>FR989916.1:0-5206676 GCA_905404115.1 Pheosia gnoma
CGTAGCACAATAATATAGGCCCATACACGCGAGCACTAAAACCTGGAGGATACATCGTTTACGGCATGAGAGGCATTTTTATTTTTGTCTAAACACACGCAGTACGCACACAAACATAACAATGAAAAAAAAAAACTAATGTCAGTCGCAAGCTGGTCAACTATTTGCACAGACTAATAAGAGAACAAGACTATTTGTGATGTGCCAGAGACTTTTGCATAGAACAGAAGAAAAAAAAAAAAACACCGGCTAAAGAATCGGTGGCTTCCCAATGCATGGATTATAAAATGAACAATAAAATGTAGACGAGACAATGCAAATAACAGTAGTGCTGCCTAATATATAAGTTTTCACCAAATTCATTTAATTAAATGTGTGTATTGTAATCAAAATGAAGGTTGCTGTTTTAACTGTACGTACTAGGGATGTTGCGAATGCTGATTTTTTCACATCCGGATACGAATGCGGATGCGGAATTTTGAGGGCTCACATCCGCGGATGCGGATGAATTTTGAAGTGCAATCATTACTCCAATGAGTTTATCATATTTTTTTTTGAATTTGAATTATTGATGTCCCACTTCTTTTCTTTTAGAATAACTTCTTCTAATGACAGTTGTTTCTTTGCTTCTTGCAGAGGAGTGGTAACTTTATCTAAAAAAATATACACATACAAATAAAAACTTTCGTAATTAAAAACTATGCAAAGAACATGTTTCATTTTTGAAATAAAAAAATACGTATTTATATACTTTTAAAAATACCTCTCAAAATCAAATGCCCAACTTATATTACAAAAAAATGATATCATACAATAACGCCAAACTGACCGGACTTTTTAATTATTAGTTATTACTTTATTACCGATCAAGAATGTGGAAATGAAACGAAAAAAAAAAAAAAAAATACATGATAATTGTCAATGTTATGTCAAACAAATGAGATTAAGAATCAAGACAGCTACTACCTACTAACGAAATGCTAAAAGCACACAAAGGACAAAGCACTACCAGAAATTACTAAGAAATGTATCATAATTTAAAAAAAAATGATATTATGGCCAATTTCTAAGCTAAGTAATATAGGTAAGCGAATTCGTTTACGATGTCATATTGAAAAAAAAAAAAATAAATTAAAGTCTTAATTGTACTATTTGTTTTCCTTGTGTAATAAAGAATATTTGTTATGTTATTTTATATTGAAACCGATTTTAATAAAAAAAAATAGATAAATTAATTATGTAAGTATTTTTACAAGTGACGAGTTAGGTATATGATCGAACTAACGATAACATTGAGTAAAAACATCGCCTAAACCACAACCTTGCTAAAATTATGCCTTTATCAAGTAAATATTAATTAATTAAAACTAAAAATGATCATGAAACTTACCTGCGTCAGATTTCATCTTCTGTAATTTTTGTTCCTTACTTATGTTCTCAAATGCAGAAAATTCTTCTGAGTGCATCGACTTAAGATGATTTATTAAGGACGATGTGGTTCGGCCCTTGCGAGAGCAGCTTTTATTGCATATTTTACAATTAGCTTTATCCTGGTCCTCTTTATTTGGTTCAAAATAATTCCATATACTACTTTTGGTCGGTGGTGACATTGTTAACAATTTACCTTGCTAATGTTATAATCTTGCGATATTATATTAAGTAATAATTTCTAATTTAATGTTCACCCATAAACCTTATTTTGTAAACTATTTAAGTACACACAATGATCACTGTATCACAATATTTAAAATATATATTTATACGATAAGTAGTCCACAGCGCAAACAAAAACGTAATGATTTATTTACAAGAAACAATAAATTATGATGCTCCACAACAACAAATGTGTCGAACCTTGTCACCAATTTCTTCGCTCCCATTGGTCATTGTCACGTGCGACCGGCACGCGCCATCCGCCGGGCCCCGCCCATTTCTTTCTAGTCGCTACTTGCATGATATTCGCATCCGCATAAACATACGCACTGATTAATGCGGATGTGGATGCAGATGCAGATGTCCAAATCTATGCGGAAGTTCCGCATTTGCGGATGCGGATGCGAATGTTCGCAAAATCCCTGGTACGTACCTCAATAGTACAATTCAGTTTAAATTATATACATAGATTCTTATCGTTGTTTTAAAATGTTTTAAATAATTGTACTGTAGGCAAGTAAAGTTAGAAAAATAAACACCCTCAATAATGAAAGTAATACATTCAATTCGAAAATGACTTAGCTATTTTAATACCTAATGTCATGTCTGACTCGTGTTGTCTCACTGCGGCGCATCCGCTTTTACTATGTTACCTACAACGGCTATCGGCGCGTGCGACGCGACGGTGATGACCGTGTGTTCATAAACGTGCACGAGTAAACAAAATTGAAATAAAACAGTATAACTTGTTTTTTCAAGTTCTCTCAAGATGTCCGGTTAATTTTCACTAAAGAACGTTTCATAATCGTTATCTTTTGCCACAACACAAGTGGCGAGGTGGTGTTGAAAGCAGAGTCAGTGGATGACTATGATGGAAATCAAACAATGCACAAATGCTCCACGATATATTGTTACAATGTATCAGCACCATTAAACGTTAATACATACAATCAATTAGTATTATTTAAGATTACTTATACGAGGACAAAACAATAGAACCTTGCACGAAGGCTACCGGAAACAGAGAGAGTGTACGAGGACAGATACACAATTACATAGACTAATAAAGATTTAAAGGCATACAGTCACAGACCAACAAGAACATCAATACTTCCCCTTATGCATTAAAATCTTTATACAAAATAATTGTAGAACTTCAGGCTTTACATGAAGCATAACTCTACATTCACACACAACTCTACATGTACACATATCTATACATGCACATGTCTCTACATGATCATTGTAATGCTACATTCACAAGTATTCATAAAATATACATTTTTAAATACCACTTATAGTTATACAAAAACAAATGCACAAACAAAATTTAACATGCCTTAATACATAATTCCTCTACAAATTTACAATGCCGTCTAGTATTTAAGACCTTAGTTAGCACATCTGCAATCATATTTTCTGTGCATAGATACTTAACTATCATAAAGCCTTTTTGCACCAAATCCTTGATAAAATGGTATTTTACATCAATATGCTTAGTGCGTTTATGACAAACCTCCTTGTTTTCAATTAATCTATGAGCAGACTGATTATCATTATATACTATAATCTTTAAACATGTATTAGACATTACTTCTGACATTAATTGTTTAACAAAACAAAGCTCTCGTGATACATCACAGATTGCCATGTATTCAGCTTCAGTACTACTTAATGCTATCGACCTTTGCTTTCTGGATTCCCAGTTTATAACATTGTTGCCTAATTTAATTACATAACCAGTGTAAGACCTTCTGTCTAAACAGTCATTAGCCCAGTCAGCATCAGTATATGCACGTAATAACAATTCCTTACACTTTACAAAATGTAAACTGTAATTAATTGTGCCTGCTAAATACCTTAACAAATGCTTAGCAGCTAGCCAATGAACTTTCCCAAAACAAGTATTAAACTGGCTAAGTTGGCTACAAGTGAATGCTATATCAGGACGTGTACAGACAGCCAAATACATCAGGGAACCCACAAGCTGTCTATACTTATAAGACTCATTATTTAAACATTCACTTTCCTTAAACAATTTATTTCCAGGAACCATAGGTGTCGACACAGGTTTGCAATTTAACATATTAAACTTTTTCAAAATATTTCTAATGTAGACAGACTGATCAAGTGTCAAGAACCTATTTTTCCTGTCTCTAGTTACACGAATACCTAAATAGCTTTGTATACGACCCAAATTCTTAATGTTGAATTCTTTATGTAATATTTCTAATAGTTTCTCTTTACATAAACTATCTTTACGGTAAAACAAATAAAAATCGTCAACATACAAAGCTAAAATAACATGATCATTATTGTTTTTCATAGAATATACGCAAGGCTCACTTTTACTCTGAGCAAAACCATTTTTACACAAAACATCATGTATTCTTATATTCCACATACGGCTAGATTGCTTTAGCCCATATATACTTTTCTGAAGTAAACATACTTTATCATTATTAGTACTGAAACCTTTAGGTTGCTCCATGTATATAGTTTCATCTAATTGACCATTGAGGAATGCTGTGGTTACATCAATATGATCAATGTTCAAGTCATATTCATTAGCTAAACTAAATAACAATCTCATTGTTGAATGACGTACTACGGGAGAGAATGTGTCGTTATAGTCTACACCCTCTCTTTGACTAAATCCTCAGCATCAAGACAAGATGCAGCTTCTTCAAATGTGGTTGGTTCCAAACCATAACTGTTACTATTTACCATTAATGACATGTCATAACTATCAAACCTTTTTGGCCGAACCGATCGAGTTGTACGCACAGGTCGTTCCTCAGACGTTGACGGCGGGGGAGCCTGAACTTCCCCTGAAGCTAACCCCGCACCCGGTGACCATACCATGCCGCTTGTGGAACAGTCCGTGAGTGAATCATCCTCACTCACAGTGCAGTACTCGTCGTCCTCATTGTCTGGAGATATAAAAGAATAATTATGATCTTTGTTAATATTTTTAACAATTAAATTACTTTCATTCATACTATTATCTATGACAGTACTCTCATTCCTGCAATCTACCCCTGTGTTACTTTCCTTCACACTATTATCCATGACAGTACTCTTATTCCTGCAATCTACCCCTGTGTTACTTTCCTTCACACTATTATCCATGACAGTACTCTCATTCCTGCAATCTACCCCTGTGTTACTTTCCTTCACACTATTATCTATGACAGTACTCTCATTCCTGCAAACTACCCCTGTGTTACTTTCATTCACACTATTATCTATGACAGTACTCTCATTCCTGCAATCTTCCTTTGTGTTACTTTCCTTCACACTATTATCCATGACAGTACTCTCATTCGTGCCAAAATTCATAAAATCATAATAATTATCATTTTTTAAATGTCCAAAATAATAAAAACTATTCTCTAAAAATACTATGTCTCTGGACAAAACAACCTTCCTAGGATCATTACAATCTGCCACCCTGTAACCTTTAGTGGTTTCAGAATAACCCACAAATACATGTGGTTTACTCTTCGGATCCAACTTACTGCGTTTAACGCTTTCTACCTTCACATATGCCACACAGCCAAAGACTCGAAGGTGACTTAGATCCACCACCGAACCAGTCCAAACCTCCTCTGGAATCTGTCCACCCAAAGCTGTTGTAGGGGATCTATTTTTTAAATAAACCGCAGTCATCACTGCTTCTCCCCAAAAGCGCTGATCCAGACCTGAATGCTGTAGCATACACCTAGCTTTCTCCATCAGTGTACGATTTAACCGTTCTGAAATAGCATTCTGCTGTGGGCAATAAGGTACGGTTGTTTGGTGAATAATTCCTCGTTTCTTCAAATACTCCTTCAGCTTGAAGTTACAATATTCACCTCCATTATCCGAACGTAGACATTTTACTGACAAACCTCTCTGTTTTTCAACCATAGCCACAAAATTTACAAAACAATCACTAACCTCAGATTTTCTCTTTAATAAATACCCAAAGGATTTCCTAGTGCAGTCATCGGTAAACGTGAGCAAATATTTTGCGCCTCCCCAGCTACTTGGCAAAGGGCCACACACGTCGGAGTGTATAAGCTCTAATGGTGCTGCTGCCGCCTTACTTGGACCTCTTGGAAAAGGTTTTGCTGCGAGCTTCCCCTCCAGACAAGGGATACAGGCATTAATGTCTTTCTCATCCTGTAACAAAAGAAAGTTAGACATCCTATCCCTAATAGTGCCTAGAGCCCTATAATTTATATGCCCCAGCCTCTTGTGCCACACATCAATTGGCACGGCTGTGTCAGTAGCAACTGCGGAACTCGTGGTCTCTCGCCCATGTGAGAGTGACGAGTCCACCGTATTACAAAAAGTCTCACCCGATGAACCCACTTTTAACCTATACATACCATTCTGTAAAATTGCTAAGGCTATCCGGTTACCAGTCCTATCATAAATTATACATCCTCTATGGTCAAATATCACATTAAAACCTTTACCTATGAGTCCACTTACTGATATTAGATTTGAAGATAGTTTAGGTACATATAAAACATTACTCAATCTTTTATTCTTATTGTTGAGCATCAAGCACACTTCACCAATGCCTTTACATTCAAGTTGCTCATTATTTGCGACAGTAACTTTGTTATTGTTTAAAACATTTTGCCTGAAAGTAAGAAATGCTTGTTTGTTGTTACACATGTGCGACGTACACCCACTATCGACGAACCATTCTTGATCTCGATGAACACTGCTGGCTGCCACAGCCATAGCCTGCTCCTCGCTGTTATGTTTCTTATCCCTTTTCAATTTAAAACAGTTGATCTTCATGTGGCCGATCTTTTTACAGTAATGACATCGACCTTTGAATGCTAACTTTTTGGAAACAAAAGCAGTATTGTTTTCGGTGTCTCCTTTTCTAGATTCTTCCTGCAATAGTCGAGTGCGCACCACTTCACTGGTCAACTTGTTTGTTATATTTACAGTCTCCAGATTGGAAACAAGCGGGTCATATTCAGTTGACAAACCACTCAATAGAATTTCAGCTACCTCACTGTCATCTATTGTTTTCCCTATATCAGCAAGCTGCTGCACTAATGTCATTATAGCTTCTATGTAGTCAGACATACAGCTGAAACTACTGTAGTCTGCTCTGTGCAGTTGACGCAACAACAGAACTCTCCTCACAAGTCCACTATCTTCAAAGACATCTGATAGATTTTTCCACGCCTCCTTTGCGCTTTTCGCATTTCGAACATACTGGAACAGGTTACTTTTAACCGATAGGCATATACGTGCCAAGGCTCGCTGGTCACTCACGTCGCCCGGCCGAGTGCTTTCATCTTCAACTATACTCCACAATCCGTCATGCATTAGACTCATTTTTAATTGGAACTTCCATGAATAATAATTTCTGGCTCCTTCTAACCTTTCAATGTTTGACCAACTTGATGACGTATGCGGCGCCGAACTGGAGCTGTTTTCTTCTGGCATCGTTTTTGATTTTCTTTTAATCAATCTCAAGTCAATTTGATAAAATATATCCTTTCACCAAATCTAGGCTTCTGAGCTTTTCTGGGCCCATAACCTTTTGCCACAACACAAGTGGCGAGGTGGTGTTGAAAGCAGAGTCAGTGGATGACTATGATGGAAATCAAACAATGCACAAATGCTCCACGATATATTGTTACAATGTATCAGCACCATTAAACGTTAATACATACAATCAATTAGTATTATTTAAGATTACTTATACGAGGACAAAACAATAGAACCTTGCACGAAGGCTACCGGAAACAGAGAGAGTGTACGAGGACAGATACACAATTACATAGACTAATAAAGATTTAAAGGCATACAGTCACAGACCAACAAGAACATCAATATTATCAACATTATCCTTATCATTATGGGTATTTATAATAGTTATTTACGAAAAAAAAAAAAAAAAAAAAAAAAAATACTTAGAAAAAATAAACAAAGTAAATAAAATAACTTCTATATGTAATTTATAATTCAATAATAATTATCAAGAAATACTGGACATTGGCAAAAATAGCACTATTTTGTAGCTGATTACCAACCTAAGAAAATAAGAAGAAGAACTTTACATTCTGACCCCATTACGAGATTGTGGGGGTCATTAGGTAAATTCCATAAAGTTTCGAGTTATATCTGTTTAAGTGTATAGTCTATGCTCTGTGTAGTCGATCCGGCACTCGCAAACCGACGATTATAATGTTCAAAGTCAACGGCCACGCACGGGTCGATTCTTCGTAAACCGTATTTTGGAGCAGGCGAGTAAAAATGCAGCAGGAGTGGCTCAGGACGCGGTGGTTTTTGATTAAAACACTTCTTGATGCTGTTACTTTATTTTCTTTTTCAATTTCCTTCCCCGAGTTAATGGTAGTAAAATGGCTGAGCTGTACGCGGCAGTGGAGACTAGCCTGGCACCAATTATGGTAGGTAGCTATTCAGCTGTTAGTGTGCGCACGGAAGGATTTGGCCGCCGCCTCTGCTGTTAACGGTCAGAGCGCTAACTTGCTGAGCAGAATTAACACTCCACAAGACATACCTAACCGCTTTTGATGGACTTGTTGAAGCGTTCATACTCCAGGCAGGTCTATCTTCATCTATGTTTAACATTTAGAACCTTAAACTACGCACGAACAGTCGGCACTAAGTAATTTATAAGTTTCTCGATTAGGCTATGAGTGCATCCTATTGTGTTCGTCGTACTGGCGCTTTCAAAAGGTATCAAAGGGGAAGGGGCAAGGATGAAGAAATAATTTGTAGATGGAGAAGATATACACGCTGCCCCAAAAAGCCCCGAGCAAGTACCACGTGCATCTCCCACCATCCAGCTCGTGCAACCGTGAGGTTGGCGCGGCCATGGGAGGCGCGAGGATCAATAGCCCTTGTATTCCTTCAGTTTTTGTTACTTTTCCATAGATTTTTGTAAGGCAGGCTTGTGTGCTTAGATAGAAGAGATAACCAGATCAATGTAGATTAAAAGACATTGAATCATAGACAATATGTGTATTCAGCAGTGATTAGATCCTAGCGTTGATCCAGGAGGCGAAGGCGGTGACCCTGGCGAAGCCGGCAGGCAAGCCAACCTGGCAGCCACGGTTGGAGCCGAACGAGGTGACGCCAATCTGTGGACGCGAGCATAGTTTAAGGACACTCTCCGAGAGTAGCTGATATCCTGGCAGCACTACAAATATGCCTCCCAATGTGATCAGCGCGGTGAACCCTAGCATGCAGCATCAATATTGGCGCCTAAATTAATAAAGAGATGCGCCTATAATCACCACCAAGTTGTATAGCGACTACACGCGTAGCGCTCACACAGCTTAGACTTCGGCTTATCTGGATTAAGTTATATAGTAGGCACTTATATTTTGCGGTTGCAGCTATATTTGCGCTTAAGCTATGTAACTGAAAATGATAACGGGTGAGTAATAATAAGGGATAATAACCAGGACGCGCGCTCCACCGCTGGTGATGGTGAGCGGGCCGCCGGAGTCGCCGCCGCAGGTGCCGACGCCGCCGGCGCCGCTGGTGCACAGCGTGGACGCGATGATGGTGCTACTACCGAAGGTCTGCTGGCACACGGCGTTGGTGATCACCTGCAGCCACACGTGGTGCTTGGCCTGATTGTTGCTGATGCCAGCGTCTGAGGAAACACAATTTATGATATAGGTAGTCCATCAGTTCGATCATCCTCTGACTAATAGTGTTCATCGTTATTCAAATCTTAAATGTTATGATAATGAAAATATTCTCACTGTCGCTGTTCCTGCCGAACCCTGCGGCGTGCGCCCAGGTGCCGGAGAAGTTGTTGTTCAGGAGCGAGCCAGAGGGCATAGTGGCCCTCTGGATATTACCTGAATACAAAAAACACACGTTTGTACGTCGAGCGTCTCACTGCTGGAAAAATCAATAAAGGTATCATCATGTATACAGAAGTAGGAAGAAAGCTTTGAGATACTGACCGGTATAGCCGACCCAGTTGAAGGTGATGATGGCTATGTCGTTGTTCAGGGTGTTAGTGTTGTAGCTGGCGTGCATGGCGACTTGGTTGGTGTTGACACGCGTACCACCGGAGAACAGCCAGGCGGATCCGAACACCATGGTGAACTGGCGCGCCTGCAAGGGCGGCGACCACCAGCAGTGGGCGGCGGTGACGGCGCGCGTGTTGGTCAGCATGGTCGAGCCGCACACGGAGGTGGCGCCCGTGGTGAGCGTGATCACTAGCCCAGCCTGTCGCAGAACACAATCATTGCCAAGTGTACGCTTTGCACTCGAGTCGTGAATCACATTAGTGTGGCAAGCGAACGTGGACTCACCAGGAAGGGGTGAGCGCCGACCGCGGCGGTGGAGCCCCCGACGATCCTGGAGCCGTCGAAGTCGACGGCCTGCTCCAGCTGCTTGATGCGCGCCGCCTCGGGGATGCCCACCTCGCCGTGGTAGTTGAGCTGGATGGGCTCCTCGGCGAGGGCCAGCGCGGACAGCGCGATCAGCAACAGGGCGCACTTCATTGTCGAGGGATCAGAGATGCTTGTTGTCCGCCACGCTTACTCCCAAACTTTTATAGTGAGCCAAGCCACAATCTTATCGCAATGGATTAAAAAAAAATATCAGCTGTCGTATTTGTATACCAAATTAATGTTGTTAATATAGTACCTAAACTAATTTAGCAAAATATTAGGTAAGTATGAGCAATAGGTAATAAACATTAACGCCTTTTCACCTACTTCCTATCAAACTACTTGGCCCTTGGTATTGTTTTCTGATACTAGTAATCGTGGCCGTGTCTCTGCGTAGCGTTTTTAAAATCACAGAAAAAACTTCAGGAGACAAAAGTTAGACACATAGGGTGAGACCACAGATCACGAGAGATATGCCGTGCGATTGAAAATGTATGGGAACTCGCTGTCTCCGTTTTGTTTCCCACCACTCGCTAAAACCAACCAATACGAAGTCTCTTCGGTGCGTGCTGCGTCGTCGCCGTATACAGCGGCCGTACCACGCGACGCACCAGTTTATTCAAAGTATCGTTAGACGATCTATCCATTGCCTCGTACATTCACTCAGTAGCGAACATAGGTGGTACTTAAAGAGCCATGTATTTTGTACAAAAATAAAAAAGTCGTTGTGCTACATGAAAACTAAAATAACATAATAAAGGCATTAAATATTTTTTGATTTGTTGTTTTTAATGATTTTAAAGACGAATAAATAAAATACTTAATACTGGCTGGTGAAATGAGATTCCATCTTTCGCGTAGTTCACTTTGCTGCTAGTATTTTAGCACACAACCACGGAATAACACGGCATTTAAAAAAAAAGTTAGAGCTCCGATACCGACGTGCAGTTGCAGTCGACTGACGGCGAAAACTCTATGTTAGCGTAATTTTGGCATAAGGTGAGCGCAAGCCCACCGCTTTCATAACATATCTCCTCTAATATATCTGTGGGTGAGACACACAGGGTGAGGCACATTAAGGATCGAGTTACGGGGCAAAATGGATGACTGCCCGAGTGAAGCCAGGGGCATAAACTGGTAATCATAATAGCAATCTACATATGACATCGTTTATTTAAAAACAAAATTCATTTTTCTGGGAACAGGGTTGATTAAATCCTAGCATTGATCCAAGAATCAAAAGCGGTAACCCTGGCAAACCCGGAGGGCTGGCTGACTTGGCAGCCACGGTTGGAGCCGAAAGAGGTGACACCGATCTGTGGATGCGAGAACAGTAAATTACTATTAGTGAACACCGCGGAAGCTTTGATATGCTGTCAAATTTGCTACATAGGATCTCAGACGAATTATACTCAAAGACAAAGGTTATGCCCATGCCACAATAAATGACTTCCAGAGTGAGTTATAATCACAACGACCTCTAGCTACTTTTTCTATTACTCCAAGTACAGGTGCTAACGTAGCGTAGACTTCAGCGGTTTTCTTCTCTGCCTCTCTTCATCTTGATTGTCCTGGCTTTATAGGACAGAAATATCATTAAAAAGGGCCGGAACATGGGATAAATAGATGAAGGATAGTAACCAGGACGCGCGCTCCACCGCTGGTGATGGAGAGCGGGCCGCCAGAGTCGCCGCCGCAGGTGCCGACGCCGCCGGCGCCGCTGGTGCACAGCGTGGACGCGATGACGACGCCGCCGTACTGCTGCATGCACGCCGCGTTGCTGATCACCTGCAGCAGCACGTGGTGCTTGGCCTGGGTGCTGCTGATGCCGGCGCCTGGAGAAGTACTTAATTGTAACATTGCAAGTAGACACAATTGTTTAGAACAGTTCTATGGTATTATTTATATAAAGTTTATTTGTACGATCATCTATACATGCTCTCGTAATACCTAATCAATTTCATTTAATAAACACACATCCGTTTGATATAGAATATGCATCGTAAATGGGGTAACATTTATTATTTCCATAGAAGAGCACCACAAAGAGGGCGCCGCCATGAGGATACCGCTAGATAACAGCCAACGTATTTAATAGAAGAGCACCACAAAGAGGGCGCCGCCATGAGGATACCGCTAGATAACAGCCAACGTATTTAATAGAAGAGCACCACAAGGAGGGCGCCGCCATGAGGATACCGCTAGATAACAGCCAACGTATTTAATAGAAGAGCACCACAAAGAGGGCGCCGCCATGAGGATACCGCTAGATAACAGCCAACGTATTTAATAGAAGAGCACCACAAAGAGGGCGCCGCCATGAGGATACCGCTAGATAACAGCCAACGTATTTAATAGAAGAGCACCACAAAGAGGGCGCCGCCATGAGGATACCGCTAGATAACAGCCAACGTATTTAATAGAAGAGCACCACAAAGAGGGCGCCGCCATGAGGATACCGCTAGATAACAGCCAACGTATTTAATTTCATTAAGGGTTCTTGTTCTTGGTGCAAACCTTTCGTTTTATGATTTTTTAAGATGGCGGACGCAATTTGTTTGTAGGTATCTTCGTTTAATTTGGTAGTTTTGAATAGTTTTGGGTCATTTCAGGCAATCTTTGATAGTATCCGATTATTTCGGATAGTTTAGGTTGATATATTAGGAAACATAAAACAACGCGAGCGGAGCCACGGGTAAGGCTAGCGTGATAATATGCTTATTACTGACTGTCGCTGTTCCTGCCGTACCCGGCGGCGTGCGCCCAGCTGCCGACGTAGTTGCTGTTCAGGTCCGCGCCGGTGGGCAGAGCGATCCGCTGGATGTGGTCTGTAACAAACACGCAGAGGTTTGGCGGCTGTCACACCGGAGTATTCGAGGAGTATAAGAGTTACACATAAAAACGATGTGATACTGACCGGTGTAGCCGACCCAGCCGAAGGTGATGATGGCGATGTCGTTGTTCAGGTTGTTAGTGTGGTAGTTGGCGTGCATCTCAACCTGGTCGGTGTCAACACGCACACCGCCGGAGAACAGCAAGGCGGAGCCGAACACCATGGTGAACTGGCGCGCCTGGAAGGGCGGCGACCACCAGCAGTGGGCGGCGGTGACGGCGCGCGTGTTGGTCAGCATGGAGGAGCCGCACACGGAGGTGGCGCCCGTGGTGAGCGTGATCACTAGCCCAGCCTGTCGCAGAACACAATCATTGCCAAGTGTACGCTTTGCACTCGAGTCGTGAATCACATTAGTGTGGCAAGCGAACGTGGACTCACCAGGAAGGGGTGAGCGCCGACCGCGGCGGTGGAGCCCCCGACGATCCTGGAGCCGTCGAAGTCGACGGCCTGCTCCAGCTGCTTGATGCGCGCCGCCTCGGGGATGCCCACCTCGCCGTGGTAGTTGAGCTGGATGGGCTCCTCGGCGAGGGCCAGCGCGGACATCGCGATCAACAACAGGGCGTAGTTCATTGTCGGGGATCAGAGATGCTAGATCTCCCTCAGGTCGACCCGCCAACATTTATAGTGAGCCATGCTAAGACGCAGATTTCAATCTTATCACGATATGCGTTGGATTAAATATTATGTTAATCAGCAAGCGGAATTGTATACCAAAAAATACCTACTAATTTCATTATAATTTTGATAATTAACTGTATTGTCATTTAATAATTAAGTATTACTTTTATTACTTAGATACGTATTGTCTATAGTTATATATAACTCGCTTCCCGCTGAGCCGCTGTGTGTGGAAGTCATTAGAGTATTTTTTTATTGTAGTGGGCGTCTTATAGCTGATGAATAGAGTTGACGCTTCTGTGTGACTCCTTAAAATTAGGGGATAGCGAGTATCGGGCAAGGGAATGAGCGGTCGTTCTTTTGATCGTCGTGAGCGTATCTCAAGTGGATGTGTAGTTACCGGCCAGCTGGTGCGCTCAGTAGGTGTTTCCCTACGACCTACAGGCTTAGGTAAATGCTTGAGATTGCATGCTGATATTTTACATAATTAATTGCCTTTTCACTGTTAAATTTTTGACATATTGTGTGGACAGATAATATTATGTTATCAACAATATAATTTGTGAATTGTCATACTTATTGATTAACTAGCTCTACCCGCGGCTACGCTCGCATTTGCTCAGTGTTTGTGTTATTACAGTATTCAGTACAAAAATACCATGTCAGTAAAAAATACTACCCAAATCGATTCAGACGTTTTTGACGACTTACTCCTTGAATAAACGCCAAACAGAAAAATACCGTTGAATGATTTGTCATGTAATCGTCCTACGGGTGGCGCCATCCTCGTATTTTCCTCTATCATTGATCAAAACAAATATTATTACCACATTTGGGCAACATATCCGAATAAATGGGTAGCCTATATGTTATTCCAGATTATAACCTACCTCTATACCAAAATTTCATTCAAATCCTTTGTGTGATGCTCCAACAAACATACAAACTTAGAAACAAACACACAATCACATTTAAATAGTAGCAAGGATAAGGATTAGAGAGATAATTGTGTTATCATCATCACTCCCTCATCAATCACTGGTCGCCCGTGCGACGTGTTTGTGTCGCTGATACCTACGTGCTGAGTAGGTACTAGGTACCAATGTTCCGTTAGTAACTAACACATAGACATTTATATATATCATTTGAGTTATCTTATACCAGTCGCAATTATCTTAGTAAGTATTTTGCATTGCAACTGTCCAACTGTATGAAATAAAATGAATAAACATGTATCCTTTCTATAGGGCGACAGTGAGTTTGTTACTTTGGCAGAACTTACGAAAAAAATCTAGAGATAGGATTTTTAAAGTAATTTGGCTATAGGGGTCTGAGGTATCAGTTAATTTTGGAAAGGGGATCTCTCGCTCAAAATAGTTTGGGAATCCCTGCTCGAGAGCGATTCGCCACCCTAGCATATTCGATATGGCTCTATCTTTCAAGGCAATGAGTGACGTTCTATTTGCGATATCCATCAAAGTGAAGATTAGCACTATGTTCGTCATGTATCGAGGCGAGTACCCAGTGACTCTATGACGCTGTCCATGGTGACAAGTAGTACCTATGGTCAATTTGAGTTGTCTATTGAAGCGAAAATAATCCTTTCTTGCGTCCATAGAGCTAGCTACTATAGGTATAATTAATATCAATACATTATGCTTTGATCCTGCTCGTTTCGTTTGCGTTGCCGCGGGCGGATATACCTATACTATATGTACCTACCCACGGCAGTCAACCTTCGCAGGTAGGTATGGGGACTATAGGTCCTATAGTCCCCAATCCCCATACCTACTAAGGTTATCTTATTACATTTTCAGACCAAGAGGTCGCCCAAGAGGGCGAACTTAAAAGATCAAGTTTCACTATTTATGCACATTAACAAAATTACGAAACAAAATAACGTCTATTACAGCTGCCGTACTGCCAACATTAATGTTTTTGAAAGTATAGCTTGGCAAAAAAGCCTAGGTAACAACTTGATCATAATCTCTTTATGTAAGCACATAGGTAAACTAGCCTAGTGCTTAGTTGACATGCTTACCTATTTCAGATAGTTTTATTCATAATAAAATTAAAATTATAGATAAGAGTACGCGTCTGATAGATTTTCAGCCTTCAATATGCTAAGCCTACTTAGCTACATGCCAAACTGTTGATAAAAGAATTTGGAAACACCCAAAATTATGTCGATAACATTAGGTACCTATTATGAATGTATTTACGTATTATTTTTCCGGAATCCGTACCTAAAGACAAAAAAGAAAACCTCTCACGTACATGCGTGTCTATCTCCTTTTAAAAGTTTTAAATCTGAACGTTACAAATTAGTCGTTGTAGGTACTTACCTACCTACTAACGATAAAATCCGATGGTGAAGTTATAGTATTTATGAACGACTTCAAACGAAAGTACGACCTCGATTCGATTGTATTTTTCTGAAGACAGTCTCTTTTGTTCAAAAGATTTTTAAAAATTGTATGGCTGTTGAAAATTATATCGTGTTCCTATTTGTTTGTAGGTAGTAAGTATCTACATAGCTAATGCGTAAAAAAATAAGCTGTTACCCTCGCATCTTCTATGTTTCCAAAAATCTGTATAATAAGGTAGGTAGGTGCATGTTAGTAGTGCATTAGGTAGTTAGGTACTGAAAATACCTTGCTACGGAACCGTATTTGCGCGAGCATAATTATTCACTTGTCCGGTAGTAGTTGATAATATTAACTTAATTACCTACAACGAAATTAAGACCTAAAAGATAAGAACCGAATTAAATGCATGATCAATTTCAGTAGGTAGCAGCGTTGCCAGTTTTTTTTTGCCAAGTCGGAATTTTTGAACTTTTTGAGTGAAAACGCGGGATTCTTTCGTCGAAAGCGGGACATACTCGTAGTACATAATAAGAAGTATATAATCAGAAGTTTTCAAATATTTATCTTTTTATATGAATTAAAATTACGTTTACGTGACAATAGATAGCAAAAATAGCCATAGAAAATGTATTTCCATAAATATATAATATTTTAAATCAGATTTACCCTATCGTTAAATAGTTGAGTCTTATTCGTCTTCAGAATAATAAAAAAAATAGTAATCAAAATCAAGTTAGGTTTGTCGAGTTATCTCCGAAAAGCGGGACTGAGCCTGTCCCGCGCGGGACATTTAATTTTGATTTAAAAATCGAGACGTCCCGCCAAAACATGACGATGATGATAATGATGAAACTAATCCCCTAACCCTATCAGAAAAGCTGTGGATACTTTCTGAAAATCACCATATTAATATTACACATTATTTATCAAAGAAACACATTTTTCGGAAAATAATGACAAAATTGATAACTTCCCGCCAAAGAGTCTACAATTAATTTAAAAACATATGTTGCAGTTTTTAAATATTCTACCGGCCAAATGACTTTTCAATTGCTGTCGTTGGAAAAATCATTGACAAAAAACGATGGAAGCCATGTTTTAAAAAGTAAAGTAAATCATTCGGGACCATGAACCTATTAATTATCCTACCTATTTGGATAGTAGGTTCATATTCGAAACGCTATTTTCGTGTCTTCATGTCATCCATCATTATTGATACTACATCATATAGTAGAATCGATTGATATAGTATCTATATCATATAGAAGAAGAATAATGATGATTTCATATAGTCTATATGAAACACTGACGTCCATTATACAAGTACGCGATGTATACATAGAGGTCAGTGATATGAAATCATCATTATTCTTCTTCTCCTTTTTTTAGGTTGGCAATCGGCTACAAAATAGTGCAATCTTTGCCAGTGTCGAGTAAATCTTGATAATTGTTATTGAATTATAAGTACCCCTGATGGTAATGATAATGTGGACGAAGATGAAATGAATAGCCTACGCCTATCAGTAAAGCTGTGCATACTTTACTGAAAATTTACCGGACTTCTTGTGCGAGCTTGAAAAGTCTAGTTTCAGGAGTGGAGTCATAGCGCTAAAAGAATTTATCCACAGAAGCGCCTCCACAGGTTACAGGAGGACTAGCTCTTTCCTCACTCATAAAATTGCTTGATAATACAGCGGGGAAATGCAGCAAGCATTCCACGGGGTCAAGGTATTTTTGATGTATAATTTGTTTTCATACATTTTTTTGTTTTCCTATTTACTTTAACTTTAATAGAAAATATTTAAATTTAAATATAATGTGATTTTTTTAATGAAATAAAAGCTAAGTCATATTATGATGTTTGTCTATTCTCTGCAGCAGCCATAGAGAAAATAACGTTATGACATTATTGACATTTGACAGCAGGCTGTTCCCTGCCGTCAATTGTCAATAATGTTGTTACTGTGCTTGCTCAGCTGCCACAGACGTAATGACAGTGTTGCCAGATTGGGTATTTGTTTCGCAATTCTGGGTAAAAATTTTGGCTCTGGAGAAATTTTGGAGAAATGAAATTCTTGGGGAAAATTTTGGAGAAAAAAAATACCCATGCAGTAACGTAAAAAATGGGATAGGGGATGCGTAACGTAAAAAAAAAACAAAAAAGGTCATTCTGCTGCTTTAGTTTGGAAATTAGAACAGTATTTCAAAGAAAAAATACGAAAAATGCTAAGCAGATAATATTAACTTTTTGCCTTTGGGTAAAACTCAAGCAAATCGTATCATTTTGGAGAAAAATAATTTCAAATTTGGGTAGGAATAGAAAATCACATCTGGCAGCACTGCGTAATGATGCACCAGCAGTAGTTGGAATTGGAACCAAACAAGGGTTTTAGGGTTTCGTTGAGTCAGAGTATCTTGTATATACGATTGAGTTCAATAATTTATAACTTGTAAGTGCTTTTGCTTTTGAATGATGATCAATTAAATATGTTAACGTTTCTTAATTGTCCTTGGTCGTGTCAATGAACTGTTAGTAAGTAACTCGTTTATCTGACGAAGCGAGGGAAGCATTCGTTCGGCGCCGAGCAACCGCGCCACACGACGCCCCGTTCGTTTTGTGCGTCGCTCTTCGCCGCCGCTGATATTCGTAAGTGCACAAATAATCACCACGTGAGTACGTATATCTAGGCTTATTTTTTATTATCATCACTATAGAATCATTGCATAGTTCAAAATTTTCTCTGGTGAATTTTTTATATTATTTGAATATGATAATAGCTCTATGGAGTCATTGGTGTAGTGGTAAGTCCTGTGTATGATGTAGTTACAGTGTATTTGGATCACCTGTAGTTTTGGCCTAAACTGCTTTGTGATGGGGGCAGCCTACAGCAAGCCATGAAGAAAGCCATCTGTAAAACGCGCCTAGCCTTTCAGGGATCCCAGGCATAGTGATATGATAAGAGCTGTACTGAATAACACATTGTACATGTATCTGTGCAAGATAACTATCACCAATACAGCAACATGGCTGTTTTATTATCATTGCAACATTCAAATAGATAAGCAGTAAAGTTTGTTGCATTCGATTTGTAAATTTTGAAATGGGATTCATTATTACCATTTCATTAAACTTATAATTTCAGTGAGGTAACATAAAAGTACTTATCTTAAAAAAATATGTATTCATCGAATCTGGAATACTGACTGATATCAATGAAGTAGGTACCAGCTTATTTATTTTAAGAAAATATTCCAAGTCTAGTGTAAACATTCAGGAACATTCTAAATGTTTTCTAATGGATGCCTTGTTGAAACAAAAGAATGCAGCAAAACAAAATAATTCAAAATTTCTCATAAAATATATCATAATATGAAACAATGGTTGTGTAACCTACCTAACACACACATCAATCATGTTGTTCATGTAACCCAGCCAGAAACCCAGAACAAATTTAAATTATGATGAAATAAATGAGCATCTTCATTAATAAATTAACAACAATAGGTATAAGTCTGCAACTGTGGGAAGCACAGAGACTGCATGGAAACATGAAGACAACTGAATGTATGTACCTACTTATCAGCAAATTTATAAGACAACTGATTGAACAGAATCTTTAATTGTTTTAAGAATTGAATATTACTCTATGAATCTGACTCAACAATACCTGTGCTAGTCTAAGAATAGAACACTCATCATAACAAGGCATTCCTGTAAATGGTATTATTTATAAACATAAATAAATAGCTAAATCTGTTCATAATACTTAAAGGATTTCAATGATAACACTCCATTGGAATGACTCCACAATGCAGCTTGGAGGGTTGAGCCTGTCTTGTGGAGGTAGTGGCTGCAAGTAAACTAGTTTGTTTATGAATTAGTGCAATAGGATGTTTATAAATGTTGAAATTAAAACAAAGAATTCTTATCTGTGTGCCGATTTTTTTGTGCATAAAAAACATTCAGGACCAATTTCAGTAGCTTATTCACTATTGGATAGCCTATGGTAAAATTTAGAATATGGTCATAGTATGATGGATCTCTGACCATTGGGTGTTATTCAGCAGAGCTAAAATCGATGTTTGCACAAGCCAATACTAAATGTAAATATTGCGGATTTTCAAACACTGGCTCACAGCTGTTAACTGACGTACAAGTGCCACCGGCAGGTGTCGGAGTGTTAGATCGCTAGTCTGTGGGGATGTCGGTTACCGAGGTGCACGGCGTGTCGGTGCGCGGCGCGAGCGAGCTGAACAGCGCCGAGTACGACGCGGCCGTGCTGGTGACGGCGCCCGACCTAGCGCCGCCGCAGGCGCTCGAGGACTTCATCCTTGGCGCGCGTCAGCTCGACGCCACGCTAGACCAGGTGATTACTAGCGCCTCCCAGATGGCGTGCGCTGTGTATTGAACATTGTAGTCTAACCACAGATCACGAGAGATATGCCGTGCGGTTCAAAATGTATGGGAACTCGCTGTCTCCGTTTTGTTCCCCACCACTCGCCACAAAACACATGCAATTACATAAAACCAACCAATTCGGTGCGTGCTGCGTCGTCGCCGCATACAGCGGCGACGCACCAGTTTATTCAAAGTATCGCTAGACGATCTATCCATTGCCTCGTACATTCACTCAGTAGCGAACATAGGTGGTACTTAAAGAGCCATGTATTTTGTACAAAAATAAAAAAAGTCGTTGTGCTACATGAAAACTAAAATAACATAATAAAGGCATTAAATATTTTTTGATTTGTTGTTGTTGTGAATAAAATACTTAATACTGGCTGGTGAAATGAGATTCCATCTTTCGCGTAGCTCACTTTGCTGCTAGTATTTTTGCACACAACCACGGAATAACACGGCATTTAAAAAAAAAGTTAGAGCTTCGATACCGACGTGCAGTTGCAGTCGACTGACGGCGAAAACTCTATGTTAGCCTAATTTTGGCTAAACGTGAGCGCAAGCCCACCGCTTTCATAACATATCTCCTCTCATATATCTGTGAGTCTAACGCTTCGTCGTTTGGTCGCAGAACGTATCGGTGCTGGCGTGCCCGCGCGTGTCGGGCGGCCGGCTGGTGGTGTCCCCCACCGGGCCCCTCACGCCCTACGACGACGTCAGGTGAGCCGGCGCGTGGCGCTCGAGGTGGGACCCGGGGATCCGCGACGTGAGCCCATATATAACGTGTGAGGTGATGCAGGAGCGTGGGCGAGGCGGCGCGCGCGGGCGTGGTGCGCGCGCTGGGCGCCGGCGCGCGGCGGCCGCTGCTGCTGCTGCAGCCGCTGCCCGAGTGGCCGCGCGCCGACCTGGTCGCCTTGCTGGGCGCGCTGGAGGCGCTCTACGTGGTGAGTGTCGCGTGGGGGCTAGCACCTCAAGCGCGACGGTTCCGCGCGATCTGACCGCCCGTGTCCGCTTCGCAGCCGCTACAGATCCGCGAGGAGTTCCCGGACAACGCGCTGGTGAAGCGCGCGCCGGCGGCGCTGGGCGTGTACGGCGAGGGGCTGCAGGGCCCGCTCGACGTGCTCATCCGCGAGGCCGTCGCGCTCGAGATCGCCAGGTCGGTGCTCTCGACATGTACACACTGACCGAGATGCACCGCGAGGCTGCCGCCGCTCGCTCAGTCAGTACGTGGCTCGCCCGAGGCGAAACCTCATGCCTCTAACCCCGACCTCGCGGTGTCATCCATTTGTTAACTTAGCGTAATGATCGTTAGGGTGAAAACTGAGGGCCGCCCCGCACCAGCCCCGCGATCAAACAGTACAGGGCTAATTGACCATGTAGATTTATTCATGAACTTACTACGCCCGTTATTCATATCTTGTATGGATGTACTTAACTGGCCCTTGGAAAAAGTACCCCGTACCGTACCACGTAAATAATATACCAATCGCACTGTCGTCAGCTGCACCGGCAAGGGTCGCCTTTCACATAGAAGCGAATGAAGAAACTAAACAGTGAGCAGTGTGTGACTAGATTAGAGCCGGAACACACAGGAGAGCGCTTAGCGTTGTACATATGACGATCTTTGAGATGTAGTGTAGACCGTCCGCTGTGTGCGCGGGCGCTTAAATTACTATCAACCATGTCCATTTATGATGGTCGCCACCTCTCTCGCCATTTGGAAAGATATTGCCTTTCCGCTGGCTTCCAGTGGAGCCTGGCAACCGTGCCCGACGCCTAGTGTACGTGTGCGTGTGTGCGGCAGGGGCGTGGCGCGCGACATCGGCGGCGCGGACCCGGAGCGCATGTCGGCGCTGCGCGCGGCGCGGTACGTGCGCGACGCGTTCGCGGGCGGCGACGTCAGCGTGCGCCAGGTCGACGACCCCGCCGTGCTGCGCCGCGACTACCCGCTGTTCGCGGCCGTGGACCGCGCCGCCGCCACCGTCGACCGCCACCGGGGCGAGTACCCGCCACCCCCAGCCGCGACCACCGCCCAGCGTTCACAAACATTTTACAATCTACTTTTTTTTAGATTGGCAATCGGCTACAAAATAATGCCATTTTCGCCAGTGTCGAGTAAATTGTTTCATTGTTGCTTTAAATTTGAGCACCTTTGATAATATTGATGGTGTAATGAATCCCCTAACCCCATCAGTAAAGCTGGGTATACTTTTCTTAAATATTACCGGACATGTTGATGAACTTCAAAGTCCAGTTATGCTCCTGTACGTCTATCAACACACAATGGGTAATATCCCACTAATTTTACATATTATCTACCAAAGATATTTTTTTTTTTGGGAAGATAACAAAATTTACTACATCACTGTTTCACTTCCAATCAAAAATTCCATATTAGAATCATTATTTTTTCGCTGACCGGCTGTAACGTTGTCTCTGCAATAACAAAGACAACGTCCGTTAACTTTGTGTTGTGTTCCAGGAGCCATAGTATTCCTGGAGTACACACCGAAAACCTACGAGCAGACTGTGATGCTGGTCGGTAAGGTGAGAAGGATTCATCATTTAATATAATTTTCTCTCAATGCTAATTCGTGTTTATTAACATGGGCATAAAATGATATTCTCCCGGCGCGTAGGGCGTGACGTACGACACGGGCGGCTGCGACATCAAGGCGGGCGGCGCCATGGCCGGCATGTCGCGCGACAAGTGCGGCGCCGCCGCCGTCGCCGGCTTCCTGAAGGTACACAGCCTTGCAAACGACGAATGACATCGGTCCAATACGAAAACCTTGCGGTACTCCTATGTAACATTTATATGATGCGTATGTTCGTATTCGAAACTGCGATATTAAAATAATATTACTTGTAGTTAAATCTCAAAGAAAATCAACTCGCAAGTAATATTAACTTTCTTTAAATCACGTATCGTTCACCGTATCCCACGCTTAAGGCGGTTCGAATGAAATGGGAATATGTCTCCTCCCTCGCTCTCAATAATGTCTCCGGCGCAGGCGTGCGAGCTGCTGAAGCCGGCCATCAAGGTGGTGGGCGCGCTGGCGCTGGTGCGCAACTCGGTGGGCGAGCACGCGTACGTGGCGGACGAGCTGCTGCGCGCGCGCCGCGGCCTGGCCGTGCGCGTGGGCAACACCGACGCCGAGGGCCGCATGGCCATGGCCGACCTGCTGTCCGAGGTGAGTGGCGGGGCCGCGCAGGGCGGGCAAGGCGGGCGTGTGTAACGCGGGGCGTGTGTCGGCAGATGCACGACCGCGCGCTGAGCGAGCGCGCGCCGCACCTGTACACGGTGGCCACGCTGACCGGGCACGCCGTGCGCGCGTACGGCGAGGGCTACACGGCGGCGCTGGACAACCACGCCGCGCGCGCCGCGCAGCACGCGCACAAGCTGCGCGCGCACGCCGAGCGGCTCGGCGACATGGTGGAGGTGTCCACCATCCGGCGCGAGGACCTGGCCGAGCACCGCGGCCGCTGCGCCGGCGACGACGTGCACCAGGCCGGCAACTGCGCGTCCAGCGCGGCGCCGCGCGGCCACCAGGCGCCGGCCGCCTTCCTGCTGCTGGCCGCCGGGCTGCACGCCGGCCGCGTGCCCTACACGCACCTGGACGTGGCGGCCAGCGCCGGCTGCCTGCCCGCGCCGCCCACGGCCGCGCCGCTGCTGGCGCTGGCCGCGCACTACGGCCTGGTGCGCTGCTAGCCGCGCGCCGCTCGGAGCGGGGTCGCCGGGTGCATCCGCGGGCTCGTCGGTTGATAAGAATTTTAAAATGACGGCGCTCAATAAGTACATTGACGCATAATAATTCCGTAACATTGTTGTATTTTCATACTGTTTGTATTCACATTATTTTTGTATTACAATAAAGTTGTATCTTTGCATTGTTTATTATTTTTATTTAATATTTGCTGGGATCTCGCTACTCGTCGTCGACGAACCGCTGCGGCGGCGGGTCCATCGGCGGCACCCGGTACGGCTCTGGAACATATTAATATACAATAAATAATGACAATATCGTCACCATCGACTCGCTCACTAAGCAGGGGCAGGGACTCACGGCGCGTCTCCGGCTGCGCGAAGTTCATGTGGAACTGCTCTGATGACTTCAGCTGTATCCGTGAGTCTGCAATTGTATTATATTATATTCACATCAGTTGTATAAAACTGCACACATTGCTCACAGTGCCAGTGAATTTAGGTTCGATTCGCAAACTCATTCTGTGCGCATGTTAGTAGAATACACAGATATATGAGAGGAGATATGTTATGAAAGCGGTGGGCTTGCGCTCACATTTGGCCAAAATTTTTCGCCGTCAGTCGACTGCAACTGCACGTCGGTATCGGAGCTCTAACTTTTTTTTAAATGCCGTGTTATTCCGTGGTTGTGTGCAAAAATACTAGCAGCAAAGTGAACTACGCGAAAGATGGAATCTCATTTCACCAGCCAGTATTAAGTATTTTATTTATTCGTCTTTAAAATCATTAAAAACAACAAATCAAAAAATATTTAATGCCTTTATTATGTTATCTTAGTTTTCATGTGGCACGACTTTTTTATTTTTGTACAAAATACATGGTTACTACTATTTAAGTACCACCTATGTTCGCTACTGAGTGAATGTACGAGGCAATGGATAGATGGTCTAACGATACTTTGAATAAACTGGTGCGTCGCGTGGTACGGCCGCTGTATACGGCGACGACGCAGCACGCACCGAAGAGACTTCGTATTAGTTGGTTTTATGGAATTGCATGTGTTTTGCGGCGAGTGGTGGGGAACAAAACGGAGACAGCGAGTTCCCATACATTTTGAACCGCATGGCATATCTATCATAATCTGTGGTAGAATATAAGTTGTACCTTCAGCACGCGGCGAGGTGGTCTCATCAGTGGAGTGTGCCTCTGCCGGCGGTGGCGACATATCTCCATCTGTGTGTAGTTATAGCAGCCATTAACTACAGAACCTCTGAACTGTACAACCAACTACAAAATGTCGACTTACGCTCGACCCCGGCGGTGCAGCGCGTCGTCCACTGCAGCCCTGCGACACACAACTCATTGTCAACGATCGTTCTCTTCCGGAATCCGGACACTACCGTCGGGCCATTTGATTCTCGTAATGCACTTATAAGCAGGGCCCGGACAAGTCGTTAAATGAGCTTTAGTCGTTTAAGGGGATACCTATTAATCGGGTTTCACGAAAATTTTACTTACCTATCGAATAACTGGCCCAATAACGGGACTCCTTTATAAGGGGTTTCCCAAGGGTGTCCTTATTATGAATCGATATATTTAAAAATAAGAACTTAGTCTAGAAAGACACGTGTGCGTTATATATGAATCCGCATCGAACGGGTTTCGAGTTTAACTTAGCCTTAAGCTTTCTGGTTTCGGGCCCTGCTTATGAAGTATTCCAGAGTGTCTACGCCATCGTACGCGCGGACGTTGTTTTTATAACTATCCCAGAAAAAAGAGTGTAGAGATAAAAAAGGATCGTGTAGTATAGTAGGATATTAAAGCTACCACCATTACAAGCTTCATCCAATTCCATTCGATAGTTTTTCCTATGATGCGACCAGAAAGAAATAAATTCCATAAAAACCGCGGATTTGGCTGCTGTGTCAAAAACAAAGTCTTCAAAAATATATAAGTTATACATTGAAATAAAACTCTTTTATCGGATTTTATCGCGTTTATGTTTTTACGTAACCGACGTTCCGGCTGCCGTGACCATGGTTGGTGTAAAGCAGCCGAAACGTCGGGTACGTAACCACATAAAATAAACGCAATAAAATCCGAAAAAAATGTTTAATTTAAATGTGTGGTATTTGCCTAAATATAAGAAATCAATAGTTAC
Source organism: Pheosia gnoma (assembly GCA_905404115.1). NCBI lineage: Eukaryota > Metazoa > Arthropoda > Insecta > Lepidoptera > Notodontidae > Pheosia > Pheosia gnoma. The sequence goes on from FR989916.1 coordinate 26,202, forward strand.
GTTTTGGGCGCTAAAAAGGCGTTCGTATACTATGCACTTACATTTTGGATTGTCGTTTATAGTTTGCTCTGTAAAAATATGAATTATTAATATTTAAATAGAAACCAGTGACACGCATCGCCTATTGTAAATGAAGTCTGCTCACGCGGGGCGCCGCGCCGCGCCGCGGACCCGCCGCCACACCAACACAGCTCCGCTACAAATATCTGTACAAGTCATCAGCTATCAACTCACGTTTCATATGTTTACAAATATTTAGTTGGTGAAGTTGAACTTACAGCGGTGGTGTATAGAATAGCTCGTTCCATGGTTCACTGATAAAAATATTGCAACATATAGTTTTTATGTGGAATAACCATTGAATTGGAAATGATAAGAAATGTAATTGCGTGCGCGAATAGTATGGAGGGCTGGAGATGCAGCTTCCAGTGCTAGCAATGAAACGCGGCGTATTGTCCAACTCTTTATTCGCTTACTATTTATTTTCACTTTTTTTCAATTTGCAATAGTACACGCGCGCCCGCGCGGCCGCGGCGGCGGCGGCGGCGGCGGCGGCCCGCGGGGCTATACAAATACATAGTAATTTATATAACTCTCAATCTAAATCGAGTTTATCACTCACATATACAACTCATAAATACAACAAATACAATCAATAATAGTAATGTACACAAACAATAACGTGATAATTTGACGCATCCAGTCGACATCGGTCCGTGCGCGCGCGCACCAATCACAATATACAAACATAGCACCTCCCACGTGTTTTACATCCCTCGGATGCTAAACTAATAGTTATCCTTCGCCAAACCGTTACAGTAACAAATACAACGCGATAACAAAATCATTTACAAAAATAATTAATAAAAAAAACAATAATATCGGCGCATCACGCCACGTTTCGAACGCGACAATCCTTAGAATGAAATTACAGCAAACTGTCTCATAGACGCCTACGATTAGCGAGTCCCCGACGCGAAGGCGGACGCGAGGCGGACGACGCGCCGACTACACTATAATACTTGTACACGATCGCATCGCGTCGCGTCGCGTCGCACGCCGCGCGCGCGACCCACCTCACGCAACACAGACACGCGCACGCTACGCTATTCTAGTCACACTAGAGTGCAACAGCATCTCACTGTGTACGCCCAGCGACGAATAGGCAACGGATATACGCAAGTAGTCGCCGAGGCGCTGCCGATGCCGCGCGCACAGCCGCGGGCGCCGAGAGTGCGATCCGACGCATATATTTGTACTTGAAGTAAGCTTTAGTATCTACGGCCAAGTGCCTCGTGCACATTCGAATGAGAACCGTATAAATTAATTTAACATTTCAATACTATTTCGCGACGTGAGCCGACGACAATCTGATTAATATTTACTAGAATATATTCTTGATTTGCATGTCCGATTATTAAAAGTGATCGATCCCGGTCGTGTCCCGCGGCGGTGAGGGCCGCGCCGCCGGCGCCGGCGCACGTTTAGTAATGAATTCCTTAACAATTTACACGAATATATCGGCTCCATCGGTCGGGGAGGAGTGCATAAAATATCTAATTCATTAAACGATAATATTTATATCTAGAACGACAGTTTTGTGAGCTATGTACAGCGGCCGGTTCCTCCCGAACGACCCCGAACAAACGACGCATTCACGCCTCGACGCAATATGAAAATATTGATATCTCGCTTGCACGTACGGCACGTAGTAGTTCCGGGTGAGGGGGCAACAAAGCGATTTCATGTAATGCCATCGTAGTGATGATAGATCTCGCAGCGCGCGAGGACTGCTCCGACATCGAACCTGCGACCGCACCGAACATATCGGCGTACCGGGACGACTCGCAATATAATATTAATTTATTTTATTATTTATAAATATACACTCGCATTTATAGAAGTTTTAATAGCTTTACAAAACAAAAGAGCAAAGCAATATTAGTTGCGTTTTGCTGGAGTTGCTGCTGGTGTCGCTGCTGGTGTCGCTGCTGGTGTCGCTGCTGGTGTCGCTGCTGGTGTCGCTGCTGGTGTCGCTGCTGCCGCCGCGCGCGGTGCGCGTGCGCAGGCCCCGCCCGCCGCGCACACTCTCATCTAGTTATTGACAAGCCAAAACATGCGTCTACCTGTGTTTAATATAAACAATAGGCCACGATACGAGTTTCGCTGAACAGAGTGAAGCTTCTCCACTTGGCTTTCTGTTTAATTTTTTGATAACAAAATTAAATTATGTAAATGTTTAATATATTTTTCTTGTCGTAGCTTGTCTGGTAGAATATCGTTCGGTCGGGTGGGCGGGGGGCGGGGGCGGCGGTGGCTATGTGCGCGGCAGCGTGCGCGCGGGCCCGTCGGACGCGGCGGCGAGGCGCAGCGCCGCGCACGCGAGCGGCGGCGCGTGCGCGGCGTGCGCGTGCGCGTGCGCGTGCGCGCTGCTGACCGCCGCCACGCCGCCCGGCCCCGCGCTGCTCTCCTCGCTCCTGTCGTCCGACTGCAACAATAACACCAAATTAATTATAGTACAATCAATATGTAGTGAAGGCTGGCGGCGACGCGGACACGCACGGTTCCCGCTGCTGCGTGGCGCGCGCCGGCGCGGGCGCAGCGCACGCGCTCACGGTACAAAACAATTATCGTGCTGCACAGACTGTGTTTCTCTAACTGGGAAAGTATGGGAAAATACGAATTCACATACAATGGGATTACTATCTTTCTATCTTTTTTTCAGGCGAAACTCCTATTTCTAGTCAGGATACTGAACGGCCTGGGAATGTTATATTTGAACTCAATAATGCAAGAAGTTATAGTAAATATCAAATAGCTATCTCAGTTTCAAAAGTTGTCATTCTAAATTTAAATGACAGACTATAACAAAGTACTAGCTGCCGGGAATGTACGCCGGTAAGGCCGGGAAGCGCATCCCGGCTCGTGCGCCAGGTACCTTGGCGAGCATGTGCTTGAAGGTCTCGTAGGTGAGCCAGCAGATGGCGGCGGCGGGCATCTGGTAGAGCACGCGCGCCTGCACGCCCTTGAAGAAGCCGCGCGGGCCGGTGGCGCGCAGCACGTGGCCCGCGGCCTCCAGCAGCCCGTCGGCGCGCGCCGCCGCCTCCTGCGTGTTGAGCACGGTCTTGCACACGTCCAGCGGCGTGGTGGCGGCGGCGGCCAGCGCGCCCGCCGCCGCGCCGCTCAGCGCGTGCGCGCTGGGGTTGTACGCGCGCGCCGGGTTCAGCTGCGACTGGCACCACTCGTACGTCACGAAGTGCAGCGCCTGCGCACACACGGCACACTTTACCCACCCGACCCGACGACTTAAAGTACAATAAATTAACCCATTTTATGAGAAATTTCTCCGCCCATTCGGAAAAGAGCTGATGATTTTGAAACGGCTGGACAGATTTCCACCGAGCACAGCTAGGAGCCATCCCGAGCAAACGAAAAGCTTTCGAATAAAACAACTGCGTCGATATCGGTCCAAACGTTTGGGTGCTCCGATGCCACGGACAAGCACACAGCAGACAAACATTGCCCTTAAAATTATATCACCCGCGACGCACGCGTGGGAGTTAATCATATTTATTTCGAAAGGGAAGCCGACAAGGATTTTGAACCAAAGTATATGTTATGTGGGCATGTGGTTATTCACTGAGGGTGGAGGGTGGAGGGTGGTGTGGTGGTGTGGAGGTGTGCGGAGGTGTCTGACCTGGAAGGGCACGTTCATGGCGATCTGCGTGCCGTAGGAGCGGTAGAAGGCGCGCGCGCCCTCCGCGCGGTACACGTGGCGCGCGCACTCCCACACGCCGCGGTACGGCGAGTTCAGCATCTGCAGCCGCTGCTTCACCACTGCGACACACGAGCACATCACACCACCGGGAACACACACGCGCACAATACACTTAACATATTTGAGTGTCGCCAATTTGCCACTGATTGCAGTTATAGCAGGTAGCGCGTGTCCGCGGACCTAATGATATAGATTTGTGATGTGACAAATATATCGGACAACACCTCAATAAAATGGATTGCTTTAAATCACAACAATAATACATATTTTGTACGTTTTATGGTTATGCTCGTGTACCACTGGAGTTTAAACGCAGCCCACTTACTGTCGCTATGAAAGCGGTTCTCTATGAAAGATACTACAGCGTCCCGCCACCCCCGTCTAATTTTACTACGATGGTGGTTTATGTGGGAGGAGAGCCATTCGCTTCGTGCCTCATTGTGGCAAAAAATGCTAATACAGTATCACTGAACTTATTTATAAATAGTATAAATATAACCTTATTGTTTACATTGAATGACGTTATTTATTGGTCATTGATATTAGGGTACAGTGACTGACCCCGACCCGCGATGTTTTATATCGCTCGCGATAAAAATAGCCAATCGTTTGAGACGCCGATGACAATGCGCATCGGGGCTTATAGACTAGCTGTGATGGATACGGTACAGTCCTAAGAAGGCCACCCCGAATCAGAATGGAACTGAGCGCTAGTGCTTATCACGCGGATCGCGCCGTCTATATAGAAGGGGTGCTATTCCGGAACAAATTAGTTGATAACTCATAAGAATTAACTAATATCCCGTTTCAAGACATACACAGCGAAAATCGATACGAGAAAGCTTATAATTTGTTGCACAAAACTAGACATTGAGATTTTTTGTGCTAACAGTAACAATATTGGCGGATGCACAGGCGGAAGATGGGTCGACACATTCCGATGTAATTGGACAGGTTAATGATGCTGGCCGCGACAGATAAACCACGAGAGGTTATCGCCGGTCCCCCTTGGTGTAAACACGAAGCGACGCTGCGCGGCTGCCGGCAGATAATGAAGTATTTATACTCGCAGAAATTAAAAGTGTGTTATCGTTGTTAAAAGAATTGCGGATGACATTTGGGCATTTGCTTGTATTTTTTAATACCTAAAACGTGAAAAATTCACGAATTTTCCTGACGCATTATCGTTCAAATCCATGTTTTTGCGTATCAAGCCGAGTGAAGTCGTAGTCGTAGTGTCCACGTCAATCTATTTTAAGGGAAAGCAGTGACAGAGAGTGCGGAGCTTACGTATGTTCTAAGTTTCAGCTGAGCCTCGTCCTACCATAACCCAGCCATCAGCAGAGATTTCGATTACGCCGCCACCGCTGCTTTTCATATCTCCGTGATATCACATGTGTTATGGTAGCACATCCACACACGTAGGTACTTAATGTGTGTCATGTCTGAGCTGCGAGCGACAGTTGACGATAAAGTCACACACACACACACACACACACAGACGTAGTGGTGCGCACAAACACAGCGCGATGGCTGTGCAAAGAAAGAAATGAGATAATTCATAATTGAACGCGTTTGTTCGCAACACATTATCACTTGTGTAGGAACTAAATAATTACATTGCAGTCATGCCGGCCGAGGAGTGCTTACTGCAATATATATGTTACAGCTAAGTTAAGCACTCCTTACACCGGCCAGCTAAAGCCTAAATAAATTCTAATTAAAATTTTAAATAAGGCTGAGATTTGGAATGTTCTAAGCTTAAATTAATAACAAATGGCGAAATCCCCTATGATGTGCAAATTATATTCAATTTTAAGACTAATAAGACATTTCGTGGCCGAAATAATCGATTATTGATGATGATCATGTTGTGTGTTGAAAAGCTCGTTTCCAATCATTAGTATTGTATTACAGTCTATCTATGCGAATAAAAACTTTTTCAATTCTTCAGTTTTGCCAGCATGCAGTACGCTATAGTATCATGTGGATGTGGGTAGCCGCAGGGCAGCTTGTCGGCGGACACTCGCCGCATTCTGCGCATTTAATCGACCTCGAAACGGCGATAAATAAAAACAGCATTATCGCATAGCCAACCAGCATACCTCGAATACATATATCGACCGACAAGCGACTGGACCCAATGGATGCGCCATTTATAATATCTACTGCATCTTCGATGCCGTCAGACATATTACGAGTGTATGTTTCCGTGTAAAAAGCGACATCTCTCCCACAAATAATCTATGTTGCTCAGAACATGACTGCCCCTCAGATTAAATCGGTGTAGTATTAACCGCCCGCCACTCTCAGACGCAACAATACGCTGCGCGCGAACGGGATACACTCGTAGCCCTTTTACATTAGCTTGCTGCGTAACGGGCTGTTTGCGCAGCGCTATTGCTGTGTGCGTTTGTGAAATGCGCTTCAGGTGCGCGCACAAAAGTCGTCGTGTGTAAATGCCCTAATGGCGTAATAGTACATCACAATTCGGGCTAGTTACTATGTGGTGCATCCTTGAATTAATTGTTGCAGCTTGCAAAACAATTTGCCCAGCGCATCGTGGCGAACAGCTCGGATCAGATCAGCGCCTGATGTCAATTACGACCATTAATAGTATTACAGTGTTATATTATCCAGACAGCTTAAATTCTTGCATTGCATGAAGTATATTAGCTAGTACAGCTTGACTTGGATTTGGTGATTAAACAGCGCGTGCGCTCATTGGCTAAGCAAAGCGTGTCGCAGCGCAGTGCGCATGCTCTTGAAGCGGGGATTTCCTGGCTAACTACTACTGATGACTCATTCGATTATAAACAGCATTTTCCTTATAGAGCTGTTATAGATTGTAAACAAATCTTGATAGATTTATGTTCTTACTTCTTACACATAAATTAAGATAGAAAGCCTTAAGGCCAGTTTGACTGACACGCGGATCGCTTTGTCCGCCTAGACTTGAAGCTTGCCGTAACATACATTTCCGCAATCCGTGAGCTGAATTTCTAAACACGGAATTTCCGTTAGATTTGTTTCCCAAACAAAACCGACCAAAGGTCTAATTCATTACAATGCTCTTTAAATATTCCAAATTCATATACTTTTTCTACATTTTATTTATCAAAGAAAGACACGTACCACTCGTACAACTCCTATAGGTTATCGTGCAGCTTGCTACATAAGCAGGACCCTTATCGTCTCACGTATGTCGTAAACGTTGTTAAAGATATCTAATTCGGGCAAAACATAATTATCAAAAATATTAGCCTTTAGTAATTCTATAGAAACGAGCACAGCGCTATATGATCTAGGTACCTAATATTGCTGAATAGCAGCCGAAACGTCGGGAATTTCAATAAAAAAATAATGATCAAAATCAGTTATTAAAATTGAATGGCGAATATAAGCGGTAACATGAGAATAACAAACATAGATAAAAAAAACATTCGCGCACCTCCTCTCCATTGTTGTCAGCTAATATGCATTATCACACCAATTTGAAGTATTTTGCATGAATAACTGTTGCTGATATGGACTTAGCAGGGCAGGCCTATTGCGTGAATTTAAACCAATGTGGTGTCCTTCGCGGCTTCTACGAGATGTGATAGTTTAATGCTTCGCAAGGAAACTGGCCGGGCAGGGCAAGGCTCGGATTCTGAGAAGCAAGCAGGTACCGCGCGGGAGGAAAATAGCATTCATTATTGGCGCAATGCACTATGTACTGCAGCTCCTTGGGTAATTATATACCCTGCGTTGTGGTTTGTTATTAATAGAAGTGATAACGGATGTAATGAATTATATTTTTCAACACACTTCCTAGTAAAGTGGTTCTTGTTGCACCGTTTTTAGGTTCATAATACAGCTTATTATGACGCGTGCTTTTCACTTTATATTACCGCACTAGTATCACACACGTCGAACGTCATATTTGTTTAAATGTTTCCAAAGAGGTTTCGTGTTTAAAAGAATGACTATATTTGTTGTGATTTAAATAAACTGTATTAGTTAAAATATGAAAAAATAACATTTTAGTTCTACTCATTATTTACTTTTGTCATTAAATTAACATGAATATGTGCTGTAAACTATGAGACTAGGACGTCATCCACGTCAGACCTCCCGTGTCCATGGTTGCTGTAAACCTGGCGAAACCTCGGGAACGTAAAAACATAAAATAAACGCGATAAAATCCTTAAAATAAGTTTTATTTTCAATCCAATATCGCTGTTTAGATTTGATTTCAAAATCGCCAACTTCCTCGCTCGTGGCACTTTCGATATTGGTTCGGCACTATTTGACACCGTCTTTTGAAACAAAGTTTGGAATTTAATTTGGTGTAAGTATATATGTAGGATCAGATAGGTTAGCTTTTTTTCAGACTACCTCCAGTCCAGTTGTACGGTAACAATTGTCACGCAAAAAATATTATTTTGATAAATTTTATACGACGGCCACATCCTAAGCTATATTTTTAGTCTAAGACCAGCGGACCTATTATGTAAACCTGTAAAAATCATTTCGTGTATTGCTATCCACTAATTAGTAGATAGAAATACGCGAGATGATTGAAACAGGTTTGCAAGCAAATTACAATACTGTCGCAAATCTGTTTCAATAATTTATTGTATTCCTACCGACTAATTAATTAGTCAATAGAAATATGCGAAATGATTGAAACAGAATTACATAAGAGGCCTGTAGGGTCAAGAGATGCTATTTATTTTGTGAGACATTCGTCGAAGTGAATTAGATTCCCGTCGTCGCGGGAAGTTTTTGAAATGTTCTCCTAGCATTTTTTTTATAATTTTGTATCTTGCAGCATTTCGAAAATTCGTACTCTTTCAATTCTTCGCATAACGCTAAACATAACGCTAACATTCTTCGTGTGATGCAAATATGGGTAGATAAAAATATTATAAAAAAATACGTTTTACTTTTTCGATACGTAGAACGTCAATTTCATGGGTAAGGCTTCGGTGTCTTATAGTTTATACATAAAAAATAATTAAAATGGACGAGAAGATCGGTAATCAACAAACGTGGGCGGCGTGCAGCGCATGGACGTTTTCAGAAATTTAAAACAATTTAAGAATGGAGTTCCATCACGGAATTTTGTTACATGTGTCCCTAGACTCACGGCGCGGGCGCAATGACGCATTCGCCCGAAGGCTACAGCTATTCACACGAAAAGAATATGCTAATTGTAAAATGTATTTGCACTACATTTATTGAAACAGGCGACAATCGACTCGAAAAATTACCATCGCGACTACCAGTTGAAAAAACACCACTATTTGTATGACAAGGAAAATACGACAAGAAACCGCCCGACACAATATGGAGTGATCTAGACTTGTAATTAATGACATGAGAAGAATAGAATAGACAGATAATTTAAATGTGTTGACTTGTTCCCATGAAGAAGAACTTAGATGATAACATAATCATGCCGAATGCTGCAATTGATCAGAATATAGAGACCTATGAAAATTTAAGAAACAGTTTTCACGTTCTGCAGCTGAAGCGGTGCTGTGCGCTCATTAGCATAGGCAAATATTAGTTCAGACTTTATGTTAACGATAAAAAACAGTGCAAATAACATGATCGGTGGTACACGTGTAAGGGGCACATCCCGACTACCAAGACAGCGACTTCTTATTTAACTACAATACGAACTAATTAATGTCAAAGGTACAATTAGCGATTCTGATGGGTTTACTTTTAATTAAGTAGAAGGCCAGCTTCAGTATTGTCGACGCGTTATTATTACTTGCCAATTTTTTATCAATAAATCAGCTTGTGCTTAAGAATTCTCCGATGCTTTATCTAGAAAGCTTCGCTAACCATTTGAACGATTGTTTACAACTCTGAGACAAACACGAGCATCCATCCGGGACGCGCCAGCGAGCGACGCACCAATGTTTGTTGCTTCAGCTTCCGCGCTACTAACACTTCCGGAATATATTGTCATTGTTTACGATGGCTTTCCTCCGCCTTGAACGATGGATAGTGAGTGTAGTTGTCAAAACCAGCTCGTTCTAATAATAGTTATGAAGCTGTGCACAAGACCTTGGCTCTTGTGCCTCATATTTAATGAAGTAATTACTGTAAGGCACTAACTTTCAGCTAAAGAGGCTGGCATCCGCAGCCGGCGGTCGAACCCCGACCTTTCAACTCTAATTGAACAGCTTTAATGAATGTGCCCCTCGGCTCACAGGACAACGGGCGCACATTGCTCGTGCACGCCGCGGAACAACTTGCGATAACGAACAAATGCACGCTTCCCCGCGGCGACTCCACGGAGCCGGCTATCAGCTCACGCATGATGCTACAACATTGATTCATATTCCAAGCGGCTGAAGGGGCTATTCATTCTGATAAGGCAAGATTGTTAGAGCAGTTTCCAACACCACCGTGTTTGTGAATAACATTTTTATCAATCAAAGCTGATGACAATGACGCTATAAGGTCAAATGTACAACCACAAATTACTAGCTGAATATCAATTGCGTATTTTTATGAAATAATATCTAAATGTAAGTGAGACCGACACTAGGACGTCATAATAAAATAAAAGACCCGCGACAACAATCAGATCAATCAGATCAGTCGAACGCAAGTGGTTGAGCAAGAGACGTGTCGTATCTTACACTAGGCAGGTTAAAGGAGTTATGAAACACATTGTAATCACAATAGGAAGACATACAGAATCATTGCTAAATGTGTATTATGTGGCCGTCAATAATATCGGGGGCTCCTATGCGACACGTTTGTTCGTGACAAAGGAAACGGCTCCGATAAGCTTCCATTACTACTTTATAGCGCACAAGTGAACGACGCTATATTACTGAGGATGATGTTGTTTATTCACTGGTAGTTGTATAAAATGGTTTAAAGAAAACAATGAAAATGTAATATTAGTGGGATCATGTAATTAAAAGAGAAGCGCGAGTGAAACACCTACAACTAAATTTAACACTACTGATCCGCGTTTGTCAGTAGAAGTACGAATGTAACATCTATGATTATTTTATGAAGTTATGATTATTTTATGAAGTTGAAGACAAAATGTATAGGAAAATCTCAATTTTATCTCATGTGGTACTCACCCTCAGCGGGATTTGAGACTGCGTCGTGGACCAGTGAGGCAAGACATCCGGACAACCCTGGAAATTATCCATCAAAAAGTATTAATATTTACTGGGGCGGTTTCTGGGATAGGTGCGCGGCACGGGAGGGGGATATGGTTCGTTTATAGTTACTCGCAATGAAAATACCACAGCGTTCAGACTAGTTATCTGTCTATCGTAGGACGTCTCAGGCAAGCAGAGGACCTGCATGCACTTGTCGTCAATGAACACAAGATTGTAAAATTCGCAGGCAGCCATAGGCAACTGCACCCTAAAGGGTTAAGGTATGTTACGCACCATGTGTGATGTGGTCGTGCCGATGCCTGGTGAGGTGCGAGAGTGTGTGCTTGCAGTGCTCGTAGGTGGCGAAGAAGCAGGCGTGCGCCGGGCCCGCGCCCAGCACCACCACCGACATGCCGCGGATCGGCCTGCAACACAACACAACAACTCCTCAGGTGCTACCCCTAGACCAGTGGCAACTCAATCTCGTAAGAAATAAAGCTTCAAGCGAGCAATGCCGCTGGCCATGAGGCAACATAAGAGCAACAGAAACATTTCATCGGACACACTGCAACACACTGTACTCCTGCGTCCAGCGTGCATCAACCCTCCCTCATGGCCTCTCCTCCCTCAAGCAATACGTTCCGTTCCTATGCTTATAACAGCTACCTTTCTGATATCATAAGCTCATCAGACTGCCTCCCTCCCTACGTCCCCTTCCAGGCCGGTGTAGTGGAATAAAATATATTAAAAGTATTATACTGGGTAAAGTTATAAGTACAACTGAATCATCCAAGAAATACGGCAAATCGATTTTAAAGGCTATGAATAGTTTCAGGGCCACATGGGCGGACCTACTATAATTAATTGAATTTTAAAGCTAGCTTTCGACTTGCTTGTTTAAAATGGACAAAAAGACAAGCGAGTGCTGTGTAATTTCACAACATTAGTATTAAAAAGATCTTTATACACTGCGGCATTTGGTAATCAATAACGCGATCAATGGTGATTCAACACATCATAAAGGTAATCGACGTCTCTATTGACATAGTTGGTAGTGACCCTATTTTCTACATGAAGGCCCCGAGTTTGAATCCTTGTACGGCAAACTTTGTGTAATAAGCACGAATGTTTGTGCCCGAGGCATTAGTTATTATATATATGTATACATACTGGGATCACCCCACTTCCCTTGAACGGTATCCATAATACCAACGTTGCTTATTTTGAGACTACACAGTTGGTGCGGCGCTCTAGCGATAGGTATTCATAATGTAGAACACGAATCCGCAATTATATTTATTTGAAACACAGTCATAGTTATTACAGATAACGATAATGATGGTACACTCAGGCTCTAGATCCTATTGTAGGACGCTTACTATCAGTGGCCTGTACCTTGATTCGTATCGACTGTAGAAAGTACTCAAACGAACGTAATCAAAGCAAATGTCGCTTTAAGTTTCCAATAAAATTGCTATAAGTTCGTGATCTAGCAGATTAGGAACGTATGGCAGGGCATTTCCATTATTCCCGTCCAAGTTATACAAAAATAAAAAATGCTTACAATTGGTCGTTACAACTTTTCTGCTTATTTTTCGTATGAATTTTTTCCGTCTAGCCCCCTTTCGTAACGCGCGATAAGGAACTTCGTTCCAATAATGAATGTCATTACTGTTGGGAGCGAGTCGGTACATTAAGTAATTATGGCGAATGAAAGTGAGCGCTGCCGAACGCGGAGGATCTGCTCGCGTCGGAGCCCGAGCCAAGGCCGAGGGACCTTGGCGTCCAAGGTCGCTCCGACAATTACGCACGGCCTCTGATCGATATAAGTACTACATCTAATATGTATAACATAATTATATCATAGTCTTTAAGCTCTAGGTAAATAATAGGGCAGATATTTGCGCGTGACGTCATCGGCCAACTTGATAAAGATTTGTGTCACGTCACACAGACAGTAATGGGCACATTTGAAATCAAATTAGTGAAAAGCGGTTGTTTACAGTGAGCGCAGACGCCTCGCGGTGTATTGAACTATTGACAGCTGCCACGCTGGACGCGGCGATAACACGGCGCCCGCGCGGACGAGTACATACTATCATGGATTCGCGGTCGAGCAGAGCGAGCCAAGTCACGACATAACCTACTCACAGCACACTCAAATTAGTAGCTGGGTCGCGGCGAAGAACTAGAAGGTGCCACAATTTGAACACCTTTGCTGGCAAAACGTGACCAGACAGGAATCAGTGTGGAGAGTAAGCCTTTGCCCAGCGGTGCACAATGGTGATCATACAATTGGCTATTGAAGAAAAACATTTGCACTTTAATTATTTATAATAATCAAGATTAACCTATATTTGGGTCTAATCATAAGCTATCCAATAGTGAACTTAAATATGGTAGAAATTCTACTGGATCGCAGTCCGAAAACTTTTTATTCTACCATAGAATAAAAAGTATTCAGACTTTGATCCAGTCGAGACTTCAAACCACGCGACTTACAAAGAGTTATTTCGGCCTATAACCTGTGACATATATTAGAAAACAAAAGTACGTGAGGTGAAATCAAATGAAATAAATAGCACAACGCTACGTTCACAGTGTGCGCAAACACTAGTTAATATTATGTCGCATCGCAAGATGATAGCGAAGACAAACAAGTCGATCGCGAACCGGTCGAGCGGCTGATAACGCGACGGGAATTGTTTCATGCTTCGATGTTCGAGTTGATCGTGGAAACCGTACAAGTAATTAACTGCCAGATCGGTAAATATTACCCGAACATGCTTATCTAGAATCCCACAAATAAACACATACGACCACGTCAAATAAGCACATCACGGTTTCCGAGCGCACTCGGGATCAACGATCACGTTTTTGGAAACATTAAATTACTTATTATTTCCCATAGTTAACTCATGTTTGATAGGGATTTAGACGTCGCGATTGTAGTCTGATCTTGAATGAATCGCCGTTACGAAATGATGATGTCGCCTAGTTGAAGGTCAATACTTCATATGACAGATGACATTCAACATGCGGCGCTATCGCAGATGGGAACAATATCGGTATCGTTAATACCGTGATTTTTCGCGAAGCGCTATCAGAAGCCGCGCCCGGCGACAAAGCTAGTGATAGCGATAATGCGAGAGGACCTGCTTCTCTGCCAATGAAAATGTTGAATCAACTGATCAGCATGGCGTCGATTGTTTTAAAAAAAAAGATAATGGTACTTTACTTATTACGGCTGATTTGTCGACAAGAATCCTAATTCGACGTCCGAAACAAATGTTGCGTACAGTTTTGGGTAAAGAAACATTAGTCAGTCAGTGGCTCAAGTTCTTAACAAGTCAAGTTAAAGTTTCTAGTTCTTAACTTTCTCAAAATGGAATTTGGTGGTTTGACAACATATGCTTTATATATACATATATTAATAGCAGGAACGCTCTATACTTAGCAACGAGCGTCGAGCTGAAATATTTGCCCCTATTCAACAACTCCCCACTCTAGATAGCGTATCGCAAATATTGTCCGGATGCTATTAGACGCTAGACAAGCGGCTCACGTTAGCTTCTTAATAATATTTGCCCCTATTCAACAACTCCCCACTCTAGATAGCGTATCGCAAATATTGTCCGGATGCTATTAGACGCTAGACAAGCGGCTCACGTTAGCTTCTTAATAATATTTGCCCCTATTCAACAACTCCCCACTCTAGATAGCGTATCGCAAATATTGTCCGGATGCTATTAGACGCTAGACAAGCGGCTCACGTTAGCTTCTTAATAATATTTGCCCCTATTCAACAACTCCCCACTCTAGACAGCGTATCGCAAATATTGTCCGGATGCTATTAGACGCTAGACAAGCGGCTCACGTATTTCAAATATAATTAAATTTGTATTCTGCTCGTGGAAGGAAGAGGCAATCTCGCTCCCTCGTATAGTCGTGAACGAAAATTAATTAAAAATAAAATTCTAACACCGTAAGTAAATTGTTCAACAAAAACATACACCTAAGAAAAAGTCGCAAGAACTACTCTAAACACAACAGAACACGCAATAGTATACTATACTGTAACTACTTTATTTGCTTGTTATCCAACGAATTGAGCCATAGCTCTACTAGATATAGATCAATGAATGGAATCACTTATTAGTCATATTGAGGTTTAAGCAGAAGATGGGAAGCGCTTACTTCAAGGACGGACGAATGCATTTAGTTCACGGCACGACTGATACGACAATGATGAATACCAAAAGGGATGATCGAATCGACGTTTGATCCAACGAATTATGACGTACGTGACGTCACGAACAGCTAACGCTGAAGTAAAAAAAAATGTACGCCAAATTGATTTCACAAAAGAAGGCTAATGTTTCCTAAGACAGTTACGCCGCATCTCCTATGAATTCGCATTTCCCTATACTGTCTCGATTTAAAAAAAACCACCGTATGTATTATACATACATAACATATGTGGAGTCAACTCGGCGCAGTCGGCGCATGCATATGCATGGAGGCGGCGCGGCGGCGCCCCAGTGACCGTCACCTCCTCCATTGCTACGCACGACAATCTTGTTGCTCGCATTTGACCCGCTGCCATTCTGTTTACTACGCATTTTTGTGTTACATAATTTTATTGTAATTAACGTGTTAGGTAATTGCGTTAACTGATAACTCATTTAACTCTTTAAGAAAATAAATATGTAAAATGGACACAATGTTGTGTGATGACATATGTACAGTTTAATTAATTTCATCATAATCAAATATATTTGCCAAACTAATTTCATAACATGCAATATAGATATAAATGAACAAATTTTCGTTTATACAAACTGTTAGCAACATATAACATATAATTTTCGTTGCTAGCAACACATTCTCTCTCTCTCTCTCTCTCTCTCTCTCGCGACTACAAAGCAACGCTGTGCAAGCGTCGATCGCCATTTATAATAACCAACTACTCAGTATAACCTTAAGAATTGTTGTGATGCACAGGCAGGTTATATACAGGCCACCAAATCTAAGTTTAATTTAGTATTACAAAAACATAGAGATAGTGCGCCGCTCCCAAGTGTCGTTCACAAACAACCACGCCGGGCCGTCATAAGGTCAATTTTATTCAGCAGTTATTAAGATTAACCTGAACATACACAACGGACTGACGAGATCGGCAGATAATATTTATTGAATTGACGTGTCGTCAAATAATTAGATTAAAGTCAAAGTCAAATCATTTATTTCGTATAGGCCTACGGGGGCACTTACAAATTGTCATTACATTTTTTCCTTAACACTACAACCGGATCGGAACGCGACCTCAACTGAGAAGATCCGGCAAGAAACTCAGCGGGCTTGTCTTTTTTTTATCCTTTATTTTACAAAAATAAATAAAAAGTAAGCTCCAGTGTGTTGCCATGCGAGGCGCACACACGCTACACTTTAACATTATAAATATTGATATTAGAGCGATCAGTCCCAGGCTGCTTTATCATCCAAATAATCCAAGATTCTGTAATAACCCTTACGACATAAATTACTTTTAACAGTTCTTTTAAATTTACTAATGGGCAAATCTCGGATTCCTTTGGGAAGTTTATTATAGAAGCGTATACATTGCCCCATAAAAGAGTTATTTATTCTGTGGAAACGAGTGATATGCACGGATAGTTTGTCCTTATTACGAGTGTTAATAACATGAACATCACTCCTTTTTTCAAAATTATGAATATTTTTCTTAACATACATTAGATTTTCATAAATAAATTGAGACACAACAGTTAGAATATTTATTTCTTTGAATTTATCCTTAAGGGAATCTCTAGGACCCATGCCGTAAATTGCTCGTATTGCCCTTTTCTGCAAGATGAAGATAGTATTAAGATCTGCAGAGCAACCCCAGAGCAAAATGCCATAGGACATAACGCTATGGAAATAACTGAAATAAACAATTCTAGCTGTGTCTATATCCGTTAATAGTCGAATTTTTTTAACAGCATAATCTGCCGAACTCAGCCTACCAGATAGTTTTTTAATATGTGGACCCCATTGCAATTTAGCATCTATGGTAATACCGAGAAACACTGTTGACTCCACAAGGTCCAAATCAGTTCCATTCAATTGTAAATTGGTTCCAACTTGTCTAACATTTGGTGTTGAGAACTTTACGCATTTAGTTTTCTTCTCATTAAGGAGAAGATTATTTATAGTGAAGTGAGAAGATTATTTATAGTAAGGAGAAGATTATTACACAATAGAGGTGATAAAAGATCGCGAAATACGACGAACGGTATTAAGCCACGTGCGTAGTTACTGCGGAGACTAAAGCGACGTGCTATTTACGAATATCAACCACCTATAACGAGACGCGACCATAGACCATACCATAGACAGTTTGCTAAACTAGTTCGAGGATGATACCTAATATGATTAGTCGTAAGTGTAATCAGAGCTTGAACTGCCTTTGATATACCTAATCCCCCAGCCTGCTTCACGACAGTTGCGTGCCTTGAACCTCGATTCTAAGTATAAATATAAAATTGGACGTTTCAGGTTGTCCAAGATCAAAATTCACCCATGCATAATATGAAGTGATCTGTATCTGTATCAGCAGCATCGCGCAATGTCGCGGAGAGGTCTCCCTAGGCAGATCTATGCACTCAATTCACTGCCAAACCGAATACCGACGGAGTAAAGGCGCCGCCAGCGATACCCAGCCTCACGTACGCTGATAAACAAGTGCCGCTGTCGCACGCACCTGATAATAACCGCTGCTATTGACTCAATTTTAAGTTTTTACCTAATACTGTTACTTGGTATCTTTATAAAAGGGGAATTGAATCTCAACAATAAGGAGGCGTTACTTGCTATAATGCCTGATATTACGATACCATATCCCTGATAAAAGTAGTCCTACACATTGGAATCATTAATGTAGGAAACATACAAATCTCAAATGTCTATGAAAATATATTAATAAGGAATACCTCTGAGATAGTTGAACCATTACTTGATAACGTTTCAACTACAAGAACGGTTCGTCGTTGGTGGGAACAGCAGTTTCATTAACATGAATATACACAGCGGTTATTGTCGTAGCAGAGCTGCAAGTGTTCCTGACAGTAAACCTCACGCACCCTGACCATATGCTATGGAGCTCTGAACTTTCCACTAGGTATATCACCGCGGCCGGTGATGTTCCACTAAATATGCCCAAGATACTAATAATGCTCTCTCATCTTTAACAATGATCTGGCCTGACTTGTATTAATGTAAGATGGCAGTCACTTGCCTTGGCGCCGACTAAAATCTCAGTTATCGGGCTATAACGGTTTTCTTTTGCAATTTCACCCAGACAGCCCTCATGTATCCAATGTGAAGTAGAGAAGGGTTGTCCTACAATGCTATCACTTTTTGCGTGAACTTGAAACGTAACGCTACGTGTTATCTAAAAATCTGCCTTCCTTCGATAGTGGCAGCAATGACCTAAATATATTTTCTGGTATCAGATAGTGCGCCAGCGTCGATTATTGCCAATGGATTATAATCACTATCAGTGAGGAACTTAGACCTATAATTGCTATAGGGCACGCGATAATTTTCCGAACATACATCAATGGAATCATTTAAAGATTTCATTTCAAGAAGTTGTTTTTGGCGGTGTAATTATGAGTTGATTTTCTATTTAATTAATTAACTTATATCCACACACTACCCCAGCAAGCATGCCCTTTCCCTTTTGTGGAAATGACTCATGTTTGATGTAGATAGATAGATAGATAACTCTTTATTGCACACCGATTTCATTAACATGTACTGCCGTTCTTACTTTTAGCTTATCTGAATATTACATTATTATATATCTACGACAAAGATCTAACCTATCGGCAAAATTTCATTAGATTCCATCATATAAATATATGATCATGAAATATTTTCTCATAATATCAATAATTCTATGTCTTGTATAAATTGGTAAATTTGGACATGAACGTCATACTGACTGAATGGACTTTGTATGAGCTATTGAATAAAAAACAAACAACACGTTTACGTGACCGACTAGTTTTAACGAGATAGTAAAGGCCGTAGCAATTCACAGACGACACGACACGACGACAGCCCCGCAGATCAAATAATCACAAGTTTCACACTGCGAACACTTATACAATTATAGACTCCAGCGCAGTTTGCCCAAGCCATTAGAACCGCGAGGGCTTTGAAAGGACCCGGAACAAGCGAGACGGCACAAAACACGCGGCCTTGTCCTTGAACGATGAGTCTTGCTGGCGCCTCGCCCGACACATTCGTGCAGATAGCACTTAGGGAATTCCGGAAGCATACGAATATTATTGAATTATCTTTCTCTTCTCTAATTTAATGATAAATATCGACAAACACCCGGTCGATGGAATTTATTAGCTATGTCTGGAGTTTTGGTGTTGGTAACATCAGCCAGTCAGTTCTACGTTATACCTATATTACACGCAACGAGTAAAATGGCGAGACAGTGCTCTCAGCCGAGCACTCGGCGAGCAAACAAAGGTTATGTGTACCGAGCATTCAGCCGAGAGCACCGACTGACTGATGTTACTGACACCAAAACTCCAGACACAAACATAAGCGCGCGAGAGGTTTGTTTACAAGGGTAGAAAATCGATGTGGAACAGAGACAAGAAAAAGAATATATGACATGATAGTGGAAATGGATACCTACATTCCATTAGCAAACGATCGGTGGTAGGGAGGGACCCGGCCGATTGCGAGCCACATCGTGCCGATCGTAGAGACCTCTATAATACACGTACCCAAGAAGGTACTGCGTGATACAATATTAATACATTTCAAGATGCTTCGATTGAAGGACATTACGCGGAAATAAAGGCGAGTCATGGATTCTTTGTTGCGCACAATTATATGGAGATGACTGAGCAATATCCATACATAAAAGGCGCGCGTATAGTCACACGGTGTGGAGGAGCAAGTCTCCACGAGCACGCACGCCCGCGCAGCGAATGAGCTGCAAACGTCAATATTAACTTATTGTAATAGCTACCGTTCTTGTTCATTTATTATCTTAAATGTATTGTTTGTTTCACGCTAACATTTATCTATTATTTACTGAGTTGCGACGATGCTTGTTATCCTCTCTGCGCATCTATCAGATGTGCACAGTGTAAATACGTTTACTGAAAGAGTTGATTTTAAGCACCTTTCCTTATAAAAAGGACCTGGCAAGATGGTATTGGCTTAGCTCCAACATCACGTGTGTAATACATGGCTTCTTGACGTAAATAGTGTAGAAAAGTTTTGCCGAAAATGTTACTCGATTATATGAATCAGTGCATGCGAAGCTGTGATTATCATTCTGGAAGAGATACGGGACCATCAGTTCTTCTGCTACTCTTTAAGCAGCGTTCGGAAGAATTAACCAAGGCTTATAAGGAACTGAAAAACTTTTTTTTCGGTGGACTTGTACATTTTCAAGTATATCGCAATTATTGGTAGCACACGCGGAAAGTTAGCGTGGACTGCGCCGCTCATTTCCTGCACAATTGTATGAAGACGCCGGTGCGTAGTGAACCATGCCGCCGCCATATTGAATTTCTAATTCTTTAATAACACACACCCGTTACCTCCATATGTAAATAATTGTGGAAACTACCAACATAGTAATGAAAATGTATTAAGCACCGATAATTACATTCAACTTGACCTATACTGAAGGAATGCTACACATTTGAACCCCATATAAATTGTATTAAAAAGATTTAACAAAAATTTAACCGCAATCTTTAAATTGTCTACGACTCGAGGGCATTTCAGAATTAGTTTTTTAAAATAACACGCACCCCTCTATACGCAAACTTGGGTATCTACCCCTCCTCCGCGCCAGATCTGCGGGCGATGCCCTAGCGACTCACGTGTTATCATTTAAAAATGATTTAATAAAAGTTAGAGCGTCAAATTGCAAGTCGCATCAACTGCAGTCAGCGTAGCAATCTCTGTGGTGCATGAATAGAATGTCGGGCACGCCGCCAAACGCGACCACGTGTCGAGATTCTATACCGGTATGAAACACGACCAGAAAAAGTCGTCATAATTATGTCTGTCTTGTAAATATTTCCTTGAATAGCCTTTTACACGTCTCAAAAATGATTTAAAAGCAACGAGGCACGAGAATCTCGACCAAATAATCCACTTATTGGCACAAAACCTCATCGTCAGTTGTAGACATAGCTAGTTATTTTCGAAGGGATAGCGGTCATAACTTAATACTTATTGCCAAGGAACTTACTTTCTTACTTGATTCTAAAGAACCCAGACCGGTGGCTTAGAATACATAAAAACGTAGTCGATGACACAAATAGTAACTTCTACTACATCGATTGAGCCCCATTGAATTAATGAATACATTTTATCCATAAATTCTTTGTTGAGTTGTATAGCTATTTAAGATAGTAGCCCTGCAGACTAGAGAAAAAGTAGGGACAAGATCTTAGACGACCGCCAGCCAGCGTCCTCATCCTGCCTACACTGGCATTACTATATGAATGGCAGGTCACACCTCGGTTAGGTTAGTGAAGCTTAGGCCTCAGCCTCGAATTTAGCGGGCAGCGGGGCGGCGGCGCGGCGGCGGCGGCGCGGGAGCGGCGCTCGTTGGCCGCCCCGCGCCGCTGTTTTCGAGAACCGGTCCATTTTATTTTACGCATATGATCCTGCCGCTCCCGCGCCGCCGCCGCCGCGCTGCCCGCTAAATTAGAGGCTGAGGCATTAGCTCCTATTGGAGATGGGTATTTACCGGAGCAAGCCTTCCCGCTGTATCATATGCCGGAACGTCTCGCTGATGCTGCCGTTGTGTGCACTCCGTAGAGACTGCATCCGAGTCTGCAACAAACCAGAAATCTCCCATTACAGACCGCACTGAGTTATTACGATTTGGTGCTCGTCAAACTCATGTGACGCAATCCATAGTGGACATTTTAATAATACGTCATTTTATGAGGAAATATCGTAGTAGGGCAAATGTATTTGCAAACACGAAGACATAGCTGATTGCGTTGACAAGCTGATTTATTAATCATATGACCTATTGTCACCCGAGCTGCGTAATAAGCAGCTGTCGCAGGTAAAGGCGTCGGCGCCGCGCGCTTCCACCGCATCGGGCACTGCCACTGCGAGGGACCGCCGACGCCGCCGCCGCCTATTATTTACATTGGCCATTTTAATTGTATCTCAAAGGGAACCACTCTAATAATATATTATAATAAATAAATACGCTTGACAATAAGATTCTAAGCGGAAGCCGCCAATTGTCATATAACTAGAAATAAAAAAAATAAACAGCATCCTATAATTTACAACTTAACTAAACCATGTAATTTTTTCCGATGATTCCATAACGAGAAAAATTACTGCTTGTTCGCCAGCACAGTACACCTTCCACAAACAACATTTTTTTAATGACCGGCTCATCATGGCGAACTGTAATTTGGGAGCAATGTGATTACAGGTGGGACGACATCGCGTGGCTCGCTATATAAACAGAGCGCTGCGCAGCAGGAGCAGTCGGCGCTTCCTCGTGCGAGATGTGGTGGCGCGCAGTGTTCGTCGGCCTGGTGGCGGCAGCGGCGGGGGCGCGCGCGGCGGTGCTGGACGACGACATGGCGGAGCTGGCCAAGATGGTGCGCGACACGTGCGTCGGGGACACGGGGGTGGACGAGGCGCTGCTGGCGCGCGTGGACGGCGGCGCCGAGCTGATGGACGACGGCACGTTCAAGTGCTACATCAAGTGCACGATGGAGATGGCGGGCATGCTGGCC
Source organism: Pheosia gnoma (assembly GCA_905404115.1). Lineage (NCBI taxonomy): Eukaryota > Metazoa > Arthropoda > Insecta > Lepidoptera > Notodontidae > Pheosia > Pheosia gnoma. Next base: position 48,938 of record FR989916.1, read on the forward strand.
GACGACGAGGTGGACGTGGAGGCCGTGCTCGAGCTGCTGCCGCCGGACGTGGTGGCGCGCAGCGAGGCGGCGCTGCGCGCGTGCGGGACGCAGCGCGGCGGCGACGAGTGCGACACCGCCTACCGCACGCAGCTGTGCTGGCAGCGAGCTAACAAAGCTGATTACTTCCTCATTTGAAAAACGAGAATTGTGCACAATTTACACTCGGAAACGCTTTTGTATTATATTTATATCACAATATGAATGTAAAAAATGGAACCTAAGAGAATCATTTACAGAGGTGTTTATACAAAACATACGTTTATAGAAAAATACTTACAAATAAATAATGTCACAGGAATTACATTCTCATTAGGTAACATTATATTCTGTTAACATCATCTCATTAATAAATTTCCATAATTTTTAATTTTAACATTTTTTGTATTTTAACATGTTTTGCCCAAGGTTGGCATAAAAACAGTATTTCAAACACAAATTTAAAAAAAACACTATTTAAAATAATTTGTTTGAAATTATTTAAATATAAGTGTAAAACACTGAATAAAAACATTCTATATCATGTTTTAATGCAACACTTAAACTTAATTAAGTCACAATCTAGATATTTGCTGATGAGTCTAATAAGAGAGTAGAGAGAATAAGATGAGATAAAAATGTAAATACATCTACTTCTACTGAGGTATCTTGCGAGAGTATACAATAGCTATATCCATACTTTTCTTTCGCACCAGATAGCAACCAATATTGAGCTGTTATAAATATATGGATAGGTTCAGGTCTTAATCCTACCATTTTCAGAATCACTTAAACTAATTGAGTCAGTACAAAAACGTTTTAAGTTAATGTTTGATGACTTTATATATCATTATATTGGCTTTACTAGATAATATGTATTCTTACATCAATATTGTAATAACCTATTTAGTGTTGATGAGCCAAAGCAACAAGAGGTTGCCAATACTGATCTCTGTAAGTCACCAACATTTTATTCAACACACAATAATAGTGAAATAAGCATGCTAAAACATAAGTTAAACGGCAACAAAACATGTTTATAACACGGTTTCCTGTTAAAAATCATTATATTATTATTAAAAAAAATACTGTTCTTTCAATGAAAAAATTTAAACTTTTCATAACAAAAATAACTGATTAAAACATTTTAAACAGTTCTTTTTGGTTTGAAATAAATAAACAGATCTCTCCATCCCTATTAGTTTATTTATGATGGCATATTTTTGGGTGCTAAATGTTTTGCTGCCTGAAATCTATACATAGTATACTGAGCCAGAAACTTAGTCAGGAATGAATATTGAATATTTTTGACAAAAAAAACAAAGAGCGGAATACTTTTGTCACTAAATACTTTTCATATGTAAAACTATCCACTCTGTTACATTAATAATGTGAACTTGTTTGTGGTCATTTCATAAATAAATACAATAATAAATAAAAAAACGAACCAGAGGATGAATAGTATTTTCTAATTAATTATAAGTATTTTCTAATGGTTGGGCCATAAGGGTGAGTCGTCCAGATGGATTTTGATAAGCCTTGGCATGGATAGTCAAAATATAGGATACTGGAATGGAGAAGCAAAATGATGGTTTTCTGCAGAAAACCCAAACAATGTACTCAATCTTCAATGAGTGCATTTCAACGAAACTTGGCATGGGAAGCATTAAAACAAGGCCCAGCATGATAGATCAATTTTATACACAGACTAGCTGTTACCCGCGACTTCGTCCGCATGGGATTTAACAAAGACACAACCGTTGGCAACAGCCTGCTCGCGCGTTCTGAGCCCGCGGGACGCATTTCAGGTTGTTGCTATCAAACTTAATCGGGTGCAACGCTGCAACATTGGTTTTAATTTTTTTTCATGAGATCCTATGTTTTTTCTAAAATAAAATTAGCCTAAGTTACTCCTTGTTACATCAGCTACCTGCCAGTGAAAGTTCCGTCAAAATCGGTCCAGCCATTTCAGAGATTACCCGGAACAAACAGACAGACAGACAGACAAAAATTGTAAAAAATGTTGTTTTGGTATAGGTACCGTGTATACATCCAAATGCACCGCTTTTTACTAAAAAAAGCAGTTATTTTAATATTACAAACAGACACTCCAATTTTATTTATATGTATAGATATGTATGGTCTCCCTGGGGTAGGGTAGCTAGAGGCCACACATACAAGTTGCAGGCACTGGTACTACATAAATAAAAATCTATTTAAGAAATTATTATGCTTGGATTCTTTACAACTAAATCAGGTGGGTATTTTTAAAATCAAAGCACATGACAAACATTACCTACTACTTAATACATGCTGGCAGTGATTTGCAGAATCCTCACCCAGCCATGTAATTGGCCACAAGGCATCACAACACTGTGATATGACAAGCATAGGTAGGTACATCAGATCATATATTACATGCAATGACATGACACAACCTTCTCAATACCTACTTTTAATGAAATACCTCAAGGCCATGTTTTGGTTGTAAAGCACCTCGGAAGTCATTCTATGTTCTTCAATGTTTCTTGCTTGTATAAATTTAAGGTTATTGTTTATGAATATGGCCTAATTTCATCACTGTCATGATCAAATAATACATAGAAATAAGGGGGTACTTGATAGGTATATTTGATGTTTAGCTAAGGCAGATTTTTCTAGCTTTGTATTGCTGTAGTATTCTAATAGTGTAAATGGGCACTTCCGAAATGAATACATGATTGCAAACATATAATTCATAAGGTCTGAAGTGATTCATTAGCCAAATAGCCTATTAGTAGTGGCTGGTGTGTAGTAATCAGCTCCAAGAGATGTTTTATGTAACCCTGGCCGCGGCTAGTGTCGTAACAGGCCCGCCGACGGTACCTGTCATCCATCCGATAAGGTTAGGATGTCGTCGGGGCACTGATTGCGCCGCGGCCGGCCTCGCCCTGGCTCACCTTTACGGAGTCGAGCGGGTACATGACACAGTGCTCCATCACCCCCGCTATCGCTCCGGCAGTCATGTGTGTGACGGAGTTTTGGGTCGGAAGGCTTTCATAGTCTTCAAAGTTCATAATACTCACTGAATACTGACACTTAACACAAAATAAACACAGGAATATGTCAATTTAACTGGAACTGATTTTCATTTACCGAATTAGGAGTATCATTTTCACTGCTGTTTTTGCCACAAGACATCCGAAATTTAGAACAATCAAAACTGATTCAATAATGCGATTCTCAAGCACGCGCGACTTCTTCCTTTCAAAAATTTTCATCCATCGCCACAGATTAATAAAATAATATACGTCCCATGAATGAATGATAACATTAACCATTCATTTCATTCGTAATGTTTTCACTCAGTGTTGTTAGATGTGATTTTCTATTTCTACCCAAATTTGAAATTATTTTTCTCCAAAATGATACAATTTGATTGAGTTTTACCCAAAGGCAAAAAGTTAATAATATCGGTTAATTAACCTAATGGATGATTAGATTTTATTAGCTTTTTGCCTTTTTCAAATTTTTGCTTGAAATACTGTTCTGATTTCCAAACTGAAACAGCAGAATAACTAACAAACAAAATCAGTGAGCAAATCAAAAGAATGAATAATAGAATATGTTGATTTTATGTAGAATGTAACGACCAAGTGAACTGTTTTAAACGGTAGCGTTTGTTCAATGCACAAATACAAATGTATTCAGTTACGGCCTACGGTTATACTCTGAAATTTAAAAAAAATCTCCATGATTTTGATTTCTCCAAATTTTTCTCCAAGTATTTCATTTCTCCAAAATTTCTCCAAGAGCCAAATTTTTACCATAATTGCGAAAAAAATACCCTATTAGGGAACACTGTTTTCACTACAAAAATTAAAATAAATAAGTTTATAATTTACTCTATGGTAATTAGTACTGAAGATAGACAAAGCACTAAGTATTAAAACCAATATGAAACAGGGCATAAATAATATTAGGTGTAGGAGTAAGCAAGATACATATTATTTCTTCAAATTTCTGGATAGATCCCGGCCCTCTAGTCCTGCCTGTCTCTGAAATGCCGCGGGGCTCCAAGACATAAACGAGCAGCTATTGCCGTCGCTTTTTATCACATGAAACATGATGTTAGTGGGACGCGTTATAATATAGCGCATTGGTTTCAACTTTTTTTATTACATACTATTTTTGTAACTTTTGACGATCCATAAGTACTGTACATAATTGGTCTACTCTACGTGAATAAAAAATATTCTGATGATGATGAACGACTTATTCGGACAGAAAAGACATGTGTCTTATATCGATGGAGTACCTAAGTAGAAATTAGGGATACTGGCTTCTTGAGTTGTTACCTATTGATAACGATAGGAAGGTGTGACTGAATTAAATGAAATAATTAGTTCATTAACGGAATTAATAGCTGTGAAAGATTAATTCTCATGATAGAACCACAAGAATAACCTTTCGCAGTAGGTATTTCATCCCCCACTGGTGACGCCGGCGCCGCCCCGGGATCACGAAATGAAGCTATTGATAATCCTCGTCGTGTTCAGTGGGATTTATCTCTCATCCAGTATGTATTTACTCGTTACTTTTCTACTGACTGTTGAGTAATTACTTATTTATTTGCAATTTCAACATTTTACTACTAATCTTCTCTGCTACATCATTTTAAATGTTCCGATGTACCTCCGGCGTGATTCAGAGGGTTTATTTAGCGCAATTATAATAGTTATGTGAAGGCACAATTTTGATACTTAATTATTGTCAGGGTGGCGAGCCCTAAAGCGGGCGAGACGCTCAGTAGAAAACCGTCGACATGATGGCCGCTCTTCTCATGTTGAGTAGACTGGGACCGGGCCAGCACAGCAAGCTCTGTTTGAAAACCGCAACACTTGATTTGTAGCCCGATTTGAATGTCAGTTTACCAGGTCACCCGCGCACAATATTTCGAAGATCCGAAGATGTCGTTCCAGAAGTTCGAGTTCGATCGCGTGGTGCGCGGCGGCTTCAACCTCAGCTCGTGCGTGGTGGAGCTCTTCACCTGCTTCGAGACAGTCAGGTCGGATTTATAACTATTAGTACCTATCAACGAATAGGTACTCGACACTGGCAAATATGGCACTATTTTAAAGCAGATTTCCAAATTTAAAATTAAGAAAACTAGCTGGTCGTGTTTGGCAGGAAATTAAATACCTACTCATTTTTGAAATTCGATACAGAAGGGCCGCCGAATCCGCCATTTTTAGATTGTCTGTCTATTGGTTTGTTCGCGGATGATTAGAAAACAACCTAATGGATTTTGATGAAACTAGGCATGGTGATAGCGTCTAACGATTTTGTAGACTTGATAGATTGAGCTTGAGTAAGTATTTATGTTTTTGTTAAACGTGGTTTAAACACGGGGATGCATCTACTGTCATTTAGTAGTTCATTCTACTTACGCTTATTGTAAAATAACAACTAGTTTCTCGCCGGCGGTTCTCTGTAGAACCAGCATTTTGATCCGAGTCCGATGGTGGATTCCCAACGACTTAATGGATCTGTAAAGACTACTTACCTGAATAAAAACATTTAATTTAACCCGAGGATAGGTAGGTGTTTGGCATTGGAAAAAAAACTGGTTTTTAATATCTGGGCGGATTTTGCAACTCGGCATTAGCGATAGCTTAATGTAACAAGAGCAATATCTAGGATAATGTTTACCCGACTGTCTGTTAGTCGGTTGAACTGTTCGTGTAGAAGCCCTCTAAATAGACGACTATAATAGCGCCAGCCGAACACACCAACTGTACGGTCCCATACTAAGCAACGCTTGTATTATGGACACCATACAATGGACTGAGGGCCAACTCAGTATATAATACTTATATATATATATTTAAGATCCATGACTTGTTTGTACCCACACATACAATACAAACGTTGCTAGTTTGGGGAGCACGCAGTTGGGTTGTTAGTCACACGATATTTATACCTATACTAGCTGTCCCGGCGAATTCCGTGCCGCCTCAGAATGAAATGTATGAGAAAGAATAATATTTTTTTATTGCATTTTCCCCATATTGATTTCTTTTATTTCAATGTATTTACCGCATGTTTTAGCCAGGCAACCAGTTCTTGAGTTATAAATGGTGTAACTAACACGACTTTATTTCATATATATAGATGTACCTATTGTGTATAATAGTAGTAGGGTATATAGCTGGTATTTTTCTCGCACAGACCGGACGTGATGTGCAAGGTGAGCACGAGAAACGGCCGACAATTCGAGGCGGTGTGCAGCATCATGAACGATATGTGCGACGAGGACACCGGATATCTCGAAAGTGAGCAAATACGTACCAATAGGGAGCTTGCGCTTTATATACGTTACATATAATAAAAATGTAACTGATCGATGTCTGTACATAAAAGATATATGAGAAAATCTATTATTGGGTGCCTTTATCAACACAATAGAACCCAAGACTATGATTGTTACAATTTTTGTCTGTTTATCTGTGCGTTTGTGCTCACTAATCTCAAAAACGGCTTCACCGATTTGGCTGCGAATTTCACTAATGTATTGTGGTAAGCTTCACTTAAAATGTGTTTGTTTTATTTCAATCAGTTCATAAATAAAAAAGTTATATCAATTGAAAGGCGCCGACGAAGTCTCAGGCAACAGCTATAGTCAACACAACTCCTGTGCGCGTGCGTGTAGCGAGATCGCGCTCCCCCGAGCCGCTACTCGGCACAATCATGACAATATTATTTTAAGTGGCACCTATTGTAACTTTGCAGTCAGGAACGAATGGTACTACAACGCGCTGTTTGAACAGTTCTGCAACTTCACGCGGGAGCAGATGTACACGTAGGCGCCCGCGCGCGCGCCCCGGCCACCCGCCCCGCCGCACCGCAGCCTGCCTCTATCGTTGTAGATATTGTCTATTGGAGTTATCGCACTATCATAAACCTACCTTCTTATTTATGACATACATATGAGACCTTATAGTAACACAGGCTCCCCACTTTCCTATACGATCCTAATAAACGGGTAATGTGTTGGCCAATCGTCCTCATTTAGGAAGTGCGTTTGCCCAACACTTCCCGATAATTAGGATAAGGTCGGAAGGTGTGCAGCCTGTCGAATTTATACATGTGATTCTATAGGCAACTATAATTATATAGATTCTGATAGTTTCATACATTTCATAATTATCACATACATAGGTAGGTATTTATAATTATCCTAGATTTACTAAGGAGATGTATTATAATAAGGTAAATAAATAAACACACAGATAATCGGAAATGCAAGTTTATTACTTTAAAAAGCATAAGTAGGTAGTCTTCATTATTAAAATCACTGATAAAACTCCCTCATTCAACTCCAAGACTGTGTATCACGCACGACACTCGTAGACAGGCTCCACACCTTCCTATCCGACCCTGATAATTATCGGATGATTTCGGATAATGTGTATGGCAATTATTGTCCTAATTTACGACGTCGGGTTGGCCTACACGTTATCCGATAGTTAGTGTAGAATCGGTAGGTGTGGAGCCTGTCATATAGATAGAATAGCTGTAAACGGCAACGCGGAGTCGCGCTGATGTGAGCGTGGGGGGTGGGGGGGAAGTATTATTAATTACAAAATAATCTCTATATATACAGCTAGATACAATATAAATGTAAATAATGTAAGCAGGCTCCGGCGCACGCGATGGATATTATAATGGTCTCTTGCGGTACGCCACCCCCCGGTGTACAAGTTTTAGATAGTTATCACGTTCGTTGCCTAATCTAAAAGTCCTCGGCGGTAAGTATGTAGATGGCTATGTGATATTATCTCTGCCTACGTAAAGCAAGCTCCTACAATGGCCGGATCCAGTCCGGCAGGCCTGACAGCGAGCTAAATGACAACGGTCCCCCATATCCTCATCCCTTTCAGGCTTACACTACGGGTTAGGCGTGCATATTATCTCACATTTATGACATTTATTCTTTCTTATTTGACGTTGACAAAATACCTACCAACTGGTAGGGTAGGTGATGCAATAAAAAAATACTAGGTATTCATTATTTTTATTGTTATTATATTAGCAGAATAATTACCGTCGGGTGGATGAGGCCATTTAAAAAAGTAAGAAGCCCACGCGCGGGCGAGCCGTCGGTTGGGTCCGGCCCACGATGTAAACAGGTAGATACAAGTACATAATACTAAAAAGATGAATAATAAACTGCAAAGATCGTGTAATGTTACTATCAGTGACATGTGTAATGTGTATAGAAAGGGATGTTCGTAGAGTGGCTCCCGCCCTCCCTCGCATGATGGCTCGTGCGCTCTGAGCACCTACCCTGGCGTGAATACTTAAGCACCTAATTGGATCAATTTGTTGTATAATATAATATTAAACGTCGTTCAATATCACATAGCCGCCATTTCGTGTAAAATAAATAATGAACAAAGTGCAATAATCGATTGCAAATGTAGGCTTAACGAGTGGCTAACATATTATGCGCAACGCATTCGAGCGTGACGTCACGAGGCAACTTGCACCAGGCCCCTCCCCGTGTACAGTATGTTGGTGCAACATTCAACTGTCCCCCTCCCGCCCCGCCCCCGCCCCCGCCGCCCTAGGCGATGCAATGCGACCGCCGCGGTCGCCTGCGCCCAACAATGATACATTCACGCGAGCCCCACAGGGGTGTCTGACTATTATTTTAACTACATAATAATATATTTCCTTGAGTTTTACAAATAATAAAGATCACGCTTGCATCATAAATTTTATAAATAATAATGACTGCTTTTTCGATGACGTAACGATAACATTAGGAGTTTCTGGCTACCGTACTGACTGCTTCTGAATCCATTGCCCGCATGAAATAATAGTCATACCCCCTATTGTTAGTACAATCTAACATTTGCAGTGTGAATAGAGGCAATACGGAATTGCTGGACGAATGGATTCTCTTAACAACTGACGCGGTGTGAATGGTACTTACCGGCTGCCATTTTGTCGTGTCAACCGGCATTCACTTTACGTCAAACCAAAGTGATGAGAGTGAGGTATAGGTGTGAATATTAGGCTCCACACCTGTCGATCCGATTTCATCCGATAGTGTGGATAGGATCGGGAGGTGTGGCGCCTGTCTAGGCAGCATAGCATAGCACAGCGCGTGCGTGTCATGTGCGTGCCTACTGAGTCTTCAACCGAGAGGCGGCGCGGACGCGAGGTCGAGAGGAAGTGTGACAGCGATAATACAATCGCGAAATGTCGAATGTTTCCAATACTTGGATTACTCGTCGCGAACGCTAACAAATAATGCCAACAGTAAGCTGGCAGCCCTTACTTCACCTACGCGATATATATCGCAAGCCCCAAATGAAAAAATACAATTATTATTATAAGATATCTTGAATATAATTCTATCTACAATATTGCAACCAAAAATAATATCTGCCTAGAATAAAATTAAAAACAATTGTGTAAATTACCAAAACGCCGGCCGGCGCCGGCGCCGGCGCTCCCGCGCGACACCACGTCCTCCTGTGGTTTAGTTAAATTAGGGTGCGGTGACGTCACCACACCCCACCTCGGTCCACGTGCGCTAGTACCGCCACGCGACAGCACCGGAGGACGGCCTACAGGCACACTCACTCACACACACACACACACACACATAAGACTTCAGCTAAGGAACGCACACCGAGACACGGGTGAAGATGACGTGACAACATCATTATGTAGGCTTCAGGCAGGTCATTATGATATATTTTAAAAGAAATAATGGTTGTGTGACGTCATCACCCCGCGCGCGTCCCGCCCCGCCCCGGCGCGCCGCCCCCCAGCCGCATTACACTTATATGAAACCGTCCACTCCCCACAAAAGCTACACTTAATAGCTACCGATACATAGCGCCACAGTCGTCATGTCCCAACTTAAAATCTAATAAAAATATTGTATCTTACATATCGTATGTATTTGGTTCTCACTAAAGTAAACTCAATCACACTCGGCGACGCGGGATCACGACAACGTATATAGTCATACCATATAATATATAGTATTTATCTGATATATAGTTTATAAACAAGGCATTACCGCGGTCGCGCCCGCCAGCCACCACGTGGCCCGCGGGGCGGCGCGCGGGGCGGAAGCCCTCCGAGTAACACACATCTGCGATTGTTACACACAAATAAGCTACAAGCGTCGTGATCACTCTGACTCGGCTGCTGTGCGCCGGATCATAGCACAGGAAGTGTTCCGTCCCGCCGCCTGCGGCCGGAAGCCGGCCGCGCCGGATATATCGACAGACACGCCATATATTACGTACGTACGTACGATACTAATAGTAATATCATCATTTAATTAAAACTTACAACTAAAGGTAAGTGTTCAGCTCACTAGGAGGCGCAGCGATACAATATAAATCTTAAAAACACGGTACAAATAATAACAACACAGTCCCACTCGCACAGTAATGCGCGGAGCCGCCGGCGCCGGCGGAAATAAATCCTCAATAAATAATATCAATAGTTTCATGGAAACAATAATTTAAGCGCCGCCCGGATGCCGCCGCGCTCCGAGCCGGCCGTTTGTAAGAACAATCGAGAGCACTTAGATCAATCACAGATGCCTGAATGACGTTTGTGACCATCCTACGAGCTCATGACTCACTCACAATACTAGTCGTTGCTGTAACTAGTCAATAGTTCAACGAAGGCCGATGATGAAATCATAAACGTCAACATAGTGAAATACAAATCAAATGAAATGCTATTATATCTAAAGTATCTTTACTCGAGACCCGATCAACTGGACTTTCAATCGAGCGGCATCCACGGGCGACGGTGCTGCTCGCCGGGCGCCAGGCGACTTGCGCCAGGCGGCAGGCGACAGGTGCCAGGCGACAGGTGCCAGGCGACAGGTGCCAGGCGACAGGCGACAATCTTCAGGCAGGTCTAGAAGAGCCTGGCGCGTCGCTTGAGCTCGTTGCGGCGCCACTGCGGCAGGCGGTAGAAGTCCTGGCGGCCGATCTGCAGGATCGCTTCGAACTCCGCGTCCGACAGGTGTCGCTGGAGTACAATGCAACACAAGTAATATAGAAGCTACCTTATAGATTGGAATAAGGAAAATAAAGCCTTGATAATAAAAAATGTTCGCAAAGTTAGTCCCACTTGTGGCCGCCGGCGCTGCTAACATAATCGAATGGTAATGGCGTTGTAATTGTTATTTATGACAGAGTTTCATTAGGTGTGAATATACTTCCAGGATGTTATAAAATAAAATGGTACAGAGAAGTATTGGATTGTGTGATGTGTGCTTTTAAAGTTGATAAACAAAACATGAGCATGACTCAAGGAGATGCCATATTAGAGGGAAGCGAGCGGCTCGCGCCACAGATCCCAACACGACTAGTCGGCCAGGCGCGCGGTGGTACCCACCTCGAGGTTGAGCCGGTCCACGTCGGGCGGCAGCCGGTAGTTGGTGATGAGCAGCAGGTGGTAGGGGTACAGCTTGGCGGGCTCGTGCAGCAGGTGCGAGGTGGCCATGTTGGGCAGCGAGCGGCGCACGCCGCCGCCCGCCCCTACACCTGCCGCCGCCCCCGCGCCGCTCGCGCTCGTGTGCCGCCCGCCCACGCCCCCGCCCCCGCCCCCGCCCGCCGCGCTGCTGCCGCGGTGCATCACGCCGCCGTCCGTCGTCTGACATGTTACAAATAACGACACCTCAGCTATACGATATTATGAAACAAAACTCTGCGCAAAGACGAGGCTACAACAATTAGCAGCTCGCATAATTCAAGATCTAGATCAATCAATGCAATAAGCCGAGTGGCCTTAACGCAGTAGGATATTTAACTAGTATTGGAGTTGGTGAATTGTTTGTAGGTCAAAAGTCAAAAGGACAAACCCTTTTAAGACGTACGTATTGTGAAACAATTTTCGAAATATAGTTCATAATTTCAAATGATTAAAGTTTATTAAAAGCAATGGTGGGAAGAGAGTGGGGGTCGCCCTCTCTATCGCACGCGCGCTGTCTTATGGCGGTGACGTAATATGCCTCTAATTCTCCACCGTTACCATGTTACTCGATCGAAAACTTGAAACGATTGTAGTATTTATGTCTTAAGCTGGGAATATGATCTATTATCGTTAGATTAATAAAATTATGCAATAAAAGAATGATAGTCAATGCCCTATTCGCCATCATAATATTTCACGCTCCATAAATCATTGTGGACTGAAAAGGGAGACATAAAAACATTGTATAAGATTGAAAACAGCGACTCACCACAGCACTCCTGTCCACATCCGTTATGGAGCCGGCAGATACTGAAACGAGAACAACAACGAACCTGTACAATAATATCATAAATTATAAAAGGGGTTACAAATATTATGTAAAATATTTTAAGAGGTTAACACGCAGGCAGCAAGTGTGAGCTTTTTAGTTTATAATAATGTGATCTATTCTTTTGAGAATGTGATATTTGTAATCTACTGATAGACCTCTTAAAATATTTGACACAAATTTTGTAACACCTTATTTATGAATAATATAGCGAAATTATTATTGTGATTTGAGTCAACCTATTACAATCGTGGTAAGCTAAGCGTCCATGCTATGAACAAACCGTGTGTGAGGAAGCGACTGCTTACTGTATTGAGCTAGTTTCAGAATATGCTAGGCGCTCACTAGACGCTCAGTTAACTGACGGCTTTACTAAACCTCATTATATGTCGGTCGGACGGAGATTGATAACTATGAATCAATAATGAAATTCCAGGGGCCCAAGTCCCCTAAATGTAAGTAAATTTAAAAAAAAGATAAATATAACACAACACAACTGACAATTTAATTACAGGTAGCGTAATACTATTATTGAGTTGCAGCTTACAATGGGCTGTATTGCCATATGAATACAACTTGTAAAGTACTAAAAATAACACATTGTACTGGGCGCATGACCAAACTCAACCAGGCTAACCATATTTAAAAAAACAAAACTTCAACTACGCAATTATTTCATAGATCAACGTGATCCATATAACTGATTCATCTGTTAAAATATTTTACACTATGTTTAATACACCTAATATACTGAGTTCTCAATTCGCGGGCTACGCCAACCCAGGCCTCAAACTAATCATCTTTAAAAAAACCACTTGAGAAAAATGTATACTCCAGCGATCAAAAAATGTATACTCCAGCGATCAAAAAATGTATACTCCAGCGATCAAAAAATGTATACTCCAGCGATCAAAAAATCCCAACAGAGAAACAAATAAATATATAAAAAAAAATATATACTGAGTTCATCCTATGTCAATTGTACTGTCTCCATAATACAAGCTTTGCTTGGTATGGTACCGTATAGTTGGTGTGTTCGTCTGGCGATATTATTATTATTATTCATTTTATTGCGTCAGTGGACTACTAAAACTGTCGAAAATAATAATTATAATGTCATTTTCATTATATTGAGAAAACATTTTTTGGACTTGGGCCCATTAATGTTTGAATAGTCTGCCGCCTGGATGAGCGTCTAATGGACTCAGTAAGCATAGGTTTTGTAGTCCATGATTGAATACGCTGGGTTCGTCTAGTGCTAGGAGCACAGCCTGGCCACACTACGCGGGGGCCGCCCGGCAGAGACGTGCCCCGCAAGCCGGTACTGATGGATGCGGGGAAAGTGCTCATGTCGAATGATGCCTGCGATGTGGCAAGCAATCGATATACAGATCATGGTACAACAATATACTACGCTAGGTATCTCCAACACTACGTCACGATCAGTGCTGCCATTAATTGTATTTTTGAACAGATTTAACACCGCTCATTGCTCGCTCGCTATGGAAACTATGTTGTTATTCGGTCGAATTACAAACGGTCGGTCGGTTGAAACCTCGATCTAATTTCCGTTCCATTTTATAACTCGTTCAAATAGTTTTTTCCCATCCATTTCTTTATTGTATTTCGGCCGTCTTCCAGTTCACTCTGCCTTGTTTTACACTGAGCGATTGGCATCAGCCCAACAAGGGCACAACCCTGCTAAGAGCAGGCTGGCGGACTTCAGAGGGTCTCAAGAATTGGTTATTGAGGTCGCTCATACCGATTAGCAAGTGAAATCGTAGTTGAAAATAAGATTTGGCAACTGGGCTATACCTGATATTCTAAAATCGAAATGATATTACATAAATACGAGTACTAAAAGATACATGAAATGAAAGATAGCGTAACGTATTTCTTGGAAGCGCGTGCGGCGGCATGGCAAGCCAGGCTAGGCCAAGCCAGGACTTGGCATGGCATGGCATGATACGACCTGGCTTAGCATGGTATGGCATGGCATGGCCTAGCTTAGCATGGCATCGTCTGGCCTGACATGGCAGTGGTCACGTCGCTACTTACTGCACAGGTCCGTCCGCACTGCGTGCGCATAACACACAACCACGTGTCAATAAAGTTCAATATTCGCTGGCGATTCACCTGCATCGCTCACAATATTTGAAAGATCTTGCAATATAATATGTCAATTCTTCTACATTAGAGAGTCACAAACAGAATACGGTTGCAGACAAATATGTACACTAATGTGTATTTGTTTTCAGGTAATGCAATTAAATAAATTATCTAAAATGGACGCTTGTTAGGGTGTGACCGCAAACAGTATAGTTGCGGAGCGTGACGTCACTTCACGTCATTTTGACGTTTAGCCTTCTTGATGTCTATTGTATTATGCTTAACATTGAAGGTTTTCATCTTTTCATGTCATCATCCATTTTTTATTTATAATAATGTGTATTTATTGAATTTGATAGCACTATTAAATACTTGACCCTGGCAAAATACTCACTAATTTGTGGGTGTATATATTTTTAAATAGCATGTCCAAGGATGTATGTATCAGTATTGCAGCTATGTGTTTGTGTGTGTATAATTCTTAATACCATTGTTCACGATAGATGTCGCTAATCTCAAATTAACGCGCGGTGTTAAAATGTTTGAGTATTTCAACTACTCTAAAGATAATTTTGATAGCAAGCCATATACCTACATACCATGGTGTTTTATTATTCAATAAGCCTAGAGGTAGGCCACCTTGGGACATATACCGGCGTTGTATGGTGTGTGTATGACGGAGGCGACGCAGGGGTGTACTCACTGTCTGACTTGCCGCTGCTGAAGTCGGTGCTGTGCGTCTTGTCGCCCATGCCGCTGAACGTGAAGTCACCCTGCGATTGCCATTCAACACCTTCATATTAGTATTATATTCATGATTTAGCACACCGGCTCCCGGGGCCTTAACCTAGTCTTCATGCAGGCGCGGATACAGAGGGAGGGGGGGGAATGGGTGCTACTGCCCCCTGACTCACGACTGAAGTACTTTATTTTGACCAATTTCAATTATATTTTCTGAAACATAAGGGTAATCACACAAAAATTGCGACTTCCAAATGAAATGGCCCCCCTAAACTAAGTTTCCCCCTCCCCTCATAAACGGAATCCCGTATCCACGCCTGTATGAATGTAGACAAAAGCCAAAAAAGTACAAGAGCTGCATAGCACAAACACTATCAAGTATTGATCGCACTCGGGCTCTCCTGACACGATGTCGTGTACAGCGTGCACTGAAATGATTTTGAATTAACTGAACGGCACTACACTACCAAATCTGAGTAATAGTAAAGTCAGAGAGCATGAATGAAATACATTACTTTGTATACCTCCAACTACCTCCAAGGACAAAATACTCTTAAGAAACGAACTAAAAAAAACTAAAGAACAAAATTTTATTCCGTGCATATGTATTTTGTTTCACTAGAAGGAGCTGGAGCATTGTTGACGACGGTCTTGATGATGGTTTCCGATCAACAATAATTATTGTGGTCCGTGCAGCGCGCCAGCTGGCCCCGCGCCCCCGCCGCCCCGCGCCCCGCGCCCCGCGCCCCGCACCCGCCTGCAAGCGCACACGGACAGCACACACGGGCACACACACGGTAGTATCATGTGGTCAGGGTGCATACTCACCGCGGTGCTCGAGGAGAAGGTGTGCGAGCGCGGCGCCAGCCCGTAGCCGGGCCGCGGCGCCGGCCTCAGCGACGACACCACTGCAACACCGCACCGCGTGTACACACTCCGCACCCACTGCCCTAGCCTACCCGACCCTACCCGCCACTCAGTTCAAGGGGAACTTAACACTAACTTACGCGCTAAACATGTGACGACTGCTATCAGGCGTGGCTTTACGTATGACGCCAGTCACCACAATTCTTATTTACATCTAACTTAAAGCTATATTCATGGTGAGACGAAGCACGCAAGAACTGGGTAATGGAACATATAAAAAAAAATTGGATCAATAAATTGATGTGTGAACAGATGAGTCGTGTGGTCCCACATCGTTGTAGTGTTGCGCGGTCAAGTGTTTGGTCGCGCGCAGTTCTGTCGGCTTGGCTCGGGTTACCTCGGGTGGCGTCGGCACTCACATTGCAGGCGCGCGCGGCGCCGCCCACGCCGGCGGGCAGCGTGCTGGAGCGCAGCCCGTAGCCGGGCCGCGGCGCCGAGTGCATGACTACACACAAGCTACAGCTGGTACCACCCACACGGCACGCGACCGCCAAGCGCACCGCATCACTCAACAACGGCCGGGCGATGCGAGCACTGAACTCTGATGATGGGTCTTGATACCATTTGTCAAGTACTTTAGTATAATGTCAAATCTACATTATCAGAACTTAGTAATTTTGATATGACCAGACAATCATCAAGTAGAACTCGATCACACACCCAGTTGATGTAATGAGTGCGCGCGGCGCAAGCTTGAGTTGTAATGAGCTAACATTGCACGAAAATCTAGTCAATGTCTACGATTCAAAGTATAATATTTCTCTGGTATTTATAGAACTCATATGTGTGACTTGAATAATAAATAATGAATCTCACTACAGCTCAATCTTGCTTCTTTATAACAAACATCTAAATACATAAGTATAATATACAGTCAAATGAGAAATACAGTCAGGTGATCGTCTGCTAATATTTCTTTAGCTATATATATTATTTAAACTTTTGGACAACCCACGATTTCTTGGCTGTATATTATATTATACTCATATTACCGACATACAAACACACAGTTTTGTAACGTTAAAGTAACGCTCTGCGATCCCGTGTGAATGTACGTCCGCCATGCTAATATCCAATCGCAACGTAACACCGAACATAAGACAATTATTAAATGATATATAATTATAATTGCAAACGCATATTAAAGCAGAATAGTATATATTGTCATATTCACAAGATCCGAGTACATGTAATATATTTATATTAAATACATAAATACGAATAAATAAACACAAAGATAGAGCTAGTTATTTTATTTCTATTAGTATTATTATGTGTAGGTACTAGATCGATCTTTGTGTAAATACATAAAAAATGTTTCATACATATGTATAATAAGCTCCTGAATTAATATATTTTTAATTAGTTATGGCTTAAATGGTGCTGAAGAATGTAAGGCCATAGAAAGCATGAATATTAAATAAAATACATAAATTAATGATAATACCATAACCTTTTCATGATATAATATCATACGAAGCTGTAAGCGACTACAAATAACTAGACACGTCCACAGCAAAGCCATGCCGCCGCCCTCCTCGCAATGAAAGAAAATGGACAAAAGGACGGATTAAACTGTAATACATTATGTCTGTCTGTCGTTTTGTGAAGGCTGATACGGAAACTACTTTACTAAATAATGTGTAGCTCTATTGCTTAAATATATAGCTAATATACTTAAGTAATCATCATAGACAAATGGACACGAAATGCTATTTAGTTAGAGAGATGCGCTGCAGGGTGGTGTGGAATATCGCGACTCACTGCCAGGGCTATTCATCGCTAGATGGAAATTATTACGCGCAGTGTCACGCATCGTTTTACAGGAAAATCCTTTTCAATACTCAGTCTTTTTTTCTTATCATCACTATCAAGGTCTATGTCGTGTAAGGAGGTGAAGGAGTTCGCTCTACATAGAGTCAGGTGGAAAGAGCTTAATTAGCAACACTTACAAGGGTCTTGATTTTAAATTAGAAGGTAATTTTATATAAAACAGAGACACACGAAATGGGCGGCGTCACAGAGCGGGGCCCTTAGTACGAGTTTTAAACGTGGGTAAATAAGTATCGATCGAACGTTTTTATACATTTGACTGTAAATGAAAAGATTCGATCAGTAGATCGGTGTTTGATTCCGGCAAAAGTCGTACTACGGTCTTAAAGGGCAGCGTGGTGACAGCTACAAGGCACTCGTAGTGTTCAGTGGCAAACACCTCACCTGTGCCGCCGACGGACCGCGCCGGCGCCGGCGCAGCGCGCTCGCCAGCAGTGCGAGCCGGCGCGAGCGCTCCACGCGCACATTTACTTTACTTTATATATATATAGTAAACCGCGCCCATATTGGGCCAGTCAATTCTCACATATTTATCAGTCGCGAGAACGCCCGTGCTAACCAGGTAATAATTTAGGAACACATTAATTTCATGAGCATGGTTGGCAATGAAAGACAAAGCCTAGACTGTACGCGCACAAACAAATCAGAATATTACAGTAAAGTATGTGTCTGAACGAAAGCGAAATATACCAGGATTATGTATACACGTAACCCACTGACCTTTATTGAATACACTGAACTGGCTATATTATATCCTTACAAGTATTTTCCAGAACGAAGTTTATTTATTACCTAGTTATAATTAATTTAGTCACCCAGTCCATTAGCTTGCTGCTTTCAGTAAAATTAGGAACAACACAGCGATACACCAAATGTGTTACTTGAGAATCAAAGCTATACATGTGCCAGTCCAGCGTGTAACTATAGGTCGGCGATACGTGTACATGCGTGTGCGAGTACCGCGTGGCGACTCACCGCCGTCTGTGTAGTACGAATGTACTGGAAGAGACGAAAACTATCAATACTTCGCATCTACGCTCTGTCCTTCTTGCACCAGTACAATGGAGTTCCTTGTATACGAATCGAGTAAAATAATACTGGAATGTTGACACTTGACATGCGTTCAATGTGCTACAGTTGTCTTCACACATTGGATTCAATACCGAAATATTAACATCATACTGTGAAATCTCAAAATTAGATGGGCTATTATGATTGACAATGAACTCCACTGTACACAATATACCATTATATACGACTTTATACCTTATTCTAAGTTAGTAGATCCTAGCTAGCTGTTACAAGACTAGTAGTGGGACAGTATAGAGGTGCAAATATTAGTAGTAAACCGGGATGATATTATTCACCAAGATATTATTTACTATATACCCTTTAAAATCATATAAAATGTTCTTAACCCGTGGCCACTAAATGGCGTCGCTATGGCGCTGCCAGCGACAAGCGTCAAAAGTAAACCCGCCAATTTATAGAACCTTTTCGTTCTTTTACTATGGTATTTTAAAGCACTATTCTTCTGAACGTGATTCATAATGCTTTGCATTTCTCTTACGACGCCTGACGCTGGGAGCGCGGAGCGTCGCTTTTTTGTGAATATACTTTTTCACATACGACCTTCTGTGTAGGCCCTTACTGTGAGTTTCAAACGGACTGATATACCGCTCGGACATTTACATTCATTCACCAGTGAAGATGCATTGCTTTTAGACGTATGCAAAGATGCGATCGCTCGGTCGGCACTCGTGTCGTGCGGCGTGTAACGGAGGGCACGTACCGTTGTAGGTGGGTATGTGCGCGTGGCTGGTGTGCGAGAGGGAGGCGGCGGCGGCGGCGGCGGCGGGGTCGCGCTCGGGCGGCTGGTCGAGCGAGCGCGAGGGCGAGGCGCCGACGGGCGACGAGTAGCGCAGCCGGTACAGCGGCTCGCGGCTCGCCGACGGGGTCCTGCGCAACACAACCCGCATCAATCACAGTTCTTCTATCGCCCGCCGACATGTACTACTGCTGGACTGGATATATACATAATCTTTTTGTGCCTATTTGATTTTCTCCCACTTGGCGCTGATTATATTGCAAGCCGGTAGTGAGTGTCCACGGAACGGATGGATAACTATGACGGCAAACATTCTATGAATTGGGATACCCTATACATACTAACTATAAAATATAGTTTATACCATTGTATAAAAATAAAATCTGTAAGGCCTCAGCCTTGAATTTAGCGGGCAGCGGCGCGGGGCGACCAACGAGCGCCGCTCCCGCGCCGCCGCCGCCTCCGCCCCGCTGCCCGCTAAATTCGAGGCTGAGGCCTTAGTGTAAACTCATACAGGGACACTCGAAACAATGCAACAGTCATTTGCATTAACGTCTACTTTAATTTCGGAGATGCTCAAGGAGAGGTTTCAAATCGGCAATCTGTTTGTACAGTTAATCAAGTCTAATCGTAGTACAGGTCACAGCTCGTGCTCAATTTCAGGGCGTCCTCGCCTCTTCTTATGATCTAATTTTAATTGGTTCAAGATCGTTTCTGTTATATATTATTTATTAAACAATGTGCCCAGTAATGAGCGAGTGTGCGCACCTGCTCGCATTCCTCGGGTCCAAATTTTGTTTCTTCCATTGCTGTAGTTTTTCACGCTCTTTTACTTCTTTCAGGAATACCTGAAAAAATTACGCACACATTATATCACAAGTTCAAATTTCCAATCTCCGATCAGGTAGACCAAATCAGTATAGCCTGTGACGTCACCGCGTGTACAGCAAGGAACCCCCCCTCACCTGCGCGATGCCGGTCTCGATCTTGGCGAGTTCGCGCTCCTCGCGCCGCAGCTGCGGGTCCCCCGCCCCCGCCCCCGCCCCCGCCCCCGCGCTCACCTGCGCGATGCCGGTCTCGATCTTGGCGAGTTCGCGCTCCTCGCGCCGCAGCTGCGGGTCCCCCGCCCCCGCCCCCGCCCCCGCGCTCACCTGCGCGATGCCGGTCTCGATCTTGGCGAGTTCGCGCTCCTCGCGCCGCAGCTGCGGGTCCACGTCTCCGTTCCCGTTGACGGCGCCGTTCAGCTTGCCGTCCGCCTCGTCGTCGCTGTCGGGCACGCCCTTGTACGTGTCCGACCACCGGCGGCGCCGCTCTGGACAACACCTCAACGGTACAATACTCCATATATTGGCAGTGCTTCGCCTGTACTGTGGGTGGGTGTGTTATATGCATGGTGTGTGTGTGGTGTGTGTGTGTGGTGTTTGTGTGGTTTACCTGTGGTGGTGGTGGTGGTAGTGGTGGTGGTGTGTGTGTGTGTGTGTGTGTGTGTGTGTATGTGTGTGTGTGTGTGTGTGATGTGCGTGTGATGTGCGTGTATGTGTGTGTGATGTGTGTGGGTGGGTTTGTGTGGGTGGTTTGGGTGGGTTTGTGATGTGTGTGATTGTGTGGTGTGGGTGGGTTTGTGATGTGGGTGCGTGTGGTGTGTGTGTATCACCTGGGTCCGTGTACGGGTACGGCGGCGCGGGGAAGTCGTCGCGCTCGATCTTGGACTTAGTGCCGGGCGGCGGCTTGTACGCCGCCGGGTAGTGGGACATCTCAATCGGCTCCTGGCGACATCATTGTATTCACATAAGCACATTGCGATTCCATCTTTAAACCACGCCAACCAACAAAGTTTTTAACATTAACAGTGTAATTTGAAGCTCAATATTAATAAATGATTAACCATCTTTTAGTGTTAATTGGTTAAATTAATTTCTTATAAAAAAGTGCTGGCGATGTTGCCCTAAAATTATGCACACTCATCTGCATAAG
The DNA here is from genome assembly GCA_905404115.1 of Pheosia gnoma. Lineage (NCBI taxonomy): Eukaryota > Metazoa > Arthropoda > Insecta > Lepidoptera > Notodontidae > Pheosia > Pheosia gnoma. The sequence continues at coordinate 70,699 of FR989916.1, forward strand.
CAAAAGGGATCATAAAATAAATCTTAGTGACCAACTTATACCACAAAGTCAGAGGACACATAAGCAGTAGCAAGCTATAGTTCCACCTAGTGTATAGGTGATGTAGAGTGTACCTCGTTGTTCATGTGCGGCGACTTGGGGCGCGGAGTCTCGCTGCGGATGGAGTCCACGAGCGCGCGCATGCCGCCGCCGCCGCCGCCGCCGCCGCCGCCGCCGCCGGGCCGCGACGACGCCTTGCTGCCGGGGCGCGACGACGTGCGCATGCTCGACGAAGCTGCGCGAGCACCACTCATTAACAACCTCGCTCCAAGAAACACGTTCACGAGATATTAATCCATGCGAGCCCTCGCGAGTGTGGCGGGTGTGTACTCACAGGGCGGGCGGTGGAAGTGCGGCGAGGCGGGCGGGCGGTCGTAGGGCTGCAGCGGGCGGCGCAGGTAGGCGGGCTCGCTGGTGAGGTACGAGTAGGTGGTGATGCGGTGCGGGCTGCACGCGCCCGCGTCGCGGTACTCGCGCAGCACCAGCCCCGGCGACACCGCGCGGTACCCGTACTGCGCACACGACACTCACGATCACACAGGCTCCTCACTTAACATTACCAGACGATGACGTCCGATCAGAGCAGGCGGCAATTATAGGGTACAAGTACGCTTCGCAATTGAAACGGCAATTACGTTCCAATGCGTACGATTTCGCCTACAGCGAGCGAGATGTAGGGATAATTTGGGAAAGGATTAAAAAAAACAGTGAATTAGGACGGTAGCAACTTTCTATATTTTTAACATCATTGGTCAATGGGGATATATTTTAGGCCGGACATTAATGAGGATTTTACTTTCCGCCCACTTTAATCGGACGTCTGCGCTGCCCCACACCACGGTTCCTCAATCGAACAGGGCCTGCCGAGTCTGCCGACACAATCGACTCAAAATCAACAGTACCGGTATTTAATTCCATTCAATGTGATTTTTCTAGTGTCAAGGTATAAGAAGAGACGTATTTATAAAGGGTGTAAGTGGCTCCGCGAGGTTAACTCAGCTCAACATTCTGAGGCCCCCAGAGTTCAAATTTTCTTTCGACCTTTTCATGAATACACGCATTTTTCAGTATTTTATAAATATAAAGCTGTTTCAACGTAATTTTAAATAAAAAATATCGTTAATAGACCTAAATTGCAATGTAAATAAAAACTCGATATGCTTGAGCTGAGAGTTGGTAATATATTGTAGCAGAGATCTGGTCAGGTTTAGCTGGTGTAATGCAAGTGTACGTTGCGGCAGTGCACTGTTAGTCAACACATCCACATGCTCAGGCGCCGCCACACGACAGAACAACATACAACATAATGTAAAACAAAATATGATAGAAACAAAGAAACCGAATACCTACTTGTAAATGTGTCAACTCATAATATAATATGATCTTGGTGTCTTTGAAATGATCTAATAGAATGTTTAACTTGGTAGTACAAGAGCTCTTTACAAAGCTTGTTCTACGTCTTAGTCTTGTATGATCAGTATTACTATTTTTTAAAATAGGGTACTATTTTCTCTAAAATCAGTAAAATTGTTCAGAAGTGGCATCAGATCAAAAACACCAATTAAAACTTAAATAAAAAAGAAAATAAATAAAATAGAACGGACCTTCCTGGTCAAGCTACTGTACGGGCTGCAGTAGGAGCCGTTGACGCTGGGCGTGCGCGAGCGCAGCGAGAACTGCCAACATCACCCGGCGGTCAGACCAACTCACGCCGGCTACACCAGCCCAGGGGAGCCAACATTACAGCCAACTTGATCGTCATTTTATAATGTAAGGCTGGTATATCGTAGTGAAAATGTTCTCATGGATCACTTTCATTAGGATCTATGTTGATGAAAATATTGGCTCCCATTGGATAATGATTTCCAAGTGTATAATTTTGTGCGGAGTCGCTTTTTGTCCATGAATTTCCGTTTTGTATAATAAGTAATAAAGGCTTATTAAACGGTTAATGTTAGCAAGGGTCGGGCGTGCATGGACAAACGAACAACATTCAATTGCTTGTAATAATTCAAAAGCCATTTATCATTTTACCGATTAAATAAATATTTCTAATTCGATTATCACAAGCAACATCAAGCACATCTATATTGTATTTGAACAAATGAAACATCAATAACGGCAACTGAAAGGGAAGAAAAATAATAAGTAATCCTAAAATATTCGAAATAAGAACTTAATTGTTTTGGTTCTCATCTTGATTCCTACGTATAGTGCTTACATCAAATAAGCATCGTATACACATTATTGTTTTTTTTTTCATTATATGTTGGTAACATTAAAAGAATTGATTTCATACAAAAACATGGATTGCGCGCACAATACAAGGTGCCAACAAATTAACATGTGTGTGCGCGGAAGGCCATTATTACAACAACTATACATGAGACGCCACGCATTCAACACTACACTTAATACAGGATTATAATTGCATTGTGAGTGTATGTGCAATGTTTTAGGATTGCCATCATAGAAATCGATGAGGAGGACTCCGTGTATCAATCTGTGACTAACATCATCAACAAATGTCGATCCCAAATGTGTCTGGTGATCGCGATCAGTCTCAGTATATGCCACTAACTTGTCTACTAAGAACTAGATTTTGTATAGCATAAACTTGTTCGCTTCGTTTCGCGGACAATTGCATATTATTTGGGGTCCCGACATTCGTGACAAACAGTTTCTCGATTAACATCTTAGAGGAGTTGGCTTCTTTAATTATCGATCAACTTGTTTGTTTTATAATAGTAAAAGTTGACAAGCCGAGGGTCAGTGGTGGGTTCGTCTTCACCCATTTGTTTATAAACTTGTAGTTTGCTAGGCGAACGTGTTGAAGGTGTGTGTGGTGCGGGTGTACCTGCAGGTCGGCGGAGGCGCGGTCGTGCGCCAGCAGGTCGGCGGGGTCGGCGTGCGCGGCGGGCGCGGGCCCGCAGCGCGGGTGCCAGATGGCGGCGCCCTGCAGGAACATCTCCTCGCCGTCACCGAACGGGTCGCCGCACTTGCTGCAGCGCGCGCACGTCGGGTGGAAGTGGTGGTTCTCGCCCGCCTGCACCGACACCACGCACTCATTACTTATCGACCTTCGAGTATTTAACAAACGGACCGGCCTACACCCAACATCAGCTGTACTGTGTTTTAATATCTACAAGTTATGATCTTACGGCTACTATTTTTGGCAGAAGAATACGCCTTTGGATGCCATGTTTAGGCTACTTGGTTTGCGATTCGGACTACTCCATAGACTGTTTCATAATAATAATACAATATTTGACTGTGTAACTCAGCAGATAAATTTCTGAAACGCCTCAAGAAAACGAACGGTCCTTGTAACCCAGAAATATTACGCCACATTTAATAAACGACATTGACTTAATTAGGTAAGTACTCAGATCCCCCGGTGTGCTCATGCGCAACACATTGTTTGCATGCAAATCAATAAAAACTAACAAAGTATTAAGTATGCATCACAGATCACGAGAGATATGCCGTGCGATTCAAAATGTATGGGAACTCGCTGTCTCCGTTTTGTTTCCCACCACTCGCTAAAACCAACCAATACGAAGTCTCTTCGGTGCGTGCTGCGTCGTCGCCGTATACAGCGGCCGTACCACGCGACGCACCAGTTTATTCAAAGTATCGTTAGACGATCTATCCATTGCCTCGTACATTCACTCAGTAGCGAACATAGGTGGTACTTAAAGAGCCATGTATTTTGTACAAAAATAAAAAAGTCGTTGTGCTACATGAAAACTAAAATAACATAATAAAGGCATTAAATATTTTTTGATTTGTTGTTTTTAATGATTTTAAAGACGAATAAATAAAATACTTAATACTGGCTGGTGAAATGAGATTCCATCTGTCGCGTAGTTCACTTTGCTGCTAGTATTTTAGCACACAACCACGGAATAACACGGCATTTAAAAAAAAAGTTAGAGCTCCGATACCGACGTGCAGTTGCAGTCGACTGACGGCGAAAACTCTATGTAAGCGTAATTTTGGCATAAGGTGAGCGCAAGCCCACCGCTTTCATAACATATCTCCTCTAATATATCTGTGGTATGCATCGTAACGATGCAACACGCGGTGATACATAAATAACGGCGCACCGTTATCACACTTCACGATATGCAGCGCGATGATTCGTGATTTAGATGCGCCTAGCAACATCAGCGATTTAACACTACTCATCATGAATAATAATAATAACAGTACAAGTGGAAGAAGTAAGGACCAAATTACTAGCCCTGGGGGACTCCAACTATTAATACGTAATTGGCTTTGTAATTATTATTTTTTTATCTTGCCTGCGAACTGAATGATTTTAAAATGGATAATAAATATATAACTTGTACAGAACTAACTTAACCGACCTGTTGATAATACATGTTGAGGATAAACTAAATTTTTATGTTTGCCATGTTTTAAATATTCATGGAGGATTCAGATTTAAAATATAATTTTGATCTATTTATACCAATTTCAGCATTGAACGGCTTTCAGCATACTGAAAAATAGGTACCTATTGGGACATGAAAAAATGTTATATATCTGTGGCGTCGTTCGTGAATAGCATTGCGTGTAAAGCTCAGACGATGGTTAAGTCTAATGGTTTACAAGTAAAGTTACGTTTAAAGTTTAACATAAGGCTAAATGCACAGGATAGTTTCAGATTTGGGGCTAATATTGAAATTATCTTCGAAGGCTAGTTCATAGAAAATGTCTACTAGCACTTTGAGGACATTTAGCGTCTATATCAGAGTCCTAGTTTGTTACATAGGAAGGTATCATGGTAGTTGTTACGCGTCGCACCTGCAGCACCTTCCCGGAGATGTATCGCTGGCAGTAGGCGCAGCGCACGCCGTACAGGCGCTGGTAGTCGCGCTCGCAGTAGGGCACGCCCTCGCGGCCCATGTACTCGCCCTGCAGCACCGCGCCGCACTCGCCGCACGAGAAGCACCACGTGTGCCACTGCCTGCGACACCAGCCACACGGATAAACACACCTAATACTTCTTCAGATCCCCACTCACCAGCCTAGCTAACACCATTATTGACCAAAAACACTGGCTGTGGCCAGAACTAAGTACTCATCTCAAAATGAAACATTAGCATATGATACTTGGCCGACCACAAACTCCCATCACTATTAATCCCGTAAGCCATCTTCTATAGTGGCGCACCGTACGGAAGCTGGGAGGGAATCTGCTATCTGGATTGTCAGCTGTCACTTGTCATAATTCTGACATTTGTGGTAAATGTGAATGAATGAAATATTCTGAGAAAGAAAGTCGTTTTTCTTTCTATCATTGCCAAAAAAGGAGAAGCTGAGGTAAGTCTAAGAAAGAAACATAACTCACCTATCTAGTGCAACTAACGCCTGTCCTTCCGATAGCTCCTGACCGCATCCCGCACATTCTGCAATCAACCATTATCTATGTATTATCCTTCCTACGCTGCGGCACCCCTTATTCATTAAGCACTATAATAGTCTACACTTAAAAGACTGATTTGTGGTGTCTGGTGTAATTCTAGCAGCTTTTAAACGAGCTCGCGTGCGAGTGAAGTAACTTGAGACCGACAAAGGGCACGTCAACGTCTGCGGGAATGTCACGGGCGCGGGCGGCGCAAGGTTAAGGTTCAACGTATCCACTGAGCGTGGCGCCGTGAGCCACTCTCGACACAGCAGAAACCTTGGACCAAACATATTCAGACTCCTCTGTTCATCGGTCAGCTAGACAATACCGATGCATTTCATTGAGGGATTACAGGATTATTGGAGTGACAGGTGACCCAAATGTGCCGCTTATTAGGAATTCAAAGACAGGAATTCGAATGTTTTTATGATCAGGTGTTAAATGTTTATTGCTGTTGCGTTTTACGACTATTCCCATGAATAATAAATATCCCTGTACTTGTTTATTCCTATCTGCGCATTTGCCAATCGTGTTGGAAATGGAATACTTTATTATGCTTTTTGTCAACTGAACACTTCTACTCGTCCCGAGGTCGCAACCACCAACCCTCCGGAACCCCTTACCCAGAATTGGTTCGTTGCGGTTACCAAACACAAGATGAGGGGTAGGTTGTCTTCCAGTGTATTTCCACAGTGTAAAGTCATTAGATAGACTGTAGTCACAGTATGTTACGTATTGTTTGTTACCGTTCTGATCGGGGTTCGAGTTGTGCTTGATATTGTTGGAGCCGATGATGGGCGAGGCCTGCGGGGCAGGCGAGGCGGGCGAGGCGGGCGAGGCGTGCAGGGCGGGCGCGGGCGCGGCGCGCGCCGTCTGCCGCTGCGGCGCCGCCACGCACTGGGAGCACACCACCTCGGCGCCCGTGTACGTCACCTTCTCGCCGGATGGGAACGCGCGTCTGACGACCGACACACGAGGTTGGGTAAAGAAAGTTGCAAACAATAACAGCTCCATGGGCTCTTGTTAACGGCCGCGCCTAGAAAACAGCGCCGCGTGTTCTAGTCCATGATATGACGCGCTATGACGTCAACAAGCACCCATACAAGACTGCATCAGTGCGTAGACAGGTTTGATGCGCCGACCGTATCCGTTAACAAGACTCCTTAAAATCATGAATATAATACTGACTTGCATCTCGCACAAGTGAAGCATTTCTGGTGGTAGGTGTTGCCGAGCGCCGAGACGACCTCCCCCTCGACGTACTGGTTGCAGGCGGCGCAGCGGGTGCCGAAGGCGCGCTGGTAGTCCTGCGGGCAGTAGTAGTGGCCGTCCTTGCAAAAGAAGCCGCCCTTGGCGAGCGAGGCCGCGCACGTGCGGCACGTGAAGCACGCCGTGTGGAAGTACTTGTCCGACACGCGCAGCACCTCGCCGCTGCACTTGCCGCCGCACGACGCGCACACCACCTTGCCTGTGACACCACAATATAAGTTTAAGTATTATGAACTATTGAACTTGGTAGGATATGGTCCGCTCCGTACTAACCGTCCGTACCGTATCGTCGGCAGGCTACTCTCTCTAGCTAGCTAGACGAACAAATTCGGTACGGAGCGGACCAAATCCGCGGTCCGGCCCCTACCAAGTGTGATCTTCTGTTAATACTATTGGTAGTATAACATTTTTCAACGGTAGTATTAAAGCAACGGTTGATCTTAATGCTCCAGTTGATGGCATCGTGGTAGCCGCATAATGATTACACAATGGTTTGGAAACCCTAGCCTAGTAAACCATAGCAGTAAACCCAAATAATATCTAAACCCAACATTTTAAACCCCATTTGAGACTGATTGGTGCACTTAATCTGCGATCCATCATCATGACAATTTGGGCAAACGAGTCATGACATCTGACCTCAGAGTGCATGCTCCCTTTCACATTTCTCGAGTCCCGTGAGAAAAAGTCCCATAGTTTTAATCAATGTAAAATGGCGATACCAATCATTTTTTAGAAGAAGTGTTTTATAATAACAATGTACCTAAATAAAAATAAGCTTTCTGAAAATTTGGAGGAAAGTTTGCAGTATAGCTCAAGTACTTCTTTTAGATTTTTACGTAGCGAGCGATACAGTAACGTAAGCATCTTCCGTCCCACTCTCACTGCAGGAATTATAAATAAGAATGACGTAAATAAGTATTCCTACTTACCCTACAGGCCTTTATGCCCTTTGAGTTATAAATATGACCCAACACACTCTGTACTTTTCTAGAACAGAAACCAGCAAAGCCGTATCTGAAGTAAGCATCAATTGGGTCCTATTTTCCACGGTCAGGCCATTGCCGTCTACTCCTAATTAACCTATAGTCGATGAAGCGCCGATGATTGCCATAAATACGAGCTCCCCGATTGAATTAACATTCAAACGGGACGCGGAACAATTCGTCCGGACCGTGGGGTCAAAAGCATTTAGCGCCTTAATAGCTGCCAATAAAAAAACTATCGTTACAAATTACTATTAATCGTGGCGGGTCAACTGGACGAGTGCGAGGGCGCAAGGGCGGGAGGCAGTCCAATATGCATTTATGAACAATCACTTTGTCGATTTCCAGAATTGTCGGATACTAGTTTGATAACTATCCTAATATACGCACTGGCACGCACACTGTTGACAAATTGACAACAGCACTACAAACGTAATAGTCTCCGGTCGGGATGGTAGGTAATATTGTCATCTAGCTATCATTGAGTATTAACACCAGCTGCAAAGGATGCTTGCTCGATGTGCGGGGTGAATGTAACAAGCTCTGTGAATGCTGCGTCACGTACAAACGCAATGCAACGATATGTCGATAACAAATCTCGGGCCTCCCGGGGACTGCGACTATGATAGTTATAATCCGATTAAGGCAACTAGAGACCCTTATATTTTAAATTATTTTGTATGTAAGTCTGGCAAGGAACAGCAGGTAATGAGTAAACCCTGAATGTGCACTATAGTATACATCTATTTTTTATATTTAAACCGGAAATTAAACCGAAGTTTACGCGCCAACAAGTCTGCTACTTGGTAATAGCGTGGTAATAGCTAAGTAGGTGTATTTATAGAACAATGTTTGCGATTTGTTCACAGCTAATATCGTTCAGATTAGTCGCGATTAGGCGATATAACGCGCGCGCACCGCGAGGTGACTTGTAGTAATCGTGAGCACGAATTAAACAATCCAAGGCTGAGGCGATCATGAAACCGTATGTTTAGCTATTTCACCATGTTTCTTGCGAACTGGACTTGTAATGTCCAGAATAATACTATCGAGGAAAATAAATCACTTTAATCGTCTCTGACATAGATTGTTGCGGTGGAACAATCCAGGTGTTCCAATTCAAACCTAAGGAACAATTCTCCCAAGCCTTACCCAGACAATGTATATGAAACCTAGTCGGCCTCAATTTGAATGGCAAACATCATGCATAAAAATCGCGCAACGCAAGAACTCCCGAAGAACTCAGCTCGTATTTACACAAAAGCATCGCATAATTGGGTCGCGGGCTATTCGTTAGAGACCGTTGTAGGGAATACTATCAAGCGTACTATGTAAGTATATAATGATTGGTAATATGTGTATAATGAGCTAATAACAATAAGCTATCATGCAGTGAGTAAATAGGAAAAACAACATTGCACCGAATGTTGTGACTAGGAGTAGGAGTAGGTAGGATAAGGTATTGTTATCAGCTCGTAGAGTGTAGATAGAGTCATGGCCACGTTTAACCGGTCTTACAAACGCAGGAGTCAACGACCAATTAATATACAAGTGGGTAATTAAAGGTACACGTAATTATATTTCCATCAGTACATCAATTAAGGTAAGAATAACAAATGCAATACCCGGAAGTCGCAGTCGTTTTACAAATATAAATCAAAGTTGAATATCACGGTTTCCTGCGCGGCGCGGAACCGCACTCACAAAATCGCGCTGTCAATAATTTATAAAATTCTACCAATATAGAATTCAGCTGTCTAGAAGCTCTGATAACTTTAAACAGTTGAAATGTAATTTTAGTTCCATTTAGAAGTAGGTATTAAATTATAATAAAAATCAATGAGCCTCTTTTCCTTATTTCCCTTGTGGTCTGAGCAACCGAGAGAGCAATTGTGAGTAACGCCACATGGTTGTAATACAACCAATCTTGAAATGCAATTAACAATTGTATTATTTTATGAAATGGTCGCAAATTTTGAAAGTATCCTGGGAATTCAGAATCAGATGACGCAAGACATTATAGCTGCGTTCAGATTGTATAAGACACAATTTCTCGAGTCTTGGATAGTAAGTGGTGAGTTTCAGAATACGCACAGGAACGCAGGAAAGTTTAAACGGACATTCTAGCATTGTCTAATGGTGTGAGCTCATTTGGGTGACAAGCGAATAGCCCGTAAATCGCCGCATTCAGACAAACCGCACAGCCTTGCGTGGTACGCTCAAGCACATACAGGACGCCGGCTGACAGCGAGGCAAATGGTAGATGACGGTCTGGACACAGCCGCTGAGGTTAATTGGACGTGGGCTGCGTCTATGATATGCAAACCATGTCGCGGGGTGATACTAATACGGCCCAAGGATCCATTCAAGTATCGTATGATGTAATTAAGGCAAGCAGGTCATTTATCGGAATAGTTCTATGACGCTGTCCGTTAACTATATTGTTTGCATGCAATTACAATATATCTACAGCTAAATTTCTGGTGACGTCGACGGGATATGTAAAATAACGTTCATTCATAATTTTCTACGCAGTTTCCGATCATCATATCGAAGAGATCAACACACACAGGATCGCCGTTCTTTGAAATTTATGGGATGCTGGCCGTCTGCAGTTTACGCGGGCGCTATAAGGAGCAAACGTAACAAATAATACAGAACGCATAATGCTCTTCAGCCCGAGCGGATTTGATAGAAGTGTAAGCGCATGAGCGTGCGCCGCGTCCTCGTCGCCGCCGCTCGCGCGCACACGTATCGAAGCATTCACTCATCCGATTACTGCAACAGCCCACACACTACCTATTCATGTAAGTCGCTCGCATCTGCTTCCTATTTGTGTTATTTATTACTCGATTCGTATTTGTATTGTACGAGTTACGTAGTTCTCTATTCCTGCTCCGATGCAGAACACACGTAACTAGGGTAATGATAATAGCCGTGCATTTGTTAGCGAGTAAAGATTTTTTAAACATAAAAAACTTTTTAACAAAATAAAAACCGTCTTCAAAAAACTAAAAAGCCAAAAATAATCTAATCTTGAAATCTACCTTGTTTAACTAAATCAAATATTTAACTAATCTGAAGTCGGTGCCAAAAAAACTACTGAGTCGAGTATTGCCGGTCTGCGCCAAAGACTATACCTACAAATTGGTCCGCGCATCTCGTTACTGGAGTATGCTTTTGCTATCTTCGTCGGTTGTTTATTTGGCACCGACTTCAGATTAGTTAAATATTTGATTTAGTTAAACAAGGTAGATTTCAAGATTAGATTATTTTTGGCTTTTTAGTTTTTTGAAGACGGTTTTTATTTTGTTAAAAAGTTTTTTATTTTACACTTTTTAGTGGATATATTTACTAATCTTTGTCACTAAAAAGATTTTTATATCAATAATTTTACTGGATAATAGGTATACCAAATACAACATCATCGCGAGATAAATATAGATTCAAAGAAATCAAGATAAAACAAAAACCATTGAATCAATCTCGCTGAATTTTAAAAGGGTATACCTTATTCTGTAAAAAAACGAATAATCCAAATCGGAACATCCACGAAAAAGTTTTATTTATAGCCAAAATGCATCCCATAACAATTTCAATAAGCCCAAACACGGCTTGGATACATTGTTTTATTACAATGTTCCGGTTCCTCCTGGATTTATCATCAGATCAGTTCGATGGTACTATATTCATCAGAACCATTTCTTTAAATTTGCTTTGTCATAGTCGCTTAACGATCATAATCGAGATTATCTTGGCGCAACCCGTGAAATACGTATCACTGACAAGTTCCGGTGGCCATTTGTGGTCTTCTTCATCACTTTCACTTCAGCAAATGATACTTTCTGAATGCAAATGCTTGACTTCTTGATGAAAATACCAAAATTGCTATAGGTTTGCCTATAAAATTTGAGGAGTCCTCTCAATTCCTCATGGATCCCATGATCAGAACAATTTTTTGAAAAAAATGGGACCAATCTGTAAGCATATCCTTTCATATCAAAAAATAATTTTCCAAATCGGTTCATAAATGACGGAGATCTGAGGTAACAAACATAAAATAAAAAAAAAATTAAAAAAAACATACAACCGAATTGAGAACCTCCTCCTTTTTTTTGAAGTCGGTTAAAAATACGTCTGGATGTGTTTAGATAATTGAATTGTTATTTCGTCTCGATGTTTGGAGACGAACTAAAGGATGAATGTAATTTAACTAGTTTCCTATACGCATGGAGGGCGCATGCATCAATGTACCACCAGGTCATCACAGCTTCGAGGGACGCATTATACAAGTTGATTAGTTTATCTTCAGGCGTCACGTATCTGAGGTGCCCGATAGTTCTGAGGATTCTCATCAAACGTTAATTAGGGAGCTGATAACTGAACTAAAACTCTTTTAAAAGCACAAAATAACTCTCATTAAAGTTGACAGAAACAATAACAACGCGAAGGCCTTAAGGAGATCGTACAATACCACAAATATCTGTCGACAGGCGCGGTCATAGTAATCCAACAAAAATATTTATGACACTTTAAAGGATTAAGATGTGAGCGACAGCCGAAGCCATCATCGTAGCTATCTCGAAGGGCCATTAGGCGAGCGAGCACCATAATTGTAACATGGAGCCGGGCCCATGCACGCCGGCTCGGAATTCTGTGAGCTCGTCGAGTTTAAATATAGCTGCGTGGCATTTGGCCGCCCGCCAGCTGCTGGAATACCATACGCGTAGGGCATACCTAGGGCCGACAACGCAAAATGTGCGCCTGAAGTCTCCTTCACTGGAGTAAAATACTAATGATCAAACTGCAGAGTACAGTCGCGCAGAGTAGTATAAGACGATATTCGTAAAGCTGTCGCCGATGGATTAGTCATATGATTTTCCTTGTTGACTTTTATAGCTTCCGCGAGAAGTAAACGGTCTGTTTATTTTTCAGTTGCCAGGCTAAACAAATAACCTAAACGATTAAAGGTTTCGCTTCAAACTTTCAAGATACGGAACGGAACGGAATTAAGGAACTGTAAACTTTGCAAGAAATAGAGGACTTTACCAGCTTTTGGAGAACAAATAAACGCTCTGCTAAAGACTACAATAGTGTTTCTACCAAAAAGTTTCCAGCATTAGGCAGCCCTAGCACAGTTGCGGTTTCCGTTTGGCGGCGCGCTCTATTGAGATAGGTTATCTGCTCAGACGGTGGCGCTAATTCGCGGCAGGAATGCGGCACGAGTCGCGACCAACTTTTGCCTAGTTACTTTGATATATAATATCAAAACATATCCTTATATGCCTCCATCATGTCGCGTTAATACCCTTTTGAAGAGATTTTAGATTAGCTTCTGCACTGACAATAAAAATAAATTAGTTCCAGCAATAATAGCTACAGTTGCCCCTTATTTTCGGAGGGGTCGGTATGGAACCCTACAGCGGGATCGCACAAAGGAATGATAACAAACCATGAAAACTAATCTCGTGAACATATAGCGTCGCCTCGGTGATTATTAAATCAAACAAATTAATCTAACGTTTGAAAAGAAAATGTTAAGTCATCCTGTGAAAAAGAGTATGAGATAAAAAGGTAAAAGATAATATTCTCACTGGTGCAGCTTGTTACATCCCGAACCAATGATAATACAAATCTGCAAATGTAGACGGTCGAGAGTTTACACGATTGTATTAAGAGCTTGTCATGTTCACGGTTGTAGCTCTGGCTTCTCATCGCTAAAAGACTACGGGACTTCTCACAGTGATTTCAGTTCAATTTATGGACAAGACCAAATCGCGGCACACCCAGGAGCGGCCATTACGGTTGTAATGCCTTTGTAACGTGATCCATTAACCTTAATGCACCTTGTCATAAGACAACACTTTTCAAATATTATTATGCTGTGCTGCCGGCAATCTATTAACTTAACCACAATTACATACAATTTCCATATGATTGACGAGCGAGACGAATCTTGTGTAAATGAGTGTAATGGGCTACTAATATAAGTACAAGAGAATGAGCAAATATTGCCATGACATTATTTTAAGTGGAAAAGACAAAATTAATTAATTACGGCTGTTATTAATCGTGATCAATAACTGTATTACAATGATTAATTATTAACAATAATTAATTATTGTTAATAATTAATCATTGTGTTCGAAATATTATGTCCCATTGTTAACTGGCCATCCATCACAGAAGAAATGGGAAAGGTAATATTTGTTTGGAAGAACATAATATGGATAAAACAAGTTATAGACTTCTTTTACATCTTTTATAACTGGATTCTGAGTTGAGTGTCAGGCGAGGCATCCATCTAGAGTAATTGCTCAATTGAATCAGGCGGATTAAACTCAAATAAAAACCAATTAGATCGCAAAGCCGATATTACACCACCGATCACTTGCGGCGAGTGAACCACATCTATAGAACTGTTAGCCGACTCCTAAGTTATTATCATCGTGGGGCATTGAACGCGATAGATACATTATACAGCTTAATCTAATAGAGAACTGTTCACTCACTATTTTGACTGAGTGCATTAAATAAGTTTCGGTTTTTACCTTCACCGGTATGAAAGGATCGTGGTTTAAGTGCAACAATCGTAACCAGTTCGAGTGCTCTACGATCCTGATAACATCGAAATTTGCAACAATACGTAGCCATGCTCGTTGCGCGGTTGTCATTATTTGTTGAATCTATATCTTTATCATCCCGGCTAGTTGGAGTTATCATTTTAATTTCTTATCGATAGCCGTACGAAGGCATAGAATATCAATATCGATGTCACTTCTCGATTAGATCATTCTTACTCAATACCGATACAATCTCTTGTTTGGTTACCGCCACAAAAACTAGTGTATCGAGCGCTCTGAGTCATTGCGGTGGTACAAAAACCGCGTGCGAGTACGCAGCAGGTGGATTATAGTTAATACGATGTATAATTCAACGTGATTAGTATCGGCACGACGACGCCACTGAAATGGTATCGGCTTTGATGTTTAGTCTTCCCAATATACCAGCAGGAGTGCTGTGTTTTATGACCAGTATAGAAAATAACGAATGCGCGGTCAATTACTACAAGAAGGTTAACCAACTTGCGCGAATTAACGATTGGCATATAATAATATAATCATCAGCTAGTCAGCATTAGATAGCGATAACGCTAAATAGCCATATTACTTACTTAACTAAAATTATTGTATCCTTTATCATCAACAATTTTTAATTTAATACTATACAGGGTGTAAGCTTCGTAACGGAACTGATAGCAGGGGTTCAACTCATGATTCCGAACTCCCCACAGTTGGAATTTTCTATCCATCCTTTCATGATTTGTACGTATTTTTTTCACATCCTTTAAAATTGATTTTTGCAGGAAATCATAACTTACTAACTCAATTTGATAATAAATATTACAACATAATTACTAATGTGGAACTAAAACTGTAATGTAAATTAAAACTCGATACGCTTGAGCGCGTTCGTCACTCGCACGGGTCGGGTATCGCGGGGCGCGTTGTGTTGTGATTTCGTTGATTACGATACATTGCGCGCTCAAAAATGACAACATTTGTATCATGTAACTTTTGATATAAATGAATTCCATAATTTTATTATAGACATTAAGTATAACCTTTATCCAAATTTTACGTTATCGTGCCCCTTACACCCTGTATTTTTTACAATAAAATGGCTATAATAATATACATGCTCTGTTTGTTATCCAAGCTCTTTCCTTTTGTCTGCTCAACTATACATTGTGGTGGGTACAACGTTGCCAACTAACTTGGCAATGGCTAACCAAACATCAATTGTCATCCTAAATGCCAATCGGTGCTGCAATCGGACCGAGAGTCAACCGGGCAATAAATTAAACACAAAGTTATGTACACAATTGGCGTGTTATGATGCAAGCTCATAAATCCAACACGTTACGTCCAGTATGCTGGTTGCATTACAACGCAACACAAAAAGCTCAAAGCTTACGTAAGCGCAGTCTGAAAACAAGTGTAGCTCATATGGTGTTGCTACTGGCTACTGCATTCTATTTCGTCAGTGTCGGTTCTAAAACTGTGCTATTGTGATCATGACCAAACGGTGAATGACGTAATTCAACAGTGGCTAGAAGCAAGTTTGTTGTACAAACCACAAGTACTTACAATATTTCTTGCCGCTATAGATTTCACTAATGACTTTCTAATTAAACAATCACCTAGGATAAAATCATTAATTTCAAATCTTGATCCAAACTACAACGTTTTGAATGTTGAACCCAGAAGACAAAACCGAATCGTGATCTCTCCGAAGTGCTGGACATATTCATTTTTATTTTATTTTATTGGAAAGCAAATTTTCGGACGTTTCTATAAGTAGCGGTATCAGGTGAACTAGTATTGATCCCAGGAGTGGCGTAATTTTGAGCACGCTATTCCCTTGCGGCTCACCACTGCTCTAATGTAACAACAGTACATATACTGCCAAATAATTGGAACACTTTGGTTACGCATACGATATTATTGAACTAGCACTGAACTGTCATACAATTAGCCAATGAAGGTGTGTAAAATATACTGGACCCAAGGGAGGTGTGTAATACTAAGACGCTCCCTGTTACTCTACAACCGAATACTCGTACCAAAACAATGCCAGTTTCATAGCAGTTAATAAGAAAATGAATGATGATGATAATTCAATATTACGTCTTAGATAACATGTTAGGTATCATACATAACTTATAACAAACTACGCTAAGGGAATGTCACGCGTGGAAAGCCGAAGGCAAGCACCACCTCCATAGCGCGCGGAAGATTACCCATGAGAGCCACGATTACTTTGTCAAGAATACAGATTGTAACGACTGAGATGAAAAGGAAGTTAAATCTGAAGATCTCAATTGAGTTATTGCAACAGACAAAACTGACGAATAAATATTTGAATATATAGCACATTAATGAAAAGAAAACAGTAACCATGCGAACAGAATCAGAGATACAGCTTATCGCGATATCTACCAGCTACTTAATACAGTATCCTGTTGAAATTATTGCACCGGACTGATAGACGCAGCGCGATTACAAATATGGCTTGCATTAGTCACTAAGTTTGTCGTATTTGGAATATCTGCGATCAAGTCGGATCATTGGCCTGAACTGTACCGAACACTTAAATTCTGTAAACAAAGGCGACAAAATCTTAGTAGGTATTGCAAGTGAAGTAAGGCTACGATGACACATCGATGATTCGTAATGCATAAACATTGAAGAGAATGACAATATGCAAGCAGTAACTTGAAAGACACCCTTTGGAATGTGTAAACACGAAGAACATTATCATTCTGGAAAATTCTTGTTCAATTGATTGTGATACTTGTACCAAGATCCCTCCGGTCAAAGACAGTACATTTTGTTTCTTTCAGGTCTAATCACTATCAAAAGCAAGATAATTAATACAAATGTACTACATAAACACGAACTGGGCGTGGTTGCGGCGTCAGTCATTAGACGTACCTAGCTCATCAGGGAAGCAAATGATATATATTAGCAAGCCAACGATGCTTTTTGCTACAACTCATTACATGCCATGCAAATAAGCTGTTTCTATCATTGGCTGTATCAGACGTACAACAATGATTAAAGCATTTGAAACAACAACAAGCTCCATAAGACCACCCATCTAGTTCAAATATAAAAACTAAACAAAATCAAATGAAGTGGATTTATATGCATCATATTTGCTTATAGAACCATAAAATGTTAAGATTATCGATCAATAAAAATAGTTCTTTAGAATGTGCAAAACAAGAATAGTTTGAGTATAAACCAAGAATGCTAAGTCTCGTTCCTCAATGATTTGTGTTTGTTTTTATCTTAAAAATGCAAAATAATGTATGTTGTAGCATGAAAGAAAAAGAGACATAAATTTAAACCTGAATTTAGAACCAAGGGCATTGTGCTGCAACTGTAAAAACTTGGATGACTATATTTATCTATTACATATCATATCGCTTCATCAATGATACCCTATAAAATATTACTGCAATAAAAAACCAATAACATTTTTTTTTCTTTAAGTGTCTATTGCATTCGTTTTGTTACTGATACAGACGTCTCGCCGCCATCGGTTCTCAACAGTTTAATTAATACAGCTCTCAGCAGTTAAAGATAAATAAGTTATTTCTGACTTCTGTGTTGATTAAGTCCTTATTAGCTCGATAAATTGTAAACTTATTACGCTCTTTTATAATATTTATTTATTTGACCGAAATATGCTGGAAAAGCTGTACTATACATAAACATTTTATAAAATTGCTAGAGCAGATAACTTTTATAGATTTAAACTTAAGTGTTACAAAAATAAGCTAAGAGAATATAACTTAACCGTCGCAAAGGCATGCCTTAATTATGCGACTATAATCGTATGAGTTAAATTTGCTGTTGGATATTTGATGATTGCCTCATCATTGAATTTGACTTCATCAAAAGAACTAACATCAATAAACAATGAACCACACAGCAGCATTACAAGAGAATCGTGAGATGCCCATCACCCGTGATCATCTGGACAAGTGCCGTCATTTATTTATTTTGTTTTTACGAAATTAGTCCCGTGCACCCGGGGTCACGCTTTCACCCGTACTGCACCCATCAGCCCGTAATACTCAAACGTCAAATGTTCATTAAATATCAAACATGTAATGCGAGAGCTACTTTCATTATGCTTCCTTTAAATTATATTGATGCTTAAATTACACGCAAACCACATAATTTTAAATTCTCTTATACAGTAGCTTATTGAAAATAACTTTTTTATTGTGGTGTTACAAGAGACGCGATGCGGCCTTTGAGCATGATTTAATACTCAAAAGAATCACAGAACAGAACAGCCTGTGCTATAATCCATATGTATGTTCGTCAAGAAAGTGAAAGCCCTAACCGGCAGGCAACAGTTGAGGTAGTCTGCTTGCAGGAACCAACCCATCTAGTCTTGAAACTTATTTCGATATATCGTAGTTGGATATACCTTTACACGCAATACTAGCGCAATTATTGCATTATTTCGTTGTCAATAAAAGACAATAACTATTAGTTCACTGGTCACGCAATAATTGTGCAATTTGCGGTAGTATCGTTCTAAAGACCACTGTGCCAATTCCGATCTAATTTCAATAACATCCAAGAGTAGGGCAGCAGAGGCAATACTGAATTCTAATGTACCTGGATGGAAATTCGCTCAATGAAACTCTGTTTCGAGGAACGTTTGCGATCATTGCGAATAACTCTCGTCACGGTGCGGGTCGCACAACGTTTTCCTCGAATGTTGCTCGTCCATTCATCACAGCTACAGACACGCTTGACGAAGTGCCGTATCAATCACACCATTTCAAACCCAGCCATTAAGACAAATTTAAGGTTCTGTAGTGAACAATGCTCCAGTCCAGCTATCGGGAACATAGCTTCGTCTGGGATAACGAGTCACAATGTATTTCTGTGACAGTGGGAACACTCATCTTTATAATTGCGACCTACACGACGCTCTCAATTCGTGGAACTAGGACAGACGGCGACTTGAACAGATGTTACTGACATAATGATACGGATTAATTGCAGATAATTAAATAAAAATATCGTGGCAATGAAGAATTTTAATAAAAGTCAACAATGACTCGTACTCAAAGATGACTAAAAGTGTTGAATAATAACAAATCAACATGTATCATAATTTGATAAAAAATCAACCGCAAATTGAACATTATTCAGCTACTAGAAATAGATTTGTTACTTAAAAACAGAATCAAATGAACCGTACAGCAAATTTAGAAACATGACGAATTCTGAACATAAATCAATGAAACGACTTGTAGTCTAGTAACCGCTAACTATGCGTCACAGTGTGAACTTTATACAACAGATAATGTTAAAACATGTCAAGAACACAATGACATTACGTGTAACAGCTTGTGCGAGTAAACAGACAAGATTTCAGTGCGCGAAACGATATCTCTGAGAGATTAGTACAAAACATTGCACGAACAAATTCGTTGTTAAGAGGTTTGTAAGGATATTAAGGCGGCAAAAATCCCTGCAGCAAAACATAGATTACGGAATCGCAGGCGCAGGCAAAGGCGAGGATTATGTATTTGGTCCAATATTTTTGTTTTTTGGGACAGAACACGCTAAGGCAATGAAGACAATCATTTATTACCTGAAGAAAGAAATGAATATTTGTATATATAAGATGCTCGTTCACTCCAATGATTTGTTTTATATACATGAATTCGCTAGTCTTTGCAACAATCAACTAATTCCCGGTGCACAGTTAGTATTAGTGTGTGGCGCAGCCCCGTCGGCCCCTATTGCAGGATGAGAATAATTTGAGAACGGCCGCGACCTCGCTCCCACATTTATTATGTACATACGCGTAATGAGTAACTCTACATGAATGTACACACAATACACCGTAGTTATCGTGTGATTACTCGAATGACAAAAACTAACCATGTCAGTCTGGCATTGGCTTAAGACCTTGGATTTCGTTTCTGACTAAATTAGGTGACAACGCAAATTTATTGATCGCCCTAACTTTTTCATCAGCAGGGAAGGTCCACTACTTGTGAGCACTGTAGCTGTTCATAAACAGTTTCCTTTTACCAGTGTGAAACGGTCAATGTTTGTACATTTCATAGGTCTTGTTTTGTAGCTATTTCCTGATCGTAATGAAAGTTATATTTAGAGTGCGGGCTGACTGGGCCCGGTATTTCCATTGTGGGAAGTTCTCGAAAGTTGTTCAAACAAATCAAACAATGACCTATTTGTAGGGCGCGGTTAATTTCGTAATGTTCTCAAACATATTGACGCTATAGCCGTGCTATGGGTTTAATCATTTCATAGTGAAGTGGAAGCGGTGGAGGATACAATGGTAATACTGAATGTCGCCCGTAATTATGACCGATGGCCACGACTATAGCTAGTTCCGGGGGAATAAGCAAGTTGACTTGAATGAGCATTCTTTTGATTAAACATATTTCAACAACAAACAATCAGAGAATTAGCAATTAGACTCAAGATATTACTTGAGAATATCGAAATGTAATTGCATGCGTCTGTCTACGGCTATTTCCACGAGGAAATGACATTCCCGCAGTATGCAATTATGTCGTTAGATGGAATCGCAGCATCATTACGCGAAGCCCCAAGAGTCATCAGCAGAGTCCATAATTACGTAATCCACGTTAGTATTATTTGTGCCACAGTGGGCTTTCACCACACGCAACTGTGGCACGGGAATGGAGGAGAGAGTTCAAAGAGGTGGCTGGAACATTAAACCAGGCAATTTGTGAAAAGCGCTCGTTATAATTACCACGACCACGACACTGGTGACGGACAGATCTAGACCAAAGTATAGCCGTAAAACGAGCCCGCTAGGTCAGCACTGCTCGAGTGGAAATAGTTTGTTGTTCTGGTCATTAGACAATTTGATGGTTCGTGAAATGAAAGTTCTGTTAATTAACTACACAATGCAGACTGTAAAGAAGTAAGAATATTGTAGAACTAATGGACCAATACAAAAATCCACAAAAGTACGTAAACAAATAAAATACGGAACTAACGGAATTTACATAAAACTGTTATTTTTACCGGAAAAGCATGTGTACCGGAAAAGTATCTATAGGTAGTGTAGGCATTGTTATTATATTCTATCGACACAATACAATCACTCCAATCGAGCTGGTTAACATAACTATTATGAAATCGAGGTAAACGCTCTACAAGCATTTACATACCTACTTTATAATGCCTGAATTAAATTAATAGATGTGTGGCATTGCAATTGCGTAATCTAGTGTGACAAGCTATCATAACAACACAGGTAAGTATTATAATCAAGAGATGGAATAACAAAAGAACGAGTAAGAAGTATTTTCTATCTTTCACGGATTTGTTACGTACAGAACATCCTCCAGGTGGTAATAATTAAAAGTTCGTAACCAAGGAAGTCCCCTATTAAATGTACGATCGCGAATTGTAATCAAAAACGTATCTTGGCAAGTGGTCGATGGTGCGACAACACGTAATTACAAGACAGAGCTTTCGAAAGCTCGAGCTAAATAGTTATGTAGCATCCATCACCTCCAGACCTACAATATTATGGTCATAGTAATAAGTAAACGAGTAATGGACGTCAAAATGGTAGAAAGCGAAATGCCAACACGTGTAAGATGCAATCTTGGAGCCTTACATTAGAGAGAACTTTCACTGCAGTTGTCCGACTGATAATGATAAATTGTTTTTTTTGAGTTCCTAATAAATTACAAGCGATAACTTGTAGTACAGAGTGTGTTCTCGACAGGGTTTCCAGTGACTTTAGAGAACTCGGAATCATAGAAACTCTTTTGAAACTCGGGAACCACCAACCAAGACGACGGGCACCGGAAAATTATACATTAAAAAAAGATAAAATTTTAAAAAACCTCCGACCCTAATCTCCCTACTTTCTTAAAGCTTTAAAGGTGCTGCTAAGCGAATTTCAACCCAACGGTGCGTATCGACACACGGGCGGAGCCGTGGGCAAAAGCTAGTTATTCATATACATTTCCTAGATACCGATAACATGAATCACCCTTCAATGTGAACACGAGCAGTGAAAGCTTTTGTCTAACAATCGGACGGGTACAGACAATAACGTCAGTATTTTCATATTGGAATTCTTGCGTACATAAACAAAGCGAAGGAGGCGGGTAGTGCGACAGATTATAATAAAAGCAAAGCTTCACGCAATCGTTAAATGAAACTAAAGAATTAAACAAAAATAAAACAATAGAAACACGAGGCGACCGAGCCGCCGACGCGGATGTAGAAGAAGGCCACGATAGAGTGCAACACTTTCATCTGAATCTGGCGTGATCTGATCCGGCGGTACTCGTTGCATAAACTAACACGCGATACGGTCACGATTCATTTTGATAACGTGCCATTTATGTGTGTGGAATGTATAATGTGCACTAGAAATGAAATCGGAACTAAAAATAATATGCTTAGACAAGACGTGTGGCTTATGTAAGGTAATTGCTGCTTCAAATTGATCGTGCAATGTTTATGGTTCAGCATCGAATAAAATTGGAATATTCCCGTGTGACTCTCGCAATATTTGACTTGCCTGATTTAAATTCCATTTGTCAGTGCATAGAAAGACCATGTTGCTTACCTGAAAATAAACAAAATAAAATTAGCAATAGTTTGCACACAACCAAACACGATATTATTCAAACGCGGATTGTAAGCAGTGTGTTGTGTGGCGAGATGCGCGTTATGCATAACTTACACAAATGACAGTGCGAGACGCCGCCGAGATACTTACTGAGAGGAGATTCAAGTTATTGTTACATGGATGACGTAATGCTTGTTTACTGCCACGCAGAAACAATCCCACTGGACATTATTACATACAATAGATGCGTTAATTGGTTACATGCTCCGGCAAACCTACCTTGAGGAAGATACAAATTACAATTCATTTGAGGGCACAGCAGCCTGAATTATATAATAATAAGAAGAAATGTGCAGAATAACAATTAATAAATGTCTAATACATATTTCCATCGTATTTAATTAAATTTGTTTTCTGTGGTTAGTTGGTTAGAGAGACCAGATATTCTCAAGAATTCGGTGGTTGTTACAAATATTGTATACTATCTAAGTGCAAAAAAGAACAATTAAAAATAAACAGCGTCAGAAATCATCTCTGATTGATCGTATTGATGACCAAGCTTCTTTAAATAAACGAAACAAAAATAATGCTCATGCACTTGAAATTTGATAAATATAAATGGCATCAGTAAGGCCATCGCGATTTGCATTGAATCAAATTTCAATATCAAGTTTGAGACGGGACGAGGTTAGAGGAAGACGTCTTAATAACAATATCTTGCATAATTGCGCCCGGATACGACATTGGTATTGAGAGATAAAGGACACATTAAAAATATTGCAAAAATAATTGATTGAGACAATTCTGACGCTTCGCGGCAAGGCACTGATAGTACAGTGCTGAGAAGAAACGAATTCCTCCCGTTGCTGATGAAAGCTACCGATGCGACCACAATGCAAACTCAAAACGAACGGAACAATCCATGACAATCATACTGACTTATCCCCACAGGTCTAATGATCTCGTTCGCCTCGCTGTGCAATTTAATAACATACGCATGCTTCCAACCTCTGCACTATAATGTCACTGGGTCAATGCGAGTGACAATACTCGAGTCGGGGGCATTAGCGATGTTATCGTGGAAATGGTTCCGCTGGCCAGCAATGGTTCCAATGCTGAGCGAACAAAACGCTTCCATGGCAGGAGCCAGCCGAGCGACGCTATCGGCGATGTCATCGCCGATACTGGAGCGGATGTATGTGAATTAACACATAAAACCGTTGTGTTGCGTAACGTATGATGTAATTAAGTGCTGATTTATAAAGTCTAGGTAACTGGGTCGCATTGATATAAATCTATAAACAAATCTAACTCCATCTAACTGTTATTTGTTTTAATTTGAAATCTGACATATTCATAGACAATGATTTATATGGCAAACCACCCGAATCCTAATCGTCACGGTCACCAAATATTACAAAACGTACTGTTTCTGAAGTGCAGTGTTGCTAAAACCGCTAACATAGCACCGGGGACCGCAACACACCTCGCTGTGTTAGCGCATACATTAAAAATACAACATGTGTGTGTTTGGTTATGACATCACCTGTTGTTGGCAAACAACCCTGGTGTTCGGCGCGCGCGCACCGTTGCGCAACCCGCCGATAGCATTCATTCACACCGGCTATTGTGCTACACATCACTATGGGAATTAGTGCCACGTTGTCACACGCACGTGACGACTGGTGGCATGTAAACAATGAGCTACTTAGTGATGTTATTGAAATTACGATTTGGAATCAAGTAAATATTTACAGTACTATTTGTAGATTATCCTCATGCTAATACACTTAATGAGCCATAAGACGCTACTGAACTGACCATAAACAATGACAGGAGATACTAACACGTTCCAGATATGTGTCATGCTGATATAGGATTCCGTCTTTTTGATAACTTAGCTTGTTTAACTCATTTTATACACTCATAAAGACCTCGTTTTAAACACCAATTATAAAACCGAGGCCGACGCGCAGAAGATAAAGTATGCATAGAGTATAGGTACTCAAATACATTACACATTGATATACAAAGGTTATCTCACGAGATTGGGCAAGGAATTAATGAGGAAAACCTCAAACTGTTGGAGCGAAATATGGTGTTAAGGAAAACCGCAATAATATATTATTATAATTCACCAATTCTTTCTGATAAGAACAATGTTATAACAAGAATTAATAAAAAATAGCAAAGTAAAGAAAATAATTCAGTATAGACATATATTTCTGATGCTTGTTGGGTATTTTTACGCTAGTACAAAACTGTTGGAGCAAAAGCATGCAAGCCATTTACCAAATGTTTCAAATATAAAGATAAATGATCTATATAAGGTTTTGAGAGTCAATCTACTAATCAGTCACTACCCGTATTGGGTATCATCACGATTGAATAATTCCATAAAATTATTTGAGAGCGTGAAATTCGTCATCGACGCCGACAAAAGCCATCCACGGCCCATTGATCGCGGTTTCCGGACAATGAGAGCTATAAACGGGCCGATCACACGGATTTGGAATACGTCGCCTGCGCACGCATCGAACTTTGATGTCATCGGTGCATTATCTGTCTGGCATACATATATAGACGCACTGAAAAATTGAGCATATATGCAGCAACAGTTAAACTAATGTCATTTTGCCAATGAACTTTATTAAGGTAACTTGACTCACCAAATTTATAAATATAAAACAAAGTCGCGTTAGTTACACCATTTATAACTCTAGACCGGGTGGGCCCACTATAAAAACATGGGAAAAAATCACTAACACAATTTGATTCTGAGGCGATACGAAGTTCGCCGGGACAGCTAGTAACACGAATTTAAGTGTTCTTTCACATTCGCTAATTAAAGTTTTCTGTAATTCGTTTTGAGCATAGAGTTGTATCCATATATCCTAATTTAGCTCGAATAAATGTCGGAGTAAATAAAACCTATGTGCATAATATAAATGAAACACTATTTGACCAGGATGACATCAGCGAGCGTCTCAGATAGCCTGAACAAATTGCAAGGTAATCTCTGAGTAAATCTGCCAACGTCGTACGTGTTGATAGTACTGTAGAAACATCTAGACATTTTATAATATTGAAACTGTCTAACGACTACAGCGAGATTGAAGAAAATGATAAGCTAGTGGAAGCAGCAGCAAAGCCCAGGTAAAACCTAAGATATTATTTTTTGAGAATTAGACTCCGTGAAAACATTTACTAACAAAAGTTTCATATATGCAATTCCATTCCGGCTTATTCACTGATATAATTTATTTGTTTAACCAGAACCTAGATAGTATGTCGAACACGTGTCTACAAAAAAGCGGAATAAAGCTACTCTGCCGGAGTCTGGAATCGGATCACCTAACATCCTTCAAGAAAATAATCAAACACCAGTAGCGTATTATAGCTATGAGAGATTCAGAGAACAGTGAATCCAAGAAGATAATATTTGATTATGAAGAAGCGGGCATAAAACAACATACGTTTTATAATAGCTAAATATCAGTTTCACATATTTAACACGGTAATTCCTGCTTAGATCTACAGCGTACCGTCGAACATAGACATCCTACTAGGCACAGAGAGGTCCTCGGTACCCACAAAATACCCGCGAGATGTGTTTTTACCACAGCTATAAATGATGATCATTAAAACCCTTATACGGCATCAATATGGTAACAATTGCAAATGACACATTATAAAATACAGCACCAGAATACGGCGCAAGTGTAACGGTGCTATTAATAGCCAATCGAATTGTGGTGTTGCAAAAAACAACAATGCGAAGCCACCGATAAATAAACCATTTACCAGTTGACGCGCATGCGCACGATGCCGCAGATAGAAACAGATAGCATGACTTGTGCAAAAATTCAATCGAGTTCATACAGAAGGCAAATCGTCAACTGATTGCTGTGAAGTCAAGGATGTCAGTGATTTTATTACTGAACTTAGTTATATTTGCAGTGTTCATTATTGAGGAAAATCGACAATGAAAAGGACGCGAAGATTATCTAGAAATATTACTCGTGTTTTAAAGGTCCATGTCATATGATTATATGTCTGTAGGCGAAGCTAATAATGCTCTAAAAAGATCTAAACGAAAATGACCTTTGTGTAGCAATTGAGTTGCACTCGTTATTTAATTACGAATATTACTGACTGGTCTCAAATGACCCCGAGTCCTGCGTGCCCGTGCATTTTCAATTCACATTAGAATCGTGAGAAATCTGACATGACATCCTTTGTCTTCTTAAAGTTACGTACGTGGCCGAACCTTAATTAATCTACTCTTGATTCTCTATCAGATATCAATTTTATAACCAAGTGATTCGGGATTCGGGTTTCTCCGGATTTGCTCTAGTTGGAGTGGGTACGACGGCATTTAAAGCAGTCAGCATTCCAGATAGCTGAAGTGCTAAACTTTGAGCAGGTGAAGTGAATAGTTTTCCGTTTAGACACGTTGCTAAGTAGACAATTTACTCTAAGCTTTGTTATTATAGGAGCAATAAAACTGTTATATTTTGTTTGACCCTGTTGAACCGTGAATCACATCAGATCGAAGGATATTGAATTTGATTGAACTTTTCCACAAGTAATATACCCAAACATGTTAAACGTGACTTAGATTGTCAATTTTGAGGACTGATAAACATGTGAATTAGACATTGGTCTGATGTCTTTGGTGCGAGAGTGGCCGGCGTGATGTCACCGCTAGTCCGCTCAAACTGGCCGCTAATAATGCCAAGGGCAATCGCGTCATCGCGAGCCGGGCCCGTGGCGTGTGGACTGAGCACGACACATTTCATCGGTACCGTATGTTTCTAGAACGAGTTTTGTTTTTGCTGCTATCAACTATGAGCGACCTCCATCATTTATTTGAGTTCAATAGGTGGAACTGGTTTTAATAAATCGATATGAATACTAAGAATCCATCGTACGAAATATGTAGGTACCCCATCGATAATCGAACCTTATCGGATTCGGATTGTAATTCTATCTGAATCTTGTGTCGATTACTCATGTTGTCTTATACTTAAGTAACGTACTAGTGTAAAGTAGTAAACATACTATAGCTAAACCCCCAAAATTTATTGCAGATTTTCATCCATTAATTTCAGGCAGGGTTTGGAACCGTGTGCCTTATTTCCTAAGCGAGCGAGCGACCAACCAATTAAATTTGATATCATGCGGGCAAGATTTAAACTGCGAAAGTGAATAGATGTCATTGGTGTCAGTATTTACGAGCCAGGCTGGCCGATCCATCAGGTAATTGAATATGTGGCGGCGACATGAAAAACCTGTAACGAAGATAATGACGCCGACATGCAGGCGGCGATAGCATATTTAATACCCTAGTCGTAAACTAGGCATGTATGGCTGACGAGGTAATTCAAAGGAGGTAACATAATTCGCACTATATGGATCAATCACTTTTACCAATCTAGTGGAGTATGATAAAAGATAAGACTTCTATAGTTAATAGCCAAGAAAAGTCCTAAATATCAAGCTGTGACTGCAAAGGACGGAGGAAGGAAATTCCAAAATTATAGCTCAATTACTACAAAGAATAGTTATATAAAAACTTTCATAATTTGTGTGTAATGAATACAATCAATACCAAGGAGTGTTTATAACATAGCAACGCGGCGGGCAAACAACAAAACAGAAGATAATTGCGCAGAAGCGCGCGCGCCGGCGATTCTCCGTCGCGTACCATTGCTCACGTGGACAAAATTAGAGCTACTGATAAAGAAATAAAGAATAAACTCTTGAATTAACTAATCTGGACGACGTACTAAAGTATTATAAAAGTAAATAAAGCAATAGCCGATTAATTATTACAATAGGCTTGCCCCTTACTTATCTTATACTATGGCTTACATGGAGCTGCACCAGAACTATTAGTTAATTTGTAGCTATACAATAATACACTACCAACCCTTAAGATAGTAAATAATGTGCAGGAACAGACCGGCAATGTAGTGTCGTGATAGTGTTTTATTTAATTCATTGTATAATTAATAAAAAAACAAGCTGTGGGAAATTGATGCATATAAAGAATTTTATTAAATGTGTAATACGCGAACACTCTACACTCTTAAGGAAATAAATAATCAAGGATACAGTCAATATTGCTACATACAGTATAATAGATTAACAAACACAAAACGTATACGCTTTTGTTTAATTTAAATGATTACGATGATCGTATAACATTGGAATTGGAACAATACAAGCTTGGAAACAAAAGCAAAAGTCCCCGATAGCGGTAACAGATGCGACGCAGGCGCGGCGCAATGTCGCAGGTCATCGGCCGCGTGTCGCGCAAGGGGCGGTGCAGACGGGCGACTGCCGGCGCTCATGCGGCAAATAATACACTCGGCTGCGTATTCATGGGGCCGTTCAATATCATAATCTTTATTAAGATGTCCCGCCGGATATCAGCTGCGGTCACAATGACAAACTATGAGAGAGAATGCATGAGAACTGAATATCTAACATGTGTGTAGATTCCACGCGATATAATATGATGATAGCATGTGTTCGTTTTAAATAGAAAATTGTATTTAAATTATTATGTTCGGAAGCCTGAAGGCCAAAAACTCAAAGCTATCCAGATGCAGTCTTAATAAAATAAAACCAAAGTCTATCGCCCAAATTGGCATTGCAAAGCATGTTTCAAGAATGAACTTGAAGGAAATTACGATCTTTATATTTGTATGGACTACCCGTAAAGGATTAAGTGCTATCTAAATAGATCTAAGCGATCTGCGTTTGACAGGTGAAACGCATCCACGATGTCGCGTCAATCCGCACCGAGTGAAACTCGATTTACAATTATGTTTATAGGAGTTGACAAACGTTGTGATGTGGCCACGCTCTCAAGGATCGATACGTCGCTTTCTGTAATCGATACTGTATGTCCACATTTGGACACTAATGAGCGACCTTATTTATTACTAGCGCAAGAACAAACATCTAGCCAGTTGTTGTCTCGTACCAATCCATTTACCAGTAAACGAGTCTACGGTGCTATAAGAAATTTCTTTAATCAGATGTTTAAAATCTAAAATAACTGTTAACTTTGCTTCTAAATTAAATGATTTTCAATTATAACTACTCCTAGATAATATAATGAGTCTTAAGCATAGCCATAGACTGACATTGACAGTGATGCAATTGAGAACAATATATGCAACATGCAAATGCGCCTGATCGTCAGGAGGACATAGCGCGGTGCATGGCGTTCCTGTTAAACTGGTGCACCTATAAATTCAGTTTTGGGCTATTGCCATTCTACTACAGTCCAAGTCACGTGTCCCGGGTGGGCAGGCGGCGGCGGCGCGGCGCGGCGCGGCGCGGCGCGGCGCGGTCGGACGTTGTGGCGGATGTGTATAAAGTGCGTTTCCTCGAATAAAATGCGTCTGAATTATTAATACGCCCGGAATACTCGCCACAAGCTCGTCCACACATGGCACAGTACGGGCTGGATTGTGAACAGAAGAAGACGTGAAGAACGCATGAACTTACAGCATACTCAGATTTTATTATTGTAAAGGGGAAACAATAAGAAAGTTAAATTCCTATCCAGCTACCTATAATGCTGATTCAACTATACCCAATCTCAATATAATCCCTTTGACCACTATTATTAATAATAGTTCCACAATAATATGCTTACAAGAACTTGCTCAATGGTGGAATATTACAACGACAAAATAATATCCACCATGATAATTTGCGGTAACGGTACCTCGAGCACAATGTCAACACAAATTGTGTATTCATTGCATATCTGTTGTACACTGGTTGAATAAGAAGCGACACAATAGCGCCGTGACTCACACGCGGTGACGCTATGACTCCGTGCTGGATGCTGATCATAGTCTATGCTATAGTACTATCGTAGATGTTTCTACAAGGACTCTTTAATGTCATGTTTGCATGAAAATACTTAGATGTAACACTCAGTTAATGCAAACAAGTTCTTAAGTAAACGAATCTGGTGGCGATGGTGCAATCAAACCTGAAAGTTCTAAAAGCTAGCTATCATCTTATCAACTAGTGAAATAACCGTTACCACAATTAAATCATACAGTGGGCTGGTGGGATTCACTTGCAATACTAATATTTGTTGTAAATCGAGAAGCGAAAGATCGTCGCATACTGGGGATTCCCGGAACTGTAAAGCAATACACGCAATATAATAATTTACATAATATTATTGCTGACTTAATTGATTCGCAAACTAGCAAAACGACTACATTTGCATAATCGACCCACCGAGGTAAATAAAAACACGACTAATGTCATAGGTACATCATACAATATTTATGGACCAAGACTAAAAATGTCAAGAGCTACTTCGTTAGAAGTGACGATCTTGAATGTCGGACTGCTATAATTCTAGTTAGGACAGGCTAGATGCAACCTGCCTAATTCCTTCGCCATACCATCTGGTGGGGGACCCCTGGGTTCGTGGACGCAAAGGGCGGGGGCCCTGCGCGTCAGCCAAGCGAACTCGAGGAGGACGGCGGCGTGGTGTGGTCCACGCCGCCGGGCAGAGGAGGAGTTCACTCGCGTGGACTACTGCTGGTGGGGTCACGGATGTGTGCGAAAGCGTTCCCGTGAACCCCCCAAACAAGGCGGGAGAAGGACCACCGTGGGGTTTTAGTCGGTAAAAGTCCGGCATAACCCGCTTGCCTCCCTCGGGGCTTGCGGGTATCCATGAGGATTTCCCCACGCAAAAAAAAAAAAGCTAGATGCAACCTTTAATAGTTATAGTCATATCTGCAGTTAAGCATTGATTACTACAATTGCAGTGCAAACAACCATAACATATTCCACTTCTGTAACACTGTGTTAAGAAAAATGACTAGTATTTTATATTGTGTTGTTTAAGTTAGAAAGTATGGCAGGTCATCGTCCATCATGATATCAATATATAGGATGCTCTATATGAATATATAATGGAGTCTATTAATCTTACATTGTGCAAAAGATTACCCGTTGGCAGTATCGGTCCATCGCCCAATTATTCTTATCTTTGTGCCACCCACAGATATATTAGAGGAGATATGTTATGAAAGCGGTGGGCTTGCGCTCACCTTTAGCCAAAATTACGCTAACATAGAGTTTTCGCCGTCAGTCGACTGCAACTGCACGTCGGTATCGGAGCTCTAACTTTTTTTTTAAATGCCGTGTTATTCCGTGGTTGTGTGCTAAAATACTAGCAGCAAAGTGAACTACGCGAAAGATGGAATCTCATTTCACCAGCCAGTATTAAGTATTTTATTTATTCGTCTTTAAAATCATTAAAAACAACAAATCAAAAAATATTTAATGTCTTTATTATGTTATTTTAGTTTTCATGTAGCACAACGACTTTTTTATTTTTGTACAAAATACATGGCTCTTTAAGTACCACCTATGTTCGCTACTGAGTGAATGTACGAGGCAATGGATAGATTGTCTAACGATAATTTGAATAAACTGGTGCGTCGCGTGGTACGGCCGCTGCATGCGGCGACGACGCAGCACGCACCGAATTATTGGCACGTGTGTGTGTGAGACTTCGTATTGGTTGGTTTTATGTAATTGCATGTGTTTTGTGGCGAGTGTTGGGGACAAAACGGAGACAGCGAGTTCCCATACATTTTGAACCGCACGGCATATCTCTCGTGATCTGTGGTGCCACCCATGGCATATCTGTATTCAAAGTCTTATGCTGATGCCATATTCTCGGGGCTAGGATTACCATGTTTAACTTTTAAGCCGCGGAAATATTCGATAACAGCACGCTTTACGAGACGCTATTTTTTAGCGTTCTCTAATACGATCTGACTGCTATTATTATGGACATATGCAATCAAGTTGCATCACAGATACGTTAAAAAGAGGATGTATGAAAAGAATCACAGGTAACGATCCGCAGACAATACAACGATTGGTGAGCCTACTGCGGATCGCTAAATAGCGTACTATCTCGTTCATTAATCACGCCAGGCTTCTGTCCGCATGGTTCAGAGTGTTCGCTATAGATCGTATCGTAGCTGTGTGCCATTACCCAAGATAATGAGCTATCCTCGTCGCGACTTCGCGGTGGTGTGATCAATTATGTTAGGTAATTAGTTTATTGCAGAAATATTCGATGTTATCTGCGAGAGTTATGATTTCTTCTCATTAAGATAGGATGATATTCCTGAATGATTGATCAAATGACAATTCGAGCTCAAAGAATCAGTGTTATTTTGCATTAGAAGCATTTGAAATAACAACGAAGTTTGTTTTAATGATGTAGAAATGACAATAGTTAACCATCTATCCGTTGATACCAAAATTTTGCGATAAAACGATGATTTCATAGGATTATTTGTAATCCCGATTTAAACCAATTCATGACTGCCAAACACCCGAAAAGATGATTTTGTTGTCTGTTTATAGTTATATAAGATTCCTTGCATATTTCATTACCAAACGTTAATGGAATTCGGTATAAAATTAGTGAGCCAAGTATTAACAGTAATTTCATAAAACGTAATGTCATTAAAACCAGGCTTTACTGCCGTACAGGAAGGAACAACGAAAACTAACAAAGTACGTAATGGCTTGCTTCCCTGCAAAGCGGCATACATTCTCCACGCCACTGGGTCGTCTACACATACCCACACATGTGCAAGTGACAGCAGTTACATAACTCTACCAATTGACCCGGATGACGCACGCCTGGGAGCGACCGGTGGCGGAGAAAAATAACACTTAATAATGTTCACGTTGTAATTTGCTTTGTTACTCTTGCATTTTCTGTGCCCCTGGTAACTTGACTCGCGAAGCCGCTTTAAGTTCCAGTCACGTTTGTTTTGACTTTACGTAGAAACCCAGTGGAAAGGGCATTCTTAACCTGAGAAAGCATTGAAAAACTTATGACAAATCGAGTCGACCAAGCTGCTTTCTCATGTTAGTGACTTTCTTTCACTTAAAGCAGTATACTTTGCTCGACATCTAAACGCCGGAGACAAATGGACAGTTTAAAATAATTACGAGAGGAAACGTTAAAAACCCGACTATAATTAAGGTTTGTTTTGTTCCAGCGGCTGGCGAAGCGTTCCTGTTTCTACTCTGAAAACCAAAACAACCTTTTGAAAATAGAAAAATTAAATGGACGAGGTCAAACGCATAGGTTAGTCGAGTTCAAACGGCGATGTCTAATAAATTTCGATTATACGGAATTAGCTCCGGGCTCAGAACGGATTAAACATGGGAACGGAAATCAATCTATTCAAAAAGGATCTTGATCGTACAGGCCAGACTCGCGTTTGTGTAGCCGCGAAGCATGCGAGTATCAAAACAGTCATGTTGGTCGCGATGAGCAATGAAAGCTATCTCTGACGCGATTACCAGCTCCACTGCCTGCAGCGACATTTGATTACTTGACGCATTTACCTGTATTAGCGAGCTATGCGATAAGATAAACATTACCGGGATAATGATTTTTGAATGTCATGAATGTTCGTTCAGCAATCAATAAGTACATGAGCACCGAGTGTGCACAGATACCACCTCTTATAGACAGCACAAAGCTGCTTTATTAGTACTAACATAATCAGGTTGTAGGGCATTGTACTTACGCTGAGTTTTCACATTATCTATGTATCGTTCATCATCTCACATAATATGTATAAACCATTTTAATTTATAGAAATGAACCATTTGCAACTCTTGTTATGGCTAGATCTCGCAAGCATCGTGAATTCGTGATATTGGTGATAAAAAAAACGGCCACAGAACTCGTTACAAACTCTCCAACTGCAATAGCCGTACGTACAAGATGGGGAAATGGAGCAGTTCCCGTCGCGGCGCGCGTTGCGCAATACCAGACAATTGAGACTCGTGCGCGTGTCTGCCACAACGAGACGATTAATATAGACTTATCCTTCCCATGGCACGGCTGTGCAGCTTGCTATAGAATTGGAAACAATATAGACGGGTAATAAACTAAATAAGACAAGTACTTACGAGTACTATAAGAATTAAATAGTATATATTTTACTCTTGACCCTATTATTGAAACAAACTACTGCAGTTTATTTCTATAATATGGTTAAGAGTGGACATTTAAGAGATTTCATATTTTACTTCACACGAGACCAAAACTCATCAAGCTTTGATAACTGATAAACACTTCGTGATAGAGAGAGTCACGAATCATCAGCAACCTAATCTCACGGCTAAAATATGTTCGTAGGTCGCTGTTCTAACTGAGTATAGCTGCAGACCGGATATCGGTGTACAAAGCAAACACTTGGCTAATGGGCTACATTAGCAGAACAAATTAACCTCGCCGACGAGGGACTGCTTTCATTTAACGATAGAAAAAAAACTACTAAAACATAAAATTCACTAAATTGGATATCGAATCGGTCAAAGAAATTGGACGAGGGAATGTGTAAATAATCTGTAATATATCATTAAATTAACAATTAGCTATTGCTGCTAATTCGCTTGGCACCAACTAGCCTAAACTAGACCAAATTTTAGTTTACTCCTGTCAAACGGCGTTCGCTATTCTGTTAACAGCAGATTAAACTAATTTTAGTTTGACAGCTCCTAAAATTGGTTTAGTTACTCAACTTAGCTTAGTTGGTCATTTTTCTATTCTGTTACACACACTTTACGTCAAATTGCGTCTAAAATTAGAAACGTCAAACTATAATCCGCCTTATTTGGTCGGCATCTAATTTGGTGCCATCTAAATTTAGTTCGTAGTTTTTCAGGTGATGTTTTTATTAAGATAAGTTGTGAAAAACTATTTTATCAAACACGATGAAGGAATATGTGGTTGGGGCTCTTGTGGATTCATCTGAAAGTGCTAATTTTACCAAAATAATAATAAAACAGAGCCTACTTCAAAGTACTTACTTGAAACACAAAATTAAGGCGTTTGCTTTCTAACCGTAGAAACTATGAAGAAAGAATACGCCTCGAAGGTTTAAGAGCACATTACAATCCCTTCGAATGAGCAGAGAAGTTTAAAAAAAATTTTGTGGCTTCACAAATTTGCAGCACTTCAATTACTGAATACTCTAGATGATCCGCTCTTAGTGGAGGGGCACATCCCAAAACATATAAAGGTTTGTGATTTAATATTTTATACAGATACATACCTACTTTTTACTTGTTTATAAATGTTTATAAATACATGAACATGACACTTTGCAGATTTTAACAGCACTGCAATTTTACGCTCATGGGAGCTATCAGGCTGCTGTAGGCCAAGATATTTTACCAGGAATGAGCCAACCAGCAGTGAGTAAATGTTTGGGAATAGTGTTGAACATAATTGTGCAATAATTGACACCCCAAAATATAAAGTTCCCTACAACACAGACGGAGAAAGAATCTGCAAAAACTGAGTAAGTTTCATTTCATATCCACTAAATTGGTTTAGTAATTTTTGAGCTCATACATTATAAACAAATAAATAAATAAATATCGCCATATGAACACATAACCAAACAGTCCCACTTTAAGCTTAACGCTTGTGTTGTGGGTATTGTACAATGGCCTGAGGGTGAACTCAGTTTATAATACTTATATACATATTAAACATCCATGACTTGGGTACAAACATTTGTGCTCACCACACAAAGCTTGTGTCCCTACCAGGATTGGAACCCAGGACTCTCAGCGCAGAAAGCAGAGTGATTACCACTAGGTTAATCAGGCCGTCGAACCAATATATCTTTTGTCTTTATAATATACGCATAACAAAATATCTTGACATCAAGTTATAACATGTAAATGTTTCTACTTTTGCAGATACGGATGAGAATTATACCATTGATTTAGATCATACTGATAAGCTATCTATGTGGAAGAGTACATTGAAACAGGTTTCCTTGCTGAAGCAAGACACATTTGGCAAGTGTTAATAAACACTGTTTTACTCAAAATTAATAAAAGTATGGCAAATCATAAACAAGACTTTAATTTCTGAATTATTATAATAAAGCTTTTTACTTATTACTATGTTATCAATAATCAATAATAAACATCAACATTAAAAATAATTAACAATCAAAATAATAAACAAATTTGTAAGTAATAGAATTTGAAAGGCTTAAACAACAAGCTTCTGCACATGGGGGCCATTTGTTGCTCTTGTACTCAATGAAAATGGCACTACCTAAGATAACAACTATGCAATAAATGCTTAGTATTACTAACTTATTACATAGTATTATGGTACACTTCCAGGCGGCAAAATCAATCCACATAGGCATGCCCAACAATATCCAAAATTTTGGATTCTATGTCTGTCAGGGCTCCTCCTGCCGGACCGCCACCTGTGGCGCTTATTGAAGTTCGCACCTTGCGAGCCTTGGTCTATAACTTCGCCACCCACACACTCCAAACCTGTTGATAAAAAAACCATATAAAAACCATTTAGACGAAAAAAATGCATAATATTCAGAACACAAAACTTACATGCTCCCACTGCTGTGCAGTTCTTCTGCAGCCGAGTTGGTTGAGCTCGTCGTGGTTGGTAGGGCCCCCTAAAAATCTACCACGGCAGAATCTGCTTGGTTTCCTGAAAATATAATTGATTTTTAGATAGATGTCCTCGCGCGTCGATGTAATTATTACCATTGATTGATTATAAGTAAAACAAAACTTTGAATCCTTTTAAATGCTTACCCCTCGCTATTTTGATGTTGTTGTGGAGTCGCTCCACAAGCAACTCCTGTTGTCTCTCATTAGACCGTTTCCTATCGTTTTCCATATTAGATTCAAGCCACTAGATAACTTATTACAACAACTACAATGTAGCACACCCGTCTGATCTGAAAACGGTGTTTTGTTTACCTACTGTCAACAGATACAAAATCGAATTTACCACAGAACAATAGATATGGAACACTTAACCACAGACTATATAAAACAAGTTTCTATAATTTATTATTGTAAATATCATAAAAAAATAACAATAAAAATATTTAGACGCCGACATATATTTTAAATTAAACTTTTATATATTTCAAGGTTATTTTAAAAGAATTTAATCATGTTATTTCGATTTTATTTTCCATTCACCTTATTTTCATTCATTCTTCAGATATATTTTTTAAATACTGGCAACATACCTCAATTCAATTTAGGTGCTGTCAAAATCAAATTAGTCCTGTCAATTACGATATTTAAATTAAGTTCGATGTGACAACAGAATTGATTTTAATGATTTCTAAACTATACTTAAAATTTTAGCTAGTTTAGTTAAGTTTAGAGAGTGTGCAAGCGAATTAGCAGCATTGTCTCCTATGTGAAAACTGTCGCACACTAGATCATTCAACGAGACACGCAAAAATCATAAACGGAAACAGCCAATGATTGTGTTGATGGTCATGATCGCATGATCTGACTCAGCAAATTGACCATGCAAAAGAAATTAAGCATGAAGATGCTCTCAAGTAAACACATAGCTGGCCGAGAGCGCTAGACGCTACCGAGGCGAGATCGATCCAGCGCAGAAGCGCTGCGCCGACTGATGAACGGCAGACACATATAACACGGCGGAAGAATTCGACATAAATAACCCACACGTATGGATACACACCAGGGGCTAATAGAAACAACATAGCTCGCTGTACAGAATAAATAATTTGACCATAGTATGGAATGAATGGAAATTGTTGGTAAGGCGTGTTCAATGAGCAGTTCAAAGACATTTTTTTATAGGTGGATGTGCAAACATTTAACAAATCGATGACTTTGTTAAAATTTCAGTCGAGTCAGAAGGAACGGGGGCAACACAATAGATATAGTTCACATAATAAATATCACTACACATACAGCTATAAAAACAATGCCACAATAGGATACACCAGATTCTTTCTCACGATAACATACTGCGAACGAAGTTCATGCACGCACATATTCTTAAAATCAAAGTTCAACTCTAAGAAAATCTTATAAAAAAAGGCTAAAGCGGGGACGGCTATAAAAGTCACCAAGTCTTTATGACAAGATGTAATTTTGCACGCAACCTTGACTTAGGAAGTTCAGGTATGAACACAGTTGATTGAAGAATGCACCGCGAACCGGCGGCTGTTCGCCGACGGGATGGCACGCAGCAAGGGGGACTCGTGCTACCGGGACAAAACAATTCACAAGCGAGGCCGCGGAAAATTCTTGATTGCAACAGAATTCATAAATGTAGAACCATCATGGACAATGCAGGCGATTCGTTATTACGCTCATAGACTAGACTATATTTCCATAGAGTTTAGTTGCGTGTTGAATTATTGGCTTAAACGAAACATCCGGTTCTTGAAATACAGCATTCGCTCTCTTAACATGATTTAAAATATTTCGAGCCCGACTGAAATATTGGGAGGGATTGCGTGTGGCCAAAACAACAAGGTTTATTTATAATGGATTCATGTTGAATATAATGTAAACATTGCAGCGACGAGTTGCATCGAACACTTTCTCGAATGCAAATATCGTCGGCGACACCTGGCAGACGCGACCGTGCGTTGCCGCGCTGGCATTCATTAAACAAGTCCGACGCGCCTCCAAGTATTTACTTAAAATGCATCGGCGCTCATCTTGCATACAGGTGGACGTTTCAGCACGCATTACTTGTTTTTATTGCATTATGAACGTCGCAAGCAAATGCGTGCTCACAATAGCAATAAAAAAATGCAGATTTACTTAATAGCGATGTCACAAGCGGTCGAGTCTAGCGACCGATATTTGCGCAAACGAAAACCGTCTGGAATAAAACTGAGTGTTGAAAAAAAACAACATATTTTTGGCGCACGGTTTCAGCCGCATGTCGCCAATCGACAGATGATATGATTAACATGCCAATATGACCCAGTTTTCTAAAATCAGTATTAAAATTCCAGAGATTAAATTCCAGAGAGAATGTTAACGAGGCGTTGGATTTGGCTTGGTGCTAGTGAATAACCTAGATTCGTAAGCCCTGATTTAAATATGCAAGCTAGTTCGATAATCCACACGTTTATCTTCTACCTTATGACTATAAATATCTTAGGAAACAAATATCCACTACAAATCCCAATTCCTAGTAAGCCAACAAACAGAAAACTAAGGGAATAACAATATATTGACACTATAATGAATACGCATATATTAACACTCAAAAGAGCAAAAATAACAAAATATAAAAATAAACTTCTGTCTGACTCAACAGGCTACGGCGCACCGGTGCGACGACACGCGAATGTAGTCACAAGAGCCTCTCGAAACAAGGTGACATTGCGTGCTCTCGCCGGCACTAAATTAAAAACAGACACATTGGCAACATCCTGCCTGACCTTGACCTTGAGACCGCGAGGCTCCACCGTACATGGACAACACGATTGGACTAAAGGACTACTCAATACCTGTTATCTTTTCTCTTCAGTAAAATACTATGCAGAGGGCGATTCAAAAACAGACCTCTCATGGCATGACGTGTCTGAGTAAACTCGTTTTGTTCTTGTTAAAGGTTATATATAAACAAGTTGTAAATTTTAGTTGACGCGTTTAATACATTTTAATACAGCACTGATTTATATTTTAAAATCGTGCATATTTAATAACGTTAAGTCACAACATAGATTTGGCTGATACAGAACTTTACAGCACTCTTTGAAGCAGTAAACTAATACCCCTGATTAGGATCGTAGATTATGCATATTTGGGAAACGCTATTTGGCATCTCTTAGGCATCTGGTTGCCCTTTAGAGAAGTATGTTTCTCGTTACCATGTCATTGCGTGATGTAATTAGTAAACGGGATATTTCATGGAATATATTGGGTGATTCAGAAAGAGTATACTAAGCCTTGAATCTGCGCATCTTTTGTGCGTTTGTAATCATTATGTAAAGTCAGAATTTGAAACGTAATTCTCGGGCAAGGCCGGCACGATATAGAGAACTACGATATAAGTACTAGCCAAGTCGATAACATTCCATACCATGTTATCGTCTTGTTTAAGAATGAATTGTCTTTTATTCACACAGAAACTTTATACTTTCCTATCGAAAACCGGGTTTTGAGTCATTATACAAGTAGCCATTTTGAAAATTACACGGTAAGTGTATGTATCGAGTTCAATTGTAAACTTCAATTGCTAGTTTTGGTGGAGATAATACTGGTTAAAATATATTTATATGTAGTAACTGAAAACGATCCATTTGGGCAGGTGTTCTATGGTGACATCTGGGCAGTAGCTCTGCAGATGGAGATCGTGTCCCCGCGTACTGGCTTGGCAGTATTAAAAACAGTATTTCTGAAAAAAAATCGGTCGCCAGAGCCTCCGGCTTACCCGTATCCAGAGTTTGCCAGGAGCAAGCGATGTTAATCTGACACGTTAAATTATAAAGATCTGGTTGATGTATTTATTTCCTGTACTAAATTAAACAACACCAAGCGGCGGTCAGCGCTCCGATATCAGTGTCGCAAGCGCATTGTGCAACTGCCACCAATACTTCAATGTCACTCACGATTTTGTCCTTATCTAGGTATGTGTCTTAGTAGAGCGTCCGATGTAAATGTTGCATCTATGAAATTGGAACTTCATTTTATTATACCGACAGCGGCAACACTTTGCCCTCATAATTTATAAAACCATATTATCATGACCAGCAAATTTGGAAGACGACTATATACCGCAGAACGAAAAAAGTCTAAATAAAATGAAATTTAAAATTAAATAAATAGTACAAACATAATTCTATCTATCTCTATATAAATATATTTAAATTCAGCAATCACAAACCATTTTATCAAATGTCCAAGCACGGGTCTCACCTCACCATGAGTCTTTCAAAGCAGATTCATCACATCCAGAGAAAGTATTTTCACAATAGAGCATGAGCGCTTTGAACACCCCTGATGTTTGCCACCTGACCTTCGCTCATCACATATAAATAGCCCCAACTATGTGAATGAAAGGACGCCTTTAAAATCTATTTTCAACGCTTTCCAAACATCTTTACGACGCCTCAGATACTATATCATTAATTAGAAATAGTAATGTATTTAGAATATACTTAACAGCTCATTTCACGGCTATCACAGCCTCTTGTTTCCGGGATGAAAGCGTGTTGAATTGTTAAAACATGATTTAGATTTATGATTACTGGAATTATTCACGGCAAGAGAAGCGATAAAACCAATTATCTGTTGCAATTGAAAGCTCTGCAATGAGGAAGTTAGCGCTCGACCCACAGATTTCTCTTCACATGTACAATGAAACAATCGCAAAAGGATATTGTAATAAATGAAATTATGTTATAAACAAGACAAGGCAATCGTTACGGCAGAATCCGTAATTACTCGAAAACATAGTTTCGAAGGTATGAAAGACGAATGAGAAGTCAACGGCATCTTAAGAGTATATCCATGTGGTTCCAATATGTTACAAGGTCAATAATCTTTGCAGCCAGACAAAAACCCATAAACGTGGTATCCCCGGCCGCCGCACGCGACTCCCCAAACGACCCTCTGCTCTATTTCTGTGACGGGGCGTGCGCCACTTATTATACACACTACGCATCCGGCAATTTAGGCGCCTCACACAACCGGCCGCACCCTGTGCCCGGACCGTAAAATTAACGAGGCACTAATTCTATATTACTATCGCAAAATAATTCAAGATAATTGTGGGCGCTTCAGGATATTTGGGACCAACGAATGACATAATGACGATATTTACCGAAGTGTTTTAAAGCACGTACCGCGGCACTTTTGACTCTTACATAAAAATGAGACGCACGTTCATATTTCATCACATCAATGCAAACCATTTTTTTAAGTCTTAAATTATTTGGGTATTTGTTTTTCTTGTTGTATATGTCAACCCCATAGTGACCATCATACCTATTACTCATTACAGAAGGAGAGTCACTACAGGAACACTCGCCAAGCGGTAAATCATCCTCGCTGATTCTAGCTCTCGTTCTTTCAATAGAGTTCCACACCACATCATACTGAATAAGTTTCACTGTATCAGTTTCTCTCTATCCTGTCTGTCCGCATCTACATGTAATTGTGGACGTAATTTACACGCTCAGTTTGATAAAAATAAAAGTGATCCTTTCCATAAGCATACTTACATCAATTCGTATTTTTAGCAAAATCGCACGACTATTATTTTTGATAGACTATTAGCTTTGATGAGTCACTAGCTTTGATAGTGAATCTTATTTAAGCATTAATGGTAGAGACAGCTACACAGTAACATATATTAACCCGATAGTTGAGTAGTCGTTAATCCATATCTAGTTTGTTTTTCGACCACTCCAATTAGCGATTGGATTAGATCACATCTAATTATAAATATTACACACATCCAAATGTCAGACTTGAACAGTTAAATCGTTTATGATTTGGCAGAGCTGTTGGTCATATAAAGTGCGCGGTGGTACGCGCTATTGTTCGCAGCTCCGATGGGGACACGTTCAAATTTAATTGGCTTTCTGGCAACCCGAGACGCCTCGCAAAAACACTCCGCCCCGGGACACGCGTGAGAAACTTCAACAGGCGGTTTGGGTCTTTTAATAACCAGTTTCAGTATATCATTCCATAAGTACTATGCTGGCAGTAAATCTAATTACAAGGCTTCCAATGAAAGGGTAAATATAAAGAATCATAAAACAGATTTTTTAATTCAATCATAACAAATAGAAGAGAATGCATCTCTCCTGTACCAGATGTATGATATGCAACATGTGTGTGTACAACAAACCGATTACCCAACACATTGTCGCTCAATATGATACATATGTATCGTCACAATAGCGCATTAGTGGAATGTCGGCACAAAGCGCCGGCTAATCTGGCCGGGTGCAGTCCGATCACGGCGACGAGCCATAGTCGGCGCTTCATTGATCGGCTCTTGTGCGAGACAATATGGATACAATGTCATGTTTATAATACTTGATAATAATATATTGTAAAAGTTGATAAAAGTGAAAGAGTTGATTGTCATTACAATGTTACAAAAAAACGGATTTGTTTGCAACAACAGATGGCTGACCGAGAGATGAACAGTTTCCTTTGTAGCCTACGGTAGGTTTTATCAAAATTATGCCCAACACATAGTACGTTTTAACGGCCAAATACTGATATGTAGTTAAAATTTTAAAGTTCTACTTTACTGTTTGAGATAGCCGTTAATTCACGTTAAAATGGGTCTTAAAATTTTAGTTGAATTTTGTTAAAAGTTAATGCGGTCTTTTAGCTGATGTGAGTCATGTAAAACACTTTTTATCCAAGATTTTGTTTATTCTTTGCATCTCTGTTCATAAATATTGCAGTACAATTATTAATAAACCCGTATAAAATATAGTCGGCTCAAGAACTTTGATGGGCTTCAGATGTTGGACGCGACTCGTAAATTCTACCATGAGATATAACAACGAGAATTTATGGAGTTTGAGTGACTCCAAGGTCGCGAGACAACTACAAAAGCGCCGAAAAAATATGTGAAGGAATAACGGTTCCCTGATAATAAACACTAATTACCACAATTTAAAACATAAAATGACATGGCACATTCAGTTTTGGAATAGTCAGATCTTGGCGCAGACATACAAAATAGCAAACTCTGATAATGGTTGTTTAAAAAAGCTTAATAGGCAAAGCAATAACGATTGTATTATGTCCGCGATTAGCAGAATGAAACGATAAAATGAATAATTAAAAGACTTGTGGGAGAACGACTAAATGGACTGTGGGAGACAGTACACGGCACCCAAAGGCGTGTAACAACTACATAGTTTGCGGCGTGATCATAATTTCAAAACGTACAAAAGCCAATAAATTATTGGCAGT
This sequence comes from Pheosia gnoma, assembly GCA_905404115.1. Lineage (NCBI taxonomy): Eukaryota > Metazoa > Arthropoda > Insecta > Lepidoptera > Notodontidae > Pheosia > Pheosia gnoma. The sequence goes on from FR989916.1 coordinate 115,450, forward strand.
CATTTACCTAATACAGAACTGCGTGGTACCCAATACATCTTGTCCGCCTACTAGACAAAATGCAAATTATGTCTTATTATCTGCGTTGGGCGAGTTTAAGAACATAGTAGGTATAGTTTCTATTCAAAATTTTCGTAGTGAAAAGAATGCTACGTGTGTTATTAGAGAAATAGTATAAATATGAGATGGAAATCCTTCATATTTCCTGTTAATAATTATAAATACCCAGATCATCGGACATTCCCAGACGTTTTCTGTGGACATTCTCAATCAAACGACAGTCGACACTAAGTGACTGATATCATAATTGTTGTTGTTGATTGTTGGACGTCACCTTTGCCCGTGAGAAGCGAGCCGCGATAGTAGCTCCGGTGATAATGAATCCGTCAGCGTGTAGGCGCTACATGTGCATGTAAACCAGAACACGTCGCGGTGACACATATTGCTCTGTAACCATTTGTAATTAATATAAGTACGCCTAAAAGAGACATGCACGAGTAATCGTGAAGCTTTTGAATATTTGGAGGCAAGACAGGGCAAACTGGAGAACGGAATCAAAATTTAAATATTTTAATTACAAAGTAGTCACCGCCAACAATCACAATGAGTTCCAAACTATTGATTTTCATAAATATACATGTGGCTACAATGTTACATTGGAACGTAATAACAGCAACGTATACATATATCCCCAAATTTATAGATGTTCTATAACTTTATCAAACGTCATATAGTACTTCGCATAAGAAATTTGCTTTGCGCAGTACTATGATATGGCGGTTGATAAAGTAATATAACATCTATAAATTCGGGGGATAATGTATAACACCAATCAAAGCTTGTTATAAATCATGCAACAGAACAGGTGAGTTCCAAGAACACAATAAAACTGTTGGTGCAAACACACGCTCGGTTTCGGAGGCAGCGGCGCCTGCGCCAGCGCCGCGCTAACGTGATAAACACTCTGTGTATAACACATGCTGCTCATTAGCTGTTCAAGCATCGCGAGCGCGGGCAGCTCGGCCAGATTTCTATCTAGCGTTGATAAATCATGATTTTTGGATCTGTTAATTAGAGAAAATAAAATCCACAGCCCACGGCAGCACAATCTTAATAGTGGAATTTTTACTTGTAAAATAAATTTAAGGATGACTAACCAGCGTTAAAAGTACTATTAACATGTTCGCACTACAATATAGGTACACATAGGTAGAGTAAAACAGTAAAAGAAAACGAAACAAAGACATCTGTTGACCCCAGAATACAACACAACAAAGCACACAACGTTGACAAGTAAAGTACTTTTACTAGTATTGGCTAGGTAAAAATGGAATTGAGGAAATTGAAAACTACAGGTAACGCATGTACAGGAAACAAACGCGTCGCCAAGAAAGCTGTTGCGCTTTAAACTGCCAAAATAAGTGGCGTCAGGAACGCGGGCGAGCAATCAGCGGCCGCTAGGGCCAACGAGTAATTTGTCTTCAGCCGACTTTAGAGCCACCTGTAATTCATTGAAATGCAAGCGGAATCGTGACGAGCATGCCAATGGACTTTTGTATGCAAAACAGGACATAAATCTCATTGAAATCGACGCGTTCAGTTTCAAACTGACGTGCGGTCACGCTCGTTGCACTGTTTACAAGAAAATGCTGTGTTCATAACGTCCATAAATGTATATGGAATAAGAAACCATTTATATGAAAACACACCAATCGTTACACGATTAGCTGATAGGAAATCCAAACGGTCTTCGGTTTTAATAACAACAGCACTCTGTAAAAAAAAATACACTTGGAAACGGTACCTACGTGAGCTTCTCCTAGCAGACACGAATAATTTTACATAATAAAACATGTATTTTATACAAAATAAAAATATGAATAAACATTCCGAGAAATTCGTTATTATATATATGTAGGAGTGCCAAAATGTCAGCTACACACTAGAAGCGTGTCGTGTTATTTTAAGTGAATTCAGTTCCAAGAATATAAAGGTAAACGACACGCGGTCTTAAAGTGCTCCACATCAAAACGGAGGAAAAGGTCAAATGATTGAAATAAAACCTACAAAGGATAAAAAAATGGGATAGCGTATTGCGGCTTATTGAAGCTGTACTATCAACAGACTATAGTATGCTGAAAATACTGCCTCTATGTATATAAGCCGCAATTCATATAAAATCAAGTAACGTTTTAGGTATGATTAGCAAATATTTTAAACGCAGCAATAAAAATTTGTCCCTGTTCATCACATCCAAAATCATTGTTCAACTTAAATGAGCTAGGATCTTAGAGACATGGATTATCGATGCGCCTATAAACAACGAAATTAAGACGATGACTGCTCACGAGCTCCTTTAAAAATACTCGCCTTTCAATCTTCAAGAAAGAATTAACTGATAAGTCGTCAGTGGTATCATAAATACCGAGTAATCAGTAAGACATATTTGATAAGTGACGTCAGCCAAGGTCATAGAGCGCTAATGATGTAACCGCAACAACAATAGACACGGATTGATGTGAACATCTTTAATAGCCGCCGGATTAATGTATAGACAAATGTTGTTTATGACACAATTTTAAGCATTTAGATGACATCATGATAGTATTAGCTATACTTATCACAAATTGCAGTGCGATTTAATCTGGACATAAACTCGCAAATTAATGATATAATATGTTGCAAGTCCTAACCTCTCTTGGCCTGCTTCTCCCTCTCCTTCTCCTTCTCACGTGCCTTTTTCTCTCTCTTCTCTCTCTCTTGCTTCTCCTTCTCCAGTCGCTTCATTTCTTTCTTCATGTCTTTTTCGTTTTTCTTCGACTTGGTATCGTCTATCTTTTCGGACAGTATGAAAGTCCCTGTCTGGACTTTAGTGTCCGTTTCTTCTTTCGGCCTCATCGTCGATCACAACCCGTCCGGCACTATCAACTCACACAAGGATAATTTAATAATAGAAACAGAATCCCCTGTAAATGCACTCTTTGAGAATTTATCTCAACGTTTCGTCAGCGTGAAAAATTTCAATTCGGCACAGACGGGCGGCGAGGCGGCGGCGGGCCGGCGCTCTATCGCACACGTAAGTACGTACGATGCTCGCTATTGGCGAAACGGTATCGAAATTATCACTGGCACTCTTGAACGATTTCAAAACAGAGCGCGATGATACGAAGAACGAGCGAGGGCTGTGCGGGAAGCCGAGACGCGCGAAACACCGACCGGTACTGAGGCTCAGCGAACACTGACGCCCCTCTGGCCTCGGCACTGACTGAGCGACGCGGACGCCGGCTCAGCGTGCGCAAGCGACGCGTGTAAGCGTCAAACTCTATAAATAAAGCCTAACTTCCTATACACTAGATTCAGAAGACGATTTATGGCCATTGAACCCATGAAAGCATTTCGCGGCCAGTGGTGACTAAGCCTAAAGTCGATAAGGTGGTTCTAATTTTCATTTACTTGTTTATTATATACACACAGGTTCGATGCCAAGGTCTCGAATAAGCGTTTTATTGCGTTGTGGAATATAAATGCACATAATTTCAGATTTTTCCCAAACATTTTATCTATTCTTCTATACTAAAACAAGTTATCTATTCTTTTTACCCGACTGCGCAAGAAGGAGGGTAGTGTTTTTTATGTTTTTGTATGTTTTTTTTTATATACCTATTATTATTATTATTTTTTACTGCATGTTTTTTTTAGTTTTTTATGTTAATCATTTTTGTTTACATTTTTACCTCATTATGCTATACTCATGAAAAAAGAAAGCTGTGTGCAGTTCATTTTGGACGCCAGATTTAAAATGTAAATCTTATATAAAATGAATCAAGATTGTTCTGATCTGCCTGTCCGTTACTGTACCTACTTAATAAAATAAATAAATAAATTTCTTTATGTTCTTATAAGATTCCTATGGCGAAATAAAGATTCCGCTCGAGAGCTGTAAATAACAGCAACAAGGCACCGACAATCCTCCATAAATGGCGTAGTCGCTGAGAATTAAAAAAAAACAGCTTTCGAAAAGGTCTCGGCAGATGGACCATGCCACTTCGTAAACTAAAGACAGAATGTGAACTGTGGAACGTAATCACTCCCACAACTAATAATATTAAGCGTATAGCGGAAGCTTACGTCATTCAAAAAATGACAAGGTTGCGATAAGAAAATCCATTTTATTTATCGATAAGAAATTCCGTCTTCAAAAATATTACTTACTGCAATTATTAACACAATCAAGAGCACGTCAGCAGTACCAATACAATGCTAAGTATATTTACGACCAAGTTCATTAAAACATTGAGGCGTTTGAAAAGTGAATAAAATTGGCGTTAAATTAATTCATTCAATGAGTCGCTTGAAAAAGAAAGCTCAGTGCATCATTAAATCGGCAAGGAAAAGGAAGGCGTCGGGTCAACGGATCGGAGCGAGCGCCGAAACAAAAGAAACTGGTAAAAAGTGTTTGTTCCCAGGACCGGTGGAGCGTGGCGGCCAGCGCGGGCGCAACTCGTCGCCGCGCCCCGCGCCGCGTGTGCGCCCGCGCCGTGCGATGACCATCCTGGGAAAGCGACCCCCCTGCTAATATAACATTACCGGATTGAGAAAACGTTTCTCCGGAAGCAATAGAGAACACAGATACCTCTGGCACGTACTACGAAAATTAATACTCACGACTTTTACTAAAGCACTAGCATACCTACTACTAACATTCAACATATCTCATTTACTTTATAGTTGACATAAAATATGATGCAGCGGTATGATACAGTGGTCGTCCATATCCTCCACAACAACGTCCAATTACCAGTGCATCGTTGAGTCGAGGTCTTTGGCATTGTTCACATAAAACCCGAGGACACTTGGCGTAATGAGACATCATAATACCATAAAAAATACCCAAAGCGTGTTAGATAACATAACTGAAGATAGCAAACATGAGGTAAACTTTACTTTTTAAAACATTGAAGATCTTACCATGAAACATTTGCTTTTAAAATGTCAATTCCAACTTTGAATTATATCGATAATTAGCTGTTGTTTTATAAAACTGTTACGACATAAGCAGTCCTCGGGGGGCCTGGCCTAGTAGGAACGGCACGAAATTACATTTGCTGATGCACATATTATATCGATACCAATCACCCGTACGATAACTCGCCGATAATATTTCCTGAAGCGACGGAAACTTAGAGCGAAGAGAGCTAGACCTTAGATCAAGCGTGTAATTAAATATGTCTGGGAAAATTTCCTTTAGTTTATAATGTAGATGAACATTTTGTGATGATCCTTTATTACAATGCTATGAAAGAAAGCTTCAGAAGTGCACACTTTGAAAAATTATTCAGCGTAATATTTAAATATGTCACATCAGAGTAGAAAATGAACAAAATATCCACTAACGATTAGAAAATACTTTTTTAATTTGCCACAAAGGTAATATTCCGTTTTCGCATATTCTTCCTTTAGTGGTTGCGGACATCACACAAGCAGCCAACTGTCCGATTATATTCTTAGCCATATATTTTTTTATTTGGCCTAGATCATAAATTTCTCAATCTTACTTCTGCAAAGCGAAAGCTTTCAGCATGTACTCAACCCATAATCAACTAGACTTGCACACCTGCATTATCGAATCAAACCAGTTCCAGTTACGTAAGTAAATAAATCTACAATTTATAGGATTATACAGAAATGCGTTGCGTGCAAAGTAAGCACAGAATCCGCTGACGTAACTTTCGGTAAGAGGTGAGGTATGCATGGAGAGCCTTGTGCGAGCTTTGTCCGAGTTGTGAGGTTTATTGTGCAACGCTGGTAGCAGGAAGCGATCAATACAGCCTTAAGTTTCACAACTTTGCTACACTTACAGTATAAAGAATGTGCTGATTGAAAGAGTTAGCAGGTTGGTGTCACCTATTCCGGTAGGTAATGGACTTATGCTGCGGTGGATGCCTAAACGGTGACTCGGAATTGAGGATTTAAAAGGTAAATTCAGTCCAGAGTCCATCATAAATATCTCCTGCATATCAGCACACCTAATAATATTAAGCGGGGGTTAAGCACCATTGATGCCTCGATGAGACAAGAAGATCTTTTGAAATATCTACGACAGTCGTGATCGTATTGGCTCTGGTTATAATGGAGTCATGACTTTCGCACGACTTCCGCAACTGGACAGCGAGATATAGCAAACACGACGAAACTGTTAAAATTTGAATTAGCAATATTTTTAAGCAGGAGTTTCTACTATGTCTCTGTAGGCGTGTACTACCTGCGGAGACACGAAGCTGAAGAGCTAAAGTAGCTCGAGCATAAAAGGTTGTGTCAGACGGAGAGCAGAGAGGACATTCGTTTGGTCAATGGTGTTAGTTATTTAATCCACCGGGAGGCCTTTAGTTGAAGCAGGATGATGGTAGAGTTCACGGTGTCGCCGCCGCCGCCGCGGCTTTTCGCGAATCATGGACAGTTGGTGCGTAAGTTATGTGTCGGAAGTGTCGACATGCGAGTGCGGGTTGACGGCGGCGCCGGCGCACTATTTACGGTCGGCTTCCGGGATCGCCGACCTGCGTCCCGGGGACATTTCACGGACGTACTGTCGTGTTGAATCTATATGAACGATAACTGATTCATCACTTTCTACGTAGAGCTTTGGCTGTTTAGAGAAAAGTTCTGATTTCGTATAAACTTTATTTCGCTTTGTGCATAATCGATTGGTAAGATTTTTAATATCCTAAAAGTCCTTGATTTAGTTTTTCTTTCAACAAATTTAATAGAGATCGATAAACAAAATAACTTCAAGAGTTTCACGAAAATAACACTTGTTAAATTATTTTTAAGCCTATGATTTTTTTTTTATTTATATATGGCATCAGTGTTCTTTGATATCTACTAATAAATGGTACACAAATACGTAAAGCTTTCATCGTGCTTCTGCAACATTTCTTTGCCATCTGATAACATGAAGTGAAGAGAGCAATCTTGATTTTATTACGCGTCATAACATTAAAACATCATAAGAATAATTGTTAATGGTGCGATATTAATTTGACGTTCGTAACAACGTAACATTGTTATACGCTTGTTTCCTATAGCGAGCGATTTTACGCATGAACCGAATAAATGAAATTAAAATTCGACCAATCGGTAAATTGATTGAATTTATCGAACATGAACCGAAACAGGTGGAACACCAGCATGCCATTGATAAACCATAGTTATAAGATAACCATAGTCGCGGCATACATTGCGTAATTGTCATGAATTGTGCGGATATAAATCTATGCACACCCGTTATTGTACGTGCTCGCATGCGGCGTATTCGCAGCGAGGCTAACCCAGGTTATCTTATCACGGAGCATTTTATAGTTTGTGATTGATTGCAAAACAGCCAATCGGCGATGGTTTCGTGAAACATAATATGGACCGTGCACTCGGCCTACATTCACCTACTATTAATAATTATTATAACAACGATTTTAAAATTATACTTAGGACCTTCATGTACAAATAACTCGCGCTACTAATTTTAATATAATATACCCTGTTGAACAGAGTTCGTTGGTACTACTCAATGGAACTGAAAACGATCTAACATAAAATACCAGAATCTTTTGCAGAAGTTATGTCAAAATACCGTTACCGCGCTAACACCATGTATAACCTGAGTCAAATTCTTCATGCTATACTGATGTAATTGATACGTGATTGGAATACACCTATTCAAGTCGGTCATTAACACCTTATCGACACAAGTCCGTCCGGAGTGAAACTCATTACTATGCTACATGTAGGTATCCTATCATAGGTACAAATTCTAGATTTAGTTGAACGAGTGGGCGTCCAAACGAATGGCCATACACTAAACAATACTGCACGCCAAATACCGGAGGTAACATCCAAGTTCATAGATGATACTGTAAGCGACGACCACTGTTGCGTGTGGTCACAAAATTACCTTTGTATCGTTAGTTATGAGTTACTTAAGTTTTATTCGGACAGCCAGTTATGCAGTTCATTTTATAGCAAACAAGTTTCGTTGCATAAGCTTTAAGGAGACTGTCACTTTAAGTTGCATATTAATAATAATCGAGTAGGTTAATTCCAATGAATGTAATTAGTTCATAAATCTAATTCCGTCCTCACCTCCCCGCTTGTTATCGTCGTTGTTATTATAAAACTCTACGACTTCTACAGCCCTATCTGACACACACACACAGATTTATAGATCTAATAAAATAATCATCATCAAATCAATTGTAGACCATCATCTATGTTTTGAAACACCGTCTTACACTACTAATTGTTTTTAATTAATTCTTTTGCCCATTGATTTATGGTATCAGTATATGTCGATGGTTTTACCGAATGAGATCTTATGTAACTGTAATTGTCTGTTCTCATTGAAAGTGTTACGTCTTAATAAACTTAAAAGCAATCGCTTACGCTTACAAACGATTGGACCGGTAACAGTGGAGTGGATTCGAGCGTAGGTTTTACGTAAACGCGCCGGAGCTGCGGAGCCGGCTTGCCTTCACCTACTTATTGAAATTCGTAATTAAACGGCCCCCGACCTGAGTCATCGTAGATACATCATGTATTATATTTTTAATTGCTGCCTTCATTTGCATTTATTCGTTTAGAATAGCTATCTCCCCCTCTTTTTCGATAGCTACAGAAGTCATCCGAACCGTGGAAATTTATAAAATAAAATACATTATTGAAATATCTGCCGATATCAAGCAACACGAAAAATAAAATATTTGGACTGTCTAACCAATTCGTACCAGAAGAAAAACCTTTACGATTGTAGTGGCTTGACAATTAAACATCTACTTTACTACGATAAATATTGATGTCCACCAAACCTGATCCAAAAGTCTCACACCTGCTGCTGACGAAAGCAAAAGTGTAGGATCTCAACGCACAGTTTACAGACTTGACGTAAAGTAAAAAAGGAAACTCGTTTTACAACATGGATGTAAATTTTTAATGAAATAAATCAAAAGTAGTATCAACCAATAAATCGTGAAATAGTTATAACATAATGTTATAAGTTGAAAAAAACCGAATTGTAAATCAAGTTGTAGCAGCATGCAAAGCCATTAATCTTTAGAAGAAGGAAGAAGTAGATCTTTCTATCCCTGGAGTCATCCAGGGATAGTGTTGCCCAAAGTCTTGGTTTTGTCCTTGCACTTTCGCAAGACCAAGACGTAATAGCCTCGCAAATTGTATACAAATACTCTGCGAGACTTGCTTATTAATATCACCAAGACTTTGGGCAACACTACTCAGGGACATATTTAACTATCGCCCATCATCGCATATATTATATGGACAAACCTCCAATCGATCACCTTTCACATAAAGTAAATATCAATTGCTTTCAATTCTAGCTGACCGTTTCAAGTATGACAACTATATAATTCAGCAAATATCTGCAGAACGAGATCTGACGGAACGATACCACAGTATAGTGAGTGCGCGGTGTTAGCTCGTTGGTGCGCGGCATTTCACAAGCCGATTAAATAACAGTTCGAATGTACAGAAACAAGATCGCACTTAGAATCAACAGTATCTAGTAATTTGGAGCCCGAGGTTGGTGTTACCACGGATGATTGCGGGCTCTCTGTCAGTATCTAGGTGTAAAAGCATATTACAGTCTGTCTACCTTATTTCCCAGTGCTTCTGAAATATAGACTCCCATAACAATAGCTTGGTTCGACTCTTTGCGGCTCTTTGTAATCTGGTTATTCTATACTGTGAAAGAATGATCTGTTTTAATTCTTCTGCAATGCAGTTTGAAGTCTCTTCTAAATTGTCGAATAATGTCCAAAGGTGATAAGTGCAATGTGATTATATAATACATTCGAACTGGCGCTACGTTTCCATAGATATATGGTTGATTCATGTAAAATACTGAGTTTATATGGCTTCCTTGTTAGTTAATATGCATTATTACTAATTCAATTTAATTGTCAGTTGTCAGTTGTCCCTACAAAGAATAGCTTCTCTAAACGTCAAGCTACCGGACTGGTCGACAATTGTCCATGATGTCTTAAACACTATCCATCACCTAGCGGCAGACAGCAAGGCCTATATTCCGAAATTCGGTTTCATCATACATTCAGTTGCTTCTATTTCGGCGAGGCGCCATTATATCAGTTTGTGTGTGTATCCAAGATAAACACAAACATCCTAACATGACTCCTATACTAGCAGTTCTGTGAGAAATTATTTCCGCGAGTTGCTGGCTCAGTACGCAGATCCTGTATGTAGGTTATAAAAGATATCAGGTAGAATAAACTAGCTCTCTCCATTTTTAACGTTATTGCGGTGAACACACTTTATTATTTCAAGGACAATGATTGATTCATTTGGCATTTCACCAATGGCCTGGAAATATATTTCATTTCAGTTAAACTCGAGATGACTTCTTTAGAAATGAATTGGAAAAACACGAAAGCTGTTTAATAATAAGACACAAATCTTATTATGAAAAAAATAACCTGTAGTACTAGCACGAATATGTTAATTCAGAAGATCACTTGCAATTACCACAGTCGCAAATTGCGCTGCAAGCTTGATTAGTGTTAAGTGTCTGCTCAACGACTCACATTCTTATGGTGCAACAGGAAATGACTGAAACGAAACGCGACCTTCATAATGGCGATCATAGTGATTGTGAAATTATGCACAATAACTAATTCAATTACCAGACACACACACACGTCATTGGTACAATTCATGATTGTGATTTGGAGTTCAGTAATTCAATATTATTGTTTTTCCATAGAACATCAAGCTTGTCGAGGCTCTTTTGGGATTTACACATTACGGGTTCAATTCACACCACTCCCACCCAACACTGACGTCAGTTTACAATTATTAATCATATATTAAGATATGATGAAGAAACGAATGAATGCCAAATATGTGTACATGTTTGATGAAGTACATTAAAAAATGCAAATTATCGGCAAGGTAACGTAATACGAATTGCTTGAATTCGGACCACACTTGTATCGCCACGGTACAATCAAAACTTAATGATAAAATCAACGTTACACGGAATCGATTTCATTTGACGTTTGAATGTAACGATTCGAGTTACAAGCTAATATGATCCAGGAGTGATTGAAATCCTATATGCAGACTGGTAATCATAAAAACTTGAAACCGGCTCACAATTAAATATAACACACAAGTGCTTTCTGTATATCTTCCTAATGTCTCCGTGTTGTGCATGGTCTTCCCCTTATTGCGGGTGGTATTTGGGCCATAGTGTAGTCGACGAACTTTCTTTCAAAAACTGGGTAGGTTCTCTCAGAGATGATGATTTCCTTAGGCTGTTTGTCTTTACAGTTTACCAATTGAGATTTGCTCAGTGAATCCAGTGGGTAGCCTGATCAAAACTGCATATCCCTGATAACCGATATGTAGAACGATGTCTAATTGTAACAGGAGCAGGCGCAGGAGCATGCGACACCAGCATCGACACCGCCACCGGACACCGCGGAGCGTGCCGCTCCACCGGTGGCGGCCTACCTTCACGCACGCCCTCACACGCCCTTCCTCACATGTGCAGAAAAACACCCACGAGCGGAGGCAAAAGGCCTTAAAATGATGATTGCTCTGTACATGCTCCCGCCCTACACTCGAGCAATTACACAAATATTCCTTGCAATACAACATTAGTGAGGTGATGAAAGGTCAACTCATGAATTGGCAATCGAGGCTACTCTTTATATCGTTATACACAAATACTTCACATTTGGTACATTCATCAATAGTTGCCTACGTAAATTCTTAAATGTCACAGATTTCTTGGGGATTTCCCGAACTGTGATAATTACATTTTGATAATTACATTCGAAGTAGGTAAAGATGTCCCTACTATCATCGCCGCCAGTCTATTGTTTGGTACCCATCATACAAGTGATGCTTATTTAAATATTATCAATTCGTAATTTAACGCTAATCACGAAGTCAAAAAGATCTTCCAAAATCTGCAGTTATGAAACATTTTCCCTAGACAAATCTAGAAGGCATTACAAGTGTTTTATAACATGTAGTATTACTGTTATCAGATGTTGGCGCTTGTAAAGACAGCAATACTTTGCATTAATTACCAAACTGACCCAGTTCTCTGAAATGACTGCTCAATGCATTTGCAGGTTATTGAACTTCGATATACTGCAAACAGGTAGTGAAGTATGAGGTAGGACCACATACAAATCTACCTATGTTTCGCTGCATTTCTTTGCAATCATTAAAATAGGTACCAAAGTAGTCATAACATAGATGAGATAGCAAACACTTACTATCTCTCAACTATTTAAAAAAAATCAAGCATATTCCAGTTTTACACATAGATTGGTTGGGAACTGTGAAATCTTAGTGCTCAATCTCAAGCATTTATGATATATATTACAATATATAACAGTGAGTAGGAAGTTTTAATAAAAACTTATCAATGTTGCGACTAAACTGATAATAGTGAGACAACATTTATAATAAGTTTGGAAAGTGATCAAGCACCTGCTACCATATTGGTGATTAGGCTGGTCTCAAAAACTAACAAGATTGAGTAGTATAATCTTAACACCTGGATACACTTTTGGCTTTTTTGGACATTTAGTTGTCATTTTTATATCAGGTTGTTCTTGTTAAGATTATTTAAAGTATCTAGAATATACATAGACATCAAGGATAAATGATAACATATTAATGTTAATAAACATGAATGATAATAGCTATCTAGAATTACCTAAGTGGTAATGATTTAATCACCAATCAGTACATGGCCAATGGCCATAAATTGACTAGGTTGATGTGAAAATAGAATAATATAATTATTGTATTCAATATTCTGAGTCATATGCAATTTGAACAGCCCTGTACTATTGAGTAGCTAATTATTTCTGTTGTAAATAGAGATATCTTAGAATTCACATTCATTAACTTAATTGACATTACAATAATTTAATTAAATGGCTTCCTTTCAATGTTGTCTATCATTATGCTGCATCTGCCAGAGCGTCAGCAGTGGAAACATTTAAGCATAGCAAAAGTGTATTTTTTAAATAACTTGAATGGATTAACATAGATTACCAATATGTGTCATTCCCATCTCATTAACAATGACACAACCTGGTATGGTAAATGATTTTGCACTACAATTCAATTTAATACAAGTGATTTTTGCATCACAAAGACCTAAAAACAAATTGTTTCGTGCAGAGCCACGCAAGGTCGCGCTGATTAGCGCCCGGAGATGATATAACCACCTGACGAGCCTCTGCTAATCACTTGCCGCGCTGTTGGCTAACTTCTACATAAGTACTTAAACACTAGAAATTTTCAAGGAAAATTTTGCTGTTCCCAAGTAGGAAACTCAGCGCATTCTAATTACGAAATTTTACTTTTTTACGTGAGCGACCGTTTCGACGCAAAAAAAAGTGCGGATTTACTGTTCGTCTTACATCATTGTCACGATTCTGATAAGGTTATTTTAAGAAACTTTTAGTGAATAGGAAATAGTTCTCTCAACCTTAGTACGATAAGGGACGATAAAGGACGCATGAGAATAATCGATAATTTCACCAATAAACAAGGGGACGTTCGTACTACCACGATTCCAGTTAGATATCATAAAGCGACGAACGTGACCAGAAGGATATATTAAAGTAGGTAGCACCTTAGTTGGGCAGTATAAAGTAATTGTATTACGGACTACTGGTAAAAATAAAAGCAAAACCAATAAAAAGCCGGCGTACTCACCCATTTTGTTGCGCTCGTTCGTCAGCTTGTAGAATATACGGAGAATTAGTTAAATGACCTCCTCTTCATTATCATATTTACACTTAACACAAATAAAACTGTTAATTTAACTATAGTTCCATTTAATTATTTATAAAATTGGAAAATCGCAAAGCGTTACACTCTCACCGCGCCGCGCAGCTGTCAGATAGCGCCCGTGCGTTCGGAAGTTAGATAGGTGGAAGCATAGACTATACCCTTAAACAGGATGGAATGATCGAAGAAACTATAAGGCAAATGTCGTATGCGTTCTGAAACTTATTTCTTTACTCATGAGTATGAGTGGGCTTGGACTTCATACGGTCGGATCAACCCTACAGAGACAGACAAGTATATAAGCAAGCATTAAGTGAAAGTATAGATAGATAAATCTCCTTATTGTTCCACCATATAGAGTACAAATAGAAAAGTACACACAATGGACGGCCTTATCACTAATCAACACAAATCAACTTGGTTTTTAGTGCTTCAATAAATTGTTCGCGACACTCGGTCTATATTATTACTGAGACTTCATATTTGCATTGGACCACGATCATTTACATAATTGGTAGCTCACACTAGTAGGTATACAATTGTTCCAGGGTCACCTTTATCGTACGGTACCTCATAAGACAATGTACGTACGGTTCGGGTAAACAAGAGGATTAGTCTTGTCTTGCACTCAAGCAGCGTTTCTTACATTTCATTTGGATATCATCATGTTTGCTCCTATACAAATCGGTGATAAATTTAGAAAACCAATACACCTAAAAAGGCTGACAAATAAGGACCAAAGAAATAAAACGAAACCATATCGAACAGCTTCATAAAATAAGTGCTTTATTGATTAAAAATTAGTAGGTAGGTACATAATTTTAATTAAATCGTAACGTGAATGTTAACAAAATTAGCTCGATTAACTCTTGCCGACGGAGCCCTAGGTCCGCCGACTTATTTACAGCCTGATAGTGGGTGATAACAAAAAGCTATTCTATAATAGTAAAGTATTTTAACCGGCGGTACAGACAGTCCAATTAGCATGCACTTGGTTCACTATGCAATTGAAATGCCTGTACGAGTTCAGTTAGGTGTCCGGTTACATATCGGCTCGATCACATTACGATTGTATTGTGCTGTTTTGTAGACAAGCGACATTATGAACATTGTGTGAGTAAACATTATTCGTTTTAGCTGCACAATATGGTTATCCACCCATATATAGTTGTAATAGTTTGTGGTTTTTAACTACATTTTTTTTAAGTAAAATACCTATACTACATGAACTTGCTATGCTTTTAATATATGCAGGCAGCGCCCCCTGGCGGCGACGCTGCAGAAATACATCTAATTGTTGAAGTCCTGTAAGAATACTATTTAAGATTCTAAATCCTGTACTACAGAGGCACTCAATAAAGTTACTAAGTAACTGTATTATATTAGAACAGAAATTATGTTTATAATGTTTCATTCGCCTACAAAACGCCCCTATCTCCTAAACTCTGCAAATTTGAACTCCTCAACCCCAACACGAAGCGAGTATGCATATAGCAGCGCAATCTATACATCTATATAATTATTTTCAAACCAATTTATTTTATTTACAACCGAGAAACTATATTATATAAATATTAGAACCTTATACTCTCTGTACAGTTTCGTTAATTTTTTGATAGATCTTTTTTTAATATCTGTGCTCATGTTGAGCTGATTGTTGCGGAGAATGTAGTTTTAGTGCGTTTGGACATTATGTAGATAGATACGCACTGGAGACATGGCGAGCGTGAATCATCGAACACATTCATTATTAAGGTATTCGTGTTCGCTCGCCTGTGCCACTGTCTCCATTCAGTGTGAACGCGAGCGAGAGCACGTTCGTGTTCACTTGCTCTTGATATCAATATTAGGCAGCTTATTAATATTCTTAATAACCGACTAAGGAATAAATTGAAATTTCGACAATATGCTTTAGTTGGAATATAGTTTAAAACAAAACGGCGGGACATTGAAAACGCCAACGGTTACTATACTACGACTAACTTTAAAAGATTCAAAGCTTTTAGAGAAAATGATGCTGTTATATTATTGGTTGGCGGTCGTAACGTCCCGCGAGTTGTCCGTCGGTGATTGTTTAAAGTATGGTAACAACCTGTTTATTAATTTAATAGGGTCCCAAGTCTGCTGACATAATCGAAATAATGGCTTATGAATTGTAACTTTTGACAGATTACTCAACAGACCTAAAATTTATTTATTTATTCTACATCTATGGTTTTCCCGCACAATTATTGTCAAAGAAACATTCCTATACAATTCGATGGCGAGTCGATCGTGCCAGCAGACTCTGGGAGCCGAGAGCTAACCACCAAAGGTTTGCACGGTCGGTCTGGAGACGGTCATTGTTTCGTCAATACGCGCATGTATCGTGGCACTGCTCGTGCCAGTATCTATATGAAACTCAACCCTACTGCACGTAAATTTAAAAAGTCCAAGGGGAACTTGAGAGCTATCGTCGCTATTCAGTATGAATTTGGCTTAATTTAACGCTACCTGTATCCCGCTGGTCCGCCTGCAGCCTTTCGCCAGCCGATAGTATTACACCAGACGTGCTATTTCCATCAGAAACAGCATACACACAAATTTATAGTCACAGAGAACGCCCGTCCCTATTTGTATATCAATTACAATATGTAACATTTATTGTCTATGCATCTCCTTACGTACAATATAGACTTTAATGCGACGTCTCAAGTGATATTCATTCAACGTGATTACGGAATAATGAGTTAACCGGATGCATTACAAATTGAGCTTTAAAACATTATGATACAGTTCTATTCTTAACCGGCAATGAGTTACTTGTACCCAGTATCTGTATACCAAATACTATCCGAAGCAGAAAATGACAATAATCAATTTACAATTGCATTAAAAATAATTATTCGGAAAATTGCCTTGGTCGATAGCTTTCTATAAATTTGGCATGAATGTATTGCCGCCTTTCCCCCGATCGCAGTATAAGAGCAAGACAGAACTATTTTAGTCGAGTCTTAAGTTTAGTCATAATTGGTAATCCACAGAATTGGCATCATCATAGCTTGTGAAACTTTCAGCACACACCACACATTAATGAAATACTTGCAATTTCATAAGTGCATCTAAATTCAACTAAGTATTTAATTATTGGTACCGCAACCATGAATTCAAATAATGTTGACTCGTTGAAACTATAACTCGGATAGCATGTTTAGTGCGTAAACAGAACATTTGCGGAATTATTTTATATGAATCGAAATCGATTACGGAATCGGATTCGGAAACTTACCGAACATCGCAAAACACATATTTCATTATTTCTTATTAAGAATATTTTCAAGTTTAGAGGTCATGTTCCCACAACATTAAAAAAACCATACGACCTTTTGACACCCTTAGGGGTCGAATATCTAAAAAATCCTTCTTACTAGATGCTTACGTCACAAAAGGAAGCTTCAGCCCATATTTCACGGCTCTACGTCGACCGGTATAATTATGTTCTGCAATGATAAATCAGTCAGTCCGTAGGGACAAAGAATTATATATATATCGATTGCGGAAATCCGTATCGGGGAGTTTCGAATCCGTTTCCGGTATCGATTTCGAACAATTTAAAATAACCCCGCTGCCACGTTACAAAATTAAATATAGAAATCACATACACGGTACGAACGATTGATGATATGTTGGAATATAGCGCCCTTACCACACTTCTTTCGTGTCATCGCTAGCGAGTAATCACTTGAATTCATAGTTAAGGTCCCTGCAGGTCTTAATTAGCAAGATTTAACTAACAAAATTTTATTAAACCAAAGCTATCGAGCACTAAAATTAACAACTACACGTCGGGTCGGGTTATCTATAGTAATCGAACCCCGAACTTATACTAGACTTAACTTCTTTGACACGAAACGACACTAAAGATAAAAAATCATGACATATAACCATTAAGTTTCGTAAATAAATCTACACGTACCATTATATAATATTTCGACGAAAAATAATGGAAGCCATAATGTTTTAAAGTGAAGTGAATAATATATTTTGAACATTTGAACATTGACTTCTCTGTCGAATTTATATGTATATGTAGATTATAAAACACAAATTTTGTTCCAAATAAAATGACAATACTAATTCTGTGTTCTATTTTTTTTAAATTGAAATATGCACATTCTGAAATCACATGACAATTACAAAAATGCACTAAAGAAGCGCAGAATCAAAGGTTAGTATACCATTTCAGAATCATCTTGTATAATACGGTACATGATATACAAAATATGTCATGATTCATGAGTGTCGAGATGTGTCATGATTCCGTGCCTCAAGTGAACGTTAGTTTAAGATCCTAAAGACGCGTATCGATAACTATTACTCGAAACGTAATAAAACACGTCATTGATAATTTTTTAAGTTGTATTGCGGAAGGACGATCTACTCCAATTCTACACTTAGGAAATATTGACCCGAAAACCATTCAATATTTTTCTATCCATTTTGATTACAACCTGATAAAAAAATATGATGAAATAAATTTCAGATTTATTCTATCGTATCGAAGCTTATCTACCGATTTCTTATTTGGATGAATTATTATCGAAGTCTGTGTACCACTCGTCATAATATCGAAGAATGAGAGTATTATGCCCTGCATCGATGTGTTATCCTTCTCTGTATGGGAACGTGTGTGTGTGTGTGTGTTGTGCGGTGTCTGTGTCGTGTTGTGTTGTGTATGGTGTGTGTCGCGTTACTCCTCGTCGGTGTCGGGGTCGCTGGACAGCTCGTGGGCGGCGGTGTGCAGTCGCGGCGGGAACGGGCCGCGGGTCTGCTGCCTGCAATGTAACATGATTACTGGTTTTTAATATATACCGTCACTATATCCTAGGCCGTAGGGAGGGGGGGGTTCAATCTTCCCTGAAATTTGAAAACACAAAGGTACTTACTAATGTCTCAGGTCCATAGCTCAACCCCTCAAAAACTTAATTCCTGGCTACTGCATTGACTACATCACTTCGCGAAAAATAAATAAATGCTAGTTACATCTAAACCTGGGGACTTAGAGAGAAGGAATCTTGCAAAATGTGTATCTATTTAGTAATTCGCCCGGTTATAGTAACATGTGTCGTATGTGAAGGTATCATGGAACACCAAAATAAATTGAATGGCATTCACTTAAAATTGACCAATTATTTTAAAATATTGAGCGTGTGCGTGCGTGTGTGCGTGCGTGTGCGCGTGCGTGTGTGGGGGGGAGGGGGGGGGAGGGGGCGCACTCACGCGAGGCGGCGGTAGTGGTTGAGCCACTCCTCCAGCATCTGCGCCTGCAGCAGCGGGCGCGCGTGCAGCGCCTGGCGCGCCGCCAGCCCGCCGCCGCCCGTCGCGCGCGTCGACACCCAGCGCCGCACCACGCCCTCGCAGTCAGACATCTGCGCAACATATTTATTTTCAATCTTTCAATTTCGAAAACAAATTCAAAAAAATATACGTCTTTCCGGACGAGCTGTCAAAAGGCAATATTTGAAACTGTAAAACATTCAAAGAGTTGTTGCTCTAAGACATTAAAATAAATGTAGCATATAAAAAAAATGAATTCTAATCGTTATGCATCGCAATAAAATTTAATAGCTGACATTCGCAGCAACAACTCACCCTCCGAATTATAATCAGCGGGGTTTATTTTAAACCATTCCATCCATTCCACCATTCCATCCAACCATTTTCTCGCGTTAAATTCATGCTGACGTGACACAGACAATGTTCAATTTGCCGCCAAATCGTAAACAAAATACAAATTAATAAAATACATACACAATAATATTGGCAAAGAGTTCCATTTTCAAAATGTTAACTTATTTTTTTATTATATCGTTTACAAGTGGCCAGTTCTAAAAACTATCAATGTCGCCCTCGTACTATCTGGTATCGGCTACACAGATACATAGCTCTAGCGCCCCAGATTTGTTCAGCCGTTACTTTCTTCTTCTTTATGGGTAATATGCCGGGGTAAACGAGTGAAGGTGTCAGACGATGCACTGACCTCTTCGCAGGTGAGGAAGTGCACGGGCAGCAGCTTGCCGTCGC
The DNA here is from genome assembly GCA_905404115.1 of Pheosia gnoma. Classification (NCBI taxonomy): domain Eukaryota; kingdom Metazoa; phylum Arthropoda; class Insecta; order Lepidoptera; family Notodontidae; genus Pheosia; species Pheosia gnoma. Next base: position 135,358 of record FR989916.1, read on the forward strand.
AGTCGGTGAGCGGCAGGTACGCCACGTCCTCGGTCTCCTCCTGCTGCTCCCTGCCGACACATGCTCACGGATTAATAGTGGCCAAGAGAATATACACAGTAATATCCGTAGATATTTCTTTTATTGGTAAGTCCGTCCCAAACACTGAGAAAACGACACCCATAACAAATATCAACGTCGTGCTCGAAAATCATAAAAATATAAAAATGACACCCATACGCAATTGAACTAATGGATTTCAAAATAAATGATTTCATTGTCAGCTTACGTTGGTAAGCTGTAGCACATCACTTCACATTTTTTTGAAGATAAAATATCGGATGCTATACACGTAATCAGCATCTCTGGTTACTTCGAAAACGGTATCCATATAGATTTTTTCACCAAAAATGGATTAGAATTAGTAATAAATATTTCCTAGAAAACCTTGGAAATCGTACTCTCGACGAAATGTTCACTTCCTATTGAATTCTGAAATGCAATTTTTGATTGGTATATTTTAAAAAAGTAACTCTCATAGTATTTTGCAGTTTGATTGTAAACAATGATTTGAGCACTGTATTGATGTGAGTGCTGCGTAGCATCGCACCTGCAGATGTAGGGGTGGCGGTGCGAGTACGCGTCGGCGGGCACGAGCGCGGAGAAGTGGCCGCGCGTGTAGCCCAGGCACAGCGGCGACGGCGAGCAGGACTCCGCGTCGCACAGCAGCGGCAGGTACACGCCGCGGAAGCGCGCGTAGCCCAGCGCCTCGCCGCGGAACGAGTTCACCAGCTCCTGCGCACACACTCGGTACATCACTCGCCAATGTCGAACACATTAGACAGCTTGGAATCTTGTAGGAATTAATCCACAGATATATGAGAGGAGATATGTTATGAAAGCGGTGGGCTTGCACTCACGTTTAGCCAAAATTAGGCTAACAGAGTTTTCGCCGTCAGTCGACTGCAACTGCATGTCGGTATCGGAGCTCTAACTTTTTTTTTTAAATGCCGTGTTATTCCGTGGTTGTGTGCAAAAATACTAGCAGCAAAGTGAACTACGCGAAAGATGGAATCTCATTTCACCAGCCAGTATTAAGTATTTTATTTATTCGTCTTTAAAATCATTAAAAACAACAAATCAAAAAATATTTAATGCCTTTATTATGTTATTTTAGTTTTCATGTAGCACGACTTTTTTATTTTTGTACAAAATACATGGCTCTTTAAGTACCACCTATGTTCGCTACTGAGTGAATGTACGAGGCAATGGATAGATCGTCTAACGATACTTTGAATAAATTGGTGCGTCGCGTGGTACGGCCGCTGTATGCGGCGACGACGCAGCACGCACCGAATTGTTGGCACGCGTGTGTGTGTGAGACTTCGTATTGGTTGGTTTTATGTAATTGCATGTGTTTTGTGGCGAGTGGTGGGGAACAAAACGGAGACAGCGAGTTCCCATACATTTTGAACCGCACGGCATATCTCTCGTGATCTGTGGATTAATCAAAGCCGGTAATACACGTGGGTGATGGTGCTGTACCTGTCCATACACGATGATGGGCCTGCGCAGCACGTGCGCCAGCACGAACACGTGCAGCTGGTGCAGCGCGGCGCCGGGGCGCGCGGCGGCGGCGGCAGGAGAGTGAGTGTGGGTGATGGTGCTGTACCTGTCCATACACGATGATGGGCCTGCGCAGCACGTGCGCCAGCACGAACACGTGCAGCTGGTGCAGCGCGGCGCCGGGGCGCGCGGCGGCGGCGGCAGGAGAGTGAGTGTGGGTGATGGTGCTGTACCTGTCCATACACGATGATGGGCCTGCGCAGCACGTGCGCCAGCACGAACACGTGCAGCTGGTGCAGCGCGGCGCCGGGGCGCGCGGCGGCGGCGGCAGGAGAGTGAGTGTGGGTGATGGTGCTGTACCTGTCCATACACGATGATGGGCCTGCGCAGCACGTGCGCCAGCACGAACACGTGCAGCTGGTGCAGCGCGGCGCCGGGGCGCGCGGCGGCGGCGGCAGGAGAGTGAGTGTGGGTGATGGTGCTGTACCTGTCCATACACGATGATGGGCCTGCGCAGCACGTGCGCCAGCACGAACACGTGCAGCTGGTGCAGCGCGGCGCCGGGGCGCGCGGCGGCGGCGGCCAGGCGCGCCCACTCGCCGCGCAGCTGCGCGTCCTCCGGCGCGTACTGCAGCCGCGCCGCCTGCCAGCGCTCCCACGCCGCCCAGCGCCCGTACAGGCTGCACGCGCACACACGACATGACACCCACAATCCTATTTCCATTTTCACCATCTCGGATTTCAAAGTGAACGTCATACTCACTCCGCAGAAATCTACATAAAGTCATCCATATCCAAATTTACCGTTATAAAACAATACTATCGTTTTAAAAAAAATATGAAGAAATTCTCGACACTGGCAAAAAATGGCTCTATTATGTAGCCGATGGCCAACCAAAAAAAGGAGAAGCAGAAGGTTGTCTCGACCTGGAGGGCGCGTGGTGCAGGCAGTCGGCGAGCGCGGCGCGCAGCGTGTTGTGGCGGTCGAACACGCCGTACGCGGCCTGGCACACCGCGTCCGGCAGGCAGTCGCCCGCCGACCGGTTCCACAGCGCGTGCAGCCGCGACCCTGCGCGAGCGCTTACCATTGTACAATCATATGCTACGCCAGGTATTCTCTTCGTGTAACAGCTGGGCCGCGTGATCAGCGCTGCGTCATCGGCCGAGGTGCGGTATTCTCTTGAAGGTGTCAATTGATTGCAAAACTGATCTTGGGCCGAGATAGTAAAATAATACCTGACGTAGCATATTTTTATACCATGATACAAACTACTCTCTGAACTCGCTTCAAGTGGCGCCAAATCTGCACATCTATATGCTATTACGAAGTATCCACCCACTAACAGATTTTTGGACATTCCATTGCAACGGGTCATAGGGAAGATTTAAGTTTGTATAGGAGAATCTGTGGATAGATTAACTGGGAAACTTTGTGAAACGGCACTTTACGAAAAAAATACTAATGAGTTAAATTCGCGATATTCTCAAATGACCCCGCACGAGGTCATAATGGTCTCTTGAAGTTTGTATGGAGAAAGATAATTATACTTATAGTGCTTTTGAGTTCAAATTTGGAAGAAATGTTTTTTAAATAAAGAGGCTGAAATGGTTGGACGCGGGCTGGGTCCGCACCCCGGCATCAGATAAGTTGGAGACACTAGTGGGGCGGTACTGACCGAGCCGCACGGTGAGCTCCAAGCTCCAGTTGATGCCGGGCGGGTCCGCCTCCAGCGCCCGCTGCGCGTCGCGGTCCAGCAGCTCCGAGAACAGCTGCTCCTGGATCGGCGCCGGCAGCTCCTCGATCTCTGCACACATACCATTGCTATCAGATGGGGGGGGGACCGGGGAGTCGTGGGAGGGGACAGTAGAGTGCGAGCTCACCGGCCGGCAAGTAGAATGTGCAGAACTCGTTGATGTACCGACACGGGAAGGCGCCCTTCTTGTACCGGATGCAGCTCGCTATGTGCCGCCGGATCGCGGACGCCAGATCCGGAGCTGCGAATTTGGATCAATGTTGTCGTGAACCTTATCGGTAATCTTCTATCTTTTACCTTCAATTTTAATTTGGAACTTTTATACTCATCCAATTGTTCTAAGCATTTTACACGAGTGTGAAATGGGTCCCTAATAACAATAGCAACTCATTTTTTATTGTGAAAATAACGTCGGCACCGCAATGTCTATATCACCAGATCGAATCATGGATCGCTGTCTTCAGCTTAAATTAGCATTCACGACACAGACCAAGAAAAAGTAGGATACGTTTTATAACAATGTGTCGAATTGCATTAAAATTACAATGAATGTCAATAAAATATAACACTTTTATAAAAAATATATTTAATTTCTTCGTCTTCTTTTAATAAAACTAGACTTTGTGACACTATCAGTTGATAAGGCAGAGTATCCCCTAACAAGCTGTAATAAATAGTCTTTTACCATGCTATTGTCGAGGATGCCAAGCTCAGTAGTGGGAAGCGTGTCATCCTTGGATTCATTACCACACGTTAATTAATATCGAGATATCATATGTTCTATCTAAAGCCGATTATCGTCGAAGCAGTTCGGCGCCGGATGGTTACCAACCAACTCCTCGTTGAGTGCTAGGGCCGGCTTACCTATGTAGGAGGGAGATCTCTTGAGGCCGGGCCCGCCGCCCGATATCCTGGACAACAAGGTCGAAAGTATTTCTTGCCGCTGAAATCTGCCAACAAATATTAAATTTTAGTAGATTCTACAGGAAGTGCATAAAGTAGGTCATTTTATCCGAGACATTTAGATACTGAAGTGGAGGATAAAACTGGTGTCACTGCCACCACGTCGATTGCAGGCGAATGAAACAGTGATAAAGGTTTAAAGTGGAAATTGAAAATTATCTATCGTAGCCATATTAGAAAACATAAACAATATTCTATGACGTCTAAACGTACTGTGTTAAAACTTTTGACATGAAATATTGGGCTCGGGTCGGAGATCTTATACTAGTCATAAGTGCATTTTATAATAATTTTGTTAGGTAAATACTGGTTTTTAATTTTTATTTGACACGAGCCTGTGCAGCTGCACCTCGTGCGGGGTGAGCGGGAGCGGGAGGAGGCAGTCCGCGGGTACCTGATGGCGAGGTGCACGAGCGTGTGTCCCGCGTCGAAGGCGGAGGCTCGGTTGAGCAGCTGCACCTCGTGCGGGGTGAGCGGGAGCGGGAGCGGGAGCGGGAGCGGGAGCGGGAGGAGGCAGTCCGCGGGTACCTGATGGCGAGGTGCATGAGCGTGTGTCCCGCGTCGAAGGCGGAGGCTCGGTTGAGCAGCTGCACCTCGTGCGGGGTGAGCGGGAGCGGGAGCGGGAGCGGGAGCGGGAGGAGGCAGTCCGCGGGTACCTGATGGCGAGGTGCATGAGCGTGTGTCCCGCGTCGAAGGCGGAGGCTCGGTTGAGCAGCTGCACCTCGTGCGGGGTGAGCGGGAGCGGGAGCGGGAGGAGGCAGTCCGCGGGTACCTGATGGCGAGGTGCACGAGCGTGTGTCCCGCGTCGAAGGCGGAGGCTCGGTTGAGCAGCTGCACCTCGTGCGGGGTGAGCGGGAGCGGGAGCGGGAGCGGGAGGAGGCAGTCCGCGGGTACCTGATGGCGAGGTGCACGAGCGTGTGTCCCGCGTCGAAGGCGGAGGCTCGGTTGAGCAGCTGCACCTCGTGCGGGGTGAGCGGGAGCGGGAGCGGGAGCGGGAGCGAGAGGAGGCAGTCCGCGGGTACCTGATGGCGAGGTGCACGAGCGTGTGTCCCGCGTCGAAGGCGGAGGCTCGGTTGAGCAGCTGCACCTCGTGCGGGGTGAGCGGGAGCGGGAGCGGGAGGAGGCAGTCCGCGGGTACCTGATGGCGAGGTGCACGAGCGTGTGTCCCGCGTCGAAGGCGGAGGCTCGGTTGAGCAGCTGCACCTCGTGCGGGGTGAGCGGGAGCGGGAGGAGGCAGTCCGCGGGTACCTGATGGCGAGGTGCACGAGCGTGTGTCCCGCGTCGAAGGCGGAGGCTCGGTTGAGCAGCTGCACCTCGTGCGGGGTGAGCGGGAGCGGGAGCGAGAGGAGGCAGTCCGCGGGTACCTGATGGCGAGGTGCACGAGCGTGTGTCCCGCGTCGAAGGCGGAGGCTCGGTTGAGCAGCTGCACCTCGTGCGGGGTGAGCGGGAGCGGGAGCGGGAGCGGGAGCGGGAGGAGGCAGTCCGCGGGTACCTGATGGCGAGGTGCACGAGCGTGTGTCCCGCGTCGAAGGCGGAGGCTCGGTTGAGCAGCTGCACTTCGTGCGGGGTGAGCGGGAGCGGGAGCGGGAGCGGGAGCGGGAGCGGGAGCGGGAGGAGGCAGTCCGCGGGTACCTGATGGCGAGGTGCACGAGCGTGTGTCCCGCGTCGAAGGCGGAGGCTCGGTTGAGCAGCTGCACCTCGTGCGGGGTGAGCGGGAGCGGGAGCGGGAGCGGGAGGAGGCAGTCCGCGGGTACCTGATGGCGAGGTGCACGAGCGTGTGTCCCGCGTCGAAGGCGGAGGCTCGGTTGAGCAGCTGCACTTCGTGCGGGGTGAGCGGGAGCGGGAGCGGGAGCGGGAGCGGGAGCGGGAGCGGGAGCGGGAGGAGGCAGTCCGCGGGTACCTGATGGCGAGGTGCACGAGCGTGTGTCCCGCGTCGAAGGCGGAGGCTCGGTTGAGCAGCTGCACCTCGTGCGGGGTGAGCGGGAACGGGAGCGGGAGCGGGAGGAGGCAGTCCGCGGGTACCTGATGGCGAGGTGCACGAGCGTGTGTCCCGCGTCGAAGGCGGAGGCTCGGTTGAGCAGCTGCACCTCGTGCGCGGTGAGCGCGCGCGCCGGGTCGCCGCCGCTCGCCAGGTACGCGTCCACGCACCGCGCGTCGCCCTCCACCACGCCTGGGGAGGCTCTTCGTTATTATATACGTCCGAGGCAAAATACGTATAAGGCCTCAGCCTCGAATTTAGCGGGAAGCGGGGCGGCGGCGGCGGCGGCGGCGCGGGAGCGGCGCTCGTTGGCCGCCCCGCGCCGCTGTTTTCGAGAACCGGTCCATTTGATTTTACGCATAAGATCCTGCCGCTCCCGCGCCGCCGCCGCCCCGCTGCCCGCTAAATTCGAGGCTGAGGCCTAACATTCGAAAACCTTGTATGTAGAACGCCGCAATAAATTAATTGAAGAGACTCATAACTAACACCGTAACACGTACAAAGTACTGAGGACGCGTGAGTTGAGAACGGTACCTTAAGGGGGAAGCTCAGGTCAGGGCGCGAAATTCAAAATTTCAATGGTTTTTATTTTTTTACGAATAATTTGGATAAAGAGTGGTTTTACAAACCTTATGGTATTGTATCGCTTTAGGTATTTTTTTAAGCAAAGTTAATACATCGAGACATCCAATGCAGAATGCTAATATTGCAAAAAACTAAATTACATCGTAAAGATGTCCAAATTTTTCGTAAAAAAATAAAAACCATTGAAATTTTGAATTTCGCGCCCTGACCTGAGCATCCACCTTAAGCACAATCTTTTTTACGTACCATTTCAGTAGCGTAACGTCATCCATCCCTCTCACACCACAGATGTCATAAATAAGTATCACAGTGATAGCATCCTTTATCGATGACGATATGATTACATTAGAAATTCCTGCTTACCCTACTGCTCATAGGAACGCGCAAGCGCTTACTATTTTCTACATAGTCAACATGGAAACGCGACATGAGTATCGACACGATCGATAAGCGTACGATAACACATCACTACGGACTACACTGCAGGCGCGCGAGGCAAGAGGCATGTGAGATGCCTCCCGCTCTTCGCCTCGGGCCTCGAATGCAATCAACTCATGCGTTATCTATACAGGGTGTAAGTGGCCTCGTAACGAAAACTGATTCTGTATCCCCCACAGCTAAAATTTCCCGTCTATATTTTCATGGATGGCATTTTAGGTATTGAAAAAAATATTTTGGCAAGAAATCATAACAGATATCTTAATAAGAGCAATAATTTAAAAAAATACCTAAAACTGAAATGTAAATTGAAATTTGATGCCCGACTCGCGCGACGCGTTGTATTGTGATCGCTTAGTTTATAATACATTACATGCTCAAAAATTACAACATTTGTAACCTATGAGTTTCGACATAAATGATCTCTATCATTTCATTATAGGCATTAAGCGTAACTTTTACACAAAGTTATCGCTACAACACTTTTATTAGACCATGACACAACTGCCTTTACAGACCTCACTCACTTAGGATTGGTCAGTATAACCTTCAAAAGTCCGTTGAAACAATTTCCACAGTTAGTAGTGACCCTGCTATATGTACCGAAGGTCCCAAGTGCGAATCCCAGTGGGGTCAAACTTTGTGTGATAAGCACGAATGTTTACACCAGAGTCATAGACCTTTAATATGCAAGTCTAATTAAATATAATTAAGGCGAGGGGAGAGGACTGTGTAGGTTGTAAGGAGTAAAGGGTATTTATTGAAGTAAATTATCTAAAATCTCGATGTTACACCCTGTATAATGGGATCGTCCTTACTCCATAGTACGGTCCCCATAATACAAGCGTTGCCTAGTTAGGAACCGCACAATTGGTGTTCGTATGACGATATTAATATTACTATGAAAATTTAAAGCATAATCAAACTACTAGAATCGGAACTAGATTACTTTTTATTCATGTAAACCTTTAATTCTGTACAGTACTTATGAATCGTCAAAATTAACACTAAATGCTAAGCTACAACTTTACCACCCGTTCGGAATGCCGTTCCTATGGAGAAGAATGGGCAAGAAACTCCATGATTGCACTTTTCACAAAGATCTTATACATTGCATGAGCAGTGCATTATTATGGGTATTACCAAGAAACGAAAACACTACAACAAATTCAGGTGGCCAGGGACGAAGGCTCCGTGCTACACTATTCCGGTCAGCTTCCCTTTCTAAATTAAATTCGGGTTACCTACTTGCCAGAAAACTTTTTTGTGTTATTTATTTTCTGGAGATCTAGACCACATTGAGTATGAGGGGTTTTTTAAGATTTTGTGCACTTACAGGTAAGGTTTTTTTCAGTTCCCCTTTGCGAATAAGGTAAAGGTTGAAGGTGGTACTCACCGAGGCAGGCCTGCAGCCACACCCAGTCGGTGTTGTTGGCCCTGCGCTTGGAGCGCCTGTTGTTGGCGTCCAGCTCGTGGATCGACGCGTTCTGACTGTTGCAGATGTCGTTGATACCTACAAGTTGACACACGTCTTCTCAACCATCGCCATCTTCCATTGCGGCTGGGCTCATTCCGAGTAAAGCCGTGCTGAAGATGCCTCGTTTAGAAGCAAAATATGACTGACTGATTCTCGATTTACATCTTAGAGAAGTACGGTTTTGTTGGAGTATCGGTCCACTTGTTTGGTTTATAATTGAGAAAGGTGACAAGCTGAGGGTCAGTGTTGGGACCCTCCTCCAATTTATTTATATTGGTAAACAAATGGGGGAAAGGGAACCCTGGAAATCTATTGGGATTTCTGCCAAGGCGGCGATGTCTATCAATAGAAATTAACTTTACAGGGTAATTTAACTGAGACATTGCAATAACTGCGTTGCGTTTAAATGAGGTTCTGTTATATGTGGTTGCAAGTGGTTACAAGGGCGTGTGCTCACCGAGCGCGGGGCGCGTGTGGCGCGCGTCGGGCGGCGGCGAGTGCGGCGCGTGCGGCGCGTGCGGCGCGTGCGGCGCGTGCGGCGGCGCGGGGTGGCCGCTGCCGCACATCGCGCACTTCAGCGACTTCGGCCAGTTGTCGTACGTGCACGTCTGCACAACGCAATCGTGACACACAATACAACCAAAAATATATTTCATATTATTCATTCATTAACCAGTTACCGAAAACAAAATAGATCGTCCATAAGTGAAACGATAATGTGTATCAGTTAGATTAAATAACCAGATCTCAACAGCTAAATAAAATAGTGTCAGAATAGAGAAACCGGTTTTAGAGAAGTGGAAATTATATATTTAAGGTATACTAACAGGACATGGCCACTTGGCGACGGACGAGGCGCTGGCCTGGCCTTGCGGGGACGATATCCGCAGCGGCTTGAGTCTTTCCGCCACAGCCTCAGCACCTTTATACACACACATTATACTCCTCAATAGTGTTGCCCAAAGTCTTAGACTTAAACTTCTGCAAGACCAACACTACTCCTGAACAGTGAACAGAACCTTTATCGCCAATATTTGTTGGCTGAATCCAGACCGACAACGTAGCCTCACGCCACATTGCCGCCTCAGCCGAAGAAATAATATACACGGAGTGTCGCAAAAAACATATTGAAGCCCAAAAAACCGAGCTGATTTGTGTAGTACACGCTAAATACGTCCTTACGTACACACGAATTCGAGTATACTATACAAATCAGCTGAGTTTTGACGTCTGAATTGACGGAGTAAGTGTGGTATTGATACCAGCGCTTGTCGTCTCCCAGGAACCAATGCTAGGTGACGCGCGCGTTTGGGACCTATGAGCCGGAGACAGAGTAGAGAAGTAGTTTAACGATGTCTCACCGCAGTCATCCTGCGGCGCCGGCAGTGCGCTGGCGCCATCTTGCAATTTGAATATGTCCTCGTTAAGCAGAGGCTTCGGCGCGCGACACATTGTACACTGCAGCAAATTACAAATTAAAAAAAGCAACTGCCATATTGTCAAACATTGTTGTCTATTCCAACAAGAGGTTTCAGAACATAGACTACCATGATGTTCCATTAGCACAGCTGACGGACTTGTATATTTCAAGAACTTGTCTTTTCAATAAACATTGAAATAAAACTAATTTTACGGATTTTTTCGCGTTTATTTTATGTTTTTTACGTTCCCGACGTTTCGGCTGCTTTACAGCAACCATGGTCACGGGAGGACTGAGGTGGATGACGTCCTAGTGTCATAGTTTGAACTGGGGGACCCTCATATTTAATTGGTGCTTGCGGACCGATCGACGCAGAAAGTGCTCACAGGTGTCTTGGGGTTGCAATGGTGCTCTTAGTTTTGGATTTAAATATAACTAGCTGTTACCCGCGACTTTGTTCGCGTGGTATTTAACAAAGACAACCGTTGGCAACAGCCTGCTCGCGCGTTCTGAGCCCGCGGGACGCATTTCAGGTTGTTGCTATCAAACTTAATCAGGCGCAACGCTGCAACATTGGTTTTAATTTTTTTTCGTGAGATCCTGTTTTTTTCTAAAATAAAAGTAGCCTAAGTTACTCCTTGTTACATCAGCTATCTGCCAGTGAAAGTCCCGTCAAAATCGGTCCAGCCATTTCAGAGATTATCCGGAACAAACAGACAGACAGACAGACAGACAGACAGACAGACAGACAGACAGACAGACAGACAGACAGACAGACCGACAGACAGACAGACAAAAAATGTAAAAAATGTTGTTTTGGTATAGGTACCGTGTATACATCCAAATGCACTTAGTAAAAAGCGGTTATTTTAATATTACAAACAGACTCTCCAATCTTATTTATATGTATTGTATGTAATGTATAGATTAAATACAGCGCGTAGTATTCGCGTAAATATAAGAAATCAATACGAGAAACACCCGTAGTCATCTAGTAGGTCTGCGCGGTTCACTTTCGCGTCGTGCGACTATAAAAGTGAAAGTGTCAGTGACAATGCTTACACACATGCATTCAGACGACACTAGACACATAGTTGGTTGCTTCACAAGTACATAAACTACGCAACCATCGAGTTTGCCCTCACATGATGGCCATAATGTGATGAGGATATTATGTACGGTATCTTAGGGGTGTTACAAAGCTCACACAATAGTAAGAACTCCGTTTGTCTCATCTATTTCGCGTATAAATTATATAAAGGCAAGATACAAAAAAAAAAGTTGAAAGTGTACCATAATACACATAATATGTGAATTCACTTAAATATTCAAATATTTAAGCAATTATAACATAATAAATTACGATTAGAATTTTATTGTTCACTCTCACTAAATATAAAGTGTGAATATTGCATTGAATTTTTATTTCTGTAAACACAAATAGAATTGCCCACTTGTTGCCCGATTAAGACCATAAATATAAATATTTTTATCAGACCATTAATTAATAAGTTAAGTGGGTAATTGAAAAAACAACCTTATTGCATGTTTACCAGATATCTGTGGGTAAATACAATCATTATTATAAAAGTCAAGAGATACATACGAACATAAAAAGGTCAAGCCAAAAGCAAAGAAAACCAAAATAAGTGGTAGATGAGATGAGACAACTGTCTGTGATTGTAGGAATGGGACAAATGCCGCAGACACCCGTAACACTAGAATGTACTATAGTACATTATTGAGAGCTCCAGTAACATTGGTATAGCATCCTATACTTTGTTCAGTCCTAAATTCATACGTTAGTCCCATTTGTGGTTGAATTTCATACAGCAAACATATACCATAAGGGTTCTATTTTGACTGAGGTTACTAGGTGCAACTACAGTCAAATATGACGATATACAACCTTATTGCGTTAATAACGTCATTGAAAATATTAAGATAATGTGTCCCATATTAATGTTCACGACCATACAAACCACAAAATATGATCTTATCAATAAACTATTTTGACAACAGCACATTCGAGTGATCAGTGGTCAATGACTACATGCCATATATTTATGTAAGTGATATCGAAAAATAATAAAAGAGTGTTATTATCAGTAGACACTTCATTACTGCATTGAAAACACTCAAGATACAGATTCTGAAATATATTGTTGCCAGTTGAGTAGGCACCCACATATAAAGTACACATCCCACAAGTATTAACATCTGCATTGAGAAATAAATATTCACAATGGCTTAATCAAGTATGAGTTGGTACCTTTCGTGAGAGATGGAAGTTCTCGTAGGTACACACATCGCAGCTCCACTTGGCGCTCTCAGGGGGCGCCACCGAGCTAGCTGTCATCTGTAACAACCATAATAGTGATAAAGCCAGACATTCATCCATCAGCCAGAAGATGTCCAGTTCTAGGCAAAGGCCTTCCAAGATCATGCATAGAATATACATTTTATTGAAAATTGTACATAAAATAATATACCTGTGGTGTGTGATCCAGATAACATTGACAACAATTCTAGACTCTACAAATCACAACTATAAACCTTTACCCCTGAATTTATAGACATTCTATAACTTAACTAAATATCATATAGTACCACACAATACAGATATTTTTGTCAAGTATAGTTAGTGTGCTGTGTAGATAACGGATATACGGGAAATGGTTTTATGAAGCATACAATCAAAGAGATTAGATGGAATAAAATAAATAATGCCTAGCAACTTCCACACTTGCCTGTAAATATTAACAATGGGGTAGGTAAGCTTAGTCTTACAAGGTTACCTACAATTGCATATGGATAAAACACTTATAACGAATTGCATACAATATTCTGGAAAATATAATGATTGGAACTGTAAACAGCTGTACATACTAAACAATGTGCGCCAATTTGTGTTAGTAACAGACCTGGCTAAGGTTGGTTTGCGAGACGTTGGTGGAGGCATCTTGCGCGCCGCCGCAGTGGGCGGCGGGCGCGGACTCCGCAGTCGGCGGCGCGCTCTTCCTGCCGCCCTCATTCTGCACCTCCTCACTCATTGTACCATCAATTATAACATCGGGGACGACTCCGCTTGCTACACACCGCACCGCACTATGACGTTCTCATCGTACGAGATTCCGTATTCTATTTACACAGGTGCACGATCTGATATCGTCGCGTTTGGCTGTTCTATCCACTGCTTCTCTGACCTACAAAATTCCCAAGTTTATAGCGCCACTGAGAAAACTGCACGTACTCACTCGTTGACAAATAGAAAGGAGAATAATTTTCACTTCAGGAATTTCTTATTGGTATCGTTGACAGTTCGCGACGGGATCGTCGGACGCTCAAGTCATTTATATAGATCCCGAGGGTGACCGTGCGAAACTTGGCATCGTTCTTGTTAGAATTTTGGCGTCATTACACAACATAAAATAAAATTAAAACATCTCGACTGATGGCATAAGGTCAAGACTACTCGACTCGAACGAAACTATCCATCCACTCACACTATGCTGTGCTGACGATGTAATGGTGATGGATGACTGCTCCGTTTCGCTCTTGGAAATTAATTATCAAACGATGGACAAAATAAACCAGGGGAACACAGAAGAAAACATAAAAGTAGCACTGGAGATAGAGGCAAATATGTTTATACGGTATTTTGACAAATTTTGTGTCAATTTTGGTGTCATTCGAAGAAACGAGATGGCTCGTTCGCTCACATTTTGTCAATATAATTTATACAAAATTTGATTGGTCCATGACTCAAATTTTACAGAATAATACCAAAATCTAGCCAATACCAACCAAGAGTCATTCGATTTAACCAATTATAAAGGTTAACTAAACAAAATGGCTACCTTTAAAAAAGTTACCAAGTTGTCTATAGATAGATCTGTCAGCTCAGCTCTGTCAGTTGAGTTTTGCGTTCCGTTCCACGTATTTTTTCAAGACCCAGAAAAGTATAAATGTAGTCACCACACCAGCCAAACTCACCACCAGTCAAAGACTTTCTACCATGTCTGTGCCGCCAGTCACAACTTAAGTATTTTGTCAGTATGAAGCATTATATATTAGCGTATAGTGTAATTTTATTAGAATTAGTAGTAGTGAATTAATATTATAGTCGTGGTATAGTATAGCCAACAGACATAATATAACCAATGATTTTAGGATCATATGTTGTTGGATCAGTGTTGGATATAATATAGCTGTTACATATGATCATAGAGAATTGAATAAAACCCACTGACGTCCATGATACAAATACCATAGAGGTCAGTGATAAAACCACAGAGAAAGGACAAAACAATAATGTCTAAATGACAAATTTTAGATTTTTAGTAAAGCTATTTTACAAAATAATCGTTTTTGAATTCATGCTCGAATATTTTGAATAGATCTAATCTAAGTAGTCTAAGTTCAAATGCTGTATAAATTCGGATGAATTTTAGACGTATTTTGTCGAAAAGCTCATTGAGATCCTCTTCTTCATCGGGCAAAAGTTTGACCCAATCGGAGGAAGTTTCGAAATTTAAGAGTGAAATTGAATTCTTAAAACAAACGGTTGATTTATTAAAAGTTTCTGTTGAAAGTCGAGACGCTGCAATTGGCACTCTAGCTCGAGAGAAAGAGAAGTTGTATGTTGATCTAAAAAGCGTTCAACGAACGAACAGAAATTTGCATCAACAACTGGTAGATGAAAGGTAAATTATTTCGTAGTTGATGGTCTTCATATTGAAGCGCGTTACGAAGTGAACCGTCCGTAACCTGGCTTTAAAAATAAACTAATTTTAGGGCCGTTCATTACAAGGAAAAGGAATTCTTGATCAACGAAATCAGAAGAGTTTCTCAACAAAGCGATCGTACAGTTGACGGACCTGTAAACTTGGTTGGTAAAAGTTTTTAGAATAATAATTTATTAACTTACCTAGTAGAAATTAAGTAGATATTTTTTTTAAACTACTGTGCACTTTTTAAGTTGATGTCTGCTTGATTTTAAAGATTTTATTTTCCTATAGCTGATTGAAGACCAATCTAAATATTCCATATATTATGATGAGCTAAAAGCAAAAGATGAAGTTATTTTTAATATTGGAGCAAAATATTTAAAAATCAAATCAAGCAAGATGCTATTGCATAAAAAAATTGAAAAGCTACAAATACAAAACAAACAGGTAAGAAATATTTTTTTCATCTCACTGGCTCGGTAAGGCGGCCTTGACTGTTCGATTCGAAATTTGCTCGCCAAAGTTCATTATATCCTTAGTGGAAAAGGTTTTCAAATTTAGATCGTGACGCACAAAACCATAAGAACTATTGGTCAAACTGTAGTATGTTGTACCGGATATTCCAAACTTTTTTCTTACTATTAAAAAAAACATACATTCGTTCAGAAACGTGGCTCGGCGGGAATATGAAGAGTGAAGTTGTCAGTTTCCTCTAATATACCCAAAAATGTGTTTTCTTGATGAATAATGTGTAATATTAACCAGATAGATAAAATTGCATCCAGTATTTCCCTCGCTGTAGTGAGATGAAAAGTTCTGTTTCCGACGGCTGCAAAATTAGTTGAGTCTCGTACCTTTGAATCCCTTGCTACGCTCAGGTTTCTATTTTTGAACTACTCGCTACGCTAGTTTAGTTTCAATTTTAGAACCCTTCGCTTGCTCGTTATTCGATAAAAAAAACCCACACCAAATAACAATTTTGCAACCTTGCATAACAAACAGCTATGATCTTTGCTTGTTGCACATTCCCATAATATTGGGGCATGTGGGTATCCCCATGGGATTCCGATATTTCTGCAAGTTAGTGTAGATGCATACACTAAGGAAAATACTAGATACCTACCTAGTTAACATACGAAATTATTTTTCAGAGTTTTGGAGATATCATTGTATTACTAACAGAAAACAAAAGGAATTTGGACAAACTTTTGGACAAACTGGTAAAATGTTCATCGGTACCACCCACAAGCAAAAAATATTTAAAGCTCTTACAAATTAACGGAGACCTGAATTATGAAAATACACAACTTAAACTTAACATTTCGTTTCAAAAAGAAAGAAATCACCAATTCACGCCCTTTAACAATTTACAACATCACTATACTCTCCCAAAACAATATAATAACTATACAAATTTTAAAAGTGTTTCATCTTTACACGGTATTCAAAAAGCATTTTCAGATACTTGTATTCTGAGATCAGTAAAAAATAAGGATTTTTATTAGGTTCTTCTAATACAATTTTAATAAAATATATATTGTGGTGTTTTCTTTTATTTTATTAATGTTTTTTTGTAAAATTTGTGAATTTTGGGATAATACGTATTTATGGGATGGGAACCTATCAATTTTCTGGGATGAAAATCATTCTATCATCGGGCGATATGATATAAGCTATCACAATGCCAACTTTCATCAAAAGGTTAGTATAAAGTTCGTAATAGGAGGCGGGGTAAATTTTGCTGATCACACACATAATACATCGCTCGCTCGCACATTTCGTTTCATGGCGGATCGCTTTAAAAATTTTCGAAATTGACCGAAGAAATCTCTGATTTAAATTCTACGATATTAAAGTTTTGTTCTTTTTTTAAGTTGGCAATCGGCTAGAAAATAGTGCCATTTTTGCCAATGTCCAGTAAAATATTTCTTCGTTACTTTAAATAATTAAGTACCCCTGATGATAATAATGATGTTGATGACGATGATAATGATGATAAAATGAATCCTCTACTCCAATCAGTAAAGCTGTGGCTACTTTACTGTAAATTTATCGGACATCTTGGAAGAACTCGAAAAGTCAAGCTATATTGCTTTATTTTAATTTTCTGCACTCCCGCACCTTTATGTACGTACAATGGTTAATATCCCTCGAATATAATACATTATATATGAAAGGAACACATTTTCAGAAAATAAAACAAAATTAACAACTTCACTGATCAACTTCTCTCCAGAAACTCGTATAAGTTTAGTCAGGTCAGTTTAGTTTGTGTACAAATAGAATCGGCTCTATTGTCTATGATATACGATTCCAAAATAATGTAACCCACAAAATTTCTACATTATTTCCCATTAAATAAGGAGATTACGAGGTGCTCTTTATATCTCCCCAAATTAAAGACAAAATCATTGAACTGAAAATGGAAAAAGATATTTAAACATTATATATATATAATAATTTATACGCCGACGAATTGGATGAATTGCCTCCTACACATGGAATTTGTACTCTCGACTTTTCCAAATATTACACACATTATGGCCCACATTAAGTTGGATCCATACGTCTACGCATGTAGAGCAAGAAGGAATAGGTATAGCTTATCCAAGATACATAAATTTTCTAGTTCCAAGCTCAGCAATACTTCGTTGTTGTCAATGTTGCTGGTTAATAATCTATTCTTATTCTTATGTCTGCGCAGACATAGTCAGCCCGCGTGGTCGTCGCTTAAAGATATTGGTGCAGGTTTCTGAGTATGAAGTCTGCGTTAATGTCCTAAGAAGTTCTGACATAATATCAACACATCTTGTTTGCAACGACTTTCGATCTGCGCAGATTCCATAGACCTAGGCTCAGATCAAGTCTGTGACATGTGGGCCAGCCTTAAACCGTCTCAAACCAATTAGCCCATAGGGACCAGCTATAAGAATTCGGTTTCTACCATTCAACCATAACACCTTTTTTATATTTTTCTATTCTCCTATTAGACTGTATATATTAGGTATTTATTTCGAAATTAGCAACATTTTTTAATGAAGTTAGGTACATTATGGCTTACAAACATAACTTGTGAAGCAATGTAGATCATATTTTTCTGAAGGGGTAATGTGGGCGGGGTAAAGTGTCCAGTGTAGGCTTGCATGTTTCGAAGTGGAGTTGGCAACACTGATCTCCAGATTTGTGTGCGCCGGCATCGCACGTGAACGTGTCGCAATAATCTCAATAAATTAGTGAAATCATCATGTCGGACGAATATTTCTATGGTGAGTTCAAATCTCGATTATGTTATGAGAGCATAAGTTATTGTATTTACTAGTTAAACCTATTACTTAGTGGTGAAATAATTATCTTAAGTTGAGCGTCAGATTTGACACCCGGCTCTCGCCATTTTATTTCATAATTGTTACTACACCCATTTTATTGCTGAAATAATATTGTTCTTGAAGTTCCGGCTTCGATATTACATATTCAGCAAACTAATTATGTCGCTACATGTTTGTAACCGACTTGCCGCCATTTTCGGTCGAGTAAACGAAATGGCTAAATTCTGTGGTGATATCGTAATGGCATTTCAGTACTTGAAATAAATCCACCATCCCACGCGAGATAGTGATATTGATTTTTTGGTCGACGGTTAGTGCTTTACAAAAGTTTGAGTCGAGTGTGGTAGCCGGGCGCGCAATTTGAATATGGCGTCCAAGCCGCCGCCGAGTTTACATGTCGACGACTCGTATAACATCTACTAATATTCGTGAAGTCCGAGTCGGTGGCGCGTGCAGGGATTTGCTGGCGCCTCTAGGGTCTTTGTTTACGTCGGCGGCAGCACCCGGATGCTTGGGTTTTTAGGTTATATATTACAAATACCACGAGTTCGTTAGCTAGCGATTATTCAGTTATTGTTTATCGTTCATGACGCACCAATGTCACGTTTCAGGTGTTACTTTGTCGGCGTCACATCAGTCGGAAACATGGGACCCAGAGGCAAAGGCAGAGTACCCCCGCAGCAACAAGCTGATCATACGCCAGGCATTACTCGGCCCAGACGCCAAGCCAGATGAACTCAATGTCGTCCAGGTAAACGATTATAATACACACATACATAATATAACATTAGTTGTATATGCATTGAAATTGCCATGTGAAGAAGAAAATAACATTTCAATGACTGCAAGAGAAGCTAAGCTGAGGCAAATTAACAAAGTTTTAGTTATGTATAATCAGTAAGGATGATTGAAACAGCTGTTGTAGGTTATATTCTTAAATAAACCATTATATTAAACTGGACAATGTATATAGAAATGAGAGGAATTGGTGCAAATATCTCTAATGCTTAAAAATTACTAACAATGTAATAGTACTGGCAGACTTGTATGTCAACTGGCAAAACAGATATCTGAAACACAAACTTAGATATCACACATGATACAACCACTACATGTGTTGTGCCCGGCTTAGAAACCAAGACCATTTCCTTACTTACCTATTGCATATGCAGTTTCATCATAAAGATAAGAGTGGATGTCGAAATCTGCATTCTAATCTTCTTATCTTAGCATTTGACATCCATCCTTCAATCAACCTTAACAGGATAATTCCATTGACCTATCTAAATGCAATATATCTCTTAGGATCATTGATAAATTTTATGAAAACCATATACTATCATATATTATTTCTCCATGACTACATCCATATGGATTTTCAACAGGTAGAGACAATGTCGCTACAAGACTCAATCAAGATACCGGTGGCAGTATTGAAAGCGGGGGAGACGAGACACGCGCGTTTAGACATTGAGTTTCCGGATGCGCCTGTCACATTCACTCTCATACAGGTATAGTTAACTACCAATCCATTGGGTGAAAAAAAATCCAATTATATACCTACTCACACAAGACAAGCTATCTTGAATGTGATACTTAGTTCTGCTCATCTAAAACTCTTTAAATATTGATGGTGGCGTCTGTCTGAAGCAAGGTTCGCACCATAGGTCACAGTACCACTATTCAATTGAATTCAGTGTGTATATCTTCCCATATATATGGGATTAGTCATTTTGGAACTACTATATGTGATTTGGGTATTGTTACCTTTGTTATATTGTATTAGGAATATATCAAAATATATGGTGATACTATTAATGGAAATTTGCTCATAATTAGTAAGAATTGATTTAGGTCTTAGTATGTCACAAAAAATTAGACTTGCACAGGTAGTCAGGTCTATTAAAACTACATGAAATGATGATAAATTCAAACCATTACCATCGGTAATTTGACGGGCGCGCGACATCGTTCTGATTGTTGCACCGCCTTCCTATGATTGCTTGAGGCATTTGTCTGATTACATCTATCTTTAAACATCTAACACTGCAAAATTACCCTTACTCTAACTCAAGTTGGTCTCCACAGGGTTCAGGGCCAGTGCACTTGATTGGTCACCATTTGCTTGGTGCTTTACTCGAAGAGTATGAAGATATGGAAGAAATGGAGGAGGAGATGTTAGATGAAGAGGAAGGTGATGATTCTCAGTTCAAGGTTAGTGTTTACAACTCTCTAGGTGCAAAATGTTGATAACAGGAAAATTGAGTTACTGGTACAGCCAGTAGAGAATGATCTCAATGTTAATGAAAAAGCTGTTTTGGAATAATGACTAGATGATGATGCTCAATGATGTACGGCATCTGACTATTGGATGCTGATGATGACGGTTGGATGCTTCTGGCATAGTTTAACACTAAATCCTGCTCAATACTACTAACTCAATACTACTAAATAAGGAAAGGAAGAGCTTGCATATTCACAATTGATGACCTATGGGTGCCTTCTGCATATTAATCGGTGCACCCATATTTCGCCGCTTATATTTCAAAACTCGTGCACATTTCCTGATATTGATTTTAATTCTTATTTATGACTTAATTGATAAACTGAGTGATACAGTAGATAACTGAATTTGCAGGACGATGAGAACAAAAGGAAAGCATCAGCAGGCAAGCGCAAGACGAATGAGGTACTGAAAACCTTCAACTAATATCAATTCACTATGGGAACACTACAGAGGGAAAAGGACCTGTGGCCCCGTTCTTATGAACAATGACAGGGTATCACACTCAGTTACATACTTTGGTAAAGCTGTAAACCACACAGCATTTTATACCAAGACTTGCAAAATATTACTTGCCCAGTCATTGATCCACTGTCATTATACTAACTGGGCTCCAACATTCAAAATTACACTTCATTTGAGATATGTAATGATTATTGGCTGTTGGTTTTCTGTACTCATTCCAAGTCCCTTTACCTTCTGATAGCTTGTCGTGTAATAAAGGCCAAGATGATGATAACAACTTTACCATTGGTAAATTGACGGGCTCGCGACGTCGTTCTGACTGTTGCGCCGCCTTCTTATGATTGCTCGAGGCATTTGTCTGATTTTACTTGGCATCCTTTATAAGCGCTACTAAATATCTACAGTGCAATTAGAAATGATAGTGAAGGTAAACTATGAAACGTGTAGTGTAGTTAATCCGTGTAGTTTACTTTTACCATCGCTGTTACTAACGGCGTACGAGAGGCATGTGTTCGTGGAAAATAATATAATTAGTTGCTGAATTTAATTAATTTGTCGGTAGGACGAAGACGACGAGGAGGGTGAACCCAAGGGCAAAAAGGCGAAAATGTCAAACAATGCCAAAGGCAAGGCCACGTCGCCCAAGAAGAACGCCAAGAAGTGAACCGCCTGCAGTCGCCGCCCGCCCGCCGCCCGCGCCCCCTGCACCCGATAGACCAATTCCATTTAAGACTGACTGCATACTCGATCATTGATCTTTAGGTATACTTTACCTAGTGTTATCGTGGAGATGTAACGTTTCGTTCGCACACAGAGAGGCCTGCGGCACCCGCGGGCGGCGCGCGCGGCCGGCGCGACTTAGTTGTACGACATAGTGAGGTAATTCAGTCTAGGTTAGCGTTGTATCGACTCGAGTGTGAGTGCGTGAGTGGGAGTGTGAGTATATGTTCGTGATAGTTACTTACCGGTCGAGGTATCAAGACTTACGATCCGATCCCGAGTGGTTACCGACGATCGAGTGTGAATTCACTTTTTTTTTGTATTTTTTCTAAACTAAATTTTCCATTCCTTACTGTGTTATAGTGTTATGGATGTCAAATTTAATATTAAAGTAAGTCTTAAATTCAACAGATGTATTTTTAAGTTAAGACATAATTAAGCATAATCAGTGTACTTTTAAGGCATTGATCATTTTGTATGGAGTATCTACCGGTCGACATGTAACTGTATTTGCTAACGATTTCTCATTTCAGAAGGAAAACTGATAATCTATTATAGTTTGTTTGTACATATACATTATAAAGGCATAAGAACGGTAACAATAAATAAAAGCATTTCTAAACATTCTCTCATACTTTTATTCTATGTAAAAAATGGCGATTGAATTAATCCTACTTACGAAGGCCTCTTTGGTCGGTGTCTTAGGTATGCATCGATCACTTTCTATCCAATAACGCCTGGAGTATCCTGTTACGTTCCTGCTGGATTTTATTGGACTCCTCCACAGCTCTCGCCAACATCTCAAACCTATCGTCATCTTTCTTGTGTTGCATCTCTTCCATCACTCGCTTTATCTCTGTCATAGTCATGTCGTCTCCATTTGCAGTTTGGTTGCACGCATTGCCTGTGGGACTCCCTGGCTCATCAAATATTTGTTCGAAGTACGAGTAGTACGGCCAGTTGTTACTTCTACCGCTTTCCTTCTTTTTCTCGGACAACCTTATGTAGGTCTGCTTCAAATTGCGAAACTTCCGATCACATTCCTCAGGCGACAAACCTATCTTCGGTGCTAGCAATCTCCACACGTTTTTCTTTTTCTTCAATGGATCTTTGAATTTCTCCTTATTTTCAATGTAATATTTCAATAGTTGCTGTACATAATCATCTTCCTGGAATTTGTTTAATTTTGCTACTCCATTTGAGTTGACGTATCCGGGACTGGCGTATATGGCTTCGAAATCTTTATAATAACGCCATTTTGTGATACTCCTGCCGGAGTCTGCTTTCATTTTTAACCTAATATAAGTTTGTTTCAAGTTCCGGAACTTCTTATCACAGTTTGACGGACTTTCCCCTACTGTTTCAGAAATTGCTCTCCAAAGCTCTTTCTTTTGATATCTCGGGTTCTTGAACTTCTCTGCTATTTCCATGTACGCATCTATCAGTAATCTCGTCTTATTGCGATCCCAGGGCCCCACACTCGGACTGTAGTTGTAAAATATTCGTTCAAAATAATGATGATATTGCCACTTGATTGGCTTCCCAGTTTCTTTGTTCCTATCTTTCCAGTTGAAATACGCCCTTTTTAGGTTTTTGAACTTGTGGTAGCAGTTGTACTGAGTAGTTCCCAATTGCGACGCTATCTCCCTCCAGATGTCTTTCTGCAAACAATCCGAACTTCGGAATCTGCTCAGGTTCTCAAGGTAAAGACTGAGCAACCTCCTCACCTTGTGTTCTTCCCAGGGCTCTAGCACCGAGGCTGGGAGCGACTGCAACTCTTTAAACACCTCTTCACAGGTGTTATAATGAACCCATTTTATTTCTTTGCCTGATCTTTTTTTTTTCAAGAGCCTTATGTAAGTTCTTCGGAGATTTCTGTATTTCTTGCTACATTCGTCCGCACTAGTGCCCAACTGGGGAGCTATTTCATTCCACGATTTATCTTTCAAAGCATTTCGGGTTTCTAAACATAATGTGAGGAGCAGTCTCACTTTGTCCCTGTCCCAGAAGTTATCACCCTCTTTCGTTTTTATATCTCTTTCGTAACTTTCGGGGACATTTTCTTGTACCACAATTGGAGCGTCATTAATTTGAATGTACTGTCTGTTGTCATCAGTGTCGAGTACATATCTTGTCTCTTGTCCTGCGGCTGCAACTGAATATTAACAACACCTAAATGAAACACATTGCTTAAAATAATGAGGTCTGAGCCAATACCAAAGTACAATGCAATTGCACTAACGATTCTTTAAATAGCAATCTGAAGTTTACAAAGTCTGATAGCACCGTTTATGGATTAGCGTGAAGATATGACAGACAGCTTTGCAACTGCTAACTGAACAAACTTACTTTGTGGATTCTGTATGGTAAAATTATTGCTGCTGAATATCACGTTGCTTTGATCTTCTCTGAGGACAAACCAATAGCTTTGGTTGTGTGGATTATTTACATCCATCATAGAAAATAGGTACCCACAATTATAATAAAAGACTTGGAAATATTTTCAAAATTAGAATAGAAACATGCAACAAATGGATAAAGCGCTTTCAAGCACAGTCAGCACTGCAAGTAATAAAGGAAAATGGAGATTTCTCCGTGTCTGTACAGACAGATAACAAATATTTCGGGTGTTGCCAAGAAATTTAGGAGTTCACTCATGGTA
This sequence comes from Pheosia gnoma, assembly GCA_905404115.1. Classification (NCBI taxonomy): domain Eukaryota; kingdom Metazoa; phylum Arthropoda; class Insecta; order Lepidoptera; family Notodontidae; genus Pheosia; species Pheosia gnoma. The sequence continues at coordinate 159,705 of FR989916.1, forward strand.
GCACAGACAAACTAGAGATGCTAAGATGGGTCGTAGACCGTGAATGGATTCCGTTCTGCCATTCTCTGTCTATCTAACCAGATAGCACACTCTTGGAACAAAGTCTGTGGTAGTATTGTTTTTCTTTTTGGTAGAACCAGACATATATCAAGCGCACTATGATCAACCCTGTACGGTATTTTCCTGGGTTGTCAGTTTCGTAATTTTCATCAAATTTTCATACATTTTTTAATCTTCCAAAGAAGAAAATAACTCAGTCTGCCACAGTGCGCGCTCGACCTAGTCAAACAAACAGTATCCATTGTCATTTCATCACTATTTGACACTATCGATGACGAGTCTATGGGCTGGCCCGGCGGGCGGCATGTTGAACGCCATTTTTATTTTCGTTCGTATGTCTATCTGTGTTGTGTGTGATTGACTAAAATATTGATTCACTTTAATTGAATATTTTAACGTTTACGAGATTTGTGGTATCTAACGGATGAGATCTAACGGATTATGTGTGAATAGATAAGAAGAAGATAGGAACTTAATATCGGTAGGTTTGTTATAAAGCCGGCGTGCTTTGTTTTATTTGTTTTGAATTTAGTTGTGTAGGTGAAAACCTATAGTATTCTCTTCTTCTTCTTTCTTCCCTGTAGAATATTAAACCTTAAATCGCTTCTTTAATTTACATGAAAAAATGTTGATTTACGTATCAATTCATTTAATTAAATGCGTAGGGCCTGCCTGTTTGTTGGCGGGAAACCAGCGTACTCTTCCGTCTGTCACCTACGTTGTGTTTACGTTCGGAAACTATAATAATATTTATTTTTTTAATGTCTAATAGTATTATGTTAGGGAAGTACATCATTAGAATAAATGTATGCACTCATTTCATATCTAAACAATAAATAAGTATTTTATTTAAAGTAATCACCTATTTGGTATAGAAGAGGTTGTTGATATCAAAAATTTGCACCATCTTTGAAACAGATACTAACGAAAAAAGAGAATGATAACTATAATAATAATTTGACCCACATACCAAGTTGCATCAAAATCAATGTTAGCTTTTCCAGTCTTACCTGTTTATAGCCTATTGCTATCCTACTAACTTCGGGAGTGTTTAAACAAAGGAAATTCTTATGAAAACGGATGTAAAAAATACATTATTTTAATCTTCATGCATGGAACTATTTGCTACCATGTATGGGCTTAGACTTTTATATAAAAAGATGATGGCAAAAAAACTACTCCATTGAGAGTGAAGCCTTTAAAGAGATTTTATACTATCATGAGCAGCCATGCTGTGGTAATATCTAGAGCCTTATAATACATACTACTGATCTTTAATATTATATATAACTGAATAAACTACAGCTACTTCAACTTCTATAGCTCTACCAACTCCTTCATCTGCTTGTAGTGATGTCAGGCGGTCGATTGGTGGTCCTTGACCGCCATGGGCGCGACATGAAGCGGTACTCGCTGCCGGAGGGCCTCGCCACCCTAGGCAGCGACCCCGCCTGCGACATCCGCGTGATGCTGCCTTCGGTCAGCGCACATCATGCTACTGTTGTTGTGCATGCTAATCAGGTATCTAATATCATCTTAGAACATTGTACACTGCACAACCTCAGGGGGAGTACCTCTCGTGGGGTTCATATGATAAGGCATTTGAGATTACTATTGATTTTTCATAATTTATCAAAACTAATATATAAATTAATAATTAAAGTTGTTAAAGGCGTCTTAGCGCTCATTTTAAGGCGTCGCGACTCCCACAGTAGGGACACGCGTCGCTCATTATAAGGCGATGCGATGCTCACTGACTGACTGAACTGATTAAGACCAACATGGGGCTAGTCCCGCCTTGGTGTTGCATTTGACCAACACTAGGTCTTATGTACAGACGGTGGTTCGCAACGTGAGCGACGGCGAGACCCTGGTGAACGGGCAGGGCGTGAGCGTGGCGGCGCTCGCGCACGGTGACGTCATCAGCATCGGCGGCCGCTCGCTGCGCTGGGACTACGCCGAGCCCGCCGCCAGGACACTGCACAAGTCCGCGCCAGACACAGGTGAGACATACTAAAAATCATCTAAGAAATGGCTTACCATACTGTTATTCTTAGGACATGGTCTATCATAAAAATAAATCAAGCAATCGATTATTTTTGTGTGTTGTGTACCGATTTTCTGACCGACTACGCCCCTACACTGAGTAGTTGACTTGTTCAAAATATTCATGTGAATAGAAATGCCTCCCGTTTTCATATGTAGTTCATGCCTTTAATTAACGCATCGACATAGAACATAAGGCGCAGGTGTAGCTGGAACATTGTCCTGCTACACCTACGACATGTATTACGTTGGTCGCAGCGCTGGGCGCGGTGGCGCGGCGGGGCGGGCGGGGCGGGCGCGGCGGGCGGGCGGGGCAGGTGGGGCGGGCGGCGCGGCGCGCGACGGGCGGCGGCGCGCCGGCCGCGCTGGCTCGCTCGCCCGCCGTGCGCCTGGCGCTGGAGATGACGCACCGCGCCTCCATGCCAGGTATGTACATGTCCATGCATCGGGACCTGGACCACCTCCATAGTACTAGTGGACATCTCGACACCCTGGACACTCCGCGCCGAGTGTGACGTCGCCATTCTATATCCTTGCTACATAGGTCATCTGTGATTGAGAGGTGAACTTCAGAATTAGTCTGTGCTATCTGTAACTTGAACTAACTAATCATAAAACGATAGAAATTTAAAAAAAAAACGATTTAGAGATATCCGAATGCACCATTCCTCACAAAATTTCGGTCAAATCTCGATAAGCCTAAATTACTGCAAGATATTTTTTGCCATCAGTTAATTGTAGATGCAATGCAATGTCCGCCTACTGCCCGTTTAGGAAATAATAACATTCAACGTGCAAGGGGTTCACTCCTTCGGCTTCGAATTTCCAAAAATCCTTAATGTACCTCTAGGGTACTCGTTGTAAAACGTCTATAAATTCGGGGGTTCAGGTTTTGAAAACACTCAATTATTATACCAATTTTTATAGTCCATTCTGAGCTCAACACACTATGTAGCGTGGGCCTTTGACGTGACCTTTTTTAGGTGAGGCCATATCTCATCTTATTGCATTTTATTTGAATGCATATCATGTCATAATCAAAGAAAAAGAAATAAGAGATCGCACTTCTCTTCTAAAACCTTTATACATTTCGGGGGTAAGTGTTACAAGTACCTGTGCTTGTTATGATTGTATGACGGTGTCGGCAGGCGGCGCGGGCGGCAAGCAGGTGGCCATCGTGCAGCCACAGCGGCGGGACACCCACGACCAGAATGGTGAGGCCCCAGAGGTTTAGCACGAACGCCAAGTTAAGCCTTATGCTTACTTGCAAAACTTCTATTTTAAATTTATGAGCGGTATAGGACCACAAATTTACTTTTCCACAGTTTAATTGCGACTACCAACAGTGATAGCCAAGTTGGTAGTACACTCGCCTTGGAAACAAGGTCACAGGTTCAAAACACAGCTCGCAACTCTGGGATTTCTGATTTTCATGTGTAGGGCGGTCATGAGCTTGGCTTACTCGCAGTGCCCGTCCATTCCCGGATGTTGCGCAACCAGCCGGGCTATTTTGATTCAATCGTACGAAATTCATATCGGAGATGGTATTCTGCTGGATCTCTGCTATTGCCATATAAATTCCTTGTAAATGCACAGCATCTTTCCGCGATCGAAATGCTTCGAACTGACACCGACCGAAGCCTTTTGATAGCTGAACACAAGTGGTTTCAAAACCAGTTGCGGCGATTTCTTATGACTTCATTTGAATAGCTCTGATTAATTTATTTCTACGTCCGACACTTAATTTACCAGTAACACCGCCCATACCGCACACTGTCATTCCAGTTACCTACGAGGTACTATAATACTAATGGTGCTATCCTTTATAACAACACATTAAGTTTTAAAATATTATTATCAAGCACTATAGAACCAATATATATCTTCCTAGACAAAATCCCACCCAGGACGCCAGTACAGTCCACCAAAAGGAGGTCTAAATCCGAGCTGGACACCGCAAATGAGTTAGAGGCGGAGAATTCCAAGCGAAGGTCCGCCGCTCGGATGAGCCCCAAAAACGTCAACTTGCAAACCACTAAAGCCACGATGTGGATAGAGTCTCGCAAGACCAGTCCCAGGAAGACCGCGAAGGTACAGACGCCGACACGAGTGCTCGCCAGTGTTCGGAGAAGCATGCCGACTGCTAAAAAGAGCACGCCGCTGAGGTTGGCTGTACTGAAGAAAGCGCAGAGCGCTCAGAAGATGAGGGTGATGAAGATTGAAGCGCCGCTTAAGATTGGTGAGTATTATAAATATTTTTTTCATTTCACTGGCTCGGAAAGGCGGCCTTTATTCTTAGACATCTGCTCGCATAAGTGCATATCCCCATATATCCCCATGAGTGGAAAAAGTTTTCGAATTATGAACGTGACGAACTAATCCATAAGAACTATTAGTTAATCTGTGGCAATGGTGAACCGAACTCTTTTCTTGCTTTAAAAAAATAACAATGAAACGTTCAGAAACGTTGCTCGGCGTGTCAATTTTGTTTTAATTTCCAAAACATGTGTCATTGATAAATAATGTTTATTTTTAGTGGCATAGTAACCAGATTAGATAATATAGTTTGCAGGGTGGGCTGCATGCTATAAATAGTGAAACGCTAAATAGTTATAGTAATTGAATTGCTTTTCTTGCAAATAGCATTTTCCTCGCTGTAGTAAGATGGAAAGTTCTGTGTTTCTCACGGCTGCAAAATTATTTGAGTCTCCTGCCTTTGAATTTCATGCTACGCTCACAATTTTATTGTTGGACAATACGTTCGCCCTTATTTAATTGGGACCAAATACCATTGGCGAAATGTGTGCGCACTGCAGTGCACTTCTGCCCACCCTGTCAGGGATTACACGCGAGGTAGTGTATTATTATAATAATATATTTGTTTAATTAGTTCTTTGTATTGTATTTCTTGGATCGCAGGGTTGGTATAAACTACTGAGTAACAGTTGTTTTATTATAGATATTAATTAAATAATTTATAAAATTTTCCTATTTAATATTTTTTTTTATAATTAGTCAAGGTAGTACCATTCATAATATTGACCTGACATTCATCCCTTGACCGCGGTAGTTGCGCGAGTCCGACTGAGCCATGACCTTTACAAATAAATATTCAATCTGCATGTGACCTAATTAGTTCCACAATAACTGCAACCTTTTTTCGTCGTGCAAGTTAAGGCGCGCCGCCCACTCGCCTTCCGTATTAGCGACGCTCGGTGGGAAGAAAGAACTGACTTCATTAATATTTATAAATCTATTATTCTCGTACACTCTATTTGTCACAACTGCAATTCGAAATGTTATCTTCACGACCTAGATCATACGAAACAAGCGGCCATTATGCTGATGACCGGTCACACGCCAAAGACGAGATTGCCGAGTCCTAAAAGCGTGAAGAAAACACCCTCCTATGTGGTGAAAAAACCGAGTCCTGTGCGTAAAACTCCGGGTAGTAGAGGCAGGAAGTCCACGGCGCGGCGGTCTAAGGAGAACGCGACGCCCGCCAGTCTCGAAGCGACACCCGAGCGGAACACTACCTACTCTGACACCTCCCGCAGAAGCAGCAAGAGACTCGGCAACCAAACTGTGAGTATTAGTATATTACACACTAATGTAGGTGCATTTGTCGTCACGTCAGCCTGGTAGTGCATGCAGGTGTTAAATGTTTGTCGTGGCCGCGCTTTGCGAATTATGTCATTGTGACCTTACTCGTGCAGCGTTCAATGTAATACTGCAGTGTAATATAGACATTCTCGATAGGATGCACTGTGCATTTAACGTGCTACGTCTCAAGGTTATCTTATGTATTGTTCGCGAAATTGTATCACAATTATTGCAGTGTTTGTTTCATGTAGTTATTTCGTTTATGTATTTTTGTAAATGATATATATTTCATATACTATTCTTCCCCTAGGTAACTATACTAGAGATAACAGACTCGGACGCGCAAAACTCAGGCGCGCGAGCCAGCAACGTATCCCGTCGATCTGCCAAAAAGAGCCCGCAAAAGTCGCCCTTATTACCGAGCCCTAAGAAATCCGCACTGAAAGACCCTAAAGCTAAGAAGAGCATGAGAAAAACTGAATCAATTAAGTTCGATCTGAGTAATTTGGAGAACCGTACGCAATCTTTTGACGTACTCATGGTTACCGACACGACTAAACGGTCGTACAATGGAAACAGTGCATCGGAGGACGAGTTGACCTTGCATTATTCGGATACGTCGAGTGTGCTATCACCGTCGCCACGGCGCTCCATACATTCCCGCAGTAGCAAGATACTGGAGAAGTCATTAGGATCAACAATGACTATTTCTCCCCCTACTCGAACGTTGACCCCGGAGTCGCCGCGATCCAGAAAGTCGGTGCGCGGTAGCATCATCCTTCAGAAGGCGTTAAACAAATCGGACGACACGCACACGCGCTCTCGGCGCTCAACAAAAACTTCATCGGAGCGCAGTCAGAGTATAACCAACGGGTCTGCGTACCGAACCCGTACTCTGAGCCCGCGGTCGCCGAGCCGCAACGAATTGGAATCTTACTCCATCGTCGACTTAGTTTCGATAGATTCCAACGAATCTGGTAGATCGACGTCAGTGTATAATTCCGCGGGATCTACAACTAATACTAGTTTCGGGACTCCGCGGAATAGTTTGGGAAGAAAAACTAGATCGACCATTGATCCGACGTTATTAAGCTCCAGCACACCTTACGTCACAAGACAGAAATCGCTGACTCGTTCCCAGTCCACTCCAAACACGACGAGTGGAACAAACAATCTATCGCAAGTGACGGCTAGAAGTTCAGTGTCTACAAGAAGATCAAAATCTTTGTCGACTCCTGAAAACTCAGAGGACACGAAGAAACACATATCAGTGAATAGTACTAAAATATCACGCGCTTCTAAAAGTCGATCGCGGTTGAACAGCAGCGACTTACTACTCGTCGAAGCCGAAGAGAACGATGATTCCCCGAAATCCTCCAAGCGAAGCCGAGGAAAGTCCAATCAAAACAGTCCTGCACATAACATTACTAACAATGCCTCGACTATTAGCACTCCCGAGCAAGATGACGGGACTATTACTCCTGAAAACAGATACAGTCCGGAAGAAGCGAGTACTCCAGTACTCAGTATTCTAAGTTTATTGAATTCAAGTCAAAGCTCTTTAGCGTCGCACAAATCTCAGAAAAAGGGCCGACATTCAGGACCGTCCTTTATCACTAAAAGAAATACTATCGGAGGCATATCACAGCCCAAAACTCGAGCCGTCGTTAAATCAAAGTCTACGAGTTTCACTGCGAGGAAAACCAGGTTGAGATTAAGCAGTGATTCTGTAGAAGCTATCGACGAGAGTATGCATACAGACGAAGAAGCTGTTACACCAAAGAGCGCCGTAAAGTTAGTAACCGAGGGAGTTAAAAACAAACATTCCACAGCAAAGAAACCGCAGTCGAAACGGTCCATCATAGACGATCTTAACGAATCGGATATTGTAAAGCAATTGTTCAATAGCCCGGTCAAAAGGAAGTTGTCGCAAAGTATGACGGAATATTCTAGAAAACAGCTCTTCGATGATGACGAAGACGTAGTACGAGTTAAACGTCCTGCGCGTAACACTATAGCATTGTCGGGTAGGACTCCGGACAACTCTCTGTTGAGCAGCAGCGAGTCGTTCACGCCGGAAAGATTCGTCAGCCCTATAAACACACCGAGTAATAGTCCTAATTTGGATGGCATTAAACGTTTGTTTGCCAAAAGTACTCCTCCTAACAATGACTTAAGGGATCTCAGAAGCGTTAAAACGTTACTGAAGACTCCTCGTACGAGACGCTCAATTAAAAATGATTTGACGAACGTGTTTGGAGTGAAAGCGGTTTTCGCTAAAAGTCCTAGAAATAGCTTGAGTGACGTCAGAGTTAAGGAAGTTTTTGCGTCATCACCTAAAAACGATTTGAGACGAGTCTCTGGTGTAAAGTCACTCTTCCAGACTAAGAGAAAGGTTAAATCTCCCAATAACGACCTGAGTGACCTCAGAGGAGTTAAAAATCTCTTTAAAATCGTCAAAAGTCCTACAAACGACTTACGTAAAGTATCTGGAGTCAAAAGAACAATGCGAAGAAATTCTCCAAGGAATGATTTGACAGATGTGCGAGGAGTGAAGAGAATGTTCAGAGAAGAAAGAGAGGACAATAGGAATAATGGGTTGGACGATATAAGTGGGGTGGAAGAGTTATTCGACACATCCAATCAATCCCGTGGCACTGATAGCTTATTCGATCGCTTGCTGGGTAGACCACCGATTAGAGCAGTCTATTCAAACACTTTCTCAGCGAGACCGACCACGAAAACTAAAACTAGTAAAAAATCGTTACACGCGTCACTAGATCTGATAACGAACAACGTTGAACAATGGTTGGAGCAGGAGTTACAGAAGCGGTTACATAAAAACGAGTCCTCGACCGCGAGACTAGCGAACAGATCGAAACTCAGCTTAACTAGAGAGTTGCAAAAATTGGCTACGAGTACCGTTGTAGGGAGTTCACCTCTACGGAACTCAAGAGTAAGAACTAGCACATTAATAAGGAGCATACAAGCCGACGCGCCTGAGCGAAAAAAATCAGCTTCAGAGCTTTACAGCGCCCATACTTTACCTATAAAGAAACGGTCTATAATCGACAAATCGCTTGATCAAGCGAAGGCTAACAGTAGCAAGGCGACTTTGCCCATTAAGAAGCGGGTTGTCATTCATTCGACGCCGGTTAAAGGAAGGGTGAATATGACTATGAACGCGTCAGAGTTGGGGCGCGTGTCGCCTATCGCCGCTGTGGATAACACTGCGAATATTGAACACGATGCGTCGCTCAGGTGAGGTTGCTTATTATTATATATCTATACTACTCGTACTATAAATAGTACTAATTGGGCTGTGTGGACATTGTAGGTATTTTGGTAAAATTTAAGCTATTTGGGCGACTCTTAAACCATAACAAGTGTTTTTAGAAGTCTTGTTGGTATGTATTGTTGTTAAAGATCACTGTAAAATTACTGAACCGACTTGAAACGGGGTGTTCATTGTTGGATAGAGATAAAAGGGTAGTATCATCACGCTGGGATCACGGGGGTCGAGCGGCAATCGCTCGATGGTAGCGCGGGCGGAGCCGCGGACATAACCTATAGGTTACTATTAAGTCCTATTTCTAGGCTATCTCCCTTACAACCTTTTCCACACGCTTTTCTGAATTGTTCTATTATTAATATCGGTCTATCGAATCTACAAAAAAATACTATATTTTCTACTAGAAATTCATTGTTTTAGGCCTAACCAACATTCACCTGAGCCAACTGACAAATCAGTAAAATCGGGAGGTAGAAGACAAACTAAAACTAAGCAAGTTGACCAAGCACCCAATACAGCAACTGAAATTACCAAACCATCGCCTAAAAGGACTCGCGCTAAGGCTAAGCCAGTTAGTCCTAAAACCAGTCCTGTTAAATCAAGATCGACCAGACAAACCAAAGCTAAAGTTGTTAAATCTCTCAGTTCTGACTCAACTAAAGTGGTTAGCTCCCCTACAAAAGCAAGTGCTGAACCTAGTTCGAGTAAACCTAAATCTCCGCGTCCAGCTAAAGCTAGAGCCACAAGAGCGCGCAAGAATGTCGTTTCGCCAGAAACTAATGTTAAAAAGCGCAGGCCATCTCTAGTTGTGGCTAAAAAGACACCAATCATGAGCCCTAAGCCTCGAGCGACTAGGAGCAAGAAAGATATTGCGAGTCCTAAAGTGACTCCAAAGAAAACTACCCGCAAACAAGACAAAATTGTAGATAAAGTTATAACACCAAAGAATACTAAAACTAAAGTTCAGAAAGCTAGTGTCGTCGTCAGCAAGCCGTCCCCGCAGCTAAAACCTAGAGCCGCTAAAACAAAACAAGTTGAAGTTGCGTCTAGAAGAACACGAAAAGCGGAATCTCCTAAAGAATCTCAGGATATAGCCCATGCAATGACCGTTTCTAAAACAAGAGGCCGAAGGGCTGGGGTTGCGAATCAAGCGTCGACTGAAAGCGAACCTACTGTGACGCGGGGACGTAGAGCGAAGGCTGAAGATAACAAAGAAAAGTCTGTTGTAGAAGTCCTTAAGACAACTCGTGGAAAGAAAATTGTAGCGCAAGCGAGTGTCCAATCAGAGCCGACGACGCGCAGCCGCCGACGCGCCGAAGAAACCGAAACGAAAACTCGCAAACGAAAATCTGTTACCGAAGTAGTGGTGCCTATGAAAGTTGCTAAATCCAAAGAAATAATCGAAAGCAGAGGTAGGAAGACAATTATTCAGACTAGTGAGACCGAAACTGCGAATGGTAGACAAAAAAGGTCCGTATTAAAGGACAGTAAGGTTGAAATTACTCGTCAAGGCAGTGGTGATGGAAATAGGACCACTAGAGTAGTTCGCTTCAAGAAAATTGTGGAAGTGACAAAGACAGAAGGTGAAGCCAGGACTAGAGGGAGAAAGGTGAGTTGATTTAGTTATTTTAGTATGCTCATTGTTGTAATGTGAGTTATGTGGCATGATATAGTAATAGATATTCTATTTGGACAATAACCGACCGGGTTAATTTTTGGTCTACAGACAGCGGAGGCCCCCGAAAGCGTACCAGAGGTTGGGAAACGCAAAAGAAAAAATACCGCTGAACAATCACCTGTGAGAGGTCAGTGTTTTCTGAATATTCTTAAGAAATTGGCAATGCCTAGCTCGGCTTAGCATAACGATGTTTTGTACAGGGGCAAACAAGAAGCAGCCGGCCGGCAAGAAGTCGCGCAAGATCGTGGAAACGGCGTCGCCGGTGAAGGCCACCAGGACGCGGAGTACGAGGACTAAAAACCCTGAACCTGAAGGTTAGCAACCATACAAAACAGTTTATTACAGCACTAGCTGCGCCCGGCGGTGTTACCCGCGATAAAAAGTATGAAAAATTAAAACATCTATCCCACGGGAACCATACATTTACCGGGATAAAAAGTAGCCTATGTGCTATTCCAGACTATAATCTATCTCTGTGCCAAATTTCATCCAGATCCGTTCAGCCGTTCGGGCGTGAAAGAGTAACAAACATCCATCCATCCAAACTTTCACATTTATAATATTAGTATAGATTACAGTTGCCGTAAAATAAATTAGGCATGGTCTGGCGATAAGTCTGATACTCAGACGAAGAACAGAAGAATACAGACTGAGTGTCTCGAATCACATATTAAAGCAAATTCGCGTTCACAAAGACAAATCGGCTGTATTATTTCTTCGTTTAAGGTCTGACATTATACCTGCGCGGCCGTATATCTATACAAATAAATAAAATTGGAGTGTCTGTTTGTAGTTTTAAAATAACCGCTATTTACTACGTGCATTTGGATATATACACGGTACATATACCAAAACATTTTTTTTGTCTGTCTGTTTGTTTCGGCTAATTGAAACGGCTGAACGATTTTGACGGGACTTTCACTGGCAGATAGCTGATGTAACAGGGAGTAACTTAGGCTACTTTTATTTTAGAAAAACTTTTTGTTAAATACCATGCGGACAAAGTCACGGGTAACAGCTAGTATATAATAAAACTCACTAATTCTAAACACAATCAGAAGTTACACTTGGGACTTGTTGATCCCAGAGTAGTCAAGTATAAAGTCTACCGGGGACACATAGAAATAATATTATAAAGTTCCCTCGCTTATAATTTCTTATCTTACATCCTTATGGCTAAAACAGTTCATCACTGATAATATATTTACCTGGTGCATTAATTAAACTGGTTTCCTTATCAAAGTGCAAACATTATATATTAACAATGTCAAGTTAAACGATGTATCGTTTGGTGTGCAGTGAGCGAGAAGCCGGCGGGCCGCACTCGCAGGAGATAACGACGCGACGATTGCAGCGGGAACTCGAGTACAAATACTTTACTTAAATAAGGTAAATTTGTTTACTATTCAAAATTAAGTCATCATGATCCAACGATCGTAATATTATTTAATAATAGTATCAGTTACAATTTGGAACTGGCACTCGGTACACTGACCCTGCCCCGCCAGGGTCGGCCGTAAATGTATTGTGTAATGTGTTGGGTAAAACACAAATTAATTACTTAGTCGTATAACTTAATTATTATACAAATGTATGCTGATTGTCCCAAATAACTACATATTTAATTAACAGGAAAATTACATTGTTTCAGATGCATCGAAACTATTTTCTGAGGAATTTTATCAATAGTACCTAACATTATTAATTATTTTTAGATCGTCGTCCGATATGGACGGCGTTTTCCAAGTCAAAATAATTTTAAACGATATATTCTATGAAGTGATGATAATGTACGGTTTACGTGAATAACACAATTAGTTTGAGTTATCAATAACATATCTTAGGTTACCAATTATAAAAGTACAAGACAATTGTTTATTCTAACGAGTGCAATAATTCTAACTTAAAACTAACGTACTACAAATAAGCCACAGCTTTCTGTTAAAAATATATCTGTTTGTTTTTTTGCGTCTACTGTTACTATTTGTCGCTCTAAAATGGGGGTTATTTCAAATACCAACTACAGGGTTATTTTGATTTGATAAACTCCACTAACTGACTCTACACACGGACACAAATAAACTTCCTTCGTTCTATTTTATCGTTTTACTTTAATTATGTATCTGTTTAGGGCAATTTATTTATAATTATGTTTACATTTAAGATTTTATTTGTAAGTTTTTTATTGCTTTATCTTATTATGTCAGTTAAAAGAAGTGTGTTTTAGTGAATATTTTATAGTTTCATTTTAAAATTAATGTCGCAGCGAGACCGTGTCGGTGCTGGGAATGCACAATATGTTGTATTTTTTTTACTAGGTCCTGTTTTGTTTTTAAAACGATTATTAACTTTATAGTATGTTAACCCTCCTAGTAATAAACGTGAGATATGATTCTGCAGGCTTTGATATGCGAAAGTTACTGTAGTAGCGAAGTGTAGTAGCGAAGTAATAAAGCTCAATTTACAGAGAGTTGTCTCTAAGGTTAAGCTTAGTAACTGTTTATTTCACGTTTTAGCACGGGAGGGAGGGGCGGGGGGGATTGTTTGCTCGGCGATGCCAAACTCCTGCTGTCACAGTGCTACCAACAACTAAGCCATATTTATCGGGAGCAAATCTTAGTACATAACCCATTTGGGAGATAAATATGATCTAAAGTATAATAATTTGTTAGTTTTAGATATTTAGGCAGGTGTCAAAATTATATTAATTATGTATGTAATAGAAATAGTATTGTTGAATAGCTTATAATAAATAGCGTATTTCGTATAATTATGGTTTTATTTACCATTCGTTTTTTTGGAAATATCTGACCCGCCAGATGTTTTCCAAATTAATTTTCAATTTTCTGGATAACTTCTATTTTCTTTGCCTATAATTCCGGACTGCGGACGAATACGAAAATTAAAATAAAATAGCCACATCGGTATAGTGTGTAATTTTTTATTAATATAGACCAGCTGACCCGATAGACGTCCTGTCCTGTTCTCCTTTTCTAAGATCGGAATTGAACCTGCAACCACCTGTTGTAATGCGCCGAATGGCCTAAAACCACTACATCAAGTTGTCACCAACATGTTCGTTGATCTCGTGGTGAATACATGCGAGCGCTACGCCTGGCTGGGCTTCACCTTGACGGGGTTGGAAGTGCGGAAGATGGCGGGCAGCAGCGCGGCGAGGCTGGCGAACAGGGCGGGCGCGAGGCCGGGCGGCGCCGCGAAGTGCAGCGTGCGCAGCTCGGCGCCGCCCCAGCCGCCCGTCTCCAGCATGAAGCCCTTCGTGCACTTCAGCACCAGCTCCGCGCGCCGGATGCACCACGCGGCCGTCATCTCCTGCCCATTCGCATTCATGTGGAATGTAAAAGCATTCCTTTTGTATCTGTGCCTGCGATTTCGTACCCTTTGAAGTAGATTTTGAGATACAATTTTTCGGTCATCTCGCGGGTACCCACCCTCCCGGGATAAAAAGTATCCTATATGTTGCCCTGGGCTATAAGTTTTCACCATGCCATGTTTTATTATAACACGTGTAGATTTCCCGTGATGTGCGAACGAAGAGACAAACATTTTCACATATACGCACTTGTCTTCATAATAAATCCCTTGTAATGTAATAATTGTAACTTGCTTAAAAGTTGTATAAATGCAAGTGACTGCCTGATTAGCGTAGTGGTAGTGACTCTGCTTTCTGCGCCGAGGGTCCCGGGTTCGTATCCTGGTAGGGACACAAGCTTTGTGTGATGAACACGAATGTTTGTACGATACCCATAACACAAGCGTTAAGCTTAAAGTGGGACCGTATAGTTGGTGTGTTCGTATGGCGATATTTATTTAAGTGGGTTCACCTCGGAGAGCTCGTGCCGCAGCAGCAGCGGTATGGAGAGGGCGGTGACGTCGTTGGCGCACGCCGCCTTCATTATGTTGCGCAGCCCGAGGATGGCCGGGTGCCGGGACGTTATGTCGCCTGCACCAACATTACAATAAACATTATACAATATTTCGTCACGGTCATCTAATTGCCTCAAGACGACGACTACATTGCCCATATCCGACACATGAGCAGTGTTCAAGAAATATATTATTTTTGAAAAAAAAAAAAATCTTTCCAATTTTTTTTTCTTTTTTGGCATCACAACTTCGTGTATATTGCCAGTGTCATGTACAAAGTAAGTATTCCAAAAACTGTTTTTAAATTAAATTCCAAAAGGTTCTGAAGACCCATAGAGTCCCAGCAGAAAAAAAAACTATATACTGTTGTCTGTTCTGTTGTGTATGTTGTGACTGTTTCTTACCCGATCGAAGCGATGAGTCGTCCACGATGAGATGGAAGACCACATGCACTTCGGCCAGGTTGCTGTGCTTCGTGATGAAGATGTCTCCTGTCTGCAGGTTGCGCTTGGAGCGCAGCCGCGCGCCGGGCGTCGCGGGTTGCGCGCTGTTGCTGCTCTCCGTCTGTTGATTGTAGCGTTGCGTGTTGCGCTGCTCTACCTGTAGAGAAGATAAATATATATTGAAACCATATGTAGGATGATTCAGAAAGCATAAATTTCTTTAGCGAATTTGTGATCATTATTCAAAGTCATAATATTGATTTCAATTTAAAAAATAAAATTGTTCGCAAAAATAGCAAGTCATTTTGTTGGGGTCACCGGCTCGTGCACTCTCTCGCTGATGTCCCTGAGCTGGTGGTCCACGGTCGCGAAGTGGTGTTCGGTGGAGCGCGCGGCCGCGGCCGCCAGCAGCGTGGTGGGCGGCGCGGGCCGGCGCGGCGGGCTCTCCGTCAGCAGCACCGCCGCCGACAGCTCCGAGGAGTAGAGGCTGAGGGACGTCTGGAGGCGCCGCGACGCTTCCGTGGGGCTGGGGAACGAAGTTACCCTTGAGTGGACCGAGACACGGCGCTCGTTTGGATAAGGAAGGAAGGGTATTCAAGGGCACGAGGCACAAATAATTTTGCAGCCGTGCGAAATACCCAACTTTTCATCTCAGTACACCGCGGAAAATACAAGACGAAAAACAATTCAAATATTATAATTAATTAGCGTTTCATTATTTATAGCATTAAGACTACCCTGCAAACGATATTATGTATCTGTTTAATATTCCATTTATATTGCACATTATTTATCAATGAAACACATTTTTTGGCCCTCTCCAACTCCGCCAACTCTCCTGCCAAACGTTTCTGAACGTTCATTGTTTTTTTTTATAGAAATACTAGAATTTTTGGAGGGAATTAAAACCGTGAAGATGTCAATTTTGTTTTATTTCCCGTGAAATGTGTTTCCTTTATAAATAATGTGTAATATGAGTGGGATATTAACCATTGTGTTCATAAACGTGCTCGAGTGAAGGAAATTGAAATAAAATAGTATAACTGGACTTTGCAAGTTCTCCCAAGATGTCCGGTAAATTATAAGTGAAGTATCCACAGCTTTACTGATAGGGGTAAGGGATTCATTACGTCATTATCATCGTCATCAACATTATCATTATCATAATTATGTCTCGATGTTTCTGGCAATCGGATAAGTCTGGAAAGGTCGGAAAGAATATCATCAGACTCACTTATCGACGTACTCCACGGCGCAAAGTTCAAGTAAATCCATGGCGACGATGCGTATGTTATGCGTCTGCTTCAGCTGGCTGCCGAGGTGGATGGTGAAGCTCTCCTCCAGCCGCTCCCGCGCTGCCGGCGGAGCGGGGTCCGGCAGGCACGCGCGTGAGGGGGAAAATGTCGCCAGGGGGGAGTTGCTGGAACATAAACATACTGCATGTGTTTGTCTTTTTAATAAATATGTGACTGTAACCCAGTAAGGGGTTGCCAAGAATTTTTGACCTCATTGGATTAGCCTCTGCATCAAGTGTGTACATTCTCTGGCATTCCTCCAGAATGGTCACGAGCTAGGCACCTGGCATTGTGCATAGAGCTGCAAGCCCCAGTAGCTGCTACTGTAGCCAGCAGTGCTAGCAGGCCTACCTAGGAGTGTTGAGCGCAGACGTGCTCTGGTACTCCTCCAGCGTGGCCATGAGCCAGGCGCGATGATGTGCCCTCTGCGCCTGGCACAGCGCATCCAGCTGCGAGCCCCAGCGGCCCGCCACCAGCGCTTGTTCTTCAAACTGACTCGCTGCCAGTTCATTGATCTCCTCCTCCGTTGTGAAAGTGTTTAGAAGACGAACTTTTTCCTCCATTTCCTCTGTTTGCCTGTGCAAAGGAAATTAAGCTGTTTGATTTATGCCTTTTCAAGATCCACACTTTATTTTATCACCAAATGAACCCCCCAACCATATGGTCCCACACTAAGCAATGCTTGTGTTAAGGGTACAGTACAATAAACTGGCAGTGAACCCAGTATATAATACTTATATAGATATTAAACATCCATGACTCAGGTACAAACATTCATGCTCCCACAAAGTTTATTCCTATCAGGATATGAACCCAGTATCCTCGGCACAATAAGTAGGATCACTACCAACTGCACTAATCAGTTGGTCAAATTGTAATTATATTTGACCTACTTTTGTGTAAGCTTTTTAATATCCTCATCTCGATTATTCAATGTGCTTGTAACAGTCTTGGCATAGGAGTTCTCTACTTGTAGGATTGTTTCCAGAGCTGGTGAATGCACCAGCTTATGGTATGCAGCAGCAAACACCTCCTCATCAGATGTTCCTTTCTGTTCCGCAAAGTCTATCACATTGTCTTTGAATAACTTCTCCCAGCCTTTGACAACACCCTCAACATTGATGTCACTATTTTTGAGTTGGTTAAGAAGCTTCTCATCACGTTCATTGTGATACTTTTTGGTCTCTTCTGCTACAAATTGGGCTAGTTTTTCATTCAGTTCTGGAAAAAAGGGCTTTTAGTACCTACCTATACTCTACATAGTCATAAGAGTGGACTTGATCCAAATGCACTCCTTACAATGCATGTCACATTTCAATTGCTGATTGAACGAGGACTAGTGTGCCTTCAGAAAATTTGGGGAACCCTGGAAGGATGGTTATCCTGATCATGAAAATAAAAGTAGGTGGAATAAACATACATCACAACAAACAATACCAATTATTGACAACCCAAGTTCCAGGGTATACCACCTCATGCTTTAAACAGTTTGGCAGCATTTCAAGATACTGAATCATTGTAACCGGTAAAACAGAAAAAAACACTCCTTTACCATCTTCCAAGTACACAGGTATGTGGAACATGCTTATAACTCTCTGCACCAATTCGCTCGTGGAGCCATCGTGTGGTATCTCCACGGGCACCTCCAGCTTGAACCGTACATCCTCGTTGGTGCATGTGGGGTACGAATATTTGAATGTTTTGGTCAAATTGTTTTCTACTTCTGCAGTCATTTTGTTATCTAAGCAAACAACAACACACACAACACGGCTTATCAAGCGTAAAGTGACGTTTCACGTTGTCGGTTGTGTTGATAATAACATATCATATGTTGACAACGACGTTTGTGGTTTCGTTCGGAATTAGTTTCAAAAGGATTTTACATTTTTTTTTTATAATGCGAATTTATTAAATTTGATATCACTATTATTTAATAGTAGTACATATATAGATATTTTGCCATGGTGAAGTATTTACTTCACCATGGCAAAATATCCACTAATTTGTGGGTAAGGCCATATTTCATCTCATTCCATTGTATTTAATCGCATTTCGTTTCGTAAAGAAAGAAGAAGAAGAAGGCTTTCGACGGCAGTTTGGTCTAGTACAGGGGTTCCCAACCTTTTTTTGTCTACTGCCCACTTTAAGAATAAATTATTTTTTAACGCCCCCCTTTTTAAACATACTTAAAAACCGCTAAGTACTTATAACTGATTATTGAAACGCAAATTTATAGTATTCGGACAGAGTATCTTTTATTGAAAATAAAACAAACATAATCAATTCTTATATAAAAACTAATGTGAAGGTTGAATCTGATGCTGTTCAATAAGTTTGTTGATATCAGGTTCCAATTTACTCAAAAACAGCCGCAAGTCGCCACGTTCGGTAACACGCAAACGATTTCTCTTTTTAGTAAGCAGCGTTGCCACAGCACTAAATCCACGTTCACACAAATATGACGATGGGAATGCTATCAAAAATCGTTGAACAATTGACCACAATCCAGGGTACAATTGCGGGATCGGTTTTTGTAGCCAAAATTCTTGATATCCATTTTTGAACTTGATTTTTATTTCTTCGTTTGTTGTCAATTCTATAAGTTCTTCTTCCAGCTGAGGTGACATTGCTGTGTTGACATTTGAAAACGGATCCAACACCCAGTCTGGTATTTCCAAGTTTAAAATGTCCTGGTATCGTTCGGTGAAGTCAATGTGGAGGTTTTCCAAATGTTGGCAGTAGGCAAACAAGTCGTCGTTACTGCAGTATACTGATAAATTCGGAAAATTGTGAAACTCACGTCTGCCCATATTCTTTTTGTGCAGAAGCAGTTTGGCTGCGAAAGCAGCAACGACATTTTTTGTTTTAATTAAATTTAGTTCATCGCCTTGCAGTTGGAGGTTCATGTCGTTGAACATTTTATACAGGTCTGTCATGTAAGCTATATCATTCTTTGATGTTATGAGCTTGTTGCGCAGTTCTGTATCTTTAGTTTCCAAGAACTCTATTATAGAGTCAAACAGGTTGTAAAATCGAATCAGACAATTGCCTCTTGACAGCCAACGAACTTCAGTATGAAGCAACAAACGGTTGAAATCTTCGTCATTAGTAACACAAAGCTGATGAAATAATCTATCATTCAAAGAGCTGCTACGGATTTTATTGACTGCTTTGATGACATATTGCAGTGATTGAAATAGTCGTTCACTTAAGTTTCTAGCAACCAAATGTTGTCTATGAATAACGCAATGTATAGCAAGGACATCTGGAATTTTATTCTTTAAGTATGCTATGAAGCCTTTATGGCGCCCTGTCATAGCCGGAGCGCCATCCGTAGCAACTGATATAATATTTTTCAAAGGAATCTCTTTCTCTTCACAAAACTTTTCCAATGTATTGAATATGGTTTCGCCTTTTGTATCTGTCTCCAAATTTCTGGCAAACAATAGTTCTTCACGTATTTTCTCATCTTTAATAAACCTCACGTAAGATAGCAACAACGCTTCATTAGTTGGTAAAGTGGACTCATCGAGCTGAATTGAGAATTAACTAGTCCTCAGATGATTGCACAATGATTCTTCAATGTTTTCAGCCATTTCATCAATTCGTCTTTGCACAGAATTATTACTCAAAGGAATTTTTCCGATAATATCTGCGGCCGGTTTATGAAGCACAGTAGTTATTACTTCCTTTATTGCTGGCAAAATTAACTCTTCTCCGATGTTGTGTGGTTTGCCTTTTTGAGCAATTAACAAAGAGATATTGTACGAAGCTCGAAGTCCGTCGTCATCTTGCTTAGCAGCCGCCGAAAATAGTTTTGATACACTTGGCTGAGTATTATGCTTCTTCTCGAGATTCTTAGAGATTCCTAGAGATTCTTCTCTAGGTCTTGAAGAATGTAGCATATTTTCAAGACCTAGAGAAGAATCTCTAGGTCTTGAAAATATGCTACATTCTTTTCTGTCTTATCTGGATGCATTTTATTCAAATGGTCTTGAAGGCTTCATTGCTTCGTTCGAAAATGTTTTTAGACATAGAAGACACAAACGCGACGACGGGTTTGTGGGATTTTCAATAAATCCGAATTTAATATATTCCGCAGAGTATTGCCGTCTCTTCTTTTTTACTTCCGACATTGTTTTGTTTTAAGAAATACGTAAGTGTTGAAATCAAGTACTGCTTATCTATTATGCGCGAAACCGCAAATGAAAATAAAATAAATTTACGTCGTTTATATAGGATTGCATAAGCAGCACGCACCAACAGGAATAAGACAAACGTGCATAAACTCGTTTATCTCATTCGACGCCCAATCGTACTCGACAAGCAAGAACAAGTATTATAGAACCAGCCGATTGGTATAGGAATGTACAATTCGGATTATTTAACAAAAACTTGTTAAAACATGATTGCCCGCGGTCTTTTATATCGAGTTTGAGCTATATCTTAATTAATATTAGTTGATGTTCACAAGATGTAGTCGAGAGTCGAGAGCTCAGTCGGTGTCTAAGAGTCTTCCTAGCTAGGTAGATGAAATTATAAATCGACCCCAAAGCCCTACACAATGCCCCCTTTTTTTCTGGGTCTCTTACCGCCCCCCTTTAGGCCTGCAGCGCCCACAAGGGGGCGTTATCGCCCACGTTGGGAAAGACTGGTCTAGTAGTTTGAACGTAGGCCGCTCGGCTCACTGCACCGGAAGGTTGTGGATTCGATTCCCTTCTGGGAATATTTCGAAAATGATCCTTTATACTGGAACCTGTCCATTGAACGGTACATATAATTCATGCGTTGCGTAGGTTGGGATACACGGTTGGTGTCTTCGTTCGACTGGCGATAATTATAATAAAAAAGGAATTCAAACTAGTGAGCTGCATACGGGTCAAATAGGCTATACAAAAATAATTTAAGGAACACCATAATCATCACGTTCGTTTTACCCGTGGGGATAGGCAGAGGCACTGCTCTGCACACACATTTCGCTGAAGGTATTTTGGCACCTACCAATGTACCTAATAAGCGGCAGGCCTATTGCCATTCTACCGGGCACACAGACAGGCCAAGTACGGGTGGCGAACTTCACACGTCTTTTGAATTATATGCGGTGCCCCCACGATTCTTTTCACCAATCAAGGGATAATCATTATAGTATATGAGACTGACACATGCAGCCGGTATTTAGACCAGCATCTCTCTCTGGACACCTTATTTCCAAAGCGCGTATTCGATATACTTGGCTATAATTGACTGGAGTGGTTGAGGATTCGGCTGTTACTTTGTGTGGCTTGTCTGATTGAGGCAAAGGTAGGTACTTAATAAAATTAAGATGTGGTGTTTTCATTATAGCAAAGGTCTATAATATTTGTTTTATTTTCGTTCTTATTTAATAGCTGTTGTGTAGGTGTGGTGTGTAATGATAAAGTCGAGTGTTTTATAAAACTGTGACCTCTAGGACACATATAATTTAGTTCAGACTTCATTGATATTTTATTTGAATTAGAATAATTGAATACATAGTATTCTATGCGAGCACATCCCACCAGTATTCCTTCCTAGCACGGGGACAGTACTACACGTGTATGTAATAGTAGAACTATATTTTCATTATAATATAAATTAAAAAATGGAAACAATAAATTAATTACATAAAGAAATTAAATAAAATATTGTTCGGTTCACATTGTGGTCTTTAATCTGTGGAACCGTGCGGCCGGGTGGTGTCCAGCACTGGCGTCTCAAGCCTGGGCGTCTGGTGGAGTAGTTTACGCGGCCTCGCCGCCCTCCTCCTCCTCGGCGCTGGCGGTGAGCATGGTGATGAGCTTGGTGGTGTCGATGAAGCCCTTGTCGTCGATCTCCATCTGGTCGTACGCCTCGTCGACCTCGTCGGCGGAGAACTTGTCACCCCAGGTCATGAGCGCGTGCCTGAGCCTCTCGGAGTCGATCTTGCCTTCGTCGTCGAAGGTCTTGAAGGCGTTGATGACGACGTCGTCCTCGTCGGAGCCGCCGGACATGCGGTTCGCGAAGAGGGTCAGGAGCTGGGTAAAGTTGATGGGGCCGGAGGCCTCACCGACCATCTCGTCGAGCTCCTTCTCCGCGGCCAGCCTGCCGAGCGAGTCGAAGGTGGCGCGCAGGTCGTTCTTGCCGATGATGCCATCCTTGTCGTGGTCCATTAGCTGGAAGGCCTGTAGGAGAGAGATAGGGAATAGATTAGAACCTTCACTAGTGATGTCACTAGACTACTATTTCAAAATTGTAGGTGTAAACAACGAGATAAGTCAGTTGGCATGTTTAGTAAACAGACGCACGAGCTAAACACCTTGTGTGACAAGTCCCGCGGAGATAATGACGTCATTTGATTGTTCTGATTCGTAGAATACATTTTATAGATCGGAAACATTTCATAAGATTTAGCTTACACATATCTCTTTAGAATTTCCTCTTAACATTAGTGATGTTTTATTTGGGGTAAAGGACCCTATAACTACTTATTTTACTCTTCCTATCTACGACTCTAAAACTAAGACATAAAGCAGGTAAACTGTAGCTACAGTCTGCCTTATCCTTAACTCATACAAACCGTTCATTTTCAGCATAATTTAGGGAACTGTTTATCGTTTATTAATCTTGTATATTGTATATATATTGTTTATTGTTCCTCCCGCTTGCAGAAAAAACATAATAATAACACTTGCTATCTTTAGTTTCATTCTCATAGACTAAAAAACCTACCTCTTTGAACTCGGCGACCTGCTTCTGTGAGAACATAGAGAAGACATTGGAGCCGGTACGCTTGGCCTTGCGGCTGCCGCGCGATGACTGCCTGTCACCAGTGGAGGCTGGCGCTTCCTCTGCGGGCGCGTCTTCCTTCGCCTTCTTCTTCTTAATTTTCTTGTCCTTATCCGCCTGGAAGAAGACCAAGGAGTTAAAAGGATGTTCTTTACACTAATTACATTTATGTATCAGTCTGATTTTAGAAGTTGTTGGCTATCAACAGATGTAATAGTGAGGCTATAGTGATTGGCAGTGAATCTCGCTGAACAGATTTAAGTAGATGATTAATACTTAAGTATTGTGATTGAGAGGCTACTCGCGATCATAAAAAATGTTGCTGATCCTGTCGGAGTTGGAAAATTTCGTATGCACCTAGGATCTCTTGTTGTAGAGTACAATTTTCTCGGTTTTACTTAAAGTTTCAAATTATTGATATATTTTTTTAATGAACATTTCAAAATTAGCTCATAAATCCTATTCCTATTGCAGGTCCGGACACAATCTACTAAGTAGACCTTTGAATATCAATGGACAACCAAGTTGACTCTACTTGGTTCATTCCAATTTTTGGTTTTAATTCTTTAGGTATGTTACCGTTAAGTTTATGAAATATTTGCATTGCGTGACTCTCTACGTCTACGTCATTAATAAATATCTCTATCTCATTCATTTTCGGGATTTTAATTTAAATTCCTAGAGTACCAAGCATCGCAGCTGTATCTTCAATATTTTAATTTGCAGCTTCTAATTGGTGTATACTTTCATCGGTCGCAACCCGTTTAGGCGTGGCTGGTAGCGCCTCTATATTTAGCGCAATCCCCGGGTTTGCTTACACTCGCGCATCGCCAACTGATTGGTTACATAAGGTTAAAAATAGATAGTCGTGTGATCCAATTTCTTCAGGAGACACAGGTTTGCATTAGTCTTTATTAAGTAAATAATTTTGTTCTATTTAGTTTGTTTCCAACTTTAGCTAAATATATTGTGGTGTTTCAGATATATCATTAAGATTTGAAACAACAGTCTCCATCCTTCAGATAGTGTGGTGTAACCAAACTTTTCTGTTCCTTTGATTGTTAAATAAAATGTAGTTAAGTATTTTCTTTCTAAGAACGACTGTTTTTCAAGAGCGTAATCGTTGGTAGGTTGATTGATATCTACAAATTTATTATTTATTTAGTGCAACCCCTTGGTTCGCGATTTTAATTCACTACCGCTTCACTTAATCGCGCTTTTTGATCGCGAGCAGATCTTTTTGTGTTGGGTTCTTATCAGAACCAGCCAACACCTCAACATCTTCATCATCTCCACCGAAGAGCTGATCACTTTCACCACAATATCACTTTGTCACTTGTGCTTTCACTGTGTCACTACAACTTACCATTATTTGTTCTGTATTGGACGATCGACGAAGGAGACTGATCCGCGCGGCAGTCCCACCCTGACTCCGAGTTTTCGTTCCCTCTCGTAGATCCAGGCGTCGCCCCCCCTCCTCTTTTCCCCGTTCCCGGCCGCTGCGCTGGCGATTCCTTTTTTAGTTCGACAAATACGATAGTCTTGGAATCGGCATCAGACCGGCTCGGTCGGCTCATCGGCTCAGCCGTGAACACGCTTTTGTTTGGATTTAAAAATACCAGCTCACCTGCGGTGGGCAGTTTCCTGGGTTACAGTAGATTGTATGCGGCGCTATTTTCTGATATAACTTTGATTGAATGGAAGATTGCTACCGAGATCATCTTAACAGATGGAAAAAAATTAAAGCCTGATTCTTGGTCAAAGTTCTTATCTCATGAAAACCCTTATTATAATAATTAGACATTTAGCATTAATACTTTTTCAATAAATTTCTTTCTCCGGTTATTGGACGGTGGTTATACTGGTTGGTACTCGGCCATACGCATGGTATGAGTGATGTTTAGGATTCAGTTAGTATAGTTTCCTTGTGGGGAAGGAGTCTGCTTCATTATGTCAGTTTTATGGTAACATAATGTACCTACCAAAGTGTAAAGCTATAGGACACATTCTGATTTGATTTCTTCTCATAGGTATGAATTGTTTCGTAGTTTTGAAATAGTTTTAGTATCACATGTATGTGTTTATTTATACTTTATCCGGTATTTTATCTGTTACCTTCTGGACTTTGCTGTCTATGCATTTCTGTTGAGATTCTACTGTTGAACACAGAACTACATATGTACCTATACTCGTATTTGGTGCCGTACGTAAATTAATTCCTCCAAAACGAAAATTTTTGGCTTGGACTCGTTTTTTAAATCTATATATAATTATGGAGAACCACTTAGCGCTTATGGATCCTTGGCATGGCGCCAGACAGGAGCTGAGAGACGAACCATTTCACTAGATAGGATACGCGTAGGCGTAGGTAAAGTAAAAAAAACATTTCAAGTGGTTTGATAAAGAAATAAAAGTTTCTGAATAAAAACGGATTTGATGTTGAGAACTATGTACTCTATAGCATCGTGCCTTACTTAGTTTGGGCTCATACGATTGGTCTGTTTGTCTGGTAATTTTAATCGGGTCCTTCAGTAGGCTTGGTTAATATGGTTACGGAGATTGGGTCTCCTCATTTTCCTCCTGACAACATTGGTTTTTGTTTTATAGCTTATCTTAGCCTGAAAGGCGTGACATTAAAGCGATTCATTTTGAAATCTAATTACCTTCTTATACTTACCATTTTTTATCACATCTTATGGGAGTAAGCATGTTCAATTCAATAAGCGTTATTCCTATTATAAATTTGTGGGAGGAGCAGAGAAGAATTGTATTAATTAGTAGAAGAAGATAGCCGATCTTCTTCTTCTACTTAATAAAATCTTAAAACTGACTGACTGACAGACTCAGAAATGATCATCTAGGTATCAAAGTCTATGTATTGTTACGTTTACATGGTAACTCGGTACATATAGTGTATCAACAAATTAAATGTAGAAGATATCAATCGTCAGCTAAAAATATTGGTATGAGCGGCGCGCTATCCCGCCAAACCAGGAGTGCCAAATGGCGATCATACAATAATGGCTATGTTGCAATAAACAAGCTTTGGCTAAAAACTGGAATGCATTGAGTGAATCGACAATACATAGTAGACGACATGCAGCGCGACACAATGGCGATGAATGATGATGAGGAACGGTATGTGATGCCGAATTATAACATGATCTGCCCTCCGTGATGCTGGATGCCGCGGTATGGTAGTGTTTCCGGCAAAAGCAGTTGTAAGTCAGAAGCCTGAAAATCTCTTATAACAGGGAAATCTCTATAAACAGCCAAATAATGAAATAATGAAAGCCTACCGAATTCTTCAGTGCTCAACCAGACTATACATTTTAATCCGCATTGAATGTTAAACATCTGACGACACAATTTTGAAAATCCGATTGACACAGTTGGCAATTGCCCTGATTTTACCGAGGGTCCCAGGTTCGAATCCCAAAAGGGGAAAAGGGTGCAGTTAAAGCCTCTACAAACGGCTCAACCAAGCCACACAATTTGTAGAGCCGATATTTATAAATTACCGCGACATATTGTTACGCGCTACGGCATAGTGATGAATAGATATGAGTAAGCAATTATGGCATATAAATAATGGTGAAACTTAGTCCTAAGATACACAAAGTCACGAGAATAAACATGTGTTTAACTTAACCACCACCAAGCAACAAGTTACCACGAAGCAAGATACCTATTCATTTATATGCTCAATGGTTGGGACCCAACAAATCAGCCCTAAATATTGGATGGCACGTTATGACTATCGTAAATACTTTTAAAATGTTTATCTGACGTTATCATTATTTTGATCTTTATTTAGCCATCTCAATAAGTCAGCGCAAATTCAATTGAAGAAATTCCAGCTTTAAGGATTGCGTTAAAGTTATACTCGTAGTATGAGTAAACATAAGTTTACTATTAATTGCCAGGCGACTGTCTGTCTGTGCAATCGTCTCTAATTTTGATATACTTCTTTGATAAGATGATGACAGAAGGCTGCTGGTAAAATTTACAATGAAGAGAAAAAGAGATCGTGGAAGGCATTATACGAGTACACCTACAAATCTCGAATTCTATGCTATGCCATTAAACGCTTCTTTAAAACATCTGCCTTGCGTTTTAAATGCACTAATCGTATTAAGTACCTATATGACTTTACAAGAAAATTCTTAGCGCTGACTGACTGAGAGAAATCGCACAGCCCATACAGGTGTACTTAAAGTATGAAATTTTGCACAAGAGTTCCTTATGTAACGTAGATTAGCACTGAAGAGGGATTTTTGGAAATTCAACTCTAAGGGGTTAAAAGGGGCCTCAAAGTTTGTATGGAAAATTGCATTTAGGAGGACTTTCTTAGTCCATGGTGACTCAGGGAGTGATAATGAAATTTGGGGGTCATTGGAATTTGATAAGCCACTTGGCTAGTACGATAATAGATAATAATGTAAGTTCACACAACATTGAAATCATTTCTATACGACATCAGTTCTGTGTGTCAGGTTCGAGTATATTATTATATTCTGAAGCTCGTTTCAAAACATACATTACATACCCACATTACTAAACGAAAAAATGACCAAATTCCCAGCCATCCCAAATATATTTCATCGGACCCGGGAATCGATCCGCGACCTGGTCGGTGTGGATTACAATGACCTTATTTCTGTTGCGCGTGAGTCAGTAGCCAGGAATAGCGCCGCGCGCCGCTAACTACGCGGGCGGCGCGTGACGTCACGCGGCACGCCACATCACTGCTATTGGGAAATTGTTCCGTAAATTGAAGGCCGATGATATGATGGGATGTAATGATAATGACTGAGGTCATTTGGGCAGAATGGTTCTAGAATGGGGGGCACGAGCCGGAAGACGTTGGGTGGGACAGTCCCCCACAAGGTACCTAGAAAGATGAATTGAAACCAGTATTTATATGCCAACTATGAATCATCAAATATGTCATAAAATTATTTTAAGATAAGATTCCATCGCTCGTTTGAAATGCTTTTCCTTTTGTAAAACAGGGGCGAGGAGCTCCTTGGATACTCTTTTTAAAAGGACTAACTGTAGCACATCAGTATGGGAGAACAATTTAAACACGGATAGCTTGGCATAATTTATTAAGCCTGGCTAGTACGCTTGCACCGAGCCCTAGGGGTGCTTATGGGGGTGCAAACTGGGCTGCTAGCTGAGGAAATCTCGAGAGGTGGAGTCCTCGACTTGCAGGTAATGCAGAGGAGGTTATTGGAGAGCCAGGGTACAGAGCTATCATTAATGGTGGTTCTGAGGTTTCTTGGAATGGCGTGGTACGTGTCAGTTCAAGCCAGTTATAAAACACTCTTTGTATTGGCGTTAAGAAGTAACAACACATCAGAAAACAATGCATTGCGCGGCGCAGAGACATGCGCCTGATCAATCCTATTATCAATTTATCAGAAAAATTGCGTACCAAACTTCGCGGCCGTCTTTCATCCTTCTCTAGCTAACTGTCTCGCTCGCTTAGTTGTACTTGACTTAACTTTAGTATGCCTTTCACTCGACAGTTTGTGGCGGTGAAACTCGCGCGCAGCACCAACTATGTTATGTTATCGTTAAATGTTACGTTAAAAATGTGTGATAGTCATGTCAAACCAAAGTTGTTGTGCTTAGTTTTATTTTTGTTTATTGGTAAGTTAAATGTTAACTTAGTATTTTATACTCACCCACAGAAAGTTAAATAAATATATATAACTTTTTGTGATATTGGAGAATACTTAATTTAAATTCTATAATAATACAAATATATTGTTAGTTATGTACTTCAATCAAATAAGTATAGCACTTTGTTTCGGATGATGTTCAAACTTATGGGACTCTGGTACACAGTTAACCAACAAAGACTCCAACAGCAGGATAATCATAAAAATAGGAGCCAGCTTTCTGTGCATATTGAACTGAAAGGTTAACAACACCTTACGAGTTATTGATCACCAATCTGGTTGTCGTAGTAGCTCTTGTAATTAAAAAGCTATGCCCAACCGTAGCCTATTATAGGCAGAAAAGTCAGTAAAGAGCAGACATTTATGTGATTGTTTTTATTTATAAACGTTCTAGAATTACTGGAATTATGACCTTATTCTCGTATTGACAATATCTATATTTGGAAAAACTGGTTTTCGCATAGACCAGCCAACCAATATATTACTTGCAAAGTAGCCAAAATGTATTTCGTTTATCGATTCAAAACAAACACAATAATATGGTATTTGAAATGCTTTCGTGTTCAGTTAGTTCCGTGTTGATAATTAAATATACTCAAGGACATGCAGTCATAGCCCTTTCACGAAGCTTAACATTGCGGTCACGTCCAAGACACTTGTGACATAACTGCACTTGTTATGTTTAGTAACCCACACAAGGATTTTGCATAGTCTTGCTCTTCAACTGTAATAGCTTGTAGTTAACATCGAGGCACTGAGATAACAGAAGTATTATGGTCCCTATTTATTGAATAGTAAGTAGGTCCTTAACTTTAACATAATTCGTGGCCTTATGTTTCAAAAAAGACTTCCAAGAAGAACGTTGTATCGTCTCATTGATTAAACTTTGTGTATAATCCAATATCGGATTATGAGGATTAGGGAAACATTATGTTATAACAAGGTATCTTCTCTTGTTTTATATGAGTGTATGATCGGTAGTTACATTAACTTAAGTACATCCTATTATAAATTATTGCCATGAACTGTTTTATTCAATGGTCAACTTTCAAAATGGAAACCGGATATATTAATAGGTACGAAAACGGTAAACAGATTATAGAGCCTCATAATGTGTATAAAATGCGCTGTATTATTGTATTATTGCATGTCTTATAACAGCCGTGTGTAGTTTGCCAACCCGCACTGGGCCAATGTGGCGGACGATCCTCCGAAACCTTCTCGCATTTAGATGGAGAGTGCCTGGTGTTTTTATGTAATATTGTATTAACCGATTTCTTAAAGTAAAGTAGGTAGGAAGATAGTGAAAAAAAAATATCTCAAATGCATATTTTACCATTTTCATTGTTTATTCATGCCGTAATTGTTTGGCGCTATTGGTGCGTCGCTAACTAATTGTTGGACTAATTGGTCACTTAAATAAGTAACAACATCTAATTAACTAATTTCTCCACAGAATCCTCAAAATGCCTCGTACTGCGTGCATACCTCTCCCAGCACGGCCTCCACGGCGAAATAGAGTTCTCCTACAAGAACGAATCACTCATCAGCATCAGAACGAACCTCAAACCGACGCTACAGTATCCCGACGGGGTCTGGCGGTGGACCATACACGAGTACCCGGTCGACTACAGAGACCTTTCAGATGCACGATGCTCCGAAGAAAGCTTAGGAAAAGAACTAGTAGACTTAACAGAAGAATTGGGCTACTTAATTATTCCAGGGAAAGACCATGCGGAGTTTGAGAGCAAAACATCTTTAACAGGACCGAATGGATTGTGGGGCAAAAGTATAGTATTTGAGACTGCTGAAAGAGACAGAATAATCTGCGCTTCTATTATATCAACCGATAAAACGTTTGAGAAGAACGCAGTGGCAAGGTTTACATCCCCAGTCGCTGGCACACTGCAGTTTAGGTGGTTATCAGCGAAAGAATTCGATGAAGCAGACTCCTATATCATAGCAGATGTGTATCACACTAAAGCAGTATCAGAGAAGGTGGATTTCACTCAGCACAGATGGAAGTTATTTGTGACTGATATTTTCGATGCGGACAAAGGGAATTACGAAGACAATTGTAATGTTTTGCAATTAGTTTTTGATCCTGAGAATAGCGGTGACGGTATGAGTGTTGGTGACTTGGACAGTCGTTTGGGGCTCCTCAAAGTGGCCACAGATGCTAATGTGAAGAAGACCAGAACTCTGTACAAGGATGAAGTGATAAATGTGTTGAGAGCTGATATGGAAGTGACCAGGAGGAGTTTGTACGTGGTAATCTATGATAACAGACACGCCGACAGTTTCCTGGCATGCGCTAAGTTGAGACTGATGCCACCGAAAACAATGAAGTAAGTAACACAGTTTGTGAATTATTTCTATGTCATTAAGACCTTGAATACGTTTGGTATATAGATAAAACTTTCTATTAAACTTGACCGTTCCAATTGTTCATTGTTGCAACTAAATGTTTGGCAAATCGAGAAAAAATATGGGGTTAAAATATTACTCAAACTAAGTATCTTGTATTAACAGAATACAGTAGATATACGTTCGCGCGTGTTCTTGTTGGTGAAGAAATATGATTTCTCGGCATAGATTTTTAAACGCAAACATGCGGAAACGACTCATATAATATCGAAGTCGGAGTGATTGGTTTCTTTTTGAAATGTTTATGATCGTGCGTGAACATAATCTTACGATAACTGTATTTAAACTCAAAGAGGGAGATTTTGTAAGTGTCTCACAATTTTCCACTTAGCTATTCTTGTGGCATTTGAATTTTCTCATAGTTTTTTAAAAGTAAAACTGTAATGATGACATATTTTATTTCTATCAACATTATAGGGCACTAGACCTACTTTCGAATCAAATAATTAATTGTATAGAAATGCCGCAGATACGCAGAGGAAGGAATAAGGTTAAATAAAACACAGTGTTGCTCCGGGTTTAAAGAAAATCTGGTCTTGGGATAGACGGCGCGTGTGGAACTCCACAATATTATTGTTCTTGTGCTTGATTAAAGTGTTTCTACTCTGTTTGACTACGCACTAAGGCCTAATAAAAATAATCTTGTGAAGATCAAGCGCACGCTTCCGATTTAGAAACACGACGGCCGAATTGGTATTCGCATACCATTAGGTAATTCTTTACCGGACATCAATTATAGCAACACTGCACGCGCCAAAAATCATCGATGCAAACAATTTTTTTTGTCGTAGGTATATGCTTACGGGGGCACTTACAAATTGACATTTTTTTTCATTACTCTACAGCCGGATCGGCAATATTGTCTTTTTATACAGTTTCTTAAATCGCCATATGTATTACAAAAGGTTTTTAGCTCCAGTGCTTTGTCTTGTGAGGCGCACATATGCTACACTTTGACATTTAAATTGACGCTGACGACGAATATTTGGGTGATAAGTCCGAAGCCGTTTTACCATCCACATAACAAGTCATCCAAATTCACCTTATGAACCTATTCTCAGGGCCTTAATCAATATGGACGGCATCAGAGGCACTGTGGATCTGGCCCAGCGCTCCCCGTTCGATCCGACCTGGAGTAATTTCCAGCTCGGCGCCTCCGACATGGACTATGAGTCCAACCTTCGCTTCGTGAGCTCCATGCTGCAGTACAGTATCAGGGAACTACCTCCGAAGTTGGTGGACGCTGAGCACGTGGAGTTCCTGTGTAATACCACTGGATCAGTGTTCAATCCAACGAAGGTGGAAGCCAAGGATATACCGCCACCAGGTTTGTGACATGACCTTATTATTTTGTGGAGAGTGAGACTTTAGGGATTCTGTGAAAATGGATTCTTCGTGGACTACGGCGTAATCCCCATTTCATTGATGGGAGGCCCGTGCTGAACTGTGGAACATTAAAAGGGCTGGCATGATTATTATTATAAGCTTCAATCTGTGAAACTGTCGAGCCGGTTACATAGGTACTTGTAATGTTTCACTTCATCTCCGCTACTGATGTGTTGATCAGTTGCCAATAGGTACCGCGGAATATTTACATAGCTTGCCGAATGCCGCGAATTCTTGTTGTTCGGTATTCCAACAATAGATACACTTCGGTTAACGCTTTTTAAGAAAAGCATTTTCAATTATAATCGCAATACTTACAAACCAGTGGTACTCAGCTCGTAACTTAACATCATCTTGTGACATTTTTGGGCAAACATATTCTGATACTTAAGTAATGATTTTATTGTCAGAAAATGTATGTATACTTGACCATAATAATCTATACAAATAAATAAAATTGGAGTGTCTGATTGTAATAACCGCTTTTTACTAAGTGCATTTGGATGTATACACGGTACATATACCAAAACAACATTTATTACAATTTTTGTCCGTCTGTTTGTTTCGGCTAATCTCTGAAATGGCTGGATCGATTTTGACCGGACTTTCACTGGCAAATAGCTGATGTAACAAGGAGTAACTCAGGCTACTTTTATTTTAGAAAAACTTTTTTGTTAAATACCACGCGGACGAAGTCGCGGGTAACAGCTAGTGGAACACAAAAAAGTTTATCGGTGTTTATAGTTAAGCCACTTTTCCAGGAATGGGCACCCAAAACCAATACCCAGTTGGGGACCTGCTCGGGAAATATAAGGACCGCACAGAGTACTTGAATCACAAGTACTTGCTGCCGGGTCTGGCCAACGAGCTGAGCGGCGCGTACTGGGACGTCTATCTGCCCCTGCAGGGACTCAATAGCGTGGTGCATAGATCCCTGGTATTGGAGAGGTAATACTATACTTATAAATAGATATCGCCAGACGTTCACACCAATGTATGGCCCTAAAGATGATTAAAAAGTTATCAGACTAGCCGCATGATACAGAAAGATTCAACAAGGAATAGTATCGATTCGATTGGATACCACACTCGTATCGTTAATCACTTTCTGAGCCGTTCAGAATAGTTGAGCGATCAATCATTTCGTTTCGAGATAGGTTCTGGTAAGTTAGAGGTCTGTATCGTACGATAAAAAGTCTTATGCGACACGACAATACATATGGTGAACTCATATATTGTAAAACGCACGATATTACACCGAATCGATTGATACGTAAATTTATGAATCCAGTCCGCAGAGTCTTTTAAAAAGATCATTCTCTAAATCTGACCAAACCATTATTATCCCTTTGCTGAGCACGAGCCTCCTCTAAAGCTGCGCGAGCTGAATGCTATGGTCATCTTTCTGGCTCGCGATGTCGACATAGCTATACAGGTAGGTTCAGTGTAGGGCCATAGCGGCAGCAGTTGCTTTACTCAAGTCACGTGCTGCCTCTGTATGATCAGTGAGTCGGTACACGGCTATTAATGTTATCTTTCAGACGGGAACCAAAACGCGACGTGTGCGGCACGATCCTGCCGTACGAGCACGACACGGAGTATCAGACGCAGATGAGCTCGGCGCAGGTCATATTCCGGTACCCTATAGTGGGCCGGGTCGTGTTCAGACAGCCGCTGGAAAGGCCCTGGGAGGACACCACCATCATTATTGAGAGCATGGTGAGAACTTCTTATTAGAATGAAATCTAACATCGAATTTAATATTTTGCACATGACGAGATTGGCTATTTGTGACTTTGACTGGATCTACTATTTAGTTTCGCATTTTGATCAAATTTACTATTTTGTACATCGAATCGCCTTTTCAGCACGTCGACGGGATTTTGGGATCTCCAAAAAGATTGCATCAGCCCTTTATGTGCTTGACTCTTTGAAAGCACTTCTTGGGGCTAGCCAATAGTCGCTCTAATAACTATGCCCCTAGCTTATCGCTTATGGCATGAAATATAAGATAAGCTAAAATACTTTCCAAAACTCCAGGTGCACGCAGACGGTGCCAGCGTGAACAACACTCACGAGCACCGCTGGGCGATCCACGAGCACTCGCCCGGCGCCGACTACTACAACTGGAGCGCGCGCTGCCTCAGCGCCGGCAAGGTGTACCAACCGCACGCCATGGACATCGACACGCGACACCCCGACACTTACTGCAGGCCGGGACTCGAGGGGCTGTGCCGGCTCGGGGACTTCACTACCAGGTCTGAACTCTATTTCTTTCATATAACATTGTGGTAAACACCACCTCACCAGCCGAGTTAAAAGGAACATTGGCCTATTTCACGCAGTGCTGACAAACCCTATCCACAATTTATTTGGCAGAATTTGTATTGGCTATCTGTGAAATAAGTTTTGGATACGGTGCATCAGCATATTGTGTAACAGTCCCTGAGGGTACTATAAAAAAATGGTCTTTTACCGGAAAAGGGAAGATCTTCCATCCAGGCGAGTGGTATGTCAGTAGGGCGGCCGCTATGCGCCGACGGCTATTGAATTTAATCTCACTCCTTTTACTCCAGGCACGGCATGCTCTCAGTGGCCGGCAAGAAGGTGGACAGCGCGCGTCTGACGCGGCGTCTGTTCACCGACACGTCGGTGGCGCTGGCTGGGAAGCACTCCATCATGAGGAAGTCGCTCGTCATCTACGACGACCATGGACCCGTCGCACGGGGAGAGCGAATGGCTTGTTCCATGTAAGTTATAGTTCAGTCGAAGTGTGAAGGCCATATAGCCGAAAGACGAAGTCAGACGTACAAAAGACAAGGCCGAACAACAAAAGCCGAATGATGTAAGCAAATGATGAGGAAGAAGATCCAACGACGAAAGCCGATTGATGAAAGCCGAATGACGAAGGTCCCAGATGGAGGTGTAAGGATGGCTGTTGTATTTTATCTTCGTTGTTTTTTCCCAGTGTGAACGGGTTGCACCGTCGAAAAGCAGTAGTACGCGACTGGTTCGGTAACGGCGAGCCGGTGCCGCTGAAGGGCAAGCTGGAGCTGGTCCAGCAGTCGGAGTACGATATCACTAACGTACAAGTCACGTTGGACAACCTTAACGACATCAATAATTATAAGATTCACGTGGTGAGTGTATCAAAACTCCATCCATTAGCCGAAAGACTTGCACTACTGGACATGGCCTCCCTTAATGACCTCCACATATCACGGTCTTCCGCAACTCGCATCCACACTCAGACTCATACAAAGCATTTATTCTTAACCCTTGCGGGCATATTGCTGCCCTACGGCTGTGATAAGAACGAAGGAACAGGTTAGCCTACATCCATTTGCCAAGAGAATAAATCATTTCACGTAAAATTACGGTAACTTTAGCATTTGCCATCCCGCTCAAACCACAGATTATATGAATAAGTATAACAGTTATAGCATACTCCTACCTAACTTGCAGCACAGTTGTAAGTTTGGGGTCGAGTCACCTTCGTCCGTAGGAGAATTAAGTACCCTCGCGATACCCTACACATGACCCTGGGTGGTGCCAACCAGGTGACAACTCTACTGGTGGTAGGCTTCGGCCGTGGCTAGTCACCACCCACTGAACAAAGCCATGTCGCCAAGCGGCCTAGCCGTGTTCCGGCATGATGTTCGGTGTTGCCATTCATGGATGGCGGGTCAGATCAGCTGCGCTGCATGTGTCTGTAGCGTCTCGATCTACTGCCGCCTTCCTACCTAGGCAAGTATGCTCCATCGTAGATCTCATCGTCACTTACCATCAGGTGAGATTGAGATCAAATACTTGCCTATAATGTAATAAAAAAAAAAAAAAAAAAAAAGTAGAAATGCCTAATTATGAATGATTGTATTATTTTGCAGACCCCCGTGGAGAGAGACCTGGAGTTCCCGTGCGAGAAGACGACTCTGTACGGCGCCTACAACCCATTCCACGTGAACCGCACGCTCAGTCCACCGCCGACTAAAGGTGTGTACATAAGCTTGCATTGCTCTAGATTCCATCAAAAGCTCTTCTGGACTACAAAGGTATTTTTACACCAATGTATTAAAATGACGTAAAATCCATTTGGTGCATTCGCTGCTAATGTTTTTTAATATCACTAAATGAACACATGAACTGTAGGCCTGAGACCAAGCAACGCTTGAATGATGGGTACCGTACAGTGCGCTGGGAGCGATCTCAGTATAATAATACGTTTAAAAATATTAAACATCGATACAAACGTTGCATTCGTTCTCATAAAAAAAGTTTGCTTCTACCAGGATTCGAACTCGGGATCTTCGGTACAGAAAGCAGTCTTGCTACCAATTGTCCTAATCAGGTCGTCAGGTCTTTGGGACTAGATAAGTTATTTTTACCCAATAGATTAAAATATCAGAAAAGCCATTTCGTGACTTTAACTGCATTTTTTTAGCGTAAAGATATTTAGCGTGATACTTTTAACACTTTAATGTTGACTGGAGGATCCTTTATATTATGTCTAAAACGCTAGCAGCACCCTTTTGTATGCCACACCACTATCAAGTCTTTCTTCCCCGAAGGGTGAGGTTGAGGGGATCTGCAGTACATCCAAACTTTCTGATGGTATTTGGGTCTCAACATTATAGTGGATAAGCATATCATACCAGTCACACCTCTCCTTCAATGTGAAACGATTCCGGGACAAAGTCGAAGACGCTGACTCAGTGTCGGTTGGCGTTTTTTTTATTAAAAATCGTGAAATCCTAAAAATACCTTTGTTGAGATGATGTTGACGTGTGGTTAGTGGTAAGCTTTACGTTGATGCATTTAGCAATGTGCTTCACAGGTACAGCTGACCAGTACGAGCTGGGCGACCTGGGCATAAAGTATGGCTTATTGGATGACTCAAAGAATATCAACACTTACTACAACGAGACACAGATCTCGCTGTTTGGACCTTACAGTATACTGGGACGATCTGTAGTCCTGCATAAAAAGGTCAGTAATTATCTCCCAGTAAAAATCCGTCATGGAAGCAAAAGGTCCGTAGCCATCTAACTAATCGTGTGGAATCAACAATAAATAAATAAGTTTTATATTACATAATTAAAATATCGCTAGAGGAACACACCGTATAGGTCTCAAAATAAGCAACGCTTGTGTAATGGATATATGTACTAGGTATACTTAATACATATTAATCGTGTATGACTCGGGTACAAACGTTCATGCTCATCACACATTTGTCCCTACCGGAATTCGAGCCCATACCCCCATGTACAGAAAGCAGGATCACTACTAAACTATGCTAATCGGGCCATCTTGCAGTTTATAGCCTTGAAAATTAGCTCATGATATAATTGCAGTACCGCAATCAGACAATCAGACTATCGACAGAAAACTCCTAAGTTGTTACAAGCATAATGGGGTCCTATCACCTGTGATATAGGTAACATTTCCAACTGGCAGCAAGGTTCTCCAACCGACCTGGTCCCTTAACATACTTAATCGGTTTCCAGAACAACCGTCGCTGGGCTTGCTCCAGCGTGGAGCGCGGCTACAGCCCGTCGGAGGCGCGCGAGATCCGCGGCATCGCGTCCTTCCACCACCCCGGCGGCTTCGCGCGCGGGTACATCCGGGTGACCCAGCTCATACACAACGACGGCAGCACCAGCGACACCGTGCTGGAAGTCAAGCTGAGGCACCCTGGGGTCAGGGATACCAATCTGGTGAGCAAGCGGTTTGTAAATATTGTTATGAATGGGACCTCCAATTTACAATCTTACGACAATTCTCGTATCGACCGATTCGGTTGCAACTTGTATTATGCTCTATAGAGTATAGAGTATAGTCATTGCCTTAAAATCTAATACAAAAAAATACTACTATAGTTTGACCACTACCGCTGTGCCGCGCTCTAGGAATGCGGGGCGTGGTGGGGGGGGGGGGGGGGGGGGGGGGGGGGGGGGTTTAGGAAAGAGAGTTGACGGCGGACTGACGGCGGACTGACGGCGGATTGACGGCAGACTGACGGCCGATACTCCCCTCGCTTCGCCGCGCACATACCCAAGGCGCGGCACAGCAGTAGTGGTCAAACTATACACTGTCTAACCCCCGAATTTATAGACGTTTTATAACTTTACCGAACGTTATATAGTACTGCGCAAAAGAGTTATGCTTTGCGCTGTACTATATGACGTTTGATAAAGTCATAAAACGTCTATATTCGTGGATAAATCTTTTGTAATATCTTAACCACGACAAAAAAGAGTTGCCATTTTTGAAATCGTCCGGATAGTGTATTTTTTTTATAGTCGAGTAAAGTGGTCGAGTTGAAGTTGAGGTACCCGAATAATAACCACCTGTATACGATTGTGTTAATGTTAACCAGACGCTACACCACAACTGGGCGATATTCGTGAACCCGGTGGGCGTGGACGCCGCCGTGGCGGTGGCCAACACGCGCTGCGTGGCGGGCGGCTACCGCTGGAACCCGTACTTCACGCAGCTCGCCGACCCGCTCAACGTGAGTGTTTCAATGTATTTACAATAGATGTCGCTAGTGTCGAATTAACACACGCTGTCTAAGTCGCGTGATACATTTATAAATAGTTTTGATTTCATGAGGGTTATTTTCGAATAATCCTAGAATTCATTAAGCCTTGTAGGTCTGCCTTAATCCCCTCCCCAGGACCTATATTTGTCGTTGTACTATCGGCCAAAGTTAAGCATGCCCAGTTATGCATGTGTCGATCGTTCAATTTAAGCGATCTGGATCAATACTGATCCGTTGTCAAAACGAACCGGTTCGTACGACCCGATCAATTGATCGATTGGTTCAGTTCCGGATAGGAATGTAATCGATTGATTGATTTCGTTTCGGAACCAGATTATAGTGTCAGATCCGATCCGACTGATCAATAACCGCAGGTCGCCGGGTCACTATATTTTTAAGGTTATAAAATTCATGATATTACGATACTACGTAATTTGCCAATTCGAAAAATAAACCTTAATGAGGTTAATTTAAGGTAGACATACGAATTCGTAGTAATTTGCAGTAATGCATTTTTCTTAGGGGCGGTCACACAAATTACAACTCTCTGTAATATGTAGCCATATTACAGAGCCGTCGTTCCATTAACTTGAAGAGGCGAGGATATATCAGTTTTCTTTCTTGCCACCACGTAATTGGGTTTTCTGTTCATTTTAGTAGTGGTTCGTGTAAATATTTGTCAGTTTCAATTATAGAAAATAAACTTAGTAGTAGAAGATAAACTTAGTGCATGCTGGCACTAAATTTACCTTCACCAAAATAACATTCGTTAGATCCTTTCTCCATAAATAATATGTTAGTATAAGTTTAGTATAGTATATATTTTAGGTATTATAGGTAAATATATAACTTTTTACCGGTTTCAAAAACACGACACGACATCAATGACCGCAGGTCGCCGGGTTACTAAATTGACGAGTAGTGCAATTGATTTGAAAACAATGAAATTGCAGATCGTTTTAACTATTTACCTATATTTTTATTTTAAGCTTTATTTCCAAGAAAATAAAATTCATGATTCTACGATACTACATTCGCCAATTCCAAAAATAAACCTTAGGTTAGTTAATATAAGGTAGATTATTTCGTTGTAATTTACAGCTAATAATGCATTTTTCTTTGGGGCGGTCACACCGCGATCGGCTGTGGCTCGCTCTCGCTCGTTCAAATTAATCTGACCCATGCTATCTCAGTCGCACGATAAGATCGCGATCTGTAGGATCCGTGACAGCGGGACTGATTGCAGCCGCGGCTCAGTTCAAAATTCGAATGAACGAATCGTATTCGCCGTGGCGACCCGATCATTCGCGTGGTTCTCGCGAACCGGATCATTTGATTCGGTCAATCGCGAACGACTCAAGGCTAATGCCCAGTTAAGAAATTTTTCCCTTACAAGCGAAGCAGGTGATAAACCACGCCCCATTCCGATTTTCGCCAATCAGATGCGTTACACGTTCGGGTGAATGCATTACGTAAAAACATTAGACAGTCGCTATTTGCGCCTGCTAATTGTTGACGCGTCCCGTGTTATCGCCATTTTTTGCTTTTACGAACTGTTTATATCCATCGGACAGTGCATTGCAGTGGAGTTAAATATGCAAGTAAGTACTATTTTGTTTAAATAAATAATTTGCTTTTAGTATTAGTAGTTGTTATATGTATATTTTATCATTTGGTTTGTTTTATAATCCATAAGTAATGTTACTATACAAACTAAATAAAAATTCATTGCATTTTGAAAAACCCTCTAAATTCTTTAATATATTTTGTGTGAACTGTAAAATACCGTATTAATAACGCAAAACGTTTAATGCGTTTACGTTTTTATATCATTTTTTTTAATGATATAAAAAATATGCACCGAGTCTTTGAATATCATTATTAATATTTACTTTAGAAACTTGCACAATTTGATATCCTGAATGTTCTTATCAAACTCTATTCATGTTTTTTATAACATAACGACCACTGTTTTAAAATAACCCTAAATGCAATGGAATCTACTACAAACAAATGTGTTTTTCCTTAGATCTCATACACGGTGTATAACGCTACCAAGCAAATTTACGCTTTATCTCACCCCAATAAGTGCGTTAATGCTTTCATAATGAAATCTGCGGCCCACTTATTCTATATAAATCTACTCGAACAAAAGCGCCATTGTTTATATTTAATAGATTTATAATGGGCTAATAAAGTTGCCGACATTGCCTTGTTTAAAAAAATGTGGTGGCATTCGAAAACACATTTTGTTTGTAACAGCCGACGATTTTATTACTCTTAAGTTAGAAAATATCAATGTTCCAAATCACATTATTGTTTTTAATTTAAGGTGCAATAATAATGATAAGTGACGAGCGGCTTGCAATCAATTGTGTCTGACTGATGAAAACAAAACATTTTTTGCAGCGATCAACCGGTGCGGCAGGAAGGAGTTCTTGACGACCGCGTCCGTGCCGTCTTGTCGATCTCGAAGCGGAATAAACGGACAACAGCGCACTGTGGGTGTTGTTAAATTGTTTACCCGCAGTTAGATAATAAGGAAGAATTTGATTTATAATAAATGTATGCAATAAAACAATGTGTTATATTTAAAATGGTTTGTGACACTAATAAAAAATAACGTGTGTAAATTATTATTTAAATGAATTAAATAGTTTTCTTTTATACGCCGAATCCTCAAAAATCATTCCCACTTCAATCCTATTTTATGAGCTTTTATTTTCTTTTATGGCTCCGATAAAGAATGAAAATAAGTCATTTAAAACCTTATCTACATTGTTAAAGGCATAGTATCGCCTGACAGGGTGTCTTATACAATGTCGATAAAGGTATAAAAAGGACAACAATTATTGTATTAGATATCGATCTTTACAACTTAATATTATTACAACTAAAACAACTCCATATTCTACCAGTCGCCAGAATTAAAACTATGTCAAGTTCAACCTTATAGCAACACCATCAAAGTGCATTTTCATAACTGGCAAGTGAGTTATATTGTATTATTTGTGTTATAATTATTGTAGATAATGACTACTTTGAAAAATAAAAATCTCTAGCTTACAAATTTATAATTGAAAATTTAGTATATTTTAATGAGACTATTAACTAAATTACACATTGAAGTAGTCAAATTTTAAATGGACAGTTTGCTCTACAAACAATGCAAATATTTGTGTATAATACTATAGTAGTATATTTAAATCCATTGTGTATTTTTCACTTAGGTAAGTATATTGATTTATTTTAAATATTTTATTTATATGTGTTCAACAGTATTTTATAATTTATTGAATAATCTCTGGTTATACATATATTAAATACATAATCAAGAATAATATTAGAAAATCAAGATAATACATTTTGCTAGACGAAACAGTTAAATATATGAAATGCGTATGAAATTAATTCCAAATGTTAACAGCATGGGAACAATACGTAAAAATCATGAGCCATTCCCATTCATGTTTCAAATTCCAAGAACTTATCACACACACAAGCAAAGTTTACAGTAATAGCATGCCACACTATTAAAAATCATTACAATATTCACACGAATACGGCTAAGGATTTCTAAGCTTTTCTATTGGTCGATTGTTGGACAAGGGCGTTTGTCTTTGCAGTGTCGGGCCGAGAGCCGTGTATACAATTATCGCCTTTAGACTGGTCATGCGGAACTTTGGCCGATAGTACAGACAGTGAGTATTGACGAAATGTTGGGAATATCTGGATTCTGGATCTGGAGGAAAGCGCTTCCATCAAGTAGACTCTGGTAGTAGCTACTAGCTAGTAGGCTGCTGTGCTTTATTGTTAAAGCGATTCAGCGTTTTTGTAGCCTTGGTCTAGCGATCCTTGTTTAAAGCGGCATCACACTTCATGATCTGAGTAAAGCGGCCTATATTTCGACGTGAAAAATAAAATGTTATTGACTGCTTTCGACAAGT
The DNA here is from genome assembly GCA_905404115.1 of Pheosia gnoma. Taxonomy (NCBI): domain Eukaryota; kingdom Metazoa; phylum Arthropoda; class Insecta; order Lepidoptera; family Notodontidae; genus Pheosia; species Pheosia gnoma. The sequence goes on from FR989916.1 coordinate 202,784, forward strand.
GTAGTTTCATGAAGCATACCTTAAATCTTTTTGTTACTATATATCAATATATTTTAAAATAAGGTAGATACAATATGACGACGGCTGGATTTGTATTTGAACGATGACCGCTCGACACCTGTGCTAGCGGGTACGATTACCGCCAAGGCAAATTTCTAAAAATATATTTTCGTGATTTGTGATCCGTAATACAAGCGATGCTTTGTTTGGGACCTTAAAGTTGGTCTGGAGATATTTATGTAATGTTCATAGAGTTTTACGTGTTGACAGCTAATGGTTTTGTTGTTCGCCAGCACGATCTGTACAATCAAGAATGTGGAGCTGACAACCCGTTGCGATGCGACGTGGGAGACCTCACCGCGAGACTGGGGACCATAAGTAAGTCGTTTCACAGTTCTTACCTACTAATCGTTACAGAAGTAGCCACCTACGTGGATAAGTACCATTTATTTGGTGTCTTACAAGAGTCTACTGAAGTTTTCCAAGACCTGATGAAAGTAGATTCCAAGCTTTCGGATATCGAACAAAAAAATTGTTCCAATTAAAATATTTATTTCGTTAACTCCAAGTAGGTACAAAGGTATTTTTAAAACTAAACAAGTCGGTAAAAAGTACGTAATTCATAGTAACATAGATACAACATACAATACAACTATTAAAATAAAACGATTTTTTAAAGATTTTATCGCGTTTATTTTATGTTTTTTACGTTCGTTTTCGTATGAGGGTACCCCAGTTCTAACTATGACACTAGGACGTCTAACACCTCAGTCCCCCCGTGACCGCGGTTGCTGTAAAGCAGCCGACACGTCGGGAACGTAAAATCATAAAATAAACGCGATAAAATCCTTAAACTTAGTTTTTAAAACTTAAATTTCAATGTGTAGTATTCGCGTAAATATAAGAAAACAATACCACTAGCTAACGAGTATTTATGACCCCACACAAATCCTTGATATGATAAATTAATTAGTGTATAAAAACTGCATTGAAATCGCGAGCTCTAATTAGCAATTGTTGAGTGTTTTAATTGGATATAAAGATATCGGCGGTGAGCGGCAAGTGTTCATGGACAGCAACTTCCCCCTCGAGGGCACCGTGAGCGCCATGGGCCGCTCCGTCGTGATCTTCGGGCCCGGCCGCAGCAGCGAGCGCTTCGCCTGCGCCAACATAGAACCCGATAAGGACATCATTAAATTCGTCAATGTCATGAAACCACCGAGATTTGTACTGTGAGTAATGATTGTTTTATAATGATTATCATTTCTTTAAGTGATGACTCTCAATAAATGTAAAAAAAAGTAATTACACTTATTTACCAAAAAAGTGCACAGTTTACTTATTAAAAAAAATCGCCTGTAATCCCCTAAGAGGTAAGTAAATGTAAACTGCAGTGCTCCCACATTTCACGGTCCGGATGGTTCACCAGCGTGCCCGGTATAAGGCAATAGTGCCAATAAACCGGGCACACTCTTCAACGTGAGGAGGATTAAGACCAAAGTCCACCACGCTGGCTCAGTGCGGTATGGTGAACTTCACATAACTTTTGACAGATCTGCGGGTTTTACAATGGATAATCATTACAGAAGATTGAATTTGTACATGAAAATCCGTAAAAGTTAGGGATGCGAGGTTGTATTTGAACCAGAAACCATTTTTCCAAGGTCAGCATTAGCATTGAATAGAATTTAGGTTTAAAAGTGTTTAACCACTTCTTGTTTTTATTATATGTTTAAATAAAAGGCTTCTTTATAGGTACAATTAATATAATATCAGTTAGAGACATGATAATACGCCAATCATGGCTGACGACGGAAATCAAGAGAGAGCCATAGTGAATAGAGATGCGACATGAACAATAGTGATGTGACAGTTTTCTATACCATTTGTCTATTGGCAGCGGCTTGTTCCTGGCGGACGTGCGGCGCGTGCTGGGCGCGCCGGAGTGGATGCTGGGCGTGGACGCGCGCCGCACGCGCCTGCTGCACCGCGGCGCCTGCATACAGATCCTGCTGCACTTCACCGGCCCACATGCCAATAGGCTGGAGCTGGACTTTACGAGGTACCTAAGATAAGTTACACGTCCCCTTGCTCGTTGTATTAAGGGTCTCTCACCTTGCAGTAATCCCGGTATATAATTACTCATATAACTAAACTAGCTGTTACCCGCGACTTCGTCCGCGTAGTATTTAACAAAAAAGTTTTCCAAAATAATAGTAGACTAAGTTACTCCTTGTTACATCAGCTATCTGCCAGTGAAAGTCCCGTCAAAATCGGTCCAGCCATTTCAGAGATAAGCCGGAACAAACAGACAGACAGACAAACAAAAATTGTTAAAAATGTTGTTTTGGTATATGTACTGTGTATACATCCAAATGCACTTAGAAAAAAGCGGTTATTTTAATATTACAAACAGACACTCCAATTTGATTTATTTGTATAGATAATGGGAAAGCCCTCAGTCTATTGTACGGTACCTATATAATACAACCGTTGCTTAGTTTGGAACCGTGCACTTGGTGTGTTCGTCTGGCGATAATATTTCTCTACTGTATTTACTTCCTCGCGTATAGAATGTTGATGCTTGTTTGTCTCTCAAACGTGAACGTTGCCACCAGGTTGCTCGCGTCAGGGAGGCTGGACTCTCCGAGCATCTTCATCCCAGGGTTTGTGAACACCAAGAGGAAGACGACGCTATCGTATCGACAGTGCGGTACCATAGACCCTAATGATAGGAAAAGTAAGTTGTAGCAATCAATGGTTTATAGCCTTCTTCATAGAGTTTAATGTTCAATGTGTTATAAGTATTTATAAGAATAGTTGCTTTAGTTTTTTGACTGTCTAGCTTGGTTAGCTCGACACAAGCTGCCCTGCGGGTGATTCATATGTAATACACAGCCTATACCGGCGGATCTAAAGGTAAACTAAGGAGGGAATTTTGGAATTTTGACCCCTAAAAGACTCCTCAAGGGCCCTCTGTCCCTTCGTATGAAGTTGTTTTTTAATTACTATGGGGCGCGTGGCAAGTGTATAAGGAAAGGTTGCCTGCTAGAGATCGCTATTAGTGATAAGGCCGCCCATTGTGACACTCTGTATAAGTTAAGTTTGTGTAATTTTGTATTCATTTTATGTGGTGGAACAATAAAGTGTTATCTATCTATTTATCTGTATATAATTATTTGTTTCAGACAATAACAACTTCTACTTCCCGAACCCGTCGGCGGCGTCGACGACATTACCGAGCGTTGTGTGCATCCTCACATTCCTGCATCTTGTGATAGTTTGTAGATTATAGATAATTTATTCATACCAAATTGTACATACACTAAGATAATAAAGATATGAAATTGTTTTCAGTTTTTTTAATCCAAATTATATAATGCCTTACAAAAGTATTAATGGTAATGAATGTTCAAAAAGTTGTTCTTAAATGCATCTTATGTTAGTTCCTTAGGTCATAATTTAAAGAACTCCAACAGTTTACAAGATGGAAAAACTGACAAATCGAACTGATCCGAATCGATTTCATGTTTTGATTAGCAATGAGGGAGAAAGTAATCATAATACTTATTAAACATCCATCATGCGCTTCACACAAAAGTTTGGTCCCTACCAGGATTCGAACCCGGGACCCTCTGCGCATAAGGCAGGGCCACTACCAACTGAGCTAATCAATAAGATCGTCTCGACATTCAATTGACTGGTAGTCATTTAAAGGACAATTACTGAAACGACTTACTAGTTAAGCTTCGTACACACGTCTTTGTATAGACATTATTATTTATGTTCCCCTTTACGGAACTATGTATATGAAAAATACCGATACAGAACATAAGCTCGGACACTCGCCATATCTATCAAACAAAATCTAAGAATAACCAACAACCTGTTGATTGCCATAGATGCCAGTAATATTATTCCCATCGACACAATAATAAGAATAATAAGAAATCTAGTTAATAAAGTTCATTAACTAATTAATAATTTAGTTAAATAACAAAAAGAAGGACTTCGAAAGAAAAGAAAAACATATCCTTTGAATCTTCTCGACTCTTCAAACATAACAATGTATGTCCACAGTCAGGATACAAGCAATACCTAGGACATAAATACAGATCCATAATACGTACGTTTAAAGACTAGAGTACCCACGCATGCGTTAAACCCGGATCAATATCCCACCCTTGCCTCACCGGTGCCCGGAGTCCGGGCACTCCTCAGTGCTGGTTTCCTGTTTGATCATTAAACATGCAGTATAAAGTTCGGTTGATGTTCGTCTTTATTTTATATTCGGTTCAAGCGAATTTGGAAGGACCTTTTCTCTTTTTCGGACCGAAATCTTTGGAGAAATACAAAAGGCCTGTTTTGAAATTCTTGGATCAAGATGATTTAATGAGGATTTATGGGGAGCAGGCGGCAATAGTGGTTTTCAATAACCAGGACTCTGTGCCTCTGTCTAGTGGGTATTTTCCGCGGTTAAGGAAGATGCTGGAGGGCCAGGTTACACTGGTCCTACCGCAAGACTTCTTGGATGTGCATCCGGATTATATTAGTAATGAGACGCAGGTGAGTGGTTTTGGCTTTAGTATTACTTTATTAATGTGTTTCTTATTTGCTGAATCAGGGCACAACTACAAAACATTATTGTGTCAAATAATAAAAAAATACCCGCCATATTGAGGAGAATAAAAGCACAAGTGGTGCCCCCATCTTAAGGCGGGAAAAACTGTAAACAAAACAACCGACCAATGATGTGTCAGTAGATGGCGTTACACGTAAAAAAACTATAACAATTTGAAACGGTGATAGTAAATCGTTGTGTTGTAGATGCTCACTCTACAAGGCCCGTGGTCGGAGCGCGACGCGCAGATGACTGAGACCTTCGCAAGACTACAGGATATCTACGGAACTGGTAGAGTTCTAGGCATATTAGGTACGTTACCCAATTTTACAGATAAGTGAAAATATACATACAACTAGTACACTCGGGGCACATAGCTCGCAGAACCGATGGCCGTTGGGGCAGAAAGGTTCTAGAATGGCGACTAGGTACCGGAAGACGTAGTGTAGGACGGCTCCCCGCAAGGTGGACCGATGATATCACACGCGTAGCGGGAAGCCGGTGGATGCGCGTGGCGGAGGACCGTGATGTGTGGAAATCATTGGAGGAGGCCTATGTCCAGCAGTGGACGTCTTTCGGCTGATAGAGTAGTACACTCACACACTTAAAAGAGATGGACCTGTAAAAATACAGTTAGCTGATCGGTAATGTGTCTCATTTCTGTGCATAGCTATGATCCTTGCAGAGGTTTCAGCTCCTCTTTAATTACACTAGTGTTATAGATAATTACAAAAAGCGTAATCATAGTCACAAATTCTGGAGTACATGAGACATTTACTCTTCATTACTTTCCAGGCAATTCAGTATCTCAGAGCCAGTCAGCCGACTACATTGATAACGAGGTCTGGTCGCGCGCGCGGCGGCAGGCGGCTGAAGAGGTCTCTACCACAGCACCGGCTCCTGAAGATGAAAAACCTATACGGGCTACGCAAAAGTTCGCGCTCTATAATGCTACAGGTGAGTGGAAAGATTTTATGAGACTCTAAAAAGACGATAAGTAGGTGCTCAAGGGGGTTTCGAATGTAATACATATTCCGAATAACATCGCTACAAGCAAAATGAAAAGGCAGACATAAATCCAGACTAGAACCGAGTGTATAGTCCAAAACAAATATGAAGGCGATCGCAGTATCGTCCAATCCAGAGCAAATTTTGATAAGATCATTTTCAATATTTATCCCAACGAGAATTGAACCTACAGCAACAGGCTGCAGTACGTCGTGCCACCTGTACCTACGCTCAAACCATTTGGCCAAATGGTCGTAATGCTGGCTTCGTAATTTGCAAGACTTAAAACTTTTTAACATTGAACCAAATAAATTCACATGTAAGGACCTACATAGTTCGAGATCTTATTATTTATCTTCTTGATATTTGATTTGATGTCGCCATTACCAGGCATCCGTCACTCGTTGTTCCTACTGCGATAAATACCTGTACCCGCGCGCTGTACCCCGGCGGTGCGGGCCGCAACGCGCTTGCAAGAGATAGAGTTACGCGATAAAAAAAGAAGCGCATAGTTACGCAATAATAATTTTTAAAAAGGCATAAAACGTAGCGGTGTGCGAGTTGATGTGCACTTTATTGCTATGTAGCAAGAGTTATGTTTAATTTAAATGTCATTAACTATTAAATAATCTTTGCCATTACCATAAAACCCAATGATAATACATTCAGAGTCAGAATACTGCGTGTCTCCCAATGTTAATGAGTATACAATCGACAGGTCCACCAGGCAAAGGTGCTCTTCTCTACTCGTCCGGCTGTCCGGAACTTCGCAGAGCCAACGGCACAAATCTGGTGCTGACTACTCCTGTTGGGGAACCTACCATCAAACCCACCAGGCTGTACACCATGGTTGTGGTCCGCTTCAAAGACCGGGACACTAAGGTTAAGATCAATGTATAAACAAAGTGGCGTAGCATAGGTCATTAGCACCCGGTGCGGATTTCAAATTTGCCGCCCTCTTATTTTTGCTATTTATGTAAGGAGACATATTTATTTAAAATAACATTGAAACGAAATATGTTTCCTAAATAATAGTTAGTAAGAAACCTTGCATCACCCATGCATAGAATATTATACCTGGATATAAGGTAACGACAAAAAAAATGACGAAAAAAACACTGAAAGAAATATTTTTTTTTCTTAATTTTTTTTTCATATCTAATTTTTTTTCTCTAACCGCCACTGTGAAATGCCGCCCCCGGCAAAGTGCCGCCCGGTGCGCACCCTCCGCCCCCCCCCCATGCTATAAGCTATAAGACAGAGATAGTCGGAGAGTCTGTAGAGATAGATTCAGATGTTTTTCAGAAGTTGTTTAGTTTCGTCCGAATATGCAGGTATTTTTTTGGCATTTTTTTTTGTAAAATATTACTCTCTCACTTTAGGATAAATTCTTATTCCTCCTCTTCCTAGATATGTTTATAGGCTTGACAGTTAATGTAACAATGTTGTACAGCATATACAAGGCATAACAATAATTTTGAAAAATATTATAAGGGATTAACATGTAGGTGATAACGATCACCTTTATGTATAAAATATTATGTGTAGTGTTTCACTTTTCTGCGAAAAAGCGAGACATTACCGTTTTATCGCGAACTTAGTATGTAGTGTTATTTTTAAGAATTCAAATAATTTGATTATATTATTCGGGAATGTAACCTTTATAGCCTACTGATGCACCCTATAAAATCTTTTAAACTATTATTGTTAAACCTTACATGAAAGTTTTGTTTAATAGTTTACATTAATAAAACATTATTCTGATACGCAATTATGTGTAAGAATTGCTTGCTACTTGTGATACTCTTTATTTCAATCACGCAAGCGACATACATTTAATTTTTAATATCTTCCAGATCACACTGGAGTTTAGTTTCAAGCAGTCAGCTGGTTGGTGGACGGCAGTCGGGGTCGAGGTGAAGTTTGGTCTGGAGACCACAGGGCTGAGTCTGACGGCACCAGCGCCCCCTGACGCGCCGTCCGCCGTGCTGGGCAGATCCTATCACTGCTCACTGCCACTCGTGTACTCATCAGAGGAGGCAACGCTCACATTGCCAGATGTTCAGGTATGTCAATCATCATGATCAGATGATAAAGACCACAATAGTCTTTTTTTAACGGACACTGACGTGAGGCTGGGCCAGTTAAATACCGCGCACAGAAACCTCACTTTAATCCAAGCACTTAGTGCAAGTTGACATTAAGTCAGGCTGCTTCCGTATGTAAGAAATGTTCAATATATTTCTAAAATACCATATCGAGAGTATGGAGTTTGACGGTTCAAAGTTAAAGTAAGAGTTACTTAATACGAAATAATGACAGCGTTTGAGTGGAGCAGCGAGAACCTGCCTCGAACGAGTCAGCTACTGATTGAGCTAGGCAAATCAGCCTTGGGTGCCTGGGTACTGATTTAAATCAGTGTTTAGTATTGATCATGATGAGATCAGATGATGCAATGTTAATGAGAATAGTGTCAATAATGATGTTAGTGAAGTGATGTCTGACAATGCTGTTAATGATGAAATGATTTTTTCTCCTAACAGATGCAAATGTTTATGGAGAATACAGAGAAATTCGCTGATGCCTTCGACTGCATTGGATTTACGACTGTACCGATCTGGTAAGTGGTCCAGAAATTGTTTTCCTTAATTCCAAAACTGAACTAACCTATTTTGAATAAATTAAACTGTAGAACGTACGTACTTAATCAAGTAAAATGTGGATTTCACCATGCCACCGTCACTGGCATGGAAATATTATAGCGTTGTCTCAAAGTGTTACATGAAAAAAAACCCACAATATTTCGTGTCTATGCTTCAGGTCTGGGCTCATGGTGACGTTCATCATGCTGCTAGGGTTGGGCGTGTCACTATCGATGATCTTGGACATCAAGACCATGGACCGGTTTGAAACGAACAAGAGCAAGCAGCTGACTATTACTGTTAGCGAGTAGAAATAGATTATAGATACCTAATTATTATTGTTCTGTTGATTTGTCGTTAATAATAAAAATCTAGCATTTAAATACGAATAATATTGACACAGTTGTTAGTGACCCTGCTTGCCCATGAATTCTAATACTGTAATATATAATGTACTTATGTGTTATTCACTTTTTACATAATATATTTATTTATACATATCATTAAATAAACGTATGTAGTTTTCGTCCATTATTCCAACATTTACCGTTCAATTGATAGAAAGTTACAATTCATTTGTAATGACATTACAGAACAGTTGGCAATGGAATTACAAGCCAAATCAACTCAACGTGAGTCGGTAGTGACAGTGCTCCTGCTCTCTGTGCCGAGGGTACCGGGTTCGAATCCCATCATAGGTGAAGTTACTGTGCGATAGATGAGCGCGCACCCAAGAATACATAAAAAACACCAAAAACCTCATCTGGTAATAAATAAGCGAAAGTGGATGGGACTCATGCACCGAGGCGTCGGCGTGTAATAAATTATGACCTCTATGCCGCGGCGATAAGAGTTAACCTGTTCCCTATATGAGGTTAATGGTTTGATTAGATTTAGTTCCGAGTTATCGGCGATAGCGGTATTGGTAATAATTTTTCGTACAATATCAACAACACTTTGAACGTGTATTTCTTCTTCACCGTCGGATCAACCACCCGACAGAGAGTGACGGAGCTATAACAATAATGAGATACAAACATACTACTTTGTTTTACTTATAGCACTGTTTCTCTGGCCCATTTTTTCCAGCGTTCGCGTTCTGCGTTCCGCGTTCTTTACGATTTATGCGTTGCTGACCGTCTCCTGTTTGAACGAGTGTTACGAAACCCATGCGTTACAGATAACGCTCTCCGCCTGTGTTAAAGTATTTTAGGTAAGGAAAAGTTTGTTACATGCGCATAAGCAATTTTTCTTTTAGAAAATGTTAATCACCGCTCCGCTCGTAGATCTGCGCTGTCCAAAACATCTTGTTTCGTATTGATAAACTTTCACTTATTAGCCAGCGCCGGCGCAGAGGTGATTATTCTAATTTTATATCGAAAACACTCGCGATCTCGCGACACACATCATGTTATGACCCACTGCTGGGAGACCACACTGTAAACACATTCCTGATTGAATCACCCAAAGAGTATTCTTTTTTTCTTTTTAACCTTTTTCTATTGAGACTATGCCCAATACGATTCTGCTAATGTCAACGTCGTAAAAGGGTAAAAGTTATCTATGAACGTCAGCAATTTATTCACGATCGTGAGGGTAGATCGGTGGGACGCCATTTTCATATCATCATGTCACATCCATTATTTTATTTATAATGTGTATTTATTGAATTTGTTATTGCTATTAATTACTTGACATTGTGCAAAATACCCGCTAAGTTGTGGGTGAGGCCATATTCATATCCATTTTATTTCATCGCATCTCATTTCGTAAAAAAGATGAATAAGAAGAAGAGGGTAGGTCGGTAGGGTACCAATTAGCATATCAATGGGTAAACTGGCGACTTTTTGTACATTGAACTCTGCGATTGTCAATTTTGTTTTATTTTCCAAAAAATGTGTTTCTTTGCAAAGTAATGTGTAATATTAGTGGGATATTTAGCATTGTGTTTTCATAAACGTGCACGAGTGAAGGAAGTTTTAGTGCTCTGCAGTGAACCAACATTTCACTCATCATATTTTGGTCACATTTTTAAAGGGGGCGAGCCCATTGCCTTTATACCGGAAAAAAAACCCTTCAATACCAAAGGGTTTCAGGCCACCATACAGGTCTAGTGAGCGTTGGCGATCTTCACACGTATTTTAAAACGCAGGTTTCCTCACGATGTTTTCCTTCATGATACGAAAGTGATAAGTAGGTAATCAGCAAACTAGGTAAATTCCTCCGTGGGGAAGACGGGGAGATGATTCGAATAGATAGCCTGGAGAGAGTCGTGTGGAGAAAGGAAACCCTGGAATTACAAATCTGAAGGTTATACACAAAAGTAGTATCACCTTGTTATGCCCATAAGTCCAAAGCGTACAGGCATATCTAGCTAAAATGAAGTGATCTCCTGAGTGCATCGTGAACGTAGCTGTTACTTTGGATGCGCATGCGATGCGAGGTAACGATACGCGCTTATGAATATGTGCACAACATAAACACGCGACGGCAAGCCGGTCCACAGAGATGCTCGTCAGGATAGGACGTCAGGATAACACATAAATTCATAGCAAACTTAAATGCCTACTTATTCCCTGGCTTAAAGCAACTTCTTCATGCAAATGGTCCTCTTCCGATTTGAGTGGTCCTTATTGATCGCGTATACGAACTAGGAATACATATTTAGATTCAGGTCGAGCCTATTTCATCTCCACGACAAGATAACTCATATCTTCTTTATATGTCTCATGTAGCTAATCTTCTATCACGTATTCCTGCTATCTTAGTGTATTTCTCTAAGTATCATATTGTCATTCATGATAAAGAATTTAATGTAACATCTATGTTGATGATGCTCTTGTTCCCTGAAGATGCTGCATATTGAATACTTTTTTTTTAATTCAGTAACTTAACTGAATTAACGTCGAATACTCCAAAACGAAACAACGGAAGTTTCATAATTTTAATGAGTCTTAAAAAAATGTAACGACCCCTGAACAGAATCAGAATCTTTTTTTATTCATGTAAACTATTAAGTTCATTACTTATGAGTCGTCAAAATAGTTACAAAATGCTAAGCTACAACATTACCACCCGTTCAGAATGCCGTTCCTATGGAGAAGAACGGGCAAGAAACTCCATGGTTGCTCTTTTAAAAAAGATCCGTTACATTTTTGAGCAGTACATTGTTATGGGAACTCGTAAATAGGGCTTCATAACTTTATAATCGTTAGTGTAATTAACAGTTAATGTGGTAAGCTGATTACCTGAAGTCATTGAACTTTTAGCTTTGACAGCAGTACCAACCTGCCGTTACTAATATGTTTACAAAAGAGGTACCTACTTGAAAGGCAAATTTGTGTCGCCATGACATCTCTACAAGTAGAAATCAAATATTCGGAATGTGTGAGTGAAGAATGTGATGCGTACGCGATGGTGAGATACTAAAAAGCCTGCTGTTTGAGTTATCGATGGTATAAATCTATGTATAACTAGTGTTTACCCATGACTTTACCCGCGGTACTACAAAGACATATAGCCTATAGCTGGGATAATGTAACTTAGATTCGTATTAGCACAACTTTACAATCAATTGTAAAACTCTGGTGTTTGTAAAGGATTTTCAGAACTACATCCATTGAAATGTCATATTCACTATACTTATAAACAAACAAACTGTACCATTTTATAATATTAGTATAGATATAGATATAAACAATGCTAGCGATATTTGTTGGTAGTCGAAGTTTGGAAATTATACGAGATTTATCAAAATTAACTTATGACATAACGTGTGCCGCTTCGTGTGGTGTTACCTTTTACCATAAACAAAAGTCCAATGTTGAAAAACATAAATGGAAAACGAAAAAGTTGCATATTACATTTTTTATAGCAGGTGTATAGGACCACACCAAATGTGGCTGAGCTGAGAAGAAATGTGTGTTGATGCTTTATTAGGAGATGATATCTAGGCGCACAGAATTGAATAAATATATTGCGGTCTATGAAATCATGTAGGAATAAGGCAGGGTTCTTATTGGTTGACGATCGTACGTGTAAACAATGCGATATCATCGCGCGATTCCGATTCGACACGTAGGTACGTAAATGATTTTTTTATACACCTCCCATCTTCGCTATAAAACAAGAACAATTCAAAACATACCTGTACCTAGGAGGCTTATTTATAAAGAAGCTAGCTGCGCCCCGCGGTGTTACCCGCAATTAAAAAGTGTACATTTGACCGGGATAAAAAGTAACCTATGTGCTATTCCAGAGTATAATCTATCTCTATGCCAAATTTCATCCAGATCCGTTCTGGCGTGATTGAGTAACAAACATTCATCCATCTATCCAAACTTTCATATTTATAATATTAGTGGGATAGTTCTAATTACACCTTCAGGCTAAACGGAAGCTTTAAATAATTATGGAAATTAATTTAATCTGTCGACTGTAGTAGCATTAATCTTAATTAGACAACACCGCGTATTTACCTAATTTACATATCACATTTGACAGCTGTCAACGCGACAGTGACAGGTGTGATATGAAGATAGTGTAATACTCGCGGCGTCACTCCCATTTCGGTAAGAATGTGTTATGAATTTAAAGGTGTAATGTCGTCTTTAGCGAAATAATCTTATCTTTTATATTGTATAATGTCTTTGATTATTGATAGCCTGTGTAGTCTTTTTGCGAATATATAAATACCTGGCGGACACCATAGAGCTATAATAAGAAAAATATAATGTCGCCAGAATAACACACTAACTATATGGACCCACACTAAGCAACGCTTGTATTATGGGTACCGTACAATGGAATGGGGCTAGCTCAGGATAATAATACTTACATAGGTTTTAAAAATCCCGAGTCGGTTACAAGCATTCGTGCTCATCACACAAAGTTTGTTCGTACCAGGATTCAAATACGGGACCGTCGGCACAGGAAGCAGCGTCACTACCTACTGCGCTAATCAGGTCGTTACCTTTATCAAACCTATTCATCAGAGGCGGCCACTCAGCTCTGTAATCTTTGACGATTCAATATTCGCGTGTCAAAGTGACGCATGGTCATTAGGGTACGCAGGAACTCCAAATGTAATCGTAACGTCATCGGAAAGCATGCTTTCTCTGTCATACTTATTTATGTAATCTGTGGTGTGAGAAGGATGGACGACGCTTACGTACCGAAAGGGTACGTAAAAAGGATCCTGCTGTGGTCATGGCTAGGTCGCCTAATGGGTACCGATTCCTATATCAAAGCTATTAATTATTATTTCTCTCAAAAAGAAGTGTTATAAGTTGCTCGGACTGCGATTCCAATAGTTAGGTACCTAACCAATAAGCGTGGGAGACTTTTAAAGACTTTTTTTACGATTATTACGATACACCATCATTATCGGTATCAAGAAGACAATCAAATCATTGTATCACGGTATTTATAGCTATTACTGAGCATTGTGAAAGCCGCGGCACGGTGGATGAGCGAGCGAGCGCCATAAGATGATGGGCCGGGATTATTGCTTCTGTAATATGTAGCACGGTTTGATGGATGACGTACATATGTGAAGATTAATGAATGTCTAAGACAGCTAGTCTTAACTTGCGGCCCGCTGGGCTTATGTAGTTGGCCCATCTGGTGTTACTTTATTTTGGAATTTGTAAATTCGCACCCATAAGAGAAGTTGAGAGCGCGCTGACTAAATAGGTTCTACATAACACTATACCACGCTGTGATGAATCCGTTCATAGTTGTTTAATTCAATTTGTAACAATAGCGAAAACCTAAGCAAACATTACCAATTTTTTTTTTGCCTCCCGCGACACCACGACTAACACGTGTTTGTGGCCCCTATGAAAAAAAGAATGAGTACCACTGGTCTAGGATTACAGTATTACAAATATTTTATGGTCGAAACCAAAGAACGAACAGCCAGTGTACATAGCGCTTTGTTTGTAGCGAGTTGCGATTTCTGAGATGAACCGGATTAAGTGGCAGTCAGTGTAATGTTTTACACAATTTTGTTCGAACATTTTGTTATACGGTAAGTATAACATAATGTTTATGATTACGGTAATACTCGTATACTTCGTCAGCAAATATGTTTTCCTTATTTAAGAGTTTTGTCGTAAATATTGGTGGGTTACGGTCACCAGCGAGATGTAACATTGCATCCGTTTGTGAGCCACTTGACATTTTTTTTTGTCAACAGCAAAAACTTAACTCAAACTAAATGACTGTTAAGATAATTGAATCTGATCCATCATCAGATCACAAAACGCAAAACAAACAGTCAGTGAAAGTTGATGCACACACACAAGCGGTCCCACACAGCCGCAACCACGTGTGTACACACACATGCAGACACACAGATACGCGACAATTAATTATAATAATAAATCTGCATGGCGGTGAAAGGAGCAGATTGATTTCCGATAAGCTGTCGCGAAGTGGCGAGGGTGCGCACGCTTCATGTCATGCAAGGGATAGTCTACATAACACATAATTATATCTGCCAAACTCAGAACTATTTAAGTATATATTTTTTTTATCAAAAGTCCTTGCAAGCTATAGGACACCAAGGATCGTAGTGTGGATCGGTAAAACATAAAACTCTTTTTTTAATATTGTACAGTTTTCTTAGTCATTATGGTGAACTATAGTCAAAGTCAAATCTTTTATTTCGTATAGACCTACGGGGGACTGAAAAATTGTAATTTACACTTTTTTTTCATAACTCTACAAACGGATCGGATCGCGACCTCAACTAAGAAGATCCGGCGAGAAAGGCTCTATTATCCCTCTTATTACGCTAACATGCTGACCCTAGTGCGGTACTCAACGCCAATGAACGATGTATAATCGTATCAGCAGATCTATCAAGTGTTTTGCAGAAATAAGATCAAAAAGTAGCGGCGCAATATGCAATCAGAACAGATGTACGAGTACTACGGCCACGATCAATTTGAATCGTGCCTAACGGTCCGAAGAAATGAGTGTAGAAAAATAATAATAGATTAGCTTTATATTATTGATATGGAGGAAAGATTAAAGTTGATTGATCAATAATATAATATCGCCAGACAAACACACAAACTGTGGTTTGTTCCGTGTTTGTTCCTACCCAGAAATTCAGAAATCCCAGAGTAGCTAGCCAGGTTATGAACCCGCGACTCTGTATTTGACTCTGTATGTGTATTTATCTATGTGTACGAAACTATGGTATGTGCTGAGTATAATTTCATGTATAGCGAAGTTGAAAAGGTCCTTCTAGAAGCCTTGAAGCACAGCTTTAGGTGAGAGGCAAGCTATATAGCCTAGCTGGTTACAAGCTGTAACCGTAGGCCTAAGCTTCTTGGACTTGTTACTCACTCGCTGAAGTAAGGTATCTTTTAGAAACATTGAAAGTCCAAACTACCTATTATATATGCCAGGCTTTCCTTTAGATGATGGGTAAAATATTATTAGTTAAGTCATTTTATTATCACGCAAAATCATCGATTGTCTTAGTCTACAAAACATATTTTTGGAAAAAAAAACCATTTGATATCGCAAGACTTTGCAGTTCTTTAGGGAATAACATCGATGTTTTAACAATGTTCAATTATGTATATGTTTGCCTAGAGATGCGAACTGTCGTGTTTGTTGGAAAGTTGTTGGGAGGTCGCGGGTGCGCCGGCGCAGACGCGCAGTGATGCGCTCCCACGTGACCGAGACGCATCCACATTCGCTTTTTAATTTCAGGGTTCCGTTGTAAAATAAACGTTGTTGCTGATAATTAGTTTAAATTTTAGTTTTTGACGGACCATGGATTCCCAAAGTTTTGCTACTTTTTTATTTATTTATTCGCTCCCGCAACACGTGTTTATAATACTTATAATCAATGATAATACATTTTATTTATCGTCGTGTAGCAAATACCTATTATGTTTGGGATACAAAAGGACTGATGATAGTAACTATGGATATTTAATTTATTGCTAATACGAGTACCTACTTATAATCTACAAACCTCATTCTATTGAGCATGAAGAACAACCAACAGATATGAGTCGCCATTGATTGTCCTCCAGCCAAAATGCTACAGGATAGAAGAGTTGAAGCTCTCCGCCACCATTTGTAGGATGCTGTGACTAGCTCGCACTCTAATTACTAACGATGCTGTCTTTTTGCGAAGAATGGCGTGGAAGCAAACCGTTCGAGCGCGAAAACATATAAATATACTACATACTACATTTTTTTTTTTTTAATTTCCTTCAAAAAGTCTTCAAGTACTTTTATTATGTATACATTACTTACTTATCATGCATGACCTTTTTTATCCAACAATTGGTTTGTTAAGAGCTAGATTCTGTGCCAACTGACTTTTTACTTGTGACAGGAGCAGTAAATAATATTAAGTACCTAGGTTTTCTTGGATACACATCCATACACATACTAAGAAACAACCTACACACACAATCATTACTTTTATACATCTAACTCTTATGGCCATTGCCCTCAGGCTTTGGTAGAGGGGTACGCATTGGAAAGCCGTGTCCAGGCTAATTTGGTGAATTGCGTGACGTATGCCATGACAACTAAATGTAGAGAACCCGCAATGTATTTATTACTATTCGGATTTATAATAATTACATAACAGCGGGTAACCGTCAGTATTTAATGAAAGTTGTCGCCGTTAGGTAATGCATCATCGACATACATCATCCGCGTTCGTTCCTGTTTTTTAAATTTATATCAATTGATCTGTTATCGAATGGCTCGATTGATTTGATAATCGAAAAAAGTTGATCGATAATGTAATGTTTTAACAATAGATTTATGCCAAATATAGCCTAATTTGATTAAAATTGTTAAACAAATGGGGGAAGATGAACCCACCACTGACCCTCGGCTTGGCGACGAATGATCATTCGTAGCCCAGCCGTCCTGAGGATGCCTCGTTTAGAGGCGAAACACGTGTCAAATACTTTTTTAGATTCGCTTCGTTTCGCGGAGAATTGCATTTTATTTGGGGTCCCGTCACTCGTGATAGATAGTTTTTCGACTAACATCTTAAAGAAGTTCGGTGTTGCTGGCTTCCTTAATTATCGATCAAACGTGTTTGGTTTATAATTGGGAAAGTTGAAAAGCCGAGGCTCAGTGGTGGGTGCCTCTTCCCCCTTTTGTTCTACCTATTTATGTTATAACCTCCTTCGTGTTTTATCGTCAGTTAAAAAGAGTACCATTGAGATTGAGATTCTCGCTGGCTCTTCTCAGTGGAATCAACGTACAAGTACTAAACAATATTCATAAGTGCTTTGAAGATAAAATATGTTTTTGTACAGGTTAACATGATTATACGCGCCGATCTATAGAGTCATTTTAATGATAATAGATTGATTATACATACTGTGATCCACCCAATGATATGTTGATCAAGTATCTACCGGAAGCTGTACAAGAAGCAATGGTCGACGGAAGTTCAACGCCCCGCGCGTGCGCACTGGCCTGCACCGACAACGTTGCGATCCAATGCCACCTGCCTCTTGCTGTTTGATCATAATTATTTGAGGTTATTGTCTAGTTTGAATTTATGAACACGGTATTTAGACTATCAGCGCCCTTTATAAGTTGCAGGATGTCCTCCTCCTCCTCCGATGACTTCCTCAAATCACGGTCCTTCGCCACTCGCATCCACCGGCTTCCTGTGACGTATGATATCATCGGTCTACTCTGTGGGCTGCCATCTTACGAGTACTATACTGCTGTAGGAGACTTAGTTTCCCCATCTCATGCTGAGCCGAACGTCTTTGAGCACAGGACGCTGAGGTCAACATACTGTGCCATTTCTTCTGGATTCCTGGGTAAGTAGGTAGTAACGGTTGTACTTTCGTGTGTCAGTCAGTGTCGATTAAATGTTGCGTTCATTATTTCATTCAGAACGGCTTTCAGGTCGTGGTCTATATTATCTTACTACGATGACCCAAAACTAAGTCATCATCGGGGCTGCCATAAATTGACATCTATACATACAAATAAACAAAATTGGAGTGTCTGTTTGTAATATTAAAATAACCGCTTTTTACTAAGTGCATTTGGATGTATACACGGTACATATACCAAAACAATTTTTTTACAATTTTTGTCTGTCTGTCTGTTTGTTCCGGGTAATCTCTGAAATGGCTGGACCGATTTGACGATTTGACGGTACTTTCAATGGCAGATAGCTGATGTAACAAGGAGTAACTTAGGCTAGTTTTATTTTAGAACCCCCCCTCGCCCCCTCCCGCCCCATCAACTTAATATCACAAAGGCTGCGGGTTAAGAAGGCGCGAGCGGGCTATTGCTAACGGTTGTGTCTTTGTTAAATACCACGCGGACGATGTCGCGGGTAACAGCTAGTCTATACATCTATACATATAAATAAAATTGGAGTGTCTGTTTGTAATATTAAAATAACCGCTTTTTACTAAGTGCATTTGGATGTATACACGTTACCTATACCGAAACAAAATTTTTTACAATCTTTGTCAATCTGTCTGTCCGTCTGTCTGTCTGTCTGTCTGTCTGTCTGTCTGTCTGTCTGTTTGTTCCGGCTAATCTCTGAAATGGCTGGACCGATTTTGACGGGACTTTCACTGGCAGATAGCTAAGGTAACAAGGAGTAACTTAGGCTACTGTTATTTTAGAAAAAAAAATGCAGCTCAGCGCCAATGTTGCAGCGCAGCGCCTGATTAAGTTTGACAGCAACAACCTGCAATGCGTCCCGCGGGCTCAGAATGGGCGAGCAGGCTGTTGTCAACGGTTGTCTTTGTTAAATACCACGCGGACGAAGTCGCGGGCAACAGCTAGTCTTCAATACAATTACAGCCGGTGGGCCAATCACGTGACGTAGCGGTCACTGGAGAGAATATAGTAGCATATTGTAGTACCATGGTTTATATAAGTATCTTTTTGTCCAAACGCTGTCGGTTTGATACTTAAAGATTGACAGTCTTCACATTAGTTGTAATTTCTATAACAAGTTTGTTGGGTGAAATCGTGAGTTTCCGCACCCCTACACATGATAGAGTCAATACATCTATTAGCGCTTCGTCTTTCAAGCAATAGCTAAAACATTAATTATAATGTTTTAGCTATTGCTTGAAAGACGAATTAAACTAAATTAAATTAAATTAAACTTTACATTTACAAAATAGAGTTTATTAAAACTCTATTTTGTAAATGTAAAGTTTAATTTTCATTGTGCTGTTGTGTACATTTTTATAACATCTTAATGTTCGGTGTTCTTTTGTTTAGCTTTGTCACGCTGTTTTAGTCTTTATTCCGAAGTATGTAGAGTAAGAAATAGATAGTTAATGTTGTGTGATATAACTTGACCTTTCTTAACCTAGGGTTATGTGGGTACATTATTATAGAGCGAATTAAAAAAGCATTACCTACTTCTTGTGGTGAGTATTCGAATGTTATGACATAATCTCTATGGAATTGCATGAAACTTGAGTTTTATTCCATAAATTATGTAATGACTAAAAGTAATAGAATATATTCTTTTTTATTTGACCTACATGCTTATTTGATGCAATGCAATGATTTCTTACAGAATTAATTTATTTTAGTACAAAAAAATATAAGTATCGTTTTTAATTTTAAACATCGTATTTTTATCTGTGATTGAGAGTAAAATATACTTAACCGGCTGTCCCGGCGAACTTCGTGACGCCTCAGAATCAAATGTATGAGAAAATCCAGTATCTGTAGTATTTTTTTCGTGAATGTTTCCCATATTTCAATAGTTAATCTTCTAAACGGGGCGGAGTCAAATACAAAAAAACAAAGATCGTAAAAATCGGGCCCCCCGTTATTGAGTTATAATCGGTGTGGTTTTTTTATTTTTTTTTATTACATTATAGGCAAGTATTTGATCTCGATCTCACCTGATGGTAAGTGACGATGAGATCTACGATGGAGCATACTTGCCTAGGTAGGAAGGCGGCAGTAGATAGAGACGCTACATTCACTAGGCACATGCAGCGCAACTGATCTGACCCGCCATCCATGAATGGCAACACCGAACATCATCCCGGAACACGGCTAGGCCGCTTGGCGACATGGCTTTGTTCAGTGGGTGGTGACTAGCCACGGCCGAAGCCTACCACCAGTAGAGTTGTCACCTGGTTGGCACCACCCAGGGTCACGTGTAGGGTATCTCGAGGGTACTTAATTCTCCTACGGACGAAGGTGACTCGACCCCAAAAAATGGTAAATAATATAAAATTCTGATTATACTAATAATACCAATATTTAAATAAAATTCTGATTATAGTGAACATTGCACGACGACTAATAGGTTTTAAATAGCTCTAGTAGTGAGCGTCGCGAGACGCCTAATAGTATGCGTCGCGACGCCTATAGTGAGCTTCGCGATGAATTATAGTAAGCTTCGCGATAACTTGTAGTGAGCGTGTCATGACCACTTATTGTGAGTGTCAAGACGCCGTAAAATAAGCGTCGCGACGACTTATAGTAAGCGTCTCGACACCATATTTTACAGGGACTCCAGATATAATCGTAACGGCGTCGAGAATTCATGCTGTCGCAGTCTTCCTTTATTTATTATATCTGCGGTGTGAGCGAGATGGAACGCGTAAACGGTATATACCGAACGCAACGTGAAATGATTATGACTGAACCAGCGTTAAAAGCGAGTGCAATGCGTGTGTAAATCATATTATTATACAATTGAGTCGTTTAAATGCGCATTAGTGTTGGAAGCCATTACAGCATGTTATGTGTCGTCGTTATGCAGACGAGGGTCAAGAGCCGCAGGAGATGTCATTATTTATAAGTCTATAAAAGAGAAAATTGCAATAAAATGGTAACAATAACACTACTCTCAATACGACAGCCAAATGTCATTTTCCGACCGAGATAATTGATTTATGATTCTATTTCAACTTCCCTTTCCTTCTTGGCCATTTGGGACAAGAAAGAGAGGGAAGGAACAAATTTAGGAAGAAAGAGTTACTGGTGGTAGGCTTCGGCCGTGGTTAGTCACCACCCACTGAACAAAGCCATGTCGCCAAGCGGCCTAGCCGTGTTTCGGCATGATGTTCGGTGTTGCCATTCATGGATGGCGGGTCAGATCAGTTGCGCTGCATGTGCCTAGTGAATGTAGCGTCTCGATCTACTGCCGCCTTCCTACCTAGGCAAGTATGCTCCATCGTAGATCTCATCGTCACTTACCATCAGGTGAGATCGAGATCAAATACTTGCCTATAATGTATAAAAAAAAAAAAAGAGGAATACGTCTTTCTTTCTTTAATTTGTTATTATAGATATACATATACCTATATAGCTATTGTTATCTCATCGAGTCTGTTTTATTTCGACATTAAACCGTACAATGTAATTAAAAATATTTTTTTCTGTATTTTTTTTTGTATTCTACCAGCCAAGTAAGTGTCTTTTTAAACCCTTTTGTTGGCATAATCATCGACAAATAAAGATGGAAGCCATATTGTTGTAAAAAGTGAAGTATAAGCATTTAGACTTTTTTTCGGTATTTAAATGTTTGATTATATTCTTATTTTTCATGATATATTAAATAATTTTATGTACATTACTTACATAATATAATGATATCTTTATCATTCCTTACAATCCATATTTTATTTAGTAGGTATGTATTTTGAATAAGTACTTAAAAACCACCGGATTAAGGAACTCCAATTATTATGAGTTACGAGTAATTCACACTTGATAATTAGGTTCAATGTTTACCTGAAGTAGGTACATACATACATTAGCCTTGTTTTGAGGTTACGATGTTTATCTTTCGTTATATAATTTCACGAGCGGGTTAATTATTTCACATTAAGTTTTTAACGATTATTGTTAAAATATAAATGGATATGTTTCTTATGGTTGTGGATTATGGTTATTACTATGGGTTGGTCAATAGGTTAATGCGTTCAATTTATAAAACAGTAACACTAACCGTTTGTATGTCAACGGTTATTATAGCGAGTAACGTAGAAATTCAACAAAATTAGCCGTTTCAGAACCCGCTGAGATTATGCTCACTGGGAGTCTTAGACGAGCACGCTGTCTCACTGCGAGTTTGTGGACATCACTAGTGTTGCCCAAAGACATTAGTCTTGCGAAAATTCAATACCAAGACTACTTGACTATAGTAACAACATAGACTGACTCTGCGAGACATTGCGTCTTGCAGTTACGTCAATCATAGCATTATTTTAAAAATTTTCAAAAGAAAAGAAAGCGATTACAGTCTATTGTTGTCTATTATTACGTGCTCTTTATATTAAGGCAACACTAGACTACACGCCTCTTTCGAGAATAGTTAAAATTTCTCAGACATGCAGGTTTCTTAACAAGTTGAAAATAGTAGAAGCACGAGACGCTACGTTCAACAAATGGCTCACGTTGGTATTTAGTCAAAGAAAATCATGTTTGAAAAATGAAAACAATAATATCAACACGAATGAAAGGAACAATACGAATTGGATAAATAATGATATCGTCATTTTAAAAATCAACAAACATCCTTTGTATTTTATTTTCTCGTCATCGTCGTGTTTGTATTATTATCTCTTGTATTGAAATTGGATCAATCACGTATGTATGTTAGACCAAACAAATGTTTGACTCGTCAATAAAACACCAATACGTCTGTCAACACATTTTTTTTTATGTTCCCTGCAACAAAAATATTAGTTGAAGACCCGTATGGATGTTGGACGGCGAACACCCTCGGGAGCGTTCAAGTCCTACATAACGAATTTGGGGGGGGGGGGGGATCTTCTGAAACGTTACGATGCGTTACAGGGGCGGGTGGGGGGGGGAGTAGTTTTGAACTACGCGTTACGTAACATTATTTTAACCCTTCAGAACGGTCACGTAAAGACTTTACGTTTTACTAGGGGGGGGGGGGGGGGGTAAAGAAAAACGTTACGGCGCGTTATATGGGGGGGAGGGGGTAAAAAATCTCCAAGAATTGCGTTACGTAATACTTGAACGGTTCCCCAGCTGTACGGTCACAAACTATGCAAAGCTTGTATTATGGTTATAAAATGTTTGTACCCGAGTGATGGATGTTTATTATCTATACAGTATGATTCAGAAAGGGTATACTAAGATTTAATTCTGCTTTACTTTAGATACAACGATTTAAAAAAAATATGTTGTTCCCAATAAAATTAGAATTGTGATTTGTTGCGGTAACAACATTGTGACATCACATAATGATAACAAATGCGCTAGA
The DNA here is from genome assembly GCA_905404115.1 of Pheosia gnoma. Lineage (NCBI taxonomy): Eukaryota > Metazoa > Arthropoda > Insecta > Lepidoptera > Notodontidae > Pheosia > Pheosia gnoma. The sequence continues at coordinate 226,311 of FR989916.1, forward strand.
GAAGCGCAGATACAGGCCTAGTATACCCTTTCTGAATCAACCTGTATACACTATACAGGATGGAGTAGTTAAGTTAACCGGCTGTTATGTCTTTGGTTATGGAGACATCACAAAAATGATCTTAAAGCCATCACTAAGCTCCGTTCATATCACATTATGTGGTAATATTTATAATAAATCATGTCGAAGCGAGCGCTTGAGAAAACTTTAAGCGGAAGCTACCGGTGTGACCACCTGTTACTTGTCAGGACGGCATTATGTAACAAATGATAAGTAACAAATTGTTAATAGGAATTGATAGTCACCAAGCCACAAGTCTATGTACATATAATAATAAGACCAACATAGCCTAGTTTTTTTTTTTTTTTTTTTTTTTATACATTATAGGCAAGTATTTGATCTCGATTTCACCTGATGGTAAGTGACGATGAGATCTACGATGGAGCATACTTGCCTAGGTAGGATGGCGGCAGTAGATCGGGTTTAATACTGAGACCGAATCCGCTATTTAGTCAAAGTCATTTCAAAAAGTTGAATAGATATGGATCATAATTTAACTGTGTGTCAAAATTAAATATAGAGAATCATATGGTTCTCCTGTATTTAATTTTGATATACTCCTGTATATAAGTTCGTATTTTATTTCTGATCTGAAAGGAAATTATGTGCTGCTGTGAGTCGCGTAAATTACGATTTATTCGCAGAAGAAAATCAACGAGAGCAATATGGAAATAGTGCTATTGTTTCCTGGCACTACATACTTTAAAAGTAATGAAACATTAAAATGACTGCTCATCTCTCGCATGTCACCATCCAAAAGCTTTCACGCCACATTCTCCGGCCAACCCGAAGTTCAGTCATCACTCGCTACCCGTCCGGCGCGCGCGACGCACGTCTCAGTGCCAATTGGTACCAAATCACCATCCTCAGTACCACCCCGGCTTCTTCAGTGCCGTTCTGGTACCACGCGGTGTTCAGTGCTCGTGTCCTGTGCACACGGATACTAGTGTTTTGTGTTGATTATTACACTGGATTTTGATTTTGTATGCATATTGTAAGTATATATGAGTATCGGCGTAGTTTTAATACTTATGCTATAAGAAATTCCTTTTGATGGCGATAATTATTATCACTCATAAGCAATGTTTCCTTTAAGTACGTACTTGAAATTTAATAATTATAAAGCAAAGCGTCAGGCTTGCACGCAGCGTTATGAGAGATTAATCATAGATCAGACCAATTAGTAATATCTCTGCCTATCCTTTCGAATAATACAAGCGTGATGGTACGTACATATATTAATGTAGCCCCTGAAAGCATGGTCAGAGAGGCAGAGACATAATTATCAGTTAGTCAGATTTAGAAAATCTATTGTTGATGCAAAGAACCGCTAAACCGCATTTAGCTAGGTACTTAAGCCCGTTCCTACATGGTCTCCCATATCTGGTGTACAAAAATGTCATCCTTGAAAACACGGTAATTATAATATAATAGAATTTATTGTCACTTCTTCTCAATTGGACGAGCATTCCGAATAGTCGGTAGAATCTAAACTTATCATAATTTAGTGACAGTTTTAATGATACAGATTGTTGAGAAATTTTCCGCTGAAACATCCCGTTTTAATTGTTAGGTCTATGGTGTAAGATTAAGATTAAAAATAATAGTAGATTTAGTACAGTCGAGTACTACAGTGACGCTAGTCACGCCTACACCAAAACCTACTTTGTCAAATTTGTTTACCTATGTTGTTTCTTCATCAAAGCCAGAACAAGCCGACAGTACAAGTATACCCGGATATATTATCAACCTCGTAAAGCACAATCACTATTTCTCCCCCTTTTTGTGTTCATCGTAGAGTCCAGTGCCCGGATATTTGTCGCATCAGCGACCACCGCCACGACTCGGTAGAGATCAAGGTTATGGATCAGGTTTCTGAGAGTATGACAATTCACGTTATCTTGTATAATTTACTTATTTTCTCTGGGTTTGGTCTCGCTGTTTCTCCAATTTCATTAGCTGAGATCAGATCACCGCGGAGCCTAGCGGGCCAAGCAGCGAGGCAGTGCAAACTTTTGTCTGGGGCAAGCGCTGTCATCTATGCTATGCACGCGGCTTGTGTGTACCCTCGCAAGGCTTCCTCGTGGTCTAGATAGGGCTCAGACAAATTGCCTGGACTTGGCTTCCCAATGTGCAACCTCTGCCAAAGCCTGCCCAATTTCTAATTTCTGTCTCTGATGACCGATGTGTCTGAAGAAGAAATATACCGCGTGAATGTGTGTGGAAGTGACTGAAGGGGGGTATCAAGGAGAACCCTCATTGTCAAAGGTCAAATCCGTAGCACCCTTAACCGATGGAAGTGTATAAAATAAGCAGATATTAATGTGGAACAAAACGGTATCAGAATCAGATTTTTTTTCTATTTATGTAAACTATTAAGTACAGTACTTATGCATCGTCAAAATAGTTACAAAATGCTAAGCTACAACTTTACCACCCGTTCGGAATGCCGTTCCTATGGAGAAGAACGGGCAAGAAACTCCATGGGTGCTCTTTTTAAAAAGGTCCGTTACATTTTTGAGCAGTACATTGTTATGGGTATGTGAGAACAGTGTAGGAACGGCGAGGCATGTCGAGATTCTAGCATGTGGGCATTAGTGGTCACTTTCAGTATGGGATATAGACATGAGTATGTGTAGCTTTCTAGAAATATGAAAAGCACAGACCCGGCCGGCTGGACGGGACCGGCTTTCATGTTCACCTGTAAAGGGAGTTAATCGGTTCTGGTTATTGAGATAACGTTGACTCTGTATATGTACAGTGTTTCAGAAAGGGTATACTATACTTTGCACCTTCGCTTGTTAAGCGAATTTGTAATTGTTGTTTGTAGTCAGAATTTCGCTATGTCAGTTTTGATGACTTGATTAGGGCAGTTTGTAGTGAGCATGCTTTCTGTGCCAATGGCCCTGGGTTCGAATTCTGGTATGGACAAGCTTTGTGTGATAAGCACGAATATGTTTAATATTTATATAAACGAATTCGCCTCCATTTTACGGTACCCAAAATACAAGCGTTGCTTAGTGTGGGACTATATAGTTAGTGTGTTCGTTTGGCGATATTATTATTGGGGATATTTTTTTTTAAATATCACAGTTCAGTCATTTTGTCGGGAACAAAGTCAAAGCGTTTATTTTATATACAATTTGGATGGAAATTTGTAAATCCGTTCAAGTGTATGGGGTAAATCATTAAGGCGTGGTGCTATGTATGTCATTCTAGGCCTCATTGTACCGTCGCAGATGGTAAACGAATTTGGATTACCATAGACATAAAGCGAATATTAACAATCGCATAGACAGTTAGACTTTACCCACAAATCCCATTTGAATGTACTCTATAGCGCGTCGTCACCCACTTAGCGAACTAATCAGCGTATTCACACGGTCACAGTTGGAAGTAGAACGGTAAGTCAGCTCCACAATGCTATAGAAATTGTTACACGTTTTTGGAGTGACGATGTGAATCTAATGATAATACGCAGAAAGTATTTATAAACTGAAATAATCTCAGATATCATTATATTTGTTTTATTGCATTTCATTAGTATAAAAAGTATTACAATCTTATTATGAGTAAAATGAATGATAACTAACAATAAGATTATTTGAACCCTACTCTTGTTTGACCTGTAACAAATCTAACTGGCGTAATTTATATTTATAATAAAAGTCGTGTTAGTTACACCATTTATAGTTATAAACCACCACCATTTATAGTGAATAGATGCGCCCGGCGGTGTTACCCGCGATAAAAAGTATGAAAAATTAAAACATCTATCCCACGGGAACCATACATTTTACCGGGATAAAAAGTCTAAAAGCCTATGTGTTATTCCAGACTATAATCTATCTCTGTGCCAAATTTCATCCAGATCCGTTCAGCCGTTCGGGCGTGAAAGAGTAACAAACATCCATCCATCCATCCATCCAAACTTTCACATTTATAATATTAGTATAGATTATTCCGATGTTTTAACAGTTGTTCTTGTATTCGGGACTTTGACAAATATAAAATATCAAAGCCCCGAATACAAGAACAACTGTTAAAACATCAGAATAATTCACTAAAAAAATATTATAAAGATAATTAATTATTTGATACATTTGATTCAAAGGCAGTACGAAGTTCACCGGGACAACTAGTTTTATAATAAGCGTAACATTTATTTTATTTTAACATATTATTTGAGAGTTGGTCAGTATATTATACCGTAACCTACGTCATTATTTAAAAAAAAGAAATAGTTTATGACAGATTACTTTTTCTCGCGGCTTAACACGCTATAGAGAATTGAAGATGAATAATTGTTAAGTCCTTTAAAAATATTGTCAGTACATGCTCAAAAATAATAATAAATTATTGCTACTAGGTAGACGCACTTATCTGAAGACGGTTCCATAGTTTAATCGTAATAAACAAACGGCTACCTTAAAATTGCAAGGTCATACTATCGTTGTAATACTGTTCTACATTCCACTGTGATTCTCATTGATTATTCATTGCGCGTGTTAATGTGCCGTTTCAACAATGCGACTACAATCTCAGAACCATATTAGTGTTTGTGCAATTTGTCGCTAAAGAAATAATAAATTAATGATAGATGCTTCATTGATCTTTAGTTAAAAGCCGCATCGGTACCGTGCGCAAGTTTATTTTTTTATTTACCGCTTTTATAATACCTACACCAATGATATTATTGGTAAACTTTAATAACTATAGATATTTAAATATTTTGCTGGATATCAAACCCTACCTAATATAATAATATCGCCAGACGAACACACCAACTATACGGTCCCACACTAAGCAACGCTTGTATTATTCGTGCCGTACAATGGTCTGAGGGCGATTTCAGTATATAATACTTAAATAGATACTAAACATCCATGACACGTTCGTGCTTATCACACATAGTTTGTCCCTACCAGGATTCGAACCCGGGGCCTACGGCACAGAAAGTAGGGTCACTACCAACTGCGCTAATCAAGTCGTGAATGTCAAATAGGCTGACGAAATTAAGTGTTAACAATTAACATCATTATATTATTAATCATTATTTACCAGATGTCTTAATGGAACCTCGCCTTAACCCATTCGCACATCGTTCCAAATCTACTGTATCACGCCATGCGAATGTAACGGCACAGACGGACCCACTAACACATAATACCTACTAGTGTCGTACCATTGGGTAAAAAAACGTGAGCGTGAAGAAGCGCGTGAGACAATACACACGTAATAATCTATACAAATAAATAAAATTGGAGTGTCTGTTTGTAATATTAAAATAACCGCTTTTTACTAAGTGCATTTGGATGTATACACGGTACATATACCAAAACAATTTTTTTAAAAATTTTTGTCTGTCTGTCTGTCTGTTTGTTTCGGCTAATCTCTGAAATGGCTGAAATGGCGTTCTACCAACTTGGCTATCACTGCTTTTTTCACGAATAGAGACAATATAACTCTATTTTAATTTAGGTTCTTTATTACTTAGGAGTGCACTATCTATGGTTAAATTTAACTGTCGTCAAATCAGATCAGATTCTTAGAAGATTTGACAGTAGTTAAAATTAACTGTGGATAGTACACTCCACCCTTAGTTGATAACTCCAGACAAAGAGCATTTAATTTGTATAACTGCAAAATTATTATGTGTAAGATAAGTATGTATTACGAATCTAATATGAAGATTATTTACAATAAGTAATAATAATTGTTGATGCTAGATTTTCCAGACAGAAAGTAAGCTTGTAGGTAGTTTGAAATATTCTTATTTCTACTTTAAGTAAATGCTGAATTCAATATTTTTGGTTCATAAAAATACTTGCAATTTTTTATGGACCCGTTTTTATTCCTACATAGTTCAAAGGTCACTGTCCTCTAGGAAATTACTTGCGTTTCCAAAATAACACTAAACTGACCTAAATCAATCGAAATGCACAAAAGAGAAAAAATGATAGCAAAGCAATAAGTACAGAGCGAAGATGACAATCATTCATTGCTGGGTGCTGTGCGTCAATGATACGGTAACATTGTCGAGTTTGTGTGGTACAAGTATAAGACGAATAACGATACCAGTTTTTATATATCACACCTGTATTTCCTGAGGCGATAGGCTGAGGTGCACTGCAATACACTCACTTGTTCCGATGGTATTCTGCTCCTAATAAAATAGGGGGCGAGCCTTTTGTCATTATACCGGGTGCACTTCCCATCAGTGTGGGGGGGATTCGCAGCACCATTGTCAAGGTCAGGCTAACTGCGATGACCTCAAGACTTAGTTTTAAATTATTGTGCATGTCAACTTTTTTGAGGACTTTCTTATTTCGTTCGCATTTCGCTGGATTTAAAAAAAGTATTTCAAAACGCTTCCGCTTGCAACTTGCACAACAGGGCCCAGATGCCACCTGTCACCGATACGAATTGAACAAATGACGGAACGTTTTTATCTGACGTTAATCTATACAGTTATCTGATTTAACTGTTATAAACGTAAAAACGAAAAATAAACGCGATAAAATCCTTAAAAATAGTTTTATTTCAATGTGTAGTATTCGCGTAAATATAAGAAATCAATAACTGTTATAAGTTAATTTCGGTGTTATCTAAATATGGTTAACTTAATTCACATTTGAAATGTATCTCCCCGAGAAGAGGAATCATGATGTTACAATGTACATACAATGTACTGTATGTAATATAATGGGATGTGTTAATCTATGCCTATTCTGATGCTGCGTTTTAAGATACTGTAGTCAGGATGGATAGATGTTAATGTCCCTATTTGTGTAAATCATCAATGCACGGAATCTCCATATTTGATTATTTTACGTGATCCGATCTATTTCTTTACATTTCATGGGTATTTGTCCTTAAATTCAGATGAAATTGATTTGCAGGTTTACTCAATAATCATGCGAGGCTTATCTATACATATAAATAAAATTGGAGTGTCTGTTTGTAATATTAAAATAACCGCTTTTTACTAAGTGCATTTGGATGTATACACGTTACCTATACCGAAACAACATTTTTTACAATTTTTGTCTGTCTGTCCGTCTGTCTGTCTGTCTGTCTGTTTGTTCCGGCTAATCTCTGAAATGGCTGGACCGATTTTGACGGGACTTTCACGTGCAGATAGCTGATGTAACAAGGAGTAACTTAGGCTACTTTTATTTTAGAAAAAAAAAATAGGATCTCACGAAAAAAAAAAAAAACCAATGTAGCAGCGCAGCGCCTGATTGTTTGATAGCAACAACCTGCAGTGCGTCCCGCGGGCTCAGAATGGGCGGGCAGGCTGTTGTCAACGGTTGTCTTTATTAAATACCAAGCGGACAAAGTTGCGGGCAACAGCTAGTTATAAGATAAGACGTACCTGACGCAATTATTCACGCCAACATCTTGTCAATTGAGTTTGCACATTAACACTTTTCACAAATACATTGTGGGCGGGCGACCATATTGGATTGTTTAGCAAGTATTTTATAAACATGTCTAGTGTAAATGTATGGCGAAATTTTATTGCGACTGAATACATTTTGAAGTTAGCCCTGAAAATTGTCAGGAGTTCTTAGACAAACAATTTAGTGGCGACTAATAATAGTCGCCGCTCCACTCCACTGCTAGGATTATTTTATAAAATTATAAAATAATCTTATCAGAAAAATCTTATTAAAGCAGTTACGTAAGGGACATAATTTTTAACCCATTCCTCTTCTTCCCACAGATCAGAACGTAATAACCAACCAAAAACATACACAATGGGCTAGCGTTACCACAGAAACTCGACCGCAAACATGAACGAAAGCCGAGAGAGAATCCGTCGCGAGCGAGAGCGAGAGAAGAACACATACACGTCACCTCGTCTCGCATTGCGTCGCGTGCTGCTATTAGCTGAGGGTCGACAGTTCCGGGAGGCGGCCGCTATTCTGTCGAGGCTTGGACCCGGTGTACTGCAGAGCGTGGCCTCGGAACTACCGATTGACTTGCTGGTGGAGGCATTGCCGCATTCTGCGCATCTTATTGAAACTCTTTTGAACAGGTGAGTCTTCACACACTTTACTACTCAAAACTTATAATAAAATATTATGAAATTATGATTAAATCGCAGTGATTCATTTGAAACGATGCTTCCAAACGTCCTGTTCGTAATGCCCGTCCGTTATCTTCACATCGGAGTCTCGCTTCGCTGACCGCAACCTTAGTCGCTATCAAGGCTGAAACTAGTTCGACTTGCTGTCGAGAAATTATGGTAGGGGTAATAGCTGTTATTACGGTGGAAGAGATGTTCAATGTTGTTAAGCCTGTAATACACGTATGGGTTGGCAGAGTTGCACTTCAGTGCACCCACATTTTGCCGATGGTTTTTGGGTTCTACGTAGTAGGGACGAATCTATTGTTAGTAGGCGCAGTGCGGGTTCGCGATGTTCACATGTATTTTAAAAAACGTGCTGGTTCACATGGAGGAGTTTCTATTCTACAGTCTAAGATTACACACTAGTCAACTACTCAACACAAATCAAACTTATTCCTATCACATTTAAAGTCCAAACTCTTTCACCAACTCTACGTTAGTGTATCAAATTACACTTTTATAAAGTTCATTAGAAAATAGTCTTTAGTCCTCAGTATTAAATGTCAAGGAAGAGGTTATAATTTACGGGAATTGCATCGAAAGTGCCCGCGACCGGTTTCCGCGGGAATCTAGACTTCAGACTACTTTCACATGATTTATAATGTTTAACGACCTTCGAAAATGTTTTAAGGAGTACAAACTTCGAGCATGAAAGCTCTGGGAACCAGTATTTTTTGTATAATTTTGCAGTAAATCATTGATTGAACTAGCTGTAGTGGTTTTGCCTTAAACTTGCTGGAAAGGCCTCAATTATGCATCCTTTCATCAATAACATAGACAATTGGCCGTGAGCTTTGGTCCATAGACCATGAACTTTTTATCTGCGCTGGAATCCGTTTGTCCTTGTGACGATTGTCCTTACCCCCATTTTTGAAGAAATACCTTATGTGTAATAGTATACTTAATATTCAGGGACATTAGTTTAAGTTTGTCATCCGTTGAGTGATCGAATCTTTCCACACATGTACCAGTAAAGCTCGAACTGTCAAATGAAATGTATGGAAGCTTCGGTAGGTATCTGGGGCTGACAAAACTTGTACTAAGCCTCCGATAATGTTGCCAACACTTAAGTACATAATACATTATTGTGTTGCGAACTCTATTTAGTATAAGCACCTCCTGAATGAACATTCAATTATCGTTCAAACGCTGTACTCTTATCGAAGGATGATCGGTCTGACATTTGATTCTAGGCCCAATAGAAAGGTACACTCATATTAACAATATCAGCCATAAATATCACATAACACAGCCATGGGTTTGGAAAGCGCAAGACAGCCGAGACAGCGATTAATTAAACCACCACGCTCCGGTGACGTCGGATCACCAATAACAATTTATTACATTACCAGCCGCCATTTTGATTCGTATCATTCATTACTTTTTAAGAACATGGCATTCACTTTTAAAATCTTTTCTCACGAGCCGTTTAAATTAAAATATTAATAAGCAGCCTGTTGTCAGTGGTTAATTATCGTGGTTATCAAGATCACTTGGCTCGCCGATTGCGTTCAGGATATGGCCTATAAGTACCTTACCTGGGGAGGTTATGGGAGGCGAGGGGAAGTGAGAGAATGTAAGGGGAGGTGAAGGGAGATGAGCGGATGTAAGTGGAGGTGAGGGGAGATGACGGAATGTAAACGGAGGTGGGGGAGATGAAGCGAGGGGAAAGGAGATAAAAGGTGATGAGGGGAAATGAGTATCGTATCATCGCATAGTCGGCTTTAGCCTGAAATTTGCAGTTCCGCACTCGAAAACCGATCATGACCCACCACCATCGATCGGTCATGATCGGTTTGTCAATCAGTCTTTTCTACTTCACTGGACTTGTCAGTTCTGCATGTGTGTGTGTTACGTGTAATTGGCGTGTCCGTTTGAATGTGAGTTTATTGACTTTAGATTTGTATCGATTAGTGGCATATTAGTGGGTTTTTATCTTTGTTTGGAAATCCAAGTCATGGGTACGAGTATGTTGAACGCACATATTTCTCTACATTAAGAGTTTTTTTTTTATTTCTTTCCTGACCTTATTCTTTAGCCATGTCCACCATTTCTGCCGGCTTTGTGAAATCTTTATCCAGTTGGATTTAGCTGCCTTCTTGACGTCATCTAACTAGCACATTTGATGAATCTTAAAAGAGTTTCTTCTCCTGTATCCCCTCCTGTCCAACGCAAACCCTGCTTTTCGGTCATATATTTGACTATTAAATAATACTTAGGATAAATGTTCAATTTTTAATACCTTTAAAGACAATTAAGAAAAAATCTCCTCCACATTGCTATCGGCACCGTCAAAGGGTAGAGCCAAATGCTGGCAGCATTTAGTATGTCGTTTATTACCCGTTAACAAAACAAGCGTCAGAGAAAAAAATAAACTTAAAATATTTATCTCCCTTTCATACTGTTATATCTCGCCGCCTCTCAGTCTGCCATAAAGCAATAACATCAGATACTCATAATTATAATAATATGTTTGGGCATTGATTCGTTTCGCCAGTGAAAGTGTTCCGGTCGGACCTGTCACACCCTCGGACCCGCGGAGTTTTCGATACACAGCGAAATTTATGGCTCCTCGGGTGTTTATCATTGGGTTGTTAAACGTGTGCGGTGCTTATAAACATGATTGTTAAGCTATTAAGCTTTTAAGTGTCGTTAGGATGCGGGTAATTTTTTAAAACTTTTTTTTAAATTTATTTTTACTTTCTATCTTTCTGCATTCCAGTATGAAAATGGAATAGGTAAATACATGATTCTCTTAAGCTGCTACTTCATTACTTTGGAATGATTTTAAAATTTCTTCGCAACGGCCACTACTGGTCGACAGTCAAACAGTCTTCTCAGACCTAGATAACAAAAACTCATATTCAAATAAAAAAATAATTATCCAAAACGGTTCATAAATGACGGAGATCTGAGGTAATAAACATAAAAAAAAGAAAAAAAATACAACCTAATTGAGAACCTTCTTGAAGTTGGTTAAAAAGAAACAAAATCATGGTCTGTGTAATACATATCGGGAGTAGGTTATGATCAAGCCTGAACCTACACATAGGGTATCCATCATCATCCATCGCTGGTAGAGGCATCCCCTAATAACATCCACACATCAGGGTCCTCTGCTACTCTGAAGGGCCATCCTGCACTCTTCTAGCACATCTTCCTTGAGGTCTTTATTGCAAAACCTTTCTGCCCCAACGGCGAGTTCTGCGATTTATCCACTTCGCTCATAACCTTAATATTATAATTCAAAACCTATTATTCATATGCACATAGCAGCAGACATACTTCGTAACATCCACGCAACATGAATTTAACCGTGAATTTCTTATCATTCGTACCGTGAAAGCATTTCGTGTGATTGCATCAGTTTATGTTCATTCATTATTGACAGACAGTGATGGCGAAATGAAATAAAAGATATCAGCTTTTAATGTGAAAATGATAGGTCTTATAATCAGTTAAAATACCCGTCTTGCAAATAATATTTTTTTTTGAGTATAATAAAAATAAAATAAAAATTGATTTATTGGTGAATCAGCTACGCAGGCAACATAATTAAAAATATACATGAGTACTTAATGTATAAATAAATTAATAAAAATAAAATAAAATAAAATAAATTAGTAAATTCCGAAATTAAATTCAGTACAAGTAAATTCCGAATTTCCGAAGTATTAGTAAATTCCGAAAGACACTGAAAACGCCGACACCAGAGTTGGACACGGTCTCATACGTTGACGACCTGATTATCTTAGTAGAGGACCTGCTTTCTGTGCCGAGGGTCCGGGGTTCAAATCATAGTCGGAACAAACTTAGTGTAATGAGCATGAATGTTTGTACCCAAGTCATGGATGTTTAATATCTATATAATATATTGAGTTCGCTCTCAGTCCATTTTATGGTACCCATAATACAAAGGTTGCTATGTTTGGGACCGTATAGGTGGTGTGTTCGTCTGGCGATATTAAAAAAAAATACAAACTTATGAACGATAACCGATCATGATAAGCAAGATTCTCATCATAGGATGTCAACTTCAGGCATTTCAAACATAAATACACAAAAATAATTCCATCTCCGGCTTGCCACAACGCTACGACATTCACTTGAGAACCATAATGTGAGAATAGGACCATACATAACGATGCACATACAAATAACGATCACCGTTATTTTAACCGTTATCACCATAACGATGTGATAAAACGTAATGGTGTACCGATAGTTATTGGCTACTAGCTGTTACCCGCGACTTCGTCCGCGTGGTATTTAACAAAGACACAACCGTTGGCAACAGCCTGCTCGCGCGTTCTGAGCCCGCGGGACGCATTGCAGGTTGTTGCTATCAAACTTAATCAGGCGCAGCGCTGCAAGATTGGTTTTAATTTATTTTCGTGAGATCCTATTTTTTTTTCTAAAATAAAAGTAGCCTAAGTTACTCCTTGTTACATCAGCTATCTGCCAGTGAAAGTCCCGTCAAAATCGGTCCAGCCATTTCAGACATTAGCCGGAACAAACAGACAGACTTTTGACAGTTTTGGTATAGGTACCGTGTATACATCCAAATGCACTTACTAAAAAGCGGTTATTTTAATATTACAAACAGACACTCCAATTTTATTTATTTGTAGTATAGATAGATACAATTTCAGTGTAATGGATCTAAATGACTATATATGTCGTTATAGAGATATTTTAATGATACCATCATGCACGAGTCCGAAGTCTGCTAAGCCAATTGACTTACAATCGTTTGGAAATGGCATCATTATTAAGAGATAAAACATTTCTGTAAAACCAAAGCAAATTAAAACAGACCAGAAGTAGACGTGTAAGCCAGACTTTGGGCTGTGACACACGACCCGGGCATCGAATCTTGGGTCCGCGATGAGCGGGGCCCGACAAAAATATCTTAAACTCTACATTTGTGTAAGTCGGTTAAAAATATAAGCGAAGTTACGTTTGTTAATGTGGATATGATTTTAAGTACATTATTATCGTTCTTACCACAATGGTGTAATATTAAGTACATTATATTATTAATTAAATATTAATTAAGATACCTCGCGTGGAATGGGAGCAGTTAATTTATTGCTTTATATAAATTTTAATTAAGGTCTGCGCGTCACGGAATCTCCACAATTTATGTTAAATCGTTGTCCGTCGGGGTGTGAACACACACACAACACGCACCGGGTGTGATGCAATATTTGGAACGAATTTTAAGGATTCCTCAAAACTTCGAACTTTTAAACTTAAAAGTTTTTACAACTTTATGAATTTGTGTTTTAAATAAAGTATTATAAATTGTTTAAAAATGTTAAGACGTACCGCCGTTGAGTATGTAGGATTAGAAATTAATATAATGTAAATAAATATTGCCATCAAAAAACCAACCATGTAAACTTCAACTAAGCAACGCTATGGGTAATCCTACGATGGACCGGTGGCGATCTCCGTAACACTCAGACCTTGTCCTATTATGAATACCATTAAAAAAAATTGAGGCAATTAACGCCAAGGCTGTATCAATTTAAGTCAATCATCAATATAAAGAACCTTTAAGAAATACTTCTCTTGTCTCCAGGCTAATATCTCTAGAGATCAGTCCACGTCCAGAAGTCCAATGTGAGGCTGTGGCCTGGCGGCTAGTGGGCCTGCTCGGGGCGGACCAGGGCTCCGGCCTGCGGGCCAGGACCTGCAGGCTGGCCTCTGCCCTGGTTCATTACACGCCCGATGCAAGAGACGCCATTGATGCCAGGAGACGTCAGTTGGATGCTGCTGTACAAGGTATGTCAATCAGGGCTGTAGCCAAGAGTCCATTCGGGGGGGGTGGGGGGTCGAGCCCTAGACTGAACTATGGCCTTAATCCCCCTCGCATTGAGGATAGGTCCTTACCCAACAATTGGACATTATAGGGCTAATTATTACTAGTATTGTCTTTCTTTATATTTGTTGTATCGCATGGGCTTATTATTTACGACGTTATCTGTAAGATAACATCTCATAATTCCTGCCTGCCTTCCTTTTGGCTTACATATAGAGGCGTGTAATGATTATCCAAGGATCACCACAAGGCCTCTCATCAAATGAACAGGTCAGGATAAACATCTATAAAATGTAAACAGACATTATGAAGGGAAACGCGGATCTGAGTTTCCTGCTCACACCGGATCCGGTAATTGCGCTATTTCCTCTATGAATCAGGTGTTTAGTACCTTTTTAAACGGTAACGAAGTTAAAAAGATGGGGTAATTACTCTATGGATATTAAACAACGACTGACAAGCTGATAGGAAGATACAATCAATTTACAATAACATTCTGAACGAATTAACTACAAATAAAAACTTTTATAATTTTTGTAAATAGAATGAACCTTCTATGAATTTCTTTCTTTAAAAGGGCGACTACTTGTCAATGAACATTACGTTGATGTTCCTATGAATGCATGTATACTTTTTTTAATAGAGTATTCATTTAGTTTCTTTCATATTCTTCTCAGTTGAACCAACGTTTCAAAGCGGTAGCAGATTCTGACTATTCATAAGTGTTTTCTTGGCCGTAGCCTTTAGACAAGAAAAAAGAATAACAACGTTGATTTGAATAAATTTGAACTTTGTTGTCGAATAGTTAAACATAATTTTCTATGCAACAGTCTGTTCCATGACATAGTTTAAAACGCTAACGTGCTCGCGAATGTTAAATAAATAAATTTGAAAATTGACGAACCTTTTCATTCCGCTGCCGTACATGAATAAAACAAAGAATTTTGATTTTGAATATAGATTTCCACTGACTAAATAAGTAACTTCTGTTTATGACTAGGGCTGGGTACCCACGGCCTGACGGCGGACGCGTCAGGGTCCCTCATCTCTCTCCATGTGGCGATGAAGAACGAGCTGCAGCGACACGTGGATGTCTACAAACAGGCGCTACATAAGCTGGAGGAACTGGTATGTATTACTCACTTATGGCTTACTTTAGCTGGAAGAACTTATATTTATGGCTTACTCTAGCTAGGGCTTACATTATCACTAACTGCTTACTTCTGACACTCAATCGAGAGTCACTAGAGAATAAGAGCTCTACGTGCCTCTACGAGTATTAGCAGATTTAGCACAGCTTGCTTCTCCTTTGAATTAAGAATGAGATAGAGCATTTATGTGCAACATAATTCGTGTGATAAGCAAGTCTTAGGCCAACACTGCAAGTTAAATGAATAAGTATTTAGCGCAACAGCGAGTCCGTTACAAGTTAGAATGTTAGCTCTACTTGAAGAGTCATTATGCATCTTATGATATATTTTCTGCCCACAGTCCTCAGTAACAGTGAACCAAGATCCAGCTTCGTCGTCCCACCAGCGGCTCCTAGCGCTCTCTCACGCCGATGTAGAGCGCCGTCTCATAGACAACAAGTCTCTCCTCACGATCGTCGATAAACCAGCTCTGAGGCAACTACCAACCCTAGTGGCGTCTCTAGCTGGTAGAGTTGAAAGCGACAAGGCAGTGCTCGCGTGCATTGGCCAGATTAAGAGGAGCGATCCGAGCTTGGATTTGAGCGATACGAGGTATGTTACAAAAGCGTATCGTATCGCCTTTCCGTATCGAGACCCGTATCTAGTTAGCCGTGTACAGATACTTGTATTTTAGGTACCGTACAATGGACTGGGGGCGAGGCCTGTATATAGAATATTTATCACACAAAATTTGCCCCTACTGTTATTCGAATCCGGGTCTCAATCTATAAATGAGGGATCTGTACCCAAAGTGCCATTCAAGTCGTAAATTCACAAGTAATCAATAAATGCAATTTTAATTAATAAAAAATACGTTAATGTTCTTGTAACTCGAATTTGTGAGAACGATCTTTATTAAGTGTTCTGCATATATTAAGCCCAAAAAGTAATTTTCCTCTCGAGCCCATAAAAAGAGCTTAATTATTTATCTGTCACTGAAATCAGATCATTACATAAATTAATTACTTGTATTGCGTGAGAAACAAGTAAAGTATACAAACACATTGTTTTTTTATATATATTATGGTCAAAATTAGTGATGTGATATTTTTTAATTTCGGGAAATATATTGTTTCTTATTGGATAATAAAAAAACAAAAGTCTGCCGCACGACTTCATGGTCACGGGAGGGCTGAGGAGGTTGCTGTACAGCAGCCGAAACCTCGGAAACGTAAAAACATAAAATAAACTACAAAAAATAGTTTTATTTCAATAAGATTTATAATCAAAAATATGATAATACCTACGATTTTTCTTGTTTTTATCCAAACGTGATACTACAATTAAAGTCTGCTATTATACTAAACACAAGTAATAACATAAGATTGTCTATAATAACATTAAACGCAACCATTTAACACTTTGAAATTGCTACTTGCAATAATAACACTGTTATTACACGCCATTTCGACACCTAACTCCATGGTGATACAGTTTAAAGTCAAAATAATTTGAGCTCAACATTATAATCTCTGAACATACTCGTATTAATTCGCAATTGATTTTAAATAACAGTTCTTAACTGTTACCTACATATAGCAGTTATTTAACCGTGACGTAATTAATAGGGTGAAAGCACACTTTCTCGTCCGTGCGGCATTACATAATTCGTGTGAATTGTTCGGTACATGTTTAGCGAAATAAGTTTTATCGGAAAACGCAAATCATCAGACATTAAGTAAACACGTTTATTATGTAAACGACCGGCCCCCTGATTACGTAACTTGCAATAGCCTAGCGATAGCAGTAATCGCGCAATATTTGCTTTTAAATTGCTAATTCGTATTACGTAGCGCTGCGACGCCATACAAATCTGCGATTTGAAAGCAATTATTGCGAGATTATTGCTGTCGCTTTGCTATCGTTAGGCTAGGCAAGATACGTAATCAGGGGGCGGTTGTGTTAATGGTTTTGCAAACAAATCTCGATGTCGCTTTGATGGACTACGAATGTCCAGTCAGTGGATATGTAAACAAGTAATATCCATTTATTTTTATGAATGGATCGTTTAACTTTCTAAAAGGCGGCTATTATGAATTCCTAAATTAACAGTCGTATCGCAAGTAAGAATTAGCCGGTGGAAATAATTATTTACGGATCACCTGGTTGACGAGATGTTTTAATCTGAGTCCCATACAATGCATTATTGCTAACAGTTAGTATAAATTAACTTTGTTTTTTCGTGACAAACTAAATTTTAATGTGATATAATTCTTTTATATAGACAAAAGCATGCGTCAACAAAATCAAAATATTTTTTGCAATTACTCAGTTGGTTCAGGAATTTTTTTTTTCTCAAACCTTGGGATTAAGACACAAAATAATGTTTTATTACTAAATTCAGTGCAAGATTGCAAGCTACCGAATGCATTTAAAATCGATTGTAAACCTTTATGTTGCATTCAATGAAGAAGACAATAAAATTGGCATAACTGCGATCGCAAACAACCAAATTTAGACCTTTTCTATTTGCACGAAAGTAGAATACTGGTTACGTGTTTCAAATAAAGGAAACGTAAAAGATGTGTTTACGACAGTCTTATGTCGTATTGTTTGCATGGAAAACGTTGAAAGTTGTTCGTAGCTCTGTACTTTCCAAACATGTTAGGAAACAATGTTAAATAAAAGTTAGATAAGCTCGGACGGTTGTTGACACCTTCACCTTAAAATAAAGAAAAAATGTATGTTTGTACTTTGATCAATCGTTTTAAGAATATTGACTTTATTTATTCTTGTAGATCCAAAACGATCCAGTCCGCTCACGCAATGAGGATTGTAACATCGTGACTTTTTTAGGATTATTTCTGTCAACTATTCACAGATTTTTACTTAAGGAAATATAGAATGAACGAAGGACACGTTATTGCATTTTGACCTGTAAAAATATAAGGTGTAATTGTGAAAATATTTTAACAGATGAATCAGTTAGTTATATAGATGGACGTTGATACGTAAAATAATTGTGTAAACGATATCTGATTTTTTTTAAACAAGTATATGGTATCATTTTTTATGTCGAATAATTTGATTTATTTCTTTGGGAATGCTATCTTTAATAACCTACCGTTGGCCCTGTTAACATATTTTACATTATTATTGTTACACCTTATATAATACCCCTCCCATACAAGATACAACTGACTTACAATTAAATTAATAATACAATCATCTATAAATTAAAATACTACCAACCCAGGACATATTACGAAACAGTATAACAAAGAGCATTCATTTTCCCATACATTTCTCTACGCGTTGTGTAAGTTTTTATAAACGAGTTATATGATCGTTGTAACGCTATCTCGCCATTGTTTTTGTGAAACGATCGATTATACTCGTGTCATGGGAAAAGGCGATTGTTTGGAGAAGGTTTATGGTTATATGGTTTAGTAGCTATGGTGTTAATTTGAGGAGTCACATTATAAAGATTACTGTCACGAAGCTTTTGGATATTACTTTCCTGAAAACCAAAGCAGTAATGCCGCCCGTGACTAAGCGCGAGGCCACGAGCAGAACACTATTCAATCATTATCCTTCACATTTTTGCACCTTTTATTGTTATAAGCCTGTTCTCTTACCTGTTTGGGAACCCCCTTTACTTTTGTTATTTCTTTCTGTTTTAGGCAATAATAAAAGTCTTATTTCAAGTGGTTTAAGTTTAATACTATGTTCTTAATGCATTTTTAAAACATAATAATACCATGCCTAATTCTATGTGTCTTTTTACTGATATGCTAATGATTAGACATGTCGAAATTGGTCACCCTTCTGATTGCCCGTACCGACTTTAGCGGAAAAGGGAAGATCTTCCAGCCAGGCGGGTGGTATGCCTGTCGGGGCGGCCGCTATGCCCCAACGGTTATTGTCGGGATCTTGTATATATGTTACGTGCTCCGAAAACTCTAATAGCGCGATTCAGGATTGTGACGTCATTGTCTATTGTTCTGAATGCGTGTCTGCAGTGCCATCTGAGTAGCTTGTGGTGTGGTTAATGTGGTCGCTACAGTACCTGTCTCCTCCTACCTTACGTGACCTCAGTCCTACCTTAGGGCCCTTTGGTGCTAAGGTACGACTTAGGACGGGTTTTACAAATTTGCTGCAATTATCGTTCTTATTTATCTCTGTCTGTTCATTTTCTACCGCGATTATTAAGATCGTGTCGCGTTCCAGGCCTGTGGCTGGCGTGCTGATGAGCTACTCGCGCGGGTGCGCAGCGGTCCTCAGCCAGATGTCCGAGGGCGAGGGGGCCGAGACCGTCCCCTCCACCCCACGATCGCCCACTGACTCCGCCAGCGACGGGTACCATTCGGACAGTGATGATTCGCAACAGCATCCTGACAGGTAATGGATATGCAACAAATTTAAATGGTGCTGTTCTCATACTAAGCCAGAGACGTTGCAAATGTCTTCATCAAGTGACAGTCTAATTAGTGTTATAAAATGCATTGGCAAATGCCAGCTAAAGTGGGTATATTACGGTAGAAGAAGAACGATGGACCACGCGGTCCATTCTTGGCTTAAATATATGTACTTACATATTACTAATCAGTTGTAAAACCTCAATTCCACCCAATAATACCTACATCCTTGTGATTAATTGGACCAAGCGTCTGATCACGTGATAAGACCGCATTACGACGAATGAACAAATGAATGTTATGTTGAAAACATTTTTTTATGTACTTCCGTTTTATTTTTATTTGTGTGTATGTTGGGTTTTAGGGTTTATCTGTGCGATGATGATGAACGATAACAGTATCTAATGGAATACTAGACCTACTAGATCAGTTAACCAATTCGATCGGGTGAAATAAATTATTTCAAACTCCTGAAATGCTATTCTTTCAGGAGTAAGCTGGTCTCGCAATACGCTGCCGTGTGGGCGCGGGCGGCGGACGAGGCGCTGCCGGCGCTGGCGGCGCTGGAGCCGCTCAGACAAACTCCTCATCTTAAATACAAGATTATCTTCTCAGTGGTGGTAGTAAGTATTCTCTATTCTTTCCACTCCTAATAGATCGTGGTTATTTATTTTATACAACGTGATAAAGAGAAGGCATACTACCATTTAAACCAGTGCTTCTTAAACGTATCTGTAATCATTATGGTGATGTCAGAATTTCGATATGTCCATTTAAAAAAAAGGTAATTTGTTTGAATAATATAGGATAATTACAGATATGAGCCGCAGAGCAAAATCGATGGTTGCGTGGGCGCAGTCACGGGCAAAAGCTAGTCATTGTTGCTTTGGAAATTAAGAGGTTTGCAATCCATCTTTTGCAGCTATCATTCCGAGCTGCAATCAGTCTTCGCGACCGACGTCTCAATGAGGTGAAGGTATTACTGGGCGCTGATGGGTCCACCGAGCCTTGCGTGGCCAGGCTCGTGGCGGCATCGGCGCGGGTTCTTCACGAGACAGCTCACAGCTTCCCTCTAGGAGACGCCGAGCGAACTGTGCTTAACCAGGTCAGAACTAGATGGTGCTACTGTCGAATTAGCGCACGGTAGCCACCTTTATTGCTGAGCCATCTACCTAAATCATCATTGGGCATTGGAGTTGTAATACGGAATTATTTTTTTTCAATTTCAACATGTTCAATTCCTGGCTAGGGAATATATGTATTTTTACAAAAATCTCATGATGCAGTTATTTGTTTTCTTTCATCAAAATTAGTCTAGAGAGTCCTTCAAGCATTTTTCGAGATTCCCTAAAGTATCGGATATGGCTAACCACGCACACTTGAAAAAAAAAATCCGTACATGAGTACTTATTTATAAATTGGGATCGCTCCCAGTCCGTACCCATAACACAATCGTTTCTTAGTTTGGGACCATACAATTGGTGTATTCGTTTGGTGATATTTTTTTGTTTATTTCGTTTCCTCATATTCCAGGTGCTAAGCACACTCCGCGAGTACCCCTGCCTGGCTGGCTGTGGTCCCCTGCACGCGCTAGTCGCGGCCGCCTGTCGAGCCGCCTGGACTATCAGTCTGCACTCGCCTCCGCTCCGGATCGATACGGACTTCACACCAGGTGAGGTGTTACAAGAGTGTACCGAGTAAGAGTTTCTGGGCCCGAAAAGAAGAAAGAGAATGACTTGATTTGTGAGTTTTAGGATGGATGTGCACGATACGTTAAAGCTAGATGCAACATTTTTTAAATTGCAACATGTTAAAGAAATAGATACTCCTCACGTTTTCCTTTTTGACGACCTGATTAGCGCAGTTGGTAGCCCTGCTTTCAATGCCGATGGTCCCGGGTTCGAATCTTGGTAGGGAACAATCTTTGTGTGATGAGCACGAACGTTGTACCCGAGTCATGGATGTTATATGTATTATATACTGGGTTCGCTCCCAGTATATTACGGTACCCATAATACAAGCGTTGCTTAGTGTGGGACCGCATAGTTGGTGTGTTCGTTGTGCGATATTTTTATTAGAACACTTTCTATTAGTAGCCAGATTATCTAAGCTGGATCTGAGATGGATAATAGCGTCGTGAGAGACAAACTTCTATTGAATTTGAGTCCAAAAGCATATCACACGTGGCTCTACCGTGGCTCTTGGCGCGCAGTGGATAAACACTCTTCCAACAGTTCAAATATCCATAATATGAAGCGAAATATTTTCTTATTGCAGTGGTGATGAATCCAGATAAGCACGTGCGCTTCTCAGCGGGCGAGTCCCGCGACCGACGCTCTGACCTGATCAAGTCGTTCGTGTGGCCGGCGCTCATGGATGGAAACCGATGCGTGTTCAGAGCCGTCGTGCTCACGTGATCAGCGATATTCAACTTTAAGTCGACCGGTTTTGAAGATACAGAAAAAGTGTCTTCGATATAGCACTAAAGATTAAAAAAAACACGTGATCCTTTATTATTTCTATGGACATTAAAAAAAAAAAAGAATGCCGTATTTCTAAAATATTTCAAAGAAGCCGCCACTTGGACCCCAAGTCTTGTAGCATACATTGTTTTGTTGACTGAAAATGAAATTGTAATTGACAATTATTATGTAACTCTGTTTCAATGATTTCGTGTATTTCTATCGACTTTTAGGTGATAGAAATATACGGAATCATTGAAACAGGCCCAACCATCATCTTCTCCAGTCCTTTGTATGGCATTATAACACCAGCGTTGCTTAGTTTGGGAATTGGGACCATACATTTGCGTTAGTCTATCAATCTCTTTAATTATTATGCGTGGTCTATTTTGTATGGTTTCGTTGTTATTCGATCTAGAAAAAAAGTAAGAATGACCGAACGTATTCTATAATGACTCATGTGAATTAATCATTGTTTTGCTAACATTGATACCGTGACGTTTATCTACTGACTTTATCAGCGTGTTATATTTGAATCAATGACGGAATGATTATATTTAAGAACTTGTACAAAATGTGTTTAATACTTTTCATTTATTGATTTAATTACGCGGTTTTGAATTGTTTGTGGTCATTTTTGGTACTGGCGTTTGGTTAGAGCATCCACCATCATTGGCTGTGTATGTTATAACCAAGCCTTATAATTAAGAGAGGAAATAATAGACCATCAGTGGCTTACATTCCATATAACACGATTCCTGTCAGCTTCCTATTCGAAATTCAAATTTGTTTGCTTTGAAAGTTTTTGTTTTGTTTTGTGGAAACCGACTTGATCATGTTTTTTTTCTACAGGGGGTTTTAATTTTTTTTTTACTATGGAAATTCTAGACCACATTGCGTAAGAGGGGGTTTTAAGGTTTTTAAGAACTCACAGGTTATTTTTTTGCGAATAAACATCCTTCGCCACTGTAAACTGTTATGATGGAACTGTGTTATTCAAGCCCAGTGGAATCAGATGTTTAATTGTCCTGTTCAAAAATCCGCGAAACATTCATCTTAAACTAGTTCTAAACCTAGCTATAATAAATTATTTTGTATCATTAACATAATAAATATTTCTATGAAAAAAAAACATTCTGTTTTGATGACTAACGTCCTGAAACGACTGATTAGATAAACCTGATAAACTATTTGCTCGAAGGATAGATATAAAATGTAATGCGTAGTGAATACCTCAGTATTCAGCTAAGCGTTGTGAAGATGAGTAATTATCCCGGATCTGGACCGCCACCGTACTACGGTCCACCGCCACCGTGGCCGCATCAACCACCACCGCATCATCCGCCGCATCAACCACCACCGCATCATCCGCCGCATCAACCACCACCGCATCATCCGCCGCCGCCATATTACCATGCTCAATATCCGCCACAACCAGACCATGGCCACCCAACCCCAGCACCCTACCCCTACTTCGTTCCTGGGACCATGATGATACCTGTCCCAGTGCCACAACCTACCGACCCAATCGCTCAACCGACAACCCAACCAACTTACATAACAAACTACATCTACCACGGAGAGACATCAAACCAGCCGTCGGACCAAGTCCAAGTTGTGGAGACTTCAGGAGACTTCGATTGGGTGCCAACAACATCATTGTTGGCGAATTCCTTGACTGGACGAGCTGTGGTCGGCGGACACGAAGGCTGGGATGGAAGTCCGCTATGGGTGATCCGATCGTGGCACAACGGAGACCTGATCCCTGGCAAACTGTCCGTCAGACATAATTCTGCAACAGTGATGTACAATGGAAAAGAGATACCCGTTCAAAGCATTGAGGTCTTATGTGCCAGGCCGGAAAATTTGCGTTGGATTCCCGCTTCGAATGGGAATGTGCCACCGGGAGCGATTCCGGGAGGTAGAACCGCTTCAGGAGAGACTCTATACGTGGGTAGAGCGAGGTACCAGCTCTCTGTGACCCCCGGTAAGGTGCAGCCGAGCCATAACACTTGTTACATCGGGTTTGCTGGGGCTGAAGTGTCGCACAAGATGTACGATGTCCTGTGCCGAGTGAGCTGAAGCGATGACTGCTATTGGACTGATTTATTTATAGTGAATTCGTATTTGGATTGTGTTAAAACTCCAGCACATATGGTTAGAATTACATGCTGTTGTACCTCAAATTGTTACGGTATAGTATCTAAATATTTGTTGTTACGTATTCTCATCAAAATACTTATATTGCTAGATAAGAGAACTTTTTTTTACATAATATGTTTGATCAAAATAGCTGATATTTAAAAATAAAATAAAATTACCATGAATGGATTATACATGTCTATTATTTCAGCACATTGTGTGCACTATATCATTACGAATTATTCTCCGCAGTGTGGACAGGGAAAATGCAATATTTTTTTTTGCCATTTTTGTTATACGGAATTCATTATTTATATTCCAGCGTCCATTTTTCTGATACTAACTATCAGACAAATAATTGGTTTGATGTTCTTACGCATACTATGCATCTCTTTGTTCTTCGTGAAATACTATTTTAGTGTAGTGTATGAGAAGCAGCTACATGTCGATGTGTTATCACAAGTATTCAAGATTACAAGACCTCATTGATAACGGTTGGATAAGTCTTGTGCCATTATGCGTTGTGTAGTTGTATGTGTTATTGTAAAAATAATGTCACGTCGCATCTGCTTAGAAATAAAACGTCGAGAAAAGGGCCCTTGTATCGCGTACTTTTTTATTTATCAGACTTGGCGGCGTCGCTGCCGTGACGCCATATAATGGATCCTACATTATTTTATTTATTATTTCTACAATCATTTATACTTGGCTCAGTTGGTAGTAACCCTGATTTCTGTACCGGAGGTCCGAGTTCGAGCGTGGTAGGGGCAAGTTTTGTGTCATGAGCACGAATGTTTCACCCTTAGGCTATTGTACTATATCCATAACAGATACATTATTTAGTTTGGTGTGTTCGTCTGATGATATTTATCTATTTACATACAGTACTATTTAGTACCTAATCAAAGGAGAATATCATTATAATTGTCCGGCAGAACTCGCGCCAAGACTCGAACGCTCAAAATGATATCACCTCACCAATTAATATATAATATCGCCAGACGAAACACCAACTATACGGTCTCACACTAAGCAACGCTTGTATTATGGGTACCGTAAAAAGGACTGAGCGCGAATTCAGTATTTAATATATTCGTGCTAATCATATACAAAGCCTGTCCCTACCAGGATTCAAACCCGGGACCCTCGGCGCAGAAAGCAGGTTCACTACCAACTGCGCTAATCAGGTCGTCAATTGACTCCCATAACACACACCACACACACCCCTCGCGTGCGCATCATAAACACAGAATTATCAACCTTGTGCACTTGTATTAAGAATACATTGCAATGATCGAGCTCGTATAAGACAGGTATATATGGTATAGTTAATAACTTCATTTAACCTCGTTGATTGTAATTTGTAGTTCGCTATGGTATTGTGTGTGGGAAAGAAAGCGTTTATAATTGGGGTCCTTATTACGGTGGATTAAGAAACATTTAAAGAGTCCATTTTTGTTTGCTATTGAAGTACGTGAGCTTACTCCTAGGCTACGAGTTCTAGCTAATTATAATTTGGAAAGAACGGGTCTACATGTAATGTAGTAACATCGGATTGCTATATTATTTAATAAAAAAAACATGTGGTGATCAGTTGGTAAAATGCTTCTCTTCGGAGCAACACAGCTTAAAACCCCAGACTCTTCCAGATTCAGAATACAGTACTTATGAATCGTCAAAATAGTTACAAAATGCTAATATACTTTACCAACCGTTCGGAAAGCCGATCCTATGGAGAATAACGGGCAAGAAACTCCATGGTTGCTCTTTTTAAAAAGATCTTTGACATTTTTGAGCAGTACATTGTTATGGGTATGTGAGAACAATTTAAGAACGGCTAGCCAATTTTAGCAGCCTGGTCAAAAGAAAGTACTAACTCAAAGTATATAATGATAAGTGTCATTTACAAATTACTTTTGTAAATGACAATAAGAAGGAAGAGGAGATAAACAAATTTAGAGTCATGGAATCGAACCTATAACCAGCTAACTCGACGCACTGAACCGTCACTACGGTTCAGTGCGTCTGTCCAATTAAGCTGATTAACGCTGTCTCGCCGCTCCTGTCGCCACAGTACCGTCTGTGTATCAGATAGGTCGCTATTCTGTAACGGATTTGTGGTCAAATAAATACACAACTAAGACAAAAAAGATTTTGGTTCATAAATTGACAAGGTTTTTGGAAATCTCTAGTAATTTGCGGACATATTTACCAGATTTTTTTTGGAAGGCAGTGGTGCAAAGTTATAGTGATTTTAATTATATTACCCACAACATTGATAAGGATTTATAAACATACTTAAGCATTTGTCGTAATAAGTTACGAAAATATTTATTTATAAGGCATATTATTCTCCCAAAACAAAGTGCTAGTTGAAAAGGTTCTGAGATTTGTATTAAACATGGAAGATAAAGAGAAAAGAGGGAAAAAAATTGAAGATCTGAATTGTGATGGTGTAGTGGAGTTGTTGGAGCGATGCGGAATGGAGGATTTCATGGAGTTTGCCATAGAGAAGAAATTGGACGGAAGAAAGTTACTTGTGAGTTTACTTTTCTAATATTATTAGCAATGCTTGTAAGCTATATACATAATGATATTAAATGACAACCGTGAAATGTAGGCTGGTGACTAACTAAAATTCAAATTCAGCAATCGCCACAAAAAGTATTTCAAGTTATAGTCAGCTAAATAATGAGATGCTGCACCATGCTGACCCTGTTGGCGGCATGTAGGTTTCCTTACAATGGTTTTCTTCACCATTAAGCAAGTGATAATCATGGCTGAGAATGAGATTCACACATGCAAGCCAGCAATCCCAGAGGTGCGAGCTGGGGGTTGAACGTGCGAATCTCGTTACCGTGATAAGCGGTCTACCAACTTGGCTATCACTGCTTTTCTCATGAATGTTGAAATACTAATGTTCCAACAACTTTAAAAATAAATATTGGTTTCAAGGACGTCACTGAAGGCATCGTAAAATTATGGCGACCAAAAGAAAACGCCAAGAGATTCATAGCGTTCATTGATGACCTAAAACTCAATTCAGAAAAGTATTTACAAATACATGAAATCAATCAATCAACGAACGATACAGAAGCAGAAGACATTATAACTACTACAGTTGATATTGAAAGTCAATACCAAACAGTTACCGCTAGAAAAAAGCAAGAAAACGTCAATACGGCTTCTGTTAATACCACAATGAACACTGTAGAAGAAATCTTAAGAAAACTAGTGCCATCAAAAAGTTTTCTATACAGAAATCAACAGAAGGTCGAAAAATCACCGTCATATCTACCTATGGAAGGCACACCAAAGAAAACAAGAAAATTGTTTCGACTAAGTTCATACGAGTACCCATTTTTTGATATAAGAGCAAGATTTTCAAAACAGGAGCCTACTAATGATAGAGGATACTATTCCATGAAAAGAAACAGTAGATATTATATTCATAGAACGTATAAAAATCCAGAATCTCGTACAAAATATAAATCATTGTCAACGCCTCAAGAATTAACTGTGAAATATCCCGAAGATCATTTTTATGAGGACCTGTGTTACAATGAAGTGGAAAAAGTAATAGCAAAAGAGAATTCTGTAGAAAAAGTATCAGAAAATAGAGTGGCTACTGTCAAACCTTACAAAGTAAAGATTCAAGAGCTATTTCAGTCGTTCAAAGTTCCGTTTTTCAAGAAACAAGATATGGTAGAGGACAAAGTAGAGAAAGAAGTTGAAATAAGCAAGGAGAGTGAGAAAGACATTCATATTTATGAAAATACCGATAGTATTGTTAATATGTATGATTCAGTCCGTGTTAATAGGGATTCCAGGGAAAGCAGCGTTGAAAAAAATCAGGTATGTTCTGTTATTACAATTATAACTAACACAACGTTTGTAGTAAATAAAGTAATGACTGTAAAAACTCTACGCACTTATAGCCACATTATATTACAGACAAAGTTACCAGTAGAAGACTACTTAGATCCAGTGCAGCTGAATAAAGATTACTGTGATGTCAGCTACCCTCAAAGGCCGAAAGACGAATCCCTGCTGGGGTATATCATGAGCATATTCGAGAACCGGTTCGGAATGCGAAGAGGTATGCCTATTTTTGACTTTTATCAGATTTATACTACTGCATTTTAGTTCACTCACCTTAGTTCCAAATTTGAAAGGAAAAAACATATTTTGTCATCTTTTGATAAGTATCTTGACTCCCATCAATGTCGCCGGAATAAAAAAAAAAGCCAAAACCAAATCCAAAAGAAATGGTGTCCTAAAATGTCGCCATGATTAAAACCTAAGCAAGTAAATTAAAAAAAGTTAAATTTACTTCGCACCCATCTTTTTTAATACTAAGAAAGTTGCAAAAAAGTTATGTCAGCCAACTAAGCCAAACTTGTGCTTAGAGTAGGCTCATAGTCAGATGGCAATGGATATTCGTGGCCAATCTGAAAAAAAAAATCCATGTAGGTAGTTGGAGGTACTCAAAGTAGTAGTAGTTGAAGGAGTACTCAAATTAAAAGTTGCTGTCAACATTAATAAGGTAGACAATGCATATTAATCATACAAGGAGGGAGATACACTTTCTTATTGAGATGTTTTTATTTTATTTCCCATGGGACATGTGTCATGTGGTCAACATGTGTGTAGTGATGCGCATCGGACAGAGGGTTGTATCGGTAAACTAAGTGTTCGTCTGGCGATATTATTATTATTAATAACAAATAAAATCAATATACGGGCAGGATCAACATACAGTTTTAGTGTAAAATATAATTTATTCATTGAGATAAATTTAAGCAATTTATATAACCATCAGAATTTTGCACAGGTACGGAAATTTGGTTTCAATGAGAAAAACTAGCAAGAAACAAAATAATGTAGTTGCCAAACATTATCAGAAATAGGAGCTGGCAACACTACATTACTACATTAAACATTAGTATTTCACATTTTAATATCGACAACTTCGGCCCATTTCTTTTATATCGTACTATGTCTTTTGTTAAAAAATAAAATAAAAACTTCAGATCGCGTGAAGCGATTGTTATTTCTTCCCTCGCTCTGTGCATTCGTTCAGACGCCGCATAGGGTGTCCCGAACGCATAAGAAATAATATTAATTTACATAATTATTAACAAACAATGTGTTCCAATATTTTTTTAATAGTGTTGTATCTGTGATAGTGCGTGACAATAATAAATAATATTTTTGTGTCAATCTTACCTGTTAGTAAACTTTGCCGAGTAAACGAACCTTTTGCTAAACATTTCAGCTAAGTTACGTGATGTCGTTGAATTCTCAAATTTCAATTATTTTATAAGTCTCTAAAAAAGACAGAGAAGTAGCTTTATTACAGTAATTAAAATACGAAGGGCTCTTTGTGAATAGTTTTCTGGAGCGCCCAAATGCGAATCGCGCTAAAACTATTGAGCATAATCTTGAGTTTATTCATAAATAACAATAAAACTGAGACTTGTTAACTGGTGACTCACAGTTGACTCACGTAGTGTTAAGCCAATTAATTTTAATTGAACTTCGTGACATTTTGCAGTCATTGGTAAAAATATGGACAAGTTAAATTATGAGCGTTGAAAATTAAATAATGAGATCCTTGTTTGAAACTTTGGTGGATAATAAATCTTAGACATATTTAGATTTCCACAATCGCTGTTATTTTCAACTAAGTACTGTTGTCTTGTAATATTTTTTATTGAAATCAGTTTTAAATAAACGCCATAGAACACAGCACTATTTAAATATAAAATAGGTTCTATAACAAGTACTATAGCAATGGCGTATACCAAAGGTAAAAAAAAGTAAAAATTAAAACTAATAATTAAAAAACTAAAAGTGTTAACTAACATATACAATGTGTTGGTGGCTGAAAATTAGTGTCCCCTTGATGTATAACTTAGGAGTGAGACTTGGAGACAACTTGGTGGACTTCGGCTATCGGATAGTTAATTGTCTCACTGACGCTATCACAGGTAAGTGCACCACCGCGACCATGTCCAAGATCCTACTGCAAGTTATGCTGTCTTAACAATGTTGTGGCTTCGTGAGTTTATGCTTATTATTATTTTGTAAGATGGCAATCGGCTACAAAATAGGGCCCTTTTTGCCAGTGTCGAGTAAAATTTCTTGATCATTCTTTAAGTTAATGTACCCCTGATGATAATGATCATGATGAAATACATCGATCACCTCTATCAATAAAACTCAATCGATAATACAGCTACCTACCCAAGGTTCTGCCGGGACATCCGATCTAACCAACTAGGCTAAACTTCTCAGATCTCGCTCTACAATTATGTAACCTTGATCAGGTTACTTACTACCATTACGATGTAGAGTAAGTTTCAGGAAGAAGCGACATGGCATGAATTTTTCATGTTCATTCAAGTCATGTGCCCAAAAACATAGAAGAGTTAATAGAGCTGCATTCAGGTCGCATCTAATAAAATGTGCAAATATGGCGGCTCTTGTATGCCTGATTGTATGAATTCGGCATGAGCATAGCCGCCATCTGTGCTCATTTTATTTGATGTTAAATGCGAAGCTCTTCTGATTCTAAGTGATCGTGTCGGTAGAGTTTCATTCCAGGACCAATTTTTTTTGGCCATGTTACCTACTCAGGTCGTAAAAATGTTTTCGCCGGCTATATGAGCTTATCGACAGCTTAGTGACAGACGAGAAGTCAGTCCAAAATTGGTCTATATAAAATGGCCGAGGACATACCTCTGAGTTAAGACGTTCTATACTTTATCAAACGATACACAGCTGTAGCGATCTCTTCAACCTCGCCACACACAGATGGCATTGCAGACGACATTCAGAACAAAACATGACAATTCTTCATACGATCCTGAAACGCGCCATGACAATTTTCGGAGCAATAAACATATATACAAAACCCCGACAATAACCGTCGGGGCAAAGCGGCCGCCCCGCCAGGCATACAACCCGCCTGGCTGGAAGATCTTCTCTTTTCCGCCAAAAAGCTATGTTTGCAGGGATTTGTGCTGTACAATGGTTAGTTATATACGCATGATAAAGGCATAGAATAATGGTGCGCGGATGGGGCATTATATAGCACTGCGCCCAAGAGTTTTGATTTGCGCAGAACAGATCTAAATTCGGGAGATAAATTACACAACAACTATTATGGAGAATCGCAATTAAACTAACATACTTACGTTTTTTTACCAGAAACAAACGACACCACAAACTCTGACGAATCAGAGACCGACTCCCATAAAGCCGACCATCCACCGCACGATATTGACGCTACCACGAGCCTGCGGAAATGGCCAGACATCAAGCCGGGTCGGTCGAATATGGCGGACCGGCCGCTGCCAGTGCCGGTGGAAAATGAACCTTATTACATGAATATCGATAGAGGAGAGGCTGAGAATCTCTTGAGGGGGCAGCCTGATGGGGCTTTTGTGTTGAGGCCGTCGAGTCAGGTGAGAAAGAGAAGATAAATAAATTATAAAGTGTAGTTTGGGTTGACCACA
This sequence comes from Pheosia gnoma, assembly GCA_905404115.1. Classification (NCBI taxonomy): domain Eukaryota; kingdom Metazoa; phylum Arthropoda; class Insecta; order Lepidoptera; family Notodontidae; genus Pheosia; species Pheosia gnoma. The sequence continues at coordinate 258,010 of FR989916.1, forward strand.
GACCTCTGATACCAGCTGGCCTTAAGCCGCGTACTCCCTAATGTGAAGCCTTTAACTATATTTGCCTTACTGTCAGCCAACCAGTTTATGTCAACTAATTGCTCAAACCTAAACTAAGGCTGACATACGAGACGTGACGCGCGAGGCTGCTCGCACCTGTTTAATTGCCCATTGGGTAAATCTGTGGACTATAGAATAGAATGCGAGTTGTTAAATTCCAAGTAGCAATAAAGGTTCTCCTCTTTACTGTTTCAGTCAAATCATGCCTACACACTAACCATATCGTGTTCGGCCGCGGTGCACAACGTCGGCGTCCGCCGCCGGCCGGACGGTCGGCTCGCGCTCGGCTTCGCTCGGCGCGGCGAACGAAGTTTCACGAGCGTGACGTCACTGCTGCGTCATCACCGCAAGCGACGGCTGCTATTGGTCGTAGCTGGAGGAGTGATCGGCGGGACCACGTTAAATGAAACGCCACATTATTATCAGAGTCCTAGCAGTATGCCTGTGGTGATTTAAAAAGGAAAAATTAATGTTAAGACGTGCTAGGGGCACAGCGATGTACATCAGATATTGTCCATATTATGGAACATACCCACCTATTATAGGCCATATATATATAAGATAAAGTTGTGTATTTTTATAAGGTAGAGCCCAGACATCCACAATGTGCTGATAAACGTTTTCCAAAACATATGTGGCAGAGTTTTTACATAGTATTTTAGTCGTTCATTGTGTATATACTCGTATATCGCTCTCCCAGAATTTTAATAATTAAATACTGTCGGTACCTATATGAATGTCAGTCGGTACTATGTTTTTTTCACTCGTTAAATAATTTCCCTATGGCCCTACTAACGCGCAATGGCGAGAGCTATGCTCGAGGTATCGCTACGCGATAGAATCAGAAATAAGGTCATCCGTAGACAATCTAAAGTAACCGACATAGCTCAAAGGATTTCAAAGTTGAAGTGGCATTGGGCGGCACATAGCTCGTAGAACCGATGGTCGCTGCGGCAGAAAAGTTCTAAAATGGCGACCACGAACCGGAAGACGTAGTGTAGGAAGGCCCCCCACAAGGTGGACCGATGATATCACTCGCGTAGCAGGAAGCCGGTGGATGCGAGTGGCGGAGGACCGTGATGTATGGAAATCATTGGGGACGCTTTTGTCCAGCAGTGGACGTCTTTCGGCTGATAGTAGTAGTAGTAAATAATTTCCCAGTAAAATATTGCACATCTGTCTTCCCGTTCAGAATATACAAGTGAGAGTGAATAATAAAACAGTGGATAAATAATAAAAATACAGTTTTTCGTTCACAATATTTTTATTTGTCGAAACACATTCATTTAGGCAATCGATCGAATCAACATAGACTTATTGTTCTGTAGAAGCGTAATCAACAATATAATCAATAGATTTAGGTAAAAAAAGCCCGTCTATTGGAATTATAATTTTGAATCGTGCCACATAGCAAGCGCCCTCCATCGATCCCTGATATCCTCCAATAGAAAAGCTTAAATATTACGCGATAGGAAAATAAAGCATTCCTATTGGTTGATTTTGTCACGCCGTTTACTGCACAGCTTTGAATTTTGTAAATTCAACTTCATTACTTATTACTTAATAAAACAAAATATTTATTGAATAAATCCGATTATTCGGTAAATTATTGAAACAACAGATTATTCTTGATAACGGATTTGCAATATTACCTCGTAAAATCCGAACTATGAAGAAAATAAAGTTTTAGAAAAATACGCACGAATATTATATTAATTATTAAAAGTCCTGTTAATCAGTATTTTTTTATAATTAGTAAGATATAGTCTATTTTCACAACAACTGGACTATTTGGCTTTTTATATTGGCAAAATGAAAATTGAAAATAGCTTTTTGTATCAGAATGCCTGTAGTGAAATTAAGTAAGTACTACGTCCTTATGTTATACGTAATAGAGTTGAAAACTGCGACACGTTTCCAATTTTTATTTGACAAAGGTTCTGTGAAAATTGTAGTGTGATTTTGTTTTCATTCTGCCAAATAAAAATAAGCTCTAAAATAAGTAGGTAAGTATTATTTTTAACAACAGTAAAAAATCCACAGCAACTTATTTGACGCCAATATTATTAAGAAGAACGTCACTCCCGAGAATTACTAAAAACTACAATCTCCACGCTTACCAATAACATAATTGTTATTTAAACAAAATTATATATAAATGTCTGACAAATAAACAAATTATAAATTTATTTTAAAATATGAACACAATAATAATGTATCTAGTACCATCTATAATCAACAAAATCAAAAAATAAGGTTTTCTTCAACCTAGCCTAGTAATGGACAGACGTATTAAATGTCAAGTAATTTCAATAACTCAACCTTTGATTAGGTAATGTTTTTAGATTTGTAACATCCTTCTATTTATTGTTTAAATAAATATTGCTATAATCTTAAATATAAATCTTACAAAAATAATTACGTAATTAATTCAAAATAATCTCGTTGTTACGTAGCAATAATAAATAAAAAATAATTACAATAATTAATATTGCACAACTTTAGCTTCGAAGGCGAAAAAATGGACGTCATTATTGAACGTGTGACAGTAACATTAAATAATATTATTAGTATTTTAAAAGAAACACTCGACTAGCATCGTAATACTTTCAACGTTTTAATAATTTATAAATTAAAACAATAATTTAATTGAACAATGTCGTAATTTAAAACATATTAAAAATCTCCCTCAACTCACACTTAGTAGAACCATACCTTATTTCACAGGCCAAAGAGACGAATATTCTATTTTAAAAGGTTGACAGTTGATCGATGGGATGAATAGGAGGGTATCTTATACGCACCCATGAGTGGTGCTAAATAACTATATCTATATAACTCATGATTTTTTTTTATAATTGTAAAAGTATATTGATTTATATAAGGCGTAACTAAACTATACTTATAAAGGAGACAGAAGAAACCGATATTATGGAAAATATGATTCTAGAGATATACCCCCGAATTTATAGACGTTTGATAAAGTTATAAAACGTCTATAAATTCAGGGGATAGCATACAATAAATTAGTTAATATCTATCCATTTCGGTAAGGACAATTTTACACGATCAATAATATATCAGATTTTTAAAATAGAATCTCGTGAAGTAACACTAGATCACAGTCTATGTAAATATTTAATAATTAGATAAACAATTACCTAGTTTTGTTTACAGGAAACACGGTGACGTCAAATAGACGCAAAGATTGAAATGCTAACAGTTTCAACTATTATTATTTTCACCCCTAACAAATGCGGCTGAATATATACCCTCTAGTGAACGAGAAATTAAATAGAAAAAAAAAAAAATAAAATAGGAAAATATTTAGTTTTCGGATATCGGAATGATTTCTCGCGGCGATGTTCAAAAGTGGAAGCAAAAAGGAATATTTAGTCATGATTATGGGCTATGTTTATACGCCAGGTCTATGATCTCTGAGCTGAACGATCGGGCGAACGTGGGCTCTCTATAGCTTTACTTAGTTGCTTTGCTCTATATTAATTCCCACCTAACAGTTTTCTTAAAATTTACCAAATAACAAAAAAAAAAAATGCGCAAGCATTTTGACTCATTAAACCCGAAACCAATAGAATGATTAAGTCCAATCAGATTAGCATCTCAAAGCTGCTATTTTGATCGCAAAAGTGCTTTCAAATGCCTTTATTAATTGAATACAATTTCCATAAATTAGACGGACGTTATGCGGTGAAAAGGCCGCTGTTGTAGCCAATAAACCCATGTGGGGTAAGCCTTTAAGGGTCAGTTTTTAGATTTTCCACTTTAAGCTTCTCTTAAAAGGTACTTTTTCAGCCGCACTTAGAAATTCCACATTACTCTACTTAATACAAAGTTTCTAACAGTAGAAATGTACAACGATAGTGACTAATAGTAAAACGACGTGGCTCGTCGAGCCGAAGTAATTGGGTTCATGACTGACCTCATGCGTCGGTGACGTCAGAACTATGACGACAAACGACATTAATGACGTTGAATGGTTGATACCTCAATGGTTCCTGTATATTAGTAGGACCTGTACGTCTTCAGAAAAAAGTTAATCTCGCTATCTACAACAAATCTAGTTTGATGTCATACTAAATCAACTACTTCGAAATAATGGAAGCTAACTTCTAATTTTATAGTCAGCTTTATATTCACAATATATTTTATGTTTATTTAAGTCTGTTCTATTCTGGAATCAACAAACGACGTATTTTTTGAAAGTAAAATGATTAATAATAACGTCATAATCTGACGTCATCGATGACGCGAGTCTTGCTGTTGCTTAATCAATCGACTTGGACGGCTTCACTCTGTCCACCTTCTCGGCTCGTTCTGTGCTATTCTGGCTGCCCCTGCGCATAAAAAAATTCTACGAATTACTGCATAGGTACAGTAATTAAGCTTAAAGGCACACTACATTACTCAATACACACTAACATCTTCCTAGCTCATCTCTCTTGCTTCCACACTGTACACCTCTCACTTACTCCCATAAATGTTACGCCCTAAAGTGGTAACTTGGAGCGCCTCACTCACTCACCAACTGAAGCTGAACCGTCACAACATATGACAAAGGCGGCCCTTATGTTTCGTGTTGGCGGGCGGCGCGGGCGGCGCGGGCGGCGCCACGGTCGTGCTGTGCGTCTGCGCATCCTGCGTGACCACCGTCGATTTCTTCACTACGCGCTCTTTCTCGCTTTCCCGAGAGCTTGCCGCCGCGTACATTGATCTGGAACATGCTTTGGTTTTACTTTGATTTAACAACTGTTTTATTGTGAATTGATTAGTTGGGAACACACAGAATGGGGTAATAATCGGTGGTATTACTAATTAGCCCTTCTTAGGTTAGCTAAAGTAGAAACTCGTAGCTATATTGCTGTAATTTGACTTGTCTTGATGTTTAAAAATCACATTATATACTGACTTCACTATAAAATTCCTTTCACATGAACTTATTCACTAATGGTGTTTAATGTTAATTATGTTAGGTCACAAATTTAATTTGACCAAATAACAACCAAACTTATAGAAGTTTTAATTAACTTAAAATGATAAAAATAGATAATTTTTTTCAGATGCTATGTGATAGCATCTTGAAAAACCCACTAAGATGGGAGTGAATATAAACGTCCTTGTCATGGTCCTAGTGTACGAGCAAGACAGCAAGAATTTTAATACACAACAGAAATCGTCACAAATATGATTTATCTTAAAAAAAATACCATAAAGTTGTAAACTGCTAACTAAATCTCAGCAAATAATACGGCCTTATAAAGCCAAGCTACCATCAAAGGCAACACCCCTACCACTCCTTCACACTCACCTAGTAAGTTTACTTCTAGCAGGTCTCGACGTAAAGTTCCCGCTCTTTCCTCTCCTCAAAGAATGGAAGGAGGTCTTGATGGGTTTCACCAGAGCCATGCTAGTGCTGGTCTCTGGAGCCGGCTTTGTGCAGTTCAAGGTTTGGACGGTAAGTTCCACGTCTTTAATTGGCTCGTTTAATGCTGGAAATGGATTTATAAGATGATAGATACACACTTGTAGAATTTTAAAATTCGAAAAAACGAGCATTCTACTTCGACGCCCGCGGTAAACCCAATGGTGGAACCACAGATGCTTGCTTTTCCACTCGAAGCCCCTGCTCAGGGCGTCCTACGACACTTCACATTTCTGATTCCACTCGGAGCCCCTGCTCAGGGGATCCAAAGACACCACCGCTTATTTATTTTTCCACTTGGAGTCCCTACTTAAGGGTATCAAGGATACATCATAGGTATTACTCATTCGCCTTTTGTAAGGTGACTTTAGTTTACTATCATTATAAAATGTATTTCTTACCAGTGAACTCTTCAATAGGCTTATCAATAGTATCATGATCGATCCACGTTAGGCCCATCTCCACCTTCTCCGCGAGGTCCTGCCATCGCTGGCGGTTGTCCATGGTACCGGAATACAGGGGCTGGATCCAGGGGAACGTGTCTGATAGCACCTTGTATAATGGCAAGCAGATCATATCAATAAAGCCTACTTGCATTTGCGGGAGTTCATCTTTCTTCTCTCTGGGGAGATTAAATTTAGCATTAGCATTTCGATGTACCGTCTATAGTCTAGTAAGTAGTTCAAGGCGCCATGTAACCGAGAGGTTTTAGGTTCGATCTTCACCCTGACCAAATTTTAAAACTGGTTTTAAGACTCACCTATCCATCATGGCAATAGGCTGCTGATTAAGTTGCAGCTTCTCCAAGTCACCCTGGTCAAAGAACTCGTCGGCCACCAGCTTAGCAACCTTGTGCTGCACCTCCCACGGCTTCGCTATAGCTGACACGTCACACGCTGTCATCATCATGCCGCAGAGCACTGAAAATACGACCGTAGTAAAGTCACCACAGTGCTTAAAGTCCTTAATCAAACTGTATCGTTGCTGTTAAGGACGAGGTACTTAATTATCAGATACAGTTAAAGGTTACTTGGAAATTTGACCAGAACCTGAAGTTTGTATAGATAAATATAAGCTTGCCATTAGCACCCATACGTCGTTAACTCTCTTTCTATTTTTTTATCTCACTCTTTTATTGTGACAGCTAATGGAATGAAGATTGAACAGAAGAAGGAATATATCCTACACTCTTTTTTCTCCGGACTCTGCCAATCGAACTCTCCATTATCCACCAGCTCTAGGAACTTGTTTCTCTTCTTGAAGTACATGGCCAGGTCGGTGGACAGGATTGCCGTCTCCACCACCCTCATGACATCCTTATAGTCGCACGGGGAGAGAGCCTGGCAGATAAATAAGGTTAGCTTTATATGCTTTATTGGCTGATGATTTTTAGACTTAAATGAGTTATTGGATACCTGGTGTTGTAAGAAATTTGAGGAATATTTTCTCATCCTCCAGGTGTGTATAAGTAGGATGGACACAGTGATCCCTACTTAAATAAACTGCACTAGGGCTGTTTGATGTCCTACTGCTGGGCCCGGATCTCCTCGCAATGCGGGCAGGATTCAGGCCAAATTTAACGTTTTCCACCCCGACCCTGAGTGGGTTGGCGGACTTCGTGCGTCTCAAGAAAACTGGTTAGGTTTTTCAGACATGAAAGGTATCTTATGATATTTTTTTATTGTTCTAGCAAGTGATAACCATGGTTGAAAATTAGACTTTTACGTGAAATCCCAAGGTGCGAGCTGGGGTTTGAACCAGCCACTCTTGTTTCCAAGGAGAGAATTTCACCAACTTGGCTAACTTGGCAAGCTCTAGGTCTTATAATGTAAAAAATAAATAAACTGATATATAGTGATGGTTTTTCCTATATACCGTCCCTCTTTAAATAGTAACAATTGACTCACCTGAAAAATATTATTGCTTTCACTATTCAAAATCATGACACACTGATCAAAATGATGGTGTTCCATCGTTGACGTCGAATAAAGAATAGCTAATGGACTCTCAGTCTTCGTCTGAAAAGCGTTATTCGTGCCTCTATGGTCCAAATCGTGGCATAGACAAGCAACTAACAGCCCGAGGATCTCAAGATCAGACATAAACCTTTCCATTTTGCCAGTTTTTAGCATGGCGAACATGGTTTGGGCGACATTATGAGCATGTCTCCAATTGTGGTACTTGACTGGGCGGTAGTTTTTCTTGACACTTAAAATCCATCGGCATAGTACCTGGAAAATATAATAAAATAATAATATCGGCAGGCAAACACATCAAGTACGGTCCCAAACTAAGCAACCCTTGTATTATGCATACGGAGCAGCGGATTGGGGATGATCCCAGTATTTCATTTCTTATAAAGTTGGATAATAAATATCCATGACTCGGGTACAGACATTCATGTTCATCAGACATAGTGTACTCCTACCGAGATTCAAAACCCGTAACCCTCAGTACAGAAAGCAGATTCATTGTCAACTGTGTCAGTTGCGTTGCTATGATTTAGGAATGTTATTTAAATGAAGCCTGCCTATAAGTTCCCTGCTCGTACTTTTTGCAATATTTTAGAACACCAAGAAAGATTTGTTCTAGCTCCTACCTAATTCGACTTGACGAGAGCGCTGCCATGCCATTTTATAAGTAAGTACTTACGTCGTACGGTATGTGGAATTTCTCGACCAAATTACACTGAAGGAACATTCGTAGAGTTGCTCTACATGTGTCCTCGTCTGATAGATCAAAATCTGAAAAGTTTAGATTCCATAATGACTATACTTTCTCACAGCCAAAGTTCTGTGCGGTTAGGACGAGTATTAACAGAAAAATAAACTACTGGTGTTATGATGGAATACCCCTATACCTTTCACAGTAGCGCCCGTAGCGAATAAATGCCGCGTTTCAGGATCAGAATATTTTTTATTCATGTTAACAGTACTTATGAATCGTCAAAAATAGTTACGTTACAAAATGCTAAGCTACAACTTTACCACCCGTTCGGAATGCCGTTCCTATGGAGTGGAACGGGCAAGAAACTCCATGTTGCTCTTTTGAGAAAGATCCGATTCATTTTTGAACAGTACATTGTTATGGGTGTGTGAGAACAATGTAGGAACGGCTAGGTAGACTTAAGCAGCTGGTCAAAAAAAAGTACTAACTCTAAGTATATCATTATAAGTTAATGGCTACATGGCCATACTAATGAGTACTGCAGTTTTTAAAAGCTTACCATGAAACTGAAAGCTATACAGGTTGTAGGTTTCCGCGGAGGGGATGATGTCCTGGCACAGCCGGCTGGTGTCTTCAGTCGACGCCGTCGCGTGGTACGATAAACACTCCAACGCCACCTGGGGGCAAGATTCAGACATCACAGAAGCAGTTACATTAAATTTCTTTTATATGTGTAAGACGCGGCATACGGGCGGAACATGTAGCTCGGGTCTGTTTCCATTGAAGTACCTGGTAATAGTTTTTTTAATATCTTTATCTTTTATTAAATATCTTCGCAAGCCGGATTGTCTATATTAATATTATAAGCAGGTAAAGTTTGTTAGTTTGTGAGCTTGGATGTAGAGAGTAATCTTTGGATTTACTGATCCGGATATAAAATAACTTTTACTATTAGTAAGCTACATTATCCTTGAGTGAAAGGCTTGAGAGGGGCTTTGTTTCATGGAGGTACCGCGGGCAGAAGTTAAGCACGAAGTATGTAAATATAATGTGTTTAGTCTATAAAAACCTAGGACTAATTTTGATGGCACTTGTTTATGAGGGGTTCCACAGATCAGTAGATTTTTTTTCTTCTTCTTTCTCTTCTTTATCTTACCTTCTGCTTAGCCATCAGTTTGCACGCGTTCTCATACATCTGCGTATTGTGTATACCCAAGCCGCAGAATATCGCAAACGCCTCAAATATCGATATATCACCGTCTGTGAATTGGCAACCGTTTTCCTGAAAACAATTTTATTTTCAGGTTCAATTTGTTATTTCATTCCTGAAAATGATTTGCTCGATAACAGCCCAATCTCTGATTAAGCATGAAGAAGTTTTCACAATTAATTTCGTAAGGTTGATAACACATTTTCAGGGCATACCTTATTAATCAGTTGTGCCACGCCAATAACATCCTTATTAGCATTGACTATGGGCATGCATAGCATCGTTCTGACGTGTGCGGCGTCGTCAGCGGTGACGTCACTAACCACCATGCCGTTCACTCGCCGCCACTCCTCCACATCTGATATGTTGAGGGCTTTATTGGATTGTGCAACCTGGAGGGAGACAGACATATTATTTGTATAATGTATTGGAAAAGAAAAGAAATGTTTCGGATTTTATCGCGTTTATTTTATGTTTTTTAGTCCTCCAGTGACCATGGTTGCTGTAAAGCAACCGAAACGTCGGCAACATAAAAACATTAAATAACATGTTTTATTTAAATGTGTAGTATTCGCGTAAATATAAGAAATCAGTATTGGAAAGCTTAATATATATGATTTTAGAACATTTTATGTACTAGTGTTTAGAACCCAGTCTGGATTTTGGCTGCAAAACTGTCTGGATTTGGTTTGATTCTTGTCTGGTTTTGGTTAGATCCCTTTCTAGATTGTGGTTCGAACCTTATCTGATTCTTGGGAAGGACCCTATTTGAATTCTGCCTCGATTATCTTGAGCTCCGATAAGGACTCTAATAAAAAAGTTTTAAGAAAATTCACACTAAGCTGGTGAACTTAGTTCGTCATCTTCTTCCTTGCATAGATTTTTTCTTAATCTCAATGTAATTGACTTCTTGGCAAATTCAGATCTAAAGATACTGGATCTTACTAATATAAAAATAGCTCTATAACTGAATACAAGTTACTTACGGCAAGCGCAATACACGCCAGAGTGGACTTGTTATCGTGCCTCGGAGTCAGGGTAGTCCTGGACTGGTGCGCGGCCAGCTCGAACAGCGTGTGGAAGCGCGTCAGGGCCGGCGGGGGCAGGGCAGGCAAGGTGGACTTCTGACCACCAGGTCGCTGGACTATGCGCTCCAAGTGACTCTGTGAGGAGTTAGACGTTGTAGTCTTCTGAACTTGATACAAAACCAATGGGATTGCACTGCAGGTGATATGGTTATGCAATTGGGGGCAATCCCATAACATAATACTCAGCACATTACCCCTCAATAAGAGGGGATTAGGTCCTTTATAATACGCCAACTCAGTGTGAGCAAGCGAACTTCACAAGTCTTTGGAAAGACGTGCCAGTTTCTTCACGTTTTTGGTTTCACCGTAATCAAATGATAATTATAAATAAGATTTTCTCGTGTAACATGCATATATTGCTTAAAAAAAGCGTTTGATCACGTTGTCTATTTCTTCATTTGGTCTAATGTTTTAGTTCGTCATTATCATGTTACATCTTAAACTAAAGAACATTTGGATAGTTAAAATATATATCAAATGTTAATTCTGTTGATGTCAAACTTATTCAAAATATATAAAAAGTTTTCTGCCGTCCGCGTCAGTAGCACTAACAGGTAATATACTATGTCTATTCCGAATCCTGATCCTCAATGGCGTCTCTTCTGCATCTCCACAAGACCCTATCCTGTACGTGCACTAACCCTCATGGGAACAAATATCTATACTGACGGAGAGGCAGCTAGAAAACAACTTACCGACTCACAATGATCCGTGTCAGATATAAAAACAGCGCACCGTTCACACTTCAACAGTTCCCTCGCCTCAGTCATGATCTTCGTCACCAAGCACTCCAGATTGCTCTGCTCCTCAAAAATACTCCTGGCCAGAGCCAGCAGGATCTGGTTCCTCTTGTACTCGAGGACAGAGGATTCGAAAAGCTGAGCGTTCTGGATGCCAATACCGCAGAAGGTAAGGTAGCGACGGAAGACTTCAACGTCTCGGGGAGAGAATTCTTTGGAGTCTGGAGAGAAAGATAAAATGATGTTTGTGGATAAAAAAAAAGATAGACATTGCTCGCTACCCACACTTTACCCATCTTTTGCTTGAACTGTACGGGGTATGGCAAGCTGTTGCGTAAGATATTGCGAACAGCAAAAACGACCCCCCATGGTGTCCGGCAATGTCTCTGATATCACTTAGTCTGAGGCCTTACCATCAGTTTTGTTGATGATCTGCGCAACGCCCACGACGTCTCCCTCATAGTTGCAGATCGGCATACAAAGGATTAGTTCCGTCTTGTACCCTGTGCGCGCGTCGATCTCACTGTTAAACCTGAAAGACAAGTGTTCACCACAACATGTTAACAAAACAATTATGATGAAACACAAACATCTGGATACGTAATCATTATTTTGTGGAGCAATGTATACATTGCTCCGCTTCCACAATAAATTTGAGATTTGCCTTAAGGTGGAAGCGCCAGGTCAGCGCGTTAAGTTTAAAACTATAATCAAAACGAAACTCTGGCAAAAGATTTTCTATAGTATTTTTGATAACTTGGATAAGTAGCTTGGCACTGAACGGCATCTCACATGAGTTAAAAAGCCGTCCTCACAGGATGTTGCTGAATGCGAGTAGCGGAGGCTCTTGACGTATGAAAGTCTTGGGGTTGGGCCTATGCCCAGCGGTAGTAACTCCCAGCGAATGAAGATGTTTGCACAGTACGGGACCTCGGATCTCTCTCCGGTCGTATCGGCTTGCCATCATATGAGATGAGGAAAGTAAGAGCGCACCTGTGCTTGCGCACACACTTTTGAACTCCGTAGTTGGCTAGTCTTCACTGAGATTGGCTGTCGTGACCGAATTTCGGTCGGGAGAACTATTATTATTACCTTGGATCAGCATAAGCGTTCTTGATGTTGATGGGATGTTTGGTCTGCGCCGCCAGCCCAGCCACTCCCACGCCGAAGGGAATCTTGATCTCTTGTGTTCTCGCTGTCCTTAGCGCATCGTTCAATTCTGTAACAATCAAAGTATAAATATTCACAGATATGCTATACATAACTTGATCGTCTCTGAACATTGAATTGTTTGTCTGTATATCTATCTGTATGACTGTCAATGTGATGTGTCTGTTTCTGCACGTCAAGTGGCGAGCTAACTGTATACTTTATAGTCTACCGTATTTAGACATTTTGTATGGTGAATTGAAAAGCGCCTTTAGCGGACGGTATTTGAAAAAACATTCAACTCTCCATACAAAATGTCTAAATACGGCAGACTATAAAGTATACGACTAGCTTACGAATAATCTCGCACTTGACGTACTGATGACTCCCGGAAAATAGATGAGATCCAGCGGAATATCCAAAAAGCTGTATCTCAAAATTGACTAAGTGGAGTTTAAGTAACTTTTAACAAGATCCCGAGAGTATTGTCAGATCCGTATCAACTGGTCACTAGACTACGCTGTCATCAAAAACTTACTGAGTATAAATATGGAAGTATGAATATTTTTTTCCTAAAACACAGTTTTTCGAACGCCTAAAATATTATAAAACAACTTCGTTTATAAAAGGCCATTAGTGAAAAAAAAACTTTTATATTTAAGTATTGAACATTAAGTAATATTGCAATGTATCTTCAATAATATGTTACGTATCTCAAGGACAGAAACTATTCAGTTGTGAGCACGTCTGGGACCTGAAACAAATGACGTCACCAACCTTTGTCCTACATACCACGGTTGATTTAGAAACTACATTGTGTCTATATAATTGTCTAGATAGGTTGTTAACAGCACACACATTTTAGATAACAAAATATAAGGATAACATTCTTATTGACATTGGTTTTCATTAGCCAGGGGTTTCCTGGCAGATATCCGTTAAGATAACTGACAAATATTTAAACTTCACCTAAATGTCATTGATTTCTTATATTCACGCGAATTCTACACATTTAGATAAAACTTATTTTAAGGGTTTTATCCTAGTAATTAATATAATTAAATTCAAAACCAAGCGACCTCAAGAAGACCTCAAGACACTGTGAGCACTTTCTGCGTAAATCGGACCGCAAGCAACAACTAAATTTAGGGTACCCCAGTTCAAACTTCGACACTCGGACGTCAAACACCTCAGTCCTCCCGTGAACATGGTTGCTGTACAGCAGCCAAAACGTCGGGAATTTAAAAACAGAAAATAAATGCGATAACAACCCCTTAAAATAAGTTTTATTTAAATTCACTTAAAAAGTCCCTCATATTATTTGAGAGACCGTCCACCGTCTTCCATATTTGTGTGCTCGAAATCTCAAAAATGCACCAATTATACAAAAAAGTCGTGTAATATTTATTTTTAAACAATAAGTTATATCCGTGAAGGTTAAACGGTTCGCTTTTTTATAGGTAATACATCAGCAATATCTTATTTGTATCCTAGTTGACGATGGACTTCAATACTTGGAGCTTGTAGAGCTTCTGATGTTTCACAAGCCAATCGATTGTCGCGTCTAATTTATCGGTTCGCGGCACACGGCACTCATGAATCTTAACAATTTGCCGGCTACGAGCCGTATTCAGAACTGGAGCGATATTTATAAGGGGCATGGTTAATATTACTCTTGTGGCGTCAAAAGCGACCGCCTTTATAACTTTATGGTAGATTGGTTATTAGGAAGATAATATTATGTTTGAATTTAGAGAGGAGTCAGGAGAAAGGATTCTGTCATCTATTATTATTATTATACCAGGACGGACTGAAGAATAAGACAAAAACTGTATTAGCGCATAAAAGCTTATTATAACTCGATGATTTCCTTTGACATCCTGCCGCCCTGGTCGTTTCCCAAAATTCGATCAAGCTCAATCATTTTTACGTACCGTTTCGGTAACGTAATGTCTTCCATCCCTCTCACACCATATATTTAATAAATAAGTTCGACAGTGACGGCATGATTTTTCGATTACGTTACGATTACATTAGGAGTTTCTGCTTACCCTACAGGAGGACTACTACTACTTGTCATTTGCGTAGCTATAACACAACATTAGGTTTAAATTATAAGACAGTATAAACTCAACATCGAATACTATGAAATAAAACGAATTTAAGGATTTTAGCGCGTTTATTTTATATTTTTTATGTTGCTTTACAGCAGCACCCATAATCACGGGAGGAGGTGTTAGACGTCCTAATGTCATAGTTAGAACTCACATTTAGTTGTTGTTTGCGGCCCGATAAACGGGAACGTAAAAACATAAAATAAACGCTATAAAATTCATAAAATAAACGCTATAAAATTCATAAAATTAGTTTTATCTCAATGCGTAGTATTTTCTTAAATACATGAAATCAATATGGAATACTATCTTTTATCTTGAGGTCAGGGCGAACAATTAGGTAGAGCTAATGTTGATGAACACCTTATTTGGAAGAAGCATCGTAATTAAACTATATGCAAATGTTATTGAAATATACCATTGAAATCAATATGAAATATACCATCTCAAAAAGCAGTATATAGACAGTAGTGGAAGCATTATAGCTTGCGTGTGGTAACTCTAGAAGGCAGATATGAATGCCATTATTATCTATTGTGTGGACCCATCCTTTGATAACAATAGACCACAAACAATATGATTACGGATCATTGTTTATGTTTTAAATTTATTACTTGGTATATGTTGCATTTTAATTATTATTACTGTCGGTAGTTATGGCCCTTAGTTCGACTGGGGATCAACTCGGGTAGACTATAGTTAGGCACATGCCTAACTACATAGTTATCGGTGAATTATAGTACAAATTACTCTATTGCATCTGGGAATAGTAGTTACGGATAGTCTTGCAACCTTTCAAAATCTATGCATACGAGTACCTACTGCCAGTATCCATCCATACTATTAGAAAACTGTATCTAGAGCAAGCTTCTCGAGATTTAATAAATTTAATATGCCATTGGAAAGTTACTTCATCCGTAGAAAGTTTTTTTTTTAGAATTCTTGCCTGTATATCTGTTTGCTTCAGCATCGCGGTAAAACTACTGGACCAATTCGCACGGAGTCTCTACAATCGTTTAGCTCATTGTTAGACTCAAAAGGTACTGTTCGTAAACGCTATGACCATTACACTGCAGAGCAGAATCGATCGCTGCGCGGGCAGAGAATTGACCAAAGACCAGACCAAAGAGAATTGGCCAAAAGGAAACATTACTAAAATTAATTCTAAACTTTTCCGGACATCAAAATGGTCGTGACTGTGTAAGAGTACACTCCTTGCAACCCCTTAAGAGAGGGGTGTATAGATATCATAATCATATATCTTCCTTTCTTTATATTTTAGAATAGACCCCTCACATTGAATATCATGCCAGTCCCCTGAAAACCTTGGATGTGAGTAGTGCAGGACGATAGCGTATGGATGTCATTGAGGGAGGTATATGTCCATTAGTGGACGCCTTCCGTCTGATGGGAGAAGTGCGTACCTGTGTCTCTGGTGACATCGAAGAGTTTGGCCTGCAGGTACCGGTTTGGTGAACAACCTTTGGCCAGGAACAAGCTGCCTCGGTCTGCTGACGTCAGCAGACAAACGTTGACTAAGATCTGAGGGAGACAACGCATTTGTGAACATAGAAGCAGTTATTATTGGTGATTGCAGTAACGAATATAATCACTTTCGTTCTTCACTGTATTTTTGAAAGTAGAAACCCATTTTGGGGCCAACATTACACGAATTAAATATATTCTCACTCAAAAAATCCTCTATTTTAATCGATAAATCCATTCAAATTTCAGCCTTATTGGCAATGGCCAAGTGCAGAAAATAGGTAAATTTATATTTTTATTTGTCTGATACTGGCTCTGTTTCTAGTTGCAAGACTACCTTCGAGCTTTATATGTATACCGTTTTGGGTAATGTAGGCGTCTTGTAAGTTAAACATATATTTTTTTAAAGATATCATACTTCAGAAATACCTAAGGATAAGGATAAGATAAATGAAGGAGCCACTTCAAGAGTATTATTTTGGAACTTCTATCAACGAAATGAAAAAGGGCCGAACGGATTACGCTAATCCTCGTCTGGAGTGAAGCAATTTTCTTTTAGAGCCCTCCGTGTCATGTCAAAGAATTTGTTTTAATTTTTTAAAGGAGGAAAATACGTTTCAGCTTTGATCTTAGAAATAGCATCATGCCCATAATCTTGGTACAGACAGATTGGTGAAGACAGTTTTATTATGTAACTATGCCCGCCACACACTCCCACCACTGGTATTCCTGTATGATATTCCAGGATCCACAGCGATCACCGTCCAGCCGAGTATTCACCCTCAGCTAGTTCCAGGGACAGGCTTATTGTCCTGGGACCCGCAACGATAATAATCAAAAGGAAAATATAAGGAGTTGAAATACTCTATACATGGTCATATTCTACGCTAACAGACTGGGGGAATTATCTTTCTGTCTAGTTTTAAGCTTCCTGAAATGAAATCATCTACAGAGACCCATCGAAAGCTAGGTGTTATCCAACACCATGGCTAATTATTTTCCAAATTGATCCTAGCTTCCTAAATTACAAAAATCTGAACGAGTTTTTGATTTAATTCAATAATTTCGTATGATGCTTTATGTATATAGATGACATACTCTGTGCCTAGAAAAATAGCATGCTTGCCGTTTTTCGGAGTCAAGATATGTCCCTTAGGTAGATGTTGCAACCATATATTATTATGAAGGTCCATATTACGTGCTGTGCTTACCTTGTCAGTATTGTAAAAAATATGAATGCCTTAAGTACCACGAACATAACAAATTACTGGAATTTAACTAAGCCAACCTTCCTAACTTCATACAATATTGAAACAAAAACGCGTGCCCAAAACGTTTGACTCCATACAATTATATTTTGAATGGTTGGTATTTGGAGCTAATTAGTATATTAACATATTTTTTGTATGAATTGAATAGGTACGTAAGCATTTGCTTAATTTTAATTTCATTAATGCTTGTTTGCCAAACCCCTGCTAGGTAACGAGACTCTAATAACATACCCTTATTACAATGTGGATAGCGTATTGACCCTTATTATAATGAGGATTGGGATTATAGTACGATATGTTAGATAGTAATTTAGAGACCCCATGTGGTGTTAGGTTACATTGGCATCATTTTCAGTACCTATCTTGAAAATCCTGTGAGAATCCTTTTATTTTCGGGGGCTAAATAACTATGTTGACTCTGGTTATATAAGCTACCATACTAATCCGTCTAGTAGTTCCCCCGTGATATGCGGTCATACACACAGATAAACATTCCAATGACCATATTTGGTTTCGATTAAAAAATTATATAAAAGGCTTAAGGGTTGAGGTAAGCAGGAACTTCTAATGTAATCGTGTCGTACGTAATCGAGGAAGCATGCTGAAACTATCATTCTTATTGATGAAATCTGTGGTGTGAGAGGGATAGCTGACGTTCATTACGGAAACTGTACGTAACAAAAATTCAGCTTACCTTATAGCTCCGGATAAGAAATCAAACTCAAATTAAAAGATAGCTTAACTTAAAATCTGTGCAAGACATGCTTTAAGCCAATAACACCTCTATTTGTATTGCATCAAGGGTTACCTTACCTTGTGGCAAAGCACATCGATATCCAACTCGTTGGCAACATCTTTAATGAGGTCCATAAACAAGTCGGCTTCATCCAGCTGCCTCTGCGCTGACCCGCTGGGTGATCGAGATCTCTGGAAGGAAATAACAAATAAGAATCAAACATCCAAATTTGTCCTGTAGAAGAACAGACGTGACAAGGACGCAAGACGCAAGAAGGAGTGAGTGGGCAGAAGCACACTGCAGTGTATCCACATTTCACCCATAGTTTTGGTCCATATTTGCCTTAATAATAAAGTATATGACGGCCTTTTTAGGGGGCCCACCTAAAGAGCGGCGAGTCGCCACCTGCCAATAGGAATTAGAAAAAAAATGATTATGGCAGGTGTCCGCAACCCTTCCAATAGTCCTATCTCATCTCCATCCAAGCCTCAATCTATATTCCCAATTATCTTTCCATATTCCTGAAATAGTTCCTCCGCCTGCTGAGGTCAATTTGCGGTTTATGCTATCACTTTTCGCATTTGTCCCAGCAGGTGGCTAACATAAAATTAAAATACTTTAAAAGGGCCTCTACGTGTTAGACTCATGTCCCCGCGCAAGTCTTCTAAAAATAGCCCGTGTGCGGAAAGACGTGAGTAATAATCATGATTAATAATAAGATGTATTATTTTATGCGACTTTATATAAATTCAAATGTTTTTGCCAACATTATTACAAACAGTGTTCATGAAAGTGAATATTCATTGACAGTTAAAAGCGGCCGTGTTCAGTTCTCACAATGGTCCGGAAAAACCGGTTTGCGTTGCACCGGAAAATCGTTCAAAATGGGGGACAAACATTGAATGGAAATGGAAATTCCAGTTGAAGGGAAACTTATTGCAGCGTAGGGGAATTCAAGTCCAGTGTTTGTAAAAATACCTGTGTTATTGATAAAGTTTCGTTCCGAATGCTGAGACGAAGAAATAGTGCAGATAAAAAATCAAGCCAATATTTGTATAATCGACTTGGTTTATTCAAATGTTGTTTCGAATGTTATTCGCGTCACTATGTTTGTTAATTCTTCGTCTTAATTTCAATGAGACTTTTTTATTCATGTAAATCATTATAGTAATTTTAATCTGTGTCTGTATAGTATTCGCGTAAATATAAGAAATCAATAGATTAAAATTACTGTAATGATTTACATGAATAAAACAATCTGATTGAAACTGTACTTAATGGTCTACACGAATAAAAAATATTAAAAAAAGTCCGTTTGTCCACGTTTATAAACATACTATTACTTACAAGCAATTACTTTAAGCCGTCAATAAAGTTGATATTTAAATATTCAAACCGTAGCTTTGTATAAAAGCTTTCTTTTGATCATATTTCGACTATTCATAGAAAATCTAACGAGGCCTTAAGCCCCTTGAGAGTTTTAGCATAAATAGACTTTAAGATGCTGTATAAAAGGGGCTGTGTTCCATGTAGCTGGGTGCTTTGGTATGGGCCTTTTTATGTCATATTGTTGATTTTAAATTGAAATTTATTTTTCTTTTGTTAGAGTTTTATTGGTAGAGTCGGTGCAGAAAAAGACTAGACGAGTCAGTTTATGTATGATATAAACTTAATATATCATAACGGCTGTAATCCCTGAAGGGTTGGCTAGAGACATTTCAAATTGTAGAGTCGTTATCGAGCCATTTCTAGAAAAGCTTTCGTTATTTACTTGACTTTACGTTTTCATGACTTCACGAGCTCTACGTTCCATAGAAATACATTTTAAGGCTGCATATAACATTGATTTAAATTTATAATATTAAATACTTTATAAAAATTGCCGTGTATTCTTCCAGGAATAATCGATTTACCTACATTTCACTTTTTACACCGCAATCTTGCTACACCGATCTTTAGTTTTTGACTTCCAAGATGTATTCATATATAAATACATATAAAGATAGCAGCTCTGCGCATGACGAATTCATACAATTAAGCATGCACAGAGCCACCATCTTTGCTTTTTGCTTATTACCTATAACCACGTGAGATTACCAAAGTTAATGTAGTAATAGCTCTTGTAGCGTCACCTGTTGGTTACCGATTCCGCTACATATGAGGTAGCCTTATGCCGTAGTCAACTGGCTATAGCCTGCCTCACAATACTAAATCCACTTCAAAACTCGACAACCACTCTACTTATATGAAAAAAAAACTGCCTTCGGAAACTTTTAAAACAAGCTTCAAAAGGTACGCGGCAATCCTCATAATACATTGACGGGGACGGGGCAAATTTCCCACAGGTATATAAGTTATATTCGTTTTTGCTTTAGTAAGACACAGTTTATTTTTTATTATAGACCGAGCCAATGTTAATCGTTTGTGTAGGCATATATACATTATTTTATCGCATTTCATTTGGTAAAGAAAGAAGGCTTATAAAACCGCTTTATAATAATGATTGGTTACTCATATCGATTTCTTATATTTACGAGATATAACGAAAATGTACTTAATTCAATATTTGTATCTTGGTAAAACGTAGGCGAGTTAAAATGGGAAACATAAAAAATATACCAAATATCTGTGATGGATATTGGATTTTCTCTACGTTTAGGGTTGACAGACGTTTTACAAATTATAAATTAAATAAACTGTGAGCTCAACTGACAAGTTCCAGAAATTCAGCGAACTTGTATTAATTAGAGTTCCGTAACCTCAGTACCTTTTTTTTATTTGCTATTCAACGCCAACGTTGTCCGTTCGTGTGTATATCAGTGGCTTCTAGCATCAAACGAAATGAGAAAGGCTCTTGAAATTTACACATAGTAACGGTAATATCTCGTGTGTATTTTTGACTTGCATTTGGCCAGTTTTTATAGGTCCGGAACCCATTTCCATTTTATTTTCAATGACACATATAACGCAATAAGGTCTTATAGCGTCATATCTGAGAGCAGATGCTTCTAGTAACGTCAGTCAAAAAAGTATCCTCATGTATACATTTGCTGTACGATATTCAACCTTATACGGGTCCCAAATTAAAGTCCGTGACTGTGCATGAATATTTTAAACTAAGTATGCCTCAGTCCACATAAAGTAAGGTCCAAAATATTGTTGGCAGCCCTACAACTGTTTGAACATTTCATATTCAAGAGAACCCTTTTCTACCTCTGGAGTTTATCTAAGCAGTTATTGTAAGGTTAGGTACTGTCCATTTGTGAGCTCAAAATAGGTATTTTTGTTATAAGCTTTGTGGAAACAAAACTCTGGGTCCTATGTAAGCAGAGCAGTGCGGCCCTATTCTAAAGCGATGTGAAGCAAAGCTGATTTTTTTAGGCTATAGATACATAACTATACTAATATTATAAATGTGAAAGTTTGGATGGATGGATGGATGGATGTTTGTTACTCTTTCACGCCTGAACGGCTGAACGGATCTGGATGAAATTTGGCACAGAGATAGATTATAGTCTGGAATAACACATAGGCTACTTTTTATCCCGGTAAAATGTATGGTTCCCGTGGGATAGGTGTTTTAATTTTTCATACTTTTTATCGCGGGTAACACCGCCGGGCGCAGCTAGTAGATACATATCAGCATCATAGAAAATAACCATTTAATACACTGTGATACTGCGTTAATCAATAAAATATGCCACCAAGACGTGGTCGCTTACGCAATACAAAGAAATCCTTCGACACACTAGAGCTATTGATATATGTAGTTCTAAGAATTTGTAATTTGAAGGGACTGTGGGCAAGGTATATAGCTCGAAGCCCTGAAGATTGTTGGGGCCGAAGGTCTTAGAATGAGGAACATGAATCGAAAGGCATGGGTAGGACGCCCGCCCGCAAGGTGGACCGATGATATGACATGCGTCGCAGGAAGTTGGTGGATGCGTGTTGCTGAGGACTGTGATGTGTGGACTGTGGAAGTCCTTGAAGGAGGACTGTGTTCAGCAGTGGACGGCTTTCGGCTGAGAAACAAGTACATTGCGTTGATGCTTTCACTTTAATACTTTTTGAGATCACTATATACATTATTTTTGCATGAAACTCTTGCCAAAGGTATATAGCCCTTATGTACACGAGTGATTGATTAATCTAATTCAGATTGCCGAATGAATGGTCTTTGCCTCCACCGTCGTGGAGGAAATGAGATTTCTCCAGATGTTACTGGAAGGTCGATTTTTGATAAATGGCTTATTGATCAATGAAAATCGAGTTTAGCGAGCTTCCATACTCTGGTATTGTCGGGTTATTTAGGAATGTTAGTTGCAACAAATCGTAGAGTATGGCCGATACATTAAAATTTACATAATATCCTGTAATTAGCACAGATTGAAGACCTGATTAGCACAGTGACCCTTGTGTCTGTGCCGAGGGTCCCGGGTTCGAATCCTGGTAGAGGCAAACATTGTGCGATAAGTACGAATATTTTTACCAGAGTCATGGATGTTTAATATCTATATAAGTATTATATACTGCGTTCGCCCCCAGTCCATTGTACGGTACCCATAATACAAGCGTTGCTTCGATTGGGACTGTACAGTTGGTGTGATCGTCTGGCGATATGTAATTGTAATATTGTCTAGCTTTTACCCGCGACATCGCTCGGGCTACCATCGGGTTTACTTTGTAGCTCACCCCTTATATTCATAGCTTAGTGATATGTACCCTGGTTACTTTATTGTCTAACCATAGGTTAGCCTATACTATAGGGGTTTTCACTATAGGCCCTATAGTGAAAACCCCTGTTTAAAATGTTCGCAGTAGTTTTTGTTATCTTTGGAATAAAAAGGTTTAGTTGACTCCCGTCAAATGGGACTTCAAAGTCTGTATTTTTTTTTAAGTTACGATCGAGCACTTGGCTAGAAACGCGTAAGTCATATGTGGTCTGTCTATCGTCACTTAAATTCAATAGCTTAAATACCTGTAAAGTACTCAAAACATACGATAAATAAACAACATCCATAAGAAACATCCTAAACTTATAAACCCTTCAATACCCTTTGATCTAAAACATCAACATCTCGGGTTATGGGGCTGTTTCAGTATCGTTCCATATGGAGGCACAGAAGCCATAAAATTTATATATAGTATACAGACACCCCCGCCCTGTGTATGGGGATACCAGCCTTTGTTGAATGTTGTTGTATGAAGGAAATTTAATATATATAAATAAAAATAGAATGTTTTACTTTGGTAAGCGCGTTATTGAGAACGGCTGAGGGTTCGATATTTTTTTAAATTTTCGTAATAGTTCGACTCAGGTTTGTTGGGACAGAAAAATCAATAAGGTGGCCCAAAAAATGGGGAAAATCTTTTTTTTTTTTTTTTTTTTTTTATATATTATAGGCAAGTATTTGATCTCGATCTCACCTGATGGTAAGTGACGATGAGATCTACGATGGAGCATACTTGCCTAGGTAGGAAGGCGGCAGTAGATAAGAGACGCTACATTCACTAGGCACATGCAGCGCAACTGATCTGACCCGCCATCCATGAATGGCAACACCGAACATCATGCCGGAACACGGCTGGGCCGCTTGGCGACATGGCTTTGTTCAGTGGGTGGTGACTAGCCACGGCCGAAGCCTACCACCAGTAAAACTATCTAAGTGTATTTTTTCTATGGTATGTTAACTGGACAATATATGTCGGGTCAGGTACTAAGAAATAAATATCGCCAGACGACCACACCAACTGTACGGTTCCAAACTAAGCAACTTTGAGTATTCAAGAAGCTGTCTACAGCCAATACTGTATTTTTCTGCCAATTCTTGAGGCGGGGAAAAATACGCAAACCCAGTATATAATACTTATTTAAATAAACATCCATAATTTCGTCACAAACATTCGTGCTCATCACAAAAAGTTTGTCCGTACCAGGATTCGAACCCGGGTCCCTTAGCGTAGAAGGCAGGGTCACTACCAACTGAGCTAATCAGGTCGTCAAAATTGTTGGCCTCATAAACAGCTGCCAGTTTGTCTTAAAATGGTAGTCATATACAGCTTATGGGCAAATAGGCAATGTTTTTGGCGGAGGGGTACGCCTATCGGAGCCCACAATGTACTTGGAGCGATACTAGTATAGGTATAATTATGTAAAGATATTAAATATCCATGACTCTGATACAAATATCCGTGCTCCTCACGCAAAGTTTGCCACCACCGGGATTCGATCCGGGATCCTCGGTATCGGAAGCAGGCATCTCTACCTACTGTGCCCATCTAGCCGTCAAAGTTGTCGTGGTCATAAGTAATGACATCTCCCAGTTTGCCTTAAAATGGTAGAATTACTATAAAAAGCATGGCAACTGGCAACCCAGCCGCCACGGGGCTTCTCACGCCATCGTGACATAACGATCACTGTATTTCGCTACAAATTGTTTACATATCACACGTTTTACAACCTATAATAGCATTTTTCACATAAACTAAATCCAACACCATTAATAACACTTTATAGGTACTTAACCTATTAATAATAATGTATTTAGGAATTTTTGGGGGGCCCACCGAAAGAGCAGCGAATCGCCACCTGCCAATAATAATTGGATAAATTGTAGTATACCTTTGGCGATTGAGTATCTGTATACTCTTAGGCAGGTCGGGGATTGAACCAGAAACCATTCACTCAGCATACGATCCCTTCTACCATACTTATATAATTTCGGTAAATAGTGGTAATTTTCATCAACCCTCAAAATTCCGTTCATTCATTTCAATACACAGAATTCCGCATGGAAATTCCGAAAAGTTTGATAACGCCGAAAACCGCTCCTGTTTCCGTAATACAATCACGTACGGGCGGATTCCTGGAAAAATGGAATTCAATCTGTACAGTGGCGGGACTAATTTAGCTATTATGGAGTCTCACAGGACTGCACCCCATGAATATTATTGTTTTTCATATTATATGCAAAATGTTTTCGTTATCTTGTTCTAACTAAGTAGCCGCCTATGCAAACTTTGGTGACGTTTATCGATCAATTCTCGGTATTTATACGAGGTAATACGAGTACTTAGATAGTTGGACCCATGAAACGTTAATTCCGAGTATTTCTAAAAGTGATAAGATTGGAAACACGATAAAAATAATGCCCTTTTTTAAATGTTCTACTGTTGGGCCAGGGCTTGCCTTCAATAGTCTTCGGGTTAGGCCATCGTCCAGCACACGGGCCTAGTCTTAGACATGCAGGTTTCCTCACGATGTTTTCCGTCATCGTTTAGCAAGTGAATGGTGATGGATGAAATGATAAATGATTTGTGTGTAAATGAATTTCTCATTTGAAACTGCGATCCCCGTTATCGAGGCGAGCGTTCTGATAATTTGACTATCACTGCTGTTGCGTTCGAATCCACGATTAATAAAAAAAAATCTATAGAAAAATATCCAAAATCACTTTGATTCTTGCAGGTTTTTGGTTTCATCACGAAAACCCTTACATTATTTGAAGACGATTTTTGTTTTACTAGCTAGTATGAATATTAACAAATTCTAGATATTTGTATTATCCTTTCGGTCTTTTAGAATAACAATTATTAGATTCATAATCATTCTCAACTAATAACTCTAATAATATGGCAACTCCTATCAAATTATTCCCTTACCTTAGATTAAACTGGGGGTACCGCAGTGCCCCCGTCAAGTCGAGAAGGATTAAAAGCAAAATATAGCTTTGAAGCGTGAGTACGTCTACGCCCATGAGCCGAGCATGTTGGCGCTCCGCGCACAAGTGGATAGTTAGTTAGTTCGTACGTTACCGCCCGCGTCGCCACCGTCGTGTACGCAATGCTTTGCGCCTCGCGTCACAAAGTACATAATAAACCACGTATGAACCTTACAAGTGGCGCCCAACGTGGGGCCTCACTTGTAAGCTTCGTACATGGTACCAGAGAAGTTATATTTAGCTTTTTAATCGCCTTCGCTTGCCCTTTACTGGTGTAAAGGGCAAGCGAAGGCGATTGACTGGTGTCAAACTGAGCTTAATGTAGTCAAACCGCAGGGGCTCTATGTAAACACAGCAGTATTAATTTAATAGCGCTGCGAACATTGACGCCCGCTTACTGCACCAACTGCATTGTCGACACCAATTTGTGAGGGATTACTATACAACTATTATATGATGCGATAGTTGCTATAACCTATAGAGAAAATTATAAAAAGATTAGTCCAACGTGCGCGTTCGTGAGTAGTGACCATTTCGCATTGCGTGATAAATGTTTTGCCTTAATATTTGTGAGCGTCTTGCATCTATGTGTTGGTATTGCTTTGGCATATTCCTAGAAAATTACATATGTGCTGTTTGAATGAATTTAGTACAGAAACTAGAGCTTCCTACCTCCCGATCTAAATACTCTTAATTACAATTTATTTTGTGTGTCCAAGATTTATATCGCTCGCGGTGGTGCTGATGAAACAGTTATCGTGTGCAAAAGGCCTTAGAGTATGTATGTTTAATAATAAATATCTCCTTATGTCCAACTGTGTGTAACGCCATGTTTTATGGAAAATTTACAGCCAGAGATACTATGCGGACGTGACTTGGCAATAATATCAAGATATCACAAAATACATTTGAGAATATCGCGATACGCAGTTTGTATGTAGACGGGTATACTTCGATCTTTTATATGATGTTCTAAATTAATGACATAAGAAGTATTTATTCAGATATAGAAAATAAATAGATAAGATATGATGCCAGATGATAATTTCTATAACATTTTCGTCCTAGACATATAATAGAAATGTTAGTTAGCCAGTCCTTTAACATTTTGACAACTATATGACCGTCTCTATTCCTCTCTCGCTCGCGCACTATCGCTATCTTTATTCCCACCGGGTGGGTGGTACGGACTACAAAACTGACCTAATAAGTGTAGGAGCACTAAACCACCTGCACTTTCATCGATCTTTTTTAGGTATTAATTCAGAGGTATAAACAATTTACAAAAAGAAATATATTTGGTGGGCTGGGCAGGGGCCTCCCATCAATGCGAGAGGGATTAGGCCATAGTCCACCGTGCTGCCCCTGGCAAGGGGTTTTCTCGGACACGCATTTCTATTTAGTTAAATATTAAGAATTAATCAGAAATGCTCGATAAGCCGCCATTTTATAATCCCGTTCTTTACCCGGCCGGGTAGTATATACATATTTATGTGTTTACAATGCAACGAACCAATTAAAATGAAACCTCATATATCCTATTTCACGGCGGCTTATCCGCCAGCCTTCGTCTGTGGTTGAATTACAAAATCTCGTTAATTTCGGGCCCGTGGTGCCGGTTCAAACCCAACATAATACCTCTTAATCCTCGCCCTATATCTCATGTTGGGGCAGAATTGGGTTTAAAAGATTCGGATCCAACCGTGATAACATATTATTGATATTGCCAGACAAGCATACCAAAAGTAAGGGACCAAATTATGCAACCATGAACCATGCACTGGGACACAGAGGACATTCTAGCTACAGACCTGGGCAAGTTACGAAAAATTATCGATGGGTGTCGAACCCTGAACCACCCGGTGCAGACAAGACAGTATTCTACCTGACATTTAAGCCCTAGGTCCAAACCTCTAGGTTTTATAGGGTATACCATTTTCAGGTGACTAGAAAATTCTTCCAATCTTCATTTACTTGAAACAAGCAGTACTCGTTACTTCGTACGCGTGGACTTAAATTTGTTTTGCTGTCCCGGGAGAACCTATCATTACCCGGCGTGAAAAAAAGTCGTATACATTAAGGTGATGTTTGAGCTATCACCAGGCCACGATTTAGTAAAATCCAAATCCATCTAGTGGCAATCATTTTGAATGTATTGGAATAATCCCCCCCCCCCCCCTCTACCCCCCTACCCTTCCAGTGTAGGCGTGCGGAGTTACGGCAACCACGCGTTATAATGTTCCCAGTGACGCAACTCGGGGGAAATGTACCAACAATAGATTTAAACCGCAAACATAAATGCGAACAGATATTGTGGCTGCGGTGTGTTAGATAAGGATGGGGTAAATTATATGTTACCCTCTTTGAAATGTGTTTTTTTGTTTCATTAAGGCAAACTTATTACCATAGAGCAAGGACACGGGGAATACCTGTAAAATTTAATACTTTAGTTTCATTATACAGCTCGGCCCCCATTGGTAATATTGTGTAATTAAACATATGCATATGACACTCAGTAATATTGTAGCTTTCTATTAGTGGCATAATTTTTAAAATCGGACCAGTAGTTCCTGAGATTAGCCCTTATAAAGATACGACCTACTACACATACAACTTTTACTCTTTATAATATTAACAAAGATAAGTATAGCTTTAATAGCTTCATAGTATTAAAGACAAGAAATGTGTGTTTAATGTACCCTGATGAAGGACTAAAAGCGGAATTGAATTTGCCCACGCGATCGTAAAAGATTATATTGCAAGGAAGATACTTCTATAAATGTGTAGGTACAACTAGCCACCGTCTAGTAATGAAATGTAGCCAAAAATTTTACGATATAAGTATATATTATTAAGGATCTTTCTGCATGTTTTCGCACCCTGGAAGTATACTATAATTTAATTAAGTGTATTTTCTGTATTGCATCCGATTTACAAACGACGTAATTAAAAAATATGTTGACTTCGTATATTTACGCGAGTAATCGCGTAAATGCCTGCCCCAACGGCCATCGGTTCTGCGAGCTATATGCCGCCCACTGCCCCTTCAACTTGGCCGATTATTGACGAACATTAATTAAACGAAACATTCACACAAATAATTGCACCAGAACTATGGTAGAGAGTCTTCAAACGATAGCATTTCATTTAATGTGGTTGAACTATCTTATCAGCGACATGTACGTCCCATAATGTTGTGTATGTAAAATTGCATGATGAATTGGAATTATACCTAAGGATTCTTAAATGAACACGCTGTAGGCCTCATTATAAGGACTATGGCAAGGACATGGTCAGGTCTGAGTGATAACACCAGCATATGGATGGGTGACCAGATTTGTAATACTAACCTTTGAAATTGCGCATCTTTAGCGCATATGTAATCTATACATATAAATAAAATTGGAGTGTCTGTTTGTAATATTAAAATGACCGCTTTTTACTAAGTGCATTTGGATGTATACACGTTACCTATACCGAAACAACATTTTTTACATTTTTTGTCTGTCTGTCTGTCTGTCTGTCCGTCTGTCTGTCTGTCTGTCTGTCTGTCTGTCTGTCTGTCTGTCTGTCTGTTTGTTCCGGGTAATCTCTGAAATGGCTGGACCGATTTTGACGGGACTTTCACTGGAAGATAGGTGATGTAACAAGGAGTAACTTAGGCTACTTTTATTTTAGAAAAAAAAATAGGATCTCACGAAAAAAAATTAAAACCAATGTTGCAGCGCAGCGCCTGATTAAGTTTGATAGCAACAACCTGCAATGCGTCCCGCGGGCTCAGAATGGGCGAGCAGGCTGTTGTCAACGGTTGTCTTTGTTAAATACCACGCGGACGACACTCCAATTTTATTTATATGTATAGATTAGTTTTGTAACACCACTCGCACCATATCCGCCTATTCATCGCTCTACCATATCAATGATGGAGTAACAACAAAACGCTGCACTCGAGATGGCTTTTAATTCATTATCTCTGCGGTCGAGTGCTGAAAAACACCTTTGATAACGCACTGATAACAGCATGTCACAACTCACTCGTCTGTATTCATAATGAGATAGTTTTGTAAATGTGGCATACGGCATTTACTGTGAGCCTTATAGGCTAAAGCTTAGTCACTCATATGCAGAGTAATGCTCGGGGTTACTTTCATGAAATAATCAGAAACGAGGGAATCCGTAGACTCTAATTATTAGGGTAAGCGACCTACGAAGTTTATAGTTGAAAACCTTAACAGTTTTAACGTTTAAAAGTTTCCGATTAGAAAAAGCGTGAATTAGTACAAAGCTGCAGAGTTGTGACGTCAATGTCATATATTAACGCGAGTACGACAAAGAAAGAGCACGACTCCGCAGCGCTCCATCCCTATTAAATTTTTTTTTGCGATTTGTGAATATTATTGAGGAATATACTTATTTCGAAAATAACCCACTAATAATTGAATTCTTACATCATATTTTAGTTGCAGCGATGTGGAGGCACTTTTATGTACTTACCTATGTATATAATGTTTAACAATATTAAGAGGTCCTTTAGGTGGCTATAAAAATCGTGTTCCAAAAAAAGAAAATTTGCAATAACACTATACACTAAGTCCGCGATGAAACGGTACTGTCTCGCTCTCTCACAGAAAAATCAAACACAGCATACACATTTTTTTTTATTGCAGTATAGGCAAGTATTTGATCTCGATCTCACCTGATGGTAGGTGACGATGAGATCTGCGATGCAGCATACTTGCCTAGAAGGTACCTGTTCACTCTCGACTTGAAAACACACATAAATGTACATAATCGTTATCACCTAATTTTTAAACCTTTAAAATATTTTACACTATTTCTGTTACACCTTATATCAATATCTAATAGCATTAAAGCTATACTTATTTTTATAACTCAATCGATGGTATGTTGCATTACAGGTTGTAATTTTTTTATTATTAACCGACTTCAAAAAAAGGAGGAGGTTCTCATTCGATTGTTTTTTTTTGTTTTTTTTTAAAGACATTTATCTCACCACAACCTATCTACATTAAACTATAATATTAGCATACACCCTATCCATAGACCATTGTTCTATAAACACATTGTACTAACAAAATTGGTCAAAGGATCCCATTGTTCGTCCTTCAATCACCCTTTGTTATATTGATGGTGTGGGTCTTGATAAACAATGTGGGTTTTCATGTTTAGGGTTCCGTGGCTAAATTGAAAAAGCTGATCCTACTCGTGAAAAAATTAAATTTGTCACAGAGGTTTACTGACATGTACGGTCAAATTGTGTTTACTTTGGCTATTTTAAGTAACTCAGCATAACTAAAGCATAAACATTTTCTTCGACAAAACCCAGCAATCCACTGGGTTCTGTTTGAAACCGCGAATCACAACGTAGCAATGCAAGTGGTGTTTACTATTTATTGGTTATGCAATCAGCAAGCTACTTTATCTACACTTAGTGCGTAAGATCTACTGTAATAGTCGTTGGTAGATTTGCACAAAAAAAAATAAGCATGACCTTAAAAAAATTGTCAAAAGGACCACTTTCGACTTTCTTAAACGAAATTGTTTCTAAGCCGTCACTAAAAATTGTCAAAAGGACCACTTTCGACTTTCTTAAACGAAATTGTTTCTAAGCCGTCACTAAAAATTGTCAAAAGGACCACTTTCGACTTTCTTAAACGAAATTGTTTCTAAGCCGTCACTAAAAATTTTCAAAAGGACCACTTTCGACTTTCTTAAACGAAATTGTTTCTAAGCCGTCACTAAAAATTTTCAAAAGGACCACTTTCGACTTTCTTAAACGAAATTGTTTCTAAGCCGTCACTAAAAATTTTCAAAAGGACCACTTTCGACTTTCTTAAACGAAATTGTTTCTAAGCCGTCACTAAAAATTTTCAAAAGGACCACTTTCGACTTTCTTAAACGAAATTGTTTCTAAGCCGTCACTAAAAATTTTCAAAAGGACCACTTTCGACTTTCTTAAACGAAATTGTTTCTAAGCCGTCACTAAAAATTTTCAAAAGGACCACTTTCGACTTTCTTAAACGAAATTGTTTCTAAGCCGTCACTAAAAATTTTCAAAAGGACCACTTTCGACTTTCTTAAACGAAATTGTTTCTAAGCCGTCACTAAAAATTTTCAAAAGGACCACTTTCGACTTTCTTAAACGAAATTGTTTCTAAGCCGTCACTAAAAATTTTCAAAAGGACCACTTTCGACTTTCTTAAACGAAATTGTTTCTAAGCCGTCACTAAAAATTTTCAAAAGGACCACTTTCGACTTTCTTAAACGAAATTGTTTCTAAGCCGTCACTAAAAATTTTCAAAAGGACCACTTTCGACTTTCTTAAACGCAATTGTTTCTAAGCCGTCACTAAAAATTTTCAAAAGGACCACTTTCGACTTTCTTAAACGAAATTGTTTCTAAGCCGTCACTAAAAATTTGTGGAAAATGTGCACGTAGCTAGCGCCCTCTCATATTATCTTAATAATCATCACGCTAAAGAAATAATGGATTATAGAATAAACAGGAAATTTAAACTATTCTTGAGAAAAAAAAATGCTGAAATGACATAATCATTTCATTCTCGTTGACATGCATAACTATTTATTTATAACAATCAGAAATTAATTGTTCCTATCAAATGTGTCATTTCTACACGTAAATCTAAGTCCTTTCGGATACCTCTTGAAAAAGTGTTCAATACGGAACCCTTATTGCCCGAGCCAGACTCGCACCCGGCCGGCTTTTTGTTATCTAACGTTTTTACGAAATAGAGTGGGCAGAAATCCTGGCTGAGTATCGCTATTATTATCGGGATAACACAGAAAATGGTATGGTTACATACATATACTAACGCTTAGAGTTTAAGGGGATAGGTAGAGACCACTGATTGGTATATGCTATTGTAGCGACCTTTTAAACCGCACCACAAGCTACACAGATGACGCTACAGATGACATTCACAACAATCGACAATTCTTCATACAATCCTGAAGCGCGTTATGAGAGTTTTCGGTGCACGTAACATATATACAAGATCCCGACAATAACCGTCGGTGCATACCGCCCGCCTATCCGGAAGATCTTCCCTTTTCCGCTAAACTATCCTCACATATCTCTATCGCTTCATACATATTTTCATAATACATTCCCATCGGTAGAGTTTATGTTCTAGAAGATACGGACCAGACGCCAGACGGACCCGATCACTAAACTAGGTTTGTAGCCAACATGAATTTAAAAAATAGATTTAAATATGGAACTAACATAGGATTAAGGTTATGACTATGAACCTTTGCGTTATTGAAGAGCCGGCTTTAGAAGTAGATTATTAAAAGACATCTAAGAATACTTAAGTACTTATACACACAAAGTACTACAAATCTTATTAACTTTTTTCTTAAACAAATACTATTCCAATCTCAAAGCTTCAAAAGTATTAAATGTACGAATGTATTTATGACGTGAAATTTCATAATATAAATGGAATTGTTCTTTGTGAATAAGTCCATTTAAATTTAACAGAAATTGCCTTGAAGCTATCCCTTTGTACGTCAAGTAAGCGGATAAGATGAATATTAATTTGTATAATCTTTTATCTGTTAGGTTTAATATTATATTTGCAGCTTTGCTATTTTATATCTTACAAAGCAAAGTAAGTCTGTGTCTGATGTCTGCGAATTTAAGTATTATCCAGATTTTCACATTAAATATCATAACGAGACATACTATGCTGAACTATTATTGTCTCATTTTAAGTATGATATACCTGCGCTAGGATCATAATAAATTTAAATAATGTTATAAAGAAACAAAATAACTAATAATACGTCCAGATTCTGTATTATTAAGTACCAAAGTTAACTTTAATTTTACTTTAAACTGACAGTATAATTGTGAATGTTCACACATAAATTTGCACACTCTATATGATAAATACGAGATATAAAAACCAACATGCAAGCGCTACAATAAACGCTCAATCATTTGTTTAAAATAGAACGATCTGAGAAATAACTTACCTTAATTATGAGATACTACTTCATCAATATCATCATCAATATTCAAGACGCACTATCATTAAGTACTACTATGATGACGTCATTGTTTAACAACTCACCTTTACAGGAGACGATGACAGCCATAACTGGAACAGGTCTGACGTCACTGAGGTACTCCTCGCTTCGTGATGAGGCCTCGGAGATAAGGAACCAGAAGATGTTAGCCTGTGCAGCCTCGTCACTTCCTCCGTACTTGCACATTCCCTTAAATACCTTTCTAATACTTTAGGGTTGCCTTCCAAAACCCTTTTCAATTCTACTAAGTCTTCATCACTACAGTCATCCGGCGAAGATCTGTCTATAACTTCTTTAAAATCTTCAGTACAATGCATTATTAATTCATTAGTTGCTAGTACGTCGTATACGACTTTATTGCCTAAATCATTTGGACTAGAATTGTCTTTAAAATAATCATTATCACATTGCGTAGCAGTACCTAGCTCTGTCTCACAACCATTTTCTTCTGTGATC
The DNA here is from genome assembly GCA_905404115.1 of Pheosia gnoma. NCBI lineage: Eukaryota > Metazoa > Arthropoda > Insecta > Lepidoptera > Notodontidae > Pheosia > Pheosia gnoma. The sequence continues at coordinate 292,222 of FR989916.1, forward strand.
TCAACTATAGTGATTGGCGGGTTCTCTTTAAGCATATTGTTATTAATAACTGGCTTTCTAATATCCTCTGGTAGCTCGTAAACTAATCTCATTAGCTCGTGAGACCGTTTTAACTTCTGATCAGATATACTCCTATCTCCCTTCTTATTTTCTCGTATTTCTTCGAAGTTTGGACAGTCATCCACTTTTTTTGCGTCAGCTTTTTTGGTGACGACATCTATCGGTTCCTCGGATGTCATGGCAATTCAATTTTGTGTAACAGCGGGTCTGTCGTTTGTTCCAACTATGTTCCACATTTCCAGATTGGTTTCGTCTATATTCGATTACCTGCGGACAGAATAAGGGAGATCAAATAACGTCCGAGATTAAAGTGACTAAACAAACACTATATTGTTTGAATCTAGTTGTTTGGAGAGCTTTGATTAGAGGTCGGTCTATTTCGTGGAGTGTTCGACCTTTGTTCACGGAGCCGAGTGCTCGAGGGTTGACGCAAAAAGTTTTGTTACTATGTTGGGGCTAATGTGGAGGAGTATAGGATATAAGACTGGGGTCTCAGTGTTACCAGTTTGCTTAGTGTGGGTTTTCAAAGCAAGTGCAAAATTACGGTCCTATTGAAAATTGAGCAAGTTTACACGCGTATATCAGGGAAGTTATAACGCATCGGCCTTGGTTTTGAGGATTTGCTTCAGAGAAGAGCAAAGACACTTCGAGTACTAGCCAGGCTTTTAGAGACCCAAGTATAAAATCACCCTAAAATAGTATAATGTTAAGAATTTCTCATATAAAAATAACATATTCGGTCCACTAATATATTCTCAGTATCGTTTAAGAATATTCAACCTAAACACACACAAAAGAAAAATACTAAAATAACATCTTTCTGTCGGTCAAACATTAGCTGACACTGGTAGCCGACGCGAGGGAGCCATTAGCTTCCCACTTTAATGTGACACAAATGTCAATCCACATTGTACTAGCCGCTACCCCTGTCTGGTACAGGTGATATTGGCAGGGAATTGTTTACCTTTTATTACCTTTACTTTAATAATTACTTTGTGATGTTGCCAATGGGGGTGGATGTTATTTCTTGATGGATTATCTGATGACTACGTTATTTATTGATTATTTAACAGCTTATTAGTTGTGTAGTGTTATTTTAGTATTTTTTTTAATATTGGCATAGTAATTATGCGCGTTTGTCAATAATAAGCTTTTTAGTTCGTTTCGTGGATCGCAAAAAGCCTTATTTAGATGTTCTGTTAAAAATCTATGTGACAGCCAGACCGGAACGGTAAATAACAAAGGCTCGCCTTTTATTACAATGGATTCTTGTAAATAAGAGCCGCATAAATAAATATCTCACCTCTAACCGCCTCTTCCTTCCCATGGGAAATGTTTAATTTCATTTTAGGTCGTAACAGTTTAAATGACGTTCATAAAATATAAATAAAATACAATTATGTAATTCAGTAACATGTTTCCTGAATCAAATAAAAAAATAACACGCTAACCTGTAAATAATTAAAGTCTCAGGACACGAATCGAGTATTAACACGGCAAACAGATTAATCCGCGAGTAAACAGCAAACAATTACATTAATCACGGCACAACGCTATTTGCTCCGCCGAGCGGTATCATTTGCAACAATTATAATATCGTCAAGATAAAATAAATCAACCGCTGATGACCTTCCAACGCACAGCTCGTAGTGATCTCCTAATGAATATTAAATGGGCGTGTTTTTAACACCGAAAAGTGTTTGCAAGAAAGCAAAGTTGGTTGCAAATCACCGCTATTTAGGTGAAAGTGGTATTTGATGGGGCGATAGTTTAGTGATAATAGGAGTGGTGTTGGTCGTAGTCAGAGTAGGGTCATTTGCAAGTTTTATCAGTTTTGGGGATAAAATATGTCGATTAATGCTTTCAAATTAAATAAAGGAGATAAAAAATGCCGAAAAAGAGAATCTTAGATAAAATATTTAAGATGCAGTTATGGATGTGAGAACATACATACGTATAAAGCCAGTTACCGGTTCAATAAGAGCGTGTGGTTCACAGTTGTATACATAGCCAGTAGCACTAAACATCTAACTAACTAGAACTAAACTAATTAGTTCAGAGGGAGACGTGCTCGGCGTCAGTGCTGGTTCCGCACTAAAGCTTGTTTTCAAGCTAACAAACTGCTTTGTGCTTGTATTTAATGTGTTGACTTGAGAAATTTATTTTCATGTGTTCTCCACATGATAATAATTATTACTTTAGTTGCTGTACTAAAATTGCCGAAATAGAGTTTTAAAGTGTTCAACTTCATCCCAGCAGTAACCACCTAACATATCGGATGTTTCCTTATATATCTTCAATTCAGATAAATCTTCTTGAGTGTACCTCTTCAACAAGTGAAGGTCGGTCGCCTTCTAGGCATTTTTGCCTCTCGCGAAGAGAATGAGCTCTGCAGCACATAATATATACATGACCACTCCCAGATGTTAAATAACTAGGATTAATTTTTTCTTATATATCAGACTGGTCTCTTTTTGAGATCTTGCCTGTAATTTTATTTCTGGTTGCAGAAGTTTGTTATGTTCAATTTCCAAACATATAACCTAAGATATTCAAAGTGTTCTACCTTTTATAAGCAAGGGATTACATTTCTAGCCCAACCATTTCTAGATCTTATGCGCAATAGGTTACTACCCAAGAAGACTTTCTATTCACCAAACACACTTTATACAATGTACTAAGATTTTTTTTACAATCAGAGTAATGAACATTTTGATTACAAAACCCCCGAATACTCGAGCAGTGATCGTCGCTACCACGAGAATTGCGGCTAAAATATTCTAGTCTGCCATCGATCGTATATTGTTCAGGCGTGATACACACAAGCTGGCATAACCAACAACTTTATTTTTGAATCCTGGTAGGAACAAACTTTCTTTGATGAGCACGAATATTTGTACCGGAGTCATGGATGTTTGATATCTTTATAAGAATTATACACTGAGTTCACCCTCAATACCTTAAGCGCAATCATTATTACCATCCATCCCTCTCACACAACAGATTTTATAAATAAGTATGGCCGTGACCGCATGGTTTCTCGATGCCGTTACGATTACACTAGAAGTTCCTGCTTACCCTACAGTCCATTGTACGATACGCGTAATACAAGCATTGTGTAGGACCGTAGATTTGGTATGTTCGTCTGACGATATTGTTATTATTATTATATCGTCCAACATGCTCGCTCCACCATCTACTTGCCCGTGTGTTCAGTGCGTAACACCCGGCAATAAAGCAATTGCGGCCGGCGGACAGTTGCGCAACCACGCAAGGAGCGCATAATAGGGAAAGTGATGGCAATATCCCCGCAGTGACCTGGCAACCTTAGGAGTGCTATCTGAACTCGTATTGTGTAGCAAAAAAAGGTGAAAATACCGTATACCGCATAATATGATGAGTGTCTTATATCGCTACTATTATATGAATATGAAAAGTGTTGGTCATTTCGAAAAAGGAACACGTAAAAATCGCTGATAGGATTTAGACGAAATTTGGTATAAAGTAAGATTATAAACAGGAATCACACCATGTTGACCAGTTATTAAACAATTTGCCTGTCTCATGGTGTGTCTAAATTAATCCCATCACAAATTATTTCCCTGTTGTGTATGGACCATCTGTCAGATCAGTTGTGGATGGGTTTTATTACAACATTGTGAAATAGGCTTCAGAACTCGTAAAAGCGCCAAAGGTCTTGTTAGAAAAATCGAAAATACATTCAAACACACAATAAGAAAAGATTTCAAAGAAAAACAGAATGACGAGTACATTCGGCGACGGCTCGTCGGACAAAGGTAGAGCGCCATTGAGGCAACGACATGTCAATTTATTAACTCCTAGTTCGGGTTTAGTGTTTACTGAAACTGTTTACGAATGCTGTAACTTTACTTTAAGCTTAGCTTTAGCTTTGAAGCGGCTATCATATTTGAGTAACGTTTGAGTATTTATTGGTATGTTAGCGATACAGAGATAGGACCAATTGTGCAATTAAAATAATACAACCGAATTGAGAATCTCCTCCTTTTTAAAGTTGGTTAAAAATACATTATTATACAAGTGTATCCTAAGTATAGTTGAAACCTTATTTTTGTAATAAGCTATTTAGTGTCGCATACTAGGGTTTTTTCTCAATGCTAGGTAGATGCAATCCATAGTCAATTACGCCGACTTAGTTGACGGGCTTTTTCTAAAACATTTTCCAAAATTAGGGGCGTCTAAGTTCTCTTTGTTAAGCAGTTTTTTTGTCTAACATATACCTAATGATAATCGTGGATGAATCTGATCTGACTAGTTAAACCTGCATACAACCTGCTGAAAATAATATCTATCTATCTATCATTTAACAAAAACCTAATTTCGGTAGTATCTTCATTTACCACCCTTTTAAATTAATTTATGACGTGAATATCGCTCAAAATCCCAAAAAAATAATCCTTATCTTAGAACTAGTAAACCCGTTTCTTATATATAACTACTTCGAGCTAACTGTCCGTTGTCCATGTCGAATAAGAAGTGATACTGATGATGACTTATGACGGCATAAAATGTAACAAAGAACGATCTCGTTGATAGCATATAAGTTAAACTGGAGCTACGATGACGCTGAATAACATCCTAAACATATGTACGTAAAGCTGTATCGAAAATCCAAACAAAAGGCACACGTTCTACTGAAGAATAAAAGCGTACTACGGCTGCATCGTCCTCCCGGCGCATACAATATTCCACACTGTATTTAAACAAAAAGGGCTTCCACACACTCCTCGCCATTTTGAAACTACGTCGAGAATATACTATTAACTTGCATAAGAGCGTGCGATTAAAATTCAGCTTTGTTCCTTTATGACACAGACTTGGAGAGCATGTTATATATTTTATAAGTAATAAAATATAACGCAGTTAAGGTGGAAGCGCTAGGTCAGGGCGCGAAATTTAAAATGTCAATGGTTTTTATTTTTTTACGAAAAATTTGGACATCTTTACGATGTAATTTAGTTTTTCGCGATATTGGCATTCTGCATCGGATGTCTAGGTGTATTAAGTTTGCTTAAAAATATACCTGAAGCGCTACAATACTCCAAGGTTTGTAAAAACCGCTACTTTTACTAACTTTGGAGTGTTGTATCGCTTAAGGTATTTTTTTAGCGCTTCCACCTTAAAACGAAAATGTTACATTATCTATTAACACCACCATCACGCTTGCAATCCCCATAGGGGTAAGTTGAAATGCATTGCAGTGTACCTACATATCGCCGATGCTATTTCGTCTCAATGTAAATGTTCCTATTATGTTAATGTCCAGTTGCCACTACTTAGGGAGCTATGCGTTAAACAAAAGCTTGAAAGAAACTTGTCTCTGAATCGATTTTAATGTACTTGTACCCACCCTAACCCCCAAATTTATAGACATTTTATTACATTATCAAACGTCATATACTACAGCGCACAAGAGTTTTACTTTGCGTAGTACTCTATGACGTTTGATAAAGTTATAAAACGTCTATAAATTCGGGGGTTAATCTACGATGGATTTTAAACCACGTTTTAACATCCATTGAATGTGTGCCAAAGATTGAATCTATTGATATTTGCCACTCGTAGCGCACGCGGTTAGCTCAGTTGGACGGGATAACAGGTCAGAAAATTGGTAGGTTAAAACTAAATCTTTATCCTACAAGGCCTGGCTCACCCCTCACTTTAGGTGCGAAACTACAAGTACTTTGGCGAGTACGCCTTGGCGGGCTATTCAGTGAGTTCTCAAACTTCTTAAAAGGCAAAGAGTTACTCGATGTGTATGATGTAGCTGAATAGGTGTAATTGTATGCACGCAGTGCCATGCAATCTGAATTGAACTGAATTACGTCGTAGCAAGATTCACTATTTATATTAAAGTCTATACGCAGTGATCCTTCTTTACCTGATCTGTGATCCAACATAGATATGGGTCTAGCACAGTGCTAAGATAAGAATCTCCATTGTAAACGACCCAATTAACAATTGATTACTGACAATGGGATGCAACATGCAATCTCGTGATTAGATGATATTAGTTCCTTGTTTATGTATTAGTGAATGGTTGGCCGTCAGGTCGAACGATCTTCGTATCGTAAGGCCGCCAGTCAGAATATATTTATTCATTTAAACCTGACCTCTTCACTTATATAGACGGGTGGTACGACAGATCGTGATGAGTAGCAAGAGTTGGAGGAGACTTTCGTCTACTTTACTTTACTAACATAAATACTACTTTACCAAAAAAAATACCATTACATACTATGAATCGTCAAACATTTTCACAAAACGCTTTCCTACGATTTCACCGCCCGTTCGGAATACCGTTCCTATGGAGGAGAACGAAGCAACTCCATGGTTGCTCTTTTTATAAGAATATACATTTTTTTTTATGGGACTAGGCCCGCCACACACTCCCACCACTGCTACTCCTGTAAGCCAGGATCTACAGTGGTGTCCAATGAAGACACCGAGGTTTGACCCTCGGCGAGTCCCGGGATAAAGTTAATTGTCTTGGAACCCGCACGAAATTAGTCGAAAGATAAATAGGAGGAGTTGGAAGAAAATTATCCATAAGAATATACATTGTGTAGTACATTGTTGTGGGTATATGGGAATATCTGTATCGGGAATGCTGTATCATATGACGTATTTGTGCACTGGTTGTTTATGTACGGTCATAGAATATTTTGTCTCTCTCTAATCGTAGGGTTCTTTTTCTTCTTCTTTTACGAAATGAGATGCGATGAAATAAAATGGATATGCAAATGGCCTCACCCGCAACTTAGCGGGTATTTTGCCAATGTCAAGTAATTAATAGCAATAAAACATTTAATAAATACACATTATAAATAAAATAATGGATGTGACATGAAGAAATGAAAATGGCGTCCCCAATCGTAGGGTTATAAATATTGACATGACTGTGCAGCCCACTTGACGTGCCGCCAATCATAACATAAGCCATCTGTGTGCTATCGATTCAATTAGCCAGGCACCGCGCAGCCTCGCTGCATATTCATCCAGGAAATTAACTGGAATCACTGGAATAGCTGGTGACCTTATTCACCTCGCCTTACAACCTACCAGGGAATAGGAGGGAGGTGTAATATAATTGCTTGTACTCTAAATATACTTATATCGTTAAGGTTCACTGAGTAAGGGGTCCGTTTGATCATATTGCGGTGATTAATTTGCCCTTCATTAAGCAAATCAAATAATACATATCTCCTATTGTATGGGCTTAGCACTTTTCAGTTAAATTTTTAGTGTGGCTTTGTTGTTTTATTAGATAACTAGCTGCATGCGGCTTCGCCCGCGATCGATTCAGTAGTTGCTGAAAATGCCCTCGACATTCAAACCCACAAATTTTACCTCTGCATATATATATTAATAAAATTTAGATGCTTATACTACTAATAAATGTATCCTGATATACATGAAGCCCTTTGAAAGTCATCTGGGGATAATAGTATTAATAGACGATCGAACTTGGTACGGGCTGCACCACGGACATGGTTCGCTCCGTACCCAATTTGTTCGTCTAGGGCAGCCTTTCCCAAAGTGGGCCATAACGCCCCCTTGTGGGCGCTGCAGGCCTAAAGGGGAGCGGTAAGAGACCCAGAAAAAAAATGGGGGCGTTGTGTACAGGCTTACAATAATTAATTTAATTTGAAGTTATAGTGGTTTTTAAGTAGGTGAAAAAATGGGGGCGCCAAAAAATAATTCATTCTCAAAGTTGGCAGTAGATGAAATAAGTTTGGGCACCCCTGGTCTAGGGAGTAGTCTACCAACAATACGGTACGGAGCCCGTACCAAGTTCTATCATCTGTTAATACCAAAGAAGTCTGACATATCTCTGATCTGTGGCAGACAATATTCGGGAATTACGGGTACAGGTGTTTTTTTTATTTCATACCATTTTTGCGCCACAAAAAATCATTCAATAATTTGTTTTATGACCGGGTTCACTGGAGCCGTGTTTTCCTTAAACTACACTGCGGTTGATTCGTCACTAGCTCATGATTACAATATTTACAGGAACCAAGTCGTAATGAATCAGCGGTGACAGCTTTTAATTGACACATTTTAGTTTTGATTGTACTTAATAAGTAGAAGTCCCAAGTCTTTCGAACGGTAACCATAATACAAGCATTGTTTTGAATAATACGTGCGTTTGTTTTTTATTTTATTTTAATCATCCTGAGACCTTTGCCCTGTGGTGGTACACAACTGGGTTAGAAAAATAAAATGACAGTCACCACCCTTGGTGTGGTTCGGCCAAGATGCACCGAGAGATTCATTTCCTTGATTCATTTCCCTGTTTATGAAAAACATTTTGGGGTCGAGTCACCTTCGTCCGTGGGAGAATTAAGTACCCTCGAGATACCCTACACGTGACCCTGGGTGGTGCCAACCAGGTGACAACTCTACTGGTGGTAGGCTTCGGCCGTGGCTAGTCACCACCCACCGAACAAAGCCATGTCGCCAAGCGGCCTAGCCGTGTTCCGGCATGAGGTTCGGTGTTGCCACCGGTGGTGTTCATTGATGGCGGGTCAGATCAGTTGCACTGCATGTGAATGTAGTGAATGTAGCGTCTCGATCTACTGCCGCCTTCCTACCTAGGCAAGTATGCTCCATCGTAGATCTCATCGTCACTTACCATCAGGTGAGATCGAGATCAAATACTTGCCTATAATGTATAAAAAAAAAAAATCTATCAGATGCTGAATTTGTGTATTTTTATCTGTATATATCTAAACGCGCATCACGTGGAAACTACTTGACTGATTTTGGTGCAGCTTCGCATGATGAAAGCTCAGAACAAATATCACTAATTTTGGTGCAGCTTGACAAGATTAAAGCTCAGAACAAATATCAATGTAATCAAAAAGGTTCCTCCAAGGTAATCAAAAGACGACTGTCCACCAAATCACAGGCATAGCTTGTTTTCAAGAAATCAGTTTTGTGTGTGAGCCCACTAACTTTATAATAGTCATATTGGCACACACACACCTCTAGCCCGTCCGGGTGTACTAGGGTTGTGTGATACTATAGTCTGCTGACAGTACTCGCTCGATACTCACTCGATACTGTAGCTAAACACTCGGTGAGCCGCAATTAATCATCCAATTCTTTATCCGAACTCGTACTGATAATAATTAAATCCATTGGAATGTTTGTCTGGTTCCCACAATTTTCACAATAATAACATGCATGCGCCATGATTCTTATTGACAATCCTCGTCCGCTTGCATCTAAAATAGGGCTGTCGCAAATTTATTTTTATTTTTAAAAATATTTGGCCACTCAGTATCTATTACGGTGGCATTGGCAGCAGATATGTTTCTACAATGTGGTCAGCGGTATTATTATTAAATAAATTACAGATAAAAAAAAAGTTTTTTTTAAAATACACATTGTTAGATTTTTCAGTGTTTTATTGTTTAAGTCATCCCCATTGTCATCCACAGAGTATTAAATTTGCTTGCGTTCGCGGAAATATATTCTTCGAGTATGAGATTCACATACACAAACGCTACTTCAAGTCCTACTTCTTTCTCTTCTTTTAAGTCCTACTGTTACAGTTAGAGAAGTGGCTATCTTGCATTTGTTTGAGAACTCAACGGTTAGTTTAAAAGTGATTGCCACAATTCAAACTATCTAGATTAATTAAAATAAAACTATTTTTAAGGATTTTATCGCGTTTATTTTTGTTTTTACGTTCCCGACGTCCCGGCTGCTTTACAGCACAGCTTTTACTTCAATGTGTAGTATTCGCGTAAATAAAAGAAATCAATATAATATCTAGATTAATTTGTAAAAAAAGTCATAATGCTGTATTACCTAGCAGCGTTTTCTCATTATGCATGCACTGGTCTGAGTTATCTATACTAATATTATAAATGTGAAAGTTTGGATGGATGGATAGATGGATGGATGGATGGATGTTTGTTACTCTTTCACGCCCGAACGGCTGAACGGATCTGGATGAAATTTGGCACAGAGATAGATTATAGTCTGGAATAGCACATATGCTACTTTTTATCCCGGTAAAATGTATGGTTCCCGTGGGAGAGATGTTTTAATTTTTCATACTTTTTATCGCAGGTAACACCGCCGGGCGCAGCTAGTGTAAAATAAAATCAATACCTCTTAAAACTACAAAAAAATATTGGCAACCCTAGCCTTACTCGACAGTCTTGACCCATAAAACGGTCACACAAGACCGAATACTCCGCGATGACGTAAATAATATAACCCTTTGACGTATGCTTGGCTGCATTTCAACTGGGTACATTCATGCACGCCGGATAATAATATTTACTTAACCGAATAATTATTATGGGAAGTACCTAAATATAAATTAATAAAAAACAATAATAACAGCACGCAGCTAATACAATAATTTATATTGTTTTACAAATCAACTTGTCTAATTAATTTATAAGTTTTGAAAGAAATGGTTCATGACCTAAAACGTAGATAAAATTATTGTGGGAGCAATCTGTAGGAATTGTTGGACTTGGCGTAATATCATAACTTTATATTGCGACTACGACACAATCACGAGACTCGACGTTATGTTTATAAGAATTATTTGTGGTGGGATCCTTTATAACCACAACACTTAGGCAAACCTACACACTAATATTATAAATGTGAAAGTTTGGATGGATGGATGGATGTTTGTTACTCAATCACGCCAGAACGGCTGAACGGTAGTCTAGAATAGCACATAGGCTACTTTTTATCCCGGTAAAATGTATGGTTCCCGTGGGATAGCATTGTTTTAATTTTTCATAGAGCAAATCGATATGATTTACAGAAAAGGACATAGAGGAAAAGGACATACTTTTTAATCGCGGGTAACACCGCAGGGCGCAGCTAGTACATTTATAAATTGCCAATTTTAGTAAGAACTTAGTAAGAACCTCAAATACAAAATGATCTTTCGACGTAGAGTGGACGACTCCGAGTACAGATCAATACTTATGGAAGTTTCGGCCCAACCCTCGGTGACGGTGATAGAACCATTGCGGGTACAATGTACCCGTCGCGATGAGATACATTGCGGCGAAACTTCCTCCTATTGAATGACGTAAAGTAATAGCAGGAAAATATTTGTTTATTGGTTAATTTAAAATTAATTAGCGAGATTTGTCAACCTAATATGATTGTATTTACCGTTTTAAAAGCATAATAAGGTTATTATTTTTTATATAATAGTACCCAACCATGTTAAAGCCGCTATTAATATTAATAAATTTATTTAGAATTTTCATTACGACTGTGACGGGTTGGGTATTCTGCTAAAATGTCGATGTCGTCTTGATGGAGTCTCATTTCAGTGTCAATAGTTGTGTGTCGACTGCTAGAAACGTCAGATAACCAGTATATACCATATATTGATACACGACTGATGTAAAGAATACGATATAGTTCTATGGCAGTTGAATGGCTGGTCAGTGGAAAGCCGCTGGTCTTAAAAAAATAGTAGACTACCAAATGTCTAAAATCATTCAATCGACACGCTATCGACACTCCACTGAAGCGTTTGTAGGTATATTAGCAGAATTGGGCCCCAGTTATTTGTTCAAATTAATTACAATGGCCGCTAACTTTATACCAACGCTATACACAATATTTGCCCACATAGACAGCAAAGACGTCACAGCGATATATTGTCACGCGATCGTCACTTTGAACATGCAAACGAAAATAGGCCTTGAGACCAAATGATGTGCAAATGATATTCGATCTTAAGGTGGTAAAGGACTTTCTTGGATGACTCTACTTTCTTACACATAGTTATGTTTATTGCAACCAATTCTTCTTATGCAACAACAAGTCACGGCATGGAAGAAGTAACCTGTAAATTGCAAAGACTATAGCTACATTATAGCCCTTTTCATAGGCCCTTTGGCATACCTTAACCGACGCATTTATCAACAGGTGGTTATTTAACCTTCCTTTTGCTTTCGTGTAAGTTTATGCGTGTTTTATACCTGGCTTTATAGGTAAGAAATTACTTCACCGTTTGTGACTTATTACTTTTTTAATGTATCAGTTAAGTATTGATAAAGACGGCGTCACCGGGCTCAATCTCAGAGTCATAGAGCCAATCCCCTCGGTTAAATGGTAATAATTAGCTGCCATAACAATAGCTATCGTGACAGTAACTATAGCTCTTATTACAGTAACCATAGTTGTCATTACAGTAACTAAAACAATGACTGTATTTTTTTTTTGATAATAATATCGCCAGACAAACACACTAACTACACGGTCCTGTACTAAGCAACGCTCATAGTTTAGGTACAATGGACTGAGGGCGAACCCAGTATATAGTACTTATATAGATATTAAACATCCATGACTCGGGTACAAACATTCGTGCTCATCACACAAAGTTTGTCCCTACCAGGATTTGAACCACGGACCCTCGGCACAGAAAGCAGGGTCACTACCAACTACGCTAATCAGGCCTGTAGTAGGCCTCAGTAGATTCTGAATATTCATTTCAATCCATAAAAAATACATCCCTCTCTGCTACATAAAACTTTGAACAATTTTATTTTATTTCTGACCAAAATAGAATTAACAATTTCTGTAACAAGAGGTGGGATGGATAGCAAATATACCGAGGTTAAGGGTTGGGCATAAATTAATTTGTATTTACAGTACCACCCGTACTGTGTTTACATAATGTATAACACGCACACTCAAAACTTTTGTTTGTAAGCATGTATGACACAGCATTAAAAAAAAGAACGAACAAGAAAATTCTACGATAAAAGATGACTTGACGAAATAATACAAAAAGATCTTTTAAAGCAAGAAACATCTTAGAAAACAATACACATAAAAGAGCAAAGGCTGATGATATACCGCCCGTCGCACCTACAAAAGATTCCAAAGAAAATGCGAAACTCCGAACACAGATTTAACTTCTAAAGACTGGTTTGTGAGTTACAGCGCAGTTTTTCTTCAGGCATAATGTAAACAGTCTTTATACTGGCAATAAAAGTCTAAAAAGATTATTGTTTCCGTGAAGTTCAAAGATAGTGTTATAAAGGCAGATCAATCTGCCTATTTTCTATTGTATTCCTTAGGTATACGTCGTAGGTACGTATTGTATTGCCTAGTGGATAGCGGGCCGCTTTTCAAACCGAGAGGTTCCAGTGGGTTGATTCAGAACGATTCGACAAGTAACCGGATCGGTTCGATTAGAAATTTTCTCGTTTCGACGACGATCTTTCAGAGCCATTCTTCATGACCGAATCAAAGATCCGATAGGAATACGCAACCAAATGATCCGATTCGACCACTCGCTGTGTTTACCTAGTACATTTCATAATGCAAGATTCAGTTGACACTCGTAACCGAATCAGTCGATACAAGATTTGTCGGAGGGTTTTGAATCCAGGTGCTTATCGATTTGGCCCCGCAGTTTTGAAATTCGAATGTAACGTAACTCCTTTAGTTAAAGAGTTTAAAGCCCGCAGGTTGGGCGGTTATAAAATTTACTGAAACATAAGCTTATGAAAATTGGTATGTACGATTTTCTTGGACGCGAATTACATCCGCATGTAGATAAGTGTTTGGCGTTGTATTGAATAAGTTAACCTCTAATTAACTATCCCTCTATCAAGGTATTAAGTCAAGTTGTCTGTGCTCAAATAATTACTTAATTATTTTCCTTACAATGGTTTTTTTTTTTTTTATTACAATATAGGCAAGTCTTTGATCTCGATCTCACCAGATCTACGATGGAGCATACTTGCCTAGGTAGGAAGGCGGCAGTAGATCGAGACGCTACATTCACTAGGCACATGCAGCGCAACTGATCTGACCCGCCATCCATGAATGGCAACACCGAACATCATGCCGGAACACAGCTAGGCCGCTTGGCGACATGGCTTTGTTCAGTGGGTGACTAACCACGGCCGAAGCCTACCACCAGTAGAAGTGGTTTTAGAAGTTATTTTTATTATAAGAATATTTTTATTCATCTACTAATGTCACATAATTATAATGAGGGGTAAGACTATGACTATGTTATTGATAAGAATAGGCAAGTGACTCCTGGCTACCAATATAATAAACACTATTACTTATGTAGGGGTGGTCCAAGTGCACCCACATTTGGTCGATGCTAATTGGTCCCGTTGCAATAGAGCCTTCATTATATCGGGCAATGACTGGAACACCCCATACTTAGTCTAATTAATTAAATGAATGTTATACATTGTAGGTATGAAAGACAATATAGTTTTGGTTAGTATAATTGATAAAACTAGTAGAGTTAAATATATGGGGGAAGAGGAACCCACCACTAACCCTCGGCTTGTCAACTATTCCAAGTATAAACCAAACAATTCCTGAGGATGCCTCGTTTAGAGGCGAAATACGTGTCGAATACTTTTTTAGATTCGCTTCGTTGCGCGGAGAATTGTATATTATTTGGGGTCCCGACATGTCCTGGGACATGGTCAAAACAGGACTAACATCTTAGAGGAGTTCGGTGTTGCTGGCTTCTTTAATAATCGATTAACTTGTTTGGTTTATAATTGGAAAGTTGACAAGCCGAGGGTTAGTGGTGGGTTCCTCTTCCCCCATTTGTTTTGGTTAGTAAGTATAGTCTTAAGAAGCACCTCAACAGCGCATTGATATATAAATAAATCCTATTTCAGCCGGGTAAGGTATTAATACAGGCTCAGATCGTTTCGCTTGGAATGTTGCCTCGAATAATTTATGACCACAGACAAATTTAATATTGAATGTAGCGGTTGCCGAAATAGGCATGCCAGATTTTTATGTGCATTTTTATGTTGGTTTACGTAACAGCGTACGAGGACAAAATATTCCGATTCTAATTTATGATCACGAACAAATCCGAAAGATGTTACAAGTTCCGAGGTCCAAATACCTTGCCGGCATGATCAGCGCATTTGGTAGGGCCAGCCCTGCTTTCTGTGGTGAGTATCCCAGGTTCGAATCCTGGTAGGGACAACCTTTGTGTGATGAGCACGAGTGTTTGTACCCAAGTCATGGATGTTTAATATCTATAAAGTAATATATACTAGAATCGTCCTCAGTCCATTGTACGGTATCCATAAAACAAGCGTTGCTTAGTATGGGACCATATAGTTAGAGTGTTCGTTTGGCGATATTTAAAAAGAAAAAAGAAGACATACAAACCACACACACTCAGAGATACAATTAATTCTACCCGCATTTATATAAAAAGCTGCTAATTGCGTCAGAAGCCACTGCGGTGAACATGGGCCGAATATGTTGGAGCATTTGCTCCCAATTAGCAAAGAGAGCAGAGGTCCAAATATCAACAGTTGTTTGTTTTTTTTTCGTACCCGTGGGAACTCTTGTATTACCCTTATCCTAAATGTTAACGCAGTATAAATAAAGCTAAGAGATTAAATCTATACAAATAAATAAAATTAGAGTGTCTGTTTGTAACATTAAAATTACCGCTTTTTACTAAGTGCATTTGGATGTATACACGGTACATATACCAAAAAAACATTTTTTTAAATTTTTGTCTGTGTGTCTGTCTGTTTGTTTCGGCTAATCTCTGGAATGGCTGGACCGATTTTGACGGGACTTTCACTGGCAGATAGCTGATATAACAAGGAGTAACTTAGGCTACTTTTATTTTAGAAAATCTTTTTTACCAAAATACCACGCGGACGAAGTCGCGGGTAACAGCTAGTCTACATAATCTACATAATAAAAATGAAAGATGTTCATTGCTAAGCGCATTACTTAGAACTGCTGAGCGGATTTGGCTATTTTTTGTTTTTTTAATGTTCGTAGTATTCCGAATCAGGTTTGTAGGGAAATAAAAATTGAAAAAGTTATCCGGAAAGTCCGGGAAAAACTGCAGTTTTTTTTATTGACGGGACAAGGTCTGCGGGACAGTACTTTAGTAAAAAATAAGTAGTGGAAGTCCAAAAAAACTTTCATAATTATCAATCCACACAACGCATTATTCACGCGACAAAGGAAAATGGTAATACCTATTGCCTTCTGCTGACTCTGCTTTCTGTGCCTAGGGTCCCGGGTTCGAATCCTGGAAGGGACAAGATTTGTGTGATTAGCACTAATGTTGTGTGCTAATGTTTGTACCCGAGTCATGGATGTTAATATCTACTATAGAAGTAATATATATTGGGTTCGCTCCCAGTCCATTGTATGGTACCCATAATACAAGCGTTGCTTAGTGTGGGGCCGTATAGTTGGTGTGGTAATTTTTAAGATCTTTTCTCCAATCCCTTATTTCATCTTATCTTTCCTGAGCATATTAGGAGCTCCTGACGTGTCTGATAGATATTGCTTCAAGATGCAAGTAGTTCCGCCCCGCCGTCGAGGAAAAATGATAGATTCGAGTAATATCGGCTTTTATTGATGAGATTGCTGTCCTGTTTTTGGACGATGCGTTCAAGGAAAATGGAATCCCTAATGGAAGGTTATTATTCGTGTCATATAGAAAGAATATCGCTAAAACAACGCTTGTAATACGGGTTAGAAGAAGAAAGAAGACTGAAAAAGAGGAAAAGTAGGGGCGATTTTTTTCCCGCAAAATCATACTAACACCAGATAATTGATTTCTTATGTTTACGCGATGATACTACACATTGAAATAAAACTAATCTAACGGATTTCATTGCGTTTATTCTACGTTTTTTACGAAACGTTCGGAACGTAAAAAAACGTAGAATAAAAGCCATAAAATCCGTAAGATTAGTTTTACACCAGTTTACACCAGATAAGATAATTTCAAAATAAGCATTTGTCTGTTTTTCTTTCTGGTATTTTAAAATACTTTTCACTTCACCCGAAAATCAAACCTAGGACGTCAGGACGACAATCAGCAACTGTCACCCTAAGCAAGACTGGCTCATTCAGATGTCATATTGTGGGTCCACTGCGGTACACCTCTGCCTATCCCGTCGTACCTTACAGGCGTGATGGTGTTAAGTAAGTAATACACATCAGTATAAGATGATCGTTCGCAGATCTTCCATTATAAACGATCGAACGGAAACGTCCTATCAAGGTGATATTTATCTCAGTCAGTGAGGACGCCGGCGCCGCACTGCGTGATGTATTCTTATCACGTATACAACGTGATTCAGAAAGGGTATACTATCATTTGAAGATTTGCCTTACCTTACGAATAATCTCGCTCTTGACGTACAGAGCGTCAGAAAAGGTTACCAAAATAATTTACCACAAAGTTGCCGCTGCAGTTATGGGTTTTCTCGTCGTTAAATCAGGGCGGGCATTCAAGAAAGATAAATATGTGTTACCGAATAGATTTATTGAGTGTTTTCTTCTAATATGTAAGCTGTTCACCAGCTTCAAAACAAATTAAACCATGATGACACCGACGACCAGTTGTCTACGCAAAGGGCGATTGTCACTGCACGCGAACGCAAGATTCACATCTGGGCAAATTCAGTAGTTACTGGGATTATCACCAGTCTACTATACTATATCCGAAAGTGTGTTCGTCTGGTGACATTTATTTAAATTTAAAATGCTATTTATAGGTATTAAAGGAGTTTTTTTTATAACACTTCCATTGGTGTTGCGTCGGCTTAGCTTAAAAAGAATACAAGAATTTGTTAAAGAAAGCACTAGTTTGTTATTTCGTTTAAACTTCTTATCGTACTAAGTCCCATTTTTTCGTTCAAGCTTTTGTAGGATAACAAAATATTATCTAGCTATTTTTTTTCAATCTATCAGTATATTATATTATTAACAGGATCTACTCGCTGCAAGTAAATAACATTCATAACCTTTAAGAAAAGACCTTTAAAAAACTACTGTCTGTCACGTAAAGGCAAACTTGTAAATCTGGTATTGCGATCGAGTAGGTATTACCTTTATTTTTATATACTTGACTACACTTAGAACCGTTAGTGTCGGCCTAGACCTAAGAGGTTTAGTTACAATGAGGCTGGTAATTAGATGTGGTCTTCCATCATCAATATTCGATCCAGAGCTTCTCTGACGTCGAGTATGTAAGCTGCGGCCAAGAAATTTGTATGATTTGCATAATTAGTTATTAATTTACACTTAGAATACTGCAAGTATTTTGATCTCAGCTCTAGTAAAATTTACATAAACTAAAACTTGTTTTTAAAACTAATATCCTACTTTCATAGCCGACTGTAGGTACCTATAGCATTACGATAATGTACTTCCTCCTACAGTGTTTCCTCAATGCTGAGTCGTAATAGGTACAAGTACCGCACATTTACTTGAGATAATCATTTTTATCTGTCATCAGACCATCAGATCGTCCATCACGACCATTCGCCATCAAATACTAATTTAAATCCAGTTTGTTAAGAAATAAGTCATAAAAAACAAAATGCCCACACTATCCAATGCCTCACAAAAATATCTAAAGGACTCTACGTTCTTCCAGTCCACGGTTCAGAATATCATAGAGTTTGTAAACTCCGTCACAACAATTTCACATCGCCATTAAACTTCGCAAATTGTTTTGGTTTTCGGAATTAGGCGATTAATCCCAGAAATCTAAACTTTCGGATACTGCGCACTGCTGGTTATTTAATTATGAGGAGCTGAGCTCGACGGCTTCTTTGTGTAAAGCTTTATTACGTCAGTCTTTTGTGTAATTACATTCTTATACAAATAATAATACGAGCCCTTTTTATGTGCCACTGTAGGGCACGGCCTGGGACGCAATGCGAGGAATGCAGGGCAATGCGAGTGGGATTAGGCCATAGTCCACCATGATGGCCTATTGCGGGTTGGCGGACTTCAACAGTCTTTCGAACACGTTCTGTCAGACATGAAGGTTTCCTCACGATGTTTTCCTTCAACATTTAGCAAGTGATAATCATGGTTTGAAATGAGATTCGCAAATGAAATCAGAGGTGTGGAGAAGGTTTGAAACTACGATCCTGGTTACCCAGGCAAGTGTTATACTAACTTGGCTATCACTGCTATTGCTATTCTTATACAACATCAATAAAATAACCCCTGAAGATTCAAAGACGTCACTCCCGACGAGCTGTCAAAAGGCTTATTTTATTGAACGGTCAGATGACATTTCAAAAGCTTCGGCCCTAGAAAGGGTTGCATTCAAGAAGAATTTACATAGCGATTGTGGGAATTTGTTTCGACGTTTTCGACACTATTTCGAATATCGAATTCGACTGATTTAGAATAATCCCACAGATTTGGAAGACCCAGTTATCACCAAAGCGAGTCCTATTACCATCACAAGTAATAACCCAAAGTCGGAAACATGCAGTTTTTTTTATTGGCATTACATTAGCACTTGTTGCGTAATCGAACGTGAAGGTAGAGGACGCAGCATACACCGTGAGCGTCGCGTGCGCGCCGCGTTTTTGCTTATACATTCACGAAGCGCACACGCAACGCGCACGCTCAACCAGTGCTACTTTAATATCAGCCTAAATGTTTCCATACCCAGCGATCAATATAGTATATTAAGAGGGATTAGGCCCGCCACACACTCGCACCATTGTTACTCCTGAACTTGCAACCAATTAATTCGTGAGAAGACGGAGGAGTTGGAGGATACTTAGGTATCTCTTTTCCTCCGTTGCAAAACCGGAGACAGCTACTCTTACAACTGGAGTAAGCCCTGCTGTAAAGTACCTCGGATGACTGTCAGCCTGACTGAAGTCAATTTCGCACGAACAATGGGTCGAAATAAAGTTAACCGTGTATGGTGTGTGCACCATCCTCGCGAGGCGGCGCGGCCAGTGAGTACACGGCTATCTAATAGCATTTTTACATTTGTCAAGGTTCCACACACAGTCACAATTGTTCAAGTGTTTATTTAGAAACGTTTGAGAGTTTGATTAGATAGCGGCGTATGATTGGCGTGCTGCTATTGAGCTATCTTTTCCGTGTTTTATCTGCGGTTATCACTTATAGGGAGATGAGTAGTTAGAAGGTTGAACTTCGTACTCACATTGCTGGTAAAACCATTTTACACTTACGCTCTCAGATATAGAGTCGATTACTAGTCTACTAGTCATTCTATCCCAATGTTGGTCTCGGCGGCTAATCTCAACGGAGACTATTCAACTACGCAAGAGATATAATAGTGCACCGGTTGATGCGCAAGCACCGATGCAATCTATCATGCCTGACTCTCATAGTGTGATGGGACGCCAATCCGATACGACTAGAGAGAGGGGTGAGGCGCAGAACGACTGCATTACGTGCTATCACAATCAGAATCAGAATAGTTTTTATTCATGTAAACATCAAGTACAATATTTATGAATCGTCAAAAAGTTACAAAATGCTATGCTACAACTTTACCACCCGTTCGGAATGCCGTTCCTATGGAGAAGAACGGGCAAGAAACTCCATGATTTCTCTTTTTTAAAAAGATCTTTTAAATTTTTGAGCAGTATATTGTTATAGGCATGTGAGAACAATGTAGGAACGGCTAGGCAGACTTTAGCAGCTGGTCAGAACAAAAAAAGTACTAACTCTAAGTATATAATTACAAATTGATGGCTACATGGTTCGCACATTTACAAATTACCAATTACTATTATCTAGCCACGAAAACTCGAGTACTATTGATTACTTAATTACTCTACTAATTTCAGTGTCTACTCGACTCCGAATTAATAGACTAGTCCCAATGCTATCACGATAACTAGGAGTATAATATAACTGTATCAGTTACTTTATCTATGACAAATACGCTGGCCCTGAGTTATATCTGTTTATGTACATCTCATAACTGGGGTGGATGTCGAGTGTGGACGGATGGGTGACAATTTGTATAGGGATATTATGAATATAAATAGTTGGAACAAAGTACACGAGGAGATTCAGAAATGGCATACAAGGCCTTGAATCCGTTTTATTAGTATTAAGTCAGGTTTCCGATAGGTATGTCAATATTAAAAAATGAATTTATTCTCACTTAAATGATATTTTTTGTGTACAATTAGTTTTTTTTAAAACCAATACGGTTGTCAACATTAAACACGAACAATTTTTTTTTATAGTATCACTGTGCATCGGGCGTCATATATAAATATACCACGATGCATATATTCGTATAAGTACGTGCTTTAGTAAATAAAGCTCAAACGCCATCAGTGAACCCAAAACATTTTTTTTTTCAATTTTGAAAGTGCAAATAATTCTGTCAACAAAAAAATAAACAACTGAGTACTTTATTGACCAATAAAAGTAAATATTTTTTACGAGTTCGCATACTCAGCTCCTCGTCCAAATTGGCAGGGAGACATTGAACTTTCAATGGTATGCACCATTTTGAACCTAATTGCGGGGTTCTCAACCTTTCTAGGGAAAACTAAATTCGTATGCACATTGAGTCGAGCATGAATGATTAGTCGGTTGTAGAGTAGAGAACTCTACAATTTCACTGTTATTTTATATTATTTGAGTACCACTCCATATTTTCTATTCATAGCTTCAGGTTCTTCAGTTTTGGTGCTGAAAAAAACAAATGATCTTTAGGCAACCACAAATAATGAACGAAACAAAAAACATTTTGGGTACTTTATAATAACACTAACATATTCCTATAACAGTTAAGAATGGCTCTGATCAGCTCTTTGGGGATTCTATAAACTCTGAATAGAGGCGCTAAGAATAAATATTTTCTGTCACTTTTAACATGGTGTAGCGACTTTTTCAACCTCGCCACAAGCTACACAGATGGCGCTGCATGCGCAATCAGAACAATTGACAATTCTCGATACAATCCTGAAACGCGCTATGAGAGTTTTCGGATTGGTCGCTACAATGGGCAAACTGTAATGTCCACAACGTTGCCATTGCGAGTGAATTGTGTCAGCAGACTTGGAGCAGTGATAGTTTGAAAAAACAACACGTAGATAATCATCAGAACAGAGTAATCGTATAATACCTCCTTTTACGTTATTTAGAATGAGGAAATTGGAGACATTCAACAGTTTCTTGTGTGGACATTGATCAGCGGTACACACTCGGGAACAAAGTGTTGATAGTGTTGGGAGTTGTGGGGGAATCCCGGGATGGTATTATAGGCTATATGCCTATTATTATAGGCTTTGTGCCTATTATTTTTATCGCACAATATTATAACTCATATGTTACTAGCTGTCCCGGCTAACTTAGTACCGCCACAGAATTAAATGTATAAGAAAATTAATGATTTTCATTTGTTATCCATGTTTTAATAGCTGTTCTACTATTTGGGGCGGAGACAAATTAAAATAATCAAAGATCATATAAATCGGCCCACCCGTTTTTTAGTTATAAATGGTGTAACTAACACGAATATAGACATATATATTGTTTGATATAAATATAACTTCTGACTATTCGTAAGTGATTTAATAACCTAGTTATATGTCTATATTCGTGTAATCTACCAATAGTGCTAATTCTATCTACAAATTACATGAAAACGAAATAAATTTGTTGTCTTGCTCACACTTTACAACGATGAAAAGGATAGTAATAATATTAGCACCAATAAATGCAACTTGTATTCAGCAGATATTAGCAACAAATAAACTACGATGTGTAAGTTCATCTCATAGGTACTTATGATCAGTGTTTATCTAGGTTTACTTGAAGCAACTCTTAGACTTATTACCAAGTTACATTAGAGGCTTTTACATAAACTGATATCCCATTCGCACTTTGACATCACGTGCAAAATAAAATGGAACGCTAATTAAAAATACAAACTCATACCTCTTGAGTTGGCAACTACAAGCGAATAAGTGATTTTATATATGGGGAGACCTTTGCCCAGCAGTGGGACACAATTTAAAAACATAGATTGTAATAAAACGATGAAGTATAATTACATTTTAAATATTTAAGACGCTTCCTTACCACATTATTATTGTCCATTGACTACTTACTTATTATGATGCAGTGTGTCAGATTTATATTAAGGTGGAAGCTGAAGATGAAGTTAGTAAAAGTAGCGGTTTTTACAAACCTTATGGTATTGTATCGGATTAGGTACTTTTTTAAGCAAACTTAATACATCGAGACATCCAATGCAAAATGTTAATATCGCAAAACACTAAATTACATCGTATAGATGTCCAAATTTTTCGTAAAAAAATAAAAACCATTGACATTTTGAATTTCGCGCCCTGGCCCTGAGCTTCCCCCTTAATACCCAAAACACAATTTCAAAGTTGTCGTATAAATGCCAGCACGTCAAGTGCGAGATTATTCGTAAGCTGTATTTAGACAGAGAGTATTTAGACATTTTTAATGGAGAATTGAACAGCGCCTAGCGGATAGTATTTCAGACTTTCCATTCGCCATACAAAATGTCTAATCAAGCTTACGAATAATCTCGCCCTTGACGTCCAGACATCCGTGACTTAATTATGCCAAGAATATATAATGATTGAATCATGAATAACGTATGTGCATAATTTCTGCAGTTTTATTATTTTTTGTATTTTAAATATTTTCTTAGGGTTTTTTATTGATACTATTCTCGGATTTCTTTTGTTCAGAAATAGTATAATAACAATATATTCATTGGCGCATGCTTTGTATGAAACATTATGTTTTAATGTATGAAAGTACAATAGATACGAATTTTAGCCATGTCTTGTAGCACTATAAAATAGCTTTCGACTAACCAATCATGTTGCTGTATTTTATTTTTCAAGTCAAAGTTTTATAAATTATCTCGATTCACGGGATTCTCAGCTCCAATCCCGTGTAGGGACATCCCTAGTCATGAACGGGCGAGGATTAACTTATTTGATCCTATTTTTCTTTGATTTATCTCGGGCCATAACTAACGAGGGTGGATACATCGGGTGCCAAGCGTTCGGAATGATAAAGGATGTCTGGGTATTGCTTACGTAACTGGAATGGAGTTATTGCATTTTGATAGTAGTCTTTTGCCAAGTATCGGGGCATGTACTTCTGAAAGTAATAAGGCGTTTATCTTCCTTAAACGTGCTATGTCTCCTGGATGCAGGATACAGGTTTTGTCTTGATGGTTTTTGAAAAGTATTTAATTAATTAAGCTATATTTGATAAGCAACTATATAACACCTCAGTCCTCCAGTCACCGTGCTCGCTGTAAAGCAGCCGAAATGTCGGGAACGTAAAATCATAATATACACGCGATAAAATCTGTAAAATTAGTTTTATTTAAACTATATAACTATTACTAATACATGTAATTTAAAATTACAAGTATCTGCATGTTTTTTTTTATAATCTACACATATATGGATGAAAACTCAAAATGTAAAGAAAAAAATATCGCTTAGCCATGCAGCTGTGAGACCAGACTAGAACGGAACTCGAAATGTTCTTCTTAGAATTCAGCACTCTCATGCCAAGAACAACAACCTAATTCCCTAATCACAGCACTGACACATCCAAGATTGGCATAACACCATTATGCTTTAGGTATAACCAAGGAAAAAATATTACTCACATCAATCATTACCTAGAATGGAACGTTTAGTACAGTACGTAGGTAATTAATAAACTAACCAGTTTACGAACACTTATCCTGTATTGCAATGACATAATTCTATTATATTGTATCAGAGAAAGGGCGAGATTATTAATCTTCATAATTAAGTAGAGACCATTATTACTTGGACTTCGAAACAAGGATTTTTTAAGCAAGATCTAGTAAAAGTAAGGAGGTGCTAGCTGTCCCAAAGGCACAGTAATGTTAGCCGGCATTATGTCATTGATATTAAATTCGATACAAGTAAGGGAGCGTGACTTTTTTCACCTCAATTGAGGTGAAAAAAGGCTCGGTTGAGCTAATTAGCTCAATTTAAAAAAAAACTAATGTATCTGCTCCATTCAATTATTTATACCGACGCAGGATGGATGAATAATTAATTATGACACTGATTAGAGCCTAGCTTACATTTGTTTATTGAGAAAATTCACGAAATCGTGTTTTCCTTTTGAGCGATTCGAGATCATGTATTTATTACGTACTTAAATTATATATATCCAAAAACTAGGTTCATAGTCCATAAACTTAAAGAAATACGTAGAATAGAAAATCAACTAAAATCCCGAGGCATCCTCTTAAAAGTCTTTTCTTTACATGAAAATCATGGCTTTTTCTGAGCGATTTCTGAGACTATTGCCCCCATAACATGATAACAATGATTAATGGTGCATAATGTTAGTACCAACACAATTAATGTCGTAAGTTAATAATAGAATTAGAGGATTAGGTTGATATAAGGTCTGAAGCACCTCGTATCCACTCTAATTGGTCTAGAAGCCTCATTGAAATGCTATCTTTACCTGACGTGTTGTATAAGGATTATAATCCTAAGGCTACCGGTAACTAAGTTATTTATCTGAGGGCATACAACTTTAGTTCTGCAGAAATATAAGGTAATCAGCCAAGTCCAGATAGGTTGGAAGCCGATCGCATTCCAAATTGGAAAATAGGTTTAAAGGACAGCCTGATGGCATTTATGGTCGCCCAAGAAGAGACAGTTATGATTGGTGAAGTAACTTATAGGTATCCGAGGGCAATGCAGCTTCACACCAAGCTGAATAATATTTTCGTTCGAGCTACATACAGCACTACTTTCTTAGAAAATATTTTTTAATTAGCTACAATCTTTCAGCATCTTATTTCACCTGTTATTGATGATGGAACTACTAAATAACGTTTGGGCGAAGGTAACGGAAGTCTTCAGAACCTGCTGAAGGGTATCCTAAATGACTGTGTGATGACTTTTATGTTAGTGACATCTACACTACTAGATAGAGGATTTGCAAGGTAGAAATTACATATTTTGTAGGGTAGTCCATCATATTATTATGACCAATTCAATTCGGCATAAGTCCATCATAAATACCTACTTGCTTCTTTGTTATGGTAGGCAGATGAATAGGAAATTTAAAGCAACATTTTCATTGCAAACAGAATGTGAATTTCCTTGCGTATAAAATCAACGACATTATTATAATCCAAGGGTACATATAAGGTAAAGGTAATCTCATGATTTTTACCGCAAAACGATGAAAGGCAAGACATCAGATACTTAGATCATACAATAACAACTTACCTACTGTACCACCCTCTACGCCAAGGGTGGTGCCTCCCAATCCCTTGTTGCTGAGGTCACAATATGAAGAACAAAACACGAAACACAGATTAGCACAATTAATTTAATTTAGCAATTTCATAATTTCAACACGCGGTTCAAACGTATTAATTTTTAACGCGTTTCGCGTGCGTTCAATATCGCAGCTCGCGGTAGACTGAAGGCTTTGGCTTGCCTGCCTGAGGTAAGCCGGGCCAATAGAGCCCCCCTCCCTGGCTCACTCCCTCCCGCCCAGGCACGCGTCTATAATGTCCATAGACTAGTAATGTAGACGCGATAAGCTGAAGGACTTTTGTGGTCAGCCTGATAGCGGTCATTGAGATTATGAATTGGATCATTGATGAATGGGTATTGTGTAAGTAGATCACGTGTATTGTAATTGACAACAGCTTGGTCTAGTGATTCGAGCGTAGACTGCTTGGCATAGCAGCTAGTTGTCCCAGGTTCGACACGCCTCTGGGAAAATTAGGGAAATTATTTTTTTACAGTTAGCCTTAGTCATTAGACGGCATGAATACTTTGAGACCATACCATTGACATTTAAGTATTGATATTTTAGGTTTTAAATTTGGAAATCTTGATGATTATTGCAGATTCAAATTAAATTATATTTAAGGAAAACTATAAGCTGCTGTAACACATTTTTAATTTAATACAAGGAAAACTGTACTTTTATTATTGCATGTTGAGTTTACCTTTAAATGATTGTGCATTTTAGCTGAGATTCATACGGAAAATGTTAAGATATATATAGATATGTATCAATGTAACAATCGATGTTAATATTAATAAAAATAATATATTATAGGGATTTCGTAGTAGTTTTATTTTAAGACAATTTACATGATCTGATGACTGACATAGAAAGTTAAAGCTATGCATAGAAATAGTACTTACGTACATATTCTTGACACTGGCAAAATTACCAACATAGTGGTGCCATATTCTTTTGAAAGAAAAAGAAGCACATTTGATACCAACTATTCCATTTCATAGCGTTTCTCTAGTCTGGTTGCCGATGGATATTACGTCATGGCTTGGGAAAGCCTCCTCTTATAATTCTTCTTTTAAAAACTGTAGGCACCAAACACACGCCCGTTTCTACCACTACTATGTATTTCTGTAATCTATGACGAGTACCGACTCCCACTGTTTTTGATCAGACTGAAAATAATGTTTCATTCATGAAACAATTAGGTTTATGTAGTTATTTTGAAGAAAGGCTTTTAGCACTTAGTTATGTATTACGTCCGACCATTTATTTTTGCATACCTATCAAAATAATGAGGTCCCTAATCCCCGTAGTACTGGATAGAAACCTTCCTAACCATTAAAAAAGTGTCATAGTGAACCTAGTGGCTAGAGGGGCCATCCCCAATAGCCTCTCCGAGTTTGATAACCTCCATGACAATTTTTTTTTTTATTACATTATAGGCAAGTATTTGATCTCGATCTCACCTGATGGTAAGTGACGATGAGATCTACGATGGAGCATACTTGCCTAGGTAGGAAGGCGGCAGTAGATAGAGACGCTACATTCACTAGGCACATGCAGCGCAGCTGATCTGACCCGCCATCCATGAATGGCAACACCGAACATCATGCCGGAACACGGCTAGGCCGCTTGGCGACATGGCTTTGTTCAGTGGGTGGTGACTAGCCACGGCTGAAGCCTACCACCAGTAATGAGCCTGTGCTTAATGAGAGGAAACTAGGGAACACACAAAAATTAAAACATCGTTCACCACAAATTTGGTGAGCCATCGCTGGAAATAATCAGTTAATTTTGTTACTTCCAATCGGCTCTCATGATTCCGTTTTTATATAGAGTATCAAACATTTTCTTATAGTCAATAGACTAAAGTATAAATATAATTGGAATGTAATTTCGCCGTGTCTTCACATTGAATGGGTACTTACTTATTAACCAATTTCAAAAAGGAGGATGTTCTCAATTCGGTTGTATTTTTTTGGTTAAAAAATAATTGCCCCTCAATTATTTTATAACTTCGTATTATTTTTTATATAGAAGCCGAATCCGCCGTTATTGGAAATTCTGTCCCCCTGTTTGTATCCAATAGCTCTAATGCTGGCTATCGCAGCATGACGTCTTTATTTTTTTTTTATACATTATAGGCAAGTATTTGATCTCGATCTCACCTGATGGCAAGTGACGATGAGATCTACGATGGAGCATACTTGCCTAGGTAGGAAGGCGGCAGTAGATCGAGACGCTACATTCACTAGGCACATGCAGCGCAACTGATCTGACCCGCCATCCATGAATGGCAACACCGAACATCATGCCGGAACACGGCTAGGCCCCTTGGCGACATGGCTTTGTTCGGTGGGTGGTGACTAGCCACGGCCGAAGCCTACCACCAGTAGAGTTGTCACCTGGTTGGCACCACCCAGGGTCACGTGTAGGGTATGGTATGGTGCACTGCAGCGGAATATTTGGCATTATATCCGGCACACTCCCTCTCAATAGTAGGGAGATTTAGGCCACAGTCCACCACGCTAGCCCAGTGCGGGTTGGTGAACTTCACTCGGCTTTCGACAGATGTGCAGGTTTCCTCACGATGTTGGCTCTCACCGTAAAACAAGTGATAATCATTATTGAAACTGAGATTAGCACACAAAAGCCGGGGTTTGAACCTGCACACCTTGTTTCCAAAGCGAACGCTCAACCATCTTGGCTATCAGTGCACTGCTATATACTCCGCTAGGGAGATTCGTCCGTGATCGTGACCGTTGCCGTCAGCCCCATCTATTCATTCCAATACGGATACCTTGTGAACTAAAAGCGTTTTAGCCAGATAGTCATTTGGGGTTCAAGTTTCTGGGCAGCGCAGTATTTGCGTTCCAATTTTAGCGATGTTTCGTCAGCAATAGCTTTTAGGGGGCTTGCCGATGACGTCAGGTGTGGCCTAGTGACCTTCAGGGTCGGTCCGCTATATTTGCATTAAAAAGTATACTTACATAAAATATAATAGGTATGTCATACATCATATCATACTTATGTTGTAAAACTGTTCTGTAATGGTCTGTTCCAGAAAGGGCAAGTCCGTAGTACATTCAACCGACGGAAGTGTATGAAAAGATGTATGAATGTGGATGAAGCAAAAATGATATGCCAGGATCGTAGCATATGGCAATCAGTGGTCTCTGCCTACCCCCATGGGATACAGGCGTGAGTATATGTATGTATTGTAAAACTTTGTTATTATTTTATTTGTAAATATTTACAACTGATTGAACAAGCAATTGGCTAATAGATATAGTCATTCATTATTCCAATTTATATACGATTTAAAATCGCATTAGGCAAGCACAAAAGACTACGCAGGGGGAGGCATGCATTAAGTCCTCGTTGTTTTGAATAGAAAATTATGATAATTGTTTCGTTTATTGTTACAATGTAGGAAATGCTGTTCATTTATCTGATAATGCCAAAAAAAAGAATGCCCGCAACACGCATTCTTTTTTTGTCTTTAAATAATATATATATAATATGTATACTACGTCTTCCGGTTCGTGGTCGCCATTCTAGAACCTTTCACCCCCAACGGCCATCGGTTCTGCGAGCTATGTGCTGAAGACGTAGTGTAGGACGCCCCCCCACAAGGTGGACCGATGATATCACACGCGTAGCAGGAAGCCGGTGGATGCGAGTGGCGGAGGACTGTGATGTGTGGAAATCATTGGGGAGGCCTATGTCCAGCAGTGGACGTCTATCTGCTGATATAATTATATATATATATATATATATCTATTACAATAATGAATATATATACCTATATAATTTTTTTAAATATATCTTATTATATATATAGGTATGTATTTCAAGGGAAACCTGTTTTTACTTTGTACACTGTTGGTTTTCTCAATAAATTAAATAAAATCACTTGTTCTCTATTCTATATATATAAAAGTCAAATCCACTGACTGACTGACTCACTCGCTCATCACGAAATCTCCGAAACCATGAGACCTAGGGACTTGAAATTTGGCACGCGGGTTCCTCTGGGCCCATAGGCATTCGCTGAGAAAGGATTTTAGGAAATTCGACCCCTAAGGGGCTACATATAGGCGGATTGTCGGAGTCAGAATTTGTATGTAAAATGTTATTTTGTGGATAATTATAATGATCTACTTTTCCATGCGTACGAAGTCGCGGGCAACAGTTGGTAATAACATATGTCACATTCAAATCATTTATTTCGTATAGTACGGGGGCACTTACAAATTGTTATTTACATATTTTTGTCTTAAATCTACAACCAGATCGGTACGCACCTGAACTGAGATGATCCGGCGAGAAACTCAGCAGGCTTGTCTTTTTTACATAGTTTGTTTTACTCTTTATTTTTTTAACGAGTCTCATATTAAGTTGTTGTTTGCGGTACGATACATTTGAAATAATCTATAGGAACTCACAAGGCCCCTTTACCAATGAATAAACTAATATAGTTATGCACAAATAAATCTCTGAAGATATAAATGTCAAGATGTTACGACGGCTATTCCATCTTTGTTTTACTGTGTACAAAGGAAATAACAATCAATACGATGGAAATGTTAGTATCAATAAATAATGGTGTTACCGTGGTTTTATGTGCATTTTCCACTATCTTCTAATCTTCTGAATACGATATACGATGACTTTAAGGTCCCTTATGGCGTTTATCACAGGAAATTTATGGAACTATTTGCATTAGTATGGAATGATGATATTATTATCCCCATCATAGTATTAATATATGCTACTCCAGAGGAGGTTGCTAGGGTCAAGACCAAACCTATGTCACAGATTATGTCGCACCGAGTCGCTCTCTCCCTTCCGTATTTCATACGAGGGAAAGAGACAAAACCGATTTATCTCACATTTTGGCTGGTCTAATCGGGCTGTGCTACTTATAGGGCAGGTATCGATGATGGCCAAAGACTACATCACGATCAGTGTTACCATTTATTGACACATTTAATAGAATTAGCACCGCTCATTGGGTAATGATGGCCGATGATATGCCCAAGCCTATTCATGGACAAATCACGTGACCTAGCTGTTACGCAAGATAATACTTGCCTGATTTTTATACCATGATCATCATGCCAGTAGTCCCCGAAGGGGCAGGCGCCGATGCACTGCAAAAACTAGGTCTTATCGCCCGCGATACTTTTACTTTATACAATTTATTGGTTTATTATATTAACGCGAATACTACACATTGAAATAAAACAAATTTTACGGATTTTATCGCATTTATTTTATGTTGTGTTCACTGTTTTATAGCAGTGATAGCCAAGTGGGTAGAACGCTTGCCCCGGTAACGAGGATCGCAGGTTCAAAGCTCGGCTCGCACCTTTGGGATGTCTGGATTTCATGTGCGAATCTCATTTTCAAACATGATTATCACTTGCTAAACGGTGAAGGAAAACATCGCGAGGAAACCTGCATGTCTTAGAGAACCCCTCAAAAGACGTGTGAAGTCCGCCAACCCGCACTGGGCCAGTGTGGTGGACTATGGCCTAATGCTCCTAGCATTGAGTGGAGGCCCGTGCCCAACAGTGGGACATTAAAAGGGCTGGTATTATTATTATATATTTTATGATTTTACGTTCCCGACGTTTCGGGACACCAACTTACATTACATATATTACACCAACCATAGTCACGGGAGGACTGAGGACCCTCATATTTAGTTGTTCTTCGCGGGTCGATCTACGCCGAAACTGCTGTGTCTTGAGGTCTTGCAAGCTTTGCAAGACCTCAAGACACTGTGAGCACTACTAAAATTAGTTTTATAGAAATTGTTCATATTTCCAAGGTATCATGTCTTATTAGGTTATCTTTTAGAAATTTTACCACCACACCGACGAAAATCGCCTGGCATGCATGCAATTTAGACCGCGTACGCACTTTTTAAAGTCTTATTTAACTTAAACAAGGCATTAGGAGATCTATAAAGATGTTGTTAAAATTATCTTTTTCATCCTACCGTCTTCAATGGGTAGATAACTTTCTGCACCATTATTTTTTAATTAAAACCGCAATGAGCGGCGTCTCAGCCGCGGACCTTCATATTTTAATATTCAGAGTTTCAAAGAAATTGTCTCTTGGACAATCTCTTTTTACATTTTCTTTGGCGTAATAGCTCTTTAGTGTTCCTTGGCTTCTTGAAGAATACTTGGACAATGTTTTAAACGGACGGGTAGTAAAATAATATATGCTATATTAAAGCATTTGATTGGTACTACTTTTTAAGGATTTCAGTAGCCGCTCAAATGTAAAACATTCTTATGAAAAGCGCAGCCATGGAGTTCCTTGCCCTTTCTCAATAGGAACGGAATTCTGAACGTGTGGTGAAATCGTAACATAGCATTTTGTCACACATTTGTTGTACAGATTGCATGCGCAAAGAAGCAGATTCATATATTAGTGTGCTATGCTATGCTATCAGCCGAAAGACGTCCACTGCTAGACATAGGCCTCCGCAAATGACTACCACACATCACGGTCTTCCGCCACTCGCATCCACCGGCTTCCTGCTACACGTGTAATATCATCGATCCACCTTGTGGGGGGCTGTCCTACACTACGTCTTCCGGTTCGTGGTCGCTATTCTAGAACCTTTACAATAATAACCAAAATTAACACGAAACAAAGTAGCTACCTTTATCCCAACAAGTCAATTTTGTTAATGTGTATTGATTGTCCTACCTACCCAGGTAACAAGCTGTCATAAATTACGTAGAATCGCCAGACAATGACGTCAACCTTCGTTTTGTGACGTATTGTCTGCTAAGTACTCGAGTGATACTACCTTAATAAGTCCAAGAGTACTCCCTATACCAAAGCCGTAGGCAGGGGGTCCAAACACATGAGATGTACATGAGATAAGATATAGAGACGAAATTATTTTTTTTCGGATCTAGGCCCATTAATACAAAGCCACTTAAATCTAATGACTTGACTGACTGACCGACTTGACTGCATGCAGTAGTGTAGGTACAGCGCTCAAGCATCGGAGGGTCCCATCAATCTGCCAGTACACTCAGGATGTTGTTGGTACTGTCCCATATGCGCTGCATAGATAGGTAGTAGGTCACATAGCTCGCAGAACGGATGGCCGTTGGGGCAGTAAGGTTCTAGAATGGCGACCACGAATCGGAAGACGTAGTGTAGGACGGCCCCTCACAAAGTGGACCGATGATATCACACGCGTAGCAGGAAGCCGGTGGATGCGAGTGGCGGAGGACCGTGATGTGTGGAAATCATTGGGGGAGGCCTATGTCCAGCAGTGGACGTCTTACGGCTTATAGTATAGGTAGTAGGCCCCTGCTCTACCATTATCATTGCGACAATATGCAAGCATCTAAACGAGGTGTTCGTTTGTCAGGTAAATTACTCGCTTTATTGCTTTTCGTGCAATATTCCCTTATAAGTACACTGACCATAAATTTACAATTTCTTAGGATCGATTATACAGGGTGTAAGATGATAATAAAAACTTTGGGGACAGGCTGCACTTGTTCCATATAATAAAAGCATATAAATTATTGATGTCGAAAGTCATGGTCAAATGTTGTAATTTTTGAGTGCGTAGTGTATCGTATATAACGAGATCGTAACACAACAATCCGCGCGATATCCGACGTGTGGGAGTGACGAGCGCGCTCAAGTATAAATCGAGTTTAATTTACATTGCAGTTTTAGCTCTAAATTGCATTTTTTTTTATTTAAAATCACGTTTCGGCGACATAAATTTCCACCAAATTAAGTAAGCACGTGAGTTTGTAAATAATTACAAATGTTGAAAAAAAAATCCATTTTACATAAAAATCTATATCACAATAGGACATGTAGTACCTAGCTCTACCGTAGATTCCATTGTTTTTCCAAGATTTCGATATAATCAATGTAAAATAGGTACATACTACACAGCTAAACAGGCCCTAAATTTGCGCGTTGATAAGCCCAGTAAAAATTTACCGACACCGACAACGGAGACCGTGGACTATCCTGGATTCACTTTCCATATGGCAAACCTACAAAACGCCAGGCCTTCGACCAAAATACTCTGGCCTATGACAATATGCCGCCGGTTAACGGGTGTCCCGACTTACAAAGACAATAGGGAGGATGAGGAGGTCTTCACGAATTGGTGATTCAAGTTATAATGTCGCAATATAAATTGCAAGCGTTGGCGTATTCTTTGGAAGCGCCAGGTTTTCTGAAAAGGTTTGGAATTTATTATATTCCATGAAATGTTATTCGTAGAGCCAGGTGGGGGTGGAGAGCTGAAAGACATTATAATGACAAATTATAGGGCTGAAGTTTCCATTTAAGGTAAGGTCATAAATCTAACGATAAAATATCTAATGAGTTATACGGACGGACGGACCTACGGACGGATCGAGATTAATAGGTAACTGGTAATACGAACTATCGTAGAAGCGTGGTAATCCAATCGTTCATAACCCTCTCTGGGTTATGAACGATAGGTTACCTATCTCTTTCTTTCTTCCAAAAGCCATGGTACTTCGCCACTCGCACCCACTGCTTGTGGCGCGCATTAGGTCATTAGTCCAGATGGCCAGCTCACAGTACGTCCTCCGACTCATGGTCGGACCCTTTCCACCCCAGTTATCAGTTCTGCAAACTATGTTGCTGAAGAAGGTACTTAAGTAGGTACTCAACCTAAGTTGTTTTAATTAAATTCAAATGTATTTTGAATAGAGAAAAGGTTGTGTTAATTCTGGAGTGACAGCATCTATATTAACCTATGTAAGTAGATATTTGCAATAAAAGTCAAGACGATATATATCTTGGCCCTTAAACCATACTCCTACAGCCTACCGAATAGCATGGTGTAATTAGAAGCCATAAAATGTATGTTTACGACCTCACCCAAGAGCGCTAAGATGAGGCCCTCGAGACAGTAATTTACGCGACTAGATTGTTTTTGTTTACGCGCGTACCTACTTAATTATACGGAAACTCATTAAAGTGACGAAGACAACATCTATAGGTATCGGACCTGGGAAGCGGTGGTTACAACCTCCGGTTAGGAGTAGCAGAAAGGTTCTAGAATGTCGACCACGAATCGGAAAAGGAAGTGTAGGACGGCCCCCCACAAGGTGGACCGATGATATCACACGCGTCGCAGGAAGGCTGGTGGATGCGAGTGGCGGAGGACCGTGATGTGTGGAAGTCGTTGAGGGAGGCCTATGTCCAGCAGTGGACGTCTATCGGCTGATAGATTAGATTAGAAAGGAGACAAACGCTATACAATCTTCTGCCAGGCTCTAAGAAGCTCTCGGCTGACATTCGAACTTATCTGAGTCTGCCGCTGCCCGTGGCAGAATTAGAAAAGTCCGAATACTCTTATCCCCGGCAAGCCTCTGCAAGAACTGCCCAAGAATACTGGAGTACAATACCTGGTGCTCTAGTCCAGTCTCTTCACACTTTGACTGCAAACCGTTTCTTAAGGAGCTCGTGTGATAGCACAGCTATTAATCTCGGCAATAAGTTGGTGTAATTCGACACCATAAAATGTGTGTTTACACTGCCCTCTGCGAATAAAGAGGGATTAAAGTCGATGACCATAAACTTTCGTAATTAAGTGTACATAGAAGATGTCTGCTGTTAAGAAATCGAGCAACAAATTGTTCATGTTATTGGACATCAAATTGTCCAATAACTTGAACAATTTGTTGTCATAGTCATGTCAATGATTAACAGAGGAAAACTCACCTACTGTCTGATAGTCAACTCACTATGTAGTTGTTGTCCAAGGAATCCATCAAGATATCCGGAGATAATATCCGTGGTCCGCAGATCGAGATGCACATCATAATGTTTTATGCATGTTTTTATGTTTACGGAGTAAGTCTGCTACCGCCATCTACACGCAATAAATATAACTTCTTGATTAACTCTTTGTTTGTTTTTAAAATGATTTTATTAAAAAGTATTATTCACATATAGATAATTCCAATTAAGAGTCAATATTCAATTTTACAATATGTTCTATGTCTTAAAGCTAAATTAGTTTATTAAATGATTCTATAATTTAGGGTTTCATTTATGCGATTATATAAATCTAATATCAATCCATCGGGTCTGTGCATTTTATACATTCGAAACAATGTATCAACCACTAACAAGTTTTCTTTCAAAATTGCACTTAGCTACATGGATTTTTAAATTTAAATTACAACGTCACAGTGAAGTCGTTGACGCCTTATTATATTTACGTTAAATGTAAGTTATTTACACATTGCAATAACATTCGATATTTATTTCTTTTAAAACTATCCTATAGGTACTTACAATCATTCAATAAAATTAACGTTAAATCTACAGAAGATTTAAACAAAACAGTACAGTTCCAAATAATGTTGGTCGTTTTAGGTACGTACTTACATCTGAATTTTAAGAGCACTGTAAAGTTGTAATAAGTCTCTCAAATATTATTATTATAATAACATAACGTTATAGGTACTGAATTGAGTAATATAAAAAAAATAAAAAATGCTACAATACACTACCTACTTAACCGACCACAGATATAAAGTATAATTGAAGAAAAAAAAAATATTGTGATATCTATGCAGAAAAAAAAGTCTTGTATGAAATAATTAGCTAAGAGTATGTTTTACAATGTGCTGATAGACAGATGGCCTTTATAGATTTTGTCTAATCA
The DNA here is from genome assembly GCA_905404115.1 of Pheosia gnoma. Taxonomy (NCBI): domain Eukaryota; kingdom Metazoa; phylum Arthropoda; class Insecta; order Lepidoptera; family Notodontidae; genus Pheosia; species Pheosia gnoma. Next base: position 329,168 of record FR989916.1, read on the forward strand.
GTAGTGTAAGCAGGAATGTAATCGTCACTGTCATACTAATTTACAAAATCCGTGCGACGTGAGAGGGATGGACGACGCTTACGTACCGAAAGGATTGTGATTGAGGTACGTAATACAGTTTTATTAGCACATTATGAAACAGGCCTTAGTGTCTAAAGCTGTGACACAAAATATAAAAAAAAAGTATGATCGGCCAAAAAAGGTGAAGGAAACTATTTGGACAGTGCACGCCGACAGGGTTGTGGGATCGACGAAACTGATAACAATTGAAAATCAACTTTAGTAACTTTGACATGATGCCGAAATTGGAATAACGAATAAAAATTTGTTTTTTTTTCTGGCCCTAATATGTACTTACTTTAAATAAATCAATTTATCCTATTATTATAATATAAATGCGGACCCATAATAGTCACTGTGAGGGCTTATCCATATACTAGGTCTGTAAATTTTATACGAATAGGCAAGTAAAAAGGAACGTTTCTAATCATAATTTTATTGATGAACTGTTTTGCTTTTCAGTTAATCCTTGTTCACCTTAGAGGGCCGTAGAGGGCACCGTAGAGGGCATGTGCTTATAAATAATTTGCACCAAAGACTACAAAACTCTGTAATAACTTGCATAGAGCTTCAATCGCCGTAAAATAATAGCATATTCAAGCGAGGGATTTGTAACTGTTAATTCGCCAACGTTAGCGCAGGAGCTGTGTGCCTAATAGGAACGTACCCCTGACATAATCGAAGCGACATCGAGAAAGCAAGCTGTCACTGTCATTCCTATTTAATGACATATGTGGCGTGAATGAGATGTCACGCTTACGTTAACATAACGCTACATAAAATTTCCACATAGGCCTGAGATCCCCAAGTGTGGGACTTTTATCAATGAAATTTACACTTTCTATATGATCTGCATATAGCACGTCTACCAAACAATATCTAAATCGTTAAATTTTCAATACATAGACGGTTAACTTACGAACTACCTCGCACCTGGGGCTTTGGCTGCATCGGTATTGAGCCTAAGGAATAACAGGGCATCATGCCAGTCATAATCTGTCCCTATATCAGGAACGTTGATATCCTAAATGGTATCTGCGTTAAGTTAACACTAGAATGAATAAGTTATAAGCAAGAATAAAATTTAAAAAAGGAAAAATAATTTGCTCAATTAAATTACTATAAATATCGAATAACTAGATATGCCTATAGATAGTGATATATTAAATAAATGACAGCACTATCAACTAGGGACTTATAATGTAATCACTTATAACACAATGCTACAAACGTTCGATAAACCTCTCTGTACATTAAGGTGCAACAATAATAGTGTAAAATATTTTAAGAGAACCATCGGTAGACTATAAAGGTCACATTCCCGAAAAGAAACCAAATAATTTTGAAATTAAAAAAAACACTAGGTAATATGTGAGCGATGAAACAGTACTGGCTCGCTCCCTCGGAGAAAAATCAAACACTGCTGACACATGTATTTCATACATAAACGTGATCGTTCACGTTTATGTATAAAATACATGTGTCAGCAGTGTTTGATTTTTCTCCTAACTCATAGGCCCTAAAAATTTTGTACACTATTTTTGTTACACTTTGTATACTATGGGGACTGTGAGGCCACACTCTCACATTCACAATCACAATGTGCTCCTAGTTCATGAGGGCACCCTGTACTAAGACACAGAACACAGATACTTTACTAGCAAAAAGTAGTGTTACGGACAGTCAGTTTCACGAAATCAACGATAGAAATATTGAACAGACAGCTATGTTGCATATAGCACGATTAATTTAGTTTACACTCAGCTCTTACTAAGTTCAACAAGATGTTTTGGCTTACAAGAATAACAGTATTAAAACTGATTTAACTAGAGCAGCCTCTGAAAAAGATATAGCAGAAATAATTTAAAAATTAAGTCACCATAGAGGTTTCTGAAGATATACATTCTGTGGGTATAAATAAATCACAATCCGATATAGACCACAAACAGAAAGTAGAGCAACATTATCATTTTCATGAATACTTTAATAAATTTTACGCTAAATGCCCACTTGAACTAAGATTAACTTACCATGATTGATAAGTTGTTGAATGAAACGACAGACACATTTTCAATCTTTTAACAGCAATGATAATGCCGATATTAATAATAACCTAGAATAATTGAAGTAACTGACTCGACTGTGATTATCATCCATTGATTACAAATTTTAGCAACGGTGACGGTATGCGACTTGTAATTCTATTAAAACTACTGTAAAAACCCCAAAGTACAAATTTGACGGCACAAGTATCTACCCGATCCAGTGATATGAGCAGCCTGTGCTATGGCCATTTAGTCGTCATGACGGTACACATCCCGTTAAACACTCAACCACAACGTAGGCTATTTGACTGTATTTGAAAAACTATCTTAAATTGTTCATTAATTTAATATAATGGTAGTATTTTCCATAAAATTCGATGATAAAGTTTAAATGAATAAAAATACCGTCAAAATGCGGCCTCCGGGTCACGTGACACTTGTGAAAAAAAGATGGCTGAAAACACATTCAAATCCCAAATTCGTATTGACAACGTGACACTGATTACGGTGTGACGTCACAACGCATCAACCAACAATCCAGAGCGGTTTGGATCACGTGACCGAACCAAAAAAATATATTTTATTACTTTTTAATTTAAAAAAGCCCATGTTCTTGATGAAACATGAAGACTAATAGTTATAAAACGCTATAATGTCTTAGGATGGCCAAATTTAGAGCTTATTTTTCATACAACCAAACAAATTATTACATTATTAATATTAGTATTCAAATTTGAGCGCTGCTTAACATTGACCCGTCCCACAAGAAATGCAAGATAGCAACGTTTTACAACGTTATGCAGGGCTTACATATTTGGTAGCGTGTATTCGGGCGAAAGTATCCTAAATCGATACATTTTTGAAGTGGAGTTTGCCTTGTCCGATGATATTACAATCAAGTCAGTTACACTAGTTCAACTACGCTGGACGAATAGGCCTTCACATCAATTACTAAACATCTATCTATAACAATTATCTCCACAAAAGCAATGGAAGAACAATTTGGCAAAGGGAGTTCAATCGCTAGTGAAAAATTAAATTAAAAAATCAGTCATTGGAAATGTTACAAAATTGAGTCACTCTAATGTTTAGATAAGGTGTGTACTTACTTTATGTAGATGGTTAGTTGCTAGGGACCTACCATTTATCCTTAGCTTGCCACACTTTAATAATAATATCGCCGAACGAACACATCCACTATACGGTACCACACTAAGCAAGCTTGTATTATGGGCACCGTACAATGGACTGGGGGCGAACTCAGTATATAATGTATAGATATTAATCATTCGTGACTCGGATACTAACAATCACACAAAGTTTGTCCGGGACCCTCGGCACAGATAGCTGGATCACTACTAACCGCGGTATTTAGGTCGTCTTTAATCAATGTTATCACTTTATTATAGTGCAATAGGAATATGGATGACAACTAATATAATTTTAGTCCTGTAGTCAAAACTGAATACTAATTATAATGGAAAAGACAGATACTAAAATATGTATTGATCTCCAACGGAAACCTCACTACTTATAGTAATACAAGCTAATGTATTTCCGCGGAATGACGTATAGATGGCGTTAAAAACAATTCAATACAATCAAGTTTATGGCTGATCCCTTATCGAAGTATCCAGGTACCAATATTAAAACATGTCCAGACAATAGGTCCACTCTTTTAAGTGGCATGCACCACTACACGTAACGGAATATGAAGTATACTAATATCTGAACAAACCTTCACATATCATTAAAAGCATTTAGAAGGATTGCTAGGTGATAGGTAGCTATAGTATAAAATTTACAGATAGAAAAACCACACAGTGGTACTCTACAAGATAATCTATGACTCAATGGAAACTTCATAGAGAAAACAGTCTATAGAACAGGATAAGGATTTCTTTAGTCCCGGATACTGATGCTTGGAGAATTAGAATTACTGACAACTAGAGGGCGCTATTTTTAGTTATTTAGGTTTAAGTTCTGCAATTACCCCCCTTACTCACTATTGAAGTATTTTTTGCAACCAATTTAATTGTAATTTTCTGAAATTTAGGTTAAAGCACAGAAAAATCTTTGACTATGAAAAGCAGGCAATAGATTTTAATTTAATCAAGGTTAGTTAGAGCATTAGGTACCAATTGAATTAGGAACATATCTTTTTGGGACATTGGAGTGAGTGAAAATAAGTATCCCAAACTAAAATTATTACTCACTCATATTTTTCCGTATACTCCAAGCATCATACCTAAAACCAATGACTCCTCACTGTTTGTTACATAAAGAACTCCCTGTTTTCTTGCGGTGGTCATGTGTGTCTCATCTGAGTGTTTGAGTTGCCCGTCGGACTCTGACAGTTGGGTACGTCTATCACTGTGATTTCTATCACCCTCAATCCCCGGAGTATGGGGTCGGTTATATGTATACCTCGTGGATTGTATACACGCTCGTTCTGTGTCGCTATGAACTTTGATACTTTCCTTAAGTGCTGGAACGTAAAACAGAGCAGATTTAAAAGTTGAATTTGAGTAAGAAATAAATACGTTATAGTTTAATATGAAATGAGAGCTCAAGAATGGCTTAGATTGCAGACATTCCTAGTGCCGCAGTTCGTAGTGCAGTATACTTGACACTATTATAATACCTAAGATGTGAAAATATTTTTATAAAAGAAAATATGTATTTAAGGCATAGCCATTAGCCAAATGCCTGCATATGCATGAAGCATTGATCTATAATAGTTATATAGCATACTTGACACTGAAAAATACCTAAAATGAAGCAATATTTTTTTTGAATAGACAACGACAATACCTGCAAATTACGAAATTCAGACTATTTCATTTTGATAATATGTGACTAATTGCATATTATATAAAATATTCTTATGTATGTAACTATAACATAATATACCTTCTCGTAATGCGTCTCTGTGCAAATGTATATGAAGTATGCAGTCAGACAGGCGAGGCAACCCTCGCAGTAGGTGCTGCAGTCAGCCGTCTCTGCCATCTCGAAGTGCTCATTCAACCGTTCCATTGTATAGTCAAATGTTTGCCTCTCTATCTGAAATTGTACATAAAAATGTTTGTTAGTATATTTAAGTACCATAATTTGTGTATACCTGAAGTGGGAGGTTGAAGAGTACATAATTTTGCTAACGGTAACAAGTTTCAATACATATGGGGCTTAATTGGGTTATTGGTTGAAATCTTAATCCATTGACCATAATATAATAATTAGTCACCTTTGAAGCCAATTGCAGACACAATCTATTCATAATTCACCCTGATCTAGGTGTCACTGGGATCACCTACAGTCCTATGTATGGTACCCATAATACAAGTGCTGTTAGGTTGACACCATTCTGTTAGTTTATTAATATTTCCTCAAACTTCTTCGGTCAATTCTTATAGATGTCTCATTCAGATTGTCATTGATGATAGTTAAACAAGACCAAAATACTTACCTACCTTCCTTTAATATATTTTATGATCACTTGAAGCGTGAAGGTAAGAGAAACAAAAGTGAAAATGTGGCACTTCACAATGATTTGGATATAATACATCCAAATCTTTTGGTACTATACTTAACTTATGTTGTGCATTAACAGTGTACAGCATACCTAATCCAACCACAAATAGACTACAACACCTCGTCACTATTAAAAGGGTCATACATGACGATACGATGTGTAGACGCGCTCATTATCAAGGTTTCGAAACGGCGTTAAAAATCAACTTTTACTCACCCTATCTTCCAGTTCAGGTGGAAATCGAGTCTGAAACTTCACTGCGGTCCCTTCAGAATAGTCCCTTTGTATAAATATTTTAATCCCTTGCTGTGTTGGGGTCTGCTGACTGCCTGGCGTGTTAGGCCCTGAGGGTATTCGGTTGTTTGCCATCGTTTTAAACACACAAAACAAGGTCCATGAACACTTACACAGTCATAAAATGATGCTTTATGTTATAAATTCGACATAGTTTAAAATTATCGTAGGTAAAGATAAGGAAACTTTGAATAATCTGATATTTTACTCGAGTTTTTTTCGATAGAAAGTACAATGACGTACGTCCGTCAGTGATGTGACAGCTGCTGTCAGGCGGTCGGCCATTCGACATTTTGTTAGCATAGATAAAATAAACAAAACGTTCAGAAATATATTACTCTCGCGCTTGCTCGTGGTTTGATAAAATGAATATTAAAAAAACATAAAATAGTGTTTTAATCATTTCTCGCATGCTATCTCATATTTACAGCAAAACAGCTATAATTTGCATTTTTATGTTTCTTTAAAAGTAAAGGGTTAATGCTATCTGATAATATTTAGTTTATAAATAAAATTAGTCAATGTTCGTTCTTTTTTATTAAGGCTGTTAGGTATAACAGCCATAAATACTTCGCGATCTTGACCCGGAGCAAGAGTTTAGACAACTGCAATAAAATATGAACCGCTTCTAAAATTCTTGGTCTACAAAGTTCAATGTACTTTTATACAAGATAAATACTTAGACAGCCTAAGTTATAATAAAGGTGCTTTGCAATCCAAACTTGCCTTAACGATCAGAACCTGATCGCAATGTGCAACTAAATCAGTTACCTGAACTGCCAACCCATCCACATAAAACACCTGCCAAGCATTGCTTTGCCGCACCAATCTCTCTACCTCCACGTGCTAACGTCTCTACAACACAGTAATCATATTAAAATCCGCTATTGATTAGTTCGACGGCGGTGTAGCTAGCTATTCAGGACGATTTCGCTAAGTCCGTTGGTGGAATACTAATGAACTAACACCCTGGCAGCTTTGTTCTATCAATTAGACATCATAAATGGCGTTGATTTATTTTCTATTTTGTATTCCTGTAGGTGGGTATGTAGTACACTACGTCTGGTTGCGGATCATTATACCTCGGTAGGTACTTACTTAATTAGGTACCTAGTTATTTTTTGTTTATGGTATCTAAAGGAAAAAAAAACTTAATTTGCTTTTTAGAGGCAGTAATGAATACTTACTCCACTCAGCAGGCAGTAAACTTTACATATACTTTAAGCTAGTAATAGGTAGGTACCTTCCTATTAATAAGTACCTATACATCATGGACCATGGGTTACACCTAATGGGAATGGTCGGCGGAGATGTGCCTACAACTGCCAAATTAGCCTCGAAGGCTTACAAACCAGGTACTTAAGTAAAAAAAAAAACAAAAAAAAATTAACATGTACTTACTGCAACTTTGTACCGTACTTTTATGTATACTTAATGGTGGAAGATCAGTCGATGATGATCTTTGGAATATTTTTTGAGACTTTGCTGGCCAGTCACACACTTCTACCCCCATATTCCTTTAGCTTTAGCGGAAAAGGGAAGATCTTCCAGCCAGGTGGGTGGTATGCCTGGCGTGGGTGCCGCTATGCCCCGACGGTTATTATCAGCATTTTGTATATACCTTTATATTACGTTCTCCGAAAACTCTCATAGCGCGTGTCAGGATTGTATAGAGAATCGTCATTTGTTCTGAATGTCGTCTGCAGCGCCATCTGTAGAGCGTGTGGCGAGGTTGACAAGTCGCTTCACACGATTGTGGATCACGTTTTATAGGATATGCATGATCCACAATCGTATCCAATGAAGATGTCGAGATCATCAGGGATTATAATTGCGTATATTTCTATCTCATTAGTTACCTAAGTCTGGACTCAGACTGCAGACACCGTCGTGTGTAGGTACCTACTGGTAATAAATCATTAAATACTCGTCAATGTGTATGAAGAAGACGCACATAGCATATGCGTGCTGTGTTCATCGCATCCACATGACTAGACAACGAAAGTGTCTCCACTTAGTCTATCTATGATTCGAATCTAGGTAAGTATACACGCACGGTCGATCTTATTGTAGAGTTAAGTTATTGCTTGACATAATGACAATGCCAAGGGAAGCGACAATAAAAAACAAATAGGTAATAATATCGCCAGACGTACACACCTAGAGTACGGTCTGCAACTAAACATTGTTTTTATTATGGGCGCCATTCAATGAACTGGGGCGAACCGAGAATATAATTATAGGTTCATCACACAAAGTTTGTCTATAGCGGGATTCTAACTCAGGACTCTCGGCATATAAAGCGGGGTCACTCTCTAACAACTGTGCTAATTGGTTCTTCAAAGTGTAGAATAACTTCGTAAATTAAGACAATTGTAAGTTCGCTGGGATCACCCGAATACAAATTGTACGCTACCATTAATACAAGTTTAGGGTAGGTTAGATTCGGACCATTAAGTCAGTGATCTGGCGATATTAATTCAATTCATTTTAATTATGATCAACATCTTGAGACCTAGGGACTTGACATTTGCCACGCGGATTTTTCTGCTCGCAAAGAAAGTATTTTTGAAAATTAAGTCAATATTTGTATGAAAATTTTATGTTGCGGGCAACAGCTAATAGATATAATATATAGATAGTATGTTACCGCACCACCTACCCTCATACCTGGATGGGTATAACTACAACCCAGTATATACACCTGAGAAGGTATTATACCAACCACACTCCCTCAGTCAACAGATTATAATCACTTGCCTAAATCTAATTATGCAATTACCATCAGCTGTTTGTTTCATTTCCAAATTATACCGGATGACAACACCGAACTTGGCTCTACATTAGCAACCCTGTCATGCGCACGCGCATCCGTTTTGCACCGGCATCTTTCACTTGGCGGTACGTATAGAATGATGAATATAAGAAATGTGGCCTTTATTACGTAAGGAATGCGATCGCAACGCCGCCTGGACTTATATTGTTGGTGTCACTTTCTTTTATAATGTCGATAAGGTTTGGAAAATGTGTTACTGAATTAGTATGTAGGATAAGACACACTTTAGTGGCTTTAATAGGAAAAAAACCGATGACCCAACAAGAATGAAACAGGGGGATTTTTTTTATTACATTATAGGCAAGTATTTGATCTCGATCTCACCTGATGGTAAGTGACGATGAGATCTACGATGGAGCATACTTGCCTAGAAGGTACCTGTTCACTCTCGACTTGAAAACACCCAGATTATAGTCAACGGGGAACAAAGACGCCGGTAGCTAATAATAGATGATGCAGACAATGCCAACACTGGGCATGGGATTAGGATGAGATTCTTTGCAAGACAACCAAAAATCCACTGACAAACTTAAACTCTAGGTCACGTCTGAACTTTCCCCACACATGATTAAAAGATAATATAGACAGTAAGATCGTCCATAAGCAACCTATAATACCGATCCAGCTGAAAATCAGCGCCTGGCGTCTTCGATGCCTGGCTTATGCTGAGCTGGACACCTGTTTGGCGCAGCCAGGAGACACACACGAGAAGCCCACTATATCTGACACACTATTGTTTAAATTTAACAATGATAAGCTGTTAATAGTTATAAGTTTCTTTATGTAATCTCGTGTCTTGTGTTGTTGCTTGCTGAATAAATGTTTTTTCTTTCTTTCTATCTAACTAAAGAAAGCTTCCGATATTAATTCATCTCTGTATGCCAAAACCTATGAAATGTGTTTACTAAAACTTACCGAGAAACTAATCAAAAACATTCCCTAACCCACTTTACTTGATTCTGTTAATACAGATTATCTCATTTTATAAATGTGCACAAGTAAACAAACACATCGTTAGAATTTTTCTAAACAAAACAGTAGTATGGCGGGCTATGTATAGAATACTAACCTCGATTGCGCTTAGGCGATCTTATACGCAGGCGTACATTATCGGCCATTCTAAGGTTCAGGACTAGGGCAATTTTCTCTACGGAAACTCGACCCGACCACAGGACGTCCACGAGACACCAAGTGATAGTTTTCCAATACAATGTCACCTCTCTGTCGCACATAATTAAAATGTACCACGGACTTACATCGCCGAAGATAGTACCATTGCGCATTCAATACCACGTCACGTATTAATGCTCGTATATATACCAAGCCCTGGACTACCCTGGCATACATTGTGATCGTTTATCGGTCGGCAGCAAGTCGCCTCTGCCGTCAAAAATAATATAATAAAAAATATTAAGTGAAAAAGTGCAACATGGCTAAATTAATAGTGTTCTTGTCCCTTGTGGTAATAGCCAGTGCCAACACGTACACGGCATCGAACCTAGTGAAGAACATTTACAACGAATGTTTGAGCCAATATTCGGTGGATTGTGTGAAACCTAGGGCCCTGCAGTGGATTTCTCAAGTGTCCAACGATGAAGAGATCAAGATCACTGATGACCTGTCTATCGTCAGGACTGGAACCGTGGAAGCCGACGAAGAAGACGCTAGACTGGCTAAGGACCCTGCTTATGATATCGTGGACAAAGTAGACCGTTTCCTGGCCAGTCATACACTTAAAGTGAAAGTTCCTGAGGAGATCACGAAGAGCGCTGCCTCTGAATATGTACCGAGATCTCTGCTCACCGACCTGCCTTCAGAATTGGAGATGCCTTTGGATGGTGAAGACGACGGACAGGTCTTCGAAGGCAGGAAGAAGAAGATCAAGCTCCCCAAGCCTTTGAGGATTAAGAGCAGTTAGTGGAACAATAAGTTCATGGATTGAAAACTTTAATGCAAATTATTAAGATTGAGGTTATAATTTTCCCTTTCTCTTTTCAGAACACGGTTTCGTCAAGAAGGTGATCCTGCCTTTCCTCCTCGGTCTGAAGTTCAAGGCATCAGTGCTGGTCCCGTTGGCTCTCGCTCTCATAGCCCTCAAGACCTGGAAGGCTCTGACCCTTGGACTCATCTCTCTTGTTCTTTCTGGTATGTTAACTTACTTAATCACTAGGTATTTTTTTATCATTTCTATGATGTCCTATGGAAAAATAAAATCTCGAATTGAAGTAAATCAATCAAATACTCAAAAAATACTCTTATATTTAATTGTAAAGTAAGATAATGCTTTATGGCTCTGTGAAAATAATTAATCAAGAGCCATTGCTAAAATTTATTGTAAAAATTGCTGGCGAGAACTCTACCAAATACTTGACAAAGTAAAAAAATATAAGCAACAATTTCACTAGAAGTAAACAGATTAATTATCTCAAATAATCCAGGTTAATTCACAGAAGAGCTGTTACAAATTAAATTTATTCTTTTCCGCAGGTGCTATGGTCATCTTCAAATTCACGAAACCCAAGGTCGTGAACTATGAAGTCATCCACTATCCTCAGCACCACGTGGAACACCACGTAGACCACCACGCTCCAGGGTGGGACTCCCATGGCCCCTACCAAGCCAGGTCCTACGAAGAAGCCCACGAACTCGCCTACTCCGCCCAAATGTAAAACCAAAACAAATAACTAGCTTTTAAAACGACGGACCTCTGATTAATTTATTAATTTATTTATTATTTATTACTACGTTGTAAATAAAGTTATTGTATAAAATAAGTTTCAAGATCGTCAGTGGTTTGATTACCCTCAAATGACTATAACGTCAGCGTTGTCATAATCATTCATCCCAATCATAGGGTTTGTATGGGCATCTACAAAATTATTTTCTATCTGTCGTTGTGAATGAATAGGAGCTACTTCATTCATTTCAACATCTAGCACCGTATGGGCCCTTGTAGCTTTAGATGTAGGTAGTTCCGTGTATGTTTCATCGCTCACAATTTGTTCTAATATAGCACTAAAATCATTGTTGTCTTCATCTTTAGTTGTCTTTTCTGTATGAGGATAAACTTTGCTACTTTCCGTTTTCATTGCGCTTTTAAAAACGATGTCTACATTAAATTTTTCTGAGCGACCGTCCCCGATTTCATAGTTAGAATTGTCCACCTTACGAGGGAGTCCTGTATTGTTAACGTGAAATAATGATTCAAGCTCTGGTATGCTAAGCTTGGATTGGAATTGGTTCTCCTTGGCACTTTCATTTGAATTCACGTTGTTCCCAGTTAAGTCCATGTGATATGGCAATAGTATCTTGTCTGAAAAAATTCGGTACACTTTGGAATTTTTTAATGGGTGCACTTTATACAAGTTGAGTAGGACGTTGAATACATCTTCGTTCCCCCTTTTTTTTCTAACTTCATAATTGGTACTTGTACTGATTAGTATCTGGAAAGAGATTGGACTTAGTAAAAGACCACGTTAAGTCAAGTCATGCCACCAATGTTTCCTTGGGTTTGCCGAATATCCAGAGATAATTAGATTTTTAAATTGTCACACATTTTTTATAGCCTTGCAACTTTTTTTATGAGTAAGTATCTTATAGGTGTAAGTAGGTAGCTACCAAGCTAAAGGTTTCTTAATTCAAATTTAGAATTTCCTTTCGCACTCTGATGCCCAGTGAAAATATTCGAGAGTCAAATATAGTCGTCTACACTACGTATTCAGACGGCGTCGTTTGTTCACGCATAATTGGACAGATGGAACCTTTTGATATTCTAGGCTTGACGTGATTTTGAGTAGCCTGTGGCCACTGGTTCCGTCTGCTTTCATTGTAACACAACAGATTATATAAGCTGATTTCTATTGATAAGAAAACTTTACTTATAATCAAAAGATAGTGGCAGATGAGTGCAACATGGGTTTTATTGAACAGACCCATCAGGAATCTAGTACATTTTGATGTCGTGTGCTATCTAGTACTTTATTTAATCTCGTGATATATTAATAATATCGACAGAAGAATAAACCAACTATACGGTCCTACACTAAGAAACGTTTGTATTATGGGTACCATACCGTGGACTGAGGGCGGACTCAGTATATAATACTTATATAGACATTAAACATCCATGACTCGTGGACTAACATTCGTGCTCATCACACAAAGCTTGTCCCTACCAGGATTCGAACCCACTTCTCTCGGCACAGGAAGCAGTGTCACTACCAACTGCGCTAATCAGGTCGTCATCTTTGCTATAAGTAATTCATAAGGAGCCCTATATTATTATTTTGTTAACTTTTTTAACCTCCGAAGCAAAACGTGGGGTGTTATAAGTTTGAAGCCTTTGTTTGTATGTGTCTGTCTGTGGCATTACAGCTACGAAACGGATGGAGCGATATCAATGTACTCTTTGTGTTTGATTGTAGGGAGCTTAGGGTCATTGCACTTTTTGGATATTATCTATTCCTAATTTGCCTTAGCCGGGATGTTACTTACTACGTTACACCATTGTAGGATACCCATTGTAAACGTTGCTTAGTTTGGGACCATACATTTAGTGTTTAGGTCTCGCGATACCTATTTTATCTATACCTCATTTTTTTATCTTATTTTATCACAACTTCATATTAATGTAGGTAGAGTAAGTATATTAAAAAAAAATACGTGCTTACCGCAAAAACAGTCGTCCCACAAACTAATCGGCCACACATTCTTTCAACTTTACACCTGTTATCAGTCCGTACACGTAAGCTGTTTACCTTCAAAATGGACAACAAACGCATATATTCCGATTGTTATTTGTAATTATGGTTTTATTGCCACGCTTTATATGAACAACTCAATTTCCCTGCGCTTATGTGAGAGAGAAAGAGGTCCGGTTTCCTGCGACTCGGTATATTAACCGCCGTGATAATGAACTCATTTATTATTTACTAACTGTAAAGCGTCCATTACACTATCCAATTTGCAGAGCGCTAGTTGAGCTAGCGTGCTAAATTTGTATTGTGTAAAGGCAGTTAGACAGGTAGTGATCCAATCTAGAGCGATTGCATGGACTCTGCCGCACTAGCTCATCCCGTACACTAGCTAGCGCACTAAATTGCATGGTGTAAAGCCGATTAGCGTGCTAAGCACTAGCTGGGCTCGATCAGTCAGTCGGCGTGCGCTCGCACAGGAGGACGTATGGTAGGTTTCAAAATGACGCAACCAACGACAAAGGAAAGGGAAGTTCTTTTAAATATAATAGATATATATATAAAGACATGCCCTTTCTTTGAGATAAAAAAAATAAAGACTATAAAAACAAAGATGTTAGACACGATGGGAACAAGGTTCTTCTCGAAGTGTATAAAGGATTTGATAGCAAAGTAACGATTAATCGTTCCCTTGCGCTGATACTTTCTCTAAGAAGTGTATCTTCTTTTTTTATATATGTTGTAATCAATGCTAGTAGTTCTTCAAACTGAGAAGATCCAAATCTCAAAAAAATTCTAAAATCAGATGGCTCCAATATGTTCATAATTTTTATTTTTGACAGTTTTTTTCTCAGCAATAAATATTCTTTGACCCAACATTTTCTGCGTCTTTTTTATTTATTATCATTAAACTTGAACTCGACACCATTGCTAAAGCAATGCCAACTTTCTGGTGTTTTGATGGTGCCATATTCGTTTAGCGCTCTTCGAAAGATGCGGTTTGGCCGACGATCACTACCGAAATGAAAGGAAGTTAAACTAACTAGCGTCGCTAGCTAGTCTAGTGTAATGAGTAAGCTCTTTTTATATCGCACTGCGACACTAGATCTAGCGCTCTGCAAATTGGATAATGTAATGGACGCTTAACTCGTGATTTTAGTATGCGTGAACTTTAGCCTTTTAGCTAAATTAAAAGTATCCTAAATGTTGATCTGAGGGCGTGTTAAGAACTATTTCCCAGGGCGGTATACTGAACTGACTGTCCATTTTGTAATTTAACTCAATAATAAGATAATTAATAATCCTAATAAATAAACTATCGTGTTTTCGAACGTTATAATTATACAGACTGAGGCAAACTAAGTACTATCTAGCTGTGACGTACGTCGTTCTTCTTCTTTCTTTACGAAATGAGATGCGATGAAATAAAATGGATATGAATATGGCCTCACCCGCTAACTTAGCGGGTATTTTGCCAATGTCAAGTAATTAATAGCAATAACACATTCAATCTATCTATCAGCCGATATACACGTCCACTGCTGGACATAGGCCTCCCCCAACGACTTCCACACATCACGGTCCTCCGCCACTCGCATCCACCTGCTTCCTGCGACGCGTGTGTGACACATTCAATAAATACACATTATAAATAAAATAATGGATGAGACATGATGAAATGAAAATGGCGCCATTTATCTATGAATGCTCTGTTGCACGTTCAAATTGACAGCTAGGCAAAAATGGCAGATTCTTTTTTTTTTTTTTTATATTTATTGTATAGACACGACCAAGATACAATCGCCTTATGTATGGATGCTTTACTTTTCGGCTGAGGTCTTTTTAAAGCCGTGCTACGCCAACCAGGAGTTGTCGTTGACAAGTTTTATATGCAGTAAGATCCCTAACGGGGTGGAATTTGACCTTCGTAGTCTTTTGGAAAAGGAGGTCTGTTTACTTAGTAGGTAGCGGGCAGACCTATTAAGCGACGCTTAAATTCATCATGCTATGAATGGGTATTCTACAGATGCAGGGGAAGCGCTCAAGGGGCCAAATCCCAACACGATGGAGTAAAAGTATTGTAGAGGCAACAGGAGAATTTTAACAACGATCGAACGATATTGAACTGGCGCATGACAGAAGTAAATGGAGACAAATCATATATGGTCACGATCCTCATTAGTGAGGGAGCGACAAAGAAAGAAAGGTCCGGCCGGACGCAGGTGGTGCTATTTTGGTCAGCGGTTTCGCTGGAAACGTGAGTCTAACAAAACAGTTTCGCTGGAGCCTGTTATGATCATACGACCGGACGACGGCATAACTGCCTAACTAAGTATTAACAGACAATTATACGGAAATATTTACATGGGGTAAAAAAAAAACAAAATTAAGGAAAAATTACACACCTCAAAAATGCCCTCACATTGTGTAGTAGTGTATCCAGAACTTTCCACAGAACTTGTTTATTTATTTCAAAAATTAAATCTTAAAGGTCATTTTCTGCAACTAATTTTGTTTAAACCACATCAGGTTTTAAACCGCATCCTCGGGCTAATAGCTACAAGTTTTATTTCTAGTAAATCTCTCGACATGATCACTCTACTATTGTGTATTGTCATTGGCTGCGTTGTCCTTTGGCGTAGATGTAAGAAGGACTCTGCTACTCTGACTCTACCGCCTAAATATCCTGGAGAGTTGCCTTTTATTGGTCATGCTCATATGTTTTTTGGAGATAGTGCAAGTAAGTTCTTTTTCATAAGACGCTTATCCACAAATACGTTAAATATTGGTTATGGACGCATTAGGTGTTTAATGAACTCTGGATTAGTTGATTTAGATTGAGAGATTAGTCTACTCGCTGTTTTACCTTTGTTGGAGTTTGTAACGTTGTAGAGAATGTATCAGGAGTATGGAATAACATTTTAAGTATCTAGGTCACCGATTATAATTTAGCTTAGTCAAGATGCACTTCAGGCAATTCTCAAACGATTAAATTTATGAGATTAAGGACTATAAAAATTTGCAATAACTGTTGCGTCGTGGCCTTAGTTAACTACGTCACGAGTAGCGCTCTCTATATATACTATGATAGTATAAGTTCATAAACTGTACCTCAAAGGTTTTGTGAAAATTGTTTGCTGTATCGATTTATTTCTTTACCACTAAGGTACCTATGTCATTGTATGTAGGGTAATATGGATTAATATTAGTTAACTTTCTTTTAACAATATTCCTATTTTTTAAATTAAGTACGAGTATTTATACTGTGAAAAACAGTGATAGCCATTTGGCAGAACGCTCGCCTGTGGAACAAGGATTGCAGCTTCAAACTCTAAGATGTCGATTGCGAATTTAATTTTGAACGTGATCATAACTTGGTTAACGGTGAAGGATAAAACATCGTGAGGGAACCGTTAGGAGAAAACCCCTCGAAAGACGTATGAAGTCTGCCAACCTGCGCTGGGTCAGCGAGGTGGACTATGGCCTAAACCACCTTGCATTATAAATGCTCATATTATTATACCTACTGTATTTAAATATTTCATTATAGGGTTGTGGACAAAGATAAAAGAAATAACCGCAGAATGTATAAACAAAGGAGGTGTGATCCATTTCTATTTGGGAGCAGACCTTTACTATGGTAAGCAGTTATTTTCTCTGTCCTTCTGCGTTCAATGAACAATCGGCCATTCTATGATGCCGGAGTCACAGTTCAGTTTAGCCATTGTTGGTTAGTTTAATGTATCTGAATCAATGTCCGGATATTAATTAATTATAGAATTGGGTGGTGTCATTCATACTATTATTGAATTGATAGCCAACTTGCAAGAACGCTTGCCTTGGAGCAGAGCAGAGAACGAGGGTCGCAGGTTCAAACTACGGATCGAACCTCTGGAATTTGTAAATTTCACGTGCAAATCATATATTCAACCACGATTAATCACTTGCTCGGAGCGCACGTAAAGCCGTCGATTTTGGGGCTGATCTCTCCGGTTGTGTCGGATTGCCGTCCTATCGGACTACAAGAGTGAGAGAAAAGATATAGCTCCTGTGCTTGCGCACACACTTGTGAACTATAATATCTCCTGCGCAGTTGACTGGTTTCCGTTGAGATTGGAGGCCTTCACCGAAATTCTGCCAGGAGTACTACTATTATTATTATTGAATTCGTATATATGTTTTTAATTTTGGCAAATGACTCTTATACAGTCAATTGTTTTTATACAGCAATAGCAGACCCTGATGACATCCTGAAGGTGTCAAACGCATGTCTCCAGAAGCATTATGCGTACCAATTTGCAAAGTCCTGGCTTGGCGACGGATTAGGCACTGCCTCTGGTATGTTTATATGTAATTCATAAGTATATATGTAATAATTATGATCATCTATAAGTAACAATCTTATATTGACGACCTGATTAGCGGTTGGTAGTGACCCTGCTTTCTGCGCCCAGGCCCCGGGTTGGAATCCTGGTAGGGACAAGCTTTGTGTGATGAGCATGAATGTTTGTACCCGAGTCATGGATGTTTAATATCTATATAAGTATTATATACTGAGTTCGTCCCAGTCCATTGTACGGTACCCATAATACAAGCGTTGCTTACTGTGGGACCGTATAGTTGGTGTGTTCGTCTGGCGATATATTAAAAATGTTAGGTGAGGTTTGGCAGCGTCATCGAAAGCTCCTAAGCCCAGCATTTAGCCTGCCTGTGGTCCACAACTTCCTGGGCGTGTTCAACAGTCAGGCGAGGAAGATGGTGGAAGATATAGCTGTTCACACCAACAAGGGGCAATGCGACCATTCTGTGTTTATGAGAAAAATGGCCTCCGAGACATTTTGCAGTAAGTAGTAAGTAGTACAGTAAGCCGTGATAGCCAAGTTGGTTGAACGCTTGCCTTGAAAACAAGGCTTGCAGGTTTAAATCCCGTCTGGGATTTTTGGATTTTAATGTACGAATCTCATTTTCTACCCTGACTATCACTTCCTAAACGGTGAAGGACAAAAACGTGAGGAAACCTGCATGTCTAAGAGAACCCTTTGAAAGGCGTGTAAAGACCGCCAACCCGCACTCGGCCAGCATGGTCGACTATGGCTTAATCCCCCTCACATTGAGGGGAGGTCCGTGCCCAGCAGTGCTCTAATAATATTATTATAATAAGAACACTTAAGAAGAAAGTGGGTCTAAGCCCTTATACGACCATAGATTATACTAACAGACACATATCCGTTTTCTCTAGTGACTGCATTTGGTATAGACGGCATGACGAAGAATGCCTTAGAGAAATACATAAAAGCTTTAGATGAAACGTTGAGTATCGTTGTTAAAAGATTCCAGCAATTCTGGCTCCATAGTGACGTTATTTACCAATTCTCTGGATTGAAGAGGAGAGCAGATGAGATGGTTAAATTACTTAACTCTATATCCGAAGACGTAAGTATAGCATTAACATTCAAAACAAAAATTAGTATCATCATTGCAACAATATCATTGTTTTTCAGTTAAACTTTCTCACGAGCTTTGAGAAAGACAACATTGAGTACATTATAATTGTTAACTTATTTTGATTAAATAAACTATATACTAATTACATATTATGTAAAATATTTTTCCAAATGTGTTTAATTTGACTTGAATTAATGTATGAATTAGTGTATTGTAATGTATTAATTAGATTCTGTAATTTTTATTCTCAGGTTATTCAACGAAAAAAAGCGTTTATTAAACTTGGAGGTATTTCCGTAAAAGACACTAACGGTATTATTATTGCTTATGTACTTATATTTTCTAATTTTTTACAACGTATTATATTAAAAGTATTTTAGGATTCGATTATTTAAGATCTCACATCAATTCATGATCAACATTCATTATATATTAACACTGATCTATTGCCAATAATCCCATTAACATTTCCAAGGCACGCTTACAGATTTTGTTCTATTTTTAGGAGTTGCTTGTAGAAAATCTAAGTGCTAACTCTAATTTAAGAGATTCAGCTAAAGCATGCCTACTTTAAATCAATGTTTATTAATTATAAAAGTACTGCAACTAGACCTCAATTACATTATAAGCTCTACTACTGTACCTTTATGCTCTCACAATATTTTATTAGAATAGACAGCTAATAGTATCCTTGGTCAGCAAGGGACTGGTGCTGTTAGCGTCAGAAGTCCTGATGTCATATTTATTCTGGGGTATACTTAAATGAGTACTGTAGACTGTAGCTCCCATCTCCGCAGAAAATCACAAGCAAAAACCGAGATAAGCACTGGAAGATATTATAGTATCTTAAAGTTTTTGTAAAGGATTTTAAATTAATGATGAAACTATAACACAAAGCAATGATCCTCAAACACAAGAATGTCTTATCTTACTTACAGATGTAAAACATAAAGCTCTTCTAGACCTAATGCTAGGGCTATCAGCCGATAACACCTTTACTGATAAAGAGATGAGGGAGGAAATGGATAGTGCTATAGCAGCAGGCTCAGATACAACGTCCAATCTGCTAACTTGCCTAATTGTACTAATGGGAGATCATCAGGAGATACAGGAGAGGATGTATATGGAGTAAGTCAATGGTTTCCATTTTAACTGAACGTTTAGGTGTATTTATTATATTTGACTATAAGAGTACCGCTTAATCTTGAAAGGCAACGAATCACCAATATTGAAAATCTAATCTTTTTGGTCTGTACGATCTAAGGAAGACGATTCAAAAAGCGTAGTACATGAAGTGATTTCTCAGAAACCTGGAAAGACCATAAACAATAGCAGGGTGCTAGGGCTTGCGCCGCCCTCTCTACCTCAGCATAATCCTCAGAATTGACAGGTCATAACGAGTGGAGATCAGCCAGTACAGCTGAAGACATTACATCTAATGGCGATGCAATCCTGAGCCTGTTAATAGTATCTCTTCTCTTTAGATAAAAGCGGCTGTCTGTATACTTACACAGAAAATCAAACAATAGTTGCGGGTTCTAGGAAAATTAGCTTAGCCCTGAGGCTTACCGAGGGTCAAATCTCAGCGTCTGCCTTGGTCACCGCCATGGACCCTGGCTTACAGGAGTAACATTGGTGGGAGTGTGTGGCGTACCTGGTTACACAGTTAATACGGTGTAATGCTGATTCTGGATTGAACTAACATGATTTGGAGGCTGCGCTTGTGACTTTAACGGCTAGGCAATGACATAACCTGCTGAACAAAGTAAAAAAACCCGTAATGTTGCAGGTTGATACAAGTGCTTGGTACTGAAAGGGACATCTCGAAAGAGAACTTGCAGAAACTGGTTTATATGGAAGCTGTAATAAAGGAGACTCTTCGTTATATACCTACAACACCAATCATACTGCGATATGTTGACAAGAATGTTCAACTCAGTAAGTACTTAAATTGCTTTGTTAATATCGAACCCACCATTTCTGGTTAGCACGGGGATAGCTCATTGAGGAATCACATTACATTATAATTTACACTAGCATATTATTCAAGTTGGTGACGTCATAGTTTTTAAAAAGAAGAAAGAAGCTGAGGCAACCGCGCGCGATACCTGCCCCCAGCTTAGGTCCTACCCCTATCAGGTCAGTACACAGCTAATATTGAAACTATAATTTCCAGAAAACTATACCCTAAGAGCTGGCAGTCAATGTGCGATATTGCTTGTCGGAGCGCTATGGGATCCGTCATGGGGTGATGATGTGGGCCATTTCAGACCCGAGCGGTGGCTAGACCCTGCATCTCTGCCGCCAAACCCTAACACATTCGCAGCGTTTAGCTTGGGAAAACGAAATTGCATAGGTGTGTACGAGTAATCTTTCTCTTAGCCCTTCTTAGGCATCTGATGGCGGTTATCATTTGACGTTATTGTGTCGTTTGGTGTGTAATATGGATGGACGATTTACTTGGCAGACAAATTCTCTAAGGAATAGCACTTAGCCTTTTGGTGTTACTGACCAACTTCTAGGGAGTGCCTAGGTAGTTGGCTACTCCGTTGTATTCTACCTGACACCCTCGAGGAGTTCGATAGGAGCAGATGTTTCTTCTGCTCCCATAATATTAGCCCTTTTTACCCGACTTCACCTGAAAGAGGGTAATGTTAAATCCAATTTACTTTGTTTTGCTGATTAGTGATATTCACACGAAATACTTGCCATTGTAACATTTTATCAGAATTTTTACTTTTACTATTACTAGTGTCTTCATCAATATAAGAATGAATGTTAAGACCCCAAAAATGTTTACTAATGTAACTGCATGTATGGAGAATACTAGGCACGCACTACAAAGAAGAGGGAGTGCGCGATGGATCCGCCGAAGTCTGAATAAGCCTTTATCTAATTGACATTTATTTCCAGGTAAATCTTACGCTCTCACATTAACAAAAGTGACTCTAGCCCATTTCTTTATGGCGTATCGGGTCACTTCTGATCTCAGTAATTTTAAACTGAAACTGGATTTCATTCTGAAACCTATGTCTGGGTATGAGATTAATCTGCGACGAAGATAAGAAAGCATAATAAATAATGAAACACATCAAAGCAACCGTTATTGAAACTTAAAATATGAAACATTATGGAGTATGTATGTATGCTACATGCTTTGTTAATGTAATCACAGAATCAAAAAAGGAGCACTCTCTAATATGGCGTACCCCTTCAATACACGCAAATTTCAAGTGTGCGCGGGCGAGATAGAGATAGAGATCTAAGTTCCAATCTGTAATCAAAAAAGCAATTCAGTCAATACCTGTTCGACTGTAATATAACACAACAACATAATCTATACATCTATGCATACAAATAAATAAAATTGGAGTGTCTGTTTGTAATATTAAAACAACCGCTTTTTACTAAGTGCATTTGGATGTATACACGGTACATAATACATATACCAAAACAACATTTTTTTTAATGTTTGTCCGTCTGTCTGTCTGTTTGTTTTGGCTAATCTCTGAAATGGCTTGAGCGATTTTAACAAGACTTTCACTGGCAGATAGCTGATGTAACAAGGACTAACTTAGGCTACTTTTATTTTAGAAACAATTTTTTTTGTTAAATACCACGCGGACGAAGTCGCGGGTAACAGCTAGTTTTAAATAAAGGTGATGGGCTAGAATCATTGGGATTTGACATGGTTTATATTTTGTATCAGATAATTAAATCGCTATAATCTCTGTTGTTTTATTCAGTGTTTTAAAGGCCATATAAGGAACCGGTTTTATTACTTAATCACACCGCTCAGTCTATCATTCTTCCTGTCTATGGTATTGAATGAAAATGAACAAAATTTGATACAAGGATAACTTGGATTACTGCAAGTTATAGATCTAGATTTTAAAGCACTATAAACGTTAATGCTAAAGATACCATGGACAGCCATGAGGACAAACGAATCGATTTTACAAGAGCTCCACATCAAAAAACGACTTACCTTGTTTTAGCTTCGGTCAATTTGGGGTGACCCTTGTGTTCCCAATGGTTGAGTTTTGAATGTGGAAAACTATCTACTTCAGTAACCTTCTCCCCGCTTTGAGCCATGAACTATCAGTAATCAATTGAATCAGGGGAGATTAAGAGCCAAAATAAATAATAAGAAAAAAATTATTTTAAATCAAAAGTTCATGTTTAATATATTTAAAAATAATAATAGTAATCCTAAAATAAATCAATTTTTATACATACACGATTTTAATAAATTTGAGCAATTACTTTATTTCTATTTAATAAATTAAATAAATACTATCGTCCTAGTGACTTGGTGGTACTAAATCTAGAGAAATTAATTTTTATAACTAATTGATACTAAGTTAAAATAAATTATTAAAAACGACTCACTTCGAGTGATTCATGTGCGAAACTAATAAAATAACTAAATAAATTTTACATTAGTCAAAAATGTTAAATAATATTTTTACACTTTTTGTAAATATTAAGAACGTAAGCTTTTCTATTTTAATGTATATATGCGTTGTACATATTATGTAAAATAAACTTCGATATATTCATGAAAAAAAAAGAAAAATAGTTATCAACAATACAATCTACTTAATGTTTTTTATAAATCAAATTGTCTATTAAGTATTAGTGGTACGTATGAATCGAATCAAAGTAAGCCCGTGCTTAAAATTAGCAATAAATAACATTTCGCTACTAACATATCTTTTGGACGTAGCTGTCGCTAAACTAATACATTAATTTAGTAAATGCAAAACGTAGAAGTACTTTAAAAAGTAGTAAGTACATCAATAAATACCTGAGTATATATTATATCGCGTCGAACATGGTACAAACATATGCTTTGCCAGGTATTCTCCGTGGCAGCTAGGTCACGTGATTGGCTCAAGACTACGGCATTGGCCATCTTCAACCAATGAGCGATATTAATCGAATTGAAGATGTCAATGGCAACAATGACAGTGACGTAGTCCTGGGCCATCGTCGGGAGAGAATAACTGGCGTACTTAGCAAAGTAATATAATGGCATACACAACTCAACAGCTGACGGTTTTTTTTTTCTGTCTGTCTTTTGTTCGCCTTGAGCTAAAGGAACACGTGTGTATGTTCCTTAGTAATAGACTACACGGTCAAACCAGATTGAAACCAAGTGTCAATGAGATTAGGATTATTTCGCCTTGTGTCTTTCCAGGAGTATACAACATCATAATTGATACTAAGATTAAATTATGATACATATGGCTGTTTGAATATATGCTGTAGACAGAGCTATGCAGAGACCCATCTAGTTCTGTCCCACTCTGTAGACTCAATAGTTGAGGCGTAAATAGGCATTTAAACATCAAATAGGCTGAACTCTCACGTTCAAAATGTTCTGTATTTTCTAAGTATTGACATTTGAAATAACCTGATAATTAATTTATATAAAATCGTCAAACGTCTGGTGGAGACATCTGGTGACCAGAACGCTGGCACATATTTTGGCCAACACATCAGCATTGCCATTCAACGTGGCAATGCTGCCAGCGTTCTGGGCACCCCGCCGGCCAATGGTGGTGGGGATTTTGAAAGCTGAGTGCATTGCTGAGTGCATTTTGAATCCTGATAATTATATTTAACATCAAATGTGCATAATAATGTTGGCGTATTATCGTAATCTGTTACGTTGGATTATAGCAGAACTTTAAATCATCACGCTCAATTAGGCATTATTGATCTATAAAGGGTTTGCACGCTATTTAAGATACGCCATATAATCATCCAACATTATGATGATCTACTACGTCACACCAAAAATCTATGCTAAGCCTTAGATTATTCATTTTTTATTCGGTTCCCTGTTAAAGTCGATATCGCAGTAAGGGTAGAGATTGATGCAATCCTTCTGCTCCTGTCCGTCGCGAGCTGCCTGCACGTATCTATAATATCGCAGAGCCATCTTACTGTCAGCTGCCGGGAGAAGCTCGCTGGAATCCCTGGAAATATTATTCGCATTTAATAAATACTCCTACATTACTGGAAAAATGAGTCGCACTTTATGAATACTCCTATTTCAGCACCGAAGAGTTGATCACCTTCCAAACACTTGAATAAATTTGGAATTACTCATTTTGTACTAAATTTTAGATGCCAGCAACTTCTCATACTCTCTACCTATGATAATAATTCCTTTAACCACCATTCCAAGGAAGACTAGACATAATATTATTTTAAACCAGCACCCTGCATGTTCATTGAAAATATTTGTAGTCATTTTTTTTATTTATACTGCAGTCGCTTTATAGCTTACTCACTTGCTAAGCTCATTAGAAACGAGGTTGCTGTATGGTGCATGTTTGAACGGATCCCCATACAGCGTACAAATGGCTCTCTCTCTGCAAGTCCCATCGTTCGCTCCCAAAGGACTCAAGATAGAATCCACTTTGTCCAGGAGACTACCGTAGAACTGCTCGGCAGCTATCGTATCCTGAAAAGAGAAAGAGCTGTTAGCAGTCTATGATCAAAGAGATTTCTCTCACATGTTGTCATCCACCTCATCACTGAAGATTCGGCTACCGTAGATTGTTTGATTAATGTAAAATAGGTAATTCTTGACCTATCTCAGTGTACACACCAAGTGTATGAAACCTCACTTGGAGATCGGAGAGGTGATGCTTATCAGAGGAAAAATTTGTCTCCATTCCCAAAATATTGCTTGAGTTTCCACATGGAGTAGGTACATTATAAAGTTGTTAAAGTAGCGTAAGCCTAAACATCTGTGGGCTAATATCAAGGGTGCCTAATAACAGATATTGGAGAACCTACTTTTAAAATAAGCGTTAGACCCTTGCGGTATTGCTGGTAAACACCTATGTCTCGTTTCTTTGTTAAATATGATATTTCTTCATCCTTCTCTATTTTTGGCTGCTAACTACTTCTAGTTTTTCTTTTTTGCCTTTTTCCCCTAGTAGCACTGCTTTAGATAATGTAGGCAAATAGTCTTCCTAGCATCTTACCCATTCATTTTTTGTATTAGGGTAGATTTCTAGTCCACCCTGATTTGGATTTTTGCTGATAATTACATGGAGCGATAGCGATACTTGAATAGCAATAATTAAGATTTTTTCAGGCACCCCTGTAGATCCTAACTGACAGGAGTAACAGTGGTGGGACTGTGAGATGAGTCATGCCCGAAATGACTGTTAAAGATAGCAGAATGACTACTGCAACCGCCAAATGTAATTTCCTTCAAAGCACGGAAGAGGTCAGATCTTATAGTTCGGTCACCCATCTTAGGTCTTTCTCATTTAACGGTATATCATGTACATCTTAAGCTAATTTACCCACCGGATCTTGTGCAGCCAATATCTGCTGCTGATGCTTCACTAGATCTGTCTCAGTCTTGATTCTATTCGTCTCCTTCAGCTTGACCGCAGATACTCGTAGTATCTCGTCCCTGACCGGCGATGGAGGCGCTCGAGCCGCTAACGAAGCTGCTCGAATCTATACATATAAAATATCTATCAAATATTAGCGTATGTGTTTTGATAGTTGGGTGCCGCCATTGATTATATTGAAAATAGCTAAGTGATACATGAGTAAGAAACTATGAATAAATAGATTGTGCTATCTCTGTTATTCTGATCGTGACTGAATGGTATGTAATATGAATAAAACATATGTTATCAAATGCCTATATAATAATAAGTATACAATAAGAATACCTATTTAAATATTTTGAAACCCAACAGGAGATGAAAACTACAAGCAGGCGAGTGTTATAAGAGCATGCAGTGTTAATGAGCACTTGTTAATTACTTACACGAGTTAGAGGATATTTCCAGCGATTTGCCTTTAGTATCTTTAACGCCATCTAGCGATAGTTAAACATTATAAGCTTTATTGTAATTTTAAGTTTGTTTTATATATATTAAAAGCTTTAATTGTTCCATACTATGATGATCAAATAGTTTAACTGTTAGTAAGTATGTATGTATAATGATTTACAATTCAATATAACAATAATAGTACTGATTGAAACTACAAGGAAACACTTACCAATGCCTCCTTTTCAACTTGCAATGGATCTTTCGGACTATTTTTCTTATTTCGATAGAACGGATTTGGTGGTCCCACTGGCCTGAAACATTCAATTAATACTTTTTCAGTTCTCATGCTCGTTGTTATGCTCGGTGTAAACTTGTTACTAATTCTGAGACTAAGACAATTAGTCCATGAAGCTAACATAAATATATTATAATTACCAACAAAAATATGATAAAATGAACTTATAAATAGGCAGTATATGGTCTCCGACCCGAGCCAGAGAAAAAAATTTGAATAAAAATAATTTCTATTAGGTATGTTTGCGGCTACAATACAAATTGCATAAAATTATTTTTTTTATCACTGTTTTATTTCCTCGCACACGAAGTCGAATGTAGAGTGTATAATTCGATTATAAAATTAGCGATTTTATCCTCAAATTCAATATATACCCTCGCCTTCGGCTTGGGCAGATAAACATCTCGGATAAAATGACCTATTTTATGCACTTATTGTACAATCTACTATACAATTGCTGTAGGTAACTACCTGAAAACTTTACTTGTTGGTATCATTCAAATTAATAAAGGGACCACGGGAGCTTTTCGAGCCTCATGAGGTCAGTCAGTACACGGCTAAAGTATTGATGGATTGTCTCACCTTCCGCCACTGCCAGTGGGAGGTCTTTGTCCAGGACCTGATGGCGGCACCACATTTGCCACGTTATTACTAGCTTGATATTCGCCCACATTCATAGAGGGACCTGCAATTTGACCGTTCTCAATTGTAGTCATTAGTTTGTACGTTTGTGGATCTAACACAAATGCCTGAATGACTTTAAATGGAATTTTGTATTTTAACGGATAAGGGAAAATATTCTAGCCAGTTAGGCGGGTGGTATGCCTGGCGAGGTTAGCCACTATCTCCGAACGGTTGTTGTAAAGTTCTTGTATATTATGTGTCGTTCCGAGGAAATATTCATGGCGCGTTTTAAGAGTGTATGGAGAATCGTCAGCGCCATCTATGTAGTGTCGTAGTGATACAAGTTTCTTGTGGTGTGATTGAAGAGGTCGCTACAGACAAAGTTATGTAGTGTACTTCGGATTAACACATACGCTGATGTCTATTTTAAAATGTAAGACTCGATTTTTGTTTTTTAACTGAAAAGTTTTATTATCTGCAAAATTACTTTATATACAGCTTGACGATGAAATGGCAAGCGTTTATTACGCAGAAAATAGTAGAGTAGCTTGAGGTAGAGTTGGAAATAACTCAAGATTAACTTGATAGAGATGTTGGCCATGGCATGGAAAGGTCCAAGATGAGGACATTCGAGGGAAGTACACTTTAGTAAATTCAAAGAAAATGCTTACCCGGCGGTGAGCCAAGTCCCCATGCATTGATATCATTAGCGTCATTTACCGTAGGCTTGAAGTTCGTGATAGCATTTCTGTGTATATCCGACGTTATAAAACTGAAAAGAAAATACTTAAAATGTAAATCTATACATATAAATAAAATTGGAGTGTCTGTTTGTAATATTAAAATAACCGCTTTTTACTAAGGGCATTTAGAAGTATACACGGTACCTATACCAAAACAACATTTTTTACAATTTTTGTCTGTCTGTCTGTCTGTTTGTTCCGGCTAATCTCTGAAATGGCTGGACCGAATTTGACGGGACTTTCACTGGCAGATAGCTGATGTAACAAGGAGTAACTTAGGCGACTTTTATTTTAGAAAAAAACATAGGATCTCACGAAAAAAAATTTAAACCAATGTTGCAGCGTTGCGTCTGATTAAATTTGATAGCAACAACCTGAAATGCGTCCCGCGGGCTCTGAATCCGCGAGCAGGCTGTTGCCAACGGTTGTGTTTTTGTTAAATACCACGCGGACGAAGTCGCGGGCAACAGCTGTAACATCACTAGTTTTTAGTAACATAGCGCTACATCACTAAGAGCAGGTGGGAGGGGGCACTAGCTCCTCACCGGACATCACGCCATACTAGTCTTAAGAAGTACTTGTAATTAACTAAGAAGAAAGTAATAAAACTGAAGAAATATAAAAACATATTTTATTATTAAAAGCCACACACTAAACATTACATGGCGCAGTCGATTTTCGAATCTACATAGAAGACATTGCAGATTTATTTTTTTTGTTTCTACGTTCGTGACTAGAAAAGCACATGGCAGAAGAAGACATGAAATCTGGTAACATGGCGAATATTGAATATAGAATGCCCGCAGCACTCACATTGGACTCCATAGAAGACCTGTTACCGAAATGGAATAAGTTTAAACAAGAATTTCAAGTTTTTCTGTGTGCTGCCGGGTTCGAGAGGTTATCGGAAGCGAGGAAGGCTGCCATTTTGTTAAACTGCATTGGTCAAGACGCTCAGGACTTATTTTACAACGTGTTGAAATCTGAAGAAGATACACAAACGCTCAAATATGAAGAAGTGATTAAAAAATTCGATGCATATTTTCAACCTAAACAGAATGAGCTGATTAGTACTTTGAAGTTCCACAGCAGGCAACAAGGGGATTATGAAACCTTTGATTGCTTTTACTCCGAAATAAGAAAACTCAGTAAAAATTGTAACTTTGAAACTTATGGAGACAGGATGCTTCGTGACAAAATTGTGATGGGGGTAAAAGACAAGAAACTACAGTGCAAACTTTTAGAAGTTCAAGATATGACCCTGGACAAAGCGGTGACCATGTGTAGAGCAGCAGAGCTTTCCGGGGAACATAACAAGGTTCTGCAAAAGCAACCAGATTCCTTGATATCGGTGGACAGCCTTCAACAACAGAATAATAAAGATAAGTATAATTACATAAAAAAATCTAGCCAGAAAAATTACAATAAACAGTTCTATCATTGCTTAAAATGCAATAGGGAGCATGGGCCCAGGAATTGTCCAGCCTTTGGTAAAACTTGTAATAAGTGTAATAAAATTAACCATTTCTCTCAGTGTTGTAAATATAGGGCAATTAATAGCTTAGACAGAAATGATTATGCCGATGTTTCTTGCGTTAACAATGAAGAAAACATGGTACATGATTTATGACTATTTAAACAGTGTGGTAGTGTTGGGAACACAGTGACTGAAATAAATAATGAATGGTCTCACACATTAAGAATTAATAACAAAGCAATAACATTTAAATGTGACACGGGAGCAGCTGTGAACGTACTGTCCCTTAGAGATTTAAAACAAATTGTCAATGATGAGAATCCTAACTGGTCTGAGACAAAAATAATATTAGAAGTCTTTGGAGGAGCACTGATTAAACCATTAGGATCAATAATATTAGATATTAATATTAATAATAATGAAAGTATGAAGACTGATTTTGTAATTATGAAGGAAAATGTTCGACCAATCTTAGGATTGAGTGCATTGTTAGAATTAAAATTACTTGTGATGAATAATAATACCACCAAAATTAATAGTGTAAAGATAAAAGATAAAGACTCAATTATTAAACATAACATTGAAATTTTTCAGGGCATTGGAGAATTCAAAACACCGCTTGAACTGCGCATTCATTCTGGAGCACAACCAACAGTAAAACCACCACGACGGGTTCCTCATGTATTGATGGATCGCCTTGCAAACAAACTTAAGAGCCTTCAGGATCAACAGATCATTGAGAAAGTCGAACATCCGAGGTCCTTTGTAAGTAATCTTGTAATCATAGAGAAGAGTGATGGAAATCTAAGGATATGCCTGGATCCTAGGGAACTGAATAAAGTATTAATAAGAGAGTATTATCTTATTCCTACGTTAGACGAAATAATAGCAAAGTTAAGCAATAAGACAGTATTCTCTGTAGTCGATTTATCAGATGGTTTTTATAATATTAAATTGTCAGACAACTCAACAGATCTTTGCACTTTTAGTAGTCCTTTCGGGTGCTATAAGTTTCTAAGGTTACCATTTGGTTTATCGGTAGCTCCAGAAATTTTCCAAAAGTATAGTGAAAGAATATTTGGAGACATACCAGGAGTTATTATTTACTGCGATGATTTGTTGATTTGTGGGGAAAATGAGAAAGAACATGATCAGATATTACAAAAAGTATTTGAACGTGCAAAACTAAATAATGTCAGGTTTAATAAAAGGAAGTTTCAATATAAATTGAGTGAGGTAAGGTATTTTGGTCATATTTTTTCTAAAGAAGGCATGAAAATTGATCCAGAGAGAATTAGAGCTATATTAAATATTAAAAGTCCAGTTAATAAAAAAGAATTGCAAATGTTTCTAGGAATGATCAACTATTTAAGAAAATTTATTAATAATATGTCTGATTTAGTTGGGCCCTTACAAGTTTTATTAAAAAAAGATACCGATTGGTTGTGGACTGAAGTTCATGAAAATACTTTTTGTAATATTAAGAAACATATTAGTAATACACCTGTTTTGCAAAGTTTCAATAGTTCTCTACCAGTGACCATTCAATGTGACGCAAGTAAGGATGGATTAGGGTGTTGCTTAATGCAAAATGGTAAACCAGTTAGTTATGCATCAAGAAGCCTTACTGAGGCAGAAAAAATTTTTTCACAGATTGAGAAAGAATTGCTTAGTGTAGTTTGGGCAACAAAGAAATTTCACTATTACATTTATGGTAAAAAATGCACAGTGTTGAATGATCATAAGCCATTAGAAAGCTTATTAAGAAAAGGAATACATGAAATTCCTTCAGTTCGTTTACAAAGATTAAAACTAAAATTATTAAAATATGATATTAACTTTCAGTACCTTAAAGGCCGCTTGATGCATATAGCAGATTTATTGTCTCGTTCATATCTAGCTGAAGTTGATGAAGATCAATCTTACATGTATGAAGTTGTTCATTGCATAGGTTTGGCCTCCCATTTACAATGTTCACACGAAAAGAAACAGGAATTGGTAGCTGAAACTTGTAATGATGAAGAGTTGCAATTGTTAACTAAATATATTAAACTAGGTTGGCCAGACTGTATTAAAAATGTTCCAGATGTTATGAAATATTATTTTAAATTTAGGCAAAATGTTACTTTAGATCAGGATCTTATTTTTATGAATCATAGATTAATAATACCAAAGGCACTAAGATTAAGTTACTTGAACAATTTGCATGAAGGACATTTAGGGATAACTAAAATGAAACAAACTGCTAGGAATTTGTATTATTGGCCACAAATTGATTTTCATATTGAAACATATGTGAGAAAATGCTTTGTTTGTCAGACATATCAAAATAATAATATTAAGGAACCATTGCTTTCACATGAAATACCAATGTTACCCTTTTCAAAAATAGGTATTGATATCATGGATTTTAGAAAGAAAAGTTATCTTGTAATTTATGATTATATGTCAAAATGGCTAGATATTAGAAACATAAGTAGTAAATCTGCAAGTACTATTATTAATGTATTGAAAGACGTATTTTCCTGTTTTGGTATTCCATCTGAAGTAGTGGCAGATCATGTGCCTTTTGATTCAGCACAGTGTAACAACTTTGCATTAGAGTGGGGCTTTAAATTTATTTTTTCTAGTCCACGCTACCCACAGTCTAACGGGATGGCGGAACGTGGAGTGCAAATAGCTAAGAAAATGTTAATTAAATGTAATGAAGATAAATCTGATGTCAGAATTGCATTATTACAATACAGAGCTGCCCCTGTTGCGGGAACACAGTTTTCGCCATCACAGCTTATGATGAATAGAAATTTAAAAACAAAATTGCCTGTAACCCTGGAACATTTGTTACCAAAGTTAAATGTTAATGCTAGGTCTGAATTGGATAAGCATAAGAATAGAAACATAAGTAATTACAATAAGAACACTAGATTTAAAAAGGATTTTCTTGTTAACCAAAAAGTGTGGTTTAAAAAAGAACCACTTTTAAATAAATGGAGACAGGTAATAATTGTTAAGAATAACAATCATAGATCGTATAACATCAAAGACAATGATGGTTGTGTATATACAAGGACCTCGTACCACATTCGACCTCAATGATTTGGTGAACTGGATGTTGTTGAAAGAATGCGCAGTTCGGCAAACAGTAATATTTTTTTTTTTTTTGTGTATTTTTGTTTGTTTATTTAGATTGTTTAATTTTTTTGTGTGTATTTTGTTTGTTAAATCTTGTTTGTTTTAGTTTCTCAATTAACCAAAGAAGCAACTTGGATTAAGTTTGTGTAATGATTGAACATCGTTTTTTTTTGTTTTTTTTTGTGTTTTTTTTGTTTGTTTTTGTTTGTAATAATAAGGGGATGATGTAACATCACTAGTTTTTAGTAACATAGCGCTACATCACTAAGAGCAGGTGGGAGGGGGCACTAGCTCCTCACCGGACATCACGCCATACTAGTCTTAAGAAGTACTTGTAATTAACTAAGAAGAAAGTAATAAAACTGAAGAAATATAAAAACATATTTTATTATTAAAAGCCACACACTAAACATTACAACAGCTAGTATAATATAATATCGCCAAACGAACATACCAACTATACAGTCCCACACTAAGCAACGCTTGTATTATAGGTACCGTAAGGACCTAGAGCGAACTCAGTATATAATAATAACATAGAGATAGATATGCTCATCACATAAAGCTTGCCCCTACTAGGATTCGAATCTGGGACGCTTGATAGTGAATGCAGTAACAACAGCGCTAATGAGGTCGTCAGTAAAAACGTAAGTACGTACACTGATGCCAAGTCATAAATTAACACCTTAGAAAGTACTTAGTACTAATTCCACACGTTTTCTCAAGTGCTACCTCTTACAAAGCTATTAGCACGACGGGATCTAAAATTAAATAAGATTAAAAAAAATCTGCTTTGCCATTTCATTGCCCAAAATATATCAAGTCATAGCTTCGAAAATCTCTCGTCTTCTTCTTTGACAGTGAATTCTTTATCAATAGCTAACAGCTGATAAAGCTTCCTCCATTAATATTTGTTCAAGGCAGTCGCTTTCACTTCTCTAATTTACGACATGACACCAACTTTTCCTTTTGTTTGACTCATGAAGCTAATTTCTTGGCATTCTTACGCACTCTCAATCAAACTGACTCCATTATTAACCCAATCATCACGCAGTACGAGTTCAGACAACGAAGATGGTAACATATATTGTTTGGCAAATCATAATAATCTACATTATTATAATAATTCCAGCCTTTTTTAATGTCCAACTACTGGGCACGGGCCTCCCCTCAATGCGAGGGGGGATTAGTCTATAGTCCACCACGCTGGCCCATTGCGGGTTGGCGGACTTCACACATCATTCGAGGGGTTCTCTCAGACATGCAGGTTTCGTGACGATGTTTTCCTTCACCGTTTAGCAAGTGATAATCATGGTTGAAAATGAGATTCGCACATGATATCCCAGAGGTGCGAGCTGGGGTTTGAACCTGCAATCCTCGTTACCGAGGCAAGCGTTCTACCAACTTGGCTATCTACATATTTGAAGATTAACTTACTCAGTTCCAAGACCAGCGCCGGATAGCTCCCAGTTGTCTTGAGAGTAGTGCTCAAATGATGGCGGTGGACCCTGACTGTGGGGCCGGACTACAACTGTAGATGGGGGTCCGTGCGGTGAGTGACCGTAGGCAGGTGGATGGGGTACCTAGAACGTAATATAATAATATGGCAGTCAATGATACGTTTTAATAGAGAAACTATAACCTAGATACGAGCTCCTGCAACTCTTAATAATAGGCCAAATAGCCAAAATGAGACATTTGTAGGAAAAAATCCCAGTTTTGTTAATATCCTAAATTTAACACTTAAATTCAGCCCTCATTATATCACCACAGTTTAATAAAAGAAGGGAAACTCGGGACGACTTTAATTATGGTAAACTTGGACACAGACCTTATGATGATGCGTGATCAAATGATGATGATGATGGTATTTCGTAGTGTGATAGTTTTGATGATACCAGGAGCAAAGCTTGAAGATATGACTCAATGCGGGGAACAGGAACAACAGCAGCTTAAGGAACATCTTCTTGGCGGTGGAGACACCCATAATGATAGGCAATACAAACACTAGTTTTAAAGCGATCAGCTTTATAACTAAGATGATTGCTATCGCTGCAGTTACAAGTTTCTTTTTGATGTATTTTTCTGAAAACAAAATAAAAAGCTTTTCAGGTTTGAGCATCATACATTATTTTGTGGGTCGCAATAGCAATTTGAATTATTAGAAAACCTTGCAGATGGTATTTTAATATTTTTGTTATCTAGTCTATAGTTAAGTAATATGACACACTTCTTGAGATTCATTTCTTTTTGCGCCTTACTTTTCAGATAATTGTTACAGGGGCCTCAATATTCTGCAATCATTCCATTTTACGAAGGCCTTTTAATGATTTTGGCAAGCATTATGTGGACTACATTGCCTTAAAAATTGTGTCCTAAGGGATATATTCGTCTACTACCTTCTTTGCTAATAGTCAGGATCCTGCGTTCAGGTGTGCAAGAGCCTGTTATCCTATAGGTATGCTATTTCCAGTTAATGTCTTTGCCGTAAGGCAAATGCATTACAGCTAATAATCGCATGCTTTATAGTTTATTTTACTTACTTATTTTATGAAAAAACAGCAGTCTTCCTTGTCCAATATCCTCCTTAGGCTCAAGGTCTATATGGACCAAAGCACCAGTCTTTGTAAGGGCCCTGGGAGAAACCTTGAGCGTGGCCCCTTGAAAGAAAACCTCTGGTAGAGTCAGCTTCATATCATGAGTGACAAGGAACTTGACTCCTTTATCGTAGAGTGCATTTGTTACTTCTTCTAATGGAGATTCTGGAAATAAATAGAGTTTCTATTAGGTAACAATAGAGTTTCTATTTTTGGGGTCGAGTCACCTTCGTCCGTAGGAGAATTAAGTACCCTCGAGATACCCTACACGTGACCCTGGGTGGTGCCAACCAGGTGACAACTCTACTGGTGGTAGGCTTCGGCCGTGGTTAGTCACCACCCACTGAACAAAGCCATGTCGCCAAGCGGCCTAGCCGTGTTCCGGCATGATGTTCAGTGTTGCCATTCATGGATGGCGGGTCAGATCAGTTGC
Organism: Pheosia gnoma; assembly: GCA_905404115.1. Classification (NCBI taxonomy): domain Eukaryota; kingdom Metazoa; phylum Arthropoda; class Insecta; order Lepidoptera; family Notodontidae; genus Pheosia; species Pheosia gnoma. The sequence continues at coordinate 365,198 of FR989916.1, forward strand.
GCTGCATGTGCCTAGTGAATGTAGCGTCTCGATCTACTGCCGCCTTCCTACCTAGGCAAGTATGCTCCATCGTAGATCTCATCGTCACTTACCATCAGGTGAGATCGAGATCAAATACTTGCCTATAATGTATAAAAAAAAAATATATCAGCCGTAAGAGTTACATTGACACCGAGTATAATCTATAATCTTTACCCACTTTTCCAATGAAGGGAAAATGTTTTTATTTTCACCATATGCCTTCCCATCGTAACAATATGCTTGGCGTTTGCAAATCTTTTCTCAATTAATTTCTACATCATTATGATCAGCGATACTTTCTTCCGGGTGTAATAATACACGTTCCACATTGTTTAATCATAAAGGCCGCATAAATACATTAGTATCAGACGACTAATCGACGTGATATAGAACCTAACAACATGATAATAAGGTTGACTTCTTACTATCAATAATAATTAAGATTATGAATCATTCAAAATCATCAATCACAAAAGTTATTCGTCTTCGCTTATCAATAATTATTGAACCATTAACGTGCTGAGTACCTTCTTATTATAGATAGTTGTTAACTTTAAACTATACAATGACTGTAACAAAGTAATTTCTCTTCATCGCTATTACAGGCAGTCGCGTCAGTTTCTATTACAAAATACCGCGAGCATTGTATGGTGCGCAACGTTTTACGTCGTTTACAATGTTACGTGGAAATTAATTCGTCACAAACGAATTCATAGTGTTTTTAATTTCATGTTGTGGGCTTAGTATGAGTTAAGAAAGCAATAATACCGATAGATTTCATACATTTTATAGTATTGTACCAAGCGTAAGCGTACAGCTTACTTGTCAATGTATATTGTTATTATTCAATCTCTTGCTCATTATTTGATCATATTCATAACTCATATCATTTTATAATTAATAACTTTCGGTTCTAATTGCTTATTAATTAATTGGTCCAAACTAAACTATTCGTTAGCTATTGTATAAATCGTAAGTAATGCAATAAGATTCAAAATTGAACGCAAGCCAGTAATTCATCGGGATCAATACTTAATCCGTTTCTAATTTAATTTAAAGCGCTCAAAATTTCTTGAAATTGAAATGTTACACGCAAAGTGGCTTAGTTAACCGATAATTTTATTATTAATTTAACGGTATTTTGTAATCTACGTCAATACGATTTGGATTATATAGTAAATATGTAACTTCTAATTAGATTATAAATTTGGATGCTCATTAGAAAAAAATCCTGTTTAGCGCAGTTGGTGACCTTTCTGCGCCGAGGGACCCGGATTTGAATTCTGGTAGCGACAAACTTTGTGTGATGAGCACGAGTGTTTGTCACCGAGTCATGAATGTTTAATATATACATAAGTCTTACATAGGGTGTAACGATAATAGTGTAGAATATTTTAACAGGGCCATCAGTAGGTTATATAGATAACATTCCCAAAGAATTAAATGAAATTATTAATAAACGGCACCCTGTACTGAGCGCATGGCCAAACACTATTAGTTCGCTTGTTTTAAAAAATCAAACTTCATTCACACAATTATTTCATATATCAACGTAATCCATATAACTTACTGATTCAACTGTTCAAATATTTTACACTATTATGTTAAACCTTATATACTAAGTTCACCCTCAATCCATGGTACGATACCCGTAACACAAGCGTTGCTTAGTGTAACACCGTATGTTCGTGTGTGTTCGACCGGAAATATTATTATTATTTCAAAAAGCTTAGAACAAACGAAGTATATGCTTATAAATTTATGACTATGCACTAGTTGCACTACAGATTTCACTCGTTCACACCACTAACGGAAACTGCAGTAAGGCTAACACATGTGTGTGATCTGAACAGAGTAATGGTCGGCGCAAATCCGCAAGCAAGGCATTCAAACGCGGATGGCAATTGTCATTTTGCGGTTTATATCTTGGTGTCACTTTGCGGTTATGAGGCAGGTGAGGCGAATGCTCGGTAAAGCTGCGGGTACACGAGATTGAGATTACTAGAAGTACGGATATTCAACTACTGCCCCAATTCCCGTTCACATTAATATTAAAACACACACAACCTCTCTTCAATTCACATGGAAAAAATGGCCAAATATACAGACCCAGCTAAATTATAACCCAATGGTAAGTCCATACTGTCAAAACAGTCCCGATAATTCTGTCATCTACAGGGGTAATACCACACACATTACACGCAAGCCTCAACACACTTATCTTACACCCACCCACACACTTCTTCAAAAGGAGTCATCCTGAATAACTCTAGATTAGTTCGCAAATTTTAGCAATGACCTAAATCTCCAAGCACTTTTCACACCTTCGACACTTGGCTCCGGCCCGTGCTGATTTACCTCCCCTTCAACAAGGAGAGAAACATATTTAAAATATAATAAAAATAACATCGCCAGACGAACACACCTACTATACGGTCCCACACTAAGCAACTCTTGTATTATGGGTACCGTACAATGGACTGAGGGCGCACCCAGTATATAATACGTTTTATATTAAACATCCATGACTTGGGTACATTCGTGCTCATCACACAAAGCTTGGATTCGAACCCGGGATCCTTGGCGTAGAAGGCAGGGTCACTACCGACTGAGCCAATCAGGTCATCAAATTGAGGATTGGGACATTTAAGCCGCGTCTCCAGAGTGTGTTTCTCTCTACACAAAAATATCTTAGCAATTTCCCCGCACGGGTACAGAGGGGTAAGGTACAATCGTTGTTTATGTATAAACTAATCGAGTCGAGTCACCTTCGTCCGTAGGAGAATTAAGTACCCTCGAGATACCCTACACGTGACCCTGGGTGGTGCCAACCAGGTGACAACTCTACTGGTGGTAGGCTTCGGCCGTGGCTTGTCACCACCCACTGAACAAAGCCATGTCGCCAAGCGGCCTAGCCGTGTTCCGGCATGATGTTCGGTGTTGCCATTCATGGATGGCGGGTCAGATCAGTTGCGCTGCATGTGCCTAGTGAATGTAGCGTCTCTATCTACTGCCGCCTTCCTACCTAGGCAAGTATGCTCCATCGTAGATCTCATCGTCACTTACCATCAGGTGAGATCGAGATCAAATACTTGCCTATAATGTAATAAAAAAAAAACTAAAAAAAAAACTAGCTGTTGCCCGCGACTTCGTCCGCGTGGTATTTAACAAAGACAACCGTTGGCAACAGCCTGCTCGAAGGTTCTGAGCCCGCGGGACGCATTGCAGGTTTTTGCTATCAAACTTAATCAGGCGCTGCGCTGCAACATTGGTTTTAAAAAAATTTTCGTGAGATCCTATTTTTTTTTTCTAAAATAAAAGTAGCCTAAGTTACTCCTTGTTACATCAGCTATCTGCCAGTGAAAGTCCCGTCAAAATCAGTCCAGCCATTTCAGAGATTAGCCGGAACAAACAGACAGACAGACAGAGAGACAGACAGACAGACAGACAAAAATTGTAAAAAATGTTGTTTCGGTATAGGTAACGTGTATACATCCAAATGCACTTAGTAAAAAGCGGTTATTTTAATATTACAAACAGACACTCCAATCTTATTTATATGTATAGATGTATAGATAAAATGTTTCGTGTATGTGTTTTTGTTTAATGTTTTGCGGTTGTCAATACTTGTAGTATATGGTCTTCATAGTTAATATTGTGTGTGATGTGCTATGACAGGAGGAGTTTGGATGTTGATGTTGTTTATCTGTCAACAATTAATATATTATTCCTAGTCGTACGTGTATGATCTGCAATGTCCCCTAATATAGGACAATACTATAGTTGAAATATTATTTTTCAAGTTCAGATTTCATTTTTTTTTACAAATACTTACTAGCTAGTAGTCTCGTCTACCCGCGCCTTTACGCTTGGTCCACTAGCCTACTCAACAAAATAGCCTTTTGTTTTCAAGTTTGTGAAAACCTACTTTAACAAGGTGTTTAATATATAACCCAAGTATATTAATTCGTTTAAATCTTTACCTACATACGATGCGATGGTATGTAACTCTGACTACTAGGTCAAGTAATAATTAAGTAAGTACTTATCTAAGTATTTTTTCTTTTGTTAGTCAGATTTTATGTTAATATTTTTGATGTATAGAATGGGTGCGGAGAAAGTTGTTTGAAGAATGAACAAGCGAGTATGCGTTCGATGCTCCGTTTGTATTTGTATGCTGATTTACGTATAAGGGAACTATGAATTATTTTACTTATACGAGACGTAGAGCTAATACTTTTTTCGACTAGCTGCTAAAGTCCGCCTAGCCGTTCCTACATTGTTCTCACATACCTATAACAATGTACTGCTCAAACATTTTGAAGATTTTTTTAAAAAGAGCTACCATGAAGTTTCTTGCCCGTTCTTCTCGATAGGAACGGTAATCCAAACGGGTGGTAATGTTGTAGCTTAGCATTTTGTAACTTTTTTGACGATTCGTAAGTACAGTACTTATTGGATTACATGATACATTCTCATACATTTGACGTCATCTATTGTAAATATAAAACAAAGCCGTGTCAGTTACACTATTGATAACTATTGATAACTGGTGGGCCATTTTTTATATTCTTTATTTTTTCTAATTGGTCTCCGCCCCGAATAGCAGAATAACTATTAAAACATGTGAGAACAATACACATAGCAATAGTAATAACAAAGATAATTTATTTTCTCATACATTTTTGATTCTGAGACGGTGCGAAGATCGCCGGGACATCTAGTCATAAATAAATTATTACTCAAACATAAATTTACCCAACAAATTATTATAAAATTATCACATTTTTATTGAACACTTTCATTTTTTTAAACTTCAGAACTGTGAATTATTCCTCTCCTGCGCATGATTTCGAAAGCATTTCGCATTCCTCAGTGAAAGTAAAATAAACGAACATCCGCACACTCTTATTGCTATCGTTCAAGGTTGAGAATCCAATAATGACGGATATATACAGGCCGATCGATCGTGACCAACTTAGCTTAGTTGTTGTTATGACTCTTATCGCGATTGTAGTAAGAGTTCTATTAGGTTGCATAACTACTTTATTAAAGCTGTACAGATGTTGTCATGAAACAATGATTACGATCAAACACATATAAATGTGTTTGTGATAATATAATGGTATTTTTCTGTAACATCTATTATAGACTATTTTACTTACCTTTACATAACGGTTTTGTTAGCCTACACTATCGACTCGTCAAAACTATTATTTGCTCAGACTTAAGTATAGCTACCTAGTAAAATACGGCAGTATTACAGTATTATGACTAGCTGTTAGCCGCGACTTCGTCCGCGTGGTATTTATCAAAAAAGTTTTTCTAAAATAAAAGTAGCCTAAGTTACATCCTCAATCTGTGGTTCTCATTCTCTCACGCACTCTCATATATCTGTGGTTACATCACACAAGTTACGTCCTTGTTACATCAGCTATCTGCCAGTGAAAGTCCCGTCAAAATCGGTCCAGCCCTTTCAGAGATTAGCCGAAACATACAGACAGACAGACAGACAAATTTTAAAAAATAATGTTGTATTGGTATATGTACCGTGTATACATCTAAATGCACTTAGTAAAAAGCGGTTATTTTAATATTACAAGCAGACACTCCAATTTTATTTATTTGTATATAAAATCCAACCGACATTCCGTACCATTAAAAAGCCTGTAGTCACACCAATGTGTAACAAAGATATCAGGGCTTTTCTTCGTTATGATGCGTTGGTAGTACAGGCACACAGCACATTTTTTTGGGGTCGAGTCACCTTCGTCCGTAGGAGAATTAAGTACCCTCGAGATATCCTACACGTGACCCTGGGTGGTGCCAACCAGGTGACAACTCAACTGGTGGTAGGCTTCGGCCGTGGTTAGTCACCACCCACTGAACAAACCCATGTCGCCAAGCGGCCTAGCCGTGTTCCGGCATGATGTTCGGTGTTGCCATTCATGGATGGCGGGTCAGATCAGTTGCGCTGCATGTGCCTAGTGAATGTAGCGTCTCGATCTACTGCCGCCTTACTACCTAGGCAAGTATGCTCCATCGTAGATCTCATCGTCACTTACCATCAGGTGAGATCGAGATCAAATACTTGCCTATAATGTATAAAAAAAAACAATGTTGTTTCATAGCTTTGTGCAAGTGTATGTTTTTATCATGGCATAAATTTTCAAATTCGCAATAATATACCACAATCACACGCGGTTACCAAACGATAAATGCTATCAATTATTGTGGCTAAGAAAATGATATGCTATAATAATTAAAATAGATTCGCTTTTAATTTATTTACTCTTATCACTCAGTTACAGTTCGGTCGTGCCCTGGTAATAATTATGGAGTATTTTTTAAATATTACATATTTTGTTTTAATATTACTCATCACTATAATTAGTAAGTTTTATTGATTAATTTAATTAATCACAACAAGCATTACTTAATAATATGATGTTACTTTCAGCTGCCAAAAGCAGTGATAGCCAAGTTGGTAGAACGCTTGCCTCGGTAACGAGGATTGCAGGTTCAAACCCCGGCTCGCACCTCTGGGATTTCATGTGCGAATCTCATTTTAAATCATGATTATCACTTGCTAAATGGTGAAGGAAAACATCGTGAGGAACCCTGCATGTCTGAGAGAACCCCTCGAAAGATGTGTGCTGGGCCAGCGTGATGGACTATGGCCTAATCCCCCTGGCATTCAGGGGAGGCCCGTGCCCAGCAGTGGGATAATAAAAAGGGCTGAAATTATTATATTACTTTCAGCTGGAAGTCGTTGGCGGTGCGATTACACTTATGTTAGAAAAGCAAATGGCTACTTCAAGTTTCATGAGATCCCTGCGAACTGGTACGACGCTCGTATGCGATGTCAATTAGAAGGTAATAAGGTTGTTTTTGTCTTTTTACACCTTTAAAGACAATGAAAATATTTTTCTAAAGTTCTTAAATTCAAAAGTCAAATTCGAATCATTTATTTCGTATAGGCCTACGGGGCACTCACAAATTGTCATTAACATTTTTTTTTCTTTACATTACAACCGAATCGAAACGCGACCTCAACTGAGAAGATCCGGCAAGAGACCCGAAAAGAAACTCAGCGGGCTTGCTTAACTTAGTTTGATAAAGTTTCATGCGAAAACTTTTAATGAAATTTGGAAGGCTTATTTACTCTTAAATAAATCAGATTCTAGATGAGAGACACTGCTATTAAGTTGAAATATCTTCGTTAGTATCGAGTAGAATACACACTCAATCAGACAAGGAGGCAACGCATCAGAGAGAGCTGATCTTAAAAGGTTATCAACAGGTGCTGTGCTAGCGTCTCCATATCCTCAGGAGGTGCAGGATGCTTTTCAGAGACTGATGGCGCACCGTCAAAAAAATAACACCATCTTCATTGGAATCCATGCCACTTTCTCCAAAGGAGATTATTACACGATCAACGGTAAGGCACTCATTTTAAGCAGTAATTTGTGTTTTTAGCTTTAAATTTTTCAACCATCTATATTTTGGTCAGGCTATTTTTTTTAAAGCCATCTTCCTTCCCTATGATGATTGTACAGACGGATAATATATTTAAGGGCCGCCTATGCCAATTACAATGTTGTTTATCTATCAGGTGGCTAAACTTCCATTAACCTATTTATGCGATTCAAATCAGGACCTCAATAATAGATGTACATCGCAAATTTGTACCAACGGACTTGAATATGGCGACATAATGTTTCAATTGAGGTCCTAATTTGAGTCGCTAAATTGTTTATGGTGAGGAGGTAGATCTCGGTATATGCGACAAATTTAACGCTTGATATTTGGAGCCATGAAACTTGAACTCATAATCTTAAAACTGATAAAGTAATAAAACATATCGACAAAAAGGTCGATATCACCTGGTTTCTTACACCTTTTTGAGTAGATCACAGAAATCCTTAGGTATTGTAAAATTATTTATGAACTTCAGCCTATGTTGGGATTAGATTTAACTTAAGAAATTGGTCTAATATTGAATTGTAGCCATTGAGATTGAATCAACTCTTGGCATCAAAAAAAGTCCATTGTGTATTACGTTAAAATCATTCTAGGGACACCTCTAAGCAAGATTCCAATAAAATGGATGGAATCAGAACCTGATAACAAAGATAACGCTGAAAGCTGCTTAATCTTGACGCCGAATGGTCTCGCGGCTGACACCAAATGTGAAGACACTTATCCCTTCTTCTGTTACAAAGAGAAGAAAGAAGACGACTTATTTATGGACTATTGTGGCACTTCTGATCACGGTAAGTCCAAAATTGAGGGTACCCATCATTTTAACGTCCACCGCATTTTTCAGGAGGAAAATCTTACTGCATGCGTATTATGAGTGGTCAAAGGAGAAATATCTTTATAAATAAATAAGAACGAATCTTTATGACATGGTATTCTTTCACAATCTGTTCATAACTTCCCGTTTATGCCATTAAATGTTGTGTTTACTTTCTTGTTTTGTTTTAGCGTACGAGTACAATGAACAAACACACAGTTGCTACAAGTTCCACACAGTGCCGCACAAGTGGTCTGGCGCGCACATGGCCTGCTCCGCCGAAGGTGGACACCTGGTCATCATCAACAGCAAAGAAGAAGCGGAATTCATTAAGAAACTTTATGCCAAGAACCCTGATAACAAGATGATTGGAACGTTCAGGAAAGACTTAGTTTTTATAGGCGTACGTGATTGGAATGAACATGCTGACTGGAGAACTATTCATGGTAACCTTTTACATTAATTCGTGAAAGTATGTCCTCTCACTCACACTGAGCTTGGTAGACAAGGACGCGCGAGCCTAGCAGCGGTGCATAAGGAGCTAAATACTCTAAAATGTGTTACTGTATTACAGGTGAGACCCTCAAAGAAGCTGGTTACGACACGTTCGGACCAGGGGAGCCGAACAACTGGACAACAGGGCAATACTGTGGTGGTGCGTTTAAGACAGCCTTCCTAGCAGACTTGTTGTGTGAGGAACATTTCCCATTTATTTGCGAGAAGAAGCCTAACAGCCTGGTTTGCGATGAAGAAGAATGCACGGTTCTAGATGCTGAGTAAGAATTCAGTAGAATGCATGTCCATTAAATTCGAGTTATTCAGCGATATTTTTGTATAAAAAAAGGTATACCACCAAATTGATAGAAAATGTGTAATCCATTTGCAATACAAGACACCTTTCTACTGAAAACGTACTTTTTAACGCCATTAAACTATCTATCAATTTGGGAGTAAAATAATAATTTAAATATAAAAAATATACTGAAAATTGTGGAACATTATTATATCAATGCTTCTAAATACAAATGCGTTAAATTAATTCCATCAAATATGTTTGGTGCTCGGTTTGATATACTAATTATATCATAATCAATATCTTTATTAAATAAACTCACCCGCTTCGTCTTCATCGTTTATCTCGTTGTCCTCGTCGAAGTGCCGCTCCTTATCCTTAGATCCAGTGACATAAATAATATTAGCTTCCTTACTATATTTTTTTATATCTACGTTGTTCTTTTTAAAACAAACGCCGCTAGCCACTTGCACATCACCGTCGAACTCCAACTTATCATCTATATAAGAATACACGTTCTTTTGCAAACAACTAATTGACGGAGACACTGTACATTTGTTTAATATGTTGTCCCATAGCATATTACCAGTTCTGAATGTACCGTTTTTATACACATTATTGAAAAACCGTCCCGAAACACTTTCTAGGATTTTCATTTGTTTTGATATATCATTGTCTGTAGCGTTGATTGCGTTAACACAAATTAAGACTATTATTAGAAGTTTTAACACTTTAGATTCCATGTTTGTTTTGTGGTTGCTATCCTTATAGCTGCGTGTTCCAGCCCTTGTCAGGACATCACTGCTTAAGCTCAGACGTAAAGATGTTCAGTCACGTGTAAGCCCATTATTTCATTCTCTCGTGTACTTGGAATGATTAATTTTGGAAAGTTTTGTATTTGTTGACAAGTTGACGGCTTGGAAAATCGTCGGTTGGTTTTTGATCCGATGATTTTGTGTCATCTGTGAACAATAAGGAAATGTTGGTTATCAGTGCGTGAACTTGTGTGAATAGAAATATTAAGTTTTAATAGAGCGTTTCGTTCTTTTGGCGCCTAAGAAGGTTTTTTAGTCCAACTTTAGCGATAACTAAATATTCAGCTACGAATAGGGATACTTTTGTATCGAAAAAGTGAGATTATAAAATAGTGTTATTCATAATACCTGAGTTTGATATCTAATAGAACTTGAAACTTAATTAAACAGTATTTTAAATTTAAATATTCCAAAATCACACATCACCGAAACGTTTATTCTCAAACGCAGTCCCTCTCAAAATTAATGAATCATCTAAAGAATTTTTAGATCTATTCATTTTCAAACTAACACGACATTCATCTTTTGAAACTTCAATGACATTATTAATGATATTATACAAACATTTTCGACGTTCAATTTTGAATGTAACTTAATCTCAACTTGCAGGCTTTTGAAATAAGATACATTAGGAGTATCGGAAATACGCTTTCTAAGATCGTTTTTGTTTTCAGCGTCGGTAGAAATGGTCATTACAAAAAATGCGTTCGTATCAAACATGGTATAGTTTTAAGGTCATCAATATCATCAAAAACTGGGACTTTCATCATCATTACTTCATATGCCATTTTATACTTAGTTCCGATAATAATGGTCCGTTAAACATGGGTCTACATTTTGAGAGCCGATGAGTGAAATGTACTGAGAATTCCATGATGGTCAGTTTGTACTTCAATCCAAGTGTGTTGTATTAGAATAAGATTTATAATCAAGGTCATTACTATTCATTCCAAATTTCTAGCTCAAGTGTATTCGTATGAAAAACACGTGATAAGCTTATTTTCAATTCACGGCACACATTTGAAAGCGGTAACGTTGCCATCGTAAAATATGAGTGAAAGTTAACACCGTGTCATCGGATATATGTGGTTTTGTCTTGGCTGACGTAAATTGGTTATGGATTGTTAAGCAATTCCAATTTTCGCGTCATTAATATCTTGTTGCGATACTTGATATGGTAGAAATTTGTGTTATTAAATGTGCTATATTATCAAGACGAGAACTCATGAGTGATTAGGGGCATTCAAAATAGTTTGACAGAATTTAAGCTTGCACCACATATGACAGGTGATTAGCCCATAAATAATAACATGTAGATCTCACTGTGTGAACTAGTGGGCTTAAACCTGTCGCACCTTTTATTCGGACACACGTAAGAGCTGGTAGTGAAACTATTTGGACCTGCTAAGGCAAACGTGCGTATAATCCCATACAAATACACCAACTGTATGGTCGCAAACTGCGCATCATCTATATTGTGGCATACAATAACCACTCTTGTAACACCCAGACCACGGCAAATAACGAAACGATAGTTTTCCAAAATATTTCCAGTAGGTAACAAAATTCGGAGTCAAGTTTTCTTCATAATGGTCAGCACAAAAAATAGTGGCTTAACAAAAATTTGTCTATTGAACAAGTGTGTTGTCCACCTATATATTGCATGTTATACATAATGAAAGTTGTTGAAGCATCGCACGTAAGCAATAAACAAGCCAATAAGAATTAGATGCTGCCGTGACAATATGTCTAGATACGTAATCGTTGACATTTTCTGTACAGATTAATTTATTATATTCACGCGAATACTACACATGGAAATAAAACTTATTTTAAGGATTTTATCGCGTTTGTTTACACCATTGCAAGACCTCAAGGCACTGTGAGCACGGTCTGCGTAGATCGGACCGCAAGCAACACTCAATATGAGGGTATCCCAGTTCAAACTATGACACTAGGACGTCAAACACTTCAGTCCTCCAAAGCAACCAAATCGTCGGGAACGTAAAAACATAAATTAAACGCGATAAAATCCTTAAAATATGATATATTTTAACTTTCTGTACAGATTCGCATGTGTATATATCAAATTGATCAAATCATACAACATAACTTGGTGACTTTTATTAATTCAACCAAAACATACGATTATAGTATGTGTTTTTATACGCTGAATTAGATATTTGGGACTAGCCCTAATTGCTAAGTCTCTCAAATTTAAAATAAAATTAGGAATTAGTACTTTATTTCAATTTCCTTCATCTATTCAATTTTACATTTGACTAAATATTTACAAAAAGAAAAATAAAAAAAACTTAAAAATAATATGAAAACAAACTATGTATAAAACATTTGAACAACACATAAAAAAGCAGTGATAGCCAAGTTGGTAGAACGCTTGCCTCGGTAACGAGGATTGCAGGTTCAAACCCCGGCTCGCACCTCTGGGATTTTTCAAGTGCGAATCTCATTTTCAACCATGATTATCACTTGCTAAAAATCGGTGAAGGAAAACATCGTGAGGAAACCTGCATGTCTGAGAGAACCCCTCTAAAGATGTGTGAAGTCCGCCAATCCGCACTGGGCCAGCGTGGTGGACTATGGCCTAATCCCCCTCGCATTGAGGGGAGGCCCGTGCCCAGCAGTGGGACATTAAAAAAAGGGGCTGGAATTATTATATAAAACATTTTAATCTATATGTATATAAATAATTTAAATCTATTTAGTTGAATTATCTAAAAGCATATAAGTAAGTGGTTATAGTTTAGGGTTCCACAGTGCAACCATAATGAAACCATATCCAGTACTTAACCTCACATAGTAAAACCATTTTGCTCAATTAGAAACGAGTTGAACTTGTTCTAAAAGATTGAATGAAACAAGTTCAGATGGCATGAAACTTGTGTGCCTATAAAAGCAGGTCTAGAGGAAGTACTACAAAATAGATAAGGCATAGACTGCATGATAAATAATTTACAAGGTATATCAAAGAATAGTTTAAGAGGTTACGAAGTAGGTCATACCTATCAAGTTTTAGTATAAAACTAAATTGTAAATGGAGTATTAACTAATTTTAAAGAAATAATAATAATATCGCCAAACGAACACACACGGTCCCACACTAATCAACGCATGTATTATGGGTACCTTACAATCGTAAAAGTTTAATAAATCACTTTAAAATTATATATGTAGCCATTAATAGACCAATATGGAGTGAATTCAGTTTGTGTAATGTAACATTTATTAATGTTAATCTAGCTTAATTTCTTTTATTCATTTATGGATGTTTAGCCTTGCAAAAACTGCCTCGTTCTTCAAAAATATTACCAAGTTTTTTTCAAGCATGGAACATTTAATTTTCTCATACATTATCCACGATTTATAACTTCGTGTAATTAAATGAGCCGCGGCCTGGTATACCCGTGTGACCAGAAGACACACTTTTTAATAAAAAAAACGGTGGCTCTAAGTGTTATTACATTGATACGGATAGTGCTATATAGGTGTTGTTATATGACTCTTTTGCAACGGTTATAGACCTATATTACTTTGCTAGGAACAATCTCGAGATGGGTCAACACCGAATTGAGGATTTATATTTTATTGACGACAGCTTGGTTTAGTGGTTTGAGCGTAGGCCGGTCGGGTCACTGGACCGGGTAGTTCAATTACCCTGGGCAAATTTCGGAAACGATCTTTTCGTAATTTTCTCTGATCTGGGTGTTACTGGGATTGCCCCCAGTCTATTGTACGGTACCCATGATACAAGCGTTGCTTAGTTTGGGGCCATACAGTTGGTGTGTTTGTCTGGCGATATATATATTTTTTTTAATTTGTGCCAACCGTTAATACTATTATAGGTTACCGTAAATCTCACTAGCAGGGTCACGGGAGGCGGTTTCAATCATTCCTTGTAAGTATCGAGCCAAATGAGGGTGGTAATACAGATCTTATAAATAAGTAAGTAGTTGATTGATTTAACTAACCCTTTAAAATATTTAAGTCACTACATTAAACAACGTAATAGTAATGAAATTAATAGTAAACAAATATTTTAACAGTCATGTAAAATGCTAATATATTATAAACCTGTAAATGTATCTAATTTAGGGTTCCGTATACAAAATATTGGGGACACAAATTTCCATATTTTAAGATTATTGTGATAATGAATCAACATCCAGACTGTTCCAATGTTGGTACCGGAGATTCGGAGTGAAAGTTAAGCAAGTTATAAACAATTTTATGAATGGATTTTTGAAGTAAATTATGAGGTAATATTTCGGGAATGAAGTTCACAGGACCGCTCTGGGCCAGCGTGGTGGACTATGGCCCAAGTCCCCTTCGCAATTTGAGCAACTGAGCCAATAGTAAGGGCAATAAGCTCGCCCCTATTACATTAGAAATCCTCAAAATGTGGGCCTAATGTAGTATAGTACCTGAAATTTAGGATCCGGATCTTCTTAGTTGAGGTCGCGCTCCGATCCGGTTGTAGAGTTAAGAAAAAAAATTGCTAATGACAATTTGTAAGTGCCCCGTAGGCTTATACGAAATAAATGATTTCACTTTGACATTGACTTAAAAATGATTAATGTAATATTTTAATGTTACAATAGTTTATGCGTTAGTGATGAATGTATATTGAATGAATCTGATCAATTTGTCTCCCACAGAACATACATGTGCTACTTTTTTCTTTATATCTATATTTTCATCTTTGACCCCGCCTTTGAAAGTTGAAATCATTATTTTTGATTCATGATAATGCACTCCAAAAAATCATCTATCAAAATACTTTTCACCGGATGTCGAACAAAAAATAGTGCCCAAAGATTTCATTTTAGAGTTGATGGGCAAAAAATTATATGAAAAAAAAGCATAACGCTATAGACCGAATATAATTTTTGCCTGTCACTATTTTTAGACAGCTTTCATCATTATCATCATTAATTGAGTTAATATATTTTTTATTTCAGGAGTTGCCATAGAGTTACTTACCCTTGTTTTATTGTACGTATAAATATGAAATTTAGAACGAGAATTTATTACCACCGAGTTTTTAACTATCGAGTCTTATACTTGAACATACAAATTTATTCTTGCCTTTTATAATGTTGATGATGACAACGTTTTATTTTACTTAACGACTAGCTTTATCTTTGCAGCTCTACACGCATAGACTAGCCTATACGTTTTTAAAAAACCGCACTAAATGAGATATAATCGATGACATCTAAATTAAATTTAAAAGACTCTCGATTAGCTTAGTGGGTAGTGACCCTGCTTTCTGTGCTGCGGGCCCCAGGTTCGAATCCTGGTAGGGACAAACTTTGTGTGATAAGTACGAATGTTTGTACCCGAGTCATGGATGTGTAATATCCATATAGAAGAATTAGTACCCAGTCCAATGTACGGTACATACAATTCCAGCATTGTTTAGTGTGGGAATAAATTCCCTTTAACTGTGTTTGGTTAAAACTCAGTCAAATTTATAAACTTCCTAGCTAATATTCATTATGTAGTACGTACTAAATAAAAAAATCGGATATTTGGAATTTGTCAAAGTCAAAGTCCAATCATTTATTTCGTAGAGGCCTACGGCGACACTTGCAAATTGTCATTCCCATGAATTTTTTTCTTAACTCTAAAACCGGATTCTACAAGAAACTCAGCGGGCTTGTCTTTTTCTTGTAGGATGAACCTTGTTTATTGTGCTATTTTTAAGGTTCATTATCCGACTTCCTCTTCACGTACGTAAGTACTGTATGACAAGTGCGATAAATAACAAAACGGTGGTCGTGAAAGTGGAGAGTTAACTGTTACACACATAAAATACGCAACTTACGGAATAAATGTCAAAGTGTCGACCCATCGGCGCACGCGTCGATTTGTACACACGGCTCCCTATATTATTAACCTTTTCCGGTCACCGAAAACTGGTGAATAGAATGGTTTAAAAAATATATAAATACAAATTTTCTTTATTTAAAAAGAAACTATTTATAACTCAAGAATGGGTGGGCCGATTTGTTTTATATTTGATTTTTTTAATTAGTTCCTGCCCCGAACAGCAGCATAACTAAGATAATTATAGGCCTACGGGGGCACTTACAAATTGTCATTACATTTTTTTTTTCTTAAGTCTACAACCGGATACATTACATCATGTCTAATGACATAAGGACGAATTGCCTTGACCCCTGCACAAAACATAACTTTCTCTGTAAACTCGTACTAGCTTGGTACAACGGTAACAGTACTGATATTACTTATCCGATTACAGTGTACGGTACGGTACTAGGCGGAGTTGTGAAAGTGCCCCAAATCACATTTTACTAGTAAACGAAAATAAAAGTAGGTATTATGTAGAACGGTTTGTTCGTGGACCTCTCGAATAGATTATTGTACTTCGTTCCGTGGTAGAGCACTGAGCTAAAAGGGCTGGTTATAATTGATTTTTCTATGATTTTGTAATCTCGTCAATGAAATATTATGAGTAAGTGCAAAACAATGATTGGTCATTGAGACAGACACTTGGGATCCAGTATTTAATATAATTAAATCTATCACCAAGCGCAACATTGAAAGGCCTCAAGACACTGTGAGCACTTTCTGCGTAGATCGGACCGCAAACAAGAACTAATAAATATGAGGGTACCCCAGTTCAAACTATGACACTAAGACGTCAAACAACTCAGTCCTCCCGTGACCATGGTTGCTGTAAAGCAGCCGAAACGTCGGGAAAGTAAAAAAATATAAAACAAACGCGATAAAATCCGCAAAATTAGTTTTATTTCAATGTGTAGTATTCGCGTTAATATAATAAATCAATATACAAAACAAGAGATACCTAAATCAAATACAAAAAAAGAGTAATGGATAAATAAAAATAATACCTCCCTGAAGGCTTTTTATAAGTTTTTTTTGTAATACATTGAGGGCAGGTCAATAGCCGGCAGTGCGGCATTCAAAAGCTCAATTATTATCAGAATTGTTTTTTTTTCATAACTTTATAATTGTCGTAAAATTTTCTGTACGCCAAGTGCGAGATTACTCGAAGCCAACCGTATACTTTATAGTCTATCGTATTAAGACATTTCGTATGCAGAATTGAATGTTTTTAATACCGTCCGCTAGGTGCGCTGTTTAATTCTCCATATAAATGTCTAAATACGGTACACTATAAACTATTCAGTTAGTTTACGAATAATCTCACACTTGACTTACTGAATTATTTTAATACTATTTAGTTTATAATATAAAATAATGGGTATGGAAACTGTACTACGTCTAAGTTGCATACCCGCTCGGCCACATTTTTAAGTTATGTCTGTCATCACTTCAGTAAAATTCGGCTTTTAAAACCGGATTTTCCTCGATTTCTCCACAGATGCAGTGTTTCTAAATACAGAAAACTATTGGCGTTTTTAGTTTTTTTTCCACTCTCTCTTGGATTATAAACAACTGGCTACTGCCCGCGGCTCCGCCCACAGTACCGCGATGAAACATGGCTACAGCACTTAGCCTATAAGTACAATATTTATTGGAATCGGGTCGGCAGTTCCGAAGATTATCTCCTACATCCAAACTCTCAAATTTTACCTCATATTCGACAATAATCTGAGTTTCACTGTATCCCATCTTCACGTTAAAAGCTGCATGTATAAACAATTGAAAGTCGAACAATCACATCGCATGTGTTTTTTAAATTTAGAACGTTATAGTTGTCGTGTGAAAAATGTTTTACTAGTTTTTTGGCGGGAAACTGAAAAGTCATGGCGCCAGTTATGTTTTAATTTCTAAAACTAGTGTTCCTGCGAGTTATAGTGAGTGATATAAGTGGAATATTAACCATTATGGGTTCGGTAAAGTGCACAAGTGTAGGTAATTAAAACAGAGTGACGAAACTTGGCTTTTCAGTTTCTCACAAAAAATCCATGAAAAATCTTTCAGTAAAGTATCCATCACTTTACTGATTGAGGGATGGGGGGTATTTTACTTGGGCCAAGCCTTTGGGCCTGTGCATATGCTCAAAAACAGAAATAATTTATATTACTTGACACTGGCAAAATACCTACGGTGATGCCAAATTAAAAAAAAAATAAAAAATGTTTTACTATGAAATCTGACACCAAGCAGGTTTATTATTACAGTTCGGTCTTCGGGAGAATGCGTTCCAAGCAGTAATATTCACATACTTTTTTTAGGACGGTAATCGGCTACAAAATAGAGGAATTTGCCAGTGTCAAGTATTTCTTGATAATTTTTATAATATAATAAGTACCCCTGATGATAATGTTGATTTCGATGACGTTGATGATGAAATGAATCACCTACCGCTATCTGTAAAGCTGTGGACACTTTATTGAAATTTTACCGGACATTTTGGAAGAACTTGAAACGTCAATTTTACTGTTTTATTTCAATTTCCTTCACTAGTGCACGATTATGAACACACAATAGTTAATATCCCACTAATATTTATCAATAAAACACATATTTTGGAAAATAAAAAAAATTGACAACTTCACGGTTCAACTTCCCGCCAAAACGCCTATATATAGGTTATGAATTGGGATTTTTATAAATACCTTCATTTACATAAAAATACACAATGCGAGTAATCTGTACTTATACTGTACTAGAATCATGATCATTGAGATATCATTACACGAAACATTAATGTTGCTTGATGATGTACTTATGTCAGTAAATAGAGTGGGACTGTAATTATAGTGTAGCGAACTTCACGCTAAATACTTTATAACAGATATAAATGTTGAAGAATTACGTACAAAAAAAAACGGTAGATAAAATTCGAAAATATGATGAACTAACTCTTTGTAAAACCACCACAGATGGCGTGATTACAAAATATTCTATTGACATCTAATCAGTCTGAAGATATGGAATGTTTCATAAAAAAATGTCTTAGACGTAGTAATAATATAGACGGGAGGGTCGACTTTTTGGCGGGAATTTGAACCGTAAAGTTGTCAGTTTTATTTTATGTTCCAAAAAATGTGTTTCTTTGATAAAGCGTATGTCACATTAGTGGGATATTAACCATTGTGAGTTCATAAACGTACACGAGTGAAGGAAATTGAAATAAAATGGTATAACTTGACTTTTCAAGATCTCTCAAGATATCCGGTAAATTTTCAGTAAAGTATCCACAGTTTTGCTGATAGGGGTAGGGGATTCTTTTAATCACCATCATCGTCATCAACATTATCATTATAATCAGGGGTACATATAATTCAATAACAATTATCAAGAATTACTCGACACTGGCAAAACGGGCACTATTTTGTAGCTGATTACCAACCTAAAAAAAATAAGAAGAAGACGGAGTGTCGCTAACAATAATAAATTAAATCCCAAAATAACGATAGATCAATGCTTGTAATAAACAAATCGGCTTGGTTTTTAATGCTTCATTCCATATAGCTCGCGACACTCCATCCATATTATTTCTTCATCTGTGGTTTATTTATTTTTTTAAATTCCGCGCGTTTTATTCTGTACACACATTTCTTTTTAATTTCATATCCAAAGGGCGCCCATTCAGGGCGCTTTCACGAGCCGCCCGGTAAGGAATGATGATAAACTGGTAATAATCATCGTCTGGTACCAAAACAGTGGCAACAAGGTCATAGATGCCGACTTTCGATTTCCGAAACTGGTTTTTTTTAATATGTTTACAAACGGTATTTCTATTAGAATGTATACTCTATTGAAATTTTCTAGGTTCGACGATTCCTATTATCTGGGGACGGTGTAACTATGACGTAATTTCCTTGTATTCATCAGGGTGGTTAATCCTGACGTAACATAAGGGAGTTTGGAGTCTTCATAACACACTTTTACTGATTAGCTCAATTGGTAGGTACCCTGCTTCTTATGCAGAAGGTCCCGGGCTCGAATCCTGGTGGAGACAAACTTTGTGTGATGAGCACGAAGGTTTGTATCCGAGTCATGGATGTTTAATATCTTTATAAGTGTTATAATTATACTGGGATCGCCCTCAGACTATTGTACGGTACGTATAACACAAGCGTTGCTCAATCTTGGGACCGTACAGTTGGTGTGTTCGTGTGGCGATATTTTTAATATTATTCGTCTATCTGTCTGGCATAATTAGGTCTTGGTCTGGCGTAAACGCAAGACTGAGAACAAGACTGATTTTGGGCTATACAGTACTGTTTTGGTGATAGCCGAGTCGGTAAAATCGTCGCTTTGGAAAAGTGGATCGCAGGTTCAAACCGCCGCTTGCACCTCTGGAATTCTGGGTTTCAGGTGCGAATCTCATTTTCAACCATGATTACCACTTGGTAGTGGCTCGGAGAGCACGTGCCTTCCATCCTACGCCTGATCTCTCACCAATCGTGTCATATTGCCGTCTCATCGGAATATGAGAGTTAGGGAAGATAGACTGCACCTGTGCTTGCGCAAGACTTGTGCAATATATCTTGCCTATGGGCTGGTTTTTTTAGACATACCTTCTTCACCGTAATTCGTATAGTATTATCATCTGATGCCTGAATAAGAGTGAGAGAGACCTATACAAAGAAATAAGATATCATGGCAACTGCCTCTTATTTCAATTTTGTCTAGACTTAGATCGATGTTGTCTGTATTGTAAGCTGCGTGTCAAGGAAATTGATCAACTGAAGCCCTTCAAAGTGTCACGTAATTTTCCTTTGACGTTATAATAGAGCGATCCTATTATATATTATTTCCGCGTTCCACTTCATCTACAAATCAGCTTATCTATTAGAGACTTATTTGAGATACAAAGTGGTGATTGAACTGGTACTACGACTAGATGATAACAATGCTTTGGTTGTTTGCTCACTGGCAACTCCCCGCACATAGTACCGCACAGATGCGCAAGCGCACGCGCGCCGCAACAATGTCACACACATTAACACACTTTTGGCGGTGGCTTGTTGGTTGTGGTATTCTTATTGTTGACATGGATCTCAGGTGACCTTGTTATGTAAATTGTAAGATCTTTATGATCCATTTGTCTGATAAGATCAATTGTTATTACCCCAAAACTATTAATAGGTACGTATATTATTATGTTTTAAAATTTTTGGTGGGAAAATGAAATATTAGGTAACTAGAATGAGGATCTGATTACCTACTGAGCTGATCAGGTTGTCCATATAGTTACCTACCATCTTTACTATAATTACCTACTATTTTAGCAAAAGCAGGGTACGTACATAAGCAAGCAGTATACTGGGGTAGTAGCCCTGCTTTCTGTGCTGAGGGTTCTGGGTTTTCAAATCCTGGTGGGGACAAACTTTGTGTAATGAGCACCGGATGAGCAGGAATGTTTGTAGTCGAGTCATGGAAGTTTTTATATGTGTATAAGTATTATATACTGGGTTCGCCCTCAGGCCATTGTACGGTACCCATAACATAAGCGTTCCTTAGTTTGGGACCGTCCAGTTGGTGTGATGTATTATTATTATTAAATTGGTTAATAATATTCGTTTTATTTTTCAAAAGTAAGACTAATGTCCACCCCCACGCTACTCTACCCCAGCTACGGTACCCACGCCACGCTACGCTGCCCCACGCCACGCTACCGACGCTACGCTACCCACGCTACACTACCCAGTATATTGATTGACAATAAAAAACTCATTTTTTATATCTCTTTTAGACATTAATATGTGTTAGGAGTGGAAAGATTGTTAGAAAAACGTATAAAGTAAACATTTTATGAACTACATATACTATGGTTGACTGTACTATTGTTTTTTGCCATACAATAAAAAATGAACTTTATAGTTAAGTTGTGAAAGATTAATATTGAATTATGCTAATGCGGATTTTCGTGTAAGTTTGTATGCCATATTGGAAAACTTGTTTGCAGGTGTGTTCATACTATAAAATCAAATAGATGTGTTTCCTATGAAGGTTAATTGATAGGTATGTTAAAGGGCTCGGCATTGGATCACTTTCTTTTGATTGAATATTCATTAATGTCTTGAAATTAATTTAGTGGGTTAATGGCCAAGGGCCGAAGGGAATTGATATTAGGGCCTCACTCTCTTTGACTTTGATAAAAAAGACCTTATACTTACAAGACACGATAACAAATATTTGATCCATTCTTTCTTAATACGAGAAAAAAAAATACCCCTCGCATTGAAGGGAGGGCCCACACAGTGGGGCATCAAAAGGGCTAATGTTATATTATTATTATAGCTATAAAAATATTGAACGTAACATAATAATATTTATTACGTTATATCTATAAGGTATAACAATAATAGTGTATTAAGTTTTACTTTTTATGCGGACGAAGTCACGGGCCAAGAGCTAGTATTATTATCTTTAACTTAATTGATATTTTGACAGTACCATGCCAACATATTAATGAGAACATCATGTATGTTAGGAAAAAAATGATTAGAATTAGTTATGATAATCTCTTTACAAGGCTTGGTGATTAACATCGTTATAATACGAGAAATAGAAACAAATTAGATCAACCACACTTGCGACTAGCAAGAATTCACACATCTTCCATGGGGTATTGTGTTAAATGTTATAAAAAAATACACTCTGACATTACTCGCCTGAGTGAAAACAAATTCAAAGCGTATATAAAACGTAGCCTATGTCAGAAGGCATACTACGCACTTGATGCTTAAGGATAAATATGCTTGGTTAGATGCTGGTCCGGCTCCACAGGAATATAAATGCCCTTGTTCGAGCAGACTATTTAGATTTTGTTTTTCTACTCTGCCTTCTTATTTATTTTGTGGGAACCATGTAGTCATTAACTTGTAATGATATACATACTTAAAGTTAGTACTTTTTTTTGACCAGCTGCTAAAGTCTGCCTAGCCTTTCGTACATTGTTCTCACATACCCATAACAATGTACTGCTCATAAATGTAATGGATCTTTTTGAAAAGAGCAACCATGGAGTTTCTTGCCCGTTTTTCTCCATAGGAACGACTTCCGAACGGGTGGTAAAGTTGTAGCTCAGCATTTTGTTAACTATTTTGACGATTCATAAGTATCGTTCTTGATGGTTTACATGAATAAAAAATATTCTGACTCTGATCATGTTATGTGGCTCATTTTTATAATTGCATGTTATATTGCTCAAATCCGTTCGTAATTACGTGTATTTCATAAATACTGACGCCCAAAACCAACATAGTTGTCATGGCTCAACTGCCAAGAAATCCGAGTGATCTAGCGAAGGAAAGTTGTCTTGTGTCAATAGAAACAACACAGCGAGATATCGTGCTGGATGACGTTATACTATGTTCACGGATGGGCGCACTCGTGTTTTGGTTAAGTCAGTTAATAACTTGAGTAGAAGTCAGTTTATTAATTTCTTATACGAGTATTTACGCTAATACTACACATTGAAGCAAAACTATTTTTACGTATTTTATGTTACTTACGTTCCCGACGTTTCGGCTGCTTTACAGCAACCATGGTCACGGGACGACTGAGGTATAAAACGTCCTAGTGTCAAAGTTTGAACCGGAGTTCCCTCATATTTAGTTGTTGTTTGTGGTCCGGTCTACGCAGAAAGTGCTCACAGTGGCTTGAGGTCTTTCAATGGTGCGTTTGGTTTTGGATTTAATTATATTAATTACTAGATCCCAAGTCGGTGGTAGCACTCAGCTATCATCCCTCATACTCTCACCTCCTGGAAGGCGACATTACGTCAGCTATCCTGAATGTGGTAGGTTCTTTAACAGACGTTATGGGCAGTCTGGAGTTTGAAACATCTAACAATGGCCTTACCCTTAGCTAATGGTAGTCCAAGTAGTTAGGTTTCAGGTGATATATGGCAATAAAACTGCTGATCTATTAAATCAGGTAAAAAGAGAGGAATTTGTTATTATTGTTAGTTCGAGTCATTGATGTTTAGTATCTATATAAGTATTATAGACTGAGTTCGCCCTCAGTCGATTGTACGGTATCCGTAATACAAGCGATGCTTAGTGTGGGACCATATAGTTGGTGTGTTCGTCTGGCGACATTATGTAGAGCTTGTGGGCAAATGGGCAATGTTTTTGGCGAGGGGTACCCCTTTCAACGACGCCGCGTCCAGGCTTAGGTATTGGATGATCGTTGGCTTTATAAATAGAAGGAATGATAGGATTATGTTAATCCTTAATGGTTACTGCGGATAAATTAATTACTTTCATAAAAATATAATGCATAGCTATAACAGGATATGATTGTGATATTATCATAAATTACCTATGACAAGGATCTACGTCATATTCATAAGATGATGTAAGTTACACATAAAATATCTTATAGTTTCACAGGTACGTTTTGTCTATGATCACAATTTAGGGTAGATCTGTGTCATACATATATGATAATATCCCCATAATCATACATTATTGTAGATATAAATAAATTTAAAATGAGCTACTATTTCACAAAATTATGTAGGTGTAAATATAAACTTTCACAGAATATTCATCAATGAGTCATTCATTAATTTTCAAAATTGCAATAATAGACAATTAAAAAAACAAATCAATGTCATATGCTCACCTATATCTCATCACCACGGATCCAAGTCACATCACAGATACACTATTTAAAAAAAAAGTTATGTTTACGTATCAATAGAGGTCAAGTTGGAATCGAACACGCGCGTGTAGCTGACTACCACTCGACTTACTAAGACCAAAATCATCTGGAGTAAGCGGCGAAAGGAGAGAAGAGGCGTGGCTCTCTTTCGCACGTTGTGGCTAGTGATGGCCGTAGAAGTTATCGATGTGCAAAAAATCTATAGCCCATACATGAAACCTTAAAATTTTCTTCCGCCCCAAATGGCTAAATTAGGTGGGAAAATTTACAAAAAAAAATATAATTAAATTAATTTATTTTCACACTCATTTGATTCTGAGGCGGTACGAAGTTAGCTGGGACAGCCAGTTTATAATACAAATCATAATAGGAATCTTTCACGTCTGAAAACAAAAAACAAGTTAGATCTCAAGTAAGTTTTGTCAGAGGGCTCTATAATAGTAGCCATTCTAAGGTTTTTTTCTAGTTAAGCTATCAATGCTAATAATATAAAAAGGTAAAGTTGGTTAGTTTGAATGTAGGGGGTAATCTATGGATTTACTCATCCGATTCTGAAATTGTTTTCACCAATAGGACGCTACATTATCTCCGAGTGCTGTAGACAATGTTTCATCTAGGTACGAGCTGGCGAAGCCGTGGGCAGAAGCTAGTTGTATGCGATGTACTTATTTAATAAATAAAAATATCGAATAATATGCCACATTTTTTCATAACGATATCGAAAACTTTAGCAACATCACTAGAAACGTCAAATCAAGTCTCAAGAGCAAGGTGAAGATCTGGGTCTTTGACCGCATATAGTGGCCGACGTGACTGGTTGGTGCCACCACTGGGTGTCTCTAACTATCTTAACTAATACATTAAAACCTAGGTTTAAGAAATAAATAAAATCTATTTTGATACTTGCTTAATTTTAATATAAATATAACGTATTGATTTCTTATATTTACGCAAATACTACACATTGAAATAAAACTTTAAATTAGTTTTATTTCAATAAATATAACATTTAATTAATATATATTTTACGTTTGTTCTCAATCAAAAATATTTGTAACCGATGATTATAAAATGTTGGAGAAATAAAAAAAAAAGAAATAAGTTATTATAAATCCAATATATAGATATGAGTAACAATACGTTTGTAAATGCATGCGTCCGTCAGAGCTCCCAGGATTAAAACCAACCCGTGACCCGATCGATCACAATCCTAGCCATTACTACATTGTACGCATAACAATGTACTGCTAAAAAATGTAAAATAATATTTTATGTAGAACGGTATTCCGAACGGGTGGTAAAGGTGTAGCTTAGCTTATAACAATTTTGACTAAGAACTAAGAACTGTATTTAATGGTTTACATGAATAAAAAATGTTCTGATTCTGAATCTAGTGAACGTAAACTAAAGTTATCTTAACTGCAGTTTGTCCTTCGTGGCACCGGCCCGCGGGTTTTGGAAAGCGACAGCAGTGCTATGTAGCGAGTCGCCGACGGCCTGTCCTTGCGATCGCACATTGAATACTAATCGGAACTCAGCTACAAAGTAGCGCATATTAATTAGCATTCAATTATAATAGGACTCTTTATTGGTTTTCCCTAACGCACCATTTTCAATTGGTAGAGCCGTAGAGCCTCCCTCAAAAGTGCGACTCCATTAAAAGAATACAATTTTCCTATAGTATGCAAGTCGCTGTACGTAATGTATTTTAAAAATTTGCTATTAGCTCTTTCAAACAAAAAAAAGTCAAAACGGTATTTCCGATACCGGGAATCGAACCCGAGCCTCCTGGGTGAGAGCCAGGTATCCTAGCCACTAGACCATATCGGATGTTATTTACTGAGATCAAAGTAACATAATATTTATAAATAAATCTAGAATATTTGGGTCATACCCAAAAAGCTGGAAACTCTATAATCATAGTATTAACATTGGGCAAAAGCTCTGTGGGAAATCTTTACTGGGAAATTTTAGCTTGCGCATAGTGTCGTTGCTACCGCCATCTGTTGAATATTATAATAAACTTTATATTCTCTCACTTGCGAGTGTTTGTTTATTTGTAGTTCTATCAAAGCGAACTTTCGCCCACGGACTAGCGTGAATTAGTAGGTACCTATATACAAAGTGTGTGATAAAAACGAGAGATGTCGTACATCCATTCATGTTCAGTTTAGTTCTTTCATTCAAAATACCTTCTTCTTTTTTACGAAATGAGATGCGATGAAATAAAATGGATATGAATATGGCCTCACCCACAACTTAGCGGGTATTTTGCACAATGTCAAGTAATTAATAGCAATAACAAATTCAATAAATACACATTATAAATAAAATAATGGATGTGACATGATGAAATGAAAATGGCGTCCTTCAAAATACCTACTTAGTCTGATGACCAGACAGTTGATAGATTGACCGCGAGCGACATTTGCAATTTGGCGTGTTGGTAATTTTGTGTGACAAATTAAATAATATATACCCTTATTAATTTCTTATATTTACACGAACACTCCACAATGGAATACAAATAATTTAACGCATTTTATCGCAATAATATTAACATCAAATAAACACAATAAAATACGTAAAATTAGTTTTATTACAAAATATATAACCCGTAGCAGGCGGTATCTAAAAAAAAATATCTTCATACCATGTAGACAAACATGCATAGACTGTAAAATATACTCATCAATAAACTCGCACTTGGGGCTCAGAACATTATCAATGACATGACAAAATACTCGACGGGATGCAAATCATATTTAGAACTCAATGGCCATCTTTGGTTAGAACCAAAGAGTGGCTTACCAACTACCGTAGTTATTGTATCACACACTAGTTGGTAGTGTAAAGATTATAGAAATTACTAAATCATAATGGAACCACTATGACTTAAGATACTCATCTAGGTAAGCAGGTATTACATAGATGGCGCTGTTGTAGTAATTTATTAATTTGCCTTCGTTGCTTCAATACTGGGTAGAGTAGAAACTACCCCACTTCCCCCGGATTTATAGACGTTGTATATCTTTATTAAACGTCATATAGTACTGGGCGAAGCAAAACCCTTATGCGCGGTATAAATGACGTGTGATGGTAGAACATCTATAAATTCGGCGGGAATCAATGGGATGTTTAATGCAATGGTAAGTCACATTAAGAAAACTAATTATTGAGGCACATTTTTCCGAGGAATTAAAAGTAACACTGATGCTTTTTACCTTATTTTTTTTAGAAAAAATAAGTACCTAGGTTTGCTTTTTTTAATGTATTATGAGCAGCGTGATCCTTATGATTTACCAAAACGTTCAGCATACAAAAAAACTAAAATAATTTCTCACCCAAAAGCTCTTTAATAAATAAATCAGGCACAATATACTTGCTTAAAAACTAACTTATCATACTTTTAAATGTATCACTACACAGTACAGTACAGTATTTACAGAACTCTACAGAAATATGAAACTTCGAATGTCCGGCTCTACAATATTATCTAGCACGTAGAATTTCATCAAATAATATAGTCATTCCCACGGGTTTTCATCGATCGTATCGTTCACTGTATCCTTCATTTTGTTAAATTTCTTCTTGTTCATTCTCCCCTCTACGCCTCCTTCCATTATTTCCCCTTTATTGAAGTCCTCAGTTGCTATGATTTTGACATCATCATCAACAATTTTAACTTTATTATCTTTGGGTGCTCTTAATTTTTTAAAAGGATAATAAATGTATTTAATACCGTTCACCATTTTATATTTGGGGGTGTTGGATGTTCTCCTGTTTAAATTACTCAGACCTAGGATTTTGTTCACCCAGTATATGTAGGAATTTTGAATCGCATCAATCAGGCTTCGTTTTTTCCTTGATGTAACCTCATCGTCATTATCGTGACCTTTATTTAATTCTGTATTTGCGATTAAATCCCTTTTATTTCTTAGATTTCGTATACCAGTATCCAATAGGTCATTAACACTTACTCTGTGATTATCAGTATTTGAAAGCTCTTTTTCAGCTATACGTTTTTGTTTATCATTATTATCATCTACAGTGGCACTTGTGAATCCATCATTTATATTTGTTTTAAGACCATAATTGTTTTTTATTATTTCATCCATGTTTCTCTTAGTCCTTAATTTTGTTTTATAATCATCTCTACTAACTTTATTCATTCTTTTGTTATCATAGTATGGTATCGTCTCTTCGATGTTTCCATATTTGTTATGAGATATGCTCACAATAGGATCTACATAGGATATGATTGGTTTGTTAACCAGTTGCTCTTTTTCAAATATAGATCTGCTTTGCCATTGGCCGTTAGCGTCGTAGCCTCCACCGGCGTAGTCTTGTCCACCTGTTTGAAAAGGTAATTTTAAAATTGTGTTTGGTTTTGTGGAACTTGTTTTAGGTGTTATATGGGGAATATACCTGCTGGCATCCAGGCTCCGCCACCTCCAGCACTGGCTGCCCAACCCTGGAAATATATAATTAAAGTTTAAAAAATATTTGCAACTGAAAATGCCTCTTTGTTGTATAATAGCAACATAACATTGTTCTCGGCTTGCTCTTTTATTGGGGTAGGGGTGGTAATTTGTTTTCAAGTTATAATGGGACCTGAATGTATTAATTATTCCTTTTATTATAATGTCTGTCTCGTTTATTATTCTCTATTACAAAGCCATTGAAGACCTGTAAAACCGTCTTTAGTATAAATAACATTTACCCCATCACCTCCCGCGCCTGCTGCACCTATACCAGCTCCGCCTTTCTTCTCCAATATCTTCATCAGCAGCATCATCTATAAGAATAAGATCAGTTTTACTTTATCTTGTTTGTTTATTATAGATGCCCGTGTAAGCATGTATGAATATTGTGTAACCGCACCTTAGATAACATGAAAGACATCATGCTGAACATCATTCCTTTAAAAGACATCATTCCCATCATGCCCATCATAGCTGGCACCATCTGGAATGATAATTATTAATACACTATGTTAATTTACAATTCTAATGTTATATTCATTTTAAAAAATGTTGAAAGCTAAAACATTAGCGTTTCTGTAGATTCTAAGATTCGTTTTTTTGGCGAAATCCTCAAATGATACTGCATTTACTTAAGTTGTATACAACTGTATGTGACGCCTTCCTTCAATACGCTCTTATCTGTTTTTTTGCGGCACGTTAAGACTAAGATTTGATTTGAGACACACAGAATTAAGTTGGTACATAGTTGTTAAGCTACCTAGGTATCCTACACTATATATCAAGCTCCAAGGAACATGCACGGGCGTCCGGCAGTCAGCCTGACATTGTATTATTAAACTAGTTATAATAATAATATGATATTTATACACACCATCATCAGCTTCATTTTCATACACATCATTGCCATCATCATCATCTTCTTCTTCCCGCCGTCATCGCCGCCGTGCCCCCCACCCCCGCCGCCTTTCCTTTTCTTTCGGCCGACAAAATCTTCTACTGTAATATTGGGGTGGTTAATTATAGTATTAATTTTTATTTCAGTTGAAATAAGCATGTCGTCATTTCACTATACATTTTTTTTAGAAACTCGATTTACTTTCAATTTATTATGGCGTATGGGGCTAGCATAATTTCATACACATTTGCAATAATTTGCCATTATCATCCTTAGCCATTATAATTAGACAAATTTACAGTTCTGAAATGGCTGTTTCGTACTCCAATCTCTGTTCCAAAAGCACGTTTTAAACAATATTTATTAATTAGATTACTTCTTATAAGTAATTATCGAAACTGTACCATTATTTGACATAGATATCCCTCTTCTCATTCCAGTGAATTTAATGACGTGATTATCGAAGAAATGATCAACAGCCTTATCAATCATGTACGCTAATTCATCAGAACTCTTTACTGGTGAGTATTCTTCTTCATTTTCCTCAGTTTTACTTGTATTTAGTTTCACTGGAAAATTAATTTAAATCGTATTAATGCCGGTGTCCTTAAAGTTGTTTATAGCCTAGCAATGAAAATGTAGATAGTCCCTTGGAATTATGAATAGCAATTGTGTACATCTCTCTAAGTGCTCGCGTAGTAGTAAAATTAGACCATAAGGTCTATTATAGTTTTTAAGTTGCATCAAGAGTACTTCACTGTTTCATATCAAAGAATACTGTAATGTGCGTTGAAATTATTTTTACCCTTATCTATAAACTATAAATGGGTAGTTTTGTTGTGTTTTATGAATTCTTATCCACATTTGTAATAAACTTACCAAACTTTACATAATCACCAAACACTGAAACCTCACTCAAATTATTCAATTCCTTGAGATAGAACAAAGTTTTATTTTGCAAGCACATGTATGATAGATGAAGGAAGCACTCAGTATAAACACCGCTGAATACATCGTCAAGATTTTCTTTCAATCTTTCATTATCATTAACTGCAGTAAGCGCTTTGATTTCTTCATTATCATTATCATTACTTATATTATCATTTTTAATAACTACAGCATCGATCACAACGAAACAAAGTATTTTAATGAACAGTTTATCTATCTCCATTGTTAGAATTCAAATGAGAATACAAATAGTGGAATCTGCTTATTTATTTTCTTCATGTTTCTAGGATTTTAGGTCAGTTGTTGGTGAGAAAACATTTATCGTTTAATTTTGTCCCCGAGTGTTTGATTTGCGGTTGTTGTAAGGGATATCAGGGGAAAAGCTGTAGACGGGTATATAATTTGAATGTAGTTAGCTGTAGTGATAGCCAAGTTGGTAGAACGCTTGCCTCGGTAACGAGGATTGCAGGTTCAAACCCCGGCTCGCACCTCTGGGATTTCATGTGCGAATCTCATTTTAAATCATGATTATCACTTGCTAAATTGTGAAGGAAAGCATCGTGAGGAAACCTGCATGTCTGAGAGAACCCCTCGAAAGATGTGTGAAGTCCGCCAACCCGCACTGGGCCGGCGTGGTGGACTACGGCATAATCCCCCTCGCATTGAGGGGAGGCTCGTGTCCAGCAGTGGGACATCAAAAAGGGCTGGAATGATTATTATTAGCTGCAGATGATATTCAAAGTACAGACAGCAAGGTTTATTTTGTAGTGACTTTACTAGACATACTTGTGTATAGACAGGATTTAATCTTTAATCACTGATTCAATCGAGGTCAGTTATTGGTAGTTGGAAGTCCTTAATTAGCTGTAGGTAAGCTTCCATTATTTAAGATACAAAAGTAGCGCCATTGCATCAATCTAAGAAATAGCTAAATTTGTACTTCGTTTATAAAAAATAGACATTTGTTATACATTAATATTTAATATCCCTATAGTCAATAATATCCCTATAGTCAGTAATATCCCTATAGTCATTATAGTTTGTAATTGTTCGTTAAATCTTCAAGACGAAAAACTCACGGTTTTCTGACTAACATTATTTTGGAAACACGTAAGAATTTTGATTTGTTTACTTCTAATAGTTTGAGTATAATAGTATCATAAATGAAAAAAAAAACATTTGACATTCAAAAGATTTTAATTAAAAATAAATAAATATTGTCATGGGTTATATAAATAATATTTGGTTTGGAGATAGTTTGATATGTTATGGTGAAGCATTTGAGGTAATAAATAATATCACAGTTATACATACTGCTTAAATAAAAAAAAAAACAAGTCGTCAAAATATAAAAGCTCATAGAAAAAAAAGCGTACATGGATATAAGAAGATGCGGTGGGAAGAACAGAAATATCATAACTATACATAATTACGTAACAATAAAATACTTACTTAAATATTATAAAATAAACATAAATACAACTTTAACACGCCTAACGGAGAACTGCAATAAATAATCAATCATCAACAACCTATCAATACCTACCAATTTAACAATAATTTCTCAAAAACCTGAATTAATTAAAACCACAACCGAAACCTGATGATCTTAAATGCAATCAAAGACAAAAAGTCATAAGTAACAAGTTGCAAGTACGAAAGTAATATGAATAAGGTAACATATTCACACCAGTGATCCATCATATTAACCGCTAAAACCTACATTATAAAGGTTAATTTAAGCGTAGCGGTGGACAACAACGTAAAGAAAAAGAAGTAAAAGACAGCGATAGCGTAAAAAGAGGTAAGCTAATGTAGCTAAATAATCAAACATAAAGTGCTTTCAGACTCTACTACAAATATATTATATAGAGCTTGTTAAGTGAAGTCAGGGATTACTGATATGGAAGCTTTGAAGATATTGATATGTAAAGCTGATGAAGCAAGAAACATAAAGGGCCTTTGATACTAGGAAATATTGCATGCAAGAGATCTAACAACATCTAGAAGCAAAGGAAGTGTGTGAATATGATAAAGACGACAATAGAAAACGTAAGGGATAGAGTTACATCACCAGATAACAGCTCGCTTATTCTAAAATAAATTAAAACTTACAAATATTAACATTTTTAACTATTAGTAGTATCGTAAGGCATATAACTGTTATAATTCGTGTCGTATGCTCTTCTATAACCTCCATGGTGCCCATGCTCATGCTCATGGTGTTCTTCATGGCTGTGGGAATGATGGTGGGAGACTTCGGGCTTGGTGATGATCTCGTAAGTAGTGGATTTGTGTTCTCCATGTCCCTTGAGACCGACTAATGCTGATAATAGAAGAGACATGAGTGCAGTCATTAATGCTTTGCCTGCAAGGAGTGCTAAAGCTCCTAGAGCGGCTGCTGCTAATGTACCTGTAAGAAAAATAAGATAAGTTGTTACTGATGATGGTGATTACGTAAGAATTAGATTGTGTTATATTGGTCGATAACTTTACTGATGTAGTTTGTCAAATATATTAAGAATACAATAAATTAAATGATGTTCTACATAGCAATGATAAATAAATATTTGTTCGTTGTTGTTCATAATACTTGAATATAAGTTTTAAAGTTACTAAAAAGTTCTAGTCCAGTATTGATTAAACCGTCATTTTATACAAAGCAATGTTATGTTACTTTACATTATTAATTTTAGTTGTAATGTTTTGTATGTTGTTCGTTTTGTCACCTTTCATCATCAGCGCAGCTGCAAGCAGTGCTCCGCCACCGCCGCCTTTACCACCACCTCCTAATCCGCCTCCTCCAGACTTCCTCCCAACTGACTCTTTTTCCCCCTTGGCCATATCCATAGCCTCCTTCGAAGTCTGAGGATCTAACAGCCTGTATCTCAAAGAATGCCCATCCAAGTAGTCCTGGAGACGGTATAGAAGAAATCTGTTTAATTTCTCTTCAGACTTTCCAGGAAATTGACGGGAAAGTTCTGCAGCCATTTCTTCAGGACTTGGAGTGTTTGTTTGGTTTTCTTTGACGATGCTCAATCCAGGTAGAAGATTTAGCTCATCGCGAGAGCTTAGGTCTTCCAAAAAGGATAGAACATGTACCTTTATGCACTTAGAACTGCTTAAAAACCCATTACATTCTTTATGCAATTTTCTTCCATGCCTTTCTGTATTATTTACCACTTTAGCGTCATCAATAATTGCATTAGGTTGAGTTCCATCGATGGCTCCTTTGGACACTACAACACATAGAATCACCATAACAGCAATGGACACAACATTTTTGCTGTACATTTTAAACACTTGATCACTAACACTTATTATAATCCTCCGTTATTGATATATCATCTCACTGGGCGTACCACAATAGACTGGTACGGGCAATTGGAACGCAATTTGTTTTATACCATCCAAGTTAACAAAAAGAACTGCATGATAATAGAAATAAAAAGAAAAACATCTTCGTTGTCAAGTAGCGAAACGCAGGCACTTTCAAACTGTAAATAAAACGAGAGATTGATAATGGAAAAGTTGAAAGTGCTTGCGAGCGATTTTCAGTTCCATATCAATGATAATCTGGAGGAATTAGTCACAGTAAATTAGGGTAATATAATTGGTGAGATTATACCGATCTATATTTTGATATCGTGCTTTGTAAGTTTCACTTCTAAGATCATGTTTATTTTGATCATTATAATGTACCTATAGGTACGTATAATAAGACTGTTATTTATCCGTGTTTCTGTATTACGCTTAAAAACTATTTTAGGAACAAACATTTTGGTACAGAGTCCGAATGTGAAATTTTTGATCGACTAAAACATGAGATTTAAATCTGCTGCGCTGAATGAAGTGAGTCTTTCACTGATGCATATTTTTATATTCCTAGGAAAGATTTAGTACTAGATAATATGTTTAGGAAATAACTGTAAGATACAACGTTATACGCATAAACGTGAACAAACTAACGGTTTTTTTTAATTTTATCAATTTGAATGATTCTTTCAATGGTGTGATCTAGGCAGTAGTCATTTTATTATAAACCGACTTCCAATGGGATGAAATATTGTATGTCGCACTTGTGAACGTACTATAACTAAAAGATGGACCTTAAATCAGAACGAACTGAGAGGTTAAAAATAATCTAATTAGTAACTAACCTACTAAGTACAATTACTTAAATTACGTCCATAATGAAGTCGCTAGACTAGTCTTGGACCTATTATAAATTTATTCTATGATCAACTTTGTATCACAGAGTTTGATCTTGTGTATTGGCAAGTCATGGTTTGACTTATCATATTCGTTGAAATAAAACTATTTTTAAGGATTTTATCGCGTTTATTTTTCGTTTTTACGTTCCCGACGTTTCGGCTGCTTTACAGCAACCATGGTCACGGGAGGACTGAGGTGGTGGACGTCCAGGTGTCATAGTTAGAAACGGGCTACCCTCGTATTTAATTGTTGATTGTGGTCCTTCATGATCCGTGATCCTTAAAAATAGTTTTATTTCAATGTGTAGTATTCGCGTAAATATAAGAAATCAATATTATCATATTCGGTTGAGGTTTTAATAGCTGAGTGGTGGCTTGTTGGGATGACAAGATGCTTATGTTCAAGACAGCCAGTTGTAAGGGCGTTTACATATTGGCCTTGTCGAGGCAAGCAGAGACGAGCGGTTCGCTCGTCTTGCCTCGTCCGCTCAATATGTAAAAGCGCTGTTATAGCTTAAACTCACTTATTAATTTTTATTTTTTTCTAAGCCTATGTAAATGTTCATGACCGATTTATTTTAATTTTATTTATAAGCGTCCATTGATTCATTCAATAAATATATAAGCTTGGAAATATGATAAATGTGAAAGTAATTCCAACACATAATTACTTATGTCAAACGTAATTCAAGACCTTCAAATCGTATCGATTACATTTCTAATGTCAGTCATGATATACCTATATGTTGAAATTAAAAATGTAGTAGCTTTCTCTCTGCTATTCAATAAAAAAAAAACTTAAAATTTTGCAGTAAGCCTATCTCCGAATGAAAGTTTCTTCAAAGTTATATTTTTTTTAAGTAAGTTCAGGTACTTAACTCTATTAATTTATTTATTTTGCTGTGTCGAACCATTAATAAAGAGTTTTTAATTAATTATTTAGGATATGTATTAAGAATTAAAATAAGACAATATAAAACAAAACAGATTTATTTTCGCCTGTGCTGAGTGAAACAAAGATAACAGAATAAAATATCAATAGGAAGATAGATATTACATATCAGTACCCAAATTATGTTTACTTTAATTAAGTAAAATAAAAAAAACAAGTCAGTATTACAGTCTTTAAAAATGTAAATATAATTATTTTGGTAAATAACATTAAAAATTATAAACAATAAAATAGGAAAATATGTAGAAGAATATTATTTTGTGTTAAAGAAAATTAAAAATAAATATAATATACTCCGTTGAAATACCTACAAACAATGCGAATAAGTACATAATTTATATATGCATAATAATATATTAATACAATATTATAAATATAGCTAGAAAAAATAACACAGTGCGCGCTTAAACCTAAAAATAAATAATTTCAATAAATTAGTGAGTATTCTAGGTACATTTGTCATTTACCTACACTTACAACAATATAATGCTTATTAGATTTGAATCATGACTAAGTCTGTGTATCTCCAAAATAAATAATAAAAAACAAAATAATACATATTGCTACTCAAATTAAAACACAATAAATTCTTTGTCACTTGAAAACTTGAAAATAAAAACAATATAAAATTAAACCTAAAAATAAATATCACAAAATCAACATTCACTATTCAAACCAAAATGAACTATCAAACAAATATGTTTCTATAAAAATAACACACTAGACTCAGTCATGTTAAAAACAACATTTCTAAAAAATCACCGTCGCCTTACGTTTAAATTCCTTCCATAGCCAGAGTGTCCATAGCCCCCAACATCCTCGTGAGCAGTGGAGTGCGAATGAGAGTGAGAGTAAACAGGCTTAGATACGATCTCATATGTGGTGGACTTTTGACCTCCTGTGAGGGACTTGAGACCAACGATCCCTGACAAAAGGAGGGACATCAAAGCGGTGACCAGAGCCTTGCCAGCGAGGAGGGCGAGCGCTCCAAGACCCATTGTCATCATAGTACCTGAAAGCAAAGTATCATGGTTAGATATTTATGTATAATAAAACCTAATAAATAGAAGAGATAGCAGTGATAGCCAAGTTGGTAGAACGCTTGCCACGGTAACGAGGATTGCAGGTTCAAACCCCGGCTCGCACCTCTGGGAATTCATGTGCGAATCTCTTTTTAAACGATGAATGATCACTTGCTAAGCGGTGTAGGAAAACATCGCGAAGAAAACTGCATGTCTGAGAGAACCCCTCGAAAGATGTGTGAAGTCCGCCAACCCGCACTGGGCCAGCGTGGTGGACTACGGCCTAATCCCCCTCGCATTGAGGGGAGACATAAAAAAGCGCTGGAATTATTATTATTATATTATACATAGAAGTTATAATCTATTTACTGTGGCATTCAAATCATGATCGGGTTCATCGGAAGAATACACCCAGTGGCATATTTATCCTTGGGCCATGTCAGCAGAGGCTTGGGGCAGCGCTGCTACTTGTGCTCAGTTTTTGCAACCTTCCATATTCATTACTTATCTTTCGTTAATTAATGGGGCAGTAAATCTCTTAGGTCTAGGGCTTTTAGCTCAGGGTCGCCAAATCTTATAATGCGCACTTGAGTACATTCACATTCGTAGATAGTATTTGGATTCAATATGGGACGAGATTGTTGCCTAGATACTGGGAATACTCTCCCTCAATGCGAGTCAAATTCAAATTCTTTAACCCACCACGCTGACCAAGTCTGGGTTGGCGAACGTTAATATGGCTTTTAAAATACGTTCGTGTATAATTTCGCTGAACAGCAAGAGTCTATCAGTATTGAAAATGAGATTACTTATTTTTTATGAAGTCCATCGTGGGACGGGATAAAAGACGCTCACGTTACTGAAACGCTACATAAAAAGATCATTCTTGAGCTGCTGGTATATAATGTTATCTGCCAACATGATTTTGAAAAAGATGCCCAACTTTTGGAAAAAAAAAGATACACATCGATTGAAAAAGCATAAAAAGTGTAACAGCAATTACAGCGCACGTCTGGCTCGTTGCAACAATGATAAGTAAAAGTAAATAATTGTTGGTATGTTTAGATGACAATTTATTTTTTCTCTATCATTAACTTTACGCTCTGATTGTCAGGAACACTCATTAAAGTCTTTTGTTTTATCTATACTTCTGATTCCTTCAGTAAATCTTAATTAAAAATATTTTATTTCGTGGCTATCCGCATTTACATACATTTAAATATGTATACGAGTACTTAAAATGAGATTGTAATTTGGTCATGTTTGTACAATGAATTCAAAATTTTATTCGGATTTCTCTGAATCCAATACAAGTGGTTTTAGAATTCTTGTCTGTGTGTTTGTTTGGTTGAGCATCACCGAATCTGTCGGACTAATTTCAAAAGGGTTTTCAAATACATGCTATGATCATAAGGAGCTCCAGCTGCGGTGCAGGCAAAACCACGAGCTTAAAACTAGTTATATAGTTTATAGAATTAATATTCAAAGTAAAAAAAATATGATCCAAGCCACTCCCTACTCTATGTTGTATCATTTAGAGGAGACTCTGTAGGTATAAAGTACCTCTGAAGATTATTATAAGATAATGATGAATAGAACAGCCTTCAAAGATAAAGTAGTTTTCATAGATGCTCAATATTACCAACAAACCAGTGTTGTTTTAAAGGTATCCGTTAAAAATATAATTACTTTCATAATTAGTTTTTTAATCTGTAGGATCTAGATTTGAAATCAGATTATAATTTTACGATATAGTATATTGTAGAATTTGGTTTAAAAATAATTACCACCGATTTTTTAATGAAATAACACTGATATTTACGTGAAACCTTTTGATAAAGTTATATATGCACGAAATCTTTATATACCTTATGTGTATCTAGAAACTTCAAAAATTCAAGCACGACACTGTACTATGTATAAGATTCACTTTTGAAAACAAATTTTCATCTCTATAATTACATACCTTTCATCAAAAGTCCAGCAGCCATTAGACCACCCATACCCCCCTTCTTTCCACCTCCAAATCCCCCTTTACCCCTTGCTTCTCCAACCAAAGCTCTGGCTTCTTCAGCAGCGCCTTCGTCTAGAAGCTTCAACTGCACTGTATGAGTATCCAAGTAATTCCCAAGCCTATAGAGAAGAAATTTATCCAACCTCTCATCAGGTTTCAAAGGTAACGATCTTGCTAGCTCTGCTGCGAATTCTTCAATGTTACTGCCATTTTCTTTACTCGGTTCTTTAACTAATCTCACACCAGGTAGCAAATGTAATTCGTCTTTGGCGTTGAGCTTTTCAAGCATCGATATCGCTTCTATTTTCAGGCATGTAGGGCTGAAAATCCCGCTCGTACAATCTTTTCCCATAGCTCTTGCGGCGTTCACTACTGTAGGTTTTAGTATATTTTGAGGAGTGCCACCTATTTCTGGATTAGGCATTGCTGTCACTGTGGCAGCTAGTAGTAGTGACGTTATGATATACATTTTTCTTAAACGCGTGCGGTTCGTTACGAATGCTGGTATACATTGATAAGCAATTGTTCCGTACACCTTTTATATATCTTACATAGTATGATTAGCAGTAAGTACTTTTAAAGCCATTATA
The DNA here is from genome assembly GCA_905404115.1 of Pheosia gnoma. Taxonomy (NCBI): domain Eukaryota; kingdom Metazoa; phylum Arthropoda; class Insecta; order Lepidoptera; family Notodontidae; genus Pheosia; species Pheosia gnoma. The sequence continues at coordinate 404,852 of FR989916.1, forward strand.
TTTTCATACAAGACTGACTGCAAAAAGTCTGCTCTCTCTCAGTCTAAACAGAACTCTATTGCATTCGTTTAAAGATTATTTTTAATTGGTTTCTTTGTAGGTTTTGGTTTATTATCATATGCAGTCATCGGAGTAGAGGCGGCTCATGTAAATGTAGAGTTATTTTATGGATTTTTAATATGTTGATAACTGAATATGTTTTTTGTTAAAAATTTAAATGCTTCGGCTTTATGTAATATCTTTTGGCGAATCGAGATTTGTTTTAATCACTGCATTTTTTTTCAATAATTAATCATATTACGCACCCCTTATAATTAATGATCATTGGTTATGCTCTTGTGTTCTCCATATACGACTTTTATTGAATCTGCGGTCCAAGTTTCTCAGGACACCGCTCCTAATCACTCAAGTTTTTTTACCCAATTGAGTGGTGTTGTATGACTGAAGTACTTCTTGTTAGACATCAAACAGCCAAAACCGCGATGAATCAGACGTCTTGATTACATTGTTACATTATTTATAACATCGCAAAAAGTTTGTAACAAAAACTACAGAAACTTTATCGGGCTTTGCTTTTTCTCTTCTTTAAAATTATAATAATTAATTTTATATAAGCTTTTTGTTGCTGTTCGACTACGAGTATTATGTCTATATGAAGTACCTAACATTTTATTGATAGCTTTTTAATAATCTAATTGGCTTAAGATTATGTCTTTGCGCGAAGTGATGAATATATAAAAAATATCAGATAGGTACTTTGATAGATTAATTCAATATACGATATACAGTACTAGAATCAAGTCTAAACATAAGCCACGCAATCAAATCAAGTAAACATGGAGCATATCATTGCTATGGTCGTGTGCTTCCAAAAATTAATAAGTACGGTGAATTATAAATTGGACTATTTAATCTCCGCTAGTTTGTTAAATATGATTCAATTATTTTCTAATTATATTGACGATAAAAGACAAGGTAGTTACGTAAAAAGAAAAGTGAATATTCTAATTTTGAGTGATTATGTCCTGTATCCCATTGATCCTAGGAAAACTTAATCTAACCAAACATTTGCGGATTAGGTTATTAAAGAACAGCTAGCAATTGTCACAATTTAAACCGACAACTTATATCTACATAAAATCCATATTTTTAGCCTTTCCCATTTCAACTAGTGGGACGACCGTTGCCTTACCACAGTTGTCAGAATTCATCAATCCTCTAACTACCTATTCTTACCTTCTAACTAACTATTAACGACTATCAAAGATACCAGGAGGATTATGTTTTATTTAAATAAATCCAAATAACATAAATGTAGACTACCATTTTTTAAACAAATGAAACGTAAATAAATTACATACCTTTCATCATCATAGCCATCGCCATAAGTCCTCCCATTCCACCCTTCTTCCCACCGAGTCCCATTCCCCCCTTTCCTCTTCCTTCTTCAATCGCATTCTTCGCTTCTTCCACAGCAGAATCGTCCAAAAGTTTCAGTTTCACCGAGTGAGTATCCAAAAAGCTTCCAAGATGGTACAACAGGAACTTATCCAGCCTCTCATCAGGCTCCGAAGACATAGATCTTGCTAGATCAGCAGCCACTGTATCATATTTAGATTGGTCACCATCCTTAACTAGGCTCACTCCAGGTATTAAATTCACTTCGTCTTTGCTATTGAGCTTTTCAATTAACGTCAAAGCTCCAAGTTTTAAACAAGCAGGACTCAGAATTCCGTTAGCACAATCCTTTTTTATAACTCGAACTTTATTTTCCACTTCGGGGTTAGGTAGCGCCACTATCAAATTCACAAGACCAAATATTATAATTATTTTATGCATTTTGGTGAACACGTCCAACTTTTGTTCAGGCAAATTTAGAACTGTGTCCATCTATTATATTGTCACCCTTTTATATTTCATGACTTGTGGTCAAATGATTGCTCCCGAGTAGTGTGGTCCAGTCTCTGTGTCTGAATTAAACAAATTTCCATCTACCGTTATTAAATAATCTTAAAATTTCTAATAAACCTTATTGCTGAATATAGAAGGCTTAATTTTGTTTGTGACTTCAATGTTTTAGATTCCATTGACGGCAGCATTAAAGTAGTTTTTGTCTGCGTTTTCATAGGATCGTTAGTAAAATGAGTGTGCAAGTAAAATATTAGTTTCACGCGGATTAGTGCTTTAAGATAATTGTATCATAGACGAATTTGGCGTGGCGGTTCAGATTATTGTTTTTGTTTTATTCTGATAGATGTGCGCGAGAACGCATCATAATGCTCATGAATAATTTTCGTGTTTTTTTTTGCTTATTTACTTATCTTCAAATTTATCTAATGCTTTCAGAACAATTTGAGTTGTATTAATTCAATTATTGTTCATCTCTAGATCTGTTTTAAGATTTAGTTCACTATTGCTCCTTGATATCATAGTAACTGTTATTTTGTATCAACATCAAACTTAAAGGAGTTATGAAATTTTTGGTCTGCTTCGTTCCTTTTCTTTGTCGCTCGCTCTGATGTGAACAGGGTGATTCAGAAAGGGTATACTAAGCATTGAACCAGCGCTTTTTTTGTGTATTTATAAACATATATCCGTGGCTGCGTGTGTTATTTTTTTTTGCTATTCTGCTATTCAATAAATCAAAGATCTTAAAAATCGGCCTACCCGTTCTTGAGTTATAAATGGTGTAACTAACACGACTTTGTTTTATATATCAGGTGTAACAAAAATAGTGTACAACATTTTAACAGATAAATCAGTAAGTTATATGGATCACGTTGATGTATAACAGAATTGTCTGAAATGATGTTTGATTTTGTTTAAACAATGCGAGTAGCGTTTGGCCGTGCACTCAGTACAGGGTGTATTTTTTTAATTTTTATCTTTGGGAATGTAATCCTTATAACCTAGTGTTAGCACTGTTAAAATATTTTACAAATTGTTGTTACACCTTGTATAACAAAAAAAATGGCCCTATAGAACCTATTATTAAGATTGACAGTACCTTTTCTTTTCCAAATCGTAAACACACCTAATCACTCCATTTGACGTCAAATTTTGTGTAGAAAGCGACCGCTGGTGTGTATCTAATGGAGGGCTGCCACTGAACGTGTTGTTCTTGGAGCGTGAACTTTTCCTAAAACGAAATATAGTGGATGTCACTCTTGTTAAGGAAAACGCAATAGCTCCTCTATCTAAAATTGTACGACATGATTCAATTTGGTATCTGAAATTGAATTCAATGTCAATTGACGACTTTAGTAGGACAGTCGGTGCTGTCCGTGCTTTCGGGACTAAGGGTGCCGTGTTCGAATCCCGGTAGAGGCAAACTTTGTGTGATGAGCACGATTTTCTGGAAATTGTGTGTACTTTTTATAATATTTTAAAGCGATGAAGTACACCTAGGGATTGTTATAAAAGTTAAAAAAAGAAGAAGTGAAGGAAGTAATAATAACCAGATAATTATCTCATTTTAAGAGCATCTGGTTTGTAGTCTCTCTTTCAGGAGCCTTGCAGCTGTAAAACCACAATAGGCTGAAGGATTATGTACCTTCGTATATTGCCTTTCAGCAAAAGAGTAGATCTTTTCTAAAGAAATTCTGTTATTATGTACAGTTTTCATTATCAAACCGTAGACGTGCGTTTATGATCGCTGGAACGTAAAACAATTTTTGGTGTAAAACCACAAAATCGACAATACTCTGTGTGGAACCAATGACCTTATTTTCCACATTACTCATGCACGTGCAATACTTATCTGCCTTTAAAACTGTATAAACTTCTCTGACTTAAACTTTTTGGCTTTCCATAGATATTATTGCTACTCCCTAAAAACCAGGCGTAATTGTATTTATATTGCCAAGTTAGACGCTCATTCGTGGAATACTACATCTGCTAGTAAACCATTTAGTATCTAGCCAATAAATCGTCATGGGTTTGATATTATGTAATTATTAAAATTACATACTGAACCCTTGAAATCATGTGTCAGTATATGCGTGTATTTGTCTGTATATAAAAGCTCAAATGGAATGAAGAGAATAACCGTCAAAGAAATTTATTCACAACGATTATCACTCAGATTTGTCTACAAACCAATATTCAGTAAGAAATACAATCTGCATAATGTTTCTTTTTGTTCATCAAACGCTACGCTACGCAAAAAAGAAAAAAACAATACAACACTCTCTAGCGGTTAGCTCTGATTACGGTACACTTTTTTACTTTTTATTAGAAGCCTTTCATTTAGTTCCCACGACGCCACCAACAGATGGCGCTGGTGTTGAGTTTGCAAGCCACTGTAGTTAACCCAAGAGATGGCGTTAGTAGACTGTGTTTTAAAGCAAATAGAAAAAGAGTTCAGTGAAAGAGGACCGCTGTATAATGTTTCATTTTGTTAGTTTATTTTTATTTATTTGGAATAGATTCAGTACTGTATAATAGATCTTTAGTTCCTATTTTATTTTGCTTTGAATTTTGGATGATGTAATGTTTAAGATTGGCTTGTTCGAATCTGAACACTAAGTACTTGTTATTACGGATGGATTAAGTTAATTTAAATACCGTAAAGGTTATAGAAGGTTAGTGAAATAGGTTAATTAAAAAAAACACCGTTAACGAATTATTATCGATATCTATCCATTGATTTTGCTTATCACCTTGTTCCCTAACGGTCATAGCTTGATGATTATTATTATATTTGATATTTTCTGTCTGACCATACACTTACTAGAAGTAAAAAATACCATTCAAACTGGCCCAGTAGTTTTCGGTGATGGTCAAACAAACAGTTACACAGACAAAATATCTAAAAACACTGGTTTTGGATTCAGAGACATCCGAATAACGAATGACTAAAAAAATATCCTATTTACAGTTGTCTTAAAGTATAATAATAATATCGCCAGACGAACACACCAACTATACGATCACATACTAAGCAACGCTTGTATTAAATATAGGTTCCATAAAATTGACTGAGACACAATTTAAACATTCGTGCTTATCACACAAAGTTTTTCCCTACCAGGACTCGAACCTGGCACCACGGTCACTACCGACTACGCTAATCAGATCGTCAGTATATAGAATATTATTATATTGACCCCCCATTTATCGTTGGAAATACTAATTTTGACTGTATAATTTTAAATATAACTAAAACTTTCAATTAGATAACATTACTGGTTTTCAATTATCTGAAATAAAAATGTCCGCCTGTAAATTGTTACGTATATTACAGCCGCTTTCGTTTACAATAGCCATCCTAAGGTCATCAACACTGGCTGAATAGTTCGTTATGTAACTTTGAAAGCTTCATTCATCATTCAGTACTAGTATAACTATACATACACCTCAAAACTAAACTCTCTGCGTACATATTTATAGTTTAAATTTGTCCGTTCACATTGCGATCTCAGGCACACTTGAGAATTAAGCTCTATTTCTAAGATGTAAAGTTGAAGTTTATCTGCATTTTGAAATAGATGGTAGTCGAAAAATGAAAGTTTGTGAAAGTTAGCACCTGCCTAGCGTGTGTGTGTGTGTGTTATATAATTTGTGTGTATATATGTTAGGTTGTTAATTTATTACTATTATGAGTGTTATTGGATAGTTTTCGAAGATTCTAGAAGCGAGTAGATCAGTAGAAGATTGGATTCCTACTCTATTTTTAAATTTGACGACCTGATTAGGTCAGTTAGTACTGACCCTGCTCTTTACGCTCACGGTGCCAGGTTTGAAACCTGGTGGGGAAATGTTTGTATCCGAGTCATGGATGTTTAATATCTATATAAGTATTATATACTACTGAGTTCGCCCCCAGTCCATTGTGCTGTATCCATAATGGAATTTCTATTAAATTCTGAAACAATCGGGCTAGACCTGGGGCCAGATAACACCCGAGCTGGACTAACTACATCAATACTTACAAGATTTCCAAAACATTCCTCGCAAGGAATGAAAAACATGACAAAGTCGTCTTCACGCAACATGTTTTAATTTGCTCTCTACATTGTTCTAAACTAATCTTTTTATCATTTTACCACTAATATATATTTTTATAACTAATAATTACGTAATTTGAAGAAAATAAAACTACCGCTTTATCATCAGAATCTATATAGAATCCATGGAAATCTCAGCTATTTCCAATATAGTTCAAAAGACATCAACGCGCTAGGTCGAAACGTTCCTCTTTTATTTGTTTAATGTGTGCAGTCGAAACTTTTTAATTTCTACATAGTACGTAGTCTAGCACGTAACTTCATACCCGGGTCATACACAATAGTTACAAATCACAATTTTAAAACATTGTATTCCAGTATGCATACATTCAAATTAATTTAACAGCAATGAGAAAATGTCAATTAATTAGTACGAGTAGGTACGTTCAGAATGCCTTATTAGCTTTACTAGGTATTTTAAATTCTTCAATACTTAACATACATTCACCGCACTATCGACATACATACAAACTCTACATTCCAATGCACATCCCAAATACATAATGCGCGTACGCACCGGGATGGAAAACGAGGCTACACGCACACACGCGCACGTGAATGCCAATGGCACGCACACACACGCAGTGTGAAAGTGTGTATACATAGGTAAGTGGTTTGAATGAAGTTGTGTAAATGTTTGTATGGAAATTAAATGTTATATGGACTCTAGTGTTTATCACAACTTCTCAGTTAAGCGTGAGACCCTTGTTGTGTATCTGATAAAACTCTTCCCACCTGTCTAGCTAGAGCAGCCTCTTTCACCTCCTTATACGACATGATACCGACCCTTTCTAACAAACTCATGTAGCTTTTCTTGGTCTTTCTCTACCTTGCCCTCCTACTTTCTTCTCCTCTATCATGTACTTTATAAAGGTGTCAGGTGACCTATTATATGTATCCTTCCAATTTTAATCATATGCATTATTATCTTTCTTGTTCTCTCTACAATACATGCTTACTGCTCACCCTTTCCATCCAAATGATATTTTCTATTCTATATTATCTTCATTTAGTTATCACTTATGGTGATACAAATCTATAATAAGAAGCCTATTACTTGAGCTACAAGAGACGAGAGAAAATCACGACTGTAAACCCTGAAAACTTGGTCAGAGATATTTCAAATAGTAGTCCCCAATCATGCAGTGCATGGCCTTATTTTGGTCAAATAAAATTCTTTACGTTTATGTAGCTTGGAAAGGCAGCACAATAGAGTTGACAATACACTGTGTAACCTACATTATCGATTTAAATAAGTACTATAAAAAGGCAAACCTTCTGAAGTTTTTTCCAGACCTTCTCATATGGAGTCGCGTTCCGAGCCGGTTTTAGGGTTAAGCACATACTATTTGTAATGTACCCATACAAAGTAAAATGTGACTATGACTTGTCTTTGACATTGGGAGTCTGTAAAGTATACGAGTCTTTCGAGACTCTTTCGAGAATACCGCGATCCACTCTCTCATATTAGAAAGTCCAATCTAAGTATACTCAAAAGTGATGTAACATTTCTTTATATTTAGTTTTCCATAGTGACACGACTCTCGTGGCCAAGTGAGCGAGCCCGGGTTCAACGGCCGACTTTCACGGCAGCCATCTTGCTTCCGAGACGATGATATAACCTGTATAAGGATGCTGTGATGTCATTTACGAAATGAAAGTTCTTTCATTTGAGTTTGAAAGGAGGTGTTGAGTAATTTAGTTTTTTTTTGTTACTCCGTGATTGTATTGAAGTTGTCAGATATTATGTATTTTGTCGGTTGGGTGCAGACACATTGAAATCTTTCAGTTGTCATGGCGGTTTTTTAGGGATGGAAATTATAATTATGGCCTGATAAGCGCAGTTGGTAGTGACCCTGCTTTCTGTGCTGAGGGTTCCGGGTTCGAATTCTGGTAGGGTCAAACTATGTGTGATGAGCACGAATGTTCGTCTGGCGATGTGTGTATGCATGTGTGTCTCACTTATGTGAGAAATATGTTATTTGTTATAAGGTTATTGGTGGGTTTGAAAGTAAACAGGCTTAAATACATGGGTATTTACTCACGTCCATATTGTATGGGGCTATACAGAGACCAAAAAAATGTGCGTTGAAACCTGAAAATAAATTCTCTAATATGCTTGTCAAATAATTCCACTTATCTATTATGATTAAGTGATACAAATATATATTATTACAATATTAACGTTTCTTGGTATGAGAAATGGCTTCATATCATTGCACTTATATATGTCTTAAGATTACTATATTATAAGTGCATCACTTAAGAACGGCTGGGCCGACTTGGTTATGTTTTATAAAATTCCTAATATTCCGATAAAAGTTTTTAAGGAAAAAGAAATAAAAAGTTGACTGCAAAATAGAAAATTCTGGACAGTTCAACGTATATCCGGGATAGTATAGCTAGTTCTTGTAATAAAGCAGATAATAGCAAGATGTCAGAATCCTTATTTTAAGATTGGAACCGAATTTATCTAGCAAATTGTAGCTGTGATTCGGCAGCCAGATATACCTAGAGTAGTTGACTAGAAGGCTTTATGTGAAAGTCGTGAAGATGAATATAATTCCTTTCTTCTTATATTTACTAAGAAAAGTAATTTGGGAATGTGGAAACCATGTTACCATTAACTTGAAATTATATAATATACTGAGTTAATACTTTTTTAACCAGCTACCCAAGCCTGCCTAGCCGTTCCTACATTGTTCTCACATATCCATAACAGTGCACTGCACAAAAATGTATAAGATCCTTTTTAAAAGATCAACCATGTATCTTGCCCATTCCTCTTCATTGGAACGGCATTCCGAACGGGAGGCCCATTCGAGCTTAGTATTTTATAATAATACCAGCCCTTTTATAATGTCCCACTGCTGGGCACGGGCCTCCCTTCAATGCGAGGGGGATTAGGCCATAGTCCACCACACTGGCCCAGAGCGGGTTGGCGGACTTCACACATCTTTCGAGGGGTTCTCTCAGACATGCAGGTTTCCTCACGATGTTTTCCTTCACCGTTTAGCAAGTGATATAATCGTGAAGAAAATGAGATTCACACATGAAATCCAGAAATCGCAGAGATGCGAGCCGGGGTTTGAACCTGCGATTGTTTACATGAGTTAAAAATATTCTGATTCAACAGTCCGTCCCACCTTACTGATCATCGTATCCACCTCATAAATTACCAAAACATCGGACCGGGCGTTCTCTTCTGCATTCACTTTCACGCCACTTTCCAAGTGTGTACCATTTAATACACTTTCACCTGAGGTGGGGTAAAAAACTACATCCGGCTGCGCCCGCGCGTGATTGCGAAACCCAACCGCACCTGATCTGAGAGTTTTTGTTTGAGTAATAGTGTGTAATCATGTTTCGCAGGTGTTGACCTGGAAGTCACTGCTGAAATTATACAGGATCTACATTAGCTCTTAAATTATTATGTTTTTTAAAAAAATGTAGAGATGTCTTCCGTCATTGAAAACAACCTTCAAATATTTTTGTTTAATAACAACTACATTAAAACTAATATTCGAAAAAATTAATAAGTAACTACAATTTTGAAAATTTATTTTAAGTTTTAAAATAACGAACTCACGTATAACTCTTTTGTACTAGGCAGTAGAGCTCATAGAGTTAAGGATACGCATCGCGCTATTACATAATTACCCCCAAATTTATAAACGTTCTATAACTTTATCAAACGTTATATAGTACTGCGCAAAGCAAAACTCTTGTGCGCAGTACTATATGACGTTTGATAAAGTTATAAAACGTTTATAAATTTGGGGGTTAGAGTATAACAAACAATTCAATAGATTCCTATTGGTTTTTTTTTTCAAATTTATATTTTTTGTTATAAAATATATGAATATAACTGTTTCTTTATCTAAATTCATTACATATTATTGACTCTGTAATAAATTTAGGTAAATACGTGACGTCTGAAAAATACACCAGCTTGTATGATGCTAACTAAGCTACACTTGTATTATGAGTACTATACCAAACCATACATACTTTTATGTGTTTTAATCATCCCATCATCTTTCACCCTACATCTGTCTCTTTGGGTAAAAAGTTATCACCTTCTAAGAATATTAGCGATAAGATTTGAATACATAATATTCAACTGTTAAGAATGCCGCAGAATTCCCTTCGAATGTTACTCGGTTGTTCCTAAAACATCAAGCTAAAGTTAAAATAAATCCTAGTCAAACCAGCGTTTCCTACAATCAAACGTACTCAGAGAAGTGAGTACAAGCATCGTTACAAATTAAATAACGAGAAAAGCTGAGCCACCTGCTTTGGGCTATTAAAATGAAAAAAAAGTCTTTGATCAAGACCGAGGAATTTGGGGCCCAACGGCCACCTCCGCTGACGCCTTTCTCCTTGCTTTCACGGCGCGGCGTGGCCGCGTAAACATAGTACCCGCGATGTCCCTTCCTATGACATAACAACATAACCCACACACCTGGCCGTTTAAAAACAATCTCAACACCCTACCACCAAAGCTGGTATTCCTTTGCTGCAATTCGAGGACTTATGTATGTTATTTTCGGTAGTATAATAACAGGTGTGGTTTCCATTTTTTTTTATTTTAGCCGTGATTAGGCACCTACTCGAGTCGTGAGAGAGTTTTCTATGGGCGGATATTTGACATGGGAAATGTTTATGTGGAACATTTTATGTTATGTACTCACATAGTGGAAGATCGAAAAAAGCATACTTTGTTATCAGTTATACAGTTGTAAAAAAATGTTAAATAATAATATTTAAGCTGATGAAAGTACTCATAAAATCGAACAAGTTTCCCCTAGGTAAATAGGGTGAAACATTAAAAAAAAACATAATTAAGCACGGTAGGCCACGTAGGATTGTCGAACATAGGCAAATAAACAATTATTTTTTTAAAGTTTGAACCAAAAATTCCCAAGGGAATTTTTTTTGGTTTTATGAGTACATTCATCCACTAAAATGTTATATCATATTTTTATTACATGCTGTAAATACACTATACTATTATTGTTATGCCTTATATTGTTGATTATAAGGATTAAGGAATTATCATTGAGGAGTTAATATTGATAACAGCTATTCTTATTAAATATTCTTCCCTGTTTTATACTTTGCATGCTGAGAGGCCAAATATGGTGGTACTTGTTTAAATGTAACAACTTATATTATGCACATGTTTAAGCAAATAAATAATTATATTGAATATAAGGGTAAGACTATAAATATATCAGAATATGTCCATACTTCGACTGTGCGTAACGACTATCAATATTGCTTCAATTACAACATCTTTAACGCTGACCAAATTCAACATATTCACTTAGTATGATCATGAGTGGTATCATTTGAGTGGTAATGAAATTAAACATATTCACTTAGTATGATCATGAGTGGTATCATTTGAGTGGTAATGAAATTCAACATATTCACTTAGTATGATCATGAGTGGTATCATTTGAGTGGTAATGAAATTAAACATATTCACTTAGTATGATCATGAGTGGTATCATTTGAGTGGTAATGAAATTCAACATATTCACTTAGTATGATCATGAGTGGTATCATTTGAGTGGTAGTGAAATTCGACATATTCACTTAGTATGATCATGAGTGGTATCATTTGAGTGGTAATGAAATTCAACATATTCACTTAGTATGATCATGAGTGGTATCATTTGAGTGGTAATGAAATTCAACATATTCACTTAGTGTGATCATGAGTGGTATCATTTGAGTGGTAATGAAATTCAACATATTCACTTAGTATTCTCATGAGTGGTATCATTTGAGTGGTAATGAAATTCAACAGATTAAGTAGAGATATTACTTAGGTCCTAGTTGGATTGCAAAGAAAATTGAAAAACCGGTACACAATAATTTTCTCACTTCGATCTTGTAGGATGTTTGCCTAAAAATAGTGGTTCTTATACATTATTATAAGAATCATTATTATTATTACAGGGAAAATATAGCCCTCTGGATAAAAATATATTGTTTAGAGAATAATTCTTCGTTCCGATAATTTATCTGATTATATACATCAAAGTCGTGTTAGTTACACCATTTATAACTAAAGAAAGGGTGCTCCAATTTTTATTGATCTTTGATTTTTTTGAATTAGTCCACCCCGAATAGCAGAATAACTATTAAAACAAGGGGTTTTTTTTAGATTTTCACGTACATTTGATTCTAAGGTGGTATGAAGTTCACCGAGACAGCTAGTTAAACATCTATTTAGTTAGTAGTAATCATGATTAACTTTCTCATTAGCCACCTACCAAATACTTCTTGTAAAAGTATTTTAAAGATCTTAGAAAGTATAATGAATGAACATTTTTAAACGTATAAAATAATTTCATTTATAGAAACGTCATAATCATCATAAATGTAAGAAAACGGAACGAAAATACAACAAAAATGTGGTCAAACGAAAGTGACACGCACACAATCATAAACTGCCATGGTAGTGGTAGAGAAAGTTCGTTTTCTACATTGCCAGGCTTGAAGTGGCGTGGAGTAGAATTAGACTAAATATATTCGTGATATCTTCGGAGTCGGTATGCTTGAAAATATAATTGATTAGTACGATATTTAAGAATTAGACATTTATTAAAGACTTGTCTTTTGTTCATCTACGTGTATGTATTAAATATTTCTGAGTAACGTAGTGGAGGTTCGGTATTTATTATTGCTAATACAGGTGTTTATTCTGAGAACTTGAGTCCCAGACAGAGTGGCAGGTGATTGAAGAATTAAAAGTTTGGGAGACCCTGGCACCTCTTATTAGAGACAGTATTAAATAAGGGAGGAAACAATAGACAATTGCAATATAATCAATTCAATATAGAAACATAAAGACATGCTTTGATTGTCTGTATATAAAATGTAGGGGTTAACAATTATAATACTATTCATAAAATTTTACTAAGTTCCCAACAAAAATAATTTGGGAAAGGGTAGAATTTATTTTTTTATTAATTGCTTATGCTACAAACACGTAAATTATAAATGAACTTCTGAGCTTGAGAAAATCTTGACGGTAATAATAAAGCCTTAAATGGTCTCTTCTCTTTACCTAGTAAGAGCAGATGTTCTAGAGGACATTAAAACATACCAGTTTCTACCATCACTCTAGTATATTTATGGCATAAACCCATAACTCCGGTCAACACTATCTATAAACATGAAAGCATTTAAGTTCTACGACAAGTTAATGCCAATTACAATTAACAAAAAAATACCGACACAAGTCAACTCCACCGATTTCCTTGTCCCGCCTTCCATATCAATGTGTGTGTGAGTGAAAGGCGTGTACATACACTATCGTACCCACGCACCGGTGTGGATGTGTGCGTGAAGTTGGCATGTAATTTTTTTACGCATTCTATGTATATTGAAAACTTGTATAAAAGTGGGCTTGTCCGCTTGCACGGCTTAGTTTCTAAACGACTGACGACGCCTTGGCATGTTTATGATTTTGTTTATGTTTATGATTGAAATTTATAAAGATTTAGGTGTTTTATGAAAATGTTACAATTGATGATCGATTTTAGAGAACTTATATTATGTAGATTGGATTTCTAATTTATTCTAGTATGTAGAGTCACCCGCTATTGGGCAAGCTCCCATCTCTCTATATAAGGAGTTTTTGGTGATATGTGTACCATACTCATTCAGTGAGGGTACGAGTATTAGCGGTCGAGTATAGATTGGTACTAAATATAATCTCACTCAATGGAAAAAAGCCATTAGGGGAAAAAGAAGATAACTTTTATCTATACTCGTTTAGTTAATATAGTTTCATTACCTATATTCAAGTATTCAACATAGAATGTGTAATAATTTACAATAAATTATAAATTGTATAGTATAACTAAGACTTTGAAAAGTATTCAATAGCTTATGTTACTTAGTAACTTGGTATGAACAGAGAAAAATATTTTTTGTTTTATAAACCAAAATATTTGGTTTATTCGAATCGTATACTTTTTCCCGACTACAGTTTTGTGTAGCTATGCTACGGCTATAACAAATTAAGTTAGTGAATATGTTATTTATATGTCAATTAATGTTATGGCATGAAATATACCTAAAATAACAGTTAGCCATTGAGTAATTTATAAAATAAGCCCCTAATAGTATAAGTGCATACATATTTCAAACCTATCTTTATGTGAGACTATCAGAAAGCTAAGATCATATTATGTCTGCAATAATTTATTATTATATATGACGTCCTAGATCTATGTCGAAGATCTAGGTCGATACGTAATGATAATATAATATCCTCTATTTAGGTATCCCCCAGTTCAGACTAGAGTTAACCGAAACTGCTCATAGATGGCGCTAGTAGTCATTATGCGAGCTAAACACATTGTATGGGAACTAAAAAAAAGAGAGGAATAATACCAAACTCTTGAGTATAAATAAATAGAAATAAAAAACTTAATTTTGGAAACTTTTTATTATTTATCTTACATACACAGTTTACAGTCTTATTATTTCTTATTAAATAGGTAATCGTTTCCTTTAATGACACATAAACCCGTAAAAGTTATACTTATTTTAATAGCAAAATTGTTAAAAGCGTTTTTAAAGAAAATATTGCTCAAAAGTATCTTTTATAAATCTACCCTGTACCATCCAAACTTGTAATTAATTTATACAACATTCAAATAAAAGAAAAACATAAGTTAAAAATCTTAAAATAAAATTACGAACTTTATAAAAGTTTCATGCACCATTACATTCAGCTTTGTAAATAAATAAATTTAAAGCTTAAAAACGTTTAAATAAAATAATAAATTAATAATGGAAATAGTAATAGAAATTCCTTAAAATTATAAAGATCATTGGAAATCTGTAGATACATAATTACCGCGTATTAAATTATTTTATTTAAATTTAAATAATCGACTAACAAAAGTTACTTAAAGAATTATGTATCTTTAAAATTGTACTTAAGAAATCCTATAATTAAAGGTAATTTAGTGAAAATATTACCGTCTGCAACATATTATTTTACTATTAAATAAGTTTGAATCTTTCTCATAATTATTACATATCTTATAAATATTTTTTTACTGTCGCCCACGTTATAAATATTTTTTGTATTACTTCCCTAACATTTTACTTATAAATATTTTGTTTTTTTTTTTAATTTAAGATATCTCTACTTTTACGGCGTTAGCTGCGCTTTATACGCCAAGTCATTAGCGTCATTAGCGATGTTCGATGACCTCGCGTAAGGGTACGTCGCAGCTGATGCTGTAGGCGATGACCACTGTTGGGAAGACTGGAAGCCTGCAAGCTGTGGGCAAAAAATATCACAGCTTAAAAAAACTCAACAAAATCTCAATAAAAAAGTACCTTATAGGCTCAGACGAGTAAATAAAATAGATTGAGTGTCGCAAAATACATATTGAACGTCAAAAAACTAAGCCGATTTGTGTATAACACGCAAATTAGGCACACATACACATCAAATTGGTTTATTAATTCGTCTTCCACACTACCTACCTACAATTTGTTTTTTAATTTTCCAAACTTAAAATGAATGAATAATACACGTATCCGCGTGTACTACACAAATCGGCTTAGTTTTTTGTGCTTCAATATTTTGTTTGTGGCACTCAGTCTGAAGACATTTTAGTTGCTTTACTTTTCTAACATACCTTAGGGCCTATTTCAGTACGTGCTAAATAAATCTTTCCACAAAATATTTGACAGATAGCACATATACATACTGTCAAATTAGTTGTGGGTCAGGTATATCAGCGCATTGAATCAGAATCAGAATATTTTTTATTCACGTAGACCATTATTGTACAGTACTTATGAATCGTCAAAAGTTACAAAAATATTATGCTACTTCACCGCCCTGTTGTAAAACAGGCCCTAAGACTTTTTCCTTTCCCTTTTTGAAATACCCGCATATCGGAACAAAATAGCGAGGTTTTAGTACGCCCCAGTCAGTCGGCAACTGTTAGGGTGACACTTTAAAGAAGTGGGGAACTGTGGAGAAATTTACTAATACTGGAACTCAGCCAATAATAGACGCAAAAGTGAGGGTACTACAGGACCCCTCACTTCGCCATTACACGAAGCTTCTCAACACTTCAATGAAGTGTCATCTAGGGTACCGGGGCCCCTCGCTCAAGGGATAGTCTATGCTATAATGATTAGACTACCATCTAACCTTTCTTTGCAGATTTTTGTTTTCGGCAGCCGTTTCCAAGCCCAGATCGCTATGATGAACCTATCTCTGATAGTTTATCGCAATGTAAGGAGATCTTACCTTCCCACTGATATTATTAAGTCCACCGCCACTCAGAAGCTTCTGGATCCCCAAAGCCGCAGCAACCACGAAGGCTAGTTTGGCCACCACCAGAGCCTTGGTGACGAGGAGCGTCAGGCCACCGAACAGAAGACCAGCTACAGCCAGGACTTTAACTCCAATGCCAGCTAATAATGGGCTGTACTTCTTGATTTTACCACGAGCTGAAAAGAAGGGAATGAGTTAGAGAATGAAATGAATTGCATAATTGCTGGAAGGCAATGAACTGTTACGTGAATGAACGTCACAGCTGCAAGGTCATCTCGCGCGATCGTATTGCGTTTGTGGTTGCCGAGAAGATGTTGGATTGTATGCGATGCAAGTACAATTTCGATTATATATTTGTTTATTAGGTACACAAAACAATCAAAAAAATATTAAGTATACACATTGGATGAGTTTACTAAATGTGCTGAATAGCACAAAAATAATAAAATGTAAAATTAGTAATCTTTTGCCGAAAGCAAATAAACTTTTTTTTATAACTTGTTCTGAGATTGAGAAATTGCCAAAGATATTTTTTTTCTTTAATAATTGTTTTTAATACAATTATTTATATGTTTATATATATGTTATATATATGTTTTTAATATTTAATAAATAATTGTTTCTTTAATAAATTTTAATCACCAATAACAGCTACTTTTTAAAAAAATATTGGATCATCATTACAAAGACACTATAGACATCATTAAATACTACGAATGCAATATAGCCACTCGACGTAACCTTGACCGAGCGGCCGGTTACGTTTACGACGTAATAGGGTCAATGGCCCATACCACTGCTTTCATTTCTGTACTGGACTTTCCTCGTAGGGAATTAATTGATGATATACAAGGTGTATCAGGAATGCGAAACAATATTTTATGTATATACGTGTTGATTCATAAAGAGTATACTAAGCCTTGAATCGTGAAGTCAGAATTGGATACGATATATGAAAAAAAATGGTTGCAAGAAATGAGATTTGTCTTTTTTTGGATACAATTATTTTATCGACATATCGAAATTCTATCAATCGAAGCCCTGGTTCCAGGCTTGGTATATCCTTTCTGAATCACCCTGCATAAGTTAATTTAAGTTAAGTAAGCAGTGAATCCGGGTCACCAAATAAACTTTAATATCTCGAAAACTAAGGATGCTAGTCAAACTATCTTATATATATAATTCGTGTATATCTATACATATAAATAAAATTGGACTGTCTGTTTGTAATATTAAAATAACCGCTTTTTACTAAGTGCATTTGGATGTATACACGTTACCTATACCGAAACAACATTTTTTACAATTTTTGTCTGTCTGTCTGTCTGTCCGTCCGTCTGTCTGTCTGTCTTTCTGTCTGTCTGTCTGTCTGTCTGTCTGTCTGTCTGTCTGTCTGTCTGTTTGTTCCGGCTAATCTCTGAAATGGCTGGACCGATTTTGACGGGACTTTCATTGGCAGATAGCTGATGTAACAAGGAGTAGCTTAGGCTACTATTATATTAGAAAAAAAAATAGGATCTCACGAAAAAAAATTAAAACCAATGTTGCAGCGCAGCGCCTGATTAATTTTGATAGCAACAACCTGCAATGCGTTTAAAATAACACAAGTTTAAAATAAATTTCAGAATTACTATTGAAGTGATCTTTGCGTACCTTCTTCGAAAGTCCTAGCAGCCTCTTTCAACTCGCCAGGTTCAAACTTGACGTTCAATTTGTCCTCCCCAGAGGGATCTCTGAAAAAAAAAGTGACACTATTGAAGACAAAATACGAAATTAAACTATGACTAAGTAGAAGTAACCGACTATTTCAGGATGGAGACCCTTTGCAGAAATGTTCTATGACAGAACTATATATTTACGCAAACTATAGGTAAGAAATTACCCGGATCTGTCCAGTGTGTCATTACGTAAACGTTCTTCGAAAGTAAACCTTATGCGCTGACACATAACGTGAAGCAAATATTGACGCGTGTAACAATTGAATGTAAATGCATGTTTTCACCACATTTACATGACAATCGTTTGTTTAAAATAAAGCAATATTATTGTGAGTTTGCCATTTCAAACAACTAAATAATACTCATAGTTTATATTCTTAGTAAAGCTTGCTTTAAGAAATGTAGGCTACGCCCCTTATCCATTAACAGGATAAAAAAAATGTATTAAGTAAAAATAAAAACATTGCAGGGCTTCTATCCTCCAAAAAGTTTATTTTGAAATAAAAATCAAACAACTAAAAGGCTCAAAATAAAATATAGACTAACCTCCGAATTTATAGACGTTTTATAACTTTATCAAACGTTATATAGTACAGCGCACAAGAGTTTGCTTTGCCCAGTACTATATGACGTTTGTTGACGATGAAGTAATAAAACGTCTATAAATTCGAGGGTAAAAGTACCGTCTGATATTCAAAATCTATTATTTGAGAAATAATTATCAAATTAAAGGCGTTTACAACCCTACTATTGACGTTTGACTTTGTAGAACACGCGAATATCGTTCGTACGTACACACGAATACGTGTACAACAAAATCGGCTTAGTTTTTTGTACTTTAATGAGTTGATCGCGTCGCTCTGTCTGCATTATTTCTTCGTCTATGGTTTTGACATGAACGTGCAAGTTGAACATTTGATTGATGCAATACGCTGTAATCCCCATACATTCCATCGGATTTGTACTAAATGTTATTTACATACAAACGGACTACTTTCGCTTTTTGTGTTAGTTGTTTCACTTACAATTATTATGATAAAGGATTAAGTGATTAGCAGGTAGTTTTATTATATTATCTTGAGTATTTGATGAATAAGCAAAGCATTTGGTGACGTACTAGCGATAGTTTAGAATCATATACCTGTTGAAATAATAGGCCCATCTCTCGATCCTTTAGTATAGCGGTTATTTTAATTTGTATTTTCTTTTTTTCATAAAATTATTAAGGGTTCAAATTAGCGGTATGCTAACATGACAGCGCGGTATTGCAAGGATTGACTTGCTTGTTTTGGTTGGGTTTGAGTTTAAAAAAAAATTGTGTGTTCTCTATATATTGGTAAGTTTGGTAAACTGTTAGATAGCAATTGTTTATCACATAAAAATCAATAAAATAAATAAACTTAATTATTCTACCACAAGGTATACGGATGATATCTCACGCGTAGCATGAAGCTGGTGCATGCGAGTGGCGGAGGACCATGATGCGTGGAAATCATCGGGGGAGGCCTATGTTCAGCAGTGGACGTCTTAAGGCAAATAGTATAGTAGTATGGTACTTATATTACTGTGGAAAGAGGTCAGGCCCTCCATTAAGTACCTAATAACTATTACAAAAAGTAAAGGTTGAGAACATAAAATATAGTTACATTTTGGACGATTCGGGAATCGAATCCTAGATACAAAGATTACTAGCTACGCCTACGACTAGACCAGCACCGCAGTCTATATAACATAACGTATGTAAAATAAATACTGAAAAAAACACTCACTTTTCAATCGCAACGCCTGAAAATAGTTCGATCCTCCCATCATCGTCGTTCGAAGGCCCAGGAGCAGCTCTGCAGACCACCACGGCAACAACGAGAATCAAACACGGCACACGCATAGCTAAAGAAAACGACCGAAAAGTAACAAAGTGTTAAAAAAATACCGCAAAGTACCAGAAGGTACTGAAAATTACCAAAAGGTTTTTTTTGGGGTATTAGGATGTTAGTCCTTAGAAGGTCGTATACGCAGTGAGATGCGGTCGGGATACCGTTCGCTTTTATATGACCGGCGGGAAGTTTGTGAAGCAAGGTTACTACGGAACCTGGTGTGAGGAGTTAAATTAGTTTTGGTACTTGGTAGTTTTGGGTGGTCCGATTTTTTTTAAATTATATCAGTATACGTAATACTGGCTTAGTTCATTTATTATATGTATTTAAATAGTAATCAGGTTGTTTATGTATGATCTATTAAAAATAAAATTGGTTATGAAATAGGTTTGGAATGGATAGAGGTTTATTAAAGAATCACCATAACATTTCAGTGTTAAATATCAATCACATGAACAATACAAGCCGTGAAAAAATGCAGCAATTTACTGTGTAAAAATTAATTTAAAAAAAAATCTCAAGAGGATAGGCACCTACAGAAAGTTACAAGAATATTTAAAAAAAAGCACCGGTTAGCGAAATAGTTCTTAATATTAATGTGGGCAGGATTAAAATTCAAATACGCATTTGACTCAGTATTAAATTATTGACGATACAACTAGCCTTCTATAGTATAATTTTCTAATTTTTTTTTTTAGTATAGTTTTTTTATAGTATCAAGACCAAACACTGTAACTACAAAGTTTAAACACTCATTCATACACGCGTTGCTCCTCACCAGAACAAAAGACGATCGTCAACACAACTTAACATAACTACTTCAGCAGGTATCTATAAGTGGTACTGAATATACAACCTTCGCACCGGGCAATTAGGTATCATTTTCAATGACGATAAATCTGTGCTGAATTGTAATCATGCCAAAATATACGCTTTGTACTATATTAGAGAGATTTGTTTAGCACGTTGGTTGTTACATAATTGGGTTACACCTATCCGTTTGTGAGTAAATAAACAAGAAATGCAACCTAGATTCCCCTTCTCACTCTGATAAATACTCTTCTAATAAGGTAAAGTAGTAAATCAAACTTGATAAATAGGTACTTCTGAACTCCCAGTTACCTGAGTTTTTAAATGTACTATCTCTTTGTTTTATGGAGCCGCCTGCTAGTGCAGTCCACCGATCTCTTCCTGGGTCTGGGTAAAGTGTGTTTAAAATTTCTTCTGATAGGAAATTCTACGTAGTCTATCCCCACAATTACAATAGCATTACAAAGAGCTTTTAACTCTCGACGCTCTTGTCACGGTGTTATTCTTTTAAACAAAATTGCATGACAGCACTCATGCAATTTTCTAATATAATATTAAAATGCCCCTTACATTGGCAGAATCGTATAGGGCCTAGTCTCAATAGAAAAAAACCGAATAGAAAAAAAATGCCTCATTTCGGAGCAGCCAGTATTTCCGTCTTAATAATACCAGCCCTTTTAATGTCCCACTGTTGGGCACGGGCCTCCCCTCAATGCGAGGGGGATTAGGCCAACGTCCACCACGCTGGCCCAGTGCGGGTTGGCGGACTTCACACATCTTTCGACAGGTTCTCTCAGACATGCAGGTTTCCTCATGATGTTTTCCTTCACTGTATAGCAAGTGATAATCGTGGTTGAAAATGAGATTCGCACATGAAATCCAGAAATTGCAGAGGTGCGAGCCGGGGTTTGAACCTGCGATCCTCGTTACCGAGGCAAGCGTTGGCTATCGCTGCTTTCCGTCTTATTCGCTCCTGATTCTAAAATAACGGCGTGATGATGTTTATTCGTCATTTCTTGAAGTGAAACTTTTTACGGTCAATATTTTTAAGCCTCGACCTCAGACTAAGAAATAATACAGACGGAGTGTCACAAACAATGTGTTGAAGCCTACGAATAAATTAAAGCACATAATATCAAGCCAAATTGTGTAATGCGAGCATAATACACCTACATATCTTATGAATTTGTCTATGTTTAGTAGTAAAATAAAAAATAATGTGCCCTTAAATAGTGTTTTATTTGAATTTAATACATGAATTTGATGTGTATGTTTGTGTAATTAGCGTGATTTTGTGCTTCAATGTATCGTTTGTGACACTCCGTCTGTTAAATTTATTTGTCTGAGGCCCTAACTTGGCAAAGGAAGGTGCCTTTCATACATTCCGCAGGATTGTTGTCAAAACATTGCACTGCGAATACTTTCGCAAGGATCTCTCATACATGTCCGGTAATGTACTATGACGTCAGGTTCATGTGAGAGGATTGAATAAATATCGACTTAAGTACATACCTCTAAGATACATTCTGCTCGGAGACAAAATCTTCGTTCCATAAACATGATACAATTTTATATACTCGTAGAAAGTCTACAAACTAGAAAATTATAACCTATCAACAAGAATTTTCCAGAATGTCAAAGCCTACTTTAAGGTTTTGGAAATGAAGCAACAATAGTGACGGGAGGACCTCCCGTGAACATATTGTATCCTTCAAATATATTAGGTGTAACAATAATAGTGTAAAATATTTTAACAGGGCCAACAGTAGGTTATAAATATTCCCAAAGAAATAAATCAAATTATTAGATATTTAAAAAAACGGCACCCTGTACTGAGCGCACGGCACTTATGTCATTCACCCATAGCTTAATGATTTATCTGTTCAAATATTTTACACATATTTTTTGTTAAACCTTATATATATATGAGCGGCTTCTTTCATACGGATACCTTATACTTATATGAAATGCTATCTCTAGTCCAGCAAGGTCAAGGTTACTTTCACCGAGTCCCGAGTTGACTGGCCGTTGCATCATAGCTTACAAGGACGCTGCTTACTATGAACTGGGTGGGCTCGCTTACTTTCTATTTAAAGAGAGGCATCGCCTTTTTTTCTTTGTTATTACATGATTACTGGTAAGCTATGAAATAGTTTGGATGTTACAATCAGTAGTGTTTTCATTTGCCTATACTGAAAGCTTAAAGTAAAACGCTATGTGAGGGCGCGAATTTCAGAATTTCGATGGTTTTTCTTTTACGTACCATAAGACTCAAAAAGTAATTCATTTAATTATGCTTCAATATTAATTTCAAACGAAACATTACTCCAAAGTAAGTAAAAATGGGGTAAATATAAATATTATTTATTTAAATAATATACGAATGTATGTTTATTTTTATCATAAACCAGAAGTCCACGCGTTGAAGTCGCTGAAACAGCTTATGTAATAATGAGGATTGAGTACCAATAAGTTTATTACTTTTCTTTTGGGATGAACTCCCCAATTTCCTAAAATATAATTATTCAAGAGTATGAGAATGAACTTAAAAAAATCACTACTTTCTTTTTGATCTTGGTACACCTAGTACGTGTTAACGCGACAGATAATTATAATACATTCGATTACTATTTATTCTCAAATCCTTGAATTACCAGCTTTCTTTTATAATATAAGCTACTATACTACTGAGTAAGAAGTGTCTACTTCTTGAAGCTTGAAGCTTCGAGAAGCTTGTTAGAAGATTGAACAACGATTGATGTAGTATTTATAACTATTAAAACATGGGAAAAAACATTTGATTCAGATGCGGTACGAAGATAGCCAAGAAAGCGAGTAGTATATAATTAATGCAGTGTTGGAGGTTGTTAATGAAAAAAATATATGTTAAGGTTACCGTTTATTGCAAATCCATCCATTATACATCACATATATACTATTGTATACTACACCGGTCTTCGTAAAACTGGGTACTGAAAGGGTTGTCCAGGGCCAGGGTACTCTCGGCCAATTTATCTCGCACTTTGTCAGATACTGTATATATGCTCCCAACGAACTTCCTCACACCTTTTGCTAAAAACATTTTGGGGTTGTGCTTATGGAAAAACGCCTTCATCCTCCTGTGTTTAATCATCATTTTCCTTCTCATTGGATGTGGTCTGCTGAAGACTGATCTCTTCTTCTTTGGGAAAATTCTGCGCTTTCTCTTACCCATATTGGCTGCGTCTTCACCGGCCCTTCTCTGAAGATGTCATTTTATATTCTAATGCATATTTTGGGATGTTATTTTTGGTATTATTGCTGTATTTTTACATCTTTGGATAGATGGTTATGTCAAAATGGAGATGTCATGGTGGAGTGTATACTTTTGTTTTGTGACCCATAGAGAAATAAATCAACATTGACATATAATTATGGCCTGTTATTTTGTAAGTGAGAACGCCTTTTTTGTGAATTAAATAAGGTTTTCCATCATGTTAAAATATTTTGTGGAGCTTGGGACTGAAAGTTATATACCTTATAAAAATATTTGAACAGAACATCATTCGTTTAATAACTTATATTACAAAACAAAATTTTGGCTACATCGTTACGGAATAACTTAACATAATTTGAATTAACCTTATTTTTACAACGTAAATTAAATAAGTACTTTAGTAGCCTCTACTGTTCCACTGTATGTAAAAGGCCTCCCTTTTAGTTCTCTACTTGTCCCGGTCTTGCTCAACCAAGTAAGAATTCAGCTGAACCCACCACTTGTCTGGCACACAGGCTTTACTTCTAACCATTTCCTGCTGATTAGAATCTACTGCATGGTTGCATTTGCCTATAGTATATCCTACATGCGATAGATGCAAATACCCCTCTTACACTTCAGTTTTGCAGCATCATTCATCTACTCTATGCTATATTATTATAAAGAGGTAAAGGTCTTTGAGATTGGATGCATATGGTAATCTTCAGAACTACTGATCTGATTCTAAAAATACTTTCAATGCGGTGGAAGTATGTTCAAGTATGGAAAGCTACATTTTCCTTGTGCGATATGGGCTATGTGTCATCGAAGTACTGCGGCAGAGCCGGGAGCAGTAGTAGTAGTAAATAATATTGGACGGCCATTTTGAAGGCTTCAAAAACTCCATTTCATTTTTCATATTTAAGTTATTATCGGACCAACTCTCATCAGTATTTTTTTTTAAGTTTTTTTTGAAAAATAGGCACTAATCCCAGAAGTCATCATCAGTTTAAATTCATTGGTACGTAATCACCCCTCTTATAATGTTCATCATAATACACGTGGTCCTCACTCTTGGAAGGCACTTGGATTATCTCCACCTGAGTCTTGGTGTCATCCTTCCTGTTCTGGTAGCTGTGCTGGTGATCGAACATACCCTTGAGGCTGAGGACTGAAGCCATTACCGTGGAGAAGAATCCCATCATCAGACCTGGGGCAAAAAGTATTGTTAACTTGACTATGTAAACGGCATATTGAACTTCCCGCAACCTGGTATATTTATCGTCACTTTACTGGTAAAAGATAAGGGGTTATTTAGGCTTAGCCAAAGGCCTACCAGGTCTTTATACTCGACCCTGTAAAAATACACAAGATGATGACGCAATTTTTTTAAAAGTAGAGGATTAACAGTAGGTACCATACAGAGTAATGGCTGTTTAGAAAATTGGTTCACGCTCTTAACTTGCCTTTCGCAGATAGAAAAGCCAACGCTTTTAAAGCAATAGGTATCAGTAGACTCTTCGCAGCCAACAGCCCGAGGATCAACGGCATCATATACTTCTTATGCATCTTAGGAAACTTATTGTTACCGCCTCTGTTCTTTTTATTTTCCTTCTTATTGATCACCTTGAAGACGCATTTCTTGCCTTTCCCCTTGCCTTTGCGGTTGCCTGCATGTTTGTTCTTAGTCTTTTTGCTTGTTTCTTTGTTGGTTGACTTTGGAGGTGATGGTTTCAGTACTCTTGTTGACTCTGTATCTGTAATTGTTAGGAAGAGAGTTGCACTATGTAAAGTTTTTGAATTTTCAGTAATGCCTTAGTGAACATTCACACCTTTATGATCAGAATGCTGAAAAATGTGGACTACCTTTCTGAAATTTACAATATATAGCGTTAATTCCAATACGAACACAGGGGGCAGAGAGCTGTCAGTCCGCAACCAAATCGGAGTATAATTAGCCCTGATTTATATCCGCTTCTGCTAAACTCAATGAACTAGAATAATACCATTTACCTTGCAATGATCTCGGTGAAAAGTTTCCCCGAGTAATAATCCACTCCAAAGGTTCCGTTGAATTGAAAGTTCCATCCACATAATTATCTTCACTCGACGGTCTGAAGCCAAATACCGTTTCAGTTTTCACTATACCGTAATTATTAGCATTGTCTAATATAAGCCCACGAGAGTAAGGCAGCATATTGAAGACTTAGATGTTTCGGTGATTTTACATAATTCTTGGAGAAAGATTTTACTCAGCCCTTATTTAATGTTTGGCTCGTAGCTGGACTAGCCAAGGCTCTCAACTTGGTCACAAATGAAATGATGCGATCGTTAGCAGTAAATGACATTTATAGTTGAAGTAAAATTGAGTCCATGGTGACCTATGAAGCGTACTCCTTAATGACACCGTGTGCAGTTTTTCTAATTGCTAATTACGACTGGTTAATTTCAGTGCTAGGGAAAGCTGAATGGGCTATTTCCTCCTACCATAATACACATGCTATATTTAACAAAATATGTTACTCCATTCATTCTTAAGAATTTATAGAGTATTTATGGAGGAGTTGATGGTGTTGTTGCTTCAAAGTTATATTTTGTAAAACGTTAAAGAATCAGACAATAATTATTAGTCAGGTTTTGATAAGTATTAAAGTTGATGAAACTATATCAATAACTTTAGCTTATGAGATTTAAATTAAATAAGCTATAGCATAGAGTTTAAATTATCTCCGTCAGTTTTTACTTGAGCATGACACAGCTGTTTCATCCTAACCACCGCAGGCTATCTACGGTAAAATATTCTCAATTTAAAAATAACTATACAGATTGATAGCTACAACTATTTACTTCCTAAGTTCGATCTGTTTATAATGCTGTCTAACTATAATAACATTTTAACCACAAATATAGCTTTCAGAAATCCTATCAATCGCAACTGGAGCGTTGCTCCATCATACCACTTAAGTACTACTTCATATAAATCTTTATAGTTTCCCTATGTTATTCTATCGCTATTTATATTTTTTCAGGTTGAATTCCAGAAGATACTTGCAAGCAATTATAATTTTGTGTGGGCTACTATTATTGTTATAGTTAGTAGATGATTCATTATTGCATTAAAATGATTTACTTTAATAAATGTGTATGCTACTGCATGATCTTAAACATATATAATACCATCAAGAAAAAAAATCTCGTGAAGAAATATTATGTCTGAAAGCACATGGTCAATAATTTCAGGAAGCTCACAATTCATGAATGGAACCGAAATCTATCACATCTTGACAACATTGAATAATGTAAGTAATATTTAAGAGGCTTTTAAAAGCAAAAGACAAAACAGAAAAGCTTGTATAATTATTATAATAATTGTGTATTAAAACTTAATGATATATTACATTAAGTTGGTAACTATATTACTCAATAATCTAGCAATAAATTATTTAAATAAAATAACATACGAATAACTTATTCTAAGAAATAACTTATTACATGGAACTATTTACAAAAATGCGCGAGCACTTATAAAAAAAAACAAAAACATGTTTAAAGTAGACATTTAGCAAACAAACACTTTAAAATAGTCCCATCGTGAAATACGATGAACAATAAAATAAAGTACTTCATTGGAATCATACTAGTATATCTTAGTCAGCTGTCAGACTCCATAAAAAAGAAATACTCAATGAGCTTCAAATTGAACGCTATTGTCATCTGACGGCAATCAAAACTGGGCTTCGAGATTCAAATTATAGAAAGAAAACAACCCGAAAAATCGGTGGAACGAAATTGTCCGAAAAATATCGGACTACCTACAAATTAGTTCAGCATGGCAACTGCGAGTTCGTCGACTTTATCATTATTGTTTAATAGCTTCCTTTCTGTAGGCCCATTACTGCAGCAAATAATGCGAAGAAGAAACCAGCTAGGCCAGTAGCTCCTACCAACAATACAAGACCACCAATCATTACAGGCACTAACGCAAAATACTTCATCTTGTAAGCCAATAGCAGCGGCAGCATGTACTTCTTCAATTTCTTCGGTTTCATCTTCTTCCTCTTATTCTTCTTCCTTTCTAGTTCTCCATTGCTGAGGTCTTCAACTTCATATTCACCGTCATTGTCATCTAAGTCGTCTTCATCGTCATCGTCGTCGCTGAAGATATCTGCAAGAAGGTTTTTTATTAGGTTAGTTTGATAGCTTGGTCTAGTTGTTTGAAAGTTTCTTGGCTCATTATACTAAGAGGTAGTGGGTTCAATCCCATCTGGTCAAATTTCAAAAATTCCTAATCTTTTAATTAATCCCAGTCATTGTACGACACCCATTATTTAAACGTTGTTCAGTTAGATATACTACAGTTGGTGTCTTAGTCTGGCGATATTTTTACTACGCATACGTGACAACTAGTGAGTTTCAAGCCAATCTTCTCAATTTGGTCAAATTTCGATCCGCTCATAGTGATAAGATAAAAAAGATAGGTTCTATTTAATAAAATACTTAACATTAACTCACTGCAAGACTAGATAAAGGGTTTCCAATTTTCATGAAAACAGGTGTAAATCTTAAAGTATTAGGAGTTGTATGTGCTAGTGAACTAAATAATCATAACAGCACCAACGATAATATTGTACTAATCTTTGAAAGCAACAACGTTAATTAGTCTTTACAGTTGCATGAAACGCGATAAGATGATTAACTTAACAGTTGTGGATCCAAGTGGACGGATAAATAACTTGATCTGACAGCATGTTATAGATAGTAACATTGTTAGGATGAAAGCTGGATAATTAGCTATTGTATTAAAGATTATCTAAGAAAATAACAAGTGATAACAAAACAATTTTTAAAATGTACGATTATTTTCCTTTTTCATCAAAATGTTTAAAAACATAAGAATTAACAAATCTGTACACTTAATCGAAGATACTTGTGTAAATTTAGGAAAGCTGTTAAAAGCAAGCTGAAAATAGCTATTCTAAAATAAATGATTTATGACTAATTTGCAAAGATGCTCTGTAGATTTATTTGGTGGACTAGTTTGCAATAATTCCGCTGTTTCAACGTGGGTCACAGTGTCAGCTTTGGATAGGACAGCGTTCTTCCCTTCTCCAAAGTGAATCCAAAAAGTACGTTCACCTCTGACAAATTGTATCATGTGACGAAAAAACAAATCCTGGCCTGTGATATGGTTGTCATGACAACGATTTTTGTTAACATGGACCTCGAGATTGTTGATGATGTTTGTCAATATTTTGCGTAACTCGATGAACGTATAC
The DNA here is from genome assembly GCA_905404115.1 of Pheosia gnoma. Lineage (NCBI taxonomy): Eukaryota > Metazoa > Arthropoda > Insecta > Lepidoptera > Notodontidae > Pheosia > Pheosia gnoma. The sequence goes on from FR989916.1 coordinate 434,106, forward strand.
ATCACAGTCAGCATATCTCGTTGGATGAATTAAAGCCTTGCTTTGTAGTTATATCTGATGATAATGGTAGATAGTATTTTAAGTATGTGATAAGTTGATCAATAACATTTGATACGGATACAATATAATTCAAAGTCGATGATTATAGAGGTGTTTATTGATTGATCAGATCAATAAGATATGAGTTTTGTGGATTCGGGCTTAAGTTTATTTAATCACATATTAACGATACTAAGTATCGATAAATTGAAGCCTGACAGAGTTTACTTTTACGAGACGTTAAAAATATCTTTTTGGCATAATATGTTACTTGGATATTATCAACAGATGGCTGTAGAAGATATTACGTGTTAATTATGTTTAACAATGAAAGTGTCATACACAAATTTTTAAACCATCTGTCTCAATAAATAACATTTTTAAACGTGCCCTAGTTTAATTGTGTTTTGAAGCTACGATTACTTGCTCAAAATTCACAAAGGTAACAAACTTTTTTTCTAACGCAAGAGACAACATTTTTGTGTAATTCATTGATATTACTGCAAATCGTATTGAAACATGCGATACAGTTATAAAAGATCGAGTCGACGAGCGGAAATGATTGCAAGCCATCGAAATTCAGGGGTTCCAGTGCCGACAGGGAAGCAGTCAACAGTGAAGCTTTAACGGGACCTAATAAGTGCGGAAGGTACAACAATTTCAAAATTTGTGACTTTCTAAATTATGTTGAAGATATTTTTCAAGTTATAGAATATAGAAAACATATTTTGGGTGTTGATTTAGTCATTGCGACAAACTAGAGGATCAATTTTAATTAAATTGGTCAACAAAATTATTACAGATTAGAAATAGATCATATACTTAAATACGTTTTGTTTGAAGACACTTTTGTGAATAGAGTGTAGGTTAATTGCGATGAATGAGTGATCGCCTGATAAAGTCCCTACCACACTTGAGAGTATTTGATAACTTAATGTTTAGAAGGTCAATAAGATCCAATCACTGCATCCAGAATGGATCACGTTATGTATCATCTAAATAGATACGTAGATATTATGCAATAGTAACATGTTAAACTATAAGCCGCTACTTAACTTAACTTTTTGAAAAATTGTGGCTTCCATCGCCAAACGCATCTTATCAAACACGGAAACCCTTAAGAAGGCAGTCTTTATTAAGACCTACCAAATATCAGCTTCTATACATTGCATTTCGTTATGCAGTTGTGGACTAGAGAAAACCTAATTTCAACTATAAAATACTTCTTTGGTTGGTTATGTATATAATACTAACCAAGTTACAAAATAGGACTATAATCACATGAACACCATCCTCACCACACACTTAAAGTTAGGAACTTAAGAGAAGACGTTTTGGTTATCGTTGATAGGTTATCTTGAAAAATATCTATCCAAAAGTTTTTGATAAAGAAATTAGGTTTAGTTCTTGAATCTAGATTATTGTTAGTTCGTGAGCAAATATCCTATATAAACACCGTTGACCCCAATAGCCGAGTAGATATTTATTCGTTTATTGAATCTTCTTCATTCACGCTCAGGTTCAACGCCTTACAAATCTATTCATTGTTGATAGACGCGAGCTCGCGTGACTGCAGCCCATCGATTACCTTGATGCAACATTCTAAACGTTTCGATTATCAATCATAATGTACGAATGTATCGATATAAATATCGATTGCATGATTTGTGTCATCTGCTTTAGTTTATATTAACTTGTGATCGACGTCCATTAGTTTCGGTATTTGTCTGTATGATGGTTATCAGTTAGTTAGAAATCTCATAAAAATTATAATGTTAGTATTGGTTTATTACCTGGATTCTCCTGGTTCACTCCAAAATTAGCTTATAAATGATATCTTATTGAGCAACTTTAAGATAATATATAAAAATTTCTTTCAGGAATTAGGATCTTTATAAATGATTTCTTACCCGACAATGATCTTCTCGACGCAGTTTCCAAATATCCTTCAGGCTTCTCTATAATCGGCTCTTCTTGAACGTCCAAAGACCTCTTCTCAAACTCATCATTCCTTATCAACGGTATCGCCTTTGGGTAATAACCTGCGTTCAATTGCGAATCCTTTTCATCACTCTTCTCATTAGCAATTGGCATATAATTACCAGAAAAAAGTCTTCCAGATATATTTTTCTTATCATTCGCATAGTAGACATTCCTCTCCAATTGCGACTGCTCTGTGTCTCTTCTTAGAGGAATCGCGCGAGGTTTGAACGAAAAGTAAGGTAGTTTAGAGTCTCTCCCTGCATACGCATCCTTGTAAATTGAAGGCTGAATAACTATCGACGCACTGGTCACATCTATGACCGAATCACTACCCTTATCGAACCACAGCTTCTTTAGCCTGTCCTCATAGCTCCCAGCTGCAACAGCGATCCCACAGAACACTATTATAGTCTGATACAGCATTTTGATTACTTCCAACGCCACTAATTACACAATCGTCACTGCACTTTCGATTAATTAGTTTGTCACCTTCAGGACCATCATTATGTTACAAGCGATCGCGCAAAACTGAATCGTTATCGTTTGCAGGCGTTATATTTATACATGTGTTTTAAAGTTGCGTTTTGCCAGGTTGTTCACGGTTGGACGGGCCGGTCGGCTTCCTCGGGCTGGATGCAACGAATGTGGGAAATATAGAAGTGGCCAAACTGAAAACTGGAAGTATCGCGGCACGCGTGGCTTCCTCCGTTAACGATTCATAGCGAATTTTCTCCGATTGTGGGCCAATTTGATGTCGTTATCGTATCATTATTCCATGGTATTTTCATGTCGGAAGATGGTCTATGTTGACGATTTAATTTGGATTGTTTTGAAAGCTGTCAGTGTCAGATAGCACGAGTGGTTATGCTATTTTGAACCTTATAATTATGATGCTAAAATTTACCCATACCTACCTTACTACTCAAGTATTTGAAACTGACTGAACAGTTTGAAAAATCGTTATATTGCATGTTTTGTGTGACGCATTAAAATTAGGTAGCTCCGAGAATTTGAGTGCTCAGCGGATATCTGCGTGATTCTTTTATAATGAAATATTTAATTTGCTATCGCGCAACATTCAAACAGTTGTAGAAATAATAATTAATTAACATAATGAGGCGTGGTGCACATCATTTCAACGTGACGATATCTTGTTGTTTGAAGGGTAATTAAAACTTAACTGTTTGTACTGGTCGAAGACTTAATAAAAATGAATGGTTGGGACATCTGGTGGTCAGAAGTAACTAGCTGTTTCACGTAAGGAAAGCTTCCTGTAGCTATAGCGAGGTTCCCTACGGCAAGATACCTCCAGCCCAAACAACTTGCCGCTCTTATGTATCAAGAATATACTAATATATCCGGGTTTGGAATTTCAGGAATATGGAGGAAAAATTCGTCCAATATCGTTAACACTATTTTAATGATCGTTTTTTGCTTAAATATATCTCTCTCATTTTTACATCCTCTTTTGACTCACGTTCCCCTTACGTTCCGTTTCATGCATAATTTTCACGTAACAATCTTGTTACAATGCAGGTATTTCTAGCTGTAGCATGCTACCTGTAGCTGTAGCATGCTACCTGTAGCTGTAGCTACCACTTGTAGTTAAAGCATGCTACCTGTAGCTGTAGCTACCACCTGTAGTTAAAGCGTGCTACCTGTAGCTGTAGCATACTACCTGTAGCTGTGGTGAGCTATTTGTAGCTGTAGCAAGCCTGTATCAACCGTATACCAATTTCAATAGCCGCATGTCGACAGGTGAGCGTGTTAATTCACCTGTTCTCGTAGCGTATCGTATTCGTGCGTAGCGTAACACTAGCTCGGAAGTGCGTTTGACTTCCATAGTTATTTGCTAATTGCCTGTCCGGTGATGCGTGATTATATGGAATTAGAAAAGTGAGCGTGGATTGTGGGTATATACGGGCTGTAAGTGTGGGCGGGAATAATGAAACTTGAAGCGAAGCTCAAGTGGGTATTTATGTTTTTTTGTGTTGAAAAATTTCAACAAATCTATCCCAGGGGAACCATACATTTTACCGGGATAAAAAGTAGCCTATGTGCTAATCCAGACTATAATCTAGCTCTGTGCCACTTTCATACAGATCCGTTCAGCCGTTCTGGCACACATCCATCCATCCATCCATCTAAACTTTCACATTTATAATATTAGTAAGTATAGATTGTAAAATGCCCGTCAAAATAAAAAAAAAATATCAGTTGAAATATGTACACTGATTTAAATGTCACACTATGGATAGCTAAACTTTTCAGGTCTAGGGTCCAGGTCATTACAAATTTAACACAAACAAATGTAACCATGAGATATTGACTTTAGCGTTTTCAAACGTGCCCGTACCAACTCACTTGCCGTGTGTTTCCAATATATCGTGAGTGTTAATTAAATTGGACTAATGTCTTGAAAAGACGGCGGCACTTTCGTTATAACAATAAACAAATCGTATGCAGTTACTATTGTTTGTTAAGCAATTTGTATTTTTATAAACAACTTACTTTTTTGTAATTTTATTAATACTTAATAAAATACCAGCCTTTTTTATGTCCCGCTGTTGGGCATGAACCTCCCATCTATGCAAAGGGATTAGGCCATAGTTCACCAAGCTAGTCCAGGGTGGACTTCACATGTCTTTCGAGGAGTTCTCTCAGATATGCAGGTTTCCTCACAAAAAAATCCTTCACCGTTTAGCAAGACATTGTCATGGTTGAAAATAGGATTCGCCTATGAAATTCGGAAATCTCAAAGGTGCGAGCCGGGGTTTGAATCTGCGATTCTCGTTACCGATGCAAGCGTTCTGCCAACTTGGCCATCGCTGCTTTATTAATACTTTTAGACGTTATTAATATACAATATTTTAATAGTAATAAATACTATTTCACCAACTGTGTAGTTGTCATAACGTCGATATGTCTTGATCTGACGATCTTTTTTGGGGTCGAGTCACCTTCGTCCGTAGGAGAATTAAGTACCCTCGAGATACCCTACACGTGACCCTGGGTGGTGCCAACTAGGTGACAACTCTACTGGTGGTAGGCTTCGGCCGTGGCTAGTCACCACCCACTGAACAAAGCCATGTCGCCAAGCGGCCTAGCCGTGTTCCGGCATGATGTTCAGTGTTGCCATTCATGGATGGCGGTTCAGATCAGTTGCGCTGCATGTGCCTAGTGAATGTAGCGTCTCGATCTACTGCCGCCGACCTACCTAGGCAAGTATGCTCCATTGTAGATCTCATCGTCACTTACCATCAGGTGAGATCGAGATCAAATACTTGCCTATAATGTATAAAAAAATCTTTGATGTCCTTCTTCGATCATCCATTCTGGTAACGCGATGATCCTTGAATTTCATACTCACAAACAATCAATTCATCTTGAAGGCAATAAAACAAAGATGTCGCTATTGCACTCACTATATTTCCCGTTATAGTTCGAGTACGTTTTCATAGATGGCGCTGTCTTAAAAATATTTTTACCAAAAAACGCCAATAGGTATATACGATTAGTTTGGCCAAGTTTTTGCAGCTGTTTGGATTGAAACTGATAATAATTGCATGACGTAATAGCTAGGTACTTAGGACTAAGTATCCAGTACATAAACTTTATGGTCGCAAGCGCATGACGATTGAGATCCTAAATGTATTGCACTGTACTTTATTTACATCACGTTCGTAGAAATCACCAAAAGCCCTTCTTATACACAATGTATTTTGTGACGTATATCTTCTTAGACTTATGTCTTCGAAGACATGTGCCTTTTTAGACGTATGTCTCCTTAGACGTATGTCTTTTTAGACGTAATGTCTTCTTAGACCATATCGGAGATGTAAGAAGTAATTCATACGGCTTAAAAGTGGGCCAGTGGATTCATAGGTATACCTATGCTGCTACCTACTCACTTTTAAATACGCAGTGTTACGTAGTTTTCAAAATCAAGTTTGGATTTCTTAGTTACGGGAGGGCTTACTGTACGACTTGCGGTCACTAAGCAGATGCGGCAAAGAGGAATGTTGTTACTTTGTTTATGTAGATATGGTTGCAATTAATAATAAGGATAATAAACAACAAATAATATTAACAATAAATAATTTATTACAGCCTACAATGCCCGCGTGTTTCTATCTTTATAGGTCATGGTCTGCGCTTCCAACTTATGATTAAAATAAATTAAATAATATTAATGAGTATTCAGGCACAGAAAAGAGTTATAAATAAATAACAATAAATTATAACCTAAATAATTACTTACAAAAAACATTAGTATAAAAGTAGGGTTTTTTTATGAAACAATCTGTGTTTTTACAAATAAGTACTTTCTTCTATATTATATTTACGAAATAAATTACTTATAAACTACCTACCTAGATGTGTTGATAAGAGGTGGGTAATAAAAAAATATACTTTAAAAACATAAAGACTCAAACTAAACATAATATGTGAATTGAATAAATACTACTCTAACTCGAATTACATCAACGTGTATTCGACAATCGTAATCGTAAACGTTTATCGAATGCTGAGCGCAAGAAGCTTTTCTCATTTGCGTCAGCCAATAGGAATGATTGATTAACGTTTATTTATAACAAAAATATTTCAAGTAAATGAAGAACAATAATTACCTTGTTTTCATTACATATTTCTTTATATTATTTATGCCATTCATTCATTGTTATACGTGTTGATTTTGGTTTACTCCATTTGAAGTACAAAACCCTCTTATATTTGCTCAAAATATTTAAAAAATAATCGACACGATTGATTGAGGAAATTTCCTCAATGTTATTAATTTACTAAAGTTTATCGATCAAAATACAAAAGAGACTTATCACTTAACTACAGAAGTCAACTATTGGGCGTTATTCTATTCTTTTTTATACGCCTTGTATGCTAATTCAGAAGCGTCAAAAGATCTTCTGTCATAGCCACCGCTGCTGCCGCCGGAGGACCAACCGTGGCTCTCGTGGCCACCGCCGTGACCTCCGCCGCCTCCCCCACTCTTCTGAGACATAAGCTTCTTCAGGATCATGATCCCAGAGAGAAGGAGGGCGATCTGGAAAGAGATAGAACATAAATTAGTTTTGCCACTTCAGACCAATTGTAACATACAAGAACTACTGACGGTGCCGTTCCAATCTGAGTAGTGCTTGTAGTGTGGGAGCTACAATGGACTAGGAGCAATAAAAAAAAAACGAAATAAATACACCTATAGATATTAAAAATCCATCACACAGGTACGAACTGTCGTGCTAATCACACGAAGTATGCCCCTACAACCCGGGACCCACGCTACAGAAAGCAGGGTCAATACACGCTGAGCCAATTGAAATAAAACTAATTATACGGATTTTATCGCGTTTATTTTATGTTTAAATTAGTTTTATTTCAATGTGTGGTAAGTGTATGTGCCAATCGAGTCATCAGTTAATACTAACCGGCCGTCAGTCAGTCAGTGCGCGGCTAATTACATAAATTATTTTTATGTCATTTAAATACAAACGTTACACACTCTTATAATGCTGCTAACACAGAGATAACGCTTTATTTAGATACAAAGTTCAATGTACTCAAGCAGTGATATATTTATTTTATGAGTTTACGTTCCCGACGATTCGGCTGCTTTACAGCAACTGTCTGACTGACTAGACAGTCCTCCCGTGACCATGGTTGCTGTAAAGCAGCTAAAACGTCAGGAATATAAAAACATAAAATAAACGCGAAAAAATCTGTAAAATAAGTTTCATTTCAATAGTGGGAACGTTATTTAGCAGCACATTATGTTGACTACATTTTTTAATAGTACCTAACTTTATTGGTATGGGCTTGTCACAAATATGGTCTGGACCATATTAATGTATCAGTAGGAGTTAAGTGCAGTAACTCCATTTGAAGTAGTCTCAAATAACAAAATGACAATTTCCAGAACTGAATCGCACGTGAATCGAAAAGTATACTATCGCGCCTGTAATCTTCAAAGGTGAAGGCAGATATGCATTTGATGGATGTTATTTATAAACAATGTAATACGAGGCCAGCCGGTTGCTATTATACCGGGCACACTCCCTTGGACATAATCCACCCTGGCCCTAAGAGGGATGGCGAACTTCATACGGCTTCCGAAAGATATGCAGGTTTCCTCACTATGTTTCCTTACAGCAAGTAATAATCATAATTGAATATGAGATCCATGAGATGTGAGTCAGGGTCGAACCCGCACACCTCGTTTCCAAAACAAGCTTTCAACCAACTTGGCTATCACTGTTTATCTCGTCTTAAGCTTTTTTGTATTTGTGAAATGTATTAATGATTGTTTATTTGAAGTAAAACTAATTTAACATATTTTATTGCGTTTATTTTTATGTTTTTACGTTCCCGACATTTCGGCTGGTCAAGGGAGGACTGAGGTGTTTGAGGTCCTACTGTCTTAGTTTGAAACGGGGTACTCTCATATTTAGTTGTTGTTTGCGGTCCGATCTATGCATCTATTGATTGTTTATTGTTTTAGTAGTGTAGTAACACGAAAGTACCGAGTCTGTGCAAGTCATCATGGAGGGTATGGATTCGAAAACAATTCAGACGACCTGATTAGAGGGAGTTGGTTGTGACCTTGATTTCTGCGCCGAGGGTCCCGGGTTCGAATCCTGGCAGGAACAAGTTTAGTGTGATGAGCGTGAAAGTTTGTATCCGAGTCATGGATGTTTAATATCCATATAAGTATTATTTACTGAGTTCGCCCTCAGTCGATTGTACGGTACCCATAATACAAGCGTTGCTTAGTGTGGGACTGTATAGTTGGTGTATTCGTCTGGCGATATTATTATAAAACAATTCAGACAAGTTCCCTCGTACTTTTCATTACCATTTGGAGCTATTTAGGTTACCTACCGGAGATTATTTGTACCTCGGAGGGGCCGCATTTACCCGTCGGATTATCGTATACCATGGTTAGATAGATATGTTTTAGAATTGCCTCATAATTTTTGTAATAACTAAGCAAGCTGCTAAAAATATATTTGTTTAGCACTGATTCGCAGAAGTTAAACAGGCGTTTAGAAGAAATATAATCATTGCTTATCTTATCATGTGTTGAAACAATTACATACCATAGCCTTAGTGGAAATAAGGCATAGTTCTATAACTATGCATGCCATGCGTTTGGAGTATATAATTATTTATAATACATAATAACAATAATACTCATAATGCATGTGTATTGAATAATGTTCGATAAACTAATACACGCTACCGTCTTTTACTAGCAGGGCTTGCTATTACAAAATCTTGGGTTTGATTTCTGAGTCGTTCAAAGTTACAGCACAACCGAATACTATCAGTGAATTGTGGGTGTACAAGAGTGTATCTCGTACCGATTCTAAAAACATATCCGTGTTGGCAGTACCTTGTATAAAAATGTATGAGAAATGACCTTGCCAGTAGGTTGAATAGATCGCATTGTATCTGAATTGTAAATGATTGTAAAAAATTATAAATAATAAATATCGCCAGACGAACACACCAACTATATGGTCCCACACTAAGCAACGCTTGTATTATGAGTACCGTACAATGGACTGGGGGCGAACCCAGTATATATTACTTATATAGATATTCAACATCCATAACTTGGGTACAAACATTCGTGCTCATCACACAAACCTTGTCCCTACCAGGATTCGAACCCGGGACCCTCGGCACAGAAAGCAGGGTCACTACCAACTGCGCTAATCAGGCCGCTATTGAAAAGAAAACGTCGGCGGTAGGCAAATCCACTTATTTCTGTTGAACTGTTCGCGTTACGTATATTATTCCAACGGCCCTTTTGCTAAAGGCGACATGTACAAACTATTGATAAAAAGTGGACTCAGAATTACAAAATAAAAACATTAAAATGAATGGTACTTTATAACTACCTATGACCTTCTAAATAGAACGCCTACAAGCAAACTTAAGACACGACTTAAGCTACTCGCCTCCTTACCTACAAGAAAATCTGATAAATTGTAGGTTTATTTCAAACAATGCCTTAGATACTAACAAACTGTTGTATTATTTAGCAATGTATTTTCTTTAAATAAAATACTACTCCTAGGAGATAAATTAAATAAATAAAAGCGTAATATTTTAAATAAAACGATAAGCTATCAACCAAACGAATTCCAAATACAAATACCGAAATGAAATTAAAAAAAAATGCAATCACCACCACGCGTTCCAAATTCGACGAGCAAAAATCACTATCGATATAAATAAATCTCGTACGGCTTGCGTTTAATACAAGCCGCACGAGATTTACTTGCATCGACAGCGATATTCCAGCTTCTATATCAACAAGCGGCTTGAGAAACAGCTTGGATCGGCCTGAAATGCGGCCGGAGCGGGCCGCTGCAACTACAACACTGGCAAATAGTGGCAATTGTTGCGCTGTGTTGCTACGCTCTGTGTTCCAGTTTGCTAATTCATGATTGTTTTATCGAAATACGAGTTAACTGTTTTGTGTTAGTTTTGATTTTCGATAACGTTGACGTACGGTTGAAATATCTGTTGTGTTTATTTGACGTATGCAGTTTAATATTGTGGTTATTTGACGTAACTAGCTTGTATGCTATTATGTAATTGGCGATATAAAAAATAATGTAAAAAAGACAAGCCCGTTTAGTTTCTTGCTGGATCTTTTCGTAGAGTAGAGCAAAAAAAATGTGATATTATAATTTGTAAGTGCTCCCGTAGGCCTATACGAATAAATGATTCGATTTTGACTTTAATTGCGTTAATATAATTTCAGGTCCACCTTTATGGTATGAAATTAGTTACAAATAAACAAACGTTATGATTAGAACGTTTTCAATGTTCAGTAAAGGTGTTTCTTTACTGAAAATGTTTTAGTAGGTAAGAATAATTATGACAAAATGATTTTTTTCATTAATCTTAACTAGGATGAAATTCAAAAATGCTCTCCCCAATTACAAGGCGTTCTTTCGATAAACATAGCTATCCGTATACGTGATGATATTTTAAAAAATCATAAAAATATGAATGATTGAAATTGGCATTTGATTGAACTTATTGCAAAACGATCAAACAATTTAGCAAACAACATTAATTCCATTTCTACCCTAAATCCGAGGAAACTACCTCAGATCTAGCAACACTACAATATATTAAAATGCGTTCACCCGAAACAAATGAAGCGAGAATGGACTACCGAAGGTCGACGGCCATACGACGTTACCAACTTATTAAATTCCTCCACGTCTCTCGTACGAATATAACCACTACGAATATACAATGCGTACAGAGACGATAATGAACGACAGTGCGAGAAACGTTAACGGGAGTTGATAAAATTAATTAGAACATAATGAGAATGAATTTGAAGTATATTATGTGGAATCTTTGTTAATTTTTTTTTTTTTTGCCTTGCCACCGCCAACGTACCGGCCATTTTAGAGCCGCAAGGTATCGTGCGTGACGATGGCAAGAGACCAGACGGTATGTCACTCATACCCTGGAGCATGGGGCGGGCTCTTGTGTGGGACGCTATCTGCGTCGACACTTTGGCTCCGTCCCACCTCCAGGCAACATGTCAGAGAGCGGGCGCGGCGGCAGAGGGGGCCGAAAACTTAAAACGGCGCAAGTATTCGGTTATCGGCTCCGAATACATATTTGTCCCGTTTGGAGTCGAGACCCTTGGTCCATGGGGTCCAAGCACCATTAATTTTGTAGAAAATCTTTCTAGAAGATTGGTCGACGCAACCGGCGACCCAAGGGCTGGGTATATCCTTGCTCAGCGAGTAGCTTTGGCTATTCAGCGAGGAAATGCGGCCAGCATCTTGGGCACGCTACCGCATGGGCCAAATTTTTTACACTTTTTGTAGCCTTTCTATACTCTTTTTAAGTTATATTAGTTTGTAAATATTTAAATTAAAATTAATTTATTGTTTTTCCATTAATTTTTGTTTCGCTGTCGATGTTCCATTTGTCATCTGAGATCAAACTAGTGGGATTCCTGGTAATTAAGAAGACATTCAAACAAAAGGGTTGGCCTTTCGTCTGCACGCTTCAGGCTTCTGATTGGCCGTGGCGACTTTCAAAGATGTTTGAATGACAACTATAGCCTGCTTAACGTGCCCTTCGAAGTACCGAGGAAGTCAGATGCTACACAATAATTCAGGGCGACCAAGAGAGGGCACATAGCTCGTAGAACCGATGGCCGTTGGGGCAGAAAGGTTCTAGAATTGCGACCGAGAATTGGAAGACGTAGTGTAGGAGGGCCCCCGACAAGGTGGACCGATGATATCACACGCGTAGCAGGAAGCCGGTGGATGCGAGTGGCGGAGAACCGTGATGTGTGGAAGTCATTGGGGGAGGCCTATATCCAGCAGTGGACGTCATTCGGCTGATAGAATAGAAATATAATAGAATAGAAGAGAAGAGACGATCTATTTACTGGGCATTTTGATATAAATAGTAGTTAATTAATTACACAAGAAGAGCATGGTCGACTATGACTAAAATGCTTTTCGCGTTGTCAAAGATACTCGTTTCCAACTAGAAACATTACAATAATATCATTTTTATAAAATGAACTCAATACGGGTTTGAAAACCTGACCATATTTAAAATTTTAAGACAGTAAGTTACCCACCAATGACGTAATATATGATTGTTAAATCCAAACACATGTTTAAGCAATGTGAACTGAAGTCATTGAACTCTCAGCGTTTTTTATGGATCATGAGTTATCAAATTCAACACAACTAATTCGTTTATTTTGTAATAGATGTGCATTGCAAACTCACTTAATAAAACGCGGGAAACCAAGTGCACAAGTTGGAGCTCCGGCTTATTTCTGGAAGTTTATTTCATGTGCGTAAGTGGGAATCTAATTATCACTTGACATTCGATGAAGGCACATTTCATAATAAAACTTGCAAGTCTTTCAGAAGTCGCGTGAATTCTTCGCGTATTGAAGGGAAGGGGAGGGGTTGTAGTCAAAAAAGGCTCACCCCTTATTACATTAGTACCTGATACCACTGGCAAAATGTGGGTGCATTGCAGTGCGCCTCTATATATCCCATTACAGGCGTGTTGGTGTTTTGATATAAGATTTGAAGATCTTTTTAAAAAGAGCAACCATGGAGTTTCTTGCCCGTTCTTCTCCACACGAACGGCATTCCGAACGGGTGGTAAAGTTGTAGCTTAGCATTTTGTAACTTTTTTGACGATTCATAAGTACTGTACTTAATGGTTTACATGTATAAAAAATATTCTGATTCTGGACTTATGTTATATGGTGAACGCGCTGGGCTCACGGGTTGCGTACGCAAATTCCTTAAATTTATGATAAAGTAAAGTAATTTTAAATCTGTTCAACTGTTGGAAATGTATCTGACATCCTTTCAGGGAATACGATCGTGATGTTATGTTAGTATGATGGCATTAGAAAGTCGAAGGAAATGGAGGCACAAATGCGAAGGTCTTAAGGTCTTATAGAAAGTTATGTATGTGATAGAAAACATGTGATTATTTGAAATTACTGGCAACTTGCGACTGATTACTGGGTAAAACACATTAAACATACCTTAAAAATGATTTCTTATATTTACGTGAATACCACACATTGAAGGATTTTATCGTGTTCATTTTATGTTTTTACTTTCTGCGTAGATCGGACCGCAAACAACAACTAAATTATTAACTACCACTGCATATGTTTCGTGAAGAAAAGAAAAGTTGCTAAAACTACATAATTACGTTTGTAGTAATCGATTCGTTCCTATACGTAAGTTTTATTAGCTACGGGGTATCATCATTTAGAGAAAGTTACAGTAAGATAACACAATGAACTTTTGACTAGTGCAAATTGTTTGAAATGAACAATTGTGGCAAATATCAAAGAGAAGAAAATCAGAAACACAACAATTTCGGTACTAAAATAGACCATGGCAATAAAAACAAAGTCACAATGGATTAACACCAACTAACCATGAAAGTAAGAGACGCTAACACTGACCCCGCACAATGGGACTGTGTAATTATGGTGTTGTGATGGGCACAGACGTGCGTACTCTTACGCGTCAGTTAGTTATACGCTGAATTTCACTATTACCAGGTCAATGGGTTTCATAAAACGACAGAGCCATTAAAGTAATAACTTTAATTGGAAAACGAATGAAAATTGCTTTTATATGGGTCTCTCTTATGATGTGGTGATAAACTTCAATAGATGGCCCATATAAATGCCTCTACGTTGAGGATTGCGTTATTAGCATACAGTAAAATATATCCTAAGTCTTTTGTTTGCAATGATATCAACATGATAACAAGAATTCTTGTTATCTTGTTTAATACATTGCTATGATGATAGACTGAAATATTGATTTATCTATATTGTGAAGAATATGAATGTAAGGTTAGATATTATATAAACAGCAAACATTCCAGGACAATCTGAGTTTCTTCTACAATCAAATCGAAACGCCCTAAAATCAAATTCATTTTAAAAAACACAAAAATTTTAACAACATTGATAAAATGTTCACAAAGAGAATCCTAATTACACCATGGCTTATGTTTATATAAGACATTCTTTAAAAGATAAATAACATTTCACACGTCGTGACTGCAGTATATACTTAAGTTGATGGATCCTATAGTATCTATCAACTCAAGACAATTTAATAACTCCACAGAATAGGTCAAAAGGTTTGAAAGAGGTGAAAGCGACATCCCGAGATTAGAAGCTATTGCCGTTAGCAAAGCTTTTAAACTTGAAGTGTTGATAGAGATAGCACGTGATGTACTGATTTTGGCAGCCAATTAACCAATTAACATGGAAATTGTATATGTAGAAGTAAGACCTTGCTATAGAGAAGTAAAATAAGTTGCAAGATGGATGGCATGCTAATAGGTTTAATTTTAAATTAAACATGAATTTGAGATATGTTAGTTCATAATAATAGTACTATGAAACTTGCATTAGAAAACAAAACGGTGATTCAAGGAATTGACCACAGTAAGAACTGCATTGGTATGTAGCTAATGTGTTCTCCATCTATGATACATGCTATACAGTCCTCCTGTTTATAATTAAGATGAAACTAGGATGTAACAAATTGGTTTAAATATCTTTAACCCTATCAGGGTACATTATTTTAACTAACCTCTTTAAAATGTAGCCTTCTCAATCCACCAGCTACAAATCCATAACCCTCTAGAACTATTTATAAATTTAGTACATCAACACAAACAATGACGGGAAAAACAGTCTCCCGCGCATCGATAAGTATTAAATTCACATTGTTGCGAGCTTCGTGTAAACGTAAACTATGACGGCGAATAAGGGGCACAACTATTAAGGATGCACTTGCTAACCTTGCATTGGCTACCGATATCTAAAGCCGTAGCAATAATATCATTAATGGCATAAAAAGCTTAAAGTTTACTACAGGATCTGTGTTTTAATTATTTCTGTACAGATAATTCGTCTTCTCTTTCTTTCTCGCTATTACCTTGTTCGATGTCTGCTTTCTGTTTACCATGAAATGGCTGACTACCGATATCACATAATATTTGTTGTTCTTTGCTTACTTTTTTTTCTCTTCTGGCTTTCAGTGACCATACCTTCGTTACAAAATGATCTATCTCAAGATACCAAAATGGCAATGAAAACTGCTTGCCGATAAGGCCAGCTACAGGGTAAATTTTCAAATTGATATTTTCGTTTGGTTTTATTGATTTCTAATACATTACACGTATTTCCTACCAAAGTACTTGCAATTTTAATTGAATGTCGGTTCGTGTTCGTGACTCTAACGTTCCAGAAATAATAGAATAGTGTTTGTCTTCCGTCTGTAATGGAATTCTTCAAGGAAGTACCGTTAGAAAATTGCCTAGTTAAATTTTATTCAGTGTATTTATAATATTTGTATCTTCCTGTATGTGTAGTGGCTACAATAGTTCCTCCTAAATTATAATGTTCTGTCGTATTTTGATTTCGAGACATCAAGTTGATTTTTTTTTCTCATTATATCATGCAGCAGACATGAATAGTCTAGTCCCATTTCCAACTGGAAATCATGTGTTTTAACTTTCTGTACGTACTTATTTGGAAAATATTTTTCTTCTGATCAATTTTGCAGACTTTACATAACCGCTACGTTGACATTAACCACAGATTATAAGTTTAGCTTTAAGAGTCTCGTGGCAACAATCAGGTATCACTTTGCAAGTGTGTCAGAAGGTCTAATTTTACCTTAGGCGTAGTTTATAGGTCATTCATACTTTATAAAGTATTATAAAGCAGATAAAAGACAAACGTTTTTGTGCATTTTGTCTTTAAGAAGCCAGTTAAGCCATGATTGGTCCGATTTAAAATTTAGAAAGAGAAAATGTTTTCTGCCATCAATCAGATGTAATTATGGCTCGGCAATGGAGAGAAGATTTTGATTCAGTAGTGCTGATTGTACGGTACAAAATACTACATCTCCCATGGTAATTAGAATTTATGTAGAAATGGAAAATGAAATACCAACTATTTCAGCGAACAAAAAAAAAGTATTTGGAACGTAGGAAAATTGTTCAATTCAAAACTATGAGGTGGCATTTTTTTCCAAGCGAAAATTTCCAAGTCATTGCAATTAAAAATTGAAGTGAAGATTTATGTAATTTTGAAGAGAAAAGTCGGGACGGAAACAATACAACTAACGGTTCAGATATACAAAGAAGTAGTATTTGATCTTAAAAGCTGTAATCTTTGGAACTTGAGAGTAACGGTGGAAGAACGAGTCCACAATTTGCATCAGTTACAACTAAACACAACTAACTTTTCCTTAAATAATGTATGACGAAATGATAAGGAGATGAATCTCCAGAATTAGATCATAATATTTCTAAGCTACCAGGAGTCTTAGATTTCTGCCACCCTTCATACGAAAGTAAGTCTCAAGTAAAGGGGCGTAAACAATAAAGTTGCGTGTAGTAGGTCATTGCAATCTCGTTTCAAATCAAAACAGCACACTCTCACGTCATAGGTCGCATGGTTTCCCATGGTTATGGGAAATTGTGACAACAGCTGTAGTATGATTGTTTGAATTGTATTAATTGTTGCTTTTCTCTTATAAGAAATTGACTTGGATAGTTTTATTAGCAATCATTCAATTCTTTATATTGTTGTCCATTTAATGAATATATAAAGTACTATTATAAAATTTAAAGTATTCACCACTTTTGGTAAATGTATCTTTAAAAGAATCTATCTCATCAGTCAATCACAATAATAACTGAATCTTGCCTGCGACATTAAAAGCATTATACAGTGTTTTTGTAGTTTGTTTCATTATATACAGTTTTTTTGTATACTGAAAAAAAATAACTTCTCATGATATTTGCTAGTATTTATACTGTAATGATTCTGCGCTGTGACCTGACATAGTCTTAGAGGATGCTTACTTAACAATCATTTATATAATATTTTCCCACATGTTTGCCAAATTATAGATTTGGATTAATAAAACTAAACAGAATTGCATTTCAATAAATGTCAGCTTTAAAAAATATATTTCCATGATTCAAGCGAAGGTCTACTTTGTAACACACACACGTTCTGACAAACTAATAATTTTATTAATTATTTAATTAACGTCTTTCTTTACTGTGGACTTTCATCGGCACGCGGGGATACTTAAATAAGTTATTAAACTGGACACTTCTTGAATTTGTTATTAGATTTTGTGTTGGTTATTGTTTTACGGATTGTGGGAACACTTTTTTACCATTAATTTCGACAGGCCGATGCAAATTAGCTTTTAATTATGTGGTGAAAACAAAATCTTCAAAAATTGTGAACAAGTCCGCAATGCACTTTTCTCGCGTCAAGTACTTACTTAACTGATTACAATTAACGAAATTACTGTTATCTATACTAATATTATAAATGTGAAAGTTTGGATGGATGGATGTTTGTTACTCAATCACGCCAGAACGGCTGAACGGATCTGGATGAAATTTGGCACAGAGATAGATTATAGTCTGGAATAGCACATAGGCGTTTTATCCCGGTAAAATGTGTGTTTCAATTTTTCATAGCGCAAAGGATCGACATGATTTTTTGTGCGGGTAACACCGCAGGGCGCAGCTAGTAAATAAATATAACTAAAATCATCATTGTGCAATATTGGTCTACTTCTGTTCAATTGTTTATAAAAAGTTCTTAAATCAGGTTACCTTTGCAACTATGAGCGCTTTTCCGGCCAGTACGAAGAGCCCCGCCATGGCGAGTGGAATCATGGTGATCATCTTCATTGCGCCGCCCATCATCATCATCCCCATCATCTTCTTCATCTTGCCCCGACCTGGAATGTACCGAGGGAGGGAAATTAGGCTTTGGCTCTATCATTTAGATGAATGATTCATTCGCGAGCATTTAACAGGGTGGGTTGATTAGTTTGCAAACATTTAATTTAAAATTCAATACATAACCAAGTAGCCAGTGTTTGGTCAATAATCTTCAAGACTTAACGCTTAGCAGGCAATACTTTGTCATTGCTCATCTGACTGCCTAGCATAGAAACAGTGAACTACGCGAAGGGATCCGAGTCTGATCGCCCAAGACTCGGAGGTCCCCACAGATTTAGTTAAAATATATTGTGATTCAAAATCCAAAGTATTAATTACACTATGGGACCTCATAAATCCAAATGCACGCCACTCTAAACGACGGTGAAAAATGTTGTAAAATGGCCGCTTAGAATCAATTAGTGTCTAAGAATTTAATAAAATTCTGATAAATATTAGCTAGTAAGTACATCACTTGATTAAGATTGCTTCATATTCCTCTCGCTTAGAGCGTATAGATCCCAAAGCAGTGTGGTTCTAAAGCAAAGACAAGACCAAATCTTTGCTTCGCTGTCCGCTCCAATTATCGTATTGGATACCGGTAAATAGATTAAATTGTAATTTAATGACTGTGTACAATCAGGAAACGATGTAAATGGCGTGTGTAATGCAACGTTTATTAGAAAATATAAGACTAACATTTGCGAAATGTCCAAATGCACGCAACCGTTCAATGGACGACTGTCAACCTTTTCAATATAATTTGTTCGAGTAAATAATTATATGCGCGTGTATAATAATTGTAGACGATAACTTTCTATACAGGATGAACTTTTCAAGTGGCCATGGTTGGCTAAACCCGAAACTAATAATAATAATATCGCCATTCGAACACACCAACTATACGGTCCCACACTAAGCAACGCTCGTATTATGGGTACCGTACAATTATATTTGTTTTATTCATGTAAACCATTAAGTGCAGTACTTACGTGACGATTCGTAATAATCGTTACAAAATGCTTAGCTACGACTTTACCACCCGTTCGGAATGCCGCTCCTATCGAGAAGAACGAGCTAGAAGCTGCATGGTTGCTCTTCTTAAAAAGGTCTTTTACATTTTTGAGCAGTACATTGTTATGGGTATGTGGGAAAAATGTAGGAACGGCTAGGCAGACTTTAGCAGCAGGTCAAAAAAGTACTAACTCTAAGTGCATAATTACAGATCTGGGGGCGAACTCAGTATAGAATACTTATAAAGATATTAAACATACACAACTTGGGTACAAACATTCGTGCTTATTGCCCAAAATTTGTCCCTACCAGGATTCGAGCCCGGGACTCTAAGCACAGAAAATCCGGTCCCTACATACACATACAATCAGGTGTTACTGTACTGTACTGTAGCAGATAATACTCATGGTGCCGATTTTGATGAAAACTAATTAAGACAGTATACTCTTATAAATGAGCAACTTCCTTTAGTTTTCCTAACAATATTATCGGATGATGATACAGTGTGTGTCTTTTCAAAGGAGTCTCATGACACTTCTTTGGGTGTTTCGCTAGTCGCTATAGTTTCGCTTTTGTCGATCCACATCCTCTTAAAAAAATCATGCTGTATAAATCCTAAGTAGATTTTAGGAGAGAATATTAAACACTGTAACAAATGCATTGTCTGCTGAGGTCATTGAACTAACTTTTCTAATGCAATAATAATAGAGAAAGATTATATAGTATTCCGTGAATGTTATTAATGATTGGGCCATTAATACGAAGACGGTAAATAATAATAGTAACATAACAATAAACATCACGACTTAACTTGTAAATATATAATGCTTTAATACTTTCACCACTTCTGTGTAATTACCGAATACCGAATAATCGGTGATTACCGATTTTATCTTTATCACATGAAATTTTAGAATATTTGTCTGGGAAAATAGAAGTAGGGAAGAAATGGAACTTTGTGCTAACGAAAATAATATCGCCAGACTAACACACCAACTATACGGTCCCACACTAAGCAAGGCTTGTATTGACAGGGGGTGAACCCAGTATACAATACTTATATAGATATTAAACATCCATGACTCGGGTATATACATTCGTGTGCTCATAACACAAAATTTTTCTCTACCAGGGTTCGAACCCGGGACCCCTCAGCTCAGAAAGCAGGGACACTACCCACTGAGCTAATCGGGTCGTCAAATCACCACTACCACATCTTCTTGTTTCATCTTCTAGTTTTCCCCGATTTGTCCAGACAAAAATCCCAAATAGGTCCGGCCTTACTCTGGTAATATGTTTAAAATACCCACAACCAGCATTTATTTTTTATTCATATCTATATCCAGTTATTAGACTCCGAACAATAAGTATAACGGCGCAGCAAGCTATATCCACTTAAGCTTTAAAGCTTGAGGTTTGTATGGAAAATTGATGTAATTTATAAAATGTTGGTGCTTTAGTTATATCGTTATTGTTATGATAGGCTGGTACTCAGATTTGATGAGTGAAAACTTGGAAAGTTATGTTACTAGAGTATGCTATCGACTTAATGCAGATATAGTTTTATCACTGGCGGGCATCCGTCACTCGTCATCCTACTACGATAAATACCTACAGCGCGCTGTACCCCGGCGGTCGAGGCCACAGCGCCCTTGCAAGAGAGAGAATCACGCTTTAAAAAGGGAAGTGTATAGTTACGTAATTTTTTTTTTATATCGCATAATTTGTAGCAGTGTGCGAGCTGAAGTGCACTTTATTGCTTTGTACCAAGAGTCGCGTTTCATTTCAATGTCATTGCGGAGTGAAATATCTGTTCTATAGAATTGTTACATAATCTGTGCTCGTGGAAACTCCTCGAGGTTGTGAGTTCACCCCTAGAGGGCACTTAACAGAAACCCCAATAGGGAAAAATATGGGTATGCCACAGCCAACTTTCATCCACAACATAAGAGTTTGATCTTGTTTATTATTTTTTAATTGGCTCCTAGATTAAAATTAAGAATTAGAATTAAGTCTACTTGAATTTTCGTTATTAAGTGATGTTAATAAGACCGATTTTAACTTTGAGAGCTAACTTGATTTCGCTCTTAAGATATCGTTCTAAAAGAAAACCATAGCGCACTCAAATCACCTTTAAAGTTCATTAATACGAGCTTAACTCTACATAGACCTGTACTACTTAATTCCATTTCTCTACGTAGAGTTTGTATAGTATAAGAAAGTATGTATGTTATGTTACATTAATTCGTCTTCACGTAGATGCGAATATAAGATTTGTGTTAATTATTAGTGCAGATAATAATAGAGAAGTTTATATGTTAATGCGTAGTTAAAATAGACTCACTGGTGGTTATAGTAATTACCTGTTGGTAAATTTATCGCTCTGATTATGAAAATGCATATATTATTCTTTAGTTACTTATGTATATATGTAGCTTGAATATGTTAGTTCTCAATTCAAAACCTAGATCTAGACTACCTTATATATGGTGTTATTAAAAAGTAAACAATGTTAGCCTTGTGCCCGAAGATTACCTATAAGAAAATTCTTCATACAATGTTTGACCTCCCATTTCACCCTCTTTGAGGTCGAATTTCCAAAAATCCAACCTTAGAGGACCTCTAGAGTGCTCAAAGAATATATTCTCAAAATTTCAAATCATAGGGATCCAATCATAGGGATCCACTGAATTTGGCTGTGCGTTTTTAGTCAGTAGTCAGAATGTTATTAAGTAGATAAGACAAAGAATAACAAAGTTAGGTCTATTCTGACATTACTCGTTTAGTATTTTGATTGATGACTAAATTGACCTGACCTCAAGGTCGCTTATACCTCACCTGAGCTGACCTTTACCCTCAATTGGAATCGATGACTATGTTTACGAGCAATATAATTTATGGATTGCTTCTACCTGGCAAAATATTAGATAGGAAGTACCTATTTAAGTTACATATACGTTTTTAGCTACGCTAGCAATATTTCTAGTGTTTATCTCATAAAAGGCGACTAGAGGAGTTGACGATGTAAAATCATATTTTGCACCTGCGGTAACATAATGTTCACCACTGGTAATGCAAGGTGTTGTATATTATCCAATCTTGGTAAATAAAATAATGTTTTAATTCTGATTGGAATGTCTCTGACCATCCTTCTGGTGATGAGAGTCGTGATACATAATTTTGTAGAAACCTTAAATCCCTATTTAATAGAAATTTACAGTTTATCTACAATGCGCAATAATAACAGATGAATGTTAACAAAGTAAACAAAACTAATAAGCAAAAGTCATTACCTTCCTCAACTCCCTTATTCAGGTCTTCGCCAGATATCCTCGGCAACGATAGCTGAATGGTCCTCGAATTAGCGAAAGAAGCCACTCGGTCCCACAGCATCTCATTCAGAGCCTCATCTCTCCCCAAATTTCTGGGTAATACCGCATCTATATCATTTTCACTGAGCGCCTGAACTGGTGGTCCAGCCCTCACCACATCTACTCCATCCACTAAAGGTATGACTTCCATTCTTGCTGCTCTATCAAAAAACAAAATCGCCTTTTTCTTCAGACAGTCGACAACGCCTTCTGGTTTACTGCAGTCTTCGTAGAGTTTCGTTAAAAATTTGAACCCTAAATCATCTCTAGCTGATGATATTGTTAGTAGAGTTAACAAAAACAACACTTTGGTAAACATTTTCGTTGTTTACTGTACGATTGTGCGGTTGGTACTGTACGCTCGCGAGACGGCGTGATTGTATTTATAGGTTATGTTAGAATGCGTACAGCTATTGTTGTAGAGACAGTTTGCTCGAAAAATTGCATGAAAATGGTAAGACAACCCATTTGGCTCAGTTGGTAGTGATCTTGCTTTCTGTGCCGTGATTCCCGGGTTCAAATCTCAAGGGGAAAACTAGGGGTAAACTTTGTGTGATGGGTACAAATGTGTTATGGTTAAATATCTACATACATATTTATATTGTTGACTGGTACCAAAAATACAGGTAACCTTAGTTTGGGTGTTTATTAATATTTGTAAAAGGATCGAAAAAAAATTACGGCTGTAAATAAAGTATGTGATTATCTAGTTAGCAGTTAAGAGGTATTTATTATAGTTGGGGTAGATTTTTAAATCAATGTTAAAAACTGAGACTTAAATGTTATTCAATTTAAAGTCAGTAAACAGTATGCTGATACAGTAGTGCTTTGTTCTAAAGTTATGTTGGTGGAACGCTTGCGTTGAAAACAAGGCGTACAGGTTCAAACCCCGGATCGTACATCAGTAAGTTTTGATTTAATATGCGAATTTCATGTCAGCCCCTAAATCGATGTTGTGTTTGAACATTAAATAGCAAGACAATTATTTAAAAAAATAAATATATATATATTAAAAATCAGGTTTACATATTATATAAAAGTTTAATATAAATATTTGTAATTAACCATCGAACGTCATAAAATCTAGCAAGAACATTTGAGAGTATTAAATAAAATTAATCTCACTTGTAGAGTAATGTGTGAATAGAGGTCAAAGTCAAAGTCAAATCATTTATTTCGTATACGCCTTCGGGGGTACGTATACTCGTACGGATACGTACGTATACTCACAAATTGTCATTTACATTTTTTTCGTAACTCTACAAACGAATCGGAACGCGACCTCAACTGAGAAGATCCGGCGAGAAACTCAGGGCTTGCCTTTTTTTTATTTTTCTTTAATATCCATTTTTACTACAAAAAAAAAGCTCCAGTGTATTACCATGCGAGGCGCACACACGCTACACTTTGACATCATAAATTCAAATTGACGCTAGTTATTTGAGCGATTAGTCCCATTATCCATTATCAGGTCCTCCTGAGCTCTGGTTTTACTATCACACATAACGCACCCTATGAGAGTCACGTAAAATTTAAAAAAATATGACAATAATATCTGTATGCTACCAACGTAACAATAATTACTGTCTAGATCCAAACCAGCCAGTATTAAGTACCGTTAATCAAAACAGTTTTTCAAGCGCAACCGTGATTTTAACGTTAGCGTTTAATTAGTTTGATTTGTATGTGCACATGCAATGCGTGCATTATTTTATAAGGAGCCCGTTTCATAATGTGCTGACACAGCCTAACCACAACTTATTTGCCAGATGGCCCATAAAACATCTTTCAATCAAGTTGTAGATAGGTGAATACATTGAGTATTAGGTCCTTAGTATAACTTCCGGCTAATCTATATTTATATACTTATATACTACCATTTTAAAAATGTAAAGTTTGTTCGCTTGAATGTTAGATGTAATCTCCGGATTTACTGACCCGCTTCTAAAATTGTTTTTACTATAAGGATTTGTTTAACGACATATGTTTTTGTTTGCCCCGCTGCAACACATAAATTTTTACAACTGGTTGTAAGTCGTAATGTACTTCGAGTTGTACTACATAAATGATTAATGTATATAGAGTAGTTAAAAATGTAAGAAAAGTACATTTGAAACGAAAATACGTTCATAAAAACGTATATTATCATTGTATTTATGCAAATATGAAGGTAGCCATTACAAAATATATCTAGCTTACGTTATGCTGCTGCTACGCTTCTAAGTCGAGAATCAGTGAAAAAATATGACCATTTAGCTAAAAAGTTTATATATTTAACTTTGCAATTTCATTATAAACTAGCTCACCCGCGGAAGATATAGCGACCAAATTCCTATTGCAAATTGCACTTTTAGTTTTTTTCCAGAATCTTTCAACTTTTACCACTAACTTTTATACATTTTTTGTTCCCTAAAAACCATAATCGGATTGTAACAAATCTTTAAAAATAAATTAATAATATATGACGGGATTGAATCACGTCGCTCAATGATCAGATGGACAATGATTGTGGAGCATAGTCGAGAGGGGTATAATTGAGGATATAGACGTGTGTAATGTATACATTGTATACATGTATACATTGCTGGTCACCTCAGTTGAGGTCGCGTTCCGATCCGGTTGTAGAGTTAAGGAAAAAATTTAATGACAATTTGTAAGTGCCCCCGTAGGCCTATACGAAATAAATGATTTGACTTTGACTTTGACCTATACTTCGGTTATAATCGGTAATTTGACGTAACATAAGCTAAGTATATCACCCGTACATATTCTAATATATCTGGTAAAAGTAAGAAAATGACTTATTAAACGGCTTACAACGCTTTCTCTTGACTCTTAACATGCGTTTTAAGTTAATTGCATAATTGATATTAACGAGCTCTTGCCCGCGTCTCCGCCCGCGTAACTATCATTTTTCTCTGCAGTTTGACCCCCAATGGTTATAGCTCGATGATATTATTCTCCTTACTTTGCAATCTTATTATAAGCTATCTAAAAGGGAAAATCACGTTGATATTGGTCTAATCGATTTAATGTGTTACTGGAATAAACAGACACACTGACAAGCATTATAAAAACACTTGTTTTGGATACAGTGTCCAAATAGATTATTTTATATTGATTTCTTATATTTACGCGAATACTACACATTGAAATAAAACGAATTTAACGGATTTTATCGCGTTTATTTTATGTTTTTACGTTCCCGACGACGTATCGGCTGCTTTACAGCATACATGCCTCATGGTTCCCACATTTATGATGACTGTGCGACCGAGCTGTTCAATTCCAATAATCGCTGTGTTTACATAGAATATTTCATAATGCAAGTTGCAATTAATGACCGAATCGGTCGATACAAGACTTGTCGTAAGGTAAATCTGGGGCAAGTTCCAGGCTTAGTATATGTACCCATTTTGAATCATTCTGTACATTTTCATGCATGAAAATGCTGATGAATTAACATACTAATTGACAGACAGCGAACTAAAACCCCCCTCGGATTGAGGGCAGGCCCGTGCCCAGCAGTGGGACATTAAAAAAAGGGCTGGAATGATTATATTATTAGGAACTAAACATAATCAACACGGCCTACCTTCAAATAAAATGTCTCTTAAAAGCCCGTATCTGCAATCAATAATTTTTTACTAACAATTATACAACAAAACGCTTATGAAATAATTACTTATTTTTAGCAAAAAAGTATTGAATATAGTACAGAAAGTGCATGTGAAAGTATAATCTCGTAATTGGTCACGATTTGTGTCAAAATTGATGGGTATGCGCGTCACATTATTGCTTAGAGGTCATTATCATTAAGCAATGACCTTATGCGTGTACAAATCGACTTGTAGGTTGACAAATGTATTAAAAGGTACGAATACAAGATAAAGATTAGTATTTCCATACATCCATCAGCACGAAGACGTCCATTGGTCATCAACTACCACATCACTGCCACTCGAATCCACCGGCTTCGTATGTCGCGTGTGATATCAGGTACACCATTGATAAGCGGTCCAAAACTTGATCCCCCAGCACATATGGTCTATTGGACAGTACCCATAATACAAGCGTTACTTAGTGTGGGACCGTATAGTTGGTGTGTTCGGATAATTATCAAGCAAATTATATAACCGTCGACACGCGATCGCGAATATCGGATAGGTTATTAACCTTAGCCGCAGATTAGCTAATAGCCTTACTATTTGCTGCATTTATAACAAATCTAACAAAATGTGACAGACTATTGATAATGCATTTTAACTTAAACTTTCTTTTTCCTTGGCTATTCCGCCCTTCAATTTCTGGGGAAAAAATCTTATATCATGATTCGTGCTACAAGCTATCACCATGCCGTGTTCCATCACACCACATTCAGTTGTTTTCTAGTAATGCAAGACAGACAAACAACCAAAAAATGGCGAATTCAGCTTCAGTATAAAGTCGCTCGAGAATAAAATACCTACGATTATTTATTCCGAATAAATTCAACATGGACACATATTTTTAGTAACTTTGACATGTCCTTATTGCAGGGTTATTCAAAAAGGCTAACCTTTGAGCCTGCGAAAATTGACATGATATGATATTAAAAAAAAATGCCCAGAAAAAGTCACAATTGTCATTTTGTTCGGAACAAAATTTGTTCGAAATTCTAACTTTGCGGAGTGATGACAAATGCGCTAAAGAAGGCTCAAAGGCTCAAGGTTAGTATACCCTCTCTGAATCACCTTGTATACGTGTGTGCCGTCAATATTATAGCCATACCTCTGCTCACCCTACGAGCAGACTGACGCTTCAGTTAACATTTGCGCAAGGATGTAGGTTACTGCAACTACCAATCACAGATCAATTGAGAGCAGATTACTTTGCACATCCCGTATATGCTGCAGGCAATACTCCCAATTCGATAGTTCAGACAAATTTCTAAAATAAAAAGAAATCACCAGACGACACACACGACATACCAACCGTATGGTCCCACACTATGTAACGCTTGTATTATTATGAAGGGGACGAACCCAGTATATAACTTCTACAGATACTTATTCAACATCCATGACTCAGGTACAAACCTTCGTACCAATCACACAAAGTTTGAATCTACCAGGATTTGAACCTGGGACACCAGGCACAGAAAGCAGGGTCACCACCAACTGCGCTGGTCAGATCGTCATATTTATTTCTGAAATAATATCCATTACTTGATTGTTTCATTGTCACTTTCATAAAATAAACAAGTACTGATTGATCGTGCTGCCTCGCAAGGCTGCCTTGGCACATGCCACGCAAGGGCAGCCCCAGATTTGATGCGAACAATCTAATATCACTGACAGCAGGGAAAGGGACCGATGATAGCACTCGACCGATGTGGTCGGAGTGTTTGCGTCTGTTAAGCCACGTTATCACTGAGCGAGCATACCCAACCTCGTAACTTCTTGGAATGGTTATGGCATATGTAGATTGGTATGTATTTTCATAAATTAAAAGCAGCCCGGCTAGCACAGTCTCTAGAACATGAGACTTTTAATCTCATGATCGTGGATTCAAGTCCCTTGTTGGCGGAAAGCTTTATGACTCTATCAAATGCTTGTCAAGATTTTTGGTTCGACGAAGATTTTTTTTATTGCACCAAAAAGAATATAGCGTATTTTTTTATGAATGTTGAACCATTAGTAATTTTGAAATTTGTCCAATTTCTACAAACCGACCTTGACATTGGCACAATCCGCTTCGTCAGCACCGGATCGATGGCTGACCACCAACACACCCACACATTTCGACTCACACACGCGTGACATCGACGTGCACATGCACGCCTCAGTGCACGACCACACGATGCAACTATTGCACGCTCTAAAAGATTAATAGATAAATGCAGTTCCCGGTGAAAATAGATAAATGCCTGTGCGCAGACATACGGCCCACATTTCAATAGACGCATCCAAGAACGCCGGACACTGGTCCAACGCTGGACGTTCCGCGGTTTCCCATCAAAATGCAGTGCCGCGGTATTATCCTCTTGTGCGTTTGTGTGCTCACAGCTTCGGCTGACACATTTGGATCAAGCCTGAAGCTCCTCGGTAAAGTGTACAATAACTGCGAGAAGTCGCAGGAGATCGTCAAATGTCTGAAGATCCAGGCAGCGAAATTAGCGGACAGAGCCGCAAGGACAGATAAACTCCCAATCATAGAAGGCATCGCGTTAATCAGAAGACCAGAAGCAGGAAGGTCTTCGCCGAACGCGCTGACCGAAGACGACGATTTAGACTCCAAATCACTGGACCAAGTGGACAAGTATCTGCAGCTAGCCACAAACAAGTTGATGCAGTCGCACAGACTGTTCATTTCACCAATAAATTTAGGCGAAGATATCGGAAGATCGTTAAATGAAGCGAGAGGCAAATTGAAAAAGATGATTGGACCAATAATGGCTGGAGTTGCCATCAAGGGTGGGTTTCTGGCGATCGCGTTTCAAACGATCGCTTTGATAGCTGGTAAAGCTCTACTGATTGGTAAGATAGCTCTATTATTGTCTGCGATCATTGGTTTAAAGAAATTAGTGACTGGTAACGAGTCGCATGAGAAGACGACATACGAGATTGTGAAGCATCCTCAGGTGTCTCAGACTCATTCGTACTCTTCTGCCCACTACGGCGGTGACTTCGACTCTACTGGCCCTGGTGGTCACTACAGAAGGAGCGTGGAAGACGAAGCGGCTGCCCAGGATAGAGCCTACAAAGCCTACGCAAAGAAACAATAAGTTAAAGATATAAAGCTTACGACTCTATATTTTACAAAATTAACAACGACGCCGCATTATAGCACTATTCTATAACCAATATAACTCTTTAACTGCAATAAGAGTGAATTTGTAACCAAAAATATTATTTATCGTTGCTTATTGAATACGACACTAGATGACTTATTTTAATTAGTTATTCGCTAGAAGAATTGTTAATTTATTTATTTGTATAGTTTTAAATTAATGATTATAATGTAGATAAGATTGCATCCGCGATTTTGTATGTGTGTAATACATATTTAGTTAGTTTTTTTATTATCAATCGCACCAAATAATTGTTATAACGGTTATTTAATTATACAAATAGTTTGTTTAATAAATTATTGATGGTAATTTATTTAGGCTAGTCGACGGGTACTGTGCATTGTCTGTTTTTCGTCCAATTTTGTATGAAATATTTAATAAGTTATGTGTAAGTGATCATGTTATTTTATTTATACGGTGCTGTTTAGTGTAAGTAGATAATTTTTTTAATATTTTAATTCCAACATCTTTCCGTCGATAAATCGACGAGGTGGTTACGCGAGTACCTTTTGTTTATGTTAATGAACGCGTACTTGTATAATAACTCTGTTATTATATCGAGTAATGACTTATTTTAGTTGTAAGTAATGATGATGAAAAATATTCTTAATATGTGACCAACGATGAACGACGATCGATAAAAGTATAGAAACTGAATTATTTTGTTTCATTTAGAATAATTACATTACAGATTAATAAATTAATTACGAATTTTGATCAGATATTTATTACATACCCATACACACACACACACACACACACACACACACACACACACACACACACACACACACACATAAATAAGTTATTGTGTATTTATTTTGTAGGTGTTTTATATTAATTTGAAGTTAACTAAATCAGTACCTATGAGATAATGATAACGCATTTGAAGTTATTTAATATTTTTTTGTTCTCATAACTATCCTTGAACCTACTTGTTACTCTTTCCTATAAATATCCTCCGCAGTATGTAAATAATGTATATATGTAAAATATTAAGAAGAAGCTACTTATAGTTTTTATCGACAGAGTCTAAAGTATGTCAGTAACCCTTATTTTGCATAACACTAATATATGTAGTATAAGTCATTTCAGTCATCCATATGTCGGGTCAATGATTTCGGCAGAAGAATATTTATTTTAAAGGTTCATACGTATGGCGCCAAATCTGGGGCCTCACTTAAGAGAGCATTAGCAAACTCCAAGTGGCACAGAGGGTTGACAGAAAACTGGTGGGAATTAAAATGAAATACCACAATATCAAGAGATGGCTTACAAATTAAAGCAATGTTGCCAATTTCGCATAAGAGTAGCCTGTCTCCAGTGGAAATAGGCTGATCATGGTGCTCAATAGCAGGGTTCTTGGTGCCAATCATTTCTGGAATGGAAGTCATGGGTGGAACAAACGCCCGCAAGGAAGGATCACGTCAAGAAAGAAGCTGGATCGAACTGGATAAAGGTCGCTCAAGGCAGACACAAGTCGAAGACGATGAAGAAGGCCTATACCAAGATGGTTGCAAGTGGAAAGTGAAGAAGAAGAAAAGGTATAATACTATTCAGATATTTATGAAATTAGATAATCTATTGAAATTTGTTCCATTTACGAGTCTCTCGTCTTTACGACTCTATTAATATAGAGTAAGTTATCGTTAGCTATGTTTAATTTTTAATAACAATCTTGAACGGTCAGGTTCTAGACAAAACGGCTTTAGCAATCTGAAGAGAAGAGTAGGAAGATATACATCCTCATCACCACGATGGTTACTGTTCTCAATATGTAATAGAGTGCGAGCTTATTGACGTTATGCCGGGTACATTTCCCCGCAATGTGAGGAAGATCCGGGCCATAGTTCACCTCACTGACCCAGTCCAGGTTGGCAAACTTCACACAGTAATATAAAGAAGAATGTGCAGTCGCTAGTGAATGTCATCATTGGTAATGTGATTTATTTAGTATTATTTGTATACCCACAACAAATCAATATTTTCAATGTAATAGAGAGTAAATTATCCATGAATACAATACCCAAATAGCACTTATGGATTGAGCTAATAACCTACAAGTCATAATGCTGCTTTTGGAATAATTATAATTTTGTAAATTGTTAATATCTCAATCATCAGGTGGTCATGAAAAAAAAAAGAAATTAATAAGCCTATCAGCAAGATCCAAGGTCTAAAACAAGGAAATTCTGTCTGGAGTTACAAAAATACGCTGCTTACATTTAATAACAAGCACATGATCAATCTAAATAAATAATTACTTTAAACGGGAACACTTTACAGGTGCTAGTTATGCTGCTCTACATTTTTATTAAGCCAATTCAATCTCTAAGATAACTGCACATACTAACTCTTAAATAGAACCATTTAGATCAATATTTGAGACACACGGATGCAACAGTAATGGATACTGATAACCAATTAAATTCAGTCCTGATAACAGTTGGAGCAGATCTCATCCGCTATGTAACAGTACAGCAATATTATGGTGATGGGTTGTAAATAATGTATGTAAGTACTTTTTAGACTTGCCTATAACGTAATAAAAAAACATGAGAAATATTTGCAACTCTGAATAGTTCGTTTTCATCATTCGAGAGGTAGGAATTATTTTCCCAATTTGAAACTTTATACAAAGTGATAGTGGTAGCTTAACTCAAAGCTGTGGTTATCATTGCACCCGTAACTTAAACAACAAGCCCACAAGAAATTGCACACCTAAAATTACACGGGCGCAGCCACATGAAAATCTCTAGCGTGCCAACGAAGAATTCTATCAAAGAAACCCCGAGAAAGCTTGGAGCTACTTCACGCAAAACTGCATAAGAGAGGAACGCACGCGATCCGTCACAACGCGATGGTATTTCAGATGAAAAACGATGAAAGTGGAAACCCACCAGTAGAGTATAAATGGTCTGAGTACTCCCAAATATTAGACTTGACGGCAACATGTGAGCCCCACATTCCTTGATGGTATTTGGTCCCAATTCCAATGTGATAGAGCCTCTTTTCCACCCCAATACATCGGGATTTGGATCATACTGGACCACACTGGCCTAGTATAGATTGGCAAGTCTCACACATATTTCCTCACGCTCTTTGCCTTCATTGTACAACAAGAGATAATCAAGTAAAGTCAAAATCCAATTAAGAATCTGGCCAACCTGTGGTGAAAGATAGAGAAGCCAAAGGAGAACATAAAATTACAAAGATTTGTTACTTGCAGTATTATTATATTATATTATTTATAACACTAATGTCTGTTTATCAAGCAGTATAAAAGATATATAGTAGCGGCAGTATGTTCATTATATAAAATGATGTTTAAATAGCTTATTATATTTTATTCAGCTAGCTATCAAGAAGTCGTTGATGATTGATTGTGATTTATTGTTCAATAGGTGTAAATCGGAAACGCTTCCTAAATGGTGTGCAAGCGCAGTTTCGAGTTATTTGGAGCGTGTAATGCGACGGGCAGGATGCAGTTGTACGCGTCGTGTGAAAATAGAGTTTAAGACTGGAGTCATTATGGATTAGTTTCTTTTTGAAAATGAAACTACTTAACGTTTGTAATTGTTCTCTTGGTATTAAAAATAAACAAATGTTTTACAAAAAAATACACATTATTTACAGTTGCATGAATTATAGGAATTACAAAATTGTATTATTTGTAGCTACAGATTTGGTGGTTTTCAGGTTATTTTAGGATAATTGTTATGTAAATAATAATTGGAGTAGAAAGTAAACTATATATAAGGCTTAAGGATAATAGTGTGAAATATTGGTAGGCCATAAAGGTCACATTCCCGAAAAAAATCATGGAATTATTTTAAATTAAAAGTCCACGATGAAACGGTACTGTCTCTTTCTCACAGAAAAATCAAACACTATATACAATTATATTTTATACATAAACGTGATCGTTCTGACTTACTTGTTAACCAATTAAAATATTATACACTATATAAAGCAGTCATGTTAGTCACACCATTTATGACTCAAACGGGTGAGCTGGTTTTTATGAAGTTTGATTTTTTTAAATTTTCTACGCCCCAAAATAATAAAAAAATAAAATGAAATAAAGATACTTAATTTCTCCTACATTTGATTCTGAGGCGGTGCGAAGTTCGCCGGGACAGCTAGTAAGTATTACATAAAGTCGAAAATGTAGTAAAATTGATTTGTCAACTTCCAATAAAAATAAAAATAGCATTTTAGAAAATGTGATGACTAGAAGAATTTAAAACATGTTATTTCAATTTTTTTCGGGTCCAGATAGAAAAATAATGTTACCACACGAATGACAAATCATTAAACAAACCGAAAAACAATGGCAGATTGATTTAGATTCTCATGAACACATTCCCCACCTATCCAGTATTAATAGGTGTCCAGGCGAAATGCCTAGCGTTCCTAACACTAACATCGTCTCTATCAGATGGATCCTCATTCTTTGTTACGAAGAATCTCTCCAGCTTATTCCTGAGTTCCTCAGGAGTTATTGGGGAAGCCGTCGATGGTTCTGCTGACTTTTCCCGGTAGTAGTGATCTGGATGGTGCGGGCGACGGTAATATCCTGGAACATAGAGTGCATTGCGTATTTTGGAGAGACCTCACATTAAGTTTATAAGAAGGAAGATCGTTGTACAGTGACACTCTGAGTAGAGCTTGGGAAGCTTTTCGAGCGAAGGACTTGAAGCTGTTGGATGGGTGGATGAAACGAGGAATGATCACAGTGTAATGACGCAATGGTAGTTTATAATATAAAAATCATTAATATCTAACAAAATAATATAAAAAAGAAACAAAATACAACATCAAATGACGGTAATATGAAAGAACGGAATGGACCGATTTGATCTCTTCTATAAAGTGCTAGTGCAAATTTGTATTACTAACAAAACCAAAAAGACCTCAAACATAACAGAGTATAGACATACTCACATATTAATTAAGTTTAAGGTCCATAATTGAACCGAAAGTAATCATTTGAAGGCTCTGAAACAGTGCATCGGCAAGAGGTCAGTGCACCTACCGAAAAAAAGGGTGTGAAAAAAGTTATTTAGTGTCAGCTCCGTTTACAGCAGTGTTTTGCTACCAGAGGTTAAAAATTGTGAAGAAAACACTGTAAAAGGACTTGCATAAATAGTAAAACATACTAACCTGAAGAACTATGATGATCTTGATTTTGATCATAATGTCCTCCTGGATGCTCATACGACGTATAGGACGATAGCCCAGGACTACCCAATCCAAGGGAACTCTGACTTCCGAACCCTGAACTAAAAACTGTTACCGCCAATAGCGCTACCTTGGCTAGTAGGAACGCTTTCTTACTAGCGATCAACAGTAGACCTAATAATATAGGTAGGAGAGTTGATATTTGGAATTTGAAGCCTAGCAGAAATGGTACTAGTAGATTTCTGGCTAAAAGTCGACCTGAAATAGTAATTAGAAAAAAGCCATTTGAGTATTAAGTTAGTTTATAATAGGTATTGTTTCAATGCATTCACGTGAATACAATAAACCGACTTATTCATTCGATAAAACACATTCAAAACCAACAAACCTTGAGTTTAATTTGTTTATCAAAGTTCATGACTCAATCGTCAGATGGCGTAGTAATGTCAAGTTCAATGCCAATCAGACCTTGGGAAAGTTACACAAGCTCAGTAGTTCATTCATGGGTGCATAGATGGCGCTGTTATAAACTTTTTTATAATAGAGTTATTTCTATCTACGGACCTCACACATTTAAACTAATTGTAACAAAGTACCTAATATGCCTAACATACTCACTAAATAGAAATAAATAAAGTGATTGTCATGTCCTACCTTGCAAGGACGACTTTAATTATAAATGAAGTACGTACGATTATATTCTATAATTAATTATTTAAATAGTTACCATACTTAATTCATTATCTCATATTTGATGTGCTCAAGCAATTCTGATATTTATAAATGAAATAATAACTCTACCTGTGCTCATTTCTCCGTGATGCTGATACGTCCGATCCTTTATCCGTGGGTCCATTACAAACTCCAATACCCCGTTAGCTAGAGTAGGGCCTATCCTCATCACCAGGCCAGGGTATAGGTTACTTAGATCCCAGTGGAGAGAGCGCTTCGAGATAAGGTGACTGGCATCTTCTATTATGGAACTGAAACGATATTATTATGGTATCTAGTTGTAGTATAAAAAAGTAATATCCTAAGGCGTGCCATAGTATTATGATATAATTACATTTTGTCGCAAGGCTTAAGGCAGCTAGCTGGGTAATATTAGACGTAGGAGGTCTAGACGGACATGGCGAAACCATAAGACTTAAAAAAGATGAAAATGGATTAGGCTAATCCAAAAATAACTATAAAATTAACGGCATACAGAGTTTATAAAGAAAAGCAGTCATGAACGTATGAAAAGACACATCAATCAAATTTAATTCCAAATTGTTTATGAACCTAGGATTTTTTTGATATGTTTAAAAATAGGAATATCTTTTACCGAAAATCCATAGGGTCCTTATCCAAAAAGCTGGCGATATCCCTTGGAGTCTTCTCATCTCTGACAAAAGATACGCCGGTAGCCAAACTGAAGGAATCTGCTTCATCATACTTAGTCAATTTGTTAAGTAACTCCTTTCCAAAGCACACACCCACTTCAGAACTCCTATGAGCAATACATTCATTCAAATTGGAATCAACATTATTCTCATGTATCTCTTCTCCTTCTTGTAATTCCAATTGTATCGATAGCACACTTGATATTAACGCAATTAGAATTAAGTTTGTAGCAAACATTTTGTAATTTTTCACTACTGTCAAGAGTTCATTGGTTTTGTGAAATATTTCTAAGATAGTGTGAAATAAGTTACTTAATGGTTTTAAAAGTGCCACAGTTATCACTCTCTCAAGGGAATGCGATTATCTACAATGAAATCTATTTGATTACAAACAAAGTCACTAATTATCATAATGATATTAATAAAAACAAAAGCACTACTGTTCCCAATGAAAGAACTGTTACATATAACAAAACAGAATCAGAAGTTTGTCCGTTATATAGAGTTTCCTGGTTATGTTTGGTTGAACTTTGCCATTGTTATGTCAAGGAACGGGGCGCCGTTACGGAGACTTCCCACGGAAAGACGGACAATAGGGTGAAAATTCGTTGGAGATAATTTCGTTGAGGTATCTTGTGAGAGTGATCTAATACATGGTCTTATGCAAAATTGTATAATGTTATGCAATGTTGGAGTTCGCAGGTGAAGTCCAAATACATAAGATCATCAGCATCGACTTGTAAATTTTAGTTTCATAAAGCTAGTGTCAGCTGCGAAACAGTAAAATCAAAATGATATTTTTTAATTTTCTATGCCAAAAGAGCACTTATGAATAGAGCACTTATGAGAAGAGCCGGTCAGAAACTCAGTGGTTTCTCATTTAAAAAAAGCGGTTATGTAGGTCATTTTTAAAATAAATTATCTTAGACTGATCTCGTTATTAGCCATTACCGGGATACTTATTACTGTGCGAAGTATTATATAAATATTTTTGTATATGGTATATACAAAATGATGGGCAAAGAGAAAGACAGAAAAATAAAAAATCTAACTATAATTTTCGACGATTTTCTTGTCATAATAATCAATAATGTTACACTCAGATTAAAGCGTATATAGGTTTAAATATTAGCAGAAACAGTGGATGATAAGAAAATACACCGACAATATTTTACCCGATCCTGCAATACAGCAAGCTCAACGTACTAACAAAAGCAATATTATTACATAAAGATTTTAAATGCAGACAGTAACATAGTTTGGGGTCAGTACAAAAGATTATCATATTGTTTTCCTAGACAGTTCAATTAC
This sequence comes from Pheosia gnoma, assembly GCA_905404115.1. Taxonomy (NCBI): domain Eukaryota; kingdom Metazoa; phylum Arthropoda; class Insecta; order Lepidoptera; family Notodontidae; genus Pheosia; species Pheosia gnoma. The sequence goes on from FR989916.1 coordinate 471,569, forward strand.
CACGAAACGTTTGCGATAACTTTTACTTTTCAACCATCGTAACATGGAAACTAGCAATATTCGATACTAAAAGCACAACTTACAGAGCCTTTGACCCCACATTGTCTCAGAACCTGCTATATTATTTACACCTTATATATCATTAACTCGAATACCATTTTGGCCCTTAATCATTACGTTGTTAAGTCTAAGTTTCAGAGCGAAAATTGAAGTTGTTAAGTCGTCTTGAAAATTAGCATGCTCAAGGAGTGAAAGTGTTTTTTTTCTTCTTGTATGTCCGGTCTCTGCTTGGTAAAAGTTTTGTCTGATGTAATAGCTTCTTGGTTTTACAATGACAACGCCGGATCATGAATTTCGCGTTTTATGTTAGATTTATTAGTAATAATTCATTGATTTAATGAACTGAGATGTATTCACTTTCTATGCTTAAGAACTCATTGCTATCTGTAAACAATTTGTGGATAATATATTTGTTTGACTACTTCTTTAAGATATTTTTCGAATGTATCTTTTGATGTCATTAGTTTTAATATGTCCAGCATTTGGACCATATTTGCTCTGAGATGACAATACCACGGAAAACATCAATTACTCTAGGGTGATGCGTGATCAAAACCTATGTCACATGATTGTGTCATTCCCAAATGGCATGCTTCATGTACCACTTATTCATCAATGTATAAAATTACTTTTTCTTTTTTAAACTCAACAAAGGCTTACTTATTTCAAGATCATTGTCATCGTTGATAACATGCTTAGTCATAATCGACACATTGAATATAGTAGCTTAGGTATTTTTAGGTTATACTATTCTTCATGTGTTTGACCTCATTCATGACCTATGAGAGTTCCGTACATTAGTCATCGACGAGTTGCTTTCGCTGCTGTCCCCGGAGGGCCATCGGCTTTCTGTATCTGACGTATTTTATGTAACCTCTCCCCTCTATAATCTCCCACGCATCTTCGCCAACTTATTTCTGCAGTCCGTTCAAGTTTTTTAATACCCCTGAAAACCTTAACTCAGCTACGTAACGACTACAATCACATAAATTGAAATATCTCTAACATCGAACACAAGTTTGCCGTAGTACACCTTGTAGAGACACCTTCACGTGCGTGGTTTCTTCAATCGACATAGTCAAACGTGATACATTAGCAATAAAGCTCAATTTAAAATGGCAAGATATACAGAAAACAGGTATTTGCCTTGCCCGTCGAACAAAGTTTCATTTGCAGTTCTTACATTCCAATTTCAACGATCATCGTTCTAGTGCATTGTGAATAAGGTTTTATATCGCTTGAATTGTACACTCAAGACTGCTATACAGATTATTGTGTGTGCTTTAAAGGAAAAGCGTCGGATGTAAACCGGACACAGGAACGCGTGTGAAGTGAAATTTCTTTTTTTCTCTCTCTCTTTACGAAAAAGGATGTCGTAGGTGCGTCTGCGCTAAATATCTCAGTGACGTGTTTATACGTAACTATGGAATGTGGTCCTATAACTTTGGGAGCGTCAAATTAAGTAGTATAGGTGTATTTTGTGTTTGCACGGTCATGGGGTTAGCGGGTTTATGGAATCCCACGTTTAACTGTTTCATCAACGGGATGTCTGTAACTATTGTTAAATAGGCTGTATCGTCTGCTTGTCTTGATGTATGAGATGATTCTTTTAATTGTTATATCGAACGTCTCAGTTGATTTATACGTACATTTACACGCTCTACCGTCGTTTAATACTCAATATTTTTCTTTATAACCCACATACAGCTATTCTGTGCGCAATCTCGCTTTCTTCAACGCTGTGTTGAGTTTACTTATATTGGAACAAAATTTTCATATTTGTAGAGTTTTGCAATTGGCCGAAATCTGATATTAACATACCCAAGGCACAAAATAAACATATAAACAAGATCATGTCTGAGGTTACAGACAGGGTAGGCAGAGGAGAACTGCTTTGTACACATATTCAACTAATGAAATATAATAGAGATGATCCAATAGCCATTATATTGGGCGTGTCTGATGAACTTCAAACGGCTTTCAAAAGACGTGATAGTTCTCTTACAATTTGTGCTTTCATAAATAAAAATGATTGTACAGGAGTTTCGCTCGTAAATAATAATATAAGTATAAGTATTTGTGTCTCACTAACGCTATATAACTGTGTAGCGACATCTTCAACCTCGCCACAAGATACACAGATGGCGCTGAAGATGACGTTCAGAACAAATGACGATTCTCGATACAATCCTGAAACGCGCTATAATGAGAGTTGAGTAGAACGAAACATATATACAAGATCCCGATAATAATCGTCGGGGCATAGCGGCCGTCCCACCAAGCATACTACCCGCCTAGCTGGAAATATCTTCCCTTAAACTGTTTTAACACCCTTCGTGGTACCGTACTATTCTGTAGCTGTAAACGCCATCACTTTATGCAACTGACACCGGAATAATTGCTGAATAGAATTTAATGTTGTTCAAAGCAATAGCTAATGTTAGTTAAGCGTGTTAGAGTATGTTATTGAGTGAGCAAGGCAAAGCTCCCCGTGACCATGGTTGCTGTAAAGCAGCCGAAACATCAGGAACAGGAAAAACATGAAAATACACGCCGTCCGTAAAATTAGTTTTATTTTAATGTGTAGTATTCGCGTAAATATAAGAAATCAAGATTGTCATTCATTATTGAAATAAATTCTTTTGTAATTGCATGATTTCTTATTGACTGTTGCTAGGTAGTTGCTAGTAGGAACGGCATTCCAAACGGGTGGTAAAGTAATAACTTAGCATTTTGTAACTTTTTGACGATTCATAAGTACTGTACTTAATGGTTTACACGAATAAAATATATTCTGATTCTGAGTTCCTTATTTAACTGGTAGGCGACACATGATACCCTAAACACCATCGATACTTGAAACTTTCGCTTTCCTCAAAGGAAATAGTTACACAACGAATGTTCTAATTAATCGTACAGCCGCCAACATCCGTGTAGAAACGGCAGTGTACTGTGAATTGACGCTAATACAATTCAAGCGTTCATTCATGAATACTGTGCTATAGTAGCATTTTAAGAGTTGTTCTACAGGTTCATTACCACTGAATAGGATGTTCTCAAAATTATTTGTTGTATAAGATGGTCGTGCAAATTAACATGCTGTGGATAATGTATTTTTTTTTATTATTCAGAGATCACAATTGCTAATCCAGATATAAAAGAGAAAAGAGCAACACAGTATTGCCACTTTTTATACTAAAAATATTGCTCTATGGTTTTTTATATTCACTTATATAAGTATTATTATAATATAGTTATTTAAGTATTATTATTTATATTGATTTCGTATATGTACGCGAATACTACACATTGAAACAACAATTAACTATGAGGGTACCCCAGTTCTAACTATGACATTAGGACGTCAAACTGGTCTCTAATTATTATATATTTCTACTAATAAATCAGATCTTTATTTATTACTTACCTAAATATTGACCCCACATTTTCATAAAAAAGAGCTTTATAAAAAAATCTGAAGAAAAGTGTTTTATATTGCTATTGTAAATCAAGAAAAACTTTCTATAAATTTTGGGGATAAGACTTTATAATATGTAAATTAACACCGATGTGACGCAAGCTGAATCGTAGACATCGTAACGCACACATGAGAAAGTGTCACCTCTACAGGACTGAGTTACCTATAGCAATAACATTGCAACCATTGGAACTATTCTACTGGATTTTCGGCTCAATTTATTTTCTTTTATAGTTGAATTTTGAATATGACGCAAAGTTTTGTGGATACATTATATTAATTATGTTTCCATCCACTTGATAAGTTTATTTACCACGCTAATAGAGCGTGAGGAATACGATTTTTAAGAATTTTTTTTTGCTAGAAACATGTCTGTAATATTTTTGAAGTAGTTTTAAGTTAAAGTACACTCAAACTATAACACATAATTGCCGGTCACTATGAATTCTCTATAGAATATTTGTGTGGATACTTAGATAACTTCGAACTTAGCACGTAGAAGCATAGAAACAGAAGACCTTTTATTAAATTTATGTGATATTTTTCTTTAATTTTTGTATAATTTATTCTCGGATATTGAGGCTATTTTATTTATATAAGTAATTTAATTTGTATAAGGCTATGGCATCTCTTAATTTAACCCTTAGCAGCATATATAATATTCAATTTGTTGCCATGCGTACATTTGTTTTCGTGTCATTATTTACACCGTACGTAAATGTACGTAAATAATGTTTGAAAATATCGCACGCACAGTCAACATTATGGTAGGTGTACACGACACAAAATGCTCACTAGATATTGCTTCAACGCTCTTCATGAGAGTTGCCACTCTACGAAGGTACCTACGGGTACATTGCAACGATCTGCGCCCATAGATTAATAGGCACTAATTTATTCAATGCAAATATTACATCTTAGTAATTAAATTATTTGTCTTAAGTATTTATGTTTAGCTGTTTAGCCATCTGGGTTTGGTTGTCATCAATTTCTGTTGAAATTTTATTTTAAGCTTTTTACAGAATGAGCTCTATTTTGAATTGCCTTTTAATAGAGACTGGATTTGCGTGGTTAAATTATTGTGCAACTGGCTTTTAACCAATATTTAGTTTGCGTTGCTTATAAATTGTGCTTTGGTATGGTATGTCTTATTCGGTTCGCATAAAACCGTGGGATGCCAGCTTTATCTTTTCGTGTTCGCGAAACATTTTTAACATACACTCTGTGTAAATCTATTTACATTTACATGTCTAATGTAAAGTTAGGGTTCCGTAACTACAATCTGAAAAACTCAGAATGTAAAATATTAATAAAAAGTGCGCTATTCAGTCGCCTTGTATAACGTCCATTAGAACTACATACTGAATCTTAATTGAGGTATTTCTGTCCGAAAATCAAGTACCTAATTTTCCACTAAATAAATTATTTACTTTTTAACTTGACGTATCCAAATTCTGACTTCACATAATAATTAAAAATGAACAGAAGCGCAAGTTCAAAGCTTAGATACAAGGCTTAGTATACCCTTTCAGAATCACTATGTATATGTAGTTTATGACAACAATAATAATAGTTTATCAAATAAGTATAATTGTTCATACTATACTAAAATAGTTTATAATAAAATCTACGGAACCAGCGTTTAGTAGTGTAATTACTAAAATAAAAGTTTCATTTATTTAAAACAAGGTGTTTTATTTGCGTGCGAGTAATCATTATGTTGATTTAAGTATATTAACTCGATCTTATTGTTTCTAAATCAAACCAATGAGCCATTAATGAAGTATAATTTAGGATAATTTATATTAAGTATTAATAGACATGTTGGTCAATCGCTCGCTTTGAAAATCAGGGGTGCGAGTTCAAATCCCGATGTAATTTTCGGATTTTAAGTGCGAATCAATTTTTATTAATCATTATGACTTGTTGAACCGTGATGGGTAATGGTAAATATTGTGAGGAAAAATTAACTACTTTCGACAGATGTGAGAAGTTCGTTAACCAAGCTACCAAACTCTGGGCTACGTAACTAAGTCTATCGAAAGGTGTGCGAAGTGCACTAAACCAGCTAACCAACTCTGGGCTAGCGTAGTGTACCATGACCTAAACCTCCTCATGTCGAGAAGGTGTGCCTGGGAGCAGACTTGGGGCTGCTAACACAATCCATTCATAATCAAACAGCACCCGCATAGTAACTGTCATATTTAACAGATATTGTATGTAATATCTGTCAAAAGTGACAGTTACTATGCGGTTGCTGTTCGATTATGAATCGATTGTATTAGCAGACTTAGGGCCCCGGTGTGATGACAGTATCGTTAATTATATAACATATTCTATGATTGCGCCCATAGATTTTAGGTCGTCAGATGCCTGAAAAATTATAGCCACCAGTTTTTAGTCACAGACCAACGTCTGAATCAGAATCAGAATATTTTTTATTCACGTAGACCATTATGTACAGTACTTATGAATCTGTGCTTTAGGATAACGTTCCTGTATCCAGAATTCTTCAACCAACTGTACCGGACTGCACAAATGCACCGGTGCATCCCTCCGGCGGGCCCGCTGTACCGTGACAAAAAGAGCATATAAACGCTTACACGGCTCTAGTTTCATCTACAGTGCCTATATCGCCAACACAGTGTGAGCAAGAACCATGGTGAAATACCTCCTGATTTTGACGTTAGCTGTCACTGTGTCAGCAAGGACAGCTAACACAGCAAGAAACAAACTAGAAGCAAGAAGTTCGGACGACACCCTACTAGGGGACCTGAAGTTGGCGTACGAAACGTATAAAGATTGTAGTGGTGCTGATACCTCGAATTGTTTGAAGAAGAAGCTGGCCAAGTCTTTGACGAGGTTATCCAACAGTGAAGAGCTGACGATACTGAGCGGGGTGACAGTGAAGAAGGACAAAGATGCGAAGGTCGTGGAAGTTGAGGAGGCGATGCCGAGGGGTCTTGATGAGAATTCGTTGGACACCTTCATTTTGGACAAGATCCTTGGATTCATGCAGTCTCATACCGTTCAGGTAAATTTATTACATATTATGCCATACATAGTAGGTAATTTTGTTACGTTTAACTAATGCTAAATTGATTTTGATATACATTGAGATTTTCAGTGTCGAAAATGTCTTGATTGAATTAATGTCACCTACTGATGACTTATTTTAAGAGTATAGTAGTTTGTTGGTTAAAATACCCTAGAAAGCGGTGTGTGCTTCGATCGGAACTTGAATACGTGACCAAATTATAACATTTGACCTGCTTCGTGACTTACAGGGCGCGTTAAACTAGCAGTCCTAGGTCCTGTTATTACAGCATAATCAAGCCTGAAAATTGTCCTTACCTAAGTCTTACCCTAGGTAAAAAATTGAGCCAACTGTTCACAACCTTTTGACAGATTTGTTAAGGGTCATCTGTTAGTTCAAACAAAACAAGTTCTCTACATGACCCAAGCATTCGAATTGAATCAAAATCAAGTGAGTTGTTAGATCATACACAAACAATAGATGACGCAACTAGTGTCGATAGAGAATTACGAGGTACAATAGTTATGCGAGTGATTCAGTTCACGTTTCTATAACTTGCAATTTCTCTAATGACTTATGACTTATAATTAGTATGATCTACATAGTTTCTAATCAATTGAATATCATATCTGTGATTACAACATAAAAGGGTTCAGAACTATAAAGATAAAACATTACATTTAGTATGAATGTTTGTTTAAATAATGTTTTGGACGCCCGGTAAGAAATTATTTCACTAACAAATTCTATGAAACGAAAAGTTGAATATGGCACAATTGTGGTCAAAAATGTGAAGTGGGTCAAAGGTCAAATCATATCCCCATAAATTTCAAAAAGAAGATCAAAAACGGTTCTTCAATTTAAAATCAAATATTTTAGATTCATCTTTGTGCATGTAATAACAATAATTTTCGTAGCCAACTATTCTTGATTAACTATTAATAATGGACTCGACTATCTACTTTATTTTTAATCTTCAACATTTACAATGACGTCTTCTATCACACCAAACATTTCATTTCTATATCCACAAATCGTTTCACACAGCTTTGCCGTAAAACGGAATGCAATTACAAAAAGTCCACATACTGCGTAGCGACGCACCGTGACTGCTTTCTCACTGCATCTCTATAATTGGCTGCGCATGCAATTAATTCATCTTCACTTTTTTTTACTCGGCCACAGTCTATTAAACTGCTTTACTTCAGCCTACTTACTAATAACCGTTTCTTTCGCTAATTGGGTTATGCGTGTGTTCACTTATATTAATAAGCTTTCATTGATAGCTGATTGATTTGTTGTAATGAAAAACTCTGTTGATTTATCATCATCATCATTAACACGTTCGAATTCTAGTTGTATACTTCTTCAAACATTATCTCTGAACACTAACTTGATTGACCAATTTGATTTAAAATTATGCAGCTATAAAGTAAATTATTAAAATAAATATTTTGATAAGTTCTAAGGTATCCAGATCAAAGACATTAATTCTAGTAACAACTGTATTCAGTATTTTTTTGTCTATACTGTGTTGCGTGTAGTTTTTTTTAACAATATTATATAATTAATAATATGGCGATATTTTTATTTTTATTTAATTTTAAATCAATATCATCATAATTAATCTCTCTTAATTATTAAATCAAAAGCCCTACCAAATCTAAAATAATATGTTCACTCCAAATAATTTTATCGTCACTTAATTCAAACTTTTCACTCAAATCTAAATTAGCTCTTTCTCGATTTCAGGTCAAATTCCCATCAGAAGACGTGCAAGATGCACTGGAGGAAGGTCGCGGCAGGAGGAAAAAGCTCGCCCCACTCCTGGCTATCCCCCTCCTGATTGGGGGAATGATTGTGCCATTAGCTTTCGGTGCTTTGGCTCTACTGGCTGGCAAAGCCTTGATCGTGTCTAAGCTGGCTTTAGTCCTGGCTGGTATTATAGGCTTGAAGAAACTGCTCTCGTCAAGCAGTGGGGGCAATGATGCCCATGAAGTTGTAGTATCAGCGTCGCACGGTGGACCAGGGTGGAGCAGGTGAGATCATCATCAAAATCATTATACTAGAGACCCAGCTTGACAACCCAAGTTTGAGTTCCGGTAGGGACTCTGAGTTGTGACCACGAAGGTTTTGCTTACCCAATTCATGGAGTTTTAATGTCTTTGTAAGTAATTAATAAACTGCAATTTCTCCTTGTCCATTGTGCGGTACCCATAATGCAAGCGTTGCCTTGTTTGGGCTCTTACAGTTGGTGTGTTGGTCTGGCGATATTTATGTCTTATTTTATTTTTAGGTCGCTCGAGAAGTCCCACGACTTGGCGTACAACGCGTACACCCAATAGGCTGCGAAACCCACCAATCACAATGATTTAATTAAAACAAGCGAATCTGAAGGAGCAATCGTGCATGTCTCACACAATTATATAAATATAGAACATTTAATTTAATTAATTTATTATGGAGTACACGGTTTTGGCAACATTTGAGATGGTTCTACATTTATGAAATTCTAATTTATTTTTATCAATTTTAAATTATTCATGCTTATGAGATATTTTTATTCAAGATTTATAAGTATTTATTATTATACATAAATGCAAACGCTTATAATTTTGTATATTCTGAGTATTATAATTAAAATTGGTGAAATTAGTTTGAATGGTCAGTATAGACTAATAATTATTAATTTATTTTAGCATTTACGATTCAGTACCTCAAATAATAATGTTATAATAAAATAGATATTTGCTTGAATCATATATATTTTAGTTGAGTTATTAATTTATTATGTACTTGTATGTATGTGCGTTTGTACAAAAGACTTTGGAATTTTGCTTTAATTACATTTATTTAAGTATTATTTATTTAGCGCAGAGAACCGATATCGATTTATACATTTATTTGAATGCTTATTTATTTATATAAATAATGTGTATATAAAACATATTTGACATAATTACTGTACATACATACTTTTTGGATACTTTAAAATATAGAAATAATTTATTGTATACTCTTTAAGACTGAATAAATAAATATATATTTATACATAGCATTTATATTTATGTTACTATAATTATGTATGTTTATTATGCATATGATGTAAATACAATATTGCATTTATGTAAATATCCACAAGTATATAAATAAGAAGTATAATTAATACAAAATGTATATATTTCAGAAATATTTATTTATCTATAAAGGTTACGGATCTCACAACTTTATTTATATATCATTTATTTATTTAATTTACAAATGGTGCTCAATCTAAATATATATAAAATTAAATGTAAATATTGATACATGTTGCTATAATTGTTTATTTATTTTCATTATATCAAACCAACCATTTAATTTATTATCAAATGCTGTTAATAAAACGATAGTACTCATAATGTAGTTTGTTTTTGTTTTCTAGTTACACTGGAGTTTGAACATGACCGATATTTATCAAACTAAACTAAGAACCAAACGTCAAGTTCAAAAACAATTTTCAGATATAAAATGCTCCGTAATGTCATTGTAAATACAGCAATATTTTGTATAAATGTAGTAAAGGGTAATCTCTGAACTTGTGATCCGATTCTTTCTCTGATAAAAAGTAGGCTATGTTTCATCAAGGTACCTCGGGTAGAGCCGCGAGCAGAAGCTAGGGTTATATAATTTTGAATGTTATGGGTTTGGAGAAATATAATGAAACATTTTTGGAACCCACTGTAAGAAACTATACTTAATACATCTATACTAATATTATAAATGTGAAAGTTTGGATGGATGGATGGATGAATGGATAGATGGATGTTTGTTACTCTTTCACGCCCGAACGGCTGAACGGATATGGATGAAATTTGGCACAGAGATAGATTATAGTCTGGAATAGCACATAGGCTACTTTTTATCCCGGTAAAATGTATCGTTCCCGTGGGATAGATGTTTTAATTTTTCATACTTTTTATCGCGGGTAACACCGCCGGGCGCATCTAGTAGTTAATATATTATAAACTATTGCTGGTTTGCTGTTTCAGCAAACTTCGTACCGCCTCAGAATCAAAAGTATGACAAAATCAATAATCTTTGTTTATTAAGTTTAGTGAATTTTCGCTATGTTTCAATAGTTTTTCTGCTATTCGGGGCGCAGAAAAATACAAAAAATCAAAGAGCACAAAAATCGGCCCACCCGTTTATGAGTTACAAACGGTGTAACTAACACGACTTTGTTTTATAAACATAGATATTAATTTGGACGTACAAAAAACAAGTCAAAGTCAAATCGTTTATTTCGTACTAGATGCGCCCGGCGGTGTTACCCGCGATAAAAAGTATGAAAAATTAAAACATCTATCCCACGGGAACCATACATTTTACCGGGATAAAAAGTAGCCTATGTGTTATTCCAGACTATAATCTATCTCTGTGCCAAATTTCATCCAGATCCGTTCAGCTGTTCGGGCGTGAAAGAGTAACAAACATCCATCCATCTATCCATCCATCCATCCATCCATCCATCCATCCAAACTTTCACATTTATAATATTAGTATAGATCCATCTATCCATCCATCCATCCATCCAAACTTTCACATTTATAATATTAGTATAGATAGGCCTACGGGGGCACTTACAAATTGTCATTACATTTTTTTTTTCTTAACTCTAGAACCGGATCGAAACGCGACCTCAACTGGCAAGTAAGCAAGATGACACAAATACCGGTTGTATTGCATATTCACTGACACAATTTCCTATTTCCAAAGTGCGCACGAGTTTTGGTGGCGCCCTTGCATTATTTATGAGCGCGCACGCCATTGTTTGAGGATGTATGACAGTGCGCAAAAACGCGAATTGAGTAATAATTTTCGCATTTCGGCGAAAGTGTGCGGTTAAGGTTGCTGTAAAGTATACTGTTAGTCTGAACAGTGCCAATAAGTTATTGGATGGAAGGCATCTTGACTCTGTTGTAACCTCTTCAATCTCGCCACGAAATACACAGATAGCGCTGCAGGCACATTCAGAATAAATGATGAATTCTCAATACGATCCTGAAACGCGCTATGAGAGTTTTCGGAGAATGCAAAAATTCTGTCGCTTCCAAAATTTCTGTCACAGATAGAAAGCCCCTCCCCGATCATCCCCGAGCCATTAGGCTATTTGTTAACCAGGAAACGCGGGCGGAGTCACGTGCATAAGCTAGTCACCCAAAGATGGACACCTTATTCATACACCAAAAGCTACAAAGCTCTCTCTCTCCTTCTCCCTCTATCTCCTTAACCTCCCTACGTACATTGAACTTTGGTGAAAGTCTTAAAAACACAAATCATTCTGATTAATCACGTTTACTTCCATCCCATTGGTTATGGTGCAATCCAAAAGATAGGAATGTCTATAAAACGATGATAAAGCAATATTATTGGATTATTAATTTGACTCTCAGTTGTAGGACGTACTTACCTTTTAAAAGAAGTACTTAGCAGGTGAATACATTAAAATAATTATTTAAAGTTGTCCTAGCTAACATATGTTTTCTAATTAATGATATCAAGGAAAATAAATTGATCCAGCCAGTAACTTAAGCGTGATATCACCGAAGAGCTAAGCTAACTCAGCTCTCGTATCTGTGTATACATGATATACGTATAATATAATACGCCATCTGGGGCATACGAAGTATATAATACTTTTTGATTTCTTATATTTACGCGAATACTACACATGAAAATAAATCTCATACAACAACTAAATTTGAGCGTACCCCAGTTCAAACTATGACACTAAGACGTCAACCACCTCAGTCCTCCCGTGACCATGTTTGCTGTAAAGCAGCCGAAACTTCGGGAACGTAAAAACATAAAATAAACACGATATAATCCGTTAACTTAGTTTTATTTCAATATATACTACTTGAATAGATATTGAACAGCCATGCCTCGGATACAAACATTGGTGCTCATCACACAATCTTTGCCCCTACCAGGATTGGAACCTGCGACACTCGGTAAAGAATACAGGATCATCACTGTGCTATTCAGATTGTTTTTTGTATATTAGTCTGTCGCTGAAATCGATATTGCAATTAGATAGTATAAGCGGGCTCTTATAGATAGTATAAGCGGGCTCTTATAGATAGTATAAGCGGGCTCTTATAGATAGTATAAGCGGGCTCTTATATCATTGAGGTACCAGTACCTCACAGCACCTTTCCTTGGCAGAAAAAGTAATTCATCAATGATGACCACGATATCCCACGGTTCATTAATGACGGTGTCATCGAACTGGAAAATTGAATCGCAATGATATTGACCGCAAAAGTTGCGTTAAATTTTTACTGTGTTAGGTTAAACTTATTAATGGACGAGATTACTGTATTTTCTTGGCATTGGATTCAATGATCGTGTCTCGTAGATCATTGATTGTATCTTAAAATACTTTAGCTGATGTCAATAAAACTTGCATTGTATAATGCAAAATGTTTGTTGATTTCTAAGTGCTTACTCAAGGAATACTTATTACATGAATGTGTCATGTAGTATATCTCTAAATTCAGTATTGTTTAGTATAAGAGGTAGACTCTGAAACGTTATTTCAGAAGAACGTAAATTTTCGTTCATTTTCTCTGCTCTGGGTAACACAGATATATCGTCTTGTCCTGTGTGAAACTATTTTGTGGTTTTTTACCCTCTATCATAATAGTTACTCTAGATTAGATTATTAATACAAGCTCGTTTTGTTTCTGGCTGAGATCAATCATCTAAAGCTAGAAACTGCTAACGATTCTTGTATAGTAGAATACTGATTATTTTGGGTGGCTTACTATATACTTCTAATGTATACAATCTTTCCGTATATTACCGAAACTGAAGCTGAAAATTCACACTAAGGCCCCATTAAAAAGAAACGGATTTATAAGTGTCCAAAATACAAACAAACTATTCAATCTTTCCATATTTGGACTTGCAAATCAACAAAGCTTATATTTTAATACATAAAAAGACAATAATGGCTTTGCACTACAAATATTGACCTACATACAATAAACAACACCGACAAAAGAATAAGAAAACAAACAAAAAAGTTTGCGCGTTCCACTAACGGGCAGTTAAAAGTGATGAGGTTACATAACCAATGTAATAGTTATGGTCAACCCGTAACTTTGAAATAGAAAGCGCAGGCAGTTCAGATGACTTAAACTTTATAGAATGCATGCTAATAGAAGTTTTATTTTAATGATGATTTGGGTACCCTGTGGACTAGTGATGACAGTGTAGGCCGCTGTGTTCACAGTGCTGGGTGGTTGCAGCTTCGATTCCGTTTAATGTAGATAATAGTAGTCTGGGTGTTATTTGTATCGCTCCGAATCGGTGAAAGTAATACAAGGTTAGCTTATGTTATGGAACCATAGGTATTGTAAAAAAAAAAATTATATACATAGCATACCAAATGTTATAAGCTTTGAGAGAAATAATATTAATATAAATAATCCTAATTTTACGGATTTTATCGCGTTTATTGTATGTTTTTTACGTTCCCGATGTTTCAAACTATGACACTAGGACGTCAAGCATCTCAGTCCGTGACCATGGTTGCTGTAAAGCAGCCGAAATGTCGGGAATATAAAAAAAAAAAAATAGTTTAATTTCAATCATTCGCGTAAATATAAGAAATCAATAAATAATATTAGAAGAGTTAGTAAGAGTTATACGTAAAAATAAAGCTCAGTAGTTAAGAAGACAAAGTGAAAATATATCAACTTTTCTAAAAGGCAGTAGACTTTAATGCTTTAACCGCAGTTCACAAGTTTCTTTACCATCGCTCGTTTAATTACCACTTAAAAGTATATCTAGCGAAAACAGTACTCAATGCTAAGTATCTACTTCTTCTTTGTCGTTTCCTCACTAATGAGGATTGTGACCATATAGTCTTTGTCTCCATTTACTTCTGTCCTGCGCCAGTTCAATATATCCTTGTAGAGTTTCTCCTATTGCCTCTACAATACTTTTACATCATCGTGTTAAGATTCGGCACCTGGAGTGCTTCCCCTGCATCTGTCCCACGATCAACTGCTTCTCTAACTCTTACATAGAGTGTTAAGTATACTGGACTGAAATAGTCTTCATTATTCTATGGCTGAACTCTACCAATGAGTGGATCTGATGCTCGCGGGACATAGAGCTATGCATAGAGCTATCTCTTACCCTGCTTAAGTCTTCCTAGGATTATAGTATTATAAAAAATACATTATTAAGGATTTTTATTTGACACTAGCTTTGAGTGCCCATGTTCATGCTATGTGTAGACTTTTCATTATCCTGGAGCAAGTTATACATTTTCCGGGACTAAAAGGATTCCAGATGTTGTTATGTAGATATAACCTATCATCATTTATAAGTTTCATACAAATGCCTTAAGTGGATCTTTAGATAAGTAGGGACAAGTTTTTGGCTATCCTACAGGAACCTATTCTTTTTCCGGGATTAAAAGTATCTTACATATTGATGCAGGTTGTATAAATTATATGACCATGTGAAATTTTATCTAGCCCCGTCTAGTAGTATTCAGTCAGATAGACAAACAAAGATTTCAATAACAGCGGATTCTAATTATCTATTAAAAATAATGTCTCCTTCAATGCCAACAACCTTATTTACCTCATCGTCTTCAAGCTACACAAGCACAATAAAATCTCAACAATAAGAAACTCTATCGGAGATTCAATAAGGGTTTCTAAACATAAATCCATCTTCGATTCTGGCTAACGACACAAACTCGGCAACAAATCTCTTTCTATCCAATTGTTATTCTGGTCAAAATTAAACCACTTTCCATGTAATTTACTTTTATTTACTCTATGTGTGTCCTAGATAAAATGCCTCCTGCTTCTGTGAGCAAACTGAGTTTAAATTAATCTAAAATCAACATATAGACGGTCCCTACGTACATAAAGACATGTCAAAAATAGTTTTTGTTTATTGCACACCGGCTTTAGGTTTTCCATAGACAAATAATAAAAAATATTATTAAATTAAATTTTTTTTTTTTTTTTTTTTATTACATTATAGGCAAGTATTTGATCTCAATCTCACCTGATGGTAAGTGACGATGAGATCTATGATGGAGCATACTTGCCTAGGTAGGAAGGCGGCAGTAGATCGAGACGCAACTGATCTGACCCGCCATCCATGAATGGCAACACCGAACATCATGCCGGAACACGGCTAGGCCGCTTGGCGACATGGCTTTGTTCAGTGGGTGGTGACTAGCCACGGCCGAAGTCTACCACCAGTAGAGTTGTCACCTGGTTGGCACCACCCAGGGTCACGTGTAGGGTATCTCGAGGGTACTTAATTCTCCTACGGACGAAGGTGACTCGACCCCAAATATAATAATATCTCGTGTAGGTACGTATATGGACAATCTAAAGCCAATGTGCAATAAAAAAAAACTATTTTTTTTAAATTGCATTTATGTAAGTACGTAGGGACCGTCTATATATTTTATTAACAATTTATAAATTAATTCACAATGTAGGTTAACAAGGGCTGTCAAAAGCATAGAACAAACAAAACTAATTGAAGTGAAAGTAAAAAATGTTTAAATCAGTATACAGCATTATCTATTGTTACCTTCAACTATGGGACTTGAAACGTTATTATTACTTTTAAGGTTAACGATACCTTTGTTTGGCGTTTTATAACATCATTTTTTTGTGTAGTTAATGAGATGAGAAATTGAGGATATTTTTTTGTGATTCTATGTGAGGATTAGGTGGAATATCATAGGTTTTTGGACTTTGTAGCCTAATATTATGGCCGTAATTCAATTAATAAGACGTTACATTTTCAAACCAACGATAATATTATAAAGTGATTGCATATAAAAATATATATTATTTGAGGGCTTTAATAGTCGATTCACTATGTCACTTATATTGAGTCCCTGTGACATATCTAGTGCCAATGTGGCCCCCAGGGTGCTTTACTAAAGAACTCATCATCAATCTAAATATAAAGAAGTTTCATCATTTGTTAGTTGGGTTCGTGTGACTGCCTTACCATCAGATATTAGATATATAGAGATATAGATATAGAGATATTAGACCATTTCTATATCAGATTGTCATCAGAACTACAAGTGTCCTAAATTGTAGACTCATTGGATGTGACTAAGTGGTTGAATATTAACTTACAAATTCGTTCTATATATAACTAACTGAGATAACAACATCAAGTGAATTTGAAGTTTGTTAATAGCGAATCTACGTGATTTTGTCAAAACTTATTTAATTTTATTTTTATTTATTTATTTAATGCTCATATAGATAGTTGGTTAATAATCATTTCTTAGCAAGCGGTCTGTTTATCTGCATTGTGCCTTCAAATTTTTTTATTAAATATAATTAATAAAAAGGAAATTAATAAAACGTTATATCTTGTTAACATTTATTAATATAACAAGTACTAATAAAACAACCTAAAAATCTAAAAATGTGTCACACTAGATACCACAAACCAGATCACGCAGTGACCACCTGTCGCTACGATCAAGATAAATCTTGACGCGCATATCCCGATGCGTTTGCGCATCTAGCCAACCTACTAGTGCCGCGCCCATTGATCCGTAGCAATGTGCACACACACAAACTAACTCAACCAATAAGTGAATGAACCCCAAAAACGTACCAACTCGTACATTGCTCGCGTTAACATTAAAATAATTTCGTCGGTACCAGTTTAATCGTTCTCTTTTGGGTTCACTTTTCTTGACCGGCCCGGCCACCGGTAGTGGGGTGAGATGCTTAAAACAGGCCGCGTTATACACGATCGCCACACTTTGTGCTAAACTTTCTGTAGGGGTAGGAACGATGATACGTTACGGAATAGTTATTGCTTTAATAGCGTCGACCCAGGCGATGCCTGCGATCGACAAAGAACCTAATGACATCGGTGTTTATGGATCGATCCTGGGTGTCATCAAGGAGTGCGTTGACGGAGATACATCGTTGTGCATCAAGGTTGATAATTGTGAAGTGATGTGAACTGTTCCAGATAGTGTTCGTGTTACTAAGTATCATGTTTTGGTTGCAGGAGAAAACGTTGAAGTATGTTGAGGCTGTTAACAACGCGAGGGAGTTCAGCGTGGCCGATGGTGTTGCCATACTTGGCAATGGGTCTCCCAGGTCGGCTAGGGCTCTGGAGCCTCTGGCTGAGGAGCCGAGGGCGAGGGAGGCGCAGATCGAATCAAGACTAGTAGATTTCGCTGCTGACTTTTTGGAGAACCATGTCGTTCAGTTTAAGCTACCTTCATCTGCTATTGAGGGGATGAAGCGATCACTAGAAGAAGGTACGTCTATTCTCATTAATTCGTATGAAGTGTTTAATGCTATTACGGTAAATTTTACGAGTTTATGTAAATTAATCTTAAATTGAGTGAATAATGTGAGTTAAAGACTTAATTATGCTCTACTCATACACCCAACAATTTTAATTGGAATAGAAGAAATAGATAACACTTAATTGTTTGTCTATGAACGTAGATTTAAAATATAAGTGAGTCAAATGAACTATTAAGAGCTATTTAAAATGGTTGAGAATTCGACGAACTGATCAGCTCTGTGATTCTGTGCCAAGAGCTTCGAAACCTGGTAGGGACAAACTTTGTGTGATATGCATGAATGTTTGTATTTGAGTCATGGATGTTATATCTATATAAGTACTATATACTGAGTTCGCCCTCAGTCCATTATACGGTACCCATAATACAAGCGTTGTGTGGGACCGTATAGTTGGTGTGTTTGTCTGAGGATATTATTATTATTCTGTAGATATGCAAACGTAGATAGGCGTTCAAAAGCTCTTTATTCTAACGGCATTACATAAAACTAATATTTACCAAAAAGAAGAAGGTATTATGAAAGAAAATAATAAAAATAGTAAAATCCAAATGTAGGACATTGAACGTGAGACTGTTGATCGTAGTAAAACGTTTATTAAACAGAGCAAACAAAATGCGGTGAAGCTTTATGTAGTTCAAAGATTTCTCTTATTTTGTTATCGATCAGTTAATGAAGATAAATACTTTTACTTTTTAATGATGCGACGTTATGCGGTTTTAATTACGCTTTCTCAAATTAAAAGATAAAAACTTATTTATACTGCTATTCTTGACAATATTTAAAAGTGAAGAAAAAGCTTTAGACAAATATATACTATAATAAATACTTGCAAATTTTAACGAGCACTTTGATAATTATAAAATAATACAAAATGGAAAAAAAATCTTCTCTTTTATGTTGGTTACTTAGACAGTCTCGCAAATAGATATGCTATGTCCAATTAGCAAAGAAAAGTAGCATGATTGATAATATGTAGAATTTCCGCAAGATATTTCTGACCCATTACAGACCCCCCTAATTTAAACATCCAAAAATGTAATCACCCTAAAAATCGATTAAACACACCGATTATGATTTAAATTGGTCGAATTGGTTCGATTTTAATTCTTAAGGTGTAAAATTCAAAAGTAAGTCTCGTCTCGTTATAACTTTCACTCATACGTTTATCGGAATCGATTATTCAAATGATCCGTGTAACTAGAACAGATTTATGCACGTGAGTGTACGCACTTGCTTGAGCATGTAACTGTACACAAACTTGTCTCTAGCTTTGGCATTAAGTATTCATCACATGGTATAGTTTTGGGGTCAGATATTGATATAGACAAAAAGGTTTCTAATATTGTCTGAATAAGGGCTCGTGACATCAGAATTGGTTGTGACGTCACTTGCTTTGCAGTTCATAGACTAATTTATCTTTATTTATAAAACTATCCAAAACAATTAGGCACCTACATTTTCATAATGACATTGTTAGTATCATTTTTTGTTAATACGATTACGTACATGAGATATGTTTTGGATCTTTAGTTGGTGATTAGTTTGATTCGTATTCTCACAGCCGAATAGCACAATTAAGTGTTTAAGTCGTTACCAATAACATATTATTTTTTTATTCTTCTTCTTAGTTCAAGTCATGATTGTTGTCGATGCTGCTGTCGAAGCTATTTCTATTTGTCTCGCTCTAGAGCTACCTCTTTTACCTCCTTGTAAGACGTGACAGAAACTTAATCCTTAATGTAACTCATGCAGCTTATTCTTGATCTTCCTCTTCCACACATTCTTTATATTCCCTTCCCTGAAGATGTTCTTAAAAAGGAGTATAATTTTGTAGCACATTGCCTATTTGCCTTCTATTTCGTATTGTTTCCATTAACGATCTTCTTTTTAGTACTCTCTTTCATATTTTTTTTTTATTCTTCCCTTTGGTAGCTCTTTCAACTGATCTTTTTCATTATCTTCTGTTACCACATCTCAAATGCTTCTCATGTGTCCCTCCCTCTTTGTGTTCTCTAGTACTTTGAACTTTTTTCTAACCATTTTATTTAAGATCTACACAGTTAAGACTAGGAGTGGTGTTTATCATATTGGCGAGGAGAACAACAAAAAAAAATACCTTATTAATATCGGGAACAGCTTTCAAATGAAGTACATAAAAGCAGTGTGTACCACCCCATAACTTCATTTAAATTCTCACTATGTTCGACTGCCTCATGAAAGTGGTGTTTACATTCCTGGTATGGCCATTAGACTTGATCCGCGGTCCTGACTCGGCGGAACCAGTTTGCGACGACCCACCGAGAAATCGTAGCTCGCCACTCCCTAGTGTCTTCTGTTAAGAAAGCTGCCTTTCCAATGAGGTTGCCACTTACAGATATATTCACTTTTTTGTGAGTAGGATTTACACATCTTTGCGTTTAAGGACATTTTTTAATTGTGTCATTAAACTTTTTGGTATTTAAAATGATTCCTTAGTTGCTTATAAAACGTTCTAAATGAGAGCCATCAGGAGGATGCCGGTTGATATTTATAAAAAAACTTGGATCCAATTATGGCAAGTCTAGGCTAACTAAAACAAAGGAATTGTATTTAATACTACGAAGTAGTTGTATCTAGTACTCATTTTAATGTAGGCGCATTAGAAGTCTGACGTTACAGTAGGTTCAAAACAGAGTAGGTACAAAGATAAGAAGCTATTCTTTTAAGACTAGCTTGTGCTCGCGGCTTCGCCCACGTAACCATCTATTTTGGCTTGCTACTTAATGAACATGTACGTCATATCTGAGTCTAACTATAGGCTATTGTAAAAACCATACTGGAATAGTCTAACACACACACGGACACACCGAAACACAGGTAACAATTTTAAAATCCTTTGTTTTGTATTCAGAGACGTTCAAATGGCCTATAGAATATGTTTTAATGGTAGGTAGATACCTATTCAGTGGTGTGGCACCCATTTTATTTTTTGTGGAAAGTTGACAACCATAGTTAACAGTGATGATCTGTTCTTGATTGACATGGCCTTTCGATACGATTAAGGTGAAAACGTGATTGAGGAAACGATCTTAATCTTTCTAGAATTCTGAGAAATATCACCTACTTCATACACACAACGTACGAAGAATCAGAGTAAATAACAATAAGCTAGGCTTACTTTCTATTACATAGAATCAAAATCAAATTTTTTTTTATTCATGTAAACCATTAAGTACTGTAATAGTGGATCGTCAAAATAGTTACAAAATGCTAACCTACAACTTTACCACCCATTCGGAATGCCGTTCCTATGAAGAAGAACGGGCAAAAAACTCCATGGTTGCTCTTTTTATAAAGATCCGTAACATTGTTGAGGAGTACATTGTTATGGGTATGTGAGAACAATGTAGGAACGGCTAGGCAGACTGTAGCAGCTGGTCAAAAAATAGTACTAACTCTTAGTATATCATTACAAGTTAAGGCTACATGGTTCTCACATTTACAAAAGTAATTTGTAAGGATTGGATAAGGATTGGCAACAAATATATGTACCCCTGCCTATCTTCTTCTTACTTCATACTCATCCAGCCATTTAGTAATTTTCCGATACAGACAAACACTATTCCCGTGATGGATGTCTTTTACTCATTAAAATGCGCCTGCGCAGAGATATAACCATGTACAAATAATAATAATGAAATAGTACCCAAGGTTGTGATAATAATATGTTTTATATACAATAGTTATTTACAAAAATATCTACATGAAAAACTAATTTAACTATAAAAATGTACCGACCCAACATTCAAATAAGTGGGTTTTTAGAAACTCATCTTCTCGTAGTACCCGTTAATGGAATCAGGGTAATCTCGCAAACAATGCCGACATAGATGCCAGTAATGAGCAAAGAGATATTTGTGTGAAAGTGTTTACTTTTAATTTGTAAAAGTAATGCTAATATAAAGATCATACCATTTTAATTAGTGTTCCATACTATGATATTCAATTTAATTTTATTAATATTGTTGAAGGAATCCGTAATTAAAACGTTGTGTAATAGACTACAATAAACAGTTAATATCATAAATATCTATGGACGGTTACATTTTTTATTTTTATTTTGATAGACGGCCCTGGGTGATAGCCTTTTGGAGCCTAACAGTAGTAAAACACAGCTCAGTAGACGGATCAAAGTTCATAATAAAGTTTAAATATTAAAGTTTACAATTGTTTCACTTTACTTGCAATATAGTGATATAACTGTTGTAGAATAGAGCCTTTCAGGAGGAGTAGTGTTGGCAGTGTTTGGAGGTCCAAACCAAATAAAAAAAAAAATTTTTTTTTGATCAATGGAGGACTGAAATATCACTTATTAATAGTCAAAAACTAAGCATCAAGCAATTTTATCTATTAGCTCACATTATTTCTCTTTCTTTTAAGCTAGTATTACAACAGCTTGGTCTAGTGGTTTGAGCGTAGGCCGCTCACTGCACCGAGTAGTTGCGGGTTCGATTCCCGCCTGGGTAAATTTCGGAAACGATCTTTTCGTAATTTGCCCTGGTCTGGGTGATACTGAGATCGCACCCAGGCCATTGTACGGTACCTATAATATAAGATTTGATAAGTTTTGCGCCATACAGTTGGTGTGTTCGTTTGGCGATATTTTTATCTATATATTTTTTGTTCGACTGTATTTAATATTTCATTCAATAACAACTTCCTCTTAATTTCCAGCTCGTGGCAAGAAGAAGAAGCTCAAACAGCTCCTTCCCCTCCTGGCTATCGCTAAACTCAAGATCATGGCTCTCATTCCCCTCTTCCTTGGAATCATCGCCTTCGCCGCCGCCAAGGCTGTCCTCCTTGCCAAGATCGCGCTCCTTGTTGCCGGTATCATTGCTCTAAAGAAGCTCTTGGCAAGCAAACACCAGGAAACTAGTTATGAAGTGGTTGCCCACCCACATCATGAGGATCACTATGCCAGTAGTGGTCACGGTTGGGGAAGATCCATCGACGACGCCCAAGAGCTGGCCTATGCGAGTCACGTTAAGTCAGACTAGAAGATTTTCTCAGGGAGTACCGCAAGGATTTACCTTGGGTCCCAAAAGCTATAACAATGTATGAGTGATTAATGGTATGATTGGGCACTGAGATTATTTATTGCTAATGTTAAGTGATGATTATTTAATAATTTATTAGTCCCTTTGTAAGGGATATCGTTGTTGTTTTCCCAAAAATAATGTTCTAAGTTTGTATGACCTTGTACTATATTAGTATATTTTTCACACCCCATACGGTATCCGTATTCGTGTAATTTTATCTACAAAAAATATTTTTTCTTATATTACTTTTATCTAGTCTTTATTCGCCAAGTCTAACGCGTAGTTATTTTTATTTATAATGTTGGTCCTATTAATTTTGTACTAAAATATTTTATTTTTGTTTAGTTTTATTTTTTTCTTTATAAATAAGCATACTTATTATGCTTACGTATTTTTTGTGATAATAGTCGTTATTGGATATTATTGTATATTTTCTATTGTATACCAGCTTTTTAAAAATAATAATTATTTTTAATATAATTTATATTATATTATGTACGTTCTATATATATTTATTTGTATGTTTATGTTTTTATGTATGATTTTAATTTTCAATATTTCTATTGTATTGTTTTCATTATTACCTACTTTTTTTTTTCTTTTTTGTTCCGCCTTCTTGTACACATATACTAAGTATATATTATAGTATCAATATGTACAATATTTTTGTCAACAATTTATAATATTATTCGTACAAATAAAGAACTAGAATCGTTTTCATTTTCATTATTTTATACCTTATACCTTGATTATAATAAGCAGCCAAGAAATAATTAATTAATGTACTCGTACAAGCAATTAAGA
The DNA here is from genome assembly GCA_905404115.1 of Pheosia gnoma. NCBI lineage: Eukaryota > Metazoa > Arthropoda > Insecta > Lepidoptera > Notodontidae > Pheosia > Pheosia gnoma. Next base: position 495,416 of record FR989916.1, read on the forward strand.
TCTTGGTACCTGCAAAATCTCATTCCTTTTGATGTTAGGATGTTAGGTCACAGGAAGCGACTGTTATAAATATTCTCGCGAACCACCTACTATCGGTTCTGCGAGCTATGTGCCCTGCCCACTGCCACTTCAACTTCTTTATTTCTTCTTCAATTATATACCTACTAGAACGATATGTCTCTGTCATATTAAGCTCTCAGCAGTAATTATTGTGTACCTGGTCGTGTGTCACATCGTTCATCCGATAGCTACACAAAGGCCTCATCGATACATACATACGGTATTTATCTGTTGTACGATCTCCGGCAAGCGGTCATAGGTTATATCGTTTCGTATCTTCACTAGTTCAACAACAGTACAATGAGATAAACAACGATGATCTAATCTGTGATGTTGTCGACACCACTAAGATGCCACTGTGATGCGACACAACTAGGTGGTCCCTAAACACACGCCTACATGTCTGTAGGCGGTGTAAAACTTACAACTATACTTCAACCTCTTCCCCTCCGGCAACGGCCCAAGCCGAGGTCTTGCCCCATGTGGTGCCTTTGATCTAGTTGCCCCCTGCCCCTCCGGCTGGAGCGCTCTCTGCGTTGCTGCAAAGGCCGCATCGGCCAGCAGCATACTAACTATACAACTGTAAAAGGATATCATGTCTTGAGATAGTTTCCCCACCCCCCCTGCACAGGGGAACGAGAAGAACCTTGTTGTCTGTGAAGTTAATATATTTTATATTGCAAACACGCCGCGCCGATACAAATTGATGAACTCTTGAAGACTTCTATCTTGTGGACAGGGCTTGCCTATTAAATATAACAATACATAATAATCTGGTTATAAGGTTAAAAGTTAATTTGCTTGTATGTATATGTCCATCACATTTATCGCAATGAAGCGACCTCTTCAACCTCGCAACAAGCTACATAGATGGCGCTGCCCATACAATCCTGAAACGCTCTATTAGAGTTTTCGGAGCACGTAACATATATACACGATCCCGACAATAACCGTCGGGAGCACACCACACACCTGGCTGAAAGATCTCTTCGAACTCTCTTTGAACTGGGGTACCCTCATATTTACCAGCCCGCAAGCAACAACTAAATATGAGGGTATAAAATCTGTAAAGTAAGTTTCATTTCAATATCTTTATTAAATATTTTTTTATGATTTTTTCCCATGTTTTAATAGTTATTCTACTTCTCGGGGAGGAGAAAAATAAAAAAAATTATGTATATTAAATTAAGGTCAAAACACGACATGCCTTTATTCCCAGAATGTATAGGCAGAGGTGCATCCTGTTCACCAACTTGTAATAAAGGGCGTGCGAACAGCCGACACACTTCCATATTGTGGGCTGTTCCTGACATGATGCACGACCAGGGAATCCAACTTAGGACCTAATTTGCGCTTGACAAACACTAGACTATTCAGGCAGACACTACCATTATGCGTGTATTGTGTGTTACGTTCATTTCACAATGTATAGAGACAACTGATCTGAAGGAAATTTTATAGAAGGCGAGAAAATTGTTATCGTACCGGACACTTTTTCCTATTGTAAAGGGGATTGGGGAGGGCACTTTTCACCATTGCGAAGGCGATTGGGAAGGGTGCGGGTTGACGAATTTAATACATCCTTTAAAATACCAGTACGTCAAGTGCGAGATTATTCGTAAGCTAACCGTATACTTTATAGTCTACCGTATTTAGACATTTTGTATGGAGAATCGAATGTTTTAAATACCGTCCGCTAGAGGCGCTTTTCAATCCTCCATACAATATGTCTAAATACGGTAGACTAAATGTATACAGTTAGCTGGCACTTGACGTGCAGTACGAATCATCAAGATGTTGTCCTCAAGAACATCACTGTTTAGTAAGTCATAATAATGATAGAATATCATAGGCAATCGTAAACTTTAATTATATGTAGAAAGAAATGTAGTAATCTCATGGCAATAATATTAAGGCTTTTGTAATGAGTTTTATTACAAATATACATTGATAGCAGGTTTCTAAAGCTTAAATAACACGACTTATACACTTTTGCGGTAGTATTTATGATATGTAAATATGTTGTTACATAACTGTATCTTTTTCAATGTAATTTATGCGCGGAACGTGTGGAAAGAAAGCTGTAATGTGACACGGAGTAGAAATTACATCGACGTTGTGAATCAGAAGTTGCTTAACTATGTTGCTTTTTCCCGACTGCTTGACACAAAAGAGGGTGATGTGTTTATCAGCCTATGTATGTACTTAAACAGTGGGATCCATTAAAAAATAAAGACCGATTCCCGATTCCCGATTGTTGATTCCCGATTGTTCAAGTTGCAATTGGGCTTTTTTTTTTCCTTTTCAAGTTCATTTTTGAACATGGTAAACAAAATAAAAAGACATAGTCTACATTCTACAAACGTTGTCATTCTAATTGGAAAGTATCAACTTACTTTTTGAATTTATGATAGTAGTTGGTCAGTTCAAATAGTTATTCAACAGTATCTTACGTTACTTGCGATATAAAATGAGAAATATTATGAAACACGGTATAGCCGAAGTCTACCGAATATTTACGAAGTTCATTCAATGTTTAGAACCCAACCGAGCAGACATAGAGGCGTCGGAATGCAACCTCTGCTTCGTATCATACCGCAACAAGTATCAAACAGGTCCCATAAAGTGTAATTACCAAATAACCAGTAACCGTTAAGTTTGGCCCGCGGCGTCGCTTGCTTTACGCACAGAAATTTATTAATGAAACTTTACGATTTATTAGTATGAAAGTTTTGGTACTAACCTAGTTATAGCGTGTAAGATTTTAATAGGTATTTATGAGAATGAGAGACATAAGTACAACTATTAGACATCGAAGACAAAAAGTAGTATACGTAATTTTTCAGATAATAACATACCTTTACACCAAATTTCATTCAAATCTGGGAAATCGATTTTCCGTGCTCTTCTATCAAACTTTCACAATAATATTATATTAAAGCAAATAGAGAGAGAGAGAGAGAAAATGGACGAAAAAAATAAGTAAAGACCTTGTTGGAGAAATTAAGCTGAACATAGTCTGGGTATTCCACACCATTTTAGGACCCAATAGTACGCTTAGTCTTGCCTACTATTAGAACCTTATTACCCAGACCATAGATGTGACATTGCGTTTATATGTTTATAATTTGAACATCAAACTAATAGTTCTTCGTAAGAGAATTCTAAAAAGTTTACCGAATAATAAATATCCACGTATTCCTAAATAATATGAAAACTGCATGAATATTTGATAACCCCCCATAAGCAGAGTTAGTAACCCTGCTTTTTGTAAGGAGGATCCCGGGTTCGAATCCCTTCAAGGCAAACTTAGTGTGACGAGCACGAAAGTTGTACCCGAGTCGTGGACGTTAACTGTCTACATACGTAATTATGTACTCGGTTCGCTCCCAGCCCATTGTACGGTACCCTTAAAACAAGCGTTGCTTATTTTGGGACCTTAATGATGTTGTGTTCGTCTGGCGATATTTATTTATTATAATTGATAGAACTAGGCGATACTTGGCGGAAATCCATTAGGATTATTATTTTTCTCTTTCCCCATTAGGTTATTTATTTATTAATCTATTCGTCCATTGCATCTTTTCTATTAATTATTGTATAAACATGTTAAATACAACTAACAGAGAAGCCATTTTAACTTGACAACACACGACGAACTAGTTCCCATTCCCAAGTTCACATGATTCTAGTGCTAACAGTATGACTACAACATTATTACCTACGTGTAAAATCAGGATCACCACACCCTAATAACCATGACCAGACCGACCGTTTAGCCTCGCGAGGCACTACATGCCGTGCACGGGATAACAGCAAGGCAAATTATGGATAAAAACGCTTGAACAATGCAGTCTGAGCGCTTTCGAGGCTGCGCGGTTGGTTTGAACACGATCAATAAGACGCAGGTTCAATAATCAATGGTCTATGCTCAGGTGTACCGCTATCTGAAAGCCTGCTGATGCCGCAAAACAATGGGACTAGTAATAAAAACATTTAAGTGAAAACGTTTAAAACGTGTGAAATCAGCAGACTCATGGTTTTCACACAAGCCAGTTTATAGGGATCCGTAGGCAAGTTTACAAAACCTTCTCAAACTACTAAGGGATAACTCTAAACCACTGTGAGTTGTTCCTTTCAGAGTTTCACATTAGAGTGGACATCCAGTCTACTCTGAACCCTCATTTGGAACTTTTCGATAAGGGATCTAGTCGATGTGATTGGATACTTTTATCTGCTATAGACCACTATCTGAGCTATTCAAAATAAACGGTAAGAGTAAGCGGTAAGGTAAGAGTATTCAATAACGCCACATCATCGTACGATATAATGTCAAAGTCAAAGTCAAATCATTTATTTTCTATAGGTCTACAGGGGAACTAGTAAATGTGTCATTGTTATTTAAGATTCTTTCTTAACTGTACAATCGGATTGGAATGCGAACTCAACGAAAAGATATGGCAAGAAACTCAGCGGGCTTGTCATTTTACAGATTTTTTTTTTATCGACAATTCATATCATGCAAGTTATAAAAGTTGAATTATTTGCTTTAGCTCCAGTGTGTTGGCATTCGAGGCGCACACACGTTGCACTTTGACATGTCATTGTCACTAAATATATTAGCGTTCAGTCCCTAGCTTTTTTATTACCCAAATAATCCGAAATTATGTAGTAGCCCTTTCGACCAAGTTTAATTTTGATTTATTAATCGGCATATATCTGATATCATTGGAGAGTTTACTGTAGAAGTATTTTGTTTTTTTTTCCACCGATCTCTATATATTTACACTGATTTCCCTCTTCATTTTTAACCGACTTCAAAAAGGAGGAAGTTCTCAATTCGGTTATATTTTTTTTGATATTAAAAGAATACATTATATACTTTTCACGACGCGTTTACAATTTGTTATCATTATTTACTATGTTTTATGTGTATCCAAAAGACCTTTAGCAATAATTATAATATAGGCAGAACCCCACCGTCGTTAAATCAAACACACTTCACTAGACACTTAGTACCACAGAATAGCTTTATTTTCTCACAACCATGCAACTTCACTAGCAATGAAGTCATTTAGTCACCAAGCATTTGTTGAAGCGGTATTTTTAAATCCACGAAAAAAGAGAAAACATCATTATAACACTCGGCAATCAACTTTATTATGATGATAGCACGTTGCCATAAAATGAAATGATTCTTTTATATTATAGCAACTAAAATGTTAAAATGTTTGAGTTATAAGCTCTATGTAGAGATTTGACTACTTCCTCTGTAAAAACTGAGTTCCGTACTTACTGTAGAAACCCAAGAACCCAACAACAAGGCACTCTGAGACAGGAAATTATAAAAAAATGGGTATTAAAACAGTATTGAATATATTATATATTGTTATAATAATATCAGCCTTTTTAAGGTTTCACAGTTAGGTCTCCTATGAATGCGAGGGGTATTAAAGCCATAGTCCACCACGCTGGCCCAGTGCGGGTTGGCGGACTTCACACGACTTTGGGGACTAGAGGCGTGATAGTATACTGCCACCAAAACCAATTACATCACTTTTAGAAAACCTGGAACAGGAAACGGTTGAACCAACGCAGCTCATAAATCATTAACGCGCAACGGCCCCGAGAAATTTTCCCTTCGCGTTTACATATTCTACGTATGCCCAGAAGCAACTCAATGATTCCTCCTACCAGCCAACTTTGTACCTAGAAAACGTACCATCTTGAACCCACAATCCATTTAAAACTCAACCTCCTCAACAATAGGGACCATTTTTAGGATTTGGAAAGCCCAATGAATATGGACATTGACTCTCTCCACGATTTAAATGTCATTGTTTGATTAGTATTGTCAATAGATGTTTAAGAAACGGTAATGGGAGATAATTATTCTGGTACCTTTTGTGGACGGTTGGTTTAATGTAGATATGGATGCGGTATGAGAAATTCGTGGTTAAAAGTTCATGTAGATACGTATAGTTTCTTAACATAAAGAAAATAATCTGCAACAGGTATTCTGATTAATTTAGTATGACATGTGCCTGAAACAAAATTGAGCCTGAAGAATATAAGTACATTAAATTATTTTTATTGGATTTATTCAAAATTCAGTTTCATTCACATGAATGTGACGGCGTCGCTATAAATTTTTTTTTTTTGCAAAATATGACTTTGAACACACACACGGTCAATTTGCAAACCGTACTATCACATTAGTAGTTTGAAATAAAGAAGCTTATTATGTAAGCTGTGACAGACAGTTTCTCGACTAACATCTTAAAGTAGTTCGGTGTTGCTGGCTTCTTTAATTATCGATCAACTTGTTTGGTTTATAATTGGAGAAGTTGACAAGCCGAGGGTCAGTTGGTTCCTCTTACCCCATTTGTTTAAGTAAGCTACTTTATTGCAAACTACACTTAATCAAATAGGAGTACTTAATAAAAAAAAAATCAAAATAATACGCTTATTCATTTTCAAAAATAAAAAACTAGTTTGCATATAACACGTCTAAATTAAATATGACGAAATGAAAGGAATAAGATATTTTTTTTAAATACCATTCATGTAATTATTCATGAATCAAAGAAAGTCTTCGTTGCATAACCACGTGATACTGAAGTGCAGGGTTCTTTAAACCTTTACAATGAAACCAAGAGTGATCTAGCGACCACCGAGGTGTTGGCCATAACTATGAATAAATAACATAATCCAGCAGTTTATATTCCAAATAGACGGTTCACTTTTGTCTTAAGTACAAAACTTTCGCTTGGTGCAACAACTGCGCCTATAAATGGTATATTAAACAGTTCACTACAGAATACAAACGGTTAAAAATATAGAAATTGCTACGATGACATAATTGTATCGATGGGGTTTTTAGAAAGCGATTCGCGAAACCCTCTCGACGTATGGAACCGGTAATATGTTCGGTATTTGAGATATTTCGGTCGGCGTGACGGTTTTGCAGAATCTCATTGATGATATCACAATTTTGCGTAATCGTGACGGAGAATATGAAAGAGAAATAAGATGAATCTTTACATGCAGGTTGATTTTTGAAAATCTTAATTTTAACAATAGCATAAACTATTAACTCAAAATTCAGAAGAATAAAAAGCAGTCGATGTGCTTACAAATATTTATTGGTTATTTTTTTATTACTTGTAATGAAATATATAAATTCGACACAAAAGGTTTGACCTCAATTCCATACAAAAAAAATGCTAAGAATTCCATTAATGAAATAAACAAAAATTCAACTCTCCCAACCTAAAACCAAACAACATTAAAAAGAAACAAAAATATCTAAACAATTCAACCGAACAAACTCTACCCAAAATTCCAACCAAAAATATTACGCACACTAAAAAAAAACCCGAAGCCACCGGTGCCTACACACATTTTGCATTTCATCATAGGCCTCACACACACACACCGCCACGTGACATATGGAAACAGAGGGAGGGGGACGCAAAATAAAACTGAACGCCTTACAATGATCTTAACAATTTGAGTTTAGCTATCGAGCAAGATGAGGGCTTTGGTATTACTCTGTGCTGTGGCGGTGGCTGGGGCGATGCCCATGGCCAAGGAGGATGGTGTCGCTGAGAGATTCATCTCAGCGCTCAAGGATTGCCTGGAAACTGACACCACATTGTGTTTAAAGGTGTGTGAAGTGACAGTGAGAGTGAAGTGACCAAGTGTTGGGTTCAATTTTTGGGGTAGTCCAATGGAATTTAAGATGTAGGATTGTGTGTTGCAAAAATCAAGGACGTTTTTATTAAATACTGCAGTAATTGTGGAGCCATTGAAACATAAGTTTCGCTAAAAATATAGTTAAACACGTTCAAATTAACTGTAAAATTAAAAGATACCTTGACTGCAGATCATAATTTATCTTAATCAATTTAACTGTCTAACTTTATTATTTGCAAGATGATAAAATTATCTTCAATATTAAAAAAATATATTAAACCAGGAGAACAATTTTAAACACTATACTTATATCTTTGACTTTAAAAAAAATCTTAAATTGTAATTAATGTCGTATATAAATAAAATTTAATTGACTGCATTATAGCTTAAGCAAACCTTCTTTCCCCAGGAAAAAGCAATGAAGTTCACCGACAAACTCGCATCATCATCCAGCCTCGAAATCTTGGACGGAGTCAGCTTGAAAAACAATGGGAACACCCGCTCAGCCAGGAGCTACGAGCCTCTACCAGAGGAACCCAAGGCCAGGGAGCTGAAAATTGAAGAAAGAATTATGGAAAATGTTGTGGATTTCTTGGACGGTCACGTACTGCAGCTCAGAATGCCCAAAGCTTTTGAAGATGAAAACACTGTAGATGAAGAAGGTATGAGAAATTATTTCACCACTTTTTCCTACAATTTATGGTACTCGTAATTCAAAAGAAATATATTTTAAACTAGCTGTCTCGGCGAACTTCGTAACGCCTCAAAATCAAATCTCATACATTTAATGTATTTTTTTTCTGAGTTTTAATATTCTGCTATTCATGGCGGAGATAAACTAAAAAAATACATCAAAGATAATTAAAATTGGCCCACCGGTTCTTGAGTTATAAATTCTGTAATTAACACGACTTTGTTTTATATATAAAGATTAACAGTTATATAAGTAACTTCGTTCAAGAGATACAGCAATTAAATGTAATCTGAACGAAAGTTACGATTAAAAATATGCAATTAAGCATTTAACACGGTGTTAAACTTGTTTAGTCATAGAAACTAAAGTTAATAGTTTTATGGGAAAGATGTTTAGTTTAGTTTAGTTTTTAGTCACAGAAATAAGACTTCGGGTTTTATGTTCTCAAACAAGTTACAGTGCGGATTAGCTACTTTACAGGGCCAGAAAAAAGTATCTTAAAGGTAATATAAGCTTCCCAGTGTTCCGTTTTCTTATGCACATCAATGACGCAATATTATGTAACTCACTACCATTATAATAGGTGATAAAATGTCGATACGGGTAATAATAATAGAATAAAATAAACATAAATAACTTTCACACGATATTATTCGTCTGACTGGGATCTTTTAAGACTTTCCTCAATGTGTTTTAACCAATTTAGTTAGGAAATTAATCAACGCTCAAAAATTCTAAGTTTGAATTCCTCATTTTTTTTTTTGGTGTTCTACCTCAGACTTGCTCTTTCAAAGGTCATTTTAACTATTGTTATCCTAGTCGAAATGATAACATTTTTAGGCTGTTCTACTATATATCAGCATATTTTTTCTATTGCCATCCCAATATGATCAGCACAAATACTAACTTTACAACGGTATCGACACGCAAATCTCGTAAAGAAAAGTGTTTGACATGTTTATTCCTAACAGAAAAAGGCACTTAAGCTTTCAATTGTAAATCCAAAGTTTAACTTAAGCTTGAGTACATACTTGGACCGGTCGTTGAATAGGCTTTTGTGTCAATAGGTTTCGTTCATTTGCACTAAGACGCGAGTGATCGTCGGACATTTCACACTTTCGTACAATCGCAGTGTTGGCTTAAAACCGGATCCTTTCCCGGCCGGATCCGGAAAGTGAGTTAACAGTGTTTTTTTTAATGATGTGAGCCAATAATTAATACACTGTTTCCTTAATCATGCTACTAACATGCACCTGTCAGACCTAGAATATTGTTAATATCTACCACTATGTACTAATGAATATGGAAAAAGTTAAGCTTTCGAAGACCAGAACATTTTTGATCTACTGATATAATTTACCATGCCAAGTCTCAATTAACCAGCACAGAATTAAAAACTCCAACATCTAAGTTAGAAATCGCATATCTGCATATAACAGACAAGTTATCCTATAAGATGTGCACGACAGATGACAATAAAACTGGTGGTGTCGTTATCAGAGGTACCTGTTTCAAATCACGTAACAGATCTTGACATTCCAGTTAGTTATGTAACTATAGAAGTTCGGTCAGTTTGAAATCTTTATCAGAGACGTGGTCCACATACAATTTCTCTTTCGTATATTTGAATTTTAATGTAGCGTGTACTGTGCTCGTGCGTAATCTTATTCAGAGCAATTGTACGAGTTTCATCAAAGCTAAAATTCGTAAAGCTATTATGAGAAGTCTCAAGCATTAGATATTTACATGCATTAGTAGTACAGGTAGCTTTGGTAGTTACTTTGAGATAATTTGAGTCATAGTGAACACCTTTAACTTCTTGCTTTAGGGACATAAAAGTGTTACAAATTATTTAAGCCAGTTCAGAAATATATGGATACGATAATGATGAGGCAAACTTCCCACACTCTAAAAAAATCAAGCACAACACTATTATAAATGTAAAATCGAGACCAGCCAACAATTAGACGTCAATTAACAAAGGAAACACGTGAACTATAATTCATATGAAGACGACAAAGAACCTCGTAGTACACTTCCCACTATTGTGGCTAATCTCGAACAAATCATTGTAAAGCGTACAGCTTCGACAATTAAGGAAAGCTCAAGAATGCAGTCGCGAGAAACGTAAATTAAGTTTTGGCCTTCATAGTTGCATAAAATAATAATTTCTCTGAGAAAGTGCTTGCAAGTATGTCACGAACTAAAGGTCATTTTCGTGAGATGGAAACGGTGTCTATGTTTTGGAGCGCCTGAAGCTTGCAAAGCATGTGCATTCAATTTCGTCCTGTACTCGAGATGCTTATTTGGAAGGTGGCTCTGAATTTATTGTTCAAGTCTTAAAGCAATCTGTCAATTCAACTCATTTTTGTATCTAATAAAAAATAAAAATATTAAAACTATCAACATGCCTTGAATTGATTGATTATTTCATCTATTCAAGTTTATTGAACAAGCCAGTACTATCAATCACGTCATCCTTATCAAAACCGTTATCATTACAGGCCGTGGCAAGAAGAAGAAGAAGCTGAAGAAGCTCCTTCCCATCCTGGCCCTCATCAAACTGAAGCTCGCTGCCCTCATTCCCCTCTTCCTTGGTATCATCGCCTTTGCCGTTTTCAAGGCATACATCCTTGGTAAGATCGCCTTTATCGCTGCTGCCTTTGGTGCCTTGAAAAAGCTGCTAGACTCCAAGAACAAGAGCAGTGGTTGGTCTGAACCAGCTCACGAAGAGCACCACGGCGGATGGGAGAGCGGCGGCGGTGGCGGCTGGGGCAGGTCCCAGGACGCGCAGGATTTGGCATACGGTGCCCATATGAAACAAGACTAGATAAATAAGCTATTTATTTATTTATTCGTAGCGTTACATTAATTTATTTAAACTTTGTTAAACTTGCTTACATCTTTTCGATATATTTTGTGTACATATTAATTCTGTTTACTTATATGTTTATGTATTCATTTTAACCACCTATGTATACAATTTGTACAATTCGTGTACCTATATTTTTTATGTGTATATTTTTGTTTTTAAGTTTCCTATGACTGTTAATCTTTAGTCTATTGTTTTCATGTATATTTATATAAGTATGCTTCTGTATATAATTATTTACTTTGTTTTCTTAAGAGAAGAAGCCGAGTGAACGATGGTATTTTTACTTATTTTAAGTTTCAGTTCCAAAGATAATTTTTATTTTTTTATTACTTTTATCTTTTTCGTTTACTTTGTTGTAAATGTTTTATGCTGTATGGGTATGTTTCGAGTCATTTATTTACCGAACAAATGTATAAGCTCTAAGTAAGTTGTAAGCTGGTTGTTTGTCGATGTTTAATTTATTTTACGATGGATCCACGTAAAACAATAATAAAGAATGTTATTAACAAAAAATCTATGTCTTTCTTTTCCTTTTCCACAAAAATACAAACAACCCAAATCACCAAACAGAAGAAGATTATAGTTGACCATCCCATCCATCTCTAACCCGAAAGACTGATAAACATAGGTCCCCATCAATGACTTCCACACACAGGCCTTTGCTGCTCGCTTCCACCGTCTTCCAGCGATTGGTATGACCTTAAAAGACCTTATAAAGTCTTTACTCAAGATTGAAGGTTAATAACACTATCAAGGATTTCTCCACACACGCAATCAGCAGTTAATGATGCAGTGGAACCATGCAATGACTCGAGCAATAAATAATTTCCAGTTTAATATTTGAATTTCTTCATGACAATTATATTATGGATTGAATGGTTATACACTAGGCGTACATTCTTTCCTTATTATTAATATTCTCGTAAAAACGACTGGCTGATAAAAACATTATCATCGGCTGGATAAAGACCCACCAAGTCTGGCCCGGCCACTGCCTCTGGTCAGATAAGCAAATGACAAATGACAGTGCTCTCCCGAGGCAGACGCTCGCGCTACCGTGGTCTTGTCCTGGTGGTCTATTTTAAATGATTCGGAATCGACATCGGAAACGGATTTGAAACTTTCCGATGTTGATGTCGCTCCCGACGAGCTTTCCGACGGATTTTTTTTGATATTATGTTATTATTGTATTGATATTATGTTATATTGTGATAATATGGTATTGTCATCAAGATACATCGAAGATAATCAAATTCGGAAATTTTCATAGCGTATGCGGTAAGGCGCTCGGAAGTTTTCGAATTCGTTTCCGATATCGATTTCGAATGGTTTAAACTTGAATTATGTAGTGTAACCTACGTATGTTATAAGTCGTTATTTCTGAATAAATAAAAAATTAAATAACATTCGTGTTTTTTTTTTAAATAACGTACAATAGAAAGTCAATTAAAATTAATTATCACTTTGTATCTTAACGCAGTAAACGAGTTGAGCGATAAGCTTTCTAAAAAAAACTAAACGCTATATTTTTTTTAGGAGAAAATTCAAATCGATATCGAAATTGCTTATATATAACATTGATTTTTCGCTGTTAGTGATATAAGTGATTCAATAAATATACTAATAACACCCAAATTTATAGAAGTTTTATAACTTTATCAGACGTCATATAGTACTGCGCAAAGCGAATCTCTTGTGTGACGAATGACGTTGACGTTGAATGATGTTATTAAAGTTATATAATATCTATAAATTCGGGGGTAAATAATGTTGATTACTATATTCGCATGAGGTCTGAATTCTTCAGTCCGAGCTTGGGTCCCATGTTTTCAGGAGGAGCATTCGTTCTATAACTGCTTATTTATATGTTTTTCAGGATGAAACTATTAATATCATGCCAGTAGGTAGGTATATTATTCAATATAAGACCCCATACGTAAATTTGCGGTTTACCTGCAAATGGGCACAAAATTGCCTAGAGTTAGCCCTTTGTGCGTTTGGCCTTAATCTTTTTATCATTATCAGTACTTTCCTGACCACATCATCACCGCCAGTATACAATTCAACACAACGAACTTTTCTGAAGGATTTATTTTCACGTCAAATTGTATATTACAGGTTCTATTGAACGTAAAAATATTATGATGAAAGCGGTTGACAACCTGATAGCGCAGTTGGTAGTGACCCTGCTTCTTGCGCCGAGGGTCCCGGGTTCAAATTCTGGTACGGACAAAGTCTTTGTGATGAGCACGATGTTTGTACTCGAGTTTAGTATCTATATAAGTATTATATACTGAGTACGCCCTCAGTCCATTGTACGGTATCCATAATACAAGCTATGCTTAGTGTGCGACTGTGTCGTAGTAGTGTAGGTGTGTTCGTCTGGCTATTGTGTTATTATTATTATTTTGATAGTCTGGGCGTCTGAGCGTACGCTTAAGAGAATCGTTGGGCACTCTAAGATTTATAGATTTCATGGTTGATCTAATTTTCAATGTTGATTATAATAGTAACACTTGCTGTAGAGATGAAGGTAAACTTCTTGGGAAAATCTGCTAATATATGCATATTGGAAAGCCGTGTGAAGCTCATCAACCCACACCGTTCTCACGTGATGATGTTTAAGGGTAGTATGCGGCCAGTATAACGGCAATGGGCTTACCCCTATAAGGAGCAAATACCTTTGCCGAAATATGGGTACACTGATGTGCACCTTTCAATACCCCTTCGGTGATTACAGTCACTCAGTGACAACCCTAATACTATTTTATGACAAGAAATGGGATCTATGAGCGCGAAGTTTTGTCTAGTTTGTTATAAAACTACAAGCTTTAAAGCGCCTCTTGGAATTGTTATAGCACCATTTAACAAGAGGTGATATTTGCCTGAGACCTTGGATGAGTGAAAAAAAAACGTAACTAACTAAATCAAATATTTAACGAATCTAAGTATCTAAGGTCGGTGCCAACCAATAGTCGTCTGTAATAAAAAAAAACAAATTCGTTCATAAATGACCGAGATCTGAAGTAACAAACGAAAACCATCTCCTTTTTGAAGTCTGTTAAAAATGCAAGTTTTTTCCGCGCTAAATTAAATCTTTGACATTTGAATTTAATAATTTTCGATTTCAGCCCGACAGATTTCAAAAGGCCGTTTTATTATTACCTAAGAGAACTTTCACTTATGTAGAACGTTATTTATTACAATAATAACTCTTCGTAATAATGTGAATATGTTGGCATATGTATTTTTTTATATAAACTAATGATATAAATGTTATAATTAAGCCTTTATTAAAATGTATAAGTATAAGGTAGAAATTTCGAAATGTTTTCTAAAGCTAAATCTCGAAATGCCAATTAGAAAATTGTTTTCATTAATTATGCATGCTCGTTTATAATAAAGATAGGTGGGTAAGTACGTAGGTACGTTTACTTAGTAATAATTACTTTCTGGTGCAAATCATGTTATATTATTGTTGACGGCCTGATTAGCGCAGTGGTAGTGACTCTGCTTTCTGCGCCGAGGGTCCCGGGTTCGAATCCTGGTAGGGGCACAAGCTTTGTGTGATGAGCACGAATGTTTGTACCCGAGTCGTGGATGTTTTATATGTATATAAGTATTATATACTGAGTTCGCCCTCAGTCCATTGTACGGTACCCATAACACAAGCGTTAAGCTTAAAGTGGGACCGTATAGTTGGTGTATTCGTATGGCGATATTTATTTATTTACTAGCTGTTGCCCGCGACTTCTTCCGCGTGGTAATTAACAAAGACAACCGTTGACAACAGCCTGCTCGCGTGTTCTGAGCACGCGGGACGCTTTGCAGGTTGTTGCTATCAAACTTAATCAGGCGCTGCGCTGCAACATTGGTTTTAATTTGTTTTCGTGAGATCCTATTTTTTTTTCTAAAATAGAAGTAGCCTAAGTTACTCCTTGTTACATCAGCTATCTGCCAGTGAAAGTCCCGTCAAAATCGGTCCAGCCATTTCAGAGATTAGCCGGAACAAACAGACAGACAGACAGACAAAAATTTTAAAAAATGTTGTTTCGGTATAGGTAACGTGTATACATCCAAATGCACTTAGTAAAAAGCGGTTATTTTAATATTACAAACAGACACTCCAATTTTATTTATATGTATAGATTAAGATTAACCTAGACGAGGTTTCATGGCGATAACAATTGCCATTTCTTATAATAATAAAAACAAATACAATATGTTGTCAAAATTTAAAAAGTTGTGAAAACAATTGTTATAAAAATTAAAATCAAATAAGGCACCTGCCAGCCTGTAAAACAAGAAAATTATAATAATTATGGTGATGATGTACTAATTTAGTAACAGTATAAAAAACTAAATAATGATAGAAAAATAATTATTTCAAAAAAAAATCGTATCAAACAACTATATTAATAGGTATCCCATATAAACTTATAGGATTCACAATCAAAACTCTTCTCTGAGGGCCAACTGTGAACTATTAATACGACTCAAATTAGGACCTGAGTTGCTTAGTGTGGGACCGAATATTTTGGTGTGTTCGTCTGGAGATATTATATAACAAAATATACGTGGAAACGGACACTGCATTAAATGACACACCAAGTGGAACGATTACGCAAACTCATCATCATACAGGCACACGTGAGAAGATAGGTTCCGGCGCGACGTGACCGTGCAGCGCGCGCGCAGCGGGCGCGGCTGCGAAAGTGCCCAAGCCTCACCCACTAAATAAGCATCGATCTCCACGAGGTGATATTTTTTATGCAAGAGGTTATTCGAATAATATCGTTTATTGGTTTATTTAACTCATAGGTTTTCATTAGACTATTATTTTGGATAATCTAGGATAGCAGATGCAAGTCAACACGTGTATTTATCTTCCGATAGTACCATCAAGTAAATAAGAGTAGATAGCATACCAACCCTATTACAAATTAGAAAAGCATATACAGGGCTAAGAACACAAACAGATTCGGCTACATATTTATAATTATGTATTGAAACAAAACTAGTCTTACGGATTTTATCGCGTTTATTGAAATTCAAAAACATCCTAATTTCAATAGGGAAAATGGCTGGGTTCTACCACCGACTTGGGATCCAGTAATTGATATAATTAAATCCAAAACCAAGCGCACCGCAAACCGCACCGCAAACAACAACTAAATATGAGGGTTACCCCGGTTCAAACTTTGACACTATGACGTCGAACACCTCAGTCCTCCCGTGACCATGGTTTCTGTAAAGCAGCCGAAACGTCGGGAACGTAAATAACATACAATAAACGCGATAAAATCCGTAAGATTAGTTTTATTTCAATGTGTAGTATTCGCGTAAATATAAGAAACCAATATTATAATTATAAAATTAGTTAAATTATTTGTTTAATGTTACAGAAGCTATGTTTGTATTGATATTATTAACGATACCTATTGAAGAGAATCGAGATCGTTTTAAATGAAATAGTGTCCATGATATTGAACTAATTCGTATACAAATTGAAGATTTATTCGAAACCAGTACCGCAAACACCGCCAGTGTGCACACGCACCAACAGACCAAAGTACCGTTTGTTTCAAGGTCGCTAGCCTTCTCGACTGCCAAGTGCCACTGACTCACCAGCCACTTTCATTTTAATCGTGCCTAATATGTACTTGTAAGGTGCCCACCGACTGGGCACGGGAAGGAGTCGTTCGTATGGAACTATGCTGCAGTTTCCATCAAAGTTAACTCGAGTGCTACCGACACGGTCAGATAAAAATCCCTCGCAGTTCCACTAATGGACGGCCTTAACGTCTTTTAAATGTTGTCAGGTGTTTTTTGGGGTCTAAATTCCAATTGGAAGCCTTATGCATTTATAGACCTGAAATAAATTCGTTTTGAAATATACGCAAGTGTGTAGCCGGGGATGAATACGGAATAGGTACATTTAAGAGAGTCGTTTACATATCAGTAGACCTTCGGTGGTATTGCATTAATGATTACTTCACGACTAATATAAATATATATCGCCAGACGATCACACCAACTATACGGACCCACACTAAGCAACGCTTATTGTGGGTGGGTACCGACAATGAACTGGGGGCGAACCCAGTATATAATACTTATATAGATATTTAACATCCATGACTCGGCCCCCTGATTACGCAACTTGCAATAGCCTAGCGATAGCAGTAATCGCGCAATATTTGCTTTGAAATTGCTAATTCGTATTACGTAGCGCTGCGACACCATACAAATCTGTGATTTGATAGCAATTATTGCGGGATTATTGCTCTCGCATTGCTATCTAACGATAGCAAAGCGACAGCAATAATCTCGCTAGGCAAGATACGTAATCAGGGGGCGGGTACAAAATTCGCGCTCATCACACAAACACCTACCAGGATTCGAACCCGGGACCCACAGCGCAGAAGGCAGGGTCACCCGCATCCGGCATCCGGCATTTCTTGCTAGCTTATTTTTTGCTAGCTTATTTTGTATCTAAATTGACTTAGTTCCAATTAACAAACTATATTAAATTATATGAGAAAGCTTCACGTCAGGATAAACCTACAAAACTAAGAAGGGCAGTGACCCACATATCTTTGTCGCTTACTCAAAAATATAGTGACATTTTTACGACGTTCAAGTTCATTGTGCATCTCTTTGAGAGCTGTGTTCGTCATGATACAATGGTCAAATAAATAGGCTGCTATGTACGGTCATACTCTTGTATTGTTTCAATGGTGTTTTGTCTGATTCTTGTCTGTGTTTGTATAGTTACCATGGCTTGATATGTTAAAGTACGGACGGTTAAGTTTTTTTTCATACGAGTAGTTGCGAGTAATTATATGTGATCAGAGTCCTGTTGGTAAAACAATCGATTGATCGGCTCTGGCTTCGACTAGGGATATACAAAAAAAAAATTGAAGCCATATTTAAAATAAATTATTTTAAATATTGCAGTGTTTGTTTATACCATTTAAATAATTGAAATAAAATAAAATAAGGTGTTTTGTGTTGTTTTTTTTTTCATCACAAATAGTTGATTCATTTAAAATATTTATTACTTATATTCATGCGAATACTACACATTAAAATAAAACTAATTTTACAGATTATATCGATTAGCAACTAACTATGACACTAGGACGTCCAACACCTCAGTACTCCCGTGACCGTGCTCGCTGTAAAGCCACCGAAACGTCGGGAACGTAAAAACATAATATACACGCGATAAAATCTGTAAAATTAGTTTTATTTCAATGATTCATTTAAACTGAAATAAAACTATTATTAAGGATTTTATCGCGTTTATTTTTTGTTTTTAAGTTCCCGACGTTTCGGCTGCTTTACAGCAACCATCCTTAAAATAGTTTTATTACAATGTGTATTCGCGTAAATATAAGAAATCAATATGATTCATTTAAGGTTAAAAAACATAAGAAAATTTCATATCGCTAGCAACACGACCTCACCACACCTACCGCGACCGGCGTCTTGCCGGCTCCGCGACTCGAACCTGCACTTTCACCGGGCCGTGCCACAGCAATGCAACGTTACATCAGACGCATTGTACGTACACTTGTGCTCAATTATTTAATCGTTTTATAATTGTGACCTAGAACATCGGCGTTGCTATGCGGCGTGTTTTATGAAAATCTTATGATTCTGAATAAATGGGTTATGGTTATAAAACAAAAGTTATAATTCCTTGTCGATTTAATATAAGAAGCAATAAATAGATTTAATTAATATGTTTTTTTTAAATAACACATTTAAATGAAATTAAATAAATACATTGAAATAATTAATATTTAATGTTTGAATTTTGTGATAATTGGGTATTTGTATTTTATAAAAAAATTAAGTATTTTGATGGATACGAAGAAAAAGTTAGGTATCGTAGATAAGTACATGCTATTTTAATCATAATCTAAAATCAGTACCAACCCGAGCTAATCTACATTACATATATATTCAACAAAGAGATTATATTTGAATAAATACTGATTAAGACTGGTCTTAAATTAAAAAATAAACATTAAAAAAAATTTTGTTTATATATTATTATAAACACACACGAAACAAGAGAAAATTTTAGAAAATACATAAACGTAAAGTCCAAATAAGAATAGTGCGGCAGAAAGTTCGATTTCGGGGTCGCGACGTAAGCTTACCGGTTTTCGATCCGACCTCGAATCTAAGAATTAAAAAATAGCTACATATAAAATTAGACAGAGTTCATGCGAGAACGAACAATGAAGTTTACTTTTTTATATTATATATTTTTTTTAATATCACAAGAATGACAACGTAACGCCAGAAAACGTTGGAAACGGGCATTACGACATTACTTTCGTCTACAACTGTTTATGGTCTTACGAAAAATCAAACAATCGCACTTTTTCTCTCGTTTCATTTGCACTAGGTTCACAAAATGCCGTAAGAGTGCGTGTTTAAGATGTCGTAAAAACAAACTTCGCTTTCTAACATCCAATATTTATTTTTCTACTTATCCTTACTCTGCGGGGCTTAAACGATCTACGGCCGATCAGTTAGCATACGACTTCAAACAGTGCGCGCGCACTTTACGTCATATTGTCAAAAAAATTGTGGTGGGGAGTCGAAGGATAAAATCCATCACTCTTTTGGGAAGTCATCATAAGTTTGCCAGCATCGGCAGGTCGAGTACACGAAGCCAGTGGAGCATAAGTTAATAATGTGGAAGAAAATAGCTTTGTTGGCCATTTTGGCAAGTGTGAAGTGTAGTCCAGTGCATGAAAACGGTGTTGCGGAAAATTTTGTGGGTGCTGTATCTGAGTGCATCGAAAATGATACGTCGTTATGTCTAAAGGTGAACACCGATTTGGATTCGATAAGAATGTGATTGATGAAGTGTAGTGACAGTGATGAAGACCTCTCCCCGAATATGGATTTAAAAGCACCTTGCTTTTGTAGGGAAATGTGGAGATGTATTTGTGTCCTTTTATTTGTGTCTGCCAATTTTATATGATCACGAAAATTCTTAGAACTATTTATCCGGGATATATCTTGCCTAAGTGAATTTTTTGGATCGTTCAAGCTATTTTAGTATAGAAAAAGAAATATTTGAGTGCATTATAAAACCATTATTTAGTATAATTCATGATTCAAATTATTTAAGCTCAACATTTCAGTATATTTATTTTCCCTATTATTTCATGGACTTTGTAACCAAATATCACTAAACGACAGTCTACTACCATACAAAACTTTCCAAGATAAATATCATTTTTTTTCTAATACTTAAGTTCATTACTTATTCCTCAGGAAAAAGCCCTCAAATTAACCGAAAAGCTATCGTTCATGAAAGACCTGGACATCTTCGAGGGTATGACTCTGATCAATACTGGTTCAGCTCGTTCGTCCCGAAGCTACGAGCCTTTAGCTGAAGATGCCAAAACGAGGGAGTACCAGATTGACGAGAGGATAGCTGACAATGTTGGAGACTTCTTGGACCACCACGTACTGCAGCTACGTTTGTCTGAGCCTGAGAATGAATCCAGGGATCTGGATGAGGAAGGTAAGATTGGAGACAACGATATCATCAAATTTAGAATGCCATTATTTTTCAGATTCCAAAATATCAAAAGAATTCTAGTAAACGTTGGCTGTAGTTAACACTTGCATTGAAAACATGTCTAGTAAGATTATACGCTGCTGTAAACAAAGACCAAACTAAGAATCAAAATCTAAAACACTTGAAACAGAAAAACTCAAATTGTAAAAAGTAAATTACATATTTGAATACCTATACGATTAAGATGAAATTTTTCCTGATTCCAATTTTTTTGTATGAAAAATAACAACCTCTACGTAGATTGCTGTTTAATATACGCCAATTGTAATGTTAATTTGAATCGATAGCTTCTTATATGGCCTTCCATAAATATCGGTAAAGCAACTATAGACGCTATTATAAATAGCATTAGCAGCAGTTTGGCTTAAGCAGCAAGTAAATCTTTGAACTGGCACCAAACAATGCTTCAACCATCACCTAGGTATATTCAAACCATAGCTTTCTCTTCCACACGTCTCATATTTACATATATAGTATTGAGAAGTCAAACAAAAGCCCTTTACTGCCTTAGGTGCTAATGTATTACTTTGAATGGTGTTTCGTGCGTAACGTTAACAAATCATGCAGTTAACCAATGGCCTACATTAGCTTAACATTTTCCACTCATAAAAGAAATTGGACTGTCGTGGAAAATAAATAACTTGCTCAAAATTTCTTAATATAGATCTCTTGTGTAATGTCTTGGTCAATTTCACATAACCAGATCCACTATACTAAGTGATACATATTAAGAATCTTACTAACTCAATGTGATGTTAATTATTATATCTTCGGCAGAATCCTAAACATTGGTCAATACCTCAAAAATATAGCAAAAATGCTATCAACATATCTTCAATATCTTTTTCTTTCCTCAGCCCGTGGCAAGAAGAAGAAGAAGATCAAGAAGCTGCTGCCCCTCCTCCTCCTACTGAAGCTTAAGATGGCTGCTCTCATTCCCCTCTTCCTCGGTATCATCGCCTTTGTTGCCATCAAGGCAGTCTTCTTGGGCAAGATCGCTTTTGCCATGAGCGCGTTCAGCATGATCAGGAAACTTCTTTCTAAGAAGAACTCTTCCTCTAGTATCGTCTCTTATGCTGCACCCCAACATCATGAGGAACATCCAGGATACTCATACGAGCCTGCGCAGGGTTGGAGTCGACAGGCCAGTGACGGTGCCTCCCTGGCCTATGCTGGTCAGATCAGCAAGTGAATTGGACTGGTGTGAATGTATTTATTGTGTGAATGAGTGATATTTATTGAATCTGATGCCATGTACAAGTACCTCAGTCTAATTTATTTATTAAAATAAAATATTTATAATTATTTGAAAAAACGTAATTTTTTTTGTGTGTTTCTCATATCTGTTACAATATTATAAAGATGTATAAGTTCGTTAGTCTGTGAGTTTGGATGTAGGGAGTAATCTTTGGAACTACTGATCTGATTATAAAAAATATTTCACTACTAGAGAGCTATATTATCGTTGAGTGCTAATGGCTATTCAACAAGATACTGCGGATGGAGCCGTAGGCAGACACTAGTACTAAAACCTGATAGTATAGTAAAAACATTAAAAGTTGGAATCTCTATAATTATTATGGTCGATCGAATAGGACACATCTCATTAATTTCAAGTTAATTAAATGGCCGATTGAAAGTAATGTATGAATAAGTCTAAATGTTTCTTATCATACAGTTCCAGAGCAGAATCTTCTCGAATGATATATTTTCAGTTGTAATGACACTAATTTGAATGCATGAAAACCCAAGAGACAAGTTAATAACATTATAGTATTTATTACATACCAAGTAGAGCAACAAAACAAAATCAGATCAAAATTAGTATATTTTAGTCACATAAAAAAAAAACTTGTAGAGCAGGTATGATAACTGATTAAATATATTAACCGCTGCTAAGTTGCTGATTCCGAATTATTATATTAATTGTTAATTCTGATCCAAATGATGTTTTGCATTAAGTAACCATGTATCTTTATGCACAGAGCGACCACCATGCATAATAAACATTAATAAACTACATATTACTAGTGAAAGTAGGTCCAAGTTCAAATGATCACATGTCGTATAAACCCTACCGACGGAGAAAAGTAAGAAAAATCGTTACTATAGAAGCGGCAACGAAAATATTAATATTAATGAATGAAACATCTATGCCACGCACTTTTGCATAGTGTCGTCTAAGTTTCTTTATGGTATAAATGACATTAAAATGTAAATTTTAAAAAACAAACTAGTGGGGGCGATCCCAATAAAATACTGATGCCAATGAACTGATGAGCATAGTTCCATCGATCTTGGATTAGTCTGCACCAAAGATGAAGGTCTTTGTTGTGATTTTGAGTGTGGTGGCCGTTGTGAAATGTGGTCCGGTGGCACCAGAAGAATCAGTGCTGCGTACGGTGGTCGACAATTTCGTTAATTGTGTGAACAGTGATTTGGGCTTGTGCTTCAAGGTACGTGAAGTGAAGTGCCTTGGAAATTACCAATAGTGATAATGTGACGTCAAATCTGGGATTTTCATGACCTACGGTTACCGAATCGCGTGGAGCGATACCGGCTAGTGCAAGTGCATTAACCCCGTTGATAGATGTTACTTGATGATTTAATTGGTGTAGTTTTGTACCATTCAGATTAGGCTGAATAGTTATTATATCATCTGGAACGGACAGTGTCCGTCTGAGCTAAATTGAGCATTCGTGGGGAGAATTTTGCATACCAGTTTTTGATGTTGTTATTGTCTATAGAAACTGTAAAGCTAGGTCGCAATAATTACGCATAAAAACGGTACCGTTAGAAGACAGTAATTTGGTTATCGTTGTCATGGACTTAATATGAATGAGTTGTAAAACTGTTGAGAGTAGAATTACTTATAGTATAGAAACAAAATAGGTTCATGTTTTATCATTTATATTTGTTTTGAAATGCAGGTGTACTACGTTCTGAGATCGTTAATTTAGAATTTAAAAAACCTGATAAACTGAGTTATATGGTTACTTAAAAGTAAGATGAATAATTAATAAAATATTATAATTTCCATAGGAACACGCTCTCAAAGCCACCGAAAGACTTGGTACCGCTCGCAAACTAAAGATCATCGATGGA
Organism: Pheosia gnoma; assembly: GCA_905404115.1. Classification (NCBI taxonomy): domain Eukaryota; kingdom Metazoa; phylum Arthropoda; class Insecta; order Lepidoptera; family Notodontidae; genus Pheosia; species Pheosia gnoma. Next base: position 519,464 of record FR989916.1, read on the forward strand.
ATCACACTCCTGAACAACAATCCCAAAGAACCAAAGAGTCTTGACCCTCTCGCCACTGAGCCGGAACTGCGAAGCAGGCAAGTCTCTGATAGACTCTGGCAGTCTACATCAGAACTGCTCCAGTCCAGCGAATTGGAACTGAGCTATGGTGGCGCTGATGAAGAAGAGTCCAGATCTATCGAAAATGAAGGTAACGAAATTTTACTGGTCATAATATAATCAGAGAAAGTTAACCAAAATGTATAAAATATTAGAATTTCACATTCGATTATGGATGACGAAAGCACTATAATGATATTTAAAATTCTAATAATATGGAAATTTTTGAATATTCTATAGCAGTTTCTTTGGATGTCGCATTATCTTTGTAGACAATATTTCTTAGGAAATTATATTCGCTGTTGGGAATGTTATTTCAACACAAAGGCCTTTAGGTCCTAAAGAACATACTAGTTAATATCCATTTAGATTTAAAAGAGTAAAGATTAAAAAAAAAAACGATATTATTTACAAGCTGCTTTAACCATGAGGTTATTATATTTCTCTTCAGAAGATTTATTCTGGCTAGCAATAATTTTACGCACAAAAATTGTCTAGTATAGCAGCAGTACTCAGCGACAATTGTATTCCAAGATTGATAGTTATAGCAATATTTGACCTGAGTCCTCAAATCTCAGTCAAAATTAGTCTGGACTGGAGTCTTGTATTCCTCTCTGCCAAAGCCTTACGGGTATTGGGACGTTAGTTGTTCCTAAGTGTTTGTGTACATGATATTATTTTGCACGAGTGTGCACAAATACGTAGTTCTGTGCTGTACGTATCTCTCAAGAATTGGTAGAGGAACAAACACAGAATCTATCTTTTAACAACGCCATTGTTAAATACTCGATAATGAATAGCAATTAATAGAGAGACATACATTAGCAATTATTCTGTGTAATTAAATTATGTCTTTTTAGCAGAAGAAAGCCGTGGCAAGAAGAAGAAGAAGGAAATCAAGAAGAAACTCAAGTTGCTCATCCCTCTTATGCTGCTCGGTAAAGCTAAGGCCGTCGCTCTTATTGTGTTAGCCCTGATCGTTATTGCTGCATCTCTATTCAAGCTGGCTCTTTTGGCCAAAATTGCCTTCATCATCAAACTTATCGCTATCATCAAGGCTCTACTTGCAAAGAAGAATAGCCAGGAGGAGTCTTGGGATTCTCATGGTTGGGAGCCACATGCGGAACATGGCCATGTGGAACCTCATGTAGAGCATGGTCACGGTTGGGAGAACGGCTGGTCGCGTTCCAGAACTGAAGCGAACAGCTTAGCTTATTCAGCTTACAAGAACTAACCAAATATTTTTTTTAATATATCATGGTTTTTTAATGTGTGAATGTATTTAAGTGTAAATGATTGTGAATCGTCTTTGTCGACTTCTAACTTTTTTATTATTTTTTTTGTTTCTTCTTTTCGGTCATTTTATTTCTCAATAATCTGACTGAAAAGGAATCTTTTTGTTTTGTGATAGTATTATTATATAAGATGTATATAGTATGTAGCTTATGATGATGAATATTTAGATTATGTGCTACGGTTCTATATATTTCAATATTTATTTTTCATTTATATTTGTAAAGACTTGTAGGTATGTATGTATGTATATATATTTAATAATGCTCTATATATTTTTGTTTCCAAAAAACCTTGATTTCGTTTATAATTATATTTTTTTCTTTTTATTCTCAAATAATGTATTGATCATTTATGATAATATATGTATCTAAATACTTATTTTTATCAAAATCTAAAATATTTAGCATGCACGATTAATTTTGATTATTCCAAAATTGAATATAACTTTATTTTGATTTTTCCCGATTTATATATAAGTGTTATAAATATTTGTTACTTTTTATTAATTTCCTTTATATTGTTATTATTTTTATTAATTTGGATCTCTATGTATTGTACTTAGTATTTCAATATATTTTTTATATTTATCTATTTTATAATATTTTAAGTATCGTGTATCACGAATTATTTTATTCTTTGCATGTTTTAACTGTTTGTGAGTGTGAAAAATGTTATGTCTGTTAATTTATTTTTTGTTAAAATTGTGCTATTTTTATTTGTATTTAAAATCAAATTAATAAAACAAACAATAATTGTTAAATTGATCTGTTTCACTCTCATCAATAATAATAAATATACAATAAGAAGTAAGTATATGCAGTAAATTCGCATAACTTGAGAACGGCTGGCCCGATTTGGCTAATTTGTTTTTTTTTAAATGTTCGATATAGTCTGAATATGTTTTTAAAGTGAAAAAAAAAATAAACCTTGTCTGGTAAATTGGAAATGTCGAGGAAAACAGACATTCTATTAAAGTATCCTCAACTTTACTGATAGGGTTAGGGGGGGGGGGGGGTTTATTAGGCCTAGTCTATGGATTAGACCTGCATAGAATCTCCCAAATTTGATATTAAAAAAAACCATTCCACTTGACGTTGGCAAAATACCTAACCAAAGGTGGGTGGCCATTTAAAAACAAAACAAGTACCGATACCTAAATATTAGTTAAGAAGTAGTCTGGCTCACCTTTCCAAATCGAAGGCCCATCCACTTGCTGTCACCGCCAAGCGTAGCATAACCACAATAATCTTTCAATTCATAATTAATGGATAAACTAACGACATTTTTGGTAGGTAATATAAACGCCTGCAAATATCACCATAGCTACGAGATTCACGTGCACGTTTAGTAAAAACCTTTCACTACTTACATTGTAAACGCAACCCGCTCATCTTCACATTGCTATCAAATAATTGGCAGGCGTTATTGGTCGATACGATTCCCGCCTCGGCAAAATTATAATTGGTGATGATAATCGGTTTAATTTTTGATATTTTGTAGTGATTCAGGCTCAAGCTGAATTAAACTACATACAGATGCCAATTCTAAGCATTTTCACTAAGTACTTTACAAAGTCCTACTTCATTACTGGAGCAGTGATAGCCAAGTTGGTAGAACGCTTGTCTTGGTAAGGAGGATAGCAGAATCAAACCCCGGCTTGCACCTCTGGGATTTCTGGATTTCATGTGCGAATCTCATTTTAAACCACGATTATCACTTGCTAAACGGTGAAAGAAAACATGGTGAGGAAACCTGCATGTCTGAGAGAACCCCTCGAAAGATGTGTGAAGTCCGCCAACCCGCACTGGGCTAGCGTGGTGGACTATGGCCTAATCCCCCTCGCATTGAGGGGAGGCCCGTGCCCAGTAGTGGGACATTGAAAAGGGCTGGTATTATTATTATTATTTATTACTTCACTACGTCCTACTTCACTTAGTCCTGGCGGGACTGGCCCCTATGCCCCAACAGTTGTTGTCGACTTCTCATATACAGGCCGATTGAGAATTTCGATATATCGATTTAAAAATATAAAATAAATCGCAGCAAAATGTTTTGTTCTATGAACGTATCATGTTGAGGTACCTTCTGCGGAAATTCTCATAGAGCGTTTCAGGATCGTATGGAAAATCGTCATTTGTTCTGGACGTCGTATGCAGCGCCATCTGTGTATCGGCGAGGTGAACATGTTTCTTGTAGCGAGTTTTTAAGAGGCCGCTCACCAGCCTACCACGTTAAGCTATTTAAAATAAATCATTAATTTTATCTACCTAAACGAAATAATTTTATGTACCTACCACACACTTCGCGCGCGAGCTGCTCACCGGGCAAGGAAAGTGTTATACTTACTTAAACATTAAGTAAAAGCTAATAATTATAATTATTTTCACTCCCGTCCATTTCAAGTAATTTCTCTATGTTTGTATAGTACGTCACGTACTAAAATATTGAACGCTTTGAAAAACTGGTTAAACCGACCTAAAAGTAATACGCACAAGTTTGCTTTCTGGTTAGCCACTTAGCTTTGGTATTGATTAGAGAACATTGCCAGCAGTAGCCTTGACGGCCTGATTAGCGTAGTTGGCAGTGACCCTGCTTTCTGTGCCGAAGGTCCCGGGTTCGAATCCTAGTAGGCATAAACTTTGTGTGATGACCACGAATGTTTGTACCCAAGTCATGGATGTTTAATATTTATATAAGTATTATATACTGGGTTCGCTCCCAGTCCATTGTACTGGGAGCTTGTACATAATACAAAAGTATTTTTATACTACCCGTCCGAATAAAAAATGGAATTATTAATTGCGGCTCATAAAACCTATATTGTCAGCAGACTACAATATACTGTAGTACACAACCAGCGATAGCTAAGTATGTCGAACGCTCGCTATGTAAACAAGGTGTACAATTTCAAACCTCGGCTCGCACCTTTGAGATTTTCAAGTTGTACTTACGTTAATTTCATTTTCAATAATGATTATCAGTTACTGCAACTACAGTAAAAAGCAAACATTGATAGGAAACCTACACGTCTGTTGTAGGCTGAAAAAAGTTTGGCAACTCACGGCTTGGTCCAAAAACCCCTCGTATTAAGCATAGCAGAATATCAATAGCCCCCCCTTGTTACAACATTCGCATCAAATATAATCTGTCGAATGAGGGTACAAAGCAGTGCTCGCTGGCAGATTGCCCCTGCCTACCCCTTTGAGGATAATAGTCTTGATATTGCTTAGAACCAGTCCCGTGTACCTTTGACTGCATAACCTATTAAAAGGGAAGCTTGGCTTTCGAAGGTAGCGAACGGCAACGCGCTCCTAAGCTATAATGAGCGTCTAGAGAGCCGGTTCCACTTGATCTCAAGTTTAATGCATACGGGAAACTAAAAAGTCACCGACACTTGCTAGTAACTATTACATGCCACACATGTTGATGTAGCAATGAATCAAGATATAATGGCAATGTAGGCGTAGGCTTTGGCAAGTATGGCAAAGTACTTAAATGCATAATATTGTTACGATGCGTATAAAAGAGGTATCGATAACTCGTGAAATAGTTATCGAAGCTTCTAGAAACAAAAACGCATTGTTGGGTCCAAGGTCCCTTATCGATCTGTGAAGAAAGATCTAGAATCGTCAACAATGTTGCAACCGGCTTCCGGAATATACCTCATATTATTTTTATTAAAATTATTATTAGTAAACAAAAGGCGAGGACAATGCAATTCCTGGAACTGCGAGTTCTCGGAATAATACCGATTAGACGAATGCAGCTACGTACACTAGAACATTCTAGCGCCTCCTTATTACCGTGTACATAAGGTTCATTTTCCTAATGGAACATTTCTGTTTAGTGGCTTTTTATCGACACCTTTCTGGAAAGATCCACCCTCGCTGTTTTCGGATTATAAATAGTGTGCAGGACCAGCGACGAGACAGTTTCTATTCGAAAGCGATAGTGAACACATCTCTCGGAAGCGAACTAAGAAGACTTTACCGACGACTCTAGCGAATACTGTGGACTACTGTGATTCAAAGTGACTTGGTGAATTGTGATTTGAGTGTTAACTAGTTAGTGTACTGGTGTGTACTATTTTTGCCTTCTGTGTGGAGAGCGATTAAAGTAATATTCACGTAATCGGCATTTAATTACCCCCGCACGTAACAATTGGTGTCAGAAGCGGAATGCCGTTGCTACCACGTGAAGACGAAGTGCGTACCCCACGAACCAGACGGCAAGTGGAAATGGATGCTGCACGTCAACGGAACCGTGAAGAAGAAGAGCATCGGGCTGGTGCTCAGATTCCAGCTGAAACTGTGGCAGCACCAGGGGTTAGTTCACCAGACATGAACATGTCAGCACTGTTGGCTTCTATGCAGGAAATGATGAGGGCCAACCAAGAAGCCAGTCGGCAGGAGCTCAAGCAATTGATGCAGGCCAATCAAGAGGCCAATCAGAAAATGGCTTCTATGCAGGAAATAATGAAGACTAACCAGGAAGCTGTAGTAGGAAAAATCGATGCCGGCATAATAGCTCTCGGAGAAAAAGTAAAGTCTCTTGAAGACCGCGTGGAAGTGCTTGACAAAGAAGTTACCATGAAGACAGGTAGCCTCGAAGACCGCTTACAAAAAATAACTCTCAAGAATGAGGCTATGGAAGACCGCTGGGAAACACTTAATAAGGAGGTGATGAAGCTCAGAACACATGGATCTATTGCAGTGGCTTCGCCATCGTCTGCAAAAGTCGACCTGCCACGCTTCGATGGGACTTCGTCGTGGTCAGCGTTTAAGTACCAGTTCGAGGTACTTGCAAGTGGTAATGGCTGTAACAACGAGCAATCTTTTATGGCTCTCACGCTTGCTCTACGAGGGGATGCTTTAACAATTCTGGAAAACCTGCCACCTGAAAGAAGAACGCTGGAGACACTAATTGAAGCGTTAGACACGCGCTACAGTGATAAGCACCTGGAACATGTTTACCGAGTGCAACTCCGTGAGCGATCACAGAAGGCTGGTGAAAGCCTCCAGCAGTGGGATCAGGAAATTGAAAGGCTGGTTCGTCGAGCTTACTCATCGGCACCAGAAGTTATCGAAGTGACCCTGCTGCAGGCATTTGTTGATGGCATAAGAAACTCGGAAGTTCGAGGAGCTGTGAAATTGGGACATCACCAGTCCTTGAAGAACGCACTTGCTCATGCTCTTGAGGTGGAAGCTGTGCAACAAGACACGAGGATACACAAAGTTAGAGCGATGATACCAGAAGAGAAAAAGTCTCGGTTTGTCCCCACGTGTTATGAGTGTGGAGATAAAGGGCATGTTCGGCCGGAATGTCCGAAAAGAAAGGGGAAGCTTCGGTTTGAGCCAACATGCTATGTGTGTGGAAGAAAGGGGCACATTCAGTTGGAATGTCCTAGAAAACGGAGGGCCGTGGAAGTTGCGACCCAAACGGAACAAGATTGGTTTGAGAAACAAAACGTCGTCAGAACCGTAAGGCAAGTGCGGGTTAGTCGGGATAAGGTTCCGAAAGTCACAATGACGGAAGACTGCAAGCACTGTCAGAACAATGAAGTGCAGGAAGAGATTAAAGTCATCAGGACACACGGACTTGATGTCGAATGGATTGGAACTAACATGAAGAAGGCCCAAGAAGAGGACGATGACCTTCGACCTATACTGGACTGGAAACGACTTGGAAACAAACCCCAATGGAGTGATGTGTCTGCTCATAGTTCGACCACCAAAAGCTATTGGGCTCAGTGGGACAGCTTGACTCTGGAAGACAGTGTACTATGTAGAAAATGGGAGTCCAACGACGGGAAAGAAGTAACCATGCAAGTCGTAGTACCTCGGAGTAAGGTGGCCTCTCTTCTGCGGCACATTCACGATGGTGTTTCTGGTGGGCATCTTGGAGTCAAGAAGACCCTGGTTAAAGTGCGACAACGGTTCTACTGGGTCCGTTGTCGGGAAGATGTCGAGGATTGGTGCCGTAAGTGCACTGCTTGTGCTTCAGTGAAAGGCCCGTAGACAAGAAGCAGGGGAAAATTAAAGTCGTACAATGTTGGAGCGCCATGGGAGCGCATCGCCATTGATGTTGCTGGACCTTTTCCAATGACGGATGATGGGAACAAATACATCATAGTAGTGCAAGATTACTTCACTAAGTGGCCCGAAGTCTTTGCGACACCCAATCAAGAAGCTATAACTGTGGCGAAGAAACTGGTCCAGGAAGTGGTCTGTCGATATGGCGTACCCATGGAACTTCACTCAGACCAAGGGCGGAATTTTGAGTCTTCCTTATTTCAGGAAATGTGCAAACTGCTGGGAATCAATAAGACCCGTACGACTCCAGCGCATCCGCAGTCAGACGGAATGGTCGAGAGGTTCAACCAGACCTTAGAGAACTACTTGGCTAAAGTCGTGGACGATCATCAGAGAGATTGGGACCAATACATTCCGCTGTTTCTGATGTCCTATCGATCTGCGGTGCATGATAGTACGGGACATACTCCGGCCAAGGTAAATTTCGGTCGAGAAATAAGGCTCCCAGTCGATGCGATAACAGGCACGCCACCCGATAGTCCTAAGCCTGTTACAGACTATGTGAGTGAACTTCAAAACCAGCTGGATGAAGTACACAGAAGAGTACGGGAGAATAATCTTAAGACTAGTACAAGGATGAAGACCCGGTACGATCGGAATTCGAACACCAACGGGTTTGAGGAAGGAACACTAGTGTGGCTTCATAATCCGCTTCGCAAAAAAGGGAAAGTCTCCGAAACTTCAAGCACGCTGGGAAGGACCGTACACCGTCATTACAAGGATCAATGATGTTACCTTCCGCATCAAGAAGGGACTTAGAGGAAAACCAAAGGTAGTCCATGTGGACCGGTTAGCGCGATATCATGGCTCGAATAATGCTCGGGACGAGCATGACTAAGAGGGGGGTAATGTTACGATGCGTATAAAAGAGGTATCGATAACTCGTGAAATAGTTATCGAAGCTTCTAGAAACAAAAACGCATTGTTGGGTCCAAGGTCCCTTATCGATCTGTGAAGAAAGATCTAGAATCGTCAACAATGTTGCAACCGGCTTCCGGAATATACCTCATATTATTTTTATTAAAATTATTATTAGTAAACAAAAGGCGAGGACAATGCAATTCCTGGAACTGCGAGTTCTCGGAATAATACCGATTAGACGAATGCAGCTACGTACACTAGAACATTCTAGCGCCTCCTTATTACCGTGTACATAAGGTTCATTTTCCTAATGGAACATTTCTGTTTAGTGGCTTTTTATCGACACCTTTCTGGAAAGATCCACCCTCGCTGTTTTCGGATTATAAATAGTGTGCAGGACCAGCGACGAGACAGTTTCTATTCGAAAGCGATAGTGAACACATCTCTCGGAAGCGAACTAAGAAGACTTTACCGACGACTCTAGCGAATACTGTGGACTACTGTGATTCAAAGTGACTTGGTGAATTGTGATTTGAGTGTTAACTAGTTAGTGTACTGGTGTGTACTATTTTTGCCTTCTGTGTGGAGAGCGATTAAAGTAATATTCACGTAATCGGCATTTAATTACCCCCGCACGTAACAATATGTTAATAGGAAAAATCCATGGAAACGTCATATTGCGTTATTTGTATGAAATTAAGAAAATAATTGTATAAAACACCAAATACTCACACACATACAAGCTGAAAACAATACTAACATACTTATACTGCTTATAAGATATATAGTCTAAAAAGTATAGTTGGCGCGCTTTAGGTCTAAAAGACAACAGCTCAGCAAAATGCTGCAAGTCAGTTGTAAGTGCAGGATAGAAAGAAATATATACGAAGTAAATATATGTAAAAATATTAACTTTTTATTGCAAACTAGCTGCCCCAGCGAACTTTGTACCGCCACAGAATCAGATGTATGAGAAAATGAATTATCTTTATTATTATTTTATTTTTCCCATATTTCAATAGTTATTCTGCTATTCAGGCGGAGACAAATTAAAAAAATCAACGATTATAAAATTCGGCCTTCCTGTTCTTTAGTTATAAATGGTGTTACTAACACGACATTGATTAATATATATAAATGATAAGTACTTATTTATTTTTTATAAAAATTGTAAGCAGGAATATGTGAGAAAGTTGGCACGCGCGAATCGTAACTAGACGGTGATATAACCGTTCTGTCTAGGTTAATATATATGCTATATTTCAGACTGAAAAACATGTTATAGAGAGAGACACTACGACAAATGAACATTTAGGATTATACTGAAATTAGAATCAAAGTAACGGTTTCATTCGTTTAATTATCGAACAGTTTAACGCAAGCTACCTACATATACAAAAAATAACTTTCAAATTGGTCAATTTAGCCCGCGGTCCATGTCAGCTATAGAGCCCATGGCAACCAATTTTCTACAGGCATAGAGGGATTATCAATTAAACTAGCTGTTACCCGCGACTTCGTCCGAGTGGTATTTAACAAAAAAGTTTTTCTAAAATAAAAGTAGCTTAAGTTACTCCTTGTTACATCCGCTATCTGCCAGTGAAAGTCTCGTCAAAATCGGTCCAGCCATTTTAGAGATTAGCTGAAACAAACAGACAGACAGACAAAAAATTTAAAAAATGCTGTTTTGGTATATGTACCGTGTATACATCCAAATGCACTTAGTAAAAGGCGGTTATTTTAATACTACAAACAGACACTCCAATTTTATTTATTTGTAGTATAGATATTGTATTCTTAATGAATGATGCTGTTCAACCACTTTACTCGCTGACAGTACAGTACTGAGCTCGTACAGAAAATTGCTGAATCAATCTCTTTATCACATCGTCATAGATCAAACATTTTATAATTTGACGACATTACTTAGTACACAACTTTCTACGTTAAGACTCCAACACATTAGACCGGCGACACGACGGTCGTGATTCTAGGCGGAACGGCGCGGCGGCAGCGTGCCCAGTTATCTAACCCGGGGATACTACACTTGCAATAAATGAGCAGCCGACATGGCTACCAATTGTTCGTTATTTGAAAAAAAAAAATTGAGGTCGTAAAGCCCGTGCGGTAACTCCTGCATATGTGTAGGGTGCTTTATTTTATTAATATGACTATGTTAGCTTAACTTGATTGTAAGCTTATTAGTAGTTAGTGCTACCTTTTTTGATGATTTATTAGCGATTTTATTTATAATTGATCTTTTCATTTGTTGGTCTTGCAGTTTTATACAATTCTATTTGTAATTTTCATGAAACATTACAAAACAATTTTTACTACTCTAATACGAAAAGAGGTTAATACTTACAAGGTAATTATCAAGATTATTATGATGTTAAATGGAACGCTAAGGAGTTGTATCTCAAAGAAAATATAAACAATACAATTATAAATTGAATAAAACTTCCAGAAATTTCAGGGAAATGAATTTCACCAAAGTTTCTACGAGAATTCACGGTGAACGACAGTCGTGACTGCGTTAAAAAATCGCTTGTCAGCGCAACTCCATCGCGCGAACCGGCTTTACTCTCGATGAAGATGAAATTAGACTAAAACACGAGAAACTCCAGCCATAGAAAGCTGATATACCGATGTGTATATATTCGTATATATACCTGCACACATTTAACCTGTTAAATGTTTACCAGTTTTCGACATACGCCTCTGTTTGTGTGTTATAAAATGTGGAACTTATAAATATACATATGAGAGAGAGTTGGTCGCAGCTTAAGATGCCATTTCCGCGTCTTTGAGAGCCTTAACGTAATTAACGTTTGATTTATGTGCGATTTTATAGTAATTTTACGGTGTCATGGAAGTTATGATGCAGGGAATGTTATAAGCTAAGTTCATAGCTGCATCGACTCTACATTAACAGATCTTACTGAAGTCAGAATAGTGCTAGACTAAGGAATACTAAACTGTTGCATCATAAATTAACTCTTGGTTTAGGTTGTTTACACGTACAAATGTCCAAAAGGAAATGGACAATTTATTAGTTTTAAATTAGACCGAGTTTTACCACTGCAAATATAAATAATTTTGAGGAAGTAGAGTACCATCATTTACTGCCATGAGCAATTAAAGCCATTGTTTTGATCGAAGTAGTTGCAAGTCAGACAAACGAAAATAATATCAATCACCGAAACGAAAGTAACATGCAGCGGACTTGTTTGTCCGTTCCAAATTGATACATCGAATTGTTCCGATTGTAATCGATACTTTCATCTTTCGAAATAAAAACAACACGTTTTATAATAAATTATTTTATTAAACAATAAATTAATGGCAATAAATTAAATCAATAAATAAGTCTTTGTACAAGCTGAGGTGTGCTTTTGGTATTTAGTATACTATACAGTATACTATTTTGAGTGGGAGTAGCCACTGTAGGCTAGATTTTGACCGTCGTCAATGTTCTTGTTCCAGTCGGAACCGTAGCTGGAGTAACCACCGCCGTGACCACCGGCATCATGGGAGACGTGCTCCACATGTACTGGATGATGCGATTCGTGATGATGAGCATGAGGTATCACTTCATAAGTAGTCTTAGTGTGTTCCTGCTTCATGCACCAAGCGACGAAGAGGATAACAGCTAGAATTAGGGCGATCTTGGCAGTAGCAAGGGCCTTCAGGGCCATGAGCTTGACGATGAAGAGTTTTCCCATGAGGATCTTGGCTCCGAGAAGACCAACGATGGCGCCGATCCCACTGCCGCCTTTCTTCTTGCCACGACCTGTGAAACCAACAATGGTTTAGTGATAAGAAATTAGATTATTTTAGTAGAGTATTACTTTACCTAAGCTGTAATACTGTAGGCTATTAAAATAATCATTTATCAGTTTTATACCACAACGGTTTAAAAAAGCGAAAGTTATGTAAGAATACTGCTAAATGTTTATTGATTAGGATTTCAGAGAAAATAATGTAACTTTTGTTTAAATTACCTAATGTTGTCCCTCAATATTTTTTATAATTAGCTTTGACTTTTCAAATTCGTACCTTCATCAAGTGACCTCTGCAGGGTCTCCTTATCAGCTTGGTTCATCTTAACTTCAAGAGCATGAGATTCAAACAGGTTGACAACTCCATCCACAAGTCTGTAGTTGACCTCAGCGTCTCTCACAGTAGGGTCGACGGGTAGGGCATCTAACTTCTTAGGAGATCTTAACTCAGGCTCCCCTTTGAAGATCACGCCATCCACAATCGTAATACTCCTTGTTGCCCTCAGATTATCAACAATCCTCAACATTTTCTCCTGTAAAACAAAAGATTATTATTTACTTTCGAATGTTCAGAGATTCCTCGGTTTTCGAACTAATTTGGTGCAATTATAGTTTAGTTACATGCACACTTGTGGGCAAACTTCAAATTTCTCGTTACAGCCACCGTGAAACCTGATACACCATTCACATTATCACTTTCACAAATTAAAATATTAACCTTAACACACAGTATATAGTCCCCTTTGCAATCCTTGATGAAATTGATGGCGGTTTCAAGGGAATGATCACTCTCTTCTGCCGATGCAAGGGCCGCTACGGCCGCCAACATTAGAAATAATTTCATCTTGGAATTTATATTATATTTTTATTTTTCTCAAATATATTTTCTGACATCGAGTGATGTCAAGCAATGTTTGGAGAGCCAACCGGTCTGCTATACAGTTTTATCACATTCCCCCCCACTAGTCTTCTATCTACAGCATGTTCAGTTCCATGTAGGTTAAGATACGTTTCTAGTAATATCAACTTTAATATTTTAATAGTGAGGTTGATTTTCGAACAGTAATCACGAGAGGATTTGCTGTGAATTCCTAGGGTCGGGTTTGTGTTTGCTATAAATAACCCTGATTATTAAACATGATTGAAGCAAAAATATGAAATTTGAAAAAAATAAATCGAAGGAAAGTTATCGAAGTAAGCATTGCAAGGATTATAATTTAGACAATAGGATTGTGGAAGATTGTTGTAACAAAAATCATGATAGATGGCAGAAAAAGTGAATTGAGTAACTTAGAAAGGAGGATTATTCAGCTTTTAGTGCATACTATGATGAAACGATTAGATGTTAGGTTCGATAGCGACACAAATAGTAATCATTTAATTGATAACTGTAATAGAGATTGTGATTTAACTCACTAAGTAATGCGGGTAGATTAAAGTAAGTAGATTAACTTAATTAGTAACATAAAATTTTCAATATAAGGCTCTACGTGCTGTCATCTCGCAAGCCGTTAAAAGGATTGGGGTTGGGGGGAGGGAGGACGAAGGGTTTATCGTATGCAGTTCAAACAGAGTAGAGTTGGACTTGTTAACTAATGTAGATACATTTCAGCGTCAAATAAATTAGTTGGAGGTGGTCCTTCAGGTAAATGATTTCCATCAGATTGATCTGATTGTCACTGAGATTACTCTAAGCTAACCGTATACTTTATAATCTACCATATTTTGTTCAGCCGAAATTCCTACACCATTTATGTAGGAATCGCTGAACTGAATTCCAATAAACATATCAATCAATATGAGCAACAAGCCTAACACCATTCAATGTTCATAATTAATTCCAATAAACATGTGAGCAACAAGTGTAACACCATTCAATGTTCATAATTGAATAGCAATTGCATCGTCATTTTCACATATTACAGGATTCCCTTTTTTAAACTTTCAAAGGTGCTATTATTCAAGCCAACCCCCAATTCGATAACCAGCCTCAAAATAACAAAAACTGTATTGAAATCGTTCCATCCAATTAGGAGCTACGATAATACAGACATACATACGGACAGACGAAGCCATTCAACTTATAATACCTCTCCTTTTTCGTCGGGAATTAATTAATTAATAACCAAAATCCGTATGATTTGCATACAGAAAATTCTAAACTGATACAAATTTTATGCAAACGAAATTTTATACCGTGCAAATAGTAAATAAACTAGCGGGTTTTTTTTCATAATGTCATCTCGGTATTATATATAACACCTGTACGCCCCAAAGGGGTAGGCAGATATGATCCAAATAAAGACTGAGCCGTTGACAAAAGAATTAAGCACATCCACACGTTGTAGGTACTATTATTTCTTAACGATAATATGCCAGACCATGGAATCGAATCTTGAACCTTAAATTTGCCGATCCGCATTTGACACAAAGAGTTGGAGAACTTTTTTTTTATTCTAATTTATTGAAAAATTACAAAAACACGTCAGAGTTTCAATAGTTTTTATTCCTAACAACAGGACGTACATAATTTCGATAATTGAATTATTCCTAAGAAAATAACTTAAATATTAACAAACTAAAGATATAGACAAAATTCCATTATTATACAGAACTGATATAAATTAAAAAGAGTATAGAAAAACTACTTAATATTTACGAAACGTGTAAAAAATTTGGCCCGTGCGGTAGCGTGCCCAAGACGCTGGCTACATTTCCTCGCTGAATAGCCAAAGCTACTCTAATGCTATGCTTATCTAATCCGCCATTTATAAATACATAACGTTATAATAGTAATTAATCCACATAACAATAGTGTTAGAAAGCATTTAAACAATTGATGATCCGTGAAAATGGTATGAGTAAAAGAGATCGAGAATATGTTTTGTGTTAGAAAGAGAGAATCGATGTTAATTGATCGATATCGAAAGTTAAGTTATATAGACGACAGGGGACCGTTAAAGGAGTTTTATGTGTTACGATTTGTCGGGTCGGACATTATTTTTTAGTAAACATATTTTATTGCTTTTATTGGTTTAAGCCAATGGCTTCCGTAATCCGTCTTTATTTATTTATTTGATGTTATAATCTAGTATTACTCGAATCACAAAGCAATATAGTTAATTATATAAATTTATATAAATACGGGATTTACTTACTTTAATGCATATTAGTCAAGCTTCGAAACTAAATTCTCCAGTCTAGAACAAACATTTGAATAAAACAAATACTTCGTAAAAAATTCGATTTCAGTAGAGTAAGTATGTTGTCACTGTCATTCACACGTACAAAACCTGTAGTGAGAGCGGGACAGGAGATGTTCATATTACCGTTGAGCTCCAGGTCCCAATAAGTACTGAAACTGGCTAGTTACGCAACATTTTATTTTTTTTGGTGTAAAAAGAAGATTATTTATTTATTATTTAAAAAATAGAATCAGAATATTTTTTATTCACGTACACCATTATGTACAGTACTTATGAATCGTCAAAAGGTACAAAAATATTATGCTACTACTTTACCACCCGTTCGGAATGCCGTTCCTATGGAGAAGAACGGGCAAGAAGCTCCATGGTTGCTCTTTTTTTAAAAAGAAATGTCGAAAAGTATAAATGTCTCGCGAGCAATATGGCTATATTTTTGAGACTCATCGTTAACACGACATATCATAGAGCCGGCCGGGACTTTCGTTTTCGTACTACGCGCCTCACTTTTAACGGTTCTCAATGAATTCTTTGAATAATTCCACTTTCCCAACATTCTGAGGCCGAAGGTTTCCGACACAAAAAATGCTTAGTGGAATATTAATTAGTAGTTTATCACCAGATTCAGGTTATAATAACTCCATTGGCTGTATTTTTATGGATTATCCAAACTGTGGATCATCTGTCTGGTAGAAAAGATGATGGGCAAGCATGTAATGGACCCAGTCCAATGGCAATAAGTCCTGATCTACATATTATTATATTGAAAGGTCAATAAATTTAGAAAAGCGGTTCCTGTGGCGGTGGTGTTGATCAGGTATCGCATGAATGTAATATAAGTTTTCCTTATCATTAATAAATCTTTTTTGATGATAACATGATTTATTATTGCTAACTATTTGGATTTTTCACTGTTAGAGAGTCGTTTTTATCATAGTGTAGAGTTCTCTATTTTTATTCTATCTAGGCGTCCGCTGTTGTCTTTACTCAACTACGCAAGAAGGTGGGTAATGTTTTTCGAGTGCATGTATGTATGTTTATTTCTTTGGCATGCTCCGCAGCCTAAAAAGCATGGTGGATTTTAACATATGCATATTTAATATATTACAAATGGCGTCTGCAAATCAAAAAATAAACAGAGAGATTTTTTTTTGTTATGATGAAAATATTGTTATCGAACAACAAACATTGGCATGGAGCATTCTACATTACTAAAATCTAATTCTAGAGCTTGTTTTTATCTTTTGAGTGAAGTTTTTTTGTAGTCAGGTTATTTGTTTAAAAATTTTAAAAATGAGTTTTTTATCAACTTACTTATAACTTCTCCATTTAATAAATTTGTTTCGTACAAGTTCTGCGAACGGATATTACAATAGCGGTAGGCATGGTGAGAGAGGATGTAGTGTTGGATTACGAAGAAAGTTGATTTTATCCAATGGAAACTTCATGTTCAGCCATAAAGATACCGTGATCTGGCCAGAGACACCTTTTCATAAAGGTTCATCCTTTAAGCCAGGCTCTGTGGTGGTCATCTCCGATGATCTCCCAAGACATTTAGCATACCAAGCTACTATTTGGCAAGTCAAGGGAAAGTGCTGAATTGCATTGGCAGTCAGCACCTGAAACAAAATGAAAGGACTTCTGTCCATAATGAGACATTTAAGAGAATGATTTTTTTAAATATTTATTTATGCATTTCAGTAATAAAAATCAATAATATTTTAATTATATTAGGTAATGATTGCTTATGCTTACGGGAATACTACACATTGAAATAAAACTTTTTTTATCGCGTTTATTTTATATTTTCAGTCTTCCAGTGACCACGTCGGAAACGCAATAACATAAAATAAATGTCATAAAATCTGTAAAATAAGTTTTATTTCAATACCTTTGGTAATATTTTTTGGTATATATACGACGGGCCACCGATAATATAAAACGCCAATTTCCATTTAATCACAAAGAAATAATTAAAACGTGTTACAAGGAATATCCATTTATGTAGTAGGACCCAAATGATCCCTTCTAAGTTAGTTCCTCAGTATCCACTAGTAATTGTTGATTTCTTGCCGATCCTAACAATAATTCTAAGACACAATGGTCGTAGAAAAAAATGTTGCTAGCCTCTTATGTCTGATTACATGAAATTACGCACGATTTTGATTGCATGTAATTTTCTAATACCAAGTGTGTAATAACACACATTAAGAGTAATGTATCAACGGTTGAAAACGAGGTAGTTACTGGTTAGAAACTTGCACTCAAACAGATATGGTTGAGCATATTAAATGCCTTTCCCTAGGGAATCGTATGGTTACCATTTTAACTAAAAATGTGGTTGTCTATTATATCACTAAGCAACGCTTGTATTATGGGTACCGTACAATGGACTGGGGGTTATGGTGGCATATAATACTTATATAGATATTCAACATCCATGACTCGGGTACAAACATTCGTGATGATCACACAAAGTTTGTCCCTAACGGTATTCAAACCCGGGACCCTCGGTACTAACAGCAGGGTTACTACCAACTGTACAAATCGGGTCATCATAATTACATACATACATTACATACATTTTACACAATACATTTCATAATAAAGCGTTTAGAGGCAAAACACGTGTCGAATACTTTTTTCGTGACAAATAGTTTCTCGAATAACATCTCAGAGGAGTACGGTTTTGCTGGCTTCTGTAATTATCGATCAACTTGTTTGGTTTATAATTGGAAAAGGTGACAAGCCGAGGGTCAGTAGTGAGTTCCTCTTCGCTAATTGTTCATAATAAAGCGACTTTATATGACAACAAGCTGTCCCAGCGAACTTCATAGCGCCTCAAAATCAAATGTGTTTTTTTTCCCATTTTAATAGTTATTCTGCTATTCGGGGCGGCGACAAATACAAAAATTAAAGATCACAAAAATCGGCCCACCCGTTCTTGAGCTATAAATGGTGTAACTAACACGAAATTGTTTTATATGTATAGATGTAGAGAACGCACTTGTGTGTACTCTACATAAGCTACTCTACACAGACATCCGCGTATGTTTTCCACTGAAAGTGTAAGCATAATATTTTACTTCACATCCGTCTCGTGCGTACACATTAATTATTCATAAAAACACTTCGCGCCGCCGAAATAAGTGCGGGTTCGACTCTCGCTGAATAACTTTTCGTGTGTGATGAATATTCAAATTCCGTATTGTATATACTTGTTATGTCATAGTGTACGTGGTTGAAATTGTGTTATCTGTGAACGTGATAATGTGTACCTACTGATAAAGCTGTAGGTACAATATGCTACGGTTAAGTTAGAAATAATAGAGTATTTTAGTCGTATACTATACTTTTTTATATATAATACCAGCCCTTTTAATTTCCTACTGTTGGGCACGAGCCTCCCCTCAATGTGAGGGGGATTAAGCCATAGTCCACCACGCTGGCCCAGTGCGGGTTGACGGACTTCACACATCTTTCGAGGGCTCTCTCAGACATGCAGGTTTCCTCACAATGATTTCCTTCACCATTTATCAATGATAATCGTGGTTGAAAATGGGATTTGCACATGAAATTCAGTAATCTCCGAAGTGCGAGCCGGAGTTTGAACCTGCGATCCTCGTTACCGAGGCAAGCGACGATACTTTTTTGTAGACGAAAAAAATGGAGAAGGTTATGTGTTCGACACTTTGTTGTTTTGATCATGTCTTAAAACCGTGCAAATCTTTTTACTGGATGATCCGATTTCATTGATTCTTCTTGTACTGAATGGGGTATCTCCTCAAGGTTATATCATTAGCAATGGTTCATTATATTTGGTTTATTTGTTATATTTATATGACTACAAATTGATTACCTAATACCTTGTTCAGTTTAGTTGTAAAAGTGTCGTGTCATATTTTTTTGCCTACTATTAAACTTCATGAATGCGAGTAGTGGGGAGAGAACGGGGCAGTGCACTTTCTCTGTCGCACTTGCGTTGGCCTATGGCTGTGACGTCATGGCCATGTATATTTGTTTTTACTGATTTTGTTTGTTATTGGCCGTACACTGTAAGACATTATTTTTGTAATTAATTTTGTCGCAACGATTTAATCTAGCCGTAATGTAGTTTACTTGTATGGTATAATTGTTTGCCAGACATATTCAGTTTGCGGTCTATGAATCAAATTTGAAAGTGTACTCAGCTTGCGATAGATGGCGTTGTAAGTAACGACCAATAACTACTGTAATTTCTAAAACAAGGCTTGAGAAGTGCAAGTATACATTTGATAATAATGAGTGCTATTAGAAAGCTTATTACTGCCGCTTCTATATTTCCTACATGGTAAGGCAGAGGTGCACAGAGTGTTGTTTAAATTGTAAGGTCGAGCTTATTATAACTCTCCTACGCCGAACGGTATACAAGTATGTAAGCTTGGCGCTAATAGCTCTACTCTTACGTTAATTTAAGTTTTGTCATGCTCCCAAGAGGTGAGACGGAGACAAGGATACATCGCACATAAGAACCTATCCATGATCAAAGGAACGAGAGACTTACTGTCCATAAGAACGAAAGGACTGTCAATTACCCTCCGACATGCAATTTAGGATCTAATTAGTCCACAATAACGTTCATAATCATGACATAATAAGTCAGGATATTTATTTAACGATGTCAAGTTAAAAGTCTGAAAATGTTTTATTTGTTACATCCCGTCTGCCGGTCGGTGACTAATCAGTCAATATGCGCTTGCGACGGTGGAATGTATGGATACATAATGGTCCGAGCATGTGCGGAGAGCGGCTCGGTGTTGATGTTGGTGTGAGAGGACGTATTGACAGAGAAGTCGTTTTTTGTTTGATGAAAACAGGCGATTCGTATCAAATTCAAAGTTGATGAATGACATTGCAATCAATTGAATAGAACATCTACATCCAATTTTCACTAGATTTAGATACAGAAAACCCGCACATGATAGGTAAAGGTAAAGATACTGTCACTACAAACATGCAATTCCTAATAATATTTTTGCTGTCCATTATCCATGAGCTATCCATGGGAATTCCACATTCATTGGTACACTATACCCTTTATCAGCCGTATTATCTTACTATACATTGTAATTAGTTTAGTAGCGTAGAGTGTAGTAATATCAGGAAGTTATTTCTACTATAAATTTAAGATTTTTAAGCGTTTTCATAATCATTATATAAAGTCAGAATTTCGATAAGTTAAAAAAATTGCTGATCAAAAATCACTATTGGCTTTTTTTTTGGAACAAAACCATTTTTTGTAATCGTCATATTATCAAAATTTTGACTTCAAATAATGATTACAAAAACACTAGAGAAGCGCCATTTTAAAGGGTAGTAAACCCTTTCCAAATCACGCTGTATGTCAAACATGCTCAGCAACAAGTATCAAAATAAATCCAAATACTAGTTCGGGGCAAAACACGTCCGTGTGTTTCCAACTACAGGTGGTGCGCACGCGCTGCCGAATCGTGATTACTTTCACAGGCCGACGCAGAGCTGGCAATATTCCAACACGGGCACAAAACAATGCTTACCCATTTGGGTCAAACGATGGAATAACGAGATAGCAAATTTTTTCGTTCTTAATTATTGTTCAGCTAGCAAGAAAATGCGTCTCTATATAAAAACTAATAATAATAATAATTCCAGACCTTTTTTAATGTCCCACTGCTGGGACCCCCCTCAATGCGAGGGGGGATGATGAGGGGAATGCGTTTCTATCAGTTCGTAATGAAATTATTGTTATAACTTTGATGTGAAGGACAAATTACAATAAAAATATTTGTTTTATTTATTTGCACCAAATAATTTAGCGCTTAGTCAAATGTTTAATTAATAAAAACAATATTTTTGACACGTGCTCCGATGTTTATTGTTTAGAGGTTACGCCATCCATTTCATTTTTATAATGATGACGTGCTTGCATTTCGGTACGTCAGGTGCGAGATTATTCGTAAACTAACCGTTTACATTATAGTCTACCGTATTTGGACATTTTGTATGGAGAATTGAAAGTTAGTTAGAGAAATACCGTCCGCTAGAGGCGCTTTTCAATTCTCCATACAATATGTGTGGACTATAAAGTATACAGTTACCTCGCACTTAACGTTCTGAAGAGGGCCGTTATTTATTGTCGTTGTTAGGCATTTTTTGGCGATCGAACATGGGGAATTTTGGCACAAAGGCCTGTAATCTCCTTATCTACGACAGTTAATACAGGCAGACCCGAGCATAGAAAATGAAAAATAAAATGTATTTTCAACTTACGACCAAGAAGATGAATTTAGTAATACATTTTAAAATCAAATGAATGATTTTAGTTGAGTTAACAATAGAAACCGGTTGAATTAAAAAGAGGATGAAAACGGAACAACCCCAATAATGATGGCATATGCCAATGCAAATAAAAGTATCGATTTGTATTATAGCAATGATCGGAAACTTATCCGATTGATATTCAAATCGATTAACGTCAAAAAGGTAATATCGTTAGCACGCGCCGAAAGTCGAACGAGCGAATAATCGAATAATAAGTATTCTGACGCGACGATTGGACAAAACGTGAGGGAAAATGGCTTTAGTGACAACGCAACCGGGCATTTGACTTATGTGGGCCTTCCGGATGTTGGACCACACATGGTTTAATTTAAAGTTGCACCTAAATTCCAGTACGAATAGGATTCTAAATAAAACACTATTGTTATTACTCAAAAATGCTTGTAATGTGGTCATGATTTTGACAACCTTCTTTAATCAAAGTCGACCTTCCACGCTACTTGAATATGTGCCAGCAATGTTGTATGGAGTTTCATTGCTGGTTTCGTCCTTTAAGATTCCTTTACTGTCTAGTTTTGTTTCAAAAATAGTCAAGTGCAAAAATATTTTATTCAGAATTTGGTTGTATAGGTACAGGGATTACAATCATCATCGCCTCATAAATAAAAAAAGCAAACTATAAGTAATATAAGCCCTGGAAAGACTTACTTGAAACACTGGCAAAGTGTCTCTATTTTGTAGCCAATTTGTAGCCATCGAAATAAAAGCAAAAGAGCTCTGGAAAGGCGGTGCTGATTGGAACAATTGCAACTTGAAATAAATCATAACTATACTAAGCTGGTGTTATTTAAATTACTCGCATTGTTTGAGTTAAACACTATACAAGCCTTGGTCCGCAATATCTGCGTTGCTAGCAGCGCTCATTATGGCATCGAGCTATACTTCGCTATGCTCTCGGCCTTAAAGCTTGGTCATCATTGCAGCCTGTGCAGTCCGTGCTGTAAAGGCCTCGATCTACGATCTCTGACTTTATTCCTGAGCCCCAAGTCTGCTAATACAATCGATTCATAATCGAACAGCAACATAGTAACTGTCACTTTTGACAGATATCCCATACAATATCTGTCAAAAATGACAGTTACTATGCTGTTGCTGTTCGATTATGAATGGATTGTGTTAGCAGACTTGGGGCCCAGCTTGTCGATCAATGGCTACAATACTGTCCGCGTTGGTTTGGCCTGGAGCTGCGCTATGCTGCGCGTTCACCCATTATCAGCAGTTGTTACAGACCGCGGCAGTAAAGAACAAATTACATAACAATCGAGTCGAGTAATCGGTTCATATCGATCAGAATCAGAATCAGAATCAGAATATTTTTTATTCACGTAGACCATTATTGTACAGTACTTATGAATCGTCAAGTTACAAAAATATTATGCTACTGCTTTACCACCCGTTCGGAATGCCGTTCCGATGAAAGTGTTATTATCATCTCTCCGAGTTATACTCAAACCAAATTACGGTGGAACAAATATCGATACACCTCGCGATTTGCGAGGTAAGATCGATTTGTCACACGTGCGGTTATACAATAATCTATGAAGCGGTGCGTGAGGTTTTTTGGAGGTGACAATAGAAATAAAATTAATTGCGATGGATTGGTGTCGTTTATAAATTATCAATAAAGGAGGTAAAAGTGCGAAATCTATACATCTATACATATAAATAAAATTGGAGTGTCTGTTTGTAATATTAAAATAACCGCTTTTTACTAAGTGCATTTGGATGTATACACGTTACCTATACCGAAACAACATTTTTTACAATTTTTGTCTGTCTGTCTGTCTGTCCGTCTGTCCGTCTGTCTGTCTGTCTGTCTGTCTGTCTGTCTGTCTGTCTGTTTGTTCCGGCTAATCTCTGAAATGGCTGGACCGATTTTGACGGGACTTTCACTGGCAGATAGCTGATGTAACAAGGAGTAACTTAGGCTACTTTTATTTTAGAAAAAAAAATAGGATCTCACGAAAAAAAATTAAAACCAATGTTGCAGCGAAGCGCCTGATTAAGTTTGATAGCAACAACCTGCAATGCGTCCCGCGGGCTCAGAATGGGCGAGCAGGCTGTTGTCAACGGTTGTCTTTGTTAAATACCACGCGGACGAAGTCGCGGGCAACAGCTAGTTAATAAATAATATAGGTAGGTATTAAATATTTTTTAAATCGGAAACTATATCTGTAAAATAATTGTGTAAGCAAAATAATGTTGAAAGGTAAAAATGGTAAGAGGATACCGCATCCATACGGGCTCCAGATTGTAATATAATTGAAGAATCTCTCCGTTTATCGTTTTGTTATACCATGGACCAATTTATGACTTTTCTCTATGACTAAATTATTGTATTACTTAACTTCCAAATTTAAAGCAATTTTATGGACCATAATATATGTAGTAGTTAACTAAAGTTTCAGCCAATTAAACTGAAGAATTATTTATAGCATTTTTGTGCAACAAATGTTTGGCGTGATTCTTTAAATTGATATAACTTTTTTATTAATGAACTGATAAAAACAACACTGAATTTTAAGTGTAGCGAAGTTACCCAAATGCATTAGTTCCCAGTTCCCATGCATTAGATCCCAATAATAGTGTAGCGACCACTTTAACCACACCACAAGCTACGCAGATGGCACTGCAGACACGCATTCAGAACAATAGACAATGACGTCACAATCCTGAATCGCGCTATTAGAGTTCTCGGAGCAAGTAGCATATATACAAGATCCCGACATATCCGTCGGGGCATAGCGGCCGCCCCGCCAGGCATACCAACCGCCTGGCTGGAAGATCTTCCCTTTTCCGCTAAATTGGTGACCCCTGACAATGAACAACATCCTTCTGTGAAGACTCAAGCATCCAAAGTCATTACTACTCCATACCAAGACATCAACATCGACATCCAACAACAAGCAGTCAGTCCCACAGCAAGCCAGTCGTCACTCAGGACCATCACAGCCGACTCACCGCGCTCCTGGTTCTGCTAGTTTCCTGGCCCTTGCACACAAGACGCTGCCATTCCAAGATATCGACCTCCGGTCTTGGGAGGGAGTACTGTAGCGACCACTTTAACCACACCACAAGCTACGCAGATGGCACTGCAGACACGCATTCAGAACAATAGACAATGACGTCACAATCCTGAATCGCGCTATTAGAGTTCTCGGAGCAAGTAGCATATATACAAGATCCCGACATTAACCGTCGGGGCATAGCGGCCGCCGCGCCAGGCATAACACCCGCCTGGCTGGAAGATCTTCCCTTTACCGCTAAAATAGTTTTACTCATGTATCTTATATGTACAGACAGCGATCAGTTACATGTTCATTATATGTATAGATAATTAACATACCATGACACTAATCACTATGTTAATGAGCTGCTAACGAATCTGCATTGCGTACCTAGAGTAATAAAATTATTCTTATTTGCATAATAATGTAAATAAGAGTTGACGACCAGCACGTCAAGTGCGAACTAAACGTATACTTTATAGTCTACCGTAATTCAAGATTTTGTATGGAGAATAGAAAAGCGCCTCTAGCGGACGGTATTTAAAACTTTCAATTCTCCGTTCAAAGTGTCTAAATACGGAGGGCTTTTATACGGTTAGCTTACGAATAATCTCCCACTCGACGTACTGATTAGCGCGGTTGATAGTGACCCTGCTTTCTGCGCTGAGTGTCCGGGTTCAAATCCTGGTTTGTATCCGAGTCATGGATGTTTAATATCGTATAATATATTATATACGGTCCTAACTCATCAGCTAATGATCAATAGCTTTTTACTGGCACACGTCACATGTTTGATGAATCCAACCGAGCCGCGGTCCTAATAGACTCATACTATATAATATTGCCAGACGAACACACCAACTATACGGTCCCAGACTAAGCAACACTTGTATTATGGGTACCGCACAATGAACTGAGGGCGAACTCAGTTCGCACATATTGTGGCCAACACATCAGCATTGCCATTCAACGTGGCAATGCTGCCAGCGTTTTGGGCACCCTGCCGACCGATGGTGGTGGGGATTTGCTGAGAGCATTTTCAAATCTGCCCAATATAATTATAATAATAATACCAGCCCTTTTTAATGCCCCACTGCTGGGCACGGGCCTCCCCTCAATGCAAGGGGGATTAGGCCATAGTCCACCATGTGTTCCAGTGCGGGTTGGCAGACTTCACACATCTTTCGAGGGGTTCTCTCAGACATGCAAGTTTCCTCACGATGTTTGCCTTCACCGTTCAGCAAGTGATAATCGTGGTTGAAAATAAGATTCGCACATGAAATCCAGAAATCCCAGAGGTGCGAGCCGGGGTTTGAACCTGCGATCCTCGTTATCGAGGCAAGCGTTCTACCAACTTGGCTATCACTGCATTTTATTTTAATAATTAATTAACTTAATTGTGTAATATTGATATTAAAATTGCTTATACAAACATTGTCTAGTTTGGTTCCATACAGTCTGTGTGTACTCATTCGGACAGAAACTACCGCAATTTAATTAATGAGTCTTGAATATAGATTTCTAACGTTACATAATAACGCAAGTGGGTTCGCGTGCGATATACTCACTTCATTTTTGTGAATACATAAATTTGCGCAATACTAATTTCCGGATCGTTTTCTGTAGCTCTAAATAAAATATAAATCAGAATCAGATTTATTTCTTATACTTATGCGAATACTACACATTGAAATAAAACTAATCTTAAGGATTTTATCGCGGTTTATTTTTTATTTTACCCGTCAAACTATGACACTAGGACGTCAACCACCTCAGTCCTCCCGTGACCATGGTTGCTGCAAAGCAGCCGAAACGTCGGGAACGTAAAATAAAAAATAAACCGCAATAAAATCCTTAAGATTCGTTTTATTTCAATCAGATTTTTTTTGCATGTTAACCATTTACACTTATGAATAGTCAACATGCAAAGCCACAACTTTACCAACCGTTCGGATTGCCGTTCCTATGGAGAAGAACGGGCAAGGGACTCCATGGTTGCGCTTTTTAAAAAGATCCGTTTAATTTTTGAGCAGTATATTGTTATTGGTATGTGAGAACAATGTAGGAACGGCTAGGCTCTATAATATTTAAAGCTGTGAAGCTTTACTGACACTTGGTGAAGGGAGGGTAAACACCTATAGCACAAAATCATGTCTATACACAAATTACAAAGAAAAAATCAACACACTAACAATAGTTTTATATAACACGTTTGGCCAACGCCCATAAGGCTTTGGTAGAGGATTATGTCTTGGGATAGCAAGTTATGGGCTCGGCCTCGAACCAGTACAACACCCAACCAATAAATTGCAAAAAGTCATTTCTAATTTCCATCATACTAGTGTATGGCCACATAGCAATCTACAATGCTAGTTTTGATCGTATATATATGTCACTATATTGCTATACTCTAAATAGATTTTACTACGCGACGTCAAACGACGAACAAGCTAGCCAACTAGCATTTATACTACTTTGTAATACAGCAATACTACTTTGCGTAGAAAACGGCCATTGAGCGAGCGTACCATTCAGCGTGCTATTATTGACCAATAGAAGAGCACCTAGGACACTCGAAATACAAGTACCTGCGTACGGGCACCGGTTATGAACGTTTAGATATGGCGCTCTACATTAATCTTACCTACATAAACATAGAGCAGCTTTTTCTTGGGAATATGATGGTTTCCCGGGGAATAGCCAAAATATCGTAGCTCAATATGTACGGAGCGGATTTTAATTAAATTTGGCATGGTGATAGCCCATCACCATCACATCAAACAACACACACACATCACATCTTAAATAATATTTGTTACGGTTCCTCCGAGATGGCCAGAAAACTATACTTATCGAAATTCATTATGAGGCACTTTTACCATTCATTTTTTGACACTGCAAATGGAAGAATTCCTCTGAGATAGTCAATAGATTCATGCGTACGAAGTCGCGGGCACATCTAGTATAAAATATTATATTCTAGCCAGAGGTATGTCACTATACAATAGCCTTAAATTCTCTCTTTATAATGAACTAGCTTCTGCTCGCGTCTCCACTCGCGGTACCTTGACGAAACATAGCCTATAGCCTTCAGGAATAATCCGAGATTCCACCCAAACTCACAAACATTATCTCTTATTAAAATGAGTACCTATAGATATGATAGACAACATTTTCTTTCCTCCACAATCAGTATGCGTTCTGATTTTGTTGTTATTTATATGCACTAAGTGGTAACCTTAAAATTCATCCAATGTCCTCGTAGGACCTAGAGTCATACTAATGCCCGTTAGCGCCTGGGTTAGTGGGTCGAATCATGATGTATTGCTGACCCTATTCCTAAGCACAGTACTTTCTTATAACACGTTGATATACCAAAGCATATCTTACCAATATTTCCAGCCTTAAGGAACGGTCCACTGTTTGGATGGGGGTCCTGTTAATGAGAATAAATAAGCCACTCATATTGTGTTACAATAAACAAATGCCATGCGGATATTTCTGTCTACCTCTTTGAATGAATTCATGCCTACTTGTTCTCATCAAGTGGCTCTCATTAAAAATAGAGAACATTTTCCTATGACGTTTTTGATCCACAAATAATCTATTCATAATGAAATCCAAATTAGGGTATTCCTTCTATAGACTGGTGCAATTATCGACCTTAATTTGAACTTCGATAGTCTCTAAATTGAGTAGATTTCCTATCTATTTCGTAGATAATGAACTTACTTTGAATATTTTTGGTGCCAATTGATAAGACATTCGATCGTTTAGATAAGAGTACCGTTGTCCTAGAGTTTGAAACAAGCCGGTCTTAAATATAAGGATGTATTTCAATATCACCTCGATTTTGCTAAAAGGCACAATTCTCATATTATCCTATGAAAACTGATAAAGCAGATAAGTTTTCAATAATCAAACTCGACGATAGAGGTAGAGTACTAAAGGCAAGGGTTAATCGATTCATAGCGGAAATCCTACCAACCGCACAAATACCGAGCTTTTTTTTTTAATAAAACTCACTATGCTAATTCCAAGATACCGATATTTTTTTCACACAAAACTATTTTCACGGCGTCAGCACGTCCAATTGCCGTATCTATAACATTCATAACACGCTCATCGTACTACATAGCGTGCGCGTACGCATTTCGGCGGGAACGCACCGTCCACAGTGGGGGGGGGGATACCATGATAAAACCGCCTACATGCACTCCAGACATTACATTCGGTTAAGCAGTACTATAGCCGTAGGACTAAAATGAAGATACTTATTTTGTTAGTGTGTGTGGCGGTGGTGAGCTGCAAGCCCACTAGTGGGGACGATGACGTCATCGGCTCAGTGGTCAGCGTGTTCAAAGGCTGTGCTGAAGAAGATGTCTGGTTGTGTATGAAGGTGTGTGAAGTGTTTCCAAGTGATTACAACAAGTTCTGCTCCATCAGAGTTCCTATGGGTCATTTCCGAATTTCCACCTTAATCCTGAAGCTTTTTGGACCAATTTTCTTAATCCTTTTTTATTTTTCACTTTTGAGTTCCCTTCAACCATTTTCCAGTGTTTTTCTTTGTCTAAATTCTCATAATATATCAATGCTAGATTGATATATTATGAGATATCTTATATACAACTATTTCCTCTAGAGCCAGCGCTTTTGACTCCAATTTAATTAATTAAATTCTTGCAATTATAAGCATCTGTCCTCTTTGGTTTCTAGAATTTTTAAAGATTATTACCTTCAATTTGTATGAGGTGTATTTTTCATATCGTCGTTCCAATTCTCATGTCATTTAACAGGTTTGAGTCAAAAAAATAAGTACCTATTGATTTTCAAGTAACAATTTCAAAGTGAATCAAAATCAACATTAATGTCTATTTGAGAGCAGCATAAAAAGCTTACGATCAATGTTTTGTTTATATACGAGAGTAAACATATAATGACAAGAAACATTATTCGTATCAACAGCTAGAGGTCTAAACTACAAGAATATTCAACAAAGACCACTACATTAATTTCATATCCATCTTTCTGAATCTTCATAATGGCTGATGACAAAATGATTGACACGTTAGATTGAGTTCTCTTTATCAAATTGAAATGACTATAATTCTCGACTACTTAACTGAAATACTTTTAAGTGCTGTAAAGTCTTTAGTTGATAAAAGAATACGAGTGATCATGGTTCTTATATCATCTACAAATATTAAGTACCGCTACGTTTAGTTTTATAGTTACTACATCAATCTTTATTCTGCTGTGACGTCTCTAGTAGTCATATCATCATCCCATTTTAGTAATGTGAATGTTCGTTTTTTTTTTCGTTTTCCAATCCCAAATCCGTTTGATCATTCGGAATGCCTATGACTATCTCTCTGGGGATTGCTAAAATCGTGTTATAAGATTCAATTCAAAATTTAGGCACAATACAATAGTAGCAAAATTAAGCTATCCCCAGGAACTTAATTAAACTAGCGCAATCCAAAAAAAATTTCAAAATCCGTTGAAAATTTTACAATGATGTTCCCCTAGTGTTACTCTATAAAAAACAAATAAAGTACCTTCTATCTGCCTCTTTGATATACTATACGATATAGTAGGCAGAAATAGGCAGAAATATGATAACTAAGCTTCATTAGCTAGTAAACTAATTGCTTAATTGTTTGTCCTTCAGGAGAAATCTATGAAATTCTTCGAAAACGCAGCCACAGCTCGAGAGTTGAACATCGCCGACGGTTTTAGCATCTACAATGTTGGAAGCACAAGATCCGCCAGGTCCTACGAGCCTCTGCCTGAAGAACCTCAAGCGAGGGAGAGCCAGGTCGAGTCCAGGCTGATTGATGCAGCGGCTGACTTCATGGAGAACCATGTTATTCAGCTACGCATGCCCAAGAACACCGTTGAGGATATGAAGAGATCCCTTGAAGAAGGTAAGAGATATATTTTAAAAATATTACGTAAATTGTGACCCTAATAGTAGTTTTTTGATTCGTAGTTCCTTTCTATTACAGTAAGTCCAGTCAGACACTCAATGCTAGTAACATAATTATTCCAATACAATTTCACACGATTAAAAATCTCAATGGGTATTGAAAAAACAGTATTTAATGCAAAAGAAGTTATCAATGATGAAACTATATTTTTTGAAATAAAAACTGCCAAAGTAACGGACACAAAATGATTCAAAAGCTCGCATAATTTTCAAAATATAATTCTATCAGAGACATTTCATCATTAATATTTTTCCAATTAATTATATCTAATCGAGGAACCCACGCAATTATCAAACAAAAATTACTAATTTATAAACATGTAAGCAGTAAGTATACATAACCATGTCATTATAGTAATTCTCATAAGCGATCAAATTGTTCAGAAAACAAGAGAAAGTTGATGAGAAGTATAATAACAGCTGGTTCCCAAAAGGCACAATGGTTTCTTGTTAGGGCAGATGATTT
This sequence comes from Pheosia gnoma, assembly GCA_905404115.1. Taxonomy (NCBI): domain Eukaryota; kingdom Metazoa; phylum Arthropoda; class Insecta; order Lepidoptera; family Notodontidae; genus Pheosia; species Pheosia gnoma. The sequence goes on from FR989916.1 coordinate 550,617, forward strand.
TTTTACCAAAGATTAATCAAAAACTCATCATCATCGGTAACAACAATGCTGCCACCGTTTGTAGGACAAATATATACTTTGTTCCGATGAAAGCTCCTAAAATTCCACGATCCATTGTTTTTTGATGCGGCAATTCGTTACGTACAATTATTATCACACCCAATACTATTTGTTATGTTATATAACAATAATAAACATTCTCACGAATTTGTATAACTGGTTCTTTCATTCATCGATGTAGAAAATTCAGCGGTATTAAAGAAATACTGGTTTTTGTTCTCAGCGCACAAATCGCGCTAGAGTGAAAATTAGGAGCAAGCTATCGCACCGGCCGTAAATTAACTCGTGATGCAAACATAAAAGTAAAAAGTTGTTTATATAATTATTTACGTCCACCTTCATATAATTCTTTGCATAACTCTCGCCAAATTATAAATTAAAACTTGTCGAGACCTGCCCAGCGACATGCTTGAGAACTTTAAAATAGAAAGTCAGATAAACGTATATTAATCGGGCGAATATGATGCGAGAGACAAAAAATATAATAAGACAAGCAAAACGGGTTTGTTACGAAAGGTACTTGACAAAAATGACAAAACGGACGTACTAGGCAGTCGACATACTAGCGAAGATGAGGCTAGAAACCGCTATGACCAAACGAGTCGGGCGGGAGTTTCTCTAACCTCTCAACAAGGTTGATTATCTTGGAAAGCTGGCGAACTAAGTCTAGTTTTTGCTAGATTTCCATAGTACACTTGCAGCGTCTATGTAGGACCAACTAGTTTCCAGATCCGCTATTCAGCGCGCGATTGAAATCTCTATTGAGAATTATCGAGTAAAAGTAACGCTCCGGGCGTAATCTTGTTAACGAAATATGGAAGCGAGTTTGAAGCTTTCCAATTTGTACCAAACGTCCGGTAATCAAAACACTTTCTATATAAATGAGGTTGTTATGCAAACCGGGTAACATGGTGAATTTCAATTTCAGTTGACAGTCTGTGTGCGCGGGCGCATTGAATTCGAATGAGATTTCTAACTTTAGATCGCGCGATTAACATCTGAACTAAAAATGGTAAATTGTTCAAACAGCACAACGGTGGCCGTTTCTAATTAAATTACCTGCTAAACTTTTACCGTGATCGTTATGGTGAACGATCATTAGAGTAGGTATATACATAATACATTACAATAATTAGAGACTGCAAAACTTCAATTAAATAAAAAAAACAACAATAAAGCTTACATAAGACACGATAGTAATGTAAAGCTCTCTACTAGTAGCCACGTTTATAATGGAGACACTATTTAAATTAAGTTTATTATTATCAGTATCTTTAGAAATAAGTGTAATGAGTTGTGATCTTTAAAAAAACATAATTCTTCACTACTATGCAAGTTAATTTCAATTGCCTCGATCAACTGAAATCAAAGCTTTTATGACAAATGTATCTGACTTTGGTTCCATAAATTTAATCAAGTTGTTGTAACGAGTAGTATCATTTTAATCAGTCATATCATTTTTTTCTCAATTATCATCCATGACTCAATAGTTGTGAATCTACTGATCAAATATTATTTTACACTACTGTGCTTTGATGACTCGTAAATAGGTGCTAGAAGATATTTTAGCACCTATTTACGAGACAATTTTAAATATCATTTTGTTATTTTAAACGAAGCAACCTACGTAAGCAACAAATTAATTTGATGGGTGTTCAAAATCGTATGCGAAAATTTTACAAACAATAGTTTCACGATTGTCGATATTTAAATCATTAGCTGAAGCTGTCAAATTATTGTCTTTAATATATTTTCTTTGTTTCCCTCCAGGCCGTGGCAAGAAGAAGAAGCTGAAGCAGCTCCTCCCTATCCTGGCTCTCCTGCAACTTAAGGTCCAGTCACTCATTCCCCTCTTCCTTGGTATCATCGCCTTCGCCGCTGTCAAGGGTCTGATGCTCGCCAAGGCTGCATTACTTGCATCAGCTCTGGTTCTCCTGAAAAAACTCCTATCCAAGAATGAGCACCATGAAAGCTACGAGGTTGTAGCTCACCCTCATCATGAGGAACACTTCAGCCATGCCGGTGCTGGTGGTGCCCACGCCGGTGGGTGGGGCAGATCGTCCCAGGACGCCCAGAATTTGGCCTACAGCGCCTACTCCAACTGATGCCTAAGATCAAAGTCCTTTGGGGCCATAGCGTTTTTATTTTAGTCTAGTACGGACCTCAGAGTAACGAGATTTTTTAATTTATTAAAATTACTTAATTTATTTAAATTATATTTAACACCTCCAAATGTAATGATCGAGTGAATCTTGTCTGATCTTTTCCGTTGCATCGCCAAATGTATTATCTTCTACAATGTACCTGCTGTTGTTTTAAGTATTCTTAAAATGAAAGTACAAATAGTATTTTTATCATCAATAGCTTTAATTTTCTTTGTTTTTTCTTTAATCTGTGTTATTATTGTGTTCATTTCTACCTAGTTGTATTATTTCTTCTGTATCGTATATAATTTTATCGCTTTTGTAAATATGCTTCGTATCGACGTATATAAGTAAAATATTTTTTTTTGCATCTTCGTATGTTGTATAAATATATATGAATATTTGTATTGTAAATATCTATACTTAGGTGATGCCCTTGTTGTGTAAAAAAAAACTATTTTTTTTCATTCTTCTATTTATTATAATTTATTATGAAACACCCAAATGAATAACATTATAATAAAATATAACAGTCATTCAAATTATTTTTTTGTATTATTTTGTGCCTTTAACCTTACATGACGAATTACATATCATATGATATATATGACTATATATGATATGTCAAATAAGTACATTGTATATTTGAGTGTGGCAAATTACAGACTGATGCTATAATCGACTCGGGACATTTTTTCAAAATTAATAATGACTCGTTAGTACTGTAAAGATTTACGTCATCACGTCGTCGTAAGGGCCAGACCGATTGCTCGACAATCACACAAAAATTGTCCCTACCAGGGTTTAAAAACGGGACCCTCGGCAGAAAAAGCTGGAACACTACTTACAGCACTAATCGGGTCTACAAAGCCAAGCCAAAATAAGTGTTATAATCAAAAGCCAAAATTGGTTACCTAACACACGATCAACATCACTTCTGTAATTCCGAACCGGTAGGCAGAGGTGCATTGTAGTGCGCACACAATTCGTTGAGGGTATTCGATCTCGATGTTATAGGGGGTGATTCTATGGCCATTATACAAGACACACTCCTCCTCAATATGAGGAAGTTAGGCCACAGTCCATCACGTTGACTCAGTGTCATCTGGTGAATTTCACACACGACTTTTCGACAGACGCGCAGGGTATTTGCGATGTTTGTCTTCACCGCAACTGATAATCATTATTGACTATAAGAATAAAAATCCTAAAATCTCAGAGGTGCGAGCCGGGGTTGGAACCTGCATAGCTGATTTCCAAGGCGAGCGTTCCACCAACTTGTCTATCACTGCTCATGTAAGCCAGCATGTTGAGCCAGTGAGCATTGGGAATAAATTAATTATTTAGAAGCCAAGTTCTCGCCTTGCTATGATAACTTTGCTCACTCAGTCAGTACATACTATTATATATTCTCCGTACGTTAGAATAAGAGTATTTTTCGAAAACCCCGGAGGTACATACGGTGTTTGACGCTGCGACCCTATTAAACGCGAGCGATCTTTACCCGACCCATACTTATTTAAAAGAAAATAAATAAATACTACCTACGTTGATATAGGGGTCATATTCCCACGCAGTTATAGCTAACTATAGATAATTAGTAGGCACTCAATGGATTACAGTGAATCAGTGTGAAACTCTTAACACAGAAAGTATTCTAACAATGGGAAAAACAATGGCTTTCATTTTCTAATGCCATGTTGCTAGTACGGCGACCGTGATAATGAATCAGTAGCAATTGGGTCGTACACAATGTATTCCAAATACATTGAATTTAAATCGATATGTTTAATAATCTATATTAATATTATAAATAAGTAAAGTTTACATATTGATTTCTTATATTTACACATTGAAATAAAACTAATCTTACGGATTTTATCGCGTTTATTATACGTTCCTAACGTTTCGACTGCTTTACAGCAACCATGGTCACGGGAGGACTGAGGTGGTTGACATCCTTGCGTCATAGTTTGAACCTGGGTACCCTCACATCGTTTCGCGGAGAATTTCATATTAATTGGGGTCCTAACACTCGTGACAGACAGTTTCTCGACTAACTTCTTAAAGGAGTTCGGTGTCGCTAGATTATTTAATTATCGATCAACCTGTTTGGTTTATAATTGGAAAAGTTGACAAGCCGAGGGTCAGTGGTGTTCCTCCTCCCTCATTTGATCAACATTTCTTACAGATGATCGTGCATACCAACAGCTTTGCGGATATGAAATTTACTTTCTATTACTTACAGACCAATTACAATTAGTTATGTTTCCTACGTTCATTTCCTATTGATTAATTGTTCAACTTACACGAAACGTTACATGCTTGTAATACGCTTCAGTAATTTTAATTTATTGCATAATACCATGAATAGCACTTATCTACACGCCGCTCCAATTCGGTTGAGACAATCGATTCATTCCGATTGACGACCTGCGAGGTTATTTTAAAACATTCGAAATCGATATCGGAAACGGAATCGAGAACTTCCAAACTGGATTACCGCAATCACTGTTAAAATATTCGAATTTGATTATCTTCGATGTTTCTCGATGGCAATACAAAATGGTTTTTTTTTTCAAATGTTTCCGTCGAAAAGCTAGTCGGGAGCGACACCAACGACGGAAAGTTTCAAATCTGTTTCCGATGTCGATTCCCAATGATTCAAAATAACCTACCTGATTAGCGCAGGTGTAGTGGTACTGTGCCGAGGATCTACGGCTATAATAATGTTAGGGACAAACTTTGTGTGATGACCACGAATGCTTGTACCCGAATCATGGATGTGTTATATCTATATAAGTATGAAATACTGGGTTCGCCCTCAGTCCATTGTACGTACCAAATGTGTAATAGTTGCAAGGTTTACAAGGACGCTCTTTACTGAGTGTATCGGCTTTTGTGCGAGTCAAAATATCGGAGTAAAGACAGCTATTCATTGAAAAGAGCGGTTATTAACTATTAGATGGATACACGAAATAAATAAAAAAAATAGTTTTGTCATGAGCGGATTGTATCGTTACGACTACGGTTACAGATTAGATAATGTGCTACCATAAATAAGCCTAATATAATTTTAGTAATTAAAATGAGCACAGCGCCATCTAGAAAACAATACTAGTACTAAAAAACTAAAAAGAGAAATTAGTTTATCTTTTGGATGAGGAATTATCTGATCATCTGATGTGAGATTCATTTTGATAGAAATTTTAGCAATCGAAATGGTACAATTGTTATAATAAGTCAAATCAGTAATACAATTTAACATATTATACAATTAAGTGCAGTATTAAAAAATAAGGTTCGAAAATACTTTGATTTAACAGAATAATTTATTGCAACGCCATCTATGTGAAACGTTTGTTACTATTTCCATGGCCAAGTTTGTTTACAACAAGAGCAAAAGTTCAAGGCTTCGTCGCGGTTATGCTCGCGAGTCGTTGAACTATTGGATAACAAAAAGGTTTTGTAACCTTTGTATGATCTTGTTTTAACAAAGTGACATAGTTAATAGTTTGTAAAGAAATAACGGGACAAAACGAAAGGAGATAAGTTATATTTTTTCAATGTCCAGATCTCTAATATGGCATTCATATCGAACTGAAATTGAAATAATATAATATATAAACCGAAATATCGTTGCCTATAATTATTTTCGATAGTAATTATAGGCAACGGTATCAATGTATAATAGTAACCTTTATTTCGAAGCTGATCTTCTGAAGCTTTTGAGGTATTTATGTGTTAAAAGTCCTAGTGACAATCAACGTACACCTAATGAAAAGCTTGATCTGAATAAGTACTTACATACTCAAGATATAGAGTTACATTTTAAGAAAATACCTAACTAAAATACAATGCCCATTTCCCATTCAAAAATGTTTCGCATAAACCCGTATTATAACTTTTATTAAAGGTAATATACCACATACCGTTAGGGAATACCTAGAATAGATAATTCAAATACTCATTCGAAACACCAACTCAATGTTATTTAATTTATTTACAATTTTCATTCATAAAAGTTTACTACAAACACGTTTATTGGCGGGACTCGGCCAAGGTTACGAGCGCGGAACATAATGGCTTTACTCTTGGTCGTTTTGTTGCAGGCCCCGGCAAAAAGATGGCGTTGTTTTTTATTTTTATTTTTACGCTTATGTGGGTTACTAGTCATATAATAACTGTTGCGTTAGTTGAAATGTAGTTACGTTCGTCGTTTTGTTAGTGGCAGTGTGATTGAGGTTTTTATAGTGAAAAAAAGTCAATACAGATGCCATATACTATTTATTTTTATTACAAGTTTGACTCGTTGGTTTTGATGCTGTGCTCTACCGATTATAAAGTCCTGGGTTCAATTGGACACTTAGGAATTGTTTACCAGTACTTCAAGTGCGAGATTATTCATAAGCTAAACGTATACTTTATAGTCTACGTATTTAGACAGCGCCTCTTGGACAGTATTTCAAACCATCAATTCTTCATACAAAATGTCTGAATACGTGGACTATAAAGTATACGGTTAACTTACGAATTATCTCGCACACATATTTTCAAATTGTTGCGTAGATTTGCAAGTCTATCCCGCTAAAACGCATTCCATGGCGGCATACCGCGTGGACCGGTATATTTCGGTCCGGTATAAGTACGGGGTTTTGTACTATAAACATGTCCGTTATTTCCGAAGTCACTTACGACATTTATTTATTATCTGTGGTAAGCGGCGTGCTTTTCTCCATAGATAAGAACCCGTCCGTTAAAGTTTCCATAAGTGAATAAGTGCCTTCTCTTTCCGCGCTCGTTTTGCAAATAATGCCTAGTTTCTATTCCGTTTAGATACTAGTGTTCATACAGCGAAGCTAAAACAGATCTATTTGGTAGTCTATAAAAATATTTTATAGATAATATTGTCAACCAAAATATTATATTCTCCTATATTATCATGTTCTTCATCTTTGTGAGACGATAACATAGTAAGTATGAAGCATAAGTACGTCAAGTGCGAGATTATTTGTAAGCTAACATGCTAATTGAATGTTTAAAATATCGTCCGCTAGAGGCGCTTTTCAATTCTCCATACAAAATGTCTAAACACGGTAGACTATAAAGTATACGGTTAGCTCGCACTTGACGTGCATTACATTGGAATTTTTCTTTAAATGCATCTTATGAGTGTGCTTGATGAGTGATTTCACCTTGCTTACCTTTCTCCGGTGTTAGAGGGCAAATGGTCGACCTGAATCTAAGGAAAGCTGCCTCCAGACGACGGTGTAAGTTATAGGAGAACTCGAACTATAATACATAATGAAAAAAATATAAAGAGTTGCTCAATAATAAGGCGTAGAATGACTAATCACGCAGTTTCGCGAAGCTGCCTCGAATGAGCTGCTTCATAATACATTTAGTACCACGTACATATACATATACGAAATTAGGCCCAGACTTACCGATCAAACAGCCTCATTTATTTGCCTCGCTCGTGTATCATCTGAGGCAACTCACGCTGCCTCGCCCGCGCGCTGTCATTTCTTCCTTACTACGTATCACCCAGACTTCAATGTTTCAACTACGGGTAAACTGATTACTTGCCTACTGCCTGCCATGTTTGTTTTTTGTATATACTGGTAGCCGCCCCGTGAGGCAGCGCCGTCGATCATTACTCCGCTATATACAGTCGCATTCACAGCAAGGCACATGACATAGTACAGCGCTCAGTCAAGGCAGCGTCAGTTTGCCTCGGGCGAGACTCGTACTGCCCTGAGCGAGCGAGTGGTTAGCGTTATGGTTTCCATATTAGTTACCTACCTATAGACTATCTTATGGAAATTCAATGATTGTGCAAGTGATCTTATTATTTCTATTTTTGGTGCCTAGCATGTATATAAGGGCAGTATATAGTAGCCCGCTATGTGTTATAACTTACACCACACCAATTAAATGTGACACATGATATTTTGAACGAGGAAATAATATTCTGTTAGGTAGCCAAATTGCGTGAGACCATTGCTGGGACAAAGGTTTTAAACATAACTGTCATTGTTATTTGTTTTTATAAAATGCGGGGGGGGGGGTGAAGTCACGGGCAACAGCTAGTGCCAATTATATAAAATTGTAGGTTGTACATTTAAAACAATAATTTATAAATATATATATGTGTGTGTGTGTTCTCTCTCGTGTTACGTACACCATTAATAACTCAAGAACAGGTGGACCGATTTTTATGATCTTTGATTTTTCCATTTCAGTTCCATATAAAGTGTGAAAAATTTACTAAAATCATATTATTGATTTTTACGTGAAAACTACACATTTAAATAAAACTAATTTTACGTATTTATCGCGTTTTTTTTTCATCATATTAATAATGATAATTAATTTTCTCACACATTTTATTCTGAGGCGGCACCAAGGTGGCCGGGACATCTAGTATTGTAATGAAGTAGCCATTTTCTACACAATTAATTCTATGTTTTCTTCGGTTAAGTCTGTCGCCTACCTACTAGGTATATGGTCCATATCCTGTATTTCTAAAACTGGTTAAGTTTTCTCTGGCATGCTGGTTTTCTATCAAAGGAAGCGGTTGGTATCAATGAAAACCTAATCGATCTCTACGCTATTGGATTTCAGATACCTGGAGGCAGTAAAAGAATTCAAATCGCGTTTTAATTTTAAAACCAAAAATTTGTTATAATACTCGATTCTTTATTTTACTTCAGTCTATCTAAAATTCTGTGGAATTTTACATCCTTAATAAAATTGCGAAAATAATGTGTCTAACCGTCTTAATTCGTGACCTCAGCAGTGCGAAAATTTTCGATGACTAAATAAAATAGAGCATCCTCTTATCTAGGGGTTTATTTCAAAATGTACCACGATAAACACAATAATTATTTGCCAGAATTTTTATGCGCTGTCAAATAAGACGTGGATAGGGCTTGCACATTCATAATTTAATAATATGTTCTTAAGTTATTCATAAGATAACGTGTTAGCAGATAATCCAACCAAATACATTTCTATAGATGGGTTTATTATAATAAGGTTAGTTAACCTTACTTTTATTTGGCTTTTAGCTAATTCTAAAAGCTGGGTCATTAAGAAATCAAACAAAATTACATAATGTTTTTATTTTGTAATAAGTCGTTATGACATTCAAATAATTTATATGACGTCATTCATTACAAATTTATTACAATTAAGTATTAAAATGCGTCACAAATAAATTAAATAACAAATAATACGTATACCTACAATATTCATAAGTACACATGTACTTTAAAATACTCGTGGGGATAGAAATCTATAAATACATAAATAATTTATAATATTTTACATCACACTTAAAAATATTAAAGCCAGGTACTTTAATTATAACACTACAACATATACAAATTATGGAAACACGTAATAAATAAACTCAGGACTTGCAAGTGAATAAGAAACAGTAATGGCAATACTAAATAAATAACAAGCTAAATTAACTAATCATTCAATAAATACTCGCGTCACACTCGTACCAAGAGAAATAATACATCAGAGAAATCGCCTAATGAGGTCGTGAAACGGGGTCGCAGACGCTAAGGTTTCTGATCAGAGTACGCTAAGCTTTGAGCCTCTAGCGACCTACCCCACCCCCCACCGCTGTGTCCCCCCGCACTTCCACTACTACTGTAACCTCCCGCATCACCTCCATAACCACTCGTACCACCACCGTAATCATGACTCGATGTATGACTTGACGTGTGTTGAGGATGCGCTATCACTTCATACGTCACATGCTTCTGCTGAGACAGCAGCTTCTTCAAACCTATTATGACCGACAGAACCAACGCCAACTTTCCAACCAAAAGCGCTTTTCCAGCTATCAAAGCGATCGCACCAATCGCTAGAGGCATTATCGCCATCATCTTCAAAGCAACAGCTGCAATCAACGGTCCGATTATTTTAGCGGCTTTCTTCTTCTTCCCCCTGCCCTCGATTTCATTATCTTCCGTGAAAGAAGACACCGTATCTTCTAAAGCTCGACCCGCACTTGATACCGCATCGATCACATCAGAACCTTTCACTTCAACTCTTAAGGAATGTGTTTCGAAGTAGCTCTTCATTCTTGAAACTGGATCCAATGACCTAGGCGCTCCCGTTTCAGTAGGTACATCCGTAGATTTGACGACAGTCACTCCATCTGTTAGCGAGAAGGATTCCTTTTGTCCGATCATCTTGTCGACAAACGAGAAGAATTTGTATTTGAGGCATGTCGTTGATTCTTTGCGCAAACAGTCGCCCAGTCCTTCGATGTCGTTGTCGGAATGCGTGGTGTCTTGTGCGGGAAGCGCGTGACACGCCGCGAAGACTAACAGCACGAGCGTCCGGCGCATATTGTGGGATAGATACGTCTGAGAGCCGGCGCACTGTCTCGAGCTTTAAATAGCGACTCTCCGCACCCCTCGGTGCGAAACAGCCTCACCGAAATGGACTTTCTCAGTCTGGAAGTAAAAGTAAAGTCCTGGTTACGTAATGTTGCAGAAGCAAGTTCATTGCAAAGGTCGATACAGATGCAGTTATGTTTTGGTTCTGCTTGTGATGTAAGGAGGTCGGGCTGAGTCGATGGTAGTGATTTTATTTCATGGACGATTTGGTTCAGCTCATTGTCTTTATTGAAGCTTTAGGTGTTACTAGGGTAGTACGGTAGCCATATTACAATAGTCACTTATTTTGAGACCAAACAGTTGGGTGTGTTTGGCAATTTTTATTTATTATTTTTTATATTAACAGCCTTGATCCTAAGCTGATTGATTGTTGCTTGTTGATTCATTATTCAACGCTTTGTTTGTTTTTGAATCTATACTTTTGTCAAATATGTTTACTATTCATGCCAAAACTTTAGCCCAAATAGATTACCTATTATGTAGTCTATTTGGGACGTGGGGGTCATAAAAACATCAATTATATATTTGATTTATTTCCATTGATCTAGTACCTATAGTAAAGTTTATTTCCATCTCGCTTACCCGACAAATGTCGTCCTGACCATTCAAAACTTTTTATTTTTTTCTTTCCTCGAATATTCAAAAAAGCCAAATAGGTCAATCCTTTTTCAAATGATACACTAACTGTAGGTACGTACCCGGGGCAGCCTCCAGAGACTGCGCGATCAGTAAGTCCACGGCTTATCTCAAACCCACTCATCTCATCCAACTCCATAAGCATTTCGCGAATATTCATTCTTTAAGACCCTTTCACTTTCAAGTGAGTTCAATAACACCGCAGTTATTTTAGCTTTTGAACCTGTAATTTGTGCATAAACGTTGATGTTCGGTGATTACATGCGGATTGTATTAATAATTTAGTTTTTTTATGGTTTCTTGTAGTGTATACTTTATTGAGATATAATGGGTGTTGTTTTTTTATTAACTCAACATTGTTAGAAAAGATACATTGCTGTTTAGTTGAACGCACGACTTGGCCACAAGGCGCTAATTCCGTGAAATGTATTACCTTGATTACACTTAACGATTAAAATAACGAGACAGTGCTTTCGGCCAAGTTAACAAAGTTTATATATACCAAGCACTGCTTACACATACCGAGCACTCGGCCGAGAGCACTGTCTCGCTATTTTACTTGCTTCGCGTAATCAATGCATATGGTTTAACTTTGGTGCGAGTAGTGCGTGCGATACCACTAAGTGTATGTTCACCATGAGAAGCGAATTCTTGGGTCGGTTGCTTGTCTTTTTCAACGCAACATTATTTCATTTTTTCAAGGTCAAATTGAGGTCATAATCCAGGTTCCATTCCCGCCTCCGACTTTCAATACCGTTGAGTGAATATACTTGAGTAAAAGTTAAGATAACAATGTTTAAAGTACGTCTGTTTGTACGTGTGGTACGTCAAAATTTACGAGACTGACTTTAATGGTACTTTCACCGTTACAGTTCTTAGAAAATCTTTAACTAAGATATACTAAGATATATGTCTGCTCATTGGCGACATATCGCTGACGTGAAACTCCGGCGCTACACGACGTCTGCAATCTGTGAACATGTACAGGATCGCACCCGGCAGTGTATCAGATTCGATCAACCACAGATCCTCGCAAAAGAACACCGATTCCGACCAAGGATGATAAGCCATTTAAATTCAAAAACATCCTAATTTCAATAGGGAAGATGGCTGGATGATACCACCAACTTGAGATCCAGTAATTAATATAATTAAATCCAAAACCAAGCGCACTAATGCAAGACCTCAAGACACTGTGAGCACGTTCGGCGTAGATCGGACCGCAAACAACATCTAAATATGAGGGCACCCGAGTTCAAACTATGACTAATGTCACGTCCTAATGGACGTCAAACAACCCAGTCCTCCCGTAACTATGGTTGCTGTAAAGCAGCTGAAACGTCGGGAACGTAAAAACAAAATATACACGCGATAAAATCTGTAAAATTACTTTTATTTCAAAATTTAACATATGTACGAAAGGCATAAATGACCACAACAAGCACAACACAGGGTCCTGTGGAGAAGGAAATGGGGGGGGGGGGGTACTTAGACACCATGGCCTAAAAAAAAGTTATAAGTTTAATGATACCATGTGTATTAAAAATCATACCGTTTGATGTGGGATTTTTTAAATACACCGTAACAACGAATGAATTCTAGTCACAATTCTAACCTTTTTTTACACGTGAGTCTCGGTTAAGAGCTTGTATTAGTTATAAAACGTTCATAGCTCGAGATTCCACTAATTAAATTGTATGGGAGAAAGTTATAATATGTTAATGGTACCTGTGCATGAATACTTTTAATGTCGAGTGCACGAATGCGATGGCAGGGCGGGGTTCGATTGAAAGCGATACATGAAATGAATTTCGTGACTCGGCAATCTTCGTCTATTCTCGGAAATACGAATGACGATAAAATGTCATTGATATTTGTAGGCAATCTAAATTAAATTGTATAGTCATCCAAGACTTTATCGCTTTTAATAAATAAATATTGCCAGACGAACACACTAACTATAGGGTCCCAAACTAAGCAACACTCGTATTATGGGTACCGTACAATGAACTGGGGGCAAACCCAGTATACATCACATATACTTTTGATGACAACTTTAAGGTAATGAAAATTTAACTAAGCCTGAGATTTGGAATGTTCCAAGTTTAAATTAATAACAAATTATGAAAATAGACTTTGCTGTTCTATGATGTGCAAATGATATTCGATCTTAAAATCGAAGGATAATAAAGGCATTTTTGACCAACTGTAAAGTGTTTAAAAGATTCAGTGACGTTGCTAACATCACAAAACTTTTAAACATTTTCATTTATTATTTAAAATCGCTTCATCACGCTTATCGCTAACAATCAAGCAACCATAAGATCAGCTTTAGACATTTTTTATTTTAGAAAATAATTATTGTTCTCTCTCTCTAATGTTATATATCATAACATTTTATGGTAGCGCACATTATTTATATATTCAATAGTTATTAATAGAATGTATGAATATTAAACAATATTTGGTAAAGCTTTATATATTTTCTAATAAATAGCTGTCCCGGCGAACTGCGTACCGCCTCATCAAATATATGAGAAAATGAATTATCTTTATCATTATTTTAAGTGTTTTTTTTTCAATGATTTAATAGATAACTATTAAAGCTGCTATTCGGGACGGAAGCAAATTCAAAAAATCTAAGATGATAAAAATCGGCCGAGCCGTTCTTGGGTTATAAATGGTGTAACTAACACGACTTTGTTTTATATATATAGGTGAACTTTTAAAGTGTGCGTAGATTGCTAAATCCGATGCTATGGGGAATATCGAAAAATGCTTAAGGGACTCTCGAGACCGTTTTGATGAAAACTAAAACTGCACAAATAGATATTTGAAAAAAAAAAAATTCTTGGCAGGATTAAAAAAAACAACATACTGTATTATTGCACCACCCGATAATATCGCTAACAAGCATCAAGTTCTGTGAAGTGATGACATATGACAAACCAACATTATATTTTTTTTCGATTTTAAAACGTCAAAAATATGTAACTCAAAATATAAATTTGACCTTAGAGGGGCTGGTATTATTATTATATTTAATGTAACCCTTAAATACAAATCAACACAGTTCTATTTCAAGAAAGTAATCTTTGCAGTTGATTAATTAATGCATTGTAATGCAAATTGCTCTACTGAACTCTACAAAACTGAACCTGCCCAGTTCACACACGTCAACAATAAAGTATGGGTTTAAAAGTGGTTTGCGTTAGTAGAGCAGAACGGTAGAGTTTACCCATATACGTACACGTTAGCGAGATCTTAGAGCATAGTCAAAGAAGAGATAGATAGGTCGGATACAATACATTTGAAGCAAATGCTATATAAAACAGTAGAGGTCCCTTTGGAAAAGATTTTGGCTTTATAATATTAGGCATTGTTTTTAATGTCTCTCTTTTATGAGTACACTATATTTAGCAACAACTCACGATCGCGACAATTGCGCAATAGTTGCTGTTCAATTGTAAATCTCTTACAAAATAGCAAGAGTACTCAGCAAATCACAAAGAGCTCGTTCCCAAAATTGTGTTGTTGAGGCTGTAAGTTGTCTGTCACTTATTTATATTTATTTAGTGGGTCCTTCTTTGCCTGTGCTTTTGACAGTCCAAACACTTAAAACATTATAATGCATTATTTACTATAAGGGTACATTATGATAAGTATGTGGTACTTTCGCCCACTTTCTACAGTACCATGTCTCGGAACGTTGCTTATGTTTATACGTGTAAATATGTTGCCACTATTAGAGAATGGGCCAAGAAGTGAGGAGAATCAAAAGCCGAGACGATTCGGTGTTCATTCGTTATGCTAAGATGGCATGACAGCCGAGTGCGTACATAATAGCCATCACTGAGTGAGTAGGCTTACATGGATGCAAAAATACTTCCTCGTTTGATGCTATCGTCTGCCTCTGTTAGCTCGGTTGAAATCGCTTAGGTCCTGAGGTTAACGCACGCGATATGTGCAGTGGCGTGCTATGTAACCAAAGGCCCCGGGGCAAAACTAAATTGGACCCCAATTTAAACTCAACTAAATAATTTGAACGCAACAAAAAAATAAATGATATTTTTTGGGTATATTAATATCGATTAAAATGCTTAGGTTATGTAAAATCAAAGCAAGTGCATAAAATTCAGAGTGCAAGATTAGATAACATATTACAGTCGTTTTAGAAAGCCGAGTTTTATTTTCCACAAAGATTCACACGGAACCATTGTTGTGACCGATGAAATTCTATGATTCGTGTGGTGTGGAGTTTTGATGACCCAGGATAAAAGGTTTCGAGAAAGATTGTTTTAGATGTGGTGAGTATTATTTTTTTAAGTGTAATAAAATTAAGTTGACATTGATTTAAAGTATGTAACTTTAATAATAATACCAGCCGTTTTTAATGTCCCACTATTGGGCACGGGCCTCGCCTCAATGCGAGGGGGATTAGGCCATAGTCAACCACGCTGGTCCCATGTGGGTTGGCGGACTTCACACATCTTTCGAGGGGTTCTCTCAGACATGCAGGTTTCCTCAGGATGTTTTCCTTCACCGTTTAGCGAGTGATAATCGTGGTTGAAAACGAGATTCGCACATGTAATCCAGAAATCTCAGAGGTGCGAGCCGGGGTTTGAACCTGCGATCCTCGTTACCGAGGCAAGCGTTCTACCAACTTGGCTATCACTGCTTTTTTATGTAACTTTACTGTAAGCTAATTTACATGAGTTACGAGTACCTATTGTCAACTGAAATAAGTTTTACCACCCCTTTACAAGGGCAACAAAACTGAACTCTCTAGAGATTGTCGACTAGCCATAGGGGCCATAGAGTTCGTTTCATTGGCTTAGGACATTGATCTATTGATTTAGTAGATGGCTTAGGTAGAGTTAGAAAGCCGACGGTGAGTGGTGGGACACTCTACAAACCCCCTTTGGGATATACAGACAGTTATGTATACTCATATTAACTACTAGCTGTTGCCCGCGACTTCGTCCGCGTGGTATTTAACAAAGACAACCGTTGACAACAGCCTGCTCGCCCATTCTGAGCCCGCGGGACGCATTGCAGGTTGCTATCAAACTTAATCAGGCGCTGCGCTGCAACATTGGTTTTAATTTTTTTTCGTGAGATCCTATTTTTTTTTCTAAAATAAAAGTAGCCTAAGTTACTCCTTGTTACATCAGCTATCTGCCAGTGAAAGTCCCGTCAAAATCGGTCCAGCCATTTCAGAGATTAGCCGGAACAAACAGACAGACAGACAGACAGACAGATAGACGGACAGACAGACAGACAGACAGACAGACAGACAAAAATTTTAAAAAATGTTGTTTCGGTATAGGTACCGTGTATACATCCAAATGCACTTAGTAAAAAGCGGTTATTTTAATATTACAAACAGACACTCCAATTTTATTTATATGTATAGATAAAGAGGTGAAGCGGAGAGGTAATGTTTGTTAGTTAGTGAGTTTGGAAGTAGAGTGTAGTCTCGGGATTTACCGATCCAAGTGTATTCATTGAGGTCTGAAAACGCACACTAAGAATGGATTTTTACCCTAAGAGGTACAAAAAGGGGATCTAAGATTGTATGGAAAATGTATTATACAGAGAGATATATGACAAAAAATGGTGTCACATGCCACTGCATTAACGCTCAGTAATCCGCAAAAAAATAATTTACTGTCCCACTTGAAATTAGGTTTTGTTATTCAAATAACAATACTTACTTTCAATTGCACACCTATTAATCATTGGTATGTTTTACTCGAACGCAAAAATATCACAATAGATGATACTTTTGCTATTGTTTCGTGAATAGGCTTTTCTATAGAGGCGCGTGTTGCGATACATGAATGTAGGGATATACTCTCCTTTTTAGCAGTTTTTTTTTAATTTGATTCAACGCTAGCTTTGTAAACAAGACGTGCAGGTTCAAACCCTGGTCAGCACCTATGGGTATTCAGATCACAGGCGTGATTCTTATTTCTCATCTTGATTAGATAGAGAAGGAATGGGTATTTGCTGTACAATGTTCCTGTTTGTTTAATGTGTTACCATTGATGTGTATTTGTTTATCCTTTATATACAACCGTATTATTAATTACTTCGCAAAATCAACTTAATCAAAATCTTGGTTTTGCTGGCAACATGCTCTTCCAATTATTATTGAGTACCTAAGCACAGGTGACCAAATCATAGTTAAATCATTTACGCAGATCGAGCACATAAAACTGTTATTCAAGTATCTAAGAAATTTATTTACACAATATGTAAAACGAAATGGAAATTAAAAAGGGAATAGAAAAAATTACTACCTATCACACTAATATTATAATTGTGAAAGTTTGGATGGATGGATGTTTGTTACTCAATCACGCCAGAACGGCTGAACGGATCTGGATGAAATTTGGCACAGAGATAGATTATAGTCTGGAATAGCACATAGGCTACTTTTTATCCCGGTAAAAAGGACATAATTTTTAATCGCGGGTAACACCGCGGGGTGCAGCTAGTACTTAATATTTACAAATAGTATAAAACAATTGACTCATGTGGTAACGCAACGTAGATGCTGGCTGAATCTCCTCGCTGAATAGCCAAAGCTACTCGCTGAGCGAGAAAATCCCGGCTCTTGAGTCGCCGGTCGTGTCACCCAACCTTTTTGATAGGCATTGTATCCATTATATGGCGCTTAGACCCCATGGACTTAGGATCTTGACTCCGCACGTAATTATAGTCTAAATCCATTATATAGCGCTTAGACCCCATGGACTTAGGGTCTCGACTCCGCACGTAATTATAGTCTAAATCCATTATATGGCGCTTAGACCCCATGAACTTAGGATCTCGACTCCGCACGTAATGAAAGTCTAAATTGGTATTGACATAGCCGTACCTAAACTAAGAAGATAATAGAGCAAGGAAATTGTGACTTGGTGAATGTTTTTAAGGAATCATCATAGAATAGGGCCTAACTGTTCACTTGTTTTTTTTTGTTTTTTTTTTTTTATATTACATTATAGGCAAGTATTTGATCTCGATCTCACCTGATGGTAAGTGACGATGAGATCTACGATGGAGCATACTTGCCTAGGTAGGAAGGCGGCAGTAGATAGAGACGCTACATTCACTAGACACATGCAGCGCAACTGACCCGCCATCCATGAGCAAAACAGCCCTTTAAAGATGCTATAGCAACACACTTGCCTGACACGGTTACTTAATTCACACGATAGCAACTGACATTGGCTTGGTTCATGAACCTATAATCAAGCATCGCGGGATTCACAATTGTGAGTTTTAAAGTTCAATGGCTGGAAAATATATACTCGTAGAGCAGTACTTTTTCATGCACTGGAATGTCGGCACTACGGTTCTATAGTACTGTTGCAAACAAAAGTCTTCTTTAAGGTGACGAACCTTTTCATTCCGCGACTGTACTTACATGAGGTCTAAATATGCCGTCAATTAATTGTATGGAAGTTCGTGTATCATCAATCTTGAACTCGTTCGTATAAATATCGTCTACTGCAGCTAAAACTTTCAACGAGCGCCATAGGATACAGTGCGCGCACGCATCCGGTTTGTATGTTACGAGGTAAATAGCTGTGCATGTTGCTTTCCAAACAAATTGCCGCCGGATCGATAGTTTATTATGATGATGATGGATAAAGTAATGTGCAGATTGGTTGTTTGATCATTGATATATTGAATGATCTTAATTATAACTGCACTTAATTATAAAGTTATCCACACAATGCAAGTACAAGAATATTAGAACAGGACCTATACCAATAGTTTTATATCCCAATGTAATGCCAGCCAAATTCCTTTCATACGAGATAGTCATCTCGATGGCTCAGAGCAGGGAGACCAACACACACCTTTCGAAAGACGAGCAGGTTTCCTCACAATTATTCCTTTAATGCTCAGCGTTTGATATAAATGGGAATTGCAGATGAAAATCTACACACAAATTTTGAATAAAAACTTTCCAAAAATACCTTGTAAATCTTTATGTTTTCGTTCTTAACATTAAACATGGTACCAGACATAAAAGCATGGGAGACTAGTTCATGATTGTCTAGATTTAATGCACTCGTATACACTCGACCGTTTTATTCCGGTCGCCACAGTCAGGCTTCAATAGATGTCTTGTCTACTCAGCTTTAGAAGTATTCTCTACTTTATATTCCGCCCGAGCTATACCATCAACGGTACCCATTTCGGGGTTTCTGTGACGAGAATAGTAATGTTTTTTGGTTTTATTTTATTACTCGATTAGTATAGATAGTCATTCTACAGAAGTTTTGCGAAAGGAGTACTGGCGATCCCCCAGTACCCAGATTAAAGCACAAAACTACAAGACTAGACTAAAGTAAGTTTGTGATACGTCCAATTTTCAGTGTTCACTCTTCTATATTACTCTTCTATATTCTTCTTTCTTTACGAAATGAAATGCGATGAAATAAAATGAATATCAATATGGCCTCATCCACAACTTAGAAGGGAATTTTCCAACTTCAATTAATTTATAGCAATAACACATTAATAAATACACATTATAAATAAAATAATGGATGTGACATGAAGATATGAAAATGGCATCCCCGGTATTCACTTATCTCAGTAGTATCACTGACATGATCTGTCAGGGTCATCGCGATTTTGGATATCATCGCTTCAATCTTCAGAATAGATAAGTACTGAATTCTAAGTCAATGTGTAAATTATTCATTTGATATCTTTGAAATATCAAATGAATTATAAAAACAAATGAAGGACGTTAGGAAGTCTAACACCTTAGTCCTTCCGTGACCATGGTTGCTGTAAACCAGCCGTTTTTCAGTATTCTTGTACGATAAACTATGTTAGTATATTAAAGAATGAGTATTTGTTGTATTTAGTGTTTAAAACCGTCTTATTTCGTTGTGCCCAGTAGTACAGAAAGTACATTACTCGGTTGTTTACGAGGATAGCTGGCTCCATCTATATAAAGGCTGGCGGTTTCTATTGCAACAAGGCCACTGGCCGGCGACGACGCCTCGTGTGCGCTCGCACACAAAAGTTATAAAAGCACATTTAACGAATCCCAGGAAAACTTAGCAATTGGATGGATAAACTGAAATATACCAGGCGGACGAACAAATTCCTATGTTTGTCCGCTAACAGAGGACCTACTTTTTATGCAAAATATTTATAATTAAAAAAAAAAATATTTACAGAAAGTAGTAAGTAGATTCAAATGACTTTTAACCGTGAATGTACATAGAGGTCCGGTTGATACATCCGTCGGTGAACTTCTCTCCAATAAAGACTGTCTCTTATGCCTCAGGATGTCTAACGTGAAATAATTTTGTCTGACTCTTTACAGATAATTGCTCGCTAAGATCTGGTGATGGAGCTGTGAGGATTCCTAGCTACCCTATGAAACCCTACCAAGGGAGGTACATCAGAATAGGATTCAAAGAAATGGGGGAAGAGGAACCCACCACTGGCACTCGGCTTGTCAACTTTTCCAATTACAAACCAAACAAGTTGATCGATAATTAAAACAGCCAGCAACACCGAACTCCTCTAAGATATTAGTCGGGAAACTATATATCACGAGTGTCGGGACCCCAAATAAAATGCACCCAAATATAGACCTCGGTATCCTCTCAGCGCGCTGATGTTATTTGTCTTCATATTATCAATTAAGATGCATGCATTTAAACTCTGGCGCAGGGTTGAAAAGTAAGGCACCGATCACGGTATCATACTGGCGGGACTCTAAGTACCTAAGCTTCGGATATCATAGACCTTAACGAAAGAAGCCAAAATCTGTATAATAATAATATATAATAATACTAACCCTTTTTTTAATGTCCCACTGCTGGGCGCGGGCCTCCCCTCAGTTCGAGGGGGATTAGGCCATAGTCCACCACGCTGGCCCAGTGCGGGTTGGCGGACTTCACACATCTTTCGAGGGGTTCTCTCAGATATGCAGGTTTCCTTCCTCTCAATGTTTTCCTTCACCGTTTAGCAAGTGATAATCGTGGTAGAAAATGAGATTCACACATGAAATCCAGAAATCCCAGAGGTGCGAGCCGGGAGGTTTGAACCTGCGATCCATGTTACCGAGGC
Organism: Pheosia gnoma; assembly: GCA_905404115.1. Lineage (NCBI taxonomy): Eukaryota > Metazoa > Arthropoda > Insecta > Lepidoptera > Notodontidae > Pheosia > Pheosia gnoma. The sequence continues at coordinate 571,999 of FR989916.1, forward strand.
AAGCGTTCTACCAACTTGGCTATCTCACAAAATCTGTACTGTTACTGTATTCTTTCTGACAATTCTTGAGGGACCGGGTAAGAATTCGAAGCTATTAAAAATAGCGGCGATCAATAGTGAACTAGTTTTATTCAGCTACAGCTTATAGGCAATATTTTTGGCAGAGGAGTACGCTCTTCGATGTCAAATCCAGGTTTATTGATCTGAGCTGTAAACGAGGCTGTAGATACATCCAATGATTATCAAGTAAATCGCTGTCACCTTGTACGAGTTACAATAATTGATAACATATTCCCGTATGCCTAACGGAAGTAGTGATGGGAGCCAAAGTTTGCAGTTTATCGATAACTTGGTCTCATCTCGTTGTTTGACCATACGCTCACTAAAACGGTTGGCTAAGGATCCGATTACCGTTAGGGTGTTTTTTTAAATCATCTCTTCGTCAATTTCCCGGATTCGCATTTGGACCCTAGTACGGTCCCCATAATACAAGTATAGTTTGGGTCCATACAGTTGGTTTGCTAGTTTTGCAATTACAAATAGTACCTGTAAAACGAATTATTTGGAGTATTTGCTTACCTTGTATAGCATAATGTGGAAACAGTATGATTTAATATCACACATATGATTTAATTATGAAGATGTTTTTTATGCACTTTTAACTTTTTAAAATAACTACTTTATGAGCTTTTATCTAGCTATTGTATCAGTTAAACTAACATAAAATCACATGGCCATAAAAATACTGGCCCCAAATTAATGGCTCGTCTCTCAAAATTGTATAATTTAAAGCTAAAACTATTTTATACACTAACGTACCTTATATCCATCACATCACTACGATTAACCTGCTTTACATTACAGCTAGCTGCTAGTGTGAGATGAATGTTAACATCACTTTTTAGCAACAGTACATTCCTCATGCGATAGCTTGAATTAATTTACATATGATTATCGCGTTGATATAATAAAGCACATTTGTTCAACAACAGATCCTCGCAAAAGAACACTGAATTCCGACCAAGGATGATACGTGAGGGCACTGAAATTAAAAAAAAACATCCTAATTTCAATATGGAAGATGGCTGGGTGCTAGCACCGCGACTTGGGATCCAGTAATTAATATAATTAAAACCACAACCAAGGGCACCATTGCAAGACCTCAAGACACAGTGAGCTCTTTCTGCGTAGATCGGACCGCAAACAACAACTAAATATGAGGGTACCCCAGTTCAAACTATGACACTAGGCCGTCAAACACCTCAGTCCTCCCGTGACCATGGTTGCTGTAAAGCAGCCGAAACGTCGGGAACGTAAAAACATAAAATAAACGCGATGAAATCCGTAAAATTCGATTTAATTCAATTTGTAGTATTTGCGTAAATAGTAATGATTTTGATATGTAGAAAACTATGCCTTAACCAAACCTACATTATTTTAAGATAACGGATAGTTTAGTATAGGTAGGTTACCTTAATAATAAATGTAACAAAATATTAATTTAACTGATACACCATAAGTAAAGTGTAAAAACGCGGAAAAATCATAAATTATTTATAAGAAATAATATGACCAAGAGATAAATTAAAGATACCGCCATCTATACTAAAGTGTTAAAACCCAACAAATATATCGTTCTGATTGGGGAAAGGTAGAGCTCTATAGCGCCATCTACTTTCACTTCGTGTGAGAGACTTTCTAGTTCCTACGCCAAGATATACACGGCTGTAGAGCAGCGCCATCTAGTACATTAATAGAACAATATGATGCTGGCCATTCATGCAATTCTTTTGAGAAGTGTACTCACATTATAATTCTAGAAGTTGACTGCAAAAGATTGAGATGTCACTTTATACTTCAGGCCCCTAAGTATGCCAATGTAATTGACTCGCAATAGTATGACAATTGAGATGATATTATCATTCAATTATAGCAACTTTGAGGCTCAGGCGACTACATACTTCACAGTTTTGACACTAAGACGTCAAACACCTAAGTCCTCCCGTGACCATGGTTGCTGTAAAGCAGCCGAAACGTCGGGAACGTAAAAACATACAATAAACCCGATGAAATCCGCAAAAAGTTGTTTTATTTCAATGTGCGAATACAACATTCGCGTAAATATAAGAAATCAATATACATTAAATTTTCATTTATTTCATCATTACCTTGTAATGATCTTCTTTTTTAATTAACTCAGCTAGTACCGTCACATTGTACGTTGTAATTGTATAGACGTATATTTAATTAATAATTTATTGCTTAAATAGCAAAGTATTGGTCTAGGTCAGGGGTTCCCAAACTTATTTTGTCTACTGCCCACTTTGACAATGAATTATTTTTAGCGCCCCCATTTTTTCACCTACTTAAAAACCACTCTAACTTTAAATTAAATTAATGATTTATTATATTTATATTAAGCCTCTACACAACAACCCAGTTTTTTTTCTGGGTCTCCCCCCCCCCCCCCCCCCTTAGGCCTGCAGCGAAAGGCTGGTCTAGGTATTGCTATGCAAAAACGTCCTAAACGGTGCCAGCAGTATCGCCCTTGGTAGTAAGTACTTATGTGGGTACAAATAAACAGCGTGATAAAATAGCGTGTTTGAAAGTGAGTATCTACGTGAAAATGAGAAAGGTATCGCTTCATTGAATCGTACATGAAGGAATGTCCGAGAGAAGCACGCTGTTGTGTGGAATAAATAATATAAAATGTTCTTTGATCGAACGTATGAAAGTAATATAAGTACCTATCCTATACCCGATTCCTCGGGAGTGGGTGGAGTGGGAAGTATCAAACGATTATTGGAAATTCTAATAGTAGGTAGGTACTATTTCGATCCCCTAATATATTTTTAACCACGGACGGAGAAAGTGGGGTGTTATACTACGTTTGAAGCGTTCGTGTGTCTATCTGTTTGTGACATCGTACCTCCTTAACGTATAGACCGTATTAATATGCTTGTTATTCTGTTACTAAGAATCTGCTGAGGCGCTAAAATCAACTAGCTGCTGCCCGCGACTTCTTCCGCGTAGATAACGTTTTCCATACAAATTTTGACCCCTTTAGTCCATTAAGGGTCAAATTTTCGAAGATACTTTCTTAGCGAGCACCTCAGGGGCTCAGAGCAACCCGCGTGCCAAATTTCAAGACCCTAGGTCTCATGGCTTCGGAGATATCGTGATGAGTGAGAGAGTCAGACAATCGGTTTCGCTTTTTTATATATAGAAGAAAAACATGTCGCATAAGACTTGACTTCTAAAATAGTGATGTAAGTAGGTACATATTGGTGTAAAAAAATATATTCTGAAAGTATTTTTTTGCGGAAAAGAGTCTATCCAAGTAAATGACAGCGCGCGCGATGGTTCCGCCTGAAATGAACCTATTCAACGCTTTGACAATAAGGCGCGGTACAGATTATAATCATAGGAGAAGCGGGAAGCAGGCAGCTTAAATCTTAAGCTTTTGTCTCACACTGGTATGCTTTGTTATCATCATCATCATCATTATCTCAATTTGACGATAGTTTGGATCATTGCAGCTGGAAGGTGTAGGTTCGATTCACAACGTGGCGAATATCAGTATTTTTTTTAATGTTTTTTTTTTGTTCTAGATTCAGTGTTACATAATACAAGTGTTGATTACTTTGGGACAATACAGTTTGTGTGTCTTGTTGGATTATCCTTTAGACGTCTTTATTCCAAAATGTTGAATCAGAATCTGAATGTCTTGACGTTAAAAAGCATTATCTATTTCGATTTTCAGTTGAATAGGTTTAAATAGGCGAATACTACACATTGAAATCTAACGAATTTTGCGGATTTTCTGCGTAAATCGGACCGCAAGCAACAACTAAATATGAGGGTACCCCAGTTCAAACTTTGACACTAGGACGTCTCAATCACCTCAGTCTTCCTGTGACCATGGTTGCTGTGAAGCAGCTGACACGTCGATAACGTAAAAACATAAAATGAACGCCATAAAATTAAAAAAAAATATTACAATATTTTTGTTATACATACTTTATATACCTAAAGCTATTTCCTACCTCTTCGGGGTATAACTTAGTGATTGCGCCAAATAAAATGACCAATTTAAATAGATATGGTTATCCGAATAATTTAGAATAACACAGTAACCTATCCTTGGTCCTTTTTCCATCTAGTGCATTCCACATATCTCTGTCCCTTTTTTCCCCAATCCTTAGCTCGGCGATGCGCGCGTGGCTGACCAATAGCAGCGCACGCGACCCCCTGCCGGCCGGCAGTTGAAAAAATAATAGAAAAATGGAGACATTACTTCCGCGCTCGCGCATGTAATTAATTATTAATTACCGTTCAAATGGCCTTGAAAGACTCTAAACCTGTGTCAAAATATACTAATAAGTGTGATTGTGTTGTGACATTGTGGGTGGCCACCCCCGGCATGGATTGAGCGATATTTCGCTGAAGAACAGATAACCGGTGAGCTTCCTTTTCGATCTCTAATTTCCTTCCTGTGTTGCTGTGTTATTTGGGAGTAAAATCACAAAAATATATCATTATACCTATTACAATAATCGTTTTATAACCAGCGCGTAAGCATATGGTCCTATCGATCGCGAATCATCTAAGATTAGTGGTGATTAGGTATCGTGTGAAAACACGAGGTAGCCATTGTTGTGCAAAATGACTTCCAATCCACCTCTCGATCCGTCGGCAACTAATCGTGTTATTCAAAAATTACAGAATAAACTCACGGCTTTGTACGGTCGAGCACAGGGAATATACGATTCTATTAGTAAATTAGAAAATGATCCGATTAAAATTGATGATTTTTTAGCTGATAGTTTTACGATCGATTTACTGCGTAATGATTTTATGGCAGCCATCGAGGAACGAAATATACTTCAATTATCTATATCCGATGGCCCTACGCCATCGTACAGCTCGTGTATTGCATTCGAGCAATTGTATGCAAAAATAAAATATAAAGCTCATCAACTGAAGTCGCTAATGGCTGAAAATACTAGTCGCGACGCACAGGGTTCTCTGGTCAAATGCGAACGGCCGTCATTAAGGTTACCGCGATTAGAACTCTGTTCCTTTGATGGTGAAAATGAATCATGGCCCATTTTTTACGAGACTTTCAAGTCGGCTATTCACGATAACACGGATCTTACTGACGGTGAAAAAATACAATATTTAATTGGTCGATTAAAAGGCAAAGCCCTAGGTATTTGTCAAGGCGTTCCACCCACTGCCGACAATTACAGTGTAATGTGGAAAGCTTTGCTAAATAAATACAATGACGAAAGAATACTAGCCGCTTCCTATTTAGACAAACTGCTGAATTTACCAAAGGTGAATGAGAACTGTCCAACGCAGTTAGAGGAATTTATTGATAAATTTTCATCACTCCACTCCGCTTTAAAACAATTAAAATTACAAAGCTTAGAGGACTTTTTATTCATTCACATTGCTTGCAAAAAAGTAGGGTTAGAAACAGTAAAATCATTTGAGCTTAAATTCAATGGTACCGACGGCATAGTAAGTTGTTCGGAGTTTATTAACTTTGTGCGAAATCAATCTCACATTTTACAACGCGTGCATAATGTAGCGAGCGTAATGTCAACAAATACGAAAGCGGGCAGTACTCAGTCGCGTAAAACTAATAATAATACGCAGTCGCCGTCAGTGGGGCCGAGTGCACGGCCTTTCAATAATAATAATGTTAAAACATTTGTAAACATGCAGGAAAATAATAAATGTTTGTGCTGTGAGAAGAGTGATCATTCTCAGTTAGCCCAGTGCCCTAAGTTTTTATCAATGATCCCTAATGATCGCTATAAATTAATAAAATCAAGTAAATCTTGCGTAAATTGTTTAAATAACAAACATATAATTGCGAATTGCAAGGATCCCAAACGTTGCAGCGAATGTAATCGCAGTCATCATAGCTTATTGCATTTTCCGAGTAGCAAAACGGTAGCTAACTCTAGTGACGCGGTTGGGCAAAATATAATCACGGCAGTCGTGACTCAGAGCGCGCCCTGCGCGTCTGAGTCCGGCCCTGTCGCGTCAGCCGCAGCCGTATCGCTGTGTGCGGTCGGCGAGTGCGCGGCCGCCGCCCGTAACGTCGCGAGTTCGATTCCCGCGTCATCTGTCTTGCTTGGTACCGCGCAATGCAATGCTGTGGATGCCAAAGGTAATATAGTTGTGCTGCGTGCATTAGTAGATAGTGCGTCTCAAAAGGATCTTATAACAACTGAATGTTGCAAGCGCTTAAATCTAAAGTTACATGAGCCGCAAAATAAATATGTGTCGGGTGTAGGTGACGTCACTAATCCTGTAGAAGGAGTTACTTGCCTGACCATTCGGTCCCGTTTCGATGATTCGGTTAGGTTTACTATTCAACCCGTGGTCGTAAATCGTATCACTAACGAGTTACCTACCGCTAAGATAGATACGGCGCGCCTAGAATATTTAAATAATATTCCATTGGCGGATTGTAATTATTATACCCCTGCGAATATTGACCTCATTTTGGGGACGGATTTATTTGCTCGAATCTTGGGTCCGAATTCAATATCTCGTGGAGCTGGCGAACCTGTCGCGATTGAAACCTTATTAGGTTACGTAATAATTGGTCAGGCCCCGGTCATTAGCCCCGTGTGCAATATTGTTCGTTCGTATTGTACTATGGATGAGTCTCTGGAAAATTGCATGAATCGATTTTTCGAGTTGGAAGAGGTACCTAATGTTCCCGATTGCCTAACAAAGAGCGAACAAACTTGCGAAAATTATTATTGTGATACCACACGCCGCGAATCAAACGGGCGATACGTCGTCTCGCTGCCGTTTCAGTGTGACCCCTCCGCTTTGGGAGACTCGATGCGCACGGCCGAGCGTAGGTACCTGTCATTGGAGCGTAGATTGTTATCGAATCCTGAAGTAAAGGTAGAATATGACAACGTTTTCAAAGAATACCTACAGAAAAACTACATGCGTCCCGTTGGTTTAATTTCTGAAATCGGCCCTACTAATGATCAATATGTAATACCACACCACGCGGTGGTTCGTCAAGATAAAAGTACTACCAAATTACGCGTAGTATTAAATGCGAGCAGTCAATCCAGTACTGGAAAATCTTTAAATGATTTGTTGCATACTGGCCCAAATCTACAAAATGATTTATTTCAAATAATATTAAATTTCCGATTGTTACCTGTAGCGATAAGCGCCGATATACGTCAAATGTATTTGCGCGTTTTAATTGACGAAAATGACACGCGATTTCTCCGTCTGTTGTATAGGTTTGATAGTACCGACGAAATCACAGTCTTTGAGATGTCCCGCGTCCCGTTCGGTCTGTGCTGTAGTACCTACCTAGCTATACGTACTATACGCCAACTCGCCACCGATGAGTGCGCGCGTTTTCCAATGGCGGCTTCGGTAGCCGAAAAACAGCTTTATATGGACGATTTAGCCATTAGTTGCTCGTCCACCACCGAGGGTGTCGAGCTTTCAAATCAGCTGATTGAATTATTTGCAGCTGGAGGGTTCGAACTAGTTAAATTCTCTAGTAACTCGCCCGGAGTGATGTCTAGCATTCCCGCGTCTCATCGCGTTACTGAGGCGATTGAATTCAGCCCGGAAAGTCACTTAAAAATACTTGGTCTTGTATGGTTGCCGGCTGAAGATGTGTTTACGTTCAGTGTCAAGGTCGAATCGCGCGAATGTACTAAACGGAATATCCTGTCGACTATTGCCCGATTGTGGGATTTGATGGGATTCGTGGCCCCGGTAACTCTATTATCGAAATTAATAATAAAATCCTTATGGGAAAATAATATCGGATGGGATGAGATTCCACCTTACAATATTGTAACATTGTGGCAACAGATCGAGTCTGAGTTGCCAGTGTTTCAAAATATAAAATTGCCTCGGCACATAGGAGTGAATGGTGATTGCATTGTCTCAATAGTAGGTTTCTGCGATGCTTCAGAACGCGCTTATGGAGGCGTTGTTTATTTACATGTTTATTTTCCGACCGAAAATCGTTGCATAATAAATTTGGTTTGTGCTAAATCCAGAGTGGCACCTTCAAAAACCGTAATAACGCTGGCTAGAATGGAATTGTGTGCGAATTTAATATTAGCAAAATTAATGCGGATCGTCATTGACGCTTATGCTACTCGTTGTCAAATATCCAATGTCTATGCGTTCACCGACAGCACGGTCGCCCTAGCTTGGATTCATTCCTGTCCCACTCGATGGCAGACTTTCGTCGCTAATAGGGTTTCAAAAATTCATAATGAATTAGATCCGCGACACTTCCGTCACGTTAGTGGGAAAGAAAATCCTGCTGATTGCCTGTCCAGAGGCCTCACTCCCGCTCAATTGCTCGAGCACCCTCTCTGGTTCCATGGACCGCCGTTCATGGCTTTGCCCGTGTCCGAATGGCCGACTAATCGCTTCGATCCCGCAACTGTAACAGACGAGGTGCCTGAAATAAAAATCAAGGTCATGGCCACTACTGTAAACTCTTCGGCCTCTCCACCTGTCTTCTATGAGCTCGCTACTAGGGTGTCCTCGTGGTCTAAATTATTAAGAATAGTGATCTACGTTCTTAGGTTTGTGAAAAAATTATCTAAGCAATTTACGGTCTCCCATTTAGATCGAGCTGAAGAATATGTGATTAAAGACCTTCAGAAAATACACTTCTCTAAGGAGATCAAACTTGCTCTTACCGGAAATAAATTACCACCTGCTTTCTTGAAGCTCAATGCTTTCATGAAAGACGGGGTCTTTAGGGTGGGCGGACGACTCGTCCATGCAGATTTAAATTATGACAGTCAGCATCCGATACTACTCCCTCGGAAAGATCATATAGTCAATTTAATAATTGATCATTATCATAAGACAAACCTACACACCGGTCCTCAATTACTTATGTCTTTAATAAGACAGAAGTTCTGGATATTATCTGCCCGTAACATCGTTCGAAAACGAGTGCAACAATGTAATGTATGTTTTAAGGCTAATCCTAGGAACACAATGGCTTTTATGTCTGATTTGCCAGCTTGTAGATTCCAAAATGCAAGTTTAAAAGCTTTTTGTCACACTGCTACCGACTATGCGGGCCCCTTACTAATAGTGCCGTATCGGCGTCGTGGGGTACATAGCATAAAGGCATACTTGTGCCTGTTCGTATGTTTAGTGACTAAAGCTGTGCATCTCGAACTTTCCTCAGACTTAAGTACTGACGCGTTTTTGAACGCGTTCAAAAGATTTATATCGCGGCGCGGTCCCGTAGCGGTTCTTTATTCGGATAATGGCACAAACTATATCGGAGCGAAGTCATATTTGGACGGAATGTATCAGTTGTTAGAATCGAAAGAGTATAAAGATAAATTTGCTAACGTAGCGCGCGATAATAGGATTGAGATGAAATTCTTTCCTCCTCTGAGTCCTCACTTTAATGGGATGTCAGAAAGCAATGTCAAAAGTGTTAAAAGCCACCTTACTAAAATAGTAGGAAATCAGCTGTTGACGTTTGAAGAAATGACCACGGTTCTTGCGCAAATCGAGTCTATACTAAATTCGCGTCCCTTATCAGTATTGAGTAGTGACCCAGCTGAGCCATTAGCGCTGACGCCTGCGCATTTTCTCGTTATGACACCACTGAAATCCCTCCCTTCCGAGGATTTGTCAGACGAAAATGTCACTCTTCTCCAACGTAAACGTTTGGTAGATCACGTTGTTCAGTCGTTTTGGAAAAGATGGAAGGTTGAGTACTTAAACACCTTGCAAGTTCGTAGTAAGTGGCTGACTCATACGGAGCCCATTGAAATAGGAACTGTTGTTTTGTTAAAATCTGATAATAGCGGTCCTTTAGATTGGCCGATTGGTGTCGTCGAACGTACATATCCGAACAAAACTGATAACATTGTCCGAGTTTTAGATGTTCGTACAAAATCTGGCGTCTATCGGAGGTCGATTGGAAAGGTCTATAAATTACCTATGGTAACGCCAATATTCATACATCGATTATAGACTTAATCCCACATCCCTATAATCGAATCAAATTCCTACCTTTCCCATCCTTAATCACCGCTCCTGATTGGCCGTCGCAACACGACGCGCGACAACAGCGCCATCACGGGAACGCCGCCATATTCGAAAACAATCCGCAAGTTCGCACGCACGCTAATCGCCCCGCTAGCGCAAAAACCCGCAAAAACTATTAATTAATCCGCGATAAAACCCGCCGCGCCGCAATATAAACCTAATGTGCCATCGCAGGCACGGGCACTGAGCCCTAGTAAGTGTTGAGTGGTTGTGTCGAGAACGAGGAGCAACCGCCGCCAGCAGCTATCGAAGAGAGAACAGGCGGCGTTCAACTGGACCTGCACGAGAGGCGCCGTAGACGTCAGGAGCTGGTGAGTCCCTTTCCGCTTTCCTATCCCTGATATTCTCGCATCTCCCGTACCTAATTTACCATCTTTCCCTGGTCCCTGCTTCTCCGTGCTCGCGCCACCATTTGTGGTCCTTCGAGCCGGATAAAACTGCTATTAAATACTCCTACGCTCACGCGACCTGATAGGTCTTCGCGAGCAGATTGTCCAACCGCTATCCTATAACCATTTCCCGCTATCTATATGACCATTGTGGTCATTTCTTCGCAAATACCAACCGCCAACCGCTCTTATAAGTGATCCCTTATAGGAATTTATTCTCGTATATATGTTTTAATAAACCTAGTTAACCTATATACCTAGGTATTTATCGCTATAATATTTAATTTCATCCATAACATTGAGTTACGCATACTTACGAACTTATCATTTATACCATTTTAAAATAATTTTATTCGATTTGCTTTATTTATGCATTATAATCTCGCCAAAAGGTCATCGCCCGCCAATATTGTTCCATAAATTTATTTGTAGCATTTTATAATTACCTACTTTATTTATACTAGCTTAAAGTTCATTTTATTAATTCGCATTTAAAATAAATTCGCGCCAAGCGTCCGAGTGACGCCGCTTCACGCGCGCAGCCGCGGACCCGCGCGCAGGAGCTTCGCGCATCTCGCGCGCTCCGACCGACCGCCGAATGCAATTTCTCGCGCCGCTATAATATTATTCTTATTCACGCTGCATTACCATACGAGGTCGGCAGAGGTGCAGGTTTTTCGCTATAAAATTTATTATTATTTTTTCCGCTAATTTCGCTACGTATTCCACGAGTACTTAATATTTACTTTAATTATTTCCCCGCTATTTTAAAATGCCGCCAAAAAAGCAACCTGTACCTGCAGCCGATCCCAGTGGTGAATGCTCTGACTACGAAGATTCCGAGGATCCTGATTTGCTTGTGTTAGCCGCTAAACGCGAAGCGCTTTTTGAAATCGTCCAAAAGATTTACGATCTTTCTATAGAAACGCAAACGAGCGCTAGTGTTAGGGAAAGTTTCCTCGACGAAAGCTCTAACGTCGATACATTGCGCGAAGAATATATTCACACAGTGGATAGATATAATTCCCGCTTGTTAAAACTTAATTCTACCGCCAAGCCTGAGTATAAGTGTCTCGTCTCATTCGAGGCTCTCTATAGCAGGATTAAACGCACTAAGTTAAAGTATTCGCAACCAACGCAATCGCAGAATGTTCCCGCCGCCGCCGCCGTGCCACATAAGGCTAGGCCCACACTTCCGTCAATTGAGTTGATGACATTCTCAGGTGACATTCGTTCGTGGCCGTTGTTTTACGCTAGCTTTAAATCGACCGTTCACGATAATCCATCACTCACTGATGCCGAACGACTGTATTATTTATTAGGCAAGTTGTCAGGCAAAGCTCAGTCGGTGTGTGCAGGTATATCGCCCTGCGCTGAAAATTATCACCTGTTGTTGCAGGCGCTTATCGACAAATACGAAGATAAGCGTATGCTCGCATCCGCGTATTTAAATCAAATGTTTGATTTTAAACCATTAATTTCCGCTTCCGCTTCAAACTATGATTTATTTACCGATTCCTTTGTAAGTGCAGTGCGCGCTTTACAAAACTTAAATATAAAGGATTTGAATAATTTAATCATCCTTCACATCGCGCTTAAGAAAATCGACTCGGACACTGTCCGCGCATTCGAGTTAAGGAACAGTAGTTCAGACATACCCGCTTTCGACGACTTAGTCGAATTTATTAAGACTCGCGCTAAGGTTTTAGAGCGTACTACACCCAGTGGCCCTGGACGCCCCAGTGTTGATAGTGGTGCGCCTACTAACCGCCAAAATAATATTCGTCGTTTTAATAACGCCCCGCTACCTTTGTTGCCGCCACCGCAGACCTATCAAACTTATTTTGTAGGTACGTCCGCGTCACTATCTGACTCCACGCGCAAGTGCCTTTGCACTAATATCACACATATGCACTTATTCAAGTGTAGTGATTTCAATAAAATGACCCCGCAACAACGCTTTAATTGCGTGAAGAATAAGAATGCGTGTGTGAACTGCCTTAGTTTACAACATAGAGTGTCGAGTTGTAAGTCTAACCATAACTGCCGCATATGTAATCTCAAACACCATACATTCTTACACTTCGAGCGCGCAGTTGTAACCACTGCGCCATCGCCGCAACCGCTCGCCGCTCCGACTCCGCGCGCCGACGAAGCCGTGTGCGCGCGCCCCGCGCACTCGCACTCGGCCAACGCGCCCGACCCGCGGTCGGATGTAACGTTGTGTGCTACTGCCACGACTATTGCTAATAATAATAATTCGCAAACGCAAAATATTTCGCCCGCAAATAATATACACTCTACTGTTTTATTATCAACCGCCCAAGTCGTCGCGTACGATAATATTGGCCGACGGCACGTTATTCGCGTCTTATTAGATTCCGCATCACAAAGCCACTTCATTACGAAGACGTGTTGTGATCGATTGGGTATCCAGCTTCAAGACACCGGCCGTACTAATGTTAGGGGGTTCGGTGGAATTGAGAGAACAGTAAGAACGCAATCAATTAATAAGTTTAAATTTCATTCGCGCTTTGACGACAACATTCATTTTAATATTTCTCCGCTAGTTGTCGATCAGATTACCGATTTATTGCCGACCGCGATTGTAGACTCGTCTGCCTTATCAAACTTATCGGACTTACCGCTGGCAGATGAGATGTATGGAGTGCCTAGCGAAGTAGATGTTTTAATAGGTGCTTCCTTATTTCCGCGCTTATTATTGCCCGATGTGGATCGCGTTCCGCGTGGCCCGTCGGATCCTATTAGTTTACGCACAGTGCTGGGCTACGTAGTTATGGGTTCCGTACCCACGATACCCACACTTCATACGCACGAGGCTTTGGTCTGTGGCCTAGTGCAAGTGCCTACCGCCCTTGACAATTTAGTCAAGCGATACAGGGAGCGTAAAAAGTTTCCCTCCGCTACGCCCTTTCAGCATCCCGTGGATGTTGAGTGTGGAAGCTTTTAAATATTTTTCTCGCTTCACGCAAGCTCCCCATCTAGGAGGAGTAAGACATTCATGTCGCGGGCTTTACGAACCCGTGGACATAGTGTCGCTTGGCACTGCGCCACATAATAATTTATTTTTCGCCCCTCTGCGGCTTTACGAGCCTCAGTGGCCTCGCTTATTCGCCATGATCCGTTCCAGTGGCCTCCGCGAGACCTGGACGATCAGTCTATTGCAGACATAGGTACCTAAGTATTAGGTTTGTTGCACACTGCGTGCACACATGTAAAGCAATGCGCTTGACATGACCCCGCTACCCGCATCTCCTCCTGGAGCATACTTCCTCGTAGACTGAGTACGCTTAAACGTTCGCAAAATTATTGTCCCGCTGCATCACTGCTTCAGTGACTGTTTATTCGCATAAATAAATATATAAACTCGCTAGCATACAATTTATACTTTCACTCGATTTAGGCTTTTCATTTGACAACGGTCTGATCCGCGTCGCCATGTCAATTCCGCGCTGGACATCAGCATCCAGTTATCTACCGCGAAATGAGAATGTAGTGATCATGATCATTCATTATTATTATTACGCTATGACTTACACGCCGGACCAGAACTATACTGGATCCTTTCCGCAAGTCGCATTGTGAGACAATGAGCCTACGTGCAATATTTGTCGCCGCAACATATCGCGATCTCTAATTTTGTTACTGTGACCACAGATTGAATATCTGCTTAACTCGCGTCCGCTGACAGTGCTACGCTTTGATCCCGCTGAGCCCTCGGCTCTTACTCTAACTCATATTTAATATACCGCGTTTTTATTATCACTACCCGCAACCCGCGATTGCTTCATAAACACGCGCTATCGCAAACATTATTCCAGTCGTTTTGGTAGTGTTGGAGGATGGAGTATCTACACGATTCACAGGATAGGCAGATATGTTATACTCATTCCGCACCCATCACAGCGGCAACTGTCGTGATATTGATAACTGACAACGCACCGCGCCTAGCCTGGCCACTGGCGATTGTAGAGACTGTTCAACCCTCACAGGATGACGTCGTTCGCATAACAACTGAAAAGCAAACATGCCTTCACCTTGTTGCTCGTTTGTGTCCTCTACCAAAATAATAAATTAACTCCGCATCGCAATTTTACTTATATCATCCGCTTACTTAGTTTATATTATTTTTACTATATCTATACCGCAATTTCATTATATTTCTCTATAATTATTTATATTTTCCCGCTATGGAATCACTCTAAGAATATGCCTTCGCGCATAGAGCGCTCTCGCCTAGAGTGAGCATATTCCTTATGAATGTTTTTAAAGGTGACCCTTTAAGGGCGGGTGGAAATGGTAACGCCAATATTCATACATCGATTATAGACTTAATCCCACATCCCTATAATCGAATCAAATTCCTACCTTTCCCATCCTTAATCACCGCTCCTGATTGGCCGTCGCAACACGACGCGCGACAACAGCGCCATCACGGGAACGCCGCCATATTCGAAAACAATCCGCAAGTTCGCACGCACGCTAATCGCCCCGCTAGCGCAAAAACCCGCAAAAACTATTAATTAATCCGCGATAAAACCCGCCGCGCCGCAATATAAACCTAATGTGCCATCGCAGGCACGGGCACTGAGCCCTAGTAAGTGTTGAGTGGTTGTGTCGAGAACGAGGAGCAACCGCCGCCAGCAGCTATCGAAGAGAGAACAGGCGGCGTTCAACTGGACCTGCACGAGAGGCGCCGTAGACGTCAGGAGCTGGTGAGTCCCTTTCCGCTTTCCTATCCCTGATATTCTCGCATCTCCCGTACCTAATTTACCATCTTTCCCTGGTCCCTGCTTCTCCGTGCTCGCGCCACCAACCTAGCCAATAAATAAACAAAAATAAATAAGTATATACAGTCCACATAATATCGTTAGTTTAAATAAGCTTTTCTATTTATCCTTAAATTAAATTAAAAGTTACTTTGCACATTAGAATTAAAATAAAATAATATTAACTCAGAGCAATTAATGCTAAATATTTTGTAATATTGCTAAACTTGAAGGATTTATCCTGTCAAGCCCGGGGGGATGATTGCGCCAAATAAAATGACCAATTTAAATAGATATGGTTATCCGAATAATTTAGAATAACACAGTAACCTATCCTTGGTCCTTTTTCCATCTAGTGCATTCCACATATCTCTGTCCCTTTTTTCCCCAATCCTTAGCTCGGCGATGCGCGCGTGGCTGACCAATAGCAGCGCACGCGACCCCCTGCCGGCCGGCAGTTGAAAAAATAATAGAAAAATGGAGACATTACTTCCGCGCTCGCGCATGTAATTAATTATTAATTACCGTTCAAATGGCCTTGAAAGACTCTAAACCTGTGTCAAAATATACTAATAAGTGTGATTGTGTTGTGACATTGTGGGTGGCCACCCCCGGCATGGATTGAGCGATATTTCGCTGAAGAACAGATAACCGGTGAGCTTCCTTTTCGATCTCTAATTTCCTTCCTGTGTTGCTGTGTTATTTGGGAGTAAAATCACAAAAATATATCATTATACCTATTACAATAATCGTTTTATAACCAGCGCGTAATCACTTAGTGTACATTTTGTCCGCTAAGCGTAACACTAACATCACCGCGTTAAGGAAATTGCTCGCTTATTTGTCAGGAAGACCGCTGAGATGGGCCAGGTTTAGCTTCTTTCTCCTTGAATATGTCATCTACTATGCAACAAAATGTATTACCACATTTTTGGTAAATATTCCGGGAAATTGGTGTTTTATTGAGAACTTGTCAGACTTTTTGTTGACTGCCAATATTTTTATAATGATTAGAGCAGTGTCTGTAATATCTGACAAGTTGACTATTTATACAGATCGATGATACTAATTTTTGTTACATAGAAAAAGTGCGATTAATAAATTGACGGTAAAATTATTTATATATTTTAAACCTTAACCTTGCGCACTTAAAGCTTAAATATAATCTGATACCCTCAAAATACGAACTGCTATTCAAACCTCAAATATGAAGTTGTAAATTGCAAAAATTAAACCATAAATTGAGACAATAAAAAATTAAAATTAAACATAATTTATTCAAATTACTATAAACGCTTCCTTACTCTTTTCTTATTGGTCGACTGCGGTCAAACTATATTATTGTGTGTACTGAGTTGACACGACTCTGATAGCTCTTGTCGGTTAGATTCATCGCAGCTTGTCAAGTGACAATATCGATAAATAAAAAAATGTTGGCATATTGCCCTGATTTAGCGCACAAACTCGCGGCAACCATTTCTTCTTGAAAAAAATATGGCACCATTTTAGTATTAAGTATATGTAAAAGTTTTGACAGGACAATCATTTCACGTGAAACTGACGTTAACGGTTGGGCTGTCACGTGGCAAATGACAGATATAGGCAGCGTCATGATACAATAACATTATATTATTTTACCATAGGATGCTTGCTAAAACGTCATTTTCATATCATCATGTCACATCCATTATTTTATTTATAATGTGTATTTATTGAATGTTTTATTGCTATTAATTACTTGACATTGGCAAAATACTCGCTAAGTTGTGGGTGAGGTCATATTCATATCCATTTTATTTCGTCGCATCTCATTTCGTAAAGAAAGAAGAAGAAGATTTTACCACAGGCAGCGCCAACTATGTACTGAGCGGGCTTCCGAGAGAGAGATCAATAAGTAAGCGGTTAGCACGAAATAAAAAAAAAACAATGAAATATTAATAATTTAATTTCAATAAATAACAATAAATAAACTCTTATACTACTCTACTTTTGTGCATACTCCACCCAACCCTTGTACGGCAGTGGAGTGAGGTCTCGTCTCCTCCTGTGGTGACCGTGATGACCAGCGTAGATGACCTGATGATCCTCGTGGTCATCGTGAGAAGTCAGCTTCTTGACACCAACGATTGCTGACAGCATTAGGGCTAGAGCTGAGACTGCTAGGGCCTGTAAAAAAACAAAACGTAGAGCAAAAATAAGATCATACAATGAGTTTTTAACCTTTTAAGTTTGCTGGTTTCCGCTTTTGCTACTGTGAAATGTATATATCGATTGATCACTTGATCGGTATTCGATGCTGTCATAACCTGTACTAAGCCCCCAGTTTCGTGGTTAAGTCTAAAGGCCGCAAGTGCGGCATGACAACTGTGATAGTCTAAGTTTGATTCCCAGTGTTGACACTTTACACGGCTTTACAGCAACCATGGTCACGGGAGGACGGGAGTACCGGAGCACGGCTCAGTCATGGTTGCGGTAAAGTAGCCGAAATGCCGGGAACGTAAAAAACGTATAATAAACGGGATACAATCCGTAAGATTAGTTTTATTTCAATGTGTAGTATTCAAATATAAGAAATCAATATATCAATGACTTTTTCGTAGTAAGATCTTATGAAAATAACGTGGGCAGAGGCTTATCTCGATATGACTCTACCGTCGCTAGTTTGATTCGGTGCAAATCACGATTTAACGACAGCAATTAATTTGTAACGCGATAATGTTGCTCTATTTAATTTAACGAGGTAATAACTTGGATATAATGTACGTTATTAAGGACACATACGATTAATTTTACTTTGACACCATATATTTAGTTGTTTACAACATTAATATTAGCCTTCATTGAACTATCTTATCACCAGCCAATCTCGGCTTGGACTTAGCATGAGCGAGATACAGATAAGTAATTATCTAGTGAGTAACACTAAGATCCTCTCATTGTTACTGTATTTTTTTTTTCTAAATAATTATAGTAATATGGTAATATGGTGATGAACTAGCTACGGTGGTGGGCACAGATTATATAATCCGTTCATTTAATTTATATGCTTTGGGATGTTGCCTTTTACTCTGTCGCAACCTCTTAACTGCACCACAAGCTACACAGATGGCGCTGTAGACGACATTCAGAACAATTAATAATTCTCCATACAATCCTGCAACGCGCTATGAGAGTTTTCAGAGCACGTAACATATTTACAAGATCCCGAGAATAACCGTTGGAGCCTAGCGGCCGCCGCGCCAGGCGTACTACCCGCCTGGCTGGAACATCTTCCCTTTTCCGCTAAAATTCTAACGATCCAAGGGTTTTCACCTGTCTATAGCTTCATCGTCTGATTATACATTTTGTTACCAACAAAATTATCTTGAATTAGATTTTTCACGGCCACACTTACTTACACTCTGAATTAAAATAATAATATCGCCAGAGGAATACAACAACTATACGAGCCCACACTAAACAACGCTTGTATTATGGGTACCGTACACTGAAGGCGAACCCAGTATACAATTTCAAACATTCGTGCTCATCACACAAAGTTTGTCCCTACCAGGATTCAAGCCCGGGACGGTCGACGCATAGCAGGGTCACCACCAACTCCGCTAATCAGATTGATCCTTACCTTCATAGTAAGAAGACCCAAGCCTCCAATACCAGCGGCGCCCAGTGCCTTAGCGAACATCATTCCCAGGATAGCAACTCCGCCCCCACCGCCGCCTTTGCCGCGACCGGTCGCTGGAAAGAGAAGAAATACTTGGTATACCAACCCTCCTAATGTGAAACTCATATGATATTAATTTGCGAATTCGATGAATTGAAATGAAGTTGAAACTGTTCAATTCGATGAAAAAAAAATTGACAGCTCCATTTCTTTTTTCTTTTCATTTAAAAACAGTACAATGTATATTACATAAAGGGTGGCACATAAACTCATAATTTTTTTGTGTACACTATTGATTCGTAAATAGTAGACTATACTATTATTATCATATATAATATTTTTAAGAGGAGTGTGGAAACGAATAATGATTCATCAAGGAATATTTGCTAACTATAGTTACGCAATGTTTGCGTATTTTTCCACTTATTGTTTTTTTGCGAAGTAGACCTACATAATGACATTGTATATCTTTCCATCATAAAACTGTTCGGAATGGATATTATAACCTAATCGATGTCTTGGGGAACTTCGTACCGCCGCACAATCAAAAGTACTAATATTTTGATAGTTATTCTGCTATTCGGGGCCGCGACAAAAACAAACATTGAAAGATCATAAACATCGGCCCACCTTGAGTAATAAATGGTGTAACGAATACGACTTTGTTTTAAATTTATGGTTTAGGTATATTTATAGTCAAATAAAGAAAATTTCACATAAGTAAGTGACTATAAAATTATTAAAATTTGGTGAACACTTAAACAAGAATTATAAAACAAACTTCAAGTCAGTATCCAAAAATTACAATATATTATACACCGAATAAAGATGAACGATCCGTAAGGCCCACGTTTTTAAAATGAACTTGAATTCAATTACATACATGGTATTAGATGGGATTATAGACAGACTAAAATCCAGACATCCTTGTCTACAGACTCAATTTAAGCCAAATCCTGTCTTATTCTGTACAAAGGCGTAACATAAGAAGCCCTGTGCAAAGTTTAAGACCGTATTACCTCTCAAAGTTTCTCGTAGAACCTGGCTTATAGCGGGAGTCTGTAGAGGGCAAGATCCACACTCTAATAAGTCTAGTTCGTATATCATCTTAAAAAGGGATGGTTAACATTACAAATAGTAATTGATAGAACTAGGCGATACTTGGCGAAAATCCATTGTTAACCTATGGGGAAAGAGGACCCACTACTGACCCTCGGCTTGTTGTGTTGTGTGTTGTTTGGTTTATAATCGAAAAAGTTGACAAGCCGAGGGTCAGTGGTGGGTCCTCTTTCCCCATAGATTACAAATAGTAACAAGGAGTATCCACTATGCACCAAGATGAGATAACAGAGATTGGCATTCATGCCAGACGGTGAGCCACCAGGCAGAATTCAGGTCATTTTGTATGATGCAAGGCTTTTATATTAAGATAAGCAGTGATAGCCAAGTTCGTAGAACGCTTGTCTCGGTAACGAGGATGGCAGGTTCAACCCCGGCTCGCACCTCTGGGATTTCTGGATTTCATGTGCGAATCTCATTTTCAACCACGATTATAACTTGCGAAACGGCGAAGGAAAACATTGTGAGGAAACCTGCATGTCTGAGAGAACCCCTCGAAAGACGTGTCAAGTCCGCCAACCCGCACTGGGCCAGCGTGGTGGACTATGGCCTATTCCCCACGCATTGAGGGGAGGCCCGTGCCTAGCAGTGGGCCATTAAAAGGTCTGGTATTATATTATATAAGACTTTTAGTCCTTAAGTACATTTAAAGATACACAGGAATTAAGGGGAGGTCTATACAACTCACTAACACATACACATTCTTAAAACAAACACTATAACTCACCTATACCATCCTTATACATGTCATCTACAGCTTTCAGCGACTCAGCCAAGATTTGCGTCACTCGGTCTTTTTCAATCAGGTTCGGTAACTTCACATGGAGCTCGTGACCTTGCAGAAATTTGGCCATCCGATACAAAGGAGAATTGTCCCCGAACGACCTACCCTCATCCTCCAAGCTGTTCGATATGGGCACACTAACTAATTTAACACCATCTAATAAGTCTATATCGCCATCGATTATGGACCCTAACGTAACTGTGATAAGGGCCAGCAATATTGACACTTTAAGGTACATTTTGATCGGTAGTATTTCGAACAATAAGCGCGAAAGGGAGACGAGAATGCTTTTATAGTGATAACTTTCAAAAAAATGAGAAGCACAAACGCTGGCAATTGGCTCGGTGCGCCGGCGCATTGTGGCAAAAAAGAATTGGATCATTCTGCAATGTTTATAGAAAATGGTTTGTTTGTACATTTAAAAAATACCATTATTTATTTTAAATTCTTATAATAATATATTTTTCCCTATTTTTCAAAGAACTGTATAAAGGGAGGCCAATGAATCAGATGTAGGTTTTCCCTATAGCAATACATTTTTCCTCTCAAATAATATTAATATACACAAGTCAATTCGAATATATTTGAACCTACTTAATTGCGTCGAGTGAGTATTTTGACGTTATTCAAGAGGATTTCGTATTTGGAATAAAAATTCACCCGCTATATGAATGTGTGTGACTTCCGAGATGACTTTCTAGGTGATTTACCTTTTTTAGATGCACTGCATGTATTATGTACTATAAGTACCTATAATACAAGCGTTGCATAGTTAGGTTTCGTACAGTTGGTGTGTTTGTCGGGCGATATATATTAAACATAGCACTCAAGAACAATGTAGTGTCCCTTAGAGTGAGAGAATTTATAGAATCATTTGCTGAGAAACTAAAATATCCTAAGAATATAATGTATTATATGAGTTGGTACCTACTATATTCTGGTGGTGTTGGTGTTGATGGTGGCGGTGTTGGTTCGATGTAATGTCTATAATAATACCAGTCCTTTTTAATGTCCCACCGTTGGGCACGGGCCTGCTTTCATTGCGAGGGGGATGAGGCCATAGTCCACCACGCTGGCCCAGTGCGGTTTGGCGGACTTCACACATCTTTCGAGGGGTTCTCAGACATGCAGGTTTCCTCGTGATGTTTTCCTGCACCGTTTAGCAAGTGATAATCATGGTTGAAAATGAGATTCGCACATGAAATCTAGAAATCTCAGAGGTGCGAGCCGGGGTTTGAATCATCACTGCTTCAGTATGAACCTGTCTAATAAAAACACTCTTCACACTCTGTTTGTTAGTAAAATTGTTTGAATTATTATGATATGTGACGTGTCAAATTGCTTTAGCTTCGCAAATACAACTCGGATGTCGCTTGATGGAACTTTGATTGTGCTTTGTTTTGTCATAACTGTCACGTGATTATTTTAATGTATACATACCTATTTAAGTATCGCAATTTGGTTAGACTGTGGCATTTTGAATCCCGAATCACCAAGGGCGAAAGTATTTAGGAAAATCTGTTAAAAAAAAACTGAATCAGCATTTTTTTCACATTAAATTGGAGCGTTTAATCATTTATATTGGTAGCAATGTAATTATTTTGACAGACCATTTCCGCAAAGTAACGCCTGAAATCATCTGTAAAGGACATAATTTTCCGCTCGTTTCATTTTTGGTGAAGAAAAATGTAAACATCATTTGAAAATCTTTTTCGTTATTTATTATTATCTGTAACAATATTACGTGGACAATAGAGTATAATAAAAACAAAAATAATATTTAAAAAAAAATTAAACTACTTATATTACCTCTTTATTCCCCGAAGGTGAATGTAGAGTCAACATTTTTCCAATAATAACATAAAAATACTGAAAAAAAAAATATATATATAATTTTGTAAAAATTTTTTTGAGAATACCGCTTCAAAGAGAATACGACATTGAAACCCGCAAATAAAACTATGTTAAACAAGAGTTTGCTTGTACACTGCGGGCTGTAGAAAAAATGGATATGGCTTCACACTGTAAAGCGTAGTATTAAAACTTAAGCGTAGTATTAAGCGTAGTACTAAAATTTATCTTAAATTAAATGCAAGTAATTTGTGTAAGCTTTCGTAAATCAACTCTCTTCTTGACGTCTTCTTTGCTTTTTTCTCTGCTTCAATTTATATGTAGACGAGATTTTATGGTTTTTAACCCAGCGTGGGCTTATGGCACGACACAGCTATTTAAAAATCGATCCTTCAAAAATGTGCAGGTTTAAATGCCTAATAAACACCGAGTCTTTACTCACAAAAAACTGTCTCTTTTGGAGGAACTTGAAAAATGTTCTTCTTCTTCTTTCCTAACAAAATAAAATACTATAAAATTAATTTCACCGTTTGATTAACTTTGTCACTCATACACGTTTCTGAACAAAAAAGGATGATATTCCACAAAAGTTAATAAGCAACACGGGTTCTGCAAAATTATAACACCAAAACCGTATCAAAATCCGTATAGAACTCAGAGGCTAGTTCTCTCAAGTACGCTCAATTTATGACATTGACACATCCAGTGAACCTCTATCCCCGACATATACAGTGAAATAACATTATTGAGCTATTTTCGCCGTCGGCCCGCAGTAAACTATAGTTTTTTTCTCCTTTCACGTCATCTTGTAGGAGCACAGAAAGTTTTTTCTACCACCAGCAAGGGCTTGGTAGAGAAACGCGGTCATCATTGTGGTTGTATGTTGCCACTTAATTATTTTTTGTTTTGTTTCGTAGTTTAATTTTAAAGATGATGGTAGATTTTGTTTTCATTGCATACAGTATAATAATATCCATGTTATCTTCTTGAGAATTGAGCGGGATATACAGTTAACAAGTTACACAGATTGATTCAAACCACGGTTTGATTCTCTTAATCTCTTATCGCAAAATGACACTTAATTGTTTACAGTAAAGAGAGTATAATTAAATACAACTAACTTTGGGGTTAATTTTGGACATTACGAAGGATAATTAATTTCACCAGCATGAAAAAGGTAAGCTATTAACATGAGTTATGGTATGCTCACCTCTATAAGCAGCTGTATAGCAGTTCGAGCTTATATTCTGGAGTTAGACAAATTTTTAACCGACTTTTAAAAGGAGGAGGTTCTCAATTCAGTTGTATTTTTTCTTTTATTAGCATCAGGCTAGCTCCCTATTACATTAGTAGCAAATATAACCGAAAAACTTCCAGATAACGGTAATAAAACTCCAGTTATTAGATGTTATATAACTATCACGATATCATAAATGGACAATGCTTTCGAACATTTTGATACACCCAAGTAATGCATAACATTATCTAAAACATGCCTTCTTACAAGTTAAATAGTTATATCGATAAATACTTTCGTTTTCAACAAATAGACTAAGGAACTGTTGTTACCTTTGTCAATGAAGAAAAAAAAAGAAAATGGAGCTCTTTTTGGCGCGGGCTTTCTACGAGCGCCCGCGCCGATTCTACTTTCACTGTTTCCACGAGAAACTGTCGAATGTATAGCTGTCTCTGTTTATCACGTCGGTATGCGCTCGTTTTTCTCTTTTAACAATGGAACAGAGTATGCGTTGTTAATGATTGCGTTCGTTAAATCTTTATTATTTTTTATCTGGACATGTTTTGGCATTTTCTAGAATGATTGCTGTGAGTGCTATATTAACTGGCACTTAAGCACGATTAACGTTTTTGTAATGGTATTAAGATCCATATTGCATGTCACACTTCCTAAATACTTTTACTTAGAATAGAATTAGGTATTGAAAATAATTATCATATTACCAAAATGTGCTCAATCATCTTTCGTGATGTAACCGCTAACTCTAGAATACGTAACACTTTTGATGCGGTGAAAGAGGATGAATTTTTTGCTTCTATCCGTTTTGCGAATGTTACGTCAGTCAGACAAAAAGTAGGAAATTTAATCGAAGCACTAAGTTGAATAGACTAAAATAAAACAAACTAAACGCGAATGGATACCGTACGAGGGGAAGAATAACGAAAATATGGATGGACTGTTCTTAGTAAAAACGTGAAAAAGTGAAATTAAAGGACATGAAACCATATTCAATGAAAAGAAAAAACAAAGAGTCTGCAATTAGTGAACATGTACAGGATCGCACCCGACATTATATCAGATTTGATCAACCACAGATCCTCGCCAAAAACACCGATTCCGACCAAGGATGATACGTGAGGCCATTGCAATTATAAAAACATCCTAATTTCAATAGGGAAGATGGCTGGGTGCTACCACCGACTTGGAATCCAGTCATTAATATTCTTAAATTAAAATCCAAGCGCACCATTGCATAGCCTCAATACACTGTGAGCACTTTCTGCGTAGATCGGAACGCAAGCAACAACTAGATATAAGGGTACCCCAGTTCATACTATGAAACTAGGACGTCAAACACCTCAGTCCTCCCGACACCATGGTTGCTGTAAAGCAGCCGAAACGTCGGGAATGTCAAAACATAAAAGCGATAAAATATGTAAAATAAGTTTAATTTCTTGTTTTTTCCTGAAATCCTGGGAACTAGGTACTCAACGCGATATTGCAATTGCGTGTCAATCGATTGGTGCACGATCGTGAAATGTAAATAATGGTTTGCTTCCTTCTGGTAACGGACATTTCGTTCGCCCACTGTCGTGTTAAGTCCGCCGTGCAAAGAGTAAACTATGATAGATCAGACACAAATACTAAACACCTCAACGAGGTTATACATCTTTATTTCTCGATACACCTACATAGATAGCGGTGAACGTACTGGATTTTTTTGGCCGATTTGTTGAGAGACATTTTAAAATTATTGTATTGATGTTGATATAATAATGTTATAATACTTACCGATGTTATTTAATAATTTCAGCTTTTGAAATTAGATTTTTGGTCTTCGGCATTCGCCTTTCAGCTTTCGGCATTTGACTTTCAGTCTTCGGCTTTCCGGGTTTGGCTTTCTGCTTTCGGCTTTCAACCATCACCTTTATGCCTTCAACTAGCGGTTTTCGTTTTGGGTTTAAGCTATCAACCTCCGGCCTTCGGCTTTCCGCCATAGGCTTTTTGTCTTCAGTTAGCAGCGTTCGTTTTGGCTTTCAGCTACCAGCCTTCGGTTAGCGGCATTCCATTTTGCATTCAGCTATTGGCATACAGCTTTCGGCCTTCGACTTTTGGCTTCGGCCTTCGATGTTCAGTTTTCGGCTTTCAGCCTTCAGCTTTTGGCCTTTGGCTTTCGGCTTCCGGCCTTTAGGTTTCGACCTTTGGCTTCCGGCCTTAGGCCTTAATTTTTCGGTTACTGGCTCACGGCCTTCAGTTTTTGGCCCTCTGTTTCGGCCTTTAGCAGTCGGCATTCGCCATGCAACTTCGGTTGACGGCATTTAGCTTTAAAATTCAGAATTTGAAAAGTAGTATGAGTTTAATAATTAGACTCATTATGCAGCGTTTACCTCACAGATCAAAATAAGCGAGTACTGTTTGTACCTTCTGCACTAGACATTCTATGATGTAGGAAGTCAATTATTATTCAAGCATTATTCTGTCCATGCGTGAACCAATTTTTCTATTCCTATATTGATAGCCATTAAAGCGCTTCCTAATAATGTGGACGGGACGGCTTATTACAATCTAAAATTAGACCTATATTTACTTTTGTTTATGCACAAGCTGTTATTCCAAGGATCTCCAAGTCAAAGTTAAATCAAGGTCAAAGTCAAATCCTTTATTTCGTGAAGACCTGCCCTCGTGCCCCAATGGTACTTGTGGGTGTGACCATGACAACACATATATATTTTATCAAATATAAACCAAAACGGTATGGCGCTTTTGATTGTTTTAATTATGTTCTGAAATTCAGCCGTATGGTAAAACGGAGTCCCGGTTATTCACGGGTTCACGGGGTCACTCGGAAATTTGGTGCACCACGACTCGGCTGGTTAGGTTCGAAGGGAATGACTCGGGTAAATGAACGAGCGTAGCAAGCGAACTAAGACCCCGTCATTCCCTTGGTGTTAGGCTACTGGTGGCACTTGACCTAGCCATTTCACTAGATTAGTTTCGGGATAGTGTAATAGTTTCAAATAATAAAGCATTCAAGATCAAAAAATATATACATCTAAATCTATTTACAAAGCGCTTAAAAGTTTGTTGATTGTTTCGACATTCCGCCTCAATGTTAACCAGCCGTTTTACATAATTGAGGCGTTTTGTAAAGCGTCTAGCCTTTTTGTAATAAAGCGAATTCTACAATTTGACTGTGACATATACATGCAATCCACTTGTTAAGATACCGTTGCCAGATCTAATTACGCTAGTCATGATTTCTTCCGTTAATTAGTAGAAGCGCGGACGTGTGCCAATGCAGTTTAAAAATACATTTTAAAACAGTTATTACATATTCTAGCCAAAAATGCCATTTAGAGTACAGTATTCATACTTCTTAACGTCATGGAAAAAGCATGGCGTCATTGTGTGAACGAGCTAAAATATGCTTACGTTACCGTAGGCCTACACAAGACCAATTGAGTCTGGGCCATTGGTAATTCAATCAGCTTAAATAACGAAAATAAATAACAAGGCATCCTAAAATTATGCATACCTAATATAAACGAAAAATCGCATAAGAATTGTAGGTACACTCATACACAGCTTTACGTCTCTAATTCAGCAACCCTGGCGAATATTACAGAGCATAAAAATCGTGTAGGTTTCTTTACGATGTTCTCATTCACTGTACAGCAAGTGATACAATTTTGATTGAAAATAAGATTCCCACGAGACTGAATCTGAAAATCTTAGAAGAGCGAGGGAATTCAAACCAACTTGCTTATCGCTTATTTGTTACTTCTGCAAGGCAGTATCGGATAAGTTGGTAGGTATGACAAATTTTGTGTTTGAAAAATTTTACAGGGCCAATGACGAATCAACAAGAACAGAAATCAAGGATACTGAGCATAAGATGACAGTTATTCCACTAGAATCTATTTTCCGCGATGACGGTTACATATAACAATCGAAGTTGGAATTGATTAGGCTGGCTGGCGGTAAGTGGACTAGGTAACGAATTAGTAAACTATAAAATGACGCGGACCATCAGCCAAATGGTCCATTGATTAACCATTATGTAGGCGGTCAGTATATGGTTAAACTGAAGATAATTGTTTGATAACAAACTTGTGATGTTCATCTCACCTTCTACCAAAGACAAGCATGAAATTGTGAAGTTAGTTCTATTAGCTAACTGGTACCAGCTGTTCGCTCAAGTTCAAACTAAGTTTAACTAATTAAGGCCGTTACCACAATTTGACGTGTTGTTGGTTGCTCTCTTAATTGCTTTATTGAAGATTAATGTTTGTCTAAAATATATTAAAGGGGTGTAGCTTATGACCTCATTAAATTACAGTCTCTTTAAAAAAAATTTTTAACAGCAATTTTGCTGCTGTATCTTGTAGTCATGGAAATCAACGATTTCTTCCTCAAAATTATGTCAGTAATGTCCCTTTGAGTATTGCCTAAAAACGAGGTATCGAAAAGCAATATAAAGCTACATTAGTCATACAACAGAGTCAAATAAAAATACGCATTGTAATCTCAGCTTTAAAACCTATACTATACCTTAAACAGTACGGATCACGGAAAAAAACAGCATATAGACGGACAGTAGAACTAAAAGTGGTGCAGAACAAACAAAGCGATATAAGTTAACACGAAAAGTGCTTGATGAAAAAAATAATGCACATACGGCTTGTGCCGATCAGTGCAGCGTGACGCCACATAAAAATGATCAAGCAGGCATAGCAGGACCCATTAGACAAGTAACCATCGAAGCAGATGGTTCGGAAACAGGAGGCGTGACACACAAATGGATTGGTGAAGTATTGTGACTCAGTGTATGTGATATAGACAGTGTTCAAAATGACTGCTCTAATCATATTGATCGGGCTGATGATGATGGGGAGCGCTAGGGCTATCGTTGAACTGGACTGTAGTGACAATGCTACGTGTATCGATCATATGGCTAAGGAGATAATACAAAGTTTGAAGCACCATAAGAGTGTGAAGATGTTCGATGTTTTGACGATAGAGCCTTTGTCGAGGAGGCAAGCAAGATCGACGGAAGGGTGGCTGTCGGGATTCCTGGAGAGTCACGCGTTCAGCTTCGATTGGAACGATTACACGTTCAGGATCTCCCAGCCGGATGATTTGAGCAACGCTTTGGACTTGGAAATATATCAAGGAAGGACTGCTAAAGGTATGTAGAAGTTGATAGCACGATAAAAGTAATTTCAAATCGCAATAGTAATATGAAAGAAAATAAGGAAGTTTATAACTATCGGTGATACAACATGAAACGGATTGAGAATTAACCCTGTTGCTCACGAATTTTGGAAAAGATAATTCAAGTAATCAACAGCTTGAGTTCAGTGTGATAAAGTAATGTTTATACTAGAATCACGCAAATATTTACTTTGAAGACACAACGCTTTAATATTTTAAAGTATTTTATAAAGCTTTTACGAACTATTACTGTTAATATAATATATACAGAATCCAGTCTAGTGTGAGAAAAAAACAATAAATTTCTTTACACTGCCTGCAGTAGAAAGTTACTTCGAACGGTTTATTAACTGAATGATCAGACTAATGCGTGCACACTGTTAATTCCAATCTTGCTGTATGCTTCGTTGGGCACATCCGACCGTTAACTATTAATGAGGCTAGCACATGAGCTATTGCCACGTTTTTAATATCTTTAACGCCATTGATTGGCTCTTCATCTGTAACTGCAGCTCCCGTTTTATAGACTCTTGTTTATGCATGACTATTTAATGGTAAGACGTCTTCGATGAGATTTAGTTCATTCAAATTGGTATCTTCTAGTTATCGTGACCACTGTTGTAAAAAATCTCATTTTCATGATTTTGACCTCTGTAGCTTTCAAGAGAGCTTCGATTACTATGTGCTACTTAGTAATGGCGTACTAATTCAGAATTCAAGTCCGTAGATATAACTTCTTCTGACTTCGTTTTAAAGTAGATCACGCAGCAGAAGTTTTTCTTGATAAGTCTCCCAACTGTGCACTAACCGTTAACAGTCTAGTTGTCATGTTATGGAGCAATTAAATCTCGGAAATTGCCCGTATGTTCCGACTTTCCTGACCGAGAATTTAGTTTGAGAGATTTTCTTTTCTCGTGGCCGGCTGCTCACAGGTAATTATTAACAAACACGAGTTTAAGTGATCGTGCGCTGAATACTAGTATTGAATAAATATTAATGGAATGCTTTTTGCAGGCGCTTTTTCAGTAATTTATTAGCCTTCCTCAAATTGTTGATATTGGCTGAGTGTTCCCTGACTAGGATTAGTAATAAAGCAATATTGATGTTTAGTAGTTCTTGGAAGGTATGTGCCTTTTAAGAACCATTAGACAAATCAGTAACTAAAGGATTAGTACTTAGTGTAGTTGTCAGATTTTTAAGGACTTGGGCTGCCGTAAGGACTGTCATAAATGTTTACATGCCACTAGTTATAAGGAGGATATCTACACAGTTGTTATAATTTGGGATCCCATTCAAGTCCGCACGAGAGTGAATAGCCGGATTTATTGATCTGAATTAATACTCCATGGGTAATCCAATTAGCTGCTGTCATCTCCTGAGCGCCCATTATTACCATTTACCAGATATCATTACGTGTAGAGAAGCTGTAACTGTGCTTTAGTATTCTGTTTGTATAGATCACCGTCAAGAGATGATAGTAAATTTATTAATAGGAGATCACTATATTAAACAGAATGTTGTTATTTAGCTCAAATCAAGTTTAATCTTCCACATCGTCAACGCGTCACGCTTATGAATGATTAGTGAACTGTCTTCTATATAATGTATGTTGACGATCTTATAATTTTCGTACTGTTATAGCCTAAAGTATATTTCTTCTGACCAATGATTTGTATTGTCACAAAAAAAAAAAAATCTATTAGCGGGCCACCCCAAGCATGCACATTAAATCCCAGACTTTTTAATATCGTATGGAATCATATGGAATGTTTGGCGATGTAAAGATAAAGAAAAGTAGAGCTTTTTTAGAATCACTAGAGGTGGGCGCTTCTTTGTGTATTCGTTCTTCTTCTTTTAAAAATGTTTCATTCGTTTATCGGTCATTCTTCTTCCGGCAGTGATGTGGTGTTTTCAACTACATGTATTAATAATTTTCTGACACTTTTGTGTCAAATTTGGCCAGAATTCTACCGTTAGTAAATAACTTAACGTTTGGGGCAAATCATTTCGTTCAAATTACGTAATCCCAAATTTAAGAATATTTAGGCGTCCTTTGAGTGAAGATTCTAATATCCGTTGTACTATTTGTTTCAAAGCGAGAATTTATTCAATTTATTTCTGATTGCTCAGTATAAGGCCAAACCTACACTGACAGCTATAAATATTTGTTCATAGTCCTGAGAGTTCTTTTGAGCAAGCAGTATTCTGGACTGTGGTGAGTTGGTAAATAGCCTGTAGAGAATTAATTATAAAAATACTATTTATTCTCCTAAGAACATAATTTTTATAGTTCACCCATTCCTGGTTATTTTGGGTGAGCATCTTGATATTTCGTTGTTGTCAGAGCCACGCTTGTTATTTTTATTTAATTAACTACAGGCCGGAGTTCAGAAGGGCTAGCACGCAGGTCAAAACCTATGCCACGAATTATGGCGCACCCTTCCGTAATTCATACAAGTGAAAGAGACAATATCCATTTATCTCACATTTTATCTTGACACGCCGGCTATGCTACTAGTGCAGGAGCTACTAAAATATATATACAACATAACGCCGATATTCCCCTAAGGGTTAAGCAGAGCTGCATAATCACACACAATAGTAAACCCACATATCGCTGGTGGTATTTTGGTTTTAATGTAAAACTGGGTGAGTCCATTGCAATTATACCAGGCTATAGTCCACCACAATTGTCCAGTGTGGATTGCTGAACATGCAGACTTCTTTGCGATATATTCCTTTACCACATGGTGCCATATGGTTATGCTAATATAAAGAGATTGGCACAGGCAATCTGAAAATCTCAGCGCAAATATTCTGAAAGGTTACTTTCAGTGGAAGTCTACACCAAACTGCGGTTCTGTTGCAAACCTTTTGATCTTTAATCTACTAATTCTTGGAATTCATAGTTTAATGAAAGCCTGTTTGATGTAAATCTGCCTGCCTATATTATTTAGTCAGATGAAAAGCTTATTTGATTGATTGGAATATAAGGTAGACGGACAAGTTTTCTTATGAATGCGGTGTAATCCTCGGCGTGGAAGCGAGGGTAGCAGGTTCAAACCCGGGCTCGTACCGCTGGGATTTCATTTTCGACCATGATTATAACTTGCTAAACCGTGAAGGAAAATATCGTGAGGAAACCTGCATGGCTGAGAGAACATCTCAAAAGACGTGTGAAGTTCACCAACCCGCCGGCTCGTGGCACACAGTAGGACATATTATTATTATAATATCAGCATACAAACACTCCAACTGCCCCCCCCCCCCCTCCAATCCTCAGACTCTATGTAGAAGTTCAGAGTCTGGAAAGGTCCAGGTTTAACCATCGATGGGACATTATTATCCGCTTATTATTTTATTAGGAACACGGCCATAAAATGAAATACGTTTTTGGTTATGCTACGGCCACACCTGTGGCTTAGTGCACTAAGTTGTACGTTTACAATATACGCCTTACATACGACATTAAAACTACATTGATGTAGCCAAGCGTTTAACGTTTTAACGTGATAATTTTTGATGCCTTAATTAAGGCGTATATTGGCATTAGCGATAACCCTGATGTGGCCGAACTGTTATTGAAATGAAATAAAAACACTAGACAGTTATTAGAAAACGGTACATAAACATGGTACTTGTGCGGGAATAGCATCGTTTACATAATGTTATGAACCAATTATATCGCAAATGCCAGAGGCGAAGCAACTAACTTATTATTGAAGTAGTATTTAACTTGTGTTCTACCAAATAATAATATCGCCAGACGAACACAGCAAACTATACGGTCCCACACTAAGCAACGCTTGTATTGTGAGTACCGTACTATGGACTGAGGGCGAACTCAGTAATACTTATATAGATTTTAAACATCCATGAATTGGATAAAAACATTCATGCTCATTCAAGCTTGTCCCTACCAGGATTCGAACCCGGAACCCTCGGCGCAGAAAAGAGGGTCACTACCAACTGCGCTAATCAGGCCGTCAATAAATGGCTAAATGGTCCACCATATTAGCTTCAGTTAGTATGGAAATGTATGAGGGTGGCGCTGATATCGAGGAGAGATGCCATTGAACCGACGATTTGTAGATACAGACCCAGTTTTAATAGATCAGCGTTTCAATTTACAAAGCATTTTTAGAAGACATGTGCACTATTATACTTTTATAAATGGGCGATATATTTCATAAATTTCGGGGTTAACCATTGTAAATGTATTTTAAAATTATTGAGATGGGTTAGCGTGGCGACTGTCCTTGCTCATTCAGGGTAGGCTTGTGCCATACGGTGTCATTATAGGGAACATTATTTTTTATCCGACTGCGCCAGAAGGAGGGTAATGTTTTTTGTATAGTCCTCTGACCATAGACCCTCGCCACAAAAAAGATAGCTTTTATTTTATGCCCTCATCGACCTACCATTATTCCCAAAGCGCTTAATAATATACATCTCCAAAAGACTGAGTGCGTTCGATTACTGTTCCACCGAGAGTACTCTGTATATTGAGTACAAAGTTCGAGGCACGGTTCATTAGTTAAAGTCCCATTGGTATTGATTATAAATAAATAAGTTACCACAGTATCAAATAAACAGAAGATCAACTTCATACGGTATGCTCAATGCGCCGCACACATAAGTTGCTTGCGCCTTGCATTCCGAACGGATTGTAAAATCTTATATTAGTATTATTTAAGATTTTTATGACAAATTAAAAATATTGTTATAATCTGATTTACACACACAGACCTCGGCCATCGGCTACTAAATGCTCACACCATTGACATTGGTATTTTAACGCCCTACTAACAACCAGCTAGCCCCCCCCCCCCCCCCCCCCACAAGGCGGGAGAAGAACCACCGTGGGGATTTAGTCGGTAAGAGAGAACCCATAACCCGCTTGTCTCTGCCGGGGCTTGCGGGTATCCAGGAGGATTTCCCCACGCATAAAAAAAGATGTTCTCTTCAGACAATGGGCTGAACTTCATCACAATTAGTTTTGCCGGTAATTGTAATCTTCAATATAGGTAATTAACACCGCTCATTGGTCGAAGATGGCCGATGACGTAGTCTTGGTCCAATCACGGGACCTAGCTGTCGCAGGAAAAGAATACCAGGCGTAGTACATTATTGTAACGTCATCGAAAAGCACGCGGACACTTTCATCCCTATTTATAACACCTGTGGTGTGAGCGAGATGAAAAAGGCGGTTACTTGCATCAGTAACCCGCATTTTCAGTCGCAAGCAAATTCGGACGTTTTGTAGTTGAACTACTGTCTCTTTGGTTGCTTAGGTATTAATTTATTAGATGTAATTATTGATTACTTTTTTTACATATTTATTCATGACGAGCTTATCCATTATAAGATTTAAAATTCTATTTCTGTTAGGCTGGTCTGGACTAGTTATAATATGAGCCCTTCGTCTGCTGGAGTTATTTTATTATTTTCCATTATTATTGCTCAAATATTACAAGTTTTCTTCAAATATATTCTACGGTTGTCATTAGAATAGCATTGTGTTCTCCAAAATTTGTTGCGAACAATAAACAATATAGAGTGTATGTAAAACAAGGATGCTTTATTTTGAACAATATCTCAATAATATTTCAACTTCCAATCATAGTTTACTTTAAATTGAACGTTGAATGTTTACAATTTGAGTTCAATTTGCAGTCATATATCGGATTAGGATGAAATATTATGTTATGAACGTCTGCAATGAATAGACGAAGTTGACACAAAGGACTATGGCTCCCTAAATTATTAATATTTTGTATAATGATTGTACGGACATATTGAAGGAATGCTTAGAGCTGTGATGTCGTTATTATAATGTTGATCCTGTAGAAATAATCTCCTCATTCAAAACAGAGTAGAAACGAAACGGGAGGCGGCTATAGCATTGTCTTCATTGCGACACCTATAGTTCTACAAAGTCTATAAGGAAAGTCATAAAAAGTCAGCACCCTATTAGGTACATCTGACCTGATAGACCGTGAAATATAATATCGTCAATTATCGTAGTTCTTTTTTGTGGGTCCGTAGACAATATTTTTACCATGTTTGTCTGTTTGTATGTCTGCCATTCCGATTCACAGCCACATCTTTCGGAGACTATTGAGACTGTGAGACTGAAATTTAGCATAATAATTATAGTCTGAACACCTGAAACTACTTTTTACTGGTGGTAGGCTTCGGCCGTGGTTAGTCACCACCCACTGAACAAAGCCATGTCGCCAAGCGGCCTAGCCGTGTTCCGGCATGATGTTCGGTGTTGCCATTCATGGATGGCGGGTCAGATCAGCTGCGCTGCATGTGCCTAGTGAATGTAGCGTCTCGATCTACTGCCGCCTTCCTACCTAGGCAAGTATGCTCCATCGTAGATCTCATCGTCACTTACCATCAGGTGAGATCGAGATCAAATACTTGCCTATAATGTATTAAAAAAAAATTAGTTAAAAAGTTAGTTATTTTTAATTTTAGAAACTCATTTATTATAGGAAGGGAATGAAAGGAATCTATGCCCCACAATGCTTATGATTGATCTGGTTTAATTATATATTCTTACAAGCTGTTTCCCCGTGACTTCGTCCGCGTCGTATTTAACAAAAAGGTTTTTCTAAAATAAAAGTAGCTTAAGTTACTCCTTGTTACATCAGCTATCTGCCAGTGAAAGTCCCGTCAAAATCGGTCCAGCCATTTCAGAGATTAGCCGTAACAAACAGAGACAGAAAAAAATTTAAAAAAAATGTTGATTTGGTATGCACTTAGTAAAAAACGGTTATTTTAATATTACCAACAGACACTCCAATTTTATTTATTTGTGTATAGATTTCTCTGGGCAAGGTATTTTAGTTCATGGATTATTGATGTTAGAGTGTCATACCCTGTACAGTGGTTCCAAGAAGTATTTATACCAAAGTTATTTTATATTTTCAGATGTTTCGGATCCGAATGCGAAAAAATCGAGCAGCAAAGCTGAAGAGGATACTGAGGAAGACAAAACGCCGAAAATGAAGCTGGGTTTACGTGAGTACCTATTACTGCAGAGATTATCTACTACTTTTTATCCCGGTAACATATATGGTTCCCGAGGGATAGATCTGTTTTAATTTTTCATAGAGAAAAGGATCGACATGATTTTTTGCATAGGCAGTGGTAGTTTAGGGGAAAGAACATACTTTTTAATCGCGGGTAACACCGCGGGGCGCAGCTAGTGAATATAATTATAATGGGTAGGTAGTGTCTTGTACAGTCAAGAGATTTTATCTTACCAATTATATTATGACCCTTATACAACCTTATTTTAGATTTAATTCACTCTACAAAGCTGATCATTATTTTACAAACAAAATAATTCTGAAGCGAAATACAAAGAATGAATTTCTAATATGGCGTGCGCGGCGCTGAGCGTGCAAAACTGCTAATTGGTAGATTTTACTTTTCTCCCGAACGATTCTGTGCACTTTTATGGTATGTCGCGTTATGATAATAGCATCTTTGTGCAGTCACAGTCGGGTAACTACACTTTCTTTCGAGCGGCGATTTTTTTTTTTTAGTTTAGTAAAAAAAAAAAACAATTGTACATTAAAGAAGTGAGTACAGTCGAGGCATTAACTAAATACGTACAAAAAAAACAACCGAATTGAGAACCTCCTCTTTTTTGAAGTCGGTTAAAAAGTACAATCAACGACACTTGCCACGGATCACTTTTGAGATGTTAAACAAATAGGGACTGTAGGAAGGTTATACATAAACACGATTTTTTTTATTGATGACAAGCTATTACAGTTCGTATGAATAGTCAAATGTCAATCCTTGGAGAACTTGGAACACTACTCCTTGGAGAAGGGCAACTTAAGCCTAAAAATAATTGGTCCCTAAGCAGGTGCCACCCATCCGTCCACCAGCCGATGCCTTTTGGCTTATGGTATACTAGAACATTTTATTGCCGAACAATTTTTATTCATTCAATGTTAACTAATAAATAAATTCAGTTTGTTCTCAAGGACGCTTCAGATTACAGATTCATTCAAATTAACTATATCATCCGATCTTGATTTACAAGCTTTGAAACATAAATCTTACTTGAATCACAAATTTATTTTCGGATAATAAATGACTAGTAGTTTTAAGTACTACTTAGCCAACACCATTAAATCTAGTACCGCTAAACTGTAACAGCATTTACTTCAAAAAATCTTGTAATACGGTGGTCCACACTAAGCGCAAACAAATACATATTATTATTTTAATTAGGGGGAGGCTTGTCCAGTTGTGGGCGTCTATCGGCTGATGGGTGGATGGATGTTTTAAGATAGTTTTTGGTATAAGGGAATGATAGCAAGATTTCAAAAGTAATAGCTTAGATCGTAAAACGCAGATCGCAGGTTCAAACCCCGGCTCGCACCTCTGGGATTTCTGTATGTCGTTTGGACATTTCATTTTCAAGCATGGTTATCACTTATTGATTTCTTACAAAAAATAAACGTGAACGAAAAACAAAAAATAAACGCGATAAAATCCTTAAAAAATAGTTTTATTTCAATGGTTATCACTTGATAAACGGTGAAGGAAAACATCGCGAGGAATCCTGCATGTCTAAGAGAACCCCTCAAAAGACGTGTGAAGTCCGCCAACCCGCACTGGGCCAGCGTGGTGGACTATGGCCTAATCTCCCTCAAATTGATGCGAAGCCCGTGCCCAACAGTGGGACATCAAAAAGGGCTGGTATTATTATTATTGCGGTATAAGGATACAATAAGCCTTACATTTAAATTCTTTTAAAAATAATATTAAGTAGCTTTCGAATAAAACCAGAAAAATATATAAAACTAAGTATACCTTTAAAGATCGAAGATTCTCTAAGCTTATCACACGTAAGTATTTCCATCAATGTATTATTCGTACAATGTGTACCATCCTATTGCATATTTCATGAATATTAATTGTTATTACCGTAGTCCTGAATTCCTGAAACTAATTTGGGGAAAAGGCAGTGCCCCATCTTAGTATATGCCGCTGAGATACACTTTTCTCGAAGATGGTTTTTGCGTACAAGGTATATGTAAACTAACCATGATTTTTCGTGACTTTTATTTCCCAAACGTAATCCCGTTTTAAGTGACAGTACAATGATGTTTTTATTTTCAAAAGCTGACATCTATACTTTTATCCTATCTCCAGGGGCCGTCTGACGAATTGAGAGGAATCACAACTATCAATATTGCTCCCAAATAAGGCGATTTATAATAAAATATTCACATAAATACTGATGCGAATTCATATGACATTAAAAAAAAATCGTGCCAATAAAAATAAGTTCGGAATATTTTTTTTATTAGCCCCAATATTATCCTCTTCATTTACTATTCATTGATGCTCTGAAACCTATAAATTATTAAGAGTTTTATTCCAAAGAGGACGTTATAAAAATATTTTTTTATTGTTTTATAATCCTTCGAAATCTATGCCTCAATATAAATTCTCAGTGGGTAATAAAAAAAAACACACAATTTCTGTGATTTATGCTTATCGGACTTTTTTACAATTCTTTGATATGATTTATTATTATTATTTTCAGTTTGCAATACTTGATATTATTCACGGAATAAAATGAATAGCTAATAAATTCACTCTTCGAAGTAAACAACAATGAATATTCCTAAGTTTTATATGGAGCTTTAGGTATTTTACATTTATTCACCGGTCAATATTAAAGATACATTTGGGCTGCTGAAAACATATAAAATTGAGATGAATAAACAGTTTATCAATACTCGTACTGTTACTGCAAATATTGTAATGATATAGTGTGAGGCAGTGAATATTTTTTTTAGAAAATAGAGCCTTGAATTTAATTGTTACTGAATGATTTTTTATTCAAATCTCGAATCTATATAATAAAAATGAAACGTCGTTCGTTGGTTAGCGCATAACTTTAATCGATTTTGCTTATTTCTTTTTTAAAATCATTGTAATAGTCCGAACTAGGTTTGTAGGGAATAATTGGGAAAATCTGAAAGTGCTTTTTTGAGAGGACAATGACAGCTAGTAATAAATAATTATACTAATATGGGCATACCGTTTAGTAAATTACATATAGATTTCCGAGTATCGATGCAGCGTTGTTTATCGACTTTCTTTGCAACCGGACGCGAATCGATTTGACACTTATCGCTATTCGAGCATCACCATCATGAAATGCTCGTTAAATGATCATTATTGTCTATTCATCTTTATTTTAATGATCATTTGAATTCTAATTTAAATGATTGAGTGCGTATTCTATATAGGGCTTGCGAATATTCGATAATTTTAAATATTCGAATGTAACCTTACCTCACAAAATTGGTCGAAAATTCGGAGTATTTGAATACTCCGAATATTGGAATTACAAGCCCTAGTTCTATTACATTTCAATACACGGTACATATACCAAAACAACATGTTTTAAAATTTTTGTCTGTCTGTCGGCTTGTTTCAGCTAATCTCTGAAATGGCAGGACCGATTTTGACGGGACTTTCACTGGCAGATAGCTGATGTAACAAGGAGTAACTTAGGCTACTTTTATTATAGAAAAACTTTTTGTTAAATACCACGCGGATGATGTCGCGGGGAACAGCTAGTACAATATAAGATTCCACCAAAAATTATGTTGATCCATGCGCGTAACACCCTATATACATATATATTTTTAATTCCAGGTAAAAAAAATAAAAAGAAGGTAATGCAAATGATCATCCCACTCCTGTTCGGCATGAAGTCGACCGGCATCGCCATGTTCGCGTTCGCGATCGTCGCTTCGCTCACAATGAAGGCGTTCATCGCGAGCAAGATGGCTCTCCTCGTCACTGCCGGCATGGCTCTGAAGAAGTTGTATGAGACTTATGGAACTGGGTGAGTTGGACTTCTGTTAATATATACTACATGTGCACTGCTAGGGCTAGCTCGCGGGTTACGACATTATGACAAGTCAATATGTGAAATTATACACCGGGACCCAGAATAGGGTTGTTCCGTTTTCATCCTATGACGTCTCATCCTACTAATATTATTTTCTTAATACCACCAATATTCCTTACTGAACCGACGGCATTTATTTGACTTTATATTCTGAATTCGTCCCGTGAATATTCCTAACATAACCAATTGCAAAAGATGGAAGGATGAATTAAGAATATAAAAGCAAATAATTGCTAAGTACTTAATTTTAAAAAAGTCTACTATTTTCTAAATTCGGTATAGCCTTTAAGGATCACAGTGTATAGATTCCGTCACATTAATATTTGTATGAATTAGCGGCGAGACTGCGACGTATTTGATTTAGTTTACTTGCTCGCTAGCCCTGTTGTTTAACTGGAGGAATCCTGAGGTATGCGGGGTGCGGGGGAAGGGAGGCGAGTAATTATACCAGTGATAATAAATCAGTTTATAAACCCTCCCGCCCCGCACACCCGCTGCCTCCATAACGACCCCCCTACCCTTAACGCTAATACTGATAATAGTTAATGTATTTACGCTACAAGGTGCGACAATAAATAGCGTAGAATATTTTAAGAGGGTGAGGGTCACACCAATCTGATTTATATATAAAATAAATGTGTTTATTTTTTTTAAAGTAAGTGAGACCCTTTTTCATTGCGCACTAAGTATGTAGTATTACAAATATTAGTTGACCATGTAAAAATATTTTTTGAGAATGTGGTATTTATAGTCTACCGATGTACCTTTTCTTCTTCTTTCTTTACGAAATGAAATGTGATGAAATAAAATGGATATGAAACTGGCCTCACCCACAACTTAGCACAAGTAATTAATAGCAATAAAACATCCAATAAATACACATAAATAAAATAATGGCGTGTCCGATGTACCTTTTAAAATTTTTTACACTTTTATTGTAACACTTGACTTTGACGGCTAGACGATAATGATTTGGACAGCTATATTGACATACCACAATCGGCTTGAAATCATGTAGTTTTGTTTTATAAGATGTATATATACATTAGGATGTAACAATAATAGTGTAAAATATTTTAACGGAACCAACAGTAGGTTATAAAGATAACATTCCCAAAGAAATAAATCAAATTATTAGACATATAAAACATGGCATCCTGTATCAAGCGCAAGGCCCAACGCTACTGGTTCACCTTATTTAAAAAAAAACAAACATCATTGACAGAATTATTTTATACATAAGTTTGATCCATAGAGCTTACTGATTAATTGCTTAAAATATTTTACACTATTTTTGTTATACCTTATATGATAATGTAATATCGCCCTTAAGTCTATTTGTGACTCGACCCTTTTGCGATGTGTCTGTATATATTGGAAACCAAGTTTGACAAATTGATTGACTGCAAATTTTGATCCACTAAAGCATGACTTGACCTCACACCAAGCACAGTATACGTATTTATAAAACCAAACCTTTGGGTATTACCTAAGTAAGTGTGTGTATTTGACAATGGATACATAAAATTGAACACTTGTTAATTTACAATTGTCTGAAATGCGTTTCGTTTTTGGGGTAAGTCAGCGAAAAATAACAAACGCAGAAATTTTATTCTAAGAAAATTATAACTATAACACTAAAACCGCGGACATTTTTATAGATATTTTGCCACAAAAAATATATATTATGCTATTACATTTAAAAAATAAATATAGAGAATTGCCCCTAAATGAAAAGAGATGGTAATAAATCAGGAATAAGTACCACATCAAATGTTTTTAAATATATCTTACAACAAAATAATTTACTACAAAAAAATATCCCAATTATAATAACCTCGATTTAAAATCACCCAAATGTTATATTATCGACTATAAGAACTTTTACTAATTATATTCATTTTTAAGAACTATAAAATGTCTACAAGTAATCCAAAATCAATGTTATAACATTACAAAAGACAAACAACTTCGAACCCTTTTAAACGAAGTCTCAGCAAATTTTGCAATTCTAATAAGGGAAGTTAAAAGGAATCGCTTTCAACAGTATTACTCACAATGAAATTGATGTTTAATAACTTTCTAGTTTAAAATCGGTGTTGTAAGCTTGATACTTGTAATAACTACTCAATTGTAAATGCGATAAGATTTAATATTTAAAAGTCTGATTTTGTGAGAGTTTGTAATATAAGTTGAAAATTGTATACATAAATTATTTCAAATTTGGTTCGCATAGGTATTTATTGTACGGTACCCATAATACAAGCGTTGCTTAGTGTGGGACCGTATAGTTGGTGTGTTCACCTGGTGATATTATTATTATTTATATTCAATTATCTTTTGAAGCGAGGTAGAGACAGATGGAAAACATCAATATATATTATAAAATCTCTCGTTGTAGCATCTGATATTTCTAACTATAAATCTGTTTCACCAGTAATAGTCTAATATACCCACAGATACAATTTAATGTACAGCGAAACTTTTTAAATCGGGTAAAAGAATGGATTCCTCCGAGATAGTCAAAAGTCAACACGTACAAAATCACGGACACAAATATCTGGAATAAATAGTATCCTGGGAATGGAATGATTGTTCCCTGGATGTGTAAAAGTCCACTCGTACGACGTCGCAGGCCTTGATAGTAGCCTATAACTTTGAATACTCGCGAAATTTTTCCTAATACATAAGCTCTTAGGGTTCCTCCTAATTGGCAAACGAGTTAACGATGTGATTTTGTCGTCACGACAAGATTACATATACAAATCTCTTCAGGGTGTCGTAATTGAAGCTCTCAAGCTATCACGCGAGCACAGTACACATTTTCATCTCTCGACGATATCGCATC
Source organism: Pheosia gnoma (assembly GCA_905404115.1). NCBI lineage: Eukaryota > Metazoa > Arthropoda > Insecta > Lepidoptera > Notodontidae > Pheosia > Pheosia gnoma. The sequence continues at coordinate 614,971 of FR989916.1, forward strand.
GTTTTATCGTGCGATCGTTGCCCAATTAGGACGAAGCCTTAGTATGGTTCCCAACATTTAATCGTAACTCTGTAAAATATTGCTGGTGTGGTGGAACTAATGACTAAAAAAACGCACATGAGGACTTGACAAAATATTGAAAGACTGACAAGAAACAAACGATAATAACATGAGCGGGATCAAGACTAAAACGCACAAGATTTGGATGAGCATAACAACAAAAGGACTGACAGATGTATAAGTGCCAAGGCAGGACCCGTAGCCAGGAATCTACTTTGGGGGCGGTGTTGAGCTCTGGACCTGTCTCTGGTCAGATAAGCAACAACAACAATGCGAAAAATAAAAATAAAATATTTTTTTAAGAAAATACAAAAACAAGCATGTAACATGGTGCAAGACTATCAGATATGACGTCGCTAGTGACGACTGACTTGGCTCTCACTTAACTAAATAATCTTTGAACGACCGAACTATAAATACCTATTCCAACAAAAACTAAACCAACCCTACAGACGCTTACAATGTAATTTATCTATTCCAGCGTCGGTTTGCAAAACAACCCGTACCTTTACTCGCAATATCCAATCGATTTCCCGAGCGCCTCCTCCCACGCATACCCCGTAGTAAGCGGAGTGAGTCCACAATTCGCGTCACCGGAGATGTATAGCCCAACAGCAATGGGAACGAACCCACACGCGAACGAAATACTCCACCACAGTGACGCGACGGCACAGCAGTCGCAGCAGTCGCCCACGTTGCTCTTAAACAACACTCGAGCTGCAGAACGATGGGACGGTAAGTCGAAATTGCAGAAACTCTTCGAACCGATCGTTAACAGTTTCAAAAACGCGATAAGGCCTATAGCTAATGCATTTTACGGAGCAATGCCAGCGACATTCAGAGGTCTCAACTCTGAAGTATCAACGGCCAAGAGTATTGAGAACGACACCGAAGTTGGAGACAGACCGAAGGAGATACTAATGGCTCAACCGAGAAATTACGTCCCGAGAAAAATTATGCGTAGAAAATACAGAACTAGTCCGAAAAAATACACCGAGTTGAAGATCAGTCTGGACAAGCTTAAGGATAATAAAGACTTGCACGATTATGTTAAAACTAAAAAGTATAAATACAATTATCCAAATACTTACTTCTATCCGAGAGTCAAATACTATGTGAATCCTCATTTGTTTTATAAACCCAATAATAGTAGACTCCAGCTATATAAGAAAGAAACAACTTCTATTCCTTCTGTTACCAGTTTCCCTGTAGCTATAAATTCTGATTGGAGACCAATAATACCGTTAAATCAAACAAATTTTCCAGAGAACTTAACAAAAAGTAATATTAATCTTAAAAGTCCTTATAGAACATTTAGGATCAGGTCTAAAAGAAGCCTAGGTAGTGATAACGTTATCTCTGACACTAAACGATTGTATACGCAACAAGCCGCACGTGGATTTTTTGATTTAGTCCAATTTCTATTCACATCAAACCCATTCAAAGGTCTTGTTAATTTTACAGACGATTATGCAAAGACGGTTCTTGAAGATAAAATGAAATCTAAAGAGCCGGGATATTATTCGTTTACTCATAACCTTTTAATGATGAGTCTAGATGTTATTGACGGTTTGTCTATGATTCACGATGCATTCACAGCAGAGGCGAAAAGAAGGAAAAGAGTCAAAAGAAAGGGAACATCGAAGTGTTCAGATAAATCAAAGAATGCTGATTAAAATTATTATTATGTTATATATTGTAGTTTTAACTGTTGCATTTCGGAGGCATTTATTAATGTAATTAATATGAATTGGTGACGGGTTTCTGGTTATTATAAATTACTTTGAAGTAAGCATTTAGTTTAATATTGTAAATATCAATGAAAATTTTAGAGATGGTAGATTTTTAATTTGATTGTACATTGTGACATTTAAGGGTGGAATGTACCACCCACGGTAAAATTTAACTACATTAAAATCTATAGGCAGATTCTGTAGAATATAGTCTGTGGTTAAATTTAACCATAGATGGTGCACCTCCAGAAATTCAGACCTAGTTGCTGCTGTTTAGTTCAGCTGCAGAAACTGAGTTATCATCACCAAAACTACATTCATTGCATAAATTTAAATTGATATTTGCATCCAAACAAGAATAATTAATATAATCTGTACCATTGTGTTACACAGGCTTCCGCAGACGTCCAATGTCTTATCCACAATCGCGCGCTACTTCAGAGTCCTTTTCGGCATTTCGACAACGCCGCTGAGCCAAGCTCAGACCATGACCATGCCGATATATGCCATGCCACAAATGTATGGTCAACCCATGGCTATGCCGACCATGCCATCGTCTCCATAGGCATAACTGGACATCAAGATCAAGCGACAGTATATTTACTTACATCAGCTAAATGTCAGATTGCCACGTCGACTTGATCCGGTTGTTGTGATAAATTAAAACGTGGTAATCTGACATTTAGCAGCTCAAAGCAATGTTTTAATTTACCGAACTTTGGATTTTGAAGACTTATTTATTTAATTTATTTTTACTTAATAGTTCAGGTGACTTATAACATTGTGAGGTTTCCCACCCCTAAGGCTGATTCTATTTCAAAAATGCGCGAACCCGTCGACTTAATAATTTATTAAATTAATTTAAGTTATTAAAGACATATTTATTCAGCACTTAGTTAAAATAAAATAATGTTAACTAGCGTTTGTGTTTTTTTGTTAATCCTATTCTCAAACAATCACCCCAAAATTCTTATTTATCTAGTCGTCTTTTTTAACCGACTTCAAAAAAAAGGAGGAGGTTCTCAATTCGGTTGTATTTTTTTTTTTTTTTTTTTTTTTATGTTTGTTACCTCAGATCTCCGTCATTTATGAACCGATTTTCGAGAATCTTGTTTAACTATATTCTTCTCCAGAATAAACATCAATAGAAAGCAAAGTATATTTTAATTCCTTTTCATATTGAACCAACAATTTTTATCAATGCTGTTATTTCAAAGAAAGTTTAGAGTAGGTAGATACATCTCATACATTATCCTTTCATAAAGATATTCCCAGAAGCGGGATCGTTATTCAAAAAGGCATTCATCATTTGGGAATAAATAGGCTTGTAAATAAAATAGTTCGTTTAATAAAGCTTACAGTGATAGCCAAGTTGGTAGAACGCTTTCCTCGGTAACGAGGATCGCAGGTTCAAACCCCGGCTCGCACCTCTGGGATTACTGGATTTCATATGCGAATCTCATTTTCAACCATGATTATCACTTGCTAAACGATGAAGGAAAACATCGCGAGGAAACCTGCATGTCTGATAGACACCCTCGAAAGACGTGTGAAGTCCGCCAACCCGCACTGGGCAAGCTTGGTGGACTATGGCGTAATCCCCCTCGCATCGAGGAGAGGCGCCCAACAGAGGGACATTAAAAGGGTTGGTATTATTTTAATGAAGAAAAGACTCGAATTTCTTATTTCACTGGCAAACATATTTTTCTACTTAATGTTTAATCTTAAAAGTCCGACGCTCTATGATTGCTCGCTGTAGCCCATCTTGACTTCGAGGTTGAGAGCATGCGTCTTATATCTTACGGCGTAATCGACACCAGTCCTAATTTTGTTAAACTCAAATAGCTACAAGAGCTTCATTAAGATTTATACAATTCAAGATTATTTATCTTTTAAAATCCTCGTAAATAGAGGTGAGTTTCGCTTGATGGTCCCAGATCCTTGTTCAATCTTTTCCAGTCGTCCCAGTCTTTGTGCAGATGTGGGTCTGTGAACACTTCGTAAGTGATGTTCTTTTTCTGAAAAAATAAATAGAAAATATCTTTTTTTTTAAATATCACCAGACAAACTATTTATTAACTATACGGTCTCTATTTATTAAGCGAAGCTTGTATTACGGGTACTGTACAATGGAACGGGGATGAATGTCGTTCCTATGTAATAACGGGCAAGAAACTCCATGGATGATCTTTTTAAAAGGATCCGATACATTTTTGTGTAGGACATTGTTATGGGTATGCGAGAACACTGTATATAGGAACGGCTAGGCAGGCTTGAGCTTTGGACTCGGACCTCTGGGCACAGAATGCAGGCTTACTACCAACTGCGCTAATCAGGACGTCTGGTACATTTTTGTACACCTAGACCTATCCAGGTATCAAGGTCAACATCATTAAAGGCCACACTTCATCGTCATTTTCGGTATTGTCGATACTCACATTTGCTTTATATACAATCTACACTATATATACAGCGTGATTCAGAAAGAGTATAACTGCCATATGAACATGCGCTATTTTAGCGCATTTGTAACCATTACGTGGAGACAAAATTAAAAAAAATGCTCCTAACAAAATTACAATTCTGATACTTTGTTAGCAAATTCTTTACTTTCTTTAACACGAATTACCAACAAAATCTAGATATATAAAAAGAAATATGCTTCAGTTTCGCAATTAGGTACCTAATGTGATATAAAATTCATTCAAGTTGTATCGTAGAGCGCCTTCAACTTTTACAATAATAGACTGTACTCTACTCTTATCAAAACACATTTTTCTGACATGCAGAATATTAAAAAAGTTATCTTATAAAATAATCGTGCTTCTTTCTTTACACATACAATAATGCTGATCTAAAAATATCACTGTCTCGCCCACACACGGTCATGAGAAGGTTGACTCTATAAAAGCTATAATGAATATCGCCAGACAAACACAACAGTACGGGCCCTACTAAGCATCGCTTATATTCCATCTATCCATCAGCCGAGAGATGTCTTCTAATAGACATATACCTCCCCGAATGATTTTCGCACCTTCTAGGGGGCTTTCCTATCCTACTTACGGCTTGTCGTAGCTATTCTAGATTCTGTCTGCCCCAACAGCCATCGGTTCTTAGAGCTACGTGCCCCACCCACGTATTTAGTCGGTTTATAATCGGCCACCTTTGGCTTTTCAAAATGAAACTCGTAAAACTGCAACTATCTTTCCTCAAGCGTGAATTTGAAACCCCAAACACGGGAACACACAATTTCTCAGTTCAATACCTCCAAAGAATCCAATAATGTCTTTTGACACGTTGAACCGTATCAACCATATAAATCCAATTTATTTTCAATCAGACACACTCCAAGCTTTGAACATCTTGATTGTATCAAATGGCGGGACACAATTATTAATTAAATATTGAACGAGATTGCGTGTCAAGAAAATGTATGTTCTATACAAGATCTTACCGCCCGTAATAATACCTAATTAGATTGCCTACGTCCTTTTGTGTACCTTCAGTGGTAAATAATTGTGTCATTTCTATACCACTAATATTATAAATTTAAAAGTTTGGATGGATTGATGGATGGATGTTTGTTACTCAATCACGCCAGAACGGCTGAACAGATCTGTATGTAATTTGGCACAGATATAGATTATAGTCTGGAATAGCACATAGGCTACTTTTTATAGGTTATAGGTGGGTTTATTAAGGTACCGCCGGCGGAGCCGCTGGAAAAAGCTAGTAAATAATATATGTATAGAATTTTGTTGATGAATCCTTTTTTTCATTTGCTACTTGAAATTGATCACATTAAGATTTAGTTTGTCACTGATAAAGTTAATTATTTCAATCTCCTATACTTAAATATGTAACTTAACACTAGTTTATCCAACCCATATATCCTACGTTCCGGGATCCAGCGCTGCCAAACATTTCCCCCGGACTTTACAATAAGTAATCGTACCGATTCGTTTGGATACCTTTCTTTATCGTAGTATCACAGACCACTTGAGACAGTTAGGCGTTCGATAAATCACTAGCTAACCCGCACTGGGCCAACGTGGTGGACTATGGCCTAATTTCCCTCGCAATGAGTGGAGGCCTGTGCCCAATAGCGGGACATTAAAAAAGGGCTGTTATTATTATAAATCACTAGTCGAAAACATCTTCTTCTCGCACCATAAAAAGTAATTTTTGACTCTATATCGGTTTTGACAAAAATACTTCAAATACATTTTGATACAACTATTGTGAATTGAAAAGGGTGTGCTACGAACTCTATCAAATCGAATTACTTATTACATGAGGTTGTGAATCGGCCTGTTCATTTGGTAGAGTAAAAAAACATACAGATTAGCTAACACGAAGTGGTTCTCGTTCGCTCTCCAAAAATAGCAACATATGTACCATGTTACCAGAATCTTTTGAGTGATTTTAACATAATATGTTCCCAACTAGATCGATCGATGAACAATGATATTGGTTGACCCAAAATGCCTATCAGCGTCTAGTGCAGTATTTATTTGAAAGTCTTTGTGTAGGTGGGATCAAGACATCTTAAAGACTTTATTTTCTAGTTAAGTATGTGTAGTTACTTACCTACAAAAGTAGGCAATGAAAGGAGTTTCTTAAAAAGTCCCGAACCATTTTTCTATCTTGATAGAAATGTAAGTTTGCCAAAGATTTTCCGTGCGATTTTATCTCAAATCCCAGGCTACATTCCATGCCACTAGGGTTGTCATTTTGGTGTGGTTGCAAATAAAAAAAACCTTATTTTAATGAAGTTCATGTCATTTTATTAATTAAGCCGAGGCTAAAAACATCTGAGGCACGGATTACAAGCAGTGCAGTAGACGAATGTTTTGGAAACAATTTTTTTTTTAATGGGCCATAGCCCATGAATGAATGATTTTTTTTTTATTTGACGATCTGATTAGCGCAGTTGGTAGTGACCCTGCTTTCCGCGCCGTAGGTCACGGCTTCGAATCCTGGTAGGGACGAGCTTTGTGTGATGAGCATAAATGTTTGTACCCGAGTCATTATACATTGGGTTCGGCCCTCAGTCCATTGTACGGTACCCGTAATATAAGCGTTGCTTAATGTGGTACCTTACAGTTGGCGAGTTCATCTGGCGATATTTATTATCGATATTTTTAATCCCATTTCAAGTTACGTTTGGTGGCTAGCTGGAATATTGATGGTGTGATCCAAATTGGTGCACTCTGAAGAATGCTTCTGTGAGATTGCCAAACCATGAATTGTATCTCTCTCTAGCAGCTCTTGTGCCTGTTACGAGATAAATCTTTTTGTAAATGAGACATTGTTGTGGGAATAATTTTCGTTTGACAGCCCTACGGGGTGTGGTCGACCTCAACTATTCGTTGCATTTATGCATAAAGGGACCGCCATCAAAAAGAGGGTGTTCCTATTTTGATTGAATTCAATTTATTTGATATCGCTACGGGTACAGGCAACAATATAGCCTGTATCAAGTACCTGCAGGTTTGCCCTGCTTACCTGTAGGAAATTACCTGAACTATGAAACTAAAATGTTGTACAAAATCTATTAATTATGCTTAGTTTATTATGGCTACGTATACAGGTTTATTTATATAAGGTAAACTTGCATTTCTTTAACGCATTTGTTATTATGTGATGTCTGAATTTCAATAAATCGATTTAAAAAAAAAACTCCCAAAATAATGACAGTTAGATTTAAAAATACGCGCCAACGCGTTTTTTCTTCTTTTTTTTACGTTGGCAATCGGCTACAAAATACATCAATTTTGTGCCAGTGTCGAGTAATTCTTGAATATTGTTTTTTTAATTATGAGCACCCCCGATGAAAATGATAATGGTGATAAAATGAATCCCCTGCCCCTATCAGCTGAGGATACTTTACTGAAAATTTACCGAACATCTTAGGAGAACTTGAAAGTCAAAGTCATAGTCTAATTCATTCTATTTATCTTGGTACCCGTCAATATTATATTCCAACATGATTGATGAAATCTACCTGACTGTATTGATTTCTTATATTTACGCGAATACTACACATTGAAATAAAACTATTTTTAAGGATTCTATCGCGTAAAACACCGTCGCTCCACGATGTCTGCAATCTGTGAACATGTACAAGATCGCACCCGCCATTATATCAGATTTGATAAGCCACAGATCCTCGCAAAAGAACACCGATTCCGACCAAGGATGATACGCGAGGCCATTGAAATTAAAAAACATCCTAATTTCAATAGGGAAGATGGCTGGGTGCTACCACCAGCTTGGGACCCTGTAGTAAACATCATAAAATCCAGAACCAAGCGTACCATTGCAAGACCTCAAGACACAGTGAGCTCTTTCTGCGTAGATCGGACCGCAAGTAACAACTAAATATAAGGGTACCCCCGTCAAACTATGACACTAGGACCTCTACCACCTCAGTCCTCCCGTGACCATGGTTGCTGTAAAGCAGCCGAAACGTCGGGAATGTAAAAATAAAAAATAAACGCGATAGAATCCTTAAAAATAGTTTTATTTCAATCTACCTGACTGATAAAAAAAAACGATAGAAATCTACATAATACAAACATTATATGCTTAAACATATTCTGTGTAACATATTTCGTATAATTTCGCCCGTGGGCCGCTGGCTGCCGCATTCAATCCAAAATGGAATGCCCACGCTATGTTTTCTTTGTTTTATTTAATGCTTTTGATTACATTTTAGAGGCAGAAGAATTTTCGTTTGCTGTTTTTTTTATACTGTACATTTTCATTAGAGTATTTGTAACCACCGTGTCAGATTAATAATATTATGTTCATTTTAGAATCAGAATATTTTTTATTCACGTAGACCATTAAGTACAGTACTTATGAATCGTCAAAAATTACAAAATACTATGCTACTACTTTACCACCCGTTCGGAATGCCGTTCCTATGGAGAAGAACGGGCAAGAAACTCCATGATTGCTATTTTTTTAAAAGATCTTTTACATTTTGGAGCAATACATTGTTATAGGAATGTGAGAAAAATGTAGGAACGGCTAATCAGACTTTAGCAGCAGGTCACAAAAAAGTACTAAGTATAAAATATTTAAAATTGAATCAGAATCAGAATCAAAATATTTTTTATTCACGTAGACCATTATTGTACAGTACTTATGAATCGTCAAGTTACAAAAATATTATACTACTGCTTTACCACCCGTTCGGAACGCCGTTCCTATGGAGAAGAACGGGCAAGAAACTCCATGGTTATTGGCTCCATTGATATTGTAAATTCTGTCTTCACATAATGATTATAAATGCGTAAATGAAGCGTAGTTTCAAGGCGCGCGCAGTTAGTATAGCCTTCGTAAATTACCCTGTATATAAGCTGTTCTCCATAATGTGTTAAGGTTGTTATCCATCATAACGATAGCTTTCCCTAACGTTGTGTATTCCTTTTAAACAACCTTATATAGCTTTTTATTACACAAATATATGGTATTTTTCCCGGCCTTAGATATAAGGCGGCTATATACATAACATCCACATTTCAGTTTATCCCTTGTACTCATTATGAGGGTACAGTGGAAAACAAAATATTTATGTTAAAAATAATTAGTTTGTTAAAAAGAGGTTAGAGGTTAATAAAATAATACAAAACATATTCAATTCATTTATTCCATAATAAATGTAAGTATAAATAATTATTTAATATTCAGTGTCAATAAATGCGAAATTAGCATGTTATATTGTACAAGTTAGTGAATACAACTAAAGTTAATAACAATAAATAAATAGTGCTATTTACATTAAAAGTGCAGCTTATAATTAAAATAAATAATTATTGTTGAAGTTAATAAAAAATTGAGCATTCCGAATATTGAGCGCACGCAAGCTGAGTGTACGGAAACTGAGCGTAACGAATCATTTTCGACATCTCATTCTTGCTGCCTTGTCTTTTGGTGGGATAGTTCTTGTTCAAAATAAGAATTTGAATCAAAGATCTGACTGACAGCACGCTTTGCAAACTGTACTTGACGCAACAATGATTAAGATTTCTTTGATATACAAACTTTATTAGTTTCACATAAATCTTTGTGACTACCTGCTTTGAATGATTATAACACTTCAGTCATACTCTGTACTGAGCAGATAGAACATGAACCCATAGACCTGTCATAAATTACCTACAATAACTTTCGCGTCATACATTTCAATTTCGCATATAAGTAGACATATTAAGGTACATATTGCAATAAGCCTCGCTGGGCTTTCATGACGAATACTCGCCGTTTATTTCCGTCAGTCCGAGGCACCATTAGTCCTTTTTGACGGTGGCCTGGAAAGTATGCGTTCTTTAATTTATTTTTAAATTAAATTCATTTTTCTAGTAAACTTTCTTAAAAAGTCTACGATTATTTTATTCGTTCCCAAACGATTGTCGTTCGCTTGACTGAAAACAAAATAAAATATTGTTTGAAAATAATTAAATATGAATATGATTTTGCAAATAATAATAATGTAAAATGTTGTGTTGAAAAATGTTTTGAAATGAAGTGTGTGTTTTTTTTTAATCAGTAATATGGAGCGTGAGTGCATACTGTCTATTCCCGTGATAGAAATAATGGAAATATTTGTTTTGTGAATATTCATTTCTTTGTGCATTTAAGCCTGTGTGGAATGAAAAGTGCTTATAATACCAGATAAAAGAACTTATCTAGCTTTGCTTACTATGCGAGAAGTGCTCGTGCCAAACACGTTCAGTATTTGTGAACACAGTATGTGAACGTGTATTTGTAGGCACACGGCTACGTGTCTTAGCTAAATACAATCGAGTGCACAGTAATTAAATTCAAATAAAAGTAAGAACATAGTTAAATACGGTAAGTATACCATCATAATTGCATGCTCGTGGCATTAAAAAATATTTGCCTAATTTTATGACAATTTGAACACTTTACAGATTAATTATACTTAGCTCGGTCAGGTATAAAATTAATTAATGCTGGAGATTTTCCTAAAATATTATTGAATTTATAAAAGCACTAGCTGCGCCCGGCGGTGTTACCCGCGATAAAAAGTATGAAAAATTAAAACATCTATCCCACGGGAACCATACATTTTACCGGGATAAAAAGTAGCCTATGTGCTATTCCAGACTATAATCTATCTCTGTGCCAAATTTCATCCAGATCCGTTCAGCCGTTCGGGCGTGAAAGAGTAACAAACATCCATCCATCTATCCATCCATCGATCCATCCATCCAAACTTTCACATTTATAATATTAGTATAGATTTATAATATTAGTATAGATTAAATATTTCCATTTACGTAGCAAACATGTGCTGCTATTGGACAGACGAGATATTTGCCGAGACGCGAGTACGTGCGTATTGAACTTAAATATTAACATTTTCCTGACTTGAATATTTTTTTATATAACATTAATTCGGTTTGTGTTTCAGATTCTCAAGAAATATAATCCGTTTGTTTGTCTGTATTTTGTTTCGTAAACTTTTCGTAAAACTCGTACCGCCAACATAAACTTATCGTAATCTTAGTAAGAAACAGCATAATATTTTTTGAAATAACGGCTAATAAAAAAACTAACACTTTTCGACACATCTGTACCTGTTTTCAAAATAAAATTGTCGCGATTGCATCGCTTTTAAAGTTTATTCGAGAAGTGTTAAACAGATTTGCAGATCACGTACGCTAAATACGACTTGAAGTCACGAACAAGTCGAGTCGACTTAAAAAAATAACTACATTACTATTTATTAAGTCTATCCTTAGCACGGAGACTATGTTCTCATTTATTGGTTATGGCACACATTTACTGATAGCTCCTTATGATCATCACTAATGCTTGTGCATTCTATTGCCACTAATAATACAATTTTAAAGACATAAATTAACCAATAGGATTGCTTTAAAATGGCGCTTTCCTATTGGTCGTTAAATTACTTGCATCTTTTCATATTGATTTTTGTTTCTTGTTCTGTGTAATGTTTAAATAATATAAACATATTTAACTATAATACCTAGACTTTAATGCTATAACAATCTCGGTGCTCAGTGCGAGCTAACTGTATACTTTATAGTCTACCGTATTTAAACATTTTGTATGGAGAATTGAAAAGCGCCTCTAGTGGACGGTATTTCAAACTTTCGATTCTCTATACAAAATGTGTAAATACAGTATACGGTTAGCTTACGAATAATCTCGCACTTGAAGTAATGGTAATTATATTTTGTCTTGCGCTTGAGTACGCGACGGTAGTACATGAATATTTTTTCAACATTCATTTAACAAATTATAACGAATTATTTCCCGCCCGAATTTCATTTTTTGTTTACATGCCGTATAAAACTGTGTTGACATTGATTAATGTATTCATTTCCTTGAACGCCGCATTTTTTATATTACAATAATATTAGTCGCATTAATGTTCGCGGTTATTTCTAGGTTCAACCGCAATTTTTGAATTGCGTTCCGTAATTGATTTATAAAATGTATGTATGTACAAGCAACAACTAACAACCAGATCTTTTTGTCTCCCGCTTTGCAATGGAGGGAAGTGGATAATTTTCTTCCAACTCCTCCTATTTATCTTTCGATTAATTTCGTGCGGTTTCCAAGACAATTAACTTTATCCCGGGACTCGCCGAGGGTCAAACCTCGGTGTCTTCATTGGACACCACTGTAGATCCTGGCTTACAGGAGTAGCAGTGGTGGGAGTGTGTGGCGGGCCTAGTCCCATTAAAAAAAAAAAGCAACAACTAAATATGAGGGTACCCCGGTTCAAACTATGACACTAGCAGGTCAAACACCTCAGTCCTCCCGTGACCATGGTTGCTGTAAACCAGCCGAAACGACGGGAACGTAAAAACATAAAATATACGCGATAAAATCCGAAAAATCGATTTATGAGTTATATATATACGAAAAACCGGAGGAGGTTATAAATGTGACTCGTATATATTTTTCCCAAAATATCTCATTTACCACCTACAAGCCTAGATCCTCTTTCTTTGCCCCATAACCCATAGCCCGTAATCCATCGCTACTACCAATGAAATGTATATTGTTTGATCTCAGCCTCCAATTAAGCGGCCAGCGGGGCGGCGGCGGCGGCGGCGCGGAAGCGGCAGGATCTTATGCGTAAAATCAAATGGACCGGTTCTCGAAAATAGCGGCGCGGCAGCGGCGCGGGGCGGCCAACGAGCTCCGCTCCCGCGCCGCCGCCCCGCTGCCCGCTAAATTCGAGGCTGAGGCCTCAGATGAACGTTATTGTAGATAAGGAAAATGTTATCAGATTTCCTACGGGAAGGGCAGTTATTAGGCGTAACCAAAAAGCAATGTTGCCGACACAACAGAAATGGGAATGTGTTATGTTTGGCCGCTGTTTTTCCTGAATAATAATAACATTGCGTTTTTACATGAAACTAGTCATGGATGTTTAATATCTACATAAGTAATATAGACCTTATAGTTGCTGTGTTCGTCTGAATATTTATTATTTTTAATCAGTGATATATTATTTGATATAGGTACATGACCGATCTAATATATTAGGTACCTACGGAATGAATTCGACCGAAATCCAAATACCATAATTTGGTCGTTATTTCCAAGTCATCATTTAAAAACCCATCATGTAAAGGTTTTTTATGGCCATTTAAAAATACATTTTTTCCTATCGAAAATCGCACGTACGGCTAATTGTGAAAATATCATGTGATTTTATATTTTATACCACAACCTTTTCTGTTTACCAAAATATTTGCGTACGTCATGACTGATTCATCCATTTATTTTTTTATTACAAAGATACATGCTAAAGATACTACTACCTTAGTGATAATGTAAACTAACTTAAATAATGTGTTAGCGCGGAGTTAGCGCTGTAGCGATATCTTAATTGAGAAAACAGCGCTAAATCCGCTGCGGTATCATAGAAGAGATCAGGGGCCCAATTCTCCTAATTTAAATAAAATTACATACGATTGCCATTCCAGCGACACACTATTGAGGTTCAACCACGACTGTGACAGATTGGGTATTCTGCTAAAACTTTAATGTCGTCTTGATGGAGTCTCATTTCAGTGTCAATAGTTGTGTGTCGACTGCTAGAAATGTCAGATAACTTGTAGAATTCCATTACTTAGCTACATTATATTGATACACGACTGAAGTTCAGAATACGAAATAGTTAAATGGCAGTTGAATGACTGCTCAGTGGAAAGGCGCTGGTCTTGAAAAACTAGTTGGCTACCAAATGTACAAAATCATTTAATCGACACGCTATCGACACTTCACTAAAGCGTTTGTAAATTAGCAGAATTGAGCCCCAGTTCTTTAAAACAAACATGCAGCAAACATACATGCAAAATATGTACATTGGATTTGTTTAGCCATTGTAGATAAGGCACATTATGCAACATTACTTGATATAAGGATAATTTTCTTAATACTTCTATTATTACCTTATAGGATTGATATAGTGGGGTGATACACAAAACGTCATAACACCTATTTCTGCGAATGATGGGCGAATAATCTCTTAACACCTTCGTTTCGCTCCTGGTGTTAAGATAAAGCCTAATATGATTAGGGGAAATAAACTACTGGATAGATTATATGTCGTAGCTCCCTGAAATTATGTCGAAGTCACGCCTAGACCACAGATAAGAAAGCTAATAAAACCCGAATCACTCCGAGAGAGTAGGGTATAGAACCTTCAGAACGAAACGGCAAAAGAAATGGCATTTTTACGGCTTCTTTAAAAGTAAATAATGTTCAATACCTATGCCATCTTGACTTTACGAACTATCGAAGTGCAAAAACGAATGACCGCCTAATAAATTGTGAAACTCATTCCCAGGGCCCCAAGTCTGCTAACACAATCAATTCATAATCGAACAGCAACCGCATAGTAACTGTCACTTTTGACAGATATTGTATGGGTTTTTTTTTATACATTATAGGCAAGTATTTGATCTCGATCTCACTTGATGGTAAGTGACGATGAGATCTACCGTGGAGCATACTTGCCTAGGTAGGAAGGCGGCAGTAGATCGAGACGCTACATTCACTAGGCACATGCAGCGCAACTGATCTGACCCGCCATCCATGAATGGCAACACCGAACATCATGTCGGAACATGGCTAGGCCGCTTGGCGACATGGCTTTATATCGGTCAATAGTGACAGTTGCTATGCGGTTGCTGTTCGACGATGAATCGATTATGTTAGCAGACTTGGGTTCAGGTCATGCACTCATTGCAATATAATTACAGTAATTATTTTGCATATCTAGATCTCCTAAAGGTAAATAGGACGCCTGGTTTAATATTTCCTACGTCATTTATATTCCTTGTCTGTAAATAAAATGCCCATTTTAAAAAAGTTTCAGAAAAATCCGTCGCCTTATAAAAAAAAATCTTAGTAGCAAAACTACACGGCAAAACAAATCCAAAACTAGGAAGAAATGCATCCCAATATAATATGCGTCTAATGGTTCACCTGAGACGAGACGAGCTTCTTCAGTCCGATGATGACTGACAGCAGCAGTGACACTTTGGCAATCAATAAAGCCTTGCCAACTAGCAGGGCAAGAAACTTGTAGGTGAGGGCCGCAAGGAGGCCAAATTTCATGGCACCGGCTGCTATGAACGGTGCCATGTTCTTATTGCGACCGCGGCCGCTCTCGAAGGCTTCGGGGGTTTTCAATGATACTCCTGGAATTGAGAGACGAACCAATTGAGAGTTTGAATTCAAAATATACATAAATCTATAAGGTATACTTGTAACAAATCTTTTTAACTAAAAACAAACCGTCTTCAAAAAACTAAAAAGCGAAATAAATCTTATGTTTAAATCTACCTTGTCTAACTAAAGCAAATATTTAATGAATGTGAAGTCGACATACACGATACAACCGAATTGAGAACCTCCTCCTTTTTGAAGTCGGTTAAAACCAAATAAAGTTAAAAAATTAACTTATTTGTATATTTGTCGTAACAAGTTACGTATATATCAACCATCTTATGTATTGCAGTTTATATATTAACTAGCTGTCCCTACGAACTTCACTTCCGGCTCAGAATGAAATGTATGAGAAAATGAATTATCTTTATTATTATTAGTTACTAGCTGCGCCCGGCGGTGTTACCCGCGATAAAAAGTAGCCTATGTGCTATTCCAGACTATAATCTATCTCTGTGCCAAATTTCATCCAGATCCGTTCAGCCGTTCGGGCGTGAAAGAGTAACAAACATCCATCCATCTATCCATCCATCTATCCATCCATCCAAACTTTCACATTTATAATATTAAGTAAGTATAGTATAGATTCTTCTATTCGACGCGAAGACAAATTCAAAAAATCAATGATCATAAAAATCGGCCCACCCGTTCTTTAATTTATCCAGAAATATTTAAGTGTCAATGTTTGTTGTCCCAAATAAATAAAAAGATTGTCCCAACTGTTCTCAAGGGATTAGAATATGCTGATCTAATTACTACCACTAAGTCACGACCCTAATTAATCCCTAGAGATGTACCATCGAGATACTAATCGACTAACGACTTCGATTTGCCAGTTGAAGTTAGTGCCATGTTAGCGATCGGGGCTGATTAGTTTATGACCCTATCATTTGATGGTGGTAAATGAAAATAGACTTAAGTATCTTAGTATTAACATGGCTTTTGGAAGAAGTCAATGGGAAGTTGTTCCGTTTCATCCTATGACATTTCATCCTACCATTTTGTTTTTTTTTAATCAATCGATTTATATTCTTAATTCATCCCGCGAGTGTTCTTAAGTCAACTTGATAGTTTCGCAATCCGGTCAGCTAAGAATACTCACGGGGTGAATTAAGAATATTTAATTCAATTATCGGTTGAATTATTTAAAAAAATAGGATGTGACGTCATAGGACGAAAACGAAAAAAACCTGTGGATTTCGTGAGGATATTTGGAAATCAGAAATTATTCATTACTTTGTGAACTTATCTGAGCTCGTTATCGTATTACTTAAAATACAATAATTGCATTAAAACTTCAAATTCTTGATGGAATACTAGAACCCAACTCACCAACTCCAATACTGCCGTCATTCTCCTTCTTCCCAGTGATCACCAGGTCTGCGTTATCTAGGAGCCTGTACCTCAGTGATCTGGAGGTGGCGAAGTTCCACAGCTTATCCATGATCAACTGCTGAGCCTGGTCCTCAACAGCTGTTCCGGCCCTCGCCAGGGACTCAGGTTTCACTGGAATCTCTGTAGCTGCACCGTGGCTGGAGTTGAATAACAATAAGGATGTACAAACATTTCTGAAAATGCCGCCACATCTTCCTATAACACATTATGACGCTAAATTTACCTCACTTTCTGTGTAAAATATGATAAAATTAAAAATAAGGAATGAAAGTCTCTGTAACTAGGATTCGCGGTCATGTTACAAAAATATATGTACTTTTGATGTTTTTATTTAAATACAATATAATCTAACTACACATTTCAATGTTCGCATAAATACATATAAAACAATAATGTGGATTACTTTTCGTGTGATGACTACAAATGTATTAAAAACACACTCCCTGGAGCACACTGCAGACGCGATTTCTCTTTGTCCTTGTCTATCATTACAGGCGAGCTCTTTCCCGAATGGAAACCGCACAACTCGACTTTCGGTGTCATTCTTTATCACACGACAAAGAACGACATGAAAAGGCAGCTTCCAGAATGAAGGTCTTCCCGGATCCCCAAGGTTCAATGGAAGGTGCCCCAAGCCACTAATTCCATCAACCCGTTAATTTTTAAACCATTATAATAATATTTCTTGTCATTCATCATTCAAATTGACGACTAACCTCTCATCAACGATCATTAT
Source organism: Pheosia gnoma (assembly GCA_905404115.1). Taxonomy (NCBI): domain Eukaryota; kingdom Metazoa; phylum Arthropoda; class Insecta; order Lepidoptera; family Notodontidae; genus Pheosia; species Pheosia gnoma. The sequence goes on from FR989916.1 coordinate 632,653, forward strand.
ATCATCAGAGAGCTGAACGGATGCTGTCCTCAGCATCCTGTCCACGTATCCTACCAGCTCGATGGCAATGCATGCCGAGGTCTCCCGGCCGACACATTTGTTCGTCAGGCCGCGTTTCAGCGAATCTTCCGATGGAGTCGTCTGTAAGAAGCGAAAAGAAAATTTGAAGTGCATACACTTTTGGTGTAGTCTTTGGTATAGAGTCCATACATTTTGTTTGAAGTTTGAGATGAAGAGGTTTCCCTATAAAATATTCTTTGTTAAGATGTATTTCAATCATAAACCCTTAAATTTCTAAACTTAATTGCCCATATTTTTTACATGACTTAATACCTACGAGAAAAATAACTAGACCTATGATCTATATAAAAATGTTACTCAGTCACGCATCAATAAAACATGTATTTGAGGGTAAATAACTATGAAATATCATTGGCAAACCCAACGGTATTATGGACTAAAATTGTGTATATTTTTCGTAACAAAAGGATTATTTTATTGTTCAGGAAATAAGCAATCTTCGTAGTTCATTTACATATTTTTCATTAATTTCACCAGCTGATTTCAAGCCTTGACACAACACATTAAGGGCTGTTATCAAATTTGACACCTCTATCTGTCTCCTAGGTTTAAAACAGCAGAGAATCTCAATTTTAAGTTCACACCAAAACGGGAAATCTTAATTTGAGGAATAAAATTTCAAATGCCCTACGCAGTCAAACGTTTCAGAACGTAAATTACAAGGACGACCATAAAAACCACACCACCGTTGTAATTTCGTAGGGCTGCCACCTCTTGACTGATTTTTTTCTGTGGCTGCCACCAACCTTAATTTCACAGAGCCCTTTGACCAACGCGCAAAACCGCCACGCCTATTCTGAGTACTGGCCTTTTGCGTCCGACATTTAAAAATGAGTTATATGTTTAAACCGCTACACATTATATATCTCTGTTATTTTATCTATATATACATATCGATATCAAGAAAAAAAAATAGACCAAGTCACGTGACCATCAAAAAGATTTGAGATGCATTGAAGCCAAGTCCAAATGTAAATATTATTTTTATCATAACCCGATTCAGTTTTGTGTAAATACAAAACGGTATCTTACCAAGTTATTAAACAAATAGGGGTAGTGAAACATTTAATAAAGTTGTTTAAAACGCTAAGTTAACTTATATCTCATAATAAAATGCAAATTGACTCTCTAAAGAACCTCTGGGAAACTCTATGAAAATAAGATAAGTAGAGTTTAGAGATGTGCTCGGGCGAATGACTTTATACTCGAGTTGACTCGAGTAGGTACTGTTGAAATGAGGAGTCAATACTTTTGCTTTATTTGTACAATAAGTTGAAGTTAAGAAGACGCTATTTTTTAAAATAAAATTTGATTGCAACAGTTAAATATAACATTAAAATTCTCAGCAGGGTCTCTGCATGTTGGCCCCATGTCCCCGCATAAGCCTTCCAAAGTTCCAGGTATAGCCCGTGTGGCTAGAGACATGAAAATAAAAATATTTATAATATGATTTTTTATTGAAACAGTGAAAGATCATTACAATTTTAACAGTTTTGAATATGTTTTGTCTTTGATTGTATTTTGCAAAAAAAAATTATTAAAAAAGATATTAGAAGTCGCGAGGTGATCGTCACGAGAGTTCTTGTGCCACAATGATCCCGTTTTCAACTTTCCGCGTATAATTGATACTCAGATATAGTCTGACGTCGGGTGAAAATATTGAAGAAAAGCTATTGCTTTCCACCTGTTGGGAAGTTTATAATTGCTGTATTTGTTTATTGTTCAATATGATTTGATGATACAACTGCTGTAACAAATGACGGTGCTCGCTAAAGACATAGACCGTCTATTCCAAAGTATTTTGATATTTGTAGGACTTCTGATGTTTTCCGGTCCCAAGAAATAATAGACTACAACCACAATACAAAATACTCCTTTTAAGGATTTAATGGAGAAGGCAACACATTATGAGGAAACCTACATGTCTAAGAGAACCCTTCGAAACATGTGTGAAGTCCGCCAACCCGCACTGGGCCAGAATGGCGGACTATGGCCTAACCCCTCTCGCATTGATGGAAGACATGTGCCCAACACTGGGACCTAATATGAGCTGGTATTATTTATTATTATTAAAGGTGCACAAGGAAAATCTTTGGCTAAAAGCACCAGGGTATCATATATTATGTACCCATTACCTTGATACAAAGCGTAATTGTCTAAGAACATTATTAATGAGGGCGACATGTCCCAACACTATTAATTAACTTGTTTTGACGCGTCCCAAGAGGGGTGATACAGAAATATGTATACTCCATTCAGGGACCACAAATACTCAAGTTTGCAAACACAATAGACTAATTGACTGTGTTGGAAAAACTATCTTAAATTGTTAATTAGTTTAATATGATGCTAACAATATAGTTGTTTCATTGGAAAATCCAGTATTTTCCATACAATTCGATGATACATTTTAAATATTTTATTTTTTTATTATTTTTTATTACATTATAGGCAAGTATTTGATCTCGATCTCACCTGATGGTAAGTGATGATGAGATCTATGATGGAGCATACTTGCCTAGGTAGGATGGCGGCAGTAGATCAGGTAGCTGATCTGACCCGCCATCCATGAATGGCAACACCGAACATCATGCCGGAACACGGCTAGGCCGCTTGGCGACATGGCTTTGTTCAGTGGGTGGTGACTAACCACGGCCGAAGCCTACCACCAGTAGAGTTGTCACCTAGTTGGCACCACCCAGGGTCACGTGTAGGGTATCTCGAGGGTATTTAATTCTCCTACGGACAAAGGTGACTCGACCCCAAAAAATAAAAAATACCGGCAAAACCCAGCCTCCGGGTCACGTAACCCTTGTGAAAAAAATGGCTGAAAAAACAATTAAAAGCCCAAATATTACCACACTCGTATTGACAACCTGGCACCGATTACAACGGTGTGACGTCACAACGCATCAACCAACAATCCAAAGCTTTTTTGATCACGTGGTCGAACTAAAAAAATACATCATTTTATTATATGATTTTAAAGAGAATAATTCATATTTTGCAGTTCAGTTAAGACTAATAGTAACTTTAAGATAATGACAGATAATGCGAAAGAAATAAAATTAAAATAGGGCATTATTTAAGGAAACCCCAAGACGAATTGGGTGAAGACTTAAAAAGTCTGGTGACATTGACAATCATATGCATACCCCAGCTATCGTTATACCTACCTACTTAATTACACTATATTGTGTTAAATAGGCCGTGCACTTCTATTGAGTGAGCAAGCAAGCGATAATTAGCTAACATGCTTCCTAATCATTCAGTGCGTAAGCATTTACTGGTAACTTAACTGTTAGTTAGTGTTAGACAACCGTATCTGGAACTAACTCCGAGACAAATGATATAAAACAAAAGGTACTCGGGTGAGGCTACACAAACCTTTGCCTCGTCCAGCCTCGCGAGGCTACACGGTCAGTCTGTACTCGGCTATTGATGTTAGTGCACGAATGACATTTCCGAACTAGGGGTAGAGTCTTGGGCGGTTAATTTATCACTCTAATCAATTAAATAATTAAAATTCTGATTGCTATGTCGTGATTTGCCCCAGTCTGAGTATGTATTGTATTATGGGTATACGGTACCCATAATACAAGCTTAGTTTAGTTTGGGACCATACTCGAACATTGGGTGTGTTCATTGTTCTGATAGTGAACAAGTCTGAGCACTAGAATCCAAAACCCATGACTAAATTAAATACTAATTACTATACCATCTAACTGCTATAAATGATCGATATCTATACACCAATACAAATAAATAAAATTGGAGTGTCTATTTGTAATATTAAAATAACCGCTTTTACTAAGTGAATTTGGATATATACACGGTACATATAATAAAACAACATTTTTTTAAATTTTTGTGTGTCTGGCTGTTTGTTTCGACTAATCTCTAAAATGGCTGGTTCGATTTTGACGGGACTTTCATTGGCAGATAGCTGATGTAACAAGGAGTAACTCAGGCAACTTTTATTTTAGAAAAACTTTTTTGTTCAATACCACGCGGACGAAGTCGCGGGTAACAGCAAGTACCAACTAAATGCTATAAATGATCGACAGTCAATATAAATCACAAGATTTTCTAATGATCGAACTAAATGATCCATAGATCAGCGCGTCCCGCATCGTTGACTCTGTTCACCGTAGAAAATGCGCACGAGATGCGTAGATATTCGCTTTCAGAATGCCACCTGTCACTCTGTGGAAATCTGGGTGAAATGCTATGAAACTAAATTTATTGCTGAATTATAACCTTTTATTATACGACGACCTTTTATTATAATGACGACCTGATTAGCGCAGTGGTAGTAACTCTGCTTTCTGCGCCGAGGGTCCCGGGTTCGAATCCTGGTAGGGACACAAGCTTTGTGTGATGAGCACGAATGTTTGTGCCCAAGTCATGGATGTGTAATATCTATATAAGTATTATATACTGAGTTGACCTTCAGTCCATTGTACGGTACCCATAATACAAGCGTTGCTTAGTGTGGGACCGTATAGTTGGTGTGTTTGTCTTTTTCGAGGAACGAAAAAGACAGATCTCCTGTCACCAGTCGAGGCAATCAACCTAGATGATTATCTGTGGATTAAGTCTTTAGCGCTATGACTCTATGGGCCTAACATCTCTACGCCTAATGGCATAAATACGTAGTTTAACTTTATTGTAGCAGACAACATAATAAGAAAGTACACACTCAAACCAAAACCATTTTCTAAACTGAGTTAATTGTTTATTCGAAAACACATCACTCTTTATCCAGACTATGAATTAGCAGCATTTAATTTATACAAAACCATTATTAACGATTATTTCAAATTCTAAGATAATATTACCAAAACTTTTGATTAGTTTTGAACCATTTTCAGGGTAAATTCAGGGTTTATATTATAACTTGTGAATGCGAAATTACTTACAACTAGCTTTTGCCCGCGGTTCCGCGCGCGATAACTTGATGTAACATATACTAAAGGATTATGTAGTTGGCTATTAGTGAAATTATTTCCAGAATCAGATGAGTAGATCCGGAAATTACATACAAACTTTACCTTCTTACAATATTAGTATTAGATACATACAGATATTATTTAATGGGTCTACGCTAATGATACATATTACTTCTTTTGTATAATAATTTCATTACAAATCAGCTCCATTTTTATCGGTAACCCCCTTATCATGAGTACCAGTTATGTCGTAAAAACGTGCATTTAAGATTTCCCAGTAAAAGTTCAAAAGACTCGCGTTGAAGAGGGATGAAAGGAAAATGTTTTTGTGAGCAGTTCCAGAATCGATAATTAGCTATCAGTATGTTTTGGAGCTTTAATGATAAATAATTTACTGTTGAGTCATGATTATAGGAAAACATGTAACATGTTCTTGTTCAGTTTACGATACGAGGAGTTTGTAAAATTGAAATAAACCTCATTTTACAGATTTTATCGCGTTTATGTTATGTTCTTTACGTTCCCGACGTTTCGGCTGCTTTACAGCTACCATGGTCACGAGTAGATATTATGACCAATATTTTTATTTTTTAAATCTTCTAAACAAAAATGTTACGATTCAAAAGCTGTATAAATGTAAAAAAAATTAGATTGTAATAATACATTTATTTAATTAAGATCACGAGAAATGTTATAAGTTATCTATATTATGTAAGTATTTAACATAATTATTTCAGCATCAATCGTAAAACATTAAAAAGATTTATATATTTTTATAGAAAATAAAAATAAAAGTTTGTATACCCGAGCCATGGATGTTTAATATTTATATAAGTGTTATATACTGAGTTCGCCATCAGTCCATTGTACGGTATCCATATTACAAGCGTTGCTTAGTGTGGGACCGTGTAGTTGGTGTGTTCATTTTACGATATTTATTTAACTAGGTTTTTTTTAAACAGTACGAATATGTCAAATGTTTTCTATTAATATATAATCAAATAGTTTAATGGCTCACCTCATTATCGATCTGACTAGGCCTCACAACACCGACTAGCAGGAACGACAGTAAAAATACGTTTTTCATTTTCGTTTGATCGCTTTTCACTTCACAAGTCACTTCAATGTTCAATGTAGGTATACAGATAGTTAAGTGCAACACTTGGCTAGTATATAGCAAATGAAGTCATAACACACGGTCTATTGTTTTATATGAACGCATCAATGAATATACGGTGGGATTTTCTAACTCAACTGCTGTGTTTCATGCTTGTGTTTGTTTGTTTATAAATATTTATTATACTTTTAAAAATGCGATGGGCTTAAAAACTATTCTATTGACTTTGACTGTGTTCGTTTGGCAATATTATAAAAAAAAATATTACTTTAAAACATATCATATGTTTTTTTTACACATATCTAGATGATGTCATAATAGCTAACTCAATTCCAGATTAAAATTTACAAACTTGTCTTCTGACTTAACTACTGAGGACTTTGACAATACTTACAAGAGAGTTATCCTGCTTTTTAAAGTTTTTAAAATTGCATAAATTAAATCTGGTTAACGCCAGCATTCTGAAGGTCCTTGACTCCAAAAAAATGCGAGGAACGGCTGAAGTTATGATCATAAAAAATCAATAATTACCCTTTGAAATAAAACTATTTTTAATAGAAAAAATAGTTTTATTTCAATGTGTTGTATTCGCGTAAATATAAAAAATCAATATTAATTAACCTGATTTTTTTCATATTGTGTGACGACGGAAATATCAAGAGGAAACCTGGATAATTCCGAACCTCTGGACCTGCGTTTAAATATACCTATGTGAAGTCACAATTTCGATATGTTAATATCTATAAACAAAAATATGTTGTAGGGAACTACTTCAATATATATTTTTTAAATCGTATATTACGTCTTCGTGAAATTATTATAGGTATAACGAATATTATAAATTCTGTGGTGTGAGCAGGATGGAAGACAATTACGTTACCAAAACGCTACGTATAAAGATTGGGCTTCAGCCACAGATCCGAAAAATGAGAGAGATAGAAAGAGAATATATCAAAATGACGCGACATCCTCCTTTATTCCGAATCGGGCGTTGATTTCAACGTCATTATTCATTCCATTGTATAGGCTTACAATGAAATCAATTTGGAATCAATGGCAAGACTAAGTAGAGTGCTTTTTCAAAATAAAATTCGATGATCAAGGGGAGAGCTTGAAAAGGCTTGATTGAACAATTTCAAATATAAATCCCGTTGCTTTATAGATCTAGACACTTTCGACAGAAGTGTATAAATTAAAATTTTCGCCATGACAACAACCTTTTGTTGCCAGATGGATGCCATAGCCGTTGGTAACCCATGGTTGTTGATGTTGATGGTGGTTGATTGTTGGTTGGTTGGTAGTCTATGCCGCACTAAAATGCCATAACGCTTGTTTATATCTTCGCTCGCAATTATTCTTGAAGCTAAATTATTATTCTACGGATTTATATTTAAAAACAGTAGCTTAGAAATATTAAAATTCATTGAGAACTGACAGAGCTCAATATATATTTTGATACAAGTAAACATAAGAGCATCGCTGGCAAAATATTACAGTTGTACATTATTTCAACCCACAGATACTGATACGAGTGGTTTAAATATAGAAACGAACAATGCTTGCTTTAAAATATTACAGTTGTACATTATTTCAACCCACAGATACTGATACAAGTGGTTTAAATATAGAAACGAACAATGCTTGCTTTAAAAATATTATATAAATGTAAACCCTGAAAGAAAATTATGAAAATTGTTTTTATTTTAAACAAACGTGGGAGTATTTTAATACCTAATACGAAAGACCTCTTGAATGCGTAAGTAGATCATTATTGAGGGAATTTTCTCAAGAACTTTATCTATACATCTATACATATAAATAAAATTGGAGTGTCTGTTTGTAATATTAAAATAACCGCTTTTTACTAGGTGCATTTGGATGTATACACGTTACCTATACCGAAACAACATTTTTTACAATTTTTGTCTGTCTGTCTGTCTGTCTGTCTGTCTGTTTGTTCCGGCTAAACTCTGAAATGGCTGGAGCGATTTTGACGGGACTTTCACTGGCAGATAGCTGATGTAACAAGGAGTAACTTAGGCTACTTTTATTTTAGAAAAAAAAATAGGATCTAACGAAAAAAAATTAAAACCAATGTTGCAGCGCAGCGCCTGATTAAGTGTGATAGCAACAACCTGCAATGCGTCCCGCGGGGTCAGAATGGGCGAGCAGGCTGTTGGCAATGGTTGTCTTTGTTAAATACCACGCGGACGAAGTCGCGGGCAACAGCTAGTTTCAAATATTACTTTAAGCTTTACTTTCCTACCCTAGAGCACACTTTAATTAAGTATTCTTGTGCTGATATGTTTTGCAACTATGTTATTGAAATAAAACAAACTTTACCGATTAAATCGCGTTTGTTTTATGATTTAACGTTCCCGACGTTTCCCAAACCAAGTGCACCATTGCAAGACCTCAAGACACTGTGAGCATTTTCTGCGTAGATCAGATCGCAAACGACAACTAAATATGAGGGTACCCCAGTTCAAACTATGACACTAGGACGTCAAACACCTCAGTCCTCCCGTGACCATGGTTGCTAAAAGCAGCCGTCGGAAACCTAAAAACATAAAATGCTATGCTAAGCTATGCCATCAGCCGAAATACATCCACTGCTGGACATAGGCCTCCCCCAATGACTTCCACACATCACGGTCCTCCGCCACTCGCATCCACCGGCTTCCCGCTACGCGTGTGATATCATCGGTCCACCTTGTGGGGCCGTCCTACACTACGTCTTCTGGTTCGTGGTCGCCATTCTAGAACCTTTCTGCCCCAACGGCCATAGGTTCTGCGAGCTTTGTGCCCTGCCCACCCTAACCCCCCCAATGAAAACATAAAATAAACGCGATAAAATCAGTAAAATTAGTTTTATATTAATGTGTAGTATTCGCGTAAATATAAGAAATCAATATAACAACTATAGTCGCTGAACTTTCCTAATCGCTTCTGAATGAAGATTTCTACTCAAAAAGTCGCGTACGAACCGATAGAACCGCCACACGAATCTGCTGGCCTCGCTCAGTAACGATATGCCTCGTTCAAGGCAAATACTGCTGCCTCCAAGCGCTGTCATTTATCATTTCCCAAGTCGACATAATCAGCCCGACTGATGTCAACTTCGCGTGAACTGATTACTCGGATTAAAATTGAAACTTGGACCTTTTTGGGGTTACTTGGAGAGAAAGTTTATCAATGTTACATGGTTTTGTGAAAAATGTATTTCTTTGAATTGTATTTTGTCTATTTTTTATGGAATATTAACCATTGTGTGTTCATAAACGTGTACGCGTGTAGGAAAAAAAATAGGCCTTGTCTACAGATTGGGCCTGCATAGAATCTCCGATGTTTTGTTATTAGGTCTCGTCTACGGATGAGGCCTATGTCTGTCTGTCTGTGTCATCGTAGCACCCAAACACGTGAATCGATTTCGACGCAGTTTTTTTTATTAGAAAGCTCGTTTAATTTGGATGGCGTTTTGCTATGCTGCTTTTAATGACTGTTGATGTTTAATGGCATTGGAGACCGCGCTGTTTATAAAATAGATTAACTAAATTAGCGATCTCCGAAGCCATTAAGGATCAATAATCATTTAAAAGCGAACAAACAGATATTATTTTTTACTTTTTAAAGTTTATTTTGGCGTCGGAGATTTTTGTTTTTTTTTTATTTTATGATTTTCCATACAACGATATTAATATTCCATACGCATTTACAAGTAATCACACACAAGTTTTTTCGGCTCACAACCTGCATGTAACTTATATACATAATACATTGACAATTACCGCGGCCGGCATTCGCTCGCGTGCCGACATCGCTGTTTAGCTTTCCACGAGCCGTTTACAAGATCATTGTTACTTGAAAGTATTTTATTTGGGGTTCAGTAAATTAAACGACGTACATACTCGTAGCATATAGAAAAATATGTATTTTTTTTTGGTTCGGTCACGTGATCAAAACCGCTTTGGATTGTTGGGTTGATGCGTTGTGACGTCACACCGTCGTAATCGGTGTCGGGTTGTCAATACGAGTTTGGTAATATTTGGGATTTTAATTGGATATTCAGCCAATTTTTTTCGCAATAGTCACGCCACGTTTTGGCGGTAATTTTATTTATTTAAATCGTCAAATTTTATAGAAAATACTGGAATGTACAATGAAAGAACTTGAAGAAGACTGTTAGCATCATATTACAATTTAAGATAGTTTTTTTCACCTATTCTTGGGTATTTTTATACGGAATCCGATAGCAGTTTTCTTTATCTTGACCGTTTTTTTATGCGATTTCCCCCGATTTAATGTTGAGTTGATTATTCGCGCCATTAGTGGTGGACTCTCAATTGTTTTCAACAATCCAATGTATTTATACATAGCAAATTCTATTGTTCTTCTTTTTTCAGGTTGGCAATCAGCTCAAAAATAGTGCCATTATGCCAGTATCGAGTAATTCTTGATAATTGTTATTGAATTATATGTACCCCTGACGATAATGAAATGAATCCCGTACCTCTATCAGTAAATGTCTGAAAATACTTCAATGAAAATTTACCGAACATTTTGAGAGAACTTGAAAAGTCAAGTTATACTATTTTATGTCAATTCCCTTTACTCGTGCACGTTTATGAACACGCAATAGTTTATATCCCATTAATATTACGTAGATAATTTTAGAAAACACCCATGATTGGTGTAAAGCAGCCGAAACGTGAGCAACGCAAAAAAAAACATAAAATAAACGCGATAAAATCTGTAAAATTAGTTTCATTTCAATGTGTAGTATTCGCGTAAATATAAGAAATCAATATGTAAACTTGTAATTGTTTAAGGATAAAGATCCATGTGCCTTTATTTTATTAAACTAATTTCAACCAACTTTTCCTTAATCGTGCTCGCACACTGAGCTTAAAATTGTAACATCACTAACGCTATTATACCTTCAGTGTGGAAGCTTTATACGACCTTAAGGGAACTTGATTATGGTCCGTTTTCAGCTAAACATCGACGGAACGATACTATGGTAAAATTATTATTAGTGGGATGAGAACGAGTAGCGGGTGAAAACGGGTGAACAATGGTCGCTCCGCAATGTACTCAGACGGAAAAGCTTTTACGTTTCAACTGAGTTCTGTTACACACGGCTGTGGAGGATAATGCGCTCAAACGGCATGGCTGCTCAAAAATTATATTTTTTTGGAACGAAGTTCCTTATCGCGCGTTGCGAAAGGGGGCTAGACGGAAAAAATTAAGACGAAAAGTTGTAACGACCAATTGTAAGCTTTTTTATAAATGAAAGTATAGTAAATTATTATTTATGTTTAGTTTGTAAGTCAGCGATAGATGTCGCTGGCATGTTTTTGAACTAGGTATCGTTATGTTTTTGGTTTTTATATTGTAAACTATACTACAAAATTACTTCTAGAGCCGGTGCACTTCGAGTCAGTGGGTTCAAATTCGACGAATAAAATGGACTCATGGATGATAATGAAACAATTCTCGTACGACCCTTTTTTCTCAACCCAACTCCATTTCCTATGTAAAGGCCGGTTATAAACATGATTATTTGTAAGCCGTGCGGCGTGCGCATGTTTCTCTGTCTGTCTCTCTCACTCTTATAGAAAGCAAGCCAGATATTTTCGTTTCGTCTTTCTATTTCGCATTGAACAGTGTGGTGTCGCGACGATTATTTTTGTTGAGTGTATACAGGTTTTTTGTACATAATAAATAATAAAGGAACTTCGTTCCATCCGAGTGTCCCTTGACACCTCTCAAATTTTTTATTTTTTCATATTTATAATAAAAGTATTCGAAGGTATTTTGCCGGTCTCAATTTGAAGTATTCAAATTGACACTGGCTACACACATTCATACTATTCAACAAACATATATTATAAATATATCAACAAGCAATTTTTTAAATGCTTAAATTATTTCTTTGCAACTTTGCGTGCATCGTTATTGCAACTCAAGCTGGCGCGATTGAGACCTTTGAGTTGTAATAACGTTGCATAGCAGAGGTTATGATGCTGCAAGGATATAAAGAAGAGTTTAGCAACTCTATATTAGTTTAGTAACGAGTTTTATTAAAATATCGTCGTTTGTTCATCTATACATATAAATAAAATTGGAGTGTCTGTTTGTAATATTAAAATAACAGCTTTTTACTAATTGCATTTGGATGTATACACGTTACCTATACCGAAACCACATTTTTTAAATTTTTTGTCTGTCTGTCTGTCTGTCCGTCTGTCTGTCTGTCTGTCTGTCTGTCTGTCTGTTTGTTCCGGCTAATCTCTGAAATGGCTGTACCGATTTTGACGGGACTTTCACTGGCAGATAGCTGATGTAACAAGGAGTAAGTTAGGCTACTTTTATTTTAGAAAAAAAAATAGGATCTCACGAAAAAAAAAAAACCAATGTTGCAGCGCAGCGCCTGATTAAGTTTGATACCAACAACCTGCAATGCGTCCCGCGGGTTCAAAATGGGCGAGCAGGCTGTTGTCAACGGTTGTCTTTGTTAAATACCACGCGGACGAAGTCGCGGGCAACAGCTAGTGTATTAATAAATCTGTGTGTATTACAATATTTTCATTCGAGCGTAATGCATAATTTCAAATCTACAGCGACTGTCTGAATGAAGAGAGTAGGTAGTTGGAGTCCCTTTATATCCGACCTCGGTACCAACTTAGCCGTCAACATAATGAATAACTTTTGAAAGAGATGAAGCAAAGCAAAAAAAGCTTTGAAAGTTTTGATTATACAGACTACAGGTTAAAGCTCTATGATAAGAAAAGAGTTAGGGCTAGGTGTGCACTGATAGCAAGTTGGTAGAAAGCTGGCTTTGGAAGCTAGGTGTGCTGGTTCACACCCCAACTCGCACCCGAACCTGTATACAACGTGATTCCGAACATGTATACAACTCACTTTAGCGCATTTGTAAAAAAAACATGTGAAGTGATTTATTAAAATTAACATATTATCTCAATATTGATTTCTTATATTTACGCGAATACTACACATTGAAATAAAACTAATCTTGATGCAGATGATACAAGATGCAGGGGTATACAAACTCGATTGTGAATGTGGGCTCTCTTACATAGGACAAACCAAAAGATCTATAAAAACCCGGGTAAAAGAACACATTGCTGATGTAAAACACCGGCGCTCCACGAAGTCTGCAATCTGTGAACATGTACAAGATCGCACCCGCCATTATATCAGATTTGATAAGCCACAGATCCTCGCAAAAGAACACCGATTCCGACCAAGGATGATACGCGAGGCCATTGAAATTAAAAAACATCCTAATTTCAATAGGGAAGATGGCTGGGTGCTACCACCAGCTTGGGACCCTGTAGTAAACATCATAAAATCCAGAACCAAGCGTACCATTGCAAGACCTCAAGACACAGTGAGCTCTTTCTGCGTAGATCGGACCGCAAGTAACAACTAAATTCGTCCGCAGGAGAATTAAATACCCTCGAGATACCCTACACGTGACCCTGGGTGGTGCCAACTAGGTGACAACTCTACTGGTGGTAGGCTTCGGCCGTGGTTAGTCACCACCCACTGAACAAAGCCATGTCGCCAAGCGGCCTAGTGTTCCGGCATGATGTTCGGTGTTGCCATTCATGGATGGCGGGTCAGATCAGCTGCGCTGCATGTGCCTAGTGAATGTAGCGTCTCGATCTACTGCCGCCTTCCTACCTAGGCAAGTATGCTCCATCGTAGATCTCATCGTCACTTGCCATCAGGTGAGATCGAGATCAAATACTTGCCTATAATGTATAAAAAAAAAAAAAAAAAAAAAAAGGGTACCCCCGTCAAACTATGACACCAGGACGTCAACCACCTCAGTCCTCCCGTGACCATGGTTGCTGCAAAGCAGCCGAAACGTCGGGAACGTAGAATAAAAAATAAACCGCGATAAAATCCTTAAGATTAGTTTTATTTCAATATTATGTAAATTTTGGCTTGACATAATAATTACGAATGCGCTACAGAAGCATACTTTTGAAGGTTAGGTAGTATACCTTTTCTGAATCACGCTGTATAGTATGTCTCTTTCCATAGCTCGCTGATTAATCTTGAATGTTAAGGCTTAAAATAATAATCCATTTGAGTATTATGATAGAAACAATTTTCCAACAACAACTTGTCTCATTAGCGATGTTCGAAGCGCCTTTCATTTAATAATAGCAAATCAACTTCGAGCAACACGCGATGTGGATAATATGATAGGAACAATGCATTATAACCTCATTTTATAAACGAATGAAATTTGGATACTGCTGATGTAAATTCGCTGAATTTGTATTTCTTTGAATTATATTCAGAAATATTATGGAATATTATCCATGGCATGTAATATAAATGTGCACAGAAGAGGGAAAATAAATCAAGGTCAATGTCAAGGTCTATCATGACGTCCTAGTGTGACAGTTTGAACTGGGGTGCTCTCATATTTAGTTGTTGCTTGCGGTCTAGAAGTCGATCGCAGAAAATGCTCACAGTGTCTTGAGGTATTGCAATAGTGCTCTTGGTTTTGGATTTAATTATATTAATTACTGGATCCCAAGTCGGTGGCAGCACCCAGCCATCTTGCCCATTGAAATTAGGATGTTTTTTTTAATTTCAATGGCGTCACGTATCATCATTGGTCGGAATCGGTGTTCTTCTGCGAGGATCTGTGGTTGATAAAATCTGATATGATATCACCTGTCACCTATCATCTGTCATGTGTCACCTGTCACTGTCACACTTATTTATGAATCTATGCTCTGAATACTGAAATGCGCGTTGTGCGATATATAGTCCTAGTTATAAAGATATTTTCACAATTTCAATTCCTAGTACGTTATACGATCGGTAACTTTACATTTATTGGTATTGGATTTAATATTACCGATTGGGTACTCAAGAGAAGTGTCGTAAGAGCCCACTATACGTTCAAGTTTTACGGCCTGTGTCCATGTTAGAGTCAATACACTATACGGCAAGTGGCAACACGGATTTTATGTTTTACTAGCTGTTGCCCGCGACTTCGTCCGCGTGGTATTTAACAAAGACAACCGTTGACAACAGCCTGCTCGCCCATTCTGAGCCCGCGGGACGCATTGCTGCAGGTTGTTGCTATCAAACTTAATCAGGCGCTGCGCTGCAACATTGGTTTTAATTTTTTTTCGTGAGATCCTATTTTTTTTTCTAAAATAAAAGTAGCCTAAGTTACTCCTTGTTATATCAGCTGTCTGCCAGTGAAAGTCTCGTCAAAATCGGTCCAGCCATTTCAGAGATTAGCCGGAACAAACAGACAGACAGACAGACAGACGGACAGACAGACAGACAGACAAAAATTATAAAAATTGTTGTTTCGGTATAGGTGTATACATCCAAATGCACTTAGTAAAAAGCGGTTATTTTAATATTACAAACAGACACTCCAATTTTATTTATATGTATAGATACGAATTATAGTGATATTACTTTTATACTATCTATCTATCTATCACGCGATAGACGTCCACTGCTGGACCAATGATTGTTCAATAATTTACACACATCACGGTCCTCCGCCACTCGCATCCACCGGCTTCTTGCTACGCGTTTTTACCACTTTTATACTGAGCCGTAGAAATTATTTGCGACACTTAAAACTATTAATAAAATTATAATAAGTCTTTTTTATTGTATACTACCTTCGCGTGGTCGTGGTGGGACGTCGGCGCTTACTATGGGCTCAAGGTCGCTCAACGCGCAATGGAGAGAGCTATGCCCCGGATTCTTTAGCGCAGTAATAAATTCTGATGTCAATGTACACAAAAATGTTCCCAACAAAATGACGATTGTGATTTTAGTGCAGATTCAAAGCATAGTATACACTTTCTAGTTAGCCCTGTATAATATTTTTCGTATTCGTTTGATCTTTAAAGCTAAGCTCTACATTATGAGCAATGACCGCCACTGCTCAGCTTGCCCTCTACAATGTGTCTCGAGTGGTACACTCAGTAATGCTGTCAAGGGGTCTTGAATCCCGGGATCCGGGATTGCCCGGAATAGAATATTGTTGGCTCATTTGATAAGTAGTGAAAATATAAAAATTTTCTCATAAACCTCATATTATGACCTGATTAGGTCAGTTGGTAGTGACCGTGCCTTCTGTGCTGAGGGTCCCGGGTTCGAATCCCAGAAGGGACAAACTTCGAGTGATGAGCACGAATGTTTGTAGCCGAGTCATGGATGTTTAATATATATATATATATACTGGGTATAAGTGTTATATACTGGGTTCGCCCTCAGTCCATACCCATAATAAAAGCGTTGCGTAGTGTGGGGCTGTATAGCTGGTGTGTTCTTCGGGTGTTATAAAAAAATCTCACATTTATAATAAAAATAAAAACAGTAATTTTTTTTTTTTAATTTTTTATAACTCTCAGGGTTGTATTATTGTTTATTATTAAATTTAGCGCGTTACATTCGCACATTGCGGCAGCGCATACAGAAAAAAGGTTACACAAAATCAGTACCAAAAACAAGAAGCAATGAAAAGAAAAATAATCACAGACAACCTCATAACGCCACGCCACTAGATTGGCGGTTCTATCAAAGAGCCAATCAGGGCGCATTCATGCCTAGCGACTGAGCGCTCATTGGTCATTTTGTCGCTGAGCGAGCTAGCGTGGTAAAGGCGCGCGTTTTATGTTTTTAAAATATAATTTCCCAATCCCGCATTTTCACAGCACTATTTTCAGTACTTGAGTCATTTAACAACTGCGTTGGTCTGAAGTGAGGATACTTGCTTACGACCGAAACGTGGAGGATTCTGCTTTTAAAGCCACGCTCTTTATATAGTATATAATATACCGGGTGTAGGTACCTTTGTACCGAAAATAGATACCATGGATTCAGCTCATGATTCTGGACCCTCAAAGTTGAAATTTTCCGGTGATATTTTCATGAATTACGCATTTTTTTCAGTATTTTGAAATTGATTTCAGCATAAAATCATGATAGAAATCTATCTTAACGTGATTTTAAAATTAAAACATAATTAATAATATAGATCTAAAACTGCAATGTAAATAAAAACTAAATACGCTCGAGCGCACTCGTCACTCGCACTCGTCGGGTATAGCGGGGAGCGTTGCGTTGTGATCGCGTGGTTTACAATACATTGCGCGCTCGCAAATTTTTGAGCCTATGACTTTCGACAAAAACGATTTCTGTAATTTTATTATAGGCATTAAGGGTAACCTTTACCCAAAGTTTTCGTTACCATGCCCCATACACCCTGTATAGTATAATATATTAGAATAGCAAATGTAAGTGATGTCGTTGGACTTTGTATGGTTTTTCAGGATCTCCCAAGAAGCTCATGAAAATCTTTCACTAAAGTATCCATCACCTTGCTGATTTAGAGGGGGGGGGGGGGGTCCTTTCATAATAGCCATATAATATGCTATATTTATAAAGATATCTGAATCTTATCAAGTATTTTACTCTTGCCAAATACCTGTGAATAGCGATGCCAAACAATAGATTTGTTTACAATGAAAAAATAATTAAAAAGTTATACATTATTTTATTAACACGCAAAATAAATATACATTTGTACAGCAAACTTAAAATAAATTATCTCAACTTCATTCTTAAGATTAAGAAATAAATTATTACTTTAATGTGTATATAACTATACATATAATAATATTAGCCGCCATACCGTCAGTGTGCGGTGACCCTAAAAAACTACCTTAAAATAGTCTAGGCCACAGCCCCAGGGGCAGTGATATATGTAGGCGCCGCCGTGGGCCTGTGTTTCAACAGGTTGTAGGCCCTATTCGAGGGCCAGTCCTTGCCGTAGCCTCCCCCAGACGAGTAAGCATAGCTGTTGCCGTAATCTGCGCTGTAATCGCTCGTGTCACTGTTGCCGAAGTAAGAGTAGTGAGACGTTGGTTGATGATGCTGGAAGGAAATAATATAGTTAATCCCACTACTATTATAAATGTGAAAGTTTGGATGGATGGATGGATGTTTGTTACTCAATCACGCCAGAACGGCTGAACGGATCTGGATGAAATTTGGCACAGATATAGATTATAGTCTGCACATAGGCTACTTTTTATCTCGGTAAAATAAAGTTAATTTATTTTTTTATATTTATGAGGCGGTACGAAGTGCGCCGAGACAGCTAGTATTATATAAGGCTTAACTAATAATAGTCTAAAAACTATTGAATATTTTTTTTTATTACCAATTAGAAAGAAAATAACTTAAATATAGTCTAAAAACAATCTTCTCAGTTGAGGTCGCGTTCCGATCCGCTTGTTGAGTTAAGAAAAAAGCATTTAAATGTCAACTTTTAAGTGCCTCCGTAGGCCTATACGTAATAAATTATTTGATTTTGAATTTGAAGGTGTCCATTCGTAGGCTATAAAAGTCATATTCTCGAAAAGAAAATCAAATTATTTTAAAAATACACGCACTAAGTTCGCGGTGAAACTATATATATAATAATACCAGCCCTTTTTTTAATGTCCCACTGCTGGGCACGGGCCTCCCCTCAATGCTAGGGGGATTAGGCCATAGTCCACCACGCTGGCCCAGTGCGGGTTGGCGGACTTCACACATCTTTCGAGGGGTTCTCTCAGACATGCAGGTTTCCTCACGATGGTTTCCTTCACCGGTGAAACTGTACTGGCTTGCTTTCTCTCAGTAAAATCAAACACTGTATACACATATATTTATACAAGAGTATATCTCTGCCTACCCTCCGGAGTGTGCGGGCATATTTAAAAGTGGCTGATAAGCAGCTGAGCGTAAATTTGCTTTCATTTCAGAATCTGCTCCCATTTGATGTTTGTGTATTTTATTAATTTACTTAAAGATTAAATTAAATTGAGAATAGGTACTTGTGTGTATATTAAATTCGGGTTCAGCCACTAATTGCTTTGGGAACCTACGTCATAAGCTTGTCGAGACAATTTTCGAAGCACCGTTTTCAATTTAAATGTATTTAAAAATTAATAAACACTTCTCGTACATTTATAATGGCGTTCAAATCACTTTTCTTATGAAAAAATGCTTCGGCCATATTGATCACTAGCTGTTGCCCGCGACTGCGTCCGCGGAGTAAAGTAGATCATCATAATTATCCACAAAAGAACACTTTCCATCAAACTTTAACCCTCGATTTTAGCCCTTTAGGGGTCAAATTTCCTAAAATCCTTCTTATGGTTTAGGCTTCTTAGGTCTTATGGTTTCCATGTCAGTCAGATTTCGTTTTTATATGTACAGATAACATCTATGTATTTAGGGGTAATTATTTATATTATTCTAGGTACCTTACATTACTAACACAGTAGAAATGAAGGCGTGTCTATTTATCTTATATCTACTGCAATAATACTTTATCCCCCCCCCCCCCCCCCCCTAGTAAAACGTAAAGTCTCTACGCGACCGTTCTGAAGGGTTAAAACAATGTTACGTAACGCGAGTTCAAACTTAATTTTCTATAGTAATTAAGTACTTAATAGTCTGTTCTGTGTCAACGTTTGAAATGGGAACATGTACTCGCGAAATGAATCAGTTTGAAAACTGACGAACCATTTAATTCCGCGACTGTACAAACAATTGACAAAATCCATTCTGTTTGCAGCGCGCCGCCGTGTCATGTTAAAACAAACTAATTTTGTGGTTGAAGGTACTATAAAAATACTCCAATTATTATACGAAAAAATAACGGCTTTCATATCCGCTATCTTCTAAATTTGAAAATGATATTGTTTTTTGCTGTCGTTAAAATAACTGACATTATACCGTTCCGTTATTGCTTAGGTACCTACTCTATTTACTTCTTGCTAACTTTCTCTTTTGTTTTCATTTTTTAAACATTGGTACGAACTGATGAATTTATAGAAGTTTGAATACAAGTGCTTTGTGTGCCGAGGGTCTGGGGCTTGAATCCTGGTAGGGACAAACTTGGTGTGATAAGCACGAATGTTTGTACCCGAGTCATGGATGTTTAATATAACATAAGTATTGTATACTGAGTACACCCTCGTCCATTGTACGGTACCCATAATACAAGCGTTGCTTAGTGTGGGACGTCATATCGTACTGCGCAAACCAAAACTCTAGAGCGCAGTACTATATCACGTTTGATATACTTATAAAATTTCTATAGATTTGGGGGAAAGTATACCTAGTTAAGCAAAGTAGGCCGAATGACCCACATTTTCCCCATGTCTATAAATGTTGTCTACAAATTTTTCTATTGTTATATCTTAATCTGCCTATGCTCTCATATATTGCAACAGATTTATATGATGATGATGTTAGGTTTTTAAATGTTTATGCATTTTCTACAAGTTGGTCGTTTCTTTTCCTCTCGTCTTTTAATATCATTGCTGTAAATCCTATGAATTACGTCTACGCCAGGTGCTTTGTATAAATATGTGTGGATCAAACGAATAAGGGCAGAAGGCTATTACAACTGAGTCAAGGCAGGCGAGTAGAAAATTCGTGACTCCAAAGCATAATAAATCCTCCAAAGCATACATAAGACAAGAATTCTATTTCCAAAATCCCATACCATATTAAGCACAATATTAATTATAAATCTCGTTTCCGTGTCTTATTACGAGAGTCTTAATGATAAAGGCGGAATCCCTCCCCTCGTTATGAGGGGGATACGAGTCGGCGACTTCAAAACGCCTTTGAAACTCGTCCTATCTTTTGCATACATTATTCCTAGTGACGCATTTAAATAATTATATGAACAGGGAATGTTTATTATTTTGCAAGCAAGTACTTAGGATTGCACGTATTAAGATCTTTCATAATTATTGATTCACTCGTGATAGATTTCTTGACAAACATCTTAGAGGAGTTCGGTGTTGTTAGCTTCTTTAATTATCGATTAAACTTGTTTGGTTTATAATTTGAAAAGTTGACAAGCCGAGGGTCAGTGGTGGGTTCCTCTTCCCCCATTTGTTTAACAATGGATTTCCGTAAAAAATTCGCCCATGCGGTAGCGTACCCAAGATGCTGGCTGCATTTCTTTGCTGAATAGCCAAAGCTACTCGCTGATCGAGGAAATGCCCAGCCCTTGGGTCGCCGGTTGCGACGTCGTAATTCTATTACGTAAAGGGAGGGAAAACATAATTTACATAACGACCTATTGTACCTATGAAGAAATTTAAGTCTTTAAAGCCGTAATTAGGATAATTATGCAATATGTAGGCTTAATCTCAGAGTGGCTGCATTGTCCAGTAAGTCCATCGCGCACTAGACCCAAACTGCACAGTTTGTCCAGTGTCCAGACTTATCAAGTGCTAGCCACTAGTATGCAAAAATTCCGCCAACCCGCACTGGGCCAGCGTGGTGGACTATGGCCTAATCCCCCTTGCATTGAGGGGAGGCCCGTGCCTAGCAGTGGGACATTAAAAAGCGCTGGTATTATAATAATTTGAGTACTGGATTTTAGTGCATTTTGAATGTACCTACAACAACCTTATTTTAAAAGAGAAACCACTGAGTTTCTTGCCAGCTATTTTCAGTGGGATAAACATTCCAAACCGGTGGTAGCTTTTGACTATTCCTTAGCGCTTTTTTCACCTACATGTATAAAAAAATGTATGCGAGTAGTGCGAGATTATACGTATGCTTAACTGTAGGTATACTTTAAAATCTACGTATTTTGAAGTTGTAAATACTGCCCGCTAGAGGCGCTTTTCAATTCTCCATAAAGCATGTCTAAATACGTAAACTATAAAGTATACGGTTAGCTTCCGACTAATCTCAAATCTGACGTTCTGATTCGCGAGGCTATTCTATCATTTATCACACGGCTAATAAGGAGAATTTAAATTTAAAGATTTTACCTTGCATGCTTTCAAAGTGCTCAGTAAACTTGGTAATAGCAGTGCGGCAATAAGCAGCAGCTTCTTAATCAGCATCACTGATAGTAGGACCGGAATCAGCATCATTTTCATCTTGATCGTCGCCATCAATGTTAGTAGTGGTATTATCACTGCCAGCTTCTTCTTTTTGCCACGAGCTGCAATAAAAAAAAATATAATTGGTGGCATTGCCATTCAACGTGGCAATGCTGCCAGTGTTTTGGGCACCCTCGCGGCCGATGGTGGTGGGGATTTGTTGAGCGTATTTTGAAATCAGCCTAATTTTAAATTTTATTAAAAAAGTACATTGTGTAGCTGTATTATAATTTAAATATTAAATCCGTATTTAAATTAAATACGTATATATATTTTTTTATTAAAGCCTCTCTCATACAGCATAGACGCAGTACGTTTTTTTTTAACTATTCGAAATCGATCGAGCTGTCAAAAGGATATTATAATAAACTAACTTATAAAAAACGAATTTAGATGTCAAGTGCAAGATTATTCGTAAGCTAAACAAATACTTCATACGAGTAATTTACGTATTTAGACACATTGTATGGAAAATTAAAAGTTTTAAATTCTTTCCTCTAGAGGCGCTTTTCAATTTGCCATACGATTTTTGTCTGAATCCATAAACTATCATGTTAGCTTACGAATAATCTCGCACTTGCGACGTACTGTTGACATTTTGAAAACATTCATTGCGAAAAGCGGTCTCGGGAAGTTTTCGATGTCGTCTCCCATAATAACTTTAAATTATTTAATATAACCATGCAGTACTTTTTCAAGCACTCGATTTTTCAGATCGTGAGTGGACTAAAATGTTGCAGATTTAATATTAAGTATTACTGATATGTACAATTATAGCAGCCAGCCATTAATTAAAATTCCGAAGACACCTGTCGTTTGAAATTTAATTAATTATTTAATTAATCTTTAGATTTTCAAATGGGTAATGAGAATCGTGCCCTGTTACAGTGTGTTCACATTTTTTAATTAACTTTTTGTGTTTATATAATAGCCAGAATATTTTGAACGAAGAAAATGCGATACTAATTACTTTTTTATAACAAACAAACACGCTTTTCAAATATTATTAAAGTATTTTATTAATAATACCCTAGCTCTTTTTATGGCCTTACCTCAATGCGAAGGGGATTAGGCCATAGTATACCACGAAGGCTCAGTTCGTGTTGGCGGACTTCACAAGTCTTTCGGGGGCTCTCTCAGACATATAGGCTTCCTCACAATGTTTACCTTCACCGTATAACAATTAGTGATAATCATGGTTGAAAATGAGATTCGCATATGAAACCGTGAAATTCCAGAGGTGCGAACCGCGGTTTGAACCTGCGATCGTCGTTACCGAGACAAGTGTTCTACCAACTTGGCATTCACTACTTTTAAAGTTTATAAAACTACTAGCTGCGCCCCGCGATGTTACCCGCGATTAAAAAGTATGAAAAATTAAAACAAATATATCCCACGGGAACCATACATTTTACCGGGATAAAAAGTAGCCTATGTGCTATTCCAGACTATAATCTATCTCTGTGCCAAATTTCATCCAGACCCGTCCACACGTTCTGGCGTGATTGGGTAACAAACATCCATCCATCCAAACTTTCACATTTATAATATTAGTGGTAATCTATCTCTGTGCGAATTTTCATCCAGATCCGTTCACCCGTTCTGGCGTGATTGAGTAACAAACATCCATCCATCCATCCATCAATCCAAACTTTCACATTTATAATATTAGTGGGATAGTGCGATAACGGTACGCTCTACAAAATCACTGAAATCCTATTACACAGAACATTAGTTCCGATGCCAACAACTGTCCCGGAAAGGTCAAGTCCCACGAACCGACCCAGTTACCGAACTATGTTAATTACGATTACTTTGGACGTTTGTAAAAGTTAATTGCTCCCGATTTTAATTTTGGAATGTGAGGGTTGGCTTGTGTTTCATTTTTCGACATCAACGCAAAGTAGGGATATGTATGAGTTTTAAACCTTTTTTTTAATAGACGATCACATCTATTACTGTACTGTCCCAAATTAAGCAACGCTTATATTTTCGGTCCCGTATATACAGTGGACTCGGACTCGGACAAAGTTTGCCCTTACCGGGATTCGAACCCAGGATCCTCGGCACAGAATGAGTTACTATCAACAGTACCAACTGTGCTAATTAGGCCTTCGGTTTAGTCTGTCCATCTATTTTTATGTGTGTGGGCAGTTTTACTTACCCTTCATATTGAAGTTACCAGTACCGCAAGCACAATCCTTTTTACGTACCGTTTGGGTAACGTAACGCCTTTCATCTCTCTCACACAACAGACTTCATAAATAAGTATGACAGTGACAGCATGTTTTCTCGATGGCGTTACGATTACATTAGAAGTTTCTGCTTACCCACAGTTCTTATCAAAGGTTTTGGGGTCAAGTCACCTTCGTCCGTAGGAGAATTATCTACCCTCAGGAAACCCTACACGTGACCCTGGGTGGTGCCAACTAGGTGACGACTTTACTGGTGGTAGGCTTCGGCCGGGGTTAGTCACCACCCACTGAACAAAGCCATGTCGCCAAGCGGCCTAGCCGTGTTCCGACATGATGTTCAGTGTGACCATTCATGGATGGCGGGTCAGATCAGTTGCGCTGCATGTGCCTACGGGTGACTGTCACAGTACTCTGAAGCTGTGCCGGGAAGCTGGCCTCGGAGAGCAGCGGGATCCGAAGCACGGTTCTCCGCTGGCCGACCGCAGGTAGTAGGGGGCCCAAGTAGGTGAGCTAGCCACTCACGAAAGGCTGCCCCGCCAACTCGCGAAAAATCCCGGGGTGCGCCATCGTGCCGTTTGGCGACCGGATGAGAGGACCCGATGGACATCCCTGGGGGGGTTCGGGCGTCCCCGCGGTCTCCGGTCCAGCTCCCCAAAGACATAGCTTCTGGTATTGTGCCTTTCGGTAGTGAATGTAGCGTCTCCATCTACTGCCGCCATCCTACCTATTCACACTCACACAAAAAATGAAAAAGCTAGCTAACAAGATGAGGTTTAAACAGTGGAAGCACGTCCTCTCGCTCAAAGTGCACCTCGCGAACATAAGAGGACTGCACTCAAATATCGTTTCAGTCCACCACCATCTTGAGACTGCTAAACCTCACCTGCTTTTTCTTTCTGAGACGCAGATAAGATGTCCGAAGGACGTGGCATATCTATCGTACCCCGGCTATGTCTTGGAGCATAATTTCAAGCCACGAGCCGGGGTATGCATTTATGCTCGCGATGAGGTATGTTATCGGCGTCTCAGAAACCTTGAAAACACCAGTTTCTCCGTCATATGGGTTATGGTAGACACCGGTGTAGAGCAGATCATCTACGCTGGTGTCTACAGATCGCACACCGGAGATCAGGAGACAAGTAGGCTCATGGACTATTTAAGTGAGACGGCAGATGTGGCCCAAGTGCGGTACCCTTCAGCGCAACTCGTGTTTCTGGGGGACTTTAATGCCCACCACCAGGAGTGGCTGTTCCCATACCAGAATACAGACCATGCCGGCAGAGAGGTCTATAAGTTGTCACTGACACTGAACCTCAGCCAGCTGGTCCGTGAGGCAACGAGGGTTCCCGATATCGATGGTCACACAGCCAACTGCTTAGACCTTCTGCTGACAACTGACCCAGACCGATACTCAGTGTCGGTATCATCACCTCTAGGTAGCTCCGACCACTGTCTGGTGAAGTCAGTATCGACATATTCTCCGCCCGACCCGAGCCCGAGAGGCAGCCGTCGCATATGGAAATACTGTTCAGCAGATTGGGATGAGATGAGATCATTCCTAGCATCTTATCCTTGGCAGCGTACGTGCTTCTCTTCTGGCAATCCCTCGGTTACTGCGGATGCCGTTACAGGTGTTGTGCTTCAGGCTATGGAATATTTTATTCCGTATACTGATGCACACCAGTCTGGCAAAGCTCGCCCTTGGTTTGGAGCTGAATGCAGACGTGCGGAAGCACTGAAGCATGAGGCATACTTATCTTGGGCTGAAGCTCGAAACCGCAAAACTGGGGATGTGGGCCTAAAGAAGAGAGCCTTTAACAAAGCTGCCAAGTCTTGCAAGAAGGCTCTACGGAAGGCACGCTTTGACCACATAAGCCGAATAGGGGCCAAACTTGCTTCGTACCCAGCTGGGAGTAAAGCGTTTTGGTCCCTGGCTAAGTCGGTCGAAGCAAATTTCTGCCGGCCTGCCCTGCCTCCACTTATTAAGCCAGACGGATCACTAGCTCACACTGCTATAGAGAAAGCAAACTTATTTGCATCTCTTTTCGCGGAGTCTTCGCGTCTCGATACTTCTGGTGAACTACCTCCGAATCTACCACGTTGCGAGGCATCAATGCCAGAAATTCGCATTCGTCAGAATGAGGTACGGAAAACACTGCGGAATCTTGACGTGAACAAGGCTAGTGGCCCCGACGGCATACCAGCAATAGTCCTTAAGACATGTGCGCCAGAACTTGCTCCTGTACTAACACGCTTATACCGTCTCTCGCTTCAAACTGGGCAAGTACCAAAAGCGTGGAAGCTTGCTAACGTACAACCTGTACCCAAAAAGGGTAGTCGTGCTGACCCCGTCAACTACAGGCCCATCTCGGTCACTTCTATACTCTGCAAGAGTATGGAACGTGTACTGAACTGTAGGCTCCTGGCATACCTAGAAAAGAATGACCTTCTCAGTGACCGACAATATGGCTTTCGCCGGAATCGGTCTACTGGTGATCTTCTAGTGTATGCCACCCATATCTGGGGCGAGGCCATTGAAAGGAATGGAGAGGCGATGGCCGTCTCTCTAGACATTTCGAAGGCCTTTGACGGAGTCTGGCACGACAGCCTTCTTAGCAAGCTTCCAACCTATGGTATATCAGCAGGCTTATGCGTTTGGATATCAGATTTCCTGAGGGAACGGTCGTTACAAGTTGTCGTGGACGGCTCCACATCCGACCAATTGGCAATTAATGCCGGGGTACCTCAGGGGTCCGTTCTCTCTGCTACTCTTTTCTTGCTGCATATAAACGACCTGCTTGGACCCGGTATCTTTGGGTATGCAGATGACAGCACAGTATCAGAGAGATACATGTCTGACGCACGTGCCGGAGCAGCGCTGATACAGTCCAATCGAGAGACCATGGTCGATAGCTTGAATTTGTCCTTGCAGGCAGTCTCCGAATGGGGCGATGCCAACCTGGTCAAATTCAATGCTTCCAAGACCCAAGCGTGTCTGTTCTCCGCGAAACGGAGTCCATTTCACCTGACTCCGACTTTCCGTAATGTATCTGTGCCCGTGAAGGACCACCTAGAGCTACTGGGTGTGACTCTCAGTTCCAAGCTCAATTTCGGTTCCTTCATTGAGTCCAAAGCCAAACTAGCTGCTATGAAGTTGGGCATCCTGGGGAAGGTCAGGCGGTATTTCACACCGGGACAGCTTCTAAATTTATATCAAGCTCAAGTCCGATCGTGCATGGAATACTGCAGCCATCTCTGGGATGGGTCTGCTAAGTATCAGCTGGAGGCTTTGGACTCCATAGACAGGCGGGCTAGAAAGCTCATTGGCAATGAGACCCTAGTGCAGGCCAAGCTACAGAGCCTAGAACACCGACGTAGGGTTGCCAGCCTATCAGTTTTCTACAGAATACATTTCGGAGAGTGTGCGACGGAATTACACGAGTTAATTCCCCCATCTCCATTCTATCATCGGTCAACAAGACGCACGGACAAGTGTCATCCGTACACTGTGGACATTCCTTCGGTACGTACTAAGCGGTTTGCTTCTACGTTCATCGTGCGAACTGCCAAGGAATGGAACACGCTACCGGCGTCTTTGTTCCCCGTCGACTATAATCTGGGTGTTTTCAAGTCGAGAGTGAACAGGTACCTTCTAGGCAAGTATGCTACATCGTAGATCTCATCGTCACTTACCATCAGGTGAGATCGAGATCAAATACTTGCCTATATCGTAATAAAAAAAATAAAAAAAAAAAAATCTTTATTAATAATGTTTGTAAAACTTCATACAAAGATTGTTTAACACGTTGCTTGCTTGATCAACACAAATGGAAAAAAATAAGTATTATACTCGTATTGATTTCTTATATTTACGCAAATAATACATATTGAAATTTTACAGATTTAGATTTAGAGAACTAATTTTATAGATTTAGAGAACAAATTTTATAGATTTAGAGAACTAATTTTATAGATTTAGAGAACTAATTTTATAGTTTTTATCACGTATATATTATGTTTTTTACGTTCCCGACTATTCGGCAGCTTTACAGCAACCATGGTCTCAGGAGGGCCGACACTAGGACGTCTAACACCTCAGTCCTCATGTGCCCATGGTTGCTGTAAAGCAGCCGAAACGACGGGAACGTAAAAACATAATAGGTATACGCGCGATAAAATCTGTAAAATTAGTTTTATACAATCAATAGGGCTAATGATATGGATCAGATAACTCTAATAAACAGCGATATTGACTGACCTATTGGGTCACCGTAACTAGATTAACAATATTTTGTTGAGGTATCTGTAAATTATTGTAGTTTATTAAGAGCACACATTCATAATACACTGATACCTAAAAATACTTGATAAACGGCAGACCATGTTTAATATTATGACATATTTTTTGCAAACTATTTTTTTATCTTTATTTTATAAATAACTTGTATCTTTTACTACTGAAAAATTTTTTAACGTTCTGTTGGCTCCAGTAAGATATATCCCATAACAAGTGCCTATCTAACCTTTATTCTTGGCATAGAATATAGCGGGCAGAGCCAAATACATGTCGGGCTTAGCGGATGTACAACATAGCTTATATTGTCTTCTTTAATGTTCAGGGAAACTGGCAAGAAATACTATAAAGCAATACACAAGCCGCCTTTATTCAAAATTGGAATGACTTTTTGTTTTAATGTATTGAGTTTTATCCATAAACAAGCTATACATCCCACTAATATTATAAATGTGAAAGTTTGGATGGATGGATGTTTGTTACTCAATCACGGCAGAACGGCTGAACGGATCTTGGTGAAATTTGGCACAATGATAGATTATAGTCTGAAATAGCACATAGGCTACTTTTTATCCTGGTAAAATGTATAGTTCCCGTGGAATCGGTTTGTTTTATTTTTTCAAAGGGTACCAATATATTCATTTTCTCATTAATTTGATTCTGAGGCGGTACGAAGTTCGCCAGGTCAGCTAGTTAATCTATATATACTATATTACTCAAGTAGGTTTAGTTGGATGTTTAATACATACAAATTTAGTAGACAAGTTTTTGTACGTTTACGAATTTCATTGAAACCTTTATCTTTATTTCATTTAATTCAGAGAATTATGGTTAAATTTAATCTTATTTTCAATGAATAATGTTTTATTTTATTTGAGTGTTTTGTTTTGTTATTTTATACCTTCATGTATACACAACAAAACATTTCAAATTATCATGTCATTACGTTATATACGTACATTGGTTTAAAATATAACTTATTTGATACGATCTAACCGTTAACCTCATGAAATAATTTATACCGTCGTATTTTTTAAAAGGCAATTTATGTTAAAACCCTCACAAAAGCAAATTAACTTTCCACTTATTTTTTTAAATTACAGTTTCCATTTTAAAAAGCTTGTATTTGAAACAATACCCGCGGGGTAATCGACATTATTATCGGTATTGCGGTAGGTCTTTTTTTTTATTACAATATAGGCAAGTATTTGATCTCGATCTCACCTGATGGTAAGCGACGATGAGATTCTCTACTATTTGAATCTGCGGGTGACCACAAATAGAGATTTCACTCGTCCTTATCAAACTTTTATAAAACTATTGTCATTCTCATTTAATAGCGATACACATTACAGTAGTGATAGCTAAGATGACACAACGCTCGCCTTGGTAACGAGTGACGCAAGTTCAACTCCCAGCTCGCACTTTAGAGATTTTCGGGTTTTCATGTGCGAATCTCATTTCAAATAATGGTATACGGTGAAACTAAACAACATGAGGAAACCGGCACGTCTGTCGGATGTCGTGTGAAGTTTATCAAACCACACTAGGCCAGGGTGGACTATGACCTAACTTCTCCTCATATATATATGAGGAAGAGCGTGCCCGGTATAATGGCAATAGGCTCGCCCCCTATTTATTACATTTAAGCCTAATACCATCAGCGAATTTGAGTGCACTGCATTCTACCTCTACTTACCCCTTTGGGGATTACAGGCGTGATGTTGGTGAGAATACCCCACAGACGCATTCGACGAAAAAAGGAACAAAATACAAAAAAAAATCAAGCACTCTAACACAATTAACTTTTCCTTTACACATCCGTAGCGGACGGCGTCGCGTCCTCAAGACCGCAAAACATTGAATTGCGGACCCAATTTTTATTCGGGTTTCGTTCGCAAGTCACCGCGAACCCTTACATAAATCTGTCCACTCCATTAGCCCGTCCATCCGTCTGAGACGGTTGGCGTTCATTTTTGTGATATTTTGACGTTGGAGAACAAATAGGTATGCACAGACTGACCGCCCAGCCTTACAAGGCTGGTTCAGATATAACCATGCGCGGGCTAACAGTATAAAATATCAATGAAAAATATTTATTCAGCACAGACATAAGAATTCAATTGGCTAAGTAGATAGTGACCACGTTTTATGTACTAAAGATCCCAGGTTCAAATCCCGGCAAAGGCAATATTTGTGTGTTGCGCACGAATGTTTATACCCAAGTCCATGGATGTATAGTAATATTCATATAAATTATATAATTATTGAAATGAAACTAATTTTACGGATTTTATCGCGTTTATTTTATGTTTTTTACGTTCCCGACGTTTCGGCTGCTTTACAGCAACCATGGTCACGGGAGGACTGAGGTGGTTGACGTCCTGGTGTCATAGTTAGAAACGGGGTACCCTCATATTTAGTTGTTGCTTGTGGTCCGATCTACGCAGAAAGTGCTACACAGTATCTTGAGGTCTTGCAATGGTAACCCTTACAGCAGTCATGGTTCTCCTGTGACCATGGTTGTTGTGAAGCAGCCGAAACGTCGGGATCGTAAAAACATAAAATAAACGCGATAAATTCTACCAAATAAGTTTTATTTCAATAGTCTGGACAAGCTCTTACCGTCATCATCAACATCTTCCTCCACGGTCCTGGCTCCTTCTGGCAGGTTGACCCTAATTCCCTTCATCTTGAAGAACTCCTGCATTACCGTCATAAAATACTTCGCCAACTCAGCCCATTCTGATAGAAAGCTTCTAGGCTCAGCGACCACTTCTTTATCCTCATGCACTCTTAATCTTTCAATAGTCTCCTGGTCCAAAGGAACGAGACTGATAATCTGGTTAGCTTGTATAGTCTCATTGCTATTAAAGTTGTCTCCGAAAATAGTCTTTTGAGCTATTTTTACGGCTTTATATTTGACGCAGGATAATGCCTCGCCTCTTACGAAGCAGCCATCTTTAACGTAGCCAAGATATCCGTCTTCTATTGAGTAAGTGTTTTGTATGGTAATAAGGAGCAGAATTGCTTGAAGCAGTGGATTAAGCTGCATCTGGAATTTTGAAAAATAATGTTAATCGTGTATATTTGACGGCCTGTTTAGCGCAGTCCCGGGTTCGAATCCTGGTAGAGACACAGGCTTTGTGTGATGAGCACGAATGTTTGAACCCGAGTCATGGATGTTTAATATGTATATAAGTATTATATACTGAGTTCGCCCTCAGTCCATGGTACGGTACCCATAACACAAGCGTTAAGCTTAAAGTGGGACCGTATAGTTGGTGTGTTCGTATGGCGATATTTATTTATTTATTTATTATATAACAGATGCATCAGTAAGTTATATGGATCACGTTGATATATAAACTAATTGTGTAAATGATAGATTTTTTGAAACAAGGTGAACCAGGCCATGCGCTCTGTACAGGATGTCATTTTTTAAATGTCTAATAATTTGATTTATTTCTTACGTAATTTTATCTTAATATCCTACTGTTGGCCCTGTTAAAATATTTTACACTATTTTTGTTACACCTTATATATAATAAGGTCTATAAAATATATAAAAATATTTGAAGAGTTCAGTCTTATTTATGAATATAAAAATAAATTTTGTTAATATGTTTGAAATGAAGACGGTTTTTTTTTGTCGTTGCAACTCATTGAATAACGTAATCAGCAGTGACCGAAGACCTAGTTTTGACCCTCGGCGAGTCCCGGGAAAAGTTGAGTATCTTGGAGCCCGCAACAAAATTAATCGAAGAGAAAACAGTTGGAGTTGGAAAGAGAATTATCAACAACCTATGATTAATGAAACCCTAACCATTTTCCCTTAATGACAACAAGATGCTCATGGGCGACCCCTACCGTGACAGGAAGGGAGAAAAAATAACACCAGCATCTTGAAATAGGAAGAACTTTCCAGTATCATTTATCGCCACTCATTCATGATGAACTATGGCAAAATAAATTATGACATCTGGGTGGGGTGACTAAATCTTTAGGCAATAAAGGATTTTACTCGATAATAATTGAAATGAAACTCTTTAAAGGATACTAATGATACTTTATTAATAACTCTCATTTCTCTTATTAATCATCTAACGTAATACTATTGTTTGTTCCACAAACACAAATATGTTTTTTGTTTAATGGCAGCCCAAGGTGGGCAGTCACTGTTCAACCCTGCGCACAGTTCGCACGCAAAGAATTTACTTATTTATTTTTGAAATAAAACTAATCTTAAGGATTTTATCGCGGTTTATTTTTTATTTTACGTTCCCGACGTTTCGGCTGCTTTGCAGCAACCATGGTCACGGGAGGACTGAGGTGTTTGACGTCCTGGTGTCATAGTTTGACGGGGGTACCCTCATATTTAGTTGTTATTTATTTTTATTACCTAATACAGTCCGCTCAAATTATCTATGTGTGTTTCATTTAAATAGGACCAGCGCGCACAACTATGAAATAATTTATAAATTATAAAAACACATATTTTGATTTCTATAGATTTAAGATGGAGAGTGAGTTCAAATCTACTTTTGTTTTGTGTTTCACAATACACCTCTCATAAAAGCGACTATGATTGCAATCAAATTAAAGAGTAACTAATGAAATAAAGTATGTGACATGAATATACCTTCTCACTCCCAAAACCTTGTCACCGTACCCGAGTATTGGTTTGTAAACGCAATGCAATTTTCTCGAAAGCGGTTGCTTTACTTTTAACCACATTTGTAATTATATACATTGCTTTTTCCAAACACGCGAACGAACGTGAAGCCGCATACTGACCGAGTAATACCTCACTAGCAAGGCGGTTTTCTCAAGAACATGGTATCAATTACAGATAATTTCTTCTGTGACAGCTAGGTCACATGATTAGCTCAAGACTACCCCATCGGCCGTCGTCGATCAATGAGCCGTGTTTATTCTTATAAAGACTGAAAAAAAAATAAAAAAATTGTATCTCGCAAAAGCTAGTCATAAATATAATAAATTGATCTATGATACAAGAGACAAAACCGAAGTCCCTGTCGTCCTAATCAAGAGTCTGTCACGAGGATCTGGGACCCGTACTAACGCTCTAATAGAAAAAAATATATATTCCATATTCATCACTGTTATTCTCATCTTTTACAGATAAAATATTTTTTCCATAAATTTTTTTTTATTCCTCTACTCTTTTTACATAACTTCTTCATAAAGCCATCGATCAATGTTTTATCATAACTTTCGTTCGTCCTAATTTTGGATCTGTGATAAATCATCTTGAAATAGACCGAAACGATAGACTATTGTTTTTTTTTCTAGAGCACTTAAAATGGATAGATGTTTATAGAAAATGGTAATATTTTTAGAATTAAGAATATAAGAAAATAATGTCGCCAAACGAACACACTAACAGTAAGGTCCGAATCAAAGTAATGTATTATGTATTGATTTCGTATATTTACGCGAATACTACACATGGAATAAAACGTCGGGAACGTAAAAAACAAATAATAAACGCGATAAAATCCATAAGATTAGTTTTATTTAATGTATTATGTGTTATGGGACCGAGGGCTATCCCAGTATATAATTACTTATATAAGGCGTAATAATAATACTGTAAAATATTTTGATAAGTCAGCTATAAAGGTCACATTCCCGAAAATACTATTAACATTATTTAATATAATTATTGCTATACGTACTAAGCGCGCAGTTAAACGGTCCTGGCTCGCTTTCTCACAGACAACACAAATTCTCACAACTTCTCACAACAACAAATACTGTTTACAAATGTATATTATACATAAATGTGATCATTATGACCTACTTTTAAACCCCTTAAAATATTTTACACTCTTTCTGGCACACCTCATATAGATATTAAACATCCATGACTTAGCCACATGACCACAAACATTCGTGGTCATTACACAATATTTTCTCCTACCATGATTTTAACCCGGTACCCTCGGAACAGAAAGTATGAGTTTAATGTATAGATATATTGAGTTCATAGATAAGGACTTTTCTTCTCTATGATCACATCCGTAATCATCAAAGGTCTGATCGGAGACATTCCTAACACTCAAAGAAGTTTGGAACTTCCTTTTTTACAAATAGTAAATTGAAATGAAAATTACGTATGGACAGGTATTTGGCATCAATTTATTATTGCAGCAGGATTATAATTTAATAACTTCTGCCTTTAATAGCCAAGTTGTTAGAATGCTTGCCTGTGATAGCCAAGTTGGTAGAATGCTTGCCTCGGTAACGAGGATCGTGGGTTGAAACCCCGGCTTGCACCTCTGGGATTTCTGGATTTCATGTGTGAATCTCATTTTCAAACATGATTATCACTATGGCCTTAATCCCCCTCGCATTGAGGGGAGGCCTGTGCCCAAGAGTGGGACATTAAAAAGGGGTGGTATTATTATTATAACTTCTACCTGCGGTTCTACCCACAGTACATCTATGAAATAAAGCCTTTTTTTAAATAAAGAAGAAGAGAAGAAATAAAGCATTTTTTAGGAACGGATCAGCAGTTCCAATGATAACCCCCAACATTTAAACTCACACACGTTACCTCTTTAAAATATAAATAGAAACCTAGTTGCATAACATACTTTGGCCGACACGATAAGTCACAAAATAAAAAAATAACTTACTTTCAATGAATACTGAAAATACACAAAAACAACGCGTAAAATTCTTTTAATCGTAATAAACAATCGATCCGGTATTCTAATTTTGAACTGCGCGCGCGCCGACCACCGCAAGATCAATGTCAACTGCACGCTCCTGATTCGCTATTTAAATGATCTACAATCATGGCGGATAATGAGATCCGCACCAATTGAAATCGTATCGCGCTTGATACATTTCTGCGGTTTTGCTCGAGATTTTCTTTTATTTAAATTTTGTTGTGAGTGGGTGGTCGCATTAATAACTTTAATATAGTAACATTTATAGTCAATCTGTAGCCCTTTTATTGGTCCATTCATAAATAAATATTGCCAGTCTAACACACCAACTATACGGTCCCACACTAAGCAACGCTTGTATTATGGGTACCGTACAATGGACTGGGGGCGAACACAGTATATATTACTCGTACTATATAGATATTGAACATCAATGACTTGGTTACAAAAAATAGTGCTCATCACACAAAGTTTGTCCCTACTAGGATTCAAACCCCGGAACCTCGGCGCAGAATGCAGGGTCACTACCAAGTACGCTTATCAGTTTTAGGGAACATTTCAGTTAGAACTAAATGCATCGACGAAATGTGGGTGAATCTCTAGAGCACCTCTGCATACCGCCTTGACGAATAGGGGTGATAGTAATTTTATAAATTCAATTTCAAACTCAGCTCAGCTTTTCAGAGAAAAACCAACACTTTACTTATACTGAGGTAATGTAATACCGCGAAGTTTCCCTTAGTAGGTATTTGGTTTCACTTACAATTTCTACTTCAAAGGGACGCGGGGTTCGTTGGACCGGGGTCAATGACACCGCGATGGAAAATGTGGGAACTGTTGATACGTAGTAGTGGTCGGTGTGGAATAGGACGCTTGGGGAAGTATCTAGGTTTGTTGCTTTTCAAGATTATGATGACCTTTTGAAGAGGTTTGTTTGTTTTGTTTTGTATTTTTTTATATTCTCGTATAGTGGCTGGACTTCAATAATTATTTAAAGTATCTACGTACTCACATACATATAGGTATCTATTGCTTATGATTACAATGTGCTCTAATAAAATCATTTTGGATAGCTTGACCACTTCAACCGCACCACAAGCTACAAAGATGGCGCTGCAGACGCATTCAGAATAATAGACAATTGACGGCACAATCCTGAATCGCGCTATAAGAGTTTTCGGAGCAAGTAACATATATACAAGATCCCGACAATAACTGTCGGGGCACAGCGGCCGCCCCGCCAGGCATACCACCCGCCTGGCTGGAAGATCTTCCCTTTTCCGCTAAACTATACACTCAAGAACGATTCAAATACTTACTTGTATTGATTTTAAACGACTGAGATGCGAACATTCGTGCTCATTACACATAGTTTTGTAGTCTGTACCAACTGAGGCAAACGGGGTCCTAATTTTTTTTTTTAATTTTCTAGACACATTTCAGAAAGTCAATTTTCATTAGTTGTAACTGTGCAGTTACATAAAACCGTAGAAGTACTCTCCACACTTATAATTTACTTGCTGAACATTTTCATATTGAACCTTGTGAATTGGAAATATTGAATTTTACATACCTGTAATCGGTGAAGGAAAACATCGCGAGGAAACCTGCATGTCTGAAGTGCGCTAACCCGCACTGGGCGAGCGTAGTGGACTATGGCCTAATCCCCCTCGCATTGAGGGGAGACCCGTGCCCAACAGTGGAACATTAAAAAAGGGCTAATATATTTTTTTTTTATCATTATTATATGATCATTATTATTGCATAGTTAGGTATTAAGCGATAAAATGACATTAGTAAGTAATACAATATTTTGTAAATATCAGATTGAGTGCAAAATATGTTAAAATAAATGGTCCATTTTCAGCTTTATCTAAATTATACATTCAATATTGCGTCTGAAAAGTGTGTTACTGAAACGGAAACGGCTTTCAGGGTACAGGTAAACAAATACAGATAGCAAACTTAGTGTTGTGGATAAAAATAAATGGGATACAGGTATATCGATAACTTGATTTTGTTTTTTTTTCGGATGACGGACTTATACAAACTGAACCTCACTACTGACGCTTTTTTAGGCAGGTATACTTGAGACAGACTGTAGAGGCAGACCATTTTTCAAAAAAAAAGCTGTATATTGTAACATGTTACTTATACACACACCTCATCACAATATTAAAATACATACATAAACGAGTACCAAAAATATTTAAAAAAAAACTCTTTACTCTATGCCCGGGACGACAAAATAATACCACCACGGAGTGTAGCGAGTAAAATTGTAGAACAAAAAACTAAGCCGATTTGTGCAGTACATGCAAATACGTAAGGACTTTATTTGCGTGTACTACATAAATCGGCTTAGTTTTTTTACATCAACATGTTGTTCGCGACACTCCGTATGTATTATTTATTCGTCTAAGGCTGTGCCGTAGTCAAGTTAAAATAATAAATCTTTTGACAGCATTAAGCACGAGTTACACAAAGTTACTGGTAGGAATATCAATTTGAATTATGTTGGTTTTTTTTCAGAGAACAAAATAATTTAAAATTTTCAAATATGGATTTCTACTCATTCGAAATTTAAATAATTTAGAACTATGGATATATATGCTCCCTTGGGAGTCCCGGGGTGCAATTAGGTTACTATCTATGGAACGACAATCGAAAAATAATAATAGCCTCTTAGTATATAATTTTAGATGACCTGATTAGCGCGGTTGGTGGTAAACCTGTTGCGAATGTTTGTACCCGACTCATAGATGTTTAATATTTAGAAGACATTATATGGATATACTGAGATCGCCCCCATTCCATTGTACTGTACCCATAATACAAGCTTGCTTAGCTTGGAAACGCACTGTTATTTAATAATATCAAAAAAATACTCAGACATAGTATTTTTTTGTTAAGTACATCACTATTTAATCGCATTACCATGTTTTCAAATGTGGCGTTCAGTATTCAGGTTTTACGTGTAAATATTTTGTATGTTTTGGAGTTCCTTCGTCGAGTTCAGACCATGTTAATTTTTTTCGGCTATTTAGAGGGTAGCGTTGTTATCACATCATATCATGGGGCTTGCGACGTACCATATAAGCTTTATTTTATACATATTATGAATGAACTCGTACTATAAAAATTATTTTATACATATTATGAATGAACTCGTACTATAAAAAATGTGAATAAGCTTTATGGCCAGAAAATGACTGCAGTTGGTAGTGACCCTGCTTTCGGTGCTTAGGGTCCCGGGTTTGAATCCTGGTAGGGACAAGCTTTGTGTGATGAGCAGGAATGTTTGTACCAAAGTCGTGGGTGGCTAATATCTATATAAATATAATATTTTGAGTTCGCCCTTAGTCCATTGAACAGTACCCATAACACAAGCGTTGTTTAGTGTGGGACCGTATAGTTGATGTGTTCGTCTGGCGATATATTAAAAAAATGGAATCCCCAAAATGGTTACGTTCTTTTTATTATAAAATTATAATTATATATATATATTTATTATAAATTATAAATTTTGTCTGCTATGGAAGAGTAATATATTTAAAAAAAAAATGAAGTATTTAAGAATTCCTACTTAAAATCTAAAAATATTAAATTGCGTCTCATAAAAAAATTAGAGATATTTATTTGAAAATCATAATGACCACCGACGACAGCAAAAATGTCAAAAAATTAGTAAATGAAGCATATCTCCCACGAAAGTCATTTAAGCGTATCATTTGAAGTTAATATTTATTTGTAATGTTTTTATGCTATAAATATATTTATATTATGGTAATTAAGTGACAGAATATATAACAGTGATAGCCAAGTTGGTAGAACGCTTGCCTCGGTAACGAGGATCGCAGGTTCAAACCCCCCTCGCACCTCTGGAATTTTTTGATTTCATGTGCGAATCTCATTTTTAACCACGATTATCACTTGCTAAATGGTGAAGGAAAACATCGTGAGGAAACCTGCATGTATGAGAGAACCACTTCCAAGATGTGTGAAGTCCGTCAACCTGCACTGGGCCAGCGTGGTGGACTATGGCCTAATCCCCCGCGCATTGAGGGGAGTCTCGTGCCCAGCAGTGGGACATTAAAAAGGGCTGGTATTATTATTATAATTAAGTTTTTCACAGCATAGCCAAGTCGACAGAGCGCTCGCTTTGGTATCAAGGCGTGCTGGTAGAAACTCCAGCTTGGACATCTGCGATTTTTATTTGAAAATATATATTTAAATTATGTCTAAGCCAATGGGGCCTAGATTAAAGGCTTGGGAGGGGTCGAACGCAGAACTCTGGGTTATGAGGGGGTCTTCTCTAACCACTAGGCAATTATCGCTCACATATATGTCACGTACTCTTTTAAGCTTTTCAAGAAACAAAATGAATATAAATTCGCGACGTTCAATGCGCTATTTTCATGGCCCCTTCAGGCTCTTTTGTCAATAAACATCAATCCAACTACATCAGGAAGATTGTTTTCGGTAAAATAGAGTCTTTGTGAGCTCCGTGATTTCCCAAGATACACACATGTCAGCGATATCAACTCAGCATCTCTTTTGTCTCCTAAATTGTGTGTGTTTTGTACTGAGATTAATGGAATAGTATTGCTTTCTTTATGACAACCAATTTATGTATAACTTATAGGTAATTCCTTTGTCTCTCTTTGCCTTTAATAATCTGTGTAATTCTCAAGTGCAGATTTGAAACTTGGCTCGAGGAAGAAAAGGAATCAGGATTTTTTCTGATCTCATGATCTGGAATAATAATTGTCACTTGCTGTATGGTGAAGATAAACAGAGTGGGGATGCCTGCCTCTCTTTCGAAAGCTGTTCCAAGTTCGCCAACCCGCACTTGGCTAGGATGGTGAACTGTATTGTCGGATTACCCCTTGAGTTGGGGGGAGAATGGTCAGCATAATAGCAATACTCACCTCCCCTATAATTCGAGTACTACGACCAAAATTCTGCCGAAAGAATGAGAGTACAATACTGAGAGCCTCTGCCCTTCTGTGCTATCTCTGATTGTATAATAGGCTATTTGGCCATCTCTAAATCCAAAACAAGCGGTTTTTTTTTAATATTGTCTGTGTCTCTGTTTGTATTTGTTTGTATGAGCATTATCGAAAAAAAATATATCATACAAATTTTAACGAAATTTTTACTATTAAATCTGCAATTTGAATGGCTACGGATGCCGCGGGGAAAAGGTAGTATTACATAAAATGTCTAATAATTTCACTGGATTCGCTCTCTCACGCAAAGTGAGATCAATTCGATTTCAGTGGAACAAATTGTATGGGCACGTGCTCTACTTTAGAGTAATCTGTGTGTGATCGATGACTCTACGTGATCGCTTATTGAAGTACTGGTTGAGTGATGATTATCGAAATACCTAGGAGTGGTGCCGGGTTAAGTTATTAAAGAAATTAATAAAATGAGCTGCCCTCGCAAGCCTGTTTGTTGGCTCAGATAGTACGCACCTCACCCGAGGCAAACAGTCACTCTCCCTCGCTCGAGCGCTGACAGCTGTAATTTGCCTTGCGGTCACATAAACTGCTGAGATCACAACTGAGGCAAGGCAATTAAAGTAATTTGCACTATGCTGATGATGTTCGAGGGTGTTATTTCGTCTAGTCATATTTAGAAGTACATCAGACAGTAACGGGCAAAAAACTGCATGGTTGTTCTTTTAAAAGGATCTTTTACATTTTTGAGCAGTACATTGTTGTAGGTATGTGAGAACAATGTAGGAACGGCTAATCAGGCTTTAGCAGCTGGTCAAAAAAATGGACTACCTAAGTATAAAATTACATGTTAATGGCATCTCTTAAGTGTGCGGTGTCCTATCGCGACCTGATTGTAGGGTAAACAATTCAGTTAAAGTTTTGGAATAAGGCCATGTTGTTTTTTCGTGATAGTGAACAAACAAGTGTTTCAAGGTTTCATTACTCAAATAATCCAAACAAAACAACTTGAAGTTCGTTCGTTAAATAAATAATATTCAAATCTAGCACAATGTAACGTCTATTTGAAATCCATTTTTGGATAAATGACGAAATACGCCGCACTATAAACTTTGTAATAACAAAATCTGAACTAACAGCGAGTTTATAAAATTGGAATAGTAAAATTTATGGCTATAGGCCGTTGGCACACCTAGTATTGCGTTAAATATTTTAGCTAAGACGTTTTTATTTCGTTAACACTTCCATTTCATAGGTGTCATAATATATGATATATTAAATCCTAAGGTCCAATTATTTTATAACAAAATTAATCAATAATTTTCGAAACATACCACCCATATAACACAACGTAAAAGATATTCCTTACATGTTTGATTGAAGCAAATATCGGGAAGAGACCGTGGTGGTTTTCTTTCTCTGTCACACATACACTGACTGAGGGCAATGACGTCAGGGCCCTGCAGTTTTTTACATTTTCGTTTTTTCTGATCGGAAACATTGATGTACATTTATGTTTTGAATATTTTATAGTTATTTTGATAGAATTATTGATTGGTCAGTATTAATGAATACGCGGTGGTAAGACAGCCACATGATGTTAAATTACACGAGTGTTGCAAGCCATAAAATATTTCCGTCCCCCTATTCGTTCCTGTTGTAACATCTGGCGTATAATGAAACTCCCGCGGCATGTTTTT
This sequence comes from Pheosia gnoma, assembly GCA_905404115.1. Classification (NCBI taxonomy): domain Eukaryota; kingdom Metazoa; phylum Arthropoda; class Insecta; order Lepidoptera; family Notodontidae; genus Pheosia; species Pheosia gnoma. The sequence goes on from FR989916.1 coordinate 674,652, forward strand.
CCCCAAAGTTTGGGAACCGCAAAACTTTTTGACACACGATCGTAAGAATTTACGACGGAACGTGTACGCAAAATGTTATAATATATTATTTATTAATGACAAGTGAAAAATGTAGGTCATTTTTATTGATTATTAGTTTGTTATGTCTCACTGCTGAAACTCTCTTCTTCTCAATGCTTTTCTATCCAGGGATTAGTTTGGCCACTACTTTAAGATCTAATTTGTCTTGCTACCTCCTGGGCCGGTCGCGATGATGTGTGGCACTCTCAGAGATTATTTATAATGTAATAATACCAGCCCTTTGAATGTCCCAATGTTGGGCACGAGCCTCCCCTCAATGCGAGTGGGACCAGCCATAGTCCACCACGCTGGCCCAGTGCGAGTTGGCGGACTTCACACGTCTTTCGAGGGTTTCTCTCAGACATGCAGGTTTCCTCGCAATGTCTTCGTTCACCGTTTTCCAATTTCATTTAAATAAATAAAAAATATATCGTTCAGAATATCTCCAGGTGTCGCAAGGCCTATAACACTTGAGATTTAGATAAACATGCGTTGAATTTATGATTCCCTTCGTACCATAGTTTACTTGACTGGGGCCGGCGTTTCAAAGAGATGCGTGGGCGCTGCGTTGGTAATGATACTATTTTTAAATATTAAGGAAACGTACAAATCTGAGATTATTGTTTGTAGATATTTGCTGTAAGCGGTGGCCGCAGGTCCGCCACACGCCGGGGTTAGAATAAAAAAGCAGTAGGGATGGTAAAATAAGAAAATTATAGGAAAATTTTCCGTGCGGACATAAAGGTGACATAAATAGACCAGCGTAAAACAAAAGTTCACAAAAAAATATAAAATAACTTCGAAGGAGATCGCATCGTTAAAATTTTCGCAGTATGAAGATTTAGGCCATACTGCACCAGGAGTTTTAACAGACGTGCAGGTTTCCTCACTATGTTTGCCTTAGCCGTATGATTTGGCGAGTGGTAATTTTTATTGAAAATGAGATTCGCACATGAAATTGCGAGAACATCAGTTGTGCGAGCCGGGGCATAAACTTGCACACCTTGTTTCCAAGGCAAGCTTTCTATCAGCTGGGATATCACTCAAAGTTTATTAGGTTTAAAATTTATGCATTTAGGAGTTCATTGTTTAATATTTGTTTTAGTTATCGCAATGATTTTACTAGCAACAAGAGTTGTGAATAGTTCAGGCAAGTACCGGAAGCCAATGGTAGAATATCCGAGAGACACTAAGTTCATGGCCACCGACTTCTTCGTGAGAGGGTGCAAAAACTTTTTGGAGAAGTGTCCTGTGCCTTACAAGTAAGAAGCTTTTATTATGATTACAAGTTAATGGCTACGTGGTCATTTCTCACAATTCCGACAAAGTGTTTATTTAAGAGATTATGTAGTTGCTGAAACGATAGTTAACAAATTATTCAGTTAACGTGTATTGTCTTCTTATATTTACGCGAATACTACACATTGAAATAAATCTAATCTTACGGATTTTATCGCGTTTGTTATATGTTTTCTACGTTCCCGACGTTTCGGCTGCACGGCAGGACATATAACAAAAAGCGATAAAATCCGAAAGATTGGTTTTATTTCAATTAATAATTGTGCTAAATTTTTCAGGACACAGTTAATCTGTGCGCGCAGCTACGACGGTGATTTCAGGAATTACGCTAACTATTGTGAAATGCAATATGAGAACTGCAATACTTGGAAGAGTAAGACTTTTTTTATAGTTATTTATTTAGAAGGTCCACTGGTGTATACAGCGTGATCAGAACGGGTATACTAAACCTTCTTTAGCGCATCTCTAATCGTTATGTCAAGTCAGAATTTAAAAAAAAATGCTCATAAAAAATTTAAAATTATTTTTTAAAATAGACATACTTATTAAAATGTTAATTTCACATAAGGATTAGTTTAGTATATCCTCTCTGAATCACCCTGTAAAGTGGCTTAATGATGTAGATAGTCTTTGGCGCGGACCGGCAATACTCGACTCGGTTGTATGTATATAACATAACACATAACTAAGATTAAGTTAGACTATGAACATTAAGAACAGTATTCAGATTCGATTTTTCCTTCAGTTTTCTCTTGTTAAAACTTTTGTTATTTCCACGAGTACGAGTATGTTTTCAAGTCGAGAGTGAACAGATACCTTCTAGGCAAGTATACTCCATCGTGGATCTCATCGTCACTTACCATCAGGTGAGATCGAGATCAAATACTTGCCTATAATGTAATAAAAAAAATAAAAATAAAAGCGAAGTAGCGGTCAAAGCATACCGAACTAATAACTAACGCACAGTGAGCCCGGAAACTCGTATTAAATGGGATTTAAACGTGGCACTGTGCAATATATTGCGGGGCTTAGCCTCGTCGCGTGAAAATTGCTTTACTGATTTGGGGACTTTGATTTTAAGGTGTTTGCCGCACGCAATTTTGTAATTAAACGCGCGATATTTTCATAAAGTTATTCAGAAGCTAGGATCTTCCTGTGTGTATGTTCAAATTTAAACTCTGTGGTGTGGACTTTAGGATATAAAATTGAACATTTGGCTGTTTAACTGTGAAATCACGTATAGTAATTCAGCTTCGGGTGTCATTGTTTAATGTGAATAAGAGGAGAGTCATGGATGTTGAATATCTACAAAAGTATTATATACTAAAAGTATTATATGCTCGAGGACGGTCCCCAACCAGATGGACCGATCAAGTAAAGGACTCATCTTCAACCAAATTCAGCTCGGTGGTCAGAAGCGCCATGAACAGAGACCGATGGAGGCTAATCGTTCGATCCAAGTGTGGACTATCCAACGATGATCGCGATCCTCAGACATGAGGGACCGACCATAGAGAGAGATTATATACTGAGTTCTCCCTCAGTCCATTGTACGGTACCCATAATACAAGTGTTGCTTAGTGTGGGACCGTATAGTTGGTGTGTTCGTCTGGCGATATTATTCAAATTGTGTTATGTACGAGTGCTTATCTGGCGTATAGAACAAATCGAAGTTCTAGAAAATCACTTAAAAAAGAAAGAAAAGAAGGAAAGCAAAGAATAAGTTTTCTTCTCTAAAATCACTTAAAACTTCCATTATCAAGAATCTTCGATAAAATCACTTAAAACTTCCATTATCAAGAATCTTCGATAAAATCACTTAAAACTTCCATTATCAAGAATCTTCGATAAAATCACTTAAAACTTCCATTATCAAGAATCTTCGATAAAATCACTTAAAACTTCCATTATCAAGAATCTTCGATAAAATCACTTAAAACTTCCATTATCAAGAATCTTCGATAAAAACAGTGCACTAGGGTCCCGGCTACGTGACAGACATACCTTACAAATTACAAACACTAAAATAAAATAGATTTAGTCTAGACAGCGTTAAAGATCAGTCACTGTGACACTATCGGGAGATCGGATATACGCTTCATTCTGCACTAATGCTTTGATGGTCAATAATACCGAGAATTTATTATAAAAGTCTGCTCTGTAGGATCAGTGCTAATCAATTATATCAGATAAAGCCATCATATCAGATTTGATAAGCCACAGATCCTCGCAAAAGAACACCGATTCCGATCAAGGATGATTCGCAAGGCCATTGAAAATTAAAAACATCCTAATTTCAATAGGGAAGATGGTTGGGTGCTACCACCGACTTGGGAACCAGTAATTAATATTATTAAATCCAAAACCAAGCGTACCATTGCAAGACCTCAAGACACTGTGAGCACTTTCTGCGTAGATGGGACCACAAGCAAAAGTTAAATATGAGGGTACCCGGATTCAAACTATGACACCAGAACGTCAACCACCTCAGTCCTCCCGTGACCATGGTTGCTGTAAAGCAGCCGAAACGTCGGCAACGTAAAAAACAAAAAATAAACGCGATAAAATCCGTAAAATTAGTTTTATTTAAAAGTGCTAATCAAGTTCGCGCTCACAGCTCGCATATAATACTTAAATAGATATTAAACATCCACGACTCGGGTACAAACATCCATGCTCATCACACAAAGTTTGTCCCTACCAGTATTCGAACCCGGGACCCTCGGCGCAGAAAGCCGGGTCACTACCAACTGCGCTAATCAGGTCGTCATCATCGCTTTTAAAAGTATAATGCCCAATAAACAACGCCATATGGACTTCAACTCTTTATAAAAATTTCTCATAAAATCTAGAAAAAAGGGTTAATTATTGGATGGACACATACATATTTTATAAATAATTTCTAGGAAATGGGTTTATTTATATACGAATCTATTAATAATTTATAAAATGTTATTACAATTTCTAGGCAATGGGTTTATTAATGTATGAACCCATGAATAATTTATGTCAAACGAAAAGAGTCAGGGTGTGTTTAAAAAAGATCAGATGTGACAGACGGACAAACGTTAGGCGGTCATAAACGCACCATAAGGGTACCGTTGTTACCAATTTAGTACGGAACCCTAAAAAAACTATCTTACCAAAATGTTGATATACAGGTGTAGATATAATTTATATACATTTTCGGGTTTCTTATTAAATGACAACCAAAGTGATTTATTGTTATTACATACTCTTCCAAATTTGCATATTATTTCGGAAGGGCAACATTTTCCCATGACAGGGTAATAATTACGTGTATAAATCTTTCAGTAATGTACGACGAAGTCAGATAATATTTTACTTGATAATATACTTACATATTGTGTGTGGGATATAATAGTATGTTGGCATTTTCAGTACTGTACGTTAAGTACGAGATTATTCCTAAGCTAACCGTATACTATATAGCCTACGGTATTTAGACATTTTGTATGGAGAATTGAACGCTTAAAACTGTCAAATGCTTTCACTTTAATTGATAAGTATTGATTATATTATGACACAGTGAAAATTTTTCGAAATAAAAAAAATACACACAAGATATAAATACATAATTGTAATTTTTAATTAAATGTTTTCAAAGCAATAATGGGAAGAAAGTATAGGGTCGCACTCTTTCTTTGTCACACGCGCTGTTTTTGCGTGGCGACGTCACATGCCTGTAGCTTTGTACCGTTTTAATAATTTCTTAAATAGTCTCACTGTTAAACTTAAATTGTGTAACAAAAAAAGATAGTTATGTCACTAGCATAGTAACTGATAGCTGCATATGTGATATACAAACTAATAATTTATCTCTTCTATTACAGATTGGCAGGTGTACAAGAGGGAAAAATGTTAATATTATTGTACTGTAAACGATTAAATTCTATACAATAAAACTATATTTAATAATGAAATCATAATATAAGCCTTTTTAATATCCCACTGCTGAGCTGAATGGGTGGACTCCAGACGTCTTTCGAGGGGTTCTCTTAGACATGCAGGTTCCCTAACGATGTTTTCCTTCACCGTTTAGCAAGAGATAATCATAGTTGAAATTGAGATTGACACATGAAATTAAGAACCCTCAGAGGTGCGAGCCGGGGTTTGAACTTGCGGCACTCGTTACCGAGGCTAGTGTTCTACCAACTTGACTGTCACTGCTTGTTGTCAGCATAACTATCATTGGGTGTTTATTAACTGACTGAGCAGCCTTCTTGTTTCTTATTTTGTTCTAATTCTTTGTTTATATTTGCGAGGTTGCCGCGAGACTTGCGGCGCTTAGCACCCTCAGTTATGTTCCAAGCAGTAAGTTCAAGCAAAGTTGGTGACGACGCAAATGGCAGAAGATTTCTTACATCGGGCGAGGCATGTCATGACTGATCGAGGCAAACCTGTACGCAGCTATTAACACTCTTTTTATGCACTCTAACACCTGCTGTTTGAAATATGGTTTCCTTACTTTTATCACTTGAGTATCTACGAATTGGTATCGAAATATCTGGCTTAAATCGAACGGAAATATTTTTCGAAGATACTCCAGAAATTAAAACAGAAATTAATTAGGGTTGTCACAAGGATATTAGATTTTACGAGCTCACGCTTAATTCGGCGCCATTTTATGAGGCCCGCTGCAGGCTCTGGTTAAATTAAAACTTTTTTTACAACGCACGCTGATCCACCGAATTTTTAGACGCTTTTATTGCGACAACCCTGATGGATTAGGTTTGTTGGTGGAAATTGTACCTACACGAAACCCTAATAAGATTAAAAGTAAACTATACAATCTCTACAAATACCCACGAGAAATGTTTTATTACTTTGTAAGTTTGACTAGACATCATGTAAAAAAGGCTGAACGTACTTCAATGATTTTTGAAACGGAGGTTAGTTATACTGTTCTCTGAGGTAAGCTTTACATTATTTTCGTTTATAGAGGCCGAGACACATCATTGTACGATTGTCATAGCGAAAAAACTGCTCGACAGATTTTCACGAAACTTTTCATGCTGATAGCTTATAATAAGATCTACATTATACAGTTATTTGTGGCCCGGAAGAATTTCCCGGGAATACACAGAAAACTATATATTAAGATCCACCAAGCATATTTTTTTCAAACTTGCCACCATGAAAACTGTTATAGACACGTTAAACATTTTATCCCGGAACATGAAAACATTTTCCCGGGATATTCAAACACGTAAAGATCACTCGTACGAAATTGATAGCATAAGATCTAGGATGAGATAGAAGAGGATGGATAGGATATGATTGTATTATAATTTTGAGAAGTTCCTAGATGTTCTGATCCTGGTTAACTTGTTAAGAAGTCTCTGATCAGCCCTTTGAGAACTATCCTCAAAGTGCTGATAAGAGTACACGCACTTACGTACATTTATATAACATTATATACAACTAAGTCACGGGGTTGGTGATGCAAATCAAATTAGTTTTTTTTTAATCATAAATCACGTTAGCATGTTTCATAATTGTCTTTGTAATGGCTGGCTTCATTTGCACTCCGGACTGTTCCACAGACTGCATATGAAGGACTTAGAAAACAACATTTACACTACCTAAAAAACATTGCACTACACATTTCAATCTTACGTAATCTGAAAAAAATCTTGAGGCAATTTTCATCAATCTAAAATCAATAAAATAAATAAATCATGATTTTAAATAATCCAGGACATTTTTAATTTTTTTTATCACGCTTTGTGTGAACCCTGCTAAGTCATAGCGTCATGAGCTATGTCAACGAGAAGCTTTAGCAGAGGTCCACTCACAAAACTAATCCAGACTCGAGTTGATGGAACTCTTAACCATCTTTACGCGCGAGCTAAAACTTCTTTTTTATCGCGCACAGCTGTCGATGTGTTTTTATAGGCCAGTTTATAGCCTGCCTTTAGGCCTCAGCCTCGAATTTAGCGGGCAGCGGGCGGGCGGCGGCGGCGCGGGAGCGGCCAACAACGCTGTTTTCGAGAACCGGTCCATTTGATTTTACGTATAAGATCCTGCCGCTCCCGCGCCGCCGCCGCCGCCGCCCCGCCGCCCGCTAAATTCGAGGCTGAGGCCTTTACACTAGCACTGGCTGGCGGCGTCGTCTGCAAAGAAGGAATCAGGAATAAGATAAGGTTTATTTTGCTGCATAAACTCCGCCGCGTCTCGCGATTGTAGGCTATACCTTGAATAAACATAGGCTACGTGATAGTTTATAATTTTGTCACGGTAGCGGTCGCCTATAGAGCCACTATAGCTGTCGCTATAACCCTTTGGTAATAAGACACACCACATCCCGCCGTTCAGGTCCTAAAATGTGCTTATGACTTAAGTACTTTTTTAAATTTAGGTATGACTTTTCAAAAAGAACATCAAATAAAGAATAGGTACTGTCAAAATATAAAACTATATGTGAAAATCAACTTTATATTGTTTATAACAACTATTAGGTACCTTGGAAACTTTTCTGATTTACATTTAATTTTATTTGTAACTTAATATAAAATGTTTTGTAAGTAGGTAAATCAATTTCAAATAATATACCTAGGTTTTTAATAAAACACCTCATATAAGCAATTCAATAGAAATATTAAAAAACTACGGGTAAGTTATTAAGTTATGCTACTTTTTTGTTTATTTGTTGTCTGTACGCATAGTAGTGAACATAGACAGTGATAATGTGCGAGCGAGTGGTGAATAGAATCGACTCTATTTATAATCCTAATCTTTATCCGGACAGATAGTAGTTAACCTAGTTGCGATTATTAAGTTAGTTTAATTTTTTTTTAACCAAAAATAGATTCAGGAGAGATTAACTCGCCGCTAGGCGAGTTTCTAGATTAATATGTTCAAGGGCAAACTATCAATTCTCTTACAAAGTCATCTCATTTTCATCCCTGATTATCACTTGCTTAACGGCGATGGAAAACATCGCAAGGGAACCTGCATATCCACCAGCCTGCACTGGGCCAGCGAACGCGTGACTATGGCCAAATAACCCACGGATTGAAGGTAGGCCCATGCCCAACAGTGGGACATTAAAAGGGTCTAGTATAATTACAGAAAGATTAGGATGTTGAGGCAGATTTGTAGTGTCGAGTGGCTCCGACACTATCATTCCGATCTTGAACTAAGTACTAGATTTGTCTGAATCCAATTACATACGTGGTCCTCGTAAAATAAAGATAATGGGCACTTAAGTCTCAAATTACGTATTTCATTTGTACACAACTAATTAAATGGGTGATTATCGGATTGCTATAAAATTGGATGTATCAATTGCTATTGTGTTTATTGCGTCATTTCCTTTAAAATGTAATCTGGAATTGTCTGACCTTGTCTACCAATTCGAATGGGATGAGATGAAACGGGTTGAAATCTACCCAACCGGGGTAGATTTCAACCCATTTGACCCATTTGACCACGAAATGATTTTGAGTAATAACAACTCTAAAGACATGGCAATACGGTTATGTTTTGCATCATCGAACAATTAAAGTTCTATCTAGGTCTTGTCCACGGTCGATGTGATGGGAAGAAATGATTCATTGGTGGGGTCTCAAGATGCGCCATTAATTTATGAATTATCACCATTTCCTTTTGCCTTTTATGACATCCAAAGAAATATTGAACGCGGTGCTGTTCGAACCTAGTTCGACACGAGAGTTATGTCTCCATATTTCATTTATCAAGCAACCGCCATCTTGTTTTCATATTTATATTTTTGCCCCGAAACATATATCTTATCTGAAAGTTACAGTCTCAAGAGTGGCATTAGTCATCTGAATTCTGGAGAAGCTATAGAGATTTGTTAATATAAAATTATGAATAATGCTGACTCTTTAAAGATGTTTATATAAAGGTGTATTTGTAATTGGCTGAGGTGAACATTCACCCACACATTTGTTTTTGAGTATGGTTTGAACCGGCCAGGTATTAAAAAAATATCTGAGAGTTTTCCATCGGTATCTTTTTAATTTATTTCATTTCATTTCATAAAGAAATAAAAAAAGAAGATAAACTTTCACTTCTTTAATTTTCTATAGATATATATTCTGTAGACTATTATAATCGTTAAATATTTACTATATTTTGAGCACCTAATAAATTAAATATAAAATATTGAACATCACCTTATTATTATAAAAGTACATACGCGTTTTATATATTTTAAAATAACTTTTTCCCGTGGTTCCGCCCGTCGAATCATCCAATTAGCTCTGCAGCTCGATATAAACGATACAAAAAAATGTGTAGCTTTTATTCAGTGAAATTATTCTCTGAATTGGATCAGTAGTTCCAGATATTAACTCCCTTGATATTATTTGTACTATATGTGTTTTAATATTACAACCACATCAAACACACCAACTGCATAGCCCCAAACTATATAACGATAAAAGAACAGTATTATGGGTACCGTAAAATATAATGGTGCGTTCCCACAGACACACTCGGCTCTAAGTAATGTTTCAAACGAGGTTAGCATGCAAACGATCTCAGATGAAAGGTCAAGCGCGCGTGGAGGGCTATTGATTAAACGGTTTTACGCAATCCGGTAAGCACTGGATATTCTCTTCGTGTACCTTTATCTTAACCGCTAGCCTGATGCACAATGGATCTGCAGATGGCTTGACGTCATTCTTGATGATATGGTCACGACTTTGGAAACCAATAAAGTAACACCAACTAACTTACATTAGGAGTTCCTCCTTACTTTACACATCTCTCCCCTGATATTTTGTAAATTACCTATGTTCATATTATTGAGATAGTAAAAGCATGCTACGAATACTGGACTTTATACTAGCTGTCGCAAACGTGGCCTGCCAGTCATAAATGGTGCTGGGTGTTGGCAATCCAACACATGATTATTTTTGTAGTAGATTTTGTAGTGCAACACTGAATAAATCCCTTTTTTTTATTTTTTTTTTATACATTTATAGGCAAGTATTTGATCTCGATCTCACCTGATGTTAAGTGACGATGAGATCTACGATGGAGCATACTTGCCTAGGTAGGAAGGCGGCAGTAGGTCGAGACGCTACATTCACTAGGCACATGCAGCGCAACTGATCTGACCCGCCATCCATGAATGGCAACACCGAACATCATGCCGGAACACGGCTAGGCCGCTTGACGACATGGCTTTGTTCAGTGGGTGGTGACTAACCACGGCCGAAGCCTACCACCAGTAGAGTTGTCACCTAGTTGGCACCACCCAGGGTCACGTGTAGGGTATCTCGAGGGTACTTAATTCTCCTACGGACGAAGGTGACTTGACCCCAAAAGGACCCCCTTCCACCTTGGACACCGTTGAGACAAGACTTGCTCTGTATTTTCATTTAAAATCCAGCGACCTAAACCCCTACACCACCTATACAATATATTCACACTCTTCTACACTGGGTTCAATTCTTGGTTTACGCAAAGTGTATTTAGAAATATTAACTGACGGCTTGATGTGCTCTCCGGAGCAGGAGCAAGTAAAAGTTAAACATGAGATTTGCACATGAAATCTCAGAGGTGCGAGCCCAGTTGCGAACCTCGTTTCCGAAGCAAGCTTTCTACCAACTTAGCTATATTACTGCTACGGGGATGAAATACAATAAAACCAATATTGGCATATACCTACCCACGGTAAACACACGTTATAATAGCTCCCTTTTATCGTCGTTAGCCATGTCCAGACCGACTGAACAGCTTATTACACATATAATTGTTTTTATGATACATATTCAAGCCCTGATGATCTATCGAATAACTTCAGCAGCTCATTTTGTAGAAGTATTCGGATTAGCTGCTAACAAACGCGATGCAGACGCGGTTATATACGTGTTTGTAAACATTACTGACGTGTGTATCCCGTGGGGTACGGCTGTGAACAGACCAAGTTGATAAAATAATCATCCCATTTTGTGTACTAATACAATTGGGTGACTTGGATCAAATTATTTATAATGTAGCGAGCTCTTCAACTGCGCCACAAGCTACACAGATAGTGCTGCAGACACATTCAGAACCACAGACAATTCTCAACACAATCCTGAATCGCGCTCCGAAAACTCTCATAGCGCGATTCAGGATTGTTGTGGTTGTTCTGAATGCGTCTGCAGCACTATCTGTGTAGCTTGTGGCGCGGTTGAAGAGGTCACTACATTATAAATAAATAAAATTAAAACATCAATCTGACTCTACAAAGTTCGTGCTACAATATCAAAGGGCATTATGTCAATTATTCGTGCCAAAATAACAATAGTTTTTTATTCTATAATCGTTGATAGTAAAAAAAATATAAGCTCCGTTTTTATTATTGCTTATTAAGATCAAAGCCAAACGTTAATCACGCACCTTGAGTAAGCCCAAATATCGTTGGAAATTTTCGTGTGAAAAATATTTTAATGGCCGTTATTTAAAGTCGAAAATCATTCGTGGCATGTGGCAAAGCTGCTTGTGGAGTTTATTACAATTAGAACCGTAAATTATATATTAATTAGGGCGCATTTATGAATGTTTGAAATTTATGCGGAGCAGGTATATTTTTCAAGCAACAATGAGTGCTTATAATATTTAATTAGCTCGAATAGTATGGAAATTTACTGAAACTTATGAAAATAATTTAGACTTTTCAATAGACGTGACCACGTATTGTAGGTTTTGCAAAGGACTTACAGTCTTTATGTATAGTTACGATTAATCAATATTTTCAAAATAACATTTTTTTGGAAAAAAAAGCTAAACCTTAAAATATTTTCGATTTTTTTTTAAAATATACCTATTAAGTACTATACGAGCATGCTACTGAGCTGTTTCGTTTTGAAACGGACTTGGCTACCTAACACTACATATTTTTTGCAACGTACATTTTTATCTTAATAATGGATCAGCTGAAAATAGAATTTCTGACGCCTCGAAGGCCCTAATGAGGCCAATATTGACGTATGTAACCCAAATGCCAGGTAGACACGGTTTCGTCAATAGGGGCCCCCATTGTCGCCTTAATGGACATAATTTGACACCCGAGGTACCGACGTCAATGTGCTCATTTAAAAAGATGGACGCTCGCTATACTGTTTCGGCTCTGCAAACAACTTTGATTAGTAGCTTGGCAAGCTGTTAGCTGGTTTAACATCGACTAGCTACACAACTAAATTGCGTCCACAAGCCCCAGCTTGATTAAGCGGCTCGAGTTTGATGGTTGCCAACTGAAAGAGACAGAACTATGAGAAAGGAAAGACAAAAGCCGTGCGTTTGTTTTTTTTCTTACAATTCCTCTTTCTCCGGTAGACCGTTGATTGTAGAAGGATTTTAGTGTCACACCACGTGTTATGGACCACGAAATAAAGGTCACCACAACCGGTGTACACCTGCAAGCCCATGCCACGAATTTCTCATATCACATTGACGATTTTAATTGATCACACTGAGGTCAACATAAAATCATTCCTGTCTAATCTTTGCTTCATTTTTTTTGCTCTCAAAGTTTGTTGACATCAATTGTACATATAATTATCCTGATTCTGTGCCGAATAAATATTGTTAATTTTGTTCATTTGAATGCTTATTAATTAATGGATATTTTGAGTGCCTAGGAGAGCACGTAAAGTCGTCGGTACTGCGCCTGATCTCTCTCCGGCCGTGTCGGATTGCCGTCCCATCGGACTATGAGAGTGAGGGAAGAGAGAGTGCACCTGTGCTTGCGCACACTCTTGCGCACTATAATATCTCCTGCGCAGATGGCTAGTCTCCGTTCAGATTAGCCGCCCTGACCAAAATTCGGTTAGGACTATTATCTATACATATAAATAAAATTGGATTGTCTGTTTGTTATATTAAAATATCCGCTTTTTACTAAGTGCATTTGGATGTATACACGTTACCTATACCGAAACAACATTTTTTTACAATTTTTGTCTGTCTGTCTGTCTGTTTGTTCCGGCTAATCTCTGAAATGGCTGGACCGATTTTGACGGGACTTTCACTGGCAGATAGCTGATGTAACAAGGAGTAGCTTGGGCTACTTTTATTTTAGAAAAAAAATAGGATCTCACGAAAAAAATTAAAACCAATGTTGCAGCGCAGCGCCTGATTAAGTTTGATAGCAACAACCTGCAATGCGTCTCGTGGGCTCAGAATGGGCGAGCAGGCTGTTGTCAACGGTTGTCTTTGTTAAATACCACGCGGACGAAGTCGCGGGCAACAGCTAGTTATTAATAATTCACAGTCAATACACGGCTATTCACTAGTATTTTTTACATTTACAAAACCTTTACAAAGAGTATTTTAGTATTGATAGGTATTAATGGTTTACGACCTACCAATACGCATTGTAACGGGGTAGTTAAACAGACCTACCCCAGAAACTAAGCAATTGTAACTTTTTATTACCTACAATTCAAAAGCAATCTAATGACAATTAACCGCTTGAATATTTTATGCCTTTGCGATTAAATTTAGCCGTCGTTTTCCTGTGAATTGTTCATTTTTGTAAATTGGGCTGAGTATCGTGTTGTCAACATCCTTCTATTGTATAACAGCCTAGTATTTTTTGGTATCAATCTATAGTATTTGACTCTATTTTAGACATCTCTAAAAACGTTTGGAGTGGAATAGAAAATAAGATGTTTCAACGCTTCGAGATATTTATTTAATCAAAAAACACAAAACAGTTGCATACCTTACGTAAGTAGGTAGTAAATACCATAATAGGCAGAATATTAATAGAAATGGCGGTAGGTATACAATTTAACGTAATCCTTACCTTCCGTGCTAGTTCAAAACTGTGTTACGGCAAGGTAATGATTCTCGTCTTATATAAATACAGGTCATTTTTGAGTGATTCGTTCGAGCAAAGTAGAAAAAGTTATTGCAGTATAAGTAAGCAAGATAGATAAATCATAAATGTGTACGTACCTAGATGATTATTAATCTAAGTAATTAGCTTATAACTAATAAAACAAAATAAATTAAGTAGGTAAATAATGCTAATATCATACTATGTTTAAATATCCTTTTTTTATATTTTTATTTTTTATTTATATTTAAGTAATTATTTATATTGGGTATAGTATATATGTAAAATATATTATATTTATGTTACTATCATACCTTATATATGGGTATAAATAAATAAGTAGAAATATATATATATTATTTAAATAGGTATTCATTTAAGTATTACTAGAATATTTTCAGTTGCGTCATAGTCAAGCTTCTTTAGAAACTCATCTAGTAACTTTCCACATAGGTATTTAGTTTTATCATGTAATGAGACCGTCTTGTTAATTCGGTTGTATAAGAATGGGCCTAGAAAATTCGAAAAACCTTGAGCAAAAGCAGTCTTGCAAACGGGAATGTTATAGACCAAGTGCGTCCTTCTATTGGATGTATCAGTGCGAATAGAATGACAGTGTTGTCTAGTCACAACGAGCTTGATGAAAAGCTGACGCACAGTAAGGACCTGAGACTCGCGATATAGCATTGTGGTGGGGTATCTAAACGGTTTAAAATTTAGAACTTTTAGTATAGTGCGCTGTGTACGTTCCAATTTAATAAGGTTAGTCTTTCTAGATCCTCCCCAAGCAGAAATGCCGTAGGAAATTATAGATTGGCATAAAGTAAGGTATACCATTTTATTAGTTTTGCTGTCTCTCAGATGTCGGATTTTCCTAAATATGCTTTATTTATTTTACTACAATATTTACAATACAATCTAATTAATATTATAATTTGTAAAAATAAGTGTATTACCTCAAAAAGTTCAGCAACAAATCAAATATACGTGTAGCGCCATCTACAACGTCACTACGAGAAACATACTCGTATTAACTACGCCGGATACAGATGGCGCTGTTGACAACGCTCCATACGACCTATATAAGCCTGAAACGCAGTATCAAAGTTCACCAAAAACGGTGACGTTATACAAGATCCCTATAACAATATTGCGAGGATAATGACGGCCTGATTAGCGCAGTTGGTAGTGACCCTGCTTTCTGCGCCGAGGGTCCCGGGTTCATATCCTGGTAGGGACATACTTTGTGTAATGAGCACGATTTTTTGTACCCAAGTTTAATATCTATATAAGTAATATATACTGGGTTCGCCCCTAGGCCATTGTACGGTACCCATAATACAAGCGTTGCTACCGTAGTGTGGGACCGTATATTTGGTATGTTCGTCTGGCGATAAGTATTTATATCAGCCAGCCGCGCCAGGCATTACACTTGACTAGTTAGAAAACCTTCCCTTTACCCATGAAAAAGACTACACAAGTTAGGCATAAAATAAAAAAACCTAAAATGAAAATGAAAATAAAATTCTTTACTAAAAAGTTCTCCCGTAATTTTGCTCTACACTAAATAGTGTAAATAAATTCTTGCGAAATTCCGAGCTCAGATAAAACGGCCGCCTACAAATTTGAAAGTTACCACCGCTATCGTAAAACAGCCAATTTACTGTGTTCACGGCTTGAAGTTCATTTTTTTCGTGTTTTTTAGCTTTGCGACTGTGAATGAGAATTGCAAAGCTGGCAACACACGCGATACAAGTTTGCCAAGAAGCCCGCCAAGGTCATCTGTTACTATTGTTTCATTTGTTATTGCTTTGACTTGAGTAAGGACGAGCCATACAGAATGATTTAGAAAATATATACTAAGCCTGGAATCTGTACTTCTTTAGCAGATTCGTAAACACTGTGTGAATATTATTATAGGACTATCTAGGTTATTTTTTTGTGTCAGTTAATGTATGGGCTACCACGGGATAGTAAAAAAAAACTAAAATCCACATTTTTTACTCACATTTTTGGTAACCTAGAGTATATTAAATATACGCGCATGAAATTTAATTCTGCGTATATGAAAGATTCTTGAGACCACGAACTAAACGAAAGAGACTAGGTATTATAACAAAAAAAATGATGATAAATTATCGATTAAGAATAATTTTGGTATACCTAAAACACGCTTGGATCACGTACACGAACTTGCTCGTACATCAATAGCTATTTTTAAATCTAAAAAATCTAGGCTGGCCACATTGAGCCAGGTTATTGAGATGTCTGGTAACAAAGATTTTTTCTCTAAATGAAACGTCATGTTCTTAATGAGTATAAAATTGGAATATTCCGAAATTTATTCGGTAGCAGTCAATGTTATATTTATTTTTTATTATAATAAAACACGAAATTGGCAAACAAATAAATCTATAAAAAAACTAACTATAAACCATTTTACGTATAAATCGTAGTACAAATAAGTATATAAAATTCCTTAGGAGTCAAAATAATCCCATTATAATATCATAAATGTGAAAGTTTGGATGGATGGATGGATGGATGTTTGTTACTCAATCACGCCTGAACGGATCTGGATGAAATTTGGCACAGAGATAGATTATAGTATGAAATAGCAAATAGACTTTTTATCCCGGTTAAATGTATAGTTCCCGTGCCATAGATTTGTTTTAATTGTTCATAGAGCAAAGGATCGATATGAGTTTTTGCATGGGTAGTGGTAGTTTAGGGGTACAGAAAAAGGACATAGAGGAAAAGGATATACTTTTTAATCGCGGGTAACACCGCGGGGCGCAGCTTGTAATATATAAAATCAAGTCTTTATTATACAACTTGATTGGCTTCTATTTAAAAGTCAAAGATTCTAAGATTTTGCTCGAAGTATTTTATTCCTATCACACAATTGTGTGATTTGTAACAACACTGAAAAGCCTGAGCTTAATTTCAACAAACGATTCGTTAGTGCTTATGAATATCATTTTAATAATAATACAGTATTATTTTAAGAAAAAAAATATTTTATTTTAACAAAATACAAATGACTGAAATTGCCAGCTAAGCAACGTTTGTATTATGGGTACTATACAACGGACTGAGGGCGAACTCAGTATATATTACTTATATAAATAATAAACATCCATGACTCGGGTACAAACATTCGTGCTAATCACACAAAGCTTGTCCCTACCAGTATTCGAACCCGGCACCCGCAGCACAGATAGCAGGGTCACTACCCACTGAGTTAATCAGGTCACTCCTAAGACACTTTACTGAAAAGTGAAAAAACAAGCTCTAGAATTTTCTTTCAGAAATATAGAATGCACCTTGCAATGTTTTTTTCAGATCTTTCAGGACGACAAACAAATAATTAAATTAAAAAAAAAATCTTTAAGTATAATTTAAATTATTTTCTTCAACAAAAGATAATACACTAATAATTTGGATACATAGTTTGTTGTCATACTTATTTTTATTTTCCTATTTACTGTAACTTTCATTGTAAATATATAACTTATAAAAATAAAAAAACATAATTACAAAATTTAAGTATTTTTTGTTGTAAATATGTTTTTATTTTAAAGTTTAAGATCGTCATGGACAAGTTAATAAATAGTCAACGAACGCTAGAAATAAACAATGCTCCCGAAAATTCATACTCAAAGACACAGCCCATAATTTACAAACATAATATAATTCTCACTATCGCGGATAATTTTTCAGGTCTATAACGCACCGATACATCGAGTGTTCAGTCCTTTCAGTCGGTTTTCAGCAGTCGTCGCGGCCCCACGTCTCGTTACGCCCGTAAACTTACGAAACTTTGGTGAAATTTATCTAATCTTGTTATTAAATAGTGATAAGTCACTGTTTAAGAAAACAACAAAAATAGATAAAAACATTTATTATAATTATTGTTATAGGTATTTTTGTTTTTTAAATAGTGACTTTTAGTGTAGAAAATTGTGTTAGTGATTAAATGATTGGAGCTGTGATAATTCAAAATAGGCGTTCAATACGACGTGTGGTCACCGCAGCGGTCGTGCAGTGGTGATGACGTGAACTGGACGTTATGCTTCTACCACATAAGGCGCATATTCACAATCCTGATGCCGTTTTATGATGAAATGGTAAGCATCCTTAAATACTTTAAATAAAAAAATAATAATAGTACGTCATTTATTCCGGATAAAATCGTTTTTAGTAAATAAATTACATTTATAACAAATGAAATGTCGGGTTATTGGACGCATTAAAGCTGACTATTAAATAAAGTTTATGAAAATAAGAAATTATTTTACTAAAATAAAAACAAAAATAAACTAATTAAAAGCTTACTCGTGTATATTTAGTAAAAATATACTCAGCATCTTTTGCACAATCATAAACAAGATTGTTGAATTGTTTACCTTAAAAGTAAATGGGCTAAGGATTCGATCTCACTATCTCAAATTTACACAAGATTTTTGCGCAGTCTTCTTTCGGTCAGTTACACAGACTAAGAAATAATATGGAAGGAGTGTTTTGATCAACATTGAAGCACAAAAAACCAAGCTGATTACGCCCTTACATACACGCAAATTTTCATGTACTACACAAATCGGCTTGGTATTTTGTACTTCAATTTTCTTCGTGGCTTCAATCTATATATTTTATCGTGCTAGGTCGGCTATTGTAGTTTATCATCGTCATCTTTTATCCTTTAGTTACAACTAGCTGTGCCGATCTTCGTACCGTCTCAGAATCAAATGTTCGAGAATAATTTTAGTATTTTTTTTTTTTTATGTGGGACTAGGCCCGCCACACACTCCCACCACTGCTACTCCTGTAAGCCAGGATCTACAGTGGTGTCCAATGAAGACACCGAGGTTTGACCCTCGGCGAGTCCCGGGATAAAGTTAATTGTCTTGGAACCCGCACGAAATTAATCGAAAGATAAATAGGAGGAGTTGGAAGAAAATTATCCACTTCCCTTCATTGCAAAGCGGGAGACAAAAAGATCTGGTAGACAAATGTCCACAGAAGTAAGACTCTTACAGCTGGACTAATTCCAGGTGTAAGGCACCACGGAGAGTTTAAATACTAATTGGTCCTAAACTTGTGAGCTGATTAAACTTGATTCCAGTAGTACGTATGGCAACTACTGGAATCATTAGTTACAACTAGCTGTGCCGATCTTCGTACCGTCTCAGAATCAAATGTTCGAGAATAATTTTAGTATATGATTATGTTCCATATTTTAATAGATTCTGCTATTCTGGGCGGCGAATAATCCAAAAAATCTACGATCACCAAACTCGGCCCATCCGTTCTTGAGTTATAAATGGTGTAACTAACACGGCTTTGTTTTATATATTAGATGATGTCATTGGCACAACACTTCGCATTCCGGTGGTAACGCAATCAGCTGTCCAGTCACGACACACACGCCAATATTAATCATCTCTCACACACTCCTTGCATTTTTTATTTGCTCTTCGGTTATTATCAACCATCAAGAAAAAATGGTTTCCAGAAAAATGATTTATATTCCCTTCTGCCAATTCGGTAACAGTATTTTGCGAAGACAGAAAAAAAAACTATCTATTCAGGATAACATAAACAAAACAGAGATAAAGGGCAGAGAAAAACACGTAAATATTAACAATGGGATACATAAATGTCTCTATCGTAACTATAACAAAAAACATGCTGGCTCAGCATTAGCTGGGCATATTTTTGATTATCCATGCCATCTACGGCTATTTCTAAAGCAGCTACGACGGAGAGTACAAAAATCTTAGGTCGAACTAAGCGCAGTTGGTAGTGACGCTGCACTCTGCGCCGATGGTCCCGGCTTCGAATCCTAGTAGGGACAATCTTTGTGTGATGAGCATGAATGTTTTGGCTCGAGTCATGGATGTCTAATATCTATATAAGTATTATATACTGAGTTCGCCTTCAGTCCATTGTACGGTACCGATAATACAGGCATTGCTTAGTGTGGGGCCGTATAGTTGGTGTGTTCGTCTGGCGATATTATTATATTATTATTAGGTCGTCCTAATTTTAAATTAAATATAGGTAAGTATATGCAATACGTATTGGATGCGTTTGCTAGATTCTTATCATTTTGTATTGCTTGTATTATTTATGACTGTCTATAACATTGATAAAATGTGTGATATACCTATAACTAATAGAAAGGTGGCCTAAAATGTTGAATGCTATTAATTTGAAAATGTCTACGTTTTGTGTTGAAGTATCTACTTGAGATCTATTAATAGTCATTTTATATACTAATCTAGTCCAAGTTAGAGAACGTAGGTCCTAGATATTCGTCTATCATTATGGTCATGATTCCAAAAGTTGGTCAGGTATTTTGAGCAAAATCTGCGAATGGTGACCGAATTTCGGTCACGGCGGCCAACTACGCAGGAGATATTATAGTGTACAAGTGTGTGTGCAAGTATAGGCTGCTCCCTTTTCTCTCATTCCCATAGAATTTCAATCTGACAAGACCGAAGAGAGATCCGATGCAGGAACAACGGTTTCACGTTCCCTTCGAGCCATGCTTGTACATGAGATTCGCTCATGAAATCCACAAATCCTAGAGATACGAGTCAAGGTTTGAACCTGAGTGCCCTCGTTCCCAAAACGACCCTTCTACCAACATAGCTTTCACCGCCTTTTTTCTGCGAATAAAGCACAGCATCAGTAAACAAATCCAATTCCACTAAATTACTTTGCTCCTGCTCTTTTAATTTGATTAAAATCTTTGCGAGAACATGAAAATGGAAGGTTCTGTAAAAAAGCAATGGCTCCGCTTTTACTGTGAGATAAAAGAACTAACTTTAGATACAAATAGTAGGTGCTCCCTTCCATACTTGCCATGCTGTTCTTGTACATGAAAGCAGTGGGTAGCGTCCCTGCTTTCAGTTCCGAAGGTCCCGGGTTCGAATCTGCTAAGGGACAAACAGTGTGTGATCAGCACGAAAGTTTGTAGCCGAGTCATGGATGTTTAGTATCTATATATGTATTATATACTGGGTTCGCCCTCAGTCCATTGTACGGTACCCATAATACAAGCGTTGCTTAGTGTCGGATCGTATAGTTAGTGTGTTCATCAGGCGATATTATTATAATCTTCAAAATCATTTTTTTTTCATATCATTAATAATGAATAGCTTTCTGTACCTACACACACACTGTGGGCGGACGTTCTTTCTTTGAAGCCATAACTATCAAAAATCTCGCCGGTTTAAATGGCATTATAAAGCTCATATGCTGGGTTACATATTTATAAAGCTCATATGCTGGGTTACATATTTATAAAGCTCATATGCTGGGTTACATATTTATAAAGCTCATATGCTGGGTTACATATTTATAAAGCTCATATGCTGGGTTACATATTTATAAAGCTCATATGCTGGGTTACATATTTATAAAGCTCATATGCTGGGTTACATATTTATAAAGCTCATATGCTGGGTTACATATTTATAAAGCTCATATGCTGGGTTACATATTTATAAAGCTCATATGCTGGGTTACATATTTATAAAGCTCATATGCTGGGTTACATATTTATAAAGCTCATATGCTGGGTTACATATTTATAAAGCTCATATGCTGGGTTACATATTTATAAAGCTCATATGCTGGGTTACATATTTATAAAGCTCATATGCTGGGTTACATATTTATAAAGCTCATATGCTGGGTTACATATTTATAAAGCTCATATGCTGGGTTACATATTTATAAAGCTCATATGCTGGGTTACATATTTATAAAGCTCATATGCTGGGTTACATATTTATAAAGCTCATATGCTGGGTTACATATTTATAAAGCTCATATGCTGGGTTACATATTTATAAAGCTCATATGCTGGGTTACATATTTATAAAGCTCATATGCTGGGTTACATATTTATAAAGCTCATATGCTGGGTTACATATTTATAAAGCTCATATGCTGGGTTACATATTTATAAAGCTCATATGCTGGGTTACATATTTATAAAGCTCATATGCTGGGTTACATATTTATAAAGCTCATATGCTGGGTTACATATTTATAAAGCTCATATGCTGGGTTACATATTTATAAAGCTCATATGCTGGGTTACATATTTATAAAGCTCATATGCTGGGTTACATATTTATAAAGCTCATATGCTGGGTTACATATTTATAAAGCTCATATGCTGGGTTACATATTTATAAAGCTCATATGCTGGGTTACATATTTATAAAGCTCATATGCTGGGTTACATATTTATAAAGCTCATATGCTGGGTTACATATTTATAAAGCTCATATGCTGGGTTACATATTTATAAAGCTCATATGCTGGGTTACATATTTATAAAGCTCATATGCTGGGTTACATATTTATAAAGCTCATATGCTGGGTTACATATTTATAAAGCTCATATGCTGGGTTACATATTTTTAAATGGATTAAAACTTTTTAAAAATATTATCCGATTGAACATTTTATCTCTTTCTAAAATTAATATATTTTTACTCAAGATATAAAATATAAACAATAATATCTACTTATATGTATAATAAACAAAATAAAATGAAACTAGTATAGCATTTCTTAATCAATGAATGTACACAGCTACACGAGATAATGTGATAACATGATACCTCAACGCTATTCGGTTTGCACTTGAAATGCTTATTTGAAATTCCATCGCAAATATTGTTAGCATAGCACTGATGGCCAAGTTGGTAGAACGCTTGAGTCGGTAAAGAGGATCGCAGGTTCGCCTCTGGGACTTCTGGATATCGTGTGCGAATCTCATTTTCAACCATGATTATCACTTGCTAAACAGTGAAGGAAAACATCGTGAGGAAAGCTGTATGTCTGAGAGAATTCCTAGAAAGACGTGTGAAGTCTGTCAACCCGACGTGCAGGCTTCCTCACGAAGTTAAGCTTCACCGTACAGCAAGTGATGCTAATAATTAAAAATGGGAGAGAGAATCTCAGAGCTGCAAGCCAGGGCTTAAACTTGCACGCCTTACTTCCAAAGCAAGCGTTCTACTAACTTGGCTATCAGTGCTTATGGTACCCGATAACTGAACGGAAAATTTATAAACCAGACATCTGGTATTTCAGAGATTTTTTTAATCTGCTACTTAAAACATATAGTGATTCACAAGACCAATATAAAAATCCTAACATATCCCCGCCATGTTTGCACGAGAGCTGATACCCGCTTAGTCCGTATTCTAGGCAGAAGTTAATATTACGCTATGAATAAATTTCTGAAAACTGAAATGTATTAACTTTGCTAACATGTTTTCCAGGAGGGATGTTTTTGAAAAAAATATCTTAATCAAGTTTCGAAGTGAAAGTCTGAACAAATTACAAAAACTCATTAAAGTTAATGAGTGTACGAGACTTGTGAATTGTGTGATTACCCAATTGGTACAGCAGCAGCCTTGCTTTCTGTACCAATGGTCCCGGGTTTGAATCTCGGTAGGGGCAATCTTTGTGCGATGAGCGCGAATATTTGTGCCCGAGTTCTGGATGTTAATTATATAAACGAATTTTTTATAATATGATACTCTGATAGCCCCAGTCCATTATACTCGGTGTATACGGTACCCAAAATACAAGCGTTGCTTAGTTTGGGACCGTACAGTTGATGTGTTTGTCTGGTGACATTATTATGTCTCTCTCCACACCGGCTATACCCGGATCTTTGGAAGGCTTGCGCGGGGACATGGGTCCAACACGTAGAGGCCCTCTTTGAGAAATTTTATGTTATTTTAGCCACCTGCTGGGGTCAACTGCTGACAATTATAGCATAAACAGCAAATTGACCTCAGCACGCGGAGGAACTATTGCAGGAATATGGAAAGATAATTGGGATGGTTTGAGGTTTGGATGAATAAATGGGATGGGAATATTGGAAGGGTTGCGGACACCTTCCATAATCAGCTTTTATCTAATTACTATTGGCAGGGGGCGACTCGCCGCTCTTAAGGTGGGCCCTCTAAAAAGGCCGACACATTATTATTATAAGTAAATAACAATAATAGCCCTCGCCCACTTACGTATATAAAGATTGAACACCAATTATGAAATATGGACGTACACTAGTGCCTACCCCTTTAAGAAATAAGGTTTGATGATAACAATGATGTTACATCCAAAGCTGAATAATGTTCAGGCATATCACCGCGCCAAAAATATGAAACGTAAAGATCTTTCAGGAGGATCGGAATTTATTGCCACCGGATATCGACTTTCTGCCATGGAACGACCAAAAATATCTTCTCAGTCTTTCAAGATGGTTCTATACATAAATAATAATACAAGATTTACTTATCTTATCTTCTATATTAGTTGTAACAAAAATATTTTAACATATGACACAGTAAATTATATAATAATAATAATATCAGCCCTTTTTAATGTTCCACTGCTGGGCACGGGCCTTCCCTCAATGCGAGGGGGTCCACCACGCTGGCCCAGTGCGGGTTGGGGAACTTCACACATCTTTCGAGGGGTTCTCTCAGACATGCAGGTTTCCTCACGATGTGTTCCTTCACCGTAAGTTATATGAATCACGTTGATGCATAAAGTAATCGTACAAATTATGTTTAATTTTTTTTAACAAGGTGATCCAGCACCTATTGGCCGCGCGCTCAGTATGGGATGTTCAGTAACTGTAAGAGCTTCTATCCTTCATTGATGATTATCTTAAAATAATGCCTGTAACTACCTGCCAAACCACACTGGACCAGGGTCGTGGACTACGGCCTAATCCTCCTCACATTGAGGGGAGGCTCGTGCCAAAGCTCGTGTAAAAGATCTATTTTAAAAAAAAGAGCAACCATGGAGTTTCTTGCCCGTTCTTCTCCATAGGAACGGCATTCCGAACGGGTGGTAAAGCAGTAGCATAATATTTTTGTAACTTGACGATTCATAAGTACTGTACAATAATGGTCTACGTGAATAAAAAATATTCTGATTCTGAAAAAAAAAAAAAAAAAAAAACAAGACATTAAAGGGACTAAAATTATTATTATTAATACCTGAACTAGCTGTCAATTCTCTGTAAATGGATTCATTATAGAAAATTGCCAGTCAACACACAATAAACATCCCTAACACAATTGACACGTTTCGCGTAAATAGACGCTAAACATATCACACCGAATTCCATTTCAAGATAACAATATCATTCTAATTCCAAGAAATCCCCAAACACAGCAGCCGGTATCTAGCGACCCGATCTACCGTTACACCGTCCGACATCCCAGATTAATGGCCCGCAATATCGGATGGTGTAAATCGGACTCTGATTTAGATGCAACTCCACGATAGGACGACTACGCGCCTACGCGGCTTAAACTTGTTTGCCTTGATGAATAACCGTTATACGTTAACCGTTAATGAGGATTCAACAGCGACCCTTTCCGTAGTTTTTATTAATCTTACGAGAGTCTCAAACTTTTTAATAGTCTTATACACTAGCACTGCGATGCACAGTTGGGGTTTTAGAGACTTTAGAGCGGTTCTCGTTGCACTTAAAAGTCTGAACGCACCCCCTGCTCAAATAATCGTAGTTGAATGCTCTTTATAAGCGAATCCTCGCGTTATAGACGCTCCTATGCCCAAATAATCTCGTTATTTTGAGGATAAAAGGATAATAATAAAAGGTAGAGAACACGATCTAGGGTTATGTTAATGTAAGTTTTTCGTATGTACATATTCTTATGTAGAGTATAATATGTAGTTACGACACATCGCGCTGATACGGCGCTGGAGGAAGTCAGATTTTACGATTCGCCAACCCATCCTCCCTAACGCCGTGCCGATAACCGGAATAAGGCCACCACACCCGTCAATCATACACTTGTTTTCAGACTATTGTATGACCCAGCAGTGATAGCCGAATTGTTAGAAAGCATGCCTTGGAAACATAAGGTGTGTAGATTCAAACCCTGACTCGCCTGGGATTTTTCATCTGCAAATCTTATTTTCAAAAATAAAACTAATTTTACGGATTTCATCGCGTTTATTATATGTTTTTTTATGCTACTAAAGTTTCGCCTGCTTTACAGCTACCATGGGCACGGGAGGACTGACACTAGGACATTTTGCACCTCAGTCCTTTCGTGACCATGGTTGCTGTAAAGCAGCCGATACGTCGGGAACGTAAAAACATAAAATGAACGCAATAAAATCCGTGAAATTAGTTTTAATTCAAAGGTCTGTATTAACCTTTGTTACAATTACAAGCATTAATCAATAAATGTCTTCCGTGAAAAACGAAAGTTTAATTTAACAAAAGGATTCAGCACCCTCTATGAACGGTGAGCAGCTTTTACTTTTTCTCAGTTATTTCCCTGTCGTGCCTCGTGGGCTTAATTGTAGCTACGTTTTTCCCACAGAGATGCCAACATCTACGCACCATTAGGAAATATAGAGTACGAAAAATTCAGCCACAAATGTATTTTCCAACATCATAAACCTACACGGCTCTACATTAGGTACCACGATACGCCATAAGAATGACGTCGGCCTCATATTTTTTATTATTTTTTGCGTTTTATTTGATAAGAAGTGTGAATGACCCAGTTGATGGGTTTTATTTGTTCTCTGCATGCGGTTCACGAATTCCTGAGATTCTGGACCATGTTTAAAGTAGGGCATGGTATAACTTAGCTGGATTTATTAACATACTAGCTGTTACCCGCGACTTCGTCCGCGTGGTATTTAATAAAGACACAACCCTTGGTAACAGCCTGCTCGCGCGTTCTGAGCCCACGGGACGCATTGCAGGTTGTTGCTATCAAACATAATCAGGCGCAGCGCTGCAATATTGGTTTTAATTTTTTTTCGTGAGATCCTATTTTTTTTCTAAAATAAAAGTACCCTAAGTTACTCCTTGTTACATCAACTATCTGCCAGTGAAAGTCCCGTAAAAATAGGTCCAGCCATTTCAGAGATTAGCCGGAACAAACAGACAGACAGACAAACAGACAAAAATTGTAAAAATAGTTGTTTTGGTATAGGTACCGTGTATACATCCGAATGCACTTAGTAAAAAGTGGTTATTTTAATATTACAAACAGACACTCCAAATTTTATTTATTTGTATAGATAAGTTTTTAAGCCCAGCTCAAGAATATTTAAAATTAGAAATGCCTGCTTGTACAATTGTGTCCACACAATCTTGCTTCAGTGTTTGTAGTAGATTTGTATTGTTTAAAGAAAAAAAATAACATAATTTCAGTAATGGCAATGTATATTTCTTAAAGTC
Organism: Pheosia gnoma; assembly: GCA_905404115.1. Taxonomy (NCBI): domain Eukaryota; kingdom Metazoa; phylum Arthropoda; class Insecta; order Lepidoptera; family Notodontidae; genus Pheosia; species Pheosia gnoma. Next base: position 702,116 of record FR989916.1, read on the forward strand.
AGCTGTAGCTCATGCGACACTGATCGCAAGATAAGATAATGGCCCTTATAAAAAAAGTACTTAAAAAGTGCTTGCTCTGCCATTTCGACTTTCGACCCAATTATTTTCTTCCCTAAACAATTATTATGTGAATAAATAAACTTTTTAACAAAATAAAAACCGTCTTCAAAAAACTAAAAAGCAAAAAATAATCTAATCTCGAAATCTACTTTTTCTAACAAAATCAAATATTTAACGAATGTGAAATCGGTGCCGTCGGTGGTCCTCCTTTTTGATGTCGGTTAAAAACCGTCAGTTTTTTGGACAATAATCCCAATGTCAACAGCTTAATAAGTGGAAAATAACACCAGGCTTTGGTAGGCAAGCAAGACGTATGACACTTCGGTAGTTGGATCACGCAGGCGACGACTGTCGCTATAAAATAATATACTAGGTAGGCTCCCGGGAGCCATCAAAGTACTTTTCGTTCACGTTTCGTTTGATTGGTAGAATGCTTTATGACTGTTTTTCTTAAAGTAGAGTTAGTTTTACTGAGAAATCAAGCAAAGCACACACGCTATTCGCTTGTTTTATAATAATCTTCAATATCCCACTAATATTATAAATGTGGAAGTTTGGATGGATGGATGGATGTTTGTTACTCAATCACGCCAGAACGGCTGAAGGGATCAAGATGAAATTTGGCATAGATTATAGCGTGGAATAACACATAGATAGGCTACTTTTTATCCCGGTAAAATGTATGGCTCCCGTGGGATAAATTTGCTTTAATGTTTCATACTTTTTAATCGCGAGTAACACCGCGGGGCTAACACGACTTTGTTTTATATAAATAAAACAAAGTCGTGTTAGTTACACCATTTATAACTCAAGAAAGGGTGAGACGAATTTTATGATCTTTGATTTTTTGTATTTGTTCCCGCCTCGAATAGCGGAATAACTATTAAAATGTGATTCTGAGGCGGTACAAAGTTCGCCGGGACAGCTAGTGTGGAATAGGTTTTAATTTAGTTTAATAAAAAAATATTAGACTATTTAAACGAATTTGGGAACCGTAATATAACTGATAAATTATTAGTTCAGTGTAATGCATTACGCTTTGATATATTACCATTTGCCGGTTAATTTCATGTTACTACATAAAATATTTCTGATGTTTACGTTAGTCGTCTATGGAATCTTAGTTTAGCTACCTTCTGAGAAGATGTATTTCGTAAACAATTACCAAGCGTCTTTTGCGATAGTGAATAGATACATGGCCATAAAATTAATTTCACTAAGCATATTTAAATTATTGAAATAAAACTTATTTTACAGATTTTATCGCGTTTATTACATGTTCCATAAAAAAACGGGTAAATTTCAATATGTAGTATTCGCGTAAACTCGTATATAGATATTAAACACCCATGACTCGGGTACAAAAATTCATGCTCATCACACAAAGTTCTATCACTACTAAATGCGCTAATCAGGTTTATTTCTGTCTACATCTTCTTAAATAACAGGCATGGTCATATAAAAAAAACACTTACATTCGACTCACAAATCACAAAATTAGTACGATTGATTGAACTCTTACTCTCTACATTTTCTAAATCATAAATCATAATACTCTTCATAGAGCAGCCGTGGGCATTGTATTGAAATTGTATTCCTGACAATTTGTGTCTATTGATATAGAGTCGTCGTATAGCGGACGCTCTCATTAAGTAGCCGTTAGACATTTTATTCGCGCAGCCCAGCGAATGGCTCTACGTCCTCTAGAGACGTATTCCCGTTGTCGCTACCCTGGACAACGAGCCATTTAATCATATTCCGACGACCCGATTTGCACAGTTGGTAATGACCTCTCTGTGCCGAGGGTCTCAAGTTCGAATCCCGGTAGAGGCAAACTTTGTGTGATAAGCACGAATGTTTAACGAGAGTCGTTGATGTTTAATATCTATATAAGTAATGGCAACTGGGACCGCCTCCAGTCCATTGTATTGTATCTATAATACAAGCGTTGCTTCGTGTGGGACCGTATACTTGGTGTGTTCGTCTGGCGATACTTATATATTTATATCAAACTAGCTGCGCGCCGCGGTGTTACCCGCTCGGGAAACATATATTTTATCAGGATAAAAAGTAGCCTCTGTGCTATTCCAGACTATAATCTATCTCTGTGCCAAATTTCATCCAGATCCGTTCAGCCGTTCGGGCGTGATTGAGTAACAAACATCCATCCATCCAAACTTTTACATTTATAATATTAGTGAGATTATATAGGATATCGTACAATTTTACAAGCTCTTAGATATAAGTAGGTCAGGTTAGACCCTGTCAATGACAATGTAGTTAGGTAGAGCCAAAAGGCAAATAGTGCTACGCTACTTTCAAAGAGACTTTAGTTGTTTAATTATATCAGCTGTGGGTAAAAAGGCTATTATAAGCCTATTGTAACTCTCATAGTCCTTGTTGCTGTGTTTGGAATCGCACAGTTGGTGTGTTCGTCTGGAGATATTTATTTATATACATAATATTCGCTGGTAGCCACGACATTTCGTCCACATTATTGGAAGATCCTTTTATTTTGGATTCTTTTTTAACTGTGAGAATTTCGAATCACCATGTGCAAATTTAATTTTCAATAATGATTATCACTTGCTATAACTACGATAAAAGACAACATCGTGAGGAAACCTGCACGTCTATCGAAAAGTCGTGTGAAGTCCACCAAACCGCACTGGACCAACGTAGCAGTATGGCCTGAATCCTCCTCATATTGAAGAAGATTGTACACGGTATAATGGCAATAGACTCGCCACTTATTACATTGGGACCTTATACCATCGGCGAATGGTATGTGCACTGCAGTACCCCTCTGTCTACCTCCTCCGGGATTACTGGGGCAATTGTAGTTGTATTACTAGAATTATTCGAGCAAATTGTGTACATCCAGAGTTATCCAGCATTATTGTTCTTGCTCATCGTATCGGCTAGTTAACGGCTCAGTAAGCTTGTATCTGAACTGATCTAAATTGATTTAGTTCCGCTTCTAGCAGTGTATATATCCTATTGTTACATAACAATGGGATGTATACTGATGCCGGCGTAACTATCCCTTGTATTGATTCATTCCTGAACTAAGTTTTATTGAGTCCTATTGATCCCAATGTGCTGTGTATGTGTTGCGCTTATTTTTAAACGGTGCCGATTTGCGTGTTCCATAAATTTGTGCGCTCAATAATTTCTGCGAAAATTTTAAGATTTTATATAAAATATGTAACCAGAAACTTTGGGGGTCCCAGTAATTAATTTTAAAAGTCGTTTGTCACCCTCAAAAAGGCGGACGACTAGGTTTTTCTCCTTTGTTTCGAAGGGCGCAAATTGTAAAGGAATGCTTAAAGTTTGCGCAGCTATGATCCCGTTACAAATTGAAGATTGAAGATTTTAGCAACTTTTTCCTACTCTTTAGCATTCACAATGTATCGTATAAGAGCAATCAAAGGCGTGGTAAGCTACTTTCTACATGTCAATCTCTCGAGCTCGTATTCGTACGTTTTTCATATCGGTACTTCTTTTACTTATTTACTAAGATAAGATAAAACTGATAAAACAATGAAATCGTCGATATATGATTATTCACATTTACATTCCGAGAGATTCGAGAATGTGATTAGATTGTCTTATCATAAGTATGTAAAATAATACTTCAGAATGAAAACAGTACTGACTTATTTTCTTCTTCCTTGCCTTTATTAGAGATAGCCAAGCTGGTAGAACGCTTGCCACGGAAACAAGGCGTACAGGTTCAAACCCCGGCTCGGCTCGCTGAGATTTTCGAATGTCCATGTGCGACTCTCATCTATACAAATAAATAAAATTGGAGTGTCTGTTTGTAATATTAAAATAACCGCTTTTTACTAAGTGCATTTGGATGAACCTATACACAGTATATATACCAAAACAACATTTTTTAAAATTTTTGTCTGTCTATATCTAAAACCACGCGATCACAACACAACGCTCCGCGCGATACCCGACGCGTGTCAGTGACGAGCGCGCGCGATCGTATCAAGTTTTAATTTTCATTGCAGTTTTAGTTCGTAATTAGTTAACATTACGTTTTTCCTTTTTTTTTAAATCACGTTGAGATAGACTTCTAATATAATTTAATGCTAAAATCAATATAAAAAAATTCAAAAAAAGCGTATACTCAGGAAAAGATCGACGGAAAATACCAACTCTGGGGGGTCCAGAATCATAAGTTGAATGTATGGCAGTGTTCGTTACGAAGCACTTACACCCTGTAAAAAGATGGTCAATGATGTTACCATGACAACCAGAAACTACGTAATGTGTCGAGATAAAAAATAATTAATTATTAACTTGTTATCTGACCACAAACATAAATTAACATTTGTTCATTGCATGTCTGGTATTTGGTTTCAACATTATGGAACATATTGGATTACGCCCCCAAATTATGCTCGGATGAAAAACAGATGCACTATCTATGACTTGACAGATACAACATGTAATGTCAGCCACAAAAGTGTTTTATCAGTTTAGATAACAACTCCTAGTTAATGAAATTTTCAAGAAGGCTATGACACTAGGCCGTCAAACACCTCAGTCCTACCGTGACCATGGTTGCTGTAAAGCAGCCAAAACGTCGGGAATGTAAGAATAGAAAATAAACGCGATAAAATCCTTGCAATAAGTTTTATTTCGGTACCCACTTATTAGTTAACGGAACTATTGAAAAACAACGTCCATAGAATAAAATGCATCTAGTTTGAAACGTACGACCTAGATCTGACCATCAATGTCTTCATTTGAACGGCTAAATTACGACCGGAGCCCGAACGACTTTGGTAGACCGCTGATACTGAATTTAGATTACCTAGGCAACTGAAAACTAGTGCTCACCCAGTTTCGTAATCAGTTAAGTGGTTAAGCTATCCTAGTCGTGTCTAGCCCTAAATTTATAATGAGTTTTGGTCCCTTTGAATTTATAATTTGACGGCTCGATTAGCGCAGTTGGTACTGACCCTACTTTCTATGCTGAGGGTCCCGCGTTCGAATCATGGTAGGAGCAAACATTGTGTGATGAGCTCACGAATGTTTGTACCGGAGTCATGGGTGCTATTTAGATATATAGGTTTTATATACTGGGATAGCCCCAGTTAATTATACCGTACCAATCATAAAAGCGTTGCTTAGTTCGGGACCGTAGAGTTGGTGTGTTTGTCTGGCGATATTATTATTTCAATATAGTATTTAAATATGGTCTGTTATCATACTATAATTAAAATCATAATAGAAATTATACAGATGCAATAGTATCGATATGTTATTATGTAAATTCTTATCGCTACTTAATCTCTACAGATAAGCCATTCACTAATATATTCTGACGGCCATTATCGAAATTTTATTTGTATTGTGGGACGTCCCAATAATAATCAGCCAATATTTTTATGTACACACGTATGATATAGTCACAGACTTGTTATAACAATCAGACAACCCACGGCGTACGGAAAAAAGAGCTAACAGCAACGGCATGATGTTCGGTGCTGCCATTCATGGATGGCGGGTCAGATCAGTTGCGCTGCATGTGCCTAGTGAATGTAGCGTCTCTATCTACTGCCGCCTTCCTACCTAGGCAAGTATGCTCCATCGTGGATCTCGTCACTTACCATCACGTGAGATCGAGATCAAATACTTGCCTATAATGTAATAAAAAAAAACCAACAAGCCAGACAAAAGTTTTTTTAGGTTTCAATATTCCTTGCCACTGCGATATTTATACGAGTTAGATCACGGAATTATTCGGCGCGTCGCGTATTGACTGAGCGAAGCGAGGCTACCTCACGAGGCTGCGTGGTCAGTGAGTACACGGCTATTTACATTTAAAATGGCCTTTTGCAAGACCTGAATATGGTGTATCACTCTTGTGAGTAGAGTAAATGAGCAAAAATCAACCAATGACAAATAAAGCCGACATTTCAGTCAACCTTATCGAAACAGTAATAAAACATCTTCTTCTTCTTTCATTACGAAATGAAATGCGATGAAATAAAATGGATATGCAAATGGCCTCACCCACACCTTAGCGGGTATTTTGCCAATTTCAAGTAATTAATAGCAATAAAACATTCAATAAATACACATTATACATAAAATAATGAATGTGACGTGATGATATGTGTTAGGTATGCAACCTACATAGCTTCGTGACATTCCCAGAGTGGACTATAAGAAGTATTATTAACATGTTTAGTAGTTACTGTATTGTTTGTTTGGCATGTATGGTAGAGGTTTAGCTATGGGGGAGGAATGTTAGGTATGCAACCTACGTTGTACAAAAGTGCAATACCATAGAGTGACACATGTCACTCTGCTTACGCCTGTTTTGTGTAAGACATGTTCGCCTAGCCCTGCTGCACCTAAATATATAATAATATGAAAATGGCATGTCCCAATAAAACATATTATGGATTGAAAGATCACTTTTTTGTGAAATCTCACCTCAATCAATCATTTCAGTCTTGAATTGAAAGTTTCAATCATCTTCATGTCATTGCGTCAGTCGCTGGGAAACGTCAGATTGGCACTCGGATTAACTCTCCCTTATTTCGATCTAGTTGGGAAATATGACATATATAAAAGGTCTTGATATGACATATGGTATGTATGATATGACATATATATAAAAGGTCTTGAAATAATATTATAATAAAAGTGATTTCAAACATAAATAATGTTTTCGTTCTATTGCAACGGAATTACATAGCAATTTTCCAATGGAAAATGGTTTGTAATTTCTTTGTATATTGATTTAAACTTTTATTAATTGGGGGTTAATTTTAAAATGCTAGCGAAATGTTAAAAAAAATGCAGTCCACGCGCGGCAGGTGCCTCAAAAGGCTAGGTTCTGTACCGAGGATCCAGATTCAAATTCCGCTATAGGCAAGCATAGTGTGATGAGCAAGATTGGGTACAGACGTACCTGAGTCATAAACGTTTAATATCTATATTTGTATTATATACAAGGATCACCCCAAGTTCATTGTAGAGTACCCACGATACGAGCGATGCTTAGATTGAGACTGGGCACTTCGTGGGCTCGTCTGGCGATATTTATTTATAATTAAATTGGAAACCTATTTCAACTCCAATTCGATAAGACTTAATGCTCTTCCAATAGCAATAGCTGCATTCACAAATCCATATTTCAACAGCACGTCCAAAACTAATTTGTTTAGAGTGGGATTTGTTTCAAATTGAACAAGAAATATTTTCATTAGCCTCGGATCCTGAACAAATCCCTTTACAGTCTGTGCAACCACAATTCTTTACATTTTCTAGATAGCAATACCAAAAAAAATCTCATGGCAAATCTTGGCATAGAGTTTGGACTAGTTTGATGAAAATCTCTCAATTATTGTTTGTAATGAATCGATATATGTAATTTAAACGCTATGCCTCCTCTTAATGTAATACTTGCTGTCTCGGCGGACTTCGTGCCGCCTCAGAAACAAATGTATGAGAAAATTAATTATCTTTATATATTTTATAAATCAATCATTTTTTGAATGTTCTATATTTCTAATAAAGTAAGTGTTGTTGTTTGAAAAATTATGAAACAGTGTTCATGAAACCATATTTGTAAGCTATATTAATAAACGTGCACTAAAGTCGTTACCGAATGCAAACAAAATTAAAATATGATTAATGAGAGCTTACTTTACTCAGACAACATTAATATAAAACTACAGACAGATTTGCCATACAATATCTGTCAAAAGTGACAGTTACTATGCGGTTGCTGTTAGATTATGAATCGATTGTGTTAGCAGACTTGGGGCCCTGGATAGAGGTACCAGTGATCCATTAACGATGCAAACGCAGCTGTCTGAGATTAATCTAAGATTAATCTGAGATTAATCTGAATTTCCACGTTGGAATGCAGTTGATTGTGCCGCTTATAGCAGCATCAGAAGCAGCCCACCGCACACAACCCACGCGCCAACCGCATCGCCAATATAGCTGGCAACATTAATTTGGTGTTACCACATTTGAATTTCAGTGCAGCAATAATATAGAAGGCTAGCAACACTGTCGCCTATAAACAAATATCTGTATTAATATGTCTAAACAAATTTAATTATAGAACATTGAAATAAAACTAATTTTGCAGATTTTATCGCGTGTATATTATGTTTTTTCTTTGTTTTTACGTTTCCGTCATTTCGGCAGCTTTACAGCAACTATGGTCACGGGAGGAATGAGGTATTTGACGTCCTAGTGTCATAGTTTGAACTCGGGTACCCTCATATTTAGATGTTGTTTTGGGTCCGATCTACGCAGAACTGCTCTCGGTGTCTTGCAATGGTGCGCTAGGTTTTGGACTTAATTATATCAATTACTGGATCCCAAGACTGCCGAGACAAGCCGAAGTCTTGTCGGAATACCATCTTTCCGCGGTATGCTCAAGTATTTGTGACGATATCAAAGGAATGTATAAAGCAGCCTGGGACTGATCGCTCAAATATCAATATATTTATAATGTTAAAGTGTAGCGTGTGTGCGCCTCGCATGGCAATACACTGGAGCTTACTTTTTTATTTTTTTTTGTAATAATAATGGCACATAAAAAAGACAAGCCCGCTGAGTTTCTTTCCGGATCTTCTCAGTTGAGGTCGCGTTCCGATCCGGTTGTAGAGTTAAGAAAAAAAATGTAATAACAAATTTGTAAGTGCCCCCATAGGCCTGGACGAAATAAACGATTTCACTTTGACTTTGACTTTTGTGAGTGCTAAGAATATTAAAATAAGATTCAATGACATTTGCGCTAACAAAATCGCAGTGACGAGTAGCGAGCGCCGGTCGGCGTCTAATTTGTATTATCACTGACAAGGTGACTCTATATAATGGCGCCATACAAATGTATCCACCATAAAGATCCCGGATGCGTCCCCACGTGAATTAGCAAAGCGTCGCACCCAAATAAGGATTTATTACACAAAAGTAAATTTGATTAAGATTACGGCCTATTACGGTCCAGCTTTTGTGTTTCAGTCTTTTTGTGTAGAGGCGCCGGCTCTCGTATTGTTTTGAAAGTGGAAGCCTTTATTCCGTTGTTTCACTAACTTTTTATGTTGACAATTATTTGACAGAGATAAAAATGTTGTTATCTCCTCTGGTTTCTGACGACCAGCGGCTCGATTCAGAACGTTTCGACAAGTATCCGAATCGAAGATTCGACTGGACTACGCAACCGAATGGTTCGCTTCGACCACAGATATATTAGAGGAGATATGTTATGAAAGCGGTGGGCTTGCGCTCACCTTTAGCCAAAATTACGCTAACATAGAGTTTTCGCCGTCAGTCTGCTGCAACTGCACGTCGGTATCGGAGCTCTAACTTTTTTTTTAAATGCCGTGTTTTTCCGTGGCTGTGTGCAAAAATACTAGCAGCAAAGTGAACTACGCGAAAGATGGAATCTCATTTCACCAGCCAGTATTCAGTATTTTATTTATTCGTCTTTAAAATCATTAAAAACAACAAATCAAAAAATATTTAATGCCTTTATTATGTTATTTTAGTTTTCATGTAGCACTACGACTTTTTTATTTTTGTACAAAATACATGGCTCTTTAAGTACCACCTATGTTCGCTACTGAGTGAATGTACGAGGCAATGGATAGATCGTCTAACGATACTTTGAATAAACTGGTGCGTCGCGTGGTACGGCCGCTGTATGCGGCGACGACGCAGCACTCACCGAATTATTGGCACGCGTGTGTGTGTGAGACTTCGTATTGGTTGGTTTTTATGTAATTGCATGTGTTTTGCGGCGAGTGGTGGGGAAAAAACGGAGACAGCGAGTTCCCATACATTTTGAACCGCACGGCATATCTCTCGTGATCTGTGGCTTCGACCATCCGCTGCGTTCACATAACATTAATTTTATTTATTGATTTCTTATATTCACACATTGAATTAACAATTTTTTAAGGATTTCATCGCATTTATTTTTGTTTTTACATTCCCCACGTTTCGGCTGCTTTACAGCAACCATGGTCACGCGATAAAATCCTTAAAAAATAGTTTTATTTCAATTAATTTTATTATTAAAAAAATATATCTAAATACCTATTTAGTTTTTCCATTACGCATATTATTTATATCTACTTACTTAACATAATAATTTAATGTATTTTTATCTATATCTAATGGTTAAGCGATTCATCAACAAACTTTTATAAGCCCAACTCACTTTTTGGTATATCTCGTTCGGAAACAACCTTAATCCACTATTCGGGCCTGTTCCTGAATCAGAAAGCAGTGGACATAGACCACGGCATTGGGTATAACTTGGTTACAAAGTGTCTTTAGGTACATAAACAGCTTCGACCTCCATTCCAACTATTCCCAACATAATTTGACCTTTCACAAAGGAACAATCAAAATATAGACTCTATGACGTAACGACCTACGTAGGCCGCCATCTTGAATGATAACTGTCAAATTAAGACGACAGTAACGTTTGGTATGTCGTAAACATACGACTTGATGGTACATCGACGACATTTTGATATACATTGGAGTTTATTTTGAGAACGTTTATGAGGATCAGAGTGGACAATAACAAAATTTGATGCAGGTCGAGAATATAATGGAATATTTTAATATTTGTTGCTATAAAGAATAACAGCATCAACTAATCTTCAAAGGGATAGACAGAGGTAACGCAATACGCCCACATATAGAATAGAATATTGATTATTTTATTTACATCATAAAATACACACATATAATGCTTATTTTAGCTTTTTATTATCATATAAGTACTATCTATAAATAGAAGTAAGTAATATCTATTGTATTCATTCAGTAAGGAGTATACAGTTGAACTACTTTGGGGGAAGTTATCGTGATTTTTGTGACACATAAAACCCGAAATATTTCCTAAAGAAACTTTTCGAATAATCGTAAAAAAAGATATTTAATTTTTGTTATGTTTCAACACGGATGCGAACCAAAACTAAAAAAGTGTTATTGAAAATGAAATATGAAAACCAGAAATATAAGAGGTGCGAGTCGGGGTTTGAACCTACACATCTTGAACCCAAGGCGAGCGTTCTACTAACTTAGATATTACTGCTATATCAAAACGCTAAACGAAAAATTTATATCCTACATATTGTACAAAAAAAAAATTAATGTAAACGGAAAATAAATATTAAATGTTGTTCATCAAATATAATAATATTTTATGGGTTCTCAAAACTACGCAATAGCCATCAGGCTCTATTTGGTATAGTATATATAGCTATAGTAACGCTAACAGTGTTATAATCTGCGATTATATAGGCTCTATATAACTTCTGAATAGCATTTGTTAGTGTATCTTACACCTGGAATTAGTCCAGCTGTAAGAGTCTTGCTTCTGTGGAAATTTGTCTACCAGATCTTTTTGTCTCCCGCTTTGCTATGGAGGGAAGTGGATAATTTTCTTCCAACTCCTCCTATTTTTATCTTTCGATTAATTTTGGACATCCCTGTATATCCTGGCTTACAGGTTGCAGTGGTGGGAGTGTGTGGCTACGCAATAGCCATTAGGCTCCATTTGGTATAGTATATATATCTATAGTAACGCTAACAATGTTATAAATAAGGTATCTGCGATTATACAGGCTCTATATAACTTCTGTATAGCAATTGTTAGTGTCCAAATGCCATCCTGAGTGCCTATACAGCGTGTCGCGCTGCAGTTCAGATGCGGCATTCGGATTAATTAGAAGGCTCATTAATTACATACGCTCGTTAACTCTAGTAGCTTTATAGCCGAGTTATAGCACGATAGTTGGAATGTATAATGTACGAATTGTTTGCTTTTGCAAGTACTTCTCTGCGCGAGTTTTGGGATACACAATTAGTAACGCAATGCAAAAGTGTGTGTTATATGTTTAAATCCTTCGTTTGTAGTTTGTTTGTATGTCCATGTATGTATGTTTATCGGTGGCATCACAAAAATCACTGACATAATTTGATTATTGGGCAGTTAGGCGAAGTTCGCTGGGACAACTAGAATAAATTTAAAAAGGTAAATTAAGTCGTAAATGTAAATTAAAAGTTCAGTAATAGTGCTGCAGGCGCATTCAGAACAATAGACAATTGTCAATACAATCCTGAATCGCGCTATGCGAGTTTTCGGAGCACGTAACATATATACAAGATCCTGACATTAACCGTTGGGGCATAGCGGCCTTCCCGCCAGGCATACCACCCGCCTGGCTGGAAGATCTTCCCTTTTCCGCTAAATAGTTTTATTTACATGTTCTGAAATATACCATATGGTAACCACATTCTTTATTAAAATTAAACATAACTAGTAATAATGTTTATATTCTAATTAATCTATGTTTCAGGGTATAATAGTGTGTCGATCTGTTAGCGATGCCGCTCATTTATCAAAAACTTTAACGAAAACACATTACCTGATGATTTATAGGATCTTGAGCAGTGATAGCCAAGTTGGTAGAATGCTTGCCTCGGTACCGAGGATCGCAGATTCAAACCCCGGTTCGCACCTCTGGGATTTCATGTGCGAATCTCATTTCCAACCATGATTATCACTTGCTAAACGGTGATGGAAAACATCGTGAAGAAACCTGCATGTCTCAGAGAACCCCTCGAAAGATGTGTGAAGTCCGCCAACCCGCACTGGGCCAGCATGGTGGACTATGGCCTCATCCCCCTCGCATTGACGGGAGGCCCGTGCTCAGCAGTGGGACATTAAAAAGGGCTGGTATTATTATTATATAAATAAACCATTAAGTACAGTACTTATGCATCATCAAAATAGTTCCAAAATGCTAATCTACAACTTAACCACCCGTTCGGAATGCCGTTCCTATGGAGAAGAACGGGCGAGAAACTCCATGGTTGCTCTTTTTTTAAATATTTTTGAGCAGTACATTGTTATAGGTTTGTGAGAATAATGTAGGAACGGCTAGCCAGACTTTAGCAGCTGGTTAAAAAAAAGAAATAGCTCTAAGTATATAATTTAGTTATATTCATTCATATCACAAGAAGATGAAGTAGAGTTTATTATCGCGTCTACTTTGACTGACCACATCAGATAAACATGGGAATAGATGAGGGTTATATTTGGGTTATATTGCAGTTCCTAAAATGTATAGTAGGTACTAAACGATTTCTGATACCAAATGTGACGGAGTATTAAATAAAGATTTCAGAAAAAGACACTTCTCGTTGCTATAAAGATTTTGCTCGCCGCAAATTGTGCTTCTTTTGTGAAACTTTAATGCGTAAACGCCGAGGCTCAACAATTTATCTTACGTCTCTAAGTGGCCTCGTGAAGGCTAATGCTTTTAAATATATCCTTGGAACTAACTACACAGATAAAGTACTACATAGATAAAGATAAATCATCATTGTTTTATCATTTTCTCTCGCATTCAATAAAATATATAGATGATAAATTAGATAAAAGTTTAAAATCAAATTGACTACAAGTACTTAGTGATAATTGTCTGCTCTAGTTTATTTGTGTCAACAGCTGTTTTTGATTTTAATGTCCTAGATTCGATTCTAGTTAGGGAACACCGTCACTTATTTTACAAATTTTGTTGCGTTTATTTTATGTTTTTACGTTCCCGACGTATCTTGAGATGTTTTTATCCCCAAAATCGACGAAATGGTTCCTTAAAACGTATTTTTCTATCACGTACACTTTCGGAGGTCAACAGACTGACCCATCTCGGCGATACAGCCTGTATAGCTACATTTAGCTACAGTACACATATCGGCCAACCCTTTCAGAGATACGTGTACCGATTTAACATTCGTAGGTACTGCAAAAAAAATTCAACGATAGTCCGACAGCCTATTAAATTCATGTTTAATTAGTTTTACCTTCATGGACGATAACGCAGATAATCTATTCTTCAATGAATGTTTTATCAGCACTGTAATCTTATCATATAGCAATAGCACTAGAAAATAATTTACAAGTTCAAATATAAATGTGTCTTGTTCAAATGATAGTTTTTTTCCGACTATATCTGAGCGACACGAGAGCAAATCCTTCATTAAATATGAGAGTAAGTTTTCGTAAATAAGCAATAGCAAAACATGGTCTTAATATTGTATTAAAAATACCTTGTTACGCAATTGTATATTGGTTTAATCTTCTATAAATTTGGGAGTATTTAGTTATTACTCTATGATTTTTTTTCTGGCTGTGAGAAAAAGCTTGCTTGCACCGTGCAATAGACTAGGGGCGATCTCAGTAAATAATTACTTGTAAAGATATTAAACGTCGAAATAGTACAAACATTCGTGCCCACTTTGCATCAACAGGAATTCGAACTTGGGTTTCTCGACACAAAAAGCAGGGTTGGTTATGTTCTAACATTTTTTTGATTTACCGAAAACGTAAGCAGGCATCCGTTAATCCAAAGGCCCAAAGTCGGGCACTTATGTAACTAGGTCAATCGGCACTTGATCCAGAGAGCCCGAGTCCCCGCTATACGGTCAACAGTTCTACTCATTGTCAGACGGTTTTTCAATGAGCAAAATCTGCGGTGGCCTGAAAATGTCTGCGTTAAGACTTCAGGTTGTTTTTGATAAATGACGCCCAGTGTTGAAATGGAATATTTTATAGGTGTTTTTTTTTAATAATTAATTGATATACGGGATCGTGTGGACTGAGTATACTAAACATTGAAGTTTCGTGTCTTAAGCGCCTTTTTAATCTATATCGTTAGGTCAGATTTTCGGCGATATGTCGATTCGAAGAAATCCATTTTGTTCCCAGCAAAACGACAATTGTGTTTATTTGTTACCGATTTTTTTAGAGAGATACTGATCCATTGAGGTTTTTGTTTGCGGTTGGTTCGTTCTAGACGGTTTGATGCCATTGAATGGAAAAAAAATACGCTTTGAAAAAATAGTACGGACCTGTTTTACATCTACAATATCCATAACTTAATTGACAGAATACCTAAACAAATTGTTCTCACATACTCATAACAATTTACTGCTCAAAAATGTGACGGATCTTTTTAAAAAGAGCAACCATGAAGTTTCTTGTCCGTTCTTCTCCATAGGAACGGCTTTCCGAACGGGTGGTAAAGTTGTAGCTTAGGATTTTGTAACTATTTCGACCATTTATATGTATTGCACTTAATGGTTAACATGAATAAACCATATTCTGATTCTGATTCTTATGTTGTCACCGAAAGCAGCACAGGATTTAGAATAATCTCACACGTAAGGTAATTGAATGTGGCTCTACTGAAAAACTCAGTCTATTTTGTAGTCCACCCACAAAGGACAAGGGAAAGATGGATGCGGAAAGGGTAATCCTAATACTTTATAAGAGATGAGGAGCCATTTATGTAAAATAAGGGATTTGAACATCGTTCATGTCAAAAAGTGCTGGCTGTAAGGAATTTCATGATTTTACCCTTCGGTGCGGAGATGATATATGTCAATCTTGAAAACGGGTGACAGGACGCTATAAAAAGGATTAAAAAAAAAAGATCTCATAAAAGATTA
This sequence comes from Pheosia gnoma, assembly GCA_905404115.1. NCBI lineage: Eukaryota > Metazoa > Arthropoda > Insecta > Lepidoptera > Notodontidae > Pheosia > Pheosia gnoma. The sequence continues at coordinate 717,704 of FR989916.1, forward strand.
CAATTCTTATTTTACAATCTTGTTAATTAGGAACACCTAAAGGCGTACAGAAATTAAGTACATAAATGTGGGGCCGGGGTCGAGGTGGCGTCTTCAAATTAAAGTCCGATTGCTTGATAACTTCTTGATTTTATTTAATTCACCTTTTTCTTAAATGTAACGTCTTGTTCGTCTCGTCGTTCGTCTTCCCATCTCCTCTCTCTCACTCTATCCATCCGTCCCTTTCACTCCTAACGTTTCATTTCACGTTCATCATCTTGCTGACCATTCTTACATCGCACACATCTTACGTTCCGTTCCTACATAAACGAACCCAACTAGTCCTCAAAATATCCATATAAGGTGGAACCAAAATAGTGTAAATTATTTTAACAGATGAAGTGAGACCGCGATGATGTATAAAATAATTGCGTAAAAGATAACCAAGGCAAAGTACTAGCTCTGGCCGTGCGCTCAGTAAAAGGGGTCATTTTTGAAATGTCTATTAATTTGATTTATTTCTTTGGGAATGTTATCTTTATAACCTATCGTTGGCCGTGTTAAATATTTTACACTATTATTCTTACAACCTATAAAGAGTTACCACTGATTCGTGCGGTCAGAAGTTAATTAAAGAACCCCAGACGGTGTGAAAGAAACCATTGATATTTTGATGAATAAGTACGATTAAATGATATAGTGCAGACAATCTGTTTTATCGATGTTTCACGCTAGTGTTGTAGTTAGTTAAAGATACTATTTTAATTGTCTCTTAAACCAACGGTGCGGTTCTAATCTATGTTCCAGACATTTTTTTTGTGACCCCTGTGGTGACTCTGTCTTCTGAACCAAGGGTCTCGGATTCGAATTCCGGTAGAGGCAAAGATAAACACGAATGTTTATATCCAAAGGAACTCAGATATTATGATTATTGTCACCAATCAAGCTACAAGAACTATGTTATGTCTAATAATGGTCCCATTATTACTATACGTATAGAACGATCAAAACAAAATCGTAAACTTTGAACCAGAAACAAACAATAACAAAACATCCCCCGAACGACGATAAAACCGGGACAAAGACGTTCTCCGTGACGTCACGAATCGCTGAAAATAAGGCGTCAGGATCTATGAGCTACACATTTTACTTTACTGGATGTGTGAGTTAACTAAATACTGCCAATATTAAGTGAAATACACGAAAAGAGCGAATATACAAAATTATCTTTGCCGCTTATTATTACATATTTTAAATTAGGAAGTACCCAGCATGCATTACAACGGCACAGAAACCTTAGCGAACGTGTGTTCCAAAGAAAATTAGTTTTTGTGAGTATTTATTTTTAATATGTGGATTCACGAATAATGATTATACAAGAGCAGGTTCAAAAGCTAGTACAGGGTGTACTAGCTTTTGAACCTGCTCTTGTTCTGAGTGACGCTATAATAATAATACCAGCCCTTTTTAATGTCTCACTGCTGGGCACGGGCCTCCCCTCAATGCGAGGGGGATTAGGCCATAGTCCACCACGCTGGCCCAGTGCGGGTTGGCGGACTTCATACATCTTTTGAGGAGTTCTCTCAGACATGCAGGTTTCCTCACGATGTTTTTCTTCACCGTTTAGCAAGTGATAATCGTGGTTGAAAATGAGATTTGCACATGAAGTCCAGAAATCCCAGAGGTGCGAGCCGGGGTTTGAACCTGCGATCCTCGTTACCGACTTGGCTATCAGTGCTTTTTTTCTTGCTTGATTGCTTTTGCTTGAGTGAAGCTATACGAGTAAATAAACCTAATAAAACTCATATTATGCAAAACCTAAGTTCAGAAGGAATCGTATAATGAAACGTTCTCAGGTTACTACCCTCAAGATATACATTGACAACCGAACAATGCCTACAAATTGCATTTTATCTCATCCCAATATGCGCAAAGTTCGGAAAATATTGTTGAATACAACTTTATGAGGGAATATATAGCTTTTCATTTCGTATTTGTCGCGCTATATCAAGGTTTTCTCATAGAAATATGAACTCTGAGTAGAAAGGATGTAGAGTTTCATACGCTCATATGCTGGTATCCCACAGGGGGTGAGTTAATGTTACTACACGCCGAACTTGACCTTTTAGGAGGTCATTTTATTCTGAATTTAAGCTAAAAGCTTCGAACAAAGATACCCCAGAGAGGCTGCGGTGCTTCGCTCCGTGTTAAAATGTATGGACAAGTTTGGTATAGATGTATAGCCCACGTATTTGTGGCTATGCGCCACCGCTGTGTATAACCTAGTCCTCAAAAATAGCCGCGCGCAGACCAGTCGGTCTGCTCAGTCGAGCAGATATCATTACTAATCGGTTATGAGTCATTGTTTCTTCGGTGATGAAAGAAGATAATTTTGTAACAGGAATTGATTGTCATTCAGAATATTTTTGTTATTCATGTAGGTAGAACATTGCAGTACTGATGAATAATCAAAAATGTCACAAAATGCTTAGCTCGACTGTACAACCCGCTCGGAATACCGTTCCTGTGGAGAAAACCGGCAAGAAACGTCTCAAAGTTTTCTTTTTCATGTCCCTTACTTACATCCTGTATATCAAGTAAATAAATTGTCAATACGTTTATATAACATTAACGATCTGGTTAGCGCAGTTGGTGGTGACCTTGCTTACTGTGACAAGGGTCCTGGGTTCGAATCTTAAAAGCGACAAACTTTGTGTGATAAGCACGAAAGTTTGTACCCGAGTCATGGATGTATAATATATCTGTATCAGTATTATATACTGGGTTCGCCCCCAGTACGGTACCCATAATATAAGCGTTGCTTTTAATTTGATAGGTACAGGTACATCGATAATCTCTGCCGATTTAATCGGTCAAGAGCAAGGTGGACGGGTGATTGATAACAATGACGAACATTGATTATGGGACTTTGACCCGCCAGTCTGAATGCCATTAAATGTCAACTGTAACAATAATAATATCGCCAGGCGAACACACCAACTGTACGGGCCCAAACTAAGCTACGCTTGAATTTAGATTCGACTTTGACTTTGACAGTACATGTACACAGGGCCCCAAGTCTGCTAACACAATCGATTCATAATCAAACAGCAACGGCAAAGTAACTGTCACTTTTGCAAGATATCCCATACAATATCTGTCAAAAGTGACAGTTAATATGCGGTTGCTGTTCGATTATGAATCGATTGTGTTAGCAGACTGGGGGCCTGTTCGCGAGTAAGTTTCAGTAATTTGAATATAAAATATGAACTCCGTCTACAGATACTTAACATGCAAAATTCACTGCACATTTTAGCGAGTATATAAATCCAAGCTTGATATCAGATAAAACAGTTCATAGCCTGATTGTTTGGTACCAGGCGGTGCTCAGAATAAAACAGACGATAATTTATTCTACGGGTATAATTAAACATTGTAGCTGGCTTACAGTGTAATAAGGTAGCCGCAATGTTTAATATATTACTAGACTTCAACTTAAAATTGTTAAAAAGAAAATCTTGGTATGCCTTAAAAAGTTATTCTCGACCATACTCCTAACACCACAAATATAAGGTGTAACAATGATGGTGTAAAATATTTTCAGAGGTCCATCGGTCATAGGCTATAAAGGTTACGTTCCTGAAAAAAAAAATCTAATTATTTGAAATTTTAAAAATAATATTACGTATGCAATGTACGTGGTGAAATGGTATCGGCTCGCTTTCTCATAGGAAAAACAAACACTGTTTACACATATTATATATCATACTAGCTGTTACCCGCGACTTCGTTCGCGTGGTATTTAACAAAGACACAACAGCCTGCTCGCGCGTTCTGAGCCCGCGGGACGCATTGCAGGTTGTTGCTATCATAACTTAATCAGGCGCAGCGCTGCAACATTGGTTTTAATTTTTTTTCGTGAGATCCTATTTTTTTCTAAAATAAAAGTAGCCTAAGTTACTCCTTGTTACATCAGCTATCTGCCAGTGAAAGTCCCGTCAAAATCGGTCCAGCCATTTCAGAGATTACCCGGAACAAACAGACAGACAGACAGAAAGACAAAAATGTTAAAATATGTTGTTTTGGTATAGGTACCGTGTATACATCCAAATGCACTTAGTAAAAAGCGGTTATTTTAATATTACAAAGAGACACTCCAATTTTATTTATTTGTATAGACATAAACGTGATCGTTATGACCTACTTGTTATCCCCATTAATTATTTTACACTAATTTTGTTACACCTTGTATAAGTGAAAAAAACCGGTTTCACCGGTAGTCACCCCAATCTATTACATAAACCCCCGTCGAAAAACCGGTATTATAAGTTAGTATCTGTCTTTGTTACTGTAGCTTTCAAACGGATGAATCGATCTCAGTGCAGTTTTTTCAGCTTGTGGTTAATTGAGATGGTCTAAACCATGTATGAAGGAAATTGGTTCAGCATTCGCTACATTATTAGCCCGTATCAGAGCACAGCTGTTGTATCAATATCAGCATTACAAAGGCTTCATCTATAATCGCTCGTACCCGCTCGTAACCGGTTAAACACGAATCCGCTTCCATATTAGCTTTGCAAATGTATTACCGGCTAATTGCTAATAAATTTGCATCGGTGTAAATGACAGAAACCGGTTTATACATTAAACCGGTTATAGAGCCCTGAGTTTTAGATATCATAACAGACAACGGTTCATTTTACTTCTTATGTATAGTTCAGAAGCTAGCTATCGACTGAAATATTATTCTTCTTATGTATAGCTCAGAAGCGTTCTCCCCCATAGGAACAGCATTCAGAACGGGTGGTAAAGTAGTAGCTTAGCATTCTGTAACTTTTGACGATTCATAAGTACTGTACTTAATGGTCTACATGAATGAAAAATATTCTGGTTCTGATTCTACCATCGCGACTCTAAATAGTCAAGTCATAAATCCTTAGTATAAATACATCACACAGCTTTAGCGACAAAGGATTATCTTTGCCACGACGATGTTCATAATAGAGATGCATTATTGGAAAAGTTTCATACAGTAACCACGATCGGGGGATATTAAAATACCGCAGGCGGCTACTTATCATCGGCTCGATCGATGTGGAATCCTGTAGCATATAAGAATGTGGAAACGGCAGGTACAAAAAATATAAAATATAATAATAATACCAGCCCAACCGCAATTTCAAATAGCCGGGTGCAGCCCGAATTAACATTGCGAGGCTGCCAAGGCTGCCTCAAGCATATGGCATGCACGGCAGCCACTCTTTTGATCTGATCCGCGAAGTGCAGTTCCCGAAAACTTGTCAAAAACAGCCATGATGATGACGATGATGTAAGGTATATCACAATCGATTGATTAAAAATCCATGTAAATGTATTGCTGAAAATGTACCTTTGCCCTCAAGAGTATTTCGACCGCTAACGTTGGAGTATTTCACATAAAACAAACTTAAGTACTTGCACTGAATATCAATTGGTGCTAAACAAAGAAAAACTGTGCTCGAGGACGTTGGAAGGCACACACTAAACTTGGAAAAGGGAAATCAAGTTGACACAGGGACCCCACGGTTAAAGTATTTAAATTATTGCCCCTCCAGCAAGTGGGGCATAAACAAACACATAAAACTGAATATCCTAAGACACACTTTCTTAAGCTTTTTTCGTATCAGATAAAAGTTTGTTAGTTTGTAATATTAAAGGTCAACCCAATGACGTGTTTGACCTATTTCATGGTTGAGTGAGTCTTAAGTATCGTTGGTCTTATCTTTGAGCGTCGAAATGGACTTGGATACTGTTGGTCATTTTACTGACCACAGACTTACAAATTACTGATCTGACCTATTTGAGTGAATATTTTTGCAAACATATATGTGTAGATTTTATTATTATGTAAAGTCAGAATATCAGAATGTTGATTTAAAAAAGAAAAAACTCAACAAACGATCGTTTTTTTTTCAGTTTAATTTTATAATTATCCATGTTCTGATTATAAATAATAGTTACAAATGCGCTGCAAGAAGCGTAGTTTTAAAAGGTTTGTATAACTTTTCTATATCACACTGTATAAATGGAGTAACGTGATCACGGTGACAATTCACGGTTGGACAATCAGCGGTAATCGGAAGTCAACGTAATTCAGTTTCAGGGAGAAATTCAAATAAAAATCAACACAAAAGACCTGAATTAATTCCAATTTCGTAGCAAAAATGAATTTCAGAGTAATTATTTTGTCCCATTTTTTTTTACAAACTCAATTTTCTCTCTAATTTCTGCCTTTTTATATGTAATAAAACAGTATTAAAACACAAACGAATAAAGATTTTATTTATTACAGTCCGTTAACAGGATTTACATACAAATATCCGTGTACCTACGGATTGAACCCGCGAAATGGGATGTTCTTTCTTTGTTGTATTACATTTGGTATACGGTTTTGTAGTTCAATAAAAAACAACGCTTGGAGATACTATTAGGATGGCGATAAAAAAAAACATTGTAATACTGCGCTATTCGCGTAAATATAAGAAATCAAATCAATTAAATAAAACTAATTTAACGGATTTTATCACGTTTATTTTTATGTTTTTACGTTTCCGACATTTCGGCTGCTTTTAAATAGCCCCGGACTATATAGACAAGCAGACATTACCAGAGATATCTAAAAATAGAATCCATTAGACTTGCTCTGGGATTAAACAGCAAAGGTGGGAAACTCCAATAAGTGTCAATTTGGTAGAAAATATTGGCCGATAAATCGGTTGCGTAAGCCGATGGATTTACTGCGTACACAGGTGCGCGATTGAGGGTATTTATTTTAAAAAAGTTTAAACATCTGGGCAAAATAAATTATTGCGGTTGGTACGAGTATTGATATTTTTGACTGGCCCTGATCCGCAAATTCCTTAAAGAAGCGTTCGAACTCTAATTGAGGAACGCGTCTTCTCACTCCCCCCAACCCCCCAGTCCTTCTCAACCCCCTTATCGTAGCCGCCGCCGAGTATAAACCCGCACCTCCCTCGGAAGGAGAGAAAATCCGTCCTAGACACGTCTTGATCGACCCGCCGAGACCTTACGTAAAAACATAAAATAAACGCGATAAAATCCGAAAATATTGTTTTATTTCAACGTGTAGTATTCGAGTAAATATAAATCAATATATCTCTGTAATAATTTTACCCGAGTTAAATTATCTTTTAGTAAAATTCTGTAATTTATTTAGACAATACATTCTTTGGACCGATATATCACCCTCACATCAAGGGGAAACTCGTATCTAGCAGTAGGATATCAAAATTGATTGTATGCTTGCTCAACAAATGAGGAAAGATGAACCCACCACTGACCCTCGTCTTGTCAACTCTTCCAATTATAAACCAAACAAGTTTATCGATAATTCATGAAGCCTAACACCGAACTCCTCTAAGATATTAGTCGAGAAACTGTCTGTCACGAATGTCGGGACCCCAATTAATATGCAATTGAATCTAAAACGAAGTGAATCTAAAAAGTATTCGACACGTGTTTCGCGTCTAAACGAGTCATCCTTAGGACGACTGGGAAACGAATGAGCCTCTTCCCTCATTTATTTAACAATGGATTTCCGCTAAGTATCGCTCAGTTCTATCAATTGTATGTTTTCTTTTATAGCCAACATTTAAATAATTAATTCTCCAAAGTCTGATCACAACATTGAGAAAAATAAATGTCAACACCAATATTAGAATCTCATTTAATTCACCGCCCTACTTCACGTCCGACGAAGGGTCTGTTTGCGGAGCCCATAACCTAAATCCAGTCAATTTATCAGTATTGATTGATTTAGTGGTCTCTGGTCTGACATCTATGGTTTTATGGTTTTTGGGAGTCTATTGTTTACCAGCTATTTATACGGAATTTAGAATTCAGTGTGGATGGGTAAAATTATTGAATAAGTAGTGATAGCCAAGCTGTTAGAATGCTTGCCTTGCAAACTATAAGGTTGAAGGTTCAAAACGAATGGTGGACTTTAGCTAATTCCTCTTTAATTCCTGTCGCATTAAGGGGAGGCCTATGCCTAAATGCAAGGAGGTTGTGGGTTCCCCGCGACAAATCTGCTGAACAAAGTCGCAGGGAATAATAACTGAACTACCTACGATCGTAAAGTATGTTGAGTCGTTGCAAAGTATTCTTTATCACTGGCGATATGTGGTCTAGAACGGCGACCACGAGTCAAGGCGGACCGATAATATCACACGCCTCGCAGGAAGCCGGTGGATGCGAGGGGCAGAGAATCATGATGGGTGGAAGTCATTGGCGGAGGCCTAGGGCCTGTCTTGCGGCTGATGATATGTAGTCATCTATAAAATTACTGGTAGCCCTATTAAACTCTTCATTTAAGCTAAAATAGCAACACGGCAGGATATGAAATCGAACCGTGAACCTTTCAACAACTAGGCTGTTGATGCATTATCAGTACTAGTAGCACAGACAGCTGTGAAAAGACAAACTGGGAGATAAATCGATGTTGTCTCTTTCCCTTGTATGAATTATGGAAGGGAGAGAGCGACTCGGTGCGACCTAATCCATGACAAAGGTTTTGTGTTGACCTGCGTGCTAGTATCATATTTAGAACCGGGGTACCCTCATATTTAGTTTTTGTTTGCGGTCCGATCTACGCAGAATGTACTCATAGTGTCTTGAGGCCTTGCAATGGTGCGCTTGGTTTTGAATTTAATTATATCAATTACTGGATCCCAAGTCGGTGGTAGCGCCCAGCCATCTTCCCTATTGAAATTAAGATGTTTTTAATTTCAATGGCCTCACGTATCATCCTTGGTCGGAATCGGTGATCTTTTGCGAGGATCTGTAAAATTAGTTTTATTTCAATGTGCAGTATTCGCGTATACTTATATAAGAAATCAATATTAATATTCCTTCTCATTTGTTTCAGGGTCTGGAACCCAACATGAACTTGACCTTCAATGTGACAGCAAAATGGCTTATAGAAGCATCCAGAGGCATCCAAGACCCAAACATCCTGCTGGAGAAGTTCTCACAGAACAGGAAAGTCGATGACCCCACGAGAGCGCTGTTGCTTACATTTTATGGTATCCTGGTGGTAATCGGAGCGGTGGGCAATGCGTTAGTTGTCATATCTGTGAGTATACACAACCCACTAATATTATAAATGTGAAAGATTGGATAGATGGATGGATGTTTGTTACTCAATAACGCCAGAACGGCTGAACGGATCTGGATTAAATTTGGCACAGAGCTAGATTATAGTCTGGAATAGCACATAGGCTACTTTTTATCCCGGTAAATGTATGGTTCCCATGGGATAGCTTTGTTTTCATTTTTCTTACAGCAAAGGATCGACATGATTTTTTGCATAGTTAGTGGTAGTTTAGGGGTCAGAAAATGACATGGGCTAATTTTGATCCCGAAAAAATGCACGGTTCCTATGGGATAACGTACAGGAACCGTGTTTTTAAACTTAACTTCATAATCGCGGGTAACACCGCGGGGCGCAGCTAGTATGTTTATATTTATAAGGATTTTAAAGAGCAATTTAAATTCCTAATATCCAGCTATTTAGAGACTCTTCCTGGCTGAACAAAATTGATATCTGCCATAATTAATTACCGCAAAGAATGTTTTGGTGGCATTTTTCATCATCATCAGAGAGCCGATTAAGGTTACAAAATGAAAAAGTTGACCTACTTATGAAGTAAAATTTATCATTTTTAAAAATACTGGCGTTAGCTACTCAAATTATTTAAATTCATAATTATGACAACCTCAGACGAATGCAATATATATTATACTGTAACTTGTCCCGGCAAACATGAATTTAATTATCTGTATTATTAGTTTTTTTGGTTTTTTTTTCAATGTTTTAATAGTTATTCTTCTTAATAGTTATAAAATCAAAGATCATAAAAATCGGGCCATCCGTGCTTGAGTTATAAATGGTGTTACTAACGACTTTGTTTTAGATATATATAGATTTATTTGTTCATCTGAGTATACTCGTACAACATTATCAATGTTATTCTATTATCAGTACAAGCGAATTATCATAGTCACTGATAACAAAGGGATGTTGGATAGATTGGTTAAGTGAATCTACGTATCGGAGATAAAACATATGTTGTAAAATATGTAGGTATTGAAATAAAACAAATTTTACAGACTTTATGGCGTTTATTTTATGGTTTTACGTTCCCGACGTTTCGGCTGCTTTACAGCATCCATGGTCACGGGAGGACTGAGGTGGTTGTCGTCCTAGTGTCATAGTTTGAAACGGGGTACCCTTATATTTAGTTGTTGCTTGCGGTCCGCTCTACGCAGAAAGTGCTCACAGTGTCTTGAGGTCTTGCAATGGTGGGCTTGGTCTTGGATTTAATAATATTAATTACTGGATCCCAGGTCGGTGGTAGCACCCAGCCATCTTCCAAATTGAAATCCGTAAGAATAGTACCATTGCAAGTACCATTGCAAGACCTCAAGACACAGTGAGCTCTTTCTGCGTAGATCGGACCGCAAGTAACAACTAAATACGAGGGTACCCCCGTCAAACTAAGACACTAGGACGTCAACCACCTCAGTCCTCCCGTGACCATGGTTGCTGCAAAGCAGCCGAAACGTCGGGAACGTAAAATAAAAAATAAACCGCGATAAAATCCTTAAGATTAGTTTTATTTCAATGTGTAGTATTCGCGTAAATATAAGAAATCAATCCGTAAGAATAGGTTTATTTCAATGAATTAAAGGATTCTGATTCAAAAATTCTAATACATAAGCTGTGGATAGGGTTTACCAGCACATTACGATTCGTGTTCTTATGTTTTCTTGTTGTTTAATTGCAGGTAGTTAGGAAACCGGTGATGAGGACCGCCCGGAACATGTTCATAGTGAACTTAGCCGTATCCGACGCTTTTGTGTGCTGCGTGGGCACACCACTGACGTTGATGGAGCTTCTGACCAAACATTGGCCGCTGCCGGATTGGCCCAGCCTTTGCAAGGCGTGCGGGGCGATACAGGCAATATCAATATTTGTGTCCACGATATCCATCACAGCGATTGCATTGGACAGATATCAGGTGCGTTATGATTTGATTACTGTCTGTGTTTGTTATACTTTTGACCTGTATCGATAGTATCTTGGGTTGTAACCTCTTAGAAACGCTACGTACGTTACGTAAATAAATTTAATTATTCACGTGACTGAATACTCCAGCAGGGTTATTTTAAATCATTCGGAATCGACATCGGAAACGGATTTGAAACTTTCCGATGTTGATGTCGCTCCCGACGAACTTTCCGACGGATACTTTTTGATAAGACGATTTGGTATTGTCATCAAGCTACATCGGAGATAATCAAATTCGTAAATTTTAATAGCTATTGCGGTAATCCAGCTCGGTAGTTTTCGATTCCGTTTCCGATATCGAATGGTTTAAAATAACCCTGGAGACCTTCGTGTACCCGGATCTTGGGGCAGTAGTGGAAGCAAGTCGGTTTGCGCCAGTTTACTTCTATATCAACCGATTAACTATATAGCTTCGAGCGAGCATTTATGATAACTTACTTTGTTATGTGAGAACAAATTTATAGAAAGAGGAAATGGAATTTATTTGCGATATTAATATTTATCAATACCAGCCTTTTTTAAATGTTCCACTGTTGGGTACGGGCCTCTCCTCAATGCGAGGGGGATTAAGCCATAGTCCACCACGCTGACCTAGTGCTGGTTGGCGGACTTCACACGTCTTTTGAAGGGCTCTCTAAGACATGCAGGTTTCTTCAGGACGTTTTCGTTCACCGCTTAGCAAACGATAATCAAGATTGAAAATGTGATTTCTAGATAAATAGTAATCTTAAAACAATAAATGTATTTTAGCCTCCTCGTTGGCCACAGAAGGAATGAAACGAACTAATAAAAATATTTAAGTGTTATGAGGTCATTGCCATACTATTTTTAGCATAAAGAATTTATCCTCTATAATACAGATAGTAGATCAAAATAAACTTATTCTGTTTCTCCATCCAGCCGTGTACCTACTCTTTTAAAAGAAATCAAGCTATATCTGGCTCAAAGCATTTTGTATATTATTTTGATATCACTAAAATAGGTTTTTACACAATAAATCGTTTTGTGATCTATTCAATATGAATATATCGAAGAAAACTTACAGTTCTGGAATAAGGTATTCAGTATTTGAAATCTATTATGCATTGAGGTCGATAGTATATGGTGATGGAATAGTCTGAAAGCCCTATAATATATAAGTATTATGGAAAATTTATAGGAATCACATAGAACATGATTCTTCTCGGTCGATGCACGTCAAGTGCGAGATTATTTGTAAGCTAACCGTATACTTTATAGTCTACGGAGAATCGTTAGTTTTAAATACCGCCCGCTAGAGGCACGGTTCAACTCTCCATACAAACGTCTAAATACGTAAACTTAAAATTGTACGGTTTCTTTTTGGTATTTTTCTACTGAGACTAGGCCGAATACGATTCTACCAATGTCTTCGTCGTGAGCTCAGACACGCAGGAGATTGAACAGTAGAAGTACGATAATCTCGCACTTAACACACAGATTGAGCACGATAAAACAACCTTGCGAGGTCATTCGCAGTTCATAAGCAGTGATAGCCAAGTTGGTAGAACGCTTGCCTCGGTAACGAGGATCGCAGATTAAAACCCCGGCTCGCACCTCTGGGATTTCATGTGCGAATCTCATTTTCAACCACGATTATCACTTGCTAAACGGTGAAGGAAAACATCGTGAGGAAACCTACATGTCTGAGAGAACCCCTCGAAAGATGTGTGAAGTCCGCCAACCCGCACTTGGCCAGCGTGGTGGACTATGGCCTAATCCCCCTCGCATATAGAGGAGGCCCGTGCCCAGCAGTGGGACATTAAAAAGGGCTGGTATTATTATAAGGTCATTCCGTAGGTCAGTACGCGGCTATCCAATCATCAACATATCCTATACAAGCTATGAATCACAATCATTCCACTCGAAGCGTGTGAGTAGGTACTATAACTAAGATCTCTAACACGTATCTGTTAAAAATATTGATTTGGTATCGCAAATGTACATACTCGTACCTATGAGTCAAATGTAATGAACCCACTGCCCACCAGCTGATAACGGCACTTAATAGAATAGATATCTGTATGGCTGTAAAACACGTAAATGTAATATGTCAGTGACAGGTGTCAGGGTAGCCAATAAAATGTCGCGAAATTGCTTATATTTTGTGCATTTTACAAGCGTAGGTACCGTAGGTAATTTATATTTACTTTTATATAAGGTGTTACAATAATAACGTTTAATATTTTAAAAGTCTGAGTATATATAGTCTAGTAGTATAGGATATTAATTTCCTATATTTACACGAATACATACACATTGAAATTAAACTAATTTTACGGATTGTACGGACGTAGATTGGACCGCAAACAACAACAAAATATAAGGGTACCCCAGTTTAAAATATGACACTAGGACGTCGAACACCTCAGTCCGCCCGTGACCATGGTTGTTGTAAATCAGCTGAAACGTCGGGAACGTTAAAACATAAAATAAACGCGATCAAATTCATATTCCAAATCAATAACATACATTATTGACCTTTTAATAACACCACGCTCTAAGTGCACAGATTATCTTCCAACGGTTGAACAATTTTCGCAATAACTCTAAGAATCACAAACTTACACACTTTCAAACTTTCCGATCAGGAAAGTAAACAAAACTTAGCTATTGCAGGCATATGACGTCACCGTGTTTATAAGTAGGACTGCGAGCGACAGAGCAAGAGCGCGATCTGATACTATATCACTTTTACCAGACTTTAAAAACGGACATCTTTGAAACTATGCAAATATTGTTCGAAGCAGCTTTAATACTTATCATTTAAAATTGACAATCGTTGACCAACGTGCCATTTCAATCCCCTTTCCATACGTAATTAATTTTCTTTTGTCCACAGTTGATCGTGTACCCCACAAGATCCGGCCTGCAGACAATGGGAGCATTGATCACCATGTTCTTCATCTGGACAACGGCCTTTGCCCTCGCCTCCCCTCTCTACATCTTCCGAACGCTTAACACCCACCATCTCGGCTTAATAGGAATGGACTCATTGAGCTTTTGCATCGAAGACTGGCCCATTAAGAACGGTCGAGGCATCTACTCCGTCTTCAGTTTGATCTTCCAATATCTCCTTCCAGTGCTGATGGTGATCATAGCACACGTTCAAATTCACCGACGGCTCAGAGGAAGAAGACGGACGACCAGAAAAACACCAGCGATCTTGATCGCTATTGCCGTCACTTACGTCATAAGTTGGTTGCCATTGAATGTGTTCAATTTGGTCGCAGATTTCAGCCCTGAACCTTTTATGGAAGAGAAGACGATGACGATAACGTACGCTGTATGCCACATGTTTGGTATGTCCAGTGCGGTATCCAATCCATTGCTGTACGGATGGTTGAATGACAATTTCAGGAAGGAGTTTGAGGAGATATTGTGCTGCTGTAAGAAAAGGCAGATGACTAAAGACACGAGGATGAAGAATAGGAAAATGGACACAGAGCTGACTGCGCTAGCTCAGTTGGAGCACACAGTAACAGCTAACACGAAGACCTCACAGTGTTCACAGATTTTCTGACTAAAAGCATGCTTCAAATAGCAAGAGCAAGTGAGCATTGAAATGCAAAGCATTTGAATGTCCATTGACTATAGTGTAACGGTGTAAAAAGTTCCTTTAATTGTTCCCTTAGTGTGTATTATTATCTGTAAATACATGTATATAATGTTGAAATTAATATTGTTCTGTACGTTTTCTTGAGCCCAAAACGTATAGTGCTAATATTTATACAAAGCCATAGTTTGATTAGTTTGTAAGGATATTTTTTATTTCAATAAATCCATTGGCGATAATAGTGTTTCGTTTGTTTTTATTATCTCTGTCAACGAAGACGCATAATGAGGAGTTTTGCATGGAACAACAGCTGATGATAATAATGTTGAACTAACTACGAGTCCAGAAAAAGAATGGGATTATGAATTACGGTTCATTGACCCTTTATTTTCAGCAGAGAGAGAAAGAGAATGATTCAGTAAGGGTATACTAACCTTTGAATGTACGCTTCTGTAGAGCATTTGAAATCATTATATGAAGTCAGAATTTCAACAAGTAGTTATAAACAAGAGTTAGTACATACTTTTTTGATGCCGCCTACATGTTCTTACACACGCAAAACAATTTACTACTCAAAAATGTAGATCTTTTTAAAAAGAGCAACGATGGAGTTTCTTGCTCGTTCTTCTCCATAGGAACGGCATTCTGAACGGGTGGTAAAGTTGTAGCTTAGCATTTTGTAACGAGTTAGATGATCCATAAATACTACACTTAATGGTTTAGATGAATAAAAAATATTCTGATGCCAATTTAAAAAAAAAAATCCCTTCAAAATTACAACTGTGATTATTATACTCCTTCTGACTTCATGTAACTATTACAAATGCCCATACCAAGCGCTGGTTAAAGAGTTAGTACACAGTCAGTGGTCCCTCAATTTATAATACCAGCCCTTTTAATGTCCCACTGCTGGGCACGGGCCTCCCCTCAATGCGAGGGGGATTAGGCCATACTCCACCACGCTGGCCCAGTGCGGGTTGGCGGACTTCACACGTCTTTCGAGGGGTTCTCTCAGACATGCAGGTTTCCTCACGATGTTTTCCTTCACCGCTAATCGTACCTCAATTTAGGTTTTACTAACGTCACTTTAATGTTGGAAAATTTACTCTCATTTTCCCGCACACAATGTTCCCTACTGCGCAGGATGTATTGTACTGTGAATGCAAAGGCTTAAACCAACATCGTAAATCAGATCGACTTAATTAAAAAAAATACGCTCCATTAAGGAAAGTAGTAAAGCTCTCGCCTTTTAATTATGAAACAATGATAAAGAAAGAACTCTTTTAAATCAAGTTCATAATGTGATTATGGTAGATAAAATGTTCCGTGTTCAACGAGTCGTGGTTTTAATAAGTAAGTAGTGTACAAATAATTTTCACGAAATGAATTTGTTAACGTCAATAGTCATAGTTAGGGTAGCCACGCTCGTAATCGAGTAGTTCTGGGTTCGATTTCTGCATTAAAGTATTGACGTTACCTGACTTTTTATACAAGCACAGAATCTAGTTACATTAAAAAGAATCAGAATCAGAATATTTTTTTGTTCACGTAGACCATTAAGTACAGTACTTATGAATCGTCAAAAGTTACAAAATACTATGCTACTACTGTACCACCCGTTCGGAATGCCGGTCCTATGGAGAAGAACGGGCAAGAAACTCCATGGTTGCTCTTTTCTTAAAAAGATCTTTTACATTTTTGAGCAGTACATTGTTATAGGTATGTGAAAACAAAACATATACAAAGTCAAAGTCAAAGTCAAAGTCAAATCATTTATTTCGTATAGGCCTACGGGGGCACTTACAAATTGTCATTACATTTTTTTTTCTTAAGTCTACAACCGGATCGGAACGCGACCTCAACTGAGAAGATCCGGATACACTTTTTACTACTGCAATGAAATGCTACATTTCGCACCGAGTGTCTTTAGGTAACTAGAGATGGGTGATGATAAAAATAAAATTCTGTTTGTTGGTAAGCGTATCTGGAGTGAAAAGCGAGAACGGCTCCGTAAAAGTTAAAATGACGTTTGTAGGGAATGAAAAATTAAAGAAAAGGTTGTCCGGAAAATTGGGAAATTTAGGACAGGAAAACAGCGTCTGTCAGGTCAGCTATTAACTAACTAATAAAAAAATCGATATATAATAACTCAGACTAAATAAGTACCAAGAGTACATGTAAACGAAGGAGATTAATAGTAAACGCGACCTCCTATTGCGGGGTGCGAGCAGCCATAAACAAATCATATGCTGATTACTGCGCATTTTTTTTTCATTATCGAGTGATATATAAGTATATCCTTATTCTGTACCTATAATATCCTAGTATATTGCAGTCGATTGTTTCTGATTATTTATTAGATGATACCTTAATTTCTTTGTTGTCCTGCGTGGGATAGAAATGGTTTAGTGCTATACAAATGAAGAACGCTTCGATCTAGCCAATCGGTTTTCTAGGTATAACCCTAACGGGAGCAGAAGATATCCTGGACTACGGTCCTCTGGATATAGAAGCCAGGCCATTGCCCCCGGAACTATCCCTCATGAACGCCAATAAGACTGAGCAGGAGATGGTTTATGAAGAATGTATGAAGGACTATGGCGCTTGCGTCGCTATGCAGAAGTAAATATTTTTAAACACACACACCCTCTCCAACAGACCCTTACACACACACACACACACACACGTATGGCATCTTCAAATCTTCATCAAACCTTGACTTGAAACCCCAATCAATAGACCTACAGGTTTTGAAAATCTCGATTTTCATAAACAGCAGATATTTCAAAGTAATGGATAGGATTTGAAACATCCATGTTGCTCTAAAATATAAGTCAAATGGTTTTAAAATGGCGACCACAAGATATACCAATCAGTGGTGTAGGGCTATAAGGTTCGCCACCCCATAAATTTACGAAAGATGCCGTAAGATGAGCGCGTTGGGACCCTGCCGCCCCGGGCCCTGGGCCATGGCCCACATGGCCCAAGGATGATGATGATATCAGACGCGTCTCTGGAAGCCAGTGGATGCGCGTGGCGGAGGACCGTGCTCTATGGAAGTAATTTACAGAGGCCTAGTCTAGTTCTAGACGTCGTTTTTAAGCTAATGGATAAATGCAATCAATAGGTGGTTAGGACACTGACATCTATTAGACTGTCTATAGTGGTAACAGTGGCGTAGCATGGGGGGGGGGGCGGAGGGTGCGGTCCGCACCGGACGGCACTTTTCCGGGGGCGACATTTCACAGGTGGCGGTTAGAGAAAAAATAATAATTAAGCATTGAAAAAAAAAATTAGTAAAAAAAATTATAATTTCTTTCAGTGTTATTTTTGTCGTTACCATGCCCCATTTTTTTTATAATGCATAGCTAAAATAAGAGGGCGGTAAATTTGAAATCCGCACCGGGTGCTAATGACCTATGCTGCGCCACTGAGTGGTAACCCTACATTTCGGTCCTCCGCCACTCACCTCCACCGGGGGCCTCCTGAGACGAGTATGATATCATCTGTCCAATTTATGAGCGGTCTTAAAAGTCGTCCTAATTCGCTGGCGATCTCGCGTTCCGACGCTGCGACATCGCCCCACGACGAGATTAAATACACAAAGTCCTATATATAGTGTCCTAATTGATGCTCGCAAGTATTTACTATCTTTTTTAGATCTCAAACATTCTGTGCTTTAAAAGAGGGTGGTGTCAAACGAACGTTCTACTCACTGTGTGAGATGACATACGAGAACTGCAAAATGGAAAACCGTAAGTAAATTCAGCCTCTGGCGAGCCACGTACCGACTGCGCAAGGCCAAACAGTTGCGCGAGGCTGTGTGATAAGTCCGTACGCGCCTAATTAAATTATATGTAATGTTATGGTTTTCTAGGTACCTGGGAGTACTTAAGGGACAATGAATGTGAACAATAACATGCAACACGAATACAGAAGGAACAACTTACATTATGAGTTCTGAGAATATTCATATATATAATTATATATTACTTAGTAGTAGTGCGATAAACACAAGATCTACTACGAGTAGTATTTCCCGCTAAATGTTGGCGACGCATAATTATTATATTTTTAATTTTATTGTACACTAGATGTTACCCGCGACTTCATCCGCGTGGTACTTAACAAAAAATGTTTTTCTAAATTAAAAGTATCCTAAGTTACTCCTTGTTACATCAGCTATATGCCAGTGAAAGTCCCGTCAAAATCGGTCCAGCCATTTTAGAGATTAGCCGAAACAAAAAGACAGACAGACAGACAAAAATTGTAAAAAATGTTGTTTTGGTATATGTAACGTGTATACATCCAAATGCACTTAGTAAAAAGCGGTTATTTTAATATTACAAACAGACACTCCAATTTGATTTATTTGTATAGATGTTTTGTAATTCCTTTTTGAATAAAGTTTGCCGTCGAAGCTGATGTTTTGACGCACATTTGCAACCGACCCGTCTTATTTGTTTGCTTAATTTCTTCCTCACCGTCCCATCACCAACAAAGTGTCTTACCCCAACTTAGCTAAATCCTTCGCTCACGTCAATAGTTGAATAGCTAGGGCATCGAACCTTTCGGTTTAGTAGGCGGCCCTTCTATCCACTAGGCTATCAACGCTGCAACTTGCTATTTATCATTAGAATGGAAAAGGTGATAATTTATATTTAATAATAATTATATTTGTAGGTAGATAATTATGTAATTTTTGGCTTCATATTTTCCATCTTGATTTCAATGCAAACGCCGTTCACAAATTTCATAGCAATGTCAGCATCTATCTTGTTTGATCATACTCCATTCTGAAAAGAAAATGGAGACTTAAGTCATGGTACAATAATATGCTACGGCCGGTATTCTCGTACAATGATGGCCATAGACTGACATGAACAGTGTTGCCATTAACTGATGTCTTCAATAGAATTAACAGGATTGAGAAGTTTTACCATCTGAGTAAGGACTGAGGTCGTTGACCGACACATTGGTCGGACCTTGGTTAGGTAATCGAATAATTCTGCCAAATAAATACTTCCTTTTCCTAATTTTTTATTGTATATCTGTGCTGCAGAGGCACATTAAACTGTTGGTCCTGAATTTTATTCTAAGATGTTTGAGAGAGATATCTTTTACGGGCAGTCCGAAGCCTAATTAGGCTTCTGATAGTCCTGGTAATCCGGTAGTCTTACTAGTTGAGTCTCGAAGGGCAGATTGCATGCGCTGTGTGCAAATTAGTTTTCAACCTAATCAGTATAGACTGGAAGCCGAAGAGTGAACGCTGGGCAGAGGCAGTAGGGTCTATTTTTCTCGTCGACTTCATAGTCATACCGCCAAGTCGGCAATCGGGCGTCATACTCACTTCTCCAACCATTGCAATTCTCATATTCCATTTCACAATAATTGGTGAAGGTCCTATACTTCCCGTCGTAGTGGCGAGCACATATTACGTTTTTTCTACAAAAAAAAATACAAAATTGCATTATAATTTATTTAATTATCTGTAGATAAAGGGGGATTATATGGGGAGGGGGGGGTAGATATAGGGGCCCCGCGCCTTGCGGGCCTCGCGCCTGTACGCAAAAACATCTATCAAGTAAGATGGGTATAGTATACCAACTACCGTCAAAATAAAATACGTAGTAGTTATACAGGCCCCGCGTATTTGCTACAGGCCCCCTGGATTTGCTACAGGCCCCGCGCTCGCTTAATCTGACTCTGAATATGAAACACTAATGATCATACCGCCTCGGTAGATTGCAATAACAAAGGTGATGACGATGACTTACTTATAAGATGGCGGGCAGTACCGAATAAATATCACACAACCTTTATCTATGAGGTCTGATTTTTTGAACACCGTTTTCTTGGGGTAGAATCGCACTTTCCACGGCTTCGGATGTTTTGCGTTTATATAATCAGCCATTAATGGGGTGGCTACTGTAAATTAATATAATTATTTATTATTGAATGAAAACGATACGTGTCTCCTGTTGAGGCCATCCCCTCAACCGCATATCAGAGCAGGGAAGCAGGAAGAGCAGGGGTCTTCGCGGCCCGTGGAGCTGTCCCAGCCGCCCCGGGCGGGCCGAGAAGTTGGAACCAGCTGCTTACGTGTGCCTACATTAATCGCGCTCGCGCATCTCGCGCACGAGTTCTGTAGATGAACTACACTAAGCGACTTAGCTTAAAGAATCTAGAATGCCGACCACGAGCTCGAAGACGTAGTGTAGGACGCCCCCCCGCCACATAGTGGACCCATGATATCACACGCGTCACACAAAGCCGGTGGATGCGAGTGACGGAGGACCGTGATGTGGGGAAATCAATGGCGTCCGTCATGGGGTATTGTGTTAAATTTTATAATAAAATACACTCTGACATTACCGAACTTAGTGAAAATAAATTCAAAGCGTGCATAAAACGTACGCTGTGTAAGAAGGCATACTATACACTAGATGCTTATCCTAAGGATAAAAATGCTTGGTTGGATGCTGGTCCGGCTCCTCAGGAATATAAATGACCTTGTTTGAGCAGACTATTAAGATTTTGTATTTATCTTCTTCCTTCTTATTTTCATTTACATAAGTAATTTGTAAATGTGGGAACCATGTAGCCATTAACTGTAATTTTATACTTAGTTAGTACTTTTTGTTTTTTTTTGACCTGCTGCTAAACTTTGATTAGCCGTTCCTACATTGTTCTCACATATCTATAACAATGTATTGCTCAAAAATGTAAAAGATCTATTTTAAAAAAAGAGCAACCATGGAGTTTCTCGCCCGTTCTTCTCCATAGGAACGGCATTCCGAACGGGTGGTAAAGCAGTAGCATAATATTTTTGTAACTTGACGATTCATAAGTACTGTACAATAATGGTCTACGTGAATAAAAATATTCTGATTCTGATTCTGTCCCCCATTGTCGAGCTGTGGACTTCTCTCGGCTGATGGATGGAGAGATTGGAATAAAACTAATTTTACGGATGATCGCGTTTATTTTATATTTTTTACGTTCCGGCGTTTCGGCTGCTTTACAGCAACCATGGTCAATAAAGGACTAGGTGCTGGACATCCTAGTGTCACAGTTAGATCTGTGGTTTTTATTTGTTGTTTGCGGTCTGATCTATGCAAAAAGTGCTCACAGGGTCTTGAGGTCTTGCAATGGTGCGCTTGGTTTTGTATTTAATTATATTAATTCTTGGACCCCAATTTGTTGGTAGCACCAGCCACCGTTCCTATTGAAATTAGGATGTTTTTTTATTTCAATGGCCTCACGTATTCCTTGGTCAGTTGAATTGGTGGTCTTTTTCGAGGATCTGTGGTTGAATCTGATATAATGGCCGGTGCGAACCTACTATTATTTTTACAACTTATAATTAAATATCCTTTAGACGGATACACAGGTGATGAAAATTGTCACCTTTTATTCATAAAAACGAATAAATACTTACAAAGTAAAACTAAAATGGAAATATTTTGTAACTGTAACATATTGGGATTGATCTCACTAAACCACCTTCAGTATATAGCGTTATAACTGAAAATCAATAGTCGTAAACTTTCGTTAGGTCATAAGCAATGGTTGCCTTTATGGTCTAGTATGTTTTATGGTGAAACAAATAAACGGCCTTGTGCGGCCACCGATGAGGTATTATGTTCGATTTTCGGCTCGTGTAAAGTGCTACTTAAGTGGTCTGGTTGGAAAATTTTATAAATCCGTTGGAGTTGGGATCCTCATCTTCCAGTCACTGGAAGATTGGTTGGTATTCTCATTTTGCTAACATTAGATATGAAAGACCCACATACTGAGGGCTCGTGAGTCCATCGCCATGAACAAGCTTATATATGGTTCACGCGCTAACTCCTTTAGTCGCATTTTATATAAAATACTGAAGCTGTTGTTATTGCATCAAAAGTCCCGGTTTTGAATCCCGGTACTGGCAAAATTTTAGTAATGATCACAAATGTTACCTGAGTCAGTGATTTAGTAAGTACCAATAATACAAACGTTACTTAGTTTGGGACTGTACAGTAAATGTGTTCGTCTCGCGATATTATATTTTTTAAATAGGTGAATAATAAAAAAATATATTATTAAAAAGTTTATTATAAAATTGTAATCATAATCCTTACAAATTAAATACACGTAAATATTTTCGCACAAAAATTTCAGTCCTCTTCCTCCTCAGACCCTCTGATTAGTCCTCTGGCCTTCAGTAGAACGTCAATGGCAGGTCCGGCACTTTGGATTGAGTCTCTCACCCTCTGACCAATGCCCTCCTGTAGAATGGAAAACAAATTTATATAAGGAATCCATCCAGAAAGACATTTTGTATGGAGAATTGAAAGTTTTAAATACCGTCCGCTAGAGGCGCTGTACAATTCTCCATACAAAATGGTAGGTTATAAACTATACAGTTAGCTTACAAATCATCTCGCACTTGAGGTATTAATTAAATATATATCACTTACAATCTCTTTAAAGAAGTTCTCGGCGTGAGCGACCGAAAGAACCATGGCACAGATGCACATGAAAATTAAAACCTTTGTTGAAATCATGTTTTCTTGTTTGTAACGCAAGTTGCGAATGATGACTGCTCTCGGCTGACTCGGTTTATATACTAAACTGAACAATGCCTTGTGTGATTATATTGTTTGCGTTATCAAAAGGGGAGTCCCAGCGTTGAGTTAACTCGTGTAGGTCATTTTATAAGTCATGTATACTGATTTGTATTGGGCACTGTAAGATAAATGTGTATCCAGGGCTACCAAAACTTCGATTGGGTGTTTGAATTTAAAAATGTAGCAAGTAATTTGAAAACTGTAGTGACAGCCCTACATGCATGGGCACGGCTAGGGTTTGCTGGGCGTAGCCCGGCGTAGGGAGTAGCTTCAGGATCCGACTACCTACACCCCCCAAAGAATAAAATGGCAATATCAGTCTCATTTTTTTGCAAAGTAGTACCTACCTAGGTTTATTAATGTTTAAACAACAGAGTAAGTATGTATAAATTGAAATAAATCTATTTTTACAGATTTTATCGCGTTTATTTTATGTTTTACGCTCCCGACGTTTCGGCTGTGTTGCAGCAACCATGGTCACGGGAGGACTGAGGTGTTTGACGTCCTAGTGTCATAGTTTGAACTGGGGCACCTTCATATTGAGTTGTTGCCTGCGGTCCGATCTACGCAAAAAATGCTCACAGTGTCTTGAGGTAAAAACAAACATGAAGTAAAATAAACGCGATAAAATCTGTAAAATAAGTTTTATTTCAATGTATAGTATTGCATAAATATAAGAAATCAACCTATACCTATATATAACCTATAAGTTAAGCGTTTTGGTCAACTTTGAAATAAAATAGGACAAACAAAACTAAAGCTCCGAAATTTAAAAAATGTCGTAACAGCCATCACGACTTTATTCGACGGGAGTGTGAATAGAGGTTGGTTTTGAAGCAGTTGTATGTTAATCACCTGGAAAATAACATTGTGGGAGGCTTATGTCCAGCAGTGGACATCCTTGGGCTGGTGGACGGAAATAGCCTCAACGCAAAGGTGACCAAAATAGAATTTGATACGAGACAGTTGACACGGTCGGGGAATTTATTTTATTTATATCACAATAATGATTGCAATTAGCCCGTGAGTTCAAAAGGCCATCGTGGGCGATAACGGTACTTTACCAGCGTTTGGATGTTTAAAAGGCCATCTTGGGAGATAAAATTTATTGTCAATTATCTATACATACAAATAAATAAAATTGGAGTGTCTGTTTGTAATATTAAAATAACCGCTTTTTACTAAGTGCACGGTACATATACCAAAACAAAATATTTTACAATTTTTGTCTGTCTGTCTGTCTGTTTGTTCCGGCTAATCTCTGAAATGGCTGGACCGATTTTGACGGGACATTCACTGGCAGATAGTTGATGTAACAAGGAGTAACTTAGGCTACTTTTATTTTAGAAACCCAACGACTTAATATCACAAAGGCTGCCGGTCGCGGGCTAAGAACGCACGAGCGGGCTCTTGCTAAAGGTTGTGTCTTTGTTAAATACCACGCGGACGAAGTCGCGGGTAACAGCTAGTAGCTAAATAAGAGCCAAGCCAAGTATCAGGCGATTTTTAAAGAAGGGTTACGGTAGATGTTCGAATGACGGCGGGCTTTTCTAGGATTCAGGTCAGGTACCTAAGTCCTACATTTTTGATGTACCTACTTATTAAGTGTAGTGGGACTTTGAATAAAATAATTGTGCATTTTTAAAATTAAATACTTTTATTATTTATATGAAAATAAATTATTAATGCACTATTAAATATACTGCCTATTCGCTTGGACATAAGGTCTATTTTTTGCCAGCAATCGACGCCACTTGACCGACCACGGCCACTGCTGGTCCTGCTTTGATGATGCCATCCCGAATGTGGTGTCCAAGTTTTTCCTGGAGGAGAATTAAATACGTTAGTAAATTACAACCACCCACACAACACCCTCCTTCGGGTGTTGTCGGGTAAACAAGTAATTACTGATCGGCATAGTTCTGTGCCGAGGGTCCTGGGTTCGAATCCCGGTAGGACCGGAACTTTGTGTCATGAGCCCAAATGATCGTACCCGAGTCATTGGTGTTTCATATCTAAACATATAAGTTACTAGCTGCGCCCCGCGGTGTTACCCGCGATTAAAAAGATAAGTTTAAAAAAACACGGTTCCTTTATGCTATTCCATAGGAACCGTGCATTTTTCCGGGATAAAAATTTGCCTATGTCACTTTATGACCCCTAAACTACCACTATCTATGCAAAAAATCATGTCGATCCTTTGCTCTATGAAAAATTAAAACCAATCTATCCCACGGGAACCATACATTTTACCGGGATAGAAAGCCTATGTGCTATTCCAGACTATAATCTATCTCTGTGCCAAATTTCATCCAGATCCGTTCAGCCGTTCTGACGTTATTGAGTAACAAACATCCATCCATCCATCCAAACATTCACATTTATAATATTAGGGGGATTCAGATAGAGTATACTAAGCCTTCTTATTCATTCCTCTATGATATCCACTTAAAGACTGGAAGTTGCGTGATTATACGTCACCACACGGAGACTACCAATAGAAATGCATCCTACTGCCTACCCCTCCTGAGAATATAGGCATGATAATATTCAAAAAAATAACACTTACAATCTTTTTAAATCCCTTCCATCTTGGCTCGGGAGCCGCCGAAACTAACGACACAAATACAAGGCATCCGAAAAAGAAAAAGAAAATCTTAGAGAAATCCATGTTTAAAATGTTTAAAATTTGAAATTCGAATGTGTAAGTGTATCTCTAAATTTAAATAATAACGTAAGTATATTTATTTTTAAAATAATAAAATACTTTGCAATAATACGATTCGAATGATGCTCTACTCGATATTTTTTTTCTTTTATATACATTCTTTGAAAAACTTGTGCCATGTCTTGTGAAATAAGATTGAAACCTTATCTTGAGTGATGCTTGAGTCATTTCACCATCTGCGCTTAGAATTTTTATAACGGTTTTGAGTGAGTGTAAACCAGATTTGCGAGTTAAAGGGGACTCCCTAAGTCCATATTCATTGATTGTGTTTTTTTTTCGGTTTTGAGGCTGCTCTGTGGTTAAATATTATGATTATGATGAGTAATACTTTGTTATTTTCCTCGTGAGAAAATAATTAATAAGTATGGTAGTATGATATACTGTATAAGTAGGTAGGTAAGTATGTTACAGCAAAAAAAAAAACTAAACTCTACGATATCAAAGCCATTGGGTTTATTTTGTCGCAAGTCATAATAAATGCGTAAAAAACTTCTTTAAAAGCGAAATTTGTACCATACAAAAGGTAACATTAAAACACAAATGATTGGCACAATGTGTCCAAATTCCAACATCAAACGGGTCTCATTAAAACCTGCTCATGGGTCCGCTCTAGAATTTCAAAAGTTAACCATAAAGTTTTACAACCCTTTCGGCCGTATGAAGTTTGGTGCAAAAAATATAACTTTAGGGATATTTTTTATTTGGATGGGAAAAGTTGTATCGCTTTCGAACAATCATTACACAACTATAGGACCGCAGAGGCGAGTATTAGGTTTTGAATAAAAAGGTTTAGTTTACCAACACAATTTTACAGCAGACCGTTATAAATAACTTAAGTTTTCTCAATTTAAGTTTGACTGTATTCGGTTATTTGGCTTTTACGTCAGTAGCTAGGAATACCAGTTTATGATATTTATATTTTACAGGAGGACCTCCCGTGGCCTCCAGCGACCATGGTCGCCGTAAAGCAGCCGATTCGTCGGGAACGTAAAAACATAAAATAAACGCGATAAAATCTGAAAAAATATTTTTTCATTTCAACCTCGTTACAGTTTTATTATTGTGCTGAAACACCAATGCTAAGTGTACTCACATGGAACAGTAGATAACCGTCGATTTATTTAATTACACTAGAAACCTGAATACTGTGAGATTACTTGACACTACAATCAATAGCAATGATGAAGCAATCACTATTTATCTAGATAAAAGAAAGTATTAAATAAGTAAAAGATTAATAGGAAAACTATTTCCTCAATTGGCAACAATGAAGAAAGGTGGTAAGCATTCTGCACGTCAAGTGCGAGATTTTTCGTAAGCCGACCGTATACTTTATAATCTACGTATTTAGACACTTCGTATGGAGAATTGACTTGAATTGATTGATTTAATTGAATTGAATTGGCGCCAATAGTTCAATAATTTAAAACTTTCAACTCAGGGCAATGCGGGGCTCTAATATTATGAATATATTCAAATGCACATACATTTACTGGTTAAGCTACATCGTTTCCACAAGGGACGCATGTAAAATGTATAGAATGATTCGATCATTCGATCAGTATTTGATGCTGTCAAAACCTCGTACTGTCTTTTCAAATACAACAAAATAGATCACAAGTCGATTATCATTAATAATAGTTATACAACGATTCAATTCGGCAAGGAAATAGAGTGCATCCAAAGGAAGGAAATGGGCATTTTTTTTAAAGTGCATACTTTCGTGATCACGCGCAAAGCCAGTTAAATAACAGTTAACCCCCAGATGAACTTAAAAACAAAATAAAACTTAATAATATTTGATAACGGATCCACTTCTCACTCCCAGTAGTTCCCCGAGTGTATATCAAGAACCTCAAAACCGGCGCCTTCTCTGTAACTGCAAATACCACAATCAATGAACTTTTTTTCTATTGCCATAAAACCGAGAATCGTTTAAAACAATGTCATAAGACCGCATAAAAAAAGTTTGGTTGGTATTATGAGGTCCGTATAAATTGTGTCCATCCCTAGTGATAGAGCATCATTCAAACCGTTCGCACTGCAGTGTGTTCTCGAGTTTCAAATCACGCAAATCCAAAAAATAAATTTCAAAAATGAATTTTGTGAAAATTCTTTTCTTCGTATTCGCTTGCTTCGTGGCATTGGGTTCAGTATCAGCGGCGCCGAAACCGTGGAATTTGTTTAAAAAACTTGTGAGTACTTCACTGAAATTATCTATGAAAGTGGCTTATTAATTTCTCAGACGAACAGTCGCAAACAACATATTGAGACCCAAAATACTAAGCTGCTTTGTACACACGTATTTGCCTCGACTAATCGGCTTAGTTTTTTGTGCTTCAATGTGTTTTTGTGACACCGTCTATAAATTATTTCTCAGTCTTAGGTTGGCTACACACCAACTCCTTGGTTAGTGAAAGTCTGTCGAGGCTCCTAAGTTAAATAACTAGAAAAGGATAGCGTGATTTACTTACGCGAGTAATAAACGGTGACGGAGAGGGTTTGTGCGATCCGATTGAGGTGCTGAATAAGATCATAAGATAATCAAAATATCAATAAAACAGACAGACAGACGGACAAAGCCGCACCATTGGAACGAAACTCTAAAAAAGCGTTTTACCAAATAATTCCTCAACTAATAAAGCATATACTCAACCATAATAATAATAAAATAATACCAGCCCTTCTTAATGTCCTACTGCTGGGCACGGGCCTCCCCTCAATGCGAGGGGGATTAGGCCATTGTCCACCACGCTGGCCCAGTGCGGGTTGGCGGACTTCAGACATCTTTCGAGGGGTCCTCTCAGGCATGCAGGTTTCCTCACGTAGTTTTCCTTCACCGTTTAGCAAGTGATAATCGTGGTTGAAAATGGATGATAATCCCTGAGGTGCGAGCTGGGGTTTGAACCTGCAATCCTCGTTACCGAGGCAAGCGTTCTACCAACTTGGCTATCACTGCTCGTACCAACTTGGCTATCATATACTCAACCAATACTTACTTATTTAACATTATGCTAGGAATTTATGTGATCTGAACGTATAAGTAATAAGATTTATTTTTCAAACGAGATTTTTTAATTACTTAATCGAATTTTCACACTCATATTTTTTAATGATTCTGAGTTTCGCCTCGATATATTAGAATAAATATTATATACTTAACAAGCTTCTGCTTTGGCTCCACCCGCGGTACCTCAATGAAACAGCCCAGAATTCAGGGATACTGTAGCATCCGAGTGAAACAATTTTCAGAATCAGCTAAGTAGATCCCGAGATTACTCTCAAGCACAATAACTCAATCGATTGTGTTAACCATAGGAAAAGTATAGTATGTCTCATTTCAAGACGACAAGACGACAGCTTGGTCTAGTGGTTTAAGCGTAGGCCGGTCGGGTCACTGCACCAGGTAGTTGCGGGTTTGATTCCTGCCTGGGCAAATTTCGGAAACGGTCTTTTCGTAATTTTCTCTGGTCTGTGTGTTACTGGGATCGCCCCCAGTCCATTGTACGGTACCTATAACACAAGCGTTGCTTGGTATGGGGCCATACAGTTGGTGTGTTCGTCTGGCGATATTTATTTATTTAATGCTTTGTGTTTTATTTAAAAGTGATTTTCTTTTTTTTTAGGAAAGAGTGGGACAAAACATCCGCGATGGAATCATTAAGGCAGCACCGGCCGTTGCTGTGGTAGGCGGCGCCAAGGCGTTGGGAAAATAAAAAAAAATACCCACTTATAATTATTTGTCTACGTTGTAAATAACATTATTCACTTATTATCATTATATTTGCTTAAAAAAACATGTTTTAAAAACTTATTATAATACTCTATACTTGCTGCCAAATAAATGTTTTTTTTTCGTATTTCACTGTCGTATTGATTTTTTATATTTACGCAAATACTACAAATCGAAATAAAACCTATTTTACGCATTTTATCCCGTTTATTTTTACGTTAAAAAACGCGATAAAATCCGTGAAATTCGTTTTATTTCAATTGTAATGTCGTTTTAAATCAATTACTAGACAAATTAAACATTACTAGACAACAACTCCTACTGTGTGGTGTTAAACTATAAGCAACGCCTGTTTTATGAATACCATGGACTGGTTGGGATCCCAGAAACACCCAGACCACGGTAAATTACGAAAATAAAATTTCCGCAATTAGTCCAAGCTAGAATCGGCTCTCACTGAACCGCCATTGTGCCCCCAGCAATTGAGTTATTCAGTTAGTATATTAATATACAAGGTGTAAAAAATTGTGTAAAATATTGGCCCTGCCAATAGTAGGTTATAATGATAACTTTACCAAAGAAATAAAACAGATTATTTCATTTCACAAAAATTGACACCCTGTACTGAGCGCATGGCGAATAGCTACTGGTTAGCCTCGTTTAAAAAAAAACAAAAATTATTTACACAGTTATTTTATACATCAACGTGATCCATATAATTTACTATGTAAAATATTTTACACTATTTCTGTTACACCATGTATAAACTATGAATACATTATTTATTTTGACGACCTGATTAGCTCAGTGGGTGACCCTGCTTTCTGGGTCCCGGGTTCGAATCCTAGTAGGGACAATCTTCGTGTGATGAGCATGAATGTTTATATCCGAGTCATGGTTGTTTATTATCTATATAAGTATTATATACTGAGTTCACCCTCAGTCTATTGTACGGTACCGATAATAAAAGCGTTGATTAGTGTGGGACCGTATAGTTGGTGTGTTCGTCTAGCGATATTTATTTATTTATATATATATTTATATTGGAATTAATTTAGTGTCTACACCCGTATTAAAATGTGTGTGTCTTTATTTTTGCATAGTTCTATCCCTCTCAGTTGAAAGCCAATTTATGAGTAACCATGGAGTTTCTTGCACCGTATCTTAACATAATATATTAAATGCTAAATTAAGTTAATTTATTTAATGTGTTGAAATAAAACTAATTTAAAGGATTTTATCGTGTTTATATTATGTTTTTTTATATTCCCGACGTTTCGGCTGCTTTACAGCAACCAAGGTCACGGGAGGACTGAGGTGGTTGACGTCCTAGTGTCATAGTTTGAACAGGGGTACTCTCATATTTAGTTCTTGCTTGCGATCCGATCTACGCAAAAAATGCTCACAGAGTCTTGAGGTCTTGCAATGGTGCGCTTGGTTTTGGATTTAATTATATTATTTAATGTGGTAACAATAATAAGGGTCACGTGTTAGTTAGTTTATTTATTTTTTACAATGCTTTACATGAATTAAAGTTATCCACGACTCTGAGCCATCTGTAGTTGTCAGTTAATATAACGTTATGTTATATTGTTAATAGTACCCTGAAGCTTTCAGATCTTGCCAAGTGTGACACTCACATCGTGCGGGCTCACCCTTATTGGCAGAATCCCGAAGATGGCAGCCTACTTTTTGCTGAAAAAAAGAAGAAACCGTATAAATCATTTCATTGTCATTAGAATCAAGTACTTATTTAGATCGATTAATTAAATGCATATCAATGCTGAGAAATTAATTATGCTCATTAAATTTAATTTTAAATAGAACAGCCGAGTCCAGACGTACCGCTTTGGCATTTGCCAGCTTTGCGTGGTTTAGATCCTCGGTAAGTCTGGACACAGCCAATGTAATGGCATAACACTGACATATTGATCTCTTATACATGACATAAAACGTTTAGAACGTAAAAAAACATAAAATATACTCGATGAAATTCGTAAAATTAGTTTATTTCAATAACATTGACATCTTAGTTTGCTTTAGTTATAAATCAATAGACATGTTATGAACATCAAGTATAAAAAGCCAATGTGTTTTTCTTTACATCATAATCTACATCAGATATTATTTTCATTTTCCAATGATTATTAAATGAAGCTGGCAAGAGTGGCTCTCTATTTAGTAACCGATTGCCAAAAAAAGGCGTCCCATAGAGGATGATTATGGCCATATTTAGAACTCCAAATAGATCATTTATAAGCTTAATGACAGTCGATAGGCCCAGCTCGTAGTGACCCTGCTTTCTGTGCCAAACTTTATGTTATGACAGGAAATATTTTTTTTTAATTTTTTTTTTTAATTTTTTTTTATTACGATATAGGCAAGTATTTGATCTCGATCTCACCTGATGGTAAGTGACGATGAGATCTACGATGTAGCATACTTGCCTAGAAGGTACCTGTTCACTCTCGACTTGAAAACACCCAGATTATAGTAACCGGGGAACAAAGACGCCGGTAGCGTGTTCCATTCCTTGGCAGTTCGCACGATGAACGTAGAAGCAAACCGCTTAGTACGTACCGAAGGAATGTCCACAGTGTACGGATGACACTTGTCCGTGCGTCTTGTTGACCGATGATAGAATGGAGATGGGGGAATTAACTCGTGTAATTCCGTCGCACACTCTCCGAAATGTATTCTGTAGAAAACTGATAGGCTGGCAACCCTACGTCGGTGTTCTAGGCTCTGTAGCTTGGCCTGCACTAGGGTCTCATTGCCAATGAGCTTTCTAGCCCGCCTGTCTATGGAGTCCAAAGCCTCCAGCTGATACTTAGCAGACCGATCCCAGAGATGGCTGCAGTATTCCATGCACGATCGGACTTGAGCTTGATATAAATTTAGAAGCTGTCCCGGTGTGAAATACCGCCTAACCAGGATGCCCAACTTCATAGCAGCTAGTTTGGCTTTGGACTCAATGAAGGAACCGAAATTGAGCTTGGAACTGAGAGTCACACCCAGTAGCTCTAGGTGGTCCTTCACGGGCACAGATACATTACGGAAAGTCGGAGTCAGGTGAAATGGACTCCGTTTCGCGGAGAACAGACACGCTTGGGTCTTGGAAGCATTGAATTTGACCAGGTTGGCATCGCCCCATTCGGAGACTGCCTGCAAGGACAAATTCAAGCTATCGACCATGGTCTCTCGATTGGACTGTATCAGCGCTGCTCCGGCACGTGCGTCAGACATGTATCTCTCTGATACTGTGCTGTCATCTGCATACCCAAAGATACCGGGTCCAAGCAGGTCGTTTATATGCAGCAAGAAAAGAGTAGCAGAGAGAACGGACCCCTGAGGTACCCCGGCATTAATTGCCAATTGGTCGGATGTGGAGCCGTCCACGACAACTTGTAACGACCGTTCCCTCAGGAAATCTGATATCCAAACGCATAAGCCTGCTGATATACCATAGGTTGGAAGCTTGCTAAGAAGGCTGTCGTGCCAGACTCCGTCAAAGGCCTTCGAAATGTCTAGAGAGACGGCCATCGCCTCTCCATTCCTTTCAATGGCCTCGCCCCAGATATGGGTGGCATACACTAGAAGATCACCAGTAGACCGATTCCGGCGAAAGCCATATTGTCGGTCACTGAGAAGGTCATTCTTTTCTAGGTATGCCAGGAGCCTACAGTTCAGTACACGTTCCATACTCTTGCAGAGTATAGAAGTGACCGAGATGGGCCTGTAGTTGACGGGGTCAGCACGATATTCCCAATTACCTAAGTCGTGGACGTCAATATCTTTGTAAATATTTATAATATAGTTGTCTATTGCCCAAGATACAGGAAATCCTAGTTTAGGGCTAATTCCATGCCAATAAAAGTTTTCATTTCAAAAATAAATAAGTTAATAAAATAAAATATTTTTTCGGATTCTATCGCGTTTATTTTATGTTTCTACATTCCCGACGTTTCAACTGCTTTACAGCAACCATGGTCACGGGAGGACTGAGGTGGTTGACGTCCTAGTGTCGTAGTTTGAAAATTTAGTTTTATTTCAATGTGTAGATGTCACGTAAATATAAGAAATCAATAATAAAAATAAAATCTAAGAAATACTAAAATAATATAGAATATACTGTTTAAGTTAATACTTACTAGTAAATCAAAAATACTCCGACTCGGGCTAGGAAAAGCTGACACAGATGCCAGCGCCACAAAAAAAGTTAACACGAAAAATATAAAAAATGCGAAATTCATTTTGTCAAAATTCTCAAAATCTATTGTGTTCGTTACAATGTACCCCGAATGAATGACGTGCTATTCAGTATCGTTAATACAGTTCTGAATAAGAATGTTGCCGGGAAACTCCCGGGAGTGATAGAGTCTCTGATTAATGATCACAAATATATCTATACAGCATGATTCTGAAAGGGTATACTACCATTTGAACGTGTGATTTTTATATAGGAAGACAGAATTTTGATATGTCGATTTTTTTTCTCCAACTCACTTTGAATAGCAATTTTTAATTTACAGTTATTGATATTCTGACTTTACATAATGATTAAAATACGCCTGGGACACGGGTTCAAGTGTAGTATAACATTTCTAATTCATCCTGTATATTATGCCGCAGACAAATTGTAGAATCGGCTCTTTTACAAAACGACTAGCGGCTTTACAAAACAGCGCCATTTTTGAATGCAGGCAGATTATTATTGCAATGCGTTCAACAACAGGGCTGTCAACGTTTCGTCAGATTGTACATTGATTACAATATATTGAATACAAGTCAGTACCTAATTTACAATAATGGTATGAACCATAGGGGCCGGCGTACCCTAGAACTCGACGATAATCTCTTTGGGGTTTTCTAGATTATTGTCAGCGATGGCTAATAGTCTGGCACTGCGCTGTGTGTTTCAAAGTCAAAGTGAAATCATTTATTTCGTATAGGCCTGAGGGGACACTTACAAATTGTCACAAACATTTTTTTTTCTTATTTCTACAACCGGATCGGAACGCGACTTCAAATGAGAAGATTCAGCGAGAAAATCAGCGGGCTTATCTTTTTTTTATATATTTTTTTAACTCATTCTTTTTTTAAATTTTTATTACAAAAAAATATTAAAAAAAAACTTGAGTGTGTTGCCATGCGAGGCGTTTGCCAAGTACACGCGGCTTTTGCCGCCACCGGGCTTCCTACCTTCATTTCCATCTTATATCAATTCAAGATAATTATACAAACATAGTTTGTGATGAGCACGAATGTTTGTACAATGGCCATATAACAAAACAGCGCATTTTGGTAAAGCGGCCAGCCGTTTGTGAAAAACCCGATTTTAAGATTGGGCTGCTACATATTTATATTAATAACACTGAGACTTAGTGGTGTATGTTCATTAAATGTTTTTGAATCAAAGTAAGTGCTGGGGGAATGGTATTTTTGTTTTTTTTTTTAAAGTATAAACAAATACTTACTAACACAGGGTGTTAGTAGTGACTTCGTATCGAAAACTGATACTATAGATTCAGGTTATGATTCTGGGCCCCCAGACTTTAAATACTCCGGCGATCTTTTAATTTTTATATTGTTTTTAGCATGAAATCATAATAGAAGTCTATCTCAACGTGATTTTATAAGGACAAACTATCAGTGCATGTCACTCGTCTCCACAGAATAAATAATTATTTTATGGGGCAATGTATACGCTTCTTATCATAGAACTTCCCAAAGTAATCCGAGATTTGCCTATTAATAAGTTTAAAACAACTGTGAAAAGTAATCTATGTCGTAAAGGTTATTACAGGATCTTGGATTATTTGGATGATAAAGCAGCCTGGGACTGATCGCTCAAATATGAATATATAAATCTATAATGTTAAAGTGTAGCGTGTGTGCGCCTCGCATGGCAACACAGTGGAACTTACTTTTTTATTTTATTTTGTAAAAATAATGAATTAAAAAAAAAGACAAGCCCGCTGTGTTTCTTGCCGGATCTTCTCAGTTGAGGTCGCATTCCGATCCGGTTGTAGTGTTATGACAATTTGTAAGTGCCCCCGTAGGCCTATACGAAATAAACGATTTGACTTTGACTTTAATTAAAAATAACCGTAATTACAAATTTAGACCTAAAACAGCAATGTAAGTTAAAACTCGATACGCTCAGGCGCGCTTGTCGCTCGGACGAGTCGGGTATCAGACGAAGCGTTGTGTTGTGATGGCATTGTTTAGGGTTCCTACCAACTGCTTTAATAGGATCGTCTGTCTGCCTATTTGCGTATCACCAAAAACTTTAAGACAGATTTTGATGGAACTTGACATTGTGATAAGCCCGGGGATGCTATACTATGGGCTGGACTACGGCCCCCCTCCCATTGAGGAGTGTGTTTAAAAGAGCGTTCTTGTTATTGATAATAATAATGATTGTTTTATAAAAAAAACACAGTTTCAATACAAGGAAAAAGACAAAATAGTTTTGGCAAAATTATAATATTTATTTAGCGAGATTATTATACGAGATTCATTTAAATTAAATAAGTACCTACTTACAAATATTGTATGCATAATGCTAAGTAAAATATCACGTTTGAGTTCATTATTAAAAAAAAAGTATAACCATACATTCACATATACCTGGTATTTTTAAAATAAATTATGTAAAAGTACAACCTACTTAATAATTAATGACTAAACAATACAATTCATTGTTGAGCATACACGAGTTAACGGAAGTACAATTTAACTGTAACTAACCTTATTTATAAAATAAACATGATATGATTTGGTAGATAATTTACTGGACAATATGTTTTCAGATTAAAATATTTACATTGTTATCGTGGAATTTTTAATAGGTTCTGCTTGGTTATGGTTTAATCCACGCCATCTCTGCGAGATTAAATGGAATTAAAAGTGAATTTCCATCTTATAAGTGTAGTCTGTTAATAAGTTACTTAAGAAATATGCTATTGTAAACAAGATCATTGCAGTTTATCCCAAAGCCTTGGCTTGTCCGAGCACAGCGATGGCTGGACCAGCTTTGATGGCACCATCCCGAATATTGCGGCCAATTTTCTCCTGTAAACAATATTAAATCAGTGACAGCCAAGTTGGTAGCACGATCCCCTTGGAAACAAGGTGTGCAGATTCAAACCCCAGCATTTAAAATTATACAATCCCTCAAACAGACCCGAGTGATAACCTAGATAATGACGAGACATGGTGGGTTCTCGGAGTATTTAAACCGATTTAAGTGCAACGAGTACCCATCATTTGCTTGCGAACCTGGGACCCCAGAATCGGTGAGCCATATACTATGTGAATGTCCTATCCTCTTCCGTAAAAGATATTATGAAACCGAGCTATGATTAAATATTAAAATCAAAACCGGCAAAAATTTGAGGAATCTTATGTGCGAATTTCGTTTACAATAATGGTGGGCAGTGAAGGTAATCATCGTGAGGGAACCTGTATGTTTTAAGTTGTGTGAATTTCACTAAACCGCACTTAGCCTGGGAGGTGTGTCCTAAATCATCCTCACATTGAAGAGGAATATGCCCGCTATAACGGTAATACTGACCGAACACGACCGGCAAAATGTGTCTGCTCAACAGTGCACCTCTACCTCTACCTACCTCACTTGGAAGATTTCTCTCACATCTCACTGCCCATGCACAAGCACGTCTAGCGTACATCTTTAAGGTCTAGAAGAGGTTCTAGGATTCGGATACCCATCCATTTCCAAGCCTCTCTAATGTTTCATGTTAAATTTAGTACTTACAATTTTCTTGAAAATTTTCCATCTCGGCTCGGGCGCCGGCGCCGCCGAAACGCTCGCTAGGGCCACGAAACAAGCGAACACGAAGAACAAAATCTTTGCGAAATTCATTTTGACGAATGAAATTAAATATATTTTTCTTTGTCACACGAAATACTTCACACACAACGTTTGTTGAATGAATGAATGAAGTTACAATTCGCTCCAGCCTTTTATATACAAAATGAACAAAGTTATTATTACAGCTAAGTAAACATTTATCGCTCAATATTGCACTTTATTTCTTTGTGTTAGGGTGCTATCTCGTATGTATGACTGTAAATAATTATGGTATTGATAAGGCCTGCGCGAGCTCGCGGCCTCAGGGAACTCCCGCGCACACATGTGCGCTGTAAAGTCCCTATTAATTGTTTATTTTGAGATGGGTATTAATTAATAATTTGGATCTTCTTAGAAGCAATGCTGCGGTCATAGCAGTGTTTCAGTGGAATCTAAATCAAACCTCGTCAGTTCGATTTAACCAGGGCCTGGAACCCGGTAAGCATGAGCGAGTTTTGATTGGATTTTTGAACGGCTTAACTGCCAGATATGACTTGTGCCAGATATGACCTATTTAATTTGCGTACCTATTGAACGGGCTTTCTTATAACACGAGGTAGCTTTGGATTCGGCTAAGTTAAATGCAAAACCCGTTCAAAGGGTTTCTCACATAGCACACGTACGCATGTCTTTCATAGACACAGTTCGATTATTTTTTCATTTCGATTCTATATCAAGGAATCCATTGGGAAACCCTTTCATAAGGGAAAGTTACGTTATAAGTCGTCGTTCAATGGGTTATTAACATTTTTGGTTATCTCGATGAATGGGGTAGCATTTGAACTACTGCGGCTCGCAGTGGATGTTTATGTTAAATCAAGCCTGAGTTAGTTTCTGGATAGATTATTTCTTGATAGATTCACGAGCCGTCTGCACAGAACAACGAATGCTTTCTGCGCACCTATTCTTTGTTCTGCGTATTGTTTAGTCCAGGAACCGCCATAACTTATACGCTGTTATTTGTTTCCTTTCGGTAGGTCCTTATATAGTTATTAAACATCCATGACTAAGGTACAAATATTCGTGCTTTTAACGGATAAGGGAAGATCTTCCAGCCAGGCGGGTGGTATGGCTGGCGGGGCGGCCGCTATACCAGACGGTTATTGTCAGGATCTTGTATATATCTTGAGTGCTCCGAAAACTCCCATAGCGCATTTCAGGATTGTATGGAGAATTGACAATTGTTCTGAATGTCGTCTGCAGCGCCATCTGTGTAGCTTGTGGCGAGGTTGAAGAGGTCACTACATACTCATCACACAAAGTTGGTCTCTACCTGGATTCGAGTCAGGGTCACTACTAGCTGCGCTAATCAGGTCGTTGAGATTTGACCGCAGTCTCACCAGATGGTAGGCGACGACGGGATTATCCGTAGAGGATGCTTGCCTTAAAGATACGCACTTTTGGAGACTGCAAGATTGATGGTCTCAGGAAATCTAGACACTGGAAAATGATTCCTGTCAATAGGTATATCTGTACTTTTCACATAACGGAACATGTTTTGGTGAAATCATTAACCTCACTAGTTACAATATCAGAACCAGAATCAGAATATTTGTATGTAAGTATGTTTAAGTACAGGACTACTTAAACATACTTACGTCAAAATAGCTACAAAATGCTAAGCTACAACTTCACCAGACGTTCGGAATGCCGTTTCCTATGGAGAAGAAAGGGCAAGAAACTTCATGGTTAGTCTTTTTAAAAAGATCATTTACATTTTTGAGCAGTACATTATTATGGGTATGTGAGAACAATGTAGGACCGGCTAGGCAGACTTAAGCAGCTGGTCAAAAAAGATCTCTCTAAGTATATATCAGAGTCCTTATTAAGTTGTAAAAGAATTAAAATACCGATCAAAGTCATAAATCTATACATGGTGTAAGTAGTTTTTTTTTTTCTACCAAAACCTGATACCTTGAATGAATGAATTGAGCTGAATGAATGAATTCAGCTTTTTGGACCACCCAGAGTTGGAATTTTCCGTCAATCCTTTCTGAATATACGCATTTATTGTCAGTATTTTGAAATTTTTTTTTGCATAAAATCATAATAGAAGTATATATAAGGTGCAACAATAATTGTGTGTAATATTTTAACAGGGCAAACAGTAGGTTATCAAGATAACATTTCCAATTAAATACATCACATTGTTAGATATTAAAAAATGACATCCTGAACTGAGCGCTTGGCCAAACGCTGTATGTTCAATTTGTTTTAAAAAAAAACAAACATAATTAACACAACTATTTTATACATCAACGTGATCCATATAACTTATACTATCCCGGGGAGGGGAAGAGGAAGTGTTCCTCCATTTCCCGGGATTTGTTACATACATTGGCCGCGTATGTAAATTATCTCCATGCTCAAGATCATCAAAATCCACCCAGTGGACTTTCAAATACACAGTTTTTTTTTATATCATCCGGGAAGCCATCCATTTTCCGGTATAAATAAAAAATATGTTATATTATGTTGAGCCCAGATTATAAACTATCATCATACCATGTTCCAGTTGTTTTGTTTTATTTGCTCAGCTTGCGCTGGAAGTTGCTGTAGAAACTTCCTAACAAGTCGGCAGGGATTAAGGATGGATGAAATACTTACATGCAACTTCAGTTGTTTAATTATTATGATTATTATTATATATAATAAAATGTTTTTTTTTTTATTTACTGGCCTCTGTTATAAACTTAACGTTCGCGTTCATCAATGTTCAAGTCAGACTTGCACATGGCATGTTATAATTATATTCATCATTATTTTGAAGGTAAATAAAAATTGTTTTTGTTCAATACATTTATTCCACTAGATCATCATTCGAGATTTCATATAAAAATAAGTACCTACCAACATTAAGTATACGTATTATATAATATCACATTTGACTTGATCAGTTGTAGTAACTATTCAGATTATTTACAACATAGTTATCATTTATCAATAAATAGAGCGTCTCTACAAATTATATCACATTTATCAGCCTACTTAATAATAATTACTTAAATACAATTCACACGCTATCTTGAAAAGCCAATTAAAACAACTAAGTAGCCAATCGAAACTATGATACATTATGAGATTAACATTTATCTAACAATAGTAAATAGAGGTACCGATATTTCGGGCCCACTTATACGATTTTCGAGATGCAACCTTATGGTATTGTTATAAGGCATGATTCTGGAATAGTAATTGTTTCGTTGATTGCGGCTTATCCCAAAGCCTTGGCCTGACCCAGCACAGCGATGGCTGGCCCAGCTTTGACGGCACCGTCTCGGATGTTGCGACCCATTTTCTCCTGTAAACAAAATAAAATAGTCTTAGAAAGTATAGGTACCATCCCGTACGCCTGTGATCCCCGAGGAAGTAGGCATAACTGCACAGCACGCACATTTCACCGGTGGTATTTCGACCCATGGTAATAATAATACTAGCCCTTTTAATGTCCCACTATTGGGCACAGGCCAAACCTCAATGCGAGGGGGATTATGCCATATTCCACCACGCTGGTCCAGTGCGGGTTGGCTGACTCCACACGTCTTTCGAGGGGTTTGAACCTGCGATCCTCGTTACCGAGGCAGGCGTTCTACCAACTTGGCTATCACTGCTAATCGCGCCCATAGTAATAGGGCCATCCTGTTACTGTTATATCATTATTATATATTTTTATATTCGAACGCCAGTAGAAATTGGAGATATATACAGCCATTCAGTTAAGCCTGATTTAGTTAATCACTAATCATTGAGTGATTGCAATCAGATCTCAAAGACTGAACTAATGCGGCTATCTTTGAACTAATGTGCTGACCAATTATTAACACATCTGATTGCCACACGTCCTTTTATCAGAAACCCGTGCGTATAAAGTCTGGAGGAGACCAGCTATGATCCGGATACCCATCCATTTCCAGGACTCTCTATGATGTAGAACTCCGCGCGGTACTTACAATTTTCTTGAAAATCTTCCATCTCGGCTCAGGCTCCGGCGCCGCTGACACGCTGGCCAGGGCCACGAAACAAGCGAACACGAAGAATAAAATCTTGGCGAAATTCATTTTGATGAAATTCAATAGTTGTTGTTCAACAAGATACTTCACAAAGCCTGTTGAATGAATGAATGAAGTTACAGATTGCTCCAGCGTTTTATATACGAACGAAACAAAGACATTTCACCAGCTGTAGAAATCTCGGTTGTTACATATTGAGCTTTATTGTAATGTGTTAAGGTGTTATAATGTATGTGTAACTGTAAATAATGAGCGGTACTGATAAGGCCCAGGAGACCTCGGTGGGTCAGGGAACTCCCACGCACGTGTGCGCGCTGTGAAGTCCCTACTGATTGTTTACATTGATTGCTATGTAATTACTCTCCATTTACAACTAAGATATTCTTAGTAGTAATGTTCTTGATAGCCAGATGACTCGTGGTTATGTGGAATCTTCGTTAATTGATATTGTGCCGTGCGGCGCCGTAAACGTCACTAGTATTGCTTTGATAACCTAATGGGGAAAGAGGACCCACCACTGGCCCTCGGCTTGTCAACTTTTTCGATTATAAACCAAACAAGTTTGATCGATAATAAAAGAAGCCAGCAACACCGAACTCCTCTAAGATGTTAATCGAGAAACTATCTATCACGAGTGACGGGACCTCAAATAAAATGTAATTCTCCGCGACACTAAGCGAATGTTAAAAAATATTCAACTTTACTTAATAAGTAAACTATGTCTTGACTTGACTTAACTTGATTTATTATTGGGGAAAGATCCCCATTAGGTTAACAATGGATTTCCGCCAAGTGTCGCCTAGTTCTATCACTTATATTGCATTGATAATTTGAGCTATTGCTACTTGTTTAGTTTGTCCTATGTGGACAATAATCTATGAAAAATTCTCTATACATAATGTTCTCTATGGTTTCTCTCTCTCTTATCTATGGCGTCTCCT
The DNA here is from genome assembly GCA_905404115.1 of Pheosia gnoma. Taxonomy (NCBI): domain Eukaryota; kingdom Metazoa; phylum Arthropoda; class Insecta; order Lepidoptera; family Notodontidae; genus Pheosia; species Pheosia gnoma. Next base: position 760,288 of record FR989916.1, read on the forward strand.
CGACATCGTTTATTTTGAAAATTGTTCGGAGTATTTAATTAAATTATAATTATATGAATCTCAAGAATTCTATAATTTTTACTCCAGGGCCCTTGATATATTTAACACTATGTACCTATGTACTTTTAATTATATTTTAATTTAGTAAACCTACTCACTTTTTATATACCTATCTACCTGTTATATATATTTATTATACAAGCTATGTGCAATTGGGTGGCCAGTTATTTTTAATTTTTCAACTGCTAAATGTGGAGGCTGTGGCTGAAAATTAGCGCTGTAGGAGAGTCCTATCTCCGCCAGCTCATGCTGAGCCAAACGCCTTTCGGCACAGACTCACACCGTGATAAAATGAAGACATCTCTGTTTAATCTTACCTATCTCTAATATTGTCTTTAATAAATCTTTTCATTTCATAAATATCCTTAATGGTTTGTCTTTTCTGTTAGGTGGCCTATTCTGATTTTGGTGATTTTTTTTCGAATAGATCCTCATATCTATGCAAGTACCTAAACAGCTTGTTGCCTGTATAATTTAAAATATAATTGTGTGAAAACGAGATAAAAAATGTTGATATAATATAATAATAATAATATCGCCAGACGAACACACCAACTATACTGTCCCACTCTAAGCAACGCTTGTATTATGGGTACCAAACAATGAAGTATATAATACTTATATATATTTAAACACCCATGACTCGGATACAAAGATCTTATCACACAAAGCTTGTACTACCAGGATACGAATCTAGGACCCCTGGGATAGAAAGCAGGGCTACTATCACCGGCGCTAATGAGATCATCGATATAGAAGTCATCTTATTGCTTACATACTTTTGGTCAGATCACGGTAATACTCGTAAAACGATATTTTAACATGATTTTTGCTTTATGGATAAGTAATTATAACGGAAACGTAAACACATAAAATAAACGCTGAAATAAAGCTAATTTTACGGATTTTATCGCGTTTATTTTTTGTTTTTTACGTTCCCGACGTTTCGATAAAATCCGTAAAATTAGTTTTATTTCAATGCGTAGTATTCGCGTAAATATAAAATAAACGCGATAAAATCAGTTGAATTAGTTTAATTTCAAGGTATTACAATTCAATTTTTAGGTTAAATGTCTCCATCGATCTTCGGTGATTTTGCCAGTGCCACGGTGAAAAAGGAAATTAGAATTTAGAATAAATATGAAGGGCGCTGAGAATCTGTAAGAAATAACTATAAAAACGACCAACTATAATGTAACGTATGTACACAAAATATGCTAATAATATAAAAAGACGCGATGACACAAAGACAGATGTAAAGTTAAACAAAGGAAAATAAATACTCACGGTAATTATAAGGTAAAAAAGACGGTAGTAGAGCTTGAGGTCCAGCACGTTGGGCCGCCTAAGTTAAAGCCTATTAATGTGGTCACCTTTGTGAGTACACCTGACGATCAACAGTGCGTGAGGAATAGAGATGGATTGCTAAGTGTGCTACTGACCCAAAAATTATGACTACAACTACTCCGTCAGGAGTTTGTAAAAACCGCAACTTTTACTAACTTTGGAGTATTGGATCGCTTTAGGTATTTTTTAAGCAAACTTAATACATCGAGACATCCAATGCAGAATGCTAATATCGCAAAAAACTAAATTACATCGTAAAGATGTCCAAATTTTTCGTAAAAAAATAAAAACCATTGACATTTTGAATTTCGCGCCCTGACCTTGCGCTTCCCCCTTAATGAATACAACCATTATTATAACTTCCTTGTGCCACGGAAGAACGTAAAGCCATCGCTCCTTCGTCAGTTCGTTAAGTGCAAGATTATTCATAAGCTAAAGGTATACTTTATAGTCTACGTATTTAGACATTTTGTATGAAGAATTTAAGGTTTTAAATACCAACGTGAGAGGCGCTGTTCAATTGTCCATACAAAGTGTATAAATACGGAGACTATAAAGTATACAGTTAGCTTACGAATAATCTCGCACTGGGCATACTGGAGGACTGTGCTTAAACATGGGCATATTTTTTTGGATTTTTTCGTGCATTACTTATTGGTAGTACATGCAACTCTCGTAAATCAATGTATACCACAACTACACTAAGGAAAAGCTGTTTAAAAATTTTTTTTCTTTACCCAAATTTGGAATAAAATAAACCTAATTTCATATATATGTAAATATTCCTAAAAGTAAATAAATAAAAAAATACTCTCCACAATGATGATGAGGTCTGCGTCTAAAATGATGATTTTATAAAAGGCTGTTTAATTAATCAAAAAAACTTTATTGAAAATAGTTTTTGTTTATTTTACGAGATTTTTATATCAGATTTCATAATATTAATTAAGTATTCTCGATACATCATTTACAATGCTAAGTACTTACATAATAATATCACATACGACTTCATAATTCGAAAATATTCTTTAAAAATCACAAAGTATAGTATTTTATCTATAAATTATTTATCCATCTAGTTACTTAGATCAATAACTAAAATACAATTCATTAATAAAATTAGGCAACCAAATAGGTACCTAGTTTGTCAGAACTAAAGCACCTACATAAGTATAAAAGCCAGTAATTACAAAGCACATTTCTCCTTTGAAAAATCTAGTCTTAAAAGTACTTAGTACAATGAATCCTGGAATACTAATATACATAACAATTTTATGTTTGAATTGTAAATTAGTTACTTTAGCTATTCGAATGTTATCTGCAGTTTATCCCAAAGCTTTAGCTTGTCCGAGCACAGCCACCGCTGGTCCGGCTTTGATGGCTCCGTCTCGAATGTTGCGGCCAATTTTCTCCTGTAATAAAAAAAAAACATTATTAGATAAAAAATAAAATGAATAAAAACTGCTTTTAGAAACCGAATAGTGAGCCCACGGATATGTTTTTAGGTTGTTCCTTTATCATCCTATGACGTCCAATCTTATCATTAGAAGATGTCATAGGCATACATATTAAGTAGGTAAGCTTTTCTATTCTCTTTTTAATTTATATTTGAGTTACGCATAATTGTGTAAATAAAAATAAAATAACGTGTTTTTTTTCCGATAAAGATATCCTATCGTAGTTTTTTTCTTTATTCAACAGATCGCTGGAATAGCGGTTTGTTGGATGAATTAGGGATATAAAAATAAAAATTCTGTCAAATAAGTATAGGGAATAAAAATCGGTTGAGTTAAGAAAATGAGGTAACAAAAAAAACCGAGTTGAGAACCTCCTCTTTTTTTAAAGTCTGTTGAAAATAGTATGAGACATCATACGGTGAAAACGGAACAACCCATTTTGTCTAGTAACAGATCAGCATCAATATTAACAACAGCCGAGACATTATAATTATTATGATCTGGGGCTATAATTTACTCGGGAACCCATCTATTTCCAGGCCTTTCTAACACGCTACGTTTCGTGAATACTTACAATTTTCTTAAATATCTTCCATCTCGGCTCAGGCGCTGGCGCCGCCGAAACCGTCGCTAGGGCCACGAAACAAGCGAACATGAAGAACAAAATCTTGGCGAAATTCATTTTGCTGATATAAATTTCAATGTATTTCGTTTGTACAACACAACAAGTACTTCACAACGTCTGTTGAATGAATGAATGAAGCTTCGAATCGTTCCTGCTTTTTATGTACGAAAGAAGCAAAGATATATTACGTCCGTGTAAATCTTTATCACTCAATTTTGCACTTTAATGCTTTGCGTTACGGTGCTATACCGTTTGTTTGACTGCAAATAAACATGTAGTAATGATAAGACTTCTTCGCGGACTAGGGAACTCCCGCGCAGTGTAAAGCCCCTCTTGATTACTTTTTATTTTAAAATTCTTTTATGCTTATGACCATACATAAAAAATATTGCGTCAACATCTTATACCATTTTGCCAGTGTCAGGTTTGTCGCTGTCAAAATTATAGTCCTTATTTGTTTTTGTAACCTAACAATGACACAATACTCATAGTTAAAAAAATCTATGGCCTTACTTTTTTTACATTTGCCACGTCTATATTAGGTAATTTGACATGTAGGTAGAGTTAAGGCTTTGGAAACAACGTGTGCAGGTTCATACCTCGGCTCGCACCTGTTCAATAATATTATCAGAGGGTGCATGGTAAAGAAGACATCGTGAGATAAAACCTGCATTTATTTTGAAAGTCTGTGAAGTTCGCCGACCGCCATTGGATCAGTAAGATGGATTATGGCCTGAACCTCCCCTTGCATCTAAGGGGAGTGTACCCGCCATTGGCAGTAGGCTCGCCCTCTCGTCGGGGCCAAATAACTTCAGAGAAATGTGCCTGCACTATAGTGCCTCTGCCTACCCCTTAGAGATTACAGGCGTGAAGATTGTGGGAAGTGAAGTGAGTAGATTATGTTGTTCAATTAGCTCCCGCAAAATATAATAATAATTTGTTATAATTGTACAACGCCGGTATAGGTCCCAAGGTGTTCTACCTCTAGGTACCTAGGTCTAGGTTTACCGTGTAATAAAACACTAGGGTATGTGGGGTATGTACATATATTGCTTACTTAAAAATGGTCTCTAGAGAGTAGATGAAATACTAAAACATCTTAACACCGCGTGCTAATTTTAGATTAGCGACATCTATCGAGCACTGATATAACGAATTATACATTAATTGTCAACCATTCGTTGCAAATTGCGTTTGTGTTCCATACTTGCGCTTGCGCCTTATCTTTGTAACGTAATGACCAATACGATAATTACTATTTCATGCATATTATTTAGGTACTTGGGTATTATATTTAAACGTAATATTGTTACCTACTATTATTGTGTAGTGTTTTTTTTTTAAATTGGTTATAATCTTATTTAATACTTTAAGGTGGAAGCTCAGGGTCAGGGCGCGAAATTCAAAATGTCAATGGTTTTTATTTTTTTACGACAAATTTGGACATCTTTACGATGTAATTTAGTGTTTTGCGATATTACATTCTGCATTGAATGTCTCGATGTATTAAGTTTGCTTAAAAAAGTACCTAAAGCGATACAAAACCATTAAGTTAGTAAAAGTAGCGGTTTTACAAACCTTATGGTATTGTATCGCATTAGGTTCTTTTTTAAGCAAACTTAATACATCGAGACATTCAATGCAGAATGTAATATCGCAAAACACTAAATTACATCGTAAAGATGTCCAAATTTGTCGTAAAAAAATAAAAACCATTGACATTTTGAATTTCGCGCCCTGACCCTGAGCTTCCCCCTTAAGGAGACTATTATTTTTCAGTTGTCCTATGGCAATAATAATGCGTAATGCCGTTAATTAAGGCGCTAATCGACACAGTTATTAATCGTCATTAGAGTTACAATTACCTAATATCACTCATATTTTTATTTTTATTATATCACATGTAACATTGTAAACTCTGTTGGCGATCCTAAATAAATAAATAAACAATGTTGCCATTTTTGCCCGTGTGTGTATGTAACGCGACCTCAACTAAGAAGATCTGTCAAGCATCTTAGCGGGAAATAGAAATGGGAATAGGATTGCAAGAAGATTAGATATAATAATTAAACATAAAATAAAAACAAAATCGCACTTAACGTAAAATAAAGTCGCGACTCTAACTATGAATATTTGGTCTGTGATATCCGTACTCTAAAAAAAACTTTTTAACATAGAAAACAGTCTTCATAAATTGAATAGTAAAAATAATCGAATCTATAGATTTACCTTGTCTAACTAAATCAAATATGTAACGACGAAACAACCGACAAAGAATAATAAAAGTATACTCAGTAACGAGATGCGCGGACCAATTTATAGGTATTGTCTTTGGTGCGTACCGGCAATACTCGACTCAGTTGTTTTTTGGCACCAACTTCGCATTGCTTAAATGTTTGATGTGCTTGCTTAGTTAGACATGGTAGATTTCAAGGTTAGTTTTTTATTAGGTAACCAGATACAATTAAATTGTTTTTCTTTAAATTTGATGGTTAAAAATTAAGTAACTTTTTGCATTTAATTAGTCATTACAAGTACTCACTTAATAGGAAAATAAAATATTTACACAATATGTACAGCGAATATAGCAATCAAAAAGTGACTTAAACACAATAAAGCTACGGCTAAGGAAAATGAAATTACCAATTAAGTGCAACGAAATGACTTTACAACAAGTGTTTCTGAAAATACATGTTTTACAATTACCAATATATAAGTGTTCAGCAAAGTGTAATGACGTCCAATTTGAAATATTTATTTTTAATAATTTCTATTAATACAATAGGTGCTAAAATATTTAACATAATTATAGAACCCTTTTATCCGCGTAATTATTTTTAAAATATAACACAACAGATGGTCATTTATTATATTTACGCGAATACTACACACTGAAATTAAACTTATTTTACAGATTTTATCACGTTTATTTTATGTTTTGTTGCTGTAAAGCAGCCGCAGCGTCGGGAACGTAATACATAAAATAAACGCGATAAAATCTGTAAAATAAGTTTTATTTCAATTCAGGAACCTATTCATAATGACGTAAATTAACAGATAACGCCCAATTAACACCTTTTTCATAATTTCAGATGGAAAATGGAGATGTGATTATACTTTTATTGAAGAAGCAAATGGCTACTTCAAGTATCACCAAATGCCATCCAATTGGTACGACGCGCGTCTGCGCTGCGATCTTGAAGGTATCTATATTGCTCCCCACTCTCTATTCTCCCATAGAGATAGAGAGCGAGTTCTCTGTTTTACTACGATATACGAGAGAGTCTTCATTAATAGGTCTTCTCTCTTACCGAGAAATTCTCAAGCAGATAGCTACCGTGTCCTACAAAAAGAAATTCAAGATAACGTTTTATAAATTTTACAGATAATTTGAGTAGGGGTCGTTATTGTTACTTAAAGATTAATATAATAGAATTTTCTACAAATTTATATCTGCTGTGTGTTCTGCACCAGTTTGTAATGAAGTTTCAATTTAAAGGGTCGCTCTTAGTCGTCGTTCTAAATGGCTAACGATCTTACAAGGAAACGATGCGATTTCGTCGTACGATGAGATTAAATACACAAATCTCTTCAGAATGTCCTGATTGAAGTTCGTAAGTCAACTCTAATCAAACTGCAGACGACCATTTAAAAGTAGACGATGTTTTTTGCAAAATACTGTAACGTGTTTTTTAATGGCGCTTCCAAACAGGTGCTGTGCTTGCATCACCATATCCACAGCAAGTTAACGACGCTCTTCTTGGCCTCATGAAGGACACTGTGCAGGGATCCGGTATCATCTTTACAGGAATCCATGCCACCTTCTCCAAAGGGGACTATCACACTATAGACGGTGAATGCTATAAAAATATTACGCTTCCTTTTCGCCATTTTATATAAGAACCTCCAAAGTGTGTATCCCTAAAATAGCTGAAATGATTGTCAGTCAACAGTTGTAAGATAGATCAAGCCCCGATAGAGTACTGATGCAACTGATATCGCGATACACCGTGCCTGAGGATTTAAGAATCGTTTCGTTGATAACAGCTATGCAATAAAAAACACTTCGTAGCCGGATCAGACGTTTTATGACTGCAATGCCACAAACAGGCAGACAAAAGTGAAATATAGTCTTACTACAAACACCTCTCCTTGCGTAATTAAAAGAATTCTACGTATAAAAAGGATTCTACGTGCTCGGTACAACCGCTCAACGTAGGAAGATTTCTGATTATCTGCTAGTTCTGTCTCTTTCTGTTAATCTGATGGTGTAGTAGAGCTTTAAATTGCATATTTCAGGAACTCCCTTAAGTAATATTCCATTAGTATGGTTGGAACTGGAACCCGACAATAAGAATGACGCAGAAAGCTGTTTGGTGATCACGTCAGAAGGTCTCGCCGCTGACGTGCCGTGTGGCAGCACACATCCGTACTTCTGTTATAAAGAGAAGTCAGAAGACATGGTTATGACCTCTTGCGGCACCACCGATCCCGGTAAATGATAGAGGCGACTGACAAAGCACTTATGAGGCAAGGAGTTGGTCAGTGTACATCACGTTCAAAACGTTATCAGTTAATAGACCCGGCACAAACTCAGTAGCTATTTAGGTTTATTAACACAAACAGATTCAGACAGGATTTTAGCGGAAAAGGGAAGATCTTCCAGCAGGCGGGTATGCCTGGCGGGGCGGCCGCTATGCCCCAACGGTCATTGTCAGGATCTTGTATATATGTTACGTGCTCTGAAAACTCTCATAGCGTGATTCAGGATTGTATTGAGAATTGTCTATTGTTCCGTAAGTGACTGCAGCTCTATATGTGGAGCTTGTGGCCAGGTTGAGGAGGTCGCTACAGGGTATACTAAGCCTTGAACTCTTGCTTCTTAAGCGCACTTGAAGTCAGAATTTCGGTGTAAAAAAAAATGTTTGCTAAAAATTCATTTTGTAAGGAAATTGGACATTTTGTAATACTGACGTCGCATAAATGTGCTAAAGAAACGCAAGTTCAATCCTTAGCATACCCTTTCTGAATCATACTGTATATGAGGGGAATGCTCAAATCGGGTTTTGCACAAAACTATGTTTTATTTGATGAGTAAATGAAAAGTAGTACGTGTCCATAATATGTCTAGCCATTCCTCATGCTGTTCTTATTTCATTAAGGATGTAAGGACTCTGTCAGTTGATCTAACTTCTTCATCCATTGCTTGATTAAAGAGTACGAATACAATAAAGCAACTGGCAGTTGCTACAAGTTCCACACGGTGCCACGCACGTGGTCTCGCGCCCACATGGCCTGCGTCGCCGAAGGAGGATACCTCACCATCATCAACAGCGTCCAGGAATCAACATACATCATGAACCTCTTCGCGAAGTACCCAGCGGCCAGTATGGTTGGAAACTTCTGGAAAGACGTTGCCTTTGTTGGATTCCAGGATTGGAACGAACATGGGGACTGGAGAACTGTTCACGGTACATTTTTAATCAGTATTCTTATACAGAGTGGTTCAGAATGGATACACTAAGCCTTTTGAACCTGCACTTCTGTAGCGCATTTGTTATTTATATGAAGTCAGAATTTCAACAGAATGACAATTGTGATATTTTGTGAACAATTTTTTTTTTAATTGACTCACTAACATTTTGACTTTACATAATTTACAAATGCGGGAAAAGCGCCGGTTCATAGGTTAGTGTAACCTTCTAGATCATCCTGTACATATAATTGGACTATTACCCATGATAAACCTGTAACTTGAACGTGTGTATATTAACAGTCACGAAATAATCATAATTATAATAATATCGCCAGACAAACACACCAACTATACGGTCCCACACTAACCAACGCTTGTATTATGGGTACCGTACAGTGCACTGAGGGCGAACTCCAGCGAACTTTTTTCAAATTACCGAATAAAATCAACCGATTATATCCGGTTATCATCGACTATAGCTGTGATCATTAAGTTTTTTATATGCCCGTGGTAATATAATCATAGCAGTGGTAGCCAAGTTGGTAGAACGCTTGCCTCGGTAACGGGGATTGCAGGTTCAAACCCCGGCTCGCACCTCTGGCATTTCATGTGCGAATCTCATTTTCAACCACGATTATCACTTGCTAAACGGTGAAGGAAAACATCGTGAGGAAACCTGCATGTCTGAGAGAACCCCTCGAAAGATGTGTGAAGTCCACCAACCCGCACTTGGCCAGCGTGGTGGACTATGGCCTAATCCCCCTCGCATTGAGGGGAGGCCCGTGCCCAGCAGTGGGACATTAAAAAGGGCTGAAATTATTATTAATATAATCACCGGTTGAGGGATAAGTATAATGTATGACTCTACATTTCAGGTGAGACGCTCTACCACGCTGGTTACGACAAGTTCTCGCCTGGTGAACCAAACAACTCTACGACGGGAGAGTACTGTGGGTCTGTGTATCGAACAGCGCTGTTCAACGACCTTTGGTGCGAAAACCACTACGCCTTCATCTGCGAGAAGAAACCAAACAGCTTGCTCTGTGAAGATGAGTTGAAGCCATAACTCCCTCAGCTCTGGCACAAATTTTGTGGGAATCCCACCAAAACCCGGACCCGTTGAAACCCCTGGGGCACCACGGATACTCACTTGATATAGACACAAATATATTAAAGACACATTTTACAGGTTTTTTTTACTCGACCTGTTAGTTTATTAGTTCTTAAGGCAAGAGACAAATGACGTGGAAAATTAATAGCTATACTATTAATAGTTGTGTCAAAATACCTGAAAATACTGGGCTATTAAAATAATTAATTACTAATTTAAAAAAAAAATACGAAAAATCACAGTTGCCATTTTGACAATGATTACTCTACTCTACTCTATTAGTCTAAATATGTCCACTACTGGACATAGGCCTCCCCTAATGATTTCCACACATCACGGTCCTCCGCCACTCACATTACTTAGCACCTAAACAAGTATCTTTATCCATCAGATAAGCGAGTGTGTAGTAAGTATGCCTACTGACATAGCGTATATTTTATATATTTACGATTCCTCGAAGTTCGCTAGTCCGCATTGGTTCAGTCTAGCGGTCTATGACAGGAAAACTGGTTAGTGAGGCCTGCGTCGGGAAGTCCGGGCCCAGCATTGGTACATACATAATAACGGTACCTACCACAAAATTATTGGAAAACATAATATACAACACCGGTTCTGTACAACGCCGGTATAGGTCCCAGTGTTGCCAACCCCAAGAAACTAAAAAACAGCAGCTCACCAATAAAAAAACAGGAGAAAACAGTAGATAAAGTAAAAAAGGGCAGATTTCATAATTTCCTGATATAATTAAAATAATTACCTAATTTTATTAGTTACCAGGACTCACATACATTGTTATATTACAATATTGATCACAACATATTAAAAAAAAAATCAAAGTAAAATTATTGTCCACTTTCATCTTCTATTGCCTCATCTTCAGTATTTTCAGACTCATTTTCCTTATTAAAATCATACATATTTTTGTTAAATTTCTTCATTTGCCTTTCTGTGGCTTAAAATGAGTAGCACTAGGTTATTTCGGATTTAGTGTGCAATAAGTCGATATTCTGTTGCGTAATTTAGTTTTCATATTATTTATAGCTGAAAATAATCTTTCCATGGTGGCGCTGCTATGTGGTTGCCATAAAAGTTTCTTCACCAATTCACACAATGTGGAAAATCCCTTGAATCTCGACAAGAATAGATACTGCCGTCTAGTGTTATTGCGTTTTATTACATAGTGGTTATCAAAAAATATTTTCATAGTGTAGGCATAATATAACGCTAATTGAAAAACAGTAAAAATTAGGAATGAAACAGAAAACAGGGGGATAAATGTGAAAACAGCAAATCTACTGTTAAAACAGTAGGGTTGGTAACACTGATAGGTCCCAAGGTATCCTACCTCTAGGTTTACTATGTAATAAAACACTAGGGTTACGTGGATATATTGCTTACTATAAAAATGGTCTCTAGACAGTAGAGGAAACACTAAAACATCTTAACACCGCGAGCTAATTTTGGATTAGCGACATCTATCGAGCACTGTACGGTTCATTGAATGACTCACGATGCTCGGTCAATCCCCTTTATCAAGCCCATGACGACATTGCGGTTATAACATTGTAATTAACTTTTTTTATATAAATAAATATCGCCAGACAAACACAACAACAATACGGTCCCACACTAAGCAACGCTTGTGTTATGGTACCGTACAATGGACTGTGGGCGAACCCAGTATATATTACTTATATAGATAACTAGCTGTTGCCCGCGACTTCGTCCGCGTGGTATTTAACAAAGACAACCGTTGACAACAGCCTGCTCGCCCAATCTGAGCCCGCGGGACGCATTGAAGGGTTTTGCTATCAAACTTAATCAGGCGCTGCGCTGCAACATTGGTTTTAATTTTTTTTCGTGAGATCCTATTTTTTTTTCTAAAATAAAAGTAGCCTAAGTTACTCCTTGTTACATCAGCTATCTGCCAGTGAAAGTCCCGCCAAAATCGGTCCAGCCATTTCAGAGATTAGCCGGAACAAACAGACAGACAGACAGACAGACGGACAGACAGACAGACAGACAGACAAAAACTGTAAAAAATGTTGTTTCGGTATAGGTAACGTGTATACATCCAAATGCACTTAGTAAAAAGCGGTTATTTTAATATTACAAACAGACACTCCAATTTTATTTATATGTATAGATAAACATCCATGACTTGGGTACAAACATTCGTGCCCATCACACAAAGTTGGTCCGTTCGATTCGAACCCGGGACCCTCGGTACAGAAAGCAGGGTCACTACACACTGCGCTAATCAGGCCGTCGACAGCTAATTTACATTGGTATGGCGTACCGTCCCAAGAAGTAATGTATGTGTAAAAACATTAATACAATTTTGATCGCCTGAATGGTTTCTTGTAACTTGGCATAATGATATAGTTTTTAATAAAAAATAATGTCCGCGCTGCATATATCTAAACGATAAAAATACTACAATATCATCCTCGTACGAATAAATACGATAAAACACGACCTGTCAGGATTGCATCCTCTCGGCGGCTGAATAGGTGAAAGGCATATTATTAACGGTTCAGTGGTGTTACTTGCTATATGTTTTCCTCAAAGAGATAACACGAAAATACCTCTCAATAATTGTTTTAACTTTATTAAGATCATTGCGTTGTTTATTCAACTTTAACCTCTTATCTCGGTGATTCACCCAGAATTGATGTAAACAGTTAACCAAGGTCAATTAAGTGTAGTATACTGTGGGACTGTCCCTCCATCTCCAGTTAATTACATACTGGCTGCGCCCGCAACTTTGTCCGTGTGGATTTCAGTTGTTTGATAATTCCGTGGAGGTCCTTAATTTCCCGGGACTAAAAATATCTTTGATATTGAGAATGTCACTATGGCATTCCCGGACTCTAAGTCATGACGCCTATGAGTGTCACTATCCGTTTACTGGACGAAAAGTATCCTCGATGTTGATGCTTATTTCCAGGACTAAAATTATACTCCATGTTGATAATGATCCCATTGGCAAAGTCCATTTAAATCTGAATATATAGTGTTCTTTGAGATACATACAGGTTTTTTTTATAATATTTTATTTTTTTTAAATATTTTTAAAAACAATATTTTTCTATATAAAACGTATCTTTAATTTTGAGTCAGGCAACTATCTTGATTAGTCCAGCTCAGTAGTGTCCAAGCGTCACTGAAAACTTCTGAACTTATTTTCATTGGTTATTTAATATGGGATAGTTTATGGTTTGACAACAAGGAGTAGGCCATTGAGCTTTGATCATAAAGGATCAAGAAGTAGAGCAAGTTCGATAGATGCGTGGGCAGAACAGCGGGCAATAGTTGTCATATTAGATATACATACGTTTTTATGTATGCACGAGCAAAGAGCCGGACGGTATCTTAAAAAAAATCTTCATACAAACTTTGACCACCTTAAGGGTCAAATTTATAAAAATCCCTTCTTAGTGCACATTTACGGTATTCAAGAAACATATCCTCCCAATTTCAGTTTGGGCTGTAAGTTGTCTGTCAGTCAGTCAGGACAAAGCTTTATATATATATATATATGGAGATAATAGAGAGACGAGAGAAGAGATATTATATTAAATTAATTTATACATTACTATCGTTCCATTACTGAGCAGTCGTGTTTTGCTGCAATGAAATTAAGTTTAATTAATATTCATTACTACAGTCTACATATTACTGTGGTTTTAATATTTCTCGTCAACATAATTGGTAAGTTTTAATCCACTGTTGCGCTAAAATATCTCAGTTCTCAGCTAGACATAGAAGACCATTCCCAATTACTTCCACATCACAGCCATTCGCATTCACCGGCTCCTGTGATCAGTCCATCTTGTGGGAGTCTCCACGGAGTCTACGTCCTTCAGCTCCCTTGGTCATTAAAAAGGCTTCAGCGGTGTTATGTTGGCGTCTTGTTGCTCATCAGCCAAGAGCCCTCCACTGCTGGGTCCAATGGCTTCGCCCGACAACTTCGAGTGGAAGTTGTCGGGCGAAGCCAAATCAAAGTCCTCTTCCACTCGCATCCATCGGCTTCCCGCGATGCTTGTATTGTCATCGCTCAACCTTGTTGGGACTGTCCTACACTAGGTCTTCGAGTTCTTGGTTGCCATTCTAGAACCTTTCTACCCTAACGGCCGTCAGTTCGTCAAACTATCTGCCCCACTTACTGCTACATTCAAGTTCAACCTTATAAATGTTTGAACTGTGTTGGTTACTCTAGTTCGTCTTTGCTTATCGCTCTATGGGTGCTTAAAGGCGAAATTAATGTAATGCTACTTTCAGATGGAAACAACTGGAGATGTGATTACACTTACGTTAGAAAAGCAAAGGGCTACTTCAAGTTTCATGAGATCCCTGCGACTTGGTACGACGCTCGTCTGCGGTGTCAATTAGAAGGTACAGGCTATTGACACTGATGATTAAAAAATAACTCTGTCAAATCTACAAAATTATATGGTTAGTCCATATAATTTAAAAAAGCAGTGATAGCCGATTTGGTAGAACGCTTGCCTCGGCAACGAGGATCGCAGGTTCAAACCCCGGCCTGCACCTCTGCAATTTCTGGATTTTATGTGCGAATCTCATTTTCATCCACTATTATCACTTGCTAAATGGTAAAGGAAAACATCCTGAGGAAACCTGCATGTCTGAAAGAACCCCTCTAAAGACGTGTGAAGTCCGCCAACCCGCGCTGGGCCAGCGTGGGTGGACTATGGCCAAATCCCCCTCGGACTGATGGGGAACCCGTGCCCAACAGTGGGACATTAAATACGGCTGGTATTATTGTTATTGTTATAATTCAAAAAAATGGCTTGGAGCAGCTCATATATCTCACATCAATAAAGATGTCAAAGTAAAGAGAGTTTTGCCTTATTTTTTTTTCATAGGTTAAAAGGTTATTCTGGCTATACTTTGCTGTATTACAATCGAAAAATTGATCCAGGTTACAATTACACTTTTTATTTCTTAACAGGAGCTGTACTGGCGTCGCCATATCCGGAAGAACTCAACGAAACTCTCCAAGATCTGATGAAAGATCATCCTGAGCAACGCGCCATTTATATAGGAATTCATGCAACGTTCTCTAATGGAGACTATCACACTATAAATGGTAAGACCGTTTATTATTTCTGCGTTTATTATTTCTTCTATGCTACCAAAGAGATCTATGACGTATTTTTTTTATGCAAAGACTAGTTGTACCCGGCGGAGTTGCAATGCCACAGAAACCTTCGAAGGCGTGCGCACAACAAATCACCGATGATTCATCGCAAATTTGCAATTCACCATCACGCCTGAAATCACGAAAGGGGTAGGCAGAAGTGCTGTGCAGTACACCAACATTGACACTGATCGAGTTTCGACCCATTGTAAAAGTGGGACGAGCCTGTTGCCATTATAATGGGCGCACTCCTCCTCCAATATGAGGAAGATTTAGGCACTAGTCCACCACCACCCCATTGGAACCACCCGAACTTGGAACATTTCGAGTACGAAAGCGCCCCCTCTAACTATGAGCCTATTGGCGCTTTGTCATTTAAAATATTACAGACAGGTTGGCCACTTAATAGAACAGCAAGTGATTCTGGAGTAAAGCTATTGGCTTGTAAGGAACTCAAGTGTATATTATCTTTTGCAGGGACTCCTCTCAGAAAAATTCCAATTAAATGGATGGAAGCCGAGCCTGATAATAAAAATAACGCTGAAAACTGCTTAACCCTAGCCCCGAACGGGCTTGCAGCTGACACCAAGTGTGACAACACCCATCCCTACTTCTGCTACAAGGAGAAGAAAGATAGTGACTTGTTTATGGATTACTGCGGCACTTCTGATCACGGCAAGTCTTGAAGAATTCATCATAAATAATAGAGTGTCTAAGACAAAGGCTATTTTATAGCAACAAGAGCTTATTTCAAGACTATGAGTTGCGTTCGTCGTTAAAATAATTACCGGCCTTTTTATCGTCTTAGTGTTGGGCATGGGCCTCCTATCAATGCGAGGGGGATTAGGCCTTACTCCACCACGCAGGCCCTGGCCCCACGTCTTTGGAAGGGTTCTCTCAGATATGCAGGTTTCCTCACGATGGTTTCCTTCACCGTTAAGCAAGTGATAATCATGGTTGAAAATGAGATTCGCATGTGAAATTCAGAAATCTGAGTGGCGCGAGTTTGAACTTAGGGTGGTAAAAATAGGAATGTTTTTTTTTTAAGTTTGTAGGGTATTAAAGTAATAGCTGGCAGCCTAATTGCTAAGCTATGAGGTACAGCTACATCCTTCATAATTGCTTGGCATAGCCATCCAAATGGCACGATACAGCTGAGTTAGGTAGCAAATCCTCAACGTATTGCGTTTAGGTGATTCTAATAACAATGAATATGCTTCTCCAAGATGGCCATCTTTTTTTTCAGCATACGTGCACAGTACTGAAACACACAGTTGCTACAAGTTCCATACAGTACCACGCACGTGGTCCCGCGCCTTCATGACATGCGCCGCCGAAGGTGGATACCTTGCCATCATGAACAACGCAGCTGAAGTCGAATTTATCAAGAAGCTTTTCACTAAGTACCCAGCCAATACGATGATTGGAAACTTCAATAAAGATGTTGCTTTGATTGGATTCTATGATTGGAATGAACACGGGGATTGGCAAACTATACATGGTAATACATTTTCCGTATTATTTACTTCAAAGCCATTTAAAGCAGTCCGAGATAAAGCACCCGATGAATACATGCAAAAACTCCTTTACAAAGTTCAGCTGTGCTACACTAGCAATTGAGGTATCAGAATCTAGGATGTGAGATATTGAAACAGCTTCAAAAGAACATCAAAAACGGAATGTTTACTCTACTATTCTGTAAGTACGTAAAATTACTTCAGAATACCAAAAAATGGTGGTCATGAGTTTAGCAGCCCTTTGACCTTGTGCAACCAAATTGTGAAACTATTATAATAACTTTTGGTTTGACTCTAAATTTTTCCCACTAGATTGAAAACACTATCAAATATTCGACGTACCGCCATTTGTCTAATGGCTAAATATTTTACGCTCACAATTATTCGCCGTTCCCCCAATCATTTCCACACATCACGGTCCTCCGCCACTCGCATCCACCGACTTCCTGCGACGCGTGTGATATCATCGGTCCACCTTGTGAGGGCCGTCCTACACTACGACTTCCGTTATATTTTGGGAAGTAACCATCAATCTGATCGCGTGAAGTTCTACATGGTCTGTTATGTTTCCTTTGCAAGTCGTCGTTTACTTATCCTCTCCGCTAGTCTAGTCGCTAGTGTATATAGTCCAAAGAAGAAGAACATCAGATCCTCAAAGTGCCACGTAACAATTCCGTCTATTTCAGGTGATACACTTCACAGCGCTGGTTACGACAAGTTTTCACCTGGTCAACCTGACAATGCTTCGCCAGGAGAGTACTGTGGCGCCATTTTTCGGTCTGGCCTGCTCGACGACTATTGGTGCGACATGCCAAGGGCATTCATCTGCGAGAAAAGACCCAACAGCTTGATCTGTGATGACGAGGAATATTAATCCGTACATTATAATAGTTATAATTAGACGGTGATCTGTCGTGTCTGTGCATCGAGACATCACCTTGGGATCAAAATTCTGTCTTCCAAATTCTCTGAGTATATTTTAATGTAACTTAGCATTCTGGTAGCTCACGACTGGATCATATACCATGATATTTTTTCGGGTAATTTAACAGTTTTCTGGCGATAGCCTGAAGTCTGTGCGTACAAAGCTGTGGCTGCAGCTATTTATTTGGCTAATTATATGTGTTTTGATATCAGTTTTATTTTATTTTTTATCTATTAAATCTTTAATTTGTATACAGATTGATTCAGAAATGGTATGCCTATAACCTGCGCTTCTCTAGAGATGTTATAATCATTATGTAAGGGTAATTTAGATGACAATTTAAAAAAATTCTCACCAAAAACAATTATTACTTCGTTGAAAAACAAATATTTTTTTTTTAATTATCAACAGCATTTAAATCGTCTACCCGTCAACTAAATAGAAGTTGATGACCTTAAGTAGAATTATATAACAGTTTTTTACGGGACTCGTTACTTACATACTGTTACTTTTATAACGTGGTTATCAGTAAATAATCTCATGACTTTTTGAACTTAGGCACCTCTACTTATATAAACATTTTTATTTTCATTAATAACGATCCATGAATTTCAGGCATTCACGTTACTTAATAATCAAACACTTTTATTTAAATCTCGAAATCACGCAAAGTAGGTAATAATAACATTACTATAATAAGATATAAGCTGATTATGGCAGGTGTCCGCAACCCTTCCAATTGTCCCATCCCATGTCCATCCAAACCTCAATCCATAGTTCCAATGATCTTTCCATATTCCTGCAATAGTTCCTCCGCCTGCTGAGGTCAATTCGCTGTTTTTGCTATCATTTTCAGTAATTGACCCCAGCAGGTGGCTAACATAACATTAAAATTCTCAAAAAGGGGCTCTGCGTGTTGGACCCATGTCCCCGCGCAAGCCTTCTAAAGATCCGGGTATAGCACGTGTGGAGAGAGACATATTTAATCATATTTATTTTTATAAGCATAATTACAAGTTATTTGTGTTGCGGTCCCAAACTAAGCGTAAGCTTGTATGTTGGGAACCTGGTTATGACATAATATAAGAGAATTACAGAGGTTTTAGGTAACTTATAAATTAAAAACTTGATTCGAGAGCCGCGAACAGCACGTCAAGTGTGCGATTCGTATTCGTAAGCTAACCTTATACTTTATAGTCTACCGTATTTAGACATTTTGTATGGAGAATTGAATAGCGCCTCTAGCGGACGGTATTTAAAACATTCAATTCAATTGTTTGGCACCGACTTCGGATTAGTTAAATATTTGATTTAGTTAGACAAGGTAGATTTCAAGATTAGATTATTTTTTGCTTTTTAGTTTTTGGAAGACGGTTTTTATTTAGTTAAAAAGTTTTTTATTTGCTATTACATAATCATTTAGTGTCGGTCATTAATAGATACTTATGTTTTTGTGCCTAGCATAAAATACCGTTAGTAGCAAAATGGTTTGTTGCTAGCTAAATAATTACAGGCGCTATCTATACACATATAAATAAAATTGGAGTGTCTGTTTGTAATATTAAAATAACCGCTTTTTACTAAGTGCATTTGGATGTATACACGTTACCTATACTGAAACAACATTTTTTACAATTTTTGTCTGTCTGTCCGTCTGTCTGTCTGTCTGTCTGTCTGTCCGTCCGTCTGTCCGTCTGTCTGTCTGTCTGTCTGTCTGTCTGTCTGTTTTGACGGGACTTTCACTGGCAGATAGCTGATGTAACAAGGAGTAACTTACGCTACTTTTATTTTAGAAAAAAAAATAGGATCTCACGAAAAAAAATTAAAACCAATGTTGCAGCGCAGCGCCTGATTAAGTTTGATAGCAACAACCTGAAATGCGTCCCGCGGGCTCAGAATGGGCGAGCAGGCTGTTGTCAACGGTTGTCTTTGTTAAATACCACGCGGACGAAGTCGCGGGCAACAGCTAGTATTAAATATAAGTATGGGTACAAACAGTCAATAAAGCCAGCCAGACCGAACCCTGTAAAGCATCATAAAAAATTCAATCTAACGACAGGCAAGTAAATTAGTATATAAGTAATTATTACAACGAAGTTTGCCCCCACTCTATCTATTATATTATATATATTTTATATTGGTTGGTTGTATATATATATATATAATCCAAACTAAGCAACGGTTGTAATATATATATATTGATGTATTGGGAACGGAATAAGGGATTCCGCAACTGTGACGGCATTTTAACAGAGATTCGGACCGGTAATTTTTTTAAATTATTCTATACACTACCGATACGTAAAACTACTATTATAATAAAACACATTGTTAAGCTCAGCCGTTACTTTTATTGTTATAAATTAGAAAGCTTAAAAAATACGTATGTTGAACGTCAAGTTAATAAAGAGACTTGAAATTACCTACACATTTAATTAGAAAAAAATATATAAAGTGGTAACACAGAAGAAATACTACGTTGCATGTGGGGGCCATTCCCCTCATACATTCTCTACACATCCGTGAGGATGTGGGTTAGTGATTGATTATATATTACTTATCTAATAATCTTTTTTTTTATGGATCATGATGATCATCTTACACTGATTTTGCTTTAACCCTACTCCGGCCTACACTATAGCTGTACAATCCACATCATCACAGACCAGACTATTTGGCTTCTTCTCACAAATAAATGGACTGTACTCTTCACACCACATATCAACCAGATATGCTGCCCTTGTCACACCACCACAGAATTGTCCGGTAGTTTGATTGTTGGGCTCCCCTGATAAGAAGGTGTCGAATCCAGCTTCTTTGAGGCTTTGACCTGAAATGAAGAGATTGAAAGTAAATTTATCATCACTCAAATGTAGAGTAGATCCCATGCAATAAGAGGTAAACGATATAATTCCTTTATAATAAATACTCAATTATTTTTAATAGGTCTCCTACTCTACTCCACTCTTATTTCTGCAAGCTAGGATCCACAGTGGTGAAAAACAAAGACGCCAAGGTTTGACCCTCAACGAGTCCCGGGAAAAGATCATGGTCTTAATGGACTGAATACAGTACACAAAAGAAATAAAGCAATGTTTAACCCTTACCATGAATAGTCCTCCAGTCAGCATGTTCATTCCAATCATGGAAACCAATAAATGCCATATCTTTTCTGAAGTTTCCTATCATTTTGCTGTCTGGGTATTTAGCATAAATTTTCTTAATGAATTCCATTTCCTCTTTGTTGTTGATGATAGCCAGGTGTCCACCTTCGGCGCTGCAGGCCATGTGGGCGCGAGACCACTTGCGTGGCACCGTGTGGAACTTGTAGCAACTGTGTGTTTCGTCACTGAATTCATATGCTGAAATAAAATATACTTTAACTACATACATTGGGCGTAGACATAAGACATACTTACTACCATACGTCCTTTTGTCTAAGCCCAATGGTCAAGACGCTACTTCTTCTACTCCGTCAAGGCAAGAAATCTGAAGATTGCTCAATTCTTGATTTTGAGAGCTATGCTCGGGGTGTCGCCATGCAATAGAATCAGAAATAAGAAATTTCGTTCACAAACTAAAGTAAATGACATATATCTTAAAAGTTGAAACAGCAATAGGCGGATAATTAGCTCGCAGCACTGATGGCTTTTGAGGCTGAAAGGTACGAGGTGTGCCATATCAAGGTGGACTGATCACGCGTCAAAAGATGCCGGTGGATGAGAGTCACGAATAATTATGATGAATAAAAGTACTTGAAAAAGGCCAGGGATGGGTCAAAAGATTGTATCAAGTAGCCTGGAGAGTATAGAGTAGATCCATTGAGCTTGGATTTTGTTCGGACGTAATTACTTCGGTCACACATAATATAATGGAGTACATCAAATAAACTGAAAGAAAAATGGGTTTGAATCACACCTGGAATAGATTATTTGCTAATGCCATTTTGAGGACTTACCTCGATCAGAAGTACCACAGTAGTCCATGAACATGTCGTCATCTCTCTTCTCCTTGAAACAGAAGTAGGGATAAATGTCACCGCAATTTATGTCAGCAGCGAGACCCTTCGATGTGAGGATAATGCAGTTTTCGGATTCTTTTTTGTTATCAGGTTCTGATTCCACCCAGTTTATTGGAATCTTACTTATCGGAGTCCCTGTAAAAATATTAACTGTTATACCACAACATTCTTTGATCACAAACCTTGGTGTTTCTGCTATAGGATGTTGTTGGTATGCTTATACAAAGAGTTCGGGATCACTTAATTAATTCAGAATTCAAGTTATTTTAAGAATTGTGGTTTCATCTTCAAGCTCTTTGATGTGTAATGAACAAAAATCTGACCAAGTGCAAGTCGGACTTGCAGATTGAGGGTTCCAAACTACGCCTTGCGTACAACGTGCGGATCAAGCCCATGCGCAGAAATTGGGCAGCACCATTTTGCCTCCAAAACGTCAACGTGGTCAAGATAATGTGAAGCTTACCATTTATAGTGTTATAGTCTCCTTTGGAGAATATGGCATGGATCCCTGTGAAAATGGTCCGATTCTTGTGACGGTGCGTCATCAGCTCCAGCAGAGCGTCTTGTACCTCTTGCGGATATGGAGACGCCAGCACAGCACCTATTGTTTATACAATGCTATCATTATTTTCATGTATTTATTCATTATGTTCCCTTATACATACAAATAGGCTTACATGGGGAATCATCTATGTACGTATATTTCTAAACCAGTAAAAAGGTTAATATGAGTCGTTTCGTTTTCATCCTATGACGTCTCATCTCATTTCTTTTTGCAGTCATCTGATTTCTATTCTTGACTCAACTGGCAGCATATATTTGAATCGTGCTCATTATCATCAGTCGGAAGACGTCCGCTGCTGAACAGGGCTTCCCCATAGAACGTCACAAAAGACGGTTTGTAGCCATACATGCAACGGCTCCCCGCGACTCTAACTAGATCATCGGGTCCATCTAGTTGGAGGCCGTCGGACGCTGCGTCTTCCAGCCTCATATTTAAGCGATGTAATTAAATATATTTTTTTTAAATTCATCTCTTGAGTATTTCTGACTGAACGGAACAAACAGTCAGTTCTTAGTTTGGAGCTGGGTCTTTTTTCCGTCCACCATTGCTCACAAACGATGGAATATTCCCTAATATAAAAAACAAAGATTATAAAAATCGACCCATTCGTTTATGAGTTATAAATTGTGTAACTAACACGACTTTGTTTTAAATATATATATTATGCTACTCTACCCTTATTCATTTTGCAATAAAGACACTCTTAAAAAATACTTAACAAGCAATTCCTTTTGTTTCACTTTTGGGCACGGGCCTCCACTCCACGCGAGTGGGATTCAGGCCATTGTTCAAGATGAACAAGGTATTATCCCAATATTTTACAAACTTAAGTACCTACCTAGATAAATAGTTATTTGAGTGTAGAGTTAAAGATATTGTACCTTCTAGTTGACATCGCAGACGAGCATCATGCCAGTTCGCAGGGATCTCATGAAACTTGAAGTAGCCATTTGCTTTTTTCACGTAAGTGTAGTCGCACCGCCAACGACTTCCAGCTGAAAATTTACATAATAACATAAATTCTTGATGCACTTGTGAAACTAATAAGGTATTCTGAAATTACCCAAACTTTTTTCCTTTTAATATACTACAAAAGATTTTACTAATGTCCAGAGACATATGGGCGCAACTCATCGAGTACGTTCTAATACACGGGAAACAATTATTTTAAGAGCTTTAAGGTTTGAACTGTGATAACAACATAGTAAAAAGTTAAATTACCAATTATATTGATGAGAAATATAAAAACAAAATATAAAATATACGCCTTCATTTTAGCCAGTACGACACAACTGCTTGGTAATGATGTGATAGAGCTTAATAATAATTCATGGTGAACATTATAATAATTATCATTTAGGTATGTTACAAACTTAGGGTTAACTCACACTCAAAGCGATCAACGACATCAAAACCAAATAATTAATTAGAATTATTTTTATCTCGATCTCACCTGATGGTAAATGACGATGAGATCTACGATGGAGCATACTTGCCTAGAAGGTACCTGTTCACTCTTGACTTGAAAACACCCAGATTGTAGTCAACGGGGAACAAAGACGCCGGTAGCGTGTTCCATTCCTTGGCAGTAAATAAATTGCGACGGCATATATATTTTTTCGTATTACCAGAAATGTGTGATTAACATTACTAGCGACCTTGTTAGTCCCTGACTAAGCTCATGCTTGTGCTATGAGTGGACCTACGTCAATAGTTTAAAGGGTGGGGATAGAACCTAGAACTTCACGGTTTTGAGCATAAATCCACTAACCAGTAGCGTATCGCTTTATATGGGTGATTTTATATTTATTGTAAACTAGCTGTTACCCGCGACTTCGTCCGCGTGGTATTTAACAAAGACACAACCGTTGGGAACAGCCTACTCGCGCGTTCTGAGCCCGCGGGACGCATTGCAGGTTGCTGCTATCAACCTTAATCAGGCGCAGCGTTGCAACATTGGTTTTAATTTTTTTTCGTGAGACCATATTATTTTTTCTAAAATAAAAGTAGCCTAAGTTAGTCCTTGTTACACCAGCTATCTGCCAGTGAAAGTCCCGTCAAAATCGGTCCAGCCATTTCAGAGATTACCCGGAACAAACAAACAGACAGACGGACATACAGACAGACAGACAGACAAAAATTGTAAAAAATGTTGTTTTGGTATAGGTACCGAGTATACATCCAAATGCACTTAGTAGAAAGCGGTTATTTTAATATTACAAACAGACACTCCAATTTTATTTATATCTATGTATAGATAATTAACTTCACTTTAGGTGGCAAAATCTTTCAGAAATATTACTTATAAATCAGTAAAAACTTTAAGTTGTAAAACTGTTAGTGGACATTTACGATATTAAAAAAAGATGGTGCAGGCTGTTCAATACCTAGGTGTTTATAGGTGTTTATATACTAGGTGTTTTTAGAATTCTTGTACGTGTATTACTTTGTTTAAATATCACATCGAATCCATTGGACCTATTTTAGCGAAGTTTTCATAATTAGAAAGCTCATGATTCGACTTACACAATAAAGTAATATCATGGGTTATGAAGCAGACCGAAATCATTGTTTGCGCGGGCAGAGCAACGGGTAAAACCTAGAGGTATACCCCGCCCATCTCGTGAAGCTATAAAACCAACAGCATTCTATCAATTCGAATAAAATGCCTAGCGCAGCTGTAGAGTCACGCCCTAACAGTTTATTTAGAGGGAATTACAGAGCTCTTAGTAAATATGTTGGTTGATAAAAGAATGTCCATTATTATATTATTTATATATACAATTAGACATTGATAGTATTATCAGTGGTACAGCGGATGTTTGTACGTAATGACTGTGGGCACTGAGAACGGGTTTTCCCCAGCGAAGCATGACAGAGATGGGTCCATTGGTCACCCATCCAATCGCCGACGGGACATGTGTCGAGCTTCCCAAAAATTAAATTAAAAATGACACTACGTCCTAAGAGCACGTTGATAGGCAACTGGACCGCGTTTTAAAAAAAATATTTTTTTACAAATAACTTTATACATTACTAGTGATGCCCAATGTCTTGGCCTTGCATTTTCGCAAGTTTAAGCCAATGATGAATGGGTATCGCAAAGTTTTATAGAAAAAGTTGCGATACCTGCGTCTTGGTTTCGGTCTTGCAAATCCACAAGACTAACCCTCAAATTTATAGAAAGTTATAATGGATTATATAGCTAATATAACGCACTTTTTTCTCTGGAAAGTTCGTTATAATGCCATTATAATCCAATATAACTGTCTATAAATTTGAAGGTTAGTCTTTGCGTGAAACTGTACACCATCGTGATCGCTATGACTTAAAATATATCACACCATTTGTTAGACTTTGTTACTACTAAATGTTAATAAAATTTGGCAAAGAAAACTAGAGAATCTTTGTTGGACACAGCGAGATGGTAGCAGGTGAAGACCAGTTAAAACAAAAAAACTTGCCTCTTTAAACAGAAAATTCGGAGTGTAACGTAATCTCATCAATTTCACGGAACTACCGTTTGTTAATGGACCTTACTTTCTCTAGAACCAATATTATTTCGGACATGCTCGTCTGGCTATGTGTAATAGTATACGTTTTAATGATGACAGAAATTTAATAATATTTCAATTGCTGTGACGTCGATCATCGTTTTCCAAACTGTAATTTGAATGGCACCGTAATTCAAGTATAGTGATGTGACACAACACCGATAATGGTATCGATAAATGGATCTGTAGAGCTTTACCGCTATTGCGCAATGCCGGTTATTATGATTTGCACGAATATAAAATGTCCACGGATTTAAATAAAATAGGTCGGTACGATAGGTAAGCGCAACTCTATTTATTAGTCTCCCGAATAGTTCACTAATCATTTTACCATAAGTGGTCGACAGATTATTAATATTTAACCAGCTAAAAGCAATTTCAATTCATAAAATAATTAAAAAGAAAAAAGGTCTGCGTAAAATCAATTCGACTTAAGTGTTCTTATTATCCAAGTGTTTGATTAATGTTGAGCCTTTTGAGCGATAATTGCTTTAAAAGTGCCAGTGCTGTGTATTTAATGAACTTTTCTAGGCTTTAAAAGTCCGATGAATGTTAAAAATGTTCGGCGCGTCAATCAAATATTTTCAAATAGATTTCTGTATGTAAAAAATATAAAAATGGCAATAGGCTCGGCCCAAATTAAAATCAAATATCATAGGAGAAATTTGGGCACACTGCAACACGCCTCTGCCTTCACAGATTATACGTTTCAGGATGATATTTAGCAAATTTTTGGTATATGTTAATATATGATCAGAGAAATAATAATGATGTTGATCTTATCCATAATAATTGTTGTTACTGTCATGTAAAATAAATATCGATACTTCTATAACGTCACAACACTAATTTTACCTCAAGTAACTAGCTAATGATTATAGAGACATACGACAATTTTGTTTAAGTCCACCGAAGCATATCGATACAATTGTAGCACACAGTAATTTAGATATTTCGCGCGAGTGTACAAGTAGTGTCGTATTGTGATAATATATCTTTTATCGATTATCTATATTCATGTATTGATTAGAGACATCAGTGATTTGGAAACTGGTAAGTTACTTTTTTCGGCCTGGGCCAATTCTTACGACCAGTGTATTCAGGAACTACTGAACAAATTTCCATCAAACATTGCTAAGAGCAACCTCAAAGGGTCCAGCTATCGAACAAAAAAAGTTGCGATTAAATCGATCCAACAGTTCGGGAATTATGATGCCACAGACAAACTTCAAACTTTTAATACTTTTACTGAAATAAAACGGCGAAACAAACAGATAAAATAACAATGTAAATTAATTGGCTGGATGTATCTGACTGTCCTTGCGGTCGGAGGATAGCAACGAGCAACGAACCGATAGAGTAGGTACCTACTCTAAATTGTTTGTAATTTATTTAAATATATATATACTAGCTGCGCCCCGCGGTGTTACCCGCGCATAAAATCATGTCGATCCTTTGCGCTATGTTAAATTAAAACAAATCTATCCCACGGGAACCATATATCTTACCGGGATAGAAAGTAGCCTATGTGCTATAATCCAGTTCCAGACTATAATCTATCTCTGTGCCAAATTTCATCCAGATCTGTTGAGCCGTTCTGGTGTGATTGAGTAACAAACACCTCGCCCACAATTAGTAGGTATTTTGCCAGTGTGAGGTGTTTTAATAGCGATTACAGATTCAATAAATACTGGCACCATAAATATATTAAAAAAATATATATGATTACATGAGAGTATAAAAAAAACTATTAATATGTCAATGGATAAAATCAAAATAGAAAATACAAAATATATTCAATTCCTTTGTGAGTTATGTAAAAAATATATTTTGTGACTTAAATAATTTCAAAGATATATTTATTTTAAAGAGAAATACGTTTTTATTTTCGCACACGGTCAGACGGTTTGTTCTATAGATTTAAAAGCCTATATTTTAAATTTAAACCGTTTCTAGCTCGCGGAAGGACAAATGCTCCCATTAGTACAAACGTATAGTGTGGTTACACATTAAAGCTAAATGATTGCGGGGGAAATGCGAAATGCACTTTTTGTTGCTTCTACAGTTTCAGAAACGATACAAAATTAAAGCAATAATTTACATTAAAACACTTTGGGGTAGTTTTCGTGCGATACGGCTTATTTTCAACTACGACTCATTTGTTTTCAAATACTTCATTGTAATGTCAACTAAGTACCGTACAATGTTTTTCTTTTACTTGGTTCGAATTACTTACGATGCTTAAAAAATATTCTAATGCTCGGGGTTCGTTTCCTGAATGGCAAATTTCGGGTTTAGGGTAGACGGTGGGGTAGACTACTGATTCACCGTATATACCCAGGAAATAGACGAACGATATAATTATCTATCAAAAGTATATTTACCCCTTCAGAATACTCCGCCATTATGCGATTATAATGTACTTACCGTCACCTACCCATTTCCCCATTTCTTTCATCAGAGTCATAAAACCTCTATCCCCTCAATAGCCTCACGTATGATCAATTATTTTTGACAGCCAACAAAAGTGTTTCTTCTATCTCCTAATAACTACCCTTGTCATACCTGCCATCCCTTTCTTATAAAGCTAACAGGGAAATACCCTTGAAAAGATGTCGGCCGTCGTTCAAGATGTGAGTTCTTCTTAACTATGTATCATGGACCTTATATATTTTTTTGGCACTTGAAGACTATGGACAGTCTGAAAATGGTTTTGAAAATAAAACTACCAAAATTACTAATTTGGGCCAAAAACTGCAATGTAAATTAAAACTCGATACGCTCGAGTTTGCTCGTCACTATCACGAGTCAACAATTGCGAGGAGCATTGTGTTATGATCACGTGTTTTACGATACATTGCACGCTAAAAATTTACAACATCTGTAACCATTGATTTTCGACATGAATTATTTTTATAATTTTATAATAGGTATATAAGACAACCTTTACCCGAGCTTTTCGATACCCTTATACACTGTATCAAATATTCGAAAGAAATGGTGCTTTTTTTTTGTAAAATGGCCTCACCCACCTGCTAAAATGTTATAATAGTCTATGCGCCTGATTGACAGCTGTCAAACAAACGTCATCCGAGCGTTGGTGAGTGAAAGTCTGCTATATATAGATTTTGGAACGGCATGCAAATAAGCATACACATTGGCACACACACAATTACTACCGCACATCGCTTGACATAGTAATAAGCACTTATATTTTCACCTTAAATTACAGTCATCATTGAATTTTAGACTCAACACCATTGTGTTACGGTTGACGAATCTCAGACATTAAATTGTCGAGTGAAATTTATTTTTGTCTTATAACAACATTACGGTTGCGCTTGGGAAAAAAGCGTATTCATCTTATCATAGTGGGATAGGGTTTATTATCGATTGCGAGTAGTCGAAAATGTTGGATTATCTAATGGAGACTAGTAAAACAGTGTGTGAAAGCGAAAACTCGGTCCGATTTCGATAATACGATATCAGGAAACAGGTCACGGACGATTAACGACCCCTTAAATGCATGAGTTATGAAAAGCGAGAGCCCTCATTTACATACAATTTCGATTTCTTACGAAGCAAGTGTCTAATGCATTATTTATGTTCAATTATATTATACCGGCTCTCCAGATCAACTGAACTGTAAATTATTTATTACTAAAACCTATTATTTGAGATCTATACGGTTTTCCTTCTGAAATTTCTCAATACACTATAATACAAACCATTATTATCTTAATATATATAAATTACGTGTCACGGTGTTTGTCCGCTATGGACTCCTAAATTACCAAACCGATTTTAATAAAATTTGTGGATTTTAATAAAATGGACACTGTGTGCAGTTTAATCCAACTTGAAAGATAGGATAGGTTTATATCTCAATTTATTTTATAATATGGTTATACAACGTTTGCCGGGTCAGCTAGTTATTATATATAATGCTTGCGTGGATTTTTGTTATATATCAATGCGTTAGAGGATAATTCGTTATAGGATCAAAGATGTCACAGCTTTGGATAAAGCTACAGAACAATAACAAAGTACTGAATGTAAACAGATATAATAAATAAGAGAGTACTTAATTATACGTGGTTTGTGACGTCACAATCATCTTAAACGGTTTAAGATTGAGTTTGTAATTCTCGGGTTAAGACCGACCGTGGTTTTTTATTAAAGTTTTCATGGAGACAGGTCCAACACGTAAAGATTATTATGATACTCTGAGCAAACTGACGGCGATCTGATTAGCGCAGTTGGTAGTGACCCTGCTTTCTGTGCCGAGGGTCCCGCATTCGAATCCTGGTGGGAACAAACTTTGTATGATGCACGAATGTTTGTACCCGAGTCATGGATGTTTAGTATGATACATTGGGATCGCCCTCAGTCCATTGTACAGCACCTATAATACAAGTGTTGCTTAGTGTAAGACCGTTTAGTTGGTGTGTTCGTCTGGCGATATTATTATCATTATTATAAAAACGAATAAAATATTAAAAACGTCATCTTCTGGACATTTGGCTGTTCTTCAGAACAAAAAGCTCTTTGATTCTCTATATATAAACGATCGCAAAGGATTTTTTCAAACCTTTCGATTTCTTTTGTGTAGAAAAATGTCAGAGATAATCATTGAACACAGCTCGGTCTGACACTGAAAAAAGACTCTAGTTCAAAACAGATGTCTTTCTGAAAAACTAAATAAAAATAGTACTTAAATAAATTGTTTTATTTTTGCTGTATCAGACATTACCAAGTGGCTTAACTATCTCATAATGAATGTTCTCCAAAATAGCCTCAGTTTCAAGACTCAGAACCATGTAATCAGGGCCCCAAGTCGGCTAACACAATCGATTCATAATCGAACAGCAACCGCATAGTAGCTGTCCTTTTGACAGATATCCCATACAATATCTGTCAAAAGTGACAGTTACTATGCGGTTGCTGTTCGATTATGAATCGATTGTGTTAGCAGACTTGGGGCCCAGAAGATGGAATATTTCAATTGGTCTCACAGCAAATTAATAGACAGTTATCAACGCTCGGGCGAGGCAGAACGGGACTTTGATTCAGGTGACGCACGTAGAGATGTATTAGAGGTAGCCTCGCGAGGCCGTTTGTCTATTGTTTTTTTTTTGTTACCACCATTGGGACCTTTTATAATCCTTCGGGGAAAGTAAACGAGACCCGAGCGACGCGTTCGAATTAAATCTTCAATATACATATTTAAAAAATATTTAAAGCAATATTCACATTGCTTTAAATATTTTTTGTCACAAAAATACCCCCCTCCCCCCGCACCCAAAGACGATCCCCTTCCCCCACCTAAAAAATCCAGGACCCGCTTCTGGAGACAATGCACAGTAGTTCACATCTAATTTCAGAGATGCAGGGATGCAGGCATAGTATACTTAATTATGCGTCCCGATTGGCATAGTAACGAATCTACTTTCTGTACCGACATTCCCGGGTTTGGATCCCGGTACAGATTAGCACAACATTGTTGAAGTTGATCGATAAATAAAAGGTTCGCAACAAATCTTTAATTAACTTGAACTATAATTGATTTTTAATCCGTCAGCAAACTTTACCGTACCCAGTATTCAGACCGGTTTTTAATTTATAGTTTTTGAATTCAATTAGTGAACTGAGTCCGCCACTCTATGTTGCCAAAGGAGAGAGAGAGAGAAGGAGAGTGTGTTTTAATTATAGATAGAATTAAAAAGGCATTATTACACTACCACAGTAGAGCTAAGGATTCCTTAGATCTGTTTTAGGATCTATTTTAAGTTTAAAAACATTGTTGCTGACTTTTTGCTATTACTCTATTTCTTTTGTATGATCTAATTCTTTTTGTATATTTTTGAAGTATATTTAAAATCTTATATATAAAATTCTCGTGTCACAATGTTAGTTACCATACTCCTCAGAAACGGCTTGACCGATTTTTATGAAATTTTGCCTGCATATTCAGTAGGTCTGAGAATCGGCTACTATCTATTTTTCATACCCCTAAGTGATAAGGTTTGTCCACCCCTAACATTTTATTTTTGGACAATTTTATTTTTTTACTTTTTTATAATGTGGCATTAAAAATACATATTACAACCCTACATTTTTTTATAGCGTGTATTGTCTCGAATAGCGGAATAACTATTAAATGAACGTGGGAAAAATCCACTTAAAAAATAATTCATTTGCTTCTGAGGCGGTACGAAGTTCGCCGGGACAGCTAGTATTGTATAAATTTTGCAATTAATAAACAAATCGGTCGACACAAGACATAATGTTGTGAGCGGGGCGACTGATGGTACAAGAGACGTGTCATACATTGAATTACTTTCATAATTCACATTATGCCACTAATGATTAGGTACAAATAGCAGCATAATACAATTTGAAAGTGAAGAAAGCACTCAAAACTTGTGTAAGATGTGTGAATTGTTTGTAGTATTACGGTGCATTTCGCCTTGGCAATGGGACAGTGGCTAATCGGTCGGTCAAGTGCGTTCACCCTGCCGACCTGGCTGCAGGGCTACTCTTGAAACTCACTATATACTCGCCTCTGGATCTGGTATAGTAAAATAATATCAGCCCTTTTTAATGACCCACTGCTGGGCACGGGTCTTCCCTCAATGCGAGGTGGATTAAGCCATAGTCCACCACGCTGGCCCAGTGCGGGTTGGCGGACTTCACACGTCTTTCGAGGAGTTCTCTCAGACATGCAGGTTTGCAAGTGATAATCATGGTTGAATCCAGAAATCCCAGAGGTGCGAGCCGGGGCTTGATCCTGCGATCCTTATTACCGAGGCAAGCGTTTGAACAACTTGACTATCACCGCTTATGGTGCAATAGAGAACCGAATGACTTTCAAAGCCGATCGACTTTCAAGCAAAACAATAGTACCGCTGCGCTCGCGCAAGACAGAGACAGAGCATCTCCAAACATCCATTCACCGTCGCAAATTCATCACGAATACTCGTATCCAATAATAATTGACGAAATACGGATATCGAAAGTTTTGTTGAGTTCTTCCAAAATTTCGTGAAACAAGTAGGTAGTGGGGATCGCCCCAAACGTGTGCTAGTACATGCGCACACGCACGGTTCACCCGACGCGTCACGCTTCGCATGTGGGCACACTTTCGTGTACATTATTGTGATCGCGAGTGTAGGTATATTGTGTTGTTTTTAGTGGCACGACATGTAATAACCTGTTATCGTGCACTGGAAGACATAAAAAACTGGACAGCGAAAAATTTCTCTTTCGATATCTCTACACAATTGGATTTTTTTTCGTGCTGGCAGCATGAATCGGTATTTCTTTATTGTGAGTATATTTTTTTTTTAATTTTATGAATGTTTGACGTGATAAAATAAAGCAACGGAAACTATCTGCTTGCATAGAAGGTTTCATAGAAGATTTTATGTTGTAACACTGAATTGAGTATGGGGTCTTGCTGCTATAAAATATCCAAAGTCTCATTCTCGCCTTTAATAAAACATGATCTGGAAAATGAACCCTTTGTTTGAGCACGTAAGCAAAACAAGCTGAGCATCTTTTTTTAAGCATAAAGCAAAATAAGCTGAGCGCCCGTATTTGAGCATAGACACAGACTGAGAATCGTTTAGTTGTTTATATAAATTAAACATACTGAGCGCCAAATGTATAGCAGAGAATACGAACAAACAGATTGTTTGAGCATACGAGCAAATGATACTGAGCACCCTACGTTTGAGTATATAAGCAAAACCAACTAAGCGCCCTTTGAGTGTACAAGAATAGTTGAGCGTCTCAAAGTGCGTTCAAAAAGCCTAACAATGCCGGCTGTCATAAGACAAGCTATAAAGTGTATTGCTTTACCTCACTCTTGTCTATGAAATAAGAAAGAGAGAAAGCGACTCGGCGAGACGTAATCTGTATAAATGTATTATCTTAGTAGGTACGCGGGCTAAAGCAGTGATAGCCAAGTTGGTAGAACGCTTGCCTCGGTAACGAGGATCGCCAGTTCAAACCCCGGCTCGCACCTCTGGAATTTCATGTGCGAATCTCATTTTCAAACACGATTATCACTTGCTAAACGGTGAAGGAAAACATCTTGAGGAAACCTACATGTCTGAGAGAAGCCCTCGAAAGATGTGTGAAGTCCGCTAACCCGCACTGGGCCAGCGTGGTGGACTATGGCCTAATCCCCCTCGCATTGAAGGGAGGCCCGTGCCTAGCAGTGGGACATTAAAATGGGCTGGTATTATCATAGGTACGCGGCTTAACCCTGCGTGTTTCAAGCACAACGCCTCTGTTTAGAACTCCTACATTTAAAAAAATAACAGGTTGGCACCAATTTCGGTCAAAGAAAACCTAGCTTAGTAGCTAGTATACATTTTAAAGCTGCAAATTAAAAAACGTAAAGCTGGTTTTGTTTTAAAAAAGTAAAAATGACTTTCTAAATCTTATTAATTCACTTTTAAAAGCCTTTTTCATCTGCTTGACCCGATTCTGTCCTCATCTGATGATAAATGATGCAAACTGCTTAAACTTTCTTCCAAATGTTAAGTTTTAAATGATGATAGGTACCATTGTAAGGGATTCTAGTGATAGGACATTATATATATAATAATTCCAGCCCTTTTTTAAATGTCCCACTGCTGGGCACGGGCCTTCCCTCAATGCGAGGGGGATTAGGCCATAGTCCACCACGCTGGCCCAGTGCGTGTCGGCGGTCTTCAAACATCTTTCGAGGGGCTCTCTCAGACATGAAGGTTTCCTCACGATGTTTTCCTTCACCGCTTAGCAAGTGATGATCATGGTTGAAAATGAGATTCGCACATGAAATCCCAGAGGTGCGAGCCGGGGCTTGAACCTGCAATCCTCGTTACTGAGGTAAGCATTCTACCAACTTGGTTATAACTGCTGCCGGACAGGACAGTACAATATTTATTTTACTTCTACTTTTACTCGTGATGTTTAACGTGTGGATTTTAGTTTTATGATTGTCCAAGGGAACCCTTTTATTTCCCGGGATAAAACATGTAGCATAGTCCTTGGCCTATTGCGTAAGCTATCACCATGCCAAGTTTTATTAAAAAAACAGTTGTATGTCTATGTTAGCTTTGTTTATATGGACTTGAGCGACTGGAATTTATCTCATTTCCGTTTAAAAGCTAAAAATATAATTACATTTCAAAATGTTTCCTGTCTCCTGAATTCTACTGAAATCTGTCAGCCTGTTTTCACGGGATTCTTAGTCCAAATTACCGACAAACAAAACGACTTCAGCATTTATAATATTAGAAATGATAACCCAGACATCACGGCCCAAATGTTATTAAATTCATTATACCATATAATTTAAGAAAAATTATTAACATAATATGAATGTTAATATTATTCTTGACATACTTTATCTGAAACAATCTCTCTGATAGAATATAGTATGTCGATAGATTCCCGTTGATCAAAAGAACCTAGATACATAATAAGTATTTATCTATGGCCACAGATTCACGTATAGTTCTGCTATGGCCTAGATTATGATGAAAATAATAATAATAATGTTCACAGTTAACAGTGTATAGTGAAGTCCAAAACAGGAGTTAGTACTTATTCTGACCAGTCGCTAAAGTCTTCCTAGCCGTTCCTACATTGTTCTCACATACCCATAACAATGTACTGCTTATAAATGTAAAAGATCTTTTTAAAAAGAGCAACGATGGCATTCCGAACGGGTGGTAAACTTGTAGCTTAGCGTTTTGTTACTATTTTGACGATTCTTAAGTACTGTACTTAATGGTTTACATAAATAAAAAATACTCTGGTTCTGATTCTATCATTTGTCATATTTTAGCCCCCATTTTTTTTATAATTTACATAGTATTTTTTGATGAGTAGTGCTTCGTATGAAAAGTGCAGCAAAGTATATTTTGCCACGAAAATGTCCTAGAATGAACTGAACGAAGACCAAACTTATGGATTGATAGAAAACTCGCACAGAGCCACAGACAAGTTTACTAACACAAGCGACCTACTCAACCTTTATCCGGGAACCTGGTTGTAGATGATAACAAATTAATACTTAATACAGTTTCTTAAGTATATCTGTTGGAACAAAAGCTCTCAAGTCTTAGCTATAAGGTGCATTATTGGTTTACATTTTGCTTCTGAAGCAATCACATCAGTTAATTACGTCAAGCAATAGCAAAATAAAAGGCTAGAGTTTCTTTCGCTCCAGACCGGTCTGGTACTTACAAAATTATTTCAACGTTAATGGAAGGTGCTTTTCATGTTCAGTTAACATTCCATTTAAACGTATAACATTCATGACACATAAAGAAAGACCCCCGGAAAGTAGGTATGCAAAACATTACAATATAGCAACACCCAAGAAAATCAATGCGTGTAATGGGGGCACTTATACCAATAAACCAATTTTTTTTTATTTTTTTTTTTTATTACTTATACTAATTGCCTTAGATTGAAATAAAATTAATTTTGCGGATTTTATCGCGTTCATTTTATGTTTTTTACGTTCCCGACGTTTCGGCTGCTTTACAGCAACCATGGTCACGGGAGGACTGAGGTGTTTGACATCCCAGTTTTTATAGTTTGAACTGGGGTACCCTCATATTTAATTGTTGTTCGCGGTCCAATCTACGCAGAAAGTGCTCACAGGGTCTTGAGGTCTTGCAATGGTGCGCTTGGACTTAGAAGCGTCTTTTGAATAAGTTTCTACAATCGGCGCTCACTGGGCAATCCACAACTTATCGATTGGTTAATCCTTACACTTTAATTAACAATAGGGCAATTGGGTATATTAACTAATATAACAGAACTGGTGCTGGCGCTGGAACTGGAACAGTTATCGCGTCCATTAACTGACGTCCGTGGGTGACCTATCCAATCGCCATTCAAAATAAGGACAATATAATTTCTCATGTTTATCAGATCCCCTTGTTAGTGAGTCTGAGACTGGTGTGTAGGGTCTGAGTGAAACTTTTAACGTATTTGTAAGAGCCCACATATATGCTTGACTCGAAAGTGTGTCGGTAGGTGAAGACGAAATGAATAAAATGAGAGTTATCGATTGATAACTGTTAAAGATAATAACTTCAGAAGAGCTGTTTTTGGCACGTTTATACAACGTGATTCAGAAAAGGGTAACTACGTTTTCAATCTGCCTTATTTAGCGCATATGTCACAATTTCCGTATAACCGTCCGTAAAACAATTGCTTGCTAAAAACCACAATTGTTATTTTGTTAGGAGCGTTTAAAAAATACGTATTGTTTGTGCTTTACATAATGATGACATATGCGCAGAAGAAAAGGATAGATTCTAATTATAGTATACCCTTACTGTGCCAAGTTGTACAGCAACGCATCATTTTTTTAAATGTAACCCGCTACAACCTGATCCAATGAGCTGAGCGACCTACTACTTACTTAGACCATGCAGTCTTGACAACGATGAAGGTGTTATATGTTATACAAATAGTCACAATAGAACTACCTGACAACCGCAAGAGTGCACTAGTGACTAAACGTTGAGTGTAATCCACCTCCTTAGAATGAAAACCTCAGTCAGTGTGAGAATATCAAACCGCAAATTTGTACAATGATAGAGCATTGAGAAAGTGGAACAAGTTTATGTGGTGCAGGAAGTTCTAGCTCTATCAAAATCTGCTCTGAAATTCTTGAAATATAATTATTATATCTATCTTCTTCTTCATTTTTGTTCTGGGTGTGTTCGCCCCCAGTCCATTGTACGGTACCTACAATATTATGTGTATAAAACAAAGTCAAAGTGTTAGTTGCACCACTTATAACTCAGAATGGGTGGGACAATTTTTTGATTTTGTCTCCGCCCCGAATAGCAGAATAAATATTAAAATATGGGAAACAATCATAAAAAAATTACAATAAAGATAATTTGTTTTTCTTATACATTTGATTCTGGGGCGGTACGAAGTTCGATGGGACAGTAAGACCCCCAAGGTGGGTTATCCTCCCAAATATGCAGTTCCTTCTTAGATGGTCCATTGTGATCCTTGAGACGCAATGTCGTACAATCTACAGACGACCAGATTGGGGAAATGAGAAATTCGGAATTATTCTGGAGCTTCCGATGAAATATCAGCCAAGTTAGACAGTATCCGTCCAACCGACAAATTGAGGTTGGATCAATTTACGGTAACTGAATTTTGTTACTTCAATGGAATGTCGGAAATGTCATTAGGGTTCATTATTGATGGTTACTGTGCCAGTTCAACCAGTAGCTGGTTGAAAAACCAAGATTCATCTGTCTATGGTTCCACAACAAATTCAGCTGTTTAAAACTGTTATTATGAAAGCTATTTAAGATGTAAGCAAGATGCATTTATACATGTTTTGCTTTAGAGTGAGTGGGATGCATTGAGTATTTTTTTTGTATTGATTTCTTATATTTAACCGAATACTACATTGAAATAAAACTAATTTAACGGATTTTATCGCGTGTTCTCCCGTGACCATGGCTACTGTAAAGCACCCGAAACGTCGGGAACGTAAAACATAAAATAAACGCGATAAAATCTGTAAAATAAGTTTTATTTCAATGTGGATGGCATTTAAATTTGGCGGATTGTTTGCTGTTTTATAAACAGTTCAAAGTATTTGTAACATTAAAAAGTGCTGTAACGTTTTCTTTCGTTATCATCCTCGTTTCCTTCAAATATTTTTTGGGTATACTCAAACCGGGTTCATTAGTCCATCCTTCCTTTACGTATATCCCGGTTGTTATATGAAAAGGGTTATTATAAAAAATATAAGGATTTTCCATACATATATAAGGTAGGATTCCTCATTCGTCGCATGTCTGCCGAAGGTACGTCATATTATGGAATTCCGAGAGGGCCGGCCCACTTAGCACCGGTTCTGCCTCACAGGAGCTCGTCCCATACGATGCAACTTTCTACTCTTTATAATATTTCGTATTTAGTGAAACCAGTCGAATTAATATCGTAATCCAATGAAAATGATAACTGTTCAAAGTTTAAGAAGACTGATTGAGTAGCTATCCTATCTTAGTAATGAAGACTAATTCAGCACGTCAAGTGCGAGCTGACAGTATTATTTATAGTTTACCGTATTTAGACATTTACCGTATTTAAGACTTTCAATTCTCCATACAAAATGTCTAAATACGGTAGACTATAAAGTATACGGTTACGTTATAAATAATCTCGTAGTTGACGTACTGACAAGTTTGTAACCTCCGACACAGATCTAATAAAATAAAAAAAATCAACCGAATTGAGAACCTCCTCCTTTTTGAAGTCGGTTAAAAAACGAAGTGTCGTGAACAACAAAGTTCAGCACTAAGAACGCAAACAATAGTCTTTATTTTACACAATGACATTAAATCTTAACATTGTTCTTAACTAATGTGTGACACCTGAAATCCCCGAGCGAATAACCAGAGGCGCATTGCAGTTCACTCACACTTTGCCAACGTTATTGGTACCAATATGAAACGGGGCGTACCTATGTCATTATACCAGACACACTCCCCCGCAATGCAAAGAGGAATTGGATAGTTCATCCTGGCCAACTATGTTAAAGTTCCTAAGCTTTACGTGACTTTCAAAAGACGTGCAGATATTCTAAGAATAGATGCTTATACCCTTCGGCAAGTAATAATCAGTATTGAAATTGATAATCGCATATGAAAACCGTAAATCCCAGAGGTATGAGCCGGGTATGATCCTGCACACCGTGTTTCAAAAGCGAGCTGACCAAGTTCGCTATCACTGTATTTATACTTCACTCACGTCTCGGAGAGCACGTAAAGCCGTCGGTCCTTCGCCTGATCTCTCTCCGATCGTATCGGATTGCTGTCCCATCGGCCTATGTGAGCGAAGGAAGAGAGAGTGCATCTGCGCTTGCGCAAACACTTGTACATTTTAATATATCCTGCGTAGTCGGCTAGTCTCCGTTGGGATTAGCCGTCGTATCCGAAATTCTATTATAAGACTGTTATCACACTAATATTATAAATCATATAAATGTGAAAGTTTGGATGGATGGATGTTTGTTACTCAATCACGCCAGAACGGCTGAACGGATCTAGATGAAATTTGGCACAGAGATAGATTATAGTCTGGAATAGCACATAGGCTACTCTTTTTATCCCGGTAACATACTTTTTAATCGCGGGTTACACCGCGGGGCGCAGCTAGTCTGATATAAATGATACTGCTATATGACTTTGAATGTAAATGGAATAAGGCACAATAAAGGTATATACCTACTCAAGTGAACGATGCGAGGTCTCATAGACATATTATAGAAATATAGGCTCTATGTCAATCGATGCGTAACAATTCGCCGTATTTATACGGAGCGGGTCATTCGATACACGTAGTTGGGTGTCAACCCTTTCATTAATATCTAAATGACCGTAACATCTGACAGTAGAATTGTGATTATCAAAATGATTTTGTTTAAAATAACACGGTCGGAAAAAAATATATTCCCTTCGAGCCTATATAAAATCCAATGCTATCTATACATATAAATAAAATTGGAGTGTCTGTTTGTAATATTAAAATAACAGCTTTTTACTAATTGCATTTGGATGTATACACGTTACCTATACCGAAACCACATTTTTTAAAATTTTTGTCTGTCTGTCTGTCTGTCTGTCTGTCTGTCTGTCTGTTTGTTCCGGCTAATCTATGAAATGGCTGGACCGATTTTGACGGGACTTTCACTGGCAGATAGCTGATGTAACAAGGAGTAACTTAGGCTACTTTGATTTAGAAAAAAAAATAGGATCTCACGAAAAAAAATTAAAACCAATGTTGCAGCGCAGCGCCCGATTAAGTTTGATAGCAATAACCTGCAATGCGTCCCGCGGGCTCAGAATTGGCGAGCAGGCTGTTGTCAACGGTTGTCTTTGTTAAATACCACGCGTACGAAGTCGCGGGCAACAGCTAGTTTAAAATAAAATGATACCCAAACTAAAAATAATCATCATATTCCATCTTCGGCTAAAGTCTGATTAGCCGTTCCTACATTGTTCTCACATACCTATAACAATGTATTGCTCAAATATGTAAAAGATCTTTTTAAAACAAAGAGCAACCATGGAGTTTCTTGCCCGTTCTTCTCCATAGGACCGGCGTTCCGAACGGGTGGTACAGTAGTAGCATAGTATTTAGTAACTTTTGACGATTCATAAGTACTGTGCTTAATGGTCTACGTGAATAAAAAATATTCTGATTCTGCCTTATTATGGTCATGATGTATGATCAGTAAACCCTAAGCTTTCTACATTTTTAACTTGATCATATTTAGTTAGGCGTTTCCGAATTTGCCTACGACTAACAAGGCTGTTGACCAATCAGATGATAGAGTGAATGTAGTGTTTTGTTTTGGTCTAGAGATTCTTTAAAATGTCCAGCTCAACGTAACGACCGGAACATTCCCAATGGTCATCGCCGCGACATTGGTCCACTTGTGGGCACCGATATCAGCGTGCCGGATGACGTAGTCATGTGAAAGTTGAATGACACACACACCAAACAAATATACAAAGAATATATTTCCGTACATTTTTATTAGGAGTCTGCACTATGGTTGTATGCAGTAACTTAGTTCGCTTTAACTTAAATACTACCTTTTTGTCAATCAATAATACCTATTGGTAACCCTGACTTTTGGTCATTTATATTGTTCAAAGTCATGAGGAGGATATCATAGGCTGGTAGGGTAAGTGGCGCTTGCTTTCCTTACCAAATGAAATGCAATACAATTAAATGGAAAAAGATGAGATATGGCCTCATCCACTAATAAATATGGCCTCACCACAATTAGATATGGCCTCACCCACCATTAGCGGATATTTGGCCAGTATCAAGTATTTCAATAGCGATAACAAATTCTATAAATACACATTATAAATAATAAATGCGTAATTACATGAAAATAGGGATATGCTTTAGGTGGACCTTAGTGACCGTCTTCAAACATTTGACATGCTCGGTGTCATTCAAGATGTTAACCCTAATACAAAATAAGAAAAGGCCAGAATCCCTAATCATCTTAAAATCATCATCATAATTTCGTGTCAAAGTAGTGTGTTGTGGTCAGTTGTGGAGCGGTGGAGTTGTGATCGCGTGTTTACAATACATTGCGCGCTCAAAGAATTACAACATTTGTTGACTTTCGACATAAATTATGTATTTTTATTAATTAAAGGCATTACCCAAAAGTTTTATTTACGTAAACTTTATATAGTTCGTTAATAGTTCCTCTAGTTTCATCAAACGTCCGCGTCCCTTTGAAGTGTACATACATCAAACGAAAGGTGGGAATCCTATGATTCCAAAGGCCAAGTGGACATTCCATTAGGTGTACTACAACAGGGAATCAATTTAGTATATTAGGTATTTTATTCTCGGAAAACATTAATTTTGTTATAGAGCCCAAATCTGCCATTATTTAAAATGCTATCTCTAAAATCAGTCTGTCTGTTTTGGTGAAACTTTTTATGGTATATATATAACTCGGAATAGGACACCTGTTATCCCGGAAAATGTTTGGTTGCCCCGGGATACCCAAAAAACTATAGTCCACTAGTACAAAGTCGCGGGTATTGCTAGTCTATACTAATTGTGTAGTGATAAAGTTTGTTAGTTTGTGAGTTTGGATGTAGGGGGTTATCTTCGGAACTACTGGTCTGATTCTTAAAATTCTTTCACTAATAGAAGTCTACACTATCGCTGACTGCTATAGGCTATGTTGAACCGAGGTACCGCAGGCGGAGCCGTGGGCAGAAGCTTGATATACCTACACCAGATAAATATTCTCGTTTCAAATTATTCACTCCAATCAACTAATTTAAACGGATTTCTTGGAAATTCGATTGTCTCCGATTACATTTGTTATCGCGTGGTTAACTAATCGAATTAGCTAATGATTGGTTAACAGACGAGATTAGAGACCACTTAACAATGTGGTGGATCAAATTAACTAAATCAAACAGTTCTGTGAAGATAATAATATATCATTACGCCTGTATTTCTCGCAGGGATGCCCAAGGAATGCGGCCACAAGTATGTTCTAACTAAATAATAATACCACCCCTTTTAATGTCTCCAATGTAAAGGGCTCCCAATCAATGCGAAGGGGGATTAGGCCACCACACTGGCCCCGTGCTGGTTGGCGTACTGTCTATCGAGAGGTCCTCTCAGACATGCAGGTTTCCTCACGATGTTTTCCATCACCGTTTAACAAGTGATAATCATGGTTGAAAATGAGATTCGCACAGGCGCGAGCCGGGGTCTGAAACTGTGATCCTCGATACCGAGGCAAGCGTTCTACCATCTTGGCTATCACTGCTTTTTGTTTTCTTAGTATCCAGTTTTAGTTTCAAATCGCTACCTCCTATGATTCGCAAAGCAAGTATACTATCATTAATGGAAGTTAGGAAATTATCAAGGATAACTTCGCTTGCTGTCATTAATGGT
Source organism: Pheosia gnoma (assembly GCA_905404115.1). Lineage (NCBI taxonomy): Eukaryota > Metazoa > Arthropoda > Insecta > Lepidoptera > Notodontidae > Pheosia > Pheosia gnoma. Next base: position 803,615 of record FR989916.1, read on the forward strand.
GGATCTGATAAACGTGCCTAAGTTGTAATGTCTTTGTATAATTAACTGACGATGCCCTAGTTGCTAAAACGTCTAATATTCGTGTAAAATATAAATTTTGTTGTAGGTATAGTTATTTTAAGTTATGTAAGTTACTCAGAAGGAATTGATCTCTATAATTGACTCTTTCTATCGGCATTATAATACATATAGGATCCTCCACATATCGTCGGTTCGATTCCCAGATTACCAAGCAACTTTTTAAAAGATTTTAAATGCGGTATTAATTATTTTTAATCATAATATAATGTCTCTATGAAGCAAATTGTCCAATCTACAATATTAAAAGTTCCTTTCCCCGGTGTCCTACACCCGTTAAACGCCTAGCGTATAATTCATAAAAAAAATCATGAACCCGACTGCAAAAAAAGTGAACTTTAAATAAACAAGTACAGTAGTCGGTAGTTTAACAGTCGGGACCCATAATTGTGAAAAAATAATCCAGATTACGACTTTTTAAATTAACATTTAAATTTTACACTTTTTAGTTATTATTTTTCACGTTAATAAGACCTATTAAGCTTTATTATGAGTATTAAATTTAAGTGATAATGGCTGCTAATCAACTTTAAATCATTATTAATCCTGAATGGTCATTCCAAATGAAATATTATAAGAGAAGCCTATGCTGTACTTACCTCGCTTGACATTGTTCTGCGACTTTAATTTTTTTATTTTGCACAAATATATAAATTACTAGCTACCCGCGATTAAAAGGTTTGAAAAATTAAAACAAATCTATCCCACGGGAACCATACATTTTACCGGGATTAGAGGTAGCCTATGTGCTATTCGAGACTATAATCTATCTCTGTACCAAATTTCTTCCAGATCCGTTCAGCCGTTCTGATGATTACTGTCATGTCTTTAGTGACCCTGGCAAGATTAAAACAAATCAATTGACGTAATAATCATCAAAATCGGCTTAGGAATTTGGTATTAGGCTGCTAAACATATTACTCTCCGCAGTCGGGTAAAAAAACAGGTGACAAACACATGATCTATCTATGTTCGATTAGATCATTGAACTAAGAGTGTTCAGCTAGTAGGTATTCAGTTTCAGTGGCTTGAGTGAAAGTGAGATTTCACGCCACAGAGACTTCAGTACACAAGAATCGGTATCTTAACAAGAATAGAGTTTTTATTACGAAATAATCTTTGTTCCAGCCTTTTCGCAACATTTCACATTGTGTCGGCTTGCAGGCCCGACTGTTATCTACCCTCCAAGACCCAACTAGTTTGTTGCCAATCTTATATTTGTTTATAAGATTGAAAATAGATAATAGACTAGCTGTTACCCGCGACTTCGACCGCGTAGTATTTAACAAAGACACAACCATTAGCAACAGCCTGCTCGCGCGTTCTGAGCCCACGGGACGCATTGCAGGTTGTTGCTATCAAACTTAATCAGGCGCTGCGCTGCAACATTGGTTTTAATTTTTTTCGTAAGAACCTATGTTTTTTTCTAAAGTCATCTGCCAGTGAAAGTCCCGTCAAAATCAGTCCAGCCATTTCAGAGATTACCCGGAACAAACAGACACTCCAATTTTATTTATTTGTATGTATAGATTGACGACCAGCACCTTTGGGCACATGGCTAGTACTTTAATATATGCAAGCTTCATGGTATTTCATATCTTCGCCTCTAAACAGCATTTCTCGAATTTAGACTGACGCTCTAAATACTTCTAAATTATTATTAATACTGTTAGAATCCAAAGACTAAAGTCCAGACGACATGGGACACTATGTCCTAAAACCCGACACGCTCACTTTGATTAATGTTCGGATTTAAATCAAACACAAAAGGCTCGCTCTCATTTAAAAAAACATTTATTTTACCGTTTGATATAAAACTCTTGGTTTCACATTGCCGCTAAATTAATATGATGGAGAAATAAAACTAGTTTTACGGGTTGATTTCTTATATTTACGCGAATACTACACATTGAAATAAAACTAATCTTAAGGATTATATCGCGGTTTATTTTTTATTTTACGTTCTCGACGTTTCGGCTGCTTTACAGCAACCGTGGTCACGGGAGGACGCGATAAAATTATTCTTATTTCAATGTGTAGTATTCGCGTAAATATAAGAAATCAATAATGTTATATTTGTTAATATAACATTCCCCCATTACGGGGAACCACTCACTCCCAGCACATTAAGGTTACAAATTATATCTGATATATTATCAGATAATTTGATCGCAATTGCATTTAGATAATAGCACCCGGAATTTCCGCGATGAGTCGTCCGCATGTTTCCGGCTGGTTTCCGGCTGAATGAGTGAAAGTGAAGCGATGTACGATCCCGGCTGTTACGAAAGTCCAACCAATTCAAATGCTTGATTCGTTCACTAGAGTACGCTTTGAGAATATGTCATCACTGGTATAGCTAGATGACTATTATTCACCGTGGGAAGCAAATTTCTCATAGGATTTTTTTGTCGGGAAATGGATAGAAATTGGATAATAATGAATGCCTATTAGAGGTATGAATTATGGCTATACTTTATTTGAAATAAGTAAGTCATTTTGAAATTTATATAATAATAATAGCAGTCTTTATTCTAAGGAGAAAGTTTGGATCAAGAAGTCTGATTAAAAATATTTTTTTTATTGAAATAAAAAGATTGTTAATGTTTAATTTAATACGTGATTCGTAAAAAATCCAAGTTTTCGCCATATTAAATACGTCTGAGGTACTTTACAACTTACCTGGCAAGCGACTTAGTATCTGTTACATAAGTTGCGAAAATGTTTTATAAACACATAGTAAAATAGGCTCTAATTCTTCCATTCATATAGAAAATTTTATTCATTCATTATAACATTCTTTTTTTTTGCATTTTTAAAAAGCTTTACACTTTCTCATCAAGATATTCATTCAAAAACATATTTAATTCCAAATCACACTTAATCGTCAGTCATCACTCAAAAATTGGGAACACTTTTACCCGACGCAAAAAAGGTCGTACACTCGTCAGAAAATTTTATTGCAATCATTCAAAGTGGAACATCATTAATCAAATTGTGGAGCTACTTTTGTATTATTTGTTCCTAATCATTGAATTCGCAAGTCATTGGACGTCGATCATGTGAGTATGAAAATAGTTTATCACAGTGAAACATCAAATTTAACTATTAAAATATTGAAAGTATAGGTCTATATGAATTCTATTTATATATATGAAAGTAAAGTGTAATTGCCTTGTTTGTTTGTCTGTTAACAGCTGCGTACCGACTAATCGCGCAGTTGCTCAAAGCTGCCGCCAGCACACCTACATCCAGCTAAGCTATTTTGAAATGTTCATTCGGGAAATCAATTGTGAGTGCCGTGAGATCATACATAGCTTCGTATTCTTAAAATCAGTGAGTGAAACTTTAACGTCACCAGTGACGACGGATTTGATAAGAATTTGACGACCTGATTAGCTCAGTGGGTAGTGACCCTGCTTTCTGTGCTGCGGGTCCCGGATTCGAATCCTGGTAGGGACAAACATTGTATGATTAGCACGAGTGTTTGTATCTGAGTCATGGATGTTTAATATCTATTTAAGTATTATATACTAAGTGCGCCCTCAGTCCATTGTACGGTACTCATAATGCAAGCGTTGCTTAGTGTGGGACCGTATAGTTGGTGTGTTCGTCTCGCGATATTTATTTTTCAAAATAGCACGCAATACATTTTTTTGTGATGTGCCAAAGTATTGGCCCTCTATTGATAGGCGAAATGTTTTGTCCTCCGAGGTAAATACCGAATGTTGAATAAAAAATGTAAACATCCTCCAAAACAACTCATCCCAACCTGCACTGTTTTTCTCGAAACAGCTATCAAATTGTTTGCTCGATGGCCGTATTGCTTTGGTTAGTAAATCATAAAATTAAAATAAATACTAATAATACCAGCCCTTTTTTAATGTTCCACTGTTGGGCACGGGCCTTCGATCAATGCGAGGGGGAATCTCAAAAAATTATAATTTTGGACGAAACATAAAAAATATAATATTTATCTTTCTCCATCACTAAAAACTGTTAGTAATTGTCTTACCTATATCGACGTGGTGTGTTGTCATGATACAATCCTACCGCATGTCTCTCATTTTCCAAATCTGAAGACATCCCAAATTTCGACTTCAAACTGGGTAACAGATTAAAACGATATTTCGGCGCGAAATTGTCAATCGGACTTATTTGACGCTCTCTGAGATAAGACACTTTGTTTAATGGCTAAAGGGGATGACTTTAGTGGAATGGGGTTGAGGCAGTGGCGTAGCTACTGTAGGGCTGGACGAGACAGGGCCCCGGGGCCCCCAAGCTCAAGGGCCCCTCGACCTCCATGAACGACGTTCGAAAAAGTTATATTACATTCTAGTTGAATAAATAATTTTTGACGTTTAACTTTTTGGACCCCTGACCAACAACCTCGAACGGCTCAAACTGAAATCACAAAAATGTCACCCACCTCCAGAACAGGAACATAACAATAGTCGGAATTAGGATTAAATATTACAATTACCTAATACCAAGTAGTAGCTAGAATTTTTTATTATGACCTATAATAGCGATAAGGGTCTGAGATGTTCTAGTTTTGCACCTTTGAATCATTCAGTCTAGTTTAAATAGGGGCCCAATATCATTTTTGCGCCGGGGCCCTTGGTTACATTTACACAGCTACGCCACTGGGCTGAGGGAATCGTAACGATTGGGGTTGTAGAATATCTAATGTAGCAGTAAAATGTTTTCTGTAGGTATTTTAGATTATGGAATTGAGAATTTCCAAATTTAAATTCAAATCTTTTATTGCTCAACATGGATTGATAGGTACAACAGGTCTTACTGCAGTTATTAAGATGGTGTCACGATATTATAAAAAAAAAAAAGTACAACCGAATTGAGAACCTCCTCCTTTTTCAAGTCGGTTAAAAATATGACCTTTCGGTATGCAATATTAACAAAATTTATATACAGGGTATAAGTGGATTCGTAACGAAAACTGATACCATGGGTTCAACTAATGGTTCTGGACCCCGGGTGTTGGAATTTTCCGTTGATCTCATGAATTATACGCATTCTTTTCCAGTATTTCTAAATTAATTTTAGCATGAAATATCAATAGAATTTTATCTCAACGAGATTTTGACTAATTACAATTTAGTCCTAAGACTGCAATGTAATTTAAAACTCAATACGCTCGAGCACGCTCGCCACCCTCACGAGTCGGGTATCGCGCGGAGCGTTGTGTTATGATCGCGTGATTTACGATACATTGCGCGATAAAAAATAACATTTGTAACCCATGACTTTCGACATGACCGATTACTATAATTTTATTATAGGCATTAAGTGTAACCTTCACCCAAGGTTATCGTTACCATGCCCCTCATACACTGCATATATATACATATATATATCTACAAAACATATTCGTGTTAGTTGTACTATTTATAACTCGAGAGCGGGCGGGCTGATTTTTATGATCCGAAATATAATAATAAAGTTAGTTCATTTTCTCATATATTTAATTCTGAGGCGGTGCGAAGTTCGCCGGTACAGTAATTTAATATTAAATGAATAGGTACCATGAAATAACTCTTGATTCTTATACATTCATTATTTTACAATTTCAATTTGATCAAACCAATTGTATAATTATTTAAATTACTGTCCTAACAAGTAAGCTTTCTAATTGCATAGCTTAAAGGAACTCTACCCGATCAAGTTATTTCAAGTTAACTTGTAACTTAAAAGCCCAAGTTGTAATGTCATGCCGACTGAGAATGCCTAAGTGGTTTGCATAGAGAGTTGGGTTTACTTGGTACTGTGACCTTCGAGCTACGTCCGGTAACACATTACCGTCCTTCTTGCGCAGTCGGCTAAATATAATGTCTCGTGTAAGCGTAACTATGAATTTAAAACATAATTGTTTTATATTTAATTTATGTACGTCAGATAAGTAACTGCTAATATAAATGCTTATAAGAAAACTAATTATTGTAGTGATTGATCTGGATATAAAGAAATAAAAATAACTTTTATCGCCTTATATATTTGGATCAAAAATAGCCTTGAAAAAATACATGCTCACCCTAAAGTAAGGTCAGCCATGAAAGTGGTTTGTCAGATATGACAAAAACTCCTATAGTTAATGAAAAATCTATTAATTAAAGTAATAGACAACTCATAAGAGGCATCATGATTATATTAAAATAAAACTAATTTTATTATGTAACTTATTATTAAAATAAAACTAATTTTACGGATTTTATCGCGTTAATATTATGTTTTTACGTTCCCGACGTTTCGGCTGCTTTACAGCAACCATGGACACGGGAGGACTCAGGTGGTTGACGTCCCAGGATACCCTCATATTTAGTTTTTGTTGACGGTCCGATCTACGCAGAAAGTACTCACAGTGTCTTGAGGCCTTGCAATGGTGCGCTTGGTTTGATAAACGCGATAAAATCCGTAAGATTAGTTTCAATCAATAACTTATTATATCCCTGTAAACATACATTTTTATTGTCAAATTGTTCTTAAATATTACTGATGTCGTGTGAATCAGCACTTATGCTGACATTCATTCATCATGCTCGTTCGTGGGGACTTTCACTTCGCATGTTTACGTTTTTATTTTATCATCTGTGGAGTTTAAGGTCATGGTTTGGAACGTAGGCTAACGGTAAATTTGTGTATGGAATTGGAAACTTGAGAGAGCATAGTTTTAGAACTAGTAAAAAATATATATTTCCCTTTCGCCTGAATAATCTTTTTAACGACTTTTTGGCGGGCAGTTGAAGGGTGAAGTTGTCAATTTTGTTTTTCTTTTCTAAAAAAAATTATTTCTTCCAAGATGTCCGTTAAATTCTCAACAAAGTATACACATCTTAACTGATACGGGTTTGTAGGGGATTCATTTCATCATCACCATTGTCATCGACATCATCATTATCATCACGGGTACTTAGCAATGATGAAAAATACAAACACCGTAAATAAGTCGACTCTACACTGGCAAAAATGGTACTATTTCGTAGCCGATTGCAAACTTAAACAGAGAAGAAAAAAAAAAAATGTTAAACAAGAAACAGACAAGTAATTTAAAGTGGGGAAGTACTTTAGATAATAAATGCAATAGTATCACAGAAGAAGGAAAGAAAAAAGAAGAACAATCCATTTAACTTTTGTGACGACTTTGTATAGAGGTGCAGACTTCACATAACGATTACAAATGCGCTAAAGAAGTGTGTGTTCAATGCTAAGTATACCCTTTCTGATTCACTCTGTATACTTACGCAAACCTAAGACACATTTTGACACTGTTAATCTATACATATTATTATATATATATAAATAAAATTGGAGTGTCTGTTTGTAATATTAAAATAACCGCTTTTTACTAAGTGCATTTGGATGTATACACGGTACCTATACCGAAACAACATTTTTTACAATTTTTGTCTGTCTGTCTGTCTGTCTGTTTGTTCCGGGTAGTCTCTGAAATGGCTGGACCGATTTTGACGGGACTTTCACTGGCAGATAGCTGATGTAACAAGGAGTAACTTAGGCTACTTTTATTTTGGAAAAAACATAGGATCTCACGAAAAAAAATGAAAACCAATGTTGCAGCGCTGCGCCTGATTAAGTTTGATAGCAACAACCTGCAATGCGTCCCGCGGGCTCAGAACGCGCGAGCAGGCTGTTGCCAACGGTTGTGTCTTTGTTAAATACCACGCGAACGAAGTCGCGGGTAACAGCTAGGCTGAATAAATCAAATTGTAGTATTCCATAATACATACGGGTACTCATGTTTTAACAAAGAGTTTATCTTTGACTATATAGATGACTATATAGACTATATGATAGCTACACATTCATTCTATCGACCCACCCGTCTTCAAAAAAGGACGAATATCACAGGATTCCGGGTCCACTTATAGCCGGATATCGATGTATCCTTTACAATGATTATGAAGAAGCAGTTAAGCTTAAAAGGAATCCCCAAGATCCCTTTGAGTCCGTTACCGGATCCTTTCCGATAATCCCTTGTGAAATTGTAATGCAAAGTAGAAGAGTGTACATGCTTGAGACTTCAAATTTTAAATTAACATATGATGACCCGTTTGGCACAGCGATTCCGTTCTCTGTACCCAGGATCCCGGGTTTGAATTCCGATTATGGCAAACATTTTATGATGATCTAGAATGTTTCTACCCGAACCATGAATAATTGATACCTTTATTAATAACTAGCTGATACAGCCAACTTCGTACCGTCTTAGATTTTTTTTTTTTACCATGTTTTCATAGTTACTTTGCTATTCGCTGCAGAGAAAAACCTAAAAAAAACAATTATACAAATCGGCCCATCCTTTCTTGAATTATAAATGAGGTAACTATCACGACCTTATTTTAATATAATAGAGATATGACCCGATCGTCCCCAGTATATTCTACGGTTCTCATAATACAAGCGTTGTTTAGTTGGTATGTTCATCTGGCGATATTATTATTATTACTTACACTACAATTACATTTACAATAGGTCTAGCTGTCCATCTGCCGAAAACAACTATAAACAACTAGTAGCTACTTAGTAGAAAGTGGCGACCGTCGCACGCGCCACGCCCGATTCATTTACATTCGTTAGCACCACCCATACGCACGGACCATTTCACTGAGTGCCACAATTCATAGGCTGATAGCGATCCCACCCACCATTGTATTAGATTTGATCAACCACTGATCCTCGCAATAGAACGCCGATTCTGATCAAGGATGTTACGTGAGGCCATTGAAAAAACATCCTAATTTCAAGATGGCTGGCTGCTATCACTGACTTTGGATCTAGTAATTAACATTACATTAAATCCAAAACCAAGCGCACCTTTGCAAGACCTGTAGACACTGTAAGCACTTTCTGCGTAGATCGGACCGCAAACAACAACTAAATATGAGAGTACCCCAGTTGACTATGACAATAGGACGTCAAACACCTCAGTCCTCCCGTGACCATGGTTGCTTAACGTAAAAACAAAAAATCGATACAGTCACGATTCAGCATCAATACAGTCTTGCGCTGTTATCAGTTGAATGCATCAGTCTACCTGTCTGTGCTTTTACGACCACGGCACCCCCCCCCCCTCTTTTTCTTTACCCGATGTCGTCAAAAACAGTTGCGCGTTAGTAGCGATGCTGAACCAAAACAGTGGCACGTTGCATTACTGCAGAAGTCATCTGGAATCGATACTATCCAATTTTGTTACTAGTGAATCGCATCTGTTGCGGGTTGCATATGCGAAAATTGCCCACAAGTAGCAATGCAGACGTGTGTTTACGAAACGCGCTACTGAACCGATGCAATTGAGTTTAAATTTACGTTGCAGTTTAGGTTGAAATTAGTAATCACGTTTTTTTTGTTAAATTAAAAATTACGTTGAAATAGACTTCTGTTATCATTACATGCTACAGTTAATTAAAAAAATGCGTATAGTCTATCTACAATAACGACGGAAAATTCCAACTCTGGGGGTACAGAAACATGATTAGTATCTATGGTATCAGTTTTATTTACTTATCATACAATATACGAATCGGTATTTAATTGGCTTCGCAAATACACCCACAGAATTTCCAACTGATTGGCCATCTACAAACAATATTCCAAAAACGAACTATATCAATGGAAAACAGCAATTATCGGTTAACTAAAGGTTTAGTGGAATAACGAAAACAACTCCGTTTATTAGGCTTTGATTGTTTGTTAAATGGTAGCTTTTAATAAGTTTTGCGAGTTTTGTAATTCATATTGAACTTTACAAACATTGGTTGGATATACCTAGAATGTCTGAGAGAGTCAAAAACATTGGTATTTTAATAGGAAGGATAACCTTTATAGGTATTTTATGAGTAGATATGTCCTTTCTTGGTCAAGTGCTCGTGGTCTTCCTTTATTTTCTATAATTGTACAGTATCACATAAATAGTCTTTTATTTTTTTATGGCAGTTTATAGTCTGAAGGTTTTCCGGTTAATTGCTATATGCCAGCCCCCATTCCATTAGAACCACCTATAATCTGTGGAAGGCGAGTAATAGATTAGTCTTCTTGTTCCTCATGGTCACCTAATATTGAGTGTAAGTTTTTCATTCATGTAAAGTTTACATATTTTACATTGTAAACCATTAAATACAGTACTTATGAATCGTCAAAATAGTTACAAAGTGCTAAGCTACAACTTTACCACGGGCAAGGAACTCCATGGTTGATCTTTTTAAAAATATGCGTTACATGTTCAAGCAGTACATTGTTATGGGTATGTGAGAAGAATGTAGGAACGGCTAGGCAGACTTCAGCAGCTGATCAAAGCAAGTGGTCTCCTCCATATCACACAATTATTCACGGTATTGAGCCTTCTGCATCCATGTTTCTTGCAATCCTGACCAGATCAGCCATCAGAGCACCTCTTCAAAAGTGGAGCAGATTATTACATAATACGTAGGTAATGATGAATTCATAATACATCACAAAAAATTCCAACTATAACAATAATAGCTCTGTTACTCAAACAATTTCCATCGCCCATTATGGTAATCGGTCATCCATTATGGTAATCGGTCATCCATTGAACTCTGCCGTGCATTTGACGGTTCAATACGTAATGTTTTCCGAAACTTTGATCTTGGCGTTTAGAGATTAAAGGCTTTGCTAAACGTTGTCCCTAATTGATTTAACAAACGGTGTTCAGTTAACTATTACAAGGTCGTTTGTCTAGGTTTTAACATTCAGACGGGACCCCATAAGGGGGTGAGGCACAAGAGGGGCACCGGTGCGTTCCGTTTGGAGATCCCGGAGCCCCTCCAACATGTGTCGAAGGCGGCCACCGGGGGGGTTTTAGTGGGTAAGAATCCCACATAACCCAGCCCTCTCCCACACAGAGGCTGGGTATCTATCGAAGATTTCCCCCCCGACAACAAAAAAAAAGGCTCTATGTCAGCACTAAGATTGTACTCCTCATTTCTGATTCTATCGCGTAGCGAAACTCCGAGCATAGCTCTCTCCATTGCACGTTGAGCGACCTTGAGCATTCTTACGAGGCCCATAGTAAGCGAACACGTCTCAGTACCATATGTCTACTACGACTACTATTAAATGAGTGCAAATACGGCTCCGCTAATTACCCGCCAACTCTTATCAGTTACACCACACCCCAACCGTCCGCAGCGAAAGTAGCGGCCAGTGGTTTGTGTGATGAAATCCTTGAAATATTTATAACTAATTCGCCAAAGTCCGGGCTTACGTTTCGCAATGATGCGTAAGACGCTTTTTCTATGAATTTCAAAGATCTGGGTAGAAAGAAAGTTTTGGAGATATTTCAAGACAGATTGGAGTCTAATGGACCGACAATTCTGCTAATTATCTATCTATTGTATACTAATAGGTAATCTCTCAAGGTATCTCAACGCGCAATGGAGAGAGCTATGCTTGGGGTTTCGCTACGAGATAGAATCAGAAATGAGGAGGTCCGTAGACGAACTAAAGTAACCGACATGGCTCAAAGAATTTCAAAGTTGAAGTGGCAGTGGGCGGCACATAGCTCGCAGAACCGATGGCCGGTGAGGCAGAAAGGTTCTAGAATGGCGACCACGAACCGGTAGACATAGTGTAGGACGGTCCCCCACAAGGTGGACCGATGATATCACACGCGTCGCAGGAAGCCGGTGGATGCGAGTGGCGGTGGACCGTGATGTGTAGAAATCATTGAGGGAGGTCTATGTCCAGCAGTGGACGTCTTTCAGCTGTTAGATAGATAGGTAATTAACTAAAATGAAACGGTTTAAAATGAAATTTACTGAAACCAAAGCGGAGGCCAAAAGTTATTTACTGAATACTTTCAAAGAGTCACAAACAATGCTGACCCTTGAATAACTTTGGATGCTAACTCGTTCAAAGTTAAACCAAAGCATTGTATTAAAATTAAAGTTTTAATTAGTAACAAGATTACATTAAATAAGGGTGAAGGGAGGAAAACTATTTATTTTGAATTACAACACTTGTTAGATCTTTGGTTTCAAATTATTTTTTTTATGATTTATGACTTTAGTATGAGTAATGACGACCTTCACATGTAAAATGTAAAGTTCTCGTGGGATAGGTTTGTTTTAATTTTTCATAGAGTACCAATAAATTCATTCTCTCATACATTTGATTCTGAGGCGATACGGAGTTCGCGGGGACAGCTAGTATCACATAAAAGATAAAAAAGCGAAGGTAGAGTTCGATTCAAAGCTGTGAAGTGGAATTATAGTTTTAACTAGTTTGTGTCCCCCGGGCGCGCTCGTATAATTTTAGAACAAATGTTACTGGATTTTCTGTTTTCAATGTTTTGATATGACGTGTCGATCATACCACTGGACATAAACAATGATAATATTAAACCTATTTTTGTTTTTTGTCGAGTTTGTTTTATACATTTCCGTGAGTGAATTTTGAGACACATTTGTTTGCGTATTCCGCGAGAATCCGCCCATTGCCAGGAATAAAAAGTATCTTCAATTTCGATCCTGGTTATAAGGCCCCGCTGTTGTCGGTCCATATGAATAAACCAGTGTTATTATAGTAGTTGTAGAGGTAAGAAAAAAAAACATTTTGTAAGTGCCCCCGTAGGCCTATACAAGAATAAATGATTTGACTTTGACTTTTACTTATGGGCTACCAAATCATTAATAGTGATACCAAATTTAGATTTAGGTTACCCAATTCTTTGAAATAAAACTAATTTTACGGATTTTATCGCGATTATTTTATGTTTTTTACGTTCCCGACGCTTCCGCTGCTTTACAGCAACCATGGTCACGGGAGGACTTAAAAAACATAAATTAAAAGCGACAAAATCACCCAATTGTCACCCAATTCATGTCTGTTAAAAGTTCCAATTTTGGTATCAGTCACTCAATTGATATCAAAATTAGATACAGAAGGAACAGCATAGATAACCAATCGTTTGTTCTCTATGTCCAGTAACATATACCATGGTTATTTAAAATCTCAATTACAATATTTTTATTCGTGTAAACTATTACAGTAATTATGAAACATAACATTTTTTACAAAATTATAGATAAAGATTCTACTCTTTGGTTCGAATCCTGGTAGAGACAAACTTTGTGTGATGAGCACGAATGTTTGTACCCAAGTCATGGATGTCCAATATCTATGTAAGTATTATATACTGGGTTCGGCCTCAGTCCATTGTACGGTACTCATAATACAAGTGTTGCTTAGTGTGGGACCGTATAGTTGGTGTGTTCGTCTGGTGATATTGTTATTTAAAAAGTTACTTTTCACAAATCAAACCAAATGATTAATGAAATCATTTAATTACTAGCCATCATCTTAATCATCTGTAACTAGCAAACATGTTTTTTGTAACTTTCTTTTTGATATTAACTTCGCCATTATACACAGATATCCCATTTGTCATCGCCTTAATGTCGCCATATTTCCGTGCGCAAAAGTATTGTTAAAGAAAAACTAGTCAAATATTGTTATTAGGGATATTAAATAGTTCATAGTAAGTTTTTGTCCATTGGGGTGTTAGTTTAGTGTTGAGAAAACGAAAAAGAAAACTTCGGGTGTACAGAAGTTTGTTGATTAATCATTATGACAATTTGCTATTATTAAATGATGATTATGATAATGAAACAAATCCCCTACCCATATCAATAAAATTTACCGGTCAAGATGACCGGGGTACTTGAAAAGTCAAGTTATACTTTTTTATATCAATTTCTTTCACCCGTGCACGTTTAAACATGAAAGGTTAATAATTTATTATCGTAATTATATTACACACTATATATCAAAGAAAATGAAACAAATTTGAGCACTTTATGGTTCAACTTTCCACCAAAAAGTCTATATACCTAGTTCAAAATGATCTATTAGAAGTGCTTCTAAAAACATATTTTTGCTAACAAAGTTTAACTTAACAATCTTAATATGGACAATAGAACCTCGTGTGATAAAATCTTAAACACGACAGATTAATCTACTTCCCCGTTCTCAGACAAGCCATAAATAACTTTGTGTGTATAAAGGAAAGCTTTCTTGATGAAAAGCAGAGACAATCGCTTCAAAACATAATAATTATGAACAGACGCGGCCATTCATTGCGTTGCCGTTCTAGTTAATGATGATTATTCATTACTGTTTATTTAATGTTGTTAATAAACTGGGAATCATTCGAGCTTTGTACATTGCGTAATTAAAAAAAATATATATTGATAACTTCTTTTTTTGGACGGTTAAAAACGTACAGTTCAAGACATCCAAAACGACCTAGTGCATTATTTTAAAAAGATCTGCGCGTAATCGGACCTATTTTTAGGTTTAATTTCTTTTTAATATATTTTGAATTGTATTCTTTTTTGTTTTCATTTGTTCAGTTGAGTTTGGTTCTGTTGTTCTAGCTATTATAATGTTAAATCGTCTTCCTTTCCTTGCATATCCCTTTTTTTCACCCTCCTCTAAGCTATCGATCTAATCAGTAATAAGATCCTTGAACCTTTTGTTCGATTAATACATCTCCGCCCCATCCTATATTTATTGGGGCATAATTCCAATCTAATACAACTTTCACCCAGACTAGCACACGAGAACTACAACTCTACTAGAACTAATTAACAGTACAAATTAACGGTAACATATAAGTAAACTAAATTGCCCTAAATCGTGTCCAGACTTCATTTACTTATTCCGATTTTGGAATAGTTTAAGTATGTAGGCAACTAATTCTGATTCATAAGTAATAATAATATTTAAGTATCAATACTTATAATAAAGGCATTATGTTTAAAGATTTTTTTCGTCCATTTATAAATGAATGAAATCGCTATATTACTTATTAGTGGGATAAGCAAATATATTTCTTAATCTGCTTTATCTTTGATTTAGTATAATTTGATCAGACATTAAGATGAAATCAATCCATCAATTTAGTTAATATGAGATTATTTCAGCCGAGAATAAATCTCGAAATTTTGTACTCAATTTTCAATATTCAGATCGTAATGGATATTAAAAGGGTAAACCTTCAATTTACTAAGTATACATTATACTGTAACTTATTGACTTCAAATTGAAAAAGAGGCTAGAGCAAGAAGTCTGTATACGCGTATAAAAGGAGAGCACAGAAAAAAATATAATACAGGCTTAAAAAAAATTGCGTGGATATTTTAAATAATTTATTTCTTAATTGTAATCATGACTGCTGTGCATACAACTCACTATAAGAACAGGTATTATATTGCACTTATAATTCAATAAAAAGATCCAATTATGAATTTCATTTCAGCAAACAAAAGCGGTCGCGAACTCTTTGATTAAGTCTTCTCTGTATAACGCCGGTCCTAGAACGTTGCCCTGTGGCACTCCCCACAAATTAGCTTTAAACATACGTTAAACATTTATGATGAAAACTTTAATTACAAAATTACTTATTCTTATTGCGTTTCAGAGGTCCCTTAATTGTATTAGTCTGAAGACAAAGTATAATCGAAAGTTTAATTTCATATTATACCAGTGAAAGGTTAATCAAATCTGGAGAATATTTTTTTAAATGAAATGTATTATTTTAATATTAATTTTGGTAATTTAGTAATTTTGGGGTCGAGTCACCTTCGTCCGTAGGAGAATTAAGTACCCTCGAGATACCCTACACGTGACCCTGGGTGGTGCCAACCAGGTGACAACTCTACTGGTGGTAGGCTTCGGCCGTGGCTAGTCACCACCCACTCAACAAAGCCATGTCGCCAAGCGGCCTAGCCGTGTTCCGGCATGATGTTCGGTGTTGCCATTCATGGATGGCGGGTCAGATCAGTTGCGCTGCATGTGCCTCGATCTACTGCCGCCTTCCTACCTAGGCAAGTATGCTCCATCGTAGATCTCATCGTCACTTACCATCAGGTGAGATCGAGATCAAATACTTGCCTATAATGTAATAAAAAAAAAAAAAAAAAAGGTAATGAGCTTTGTTAAAAATTCTTAACTTTCGAGGATTGATATTATGTATTGTAGGTAAGTATATAAATAAGGGAGTCATATTATAGTTAGGTGCATGTTTCAGTCGGACGTTGGATGGGTGACCGAATTACAACAATTGATCTCCGCCTTTGCTTTGGATGTTAACTCCCATTATTTATTTTTAAACATCTGCATCAGGTACATCTAGCATTTTTAACAGTCATCAAAATCCGAAGCCAGAATAATTTTGACAAGAAAATGGTCTTTCTCATATTATTGGTTATAAAACTATCCAATTCGATAAATTATTATTTGAAATCAGTGCTCTAGGTAGTAAGCTTGCATTATCTTTTATTGCTGCTCTACCGTTAAAAATCTAAATATGTTACAGCATTACCATAAATTTTAAAAGCACCATTCGACTTTATGTGTTACACTACCGCCACATTATAGTGCGAATATTCGTATCGCGATTAAACTTCGTGATCTACGACGATCCGTATGGACCACATTAAAAAAAAACTTCGCGATTAAAAACGTCGCGATATACTTATTAGGCGAAAAAATGGAAGAGGCTGTTTCGCTATATTATATATCGGTAAATAAATATTTATGGCATCTTTGTTGTTTGAATTTAATAAATAAAATTGTGAAGAAGATAAAAAATAGCCAATATAAGCCTCACCCATGCGTCCGTATTTTTGTCCGACTTCAAAAAGGAGGAGGTTCTCAATTCGGTTGTATTTTTTTTGTGAGATGCCTTTTGGTGGTTCCATAGAAGTGATTCTGATTCATAATTTGCTGTAAGCTCCAAAATTCGTTTGTTAATCCAGTCCATATTTTATATTCACGACTAAATCAGAATATTAAATGCAACAAACAAATACGTGAAAACCGCTTGACGTCTCGGTGAAAACAAATCACGCGAAGTGTAGCCAAACGCACGAACGTTGTCGCAATAAAACCCTTTGATGTGCGACAATTTACCGACAACGGCGCAAAGGGCATTCGTGTTCGCCTGAACGATTCGCGATATGACGAATTGTCTGGCCAAACGTGTCGCACATCGCGAATCTTCGCGCTAGCTCGATGATGTGGCCGTAGCATTATGCACATACTTGACAATAATTTTATCTCCGTTCCTCCTAATGTATTGTCTGTCGTACCTTCATTTGATATTACAGCTATAATTATTCCACTGTAACCGATAAATGTAAATAGTCCGCTAGCATATTTTTAGCCTTAAAATTAGTCAATTGAAATAACTTATTTTGTGTTCCGCTGGAGCTTATTTTTTACTTCAGACGAACAGGTTAACTGCACTGTCCTAAACTAAGCAATGCTTGTATAATGGGTACCGTACAATGGACTGGAGGTGAAACCAGTATAAAATAAATTTCACAAAATATTATATACTGGGTTCGCCCCCAGTCCATTGTAGTACCAGGTAGCCAGGTAGCCAGGTACCAGGATTTGAACCCGGGACCTTCGGCATAGAAGGCAGGGTCACTACCAACTGAGCTAATCAGGGCGTCAAAATGAAATAGATTATTATGCCCAGGACGCCGTGAGTAGAACTCTTGGAGTAAAGGAATCTCTCTCAAACTTACTATAAGAAAAACATGCATAAAACAGTAATCCTGTTTGAATAAAACTAATTTTACAGATTTTATCACGTTTATTTTATGTTTTTACGTTCACGACCACAACAAAAACAACTAAGTATGAGGGTACCCCAGTTCAAACTATGACACTAGGACGTCAACCACCTCAGTCCTCCCGTGACCATGGTTGCTGTAAAGCAGCCGAAACGTCGGGAACGTAAAAAATATAAAATAAACGTTTATCGCGTTTATTTTTTAAATTAGTTTTATTTCAATGTGTAGTACTCGCGTAAATATAAGAAATCAATCCTGTTAAATTTAAAAATCCATTCATATCCAAGCTATTCCGTTACAAATGCTAACATATAATTGAACCCCATACCCGCTTTTGATTCGCTCCACCAAGCCGTTGTACCTAGCCGCGTTGTTCAACTCGGTTGAACAAATACATGCCACTAATTATAAAGTTTAAGGTTAAAATATGTGACCATAGTTAACTTGTCGGTCTACATTTAGATTGCATGTCATCAATCTGATACAGAAGTAGACTGTAGGTGGCTGTGTCAATTATTATCTCGTCGTCCCAGCTCCAAAACTAGCTTAACTAGTGCCGCTAGCACACACGCCGCCCTAAAAGCATGTCCATTAGACATCAGGTATTGTCAATAAGACCTTAATATTTTTGTTAAGCTTTTTATTTTTGTTCTGTATAGTCAACTGCATTTACGGTTAAGTGAAAAGGTGGAAACAAAGCGTTTTGTTTATTTTAACTAGTCAACGTGTATGCTATAACTACTGTTATTTGACCTTAAACAAATAAACACTAGCCTGACCCTCAAACTTGTAGAAAGCTGCCGCCCATTTATAATTGCATTACAAAGCACTTTTCTTCTGAAATATCATTGATTCTTCTCAAGTCATCCCCTTCCCGCTCATCCCCCTCAACCTCATCCCCCTCCTCCTCATCCCCCTCTTGATCATCCCTCTCCTTCTCATTACCCTCCCCCTCTTTTTGTTGACGACCTGATAGATCAGTTCGTAGTGACCCTGCTTTCCGTGCTTCGAATCCCAGTAGCGGCAAACTTTGTGTGAAGAGCACGAATGTTTGTACTCCTAATACTAGTTTAGCGGAAAAGGGAAGATCTTCCAGCCAGGTGGGTGGTATGCCTGGCGGGGCGGCCGCTACGCCCCAACGGTTATTGTCGGGATCTTGTATATTATGATATGTGCTCCGAAAACTCTCATATCGCGTTTCAGGATTGTATTGAGAATTGTCAATTGTTTTTTAATGCGTCTGCAGCGCCATCTGTGTAGCTTGTGCGCGTTTGAAGAGGTCGCTACACTAGGGTTGCTTAGTTTGGGACCGTACAATAATTGATATGTTCACCTGGCGATACTATGTATTATTATCATTTTGCACAAACGTATAGGTTACATATTTCTCATGTCTAACATACCATGGTCGTTCATATCAGTCGTTGTTAGGTATAGCCCATTACCTACGATGATCAAAGATTTTATGTCGTTATTTCCGCGTTATGACCCCATTAGCAAAACGTGTAAATGGGAATTTATGGTGTGGACCTTAATGGGATTTATTCGTGCTTTGTTTATTGGCTCGGGGACAGCATGTTATAATAAAAATTAATTAGCCTTTTAAGCCACTGCTGGGCTGGTTACCTCAATGCGATGATTAGTTAGGTAAGTCCATCATGATGGCTAAGTGCCGTCTCTAAGGGGCTGGCTTATACAGACATAACTTGCCAGACCTTCCCTAAATCTTTGCCTTTATCGCAGGGGTTCCCAAACTTATTTTATCTACTGCCCACTTTGAGAATGAATTATTCTTTTGCGCCCCTTTTTTTCACCTACTCGAAAACCAATATAACTTCAAATTCAATTAATGATTGTAAGCCTCTACACAACGCCCCCATTTTTTTATGGGTCTCTAACACCCCCCCCCCCCCCCCCCCCTTTAGGCCTGCAGCGCCCAAAAGGGGCTGCTTTATCGTGCACCAAGTGAAATTCAAAGATCACTCATAACCTTTGAAAATCCTGAGCAAACCCATGCGTCCTTGTCACCCGTGCGAGCGTTCCACAAACTTGGCTGTTGGTTGACCTCATTTAACAGCAAGAACAAAATAATATTTTCAGTTAAGGGGGAAGCTCAGGGTCAGGGCGCGAAATTCAAAATGTCAATAGTTTTTATTTTTTTACGAAAAATTTGGACATCTTTACGATGTAATTTAGTGTTTTGCGATATTACCATTCTGCATTGGATGTCTCGATGTATTAAGTTTGCTTAAAAAAGTGCCTAATCCGATACAATACCATAAGGTTTGTAAAAACCGCTACTTTTACTAACTTTATGGTGTTGTATCGCTTTAGGTACTTTATAAAACAAATTTCAATTAGTGACTTCTCAGAATACAATTTAAGTAATAACAAAGGCAGACTGATTTTGGCAGTGCCCGATGAGCAATATTGCTTAGCTAAATGTTGTCAGAATCGAAAATATGAAAAGACTGTCGATATTATTGAAGTAAGCTGGGGTAGGTAGCTGATATTTATTTCTCTTAATTAGGGTTGGCTACGCGATTTTGTCACGAAGTGACGGCTATCTGCTCACTCAGGCATAACCATTGGTAGTAGGTACTGGTGACCTACATAAGACCAGCTGTTAGATAGACGATACAAATTGGATAAGACTCCGTGAGGGTTGTGTCTTGACGCTCAATATAACACAGACCCGATCACACATAGGGTAGAACATTACTTGAGTGGAGTCCCAGAACTGGCCAATAACGAATGGGCCGACAGTAAACGAAGTGAACCGAACATCTGGTCAAGATAGGAGGGAAAATTTAAATACCGAACGCCAAAGATCGTGATGGTGTGCTATGAAGGAGACCTGCAGTCCACACTGGGTGACTAAAATTGACAAACAAGGGGAAGAGATGTCTGCCTGAATTACTATTATGAGTGTTCCAATATTTATTTACTTTTATATTTATTTATTTGATTCTACTTTCATTGTGCGAACTGCCAAGGACTAGAACACGCTACCGGCGTCTTTGTTCCCCGTTGACTTCAATCTGGGTGTTTTCAAGTCGAGAGTGAACAGGTACCTTCTAGGCAAGTATGCTCCATCGTAGATCTCATCGACACTTACCATCAGGTGAGATCGAGATCAAATACTGTATATAAAATATTTTTTATATATATTACAATGACAGCTGGGCCCGTCAACTAAGCCCTCACAAGCAAGGAGGAGCATGTCAGTTCCATTTGTAATATAAATATTGCCACTTTGACGGAGACACGTGCTGAAGCGATTGAAAACGTACTTTAGGTATTACACACTCGGTTTGGCGGCTCATATAACTTGACGCTCCTCGCGATAACCCCGCGATATAGTCATGACGGTTTCGGGAATATTATATGTGTGTATCCAGAGAATAACATAAGGGAGATCATTTCGCTATAAACGTTGGATAACGCTGCACTAACACTAGTAGCGCAAGTGTTATAGGCCCTCCTAGTTCCGGTTTTGACCTATTTTTTGCAACTTAGATGCACACTGACTATATGGTACCTACGAAGAAATAAGAAGTTATGAGATACCTGTATTTCCTATAGCTGCGTCTTTATCAGTCCGGTCAAGACTTCCGTCGAATGTTTTAAACTAGCTAGTACTCTTTAAATTAATTTGTGGTTATCAAGCTGATTATGACTTATTGGATTTACACAATGACAAACGGGATTTGTGTTTAACTTAACCAACTAAGAAAATCAGACAGTGAGTACTCAGAAACTAACGTGTGTTAAGAGAATGTTTATGCTAGCCAGCTGTTTGTAGCTTTTATACATGGTATTGACGGGTCCGCACATCCTCCCCACACTTATGTTTCCTCGATAAAACCATTGAATATTTCCCCACAGGAATATGAATGTCACCGCGATTTATTATCGATCCCACTTTGTATTTTATTCGCTCCCCTGAATATGAGTTATTCGGTTATAAATGATTGCGTGCGATCCGAAAATTGTATGGATTCAATGCTTGTGCGAAATTTCATCGCGTTTGTGGTATGAGCCGAACGGTGAATGCACAAATCATGAATGCTGATAATAGCTGGTTTGAATATAAAATGGTGACATTTATGTGACCATGGTATAAAGATATGCTACGCCAGGTATTCTGATATCTGAAGATGGTACAAGAATACGTCATGATCAGTGCATCGTCAATACAATTAACACCGCTCACTGGTCGAATAAGGCCGATGACGTAGCCTTAATTATACTCAAACGTATTTAATTTTACTCAACAATATTTCCTGTAGTGTTTATATACTGCACACTATAATTAATTATAACTGTAAATAATGATACCCACTAGGCAACTTTATTGAGACGCTTATCGTAAGGCCACAATACGTGAATTCTTTATGTATTAACAACCAATAAACAATCGTGAGAATCCTACACAAAACCCACTTGGAAACATTCTAAGAAAACTCATTAATTTTGTTACAGATTTTCCGGTAAATGTGCCTGACAAACAACCCTTGAAGATCCAAAAACAGTTCGGTGATGAAGAGTTGGGAACCGCAGAAAGATGGACGTTTTGAGTCAAAGAATACCCAGAAATAGTAGATCAGAATGGAGGTTCGGAGGCCTCCTGATCTCATTGTACATAACCTTGTTTCTAGCCCAGATGTGTCACTCAGTAGAACCAAGTCATGTTAACGTAACCAAAAGAGATTTAGATAATAATTTAGATTCTAAAAACTGCCATAGCTGTCGTAGTAGTAAAGAATCCTTAGAGAAATATATCAGTAATGTGATTGGAACTTTAGGTAATATCACCAGTGAAGACAGTTTGAACAAAACTGTCGTTTATTTAGAAGAAGCTGTAGAAAAATTATTAGATGAAGCATTCAGTAAGAAGACATATGAAATTATTGATGGCGTAGCCATTAAATCTGATAAAAATGTTAATGAAACTCAAATAGAGAGGAATGACTTGGAAGAAGTTAAAGGCAGAGATTTGTTCAGCAAATATACGTATGAGTACAGGATGTATCAGAAGATTAAGGAGTTTATTAACACGCATATACTATCCATTAACTTGCCGATGGCTGCTAAGTGTAAGTATATAATTTCAAGCTCAATTTGATAAAATTACTTTACTTCAATAAAACCCTTGCAATACAAAGCTCTTTGCTGTTCATCCAAAGTCGACAGTAGATGCGACTGGAAAACTGATCAACTGAACATCAAAATCAAGACCGTAAGTCTGTAATGGTGATCAGAGATAATTAATCACTATTGAAACTTCTACTATTCGTAACAAAATACATATAGAAGAACTGGAAACATATTGCTCTTAAAGGCAAAAAAAATATTGTTCGTATTCGATGAACTATGGTGTATTAATTTCCTCGTCGCATTTACCGGCAATTACAGGTCATGGTATTCAAACCTCGAATCACATGGAGTCAACCTTTTTGATTTAATTTTTTTATGTTTTCAGCGTTCGGTCTCAACAGATTTTTAGTACCGCTGTTAATCGGTGGTCAGGTTCTCATCAAATCTATTCTCTTCGCGATGTTCCTGCCCAGTATACTCGGCAGTTTCGGCAAGATACTCGGCAAAGGTAAGCCAAATTCGATACGGTAACTGACGACTACAAAACGCGTTTGACTCCAAATTATATTTTTCATAAATGTCGTCTCCCTCAACAAATCAAAACAGCTAAAGACAATTAGTGGGAAGTCTATTGCTTATTTTTCAGCTGTATATTTCTCATTGTTTCTGGATACAATAAAAATACCAATAAAATAAGAAGATATTCGCTGACATTTGAACACGTAGGTACTTAAACGACACGGATTTTCTAGTCTATGCTACAATCTTCAAGGAAAGGTGATCCTATAAAATCCAGTGTCTAGTTTAAGCTTATAAACATAAACCCTAGACTTCTTGCAAAACGACCGGATTATAGCACTCTTAGCTCTGAAGACAATGAAATGGGAGGCTGGCAAAGTTGAATGCGATGATTTCCTTAACGGACCATCAAAGTTTACTGTGATACCTTATTGTTATGTAGACAGTTTATGTTATGTTTATGACAAGTAGCAAACATTATGTGTTATGTTATTTTTTATTGGTTAAACAAGTTGTATACGCTTAATAGCTAGCTGAGATCTGTTATATCTTTATCTATATAATAACAGCAGTGGATTCTTCTCACGTCCCCTTTCTGGGGAGATGGGGAAACTGTTTTAGGGCTGAGCCTTTTTTCTGCATCGTCAACTACTTATGGACGGTTCAATGGTGTCACATTACCAGCTCTGAATAGCATCAAGCTCTATTATAGACGTGTTAATTTCGCCAACCAGCACTGAGCCAACGTGGTGGTCACCAAATTTCGGGGCTCATCGAGGGTAGACCCCAATTTGCATCGCAACCACAATAACTCCATGGAGTGTTCAAAATGGACCACTAGATCATTAGTAAACGCTGTCGACCTTATATGAGTGTCCTTAAAAAGGGTAATTATATTTTTCAGGAATATCCTCACTTTCAGCAGCATCAAGCCAAGCCAGCTACCCACCACTGAACACCGACGATCAGACTGGTTATAACACAGACAATAAAGACGTCATGGGCTACGAGACCAACCAGGCTGGCACATATGCGTACCCTCAGGATGGGATGTACGATGCCAATGATGTGAATGAGCTGGGGAATGTAGATATGTCAAGGTATGGTACCAATCAACTTCTTAATTCCATCTCAGACCGATGTTAAACCTAGCAGCTGGTAGATACAACGCTTGCAACTTTTAACAGTCAATGAAGTATTATACTCTTTTTAACTATTTAGTATCAACAAATTTTCTAATTAATTCACTAACCTAACTAGTTTACTACTAACTTCAACTACTAGTTGGCTAAGAGTAGGGCTAGATTCTACACAATGTATTCGAACAATTATACTATCAGCAACAGTCTAACAGTTTATGGGAATTCAATTTCATTAAATGCTAATTACGCTAAGAAATTCGACTGCACGTTCAAATTTCGTTGCCAATTTTTATGTTCTCTGGTCAGTTCAAGTTCAGTGGCTAAAGCACACATTTTCACGTTTTCCATCCCTCTCATACCACAGGTTTCATAAATAAGTGGGACAGTATGTTTTCTCGATGACGTACGATAGTACCTATAAGAAGTTTCTGCTTACCCCACAGTGCTTCCATGCTCTACTTCTGTCTACGATCGCACATAAAGCTACCGTTTTTTTGACAAACACTCCCGTTAACCTTCAGGTTGTTTGTCAACACGCCTTCATTCAAAAAAACATGCGTAAGCTAAGTAACAAACACGTAAACTTTGACAAATTATTTGATCGTTTCCAAGTCCCTTTATGGGACACGCCATTTTCATATCATCATGTCACATGCATTTTTTTTTATAATGTGTATTTATTGAATGTGTTATTGCTATTAATTACTTGACATTGGCAAAATACCCGCTAAGTTGTGGGTGAGGCCATATTCATATCCGTTTTACTTCATCGCATCTCATTTCGTAAAGAAAGAAGAAGAAGTCCCTTTATTTTGTCAATCAAGTTGCCCTTTTCAATATAAACACAAGATCTGTGGGAGATTAGCAAGATTCGATAATGCCTCGCAATTTGCGCCAACCGTCTGAGTTCCCTATAATCACATTTTTTAAATTTCCCTTTCAATTTGCGGTGTGTTGACTACGTTTGTAAATGTTTTGCTGAAAGGTACCCTCGTCCTGTGCTTTTCAATATACCAGATTTTTGCCTTTCATCTTGAAGAAAGAATTATGTTTGTACGGTTGAATGAATAAATTAATAAGTTGATAGTAACTTGAGCACGTACATTATAGAAATCGTTTGTAGCAACCTTTCAACCTCGCCACACAGATGGCGTTGCAGATGACATTCAGAAAAAAAACCGAAAATCTCATAGCGTGTTTAAGGATTATTTTAAGAATCGAATTAGCTAGTGTTTGTAGAGCTAAAGAAATCAAGGACAGAGGTTACAATTTTAACCTTTATGTCTTTTTAGGTCACCGCTATAGCTTAGCTTATGTAACAGTGGTAGAAAATTGTATTGGGCTAAATCAGCGTATACAGTCAAAACCCATTCGGAAGATTTGAGCCGGTTTAGATTTTAAATGGGTTCCGACTCTCAGTCGCTATGTTTCACATTAGAATTTATTATTTGTTTTATTTGTGTATCGATCATGAAACTAATTCAATGGTGCAGTTATTCAATATTACTCATCGGAATTCTAGACTCGCACTTGCTTTTTCTTTACAGTTTTTATTAAAGGTTCATTTTAATTGCAGTCAAGAATTAAGACTTTTTAAATTTACTGTTTCTTCAATTATGTTTTATAAAACCCATGCAATTTTTATTTTTAGATACGGTGCCGACGCCCAGAACGCGTTCTTGCCATCCAAGAACAGCTACTACAAGAACCAGATGGCGACAGCCCCTAACAATTATAAGGTTTTGTATATACATTGAAACACACACACAAACACATCAACTGTAAGGTCAAACAAAGCAATGGTTGTACTGTAGCGACCTCTTCAATCTCGCTACAAGAAATATGTCTCACCACATACAAACACAGATGGCGCTGATGTATTTGGATGCAATGGAACTATTACGAACGGGCATTTGGCTCGTTAATTAAATAAATTAGAAGCGCATTTCATCCTGTTCCTTTTACTGCTTGAGCATCTCGTCCAAGGTTCTAAGAGTCTACTGCATATTCTATTATTCTGACATACCTTCCTAATTTCTATGAATCTCTGCGCACGCTTGAGCCCACAGAAAACCAACATAAGTAGAATGGCATTCGCTCATGAAGCGGTGTCCGAACAGTGTTTTAGCCAACATTATTTATTTTTTGTGTGGCAATGAGTAGCTTACTAGTAGGTATGCCATCTAATAATTATTCTTCATTCCATGATAGATACTTAAAAGCCGTATGTTACAGGTGTTCCAGAAGATCCCGGCTTCGTCCATGATACTGAGCAACTACGATCCGTTTTACTCACCGCTGCTCTCAAGACTTGATGGGATATTTGCTAGACTCGGTCAGTTAGTTTTCAAAAGTCTACAGCGTAAAACCTTCCATACATTGTGTGTTACTCTGGCCTAGTGCACGTTAACAGAATTACAGATTATCTTGAGACAAAATTTCGCGATGTTTTTCTGCATCGTTCAGCTTAAGGGGGAAGCTCAGGGTCAGGGCGCGAAATTCAAAATGTCAATGGTTTTTATTTTTTTACGACAAATTTGGACATCTTTACGATGTAATTTAGTGTTTTGCGATATTAGCATTCTACATTGGATGTCTCGATGTATTAAGTTTGCTTAAAAAAGTACCTAATCCGATACAATACCATAATGTTTGTAAAAACCGCTACTTTTAATAACTTAATGGTGTTGTATCGCTTTAGGTACTTTTTTAAGCAAACTTAATACATCGAGACATCCAATGCAGAATGTTAATATCGCAAAACACTAAATTACATCGTAAAGATGTCCAAATTTTTCGTAAAAAAATAAAAACCATTGACATTTTGAATTTCGCGCCCTGACCCTGAGCTTCCACCTTAATTTACACACAAAATTATAAAAACCCAGAGAGGCCAGTTAGAAATCGAAGTTGTCAAAGCAATAGTAACGACATCTAACCTCCTCTGCATTTGAGAACCCAGAAGCTGGTAAAAATAAAAAACTTTCTGCCAAAAGCTCTTAATGTGTTTGTTATACTGTTGGCCGGATTCGCCCTTTTCATCTCATCATGTCATAATCCATTTTTTATTTAAAATGTGTTTTTATTGAATTTGATACCGTTATTAAAATACTTGTTACTGGCAGAATACCCACTAACTTGTGGGTGAGGCTATATTTCATCTTATTCCATTGTATATCATCGCATTTCATTTCATAAAGGAAGATGAAGAACTGTTGGCCATATCTGCTTAGCGACATTATTGAGGCACGAAATAGTAGATTTAGCCACAAGGTGTCATTTATAGTAACGCATGTGCCATCTATTCTTATTTCTTTTGTCTCTGTCTTATGATACCGTCTCACATACGCGATAATAATCTATACAAATAAATAAAATTGGAGTCTGTTTGTAATATTAAAATAACCGCTTTTTACTAAGTGCATTTGGATGTATACACGGGTACATATACCAAAACAACATTTTTTACAAATTTTGTCTGTCTGTCTATCTGTCGTTTGTTTCGGTTAATCTCTGAAATTGATGGACCTATTTTGACGGGACTTTCACTGGCAGATAGCTGATGTAACAAGGAGTAACTTAGGCTACTTTTATTTTAGAAAAAACTTTTTTGTTAAATACCACGCGGACGAACTCGCGGGTAACAGCTAGAATAAATTATAATAAGCAACACTGTTCTATCTTCCAGGTCTGGCGCCTTCAGAGAACGCGGTGGACGCCGGCATGCCGGTCGGCGGTCAGACCCTGAGCGACGCGAAGCTGGAATCCTGTCGGGAACAGCTGATATGTCACATGTATGCAAGCCCTGGAAAGTATGCGCCGTATAGTAATCTGGTGTCAGCGCAATTGAGCAGGTAAGATTGATTAGTCAGTGAGCAAAATTTAATGGACTTAAGACGTTGTCGAGAACCAAGTTCCATGTTTGCAAGCACAACTGGTATACCAGTTGTGCTTGCAAACATGTACTACCTGTAACACATACCTACAAAAAAACACAAACTTTGGGTAAAGGTTACACTTAATACCTATGGTAAAGTTATAGAAATCATTTATGTCGAAGGTCATGAGTAACAAATGTTGAAATGTTTGAGCGCGCTATGTATCGTAAACAACGCGATTACAACACTACGGTCCGCGCGATGCCCGATGCGTGCGAGTGACGAGCGCGGTCGAGCGTATCGAGTTTTAATTTACATTGCAGTTTTAAGTCTAAATTTATAATCACTTTGAGAAACACTTGTATTATGATTTCAAGCTACAACCTATATAAAAAGAACTGAAAAAAAAACGTTAAATTCATGGAAAGATCGACGGCTAATTCCAACTCAGAATCATGAGTTGAATCCATGGCACCAGTTTTCGTCACGAAGCCACAACCAATATATTAGGGGCAAGCAAGGGGGCGCTATTTACGGATCTCACTCCATCCTAAAAATTACCTCAGGTACTGGTTGAGGTGTATTGCCAGATAAATAATAATAAATATCGGCAGACGAACACACCAACTATACGGTCCCATACTTGCAGTACATATCTGCCTACCTCTTCGGGGATTACAAGCGTGTCGTATTAGCTATCCCACTAATATTATAAATATGAAAGTTTGGATGGATGGATGGATGGATTTTTGTTACTCAATCACGCCAGAACGGCTGAACGGATCTTGATGAAATTTGGCACAGAGATAGATTATAGTCTGGAATAGCACAAACTACTTTTTATCCCGGTAAAATGTATGGTTCCCGTGTGATAGATTTGTTTTAATTTTTCATAGAGCAAAGGATCGACATGATTTTTTGCGTAGGTAGTGGTAGTTTAGGGGAAAGAACATAGAGGAAAAGGACATACTTTTTAATCGCGGGTAACACCGCGGGGTGCAGCTAGGTGCAGCCGCGGGTTTTGTATTTTTTTTTGTAATATACAGACCTACTAAACGCTCCTGATAACTGATATTAGTTAGTGATTGATCTGTAGTGAAATGAAGGGAGTTCAACATTGAATTGGGTAATCTTTGTTAACATTCCAACCTTGTTTCCAGAGAACTGAACGAGCTTCGGCGGCCCGTCTCTGACAACCCTGAGATCCTGCGGTTCTTCAGGTACATGAGGGCGGCTCGCCGAGGCCAGGAAGGCGTGGACTGCTTCCGAGCGCACCCCGGTTGCGCAGCCACCCCGGCGCCCGCGCACACCATGTTCGCCGCATACCATGACATTAATAAACTGGTTACTGCTCGAAAACTGCATTGATATGAGTCTGAGATACCCTTGGGATCTGAGAAGTTGAATGGGTGGGTTAATACTGTATTGATTGGTTATATTTTATCCGATCGATCCAGTCTTGCCCTTAAGTAGAGGGAGCCCTTAGATACAGGTATTATAAGGATGATACACATTCTGATGGTAACATAATTCCAAGGAGTCACTCAAGTAAACGCGCGCCCCGTTTGAGGGACTTAGCTAACACCGGAGTAGTAAGGCCCCTTAAAACTTGCGAGTAGTTTTAACTTTTTTAATTCTCCAATACAAGATTTGTTTCAAAGCTATATTAATCAAACATTAAAATGTTTGATATAAAGGGTAAACTAAGGTATGAACAAAATAAAATAAGATTATTCTATTCTAAAATGTTATTTATTTATTCGTGCGAAAGTAACTTATTGTATGATTGCTGCGTGTTTGTCTGAAAATAAATTTAATATCTCCTAAGTTATATTTCCAAATAATTATTTATTTGCTAGTTAAGTCATTTATTATTTTACTTTGTTGAATCGTAAATCGATTATATTTTCGACAATCTTACTCATGTTTTATTATTATAGATTTTAACTGCTAAATAATTGTAAATACCACCGTATATTTATTTGTCAGTATAAATTATTATTTACATCTGTAATATATTTAAAATAATTAAAGTAATAAAAAAAGAATTTGTTTTCAAAATAAGGATAAGCATTGAGTCCCATTTAGTTTAATTATTCCAGACTTTTTATTTTTTACGATTTAAAGATTTTGTATACAATTTGACAGACAGATATTTTTTATATATATTAAATTATTTTAAATGTGAACTGTAAATCAGTTATAGGTCATGTGCAAATTATTTATTGCAGCATATTTAAGGCCTGAACATTTCTTCTAGCTGTCGAGCCTACAAACGGCTTTAATATGAAATACGAATTTGAACATAAAATTTAGCCTAACCGTTCAGGCAAAGGTTTTTTCAAGATTTCCGTAGTAGAGTCTCAGACGATAAAACAATCGTTAATTCATTATATTCCATTGGTTCGTCACG
The DNA here is from genome assembly GCA_905404115.1 of Pheosia gnoma. Lineage (NCBI taxonomy): Eukaryota > Metazoa > Arthropoda > Insecta > Lepidoptera > Notodontidae > Pheosia > Pheosia gnoma. The sequence goes on from FR989916.1 coordinate 834,387, forward strand.
GCATAGTATATGTGTTACAGTTTCGAAGCAAAATTATTCAGTGTTTAAACATAACAATAAAACTCTACCATGTTATCGTGAGGACTAAATGCCAAACTCTACCCTTAGACGAAGAAATAATAGAGACTGAGTGTCGCACACAACATATTAATGCACAAAAAACCAAGCTGACTTGTGTAGTACATGCAAATTCGAGTGTACGTAAGATCATAATTCGCGTGCACTTCAACCAATGAAATGAATGAATTCGTGACGAACTAATAAAAAATAATGACAGACTTACTGTTTTAACAATTTGATTATTATTTGATAAAGTGGCTTATTTCGATATTCATGTCATTTTAAAAGCCCGGTATTTTGTTATATAACTTACATTTTGTTACAGTTATAAAGATTATTGTAATATATTGAATTATAACTTGTTAATTACATGTTTACAACATGTTTTATTTTGTCCTTTCTGTAGACAATCGGACTCGTTTTAATTTAAGCTTAATATTTTAATGAACATATAGAAATTACTTAAGTAAGCTGGCCGGGCCTGGCTAAGTCGTTTAATTAGCTGCAGTCGTCCAAGGGGTACACCATTAATCGGGATTCCCTAAAATGTTACTTAACCATCGACCGATTGTCTAAGTAATGTAACTTTCTCTTGTGATGGGGTTACATATTTAACATATAAAAACGAACATACTCTATGACAGACTGTGTGCTATATGGGAAACCATCTCGAATGGCTTTTATAGGGTTTTGCATTTAACTTAGCCAGATCCAATGATGACAAAATGAATAGGCAACCATAAGTCAATTGTGTTTTACTTACAGTTTTTTGTGTATTGTGTTTTAGATATGTTAGTAGATGAACGTGGTAGAGTCATTACTCAAATAGCACCTTCTCGTGGAAGAAAAGACGACGAGGGTTATTTGGGAATGGTCCAGCCATCACAAACACATAGGCCTGCAAAAGTGGGCAAACTGGATGCCCAATGGTGGTCGCTCGCTGATGTAGAGACGAATAAGATAGAGAGTTACTTTTGTGGGAGCACTGTGGCAGGAGATTACCTAAGGTAGAGACGTTTGATTCTCTCAAAGGGAGGCTTTTACCCTTTACAAGTATATCTATTTAAAGAGCTATAGAGCTAAGGATTTTACATTCTCAAAGGCTTACCAAATAATGGTCTTAACATGTTATCTCAACAAAGGGTGCTGTTTACAAGATTAACGTATGTAAATACCTTAGAGCAAATGTGTGCACAGTTTTATTTGCTGATCTGAGGCAATATTTGGACATGTAGAGTCCAAATACTGTAACTGAAAATAATAATATAACTGAAATGAAGGGTAAGCCGTCTGTGGGAATAATGAAAGTTTTTTTTTGTATATATTACCTATATCAAGAAAGCTTTCGTATCAAAAATAATGTCTCCTACGATTCTTTTTTTTAATCTGACATGACTAGCCCTGTTGGTAGTGACCTTGCTCTCTGTGCTGAGGGTTCTGGCATCGAATCCTGGTAGAGACAGACTTTGTGTGATGAGCACGAATGTTTGTACCCGAGTCATTTTTGTTTAATAACTATATAATTTAATACTTATATATAGATGTTAAACATCAATGAAAGCTTTTCCCTACCAGGATTCAAACCCGGGACCCTCGGCGCAGAAAGCAGGGTCACTACCAAGTGTGCTAATCAGGTCGTCTATATTTAAATTTTATAAATATTATCAAAAGTCGTACAGGCAACCTTTCGGCATAGGCAAATCTCTGCAAATTATAAGTATCACTTGCTTTTATTACCACAGTGTTACTAATGAGTAAAGCTGCTTACTCATTATTTACACTATAGTAATAAAAAGCAAGGTGGAACCACGTTAAAAAGCTAGTATTGCACACGTATTTAATTTTGAAAATTGATTCAATACACAGCGTCGTTAGGAGATCCTATAATCCAATATGTCGGATCACAAAGGGAGTTACTCCGTTGTCGAAATTAAATTAGTATAACAAACAATATGCCAGTGTCCAAAGTACAACACGTTATTTATATACATGTTTATATGTAAAACAGAATCGTGTTAGTTACAACATTTCTAACTCAAGAATATGTGAGCCGATATTCAATGCCAGGAGCTATTAGGCCTTAGTCCACCACGCTGGCCCAGTGCGGGTAGGCAAACTTCAAGCGTCTTTTAAAGGGATTCTCTCAGACATGCAGGTTTCCTCTCAATGTTATCCTTCACCGTTAAGCATATGATAATAATGCTTAAAAATGAGATTCGCACATGAAATCCAGCAATCCCAGGGTTTGAACCTGCAATCCTTACCGAGGAAGAACCCTTCCTTCTCCCAACTTGACTATCACTGCTTATTAGAAATTAAAAATAAAATATATATAATATAGGATATTTATCTAGAGAGAAAATTCTTGCTACGTGATTAGATTAGATACTCTGAACCTGTTCAAAACTAAACAACAAGAAGTAACAAAATGCTATTCCTTTCACAGATAAAAAGTGTACTTGCCGAAATTAGTTTGCCGAACTTCATCCATGTTTATGTAGTTTGGCTAATCCTGAAAACAGAAGGCAGTACATCACTACATAAGTAGGTAGGTAGGTTTAGTAGGTGCGAGTAATCATAAACCAGGGATTCGCAACATGGTCGAGATAAACGAAAACTGATTTTGGGATAGACGAGATCTAAAAATCGACCCTTATTAATTAACACAAGTTCTTATTTGAAACTTTCATGATACTGTATAAGTTGTGCTACATGTACCAACTTGTTATAAGAATGACAAATATTTTAGTAGGAAGTATCATTGTTGTACTTTTAAAAAACTCAACAAGTCATTAAGGGTGCATAAGTTCGTACAAGATGAAATGATTATTTTGTATGAACAGGAAAAAAAATAGAGAACGGATTTTTAAAGTAATTTGGCTATGGGGTCTGAGGTATCACTTCATTTTGGAACAGGGGTCTCTTATTGATTTCTTATATTTACGCGAATACTACATTGAAATAAAACGAATTTTATCGCGTTTATTTTATATTTTTTACGTTCCCGACGTTTCGGCTGCTTTACAGCAACCATGATCACGGGAGAAAATATTCACAATTCTCGGGCAACTCACATACAATTCCGCTTCTTCTAGCGCAATTGGGTAAAACCCCACATTGCGTGGTTAATTTTTACCCCAAAAAAAAGGTCTATTGCCAACAATATAGCGAAACATTCGACAAATACCAAGATCACTGACTCACCGTATCTGACGTGACGTATTCAGATCCGGTTTTGGCCTCTTCCCCTACCACTTTCTTTGGTAGAAAGTTGACCTGGCTCCATACCACTTGCTCAAGGCATTCTCTACTCTGTTGCCATTGGGTTTAGGTTGAACTTGACTGTACGTAGATACATTTTAGTTATTAGTCATCAGTGCTTAACGTTTTGTAATATAAAATGTATGTCTGTTGGTCAGTGGCGTTATGTTAAGATGATGTTCAGGTTATTTACCTCTAGTGAAACAAATCTTGCTGAAAAATAATAATATTTACAGTGCAGTAGTAAAAATTTTACTGTATGTCAGATCTTTGTAGGTTCCTTGAGATAGTTCCCACTTAGTTCCTAACAAAACAGACTAAAAGTAACAGTGAGGCACTGACTTTAAATCTTTACCTTATATTTTTTTTCAAAGTCAATCACAAATAATTTATTTTGTGTAAGCATATAATATGTCGATATGTTGATTATAAATAATAAATTATGTTCGCAAGGAAATGACAGTATATTATTGTAACTTTGAGAGCAATATTTTTTTTTAAATCGGCAATTGAATATTCTGACTTCATATGATTTATAAAAATGTTCTAAAGAAGCGCAGGTTCAAAGGATAGTATACCCTTTCTGAATCACCCTGTATACGTACTATGAAGCCGCCAATGTCATCATTTATGATCGCTCTTAACAGAACGGGAAACACATAAACCGCTTATCGCCACCCTACTTTGAAACCGGAATCCGGATGTGTGCTACGGGAAATTATAGCTAGAATAATAATAATATCGCCCGACAAACACACCAGCTGTACGGTCCCAAACTAAATAATTATTGTATTATGTACAATGAACTGGGGACGGTTCCAGTATAATACGTAATACCATGACTCGGGTACAATCATTCGTGCACATCACACAACGTTTGCCCCTGCCAGGGTTCGAGCCCGGGACACTCGGTGCAGAAATCAGGGTCCCTACTGACTGAGCTAATCAGGTCGTCAGAAACATCAGTAGTGCAAAACTCAGTGTAGCCTTATTCCCTGATATTATAATTATAGTAAAACTTTCTGGTCTTCCTGTCCTTATTCTATTGTGTATACCAGGAGTGTGTATATCTCAAGAGTCAGAAATCAGAATCAGAATCAGAATATTTTTTATTCATGTAAACCATGAAGTACAGTACTTACTTTACCACCCGTTGGGAATGCCGTTTCTATGGAGAAGAACGGGCAAGAAACTCCATGGTTGCTCTTTTTAAAAAGATCTTTTACATTTTTGAGCAGTACATTGTTATAGGTATGTGAGAACAATGTAGGAACGGCTAAGCAGACTTTAGCAGTTGGTAATAGTCTACCACACTGACCGAGTGCTAGTTGGTGAACTTCACACGGCGTCCGAAAGACGTGCAAGTTTCCTCAAAATGTTTGTTTCACTGTGCAAGGGAGTGATAATCATGATTGAAAAAATCATTCGTACACAATTTTAAAATCTTAAAGGCACTGTATTTCAACCTGCACCTTGTTATTTTTTTCGTAAATACCTACGGGGGCACTTACAAATTGTCATTTGATATAATTTATAGAACTAGGCGATACTTGGCGGAAATCCATTGTTAATTGTTAATCCATTGTTTGGTTTATAATCGAAGAAGTTGACAAGCCGGGGGTCAGTGGTGAGTCCTCTTTCCCCATAGGTTAATTGTCATTTGACATTTTTTTCTTAACTCTACTTCCTGATCTGAACCCAACCACAACTAAGAAGATCCGACGAGATTTTCTATATTTTATAAAGTTTATAATTACTTAATCAATTTATACATAATTGGCCGAAATCCGTCAAAACAGAGAGAGGGAGAGAAAAAAACTTGGGAAGAGGAATAAGCGAGTTAGGCCCCGTCTCCGCCTAAAAGGATCGGAGAGTGTGTGGAATAGCCCAATCAGAATGTTTGAAATCCTCCGCCCGGATCCGCGTTCATAGAAACCGGGCCTGAGGCTACTTAGTCCACTACGGCCGCTAGAAGGCCTATATCCCACTATATCCTCGTAGGCTACCAATGCCAAATTACCAAATAGATTTCAAAACCTCAAACAATACTGGAGGGAATACCTGATCGTCTCCGTGAGCCCAATGTTGAAAGCATCAGGATACAATAAGTGGAGTGTAGAAGCGATAGCTAGTGAATGTGGAGATGGCTTCTTTAAAAACAACGAGATAATGACATGGCTGTGACGTCACGTCTCTTTGCTGGCTTCAGTGAGTTGTAGAATCACATTTGCATAATCATTGTTAGTCAAAGTCAAATAATTTATCTTGTATACTTTTCTTAACTCTGCAACAGAATCGGAATCGGGAACGGATCGGAACGCGACCTCAATTAAGAATCAGCCAGAAACTCATCCGAATTGTCTTTTTAAACAGAACTTTTTATCCCTATGTATTTTACATAAGTTCTTTTTAGCTCCAATGTGTTGCCTTGTTAGTTATACATATTGCTTGTAGAAAGACAACTATCTGAAGTGTTTGACCTATTATCAGGAAAATACTCTATAATAAAAGAAAGTTAGCATAACGATGACTAAACTATACGAAATACCTGTTTTACAATGTGTTAGTAAACTCTATCCACAACTTATTCGACTTACGCATTCTATTTTTATTCCATGGCCTTTTTCTATTGAGTCTGAGTCCGTCACGATTTTGCCAATATCAACCTACTACTATAGTTTTATCACCCGCAAACGTATACTTCAATAGGTATCTCTAAAAAAGCCTAGGATACACTATTTAATCAAATACATGAAGTGAGAATAATTATTGTCGAATTTTATGATAGAAGCCTATTCTATACTTAACGAACCTTCGTAAAATTCTGTCTGGGATATCCCACATTACGCTAACTTCATTCAAACTCCGGTTTGCAAGCTCATAAAATACAGCTACATCACAAACATCAACTCTCATTGCGTTGAAATAAAGTTTAATATCTTTTAGCACAATTGTTTGCCCCGTGACAAATTTAAGTTGGTTCAAGCTTGGCATGAATTAAGGAAAATAGGTTTTATTTAACAGGCTTAGAGTTGAATTTTGTATTAAGAAATATACAATTCGTTTGCGCATTAAAGTTTAGTTCAGACGTGACAACTATTAAACTCAGGGCAACAAATTATGGCACTTGTGACAGCAAATAATTCTTGGAATATCTCTTATATTCCCGAACTATTTTGTGGTCTACTACAATACACTAAATTATGTACCGCTATGTTTACTTAGTTAATTATGATTGTAGCAATCGTAGACTAATAAAAAGTCAACTGTATAAATGCCACTATTCGTTGCCGAGAGTATACCTTGTTGCTGCAAACATCCTCGAACGCGACGTCACCTTAATGATCTCCTACTAGCCACTTTTATTTCATTCACATTCCCATTCACGGCTGAACGACGCCAAGAAAGATAATAAGACATGCAAATGAAAGGTAAAGACATACTAACTGAAGATTGGACTCTGAACACACTTAAGAAACGTCCACCTAGCCTTTTAGAGGCCATGTTTCTTCACCCTAACTGATCCCATTTTAGGGGTTGAAGTTCCAAAAGTATGAATATCCATGGGTAAGGAATATTATATCCTCCAAATATTGAAGCACCATTTAGGCAGTCCGTTGTCTGACAATCGGTATTAAGAATTTTATTCCTTGAATAAAATTCTTAATTTGATATACAATATTCCTAATTTTTCCTTATCAAAAACATCGATGCACACTTTAAGGTGATTTGGTTATTCTCCTGGGGATGCTATCAATCTTTAGTTACGGAGCTCTTATAAATGAAACAGACTTAATCTAGTTTGAACCTCAATTATTTTTATTCTAATACCAATGTATGTAGATCCTGGCTTAGACAAATTACATCAATGGAAGTGTAAGGTATGATACCAAACCTGACATGTACGACGGCAACTAAAAAGTCGCTCACTCTGCACCTACGCTACGAGAAGTTTATGCAATTCTTATGTTTAGTTATTATATAAGCTTGTTTGGAGCCGACTCGATCACTCTCGTCTGCAACGCTCAGTGCATTGAACGTGATCTAGATTTTGGATATCGGCTAATTAACATTTGAGGTACGTTTTTTAAGTTTGTTTACATACATTTTATAAGTAGTCGATTGGGAACTAAGTAAACGTATCTTAATGTTACCAGAAATATGAATAAGTTCAAGCTATAAGGGTATATATGAAATTAATTACTGAATATTTTGTTAAATATATAACCTATAAATGTGTCTGAAATTTTCATCCTTTTCAAACATCCATGTTTTCTTATTGCAGTCTATTACTGCACGAAATTGATATAAAAATCCATATAAATTGATATTCACTAGTCTACCTTTGCTCCTACTAGATCATTATCTCTTATCCAGCCTGTTTTACCTACCCCAAAAATAATAAATACTTACGCAAGTGTTGTTAAAAAAATAACAATAACCCCATTTTAATAAGAGATTACCTACCACCCACCATCTTACTAATTTGAACCATGACACAACGACTTACGGTTCTACTACTCAACTACCACAAGTCGAAGGTACCAGGACATTATGAGTCAGGAGAAAGTTCCTTCCTCCATTCTATTATGTATTGTGGGTCAAGTACGTGGATGCATAAGCCGAAACACGTAATGGATGTGACATAACTGCACGAGCAGAGTTCTGTTACATAATACTCGGGATGTAGAGACGGTTATGGGTATTTTGTTGCTGAATATTATTATTATTATGTAATATGAAAAGGTGTACGTTGTGTAATACGGATACAGTCATTGTTATATCGTTGAAACACAATTTAATGTGTCAGATTGTCCGATTAAGCTGCATTGTATGCAGGTCAGTCGTCGTTACTTAACAAGTGATCGGGTTGATCTTTATATCTAAGAATGTTAAATATAAAATAATTTATTCGTTCGTTGATGGCTGGACCGATTTGGCATTATGTTTGAGACAGTTCCATAAAGGACAATTAGAAAAATCGAGATTAAATTGAATGCACGTTTTTTTTATCAAAATTTGAAAAAGACGACATCTATCGGGTTAGCTAGAGAAGTAATAGTTAAGACTTATTGATTTATTTTATTTACGCGAATACTACACATTGAAATACAACTTATATTAAAGATTTTATGTCGTTTGTTTTGTTTGTAAACTGTATAGTACAAAAACATAAAATAAACGCAATAAAATCGGTTAAAAAAGTTTTATTTCAATAGTTAAGACTGTTTAAACGATTATAATCATTTCATTTGGTTATTATCCATTTAGTGTTTCGTACATCCACACCCACAATTGTTCATCCAAATTAGGCAGTAACTGTGCGAGCCAATGTCAGTCCAATGGCTTGTTTATATGTGGCTATAATATGTAATTTGTTTAGAAGTAGTCAAAGTCAAATCATTTATTTCGTATAGACCTATACACACACTTACAAATTGTCATTTTTTTTTCTTAACTCTACAACCGGATCGGAACGCGACCTCAATTGAGAAAATCCGGGAGGAAACTCATGTTTTCGTCTTCACAAAAAGATCAATTATGTAGTTTCCTGTCCGTTCTTCTTCATAGGAACGTCTTTCCGAACGGGTGGTAAAGTCGTAGCTCAGCATATTGCGACAATTTTGATGATTCTTAAGTTGTAAGGGATATAATTAAAAAATAATCTGATCATGATTCGACTAGATCTAGAGCAACCCTAACACTCAATTGCAATCACACTTTTTTGGCGGCAAAAACGTTAACCGTTACTTTCCGGCTGCGCCCGCGCAGTCTGTGTCGACGCGTCGTGCATCTCGCTCGCACGGTCCCTCGCTCTACTTAGCGTGAGCTGTATCGGTTTTCCAGTTAAAATTGTGACGGGCACTTTCTTAAGTGTTTGAAATGTGAAAAACTATAGAATTCTGGATAAGTAAGCACTTATTTTTCTTAATGTATCAATGGATGTATCCTATTATTTTTAACTGCTTAATTATTGTAGGTACTTAAGTTATATTACACAATAACCAAAAGTTTAAATAATGTTCGAAAAAAATCACAAAAATTCAAAAACATTACATTTGCCGTGACTCTTTTACCGATAAAGGATCGCTAAATAAATCGGTTTTAAAGGAAGAATAAATCCCATATAGATTGACTTGACGACCTGATTAGCGCAGTTGGTAGTGACCCTGCTTTCTGTGCCGAGGGTCTCGGGTTCACGTCCTGATAGGGACAAACTGTGTTATGAGCACTAATGTTTGTTTATATCTACATAAGTATTATATACTGAGTTCGCCCTCAGTCCATTGTACGGTGCCCATAATATAAGTGTTGTTTAGTGTGGGACCGTATAGTGTGCGTGTTCGTCTGGCGATATTATTATCATTAAAATAGAAGACAAGCCCGCTGAATTTCTTGCCGGATCTTCTCAGTTGAGATCGCGTTCCGATCCGGTGTTAAGACATAAAAAGAAAAAATAATGTAAATGATAATTTGTAAGTGCCCCCGTTGGCTCATACGTAATAAATAATTTGATGACATACGGAACAACGCCACGTATTACCTACAACATGTATGTACTTATATTTAACAAGTATAGTAAGAAATTCAGTCGCACTACAAGTCATTCCATAATACTTTATGCAACCAACATTAACAGCAATGTACTGACTGATCGCGCATCTCTGTGAGTCAAACTCTGATTTCAGCACTTACATTACGCAAAGTTGTTATATACAGTCAGGAACAAATAAAGCACTGTTAGTCTTTAAAAAAAAGTATGATGAATTATCATTCTCAAAGAGCGATCCGCGGGACCCCTAGGCACCAACTGCCTACATTGCTTATATAGCTTATCTAGGACTGCCTTAGTGTAAATATTTTAAATGAGTAAACCAAACATTAACCCAATATTCTCTCCAATAGGTCGCTATAATCCACCAAAATGTTAAACCAAGCTCGATGGCTGATGATAATAGTCGCGGCCGGCCTGACGCTGCAGTCGAGAGGAGAGGGAGGCATCCGGCTGCCGGACCAGCCACCAAAGGAGGAGGGCGAAGGAAGGTCACTGAACTTCGGTGACCAGGGAAGATCGGTAAGCACTTGTAGTTTTCGCTTCTAGAAGTAACCACAACAATAAGAAAAGAATAAACACCCTTTCAGACGGTATAGGATCCAGGTTCTATCTTGGTGTGCCAGACTCACCACCCACTCACGTTTGCTGTTCTCCTATTAAATAATGCTCTATTGTATTGTCTCTGATCATTCCTTTGAGAATAATGATCATAATTGCATGCTGTAATTCCTCCAAGGTCTTCAAAATCCCTTGTAATGACACGCAGTTCTAACACCTTATGTTAATGGAACATAAGGATTCGAATGACTCAATCCAGAATGAGCCACCTTTTCATTAACTACTAAGGCGACCCAAAACATGACCTCACTTGGAACATAACATAAGTGACCTTAATCAAGTCCGCTGGTACAAATTTGCGATGTTGTTCGAAGATCTGATTTGATTGGCTATAATAATTCAAGCTAAGCCTAAGTACATGATTATTGTTCTAAACTATTCTGATACCTTGTCTTTTATTCTAGCCACACGCCCAAGGCAGAGGTCTGCTAGACTGGCTAGGTTTCGGCGAGGACCAGGATCCTTACATCCAGCAGTCAACGCAGCAGTGCCTCAACGGAGACCTGGCGGACTGCTTCAAGGCGCAGGCATTGAGATCCTTTGACGACTTCTTTGATAAGCAGGCTTACCAGTAAGTTCTTTTTAGCGGAACTCTGATTAGCAAAATATCGTTCTTTGAATCCATGGCTGTTTTAGTACAGATTTTCCTTATCTGCCACGAGCCAGAAGTCCTATATGACCTATATGAAGCAAATATACAAGATTCAGCGTTTCTAGTAAATATGCAAGTAGTTCGCAATAACTTGTTGGTGGTTCATAATGGAATGTCTTTTTCAGGCTATCAGATAACGCAGTGCTGGTCAAGGTGGAATCCCAAGCGAGAGCCTTGGTCCATGAGCCCCCGCAGCTGGAGTCGCAGCCTCGCAGTGAAGACTCAGATTGGGAAGCCCTGGTCAAATACGGGATGAGGAAGATTGAAAGGTAGGTTAACAGTATTACACACCGTCACGACTGTAATTACGAGGAGCGAACTATATAATAGTAGTATATAATAGTAGTATATAATAGTTTTATAGATATTAAACATCCATGACTCGGGTACAAACATTCGTGCTCATCACACAAAGGTGGCCTCTACTAGGATCAGAAACCCGGGACCCTCGGCACAGAAAGAAGGGTAGCTACCAACTACGCTAATCAGGCCGTCAATCACGTAGACATCAACAAATACGACTGTAATTCAGCGAACAATCTAAGTTTGCAGCTGACATAGCGTTTTGGCAGCATCCACTAGATACACTGCCAAATCTGCAACAACTATTATATAACTTAGTTTGTTTGACTCAAGTTTATGTAATAAAAAACTACTTAGAAACATACTATTAAGATAATGTAGTTTCACAAACTATAGCTTGGGAATCTACCATAAATAAGGCATTAACTATATGTGTACCACTGGTTCAAACCTGCATCTGATGTACTGATGATTCAATAAGTGTATAGTAACCTTTAAGCCAAGCATTATTCGAATTCAGAATCTTGATATGTCAATTTAAAAAAAAAGTTCACAAATAAATTACAATAAAATTGTATTTTTTTAAATAAAAATGCATTTTTTTTTTAATCGATATATTGAAATTATGACTTCACATCAACATTATAAAAGCGCTTAAGAAGCACAGGTTCAAAGGTTAGGACACACTTTCTGAATCATTCTGTATATCGTATATTTTCCCTTAATCTGCCTGGATTTAGGTCAGCTGCACAGACATGTCCGATACTTGAACTATAATTTATGTTTTTCTTCGCAGATTTTTAAGGTCATCAGCCCTGGAGATGCAGCTGGATGATGAGGTGACGTCCAGGGGCGTGATCGCTCCACGGTTCATCGACGGCATTGCTGATGAAGTCGACATCATTGAGGACAAGAAGGCGCCGTTCCGTTAGTATATCATAACTGTGGTCCATGCCCCAGATGTCATGTATGACGTCAGACGTCATTCTATAAAAACTTATTGTCTTTCTAACGAAAGTTATAGGCACTCGCTTGAAGAAGGTATATACAGCTTGATGCTGAAAGATATTCGATGCCTCGAACCTGCACTTCCTTAGCATATTTGTATTATTATGGAAAGTCAACATTTGGAAATGCCAATTTAAAAAAGAACTTGACTGTTGTAATTTTGTTGGGAACAAGAAGTTCTGACTTCACATAATGATAACAAATGTGCTATAGAAGCGGAGGATCACGGCATAGGATAACCTTGAATCTGCCCTGAAATAACATATTTCCGTTCTATTTTCAGGTCGCCACAAGCTGAAGAAGCTCATAATTCCCATGCTGTTGATCCTCAAGCTGTTCAAGCTAAAACTTCTCCTGTTCCTGCCCCTCATCCTGGGACTCGCCAGCTTCAAGAAGTTCCTCGGTTTTATGGCTCTAATTATCCCAGGTACAAATATTTAGAACTAAGATAATATTTATTTCCACGAAAAAATCCAAAGAAAAAATAAGTATACTAAGCTCAAGGCCCTTCATTATTTGGACAGGCACACAGAAGAAGTGTGTTGGTCGTCATATTATCGACTTTTAACTTATAGAATCACTTCTCTTCACGCAAGCTTTCAAGCACATTTCTTCAATTAATTCAATGTCCTCATTCACCAGGTGTTATCGGCTACTTCAAGTTCTGCAAGCCTAATTCATCCCCTTTCGCGTCAAACCACTACACCGGACCTCAGTACTCACCTGCTGGTATCGGCCTAGGACCCTACCGAGAGACTTCGCCAGCTCATTATGGACACTATGAAGGCTACTCGGTAAGTAATCTGCATTCAGATAATTGCATATTTTTGTACAATAAGCAAAGGGACTAATACTAATAGGGAAAGGTTCTTTGTTCCCCGTTGACTACAATCTGGGTGTTTTCAAGTCGAGAGTGAACAGGTACCTTCTAGGCAAGTATGCTGCATCGTAGATCTGATCGTCACTTACCATCCGATGAAATCGAGATCAAATACTTGCCTATAACGTAATAATAAAAAAAACGTAAACGAATGCTACGATCCTCATAACATACTATTTCCTGTTTCTAGAAATTCTTCTCTCTTCGTAACCAACCTTGAGCTTAGGCAATTTCTTCTAAGTCAAGGATCGCACGGGTAGGTGTGGATTAGAGATGGCTCAAGGGACCTTGAGGAATCTAATCCTTTGGGATTTCATTTTCCTAATCGCCTATATGGCAAAGGCGATTCGACCCTGATATGGAATTTGAGTGCACCTCTGAGTTAAAACAATTTCTTTATGGCCACATCTCAGAGCTCTCGAGTTTCTTTACTTAGTTGAAATCGATTTATAGAGACCATCCTCATAAACTAATCATTGTGATTCCAGGGTCAGCAATACGGATCAGGAGGTGTCGCTTTCAGGGAGCATGACGCGAACCCTCAAGACCTGGCCTACCAGGGCTGGAACTATAGAAACAAGCAGGGTGGCGAAGACATTAAGGCAGGAGAAGGAGAAGCTTAAGTCTGATTCTAGAGCCAAAATCATCACCAGCGGCCTATTGCTGTTCCACTTCTGCACACATGTCTCTTCCAGTAAACATCACAGACCTTGGTCTTCAGCTCTCTGCATCATCTTTTACTATACTTTCTGGTGGTCTCCTCTCAAGAACTCTTCCATTACTTGGGCTGTTTCTTCGGGAAACGGTGCCAACCCTAGCTTAGGGTCTCCTCCATTGAATTCCTTGTGCTTTAACCACATTACTTCTTCCGCTGAAATATAACCTAGTTTGTTCACAAGCGAAGACCGGTATAAATGCTAGTCTATAGTGAGAGGTCAATATCAAAGCTTTAACTGATGACAACACGAAATCGCGTATGTGTTCGCGTTTCTTTTGTTAAAAGATAGCATCTATCTTTTGTAAAAAGATAGCATCTATCTTTTGGTTTGTTATGTTACGACATAACAGGTTGTAATTTAATATTTTTATACTAGTGAATAGTCAATAATAAATTATTTTTTGTTTTTATGAAATTGTTTTAATTGATACAATCCGTAAAATTAGTTTTATTTCAATGTGTAGTATTTGTGTAAATATAATAATAAATCAGTTAAGGTCTGTATAGTATACTACTCAAATTGTTACCTGCAATCTATTCTGTATCTGCTATCTATCTATCAGCCGATATACACGTCCACTGCTGGACATAGGCCTCCCCCAACGACTTCCACACATCACGGTCCTCCGCCACTCGCATCCACCGGCTTCCTGCGACGCGTGTGATGTCATCAGTCCACCTTGTGGGGGGGGGGCCTGTATCTGCTACGATCAGCTGAATTTGCCAGAAATTTCAACCCCACCATTGACACAGAGGCACACGTAGTAAGTTTAGATCTGAGCGACACATTTGTCCACCGCTGTCCGAGTCCTCCCCTGACTCGGGAGACTCGGGGGACTCGGGAACGCGTAGGAAAAAGTGGCTGAGATCGTGGCCCTTAGTTGATGGCCCTAATTTGCGCCGGCATTCGAGCAGAAGATCATCATAAATAACAACTTGTGATTTGAAGTAAAATAATAAAACCAGCCCTTATATATACCCTATAGATACTCACCATAATAAATAAAAAAAATATTGATACCCCATAATGGGGTAGGCAGAGGTGCTTTGCAATGCACCCACATTTCGCCGATGGTATTTTGGTCCCAATGTAATTGCCTATTGCCATTATACTGGGCACTTTCCACCTCAATATAAGGAGGATTTAGGCCGTAGTCCACCTCGCCGGCCCAGTGCGGTTCCGCAAACTTCACACGTCTTTTGACAGAGGTGCAGGTTTCCTCAGGATGTCGGCCTTCACCGTACAGCAAGTGATAATCTTTATAGGAAATGAGATTCGCACATGAAAATCCGGAAATCTCAGAGGTGTGAATCGGGGTTTGAACCTGCACACTTTGTTTTCCAGGCGACCGTTCCACCAACTTTGCTAACACTGCTTCACTGCATTTTTTATTGATAGGTCACGATTAGTTATTCATAAGTGGGAATTAATACTGTACGTCAAGTGCGATATTATTCGTAAGCTAACCGTATACTTTAAATTCTACCGTATTTAGACATTTTGTATGGAGAATTGTAAGTTTTAAATACCGTCCGCCAGAGGCGCTTTTTAATTCTTCATACAAAATGTCTAAATACGGTAGACTATATAGTATACGGTTAGCTCGCACTTGACGTGCTGTTTTACAAATCTGACAGTGAATCAGCTCTTGTGACGCTGAACTATCTCTTGGAATAAATAAGCGGTTTGTGTTGTAGAGTAAAATAATAAGAACCAAACAAACGACATTCAACAATTTATTTAAAAAGCATGTATTGATTTATTATATTTATGCGATTTACATGACCATGGTCGCTGGGAGGCATCGGAAACGCCAGGAACGTAAAGAGCATACAATCAACGCGATATAATCCGTATAATTAGTTTTATTCCAAAATAAAGCATATGTAAAACAAACCATGCTCTAACGGTATGTGTGTATATGTATCAGTGTCTCCAATCATGCCGTAATTACGATAGACCTACCGTAATTTTTCCAGTTTTGCCACCTACCGTAGAACTGTAGCGACCACTTCAACCGCACCACAAGCTACACAGATGGCATTGCAGACGCATTCAGAACAATTAACAATTGATGTCACAATCCTGAATCGCGCTATAAGAGTTTTCGGAGCAAGTAACATATATACAAGATCCCGACAATAACCGTCGGGGCATAGCGGCCGCCCCGCCAGGCATACCACCCGCCTGGCTGGAAGATTTTCCCTTTTCCGCTAAAGACATGTTATTACGGTGTCACATTCTACCGTCATTTCGTCCGTGTCCTTATTTCTATTATGGCAATACTTGATTTAGCTAAATATTACTAGTTGTTATCGATAAAAGGTTACCTTATTTTGTCTACCGTAATTTTCCACCAGCTACCGTATTTTTCGACCAGGCAACACCGTAATTTTGACAAAGAGGGTTGGAGACACTGATATGTATATAATTTACCATTCCAAATTATATGTTTCAGGACACATTACTTTTTCTTACCCAAAGGGAACAGGTCAGCATGTATCTGATTTAATGGAATTCTCGGATAATTATTATGATTGTCATATATGTTGCCCTCCCATATACCCCATTGTGGGTAGGCATACTCGTAGTACTCACCGGGCTTGATGGCAGCCTTAACATTAATCCAATCAACATAATACCTTAAATCTGTGAACACCAAGATCCTATCTTCATTGTAGCGGATCTCGAAACAGCCTATCCCCACTAACTTATTCAGCATGAACAAACCGCCCCCAGCCGAGACACCGGTAAGTCTCTTATAATTCTTGAGACAAATAAACTTTCCCCAATATTTTGGCAAGTATTTGGAGCAGTCGACCACGTTGCTCTTTTTCTGATATGCAAACACTATTTTGTAGTTCTCAAGTACATGTTTCATTCTCTCGAAGCCTGACCCCGCCATCCATAGGTCCTCCATGAGTTCTTCGTGCTTGCCAACCAGTACTGCTCTGTAAGGATACATATATCTCGCTGGATAGTAATAGTAAAGATACATTTGGTCATGGCTGTGGACTATCGCGATGTCGTGCCTCGGCTGATGGATGCCGCGGGGTCCGTGCCAGTGTTCAGGATTCAAGCTCCGCGGGAATACTCTCGTGACCTTCCATACTCGGTACCTGTACGGGGTGTTATACGCCCCGTGACGACCCAGCGCCCAAATCCTCAAATCCCTTTGCCTATGCATATGCGCGTCGACTATATTGTCGGATGTTATTAAAGTTCGCCTATTCAATATTGTTGCCACTCCTAAAGTTGTAAAATCTGGAAATAAATGCGCAAGTAAGTAATGTAGTAGTACATTATGATAAGCTACGTTGCACATCACAGTCAAAGCTGCATTATTTTATCAAAGTCAATTGTGATTTATTGCCTTTTTTTTACCGTCGTATCGATTTTCTGACTTCAAATAATCATTGCAAATGCGCTAAAGCACAGGTTCTGAGGCTCAGTGTGCCCTATCAGAATCATCCTGTATAATACTACAAATCTACTAAAGTTTGCTGAATGAAAGTAGTAGTGGGGGGACGGCGAGGTTGCACTCGTTCCGTGTCAAGCACGCGCTGACTTATGACGGTGTCGTCATGGCCCTGTACTATTTTCGTCGAAAACTTTGATATTATTTCGATAATTGTACCACTATTATGAATCATGTATCAATATATCCGCAGAAAGTCCAATAGACAATTGTAACGCTAAATACGGATCGAGATCGTTCCGGTCGCTCCGCCTTGCCGTCAAGTGCCATCGGCATGAATTCGTCCCACGATACGGCGCATGCGTCCGCGCGTGCGTCTGGCATTTGAACGATACGAGCGGTGCGCGCGCGCAGTCGGGGAGAGGGGGAGATTAATATTCCCGTAGTAGTTAAAAAGACGCACTTTTTGGTTAATCCACGAGCCACAGATCTCCAAAGAAATCTTTGTTCGAAGGTTCGTTGTAAAACTCACCTATAGACAAGCCAGCCACATGGCATAGCCTTCTCCTCTGATACATGTCCTCCCAATCAATCCATCCAGTCCAAATTCCACCCCATTCCACCTTCTGCCATCTGAAGAAACTTTCTCGGGGCAATTCGTCGGCCCAGTCGTCGGAAGCAGTCGTTGATCCCATATCGTAGAATGCCGTAGTTTTGGTTAGGAGCAAGCATACTGAGAGTATACTGAAACAGTAATAGGGACTGAATGAGTCAGTAGGAGGCCGGTTGGAGAACTCCCCTTAAGTAGTCTAAGGGTCGAACTTCGCTTTGTCTGATAGATGTATAACTCTTTGTTGTTGCACAAAAAAAAAAACATACGAGCAGACGGATATAATCGCACCATAAGGGTTCCGTTTTTACCATTTTGGTACGGAACCCTTTGAAATATGTTCAACACTTCTACGAATGAAAACTAAGTACTCACATTGAAGTTAGTTCGTAGGATAAGACAATCATCTCCCGCGCTCAATCTGCACTGATTACTGGCCGAAAAGCGAACTCTTCTTATATACCTACTCGTATGTCAGATTTACAAAACAATGCTTCAGTTATTTCCCGAATGTTTTGTTATCGTTCAAAATGTAATATTGATGATGTTATTATTTTTAAAACGTTATCCTGTTATTAACAAATAAACAATCTTAGCTCACATTACCGAAATGATCACACGTTGACTCTTAAGACAAAACTCTTAAGTCTCTTAAGTGTCAATAGTTTTTTCGTGATGCTCTAATAAACAGACAAACACATGAATAGCTTACGTATAATCTCGCACTACACGTACACAATCATGAGTTGAACACAAGGTATACGTTTTCTTTACGAGGCCACTTACACCTTGTATAATCCCCTTATAATATAAATGGATTAATCAAAACATTGATTTCCAATTTACTCAGCTCAAATGTTATTTTAACTGTTATCTCAGCTGACAGGGATATTCCTATAAATCAGCGTATCCCAAAGTAGGCGATAACGCTCCCTTGTGGGCGCTGCAGGCCTAATGGGGGACCCAGAAATAAAATAGGGGCGTTGTGTGGAGGCTTACAATAATTAATTTAATTTGAAGTTATAGTGGTTTTTAAGTAGGTGCAAAAATGGGGGCGCTAAAAATAATTCATTCTCAAAGTGGGCAGTAGACAAAATAAGTTTGGGAACCCCTGCTATAAGTGTATATGTGTGTGTATATAAGCAGATTTTAATTAACAAACCCTAATCCGAAGCGTGGATAATGAAATCAAAATATTTAATTAAATTCGGTGCTATGTCCATATTTTATACATCTTTACATTTATGTTTGACCTGCCCCGTATCCCGGTATCGAGAGTCCCGGGTTCGTATCCCGTTAAGATCAAACTTTATGTAGTGATCATGAATGGTTGTACCTGAATCATGGACGTTTATTTTGTATAGGCCTACGGGGGCACTTACAAATTGTCATTTCACTTTTTTTTTAACTCTACAACAAAATCGGAAGGCGACCTGACATAATTCATACCTTACGATACATAATTTTACTTTGTGTGATGAGCACGAATGTTTGTACGCGAGTCATGGATGTTTAATCCCGCTAATATTATAAATGAGAAAGTTTGGATGGATGGATGTTTGTTACTCAATCACGCCAGAACGGCTGAACGGATCTGGATGAAATTTGGCACAGAGACAGATTATAGTCTGGAATAGCACATAGGCTTTTTATGCCGGTAAAATTTATAGTTACCGTGGGATAGATTTGTTTTAATTTTTCATAGAGCAAAGGATCTAATATGATTTTTTGCATAGGTAGTGGTAGTTTAGGGGTCAGAAAATGGCATAGGCATCATACATTTTAATCGCGGGCAACACCGCGGGGCGCAGCTAGTGTCTATATAAGTATTATATACTGAGTTCGCTCTCAGTCCATTGTACGGTACCCATAATACAAGCATCGCTTAGTGTGGGACCGTATAGTTGGTGTGTTCGTCTGGC
This sequence comes from Pheosia gnoma, assembly GCA_905404115.1. Lineage (NCBI taxonomy): Eukaryota > Metazoa > Arthropoda > Insecta > Lepidoptera > Notodontidae > Pheosia > Pheosia gnoma. Next base: position 854,394 of record FR989916.1, read on the forward strand.
GATATTATTTTTATAATAATACAAGCGTTGCTTAGTTGGTCTGTTCGTCTGGATCACCAGACGAACAGACCAACTAAGCAACCTCCATCTAAAATTTTTAAGTATACATAATAATAATTGGTATCAACCAATTATTATTATGTATACTTACAAATTTTAGATGGAGGTGCAGTTTGTGGGTTTGGACAGCAAACGACAATTTTAGATGGAGGTGCAGTTTGTGGGTTTGGACAGCAAACGACAATTGTCACTTCGTTGGGAACTAAACATATTCTTTAAAGAAGCCATTTTAAGCCCTTTTCATACCTATATGTCACATCCTTTATTTTATTTATAACTAGCTGTTGCCCGCGACTTCGTCCGCGTGGTATTTAACAAAGACAACCGTTGACAACAGCCTGCTCGCCCATTCTGAGCCCGCGGGACGCATTGCAGGTTGTTGCTATCAAACTTAATCAGGCGCTGCGCTGCAACATGGGTTTTAATTTTTTTTCGTGAGATCCTATTTTTTTTTCTAAAATAAAAGTAGCCTAAGTTACTCCTTGTCACATCAGCTATCTGCCAGTGAAAGTCCCGTCAAAATCGGTCCAGCCATTTCAGAGATTACCCGGAACAAACAGACAGACAGACAGACAGACAAAAATTTTAAAAAATGTTGTTTCGGTATAGGTACCGTGTATACATCCAAATGCATTTAGTAAAAAGCGGTTATTTTAATATTACAAACAGACACTCCAATTTTATTTATATGTATAGATGTATATTTATTAAACGTGTTATTGCTATTAATTACTTGCCATTGACGGTGAAGGAAAACATCGTGAGGAAACCTGCATGTCTGAGAGAACCCGTCAAAAGATGTGTGAAGTCCGCCAACGCGCACTGGGCCAGCGTGGTGGACTATGGCCTAATCCTAATCGCATTGAGGGGAGGCCCGTGCCCAGCAGTGGGACATTAAAAAAAGGGCTGGAATTATTATAAAATTATAACTTGCTATTGGCAAAATACCCGCTAAGTTGTGGGTGAGGCCATATTCATATCCATTTTATTTCATCGCATCTCATTTCGTAAAGAAAGAAGAAAAAGAGTATTCTTTAAAATCGACACCAAAATTCTGATTTCACACAATGATTACAAATGCCCTCTAAAGAACAGCAGGTTCGAGGTTTGGTTGGCCTTTTCCGCAATGAAATGATGTTGGTTGGTAAGCACATCACACAGAACGACTGAACGGATTCGGCTATTTTTTGTTTTAAAATGTTTGAATTGAAAACATTGTCTACAGCTAGTTTTCAAAAAACAAAACTGCATTGAAATCGGTCCGTGCGTTTTGGTGCTACGATGCCACGGACAGACACACAGACAGACATAACACTCGAAACTTAAAACACCGCGACGCCTGCGTCGGGATTTAAAGACAAACAGTGATATAATATCAATTGAATAGCGACCAAGTACTTCTTAACAATTACTTTTTTAATCAGATCTTAAGTAAGAATTTTTACATAACTTTTTTACTTATGTAATAGCTTATAACAAAGCAGTCATTAATAATAGTTCAGCTATTCACACAGGATAGTAACCCGGTACCTAAACATTCAATCAAATGCTATAAGACTTCTGCTACGTTTATTGGATCATATTTCACTTTCATATATATTTATAACATCACATCTAGGATCATATATGTGACCGAAAAATTTATGTATGAAACTATCCGAAACTAATTATCATACATGGAATCAGACGTTTAAAAGATCATAAAGTGGGACGTCCTGGATCTATGTCATATATAAGGCGTAAAATAGTGTTAAATATAATTTTAACAGACGAATCGGTAAGTTATATGGTTCACGTTGATCTATAAAATAATTCTGTAAATTATATTGATTTCTTATATTTACGCGAATACTAAACATTGAAATAAAACTAATTTTAAGGATCAAATCAAAAATAAACCGCGATAAAATCCTTAAAATTAGTTTTATTTCAATGTGTAAATGATGTTTGATTTTTTAAAACAAGGCGAACCAGTAGTTTGGTATGTTATGTTTATAATCTACTGTTGAGTCTGTTAAAATATTTACACTGTATACCTACACTGTGTTTAAGTAGTATTCGTAATGAAAATTTATACCCAAAATTCAAGTCATTCAACAACTTATCTTTTCATATATGACGTGCATTTTTCCAGTATTTCTACCAATAGTTCTTTATATGAGCATTAACAACATTATAATCATCTTTCTCACTCAGAAATTCCATTTCATCGAAATCCCTTAGTATGAACGCGTCACTTCTTATTTCCCTTCGGTTCCTCTTATGGCTGGTGTCCTTCTTGTATTGTAACTTCTGGAACGGCATCGGGTATCGCGGAAGCTTCGTATTCCACTTTCTGCTCTTCTTCTTCTGATGACACTGAGTCGTGGCGGAGTCTTCCTTCCACTGCGGCTGTTCATCTTGAACGTACATATTCTTCTCTGATTCAACCATCGGTTGTATCGTTGGTCTGCTGGTCATTTTATACACGTAAAACTTCTTAGGCCTCAATCTATTCTTCTTAATAATCCTCTGTATGATCCTCTTTGGGTTCTTCTTCGTGTTTCTTCTGTTTTTATGCTCGTCTAATTGGTTTATCAACGGGATTCGTATCATGTTGTCCGATTTCTCTATGTACGTTTGGTTGTGAATTGGATTTAGCTGCAACAAACGTTATTGTTTATAGATTTATTAGTGTATGATTGGAAATAGGTTTAATATTACAGATGCAACATTTATAAATAATAATGATAGATGGTTGGATTAAAAAAGCAGTGATAACGCTTGCCTCGGTAACGAGGATCGCACGTTCAAACCCCGGCTCGCACCTCTGGGAATTCTGGATTTCGTGCGCACATTTAATTTTCGACTCTGATCATCACTTGCTAAATGGTGAAGGAAAATCAAGAACAACCAGCACTCGGCCAGCGTGGTGAACCAGGACTTGTCCCCCTCGTATTGATGGAAGGACCGTGCCCAACAGTGGGATATTAAAAGGGCTGCTATTATTTTAATAATTTTATTACATATTCGTCATTGATTCTATAATAAGGCGTGTTCCTGGGACTCGCTTCGCCTTGAGTTTTGTTCCTAAGAAAATAGCAATTGTGTCTTTGGTAAGAGATTTTTTTTAACATTGACATATCGAAGTTCTAACTTCAAATAACGATTAAAAATGCGCTTAAGAAGATCGATCGATCGGTCGACAAAAAATTATAATTTCAAAAAAAAAATCAGTATATTGATATTTAATAGGTACCTACCTATTTACAACAATAATAGTGGGTGTCATTGAGTAATTACGAAATTCAAGTCAAGATTTGACATTTCACCAAGAACTCTGAACTCTTAACAAGCAGTTAAAACTTGGCGACCGAGCAACGGCGCTGCCGTCACCGCATGAACGAGCAAGCAATTAAAACAATATCAATTTTATATCCCTCTGGAAGTAAAACTAATTGGAAGATAATGAAAATTCGTCTTCAAAATCGGGTTAGTCTATTGTGTAACAGGTATATTTTTATGGATTTGAACAACTATTACGAGTGATTCTAACGTTTAGGGCGCATTTTTAGTAACGATATAAGTAACTTTTTTTTGTAATATAAAATACTGTGTAAAATAAATGACTGTGTCCAAGCTCCCACTTTAGTTTAAATTTTTCCTTGTAAACTTCTGTCAAGTTACAATACTGATTATCTCTTGATTTCTAACCGACTATTATGCATTTAAAGATTGATTTTGAGATGATGATTGATACTTAATTGATGATTGATTGATTGATACTTAATTGATGATTAAATTCGTGTTCACCTATCGGTCGGTCTGTACATGCGACGCGCAATAGACGACTTTGCTTCCTTCCTCTCATTCAAAATGACTGACAACATTCGGCGCGTGCCGACTTAGGCCCCAGTTCTACGAGAATTTCTACAAAGTTCCCATCGTGACCAAAAAGGTCCACCAATGAGACAGTTCTATTATAACGTGTAGAATGACGCAGGAATAAAGTTATTCTAATGTTTAATGTTTCCTTGCTTCAAAATTAAAGTTCTTACCATGCTTAACCTATTTCCTGGCATCAAGTGAACGGTTTCGTCCGCGCCATTAGTTAAGTTCTGTAAAAAAAAAAATTGTCAGCCGATTGGATTCACAATGTAGGTAAGTTACGATAATAATTTAGGGTAGTACCACAATTTTATTAAGGATAGAATAAACTCTGGTACCCACTCGGATGAAGAAATTATTCTTGTTTTATTTTAGGTTAGCCATTGGTTACAATACAGTCCTCCCGTGACCATGGTTGCTGTTAACCAGCCGAAATGACGGGAATGTAAATACATAAAATAAACGCGATAAATTCCGAAAAATAGTTTTATTTCAATGTGTAGTATTCGCGTAAATATAATAATAATAATAATAATAATACTAGCCCCTTTTAATGTCCCACTATTGGGCACTGGCCTCCCCTCAATGCGAGGGGGATTAGGTCATAGTCCACCACGCTGGTCCAGCGCGGGTTGGCGGTCTTCACACATCTTTCGAGGGGTTCTCTCAGACTTGCAGGTTTGCTCACGATGTTTTCCTTCACCGTTTAGCAAGTGATAATCGTGGCTGAAAATGAGATTCGCACATGAAATCCAGAAATCCCAGAAGTACGAGCCGGGGTTTTAACCTGCGATCCTCGTTACCGAGGCAAGCGTTCTACCAACTTGGCTATCACTGCTGTAAATATAAGCAATCAAAATAGGTCTTTTAACTTACTTGTTCTGAGGTTACGACGACAATCAAGCAGACATACGCAACAACCAATAATAGGCACATTATTCACATGCAATCAATCAAATGGTCTATAAACTTTTAACTGTTCCTTTTATAAACTTAGCTTGGTCGTTAACATCGGTAAACCAAACAGCATTGTTTGAAACATTGTTTATAAAAAAAAGTAAGCTATACAAACGGATACAGCCTTTACACGGTTTTCCGTGGTCCTGTTAAGTTTTTCTTATGTACTTTGTAAATAATAATAAAAAAAAATGATCGTAGATCATTCCGTGTTAGCGGTTGACCCGATTGGTTGGTATTATGGTCTATGTGTTTATTTGTTGGCTATCTTGAATAACAGTCGAATGATTAAATATTATATATAAATAATTTAATATATAAAGAAATAAATAAATGAAGATATAATACATTTTTGCTTCTTATTGAAAGTGAAAACTTTACAAATCGTTTTGATACACAGTGACTTATTCATTAGATGTGCTTTGTAATGAGATGCCTCCAATGCGTACTTACTGTGGATAAGATCATTTTCTGTTGATGAACAGGAATTGTATCATGACGTCCAAATGTTCCCGCTACTCCCAAAATGGATGTTAAAGTAAGTTAAACAGTATTTATTATTTTGTTACTGAGTAAAACTACATTCGTTTTCTAAATTAATCACTATACTATGTACCTTTTTTCATATTATACAGCCTAATTCAGAAAGGGTACACTACCATTTGAACCTGTGCTTATGCGAACACACTTAAATTTGTCCCAACACAATGACCATCGTGATTTCCTGTGGGCATAATTTATGAAACACCTTTCTGAATCACACTGTATATATGAGTTAGTAATATAATACAACAAATACATAAAGCAGTGATAGCCAAGTTGGTAGAACGCTTGCCTCGGTAACGAGGACCGCAGGTTCAAACCCCGGCTCGCACCTCTGGGATTTCATGGGCGAATCTCATTTACAACCACGATAATCACTTGCTAAACGGTGAAGGAAAACATCGTGAGGAAACCTACATGTCTGAGAGAACCTCTCGAAATACTTGTGAAGTCCGCCAACCCGCACTAGGCCAGCGTGGTGGACTATGGCCTAATCCCCCTCGCATTAAGGGGAGGCCCGTGCCCAGCAGTGGGACATTAAAAAGGGCTGGTATTATTGTTATAAAATATTAAATTTATAATACTAATCGATTCTATATTGCTCAGATTTGCGTACTGCTTCTATCAGCGTTGATCAAAACCTCAAGATGTTCGCTAGTCATCGACGGCACGGCCCAAAAAGCGATATATGTGTCGAACTACTGCCCCTCCATGAAGTATTGCTTGGAGGGAGCTCATGTCATGTGTATGTACTACGATCCAGTGAGTATTACAGCTTGTCACATCACTGATAGTAACACTAGTAGTGCCGTTACTTATCACGTTACTAATAGTAATACTGATAGTGCCACAACTTATCACGTTACTAATAGTAATACTGATAGTGTCACAACTTATCACGTTAGTTATAGTAATACTGATAGTGTCACAACTTATCACGTTACTAATAGTAATACTGATAGTGCCACAACTTATCACGTTACTAATAGTAATACTGATAGTGTCACAACTTATCACGTTAGTTATAGTAATACTGATAGTGTCACAACTTATCACGTTAGTTATAGTAATACTGATAGTGTCACAACTTATCACGTTACTAATAGTAATACTGATAGTGGCACAACTTATCACGTTAGTTATAGTAATACTGATAGTGTCACAACTTATTACGTTACTAATAGTAATACTGATAGTGTCACAACTTATCACGTTAGTTATAGTAATATTAATAGTGCCGTTACTTATAACATAACTGATAGTAATACTGATAGTGTCACAACTTATCACGTTAGTTATAGTAAAACTGATAGTGTCACAACTTATCACGTTACTAATAGTAATACTGATAGTGTCACAACTTATCACGTTAGTTATAGTAATACTAATAGTGCCGTTACTTATAACATAACTGATAGTAATACTGATAGTGTCACAACTTATCACGTTAGTTATAGTAATACTGATAGTGCCACAACTTATCACGTTACTAATAGTAATACTGATAGTGCCACAACGTATCACGTTAGTTATAGTAATACTAATAGTGCCGTTACTTATAACATAACTGATAGTAATACTGATAGTGCCACAACGTATCACGTTAGTTATAGTAATACTAATAGTGCCGTTACTTATAACATAACTGATAGTAATACTGATACTGTCACAATTTATCACGTAACTAATAGTAATACTAATAGTGTCACAACTTATCTCGTTACTAATAGTAATACTGATAGTGTTAAAGGGCATAACGCCGCGAGTAATCACGGGAGAAAGCGCAACACACCTCTGTACACCCTTAAGCCGCTCACGCCAGTGTTGCCCCTTATCGTCTGAACGATAAGGGGCAACACTAGCGTGAGCGCCCCCTAAATCCCCCTAAAAAGGCCTTCATATATAATTCTAATAGTGCCGTAACTTATCACGTTACTTACAGTAATAGTAATAGTGCCGTAACTTATCACGCTACTTATAGTAATACTAATAGTGCCGCAACTTATCATATTACTAATAGTTAATTTATTTTTGGCAGAACAAGGTCTGCCGGGAGCACTAGTTAGAAACAAATAGATCCGTTTCCGTAGCTCAATGAATTGGGTCAGACATATCTGACCCAATTATTTTATCAATATACAATATAGTATCTGTTCCCGGTGATATATTATTCGCCGCAACAACATTGGGAACGAATATGGGATAATTTGTTACCATTATTGTTAATAAGGAATGTAATTAATTCGTGGATGTGATTAATCAACTTGCAAAAGGTATTAAATTTACCGCCATCATCGTCATTAATTAATGTCCCATTCTGGGTACATGTCTCCCATCAAAGCCAGAGAGATACAGGCCTTAGTCCACCACTCTGGCAATGAAACTTCGCTTGCTTTTCGAGAACTAGGCAGAAACTGCTAATGTAACCGTAAAGTCATCGAAAAAGAATGCTATCACTGTCGCTCTCATTTGTAAAAGTAAAAACCTGTAGTGTGAGAGGGGCGGATAAAAAACACGTACTATTCATGAAATGATCGACGGAAAACTGTGCGGGTCTCGTATGAGCAGTATCCGTAGTATCCGTTTTCGTTACGAAGCCACATACACCTTGTATATAGAATCTGTATACACGTATAATAACTATTTTAATGTACTTTTTTCAGCACGTGAAAATGGGCCCTCTTTGTAGTAACCCACAGAATGCTTCCATGACCCCAGCGCTAGCAACAAAATTACTGGATGTTACCAACGCGTAAGATTAATTTATTATTACTATAAATTATGTACAATAGTTATTTACAAAGATATCTACATGGAAAAAACAACTAAAATATACTTAATAATAGGAAAAATACACATGTATAATAAAAATAAAAATAAAATGATATCCATAAAAATGCCTCTACATCGTCGTCGATGCCAAAAGTGGCCAGCAGGCTGGCCGCGTTTCCGCGCTGAATTGCGAGGCTCACTCTCTGCGCGAAATAGAGGCCAGCCCGCCGGTCACGGGTAGCGGCGAAAAGTCGTGATATTACGCGTAAGTGAATGTAATGACACCTTAGAGCCCCGATGAGCTACTTCAGGAGGTCTGTGGAACCATGAAGGATAGTTAGGATATCAAAAAATAACTGCAAAATGTTTGAATGGCAATGGGCGCATACCTACCTAGTATTAGCACAGCAAGGCTCTATACCAGAAAAAATACAGGATATTATTGTAAAATATATAATTAATATCAGGACAACATAACTCTGACCGTAAAAACCGATTTATAATATCTAATTAATCGGTTACAAAACCTGAAATTACCGGTTAAATGAAGGTGTCCCTTACCTCAAATTCTCCTAGGTTGGGTAGGACTTGCACCAATTGACAAGTGCCTCACCCGAGCGCTTTCATCTGATGTTTGCCTCGCTGTCAGCTCACGCGTGGCATGTACTCGAGGCGTGAGTTTACACTATCAGATCAGCACGGCCGATATTATTGATAACTTCACGTTATTTATATTTGTATGCCTACTAAGTATATAGTCACTAAGTACCATAATATTTATAATCTAGGTTCTATTGTACTTCATAGAGGAATAGATGCTTATGAAGGTACGGGTTTTTTTTGCAAAAACATTAATATGACACGATTGCGTGTCACTATTATCCTTTATATTTCAGTATACGCAGCAAATTAGCTCTTGGCAAAGAGAAGGGGAAAGGCGGCGAATATTTACCGAGAAGTTACGGAATGTTTCGATTAGTAAGTCTATTCACTATTTACCACCATGCACTGAGTGAGCAACATCTCGAATACTGCTCGGGCACGACACTCGAGGCAGCCCTAGACTTGATTATCAAGCAATCACTACGCGTGTAGTAGACAAGAACGGTCAGCTACGATGTCATTGCTCAGACGAGGCAGCACGAGCGTTTGCCTCAGATGAGCATAAAGCTCTCACGAGGCAAAAGCTCAGTCATTAGCACAGTCGGTAGTGACCCTGCTTTCTGTACCGAGAGTCTCCGATTCGAATCCCGGTATATATATTGATCACCTGAGTCATGAACATATAATATCAATATAAGTAATTGTTATACTAGGATCGCCCCCAGTCCGTGCCCATAATGCAAGCCTTGCCTAATTTGGGCCCGTGCAGTTCTTGTGTTCCCGTGGCGTTATAATTATGTGTTGTAATATCTTTCAGAAATGGGATAATGAGTTGGCAACATTCGCCCAAGTGCTGGCGAATCAGTGTGTCTTACGTCACGACTTATGCAGAGCTTCCAGTAAGTATAAATGTCATGAGAATGAGCACCTTTTGCATTGCATATCTTTATGAACCCAATACACAACTTATTTGGTGGAATTTGTATGGGTAATCTAACAAATAAGTTGCGACTAACTGACTTATTGGTTGAACCGTAGCCACTCGGTTCAATGCATCGTGAGTTGAAATGATATTATCGTAATTGTCCTAATCTGGGTACGACTGGTATCTCTCCCAGTTTTTTTGCGGTACACACATGTGTTGCTTAGTTTGGGCCCATACAGCATATTTTATTAGCCCACTGTTAATGGACATACATGCACAACTCACTAAGTTGACTTAAGTAAAGCTGATGACACTTATCATGGTTTCCAGAAAGATTCCCTGACCCGGGACAAACAGCGGGACTGGTCCGCTTCACAATCCCCGATTGGTACCCTGTTTCCCGCGGTGGGACCTTCAACACCCCAGGACTGTCGCAAGCCAAGATCATGTACGCTGTAATGCAGACCTTGAAGTCTTGGTACGGTCAGAAGAATTCGGTGACAAAAAATATGCTGCTGAAATATCCTGATTGGAGCTTGTAAGTTTCAGTAGATCTTTGTTTTATTGCCAGTGTTCTGACCGACTGCATATTTTATCGCGTTTATTTTATATTTTTATTCCCGACGTTTCGGCTGCTTTACAGCAACCATGGTCACGGGAGGACTGAGGTGTTTTACGTCCTAGTGTCATAGTTAGAACTGGGGTACCCTCATATTTAGTTGTTGTTTGCTGTCCGATCTATGCAGTGCCCACAGTGTCTTGAGGTCTAAATTAGTTTAATTTCAATGTGTAGTATAATAAGCCCTTTTTAATGTCCCACTGCTGGGCACGGGCCTCCCCTCAACACGAGGGGGATTAAGCCATAGTCCACCACGATGGCTCAGTGCGGGTTGGTGGACTTCACACGTCTTTCGAGGGGTTCTCTCAGACATGCAGGTTTCCTCACGATGTTTTCCTACACCGTTTAGTAAGTGATAATCGTGGATGAAAATGAGATTCGCACATGAAATCCAGAAATTACAGAGGTGCGAACCGGGGTTTGACCCTGAGATCCTCGTTACCGAGGCTAGCGTTCTACTAACTAGACTATCACTTGCTTGTAGTATTCGCGTAAATATAAGAAATCCACAACATTCTAATGTTATAAAGGCTTATGTTCAGATTTCCGTCTTCCCGTCTTCAGGAATCCAAGCGATCAGAGTGGTAGATTGTATATGGAGATGATCAGCCCATCTGCGACGCATATGGGATGTGGTGTCTCAGCTTACGCTAGATACGAGTACCGGGACAGCCATTCCGCCTTTAATCATAATGTAAGTGTACCTACCATAAAATTGTCGACAGCAACTCATTGAAAGAGCATCAAGGTCGAATATTGTCTTGTTGTTTTTTGTTTACAAAAATCAAGACATCTTTACAATGTTTTTTTTAATGTTGATTGATTTAAAAGGAGTTTTTCTAATAACTGAGCTTGTCACTCCAGTACAGCATAAATTGTAATTTTTAACCGACTTCAAAAAGGAGGAGGTTCTCAATTCGGTTGTATTGTTTTTGTTGTTTGCGATAAACATCATATTATTGTTTTGAGGTAAAAAAAAAACCACTTCAAAATTAATCTAACGCCTAACAAAAGTACAAAGTATTATGAACCGATGTTTTTTACAAACTTCGGTGCTTTGTATCGTTGTGAATTAATTTCAGAGCGATTTCAATGCATACATAAATTTTATATAAAAAAAACTAGTCCCTTTATTGGGTTCTAATTTAAAAAAAAAATCTGCACCATGACCGAGCGTTTTCATTAAAAAAAAATATTTGGTATATAACTTTTTTGTGTTTGATCTCTTTGTAACACAACATAACTAACACGACTTTTTTATATCTTCTTTATATATATAAATCTCGTGTCACAATGTTTGTCCTCAATGGACTCCTAAACCACTTAACCGATTATAATAAAATTCGCACACCATGTGCAGTTCGATCCAACTTGAGAGATAGGATAGTTTATATCTCAATTTATTTTATATGGCAAAACAACGTTTGCCGAGTCAGCTAGTACATGTATATAGATAGATTAGTTTAGTAATTGTTGTTATACAAGTTTTTATAAGTATTTGAGTGTGTGTGGGGTAAATGTGCTATAAGTGGTACTTGAACGTTACTAATAATGATACCGCCAGGAGAACACACCAACTATTCGGTCCCACACTAAGCAACGCTTGTATTATGGGTACCGTACAATGGAACACCGTATATAGGGGGGTGTGTGTGTGTGTTTATATTCATCCCCCTAATTAAGTCTTTGGTAATATATATAAACAAAATTGAATGCTCTTCGTAGGTAAGCACATCGCTTGAGAACGGCTCTACCCATTTGGTTATTTTATTGAAATAAAACTATTTTTAAGGATTCTATCGCGTTTATTTTTGGTTTTACGTTCGTGAAGTTTCGGCTGCTTTACAGCAACCAAACTAAACGCGATAGAATCCTTAAAACTAGTTTTATTTCAATGTGTAGTATTCGCGTAGATATAAGGAATTTTAAAAAATTGTGTCTTTTATCAGTCTATCCAGGTAATATGCAACTACTCAGCCCGTCCCCGGAAAGGCAGCAAGGTGGTCAACGCGAAGCCCACGCCCAACAGAGGGTTCACGGTCCGTTGCGGATGTCCAGCTGGTTCGCGAGAAGATATTGACTGTCTGTGCAATGAGTACAAACCAGGTGAACCTGGTGAGTTTTTATACTCATTTTTTATTTATTTAATTGATAGAACTAGGCGATACTTGGCGGAAATCCATTGTTAAGCAAATGGGGCAAGAGGAACTCACTACTGACCCTCAGTTTGTCCACTTTTCCAATTATAAACCACCGCGAAATGATTTCCCGGAAATTAGTCACTAGTAATAGATAGTTTTTCGACTAACATCCTAGAGGAGTTCTGTGTTGTATAAAGAAGCCAGTTCTTTATATAATAATACCAGCCTTTTTTAATGTAGACTGCTGTAAACTGCTGGGCAAGGGCCTCTCCTCAATGTGAGGGGGATTAAGCCATAGTCCACCACGCTGGCCCGGAGCGGGTTAGCGGGCATCACAGATCTTTTGAGGGTTTCTCTCAGACATGCAGGTTTCCTCACGATGTTTTCCTTTACCGTTTAGCAAGTGATAATCGTGGTTGAAAATGAGATTCGCACATGAAATTCAGAAACCCCAAAGGTGTGAGCCGGGGTTTGAACTGGGCTATCACTGCTACCGCCAAAAAGACTTAACAGGGAATATTTGTTCATTGCAGAGTTATTTTTAGATCACTTGTTTAATTATAGGGATGAAACCAACTGCACGAAGCTGTCCCACGGAACACTGTGAACCGACCGTGGTACTGCTCCCCATCTTCACTGTTGAAGACGCACCCCCTGACAAGTTGATCCCCAATGCCATGGAGATTGAGACGCCTTTAGCATCATACTTAAATTTAAGGGACAGGTAGAGACGAATTTTAAGTACTTCCTTACTATTTAAATAAAACAAATTTTACGGATTTTACCGCGTCTATTTTTTGTTTTTTACGTTCCCGTTCCCGTAGAACACAACCGTTGGCAACAGCCTGCTCGCGCGTTGTGAGCCCGCGGGACGCATTTCAGGTTGTTGCTATCAAACTTAATCAGGCGCAACGCTGCAACATTGGTTTTAATTTTTTTTCGTGAGATCCTTTGTTTTTTTCTAAAATAAAAGTAGCCTAAGTTACTCCTTGTTACAACAGCTATCTGCCAGTGAAAGTCCCGTCAAAATCGGTCCAGCCATTTCAGAGATTAGCCGGAACAAACAGACAGACAGACAGACAGACAGACAGACAGACGCACAGACAGACAGACAAAAATTGTAAAAAAAATTGTTTCGGTATAGGTAACGTGTATACATCCAAATGCACTTAGTAAAAAGCGGTTATTTTAATATTACAAACAGACACTCCAATTTTATTTATATGTATAGATGTATAGATTTTACGTTCCCGAAGTTCAAAGGACACTCAAGGAGGCGCCTCAAACCGGCACCAAAGACAGCTGTCATTTTGTACTGTAAATCCAGTCCAGACTTATTTTATGTCAGTGATGCGACACTATAATTTGCCATTTGCATTCGCCATCTGTATTTCTAACATAACAAAGGAGTACACCCTTCCATGATGCTATGCCTCTCATATATCTGTGTGCTATGCTATGCTATGCTATCAGCCGAAAGACGTCCACTGCTGGACATACCCCTGCCATGACGTATGCTTTAAATTACAGATATGACAACGCCAGCATTGGACACAGTTTAAAATCGAGAGAGATATATGATCTATTTTCTGAAGCTGAAACTGAGGTGAGACGACATTTGAATTATACATAGGATCATTGTTCCCAAAGAAATCCGCGATTTGCTCATGTTAGTTTAAAAAAAAATACAACCGAATTGAGAACCTCCTCCTTTTTGAAGTCGGTTAAAAAGTCGTCAAAAGTAAACCCTCTTGAAAGGGTAATTTATAGCATCATGTCACATCCATTATTTTATTTATAATGTGTATTTATTGAATGTGTTATTGCTATTAATTACTTGACATTGGCAAAATACCCGCTAAGTTGTGGGTGAGGCCATATTCATATCCATTTTATTTCATCGCATATCATTTCGTAAAGAAAGAAGAAGAAAAGTTTAATTACACAATCTTGATTATTTGGATGAAAAAGCAGCTTGGGTCGGACATTTCAGTGGTGCAAGTAGAGGTTTGAACCCGCACACCTTGTTTCCAAGGCAAGCGATCTACCAACTTGGCTATCAATACTTATTACAATTTACTCACAGCTAGTTATACCGGATGATATATAACGGCCTGGCCACGGGACAATCGCCATAGCGAAAAATCGCCTGGCGCGACACGGCGGCGCGTCTTGCGATTGAAACAAACGTATAGAAATGTACTGAGCAAGCCACGGGGCACGGCGATCGCCAGCGCGGCCGGCGGCTTGTACCGGGCGAATCGCGCGGGCGGCGGACAGCGCGACCGGCGAGTGAAACAAATACATGAATCAGTACGGCGCAGGCCACGGCGTCGGGCGGTAGTCGCGGCGACTCGGCAGCGATTAAATTTGTTTAGTCGTTTTCGCCGCGAATTATGAACACGGAGCTGTTTATTGCCGAAATATTAGCCAGGCCGCCTATTTGGAAGTCTGGCCACCCACATCATAAATATAAGCATGTAGAGAAGATATTGTGGGAAGAAATTAAAAAAAAAATCCCAGGTTCTGAAGGTAGATTTTTTTTTATTTATAGGTACAAATAATTAGTTAGTAGGTTACAAAGTAGTCTTTAAAATTATTTCTTAAATTTTTTTCTGGGTACAATCTGTATTTCTCATACTTCTTGTGGAATTCTTCATCTATACCTCGATTCCTATTCAATTCAAATTCAAATGTAATAAAAAAAAACATGTACTCCACAATCTCTTCCAAATGTGATGTCTTGAACAAAAATACTATTAAATAGCAATATCGAGATAACTTTGATAGCAACATTTCGCTCTCGGACGTCCTTACTGATCGCGGCGGCGATCGCGACTGCCGCCGTGCCCCGTGGCCTGCAAAAGATGCCGCGCGAATTGCTGCCCCGCCACTCGCACTCGCCGTATCGCGCCGGGCGATTTTTCGCTACAGCGAATGTCCCGTGGCCAGGCCGTAAAGGTATACTAAACCTTGAACCTTCTTCGCTTCTTTAGCGATTTTGTAACCTTTATTTGAAGATTTTTTTTTAAATTTGTTGCCAATAAAGTGACAATTTTATTTTTTTGTGAACATAATGTTTTTTTAAGTGACCTTTGTAAATCATTCTGTACCTAAATATCCAAAGTAACATATACTATTGTTGTCACCAGCACAGTATACCCCATGCTTTGGAGTCAGTCATGGGTATGGCACCGCCAATACCGTCATCGGCGTATAAATCATCAAGGTGAGCTTACAATCACACTATTTTTTTGGATTTTATCGTCGTTTCGAGTTTATTGTTCTCCCGTGACCATGGTTGCTGTAAAGCAGCCAAAACGTCAGGAAGGTAAAAACATAAAATTAACGCGATAAAATCCAAAAAAAATAGTTTTATTTCATTATTACATTGTTTTCAGACAGTTACCTAGAGATTTAAACACAAACACAAATTTGAACCGATATTATGACATTATACAAAGAAAAACAACAATGATGCCCAACCAACTGTATCATCCGGAGCTCGGAAGATTTACATCTGGTAGAGTAAGTATGAATCTTCGTAGTCACCCAATCCTACTTGTGGGAGAGGGCTGTGTGCTGTGGGATTTTACCCATCCAAAACTGAAAACAGCGTTTGATGGACTGCGGAATCTAAGGCATCACTCCATATGAGCCCATCTTGAGGGAGTTTTGTGCCCCCTAACAATCAACATTATTTAGTTACTGAGAGCGTTTCCTGAATAAAGGATCTCTAGTTCAAGTTTTTTTTCATATAACGTAAGCGTCTTTTATCCTGCTCATAACAGAGGTTTTACCAACACGAATGTCAGTGACAGTATTCTTTCTCGATGAGGTTACGATTACATAAGAAATTACTGCTTACTAGACAGTTTGTATTCAGTACCTCCATTTATTTAAGTATTCGTCGCATCATTTTGAGACACATTTAGAGGAAGCGCTATTGAAAACACTTCTTAAAGTTTCCAGCGTGATGGATATCAATAATTATAAAAAAAAACGTTTTCAGAAATCAAGCATATTCGCAAGGGCAGAAACATTTCAATTACCGGGTAGGAAAAACATTATATCCCTTGACTTGCCAATAAGAAAAGATGTGGCTCCACGAAAAGACTTCTCCAACGTGCAACAACTGGTTGACTCATATCTGAAGAAACAGAGGTATGGAGAAGAAGGTTTACACAAAGGAAGGGCGCATGAAGATCATTTGAACACAGCTCTCGTTACCTTTGAAGATGACCTCGCTACCGAAACTACCCTCAACAGAGTAGAAGAAAAAGTCATGAGCTACAATCCATATATAAAACCGAAAATAAATAATACTGAAGGACACACAAATCTGAATAACAAACTCTATAATGATAATGAAAACAAACTAATGACGCTACTAGACACTTTAGAACGCGAAGTGAAACACATTGAACTAGATGGGAATGAAAAAGAAATATTCGATGCAAAAATAAGAAAAATATATGGTACTGTTGTAGGTAACACAGTAGATTTGCTAACACAAAAACAGACACACCTAATAGGAACCGATAAAACACAGACACATCCTATAGTAACTGATAAAACACATACTCAGCTAACAGAAACCGATACTGATGTGGAACATGAATTAATGGAACTCAATTATTTCACCGACGAAGATAAATTTAAACATACTAATAGACTAACTAATGACATAAGAAAACACAACAACCATATCACAGACGATGAGAGAAAAGAAAGTTCACATTACAATGGCAAAAGAGCAAATGGTGTCAAACATTACGATGAATTAGATGGCAAACACGCTAGACCTATAATAAACCGTAATGATGACGATCTCGTGACAGATTTTAGGGACTACAAACATAATATTTTTTCTTCTAAGGAAGATGTTAAAACTAGAAATGATGATAAGTATAGTGACGCAGAGAGAGATTATAAATTCAGTGCAGATGACACGAAGCGTAGGAATAATGATGAAATTGCCAAAGCTAAAGCGTTGTATGTGCATAGAAATGATGATCTGAATGAACCTTTAAGTACTGAGAGGAGGAAATATTATCAAAATAAATTGGATAACATAGAGAGAAGGTTACACGAGGCAAGGGCTGCTAAGCATAGAAATGAAGTAAGTTTTGATATAAACGACATCTTACCATAACAAGTGTTATAAAATATTATAAGTAAATGTTACAATAGATTTTTATATTATTCCTCATTTTGTATATAATTGTAGGAAACACGAGATAACAATTTAAACATTTATTTTGTAATATCCGAGAATATTTGAAAAAGCCTAGCCTTACCATACAGTCAAGCCTTATGAGGCCTCAGCCTCGAATTTAGCGGGCAGCGGGGCGGGCGGCTGCGGCGGCGCGAGAGCGGGGCTCGTTGGCCGCCCCGCGCCGCTGCCGCGCCGCTGTTTTCGAGAACGGGTCCATTTGATTTTACGCATAAGATCCTGCCGCGCCCGCGTCGCCGCCGCCGCCGCCCCGCTGCCCGCTAAATTCGAGGCTGAGGCCTCATAAAGCTTGACTAATACCTACCAATATTTTTGCAAACATAAAAACGTATACACCTAACTAAATTAAAGTCTCCGAGCTGCCCTTACTAACAAATAACCTGAATAATTCAAACAACCACGACAGATTCTATTGACTTTTAAACACATTTGACTTCCAGCATGGTACAGAACGCGCTCTGCGTCGGATGCGACCGAGCCACAGCAAAATGCAGATGCGACCAAGCCGATCTAAAAGTCAAATGGATGCATTCTACATGCCGGATAGAGCCAGATACGTGCATGGGTATTGACTTTGAAATAATAAATGAGATATAACCTAATTAAACTGGGCCCCAAGTCTGCTAAAACAATCGATTCATAATCCAACGGCAACCGCATAGTAACTGTCACTTTTGACAGATATCCCATACAATATCTGTCAAAAGTGACAGTTACTATGCGGTTGCTGTTCGATTATGAATCGATTGTGTTAGCAGACTTGGGGCCCTGGTTATTTGTTTTCGAAATGTTACCTTGTTGCTATTCTATTAAATTTGTTTAAAAGTTATTGTTTTATTTACGTCTAAGCCTAATGATTTCAATCAAATTCCTTTGTTGAGTCCATGGTATACAACCTTTTTTTCGTGGGAAAATCCTTTATGGATCCCACCCACATCGAGGTTGGCGGGAGGGGTGTGTGGAACTCCCAACTAAAAGAGCCGTATACCCACATGGTGTCTAATCTAACTTAACGTAAAACTTCAACACTCCATCACTACGGAGCTGTAAGCCGACATCTTGTCCAATATTAATCACATGTCATGCTTGGACCGGCACGAGAGAGCTGCGTAATTCTATGAGCTATTCGAGGCTAGAGTTTAACGCTAAGATAGCGAGCTAGTGTTAGTAAGCTAGCAAACACGTCCGATACTCTAGATCCGAGAACAGAACTTTATACAATTTTAAGCTATCGTCTTAAGCTCAAGTAGCTAGAAAATAAGGGTGCCCATTTTGCCCGACAGGTGGGTCGGTGCAAGGTTAGCTTAAAATTAAGTAACATCTTGTAACCTGCTCTGGCTTGTGCCAAGCCGGGATACAATACCAGATTAAGACACCTGAATTTAAACTAAATAGCCTAGCTTTTAAAACTAGCCTCATGTAACCCAAGGATTCAAGCGCATACATGGGTATAAGAAGGCCTTCATGGGTTACACTAGGGCAAACATGGGTTACTAGCCGGAAGGGGGCTGGGGGGGGGGGGCTGAACCCGAGATATCCGCCGGGGCGTCACGGTAGTGTGCGCATAGAGCGATCCCGTGGCGCCCCACAATAGGCAGAGAGGGCAGCGCTGGGTTTTAAAGGGTAGTCTGGACTTGTCTAGGAGCCCCACATAACCGCTCGAGTTCCCCCGAGCGCGGGCGGTATGCGTAAATGCATTTCCCAGCGAAAAAAAAAAGGAGCAAGCATGGGTTAAGCGAGGCTAGTATTTCAGGTCAGGATAGTACGATGATGCTAACAAGCTATTCAATTTGATTTCTTCTAGACAACATAAGCATAACTGTATCAATATACCAATCCAGGATAATAAGCCAGACTTGAAATGAGTGGCGTGCTTCCGAACACAAGTCGGACACGAATAAAGCTAAAAGTAGCTATTTGTGTGTTTGTATTTAATGTTATATTCGTAGAATCAAAATTGTGAGAAAAACACGCCAAAATAGCCCCAATAGCACATTATCCAGCTTTACACAAAACAATAGTCCGTTATCGCTTTTCAGAGAACAAAACAACACGGTGAATGGGTCTTGTCAATAACACTCGCAGCTCGGGCCGGCACCACAAAACGTAAAACATAGTGAACATTCGACTACTAGGTCCACACTGTAGAATGTACTCGTATAGAGTTCTGAAAACAATTATTATTGTATTAGCATTTATTGATGGGATATGTTCAAAAGAATTGCAAATTAAACAGGTATGTAATTTTTTTAAGACCATCGCAAGACCTCAAGATACTTTTAGCACTTTCTGCGTAGATCGGACCGCAAACAACAACTAAATATTTGGGTACCCCAGTTTTCCACCACCAGGACGTCAAACACCTCAGTCCTCCAGTGACCATGGTTGCTGTAAAGTAGCCGAAACGTCGGGAATGTAAAACATAAAATTAACGCGATAAATTCCGTAAAATTAGATTTATTTCAATTGTGAACTGCAATTTGATGAAGTTGTTATGAGTTTATTTGTCGATTTTGGTAACTACAATTCACTTGCAGAGAGATATCCACCCATAGACATATGCCTCACTTAAAGACTTCCACACATAACGGTCCTTCCCCATTCCATTCTAGAACCATTCATACTTATAACTTGGATTACCATGGCTACTAAAATAAATAAGTACCTACACAATTTGGAAGACATTTTCAAAGATCATAGTCACTCCTCTTTTAACAGTTCATGTTATCATTGTAGATAGCTTACGACGATAATTACCTTATTCAACTGTAGCCTCACTGTGTTTTTTTTATAACAGGATCTGGAACTTAAAGACAAATATATAAAAGACATAATTAATATACTCAATAGCGATGATACATACATTAAGAATGAAAGAGTAAGTAAAATTGAATGGTCTCTTATGATCTAGAAATCAATTAGATTACTATAATAAAAAAGGTAGAGAATGGTAGAGTTAATACCTTCTAAAATGTTACAGTTTGCTCGTCACTTGGAAGCAGTAACAGAAAGCGTGCTAGAACATTTTATATCGGGACTGAAACGTCAATATAGCAACCCAACAGCAACTCGGAGAGCACCAATGATGAATTTGCTGAGACGAATCAAACAACAGCTTATACGAAATAACTCAAAGAAAGTCATAAGAAATAAGAAGAAGATTAAGAGAAAACACAAAGGCAATACACATGGTAGATTGACGACCAAGAAGATGGAGATTGCGAAGCAGAACAAATCTTACATATGATTGTGCATGTTGCTACTAATGAAATTGATGACTTGGTCGCACTATAGGGATTTTGTTTTCTACATAAAAAAGCCTTTGAATAAATAAGTTAATAATTAATGTATCATTTTGTATGATTGTTTCTTGTGCAAAAAATTAAAAGACTTTTTCGACAATCCTATTAATTTATTTTTAATCACAATGCCTTGATGGATTCGAAGAATGCAAGATTAGTATTTAGCAATAGGGAAAATAATGAGGATAGAATTTAGATTAACTTAGTTTCAACATTTGAGCCTGAAGATCGATGAAGTTTATTTGGACACAAACAGAATGCATTTTAAGGTAATAATAGTACTGGTTTATGTGGATCAGCAGAGCTAGCACAAAGACGTGAGCCTAGCCGCGATTTAGGTCATAATTATGTAGCTACGAAACTGTCTGCCTTTGAGGTGATTCCTTGGGAGAATTTGATAAAATATATCTTGCACTTATTACGGCTGCCGCCTGTGCCATCTGATATGGTCAGATCAACCTTTGTGGAAATCTAACAAAAAAATCCTCTATTATTAGTTTCATCCATAAATATAGTTACCTGTAGTGCTCTATGAAAATCACAAATTACTTCGTAGATTCCATAATATGTTACAATAAGACAAATAGTTAAATTTATAATTATTTATTTAGAAATAATGCATTAATCGTTCATTTTAATATGTACAATGATGTCCACTGGCTTTCTTCTCTTGTCGTGTTCATCGGAATCTGTGATATTGAACTCTTTCACAGAGGTATTCACAAAGTTTCGTTTGCTAGATTTCCTTTTGCGTTTTCTTTTGATCACTTTATTATAATCAGAACTGTCGTCATCGGGTATCCAATCCACGTCCTTCCTTAATATTTTCTTGCGTTTTTTCATCTTTTTCTTCTTGTTCGCGTGCTCTGATCTCTCTGTGATGATTACACTTTCCGTACCTTCTACATTCTGTAATAGAAAATGATTCATTGTTAAACTCCAAAATGAAGTCACTTTTTGATTTCTTCATCACACACTTCTACTGTTTCAGCTCTATAGTGGGTCTACAGTATATAACTTATAAGGTAGAACTACTTTATTTTTTTAGCAATAAGGTTTTTTTAAAAATTTTAACTCACCTTTAGGTTATTAGCCTTTTCAACGCTTCCAAACCAGTTTCCAAGAGACACTACTTTGTGGCCAGCCTCAACCTGAAATAATAATAGATCTTTACATCATTTTCATTATGTACTAGGTTACTATTCATTTCTAGGCCTTTGTAGAAGTGCGTTTATTTATTGGTATTGAATATATGAACCTCTAGTCTTCCTTCTTTTACTTCGTAGATCGTAAACACGGCCTGCTGATCATAAGCTAGATTTTCATTTCCAGCGGGGACAAAGACATTGGATGATCCACAATCAACCTCAGCTAATGGCAATAGAATCTCTATACCTTTGAGACCTATGGCTACTGGTTTTGAATATGGATGTGGTGTTTACTCACCTCTTTTATTCTTATAAACGTCACCAGAACCACTAAGAGCACAGTTTGGCTCAATATCAAGCATGAATTCATTATATGTCCGCTCGGTGCGGAGATCTCTGTAAGACTAAATGATCAACAGCCAAAAGTTTACATCTTTTGGCGTTTCCTGTTTTGGAAAACAGTAATTAATCTCTGATTTTCTTTTCAATTTCATTGCGATGTACCTATTCTGGTAAATACTGTTTGTTTGACGCGGGTTTGTTCGCGTCGGGATTTCTACACCATCATCTCCGAGCCGAGCCGATGCCTACAGGCAGAGGTGGAGTGCAATGCACATATTATTATATTTCGCCGATGGTATTTTGATCCCAATGTAATAGGGGGCGAGTCTATTGCCATTATACCGGGCACTTTCCACCTCAATATGAGGAATGTCATGTCATTATCTGGTCATCATCCATTTATAAATGTATACTGTGTATTTAAATAATATATTATCGCTATAAATATACTTGACACTGGCAAAATACCTACATACTTATTGTGAGTGAGGCCATACCACAAGAAGAACATAACAGCTTTCAAATACTTTAGAATGAAACCTGATGCAAAATTTTCAGCCCCACTTGCGATCACACTGGGCCTGACTCTGAAAAATACTGAAAATAGCCAGTAGGAGAAAAATCCTACTTGCTATATAAAAAATGTATCTTATTTCAGCAGCCATTTTTAATTTTGCGGCTCAAAATGGAAGTGTTGCTGGTATTTCGCCCACAAGACAAAATGAAACGCAATATGCCGTCCTAAATAGATTTGACTTAGCAATATAGCGGGAACCGGTGGTTCAATATTAAATATAAAAAAATATGTTTCGTGCTTTTTACCTACTAATATTCTACGTAAATATTCGAATTCAAACAAATATGACAATGGTTCAAAATCTAGTCAAACTTATGAAATCAGAGTTTTAATAGTAATTCATGCACACACATAGTAATACTACGGTATTCTTGCTAGCTTTTCAAAAATGAATATTAGTTAAATGTTAAAAAGCTAGGCTAGGCTAGCGTTAGGCACTTGCCTAACGTATCCTCACGTCTGTATAAATGGGTAAGCAGAGATGTCGTCTTGTAAACATGCGGTGTTATGTATATCCTTTACGTTTTATAATTACGTCTGAAAGCATTTTTTGATTAAAAAACTATATCTACATTATTCATAAATTTTTCATCCAATCTACCGAAAAAGTTTAAAGAAAACATTGTTCTGAATATTAAGTAGGAAACATTCTGGCTAACTTTATATTTTATTAATAAAAACACCAAACCACAAATTTTCTAGAAATGTAAATTTAATATGAACACTTTCTATTGATGTGGGGGTCATTTTTTTAACCGACTTCAAAAAGGAGGAGCTGTCACCGAACCGTCACCACATCAAATATTTAAGTAATCTGAAGTCGGTGCCAAATAAACAACCGACGAAGAATAACAAAAGTATACTCAGTAACGAGATGCGCGGACCAATTTGTAGGTATAGTCTTTGGCGCAGACCGGCAATACTCGACTCAGTTGTTTGTTTGGCACTGACTTTCAGATTAGTTAAATATTTGATGTGGTTAGACAAGGTAGATTTCAAGATTAGATTATTTTTTGCTTTTTAGTTTTTTGAAGACGGTTTTTATTTTGTTAAAAAGTTTTTTTTTTAAACTAAGGTAAATATTTATATTGTATCGAAATAAATTTGATTTGTGTATGAGTTTTTGTTAAGTGTTTCGATGCGCAAGCCACCCGGCTTAGTAAAAAAAACCTTTCATATCTGTCTCCTCCTTTAGCGCCATGCTTATAATTTATTCAGGGATCCCATTTAAGTCCTTTCAACGGCACGACTTGATTTACAAACACTCATGTTATAGTTCATTCAACTTGTTTACTTTCGATACTGAAATTATTTACATAAACCACTCAGAGGAACAATCCAATTATCTACGCCGCGATAAAGTTCAAAGGACCTAACGCAAAATAACCGTAAAAAATAATAACAGTCCTCAAATGTATTATTTTGATCCTTCGTAGGTCATCGACTGCCAGATTTCACACCTACCTCGTAATTATAATACTGTCTTGCTTTCACAAAGGTATTTCCACATATCCACGAAAGAGGTGGTAAATAGAAACGGTACATCTTTCTTGAGAAGCTCGAGTTCAGAGTCAAGGACGAATGCACTCGGCGGGGAAGTGAAACAGCGGTATAGTGTTGAGTGGGACAAAGATACAGACTCGGCTTAGACTTAAAGAGATTGCTGAGTGGATGCTCGTGCGCATCGCGGCGTACCTATTTTGAATAGTTTTTAATGAAAATCATTTTAATAGTGCTGTCACTCCAAAATTATATTTTGCATAGCAACATTGTTTTTATTTTTTAATGGTTTACTTACTTACGTGTTTCTTCAATAGTGATGTGTGAATTGATTCATATATTTTTATAATCCCGCTGAAAAATCTCAATGGTTTTGAATTAATTATTAAGTATCCAATAGATATTATAGTGATACAGCATTAAGTACTTAAGCATCGTTTTTTAAGTGTAAACAGTGCTTATAACATTGGAATTGAAATACTTTCGAAGGTAAGTAAAAATGCTTTTCTTTTAAAAAAAGTTTCTGACCGCATTTTTCTTTCAAACTTTTTGTTTTCAGGCTAGACTGTAGAATTATTTTGTTTCTATAATGTTGAATGTTGGTTGAATATTACAAAAATAAATCGATCTTCTCTCGAAGATTTGAACTTCTGGTCGGTCTCGTCATCCAAAAGTATAAGGCCTATGAAAAAAAATACACGTAGGTATATATATTCCCATTGCCATATTCCTCATTTAGAAAACATTTACCAAATCAAATTCAACCATTAAAGGTTTTAAAATTGTTGAAGATTCGCGCGCACGGGCATAAGAAGCCAAAACAAAATCTACCTACGTGTCCCATTGTAACCTCCTCCTTTTTTCGTCGGTTAAAAAGGTACAACCCTAGTGGTCTTACAGTCATAGATGTATTCAAATTAATGCTTATTTTATTCTATAAACGCTGTAAGTCACATCCTATGGTTTTATTGTGATAATAAAAAATAAAAGTCCATTCTCCAAAGGGCTGAAACTCAAAACTATAATAAGACGTGATGCTGTATTGTCAAAATCTGCGAGCTTATATACCTACCTAATAATAATAATAATATCGCCAGACGAACACACCGATTGTACGGTTCCAAACTAAGCAACGCTTGTATCATGGGCACTGTACAATTGACTGGAGGCGGTAGTAAGTAAATTAAATACTAACTTATATCGGTATTAAACGTCCGTGACTTACGTATAAACATTCGTGTTCAACAATGCTTGCCCCTACCGAGATTTGAACCTGGAACCCTGGGCACATGAAGCAGGGAAAACGATAGCTGTGCCAATACGTCTCCCCAGTAGATTTTGGCTATACAACGCAACATCGCATAATTTTATTACCATAATGAAAACACATTACCCTTCTTTGATTGAAGCAATCGGTTAAAAAATGAAGTTGACGGTGTCTTATTTCATTGCATAGCTCTTTCTCTTTCGCAGTTAAGTAACCAGGTCATGTCGTCTTTATGCATTAATGACATATATTATGATTGGACTTTAATTGTAATAATAATAATATCGCCAGACGAACACACCAACAATACAGTCCCACACTAAGCAACGCTTGTATTATGGGTACCGTACAATGGACTGGGGGCGAACCCATTATATATTACTTATATAGATATTAAACATCCCTGACTTGGGTACAAACATTCGTGCTCATCACACAAAGCTTGTTAATTGTACGCAAACATTTTTGATTTGATGAAAATATTTAGGCTTGACAGCGATAATTGAATAGAATCGGATCTTTTTATCGATTATGATTGTATTAATAATGCTCAGTCAGTCTGTTCGCGTATCGTAGAAAACTGCTGGACGGAAACTCGGCATGGGAATACCTTATAACTCGGCCCAATATTTAGGAAACTTTTTGTGCCCGAAAATGAATGAGTTCTCTTGGGATGGCCATATTACTTGTTACGGTGAAGTCCAACATGTAGGATGAATTAACTCCCGAAAAAAAAGAAGGTTGCTTCTGGGATATTGAAAAAAACGAATGCCCACGTGTTACTTATATGTTTTTTTTTTTATTATATTTATTTGTTGGGAGTTTTTAATCGCAGGAATATAGCATTTTTCTCAAGTTGTTTTTTCAAGATGAGTACTTTGAAGCTTGGGTTGGCATAGCCCGCGATTTGATACGGGTTCCTGTTATAAGTAGGTACTTAGCTACATTGAAACTCGCTCAAACATATAAGTAGGTCAACACAAGTCAAAATATTCAACAATCCCAACTCGAGCGAAACCACAGCACAAAGATAGTTTATAAAATTATAACAGGTGGAGGGGGTCGATGACCGGCCGTTACGGGCTGTGACGTCACACGGTGTACCGCTATGTTAAGGCCGCTGACACATTGGCGGGTTGGTAGGCTGTATACATGTGTTGTAGTCATTGGTAATGATAAACCATGATTGCATGATTGATGGTTCCTGATCACAATGGATACATAAGAACTTCTCATTAAGTTGTTAAGTTGTAATAGATATCTTAATATATATATTATATATATATATAAATTACGTGTCACGGTGTTTGTCCGCTATGGACTCCTAAAGTACTAAACCGATTTTAATAAATGTTTGCACACTGTGTGCAGTTTTATCCAACTTGAAAGACAGGATAGTTTATATCTCAATTTAATTTATATGGCAAAACAACGTTTGCCGTGTCGCTCCGTCAATTATTATCTTTTAAAAATACTTAAACTAGCTTTTATCTGGTTTTATCGAATTAATCAGTTATACCACTTGTTTCCGAATACAGATTTGTGTTTTCCAGCCATGTAATACCAAAATACATGTTTTATCGGACATGATGTGTGAACTACAACTAAATCATACAACATCCATATAGTTTTTGTAACTCATTCAATTTATGTGCGTGTTATTACGAAGTTACGAAGTGTTATTACGAAGTTGTGAAGTGATGTGGCTAATTTCGTTGATTCGTATCCCTTAACAAATAACAATTTAGTGAAAGTGCATATAAAATGTTCTTAATTCATTGATGATCACTAAGGGCCTTACAGCACCATCTACTGATCGATCGCAAAACGAATGTCACAAACAAAATGTCCATGACATTTGATTAATTGATTATTATTGTGCAAATATTTGAAAATAGAGGGCGCTAAATTTATTTTAAGGCTAATTACGTTGTTGAACATAATGTCTACGTACAAATTCGGCTGTTGTCCAAGTAAAATTGCACCCTCAGATGGACTGAAATGTTCACAATGCAAGACGATGTACCATTACGGCTGCATTGAAATTTCGGGCAAGAAACCCTTCAAAGAACTAACTATAGAACTTAAATCATCGTGGGTGTGCCCTTCATGTATGAGTAAGAGACCTAAGGTTGACCAAACGAATACTCCAGTTTGCAACTCACTGCTAGATACTGATGAACAGAATGTTACCCAGCGGAAAAAGAATGTCAGCTCGGCTCATAGTGCTGAAAATGACTTGCGACTTATTATGCGAGAGGAAATGTCGACCTTATTAGATGGTTTCAAATTAAACATACTGCATCAATTCGACCTGCACACCAACGAAGTATTGAATCGCTTAACTCGCGTTGATGAGTCATTGAACAACTTACAACATCAATATGAAGAGGTAAAAAAAAATATTGACGATAACGTGAATACTATCCAAAGACTTGAATCGGAAAACAAAGAATTGAATTCTACTGTTGTTCATCTCAGTACACGTCTTGCTCAAATTGAACAACACTCCCGAGCTAGTAATATAGAAATACAATGTATACCTGAATATAAATCCGAAAATTTATTTAAAACAATACTTCAAATAGCGAGCACTGTTAAATACAATCTGAACGAAGCCGACATACACGTATGCACTAGAATAGCTAAATTGAACAAAGAAAGTAAACGTCCTCGCTCGGTTATCGTCAAGTTCAGCTGCCCTAGAGTGCGAGATGAGTTCTTGGCATCGACTATTACTTATAACAAGAAAGCTGCTTCTATCGTGGACAAACTCAACAGTAGTCATCTTGGCATCGCAGGAGAGAAACGGCCTATCTACATAGGCGAACACCTATCACCAGTAATGAAAAACATACATGCGGCTGCCAGAGCCAAGGCTAAGGAACTTAATTATAAATTTGTATGGGTTAAGGGTGGTAATGTCTTTCTACGTAAATCTGAGACATCAGATTATAAGATAATTAAGTCTATTGATTCTCTATCCCAACTAGAATGATATTTTATTTTTGGATGTATTTTGCTCTTACTAAAATTCATTTTATTGATATATTGCCTGGGTACTACCAAGATGATATCCGGGTACTTGCAAAATTAAGTACATTGCCTAATTGCCTTACATAATTAAAACAATTGTTTATTTAGTTACATAACTAAGCATCTTATTCTTCTGATGTTTTTTATTTGATCTTTTTTCAATCTGTACTTAAACAAATTTTACTTCAAGATAAACCTAGTAGCCATGATGTTAATTATAGTAATTATTTTGCCTTAATTCATATACTTAATACCATATTTTAACTTACTTAATATTATATTTTACTTTACTTACTTTTAACTTACTTTTATTTTACTTTGCTTTTAACTTACGTAATATTATATTTAATTTTACTTGAGTGTTATGTAAGTAATAATATTATTGTTATTACTTTACTTAATATTTTAATAATTTAATATTTTAATACAAAAAATAACAAAATATGCCAGTCTAGTTAATAAGTTTTGGTTAATTTTATTATTATTTTTTTCTTTTGATTTTAGTTGTAGTTCGCACTTTCATGTGCTGATAAACCTTGTATTATCTTACATAATTTTTCATTTATCTTGTTATTACCAAAATGTTAGAGGTCTTAGATTGAGTACTAGAGAGGTTCAACAACAAATAATAAAAAACGATTATGATGTTATTATACTAACTGAAACATGGCTTAATCAAAGTTTTTATGATTCTGAAATATTTGATGATAGGTATGAAGTGTTCAGACGGGACAGAGAGAATTCACCAATTTATTGTCATAGAGAAAAGGGAGGTGGTGTCCTAATTGCTGTAAAGAAAAAGTTTATGTCGCGGCGCATGTGTTGTTGGGAGAGCGGTTGTGAAGACGTTTGGGTTAGAATTGAACGTAATAAATCTGGTTTACATGCACTTAACATCTGTGCGGTTTACTTGCCACCTCCTGTGACGCAAACAACTCTGGACATTTATCTTGAAAAGTGTGGCGTGGCTCTTGAAAATACTGACACCACAATTATTGTAGGTGATTTTAACTTGAGTGGAATTAATTGGGTACCTAATACTGATAATTCTTTCATGACGCCTAATAACTTTAATAATTGTATACTAAAAAGTAGTTTAATAGATTTTATGTCACTTAATAGTGTAGTTCAGTTTAACCACATAACCAATAACAACAACAAAATACTTGATCTTATCCTAAGTAACTTAAATTCTAATATTATAGTCAAAGAATGTTATAATCCTATACGTAACATTGACAAGCTGCACCCACCTTTAGAAGTAATTATTAAAATAGATACGATCCCAAAAAATATTAATAAACGCAGTACTAGACCTATTCCTAACTTCCGAAAAGCAAACTATGAATTGATTATATCTACACTTAAAAGCACGAATTGGACCTATGAGTTCAAAGAATGTAAGGATGTTAATCAAATGGTAGAGAAATTCTATGAAATTATTAGAAGTTTAATACAAAATTACGTGCCGTTCTCTTCTAAACATAAGTTTAATAATTACCCCGTCTGGTTTTCGAAGACTTTAATAGAATTACTTAAACGTAAATACAAATATCACCTCAGGCTCAAAAAATACAAAAATCCATTAGACAAAATTGAATTTGACTATCTACGCGTTGATTGCGAGAAATTAATGAATAAATGTTATAATGACTATATTACATCGCTGGAAAACTTAATAGCTAAAAATCCTAAATATTTTTGGTCACACATAAAAAAATTAAGAAAAAACAGCTCTAACTATCCTACTACTATGACTCTAGATAATATTAACGGATATAACGTAGAAGAGGTCACTGATTTATTTGCAACACATTTCTCCTCTGTATACGAACTTGAAAATGATATTGACGATGTTTATCAGGAAAATAATATCACGAATATAAGCCAGGAAATCCAAAACTCTACAATTAACACGAACATAATAGAAAATAAACTGAAAAAATTGGACTTGACTAAGGGTGCTGGACCAGATAATATTCCGCCAATCTTTCTTATGAATTGCGCCAAACAATTATCAATACCTTTACATACAATATTTAACAATTCATTAACTACTGGTATTTTCCCTGACACATGGAAAGAAGCCAGAATTGTCCCTATTCACAAAAATGGGAAAAAAGATCTAATTTCAAATTATCGACCCATCTCTGTGTTGTCTACGCTAGCTAAAGTTTTTGAGTCATTAGTTTATCCGCTTATTTACAGTCATGTCAGAAATAAATTATCCCTCAATCAACATGGATTTATGACACGGAGATCAACAAACTCGAATCTCCTACATTACATTGACGATGTTGCCTATGTTGTTGATAAAGGAGGGCAAGTTGATGCAATTTATACGGATTTTTCGAAGGCATTCGACAAAGTAAACCATCGAATTTTAATTAACAAACTCTCAAAATTTGGAATTACTGGCGAAATGCTCGAATGGTGTGCTTCTTACCTTCGCCAAAGACCCTCTAGAGTTGTGATTGATGGGCATAGCTCCAATGCATTCATAGCTTATTCCGGCGTTCCTCAAGGATCAAATTTAGGTCCACTCTTTTTCAACATTTTCATCAACGACATTACTAATATTTTCAAACACTCAAACTTCTATTTATTTGCTGATGATCTTAAAATAACTCATGTTATTAACAATATTGTTGATGCTGATCTATTACAACATGATATCGATAATCTTTCTGACTGGTGTAAAACTAATAAAATGTTTCTGAACTCTTCTAAATGTTTCCACATAAAATTCACTTTAAAACGCAATAAACTTAACACAATCTATAACATTTCTGGTGAAATCTTAAAAGAAGTTCCTCATATCCGTGATCTAGGTGTAATAGTTGATACTAAACTTAAATTTTCAACACACATCGACCATATGTTGGACAATGCTAACAAGTCATTGGGATTTATTCTTAGAAATGCGAAAGAATTTAGAAAAATATCATCTACATTAATGTTATATAATAGCTATGTTAGGAGTAGACTTGATTATTGTTGTGCTATTTGGTCCCCTGTTTACAAAGTCCATATTACTAGGATTGAAAAAATTCAAAGAAAACTTTTGCGACATGTTGCTTACCGTTTTCGACCACCTAGACATGTAAAATCTTATGAAGACCGTGTTAAGCACTTTAAATTGCAAACTTTATCCGATAGGCGTAATTTTTTAAGTATGTCGTGTTTATATAAAATAATAAACGCCATTATTGACTCTCCTCCTATTCTAAACAAATTGTCTATTAACGTACCCTCTAGGCCGCCGCGAAAGCCCCGTCACTTATTGCACGTCCGGTTTTGCAAAACTAATCTCGGTAAACACGCACCTATTCCTCGTATTTCCTGTCTGTATAACACATTCGTGGATCGAATTAGTGATCTCGATATATTTCACGATTCATTCTATAAATTTAAGCACAAAATTTCTAATGTTTCTAACATAACATAAACTCTTGAACCCTATGTTCATTGATTTATTTACACATGTTTTACCTATATTACCACTTACGTCTATTGTTGTTGAACCTCTGTTTAAGTGCTACCTCTAGTGTACTCTACATTTGATCTCATTTTTTTAATTATTATTATATGTTACACTATATCTGTGGCACATGATGTGGTTGCCTGTTATTAGAGTCGCAATTATCTAATATCATTCATTTTTTTTTACTATATAACATGTACATTGTAAACTCTGTTGGCAACTCTAAATAAATAAATAAATAAATAAATAAATAAATTATCTAGTGGCAATATTAAAAAGAAAGCATAATGATTTTAGAACACAAATGGACGCAAAATCGCACAATTTTGTAGCTGATTGCCAACATAAAAAAAGAAGAAGAACCGTATTTACACACCAATATGAACTAGGATGTACTTATCTTTCGAGTTACAATAATAATTATTTTCAATATGCACCCAAACTTACAGTTGACACAAAAAAATGAACAAATGAGTCATGTAAAAACGATTTCACAATAACAACAAAGGAATTTTCAAAAAAAGTCGCCCTCCGAATTGATAAAAAGATTTGTTTAACTTGCTATCTCCAAATGGAATTTCTACAATAGGCTTTTTGACTGTGTTTGAAAAACTACCTTAAATTGTTCATTAGTTTAATATGATGCTAACATGTATAGTTCTTTCATTGTAAATTCTAGTATTTTCCATAAAATTCGATGGTAAAGTTTACCGCCAAAACGCGGTCTCCGAGTCACGTGACCCTCGTGAAAAAAAATGGCTGAATACACATTAAAATCCCAAATATTACCAAACTCGCAGTGACAACTTGACACTGATTACGTAGGTGTGACGTCACAACGCATCAACCAACAATCCAGAGCGTTTTTGATCACGTAACCGAACCAAAAAAATCATTATTTCATTTTATGATTTTAATTACTTAACTAATAGTTCTTCTTCTTCTTATTTTTTTACGAAATGAGATGCGATGAAATAAAATGGATATGAATATGGCCTCACCCACAACTTAGCGGGTATTTTGCCAATGTCAAGTAATTAATATCAATAACACATTCAATAAATACACATTATAAATAAAATAATGGATGTAACATGATGATATGAAAATGGCGGGAGACTAAAAGTTATAAAAAGCTATAATCTTTTAGCATGGCCACAATTTAAAGCTTATTTTTCGTACACTCAAACAACCTATTGTTTGAAGGCGTTCATTCAATGGTAGCATGACTTATTATTCTACATTATGGGTCGCGAAGGTATAACGGGTTCGTAACACGTGACTCGGTGACACATCGGATGTGTGCGCACGTCATTGGCCACAATTTGGCACACTTTTATCGGTCATAAATACCATCACGCTTGCTCAAGACGGTGATACCATAATCCCCATAGCAATGTGGGTACTAAACAAATTTATAGCATCCTCACAAAAAGAGCAACCATGGGCGGTAAAATCGTATACAGGGTGAATATTTTAAGTGTAATAGCGAATAGGACGCTCGAGGCCAATTATGATGAAAACCGAAACTGCATTATAAGATTTTTATAAAACAACATACTATATTATTGCCTCATCCGATTATGTCGCTAATTAGGATCCAGTTCTGGGATTTAATGATATATGGCAAATCAAAGAAAATGATTATAGATAAATTATTAGTATTTTAATACATCAACCGCCCATTCAAATTGTTAAGACCGCTCCCTAAATTCAGCATCACATAAACTAGTTCTTTCTCGATAGGTATATTTTGTCCATAAACAAAGACTCAATTTTTTTTTTTTGTAACCAAGGGCGGCATCCTTTTGTACAATTGATTAGGTTAAGGTTTAATCAATATATGAATATAAAACTTGTGATACATAGTTGGTTGTCATCCTTTTTTCCGAATGAATTATTAACAAACTAAATAAGTTTATATTTGGGGACTTTTTGGCGGGAAACTGAAAAGTCATGGCGTCAGTTATGTTTTAATTTCTAAAACTAGTGTTCCTGCGAGTTATAGTGAGTGATATAAGTGGAATATTAACCATTATGGGTTCGGTAAGTGCACAAGTGTAGGTAATTGAAACAGAGTGACGAAACATGGCTTTTCAGTTTCTCACAAAAAAGCCATGAATTTCTTTCAGTAAAATATCCATCACTTTACTGATTGAGGGATGGGGGGGGGTATTTTACTTGGGCCTAGCCTTTGGGCCTGTGTATATGCTCAAAAACAGAAATAATTTATATTACTTGACACTGGCAAAATATCTATGGTGATGACAAATTTAAAAAAAAAAAAAGTTATTCGCGTTCAATCCCGATTGAATCCACACAAACCTGCAAGTAAATTTGATCAAGAAAATACCCATGACATTGACAACATCAGAATTGGCAGTATGGATTGATTCCTTCGCCTGTCCTACTTAGTCCAGTCATTATAGTAAGTTCACCTCGGAATTCGAGATACCCAGCTGTAAGTCTGTAAATACTTGTATATTGACACCCTAAAACTTGTCTCAAAACCTACATATGGTAGGGTGTACGCAACTATTAAATTTCAAGGTCAAAAGTCACAAAAATCGGTTTTCAGCCCTTTTTTTGTAAATATCTCATTTCCTATGGGTTTTTTGCTATTTGTATGTATTATCAATATTGTAGAATACAAAATTCTCTACAAATTTTGTTTAAATTTTTTTTTATACGGTGAACCGTTTTCGAGATAGAGGGCGGAGAGCGCGCGGTCACAGGATCACTTCAGGAACGGTGCCTCCGGTCGAAAACGCGCCATATATAGTTGATTAACTATCGATAAATCAATGATTATAAATATTTGTAAATTTTTATTAACTATTATATTATATTTTATATTTTTTTTCCTAACCTATCCACTTTTTATTCAGTATTAATTTATTTAACAACACTTACCTGCCCATGTAATTGCAGAATTGTTAATGAAAATATAGGAATTATATTTGAATTTTAACCTAATTAATATTAATAACTTCTTACATGATGAAAAAAAAAACCAAATAAATTATGAATTAATCTTTTTATTAAAAAAATATATCATTCAATGCATTTATTTTGGTTAAAAGTAAAAAAATTGAATAATGGGTACAAAAACTACAATTTATAATTTTAATCATCTTCTTCCTCTTCATCGTCGTCTTCCGGCTGCTGGTAAATTTCAAACTGGTCTTCATTATCGTCTTCAATGACATTTGTCTCAGTTCTTCCATGATTTCGGGGTCAAAGGTTCCATCTTCGTTAATGTCGCTCTGATATGGTAGAGCATTGAGACAAGCTTGCCCATTACATTGGCCACAAGCTAAAGAGCATTGCAAGCCCGCTTTCCTGCATCCGCATCGCGAACCACAACTAATATAATAGTTTATAAAAATTGACGAATATTTATAATCATTGATTTATCGATAGTTAATCAACTATATATGGCGCGTTTTTGACCAGAGGCACCGGTCCTGAAGTGATCCTGTGACCGCGCGCTCTCCGCCCTCTATCTCGAAAACGGTTCACCGTATAAAAAAATTTTTTAAACAAAATTTGTAGAGAATTTTGTATTCTACAATATTGATAATACATACAAATAGCAAAAAACCCATAGGAAATGAGATATTTACAAAAAAAGGGCAAAAAACCGATTTTTGTGACTTTTGACCTTGAAATTTAATAGTTGCGTACACCCTACCTTATGTAGGTTTTGAGACAAGTTTTAGGGTGTCAATATACAAGTATTTACAGACTTACAGCTGGGTATCTCGAATTCCGAGATTCTTACCTAATTTAAGCTTAAATGACTGGACTAACTGGACGAATTAAACTACTACTACTGAATCCACACAATATGATTTAAGACAAATAAAATTAGTAGCGAGGCATCCTAGTCAAAGAGATAGAACAATTAATGTTTTGTCCTACTTTTGTGAACGTAAAGTTAACCGTAATACTATTGTTATAAGGCTTATCGCAGTTCCACACCTTCGTGTATGTAAAATGAACGTTATATGGTGAGAGTAAGGCTTAAAACATACTGACAGATGGCTACGAGATTAAGGTTTAAAAGAAATTTAATGACTCCTTTGTTGTACAAAAATAGTTTTGTGAATGTTTGTGGCGTGACTAATATCCAGGGTAGAGAAAGAGTATGTTCTACTTGCTTTACCCGTGGCTCCTCCCGCATTTATTTTTAGAATTAATGGTAGCATTTGTGTTATTTTAGGTTAGGTAGAAACTTATTGCTAGTATTTTTTTTAATAATGTTCACACCATAGACTTTATTATAATATTCTTTATTAGAACTTCACTAAACATGACCGATTTTACAGATCCGACCTTTTTTTTAACGGTCGAAAGTTTTCCAAGCCTTTTACCAAGTTGAGATCTATTTTAAATGTCTGATTTGACTTTCTGTCGTCTTTCCTTCGATACATACTCGTAAATACCAGTTTAACTAGGGTTGAATACCCAATTGGGCTAGCTGGTAGTGACCTTACTTTCCGTGCCGAGCGTGTCGGGTACGAATCCCGGTAGGGGTCCAAATTTGTGCGATAAACACGAATGTTTGGACTTTCTATTTAAGTATTTATATCGTCATTTTAACCTAAGATACAGGGAATCCTAGTTTGGGGTTAGGTTAGTGAGTGAAATTGTCCAATACGGCAAGTGCGAGATTATTCGTAAGCTAACTGTATAGTTCATAGTCTACCGTATTAAGACATTTTGTATGGAGACGTGAAAGCTTTAAATACCATCCGCTAGGGGCGCTTTTCAATTCTCCATACAAAATGTCTAAATACGGTAGGTAGACTATAAAGTATACAGTTAGCTCGCACTTGACGCGCGGAGATCTAGTCACAATAATGCGTTGTGAAACTAAGGCGCATGCATCGCTGATTTAGACTTTAATGAATACATGGAACTTGACATGATTGCGTGAAAGTCAGTGATATCACGGGGCTTGCCGTGAACTATTAATGTGCCTCAATTCAGGACATTGAACTACATCGCAAATGTGTGCCAACGGACTTGAAAAAAGTGTCATAACGTTCCTGATTTGAGTCGTTTATAGTTCTTGCCAGAAGACAGCAAGTACATAAGGAGTTCCTTCGTACCCTACTGATAATGACTCAATACATTATAATGAAAATATGTTTTCATATTTTATGACGAAAAAATCATTTAAGTACCCGAATTTTAATTTCGAAAGGGAAGCTGACATGTAGCGTGTTATATGGATCTGTCGCCACTGCCTCCTAGAAGAAATATTATACACTTACCTCTTAACATAGTTGTCTGATTTTACTTTTAACAGGAAAATGGATGCAGCATCTAAATGAGACTGTGCGTGTCGAAGCGAAAGATTAATCTTTTATTCATACACATACCTACATCCAATATGACTCGGTTTAGAGCTTCAATAGGCAGAAGAGCGTTTATCATTCTGCGTTGCACGTTCGGCGTTCTTCGTTCTGCATTCTGCGTCGGTTTTGTGCTCAATCTACTGCCAACTTAAAAAATCTTGAGCAATATCTTACTTTTCTAGTTCAGTGTATCACAGTAATGTATATATGAAATAACGCCTCTGGCTACCTCGTCAGGTGTACGAGGCGTGAGCGATCGTATCGCGTTGCGTGCCATCCAGGCATGATGTTTTCACGAATAAACTTCACTGATTACGAATCTAGCCCGCAATGGTGTTGTTATCTACTCGCTTTTAACTTTCTGATTTTATTATAACAATAAATAGTTGTTTTTATATGGCAGTCTTGAGCACGCGATCGGCACGCGCGGTAGGTAAGTACAGTCCGGCCGCCATGAGAATGCGTATAAAACATTAATATTTTATTTCTCGCTTAAATCGTTTATTGAAAACTTAATACTATAATTTTAATTAATGTTTGTGTCCGCGGGGCGTAATAAGTAAACGATAAAAATACTACAATATCATTATCGTACGATAGAAATACGACACAACACGACCTGTCAGGAACGCATTTACTCGGCGGCCGACCCTGTAAGTAGGTCTATCTGAATAATGTAATATATTAAAAAAAATAGTGTTACTTTTTTACCATTCGTTGAGGATTTGATGGATGGCTGGATGTTTGTTACTCAATCACGCCAGAACAGCTGAACGGATCTGGACGAAATTTGGCACAGAGATAGATTATAATCTGGAATAGCACATATACTACTTTTTATCCCGGTAAATGTATAGTTCCCGTGGCATAGATTTGTTTTAATTTTTCATAAAGCAAAGGATCGACTTGATTTTTTGAATAGGTAGTGGTAGTTTAGGGGTCAGAAAATTACATAGGCATATACATTTTAATCGCGGGTAACACCGCGGGGCGCAGCTAGTATATTATATTGCTTGGTAAGTAATCATACTTTAACTGAGTACCGTCAACTTTATCGAATTTGAATATTTTCAAGCATCCAACACTATTTTTACCCTACACTCTGTAGCCGGTACATTTGTAACAAACTCCAATAACTCAACATATTACGACAGGTCGCATAAACGCGACAGCCACAATAATCATAAAACTTCTCACATAACGTACACATACAACACAATAAAACATATTTACTGTTTGTACATCTTACATTCGGGAGGTGATAGACTGCGCGAAATATTGCGGAACATAAAAATTTATCGGCGAACGTGAAACATTACGATGTGAATTTATAAAAGACTTTATAAAACTAACGGTGTCAATTTATAAAGAATAAGCTTTGGATTTAAATAAAAAAAAAATACGGTGTGAATTTATAAAAATTCCGGTTCGAATTATAAAAAAAATATGGTATGAATTTAAAAAAAATACTGTTTTAATTTATAAGAAGACGCTTTATAAGGCAAACTTAAGGTGGAAGCTCAGGTCAGGGCGCGAAACTCAAAATGTCAATGGTTTTTATTTTTTTACGAAAGATTTGGACATCTTTACGATGTAATTTAGTTTTTTGCGATATTAGCATTCTGCATTGGATGTCTCGATGTATTAAGTTTGCTTAAAAAAATACCTAAACCTATACAATACCATAAGGTTAGTAAAAACCGCTACTTTTACTAACATTATGGTGTATCGCTTTAGGTATTTTGCGTTCTAATGTGGCAACATTATTCTTCAACATAAATAATTTGAAATCTATTTTCCAGTTTTTCAATTCATTCCTTTTACTTGGGGTCAAAAGTTTGTGTCGTTAGCTTGAGGTTCATTCGATTAGTATATACGAGTACTATATTCGTCCAAGTTGTCCTGGGCCTAATGATTAAGTCGAATAGACGTCATTGGTCTCCGATGAGGGGTAATGGATTCATTTCATCATCATCATCATCAATATTATCATCAAAGGGTACTTTTAATTTTATAACAATTATTATCAAGAAATACTCGACACTGTCAAAAGTGGCACCATCTTGTTGCCACTTGCCAACCTAAAAAAAAGTAGGAAAGGTACCAGGAACCCCTAATGTAATTACAATGTCATCGAGAAAACATTCTATCACTGTCATTCGTATGAATGAAACCTGTGGTGTGAGCGAGGCGGAAGACGTTAACGATACCGTTACACTACATAAGAATATTGGTCTTGAGCCACTGACCTCGTCCGTGCTTCGGAAACACTTGAGCCAATATGACACATCGGTTGATATCCAATTTTCCAAAATTTGTGTAACAATTATTGAAACATCTGTACATACATACATAAGCCACACGTCCAAGGTTGTTACCTAAAGACTTAGCTCGTCCATTCCTTTGAACCTACCTCGAATTAAGGTTAAAGTTATCCCACCTTGAAAACTATGGTTCAGATTCGATGACTGCAGCGAATAATTATAAAACACTTATCTTCTTGTTTGGTTCTATATTATATATATATATATAATTAGGTTCTCAATGGAATAAAAAGCAATGAGGAAATTCGCAGAAAAAGCCAAACGAATCCACGCCACAAACCACTACCAAGAACACAATATACATAAATATTTTCCTTGTTTCAGAGATGGCAAGATTAAGCCTACTAGCGGTTGTGTTGTGCCAGTTATTGACCCTCCCTATATTAGGAGGTAGGAGTGACGATGACAACCCGCTCCTGGACCTGGCGTCTTCGTTCCTACAGAATATGGGAGACGGTGGGAATAATATGAACGGTTTGGCTGCTATAGGGAATATAGTAGGGTCTCTGATGCAAGGGGACAATGGTATGTTGGGACAAAATGGGAACGGTAACGCTGGAGATATGTTGTCTGGTAAGTGTCTGTGTTTTATCTTAATAACACTCTTAGGAATAGCTCTACTCCCTTATAAGAGAGGATATGAAATCATTATGCACCAAGTAGGTACGTAATAATAATTTTGACAAGTGCGTAAGTTAAATGGATAAATTAACTTGTAATGAGTTACTACTTTTCTCCGACCAACTGCCAAAGTATGTCTAGCCGTTCCTACATTATTCTCACATACCCATGACAATGTACCTACTGCTCAAAAATGTAACGGATCTTTTTAAAAAGTTCTTCTCCTGAGGAACGCCATTCCGAACGGGTGGTAAAGTTGTAGCTTAGCATTTTGTGACAATTATGACGATTCATAAGTACTGTACTTAATACTTTACATGATGGATTATAAATATTCTGATTCAAGACAGCTTACTGTCGTGTCGACCTAAATGAACAAAAATGCGAACGTGTCTGTATTCAATATGCAGTTACATTTAAAAATAATGACGGTGTTAACGCAAGCGCTTTTTGAATGTTGTTATATTTTCAACTATTCAAAATTATCTACTTAAGTATATATTATAAAAGTATAAGTTAAATTACTGACATGCAATTGATTTAGAAACGGTATATTAAGCCTTGAACCTCCGCTGTAATCATTATGTGAAGTCAGAATTTAAATATGTCGAATTAAATAAACAAAATTTGTTCCCAAAAAAAATATAAATGTAATAAATTGACTTTGAATTATCTTCTTACAGGCCTCGGCAGTTTACTTGGCGGTCAGGACGGCAAAATAGATCCAGCTCTGATTGGCACCATGGTATCAATGTTTGCACAGCAAATGACAACCACAGAAAAACCAGTGAGACAGAAACGAGCGAACACAGACAACGACTTAAACTTGGAGAGTATGATGAATTTAGCGTCCGGTCTACTGGGCAACAACAATGCTGCAGGATTTATGCCTTTAATCATGAACACATTAAGCTCATTTTCGGATAAAGAGGCTCAGAAACGAGCCGACGATCATAAGGACCATGCCTCCTTCCTACCCCCATTTATAGAAAAGGCTCATCTCTATTGGGATATCTTCATCAATTCGGAATTAGGTAAAACTATTTGGGAGAAATCTGGCTTGAAAAAGGGATTGAAATTCTTCACCGGTCCAGATGGCAAGATCAGCTTTACGACCATGTTCAAGAATTTCGAGAACCACTCGTTCAGAAGGCACTGGATCAAAGCAGCCGCAAAATATTTAACTGATATGGTGGTGCAAATGAGCAAGCCGGAGGTTTATAACAGGTTAGTAATTGGAAGAGTTCCCAGTCATAGTTAAGTAGTTTAAGTATTTAAGTTCATAGACACTGGTATGTACGTACCTACAAGCAAGTTTTAAATCAGAATCGTCATGACTCTATGGGCACGACACATATATTATATGTGTCGCTCAATTAGTGTCTATACACTGCTAGGTACACTATAATTGAAAGGCTCTAAGGTAGTTCCTTACGCAAACAAGGAGTAATTAAAGCCAAGTTGTCTGAACCGTCGCCTTTATGAAACAAAAGATTTCTGGGAGCTTAGTACACACATTATTATAGTTTGCAAAAACCAATTCGATATCCAGCACGTTGATGGCAAACCAGAAATAGTACTACTCTGAGTAGTAAACACTGAGATGAAACCTTCATATGTCTGAGAATATGGTTCCCTAAAGGCGGGTTATGTCTGTCAACCTGTTCTGGGCCAGTGT
The DNA here is from genome assembly GCA_905404115.1 of Pheosia gnoma. Taxonomy (NCBI): domain Eukaryota; kingdom Metazoa; phylum Arthropoda; class Insecta; order Lepidoptera; family Notodontidae; genus Pheosia; species Pheosia gnoma. Next base: position 896,762 of record FR989916.1, read on the forward strand.
GGTTGACCACAACCTGAATGCATATGCCCTATATATAGGGGCTAATAATAATGATCAAGACCAAGGTCTTCTTGGACTCCTGAAAACCAATAATAATTGCTTTGATGCTGCACTATCTCACAATGACGTCCTTCTATCCAGGTACCTAATATCAGGACAGTACATCATAAACAGCTTCCTAGACGCCCAAGGTTTACCTCAAAGCACCCATTTTAATGTTAAACAACCAGAGAAGTCCATCAGCACACTCCTGAACCACGTGCTGAAGAAATACTTGGATATGGACACGGATGTTTCCGAGTACGTTGTACCAGCTGTGGAATACGCTAAGGTGAGTTGGGAAAAGATCTCGATCCCCCCCCCCCCCCCCCCCCAACAAGGCGGGAGAAGGACCACCGTGGGGTTTTAGTCGGTAAAAGTCCGGCATAACCCGCTTGCCTCCCTCGGGACTTGCGGGTATCCATGATTTCCCCACACAAAAAAAAAAACTATCTATGACCGTAGTATGTACCACAAGACTTTAATACTTGACCGCATAATCTTAAAATTGTTTTTTGAAAAACGATTACTACTTAATAAGAGTTGCGTAAAACTTGTTTTAACGGGTGCACTGCTCGTGTTTACTTACCTATCCCTTCCTCAAGAATTGGTAAAAAAACAAAGTGTAGCGTGCCAACCCTCCCTAACATAATATTGGTCACCTCAAAAGGCACCGCACGAATGTTAGGGAAAATGAAGTACTTAATTTTAACATAAGCCCGTGATAATATAGCTATTTAAAACAATTTTTTTTTTTTAAGTTAAGCCCATTAAGTTCATAAATCTTATCAGTTAAACGGTCGAATTCCGATGCGGTTGTAGAGTTGAAAATTTTAAATTAGTAAGACCGAATTTTTCAAATCCATTTATTTAACGGTTTCAAATAACCCCGATCACATTTTCGAGGATTTATTTCAAAATCCAAAACGCATCAACAAACCTGCTGTACTTGCAGCAAACCCTCAAAATGGCGGAAACCACAACAAAGTCCATGTCTTCCCGCGGTGACTATCAAGCCCTGGCCGACCGGCTCACCGACACCTTGAATCTTGAAGTCATTGAACCAGTTCTGAGGGTGTACAGGGCATACCAGCATTCAGTGCAGGCCCCACATTGCCAGGAGCATCTTATGTGCTTAGTGAACAGGCACCATGACCAGGATAAGAAAGGTAAGCGGTTGACAAAGAAAATTAGTCCTCTTGAGTTGAATGAGGAATCATAACATAACCAATAATAGGTATACTGTTTAAAGTCGCACTGTGGATGTGAATAGGTACTAATGGTAGCAGGTAGATGACTGACTTCTAGCAGGGCTCCTGCTAACAAAATCGATTCATAATCGAACAGCAACCACATCCTTTCCACGTATCTGGATGAAAGATCTTCCCGTTTCTACTAAACACTCGTAGATAGTGAACAATTCACTAAGGTGAAGGAGGCTAATTCGGAATGTTAAAATTAATAAAGTGACGAAAATAGACCACGCCATACTATGATGTGCAAATGAACTTGTGTTTTATATTTTTCAGGTCTCCCTGGCTTCAAAGCAGGTCTGACCAAGCTCAGCAGCTTAGCGGCGTCCGCTGCCCTCAGCTTCCAGAACGGCAAAGGCTTCTTCGACTTGTACAATGCTATACAAAACGATGTTAATTGTGAGGTAAGGATACCTTGATTATTTTATTAGCCTACTAGCTGTGCTCGCCATTTAAAAGTCTTAAGCTCTTTCACAATAGTAATTATCATCAGACGAACTCACCAATTTTACGGTCAAAACTAAGCAACGCTTGTATTATGGGTACCGTATAATAGACTGGCAGCCACCTCACTGGGTATATATTATAAATATATTTTTGATATTAAACATCCATGACTCGGGTACAAACATTCGTGCTTATCACACAAAGTTTTCCCCTACCGGAATTCGAACCCGGGAAGCTTGACTACATAACTGTGCTATTTGGGTCTCCCTTCGACCCCTCCAATTATACCGGAGGAACACTTCGTTTACCCAAGATTAGGGCCGGGACGAGTCGTTCAGTTATCCGCAGTCGTTTAAGGGGTGTCTCATCCATAGGGAATCCTTAAAATTTTACTTACCCATCGAACGAATGGTTTATGACCTAATTTTCCCTTATAAAAGAGTTTCCTGGGTTTTGAATCGAAATTACGAATTTTGTTGATGAAAGACATAGGTGTGTTTTATATAGGAAACCCTTTTGAACGGGTTTTACGTTTAACTTAGCCGAATCCAAACTTACCTCCTGTTATAGGAAAGCCCTTTCAAAAGGTAAGCCAAGTTGTTAACTCCTTCAATGAAATCCGATGACTTTTTATATATATTTATTTTACATCGTTTGGATAGGTTTCGGTTACAAATTTTCTCGTTTTTTTTATATTCATACATTTTGACAGCTAGGTTTTTTTCTACTTATATGTCATCTATTGCTAACAAAAAAGGTTTAATACCTGCTACTAATGAGGCCTTAACATTCCGCCCACCATGAACATCCACGTTCATCAAAAATATTCTAACCGCCCACCATGACACCGTTGGTGAGTTACAACAAAGATTACAATGCTAAAATTGAAACTAGGTACATGTGTAGAAAACTACAACCAATGATCACTTACAGTATCAAATTAACGTTTGAATAACTTAAACTATGCGCGTAAGATTGTCCAACCCAGCCAGTACAACTGCCCATGCGTCAAGCCCGCATCTTCTAAAAGTTCTAATAAAGCGGTCGTACTTTGCTGCAGTTGTGATAAAATACAATTGAAAAGACCATCGCGGCAAGACTGGCAGGTTGTTGTTAATAACTTCGCATGAAAACGCCAATAATAAATAACTGTATCATATCATACTGTATGTACTGTATGTATCATATCATATCTTTCTTAAATCATCATTCTTCTGGAGTTACATCTTCTATACTTCTTCTTCCTTCCCTTCTTATGGTCACTTGTCTCTGGATACTTCATTAAATCTGGACCTTTCTTCTCGCGTTTCACCATATGATTTTTACGCGTGTCGCTATGGTACATACCTCCATCGATGTTACCAGATAGTATCCAACCAAATTTGGTGTCTTGTGCTATAGGATATCCTGCTGGCCCGATAAATAATCCTTGAAGCAATATTTTGCCATAAATTTCAGCTCCTAATAGCACATCAATATTCTGAGGAGTATTGAACGAAGGATCTGCTAATTCCAACGTTGAAAGTGCTGGGAACTCCGTGACTACCTTCTTTTCAGGCAAAACAGTAGTTAGTTTTTTCAAAACATAAGCCTTGACCGTTGTGACAAAGCTGGGATCTACGCGTGATTGAACCTTAAGCAGTACCATCGACTTCGGGGATGTCGAGGCACTGTGATCATCGCCTAGACCTGATACCAAACCACTACTTGGTTCCCTTTCCAACCCTAGTTTCTGTACTGCGGACTCCGTGACAAACGAAGCCTGAGATCCTTGGTCTAACAAAGATCTTAACACAACTGCAGTACCGTTTCTCGCGATCGCCTTGATGGAGGCAGTCGGCAATAAAACTTGGGTTTGATTGTTTGAGAAATTGTTAGTTGAAACCTTAACCGAATTGCTATACGACGATGGTGTTGCTTTGACAGCAATGTTCTGATCGACCTGATCAGCCAATACATCGTCACTACCTATCCCTTTGAAATATTTTAAATGAAGGAGCGTGTGATGCTTTTTGTTGCATAAACGACATCTTGTCGATTGTCGGCAAGAGTACATGGAGTGGTTAGCGCCCAGGCAGTTGAAGCAAAGACTGTTGGATTGAACAAACTCACGACGAATATCAATTGTTTTGCTACCAAACTTCTTACAATTGGCTAGCTTGTGACCCTCGTGGCAAAAAGGGCATGAAACATTAACAAGATGCAATGACTTTAGTGTGTTCTTAGAATTGGGAATGTTCCGCTGCGATTTATAATCCAAAAATTCCAAAGATTTAAACCTGTGTTCTAGAAATTCTTGAAACTGTACAAGTGTGGGTAACTTATCTGAAATATTACTTATTTGAGTCTCCCATAGTTTCCGCGAATCATTATCCAATTTTAAGCACAAGATGTATATAACAATAATATCCCAGTTCTCAGTACTAATACCCAAATTAGCCAAATAGTTTAAACATTCGTTAGATGTATCGAGTAATTCTTTTAATGCACTAGAAGATTCCGTTACAATATTCCTTTGACTCATTAACCTTTTAAGAATACAATTGACTACATACTTTTTGTTGTTGTACCTTTTCTCTAACAATGACCAACAAATTGCATAGTTATCACTTATTATAGGAATGTGACGGAGGATGCTTTCAGCTTCGCCAGACAAATGTGTCTTCAGATAGTGGAGTTTCTGAACGTCGTCCAAAAGGTCGTTTTTATGAATAAGTGACATGAACAGTTCCCTAAAACTTACCCATTCTAAATAATCACCCGAGAAAGTGGGCAATATGATTTTTGGCAATTTTACGGAACCCTGATTTGTGCCTTTTGTTGAACTTTCAGATGTTCTCAACATAGACTCCCGTTCTATCAACCTTTTTAATAGATCTTTCAACTCACTTTTGTAGACCGTGTATAACTCTTCTGTCACTTCATACATATTGGTTTTATTGTATTCTGACCTCTCATATTCTTGTAACGTTGCATTCGAAATAATCTTCATGTGTGTTTCAATAAATACCGACCAGTTCGCCTCTAAACTCTCCAACCTGGTTTCCACATAGGATGTGGTGATTCTCTCCTTCGGCGAGTTCTTGAAATTTAAGTGCGCTTTACTTATCGTTGCATTCAAATTGAACTGAATATTACAAAATGACTCCATATTCTCAACCGACACTGAAAAACTTTAAAATATAAAATGGACTGTAAATAGGAACGCTCAATATTATTCGGGTCGCTTAGGACCAATGTTAACTCCTTCAATGAAATCCGATGACTTTTTATATATATTTATTTTACATCGTTTGGATAGGTTTCGGTTACAAATTTTCTCGTTTTTTTTATATTCATACATTTTGACAGCTAGGTTTTTTTCTACTTATATGTCATCTATTGCTAACAAAAAAGGTTTAATACCTGCTACTAATGAGGCCTTAACACAAGTATATACTTGACTTACCTTTCTAAAGAGTCTTTTCAGATTTGTCTTATGGCCGGGCCCTGCAGATATATGGATTGTTTTTAACCGACTTCAAAAAGGAGGAGGTTCTCAATTCGGTTGTATTTTTTTTTGTTACCTCAGATCTCCGTCATTTATGAACCGATTTGGAAATTATTTTTTTTTAGCTTATAAGAAACCAGTTACTTAAGTGATGCCTATACGGCAACATGGCTACGCTTACATAGACTAGAGGTTAAATATAATAATTAATGTTCCAGGCGGCGTACCCTGCTGACTGCTCGTCGTTCCACGAACACGAAATGAAAGTAACCACCGAAGTGTACCACAGCGAGTTATAAGTATTACTTAAGTTATATTTTATACTTATAAGCTCTAATCTGCTAAGCGTTCGTACTTAATGAAGAAAGCCTGCTTAAAATGACATGCTCACCATTTTAAATCTTTATAAAAAAAAATGATTGTTGTTGGTAAGAGCATCGCTTGAAAACGGCTGAACCGAATTAGTTTTTTTTTAAATGTGATTCGTCCAATATGATCAGGTTTGTAGCGTAATTAATATTTAAAAAGTAGTCCCGTAAATTGGATAATTCTGAAAAAACTAAGCGCTTTTTTGACCGGCCAGCGTCTGTCGGGATAGCTGGCTAGTTAGCTACTTAAATAATAAAGTTAAAACCTGGTATTTAAACTTATTGAACTAAGTAGGTATTAATATGTACTCATTACTTGTTTATATTTTTAAATACATAATTTGGTTCCTAATCAGGTTTATGATAGGTCATTATTTTTGGTTTAGGTACTACCTATCTACCGAACTATGTTGGTAGAACTTCTTTATTATAACCATGTAGGAATTTAAGATAATATTTTAGTTTAAAAAATTAAAATACATAATTAGAAGTTAGGAATTAATGATGTATATGTAGTTGTTACGCTGGACATTTTGGTGCTAAAAACATAGGTTTTTTTTTTAATATTGCATTTTATTATTTGCAATTATTTAGAATCTTTATAACAAGAATTTCCCTTTATAAAATATTTAGATATTTTATTAAAATGTAATGTATTGTTCTGTAGTTATCTAAATTAAATGTATATAGTACCTACATTCCGTACTAAAGCTATGAAATAAAACCTCTTTATTGAATTATTGTTTTATTTATTTCGAATGGAAGGAACATCTAGGGGCGGGGACTAGTTCAAAAAATCGAAGATCATCAAAATCGGCCCGCTCGTTCTTGAGTTATAAACGATGTAACTAACACAACTTTGTTTTATATATATAGATAAATAATCCTGGACGGATATTCCTTTCGTCTAGAATAAAATATGCGTACTTAATTATTATAAATTAATATCATTTTGTCGATAAACATTGATTAAAATATATAAATAATTAATCTAAGGAGCATTCTAATGTAATACATGATTAGAAGATACATTATTGCTCTAGTGATAAAAAATACAAATATATTCATACCCGTACATACTTTACAAAATAAATAATTTTACATTGAAATTATTTTAAGTAAGCGACGTTATAGATCGCATTACGTGAAATCCAAGATGGCGGCTCTGCGCATGCTGTGAATTCGGCATGTGCAGACGCCATCATTGATCATTCTACGTGATGCGACCTCAAGGCCGTGGGCTGGGGGGTGGGGCGGTCGGAGGTTCAATCAAACGCCCGAAAGGCCTTAGATAATCCAACATTTTATACATAGGTACTTTCGAAAAATTGTTCGACTCTATTCGGATTGTAGCTGCTTATTCTTTGGTCCAGAGTTCCCCCCCCCCACCAAGTGTGTTGTTGTTACTTACTGTCTCTGGTCCAGAGATCGAGCCCCCCCCCCCTTTTCCCCGAAATGAATTTCTGGCTACGGCTTGGTGCGACGAATACCAAGTCGAATAAGTATCCATTTCCACTAGAGCCACTAACAAGTTAGGTAATGAACATCTAATGTGTAAATAACTACTAACTAAACGTGTAGTTAAAAAGTAATGTGAGTTTATTTCTTAACTGGTATATTCTTGCACACCCATTCCATACCCTCCTGTAAAAGAAAATGTTTTTAATTAATTACTTACCTATTAAGTTAAAATGCTAGGTACTAGGATGCTAGGTAAAGGATTTGTCCTTTACCTAGATATGCTACATATTTATCTCATGCTTTGCATTGCAAATTATATAATGTAAGTATGGACCGATACTCGGTAACGGGTTTTGATTGGGTTCTTGAACGACTTAACTGCTGTCAGATTTGACTTATGGTGAAACTCAAAACCCGATCAAGCCAATTCGTAAGGGTTTTCCATATAATATACACCAATGTATTTCATAGACAAAGTTTCTTATTTTTTTAATTTCGATTGAACGCCTAGGAAACCCTTGGGATTTTTTTTTTATTACATTATAGGCAAGTATTTGATCTCGATCTCACCTGATGGTAAGTGACGATGAGATCTACGATGGAGCATACTTGCCTAGGTAGGAAGGCGGCAGTAGATAGAGACGCTACATTCACTAGGGACATGCAGCGCAACTGATCTGACCCGCCATCTATGAATGGCAGCACCGAACATCATGCCGGAACACGGCTAGGCCGCTTGGCGACATGGCTTTGTTCAGTGGGTGGTGACTAGCCACGGCGAAGCCTACCACCAGTAAAATCCCCAGGAATCCCCTTTACAAGAAAAAGTTACGCTATTTTAAGACAGTTGTTCGATGGGTAAGTAAATTTTTTAGGAATCTCGATGAATGGCTTACCCCTTGCCTTGAACTTAATTCATTGAACGACTTGTCTGGGCCCTGAGTGTATTCTTATAGTTTGCGTTTATGTACAAAAAAATACCTTAACTCCAGTACCGTCCGTGGCGACACACGCTTGTATTTGCCAAGTACGGTCCCTTATCAGATGCAAGCCGAGATGCTGCGCGATCTCACTGGCAGGTAGCGCTAGAATAGAAATTGATAGATGACCCATTATTTACAACTGGCGAAATACGTGTAAAGTAACAAATCGCTAGGTACCAATTTATATACGAGTCGCAAAAGTCGTGTGAAACTGCAGAGCGCTAGGTAACGAATTATTTACCGCTTATGAAATAGGTTTGAAGTAACAAAACATTTAGGTAAGTACCCAATTTATTAATGCCCTACGAAAGACGTATGTAGTTACAAAGCGAGGTACCTAATTATTTTCGTCTTGCGAAATAGGTGTGAAGCTACAAAACTCTAGGTAGGTACCTAATTATTTAAGTTTCACGAAACTGCAACATTCGAAATTGATCTTTTCGTAATTTACCCCATTCCCTATATAACTACGACACAAGGTTTCATAGCAGTATTTATTCCTAACAATAAATATCGGCATAAAATAACAATAGTTTTTTTTTCAAAATGACTACTTTCTGAGTCCCGATTCATTGTGTTTTCTTTAAATCTATTAATTCAGTTTTTCTTATCTCAGAAATCGGCAAACATGGTTCCTTAGAACTTATTTTTCTATCTTTTATAGTTTTTGGAGGACCCCATACTGACCCATCTCGATGTAACACCCTGTATACCTGTAGCCAAATCCTGTTTATTTGCATACACCAGCAGAGGTACTGCTCGCAGCTTGTCATCTTGCAGCAGCTCTGCTAGCTCCAGACTGGTCTCTTCGAGCCTGTGGTGGTCACAACAGTCTACTACGTAGATCTGGAAAGCAAGCAATGGGGGCTCTTGTTATGCATGTATTTCTATAGGACTGCAAGAAAACCATGTTGCATATGCCTGTACATGAAGTATATATACATAGAATCAATCTTTCCATTATTTATTCATGCCTGGCTGGAATTATCCACTGTACATTGTATATTATTAGACATACAACCCTTTATTACAATGTCAAGACCCCTAACAATAACAATACTGGCCCGCCCTGCCATGCATACCACCCTGGACCTTCTCTTTTCCTCTAAACCTGCAATACTAGGGTAGATTAGTTTGGGAGCATATAGTTAGTAAGTTTGTTGTGCAATATAAATACAACACTACAACAAACAATACACACAGCTTGTTAAAATGTTGTGATATTTACAATAAAAGCTTTGCTTCGAAAATGGGAAGTTTTATTGTAGCAATTTGTTTTGAGTTTAGTTCTACAGTGTATATAATGAATTAGTACTCACCAATATATCTGTGTTTTCAAAGTAATTCCGCCAATACGGCCTTATCTTCCTCTGCCCCCCAATATCCCAGACATTAAGCTTGAATCCATTGGACAAAACTGATTTTATATTGAAACCTGCAGTCGGCGTAACTTGGTTCACATCTTCTGAAGCCAACTGCTTCAGCAGAGTAGTTTTACCAGCATTATCGAGGCCGAGAAGCAGTAAACGCAATTCTTTATCAGGATTCGATCGCAGCTTCTTCAAAATGTTCAAAAGACCCTAAAATAAGAACAGTGATTTATAAAATTATTTCATAATATTTTACGTCAGTATTTTCTTTTATTTGTTACTATACCATGATATGAACGAATCTTTGGAACTTTGACTAGATATTGGTGTAATCACAATTACTTTAATAGGTATTGTTCATCGTAATAAATAATTTCTTTGCCGTTGCGAAAATTATGGGAAATATTGTTGTCATGTAGCCGTTTCCATGACAACACTAACTGCGTTCTATTTTTCCGTACGTTGCCTTTGTAAGATTTGTGACATCTAAGAAGAATACAATTAAAACTAAACGTAGTGTTCTTTGTGCAATTATGAAATAGATAATTATTTTCTTTATTTATATAATCAATTTTTTTTTTACTATAATCGGCAAAATACAACTAACTTTGCAAGATTTTCCAAATTTTCTGCAAATTTCACTGTTTTCACTCGAACAAAATAACTACGTTTCCGGACGATTAGTAAAGTTATTATTTGTCAAAGATGCACCCAGTGTTCCCAAATTGGGTTTTTTTTTCGCAATTCTGGGTAAACATTTGGCTCTTGGAGTAATTTTGGAGAAATGAAATACTTGGAGAAATCAAAATCATGAAGATTTTTTTTAATTTCAGAGAGATATTCTTAACTTTTTGCCTTTGGGTAAAACTCAAGCAAATTGTATCATTTGGAGAAAAAATATTTTAAATTTGGGTAGAAATAGAAAATCCCATCTGGCAACACTGGACGAACCGCACACGTTGGTACTTGGTTGGGTTGGTGGGCGAACGACTGCCCTCCTTGCTTTTCTGTCACCGTCCGTCCACCAATCATCCATCCCGCTTCCTCTTGATTAATATTGTATTAAATTTCTTCTGCATCTCCCTCCCACCACATACTTTTCAATTATCTCTTGTTTGTGCACATTGTGGCGGCGGTGTACTCACGTGTTGTGTTTACAAAAATATTTTACTGAGAGAATATTAAAATGGGTAAAGTGAAAGAAGAGCCCGTGGAACAAGAAGACTCCGACTTAAAAGTAAAATCGGAGCCGCAAACCTACGATGACAAAGTGAGCCACTGCAGTGTGATCGCAAAACCGATGGCCCCCAAGAAACTTAGCAAAAAGATCTACAAACTGATTAAAAAGTCAAGTTCCCAGAAAAATAACATCAGAAACGGCTTAAAAATCGTCCAGAAGCAGCTCCGCTTAGGGGAAAAAGGGTAAGTTTACAGAATACATTTTGAGGTTATGTACTGTTTTCAACATGGGTCTCGAAATCAAGCTATTGTTTATAGATATAAACATCCATAGCTTGGATACAGATATTCGTGATGTTCACATTGTTTACCCGTCTGGGATTCGAACCAAAGACCGTACAGAATGCAGGATCGCTATCAATTGTGGCAATTAAATACAGGTTAGAATGGTAATGAAGATGTTCTTATGTTGCTGAACTTGTCAGAAACCTTCCCTAGATAGTTTGGTAGGACCGATCATCAGTGTCTGCTGTCCAATCAAATAGGGTATGCACAATTTTTTTTTCATTGTGCCAGGCCCAGTTAGATTCTGGCAATGTAGCAAAGACAATGGAGATTGATTGATTAGTTATGGGACTTCCTAAGTCAGTTTTTGTTGAAGTACCTGACCTGATTAATAGTACTATAATTTAAGACGTTTGATAAAGTTATAGTATATTTTTAAATTCAGGGTAAAGATTATAAAAAGTTATACATGTTATTCCATTATTTTACATGGATTGGCAGAACAGAGGCCCAGTACTAGCTCCATGTGATTTCTTTTCCAGAATTGTTGTCTTTGCTGGTGATATATCTCCGATAGAAATCATGTGCCACTTGCCAGCCGTGTGCGAAGAGAAGGATGTACCATACTGCTATACACCCAGCCGTAAGGACATCGGCGCCGCTATGGGCACCATGCGTGGATGCATTATGGTGCTCGTCAAAGAACATGAGGATTATAAGGAGTTGTATGATGAGGTTAAAAGTGAGATTAAGTATCTAGGACAACCTATATAGATGTAGAGTGATGGATGTTTTTAAATACTTGTAATTAATTTATACAACTAATTAAAATTGATAAGATTGTCGGGTTTCTGTATCTGTAGAAAACCACGGGTACATTATGTGCATCATCTTCGTATAGTTTTAAGTGTAGGTTAAGTATAGTGTACAAGTGACTAAGTCCTTGTCAACCAGCATTTTGTTTAATTAATATAGACTATTTTCACCAATCGATTAGTTTTTATTTAACGATGACCAAGTCAGTGATGAGCTTCACAATGTTGCAGCGTCGAAACACCCAATAGTGAATGTTTTGATATCAATGAAATAAGCACCATAGTTAATTGCACATACATTTATTACACTTATTAAGACCTATGGGTACGTAAAAAATGGCAGATCGTCATTACTGACGGTGATGATTGGCAAAATACAATTTAAATTACACGCTAGGATCACTAGGAAGTCTAGGCTTCACCGAAGAGATTTCAGTAAATTTTCAATAAAATGCAAATTATCTTGTAAATTATTCTTCTGAAATGATTCCTACCATACCACACCATACTATACCTCTAAGAATAACGTAACTGTAGATTAGTAATACCCAATCGCGAAGAATTCTTCAACTTATCCGAATGGTATTTGACTCTATTGATTAGATATTCCAAATCTACTGAAATCGACTCCTAAATAATTACTAGTACTCGTAATTCAAGCAGTAGTGTAGAAAAGAGTAACCCTGCTTTCGAATGAGTGCTCTGTAGTTAATGGGATCTTTGACAATTATTTAAAACATTACACTGGCTGGAAAAAAATCTCCTTCAATCTCAGAAAAACAATTGCTAAGTATTTCAATTTGTAGTGTAGGTACGTATAATTATTATAATTTGCCACCAGACAAATATTCATGCCGTATGATTCTAAACGAGGCAACGCTTCTATTATGGGTACCGTACGATAGACTGGAAGAAGGAAGGTCCAGTAACATCCAGACCGGGGCAAAAAATAAAAAAATATTTTACCCCGACATATCGAACCCGTTACCTGTCGGTGCATTGAGCCAAGCAGCCTACACTCAGACCATAGAACAAGCTGTCGTAGAAAAGAATAATAATATAATCTCATAAATCATTTTTTTTTTGTCGCCTCTATTTTTTGCCAGCAAGTGTAATGTTTTAAGTAATTGTCAAAGATCTCATCAACTACAGAGCATTCATACACATAAAAATAGCGATTTCAAACTAACTTCTGCGTGCTTGTTATTTTATTTATCTAATAATATTCCATACACACAAGATGAAAGTATCAGTACGTCAAGTGCGAGATTATTCGTAAGCTAACTGTTTTGTTTATATTTTACGTATTTAGACACATTGTATAGCAAATTGAACAGCGCCTCTAGCGGACACCATTTAAAACTTACAATTCTCAATGTGTCTATATACGTCGACTATGAAGTATACGGTTGGCTTACGAATAATCTCGCACTTGACGTACTGTAGGTATAAATTAGTGACAATGACATTTTGTACTTCAATTCTTAGAAGAATTATTATAATTTAAACTAAACTTGTAAGTCGGACTTGCTTTGCGAAAGAAGACTTTATTGCGTAAAAATTAATCTGATTTCAATATATAATTTTCGTTAGCATTACCGAAATAAAAAATGAAACTAGTCACAGACTTGCTCCAAAACAAGTCCAACACAACAATAATATTAAAAACTTTTAAACTACGAAACGTTGAGCTTGCCAACTGTGAACTCCAATCGCGTTCTAGTCGAAGCAAATACATTCAAATATGACTCTTGAATCTTCAATATAGAGTCGACAATCGCACGCTGACGCTGATCAGGCTCGGGAAATATTTTACAGTCGTTGTGCGAAGAGAATTAGCGTCATTACCGTCTATTCATTTTGAAATGGCTGAAATCAAAGTCTACTTACACAATTGACTCAATTGAATGGCAATGGCATCGTAATTGTAACTATATAATAATATCGCCAGCAACAGTACGGTCCCAAACTAAGCAACGCTTGTATTATAAGTACCGTACAATGGGCTGGGGGGAACTCAGTATATAATACTTATATGTGTAGATATTAAACATTCATGACTCGGGTACAAACATTCGTGCTCATCACACACAATTGCAAATGCCATTGTCATTTAATTGAGAGTCAATTGTTGGCAGTCGGATCCCATCCCTCATGTTTACTACATTTTCAAGATACAATGTCATGACGACGGCCCCAATTTTTCCCACAATTTCAACACTCATCCCTCATACTCGTGACCAAAAATATCCTCAGATTACTTTCCCCCAAATTTACAGACATATTTAAGTAATTTACAATGTCAATACAAAGAGTTTCCGGTAGGAAAATGGACGAAATCATCTATAATAATTGGGGAAAATATTAATAAAATCATGCCTACTAAAATAGGTACGTACCCAATACATAATATAATTAACAATTTATAACATTCAAATATTTTAATGTGTAAATGTACGGCCGACAAAACAATCTAGTTACCGCCGTACTTACGTCATATAGTTTTAATGCAAATTAAGCATAAGATTTTTTTTTGATAAAAAATATTTGTGATGCTAATGTAAATGGATAACATTGTTTTATTATGATTTCGGTAGTAAGTTGATGTCTCTAAACAGGCGAGATTGTAAATAATGAGGGTCCCATTTTTTGTCTTCTTTTTTTAAGATCAACTAATGATAGGTACTGCGAGGATATGTGGCATGGCGATTCACGGGTTCAAAAACAATTAAGCGCTAATAAGTTTATCCACGGATAATCACCTAGGTTGATTGCCTCCACAGGTGACAGGAGAGCTGACCTCGCTCAAAAATTATCCTGATAATACAGCGAGGAAATGCAGCCAGCATTCTTGCCACCATTTCACGTGAACAAGGTCTTTTTGATACATAGTTAATAATTGATAGAATGCCTCGTTTAGAGGCGAAACACGTGACGAATACTTTTTTAGATTCGCTTCGTTTCGCGGAGAATTGAATTTTATTTGGGGTCCCGTCACTCGTGATAGATAGTTTCTCGACTAACATCTTAGAGGAGTTTGGTGTTGCTGGCTTCTTTAATTATCGATCAACTTGTTTGGTTTATAATTGGAAAAGTTGAGGGTCATTGGTATACCTATAACCTATAACCTCATTTGATACATAGGTAGTTTGCTTTTATACAATGTTTTGTTGTCCTATTTACTTTAACTTAAATATTTAACATTATAAATACTTTTCAGTTATGATGATATGCCACCAACAGTCAAACGAAAACTAAGTAGGTTGGTAGTATAGAAAAAATCAAGCAAAAATTATCAAGATTTTCTTTGTGAGGACAAAATTGTTTTGCCGACCGTACACTAATTCTTTGGTATCGTTACGCGCGGTTTGACCAATCGCATCACAGTTCTGATATTATATCCTATCACAGTCTACACAGCTACGCGCGAGCTGTAAGCAATAACAACATCTTTTACATCATTCTTCTCTTCATACTATTGGACTTGGCTTATGTGGCATAAAAATATTATATGAATATAGGGTTGCCAGTTAAAAGAAATAAAACCAAAATAACTTATCACCAATTTGGATCAACAAAAATGCTTACCTGTTAATAATACTTAACATTCATAAGTACCAACTTTCCTAACAATTTCAACTTTACAGCCTTGCAATAAGATCTACAAAATTATTATGTGCGTGTAGAAAAATATAATTCTTCAACGTGATCTACGTAGAATAAAAATTTTGATTAAAAAATATTATTCACTTAGTTAAAAGTACAGGTGATTCAGAAAGGTTATACTAACCTTGGAACCTGCACTTCTTTAGGGTATTTCTAAACATTATGTGAATGTAAGTCTGAACTTCGAAATGTAAATTAAAAAAAAAATTAAAAATTTTTGTTGGGACATTGTTTTTTTTTTTAATTCATAATTTCGTACTTTTTACTTCACACATTGATTAGAAATGCACTAAAGGGGCGCATGTTCAAAGGCGAGTATACGCTTTCTGAATCACCCTGTATAAAGGAAATTGGATAAACGATTCTTAAAATATTTTCATGAAATCGTGCAAACTACACGCTGCCCTTAAACTATCTCCCAAAATCACAGAAACTACAATCTGTTTACAATGGTATTAAAACTGGTTTTTATTGTTAGAAATATACTTTTGTAAGCCTATAGTAAATAGATTGTAATTTTTCTATGAATCTGACGGCGTACGAGTGAGAATGACAAATAATGGCGTCTGGTTGCACCCCCACCTAACCCTTCATTTACAGATTTTGTTTCTTGAAAAAAAAAACTGGCCCCGTGTGACGTCACAAAGTTGTCACCAATAATGAGGCATTTCACTGTCACTTGATAATTTTTCACTTCAATAAATAATTAGGTACCTATTTGGTACAACTTATATAACTACCGCCATATTTTGCCATTTCCCTCTAACAATGCCTTTTATATATCCTTATTTCAATATTTCACTGAGCGCCATAACACGAAACGAGACCTTACCGCTACAGAATTGAGCTCAGCATCGCTTAACTTAGTGACGGTAGCAAATCAATTAAATATTAATGGGAAGTAGTTCTAAAACTATGTCATAATAAGGTCGAATTCCATTTTGAGAAATATTTAAAGACTGGTGTTGTGCTATTACTATTACAGATTTAAATTTAAATACAAACGGCATTATAAAGTTGGCCCGAAGCCAACGCTTGCCCGAAGCCAGCGCTCGCCCGATGCCTACGCTTGCCCGAAGCCAACGCTTGCCCGAAGCCAGCGCACGTCCGAAGCCAGCGCTCGCCCAAAGCCAACGCTCGCCCAAAGCCACCGCTCGCCCAAAACCAACGCTCGCCCAAAGCCAACGCTCGCCTGAAGCAAACGCTCGCCCGGAGCAAACGCTCGCCCGAAGCCAACGCTCGTTCGAAGCCAACGCTCGCTCGAAGCAAACGTTCCTGCTGCCCCACGAGGCTGCACGATCGATTTAGACACAGCTAATAATATGCACAACATCAGCCATCTTCTTATGCTAATAGTGCGGAGTACATACTAGTATGTGTTAGTTTAGGTGTAGAGATGGAACAGTATGAGTATAGTTAGTATTGTACTCATGAAGCACATCGATACTGGCAGGAGCACCGCGTAACGGAGGGACCTGCGGACACGGGGAACACTATAGTAGTCATAGACAAATAATAAACTCATGTGTCAATTTACATTATCATAAAATACTAGCTGTTACCCCCGTCAAAATCGGTCCAGCCATTTCAGAGATTAGCCGGAACAAACAGACAGAAAGACAAAAATTTTAAAAATGTTGTTTTGGTGTATGTACCGTGTTATACATCCAAATGCACTTAGTAAAAAGCGGTTTTTTTAATATTACAAACAGACACTCCAATTTTATTTATTTGCATAGATATGCGTTAACTTGATCGGTATATCCTGATTGTTATCTGATCAGTATGACCTGCACCTTTTTAAACTGTTCGGTTTGACCTGCTGCTTGTTAACCAGATCGGCATGACCTGTTGTTTGTTAACTTGAACGGTATATCCTGATTGTTATCTGCTCGGTGTGACCTGCACCTTTTTAACCTGTTCGGTTCATACCGGTCATCCTGTTGCTTATTAACCAGATCGGTATGACCTGCTGGTTAACCTGATCGGTAAGACCTGCTTGTTAAAATGTCCAGGAGCCGGTTCACTACGGGAAAGTCATCACAAAAGTGTGAAATGGGTTGTTTAGCTATTCGCGATGTGTCAATGTGGGAATGGATCCCGCGTACCCCCAGTACGGCAGGTGTCAGAGCGGCGGCGGCGGCGCGAGGTGCTGGTCGGCGCGACACAGCGCGGTGGTCACGCCCGGGCCCGGCTCGCTGTCGCGACGGACCTTGCCTGGTTGACAAACAGACACACTAGCCCCCGAATCTATAGACGTTTTATAACTTTATCAAACGTCATATGGTACTGCGCAAAGCGAAACTCTTGTGCGCAGTACTATATGATGTTTGGTTAAGTTATAAAAGGTTTATAAATTTGGGGGTAAGACTTCACCTTCTATCGTTTTTTGTCGATGATTTTGCCAACAAGCTAGTTTGAAAAGTTTTGGCAGGGAGTTGAACAGTGAAGTGGTCATTTTTGTTCTTTATTTTTCAATATATTGTTCTTCTTATTCTTATTTCTTTACGAAATGAAATGCGATGAAATAAAATGGATATGAATATGGCCTCACCCACAACTTAGCGGGTATTTTGCCAATGTCAAGTAATTAATAGCAATAATACATTAATAAACACACATTAAAAAAAAAATATGGATGTGACATGAACATATGAAAATGGCGTTTTTAATATATTGTTATCTATAGATTATACAGTAAACGCGGCAAGACCATGTCAAAACGGGTAGCATTTATTAAGATGTTGGCAGGAGGTACTGTTTCTTGCACTGGAATGTTGGCATTACGGTTCTTTAACTCTGGCAAACAAATAACGACTTTAAGGTGACGAATCTTTTCATTCCGTGACAGTACATCATTCATTTTTTATTTATAATGCGTACTTATTGAATTTGATATCGCTATTAAATACTTGACACTGGCAAAATACCCACTAATTTGTGGGTGAGGCCATATTTAATTTTATTTCATCGCATTTCATTTCGTAAAGAAAGAAGAAGAAGTAAGTATAGGCTGTCGGTGTTGTATTGCAAGCAACTCACTGCTGAAGCAGAGGCAGCCGGTCCGCTGGTTGGCCTGCACGGAGCTGGTGGGGCGGATCTCCTTCTGCTCCTTGCTCTGCTCGTTCACGCACTTCTGATAGTAATCGTACTCTTTCACGAACCTGCACATTACAGTCACATCAGTGGCGAAGGCTGAATATTAGCACAAGGGAAGTCGAAGAAAAAACGGTACCTGTGAGCACACAAACACCTTAAAAACTCCTTATAACAATGTGGTCCTACCTCTCCCATCCATCAGCCAAAAGACGTCCAAATCTGGACATAGGCCTCCTCCAGTGACTTCCACAAATCACAGTCCTCCACCACTCGCATCCACCAGCTTCTTGCATCGCGTGTGATATCATCGGTCCACCTTACAGGAGTCCTACGTCTTCAGCTCGTGGTCACCTTTCTGCCCCAAGAGCTATCGGTTCGGGCATGTGCACGGCCCATTGCCACTGTCCACGCGGACAAGATATCGAAGCAGTGGCGTAGCCATGTCACCAAGGGCTCCGGGCCAAAAATGAAATGGGGGCCCTATTTTAAACTAAGCTAAACACTTGGGGGATGCAAAACTACTTCATCATCATCACCTTATCGCCCACTGCAGGGCATAAAAAAGGAAAGCTAGTTACTATAAGTATTATGTGTCCACTATAACGGCATATATAATGAAGTATCATTTGCTTAAGGACACATTCCTTACACAAATAATTGAGATACCATTACACCCTGCTACCTTAATATTCTGGCGTCAGGGAGACATTATTGTAAATTCAGTTCAAGCCGTTCGAGGTAAGTCGAAAATTCTTGGTTCAACTAGGATACAGTATAACTTATACGAACGTCGTTCATGGAGGCCGAGGGCCCCTTAGAATTACCCTGCCTTGCCCTACGGTAGCTACGCGACTGTACCCAGGACATGTAGTGAATGGCTGCCAGCACGCCGGTCGCCTCCTGCATTGTAGTTTCTTCAGTGTTTCAGGGTTTTTCGGATGGGATATTTTTGGTATTTATATGATGGTAATGAAAGTTCGCGTTGTTGCCGAGTCCTTGCTGTCTTTGGTAATCAATTAACTTTTTTATATCTCAGAACAATACCGTTGTCTATGGTCTTACACAGAACTAATAGTCTATCGGTTTGACTTATGCAAAGTGACAGTGACAGAAGTGCTATTCGATATGCTAGCGCCATCTAGTGTTCGTTTAAGTAAGCGTTTTGAGAAGACTAAATGGAGCTATAAGGCTGTGTCCCCAGTAGGCAAACTGTTAGCGGCCGACTGAGTTAGCGGCGTATCGGTTTAGTACGCCCTTCCATATATTTCAAATGGAGTGTTCACAGTTTGCTAGTTTGCGCTCACTCTACGCAGTTTGCTGTGTTGCGCGCGCCGACTGATTCAGTGAGCGGCCGACTCACAGCAAAACCGGTTCCAGTCGGCGGCGGCGATATGCTCGTTCGGCCCGGGCGAGTGAGTCCGTTTGCCGCAAACTGTCATGTGGACAGTAGACAGTGAAAATTCAGTCGGTCGGTCGACCTAAATAAGCGGCTAACACATAACAGTTTGCTTGCGACCCACGCAAATTGATCTGAGTTTGCAGCTAACTCGAATTTCAGTTCGCCACAAATTTGCGGCTCACTCAGTCGGCCGCTGACAGTTTGCCGACTGGGGACACAGCCTAAGGTAGTATAGATTAGGTCGGTACGCACCAGACGGGCGGCCAGCGGTTGTCGGAGAGGTAGTCCCGGGAGGCGGCGCTGAGGTGCTTGGCGCGGCACACGCGGTCGTAGGCGCCGCACAGCCGCCACATGCACCACGACGCCAGCTTGTTGGCGTTGTGCAGCTGTGGGAACCCTTTGATTTTTACCGGAAAAGGGAACATCTTCCAGCCAGGCGGGTGGTATGCCTGGCGGGGCGGCCGCTATGCCCCGACGGTTATTGCCGGGATCTTGTATATATGTTACTTGTTCCGAAAACTCTTATAGCGCGATTCAGGATTGTAGTGAAATTATCTATTGTCTGTACTGTATTTCTTTTATTGATTTTTTATATTTACGCGAATAATACACATTGAAATAAAACATTTTTTTCGGATTTTATCGCGTTTATTTTATGGTTTTACGTTTCCCACGTGTCGGCTGCTTTACAGCCACCATGGTCACGGGAGGACTGAGGTGTTTGGCGTCCTAGTTTCATAGTTTGATATCATAGTTTCATTTCTAAATATGAGGGTACCCCGGTTCAAACTATGACTGTGGTTGCTGTAAAGCAGCCGAAACGTTAGGAACGTAAAAACAAGCATTCTTGAGGGACGGGGGGTGAGGGGTGAGGGGTAAATTGAGAGCAATTCAAATGGCACAACAACAGCTTCAAACCGTTTAAGACCGTATCGCTTTTGCTTTAAGGCTTATAATGTCGTGTATTACCTACCTTGACAGGCTCCAGCAGTGACAGCGCAATTTCAACAACTTGGTCGTCATCGCCGCAGACCCTGCAAGAAAAACCCGTACTGAAATCGTGCAATCAATTATTAATCTCCAGTTTGATCACCTAGGTGATATAAATCCGAGGTGAACAATTGGCAGACTTCCAGTCAAAGAAACAAGCAATAGGTCGATCAGCAACAAACACACAATTGAAGTGTTTGTGTGTCACTCTGTGTGCGTGTGTGTGTGTGTGAGTGAGTGAGTGGGTGTGTATGTGTGAGTGCATGTGTGAGTGTGTATGTGTGAGTGCGTGTGTATGCGAGGGTGTGTGTGCGTATGAGTGAGTGCGTGTGTATGCGAGGGTGTGTGTGAATATGTGTGTTGGTGTGTAAGAATAACGGACCACATCCCAGGCATACACATCATGTGTGTAATAGACTCTAAGCGGTTCCTCACCGATCCCTCTGCTGCAGCTGGTCAATGACCCTGGCCTCCAGCAGGTTGACGAGCCGGTTCATGCACAGCCGGTTCGCCAGCTCCAGCAGCTCCAAGCACCTGGCCGGCTCCACCGCCGGTATCTTGTCACTGTATATGTAGCTCAGCAGTATGTGGAACGCGTACATTTTCACACCGGGGAATGATATCTGTTGACATAACAATTACTCGTAGTAGTTCAAGGAAGCATCATATACAACCAATACACGGGAATTGAGTAATATTCAGACGGACTGATATAAAAATGTCATTGTCATACCATTGCCATATCATTGTCATGTAATGTCATTGCTATGTCATGGTCATATTATCGTCACGACGTCATTGTCTCGCCATTGTCTCTTAATTTTCACATCATTGTCACGAAATTTTGACGTCAATGTCACGGCATTGTCTCGTCATTGTTTGGCATATCATTGTCACACAATCGTCGTGTCATTGTCATGCAATTGTCTCGTGATTGTCGTTGTATGGTGAGTGTAGTTACCACGCGGGAGGTGCTCTCGCGGAAGTGGCCCTGGAACATGGCCTTCATGGGGTCGCAGCGGGCCATGAGCGGCGCGCGGTGCGCCAGGTGGATGCCGTCGTCCAGGTCGAACGTCACGTCCGCGAACGAGCCGCGCTCCACGTACATCTCGCGCAGGCGCAGGGGCAGCGGCTTACCGACACACCAATAGCGTAAGGACATGCCAAATATGTTTCGGAGGATATATTTTTGTAAAAATAATGGCTTTAAAAAGACAAGCTCGCTGAGTTTCTCGCCGGATCTTCTCAGTTGAGGTCGCGTTCCGATCCGGTTGTATAGTTAAGAAAAAAATAATAATGACAATTTGTAAGTGCTCCCGTGGGCCTATAAGAAATAAAAGCTTTGACTTTGTGCACTAACGAGGGTGAAGGCGCGGAATTAGCCACATATCTGTACTTAAATGAAACGGATATTGTTAATTAAAGAACTCAACATTGTATTCGGAAAACGAAAAGTCACAGATAAGCAAACACAAGTGTCAGTAATATGTTTAAACACGTTCAAACGAGGTTGCGTTCTATTCCATCCGAGGGATTTTTCAAACTTCGAACCCTAAGGCGACAGAATGGGGATCAAAGATTGTATGACGTAACGTTTTTTTTAATGTTACGATCGGGCGCACGGTTTGTTCTATACATAATCGTTTAGCTGTATTTAGGCAAGATTTATTGTTATTTGTAGGCAATAATAAACATAACCATTAAAAGTAAGCATGTCTCACCGACAAAATATATCAAAGTCCAATAATTTTATTTATACAGTCCTACGGGGGCTTACAAATTGTCATTTACATTTATTTTTTTCTTAACTCTACAACTGGATCGGAACGCGACCTCAACTGAGAAGAACCGGCAAGTAAATCAGCGGGCTTGTCTTTCTTTTTAATTCTTTTTTAACTTTTTTTATTTTATTTTTTTATAGATAGTATCGTCACTCACCGTATGGAACTGCAGCATGAAGCCTTTATCGAAGAGCAGATGCTGGTCCAGAATAAACTGAGCCAGCTTGGTGAGCTCGTGGAAGCCCAGTAGCTCGGCCGCCTGACGGATTTCCTGGGTACCATGCAATTACTATACTACAGGGGCTCCCAAACTTATTTTGTCTACTGCCCACTTTCAGAATGAATTATTTTTAGCGCCCCTATTTTTTCACCTCCTTAAAAACCACTATAACTTCAAATTAAATTAATGATTGTAAGCCTCTATACAACGGCCCCCTTTTTTCTGGGTCTCTTACCGTCCCCCCTTTAGGCCTGCAGCGCCCACGAGGGGGCGTTATCGGCCACATTGGGAAAGGCTGCTATACTAGATACACTTCAGTTGAATTAACTTTCAGAATAGCTATGAACCATCAATATAACTTTGAACCATCAATTAACCGGATGATTTAACAGGGGTATACTGACGTTTGAACCTGCGCTTCGTAAGAGCAGTTTGTTATCATTGTGTGAAATAAACATTTCAATATGTTAATCTTAATTTTTTTTTTGTTCCGAATATATTAACTTCGCATAAGTAATGATAGCCAAGGCACAGTGATAGCCAAGTTGGTAGAAAGCTTGCCTCGGTAACGAGGATCGCATATTCAAACCCCGGCTCGCACCTCTGGGATTTCTGGATTTGATTTGCGATTCGCACTGAAATCCAGACATCCTAGAGGTGCTCGCCGAGGTTTGAACCTGCGATCCTCGTTACCAATGCAAGCCTCCCACCAACCCGGCTATCACTGTTTTTATATTATATGTTATGAATTAAATAAGCTCCAAAACTATATATACTTTACAATGAATAGAAAATATAATCAAAATATGTTACCATGCTTTCTTATATAGTAGATACTTCCCTAATTTTTATATAATCGGCTAGCTTGTGACTATACAATTGGGTAGTACACAATTATTGAATATTATTTATATATTAATCATAAGTATTTCGTTTATAATAACTAATTTTCGAAATATCTTTATACATATATAAAACAAAGTCGTGTTAGTTACATCATTTATAACTCAAGGACGCATTTTTTTCTGATCTGATAGTTTAATTGCCTGTTGTTTTCTTATGTTTAAGCTTATTTTGAAAATTTGTTGAATCTGAATAATAATTCGAATATTATACATTTAAAAAGTTGATCAATAAAAATATTGGCAACATCCCAATTCGTATTTATCTGATAAATAGGTATAATTCACTGACAAAATAATTTCATTAACAATGTGGAAATATCCAACCAAGTCCATAAAAAGCACTTCAAGAAAGCAAGGTAAAGAATATTGTGACAAAAAAAAATACTTATCTACAGAAATGCAAAAAATGTGCATATATTTTTTTATAATAATAATAATGGTAAAAATTAATAATTATGATTTTTATGACGTTATTATTATTGGAATAAGGTTTACCAGTAACAATCCAATAGCAGCCGACTGCAGAACACATTTTTGTTATTATAAAATAATTAATTATGGATATTATTTATTTGCAATTAAGATTTTTATTGGTGGGTTGTACATAGATAGAAAAAGTTGTGAAGCGGAGTAAAAACACATAAGATTGTAAATAATAGCTGTCTTTTTAATAGAAATGTTCTTATTAGATTGATTATTAAAAGTAGTTTTGTTGGAAAAACCTAACAAGATTCAATATCTATCAATTGGTTATTACTGACTTGTTTACCATTCAAACATACCGACAAAGAATAAAATAATGCAGTTTTGAGCTTCGTATCGAATAAATATAATATTAATAATTTTCAATATGTTGATTAGTATTTTTTTTTTCAAATACCCATATTTTGCATCGAAATACTTGGCTATAGCGCAGCCTGTATTTTTTTTCGAGTTTAATTATTACTTTAAAATAATAAGTAACATTTCTAATAACAAGACAGCAATATGGTAAGGCAAGTTATACATTATTGTAAATTGCTTTGAAATCGTATATATTATAAAGAAAAAATGTACTTATCAATAAATTGTTGACAGCATATAAAAAGCTAAAGCTCACTGGACTTGAAATAGGAAGGAGTGGTGACGTTGCATTTGGGATGAAAAAAAAACGCACGCAACGGGCCTATTATGTAACTCTGTTTCAATCATTTCGTATATTTCTATTGACTAATTAGTCGAAAGGAAAGTACAAGATATTCTCAAAGTCTGCCAAAGTCATAATTATATTTTTAAGAATATTTTATATTTGACTCCATTTTCTTTCATAAAGAAGAAACATGATTTATTCCATAGATTCTATAGTAAACGCGTAGCAATTATGAAAAGGTTGGCAGTACTGTTATTCTTGCACTGGAATGTTGGCATCACAGATCTTGCGCTCTTGTAAGTAAAAGTCGACTTTGAGATTTTCGAACTTTTTCATTCTGCGACTATACAACATCCTTACAACAAACACAACCATGGAACTTCTTGGCCCTTCCTCTCCGTCTAGTTATTCAGTCTGACATAATAATGTCGCCCACAGCTGGGCAAACGTTTCCCCACAACTTTACCGCTAGACAGCGGTAAAGTTGTGGGTTGTGGTGTTGTGTCGATATACCAATTTGAAAGTATAAGCTACGGTGCTGCCCTCTACAACGTCACCACTCAATTAAAAAAAAACTCAATTCCAAACTTAAAGGATGAAACAATAAGGCACATTGTCCCACTGACCTGTTGTTTGAATGCGCCGCTGTCAAGTGCCCCCGTGTATATGAAGTTGATGATCTCTTGCATCACAGTTGGTGAGATGAGCTTGCTCATAGTGACTATTGTTTGAGTTTGGGATGTGGCGTGCTGGATCTTGTCACACTGGAACAAATATTGGGACTAACATCTTCTGAAAATTAATTGGGTAGTGGGTGGGTAGTACAATAACGGTGCTTGCTTACCCTACTGTTTTTTATACTTAATTATTTTACTTTCGGTTACTTTTCTAATCGGTACACATAAATTATATAATTAAGCGATACAAAAATATTGTCCACAACCCAATTATGTTTTAGTGTTTAATATTTAGTGTTATTTTAATTTGAAGTCAGTGAGTGTAAAGTCAGTGATCAAAAACAATTAAACAAGAAAGAGAAATAAGCCCTATAAGAACGTTCCAATTTGCATAGTTAATATAAACATGAAATTGGGGATTGACACCATGAGTGACCGAGATAGATGATTTTAAACCACAAGCAGTAGAAAAGAATAACGATAGCCAACTGATGACAGACAATGTGAAAACGGCCAATGTTAAAGGACCTGCAGGATTTGATTTTTAACAAAGCAAACATAATACCTCGTTAACTGTTTTAGGGGTCTATGTTATTTTGTCATTTCATGATTTAGCGCTGTGAGAAATTACACATCTAATCATTTTAATTTGAAGTCTGATAAGAAGAAATAAGGTTGGCAATGAAGTCTAACTCACCTTGACAACTCTGATCGAGTTGATGGCCGGGTGGTTGACCTCCCGGTACAGGTCTGGTGGTTTCTTGCACCCGTCGCTAAGCGTCAGGATCTGGCACGAGGACCGACGCTTGATTTGATCCCACACCCTGAGATATACCAGCCATTAGTTTATGGTTGGCGGATAAAAAAAATGGATAAAGGACCATAAAAACAATATAATGTTATTTTTGGCCTGCGCTTATGTAATCATTATTTTTTTTTAAAGTTGTTCGCTGAAAATCACATTTGTAATTTTGTTGGGAACAAAAATTTTTTTATAAATCATACAGATTTATTATCGAAATTCTAACCACATACCAATGCCCTAAAGAAACGCAGGTTTAGAGGTTAGTATACCTTTTCTGAATCACCCTGTATACATAGTATAACTAATTTTGCGGATTATAGCGCGTTTATTTTATGTTTTTTACGTTCCCGACGTATCGGCTGCTTTACAGCAACCGTGGTCACGGGAGGACTGAGGTGTTAGACGTCCTAGTGTCACAGTTACAACTGGGGTACCCTCATATTTAGTTGTTGCTTGCGGTCCGATCTACGCCGAAAGTGCTCACAGTGTCTTGAGGTCTTGCAATAGTGTGTGTAAATTTTTTTTTATTTCATTGTGTATTCGAGTAAATATAAGAAATCAATAGTATAATTATTATTAGACGAATCATACCTCATTTGCTTCGCTTGGTCCTGACGTATCAAATATTCAGTGTCTTCGTTGAATTCGCCCGCAGTCGCCTCGCCCATGCTGCTCACCTAATAAGTTACAACGTTTTACGCTTTACTTTGTAGTAAATATAATAATAAATAATAATAATACCAGCCCTTTTTAATGTCCCACTGCTGGGCACGGGACTCGCCTCAATGCGAGGGGGATTAGGCCATAGTCCACCACGCTGGCCCTGTGCGGGTTGGCGGACTTCACATCTTTCGAGGGGTTCTCTCTGACATGTAGGTTTCCTCACGATGTTTTCCTTTGCAATTCAACCATATTTGTTTAATTTATTTTTAATATTTCGAACTATGTTCTTGGGAGAGAAGGGAGAGAGAGGGAAGGGAGACTTGCTAATTTTCATGAATACTTTCATCCCCTAAAGTATTATTTCATATTTTTCATACAATCTGTATACTATATTAACGACCTGATTAGCTCAGTGGGTAGTGACCCTGCTTTCTGTGCTGCGGGTCCCGGGTTCGAATCCTGGTAGGGACAAACTTTGTGCGATGAGCACGAATGATTGTACCCGAGTCATGGATGTTTAGTATCTATATAAGTATTATATACTAAGTTCGCCCTCAGTCCATTGTACGGTACCCATAATACTAGCGTTGCTTAGTGTGGGACCGTATAGTCGGTGTGTTCGTCTGGCGACATGGCCAATAATAATTGGTAAAATCATCAAAAGGGTGTGATCTCACCATGCTGCTCTCGCTGGAACTCCGCGCCAGCTCGGCGGAGAGGCTGAGCTCGTTGGTGAGGAGTCGGTGGAAGGCCTCGCAGGCGGCCGCCATCATGAACCGGTGCACCGGGAACCCCTTGGCGCCACAGATGATCACCATGTCCGAGAAATACTGGGAGGCAGGCAATTTGAGGTTTTAGAATTACCTGATGATGAGATCTTCTTGCAAATTTGAGTATTACAGAACCTACGTACCATCGAGGTACAGTTGTTTCAGAAAGGGTAAACTAAGTCTTTAACTTGCGCTATTTGTAAATTCTGACTTCACATAATGATTAGAATTGCGCTAAAGAAGCATAGGTTAGTTTAGTATATACTTTCTGAATCATCTGCCCTGACTAACCTGTCTAGTCAGACTCAAAATATAAGGAAGGTCATATATCAATGGGCTATGACCATAGGGGGTCAATCAGAAAAATGCGCAGTTGTACGGGCTGAGCCTAGTTACATTATCTAATTCGTTGTAATTTTCTTTCTTTATTAATTACGTATCAAAAGTTCATTCGTATGCCAGCCGTCCTGAGGATGCCTCGTTTAGAGGCGAAACACGTGTCGAATACATTTTTTAGATTCGCATCGTTTCGCGGAGAATAGCATTTTATTTGGGGTCTCTTCACTCGTGATAGATAGTTTCTCGATGGTTTATAATTGGAAAAGTTGACAAGCCGAGGGGTCAGTGGTGGGTTCCTCTTACCCCATTTGTTAACTAAAATCACTCAAAAACATCCGAATCGATTTGGGAGCATTTTTTCCTGACATGGTACATTTTTAACTAAGTACTCTGTAATAACATAAAGGCTGTCAGTGGTCCTTAGTGCCATCGCGAGCGGAACCGCGGGTAAAGCTAGTGTTATAAAAAAATACAATTAATATTGTAGCTACCTGTTGACGTAGCAAGGTAGTCATGTTTTCCAAGTATGTGCTGTTTACGACCGCCACTTCAGGCTCCATGGGTCTTGGCGGTCGAAACGGTGCCTGCGATAAAACAAATCGTAATAAGCGACGACGAAGGTATTGACGGCGTGAGGCGATGGTAATGACGTGTGGCGAAGGTAATGACGGCGTGAGGCGATGGTAATGACGTGTGGCGAAGGTAATGATGGTGTGAGGCGATGTTAATGACGGTGTTACGAAGGTAATGACGGCGTGAGGCGATGGTAATGACGTGTGGCGAAGGTAATGATGGTGTGAGGCGATGTTAATGACGGTGTTACGAAGGTAATGACGGTGCGAGGCGATGGTAATGATGATGTGACGAAGGTAATGACGGCGTGAGGCGATGTTAATGACGGTGTGACGAAGGTAATGATGGTGTGATGCGATGTTAATGACGGTGTGAGGCGATGGTAATGATAACTATCACGATAACGTTTCTTTATATAATTATATCAACTTGTGTCTGATATCACTATAACAACAATGATGAACATGTCATTTTTATTGAAGATATTTTCCGTTATATTGAAATAAATGCAATATACTTTGCATAAAATGTGTCAGCTGGTTAATGAGAAGGTCATTCCGTCACGTTTATATTATGGTGATTGATTTTTTTAATAGACTTCTAAAGAGTTTATTTAAGTACGAAGCTCGTTATATGATTGACGCTAACCAATTAAATAATCAGAGTATTGTTTGTGACGGATGATTAGCGCAGTTGGTAGTGACCCTGCTTTCTATGCCGAGGGTCCCGGGCTCGAATCCTGGTAGAAACAAACTTTGTGTGATGAGCACGAATGTTTGTACCCAAGTCATGGATGTTTAATATCTATATAAGTGATTTATACTGGGTTCGACCCCAGTCTATTGTACGGTACCCATAATATAAGCGTTGCTTGGTGAGTGACCGTGTAGTTGGTGTTTGTCTGGCGATAAAAAAAAAATGCCATTGCAATTATTAACCTACTAGCTGCGCCCTGCGGTTTTACCCTCGCAAAAAATCATATCGATCCTTTACGCTATGTAAAATTTAAACAAAACCATCCCACGGGAACCATATATTTTACCGGGATAAAAAGTAGCCTATGTGCTATTCCAGACTATAATCTATATCTATGCCAAATTTCATCCAGATCCGTTCAGCCGTTCTGGCGTGATTGAGTAACAAACATCCATCCATCCATCTATCTATCCATCCATCCAAACTTTCACATTTATAATATTAGTATAGATTAATTTATTTTTTGTTAGACCTATAATAGCGATGCTAATGATACTAATGAGTCACTATGATGCCGGTAATGACATGAACGATGGTAATGATCTCGGCACCTGTAACAACGGCCTCTGTACTCTCTTGAGATTGGTCATCCAGAATCTCTGCTGTCTTCTCGCAATCAGAGCGGCTCGGATTGCGTTCTCAAACACCTCGTTGATGCCATAGTATGTGAAGACGGATGTCTCGTAGTAGTATATGCCGAGTTCGTGGGCTAATGCGCGCCCTTGGTCAGGCATGACCAGGTCACTTTTCCTTGGTGCTCTAAAATAAGTATATACAAGGTTTAAGTGGTTTCTTATATTTACGCGAATACTACACACTGGTACCCCAGTTCAAACTTATCACTGGGGTATGAGTGAAAAATTAGTATTTTTTTTACTAACCTTATAAACGGGCTTCGGTCCTTGCAATAGTTCAAATAGGTTTCATCTCGGTACATATAGCGGAGATCGTTTTTACATCCGACTAGCAAAATAGGGGTATTAGGGCAGAAACGTCTGGAACATAACAAAGGAGTCAATAGCGTAGTGGTTAGAGGGGCGTCGAGAGGTTGCGTTTGATCTCACACAACACTGGCCATTAAATGAACATACCACCTATACGGTCCCACACTAAGCTACGCTTGTGTTATGGGTACCGTACAATGGACTGGGGACTTGAGTAACAAACATCCATCCATTCATCCAAACTTTCACATTTATAATATTAGTGGGATTAGTGTAATTCAATGTTATCTCCGTAATTTCTGTCACCAGCCTCTGTCACAGCCTGGTACACCAACAATAAATACTTAATTATTATTTTTTTACTAATAAATAAAATACCTACCTTATTTCAGGATACCACATGGCACCACAATTCCTCAATGATATTGGGTTTGTTATGGAGAAACACAGAAGCACCACATCGGACCTGAAAATATAATAAATATATGAATATGTTCCCATAAAGAACCTTGTGTAACTAATACCTAGTCAAAAATAAAACTCCTGCTTCACGAATTGATTGGTCTGAGTAAATGACAAATTCAAAACACCTGGAAATCTTAATATATATAAATTACGTGTCACGGTGTTTGTCCGCTATGGACCCCTAAACTACTAAACCGATTTTAATAAAATTTTGCCCACTGTGCGCAGTTTTATTCAACTTGAAAGATAGGATAGTTTATATCTCAATTTATTTTATATGGCAAAACAACATTTGCCGGGTCAGCTAGTAAAATATAAAAAGTGTTAAATAAAACTGTAAGATAGGCATTTTAAAATGAAAGTTTCTGATCTGAATAAGACAAAAGCATACATTACAGTGTAAAGTGACGTCATTGCTATAACGGATAACGGGTGCGACAGAGAAAGAGCATGCTCCCACTGTGTCCCAAATACTTTTACGAATCTTTAATATCAAATATTTTTGAGGACTTCTTATGTAACATATGTATATTAAAAAGTGTTTCACAGTAGGTACCTGTCATGTAAGAATTAGTAAAAAGAAATATGTAAGACTTAACTGATTCCTTACAAATCAAGCTTGTTTGTCCTTACACTAAGCAAGCTCATGCAGTTTGGTATACAATTAAATTACCTTCCATAAGCAAATCTTCTATCCTTCTCATGATCACCGAAAGTGTCCCACAGACGAAGGGATACATTCACACCATCGACCACTTCCCAAGACCTTTCCAACACCTGTTATCATAAATATTCTATTTAATAACATTCTTTATACTGACTGACCGACAGATAATACAACACACAGCCCAATCCTGTGGCTCTAGAGATGTGAGATTGGAAGGATATATCCATTGAATACCCTAGAGGTGCACATAAAGGGGATTGTTACTGGTGGTAGGCTTCGGCCGTGGCTAGTCACCACCCACTGAACAAAGCCATGTCGCCAAGCGGCCTAGCCGTGTTCCGGCATGATGTTCGGTGTTGCCATTCATGGATGGCGGGTCAGATCAGTTGCGCTGCATGTGCCTAGTGAATGTAGCGTCTCTGTCTACTGCCGCCTTCCTACCTAGGCAAGTATGCTCCATCGTAGATCTCATCGTCACTAACCATCAGGTGAGATTGAGATCAAATACTTGCCTATAACGTAATAAAAAAAAATAAAAAAAAAAAAGAATTTAGAGTTTCGACCCCCATAAAAATAAAATAGCCTTTATTACTGACAAAAATAACAAGTAGAGTAATAAAAAATATATTATAAAAATAAAATTCTATAACCCTTATTGTTTATCATGTTATTCTATTGTACTGATCATAACTCTAAAAACAATATTTTAGCATACAACATTTTACCTCCCTTTGACCTTATTTGGGGGTTGAAACTGAAGATCTGGAAATTTTGTAAATAGTCTATATTTTTTACTTATCTACAGGCAAATTGAAGAATTTGGTATTTTCAATAGAACTATTTATTTATTTATTTATTTTTTATTGGTTCACCAACAATTGTTAACATTAATACATTTAGAAATACATATACAATGACATCACAAATGCAACAATTACTTATAGGTAAACACCACTTACGCCACACTACAGTTAACACAGACTAAAAAAAAAAAAAACGTATGTAAGACAGTCTGCGACACACAGACACAGATAGTAAAATTAAAATTAGAACAATAAAGACTAAAAATTAAAAAAAAAAACTACAATTGAAACTAAACTACTAAAACTAAGACTAACTACATTTAAAACTGAAAAAAAAAAAAAAAAAAAAACTATAGTTATGAATGGTAGATTTTAACATTACATTAGGATTTTTTGAGCCACAAAAATAAATATATATTTTTTTAATCTGGAAACTGAACTCTACAACAAATATGAATAAAATATAAATAGCATAAGTAGGTAAGATATTTTTCTTTTAAATTGGCATTAAGTGGAAGAACTTACATCTTTATAAATCCTATACTGATCAATAGCCCAGACAGTGGGCACATGTGTGGTCATAAGCTGCGACAGCGACACATGCTTGTTGCAGGCACGTGCACATATCAGCCGCGTCTTCCCCACCGCCGTGTCACCCACCACCACGCATTTCACGAGCTCCTGGTGGGGCTGCTCGTTATCCATCTACGAGTTTAGGTAAATGTAAATATCAATAGAACTGTCGAGAAAATAATTCACATCGAAATCGGTTGATCCGTTCTGCAGTTATGACGTTACTGTCGAACAAATACAAACATTGTAATGAAGGTTTTTTGTATTTTCAGCGCCTGATTGATGTCAGTTCAACGACCTCTGATAATTCAGAAAGTATTGTAGGCCTAGAATAGAATGAGTAGGTACCTAGTAAG
Organism: Pheosia gnoma; assembly: GCA_905404115.1. NCBI lineage: Eukaryota > Metazoa > Arthropoda > Insecta > Lepidoptera > Notodontidae > Pheosia > Pheosia gnoma. The sequence continues at coordinate 930,032 of FR989916.1, forward strand.
TACATACATTTTAAAATTCAACTACCGTACAACGTACGTAGGTATAATTTTCTAGATTTTCTTTTATTTTTCTTGTAATAAAATTATTATAAATATACTTTACTTACCTACATAATAACAATAACACGCACTAACTAAAACATAACTTAAAATTAAGCAAGACAAACAACCAAAAATAATAAAAACAAAATATTTGTGTTGACTTTTTAAATTTTGCATAGCAATTAATCCGTTAAGTGTTGCCAGATGTGATTTTCTATTTATACCCAAATTTGAAATTATTTTTCTCCAAAATGATACAATTTGCTTGAGTTTTACCCAAGGGCAAAAAGTTAATAATATTGGCTTAGCTTTTTGCCTTTTTCTTATTTTTCCTTGAAATACTGTTCTAATTTCCAAACTGAAGCAGCAGAATGACCTTTTTTTTTTTACGTTACTTATCCCCACTGAATGGGTATGACGGGTATGACATAGCATAGGGAGAAAAAGCAGAGTGAAAGGAATGAATGAACGAGCGAGATGGTTTAACGGGTGCGTTCGTAAAATGCGTTGTGGACATCCTACAGGTAATCCCACTGAAACTAAAAATTACCCAAAATTCTCCATGGTATTTTTTTTTTCTCCAAATATTTCTCCAAGAATTTCATTTCTCCAAAATTTCTCCAGAGCCAAAATTTTTACCCAGAATTGCGAAAAAATACCCAATCTGGCAGCACTGCCGTTAATCCAACTAAAGCTGTCAAAATAATTTTTACAATAAAAAAATGACATCCCACAAGACACTATAAAAAAGTACATTTCATTTTTTCAATAAAAACGCGATCACCTAAATGCCTTACATTTCTTTTTATTGTAGAAATTATACTGAGTTCTATCAAATACCTACGTAATAAAACCATACTTACAATAAAATAATGTCACAGGTTTCGTGCTCAACAATAGTGAACAGATTTTATGAACACAAGGACCGTGCTTTATTACTATGCAGATTTGTTTTGTAGCTTTTGAAGTAGTTAGGTGCATTGTGTAACTAAAGAAAGTACTCAACCAATCGCAAAGCCATAGAATAGGACTCCTATTACAATACCGAGGCTCTGTCTAAAAATGATCAAAAAATATTTGAATTAAAACAGAATGATACAGCAAATCATTTAGTAATTCACTTACGTTTTCTCCAATGAATACCTAATAAATTCATACACAAAGACCTATTTCGTTCGCGGCAACCATTTGTATATTCACTCACATACACCAACTAATGATCACTAGTACAGAAATCTGCATTATGTCGTACAGTAGGTAGATATTATTGCAAAAATTCAGGCACTACTTAATCTCTTCGCGATATTGAAGCAATAGAGTGAAGTTGATTTTGTAGCAATGCAGTGTTCTGCGCATGTGAGACGTCTTGCGCAGAAGTGTAGGGTCGTTTACGGGTTGAATTCATTTTAATTTTTTTTATTGACATCTTTTGAGTCAACGAACTGAAATGAGCGAGCTATTATTTTTAGTTTTATATAATCGTGTTTGGCATTGGGGTCAACGGTCAACAATAGGACAACTAACTATGAATAGGATACTTCCTTGTTAGGTATGGATGCGTTCACGAAGTCCCATTAAGTCAGATTACATTTTATAAAAATGTTTATCTAACCAGTCTCTCACGTATATTTTCAGTTTACACTTTAAAAAGTACTTATTTAAAAACTTAAAATTAACATTACTGTGTGAGAGAGGTCCAAAATTTAACGCCTAAGTATTTTGTAAGAGCATTAAATTAATATTAGTTGACTAAAACTTTTTTAAGTAGGCGTTAACAAAAACAAAATATTTTTATTCACTAAAACCTTTTTTGTCTGAATTCTTTTAATGATGCTGGCCATTACTGAAAAATGTATCCGTATGTATATCAAATTCTGGCTTTCTTCTGTCAGTCAGTCGTTATATATTTCAGGAGGCGACGATATTACCGATATTTTACGAAAATGAATTTTCTCGGTATAACGACAAAAATGATACTAAGAGCTAAATAAAAACATACGACCATGGCGTTTTTCGCTCTCCTATGGAAAGCGAGAACGATAGAAAAGTACAGGCTGAACTATGAGCGGGAAAAGATCAATTCGATAGTGATGGGCAACACACACATGGAGGAATCGTTGGTCCAGAAATGGCGCCACTATCGATACGATACCCAGATACGTATATCGAGGACGTTTAAGCAATGGTACCCCGACGGCAGTGGGGTGTCCAATTTCCTGCTGTATCTTCGGACGGACCAGACTTTTCTCAATTTTCTTTTCAAAAGTGTATTGGGTTTCATCGGTGGCATTGTATTGACGTACCTTTGCTTCATGTTTTTTGTCTTTCAACTATCCATATCACTTATTCATGCTACTATTATGAGTTCTACTATCGGAGTCCTATTAACTCTAGGCTTAGCCTTTAGTTACAGAATAAGGTAAGTAAATATATTGTCTTTGTTCAGTATTATTAGCGTACGCACTTAGCAAACTAGTATTTGTGTGATGAGTATCACAATAGTTTTATAATTAATATACCTACCTGCCTTATGTGCTTAGTACTTCAGTCAATTAATACGTGAATTATAAACTAAGCTATATTCCAATCTATATTATCTATGAAGGTATGTACACAACATATTAGTTTTAACGTAAGAAGATACCTCTTTTTATTTTATTGTTACTTTGAGCGTAAAACATCGATACTTATTAATTCCCTTATTTAACTCCTTATATCTCATTTTATCTAATGCGATCCTAGTATTTCCAAAGTAAAACATCGATAGATTGAATGAGGGTTCGTCAATCTCTACCACCGTGATTTACTACGAAGGAATAGAGTGCTTTCGAGGTCACACTGTGTGACGACCGGTGTTGCCCCGAAGGAATGCATTAATTAGGAAGACGCATAGGTACCTACACTGTCATCTCGCGTGATCACAAGCTTGGTATATTGGTATAGGTGGTAATCGAGGGAAAACAACACAATTTGATTTGGCATCAAACGTGTTGTATACATAGTCATAGAGTCGTGATCTCCGCATAATGCTAGGTTCATTTTACGTAACAACATCTCCATTCTACCGTCGGACAAGTAGTCAATCGGTAACACAGTATCCGTAAACATTAGATGTTCCTTCCATAGGCACAAAAAGATTTGGTCCATCTATGATGATTAAATCAGAGCGTAGGAATGGAATACGTTGCCTTATCCTTTAGGACTTTTGTTTAAACTGAAATCGTTTCCCCAGATGCTTGGTGTTTCTCCTCATCCCTCAACTGTTCTCAAGAGTTGGGAGGTACACATTGACGTGTTATGCCCTGGTGCTTATTCTGACGGGACCTGCGACCAATACCCTGAAGAACTCTGAGGTGCTCTCAGAATCGATGGCGTGTAGTCAGGTAAGGATAAAATAAATCTGGTAAGTTTTCTTTTATAGATTATTTATACACGCCAGTTATAATGTTCCTGATAAACTGGGTATTATGTGCTAGATATTTAAAGTGCACGATTAAGCATGCTTTTCAGTTGATCCCAAGAAGTTATAGCGTCATAATCGTTCACTAAAGCATCTATTACTTTACTGAAAGAGAGATTTTGGGGAATAAGTACTTTGCTTCAGCCTAACCCAGGCCCTCTCGCGACATAACAACTTACATATAAAAATTGCACTGGCAAATTACTTAAAGTATGTTGTTGTGGTTGATGCTAATAAAAAAATAACAGCCTACACAAAAAAAGAAATAAATTAAAAGGGATTCCATTTTTAAAACTCCCTCCGTCTCGTTTTCGGTGGCCACTAGCCAGAAAGTTGTAAATACACATGGAAATATTAATCAGATAACGCTACCAGTTGGGTGTTTAACCTCATAACTCACAATGACTGCATTCAGAGAAAGCAACATGGCGTAAAATAACATTGATTTAGTCTGGTTGTGAAATGTGTTTAGGAGAACGTACCTACATGTTTTAGTTTATGTTTTAACCGCCAAAATTGTTCATATTTGCTGAGAGCGTATGTGATTATTATATTAGTTAATTATTTAAAGATACACCTGCTTAGCTACTTTTTAAATACATAAAAAGCACAATGATATTGTTTTGACTGGAAATAAAACAAATTTTACGGATTTCAACGCGTTTATTTTATGTTCCTGTGACCATTGTTGCTGTAAAGCAGCCGAATAGTTGGGGACGTAAAGAACATAAAATCAACGCGATAAATTCCGTTAAATTTGTTGTGTTGTCAATTATTAAAACTAAATTAATAGATATAATTTCGGAAGTCTCTGAGGCCTCTATCAGTACGTCACTCCAACCTTAATTGAGGTCACAAGCCACACAGCTACGTGCCTTCTTCTGTAAAATATTATTCCAACTATCTCCAGGAACAAATAAAAGTAAGCGTCCACCAACTCAACGAATCTTTGAAGACACCCTTCTATGCGATAAAGGATTCCTTCAAGCTGATGATGGAGAGACTACAGACTATCACACGAGGAGTGAAGGAAGCTGTCGTCAAGATTAACAGGCTTATTCTGAGTATCGGTTAGTTTTGTAACATTTTCGATTTTACTTTTGACCATAGCGTGACTTTATAATTCTTTAGATGTAAATGGAAACGATCACGATAAGAACGTCACGTGCGAGATTATTCGTTAGCTAACCGTACACTCCATAGTCTACGTATGAAGAATTGAATGTTTTAAATACTGTCCGCTAGAGGCGCTGTTCAATAATCTCGCACTTGACGTACAGTATAGTGTTATTCTGTGACTCCAATCTCAAATCTCACGCGTGAGTCCAAAAGTGAATTGTAAAAATTCAATACACTTTTTTACATTTCACTCGTGACGCAATCACGCGTGAATCACGCGTGATATGTGAGATTGTCGTTACAGAATAGCGCTACTGAATCGTGAAAGTTTTAAATAATTTTACATTTAAAACGATACGACGTAGGTATCGATTGTTTTTACAGTAACGTTTTTATCGATCCAATAATATTATATTGAGTAGTGGATGGCATTATTCGCACACTTGAAACGATACCTAGAAATACCTAGTACCTAGAAATAAGACGTCAATAATTTATTAGATAACAAGGTAGGTATATATTATGGGACACATTTATTTTAACAAAGCTTTCTAAGCACTTTCCTATGGTCCGTTTGTAGCCTTTGAGTATCCAGCAATGGAGTTGTTAAAAGCTCGTGTCTATGCCTACTGTATTTTTCTGCAAACTCTTGAGGCAGAGCCGGTGAACACGTATGCGTACACATACGTACAAATTAAAATCATGTCTATACACACAAACTAACGGTTCGGCCACACTTGGGTTAATGTTAGTGTCCTTATTCATGCCAATATACGGCTTAGTTAGGGCGCAAAAACACCACGTTAAACGCTTGGCTACATTCATATAGTTCTGCTCTTATAGCCACATCTGCTTAGTGCCTTAGGCCACATCTGTATGAGGCATTAACATCCGAGAAAATTTACACGCAATTACTAGTTATTATATAAGTCTTATGGACATGCCCATAAGGCATCAGCAGAGGGGTGTACCTTGAGAAGCCAAATCCTAGCTAATTGGTCTAGGTTTGTAGCCAAACCTAGACGGACAGGCTAGGGTATTATGTTTAACATAAAAAAAAATATTTCCAGTAAGCGCGATACACCTATCATTCGGCTGGCTGAAGTCAGTAGCAGGACTCTGCAATACCAAACTCGGCACTCCCTACGAACGATGCAACAATGTTCTCAAGAGCGGGGTAGCTGACTGCAGAGATAGACTCGGTCCGGACTATAAGTGGCTCTGCAATGTAGCTTATGTGGCGTGTGTCGGTGTGAAGCCGTACAAAAGCTTTTGTCAGGTTGCAGAGTTTATGGATGAAACTATCGTGGCTACTATTAAAAAGAGTAAGGGAGATAATGCACAAATTTATTAACAAATAATGTTCTTTATAACAGGCTATCAAGAACAATCTTTGGTGTTTGTTGTGAGACTGTCCAAAGACACATTGAGTTTTGGTCCAATTTGGCCTTTCCCACATAGTTTAATCATAAAACGAAATAAAAAAAAGGTTATCTTGACTATGGTTTAACAAAGGATTATTGCAGATACATAGCTTGACTTAATCATTTCGCGAGGAAATGGTAGGCGTATAGTTTTTCAAAAGCAAAACGGTAGAATAAAACAATTACAATGGGGTCGAAGATAATGTGCTAGGCAAACCTTCATTGCCGCGACCGCGTTGGAAGTCAAGGCGTGGTTTTTCTGACTTCCCCTATGAGTTGAGTTAACTAGTAGCCTCTTAGGCACATTTATATTTAGCTAACAACATTATCTAATGCTTAACATAATATGAACTCCTTACAGAGCTCAAAAACTTCTCCAGCCATATCCGAGCCATGTTCCGCGTGGAAGTCCATATCCAGTACTCCCATTCCTTCACTAGCAACGGCAGCCGCTCTGCTGGCCAGGTCGCCGCCGGCATCGTCACTGAAATCAGAAACAAAGCTGATCCGCTGCTCACCTGGCTGTCTTGGAGCTCGTGTGTTACTAGCCTATTTCTGGTGCTTATTATATTCAGGTAGTTGTTTGTAATTTATATGACACTTCATTATGTTCATTAGTAGGTTTCGTGTTTCATCTCCTTTTGTATCTCCTTAGCTTACAACTTATTAAACAGGTCCATCTGTCGGTTATAAAAAAACAATCCCACTGCAATAAATCGAATTATTATACTTTTAAAAATGACACCTTGTACTAAGCGCGTGATAGATCGCTACTGTTCGCTCAAAATTCATCCTGCATATCTAATGTTTCTCTAATGTTAAATAACAATTTAACCCTCGCAGTAACAAAATTCCTGCCAAATAGTTCATAAGTTTATGTACACTGAATGTTACAGAGCGAAATATTACCAACACATGTACGAAACGAGATCGCGTTTTGACAATCGTTATATTACAAGAGATTTGCAAGAATTGGACCTAAAACGACAACGTGAGGGGCGGGAAACTGTACTGCCTTTGAATAGGAGGGAACGCGCTAAATACATAACTGTAAGATTAAAGTCTACTCAGTAAAATTTTAGGTATACATGTTTATTGACAAATATCTATATAAGCTAGGTACACACATAAACAGAAACGCAAATTCGTGTTTGACGACGAGTGCGAGATTATTCGTAAGCTTACCGTATACTTTATGGTCTACGTATTTAGAAATTCCGTATGGAGAATTTTATGTTTAGGTACCATCCTCTAGAGGCACTGTTCAATTCACCAAACAAAGTGTCTAAATACGTCGACTGTAAACTATACGGTTAGCTTACTAATAATCTCGCTCTTTACGTACTGTAGGGTACATCATTTGACTATTAGCAAATACAAGTATTACAGTTTATTTCATAAAATCAAAAAAATACAAAAGTCTTACTTTTAAAACACATTATCCTTATTCCTTTTGGCATAAAAAATGTCACGATATTGCTTATATAGCAAATATTAAAGTATTGTTTTGATAAATAACAAAAGTGTCTACACTTACGTAGACGACTTAATATCAAATCGTTATTTTTTTCAGACAACGTCGTTTCGTCTCGTTGCGTCCGAGAAAGTGAACATGAATCGTTCTGTAGTGTTTATGGCTATAACAACTTTTAAATTATTGATACACATGATTGCTGACTACAGTTTATATTGGGTTCTGATGACAATACGATATCACGGACGGTTTCAATCTTATTTAATGCGTAAGTATCGTCAATCACAGAAAAACTTTAGTGAGTCTTCTCTCGTCTGACGTCGAGCTCTTAGGACTTAGGAGGTCGGCGTGGTGCAGGAATACGTAGCAGTTCTATATAAAATGGATTCTTTGCACTAACACTGCATGGGAAAGCGTTGTGACTGATACACACGTCTCAAGCACGTATCCCTCGCTCGCATTTTGTTTACAAACAAAGATTCTTCTACTAAGCCCTTTTTCACCAGATCTGCGTTTTGCGAGCTTACGAAAATGAAACAATCCTATTGGTGGTTTTTTTTTCTCACTCACCGTTTATCTTCCTCGCACAGCGCTGGTGGAAAGCCACCTCACCTCACCACGTCTCATCAAACATTCGTAGTGTGTAAAAATATATTTCCAGCTGGAGTCCCAAAAACCGGCGCCCACGTCACAGGCAATGGATTCGTAGCAAGGTTGTTCCGATCAGTGGTCGGAACTTTAGACATACCTCTAGCCCACCCATCACCGTCTCCAGTTCCCTGTCTACCAAATCCTTATCCACCTGATTTGAGACGATACGCTCAGATTGGTAAGTTAAAAAGTTAATGAGATATAAGGTCAAGAAAAACATCAAATTTAGTTTGGTATAATCGTGAGGTAATTTCTTTGAAGAGCTTAATAAACTAGCGATCGCTATTGGGATGGCAGGTTTTACGTGCAATAGGAAGTCTGAAAATTTCAACAGCTGTTTAAACCTTAAGCCTACAGGTAGTTTCACCAGTTGGAACTTTGAGGGTAGACAGAAGTCGAAATTGTTTGGTTATAGTGTAATCCTATATCTATTTAGGAGTACTCATCATTATGCTATGGTTCTTCGCACTCTTTGAGCCGTATGGTCTTCGTCTACGTCACATCATCCTGGGTCAGTACCGGCCTGAGCGGGCTAAATCACGAGCTTCATGGCTTTACAACCACATACTGAGGACTAGAGGTAATCATTATCAGGTGTCATCCCTAGAAACAAAAGTCATAATATATGCAAGTCCGGGCTTTTACCCCTGGGCATTTCTAAATTTCAAATGCGAATCTTATTATCATTTGGTAAACGATGAAGGAGAACTTCGTTAGGTAACCTGCATGTCTGAGATCACCTAGCCCAGTTCTGGAAGGACGTCTTGAGTTTGCACCCGCACTGGGCCAGCGTGGTGGACTATGGCCGAAACACCCTTCGCATTGAAGAGAGACCCAATCAGCTTAAACTCTTTTATGATTATTGCTAAGGTCAAGTATAATGAAGGCTGCTGCTGGTTTTCCACCCTCCTGTAGATGGAGGAGGCAGGGAAACCGTATTAGAATTATAACCCTTCTTCAGTAAAGTTTATTACCGTCTACGGCTATGAAAAGAACAATATGATTTTTATATTTACCTCAATCTTACTATTGTTTTTAGCTGGTTTTATGAAGTTTGCAAGGCGAAAACTTCACAGAGAATATAAATATTCTTCAGAGGCGCATCTTACGTTTCGGCAGTGGATGAATGACCATATACAGTTGGTATTATTTTCTTTAATTGATAACTTACTTACGAGCCCCATAAAATATGTTACACTATTTTTGTTAAACCTTTTATTATCCCTACAGTTATAACTTTCTTTAGCCTACCTATTTGTGTAATTCTGTCTTCAGCTTTCAGTGTCTCAAGTGTCTCCTCAGAGTCGGTACTCCAGAACCTCACTGCTTGCTTTGCGGCTTACAGTACAGTCACAACGACCAGGATACACGTCTTACAAGGTTGAGTTTGTTTATTTTATCTCATATTCAACTTTTATTTTTAATTTCTAACTTTATTTAGTTTTGTAGATGTGCAACGCCAAAATGTCCAGGTGTTTATTGCTCCAGCTGTTTCTCGGATATCGGTCATCTATGTACTATATGCCTGTCGCCTATTGATTATGGGGATATGAGCGATGTTAGTTTAGAAAGGTAAGTCAAAGCATCTCTAAATTAGAATCAGTTCTCAAATGTTACAAATTGGCCTGAAACTATCGTAGCTGTATTTTGTCTTGATGCCAGAGGTTCTTCTGACGAAAGTAGTGACAGTGAAGGAGAGAGAGAAGCAGGAAATGTGATGAGGTGTCCAGAAGACGATGATACGCCTGTAAGTAAAAATATTGGACGAGTAACAAAATCAGAATTTAAATTCAATGTGTTTTCATTTTAGTTGCTGAGATCAAATATTTCTGAGCGTTGCCATGCGCAGGAATCACAACAAAGGGGAACTATGACTAGAGGTAGCAAAAGATTTCACTATAAAGAAATAAAAGCACATGCTTCGAATATTTTACGTCGAATAAATGAAAGTATGTTACCTAAACAAACCATTCAAGAACAAAGTTACGATGTGACAAAAAAAGTCCAGATATATTTAAAAGATGTGAAAATGAGTAAAATAAATAATAGAGCCAAAAATAATATTGAAAATTATAATGAAATAAAAAGATTTATAACACTTGTTCGTTACTTCATGACCACTGACGAAGGGCTTGATGTCACAGAACATAAAGGTGACAAAGAAACGAATAAAACTCTAAAAGATACAAAATCATCAAAGAAAGGTGACACTAAAAAACAAAAGACATCTAAAGATATAACTGCAAATAACAAACCTAAGAAAATTAAACGGCAGAAGTCAAGTGCTAGACTTAAAACTAAACATTCACGTGACAAAATTGGAGAATTTCATGCATTCTTCTCCAAACATTGGAAAAGCATTAAATTTAATTTGATACCTTGTATGAATACACAAGTGAAGAAAGACGAACATACTAAGGAATGGAAAAATCACAAGCGACGAAAGAAAAGAAAAAGCTATACCGATACCAAAGAATCCGAAACGAAAGTTAGCAATATGAAGAAAGAGATGAAAAATTCAAGGAATTACAGAATATCTGCTTTCTTAGCTGATTTGGAATGGACTAAAAGAGACTATAATAAGAGAAGTAGCCAGAAAAAGTGCTCTGCGGTACCGGATACCGATTGTCTTTATGAATCAAATATCCACAAGCCCACTACGATAGTGACTGTTAGTAATACCTGAGTAACACCTCTTCTAAACCAGAAAGATTTAAAACATCATTTTTCGCTCAAATCAATTCGCTTAGCCATCGCCTCGAAATGTATATCAATACACAAGCCTCGATATTTGAAGGCTCACTATTATTTGCACATTAATCTCAGAATATTTTTAGGTTGCCCAAGTTAATAGTCCACCAGTACAACTGAGGTACAATAAATCATCTAAACACCGACTTTGTGCATGTTTAGACAAAGACTGCACTTGCACAAAACCAGAATCATCTTTGAAAGTATCTACGCCTTTATCCAAACGTAAGTTAACTCACAATACATTTATTTTTATCATATTATTATTTTAAACTTATCCGCTGGTTGCCAAATCTGGATGGAATATGATAATTTTGTGCTACTTATGATTTTGGTTGCAAGTAATTCCTGAAAAGTATATCCTTTTAGGAAATAGAGCCTCTACAAAAATTCACGACACACGTTCTTAACTAATGATCTATCTCATTCAAATTATTATATTATAATAATATATTTGTTACTTCAACAGAAGCAAAGTTTGCTCAAAAAGCTTTGAAAAGATTTCGCAATAAAGTTAAATTATTATGCTCTTCGTCTAACATTTTGGAGTCAAGAGTTGAAAAATCCAATGCAGCAACAGGTGGTAATTTGATGGAACACGAAGGTTCGTTCCATCCATTACATACATCCAAAATGTAATATGATTGTCATTTGTTATTTAATAAACATAATATTTACAGCACAGTCAGAACATTTGTTGAGACGTATGAATTATTATCATTCTCTATTAGACGACGATATTGAGCCAGAAATGAAAAAGTAAGTTCATTTTAGAGTTACTTTTATAACCTAATCTATACATATAAATAAAATTGGAGTGTCTGTTTGTAATATTAAAATAACCGCTTTTTACTAAGTGCATTTGGATGTATACACGTTACCTATACCGAAACAACATTTTTTACAATTTTGTCTGTCTGTCTGTCTGTCTGTCCGTCTGTCTGTCTGTCTGTCTGTCTGTCTGTCTGTCTGTCCGTCTGTCTGTCTGTCTGTCTGTCTGTCTGTCTGTCTGTCTGTCTGTTTGTTCCGGCTAATCTCTGAAATGGCTGGACCGATTTTGACGGGACTTTCACGGGCAGATAGCTGATGTAACAAGGAGTAACTTAGGCTACTTTTATTTTAGAAAAAAAAATAGGATCTCACTAAAAAAAAATAAAACCAATGTTGCAGCGCAGCGCCTGAATTAATTTTGATAGCAACAACCTGCAATGCGTGCCGCGGGCTCAGAATGGGCGAGCAGGCTGTTGTCAACGGTTGTCTTTGTTAAATACCACGCGGACGAAGTCGCGGGCAACAGCTAGTCTGACATAAAAGACAGCCAGGGTTGCTTCACTCATGAGTGGGACATACCTGCATACAGTTGTCTAGCCTATATATACAGAAGCTGATTACGTCATAATGGCAGTTAGAAAATATTTGGAGCGGTCACACATCATCGTCCAGATATCTTATGTTACTGTCTAATCACTTTCTCACTACATACAATCAATTGTAACACCCAATTTAACATGTTAAATTTCAGGATAGAAAGAGACCCATGTGACCCTAAAGGGTATCCTATAAACGAGACAAAGCGCTTGAAATCGGTAAGATACATCCAAATCATTGAACAAGTCAATATTGTCCTATCCTATAATTTATAAATTCTATCATCGTCTTGCTCAGGTTACGAGCATGAAGAGAGAAATACCTACAAAAGTGAGTCAGAATATAGGTAAGTAAGATATTATAATTAAACAGGCGATATATATTCAAATCGTTGGAAACTGTGCTTGAGGGGCTATCCCCTCAAGCACAGGCTGGAATGATGAATTGAACGCATAAAACTAATTAAGCTTCGAATTTGCGGCCAAGAATATTGCTTATTTAGAATCAGATACATTTCAATCTTTATCTACAGCTGTTTCTACAAGTAGAATATCTTTGCGAAAGAATAAATCAACGTATGTTTACAAAAAGAAAGTGAATACTGCTACTCAAGATAGAAAGACAACTACAGACACTGCCCAGGATACTGTACAGATACAAAATAGTGACCAGGAAAAACCATTGGACAATGTCAAACAGTATGTATTGGTTGATTTCAAAGTGTAGGCCGAAGACAGTACCCTACGGAACTAAAAACTTAAAGCGATATTACTAAGGCCATTTGCATTGGTAAAGCAGTTAGTTATAACCAAGTTGTAAGTATGGCGAATCTTATTTTGAACCGTGATTATCATATGCTCAAACGAAAGAAAAACATCGTGGGGAAACCTGCATGTCTGAGACATATCTGAGAAAAGAACTGCAATGAATTGTCCTGCGTTGAGGGCGGTGGGCTATGGCCTGAATGCGCCTCGCATTCAGAAGAGGCCCGTTTATAGATGTGGGACATTAATGGCTAATGATTAGATATTATTATAACATCTGTCAAATGCCTGCTATAGGCATGATGGAAATATTAAGAGACATTTTGTTTTTCGCTTTTATACATATTGCTACGTCATTTAATATATTACACAAATCTAGGTCGAAGAATGCATTAAGTATAATGCGAGGTTTTTATTCGTCCATTTTCGGATCTTCATATAAACAAGAAACAGAAGTTGGAGAAGATTTCAAAGATACCGGTATAGTCTAACTCACTGCTACTTTTTAATTTACAAACTCTGAGCTTATATGTTATGCTGCTTACCAATAATATTTTTCAGCTGAAAAGGGTATAGTTGCAGAGCCAGAAATGATTGTAGCGTAAGTTTACATCTATTTAATAATAACAAGAGGTGTACAATGGGCTTACAGTGCAAACTATTATTAAGCAAATACTTTGGCAAGAATACATTTTATCACTCTTCCATAGCAATTTTTCTGTTGTTATTCAAGTAAGTAGGTAACTTAATAAAATAACTCCAAATCACGGAGGACACAAAATAGTAAATACATACAAAACAGTAACTAATTTTTCAGTAAAATTGTAGATTTCATGCTTTGCAGCTCGTGCCAATATGCCAGAAATAATTTTCGAGATATATCTACACAATTTGATAGCGAAGAAGAAAATGTGGTGCCTGCTAAATGTGTTTGCGGTGAGTGTTTAATTTTAAATATAGTACACCATGACACCTGTAATCTCCGTAGGGGGAGGCAGAGGTACACTGTAGTGCATCCACATTTTACTGATGTATTTGATCCGAATGTAATAGGGGGCGAGCCAATGCCATTATACCGGGCACATGCACTCCTACTAAATATGAGGATTTAGGTTTGGTGAACATCACACGACTTTCGACAGACGTGCAGGTTTCCTCACGATGTTTGCCTTCGCCGTACCAAGTGATAATCATTATTGAAAATGAGATTCGCACATGAAAATCCAAAAATCTCAATAAACCCCAGCTCGTAGCTGGGGTTTATTTCCAAGGCGAGTGTCTACTGACTTGGCTATCACTGGCTATTTCACACATCGTGGATTTAAAAGTACAAACGTGTCGGATCAATTTGTAGCTTACTTAGTAAGGCGATTATTTCTATGTGTAGATGCTGGAGTAGGAGATAATTTTAAGACTTGCACATGTGCCACACAGCACATTGCGATGAAGAGAAACATTGGAACCAATCATTGTCAACATCTTCTTTGTAAACGTGAGTTAGAATTTCGTTTCCATTGTAAGGGTTATTATGCATGAAGTGAGCCTATGTTGATGACATTTTTTATTTTTAATCTAGCCCCAAACTAGGATTCCCTGCATCTTAGGCACTAAAGAAGGATAGTAAATAGTTATACAGCGTTGTTCAGAAAGGTAATAATACCATTTGAGCCTTAGCTTCTTTGGCGCGTTGTTAATCATCAACTTCATCAACTTCGATGTGAATTTAAAAAAACAAATTGCTCACAAAAAATCACATACGTCATTTTTTGGGAGGACGAAGGCGTTAATGAAGAGCAGGTTCAAATGATAGAAGGCATACCCTTTCTGAATGAGGTTGTATACTTAAATATTAAAACGTTTATGACTTGGGTACAAACGTTCGCGCTCAACACACAAGTTTTTCCCTAGCTAGCGGGATAGGAATTCAGGACCCAAGTCACAGAAAGCAAGATCACCATACTCACAATCAACTGTGCCATAGCCACGTCTTTATTTCACGTGAATAATAATTGCAACAAGCTGTTCGTCAACTATTTTACCCATCCTCATATATAAATGATTCATACTTTCCACAATAGTTCTCTCCTTAGATTCGTTACAATTACAAGTCACTGTGATACAATTTTATTGTCTTCACGAAAAGTGACAATACATTTTACTTTCCAGGGATACACGACGCTGCTGTGCAATATCAACGGAAACTTTTCTTTAACATTGTTGAAGGTTAGTTCAATCCTATTTCTTCGAAGAATAATAATACTCCTCAACGGAGACTATAGCCAACTCCGCAGGAGATATTATAATGTACAAGTGTGTGCGCAAGCACAGGTGACTCTCTTTCCTCTCTCTCATAGTCCGTTGGGTTGGCAAGTCGATAACATCGGAGAGAGACCAGGCGCCTAGACTGATGGCTTTACATGATCCCGAGTCACGAGCAAGTGATAATCATGGTTGAGAATTAGATTCGCACATAAAATCCATAAATCCCAGAGGCACGAGCTGGGGTTTCAAGCACCAACACTCGTTTTCATGGCGAGCGTTCTACTAACTTGGCTATGCCTGCTTTTTCGAAGAAATACTCGATAGTCAAATATTTAAAACGATCTCATATTAACAAATATACTTGTTCTAACAGAGAAAAAAGACGAGAACTCAATGGAAAGCAACAACACGTCCTCAACGTCCTCCCAAAGCTCCTCCTCCACCAAAAGCGATGAAACAAAAACAGACACGACAGTCTGCAGCCTAGCGACCGTTGATTACAACGAACCAACTAACAGGAACAAGAAATGTAGAGTCAAAGTTGTTACAAAAGCTAACCAGTCGACATTAACTGATAGAGCAAGATGCCACGATATGGGCACTTATACTAACGATTGGTGGAGCCCAATCTTGGAAAAGAAAGACAATACGAAATATTCAAAGCAATACAAGGAGTACGTGATGGCTGATAAATTTAGGAAACAAGGGAGATGCAGGCGCAAAAGTCGAGGTGTTGAGACCGATGGGAAGTTTGTTACATTTAAGAGTAGAACTCAAGTTATACCAACAGGTAATACTAATACACTAAGAGTGGAGAGCACCATTCACGGTAAAATTGTACTACCATCAAATCTATGGAGAACCTGACAGAATCTCTAAAGATTTAAGTGTAGTTAAATGTAGATCTCGATCCTGTGTCGCTATGTCAGTGAGTCGGTGTTGCGACAGTGAACACATCAGACATTGACACTCGGTTTAACCAACTGAGCGTCTAGTAAAGTGTCGTGCATACTTAAACGTTTAGATTGTCTATATTATTGTTTGCTTACTGAGACGTATCTGATTAATATCTGTTTCAGGGATTAATGATATCCTGTCCCCATCCCGTTATCTTCTGGAGGTTAGTTCATCATTATTTATCTGTCCTTAGCTCACCTTCATGAGTTCAGCGCAATATGATCTTCTTGTATGTGGCTCTATAACTAACCTAACAAAGTCTAATTGCAGTGTAACATCATCACCGTTCATGTGTTTCGCTTCGATTTTCATCTCCTTTGAGCTCAGATGGACGTGGCATTAAAAGGCATGCCCCTCTGCCTCAAACATTGCGTATTTGCCCATAAGCTGTACCTATATAAAACTAGTTATTCCCGATCGCTGTCATTTTGAATGGCTCTGAATTCTCCCTCCCCCCGTCCCTCAATAATTCGCAGAGAAACTACAGTACTAAACTTCGCTGCGGGTGGCTTCATTAAATACTCAAAAGCCTTTTATAGTTACCTACAACCTAACCCTTAAACTTCACCTTCAGTCTCAAAGGTACTACAACGAGCTTTTCGCCTACAAGTTCTCACCTCAGCAAGTTTACGCAGTTAACTCTGGACAAAGACACCAGGATAGAGACAAAACCCGAACACCCATCGGAAGAAGAAGTAAGAACTTAGTTCTCAACTGAAGCCTAAAACTATACCTAAGTACTAGACCAAAGACTAATTTTCTGGCGAACGAGGTATTTTATGACACCTGGGGGACTCAATTGAATTACTTATTTAAGGTACATAACTTCGACTTAATTGATATGTTTTTTAGATAGGTAATTGTATCAACAATGCCCGCTTGTCTATACATCTATACATATAAATAAAATTGTAGTGTCTGTTTGTAATATTAAAATAACCGCTTTTTACTAAGTGCATTTGGATGTATACACGTTACCTATACCGAAACTACATTTTTTACAAATGTCTGTCTGTCTGTCTGTTTGTTCCGGCTAATCTCTGAAATGGCTGGACCGATTTTGACGGGACTTTCACTGGCAGATAGCTGATGTAACAAGGAGTAACTTAGGTTACATTTATTTTAGAAAAAAAATATAGGATCCCACGAAAAAAAATTAAAACCAATGTTGCAGCGCAGCGCCTGATTAAGTTTGATAGCAACAACCTGCAATGCGTCCCGCGGGCTCAGAATGGGCGAGCAGGCTGTTGTCAACGGTTGTCTTTGTTAAATACCACGCGGACGAAGTCGCGGGCAACAGCTAGTATTCAATATAAATCAAGTTTTATTTATTTGTTTTCTTCTAATTCCCAGGTCATCATCATAAACCGAAAAGGCTTGAAGAATGCTATTCTCCAAAAAGACAGGTGAGTAATATTATTATGCTAAGGTATTGTTTTGTTTAGCCATTATTAGGGACATGATTCACTAGGGACGAGCCCCTAATCCTAATGGCCACTACTAAAAATACTTTTCGTTCTGAGCATGGTATAATAATTTACTACGCGAGGAATTCTCTTTCTGTGGCGGCTAGGTCACGTGCTTGGACTAAAACAACGGCATCCGCTATTGAGCGTTATTAATTGTATTGAGGATATCAATCAATACTCACCGTGACTCGTCGGAAGAGAACACCTGGCATGGCATAGCATATTATTAGAAGCACCTACCTAACATGGTCCTGGGCAAGTCGATTTTAAATTTTGCCATCAATACCTAGATACCTATTGAAATAGAACATATTTTAAGGATTTTATCGCGTTTATTTTTCACGAAGTCTGGCGCTCCACGAAGTCTTTTTTTTTTTTTTATTACATTATAGGCAAGTATTTGATCTCGATCTCACCTGATGGTAAGTGACGATGAGATCTACGATGGAGCATACTTGCCTAGGTAGGAAGGCGGCAGTAGATAGAGACGCTACATTCACTAGGCACATGCAGCGCAACTGATCTGACCCGCCATCCATGAATGGCAACACCGAACATCATGCCGGAACACGGCTAGGCCGCTTGGCGACATGGCTTTGTTCAGTGGGTGGTGACTAGCCACGGCCGAAGCCTACCACCAGTAGAGTTGTCACCTGGTTGGCACCACCCAGGGTCACGTGTAGGGTATCTCGAGGGTACTTAATTCTCCTACGGACGAAGGTGACTCGACCCCAATCTCTGTCTGTCTGTCAAGTCTGCAATCTGTGAACATGTATAGGATCGCACCCGCCATTATATGAGTTTTAATCAACCACAGAGACTCGCAAAAGTACACCGATTCCGACCAAGGATGATACGTGAGGCCATTGAAATTAAAAAAAAATCCTAATTTAAATAGGGAAGATGGCTGGGTGCTACCACCGATTTAGGATCCAGTAATTAATATAATTAAATCCAAAACCAAGCGCACCATTGCAAGACCTCAAGACACAGTGAGCACTTTCTGCATAGATCGGACCGCAAACAACAACTAAATATGAGGGTACCCCAGTTCAAACTTTGACATTAGGACGTCAAACACCTCGGTCCTCCCGTGACCATGGTTGCTGTAAAGCAGCCTAAACGTCGGGAACGAAAAAACGGAAAATAAACGCAATAAAATCCTTAAAATAAGTTTTATTCCAATGTGTAGTATTCGCGTAAATATAAGAAATCAATACCTAGATACCTACTTCATCTTTAAACAGATTTTAAAGCCGCAAGAGACGGACTTGAGCAGGCCAAGGTACGTGTCCATTATCGATCAATAAAGAAAATGTCCTTACATATATTGTTTTGACATCATTTCAGATGAGTCCAAGAAAACGTCACGGGGATTCCGTAAAAAGGTGCGACTCGCCGCGGTGGAGACAGCCTCGCAAGGTGCCTCTCCACAAACACAAATAGGGTAACCCGTTTGGTAGGCTTTCAATACGCCTTTTGACTCTAAATTGTACGTGTTTGTTGATAAAGCAGTGAATGTCGAAATTCTATCGGATATTGTGATTATTTTTTCTTTGTAATTCGTTTATAACTTGAGGGTTTATCAATACGTGACTTAAATAAATATACTACATAAATTTAAATTAAATTAAGATATTGTGATTATGGTATTGTGAAATAAATTATGCTTACTGTTGTTTTTTTATATTTCTTGTTTTACTGTCTTCGGCGATGTATTCAAACAATATTCTAAACATACTTGCAGAGTATTGAAAAATATAGTTGCTAGATTACACTATCATGCGTGTAATCCCCGAAGGGATAGGTAGAGGTGCACATTATTGCATCCGCAATTCTCAATTGTTTCTTGTTTCAATGTAATAGGGGGGGAACCTATTGCCAGTATACTGGGCACGGTCTTCGTCAATATGAAGAGGATTTAGGCCATAGTCTACCACACTGACCAAATGCTGTGTGAGTTGGTAAGTAACATTCTTCGCTAATATAAATAATATCGCTAGACGAACACACCTACTATACGTTCCCACACCAAGCAGCGCTAGTATTATGGGTACCGTACAATGAACTAAGTGTATAATACTTATATAGATTATAAACATACATGACTCGGGTACAAACACTCATGCTAATCACACAAAGTTTGTCTGTACGAAGATTCGCACTCGGGACAAAAACAGGGTCACTACCTGTGGTCACTACCCACTGAGCTAATCAGCCACAGCTTTATTGATAGGGGTTCATTTCATCATCATCAAAATTATCTTTATCATCGGGGGCACTTATAAATCAAAATCAATTTGCAAGAATTACTCGACACTGGCAAAAATTACTCTATTTTGTAGCCAACCTTGTTGCCAACCTAAAAAAAAGAAGAAAAAATAACTATATTGCTTTATTTCTATTATCTTTTTAATTATCTCATACCTGATTAATTATAGATGACTAATTTGTTTAAAAATAAACCGAACAGGTTTATCTTTGTAATATCTTTAAATACTTGCTTACCCAATTGCAATGATTGACGGTCATTGATTTATACATAGTTATCTTTTCTTTATATATAAATGCATGTTTTGAACCTGATAAGTAGGCTAATAACTTTCCTTATAACCGACATTGGGCGTCTCGGCTGAAAGTTAATAAATAAGTTCATAATTAAGTCGACCATAGAGGCAATTCTGTACTTACAAAATTATTGTCCTCCAACGGTTATTGTCGGGGTCTTGAATGTAAGTAAATAAGGTATAACAAAGATAGTGTATTATATTTTAACAGATGAATCAGTAAGTTTTATAGATCATGTTGATGTATAAAATAAATGCGCAAATTATGTTTTTTTAAACAAGGGGAACCCGTAGTGTTTGGCCATGCGCTAAATTTTTTTAATGTTTAATAATTAAAGATTTTTCTTTTAGAATCATCATCAATATGTGTATATCAGAAGGTGTATTTCCAAATAAATTAAAAATAACAACAATAAAACCTCTGCTAAAAAAGAATGACAAGGACAATATGTCTAACTACAGACCTATAGCATTGGTTCCAGTATTTGCAAAAATATTTGAAAAAGTAATTAGCTACAATCTTAATACATATTTTGAAAAGGGTAACTTGTTTGTTGAGAATCAGACAGGATTTCGCAAAAATAAATCTATGAACATAGCTATCTATGATTTTCTGAAATTGATTACAACCAGTGTAGATAGAGGGTTACCAGTAGCAGCACTCTACATGGATATGTCGAAGGCTTTCGACTGTGTAAATCACTCAATTCTATTGCAGAAACTTAATAGATATTAGAGGTAACGTATACAAATTAATTGAATCCTATCTATGCAATAGACAGCAAATAACTATTATTAATCGTATAAGCAATAAAACAGATATCGCGTTTAAATCTAGTGCAAAAACTATTAAATATGGAGTGCCTCAAGGCAGCGTCCTTGGGCCGTTATTTTTCATTATCTATATAAATGACTTCCCATTAGCTGCTACATGCCCCATGATAATGTTTGCTGACGACAGTACATTAGTTTTTAATAAAAATGACATAAATACACTAGAAACAGAAATAAATAATAATATTGAATCTGTAATTGACTGGCTCACTATGAATAACTTAAAGATAAACCTTGATAAAACGGCAATCATGACATTTGGACAAAAGAAAAACAAAAATTTAAATATAAACATAAACTATAAGGGTATCAATATAAATAAGGCGAGTGCAACAAAATTCCTTGGATTACATGTAGATGAATCGCTTACCTGGAAGGAACAAATTGATATAATATGCAATAAACTGCATCAACACTCTTACGCGTTATACATGCTTAGGAAAACGGTCAATCAAACAGTTCTTATGACAGCATATCATGGTTTAGTCTCATCTATACTCAGGTATGGAATAATATTTTGGGGTAATGCGGTTGGAAAGGAGAATGTTTTTAAGGCCCAAAAACGATGTCTTAGAGCAATTTTCCATTTAAATAGAACGGATAGCTGTAAACCATTTTTTATAAAACATAAAATCCTTACGATGCCGTCATTATACTTACTTGAGGTAGGTAGCAATGTTTGTTAAACGCAACAAAAATAAATTTGTACATATTAGCAGTTTGCGAAGAGCTGATAAATTATGCTTAGCTCCGTGTAAAACAACATTACACAGTAGAAGTATATTCACAATGGCTCCGAAAATATACAACCAATTACCAAAACATATTATAACTGTGGAATGTATTAACGTTTTTAAAAGAAAGCTATCGACATTGTTAATTGAAAAATCTTACTACTCTGTACAAGATTTCCTTAATGATAAACTTTAATTATTACTTGTAATGACATCTTAATTAATACAATTCTAATTAAAATAATTTATCTAGACTAATATTGTAAACTAATACTAATACCTATCTTCATTTATATTTTTTTTTGTAACACTATGCCACTAATATTTGTACGCCAATAATTGGCAGATCATAGCGAACATTAACTCTATGTACTACCACCCTTTTACCTATGTTCACAAATAAACTATCTTTATCTTTATCTTTAAATCTTTATAACCTACTGTTAGCCCAGTTTACTTATTTTACACCATTTTTGTTACACCTTATATATGTTACGTGTTCCGAAAACTCCCATAGCGCGGTATTAAATATTTCTGTAGGTACCTACCCGGTGAATGAACCGAGAAAGTTTGGCTGTGTAGTAAGTACCCCTACTAAGCTACAAATGTTAGTTCTCGCGGCTAAAAATTAGCTGACAGTTCGGCTACAGCGACCAGCACATCCCTTGTAACAATATTATTCGTTTATATTTTTTTATGTCTAAACATAATTGTATCACTAAACCTAGAGGTATATTCTGAAATATGAAACAGTATTGCCTCCGAAATAAATACCTAGCTTGGGAAATAAAAGACTCAAGTTGAAACTCGAACCTGTGACCTGACTATTTGATGATCGACTCCGGTCGGTCCGGACCAGTCTGAAAATGTGGCCGACGAATGAATGTCAATAGACTCGCGCCCTTTACAGTGGAGACTAAATATAAATAAACCAAAAGTATCTACTAACGGTGCGATAATTTTCGAAGTAATACAAAAACAGTACTTAGTATACAAATCAACACTACAGGCATATGACGTCACCGCCATATGTCAGCGCGCTTATTCAAAATGTTTATAACAAAAAGTAGGATTTCGTAAATTCATTCACAGTACGTATCCCATCAAAATGTCTTAAGATTTCATATAAAAAATATACTTATTAAGAATCATTCATCATTGTAAAGAATATGTATCTACAAAGGTGAATGTTTTCAGAATAGCCCTGCAAATGTAACTTGGACGATAATGTTTAACCGTGCGTGCGTTACAGTGTCGTGGGATCGCAAACAATGAAGTTGTATCTGGTGACTCTATGGTAAGTAATAACAAATGCATATAAATTACATTTAAGTCCACGAATTGCTTACTTTAAACTATTTTAAGGGTAGGTACCCGTTTTTAGGTTACCCCTAAATAGAGGTTGCAGCGTAGGTAAAATGGTCGGACCTTAAAAGGGTGAATTAGTTTTATAGACCTCATACATCTGAAGGTCGCGATTGTCGTTCTCACATATTTGATAGATTTTAATAAATGGTGCTACCCTTATGGCGATATTCCAATATTTCCAATACAATAATGGGAAAATGAACTCATTTATTAATTATTTTTAAGGATCTTGGGGCCTCACCATGGTACATTATCATAAGGCCTAACAAAATACTTAGTGGAACACACGTTATTTTAAAATTAATTACCTATTCTTTTTTATGTTTGCAATCGACTACAAAATAATGGCATTTTTTCTAGTCTCATGTAAAATGTTTCTTCGTTATTTTAAATATAAGTACCCCTGATGATAATAATGATGTTGATGACGATGGTGATCACATATGGTGATCATGAATTATATCCCCAACGCTTAATGAAACACAATTTTCAGAAAATAAATCAGCTGTTAATATTGATAACTTCGTTGTTCAATTACCCGCCAAAAAGTCTATAGGTAATCTATTATTTTTATTTTTCGAAAAGGGTTATTTTTTCCTTTGTGGTTTTAATTGTGTTACAGCTTACTGGTCGCCAGTTATGATGTATTTGCTAAAAGCAAGATACGAACGTTCCCGGAAGACTTCTCGTTCGGAGTGTCCACTGCAGCGTACCAAATAGAAGGAGCCTGGCTGGAAGATGGTAAGCATCCAGCACTTATGTGGATAAGAGAAGAGTGAAGTCATAGTTGTAAATAATGCAGCAAGGTAGTTTAGTAGGGGCGGTTACGAAACAAATTTGACAAAACGGATGGACTGTAGTTAGCTAAGTTTTGAAAGGTGTAAAAAATTATAGATTTTTAAGGGTTACTAAGGAGGTCACGTTATGTATAACATTAATAGCAACCTTCATAGAATAAAATCGTAAGAACAAATGAAGAGTTTTCATGAGAAATTAAAAGTTAGTAGTAATAGATTATAAAGCATATGACAGATGAAGTAAGATGACTGGACGTAACAATAAGTATGTAGCACAGATCCCATAAAAAGGACACTGGA
Source organism: Pheosia gnoma (assembly GCA_905404115.1). Lineage (NCBI taxonomy): Eukaryota > Metazoa > Arthropoda > Insecta > Lepidoptera > Notodontidae > Pheosia > Pheosia gnoma. The sequence continues at coordinate 954,373 of FR989916.1, forward strand.
AAAGAAGCTGAGAATGACCTTAATATCGTCAAACATTTTCAGGAAAAACTTTATCAATATGGGACGTCGCGACCCACACAGACCCATCTCCAATCAAAGATGAGAGCACTGGTGACGTAGCAGCCGACTCCTACCACCACTATAAGTCTGATATAGCGCTGGTCAAAGATCTAAACCTAGACTTCTACAGGTTCTCAATATCTTGGCCTAGAATCCTGCCAAACGGGTTCGCGGACAAAATAAATCAGGCTGGAGTAGACTATTATGACAGTATTATTAATGAACTTCTCAGACAGAATATAACACCCATGGTTACTATATACCATTGGGATTTGCCTCAAAATCTCCAGCAGTTAGGAGGTTGGGTAAACCCCTTAATCGTGGACTGGTATACAGATTTCGCTAAAGTTGTATTCGAAAAGTTTGGTGATCGAGTTAAAAATTGGATCACAATTAACGAGCCGAAAGAAATCTGTTATCACGGTTACGGCTCGGATATAAAAGCTCCAATGGTGAATATGACGGGTATAGCTGAGTATATGTGTTTGAAGAACCTTCTTGTAGCCCACGCTAAAGCATACAGAATGTATGATGAAAATTACCGCAAACTGCAAGGTGGCAACATCGGTATATCGATCAGTTTCGTCTGGGCCGAACCAGCATCGGATGTTTTCGATGATCAGCAAGCAGCTTCTGATGCTAACATGTTTGATGTAAGTATTTAAAGACATGTCGTAGTCGAAGAAAGTGTGCTTATAAGTCTCGGCAGAGAATATAGTTTATTTATAGGTCCATGGCCAGATGAAGCCGTATCAGAAATTTAGCTTAGACATTATTTTATGAAAAGGTCCAGAGAGGATTTATAAATGTAATTTTCGGTCTTATTAATTTAGTATCATCTATTTTGGCCTTCTCTCGATTCGATCTTTTGGCTCCTCCACCTCCATATTGTCTTAGTTACGTAAGGGTAGGCCCACCTTTTGCACAAGTAACCAAAATGTTGATAATAATTTCGATTCCAGTGGGGCCAGTACGCCCATCCAATTTTCTCCAAAGCTGGTGACTTTCCAGAAGAGTTAAAGACGGCAATTGCGTTCAAAAGCGCCGAGCAAGGCTTCCCAAGGTCCCGACTGCCTGAACTGACAGCCGAAGAAGTAATTCTCATTAGAGGATCATCTGATATATTGGGAATCAATGTTTATACTACTAAATTGGCGTATAGAGATGCATCATTGGAGGGAATGTACCCTGTGCCATCGCTTATGGATGATATGGGAGCTGTTTTGGTCAAAGATCCGGCGTGGACGCAAGCACAATCTGAATGGTTAAATGTAATATATTTTTAAATTTATTTTTGTCTGAGGACCGCAAGGAATGCGTGGTTTTAAAGCTAAAGGATATCTTTTAAATAAAATAAATTAACTCAGTATGACTTGAATATATTTACTTTATAGGAAGTTCCATGGGGTTTCTTTAAACTTCTAATGGAGATAAAGAATCGGTATGATAATCCACCAGTGATCGTCACGGAAAATGGCTGGTCCACCTCCAATGGACTCTTAGATGAGGACAGGATCCACTATCTCAGAAGTTATCTCAACGCCATGCTGGACGCCATAGATCAGGGTTGCGATGTAAGGGGATACAGTGTGTGGTCTCTAATGGATAACTTTGAATGGAAAAATGGATATACGTAAGTGATTAAATATCTACATACAACCAGTTTAGAAACAATTTCTACTCGCCTAAGATAACTATCGATTTCTCTATCCTTTCAGAGAAAATTTTGGTCTCTACGAAGTTGATTTTTCAAGTCCGGAAAAAACACGGACGCCCAGAAAGTCTGCGTTCATTTACAAACAAATTGCTAAATCCAACACTTTGGATCTGGACTATGAGCCTGAAAGTTTTATAGTTGAAGTGCCGAGCAATCTGGAAAAAGAACATTCTATTTCGCAAGCAACAGATTAATATAAAATAAATGATTTAAAAAAATTAAGTGTAGCTTATTATTTGCCCTTTCGAGATGCCAGAATTGGCTGTTAACTGCAAAAATACCTATACTTCATGTCATCCATATTTTAGTCGATTTATAATATAATTCTTGTAGAAATTGGTAGTTTAGTATTTCCCTCAAAAAATTGTAAGAATGACACATCACTAACTAAACCGTGTCAAATTTGTTTTGTTTATATGTCATGTCTGACGTTGCCTGACGTACTTTTACCGAAATTTTGGAAAAAATGTGCGATATAAACGACAATCCAATTAAACTAACTGTTAAGTGGAATGGCAAGGAATACAGTATACCAGAATTTTCGCCGTCGGACTCCGTGGCGATGCTCAAGATCGCCATCGAAAATGCTACGGGAGTTCGGCCGGAGAGGCAAAAACTTCTCAATGTTAAATTTCAGGGTAATTGATTTGCATTTTATTCTTGCAGCGCTTTTTACAAACATCTTACAAACTCTTCATTGTTTACAATCCAATTTATTCAAATCAAGTCTTGCATAACCTATCCTTACACCTAAATGGTAGAACATTTTTAAAATAATGTTATGACCTTATAAACAAGTTCTTTATAATAACCGTACGCTGTTTACGATGCATACGTGTTCGAAATTCTAAGAAATGCATGCGATGACCTACATTTTCTTAAATTTTCTTACTCTAAAACACCAATATATGAACGGAATATTGTAAGCACAACACCACTAGTGTTAATCCTGAAACTAACAGAAGGTAATGTACTTACTATATGTATACTGATATTCTGTGCATGCAATACACATGCCAGTAAAAAGCATGCCATTAAAAATGCATGTATCTATACTATTAACTGGCGTTTCCAGTCCCAGGCATGATTTCCTCGTCATTATCACTAGGCTCTACTCAAAAGTTGGATTCATACAGGTAAAGCGGCTACAGACAACTTCACATTATCAGAGCTGAATCTCAAGCCAAACCTTAAGATAATGATGATGGGATCTCTTGAGGAAGCGATAGCTGGAGCTCAAACCAAGCCTGATGTTGGAGATGAGGTTGTCAATGACTTGGATATAGAAGATGAAGAAGTTGATGTGGAGAATCAAGAGGTATTTTTGTTATTAGTTCTCATTTATCTCAAAACATTGTGAAGAAACCTGCATGTCTCTTGAGAGATGTGTAAAGTTCACCGAACTGGCAATGGGCCCGAGTGTAGGGGGAGTGTGCCAAGTATAATGGCAATAAGTACACCCCCTACATTAAGACCAAATACCATCTGTGACACATGGTTGCAGTGGCACCACTGCCTACCACTTCAGGATTTATAGATGTGGATTTAGCTCCAGTCTGCTGCCATTAAAAACAAAATGAAGTATTACCCTCAAATTTATAGACGCTGTATAACTTTACAAACATTGTATAGTACTGCCCTCAAGAGTTTTGCTTTGCGCAGTGATTTAGCTTCCAAATAATCTGAGATTTATCCACATTAACATTTTGATTTATAAATTAGCCATTATTGCCAATATTAGCCATTACTTCAACATAGATAATAAATTTCAAATGAAGAATTGTTTCCATTCCAATGCAGTTATTTTGTGTAATTTCTAAATCTATATAAATATCAGTTGAAACATAATTTTTTTGAGAATTTCCTAATTTAAGACTTTACTTATAGATATACCTGGCTAAGATCAACAAGCGTGTACGCGACTATAAGATCAACATACTGAACGAGCCACGCGCCGACAAGAAGCTGCTCGTTTTGGACATAGATTACACACTGTTTGATCATAGATCTGTCGCTGAGACAGGTGAGTACTGGTATTATCAAGTAAAATAGTAGAATTGACATACTGTACATCCTCGCGTTCGCACTAAGGCCTTTGATTCGCCCTTAGCATGTCTCTTACTGCGCCGAACACTTAAATGCAACTCAAATTTTAGGGCTGCTTAATTTTAACATGTGATACTCAGAATGCACGACAATTCAAACCGTCAATTGAGTAGTCTTTGAGCTGTTTTGTATGTGTGGACATTCTTGATTTAAAAAAATATGCACCCTAAATCTGCCTTTGAATTGTGACAAGTTGTTACCTTTGTTGGTAAAGGTTGTTGTAACAACTCTCACAATGTTACTTTCACAATGTTAATATTAGTATGTTTTTTTAATTCTAGGTTATGAGCTGATGCGTCCATTTCTCCACGAATTCCTGACCTCGGCTTATGAGGACTATGATATTGTGATCTGGTCAGCCACCGGGATGAAGTGGATCGAGGAGAAGATGCGTCTGCTGGGCGTGTCCACCCACCAGGAGTATAAGATCCTGTTCTATCTGGACTATCTTGCCATGATCACTGTACATACTGCAAAATATGGAACTATAGATGTTAGTAAACCTTATTACTAATCACCATCACCATAATCATCACTTCACATTTTTGCACTGCAAGATGAAGACAACACTCTTCGCACAAAAAAAAATATTACCACTACCTATAGCAGAAGAATAATCCAATAATGTTATTTATCCCCAGGTGAAACCACTAGGCGTAATATGGGGCAAATACCCCCAATACAGTTCGAAAAACACAATCATGTTCGACGACATCCGAAGAAACTTCATCATGAACCCGAAAAGCGGACTCAAGATCCGACCGTTCAGACAGGCGCACCTGAACAGGGACAGAGATCGGGAGCTACTCCACCTGTCCGCTTATCTCCGAGACATTGCACAGTACTGCGAAGATTTCGATCTGTTGAACCATAAAAAGTGGGAGAAATATAAACCGGACAAGGCGAGGGTCCAACAGGCTGGTAGTAAAAGGAAAGCTGAGGATAGTACTCCGTCCACGCCCAAGGAATGACGGTAAAGAGTCACAGATCGGTCTGGTGCCGATCTGATCTACGCCTTAACCGCTTCATAAGACTGCTAAGCGTTAGTTTTTTAGGTAATGGAATGTCAAGTAACATCAAATTAAAAATATGTATGTGCGGGCGCGTCGGGAGTAATTAACGGCCTCGTCGAGGCAGCCTCTGCTCGGTCAAGGCTTCAGTAACTCGATTAATTCTAAATTGATTGGCAGTTAAGTATATCGTAATGATCTCTCTGAAATATTTCATATTGTACAACTGTTGTGATAATTACGATTCAATTGCATTAGTATAATTGGGGTCTAGGTTGTGACTCGCCTGAGGCAAACTCGCTGCCTCGCCTGAGCGCTATCGTTTGTCATTTGCCGACTATAAGTCAACATCTCGTGAGGAAAATGTTGGGCTCAAATCTGACCTGCTGCGTGGTATAAATCCGAGGCAGTCTCGCGTAGTACACAGCATATGATCAGTATACCCACTTAATTAATGTTTAAAAACATGTTAATTCTGTGTCGGTAACATTTGTTTATGTGCATAAATTAATTAAGCCCGCGCAAATACGCGCGCGCGCGCGCAAAATGGCGCGTTGTGCGCCATTTTGTATTGTGTGGGTTTCATAGCGCACGCGCAAAGGGCAGACAGTCAGCTTTCCATAAGTATTTTAAAAAAATGCGTAACGCCCTCCTGTGTTGGCTATAGTCTATACAATTTAGCTTGATTAAAATGGCAGCTGTCAAGCCGATACATAGCGCTGAAAATATATAAGAACTTCGTAATCTTCTGTGTAGGTATTTGATATTCCGTGAGGGCCAATCGTATCTGTAGAAAAAACTTAAGTGCATTTTTAAACAATAAGTCAATTAGTTGTGAAATTAGTCTTCTCAAACTGTTTTATTAATAATGATTTTGATGCTTCGAAAAATGTAATGCTTTGGGTTGCTATTATGAAAAGAAAACATAATTTTAAGTGTAGAACCGAGTAATAGGTATGATTTAACTTAATTTATAATTTAGAACAAACATAAAACGACACAAGATCTCTAGATTCTTAATTTTAAAGATAAATTTAACAACAGTTCTATATTTAAAAAGTAACCTAATGTTAATATAACATGTGATGTAACATATTACATAGTGACTCGGTGTTTGAAACATTGTCATTACAAGTCCAATAAAACATATCACATATATGTAACATGTTATATGACGTGGTATATCTCGTAAGTCTGTACTATGATACCTATAACGGGGAAAAATACAGACAATGTAAGGTGACATTGCATTTAATGCCTTGTATTTATTTTATTGATTATAAGGAACACAATATTATTTTGGTTGCGAACAGATAATTTTAATTATAATAGACAATAATCACTCACTCAGTTATTGAATATTTTCATAATAAAATAACTTACTTTAGAATTAAAGCTAAAATTAAAATGTCGCGTTATAAGTGTTTAATTTTATTACAGCAATAATACAATAATCGGTATGTAATAAGTTCGATAGCGAAAATAAATTATTTTTATAAACGTACTTATGTAGTCGTAAAATTGTAAAAGTACTTAATAAATAAATTGTATATAGCAGACTTATCCCAGCACGTTCGAAATATCTAACTACACTACGGTAAATTACTAAACTTCTCCCTACCTAATAACTCGTTTAGTACCAATTTCAGAGCATCACTTGACTATGTAAAAGTGCCCATTGTACATAAATGAAATGGTCAGTATATAAATATATCTTTTTAATTTAAAGTGTATTCGTTTTCATTCTGTGAATATGGAAAAAAATAATGAGCAAGTACCTACTTAATAAGTTTGGCCCCAGGCCAAATAGAATAGAACATCTGAGTTTTTAGCACAGAGCGTGCCTAGAGCTGGGTGCTCTTTACACGTTGGGGTCGAGTCACCTTCGTCCGTAGGAGAATTAAGTACCCTCGAGATACCCTACACGTGACCCTGGGTGGTGCCAACCAGGTGACAACTCTACTGGTGGTAGGCTTCGGCCGTGGCTAGTTACCACCCACTGAACAAAGCCATGTCGCCAAGCGGCCTAGCCGTGTTCCGGCATGATGTTCGGTGTTGCCATTCATGGAAGGCGGGTCAGATCAGTTGCGCTGCATGTGCCTCTATCTACTGCCGCCTTCCTACCTAGGCAAGTATGCTCCATCGTAGATCTCATCGTCACTTACCATCAGGTGAGATCGAGATCAAATACTTGCCTATAATGTAATAAAAGAAAAAAAAACATCCCGATTTTAGATTTTTTTGTAGGGCCGACTGCAGCGTTGTTTGCCCCGCGGTCGTATCGCTGAGCCGTTGGTCGTAAGTCGTAGCAGTCACCTGATTCATAATATCTTATACGACAAGTTTTGCATATACCGATTCGGTTATTAATTGAATCGTGCATTATGAAATGTACCATGTAAACAGCGTGCGGTCGAATCGAACCACTCAGTTGCGTAGTCTTATCGTATCTTCGATTCGGTTGTGAAGAATGGCCCTGAAAGATCATCGTCAAAATTAATCGATTCGGATACTTGTCGAAACGTTTTGAATTGGCCTGCAGGTGACATGCGGATGGGAATATTAACTACATATTAAAGTATATATTATGTAGATATTTATTGTAATTTATATGGTTTAAGAACGTTATTAACAATTTTTCACATCTAAAGCATCATAAACAAAATTAAATTTACGATTGTAGGTTACATAGGTAGTAAGAAAGTAATCATTCTATCAATCGTTTGGTAGTTCCATCCTTGCGGTGCAATCATCAATGCGCGCCGAAGGTCGGGGTCGAGTCACCTTCGTCCGTAGGAGAATTAAGTACCCTCGAGATACCCTACACGTGACCCTGGGTGGTGCCAACCAGGTGACAACTCTACTGGTGGTAGGCTTCGGCCGTGGCTAGTCACCACCCACTGAACAAAGCCATGTCGCCAAGCGGCCTAGCCGTGTTCCGGCATGATGTTCGGTGCTGCCATTCATGGATGGCGGGTCAGATCAGTTGCGCTGCATATGCCTAGTGAATGTAGCGTCTCTATCTACTGCCGCCTTCGTACCTAGGCAAGTATGCTCCATCGTAGATCTCATCGTCACTTACCATCAGGTGAGATCGAGATCAAATACTTGCCTATAATGTAATAAAAAAAGAAAAAAAAAAGAAAGTGAGCTTATGTACTCCAAGTTTAAGCACCATTTTCTCCTTGTTTGTCCGTTTACAATGTGCATTTGAATATCATTGATGTCATCTTAGTACCATCCGACATAAATGAAACTAAATCGGGTCGGGTAGTGTAAAAAATATCAATGGTGTTGCAAAATAGAAAAATCATGCAAATATTTTGATTTTCACTTCTTATACGGGTAGACAATTGACTTCAATGACTTCCCCTACATACAATACAATATTACTAAGCGATTAAATTAAATATTGTTTCATAAAATAACCAGCACCCACTACTTTTATTGCGAATATAGTAGGTTATTTTATTTAGGAATATGGCAATCTAATTCATGTTTTATTTTATTATTTATTACGTCTGGCTTAGTGCTTGTGTGGTCGTGTTAGTTGTGTACGTGTAGTCCTCTTATTTGTCTTTGGTCGGTCGTGTTTAAATAGTTGTGCTGATAAGATAACCTGTTGATTGTTTGTGTTCGAAATATACATTACGCTAATTTAGTTATTTACCTACGCATTAATAAGTACTAGTAAATTTATATAATATTATCAAACACGACTGGTAATTAAACTTCGTGCTATTTAGAGGAGAGAATTTATTTGGATTAATTTAGTTCAAGGAGAAACTTAATTAACTGGAATAGGTATGTGTAGAGTTAGACAAATATGCATCGGTCAGTCTCATAAATGAATGAGAGAGTTTAATCATGCAGCTAATATTAGCTCAAGTGGATTGAGTCCGTAACAATAGTGAACTTTATTGAAATGTCTCACGTAATATCTTCCCAACCATCAACAACATCACCGTACAAACCAACTGAAACCGAGATCATTGACCCCGAAGCCTACGGATCGAGAAATAACAATATACCACCGAGAGTTAGCACTGGAGATGCGGGAAATTCTCGCGATTGCTGCTGCTACGTCGACAAGAATGACGGATGCTGTTTAAACACATTCTGCAGAATATTCTCCAGGTGTTGCCAATTGATCGGAGATTGTACTGAAACCTGTCTCGTTGACTGTGCAAGCTGCTTGAACGACTTTTGCAATGGCTGTGCGAGCTGCTGCGAAGATGAGCCAAGGGCTAACCCTTCAAGATATTATCGTAACAGATATTATAGCAGTCATAATTATTATGACAGCTATAACACAAATATGAATGTTACTCCAAATGATTATGATGCGCGGGGGGATGATCGATATTATCCAGGAGATGACGTGGCTTCATGTGATTCTTTCGGGGGTAGGGACGCCTCCGACAAGGCCTGTGACTCCGGCGGGGACTGTTGTGTCTCTGGCGGGGGTGGGGGCGACTCCGGCGGGGCCTGTTATGACTCTGGCGGCGGTGGGGGCGACTCCGGCGGGGGCTGTGACTCTGGTGGCGGTGGGGATTCGGGGGGTTGCTGTGATTAGGTTGTTGGATGGATATTGCGACGAAATAGCATACTAATTTGGTAATAGTACCGTACCGTAGTACCCACCTGGGGAGGGGAGGGGGTTAATATTAGGTTACCATAGATCTAAGATTTTTAAGTAGCAGGCCAAGCCTATATATAGCTAGCACAGCCAGATGAGACATAGGTAGGTATATCGAGTTTGTCTCATTCCTACCTATACATTAAGTAAAAAATGCTTATTCATGCTATGTACGTTGCAACCACAGAATTGGTCAGTAAAGCTGTGGATACTTTACTAAAAAAAAATACCGGAAATCTTCGGAGAACTCTAAAAGTGGATGGTTACTTTTAATACACTCAGTGGTTAATTTTAATATCACATATTATATACCAAAGAAAGATATTTTTTTGGAAATTCAAACAAGAAAACTTCCCGCCAATAAATTTTGTTTCCCTATTTTTATTAAAAATAGTACGTAAGTTCGTCTGTAATTTATTATAATCTAATCATAAGAACTTGCATAGGCGCTTAAGTCCTTTTTAACGAAGTAGGTAGGTCATTGAACTTATAAATATACCTAATTAAACTTAACTAGGCGTAATGTAACATAAACGAAGGTGCTATTTGCCTAACTTGCAGTAGGCATCAATGCAGCTCTATATATTCGTTATCGTACCTATACAATGTTGTCAGATCGTGGGTGTCATGGTAAGTTAAGAGTTGTTAACATTAAATAAGTATTAATAATCTATGGCTTGTATAATTAACGTCAGTCATTCTCTAATGGTTATGATTCGCACATTCTAATTTTACTAGAAAATGATCATGTTTTTATCGCATCTTCAATTCACGAAATGATCGTATCTGTCAGGGCCCGGACTAGTCGATGAGCTGCAGTCATTCAAGGGGTACACTATTAATCAGGATTCCCTGAAATTATACTTACATATCAAACAATTGGCCTAATAACGTTAACGAACTTTGGCTATGAAAGTACGCAAAGTGCGAGCACCTTCTGCGTAGATCGGACCGCAAGCAAAAACAAAATATCAGGGTACCCCAGTTCTAACTATGACACTAGGACGTCAAGCACCTCCATCCTCCCGTGACAATGGTTGCTGTAAAGCAGCCGAAACGTTCGGGAACGTAGAAACATAAAATACACGCGATAAAATTCGAAAATTTTATATTTATAATTAATTAAACAAAGTGGCAACCTTAAGCCAAATCTGACAGCAGTTAATCAAATACCGTTTATAGGCAATCCGGTTTCCGGGCCCGCTCTATTTCATTTGTGGGTTGTGTGACAGTGACAGCGATTTGCTGATTGATTGTGACAGATTACAAAACTATCGTGGGATTTCCATAAAATGAACGTAGATATGTACCTATTATATTTTATCGCATTACACAAAAAAATATGGTGGATCTAGGATATGTATCGCATGTATGACAACACTGCATATACCTAGTCCTCATATAAGTACTTTACTAATTAATTTTGATATGCCTAATTAAAATGTTGATGTTTGTAAAGTTTAATTTATTTACAAATGCACCTACCTAATCTACCTATCATCAATCTTATTGATAACTCTTCAAATATTAGCAAACCGTGATAAAAAACATTAAAGGAATAGCACAGTTGGTTGTGACTACTTTCTGCACCAAGGGTCCTGCGCTGAAGTCCTAGCAAGGGTAATTTTTCTGTTATATTTTAAGCCTGAGCACGAATATTCGTGATGGCTAAGTGGATCACGTAACTAGGCAAGCACGACGGGTATAAGTATGTATGTGCGAGATAAGTCTATTTTCCCTCGAGCCTCTAAGTATACGTCTGCCGAATGACGACATTATGATTATTGGACTGCGTAGGTAGTTCCCCGCATCAAAATAAACATCCACATAGCTGTTAATTAGTGAATCACCAAACCGACATGGATAGGTTCAATTATTTGAAGTCCGGCGCATTTATTGAACGCACTCTGTGAAAAAAAAGCAAACTTAAAAACATATAATATTGTCAAAGTCAAAATAAACTACAGCTTTCCTTGCTGTCAGAACAAACTTTTTTATTTATAATGTGTATTTATTGAATTTGATATCGCTATTAAATACTCGACCCTGGCAAATTACCCATAATTTCTGGGTAAGGCCATATTTCATGACATTCCATTGTATTTCATCGCATTTCATTTCGTAAACAAAGAAACTTTGAAGGATAAACTTTTGATAAAATGTATATACAATTTATGTATGATGGTCCTATAGAAGATAAATAATATAGTGACATAAAGACTAATAATAGTGTGAGTTTCCAGCAAGTGAGATTGCGGCTGATGTCATAAGGTACCAAAGTTCTACTCATATGAAAGTGTGCACAGTAATATATGACTACAAGTTGTGCCTGATCACCTACTGACGGCTTGATTAGTGCCAAAATTCTTATAGCTCTGTGCCAAAAAACGAGACTAAGTGTTTGATATATTTTGTAATTTAATTTTATCTAGATCTGTGTCATTTAATAAACAATTTACTTTTTAATCATCATTAAAAATGGAAAAGGCAACTCCACGCTCAGAAGATGTTATAACCACACAACCTATGTTAAAACCGAATGAAAATCTTTATGAAATGGAAGAAATAGATGTTAATGACACAGCAAATGGTGAAAAGGACCCTCGAGAGCTTGAGCAAAGTCAAACAAGGCAAGAATACAGTATATTTTGCATACCTGAAGGCAACTGCGGCTTTTGCTGCTGTAGTGATCATCATCATCACCATCACCCTGAAGGTGCTGGAGATGGTTGCTGTTCATGTGGTAATGATGGGGCATGTTGTGATTGTGGTGACGGTGGCTGTTGTGATTGTGGGGATGGTGGCTGTTGTGAATGTGGGGATGGTGGTTGTTGTGATTGCAGTGGTGGCTGCGATTGTGACTGTGGGGATGGTGGCGGTTGCGACTGTGGAGATTGTGGCGGTTGCGACTGTGGTGGATGTGACTGTGCATTTTGAATAAAGCATAATATAGGTATTGTTGAGAGTACCTAGCTACTTACCTGTGTTTGCCAACTGCCGATTCTAATTTCATATCAGCATATATTTACAGTATAAGTATAACCACTTAGGTAATTAATACAAAATAATTATTATACTACCCCTTTTTAATACCCACTGTTGGGCATGAGCCTCCCATCAAGGTGAGTGAAGATTAGGCAATAATCCACCAAGCTGGCTCAGTGTAGCTTGGCGGACATTGCAAGCCAAGTATAGGCAAGTATTCTACCAAATTGGCTATCACCGCTGTTATGGCTTTAGTAGATTTTAAAAAAAATGGAAAAGCTCTCCTAAGTCTTCCTATTTTTGTAATTAAGTCAACAAAAGGTATCTTTGTAAAAAAAATATAAATAAGGCAAAAAAATGTATGTGTAAGTAAATTATATTATTTGCTATACTTTTATTAGGTGTATTTTATTTTCTAATTTTTAGATGATAGCAATGTAAACTATGGAATCTATTGGAAATGGACATAATAAAAAAAATATATACTTTGTACCTTTTCATATTTTATTATATGTTAACTAATTTAAGAAAATAATACAACCAAAACAATACCTATTCCATGGATGGGTAGGTAATTTTCTGTTGTATAATAATTATTATTGCTTAGTATTGTGATTATGGTACTGTTTGCTGACATAGTGTCTATTCTTGACTGGTTTTTGGCCTACATGAATAAAATAAAAAAAGAATCTTAAAATAAAAGTGCCAAGAAGTGTGATATATTATCCCTATAAACAATTTTGCCATATCTACATGGAATATTATTATAATATAAGACTGATAAACGCCAGAATGCTATGGTCCCGAACGGTGTGGCAGGGAGCGGCACTTTTGCCCCTCTGGCTTTCAGAATCATGATCCTGAAAGCTTGAGCTAGAGTTGAAAAATAAGTATTAGATACTTATTCTGTTCTGATTTGGGATTGAGTGGTTCTTTAAGTACTACTTTACATACTCGAATATTAATAATATAGTTTTATGTAAAGTTTTATATCCTTTATATGATTATCAACTTATTTTTTAATAAAGATGGTACCTACTTATGTGTTTTCGCTTAACCTACCTACTCCACTCAGAATGAAGTTAACTATTGCGCTCAGTGTTACCAACCCTACTGTTTTAACAGTAGATTTGCTGTTTTCGCATTTATCCCCCTGTTTTCTGTTTCATTCCTAATTTTTACTGTTTTTCAATTAGCGTTATATTATACCTATACTATGAAAATATTTTTTGATAACCACTATGTAATAAAACGCAATGACACTAGACGGCAGTATCTACTCTTGTCGAGATTCAAGGGATTTCCCACATTGTGTGAATTGGTGAAGAAACTTTTGTGGCTACCACATAGCAGCGCCACCATGGAAAGATTATTTTCAGCTATAAATAATATGAAAACTAAATTACGCAACAGAATATCGACTTATTGCACACTAAATCCGAAATAACCTAGTGCTACTCATTTTAAGCTACAGAAAGGCAAATGAAGAAATTTATCAAAAATATGTATGACTTTAATAAGGAAAATGAGTCTGAAAATACTGTAGATTAGGCAATAGAGGATGAAAGTGGACAATAATTTTACTCTGATTTTGTTTTTTTTTAATATGTTGTGATCAATATTATAATATAACAATGTATGTGAGTCCTGGTAACTAATAAAAGTAGGTGATTGTTTTAATTATATCAGGAAATTATGAAATCTGCCCTTTTTTACTTTACCTACTGTTTTCTCCTGTTTTTTTAATGGTGAGCTGCTGTTTTTTAGTTTCTTGGGGTTGGCAACACTGATTGCGCTAGAACTAAGGATTCCCATGCAAAAATGAGTATAGTATCAGTATTGGCCCCGATGATACATACCGATTGCGCTAGAAAAGGACGGACATAGGACAAACCATGGCGAGTAGATAGATAGCGAGTAGAAAACGAACGGGAAGAGACTGATAAGAATAAGGTAGGTACCCAGGCCTTTAAATAAAACAACAATTACATTTTCAGATAGTTTATTAACACCGATCACGAGACACGTAAAATGACTAGATAAGGACAACAATAGAATAAAAATAGTTGAAATTGCTCATCTAAAGAGAGTTATAGATATTAGGGTGGCTTTCCACCAAAGCTGGGTGGGGAGAGGTATAGCTAGGGTTGCCACCTATTTTTTTTGACGGTTAAAGTACATTTGTTATTATAGGTAAGAAAAAAAAGTACATAGTATCAAAATAAAGTACAATATTTTTTTCTTTATTATTATGTTCAAAAACTCATGATTCTGCCAACAACAAGTGTAGTTATTGGACTCAAACCGCACAAAACTAACAAGAAATTGTGACAATGACTCTGACATTGTTGACATTTGAGGTCAGGTTGTGTTAAGAAATTGTTAAAAACGAGTGCTTAAGTTATGTGGCGCTAGTGAGCCGCGAGATCGATTCAGCACCAATCGATCAATTAGCTTAACGAAAAAATACTTATGACAAAACTTTTCAAAATCACACAGAAATCAAATCATGCGAAATAAAGTATTTTCGTGTACTTTATTGTTCTGATAAAGTATAGAGTACAATTGCCTGAAATAACGTACAATACTTTATTATAAAGTACGGGTGGCAACCCTAGGTATAGCAGTAAAGATGATTATTTTCCACAACTCAGCGGAGTCACGCCTCTCGCTCGCACAAATCTGCTGCTACATCTGCGCTTATGCCGTTATTTAATGCATAAGCGCGCTAGGTCAGGACTCGAAATTCAAAATTTAGATGGCGGTTTTTAATTTTTACGCATAATTGAAGCATATATGGGTCGTAATTATTTTTTTGCGACTACGGCATATTGTATTCAATTTATTTATTCATTTGCTTCATATTTAATTTGAAATGAAACAACACCCCAAGTTAAGTTAAAATAGCAGTGTTTACAAACTTTTGAGTATTTTATCAATTTAGGTATTTTTTTAAGCAAACCTAATACATCCACGCATCGATTGCACCATGCCAATGTCGCAAAAAACTAAATAACATCGTAAAGACGGCTCATTTTTTCGTAAAAAAAACGAAATTTTGAATTTCGCGCCATGACTTAGCTCGCTGACCGTTTCCATCTTAAACGACACAACATGTTGGTATTTTATGTCGATTGCCGCGTTTATTGATGGCATGCTGCGCAGCTGTGGCCGAGTGTAACATGATACCTTGCTTAGCTATTTTCAACCCAAGTTGCGATGTGTGGAGCTAGGAAAATGACCTAAAGAGTCTCATTGAGGTTTCCCTCGCTGCATTTCAAGTTACACAGCTTTGGTGTAAAACCATTCGAATTAGATACAAGTGAGTGATTTAACTTGAGAGGTGTGGCTTTTTTTATAATAATATAATATCGCCCGACAAACACACCAACTATACGGCCCACACTAAGTAACGGTTGTATTATGGGTACCGTGTGGTAATGGACTAAGGGCGAGTCCAGTATATATAATACTTATATAGATACTGAACATCATGCCAATTTGGTATTTCTATAGCGGGCGTCAGTAAGTAACTACCTACTTTATCTTATATACCTTTTGAGATGTAAGTATGAAGGTAATCCTAAAGTACAATCCACTCACTTATACCGTGACTTAAGGTGGAAGCTCAGGGTCAGGGCGCGAAATTCAAAATGTCAATGGTTTTTATTTTTTTACGAAAAATTTGGACAACTTTACGATGTAATTAAGTGTTTTGCGATATTAGCATTCTGCATTGGATGTCTCGATGTATTAAGTTTGCTTAAAAAATACCTAAAGCGATACAACACCATAAAGTTAGTAAAAGTAGCAGTTTTTACAAACCTTATGGTATTGTATCGGATTAGATACCTTTTTAAGCAAACTTAATACATCGAGACATCCATTGCAGAATGCTAATATCGCAAAACACTAAATTACATCGTAAAAATGTCCAAATTTTTCGTAAAAAAATAAATACCAATGACATTTTGAATTTCGCGCCCCGACCGAGCTTCCCCCTTAAGTATAGTTTAAACAATTAATTCTAAATAAAAATCGGTAAAAAAACTTTTAAGTTAAACGGTTTTATTTTATGTGCACTGAAAACTACAAAATAAATAAATAGTTACTTACCTATCAACCTACGTAGGTGATCTCGGTCATTAATATCTCTGATGGTAGTGGTTGTCATAACATGAACCATGTCAGCGGCCGAAAGGCAGTTCATGAAAGAACACTAACACCAGGGTTTGCTTGGTAGGTAAACTAAGCAGCCCACACTATAACAAGTAGGTATTTTGACCTTCTAGTTCAGAAATATTTTAGTACTAGGCAGAATAGCTTTTAGGCATATTAGACTAAAATAAAAACGTGGGGCCCATTAACTATTTCTGTATTACTTTCTACTATAAAGTGTGGATTGCATCGACTTATTATAATCGTCATCATCATCATCCTAGCGGTTTATCCCGGTCGCATCCGAAACCTCATAGCTCCGGAGTCCAGGGTCCGCTGAATCGACTTACTATAATCGTAACTGGAGGTTTTGACCATCAATAACCAGCCGTTACGGCTTCACCAGCGAACGCCGAGCTCATGATCTACCAAAGTATAAGATATGCTCTGCCATAGGTATGATTTCAGAGGGGCCCCACGTTTTTATTTTAGTCTAATATGCCTAAAAGCTATTCTGCCTAGTACTAAAATATTTCTGAACTAGAAGGTCAAAATACCTACTTGTTATAGTGTGGGCTGCTTAGTTTACCTACCAAGCAAACCCTGGTGTTAGTGTTCTTTCATGAACTGCCTTTCGGCCGCTGACATGGTTCATGTTATGACAACCACTACCATCAGAGATATTAATGACCGAGATCACCTACGTAGGTTGATAGGTAAGTAACTATTTATTTATTTTGTAGTTTTCAGTGCACATAAAATAAAACCGTTTAACTTAAAAGTTTTTTTACCGATTTTTATTTTCTTGTTTTTAGTATTTAGTGAAATTGTCTACCGAATATTCCTCATTCTATTTAATTCATTCAATCAATCAGCCGATAGACGTCCACTGCTGGACATAGGCCTCCCCCAACGACTTCCACACAACACGGTCCTCCGCCACTCGCATCCACCGGCTTCCTGCGACGCGTGTGATGTCATCAGTCCACCTTGTGGGGGGCCGTCCTACACTTCGTCTTCCGCTTCGTGGCCGCCATTCTAGAACCTTTCTGCCCCAACGGCCATCGGTTCTGTGAGCTATGTGCCCTGCCCACTGCCACTTCAACTTGGAAATTCTTTGAGCTATGTCGGTTACTCCAGTTCGTCTACGGATCTCTTCATTTCTGATTCTATCGCGTAGCGAAACCCCGAGCATAGCTCTCTCCATTGCGCGTTGAGCGATCTTGAGCCTTCTTATGCGGCCCATAGTCAGCGACCACGTCTCGGCACCATATGTCATCACTGGCAGCACACATTGGTTGTAAACCTTTGTCTTCAGACACTGAGGTAATTTGGACGAGAAGATATCATGCAATTTCCCGAACGCTGCCCATCCGAGTTGGATTCGACGGTCTGCCCTACAATCTGCCCTAGGTAAATGTACTTGTCCACAACTTCGAGAATAGAGCTCCCAACGGCTATTGTTCTGGGTTGAACATGAACGCTCGACATGATCTTTGTCTTGTCCATGTTCATTTTAAGACCCACCTGTTGGGAGACTCTATTGAGGTCTTCGAGCATTGAGCTTAGGTCCTCCAGCGACTCTGCTATGACTACGATATCGTCTGCAAATCGAAGGTGAGAGATATACTCGCCGTTAATATTGATGCCGGACCTTTTCCAGTCCAGAAGCTTGAAGACATCTTCCAGTGTTGACGTGCAGCGGTGAACAGTTTCGGAGATATGACGTCTCCCTGTCTCACACCTTTCTGCAACTGGATGGGATTCGAGCTCTGATCCTGGATCCGGACCGACATAGTGGCGTTTCTGTACAAACATCTCAGCACTTCGATATATCTGTAGTCAATATGGCAACGCTGGAGGGACTGTAGTACTGCCCATGTCTCGATCGAATCAAAGGCTTTCTCATAGTCCACAAACGCTAAGCACAGTGGCCGATTATACTCCTCGGTCTTCTGTATAACCTGCCGCAGCGTATGTATGTGGTCTATGGTACTGAAGCCTTTTCGGAACCCGGCTTGTTCGGGTGGCTGGAATTCGTCGAACCTGCGCGTGAGACGATTCGTGACGACTCTCGAAAACAACTTGTAAACATGGCTCAGAAGTGAGATGGGTCTATAGTTCTTCAATAGGGTGTTATCACCTTTTTTGAAGAACAGAACCACCACACATCTATTCCATGCTTCTGGCGTCGTACCTTCGTGTATGACGGAGTCAAATAGCCTCTGAAGGATTTTCAGAACTGGTGTTCCACCCGCCCTCAGAAGCTCTGTTGTGACTCCGTCATCACCTGGTGCCTTGTTGTTTTTAAGCTATTTGAGAGCCATCCTAATCTCATACAGGCTGACGTCCGGGATATATTCGGTATAGTGTCGGGTAAGTTTAGCCCTTGGGTCTTCGGCTAAACTGTCAACAGGGGCTTGTGATGACGTGTATAACTGTCCATAGAACTTCTCGACCTCTCTCAAAATCTCCGGCTTGGACGAAACGATGTTGCCACAGTCGGTCTTCAACCTGGTCAGCTGTCGCTGCCCAACAGACAATTCTCTCTCAAATACTTTTGATCCCTTATTCTTCGCTATAGCCTCTTTAATACTTTCCGTATTAAATCGGCGGATGTCGCGGGTCAGGGATTTGGAGATCCGTCTGTTGAGCTGCCGATATTCCGACAAATGTGTTGAAGACTGCAACCCCATTTCGTTGCGTTCTTGGATGAGTTTGAGAGTTTGGTCCGAGAGTTTTTTGGTTCTATCTGTACGTCGGGGCCGAAAGAACTTTGACCCTACCGTATGGACAGTTTCCACGAACCTGTCATTGATGTCGTTCACAGTTTCGCATATTTCTAGGCCTTCGAAGCGGTTTTGTAGCTCGTTTGATACCCATATTGAGGGGGTTAAGGAAAAATATGTAATCCGCCATTTTGTATCGGCGGCCATCTTGAATTTTAAATTTTGACATAATCATCGTGTTTTACTAGTGTAGCCCTTTCATTTGATACCCATATTGAGGGGGTTAAGGAAAAATATGTAATCCGCCATTTTGTATCGGCGGCCATCTTAGATTTATAATGTTATTGATTTTATTATATTGTATTGTCATCTAAAATAAATGTGTGTACCAAATTTCTGATCAATCTGACAACGGGAAGGTGCTTAAATTTCAATTTCTAGTTTTGACCCAAATAAATAAATTCCGTACGGGTCGAGCTAAATAAAACCGTTTAATTATAGTAGTTACCTACCAGTTTTATTAGTAACGCATCGAAGTCATTCACTCAACCCAAATTGAAATTCACAACTAAATATGCCTTACTAGTAAAATTGGCATTAGTACTGGGCCCCAAGTCTGCTAACACAATCGATTCATAATCGAACAGCAACCGCATAGTAACTGTCACTATTGACAGATATCGTATGGGATATCTGTCAAAAGTGACAGTTACTATGCGGTTGCTGTTCGATTATGAATCGATTGTGTTAGAAGACTTGGGGCCCAGAACTGAAGCATTCTAACCGTTTATGAGAGCTGTGATCTATTATACTATACATATTTTTTATAGATCACTAGTAATATGGGATAAACATTACCAGTAGTCCTGTTAGCCCCTGCAACTAACCTAAAGCCGTAGCCAGGGCTCGCTTATGATTGGAAAATAAGGAAACCAAAATCTTTTCCTCGTCAAAAAATCTGCCACCGATAGAATGTAAATCTCATGTGCCAAGTTAGTAACATAATTTCTTTAAGGTGGAAGCTCAGGTCAGGGCGCGAAATTCAAAATGTCAATCGTCTTTATTTTTTTACGAAAAATTTGGACATCTTTACGATGTAATTTAGTGTTTTGCGATATTAGCATTCTGCATTGGATGTTTCGATGTATTAAGTTTGCTTAAAAAAATACCTAAAGCGATACAACACCATAAAGTTAGTAAAAGTAGCGGTTTTTACCAAAAATAAAAACCATTGACATTTTGAATTTCGCGCCCTGACCTGAGCTTCCCCCTTAAATCTCTAGTGATATGGTCTTATATTCTTCGTCTCCATGAGCTAAGGTTGGGCAACTGGCCCGCCGTGGGTACGCCCCGTGGCTAAAACTTATAGTAAGAGTTGATTCACGTTGATAGCTCATTGGTTACGATAGGTACTGAAAGGAAGGCGGCCCTATTAACCACTAGGCTATAGACGCATACAGTTACTAAATAGTCACACGATAATTTTAAAATATTTTGGGTAGGACAGAATAAACGATATTCTAGAAAATAAATTCATTCTGCATTTTACTACAAAACCTAGTTAATGTATCTGTAGCGACTACTTTAACCGCACCACAAGCTACGCAGATGGCACTGCAGACGCATTCAGAACAAAGACAATTGACGTCACAATCCTGAATCGCGCTATAAGTTTTCGGAGCAAGTAACATATATACAAGATCCCGACAATAACTGTCGGGGCATAGCGGCCGCCCGCCAGGCATACCATCCGCCTGGCTGGAAGATCTTCCCTTTTCCGCTAAATTGGATCACGTCGGGGTCACCAATTTAGCGGA
Source organism: Pheosia gnoma (assembly GCA_905404115.1). Classification (NCBI taxonomy): domain Eukaryota; kingdom Metazoa; phylum Arthropoda; class Insecta; order Lepidoptera; family Notodontidae; genus Pheosia; species Pheosia gnoma. Next base: position 975,594 of record FR989916.1, read on the forward strand.
AAAGGGAAGATCTAACGGCCAGGCATTGTAACCGATTGGCAACGAAATAAAATGAAGAAATAGATTATTATCACATAAAAGTATGAGCACAATTATATAATATTAGGATGAGAAATCCCATTAACTAAAGCGGTATTTAATAACCTATTATTATCGCGTTTTATATAAGACTAGCTGTTGCCCGCGACTTCGTCCGCGTGGTATTTAACAAAGACAACCGTTGACAACAACCTGCTCGCCCATTCTGAGCCCGCGGGACGCATTGCAGGTTGTTGCTATCAAACTTAATCAGGCGCTGCGCTGCAACATTGGTTTTAATTTTTTTTCGTGAGATCCTATTTTTTTTTCTAAAATAAAAGTAGCCTAAGTTACTCCTTGTTACATAAGCTATCTGCCAGTGAAAGTCCCGTCAAAATCGGTCCGGCCATTTCAGAGATTAGCCGGAACAAACAGACAGACAAAAATTGTGGTTTCGGTATAGGTAACGTGTATACATCCAAATGCAATTAGTAAAAAGCTGTTATTTTAATATTACAAACAGACACTCCAATTTTATTTATATGTATAGATGTAACAATAATAGTTTGAAATATTTTAACAGGACCAACAGTAGGTTATAATGATAACATTTCCAAGGAAATAAATCAAATGATTAGACATTTATTAGACGTAATGGCGTTATTCACGTGTACTACACGAATCAGCTATCCTTAATAAAATGTATATTTTACTAGACACTCATGTTTTTTTTTGTATCGGTATTTTAGGATTCTATAGTAAATTTATCAAAAAAAAAAAACAGTATACCTGCTGTACTACTTATAGTTGTATCTAGTCTATCAATGGTACCAATCTATCCGTTATAATCCATCTAAGTTAATTGCTACTCTTATGCCCTGATTACACGTATCTAACGAGTCAAAAGATGAGACAGCGCTCTCGGCCAAGTGCTCGGTACGTATAAACCTTGTTTACTCGGCTGAGAGCACTGTCTAGCCGTTTACTCTTTACGTGTAATCCAGCCATTAGTACTTGTATAATGAGTTACTTATTACTACCCAGGGCATGGAACCCGGTAAGCCTGTGAACGGGTTTTCATAGGGCTTTTGAACCACTTAACTGCTGCCAGATTTGATCTATGGTTATACCCTTGGATTACATTTAGTTTCGGCTAAGTTATACCCAAAACCCGACTAAATCCATTCGAAAGGGTTACCCATATAACACACACCTATGTCATCCATAGACAAAGTTCGTTTTTTTTTTCAAACTTCGATTCAAAATCTAGGAAGCCCTTAGGAAACTCCTCTTAAAGGGAAAGTTGCTTTATTAAGCCAGTCGTTCGAAGGGTAAGTGAAATTTAAGGGAGTCCAAAGGGATGGAGTCCCTCTTGAAGGACTGCAGCTCATTTACCACGTGTCCGGGCCCTGTTCCTACCTACATTATCGATATGTGAGAACAAATTTAAACTGGCAAAGTAATTTACCCTGTGACGTGATGTCCCTGACTGTTCCGTATTATACCTAGTAAATGTAGACGAGAAATTAATCACTAATAACTTATACCATAGTCAGAAAGTAGGTAGCATATTAAAATATTTCCTGTTTTAATAATTCATAATAGGCTATTTGACTGTGTTTGAAAAACGACCTTAAATTGTTTATTGGTTGAATATGATGCTAGCAATATAGTTCTTTCATTGTAAATTCCAGAATTTTCCATAAAATTCGATGGTAAAGTTTAAGTAAATAAAAATACCGCTAAAACGCGACCTCTGGGTCACGCGACGCTTGTGAAAAAAAATACTGAAAACACACATAATACCAAATATTCCCAAACTCGTATTGCCAATGAAACTGATTACACCGGTGTGACGTCACAAAGCATCAACCAACCATCCAAAGCGTTTATTAAAAAAAAAACATTTTTATTTATGATTTTAAAGAAAATAATCCATATTTTTGCAGAAAAATGAAGACGAATAGTTATAAAAAGCTATAATCTCTTAGGGTGGCCACAATTTAAAGCTTATTTCTCATACAGTGAAACATCCTATTGTATCGGTTATTAGAACGAGAGTAGACATAGCGAAAATCAACAACAATCGTGCAAGTATATTTACTTTTAAGTACTTAGCTTAACTAAGTAAGTATAAGAATTTACGACTAGATTTTATTACATGAGTATTATGAATCAAATTATATCATAGAATAAATTAAAATACAAGATTGACAACCTCCATGCATTACAGCGTAGCTGAATATTCGCCAAATAGCTCTTCCGCTCCCTATATAAACATTACCCCCCGAATTTATAGACGTTTTATAACTTTATCAAACGTCACATAGTACTGCGCGCAAGTGTTGCTTTGCGCAGTACTATATAACGTTTGATAAATTCGGGGGTACAAGTTCACGTAATGGTTTAGTTTGACGTTTCGCATGAATTTGAGACTCACAGCGACATCTGTGATGGCATTGAGAACTAAAGAAATTAAGCTACACAGTGCTTTTTTAATCCTATCTTATTTAGCCAATGATTATATACGGTGTTGTTATTGCCAAAATGTGGAGATCCTAAACCTATCGGACTCAGAAAAATATTAAAAAGAACCAAGGGCTCAATTGCATATTTTTTTTAGTCTCTGCTTTTATATTTCTATACAAAAAAAACATCAACTACTTTTTAAAAATTGCAATGTCACTTTTATTTTATTCACTATATAGCCAATACTTAGCGCCTATAATTTTTTCTAATGTTTCATGGTTCAGAATTTACACATAACTGGTGCAAAAACACCATGTATAATGCTTATATGTAGTTAAAATTAATTTGATATGATTAATTAATAAAATGATGTGAAGTCATCAAACAACCTTCCGACCAGGCCCCAAGTCTGCTAACACAATCGATTCATAATCGAACAGCAACCACATAGTAACTGTCACTTTTGACAGATCTCCCATACAATATCTGTCAAAAGTGACAGTTACAATGCGGTTGCTGGTCGATTATGAATCGATTTTGTTAGCAGACTAGTCTCAGGCAGCTGGTATATAATGGCCATTTTCACTTCATCAAAGGGGAATCTCTAAGAAGAGTTGGCATTAAAATTTATGCTATAATCAGTTATTTAAAAAATAAAAAGTGGAATGTCATCATAGACACACAAAGACATACATTTAATGATATCTACATAATAACACCGAGAGTTCATTATTATTATACAAAATTTCCTAACTAAAATTATGTTGACCAAAAATTTTCCATAACTAAGGAACACATTAATTTAAATTACCTAAGTGAAAACATACCCGTAGTTTTAAAAGGCAAAGTTACCCATATTTAGTAAAGGGCAAAGTTACCCATATTTTTAAAAGGCAAAGTTACCCATATTTAGTAAAGGGCAAAGTTACCCATATTTTTAAAAGGCAAAGTTACCCATATTTAGTAAAGGGCAAAGTTACCCATATTTTTAAAGGGCAAAGTTACCCATATCTTTTAAAGGGCAAACGTACTCGTATTTTTTCTAATGGGCAAAGATACCAACTTTATTCTGGCATTTGTTACATTTTGCTTGGTATGTTTGCAGAGCGGAACAGTGTCTCCAACCATGCCGTAATTACGGTAGATCTACCGTATTTTTTCTAGGTCTACCACCTACCGTAGACATGTTATTACGGTGACACATTCTACCGTAATTTCGTCCGTGTCCTTATTTCTATAATGCCAACACTTGATTTAGCAAAATATTACTAGTTTATAACGGCAACATTGCATTGGGGATGCGTAACGTAAAAAAAAAAGGTCATTCTGCTGCTTTAGTTTGGAAGAAGCAGCAGAATGACCTTTTTTTTTTACGTTACGCATCCCCACTGCGTGGTTATTTTTATTGTATCATTTTGGAGAAAAATAAGCAACACTGGTCTGCCGTAATTTTCCACCATCTACCGTATTTTTAGACCAGGCAACACCGTAATTTTGACAAAGAGGGTTGGAGACACTGAGCGGAGTTACTCTATATATTTGTTTTTTATATCAACAATATTTCTTATTTTGGCATAAAATATACGGTATAGCTGTAATAGTGTAATATATTTTTCAACACACATGCTCGTAAAATGGCTCTTATGGCACGGATTTTAGGTTGATAATGCAGCTGATTACACTCGTGCTTTTCACCTTATATTACCGCACTAGTGCTTTAAATATTTTTTATTTTGTAAATAGTGGGATAGAAGTTTTATTTATTCTCTCTTTCAAAGGGGGCGCGCCATTTTTGTTCTGTGGCCATATTTTACAAATATGTGTCGAAGTATTTTGTGTTTTAAGATATTGATTACTTATATTTACGCGAATTTTATTAGTTAAAATTGGTTTTATTTTCACAAGTGTGTTGAAAAACTTCGTATTACACGCGTGAGCATTTGGGCATTACAGTGTGGGCTGTAATGACCATCTTAGCTCACTTGTATCATAATGTAATATTACAGTATTGTTGTAACACGTTATATTGTATGGAAAACGATTCAATTCCACACAATATCCCGGGGGACACGCAACTAATAGCGAGAACCAATCCACAAAATGAAAGAACAATAGCAATGCTTTATTCTTACACAAAAGCAAAATAAAGCATTATTAACCTTCATGACTCATGACTTCAAAATGGAGAAGGTTCTCAATTTGGTTGTTTTTGGTGGATTTTTAAACTAAACAAAGTCAATATACCTTTAGATATCTGTCTCTTTGAATATGCCATTAGGGCTGTCCATGTTGAAGTGTATGTACCGCGAGCTGGGTGATTCCGCGACGCTGTCAGTGAGATTGTCATGCTCGTCAGACTTAAGATGCTTTGGAGACGTTTCAGAATGAAACTCATGGCGGGTGTTGCCTGAAAAATACATTTTTTTACAAGGATACAGGTCGATGTTAATTGTTTTAATAAGTACAGAACGTGCCGGATGATATTCAAAAGGAGCTTTTAGTATCAACTTTGTTTAATGTTATACAGAGTGTTACAGAAAGGTTGTACTTACGTTTGAAACCGCGCTTTTTAGTGCGTATGTAAACATTGTGTGAAGTTAGAATTTCAAAATTTACATTATTTTTATAATTTCTCAAAAAAATTTCAATACTAATTTTGTTGGGGGACGTTTTTTTTAAATCGACCTGGAAATTCTGACTTTACATAATGATTACAAATGCGATAAAGATGCGCTGGTTTAAATGTTAGTATACCCTTTCTGAATCACCTGTAGATTACAAGGTCGATTGTCACAATAGGTGGGATTCAAACCCGTACTAATTTCTGGGATACTACAAGTAATTTCTAAGCAAGCTCAAACAGTTAGCTTAGGCTACAGCTAGCTTAACAAAAATAAATGCAAAGTCAATACTTACAAGCGAAGCGAACAGAAATACGGGGCACAACAAAATGCACTGGAAATAACAACCTTATAAGTACATAAATCACGAATTTGTAAGTGTGCACAATCGCGGAATCAAAAGAATCGTTACCTTAAAGTCGACTTTTGCTTGCAAGCGTTCAAGAACCGCAATGCCAACATTCCAGTGCAAGGAACAGTACTGCCAACGTTTAAATAAACGCCAGGCGTTTTGACGCGTTTTATTCTATTGATTGCTTATATTTATGGCAATACTACACATTGAAACAAAACTAATTTAAGGAATTTTGTCGCGTTTTTTTATGTGTTTACGTTTCCGTCGTTTCGACTGCTTTATAGCAATCACGGGACTGAGGTGATTGACGTCCTAGTGTCATACTTTGCACTGGGGACCCTCATAAAAACGTCGGGAACGTAAAAACATAAAAAATAAAAGCGATAATATTTGTAAAATAAGTTTTATTTCAGCGTTTTACTTAACTATAGAATCCATGGAATTATAAAATATTGTAAAAAAAAAAACGACACTGGCAGATATGGTTCTACATGTAGCCGACTATCAAACTAAAAAAAAAAGGAACGAAGAATGCAATTATAACATTGACAGGCACTGGTTCTAAGTTTAAATCATCAGAAACAACAAGGGTGCGACGCGGACGTTGACATTGGCAGAATCGTATTGGGCCTAGTCTCATTAGAAAAAGGCCAAAAGTAAAGAAAAAAAAAACAACAAGGGTACAATTACTACGTTCATATATCAAAATATAAATGGCAGTGCAATCCAATAGACAAGAAACAACTTTGATTTGAGTAAATTTGAACTTTGTCGTCGAACAGTTAAACTTAATTTTCCATGCATCAGTCTGTTCTCTGACATAGTTTGAAAGGTACCATGAGCTCGCGACTCGCGAACGATAAATGAATCAATTTGAAAACTGACGAACCTTTTCATTCCGCATTTACATAACATACACATAAATTTCAAAACATTGTGAATATGTCAATCTATATCTAGGTGACATCTAGATAATTTTAAGAACAAAGTCAAACGTATAACAAAAATAGTTTTTTTTCTTTAGGTCCAACCGATAGATCGTTTATAAATCTCCATTATTATCGTTAGACATTATGCTCGATCTATATCATAGGTGTATGATAATATAACACCCGTTTATAGGGGCTTCCAGGGATCTTATCTTAAGACGAAACAAAAAATATCGTGCAATATTTTGTTTTGGCAACATTACCTATGAAGAGGATCCAGAGATTATCTTTGGATCCGATCCGATTCTGGAATCATTTACTAATACAAAGTTAAATTACCCCGGAGTGGTCTATTAAATCTATAGCTATGTTAAATCGAGATACCGCGGGTAGCAGCTAGTTTAAACAAATAAATAAAAGTGTATGTTCAGTGAGTAACTTTTATTTCCGTGTTACACGGCACTCGTGCGCATCTCCAATACAAACCGTGTCGCTTACAATGTAACAGTTTACTCGCGTTACGTATGCGATCAATCAACGTAGGCGCCGACGACGTACGGCACGCAACTAAAGGATTTTTTTTAATTGGCATCACCATAGGTATTTTGCCAGTGTCAAGTAATATAAATTATTTCTGTTTTTGAGCATATACACAGGCCCAAAGGCTAGGCCCAAGTAAAATACCCCCCCATCCCTCAATCAGTAAAGTGATGGATACTTTACTGAAAGATTTTTCATGGATTTTTTGTGAGAAACTGAAAAGCCCTGTTTCGTCACTCTGTTTCAATTACCTACACTTGTGCACTTTACCGAACCCATAATGGTTAATACTCCACTTATATCACTCACTATAACTCGCAGGAACACTAGTTTTAGAAATTAAAACATAACTGACGCCATGACTTTTCAGTTTTTCGAAGGTTTTTTTGTCAAGATTCTCATTGAACTGTGTATTTTTTTTTATCTACGGCCCTGGGTACTAGCCCTTTGGAGCCTATCAGTATTTAACTGCGTCCATTATCGGCAATGTTGCCATGTTGTCTTTTATAATGAACAAATCAAATTCACAACACCCGCTGCGTACCGCACGTGCGTACCGACAAGTCAACGGATAGGCGCTTAAAAACTAAAGTTGATAGAGCCGAAACGAGACAAGCGCCCAAAGTATAGTTAATTTTATAATTATTATATTAAGCGCCCTACAACACTTTCAATAATAAGATATAAATAATAATACATGCCCTTTTTTTAATGTCCCACTGTTGGGTACAGGCCTCCCCTCAATGCGAGGGGGATTAGGCCATAGTCCACCACGCTGGCTCAGTGCGGGATGGCGGACTTCACACGTCTATCGAGGGGTTCTATCAGACATGCAGGTTTTCTCGCGATGTATTCCTTCACCGTTTAGCAAGTGCTAATCATGGTTGAAAATGAGATTCGCACATGAAATCCAGAAATCCCAGAGGTGCGAGCACGGGTTTGAACCTGCGATCCTAGTTACCGAGGCAAGCGTTCTACCAACTTGGCTATCACTGCTTAATATATGTGCTACTAGCTGTTGCCCGCGACTTCGTCCGCGTGGTATTTAACAAAGAGAACCGTTGACAACAGCCTGCTCGCCCATTCTCAGCCCGCGGGACGCATTGCAGGTTGTTGCTATCAAACTTAATCGGGCGCTGCGCTGCAACATTGGTTTTAATTTTTTTTCGTGAGATCCTTTTTTTTTCTAAAATAAAAGTAGCCTAATTACTCCTTGTTACATCAGCTATCTGCCAGTGAAAGTCCCGTCAAAATCGGTCCAGCCATTTCAGAGATTAGCCGGAACAAACAGACAGACAGACAGACGGACAGACAGACAAAAATCGTAAAAAATGTTGTTTCGGTATAGGTAACGTGTATACATCCAAATGCACTTAATAAAAAGCGGTTATTTTAATATTACAAACAGACACTCCAATTTTATTTATATGTATAGATTAATAAGATATCTTATCATAAAATGGAACAGTCTTAAATTAGATGACTTGAGATTATAGTTAATATGGTAACTATGAGTGACTCTGTTTCTATTAATTTAATATTAATTATAACTTGATTATACTAATTATAATACATTCCGTCTTATAATATGTTTGGTGTTTGTACTATTATTTTTAACCGACCTCAAAAAGGAGGAGGTTCTCAATTCGGTTGTATTTTATTTTATTTGTGTTATTTCTTCGGTCTAATAATAATTCCAGCCCTTTTTTATGTCCCACTGCTGGGCACGGGCCTCCCCTCAATGCGAGGGGGGTTTAGGCCATAGTCCACCACGCTGGCCCAGTGCGGGTTGGCAGACTTCACACATCTTCCGAGGGGTTCTCTCAGACATGCAGGTTTCCTCACGATGTTTTCCTTCACCGTTTAGCAAGTGATAATCTTGGTTGAAAATGAGATTCGCACATGAAAAATCCCAGAGGTGCGAGCCGGGGTTTGAACCTGCAATCCTCGTTACCGAGGCAAGCGTTCTACCAACTTGGCTATCACTGCTTCGGTCTGGACCCAGTCAATAAGGCGCGCTTCATAGAATAAAGTCGTGCCCGAAAATTGTACCGAATAAATGTTAATTTGTTCTTAAATGTTCAGTCTGGTATTGCAACTATTTCAAGTTAATTATTAGTCAAATTAATTTATTGCATAACAATTAAAATATTTGTCCCCATGACTGTTGTGTTCAAGAAGAAACAATAAAAAGAATAAAAAAAAACATTACTAATAGAGTTGGGGCGAGGTTTTAGTCGATTTAAAAAATAACAACGATTATTATTACGAGTTATCCGACTAGTAGTAAGAATGTTAAGCCTACACATAAATTATATACAATTAATAGTTGTGGTGCTTAAAATAATTCAAAATCAATTGGATAATTATATGTTATAGTTGGAATGCATGCTATGCTGGTTTAAAACAACACCATGCGCGTCGTATGTTATGGTAGATAAGGTACCATATACAAACATCAATTATGATTGAAAAAAAAAAACAACATTACAATATTAATAAGGTGCCATACAAAAGGAATACAATTTTGTATGATATAAAGCATCGTCAACGCATCGACTATCTTCGAAATTTTCCGAAAATAGTCGAATTAAAAAGCTCAATAAAATGTCAAAGATAAAATCGACTACAAAAACACACAATCGACTAATCGTCACAACAACAAAACAATCCGACAACACTACAAGCTCACGAGGTGCAACATTTAGTCAAGCCACTACATTCACACTTCACTTTGCGCGCGCGCCGCCTACAGAGCCCGTAGCATTTCAACGCGAAACAACACAACCCACCCTTCCTACTGCCATCCGACTTGCACGACTCCCGACTATTAAGTCGTTGTAACTCGGGTACATTCTTATTTTTGCTCAACAACTTATCGAGTCTACTTCTCAATTGGGTAGGGGACACGCTCCTATCTCGATTAATTTTAGTCGATACCACATCGACTATTCCAGTCGACTGGTCCTCCGATCCCGATGACGCGTCGGCGTTCGGACTATGCGAGTCGGTACTCTCTGGTGTATAAGGATCCACGCATCGGGTCACACTCAACAAGGCATTATCAACTTCATTGACAAATATGCCATCGTAGCTGCAGTAGTCAGCACACGTGATCTCAACATCGGGTATTCGGAATATAGTTTCGTTTAACGAGCCGGTCCTAGTCCTTTTAAGTCGATTTTCGTCTGTCAGTGTGTCGGGGTGACTGCACGATATGTCGTTGATTTTGAGTTTTTTATTGGAATACAAGTCGGGGTCGGTGGGTAGTCGTGGTAGTCGGTTGGGCAGGAGGGAGAGGGTGGAGGGCAGGCGGGCTGCGCCCGCGCACAGCGTGCAGGGGAGCTTGGGGCCGCAGCACTCGAGCGTACCTCGTTCGCTTTGGAGCATCACTCGCAAGTAGATCGGCTGAAAGTAACGGTGGTTTATATCAGGTCAATAGTCGGGTTTTTTCTTAGTTCTTTTTAAAATTAGGGTTTTAGTCGCCTTTTACGATTTCGGTCGCATGATTTTGTATCTTGTGTGAGTGTATATGTCGTATGCCTGTGTATGTGGTGTGTGTGTGTGTGTTTGTGCCTGACGGTGTGTCTGTGTGTATGTGCGCGCCTGTCTGTGTGTGTGTGTGTGTGTGCGCGCCTGCATGTGTGTGTGTGTGCGGGCGTGGGTGTGTGTGCGCGCCTGTGTGTGTGCGCCTGTGTGTGTGGGTATGCGCCTGTGTGTGTGGGTATGCGCCTGTGTGTGTGGGTATGCGCCTGTGTGTGTGTGTGGGTATGCGCCTGTGTGTGTGGGTATGCGCCTGTGTGTGTGTGTGTGGGTATGCGCCTGTGTGTGTGTGTGTGTGTGGGTATGCGCCTGTGTGTGTGGGTATGCGCCTGTGTGTGTGTGTGTGTGTGGGTATGCGCCTGTGTGTGTGGGTATGCGCCTGTGTGTGTGTGTGTGGGTATGCGCCTGTGTGTGTGGGTATGCGCCTGTGTGTGTGTGTGTGGGTATGCGCCTGTGTGTGTGTGTACGACTGCCTGTGTCTGTGTGCCTGTCTGTGTGTGCGTGTGTGCGCCGGCCTGTGTGTGTGTGTGTAAGGGGGTATGTGGCGGTACCTTGTGATCGCCCATGCAGGCCGTGTCCCCGATGACGCCGTACTCGGTGCGCTTGCGCGCGGGCGCGTCCACCAGCCGCCGCAGCTCGCACGACACGCCCTCCTTGGGGGAGCCCTCGGACTGGTTGCGGACCAGCCTGCGCCGGACCGGGGACCCGTCCGCCTCGCACACCCTGTCACACATCCATATACAGGCTGATTCGGAAAGGGCATGATCAGCCTTGAATGTGCTCTTTAGCGCATTTGTAATAATTATGTGAAGTCAGAATATTGACATGGAAATTGAAATCAAAATTTCGATCACAAAAAATCTCAATGTTCAATTAGTACTTTCCAGAACTTTTTATAGATCAATGTTGCTAGTAGATAATAAGAATCGAACCTGGTGTTGATGGCGTGCTGCACGCTCGTGGGGTCGGCGATACTCTTGCGACTCACGTTGATGCCGGGAACTGTGAGTCCATCGAACTCCGCCATACTCATTTTCTTCTCCAGCGTCTTGCCCGGACTACCCTGGTTATAAAAACCCAATATTAGTATATAATATACGTTCAGATGAAGAACTTATAAATGTAATGTAACCATTTTGATAACCCTGCACTGTTAGAGCGAGATCGCTTACCAGTGATGTAGCTAATATTCGCATGATTCTTGAGAACCTAATAATATATAACCAAAGAAGGTAAACTAATTTAAGGGGGAAGCTCAGGGTCAGGGCGCGAAATTCAAAATGTCAATGGTTTTTATTTTTTTACGAAAAATTTGGACATCTTTACGATGTAATTTAGTGTTTTGCGATATTAGCATTCTGCATTGGATGTCTCGATGTATTAAGTTTGCTTAAAAAAGAACCTAATCCGATACAATACCATAAGGTTTGTAAAAACCGCTACTTTTACTAACTTAATGGTGTTGTATCGCTTTCCATACATTTTCATCTCCCATTCATGCATTATTTGGATGGGCGATATGCATCTCGTGCTGCCACGTGGCTTGAAATATTCATGTAAATGACTATTAGATTGGTACCACTATGAATTGAAATAAAACTTACTTTACAGATTTTATCGCGTTTATTATTTTGTTTTTACGTTCCCGACGTTTCGAACGAAAAAACATTACTTTCAAACTATGACACTAGGGCGTCAAACACCTCAGTCCTCCAACTGTACCGGCCCAAACTAAGCAACCAAAAAGCCTTGTAAAGGTACCTGTGGGTTCTGTCGTGCCGGCGAACCAGATCTAGCCGGACTGCTCTCTGAAGATGACACTCTACCACTGCTGTCTGTTGAATCCGCCGCAGACTTCCTGGCCACAGAATATACACCATGAAAGAATACAGAATGATTCAGAAATTGTATACTAAACTTTGAACCTGCGCTTCTATATCTGCAATCATGATGTCAAGTATGAATTTCGAAATGTCATTGAAAAAAACATTACCCTCATTCAGAGGCAGTCGGGTAAAAAAAATGGCCACAAAAAAATCACTATTGCAATTTTGTTGCCAACAAAATTTACTTTTAAAAATCAAGATATTGCATTTTTGATTATGCAATATCATTACAAATGTGCTCAAAAAGCGTAGCTATATTTATTTAAATAAAACTAATCTTAAGGATTCGGATCAAACATAAAATAAACGCGATAAAATCCGAAAGATTAGTTTTATTTAAATATACTGAACTGTCAAAAGTGCCAATTCTGAAGCCATTCTCGTTAGTAGGTGAAGTGGTGTTTGGGCCCCGCGCAGGGCAGGCAGAGCAAGGCGCGGGCGCGGGAGGCAACCGGCAACCGATCGGTCATCGAACCGACACTTGACTCCAAGCTACCGTTGATATGACTCGCGCGCCCTCTTTATTATTGTTAATTTATTAAGTTCGTCGATCATAATTGTATTGATAACTAGCTGTTACCCGCGACTTCGTCCGCGTGGTATTTAACAAAGACACAACCGTTGGCAACAGCCTGCTCGCGCGTTATGAGCCCGCGGGACGCATTTTAGGTTGTTGCTATCAAACTTAATCAGGCGCAACGCTGCAACATTGGTTTTAATTTTTTTTCGAGAGATCCTTTTTTTTTCTAAAATAAAAGTAGCCTAAGTTACTTCTTGTTACATCAGCTATCTGCCAGTGAAATTCCCGTCAAAATCGGTCCAGCCATTTCAGAGATTACCCGGAACAAACAGACAGACAGACAGACAAAAATTTAAAAAACGGTTGTTTTGGTATAGGTACCGTGTATACATCCAAATGCATTTAGTAAAAAGCGGTTATTTTAATATTACAAACAGACACTCCAATATTGATTTCTTATATTTACGCGAATAGCGAATTACGCGAATCGCGGCCGCGATAAAATCCTTAAGTTTAGTTTTATTTCAAAGACACTCCAATTTTATTTATATGTATAGATTTATTAAGTTCGTCGATCATAATTGTATTGATAATTATAGTAAGATTACATATTGACCTGGCGCTGTGCGCGTGCGCGGCGTCGGGCGGCTGCAGCAGCGCGCGCGCCGCCGCCGACACCAGCACGCGGTCGCACCACGCCGGGCACCTGCCGCACACATTGCCGGGGTCAACTACTATCTACTACTCAATATCTAAATACAGTTTTTTTTTTTGTCTTCGTAACGAAAACTTACACTATAGATTCAATTCTGGACCCCCCAGAGTTGGAATTATATTGGGGTCGAGTCACCTTCGTCCGTAGGAGAATTAAGTACCCTCGAGATACCCTACACGTGACCCTGGGTGGTGCCAACCAGGTGACAACTCTACTGGTGGTAGGCTTTGGCCGTGGCTAGTCACCACCCACTGAACAAAGCCATGTCGCCAAGCGGCCTAGCCGTGTTCCGGCATGATGTTCGGTGTTGCCATTCATGGATGGCGGGTCAGATCAGCTGCGCTGCATGTGCCTAGTGAATGTAGCGTCTCGATCTACTGCCGCCTTCCTACCTAGGCAAGTATGCTCCATCGTAGATCTCATCGTCACTTACCATCAGGTGAGATCGAGATCAAAATACTTGCTTATAATGTAATAAAAAAAAAAAAATCCATCAAACTTTTTATGAATTACTACCTGTTACCCGCGGCTTCGTCCGCGTGGTATTTAACAAAGACACAACCGTTAGCAATAGCCCGCTCAGCCTTTGTGATATTAAGTCATTGGTTTCTAAAATAAAAGTAACCTAAGTTACTCCTTGTTACATCAGCTATCTGCCAGTGAAAGTCCCGTCAAAAACGGACCAGCCATTTCAGAGATTAGCCGGAACAAACAGACAGACAGACAAAAATTGTAAAAATGTTGTTTTGGTATATGTACCGTGTATACAATCCCAAATGCACTTAGTAAAAAGCGTTTATTTTAATATTACAAACAGACACTCCAAGTTTATTTATTTGTTTAGATAAGCATTTCTTTCCAGTATTTTTAAATGGATTGCAGTGTGAAACTAATTTAGACCTACAACTGCAATGTAAATTAAACCTCGATACGCCCGAGGGTCGTCACTCGCACGCGACGTGTCGACGTGTATCGCGCGGTGCGTTGTGTTGTGATCGCATGGTTAACGATACATCGCGCGCTCGCAAATAACATTATTGCTAACACATGACACAAATGATTTATATTATGTATTTAATCATAGGCATTTAGTGTTACGGACATAGTACGTACATTTTATATTTTCACAAAAAAAATACATGAATTATATTTATTTTCTATATCTAAGCCGAATCTACATTTGTGGAACGTTGTATGCACAGATATATGCGAGGAGATATGTTATGAAAGCGGTGGGCTTGCGCTCACATTTAGCCAAAATTAGGCTAACATCGAGTTTTCGCCGTCAGTCGACTGCAACTGCACGTCGGTATCGGAGCTCTAACTTTTTTTTTAAATGCCGTGTTATTCCGTGGTTGTGTGCAAAAATACTAGCAGCAAAGTGAACTACGCGAAAGATGGAATCTCATTTCACCAGCCAGTATTAAGTATTTTATTTATTCGTCTTTAAAATCATTAAAAACAACAAATCAAAAAATATTTAATGCCTTTATTATGTTATTTTAGTTTTCATGTAGCACAACGACTTTTTTATTTTTGTACAAAATACATGGCTCTTTAAGTACCACCTATGTTCGCTACTGAGTGAATGTACGAGGCAATGTACAGTTCGTCTAACGATACTTTGAATAAACTGGTGCGTCGCGTGGTACGGCCGCTGTATACGGCGACGTCGCAGCACGCACCGAAGAGACTTCGTATTGGTTGGTTTTAGCGAGTGGTGGGGAACAAAACGGAGACAGCGAGTTCCCATACATTTTGAACCGCACGGCATATCTCTCGTGATCTGTGGTTGTATGTCTGTACGCGCATCACAAGAAAACTACTTAAGGTGGAAGCGCAAGGTCAGGGCGCGAAATTAAAAATGTCAATGGTTTTTATTTTTTTACGAAAAATTTGGACATCTTTACGATGTAATTTAGTTTATGGTGTTGTATCGCTTTAGGTATTTTTTTAAGCATACTTAATACATCGAGACATCCAATGCAGAATGCTAATATCGCAAAAAACTAAATTACATCGTAAAGATGTCCAAACATTTTGAATTTCGCGCCCTGACCTTGCGCTTCCACCTTAACGGATTTTGATGAAAACAGAAAAAAACTTGTGGCGCTGGTGACTCAGCAGATAACCTACCTGGTCTTCATATAATGTGTGGGCAGATGGATGTCCTCCTCAAACGGGTAGGAGGGCGGGAACTTGACCGGGAACTCGTACAGATGCGGCCTGAGGGCTTCCAACTCGCGGTCATAGCGTTGTAACTGTAATACCAATGTAATATGTCAATAAAAAGCCATTTGGTAATCTGTGCCTGGGTTACATATAAGATACTTTTTATCCCGGTAAATAGACGGGTTCCCGCTAGATGTACAGAAAACCGTATCTCGAATTCACTGAGCGGATCTTATTAAAACTTAGCACGATGATAGCTTATAACATGATCAACATCCATTTTTATCCCGGGAAATGGGCGAGTTCTGTCGGTTTAGAAGTCCACGTGCCCTACCAGTGACTTTAATAATATTTATTGCGGCAGGATCGACTGGTGACGGATGGCAGGTGTTGGCAATGTCCCACTCACCCACGGCTCCCGGAATATCTTGTGATCACTCACCCACGGCTCCCGGAATATCTTGTGATCACTCACCCACGGCTCCCGGAATATCTTGTGATCACTCACCCACGGCTTCCGGAATATCTTGTGGTCACACACCCACGGCTCCCGGAATATCTTGTGATCACTCACCCACGGCTCCCGGAATATCTTGTGATCACTCACCCACGGCTCCCGGAATATCTTGTGATCACACACCCACGGCTCCCGGAATATCTTGTGATCACTCACCCACGGCTCCCGGAATATCTTGTGATCACTCACCCACGGCTCCCGGAATATCTTGTGATCACACACCCACGGCTCCCGGAATATCTTGTGATCACTCACCCACGGCTCCCGGAATATCTTCTGATGGTCGGCGTGCGCGAACTCCTTCTTGCCGACGGCGAGCACGAGCCGGCCGTCGGGCGCGCGGAACTGCAGGCGCGAGGACTCCGCGCTGGACCCGTTCTGCAGGCGCGACGCCGCCAGGTCCTCGGTCACTTTCTGAGGAATATTATTAACTACAGTTCATATTTAACGGACGGCCTGATTAACGCAGTTGGTAGTGACCCTGCTTTCTGTGCCTAGGGTCCCGGGTTCGAATCCTGGTAGGGACACACTATGTGTGATGAGCGCGAATGTTTCGCATGGCAACACACGGGAGCTTACTTTTTTTTTGTAAAAATAATGGCTTTTTAATAAAAGAAATACAAGCCCGCTGAGTTTCTCGCCGGATCTTCTCAGTGAGGTCGCGTTCCAATACGGTTGTAGAGTTAAGAAAAAAAATTTTAATGACAATTTGTAAGTGCCCCCGTAGGCCTATACCCGTAGAACTATATCGTACCTTAACAACTCCTCCAGTGTCCGTGCGAAAATTGAAGTCCCCAAATATGAAGTAGGGCGCCGCGTTGTCGTCAGAGTGCAAGTGACGCAGCGTGTGACGTAACGCTCGCCGCCGACTGCGGCAGTACACCTGCACACAACCACACATGAACACTGAGAGGAGAAATAAAAAAAAAATATATTTATTGATTGTAGGGAAATAGGGCCTTATTGGTTAGTGACCCCACGCCATTACGCTTTAAGCTATTAATTTTAGCTTTATTTATTGTTTATTTAGTACAGTTACTAACCAACTATACTATTAACTAAACACTAACTTACTGACCATTATGTAAGGTATAAATTAAGTATTATTTAACAGGAGGCCAGCTCTTTTATTTATTTATAAAATTATCTGATGCTATTGATTACTCATATTTTCGCGAATACTACACATTGAAATAAAACTAATTATAAATATACTGTAATTAATGGTTTACATGAATAAAAAATATTCTGATTCTATGGGTACATCATTTGGATGTGACTCACCGAGGGGAATGGCTCCATTGCGAGCAGATTGGACGCGTCGTGAAACAGGTGGATGTTGACGAACTCCAGCGCAGTGCCGCGGACACACCAGCGCGTGCGCATGAAGCCCTTGCGGGACCACTTGCACTGTACCAAACCAAATAACTAAGTGTTTTGCTTCTACCTTCATCGTGCGAATTGCCAAGGAATGGAACACGCTACCGGCGCGTCTTTGTTCCCCGTTGACTATAATCTAGGTGTTCTCAAGTCGAGAGTGAACAGGTACCTTCTAGGCAAGTATGCTACATCGTAGATCTCATCGTCGCTTACCATCAGGTGAGATCGAGATCAAATACTTGCCTGTATTGTAATTTAAAAAAAAATGTGAAGCAGTTTAAGTGAACGAACCTGCTTTTTTACCCAACTACGGCAAAGCCGAAAGGAAGGGTTATGACTTTTGCAGTCTATGTATGTATGGATAGGTATATGTTTGTATACAGGTGTAACATAGAGATAGGTCAGAATGCGGACCTCCGAAACTATAAGATATGGAAAAATAAATGTTCTACGGAACCACTTCGTCGAATTGAGAGAAAAGAAAAACTGCATTACCTATTTAAAAAAATAAACTCATAAGTGAATCGAGAATCAAGCCCGGTAATTTTGAAGAAAAAATAGCATTAATATGTAGTTGTAAGGAGTAAACATTTTGTGATGACTCGACTTGACTCACGCGATCACTTGCGCACTTCAATTAGGACACCCCAAAGAGATTTGTGTATTTAATCTCGTCGAAATCGCATCATTTACTCTCTTACAAGTTAATGATCGTTAGCCAATTAGGATGACGCATTATGCTGTAAGATTGTACTTGACTGACCTCCGGGAAGAAGTGCTGCGGAAACTTGGTCTTCTCCTTAGTAGTGATCTTCTCGATGTTTCCACTGTGAACTTCCTTGCCGGCCGCTTCCACGTACGCCTTCAGCTCGAAGTCCCAGATCTTGAGGTCAGTCAGCGAGGAGTGAGCGAAATACATGTTGCCTAGAGCCTGAAAAGAAGACAACAGAGCAACCTTTGAAAAAACCCTGTGTAAAAAGAAGACAACAGAGCAACCTTTGAAAAAACCCTGTGTAAAAAGAAGACAACAGAGCAACCTTTGAAAAAACCTAGTGTAAAAAGAAGACAACAGAGCAACCTTTGAAAAAACCCTGTGTAAAAAGAAGACAACAGAGCACCCTTTCTAGGATTGAGGCGGGCGTGCGGTGCTTCGTCGCTCATTCGTAGCCCAGCCGTCCTGAGGATGCCTCGTTTAGAGGCGAAACATGGTGTCGAATACTTTTTATTTTCACATCGTTTGCGGAAAATTCCCGACACTCGTGACAGACAGTTTCTCGACTAACATCTTAGAGGAGTTCGGTGTTGTAGGCTTCATTAATTATCGATCAACTCGATTGTTTTATAATTGGAAAAGTTGACAAGCCGAGGGTCAGTGATGGGTTCCTCTTAATTGTATTCTAGTTTACATTAACATCGATGTCAATTTCACTCACCGTAAACTTGTCAGGTGCACTGAAGTCTTCATCCAAGAATATCCTGATCTTATCATAGAGCCTTAGCTCGGGACAATCGCAGAGTCTCTGTACGAAGTCTTGAACGTATTGCATGGACTTCTCATACGCTTTCCCCCCCACTTCTTGCAGGTGGAGGGCTATGAACTTGGGGTCCATGCGGGAGACCGCTTGAAGGAACTCGGATGTCCATATCGGTAGCATTACCGATGGCTGGGGAAAGAAAATAGAATGGGAGTTGTATTACATTTAGCGAATGAATGTATTAAGTAGTGTCCGACCGCAACAGGATTTTCAGCCGAAACCGAACCTTCAGTCATGGTCCCAGTTTCAGCCGAAACCGAAACCCGAAACTTGTTTGAAATTTTATGAATGTTAAATCCATCGTATTTTACGCATATATAGACAGTTAACACGTGTAAAAAAATAAAATGAAGCAATTACAGTATGTATCCAAAATAGTTTTTTATTTATTGATTTCTTATATTTACGCGAATATTACACATTGAAATGAAACTAATTTTACGGATTATAAAAAAAATAGTTTCATTTCAATAGTTCTTTATTTGTAAAATTAACAATTTAAATAAAAAAAAAACACATACAACATATTTGACAAACTTTTTCAAAGATCAAAATTAATTGCTTATGTTTACAATAGTCTTAATGATTAGATAACTTGTGTTGTTATTTTCTAATGAGATCTAGTATTTAACTTAGTATTTAAAGAATTATCTTAACATTATATTTAATTATCAGTGAATTCTATTCTATTACAACTTACAACCTGTTTATTTTCCACTGTAGGATAAGACTCTAATTAATGCCATACAAATACATCATCATTAATCATAAGTAAAAACAAATAGTAAGTATTTGTTTTTACTTATCTATACTAATATTATAAATGTGAAAGTTTGGATGGATGGATGTTTGTTACTCTTTCACGCCAGAACGGTTGAACGGATCTGGATGAAATTTGGCACAGAGATAGATTGTAGTCTGGAATAGCATATAGGCTACTTTTTATCCCGGTAAATGAATGGTTCCCGTGGGATATATTTGTTAAAATTTTCATAGAATACCAATAAATTCATTTGATTCTGAGGCGGTACGAAGTTCGCCGGGACAGCTAGTGATTAATAATGTTTACACGAGAAAAACCACAAACTCAAATCATCACGATCGCGCCGTCTAGCGAACTCAACTGGCAATGACGTTCACTCTCACTCGAAGTTAGCCGAATGATGCGCGACAATTCACGAACACCTAGTTTCGGCGGGGCCGAGGGTTCGGCCAATTATTGGCCGAAACCGAAACTGTGCCCGAAACTAGATTTTTTGGCCGAAACTAGCCGAAACGGAACCTTCGGTCGGTCCTTAGTATTAAGACGATTGCTTTCTGCGCCAAGTAGGTAGGTACAATCTTTGTGTTAAGAGCACGAATGTTTGTACCCGAGTCATGGATGTTTACTATCTATATAAGTATATACTGGCTTCGCTTCCAGTCTATTGTACGGTACCCACAATACAAGCGTCGCTTAGTGTGGGACCGTACTGTTTAGTATGTTCGTCTGGCGAGTCCAGGTAGAGGCTGCGTGATGCACACAAATGTTAGTACTCTAAGTCATAGTTGTTTGTGTGTAGATGTCTCACTGGGATCAGCTCCATTGCATGGTACCAGCGTTGTTTAGTTTGCGAACATACAGTTGGTGTTCGTCTGGTGATATATTGTCTTAGCAGAGTTAGGGCTCTTGCTTTTATTATAACTTTCAGGAGGGGTATTTACAAAACCGTCAATTGAAATATTTTTTCAGAAGAGTAGTTATATATATATAATAAAAATCAATTGTTGTTCGTTTGTCTCGCTAAAACTCGAGAACGGCTGGGCCACAGATCACGAGAGATATGCCGTGCGGTTCAAAATGTATGGGAACTCGCTGTCTCCGTTTTGTTCCCCACCACTCGCCACAAAACACATGCAATTACATAAAACCAACCAATACGAAGTCTCACACACACACGCGTGCCAATAATTCGGTGCGTGCTGCGTCGTCGCCGCATACAGCGGCCGTACCACGCGACGCACCAGTTTATTCAAAGTATCGTTAGACGATCTATCCATTACCTCGTAAATTCACTCAGTAGCGAACATAGGTGGTACTTAAAGAGCCATGTATTTTGTACAAAAATAAAAAAGTCGTTGTGCTACATGAAAACTAAAATAACATAATAAAGGCATTGAATATTTTTTGATTTGTTGTTTTTAATGATTTTAAAGACGAATAAATAAAATACTTAATACTGGCTGGTGAAATGAGATTCCATCTTTCGCGTAGTTCACTTTGCTGCTAGTATTTTTGCACACAACCACGGAATAACACGGCGTTTAAAAAAAAAGTTAGAGCTCCGATACCGACGAGCAGTTGCAGTCGACTGACGGCGAAAAGTCTATGTTAGCTTAATTTTGGCTAAAGGTGAGCGCAAGCCCACCGCTTTCATAACATATCTCCTCTCATATATCTGTGGGCTGGGCCGATTTAGCTGATTTTGGTCTTGAAATCTTTGCCGTAGTCCAGGGAAGGTTTACACGGTGAGAAAATATGGAAAAGTTGCGAGGACGAAAAATAAGTCTTTATTGTGCTTTATTTTTTCTTACTGTCACTTGGTCTGTCGAACGTAAGACGAAGGGTGACAAGCCATTTTCACATCATCATGTCACATCCATTATTTTATTTATAATGTGTATTTATTGAATTTGTTATTGCTATTAATTACTTGACATTGTGCAAAATACCCGCTGAGTTGTGGGTGAGGCCATATTCATATCCATTTTATTTCATCGCATCTCATTTCGTAAAAAAGAAGAAGAAGACGAAGGGAGAGTTTTAATGTCGTTAGGATAGGTGATACGAAGTACAGCGGGTCATCTAGTATATATATATAAAAGATGTGTTAGTTATACGATTTTTAACTCAAGAACGGGTGGAATGTGTCTCAGTATCAAATAGTGAATAACTATTAAGACATGGGAAAAATTCACACAAAAAAAAACAATTATACAGATAATTCATTTTCTCATACATTTGATTCTGAGGCGGCACATAAAAAATATATGTGAAGGTCAACACCGCGCATCGGACCGCGGCTCTCGGAACTCAAAACACTGCAGCCTAATGAGTACTACTTAAACAGGCTTCAGTTAGGCATTATTTAAATTCAACATTTTAAGTAGCTCAGTAAAAAAATATAAAACCGCAATAAAGATAACAATCTTGTTTTTCTTTGCATTCTACAGTTTTTTTTTACATAAATGTTCACATCTGCGTCATTTCACAAGGCTGACTTACTCCCGATCGATAATCTATACTAATATTATACATGTGAAGGTTTGGATGGATGTTTGTTTGTTACTCAATCACGCCAGAACGGCTGAACGGATCTGGATGACATTTGGCACAGATATTATAGTCTGGAATAGCAAATAGGCTACTTTTTATCCCGGTAAAATGTATGTTTCTTAGGGGATAGATCTATTTTAATTTTTCATAGCGCAGAGGATCGACATATTTTTTTGCGCGGGTAACACCGCAGGGCAGTTGTCTATAAATCCAATAATCGCATTTGAATATGTTGAAAAATAGATAGGTAAGGTACTTACCTACCTACTTATTCATTACATCACCGACTACCACACAGCATCCCATTATAACATAACCCAACATCCTGTGATATCATTTGCGGTGCGGTTTGTGTCATCCCGGACATCCACATGGACATGATAAGGTCATACATTATCTTATCCTTTTATACATATGGTAAGATGTCATGCAGTGGATTATGCGAATTATCTTAATATATATAAACTAGTTGCGCCCCGCGGTGTTACCCGCGAGTAAAAGGTATGTCCTTTTTAATATACTAGGTTCGCCTTCACTTCATTGTACGGTACTTGTGTCGTATTCCCAACGGGATCGGTGGCCCGACGACACAAACGCCAAATGATTTTGCTTACAATTAAATAGTTACTTCGACTCACCTAATTTGCGGGCTGGTAGCTCCAAACAGATAGGGTCACCTGCGTACGTCAGTCTAGTCTAGGTTAGGGGGAAGTGCCCCACAGGGGGTAGACCTTAAGGTGAAATCTACCTCCGACTAACCTATTGTAAAAGAGTTATCTATTCCGAACAGTACTCATAGTTCAAGTGATGCTTAATGTGGGACTGTATAGTTGGTGCGCTCTGGCCATATTATTATTGATGATTTGATGTTGATCCTGAATATAAGCTTCTTCAAAATATGTATAGTAGTTTTCGAGTTAGATGGACGAATAAAAATCAAAAATTTACATTATTTTTTTCCAGGAAATATATAGCTGGATAGGTACTGCACAGACTTCATTAATTTAAAACATTTTGGGTTTAGCACAAATTTTCATACCCAAGTTAACCTGAGTGTTTATGATAAATATAATTAGTTTTATTCTCACTCAGAGCGCACATAGCTGATAATACAAGAAATTCTTAAGAGTTCCTACCAGTAGATCCAAACGATTTCAACTGGTGGCAGATTCTCATGTTTGACAAAATTTTTGGCTTATGAAAAAAAAAACTATATTTTGCCTTTTGAGTCAAAGGTCTTTATACACTGTGGTTCTTTGTATTTAAGAAAACCAGAAATGAACAGGCTGCAGTACACTACATACTGTCTTACAAACATGTATCTAGGTAGCAATAATAATTATTATATAGAGATAATTGATTGCATAAACATAGTTTATAATAACATCATACAATGCTTGCACAACAACGTAAAAATAATATCTTCAAAATTATAAAAAAAAACAGATCTTTTAATTGTGGGGGTAAAGTAGGAACAGATAATAATAAACAATACCCTTTTTAGTGCCGCTAAGCTATACCAGCCAGCATTTTGCGCGTAATGAAAATTGTTTTATATTTAGAACGCCCACCTTGCCATAGCATCGCGCGCGTTTTAATTCAATTAACAACAAAATTACACTAGTTACCACCTTACATGAAAATAACAATTGATTATCACAAAACACTTACCTCCTCGAATATAGATCCGACGTTGGCGGTCACAAGTAGCATCGGCACTTTATCTGAACCCATTTTTTTAAACTTCAACATGTTCCTGATAATTTTTTTGGCGAAAAATAATTCCACTGTATGAAACCCGCGAGGTTAACGGCACAGCGTTGTTTTATGGCCGTCTTCCTGAATTTGGCGCGAGCACGCCTAAAGTACAAATGCTGGTGATTACATTATTACTTAATTATTTTGTTTGTCCGTCATAAGCGGCTCATTTTTCACAAAATAATAATATAATAATCACCCACTAATAATCTTCGCCCCTGCCCTTTCTGCCTGACATTTGATTTAATCAGTGTTGCCAGTTATGAGTGTCAGTACTGTCAGTCTGCAATCAGCAGAAGATATTAGAGTATTAAAAATGTGAAATTTCCAATTTTGTATGTTTATAAATAATATAATCATCTTGGGTTACATTTAAATATGCACGGATACACAGAGGTAAATAAATAAGCTAGCTTTTTAATTTAGGATCTAATATTATAATGATTTTTTGATTTCTCAATTTGCTGCGTCGCATCCGTGAAACGAAACGTCTGTTTTGAATGAAAATTCCCGCATTTACCAATCAATGACGTCGACTCGGGTTTACGTCACGCCCGCCCATTCTCAGGGCCGTATTTGCGTAAATAAATACGCGGTAATTATATTTACATGAGGTTAAATAATACGTAAGCAAGTGACAGTGCATATTTATATTTATTTTTAAGTGTATTTAAATTTACCAACGCGTGCGTTTGGCACGAGAATGTAAGATTAAAATAAACATCCAGTCGCTATAGAAATATATTGATGTTGTTGTCGTTTTATAGTTTATAGGTATATTCATAATAAAAAAATTCGACCTTTTCGACCGAATTCGACCATTGATTATATTGCCGATAAACATGCTCTTAAAATGAATTGATTATGACAGTATTGATTGATCAATGTAGGTAAAATCAATATCAATAGAAGTTGATGAATCTACCGGTTTCAAAACTCATGAATAAATAGGTACTTACCTACCCAAAAGTACTTCGTAAAGTAGTCACTTACCTAAAGGTACTCATAGTAGGTCGAAACCTTCCAATCTTTGAACTAGATTTCATTTCTAGATTTTTGATTTCTAGAACTTGAAACAGGACAGCCCCCAAGACCAAATAAAATGTACCTACCTATTTGTAGATGTAACGATTACAAACAGATCTCCAGCTTCACAAAATTCCTCTCTGTGAGTTTTCAGGGCGATTCAGCCGCACATGCGAACCACGCTCCGTCCGTGCGGTAAGCGGATAAAATAGAAATCGATAGTTTTGTTTCTATACCTGTAAATCAGGTCAGGTTTATACAATATCTACACAGATGGCTATATGGTAAGTTACGTTGCTTGTAATTATTGAATTGGTGACAATGTTTTTGGCCTTTTTTCGCGGATTTTTTGTTAATTACATGGTAGTTATCTAGGAGAGTTGTGTGTAGTGGATGAAATGAGTTTAGGTTTGTATGTGTGAGTGGGAGAGGTTTATGTGTATGAAATGTAGATAATGCTTGACGATGTGGATTAAAGAACACACCATAAAACCAGTGGTATTAGTTAGGTGCCTAGTAATTTCGCAAAAGGTATTTTAGTAGGCTATTAGTCTCTTGTTTCGGTTTACATTATGTTAGGTATAAACATTGACTTATATATTATTAAATCAATGTGTCGGTACAAATATTTCTAGCAGGCACAGCGTAACTGTCATGTTGTATGAAAAATTTTAACAGCGCCTTTAGGGGACAGTATTAAAACTTTTAATTCTCTATACAAAGTGAACAAATGAGGGGTTAGCTCGATCTATGGGTTAGATCAGTGCAGGAATACGATTTACTTTCAGGCGTCGGCGCCTTCCTTATTGGGCAACGATAGCACGAGCAAACCAATTAGAACGACGCCGACTACAAACTTTTTCAGATAAATACTCATGTCTTACTTATCATTTATTTTCAGATAGATAACTACAATATATTAAAATGGCGCACATCTTATTTTTATTACTACTAGCAGCTACCACTTCAGCTCATGTGTACAATGCAGTGGAAACGGAAATGTTTTCCATACCGATCAGCCCTAATCTATTCAACTGGACTTACCAAGGTATGTGGGCTTTATACCATTGATAAAACTACCTATACCTACTTAACTCTGTTCCCATTTTCGATATTTTGATTCTACAAATTGAACAAGGCTTTTTTATTAGTAAGTACTTATATACTTTTTATGTCAACTTGTAGTAGGTAAATAAAGCCAAATATAATAACCTAACTATAGAATATATTCTTATTGAGCTTTGAGTAATAAATTACCAAGGTTTAATGAAGCTCGCCAATCTCTTTAAGTCGCAACTTTATTGTAGATGATGTACATAGTACTTAGTGTACCTAAGTACGATCGTCACGTTAGGTTCTTTATTGAATAGGCAATCTCCTTTATGTGCGGGTTTCTTCGCTACCTTTACTTTTACGCAACCTACAGCAAGTGATAATCAATAACATTGAGATTCGTACCTACAGCAAATACGAAATCCCAGTGGTGTTAACCTGCACACCGTGTTTCCAAAATTGATCAAGTCGGCTGTCAGTGCTAGCTTAAGTAATAATCATATGTGTTCTTTTAGAATTTGACCAACAATATCGGTTCCACGCGTCACTGCAAGGCAAGCCGGAGCTGCCATCTTGGCTCCGGTACATATACAGCGGTAGACACCACTCTGGATTCATATTCGGAACACCACCTAGAGGAACAATAACGCCGATCACGGTAAGTAGGTATAAATCGTATGTAACCTACATAATACGTCTTAATGCCTTTAAAGCCATAATAGGTATATGTGCAATGATTTTAAAAAGCCTACCGTGTGGCCCCATGGCAATATGTTATGAATACTTAAGTACATGGGGCTTAATAAATTAGTAAATCAGTCAAAAAAAACTATTCTATACATTACTGTAAGATAAGTAGATCTGTTGGTAGGTATAGATCTACTTATGCCAAACTAGGTCAAATCCGACCCTGCAATATTTAAATATAACTTACCTATTTTGAACACTTTTCGATATGCCATAATTATATTATTAATAACAAAAAGTAATGTATATGGCAATCTGTAAGTCTGTTTGTAATATTAAAATAACCGCTTTTTACTAAGTGCATTTGGATGTAAGTATATACGGTACAAATACCAAAAACAATTTTTTTTTCAATTTTTGTCTGTCTGTCTGTCTGTTTGTTTCGGCTAATCTCTGAAAAGGCTGGACCGATTTTGACGAGACTCTCACTGGCAGATAGCTGATATAACAAGGAGGAACTTAGGCGACTTTTATTTTAGAAAAAGAAATAGGATCTCACGAAAAACAATTAAAACCAATGAAAAATTTAATAATTTGTTAAATACCACGCGGATGAAGTCGCGGGTAACAGCTAGTCATATATAACATGATACTCTCATTATTTCAGCTAGAAGTAATTGGCCTGAACCGCCAAGACTATGAGACCCGTCGCGTCCTGATGAGCCTCAACGTACACTCGAAGCCGAAGATGGCGCGACATGAAGTCGAGCTCAAGATAGACAACCTGAATGTGGAAGACTTACTTGACGAGCATAAGTAAGGTTTGGTGGCCCAAGGGTCCCGGGATCAAATCCTGGTACAGTTCAGTTCTATCGTACCTATTGCTACTTAAGTTCTAACTTAACTTATGGTTCCAGGATGACACGCCTGAAAGACATACTCAGGACGAAGCTCTGGGTGGAGAGCAGCGAAGACCTGTACCCCACATTCCTGGCCTCAGCCATTGACTTAGGAGCTCGTCTGCCATTGAAACCCAGCGATGGAGAAGGGTAAACACTTAAGGGTATTTTACTGCCTACTAATAACCCTGCCTTCTGCGCTGAGGGTACCGGGTTTGTATCTTGGTAGGGACAAGCTTTGTGTAATGAGCTCGAAGTCCGCCCACAATCCATTGTACGGTACCCATAATACAAGCGTCGCTTAGTGTGGGACCGTATAGTTAGTGAGTTTGTTTGGTGATATTATTGTTATGTGACCGAACGTTACATAAAACAAAATCTTGACCAACTTGATAAACTTTGACTCAAGGGTCTCAAGGGACTTAAGGGTCACTCGGTGGGGGTCAATGATTGTTGTTGAATGACATGTATGAATCACTATGCATAGATTATGTAGGAATTACAAACAACGAACGAAGAACCATGAATATTGTTCTGTGGCGCTCCAAGAATTGAATAAGTCCATCTTCCCCAGGCTCGTGGTTCGTCTCGGCAGCACCAAGCCGTTCTCCTCAGAGCTCAAGCGACTTCGCGAGGAAGTCCGTCCCCTCTCCCGTCTCCCGAGCTGCCCGCGGGAGTACAAGAGGACCACTGTCGAGATATGGTTCAGAGATGCTGGATTCACCCTTGACTGGTGCAGTTTTGAACTGGTAAGCTTATAATGTTCGGTCGTAGTTCATCAAAATATTATCAAAGTGTATGGGTGTTATCGTAATTGTCTTATTTCACTGTTATCTCATACTTAATAAAGTAACCGATATAGCTCAAAGAATTTCAAAGTAGAAGTGGCAGTAGGCGGCACATAGCTCGCAGAACCGATGGCCGTTGAGGCAGAAAGGTTCGAAGAATGGCGACCACGAACCGGAAGTCGTAGTGTAGGACGGCCCCCACAATGTGGACCGATGATATCACACGCGTCGCAGGAAGCCGGTGGATGCGAGTGGCGGAGGACCGTGATGTGTGGAAATCATTGGGGGAAGCCTTTGTCCAGCAGTGGACGTCTTTCAGCTGATAGAATAGATTAGAATACTAAAAAACCATTTTCATTCCATGAGTCAATTATGTTAGTGGAGTTATAATGCCAGTAGATGGCCATAGCCTAGTAGAAAAATATACCCCATTAAGCGTCGCGTAGCTCGGTCGTACCATAGATGAGATGCTTCGAAGGGGAACAATAAGCTGGCGGTCCCATTGTCATTTAAATTACCCATTCTTAAAGATCTTAGCAAGTTACCACAACTTAGCCGTAAACATCAGTGCAAGATGAACTTTTTGTCTTCACTTTCAGTACAACACGATATACAATGACCGGTCTACCGAACACCTGGAGTACCTTACCGAACTGCCACACTCCAGCAAGTCTTCAAACTCCGTCAAGTTTTTGGACAGCAGTACATGGATTGCACCAAGCCGGCAGTCACTGCCGTCTCGCAGCTACGGCACATCGTTGATAGCAGCGCTGTTGGTGCCAACGCTACTGCTGCTGACTGGCGCTGCAGTCACTGCACTGGTGTGTTGCCATTATGCTGCAGTGTAAGTAACTTGTACTGCCTACTCGGTATAGGGGGGAATATATTTGTAAGCATAATAATACATCGAGGTCTCTCACTCATTTCAATACCTACACCCGTGGTAAGTCTCATGCTGCAGTATGAGTAGACTTTGCTGCCTTTTTAGTAATATGCTGCTGGTCACTCCCGTGCTGCAACTAGCGTACCACTCTCTGATATATCTGTGGTATCACTAGTGCCGACTAGTGTCGACATTGTACTTGCGGACTGCCATTATCACCATTACGCTCGTGTGCTGCAACGTGAGTAGCTTTTACTGCCTTTTTAGTAACATGCTGCTGGTCACTGCCGTGCCGCAACTACAGCTGCGTGAAAGAGTGCAAAAGAAACGGTGTTAATCGCGTCGACTGGGTTTTTTATGGAAAAATACCCTAGTTTACCGAAAAAAAACGAGAAATCCGACTACCTCCTAACTAGTTTATGTAATAACGAAGTGGGTACTAGATATGTTTCATTTTCTATTTCAGACCTGACTCCGAATCGGAGAACTTCCTAGACAATATCTTCCATATCTGTATCGAATATAGACACAGGAGGTTTGGTCAATTTATACATTATGAATAACACTATTAACGCATCTCCTCAATTTGAGCTAATCACCTCAAATTATCTATTAAGGATAAATACAAAAATATTGACAACCATCAAGGACTTAATTACTGCTAACATCATAACCAAAAACTTTTCTACCTAACCCTAGATTTCCCAAAATTGAAGGTTAACGAACACTCGTAAAAAGCTTGTAACGACCACTTCAACCGCGCCACAAGCTACACAGATGGCGCTGCTGACGCTTTCAGAACAATAGACAATTCTTAATACAATCCTGAATCGCGCTATGAGAGTTTTCCACCACGTCTCGGAGCCAAATTCATTGCTGGCAGCACACACTGGTTTTAAGCCTTTGCCTTCAGGCACATGTAATTTGGGCGGGAAATTAATAAGCCGCTCAGTCAATCAAAACACAGTTATCGGGTGTTGCAAGTTATAAACCTAACTATCGTGCATGTTTCACTTATAGAGCTCACCGTGCCGCGAAAGTGGAGATCTGTCGCTACGGTACTGGCAACACCGATCAGACGCATGTCGCTGACAACACCAGCACTAAAAGCCTTGGAGTGAGGTGAGATTATGTTTGTTTAGCCTTTATAAATCCTCCTGTTTTTTTCCAAGACAACCTTTTTTCTGGTACATGGTGGAGATCCTGGAGTAGTAATAGTGGTTGTGGCAGGCTGAGACTCAATAAAAAACCCACATTACAATAATATTTAATTTTGTTTACAGCCCCAACAACAGCCTTATCCGTCCCTACAGCCCTAAATCTACCACGAACATATCAAGCAACTACAACCGACCCCAGCCACCCCCCTACACAGGGTCCACCACCAATTCCCTCCATCATCGGAAGTCTGGAAACCCTGACCGCACCCCCTCGACCAGTGACCACACCCCCGAGCACGGCCGCACCCACCTCGAAGAATCATTGAAACTACTGAACGACGCAAAACTAACCAATGAATTCGAAATTCCAATTTTGAAAGAACCAATCATTGATATTTCCGACGGCGCAGATGACTACGTGCCGTTGAAATCGGACAAAACCAGTTATATCTCGTGCAACCCGGATAACATTGGTTATATGAAAGCGGACTTAGATCATATTGATGTGCCGGATCTCGGCAAGTTCGGAATTCCGGGGATCTGACATGAAGTGTCGGCTGACGGTCAGCCACCTGTCAAAACTTGGTTCTGTTGAAGTAGTAGGTACCTAAATATGTGTGTGAAAATAGTCGAGGCATTTTTTTTAAATAACACATAAAGGTTACTCATTTAACAAGTGTTACTCAAATTTTCATTATGAAAATTAACAACGGTTGAATACTCAAACTCGGTACTTACTTCATATTTGAGACCTATTTCATTGTTGGAGACGGCCTCAAATTTAAGTTGAGCTGTAAGTCTATTTACCTATTTTAATGTTCGTGACCAACCAAATTAGCGCAGACAAGAAAGATCGCTGGCGGCGTTCACACTGTCAATCCGGATCCCCATTTTGCGCGTTCACACTGTCAATCAGGATTCAAAGATTCAAAGTACCGCCAATACTGCCGTGATATCTATGGCTCGTAATTCTTGTAACACTTTGTGACCATACTGACAGTGCGAACGGCGCGAATGGCAGTCTTAAATAATATGTATACAATTCATGAATATGTAATGCAAACTCGCCTTTATTAGTGAACCCTCTAGTCGGATATCTAGTCTTATTAATAAACTAGCTGTTGCCCGCGACTTCGTCCGCGTGGTATTTAACAAAGACAACCGTTGACAACAGCCTGCTCGCCCATTCTGAGCCCGCGGGACGCATTGCAGGTTTTTGCTATCAAACTTAATCAGGCGCTGCGCTGCAACATTGGTTTTAATTTTTTTTCGTGAGATCCTATTTTTTTTTCTAAAATAAAAGTAGCCTAAGTTACTCCTTGTTACATCAGCTATCTGCCAGTGAAAGTCCCGTCAAAATCGGTCCAGCCATTTCAGAGATTAGCCGGAACAAACAGACAGACAGACAGACAGACAGACAAAAATTGTAAAAAATGTTGTTTCGGTATAGGTAACGTGTATACATCCAAATGCACTTAGTAAAAAGCGGTTATTTTAATATTACAAACAGACACTCCAATTTTATTTATATGTATAGATTTACTCTAAATATTTAGTAGAAATAAATAATATCACTAATAAATAAAAAAGTACTTATTTTTTTTCTTGTCAACGTGTTATTAAAGCTTCATTACACTCATGCCAAGAATGATAGCAAGACATTTTGACAGACTGTCTTTCATTATCTTTCTTCTTCTTCTTTACGAAATGTAATAAAATGAATACCACGTAATTGATAGCAATAACACATCAATAAATACACATTATAAATAAAATAATGGATGTGACATGAAGATATGAAAATGGCGTCCTTTTTCGTCTTTCATTATAGTTATATAAAGTCACAAGAATTCACTCATCTCAAAAGCAAATGTAGAAAAGAAATCTTTGCAATTACAGTGTTTTATTTTTAAATAAATTACATAGTGTACAATAATCTTAGAAGTAACATTTCAACGTGTCGAGGTTTCTAAACAAACTATAAATACCTACTTCTGATAACATTAACCAATTGTCATAATTTGTCACTATAACAACAAATTCGTAACAAAGGGGTAAAACAATTAACCTGACATATTACAATGTAGTCAAATTTGTCATTTTCAAGCTCATTCCGTTAAACTAAGCAGCAATTTGCAAAATAGGGATGTCGCCAAAAATCGACACCCCATCTTGCATTTTGGCGCGTTATCACAAAACATTATTGGACTAACTTAGTCGCGCTATTATTATCACTAAATAACAGAGATCTAGTAGCAACAATTATCTCTTATAAAACATAACAACGTACCTACATTGTTACAAACTAGTTATGCCGTTCTAAATATTTGTGAGCCTAAAATAAACGAAATATTTATTCCAGTTATAACGAACCAGCTAATTGTGGGTGGTGGATGCGAGTGGCGGAGGACCGTGATGTGTGGAAGTCGTTGGGGGAGGCTTATGCCCAGCAGTGGACGTGTATATCGGCTGATAGATAGATAGATAGATAATGGACCAGCTAAAACACTTTATTTCTTAGACAATAAGTTCTACTACCTTATTGTACAAGAAATAACGTTCGTTTTTCCAGTAAATAGGCTTTCTTTTTCCAAGCGCATACTTAGAGTTGTATTACCGACCTAGAATTTAACTTTTTAATAGACAAGCCTCAATATTACGTTTAGCGCCATTGGCGATACTTCAAAGGTAGTGTGGCCCACAGTCTTGGCCATGTATTTTCGCAAGGCCAAGCTCAAGATGCAAGTCTGCCAGAATTCTCTACTTAAACACTGTAAGACTGTACCTTTTTGGACAACACTATTTTAAGGTAATGTCGGTACACACATTTTACTTTCATAATGCGCGTCGGCCTTTATGTAACATCGTCACGACAAGAATTCTTGGCGAGAACATGGAGTTTGCAGAAAAATTAAGCATCTATGTCAAATTTGTTCGCGGTATTTCTCGAAAAAAGTAAGTTCACGATCAAAATCTCAAAACGTTCGAGAATAAAATCACAAGCAATACGTTCTTGATACCTTAACTGAACTAGCCTTAATTACATTCTGTTGACCAATGCTTAGACACAATCAACTAGTTCTAGAAATAGTTCCTACACTTACATACTAAACGTTCAACTTATTCCAATGATTTCCAGCAGACGATGGCTCTCATATCATCGGGGGCTTTACCGAACACCCTGTCGCCGTTGTGGTCCACGTACTCATTAATTTGGTAGTCTAGCAGAGTTTTGAATCCGAACACGTCTGTGCCCAGTTGCTGGAAATAATTAACAAAAAATAATAACATTGCTCGCGTTTCCTTAAAAATACAAGAAAAGTTTCAGAAAGTGCTTGTAAAAAATTAAAGGCACACTCCACTCTGATTAAGTATCCACAATAAAATTTCAAGAGCGAGTTCCTTTTTAAAATTCTCATCTAAGGAAGCCAGTGGTTTTGAGTCCCGAAGTAGAGTCCTCCAAAGTAAGTAGAATAAATGAGGGAAGAGGGACCTACCACTGACCCTCGGCTCATCAACTTTTCCAATTATAAACCAAACACGTTGATCGATAGTTAAAGAAGCCTACAAAACTGAACTCCTCTAAGCAGGTCAATTAATCCAAGTCCAAAATCCTTCGGGAGGCCAATATTCAGCAGTGGTGGTCTTTCGACTGTTGCATAGATGCTACTAGAGGGACACTAAGGTATGAAGGGTAGTGTGTTAATCCTGGTTCAGTCATAAATTCTAGCTAACCTGTGTCAGCGGGCTGGTGTTCGTTGTGAAGACTCCAAGGAATCCCCTATCCTTCGCGACGTGCATGGTAGCTTGTTCCAGAGCGCTTATCGCAGCCACATTCTCCTGAGGACCGAGGCTGTCTGCTGTCGCCATCATGAACGAGTGGAGGATTGCACCTGATGTGATATGAAATAAGGTTACAATTAGCTTGTGGAGATTAACAGTGACTTACTTCCCCTTTTTCCTGGAGCGTGCGGACGGCTTGTATTCTCCTTTTCAATTTACTTTATTAGGTACTGAGTACTTAAATATCGGTCTACCCTCAACTTGTTAGGACTGCTGTAACCTTGTTAGAATATTTTGGGCTTTAAACTACACGTAATGACAACTGAGACCACTAGCTTGTCATCCCAAAGAAAGCATGAAAGAGCTCAGATGTCATTTATCAGTCGGTAGCTCATCCAAGATGGGACCTAGCTCCTCCATCAAGATGTTTGTAACCAAAGGATACGACTTTCTCAGCTTTTTTTATCTTTGGAAGTCCTTAACAAAGAACTCACCTTTCCCGGGCGGTAGCATGGTGTCTCTGACGGAGCTCTCGACATACTCCAGAAAGGCCATGATCTTCATCAGCCCACCGGTCTCTTCAGACTCTATGTCAGGTTCGTCGCGCGCGTCGAAGTTCAGAGCGACAGCTACTGGCGTATCTGATGCTAAAAGATAAATATCCCTTTAGATGTTGAACTTTCGGCACCATCGGCTGAAGAGTCATGTAGCTTTTTCTTTGTTATTTATTACATTATAGGCAAGTATTTGATCTCGATCTCACCTGATGGTAAGTGACGATGAGATCTACGATGGAGCATACTTGCCTAGAAGGTACCTGTTCACTCTCGACTTGAAAACACCCAGATTGAAGTCAACGGGGAACAAAGACGCCGGTAGCGTGTTCCATTCCTTGGCAGTTCGCACGATGAAGGTAGAAGCAAATCGCTTAGTACGAACCGAAGGAATGTCCACAGTGTACGGATGACACTTGTCCGTGCGTCTTGTCGACCGACGATAGAATGGAGATGGGGGAATTAATTCTTGTAAAACCTTTTTAATTTATGCCCAAAAAGACTAGGGTAGAGGATTGTGGTTATTGAGTACATACCATCTTTCAGTACAACACTGAGCCTGGCTTCGAGCAGCGCCGGCCAGGTCTCACTGATGAGCACTGCGTAATCCTTCGTGTCGATCTCATGCTTCAGGAACTGCTCCAACTCCGCCTTGTTATAAAACGATGACACTATCATCCTGGGAGCATAAGAAATATGATGATTTCCGTACTTATCTGGATGGAAATAGAAATTAGATTGGTATACAAGAACGTATGTGTGTTAGGTGTGGTATACGCTCCTTGCGAAGTACAAAATTTAAATTAATATACATTACAGGTTCATAATCCTTATCAAGAATTCTCGACAATAATTAGCGTAAAAGGTTGAAGTGTTACTACACTCTGGTTTTCGTCATTCCAAATATTAGTTTGTCACGGCTTCATAATATGGTTGCATTGTTATTAAAGATAACGGTACTCACTCGATTACCCTCTCTTTATGGTGATCGGCGAGAGGTTCCGCCGTGTACTTGGGTTCAGTATCATCATTGCCACAGTGCGGAGTGGTCGTCAGCTTCGGCAGAATCTCGCCCAGATTTGCAGCGCCAAGGAAATCGCTAATTTCTGCAAGAAATACATAACTTGGTAAGACCATTATTTTAATCGTAGCCACTAGGACTATTAGCAGACGTTTCGAAAGATTATATCCCGGTAAAATATATGGTTCCCGTGGGATAGATTTGTTTTAAATTTTTCATAGAGCAAAGGATCGACATGATTTTTTTGCATAGACAGTGCTAGTTTTGGGGAAAGGACATACTTCTTAATCGGGGGTAACACCGCGGGGCGCAGCTAGTTATTGTATATTATAATCACCTATGTAATACCCCTCATCCCTCAGCCGTGTGATGGTGTAGATGGAGTTGAGCGAGTTCCCGCCGAGCTCGTAGAAGCCGCGGCGCGCGCTCACCGGCGCACGCGCCGCGCGCCCCACCACCGCGCCCACCGTCGCGAACAGCACCCGCGCGGCGGCCATGTGCGCCGGCTCCACGCCCGTGTAGTCGATGTCTAGAGTAATTTCTGAATCATCTGCAATAAAAAGATCTATATAAGCTTGGCTGGTTGGCTTGGTAGGGAACTAGGGTCATATGCACACGTTCAAACTCTCGCATCTATGGAACTTCTGAATGGCATTTTCTACCATGATTATCATTTGACAGTACCTAGAAGACTACTAAAGCCGTCGGTCTCTCTCCATTCGTGTTGGATTGCCGTCCCATAGACCTATGAGAGTGAGAGAAGAGAGAGGGGACCTGATTACATACCATTATTATTCGTATTCTCGTACATCTTCAGAAGCGCCTGCCTGTCGACTTTTCCATTGACGAGCAACGGGATACTCTCCACTTCGATCACCTTCGTAAATACATAAATTTTATTTAGTTATAGAAAAATAAAACAACTTTATAAGTATAAAGCAACCGAATTAACAGTCCTTCACCAGGGCCCCAAGTCTGCTAACACAATCGATGCATAATCGAACATCAACCGCATAGTAACTCTTTTGACAGATATCCCATACAATATCTGTCAAAAGTGACAGTTACTATGCGGTTGCTGTTCTATTATGAATCGATTGTGTTAGCAGACTTGGGGCCCTGGAAGGTTTCAATTATTCACCAGAAGTCAAAACCCTTACATGCTCATGGACTAAGATCTATTTCTACAGTTCTTACTTGAGGTATCATGTACTGCGTGAGAGAATTCCTTAGGCTGGCCTCGATTTGGTGGGCTGTGATCCTGGCATCAGGTTTGTTGGTGACGAACGCCAAGATCTCAGGGTTGCCGCGATCCAAACCATAGCATAGCACAACACCTAAAATTGATGCCATTTTAAGGAATGTTGTATGTAATCTGTATATCCATAACTGAGGAGACAAGTTTTCAAAGGATCAAAGGAGGAAAGAAAGGTGAGGACAAGATGGAGGAAGGAAGGGGAAGGAGAAATAAGAAGGAGCTTCTGCAATATCGCTTCAAATAATTTCGTTTCCCACTCTTCGTTCGAGACTTAGTAGTAGACATCTCATCTGAAGGCCCGTGACAACCGTTTTTTAACACAAGTGTTGGACTCTCACAGTGCAAAGTCACATTGGGATTTACTGTAATTCTAAGTATCTAACCACCCACACTCTGAAAGTGTATCTAGTAATGGAAAAACGCTAGAAGCTATTTAATAATAAAACTTGGCAATGAACTCACACTTATCTACGCCTTCAACAGCGGCCACGGCTCTATCGACTTCTTGCAAATCGACCCGGTGCCCCCTGATCTTGATCTGTGAGTCAGTGCGACCAGCGAACAGGATACAGCCTTTCTGCAGGATTCCGAAGTCCCCAGTGCGGTATAGACGACTGAAATCTGGATAGGAAATTAAACATGGTTCGCTGAAATAATGACTGATAAGTTTCTAGGCTTTCTAGCGCCCATTCTAGCTATGGTGAGAAAAAAAAACAAATACCTGAATAATTGTATGGCTAATAACTTGATGCTTTTAAAACAAAAATGTAATTTACTCGAGAACGTGAGCATGGACGCTTTTGCTTTCTTTTTTTGTATTCTGATAGTTTTAAGAATTTGGTGCCAAAGGTTGCAATGCTGAGAACCATGATGGCATCCATTTTGATCGTTGAATTTAAAATCCATTTTAACCCACTGCGATCGAGATATTAATCGGATAATCGTTAGTGTGTTTCAGCAGGCAGTGGTTCGGCCCCAGTCCATTGTACGGTGGTACTGATAATACAAACGTCGCTTAATTTAGGACCGTATAGTTGGTGTGTTCGTCCGGCGATATTTCCTATTAGTATTTTTATACTCTGGTTCTGGGCTTTCGTGTTCATGTTTGGTGCCAGTGTACCTACTGCTTGAGTAACCACTTACCAGGATGTGCAGCATGAGGGTTGTCGCAGAACCTGTCGGCGCCCTGCCCGCCCACGTAGCCCGCCGCCAGGTTGCGCCCCGACACCCACACCTCACCCGGCTCGGACTCTATGGCGGGGTTCATCTCCTCATCCAGAAGGTACACAGCGCAGTTGTCGAGGGGAAAACCTGGTGAAAGACCCAATTGGTAATGTTGGTAGTGACCCTGCTTTCTGTCTCTTGGTTGGGGTATACTTTTTGTGATGAGCACGGATATATAATAATACCAGCCCTGTTTAATGTCCCACTGCTGGGCACGGGCCTCCACTCAATGCGAGAGGCTGGGCCATAGTCCACCACGCTGGCCCAGTGGGGGTTGGTGGACTTCACACATCTTTCGAGGGGCTCTCTTAGAGATGCAGGTTTCCTGGCGATGATTCTCATCACCGTATAGCAAGTGATGATCGTGGTTGAAAATGAGATTCGCACATTAAATCCAGAAATCCCAGAGGTGCTAGCCGTGGTTTTGACCTGCGATCCTCGTTACCGAGGCAAGCGTTCTACCAACTTGGCTATCACTGCTATCGATCACGAATGTTTGCAACCAATCATGGTCAATTATCGGTAATTATATACTGGGATCGCCCCCAGTCCATTGTATGGTACCTACTGGTCAATTTGGACCTCACAATGATATGAGACACTAAAGGCTTGATTTGTTCTAAGACAGAAAGCTGACATACTTTGTGTT
This sequence comes from Pheosia gnoma, assembly GCA_905404115.1. Classification (NCBI taxonomy): domain Eukaryota; kingdom Metazoa; phylum Arthropoda; class Insecta; order Lepidoptera; family Notodontidae; genus Pheosia; species Pheosia gnoma. Next base: position 1,014,853 of record FR989916.1, read on the forward strand.
AAACGCAGTTCAGGAAAAATAGTTACCAACCTAATGGGGAAAGAGGACCCACCACTGACCCTCGGCTTGTTAACTTTCAGCTTTTCTTTGCTTGTTAGCTTTGTTTGGGTCAGTGGTGGGTCCTCTTTCCCCATTAGGTTAACAATGGATTTCCGCCAAGTATCGCCTACTTCTATCAATTAAATAGTTACCAATTGGAACCGTAGAATGCACATCCAAATGCGTAGACCTCTCTATCACGTGATACGTTACATCGCCCATGACCTCCGTGCTCCCATAGAAGTTCGCCAGCTTATACCCGTTGTGGTCTCCAAAATACTTAAAGAACTGCGCTGCCTGGTCCTTGCTAAGGGTCTCCCCCGAGCATACCCAGAGCTTGAGATGTTTCAGCGGACGCTCTGAAGGTTTCAGGGAGAGGTACATGAGGATGGAACGGAGGAGAGTCGGCACTAGGACAAGACGTTGGATCTGAAATAAAAATAAATATTTAACACTTATTCGGTACTATGCCTTATTATACGATGCAATAAAATTGCACTGAGACGTCGTGCTAGTTATGTTCGGTGTCACTAACGCTTGTTAGGACAGAAGGGCTAGCACGGAGGTCAAGACAAACCCTATGTCACCAATTATATCGCACCGAGTCGCTTTCTCCCTTCCGTGATTCATACGAGAGAATAAATAAATATTAATATCGCCAGACGAACACACTGTATTGTCTGTATGGCCCTAAGCTAAGCAACGCTTGTATTATGGGTACCGTACAATAGACTGAGGGCGACCTCAGTATATATAATACTTATATAGCTATTAAACATCTACGACTCAGATACAAACATTCGTGCTCATCACACGAAGTTTGCCCCTACCGGGATTTGAACCCAGAACCCTTGGTATAGAATACAGGGTCACTACCAACTGTGCCAATGGAATCGTCAAATTATTCAGTACGATGTTCAACTAAAGATGCATCAGAGAGCCCAATCAATTACCTGATTGTTACCCAAAACATTGACAAGTTTCTGCGGGTCCCTGGTGGTCTCCCTCGACAGGATGATCAGGGTTCTGCCGTGGAGAAGCGGCCCCCAGATCTCGCAGACGGAGTCCACGAAGGTCAGAGCAGTCTTCCAAACGCAGTTCACTTCGGCGTCAGAGTAGGGGAATGTTCGGAACTGCCACCAAAGACGGTTGCAGATTGCTGAGTAGGGAAGCCGGACGCCTGGTGGAATATAGTTCATTGGTTATCTTCTATTTAATCAAATTCTAAATACTGGCTGACTGACAGACAACGTTCAGCCTTTACCGTTGTAGGATATATCCCTTTGTACCCTGGAGGTATACTAAGAGATTTTGGACATTCTACCCCTAAGGGCGTCAAGTAAGGGGTCAAAGGAAGGAACATTACTCTTTAAGTTACGATCGGGCCCATGCCTGGCTATCTTAATTAAAACACTTTGAGAAATTAGGAGGCGCTTTTGAAATATATTTTTGTCATTCATGAATGCTTTTTATTATAATTTTATATACGTTAATTTTGATGAAAGATGTATTTATTTTCTTTTATTTTAGGCGATATGCTGTAATCCTTGAAAGGGTTGGCAGACGTGCACTCCAGTTCACCGAATTATATCTCGCCAATGTTATTTGGTCCCAATGTAATAGTCGGCAAGTCTTATGCCCCAACGCTAGGGGGTAGGGGGTAGGGCGATGTTTGTCTTTACAGCAGGTGCAAAGACAAGTGAGAGTTAGGGTTTGTACGTGCACACCATGTTTCCCAAGCAGGCATTCCACTAACTTGAGCATCACGGAATTTTTTCACGTTTTGAATTCAAATTCAATGAATAGGGGTCTTAATATCTACACCACAAGGTGGACCGATGGTATTACACGCGTAGCAGGAAGCCGGTGGATGCGAGTGGCGGAGGACCGTGTGGAAGTCATTGGGGGAGGCCTATGTCCAGCAGTGGTCGTCTTTCGGCTGATAGAAAAAAAAATAGAATAGAATATCTATACATCATCATCAGTACCTTTGGGCACTCCAGTGCTTCCCGAAGTATACAGCACTATGGCAATACTCTCGGATCTTGGAACCGCCAGTACTTCCACGTCGTTCAGCCCATCCGCTGCTAGCCCACTGGCCTCGAGCGCCAATTCCTCGAAGGAAATTGTTGGTATACCACTATTGGCGAACATTGAGGGGTTGGCTGAAAACGGTCAAGCAATGTATTAACAATTAGATTATAGTTGGCAATTTGTTTATTCCATAATTAGCTCGCCCGGCGAACCTCGTACCGCCTCAGAATCAAATGCATGAGAAATTGAAATAAAACTAATTTTACGGATTTTATCGCGTTTATTTTCTGTTTTTACGTTCCAGACGTTTCGGCTGCCTTATAGCAATCATGGTCACGGAAGGACTCTGATGAGAAGTAAAGCATCCGAATCGTCGGCGAACACCGCGGGGCGCAGCTAATGTCTAATAATATTATTTATTTCTATGGGAATGTTATCTTTATATCCTACTGATGGCTTTGTAATCTTTTACACTATTATTGTAAAGCATACATGGTACTCACCAGTGTCGTCATAGATAACCAGAGACGGCTCCGAGTCCTTCAGGATATGCGTAATCCTCGCTTGCGGGAAGCTGGGCTCCATGGGTACATACGCAGCTCCGGCCTTCCAGGTAGCCAGCAGGGCCATTACTGTGCTGGAAACAGATTAAATATAAATAAATATCGCCTGATGAACACACCAACTGTGCGTTCCCACACTAAGCAACGCTTGTATTATGGGTACCGTGCAATGCACTGAGGGCGAACCCAGTATATATTACTTATATGTATAGATATTAAACATCCATGACTCGGGTACAAACGTTCGCGCTCATCACACAAAGTTAGTCCCTACCAGGTTTCGAACCCAGGACTCGCGGCACAGAAAGCAGGATCACTACCAACTGCGCTAATCAGGCCGTCAATATGGAAAAAACATAAGAAATGTTGTTGTTATGTTTAAATATTGTTTTATACAAGATGATTCAGGACAGGTATACTAAGCTTGGAACTTGTGCTACTTTAACGCATTTTTAATCATTATGTGAAGTCGGAATTTCTATATATCACACTAGCTGCGCCCCGCGGTGTTACCCGCAATTAAAAGTATGTCCTTTTCCTCTACATCCTTTTGCAAATGCACGGTTCCTGTAACATATCCCATAAGAGCCGTGCATTTTTTCGGGATAAAAATTACCCTATGTCATTTTCTGACCCCTAAACTACCACTACCTATGCAAAAAATCATGTCGATCCCTTGCTCTATGAAAAATTAAAACAAATCTATCCCACGGGAACCATATATTTTACCGGGATAAAAAGTTGCCTATGTGCTATTCCAGACTATAATCTATCTCTGTGCCAAATTTCATTCAGATCCGTTCAACCGTTCTGGCGTGATTGAGTAACAAACATCCATCCAAACTTACACATTTATAATATTATTATAGTGTGATTAGTGGGATAAATTCGTTGTTGTAAATAAATAAGATGTTGTAACCATATAAACTTACTTGTGCGTCGGCTGCATACATACAGCAATGATGTAGTCCCCATCTCTGTTGGTGCCGCTGGGCCTGGCGCGAGATGATATCGCTCTGCCGAGGGCGTTAGTGCGAGCATCCAACTCAGAGTAGCTCACCGTTGTGCTAGACGTTTCATCTGTAAAATTATTTATGAAACTTATTTTATACGTTTATCATGAAATGTGTCCCCTAACCCTAGCAGTAAAACTGTGGTTACTTTACTGAACATTTTCCGGATTGCTTGGGAGAATTGCCGCAGACGTTGTTGGACACATTTTTGAAGTCTAGAAGAGTTACACAAACTTCCTTTGAAAAATGAGTTAGAGAAAAAGAGAGAGTGGGACGAATTCATTTGTGAAATGATAATATGTGATTCTGAGGCGGTACGGAGTTCGCCGGGACAGCTAGAAGAGCATAGAAGAGCAAAGTCGATTGGAAATTTGATAAGAAAATGTGTAAAAAATTTATCAGTGGTATCAATTTTTGTTTTTTAAAATCGACATATCGAAATTCTGACTTCACATAGTATTTGAGAATGCGCTATAGAATCCCAACTTCAAACTATGACACAAGGCCGTCAAACACCGCACCCCTCCCGTGACCATAGTTGCTGTAAACCAGCCGAAACGTCGGGAACGTAAAACCATAAAATAAACGCGATAAAATGCGAAAAACTAGTTTTATTTCAATTACAATTAAATATGAAATTAACTCTTTCGATTTTCCAGAGAACTTTCGTGTTTCCAATTATGACTGTAAAACAGTGATTACATGCCTCATTTACAAAGCAATTTACTTTATCAATCAATTTTAAAAAGCTTTTTAGAGACACTCAGCTTAACCATTCATGTTACGATTGAGTGTATTGTTTAATTGCACGCAATTGGGACTCGATAATGAATCAATTGTGTGGTACTGAGTGCCATTCTAATTAATGGTCATTAAAGTAAGAACAGAGTAAGAGTGCAGAAATTCAAAATAAAATAGTGACGTTAGACTTTTGTATATCTCCCAGTAAGTCCGGTAATTTGTCTGTAACGTATCCTCCACATTACTGATAGGATTAGAAGGGTTTATTGAGCCTTGTCTATTCATTAGACCTGCATAAAATCTCCCATATTAGGCTCATTCGAAGCCCAGTCTTCCTGAGGATGCCTCGTTTAGAGGCGAAACACGTGTCGAATACTTTCTTATAATTGCTTCATTTCGCGGAGAATTGCATTTTATTTGGGTCCCGTCACCCCTGACAGATTGCCTCGACTAACATCTTAGAGGAGTTCGATGTTGCTGGCTTCTTTAATTATCGGTCAATTTGTTTGGTTTGTATTTTGAAAAGTTGACAAGCCGAGCGTCAGTGGTGGGTTCCTCTTCCCCCATTTGTTTAACGATGGATTTCCGCCAGGTATCGCCTAGTTCTATCAATTATACCATATTAGAAAGTTATTTCTACTTGACGTGGCATTGTGGGTGATGCCATTTACAAATATAAAAAAAACCTTTCCCTTGGACGTTATGCCTGGTCTTCCCGAGACAGCTAGGTCTCGTGATTGGCCCAAAACTATGTCATCGGCCATCTTCAACCAATGAGCGGTGGTAATTATTTAAGATGTCTAATGGGAAAACTGATCGTGAAGTAGTCTTGGTTCATCGTCGCAAGAGAGTACCTGCCTTTGGCCTTACCGGTGTAAATCAGAGCAGTGTTCTCGCTGGTGCCGAGGTGTGCCAGGTGAGTTGTGAGAGGGGCGGCCGCCACCAGGCTCCGGGGGCCTGTCACCACGGACACACGCGGCAGGGAACCCATGGCGTCTGCAAAGAGAAACTTATCTTATTTGACTATTTGACGTGGGCTGGGTAACAACACAAGCAAGCCTACTACCAACATGCCATAGATCTATATGAAATAAATTGTAGCGACCTCTTCAACCTCGCCACAAGCTACACAGATGGCGCTGCGGACGACATTCAGAATAAAAGACGGTTCTTCACACACACTCCTAAAACGCGCTATGGGAGTTTTTGGAGAACGTAACATATATACAAGATCCCAACCACAATCATCGGGGCACAGCGGCCGCCCCGTCAGGCATACCACCTACCTGGCAGGAAGATCTTCCCTTTACCGCAAAAAAAAAAATAGACTTTGACTCGACATTATTGTATTGAATTAGTCGTTTATTTAGTTTTTTTATTTGCAAAATACATGTTACATTTATAAGTAGCTGATGCTGAGTAGATAGGTACTTAATCTAGAATCTAGATGTTGGTGCCAATTCTGGTGACCTTGTCTACACTAACTCTATCGTCGTCTCTCTCATAATGTGTGAGTGAGCAAGGGAGATATATTTTTAGATGCGCCAAAAGTGAATGGAAAGAATCTGTGTATTTGTGGTCTTGAATGAGTTTTCAATGTATCAGATTACATGGTACTTATGACAAAAGCTGATAATTATTCGAATTTTCCTTGTATTGATTTTCTTCCATTAACGTCAGCTTGGTATGATGAGGATCGGTAACTCGGCTTAACACAGTAAGTAGCTGGTTTTACCCATGCCATTGGTAAGACTACTATTTAGTATTTAGTAGTTTTTCGGAAACACAACCGGTATGTCAAGTGCGAGACTATTCGTAAGCTAACCGTATACTTTACAGTCTACCGTATTTAGACATTTTCTATGGAGAATTGAAAGCTTTAAATACCGTCTGCTAGAGGCGCTCTTCAATTCCCCATACAATACGTCTAAATACGGTAGACTACAAAGTATACAGTTAGCTCGCACTTGACGTGCAGGACGGTCCAATAGTAAATGCGTGTTTAAGATATTAATATGCAATATCGTCACTCCTGCTGAAAGAAATAATTTTAACCGACTTCAAAAAGGAGGGGGTTCTCAATTCGGTTGTATTTTTTTTTCATCATTTTTCTAAAGCCAACAGTTCAACTCTTAAGAACTTTGTACTAAATAAGTACTACTCAACTACATCGTGTCGCGATCGTCGCATGTTGTGCGAGGGATACCTAATTAGGACGAAGATCTACCGTGAACTAATGATAATAAGGTTCCAAATTGCTATTGACATCACAATCGTATCGTGACTGTTAACGAACTGTCCATTTTGGCGATAATACAATAATTAATTGATGCGATTACTGTGCAGGTAGCAGCGGATTCATGAATGGCTCGGCGCTCCATTGAGATATCTTGGCGAGGAGTTGCTGACCAGTCGAAAGTACTAAGCATACAAACTATTAAAGGCTTTGCACGAAACAAAGAGTTCCGAAGGCATTTCAGTCGTTATACCTACTATAAGTACTGAAGAAGAAGCCAATACATTTATTTCCAACCAAAGATTACAATTTCAATGGAAAATAGATGTCCAATTATTTATGACCCTGTATGGGGTCATTTGGGAAAGTCGAGAAAGCCCTACTTAATTAATTCTATGAAGAGTTTTTACCCACAGTTTTGTGTTAATCAACCCACAGAATAAAATTTTCCATACAAACTTTGACTCCCCATTTGACCCCCATAGAGGTCGAATTTTCGAAAATCCTTCCATGTGCTCATCTACGTTACATAAGGGACTCCTGTGCAAAATTTCATGCTTCTAGGTCCAGCGGTTTGGGCTGTTCGTTGTTTGTGTGTCAGTCAGTGAGTCAGTGTTGGAATTGTATTAAGTAGATAATAAATATACCACAGTAATGCATCTCTAACAAGGAAATAACAACTTGTAAGCAATTATTCAGTTAGCATTTATTATACTTATAAAAACTATCAACCTACCATGATGTTATCTGTTAAATGCGTTGCGTCAGATTAAAATATTTATATACATACCTCTATGGTATGTCATGTTGAATATTTATTGACATTACTCTAGGGCAGGGATTCCTAAACTATTTTCCAAAATGAACTGATACCTCAGAGTTCTCCTCAGAACCAGATAGCCAAATTACTTTAAAAATCCTATCTCTAGAAGTACAGCAATGATAATTCCTACTAAAATATTAGTCATTTTTATAACAAGTTGATACACGTAACACTACTTATACATTATCTTTAAAGTTTCAAATCAGAACTTGTGTTAATTAATAGGGGTCGATTTTTAGACGTCGACGACTCCCACAGTCAGTTTTCGTTTATGCGGACCCCTGGGAAACCGATATCGACCCCAAGAGGTCGATGTCGATCTCTTTGAGAATCTCTGCTCTACGGTATGTCATGTTGAATATTCATCGACTATCTATCTTACACATATAAGGTTAATCCCTAATATGGGTTTTCCCATAAGATTGATAAACACAGTACCTAGTAGATATGATTTCAATGATCATTTGTGCTGGATATACCTACGTGCAAAAGACACCAGGAATACAGTAAATAGTAGTCAATGTCAGACAAATAATTTATTTTGTACTTCAACCGTGCCCAGAACTCGTACGCGTGGACTTTTAATTATGCCTGCCATTTCCCAGGATAAGCAATATTCTAGATTTTAATGTTCTTTACAGATTTTGAGTTACAGTATTTCCTGGGATAATTAGTACCTATTTTATATGTTGCCCCGGGATATATCCTATCACAACGGCAAGTTTCATCAACATCCTCCGACTAGTTTTCACATGATGCGCGAACAGACAGAAAGACAAAACTGCAGCTCTTTATAGGAAATGTCCTCATAATATTGATTTTTATCATGGCAATACCTTAGTTCAGCTTAGTTTGCAAGCCAATAGAATTAGCGCCAATACAACCTTGAAAGATGCCTAGCATTTTTTTTTAAAATTAAATGTCGTCATTGGACACGGTATTGTTATTGGAGTCATGATCGTCGAATCAACGAACATTGTTTTATTACTGCATTGTTCACGAAATAACAATTATTGTGTTGGTGTTTCTGTCTTTATCGTGTTCCCAAGTGTGAGAAGAGTACAGAAACATTACCATGAAGATGTATAAAGTTGCGAAATTTAGGGGGATTTGGGCCATATTCCACTATGACCCTGGCAATACGAGATGGCGTGCTACACCATTTTCTACTAAAATCACATGTCAAAAATGCATTCAAGCTTCGCCTCCAAGTACAAGCCTAAGTAAGGCTTGAGTTAATAAGTTAATTAACATAAACAAATTGGTGTGATTGCTTGTCAATTTGTTTGACATACTTATCGGGTTGATGACATACTTATTGAGCAATTATAGTAGCTGCGCCTGCGCGCAGCTAATTGCCGTTGTCTCACGATAAACCCATAGATAGTGTTACTGATAGTTCGATAGCTCAGAGGAGGGTGAAGAAAAGGGGTCGATTTTATATGCGAACATTATAATAGACAGAACCAAACTAAACAATCACAAATAAAACAAAATAAGAATACAATTCAAAAAATAATAAAAAGAAAATAAACCTAAAAATAGGTCCAATTACCCACAGATGGGGTTATTCCGCTGTTTGTTGAATAAATACAATTTAGTATTTTGCTTGTTGTCGAAACAATTAAGGAAAACCAAGAAGGATTGTCAAAAATAAACATTATTTTTTATAATTTTGACCTATGTATGTCTCGTGTGCAAACTTCTTTGGTTTTATCCGTACATTCAGGCAAGCCCCCCGTGCGCCACAGTGGGACCCTAAAAAGCGCTAGTATTATTTTATTATTAATAATACAAGTGAACATATCAATGTGAACTATAAATTTTAATTGGAAAGTGGCCAATAAAATACAGTTCTAGGTTACGACTAGTTTATGAATGAACTCGCACGGGCTACGAAAACCGTTAAAAATATATATATATAAATATATATATTCAACTAGCTGTTGCCCGCGACTTCGTCCGCGTGGTATTTAACAAAGACAACCGTTGACAACAGCCTGCTCGCCCATTCTGAGCCCGCGGGACGCATTGCAGGTTGTTGCTATCAAACTTAATCAGGCGCTGCGCTGCAACATGGATTTAATTTTTTTTCGTGAGATCCTATTTTTTTTTCTAAAATAAAACTAGCCTAAGTTTCTCCTTGTTACATCAGCTATCTGCCAGTGAAAGTCCCGTCAAAATCGGTCCAGCCATTTCAGAGATTAGCCGGAACAAACAGACAGACAGGCAGACAGACAGACAGACAAAAATTGTAAAAACTGTTGTTTTGGTATAGGTATCGTGTATACATCCAAATGCAATTAGTAAAAAGCGGTTATTTAAATATTACAAATAGACACTCAAATTTTATTTATATGTATAGATGTATAGATTAATTGGAACTCAGAATAGGAGCGCTCGTAGAAACGAATTATAATCATTGGACCGTGAATTTTTTTTATTCATATTCTTTTTATTGACCATTTATCTGTGATGAAGGTAATATGAAACTTTTTATTTGTGTTTTTTTTTGTTATTTGCAATGGTAACAGGTTGACGGTATTTTTTTTTGTTATTTGCAATGGTAACAGGTTGACGGTATTTTTTTTGTTATTTGCAATGGTAACAGGTTGACGGTATTTTTTTTGTTATTTGCAATGGTAACAGGTTGACGGTATTTTTTTTGTTATTTGCAATGGTAACAGGTTGACGGTATTTTTTTTGTTATTTGCAATGGTAACAAGTTGACGGTATTTTTTTTGGCCAATGAAGCGTGGCATTTTGTTTCAAAAAAAATTTGTGATTGTATTACATAAAGTATGGATGTTTGTACTGATATTATTTTATTGTCTATTATCTTACGCAGAAATATATTTCAAGTGGTAAGTATCATATGTAAACCTTTTGATTCATTCTAACATGTAGGTATCTTAATGTTCTATTAATTTCCTGTCTGACAATAAAAGTAATTTCCATACATATTCATAATACTGCCGCCATATTATGAGGATTATTAAATAAGCATAAAATAATTTCAATGTTTCTAACTTTGAATAATGATTTCAATAAATATCTAGAATAAACTTAAAATATTTCGTTTGCTATTGAATAAAATCCTCTACGACTAACAACTACAGAAAAAAGCCATTACATTAAAAAAGAAACAAAATGGCATAAATTTAAAAATATTATTTTTTTTGAATTTCGAACGTTACGCTATAAAAAATAACAAATTCGACTCCATAGTCGCTATGGTGCGTTGTTCTAGGTCAGTAACCGCTTATATTACCGACTTTGACCCTGATACTTATATGATTTGAGGTGCTGTGAGTCATATGATTCTAAAAGCCCATCAATTTTATAAAATTTTACAAGATGTTGACTTGTAAACTGTTCTTAGTAGAAGTATAAGTAAAATGTAGTCAACGCAACTTAACGCAAAGCAAAGTGTAATTGTTAATTTTTTTTTAGGTTGACATTCGGCTACAAAATAGTGGAATTCTTGCCAGTATCGAGTATTTCTTGAGTATTATTTTGAGTATTATTTCGATGATAATGATAATGTCGATGACGAAAGATGATGATAAAATGGATCCCCTACTACTATCAGTAAAGCTGTTGATACTTTACTGATAATTTACCGGACATCTTGGGAGAACTTGAAAAGTCAAGTTATACATTACAATTTCCTTCACTCGTGCACTGTTATGATCACGCAATGATTAATATCCCACTAATATTAACAATATTATTAATAAAGAAAATGAAAAATGAATTATAAATTGTCAACTTCACGGTTTATCTTCCCGCCAAAAAGTCTCAAAATACAGTTAAAAAATAACTGAACAATTTATTTACACAGACATACACAACGTTGATAATAATATCAACATATATCCGTGCTAATAAATAAATATGCTCGTAAACTATTGGTTTAAATAAACATATACATAGTTATAATTGAAATACCGGATTCCCTCGACAATCATCAGATCATTGCAGCCTCATTGAATTTCAAATTGATTGCTGACCAATAAGATAAATGGCTGTTAATTTTTTAATTCAATTCTCAACACAATAAATAAATATTGCCCGGCGAACACACAAACTATACGGTCCCACACTAAGCAACGCTTGTATTATGGGTACCGTACAATGGACTGAGGGCGAACTCAGTATATAATACTTATGTATATAGATAATAAACATCCATGACTCGGGTACAAACAATCGTGCTAATCACACAGAGTTTGTGCTTACCAGGATTCAAACCAGGGACCGTATCACAGAAAGCAGAGTCACAACCCACTGAGCTAATCAGGTCATAGACTGCTTGGTCTAATAGCCGTGAGAGAGGCCTGCCCTTTAGATCAGGGTTCCAATCCTGGATCGTGAAGAAGTATCGTTTATATCTAGAAAATTTAGTAACCGCCCGCAATTAGGCCGCGGTGGTGTAAATAGCTCAGAACACAAAATAAAATAGAAATGTCATCGCTTATAATTTGTTCCACAAGCAAGACTTGAAAATAATATTAATCGGAATCGGGGACAACCTACGGAGAATGTTATTGGCTGACCCACGAATACGAGGCCAGAATGCTGCCGGTGTCGCGTGTAAAATTACTACAGTATTTTTTTATTTGTTGCATGTAGACCAAAAAGCACTGAACAATGAATAATGAGAAGATATCACCGATTCGGAATGTTGGTACCACTGAGAAAAGCCGTCAAGAAACTCAATACAATCAGTGGAACCAACCAAAAAGATTATTACGTGTATCATTACCAATTTGGCCTCTCGTTTTCCTTCCTACTTACTGTTTCATGCATTATTAGGTTGGTAGCGACTTAAAATCGTTGACGCATGTTTTACGGTCGACACTGGCCGTAAGTTTGACCATATGCCGTATACAATCCAACATCCGTCCATCCCCATATGGTCCGACATAGCCTAATAGCATGTCGCTTCCATTGATTGCTTGTTCCGTCTTCAAAACTAGTGCGACCCCAATTCAACAGTTGATAAAATTTTAGTCTTAAGTATATTTTAACGGTTTAGATAAATTTAACCGCGGCGAGTTAGTTTCGCAATAGGTATTGCGACTTACTCGTCAGCCTTCACGCTATTTCGACAGCTATGTAGGAGGCAGGTGGACTGGGTTATTAACCAGTGCACGATCCTTGATGTGTTTGTTTGGTTTTTTTAACAACAATCATGTCAGCTCGACTTTTACTTTTATCCAAGGGTGTTACTCTTTGTAATATCGAACAAATCAGAGTAGCTAGGCTGGAAGTGATGTATCAGAATCAGTTTTTTATGTTAACCATTGCGTACAGTACTAATGAATCGTTAAAAATGTTCCAAAATGCTGGGCTACCACTTTACCACCTGTTCCAAAATGCCGTTCCCATGGAGAAGATAGGGCAAGATTTCTCCATGGTTGCTCTTTTTAATATAATATTATACATTGATTTCTTATATTTACGCGAATACTACACATTGAACTAAAACTAATCTTACGGATTTTATCGCGTTTATTATATTTTTTGCGTTTCCGACGTTTCGGCTGCTTTACAGCAATTTATTTATTTCAATTTGTATTCGCGTAAATATAAGGAATCAATATTTGTTTAACAGGTTTTTGACGCTATAGGTCCATAGGCTTAGCGTCACTACGGCAACCGGCACAAATACATTATGGAACGAAGCGTCTTCGTGCCGTTCTATTTAAATAATAAAACACTAAAGTAGCTAAATACTTTTACATATGAACCTTGTTTGTAAACAAACAAATATCCAAGTACTTGTATGTTATAATAATGTTGACATGTAAATGTAAAGTATATTTTGAATAACTTCCGTACGACCTTCACAATGTCAATTGAACAATTTAGTCACTTCACTGATACCTAAGATGGATTGATTAATTTATTAAATGTCACGGGAGACCTCCCGCGACCATAGTTGCTGTAAAGCAGCCAAAACGTCGGGAACGTAAAAACATAAAATAATCGCGATAAAATATGTAAAATAATTTTTATTTCAATGTGTAGTATTCGCGTAAATATATAAGACATCAATTATTAAATGTTAATCGATCATTTTTGGCATAGTGATGATGGAGAATCAAGTCATTCTCGTGTATATTATATATAGTTTTCATTGCCCTACACATTGTCTTTTTGAAAATATACCTTTTTGCGATATATTTAACTCAATTGCAATTTTCATTTTCAAGTTAACTTATTAATAACGTTGTGATTTTTTTTATCAAAACATTCGTCTCGAGGTTATTTCAGAAAAAAATACTTTTACAAGCTACAAATTCCGCCATTTCGGCTAGTTCGTTCTGCGTCTGCAATCTTTCGGGTACCTACCACCCTACCCTACCAGGGTTCGAACCCGGGACCCTCCGCACAGAGTGCAGGGTCACTACCAACTGTGCCAAATTAGCCGTTTATAAGTAATAAAATAAAATATTATTTTGAAGCATGAGACAAATGGATACCATGTATGGGCCTTGTCCTTTAATTAAGCCGTAATTTGTGGTCATTCAAATTAGCGCCATTATCTTACTAATTATCTCAATGCAGCCTTTATTGTCACACATCAGATATTTTAGCACGTTTAGTGTCTGATAAGGTCAATCCCTCATACCAAATCTACGCAATGGCTGTGAATAAAAAAAAACAGAAGTGGCCCTTTAACGTTATGAGATTCTAGTGCCATTTAAAATAAATAACCACCTAGGTACTCACTGCTCAGCCTCCAGCATCAGATATGCTGGTGACAAATCATTAGTATTCCATACCTCTATCTTAATTCTATATCTCTCGCACTATAAAATAGGGCTCAATCAAACTATATTTTCAGCCTAGTTAGCCGTTTCCACATTGTTCTCAAAGGTACCTAGTATACAAAAAAATATTAGTAAATACTTTTAAAAAGGGTAACCCTGAAGATTCTTGCCCCTTCTTGTCAGAAACAGCGTTTTGTGACATTTTTGACGATCCACAAGTAGGTACTTTCTGATTCTTCCATTATGATACAGTTCTAAAACCTTACCAAAATGGCCACCCGAACCTGCCAGACTATTGGAAATTAAGAACCCAATCATATTACTAATAAGTAGTAGACTATTAAGAACCTGACTAATGTAAGTGAACATAATTTTTGTCCGTCTATATGTAGGTACAAAACTTGTCGCTTCTAGTATTTCTTTAGTCATATGGCATTGGCCTTGATGCAACGCATAACACCTGTTTCATGCGGTGTCGACCGGTCGGTCAAGGAAGTTTGTGTTTGTTTGTTGTTTAAAGGACTTATTAACGATAATAATAACTATGGACCCCGCTTGTGCATCCGAGTGCGAGATAATTAATAATTATTCCGTGAATTAAGTACAGTAGCGGAATGAAAAGGTTCGTCAGTTTTCAATTTGATTCTTAACGTTTCGCGAGCACGCGTTCCCTTTTCTAAATATGCCACAGAACAGACTGTTGCATAGAAAATTACGTTTAAGTGTTCGACTCTAATGTTCAAATTTACTCAAGTCAAAGTTGTTTTTTTTTATCTATTCTAAGGGTTTGACCGGCCAGTAATATTTTAATGTAAACATAGTAATTATATCCTCTTTTGTTTGTGATGATTAATACTTATAATGCCAGTGTCTATCAATGCCACTAATGAAGCATTAATTTAATAGTATTTTTTAATTGGCAGTATTTTATAAAGAAAGAAGGAGAAGGAGTAAGCAAAAGGGCACAACTAAGCAAAACCTTTATTTCATAGATTCTATAGTAAACGAGTAGCAATTAATAAGAAGTTGGCAATACTGTTCCTTGCACTGGGATGTTAGCATTAGACTTGCGCTCAAAATCGGCCTCGAGAGTTCTTTCCTTTAAGCATTTTTCGCTATTCCCTATAGTTTCGGATTTGGACATCCACGCTTATTTAAAAAAATCTATAGGACTTTTTTTTGACCAGCTGCTAAAGTCTGCCTAGCCGTACCTACATTGTTCTCACACACCCATAACAATGTACTGCTCAAAAATGTAACGGATCTTTTTAAAAAGAGCTACGAAGGAGTTTCTTGCCCGTTTTTCTCCTTAGGAACGGCATTCCGTACGGGTGGTAGAGTTGTAGTTTAGCAATTTGTAACTAATTTGGCGATTCATAAGTACTTAATGGTTTACAATTTACATGAATAAAACATATTCTGATTCTGATTCATTCTGTATATAATTAAGTTTCAACAGTCGTCAAGACACAGCTCGATACTGGATTTATGCGGTTCGTTAGCATAAGAATAAAACAGCATTTTTTATTATTATTTTTCTTTTCGCTTAGTCAAGGTTAGTATTGTGCAAGTCGTAATAATTTCATCCTGTTATTTATTTATTCTCATTATTATAATATTGAGTTACTGAGTGACTATAGGCACGTGAATATTTATACCAAATGGAACGTTTAAAATATTTTAAATTAGGAATCAAAATAACCACCAATAAAAACACCAAAAAAAAACAAATCAAATTTAATTTCCAAGAGAAAGTAATTAAATAATAATACAGGTGTGTATTTTTTTTTCTCGTAATACGTATCTACTAGGTATATTTGATATATGCGTCTCATTGACCGGGAATTTTGAATAAAAAAAAGTAAGTCGTTCGTATTAGCAGTTTATAAATTAAAAAGTAAAGCTCACAGATTACCTATAAGGAAAAGCGGATCGGTTGTTGAAACGTCAAATCTTATTTGTGATGACTCTGTAACACACGATATATTTCATATTCGTCCTGTAACGGTTTTAACAGCCACAAAGTGCAAATATCCTGTTACAATTAAGTACCTACCCAATAATTTTAATATCAATTTTTATATTGATTTCTTATATTTACGCGAATATTACACATTGAAATAAAACTAATGTTACGGATTTTATCGCGTTTATTATACAAGCAAGCAGCAACAACCACTAAATATGAGGGTACCCCGTTTCAAACTTTGACACACAAGTCAAGTCGAAAGTGAACAGGTACCTTCTAGGCAAGTATGCTCCATCGTAGATCTCATCATCACTTACCATCAGGTGAGATCGAGATCAAATACTCGCCTATAATGTAAAAAAAAACATTCGGACGTGAAACACCTAAGTCCTCCCGTGACCATGGTTGCTGTAAAGCAGCCGAAACGTCGGGAACGTAAAAAAACGTATAATTAACGCGATAAAATTCGGATTAGTTTTAGTTCAATCAATTTTTATTTTAATCTTAACCAGTTGTCCTGACGATTTCTTATCGCCTCAGAATCAAACTTATCAGACGATTTATTATTACCACTATCAGTAGGTACCTACAAATGGAAAATGTCAGCATGTCTGGGATTTTAACGAAATTATTATTTAAAATATTCTGTTTGTGTGGAGGTAAAAATGAACTTATACTGTGCTCAAGGCCGTAGGCAGGGGGGGGAGGGGGGTTTGGGGTTTAATCAACCACGCAATGCTTTAGACAACCCACGGTTTTATACATAGGTACTCATTAATGTATCTGGTACATAGGTAGTATATATAAAATAATCCAATGAACATACATGGCCACGATACAAATATTTTACATTATATATGTCTGGCTGTCTTTATATATATAGACAGCTCTCTATACATATAAGTGTCACTTCAACGAAAAATGGTTCACAACCGAATTGAGAACCTCCTCCTGTTTGAAGTCGGTTAAAAAATGGTTCACAACCGAATTGAGAACCTCCTCCTGTTTGAAGTCGGTTAAAAAATGGTTCACAACCGAATTGAGAACCTCCTCCTGTTTGAAGTCGGTTAAAAAATGGTTCGCACCCACCACTTAGACAAAACCTAGATTGCGTAATAAGCTCAGATTCAGTTCCACTCCCAACGATATAATTAAACAATAAATTAACTAGATTGTAGACTTCAGCAGAGGTAAACCGTTATCAGTTTTGGTATTTCGAGTTAGAGTCGATTTTTGAATGATAAATTGAATGTAGTACAGTAATTAAAGTATACCAATTAATTGGTGTATAGGTCGTATCTAGTCAGTTAAAATATGACTAATCCTAGGGCTTTTTAGTCGACTCGAACCCGATAAATACCAGTTGACTGATTTTATCTTTTTTTATTGTTCACAGAATAAATAATGTCCCACTGCTGGGCACGGGCTACCATCAATGCTAGGGGCCACAGTCCACCAAGCTGGCTCAGTGCGGGTTGGTGGACTTCACACGTCTTTCGAAAGGTTTTCTCAGACATGCAGGTTTTCTCACGATGTTCTTCACCGTTTAACAAGTGGTAATCATGGTTGAAATGGAGATTCGCACATTAAATCTAGAAACCCCGATCCGCGCTTCTGAGGCAAGCGATCTACACAAACACAGACACACAGACAGAATAAAAATAATGTAGTATTGTACCATTTCCTATTTTATGTTCCTCTATTACTTTTTAATCTATCTTTATAACCTTTACCTCTTAGGCAATTCAATTGTGAGACAAACACCTACAGCCTTGATGCCATCATTTGAAAGCTTAATCTTACGCCAAACGATACATTTATCAAACATAAACTTTAATTTGCCGTTTATAAAGTTAAAATTACATGTTCCAAGTTAACTTGTGCATTTATGAATGCAGTAAATGTTTTTACAGTTTAAAAAGTTAATAATAAAACGCCTTGAGAGTCGGATTGGGTTCTATTGAGTGAACGGAAGTGCCAAGGCGAATTCATGAATTGCCCTTTTTCATAACTTTGAACCTATTTCGCCAAGATTTTTTTTGGAATAAGGAAATGTATATATTAATTATGTCCTTCCTTTCATTTGGCTATAATAAACCCTGAGGTAATTTTATACACACCTTTTTGAAAACGTTGTATCCACATGCTATGTCGAACCTTTTCATAGCTGTTTGTTGACATCGTTCGAGTCGCTACTTTCAAAACGTATCGAATGGAAAATCCAATAATATTGTTTTTATAAGTTGACCAAACTCTTACTGGGTAGCCTGTGTAAGCCAAAGCCAAATTATTTCTTACGTTTAGTTCTACGGGGTACTCAAATATTGTATTTTTTTCCTTATTTCCACACGTGAAACAGAACGCGACTTCAACTAAGAAGATTTATTAAAACCTACAATATCTATGAACGTAATATACAGTAAAAAGATCGATACAAAAATACAATGAACAATGCGTACAAAATATAAAACTGTAAAACGTGCATTACAGTTTAAAAAACTATAGACAGACGACACAAAAAATAGTAAGGGCATTCAAAATTCAAGCTCTGTTTACAGCCTTACAGGGTCGTGCGCCTCAAGGCTGGCCGTTAACCGTGCTGCATCGAATTGTTTGAATGTAACTACTTATTATACTCAAGTAGGTACACTTGTTCAGACCCGTTCCTAGATTGAACGAGACGGTTCCAGAAAAAGGAAACTATTGCTCAGTTCTTCGCACGCCTGCGAAAACTTATATTCTTTCTCACTTATCTATCCTGGTGTCTGGTAAGGAAATCAGCGCGCTCGTCTTTTGTTTGATTCCGTAGTCAATCTACCTTTTACATAGTGCCGCCAGGTCTAGCTGTATGTATGTGTCGAAAGTATTACTATTTGGAGGTTATAAGGTTCAAATTTGGAAATTATATTCATATTTAGAACGGCTACAAAGGCATAATGGGGGGTAAAAAGTTAGATACCTACTACTTCGAGTGGAGTCTCGTTTGATAGAAAATTGAAAATCACCACGATGATCAACGAGGTTTGTTTAACAGATTTTCAAAATTAAGTCGTATTTATGAAACAATTAGTTCTAAACTGGCATAATATCTGTGATTTCGTGGTATAAATGCATCCCAGCGAATAGTATAACTATTCCAATCCGGAAAAATATGTGTAAAATGACAATTTGTCAGTCCCCCGTAGGCCTATTAAAATAAATGATTCGAGATTGACTCAATTATCACGTCAATCAAGATTGTCGTGATTACTTTCGTCGTGATCAAGTTGACCCTTATGTCAACTGTTTTTTTATAGCTCCGTCATTTAAAGTTTGGTTTGAAATAGTGGTTGATGCAACCGTGCCGAAAGGCAACTGACAACAGGCTCGCCTCCCATCGATGGTACCGATCACCTTCTGAATATGGTTGGTTTATAGGAAGCTAATCAGATCTTAAGATCCCACATTAGCATCAGAGCTAGAGGGAATAAAAAAAAGATGTATTATTTGCACAAATATGAAGCCTGAACTCAGAACTAACGACGACTAATGTCTTTATTGCGTTTCCGTGAATTTCATTTAAAAGATTATATGTCTGTTAATTTTGGTGGTAATTATTTATAGATCCACATGTAAGCTAACCATTCCTTGTAGAATCCATAAAGCTAGAATTCACATTCATACTTATCAGTTATGAAAAACCACACAAAAAGCTATAAAAACACCTCGTTCTTTTTAAACAATAATCGTGTATAAACCCTCCGAAGTTATAAGATAATTTTTGGTTAATAATGATATAGTTTTAATTTCGGAGGACAAGCCTTATTATTGACTATGTTGTTTTCTTATTATTTGGTTCGGCTCTTCAATCTAAGAGCACAAAGTTCAATTTAAGGCACTAGAATACAAAAAAACTCAGACGCGCGGCATGGAGGTACTACTGAGTAGCCGGTGCATCTGTACCGGTACCGGTACCGGCGGAGCTTGACCTATAGCTGTGTGGAATATTGAATAATTTACATTATACTACCTGTTTAATAAAAGTGCGATGTGTTCGTCTGGCGATATTATTATTAATTAGAATTTATTCGGAGCACCATTGCCGCTAGCTCAAATCTAAAACCAAGAAGAAGGAAAACAATGCCAGCGTTGGAATTTACAAAACAAAACTTACAAAACACAATCAAAATTATATAATATATATATAAACCAATCTGTTCTATTTATTTTTAAAATCTCACTAAATATTTACAAACGGAAAAATAAAAAAATCTTAAAAAAAATATGAAAACAAACTATGTATCAAAAAGAAAGAAAACGATATTTTCGGAGTTTATCGCGTTTATTTTATACGAAACGAGTAGAATAACAATGTAACAATTCATTTGGTACTATTTAAAATTCCCTGTAGAACGTAGCCGATGTCCTTGCAGGCCACTTGCAGGCCTATCTCGCAACAACGATTGTGACTGTGTTATCAAATCAGTCGTAGAGACTGCACACTTCTTGTACGTGTTTTGCTATACCACCACCGATTTAGTGGAACCACCCGCGAGAGCACGGTGAGTGCCCATGACTAATGCCATGCAAATCTGATCAATACGATGTTTCATCAGATTTGCATGGCTTTAGTCACGGGTGCTCAAAATGGACTAAAAACCGATGCTTTGAGTCCATTTTGAGCCCACTATGGGCTAACGTATGTTTATAGGTTGATTGCGAACGGCGCCATCGAAAGTCTAGTTTTTTTTTCAATCTTCCTCTACTGTCTGTTGCGTTTGATATGGTTTTCATTATTATGTAAAGTATTTATATATCGATATCTCGATGCCTGCGGCTCCCGCGCGACGGCTCTGCCATAATCATGGTTGAATAGGAGATTCGCATATTAAATTCGAAAATCCCAAAGGTGCGAGCCGGGGTTTGAACTTGCGATCCTCGTTACCCAGACAGGCGTTCCACAACTTGGCCATCACTGCTTTTTGTTAATAAATAATATATGAAGTCTAAATTTCGTTACGCCATTTTGTTGCATTAATCGACTATCTGCAATTAACCTGAGGGATTAAGATGCTCAGTTAATTGAAGGAAATCCCAGTCATAAATACTGAAATATTAATTACTTTTACCAAAAATGGTAACTTAACCTCGGAAAGACGAGTTAAACGCACGTAAGTAAATTTTTTGTGTTTTATGAGTGGATCGATGTGCCGAGTCCTAGATTGGTCCAAGGTCCAAAAATACAATGCAGCGGATCTGGCCACTTACGGTCGGCTTTGCGTAAAAGCGACCGGACGTTGATGCGAACTAGATTGACCAACTGTAAGTAAAGGTTGATAATAAAAGGTCTTCAACTCGGATCAATAACCCAAACGAAGATACAGAACTACAACAGTCACTTTTGACAAATATCCCATACAATATCTGTCAAAAGTGACAGTTACTATGCGGTTGCTGTTCGATTATGAATCGATTGTGTTAGCAGACCTGTGGCCCTGCGTCACGACCAAAGTAATTTTACGGATTTTATCGCGTTTATTTTATGTTTTTTTAGTTCCCGACGTTTTGGCTGCTGTACAGCAACCATGGTCACGGGAGGACTGAGGTGGTTGACGTCCTGGTGTCATAGTTAGAAACGGGGTACCGTCATATTTAATTGTTGCTTGTGGTCCGATCTACGCAGAAAATGCTCACAGTATCTTGACCAATTGCATTTTTTTCTTTTGATAGATAGCTGTTATATTGAGGTATCTCTACCTATACCACGCGATTCTCAATCGGTGAACCACACAATGCATCGCCTTGGATCTCGGAAGTGGTACTGGCAAGGTTTTCTACAATTAAGTACAAAATTTAGGTCGGCATGCAATTTAATTGAACTATAAACTTGTGTTAACGCCCAATGCATATGCGTGTTACACGCACGAGGCAATCCAGTAACTTGAACATGCAACCTCTCCTCCTCGTCACCAAAAATATTTATCTCATATAAAATTGTATATTTATTTTTCTAGGCAAATACTTACTTACCTAACAAGAAATTTACCAGCGTAATACAACCTACGAATCCAAGGAAATGTGTGATTCATTCACAATCACCAATGACTTGCGCAGACGGTGAAAAAACCCACTATAGTCTATGTCATCTATGCAAATAAATAAAATTGGAGTGTCCGTTTGTAATATTAAAATAACCGCTTTTTACAAGTGCAATTTGATGTATACACGGCACAACATTTTATACAATTTTTGTCTGTCTGTTTGTTTCGGGATTTTGACGGGACTTTCACTGACAGATAATCATCTATGTGTAACAAGGAGTAACTTAGGCTACTTTTATTTTAGAAAAACTTTTTTGTTAAATACCACGCGGACGAAGTCGCGGGTAACAGCTAGTGTACACTATAATTACTCGCTCGTATTTGTTCAATATTTTTGAAAAAACAAATCAAATCAAAATGGACGGAAAGTCGTTTGCAGATACAGCCTCTATACGAACGTCCCAACTTGGCACCAAATCTGTAGGACCGATTTGTAGGGTCCCTAAAATTGGCATGTCAAAAGGTTAGTTGGCTAGTCATTTCCATGCCAATTTGTGGGATCCCTACAAATCGGCCCAAAAGATTGGGTGACAAGTCATGTCGTTCGTAGGTATAGAGGTCAATGCCGCGAGAAAAAACTATAACGTTATAAATCATTGCTTTTGGTGCTTTCACTTTTTGTTGACAATCGTCTAGAAATTTGACCCACTTCGGCAAGTGTGTTAATGTCTTATCAGTCAAGCGGTGAATACTATAAAAGTGCTTACCCACCGTTACAATTTTCTGTAAAATTATTCAACGTCTAGTCTGGAAGTGTGCCCGGTAACCGGGCGGTAGAATACATTATCTTCTTCAGAGCCATTTATCTTTTTTTTTGCTAATGGCCTGTTTCCATTGACTGCTAATGGCCTGTTTCCATTGTCACAGGCTCCACGTGATTCCGCCTTAAGTTTCTTTTTTGTATTGGGTTGGTTTTTTATTCTTTCAGACGCCTGATTACCGATATTTACACGAAGCGATAGCCGTCTGCTCTCCGCGTCCCAATGAATGGGAGAACTATTAACTAAGGGTTAGACCTTTGGGGGGGGGGGGGGTTCAGGGGGGAGGGGAAGGGTCAATAGGTAGAATGCCCTCTCCCCCTGACTCACGACTAAATTACTTTATTGGGACCAACTTCAACACACAACATTTATGCCCCCTAACAAAATGAAGCTTATGCATTATTGCTCATTCTTTAAATAGTACATAAAATTGGTTTATTTACATTTTAGAAAACACCTTTATTGTGTATGTCTTATACGGGTTGTTTCAGAAATGGTATACTAAGCCTTGGTATACCTGCGCTTCTTTAGCTCATCCGCAATCATCATGTCAAGTCAAAATGTCAACAGGTCAATTAAAAAATAATTTGCTCACAAAAAATTGACATTTAGTTGGTAACAAGATGTATTTTTAAAAGTCGACGTCGAAATTCTGACTTTACATAACGAGTACAAATGAGCTAATGAAACGCAGGTTTGAGGCTTATTCCCTAAATTTATAGACGTTTTATAACTTTATCTAACGTCATACAGTACTGCGCAAAGCAAATCTCTCGTGCGCACTACTATATGACGTTTGATAAAGTTATAAAACATCTATAAATTTGGGGGCTAGAATACCATTTCTAGATAACCCTGTTTACTAAATGACACATAACTCTTTAATTGTAACAAAACTAATTTTACGAATTTTATCGCATTAATTTTGTTTTAATAAAAAAAAAAGAGATAAAACGCGGTTTTATTTCAATGTATTTAGTATTCGCGTAAATATAAGAGATAAATATATTTTTTAAAATTAATAATTCACGAGCAAAAAATTACATAAGTATATACATTATTATTGAATCACTATACTTAAACATGTTGGTAGGACGCCGGATCTGTAACATCCTCCGACAGGTGCAATCTGCGTTGCATCGCATCCTCACTCAACAAAATGATTGATCTACATTGTAATTGTAGTAGAGGATGCTGGGATCAGGATGGACCATCTGGTATCACCTATGAGATACAATATCTCCTATAATTAATGTATTTTACGCATAAAAACTATTTTGATCCGGTTTTACATATCAAAATGGCACAATTGTTGAAATAAAACTCGTTTTAAAGATTTTATCGCGTTTATATTATGTTTTTTTACGTTAAGTTATTTTTGTTGCAACTGGTTAATTTGAATAATTCATTATTATTCTGATTCGAATACCTATTGTCAGTATAGAAACGAATAGAAATATATAATCGTTGAAAAATATAATAACCGATTCAATGTTTGACCTAGCGACGGTCGTAAAGTGTCAGTTATTTTTACACTTGACAATATACTATTTATGTACCTAAATAAAATTTAATTATACACTCTATATAAAACGTATCAGTTATATAACACAACACTTCACCCAGGAATCGATGTCTTATACCTACTTTTAATCTTTTAAAAGGAACATCATTACCTACTACTTCTTTTTTTTTAGGGTGGCAATCGGCTATAATATTGTGCCAGTGTCGAGTATTTCTTGATGTTTTTTTAGAAAATTACCAGTACCCCGGATGATAATGATGACTTGAAAAGCCAAGTTATACTATTTATATCAATTTCCTTCACTCGTGCACGTTTATGATCACGCAATGGTTAATATCCCACCAATGTTACTCATTATTTATTAAAGAAACACATTCTTTGGAAAATAAAACAAAATTGACTACTTTACGGTTCAATTTCCTGCCAAAAAGTCAACTTGGCAACATACCTATTTACTTACATAATATATTAATTAAGTATTCATGTTCATAAAATGTGCTGTTTCCATGTCCTTAAATCTTATTAATTAACAACTCTGCCTTTATTGCTATTATTAAAAAATATGACCCCTATTTAAAATATTTTTAGTTAATAATCTTAATTTTAGTCAAACCAATTCACAGTTTTTGCATTGATTTACATAACTACGTTTAACACGTTTTATACTTATTGACTTAATTTTAGTATCTAGTAGGTATGTTGCATTTTGTTTTCATAATAGTTTTTTTATTCAATTTAATAATTAAATTATAATTTGTACGTATACGAAATACAAAAAAAAACACATTTAATTGAATAAAAATAATAGGTAACAATAAAAAAATACTCACATTTTTATCACAAAACCACAACCAAAAAAAAACAAAAACACGATGCAAATTACACTATCACTTTGTCCAAATTTCCGAACGGTCACCGGTACAAGTGAAATTTTCCCGCGCTCCAAAAAAAAAACAAACGATTTATTTTATTAAAATTGCAAGTCTATGCACATGCTTCGGGTTAGTGCGCGGACTGCCGGCGCACTCTCTCGCAACCAATTTATATAGTCCTTGTGTTAACCGCTTGGTTGAGAGGCGTCCTAGACCGCGCGTGCTGACCCCTGCTCCAGGGAGTTATTGCTATTTAAATAATAATAGCACGCTATTATTAAGTTTATACGGGATTTCATATAAATGAAAGAACAATCTAAAAGGATCAAGCACTTCAGTTAATACCTATATTCATTTAATTTTATAAATTTTAATTTTACACCTTTTTGAATTTTCATAATGTAAGGTCTGCTTTTCTTTAACATTTTAGTGGATATAAAAATGAGCCAAGCGAGACGACCTCTGGAGGGAATGTGTGAGCTCCTCCCTGTTCACTGTCCTCCTCACTCTATACCGGAGAAGAAAGGGATAGTTGAGAGTGTCTCGCTCGACTCGTTTTTATGTGTAGCAGTGATCAATCCCGATAGAAGCGAAGGAAATAAATTCCAAGTTTAAAACCGATTGTCTTGCAAATTTAAAGACAAAGGTAAACCAGTATTCAGCCTGTTAGATCTACTCTATAGCTTTTATTTTAAATTTGTGTTATTTTTGCATCTGTATTTTTAATATCTTTTAAATTGTATCGTCTACGTCGTCACCATTAAGATTAACCAACATGACTAGATCGAATTTACTTATAAAAATATAACAAACACATTAAAATATATATTTTAATAATAATAAATAAAATAATCTTATCATACCGTTTGGACCAGTAACCTTACTTCTGTGATATATGCACTGGAGGTCATTTACTTATAAAAATAGGCTGAATACTGGCTGGCAGAACAACGCGCTTTTTATGATTACAGAGACATTTCACGTTGTTCCTTTTATTTTTAATAGTAAGTAGGTACCTTGGTACGTTTTCTATTTTTTTTTTTTGGTTGGTAATCGGCTACAAAATAGTGCCCTTTTTGCCAGTGTCGAGTATTTTTAATAATTGTTGGTAAATTATAAGTATCCCTAATGATAATGATGATGATGAAATGAATCCCATACACCTACCAGTAAAGATGTGGATTACTGAAAATTTACCGGACATCTTGGAGAATCTTGAAAAAATCAAGTTAGACTATTTTAATTCAATTTCATTCACTCGTGCCCGTTTCGAAAAAAACACAATAGTTAATATTACAACTAAAATTACACATTATACATATATCAAGGTCACACATTTTTTTTGTAAAATAAAACAAAACTGACAACGCCATGTTTCATCTTCACGCCAAAAATCCCAAAAAGGTACTTAAATATATTATAATATCGCCAGACGAACATGCCACAGACTCTACGAACAGGCTAACTGGTTATATCGGCATAATGATGTAATTATATACACATTCATTCTATGCAAGAATGTTATTGAAGATATGTAACTGAGTAAACTAAGGATATTTCTTATAACGAAAACTTTGGGAAAATATTTTATAAATATTTAATTTCTATAATAAAATTATAAAAATAATCTGTGCCGAACGTCATGGGTGTCATGTTGTAATTTATTAGCGCGGAATGTATTGTTAACTAACTGCGCCCCGCGGTGTTACCCGCGTTTACATTTTACCGGGATAAAAAGTAGCCTATGTGCTATTCCAGATTATAATCTATCTCTGTGTCAAATTTCATCCAGATCCGTTCAGCCGTTCTGGCGGGATTGAGTAACAAACATCCATCCATCCAAACTTTCACATTTATAATATTAGTGGGATTAGTGGGATAACGAGATCACAAACGCTCTGCGCAATACCCGACGAGCGGGAGTGACGAGCGCGCTTGGGGGTATCGAGTTTTAATTTACAACGCAGTTTTAGTTCTAAATTAGTAATTATGGATTTTCTTTATCAAAAATCACGTTGAGATAGACTTCTAAAATGATTTCATGCTAAAATGAATTAAGAAATACTGGATAATTAATAAAAGATTGACGGATAATTCTAGCTCCAGAATCATGAGTTGAATTTATGGTATCAGTTTTCGTTACGAAGCCACTTCTTCTTCTGGCTTCAAAATTGAGCCACACTTTAGCCTGTGTCAAGTAAAATTCCTTCCTTTTGTTAAAAGTATTTCAGTAGGAAGTAGTAGTGTAGTAGGTACCCCTTTCTGCACAGTGGTGGATCTATTATTAAAAAAAATACCGAACACCTTGACATAGGACTTGAAAAGTCTAGTTTCCCTATTGAATTATACTTTCCATGTTCATAAATAAACACATTGATTATTTATTCCACTACCATTATACTTTTTTTCATAAATAAAAATGTACAACCACCCTTATAAATTTCCCACAAAATAGCCGTTTACCAACGAGCTAAGATTTATTCGCAGCCGTTTACCTGGTTTTTGCATTTAATCTATTTTCAAAAAATAACGACCGAAACGTTTATTAATGTCAGTTGTCAAGGCCATGCATGCTATGTAAAGAGAACTTGAATTCTATTTTTGAACTAACCGAGCGCGCGACTTACGATTATAGGTACCCCTGATATTAAATTATGATATTAATGATGATGATGAATGTACCCCGATCAGTAAAGATGTGGATAATTTACTGAAAACTTACCGGACATCTTGGGAGAACTTAAAAAGTCAAGTTATAATATTTTATTTCAATATCCATCACTCGTGTACTAAACGTGCACGAAAATAAAACAAAATGAACAACTTCACGGTTCAACTTCGCGCCAAAAAGTCCTAGGTAAGATTTTTATGTACCTACGTACGTAAAATAAAGATAAAAAAAGACGAATAAAAAATGTAGTTCTTTAATGTAAATGATCAAGTTATTATAACATTTTTTTGTTCAACAAAAACAATGAATGAATAATACATAATTAAATATCTAATATTTTGTATCTGTGGTCAACGATACTCGCACTGCCGACTGAGGCGTAAATTCCTTTGAAAACAAAACTAAAATTACATTATTTCAATGAAATTTAAATATTTAGGAATTGTTCAAACTAAGTCCGGTACCTTTTTGCTTTCAATTATTATTCTAAGTTTTCGTGGAATTAATTAATTGCAAATAGGAAGTGCCTTTTAATGGTGACAATGTGTTTATTTAAATTGCATGCGTCACTGGTAAAGTCCTGGTACCTACTTGACAATTTGGTGGTGAAGTTGGTCAACTAACTACATACCTATATGTTTACTTAGTTAAACAATTTGTTAAATAATGTGTTACCCGGTGACGCAATATCGCTACTGACAATGTTATTTCAGCGAATAGGTACTATGAAAAAAAATAAGTACGAATACATAAAATGTATTGTTATAAAGAAACTATACAATAATAAGACCAACTTGGTTGTATTATAAAATAATGTATGTGATATTAAACCATTGTGTGTTCATAAACATGCACGAGGGAAGAAAATTAAAATTAAACAGTATACCTTGAAGTTTTCCCAAGATGTCTGGTAAAATTTCAATAAAGTATCCACAGCAACTGTTAGTGGATTCATTTCATCATCATATAGTCGTCGGCGACATCAGGTGTAGAATTATAATTGTATAACTATTTTAAAAAAAATACTCGACTGGCAAAAATTGCACTCTTTTAAAATATATTTTTGGTTTACGGCCCTGGGTGCTAGCCCTTTGGAGCCTACAGGTAGTTAAAAATAGCACTATTTTATGTCCATGGGTATACATTTAAATTTAGATCAATTGAGGTCCTGATTTGAGTCGTATTAATAGTTCATGGTTACCCTCTGTTATCGAAAGACGTGAGAAGTCCATAACCCGTCTTGAACCAAAATAATTTACTACGGCCTGAATTCTGGTCACATCGAGGGGAGTCCCTTGTCCAATAGTAAGACATTAAAGGGCTAATTAATGATATAAAAATGTATACTTACTCATTTGGTTTGCATGAAGTCCTTGATCTAATAGGGAGCGCAAAAAGTACCGTAACTCATACCATTATGAGTCAGAATAATAGGTCTAGAATTTTCCATGGATCTTTTCATGAATTTTCTTATTATTTCAGCATGAAATCAGAATAGAAGTCTATCTCAGCGTGATTTCGTAATAAAAATAAAACATAAATACTAATTTTGACGAAAAACTGCAATGAAAACGTTCGACCATGCTGCTTGTCACTCGCACGAGTGGGTATTCCAGTTAGAGCACCGATTTGAATATCACCAATAATGTTCCTCTAAGAGCACCCGACGCGGCGCTAATAACAAAAAGCTGCTATTCTAGGTTGAGTTTCTCGCCGGATCGTCTCAGTTGACGTTGCGTTCCGATCCGGTTGTAGAGTTAAGAAAAAAATGTTAATGACAATTTTTAAGTGCCCCCGTAGGTATACGAAATAAACGATTTGACTTTGACTACAATACCCAATATAACGACTCGGGTCCATTAAAATACTTACTATATTGCTAGATTAATTCAGTAAAATAATTGTCGACCGAACGCAACGAGAGCATACGCATATAAAAAAAAAATGGGACCAATCTGTAAGCATATCCTTTCATATAAAAAAATAATTTTCCAAATCGGTTCATAAATGACGGAGATCTGAGGTAACAAACATAAAAAAAAAATACAACCGAATTGAGAACCTCCTCATTTTTGAAGTCGGTTAAAAATCGTCCAAACTAAAAACCTAGCTGTTTACCGGTCTCAGTTATCATGGACAGCCAGTAGCATTGAGCCCTAGGCATTCTGGTTCTTGTGGAACACCCAGACATCTATACATATAAATAAAATTGGAGTGTCTGTTTGTAATATTAAAATAACCGCTTTTTACTAAGTGCATTTGGATGTATACACGTTACCTATACCGAAACAACATTTTTTACAATTTTTGTCTGTCTGTCTGTCTGTTTGTTCCGGCTAATCTCTGAAATGGCTGGACCGATTTTGACGGGACTTTCACTGGCAGATAGCTGATATAGCAAGGAGTAACTTAGGCTACTTTTATTTTAGAAAAAAAAAATAGGATCTCACGAAAAAAAATTAAAACCAATGTTGCAGCGCAGTGCCTGATTAAGTTTGATAGCAACAACCTGCAATGCGTCCCGCGGGCTCAGAACACGCGAGCAGGCTGTTGTCAACGGTTGTCTTTGTTAAATACCACGCGGACGAAGTCGCGGGCAACAGCTAGTGTGTAATAAAAACAATATAATTGTAGCCACGTGTATACTAAATTATATGGCCATCAAACTCAAAATTGTTTATACCTTGGTGCCTTGGGATCTTGGTGCTGAAAATATGCACAGCCCATTAGATTCAGACGTAAAGGTTCCACTTCACGCTTCGAGGACCGCACAGTTAGTAATTACAATAATTAATTACTATTAAAATTAGCTTCTATGCTAGCTATCTAAGAGCACATTAGAGAAATGACCAACCTTACTTTTGAAACTAATATAATTCATAGAACTAGGCGATACTTGGCGGAAATCCATTGTTAAACAAATGGGGGAAGAGGAACCCACCGCTGACCCTCGGCTTGTCAACTTTACCTATTATAAACCAAACAAGTTGAACGATAATTAAAGAAGCCAGCAACACCGAACTCCTCTAAGATGTAACGGTGGATTCCCAGATTTGATATTTCCATATCTTCCTCAAATGACTGAGGTAGGAGCAGTCTGAATTTCCATGAAGTTTTTATGGAAACTCCGATTATTATCGTCGGCTACCTACGTCATTATTAAGAACTAGCTGTTACTCGCGACTTCGTCCCCGTGGTATTTAACAAAAAGCGGACGAAGTCGCGGGTAACAGATAGTCTAAAATAAAAGTAGCCTAAATTACTCCTTGTTGCATCAGCTATCTGCCAGTGAAAGTCCCGTCAAAATCGGTCCAGTCATTTCAGAGATTAGCCAAAACAAACAGACAGACAGACAACAATTTAAAAAAATGTTTTTTGGTATATGTACCGTGTATACATCCAAATGCACTTAGTAAAAAGCAGTTATTTTAATATTACAAACAGACACTCTAATTTTATTTATTTTTATAGATGTATAGATGTGTAGTAGTAATATAGTCAGAGAAGTAATCTATACATCTATACATATAAATAAAATTGGAGTGTCTGTTTGTAATATTAAAATAACCGCGTTTTACCAAGTGCATTTAGATGTATACACGGTACCTATACCAAAACAACATTTTTTAAAATTTTTGTCTGTCTGTCTGTCTGTTTGTTCCGGGTAATCTCTGAAATGGCTGGACCGATTTTGACGGGACTTTCACTGGCAGATAGCTGACGTAACAAGGAGTAACATAGGCTACTTTTATTCTAGAAAAAAAAATAGGATCCCCCGAAAAAAAAAACAGTGTTGCAGCGCTGCGCCTGATTAAGTTTGATAGCAACAACCTGCAATGCGTCCCGCGGACTCAGAATGCGAGCAGGCTGTTGCCAACGGTTGTGTCTTTGTTAAATACCACTCGGACGAAGTCGCGCGTAACAGTTGGTACAATATCATGGTTACATCCCAAGTGATAACTATGATACCCGATATAAAGACTCGAGTCTAGTTAAATAATGGTCAACCGAACGCAACAAGAGCATACACACATAAAAAAATCTTCCAACAGTTCCTCCAAAGTTATCATGGACAGCCAGTAGCATTGAGCACTAGGCATTCTGGTTCTTGTGGAACTCTCAAACACGTGTAATAAAAACAGTATAATTGTAGACACGTGTATAATAAATCATATAGTTATCAAACTCAAAATTATTCATAATAAGTATAACGGCGAGACCTTGGTGCTGCAAAAATGCACAGTCCGTTAGATGCAGACGTTAAGGTTGCAGTTCACGCTTCGAAGACAGCGCACTTAGCAATTACAATAATTAACTACTATTAAATATGGCTTCTATGCTAGCTATCGAAGAGCACATAAGAGAAATGACGAACCTTACTTTTGAAACTAATATAATTCATAGAACTAAGCGATACTTGTCTATTGTTAAACAAATGGGGGAAGAGGAACCCACCACTGACCCTCGGCTTGTCAACTTTACCAATTAACCAAACAAGTTGATCGATAATTATAGATGCCAGCAACACCGAACTCCTCTAAGATGTTAGTCGAGAAACTGTCTGTCACGAGTGTCGGGACCCCAAATAAGATGCAATTCTGGGCGAAACTCCAAAAGCTGCCGATAACGGTGAGATAACATCTTCATCTCAGGCATCCCATTTCATTTTTACATTAAGAAAAGCTTTTAGTGTACTTCGATTTGACTTATTATCGATATTATATAACTGATTAGTGTAGTTAGTAGTAACCCTACTTACTATGCCAAGGGTCCCGGGTTCGAATCATGGTAGGGATCCTGGTAGGGGGAGAGAGCCAAATTGTTTGAAGCCGTGTCTTGAATATTTATATAAGTATTATATACTGGGTTCGCCGCCAGTCCATTGTACGGTACCCATAGTACGTAAAAGCGTTGCTTAGTATGCGACCGTGTAGTTGGTATGTTCGTCTGACGAATGTCGTATTATTATTATTTACACGGTACGATTACAATCTGACCTCAGTGATCCAGCAAGAGCAACTAAGAGCAGCAAACATTTGTCAGAATTTTCCAGTCTCCTGACTGCAGGCCATCATTAACCTACAGGAGGTTCTGGGCACTAGGATAATTGGGCTGCTATGACTAGCTGGGGGGGGGGGGGGGGGGGACTTTCCCAGAGCGGCTAATGGGAGAGATGGGCGTGCCTAACTAGCCGTTACAACTGTCAAAGATATTATAACAGACAATAGAGACTGCCTGTTCGTGCTCTCTGAAGCACGAAGGAGGTCAGATGCTATAACTCGGTCACCCATCCAAGGTTCGAAGGAGACATCTGCTTAAGCAACTAGGCCTCGACCTTCGCAGGTATACTGCCCAGTGTGTGAACATCACTATTAATTCTGACGACGACGAAGATTTGACGACCTGATTAGCGCAGTTGGTAGCGACCCTGCTTTCTGCGCTGAGAGTCCCGGGTTCGAATCCTGGTACAAGCTTAGGTTATAGTTAGGGACAATGGTAACAGAAAGTTTCTTTCAATCACCACATACCAGTAGAGGTCATCGCGGATGTGAATCTGCTTTTAACAAGTAGGTACGAAGTTCCAAGCCCAGACATTGACAAAAAAATCTGTTAGTTACTGAACGTTCTTGTGTAACACAAAGGGAACCGGTTTAAAACTTTTATTCATAAACACAGACACAGATTTTATAATTTTAAGAACTCAAGTTAAAGTAAGGCAGATGAGGTCATGACTGTTTAATATCTATATAAGTATTATATACTGGATTCGCCCCCAGTCCATTGTACGGTACTTATAATACAAGCGTTGCTTTATAAGATGTATTTTTTTTATTTTGAAGGATAAACTCGAATCTTAGGAAAAAGACTCGTCATAAGAATTAACCTTTGGACCTAGACATTTGAAATTTGGGAGATACATTCCTTAAGTATCCTGGAGGTGAATTAAGAAGGGATTTTTGGAAGTTCGACCGCTAAGGTCAAAATTTGTATGAAGAACTTTTTTTTTAAAGATACGATCGAGCACGTGGCTAATTGTATAATAAATGTCTAATTAAATTGTTAATTGGGTCTTATCGATATTGCGTCCAGTCGAATGTTAATCTGCGATAAATGCGCTGTCGATTTAAAATGTTTACATACTGTATTTAATGATCGGCTAAATTCTAGAAGATATCATCTAATTATTAGTTTATGTTTATTTATAAATATACAATCGTAGTGGGTAATATGATACTGTGATATCAATCTAAGTATAGTTATCTTTTACTATCTATATATATATATAAAACAAAGTCGTGTTAGTTACACCATTTATAACTCAATAACGGGTGGGCCGATTTTGATGATCCTTGATTTTTTGAATTTGTCTCCGTCCCGAATAGAAGAATAGCTATTAAAACATATGTAAAAATTCACAAAAAATATATTAAAGACATTTTGAAATAAAACTAATTTTTCAGATGTTATCGCGTTTATTTTATGTTTTTACGTTCCCGACGTTTCGGCTGTTGTGCAGCAACCATGGTCACGGGAGAACGTCTGACGTCATGAGGCCATTGAAATTAAAACACTTCCTAATTACAGTAGGGAAGATGGCTGACCACCGACTTGGGATCCAGTATTTAATTTACTTAAATACAAAACCAAGCGCACCATTGCAAGACCTCAAGACACTGTGAGCACATTCTGCGTAGAGCGGACCGCTAGCAACAACTAAATACGAGGGTACCCCGGTTCAAACTATGACACTTGGACGTCATCCACCGCAGTCCTCACGTGGCCATGGTTGCTGTAAAGCAGCCGAAACGTGGGGAATGTAAAAACATACTATAACCGCGATAAAACCCTTAAAATTAGTTTTATTTCAATGTGTAGTATTCGCGTAAATAGGTATATGAAATCAATAAGTTTTATTTAAATTTAAAAATAATGTGAGTTCTTACGAAAATGCACGACTAAGAGTTTTTTTCAGTTTGCTGTAAAATTTATTTCGAATAAACTAAATAAATTTTTATTACCGACATAAATATTTCCTCATATAATTAATATAATTCATATAGCCTTGCATCCTATTCATACTTCCTAATGCGAAATCATTGGAAAACACCCGCCGATTGACCTCACTGAACCAAACACGTGTAAGTATATTAAGTGTTTCGATTAGCGAGAATATATAAGGTGTACCAAAAATAGTGTAAAATATTTGAACCAATTAATCGGTAATAATTTATAGAACAATGCTATTCTTGGCGGAAATCCATTGTTAAACAAATGGGGGAAGTGGAACCCACCACCCTCGGCTTGTCAACTTATGAGTTAACGAATGAGCCTCATTCGTAGCCCAGTCGTTCTGAGGATGCCTCGTATAGAGGCGAAACACGTGTCGAATACTTTTTATATTCGCTTCGTTTTACGGAGAATTGTATATTATTTGGGGTCCCGACACTCGTGACAGACAGTTTCTCGACTAACATCTTGGAGCTCGGTATTGCTGGCTTCTTTAATTATCGATCAACTTGTTTGGTTTATAATTGGAAAAGCTGACAAGCCGAGGGTCAGTGGCGGGTTCCTCTTCCCCCATTTGTTTAAGGAATCAGTAATTTATATGAATCAGCAGTTCCGCAGACTACCGCATACATCCCAACCCACATACTACATACCTATATTAATGACTTTTGTGTGATATACGGAAACAAGACATACTGGTACTAACGTATTGTAATTAAAGTCCCAGCTGTATGAACGAAATAATAAAAAGTAATAAAACTAAGTTTTAAGGGTTTTATCGCGTTTATTTTATGTTTTTTTACGTTCCCGATGTTTCGGCTGTTTTACAGCAACCATGGTCACGGGAGGACTGAGGTGTTTGACGTCTTAGACACCCCACGCACTAGGCAGCCTGGCTGCGGCAGCCAGGCTGCGGCAGCCAGTAATTCATATGACGTTGTATGGGAGCCCGCGCACTAGGCAGCCACGAATTCCCGGCTGCGGCAGCCAATAGAACGCGCCTGTTGGCACGGCAGCCAGCTGGCTGCGCGCAGCCAGAGCGTGTATAGGCGAATGTATGTGGCTGCCGTCAGTCTCCGCGCACTAGTTGTAGCAGCCAGACGTATTTTGGGTTCCGAACTTTAAAAAAAAATGACTTTCGATACAGAGAAATTCATTCGAGAAATTGAAAGCCGTAAATGGCTGCTATAACTGGCTGCGCCAATGTTCTGGCTGCCGTAGCCTGGCTGCGCAGCCAGGCTGCCTAGTGCGCGGGGGCTCTTAGTGCCATAGTTTGACGGGGGTACCCTCATATTTAGTCGTTACTTGCGGTCCGATCTACGCAGAAAGAGCTCACTGTATCTTGAGGTCTTGCAATGGTACGCTTGGTTTTGGATTTCATGATATTTACTACTGGATCCCAAGTCGGTGGTAGCACCCCGCCATCTTCCCTATTGAAATTAATGTTTTTTTTTAATTTCAACGGCCTCACGTATCATCCTTGATCGGAATCGGTGTTCTTTTGCAAGAATCTGTGGTTGATCAAATTTGATATAATGGCGGGTGCGATCCTGTACATGTTCACAGATTGCTCACCTCGTGGAGCGCCGGTATTTCACGTCAGCGATGTGTTAAATTTAAATAAGTTTTATTTCAATGTGTAGTATTCGCGTAAATATAAGACAAAAAATACAACCGAATTGAGACCCTCCTCCTTTTTGAAGTCGGTTGAAAAGTACATTCTTTGTGCAACTAAAGGATACAAAGTCAGTGTGTACGACAGAGTGAGAAGAGCCACCTATAGAGATACCTTTTTTTTTTTTTTTATCGTGGAGAAATGCAATTACGCATCCCCTCCCGCCCGGGGGGACGAGAAGGGTATGTGGGCCTCCCCGGCAGAGTGCCGGTATACCCACTAAAACTCCACGGTCCGCCTTCACCGCCTTTGAGCGGGGCGCCACAGGATCGCACTTGGCATACTACTGTGGCGCCCCGGCGGCCGGCCCGGGTGTTGGTCCCAGGCCGCAGACATTAGGAGGGGTGCCTATTGACAACAGGCACCCTCCGTCGGGGACCTATAGAGATACCTAAGGTTTCCTTTCGTAGATATTAACAACAATTCCTAAATGGTACCGCCCACTCGAGTCGCCCCTCGAGGACGCACGTCCGACCAAATAGCCCACTTCCTCATTACAACCCCGCAATTATTCGGACAATCACTGCAATTATTTAATTCTTTAGGGTCTATCTGTCCTTTTCCAACTGCCTATTAATGAAAGAGAGGATAACGTGGCTCATATCCTCTTATTGTTTTTAAATAACCAATTATTTTTGTGCTCCCTGCTGATGGCTTACCTCTATCAGTAGTAGTTGATCCTTGGTACTTGGATTTCATGTGCGAATCTCATTTTCAACCACGATTATCACTTGCTCAACGGTTAAGGAAAACATTGTGAGGAAACCTGCATGTCTGAGAGAACCCTAAAGATGTGTGAAGTCCGCCAACCCGCACTGGCCCAGCGTGGTGAACTATGGCCTAATCCCCCTCGAATTGAGGGGAGGCCCGTGCCCAGCAGTGGGACATTAAAAAGGGCTGGTATTATTATTATATTATAATCAGGGCTTTATTAGTCTTAATTTTTCTGCAAAAATATGGATTACAATATATTTTTGCAGAAAAATTAAGACTAATTCTTTAAATTATTTAAAATCATAAAATAAAATAATGTTGTTTTGGTTCGGTCACGTGATCAAAAACATTGTTGGTTAATGCATTGTGACGTCACACCGTCGTAATCAGTGTCAAGTTTTCAATATTAATTTGGCAATAATTGGGATTTTAATAGAGTCGGAAAAGGGCGGGAAACCTTTAAACCAGGAGGGCGCGTTTTTTGAACAAAAAATTGTTTTGTATTATTAATTAGATAGTGAACGAATTTAAAGGGGCCTGGCCGTGGCCGGAATGACGGCGAAGCGGAAGAAACGAAAGGCGGATGGGGATCTTCCCCCGTCATCGCAGTCGTCGGAATCTGACGATGACTCAGGAGTAGATAAATTTAAACCTTTTAAAGTAGACAATTACTCTCGCCAATACCCTGAGGATGGCGGGAATTTTGAGTATATTGTAATTTACGAAAGTACTGAGGTGTCGAAACCCATTGGAGACCGAGATTTGATGGCGCTAGGCGCGGTCCTGAAGCGTCATCATAAAGGAATCAAACGGTTCAAACGTATTAATAGGTTCAAGGTTGGGGCAATCTTTGAGCGGCCTGGTCTTGCAAACATGGCTTTAAATAATGTTAAGGTGCAAAAAGACCTGGAGTTGAAAGCGACAATACCTGCTACACTCACGGAAATTACAGGGGTCATACGCGGTGTTCCCACATATATGTCAAATTCTAATATATATACCGGTATTTCCAGCTCCAAAGATGTAGTGTCCGTGCGTCGCCTGATGCGCCGTGGACGCGATGATGATGGCAATCCCATTTTATTGCCCACGCAGACGGTGGCGATTACCTTTTCCTGTCCTACACTTCCTGATAGCGTTGACATAAATAGCTGGTATTTCCAGGTAAGCATATATATTCCACCTGTTAGTCAGTGCCTGCGATGCCTGCGCTATGGACATATTGGCAAGTACTGTAAAAACAAACAAAAGTGTTCGATCTGTGGAGAGGATCATCATTACAAAGAATGTCAAAAAGCAGCCAAAGATGCAATATGTGTGCATTGCAATGGCAATCACATATCCATTTCAGCAGAGTGCCCTAAACGAAAGGAAGAAATTGAAAAAAACAATAGCAAATACAAACAGAAGAAGTATGTTGATCTATTCAATAACACAAATTTCCCTGACCTTACCAAAACGAAATCTGACCATCACATAACACAGTTTTTACAATCAGATCGTATTCTTAATTTAATAATATCCACCATTGTTAAAATTAGCTCACTAAAATCTAAAACAGACAGTCCCATTACATCTGAGACTATTAAATCAATATTGCTGGATAATTTTAATACTAGTAAAAAGAGTACAACTAATAAAAATGGATAAGCTCAATATAGTTCAATGGAATGCTCAGAGTTTGCTTAGTCATAAACATGTCTTTTCACATTATTTATACGAAAATGATATACATATAGCTATAATCTCCGAAACTTGGTTACAATCATCAAAAACTATAAATATCAAAGGATATAAAATAGAAAGATTAGATATTGGATCTAAACATAATGGTGTTGCTATACTAATTAGAAATTATATTAATTATAAAAAGATACAAACTTATTCAGATAGTTCTCTACAAAATATAGCCATTCAAATATTTATAAATAATGAAACTTTGTCTATAGTTAGTTTTTACAGTCCTACATCTGCTTCTCCTTCTAATTTCAATTATACACAGCTTGACAATTTAATAAAGTCTGTTCCACAGCCATTGATACTAGCTGGTGATTTTAATGCACATCACACTATGTGGGGCTGCACATCCACGGATTTGCGTGGCACTACTCTCTTAGATGTAATAAATGATAATCATCTGTGCTTGCTGAATGATGGTTCTGCAACAACTGTTGGTTCCCATACATGGCAGCCAAATGCATTAGACCTTACGATTGTTTCACCCTTGTTAGCCTTAAGATGTAATTGGCATGTGCATGATGACTCATTTTGTAGTTATCATCTTCCCGCAGTCACTACTCTTTTATGCAATCCTGTAAATATAAATAACAACAGCTATGTTAATGCTAATTATTTCCGTCCAAATTATAAGTGTGTTGATTGGCAGAAATATCAACATGTGGTAAGTTTAAAATTACATAGTAGCAATTTTGATTTATCTAATCCAGAAATGTGTTATGACATATTATATAAAATTTTGTTAGAAAGTGTATCTGAAGCAAATACTGCTAATAAAATCTATAATCCAGTGTCTCAGATTCACAATAGACCCAAAAGGAAGTTATGTTTACCTTGGTGGAATCAAGCCTGTACACAGGCAGTTGGTAAATGTAAGTCTGTTTATTTGAACTTCAAAGCTAATCCTACAATAGAAAATTATTTATCATTTAAAAAACAACAAGCTTTGAAGAAATTAATCATTAACAGAGAAAGACAGACTGCTT
The DNA here is from genome assembly GCA_905404115.1 of Pheosia gnoma. Classification (NCBI taxonomy): domain Eukaryota; kingdom Metazoa; phylum Arthropoda; class Insecta; order Lepidoptera; family Notodontidae; genus Pheosia; species Pheosia gnoma. The sequence goes on from FR989916.1 coordinate 1,055,082, forward strand.
GGACAGAACTATGTAACTCATTCAATCGGCAAACTTCATTATCTACTATCTGGTCCAATATTCGAAAATTTAACAAAACTTATAGTAATTCACATAATTATTCTAATGATGATAGATGGATACAACCATTTCTGGACAAATACACTTCTAATCCTCCTAATATGCCAACATTAGATCTTTATGCCAATAATATTGATTTCCATCTTGATAATTTCTTCATGAAGCCATTTACATTTTCTGAGTTTACAGGTGCTATATACTCTCGTAGGGATACTGCATTTGGTTTAGATCATGTATCTTACAAAATGTTCAAATATCTTGACTCATTTAGCCAGCAAATAGTTTTAAATATTTTTAATTCATTGTGGAATAACATGGTTATTCCTAAATCATGGAAGATTGATTGTCTTGTTCCTATACTTAAGCCTGGTAAAGATTCAAATCATCATGACTCATACAGACCTATAGCTCTCACTTCCTGTACAGCCAAAATATTTGAACAGTTAATAAAACAGCGTCTTGAATATTGCATAGAATCCAAGAAGTTATTACCTTGTAATCAGTTTGGTTTTAGGAGAGGACGCTCTGCTTCAGAAAGTTTAAATCATTTAAATTTGGATGTACATGATGCATTTGCTAGTAACAAGTTTTTAATTAGCATTTTCTTTGATATCACTGGTGCTTTCAATAATGTAGATCATAATGTCCTTGCTCGTGAATTGCATCTACTTGGGTTGCCTGTAAAATTAGTAAAGTGGATTTTCAATTTTCTAAATGGTAGATCTGTATATGTAAGAAGGAGAAACAATTTGTATGGGCCTCAGTCATCCCATAAGGGTGTCTGTCAAGGGGGGATATTAAGTCCTTTATTGTTTATTTTGTATATACATAGGTTAAATAATATATTAGGCACTGATGTTAATAGTCTGCAATATGCAGATGACTTAACAGTGTATTGCACAGGTACTAACATAAGACTAGTAGAGAATAAGTTAAACACTGCTTTAAAAGGTTTAAAAACCTATTTTAATTATTTGAAACTAGATGTTAATTCAAATAAAACTAGAGTTATAATATTCAGCAGATCCAGATCTTTACTCACCAACATCATTTATGATGGTAATTTACTTCCTGTTAGTGATGAGGTCAAGTTTTTGGGAGTTACTTTTGTCAAGAATTTATCATGGCAAAGACATGTTAATGGTTTGGCAGACAAAGCCTTGCGAGCTTTTAATATATTAAAATCACTTGCCAGAACTTATTGGGGAGCTGATCCAAAAATTTTACTTATGTTGTACAAATCCATAATCCGCTCTCATTTTGAATATAGCTTTTGTTGCTATGCTTCCAATTCTGTTCTAGTAAATAAACTGGAAAAAATTCAGAATAGAAATCTTCGTTTAATTACAGGGGCTATGAAGACTACCCCTATCATTTCAATGCAAGTTGAATGTAACATTCCTTCATTGTCTTTTAGATTTAAGTATTTAAAGTTCAATTTCATTTTAAAGCTTCACTCTTTTGACAATCATCCTCTTTTAATTAAATTAAATGACTCCCGATATTTAGCTTCAACTCCTCTATCTTCCAAATATCCATATATTCTTCGTGATTATACTGAAATATCAACATACATTAAAAACAACAATGTTTATCATGCTGAAAATTGGGCTTGCTATCATGGAACCTTTGAAGGTAAATTTCCTCCATCGGACATTATAGAAATAGACCATAATCTGAGAACCAAGCAGGATGTTTATGAGAAGCTTTCATGCTGGACAGACTACCAGATTATCTACACAGACGGGTCGAAGAATGAAACAAGTGTATCTGCTGCATTCTATGATACGGATAAAAAGTATGGTCGAGGATTTCGATTACCTACCATTTACACAGTTTTCTCGGCAGAGGCCACAGCGATTTTGGAAGCATTAAAATATGTACAAAACGACGTTTTGTGCTCCAGTGCATCACATTTTATTATTGCGTCTGACAGCATGTCTGTTCTGAAATCTTTGAGACATCCAGGTTATAAGAATGAACACCATATTATATATGATATAAAAGAAATCCTGGTAAATTTGGCGATATCTCGTAAGCAAATTAAACTTATTTGGATACCAGCGCACGTGGGCGTGATTGGTAATGAAAGTGCAGATTACCTTGCCAGATTAACAAACACTTTGGGTGGCAATATTACAAATATACCAAGTCCGTGGAAAGATTTGATACCTGTTTATCGTGCAGAAATCAATAAAAAATGGTTAGAAGAAAGAAATGAGATAATTCGAACCAAAGGAGCATGGTATGCCGGTATTAATAAAGATGTGGGCAAAAAACCTTGGTTTGCAGTTGACAATGAAAATTATTTAAAGCGAAAATTTTACACACAGATTATGAGACTGAGATTTGGACATTGTCGTTTTAATGCTCATTTACACCGCATGAACATGATCGCTTCCCCTAAATGTAGCGAATGCAACTCGCAGGAAGATCAAACATTAGATCATATATTCTTTAAATGTCCGGCCTTTAACATACAACGCCTATTGCTCATAGATCAATTGCTGGAAAAATATCAAAACATCCCGCCTTCCCTACAGAACCTTTTAGCTTGCCCTGATAATTTTACGCCTATCTATGACTTTATCAACTCCTCGCTTGGAGATATTTGAAGAGACAAAACAAAAATACAAGACAATCCATCAAGGACTAGACTAGTTTTTACTTTAACAAGTAATCAACATGGATATATAATTACTGAACTATTTAAAGAAAATAATTATTCAAGATTTGGCACTTGTGCCTTTATATTTAAATTGTATACCTGCAAGTAAATTTGATCAAGAAAATACCCATGACATTGACAACATCAGAATTGGCAGTATGGATTGATTCCTTCGCCTGTCCTACTGGACGAATTAAACTACTACTACTACTGGGATTTTAATATGTTTTCAGGCATTTTTTATTTTTCACAATGGTCACGCGACCCGGACGCTGCGTTTTTGCGGTATTTTTATTTATTCACCCCAGAATTTATAGACGTTTTATAACTATATCAAACGTCATATAGCGCAGCGCAAAACCAAACTTTTGTGCGCACCACTATGTGACGTTTGATAAAGTTATAAAACGTCTATAAATTCGGCCATTAAACTTCATCATCGAATTTTATGGAGAATACTGGAATTTACAATAAAAAAACTATATTGTTAGCATCATATTAAACTAATGAGAAATTTAAGATAGTTTTCAATAGTTTATTTAGTTATTATTATAAATTATGTACTATAGTTATTTACATGGAAAAAATACACATACACAGTCAAATAGCCTATTTTTATATTGATTTCTTATATTTACGCGAATACTACACATTGAAATAAAACTATTTTTAACGCGATAAAATCCTTAAAAATAGTTTTATTTCAAAGCCTATTTTTATATGACATAGTCTCTATGACAACCAAGGACATTAGGAAAAAAAAACTAATCCAAATAATCGCACACCCACCGACACCGTTGCTATGGCAACAGTATAAACAACCGTTATACCAAATACACGCATTTTTTACGTTTTTTAACCATTTTGCTTTGAAAATATTAGTTTTATTATATTTTTTTGTGTTACCTTGAGTTTTGGTGTTGAAAATGGAGCAGGAGGAGGAGGAAGGGTTCGGGGAGGCGATGGTCATCGCCTCCGAGTGCACCGAGGCAGAGAGGGAGTTTGAGAAAGTAAGTCTGTACAGAGACTGTGTGTGTGACCTGAAAAGCGCCATTGGTACATTGTTCTCACATACCTATAACAATGTACTGCTCAAAAATGTAAAAGATCTTTTAAAAAAAAAGAGCAACCATGGAGTTTCCCGCCCGTTCTTCTCCATAGGAACGGCATTCCGAACGGGTGGTAAAGTAGTAGCATAACATCTTGTAACTTTTGACGATTCATAAGTACTGTACTTAATGGTCTACGTGAATAAAAAATATTCTGGTATTGACCCTCCATTCCGTGCCGAGGTTTGGTCTGGCAATGTAGATGATGAAGCTTTACATTTTAGCGGAAAAGGGAAGATCTTAAATTCCAGCCAGGCCGGTATGTCTGGCGGGGCGGCCGCTAAGCCCCGACGATTATTATCAGGATCTTGTATATATGTTACGTGCTCCGAAAACTATCATAGCGCGATTCAGGATTGTATTGAGAATTGTCTATTGTTCTGAATGCGTCTGCAGCGCCATCTGTGTAGCTTGTGGCGAGGTTGAAGAGGTCACTACAACATCATAGAACTATACAATACTTTAAAACTATTTGCATGTAATTACTCTTGCCTTGTTATCGTTCAATCATGAAAGGACATACAACTTTTCACTTAACGCAGTTTATTGCCAAATATATAACCCCACTCCTCACCCGCAATTTATAGAAAGTTCTCGTCCATTTACAATGGTATTACAACGCACTTTTCATCTATAAAACGGTGCGTAACTAAATTTTAAATTGATTGAATACTTCATAAGCTGCGAGGCCAGGCTTGCGATTTCAACGAAACAGATTCAATGTGCAATTAAATTAATTATTGTAAATTGCATTATAGTGCATATTTTTTTTTACGCTTAGCCTCCGCTCCGGGCGAAACTGGGTAACAATTTAGACTAGACATGTTTATTTGGGGCAATTTTATAAGTCTATTGACACCAATAGCCAATTTGTCACAGTCGTAATGGAACCTCCACAGTATGTCGCTGGAATGGCAATTGCTTACAATGCAATTATTGAAATTTGCAGAATTGGGCCCCTGAATAAATTGTTGCGCAAACAAAGCCGTGGACAAAAGCTAGTTGACACTAATTAAAAATAGACGGACAGACAAACAGATTGACGCACGTTCGTCCGTCAATAGTCTCATCAGGGTTCCGTTTTTACCATTTTGTTGCGGAACCCTAAAGCATATAATAAACTTTGGATATCCGTAACAGATCATAATTTTACACCTAGGTACTTTAAAAAAATGTACGTTATGAAAAACGCCTTATTAACGATAATTTATGAGTTAGTTTAAAACGGAAATGTATGAGTTAGACTTACATAAATCACATTATTATCTACATAATCTTCACGCTTGGTCCACTAAATTACGGCAACATCCTACAGTAGGTTAACAATTGTTGCCATTGAAGTTAAAAATAACAATCAAAGGATTCGGTTCACAACCTACATTAAAGCGTCGATCTTTCTGATTACCACCTCAATTTGAACCAAACAGCGTGCGCACGCACCCCTCAGATCGCTCAGATGCCAGAACGCGCGCGCGACGCATGCGCGGCACGATATCAAACCGGCGGCACTTGACCGAAAAGCGCAGTGGCGGAAGTATTCGATCCGATTGTCTATTACCTTTGAAATGAGGCCACTAAAACCCTACAAGCCAAATAGCACAATATTTGCATTCAGTTAAAGTTTATTTCGCAAATTGCCGACCGGCACGATAGGCGGCCGATGGCACTTTACGGCAAAGCGGAGTGACTGGCCTGCAGGCTGACCAGTGGGATTTAAGGTGTCTTCCTTACAATCAGTGACATATAGGTATTCATAATAATTAATGTTGTCACGATTTACTGTAAATTCAAAATTTATGATAATAACTGTTGTGTTACGGTGAAGATTATCATCGTGTGGTGAAAACCGAACGTAAGCCGTGTGAAGATCGCCAACCCGCATAGGGCCATCGTGGTGGACTATGACATAAACCCCTCTTAGAATCAGAATATCAGAACGGCTAATCACACTTTTCAAACATTAACAGTAGCTAGTATGTATTCCTCGCTTTGGTGTGTAGGTCTTATAGTTAAGATAAAGCACCCCCCCCCCCCCCCAAGGACTTCCATAACGATCTCCATCTCGATGTTCCGATCAGTTCTGCGAGCGATACGTTCCGCCGTGCCACAGCAACTTTGCAATTCTTAGAACTATATCGGTTACTCTAGTTAGTCTCCGGATTTCCTCATTTCTGATTGTATCAAGCCCCCGATTACAGCCAGTACCGGATTAGCCGTAAAGACAATGTAGGCAACTGACTATGGGCCCGGCGCCGCTTAGGGGCCCGCCGGAGAAAAAATAACTCGAAGTAGTTGTAATATGCTTTCTTTTGCTATTTACTAAAGTCGTTTTTTTGGTTTAAAAGACTAATAATTTCTCGAAAACCATTTTACATAGATACATAGGTACTATTTTTTCTTCAAATAGTAGTGGATGTGACGTCTCATACCTTAACTCCACCTAAAGAGAGAGGGGCCCTAAAACTTGCATCAACTGGTAGCCTCTACGTAGCTAAATTCGGCCCCGATAACAGCTCTCTCCGTAGCGCGCTAATCGACCTTGCGCTGCCTTAGCCATAAGCTTCCGCGCCTCAGTGAGAGAGCTGATAAACAGTGGCGTATCATGGGGGGGGCGGGGGGCGGAGGGTACGGTCCGCACCGGGCGGCATTTCACAGGTGGCGGTTAGAGAAAAAAAAATAAGTAAAAAAAAATATTTCTGTTTTTTCGTATTTTTTTTGTCGTTACCATGCCCCAAATTTATTATAATGAATAGCAAAAATAAGAGGGCGGCAAATTTGAAATCCGCACCGGGTGCTAATGCCCTATGCTACGCCACTGCTGAAAAAAGAATACTCTGTTCAGGTCCTGGAGAAGCTGCGCGAAGAGGACGGCATGAAGTTCTATTCCGACGTGTACACGAAGCTGTACGACTCTTACTACAAGCAAAAGGACGAGAATGTTACCAACGCAGAGGAGATCGCCCGTCTTAAGGTGATCATCTTCATTCCGTGTTGATCATCTACTGGCTAGCGGCAACGTGGCTTAACCAAAGATTTTTTTTTGTGTAATTAACATGTGTTATATTGGTTATCTATGAAATAGCTGTAGAAAGATATAAATGTGATCATTTTAATAAAATTATCGTAAAACGATCTTGATAATTAAAATATCTAATATAATATGTTAAAATTATGATATCCCAACTACTCTCAATTAATGTGCTGTCAGAATAAACTCCGTCGGTTCGACGATACAGTCAACGAGTACATGACGGAGATCGGCGACGATCACAAAGTCATCGAGCAGCTGAGGATTGATATCGGTACGTTTCTTACTACAATAATAAATAATAAATATCGCCATACGAACACACCAACTATACGGTCCCACTTTAAGCTTAACGCTTGTGTTATGGGTACCGTACAATGGACTGAGAGCGAACTCAGTATATAGTACTTATATACATAATTAAACATCCATGACTCGGGTACAAACATTCGTGCTCATCACACAAAGCTTGTGTCCCTACCAGGATTCGAACCCGGGAACCTCGACGCGGAAAGCAGAGTCACTACCACTGCGCTAATCCGACCGCCAAACAATAATAATTAGGATCTATTAACTCTAATACTGTTGGCCCTGTTAATTATTTTACACTATTATTGTTACACCTTCCTTATATAATGACTTAAATATATACTACAACGAGCCGCGCCCCGCGGTGTTACCAGCGATTAAAAAGTATGTCCTTTTTACCGGGATAAAAAGTAGCCCATGTGCTATTCCAGACTATAATCTATCTCTGTGCCTAATTCCATTCAGATCGGAGCGGGCGCGGGAGCGGCGCTCGTTGGCCGCCCCGCGCCGCTGCCGCGCCGCTGTTTTCGAGAACCGGTCCATTTGATTTTACGCATAAGATCCTGCCGCTCCCGCGCCGCCGCCGCCGCCGGCGCCGGCCGCCCCGCTGTCCGCTAAATTCGAGGCCGAGGCCTCAAAGTTGCACGCATTTACAGGATTTGGTATAGAAATGTTTTTGTAATAGTGATGTTTGGCAGACGAGGCCCGAGCCCTGGCGGACGCCATGCACGCACGCGAGCTGGCGAGCGTGGAGAGCCTGGAAACTATGAAGAAGACCGTCACCAGACTGGAGAAGGAGCTGGATGCGAGGAAGCGGGCCGGTGATGATGACGCGTAAGACCATTATCGACTATCGAATAAGACCATTATCGACTATCGATTAAGACCATTATCGACTATCGATTAAGACCATTATCGACTGTCTAATAAGACCATTATCAACCACAGATCATGATAGATATGCCGTGCGGTTCAAAATGTATGGGAACTCGCTGTCTCCGTTTTGTTCCCCACCACTCGCCGCAAAACAAATGCAATTCCATAAAACCAACCAATACGAAGTCTCTTTGGTGCGTGCTGCGTCGTCGCCGTATACAGCGGCCGTACCACGCGACGCACCAGTTTATTCAAAGTATCGTTAGACGATCTGTCCATTGCCGCGTACATTCACTCAGTAGCGAACATAGGTGGTACTTAAAGAGCCATGTATTTTGTACAAAAATAAAAAAGTCGTTGTGCTACATAAAAACTAAAATAACATAATAAAGGCATCAAATATTTTTTGATTTGTTGTTTTTAATGATTTTAAAGACGAATAAATAAAATACTTAATACTGGCTGGTGAAATGAGATTCCAACTTTCGCGTAGTTCACTTTGCTGCTAGTATTTTTGCACACAACCACGGAATAACACGGCATTTAAAAAAAAAAGCTAGAGCTCCGATACCGACGTGCAGTTGCAGTCGACTGACGGCGAAAACTCTATGTTAGCCTAATTTTGGCAAATTGTGCGCGCAAGCCCACCGCTCTCATAACATATCTCCTCTCATATATCTGTGATTATCAACTATCGAATAAGACCATTATCGACTTTCGAATAAGAACATTATCGACTATTCGAATAACTTTTTCTCGATAAGTAGGTAACTGTATCTCTTTGATTACTTAGATCTTTTCTCGCGTTGTAGATATATTTTAGAGCTATTCTTAATAATCGCTAGCTGCATGTTAATTGTAATTAAGATTATTTGGCGGAAAAGCACATCTTCCAGCCAGGCGGGTAGTATAATCCATTGTATTAACAGACTCGCGCTCATGGTATCCATTTAATTCACGATCCAGAGGCGCAACATCGGCAGTGAAAGAGAAAGAGAAGTTTGAGAAGGAGAAGGCGCGCCTGCAGGGCGAGCTGGACGGCATCAAGCTGCGGCTGAAGAACGCGCTCAACTACCAGGAGGAGCTGGAAATGAAGAATACCGCCGCCGACGAGAGCATCGCCAAGCTGGAGGAGCAGCTCGAGGTGAGCGGCCCTCAGTTGCAGGCTCTGTGCTAGTTTGGTACGAAGCTACTGAGCTAATTAGGTACAAAGCTACTGAGCTACTGAAACTGCTGATCTAATTAGGTACAAAGCTACTGAGCTACTGAAACTGCTGAGCTAATTAGGTACAAAGCTACTGAGCTACTGAAACTGCTGATCTAATTAGGTACGAAGCTACCGATCTACCGAAGCTGCGAAGCCAATTAGGTACGAAGCTACTGAAACTGCTGAGCTAGTTAGGTAGATACGTAATTACTGAGCTAGTTAGGTACGAAGCTACTGAGCTACGGAAGCTGCTGAGCTAGTTAGATAGATACGTAACTACTGAGCTACTGAGTTAGTTAGGTTCGAAGCTACTGAGCTAGTTAGGTATGAAGGTATTACTTAATATTTATTACCGAAGCTAAGATATGGAATCAAGTTGCCATTTTTAGCGTTGCGACGTCACATCGCTCTAAATTTGTTCGCCCTACGTTGCGAGTATAGGGTTAATTCTTAAATCTGATTCGCTATCTCAGGAAGCAGATAACAATGCGGTCAGACAAAACCGACTGGTGGATCATCTGAAAGGCGAGGGCGACACGCTGAAGTCTGAAGTTGAGAACAGGGGCGTTGCCATCGCAAACCTGAATGATAAAGTAAGTATACCTACATCTATACAAATAAATAAAAATGGAGTGTCTGTTTGTAATATTAAAATAACCGCTTTTTACTAAGTACATTTGGATGTATACACGGTACATATAACAAAACAATATTTTTTTACAATTTTTGTCTGTCTGTCTGTTTGTTTCGGTTCGGCTAATCTCTGAAATGGCTGGACCGATTTTGATAGGAATTTCACTGGTAGATAGTTGACGTAACAAGGGAGCCTGGGAGTGCCAAACATTATGTGATGAGCATAAACGTTTTCATCCGAGTCCATGGATGTTTAATATCTTTACTAAGAATTATATGGGTTCGCCCTCAGTCGATTGTACGGTTCCCCTTTTTAGCTTAGTTTGGGATCGTATAGCGGGGCCCCAAGTCTGCTAACACAATCGATTCATAATCGAACAGCATCCGCATAGTAACTGTCACTTTTGACAGAAATCCCATGCAATATCTGTCAAAAGTGACAGTTACTATGCGGTTGCTGTTCGATTATGAATCGATTGTGTTAGCAGACTTGGGGCCCGGGTGTGTTCGTCTGGCGATAATATTATTATTTATTAACTCTCAAACAGCTATCGAGAGCGGAAAAGAATATAGAGCGCCGCGACAGAATGATCGCGAACATGAACGCCAAGCTGGAGCAAGCCATCCAGGAGCAGGAGGCGGCCATCGCGAAGGCCACGCAGCTGCGGGAGACCCTGGACCTCACCAACATCGAGTTCGAAAAGACCAAGGCGACGCTTAGCAGCACGACTAAAGAATTGAAGGTAAAAGATTTAAGTGTCTTCCTTGAGGCGATAAAGCTAAGTCACGCGTTTTTTTTTACAAAATTTGGAACATGTCTTTTTGTTTTTTTTTGTGCCGCTTTGGCGTATTGCATCGAATTTATTGATCCATTAAAATTAATTTAATATTCATTTTATCTTTGACGTTAGCAAGGAGGTAGCTTTTTGGTAGCTTTGGAGTTTTTTATTACTTTAGCTAGATCAATTTTAAAGTAAGCAACGACATTTGCGATGTGCCAGCGTCACAAATAACTAAATTACATCGTAAATCTGATGTCGCAATTTTATGTAGAAATATTATTATTTTTTTATCAGACTTGGAGCCCTAGTCGTTATCAGAAGCTTAAAAAATCTGGTCTTATTCCAGTCTTGTTATCATTCCCGTTATTTAGCAAACTATAGTCGTCTATCGCAATGATTCTCAGTAATGAACCGTCTGGATGTTCAGAACATGATTGATGACGGCAACAAGCTCCGCAACGAGCTCATTAAGCTGAACAAGCAGGCGGTGCAGCAGGCCAAGAAGTACCAGCTGCTGGAGCACGCGAAAGCCGCCGTCCAGGCTGATCGGTAATAACAACTTTTATATAAACCAAATACCACTCAATACTACTTACTGCGATGCGAAATACTACAAGCAGTGTTAGCCAAGTTGGTTGAACGCTTCCCTTTGTAACGAGGATCGCAGGTTCTAACCCCGGCTCGCACCTCTGGGATTTCTGGATTTTCATATGCAAATCTTATTTACAAACATGATTATCGCTTGCTAAACGGTGAAGGAAACATCGCGAGGAAACCTGCATGTCTGAAAGTCATGCAGGAAAATCATGAAGAAATTACATTAAAAGGGTTGGTATTATTATTATTATATTATACTATTTACTGACTGAGTATCTCGCTCAACACCGACAGACTCACTCAATACGGACTGAGTGACTCGCTCAATGCGGCCTGACTCCCTTATAGTGAACTCCTCAAAACGAAGACACCTATACGATCTTGAAATTTGGAAAGTAGGTGTACTCCCCTGGGCCTAGAAGACGATGAAAAATAATTCCTTATGGATGTGGAAATGAGGGCGAAGCAGTCGGCGCGTCTGATAATACTAGTTCCTAATGTTGGGTCCACACAAAACCAGTCTATGTATGTGCGACCATAAATTCGTGCAAATGAAAGTAAAGTCTAAAATTCGTTAGTGTTTTATAAATTCTTGTGTTGCATTTAGGCGCGCTGGGTTAGTGATACTTAAGACACGCTATTAGTTTGTTCTTCAATGCATTTGACACTCAAAATAGGCCGCCAAGAGGAACTATGCACTCATTATATCATCAGGAAGGTAGCCGGTATATTTGACTAGAGTCCCACAGGACCAAAAGGAATAGCGTGAAAGAGGAGAGGCTACGAACGGGTACGAACATATGTGCTCATCACGTCAAGTTTGTCCCAACCAGGATTCGAACCCGATACCCTTAGCGCAGAAAGCATGGACACTACCCACTGAGCTAATCAGGTCGTAAATTTCTAGCGACGGTCTCCGGCAACAAGTGAGCGTGATGGAGCGCGACCTGATGCTGGGCAAGAAGCAGGCGGAGTCGGACAAGAGGGAGATAGAGAACTTGAACAGGGAGAAGGATATCCTGAACAAGAACATGCAGAAGATACAGAGTGAGTAGTAAAAAGAAACGTAAGCGACCGCACAAGGCCTCAGAAACATTCGCAATTTAAACGCGCATTTGTATTTCTTTTTAAATATACAGCATTTTAAGAACGTTCGTTATTTGAATATTCTCGTTTCTATTCACCGCATTTTTTTTAATACTTGTCTATGCATATAATAAAAATGTTACTGTTCGCTGTCTATGCATGGAAGATACGTATATCAGAAAAAATATTATTGAAAGAAAGAAAGAAAGAAAAAACATTTATTTGGTAACAACACAAGACACGAGATTACATAAAGAAACTTATAACTATTAACAGCTTATCATTGTAAATTTAAACAATAGTGTGTCAGATATAGAGGGTCATGTGTGTCTCATGGCTGCGCCAAACAGGTGTCCAGCTCAGCATAAGCCAGGCTTTATTGGGCCTTTATCAACGCAATAGAACCTAAAGCTATGATTGTTAGATTTTTTGTTTGTGTGTCTGTGCGTTTGTGCTTGTGCGGTTTTCACTAATGCATTGTGGTTTTAAGGTGGTATCAAGGATAATAATTAAACCAATCAATTAGCGCATCTACCAACATCTAAAATATGTATATAGGAAACTGTATATTTGATTGAATCAACTGTGAAGTCGAAAATACGGAATCGGACTGTTAAGCGGTTAATATGTACACTAATATACTAGGTAATTTGAAAACATTTTCTACGACTTGATTGGCGCATATATATTATTGATTACCTCGTCCAAGTTTTATTACAATTTACGACATGATATGTCTACCCTGAAAACCCGCTGATCATTGAGAATCAGAATATGTTTTATTCACTTAGACCATTAAGTACTTATGAATCGTCAAAAGTTACAAATACTATGCTACTACTTTACCACCCGTTCGGAATGCCGTTCCTATGGAGAAGAACTGGCAAGAAACTCCATAGTTGCCCTTTTTTAAAATGATCTCTTACATTTTTGAGCAGTACACTGTTATAGGTATGTGAGAACAATGTAGGAACGGCTAGGCAGGCTTTAGCGGCAGGTTAAAAAAAAGTACTAACTAAGTATAAAATTACAGTTAATGGCCACATGGTTCCCACATTTACAAATTACTTATCTAAATGAAAATAAGAAGGAAGAAGAGAAAAACAAAATCTTAATAGTCTGCTCGAACAAGGTCATTTATATTCCTGACTAGCTGTTACCCGCGACTTCGTTCGAGTGGTATTTAACAAAGACACAACCGTTGGCAACAGCCTGCTCGCGCGTTCTGAGCCCGCGGGACGCATTTCAGGTTGTTGCTATCAAACTTAATCAGGCGCAACGCTGCAACAATGGTTTTAATTTTTTTTCGTGAGATCCTATGTTTTTTTCTAAAATAAAAGTAGCCTAAGTTACTCCTTGTTACACCAGCTATCTGCCAGTGAAAGTCCCGTCAAAATCGGTCCAGCCATTTCAGAGATTAGCCGGAACAAACAGACAGACAGACAAAAATTGTAAAAAATGTTGTTTCGGTATAGGTAACGTGTATACATCCAAATGCACTTAGTAAAAAGCGGTTATTTTAATATTACAAACAGACACTCCAATTTTATTTATATGTATGTATGTATGTATAGATTATTGATGTACAATAACGTAGATATGCTATGTTAGTACTAACCCTACTGGGGCACACACGTGCACGTTATAATATAACATAGTTTGGTGGCACACACTAAACGATATAATGGCAGTGTAAACGAGATAGCATGACACATAGCAATAGCAAAAGCATGACAGGTATATGTTGCGCTGCGGCGTTTCGATACAGCTAGACTAATTAATTTACTAGGAGCAGGTTCTGTGCGCAGCTCAGTTTTATGCGCAAAAAACCTATCTACGTATTTTTTAATGGACATCGATGCTGCTGATATAATAAATACGTTATTTTTAAAGATTAAAGATCAGTTGTAGGTGACCTTAATAATGCGAAGCGAGGCCAGGCGCGAAAAGGGGGGGGGGGGTGGGTTCTTTAATAATTCTATGGGGGCGGTCAATGGGCGCAATTGATTCTCTCCCACCTCCCTCTGAAGAACTGTCTATTTAAAAAAAAATATATAAACTCGTATTTTTTTATAAGACAGGCAAACAGATCTTTATTTAAATTTAGTTCCATTAGAAGGAACTAAAATTGATACCATGTTTTTGCATTTACCTATCTACAAAGATTTTTTTCACATCCATGAATTGGGTACAAACATTCGTGCTCATCACACAAAGTTTGTCCCTACCAGGATGCGAACCCGGGACCCTCGGCGCAGAAAGCAGAGTCACTACCAACTGCGCTAATCAGGCCGTCAATGAAAGAAAGAGTGCAACCTTGCTGCACTACTACGATCATTCAGCAAACTTTAGTAGATTTGTAGTATTATGACCATATTATTATTATGAAATAAATAAATAGGTAGGTCTTCGAGACAAGTAAGATTGTTTTAAGTATCACTGAATGTTTTACAACAATAATATATTGAAACGTCGGGAACGTAACAACATAAAATAAACGCGATAATTTCGAAAAACATGTTTTATTTCAATGTGCAGTATTCGCGTAAATATAAAAAAATCAATAAACAATAATATATTCAGATTGGTGCTATCATTTACAAAAGCTATTTTAGTTAAAAATAATAATTTTTAATTTCATATTTAAAGTCGTACTTAATTATAAGCCAATTATCTATTGGCAGCTATTAAATTGGTTTTCACACTTTGCAATTTAGATGGGTGCATATATATTAATTGCATACATATATTATTTTTATTTTATGTTGTTTGTTTGTTTTACTTTAATCTTTTGGTTTGTCAAGTAGTTCATCTATTTCCACCGACAATATCAGGATACAGGATTCCGTTCAGGGTTGGAATTTTTGTACGATTTCATCTATCTCTCAGAAAAAACAGAGTCCGAACAAGTGGTTCAATTAGCTTAGGTCGTTCAAGGGGTTTCCTAATCATCGGGATACCCTAAAATGTTACTTACGTTAATTGTTCAAAATAAAGTTCTTTAGGCGTGCGTACCGGTACGGTACCCATAATACAAGTGTTGCTTAGTGTGGGACCGTACAGTTGGTGTGTGCATCTGGCGATTTTATTATTGTATCAACAATCATGACGCAGCACTAGGAAATGACAAAAATAACTGCACTTTGTTTAACATTTTATATTATAAGCAAAGGTTAAGCCATACTACGGCGTCTGCGCAGTACATACTCGTTATCACACGCGGCGCGTTGTGCGTAGGTATGCCGGTGAGCGGAGATACAGGGTGTGGTGTTTGTTCCACAAACATAAATATTATTTATATTTTATACTAGCTGTTACCCGCGACTTCGTCCGCGTGGTATTTAACAAAAAAGTTTTTCTAAAAAGTAGCCTAAGTTCTCCTTGTTACATCAGCTATCTGCCAGTGAAAGTCCCGTCAAAATCGGTCCAGCAATTTCAGAGATTAGCCGAAACAAACAGACAGACAACAATCTACAACAAACATGCCGTCGCTCGGGGAGGCTACCATTCTGGGTGGCAAAAGGTCGGTTTACCTGGCGATATTAAATTGATTTTGTTTTGCGTATACAGACGAGGCTCTACAGAACCTGGACATGCTGAATCTCCAGGAGCAGCGTCGCAAGCAGCTGGAGCACGAGCTGGAGATGAACGCCGCGCAGATCACCAAACAGCGGCTCATAATACGACAACAAGAGAAGGACAAGGATAGGTGTGTACGAATAAGAGCAGGAGGTCCGATAGCTGGTTCGGAGAATAAACCAGGCCTTTAGACCCGGGACACTTTATACGCTTTAGTTTTATTCGGAGTATATAATAAGTATGATAATAAGTAGATCTACAGCTACGCTCGATCTACGCTTTCAATGCCATATTATTTATAGGCCTACAAGGACACTTACAAATTGTCATTTTATTTTCTTTTTTTTTACTATACAACGGGATCGGAACGCGACCATAGCTGAGAAGATCCGACGAGAAACTCATCGGGCTTGTCTATTCTTACAGAACTTTTTTTTTAAATGTCCATGTTTGTTACAACAATTATTTTAAGCTCCATTGACGACCTGATTAGTGCAGTTGGTAGTGACGCTGCTTTCTGGTCTCAGGTTCGAATCATGGTTGGGACAAACTTTGTGTATTGAGCAAGAATGTTTGTGCCCAAGTCATCGATCTTCAATACCTATTTAAGTATTATATACTGAGTTCGCTCTCAGTCCATTGTAAGGTACCCATAATATAAGCGTTGCTTTGACCGACCGTATTGTTGTGTGCGTTCGTCTGGCGATATTATTTTTTATAGTGTGTTGCCTTGCGTGGCGCACACACGCTACACTTTGACATGTAAATTGACACTAGATATTTGAGTGCTCAGCCCCAAGCTGGTTTAATATCCAAATAATTCAAGTTTCTGTAATAACCTTTGGTTCTGTCTACCCGGCTTAGCAGTGCCTAGAGTAACGATTAATGATAGGTACCAGTACATATTGATAATAATACACTTACCCTCAAATTTATAGACAGTTTATAACTTTATCAAACGTCATATAGTATTGCGCACAAGAGTTTCGCTTTGCGCAGTACTATATGACGTTTGATCAAGTTATAAAACGTCTATAAATTTACGGGCTAGTAGGTGAAAAATAAACTATTTTGAATGAGTTAAGTATTGTATGTAATATTATTTTCAGAATGTTGGAGGAGAGCATTGCTCTAAACGAGAAAATAGATGAAATATCAGGTAACGACATTCATCCTAATGCTTGCAATATATACCAAATTTTTCAACTGAGACGCCCTGTAAGAAGTCCAATTATGTGCCAACTAAACTATTATAAATCTACTAAGTAACTATGTATTACCTGTTTGATTAAGAACCGATTTTTGAATAGTCAGATAAAGTTTATTCTCCAAATAAATTTGATGTTGTGACGAATAGATAATTAATGAGAAAACTGTCAAAAGGTTAAATTTATTTGGATTTTATCTGAATAGAACTATGTAAAGTCGACTAAGAAACTTCTTTATCACCTTCAGGTTGAATATCATTTGCACATCGTGCAATTGCAAGCCCAATTTTGTCATTTGTTGTTTATTTGAACTTAGAACGTGTGAAATATGAACCTTAGTAGAATTTTTATTGACTAACCCCCAAATTTATAGACAGTTTATAACTTTATCAAACGTCATATAGTATTGCGCACAAGAGTTTTGCTTTGCGCAGTACTATATGACGTTTGATAAAGTTATAAAACGTTTAATAAGTGCGGATGTAGGTGTTTTTGTCAACACTGATAAACCACATTCATGGCAGACCATACCTATAAGCGATACTTATTGTGAGAAAGTTGACAAGCCGAGGATCATTGGCCGTTCCCCCCATTTGTCCAATCCAAAATCGGTATAAAAATCTCAGCAGTTTCAGCTCACTCGGTGAGCTCGTGCGACATAGACGTGTCCCCACAGAGGAGGTGCGGCTGCGCACGGCCGACATCCTGGACCTGACGAAGGCGCTCCACGAGGAGTGCACCAAGTCGCGCAAGCTGTCCGTGGCGCTGGACGCGTGCCGCGCCGAGCGCAACATGCTGCACAAGAACTACACCGAGGCGCTCGACGAGATACAGGACCTCAAGCAGAAGCTCAAGGTGACGCTTACTATGTTGAGAAATTAGGTACTATCAGACCAGCCCCCAGATTACGTATCTTGTCAAGCTGAGCTAAAGAAAAGCGACAGCAATAATCTCGCAATAATTGCTCTCAAATCGCAGATTTGTATGACGTCGCAGCGTTACCTAATACGAATTAGCAATTTAAAAGCAAATATTGCGCGATTATTGCTAACGCTAGGCTATTGCAAGTTACGTAATCAAGGGGCCGATAGCCCCTCTTAATATTCCCAAACAAACGCACCAACTCTACGGTCCCAAAATAAGCAACGCTTGTGTTATGAGTGTGACAAACTTCTGCTGTCCCGATTTTCTTCTGTTGATTGATTCTTCTTCCCTTTTCCGCCAAACAGTGAAATGATACTTACATGTAACAGAGTCGCTCCACATAAAAAAATATGATCTTTTAACTTTATTCAACTGTCGTTTGACCTAACAAATTAATATGCCACTAAGTAACTAATTAACTGTATTCACAAATAATGACCTAAAGATTTCTAAGACAGTTTCCCTGTATCTCCGGTGGATTCGGATTTTCCCATAACGACACAGTCAAAAATAAACCCACTAGTTATGTTTACATGGTGACTCAGAAAGGGTACACTAAGCCTGGAGCTTGGGCTTTTAAGCTCATTTGTAATCAATGTGTGCTTAGAATTTGGATATGTTAACTTTAAAAAAAAAGGTCTGCAAAAGACCACAGTTGTCATTTTGTTGGGAACTAAATTTATTTTAAAAAAATTACATAGAAATATCTGATTCTATTTCCTTAAAATCATGCAAGCAATAGCCCACCGAGCGGCATCATTTGAGCAAATTTCTAAGTGCGGCTCACTCTGGGCAATGTCGACACGATAAGAATGAGAAAAAGGCAATTATCGTCGCCACTTCCAGATGCTAGCATACCAGATCGAGCAACTAAAAGAGGATATAAGCGGCAAGGAAGCCGGACTGAAGACATGCGAGGGGACTCTCTCTAAATGCAACAAGAAGAACGAGCAGCTCCGGGCGGAGGTGCAAGCGGGGCTGGTGAAGCTGTCCGAAGCGAGGGCGGACATCGCGGCGCTGAGGCAGGAGGAGGCCAAGCTTAACAGGATAGTCCAGGTCTGTTGAAACACGCACTGAGGACTATCTTGAAACATTCTGAAGACTGTTTTTATCATTCTTCATCTCAGTTGTTACATTCTTGTTGTTGTCATCATGTTAGTTGGTGGCACGCTTGAAAATTCGTTGCCCAATCTCTCCCACATAAGCTTTCTGGCGCAATGATGTATGACCTAACAAATAGGCTACCAATAACCGCCCCTTTTGTATGGGAGTGCAGTCAGGAGTCACTCCGTAGTGATTCATCCACATCAGAGTAGACTGGAAGCTGAACGTGTACCGTTATCTTCACACGCGTCCCAAGAAGCGAGTTGAAGTGAGTGTCGACGACCATGATGTATGGACTTCTAAAGGAGGCGCTCTATCCAGCAATTTCAGTCTTCCTCGACTTCAAGACTTCGACTTTCACTTGCTATATATAAGAACAGTTAAAATTGCTCTTAAAAGTTTCAAGTCTTAGATAGATCACCCAACATAAGGGTGGAATGAGGAGTCAGGTCACATGGTCATATGGTATCATTTGGTAGGAGGGAGACACTGCCCGCGCCAAGCTGGTCAAGGAACTGGAGGGTCTGATGAACGAGCGCGATGTTGTGGGCGCGCAACTCGTGCGCAGGAACGACGAGATATCCCTGCTGTATGAGAAGATCAGGATATTGGAGGTCACCTTACAGAGAGGTATGCTGTTCTTGGGATTATTGATCTTTGATCATATTTTATGCTGACCGGAATAGCTCAGCAGGTAGTCACCGCTGTTCTGAGGATCCCGTAGAGTAGGGGAAAGCTTTTTGTGATGAGCCCGATCCCGACTCATGGAAATTTGCTGTTGTATTATAATATACTGGGATCACACTCAGTTCATTGTACGGTAACCATAATACAAGCGTTGTTTAGTTTGGTACCGTTGGTGTTTTCGTATGGCGATATTATACCTAGTGCGTCGCTAACTATCTGTTTCAATTAAACATTCGACTTCTTACGTGCGTCCGAAGACACGATAGCAGACAATCTTAGCTCACTTTCGATTCATATCAATCGTAACGGATTGTCAGAACCACAGAGGTCAGAACCCTAACAATATTCAGGCAACACCTAGTCTTATCTGTACCAGTCCAGCTAATTGGGTGTCGGAGGTGGATTGGTGGTCTGTATAGATACCTGAATGTACTGGACGCCGGCCCCGTGACCATGGGGAATGTAAAAGGGAGCTACGTAAATCTTACGTGTCGCAGAAAGTCTGTGGATGCGAGTGGCGACGGACCGTTACATGTAAATGCCATTTGCAGAGGCCTATGTGCAGCTGTGGACGTCTTTCGGTGGAGTGATGGATAGTTGGAAATCTTCATTCTTAACTATTTTGGCAGTTTGCATTCTGGCAGGCATTAAGCAGTGATAGCCAACTTGGTAGAACGCTTGCCTCGGTAACGAGTATTGAAGGTTCAAACCCCGGCTCGCACCTCTGGGATTTCTTGATTTCATGT
Source organism: Pheosia gnoma (assembly GCA_905404115.1). Taxonomy (NCBI): domain Eukaryota; kingdom Metazoa; phylum Arthropoda; class Insecta; order Lepidoptera; family Notodontidae; genus Pheosia; species Pheosia gnoma. The sequence continues at coordinate 1,075,685 of FR989916.1, forward strand.
GCGAATCTCATGTTCAACCACGATTACCACTTGCTAAACGGTGAAGGAAAACATCGTGAGGAAACCTGCATGTCTAAGAGAACCCCTCGAAAGATGTGTGAAGTCCGCCAACCCGCACTGGTCCAGCGTGGTGGATTATGGCCTAATCGCCCTCGAATTGAGGGGAGGCCGGTGCCCAGCAGTGGGATATTAAAAAGGGCTGGTGTGTTATTAACTATTTTGGCAGGTGAACGACAATACGAACAGCGAATCGAGGACATCCGTCTCCTCCGGCTGGAGATCATACGACTCCGCAAGGAGAAGAACTTGCTCTCCAAAGGGATTGAGAACATGACGGACTTGAGACTAGAGGTAATATATTTCTTCTTTATTCATTGTCATTATACTCCTACAAACAGGGATATTTCATTGTCATATAACTATGATATAAATGTAGGGCTTCGGCGGGAAAGAGAAAAGTTTCCTTGTAAAATTAGGTATACCGACCAATTATGATGAAGAAAACTCGTAAACTAAAAATATAAAATAAACTCAAAACGATCGCCTCTTTCCAATTTAGTCATTCTCTTTCATTCATACCGGAGGCTCGGATATTCTTACTAACGTTTTGTCATATCCCCTGCGTACAGATAACACATTCAAGTCCCATAATAGTCATAGATCTATGATAACATTAAGATCGTAAGCGTAAATATAAGAAATCAAAGCGGTTTTGACGATATCTAGATACATACAGCGGACTTCAAAATTATACAGCATCACGACCTCGGAAGTGTAGGCAGAGGTATATCTCATTGCACCTACATTAACACTAAAATATTTTTTTTATTATAATTTATTTTGAAATTGACAATTCTTAATGGCCTACTATTTAATTAGGCTAATTTGTGACAGCTATTAGGCATCTATTAGTTAGTTAGAAGGTCTTGCATTAACTATACGTGTTGCAGTATGCTAAATAAAGGTTAAATTTTAATTTAACTATTACTAGATTTGCATAACGAGGAAATCAACCAAGGAAGCACACGTTTAGTGCGTGGCTACCTCAAAAGCCAACTACCTTCGAGTGGTTTGTTCAACTGAAAAATACAGGACTATAAAAAAACTTGAAACTCATGGCAACTGTCTCTTTTCATCTTACATCTCTGTTTCTCTCGGTTGAATCAACTGTTGAATCGTGTGAAACGCTATGACTAACATCGCTAGGACACCTGGCTTGTCCGTTATAATTATAATAACATTTTTATAATAATTTATCTAATACTAGATGTCCATGACACTTTTTTTTCAAGTCAAATCGGAAAGTGGGCGAAACAGCATGTTGGAATGCAACTATTATATATTTTGTGCTAACGATAAACACTAAACTAATTAGATAGGTGGATATCTCAGACGGAGTGTCGCGAACAAAATTGAAACACTCAAAACCGAGCCTATTTGCGCAGAACATGCGAGCTCGCCTGTACATATACTTACATAAATAAAATAGTATTATTTTACACTACATATTTAAACATTTTTATGTGTTGGTTGTATTTAGAATATTCAATTAGGTAATGACTTAAACGTTATTATTTTATAAGTTTTGAACGGGATTGTTGATATAATATATAAGTAATCATTACTAACTATTAATTAGCGATGAACCCTTTGCATTACCCTTTGATTCCCGCTAGTTTTAGACCAGCTCAACCGATCCTTCATCATCACAAAAAAACGCGATTTGAAAGCGATCCATCTTTTTGAGAGCTAGATACTATACCACAGACAAACAGAGGCTTCAAACTCATAACGGCCCTTTTTGTGTGGGGGATTGAAAATCGATGGAATCGGACACCAATAATTAACTGCATCCAGCACTTAAAGGCTGTAGGGGGGTATTGGGGGTTTGAAACCCTTTGAAATACATTGTCTTAATGCCCTTGATCCAGACTTCCTGAATTCCTGACTACGGCCTTTCATTTCTATACAGTTTTACAATCCCTGGTAAAACCAATTGATCTAGTAAAAAAATATCATTGTTCTATGCATTACATCTTTAAATATAATCAGAATCAGAATCAGAATATTTTTTATTCACGTAGACCATTATTGTACAGTACTTATGAATCGTCAAGTTACAAAAATATTATACTACTGCTTTACCACCCGTTCGGAACGCCGTTCCTATGGAGAAGAACGGGCAAGAAACTCCATGGTTGCTCTTTTTTTTTTTAAAATAGATCTTTTACATTTTTGAGCAATACATTGCTATAGGTATGTGAGAACAATGTAGGAACGGCTAATCAGACTTTAGCAGCAGGTCAAAAAAAACAAAAAGTACTAACTAAGTATAAAATTACAGTTAATTGCTACATGGTTCCCACATTTACAAATTACTTATGTAAATGAAAATAAGAAGGAAGAAGAGAAATACAAAATCTTAATAGTCTGCTCAAACAAGGTCATTTATATTCCTGAGGAGCCGGACCAGCATCCAACCAAGCATTTTTATCCTTAAGATAAGCATCTAGTGTATAGTATGCCTTCTTACATAGCGTACGTTTTATGCACGCTTTGAATTTATTTTCACTAAGTTCGGTAATGTCAGAGTGTATTTTATTATAAATTTATTTATAGGTACATATATATGTATGGAATTGCTGACTGATGCTGAGATACGTTTTTGAACGGACAATTAGTCCACTGCGTTTTACATTAATACCAACGACGTACCTACCTCCGAATTACGGTCGTACGATAGATACTTACAATCGCTGCGATGTCTGGCAATGGAAATACATTGAACGTTTTATTTTGGCCTGTCACGCCATTTCCATCCTTAACGAAGCTGGCGTGCAGCAATTCGAGACATTACATAATTACGCAGGTAATTTAATTTATCAATTCATAGCGATGTTGATAAACGATGTCAGATATTTCTGTCATTTAAAAAGGTGAATTAAAAAAAAATGCTTGTCGTTGGACACATTATAAGTACCTACTATAATGTGTCTAACGATTAAGTATGTCGCATTCCTCTTTGAGTAGGTATTTTATTGGTCTGAGGCATGCCAATGAATAATGCATATCAAATTTCGTATATATTATCGCCCATAATTATGTCTCCCAATTAATACTAAGCTAAACTGAACATAGCCAAGAATATTTCGAGCTTGATGACAAGGCAAGGACAAACCAAGTTCAGTCAAGTTTTTTTTTATGAGCATCATAAAAAAGTAGCTAACTTGATATTTTTAGTGCATCTACATGTAGCTAGTAATAATAAATTTGATGTCATCATCAATCATTGTGGTTTTTGTAATGCTTTCAATGAAAAAACCATAAAATTGATGTATTTCAATAATGCTACTTACTTAAATAAAAACAGTGCCATTGTCAGTCAATTTCAAATCGAGTAATGAGATATTTTAATTGATTAATAAGGGGCACTTAGGATAATTATAGTTGTTCCATTCAGTTAATCCTTTACTTCAAAAACGCGAGCGGATGGATGTCCTCGTAGGTTTTTTTCTTCTTATCTCGTCTATCAAATAAGTAAATTATACCAGTACGTCAAGTGCGAGATTATTCGTGAGCTAACTGTATAGTTAATAGTCTACCGTATTTAGAAATTTTTTATGGAGAATTGAACAGCGCCTCCAGCGGACGGTACTTAAAACAGTCAATTCTCCATACAAAATGTCTAAATACGGTAGACTATTAACTATACAATTAGCTCGCGAATAATCTCGCACTTGACGTACTGTACCTAAAAGACCATACTTAGTCATTCAAATATTAATTTTTTTTCGCAAAAAAAAAATATTATTGTCATAATTTTTATATAATAATATGCATGTTAAAAGTTGACGTGTTGACTATTTTATCTACATTCCATACATATTAGAGTATACCTTGTAATTTTGACTACAATTTCTCCCTGACCATTTAATTACAGCCTTTTAGTTAGATTCAATTTGTTATTATCACTCCAGGTGTTCAACCTAGAACGCGAACTGGGGCGGGAGAGGCTCCGCGTGAGGGCGCTGGAGGAGGCCCTGGAGACTCCCCTCAACGTGCACAGGTGGCGCAAGCTGCAGGGCACTGACCCCGAGAGTGTGAGGCTCACACAAAAACTGAGGCTCACCCAGAAGTGAGTACGCACTTACATACTATAAACGATGATGATCAAACTAGAAATTCTTCAGCAGGTGTTTGATGGTTGTTTAAAGCAGTTATTTATCCAATTCCGTATTTTGTAAGTACCTAAATGGGTATACTTTGTATAACAAAACCCGGAATAACGGTAATACTCGGTAATACGAAAATATTCGACAGGACCGCAAAATCCGGATTAGTCCAATCGTGCGCAGATATTACGTAATTCTCCATCTGCGTACGGTAATCATAATTTTATTACATAGCTAGGTATTATTTATCACTTACATGCACAAGCATAAATACCAATGCAATTATATCGTTGCATTCAACATATAAATCACTAACATGTCCGTCAAAATTAATTACCATGTGTGGGCCAATTAAATGAACGCAATAATAATATAAAATGTATTCAAAATAATTAGTTTGCGTTAAATATTCAACGGATATGGATATAGATTATTTTTACATGAATATATTAATAGTTTTATTGGTCTACTCTTAGTTTGAAATATTAATGGGTATTATTTAGTCTGGCGTGGATACTTCTAAATTGCAGTAGCAAGAAAAGAAAAAAACAAAGTAACAAGTAGACAAATGTACATATACGTCACGCGAACGATCGCCGATCTGAGTCGCGTCGATATGAAAAACGTAGAAGTTATAGTACCTATTAATAGACGATCTAATTTGGTACGAGTCGGACTACGGATTTGGTCCCATTCGTACCAACCGTGCGGACCGTTTAGTCAGCAAACTAGGTACTCTCTAGACTAGGTATTCCCAAACGGTTTTGGGCAAGAGACCCTTTTTACAAAATGAACTGATACCTCAGACTCCCATAGCCAAATTACTTTAAGTCATATTTCTAGTTTTTTTTTCCTATTGATACTAAATAATAATTCATCTTGTACGAACTTGTGCACGCTTATCGACTTGTTGAGTTTTTTAATATTTTAGTAGGATGTTGTACATATAACAAATATTAGTCATTCTTATAACAAGTTTGTAAACGTAACACAACTTATACAGTATCTTGAAAGTTTCAAATAAGAACTTGTTTTAATAGGGGTCGAATTTTAGACCTCGTCGACACCCAAAATCAGTTTCCGCTTATGTCGACCCCTAGGAAACCGACTGCTTTGGGTTCCCTGCCCTATACGAATAGATTTGGTACAGAGCGGACTATATTCTTCGTCCAGCCCGTAACAAGTTCGATCGTCTATGAATACTGTTATATTACAAAGAACCAATATGCTTTAGTAAATTCTGACTCAATCAATCTCTTCAAATCAATACCTTTAGTTGTGTTTTGATTTATTTCGCACCAGGAAAGTGCTCGCTCAAAGCGAGATGCTGGTGCTGAAGGAGCGCGAGCTGAAGGAGACGCGGAACCTGTACAGCGCCGTCAAGGACATGCTGGCGCTGCAGCCCAGCCCTGAGATACAGGTACCGATCATACCCATGCCTGTGATGTAGACCAGGGGTCGCCAAACTTAATTTGTCTACTACCCACTTTGAGAATGAATTATTTTGTAGCGCCCCCATTTTTTCACCTACTTAAAAACCACTTTAACTTCAAATTAAATTAATTATTGTAAGCCTCTACACAATACCTCCATTTTTTTTCTGGGTCTCTTACCGCCCCCCTTTAGGCCTGCAGCGCCCACAAGGGGGCGTTATCGCCCACTTTGGGAAAGGCTGTTGTAGACATTGCATCCTGGACCTAGGCTGCAAAGGGGTGCTGCTGGCTCTAAGTACTGGGAACGCCGCAGGACGATCGCCTCGAGCGGCACCAGCTATATACTTTGTGGCGTGAGTGTCGCCGCCGCTCCTAGCATGCTCATAGCATATAGTGAAGCTTCGTTTATGATGGGTGCCAGTACCTACGAAATCGGAAAATCCGCGGGTATTTCTAAGCAAAAAAATGTATATACTCTGCTATCACCACGTGTCTAATATATACAATATCTACGTTTAGCAAACGCTGAACCGTACGCAACGTGCGCTCACGCAGCGGACTACCAAAATGAAATGTCTGGTTGCCGGTAAGTACAATCATCGTTTTCTTGTTCTACCAGTGATTTTATACAACAGCACCTCTGCGGGTGTTATGTTAACTTGCGGCGAGATATATAAACTTCTGGGTAGCAAACATAATATAAGTTTAGTTGGAGATGAATAATTATGGATCTGAGTGATAGGGGGCGAAGTCCCTTCAATCAATTTTATCTTATGATGAATCACTTTTACTAGTTCCCTAACAAAATGACATTGCGCTTGTCGTTTGTAAAATATCTACAAATAATTAGTAACCTCTGTAGCTAATTTTCATGTTTTGACAATATGACTATACTACCATTTATATGCTACACCATGACTCTAATGGTTCCAATTTTCAATACAATGTTAATGAAATTGTCAACAATGTTTATGCTAAGGTAACGTAGCTAATAAATATTTTGTAGTTTTTTTAGGAGACTTACAATTCGCAATTTTCATATCTTCATGTCACATCCATTATTTTATTTACAATGTGTATTTCTTGAATGTGTTATAGCCATTAATTACTGGACATTGGCAAAATACCCGCTAAAAGTTGTGGGTGAGGCTATATTGATATCCATTTTATTTCATCGCATCTCATTTCGTAAAGGAAGAAGTAGGAGACTTTGTCCTTGAAGTGCGTTTACAGCCTACGTTACATCGGTTATAACATTGTGTTCAGAACTAAACATGCGCGAACGACAACTATCGGATATGCGGCTGGAGCTAGACCGAGTGAACGCGGACCTCATGTCTTTCAAGCAGAAGTACTACGACATGAAGCGAGCCCTCGACGCGGACGAGGCGCGGCGGCTGAGGGTGCCCTCGCCCGCCGGCTCGCTCAAAGAAGTCAATAACACGAAGGAATTATAAAATGAACCATTTTATTGTGCAATTGATTGTGGCTGTAATGTACCTGCCAGTATCATGTCTATGGTATAAATTTGCTTCCATGTGAAATGTATATAAGCCAGTAGCCGGCACGGGCTTTGCCGTGCCTGTTACTCGCAAGTTGGTATGTGTGTTAGAGCTATTATTACTAGGCTTACGAAGGAAATTGTGAACAGAAAACCAATATGTTGCCATCATTTTCGTGAGGGTTTTGATGTTGTTCCTAATATTAATATGTGCCAATAATTAACTGCTCAAATATTAAACAATATTAATTGTTAGAAATATGTAGCGGTTATATTGCTAGCAGGTACACTTTTGTAACTAAAATGTCTAGTTTTAATACATAACTGATCTCATTATTATTTACTGTTAAGTTTGTTAATGTGACATACAACCGGATGATAGAATGAAATCAAATTGATCAGAGGCTGACGCCAGCCAGGAACGAATATATTGATAATAAATAAAACACCAGAGTAATTAATCCGAAAACAATAGTTTTATTTAAGAACTTTTCACTTTCTCATAAAATATACACATTGTTTTTGTCATTAAACTAAACTGTAAGTAAATACTAATTTTAAATACCAATTCTCACGTTTCAAACTGGTGCGCGACCGGGGCGGACCCCGCTATTGCGTTTCGGCTATCGTTCTCATTTAGTGGTGTTCATTCATGTACAAATTCGGCACTTAAACTCTATTTAGAAAAAAAAATATTCAAATGAAAGCATGATTTTGTACATTTTCAAAGTAAAAAAAAAAGTAACACGAAGACGTCCGTTTTCCTCGTTAATATAGTGTGATGATAGAATTCTACAGTCCATTTGTTGTTTTTACTTAAAAATAAGAGTTGTGTATGATGCGCCGGCGCCGCTCGCGCGTACGTCTGAATAACGCGATAACATCCGCGCCACTATCACCGCTCTCTACGTCCCAAGTATACATTATATGCGCGCGTCGCGCTACGTACAGCTCAAACTAAAGATCGACCGCGTCTTTGAGCAACTCATGACAAGCGTACAAGATTCTAGTAGCTCATATTTAACCCTTATCGACGTCTTTCGGCCGCGACGGAGACAAAATATAATAAATTTTGGTAGTCTCCGGCGCAGGTTTGCAAACCACCCACAATTTAAGCGTCAACGATTAATACAATAAACTAAAGTGCTGACATCTACCACCTAAAAACGTTCTATGACGTTACCAAACATCACTCGGTTGAGCAATCAACAACACATTCACGAGTTTTACGGACTTCACTGACGACACTCGGCGGAAAGATCGCAGCGAAAATTACGAAAATGATAAATTTAATAATAATTACACCGACGAATATATATCTGACAGTCTATAGTTTTATCGCGAGTACAGAGGTATCGCTGGGATTTTTTCGCAAAACATGTCATCAGCGTTTGAATATTTATCGCATTATTTACACGTACTAGTAGACACCCCGCAAACAGACATGGCGACGCGCGATCATTTCACGCGTTTACCATTTAACAGTATTTATATATAGCTGTCCCAACTTACCGAGTACAAACACAGAATCAACTATTCGCTCATAACGCGCGTCCTTTGCATCAACGCGACTGACACTCATTGCAAATGATTATAGTCTTTTATTTCACTCGATGTATATAATATAGGCTAGTGAAATTATATTAAATTGTACATCACATGCTCAAAAATGTCAGTGTTCAACTTGTCGAGTCGTCTCGCGCAATTGTTTATTGTCAATGAACGCACATTCAACTGGAGACATGGTCGGGGCCACGGGACGTACACTGTGACTAAGCGCTCGGACACTCGCCCACTATTAGTCTGTAAGCCGGATTACTAAATGTTATCACAAAGCTGGTGCCGCCTCCATGCAAACGACGCGACTACATTATATCACTCGTTGGCTTACGACATAGGTACTTATGACATAATTGCGATGGAATCAATAAAACTATTGTTTGTTTGTTTGTATGTTTAGTCGGTCGGCGTGATTACGGTACTGTAACGTAGCGTATTGTCGTCGCCTAGTGGACGTCGGAGCTCTCCTGCTTGTTCAACTGGTGGTTGGCCGGGTCCGACGTGTTGATTGGCTGTAAATAGAGAGAAAGGGGGTTTATTGGAAACGTCCGCGTCCATTATAAGGGTGCGAACGTGACTTGCAAATACAGAATAATGACAGAAGGTGTTCGGCCGTTTGTAACATCCAAAAGCGTCATAGGGACCGCCGTCGTAATAGACGGGAGTTCCAGAAGTTCACTCCAACCTTGGCCATCAAACTATTGACGTGTGAGCCCAGTCCTAGGCCCCCAAATATTAGCTTGGTTGTTCAAGGGTAAAACAAGAATATTAGTTAATGTTTCTCTCGCATTACTTTGTTTGATGCGACACATGATTATATTTTTGCAAAGAGAGGGCAACATAATCATTGATCACAACACGGCATGACAACGATGCATGTTTTTCTAACAGTCTGTTGACCATAATATGAGAGATTAAAACTGAATAAAATTCAGGTAATTCTTCAACTTTTATCGGCGGTCGGTGATGATCTTAGGCATTTTGGTTTAGAGACGGCTGCTCGAAATAGGGATGTGGTAATCCACTTGAGCCAGTCTCTAATGTCTTGATTACACGTAACAAGTAAAATGGCCAAGCAGTGCTCTTGGCCGAGCGCTCAGTAGGTGAAGACAGTGCTCGGCACGTGAAAGTTAGTTGACTCGACCGAGGGCACGTCTCGTCATTTGACTAGTGACGTGTACTGAGTGGTGTGAGTTACCCTATATTGCGTGAAGGTTGTGTACCAGCGAGATGGGCGGCTGCTGCGGCGGCGGCTGCGGCGCGGGCGGCGCGGGAAGCGCGGGCGCGTCGTGCGCGGCGGTGGTGGAGTGCGCGGCCTGCGCGGCGGCGTAGTACCCGCCGTTGAGCGCCTCGCCGTAGCCGGCGGGCGGCGCGTGCGGCGCGTGCGGGGCGTGCGGCGCGTGCGGCGGCTGCGGCGGCTGCGGCTGCGGCGTGCCCAGCGCCGCCGGCCCGCCCCCGCCGCCGCCGCCCAGGAAGTAGTCCTTGTTGACGCAGTTGCGCAGGCAGTCGGGGATGCGGCCCACGATGGCGCGCCGGATCTCGGACGCGGCCATCTCGCGCAGCTCCTGCGCCGACGCGTCCGAGTAGAACGCGGCGTGCGGCGTGCACAGCACGTTCGGCGCGTCCTTCAGCGGACCCTGCCCGGCAGAGCATACATTAACACGCGTGGCGAGCATAGCTTATAGCCAGTTAAGCGGTACCTACCTCATAACAATTCAATTTCGCTACCTATCTTTAACTATTACTTACTGACTTCTATAGGATATTACGAAGAAAACCTAAATGTTGCCATGCATAAACGTTTGACATTCGCAATTTATTCGTCCTAGGTAGGCAAACCTAGTCTGTGTCCTGGTCATCTAAGTATTCATTATCGAAACTTATTGGATGTAAAACTAAACTGTGAACGTAACTTAATGACTCTACAAGCCTGGTGTAACTATACAAGAGGAGTTGAATGTGTGTGGAAATTTTGCCAGCAGTCTTTTTGTCAATCCAGTAAAAAATTAATTGCCGTTCAAATTAATTATTCTGATATTTCTCTTGTTTTCTAATACAAGATCTAAACATCCCAAATCTGGCCCAAAACATGGACTAGTCTGAGCGGCATATTCAGGTGTGTATGGCCATAATTTTATTTCGCCGGGATTGTATAGAAATGGGCTTAAACGTATAATTAAGTCGACATCAACCTACCTATGCCTACCTAGTCCGAAAATCAATGCATGCCACTGATTAACCACTAGTCCGAGAAATAACGAACAATGAGGCTGTGCCAAGGCGAGGTCCCATCCGTAGCCTCGACGAATTGCCATGCTCCCTGCGGGAAGGACACGTGTAGTAGACAGTCTCAGCTGTCATCCTAATCCCCCAGAACCCTAAACAATTGTAGAAACTCAAGTATCCAAGTGTGTGTGTACCTGGAACACGTTGAAGGGCTCGTTCTCGTGCACGTCGAGCGCGGCGGCGCGGATGCGGCCCTGCTTGAGCGCGGCCGCCAGCCCCTCGTCGTCCACCAGCCCGCCGCGCGCCGTGTTCACCAGGAACGCGCCTGCAACACGCAACCACATACTATTATATATACATATACATTCTATTTATTTAGAAGAGAGCATGTAAAGATTCAAACGCCGACGCACAGCTCTGAGATTTCCAGATTTTCATATGCCAATCTAATTTCCCCCAATGATTTTCACTTGCTGTATGTTGAAGGCAAACGTCGTAAGGAAACCGGCACATCCGTCGAAAGTAATCTAAAATTCACCTAGCCGCACTGGGCCAGCAAAGTGGACTATACCCTAAATGAGGACTGTGTCACTGCTGTGCCCCTCTGCCTAGTCCTTCGCCGATTACAGGGGCCATGGTGTCTCATAAATACTATGTATTAGTTAAATGGTTTCTAATTTCATTATATTTGAATGTTATAGTATGGACGTTGTCGTACCTGGACGCATCTGTTTGATAGTGAACTCGTTGATGAGGTGGTGATTGTGTTCGTTTAGGCTGCAGTGTAATGATACACAATCACTCTGGAATAGTAAGTCCTGAAACAACATAAATACACACACTACTTTAAATGTATATAAATAGGGTTATATATGCACAATAACATGAAAACAAATTGGACTACATTAAACTATATAAAGATTATTTGGTTGGTGATAAAATTCCATCAAAACTTAATTGTCAGCTTGGATACATTTACCTGCCTGCCTTTGATACTGGATAAAGCACAAAGCATGTTTCTTTCTAAGGTTTATTCTAAAAACATACTATGATGCATGGCTAAATAGTGGTCAAACACAAGCCTATCTTCAATAAAAAAAATGCCATACAGCCCGACTGTAGTACCTTCAAATATATAGAAAGTAGTAAGTAATATTACAATAGCTTTAAAATAACTGTTTATCTGAAAATTTGTTTGTAATGCCACTGTAAGAAAATTATATTTTTTATGAATTTGGGGATAAGAATCGGCACGCATTAGAAGTCGTTCAAGATTATCGCGGCCAGCGCAGAGGGGCCGTTAATAATCAACACAAATACATTGTGTAGTCGAATGGCAATGGCATAGTTATTGACACATTGTGTATGGGAGATCCGTCAAGAGTGACGATTACTATGCTAGGGCCAATCGCTGAATAAACAGACTTGGGGCTGATTATACATTTTTCGTCTATTTTTGAAGACATGGTATCGTTAACGGACTATCTTGCCTCATAAACGCGCGAGAGGATAACATAACATTGTTTATTGAAAAGTGATAATGTAAAATCCGCCTACGAAAAAAACTGATCTGACTTGTTTCTTTTAGGTTTTATATTTTATTTATCATATAAAATTAAAAAACAAGTTAGGTGCTGATTCCTATCATTTACGCTATAACACAATTCAAATCATAACGCTTCCTGTTGTTTTTTCAGTAGTCTGATACAAAAGTTCGCCATGGCTGGACCAGGGTGGGTCATGTCAGCGGCCACATCACATAGTAATAGGTAAGCTATATGCGGCGGCGTCTTGTACCTGGAGTGTGTAGACCCTGGTGAGGCCGAGCGACTTCTCGATGCCGTCGGGCAGGTAGGGGTCGTAGAAGATGACGTTGAAGCCGAACGCCTTGGCGCGCAGCGCGACCGCCGACCCGATGCGGCCCAGCCCCACGATGCCGAGCGTGTCGCCGCGGATGCGCGCGCACCCCGTCGCCGCCTCGCGGACCTGCTCCGGACCTGCACACACACACACACGACATTGTACAAACAATCACGTCTATCAATCTCACCGGAAAAGAACCCAAGAAAGTTAAAGCAACTGCACCGAAAGTATCTTCGTACCCAACAGCCTTTGCCCCGCACCCCGCGCACTTCGAAGAATAATGTACCGAAAATAGTGATCCTATTTATACAGAAGCCGGGTCCACCATTACTGGAAGTGTATCTGTTTGCATATTACAACAAACATTCTGGACGGAATTTAATGTAACTTGGTATGGAAGATATATTTTTTTTCGGAAAGCGTGTAGCTTCGCGCGGGATAAACAAACAAATCAACCTGAAAATCCATTGGGCGGGGATGTCACTGAAACTTGGCATTGCCATAACTTTATAACAAGATCAACATTTAGAAAATGACCCGGTAAATGGGAGTGTTCCCCCGGGATAGCCCAGAAAGTCCACACGTACGAGGTCGCCACTGCTATTATTAAATAAACCGTGGTAAGCCGAATATATTATAAATTAATGGTGTGATTTTTTATCGGAACTAAATTTTATATACAAGGACGCACTTTCCACCACGAGTGACGCATTACCGATGTGTTACGAGCTTAGCAACAGCGCAATCGTTGTATGTTGATACGTTTTATCAACAAACAATAAATAATAATGTCAGTAAGTACATTGTTTTCCGTTTTCTCTCTACATACATTACGTTTCAATTATGTTTATGGTTCTTGTAAGATATCAAAATAGGATTTTATTCCACGTTACAGGAGGATTTCGACTAAAATCATTTAACTCCAATAATGTAGGGTACCCTGGCTGTTTCTATGAATATTTAGCTTTTCACCTGGACTCGCCGTGGCTCAAATCTGGATATCTTCGTCGAAGAACACTGTAAATCTTAGCTTATAGAAGTAAGAGTAGTCTGTGGTGGGCATAACATATAGATGTGAGCCCGCGTACCTGTGAATTTCTTCCCTTCCCGCACCATGTTGGCGAGCCAGTACGTCCGCCGGTATAAATTCAATATGAGACACAGGGTGGTGTCCGCTACCTCCTCCACGCCGTAGCCCGGCACATTACATACTGCTATGCCTGCAATTGACACAAAATAATGATTAACGACATGTTCAAAGATGTACCTATTTAGATACCTAAATGTTAGCTATCATGCCTTGTTTGAAAAAACATATCTATTAGTCGGGCATTTGTCACAGTGGAGTTGACGTGGCTAGGGCTTTTATATTTGCAAACATTCTTGTTAATATTTTTGACTTCCATCCATCCATCCATAATTTTAAGTCTATCTTCGTTGTCTACTGCTGGACATAGGCCTCCCCCAATGATTTCCACATATCACGGTCTCTTAGAACTCCCATCCGTCGCCGGCTTCCTGCGACCCGTGCGGTGGCCATTCTAGAACCTTTTTAAAGTGCAAGCATGCCATTTGCGTTTACGCTTCTTGAAAATGATAAACGGTAAATTGGATTTTTTCGTCTAACATAGCAAGAAGTATCCTGCCCATATCTATAGAAAGCAGAATTATCAACTCGGGGTTCATACTCTTAGTTGTCGTCTTAACTGGTGAACGATGATCGTAAGATGACTTTAGACTGTCGTAATTGGAGCTCGCAATTGATTGCACCAGCACAGTGCTCATTTTCATCGCGCGACGAAATCTCCTCGTTTATCAGTAGCCAATTAGGACGACGTTTATATCCCGATTTTTTAATAGTTTTTTTTATATTTAGGTACAATGGAATTACAAACAGTACATTACTTATAAAAAAAAATGCATTGTAATGGCATTGTCAATTGATTAAACGCTTAACCCATCCAATCCTCATGCATGAATCCTGGTGAATGGGAACACTACCGACTAATAATAATGAAATGACCAGCGACCGACCTAATTCCCCGGCGGCTTTGACATCAATATTGTCGACGCCGGAGCCGATGCGCACAATGATCCTGAGCGCCTTGAACTTCTCGAGGTCCTCCTTGGTGAGGATGATGGTGTGCCACATGAGCGCGCCCACCGCCTCGTTCAGCACCTTCTCGTGGATCTCGGAGGTGGACTGCGCGTCGCAGAACGCGACCGTTGCCACGTCCTTCAGTATCGGCATCTCGACGGTGCAGTCGCGCCCGTCCAGCAGCGCCACCAGGGGCCTGGAAACATCGTACGTTCAACATATTTAATAAATATTAAAATAGTTGATAGAACTAGGCGATACTTGGCGGAATTCCATTGGTAAACAAATAGGGGGAAATGAAGAGACTGATACAAGTTTATTCCATAATTTACACCTGAGCTCGAAGTCTGCTAACACAATCGGCTTATAATATAATGACTATGGCATAGTAATTGTTATTTTGGACAAATTCCACAAACTAAAACTATTATTATTCCACTGCGAGTCAA
This sequence comes from Pheosia gnoma, assembly GCA_905404115.1. Lineage (NCBI taxonomy): Eukaryota > Metazoa > Arthropoda > Insecta > Lepidoptera > Notodontidae > Pheosia > Pheosia gnoma. Next base: position 1,090,987 of record FR989916.1, read on the forward strand.
AGGCGTTAGTAGAGACAGGACTTGGAGCAACATTACCTGGTTGAAAAGTGTTATTTAAATAAATATGACAATATACCAGTAATTCGATTGATTTTATTCGATCGATTCGTGGATATTTTAAAAAAAAGATGAATTCGTCCGCTTTTCGATTGCGGTAGCAAATTATCAGCACATAAAATGTGTTACGACAATCTTATCACTACATTATGCAGAACGCGGTATAGTTATACAATACAAGGGGTATATATTTATTATTACAACAATAAAACTTATAGCGGTATGAATAGCGAGCTAAGTGGCACTAAACAGGGTCATAAAACATGTGAGCTGACGCAAGCGCGTGTTACAGTGAGGCAATACGCACGCATGGTGACAGTTTAGTGCCGGCCGATAATGCGTATCAGTAGACTCATGAATTTCAAGATCAAATGATCAATGAGCATACGGAATGTAATAATTCTCTCCTAATAGTCCCACGACATCTAGATGACAGATACAAATTTATACAAGTCCGTCAACAAAGTTTACAATTATATGTATATTCGTTCAATTAGACTGTACTGTAGCGATGAATTGGCGTCCAAATTATGTTCCCTAACTGGCAAATATTGGAAACTAGTCGGGGGTCGCAAGTTCGTTAATCACGGCGCGAGGACGTGTCCCGCTCGCGAGGGACCCCCTCCCCGAGCGAGTCCCTCTGCACGAATAATTAAAGCACACCAGTGCGATTAAACTAATAATTTAAACTTTCGTCATAGCGAAGCGGAATTATTATTATTGTCGGGAAAAGTTTCTGGTGGCGAAACGGGAAAGTAATTCCGGCCGGGTGAGGAGTGAGTTTTCAGAATTCTAGCCAACTTTTCCCGTCGGCAGACGAAAACAGATTTTGGTGGCAAACAAAGACGCAGGGGACGACGGGTCGGCCGGGGTGGGGAGGAGGTGTGAGGGTGGGCCAACCCTTCGGGCAAGTTTTGATGGAAACCAAATAGGATTAGCGCGAGAAAAGAATAAGTGGAGTGGGCCCAATAGGCGGCGGTTGTTGCTTTGTTAATTTGCCGCCCGTGTTCCGCCGACGCGGGACGCGGACGGGGGCGAGTCGCCGACGAGAATTAGACGAGAGCCGGGACGGCTTCGATCTGCGGTAAATTGTTGAAGTTTGTGATTTTGCGATGCAATTGAATTAAATTGTGGTAGTTGGAAATTTAAGTTAGGATTATTTAGTTTCGCCATAATAATATCACAATAGTTATATCCATCTAATTTAAATAGCTTGATTGGGACTGAAACAGAATGTGATTCAATGATTTCCCTTTATTTCCAAAGTACTCAGGCCTCATAAAAGTTTTGGACTCAACAAGTCGGAGCCCCCTGCATGCATACGTGATTTAAAAACCTTGTAAGTCTTGTCCTTGATTGGGTCTATGATAACAAGTGTCCTCACCTCGACTGCAGGGGTCCATTGGCGATGGGACCCCGCATGCTATCCATACGCGCTCTCTTTGGCAGCATCTTGCGTTTATCCATTTAAAGCGGCAGAGCCGCTTTAACCACCGCTTCGCAGCGCGTCACCTGCAACAACAGACACCACATCAACATCAGGATACATCGGCGGACACAAACACCACAAAACACACGATCAATGTTGCGAACGCTTATCGCAACACAATCTGGTACAGCAACATTTTATATAGACAGTTGTTGTTTTTATAATTTGGATAAAATAACGTTTAATTAATTACCTAACTACTACTTTAGTTTAGAACAATATTTCTCAACATTTATTTAGACATGGTTCATGCTAACGATACAGAACAAAAATGTGTCCGACTTAAGTATTTCAAAGGAGTTCAAACATTTATTTATAAGTAATACCGCCGTCGTTAGTGTCCTGATGACTTTTTAACGATAATTGCATTGTTAATTTTTAATTAAAACTATCATTCGTATCATACTTTTAGAGTTTGCTATTAAAATTCTCATACCTTCAGCCTTACATTAAATATGAGGGGCGTACGTGCTCTTCAACTTATACTTACATACTTTTATAATTTGCATGCATGCATAAACTTATCACACGTGACATACCAAGGTATATGGTTTACGAAGATATATTCTTCACTTAAACTGACTTAGGTTAACATGATTGCTAATCTAAACAAATCTAGCGTCTTATTTGTCCTTCACTTGATCACGAGAACATTATATTTTAAAAATGTAGTTTATGTAACCTTTCATACGTAGGTAGCATTATTGACTACTCACAATTTGTATGTCATGAGTGTTGTCGAAGTGCGCCTCTGGTGGGACGACTGTCGCATATTTTACCTAGAGGGCAAAAACATCACTTGAGTACTTGTTCACTTGTTATTACCAAAATGTGTTAGGTTAGGCCTTGACGGTAGGTTTTATTACTTTTGGCAAAAGTTTGTTTAGTTGTTGTTAAAACATTATATGTACGTAATTGTCAGTATGTACGTTAAGTGTTTATGAATTATAAATTATTAGGGAGATAGCTTACAGAGAATGTACTTATAAACTGTGCTGTATAACTATATATATAAACAAAGTCGTGTTAGTTAAACCATTCATAACCCTAGAAAGGGTGGGTCGATTATTATGATGTTTAATTATTTGAATTTGTCTGGAAAAAATACTAAAAATAATAAATATAATTAATTTTCTCATACATTTGATCCTGAGGGGGTACGAAGTTCGGCGAAATAGCTAGGATGCATTAAAACTTAAACACTCTTGATTCTTGAGTTAGTAAGCTTCCGACATATTAATTCAGTAAAATATGTAACACTCTCACGTTTTAACTATACGTACCTACCATGGAGTGCTGTAGGTGTCTACAGCACTCCATCAAATTGAGTAACACTAATTGTTACAAATAAAACATGTATTTATCACAGCTCTGTTGTTTCATTGACAAAATTTATATTATAAATAACTTAAGCGGAGTATGAGCTATACGTGATTGTGACTGGGTTGCCAACTTAAAATTTACAAAAAAAACATTGATTAAAATAAACCAACAAACAAATTCAAAATTATTATGTTAATAATAACGGAAGGTTAATAAGTCGGTCAACCAATTGCTTAGATACCGGATGATGCAAATCTTATTTATTCTGAGTAAGCATGTCATAAGTCATGAGCGAGTAGTTCATATACGTGATTGACACTATACCCAAGCCTATAACAGAGCACCTTTAACAATGTACTGCTCAAAAATGTCGAAGATCCTTTTAAAAAAGATCAACCATGGAGATTTATTGGCCGTTTTTCTCCATAGGAACGGCATTCCGAACGGGTGGTTTAAGGTTGTAGCTTAGCATTTTGTGACAATTTTGACGATTCATAAGTACTGTACTTAATGGATAAACCATTGATAAAAAATGTTCTGATTCTAATCGTGTCACGTGGAATATGTAATGCAGCATAGCCTACGAACTAATTACGTAAGCGTAAGCCACACCGTGGTTAGTGCGCGGCTTAACTTATCACTTGAATGGAACGTGAATCGAATATGAAATTAAATGGCGGAAGACGATCATAGAAGATAGAATGAAACTGGAACACCAAATTGGTGGAAATAATCGTTTTATTGCCACCATCTAAAGGAGAAAAGGACAGAATAGAACCCAACGAGAGCGAAAAGCTTAGTCAATAGCCTATACAATATACATAAATAATAATATATATAAATGCTTTCTGTTCTAATTTAATTTTCCAAGCTAATTTGGTATTGCCCCCGGCTTCACCGCCCAGTTTCAAATCTTGGTGCCTGCCTAGGAAACCCCTAACCCTTAGAGTTTACAGCACGACCAGATAGGGGTCGTATGTCATACATACACACAATCGGAAATTGTTGGATATTAGCTTCTCCTGATACACGGAGCACATATTATAATCAATCTACTATACAGTTCTCTTCAATCATACAAACCTAATTCTTATTTCTCCAACGAAAACATCATTAGCATCGTGCCTACAATCGCAAGGAAATATAGAATATTCTAACCACAATTTGTGTGTTTGATCCTTCACTTTCTTGATTTGTTTGCTCGATTAGGCAACGTAGCGACTTTGATGGTATCAACAATAATATAAATAGTGTCCCAGTAAAAAAAAACATATAACACAGACACACATCAGTTTGGCGTCTTAATAACTGCCTCGAACTCGGCCTTAGTGGACGGTGAGGGGCGCCACATGAAAACATTACTTACATTATATGATGAGATTGTAAATAGGCCATGTAAATGAAATGTTTTTAAACAAAAATATTTTTAGTGAGTATTGTTATCGAAAAAGCGGCCAAAGCCAATTTTTTTTCTCTGCGAATAATCTTGAACTCATTAAATCAAACAAAATCGACGCAATATTGTTTTGTTGATAAAATATTTTTTTTGGATGGAAGTTCAGAACTTTTAATGTCTTTAGTTCAATGTTATAACGACAGAACCTACCTCCTTTTACTTGTTTTACCACCATGTCAATTTAATCAATTAAATACTGTATTAATGCAACTGTGCGAGAGGTCTATAGAGTGAGGCTCTGTCTAGACCATTTTTCGTTGCGCTGTAAGTAATACAAAAATGTGCAAGTAATACAAAAAATAGAGTTTGGTGTTATAGTTTAAATTCCAATTACCATAAAGTTCACCTTCGAATTGCGAAGCGTGCTACCTCTATATGGTCGAGTGAGAGGGCAAGATCATTCGTATGCTAACCATCTACGCTAAAGTATACTCACTCTGTATGAAGAGTTGAATGTTTTAAGACACCGCCCGCTAAGGGTGTTGTTAAATTTGTCATACGTAATTTCAAAATTACGAAACCTATGCAGTAAGCGTTTCCCTTACGACAAAAACTCGCCATCGAAGCCCAGAAGAGTTTGGTGCCAAATGTGCTACTAAGTATAAAAAGTGATAAAACTGCATCGCGGCGCCTCGCCCGACGACTCGGCTTTACACCACCGTCGTAAACGTGAATCAACATTGTACGGTGATAATGCGCCGCGCGCCTGTTGCGGCAACAGTGTTAAGATATTGATATCGTCCAGTCTGTCCAACTACGTAACCAAATGATAATGTATTACAGTGCGCAGGTATTTGCGATAACACGATAATAGGAGTATAAATCATTATTTATGTTGTTAAGTGGAGTAGTTTTACTAAATATATAGTATATATTTATATAGTACGGTTCCGACTGATATTCTATTCCCTATTGCCTCCCGCCTTTCAACGAAATCCTGTATCCGTGCCTGGCGGGACCTTCACTCATGCAATTGCTAAAACTTAAGCAAGGATAAAAGGTATAGATACCATAATTGACTCCGGTTAAGCAAACACCATACTAAGTTTCTTAAAATTGGCGAACAGAAAAAAAATCTAAAAATGGCCAATTTGGCTTTTGTACCGAATATCATATGTTCCCTAGATTATTTTGTTTCAAAATTATACAATGGACAAATATGACTGAGTTAGACTTATGTCATATTTACAGACGCTCGTGACGCTCAATGTTACCCAAATATTAATTCTTAACAAAAGTCAGATCGAGTCACGAACCGTGTTAACTGAGTCCGTTATATTACAGTACTAAACTAGGGGGACATAAAGTTCAAGGTGAGAGTGTACCAACCAGCGCTGCTCTTGTGACGTAGTCAGGCCGCGATCACCGCTCCATCGGCAGATCGGCATTGACTTGACGCCCGCGTCGGCGCCACTTCGGACGCACGCACGCACGCAAACACACAGTCACTGGCACTGCACTGCACTGCACTTATCACTTACACACGCACACACAGCACTGTGGATCGCGAGACTTGTGGCGGCGATCTCGTCCGCTACTTCACTGATCACTGCGTACGAATGCTTTCACTGCACCTGTAACAAACGATAACGGAACGTTAGATTTTGTCAAGCAAGAATAAACTTGCGGATGAAAATAATTTGAGCTCAACAAGCTATACGAAATGTAAGAAAGAGCAAGTATTTGATTTAACACTAAACTTAATAAATCGCTTGCTGCCAAGTCAAGTCTGTATAGATTTACATGACGTTAATACGTACAACCAACATTCTAGATTCTACATAAATTCAAGAGCAGTTAAATTGTCAATTCTTGTCTATAAATTGGTAATTTAAAATGTAATTGCAACAGATTCAATATACTATTGATTCTAACATCTGAACAAACTAATTTAATTACCTGAGGGTAGGTATATAATATTGCATCCCAAAATGTATAAATTAAAATAACGTCCTATACACCTACAAGTTCTTGCATTGTAATCCGATTAGAATTTTAAATTCCATAATAATCCGTAAGTAGGCGATATAACTGGGTCGTTATTAAGTTTAACGGGTGCGTCCACGAGATCGGTGAAATATTTTACGAGCCATAAACAGCGGCCGGTGGTACACTGTTGCTTTACGAGTTGGGGCAGTACATACTTGCATTGTTGCCGTACATTACCAACTTGCGCTATATTGCGCCGTCAATGCAACTATTAAACTATCTTGCTTGTGTTTTATGAAAATTGTGTTATTAGTAACCTGCCACCATCGAGTTGTTAATTTGTAAACATGTTCGATATCAATACCTTACTAAGGTTAAGGTCCTAGTATTGTAGCAATTTATTACACAAGTATAGCGCCAGGAAAAGTATTACTTGATCTAAGTATTTTCGAATTTTCAAAAGCATCCAATAACGCACGCTTTTTTAAACATTACTACACAATTTATAGATAGTTGTAAAGCCAGCTCTATGTCAAATGTACGAGCAAAGCTATCTAAGGCAGTGGGAAATATTTCCCATTTATTGTGATAAACTCCGAACTGGAAAACCCGGAGCGCTCCGGATATTGGAGTTACGCACTTCTTTTCAATCTTATTACAAGCGACCTCGAGTGTTGCGTTACTCGAGAAAACCTTCAAAGGAAATGTTTGTTCGCCTGCGTGTGTTCTTTTTATATAAAATGTTGTCGTGATGTATTTTCTAAGACAGTAGGTATATATTTATAAGGAAGGTGCTACGTTTTCATACTCGCGAATGTAAACAGCGTCCTATTATATTTTAAGATCATTGATCTTTCGCTATCGAGACGATTTTATAGAAATTATGATACGTTATGTACCTAAAACTCAACTGAATATTATTCATACATTAACTTTTAACATAATTTTAACGTTATATAAAAATAAACTCTAAGTAAAAGTTGGTAGTTAGAAATATAACAAAAGTTTGTAGAGTAACAGTAACTAGTCTTCCACCGGTTAGTGTGTCATTGGAATGCGAGTTAAACCAAGCACATACACATCGCGAAATAAAGGGGTAAGTACTATTTTTGTGTAATGTTAGTCTGATCGACTCGCTTAATCACTCGATCGATAATAATGAGGCACGATGGCAGCGAGGGGACATCTAGGACGCGTATCGCACCGCGAACTGTGGGCCGGGTTAACTTTTAATTAAAATGACCATTGATCGCCTGTAGCGCGGCGCGAGGCGGCGCGAGGCGGCGCGAGGCGGCGGCACTCGGGCAGATGGATTTATTAAATGGACTGCTGGTTTTTATCTTCATCTAATAAATCGTTTTCTTCATTTTTATAGATGATTTAAAGGGATCAAATGCATTCCGAAAATTCTCATTGAAATGATCTATTCAGATTCTCACATTTAGAAGATATACATACAGATGTACATAATGACTCAGATAAGATGTCCTGAATAAGAGAAATCGGTTTTATAAATCCGTAGAATGTCATTTGAATTCCAAAATAAGGCACATTCAGATCACGAGTGACGTCAATACAGAGAATCTCTTTTCGGCACCTAAATTTAAAAGTACAAATCCAAACGCGCTGTTATTGATTTCAAATGGAAATAAGTCAGTGACCTAGTGGACATATTGAATTTCTTTAAATAAATCAGCAAAAAAGACAATTAACTGTAAAAAAATTACGACCGCATTAGGATTAAGAGACAAAAAAACACATCATGACGACGGCCAAAATTGGTAATGATTTTCTAATATGACACGTTTGGTCAGCCGTGACAAAGCGGAAATTAATCAATCGGTCATAACTGCACGACCGCTACGCGACGCCGACGGGCAATAAACATCGCACTGCCATCTCGATGTATTTAACTGTTAGTTAACAGTAAAAAACACTTCAATTACAAAGATAAGTGCTATTGATAATGATATCGAGCTGTCGGTGAGCCGACGCAGTGAGATTACTCACTCGTTCGTTGTTTTCCAATTTTTGTACAACGACTCGGAGAGTGGCCACTCAGCCACTCCGGTTAGATGCAAAGATAACAGAGTGTTTCCGTGCGCTGTTGGCGAGCTCCTTCTAGCCAGCTAGACACTGTCTTCCTTTGTTCATTCGCAAATTGTACTTTCAACTTACAGTTGCTGCTTCGGTGCGTCCGCAATTATATCATGGTAGATACTATATTTTTGTTATAAATAAAAAGTAATTATTACAAATGAGAAAGTCTAATTTGGCGGTCTTTTCAGACGACCAAAATTTCCTGGAACTATTAGGAAGAAAATACTAATGGCGACAATTCTCATATTATTTTAGCACCTTTCAAATATAGTATATTTTTGAAAACAGGATACTTTTTACCAAAAAGTATCCTGTTTTCACTAACACCTAAAAATAAACGCAGAAACCAAGTCTATAACTAAATATGTATAAAGATCTAGCTGGATCCTCCCCTTTCATCCCATTTCGTCACTCAAAGACCGCAAACATCTCGTGCAGGTGGAATCCACTCAGGCCGAATTACTACCCTCCCCGTCAGATAGACTCGCGATCCGGCGAGCTATCTGCTTAATTAAACCCACGGATAACGGTTTCTTATCGACGGGTATGGGTTAGTGGAAGCCGATTTATTCTCGGTTCGATGGACTATCGATTGGTGACGGACCGGTTGAAGCTTAATGACTTCGAGCTACTACCCTTTGTTCCATTCAAATTGCGTCGCACGGCAGAACACTCAAATGGTACTAAACATTTAAGCCCTTCTAACGGTTTGAATCGCGTTACTTTGCAATTTTCATAAAACGAGTCAAATTTAAGAACCACCTCACAATTGGAGCACAGTTTCGAGTGTTCGGATTGATTATTTTTGAGTGTGAAACCTGTGTGGTGTAAGCGGTGGACTTATATGCATTGTGAAATAAAGCTAATTATATATTCTAATATATAATAAAGGAACCTGTCAATGCTCAAATTATTTCGTGTTAACAGTAGTTTAACGAGTCGTGTTGCCTTTGCTACTGCTTGTGTTAAACCTTAATCAACTGATATGTAGTATTACCGAAAAATTACCACGCTATTTAACACGTGTAAGATTTGAATGATAAACATTAAAATTGATGCGTACTTATAAAAGGTGTAATCGGAGAGCAGATCAGTCAAGTCCTCATTTGAATATGAACAAGAACCAACTGCGAATTCTGTTAATCCTACAAAGTTTCCCTTATACGTAATACTGCTACGCTTATTGTACCAATATACGCAAAAGCAAGTGTAATGATTGCGTCTCATTTCCTTGGAGACATACATAAAAACATCGTGTATTCTTACCAGCGTGTGACATTTTATATTTGCAAACACTCCAATACAAAGCCTCCCCGCGAATGAATATTTAACCGAACAATATATTTACGGCCGTGTCGCTTCCTTTGTATGATTTTTTTTTGGGAGACTAACCGCATCTCTGTTTTCGATGCTCTCTTGTCCCGGACTCTCTCAGAATATATATTGTTTCCGTATCAACGCCAATATCAACGTCAATATCAAGTGGTATTAATAATGATACGATCAGCAAATTTATTGGATAAATCAGTCCAGTTTTTAAATATAAAAGTAGACCAAACGTAGTCGCCAAGTTTCACTCTCCCAGTATTATTCACCCACACCATATTCCCTCGTCATTTGATATCGGGTTTGCGGTACACAAGAGGATAGTCGATATCAACGGTGAAAGGGCTATTCTTTGCTGTGGGCGGTATATCAGTTGTGAACGCAGCAGTGTGAAAGGAGCTTGCGGTCGTTGGAAATATTCTTGGAGAAACAAAAATTGCCAAAATGGTTTAAAATGAAGTAGCAAAAGAGTACTTATTGTACGAAAATCCAGAAATTGAAGGTGATGGTGTATAAATTAATGATGCTCGTGAAATGAAACGTAACTGGGAATGCTAAACGAGAGGAAGACAATTGAAGGGCGCCGAAATGTGATTATAATTTAAAGACAAAACCCCCTCCGTCCTTTCCCCAAACCCTACATAACCTTAATGCCACTCAAATTACTGCCTTACAATGTCACAATAAGTTATCTATTCTTACAAAAATATTTAACATATAAGTGAGCTTATTGATTTCTTATATTTACGCGAATACTACACATTGAAATAAAACTATAATATAACAACATTGACATAACAACATTGAAATAATATAACAAGTAACAACTAAATATGAGGGTACACCCGTCAAACTATGACACTAGGACGTCAGCCACCTCAGTCCTCCCGTGACCATGGTTGCTGTACGTCGGGAACGTAAAAACAAAAAATAAGCGCGATAGAATCCTTAAAAATAGTTTTATTATAAGTAAGCTGTTGTAAAAAGTTAGCAAAAAAAACTGTTCGAAAGATAACCTCGCTAACGTTTTTATTTATCGGCCATAACAAAGTTGTTTGTACACTTGTTCGCGTAGTACGGCCGCAAGTCTTGGAACGCGTGAGTAGCACTGGCACAAGTCGCCGCGCACACCGATAACATTATTTCCCCTTTACATTTGGCATTCGGGCCGAGTTGAAACGGTAGTTCGATAGTTACACGGCGAGGGCCCGACCAACTTGAACATAGTTATTAATAAAAAAGTCTTGGTACTGGAAGCGGTATCGCGATTACAAGGTTTTTTTGTGTCTCGCATTACCACAGATATCGATTGGAAGCAATTATGTTTTTGATCTTTTAAATATATCATTTATTTCAAACGTTTATATAAAACACTGCTTTAACTCGTTGCTGCAATAAAAAGTACGTAAGTCATATACATTTTTTGTTACACTGCCAACACTTTTTGTCCCATTAGTTACACATCATTTGAAGTTAGTTTAAAAAAAAAACCAAGCTCACTTTGTTTACCTACGAATAAGTAACAAAGTAATTTAGTAAGTAAACCTTATAAGTAATTTCATACTTCATACGAGCACATCCAGCAAACACTACATCAGTTTGAGTTTGGTTCGCCGAGTGTGGGATGGACGAACTTGCAAGCTGCGCAGACTGTGAGGGCGCGCGCGGGTGTGTGCAAGGGGAAGGGGTTGGTTCGACGAGGCGAGGGAGGCGAGAGAACAAACTCACTCGAGTAAACTTTCTCCTCGAGGCCAACGCCAACGAGTAACTTGTGACGTGTTATAATCTTACTGTACTGCTCTACAGAATTCAATGCACTGAGATATGCATAAAAAGTGTACTTAACTTATGAAACTCCAACTTTCTTGATGGCAAAGCATTGCCATAACTGCATAATTAGAATGGACCCATTGGAAATATGACCTTAAGATGAAATAAAAACAGAATATTCAACCCTCGTACTCTTCTTTGCATTTGTTTTGATTGAACGATCGCTAATCACGTTTGAATTTCGAACTCCTAATTTATTTAGCAGTGCGTGTCCTATTGAATGATTTTGCCCGATCTAAAATTCTGACATTTATTCTTTAAAGATAGGTAGGTACGCAGATAAGAAGAGACCGCGGCACACATCGTTTTAAGCAAAAGCAAATGGAGAGCACACTGGGCGGTCCAAATTTGCTTAGTGCGGCAGATCTTCGTAAGTCGACACTACACATTGTCTGAGAACAATTTTTGTGTCTACTTACAAAGCCGGCCTATAGTACGATACGGTTTCCGGGAAAGCTTTGATGTTCTGGCGTCGTTCCAATTCAGAGAGACCTATATGAAACTAAACCAGATTAAGGTCTACATCACCGATCGAGGGACGGGCACGCCATTTCGATTGGATTTCTAGAGTCCTTGAGACGCTCGATATGAGTCGTCGCAGCTCGGCGAGATTCTTAGAAAACTCGGATATCAGTTTTTAAAAAAACTTCTTCAAGCATATTGAAGCATTCTTTACTGATATACAAACTACAGCAATCCCATAACAACACATTTCTAAAAAAATACATTTCAAATTAATTAAACCAATATTTAAAAAATGGAGTTCTAATACAGATTTATTATATTTCCGCGAATACCACACATTGAAATAAAACTAATTCTTCGGATTTTATTCGGAAACGTATAACCATAAAATAAACGCGATAACATCGGATTTTTTTTTATTTCAATGGAGTTCTAAGTTACTTTTTTTTTATACATTATAGGCAAGTATTTGATCTCGATCTCACCTGATGGTAAGTGACGATGAGATCTACGATGGAGCATACTTGCCTAGATAGGAAGGCGGCAGTAGATCGAGACGCTACATTCACTAGGCACATGCAGCGCAACTGATCTGACCCGCCATCCATGAATGGCAACACCGAACATCATGCCGGAACACGGCTAGGCCGCTTGGCGACATGGCTTTGTTCAGTGGGTGGTGACTAGCCACGGCCGAAACCTACCACCAGTAGAGTTGTCACCTGGTTGGCACCACCCAGGGTCACGTGTAGGGTATCTCGAGGGTACTTAATTCTCCTACGGACGAAGGTGACTCGACCCCAAAAAGTTACGAAACTTCTTTCAAGTGGTTTTGTAGGAAGGAAGGCAGCTAATGTATTCTAGCAATAACCGGCATTCCACGGTAATCGCACGCATGACGACACCGGCGTCGGACACATGCCACTCAATTTATGTGCATATGCTGTTTAATAAATGAGACACAAAACAAAAACTCGACACCCGCTCCAGAATTTGGGTGATTCATGCGCGCCACAAGATTATTGTGATTCAGTTCTGAATAGGTTTCATGTTGAAATCCTTAACCCAAATCAAGTAGTTTCCTTTCATATGACCGCATAGTTTATGTGAGGACTTTTTTTTTTTTGATACTTGATCATGATCTTCGATAATATACCACAATGACAAGGCTAACTAATTTCTTACTATCTTACACTTACTATCTACAACTGAGATATTTGCTTACTAGCTGAACTAACTTACCAATACTAATACTACTAATAGCAAGCGGATAGACCACCATTTATACTTTTACTACTATACTAAGTTCACATAACATGATCGCAAGTGCCCGTCCCAAGAGCGAAATTTGTCATAATTCGTACAAATTAGACAACAATCCTCGTTTAAAAGCATTAAGAGGAGAGAGTCTTGCAAAGTTATAATGAAATTCACGAGCAATAAAACTTCCCTTTTGACTAACCCCTGGATATACATTTGAGGGCAGGGTTGGCGCTCCGTCCAGGAATCAACACTACATAAGTAAATGCAATGTGTGCTTGCTGCATGGGTGACTAAGGATATTCGAATTGTTGATTCCCTACATTCTAAATGTTCATGCGTTAATTTCACATTTCTGCCTCTTAATAATTGAAGCATTAAGTAAATTATCAGCCCAGTAGAACAATATACGCAAGGGAAAATAAACAGCTGATGCGTATTGATATTTCGTTGCAATAATTAGAAAATGACTTGAACCTCGAGAATAATATATATGTCCCTCGTGTGCCATTTCTAACTAAAAACTCAATGAAGTTAAGTCATTTTTAGATTGTAGACAGATCACTACTCACAGATGAACTTACGAGTCCAAAGTTTTGTACGAGTATCGAATAGCAGCTCTTTAGAACTTTCCTTATTAGTTCCCAAACTAACAAGCTAACCTAATGTAAACGGCTGTTAACAAACAAGCGAGCCCCGCTGCGCCGCAACCCTGTGTTCCCATCAAGTTATGAAATGGGAGCGCGGCGCGGCGCGGCCGGTCGAGTGCCAAACTTAGACAAAGAGAGACTAACTTCCATTAAATCTTTTGCAACTAAGTTTCGCGTCCCTGTCCCTGTTGACTCTAGCATCCTCTTGCTCCAACTATAAGTACTATAGCACAGATATTTATTCAAGCATCGATTACGTTTTAAAGCTTTAAATCGTTTTAACACATAATATTAACTATATACGGAAAGTTTGTAGAATAAATGCCGTGTTGTAAATGCTTCAAGATAAAATCGGACGTTTCATAATTATCAAAATTAATTAATAATGGATACCCTAGTAGATCATTGACATTGACTCAATTATTATTTCAGAAGACAATGAACACTTCCCCATAAATGATCAACCAACCGAAACATAAACGAATGCTCACTCATACACATACATGAACCAAACCACACCAACCAACCAACCAAAACACAAACCCCCAGTGTTTGTAATAAACATCTACAAATTTGCTAAATCCTTGCGAAGAAGGGGTGCGGCTTGGATGGTGGTGGGCGGCCGGCAGGATTTGGCTAAAACTAAAGTAGTTTAAGTTAGTTAAAACTGTTGGATACGTGTGTCATGCTTTTGACGGATTACTAGCACCGCAGAGTTTCATACGAGGAGTATGAGTAACTTCGAGCTAAGTTTGTGCGGGATCGACTCGGTCGTCGTAATGAGCGTGCTTATATTATGTTTGCGGTTCTTATGTAGTGGAATTTTGAATGTGAATTGATTAAATATAACTTATACAAGAACATATTAGGCCTACCTATGTTTCTGTTTTGACTGCACTGAAAAAGGGAAGAATGATAATAAATGATAGAATGGTTTGTGAAACCTTGGGTTATGAACTTATGAAAAATAATAATAGAATTAGCTTTTAAATATCAGACTATTGGGCACGGGTCTCTCCTCAATGCGAAGTGGATGAGGCCGTACACAATTACAACATGTAAAATACAAAATGTATTTTCTGTAAATTGTTCAAGAATAATAAATTAATAGAATCGTTTAAGGAAAGTGATAGTAGATAACGCTTTTACTTGGAACGAATCTTAAACGATCCTGAAAATATATTTTCTGTCCACGAGATATTACCAAAGATATGCATGTCTGAAAAGCAAAAAACTAAGACTGTAGTGCACATCCACAGTTAAATTTAACCACCGTCCAATCTCTACAGATTTTCTATAGTTATGACTGTAGGTAGTTAAACCGTGGATGTTGCACTCCACTCTTAGTTCATATTAACTTAAAACTTATTAGATTAAATTCAAACTCAACTACTTCCTATTGTAATTAACTAAATAATGTTGCAATGTCATAGCCGACCCGCCGCCATCACTAGCGTCTTCCTAATGAACAATACCGTGACATCACATGGAGTGCTACCCATAGTATAGCTGTCAGACATGGTCTGCGTGGGATTATCAAAACAAAGCAGGCGGCGCGATGGCAGTGGTGCAGGATAAGCTCGGAACAACAAACATTACGGTGTTTTCTACTCACCGGTGTCGGCGTTCAGGTTACTTTGAGAATGCATGTATAAAACATTTTCACTCGAGCGCTGGTTTACTATCACAGCTCCTTCAACTTAGGGTGGCGGTGTCGATACAAAACTGCGAGGACTAATGACAGTTTCGTAAAGAGCGCTCCAGTTTCGATCATAGGTATGCGAACATATGTTTGTTGGCACCGCTGATAAGAGTGTGTTGTAGGTAGTGGTCCGTGTTGTGTATACATGCGTTACCATAGATAACATTTTTGTACTTTTAAAACGCATGGCAAGAAAACATAGAATTGATTGACGTGTGCTTGAGATTTTCTTAATCCGATCCAATCGATGATACACCATCATCACAAAAAACAAATCCATGATAAACATCCACATTTTTTTTCATTTAAATTTACAAGTTACTACTTACTCGTATTGTATTGATTTCTTATATTTACGCGAATACTACACATTGAAATACGACTAATTTCGCGGATTTTATCGCGTTTATTTTATGTTTTTTACGTTCCCGACGTTTCGGCTGCTTTACAGTAACTATGGTCACGGGAGGACTGAGGTGTTTGACGTCCTAATGTCATAATTTGACCTGGAGTGGGGTACCTTCATATTTAGTTGTAGTTTACTGTCCGATAAACGCAGAAAGTGCTCACAGTGACTTGTGGTCTTGTATGGTGCGCTTGGTTTTGGATTTAATTATTATAATTACTGGTAATCGTATTGTGTACTTGTACTGTGTACAAGAATCCCGATTTACAACTATTCTCTAAAACAACAATGCCAATGAATGAACCCATAAAATATATAATACGCAATCTCGGATAACCCCGCAAAGCAATCGAATGTGTACAAACGTGCTAGGTATTAATTTGTCGCGTAAGTGGAACAGGGCGCTGGCTGGTCGAGTGGAGCGGGCAAGCGGGCTGGCGGCGGCGCGGGCGGCGGGCGGCGGGCGGCCGGCGGCGGCGGCGGTGCGGGGCCGCGCTCGATAGCGGGGGACGCGCAGGGGTCGTTCACCCCGCGCCCGCCGGACCACGTTGCGTTTTCAAAGCGGTTCGTTACTTTCCGATCGCTATATGAGGTTTAGATAAATGTAGGTGTCGTCACCGTCATTATTGGCCGCGACTCGATGTTCGCTTGTTTGTAGCTGTATATTACGGAATAGTACCTATACCTACATGTATGTATTCCAATCCAAGTATGAAAGATACTAGTATGTAATAAGATAGTAGTGTTGTTTATAAATCTGTCTATTTTCATAATTCTAAATGCTTGTCTTGTTGCGATTCATATCGGCATCAGAAGGAAGGGAGATTGAAGTGATTTTAGTAGCAACAAAAATTATTTCACCATGCTGTAACCGCTGAACACAATTTACTTTTGCTAAATAATGTAGATAGCAGGCACTATACTAAAGTTTTCTTTTTCTACGTGAAAGCTATGTTTGAGGAAAAAAAAAACGAACCGTCTACACGAGCGAAAACGACTTTGATAAACTACTGAAGCGTGGCGTTCTTCTGTAACGAGAATGTACATTTTTACGCGTGTTGTGTTCATGCAATGAGCAATTTGTTTAAAAAATACACGCTCCGAGCGGGAGACCTTTTTTGCTCATTCTACGTAGCTAATTAAGATAAAGGACTTCAATATTTAACGGTATAAATTGAGACCGTTACTCCAGTAGCTCGTTCTTTGGCTTAAACACGATTGAGCCGAGTGTCTATATGTATAAACATACAAATCCAAACACCACTTTTCAAACCGCCTGCTTACAGTAATATAATAATTGATCTGGGGGACTTAAAGCAGTACCTAATCAAGATAAACTAATTACGCTCTAGGCGAGAGCTGATGAGTGACAGACAAACTACACAATGATTTGTCCTCCCTCAACTTTCTTTTTTTTTATACATTACAGATAGAGCTCATTCATTATGTAATATGTGAAAACAATTTGTTTTGCGTACAGGTAGGTAAACGTTCCACATACACACGCTTCGATGCGATATTGGCGCGCAGCATATAAACTGTTCTTAATATTCACATGAATGGATACGAACGTCGTCGACGCAATGAGATGGAATCCTTTTATAGCCTTTTAAAAGCCGAACACGAGGGCGTTGAAAATACTATTCATGGTAATCGTGCAAACAATCAATATTTTCACAGACAATCTATTTATTTTTCCATCATACATGTAGTATTTATTAATCTATAAAAAAAAACAATCAAACGCAAGCAAAGTAAGTACTAGTAAATAAGTAATCGTTTGAACAAATTGAAAGCCTCGGGTAACCCTTTAATTTGTGTTGATCGTGGGGTAATAATGGAAAGCGGGTCAGAGCCAGACAGGTGGGCAGGCAGGGGTGATCTCGCCTCGACTTTCACGATCGATCCCACATACGAATGTAGAATGGAAGCACGTGTACACTACGCCTTATTTAACTCTCGGGAGGCGGTTGAATGGAACTTTTTCATAGGCACTCATGCGTGAGAACTTTACCGTGTTCCGTTTGTACAGCTTCTTTTATGCGGGAATCGAGGAAAATATAAGTGTGTGATTATTATCGCTTAAGACCCCCGCGGAGATTATAGACTACTGGGACGCTCGTAAGAGATGAAACATTTTAAGCATTAGAATGAAACAGGACTTTTGACAGCGGACCAAGGAATAACTTCTTTACACATATTTTCTTATTTCAAATCGTCCAATGCTAAACAACAGTTTACATCTATGAGATTTTTTAACAAAACCTTGTTACTTATATAACCAGCAAGCAATGAAAATCTGACTGACTGCAGCACATATTTGACCCGTAATTTGTAGCAGGCAATAACAGTCGCTGAGTGAACAACGAGGTCGATTTGACGCAATAGTAAATGAGTCACTTCGACGGACGGGTGCAACTCCACACTTTACGCAAATTTGCGCCCCGGAGCCATTTTTTCATAGATGTATCGATTCGTAGATATTCTAATACCTCCTTATACAGTGTATCAGATCACATTGCAAGCGGAAACTATGTTTTCATATAATAAGTAAAGTAATATTAAGAAACCACATACTGGATTTCCAACAACGTCAGTCATTTTGTTTCACCGCACCTGTTAGAGCGCTCTTTCGGGGAAATATCGCGTCCCCTAAAATCCGTATCCAATCCAGATTTTCGTCTGTAGCTCCGATTTTCATAAAGCCTAATGGAAAATCTAGCATGCCTCTTAAACTTAGGTAATTACAACGTTTATGATGTTAAAACAATGAAGTAGCGGTGATTGACTTAAGTTACTCAATATTACCAATCATATGAATACATAGGTACACGCTAGATATCTATTCAATATAGACGGGTAAACGCGGCCAATTTTACGCAACACCAAATGAGTCACACGGCCTGACAGAAAGCCGTCATGGTTTAGATGAAATTTTGCGCCAGTCCGGCCGTTGACCCCGGACAATTTGGAAAGCTTTGCACTCGGCTAACTTTTTAGCGTTCTGCAGTGGAAATTGAAGTCTGAAACACGCGAACATTTATTTAATAGGTTTTGCCCGTGCACTATTTTTGTTTTATTTTCAATGTACGTGCATACACAGCCTAGCTACAGTTGTCTAGTACCTACTCGTAGTATGGATTTATCGGCCTACAAATCTATACAATTTAGGCAAATCGAGATGATTTAAATCATAGTCCCCTATATAACTTGCACCAGTGCCAGACACATCACACAATAAATAGTGTTGTTGGATCAACCCTCAAATTTATCGCAGGAGATCTCATAGAATGTTACGAAACGTGTCATTTTACGTGCATAACTCTTTCCATGAGAAAGGAATAAAGGAAATATATATTACCAACGTCAATGAAACACAAAACAGATTCAGAAATAATTGCGCCCACGTAACACACCTTGTCACCCGTACAGAACCACAATAATTTAATGTATTTTTTTCTCTTTTCATGTTTTTCCGAACGGCAGCCGGCCGCCCCGGCCCGAGCCGTAACGAGGCAAACAAAAAGAAGCCATTGGCGCTGTCCGCGCCGCGCCGCGCCTCACAAAGGCGACGCAACAGCGAAACGCAGATAGTCGCCGGGCGCATTGTTTGGAATTGACCAATTTTTTTTCGATGTCGATTAGAGAAATGGCAGATAAAAGTGCTTCTGTGTTGCGTAAGCGTGAAATTGGTCTGTTTTGGCCATGGCTTTTTGCTCGAGTGTTTTCCGTAAATTATTTGTTGGCAATATTGATAACTTTTCGAGGTGGATATATTTGTGATTATAAAGATGAGGTAGACGACTTGTTTTTATATCACGGGCAACTCTTCTATACCCAAGGACAAAAACTTATCAAGATGAAGATCGTGTTATAAGCTATCATCGTACAAAACTATAACAGGTTCATTATCGTATCCATTACCAACACTTAATTGGTACCGTTAGTACCGAATGCTGAATACGAAATAACAATAATACCACCCAGAAAACAAAAGCAATCACTCGTATAAGTGCGGTGATTGGTTAGATATTAGAATAATGCTGGAATACACAATACGGAAGTGCCAGATATGTGGACAATGTATTTTTTAAAAGGGTTACCAGACAAGCTATTCTGCGGACACGAATGCCAGTTCGGCTAATGGCGGGGTAAACAGTTATGACCCTGTCGGTTGCGAGGCGAGTTAGGGCCGGTGTACATGTAAGGAAAATATACTCGGATTTCGTCAGGTTGTTATTATATCACATTATTTCGTGGGAGCCCTAAGCAAACCCAAATTGATAGAGACCGTTCAGGGTGCTATATTCCGCGTTCTTTGTATTGTATGGGTTGCAAACAGCAATCAATCAACGCTCTCTTGTCTGTTTGGGCTCAAAGACGATCGACGATTTAAGTCATGTATTGAACTCCCAGCAGATAACATGATTTCATGCTTGACAAAAAGAGATTCAGAAAAACAGGCAGTTCAGCGCCTGTCTGTATTATTTCTTTGCATAGCTCTGTCAAGGTATTTTAGTTGAGGCTGTGTGTCAGATGACCGAAAGAGCCCCGCCTTGCGATTGGTTGAATGCCGCCTGTGTCTGCCTCAAGTCAGTAACCGGCCGAATGTCTTAAGGGCGGTTATGGCACCCGTGCGAGCAGTAACTACTTGGACGATGCCCATAAAACATTGGCGAAATGGCGTCTGCAGTATAACTAGACTATTGACGACCACTTATGGCATGTATGATCCAAGGGGACGCCTTCTGTATAAGTATTAGTGTCTGCAAAATATGCCTTTGATGAGTTGAAAACCAAAATATTCTATCATACTCATGTAAGCGTTTTCATTTATTCTAACAGCATACTCTGACATACAAGGATTATAAGCTTTATTAGTTTTTAATACTTAAGGGAAAGCAAGCGATAGGCATTTTACCATACACAATTAAAATACAATGCCCTCGGAACTATGGAGCTCCCTCGTACTGAGTTGCATAAAAAAGTGATTTTGCAAAAAAGTTCGAGGTTACAGAGTTATTAACAAAAAAAATATTTCTTCATCGGAATAATTCTCGAGCTGCGAGTTCTGCCATTGTATTTCGAACGACAGTTATTGAGCTAAAAGCAAATTAAAATCAACGAATGCGTTAGTAAAACGATTTCAAACGAAACAAAGGAGCGAAGCTAGTTAATTGATCAATATTTTGTAACCGAAATGAATTCTATTCATCTTGACGCCCGAGTTAAATTGGTACCACGTTTGGGCCTTGTTCTTTGATAGGGGCAGAAACCCAGTAAAATTATAAACCGGCGACTTATTACCAGCTCCGGTATAGGATGTTTAATATGTTGATTTATGATCAGGAATATATCAAGGATTCTTACTTGGAATGTTATGAATATGTATATAGAATCAACTTGGAAAAATTGTATGTTTTATTCATAATAGGGTAAAAGACCTTGTTAGCGCATTTTCGAATAAGGTCAAAGTGCAGTCAACCCGTGTCTGCTCGCGGACATAGATTTATGATGGCGATACATTTATTTTACATTCGCACATGTTTAAAAATAGTAATAGCACACAAAAGTCGAGCGTAACACAAAGATAAACGATGACTGTGCACTCAAGTAAATGAAGAAATGTGACGAAAATAAATATTTGTATTGAGCGTCAACACACAACAGGTCTTCATGGTGTCATTGTCTCATAATAGAAGCGAATCATCAGGGAGGAAAATAGCAGTCAAATCCAACAATTAACTCATAACAAAGTGAAGTAATTTCAAAATTGTATGAGGCTAAGAAGCTAAGGACTTTACTTTGTATTTCGTATCATGATAGTAATATAACTATTTATTTTATATCTATAGTTTTTTTAAACAATTGAAAAAAACAGTCTTATTCTAAAAAAATGCGACCTCTTCCCGATAGCCTTTCAACATAGATATTTATTTAAACATTAAAACACCACGTGTGTGCAACTTCACAACCGCCGCATCAGCATTCCATATTCGCGAGCTAAGCGGAAGCGGGCGGGCTGTCTTTCAATATTATTGGCTGGTAGTGACTGCGTTCGAAGCACCGGGCCACGACGCGAATAGCTTCACGATTTGCAACGCAAGTGAAAGATGACTCAAATGTACCGTTGCTAGCGCAGTGTGTGCAATTATTGATCGCATGCAATGTACCCGTGCCACCGAATCTGTTGAGGTGGCACTGCAAACTTGAAACGTTAGTTCAAGTTTTGCCCACCAGAACAGTTTTGGTCAATACAAAAGTGACTTTGTTTCAGAGTTGTACACAAACAGAATGAGGAAAGTTATAGCACAATTCTAACCATTTCACTGATCCATGACCGCGAATAAGAAAAAAATATACTTTCTGTCGAATAAAAATATACGATGCTGGTTGGCGAAATGGGCAGAGATAAAAATTTCGCAGAAAATATTGCCAATCCGTGAAGCGTAGAGTATCGCAATATTTTTCATAACAATACAAGATAAGTGGGTGACACGGAAGGGTGGGGGGGGGGGGCTACATTCGATCAATCACACTTTCACTGTGAAAGTACGAAATAATCACTTTCTAGCCGATGTCGTACGTAATATATACTTGGTTCGAGTAACAAGAGTTTACCGATCACTTTCCTGGTTAAGTTAACTTATCGAAAACAACCGATGGAGTACGAGTATTGCTATGTGATGATTCTACTCACTACACAGAAGTGTGTAAGATAGGGTCCACGACAAAAAAGAATAGAATCGTGGAAGTTTTGGATAAGATTAATACGACAGCGATTGTTGGCGCGTACGAATGAGACTTCAATACACCCGCCCGGTATTGAGTAGCGACCAGCTATGTAAATATGATGATGATGTAACATATCTTATAGAATTAATTTGTTCATTGAACAAAGTGAAGCATTTAGAACATTAAACATGTACACACGAGTGTCATTACTTAGTAGCAATATTAGATTTAGCGTCACGACTTAGACCATGTGCTTTACCGTTTAAACGAAAATATTCTTAAACGGGACGGGAATAGGGTCCTCAATAGTACCTACATTTAAATAACCTATGGAGAAAGAGGACCCACCACTGACCCTCGGCTGGTCAACTTCTTCGATTATAAACCAAACCAGTTTGATCGATAATAAAAGAAGCCAACAACACCCGAACTCCTCTAAATTTAAATGTATACGTGCTTATAAAATGTAAATTGAACATCGTTTCTTCCATTCAACAACTGCGTCCTCCAGCCGAGCCCGAGTGTCGTCGCGACTAGCGGCGTAGTAACTGGCGAGGTTCAAAGTTCACGTTCCACTGTGTGATATATGTAGAACATAGTTGCACTGTGATAATATATGGACGTTTTATTGATAAGCATGCAGGTAGGTATTAAAGTTTAATAATATTGTTCGCGGATCTATATTACCTACGTATATATACTTTAGGTTGGGTAAAATCGAAGTTTTCTTCATAGTGGTCATATTTTACATCAGATATTTAACAGTTCAATGGCGTAAATTTTGAACATCAGATTTTCGGCTTTGTACAACGTCTTCTTTGACTCATAGAGAAGACATTAAATGTTTGTAAAGGTATATATTTTTTTAATTTGGGGATAAAATCTATATTTATTTCTTATGATTTAAACGCGAACACTACTCATTGAAATAAAACTTATTTTACAGAATTTATCGCGTTTATTTTATGTTTTTACGTTCCCGACGTTTCGGCTGCTTTACAACAACCATGGTCACGGGAGCGCTAAAACCAAGCACACCATTGCAAGACCACAAGCCACTGTGAGCACTTTCTGCGTAGATCGGACCGCAAGTAACAACTAAATATGAGGGTACCCCAGTTCAAACTATGACACTAGGACGCCAAACCACCACAGTCCTCCCGTGACCATGGTTGCTGTAAAGCAGCCGAAACGTCGGGAACGTAAAAACATAAAATAAACGCGATCAAATCTGTAAAATAAGTGTTATATATCAATGGGTAAAATCTAATATTACATAATGTAATGATTGTCTAACTGACGCATAACATCGTCCCGACATCCACTCGGTCACCGAGACATACACACACAATAAATCACGCGACATAAACGCAGTGAATTATTACACGACGCGCATTTATCTCTACATTATGTGCGTGTCGAGATCTTGTCTGGAGAGATCAAAGGATATGTCCGTTTAGGTACAGAGTGCGGACTACAGACGTATGACGTTTTGTTTTTACATTTATCAGTTGGAATTAGATATTGCTAGGTCTGTTCAATCATTCATGAGTCAATTTCTAGTATGGCTTGGACAACCTGAGGAACGCATTCCTAATGAAATCATGGGACACAACGAAATATAGCAGAAGAACTATCTGCACGATGAGTCCCCACCACCAAAAAGTATCTACGGTGGATGAGGTAACTTTATTTCTAATTCAAATTGAAATATTGATGGAGCCGTCCAAAGAGCCAAAGAGTCTTTAAAAAGGGATTAAAAATAGTAGTATTTTGGCCATATAAATCTAAGAACGTCTACCTGTTATTAGCTTGGGAATCGATACCTTACTATTTCTGAAAACTAATCGAAACTTCAAACACTTATTTTACATATCGATAACAAAGAAGAAGCTGTGCGTGACTAAGCTCATCTCAAGAAGCTGTTCACCTCAGCTTACATATTCAGCGCACGCCATTCCCCATACAATACAATAACCCAGTTAAGCGAGCACTGTATAAAATATCCTTAAGCTGGTCGTACGCTCAATGCACACAGAATTCACAACAAAACAACATCTAAATCGCAATGCAAGTGTTGCCACTTCAGTTTTATTAAAACGGGCACAATGTTCAATGATTCGTATCTGTAGTGTGGTGAGCTGTTTTAATGCCTTCGCAGACCTCGATTTCCAGCCTTTGCACATGCCGTCTTCTTCACGCGCAATTAAAACGCGTCAGAGGTGACTAAAACGAGCTGAGAACGCAAATCAGTCGCACCGATTCGCGTTCTCGTCCAAATCACTATCCGTTGCACCTCAAGTATACTGCTCACTCTCTCCTTCTTGATAGAGCATTGTGCCTTCATTCTCATCATCATTAATTTAGTATTAATAAAGGGTCTATTGCGTCTAATTCTGCTGTAATCGTTAGCTGTAGGTCCAATCTTACGCATTTTGGTAGTTACCAGGTGAGCCAAATGCGAGAAGTTTCGTACATTTTTTGAATACTAATAGGTAGCTCCTCAAAATCGCCTAAAAATGGCAACACCATTGACTGACAGAACTGTATTCTGGAGACGGGTACATTACCTATTTTATAAGAATAAGTTAGGATAGATACAACAGCAATACAGATTCATAATAATTCCTCTTATCATACATTGTAATAAAATTACAGTGCGTGGTTTATATGCGAAGTTTTGCAATAATGACATACAATAATAGAGTAACGTGCTCAAGTTGTGGCGGCTGGCGGCAATCATGTTCAATTCACACGGTATGCGCAAGGTGTCCTACGTTGGATACCACATTTCGACACTTATTGTATTGACATTATAACCACATTTGGATTTCCCTAATACTCACAAAAATATCATAATAATCTGCTATAAAAGCTCGACTTTTTCGGTCTAAACACAGGATATGACTAATGGCCGTAATGAATGTTGATGTCGCAAACATCTTGCGGGCCTTCTTACTCAATACCGTCCGGCCAATAGGGTTCGAGCACGGCAGCGGCGCGCGCGCATGATGAGCGTCTACTCGTTGCTAGGCGAGGCCCGGACCGTGCGCTCACACGAGAAAGCAAATGAAAGCGGATCGCTTTCCAACTTGAGTTTGGTTTCATGCGACATTGCCGTTAGCGCTCGGCCGTACGTAACTTGAAGTAAAATAAAACAACTGCAAAAATATTGCTCGAGTACAAGAGAACGTGAATTTTGTCAATATCTTTTAAGATAATTGATATTACTGGCTATCGTTTATATAACCAAATTCAACCCTGAAAGATATAAAATTGAGGACGCGTGGGAACCAGCTAAGCTTTGCGAGAAACCGCCAGTAATAAATTAAGTAAACTAACCGCTATGAGCATAAATACATATCAATTTGACTGCTTGCATGACCACCTTTTATTTGTGGTACATGATTATAATCTTTTAATATTAATACTGATGACAAAATTTAACTGAGAAACCAATCAGAAAATTTAAATATGGCAAGCCGATACGAGTTTTATAATTGACGTCAATGGTCCTATTTGCAAAAGACGTGCTGTTTAAACTTTGAACGAGTTATGTTAAGACACGTGTTGGCCAAATCATTTCTTGTAAATCATCAATTAACAGTAGCTAGTAACCACTTAATACACATGGATACGTTTTGATTAATTCAATAATAAACTGTCGCTAACCGTAATACGGTCTATATTGTAACATCGATGATATCAATTCTTGACATTGGTTTTATACGCTAAAGAAATGCATGTTATGCCGATGTTTTACGTCGGTGCAGAATCAAGTTCTTCTGATCATTTAATTTATATCCGCGCATTCACATAAAATTGTGGTATTAATTTATCAAGATTCGTAAAGACATTATTAACATAAATCTGAATAAATTAAATACTTTAATTTTAAAGGTCATTGTCAACGGGGCAAATTCTTTGTAAAATAAAATTAACAAGATAACAATGGCAACAGAATTTTGGTCACTCAATCCCAAAATACATACATATTTAAAAGGCATAAAAGACACGAAATGTGTAACCCACAATAACACACACTGCCAGGTCAAATATTCTGGAGCATGGCTGAAACAGTTTCAAATAACCCCAAAATATTCCTATCACCGTGCTCCCTTCTGGTGCTGGGTCACTTTCAGCATAATCTCGCGTCGCAAAGGTAAACGGCCCCAGCGTGTTCACGACGCGCCACGCGAAGCATTTTAAATATTCCAATTCCATGTCCCCGGATTCGAGGACTCGTGTGTTTAATCGCAAGGAAAGTGGGCACAAACGAGCGGGGGTTTGGAATCGTTTGAATTTAATGCGAGCGAGCTCTATTAGAGCATTTTGAGTGCAATGTGAACTCTTGCTTTAAGCGTTACACCGAACTACTATATATATAATCTTAAAACATCTAAGACACGCAAAATAAGTCTGCTAACGAAACCGCAATAACACTTTTGACAGTTTAAGCATTACAAATCTTTCTAAAGGGACACTAACGATGCCATTACCATTCGATTATGAGTCGATTGTTTCAATAACACAATCGATGGTGTTCTCGAATGGGCCCCGTTGTGCAAATATGAATGATAAGACTTAAAGTATTTGTTGTATGAATCACACGCGACCCGAGGCCGCGCGTGTGACCGAACCGATCGTAACAATAAAGTACAACAGACTTATCGTCGCCGATGTACATTTGCAACACCAGCGCAGCCCAGCTCGTAAACCCCTGTAGTCTTAAACAACGGAATACAAAACGCGACACACCTTTTCTTATTCCGTAGAGCAACTAGAAAACATTTGCCTACGTAATGATCGCGTAAAAACCCCGAGCTAGCGTTTGCATGGCGTCTGGTCCAGGTAATTAGTTTAGTTCCGTTTCTATTACGGCGGCTGAGTCATTCGCGCAGTGACTAGAATCGGAAATCAGAGTAGTATTGATTAGAGAATAATTCGTGACGAAGGTTCCAATTAGCGATTGGAGAGAATTAAGGATTAATGATCAAAAGACGGAGGAGTACGGGGCGTTCAGAATATTAACCAAACTAATCGGAGCAATTTGAAAGGCTAAATTTGGTGTCTAATTTATAAGCCGTCGTAGTCTCCCTTAAATATTTTTTGCCTTTACAAAGATTGACAAATTTGTAAAATTTATTGAATTTATTATGTGTCCGAATTCTCTTCTCGTGCTATGTTTCGTTGAATTTATTAGTTTTGCGCCTGTAATTTTAAAAACGGAACCACGATTCTGACGCCATCTTTTGGGGATTTTGTGGTAACGGCTACCGAAACAGTTGTTGTAAACAAAATGAATCGTGTCTTCTTGTAGTAAGATTCATTTTATTTTTATAATGTACGTAGTTACTAGTCGAGAGTTAATTAAACCGTATTGCGTCAGATTGTGGGTAAAAAGGTCACGATATTAAATCTGGCAAGTAGCGGCCGTGTTTGGTGAGTAAACATTGATCGGACTTGTGAAATCAGTGGATGGGTGATGTGAGGTACAATGTGAGTTATAGTCATCAGACCAACTTACCCAATGGTTGCCGTCGTGACCAAAACGTTTGTTTACGGGACCATAAATATTGGGACCTTAAAACAATTGTGACTCGCGACGTGTCGCATTTTAGAATTTTCATATGTACCTTTAGACAACCCTTTATGTGCATAATAACATAGGTAAGCTGCTTGGCTGCAACGGAATTAAATTATACGCCATGTGTAAATCCCATATTCATTCAGTTTTTCTACGAAAACGACGATTGAGCGGACAGGAAAACGCGGACAAGCTGTTGCAAACTTCCTCAACACAGCTCATTGTAGAGGTATTATTATAAAGTACCATAATGAGTTGTATAACGACACACTATCATGACCGGTGATAACGATGTTGTAATAATACAGCGGGCAGCAACAGCGCTTTTAAATAACTCATCCGTGTTTGAAAAGTGTTTATTAAACACGCCCTAGCGACCTCATATTGTATGTACCTAGATTTTGTCGAAGGACAATGCCGTTACGTAATGGAATTAACTTTTTACGGCTGTCAACTTAGTGCAAATGTTAGTTAAAATACGTTGCTACTAGGATATGATCGATTGCGATACGCTTATACAGATGATAATCTGTTTTATTTATAATTTATAAAACATTTTACAATTAGTTTGGGATGATATTATAATACACACAAACATAATAGCAATTCTATATGTACTGTAATTTCCCAGCGGTATTAATTTATTTATTAAACTACATAATAAAATGTAAACTTAGTTTAACTATTTGTAGATCAAGGGTCAAGTCAATGACAGACGGAGGACATCCCTACCTCTGAATATACAGTTATAACATTAGTTCAGTTACTGAGCAATTTTGTGTTGCTACATCATCAGCAAGATTATTGGTTAAGCTTTAACGTTTTATACGACTAGCAAAACTGTCTTACAATTTTATACCAGTACCTTGCTAGCAAGTCAAGTAATTGAGAAAGGGCCAACAATCCCCGCAATCAGTAATCACATCTTACCCGACATCGTCAACTGTGTTTAGAAAGTCCGACGATAGGACCAATTTCGATATTATGAGCTAGGTTATTGCGACAAATAACTTAATTGCAACCTAAGGTTAAATTATCGACCATTTCCTTTATTAGGAAATATAAAAAAGATCCGTACGTTTAGGTTAAGTTGTGTATAGTCCATTAAGTATCTGCATACAATCCAGAGCTTAGTAAGATACGGACACGAGTCAGTTTGAATTTTCATCACGACCACATCAGACTTGCATTGATACCGCGTTAACCAGAATCACAACCCACGCACACTGTTATCTACCACGTTTTGTATACTTGTTTTGTATTGCGATACTACTGGCGGCGTCCCGGTGAGATACGGCTGAAATGTTGTTGATTCCTCTTTCTATATTACTGTTAAATGAGCTAGGTAAATTCTCTAGGAAGATCGTGCATGCAACCACCCGTCCTAGCTGAGAATTGTAATCTACATGCGTTCGTCTGCCGCAGACCCACGGTCATTCACTCCGCAATCCCAAACCGCAGCCACAGTGCAATAAATATAAACATCAGAGACTGATAATTTTTTAATTAGAAATTAGCATTTCACTTTGCAGAATTAACGGTTCCGAGTCTGCTCTTAATTGATTTCTTTGAATATTCAATAACTAGATGTTTCCTGCAACTTCATCCGCGTTGAAAAGTAGAAAATTATAATTGTACACGGAATAACATTTCTCATACAACTGACCCTCACACTCATTTCCAAAAATCCTCTCTTAGCGAGTACCTATAGGGGCCCAGAGATACCAGTGTACCAAATTTCAAGTCCCTAGGTCCGAGATTTCGTGATGAGTGAGTGAGTCAGTCAGTGGATTTCACTTTTAAATATATAGATTTAATTTGCCTCAATGCTTGATTATATTTTAATAGTAAAGACTCTTTCGAAGTTAAGGGCAGACAAAAGAATCTCTAGTCACCGTGTAGATACCATCAGTTCACACCCCGCTGCTTCTAAGTCTATAATGTGCCTCACATTATTTTCTTATACTTTCTGTTATATAATGCCAAACACTAGACAATCGACTAGACTCCACAATCGATTACAATACAACAACAACGCATGACAATCGCGAGTGCCGTTACGCGGGTGCTTTTGTTCACAGTGGAACTGCTGTTTCCTTTATACTGTGTCACTGAACTGCTGTACACTATACGCTAGCTAGTTCGTATGTCAATCGGCATGGCCTCATTCTATCGCGCATGTATGTATGTCTCAACGTCAAAGAACGGGAAAATCTGCGAGTGTATTTATTCGTCGACAATTTGATA
Source organism: Pheosia gnoma (assembly GCA_905404115.1). Taxonomy (NCBI): domain Eukaryota; kingdom Metazoa; phylum Arthropoda; class Insecta; order Lepidoptera; family Notodontidae; genus Pheosia; species Pheosia gnoma. The sequence goes on from FR989916.1 coordinate 1,121,549, forward strand.
CTTATTTATCATAAAAATCTCTCTGGGATATGTATTAATAGAAATCAAGAAGCTACTTAATTATAAGTTGAGAATATTTGTTTGAAGAGTATGTAAATTGTGGTATACTTACATACTTTAGAGTTTTTATAACTATAATATCACATCTCGCAAACCAGTATTCCTAAACGTATAAAATTAAGGTTCCATTTACAATATCATAACGATTATTAAAACTTGTAGGGAATATTTGAAATGCGAAACCATGGTTAATATTTTATGATACAAGTCAGACATGACATAAATGGCCATATCATAAACGTGTATATATGTTAAAAGATTAAATAAAATTATGAGTTTATAATATGTTTTATGTATTGATTTCTTATATTTACGCGAATACTACACATTGAAATAAAACTTTTTCCTTTTCGGATTTTATGTTTTACTTTCCCGACGTTTCAGGAGGACAGGACTGAGGGGGTTGACGTCCTATGTTTTATGTTTTAACAAAAAGAAAACGCAGGCTTTAGATGACGACACCACGAGAATGTTAGTTGCAAGAAACCTGCTTAGCTTCTAGTTACAATTTAAAATGACATCCTAATTGGATGCGCGTGCGGGCAGCAGTATCAACGTTGCTCATTATAACGAGAAATACACGGGGACAGGTGTATGTGTTTATGCGGTACATCGACAAGTACATATACCGAAGCGAAGTACACTACGTACACAAGCACATTATGATATTACTATAGTTTTTTTATACCCCACACTATATATACAAACTGATATAGTGGTATTAAAACTATTTTTTCGGATTTTATCGCGTTTATTTTTTGTTTTTAATGTTTCTGACGTTTCGGCTGCTTTACAGCAACCATAGTCACCGGAAGTCTGAGGTGTTAGACGTCCTAGTGTTATAGTTAGAACTGGGATGCCCTCATATTTAGTTGTTATTTGCGGTTCGATAAACACATAATGTGACCTACGATTTCTGTTTTTTTTTTAATAATTATGCAATGTACATCAATTTACAGTTTTATTATAATAAAAAATGAATACATTTCACTACCTCGACCCCATCATAAATATAGGGAAAAAGTATTCGTAAACCAACGGGATTCCATCCCAGAAGCACGTAACCGCAAAGCCGAATTGATTTATTTCCGAAGGACACTCCACTTTTTTTCCCGGCAACGAATAAGAGAACACTGCGAAATCCACGCTTCCTATATCTACGCAGCTTATATTTTCTCCCTCAAATTTATAGACGTTCTATAACTTTATATAACGTCTATAAATTCGGGAGCATAGGTATACTTACAGAATAAACGGCTCGCATGCAAGGTAATGTTGGATCTTTAATGTCCTTTGCAGGCGGTAAGCTCATTGATAACTTCATGCCACACGTCTCACATTTTATTGCATGCCATTTCCAAACCCTACTAGCTACTAGCCGTGCAAATCGAGTATGTTACTGGTACGTGTGTTTGACTATAAAACGGTGATGTATCGTAAAAGCGATCGGTTTATACGTGTATATGTTAACATAATGGCGCGTGGGTGTTGACGCGTGCTTTGTCAGTTAAATTCCGTGTTCGCTTCACGTCCCTTCCCGGCGTGACGTCGGGATATAGCGAATACCCCATTTAATGCACATGTACATTATGCTGACGTCAGCAAAGTTCAACCTTTAAATAACTAATAAACATAACACAGTTCATCTTATTTAATTTCAAATGTTCATCGTTTTATAAAATATATTAATGAAGAAATAAAATATGTTTTTTAACATCAAGATGGGATCGAGCCTCGACAACAAATAACATATTTTCCTGAGGCAAAAAAATCCGCCGCTCCGTTAAATATAATTTCAGTTAATTCTCCTTAAAAAGCCGTCAAGAATCAACCGCCAGACGGATATTCGCAACCACTCCGTGGAATATTTCTCATCATTTCTGTTGGTATCAAACGGTAATTTGAGTTTCAAGAATCGGGCACGTGTAGTCTGAAAGTAAATTCAGCATTAATTTGTGAGAGGTAAGGTTTATGTTTGTGTGTGGGGTATAGTATTGCCTGCAGCGTTTTCCTGTTTATCGTATCTCCCTTCTACAAAAGGGCCCTTGGTAACGCGACACCGGGCGATGCGGGGCGTGGGGCGCGACCGATCCACCCTACATGTCACTGCATATCCATGGTGAATATCGGACGTTCGCTCGAATGGAAAAGAGTGTGGTTATTTTTATGGAGTCATAAATGATTTAAAGTTGTCGGTTTACGATATTGAGAGGATTCGGATGTCGGTGGTCGCAACATCTGATTTGTGTTTCCGTAATGTGTGAGATGGTTGGGGGGCAATCTGTTTTCAGATATAATCGTGAAATGCGATCAAAGTTATTCAAATGAGAATAATGTTGATGTCGTATAAATATTAATTGACATTGCTGAATGCATCAAAAAACACATAGCTATATATGTAATATTAATTCGAAGCATTAAAAATTTAAAGGTGTTTATTGTTTTTAGGTTCTATTCTTACCCAAATCTTAAAGAACTTTCTTGTTGAAACCCATACAATTAATTGCCCTTCAATATGAGCTGTTTTCAGTGATTATTTCAGGCGATGTGCGTCGGTGAAATTAGATTCAGCCGTCATGAAGCCTTGCACGTACAAAACCGAACACCAGATTAATGGCGTTCGTCGCATTAGACCGCTCCAATTTAGATCAACCTAAATTGGATTTGAGTGGCTTAGCATTTTGGCTAGGCAACTTTTTATGGGCACTTTAATACAGTAGTAAGCCGGTGCCGTAAGGCATTGTGTGAATGGACTTATAAATTATGTTGTTATATAATCAGGTAGTTACCTGATTATAGCACACGATATAAAATTACTATCGTTAAATTTCATCATGGGTTACATTTTAATAGCATGCTACTTCAGCTGCTTATGTCTGTGCTAGTTAGATGGCTAAATGTATAAACGTTTAATATCTTGAGTCGATCAGGTTTTTTAAAACCCCCACAGACATTAATTAGCTGATGCGTGACATAGTATATATCGCACTACCGCATGGAATGTGTTACTACGTATCAACAAATTCACATAATTCAATATAGTGCTGAACTCGCGATAAGTTCCGATGATTTCGTGACAAATCAACAAATATACTATCAAAGTAGCGATGATATTAATACCTATCAACGTGGGTATCTCGGCACGTGCAATCGAGTAACACCGACGGCGTTAGATTAATCGATGCGACGCATGACGCACGCGACATCATGACATATCGATTGTGCCGTATCTCGCTATCGGACACAATGAAGAGTCGAATTCCTTTCGACTTGTTCGGTGTTATCGACTTGCGCATACCGTTACCGGTTCCAGTTTCTCGGTAGACGGACAAGCTGGGCGGCTGGTGCTTAGCACACTAATCGATTTGTAGAAATTGGAAGCTATCAAACAAATGGGGGGGAAGAGGAACCCCCAATTACCCTCGGCTTGTCAACCATTCCAATTATAAACCAAACAAGTTGATCGACAATTAAAGAAGCCAGCAACACCGAACTCCTCTAAGATGTAAGTCGAGAAACTATCTATCACGAGTGACGGGACCCCAAATAAAATGCAATTTTCCGCGAACCGAAGCGTATCTAAAAAAGTGTTCGACACGTGTATCGCCTCTAAACGAGGCATCCTCACGATGGCTGGCTGGAAGTAATTAAGTTAAATTGTCGTACAATAACAGCGAATGTGTCCATATTATAGCGAAAATAATTGTTTAAATTTGCGAGTACATTTGCCGCTTACAGAGGATTGGAAGCTGCGCCGGTGTAATTGGCATGATTTGTACCCCTACATCAACTATACCGTGGGGTTACAAGCGTGTATCTAACAATTGTTAAGCTAGAACATTGTACCTGAGCAACTTAACATTCTAGCAAATCATTATATTACAGTAAGTAACGACGCGGTATTTTATAATGTCCATGTATTACATGTAAGAGCATATGCTATTACTGTGGGTGGAAGCACTCAGGCGTACTGTCCGATTAAGTGACAGACAGTGACGTCATCACGCTTAAAAGCGGCCAAAATGTATGCAAATTCTGCGTATTGTCGATACTTTACACAACAACTATTTAAGTTAAACAAAAGCCGTGTAGAATCAACAATGTTTTATTAAGTTGTCAATGCATGTGTGTGTGTGTGTGTGCATTGATAATGTCTGGCGATAAGCCATTTATTTTGCAATATAACTCACCACATTCGCCAAATTTATAAATAGTTTTAACCACCTTACAATTACTAGACAACTCTTCCGATGTTTAAATCTATTTGCTAGCAGGAGTTGTTGCTTAATCATAACAGGGAAAACTCGTAAGTAAATAAGTTAGAAGTGTATTCAACCAGGTATTAAAACATTAACGTCCAATGAACGTTGAAACAAACACGACGCGAGCGGTGCATTTCAAAAGAAAACGTGATGGATACTATCCTACGATTTCACACTACGCGATTATAAATCGTTACGCGTTCAAAGAATCGAGTAACATCACGATTCAAAACGGCTTCATTTCCTGTCTCGCTATAATCGTATGAAGAGACATAACATTCCGTAATGGTGTAATTAATTTTTAAATGTTATCTCAATAGGAGTTTCATGTACTCAATCAGATTGTAGTCTATGCATTTATCTAAAGAAAAACACTACATTATCAATAAAAAAAACAATATTTTGATAAGGATATCGTACCGCTTGATGTGACTTTTATTGCACTTATTGGTAATGTATGGTGGTGTCATACGTTCGTAAATTGGTCCGTTGGCAACAAAGATCATTAGTGTTTCAATTTGTCCCTTCAAACACCAAGATAAAACAAGATCACCATCTATATAGCTTTGCATACTGCGATGTGAGAACCAAAGAAATAAACTACTAAGAAAGACCTTTTATGTAGAAAAACTATGAAATTTAATGTCACAGCTCTTAAGCGTAATCTTTAACATAACAAATATTTTAAGCGCACGGTCGATTTGTGTAAAATAGCCGCAATAGAGGAAACAATCTTTAGAAATATACCACTGAAAACAAGGAAATATCGCCACCGCGTCCAACTGCAATAACTTATCTGAAATTGCAGAGTAACGGAGTACATTCTGTGCACAGCGCGCCAGCACACATGTACGACCTAGTACAGTGTGTGTACGTGCGAGTCTCACACTGGGTGCTATTAGCGAGTCGGCGACCATCGCCGGAGATCACGTAGGGGACCGGTCGTCGTGAGAGACCGCCTGCGCAGATAGGGCTATCAAAAAAATCTTTAACAGTTCAAAAGAAAGTGTCTCTTAGTCAATTAAAAAAAAACCGACGCAAAGATTTTCGCATCCGTAAGCGCACATTAAATAAATCATGCACACTTCGCCATTTGAATATACCGCGATTAAGCCACTCAGCAAATTTCTGCGGGCATCTACGAGATAGATATGTGGGATAAGGTGCCCTTGTAATTTAGAAAGCAAAGCAAATTCCCGATAGTTTCAGCTATTTTTACACGGGTGCGCGCGGCAACCCTATCTGCGATAGCTCGGCCTGTGTTAAATTACCGCCGTCTCCGGCCGTTCGTGATCGTAAAAAATGTGCAAGCTAACGGAAAAATCGCAGCGTGTATGTGTTAGCTCACACAGAAACAGTAAAAGATTTATTTTCTTCGGGCAAAATTAAACGCAGTTTGCTGGTGCTAAGTGCATTTATACACTTAGATAAGTCTATAAGACTATCTTTGCTACTAATTAAAATAGGCGCCACCCACCCCGTGCGCTACAATAAATTCTCGTTATCTTAAAAAAAGTCAGTCTATTTACAAAGGCATTATAAAGCGCTCTTCAAAACAAAAGTGTAATATTAAATTGATTAAATAACTTATAAAGATTTGGGTTAAAGGTTTCTTCGCGAAGCTCGTTACTGTCAAGAAGATAGTATCAAAAGTGACATTCAGAATACATTGTCGTTGTGCAAAGGAAACTTTTATCCTGAGATTAATCGGTTACAGCGTGTGATACATAAGTGTTCATACACTGAATATGCATTCGCGAAACCGGGCGCCCATTCAACCGTCGCAAAACGAAACAGAATGCCGTTTCATCTCAAGATGCGTCGCTCGCCTCAGCACCGAGAGGGGTCGCCGATGGGAGGCCGAGGAGGCAAGCGGGGGAGGAGGTCCGCCCGGCAACTGCGCCATAACTCGCCGCGCACGTACAACCAGACAATCGCAATTATTATTAACAGATATACGTTTAATGATCGTGTGTGCTGTGCACAAACGGCCCGATGTAAGTTAAATGGTATGGGCCGCGCGCGACTATAGCGCTTTAACGTCTTATGAAGCTTCGTGTTAAATTTGCTCGGTTGACGATGGTGTTTGTATCGTTTCGAAATGATAATTTACTGGAAGACGACACCGGGACGGTCAGCGGGGTGTCGCGCGGCACGGGGGCGGGCGTTTTTGGGGAGTGACTAATGAGTTAGCGAGTTGAAAGTCCATGAATGTTCCGGCGCTCATCTAGCTGGTCGCCGAGATGAGGGCACACATCGTCGGTACAAAGACAGATCGGCATGTCATGCGAAATGAGAGCCGTGTGTCACGGCACTTCTACTGGCGTCTGCGTTTGCGAGGTGGGTTGACACGCGCGCGCCACCCGCGCGCAAGCCGAGTCAACGCACCAAGGAATTTCTCGTTGGAATTCCGCTAACGGGCTCAAAGGCGGACGAAATTAGAATTGAGGAGAATTCCTGGATCACCTCAGTTTGATCTTTCCCGAATTCTTGCGAACGTTATAAGAGCTTTTATTCAATGCCAAGATCAATATATAGTGGATATAAAATCATTTTCAACACTATTGTATTGCCCATTCACAGCTAAGTTAGCGCGACGAATCTGTATTCGGCAAAAAAGACTTAACGCAAGGTTTAAAGTCGGAGTAGGTACCACCGGCGGCGGCGAATATACAATACTCGTATACAAATAGTCATGGGATTTTTAAAGTCGTCCCGCCTGAGCCTACCGATGGGAGAACTAATAGCACACTCCCATTTTCGCACAGACTTGTTTAGAAGTTCAGACGTAACGTTGCCACTAGCAAAGTGAAGCTACTTTATCGATGCATTTGTAGTTGTAATTGTTCCAACATACAAAACTTATTGCCTAGTTTTTTTTTGTGAGTGTGTGTGCGTGTGTTTACAGGTTAGATATTTTTTTTAAACTTGACTTGTAGCACACGCTGCGTGCTGTCTGAATATTCTAACAAGTCTGTGATAGTAAGCAATAACTTCCAAATTGTTCTCTCGTGAAAATATTTGTAAAAGTCAACGTCTACAGCTATATGGCCTAATAATCAACAACATAGTTAAGATTTTAAACCAAGATAACGTCAACTAGATAACACTATCAATTATAAAATGACAACACACAATGAGCAATAACTTGCGCCACTCACCTTGCGCGCCAGTATTTACTTAAAATCAAAAGGCGAATGAAATGGTCCACGTTATGCGCACGACGCGAATTAAACCTGTGCGCTTATAAATAGATGCGTGTGAAAACACATGTTATGTGAATTAAGCATTTAACCGAGATACCAGGTTATCGAGTCTGTTGCCTAGATCCCGCAGACGTTAAATATGTTAGTAGCTACAAAAATCACGGGCCACCCATATCGTTAAGGTCGTCGTAAGTTTGTCCAGACAAGAGTAGAACATACTGTTTTAATCCGACTGTCTTATGTATTCCACTCATACAAATATTCGGGGCAACTAGAAAACGTACGACCCTGGATAAAAACAAAGAGCTTACTTTTATTGTCCGGGGCTTGATATTTGGCAGTCCACAATCTGGAACAAAAAACGAGAAACATATTGGACGTGTGATATGATACAAAAACAGTTTATGATAGGCATTTACACATTTCTGAATACATCAACGAAGTTCAAGAACGAATCAACGAGTTTCGTGACAAGCTGCCTTACCTACATCTTGGTCGTGGGTGGAGCAGACACGCGTAATGTAAATTGAAACAAGTTTAATTTTAAGGTTCTTGTAAACACGTAATTCACCACATTGTCCAAGCAAAATTCGGTTAACTAGTTACTTTGAACGATTACTTTTTTCTCGATGAAGAAGTCTACTATCTTTTCAGAAAAAGGCATGGTATACAAAGGCGTACCTCTCTGCCAAAAACAGTGACCATAATTTGTACATATAAATCTAGTCCACATTCGATCGCGATCATTTTTAATTGCTTTGAATTTTTACCCAAACGTCGTCTCAAACATTTGCAGTAAAAATACAGTACGAATAAGATGTAGGCTGTATGTAGGTGACTCCATTTGTTAGATACTCAAACATGTTGGATAACAAAATGTATTAAAAACTGTACCTACTATTGAGCTGTCATCATTATCGACTGTGTGTGAGTACTTCTGATTTAATATAAATGAAACACAAAGTTTTATCACAGTCAGATTCGGTATTGTTTTGTGAGTTTCGTCAGCCAGAGTGCGGCGTGGTGACCGCCCGCCACCCGTCGGGGGCGTAGTAGGTACGAACCGAATGGACAATGCGCATAAAAAATCAATAAAAGCCGGGCACGGCCTTCGCGGAGGTCGAGCGACAGCTCACGGATCACAGGCCGGGCTTTCGGCGCGTTATTAAAATATCGATAACGAAAAAGATGTAACTTGGAAACTTCGGATTCCATTTAACAAGTTTTGCCAAGTTTAATTTGCGAAACTTCAGCGAGGAGGGAAAGTACGACGGTTCTTTAATACTTTATAAATAATGCTGACCGTTCTAGGATTTTAGTTACCGAAGTGAGTAATTAAATCAGTCGAAAAGAAGGAAGCAGCGTCCTTCATTAATGATGTAAAACATATTCTTGACGTTTGTAAGGTGACGATAATTGCAACAAAATATTAATGAGGCTGACTTAAATATACGTAGGTATGGTAAGCAATTAACTTCGTTATCGATACATAGAGAAGATTGACCCCGCCTTGTTACTCAATCCGCTTCAACTAGCAGCGCGGTCGCGCAGTAACTTTATCTACACCCAACGTTGTAGCTGGAACGTGCGAGCTAGATTTTATAAAAGCATAGCTGGGATTGAAAAATGTTGAGCCAGGCTATATCATGCTATTTTCTGATATGCACTATTTAAATAAAAAATGCAAACACAAGAATATTCTTATCTGCAACATTGATCTTGGCACCTTGAATTAGTTGCTAGGCTATTTACCTACTAGACCGTGTCATTTGCGATACGTGTATTTCTGTAATAATTTTCCTGCCAATAGTTTAATCAATAGCAATATACGATGAATATTTCACATCCTGAAAAATTCACTTATAATCTAATGACAATGGAACAGTCAAATAAGACTATCAGTTTTTGTATGAGATAACTGTAATTGTAATTTGCAGATTTGGGGCCCTTGACAACCTAACATCTCAGTCCTCGCGTGGCCACGGTTGCTATAATGCAGCCGAAACGTCGGCAACGTAAGAAACATAAAATAAACGCGATAAAATCCTTAAAATTAGTTTTATTTCAATACCACAATAATATTTAAAATTATCAACCAGCAATCGAGTGCGCTAAAACACCCAGCCACGCCACGATAATTAACCAAACATAAGCATTATCAACGATACGTTATCAAAACAAATATTCGCTATCGGCGCCGACCGATAATCGCGCCACAAAGTGTTGGCCATAGTTCAAAGAGTTAGAGGCGTTTAATTCTGTGCCAAGTGTAATATTTTTAGATGGGACAGTGACAAGGCAGAACTGCAGCGCGTAATCACTAAATCCGTCCGAGTTGACGCGGTCGGCGTATAAACAATAACAATTAATCTGAGGAATCGTTACGCAGTTACGTGAAGAAATTGGCATGGCATTATTCATGTTATGTTAAATGTATGGAGTGATGATAAAGAAAAAAATCTGGGGCACAAGAGAAACCATTGAATAGAGGGTTAACATTTACAAATTTGGTGTCATAGATATATTTATTGGACTTTTAAGCTGGGCCGGCATTACCATAGCGCTAACAGGGGGCGCATCAGTGAGCCAAATTAGGCAGACTAAGATGTCGTTGAGATTTTCCAAGTTCGATACTATCTTGTCTTATGTGTGGCACGATTATTGGATATCGCACCTCTAATGAAATTGTCTCGCACCGAAGCACCTTATCCCTCACATCTAATTAAACTCACCGACTATTCGCCATTTTAAGGGGCACTCAACTTAAGTCATTTGTAATACACGTGTGGTATCGTCAAATCGTTTGGATGTCGGCCACGAGCGGTCACTCAAAAGCGAGAAAGTCTATTTGTTACTCTGACAAGGACAGACGTATTGAAAGGTTTACAATAACCGCTAGACTTTCTCTCCATTGTTACCGTCGAACCAACTAACAGGACTAGTTAGGCCTGGTGGACTAAGGTTAATTAAGGAGGTTAACGCACGTTTCGGTATTATACCTACCTTCAGTTCAATATTCACCTTGGAAAGTGCTATATTACCTTAAATGTTGCCGTTTCAATGCTACATTGACTAATTTTAAAGATAAAATGAGTTTGTTAAGTAATACATAGCATCATGGAAACTCTTAGGCAGCGTTCCCACTACGCCGGACCGGCAGATCTGCCGGAAAACGGACACCGGACAGAGTGTTCACATTACATCGGATCCCGGAAGAAATTCAGACAGTCAAGTACTTACCTCAGTTGAATTTGGACCTGCGCGCACAATGGACGACGAAATTGTTGTGTTGTGGTGGTATCTTAATAGAAGGCAAAATAAAAGAAAACATTGGGTACACCCTATTTTACGGGAAAGATTTTCACTTGGTACATTTGAAACATTAATGGGTGAACTTAGAAGAGACGAATCAAAGTTCTTCAATTATTTTCGAATGACAGCAACCACTTTTGACGATTTACTGGGACGACTAGACATAAGAGTAGCGGGGGACAGATACCGGCACAAACTCGTTCACATTACTCCGGGCCCGGTCGTTCTACCGGCAATTCGTAGTGACAAAACGCTCGGTAAAAATGCCGGGCTCGGCAAAAATGCCGGACCCGGGATAATGTGAATAGCTTCATATAAATTGTACAGCCACTAGCCCTTCCGGCAGATTTACCGGCGCGGCAGATCTGCCGGTCCGGCGTAGTGGGAACGCTGCCTTAAAGGTGTAAAGAAGGAGTAAAGAACTAGGATTTAGAAAGCACGAAAAAAGAAGTCGATCCAGTGAATCCAAGAAACCGTGGCCCAATTATACTATCTCATACCAGAATAGATGACGTAGCCAAAAAGTGACCCCAGAGCTGATAAGATACCCACCACAAAACTCGAAAAGTGATCTTCGTACAAAGCAAAGAAGACATGAAATGTATTTCCTCAAAGTACATGATACTACGTAAGCAGGAGTGATGTACGATAGCATTCCATTAAGCGGTCCACCGCCATTCTCTGAAGCGAGATTACCAACGCAGTCACGCGTGTCTTCGTGGACGTGACCGCGGGGTCCCGTGTCATCATTAATCATTGGAGATATCCTTTACTTGTAAGGGAAAAAAATCAAGCGATTAGTGCTTTGCAATTTGTTTTTTATGCTAATAAAAAAATGAAACTGGCATATTGGGCTCTATGTTTTTTGTGTTATTTATTACTCAGCAATATTACAGCGAGTTAGACAGCAAATATGAGAGTAACGGTACAGTCGACAAATGTTAACCAAAATTTGATACTTAGTTAACTGGAGATTTATAATTCATTGGGATGTAACCAATACTTGTATGTGTTATCCATGAAACGTAACCTAATATGACAATACTAGGGCAAGTTATTCAATATCAGTTCCACATTAATGCCACAAAACGTTCATTACAATAGTCTACAAATAGCGTGATAAAAATAATAGTCCAATCATGTACATAATCGATTGGAATTGTATTAATCACTGCGATGAACAAAAGGAGGACAAATGGCGCTGATAACTTAATAGAGAACGTTACGAGGGGATTTTCCCACGGCGCGACTTCTGAGAAAGTAAAAGCCAGTCCAGATTCCAGTTTGAAATGTCACAAGGGCAAAGGTTGTCTGCGTCTAGTGTTCGCGTTGTCTACTCGATGTGTTAGGCGCTGGGTAAACAGCGGAAGATAAATATAGAAAGTCCCTTATTTATGCTTTTATCTGACTTTGCTTTTACTACTACGTTTTGAACGACTGTTCGCAAGTTTAAAAGTGATATCTAGATTTAATCTCGTATCTTATTAGTATCACAATTCGTTTTTGCTTACTGATAATAAGTTACTTGTGGGCAAAAATTACCAGCATCACACTACATACGTTTTCCTCCGTGTTGAAGTCGACAGAGTTCGTGTAGGATATTAAAAAAAATAACAATAAAAATATTGCAAACACCAGACCCAGGTCTTATAACAGGACCCATAAAGTGTTCACCACCAAACCAGTCGTAAGAAAGTGATTTTTTATTATAAAAAAATATCGAGCCGGCTAGGTACAGCATTTTAGAAACCGGTCGGTCCACCCTGCTACTAACAAGTTAAGAAACTATTCGTTGAGGAATAGTTGCGAATAATGACTCAGCAAAGTTGAGGAATTCGAGTAGTTACGTTGAAAAAGATTCGATTACCGCAAGGAAACTAGCACTTGAATCTGTTTCTTAATGTATATTTAAGACCTAGTAGTACTTACTTGATAGCAAAAAGTCCACAACTTAGACAAATGATAAAAAGAAACAAAATCTCTTTAGCCAAGACAAACAACAAAGATGAACAAACCTCTTGGCGGTATTTATTCAAGTAGAAAAGTGGTTACATCTCATATGTATCTTGGTACAAGTCTAAAGAAAGTTGCCGTGTTCGCTTGGCGTAGGTCGAGATAAACGAGGTTACACAAGAGTGAAATAGTTTGGTCGAAACTAACATCGCCGCGAGAGCGGTAGCGCGCGAATAAATTTGCACATTTTACATTTGATTCATGCACTCATTTAGTGTGGTAAATTGTTTGTGGATATTTGGCGCCACTTAACTAGGCATTTTTAATATATAATCTTGGAGGATGAAATTATTCTCATTTAGTTATCTGTGTTAGTGAAGTGGGTAATTAGATTTAGTTAGCTCAATTTATGCGTAGGTAGAGTGACTACTCAGATTACTCAGATTATAACATAATTTATTCTCGGTCGTCGGACTGGATCACAGTGCGACGATAATGATCCGAGTCGGGGGCGAGTTTTATCACGATCGTGCATCAACGATTACAGGCGAATTGATACGGTGGCCATTAAATGCGCAAGCACATACACATACATATACAAGTGAGCCGTAACACAATTCTCAGAAATACGTGGCAAATTGGCAAGCATTACCCGCGTGACATTTATTATACTGCAATATCGTTGATACATCCATAAGAAGCGTACATACGAGGAGTATCATGTTAAGGTAGGTTGGTGTAGTATATGCCATACCATCTGGTAGGGCAGCTTTAGGATCGTGGACGCACAGGGCGGGGGCTCGGCGCGTCTGTTAAGTGACCCTGAGGAGGACGGCGGCGTGGTGTGGCCCATACCGCCGTCAGGAGGCGGCATCTGCTCAAGCGGACAGCCGCTGATGGGGTCGCGGACAAGTGTGAAAGCGTTCCCGTGGCCCCCTCTCCACAGGACGGGAGAAGGACCACCGTGGGGTTTTAGTCGGTAGGAGTCCGACATAACCCGCTTGCCTCCTTCGAGGCAGGCGGGTATCAATGAGGATATCCCCGACGATAAAAAAAATAGGTTGGTATGAAATCAACATTCAGCCCAAATCTTATAAGTATTAACATTTGATATGCTATAAAAATTTATAAACAAAAATGTTTAAATCAATGGCTATTAATTTTGTTTTTGTAATCTATTGTTTCGGTTTTGTACAGTACCTTTTCGCAATAGAGTACCGCTATGTAAACTCATTATAACAGCTAATTGGCATTCCGGAAGTTTTATTTTCCTTACAAAACTAAGTAATCTAACAAGCAATGCTTCGTTTTTATAATCCAAAGATCTAATTTATACAAGGAAATTTTAATCAGACTTTTTAATTCAATAAAAATGTACCCTTTTAAAGTTATACTAGCTGTCCCAGCGAACTTTGTACCGCCTCAGAATCGAATGTGTGACAAAAAGTAATAACAATTTTTCTATGTTTTGAGACAATTTATGTTCCGGAGACAAATTCAACAAATCAAAGATCATAATAATCGGCCCACCCGTTCTTGAGTTATAAACAAACACCACATGTTTTATACATAAAGAAGATAGCAATCGGTCATATGTAGACGCGAGATGTTCGTAAAGATAATCAATAACGTTTCAGTCATACTACATGTCTGAAGTAAAAGTTTGAGTAAATTGACACGGTAATGAACGCACGAGTCCGATACATTATGCCCACGTCCACAAAATTAAATGCAACGACAATCACGTTTCGTAATAGTTAATATTCACACAATGTAAGTATATTTTCTCCCGTGTTCGCTTTCCGCATACCTCGGGTGTTGAATTTATGAAATGTTCGCGGTATTTAAGTGCAGACTCAGTGTTTCGGACAGAACTAGGTACGTTTCAATGTGAGAGTTGTGCATTATGCTTTGCTTGCTTCTTGGTAAACAAGGTCGGAACGAAACACCTATTTTGCGTTAAACGTGCGCGACCGTGAGATCGATTCGTTTACGAAATTGCAACATATTATGGATTTCCTGCCGCGTTGACGATGTAACATTGGTAAGTTGATTAGCTTTGTGCGGCTAGATGTTTAACTTACTCTAAATATAGAATGAAGGGTGACGTGGCAAAATAACTTTTTATTACTTTCTGTTCAAAAGATTGATTAGAACGAGGCATGGGAATCAAGAACAACACAACCATTATCTAGATCGAATATAAATAAAGACGTCGCAGCAAACGTTATGTGGCTGGCAGGTAGTATTTTCTCATTAAGGAAAATGTCTCCTTGAAATCTCGGCAATTCTATACTAATATCATAAGGAGCTTAAGTTGTAAGTTCGTAGGGGGAGTAATCACTGGAACTACTAAACCGATTCTGAAAATCTTTACATGCATAGAAAGCTACAAAATCCCCCGACTATCATGGGTTATGTTTCATAATACTATGACAATTGGGGGTTGCAAGCTGCAAAGCATAATCGATAGTTGTGCGGGCGGAACCGCGAGCAAAAGCTAGTCAATAACAAACCTACAACAAGTAGATACTTATTTAGGGGCGTTTCTCTTATTCGATTGAGTAGCTACTCTAACTGTTTACATCATTTGATTCAACATAGTACATCTCGCATCTATTTCGTAATCAGCGTTTGGTTGAGGTCACAAATATGATGTATTAACGAGGTGAATAACTCCACAATAGAAGTAATCCGTCGGACACAGCACACCCGTCTTCTATGAAGAGCTATATCATATATTCTATATACATATAAGGCGCTATAGAATGACAGCACAGCGATGCGAAGGGTGTTAGGGCCTTCGTAGAACCTAGAGAATGATGCTTTTGTGAAATATAAACTCGCCTACAATGCCCGTACCATGAAATTGGATTAGTCTGCGCACCTTACTACCAGTTACTATTGTTCAAAACCTTATCCGAATACATTTTTATTCCAATACTGAACGTGAATCATTTTCCTAACAATTACTAGGTCGTCGATTCGAAAGCGGCGCACGAGGCGATACATTAACAATATAAATGGCTCTGGCCTGCAGTAAAGCTATAAGATGGAAAACGACCGCAATGGCGCCGTTTCATAAATTCTGGATATACATTATTTTTAATCTCCTCGTACGGTGGCCGACGACCAGGCAAGACTGAGACAAATGTATCTGCTAACGCAATTGACTCGCAATCAAATAACAATGGCATCTTAATTGTCACCTTTAAATTGTAGTATGGGAAACACTGTAAAGGAGACCATTACGATGCAATGGTCATTAAATTAAATAAGGTTCACCTGCACTAGCAGACTTGGCGCCCTGGTATAGCCACTATGTCCAGGACAATTAAGTTTTTATAGGTTTCAACAGAGTTCAGCGAAGCGTCCAGATAACTAAAATTTAGCCTTCAGGTGTGTTATGTATACATACGAGTCTCCAACAGACACCTGTTAAAACAAATTTCGTACATTTGTATGTCTGTGCTATTGAAAGGAAAATATTAAATGTAGGTTACGTAACGTATTTATTTAGCAAGTTACTCAACCAAGTCTTGGGATGGCGTCGCACTAAAAAGTCGTGAGATCTATTGGAACCAAGTCCAAAGATTTTCACAGTTTCTACCTGCTAATACAATACCCTAAATGTGATTATGATCTGCTTTTATAATGTGCTATCTGGCGAAATCTTACGCCTAACAACATAATGGGAAAGGCATCCCAATCACAAAATATATTTATGAGTATAAAGATGTCGTGGACATAGGAAATTTAACATTTCATGACAGCCAAAGCGCATGGCTATTTTAGTATTCTTTATAATCAGTTGCAGACAAACCCGGCAAATATAAAGACTTTAGTCGGTTGTATTAGAAAATTGTCCAAACATACAGTTTGATTCAATTCGCCAAAACTCTCTTCTACACAACACAGACAGAACTTTTTAACTGCACTGCCACTGGGAAAATCTTAACTATCGTTTATACATAACGACTTGTGGGGGAAAGATTTATTCTTAGTAGTACTAAAAAGGACGAATTTTATGGCACCCAGCAATAGAGATAGCTTTTCGGGTCCCACTGATAACGACATGAAAATGGAATCAATAATCGGGATCCAGCGATAAATATTCGCTCATAGTGACTCTCTCTGAGTAAGTTAAGTATGTGTAATTTTTTTATGTTGTGGATCAATACGAGTTATCAATCCGTATTTATCACACACGATATCTGGGTTTTCCCGATACATCTACCATCAGACTAGTGTGAATAAGTGTCAAAACATCCGAACAAAGAATACACGCGAAATCATTGAAGCGTCAACCGTTTAAGAACGATAACTCCATGAACAAACAAATCGTCACGTCTGTCATTTCATATTATTCACACGTTTTAACATACGCTAAAGTAATAATAAAAATATAAATAAATAAATACGTGACAATCTTAATCTCGACTATTTATCGGTAACTATCTAATGACCACTATTAGAAGACGTGTTGTCGTTTGTCATAGCTTTCTCTTTAATTGACGAGCAATAAAAAGAATAAATATACACTGTCTTGACGTCTCCGGATTCCCCATTCCCTTTGCCTGTCAAGCGGTCAGTGTAATTAATATGCCGTAAACACACGCAATTGACTTTCACATGACGAACTGTCTGCCTGCACGGTGCCGTACCACTTCGGCTTACATATCAAAAGTTTAATCGAATATATTTTCGTGTTTCGATTGGTTATTCTGATATTGATGTTAACTGAAGTCCTCACGATTTGTTATTTGATTTTTTCTAATGAAGCTAATATAGATAATTAGGTATGTTCTTAAATTACAAAATGTAAGTTCTAGTATTCTTGCTAGCCCTTCAAACATAAGTAAAGCTTGTGCTAGGAGTGAGCTCAAGTATATAAATGGTTTAATGGCGAGGTTAACCGATTGTGAACGTATAATTATCCTATTAACTACGAAAAAACCGTACGGTCTTACTGAGTAAAGGATTTTGGAAACTACTATTTAATAGTTTGCTAAGTCTAGGTGCTACTGGGATTGGCCCCTGCCAGCCTACTTATTATATAAGCGTTGCGTAAGCAAACAAGTAGTTTGTTTATCATCTGAACTCAAAACAAAATTACAATATCAAGCTTTGTCATCCAATACGACTATTTCAGGTCTTCATTCAAGAGTTATTACTACAATAGCAGGATAGACGCTTCACGCATGATACTGGCGAGAATATTATAGTTTCATAGCACGCGTCCATCCAATCGTGTCTCCAATGTGTCGAACCCTTTAGACCTCCTACCGCGCGAGCACAAAATTTACATGTGTATAAACATGTCGCGCGGAACATGGCGCCCGCACAAGGTCACTGAACGTTTCCTCGCCCTATAAACCCCCTGGAGACGGCAGGGGGCATTGTGTGCCGGCTGGCTAACAGAAATCGCCGTCCATTGTTTACTATACAACTGGAGTTTACACAACAAACGTACCTGATAGGACGAGTCGAACAGCCCGGTGGCGAGGCGTGGACGACACAAAGGCTCCTTGCGAGAATCAACAGTACGATAGATGTTGAGTATAGAGCGCGGCGGTGTCTGGTCGCGCGTAGCGTTTATCTGTCGGTGACAGCGAACGCGCCGTCGCCTCGTATAACAATAATGAGTCGGTTAATTATTATTATTACAGCTCGACGGACAGACGTATTCGCTCGGCGTAGGTAGGTAGGTGGCGTAATCGCTGAATTCCATATAATCGTGGCCGCACTCACACAGGCGTCAGTCCCCACTGCGCCACGTGTGGTGACGTCGGGCGGCCGGGCGCAGGTAAGTGTGTACGGGCGCATTGGCGGCTATGCTCGCGTATCGATCTCGCGATAATTCGACACGGTGAGCGGTGAATGCACCGGCCGGCTGGCAGCAGCGGCCGCGCGGTCGCCTTTCACGCCCGGCGATAACGCAATTTACGATCGGTGCACGCCATCGCGGCCTGCGACTCTCAACCGGCTACGTTCGAAGTTTCGGGCTCGGTTCCGCGGCGCGGCTTGTTGTATGTAGTTACCTACTATCGGGCGCGGGCGCAATGCCACGCGAATGCGCGAACCTTCTAGAACGCCGAGATAACACGTGTATTTATTAACGACGGCGAGTTGCGCAATGTGTAGTGATAAAGCCGAGTGCGTCACCCGGCGTGGTTTTCACCTGCGCGGAGGTGACTTGAGGTCACATAGCATTTCACGGGCGCATAATCCAATTTGGCGTCAACCGCGCCATTTCTAATCGCACTAATTGGGGAACGCCCTGGCTTCAATTACCACTACCGTGTTTTGTGCCAGCCCACGCAAGTAGTTAGTATAAAACAATGTGAACAGCCAGAAAGGCCAGCCTAACCACACTTCACCATAATTGACCTAAAGCAAATGAGTCACGAGCGGGGCTCGCGCAAACGTCAACAAACTATTTACAAACACAACAGCCGGAAACATTTTCGTTATAGACGTTAAAATTGAACGACTTGTCTAAATTGGTTCTGTCGACGCGACGCGCCGAGAGCAGTCATCTCCGAGGTTCGCAACATGAATAGGGAAACCATTAAAATGTAGCGTGAGGAGACAACGCGATTTAGAGCCGCGACGACATTCCACCATCCGAAATAACGTGCGCCTTTTGTTGGTTCATTGAAACGACCTGACAAAAAAAACAATTGAAATGTGCCTATAAGTGATATTATTATTGGAGCTGTTACTCGAACGAACGAACGGTAGCGTCCAGCAAGCACGATTGGTTATTTTTTTTATGATCTGCGCATCTGCCGTAACAAGTCCGGAAATCGTAGTGGACGTTCAAAAATGACAAAGCGTCTGCCTGTTACCGAGAGTGGCACAAAAACGTTACCCGTCAACAGAATGAGCGGTCTGTCGAACGCTGGCTAGCTGGCGGCGCTCGGTGCAAAAAGTGAATAATGGCGAACGTCGGCCGTCACACAATTGCGCTATTTCGAGATACGTTTTCCTCTTGACAATAATACGTACTGCCTACTAATAATAATAGCGCCCGAGCGTCCTGGCCAATAACTACATAATGATTCCTCTGCAAAAACGGCTCAAATAGATGACGGCCGAGATATGAAGGATCCACTGACCTGTACTAAATACTGGACAGGAGATAGACGTCGTCGTTTTATGCCTATTAGATTTTCGCCATTATGGTACTTATTGTAGTGATAGCAGGTAGAGTGCACGGAACTAATGAAATATGGCGGCAAAAAAATAACAAAATAGATTACTTTATATCATAACAATAATGCATATTTGATACCTTTTTTAAATTATGCTCCACACAAAGTGGCGGGCATTTGCACTAAGTGTCAAATTTAGTTCCGGAAACACTCGAAGAGGCGCTTTAAATCGGCACAAAAAATAGCAGTATTTTGTACTGTAAAACAGTGGGAATATGATGTCAATGGAAGGGCCCGACACGTGACGAACTCGGCGGCACAAGGTGAACGACTTGTGTTATTAATAGGGGGGATCACAAACAAAAACCGACGAGGGAAATATGGCGCGCACAGAGCGAGGACGTAACGCAAGCTATGCCCGGCTTACACGTTACAGGTGCGGGTCAACTTGGAAATCGCGGGGCAAGTTTGTAAGTACCGTTTACATGCAGGGACACGCAAGTTTTGTAGGTACATACTACATTCTCAGATAGATGCGATAAATGGCCGCTTGAAAACGAACATGACAACGCCTACGGAATAGATTGCAATCTAATCTAGCAGGCCATGCGAGTAAATTAGCTAACTTTACGAATTATTCATATGCAGCCCGCACGTGACTTGCTACTTGTCAACTTTAATCGTGTAAATCGGGCATAACACACATTAGAGCGGCATTAGCGACAACTCCGAGTAACATTAAAGGAGTTTCTGTTATTACCGCACGCGACATTGTCTACGACTCGACGACGGCGGAGCTTGGTGAAATAGGAAAGCGCTGAAGATTACATAATATACGGACTTGAGCGTACGAGTTAACTTTAACTTGTAATTCATGTGCACACATGAACAAGTACCGTTGAATATAGATACAGAGGGAATTTAAAAACATTGACAACATTTAAAATTATAATGTATGTTAGTCCCATGCAAAAACGCCTATCATTTGCTTCCATAAAACAGCTACTTCTGCTCCACCAGCTGACCTATGCATAAAAGCTCACAGTTGCAGTTCCCATCTGAGAAATTGCAATTGCGAAGTTATAAATAAAGCTAAGTGCACCAGATACTTGGGGGTTCTCATTGACGAGAATCTATCCTTTAGCAGTCATATTGTAGCTACATCATCCAGGGTAAGAAAGCTAATACACATGATGAAACTACTTCGCGGCGTAGCCCCTATAACCTTGCTTAAATCGATCTACTTTACCTTATGTCAATCCATTCTAACCTATTGTATTCTTGCTTGGGGGGGCTCGGCTACTTCTCATCTCATCGGACTAGAAAGAGCACAGCGAGCGGTACTCAAAACTATGTTGAATAAACCTTTTCGCTTTTCAACATCCCTTCTCTTTACTGAGACGCAATTGCTAAGTGTACGGAGATTATACATCTTAAAGCTTATCCTACTAACCCACAAAGAAGTAATCAACTTAGACAACTATGAAGAAATGGTCAGGAAGCGTGTTTTTTGCTTACCTACGGTTATCATTAAAACTGCATTCGCAAGGCGATTTAGCTTGTATATGAAACATTTTACTTATAACAAAATCTATAAAATCTGCAACCTAAACAACTTGACAGTAGGTGAGGTAAAAACAAAAATAAGTAAAGAACTTCTATCCTGGTCTTACCAGAAAACTGAACAATTCTTAAGAAGTGTTTTTTAAAATTATTATTTTATGTTATTATTTTGATTTATTTTTACCGTTACCAAATTAGTTAGTTAACAAGTGCATCATCATCATTATCATTATCATTTTCTTTTTTCACAGGCTAGTAGGTGCCTTATTTAATTTAATTCCATTACCATTATTTTTATTTATTTTTTATCTTTTCTTTCATGACAAAATTTTGTCAAACTATTTTATTTGCTTTTATTTTTATAAGAACTGGCAACTGTTATGCTATCTAGGTTAATCTCTATAATTAAATAAAAACTTCCTGCGAGACAGGCCTGACCTAGTGCAGGAAGTTTTTGTCATTAACTGACGGGTATTTAAAATATTATTATTAAATTGTAACCACAATGTATGTATACATAAAATATCTGTAAATCTGTTTTTGGTTAATAAACATTATTATATTATTATTAATGAATATTAAATTTATTGATTCACTACATTTTGTTAGTAAACTGAGTCTTATGTAGAAAGAAAAGTTTTGAATATTGCCCATGTTTTACGAGTATACATCATAAAGTTGTGTTCTAGAATTATGCGTCAACTTTTCAGGAGTCATTCGACCGAGCACGCAGTCAAATATAGTTCGAAGTAAGTTTGAGAGGAACACGGGGCATTCCTCTGACGCGCCAATTTGAATCGCATTGACAACTGGCACTATTCTATATTATTTAGCACATTAAGGGTATTTAAGTAACTAAAGCTGGGGGGATATCTTTTAACTAATAGCGATAATACAATCAACCCAGACTGAATACTAGGATAACATTAAATGGAAGGGGGAAAGTGATCACAGCATCATATTGTGGGTGCAGTTATAAAATAATCCAGTTCAATCAAACAATGTTATATAAATATATACTTTTAAAGAAAATACTATATTTTCAAATACATTATGTACATACCACATACCTATTGTACGCTTTTCTAGAACTTTTCAGTCTATTTTATTACTGTATGATCGATATTTTAATTATATAATGCTGCACATCCCTAAAGTTCTGTGGTGCGCTATCCCTAAAGTTCTTCGGTGCGCTAAGTTGAAAAGTAAATAGTAATTTGGTGCGATTCTGATGGTTGCACTCTGAGGAATACCCCGGACTAGACATGCAACTGCCAGCTGTGCGAACATACTCGTTCGACTTAAATCAAAGTTTTAATCCGAAAACTTACGGTATCATTGCGTCACATTTTCCAACGTTATACTGCCTTAAAACGATATTCTTGTACGATATATGTATTCTTATCTATAGATTAAAGCAACAACATAATTTTATGTTTGTTATCTATTCGATATCTATACAGTTACTAGCCGCGGTAAACATTACATCGTTATCAACACACGTACAGTTATTTTATGCATTATGAGTTATGACAAACGTGTCTGAATGCATCAGCAAATAAATGAGTATAGCGAGATACAAGGCAAGATAAAAATAATGACATCAGTGCACGAGCACCATTAGGATCATTGGAAAAAATACAAAATAGTCTAAGCTTGGTGTAGACATAAATAAATATGGGATATTTGAAAACTTCCATAAAGCAAGCGCCAAATAGAATAAGTTTATAATAAAACAAGCATCAAATAGAACAGTTTAAAATAAAGCAAGCACCAAATAGAATCAGTTTAAAACAAGTCTTGAGTTTACTTTTGACGAAAGCTTGAGGTCTAGTTATTTGCTCGGCTCACTGCACCGGGTAATTGCGGATTTGACTCCCATCTCGGCAAATTCGGAAAAAGATCTTATCATCATTTGCTTTGAGCTAAGCTCGATTACTTGGATCGTCTTGAATTCATCGTATGGTAGCCAATTAATGGTCATAGTTATGAAACATAGCCTATGACACTTAGATAAATTAACTTTCTAACATTGTTTTTTTTTTCTTCAGAATCGGATTTATTATGGTAAAAAATATGAGATAAACCCATATGTAGCATAAAAGCTCACGCACACATAGCTACGTCATGTTCTCCAACTAAAGTAAGGCGTAGCTACAACTAAATGTTCGCGATTGTGAACTAATTAAACTAAGTGCAATTAAATCTACAAGTTTCCTACATTGCAAACGTGGTGGGGCTTTGTGGTATAATACACAATTAAACTGGCGAACTAAAATGTATGTAGAGAGAGATGTGCAATCACGCGAAGTTCGGTTGCCTCGTATGACATTCCGAAATTAGTTCTTTACCTCGGTTAAAAAAAGCTTACGACAATAATTACATTGATAAATTGTATGAAGTACATTTGAACACATTTTGGAATCCTATAACATACAACTATTCGTTCTTTATGTACGTCTTTCACCCCTGGTGTAGATGTTAGTTGAATCGCTTTCAGTTCGGTGTTGTACTGTACCCATAAACAAGCGTTCCTAAATTTGGGACCAGACAAGCAACTAGAAATGAAACAAACCACTGTATAACAAAATGATAAAGGATAATGTAGCTGCTTATCAGTGAAACAATATAATTGCACTAACGAACAATCTTTTCCTCTTTTTAAGAAAAAAAAAAGATAGTATAGACAACAAAACAGCATCGCCGTCTCTCCCGCATATGTGTAACACAAAACGATTACGTACGGGGAGCGGTAGCACAAATTATACTATCAAAAAAACACGCCAGTTGAGACAGTTTAATCACTTCAAAAGGCCAACATGACTCACTTGCTTCTGTAACGGCGACAAGCGGGGGTTACTCGGTATTTAGTAACTCTACATACATTTTTGTTAAGTGATATGAATCCCAAGTTTAAGGGGGTCAGCCAATTAACCCTGCGACTGAGCTAAATGCTTGTGGTAATAATAGGGAAGAACCGAGTCAATGTAGAAACGGTTATAGATGTGATCTTTGATGACGCTGTTGGCAACTGAACTACGTCAATGATTTTTGGTATATTTAATACTAATAACTTGTTTTACAGCCGTCTTATAACAGCTAAATAAATAGTGATGCTGATGATAAGCGCAATAAGTTCTTACATAAACTAAACCCCTGCGTCTGTTCTTTAAATATATTTTGATAAAAAAAAGTATAATAATTGGGGTAATTTTCGCATGGTGATAGATGGCTAAAATATCATTATTTAAAAGGAATTTCTACCCCAGGAAATGAGAGACGTTAGGGTATAGAAGGGAAGGAAGGGACCAGGTTCGAATCCTGGTAGAGACAAACTTTGTATGATGAGCACGAATGTTTGTACCCGACTCATGGATTTATGTTATCTATATAAGTATTGTATATTGGGTTCCCAGCCAGACCATTGTACGGTACCCATAATACAAGCGTTGCTTTGTGTGGGACCGTATAGTTGGTGTGTTCGTAAATATATATTATTATCAGAATTCTCACATAAATATCGCCACTGGGACCATGAAACAGCGGCGTTACGATATTTTCCTCACCTGTAACAAAACAAATAACAGTAAGTAAATCAAGTGTTGTATTATTAGAATCGAAAGGTTTGAAGTACAAGTAGTATAGCCATCGATTCTCCTAGAATCTGTTATGTGTATAGGTTGGGTAGCTACTTGGTAACAGTCAAAGGCGTAGGTTCTCAAAACTCAGCTCACATCTCGTCCCGGGAGGGTGCGGGTGGGTGGCGGGCGCGGGGTGTGCAGGGGTACGTATCGGGGTGGTCCCAAGGTCACCGCCCTTGTCTACGTAACCTAGCTGCGACCTAGCTGTGTCGCCGGGCGCTCACTTCGCTCTAACGATTAATATTAAATCATTCTATCCGTCTTTGTTCTGGCGAAAAGTATTTTGTGTCTATAAATCTGCTATTGTATCTGAATGTTGTTTTTGTGATTCGACGTATACAACCCAATGTTATTTATTCATAAGGGTTGGATAAGTTAGCAAAATAATTACGTAAGTCATATTTGCAGCCATATGGCTTCATAATTGATTAACCAAATCAATGGCCTACATGATTTATTGATTTAATTGCTTGTCTATTAATCATACTGTTAGGTTAGTTCACCTAATAGAATTATACAACTGGCCGTTTGAAGGAATAAGTTTTCTTCTTTTTAAATTGTCTTTGATCTGTTATGTAATAACCGTACATTAAAACAAGCTGACGTGGAAGTGTATCAGGTTTTAAATAATGAACTGATCGTTCATTATTTAAAGAGTTTTGTAATGAATATAAATTATTACATATCAAAAAATATACTATTCTAGATACTTCGATTCATAAACTTCTAGACCTTTTTCTTTGTACGCTACGACACTAACACAAATTCACTCCACTGACTACATCACACTACAAACAATACACGAATGCGAACATAACCTCTTTTTCATTTCCCCACAGTCGGCTGAATAAACGCTGAAGCTGGCGGAACACTGTACCAACGCAAACAATGAGAGGACATATGCACATAAAAATGTTTATATTTTAACGTCGCGTATTAGAAATTTGCCGTCTAAGCATTGTCGTCACAAATAGCACGCGTGCAGTATGAAAACTATTATACTGAGTCATATTTATAGCGCTACCCCCGAATTTATAGACGTTTTATAACTTTATCAAACGTCATATAGTACTGCGCAAAGCAAAACTCTTTTGCGCAGTACTATATGTAGTTTGATAAAGTTATGAAACGTCTATAAATTTAGGGGTTAGGGGGTTAGTACATAAATATTTATTTACATTCGACAAGTGATTAAGCCAAGAAAGAGTGAAATGCAAACAGGGGATCGAGTGCTCCATCCGAGCGAACAGGTTCCGCGACCTCCGCCAGGTGGCTCTGTAATTGCTGCCCGTAAAACCTGTCACAGTCAGTTGCGAGAAAAATGTCTAGAGGAGAGGATTAATTAGCATTAATAATATAATATACTTGGTTTTATTGATACGGAGACATATAGGACGAGCAAACCAACATTTGTATGTGTCGTTTATTGACATATTTTTTTTATCGTCATTCTTAGCATGTAACGTGACGAGACTTCAAGAGTGGTATCAATAACAACAGCATGTGAATGATGCAAAGAATACACCTGACTTCCCCAACATGAACTACTCAAAACAAACATGCAAGTAAAAGCTAATAAAATCGTGGCAAAAATGAGGAAAACACAGAACGTAACATGGTTTAAAAAAACCTTGCACGGATATACATAATTAATAACAGATGTTTAATTACATTGGTCGTACGTACGTCCATTAAAAAAAACTAATATAATTGGACTTCATTAACATACGTCCAAAACGGAATCACTAATTGCATGCGGGTCTGCGTCCCAAGTAACTTACACGCACACATTATAAACGGCCGTGTTACGATGTGTGTCGGTACACGAGGGAACACACACGCAGACACGTTCTTTTCGCTCGGTCTAGTAAACCGGAGCGCCGCAGTCAGCTTCTTTTTACTGCCGCATCGAGGGACGATGCTTCACATAAAAGAAACGCCATCTTAGCAAGAATCCCGCTGACACGATCCTATGCTTTATCGGGTTACTGAAATTTAATTTAGAAATAACCGGAGCATTTGAAAAGTAGAATACGAAATGTGAGGGTTGATTATTGGGATTACTCTCTCCAATGAAATAGAACTTGTTAAAACTTGCGAGATCTTTGAGTTAAAAAAAATAAAGTATGCATTTCATAATAAATCACGTCGCTTTTTAACTTGTAAGATGTTATAACGGCATAATTATTTAGCAAAAGATGTAACTATGCAAAGAAATCAATTGGCTTCTCGGTCCGTGGTGGGCCCTCAGTTAGGTCTCCACTTTACAGAATGATATCGTCTGAACGCTATAGACAGGTCGGCGTCTATATCACTATAGTTACAGGATGACTGACAGACAACGTAGCCATACAATTTATAAACATGTAAACTAGGCTTGTAAATGATAATCATAGTCAAAAATCATAACGTATTATGCATTGAATAAAACTAGTTTTTCGGACTTTATCGCGATTATTTATGTTCTTACGTTCCCGACGTTTCTGCTTTACAGCAACAATGGTCACGGGAGGACTGAGGTGGTTGACGTCCTAATGTCATAGTTTGATCTGAGGTACCCACATATTTAGTGGTTGCTTGCGGTCCGATCTATGCAGAAAGTGTTCAGTGTCTTGAGATCTTGCAATGGTGCGCTTGGTTTTGGATATAATTAAATTAATTACTGGATCCCAAGTCGGTGGTAGCACACAGCCATCTTCCCTATTGTTTGAAAATATGAAAATAAGTTTTATTACAATGTGTAATATTCGCGTAAATATAAGAAATCAATAAATGTATTATGTATTTTACAAGTGATTCAAGAATGTAATACATCAGCGACAACTAGTTCTTAATGTCACGGAGCACGGCCGGCACGCGAGTCGTCGTCGGCTCGTCGCGGCGTCGTGAGAAATCGCCATTTGCCCACAAGACGCGACGTGAACTATCAAATTACACCTGGAAGGTCACCCGGAAATTGAGCTGTTAGCTATAGCTTTATTTATGACAGTCCTACGACCCGGCCGCGGAGCCGGTCCGAATGAGTTCATTTTGCTTTGGAAATTTTCTCTGCAATGATTTTAGTTAATGTTTATAGTACGGTGAAGACAGCTTGAATGACCAATGCCACCTTATTTTAGCATATCAGTTTTATTATGTAATCCAATAATTGTGACCCGTATCGATTTCAAAATAAAGGCGACCTAGTTCCATTAGGATCCTAATGCTCTAATATATACAAAGTTTTCGCACACATTACATAAAAAAAATATATGCGTCGAATTAATAACCTCCTCCGTTTATTCGGTCGTCGGTTAAAAACAATGATGCGATCGATGACGTATAGTTTACGTAAGCTTAGGGGAACTGTGATACCCCAAAACTGTTTTAGTACGTAGGCAGAATCGGAGGGCACGCATTTTTTTAACACCCCATAAATATGTACGTGTCTGGGGAGGTGGAATATTCGACGCAAAAGTACTATAAATGAAGTTAATAAGTAAAATGATAGGTATTTTCTCACTCATATAATGTAATATCTCCTTGCCTTATTCCCCATTTATTTTTGTAACAGGATCGGATTTCAGCTTACCTTAATTTGGCTGAAAAAATGAATTATTTTTTATTGGAGGCATGGAAACAAAGCTCGTGAATGATCCATCATTATGAATGTTTATTATTTCACTAACCGTCTGCGTTGATAACGCAGACGGTTAGTGAAATAATAAACATTTTTCTCTTAGTAATTCCGTTCGACTAGCGATAACCCAGTGACATCCATATGCTGGTATATTCTAGTCTTGTGATTTTATCTTCCTTCTGCGAAATACATTTGTTGTGTACACTTGTGAAGTTTTGATTACACTGCCTAAAATAATAATAAAAAAAACTTCTAAAACGTATTATTTGATTGTTTTATATTTTTTATTGGTTGACCATGAACTTCTAATGTAAGACTAAATGACTATCCGATTAGCTCAGTTAGTAGTGACCCTAACTTCTGCGCTCAGGGTCCCGGGTTCAAATCCTGGTAGGTACAAACTTTATGGGACGAGCACGAATGTTTCTACCCGAGTTATGGATGTTTAATATCTATAAAGTATTACATACTGGGTTCGCCCCAGTCCATTGTACGGTACACATAATACAAGCGTTGCTTAGTGTAGAACCGTATAGTTAGTGTGTTCGTCTGGCGATATTATTATTATTATAATGACTTTGCATTTTGTGAATTCGAGTTAGGTTGATTTTACTCACTAAACATAATAAATTGGAAGCGGCTAATTAAAAATACAGACATTCAGACACTTCCAATCGAATATATAAACGAATTGTATTAGTAATTTGGCTATGAACCAGCGCCGCATTTGAAATGTAAATCATTATTTTAAATCTATGCTAATTTGAGAATTAAAACACATCTTTGCATGAGTGTATTTATTATATCGCGTTCAATCCGAAAAGATAATTATCAATATAACACTGAACTTGTCTCGCACGAAACCGGCATCTTGAAATTAATATCTATAATACACATAAAACGTGTTACGTTTTTTTAAAATGTTGTATAGCTTTTAATGCAATCCGTGTATTGTGTTTGAAGGCGTAGAATTATTTTCAATGGAACGGAGATTATTAATTAAAGAACTCGACATTGTATTCCGGAAAACAAGCAAACGTGAGTGTCATTCTTGTTCTTTTTTTTAGGTTGGCAAACGGCAAAAAAATAGAGCCATTTTTGCCAGTGTCGAGTAATTGTTGTAGACGGTTTTTGAATTATAAGTACGCCTGATGCGTCCGCTTTACTGATAAGGGTAGAGGATAACATGTGTTATATGTATATGTATGCGCCACCATACCGAAAATACAGTACATGACAAGACATGCGGAGGCCATTAAAAGCTGCAAAAAAGTTAAGTTCAAACAGCACAAAAGATAATTCGACACAAACGACGAAAAGTATAAGGCAAACAAATGTTTCCGCGAGCGAGAAAATAAAATGGCTGCTAGCTAACGGCAAACGACTCCCGGCAGCGGGCGAGGCAAGCTCGCGCCGACAAGTAATTGGCTTTCACAGTTTGTCGTGAACAAATTTCCCAGTCGAGTCATCTTCGCGTCTTTTAGACGACACCGAAAGAAAAACGATACTAGTGTTTATTGACACTTGATCGAACCTCCAGATACAAAATGCTTCTATCTCATTATCTATTCCTTAATCGAAAGAAAGTGCTGCCGATAGGCGTCACTTTTGGCTATACAACTTTGGATGGTTCGGCCAGAATAACACCGCACTGTTTCGTGTAGCGACGTCTTATTTCCAAATGGTCGTGCTATCTGCCCTCCTATAGGATTTTTATTTCCATAAAAGAAGTATTTTTCGTAGTGTCTCAAGAACATCTGAATTAAGTTGAGTAAAATAAAGTTTTAAAAGAAAAAAAAACAAGGTACAACAACAACCTGTTTACTTTATTTCTGAGTTCGCAAACCGTTGTAAAACTGGCAATTCAAATAATCCTGAAAAGAATTGTCGTTCATTTGCAGAATCCCATCAACAAAACGACCGCATAAATTGTCTAGCCTTTTGAAGCGAGTCGCGTTCTTCGCGTTCAAGCCTAGTTCGCCACGGCCACGTCCTGTCGCTGACACACCACTTTCCGCAAAAACAACGGGCCTCAACAATACTACAATAGGTGGCTGAGCTGAGCGGTTTCCTCCCCCCTACCGAGCGCCTCCTTAGCCCCCCACCGTCGCCACTTGTATGAGTCAGCAGCAAGTATTAGATCAAATTCGACGAGCGATTCTAGTGGCTTGTTTTTCGCAGTAAATTACTTTTTTGTCGATAAACCATTCGGTAATGGCGATACCGACGGAGATAAAGGTGAGGGACGACCGAGAATAAATTATAGGCAAGTAGCCGGGGAAAGTTATTTTATTGTTTTAATAAAAGTTGGGGAAATACTTCGCAAAATGCTCTCGGCATTCGTGGATAACTTCGCTGAGGTTCCGAGCAATCTATCTGAGGATTGTTTTGCTGAGTAAAAACTGTGGATTGTTAAAAGTTAAAAGGTAACCGGAGGGCCGGGTTTCTTATTAAAAGAAGAAGAATGAAACTTGTGTAATATTGAACAGCGGAGAAGTTTTTACAGCATTACAATTAACGCCAAAAAATAAACCTTGACAAAGAACAAAAGGTGAATAACACTGGCATCGGTCGAACTCGGAACGGAAACGCAGCCGCGCGCCGGTATCCGATACAAAACGGAATCCAATTAACCATCCTATCTCGTCGGGTTTTATTAACCGCCCGAATCACCGGGCGCTGGGAAAAAACACAACGCGCGGCCTGGAAAATCTGCTCAACGCAAGCATACACAAGACGCCATTAAATACATTTTAATGACCACAATGCGGTATATAAGCCGCGAGTTTAATTACGTTAAGTGTACTATAAAATACGTAAAAGGGCATCCTGAAAACGGGCGTGTCCGACTGTGAGCAAATTGCTGAGCGGCGGATGGCATGTGAGTTGAGTGCTGGCGGACTATGCAATATTTTATTTTTATTTAATGATAATCGCCATTTGAATTAAACATTTTCTTTTTAAAGCGACATATCTGACTATTGAGACATGCATGGACATTGGACATAGGTAAAGAAAAAATTAGCTATGAAACGTGTACCAAATTGATATCATATGCTATAGGTATAAAGCCGGTATAAATAATTATTTCTAACCGAGCTACGCTAGGCACACTCCACCAATATATTTTATAATTAAATTCCATCTGTTATAGGTAGATGAAAGCCAATAATTCGTTCACATTAATGTCCAGGTTCACGTTTCGAAAACAGATTAATACATACAACGCCACAGTGGCGATGAATTTGAGCAGATATTAAAAAAAACATAGCCCTACATTATTAGTAAGTATTCGTCCATTCCAAAGCCATTACAAAGCATTTTTCAGAAGAAAATCGCTTTGTGATGTCAGTATGAATTGACTGAGCCTGCACCGCCCCTCGATGTCATAGCGGCTTCTCCGAGATAGCTAGCAAGTATCGCCGAACGAACACCATGCACAGAAGCTATGGGAACATGAAATTAAGCCATAAATTCAACGTTATGGCCACACGTACAGTACGCAATAAACAATGGTACGATCACATACGAGCGGATAATGCAGAATGCTTGCGATGCTATGGCGGGAAACAGTTAACGACAGACTTACTTGGATAATAACAGAGTTTTAAACATGGTATATTATAGCTATCATTATTAGTAAATTGTTGCCAATGGCGCTGTTAGGCGAAGTGTTTGGAATCGAATAAATTTTACATTACAGAGACTATCTACAAAAAATAAACCTAGCAAAAACTTGCTCCTATTTAATCCAGGTGAACGAAGTTTATATCAATCTACTATTTGTTTGGCACGTTGGTTTCACTGAAGAGTCGACAAAAATCTTAGCGATGCTGTTATTTTTCAGTTAACAACTACCCAAATACGGATGTATGTATTTCTATGGGATCTAAGCTTTCGACAATAAAAAAAAACTAGTTACTTCCAAAAATTACAAATCTGCCTATAAAACATCTTATACCGGTTACATGTTTTTTTTTATCCAAATTAAGGAATGCTTGCGTGTACAAAAATCCGATTCGCGCATTATCCCACACCGCGGCGGTTATTTTTAGCGGATGTTCAAAATATCCGCCCGCGTGCGCCCACGACCGGCGGCTCGGCGAATAGAGACACGCTTGAAATATCGTTTTATAAACGCTTGACAACAAACAAATGCTCACGAAATTAATTATGGTACTATCACTTGCGTAATGGATACATACTACATACATAGATAAATGTATAATAATACAATCGTTGCAATACTCGTACAAATAGGTTTATTCGTGTTTTTATAGTCTTAAATACATCATTTAACATTAGACCTACCCTCTCTCGGGAATATTACACTGTCATACCTACAAAATAGACCTGGGACGCCATAGTATAACCATAGTTTCATTAATTTCGTGTCACGTTTAGATTGGGTTATAGTTCAGGAGATAAAATTGACAATTTGTATGTACTCCATGTAGGCTTCTATACTTCTTATATCTTATATTATCTTATATGATATTTTTGATATATTACTTCTTTTTTCGCATAGCCGTGAAGATTATAAAGGATATTCAGATACCTAATCAAAGCTTCAAACACTGACAAATCTAACATCAATGATTCTAGAAAGTAATCTAAGGCCCAATTTTCTATAGCATATTTGAGTCGGCAATCTTGCGGCATTAGTAGGTATACATCTTGCAATAGAGATCAAAGCGTCAGCTTACAAAGGCGGCTTTCAGAAACACGTATATATTGTAAACTGATTTTTAGAATTCTCTGTAAGACAGCACCTTTCTTCAAATTTTTACCGTCATCAGTCCAAAAGAACCCTTAACTTATAAGTGTGTTTATATATACATAATCAGTTAACTACAATAAATCAATATTAACTACAGTCTCTCATGACAAAGAATCGGATCCGACACTCTATGGACCCATGAAGATTCTCACATGCATTTGCCCTCTTTAATGTATGCTTCAGATATCATGGCGCATATTATAATTGCATTAGTACAAAGATCACTGGCGGTCAAGATCATATCGGCGAAGAGTTGAGGCCTTTAGAGGTATAGGAGGGGACAGAGCAAGGTCATATCTCGAATCTTCAGCCGGCAAGACATCCGAGAACCCTCGAGGGGGCATGTGCTCGTCCCTCGGACGCGCTTCCCCTCGTCTTTGTGTCGAAATCACATTAGCCATTGTTCAATGTCGCTTTGTCGGCGGCGTATGCGAATTAACTGTGCTCTGTTGGCGTTTATTAAGTGCTGTGTTTTGTTAGGAAATACGATATTTATGCCGACCTCACTAGGCTGGTATGTCGTGACCTTTGTTAATGATTTTATTAGAAAGAAAATATCTCCGAATATAAACATCTTACTACATGTAATGAGTTTTGTAACAGATTTACGGATTTGAGACATATTAAGGTACTGAACAATAATAAAGGAACAAGAAGCAAAGCCAGCCTAGCTTTTTCAGATAACTGCCTTACATTTCCTGTAAATAACAGTAATAAGTACGTTACAATTGTAAAAAAATAATAAAACTCCAGAATGGACGTGTTCGGCAGCATCCCTTCGTTTCCTGTGCACATTAAAACTTTTTTCTATCTCTTGGAGTTCTTTGTGAGTTTTGTGGAGTATGAATGAAGTTATTTATTAAATTGTTGAAGATAAGCCAAGACTACTTGGGCGTGTGTTGTGTCTTTTTGGCTATACACAGATCTTGGCTTCAAATTACTACTTTTTAATGAAATTTTGTTCTTAAGCCTTACTAAGTAACCAATTAATTATTACAATTGGATAACATATCATACATACAAACGGTATTATCCCAAGATGCGATCTCTTCCAGACAACCTGGTATATATCATCAAGCATTATTTTACAATAACTGATAATGTTATATCAAATCATCCTTGATGATGGGTGATGTAGCCTTTTTCTAAGACTCCTTGTGAAAACTATCTAAAAAATTTAAACTAGTTAATAAGTGCTGCCACATCACGATAAGTCAAATTAACTACTAAGTACTCAACTTAATTAATCCCGCAACGTTTTTAGTTAAAATCTAATTTATCTTGTCTCAGCGTGATCTCTCGTAAGATAACAAAACGCAAAGTTTTGAGAATTTCCATAACATCAAACTTAATTAAACAAAATTTCATTTCGTCCAATCGATACGACATCGTTTCGACAATAATACACAAAGCCTGTCGGTAATTACGATTTTAATAGGTCGGTCAGCGAATGGGGGGTTTGTCCACACCCCCGCCCGCCCGTGGGGGAGTCGAGGGGCCGGATGGGGGCATTAACGATCCGCTCTACAATCGCTATGTACATAACTTAAATTTATATCTTTTTGATAATCCTATTGAACGTCTGAAGTGGAACAATCTGGTAATTAACGGATTTAGTATCTTTGGATTTCTTATTGGATTAATGACTCACTTTGCGAAATTAATTCACGTATTTAATATCGCTGATTCAGTTAGTACGCGAACTAAACATGCCTAAAGATGTAGTAGGTTGGACTATGAGAAATTCTCTATATATAATGTTCTCTATGGTATTTCTATGGCGCATCCTTGACATCGTATGTTTTGAAAGTGTTCCGAGTGTTTAATTAAATTATAATTACATAAATCTCAAGAAGTCTATAATTTTCACCCCAGGGCCCATGGTATATATACCATAGGTAGCTGTATTGTCATCCAGCTCATGGTCGTACGTTGTCAATTTTGATATAATAGTGATTTACCGACATAAACTACAAACGTGATAAATGGTGCCGTTTACACAGTCAGTATCATCACAAGTATCACGCCAAACAAGATCCATATCACGGCAATATTCGGTATTTCAAGAATAACGATCGCCCTACAAAGTACCGTGATTCTGTGATCTAGATTGACATTGTTAAAAAAACTTTAAATTCACTTGAATCACGCCATCGCAGTGGGGATAGTGGTCGGTTGCATTTATAGGGCGGGCGTGCGGGAGCTCCGTCGCTCATTCGTGGGCCAGTCGCCCTGAGAAGGCCTTGAAACACGTGTCGAATACTGTTTTAAATACGCTTCGTACCGGGGAGAATTGCATATTAATTAGGGTCCCGACACTCGTAACAGACATATTCTCGATTAACTTCTTAAAGGAGTTCGGTTTTGTTGGCTTATTTTATTATCGATGAACTTGTTTGGTTTATAATTGGGAAAGTCGAACAGCCGAGGGTCAGTGGTGAGTCCCTTTTCCCCCATTTGTTTAACGCAATCGTCGTCACGCTGACCTACATCGGATAAAGCAACTAATATAGAAATACTATAACCTAAGAGCACATTAGCGAGTTGTACGAGACAACATAATTATTACGGCGTAAAAACTGACGTGCTATATGTATACATTGTTTCATCTAACGTATGTATGGGAACCAGGCCTGGACCGCACGTCTTTTAATACAATCGACTCATAATCGAATGGTAATCGCATAGAAAGTGGCACTTGACAATTTTATTGTTGTGTTATCAGACTCGGGTGCTCCGTAGACGACAAAAGATCAATTTTAGACTCTTACCCCACCACTTACAATTTGGAGCGCTATCTCGTTCGTATGTAATTAACAAATGTATTTTATATGCACAACGCTCGTGACAAAAGCGGTGCGCGATTATGTCATGGAAATATACGTTTCTAGTTCAAGGCAGATAAGATGTTAGGTATGTATCGGTGCGTTGGAATATATGAATTCATATTAACTTGACTCACGACGTCTGTAACAGGGAAAAACAATGTCATGAAAGAGTTAGTTAGCTAGTTCTATAAGAATAAGGATAGCGCGAGTCCTATGCCCTGCAATAGACTAAAAATTGATCTAATACGTAGCGAAACGCTACTTAAAAAGCATTGTGCATGAGGTACCTCAACAAGCACACGCAAACTCGATCACAAAAGCAAACCAGTTGCTGATGTATTCGAGTAACAATCATGTGTATTGGGGGCATAAATCCAGTCCAGTGCAACATCACTACACAAGTTAACAGTTATTACCCTTCTTCTGACGCAGTCGGGTAAATACACACACCGTCATGCGTGCAATCCCGAAAGAATAGGCATTCGCGCACTGCAGTGTGCACACATATTTCGCCGAAGGTATTTGATCCCAATGTAATAGGGGGCGAGTCTATTGTCATTTATGCAAGGCACACCCCTACCTTCAATGCGAGAGGGATTTGGACAGAACACCACGCGGGCTTAGTGCAGGTTGGCGAACTTTGCACGGCTTGAGAGCAACAACACTAAGTCAAACATATTAAGGCTATCAAAACATTCTTTCCATTTCACATTCATGATATTATGAGCAGAATACTAATAAGACGGAAAACACACGGTCACAAAACAATGGTATCTCTTCCGTCTCACTCACTCGCGTTAGGTTCGGAATACTAATTGAATGGCGGATAAAGATGTTACTGTCCCGAATATTACCTATTCGTTTAGGTGTGTGAGATGATAATTAATACGGGGTGCACGAAAGGACATTCCCCGAGCGAAGTCATTTGAGTAAATGTCCACGTCTGGCGCACCCTCAACAACCAAAGGATAATGATAAATCATGAATTGTTAATAAAGTTTATATTTGCTTATCAGTACAGGGATTAAAATCGGCTTATATTTCACTTACCTAAGAGCTAACCGGAATTTCTGGCAGTTACTTTAACGTATATTTAATCATATTTTTTACGTAATATTGATCAAACATAGAACTGAACTTCTTTATGAAATGAAATGCAATGAAATAAAATTCCCAGCTAAGGCTATTAACAACAATACAACGTAAATTCAACTGTAATTTAAAGCCCAAACATCCTGTTATTAGCTTGTAGCAACAGCCTCTCGTGCTATTTACATACGATTGTGTCATGAGGAAAATTATCTAGAGTACGAGCGAAGTGGTATTAGGTATTAAAGATCAGAAGTTAAACTCGTTCGCAGATAATGTAGTCATTCAGATATAGATACAATGGCCATTATATTGTTTCAATTGCTGAACTATACTTATAGGACTGAAAAAAGATCTTAGATGCCTGAAACCCCTTCTACCTAGGGCACCCAATTAGCCGCCACATTGTACTATCCGGATTATTCGAATACCACTCAGGTGAATCAAACTAATATGGGTCTCAAATGAACATTTTTATTACATAAACTATTCTACAGAGGGAGTAAATTATCCAACTAACGAACATTTAAACGCAACAATATACGTTAATGAAAACCGATCTTTACTTAACTATTGAAAATAATCTCTATTTTTTATCTATACTAGAAATAAACCCTGAAAGATCGAACATAATCTATACTAATATTATAAATGTGAAAGTTTGGATGGATGGATGGATGGATGTTTGTTACTCCTTTACGCCAGAACGGCTCAACGGATCTGGATGAAATTTGGCACAGAGATAGATTATAGTCTGGAATAGCACATAGGCTACTTTTTATCCCGGTAAAATGTACGGTTCCCGTGGGATAGAATTGTTTTAGTTTTTCATAGCGCAAAGGATCGACATGATTTTTTTGCGGGTAACACCGCAGGGCGCAGCTAGTACTCCAATAATATAGTTTAAGTCTAAGATCTATATTATAAAATTCAAGAAGATATAAATGATTGCAATTTAGCACACAAATTCCGAATGCAGAAAACTCCGAAGTTTTTTTTTTGGTCATTCCGCAGATTCTCATTTGATAGTGTTGTCAAGGAGGGCGAAGTGTAATTGAGTGTCGAGCAGGAAAAACGGTGATGTCACGTACGGGCTTGGTAAAATTGTGCAAATTGAAGTGAAATAGCGACTTGTGTATACTTTTAATAATTACTTTTTAATTTCTCTGACTACTACCAGTTTGCTTAAATATAATATTGCTAAATTACATGAGCGAAGTCGCAGGTTACGCTCATATAAATAAAAAAAAATTAGGTTAACGAATAGTCTGTCGTTATGGCGATAAAAAAACCTGCACAAGTGCATACTACACAATAGCAATAGTATGTAACTGCGCGCGCGTCGAGGCGAGATAACAACAAAAATTATGCGCATAAATTACGAGTAGCTAGACATTGTTTTAAGTTCAATAAAGATATAATCCTACACCACTGTCTTTGCTCGAAAGGTAGGCAAGCAGATTTTTCCATTGATTGTTACGGTATGTTTTCCAATCTGCCGATAGAACCGACGTATTAGATTAAATATAATATGGGTTACACCGGTCACACTATTAATTCACGCATGCATTGCTTAGTTTTACAAAAAGTCACCTCCACATAGCCACAAGTTACGATAGCGAGTAGGGGTGGGGCTTAAAGATTCAATAGGTCTTTTTATCGAGCCGAGACCTTCTGGAGAAGAGACTTACAACCGCAAAGGACGTAATCTTAAAATTATTATCTGTTGCCTATAACTACTTATAAAGTAGTTAAGATTGTGAAATTGAGTTGCAGGTAAGGGTTAATCTCCAGAACTACTGATTCGAATTTTAAAAATACTGTCACCGATAGAAAGCTTCATTATCCTTGAGTGCCATAAGGTATGTTTCTCCGAGGACATAATGAGCGCTATGTAATCAGCGTGACGCCTTATAATTTCCGTCACAACGCCTAATATTGACCATGGCGACGCTTTGTACTGTGCGTCGCGACGCCTAGATTAAAGGGAGCGTCGAGCCGGCTAGATAAAAGTGAGCGTCGCCAAGCGTAATAGTGACGACTATTACCGATCTTATACTTATGTAAAAAAAAAAACTTAAAATTATAGCCATTCAAGCAACCCAGTACTCTTTCATTGAGGGCGCAAACCAATTGAATACGAAAAAACCTGCCAAACTTTCATTAGTTTAACATTCACGATGGACCCTTGATGTGTTGTCGAAAAAACGGCGCGTCTGCGGCGCGGGCGCGCGGCTCTGTACATAGATACAGTAATTATGCGCATACATTATGACAATGGCGACTCACCGCGCTAACATCGCTAACTTAATTAACGATATTTTTATTGTAAAGAAATTCCCCGACTCGCAATTTTTTTGCGTCATCAATTAGTACGACTCGGATCGGTAACGGAGGTGACAGATAATATCCCAATTTGTACATATCATCGGTAGATTTTTCGATGTCGATTTTATATAATATTTCGGCATATTAATACGATATGATGTTGTGGTAAGGCAATAAAATTAATGTTTTACCATACACGTGGTCACAGTGATTTGCATAATCGTGTTACCAAGAAACTTTTTTTTACACTTATAATCACTATTTTTGGAAATGACAAATTGATAGGCCAGAGGAAGTGGAAATTCGGAATGGTATTTGCTCTTCAATGCTGGGCTAGAAATATCATAAAAAATCCGAGAATGATAAACAAATTAAATATTACGATTAAACGATTTCAAATAACAAACAAACATATTTATGATTCAACACAACGCCCAGTGAGGTTCACAGAGGATCAGCTCACGAGACGAAACGTTTAAAAACAAGTTACGAAGACACCTTTCCACGGCCTCGAACGAGAAAACAAAGCTAAATAAACTCGTGGCGATGATTGTAGGCGAGTATTTAAAAGGAACTCGCAATCGATTGCCGATCGACAACCCGCCCGGCCGGTTGTGCCGGGCGTGTGTGCGGTGTGTGCTCAGTTGCTCACACACGGGGCCGCCCGTACACATCGGCATTAACGGATGTGGTCTGTCCGCCCGTCTATTTACCGAGAAGTATCCGAGCGAGCTCCATGGGTGTCATATAAACGATTTATAATACGGACGTTGGAGCGTATGAGAAAAGTGGCAACGTTCGGGTACAAGCGTTTGAAAGAGCGTGTGACGCAGACATTTTAGGCGTTAAATAGTTAATAATAACGCGGCGAAAACGTGTTTGTATAATAATATTATCGACGATTGAAAAGAGTAATAGGATAAGCGACATTTTGGCAGCGCATAAAAGTGATTTAAAAGTGTTATAAGCAAAAGAATAATGACATTTTTAATAGCTTTAACGACAGCAAAAAATGACGTAAAAATACGTGAGTTGAAAGAGAAAGACGTAGAAAAATGTGCCAAATGTACTCATTTTTTTTCATTTCTTTGCGGTATTTCGCCTATCACTTTTCAATGCATATGTACATAATTAAAAAAATGCTATCCAAAGATTAGTTTCTTTGCCACATTTTGCAGTCGACAACCCTATACTGTTCAGTGTACAAACCAAACTGGACTTCGCCGTCTATCTAGGATACACTACACAGCCTATAGCAACTAGATACCTACAT
This sequence comes from Pheosia gnoma, assembly GCA_905404115.1. Classification (NCBI taxonomy): domain Eukaryota; kingdom Metazoa; phylum Arthropoda; class Insecta; order Lepidoptera; family Notodontidae; genus Pheosia; species Pheosia gnoma. The sequence continues at coordinate 1,162,620 of FR989916.1, forward strand.
CTTGTCACAGCGTGCAAGATAGGTCGAGGCGAGCCCGAAGCGCTAAACAACGTCCTCTTGTCATTGTTTACGATGTACACGCGCAGAATACCTACATAGGTGGTGCGTTGCCATGCCAACATATAGCTGTGTATAGTTAACGCATCGACCATTTTGATAGCGGCATTATTCATCACACTATTTGCATGCGGTTGCATGGAATTAGCATTTTCGAGTGACGTAGGTGAATTTTATTAGAACAACAACATTTTGGTATAGTCTGGGAACTAGGTATTAGGCGGTACTATAAACACTAAAGTTAGTTTCTATCTCTATCTAGTTTCTATCTATCAGCCGATAGACGTCCACTGCTGGACATAGACCTCCCACAATGACTTCCACACATCACGGTCCTCCGCCACTCGCATCCACCGCAAAGTTAGTTTGGATTGATTTAATATACGTAGGTACCTAGACAACTACAAACATCACGTTTTTTTACATCACTGCCTAAAAAAGCATTCATAGCCATATTGGTAGATAGCTTGCCTCGGGAGGTTCAAACCCCGGCTCGCACCTCTGGCACCTATTTCTGGATTTCAAGTACGAATTTAATTTTCAACCATTATTGTCACTTGCTAAACGGTGAAGGAAAACATTAAGAGGAAACCTGCATGTCTGAGAGAACCCTTCGGAGGATGTGAAGTTCGCCAACCCGCACTGGGCCAGGGTTATGGACTATAGCCTAATCCCCCTCGCGTTGAAGGGAGGCCGGTGCCCAACAGTGAGTCATTAAAAGGGCTGGTATTATTATTATGAATGCATAAACCTACCACGCATTCCCGCAACTCTAACTCCTGTAAGCACAGATCTAAAGTGGTCCGACAATCATCGAGACTCGACCCTCGACAAGTCGTCTAGGACTCGCAACAAATCACCTAACTATTAGGCATGATTTAGGTACCTACCTGCACAATACCGTAACAGCCGCTGACGATGTGAGTTTATCAGATTGCCGCAGGCATACATGCATTAACTGTTATGGGCAAGGTATTCTAAAATTACCTACCTACGGGAACATTCAGCGCGTTCTCAATGCTTAATCGCTACCTCGCTACTTTAATTAGGCACCTAGATACTCCCTGGAGCGATCAAAGCGATCAAATATATCATCATATTATGATGCAGGTCAATATACCTACGTCATCCTTTATCCAATATTTTTATCAAAGCAGCTTAGAAAAATGTAAACGACGATTTACACGGTTGTAGTGTGTGTATCTTTGGTTTCGTATTCCATTGCGGAGAAATTTACTTGTTAAAGTAATTTAATAAGAATAAGCTAATAAAAAATATATTTGACGTACTTCGATATAGGCAGGTAGGTGCTCCGGTAAAGTTCTGACAAACAAATTAATGAAACCTCGGCAAAGAATTCAAACAAGCACAGAAAAGTACGGCACGTGAAACGAAAAGCTAAATAAATAATAAAAGGTGGAAAGTTTCCAATGAGTTCCATTCAAACTTTCTACCAATACGAAGTTAGTTGGACGGGAACTGAGGGGTACTAATTTAACTTCAGTAAAAGGACATGAACAATGCGCAATCGATGATTGAACAAAGCGTTACTGTTAACCTGTTAGTGTTAACCTTATTGTGTTGGAAAGTTGGAAGTTAGTAGATAGGTAATTAGGTTTTTTTAACCGACTTCAAAAAAAAGGAGGAGGTTCTCAATTCGGTTGTATTTTTTTTTTTTTTTTTTTTTTTTTTTTTTTTTTTTATGTTTGTTACCTCATATCTCCGTCATTTATGAACCGATTTGGAAAATTATTTTTTTATATGAAAGGATATGTTTACAGATTGGTCCCATTTTTTTCAAAAAAATGTTCTGATGATGGGATCCATGAGGAATTGAGAGAACTCCTCAAATTTTATAGGCATAGCGATAGCAATTTTGGTATTTTCATCAAGAAGTCAAGCATTTGCATTCAGAAAGTATCATTTGCTGAAGTGGAAGTGATGAAGAAGGCCACAAATGGCCAGCGGAACTTGTCAGTGATACGTATTTCACGGGTTGCGCCAAGATAATCTCGATTATTGGTATACCTATTATCCAGTAAAAAGATTGATTTACAAATCTTTTTAGTGACAAAGAATAGTAAATATATCCACTAAAAAGTTTAAAATAAAAAACTTTTTAACAAAATAAAAACCGTCTTCAAAAAACTAAAAAGCAAAAAATAATCTAATCTTGAAATCTACCTTGTCTAACCACATCAAATATTTAACTAATCTGAAGTCGGTGCCAAATAAACAACCGACGAAGAATAACAAAAGTATACTCAGTAACGAGATGCGCGGACCAATTTGTAGGTATAGTCTTTGGCGCAGACCGGCAATACTCGACTCAGTTGTTAGTTTGGCACCGACTTCAGATTAGTTAAATATTTGATGTGGTTAGACAAGGTAGATTTCAAGATTAGATTATTTTTTGCTTTTTAGTTTTTTGAAGACGGTTTTTATTTTGTTAAAAAGTTTTTTATTACCAATTTGTTTAGAACATTGATAGGTACCTATTACAGCATAAGATTACATTGTGATTTAGAAAACAGAAAATTAAAATTTTCGAACCTGAATTCTATGCAAGGTAAATAAATATTATGTACATAAATCTTGTTACAGGTCTTACCTATTATGTATAGAATTGATAACTATCTTTAACTTCATTTAGATTTGAAGATTTTTTTTGTCAGCAATTATTTTTGTATAATAACATGTTATTTTACTGTGGCTGCGACCTGGTACGCATGTACTCTTGTATTAAGACAATCCCTGCAGAACACAAGTTGATTGTTTTGCAGGTCTAGGCTTGAGGTTTGAGCCTTGATAAATCCCAGGGCAAAGGCATATTGTCTTGGAACCCACGACAAAATGAACTGAAAGGAAAATTGGGAGGAGTTGGAAAGAAAATGACCCACTAGACCCAATACAACCATAGCGAGTTTCATTAAAATCCACATCAATCAATTTTGAGTTTCAGATTTTTGGCTATCCCATGGGAAGCCATAAATTTCCAGAGACAAAAAGTGTCCTATATCATTACTTGGGTTATTTGCTATCACCATGCCAAGTATCATTATATTATGTGCAGTAGATTTCCTTTCCTTCCCTCACTGCATCATTTAGGTAATAGCTACTTAATTGACATGCATTAATTATTCAAGTGTTCTCGTCTAATTTGTGCAAGTTCTCATGCCCAAACTATGTCCCATAATCAATGGGACATAGCTTTACTTACCTGACACACTAACTTAACTCTTACACCATTTCACAGATGCTCACAAACTTTTTCACTTCACGCGCTTGATGGATATTTGATGAAAATGAATATTTTTAATAATAAGAATGTAGACTGGCTAATGTAAACCACAGAGATCAAAATACACAGTAAGTATGTTAGCAGATTTAGTTACTAAATAAATTTTATACAAAGTGGGTCACAAATAAAACTGTAACAATTATTACACTACTACCTATAATAGTTAAAACAAGTTATTCCCAAATTCAGAACGTGAGGATCAAATTTCCTAGATAATTAGTCACAATGCTAATATACTTTCCAATTGCTTATATTACATTGAAGGCAGCAATTGACATGTTATCGATAAGACTTATTCAGACTAACTGGGTCTTGGGAGTGCAGAGTGACGTTCAGCGTCTTACTGAGACCAATAATCAACAGGATGCTAAATCATGACCCCAATATTCTTGGAGCATAGAAAAAGGAGGTTACTATAAATGCTTACACCAATCAAATGATGTTTAAATTATTTTAATTGTGTTGCTAAGTTCAAAATTTAGGTAGACAATTTACTACTATGAAGGTTTTGGGGTGTCTAGTATTGAAGTATATTGATGAGTCATACATTTTTGATGGCATATAAGCATACAGGTGGCATACTTGAGTAGGTGTGTATAGCAGCTTTGATAAAGCTGATAACATTTGATGACTTGATTTCAGGGTGAGCACTATTCTTGCAAGTATGGTCTTACCTTGGAAATTTGCAGAAATGAACAACCCCTATATGAACAAATGTGCATATTTACAACTACATACTTCAATATAGAATCGCACCTCACAATTATCTTTACACAGAATTAGGGTCATAACGGTCCCGAGCACATGCACCAGCCACCCGAACAACGTGCAATAAGATTGCGCACTTGAATATTTGCTGAATTTCAGGTTACAGACCCACAGAGGTTTCTAGAAATGAAACCAATTCACGAGTAACACGTTTTCTCACGCGATCAAGAGGTGACGCGTCGGCGTCACCGAGAGAATAATGTCGTCGACAGACGGCCACCGCACCGCACCGCCACGGCAAAGCAATCACCGCGCCGCATCAATGACGCTACCGCATTATTCGTAGTAGCGCTATTTTACTATTTATCGACTCAAAACTATGTCCCGGCATTCAAACGCCGCGAAAACTGCAATGTTATTAGTAAATACATAGAAACTCACCGTAAATAAGTCGATTCCAACAACAAAGAGTCACCAGCCACGCGCTCCAATTATAGGGCACTCACAAATCACGAAAGCACAAGATGTGAAAGCAATATTGCTTCACAGAATTGTCAATGAAGTACACAGTCAATTTATAAAGCCAAAATGAACAAAGTTTTCCAGTTTTTCGTGGGTATAATCACTGAACCGAGAAAGTATACCGTGAAGCACCGCCAGCTACATACAAAATGGCGGATTTGCGTAACGAAAGTGACGCGCTGACGCGCCGAAAACGCATGGCTCAAAAAAAAAAAACTTTGTCGATGGCAGTTCAAAGTGGAACCGATTTAGTAATCAAACAATACGAAACTACAACCCTTTGATTTGCCCGCTTTATGCATGCAGGCAATAAGAGAAATCAGGTACCGGATAAGTCATTCAACGAGCCGCAGTCGTTAAAGGGGTTCCTCATTCATAGGGATTCCTTAGAATTTTACTTCCCTTACGCTCCTCCACACCTGCGCCCATTAACTTACTGCGCCTAATGTCGTTTTTTAAGGCTTTAATCGACGTAAATTGTTAAAATGTTGGTACTTTATGTCGATTGACGCGTTAATTTCAGGTATTAGGCGTATTATGGCCCGGACTTTATGAAGGGGTTTCCCAAGTGAATCCTGGGGTTTGAATCGAAATTTAAAAAGAAAATAGGAACTTTGTCCACGAAAGACATGGGTGTTTAATATACGGGAATCCCTTTCGAAGGGGTTTATCGTACCTCGTATAATGCTACGGCCACATCGGTAGCTTAGTGCACTAACAATTAGTGCTAATGTCACAAAGCAGATGTTGTCAACATTACATTTTAAGGCATATATTGGCTTCAATTTTAACGTTAGCTGAGATGTGGCCGTAGCATCAAAGCTAAAGTGAAAAGGTAGCGTCAAAGGCAAAGTGAATCGGTAGCCGTGCGTGGCCATAACTCAAATCTGTCAGCAGTTACGTGAGTCAAGTGGTTCAAAAACCCAATCGCTTAGACTTACGGGGTCCAGAGCCCTGCTTATAATCTTATTTAGCAAACTCGTTCGTGTATGATCAGCTAAACGCATCACAATTACTATACAACAAATACATAGTTGTCCTGCTCCTTTAACATGACGAAAGATAAAGAGACGATGAATCAATTTGTCAGTCACACAAAATCCTGAATTAATTATTATGTGGTTTCTTTATATTCAGGTTTGTCTCATTTTATGTTTCGGAATCAAAATTATTATCAATCTTTAAGCAATATTTCATAAAATATATATTTTCACAGTAGTCTTATGATGAGTCGTAATTTTATTATATTTGTATATAGCTATGTAAAACTAATATGCGTTACTCGTACTATGCGATTAAATTAGGAATGGGACTGTCATGACACCATTTTGTCTTGCATCCTGTACTAATTTCATACAGCATGTAAGGGACGGAGGTAAATTGTCATTTAGACAATCCTATTCTTATTTTGTAACGTATATATGTTTATAATGTAGCCAACCAATAACCATTGATTTGATCCACATCAGCTGAGTTTTGTTTTCTTTATAAAAGGTTCTCACGAGTGTCCCAACAAACGATTCCTGTGATATAATTGTTTCCTGGACATCATTGTGGCTTGATACACAACGAAAATGAACGAAATTAAGTCATTAGAACACGCCACATTAAAGGTAAGCCATTTTAGTTTTAGCACTTTATGTTCAATGGCTGTTGTTTTACGATGACAAAAGATAAATACATTTATGCCTATAAATAAATTATAGAACGTAGACACGCAGTTATTTCCTTTATTTATTTTTTATAGCTCATGTCATGTTTACTGCGCACATGTAAATACTTCTATGAATTAAATATACAGGTTTTAAGTATATACAATTTGTTGTAATTTGTGATTATGTCCCACTGCTGGGCATACCCTTCATATCCCCATATCATCTCTACTGTGCTCTATTAGCTCAATATTGTAGCTAAGAACAACTTTAAAGACCTTATTACAGCATCAAGAGTAGAAACCACTGAGATTCTTGCTGGCTCTACTCTGTGAAACCAACATTCCGAATCAGATGTAACTTTTGATAATTCAAGTGTCTTTATGGCCTAGATAAATAATAAAAAAATAATTCTATCATGAATTCTTGATTCCTAGCTCCTTCTCTAATTAAGATTCTGTCCATCAATTTAGTATCCCTTTGTGTCTATTTCATTTTTACCAAATTTTGGGGAACACAAGACTGAACCAACTGAATTGGCTGAAGAATGACCGAACATTTTTGGTTGGCCTAAAATGTTGAATACAATTACAAAGCCCTGAATGCAAGAGCTATGTAGCCTGGGTTGGTGTGTCAGCTCCTAACCGATATTATTCACCCAGGTACCCTATGAGGTATTCAACAAACGCTACCGCAATGCTCAGCGTGTGCTCGATGTAGAAGCAAGGCAGGTGGGCAGTGCTGCCTCCGAGCTGGACGCTGCTACCAGGAAGCCTGTAACTACTGGGGAGATTGACTCCTTGCTTGGAGGAATGGTGAGACGATTAAATAACCTACTTCGGCTAATTTCATTTGTAACAGGGGGAACAAACTAAGTATCTTCTTATAGCTCCAGCTCTTTCAATGGAAGTTAGCTCAGATTTATGGTACACCTTCACACCTGTATTCCTGGATGGGGTAGGCTACGGTGCACCTACATTTTGCAGATGTTATTTTGATATAGTAAGCCTATTACTATAGTAAGCTACGGTAGGATTTTATCCTCACAATACTAAGCAAATATTTGACTAACTTGACTATCTGTGAGTATGTGCTAGAAGCTAGCCACTGGTGGCTTGCAGTTCGACTATATGCACCCATCCTAATGCAGCAGAATGGAATACCTTTTGGTAGAATGTCATTCATAAACATTTAAGGGTGTTTGTTACTAAGCGAGCATTAGCCTTACAAAGCTGCATGCAAAATCAGTATATTTCTAATGCATACAAATGGTCTGTAGGTTGAGAAACTAACGACAATGAAACGCAAAGCTTCAGAAGCAATCACAGAGGAGGTGCAAGCGGCTTACGTGTGCAAGAAACGCCTTGAACATCTGAAAGAACAGGCGGCAGCACTGGCGGAGCCCAACGAGCCACAAGTCAAGGTATTGACGTCACATAATTCTGTTATTCTAATTTAACATAGGTAAATCTTTTGTTGGCGGTATGCGTAAATGCATTTCCCATGAAAAAAAAGTTAATCCCTTGTCATCATTCACACCGTTACTTCAGATCACGATACTGGAATTTCATGATTACAAAGTAAGGCAACTTGTGGTTCTTGTGATACCGTCAAAACTACGGCTATATTAATCGTAATTGGCGTAATAAGTAGTTATAATAATACTGATAGTGTGAAACCCACCATTACGGCGGTGACAGGTAGAAGAATATATATGAATCTTTCTGCTTATCCCAGACGACGATGAACCAATGGCGCAAGGTCCGCCTGGAACGCATGCTGGTGGATTACTTTCTCCGCAACGGGTACTACGACTCTGCCAGCAAGCTCGCCGATGCCAGGGGTCTCAGGGACCTCACCAATGTTGGTGAGTCACTTACGAATGTGTGTCTCAAGGTGCTTAATCCCCCTCCCCCCCCCCCCCCCCATTCCTTTGACAACCCACCGTTTTATACATATGTACTTACTAATGTCTCTGGTCCAGAGCTCGACACTCCTCTCTTCCCCGCAAGTGAATTCCTAGCTACGGTCTTGTCCTTGAGCCTTGTAACGAAGCTATCATTTTCATGTATAGTTGTATCATCTCGGTCCTGATTCTAGCGCGAAGCACGTCCATGATACTAACTCTCCATTGCGAGTTAGGAGTCCATACGCCTTCTTAAGGCCTCTGCGAACGGTACAACTTAGGACCCAAGCTTTAGGACCGATTTGTAGGATCCCTACCAAGTGGCTTGTCAATTTGTAGGGAGTTAGTGATGAGGTAAGACCCTACAGGGCCCCAAGTCTGCTAACACGATCGATTCATAATCGAATAGCAACCGCATAGTAACTGTCACTTTTGACCGATATTGTATGGGATATCTGTGAAAAGTGACAGTTACTCTGCGGTCCTATTCGATTATGAATCGATTGTGTTAGCAGACTTGGGGCCCTGGCCAATCGTAGAGATTCAAGGAAACTGCTAGTGTTATGTAGTTGTATCCTCTCATTAATGTGGGTGCCCTATCGTGCAGACATATACGCCGCGGCGGGCGAGGTGGAGGCGGAGCTGGTGCAGCGCCGCACCGGCCGCTGCCTGCAGTGGTGCGCCGACAACAAGTCCAAGCTGCGCAAGCTCAACTCTAACATGGAGTTCAAGATACGGATACAGGTACCGTCTGACATCTTAATTAATACAATTCTAATGAATATAATTTATCTGGACTAATATTGTAAACGAATACTAAACCTATCTTCATTTATATTTTTTCTTTTTTTTGTAACACTATGCCACTAATATTTGTACGCCAATAATTGACAGATCATAGCGAACATTAACTCTATTTAATACCACCCTTTTACCTATGTTCACAAATAAACTATCTTTATCTTTATCTTATCTTTATATCTGTTCTTCGAACCTTCGTCGGCCAGTCGTATATTGAAATTCTAGTTTTCTTCTCACTTTAATTTAATTTTGTTCTTTTATTCGTTAACATATAATCATAATATTAAGTAACAACTAGGAATTATAAAATATAGTTTGTCTCGCGGTGGCGTCCATGATGCTTGAAGAAAAATAGTGATGTCCCGCCCGCAGTTAGCATTAGTGATGTGCTGGATACTAAATTAAGGATGCGCCTTAACACCATCTTTGCAGCCAACTTTTGACCTAATTAACTTCAGGAAAGTCTGGATGTTTGGTTGGACCGTTTGGAAAGAAGAGAATATTAGAAAATTGCTCTTTGGTAAATACAGGATGTAAGATCAAGAAGGGTCAGTATTGGGACCTCCGAAATGATAAGGACGCCTATAAAAAACTCATATTATTTTTTTCTTTATTTGAAGGGCATCATAGGTCTTTTGAATTCTTCACACAAAATGTCTAAACACGGTAGACTATAAAGTATACAGTTAGCTCGCACTTAACGTGCTGTAATGTTTGTCGTTCACGGTTGTAGGAATTCATAGAGCTGGTTCGCGAAGACAAACGCCTCGAGGCGGTGCGGTACGCGAAGAAGCACTTGTCCCAGTACGAGGAGGGGCAGCTGGAGGACATCCAGCACTGCATGGGCATGCTCGCCTTCCCCAAGGACACAGGTATCATGTCACATTGAATAACGTTTGTTCCACGATACGAGGTGGCCTAATATGGGAGCTCGGCGACATACATCTGTGGATATTTACTCCATAACAAAAATATTTTAATTTTTATTTAATTTTATTTTTGTTTATTTATATTCGCCTTTGTATATTTAGAACAATTTTAAATATCGCACCCTCAGAACGATAGGGGTTCAACTCAAAATTATGAATTCAAAATTATGGTTTTTAATGTATGTTCTATCCGATGAATATTAAAACAAAGCCGTTTGTATGATAGAAAAAGCTTGTTATATTTCCGTCTCTTTTACACCGGTACTTTTCGTCCTCCCCGTTCAGTTGGAAAGACCTTTGATTGCGATTTCCCAAAAAAAAAATGATTTTTGATGTGAGCCCCTATCGTTCTGAGGGTGCGATATGTGTACCGTTGCCTGAATATGTTTGTTTGTGTGTGTGATGTGATGTGATGGCGCAGAGGTGGAGCCGTACCGGTCGCTGCTGTGCCGGGCGCGCTGGGCGGCGCTGCTGGCGCAGTTCCGGCGCGAGCACGCGCGCCTGCTGCACCCGGCGCGCCTGCCCGCGCTGCCCGTCGCGCTGCAGCTCGGCCTCGCCGCGCTCAACACGCCATATCCTTTGCACATACACATCAACTCACACTCACACACACACACACACACACTCACTCACACACACTCAACGCTGGACTGTCGATACACATGTTATCAGAAGTCCAGCGGTCGATTGCCAACTAGAATTGCAGGTTCAAACCCCGGCTTGCAGCTCTGGGATATCTGGATTTCATATGCGAATCTCATTTTCAACCATGATTATCACTTGGTAAATGAGGAAGGAAAATGTAATAAAACCTGCATGTCTGAGAGAACCACTCGTAAGACGTGTGGAGTCCGCCAACCCGCACTGGGTCAGCGTGGTGGACTATGGCCTAATCCCTCTTTCATTGAGAGAAAGCCCGTGATCAACGGTGGGACATTAGAAAAAATGGTTGATATTATTATTACTATGAATGCTGCCGTCGTCATGAAAATTGCAGTTACTCGCAAAATGGTGGTTGCGAGAAAAAGACAGGAGGTAGATCTCAACTCACAGGTGACTTACGACGTGTGAATGATGCGTAAATAAAATCAACCACTGGGCCAGCGTGGTGGACTATTGACTAATCCTCCTTGCATTGACGGGAGACCTATGCCCAACTATGTATAGCATGGATATAGTAGATATACCACCCGCCGGTCTGAAAGATTTACTTTTTAGAATGCGAGGGTCTGAATCTGCAACTCCTTTTATCGACTAACTTGGCCATCATTCCTTCTGCATTTGATTCACTATCAGAAATACTTGCGCCCGGCGATATTCTAATCTGGCGTCACACTAAAAAAAAGTGAATGGTGTCCCCGCGGGACATTAAAACACCATGATAAAGATATATATGATGCATATAATTATTAAAAACACAAGAGTTTTACAGGCGTACGAGATATTTCTTAAATGTAGGGAGGACGTAACGCACGTCCGCCGTTGAATAGGTTCCTTTTTGCACTGGCGGGCGCGCCGCTCGGCGTCGGTGGCGCTGAGGTCGCGGGCGCCGTTGTTCCCCTCCCGCTGCTCTCTCCCCGCGGATAGGGTGTCTGCGCTACTAGCGTGGACAAATGGTCAGAGACAAAATGTGATAGTCCAGCCTCAGCAACCGTTCGCAAGAGTATCCTTAACGTGGTGCGCACTCAGTGCTACTCTGCGGCGACGCGCGTGGCGGCGTGCCCGGCGTGCCAGCCGCCGCTGCGCGCGCTGGCGGGCGCGCTGCCGCACGCGCACTGCTCGCACTCGCGCCTCGTGTGCCGCATCTCGCGCCGCGCGCTCAACGAGCACAACCCGCCCATGGTGCTGCCCAACGGCCAGGTGTACGGCGAGAAGGTAGCTGCTACACTGCCGCTGGCTCGGGTCACACGCGCGCATGCATAGTCACACTCACACGCACACACAATCAGACACACACACACACGCGTGCAATCAACCACACGCATAATCACCATACATACACACGCATAATCACACACACACACACGTTATCACCTACACGCATAATCACACACACACGCACGCATAATCACACACACACACGTTATCACCTACACGCATAATCACATACACACACACGCTAAATTAGACTTGAGCTAAATTGTCACCGATGGCGCAATCACTTTTAGAATGCAAACTAAACTCGCCTTAGAGGCAGACTAAAACAGTAGATGTTAATTACATAACGAGCAAAATAAAATTTCTAACACAGGGCAAGACTAAAACATAAATGCAATCGAATTGAGAACCTTATTATTTACAGATTAAGGTATACCTTTTTGAAATTCAGCAACATTGATTCATTAGTTTTAGTTGAATCTTAATTTCTTTGAACCTTTGTTTTTTATTTCCTTTCGCCTGCCCGTCACAAAATTGTATGGCTTTCAAACATCTTCGATCTCTTTCTGTCCGCAGGCTCTCAAAGAGATGATGAAGGAGCACGGCTCAATCATCTGCCCGAAGACGAAGGAAGTGTTTTGCATGAAGCGCGTCGAGAAAGTGTATGTAATGTGAATCAGGTCGTACCGACGTCTGTACATAGCCGGACAATGAGGTTTGAATCAAAATTGAATCTAAAATACCATACGAGTTGTAATGTGGGTTTACTCAGTTGTAAATTTATGGTGTTCGCACATTATACACGCCCCGAGATACGATAAATGTATAAAAAAATGGTTTCGGTAGATGTGCAGCTTCTTTATATGAAATATGAAGGATCTAAATATCAGCCCGTCCGGTGCGGGCTATACCCAATTAGACCCGATGTAAAATTATTGTTGTCTTTAAATGTACCCGTTTCAATAATTTCGTGTATTTCTATCGACTTATTTAGTCGTTATTTTTATTGTATTAGTTAAATGATACAATCGTGTACGGATAAACTTGTTTAGTTAGGATCTCCCTTTTACATTTAGAACTAAACTATGAGTGTCCACTTTATTTGCAACCCAAAATAGGCGTATGTAACCTTTGTCCACGTTCAGAAATGTGTACCCGAAATATGATTACTTTTACGTTCATAAATGTATTTATCATGGATTGTGTAATATATGTTTTGAAGATATACCTATGTGTACATTATAAATCTCAGCAATAAAGGCAAATAATAAATATTGGTGTCTCATTTAAAATCAATACCCAAATCAATAAAATTTGTAATTTTGGCCAAATCCTGTCGGATCTGTTTATTTCTGTTAAGGGTGGTAATTTGAAAATAAATAGTAAATAAAAACCCATACGCATGGTATAATTTTTTTTTTATATTTTTTAACAGATAACTTAAATTATGATGTCGTTATTTACGACTAAAATACTCGTAAATGGCATTATTTATCACATTTAACGTTAATCGCTACAGATTTGTTGATACATACACAATTATTGATAACGATTTAATTGTGGCATTCTATACACATTCAAATTAGAAATATTATTATTTAGTTACTTAAAATATAAATGTAATGTATGGATATGCATACACAACGTGCAGTGATAACAAATGTATGAATATTGATTAATAAGCGAAACACAACTCACCCAAGCAGTGTCACACAGATATAGGAATTTTAAACGATTAAAGGTACAGGTCGCAATTAATAAAATGAACACAGATGGCAGCTCTGCGCATTCCTACTTCGTAATGAGCCATCATGTTTACTTATTTTATTGGATGCGACATAGATAGCACACACTGGCTTATGACGTCATAAACGTTTCTATTGTATTAAAACTCAAATTCAATAAAAAAAATATAGCTGTCAATTTTATTTACCTTGGAGGTTAATGTTTACAGCATAGACATTTATAAAAAGCATATCGAAATGATTAAGCTTGTCAACTTTGGACAATAATTCATCGTCTAATCCTGTATCGTGACACTTCATTGGGTTAAACAAATATAATAATAAATGACCAGTATCACTGATATTATTTAACACATAAAAATTACAAACTTAGTGTTAAACTAACATTACCCGTCCGAATAAAGAATATCATAATACCAGCCCTTTTTAATGTCCCACTGTTGGGCACGGGCCTCCCCTCAATGCGAGGGGGATAAGGCCATGCTCCACCACGCTGGCCCAGTGCGGGTTGGCATAAAGAATGTGATTATGATATTTAACTCTTATATTTACGCGCGAATACTACACATTGAAATAAAACTTATTGTAAGTCCGCCCGTGACCATGGTTGCTGTAAAGCAGCCGAAAAGTCGGTAACGTAAAAAACATAAAATAAACGCAATAAAATGCATAAAATAAGTTTTATTTCAATGTGATTATGAATTTTGGCTGCCAATGGTACAGACTCGACGCTCGGCTGGGTGTGCTGTAAGCATACAAGTCTATACTGAAACAGTCTCAGCCTCAGTCAGTCTCAGTTTATATGTATAGTCTATGTACTGAAGTCAGCTGATAGTACAAGCTAGTTAATCCGTAATCCATAATCTTTATCCGGACATAGTTAAATATAACTATCACATTTACAATAGTGGAGTTTAAAGACTAAACGGTTGGAGAGCACCATCTATAGTTAAATTTAACTACCTTCAAATCCCTACAGATTCTGTAGGTTTCTCTAGAGATTTAACTATAGTTAAATTTAACCGTGGATGGGGCATTCCACCTTAACATTTAAGGTTACAAGAGCCTTTGATGCATTATACTGACCCTCTTAGCCTGGACATAGAAATGTCAAAAAATTATGAAAAGTATAGGTCAGTACGTCAAGTGCGAGATTATTCGTAAGCTAACTGTATAGTTTACATGTTTAGACACATTTTATGGCTAATTGATCAGCGCCTCTAGCGGACAGTATTTAAAACTTTTAATTCTCCATACAATGTATGTTGATCTCGTGCTTGATGTGCTAAAATATTTGTACTTACAAAACATTATTTTTTCCAGTTAAGAAATAATTTAAAAAAAACCTGTATATTTTTATAAATTTGTATTTCAATGTACGGTACCCATGTGACAAGCGTTACTTTTAGTTTGGGACCGTACAGTCAGTGTGTTTGTCTGGCGATATTTATATTTAATTGTGAGCTGTTTCGTTACACTATCATTCGATGATTATATAGGCTAGAGAGAGAAAGAGACAATATATAGGTAACCTAACTAACATCTCTAAAATAATCCCTAATAATTATTTCTTTGTATCAATACGGTGGGAAACTACACTACCGCTAAAATGCATTCAAAGGCTCGCTAATGTACAATTAAAAGTATTATTTACAATAATATACATTCCCTTAACGACTATATTCGTTTTCTTTTCATAGACCAAGCGTTTAGTGTGATTCTATTGGTCAAAAGGATCAAATCTTAGCAGGCCTAGCACGGCTGCGACAAAACAAACAAACGATTAAGACTCTAAACGCACGCATTTTTAGCATGCTGTTAATAAAAACGTTCTAGCAGCTTGGCTATCATCACCATGGTCGTAGGCAGGGGGGGGGGATTCACCCCTCCTCCCTCCCCCAATGCTTTAGCTTATCCAGCATTTTATACATAGGTACTTTCTGAAATATTTTAGACTTACGGATTGTTGTTGTTTAATGTCTCTGATCCAAAGCCTGACCCCCCCCCCCCCAAGTGAATTCCTGGCTACGGCCCGGCTATCATCGCTAGCTTATTGAATACTATTTAATATGTATTGTGGTAGTGTTTATATAGAGTTTTTATAGAGTAATTTATATAGAGTTTATGTAGTGGTTATATAGAGCTAATTGTATATAAACAATTGGCATACTCTTTGAGGACAAAGCAAATAATAAATGGTTTACAAGTGCTTAAAAATAACAGTGCTATACCTTTTTAAAATGTAAGTGATGTGAACAAACTAAAAACATTATCATATACAACAGGTTACGTGGCGACCACGCGACTTTATCTACATATGATTGTAATAAAAAAAATATATCGTTATACTTACACTAAATAATATAACTTGTACATGATCGCTTATTAACCAAATATTATGGTCAAACAAAAATTGTATAAAATATTTAAAAAAAAACATCCATGTGTAGGTACAATAAAATTCGTTAAATTCTCTGATTTTTCTATGTATGAAAGATTGCTAGTACATTCATAAAATAAAACACAAATATTTTATACACAAACATGATCAGTATAACTTACTCACTAACCTCTTAAATTATTCAACACAATTTTTGTCAGACCCCATGTGTAATTCAAATAAAGCTATACCTCAAACTAAATGATTTTAATTATGTAATGTAATTTTCTCTATATCTTAGTTTGTAAATATTTAAGTTATTTTCTTTGTCATTATTGTATACTAGCTGTTACCCGCGACTTCGTCGGCGTGGTATTTAACAAAAAAGTTTTTCTGAAATAAAAGTAGCCTTAGTTAGTCCTTGTTACATCAGCTATCTACCTGTGAAAGTCCCGTCAAAATCAGTCCAGCCATTTAAAAGATTAGCCGAAACAAACAGACGGACAACAATTGTAAAAAAAAATGTTTTGGTAAATGTACCGGGTATACATCCAAATGCACTTAGTAAAAAGCGGTTATTTTAATATTACAAACAAATACTCCAATTATATTTATTTATATAGAGTATAGATAATAAATACTTGATAATTTCAACTTTTAAAATAAAACAAATTTGAAGTTTTGCGTTAATTAAATTACACATTGTATAAATATTTGGATAAAAAGTATATTTTGGTTAAATATAAATAAAATGCGTATTGAATTGTGGTTCATATAAACTAAACCTCAGGACTGTAATTGAAGGCTGATTTTAACCACTGGGTGTTAAGAAAAATCATTTAGAACAACTTAAAATAACAAAATATATCTTATAACTAGGTACTTAAACTTTACACTCGAAACTAAATATTCACAGTCTAAGCTCAATTCCAATTTAATAATACTTACTATTTTTTTTATCCGTAATGGACATTTTTTTTAAGATTGAGTCATTGTTTTATTAGTTTACAAACTTTCTCTTATCCCAAGTGGAGCCCATGGAAGTAAAAATAAATATTGGGGTCCCGTCACTCGTGATAGATAGTTTCTCGACTAACATCTTAGAGGAGTTCGGTGTTGCTGGCTTCTTTAATTATCGATCAAACTTGTTTGGTTTATAATTGGAAAAGTTGACAAGCCGAGGGTCAGTGGTGGGTTCCTCTTCCCCCATTTGTTTAATAAATATTGAATTGATTTTGATTCGCTCGTGTAAGCTTGGGGTCCAGAGTTATTTAAAATCATTCCAGATGGATTTTAGGAACGAATTCCAAAACATTCCAATTTCAAAGTCCCTTCCGAAGAGCTGTCTGAAGGCTATTTTAAATAACGGTCGGATCACAGTTCGAAAACTTTTGAAATGCGTCTCGGAACGGATTTGACTTATCACTTGGCTTACCTCTTTAAAGGGGTTTCCTATAACACTGTGTAAGTTTATGATTAGGGTAAGCTAGCATAGCTAGCTAGATATAGCACACAAGCTCACTTTTTTATTTTAATTTCGTTCCAATACCCAGGAAACAATTAGGGGAACCCCGTCATAAGAGAATGTTATGTCATTAGGCCAGTCGTTCGATGGGTAAGGGAAGTTTTAGGGAATCTGGATGAATACGACTCCCATGAGATGACTTGAGATGATGAGACCGGGCTCCAGGTGGCAGGTGGCAGGTGTGTGAGGGGGAAGGTTCACCCGACGCAGTGGTTCATGACGGCCATGAGTGCGATGCCGGCCAGCAGCGCGGCGAGGTGCTTGAGCGACTGCTGGCGCGAAGACTCCCGCAGCAGTTCCGGCAGCACCGTCACCAGCGCGATGTGCAGGAACCCGCCCGCCGTGAACGGAACTATCCACGACGTTTTCGCCTCTGGAAACATAGGTATCCCACTAATATTATAAATGTGAATGTTTTGATGGATGGATGTTTGTTACTCAATTACGCCAGAACGGCTGAACGGATCTGGGTGAAATTTGGCACAGAGATAGATTATAGTCTGGAATAGCACATAGGCTAATTTTTATCCCGGCAGAATGTATGGTTCCCGTGGGATTGATTTGTTTTAATTACTTTAATACTTGTAAATCGCGGGTAACACCGCGGGGCGCAGCTAGTAACACATAAATAAATAAATTTGAAGGAGGAAGAGATGGGTTTTGGAAATGAGAAAAATATATACAGGGTGTAAGTGGCTTCGTAACGCAAACTGATACCATGGATTCAACTTATACATATTCTAGACCCCCACAGTTGGAATTTTCCATCGATCTTTTCATGCATTAGGTATACGCGCGCGTATTTAAATTGCATATTTTCGAATAGATATTGGCATGAAATCATAATAGATGTCTATCTCCATTTGATTTAAAAAAAAAACATAATTATTAATTCAGACGTAAAAATGCAATGTAAACTAAAACTCCATACGCTCGAGCGTGCTCGTCACTCGCACGAGTCGGGTGTCGCGCGGAGCGATGTGTTGTGATCGCGTGCTTTACGATACATTGTGCGCTCAAAAATTACAACATTTGTAACCCATGATTCTTTGTTTTTATTTTGTGTCTCTTCGGGAATGATAAACAATATGACTCACCGATGGAATTCCTGGCTCCACTGAATATAACCGCGGTCATGGCACCGACCAGACCAGCTGATGCTGTCGCCTGCAAATATATAAAAATACTGTTAACTTCGTTACTGTAGATAACCATCGATTTTAGTAGATTTTTATGTATATTTAAGTAGATTTGTAGTTATATTTTAGTAGATTTTTTAGTTATATTTTAGTAGATTTTGTAGTTATATTTTAGTAGATTTTTAGTTATATTTTAGTAGAATTTTAGGTCATCAGGAGTAATAACTTTCTTAAGTAAAGTGGGGACTTTGGTAGCGATGCGTTTGCCAGTGAACTTTCAAATACATCATTTACAATAGCGGGAAACCCGTCAATTTTCCAGGACACATTGTCCAATATCCGTCCAGTAGTTTTCCCGGGATGCTCGAACAGGCACACTGACAAAAAAAAACAAACGTGGCGGATTCGATCTCAGTATAGTGTTAGTATTTTTTTTTAAATATAATATTCATGGTATCAGAATCAGAATATTTTTTATTCACATAGACCATTATGGACAGTACTTATGAATCGTCAAAAGTTACAAAAGTATTATGATACTGCTATAAAAACATAGGTATTCTTTTACATTATATTATTTGAAACAAGTTTTCAACGTTTATATGTTAATGTTGCCTTACCATTTGTGCTTTAGCAGCCTCCCACCGCGAAAACCCGCTCTTCAGAAGAATAGCGAAGTCGCCAACCTCGTGCGGTATCTCGTGCACTGCGGACAAACACGAAGGAAATTAATTACATTCATACTCAATATGAACCGATAAGAATACTACCATACCATCATCGTACGAAAGAAATACGATAAAACACGACCTGTCACGAACGTCTTTAAAATAAACGGTACAAAATATATGCCAGTCTCATTCTGTAAGTATATTGTTTTGAATTCACATTGAAATAAAACTAATTTTAAGGATTTTATCGCGTTTATTTCACTTGACATCCTGATAAGGTTTTCACTTCGGGAAAAGTATTCTTTATTGGAATTAAAAAAAAATATAAATAATATGATCTTTTTCTTTTTTAAATATATATAAATATAAAATAAATCTGGCCGAAACAATCACTTTCAATTGGTATATATCTATACTAATATTATAAATGTGAAAGTTTGGATGGATGGATGGATAGATGGATGGATGGATGGATGTTTGTTACTCTTTCACGCCCGAACGGCTGAACGGATCTGGATGAAATTTGGCACAGAGATAGATTATAGTCTGGAATAGCACATAGGCTACTTTTTATCCCGGTAAAATGTATGGTTCCCGTGGGATAGATGTTTTAATTTTTCATACTTTTTATCGCGGGTAACACCGCCGGGCGCAGCTAGTTATGTTATATATCATTAAGCCCTGGCTGGAATTAATGTAAAACTAACCTAGTATAGCGAAGGTGGTGAGTAGGCCGACCCTGAAGCCGACGAGGAAGGACCCGCCCACCGCGAGTCCGTGCGTGAAGTTGTCGATCGAGTTCGCCATCAAGTTCAAGTAGCCCGCCACCTGCGAATTATTAATAAAAACAATAATATCGGCAGACGAACACACCAAACGAGCCAAACTAAGCAAAGCTGGTGTATTGGTACCACAGATCACGATTATTGGGGTCGAGTCACCTTCGTCCGTAGGAGAATTAAGTACCCTCGAGATACCCTACACGTGACCCTGGGTGGTGCCAACCAGGTGACAACTCTACTGGTGGCAGGCTTCGGCCGTGGCTAGTCACCACCCACTGAACAAAGCCATGTCGCCAAGCGGCCTAGCCGTGTTCCGGCATGATGTTCGGTGTTGCCATTCATGGATGGCGGGTCAGATCAGCTGCGCTGCATGTGCCTAGTGAATGTAGCGTCTCTTATCTACTGCCCCCTTCCTACCTAGGCAAGTATGCTCCATCGTAGATCTCATCGTCACTTACCATCAGGTGAGATCGAGATCAAATACTTGCCTATAATATAATAAAAAAAAAAAAAAAAAAAAAAAAAATATATGCCGTGCGGTTCAAAATGTATGGGAACTCGCTGTCTTCGTTTTGTTCCCCACCACTCGCCACAAAACACATGCAATTACATAAAACCAACCAATACGAAGTCTCTTCGGTGCGTGCTGCGTCGTCGCCGCATACAGCGGCCGTACCACGCGACGCACCAGTTTATTCAAAGTATCGTTAGACGATCTATCCATTGCCTCGTACATTCACTCAGTAGCGAACATAGGTGGTACTTAAAGAGCCATGTATTTTGTACAAAAATAAAAAAGTCGTTGTGCTACATGAAAAACTAAAATAACATAATAAAGGCATCAAATATTTTTTGATTTGTTGTTTTTAATGATTTTAAAGACGAATAAATAAAATACTTAATACTGGCTGGTGAAATGAGATTCCATCTTTCGCGTAGTTCACTTTGTTGCTAGTATTTTTGCACACAACCACGGAATAACACGGCATTTAAAAAAAAAGTTAGAGCTCCGATACCGACGTGCAGTTGCAGTCGACTGACGGCGAAAACTCTATGTTAGCCTAATTTTGGCCAAATGTGAGCGCAAGCCCACCGCTTTCATAACATAATATCTCCTCTCATATATCTGTGATTGGTAGCATACAATGAATATGGGGCAATCTCGGTTTATAATTACTTATATGTATAGATATTAAAATTCCACGGTTCGGGTTTAAACAAAGATAGGTGTTAAAACGGCAGGTTGAAGGTAAGGTTTGAGTAGGCTCAAAGTGAGGCATGACTTACGTCTTTCTTGGTGCTCTTCTCCTTGGTAGCGTGCAGCGCCTTGTCTCGCGCCTCGCGCAGCAGGCAGCGCCCCACCCAGCGGCTGCCCCGCACCGCCCCCGCCGACCCCGCGCCCGCCCCCGCCGCCGTGCAGCACACCCCTGACACATGCCCACATGTCATTATGAGTTAATAGATCCACACAAAAAAAAATCTTATAAAGATTGACCCGTAAGGGGCAAATTACATAAAAAAAAAACTATCACTGCGGAACGCTATGAACACCATTTACTCTTTAAGCATCATCAAAATCGACTCAGGCGTAGAGTCGCGAAACCATAAACCGACACACAAAGAGATAATAGTTATTTTCACATTGAGACACCCTTTCACACCCATTCTGAACCACCCTGTATAACACTCACCGTTCGTGTTATTATTGAACACACACGTGTCGTACAGCTGCGACGCCGTCACCGCCCCGTTCCCCCCGCAGATGCCCTCCCCCTCGCTCACGCCCTTCTGCTTCCTCGCCACTTCCAGCAGCTTGTCGATCTCCTCGATCTCAATCTGCCGCATCTTGCTCGACCCGTTCTGTTTGATGACGTCAACTTCTTCGGTGTCATTCTCCGCTTTCTCGTGTTCCTCGCCGGTCGCGAAGAGCTTCTCCACGATGATGAAGACGAGCATCCCGGTGAGGCACCACAGACCACTGCGAAGGGGAAGATGCTCGCCGGCTGGAAATATAGATTAGAAAAAAATATATTCCAAATCGGTTCATAAATGACGGAGGTCTGAGGTAACAAATGTAAAAAAAAAATTTCAACCGAATTGAGAACCTCCTTTTTGAAATCGGTTAAAAATAAATCAAAGATTACCGTGATTTCTTTTCCATTTTTAATTACAAACTAACATGTTTATGTATACCTACGAACTTGGCATAGATGGTATTGACCATACTTCCTGTGCCGAGGGTCCCGGGTTCGAATCCCGGTAGGAGCAAACTTAGTGTGATGAGCACGAACGTTCGTACCAGAGTCATGTCATACTCAATCATGACATTATGATGGTACCTATTATACAACGTTCCTCGTTTGGGACCATACAATTGGTGTGTTTGTCTGGAGATCAGTTAAGATAGCATGCCAGATAACAGCCAAATACGAAAATATCATCACTGAGATTCATCCAGACTGGACTCGAACCCGCACCAGCCCTGTCCAGTGCGCCATTACGTCTACATTCTAACCGCTAAACCAAGCTGACGTCATAAAACATTACCCTCTATCTGGCGCAGTCGGGCAAAAACAGAACAATTGCATATCGCATATATGAATACCATAAGTTGAGGTTTTGCGTACTCGATCACACATTGGAAAACACATTAAAATTTAAAGTCATCTTTATTACCGTTCGATAAAGTTGAAAGTCATTTGCGAGTTGAGGTTTCGTGTTCCGAGCGCGATAGTAGGTAAATAAAGCGCGCATGAACAGCGAGTGATTCACAATCCGTAACGAGTTAATTAATAATGTTGTAAATATGTACTGTTGCCATTAGACCGGATAGAAAAAGATATGGCGAGACGCTAGCCATAAAAACGTTGTATCATTCTTCAGCTGAAAGACGTCTGCTGGACACAGGCCTACCCCAATGACTTGGACACATGACGGTCCTCCGTGCAACCCCCCCCCCCCCATCGAAATCCTGGATCCGCCCATGTCTCCGCCGCGCCGCTCGTATCCACCAGCTTCCTGCGACGCGTGTGATATCATCGGTCCACCTTGTCGGGAGCCGTCCTACACTACGTCTTTCGACTCGTGGTCGCCATTCTAGAACCTATCTGCCCCTAACGGCAATCGGATCTTCGAGCAATAACTTGCTATAATGTTTATAACAATAGATAAGTCGCCAGCACTACGCCGGGTATATAAATATTTCTTGATGAACTTTTTGTCCATTTGCTTTACGAAATACCTTGTTTTTTTTCCGTGGCGGCGCCCGCGCAGCCATCCCAAATGATATGATCGAAGTGTGGATTTAAAAAACAAACAAATTGTTCCCAACAAAATGACAACGGTGATGTTCTGTGAGCATTTCTTTTTTAAATCGCTATATTGAAATTCTGCGCTAATGAAACGCAAACTATAAGGTATCCAATGAATAGAATTCAGAACGTGCACATAGCCCAATGGAACCCCCCCCCCCAGACTCTTCACCCTTTTATATATTTTTTTTATTACAAATGATTTCCCAAGATGATGCGAGTATTTCTCCCCAAATTTGTAAAGTCTCAAATCTTAATTCAATACCTAGTTTTTTTTTCTTTCTCTGTGGTTAATAAAACACATTTTCATTTCCTAATAATCCTATAAGCATATTTTTCCTCATAAGAGAATGCTTGCTACAATTTGTGTGACGATAGAATAGTTAGCGACACAAAACCTCAACCGTGTATGTAAACAAACAGTTATAAATAGCACATCGGTATCTATGAGGAAAATGTTTTAAAATACACAAGTGTTGTTGATACGGGCGAGGAGGTCATTCATTATGAATTAATTAATCTCTATGTCTACAATCATAATTATTAAAAGATTTGTTCCATTTTTTTAATTTACATTCCTACTGTTTTTTTTCTTCTCGGGTATACGCATACTTAAGTACATATCTTGTGTACCGTACCATTTCATTTATAGACGTTACAATACATTTACAAAACAGTGTTATTAAAAAAGTATATCGCTTTGTATGGTCCCATCGCAAATTAAGCGATGCTTGTATTATATGGACTGGGGATGATCCCGGTACCACCCAGTCAAGGATAAATAAAGAAATGATCTCTGCCAAAAACTTGCCCAGGCGGGAATCGAACCCGCAACCGGGCCTACGCTGTAATCTAATTGAAATGTCTAATTATTCACGAAATACGTAGCTTTATTCAAATGTTACTATGTAGCAATGAAATGTAAGAATACATAATCATATGTTAAATAAAAGGTAAACTGAAATGTCATTGTTCTTGCGCGCGCGCAGCATTGGCAATGGACTTAACCCACACACCGCGACAGAGTGTCCTTCGCATAATGTAGTAGGAAATACTACAACGCTATAACGTATAAACATTGTATTTACGATTTAAAAAACATTCCATAATATCTAACTAAACTAAACTAACTTTAAGGTTAATTTACTTTAGTGATATAAGTGTAAACCTGCAGGGATATGACACGTTTATGTCGAGTCCCTTTACGCGAGTCCCTATCCCCGAGTTCCTTTACGCGTGTCCCTATACGCGAGTCCCTTTGCGCGTGTCCCTATACGCGAGTCCCTTTACGCGTGTCCCTATACGCGAGTCCCTTTACGCAAGTCTCTTTACGTCGAGTACACAGATCTGCCCCCAAATTCATGATAAATTTGGCCCATTTACAATCGAATTGGTAGTTTAATTGAAATGGTATGTGATAGGTACGCTTATTTTTGGAGTAATCGTTTAGAGTAGGTACATGTTTGTAACGTATAAAAGATCATACCCTTCATGTTCTTGAAGTCGTTCTCCCACGCCTCGGGCAGCAGGTGTAGGAACACGTCCCCTAATAGGCCGCCGACTGCAAAACTCAGCAGTATCCTCAACGTAGCCGCACCGGCTGTAAAAAAAATAAAAATATATTTAAATAGGCCGGGATTTGGACATAGACAATTCACGATAGTTTCAACCGGACATGTAATTGTACGTAAAACATAATTAGACAATTTAGTTTTTATAGATAATAAGATATGGTTACGACGTGGCTAACATTTCTTACACCACAATAGATAGACCATAGCATTATTTATCAAAGAAACAATTTTTTTGGAAAATAAAACAAAATTGCCAACTTGACGGTTCAACCTCCCGCCAAAATGTCCTTAAGATTATTTGAAACCCGATTTTATTTTAAAAAAAACGCCAATAAATAATAGAATAGGTGTAGGTGGGGTCGAGTCACCTTCGTCCGTAGGAGAATTAAGTACCCTCGAGATACCCTACACGTGACCCTGGGTGGTGCCAACCAGGTGACAACTCTACTGGTGGTAGGCTTCGGCCGTGGCTAGTCACCACCCACTGAACAAAGCCATGTCGCCAAGCGGCCTAGCCGTGTTCCGGCATGATGTTCGGTGTTGCCATTCATGGATGGCGGGTCAGATCAGTTGCGCTGCATGTGCCTAGTGAATGTAGCGTCTCGATCTACTGCCGCCTTCCTACCTAGGCAAGTATGCTCCATCGTAGATCTCATCGTCACTTACCATCAGGTGAGATCGAGATCAAATACTTGCCTATAATGTACAAAAAAAAAAAAAAACATCCGTTCTTTCACGTGGTTTATAGTAACGACAGGTGAGCCGACAGGTCTGCGATCACAGCATCAATGTTACCTTATCAGATAAGGATAAGCAGAGGTCATTGCTTAGAGGATTATCAAATGGTAGGAGCGTGCACCCGACGTGGCTGATAAGAATGCTGGGAAAATATCGATCGCAGTCATCGATAACGATCATTGATGGTAGTATATTTTTTTCATTTTATAGCGATCAAATATAGAGGTAGGTAGACTATGATTATAATACTACACAATACATCATTTATGCCAAGTACTGCGGAAATAGTGGAGTAACACCCATTCTCTGTCGCACTCACACCGACATATGGTGATGACGTCGACGACCCTGTAGTTTAGTAGTTTTTCTTTAATTTTGGTCTCAGCAAGAATTACTTCGTAAAATATTTCAAAAATACAAATTATACGAGCACTATGTACGAAAGTGATCAATTTCAATTTCAAAATAATGTAATTTGCCATAAACAAATAGTTCTTACTGTTCCCAATATACGGTCGACTTCCGATCTACTCCGATTTGGCTGGTCACTGATTTGACACAAAGAACTACCAAACTATTTTTTTTAATAAAATGGTGTCGCCGATACCCGCACTAGACGAGTGTGGTCTCTATGGATTGAATCGTTCTCGAATTTAGCGGAGGCCCATGCCCAACAGTGGGACTGTAAAAAGGCTAGGCCTGAAGTAGGACTGGTTAACTTACAAGTAATTTAACACCGAAATAGGTGTTAAAACTTTCAACAAATATTCAAAACCTTTAATAAAATTGTCTTAAAATCGATGCTTATACCATTCAGATAAATAAGTAGTCAGTAAAGTTTATTGCTGTTAAGATAAGTTTATCCGAAACGATTACTTGTTAATTGCTTGTCGATTAGTGCTGTGATTCTACCTGATAACATCGATAGGCTGTTATCATTTGATTACAGTGTTTACGCATAATAAATGTAACTTATTTTTTACTATCTATCGTGAAACAATGGACGATATTTAAAAAAAAAAATATCACTAAGGATTGTTCCATACATATTTTGTTTCATTATTTGCATGATCAATCTTGCTTGAAATATAATGCTATATAGTGCTTTTAAATTTAAGTTTTGGTATATATATTTTTTTCTTTTATAAAAGTAATTTCTAAATCAGCCTTTCCCAAAGTGGGCGATAACGCCCCCTTGTGGGCGCTGCAGGCCTAAAGGGGGGCGGTAAGAGACCCAGAAAAAAAATGGGGGCGTTGTGTAGAGGCTTACAATAATTAATTTAATTTGAAGTTATAGTGGTTTTTAAGTAGGTGAAAAAATGGGGGCGCTACAAAATAATTCATTCTCAATGTGGGTAGTAGACAAAATAAGTTTGGGAACCCCTGTTCTAAATGTAGGAACTATATAGCCATTAACTTGTAATTATATACATAGAGTCAGTACTTTTTTTTGCATAGTTGTTAAGTCTGCCTAGCAGTTCCTACATTGTTCTCACATACCCATAACAATGTACTGCACAAAAATGTAACAATTTGTTTTTAAAAAGAGCAACCATGGAGTTTCTTGCCCGTTGTTCTCCATAGGAACGTCATTCCGAACGGGTGGTAAAGTTGCAGCTTAGCATTTTGTAACTTTTTTGACGATTCATAAGTACCGTACTAGTGTTATAGTTAGAACTAAAATAAACGAGATCAAAATCCTTAAAATTTGTTTCATTTTAATGTGTAGTATTCGCGTAAATATAAGAAATCAATATTACATACAATGCTAAACTAAGCAACACTTGTACTATGTACCGTATGTTGTAAGTTCAGGAGCGATCTCAGTAAGGTACTGATCATCCGATCAAGGCATATTCCGAAATTTGCCTAAACTGGAACCGCTCCGGCATACGGCGCTATGGTAGGCCGTTATCATAGTATAGAGCGACACATCTTTACTTTTAATTAACTGTCATTGACCCGCGAATTGTCAGGTTGACAACTGACACAATTTATCTGTAAATATATAAATATCTTGAGCAATATTGTTAGTTTACAAGCTTATCGGCAACGCCGGCGCATCACGTACGTTGATAAACGCCGGGACGGTTAGATAATTTAGGGTGTAGAGACAAAGAAGTGTGATGAGATTATAACAATGTAACTATGTGAGAAAGAAAACGTGACTTGCTACTTCATACAATTTATCGAAGCAAAGTCGTGGCTAAACATTTTGGCAAGACGTTATTGTGAATGTACCATTATATATATATTTTTATCGTTCATTCGTTCAGAAGAACATGTCGTCGAAATACTGGCCATTGTTAAGATTTCCTTCTTCTTCTTCTTGGTTTACGAAATGAAATGAGATGACATATAACCTCCCTCTCAAATTTGTGGGTATGTTGCCAGTGTCAAGAATTTAATAGCGATAATTAATTCAAAAAATACACATAATAATAAAAATAGATTGTAGCATGAAATGATGAAAATGGCGTCCTAAAATTTCCAGCAACCGCGTTTACAATATGCTCTTGAGGAATACGTTAGTTACTAAGTTTGTTTTATGCAGCTGTTTAGTGACTCACGTAGCTAGTGGCACAGTAGGTAACCTTAAGATCGCATTATAAAATAGCTCTAAGTCATATTTTTGTTTTATTTCCGATGTTCGAAATGAAAAACCACCATTCAAAACTTCTTTTTTTACGAAATGAAATGCGATAAAATAAAATTAATATGAATATGGCCTCACCCACAACTTAATGAGTATTTTGCCAATGACAAGTAATTTATACCAATAAGACATTCATTATAATAAATTATATAATGGATGAGAAATGAAGATATGAAAATGGCGTGTCCCATAATTCAAAACTATAAAAACAAATAAGACGAATATAAAAACACGTAAGAACACAAAAGAATTCCGCGACCAATGTTTGGACTTGACATAAAAAAACAGCTGGCCAAAAAGTACATAATGGCTTTTATTAAAAAAAAACCATAGCGCGAATTCATAAGAATCGAGGACAATGCGTTTAAATATATTTTTTTTAATTTAGAGGAACATCACGTGACGTCTGCAACTCATAACTTAAATCTTTAAAACCATAACTTCATTATTATTATTTTTACACTCGCATCGAAAGGGAGTTTGATCAATATGATGGTACTGCTCATGGCATTGTCATCGCAACGTGAGTGCAATGTAGTGCACCTTTAAAACCCCTTTAGGATTAAAAGCATTTTGCTGTTTATTTTGAATTTCGAATTGCACTTCTGCAAGTTTAATGAGAGGAGATGTCAGGTAGATAATACATGAATTGATAGACGTGTTAACCGTTCCTAATATAAAAAAACGACTTGTGAATGTCGATAAAAGTTTTATTTGAATTTCATCTTCAGATTGAAGTATTCGCTTTGTTTTATTAATTTGCACAAAAGAACCTCTTATACATGGTAGATGCCAGCTCGTTTAAATAGGTGTTTTTGTTTTAATGATCATATATTACCTCATTATTATGCGATGGATTTAACACTTATCGTGAAGCCGCTATAGATAATTTTAACTAGGTACCGTCACGATTTTTTCGCGATAAGCACTTAATTGGACACTTAATTTCGTTACTGACTGTATATCTGATGGATTGGCTTAAAAAACTTAATTTATATAATTAATTCATGGCCTATGTTTTTCGAAATAATAATAATAGCCCGTTTTTATTTTCCACTGCTGGGCTCGGGCTTCCCTTCAATGCGAGGGGGATTTGACCATAGACCACCACGCTGACCCAGTGCGGGTTGGCGGACTTCACACGTCTTTCGAAGGGTACCATTAGACATGCAGGTTTCCGCACGATATGGTCCTTCACCGCTTAGCAAGTGATCATCTTTGATGAAAATAAGATTCGCACATGAAATTTAAAAATCCCAGAGCTGAGTCTTTTCAACCTGTGATCGTTGTTACCGAGGCAAGCATTCTACCAACTTGGCTATCACTGTTTTTTTAATGATAGTCAGATGTGCAATAATAATAGTTTATCCTTACTTAAGTGTCATTGTTTTCGCTTTAATCCGTGGCCGAAGCACAATCTATTTATGTAGCGTTGCGTTAGCGGAGGCGTCTTCCGTCATCCTCACAACAGATATTTCATAAATAAGAATGGCAGTGTCTGCATGCGTTCTTAATGACGCCACAATTAAGTCAACATGCGCGCATATTTTAAGACAATACTTTTTCTCATCTTGCGATTATAATGTTAACGGTTGTCACACAAATTTAGTAAAGTCTTAACCGGTTAGGGAGGGTTGTTGCTTTATTTAAAGTAGGTAGGTACTTAGTAATATTGGGGTACAATCTTAAAGAGGACTTCGATTAAACAGGTAAGCTAGTATCGTTGTGAATTTGAGTCCGCATTATTCGCTGTTTGAAGCCAGGAATACAATTTCAGTTGGATTTTAACTGTGCATGTCTAAAAAAATAACGTCTTCAAGATGTTTATCAGCTATTCGTTAGGATACGATCCGAGTTAATATATTAACTTAGTAAGTTAAACGCACCAATAAATTCCTTTTACCTTAAGGTGGAAGCTCAGGGTCAGGGCGCGAAATTCAAAATGTCAATGGTTTTTATTTTTTTACGAAAAATTTGGACATCTTTACGATGTAATTTAGTGTTTCGCGATATTAGCATTATGCATTGCATGTCTCGATGTATTAAGTTTGCTTAAAAAAGAACCTAATCCGATACAATACCATAAGGTTTGTAAAAACCGCTACTTTTACTAACTTAATGGTATTGTATCGCTTTAGGTACTTTTTTAAGCAAACTTAATACATCCAGACATCCAATGCAGAATGTTAATATCGCAAAACACTAAATTACATCGTAAAGATGTCCAAATTTTTCGTAAAAAATAAAAACCATTGACATTTTGAATTTCGCGCCCTGACCCTGAGCTTCCACCTTAAACAGACAACAATGCACGAACAAAAAGAGTTCCTAAACAATCAATTGTTCCACTACTTGTTGACGCAATCACACCATATGGTTATAAAATAAATTAGGTAGGTCGCTATGGAGAATTTGTGTCAACGACCCATAACATAATTTTAAAGATTGGAACGGACTTAATGCGGGGACGTTTCGCGGAGAATTGCATTTTATTTTGGGGTCCCGTCACTCGTGATAGATAGTTTCTCGACTAACATCTTAGAAGAGTTCGGTGTTGCTGGCTTCTTTAATTATCGATCATACTTGTTTGGTTTATAATTGGAAAAGTTGACAAGCCGAGGGTCAGTGGTGGGTTCCTCTTCCCCCATTTGTTTAACAATGGATTTCCGCCAAGTATCGCCTAGTTATATCAATTAATAGGGGTAGTCGAAGAGAAAGGTTATCAATTTTGATTTATTTTGTGAAAACTGTGTTTCTTTGAAATTTTATATGTAACTTTGGTGGAATATTAATCATTATGTGTCCATAAACGTGCACGAGTGTATGAAAATGAAACTAAATAGTAAAACATGACTTTTCCAGTTCGGCTAAGAAGTCCGGTAATTTGTCAGTAAGTATCCTCAACTTTACTGATATGGTTAGGGGGGGTTTATTTGGCCTTAATTAGTCTATGGATTAGGCCTGCATAGAATCTCCCATGTTTGATATTTAAAAAAAAAACATTCCACTCGACGTTTGCAAAATAACTACCCGAAGAGCATCGAGGGTATTATTTTATAGGTTAATACTTATAACGTCTTATCTACAGAACGCAGCTGTGCTACAAATGGATGGCGGTATTGAAGTGTAAAATTTAACGCCCATACACTGGTGGCAAGTTCGTTTCATCAATTTAACGTGGTTAGAAAATGTATAAAGAATCAATTTTGGAGGAAACTCTTTCTTAATCTCTTTGGATTTTATCAATAAGATTGGATGATATTCCCGTAAGCTTAAGTATCTACCTACTTCAAGTGATGAGTTTGTCTAGTCTGAATACTTACCTCCAACTATGTAGACATAATCGTGTTACTATTAAGACATCTAATTATATTAATTAGTAAATAATATAAGATAAAATTAAAAAGAGACAAGCCCGCCGAGTTTCTCGCCGGACCTTCTCAGTTGAGGTCGCGTACCGATCCGGTTGTAGAGTTATGAAAAAAAATGTAAATGACAATCTATAAGTGCCCCGTAGGCCTATACGACATAAATTATTTTATTTTGACTTAAGCCTGAAATCCGAAGAAGTACACGCGCTAGGAACAGCGACAGAAATCTTGCACAGACTCCTATAATTTATCAAGGAAATAACTTCTCGTGTACAATACAGACGCCTTATCTGCACTGTTTTTGTTAACAGACATCACTCAACTATCAAACAGTTGCTAAACAGCTTGATACTTAAGATATTTCACAACGGACCCATTTCATGGGTGCAATATCTTCACTTACGACATACAGCTATCGACTGTTGCCACTTGAGATGAAAATAAATCGTATTATCAACGATAACATATCCAAAGGAGTCTCCTTATTATCATGTAACAATGGTTCAATATCGTAAAAGAATTCTTAGGCAGTAGACAGGACTGCCCAAATAATTAAGGATTCCGATGAATATAGGATAAGTATTAAATAATAACATTACCGTAATTCCCGATATTTGAAACAGTTGAAAAGTCATTCCCCCGAATTTATAGACGTTTTATAACATTCTTAAACGTCATATAGTACTGCGCAAAGCAACACTCTTGTGCGCAGTACTATATGACGTTTGACAAAGTTATAATACGTCTATAAATTTGAGGGTTAGACTTAGAGCATCCACTTAGCATCAAAATTAAATTTAGGAGCACAGGCTTCGTTCAGGAGTTTCGGAACAGGGTGCTCGCTCGTCTATTGTTCTTAATTCTATTGAGAAATTGTTAATTTATATGCTCGCAACTTCCTTGCAATGACTGAATATGGTGTTACTTTAACCGACACCAAACGGTCAATCCAAATTGATCAAATACTTGCTGTTGCTTTAGCATGGAAGTTTCGCGAGATTGATTGCTTCAGTGCAATTGCAACAAAATTATTCTCGAACGAAATGACAATGCAATCACACAGCCAAATATTTCATTTGTGTGCAATAATTGTGAGTTTCACAGCGACTAGGGAAAGCAGTTGATGTAGAAGCAATTGAATTCAGTACGTCAAGTGCGCGATTATTCGTAAGCTAACCGTAAACTTTATAGTCTACCGTATTTTGACATTTTGTATGGAGAATTGAAAGTTTTAAATATCGTCCGCTAGAGGCGCTGTTCAATGCTCCATACAAAATGTCTAAGTACGGTAGACTATAAAGTTTACGATTAGCTTGCACTTGCAGGTGATATGGGTACAGAAAGAGGACGACTGCGCTTTGCTGTCGCGTCGATTTAATAGTGATCAATCTTAAAATATTATTTCAAGCAAGATCATTTGGTTTGATCGATCGATCATGTAAAGACATGTAAGTCTAAATATCTATGATGTGTTTCTCTTGGAAGCAAGATTGATAAGAACAAAGACGTTCATCTCTTTGTCTGATTTAGGGCTGACGTCACAAGTAGATGTCCTCTGCTTAAAGTCCTTGCGTAAGGTCGTTATGTGTTATTTATTCATTCAATTATATACCGTAGTACACCGTGTTTGGAAACATATTTTTATAGAAAAATAAAACTTTGTTTATTTGAATTACGACTATGAATGCTATTTGATTTTCCGGGTAAGTACTTAATATTACTTAGTGTTAGCTGTGCCGCGACTTTGTTCGCTTCGACTATCGCGCGGGAACCATTAATTTACCGAGATGCGGTTATTCAGCCGAAAAGAGACTATTGCGTTAAAATAGTAATGGCAAGACAATAGAATGTGTTCAATTTGATCGTGCTCACAATGAACTTCTCATTGGATTTTTTGTCGAAGAGTAATTTTTGCCGACAAATTATATCGATCAAAATGCTTACTAGACACAGGCACCTACACAGATATCGCGTTACCAGACAAAACAATGGTTCTCACGGATCTTGCGACAACAAAACAATGTCAATAAACTCAGGAACAGAAGGTCCGTTGTTTATGGTAAACAAACAATATTCTGTAAACGTGATAATTGTGTGGAATGAAATATTGTGATGCGATTTATTTACAAGTAGCATAGATATGATTCTTGTCATTCAAAACAAAATTCGTTTAGTATTTAGGTCTTTAGCTATACTCACCACTCAAATCGTAGATCTATTGAAATATCGTTTGACATGGAATTAAAAATCGAAATAATTTTATTTTAAAAGCATCTTATTCCTTTTTCAAAAACATATATACATTCATTTGTTTTTTGATATGAACTCACCACTCAAATCGTAATCTATTGAAATATCGTTTGACATGGAATTTGAAAATCGAAATAATTTTATTTTAAAAGCATGTTATTCCTTTTTCAAAAACTAACATTCATTTGTTTTTATTGGGTTTCGTATTCCCTCCAATATCGTTGCACCAAAGAGAATGTACCTACCTACACTTGACTTGATAACATTTGCAAAACATACTAAGAAAACTCGTATCATTTTCTTATATGACTTCTATCATGGAAACAACGCATCTCGAATGACACGCCATATTAATGATGTGTATGGACTAAGGCACTATAACATGTCTTGGAAATGTTAATTACATAAGCCCATAGACTTCTGTAGAACGAGGCTGATAATAACGAGTTGAAGGCATCAGTGGAAACAAATTTGGCTATAACTAAGTCTGAGCTTTGGACAATTTGGGATAAATCATTTCAGAAGACCCATGCAATTTAAAATTATATTAATTAAATTGTCAGCTCAGACATGTATACTAGTAATCAAAATAGAAACTGGTTTCGTTAGACTAGGATAGCAGCCTCAATTTAATTTTAGCAACATACATTATTTTATTTAGACACAGAGGAATCAAAATTATAGTAACTTTTCAGGTGGCTATGTAAGCGGTTAATAATAAATAGGCTATGTATATGATACATTATTAGATCTTGATAATTTGATAATTATATAACTACTAGTATATAGATTTTTTATTATGAAACATTGGACTATTATGTGCAGAAACTATTATCAATTATACAATAAAATTCTTAGTGAATTTGTCTGCCTGGTTGAACCTAGGTGATATTGCGGGATAGGATTTGATGATGTGTGGGTAATGTCCCCTAAATCCCCATCTAAGAGAAGTATTGTACTTAGTAGTTGTAGGTCCCTAAAGGGCTCATAGAGGTCATGCCAAGCCTGACTTCTACACATCCATATAATCTGTGAATATTTCACTTGCTGATGTGAGCAGGTTAAAAATTGTGGGGCCCACAACCTAAATAGTAGGTTGATGACGACTTCATGAAAAATATATACTTGGTAAATAATAATAAACATATAATTGATGAAGTTCTAAATACAATATCAACAAAGAAAGTGTTGGTATTTCGTTTTCTCAATTAACATTCTACCTACATTAGCTTTTTCGCTAATAAATCAAGCATAAATCACACCTACATCCTTAATTTTCTTTTTTATGTAACCCATGCACTACAGTACACACAAACGGTGGATGACTTAGGAATTCTATAAATACTCGGCACATGTCAGAAAAATATAGGTAAACAAGTACTTACGACCGTCATTGAAGGCATCTGTCGCGTCCAGAGGGATGACTAGCAGGGGGAATATGCCGCTGAGACCCACAAGGATCGACGCGAGACCAGAGAAAAGCCATGGGTGCTCGTCAAGTTGATCAGCAAACGTGAATAAATATTCTGGAAGTAACCCCGCCATGTCCAAACAGACGATTACGCGCGCAGAAATTAAATTCTTTTTTCGAAAATTCTATTTTTTTATCGTCGCGAAGGCATATTATTGACACAACTGTTGTAGAGTGTACCGCGCGTTAAACTAAATAGTTCAAGAGGTAATCAGCACACTAGAGATGTTAGCATTTCCGAGTTCCGAGATAAAGCAAGATCTGCCTGCCCAGCGGCGGCCGTGTGACGAACTAGCCTGCACTGAGATTGAATGCGTCTGGCAGCTTATCTTCCACCGATATTTTGAACACAAAGACGACCGTAAGTTCATAACAGTTTAAATAATCATCGTCTTTATGCGCATTTAAAATTTTAAATGAATAAAGTTGACAACCCGCCAAGCAAGGGAAAACAACAATGTGATCATGAATGAATGAATTATTTAATCATTTCATTTGTCTACGGATGAAATGTCAATGTGACAGCAAAAAGAACGTCTGAAATCATTCCTTTAATTTCGTAAGGAAATGAATGAATGGTTCCAAACAAGGATGACGTTTACCTGAGTATTACCAAAACTATAAAACATATTTTCTACCACAGTAGTTTTTAAATGGAAATATGTACAGCAAGATCGCTACCATGATTCTATATTCACGGATGTTACGTGCTAGACTACTTTTACTTACTTACAAAGACGTTTTATGATAACACTTTCTGAGTATCCATAGCTTTACTGATAGGGGTGAGAGATTCATTTCATCATTATCGACATCATCATTATCATCAAGGGTACTTATAAATTTACAACAATTATCAAGAAAACTTGACACGGACAAAAATGGCACTATTTCGTAGCCGATCTAACACTAAACTTTCTAATGTTAAATTAAGTAATAATAATAATATTTATAAGCATGTATGCTTACAACTCCAGACCTGCTTTGCACTAAAAAACTTTACAGTATATTTACAAATATATAAAGATTTCGCCTATTTATAATGGAAAGATACTTTCCTTGTAACAATATTAGTTGAATTAAACTTCTATAGGAAAATCCAACTGATTACAGTTTGTAACGTAAACATTATATTTATTTAATAAATTGGGCGAAATTGTACAGAAATTGTGCTAAAATATGCATTCATCTTCAAAACTTAAATAATTAACGTTAAACTATAGACGCCTAATGACATTAAACTTAAATTATTCAAACGAACATCACTCTTAATGACTTGGAAACTATCCAACTGCAAGATTGAAATGCAATGATCTTGCCCTGTAAACATAAACCGACAATCTGCGAATTACTATCCCTAGCCGTCTCAAGCGGAGGATAGATATACTATACGTTTCCAGCAAAGTGTGTTTATATCTAAATCACTTTGACACAATATATTCGCAGGGGGAACATGATGATACACAGAGCATTTTCTTTTCTAGTCGCGTTACTGACACGAATGCAACACGAGTCTTCTTGGCAGCCGAACGCTAACACAGCGCCCAGTTAGAGCGAAATGCCGCACTTATTTTGGCTTGCCAATTTAAATGTCCGATATATTATAGGTACATCTGCTACATTATAACTTTTCTAACCATTCGCATTTGTATTCGACGTTGAACGCGACCGGACAAGCGCCATGACGTTATACTTGGGCTGTTAAACTTTATGCGTTTTCGCGCCAATTGTATTAGTGAGTGATTTGAAAGCGATCGGATATTGCGGTTAATTTAATTGGAGTGCTAGTGAACTATTTGAATTAGGAAGTATGGATTCTTGGGGGATCTTGAATGTGGACAGCGCAACGATGGCAATCACGAGGGATGGCATGTCCTCGAGTTTCCGGCGCAAGCAGATGATGGTAAAATCAATTTAAATAATATAAGATAATCTGAGATTAAAACCCAAGTAAAAAGGTAGTCATCTTATCAGTGCTACTCGAGTTGTTGAAAATCTGAATACTGCTAACAAAAAAAGATATGGAAAATGTAATATCGTCTTTATCTAGTTGCTAGCTCTGGTTAAATTTTATAGAAATTCAATATTATTACGTGTAAAGCGCGTTAGTATTATGTTATCTGTCCACTGTAAATTTACTATATATATAATACTTTAAGATTAAAATGTATAGCAATTCATTTTTGAGCAAATTGTACCAGCAGACTTCGGGCTCTTTAAATTTGTAAGTCTGAAGAAGAAGAGCAACAAGATTCTCTGATTTCATTAACAAAATTGTAGGCGGCAGTTGTTACATGGCGATATTCGACGCATGTGACTGTAAATTTTCAGAATTTAGGACCAGAGGGAAATTAAACTACTCATACAGGGGAGTAGAAGGATTGAATTGATTGGAGCTAGCTTAATTTTTTTACTACGAAGATCCCATACGGAAAGGGTCTGTTTAATGAGGACCTAGCAAGTCTTAATACTGTGCTGATAACAGCGAAGAAAAGTGGGTGAACAATAACACACGGTTAAGGAATACATTTGTGATAATTCATGCATTTTACATTGGAATTAATTCTGGAAAGAATGTTTATCCCGGTTAAATATATGCTAAGCTTTTAGCTGTAAAATTAGAACCTGATACTGCCCATATGGCGGACACGTTTGAAAAAAAGAAAATTTATTATGACGAGTCTTGTTTAAAGAAAAATATTTTTCAGTGTTCGCTTGTGCGGAGAAATTTATGAATGCGTTAATACTATTTGTTTTCTGAAAATGATTTGTCTGTGAATTGTAGTGGTTCCTTAAATTCCGCTTTGTTTGAACGATATTAATCTGCTAGCTTATCGACATTAGGCAAGAGTGAATATATCAGGCAACTTGTGAACTACCTCCTTTGGGAGTAAACCACCATTAGCAGCGTCGGTATTTATATTTATATGCAGTAGTAGAAGTATTTTGACGGGTGTTGGGATGTAATACCATGTATTTATATCATTACACTGTTATATTTCTCCACCACGGCGCCACTTCCATTTGTATTTACGTTTTAGTATCATCATAATGATATACGATGCTTAGAAGACTCCATTTAAAATTACAATATTTTCAGTCTAGAGATAAATATTTGAATGCAAATTGCTCGCTCGCAAATTGCTGATGGATTGCTCGTAAAGAAAAGTTATTGATGCAAACAGTTACAGGTTTATTTTTAATTCAACCTTAATTGCCTAACTTCCGTGAATCGTTTATACATCGTAGGGTATTTTAAATTAATATGTCTGCTTATGCACATAACCACAACTAATTGAAAAGCTGAATTTTATTTGGTGAGGCCAGATAATAAGTGTCTCCAAAAGCCTATTATTATTTAATAAAAAAAAGTAATTTGCTAAGCTATCTTGTCTATACATTTACAAACTTCATAAAGAATAATGAGGCAAAAAATATTCATATAATACTCAGGAAAATAAATTATGTAGGCATACAAATTTATGTCTTTACTTTTACGTATATACTACCAGCCACACAGATCAATACATCCATGTATCCACAAAGATAGGCAGCTCACAACATGTTCATCTCCTTTTCATTCATAAGTCCTGTTCATAAGCTACAAATCTGAATGAATAAACGCTTGACAAGATGTTTATTACACGACAGCATCGGTCTCACATATGTTTCTGTCCATCAAGCTTGCATGTGCTATTAGCCTGGGTTTTAATTAAAACAACGTCACCGTATAAGATCACAAAACGTCACCTTATTATTAGATATTTATTTTAGTTCAACTAGTTGATATACCTACCTACCTGACTAAGGAAAATGTATTAAATTTGTTTACTGATAACGGTTTTTTTAGTAAATATTAAATACGCACATATATGAATTAACCAATGACAATAAACCCCGTTATTAATTATTATGACACTGGCGCTAGATAAGTAGGTAGGTATAGTTAGTAATAGAAGAGAAATAACATATAACGATGAAGACAAAATAATAGTGTAGTGAACGCAATAAAACTCTCAAAATGAGTCATTGGTCCAGGAAATACCTCCTTGGTTGCCAAGTTATCTCCCCAACATGCTAGCTAGCAGACAATACGCATCAAATGTCTATCCGTCCGACGTCGATGTATTTATAACTAAGGACGCCATGTCATTGATTGATAATGTTAAGACGAACCAAAATGTTATACGCCAATATAAAATTGTAAACAAGCAACCATATTTGTTTTTTAATCGTTTTATTTTTCGAAACACTCCCGTGTGTAATTTAGTTAGTCCTAGTAAAAAAATATATTATATTATATAAGAATAATATGGTTAAGATCAAAGAGTAATGGAAATTAGATAAAGGGTAAAGAGTAATACCGACTACTAACTACACTGAAATAAATAATAGATTGTTGTTAGTTATGATTATTAAATGTCCAAAATGAAATGTGTGAATAAAAATCTAATGAGGTTGCAGATAATTGACAAAGGTAGTATATCTACGTTATTATTGAGAATTATAAGTCTACGCTAAATCCCATTTGTGATATCTAGTACTGAGTCGTTGGCTTATAAATAATTTTCTTATACGTTCAGATTTCGTAGCTATTCAAATTTCCCGCTATTTAAATAAAATTATTATCCACGAAAATTATGAATGTCATCAACATTATTTTTAAACGTTAATCTAACCATAACATGCTCCATCCTAGATCTCATCGTCACTTACCATCAGGTGAGATCGAGATCAAATACTTGCCTATAATGTAATAAAAAAAAACAGCCGTCCATTTTTCTTAGGTCATTCATCGTTATTTCGTTTTAAAAAGTAAATAATGAACGGATTCCTAAGATGTTTCCCGCACGCTCAGTTTCGTCAACACCCGGATGATTCCAAAATTAACCCGAGCGTTCCATTTATTAGCTCTCGCCGCGATCTTTACGCGCGCATGCAGCGAACCTGGAAATATTTATATTCGATATATCGGCATTTTCTAATGCATTTTTAGTGTATAATATAGTGAAATATTAATATTTCGTTATGGATATACCGACTGATGTGTGGGGGCAGCTGGCATTGGAAGCCAGTCAAGTGTACTTGACGGAGGGCGGCCAAGTCAGGAGTCCGTTCGCTAACACGGTAATGTTATGTAAATAATTTAGCCTACAATTTCTTTCAGGAGTATTAATTGGTTTATGTGCAATTGTACTAATGGATTAAATTCTCAGTAGCTACTATTCGCGTGCTTTCTAAAAAGCTTTTTTTCTCAAATTCATGGAGATTTAGGTTGATAGGTACGGTCCAATGCCTAGCCAGTGGCATTAAAAACACATTTATTAACAGAATGCTCTTGATGCCATTGTAAGCGGACCATTATTTATATAAATTTAATCGTAGAATTAGAAATATAAGTAATATTAAAATGAGAAACGTTTTGAAGTCGTTTATGCAACAAGTATTATAATAACATTTTATTCATAGAGCTATTTATAAACTGCAACATTCGACATTGTTATATTTTATCGTTTGCCAAAGCAATAGATATGGGCGTCCGTGGAAAATGGAACGTAAATATATTGTTTATCGTTTTGTTTCAGACGATAGAAAAACTGCCCGATAAAGTATTACTGAATATATTCTCGTATTTGTCGCACCGCGAAATATGTCGAATGGCGACCGTTTGCAAGAGATGGCGTATGGTGGCATACGACACACGCCTATGGACCCACGTCAGCTTGCGACCTGAGATATCTGGATTACATGTAGGTTAGTAATAATCAATAAAAAAAATCATCGAAATTTTAATTTCCTACTATTGCAGTAGTTTTTTGATTACGGAGCAACCCCATTATTTTATTATCATGTTTTTTTAGTTTACAAAATTTTCACTAGATGGCGCTAACTAACTATATAAAGGGCGCCATTTACGATTGAATGAAAATATGCTTTATTTTCAGGTTCTCTGGAATCTCTATTGGCGCTAATATCAATCAGATTCGGGCCATCCCTCCGATACATCGAGCTGCCGATCGAATTGATAACGCACACTGTACTACACGAACTAGCTGCTAAATGCCCAAACCTTACTCACATGTTGCTTGATTTCAGTACTGGTAAGCACACCAGTGGGTCCTTAGTATAAGTTTTGAACGTATACAAGTTCAGATTACAATTGAATGCAATTACCTCACGATACACACTCTATATTTATCCAATTTCGAATGAAATCGTCTGATCATTAGATCATCACGAGGCACCTATTTATAATAAGCTTGCTCTGAGTTATATATCCGATCCGGTCCGAGTCCGATGGCCGTTGGGGCAGAAAGGTTCTAGAATGGCGACCACGAACCGGAAGACGCCCCCCACAAGGTGGACCGATGATATCACACGCGTAGCAGGAAGCCGGTGGATACGAGTGGCGGAGGACCGTGATGTGTGGAAGTCATTGGGGGAGGCCTATGTCCAGCGGTGGACGTCTTTCGGCTGATAGATTTGGATACTTGTCGAATGGTCTGAATCGACCCGCAGGTCTTAAAAATACTGATCTGTTACTCACGTCTGGTATCCTCTTAATTCTTGGTCACCGGCAGCCATGCAGCTCCACGACTTCTCGGAGATGCAGGCGTTCCCCACGAAGCTGCGGTACCTGTGCATATGCCTCTCAGAGGTGATCTTCATGGAGGGCTTCATGCGCAAGATATACAACTTCATCAACGGCCTCGAGATACTGCACCTTATTGGTAACGATATAATGATCATATTGTACATAACATCAACCCAAAGTATAAGTTAGATACCTGTTCAAATACCGACCGAGTTACCAGTAAAGATGTAGGTGTTTGTCAGAGGTGCTGTGTAAAGTACCTATGTAATGATTCAGAATAGGAATCAGTATCAGATTTTTTTTTTATTCATGTAACCAATAAGTACACAGTACTTATGAATCTTTAAAAATTATACAACATGCTAAGCTACAACTTTACCACCCGTTCGGAATGCCGTTCCTATGGAGAAGAACGGGCGAGAAACTCCATGGTTGCTCTTTTTAAAAATATATGTTAAATTTTTGAGCAGTACACTGTTATAGGTACGTGAGAACAATGTAGGAACGGCTAGGCAGGCTTTAGCAGCTGGTCAAAAAAATGTTCTAACTCTAACTATATAATTCCAAGTTAATGGCTCTTCGATTCGTCGACAAATTCGACCACTCGATCGGTATTCGATGTTTAGCGGAAAAGGGAAGATCTTGCAGCCAGGCGGGTGGTATGCCTGACGGGGCGGCCGCTATGCCTCGACGATTATTCTCGGGATCTTGTATATATGTTACTTACTCCGAAAACTCTTATAGCGCGATTCAGGATTGTGATGAGAATTTGTCTATTGTTCTGAATTCGTCTGCAGCGTCATATGTGCAGCTTGTGGTGCGGTTGAAGTGGTCGCTACAGATGCTTTTCAAACTCGTACTAATCCCCTAAACTTGTAGGCACTTACGAGAAGGTGGAGGAAGAGGAGGAGGAGATCTATGAGGTGATCAACGTACACAAGCTCAAGTCCGCCACGCCGAATCTGCGCGTCATTAATTTATACGGCATCAACTTTGTCGACGACTCGCACATCGACGCGTTCAGCTCAAATTGTATACAGGTAACACACTGAACGTAATCGTATCGCTATCGAGAAAGCACGCTGTCACTGTCATTTTTATTGAAGAAATCTGTGGTATGAGCGGGACTGAGCATACGTAACGCTACGTAAAAAATATTATACATAATTGAGCCACCAAATTTTAGTTTATCTGTGTGGTTTAATCAGAAGAATACGTTTTAAAAACTAAAAAAAATTGGCTGTGACGCCACCTCCATAAGCTTGCTCGTGTGTGACAGAGAGAGTATGAACCCAGTCCTTCCATCTGATTACGTTTACCTAATTGTTAAAGTTGGTAGTTGGTTGTAATTGTTAAAGTGTAGTTGCTAAAGTTGGTTGAGATCAGTCTGGGGTTCGAATCCCGGTTGAGTTAACCTTTGTGTGATGAGCCCGACTGTTTACACCCGACTCAAGAATGTTTAATATCTATTCAAGTATATTTCACCCCCAGTCTATTGTACTGTACGTTTTAACCCCCCCCTTAGTAAAACGTAAAGTCTCTACGCGACCGTTCTGAAGGGTTAAAACAATGTTCCGTAACGCGTAGTTCAACCCCAACTGTCCTCCCGCCCCTGTAACGCATCACAACGTTTCAGAAGACCCCCCCCCCCCAAATTCGTAACGTAATACTTGAACGCTCCCTTAGTTTGGGACCGTACAGTGGGTACGTCTGGCGATATTTATTTATTTATCCACTTCTCAGCTGGAGTGTCTGGCGGTGAACTTCTGCAACAAGGTCACGGGATCCACCATGAAGACGCTGTTCCAGCGCTCGCGAAGACTCACCTGTCTACTCATGAACGGATGCAGTATGTGATACCATCGTACACCCTGTCTATACCTCTCATTCAGTCACCGGATCCTCGGTAGCGAGATGATTCGGTCGTAGGGACCAAATCGTAAAATAGGGGACAAACTTATTGCCGTAATACCAAGCGAACTCCTCCTCATTGCGAGGCTAGTATATATAGGTATATAGTTAACCACACTGGCGGAATGCGTGTTTGTGAACTTCACAGGTTTTTCGAAAGACGAGCAGGTTTCCTCACGATGTCTACCGTCACCAACTGCGGTGATTGCTGGTGGCATTTCACCAGCATCCGCGTTTGCTTGGGAGAGCGATCGGTCATTAACCCATGTCGGAGAACTCAAAACTCCATAACCAAGGTTGGCCACTCGGCTATACGAACTTTTGCCCTTCCAAATTAAGGATAGGATTAAAGTTACTTTGAGAGGAGAAAAAACCTCATCAGAATCAAATTAAACTGTCAGTCCTTTTGCAAATCATAAACTGTTTGAAGAAATAGCAACAATGAAAAAGGCCTATCATACCCGTCTCAGGTCTCCAATCAGAATACGTGATGCAAGTGGAATGGGAGAAATCCTCGATCCAGGAGCTGGACGTGACCGCGACTGACCTGTCCACCGAGTGCCTCATCGATATGCTGTCAAGGATTCAGAACCTGAGGTTCCTCAGCGCTGGCCAGATCAACGGGTTTAATGACTCGGTGCTGAAGGCCTGGATGGAGGCGGGCACTGCCAGGTGAGCATGTGAATAAACACGTACGGTCCCAATTACGTAAAGCTCGTACTTATTATGGATAACGTAAAATAGACCGGGGCCCCAAGTCTGCTAACACAATCGATTAATAATCGAACATAAACCGCATA
Organism: Pheosia gnoma; assembly: GCA_905404115.1. Lineage (NCBI taxonomy): Eukaryota > Metazoa > Arthropoda > Insecta > Lepidoptera > Notodontidae > Pheosia > Pheosia gnoma. The sequence goes on from FR989916.1 coordinate 1,207,293, forward strand.
GTAACGGTCACTTTTGATAGATATCCCATACAACATCTGCCAAAGTGACAGTTACTATGCGGTTGATGTTCGATTATGAATCGTTTGTGTTAGCAGACTTGGGGCCCTGGGTGACATCAAGTTCCGAATCCATTCACTGTTGTGCAGATTTGTCATGACTTACTTTCTGTTTTAAGAATCCGCTTCAGAAAGCTCAACTCTGTAGCACCCCTAATCGGTACGAATGAATGAAATTTCGTTTAATGTAGATAAAGCCTTAGGTTTGAGGCTCGTAGACAGTCCTTACCGTCCTTCATAGGATATAAAACGATAATCCAATCACACTATCTGGAGAAGTATACCACACGTCCCTTGAAACTATGGAACCAGTCAAACCTGGAATCCACCATCACCACGCTGTTCTTCCAACTGTTCCAGAAACTTGGTGGCCCTGGACGTGGACTCCTCGGACAGCCTGACCGACGAGGCCCTGCACCGGTTCCTGTCGCGGCACGGCAGCCAGCTGCACGGGCTGGTGCTGAGCGGGATGCCGCACATCACCGACCAGCTGTGGCAGAGCGTGCTGCAGCTGCTCGTCAACGCCAAGTGTGTGATGACCTGACTAACTCCTGAAAAATACTTTTAAGAATCCAGAGATAGAATATAAATACTAAGTATCCCTTTTCGTGTATCACTATTTCAAAACGTGCAGGGTAGGTCCTTATACAGTTCATACTGAAAGGGATTACTAAGCCTGGAGTCTGTGCTTATTTGGTGCATTTGTAATAATTGTTACGTGAGAATTTCGATATCTCAATTTTAATTCTTTCTGGAAGAACATCTTCCAATTAATGCATGCAACTACAACTACCACAGTATCGCTGAACTGGATCGGGCAGTAGAGGTTCTAGAATGGTGATCACAAAAGGAAGACATAGTATAGGCGACTCTCCAAAAGCAACAACGAGGACGGATGATATGACACGCGTCGCAGGAACCTAGGGAATGGCAGTGGCAGAGGATTGGGATGTGTAGAATACTTTTGGGAGGCCTTTCACTGCTGGACTTATCTAGCAATGGAAGTCTTCCAACTGATGCCTGAATGGATTATTTTACTATGCCATGATCCCGAGGCAAACGTTAGCACTGCCTCGCCCGAGCCAAACGTTAGCACTGCCTCGCCCGAGCCAGCCTTGTTAGGCGCCGTGATCAGTCTGAATCACGCCATTAAGTACTGAAGGCAGGTTACAGAAGTAGTGGCAGAACTCTTAGGGAGTTATACCCAAAAGAACTTTCACCTTTATATCTAGCTAGTCCTATGCTTTCAAGGTATGCGTTTGTTTCAGAATACTGATCATGGGCACACAAGAACGTCTTGGCATCAATATACACGTGGATCAGGTAAGAATTAAATACGCTGAACGGCTGGTCAGTGGAAAGGTGCTGGTCTTAAAAAACTAGTAGACTACTAAATTTCCAAAACCATTCTATCTACACGCTATCGACACTCCACTGGAGCGTTTGTAAATTAGCAGAATTGAGCCCCTAGTGACGTTCGCCTTCACCGTAAAAAAATATTGTCAATAAAGACAAGTCGGCCGAATTTCTGCTGGATCTTCTGAGTTGAGGTCACGTTGCTATCACCGGCAGACCTATACAGAGTTTGACTTGCCTTTTTCACTGACTCTTCCCAGTTGATGGACGGCATCGCGAATCACTGTCTGAACCTGGAGCGGCTGGAGTTGCGCTGGGATCCTGAGAACTTGCGGTTCAGCGACAAGAGTCAGAAGGCCATCGACGTGCTGCGCGTTAAGTGCCTAAAGCTTAAGTGTTTGGTGCTCAGGTCAGTAACTTGAATCTTTATCTATGCTATGCTATCAGCTGAAAGACGTCCACAGCTGGACATAGGCCTCCCCCAATGACTTCCACACACCACGGTCCTCCGCCACTCGCATCCACCGGCTTCCTGCGACGCGTGTGATATCATCGCTCCACCTTGTGGGGGCCGTCCTACACAAAGTCTTCCGGTTCGTGGTCGCCATTGTAGAACCTTAGTCTTCATCTACCTATACTCAAATCGAATTTAGTCAATTTCCTGTGGTATGGCAATAGACTCGCCCCTATTACATTTGGGACCACTGCAGTGCACTTCTGCCTGCTCCTGGGATCTACAGGCGTGATGGTGGTATAATAAATGAATCGCTACCAAGTGCTTTAAAATAACTGTCGTGTTCCAGTGATGGTCGGTACTACGAGATCGTGAAGGCGAACTTCGAGCGCGCGGACCGCACCACCGTTGTACGCACATCCACCAACTGCCGCGTCGCGAACTACTACTTGCTCTCCAACTATAAGGACCTCATATTTAATTAACTGGCTCGACGATCTGATTAGCGCAGTTGCTAGTGACGCTGCTCTCTGCGCCGAGCGTCCAGGGTTCGAATCCTGCTAGGACAGTCTTTGTGTGATGAGCATATGAATGTTTGTACTCGAGTCATGGATGTTTAGTATATAATACTTATATTGGCTGCCGCCCACCGGTAGATTCACGATGCCCCAAGCTTTGTTGCGCATACGCAGCGTACACGCCATGCGTATGTAGTGGTAATGAGTGCTTATACCAGAGGGAATGTAACACATCGTTTAAGAGTAGGGACTAACATACATACAAACTTGTGAAAAAATACCAATATGAAAAGTATAATGACCATAAACGTTTTTATGGCGGGAAACTGAATAGTCATGGCGTCAGTTATGATTTAATTTCTAAAACTAGTGTTCCTGCGAGTTATAGTGAGTGATGTAAGTGGAATATTAACCATTATAGGTTCGGTAAAGTGCACGAGTGTAGGTAATTGAAACAGAGTGACGAAACTTGGCTCTTCAGTTTCTCACAAAAAATCCATAAAAAATCTTTCAGTAAAGTATCCATCACTTTACTGATTGAGGGTCGGGGGGGTATTTTACTTGGGCCTAGCCTTTGGGCCTGTGCAAATGCTCGAAAACTGAAATAATTTATATTACTTGACACTGGCAAAGTACCTAAGGTCAAATTAAAAAAAAAGTCCTACTCAGTCTTTCAGCTGAAATGTCAACCTCCAATGTAAAACAATTTATGTGGACGCCATTTTCATTTCATCATGTCATTCACATTCACATTCATTATTTTATTTATAATGTGTATTTATTGAATTTAATATTGCTATTAATTACTTGACACTGGCAAAATACCCGCTAAGTTGCGGGTGAGGCCATATTCATATCCATTTTATTTCATCGCATTTCATTTCGTAAAGAAAGAAGAAGAAGCTTTAACGTCATGGTCTGTAATTAATATGTATCGCACAGAATAATTACAAACCATGACGTCACGTGAGACCAAGCTTGAATTTTAAATTATTTGGGTATTTAATTGGTAGTATTTCAACAGACATGTAGGTGTAACTACTACGATTTATCGTGTTTAAAAAAGTATAATGCCGTGTGTTCAGTATATTTTGTTGTACATTGGTAGGCAACCTCGTCAATGACTGCCTGAATAATGAGTGTCTTTGAAACCTAACATGTCCCCGACTGTTTTATTAATAGAATTAATTTAAATGAATTAACTATAATTAGGTAAGCACGTAAGCAGAGCAATAACAATTTTATTTTGAATTCCAATACAATTTTGGTCTATTATCTGTCGCAAACAATTTGACGAGCAAAGCAACATAAAATGATAATTATAGACAAGTTCGAAAATATTTTTGATGTGGCCAGTACTGGATTAAGCCAGCGTGGGGCCTTGGACAAGTCTTTTAATGAGCTGCAGTTGTTCAAGGGGTACACATTCATCTGGATCCCCTAAAAAACAAGTTTACCAAGGGTTTTCAAGGTTTTGAATTGAAATTAAAAAAAAAAAACAACTTTATAGGAAACCCTTTTTTTAAACGAATGGGTTTTATCAGGTTTCGCTTTTAACTTAGCCGAATCCAAAGGTAAGCAAAGTGAATGGATAATCATAAGTCAACTCTGCGTTCAACAACCCAATCAAAACACGTGCATTTGAGCGTACGCGCGAGGCCCCACAAGAAGCGGGGCCCGTAGCAATGACTAATTCTTGCTATGTGGCACTGGTTGTAGCTACTGATAGGTACATGGACTTGTGAATCTAAGCGCAGGCGTGACAGATTTAGTACACATAACATTGATACAATCATACCAACACCACAGACTTGTTAGAATATTCAGACAGCTGCGGCGAGCGATACAAGTGAAGCCTAAAAAGCTATGTCCAGAACTTCTTAGTCTATGCCAACGTTTACTAGGCAAATATTTGTATGTGGTTGGTGACACTTACCACCACAAGTGCATTGTAAAAGTGGCCTCACTTTGCTAGGGGCAACGTTACGTGTGAATTTCTAAACAAGTATATGATCAAAAAAGGGTAAAATAAATAAAAAGCAAATACGTTTTCCTCATGAATAATTTCAAATGAAGTTTGTGAATATGGCAACACTCGGCTGTTACACTGATATTCCCTCTGGTTATATTTTCTTCAATTACAGAAGGCCAACGGTGACCTTTTACTCCAAACAAATGGCGTAACTATGTAATTTCTTTGCAATCCGATCCTTAGTTTTTAGGTCACGTTCACAACTTTCTTTGCAAACACCTAACAACTTATTTTGGTACACTTCTATGTAATGTCAAGTGAACGACTTGATGTGTTGAAGGTCGAAATGAATTATTTATGAATAAATTTCGGAAGCCATTGGTAGTCTGGTTCCAAAATGTTTGATTTATAATTTTAAGACAATCTTCCATTATAATAGTTTGTTCCATTTCTTTGAACGCACCTTATGAGTTCTTTATTGCATGTTTTTAAAACGATAGTTATGTAAAAGCTACCAGAGTTCATTATCCCTTATGATTAGGGATGGATCCATTGTTACAATGAAATTATCTTTGTAAAAATATTAAATGTTAATTGTTAGTTTTGTTTCATTTATTTCAAGTTAATAAAATTTGCGTTGCATAGATAAAAAAAATACAACATTTACTACTAAAATAATAGTTTATTTACAGTTTATTATGAGAGAATTATTACTATTTTTTTTATTTTAGCTTTTCCTTTATCGCCGAATATTAAAAAGCTATTTGTAAATACACCAACTGCCTATGTGTTTACAAATAACTTCATATTATCATTCGTAGTATTTTTAGAGAACATTTTTTTGGGACTTGGAAACTTACAATTTTAAATCTGAAGGGTGTACGTTACATAGGAGACACCAACAAAGTAAGTAGACAAAGTCAGCGAACACTAGGCTTACACTAACCTCACACATCGAAATAAACCATGCATCACAAGACCAAATTTTAACCTTAAATCACAGGACATCGATCTGATTTATAAAAAAAAAAAAAAACAATAACTTACTATACACATTGAAAAAGGAATTATACCACTCAAATTAATAGGTATCTAACGAGACTGTTAATCTAAGTGGTACGGGTCTTCTTCGATCAGTCACCTAACTCCTTCCCCTAATAATAGGTCTGGCTCCTCCTCGAGCAGCAAGTTCTGGTTGTTGCTATTCTCCTCGATCCCCGCTTCGGAGTTATTATCTTTGTTGATGTCGTTGTCGATCCTATACAATATGTCGTGACAGAGCGGACACCTGTCTTGTACGTACAGCCATTTCCTTAAGCAGACTCCGTGGAAATAATGATTGCAGCGCGTTATCTTGGCGGAGTGCATCTCTTGGTAGCAGATAGCGCAAACATCGTCTAGTCTGGTCAACTGATCGACCGACGCCTCTCGCAACGAATTGATTTTGTTGACGGCAGTACGCCGCTTCATGAACACAGACCAACCTGCCCTCGCCTCGCACCAAATGTTGAAATACGCGTGGATACACATCATTACAGCCCTTATAGCGCCACCAGATTCAAACAACAGGATCCAAGCGCCATTGAAGAAGAGGAAAATACCGAAACAGAACTCTATAGTATTCCCAAAGGCACGAATGTAATACACGTAATCGTCCAACTGTTCCCAAAACGTACTTCTGTATGCGTCGATGAGAAATAATGAGTAGATCATGAGACTGACGACCACTTTGACGATGACCTCTATACTGAAAGCGCTCACGGCCAGAAGCCACGTGGAGATGGTGTGCTGCGACCACAAGTAGACGAGCAAAGATATCGGGAACACGACCAGAAAGGAACACACTCCCAACGCTCTGACGTGCCTATGAGTGCTCGGGTTGTGCGACGCGCTCAGCGACATCAGCATAGGATTGACGATGTTGTGCAAAAAGTGCAATAGAGCAGTGAATAACAAGCAGAAGTTCCTACAGAGTCGAATGAACCTTTTCTCAGGGTTTAGTGACGTCAAGCCAGTCTGCAGCGCGAGTATGTAGAAAAGGATGGCGGATACGGTGCCTATGCTTTTGTCTTCTTCCTCGTCAGTCAGCAGAATCCATTGGAAGAAATTGCCAATGTAGTGGCAGAAGAATGAGATCACAGAAGTCATGCCGAGCACAGCGGTTATAGTTTCACATCCAGTCACTAGCAATGATTTAGTCATAGACGCGAGCGATTGAACGGCTAATATCGTAGATACTTTCAAACCTTCCTCGGCTTCGTCATCATAGTTGTCCATGAGAAGAAGAATGGCGTGTTCCGCTACGCGTAAGACCCAGAAAACTCTTAGAACGCAGGGAACATTTAAACGCATCCATTCGGTCTCAACGAGAGCCGAGAGTCCGTAGTTGCTAACGAAGAGTCGGCCGTGTTGATAGCCAGCATATATGACTTGGATGACGCTGTAAGCCGACGACCAGAGGACGTATTTAACAAGGAAAAGAGGCAATAACGCTGAAAAAACGGGCGAATGGTGCAAAAGGTTTGGAGGAACTGGCAACATGGCCAAAAATGAGGGTGCCATGAAACTTAGAGGTAATAATTTCTGAAAGGCCTGATGTCGCGGCCCTAAGTGGACGTTCCTAAATATTACGGACAAGGCGAACTGTATTGCGAAGTTCTGTATCACCAGGATGCCTGGTCCATCGAGATCAAGGAGGTTTTTCAAGTTTAAATTTAAAATGTCATCTAGAATGCTGGCGGAATGGTGGGAGGAGGTGGCGACGAGTGTCAAGCCTTGGATCTGCTTGATGGCGGACACGTTGGTCCAGTAGGACACGAATACAATACCGACAGAGGTCAAGTACAGGTATACGATGATTAGGTGCTTCGTGTAAAGAACGAATATGCATAGCGCCGACATGGATCCTGGAAAAAAAGAAAAAATATCGTTAAGAACAATTATTGAGGACGGTGAGTTATGTAAAAAGGGTCTTATAAGTATTTTTTTCTTTTGTTCTTACGAAAATTAAAAAATTGAATGATGAAAATTGACCTGAATAGTTTTTATCGTACAGCCGTGGAACCTTTTTTTTAGGGGATTTAAAATAAATAAATCGAAGTGCCATTTAGCCGGGATGCGGAAATATGCCTCAGGTGAGGGCTACAATCCCAAAGCGGTCAGTTTCGCATAACAGTAGGGTTGCCATGTTTGGTATTGTAACAAAATGAACTCGCGATTTTATTTTCAGAAAATAAATATAAATCACCGAATACAAAAAACATAAGAATTATGACATATAATTTGAACGACATATCCATCTATATAATTATAGTACATAAAAGATATATGACAATAACTATGATTGAAAGTAGTAGAAAGTATTAACGCAATAGAATATAAAACAATGATTGTTAGATTTTTTTGTCTTTGCGTTTGTGCGCGCTAATCTCAAAAACGGCTTAACCGATTTGTTTGCGGTTTCACTAATGTATTGTGGTAAGCTTCACTTTTTTTTTTTAAATTTCAATCAGTTCATAAATAAAAAAGTTATAGCAATTTAAAAACGCGGACGAAGTTACGGGCAACAGCTAGTTCTCAATAAAATCTTTTTACACCCGACTAGTTATGAAACAATACTCGACAATAATGGATTTTCAAAGGAAATTGCTGGTGGCTAAACCAATACAATACAATTCCGTTCAGCCGTTCTGGCGTGATTAAGTAACAAACATCCATCCATCCAAACTTTCACATTTATAATATCAATGTGATGTTCTTAGGCAAGCGCATTACTCGAGAACGGCTGGATTGTTTTTTATATTTAGTTTTTTTTATATTCGTAATATCCAAATGTCCGTAATATCGTAATGTCCAAATAAGGTTATTAGGGAAAGAAATATTTAAAATTTCGACAGGACAACGTTCGTCAGGTCGGCTGGTTATGAATGATATAGTTTTTTATGACTATGAATAAGATTATGTTGACTATAAACAAGACAGTTGGCAACCCTGTGCACCACATGTGAGTCGGGTCAGTGTAGTCGTTGATCGGGTTTCTCTCTCACAATTGCGCGGGTCGCGACTGCGCAAGCTTGTTTACTTTGTGTATAAATCTAAATATCATGAGTATGCAAGTTTATTTGTACTAATTTATTCTAGAAACCATTGAATGTACTGCTCGTGGATGTAACGAAGTTGACATCTTTGAACCGTGAGAGCGAGATGGCTTATTCACCAAACGCATGTTAAAGAACGATACGGATATATGTTTTGATTTCTTATATTTACGCGAACACTACACATTGAAATAAAACATTTTTTTTTTGGATTTTATCGCGAGTCCTCCCATGACCATGGTTGCTGTAAAGCAGACGAAACGGCGGGAACGTAAAAACATAAAATAAACGCGATAAATCCATTTTTATTTTATTTTAACGGATATATGTTTTCTGTCCCGGTCGCTGAGGTCGATTCTTTTATTTGTCAAATGGCAGTTGCATAAAATTTTCTTTGTTTATCAACCAGTAATAAAATAAATACCTAGTATCATCATCACCTCCAATAATAAGATAAATTCCCATATTATTTTGCCGTTTCATGCGCTGCCAGGATGTGGTGTTTTCTACAGAGTCTATAATCTATGGTAGCAACTTATCTTTTATAATACTTATATTATAAAGAGCAAAAGTTAGATAGCTAGTGAGCTTGGGCGTAGAAGGTAATCTTCAATACGACTGATCCAATTTAAAAAAACTGTGCACTAATCTGAAGTTACATTATTCCTGAGTGCTATAGGCTTTGTTTCAACGAGGTCCCGCCGGCGGCGCGGCGGAGCCACGCGCAGAAACTAGTGCCGTACGAAAGACTCATATGCCAGGTCTACTATAGCATTTAAAATTAGCTTAGCTCCCTGTGAACGGGGCGTACCAATCAGAAACTAGGAAAAATCTCAAGTCTTTTACAAGCGACTCTCCAAGTCTTTTACAAGCGACTCTCCAAGTCTTTTACAAGCGACTCTCCAAGTCTTTTACAAGCGACTCTCCAAGTCTTTTACAAGCGACTCTCCAAGTCTTTTACAAGCGACTCTCCAAGTCTTTTACAAGCGACGAAAAGGAGCGTCAACGGTCATGACAAATGTGACAATTACGTTGCCACTGCCAGTCTATTATGAGCCAATTGTTAGTAAACTTGAAAACCAAACCAAAATGTTGATGAATGACAATTTTTTTTGGCGAAAATTATATACATAGCTTAACAGTAATTTCCAGTACAGTGCAAAGCTCGTCTAATATGTTAATATTGAATAAAAAACAAGTTTTCACTATTTATAAAGCGTTTTGTTTGCTATTCATTGGATAGCACCCACAGTTATTCGCAAAAAAGCATGTACCGTAAATGTGTGGAGATGCTGTACCGTTATCCTCCGAGGCGTAGCGTACGTCATCGCGGTCAGTGATGAACTTTTGTGTACTTATATCTTTCGTTATTAAAGATACTAGCTGTTGCCCGCGACTTCGTCCGCGTGGTATTTAACAAAGAAAACCGTTGACAACAGCCTGCTCGCGTGTTCTGAGCCCGCGGGACGCATTGCAGGTTGTTGCTATCAAACTTAATCAGCCGCTGCGCTGCAACATTGGTTTTAATTTTTTTTCGTGAGATCCTATTTTTTTTTTCTAAAATAAAAGTAGCCTACGTTACTCCTTGTTACATCAGCTATTTGCCAGTGAAAGTCCCGTCAAAATCGGTCCAGCTATTTCAGAGATTAGCCGGAACAAACAGACAGACAGACAGACAAAAATAGTAAAAAATGTTGTTTCGGTATAGGTAACGTGTATACATCCAAATGCACTTAGTAAAAAGCGGTTATTTTAATATTACAAACAGACACTCCAATTTTATTTATATGTATAGATAAGCCTCACTTACCGCTCGATACCTAAATTAAATGACTAATTACATAATGTTGAGACTGTTAATCTAATCAAAGCCTTAGTTCAAATTTCAAGGCCATGGCCTTTCTTTACTCCAAGTTTTTTCTATAATGTGCTCCTTGTAGCTAATTGCGTTTTTTTTTATTTGTTTTATTAAAACACAAGTTTCAGTGATACGTTTGTATTTTATTTTTGAAAAGTAGGTACATATACATACATACATATAATAGAAAGAGCCTTAATTGTAATTGGAATTTTTTTTTTAAACACCGTAGCGGACATTTTTTTCGAGATTGACTTCAAATGCATCATGTTTGAAATGTACAAATTTTAGTTTTTTGTAAATTTTTGAACGCGTACGTTTTTGTGCCCGAAAGTATCCATGAACTTGAACGATTTAACTATGCAGAAAAAAATATAATATCCAAATGACAAAATCATCGATATTGGATTTTTATATTGTGGTTTCATTGTTTGATCCGATGCATCGAAGCGCACGAGCATTCTCCATCACTGTTTATTACACGCGGAAGCAATTCATGCTATCCCTTTTAAGTTCTATCACGGATGCTGACCATGCACTGGTGGTGTCAAAATTATAACACGTCATACAAAAAAATAATGATGGCTCACACCTTAGGTAGAATTTAAGCATTAGAGTAGCGTTTAACTATTCAGCCAATTTGTTCAATCATCTACTAACAATCTAATTTCTCCATGTAATGGACCTCTTGAATAATATGTGAAGTTAGCCGACCCACGTGGCGGACTTTGGCCGAATCCCCCACGTCTGGAGTGGAAGTGTACCCGGTATAATGGCAATAGGCTAGCATATTACGTTGCTACCAAAGGTTTTATCAGCACAATGTGTGTGCACCTCTGACTTTCCCATGGGGAATATAGAAGCCATGCTATATGGGCCTCATAGTTATAGGAATATGGCTCCTTCACGTTCGCAATGCGAAGATATTGCATTGGTAATATACCTACCTAGGCTTGTTTATTGTTATTGCCCTGTTATCACAGACTTGTTTAGATGTTCAGACGTAACGTTGCCACTAGATAGCGAACTGAAGCCACTTTTTCATAGCATTTGCATTTCAATACATTTTATGCCTAGCAAATGGTCCAGCATAGACTAAAAAGTTCTGGACATTGTTTTTTTATTTGCGTGCGTCAATGTGTGTGTTAACATGCTAGACCAATGATGTTATAGGCTTCACTTGTAGCGCACGCCGTGTGTTGTCTGAATATTCAAACAAGTCTGTGCCTATTATAGAGCAACTGGCCAAGAGTGGTTTTGTTTTGGTAAATGTAACGCAAGCAAGTATTTTACACTCCCGCCGTCGGCCGGTTGTTCACACCAGTATAATATAAACTGTCTCGCCAGTTGGCTAGGTCAGCGCGTCGTATAGGTTACATGAACGTGCCAGTTTGTTCGGGGAATCCTTACAACAGAAGTCGTAGGTACAGACTTAAACATGAGACATTGCAATATTAATTAACCAGATCTCAGACTCGTACGAAACTTTGAGCCAGTCAATTATCAATACACATCCAAACATTGAATAAAACTATAACTTAGTCGAACTGAATGCCGAATGTTGAAAAAAAAACAGTCCCAGAAGACAGTTTTCAATACAGAAGCCGCATCCGATGTTTGTCTGTTCGTCTGTCGCGTATAACGGTAAATATAAATGCAGCTGTTTGGTTACATCTTAGTTCGTACTCATTGCACCGCGAACGATCAGAAATGGATTCTCCGAAATGTCTATTTTTGAAATTCTCGGTAGGTATTCATCGATCATCAAGATCGGACGGACGGCAGACAAAAAGATTATCTAGGTAACCGTCGCGTCGGGTCGGACTAGTCGTACATATCTGTCGTTTATACGATTGCGCTTTTTCAGTCCAAGGTTTATAACGTCGATAATTAGAAAACCGGTATTCAAAAAAATAAGTCTTAAAAAAATATAGCTCTAGTTATGGTCGATTAACGATAACCTTGTACTGTTATGAATAAAATATTTTATTGCAAGAAACACACGGATCTATGAATAATTAAGTTCAGCTGGGTATTATAATCATAATAGGATAGATATGTTACTTATTATAATTCCGATAGCGTGTTGACCCTGAAACTTAATTCGAACCTAGACAACATCGTTTTAGGATACTTAATCAACCATCGACAAACCAACAACTGTTCCTGAACTATTCCAGGTCATTGCAATGTTTCGTTTCTATTACATGATTTTCAGCAGAGCTCACATGTTATTAAACTCTTATAAAGGTCCGCTACTTATTGGACCTAAGTCGCACGCAAGCATTCTATAGGACCAGGGTTCATAGCTGTATACCTATGTCGTTCATGACTGCTTGGTCACGAGCGTAACGGCTAGGAAGAAGTTAATAATTTAGATGGATTATTACGTCATTATGACTATTTCTATGCGGGAGGGGCTTACAGCAGCCGGCTGCTGATGCATCAGGTGCGCCGAGAATACGATGACGGGGGCCCAGGCCCAAGTAACTATTTTTCGTAGCCCAAACTCGGCAGAACAGTAACTTTACAAATTTAGATATAAATTACCAATTATTATTATTGTTTTTACTGTGACCGGTGCGTGGCCTGAGCTTGGTAGATAGGTACGCATTCCGGGGCGCCACATAATCTAGAAACGGCCCTGTGACTACTTCTGAAGTTATGTAACGGATGTTCAAAAACCTGTCTAGATTACAATATTAAATAATTCAGGCCCGCCACTAAACGGAAGACGGAAGCCGCGAAGGGAAATAGGTACCTAACGCAGCAATGGCAGCGCTACCGGTCGGCTGTCACACGATATTCCAGGATGCGAGCGGTAATAAGCCTGACGATCTTCACAGCTGCAATCATCTCGTTAACCAATCAGTGGAATGTTTAATTAAAAATATATGTATGAAAATATGTGAAAACCCGCTCCTGATATGATCCCTTACTATGTAAGACGAACTTTACAGACGACCTGATTAGATTCTGGACAATCTTGTGTGATGAGCACGAATGTTTGTATCCGAGTCATGGATATTTAATATTTACTGTACAGTACTGACCGAACTGTTGGTGTGTTTGTCTTGTGATATTATTATGGGCAAATACAGGTACCTACTGTCTTATTTCTTTGCATAGCTTTCTTTCTTTACGAAATGAGATGCAATGAAATAAAATGGATATGAATATGGCCTCACCCACAACTTGGCGGGTATTTTGCCAATGTCAAATCACTCTCTGGTGGTAATTATATCTGATAGAGTGTTGACAGTTAGTGATTTTATTATAACTTCTGTCAACCCAACAGCCAAGTTCTTTGGCAAACAAATTGGGGGCAATATTGCAGCTGTGTTATGTGGTAAACATCTAAAATTGAATCAATCACAATTTTTATTAAGACATTTGTTTGACGGCCTGATTAGCACAGTTGGTAGTGCTTTCTGTGTTGAGGATCCTGGCGTTAAATTGTGGTAGGAACTTTGTGTGATGAGCATGAATGTTTGTACCCAAGTCGTGGATGTGTAATATCCATATTGTTATCATATATTGGGTTTACCTCCAGTCCATTGTAAGGTACCCACAATACAAGCATTGCTTAGTTTGGGACCATATAGTTGGTGTGTTTGTCAGGCAATATTAGTATATAGTAGCATAATATTTTGTAACTTTTGACAATTCATAAGTACAGTATGTAATGGTCTACGTGAATAAAAATATTCTGATTCTGATATAGTATTTCACAACCATGGAATAGTTATGCAAACACATTTTGTTTAAAATACTTATGATCATCCAGTTTATATCTCCCAGGGTGCACACATATATTAATTTAAGGACTGTTAAGTCCTTAGAATTTCTAAGCCTATTAAGAGGTCTTGGGTTTGATTCCTACTTCTACTGTGAACCAACTCCTTGCACAAACATTTAGCTAGCTTGGGTATTTTGCTGTTCTAGAAGCTAAATATCCTCCAAGGTCCGGCAATATATTCTTAATAAAAATAAAATTACATGCATTAGACTAACAAACATGTAGACAACACTATAACTATGGTGTCTTCTTTAAAAGCATGGATTTTTCTTTATACATACACAAAAATGCTGCAAATATTATTAGATAATGGAAACGAAAACATACTACAACAAAACATAAATATAAAGGTTTAGTACAGTGTGTGATTTAAATGAAAATATAACCTAAAATAATGTTTAGTCATAGTGATACTCAAAAAAATATACAGGTGATCATAGATAAATGAATAGAATCAATATGTTTAACTAAGTCAAGATATCAACATAAATTACACATGTACATTGTGACACTGCAGAACAAACAGCGGCCAACAGTTTCGACAGAGAACTTGAGTTGGGAAACGAAATGAAAGGCAGTATGTTGTAATGCCCGTGCCAAATAAAAATTTGTACCCACCTAAACAGCACACGAGGAACTTGAGGAGCGTAAAGATGAACGCATTGTAGAAATTGGCATCATAGTAATTGATGGCCGCTTCCAAAACATCTACATGGTCGATGGTAATGTTGCTGAGTACGGACACTTCCTCGCTGCCCGACACTGGCAGACCCAAGCTGATCTTGAGGAACTCATCCACCACAAATAGAGGCGGCACCCTCAGGAGCACCTCCACCAGTGCCAGTGCCTTCGACCTCAGAGACATTATTCATTTATGCAGACCTTAGCACACGTTACACTGTCAATTTTGTGAGCGCGGCCAGAGCGAAGGGCTTACACTGTTTACTTCCACGGGGTGTTTTTTGTTGTTTTACAATGTATCTACACAAACTTATTTGATGTCACGTAATAATAATACGAAAATAATGACTGAAATTTTTGCGACAATAAAAATTTGACACTACAAATTTAGATGTTGCCAAGCTAAAATAAATTTCAGGCAGGGTTACTAGTGTATTGACTTTTTCTACCATACTATGCATGTGTCGATCGTTCAATTTAGGCGATCTGGATCAATACTGATCCGTTGTCAAAACGAACCGGTTCGTACGACCCGATCAATTGATCGATTGGTTCAGTTCCGGATAGGAATGTAATCGATTGATTGATTTCGTTTCGGAAACCAGATTATAGTGTCAGATCCGATCCGACTGATCAATAACCGCAGGTCGCCGGGTCACTATATTTTTAAGGTTATAAAATTCATGATATTACGATACTACGGAATTTGCCAATTACAAAAATAAACCTTAATGGCGTTAATTTAAGGTAGACATACGAATTCGTAGTAATTTGCAGTAATGCATTTTTCTTAGGGGCGGTCACACAAATTACAACTCTCTGTAATATGTAGCCATATTACAGAGCCGTCGTTCCATTAACTTGAAGAGGCGAGGATATATCAGTTTTCTTTCTTGCCACCACGTAATTGGGTTTTCTGTTCTTTTTAGTAGTGGTTCGTGTAAATATTTGTCAGTTTCAATTATAGAAAATAAACTTAGTAGTAGAAGATAAACTTAGTGCATGCTGGCACTAAATTTACCTTCACCAAAATAACATTCGTTAGATCCTTTCTCCATAAATAATATGTTAGTATAAGTTTAGTATAGTATATATTTTAGGTATTATAGGTAAATATATAACTTTTTACCGGTTTCAAAAACACGACAGGACATCAATGACCGCAGGTCGCCGGGTTACTAAATTGACGAGTAGTGCAATTGATTTGAAAACAATGAAATTGCAGATCGTTTTAACTATTTACCTATATTTTTATTTTAAGCTTTATTTCCAAGAAAATAAAATTCATGATTCTAGGATACTACATTCGCCAATTCCAAAAATAAACCTTAGGTTAGTTAATATAAGGTAGATTATTTCGTTGTAATTTACAGCCAATAATGCATTTTTCTTTGGGGCGGTCACACCGCGATCGGCTGTGGCTCGCTCTCGCTCGTTCAAATTAATCTGACCCATGCTATCTCAGTCGCACGATAAGATCGCGATCTGTAGGATCCGTGACAGCGGGACTGATTGCAGCCGCGGCTCAGTTCAAAATTCGAATGAACGAATCGTATTCGCCGCGGCGACCCGATCATTCGCGTGGTTCTCGCGAACCGGATCATTTGATTCGGTCAATCGCGAACGACTCAAGGCTATACCATACCATAACTGAAGGGAATAAAATATTCTACCTCTTTTTGATCTCCATTAAAAATTCGAATAACAGTGTATTGCAAGTGTATTGTTCATATTTTATCAACTATATACTTCTTGTATTTATTGGGATTAACAAATTACCAAATCCGTAAAAATTTGGATCCGTAAGAAATTATTTTTGCACAAACTGGCATATGATTCTATGCTGGCATATCATGTCGATAATACACATGCCAGCTGCAAGCAGCAAGGTTTCAAGGTTTATAATACCCTCCGCGCGAAACCTCACTCACCTACGCACATGCAATCAAACGTCTCTGCAATCTGCTCGCAGATCACCTACTTCACAGAGTACCTACTATATATATATAGGTACTAAACCTACTTGAAGGGCTCTTACTGTTAACGTGAAATGGGTTTTGCTTTTGTGGGAGTAGCATATAAGCTTTTCCCTGCATATTTTTATCTACGTAACCATGCTTGAAAGAAGGGATATATATAGGTAGGTGCCTACCTAAAATTCATTTTATGGTCGGGAAATCCCGGGTTAGCAGCCCACTATCGTTTACAAAATACCTACCACACAAGTAAGAGGTAGGTATTGCTTTTGTATGAATACCTATCTATCTACTTTTTGATATTCGGCTCTATATAATAAATATTTCGGTTTTTTTTTCTTTTTGGCCCGATATACTTGTGTTTTTTTATGCTGGGAATATGTTTCATGTCAACGCGCAAGGGACTGAGGCTATTATGTGCTATCTATAGACCACCACACTAGCCTTGTGCGGATTTACGGACCTCACACTTTAATAAAGTACTGCCTACAAAAAAAAAACAAAAAGAAGGCATAGGTACATACTTACATACATACCTACCTAACTTTTTTCACAATTTAAAAAGCAGCCACCATAGAGAGTAGATAATTGGTAATTACTTATACAAGGTGTAACAATAATAGTGTAAAATATGTTTTCATGGCCAACAGTAGATTATAAGGAAATCATAGCCAAAGGCATAAAAAAAAATTACACCCGTACTAAGCGCACGACTGAACGCTACTAATTCGCATTGTGTCAAAAAATCTAATATCATATACACAATTATTTTATACATCCACAAATAACGTAAATAAATAATAATAAATTTCACCAGACGAACACACCAACTATACGGTCACACACTAAAAAACACTTGTATTATGGGTACCGTACCGTGGACTGGGGTGAACCCAGAATATATTACTTATATGTATAGATATTAAACATCCATGACTTTGCCTTGGGTACAAACATTCGTGCTCATCACACAAAGTATGTCCATACCAGGATTGGATCCCGGGACCCTCGGCACAGAAAGCAGGCACCGACTACACTAATCAGGCCGTCAAACATGACCACATGATCCATATGACTCGTTGATTCATCTGTTCAAATATTTTTGTTACTCCTCATGTAGGTATACTTATTAAGAGTACGTAGGTTAATGCCTATTCGATAAATCACAAACCGCCCACGCATGCTAATCATGCAATTATTTATAACATAATCTCTAAAGGAGTCTATCGGTCTGGAGTGTGGTGGAACGACCGGCTTTAACCTCAATAATATTGACCCGACTTTAATTTAACTTTGTTGCAATATATTGATTTCTTATATTTACGCAAAATACTACACATTTAAATAAAACTAATCTTATGGATTTCTTTCCCGACGTTTCGGCTTCTTTACAGCAAACATGGTCACGGGAGGACTGAGGTGGTTGACGTCCTAGGGTCATAGTTTAAAACGGGGTACCCTCATATTTAGTTGTTGCTTGCGGTCCGATTTATGCAGAAAGTGTTCAGTGTCTTGAGGTCTTGCAATGGTGTGCTTGGTTTTGGATTTAATAATATTAATTACTGGATCCCAAGTCGGTGGTAGCACCCAGCTATCTTCCCTATTGAAATTAGGATTAGGAAAAACGCGATATAATCCGTAAGATTCGTTTTATTTCAATTTGTTCCTATAATTATAAAATCTTACCTATGTCTAGGTTTTAACTCGTCGAGTGAGTCAGTAATATTATTTAAAATAAAACATACCTACCTACCATAATTATATTACATTTGCGATGAAAGCTTCACGGGTAAGTACTTTGCAAACTTTGGAAAAAGCGTCCGCCATATTGGATCGATGTTACTTGGCGGGCTTCGGCGTACGGCTTCACCAGTTCAGAGGCAAATTAAAAACGATCCTTTACTTGTGAGGCAAGTTATTGTTGGTAGCTTTGCGGTGGAGCTTTGAGGGTGGGTGAGGTATAGCCGACTGTGCCAAAGGTGGTTTGTGTTTTAGACATTGGAGTTGGTTTGTAGTTAGGGATTTAACAAACGCTGTTTTCATACTGGGGGCGACCTACGCGCTTTTGTTTCCAGACTGGATATTCAACTGCCTGCAATATTATACCTTAACTCAATACTACATAGGACTTCTCTACTTATCCTAAAAGGGAACACATATAGTGCAAATCACGAAAAATAGTTTTACGGAACAGAAATTGATCGTTGAAGTAGGTTTCAAGACAATATGACAGAGCGATACAGAGGTGAGTATAGTGACACATAATTATAATAGATACCTAATACTCATTGTCCTAACACATCTTATCAATGATTGTTTAATAGGTACCTAGGTACCTATTTGTCACTGTATACTATAGAGCGGATCACTGCGATAATCCTAGGGCGATTGTAATGGTCCAGACAATTTGGAACTAAGAAAATAATTTCGCAATCACGCTGGGCTAATATCAGGAATTTTGAAAAAAGAGACTTAGTTGTTGAAATATTTAGTGCTGATTGTCCAGTGCAAGCACCGTAATTCAGTCTGGAATGGGAGTGGAATAAGTAGATTTCTTGTAATAAATGGCATAATAATAATATCGCCAGACGAACACACCAACTATAAGTACGGTCCCACACTAAGCAAAGCTTGTATTATGGGTACCGGTCATAGGTAGTAAGTTGATCTAGGACATCAATGTAGGTAGGTATCATATATGACAAAGAATCAAATAAAGATACTTATAACTATGGCTATGATCATATCAAACGCGCACGAATAGTTGCAGGCACAGCTAGTAAATAAAAAAAAACTAAGCAGGCAGGTACCTAAGTAATCTTTTCACTACTGAACCCTTTTTATAACGGAAAATAATTTCCGTGAGATTGTTATTAGGATCCCAGTGGGATAATTTTTAGCACCCATCATTTTTACTACCCAAACATTTTTGTAACAAAACTTTTGCTGTGCTCATATATATAATTTTCTCACTTCCAAATCCTCAAGCACGCGTTCACGTAAAGATTAAAAGATGATCGATATAAAATTACAATAATTTACTTTTCAAAGCCGCAACCGCCATTATAGCACAAGCGCGCCAAAAAAAACAAGCATGGCGGCTATCTGTCAAGGCACGCGCGCGCCACGCGCCGCCCTAGGACGATTAGCGTTACTCAATAAGAATGAAGAGATAAGTGATGAATCCGCAATAAAATATTAAATTACACGCTACTTACTGTCTTTTATTTACATTTCCGATAGAGCTGTATCGTTTTACAAGTTGGTTGGTACGATGTTATTTGTGGGAATTGATTTTGTTGTTCTTGCAAATGGAGTGCGGTTGGACTGATTGACCGAGGGTTGGTCGATTAAGCAGGATACGTAATTGCTTTTGTTGTAAATAGATACTATTGTTAAGTGGTTTGTAGATCACTAGAAGAGGTTACCTAATCAACTTTCTGATGGAAACTTATGATCCAGTTCATGATATAGGTATGATGGGTAGGTATTTATAGCTTGGGACTGATCGCTCAAATATGTAGCGTCAATTAAGATGTCAAAGTGTAGCGTAGGTGCGCCTCGCAAGGCTGGTGCTGATCATAACTTTTCAAATATACAATACGTACTATTGCTATTCAGCGAGGAAAGACGGCCAGCGTCTTGGATACGGTACCGCATGGGCCAAATTTGTTACACTTTTTGTAGACTTTTGTAGTTTTGTAGAACTAAAATAGGTAAGTTTTTTTATTCTCTTTTTAATGTATATTTGCGCTGTACATATCGTGCAACGAGCTCAGATATTGTGTAAATCTATGTTTGCGTTTATTTTATGTTTTTTACGTTACCGACGTTTCCCGCGATAAATTCCGCAAAATCAGTTTTATTTCAATAACTAAATGCCACTGCTAACACTGAGTCTAAGTAGGTATCAATTATAAAAAAAAAACACTACTGTCGGCCCCTTTAAGTAAACATTTACCTGTTATAACATCAATTACAAAGCACCGACCACTTGCCGCTAAGCCCACGGGCAAACACAGGTGTTGAACCTATACTTGCTAGTTTGTTTGTGTTACACAAACTGTTTGTGTAGGGATTTGTTATGGGGAGATCAGTTGGTCGATGATTGCTGATTTTTATCTCATTTTTTTTATGAGTAGGTATAGTGCCGTGTGAAATAATATTATTGTGTGAAGTATGTGTGAAGTCCACCAACCCGCACTGCGGCAGCGTGGTGGAATATGGCCTAATCCCCCTAGCATTGAGGGGAGGCCCATGCCCTGCAGTGTGACATTAAAAAAAAGCACATTAGAACAATAAGGTAGAACAAATAAAAAAGTAGAAGCAATAAGAGGCATATTGGAACCTATATTATCAGAAATACTCAAAGTGTTTACACCTTTTCAACAAGCCGATGTCTCTGCCTGTCTCAGGAATCGATCCTGCGCTCCCCGATTCCCAATACGGGCTTAGAATGTTCGTCGTGACGTCATCTCCGACGGGCTCATCCCCCTATCCGGTTACCGGACAGTGCGCACGTCACCCGACACTTCCGTTTCCGAACGATCGACTTTCCGACAGGTGAGCTCCCTGAGCCGATCGATGAATATGAATTTAATTCTATTTTCAAATAATAATAGGTGTTTTATTAATTACTATAGGTACGCCAAATCTCATCCAAGTTTACCTACTAGGAATGCTATCTATCGTTGTCAGCCATTTTTAACCGCCTTCAAAAAGGAGGAAGTTCTCAATTCGGTTTTTTTTATTACAATATACTTCGTCTTCGTCTTCTTAGGTGGTCAATCAGCTACAAAATAGTGCCATTTTTGCCAGTGTCGAGTAATTATTGATAATCGTTATTGAATTATATATGTACCTCTGATGTAATAATGTTGATGACGATGATGATAATGAAATGAATCCCATACCCCTGTACGAAAAGCTGTGGATACTTTACTGAAAAATTACCGGACATCTTGGGAGAACTTGAGAAGTCAAGTTCTTTATTTTATGTTTTCCTTCACTCGTGCACGTTTATGAACACACAATGGTTAATATCCCACTAATATTACACGTTATTTAACAAAACACATTTTTGGAAGATAAAACAAAATTGACAACTTCACGGTTCAACTTCCCGCCAAAAAGTCCTACAATATACTTTTTTTAACCGACTTCAAAAAGGAGGAGGTTCTCAATTCGGTTGTATTTTTTTTTATTAATTAATTTTATTTGTTATTGCAATTTTTTTATCGCCAGTCCAATATGCCAGCTATAACTATAAAGTCCCACATTAACCATCGCTTGTATTATGTGTACCGTACGATGGACTGGGGGCGGACCCAGTATATAATACTTATATAGATTTTAAACACCTATGACTCAGGCACAAACATTCGTGCTCACACACAAAGTTTCTCCCTACCAGGATTCGAAACTCGGCACAGACACAGCAATCAGCTCTACGAAATGGTCGGATTGTAAAAAAAAAATAGTAGTAGTTTTTCTCGCACTCCGTGTGTGGTTCGGACCACCAGCGGGGAACAGCTCGATCCACAGGCATCGCTGCTCACTGGTCTGGATGGCCTCAAGGCCTGTTGCGCCAACCCGTCCAATATTCACACGGTGTAACATTCCACATCGAAAGACTTTCGCACGGCCGAAAATATTGAGAGTTTTTTGCGTTCCCAGCATCCGTCGGTAAATTTGTTTGGTTTCTTTGAAACTTTGCTACCTACTTATGCCTACGAATTTCGCGGAATCTCCGGTCGCGGACATTTTTCCATTACTTTTAATTACAGATTTGATTATTCTCGGAGAAACATTACCGGCAGTTAGGAACAGCACCGTGTTGAACTCTCCCGACCCCTCCCTTCCCCAGCTGTTTAAGCCGAGGCCGCCTTCCCGCAAGGTGCCCTTGAGCCTTATTACCACCCTCTACCCCAAGAGCGGCATGCCTCCCAGTGAAGATATGAAGGTTAATCGCGGCCAACACCATTTCTCAATTCAAAAACGGCACACAAACATACATATAGATACTTGCCTATCTTAGAGGATTTCTATTGAAGAATCAGATGGGCGTTTCCAGACCTACTTACAATTTCCCGCCTGTCGAATAACCAAGTTCCGATGCAAGAAAATTGAACACGGAACAACGTAATAAATAAAAAAAAATCTAGACAGCATTCAATGCCATACGAGTTACCTGCTAATAGCAAGTAACTACGTGCATTGAAATAATATAGGTTTTCTAACATTCGCTCCAGATTTTAATTTACAGGATAAGTATCATAAAAAATGATATTTTCAAATAATTCCTCGCATCTGGTCTCACAGCCCGCAACAGCCAGCCTGGCCCCGGGACAGCCCGCTCGCATGACCGCACGGCTACCTGGGTGGCCCCGCGCCGAGGACATCACACTAATCGGTATTGATATTCGTATCAAATTGCGGAATCCTGCTGTTATTCATGGGATGGATACGTCAACAGGTATTTTGGAGATAAAATGGTGAAACGCAAGATCTTCACCGTGAGCCATTTTCAAGTAGGTACTTAAGTGACGTATTAGGTAGGTACTAACATCAATAATGGTGCTGACTCATCTGATTAGAATATCATTTCTATGAAAAATTATTTGAAGCTTTGAAGTATTTAGCTCGAGAAGTAATCGATAACATCTCTGGAGTTGATCTGTAGATATCCACTGAAACATTAAGAAGGGGTGGACCCGGTACCAATGAAATGCACTCGTAGGAAAAGTAGGTAGCTGTATAACAAGAGATAGGACTTTTGAATAGGTTCAGGGCCGCTCGCACATTCATCTTAAATATGCTTAAGTTTATTGTTGCAAAAAACTTGTTGAAGCACAAAAAACCAAGGCGATTTGTGTAGTCACGATATTTCGCGTGTACGTAAGTACGAAATTCGCGTGTACTACACAAATCGGCTTGGTTTTTGTGCTTCAATGTGTCGTTCGCGACACTCCGTCAGTATAATTTCTCCGTCTAAGGGCTTAATGTAACTATGTTCATACATACCTACGAGAAACAGTTCAAATAAAAACTAACTAAACAAACGAGGATACCACAAATAATAAGTATAAAAGAAGAATTAATTAAATAATTACTTATCTAAACATCATCGGACCGCTAAACGATTTTCACCGCAGAGACAAAAGCGTCCGCGCGCCGACGCCGGCCATGTTAACCCGATACTGGCAGCCACTTTCCCGCCGATATGTCATGTTTTTTTTTCAGACGAGGGGGTTGGATACAAACAGCCAATTACGGTAGGGGCGGGAGTGCACTTAACATACTTGATAGATAGTTTAGTCACCATCAACATGTTGTAAGGGATCGTCCACTGTCCGGAATCAATTTAAAAAAAAACATTTTTTTTGAGTCGGTGTCATGGCGCATGCTTCGGCGGTTAATTTAATTAGCGCTGGGTGGTGTACTGTGGAATTGTGATGTGTTCTATTAAATTCGTTGTTATTAGTGAATTTTTTTGTGTGAATCGATTTTGGATTGTTTTACATAGAAAGGTTGGTATTATTTTGAGTTCACTGTTGCATTTAAACTGAAATGGTTGAATATGTTGCACGATGAGGTAATTTAATTATATTGTCAGAAATGTTAGGACCCGGACAAATAGGTGAAATAACACTCGTGCCTGTCTAAACATAATAATATGAAATACCAATATAGATAAAAGCAAGAAAAATTGCATACATTTTTAAGACATTTTTTATTATTCACAATTCTATTTTATTTATATTAATTTAATTTATATTCTAAATTTTAATTTGTCAAATTTATATTTTTTAGAATTCTAATTTAATTTAATTAATTAGGTTTTTTTTCAGAAATTTTAAATTTATTTTAATCCTGTAATTAATGAAACTGTACAATATATTTTATTAAGGAAATAAAGAGGCTATAATAATAATAATAATAGATAAAAGCAGATTACGGCAGGTGACCACAACCTTTCCAATATTCCCATCCTATATCCATCCAATCCTCAATCCATAGGCCCAATTATCTTTCCATATTCCTGCAATAGTTCCTCCGCCTGCTGAGGTCAATTCGCTGTTTATGCTATCATTTTCAGCAATTGACCCCAGCAGGTGGCTAACATAACATTAAAATTCTCAAAAAGGGCCTCTCCGTGTTGGACCCATGTCCCCGCGCAAGCTTTCCAAAGATCCGGTTTATAGCCCGTGTGGAGAGAGATACCAATATCAATTGAGTGAGGATGGACGGAAATATTTAGAGTAACAAAGAGATGGTCAAATAGTGACATCAGATTTGGAACATCCATATCGACTTCACTAAAGAGACTATACGGTTTTGCTCCCACTGAATCCATCGCCACATGCAATTCCTATTAGATTGTCTAACGTTTTCATTCTTCTTTTTTTTTTATCGAATTTCGGACCGAATCAAACAGACGATTCAATACGACTATCGATCTTACAGTTCGACTCAACTCGTTTCCTATTAGCTTTCCCTCGCTTCTCCTTTTTCTTCATTATCACAAATTATATTTGATCAGAAATTAGCATACCTATTCCAAATTCTACCAGGTCTAAAAAACGACTCCTATTAATTAACCCAAGTTCTTATTTGAAACATTCAACATACTGTATAAGTTGTATTACGTATACTAATTTTTTATAAGAATGACAAATATTTTAGTCGGAAGTATTATTGTTGTACTTTTAAAAAACTAAACAACTCGATAAGCGTGCACAAGTTCGTACATATGAAATTATTTTGTATCAATGGGAAAAAAAACTAGAGCTAGGACTATTGAAGTAATTTGGCTATGGAGTCTGAGGTAACAGTTCATTTTGGAAAAGAGGTCTCTTGTCCAAAATAGTTTGGGAATCCCTGGTCTATATTATCTTTGTCTGAGGGCCTCAAGCACAGTTTCACAATTTAGTAAATGTGTTTGAATCCTCCGCGCATTGTGCGCCATTGATATTGTTTATTTAATTAATTTACTAACTATCAATCAAATATGGATATCTTAGAAAGATGTAAAACAGTTTAGCAATAAAATTTTAGGTTTTTAGTATGAACCTTAAAAAAATGTTTAATGTTACCTAAGTAACTACACCTACTGTTAAGGCGTCATTAGTAGCAGGTATTAAACCTTTTTCGTTAGCAATAGATGACATATAAGTAGAAAAAAACCTAGCTGTCAAAATGTAAGAAAATAAAAAAAAACGAGAAAATTTGTATCCAAACTAAACCTATCCAAAACGATGTAAAATAAATATATATAAAAAAGCATCGGATTTCATTGAAGGAGTTAACACCTACTTAGTTGTTTCAAGTAAATTATTCTCAAGCCTACCAACGCAGTTACCCACGTCAATAAAAGTTAGATACTTATTTACTTCTTCTTCATTTTTAGGTTTGCAATCGGCTACAAAATAGAGCAATTTTTGCCAGTGTCGAGTAATACTTGTAAATTGTTTTTGGATTATAAGTAAATGATAATAATGATGACGATGATAAAGATGAAACTAATCCCCTACCTCTATCAGTAAAGCTGTGGATACTTTACTGAAAATTTACCAGACATCTTGGTAGAACTTGAAAAGTCAAGTTATACAATTTTATTTCAATTTCCTTCACTCGTGCACGTTTATGAACACACAATGGTTAACATCCCACTAATATAAAACAAAATTGACAACTTCACGGTTCAACTTCCCGCCAAAAACCCACTTATCTACTTATATTCTTAATAACATCTATACTAATACTAATATTATAAATGTGAAAGTTTGGATGGATGGATGGATGGATAGATGGATGGATGTTTGTTACTCTTTCACGCCCGAACGGCTGAACGGATCTGGATGAAATTTGGCACAGAGATAGATTATAGTCTGGAATTACACATAGGCTACTTTTTATCTCGGTAAAATGTATGGTTCCCGTGGGATAGATGTTTTAATTTTTCATACTTTTTATCGCGGGTAACACCGCCGGGCGCATCTAGTTTGTTAATAAAACCACAGACTTTTTGCGGAATATTTGGTATACATAAAAAGCTCTGGGATAGCATAGACACAGTAGACTAGAGGTTTTAGGCTTTACTTTTAGCGTGCGCTGTGTATTGTCTGATTATTCTAACAAGTCTGTGTTAATTACCAATAAACTCATAAATATGTTGTTGTACTTAAGTCGATAAATAGATCGGAGCCGCCGTCGGTGTAAGCATTATTTCCTAATTAAAAACATATGTACTCATACCTACTCTTCTTACAGTAAGTACCTACCTGTAACTAAAGCATTTTTTTAATTCCACCTTATTCCTCACCCTTTCCCAAATCTGTATGTCATAGGTTTGAATTGTAATTGTGTACATTGACTTTATTGACCACCGATAACACAAATTACCCAAATAATACCTGTAATACATACTTTTATATCTTCCTATATGTTTCTGCAACAAATATCGCCACAAGATATCAATAATCACACACAAAATCAAATTGAAATAAAACTATTTTTAATTATTTATTTTTTGTTTTTACGTTCCCGAAGTTTCGGCTGCTTTACAGCAACCATGGTCACGGGAGGACTGAGGCGGTTGACGTCCTAGTGCCACACGCGATAAAATCTTTAAAAATAGTTTTATTTCAATGTGTAGTATTCGCGTAAATATAAGAAATCAATACAAAATCAAATGTTATTAGGTGTTTCCATACAAATAAACATTCCAGCCATGCCAGCCCGCGACTACAAGCGGCGGAAATTTCACTAGTAGCACCACGATGGGCGAACTCCGGACCGCCCATGCGCTCTAAGATGCGCGCTCCAGAGAGGCGGGGCCATGGATTGCTACATCCCGAACAACCCGCAGTACGGGGTCGTGGAGTACTGCCAGCCCGGCTGCCATGGCATCTGCTGCGACCCCCTGCACTGCGTCGACGACCAGTTGAGAGAGTTCACAGACGAGTGCTGTCAGGTGTGGTTTATTTATTATTTTTTTTTAAACTAAAATAGGGGTGTGAAAATGTGAAAAGTCGTAGTGGGAAGTTTGTGGTGACCTGAGATTCACCTTTGAATACAATACGTTGGTATGTATGTGTTAGTACCTTTTATGTTCGGACTAAGTAATCCATTGTTCTGTTATTCCATTCAATCCACTACGATTCGCATAAATACGAGCGTATTGTTACGTTAGTTAAAATCAAAATATAGTAATACTATATTCAGTCATAAGAGACCAACAGGAATGTAATTTAATACAATCAAATTGCTAACTTATCAATAGCGTATCGCAGCACGTTGGGCGCCAACATTAGAGAAAGTGATTTTCATTTTATTTCAAACATAATTATTGAAATAATACATTTTTTTCGAATTTTATCGCGTTTATTTTATGTTTTCACGTTCCCGACGTTTCGGCTGCTTTTCAGCAACCATGGTCACGGGAGGACTGTAAACGCGATAAAATTCGAAAAAAAATGTTTTATTTCAATGTGTAGTATTCGCGTAAATAATCGAAATTAATATACAACATAATTAATCAACTAATGTATAAACGTAGAGTAAAATGTGGCCACAACAAGCTCGGGACAGACGTAAAAGGAGATTTTTGCGTAGCGTGACTCCTACAAAGGCATTCGTCTATTTATAGTAGCATAACAAAGCACTTTGTTCAATAAAAACTCTTTGTAATGCCATTATGAATTACTTTAAACGTTCAATAATTTTGAGTTAAATATAAGTACTCCCAAAGAATTATAGCTAAGCAAATCAAATAAGATTATAGTCCCAAGTTGGGCGCCAATATGTAAAATACAAATCTTCCTTTTCGTAGCCGAAAACATTGTCTTCCTAGTTTGATCATTTAACAATACTCACTGCTAACGAGCGGATAGTAATATAAGAGTAACCGATGTTCCCATGTTTGTGACCAAAGTACAAGGAAATTACTAAGGATGAAGGTTCCGATAATATTATTTACTGATAACGAACTCACGATGGACGCCAAGTTGGTAGAACGGTTAGCTAGGTAACCCACCTCTGCGATTTCTGGATTTCATGTGCGAATCTCATTTTCTACCCTGATTATCACTTGCCGAAGTTTGAAAAAAAAGATCGTGAGGAATCCTACATGTCTGAGAGAACCCTTCGAAAGACGTGCGAAGGCCGCCAACCCGCACTGGGCCAGCGTGGTGGACTATGGCCTACTCCCCCTTGCGTTGATGGGAGGCCTGTGCCCAACAGTGGGACATTAAATGGGCTGTTATTGTTGTTGTTGATAATGAACTGTAAAAAATTGTGTCCGAACAAGTCCTTTCTTAACACGTTAACTGCCATAGCAAAATTTTGATGGCGGCATTTTTTTTTGTAAATTGTATGATATTGACATAAATTACAATATATGACTATTTTTATTTGTTTCCAATGGTTATAACGTAAAATTAGGCTAAAAAAAAATGTCAGGCATATGTGACTGACGAAACGTGACGGAAGAAAATATAGCTATTGCGCCATGTCAGGCATTTTGTCAGGCTCTTGTCCTACATTGTTTCAATGAGGAACATAATTTTTTTCTCTCTGACGTTACTCTAAACTTACTTTTTTATAATTTTCTTGACGTACAAGCCCAAAATATTATTATTTCAAATAATAAAAAGTTTTTAGAAATTCATTGTATATATATATGTAGGCGTATTTTATTTTTCTTAAAAAACATGCTATAATCCCAGTTCTAAATATAAAAATGTTGGGCCAAGCTGAACGTAGTTTGTCTGGGGCCTTGTCAGTCAATTTCAATAGAGAAGAACGCGCTAAATGTGCCGGACAGCTCCCTAAGATCATTTGAATTACATACTGAGCGTCAGTCACTCGGGACTGACATGGCCCTAACAGATACCCTGTCTGTCAAGCACCGGTGCCTGACGTGGCAGTTAACGTGTTAAGAGTAGAACAAAGTCAGTATATGTAATATTCATGTACTTAGGTAAAACGAAAAATGCAAGATAATGTATTCTCAAACACGTAAATGGGACTCAAATATTTGAGTAGCATTTGAGTGCTCGGTCACTTGTGTTCACCGATCAAAATTCACAGCAGGAAAACGAGAACTGCTGTCCAGAGAATGTCGAAGAGTTGAACCCCCTGAGCGACCCCATCGCGCCGTGCGACGTGGGCCTCGACGCCGAAGGGACCACAGAAGGCTGGTCCGAAGACATGGGGTCATTCTCGTTGCCCCCATTGGAACTAGATCCCCTACCATCACTGTTCCCATTCTCACCATGCCCTGGGTACAAGTAAGTGCCTATTACTATATACCCATAGCATCACTCCGAAGGTACTATTGTTGGCTTCACTGGCCCAACAATTGAGCCGAGCCGATTGAGAACGAATTGAGCCGAGTAAAGGGCATAATAGGCCTCTGGGCCAATAATGGCTAGGTGTTAGTGGCAAACGATGGCCATATAAATCGTGATTTGATCACTTTATACGTAAAATTAAAACGCCTTGGCGCAATTTGTTAAATGTCGTTGGTCGGTCGGATTGCACCAAATGATTTAGCTAGGGTTTACATTGTTCTATTTTTTGTATATTATTCTTTTTATCTCTTACTTAGGCAAACTTATTTACATAGGGTAGATACTTAAGTACTTAGTAAAGTACTTTTACGAAATGTTCACCTTGTGTTGCCACTAAAATTGTCTTTATTCATATTTATAGAGGTGATTTATATAGAGTAATTTCAAAAAAGTACGCTGAGCTTTTTGCAGGATCTTGACAGTTGAGGTTGCGTTTCAATGCAGTAGATAATATCCTTATTTAAGAAAAAACTAAAGATTACAATTCGTAAGTCTATACAAAATAAATTAGTTATTTAACTTTGACCAATATTCTCTTTAAACGTCCTTATAATTCTCAGTGGACGATACCAGTCAAAATTAATCAATAAATATAGTATAATAGTTTCATAGAAGGAATAAAAAGTAACTCGAGTCGACTAAATAATTTTTAAATTACGACAAAGCATCAGTTCTGTGTTAATTCCTAGACGTAATTTTAACTTTACTATGAGTACTTACACTTTGAATAGTGTTACTTAACGCCTAACAAAACCCCGTTTAGACGACCGCTAATCTTTAATTAGTAATTATTTAGTGCAGCCGCCCTAAATATCCCGTTATTAGCAGGAACAACGCAGGGGAATACCGCGAAAGGGGCGGGGGAGAGGCGGCAGACGTCCTCCTCTCACTCAAGCACGCCGTCGTCCACGGAGACTGCGCCGCCGAAACCGTTCACCCTCAGGTAACATTCCACTCACATATACAGCTTACCCATAAGTTAGATAAGGACGGGTGTATGTTTGTGTGGTGATTTTAAGCACCGGTGAAGGGTGTGTGTTCTCTTTTCAATTCAAAATAATTAATCGTTATTTCCAGCCATTTAGATGGATTGTGGGTTATGTTGTTTAAGAAATTATTTCGTATGTACAAAATCTCCATGGAACTTAAATTAGTCAGTTACTGAAAATCAGTCTCCTTTTGGTCCATTTTCTATTATTTCTTAAGTAATTTGCCATTTCATTCCAATTTCAAATATTGTTATCTGCCATCCTTGTCTGACTTAAAGGGTCGCTTAGAGAAAAATTGCATGGAAATGCGAGGGGCCCCGCCCTTCGAAGGTTTCGCAATGAAATCATTAATTAAATACGGTCTCGGATTAATATTGGTTTCTCTATTGATGTAGGTAAGCTGTGGGTTCATGTGATTTTGAATCTCTCTGCTCTGGATAAAAACGAGTAAACCTTATCTTATGTTTCAAAGTACCTTAGCCACGGAGTAATGCACGCAATATAAAAAAAATGCCCCAAACAAAATTAGAACTGTGACCAATTTTTTAATAGACTTGAAATTTTGCCTTCAACACTTCACCTTATGATTATAAATGCACTAAAGAAACGCAGGTTCAAGGAATTTTAAATTGTGGTTGTATATTTATTTATTTTATTTTTTATGCGTGTATTATGACATGTATACCTAAGTAAAATTCTACGTAGATAAATAATTTACCTATACCTAATATTGCCTAATCTAATAATAAATTAAATACGACGTTTTAAACTTTGATTAAGTATAAAATAACTTACTTTGTAGGTAATATTAGTGTGATACTGTATTCAAATAGAATCAGCTCACAAGATTAGAACTAAATAGTTTAATACAATCCGCGGTGCCTTACAACTAAGCTTCCTCCAGTTGTTGATTTCTTATATTTACGCGAACATTTACACATTGAAATGAAACTAATTTTAAGGATTTTCTCCAGTTGTTCCTCCTTAACTTTCGTGGCAATCAGCAATATTGAACAATATTTATTATTTAGTATAACCATGGACCTCGCGGCCACTTACCGTCCAAAGAAAGACGTAGTAGTTAAACGTGCATTTACTATTACAGGCCTGCGTATTTGCTATAGGCCCACGCATTTGCTTTTACAGGCGAACGCATTTTCTACGGGCCCCGCGTATTTGCAACAGGCCCCGCAAATTCGCTATAGGCCCCGCACATTTGCTACAGGCTCCGCGCATTAGATAGAGGCCCTATTCTGGCTTAATTCGGCACTCTCGTGGGAGTGTGTGGCGGGCCTAGTCCCACTGTAACCATAAATATCAGTGCAGCCACTTCTCCATGTCCAGATGATGGTGAACAATGGCGGCGGGTACCCCTACTACGAGCACTACGGCACCGCGCCGCTCTTCCCCACCATGAGCGTCAACGTCTCCATGAACATGACCATGCACGGCTGTCCGCCAGAACAGCTGTGTTCACAGGTAAAATAAGCCACTTAGTAGATTTCTATCATTAAGATTATATAACCATCACCACTACCACCAGATAATCTTCATACCATTGAACAGTCAAAAGAGACAGCCAGCCAGGTGACAACTCTACTGGTGGTAGGCTTCGGCCGTGGCTAGTCACCACCCACTGAACAAAGCCATGTCGCCAAGCGGCCTAGCCGTGTTCCGGCATGATGTTCGGTGTTGCCATTCATGGATGGCGGGTCAGATAAGTTGCGCTGCATGTGCCTCTATCTACTGCCGCCTTCCTACCTAGGCAAGTATGCTCCATCGTAGATCTCATCGTCACTTACCATCAGGTGAGATCGAGATCAAATACTTGCCTATAATGTAATAAAAAAAATAAAAAAAGAAAGAAAGGAAGTGTGCGGGTCCATGCTAATATTTTAAAAACAAACCCGTGAAAACACCATATTACCTATGCTATTTTAACTTTCATGACTGCGTAAATGTAGGTACACTGCAGTATATATCTGCTGAGGTAGAGGAGCTCATGCATAATGGTGTAATGATAATATAATAATTCCAGCCCTTTTTAACGTCCCACTGCTGGGCACGGGCCTCCCCTCAATGCGAGGGGGATTAAGCCATAGTCCACCACGCTGGCCCAGTGCGGGTTGGCGGACTTCACACATCTTTCGAGGGGTTCTCTTAGACATGCAGGTTTACTCACGATGTTTTCATTCACCGTCTAGCAAGTGATAATCATGGTTGAAAATGAGATGGTGTATATTATAACAAATTTCTTACTCAGGTGCAATGGAACCAAAACCCAACGACACCGTCAGTCAACGTCGTCTACCCTCAAGCACAGAACGTGATTAGCCCTTCCTACCCCTCGGCCACCTACTCATTCACAGCGGACTTCCGAGGACCTAATCAGAGCGACCCTTTAATCACAGCAACATCCACAT
This sequence comes from Pheosia gnoma, assembly GCA_905404115.1. Taxonomy (NCBI): domain Eukaryota; kingdom Metazoa; phylum Arthropoda; class Insecta; order Lepidoptera; family Notodontidae; genus Pheosia; species Pheosia gnoma. The sequence continues at coordinate 1,240,828 of FR989916.1, forward strand.
TCAAACCTTTAATACAAAACGTGCAGAAACCGAACACGAACTACATATTCCAACAGAAACCTAATTTTAATCAGAAAAGTTATGGACAGACATTGAAAAGGTCTCCTTCGAGGGTGTATATGCCAGAAGGGCCGAAAGACCAGGCCATGGGTGGTGGTTATACGATATTGAATCAAAGCCCCATGAATCCGCATGAATATGGGTATTCTGCGTGTGTTAACTCTTCGGGGAAAGTTCCGGTGAGTAAAAGAAAATACCTAAAGGTACTCAAACTGATCAGCATTGTAACGTTATCGCCTTATCTCGGGATAAGCTAGTTAATGGCATGCGCTTTGGGGTCAACTTACAGTCACCACGAACACATATTATACAGGAAAAACGTAGTGCTCTTCCTTATGAAAGGGTTTATCATGCCCGGATAGTCGTAATTGCCCAAAGGGTATTTCGTACTCTCTAAAGTCGTATGCTCAGGTCCCGGTAACATTCACCCATAGGTTTTCTCACTCAAAAATATATGTGTGCAATCCCATGAGCCCAAAACTGAAAAGTTCGAGGCGATACACACCTGGATGAGTGACTGCTAGCATTTTCAACTGAGTGCTTCCATTCATGTTCGTGCTTAGAAGGGTGCGGCAAGCAGTTTATCCCGACTATTACGGCTGGACTATGTCGGTGACCTCAAAACTCCGTAAGCTCATTCGAATGAAGAAACGTGCCGGGAATTCCCATTTCAAATCTTTTCAAACTCCAGGTAGGAGCATTAAGTGGCTGCTCTGAAGACGACGAACAAAAGCCGAACCTCTGTCGCATCTGCGGCAAGACGTACGCGCGTCCTAGCACGTTGAAGACGCACCTTCGCACGCACTCCGGCGAACGACCTTACCGATGCGGGGACTGCAATAAGAGCTTCTCGCAAGCTGCCAACCTGACTGCACATGTGAGGACGCACACAGGACAGAAACCTTTCAGGTAAGACTATTTTAGCTTGTATGCAACGCAGCAAATTTGTGACTGGTTTGACTTATACGAAGCATTTATTTGAACCAGGTGTCCGATATGTGATCGTCGGTTCAGCCAGAGTTCCAGCGTGACCACACACATGAGGACTCATTCAGGAGAACGGCCTTACCAGTAAGTTGCTTAGTGGAGACTTAGCGTGAAAGTCCCTACGATTAACAGAGCAAATAACTATTTGGGATACATCATTCTTCTAGAACGTAGGAAGTAATAGTTAAACGTTTGTTTTGCGTTTGGTTGTTGTGCGCACGAAATGTTTCACGCGCTGCTTGAACGTCCCAGTTATTGAACTGGGAAATGTTTAACTTAAGCAATGTATTTGTCCGCAGATGTAGATCATGTAAGAAAGCATTCTCAGACAGTTCGACGCTGACGAAACATCTCCGAATACATTCAGGGGAGAAACCATATCAGTGTAAATTGTGCTTGCTAAGGTAATTTCAAATAAATATACCTCCTTAGTCATTATTTTTTTAAGACGTGTACTACTGGCGATTGGCCAGCCACAATTAAAAAAAAAGAACTATTGGATACGTATTTAACAGCCTCTTATTTCTCAGGTTCTCTCAGTCAGGCAATCTGAACAGGCACATGCGGGTTCATGGCAACATGTCAGGCGGCATGCTCGGGTGACACACAGAAAGGTGCGGCACCTCCGTCGCGTCCACATACAGACCGAAGTGGTACTTCGTCAATGATGACAAGCACTTTTAACTTCGAAGGACTCTTAAAATATGATCAGGGGTTCCTTGGCGGAAATCCATTGTAAAACACTTTGGGAGATACGCCAGTGCAAGTGCGTCTCCCAAGTTGTTTCTACTACTGTTACTTAACCTGACTGGTTTTTAACTGCTGAGTTGGGGCGCGCCGAACTTGAGCGGTGGGTTCCCCCCCCCCCAAATTTTTTTTGAGGGACGTGCTTTATTATACGATTATAACACCTATTACAGAAAGTTGCATTCAATTGCCACATTGTCACATCTAGATTGTGGCAAGTTCTGATAGTTATAGAAAATCCAGAACAAATACCTACCTACCTGTTTTGCACGGTGGAAATGATAGTACCTAATCTCGCTTTGTGAGGGTAACGTTCTAAATTATTCCTAGGTATGTAAATAAAATTACTTCAGTAATCATATTACAACAATGTAGTATTAATTACAATGTATAGTTATAAATCATGGTAGGTACTTACCTATTGTAAATAAGTTACATGTTTAATTACTTTTGTAAATAGTTAGGTAGCTATAAGTATTCTATATAAGTTTGTTTTTATTGTAACGACACCACCACATAAGCATTATTTTATCTAGTCATTACATTGAGTAAGTATACGATAGCACGGCTTTTTTAATGTAAGTACCTACGTACTGTAATCGTCGTAAATATTTAAAATCAGGCATAAGTAAGTACCAACACAAGTTGAATGTACAGATATTATCATAGCAAATAATATTCAAGACTTAGTTTGAACTAAAACGCAAAGAGCGAATTTTATTGTAATTTATTAACCTACCTATTGGAAACTGTGAAATAAAAGGTAAATGATCTCGAGTATTTTATCGTTTTATTGAAACTTACTTTTTGAAGTATTTTCAGTTAAGTAAGTTAATGTGGAAAGGTCCAATACCCATCTGCTCCAAGACCAAGATTTCAATTCAAGTAATAATAATAATAAGTAGAATTAGTAAATATACTTCTTCTTTTTTTAGGTTGACAATCGGCTACAAAATAGTATATTTTTTGCCAGGCTCGAATTTCTTCATAATTGTTATAAAATAATAAGTACCCTGATGATAATGATGATGTCGATGACTATAATGATATTGAAATTAGTCCCCTACCTCTATCAGTAAAGCTATGGAAAATTTTCATGGATGGCGGGTCAGATCAGTTGCGCTGCATGTGCCTAGTGAATGTAGCGTCTCTATCTACTGCCGCCTTCCTACCTAGGCAAGTATGCTCCATCGTAGATCTCATCGTCACTTACCATCAGGTGAGATCGAGATCAAATACTTGCCTATAATGTAATAAAAATAAAATAAAAAAATTACTGAAAAAAAACGGACATCTTGTGAAAATTTGAAAACATACCATTTCACACTTCACTCGTACTCGTTTATGGACACCCAATGGTTAATATCCCACTAATATCACACATTAGTTGTCAAAGAAACACATTTTTTGGGAAACAAATCAAAATTAACAACTTCACGGTTCAGCTTCCCGCTAAAATTCCATAAATATTCTTATGTCGCGTGTCATAAAACGAATAAAGATGGCGGCTCGGTGCATGGTAATTTCATACAATAAATTCACGTTTGAATTTCCCGCCACAAAGGCGCCTGTCCGCCCTATTTAACCGACTGCGCAAGAAGGAAGGTAATGATTTTTAACACTGTGTTGCTTGGTAATTTTTTCATATTTTTAATGTTGGCAATGAGCTACAAATAGGCAATATACAATACCGTCGATTGGTTGATGAATTTTATGAATTCCGTAGGGTAAGCAGGAACTCTAATGTAATCGTAACGTCATCGAGAAAACAGGCTGTCACTGTCTCACTCAGTTATAAAATCTTTGAGAGGGATGGACGACGCTCATCGAAACGCTACGTAAAAAGGATTGTGCTTGAGATACTGATAGGTCGTTCAACGAGCCGCAGTCGTTCAAGGGGTACCCTATTCATCAGGATTCCTTAAAATTTTACTTATCAAGGGGCTTCTCAAAGATTTCCTGGGCTTGGAGTCGAAATTAAAAAAAAACGTAGACACCATGACTATGAAACCTTTCCGAACGAGATTTGCATTAAACTTAGCTGAATCCAAACTAACCTCGTGTTATAAGAAAGAAAGAATGAAGATGTAGTTAATAGGTAACCTAGAATAAAAACGTAGTTAATAGGTAACCATAAGCCCCAGTAAACCCAATTAACACCCATTCGTTCAAAAGCTTACCGGATTCCGGGTCCTGCTTTAGATTTTAAAGATGCTTTTAGTTGTAATAAAAGCAGACAGGTTAATTTCTGTATTGTCATAGGTCAATGGCCTTTAACTTTACGCTTAGAAAGGGACACAGGTTTTTTTTTACCCTCTCTGTTGGCTCGCATTTTAAGCATAAGTCAACGTTCCGGTTACTTATACATATTTGATACATATTCCACGGTCTGTCTTCTTTTTCGTAACATTTCGTAGTCCGTAATAAAGTAATTCATTATTTTCTGCCTGATACCGGCATCCGGTGCTAGGAATTGTTAAAACAGTTATTTACATTGCGGTATTGTTATATGTGCATCAGTAGGAGATATTGTCCGGTTTTTATACGTCAAACGAAAGTTATCGCTGCTTGCGTTTAGCTATATTTCGTGTTGTAAATCAATTTGCTTGTAAATATGACTGAAACTTCGCCCGACGAGCCGAGTTCTAACCGAAAGGACTTTATTTGCGGCGTTGTAGAAGGTAATTTAGACATTGTTGGTCACAAATGCATGGTTCTTTTGAGTAATACTTACATTTTCTAAGTTTATATTGGAGTGAATGACCTAAGCTTTCCTATTACAGGCTTTTATGGTCGGCCGTGGACCACTGAGCAAAGGAAAGATCTTTTCCAAAAGTAAGTATTCATATCTAAAAATTATGGTAAATAAATTAAATTAGGTGAAAATATGTTGTCTATAATGTTGTTTAACAACATTATTCTCCTATTATTTTGAGTGTTCCAGTTTATAGACTGACCTTGCTATTATCTTACTTTAAATCCATCAAATGTATGAAAAATTCTAGAATTATTACTACCTACCTACCAAACCTACTTTACAATGAATAAGGTACAATATAGTAGCTATTATTGCGCTTGGAAAGTCCTCTGCGGGCATTGTTAAACTCAACTAAAGGAATTAACACAATAGAGCATCTAATAAGAACTTAACATTTGCTGAAAGTTGCTCACTAACTTAATATGCCTTGTAGATACCCCCGACACAATATAAGGCTACTTGCGCCACCATTTCGTAGAACAATCCTGGGTGCAAATTCACCAGTACCTCGCCTGTGTAGGCTTCTAAATAAAAATACAAAACTGGACGTATTTAATCAGTCCCTGGCTAATTTTAGAAACTGTGTATTGGAGGATGGCAGTTAGCTTATATTATATTAGTAGTTAGTATAAATACAATATTATTAAGTAAGTTATAAGTTGATAGACTTAAGTGAGTGGGTTGAGCTCAAGAACGAAGACCTTTTTTGTTCTTGAACTAAACTAACTGTAGGTTTAATTATATTTTTTTATTTTATTCTTTCTCAATTATAGTTGGTACGACGTTACGTTAAAATTACATGCTGTGTTTACCTGTTATTAGTTGTGCATTAGACATAAGACATATAATTTGTATATTGAATACTTGAAAGAATGTAACAACTGTTGGTAAACCTAATAAAATAAAATAAAAATATCAGACTTCCTTAGCACCCAATCTTAACAGGGCCCATATTACGTCAAAGAGTCAATATAATTAAAACCTAACCCAATAATAAGCTTATTACTGGTAATGCAGCACTAACCTACCATTGTAATATTGGTACCTACTGTACAGTGAGCTAAGGGCAAGTCCAGTTATACTCACAACAAGAAAAATTAGCAAAGGTTACTTTCAGATCATGCATAGACAGAACTCAAGCCTGCAATGCCCCATTATAGTAAGCCAAGGGGCTACACTCAATTTACTAGATCAAGCTGGAGTAAAATTAAAAAGACACAACCTTAGATTGAGATATTATATATATAAACTTCCTGATCAATATTATAATAATAATATTGCTAGATCAATGCCAACTGTAAATTCTCAAACTAAGCAATCCCTGTATTAAGGGTATCATAAAATGTATTGGGGCCAAGCCCAATATATAATTATGTACTTATATAAATATTGAACATCCATGTCTCAGGTGCAAACATTCATGTTTATCATCCGGCTCCCTCTGTACTGAAAGCAGAGTCACTGTTGATGCTGAAATCCTGGCTTACCTGCCTTTTTTTGTTTTTTTTTATTGTGGGGTAATCCTCATGGACATCCGCGAGCCTCAGGGGAGACAAGCGGGTTATGTCGGATTCCTACCGGCAAAAACCCCACAGTCTTCCTTCTCCCGCCTTGTAGTGAGGAGGCCTCAGCAACGGTTTCACACTCATCCGCGACTGGCCTTCCTGCCTACCCCAACTTGACAAAGGCAAGGTATCTAATATTGTACTCAAAATCCACAGATTAAAAAAATGGGGCATGGACATGTATGTCTATGCACCAAAGGATGATTACAAGCATCGGGCGTACTGGCGGGAGCTCTACACTGTGGAGGAGGCGGAGCACCTGACATCGCTCATAACTGCCGCTAAAGCCCAGGGCATCATATTCTGCTATGCATTGTCACCAGGGCTGGATATAACCTATAGCAGTCAGAAGGAGATTACTATTTTGAAGAGGAAGTTGGAACAGGTCAGTGTGAGGATAATTTAATTGTAATAATATCACAAAATGCGTACCCCAACTGTATAGGCTCAAACAAGGCTGCAGACTGGTGTGATCTCAGTATTATGATAAAAATGCTTGGTACTGATATTACACACGGTGACATCAAATTTTACGTATATAACTACTAGCTACGCCCCGTGGTGTTACCCGCGATTAAAAAGTATGTCCTTTTTACCAGGATAAAAAGTAGCCTATGTGCTATTCCAGACTATAATCTATCTCTGTGCCAAATTTCATCCGGATCCGTTCAGGCGTTCTGGCGTGATTGAGTAACAAACATCCATCCATCCAAACATTCACATTTATAATATTAGTAAGATAGTAGGATGACTGTACATGATTCTGAATATTTTAGATAGCAGATATTCAATGTCTACGAATCGGATTAAAATATTCATGCAATTATCGTCATTATTGTTTGTTACAGGTGTCACAATTATCGTCATTATTGTTTGTTACAGGTGTCACAATTCGGTTGTACATGTTTTGCTCTCCTCTTCGATGACATAGAACCAGAAATGAGTGAAGCGGACAAACAGATATTCCAGAGTTTCGCTCATGCACAAGTAAGTTCTGATAACTCACAAATAATACTATAAGTGTAAGTACAGCCTGGATATTTGGTGCTTTTTGTAGGCAATACTATACTCCTGCTGTTTGCTGATGAACCGAAAAATACGTGTGATGATAATCATGTAAGTTGAATGGTCGCATTGCAAACAATATGTGCAGGTCTAAACCTATTATAGTTGTGAATCTAATTTTCAACCATGATTATTACTGTCCTTAGTAAGAGCAAACATTGTGAGAAAACCAGCATGGCTTTATAAAGACCTACATTCTCAAACCTATACTGGGCCAGCGTGACTATGTCCCGAATCTATTAAACCCCCTCGCATTGAGGGGGAGTTTGCTGATATAATGGTAATACATTCCCTCTATTAATACCTTAGGCGATATGTGGGTGCACTGCAGTGAAATATTGCTTATCTCTTCGAGGGATAACAGGCGTGATGGTGGTTCCAAAAAAAGTCTGAAAAGTCCTCAATCATAACTCACCTATTGAGGTTTATAAGTGGCTAATAATGGTTTAACAGTGAAGGAAAACATTGTGAGGAAACCTGCATGTCTGAGAGAACCCCTCGAAAGATGTGTGAAGTCTGCCAACCCGCACTGGGCCAGCGTGGTGGACTATGGCCTAATCCCCCCTCGCATTGAGGGGAGGCCCGTGCCCAGCAGTGGGACATTAAAAAAGGGCTGGAATTCTTAATAATGGTTTTATTAGAGGGTTATAAAATGCCTTGTAACACCTTTTTCCAGAATAATTTCAATAGTCTAACGCACCGTTTATTCCCAGGTGTCGGTGACGAACGAGATCCACCAGCACCTGGGCTGCCCTCGCTTCCTGCTGTGCCCCACGCAGTACTGCTCCACGCGCGCGGTGCCCGCCGTACTCAGCTCCGAGTACCTCAACACGCTGGGCACCAAGCTGTCGCTGCAGATCGACATCATGTGGACTGGTATGTAACCCCTGCCTCCACCAGGTGGACCGGTGTCAGCGCAGAAAGCTGGCTGGATCGTAATGTGTAGAGGTCATCGATTGAGGTTTTACGTTGGTGGATGGGTCTATGCCAGGTCTGCGAACACAATCGAATAGCAACCGCATAGTAACTGTCACTTTTGACATATATTGTATGGGATATCTGTCAAAAGTGACAGTTACTATGCGGTTGCTGTTCGATTATGAATTGATTGTGTTAGCAGACTTGGGGCCCTGGTTTACACATCTCTGGAGCAGTATGGAGATGTTGGCTGCAACCAGGATCTGCAGGCTGATACTTTTTTTATTTATGACAAGTACACCAATGATTAAATATATAAAAAAAGGTTATCTGATGCGAAAACTTTTGAAAAAAAAATACTATCTCATTTTAAAGCAAGGTAACTGAATATAAATGACAAATTTACAGGTATTATGTATATTTATTTTCTTCTTAAAACGGTCACACCCATGAAAGTATACCTCTTACAATTTACACTATTTTCAATGAAGTAGGCTTGCATCTGACTCCAGTTGCAGAATTCCTCATATTATAGTAGCTCCAATAACTCCAATATAGAGCTCCAATACATTATCTGATGCAACATATCTCCGCATAAAAATACAACAAAAGATCAATAAACCAAACGCCTCGGAAATCTTTGCATACGCTTATGGAATAAACATCACATTGCAACAAATAAACAAGTATGTGCTAAAGAACCGGTGCCGTCAGCTGTTGGGGACATACTTAGTATATGTTACACAACGGTCGTGACTGGCACATTGCCATTATGTTGCAGCATGTTGCATTTACAATGTTGGACTAAGTTAAAGTTGTAGACATCATTCTAAGTATTATTATCTTTGACCATGACTGTAACCTACCCATATTAGCAAATAAATAATTTGAATTTGAATTTAAATATGTTTTCAGACGCCATTTTCATATCATCATGTCACAGTCATTATTTTATTTACAACTAGCTGTTGCCCGCGACTTCGTCCGCGTGGTATTTAACAAAGACAACCGTTGACAACAGCCTGCTCGCTCATTCTGAGCCCGCGGGACGCATTGCAGTTGTTGCTATCAAACTTAATCGGGCGCTGCGCTGCAACATTGGTTTGAATTTTTTTTCGTGAGATCCTATTTTTTTTTTTTCTAAAATAAAAGTAGCCTAAGTTACTCCTTGTTACATCAGCTATCTGCCAGTGAAAGTCCCCTCAAAATCGGTCCAACCATTTCAGAGATTAGCCGGAACAAACAGACAGACAGACAGACAAAAATTTAAAAAAAATTTGTTTCGGTATAGGTAACGTGTATACATCCAAATGCACTTAGTAAAAAGCGTTTATTTTAATATTACAAACAGACACTCCAATTTTATTTATATGTATAGATGTGTTTTCATTGAATGTGTTATTGCTATTAATTACTTGACATTGCCAAAATACCCGTTAAGTTGTGGGTGAGGCCATATTCATAGCCATTTTATTTCATCGCATCTCATTTCGTAAAGAAAGGAAGAAGAAGAAGTATGTTTTCAGTGTCAAGTATAATGTATGGTGATTCAATGAAATTCTGATTTCACAATGATCACAAATGCGCGCAAAAAGCGAATGTTTAAAATTTTAGTAAGCCCTATCTGAATCACCTGTATAAATCTTTTTCAAAACAATGATTCCGAAATTTGTAGGCTAAGCCTAAGTACTCCCCTCATACCCGTCAGTAAAATGTTGGATAGGGTATTGGATTTATTTCTTAGTATAGTTACGACAACGTCACTACCACAGCGTATAATAAATGTATCATCCAGTAACAGTTAATACCGAGTTTTCCATTGATTACTCATTGCGGTATGTTTATACCATAAGCGAGGTAAGCGGTGGAATCTCCTTCAGTTATTATTAGTAGTTATCCACGGGGCATTGACCTCTTACGGTGAGTTTGAATTAGTAGTCACACCTAAGGCTGATATCACATTGGCGATTTTGAGCATTGATTGAGCGTGCTCGAAGGTGTGGGTAGAGGTGGCCACTAACCAGCTGAGTCCAAACCCAGCAGCACTTGTATTATGGGTGCCTTGCAATGGAAAAGGGCGATCACAGTATACAGGATTATTACAGGATGATTTTTTCTAGTGTGCGCCAAATCCGAAACTATAGGGAATATCGAAAAATGCCTCAAGGACTCACTAGATCGATTTTGATTTAACTAAAACTGCATCATTCGATTTTTGAAAAAAATATTTTCCTGACTTAGGAATTGAATCATATATATTGAAAAAATACTTAATACTGTATAATCCCACCATCCGATAATGTCCCTAATAACGATCCAGTTCTGTCAAGTAATGACATACGTACGTACATACAAACTAAAGAGTTACCCTGGGTCCCCTAAAGAGTCCCCTGGCCCTCAAGAATTGACAGAAATAATACAGTACAGATTTTGGGTGTGAACAGCTCCAACTTATAAGTGAATAATAATAATATCGTCGCAAACTAAGCAACGCTTGTATTACGGGACTGGAGGCGAACTCAGTATATATAACACTTATATAGATATTCAACATCCATGACTTAGGTACAAACACTACCAACTGAGATAATCAGGTCTTGAAATACTCGCAAGGGAACTGCAAATAAATAATATAATAATACCAGCCCTTTTTATTGTCCCACTGCTGGGCACGGGCCTCCCCTCAATGTGAGGGGGATTAGGCCATAGTCTACCACGCTGGCCCAGTGCGGGTTGGCGGACTTCACACATCTTTCGAGGAGCTCTCTCAGACATGCAGGTTTCCTCGCGATGTTTTCCTTCACCGTTTAGCAAGTGATAATCATGGTTGAAAATGAGATTCGCACGTGAAATCCAGAAATCCCAGAGGTGCGAGCCGGGGTTTGAACCTGCGATCCTCGTTACCGAGGTGAGCGTTCTACCAACTTGGCTATCACTGCTTTGCAAATAAATACTGAGTATTGAATAATAGATTTGGTGGCAGGTCCGAAAGTGATATCCAAGACGCTAACGACCGACTGCATCGAGGAGATCACGCAGGTGTTGCGACGGCCGCCGGTCATATGGGACAACCTTCACGCGAACGATTACGATCAGAAGAGGATCTTCTTAGGTAGGTGCAAAAAAAAAAGATATATATTGTGTGATATTATCTGTCTTTTAGAGAATTCTAAACATACATCTAAACAATTATCTATCTATATATATCTATATCTTATCTTAATATATATAAATCTCGTGTCACAATGTTTGTCCTCAATGGACTCCTAAACCACTTAACCGATTATAATAAAATTCGCACACCATGTGCAGTTCGATCCAACTTGAGAGATAGGATAGTTTATATCTCCATTTATTTTATATGGCAAAACAACGTTTGCCGAGTCAGCTATCTTAATATATATAAATCTCGTGTCACAATGTTTGTCCTCAATGGACTCCTAAACCACTTAACCGATTATAATAAAATTCGCACACCATGTGCAGTTCGATCCAACTTGAGAGATAGGATAGTTTATATCTCCATTTATTTTATATGGCAAAACAACGTTTGCCGAGTCAGCTAGTATATATATATATAAACCCGACCCGAATAGCTCAGTGAGTAGTGACTCTGATTTCTATGCTGCGGCACTGCGCGAGTTGGTGTGTTCGTCTGGCGACATTTATTTATTACTAGCTGTTACCAGCGACTTCGTCCGCGTGGTATTTAACAAAAAAGTTTTTCTAAAATAAAAGTAGCCTAAGTTACTCCTTGTTACATCAGCTATCTGCCAGTGAAAGTCCCGTCAAAATCAGTCCAGCCATTTCAGAGATTAGTCGGAACAAACAGACAGACAGACAAACATTTTAAAAAATGTTGTTTTGGTATATGTACCGTGTATACATCCAAATGCACTTAGTAGGAAGCGGTTATTTTAATATTACAAACAGACACTCCAATTTTATTTATTTGTAAAGATTTATTTATTCCCCAGGGCCATACTGCGGCAGATCTCCGGAGCTGATCCCGCTACTCCGCGGAGTGTTAACCAATCCCAACTGCGAGTACAACGCGAACATGATCCCGATCCGCACGCTGGCGCACTGGGCCAGCTGCAGCCTGGATGCGCCTGCGCACAGTAAGTGCTGTCATGTGCTGCGAAAGGATTTGATCACCCGACCCGACTCGGATGTCAAGCTTTCATGACCGAATTGCGAAAATGATCGTTATTTGCACAAGACTGAATACTACTTATTTAAGGTGGCTAGTTTACGATGTAATTTAATTTAGTTTTTAAAGATGTCCAAATTTTTCGTAATGAAATAAAAACCATTGACATTTTGAATTTCGCGCCCTGACCTTGCGCTTCCCCCTTAATGGCTCAGAACTTTATGCTAATTATTGGTAATTCTATTGCAATAGTAAAAGCAAAATATCATGCTATTGTTTGATGATATATTGTTGACAAGGGGTATCCCCATAAGGCACACACACCTATGTCTTTCATAGACAAAGTTGTTCTTTTTTAAATTTCGATACAAAACCCAGGAACCCTTACGAATCCCGTTCATAAGGGAATGTTACGTTATTAAGGCAGTCGTTCGATGGGTAAGTAAAATTTTAGGGATACCCAATGAATGGTGAATGGTTAGGTATTTTTTAAAACACATAAGTCGCAGCGGTGCGCGAGCTACAATGCACTTTGTTGCTTTGTAGCTAGAGTCGCTGTTTATTAAAACGTCTTTGCGGAGTGAAATATCTGTTAGTGAGAACTATTATTATGTCTGTGCTACGATGCAATACCCCCCTCCCCTCACATTGAGGGGAGGCCCGTGCCCAGCAGTGGGACATTAAAAAGGCCTGGTATTATTATGTTGATGCAATAGAAAGACGGACGGACGGGTTCAAACTTATTTCGCATTTGTTGATGTTTTATTTGCAGTGGAAGCAGTTTCCTGGGACATAAAGTTAGAAAGAGAGAGCGAACAAGGCGTGTGCGAGGACGAGGGGCCTCTCACTCTAGGAAAGCATGTTTATCACCACCGGCAAGCTCTGAGGTATATATAATTACTAGCTGCGCCCCGCGGTGTTACCCGCGATTAGAAAGTATGTCCTCTTTACCGGGATAAAAAGTGCCTATGTGCTATTCCAGACTATAATCTACCTCTCTGCCAAATTTCATCCAGATCCGTTCTGCCGTTCTGGCGTGATTGAGAAACAAACATCCATTCATCTATCCATCCAAACTTTCACATTTATAATATTAGTGTGATTAAAATACTTGTACAGGCTACCATCCTGGTACATACAGAATTGGAAAGTAAATAATTATTAAAATAATGCTATAGGCTACTATCCTGGTATATACTGAAATCGGTGGGAAAACACAGAAGTTGTAGTTTTATTTTCCAAAAAAATAATGTGTTTCATCGACAAATAATGAGTGCTATTTATTATTTCTAACGCTCGGGCCACACATGCGCCTGATAAATTAACGCGTTCATCGATATTAAATACATATTTTTGTAACGGTATTAGGCGCAGATGTAGCAGGAAATTTATGGTGTTGTATATTTTATTTTTACAGACAGGCGATAAACGAATGGTTGCCGGAGTTCTCGATACCCAAGACAGCTCAAGGACCCGTTATAAAACCGCAGCCCTCCGTTACAGGTGAGCCAAGAATATATGGTGACGAATTTCGAAAAAAAAAAAGTCTAATTAAGGGAGCGTTCAAGTATTACGTAACGCCCCCCCCCTCCCCTCCCCCCATGTAACGCGCCGTAACGTTTTTCTTTAACAACACAACGTTTGTCTTTTACAAATACCGCGGCTGAGCAAAGTCAAAGAGTAACAATACAAATAAGTAAACAACTGCAAGAACAAAAACAATGCGTCCATAACTTGGGTGATGTTTGCCCCTACCGGGACTCGATCCCGAGTCCCTCGGCCACCACCGCCAACTGGTCCCATGGTATAGAAAGCAAGGTGTTAACAATTTCGTCACGATTGTGGGCCAGTGCCGCCGGTGGCGATCCTGCCGATCCTGCCGTCGGTGAACACGTGCATGTCGCTGATGACGGCCACCAGCAACACGGCCACCACCAGCACGGCCGACATCCCCACCGTGCACACCAGCCAGCTGCAGGCGCTGGCCGACGTGTGCGCCGCCGCGCCCGACCGACCCATACTCTCCACTAGGGTGAGTACGCACCACACTACTATCTATGTCAGCCTTTCCCAAAGTGGGCGATAACGCCCCCTTGTGGGCGCTGCAGGCCTAAAGGGTAAAGGTAAAGGGTAAGAGACCCAGAAAAAAAATGGGGGCGTTGTGTAGAGGCTAAATAAATAATTAATTTAATTTGAAGTTAAAGTGGTTTTTAAGTAGGTGAAAAAATGGGGGCGCTAAAAAATAATACATTCTCAAAGTGGGCAGTAGACAAAATAAGTTTGGGAACCCCTGATCTATGTGAACGAGTGAGACGACGAACTGACCTAAATCCCACATATTGATTTCTTATATTTACGCGAACACTACACATTAAGCGTTTTGCTTCTACTTTCATCGTGCGTACTGCCAAGGAATGGAGCACGCTACCGGCGTCTTTGTTCCCCGTTGACTACAATCTGGGTGTTTTCAAGTTGAGAGTGAACAGGTACCTTCTAGGCAAGTATGCTACATCGTAGATCTCATCGTCACTTACCATGAGATGAGATCGAGATCAAATACTTGCCTATACTGCAATAATATAAAAAAAAAAACATTGAAATAAAACTATTTTTAAGGATTCTGTCGCGTTTATTTTTTGTTTTTACGTTCCCGACGTTTCGGCTGCTTTACAGCAAACATAGTCACGGGAGGACTGAGGTGGTTGACGTCCTAGTGTCATAGTTTGACGGGTGTACCCTCATATTTAATTGTTACTTGCGCTCCGACCTACGCAGAAAGAGCTCACGTCTGCGTATTTCAATCTAAATCCCACTATTATTTGGATAGATATGTTTGTTACTCAACACAGATGGCTCTGCGTACGTCGCCCCAGAATAAATGACAATTCTCCATACAATTCTCAAAAGCACTTAGTGGGTTTCGCTGAACCGTAACATAGACAGTGTGATTCAGAAAAGGTATACTGATTTCAAATGCGCTAAAGAAGTGCACAAGTTAGCATGACCTTTTTGTATCACGCTATATAGTCAAAGTCAAAGTCAAATCATTTATTTCGTATAGGCCTACGGGGGCACTTACAAATTGTCATTACATTTTTTCCTTAACTCTACAACCGGATCGGAACGCGACCTCATACAAACTATACAAAGAACATTCTCGTGTCTGCCCCCAATAATACCGCTGGGGTATAGCGGCCTGCCCCGCCAGGCCTACACATCACCCGGCTGACTAGATTTTTTTTGTCATTGCCCCTAAAATAGTGAACAATTTGTCCACAGGTCTCACCAATTGAAACATTAAACCCTGTACCAAACCCAGTCATGAATTCCCTGGTCTCCCCGACCAAGGTGATACTCAACGAGTCCATACCAAACCCAATCATACCGATAGCCAGCTCCAACATGGCCCTGCCCGCCGAGATCCCCGTCTCAACACTACCAGTGCCCATCATGGGCTTGAAACCCCTCGAAGTTATTGGGGAGAAGATTGATAAGGGTGAGTTGGGCGATGCAGTGTTGGAGGAGGAAGCGCTCGAAGGGTTCGAGGATATGAAGAAGGTGAAGGAAGATGTTGACATCATAGTTGATGATGTGGAGATAAAGGTTGAGGAGTCGCAGAGGAATGGTGATATGAGTGTTGGTGGTGAGTAACTCTTATTTTTTTTGACGATGATGAGCTCAATTGGTTTTGACCCTGCTTGCTGTGCTGAAGGTCGTGGGCTCGAATTTGGTGTGGGCAAATATCGTGTGATTAGCACGAATATTTCTGGCCTAGTCACAGATGTTTAATATCTATATTAGTATTTTATACTGGGATCACGTACCGCTACCCATATTACAAGCGTCGTTTGGTTTGGGAGCGTACAGGTGGTGTGTTCGTCTGGATTGAGGTTGGCAATAGGGGGCCATCCATAAATTACGTCACACGTTAAGGGCGAGGGAGGGGGTTGACGAAGTGTGACATTGTGTGACAAGGGGCGGGGAGGGATCCCAAATTTTGTGACATGACATTTTTTCAAAATATAATACTTTATATCTAAGTATTACAACTATTAATTTTATTGAAAAATAATTTAAATGGAAATAAAAACAATTTCGGAACACTGCTGTTTTAATTTCATAAATTTCTAAATGTAAAATTGAAAAATATGTGACATCACACTAGGTAGGGGGGGGGTCTTACAAATGTGACCAGTTGTGACAAGGACGAGGGAGGGGTCAAAAATTCATGAAATTCGTGTGACGTAATTTATGGATGGCCCCTAGACTAAAAATAGTGCCTTTTTTGCACACTCACTAGCATTTACTCACGACTTGGAGGCTAAATTGTTGCCTTTTTGCGATCCTAGAACATACTATACGTCTGTAGCAAAGGACTAAGCCCATTCATGATACCAATGTTTCCCATCAAAATCTGAAATCTGAAAATGACGGCCTGATTAGCGCAGTGGTACTGACTCTGCTTTCTGCGCCGAGGGTCCCGGGTTCGAATCCTGGTAGGGACACAAGCTTTGTGTGATGAGCACGAATGTTTGTACCCGAGTCATGGATGTTTTATATGTATATAAGTATTATATACTGAGGGCGAACCCTCAGTCCATTGTACGGTACCCGTAACACAAGCGTTGCTTAAAGTGGGACCGTATAGTTGGTGTGTTCGTATGGCGATATTTATTTATTAAAATCACAATTAATTAATCTAGCTATAAATTTCTCGAACTTAAAATCCATTCGCAAAAGGAAAGGTGACTCGCAGTGGGCTGGCTGTATGAGCATAAAATCTCTACAGAGACCAAGCTAGGTCTTTGTAGAGATTTTTTGTTCGTGTGCTCGTTTGGTTCGCGTGACTGCGCGGTCGGTTTGTGCGAGGCTAATCCCCAGTCCTGTGTCCAGCCACGCCGCAGACGCTGAGCCCCAGCCGCCAGCCGCCGGACGAGGAGCCGGCCGGCGCCGCCGACGCGGACGTCGTCATGAACGACGGGATGAGCGAGGTGAGGGGACACACACCAGGGGGGGATACAGGGGGGGGACAATGGGTGGATTTCCTCCCCCCCACCACCTACCTCTGACACGCGACTGAAGTACTTTATTACGACCAACTTCATTTTTTTACGGATATGGGGGGGGGGGGGGGATAATGGGTGGACGCACCCACACACCCCCTGACTCACGACTACGAAGTACTTTGTTGCATTTTTTTTAAATAAGTTATATCACGAAAATTCTTCAAATAAATTTACTAAATTCAAATACAGCATATTCTTATACCTTAAGATATGAGATCAAATATCGCGATATTCTGATACTGTGCATTTGTTGCAGAACGGTTCCATGCAGGTGGAGCCCAGCCACAGCCCGCTGAGCACGGACATGATGGTGGAACCTCCCGAAATTAACGAAATGGTTGATGAGTGAGTACCTTATTTTTTGACTAGCTGACCCGACATAATTATTGTCCTCTTCCAATTAGCCAGACAACTTTTTATTTTGTTCTTTCCATTAAAACCTTATTTGGCGCCATCTTTTTTTTATTTTTGATAACCCATTCTCAAGTGATCGCTTATCAATGAACCGTAGAAAGTTTTTGTTTTATTATTATTATCTACAACCGTATTAAAAATAAGTAGTGTGGCTTATCGCGGGCTGTTCTTATTAACCGAATTCAATAAGGAGGAGGTTCTCAATAAGTTGTATTTTTTTTTAATGTTTGTTACCTCATTTTAGCTTCCATCTTCCAAGCTTACTAACGTGTTTTTTCTTTTAACTGTTCCATTTGTTTGTCACAACAGACCAGTCGACAACGACGAATCGACAGTAGACCCGAACGCTTTAGTGGCAGACGACCTCCTGCTACTCTGCGACCTATTCTATCTGCCGTTCGAGCACGGCTCCCGCGGCCTGCGGCTGCTGCACGACTTCAACTGGCTCATCGTGCACGCCGCCAGCATGCTGCCGCGCGGCAACAAGCCCGAGGTAACTAGCAGTAGCCTCCTGCCACTGTGCATATAGATGTAAAACAACCGATTTAAAACTATTTAAATAAAATGTTGCCGTTTTAAACCCCAAATAAATCATTTTAAACGGTCGAAAACTCGCCTACAAATATAAAAGAGCTGTGTTTTACACTTCATTGTGGGTTTTTGGTCATCTGACGTCATGTGTCATCATGAGTGACGACGTCAACAGAGTGCGAGAGTGTGAGTTTGGTTTTAAACCGAATCAAATTGATTATTTATATTGTTTGAAAACAATTTAAAAAATGTTTATTTACCACCGCAGAGTTTTTAAGTTAGGTAGGTAATACCTACGCTTGGTCGGATGGACCAACTAGAACTAAACCCGCTAAGTATATCAATATCAGTATATCACACATAAAAAATCTTTACACAGTTTATAGGTACTATGTTATATCCCTACCTCGGTAAAATCAAGAAAATGTAGTTATAATTAAGAAAAACATAGTCATCAACACCAACGGTTTTAAATCGATAAAAATGGTTTATTTCGGTTTTAAACGGTTTTTTTAAATTGGTTTTAAACCGGCCTTACCTCTATAACTGTGCATCTGATACTGGCCCGACTGCTGCATGACTTTAAAAGGCGGTGGCAGCTATTGAACTGTTTAAGAGGTCTAAGCCTAGCTATCAGTTCGCAGTTGGCGGGCATATAGCTTGAAACATCGATGGCTGTTAGGGCGGAAAGGTTCTAGAATGGCGACCACGGGCCTGACTAAGATCATAGCTTTGTATAATGCACACGGCGCAGGAAGTCAGTAAATGTGAGTGGTTGACGAATCAGAATCAGAATCAGAATATTTTTTATTCGTGTAAACCAGGGGTTCCCAACCTTTTTTTGTCTACTGCCCACTTTAAGAATAAATTATTTTTTAACGCCCCCCTTTTTAAACATACTTAAAAACCGCTAAGTACTTATAACTGATTATTGAAACGCAAATTTATAGTATTCAGACAGAGTATCTTTTATTGAAAATAAAACAAACATAATCAATTCTTATATAAAAACTAATGTGAAGGTTGAATCTGATGCTGTTCAATAAGTTTGTTGATATCAGGTTCCAATTTACTCAAAAACAGCCGCAAGTCGCCACGTTCGGTAACACGCAAACGATTTCTCTTTTTAGTAAGCAGCGTTGCCACAGCACTAAATCCACGTTCACACAAATATGACGATGGGAATGCTATCAAAAATCGTTGAACAATTGACCACAATCCAGGGTACAATTGCGGGATCGGTTTTTGTAGCCAAAATTCTTGATATCCATTTTTGAACTTGATTTTTATTTCTTCTTTTGTTGTCAATTCTATAAGTTCTTCTTCCAGCTGAGGTGACATTGCTGTGTTGACATTTGAAAACGGATCCAACACCCAGTCTGGTATTTCCAAGTTTAAAATGTCCTGGTATCGTTCGGTGAAGTCAATGTGGAGGTTTTCCAAATGTTGGCAGTAGGCAAACAAGTCGTCGTTACTGCAGTATACTGATAAATTCGGAAAATTGTGAAACTCACGTCTGCCCATATTCTTTTTGTGCAGAAGCAGTTTGGCTGCGAAAGCAGCAACGACATTTTTTGTTTTAATTAAATTTAGTTCATCGCCTTGCAGTTGGAGGTTCATGTCGTTGAACATTTTATACAGGTCTGTCATGTAAGCTATATCATTCTTTGATGTTATGAGCTTGTTGCGCAGTTCTGTATCTTTAGTTTCCAAGAACTCTATCATAGAGTCAAACAGGTTGTAAAATCGAATCAGACAATTGCCTCTTGACAGCCAACGAACTTCAGTATGAAGCAACAAACGGTTGAAATCTTCGTCATTAGTAACACAAAGCTGATGAAATAATCTATCATTCAAAGAGCTGCTACGGATTTTATTGACTGCTTTGATGACATATTGCAGTGATTGAAATAGTCGTTCACTTAAGTTTCCAGCAATCAAATGTTGTCTATGAATAACGCAATGTATAGCAAGGACATCTGGAATTTTATTCTTTAAGTATGCTATGAAGCCTTTATGGCGCCCTGTCATAGCCGGAGCGCCATCCGTAGCAACTGATATAATATTTTTCAAAGGAATCTCTTTCTCTTCACAAAACTTTTCCAATGTATTGAATATGGTTTCGCCTTTTGTATCTGTCTCCAAATTTCTGGCAAACAATAGTTCTTCACGTATTTTCTCATCTTTAATAAACCTCACGTAAGATAGCAACAACGCTTCATTAGTTGGTAAAGTGGACTCATCGAGCTGAATTGAGAATTGACTAGTCCTCAGATGATTGCACAATGATTCTTCAATGTTTTCAGCCATTTCATCAATTCGTCTTTGCACAGAATTATTACTCAAAGGAATTTTTCGGATAATATCTGCGGCCGGTTTATGAAGCACAGTAGTTATTACTTCCTTTATTGCTGGCAAAATTAACTCTTCTCCGATGTTGTGTGGTTTGCCTTTTTGAGCAATTAACAAAGAGATATTGTACGAAGCTCGAAGTCCGTCGTCATCTTGCTTAGCAGCCGCCGAAAATAGTTTTGATACACTTGGCTGAGTATTATGCTTCTTCTCTAGGTCTTGAAAATATGCTACATTCTTTTCTGTCTTATCTGGATGCATTTTATTCAAATGATCTTGCAGTCTTGAAGGCTTCATTGCTTCGTTCGAAAATGTTTTTAGACATAGAAGACACAAAGGCGACGACGGGTTTGTGGGATTTTCAATAAATCCGAATTTAATATATTCCGCAGAGTATTGCCGTCTCTTCTTTTTTACTTCCGACATTGTTTTGTTTTAAGAAATACGTAAGTGTTGAAATCAAGTACTGCTTATCTATTATGCCCGAAACCGCAAATGAAAATAAAATAAATTTACGTCGTTTATATAGGATTGCATAAGCAGCACGCACCAACAGTAATAAGACAAACGTACATAAACTCGTTTATCTCATTCGACGGCCAATCGTACTCGACAAGCAAGAACAAGTATTATAGAACCAGCCGATTGGTATAGGAATGTACAATTCGGATTATTTAACAAAAACTTGTTAAAACATGATTGCCCGCGGTCTTTTATATCGAACCGAGTTTGAGCTATATCTTAATTAATATTAGTTGATGTTCACAAGATGTAGTCGAGAGCCGAGAGCTCAGTCGGTGTCTAAGAGTCTTCCTAGCTAGGTAGATGAAATTATAAATCGACCCCAAAGCCCTACACAATGCCCCCTTTTTTTTCTGGGTCTCTTACCGCCCCCCTTTAGGCCTGCAGCGCCCACAAGGGGGCGTTATCGCCCACGCTGGGAAAGACTGGTGTAAACCATTAACGTAACCATTTAACTATAAAAACCGCTACTTTTACTAACTTTGGAGTATTGTATCGCTTTAGTTATTTTTTTAAGCAAACTTAATACATCGAGACATCCAATGCAGAATGCTAATATCGCAAAAAAACTAAAATACCTCGTAAAGATGTCCAAATCTTTCGTAAAAAAATAAAAACCATTGACATTTTGAATTTCGCGCCCTGACCTTGCGCCTCCACCTTAACAGGGTGTATAAAAGGATGGGGCGCGCGTGTGCTTCGGTGTGTTGGCGTGTATGTCGTGCGGTGTGCGGTGTGCTGTGAGCGCAGTGTCTCCAACCCTCTTTGTCAAAATTACGGTGTTGTCTGGTCTAAAAATACGGTAGATGGTGGAAAATTACGGCAGACCAGTGTTTGCAGCAAAAATACCCATGCAGTGGGGATGCGTAACGTAAAAAAAAAAAGTCATTCTGCTGCTTCTTCCAGACAGAAGCAGCAGAATGACCTTTTTTTTTTTTTTTACGTTGCGCATCCCTGTTCTTCCAAACTGAAGCAGCAGAATGACCTTTTTTTTTTTTTTTTATGTTGCGCATCCCAATGCAATGTTGCCGTAATATTTTGCCAAATCAAGAGTGTTGTCATTATAGAAATAAGAACACGGACGAAATTACGGTGGAAAGTGTCACCGTAATAACATGTCTACGGTAGGTGGTAGACCTAGAAAAATTACGGTAGATCTACCGCAATTACGGCATGGTTGGAGACACTGTGTGAGCGGTGCGGTGTGTGCGCAGACGAGCGAGTGGCGGCGGCGGCGCAGCCGGTTCGCGTGGTGGGGCGCGCGCGCGCGGCGCCTGGCGCGGCGCCTGCGCGCGGCCGCCAACCGCGAGCTGCACGCCGAGCTGCACCCCTACGTGTGGGAGCTGTGCGCCGCGCTCGCGCTGCTCGACGCCTTCCTGCGCTGGCTCGGTCGGTCACATATCACACGCCTGTTATTTACAACACTTCCAGCTGATCAGTCTTCGTCCTCTTCTCCTACTCTCCTACCTAGTTTCTTATCTCTTTGCGTATCGTGTGGAAGTCCTCGATGGACGTATACCTTGCTGTGAACGTCATTCGTGTTTTTTTTTTAAATGACTAGCAGCTGTTGGTCGCAAATGACCTTTACAGCTTCAGACGAGAGCTATCGCTTAAGGCGCTCCAGCCATAAGGTTAGGGGGGATACTAAGTCAAGGGCGCCTCCGGAGGCACGACTGCGGCTTGGGCTGTTGCCAGTGTCGGGTTTGACGACGGACGACTGCTCCTAGGTGTGAAGATGCACCTGTGGGCAGAAGACGATTTGACGGCGAGGTCGGTGTCGGTGTTGGGTGTTTCGGTCTCGTCTGATCACTCGAGGTGTCCACAAGCGTGGTAAGGTTGACCGGGGGTCCATAAAGACGTGTCTAAGACGGCGGCGAAATTTCTCTCCCTCCGAGGAAGACTCTGGTTTTCATGCGTAGGTGTTCTTTAAAATAATATTTAAAGTTGAAATAAAACTATTTTTAAGGATTCTATCGCGTTTATTTTTTTGTTTCAACGTTCCCGACGTTTAAAATAGTTTTATTTCAATGTGTAGTATTCGCGTAAATGTAAGAAATCAATAATATTTAAAATGTTAAATTATGTATTTTTTTTGTTTAGAACTGGGTAAATTCCCTGCCAACATTGCTTCGAACATTCAAGGAACCTATACGTGTGAGTAATGTATATTTTTTGACTCAATATATTTTGTTTGTGTGTAATTAATGTAGACATGGTTGATTTGTTAAATGTGATTTTGTACATTTTGATGTTTAGTCGAATTATATCTTTAATTCGTTAGCCAATATAAGCAACAGTTCATCAATAAACACACATTACAAGTTATTAAATAATACAGGTACGACTAATCTGACCAAAAGCCAAGCTTTCATAATTAACTCGTTAATTTCTCACAAATAAACCAGTAACCGTAGCTAAAATAATGTTAATTTTTGGGGCAGTAACCAAAACTGATTTAGAAATGTTGCCATTTATAAAGCCCTGATAGCTTTATTTGCGACTATAAAATTGCTGTGTTTGTGTGGCAATATTTATTTATTATTATTTATTGCACATTGAAATAAAACTAATTTTACAGATTTTATCGCGTGTATATTATGTATTTATTCGGCTGCTTTACAGCAACCGGGAGGACTGAAAACATAATATGCACGCGATAAAATCTGTAAAATTTGTTTTATTTCAATATTATTATTCATTTATCAGGGTTCTCAAAGGGCTGGCGTGAGACTTTCGAAAGCGGCTCCCAGGAGCCGTGGGTGTTCCGCGGTGGTCTCACTGCCGATCTGCGCCGACTACTGCCGGTCGAGTGCAGCAACGATGTGCTGCGGCCACAGACCATACCATATGCACTGCCTCTCACTGTCAGACCTTACACTGCCGCCGATGAGGAAGCGGTGAGTAATAAATAAATACCAGACATAATGCCGATCTGCGCAGACCGCTGCCAGTCGAATACAACGATGCACTGCCGCTCACTGTCAGACCTTACACCGATGAGGAACCAAACAAAAAGGGTGAGAAATAAATATAGGCAGCCTTACTGCCGATCTACGCCGACTACTGCCAGTCTAGTACAACAATGTACTGCAGCCATACACCGTATGCACTGCCACTAAATGTCAGACCATATAATGCTGCTTATTACGGTAGTACATTATTATTGAATATAATGTATTAAATTCAATAATATTTTTTTATAATTATTAGTTGGTACTATTTGTTTGGTGCACAATGGTGCACCCCTGCTTGTCTACCGGTTATATGTTAATAGTTTTATTTCTGTTAAATGGTGTGTTTGTTCCCAGGTCTGCGCGATATGTCACAAGACCTGTCGAGACGGCTCCGATTGTAGCGACCTGTTCCCCAGCGACCTACAAACATTACCGGCCGATAGGTAAGTGAAATAACACGTAAGTATTAAAAAATAATACTTTTAAATACATTGCCAAAGCTTTTTTATCTTATATATAAAATTCTCGTGTCACAATGTTAGTGGCCATACTCTTCCGCAACGGCTTGACCGATTTTACTGGTGGTAGGCTTCGGCCGTGGCTAGTCACCACCCACTGAACAAAGCCATGTCGCCAAGCGGCCTAGCCGTGTTCCGGCATGATGTTCGGTGTTGCCATTCATGGATGGCGGGTCAGATCAGTTGCGCTGCATGTGCCTCTATCTACTGCCGCCTTCCTACCTAGGCAAGTATGCTCCATCGTAGATCTCATCGTCACTTACCATCAGGTGAGATCGAGATCAAATACTTGCCTATAATGTAATAAAAAAAAATTAAAAAAAAAGATTTTTATGAAATTTTATATGCATATTCAGTGGGTCTGAAAATCGGCTACTATCTATTTTTGATACCCCTAAGTGATAAGGGTTGTCCACCCCTAACATTTTTTTTTTTGTACAATTTTTTTTTTTTTATAATGTGGTAAGAATCTAAGGTATATCCCCTATCGTGTGGTCCAGGCTGGTGGCGCCATTCCTGACGCTCACCCCGGAGCTGTGCATGGTCATAGAGGACGAGGAGGGAGCCGCGTCCGAGTGCGCCGGCCCCAGCCCACCTGCACCCAACGGTACATAAACACGTCAGGGGGCGTTTTGGGAA
The DNA here is from genome assembly GCA_905404115.1 of Pheosia gnoma. Classification (NCBI taxonomy): domain Eukaryota; kingdom Metazoa; phylum Arthropoda; class Insecta; order Lepidoptera; family Notodontidae; genus Pheosia; species Pheosia gnoma. The sequence goes on from FR989916.1 coordinate 1,266,077, forward strand.
CTCTTGTTATCAAACAGTATACTGAACTGGCTGCTATATAATATTTTAACTCAATGATATACAGGTGATTCGGAAAGAATATACTAAGTCGGAATTTCGATATATTTATATCAAATCGCAATTATCATTTTGTTAATTGTGATTGTGAACAAGCGAATTAATTAACAGCTGATTGATTAATAAACAAATTCATATTTAAATCAATAATATTTCTGTATTGTTTTTCTATAAAAATCCAGAAATTAATGCACGGTGTAGTTTTATATACACTAAAAGATACTGTACAATGATATCTGTCAAAGTGACGTTTGTAATGTCATTTTGAAATAAGAAACGAGATCGGCAGATTACCATAAATTAAAAAAAAGTGTATGGCAAAGTGTAAAAAAAAGTGTATGGCAGCATTATGTTCATTGTATTAAATTATTCAAAATGAAATTATTTTAATTACATCAAATTATTAAAATTTCGCTGTGTGTCTGCGCGTAGTATATGCCAGAGCCAGCTTCACGAGACTGCGCGGTTGGTCTGTACACCGCCATTCGCTAAAAGACTGGGTAGTGGTATTTATTACATTCATATATGTTTATTGTCAGGTGTTAAACCCGAGATAGTTGGCTACGCGTGCGCGGCGCTGAACAGCAAGGAGTTCTACAGGAAGCAGGAGCTGGCCTGGATCCCGGAGATGTGCATCAAGTACCCGGGACACCTCGCCGACAGGGAGGACCTCAGCCCGGCGGCCAAGGTTCGTACCATTTATATTATAACAGGAGGCGGATGTGTGTTCATTTCAGGAGAATTATTATACACTATATGGACTACTAGCTGCCCCCGCGGTGTTACCCGCGATTAAAGAGTATGTCCTTTTCCTCTATGACCTTTTGCAAATGCACGGTTCCTGTATGTCCATAGGAACCGTGCATTTTTCCGGGATAAAAATTAGCCTATGTAATTTTCTGACCCCTAAACTACCACTACCTATGCAAAAAAAGATGTAGATACATTGCTCTATGAAAAATTAAAACAAATCTATCCCACGGGAACCATACTTTTTACCGGGATCAAAAGTAGCCTATGTGCTATTCCAGACTATAATCTATCTCTGTGCCAAATTTCATCCAGATCCAATCACGCCAGAACGGCTCAACCGTTCTGGCGTGATTGAGTGACAAACATCCATCCATCCATCCAAACATTCACATTTATAATATAAGTAGGATTGTAATATTAATAGGATATTGTTTCGCGGTGTATTGCATGTTATTTGGGTTACCGACACTCGTGACAGACAGTTTCTCGACTAACATCTTAGAGGAGTTCGGTGTTGCTGGCTTCTTTAATTATCGATCAAACTTGTTTGGTTTATAAAATTGATAATATGACAAGCTGAGGGTCAGTGGTGGGTTCCTCTTCCCCCATTTTGTTTAAAAATGGAATACCGCCAAGGATCGCCTAGTTCTATCGATTATACTATATGAACTGACAAACGTTGTCCAGTTCCGAGTATTCCAACTATCCGGACAACTTTTGTTTTTTTTTGTCCTTATAAATCTTATTCGGATTATTATGAATATTTAAAAATAATTCGAATTTGCTCCAGGCTTACCAACGAGCGGCATTTTTTTTTTTATTATTATGAATCATTTTGCGCGCGTCTTTTATTCATTCACCCTTTAAATGGTAACTTTTCGACCAGTCACAAGGGATAACTAAGCAATTTGCTTTTAAAAAACAATATTATAATCTGAGGACACAATAACAACCAAACGTCGGTAACTCGTGAAGCTCTTAGGCCTCAGCCTCGAATTTAGCGGGCAGCGGGGCGGCGGCGCGGGAGCGGCGCTCGTTGGCCGCCCCGCGCCGCTGCCGCGTCGCTGTTTTCGAGAACCGGTCCATTTGATTATACGTATAAGATCCTGCCGCTCCCGCGCCGCCGCCGCCGCCGCCCCGCTGCCCGCTAAATTCTAGGCAGAGGCCTTAGATGTATCTATGTGCATTTATAGATGCTTTAAATACTTGACGTTGGCAAAAACCTACCACTGGGTGGGTGAGGCCATTTATAAAGGAAGAAAAACGTTATTTCTTTCTTTCGTTGTAAAAAGACGCTACGTAGAAGGATCCTTGTTGATGTGGTGTTGTGTGTGGCAGGAGTGCGTGCGTCACTTCCAGCAGTTCAGCAGCGGCGCGCGCGCGCCGGACAGCGTGACGCGCGCGCACCCCGCGCTGCTGACGTGCTGCGTGCTGCCCGCCGGCCGCGACTCGCCCGCGCCCGCGCGCCTGCTCGCCGCGCTGCTCGCCGCGCTGCGCGCTAACGGTAACACTTGCAGCAGTTCAGCAGCGCTGCTGACGTGCTGCGTGCTGCCCGCCGGCCGCGACTCGCCCGCGCCCGCGCGCCTGCTCGCCGCGCTGCTCGCCGCGCTGCGCGCTAACGGTAACACTTGCAGCAGTTCAGCAGCGCTGCTGACGTGCTGCGTGCTGCCCGCCGGCCGCGACTCGCCCGCGCCCGCGCGCCTGCTCGCCGCGCTGCTCGCCGCGCTGCGCGCTAACGGTAACACTTGCAGCAGTTCAGCAGCGCTGCTGACGTGCTGCGTGCTGCCCGCCGGCCGCGACTCGCCCGCGCCCGCGCGCCTGCTCGCCGCGCTGCTCGCCGCGCTGCGCGCTAACGGTAACACTTGCAGCAGTTCAGCAGCGCTGCTGACGTGCTGCGTGCTGCCCGCCGGCCGCGACTCGCCCGCGCCCGCGCGCCTGCTCGCCGCGCTGCTCGCCGCGCTGCGCGCTAACGGTAACACTTGCAGCAGTTCAGCAGCGCTGCTGACGTGCTGCGTGCTGCCCGCCGGCCGCGACTCGCCCGCGCCCGCGCGCCTGCTCGCCGCGCTGCTCGCCGCGCTGCGCGCTAACGGTAACACTTGCAGCAGTTCAGCAGCGCTGCTGACGTGCTGCGTGCTGCCCGCCGGCCGCGACTCGCCCGCGCCCGCGCGCCTGCTCGCCGCGCTGCTCGCCGCGCTGCGCGCTAACGGTAACACTTGCAGCAGTTCAGCAGCGCTGCTGACGTGCTGCGTGCTGCCCGCCGGCCGCGACTCGCCCGCGCCCGCGCGCCTGCTCGCCGCGCTGCTCGCCGCGCTGCGCGCTAACGGTAACACTTGCAGCAGTTCAGCAGCGCTGCTGACGTGCTGCGTGCTGCCCGCCGGCCGCGACTCGCCCGCGCCCGCGCGCCTGCTCGCCGCGCTGCTCGCCGCGCTGCGCGCTAACGGTAACACTTGCAGCAGTTCAGCAGCGCTGCTGACGTGCTGCGTGCTGCCCGCCGGCCGCGACTCGCCCGCGCCCGCGCGCCTGCTCGCCGCGCTGCTCGCCGCGCTGCGCGCTAACGGTAACACTTGCAGCAGTTCAGCAGCGCTGCTGACGTGCTGCGTGCTGCCCGCCGGCCGCGACTCGCCCGCGCCCGCGCGCCTGCTCGCCGCGCTGCTCGCCGCGCTGCGCGCTAACGGTAACACTTGCAGCAGTTCAGCAGCGCTGCTGACGTGCTGCGTGCTGCCCGCCGGCCGCGACTCGCCCGCGCCCGCGCGCCTGCTCGCCGCGCTGCTCGCCGCGCTGCGCGCTAACGGTAACACTTGCAGCAGTTCAGCAGCGCTGCTGACGTGCTGCGTGCTGCCCGCCGGCCGCGACTCGCCCGCGCCCGCGCGCCTGCTCGCCGCGCTGCTCGCCGCGCTGCGCGCTAACGGTAACACCTCCCATCGCATGCTCGCATACTAACCTTACCGCTCCATTACACCCTTTACTGATCTTCATTTTACACAAATCGAACCAAGTTTCGAGTCGATCGATCCAAAAATATACATTTCGAACTTTATCACCGCTAGATGGAAAAAAATTAAGCGGGCGGGATCTAATGTCCCTGCCCTGCGCAGTAACACGTATTGTTTTATAGAAAAATCCAATAAATAAATTAAAGATCCAATAAATTAAAGAGATGTTGTAACATCTCTTTAATTTAATTGACCGATTGAGAGTTGATTGACAAATTGTTAATTGATTAATAATCGATTGATTGATAAATTATTGATTGATTGTCAGGTGCGAGTGGCGTTCACGTGTGCATCAACGCGACTGACCACTACCTGCAGCAGTTCTACGGGAAGCTCGGGTTCGCGGAGGTGCATCGCGGCGCGTGCGGCCGCGTGTACCTGGCGCGCGGGTTCTAGCGGCCGGGGGTCGCGGGGCCCGCGCGGGCGGTCCGTGCGGGCCGGGCGGGCCGGGCGGGACGAGCGAGCCGTGCGGGACGTGCGGGCCACGCGGCCCTGCGACGCAGCGCACAGACACGCAAGTAGAATCACATAGATAGATATACTGTTATCTCTCATCCGACATCTCCATGAGTTTCTATGTTCTATGCTATTTAATTATATCCACCGCGCACTTGAGAGATGGCGCGAATATTCAATGTTTATTTGTAAAAACATATAGGCGCTTTATAATTTCTAAATCCAAAAGTAATGTTTTTTTTTAATTTGTGTGTCTGTTCAAGTTGACTCGACAGCTATGGAATCAATTTCAACGGGGTTTTCATTATTGCCTAGTTCGTGGTTCGACGCACTTGGTAGGGTAATATCATAATGCTATGACCATTATTGGTCCAGAGGCAGAGCAAAATATGGAACTAAAAATACATTAATCCTCACAAATTCATACACTTGTTAATTATGTAATATGCAGCGTGATTCAGAAAGGCTGTAGTTACCCCGCAATCTGCGTTTATTTTGTAATCATTACGTGAAATCAGTAGCTTTACATATCAATTAAAATTTCTCCCTAAATTCATAATTATTTTTTTGGACCAATTTTTTTTTTCTAATCGCTAAAGCTGCTCAGGCTCAAGAGTTAGTATACCCTTTCTGAATCATGTTATATATACGGCAATATTTGTGTATCTACCGGCAGAGCATACATAGTAAAATTTTGAATACTTGAATTAAACTTTAGCGAAGTGTATAATTTAGTATAATAATTACTAGTAGATAATTATGTAATGTATAATCACAATATAAAAATGATAGAATTAAAATTATATTATTATTGTTATATATATTTTTTTCTATAAATGATTTCTTTCCACTGTCATAATAATAGAATTTCATAACAAAAGAACTAGTGGATAAATGTATAAATTCACTGTTTGTCTTCTGGTGGAGTCTGCGGATCTACATTAAGTCACGATGGTAGAACACTTATGGCTCGAATTCCCCTCGCATTGAGGGGAGGCCAGCAGTATATCCATTTAAGAATGGTATTATTTTTTATTGCAACTTCATAGTATACGCATGATAACGCCCCATGTTATGTGATCCTCTATATTTCTTAAAAACATATTACAATTGTATTCCTATTCAACAGATTTATTTTAAATTACACAAAACATTACCCTCTTTCTGGCGCAGTCGGGTAAATATAAGTAAAGTATTTTCATTTTTAAAATATTGACTATAGTTTTAAAATGTTAAAAATATTGACAAAATTCAAAATTTTAGGCTAGCTTCGAATAGTGACTCTGAAAGTTCCACACTTTATTGTCTTAAGTATATTTTAACTTCGATTTGTTATTAATTAAGGGCTAGTCAAGTGTCGGCGAAGACTGAGGAAAGAATTCGTGTAAATATGTGAAGTTAGCAATGTGACCAGTAATAAAAATATTGATTCAACCACACACCTGAACTGTAGCAGCCTCGACATACAGGGTGTAACAAAAATAGTGTAAACTATTTTTTTTTTATTACATTATAGGCAAGTATTTGATCTCGATCTCACCTGATGGTAAGTGATGATGAGATCTACGATGGAGCATACTTGCCTAGGTAGGAAGGCGGCAGTAGATAGAGACGCTACATTCACTAGGAACATGCAGCGCAACTGATCTGACCCGCCATCCATGAATGGCAGCACCGAACATCATGCCGGAATGCGGCTAGGCCGCTTGGCGACATGGCTTTGTTCAGTGGGTGGTGACTAGCCACGGCCGAAGCCTACCACCAGTAAAGTTGTCACCTGGTTGGCACCGCCCAGGGTCACGTGTAGGGTATCTCGAGGGTCCTCCTCCTACTATTTTAAAAGGTTAGGTTATAAAGATAACATTCCCTAAGATATAAATCAAATTAAGAAATGACATCACATACTGAGCGCATGGCAAAACGCTACTGTTTAAAACACTGTTCGCACTGTTTAAAAAAAGCAATCAAACGAAATAAAGATATAAAACTTTGCGGATTTTATTTTATGTTTTTTACGTTGCCGAGACGAGTTTCAGCTGTTCTACAGCAACCATGGCCACGGAGAGGTTTTATTTCAATGTGTAGTATTCGCTTAAATACACGAAATTAATATCATCTACACAATTATTTTATACATCAACGTGAGCCATATAACTTAAAGATTCATCTGTTAAAATATTGTACACAGTTCTTGTTACACCTTATAGTGACGGATATATCGACGTATATATATTTAGTGACGTTCGCGTGGGTGCGGTTTGGATATACACGTGATTTTTTTCAAGTGATCGTAGAAGGCCAAATCCGAAACTATGGGGAATATCGAATGATACTTACAGGACTCTTGACACCAATTTTGATGAAAACTAAAACTACATTGTAAGATTTTCGAAAAAATATTTTCCATAGCTAGGAATTGAACCCGTGCATTTTGAAAAAAAGAACAACACGTATCAAGAAATACTCAACACTGGCAAAAGTTGTACTATTTTGTAGCCGATTGCTAAATGCTAACCTAAACCGAACCTAAAAAAAAAATGTCAGATTTTTTCTAATAACATTTTCAGCCAGCTGTAATTAAATATAAAAGGTTTGAATATGGGACACTAGGATTGATAATGAGAGAATTGTTAAGTTAACATAATCGAGATTAAATGACACGAGGATTATGTGTCTAAGTTAATTAGGGTACGCAACTAAAGTTTTTCATATATTAATTTGCAAAAAAAAAAAAATATTAAGTAGGTATTAAAAAAGTAAATAAAAACCACTGCCTCTTAAAAGAATGTGGTCAATGATGAAAATAAAACTGCCCTAGTCAATTCAAGTTTGTGTCGTCGCATTACAAAATAAATATGCGTAATAAGTACCTACTTATTGGAATTTCCTTTAGTAGTTATCTTTTTAATGATTGGGCCACAGTAGTAAATCGCATGTAAGAAATTAATGGCAGCTTTGTTAATTCAATGATCCTATTTTAGCGCAGTGCTTAAGTAAATACAAAACTATTTTCATTTCTGTTCAATGTTTGTAATCTTAAGTAGGTAAAGCATTATTATGGACAAATCTTTTTTTTTTCTGTTTAAAAATTCTCTACGAACGGCTCAACTTGGCATCCTATCTGTAGGGCCCAATCGTCGATCCCATTTGGGCATATCAAGAGGCAAGTTGGCTAGTCATAGACATGCCAATTGGTAGGTCTAGGGACCCTACGGATTAGGTGCCAAGTTAGGCCGTTCGTGGAGGCTTTAGAAAAAATAGAATTAATATACTTATTAAGATTTGGTCCTATTAATATGTTATTGCACAATATAGCATTTATTTTGCTTCATTTAATATTAGTTATAAGTTATATTTCTAACCAATTATTTAGTTATGCTTCAGTATTAAAAGCATTATTTTGTACATGTTTTATGTTGGCTATCACAATATCAGAATGTATTACAAATTATTATTGATCTAAGAATTAATGGTCGGACACACATGCTTGCTTTAATAGATACTGTTAATATATCACACAACTTTCTTCAAACGTTTGTACAAGTTGATTCTTTCTTACCAAATTCGTCTCAAATTTATGGGAATACAAATAGTACTAGACTTGTCAATTATTAGATCACATTCATCTTGTTAGCAGGTATATTTTGGGAATTTTCCAAGAACGCTTATAAAAAGAGCTCTCTAGAGTCTCCGCTATGTTACAGATGGGTTTTTGCTATCGGAGCTTATTCATCACTCAATTATCCATCTCCTATCAGTTTCAATCATATTATATAATCGTCTTGAAAATATAGATTTAAGAGAACAGTTAAGTTTAAAATAATATGATCAGTTTTATTTTTGTAATTTTTTTTATTTATTTTTATTATCCAAACAAAAAAGGAATAATATATTCCTTTTGATATTTTCACATTTTGTTTCGAAACGTGTCGACTATGTCCCAGTTTAGCAGCATTTGACCGCTGGCTTTAAGGCCTCAGCCTCGAATTTAGCGGGCAGCGGGGTGGAGCCGGCGCGGGAGCGGGGCTCGTTGGCCGCCCCGCGCCGCTGCCCGCCAAATTCGAGGCTGAGGCCTTACTGGGCACAGTTGAACAAACTACTGGCTCAGTACTTTGTATAATGGTGTAACGTCTAACCGCATAGTTATTTTGTTTTATTTGTATATGTGTTTTATCGTGGTGCCGCCGACCATCTTGACGATATATCGGTAATAAAAAAAATGTAAAACTCATTTGTGTTTATTTTATTAGTACCTACCTAGTTTATCATGGACAAGATAACGAGAATTCGTAGAGAACCTATTGTGACTAAATCGTTTGACACTCATGAAAACAAACAATCAGTCCACTGATAATTACCAATACAAAAATGTTTTATTTAAATATATGTATACGTAATTAAGAATAGGTAGTACAAGATAATAAATTAATCAATAAGCTTAGTCGTCGGCAACGGACCTTGTGTTCGTAGCAGATAGCTCCATAAGTTTTTGCTTAATTTCAGTTATCTGTAACCAAAACGATTCAGTAGGTAGACGTCATCAAAGGGTATAGGAAAATGTGACATTAATGTACCTTGGTGTAGTACAACAGCAACGAATCTCCAGAACATTGTTAAATGGTTTTCTATATGCCGAAAACTTACCTTCTGAATCTCATTTAGAAGTATCCTCTGCTCGGTCCTCGGCGTCACATCTTTTTTATTCAAATCTATCGCTTCCAAGTTGTCAAACAGCTGTTTAATTTTTAACGCCAAATGGACGTCATTATTACTTTTTCTGGGCACAGTCTGCTTGCACTTCCTAAAAAGTCTCTTCTTATATTTGTCTGGCAAATCTTTCTCGATGTCTGCTCTAGTCAATAGTGTCATGTATTCCGGATTCGTGTCGTAGGGGAAATTCATTTGGTCCAGTTTGTATGATCCGTCCGCCGTGAACTGTCTTATTTGGTAGTTCTTACGCCAATTCTTTAGATGCTCGATGTTTCTAGAAATTGGTGTGTTTATAATTTCTGTTATGGATTACGAAATTGCTATATACTTAATAAGAACTGTGATCAAAAGACAAGCTGAAAATTATAGAAAACCTGAGAACCACATATAGCGACTCGCGAGGGAGAGGCTGCGCGAAGCTTGTTCGCGATTGTATGCGATTCTAGCAACATTGCAAACACTCCTGCATGCAGACGTGGATACAGGATTTCGATGGGGGAGCAATTTTGTGTTATTTTACCTGCCTTTCAGAAAATTCGTTAAACATTTTTAAATAGGTCAAAATAAAGTGGTTCAGTCGTGAGTCAGGGGAAGTGGTGAGGCGAACCCATTTCGGGGGGGGGGGGGGGGGCGATGGGTTCGCCTTTCGCCTTTCCCCCCGTATCTAATATATTAAAAATTAATATTATATAATAATTATATAAACGCGCCGCATCTCCCTATAACCCCTGAGTAAAATTACTTATACAAATAAAGCAATGTAATAGGCATTTGTATATCTAGCTGTTCTATCTATGTACTATATAGCTATCTACTCGTTAAACTGAAATCTTTGAAAGTGGAAAAGATACCCGAAACACACTTTCTTCCTTGCAGTATCTTATCCCTTGTCGCTAACAAGTCCTTGTGCTTCTTGATCGCCATGTCTTTTAAATATTGTTGTTTCACCTTCCAATCGTGCACCAGTATACTGTCAGTGTCCACGCTCTTCAGATATTTCGAGCTTTGAGAATGAGGCGGTATAGCCAACCGACTTTTTGCTAATTTAGGACACTTTCCTTTGTTTTTTTTATAAATCTCTTCATCCGAATCTTCCGACTCCTTTTCATTAAGCTGTACGGAGAGTGTCTTATTATTTTTAAAATTATCTTCGTCGATAACAGAGTTATAACTGCGGGCTTCTTGATTATACACGTGACCGTTGCTCGAGCTAACTGTGTCCGACATATCGGATTGTGAACTAAAGATGTTGTCGACAGTATAATTTTTGTGCAAATAGTGCATGATGCTCGAAATTCCCGCGTTTATCACCTCCCTCGGCGGATACACGATTGGATTCCCGCCAATTTGCAGAACTTTCAAATTAATGACAGTTCCCAGTTCGTTTGGAAGCGAGGTAATTTTATTGTTTTGTAATAACAAATGGGAAAGCCCTTGGTGGTTCTTTATTGATGCCGGCAATTCGGATAATTGGTTGTCTCTAACATCTAGATACAAGAGTTGCGGTAGAGAAGTAAAGAGGTCATCCGGAAGAGCTGTTATTTTGTTATTCTGCAGATACAGGCCCTGTAAAAGTTGGAGAATTTAGTTGATATGTATGGCTATAGCCATCGGTGGAATATGGGTGTACCGCAGCGCACCCTCTACCTACAGAGAATTATCTGTAAGCAAAGGTGAACTGCTTTACAGCCATATTCTACCGATGGATATTATTATGCTATTCTCGAAAGAAGGCTCAGGCGTACAACAGTGCCTACAGCTCCCTTTTCGCCGAAGGTATATTGAACCCAATTCCATAAAGGCGAGCTTATTGCCATTACGACCGCCACACTCCCCCTCAATGCAAGCGGGACTCTGGTCGATGTCCACCGCGCTGACCCCGTGCGGATTGGCAAACGTCCCATTTCTTTTGAGTGACGTAGGTAAAGTATTCCTGACAATGTTTACATTCAGCAAGAAATAATAATAATTATCATTGAAATGAAAGCCTAAATATTAGATACCTACTTTTAGAATTAGGCTTTCACCGAGCTTATAAGTCCCACCATATTAGAGTAGGGAGCCAAACCACTTGGGGCGATGGTCATAACGTACTTAGTCCAAAATACAGGGTTATAGGATCTAGGCTTAGATCATAGACTACTGCACAGTAATACTAACACACAAAAATCTGTTTTTCAGATCCGGTACCGACTGCAATCCTTGACACGATAAATCACACACCGTTTCTTCATTTAACTCCTCTTCGTAAATATTCACGGGCGAAGATACAGTTGACGCTTCAGACATTGTTATTAAATTAATGAAATATAAAAGTAAACAGAAAGACAAAGGACAATGTGTGATCAATAAATTAGTATGAGTAGAAATTTCAAATATGGCGCCAGTACAACGCTACACGATTTCCAAAGATAATGATTCGTCTACTGTCAGGCACGATCTACACGAGCACACTACACTCAATGCAGAAATGTATAGAATGGATATCCAAATTTTAGGGAAGCCCGATGAATAACCTACCCTTTTAACGACAGGAGCTCATTGACTACTACGTACTTGCTGAGATGCGTACACGAAGGCACTTTTACTGGCATACTGTTAAACATCATCCATGGACTTATTTTCCAAAAAATGTGTTTCTTTGATACATAATGTGTGATATTAGTGAAATGTTAACACTGATACTTTGATACATCGCAAAATATAGCGATACGCTAATCGTGATCAAGATTGCACGTGTAATAGCAGGATTGCGACAGACAGTCAGTATGGACTAAAGACTAGACACCTCATACTGGAAATGAATCGTTGATTTCTATAAAGCTTGTGATCCATATCACGATCCGATACGCTAAAGTAAATACTTGTTATAATATATGTACGCCTTTCGGCACAGGTCACATTGAGGTCTACATCACTATAAGTACTATTTCTTCAGTACCTACTTTTTCTTGTCTTACCAATGTATGTACCTGTTTGTGTTGTGTCTGTGTTGATTAAATGTCATTTCATATCATGATCCTGGTTTATGATCCAAATATCGTGATAACATTTGCCAACGAATACTATGGGGCACCTTAGATCAAGAACGGGAAAATTCATTAGAGCATAGACAATTTTTAGTACTGTAGTTGTCTTTGGATAAGTACTACATTCATAATTTTATAAAATTAAAATTTAAGACTCAAATGTAATGCAAAATCAACTTTATTATTGCGCATTAGAATTAACCTAACTCAGACCTACGATTTTATTAATATTGATTTAGTTTATTTCTAAAATGATGAAGAGACACATGGCGGAAACGTCACTATTTATTTCAGTTGCAAGATGGCGAACGTTCGGGATAGTGACACATCTTTGTGGCTCCATAATAAACTCGGTATATCGAATGATTCGTGGACAAGTGGCTCAATTTGTACACAGTTAAATGCTGAAGTGCTGAAAAATATTAAAGATTGCTTTCCAGACCTGCAAACACAAGTGAAACTGAAATTATTGCTAAGTTTCTTTCATATCCCGCGCAGAAATGTTGAGGAGGTAACTTTTCTCTTTGATATTCTATGGTTTTGCGTAACTGTATTGTGCGTGGCGTCTCTTTCTTTTCTTATTTATAGCATTGAGTAAGAATGGGATGCATACAAAATTATGTACCTATAGTTTTATTTGTTGACATTTTAGTTAATTTACACTTTAAAATTACGTTGATTTCATTCGATAAAACACAATTGATTTGCGTTTTATACAGAACAAACTTTCACTCGCATCATTCATCAACAGAATAACACCAGAGCTAAATTATAATTGTGATTTTTTCTAGTAGAAAGGTGAAACAATAAGATTCGTTTTAATGTGTTTGGCTAAGAAACAACAACAATATAGAACTATATAATGTAGACTGATAATAATAATTGATTGATCAGATTTTGGCACATATTGTATTCAAGGACCTTTTCATTTATTTAGTGTATTTACATTACTGAACCCACAACATTATCTTTTGGGGCACCTACTGTGTGTGCTTACCCAACATCATACCAATTGGATTAGCCAATTAATAGATAACAGATACCTGTATGAATACTAATATTAAATATATATATTTATAAGACAAATGTTTGGAATATGGTACAGTCATAGGTTTTAAAGCAATCAGAATGGGAAAAATTAAATTTATTACAACACGTGAATGTTATTTGAAGATGCATGCCACATGCATGCTGATTCCACATTAACAGACAAAAGCATGTCACAGAAATTGTGTGACACAGGCATGTCTGTGTAAAATGCAAGAAAATCAGGTTATACGGCTGGCATGTGTATCTTTAACATGAATTGCCAGTTAACAGCATACTAACACAAATAAAACTACTAGGCCTCTGGCGGGAATTTAAACAGTGAATGTCTATTTTATTTAAAAAAAAAAATTTTTTTCTTTAATAAATAATGTCAAAAATTTGTGGAAAATTAAATGTTGTGTTCATAAATGTGCACAAGTGATGGAAATCAAAATCGAATATTACAACTTGACGTTTCAAGTTCTCCCAAGATGTTCATGAATTATCAATAAAGTACCCACAGCTTTACTGATAAGGGTAGGGGACTCATTTCATCATCATCATCATATCATAACAATTATCAAGAAATACTCGATACTGGCTGTTTGTGGCCATGTTAAACTTCATTTAGCATTTGTAATAAATTCCAGTGGAAGAATGAACTGGAAGAAATCATCGAAGTTGCGGCAGTGGACTCAGACCTTTGGGTGGCCATGCTCGCTGAGGTCCTCAAAACATTCCCTTCAGCGGGCACCCTCAATACAGAGATAGCAGAGTTTGATGAGACCAGGCCAATCTTCAGCGACATGATTAGCGAGCTGAGAAGAGCTTTGGCAAAACATTCAGACCTCGGTCTTCTGCCACTCGAGTGCCTTTATTTGAATAAGAATGCTTTAGTTTCTGTTGTAAGTAATATTTGATAATAACCTTACACATTTAAACATGCCTATTACATTAAAAAACATTATTTATACATAGTACAGACCGTAATAATTCATTTTAGCTGATCCATCGTAGAAATCTCTATATGATATAGTCTTTTGTAAAATACTTGTTTATACTGTGGCTCTGCCCCCTCTAGTCATTGATGTTACTCTGCTTCTCAACCCTCAATGGTTGCAACATGATCATACTACCCTGTTATATATAAAATAATAAGCAATACAATTATGAAAATCATATTCAAATCAGGAGTTTTTCAATAGTGCTTGAAGCTTTAACAAACTGACTAACAAGAATTCTATAAACAGTTTGGATTCAAGCACATCCAAATAGTCAAATATTTTTTTAAATACTTCTAATTTATAGATGCAATCCTGTGTTAGTTTTATAATAGAATTGACATACCTAGTGCCCTATTACAGTTCTGAAATAAAATCTGATATTAATATAGACACGAATAGCATAATTACAATTGACCACCATAACAAAACCATTATTTAAATCTGTAGGTGGGTCAACAAGCCAACCCCGTGAAACATTTCACATTAAAACGCAAACCAAAATCGGTAGCTCTCAGGAGTGAGCTATTGGCTAAAGCTACAGAGGTCCAAGCCAATCAGAAGAAGGCGCAGGCGCCGACGGTGCCCGTGCGGAGTAGAGGCATGCCTCGGAAGATGACTGATACGAGTAAGTTCTAACTAACATTAATGAAAAGTATAGAAGTAGCAGATCGTAGGTGTAAACCCAGTAGCTATCTCTCAATTTGAAATAACTTAAAATGCTGTCCGTTCCTCTTATAAACAAAATTAAAATAATTTATAAATAAATTATTAATATCGCCAGAAGTATACGGCCTCACACTAAGCAACGTTTGTATTATGGGCACCGTACACTTGGGGGCGAACTAAGTATAAAACACTTATATAAATACTAAACATCCATGACTCGGGTATAAACATTCGTGCTCATCACACAAAGATTGTACCCTACCAGGATTCGAGCCCGGGGCCTTTGGCCTTGTAGCAACCAACTGCGCTAATCAGGTTGTCAATAAAATTCATTCAAAAGTAAATATTCCGAGATTATTGTTATCGCCGGGCGGGATACGTTACCAGGGCCCTAAGTCTGCTAACACAATCGATTCATAATCGAACAGCAACCGCATAGTAACAGTCACTTTTGACAGATATTGTATGGGATATCTGTCAAAATGACAATTACTATGCGATGGCTGTTCGGTTATGAATCGATTATGTTAGCAGACTTGGGGCCCAGAGCGCGAATTGGTGTATTCCTGTCCGTTCCGGTCGTGTTCGGTTCAGTGGTGAAGGTTGTATAACGCGTCCCTAGCGCCGCTGAAGGGGCTGCCGTCGCGGTGGAGCGGGCTGCGCGCGGGCGCGGGGGCGGGTGTCGCGGGGGGCGCGCGCGTCGCGCCGGTCCCCGCGCCGCCCGCGCCCGCGACCCCCGCCGCGCGCGCGCCGCGCCCCGGCATCAAGCTGCTCGACATCGCCGACCAGCCCGCCACGCACGCGCAGATCAAGAAGCGAAGGAAGCTCGGTACGTTCCACGATACTATTATCATTTACACTCTTACACATTACCTATATTAACAGTTAATTGTCTTTTAGCGGTAAAATTAATATATTCCAGGTTTGCCTGGCGGGGTCACTATGCCCCGAAGGATATTGTCGAGGACTTGTATAATCATTAAATTCTCCGAAAACACTCATAGTGCGTTGCAGAATTGAGAATGGCACTCTCTGACACTGTTTCTTACACGCGTAGTAAATAACGCTGTCCCTTTCGCACTACTTAGCATTGGGGTCCGTTTAATGAGTGTTTATGAATCCAGAAATGGAGGAGGGCGCCAAGAAGCCGCCCGCTGCGCCCGCCTCGCCGCCGCCGGACCTCGGCAAGGCCGGCCTCGCCGCCAAGCCGGACGACACCCTCGCCGGTAACCACCCGCTAGCTAACATAGTGATTTGCCAAATCGATTATAAATCATCGATTCTCGAAATAAATAAATAAATTTTCTATTATCGGCTCCATTGCGCAGCCTCGACTTTAATGACCAATTAACTTCAACATAATTTATTTTGTTTTTAGCTTTATTGATGTATACAAAATTTTATTTGACACCTGTTATAATCTATCAAATTTGTCATTTAAAAAAGCAAACGCGAAGAAAGTTCCAAAATACGAAGGTTTATTTGGTGACACAGATACATTACTGCCGAGTGTGGACGGGACAACATAAAAAAGTACCGCCATTATATTGTCCCAGCGGGTTCCACCGGTACGCTTATGCTACACCTGCGCCTAGCGTCTATAATTAACGCGTTAATCGACATGAGATACTAACATTTTATATCGATTAACGCGATAATCGACATGAGATACTAAAATTTTCTTGTCGATTAACGCGATAATCGACATGAGATGCTAACATTTTATGTCGATTAACGCGTTAATTTGTGTGGGCTAGACTGTAATGAATGTGTCCCTGCAGCGGCTGCAGCGCCCCCGCCCGCCGGCTCGCCGCCCCCCGCCGCCCCCGCCCCCGCCGCCGCCGCCCCGCCGCCCGACCGCGTGCCGCTCACCAGCCCGCTAATAGTACAGGTAACACCCCCTGGATCTTCTCCATTGAAGTCGCGATCCAATCTGAATGTAGAGTTCAGAGAAAAATGTTTAATGTCAAATTATAATTGCCCCCGTAGGCTTATACCAAATAAAATATTTGACTAATGTCATCTTTACAATCCACTGATTGACCTCTAGCGGCCTTATTAATAAAAATAGACTAAAGCAAGATTAGCTTCATTCTAAGTATTAAGGAAATATTAGTAAAATTCAGTATTAATAAACATGCAGTAAGAAGATAGTAAGCTAATCCAAATCTTCTCTCGCAGTAAATTTTAATCGTCGCGGCACGTCGTTTTACATCCGAATACGCATGTAATAAGATGACATATGTCTAATAACCTAACCTATATTCGCTATATATATTCCTTCGAATTTCATTTTCTAAAGAAAGCAGATATTAATTAGTTCTTTGTGCAAATAAAATGGATGGAGATTATTTTATTGATGACTTGAGCGTGATGAATGAAATTAATGAGATCAAAAACCGGATTATTGAGACATGTGAAATTTTATAAAGTTCGTAATAATCCTGTGGAAGAGTTTCAAGAAGCTGAATTGAAATATGTGTTTAGATTTTCTCGATCTACTGCTGTTTTTATCATTGACATGGTTATAAATGATTAAACAGGTGATGCAAGAGGTGGATTTATACCACCTCATCTGAATGTTTTGGCTGCCATAAGAACATGGAGCCGTGAAGAGATTCAATTGATTCTCTTGTAATTTGGCCAGTTATGAAATAAAACGTATTGAATAAGAATAACTATTATTTATTAAACACAAAGCTGGTATTTCTATAAAGTGAAAAGTAAAATAGTCTTGTCATTCTGATTTCTGCTCATATATAGAATCCAATTTCTGAATCATTTCACATGTGTTTTTACAATTTTTTACAACCGCTATTTGCTTAAAATCCATGGATGACGTAATAAAATTATGTACATCGCCAATCCATCTTTTTCATCCGTTTCTGGCTTATTTTATATCAATGCCTTTCGCCTTTAATGCGCTCTTTATTTGGAATTTCTACTAAAGTTATTTACATTAAATCTTTCCATACTCATCGTTGCCGGTTCCATTTTCCACCATCGGCATATATGTACTTTCAAGATATCTTTTGGCTGGTGGACATGACTTGGTAATAAATATAAACTATACGCATAAGAGACGATGTTTATTACTCATAAAACTAAGAAAACACAAAACAAACATTCAAAATTACTATTTAAAAGATATCAGATGATCGCGATTTTTTTAATTCAAATTCTCTTTCTAGTTTGGCACACTAGTTTTTCTTTGTGTATATCCATTAGAATTGCAGGTTCTTGTTCCGGTATTTCCACACATCTCATGTGTTCTACGTCTTTTAAGTTTTTCTATGGCGTATTATGCTGCTTACATAGTATTGCAAATCCGATCTGTAAATAACAACCAGTTTATAATATAATATTGATTAATTGATAAACGAAGCAAGTTTAGGACAACTAGCAGTAGGTTGTATTATATTGAGATATCTGAGTTTATTTCCAATAACAGGCGTATATTTTTAACCACGGTAAAATATTTGCTGAAACAGTAAAAGGCATTTTCAGTAACAACCAGGGTACCAATAATTAAACACACCTAGATATGATTTACCCTCTCTCCTTCATCCCAGTTAAGGGAGCGACGGCGTTTTGTGTTCATTTTCAAGTCAAAAACCTGAAACATCTTATTTTTCCACCGAAAATACGAAAAACACAAACAACGACTCTCGCGATTTGAAACTCAAAATATTGTCTGTCACTGTGATTAATGTCATCACCAAGCATTGAGTTCATTTCAAAGAGTATATAATCACTATGGTTCATTTGGTTCATTCACTAACATACGCGAAGGCGTTTATTCCGGTGTAAGGAATGTATTGTTTTTCCGAGGTTACTCCATGTTTATTAATAGCATTTTAACTACGATGTCAAACCTCCGTAACTCAGAGATTTACAAATCCAAGTGTAGGTTCTGATAATGTTTGGAATAAGCGATTTTTATTAATAAGGCCGTAGGAGAATAAGTAAGCTTCGAATTTATAATTTTAGGTTTGTCTTACAGTGGCAATACTTTCTTCAAGGATTTGTTTTTATACCTTTCGACGACTCCATAGGCACAGTTGGCAGTGACTCTGAAAGTCCACTGTTCAAATCCTAGTGAAGGAAAACTTTGTGTGGTGTGATAGGGTGGAATGTGTTTACTCGAGGCAACATTATTTATACAGCGTGATTCAGAAAGGGCATACTGACCTTTGAAACGGCGCCTTTTTAGCGCATTTGAACAAAAAAAAACCGTTGCGCAAAAAAATATTTGCTCCCAAAAAATCACAATTGACATTTTGCTGAGAACAAAATATATTTTTTAAATTGACCTAATCGAAATTCTTATTTCTCATAATGCGATAAAAAAGCGCGGGTTTAAAAGTTTGTATACCCTTACTGAATCATGCTGTATATCTAATTATATGACACTCGGTCCATTGTATGGCACCTATAGTAAAAGTGTAGCTGATTTTGAGACTGTATAGTTGGCGTGTTCGTCTGGCGATATTTATTATATTCCACCTCTGTCCACAGGGCACTGGCGCCAAGCCTATAGTGCTGGGGCAGCAGCCGAAGCTACTGCTAGCCGGGCAGGCGGGCGGCAAGCCGCTGCTGCTGTCCACGCAGAACCTGCTGAACACCTCCACCGTCATCCTGCAGCCGGGCGGCAAGGCTGTCCTGCTGCAGAACATCAAACCGGTCAGTGCCACACCTTGGACCTTTGAGTATTTAAAAAAGAAACAACACCTATAATTGATTTCTTATATTTACGCGAATACTACACATTGATGTAAAGCTTATTTTAAGGATTTTATCGCGTTTATTTTCGGTCGGACCGCAAACAGTTGAAACTTTGACACTAGGACGTCAAACACGTCAGTCCTCCCGTGACCATGGTTGCAGTAAAGCAGCCGAAACGTCGGGAACGTAGAAACAGAAAATAAACGCGATAAAATCCTTGAAATAAGTTTATT
Organism: Pheosia gnoma; assembly: GCA_905404115.1. Classification (NCBI taxonomy): domain Eukaryota; kingdom Metazoa; phylum Arthropoda; class Insecta; order Lepidoptera; family Notodontidae; genus Pheosia; species Pheosia gnoma. The sequence continues at coordinate 1,285,732 of FR989916.1, forward strand.
TCAATATCTATAATGTATTTTTTCTGAAATAATGATTTAATTGCTGCAAAATTGGTGGACATGGTAACAATATACTTAAACGAAACAGCTCATGCAAAAATATAAATCTTAATTAAAATAAGTTTGAACATACACAAGCATCATACTTATGCAATGCAGATCTGTAAGGTATACATTATGTTCATACAATATGTCATTGGTTTTATATAATATTTAAACGTCTTTATTCATAATTATTTGTAATTGTACAAGGCTATTCATGTGACATGTGTCGTGTTGTCAGGTGGTGCAGGCGGCTGGCCGCGCGGCCGGCTCGCAGCCGCCGCCGCTGCATCATCAGATCGCGCAGCCGGTACAATACACCATCTATGCTTTCATATAAGACCTTCACAACACAAATCAATAAGATAATAACACAAATCAATAAGAGAACAACACATAAGTCAATAAGGCAATAGCACAAATCAATAAGAAAACAACACATAAATCAATAAGACAACATCAAATTCATCTCGCACTTAGTACTCAGACAATTTTTTATACAGTACTTATGAATCATCACAAAAGATACAACAACTCACGCACATCGCCTAATAAAAACGACATTGGTTTGGCCTTAAAATATCCAACTGTACTATGCTATGGGTACAGTGATGACAAAAATATTGGAGATTTCTGTTCCACGATATTTGTAATCATATGAATATAATATCTACAGGTGCAAATAGCGCAACCAGTCCAGCAACAGCAACCGGTTGTTGCTCAGCCGGTGCAACAGACAGTGCAACCAACAGTGCAACAGACCGCGCAACCGCCGCTTCAACAGAACGTGCAAACGACTCAGCAACAACCGCTGTTGCCGCGTAGGGGACTCTCGCTCACGGTAAGATAATAATAAGAATATTATAACTTAATTGTGGCAGTACAAAGAGAATGGTAATTACATGAACATGAAAAAAAAAGTCATTGTGCAGTAATCTAATCAGTGATCACCGTTGCCGAGTATTATTCAGCTAAAAAAAGTTCTAAGCTCAGCATAAAGCTATGGAAGTTGCTGCATCGCTGGTTTTCTGCTGAATAATAATATCGCCGGACTAACACACTAACTACGCGGTCCCATACTAAGCAATTCTTGTATTATGGGTAACTTACAATGGACTGGAGATGACCCCAGTATATTACTGTACTTGTATAGCATTATAATGTGTGTGGGATAATACCTGAGTCATAGATGTTTAATACTCTGCTTTTTGCCTAACTTTTATACTCAAAGCTTATGAAAATTATGCAATCTATCTCGAAAAAAAATCACAGTAAGTATGCCCTAGAAGAATTAGTACTTATATTAAAATGTAATTGACATTTTTACCGAACAAACTATTTGTTTAAATTTGAAATATCCAAATGCTGACTTCATATAATGATTACAAATGCGCTGAAGAAGCTCAGGTACCAGGCTTAGTATACCCTTTCGAAATCATCCTGTATAATATACTACACAATAGCAGTTTTCCTCGAAGTATAATATTGTATTATTAAATTGTTACAGCGTGAACAAATGTTGGAAGCACAGGATATGTTCAGGAACGCGAATCGCGTCACGCGGCCGGAGAAAGCGCTCATACTCGGCTTCATGGCCGGCTCGAGAGGTGGGTTTACTTATATTCCTTTCCATACAACCAATTATTCTTTTTTAAACAACCAAGTGGCTGATTATTATTACTCTTTTCCAAACAACCAAATAGATAATTAGTATTGTAGCGACCTCTTCAACCTCGCCACAAGCAACACAGATAGTGCTGCAGACGCATTCAGAACAATAGACAATTCTCAATACAATCCTGAATCGCGCTATTAGAGTTTTCGGACCACGTAACATATATACAAGATCCCGACAATAAACAACCAATAGGATAATTATTACTATTCCTTACCAGATAACCAATAATCTAATTAAGGTTATTCTTTTTATACAACGAGAGGGCTAAAATTATCACTCTTTTCCGAACAATGGGATAATTATTATTATTTCTTTCCAGACAACCCGTGTCCGAACCTAGGCAACATAGTCACAATCAAGCTCTCAGAAAACATCGAGAACGTCCTCCAATCAGACGACACATACCTCACAATGTTATCTGAGATGCATTTCCAAATGAACTACAACAATGGCCAATGGACGAGGCTCAAGAAGTACAGGCACATAGACGGCATGGTGCCGCAGAAGATACCGCCGGGGTCCACCGTCATATCGTCCAATAACCAGCAGCCTATAGTGTCAATAGCCAATCAGAGTGTCAGCTAAAACTGAGGTATGGATTTGTGTGCTGGTAGTGAAATTAACTCGTAATTATACGGACCGTGGGCACGCCATGGACTAAGAATGGACTGATTTTCGTGTATGGTGCGTTCACTATACAACGTTTATATAAGTGAATTTACGCAAACCTTGCTAATAGTGTGTTCAGAATCAATATTTAAAATTATCGCAATGTTTGTTTGGTTTGTTTATGAAGTATAACGTTATATACATGTTCTTAGACGAAGAATTGAAAGATGTAGACGGAGTGGCGCGAACAATAATTTAATCACGAAAAGCAAGCCGATTTGTGTAGTCCACGCGAATTCGCATGTACTACACATATCAGCTTGGTTTTTTTTGTGCATCACTGCGACACACCGTCTCAATTACTTCTTCGTCTGAGTACACGTAATACTTTAACAACGCCAAAACTAAGGTACTACTGAAAAATCATCGTATTAAACATCGATCGCTTATCGTTAAATACAATGCCGTTACACACTCTAGCCCTTCAAATGTGATCTATATTTAAAAAGTAATGGATAACTATGCAATTGTGTGACTAGAAAATACTGTGCTTACTCCGCCTTTATGTACGATTTTATCGTTCCGTTTACGGAGCGGTAATGCTATGACCATTGGATACACATCTCGGCCCTCCGTTGCTCGTATCCATCGGCTTTCGGTGTTTTAAATAATTATTGAACTTTGGCCGTACTATGAACTCTTATTTCCAGGCAGTATACTGAACTGTCGGGCAATTTTATATTTTAAATCAATAATATATACTTATCCTAACGTCCGGGCTATACCTGCGCCTAAAGCTGTTAATTAACGTGTTAATCGACATAAAATATTAATATCTTTCGTCGATTAACGCGTTAATTAACGGCTTAACGCGCAGGTTTAGCAGCAGAATTATATACAAAGCTGTCCCCACCGCTCAGGGCCCAAATTCTGAAATCAAATGAAATGAAAAGATTTATTCGACACAGGTTAGATAAAACAGAGATATCTTAATTTGATCTCGGCGTGACCTCTGCTGAAAGGCGTTTGGCTCAGCAAGAGCTGACGGAGATAGAATTCTCGTCTAGCGCTGATTTTTAGCCTTAGTCTACACAATCTATTCATAATCAAATAGCAGTGGCATTGTAATTGTCCCTGTTGACTGTTTTCTCATATACGATACCTCTGCCATTCGATTTTGAGATTTTGTGCTGCCAGACGAGGGACTCGAATTGCGTGTCCACCAATTTACCTACTGTTCTCTATAAGTGAATGACAGTGCAGTGTTATTTTGTGAACGTTATAATTATATAAGTATAAAAAATATTTTGCAATCATCTCGACTGATCGTAATAAAAAAAAATCGATTAATTAGTTAAAAACACGTTCCTCTTGTTTAAAAATCGTACTTGTTACATTAAAATTTCTTAGGGTACTAAATTCAAATAATGGCGCCAGTTCTGTTGTCAACAAATTACAATCGCACTAAATTGTAATATGATAAAATTTGACAACACATCTAAAAATAATACTCTCCTGCGCACGCGCATATTACGGCCATGAGAAGGACAGCGGTGCATTGAGCTTAGTAATGTTTTGTGTGTAACAGAATTGGTACCATAAAGTAAAAAGAAAATGTATTTTTTAAATTGTGATCTCAAGGCTCCTTAACGCCACGTGTATAAAGCTATGTTCAGATTGGATACCGCCGCCGCTTCCTGAGCTTTTAGTGTGAACGTAGCTTTACGCCAGAAATTCATCTGTTCCTGATTGTCGACACATTTAAGTATCGTTAAGCCTTACTACAGTCAGACACCCGATTCCGTCAATTGGGTGATACAATTTGAAAAAAAAACAACAAGCTGTACTTCACACCAATATTAAAATATAGATAATCAACAATTAAAAACATTTTTATGGTAAGAGTTAATTTTTTTTTTAAATCATGTGGCAACCAAATTTACGTCAAAAAAAACAATGTCGTCGGACTCAATATTTTCTGGGACGTTTGCTTTAAGTAGTCTATGATTATTGGCGGTCGTCTATAGATAGGTGTAATATTAACTTAAGTTATACTTCTGGCTTTTGGAACGTCTAAGTTTTTGGCGCTTACGCACGGACGTGAAAAGTAATTGTGGTTGATATTTGAGTATCGTTAGTGCCAAAATTAGTTTCACAAACGAACTCTTTAGAGCAGGAATTCCCAAACTATTTCGGGCAAGAAGACCCTTTTCCAAAATGAACTGATACCTCAGACCCCCCATAGCGAAATTACTTAAAAAATCCTATCTCGTGGTTTTGTTTTCTATTGATACAAAATAATAATCATCTTGTACGAACTTGTGCACGCATTTCTACTTGTTGAGTTTTTTTTAAGTACAATGATACTTCCTACTGAAATATTAGTCATTCTTTTAACAAGTTGGTACACGTAACACAACTTATACAGTATCTTGAAAGTTTCAAATAAGAACTTGTGTTAATACATTGGAGTCGATTTTCAGACCTCGTCGACCCCCAAAATCAGTTTACGTTTATGCCGACCCCTGGAAAACCGACCACTTTCGGAATCCCTGGCGTTGAGTTATAGAAGTACTTAAATAAATTTGCAATGCAGAGTGCAAGAAAGTGTTTTGTAAAGTTATTGTAAAACGACGAAAACTTTCTTTAAATGTGGGGATTAAGCTGACCGTGTTGCGTCAAGTAGTCTTTTAGTTGAGGTATTTCCATATTAAACCTTTTATTATGTTTACGCCTAAAGAGCCTTCCTACGTTAATAGGTTATAATATTATACGTTTTCTTGCATATTTTAATCATAGATTATTTATATATATATATATATATATACAGTTTCTTGCTTATATTTAAATCGACAGTGCAGAGTACAGACTCGTCTAATTCATAGCGGTCGAATGTGGGTACACCTCTACCCACCCTTTGAGGATGTAGAGTAAGTTATGAAGAGTGAATACCTAAAAATTATGGACCAATTTTAACCCGCTCAACATTGCTCGAACTGTACCTCAAGCACCATCATTGTTACGTACCGTGTCGGTAACGTAACGTATTCTATCCCTCTCGTACCACAGATTTCATGAAGAAGTATGACAGTGAAAGCATGTTTTCTCGATGACGCTACGATTACATTAGAAGTTCCTGCATACCCTACAGATCTATCTGTTTTAATAAAAATTCCCACATAATATTAGAAATTAACATTATGATTCCTATGGATGCCCTTAACGTTTGTACGTTGTTCATTTGTGTGTGGTGGGGCAGGAAATGAAAAGGAAATGTTTTTACGTTACCGACGTTTCGGCTGCTTTACAGCAATCGTGTTCACGGGAGGATCATGACCCCGTCCTAAAAAAACCGTTTTATTTCAATGTGTAGTATTCGCCTAAATACGAGAAATCAATGTGGACCTTTAAAAAAAATCGAGTATAAAATATAATATGCAAGTAAAACACAAGTGAATTCATTTATTTAGTGTGTAACATGCTTTAGGTGTTGATCCTTTATATGACTTTTATGCCAAGTATTGACAATTTTTAATACATAATTACACTCGTATTAATAATACAAATCTAAAAAAAAAATACACTGTCCTGAGCTATTGGCGAGGTTGTAATGGAGTTGAAGAGTGGGAGCGAACAAGCGAATAATTCACTAGAACCATTCGTGCAAACCTGCATTGGTATCGTGGCGACTTTAATAACATAGCCACAATGTACGCAGATTTCTTCATAACTGCACATTTGTCGACTACATCATTTTCAACATTTATAAAATACATTATTAAGACAATGCCTTATGTATAGCCTCGACAGTTTAACGAAGTAGTATAATATCCTCCGTAAAATAATAAAAATAAAATTGTAATCCAAGCCAAGTCAGTATGGGATAAATAACGGCGTTATTTGTCGCAAGTTTGCCGACTCCATCGATTTGTAACATTAACGTCGAAAGAATGGAGGGTTCTAAAATAAACTCCTGTCGTAATACTGAGGGGGCGCGCTCGAATGACCGAACTTATAGGATCTCTATTTCAAACTGATCGCCATTCCATTTGGACTGTATCATCCTAGGAAGATGATTCAAACCGCCGGTGGAGGGCAAAGTGCCCTCTCCACTATCTGTATCGCCTTGGACGACTGAGGCAACCCAGGTATTCGCTTGACCTGTTTCGGCCTATAGACTACCCTAGGAGTATCCACAGGAATCTCGGGATAACCTATGCCTAACGCCCGGGCCACACCTCCGCCTAATTTCGTTAATTAACGCGTAAATCGACATAAAAACCCACAATTTGTCGGTTAACGCGTTAATCGACATGAAATACCAATAATTTGTCGGTTAACGCGTAAATTAACAACATTAGGCACAGGTGTAGCATTACAGTAACGGAAGTAGGCATTTACTGCTGGTGTAAACATACCTCTCGCTCATTCCTATTTGCACAGTGCTGTGACATCAGCTATTTGTTTTCGTCGGCAGTAGCACATCGGTTTATTATAAAGGTCCTGGTAAGTTAGCACCTAGTTTCGGCCCTGCGATCAAGCATGCGTGCTCATTTCGCTCGCCAAAATTTGATGATAGTACCTATTTTCATACAATACACCCTCAGAGCAAGAGAATCTCACGCTTGCGTCGATTTGAGTATACCCTATCCCATTCTGACGGGATGTCTTGAAGATTTAAATAATTATTTGTATGTTGCTTTTTTATATCTGTAAAATACACAGAGCAGGTAAAACCATAGTTATACAACAGCGTACTTTTTTAAATTGAATCGATGCCCGTTTAGTACTGAGCGTTGTTTAATGTTTTAATCTACTTACATAAATAGTACTTGTAAATAATAGTCGATGAAATTGGATCGGATTTACTATTTCGATGCGATACGTGGTGCCTTTTGTCATAGCTCATTCTGTTAAATAAAAAAATACTTAACCTAAGAACCCACCTGTGCATCGCAGCGAGGACGAATGAAAAGGCATAACGTTTATTTACTTTCGCGTGTAATGTAAAGTCGGTCGTGAAAGTGGTTTATCACTTTTGATAATAACTTCTAGTTAATGAAATTTTCACTAAGGCTGAAATTTAGACTGTTCTTAGTTCAAATTAATAACAAATGACGAAAATAGACCCTGCCACCCTATAATGTGCATACGATATTCGATCCTAAGGTGATAAGAATGACTTGGCCGACTATACAACGTCGGAGAGTGCGTGAGCGCTTAGATTGAAGCTACGAATCAATTTATTGAATATACTTATTCGGATCTTATTGAAAAGTATCTATAATTGATAGAACTAGGCGATACTTGGCGGATATCCATTGTTGAACAAATGCAAATGTTATTTGGGGTCCCAACACGCGTGACAGTTAGTTTCTCGACTAACATCTTAGAGGAGTTCGGTGTTGCTGACTTCTTTAATTATCGATTAACTTGTTTGGTTTATAATTGGAAAAGTTGACAAGCCGAGAGTCAGTGCTGGGTTCCTCTTCCCCCATTAGTTTTAAGTGTCTAGTTAGGAGGTTTTAAATATTCGTAGTAAACACAGGTTATAGAGTACATAGTGTTTTTTTTAATGCGACCACCTTTTCACTGTGCCCTTTGTATACGGTATTAATTTTATTTTGTAAATTTGATTTATTCTTATGGCAATGTGAACCTAATCACCTACTGATGGATACCTTAAAATATATTACACTATTATTTTTACAACTCATAAAAACAACATGGTATTGTGTTTGCAAATATTTGTCGTGTCGAATCGACTAATTCTGATCCAATTTCAAAGTACATTTTTATATTAAGTATTGAGAGCTGTTGATGATTATCTATGCTATCATGTGAAGTCCACATTGTTAATTATTGTATTAACAATTCGATCTGATCACTGTCCGTATCGCCGATACGTGTCATAGTCGTCGGTCGGCCCGTGATACGCGAACTCGGTAAGTATAAAGATCGCGTATCATTTGTCCGTGCGTTTGGATCGATACGGTCCATTGATGTTAGACTAATAAGGATCAAATACGAGTGGCGATACGGGTGGCACAATTCGGCGATACGCCATACTAGCCTTTAAACGCCTTCATTACAGTAACACAACATAGTTTTCCATTTATTTTCTCATAATAAGACGATATATATTAGTTTATTTGTTTAATCATAGTTTTAAATATATTCGTTAGTATAAGTTATACAGCTCTCGGTAATTTTTTGTCGATACAACTATTAGTTTAGATTTTTTATTAGGGTTCCGTAGTTTAACTGAGAGAGTATGTTCGTCGTGAACCGCGTTATTTTAGTATTCGAATTAGATGTAAGTTTGTTGTACTATGTTTTATTTTCTATAGATATTTAACATTCACCATGTATATAGTAGATAGTACAAAAATATTAAATGAAAACGTTTAAAATTATTTCTTTGTTTTTTATTTATTACCCTTATTGCGTCAGAAAGAAATTGTGTCGAGATGTTTTCTGTACGAGTTCACAACAGGTAGGCACCGGTATATAACTGAAACAGAAAATTTTGATTAATCTACATTATGATTTCTTTAAATATCACCAGACGAACATACCAACTGTACGGTCCCAAACTATACAACTCTTGTATTACTCTACAATAGAGTGGGGGCGATCCCAGAACATAATTACTTATAGATCGTCCATAATTCTGGGTACAAATATTCGTGTTCATAACACACAGTTTGCCCCGACTAGGATTCGAGTACGGGACCCTCGCTACAGAAAGCAGGGTCACTGCCATTTGGACCGATTGGTAAAGTAATATTAATATATTTATTATTGTTCTCAGGCAAGTTCCAATATTGTACACGTTTTTGTTGAATAATGTTTTGTATCTTTTAATATTAATCGGGCATTATTTAAAGAAACTTCTCACCAAACAGAAACAAAACTTCCATAGCAAAAATGTAGAAGCTGGTCATTCCCTCGTTCTGAAACTTGCAGATGAAGTCGATCAAGGATACCACCAATCCCATCACCACAAACGCCATAGTGTAGCATAAGTACAGTTGCACAAGCGTCGAATTTCCCTGACAAAGAGTGTTGGCTCTACAGCAGCTGCTCTGGGAACCTGTGGCAATTATTATCTACCAGCTACCTACTTATAGAGCAATTTTGTCTCTGCAATGGAGGGAAGTGGATAATTATGCATTTGTTTGTCTTCAAGAGTGAGCGAGCAAGGGTCAAGAATGGCGACAACGAGCAAAAAAGGATTAGTGCAGGACGTCCTCCCCCTCTCCCCCACAAAGTGGACTGATGATATAACGCGTCGCAGGAAGCCGGCGGATGCGAGTGGCGGAGGACCGTGATGCGTGGAAGTCATTGGGGGAGGCCTACGTCCAGGTGTGGGCGTTTTTTGGCTGATGGATAAAATTCATCAACTCATATCCTATTTTTTGTCTGCGTTGGACACCACTGGCATAATCGCACCACGATTACTAGGTTATCGTGGTGCGATTGTGTAAGGAGCCAAGTCCCATACAAAATATCAATCATAAAATGTCAAATTTTGGGTTTTTTTCCCATATGTTGTGGTGATGATGAAATAAGTTGAAAATGTCACCAACAACGACAGAGACGATCAGCAACAGAACATTTGCCATCTGGAACAGTCTGTTGAGGAGGTGCTTCAATGAATCCAAGTGCTTATCCATTTCAGAGTGGCTTTCCAGCTTGTCTTCAATCCAAGCGTCTAAAAAACACGCCGTCTGTTAATTGTTCGAAATAACTGAATTATATATTTGGGATTTTAAAAAATGTTTGTGCCTAGATGCAGTTTATTTGCAGTATTAAAAAGGTTTTGAAGGACTTTTTGGCGGGAAGTTGAAACGAAGTTGTCAATTTTGTTTCGTTTCCAACAAATGTGTATCTTTGATAAATAATGTGTAATATTAGTGGGATATTAACCATTGTGTGATCATAAACGTACACGAGTGAAGGAAATTGAAACAAAATATTATAATTTGACTTTTCAAGTTCTCCCAAGATGTCCGGTAAATTTTCAGTAAAGTATCCACAGCTTTACTGATAGGGGTAGGGGATTCATTACATCATCATCATCATCATCGTAATCAATATTATCGTTATCATCAGGGGTACATATAATTCAATAACAATTATCAAGAGTTATTCGACACTGGCAAAATGGCACCATTTTGTAGCTGATTGCCAACCTAAAAAAATAAGAAGTTTTCAGTAGGCACCTAGGGGTAATAAATTATGCGCTGACCCTTACCAAACATATAGTAGAAATAAATACAGTAGTGCTTCTCATAGATAAACAGCAACATGTACCGTCAAAGCAATAGCTTAAGAAATACAGCTTCTCCATCTCGTATATTAGGTATATAAACCTAAACTATAATACCTATTACAATGTTGAGTTTAATAATGGTTTAAAATAGCGCTTTATTTGAAAGAAGACTTTGCAAAAATAAAATCTTAACGCCATTTCACTTTTTAAAACTTTATGGCTTCCATTGCGTTTAGTTGTCAACTTTTATATTATTACATCTACATCTTATCATAGAGATCACAACAAAGGTTTATAACTTTTTGTTTCTTCTTCTTTGTGTTCTTTACTTACTTATTCTCTTTCTTATAAGAAAATATAAGTATTTACTTAATGGTTCCAGGTGTCTTTTACACAAGGCTATTATATACCTACCTCATAAAATATTAACTAGATAAAATGTAAATAAATAAATAAATATAGCCAGACGAACACAACAATAAAATTTGTTTAGAAACTCTTTTGCATTTCATCGTGTTATTTGCTTTTCATAGGTAATTCTATGAGGTACGTAATAAGTAGGTACTTAGCTTTTTTAGAGCATTCGCGAAATAAAATACTATCATGAAATCTGACATAAGGTCTCCGAAAGTCCTGAAAGCTGGAAATTTGTGGAGATTGTAGATTACAATACTTTAAAGATGCTTAAGTTTTTACATTTATTCGCTGCACTTCTGACTCTGAGTCAGGCTAGCAGTGAGGATGCATTTCATGAAGACACGAGGGAACAAGATGGAAAAAGTGATGGTAACTAAATATTTTACCCTGTCTAGGATCTACATCTTATTTGATGACGCGACTCACCGCTACTTGAATCTGTTTTGGGTTTATGACGGATGAGGAAAGAAATAGGTAAGTATATAATACTATTTGATTTCAGATCAAAGTCTACACGACCGAACTGTAGACCCGATTCAAGAAAACATTGAAAAAACAATTAAACAATTTGCAAAAATCGCGTCCTCCGCCATTAAACAACACGACGAAGGTATCCTACCATCCGAAGACAACGATATTCTGTACGAGAAAATGGTTGAAATCATTAACGATTTAACAGAATTGGTAAAGAACTCTAACAATGCTTACAAATTTCTCAAAAGCAAAGGCCTGGATAGGATCGTAGCACCCAACATTATGGATATTGATGACGAACTAAAAACGAACTTACTAATACTCCTTAAAGTTCTTTTTGATGTCGCTCCGACAACCACAAAAGCGGTTATTCCTGCCGTTATTGTTGACGGACTGTTAGATATATTTGAAAAGGATAACTTAGCGTTGAAAGCTCACGTTTTAGACGTACTCTACGTATGGCTCCCTGGTAATCCTAGAGTACAGACTCGAGTCATGAAACTCAAAGGTCTGGAACCTTTCTACAAACAAATAACTAATTTAGACAACGCTGTAATTAAAAAGCTACTAGATCTATTCAATAAGATACTGGATGAACATTTGAAGGTAAAAAATGAGATTCAGAAAAACAAAATCGATTCAGAGAATGCGGTCATTTACCAGAGAATCGGTCTGATCGAAAGAATGTCTACTCCATTAGTCTGCAATGGTCTTCTCAACATATTTGCGACATCCTGGACATATAAGACTAACGATAATAATCTTATCATAACCGTTTTCGATCTTATAAAGAACGTCAAACAGTTCTGCTTGAGAATTTTCCGCGGGAAGACGAAGGCCATTGATTTGTTCAATGCTTTGTTTGACTACGTGGAGGACCCGAAGAATAACGATTACTTTGTTGCGAATGGCGTTAATGTGACTGATATTAAGTCGGTTATCGCAGAATACGCGGAGAAAGTGAAGCTGTCACGTAAAGATGAGTTTTAGACTTTGTTACAGCAGTAAAGTTTGATTATATTATGTGAAGCTCTTTATTATTTACACACAAATGGCCGGTGTTGATCTATGAAATACTCTGGTTCTTAGGTCAGACATGACGTTTAAGTTTGAGCCAAAGAGTATTATAATATAAGGGGAAGTTTGAGCCTAACGATAATATTCCGGTATGTCATATTGCTTGCTATTCAGATATCTGTGTCGTTTTAACTATACTCGTAGGACGTCTGGTAATAGGTTCGCCTCCTATTAAAATGGGATCCATAAAATCATCTAGGAAATGCGAATACCTTTATACTCAATGCACCTGCGACTATAATCTTTCTTTAGATTATATTCGTTGCGGCTTCCTTCCAAGACTATAAACATTTCATCGCAACTCACCGCGAGTCAATCCTCTTTGTCTTTGTTAGACACCACTAACCACACATAGATTCATGCTTACAGGAGTAACATTGATTGGAGTGTATGGCGGGCCAAGTCCCGTCAGCAAAATATAGATTCGTTCCGAAATTTGTCGAGGTATCTATCTAACAGCTTAGGTACGCGTACGCCATTATGTAATTCACAAACACGCTTCTAGAATTTCAGACTGCGTTTGTACCCCATTACATTTAATTTGATACACAATACGAACACTCCCGGTGTCCCCCGTGTGGTCTGCGACCGCAAATATGGCCATTGTGCAAGTCTGTCGAGGGTCGCAGTGCGATACAATGACGCTTTGTACGGCCCTATGTGATTGTGGCTCCTTGATTTATTGCACTTTCGATGTTGAAAACTCGGTTCAATTTGGTTTATTAGGTTTTTAATGGGCTTCCATAAGGGCTTAAGTCTTATTACACACTTCGGGCTTGGATGTTCTTGCATCCAATCTTTTTTTTTCTTTTTGGCATCACCAGTTTAAGCATCCAATCTTGCTCAAATATTTAACAAGATTTGATTGTAACAGTTATTAGGAAATATTAAAAAAAATAAACTTACCTAGTTTATAGCTCTTACTCGTTATAGCTCTGTGTGGCCGCAGAAAAAAAAACTTGTTACTGGTGAGCACTAACATAGGAAGGAGACCGATTGCGCTAAATTAGCTGGGTCATTATACTTATCACTACATTTCCATATCTACAAACTGTGCAGTATCGTTGTTGGGTATTCTCTAAAATTTAAAATATATATTCGGTAATTGAATACGGATAACAAAAGTTCAGGAGTGTCTGTATCGAGACCGGAGATCGAATAGAAATTCCCATTGACACTTTTATGCCATACTAACTAATATGATAATAATTTTAATCGACCACAATTTATTTTGAGTAGATTCCACAACAAAGCAATGTTTAAATCAAGAATGCAAGTTATATCATCATTACTGCGATGACAAATTGCGCGCCATGGGTGGCCGCCATATTGGTTTTGTTGCAATTTCCCGCGGTTCCTTCCGCGCAGGACGTTACGTCATTAGCGATAATTTTTTTTAGCCAAGGATGAAGAACACGGCAACGAAGTGCAATGAATGATAAGGTTTCCTCATACACCTAATCAAAGTAATACCTAAATATATTTCTTTCACATTTTAGATGAAGCGTTTGGAGATGGATATTAGTACGTAGGTACTTATTGATTTCTTATATTTACGCGTACTTATCTATCTACTACATACTCTGTGAACATTAAAAAAAAAACAGATTTTTGTAGTTTTTATAAAATTAAGAAGGCTTTGGTTCTAATATGAATCAGTATCATTGAATAAACTATTGATTACACCTCACAAAATAAATTAAAAAATACTACTTTGTTAATTTTTTTTCCAATATTGCGTGGGAGTTCGAGCTAAGGTGTAGCAAAATTGCTACGCGACTAAACAAACACAAAAATCGATTCAAATCGATCATCGATTTAAAAAAAGAACACCATTCATGTACGACAGTCGGTGTCAACCTGCCGGAACGAATTTGCGCAAAAGCAAACGTCAAGTACTTACTCAATCTGTGGGAATAAAAATGTACACTTTTTTTAAATTTCGAAGTCATGAATGAGCATTGTCGCGTAATGGACGCGGTAAATAATCCCATTTGTATTGTTGGTGGATCTTTAGTGAAGTCAGCGACGGTGTAGGGTGTCTATACCTTTAGAGAATCATCAGACAAAGGTGCACCAAAGTTATTAGTAAGGAACAAGTTGTTTATCTAAGTACGTAACTACATAAGTGTTCTGTATGTACATGCATAGCATGGTAGCTGGTGTGCGGTTCTTATTTGAATAAACCAGTGCTTTCTAGACTACGGTGTTTGTTGGTTGTCCCTCGCGCTTCTCCTGAGACATATTCCTATATAAAACAATAAGGTAGGTAGGTATCTATTAATTTTAAATTGTATAACAGTTGCAAATGTAGCCCGGACAGATGGGCGGCTTCAGAGTTCGCCTGTTCTGCTTTCCGTATTACTTTAAATGTAATGTTGTATTCACACACTCGCGTCACACTTCGTCCCTTAACGGGTGCCGCCTGACTGCTGTTTGTGCGAGCGAGAACGCCGAAAGCAGAACAGTGATCGCACTCCTATGTTTTTGAACTCATTATTTTACAGTTTGAGATTTTAGGTGTGTTACAAAAGTAAATAAGGCACATACCAGCATCTAACCAAAACTCTAAATAGGTCCCAACATTTAGTGAAGCGAATCAATCTTTAAAGCTTTGTTCATATTTTTTGTGTGAAAAATGTACCTACCAACTCTCGTCGTAGGTATATCCCAAATACTTCTCATCGCGTTGTCATCGCTGCTCGCAAATAGCTTTAGAAGTTCAGGTAGCTATAATAAAAAGTCCAGTGTAGGCGTGACATGGCCACCCGACCGACGACGTTCCCGTGGAACGGAACGTTATTATAGAATGCGTATGATACTAATTTAGAGGTGAGCAACGAGTCAATAATAATTATTATGCGTCTGTCTGTACGATTCCTACAGTCTGAATATGGGTAGTCGGAAAGCAAGGTTACAAATTTTGTTATATTTGTGAAAAATGTGTTTCTTTGAATTATGATGTCTAATTTTGGTTGAATGTTGACCATTGTGTGTTTATAAACGAGCACAGGTAAAGGAAAATAAAAGCAAAATGCGAAAAATTACTTTTCAAGTTCTCTCAAGAAGTCCGGTAATTTGTCAGTAAAGTATCCGCCACATTACTCATAGGGTTAGGGGGGGGTTTATTAGGCCTAGTGGCCGTTAGGCCGGATTAGGTCTGCATAGAATCACAAAATGCTTTGACTACCGCCCATTCGGACTGCCGTTCCTAGGAACAACACCGGCAGGAAACTCCATGGTTGCTCTTTTTATACGGAGGTTAATCATTTTTATGCAGTAAGTATGTACCTGTATTGTTATGGGTTAATCTAATCACATACCCCATCCTAACACAGTTTTTATTACAATTTAGATCTTTATATTTGTAAAAGTGTGTTGTATACTGTTTTTAATAAAAGCAGAATATCGCCAGACGAAGTAAGTTAGGTACAATATTGCCCACAGAGTCTCAAGTCGTGAACGGTTCCCTCCCTCAATTTGTGAAACAGCTCTAAGCAAAAACGTTCATTCATTCGCAAACAACAAAATGTTTACACAGATCCAGTCATTAATTTCTTTACTTTTGTTGTAAAGGCGGCCATTCATGCTGCGATATCGTGATCGCACCTGTGCCTTAAAAAGTTTTTTTTATTATTTTTTTAAATTAACGTCACTGACTCTATACACAGCCAATAAATTATCTATTCAGCGAATTTGTTCGGACCGTAGGCGGGTTTATTGTAAATAACATTTGATTTCTCATATTTGTCGAGAGAATTAAAAATGTGAGGATTAATAAAAAAAACTAAGGTCACACACAACTCACACCTATGTTGGCCTGATGTTGACCGATTTTTTAGGACGTGGGAAAATAGAGTCAACCAAAGCTCGCAAGGAATAATCTCTAAAGAAATAGTTCTTTGACAACGGTTATATTTAGTAGGTATTCTATCACACGCCGTCTCTTGCGGGGTAAACAGATACTAAAATTATTGTATCTTGCATACCTACACAGAATCTTAAAGTAGGTACGCTGAACTGAGTTAGAGTACCGCAACTATTTTTTTACGGATGCGTAGGTACGTACTAAGGCTCAAAGAGGATGAAATACTACATTAGAACTCAGAAGAGTAGGCACTAACTTTGAACTATATCTATCTACAGCAAAGGATGATTATAAATTCTTTGATCTACAGATTTGTGGAACAGAAATTACATGGTAAATACCAATATGATAGGAAACTGTAAACATACAAGTGAATTGATTGTAGATATCGTTTAAATGTGGTCTTATTTTTAAATAAGCTGGTGTTTTTATTTGATATTAAGACCAAGAAAATCTTTTATTTAACCTCTGTGTTAGTTATCCTACGAAATAGATTATAAATAAATAAAATCAATGCAGTTTTATTTTTTATTTTCGGCATCATACGCTTTTTTATTTTCCAAGTTTCAAGTTTTAAAGATAGGGAATCGGAGTGACATAAAAACATTGTAATAGGATCGATGAAATTTGGATTAAATAATATTTATGCTTGGATCGGAAAGTAGAATAATAAAAGTTAAGTAGCCCAAATCTACAAAGACGCCATGCTGCGCGCAATGACAACAACTTATTCAGCCAATTAAAACCGGTGTGCCCAGTGTAAAAATGTTGTTTATTTTCTACCAAAATGGTGGAGCTTCCTGCTGCGACGGACGTCCGAGTTATTGAATTATTTCTTAATTTATTTAGGGCAAGATGTAAGTTTATCGTGGGAATTTGTCTAATTTGTTTGGTTTATGGTGTTGACTGGTATCTTGCATTGTGGATTAAATTAATTTATTATATATTTTAGCAGTGTTCACGCGTCTCTTACTTATTGCTTTGATTAAAACGTAGTCTATAGACTACGTTTTACTTAAAAAAAGACAAATATCTAACCGCTAATTATATTAGCGGTTAGATATTTGTTTTTTTTTAAGTATTCGGTGGTTAGATTATATATTCGGCAACTGTGATAGTAAAATCAGAATATTTTTTATTCATTTAAAACATTTTCAAAGTCAAAGTTAAATCATTTATTTCGTATAGGCATACGGGGGTACTTACAAATTGTCATTTACATTTTTTATCTTAACTCTTGAGCTGGATCGGGACGCGACCTCAACTGAGAAGATCCGACGAGAAACTCAGCGGGCTTGTCTTTTTTTACATTTTTTAACAACCATGTTTAAGTACAGTACTTATGAATCGTCAAAATTGTTACAAAATGCTAAGCTACAACTTTACCACCCGTTCAGAATGCCGTTCCTATGGAGAAGAACGGGCAAGGAACTCCATGGTTGCTCTTTTTAAAAAGTTTGTTCACATTTTTGAGCAGAGACATACTAAGATTAGGATATACTTAATGTAGATAAGTAGAGCGTACGCCCAACAGTGGGCATAAAGGTTGAGTGAAAAATTCAGGAATTAATTGTATTTTTATAAAGCATTAAGATCTAATGGCTTAGTCGTCATGGCACAATTATTTTAACACAAGTATTTCTCAAAATTCCTTTATTAGCCCAAGTGCGCGAGTCTTTTCACAAATTCTTTATACAATGACAAAAGTCAAAATATTTAGCAATACAACCAATTTGTATTTACGTCTATTCATCTATTCTGGCGACAGGAAGTCCGCACTCCAGTGTACGTATTTATTTGCACAATTTTTTTGTAACGCAAACAATTCGATGTGAATGAGTGATGGATCGATTTTATAGTGTTCGGTATCTGAAGGCGATTCGTTGTCCTTTTCTTAAACTTTTAATTTTGGAAGTGTCGAAAAAGGTAGGTATCTGTATAAAAGCGATTGATTTATGTGTTACAGTAGACAAGGCATAGTTTCATAAAAGGAGAAGCGTCAATAGGCTAGTAACTAAAGAGCCTAGTAACAAGGAAAGGAGCTTTAATTCCCACCCTGATCATATAAATATAAACGTAAACCTACTCCTAACTCAAGCTTTGGCCTTGTGGAAGGTCCGAGCAGGACTACCAGTGATGTGAATACAGCATCATCATTCCATTTATCCATCACACGAAAGACATCCATTGCAAGACATGACCTCCAGACATTACGGTCCTCCACCACTCATATCCACTGGCTTCCTATGACGCGTGTGAAGACGTCCTAGATTACGCCTTCCGTCCGGCCCGCGGTTGCCATTCTAGAACCTTTTTACCCTGACGGCAATCGGTTCTTCGAGCTATATGTTTACTATATGCTTACTATGTGCTACATATTTTAATAAAATTAATTTTGTAGTTTTTATTCATAAGTAGGTATGTTATGTTCATCTGTATTATGGGGCGTATGGGTAAAAACATAAAATAAACGCAATAAAATTCGTTAAGTTAGTTTTATATCAATGTGTAAATATAATAAATCAGTATTATGGGACATAATATATTTATTATTAGGTGACTAAAAAGTTGTGAATTTTCATAATTTTGTGAATATCATGAAATCCTGTAATGATGATCATTATATGGCTATAATGTAGCGAGCTCTGAGAAGGAGGAACACGTATGTCATAAAAATACATATGTAGATCCCTTTTAATATAATATACCTACTATTGATAATTACGATGAAGTCATAGTCACAGGGGTGCACCGGCTTCTAACATGAAATGCAACAAGTTTTTTTTGCTTTGTTTAGAGGCGGAAGACTTGTGCATCAAAAATATGTATTAACAAATGTCAATAAAATACAATTTGAAGTACAAAATATATATTTTATCTCTCCTTAAAAAAATAGACACAACCATTTTTCATTGTCTCTTACAACTTATTTAAAATCTAAATACTAACCTAGATACATTAGATTACTATTAGACACATGTAAAGCGGATCTTAGCTTGGAATTATGTACCTAACAAATTGCCAAGAAAAAACAAAACACGAAAAACTCTCCTTGCTTTTGGTCCTAATATTTGTATATTCATTCAATACCAAAACTAGTGAATTATACAATCAATACCCCTTTTATATTATGGCATGTATTTATATCCATTATCATGAATCGAAGTTTTTTTTACGTAATTTTTCGGCGGCAAATAGAAGTCCTTGAAACATTTTAATTTTCCATCAATAGCCATACAGATAAGGAAAGCCGACATGAGGCACCGCCGACAGAGGCACAAACACGGGCATCATTCTCTCCGCCTGAACATAATGAGTCCGCGTGTGTTTCTTCAGATGATCTCGTCTCCCAAACTTCTTCCCGCAAGTGGCACACGGGAACGGTCGAACACCCGAATGGATCCTTTTATGCCTCGTCAACTCTTCGTTCCTCGTGAACGTCTTGCCACAATTCTTCTCATCACACTTATAAGGTCTCTCCCCTGTATGTATCCTTATATGACCTTTCAGCTGCCCGTTGTTGGAAAACCCAACATGACAGTGAGGACATTTGTATTTCTTGGGCCTTTGCTTCCGAGCATTGAGCTTCGCTTCGTTTTCTTGTTGCAAGATTCTTGCGTATTCCAACTCCATTGCGTAACCTTGGGCTAATGATTCTAGAAGTAAGGGATCGGTTGGTGGGACTCCTAGTGCGTGAGCGATGTCCGCTGTCGGTAGGTAGTCAGGTATTAGTGTTGAATATGGTAACTGCGGAGGGTAGGTTTGAGGTTTCGAGTCAATTGGAGACGGTTTTTCTTCTGGTTCTCGTAGTAATCTGTCACAGCATAGACTTAGGTTTTGTACGGGCGAATGCGAGTCAGCAATGGACTTGTTGTCATCGTCTTCCGTCGTTGTAGATACTGTAGCGTCTTGATCCGACTTGGAGTCGGCTCGTTTGAAAGTGCCGCGAATCTTTCGCAAGCGATTCTCTCTTTTACTCTCGTCTAGTTTTCTTTTCTTAGTTTTTAATTCCGTTTTATTATCACAGTCTGTTTTTTCATCACTCACATCCCAAGGCCTGAATAGCCTTGAATAACTTTGTTCGGAAAACATATCAGCACTGTAGTATCTCGCGTTCGCAATGAAACTGGCACCCTTTTTCATTTTCGACAACTTATATACATTCTTACGACAATAAATTTAATAAAAGCATCCCGAAATCGGAGGGATCTATTCAATGGAAAGAGACGAAATATTTTTCAATTGTTGCACACTTGTAGTAGGTTATTTTTTCGAGGCTGGCAAGTTTTTTCTGCGCGCCATTTTGAGATTTACGTTCGGTGACAGTAGGGGTGACATTTGAGATTTCTGTGTGGTTTTTGTGCCGTTCTTGTTCGGGGTTGTGTCGTAGTGTCTGAGATAGGGGTGTGTATTGTTATTTATGTTGATTTTCGTGCGTGGTCGGGGGGCGGGCCCGGGGGCCGAGCGCCTCGCTCGAGTGGCCGCGCTCGCTCGCAGCTGCAATCGTTTGTTTTAATGGTTTCTGCAATTGTTGCGTTCCCGACGTTACATTAATGTTATGTACCTACACACGCTTGTGGCATGTATGTAGGGGTGTCCGCTTATGGGAGACTTAACAATTTTTATTTTCATGCCGTTAGGATGAGCGAATTAGTTTTGTGACATTAGGACGATCAACAAGATTTATGAAATTAAACATTAACGCTTTTGATGATTATTTTATACTATTGATACATTTAAGACGTTTGCTTTATGTTAAGTAATTTGAGTATCTATTCTGTACGGGTAAAAAATAGACCTGGTCTTACCTGCCGTACCTTCCACTGTCTCAAATCCAAGGACTCGGCGTTGCGCGCGGTAATCTGCAGGAACGGACTTTAGGGTCTATTCACAGACATCCATGGTTCCTAGTGTGATGCTTCAGCAGGTTGTGGGTTACACACACACGAGCATAGTCAAGGGAGGGGTTTATACCCCGAAAATGTAGGCACCAGAAAACCACAAGATTCAGGAGCGAAACTCGAACGTAACGTCTGTCGCCACCCAGGCACTTCGAAAGATCGACGGTACGGTGTTCGCGCATATGATTGGCCACCCCCGGATACGGGTGGTATTGCTTCTAAAGTACTTACTTAAAACGAAAATTAAAACCACGGCTAGAACCGATATCCTTTAATCATGGGTTACTAAGAAGCAAGATCCTCACACTAACCTATCTAACAAAGACAAACACGTTGAAGATTGACACGGCGCAGCTTCAGGATTTTATTTGGGGGGAGGGGGGATTTCTTTTAGTGTGGGTTAATTTTGTTATGATTCTATCTATCTTTAAAAAAATCTTACAGGGAGTTTATAGGTATCTACTTTATAATAGATCATATAACACCATTTATAACTCAAGAACGGGGGAGGCGATTTTTATGATCTTAGATTTTTTGAATTTGTCTCTGCCCCGAATAGCAGAATAACTATAAAAACATGGAAAAATGAAACTAAAAGCAATAATAAAGATAATTAATTTCCTCATACATTTAATTCTGAGACAGTATGAACGTACAAAACAATAACTAAAAAGTGTAATATAAAAAAAATATTATAAAGAACCCGACTGAATCGTATTAATGAATAACGATGTATTATCGATCATTCAAACCCGAGGCGCGCTGCCACACACCTCTAAATGAGAAATAACACCGAATTTTGTAAGACCAGTCTTGATCTTGACACAATCTTGACGTATTGCCATCTATTGTTTGGTAACATTATCTATCTTCTCCATTTGGAGTGGCCGAATTTTATTATACTGTACTTGCCTCCACCTTCGGACATTGATTTTTCTCTGTAGCTTGACCCCCAATGGTCATAGCGTGATGATAATATGTACTTTTTTTTATTTGCCATCACCATAGGTATTTTGCCAGTGTCAAGTAATATAAATTATTTCACTTTTCGTGCATATGCACAGGCTCAAAGGCTAGGCCCAAGTAAAATACCCCCCCATCCCTCAATCAATAAAGTGATGGATACTTTACTGAAAGATTTTTTATGGATTTTTTGTGAGAAACAGAAAAGCCAAGTTTCGTCACTCTGTTTCAATTACCTACACTCGTGCACTTTACCGAACCCATAATGGTTAATATTCCACTTATATCACTCACTATAACTCCCAGGAACACTAGTTTTACAAATTAAAACATAACTGACGCCATGACCTTTCAGTTTCCCGCCAAAAAGTCATGATAATATGTAGTTATCTCTTGAGTCTAACCATAGAATACTTAACCACACTCCAAAAACAGCCAACGTTTTTCGAAAAAAAAAAAACAAAAAACTTATTTTTGTTCATAATAATTTGAACGCATCGCAATCGATCATGCGCGACAATTTTGACAGTTCGCGCCAATTCCTAAATTCATTCGGATAATCGACTAAAATCCCGAAAAATATACATCAATGGGCACGCAATCAAGACTACATTGTATTTGAATGGATCTAGCTTGATTTGTTTAGATCGATCTCGTCCATCCATTTTGCGGTCGGGTCTCGCGGTGACGGTTAACTTTTTATATTTTAATCCAGGAAATCGATGACTTTAACATGATACTTATTTGAAATGAAGGATGTATTATTCCTTATAGCAGCGAGGCAATGTTGCACTGTGTTATACTAACATGGGCGTATCAGATACAAATAGTAATTGAGATAATTGCTATATAACATTGGCTCTACACCTTCCTATTCTGTTATTGTCCTAACTTAGAACGTCCGAATGCCCCACACATTATTCGATTACATCCAACCATACCAACACAAAGTCCATATGACACTGCGCGACCTGGAAATCAAACTGAGAAGCTCTCAGGTCTCGCCTAAGGACTTTTGTGTCTAGGTTAGGGATACATTCCTAGGTAATTGTTAGTCGATTGCCTATTTGATAAGCTTGTAGGTAAATTGGTAAACCCGTGCTTGAAGCGTGAACTTTGTCAAAAAAATGTTCCAATTTCTAAATTCGAATTTCTCAATGAGTCTCAAAATAGCGAATGGCACAATTCATTCGAATCTTACTTACTATATAAACTATTTAGTCGATTCATAAATCTTTTATAATAATACTAAAATGGACTGTGGTTTGCGTTGATTTCTTTATAAAATTCATATAAATCTTTAGTATAATGCCACGCCGCGTTTCGTGTGTCGTTTAGTCGAATTTCTCGAGAACCGTGACAACTTCATATCGATTTTTTTTCTTACTCGGGTCCGTTTTTTGGCCGACGCTCATTGTGGACAATTACTACGGGTGCCATAAAATGGTGCAAGTTACATGAATGGAGGAGTACAGGAGCTGTAACAGGGTGTTCTTCTTTATAAAAATACTTACTAGCTATTGCCCGCGGCTCCGTCCGTGCAATCATCGATTTTGTGCAGCAGCTCGACTACTGAGTTCCGACGGTCATAGCGTGATGATACCCTATCTTCCGAAGCTAACCAATAATGAAGACCCAGTTTAACGTATAGTTTAGTATTTTTCTGCGATGCCCGAACAAATAGATAAACAAACTAGAATTTTAAAACACTTGTAAATATTGGATTTACCATAACCATTTTTTTTAATATTTTCTATAGAAATACAGCCCAGTTACAGTTTTTAATAGTACCTATACTTATATTATAGATAGTTATAGATTTCCTTAAACTCCGAAAGGCGTCGTAGTGCGTTGTATTATTGTCGTTTCAATAGTTTCTATGGCTTCCAGCTGCTTCGAAAGTATTATACTAGTCAGATTAGCGTGTCTAGCTGAATTGTATTTTACGCCTCTGACATTAATTTAAAAAGTTTGTTACTTAAATGTTGTAATAAAAAAATATATTTATTTTATTTTAAGCAGCAATGCGTTCTGCATGAATCCTATTGCTGTAATTAAATAATTTTATCTAATTCTTTTATGCAGCATCCTATATATGCAGCATTCGCAAGATTCCTGTGTGGTCCGCGAACCCACAACTCTACCAGCGAACCTCATAATCGCGTCTAAGAACAAATACCGCCATAAATTTAGCGCGGGAGAAGCCATTGTTGGTCTGTCTCCATTCATGAGTCCGTAGACAAGTAGACGCCGGGTTTTTGCCACGTTCCAAATTTAAAATGTTTACGGTTACGTTGTTTGTTGTTTATGGATGGCACAGATAATATTATTGCCATACCAAGAAGATTTAGAACCTTAGTAAGTGTTCATATTTGTTGATGGATAAACTGTCTGCTGAACTTATATTCAATGGAGAAGCCCATCATAGCCCAAGGCAGAGAATTGAACGAAAGATAAAGAGGCAATTGTTTTTTTTTTAAATATTGTAAAGTGAAAAGAAAGAGTTACCTAATTTCTTAGTATTTGGTATTTGACACAAAACACTCATGATTAGAACAATTAACCAAAGCCTATATCTTCATAAACTTTTAACCATACCAAAAAGTAAACATCAACTTTTTAATTCCCAAAAGTTAACCGCAACACGCGTTTACCGCACACTGGGGGCGCCCCCCTCGCCATGGTCGCGGATCGTGGGGAGGGGCCTGCAACCCCATGGGGGAGTAACATGCTTGTCCAAATTGGGGTTTGAAATTATTATTATTTTTAACAGAATTCAATTAAGGCGCCCGTAATACAGTTGTAGTATTTATTCATTACGTTATTTTTTTTGAGCTGTTTTTTTTATTTCAAAACATTTTATTATATTTAAAAAAGCTTACATACCTTTCTAAACGTTTTAAAAAAAAGTATGTATACCAGAGACCTCACTCGAATATATTTCAAGGACCAAAAATAGCCTATATATTATATAACTAGCTGCGCCCCGCGGTGTTACCCGCGATTAAAAATCATGGTGATTCTTTGCTCTATAAAAAAATTAAATAAATCTATACCACGGGAAGCATACATTTTAACGGGATAAAAAGTAGCCCATGTGCTATTCCAGACTAAAATCTATCTTTGTTCGAAATTTCATCCAGATCCGTTCAGCCGTTCTGGCGTGATTGAGTAACCATCATCCATCCATACTTTCACATTTATAATATTAGTGGGATTTCAGACTACGACTTTGACCTAACTTTAGAGGTAGGCTAACTTTGTACAGACCATGTTTCTTTCATATCCGCTTTAACCGTTTTTGCGTGCTCGTCTTTCAAACTTACAAAGCTACTTTCTAGCCTTATAAGTAATAGTAGTGAGGGTAAAAAGGCGGGCAGAAAAGGCTTAGAGAACGTGTAAATTAGGGGGTATTATATCATATAGCTGTAGCATAGATTATGGATCTTACAATGTGATCAAAGACAAAATGTATAAAACCATCGACAACTTTTTACTGATGATCATAGAGATACAATCAATGCCTTAATTACATTGCCGCGTAAATCGTACGTCCAAGTTATGTGTCATAGATATTATGACAATTATAGTTAAGACAACAAAGCCGTGGCCCATCTTTAATTTCAGACAAATATTTTTTTAAGTAACAAGTGATCGATCTCAATATGTCACCGTGTTTTTAAAGGATTTGATAGTCGTGTTTATAAATGATTGATCCAATATTTTGTATTCTCAAAATGATTAAAATGCTAGCTATGTATTAGGTTACCTGCCTGTTGTGTGCATTGATTGAGTCGCCAATGTTATTATTGTATGTGTATTTATAAGTATGGTATACATGAATAAAAAAATATTCTGTACGTCAAGTGCGAGATTATTCGTAAGCTAACCGTATACCTTTAGTCTACCGTATTTAGACATCTTGTATGGAGAATTGAACAGCGCCTCTAGCGAATCTTTCGACTAGTTTACGAATAATCTCGCACTTGACTCGCACTATACTGATTCTGGTTCTTGATTCTACTAACAAAGGTGTTTTCAAGTCGATCGGTAAGTTTTGAGGTGCACCTCTGTGGGCGTGGCGCGGCGTCTGTGATGTCTGTTTGTTTGTCTGTCCGGCGGCGCGATACACACACCTTGCACATCTGCACCAATCCCCAACCGAGCGTGTAAAGGATTGACGGATTTACATTGTCACACATGATGACAGTTTGAAGTCATAAATAGAATAAATGGATGATATATATACCTATGTTTTGAGATCGGTTGAACATTGCTATCGCGTCAGTCAAATATCGATTCAATCGTTTATTTTGCATAGGCCTACGGAGTCGATGTACTTTGTAATATTCTATAGTCATTGAAATAAAACTATTTTTCCTGATATTATCGTGTTTATTTTACGTTTTTACATTTCCGACGTTTTGGATGCAATTACGGGGCAAACTAAAATATCCCGTGAATAAAGGAAATCAATATTTTTATAGTCATTTTACGGCATCGAAACGCTACAATAAAAGCAGGCAAGCAACTTAGCGGACTTGTTTTTCTTATCGCTTAGTCGTGAGGTACTTAGCTATGTTACAAGATTTTCATATTTTTTTTAGATCTAGTGCGTCGCCTTTCAAAGTAAACACAGCTACAATTTTACGTCTTTAGACGCTAGATATAAGTGTGTGTGTTTGTCTCATACTAGTCTTGCTTTTAATGATTCTTCTCTTCTCATGATTATGCTAACGAAATCTAATTTTCGCAGTAAGTGGGTGACTTTAACAACATTTTAAAGTCACTCACTTCACTGAAAACTTTAACATTCTTGCAATAAGTAAGTAATTCAGGTAGATTCTGTCAGACACGCGACGCTCCAAAGAACTTTGGAACTATGGAAAATGTAGGTGCGAGCTTCCAAAGCCTCCCATAAACTACATATTTAAGAAGTCTATTAATATACCGAAACCTTAAAAGCTAATGCCTCCTAGCTACGTAGCTAATAGGTACTCATTCTCCATTGAATATCGCTTGCACACCTGAACACAATAGTCAAACCAAACAAAAATTCGCCACATCAGTCGCTCCGACGGCGGCATTTAATCAAATTTTTGCGCGCACTAACCTTGCTACAACGTTTTCAGACAATCGCTTTTATGTGACGAAAGCCCGACGCCGAATGGGCGGAGCGCGGTGACTTTGTCGCGCGGCGTCGCTACAAAGTTTTGTCGGCGTTTTAATCGTTTGTCAATACTTTTATTGGGTGACATGTATGTTTGTTAAAGTGGAGTATCTTCATTCTTGAATGGCTTTGACATGCCGGTGGACAGAATAGACGAAAGAATTATACTTACTCATAAGATAATTCTGAATGGATTTTTTTAAATATTGTTTTTGAAGTTCATTTTGCATTCGAAAAGCAATGCAAGAGATGGCAAACTGAAGGCATGTATATACGTAATTCAGGGCACAATGCTTAGTGGCTTGTCCACAGGCTTTATCAAGTTTAATGAAGCTAAGAAAATTAAGCGATCCCATAAGAGGACGTATGCGGACGGACTAGCGGTCCAGCAAAGCCAAGAAAATACTTAAGTTTAGTTTAGCTAACTTTGACATAACTTATTAGCTTATTTCTTATAACGTTCGTTTTTATACGTTAACGTTCGGCTACAAAATATTTCTTGTGAAGCCTTGTGACATTGAATTCGAGCGCCAGTTGTCACTTTTTTTTCTTATTTACAATCTGTATAAAATAAATCTCGAGTTTCTATTATTTATTGTAGAAACTCCACACAAAATGGGTTAATGCTTGGCATTGCTACTTCTAATTGTAACCCCTCAACTATGACAGCCGAATCTATAAACTATCCCCTCTATTAAGGCCGGTTTAGACCGAAGCAGACTTGCTAATACGATATGGCACATCTCTCATAGTGTCTTCTTACTGCTCGATGTTGGTATCGAATAAAGTGTACATCTGAACAGATATTAAACGTCAACAAAACATCCCCTTCGTGCGGTCAGCCCCACGCGAACCCGTGGCGAATTCACGCGCGACTACACCGCGACTATGGCGGATACAAATCATTTGTTATCTCTTATATACTTTATTTATATTATATTTGGATGAATACGCGGCGCCTTTGCCGTTTGAGTGTGCAGATGGTGGTTTTTTTTTCTACGTAATATGCGCATTGGCGTATGTGATCTTGTAAGTTAACGATTATAATGCCCGGATTACACGTTATAATCGTTACGTAATGGCGAGATAGATGGATATCAACAAGGTTTACTTATACCTACCCGATCGCTCGTGCGAGAGCAATGTGTCGCCATTTTTATCCGATTGTGGCAAAGCCAAAATGAATCATAATATCGCTAAACGAACACCAGCTATACGGTCACACACTAAGCAACGCTTGTTTTATAGGTATCGTACAATGGACTGAGGGCGAACCCAGTACGTAATACTTATATAGTTATTAGACATCCATGACTGGGGTACAAATATTGGTGCTCATCACACAAAGTCCGTCCTTACCCAAGCCCGGGACCCTCAGTACAGAAAGCAGGGCCGGGCCAGTGAGCTAATCAGGTCGTTAATTATGATGATGATTTTATACCTATTTGTTACGTGTAATCCAGGCATATCACTAGCATCTCGCAATTATAATCTGATCTAGGCGTATACGTCATAGATTTAAAGAGGTCATCGGTAAGGAAGATAACGATAACAAAATATAAAAAAAAATATTTCATTGTCGTTTAGGACTTTTTATTTCATTTTCCATATTGACGAGATCTTCCATGGCGAATCGATAATTGCAAGTATCATTCGATCCAGTTTCAGCTACTTAAAACAATGTGTATTGCGGGACTAACTTCTAAAATATTCCCTATATTAAAAAAATAAACCATGCCACAATGTATCCGCGCCGCTGATGTAGGCCGGCAGCCATTTTTAACCACTCGTAATTATTAAACGTCTTCTAAACGGTAATCGTCGAGGGTCACATGTGGCCACAAACACAATACATTATGAGATATTGACTTTTCAACGCGCAGCTGCCATTTAGAAGCAAAAAATAACATATACAATATCTTTGACACGGGCCAAAATACCAACTGTGAATCTTTGATTTGAAAAAAGTGCCGTACCTACCAGTTATATTTTTTTAATATGTAAGTAAGTAGATATATATATTTGTTGCTACTGTTACACAATCGATAGAGATCATAAGTAGGTATCTGCATATTAGCCTATGATGGAAAATTACCATTATTATATTTTCAACACGCTTGCTCGTTAAGTGGCTCTTATTGCACCGACTTTAGGTGCATAATGCAGATTATTATAAACGCCTGCTTTTCACTTTATATTACCGCACTAGTGTAATAAATATCTTATTTTTTTTTAAATGGTGCCGCCACCGCCGCTACCGCCATTTAGGTTAGATAGAAGACATACCAACTCAAGTATACTTATAATAATAACCTTTATTGAACAATCTTACAAAATGAAATTAATTAATTATTTGACACCGGTACTGAGATTGTCTTGCGTTTCCGCAAAGGCCTCCCCTAGAGCCTGCCACACTTTCCGATTGTGGGTCCTCCTTCTCCAAGTAACTCCGGCTATTCTCCGAATATCGTCTTCCCATCTGAGACGCTCAAGACGCTCAAGTACTTACTAAGTATTAAATAAAATGAACGCCGCCAAAAGTGCTTGTCAATGAAAAATATCCTGTTCTTTCAATATCCAAACACCTGTTGATCTCAAACATACAACTCAATTTAAACAAAACAACAAACAACTTATCGGATTACGTACAATAATACTTTAAACACTCAAAATCTTTCGAGTCAAATATTAAGTACTTCTAACCCAATTTACTGAACGCAACCTGAAAAAAAAACTATTGTGAGTAATAAAAAAAATGATCCTCTATCTCCGTAACCTTTATTGTTAATATAGTAAAGTTGATTTTGCAACTTTGCAATCGCAAAATAGTATCGGCTCTCAGTACCGTTGACGTATACCATTGAATGCGTCCCTTTGTGAACCCACAATGGCTAATGCACTCATGATCCTTTCAACATTGTCATCTATACTAAGTACTTGAGGTTTTATGCATTATTCAACTATAAAAATAGTACGACGATCTTATTGTTGGAGATTTAAGGTGCAATTTGGCTTCGAATGTGGTTTCAACGTGCTTATATAACTTTGTATGGAGGTGCGTAATTGAAATTTTGACTTTGGTAAATCGTGTGACGGGGCGATGCAGTGTGTCGAATCGCGGTACGATATAATTGACAGCTCAGCTTGACATCAGAGAAAGTATGCAAAAAAATGTCACAGATATAGTTCTTAATATGGATTTATTCATGGCATTGTTATTTGTCGACAAACGGTAAAATGAATTGTGAATATTTTTTCATCGCAAAATATTATTTTAGATAAGTTGGTATTATTACTTACACGTGAAACCTAAATGTTATATTACCTATGTGATTTGTAATGTACATGCATAGAAAATTATAAAAAAAATGATCTTGATAAAACGTTTTCCCGTATTTTCTTCTCCCTTTCAACACCAATAGTTCCCACAAAACTTCGATTTAAGTAAATAAATAATTAAACAATTTTTTTTGACATTTTAAGTAGTAGTGGGTATTGAATATGGAATACAAAACCGCAATAATTTTCACAAACAACATTGTGTCGCACATCTGTTCCGCCACACCCATGCTCTTAGCCATTGTAATAAATAAAATTGAATATCGAACGTCACCCCACTGCAAGGTTAGTGACTGCGGACATTTTCATTGAGATTTACCACCGTTGGGGACTAGGTAGGTATATATCTATGTAACATACAAAGAAGGTAATAAACTTAGGCGAAAAAGCTAGCTAACATCAAGCCTGTATTCTTTAAAAGGATAGGCAGATGGGCATGTTCCATGAGTGAAGGTGCAAGATGCTGTCAGGGCCTGTTTGCTGTCGAAACCACATTCTTACTTAACATTACATTCTTAATTTGAATTAAGCATACCCCAAAATGTATAGTAAGTTTTCGTCTATTTACCGAAATAATGCTGCCATCTATTAAACGGAACCTTTAATAAAGTATACACTAAATGAGAATATCTCAACCATTCTCCATCGCCCATGATCTGATTTAAAAGTGGTCACAACCCCACAACAGATGGCGCTGTTAAAGGTATAATAGTGAGTAGAAGAAGAAATAGCACAAATAATAAGAATACTTACCTATGCTTTGCATACTGCTTTTTTTTTTCTATAAAGCCAGTATCTTTTTTTTATCTATTTACGCTAATATTTGTATGCAATTATTTTATATTTTATACTAATATGTGAGCTAGTACTATACTCATGTTTGGGTGCCTAGAAGTCTTTATATCTTAGATAGGAGCCCAGGAATTCTTATAGGGTTGTAATGTTGGTACCCCCGAGACGCGGCACAAACAATTGCTAAGTATCTGGATAGGCTGGATTGTTTATATTAGAATATTACTCCAATAAGCGGTAACAACATTCTCATTTGCGCAGAATTAAAATGAATACCAATTAGAATTCCATTTATACAAGTCTTTTGTACCAAATTTTATTTAATATTCCGAACAGTCTAACCCCCATGCCATACATGAAAAAAAAAAATCATTTGGCGCTAAAATAAAACCATAATATACTTTTTGGCGGGAAGTTGAACAGTGAAGTTGTTGTTCACTTAAAACTGGGATAATCACAAAAAAAAACAATATCGAAGGGTAGTGGGGTGTCGTGACGTCACGATCGCCTCCCCCATCCTAAATGAAGCCATTTAACCTCTCCCGAAGGACTAACACTTAATTACTCTTTGACCCTGTCGAATATTAAACGAAAATTATCGAGGTTATATTTCCATTAGAAAGTTTACGCGTTATTTACATTGTTAACAATTATATGTGCCTGGTACATAAGCAATGTATATTATCCTTACATAACTTCGCGAATAATATATATAATGATGCGATGTAGTCGAGAAATGGGCGCCATGAAAACCACTCCGCTACGCCAAATGCTACGGGCTACGATAATCTCGAAATGTCAATCCACTGTGATATGCTACGAAGCGTAGCGAGTGCTACGTAATGAACTACGAGATATTCTCTGATTGACCCCCGATACAGTACTGCGCAAAGCAAAACTCTGTTGCGCAGTACTATATGACCTTTAAAAAAAGTAAAAAAAACGTCTATAAATGTTATAATACGTAATAAAGTGTCTTATTAATCTTTAGAACTATTATAATATTATACTATCATTGATAAATATATCAATGCATAATAAATATGCTAGATAAGTTAATAAATAAATACCTCTTGACAAAACAACAATATAATTAAGATTAATATTTAATACTGATTGCGTGCTATCATTATTTATGTAGGTGTGTTTAGCTAATAATTTGGTTAAAAAGTCTTGCTAAAGATTGAGGGAATAATCAGCATTTTCATAGTATTTTTTCAAAGGCGCCACCGTGTCTCCGCTTTCGTCAATGCTGAAGTCTGTGATGCTGAAACAATGCTAGACAGATAGGACCACATTTAAACACTTCAACATACTTTCAAAATGTACCCTACTGCTTTTGCAATAAGAGCGACTTATACCGCAACTGACTCACAGTCAAACTAATGCAGCTAATTCAAGTAATTTTGAACTTTAATGTTAACAGAAAAAAGGCAATTACAATAGTATTATGCGCCAGTTATATTTGTACAACATACCAGTACTTTTGCAGTTGAATCAAGCTATTCTCGACCTTAACGTTGTCTGATAAAGGCTAGTTAATAGCACTGTGGATCATTTTCGTTTGTACCGGTGAATCGCGCAGTCGCCAATTCAAACCGACAGTTACTCCAGTGTCGCCACTGGGCACGGTTGTATCAAACCTTCATGTTGTTTGAGCCGAACACAACAGATTCAGTCAATTTTTTGTGTATTAAAAAATAAACCCTAGTCAATTCCCGCCTTCCATTCAAAAAAGGAACATTCCCATTAATAAAAATATATTTATTTACAACCAGTTGCATAGAGTAGTTCTACTTTTAAATTTAAATTAGTCGATTAATAATCTATATTTATTAAGGCCGGTAGGTTTTATACACCTATAAAATGTGTGTATTTTTATGAGTGCAAGAGGCAGCGGCGTCAAAGGTTCGGCAGGTTGTTACGTAACATAGCAGTACCGGGGAAAATCGATAACCTCAGCGTATAAATAGCGTACGTTTGGGAACAGCTGGCCGGCAGGCGAGCATCATGCAGCCTACGGTGAGTTTAAATATTTTAATTCTAATTTATTCCATTATAAAAAAATATCCTGCTGATTATTTTTGAATTTTTGCCTCAAGGTTTTTTTAAATTGCCCTCTTCTTCGCTTTTAAACAGGAAAGAGTAAATAATAAATATGAACCGATTATTTCGATCATGCGTACAATTTTTGAATAAGGAAACAAACTGTTATGCTCTGTTTTATACTTTGTTTTGAAAAGGTAACTGAAAGAATGATTAAATTCGGAATTTGAAATTGTTAGTGCGTACAAGAATAATTACAGAATATTTTTAAGCGAATCGTTGCGTAGTTCCGTAGTCTTCGCTACGTATTTCGTAGCGACCCATCTGTCCTACGGCGTAGGCATTATTTTGATCTACTTTCTTGTCTTCAGGTTTAGCGTATTCAGCGAAAAGCCTATTATTATCAAATTATATTAATACAATGAGGCACCTCTGCCTACCCTTTCAAAGAATACGGGCGTAGTATAATTATCTCACCAGCTCCAATACTCCATTCAACAATCGATATTTACAAACTAAAGCTTTAGACGCGGTTATACAGGGTGTATGGGGTATGGTAACGAAAACTTTCAATAAAAGTTACACTTAATGCCTAAAAATAAAATTACAGAAATAATTTATGTCAAAAGTGATGGGTTACAAATGTTGTAATTGTTAAGCGCACAATGTATCGTAAACCACGCGATCACAACACAACGCTTCGCTCGATACCCGACTCGCGCGAGTGACGAGAGCGCGCTCAAGCGTATCGAGTTTTCATTTACATTGCAGTTCTAAGCCCAAATTAGTAATTATATCTTGTAATTAAAATCACGCCGAGATCGACTTCTATAATGATTTTATGATAGAATCAGTTTTAAAATACTGAAAAAATGCATGTATAAAATATAAATCATGGAAAGGTCAATGGAAAATTTCAACTCTGGGGGGTCCAGCATCATGAGTTGAACCCATGGTATTAGTTTTCGTTACGAAGCCACATACATCCTGTATATAGATTGTTTGTACTATGCGGGCGTACTTAATCCATGGTTGGTGAGGGTAGACACGGCCGCATTATACAGGCTTTGAAGCACTCAATAGAGACGCCTGTCTCTTTGTCTAGCTAGACTAATGATATATCTACAATATTCATCTATACATATAAATAAAATTGGAGTGTCTGTTTGTAATATTAAAATAACCGCTTTTTACTAAGTGCATTTGTATGTATACACGGTACATATACCAAAATATTTTTTTTTACAATTTTTAACCGACTTCAAAAAGGAGGAGGTTCTCAATTCGGTTGTATTTTTAACCGACTTCAAAAAAAAGGAGGAGGTTCTCAATTCGGTTGTATTTTTTTTTTTTTTTTTTTTTTTTTTATGTTTGTTACCTCATATCTCCGTCATTTATGAACCGATTTGGAAAATTATTTTTTTATATGAAAGGATATGTTTACAGATTGGTCCCATTTTTTTCAAAAAAATGTTCTGATGATGGGATCCATGAGGAATTGAGAGAACTCCTCAAATTTTATAGGCATACCGATAGCAATTTTGGTATTTTCATCAAGAAGTCAAGCATTTGCATTCAAAAAGTATCATTTGCTGAAGTGGAAGTGATGAAGAAGGCCACAAATGGCCAGCGGAACTTGTCAGTGATACGTATTTCACGGGTTGCGCCAAGATAATCTCGATTATTGGTATACCTATTATCCAGTAAAAAGATTGATTTACAAATCTTTTTAGTGACAAAGAATAGTAAATATATCCACTAAAAAGTTTAAAATAAAAAACTTTTTAACAAAATAAAAACCGTCTTCAAAAAACTAAAAAGCAAAAAATAATCTAATCTTCAAATCTACCTTGTCTAACCACATCAAATATTTAACTAATCTGAAGTCGGTGCCAAATAAACAACCGACGAAGAATAACAAAAGTATACTCAGTAACGAGATGCGCGGACCAATTTGTAGGTATAGTCTTTGGCGCAGACCGGCAATACTCGACTCAGTTGTTAGTTTGGCACCGACTTCAGATTAGTTAAATATTTGATGTGGTTAGACAAGGTAGATTTGAAGATTAGATTATTTTTTGCTTTTTAGTTTTTTGAAGACGGTTTTTATTTTGTTAAAAAGTTTTTTATTTGTCTGTCTGTTTCGGCTAATCTCTGAAATGGCTGGACCGACTTTGACGGGAGTTTCACTGGCAGATAGCTGATGTAACAAGGAGTATCTTAGGCTACTTTTATTTTAGATTCTTTTCTGGGATTTCTGGATTTCAAAGCCACAATTCCAATTAATTATTTTTCCATAAATTTTGGGGTTTCAGTAGATACCTTTGAGTAGTTAGGTACAATCAGTATGAATAAATCCCTATTATCGGCAGTTATTTTAACCATGAGTGCGGTCGCCTTAACCTTTGTACGGTCAGAAGTTAACTTACACACTCAGCTCAGAAAGCAGGGTCACTACCAACTGCGCTAATCGGGCCGTCATTACCTCGACACTTGAACGTAGTTTGTAGGTTTTCTTCCCACACAATGTAACACGTACCTGTAAAGGGGAATGAGTTTCTTTATCTTCGAAATTATTGTCATGGTCCTTTCCTTCCATTGACTTAATGCATTCACCCTGACAAGCTGGTTAAAGATAGAAAAGAATGACTTTTCTCGCTCTAGCTCCACCATAGATTCGAATCTATCGTGTTAACTCTATCGTTTAAAAGTAAATAAAATATATTTACAACAACTGTTTCTTATTATTGTAACACTATGTCTCTAGGCTATGTTTAGATATATAAAAAATGGTGCATTGCGATCTTTGGGTATAATGTATCATCACATTATTCTCGTTGGGAGTCGAGCTGTCAAACAAATTCCATGTTTAAAAGGGCGGAGCCGCTAACAAAACCTAGTGTTCATACAATAAAATTCCAGTATTATGTAGATGAGTTGAGTTATTTGTAAACACGACAGCAAAGTGCAACAATTAATAACCGGACCTCAGTAATTATCTTTAATTGTGCCCGACCTCCAAACCTAGCTGGATTCATAACTCGTTGAATATCTATGGCATTATATATAATTCCAGCCCTTTTTAATGTCCCACTGCTGGGCACGGGCCTCCCCTCAATGCGAGGGGGATTAGGCCATAGTCCACCACGCTGGCCCAGTGCGGGTTGGCGGACTTCACACATCTTTCGAGGGATTCTCTCAGACATGCAGGTTTCCTCACGATGTTTTCCTTCACCGCTATGGCATTATTCGACTGTTAATCCAAATTAACATGTAGTCTGTCTCTTTCCATTTTGACATTGTTGTATCTGTCATATTTCAAATTTTGATCGTGTTTTTATTATCTGTCAACTCTCTTGAAAAATATGGCGGTCTGACGACACGGTGTGTGTGTAATCAGATTAATTCCAAATGTAAATAATAAATCAGTAATATGTAATCTGTGATTTCATTCATTAAAAGCACGATAAAGCCACCTCTTAATGTAATTCAACATCGACAATTTGCTAGTTTTTTTTTTGGCAACGCACCCATCGACCTACTAGCGGGCATAGACTAGACATTCTGTCAGCTGGGTTGGCGCCGTGAAGTCGCCGCGTTGCGTCATACATGACGTCACGGATCGTTAAAGAACTAAAGTCGTACTGGGAATGGCCATTACATATGCTGTGTGTATTGAGAAGTGCACAGTAGCACAGAATACCTACTTTAAAATAGTTTTGTCGACGCAACCGGCGACCCAAGGGCTGGGTATTCCCTCGCTCAGCGAGTAGCTTTGGCTATTCAGCGAGGAAATGCGGCCAGCATCTTGGGCACGCTACCGCATGGGCCAAATTATTTACACTTTTTGTAGCTTTTCTATACTCTTTTTAATTGATATTAGTTTGTAAATATTTAATTTATTTTCTTTCTAATTATTGTACATATTATTTTAAATGGTTATACTAAATGCTTTAAAATCACATTTCCATGATATACTTAGCTAGTTACAGGTGTACTTTCTTTAGTTTGTCATAGGTCTTATTACTTCACAGAACTTAATACATAGCTAATAGCGACATTATCAGATGGTGGTAATAATGCAGTACGTTGGTTTGTTTTTAAAATCAACAAATTCTATTCCTTGCTACGGTAATTATTATTTTAATAAAAACCTAATGATGCAGTTTTGAATTTTCATGTACAAAAGTTATTTGTAAATGTGGGAACCATGTTGCCATTAACTTGTAATTATATACTTAGCGATATTACTTTTTTCACCAGTTGCTAAAGTCTGCGTAGCCGTTCCAACATTGTTCTCACACACCTAAAACAATGTACTGTTTAAAAATGTAAAAGATCTTTTTTAAAAATACCAACCATGGAATTTCCCGTTCTTCTCCATAGGAACGGCATTCCGAACGGATGGTAAAGTTGTAGCTTTTGCAACTATTTTGACGATTCATATGTACTGTACTTAATGGTTTACATGAATAAAAAATATTCTGATTCTGATTCATCAAAATCGGTCTCGTTATATTCCCTATAGTATCGGATTGGGCTATCCACGCCCACTTGAAAAAATAATTCTGTATATAGATACTTATTATTAGAAAGAGGCAAGATTACGACCAAGCCAAAGTAATAGATTCCTAGAATAAATCTAAAACGGCGAGACAGCTTTGTTTTGCCAGTTTATTAACAACTTACTGTACTTACATAAATATACATTGAAATAAAACTTATTGAACAGATTTTATCGCGTTTATTTTATGTGTTTCCGTTCCCGATGTTTAGGCTGCTTTACAGCAACCATGGTCTCGAAAGCACTGACGGGAACATAAAAACGTAAAATAATATAAGTAATTCCTAATCAAATACTGGGATCGCTCCAGTCTATTGTACGGTACCCATAATACAAGCATTGCTTAGTTTGTGATCGTACAAATATGTGTGTTCCCATACAATGTCTGTCAAAAGTGCCAGTTATATGCGGTTGCTGGTCGATTATGAATCGATTGTTTTAGCAAATTTGGGGCCCTGGTGATACGTATTTAAAAAAAGTGTGAAAACTCCTATTGTTATATTTATTCAACTTTTCATCCGATCCTTTTCAACTTTCAACTAGAAGGGTCTTATAACAATGAGACAAAGTAGCACAAAATATGCTCCAAGCCGACAGATATGAAAAAACTTTTCTTGGAAACAAACTTTGTAGGAACGCGACTTAGAGCGCAAATCAAACATAATTCCTCAACTCATGGAGTATTATTGTGAGTATTAACAAGGAGTAACCCAGAAAGGGTAGGTACTTATAATAATACCAGCCCTTTTTAATGTCCCACTGTTGGGCACGGGCCTCCCCTCAATGCGAGGGGGATTAGGCCATAGTCCAGGCGGACTTCACACGTTTTTCGAGGTGTTCTATTAGACATGCAGGTTGCCTCACGATGTTTTCCTTCACCGTTTAGCAAGTGATAATCATGGCTGAAAATGAGATTCACACATGAAATCCAGAAATCCCAGAAAAAAATAAAAAAAAAGTAAAAGTAGCCTAAGTTACTCCTTGTTACATCAGCTATCTGCCAGTGAAAGTCCCGTCAAAATCGGTCTAGCCATTTCAGAGATTAGCCGGAACAAACAGACAGACCGACAGACAAAAATTGAAAAAAATGTTGTTTCGGTATACATCCAAATGCACTTAGTAAAAAGCGGTTATTTTAATATTACAAACAGACACTCCAATTTTATTTATTTGTATCGATTGCGGCAAGTGTGGCGCGATATTGACGGCGACTCGACTGCGATACAATTGCAGCAAGAAATCGCCTCAAAGGTAGCTCTTTTACTCTCTCTACGTGTGCATATACATAAAGGGCTGGAAGCACGCAACCCGCTGACGTATCATTGAACAGTTTTCAAGTGCAAAGTAGCGACACGTCACAAGTATTGATCGGCGTGGCTCCGTGACTGCCAGCGTAATCAGAGCCCCGGATATATGCGGCTTTTCCTGATACCTAATACACACAGAAGCTGCGAGGGGTGGGTCTGGCTGTATTGCACGGGATTTGTAGGCGTTCGCGGACAATTTCCGTGAGGTACATGACTATACAATCATTCAATAAAGAATTAAGTAAGTACTGCTTGAGTAGGCTTTGGGGCTGCCTGCTCACATGCCGCTGATGTTCCTGAGAATTTAGTAACCACTGAGTTTCTTGCCGGCTCTTCTCCGTGATACGAACATTCTGAACCGGTGGTAACTTCTGACTTAAAAGTGTTTCTGGCGTATATAAATAAAAAGCCCCGTTAGGACTTACGAATGGGCTTATGAATCAGATACTATTAATCTAAGTCTTGTTGTTATGTCTCCTATTAGCCTCCATTAAACCCAGTCCTGAGCGATTTGGAAATCCAGTGGGACGAAGCAGGTTTAAACAGATAGAAAAATAAAATAATAGCAGTAATACAAAGACATTACAAAAGAGACAAATACAATAACAGCAGTGCACATCGGGCGGTCTTATCGCAAGCTGGCAGGTTTAATAAAACTTCAACAAATACTCCCGGCTTGAAGACGTTTAAAGTATTAATTATTCGATCTAACTTGGTACGGCCGGGACTACGGATTTGGTTCGCTCGGTACCAACCGTCCGTACCTTACTGTCGGCAGACTACACTCTAACCCAGCCTTTCCCAAAGCGGGCGATAATGCCCTCTTGTGGGCGCTGCTGGCCTAAAGGGCGGTCAGAGACCCTGAAAAAAATGGGGGCGTTGTGTAGAGGCTTACAATAATCGATTTTAATTTGAAGTTATAGTTGTTTTTAAGTAGGTGAAAAATGGGGGCGCTAAAAATAATTCATTCTCAAAATGGGCAGTAGACAAAATAAGTTTCGGAACCCCTGCTCTAAACGGACAGATTCGGTACGGAGCACACCAAATACATGG
Organism: Pheosia gnoma; assembly: GCA_905404115.1. Taxonomy (NCBI): domain Eukaryota; kingdom Metazoa; phylum Arthropoda; class Insecta; order Lepidoptera; family Notodontidae; genus Pheosia; species Pheosia gnoma. The sequence goes on from FR989916.1 coordinate 1,326,310, forward strand.
TCCGGCCAGTACCAAGTTCGATCAGAACGACTGACAACACGGCATGAATGACATGTGCCCAACACCAAAAGATAATCGGTCATAGTCTCTCGTTACAAATACTTAATGCCGATTGTATAAGTTATGTTAACATTTGTCGGGTGAAGTATAAACAACAACAAACGCATCTTGAAATAAAACGAATCTTAAGGATTTTATCGCGTTTATTATACTTTAAAAAAAGTATAATAAACGCGATAAAATCCGTAAGATTTGTTTTATTTCGATGTGTAGTATTCGCGTAAATATAAGATATCAATAAGCAAACACATCTCCATATTTACTGACTGTAGTTATATTTGGCTCGAGATATGCCTGTACGAATAAAGATACGTAATACCTCGTTGATGTAAACATTTTATTAAATGAGGATAAGTTGGTTATATCTGCTATCTAATTTTGTTCGAATTAATAGCGCCCTCTAGCGTCTTGGAATACCCACAAAAAATACACACAACCTATAAAAGCTTGATAATTCTGCCACTCAATAAAATATCAATCTTTACAGCGTATATTTACGGTCGGATATCGTAAAATTGCGATTTTTATCGGCGCAATCTCGCCGCTCGCCAAGAAGTCCAGTATAATGGCAATAAAAAGGTTGTATTTTGGCTGAATGAGGGTATTCCTTTGTCTTGTGATTTAAAAATATTAAGTGTCATATGAAAACGCGAAATACAAACATAGATAATACATAATATAGTGGTCTAACGCAAGTCTATCATTATTGTGCCGCGGTTATTACAATATTGTATTAAATTAATACCTATCTCAATTGCCGACTCAAGCTTGTTCTCAGAACTGAGCCGTATGCTTAGTTTAAGACCAACGGCAGAGGAACACTATAAAGTACCCACATTTTGCTGGTTTCATTCCAAATAATAATGATAAGGGGCAAGCCACCGTCTCTCAAACAATGCGAGGACGATTTGAACCATAGTCGGCTCAATGCGGTTTGGCGAATTTCAAATGGCGTTCGAAAGTCGTGTAGGTTTCCTGACGATGAGATTCCTTTCATATGAGATTTGCACGTAAAGTCCGAAAATCCCAGTGGCACGAATAGGGGATTGATCCTGATTGCACACATGGTTTCCAAAATGTGCGCGCGGCCAGCTAAGAACCGTGGTCCTACAATTATAAATGGTGTTTGGTGTTGCTATAAATCCATCATTTTTCTTCTTCCAGAGAATGCGTAGGCCCCGTCGGCACAGATGGCTGACGGTGTCAGTGTTCTTCATCGCGTACTCCGTGTTCCAAGCTGTGTTCAGCACGTCTACGGCTTCCGAGCCAGCGGACACCGGGGTCCCTGCGAGTATTGACAAGGATACTGGCAAGCTTGATGATGCAGTGAAAAGTAACTTGAATTGGATATCTATTACCTTATGGTCGCGAGAAAAGCAATCGTTACGCATAGATCTCATCGCTAATACCTAGCCTCATTACACTTAACGAGTAAAATGGCGGTATAGTACTCGCGCGCCATCGGCCGAGTAAACAAGGTTTATACATACCAAGCACTGTTTACAGAGCACTCGGCCGAGAGCACTGTCTTGCCATTTTACTCTTAAGGTGTTATCCAGGTATAAGTGAGACTTGCATGCATGTGATTGAGAATAAAACTGCAATGTGTTAGTGGGTACCTGCAGTGAAACTTGCCAATTGCGTATCTAAGTATTATAGTCAAAGACAAAGTCATGGTTTAAGATCTAGTCAGAAGAGTTCACTAAATAGTCATCTTTACACAATGTGAAAAGCCCGGAATCTGATAATCTTGTTAGGTGCATGATCGAACGTCATCGGTCGGTGTTAACGACGCTATATCCTCCCCTACTGTCTATGCTTAACTTTTTTTTGCTAGTATCGACGCTACCAGAATTAGTAGCAACCGCCAAAACCAAAGAAGAGGTGGCTCAAGAAGGTGACAAGAAGAAAATGAAGAGTTTCGGGGGGGAAGGGGAATCGGACACAAATGAAGAGGCCGTGGATAAAGCGGAGGAGAGCAGCAAGAAAAAACTGAAGGATGCTGGATATAATGAAGTATGTTTAGACTTAAGAGTATGATTAAAATTGTTGGTGACATTCGTTCAAGGATTCACTTAATAATTATGTGGTTAGTTTCGAAAAGTCTCCACCTCAAGTGATATTAACACGATATAAGACATTCATTAAGAACTGCATCTTTGCGGTGATAAGCTCACAACCTGTCACTGATGCGATTCCTTTATAATTATAATACTAATTCAATTCAGAAGCGAATACTCCAAACGTTTCTCTGAAAAAAACGCGCAACTGTTTCTGAATTTCTTTGACCAAAAGCTATATTAAATGGTTGTTGATGAACGGGTCGCTCGGGAGAGGCAGTGCGGGCATTCGCCTCACGCGAGCCGTATGTAATTTGGCTTGCGTAGCTGGTCCGGATCTGATTAATGAGAAACATTATTGCAGGACGACGAAATGATTAAACTACGCAATGCAGAGAGGGACAATTGGGACTCGGCGTTACCCACTTTCCATCCGTTCAGAGTAAATTGCTCACCACCGGCGATCGAACAGGTAAACTAAAAATACTTAACCACAAATCGGTGTGCCTACTTCTTCTTTTGCAAAGAAATATAAAGAACATCGTCTTTCTGTCTTTGAATGGCCTCACCCACCCAACACAATATAAATAGAACCCCAATGCTATCGTAGTAAGTCAATTTTCAGATTACCTACTCCTCTTTGTCTGTGCCCATTATTATTTCACCGCGTTTATGGTTTCCCCATACAGAAGCCATCATTGACCTTTCCATTACTATTAGATTGTAAGTCGATTGTGTTAGCCGAATTGTTCCCTGTTCCAAGTTCCCGAAGCCGTTGATGGGGCAATCCGCGCGCAAGCACGGCGGGCTGATCCTCCACATCCTGGTGGCTGTGTTCACTTTCATCGGCCTCGCCATCGTCTGTGACGAATACTTCGTCTCCAGCCTCGACAGGATCTGCGAAGGTCAATACCTACCTGAGTTAATAAATAAGTAAATACTTAAGTATTTACTTAAAAACCTCAATTGAGAGAAAAGAATATCGCACAGATAATAAAAACTTATTTAAGATCGTTCTGTTCATGACAAAAATACGTTTATTTAAACACTCAATTATATTTTATTAATATTTACTTGATTATCTACAATCAGACAATACTTAACATTGTGTATGGTGTGCCTCAAGGATCCATCATTGGTCTTCAATTATTAAAGCTATTTACTAAAAGTAAATGTAACTGTGCAGAGTTCCAGCTGGCGCCGGACGTAGCTGGTGCCACCTTCATGGCTGCCGGCAGCTCGGCTCCGGAGCTGGCTACTGTCGTCATTGGCGTGTTTTGTGCACAGGACGATATTGGTGAGAATATCTCCATTTCTTATTATAGAGGAATAATCCGATAGGCCTGGTGGTGGCTGGTGGCTTTTAATTAAATGCCGGTAATAATCAACTATTTTACTAACCCAACTATTTAAAACGTGTCATATTTCATCCATGAGTATTTTATACGGAGTATTTGGTGAGGAAAAGTACCTTCAATATTGATGTAAGAAAATTTAAGCATTTTATTTATATTTTGCATTCATTGATTTTTGAAAACTGCTTACCTCATCTGTGAATCAAACCGATAGCTGATAGAATACTAACAACTTCATTGTGCAAGTATTTTTTTTCAAGAAGTATTATTTGTTCACACTTAACATAGGTATTTGATTTATGCCGGCTATTACCGGCTTAAGTAATAATAATAACAACATCGATAAATCAATATGAAATACTCATAATATTCAGAAAACAATAGCTTTTTGATTCCTGTCTTGCAAGGGTTCCAAGGCTATTAGCTTTTCCCCGGAACTCGCTGAGAGTCCGCTATGGATCCTGGCTCACAGTAGTAAGGCCACAGTGAAGGGCCAAGTCCCATGAAAACAAAACGAAAGCAGAGAAATATTCTCTGTCCCTTTTTGATTTTGGAAGAAGGATATATGGCATCAGCTCGGGTTGTGTCGCAGGTGTGTCGGGTGTGATCGGCTCGGCGGTGTTCAACATCATGTTCGTGATCTCGGTGTGCGCGCTGTGCGCGGGCACCGTGTCGCACCTCAACTGGTGGCCGCTGTGCCGCGACTGCTTCTTCTACGCCATCTCCATACTGGTCATGTTGTGCACCATCGCCAACGCTTATGTGTCGTGGTAAGCGTTGCCTACATTGTAATGCACTTATTTATATACTTAGGTTTATATTGTAGTTGTCGATTATAAAATATCTTAGTTGTCGATTATAATATCATTCGATAACGTTGATATAAAACTAATTATACGGATTTTATCGCGTTTATTTTATGTTTTTTACGTTCCCGACGTTTCGGCTAGATTACAGCAACTATGGACACAGGAGGACTGGGGTGTTAGACGTCCTAGTGTCGTAGTTAGAACTGGGGTACCCTCATATTAAGTTGTTGTAAGATCGGACTGCAAAAAAACCCCCTATAACAAAATTTCCCCCCTAAACGAAATCCTGGATCCGCGTCTGAGCAGAAGCTAGTAATAAATGATGTTGCGGCTGGTTCCAGGCCTGAAGCGCTGTTTATGCTGGTGATGTACGGCGTGTACTGCGTGGCGCTGCGCTACAACACCGCGCTGGAGCGCTGGGCCACGTCGCTGCCGCTGCCCTTCAAGCTGCCCACCCGGGACGAGCAGGCCGCGCTCGTCACCTACAGGTATGTTCATGCTGGTGCAGGTACCTACCCACACCTATGTCATTCAATACACGGGATGCCTTCTCCCTCCCACAATAGTGTTCATCTTCTTTAGGGGGACATTAAGTTCTCTCAATGTAACATTTATATAATTACTAGCTGCGCCCCGCGGTTACACCGCGATTAAAATCTCTGTGCCAAATTTCATCCAGATCCGTTCAGCCGGTCTGGCGTGATTGAGTAACAAACATCCATCCATCCAAACTTTCACATTTATAATATTAGTGGGATAATTGTTCAAGCTTCCTTCACTACCACCTACTTCTCAAATACGTAGTCTACTAGTCCGTGGTTAACGGTGCTTGTGACTCAATTGCACTTGACTTCGTATCAACGCGCTCATGATGCTCATGTAAGCATATACCTAATTATTGTGTTCATTGTTCACAACCCTACAATAAATAAAATAAACAAGATTTCCAGTAAGATTCAATGTTTATAGCCCGTTTACGGGCCCTATAAAGTTAGATAACAAACGAAGGTGGTGTCACCAGGAGCGCGGGGGGGCAGCCGCAGCCGCCGGCCGCGGGGGGCGAGGCGTACGCGCAGATGGACGGACAGACCAAGGAAACGCCTCTCGAGGAATCACGTTAGTGTCTATTAGTAATACTAATAATCTTGTTGAATAAAGATGAGAATAATCTTGTTGAGAAGACGTCGATGAACTGCAAAAGCTAACTTTTGTGATTTATCATCATTCATCATCGGGTGTATAGAAGTTTGTTAATGAAGATATTTTATTTTTAGGACAAATAATGAATAAACAGCAGAGATAAGAGAGATAGCCAAGTTGGTAGAAAGTGTGCTGGTTCAAACCCCGGCTCGCACCTCTGGGGTTTTCGTATTTTCATGTGCCAATATCATTTTCAATAACTATCACTTGCTGTTCGGTGAAGGCAAACATCGTGCATGCCTGTTGAAAGTCGTGTGAAGTTCACCAAACCGCACTGAGCCAGCGTGGTAGACTATGGCCTTAATCCTCCTCATATTGAAGAGGGGCGTGCCGGGGATTACAGGCGAGATGGTGTAGGTAGATTTAAAATTCGTAATGCAAGACAGACAGACGACAGATATTTTCCATTGTATATTACTTATTACAGCATACAATCCTGAAGGCGCGTACGTGAACGCGGCGTACAACGCGGAGCCCGCGCCCACCTGGGACCCGAACCAGGCCTGGGACCCCGAACGGGCCTGGGATGACTCGGTAAGCCAGACAGACAGTCAGTCAGACAGTCTAGCGCGCCACCGTAAGCTTGACCTGAGAATTGAAATAAAACTAATCTTACGGATTTTATCGCGTTTATTATTATTTTTTACGTTCCCGACATTTCGGCTGCCGTCCGATTGGTAAGATTAGTTTTATTTCAATGTGTAGTATTCGCGTAGATATAAGAAATCAATATGTTGACCAGGTGGGTAATTTTAAATAATTCGGAATCGACATCGGAAACGGATTTGAAACATTCCGATGTTGGTGTCGCTCCCGTCGAGCTTTCCGACGGAAACTTTTTGAAAAAACTATTTGGTATTGTCATCAAGATACATCGAAGATAATCAAATTCGGTAATTTTAATAGCGATTGCGATAATCCAGCTTCGAAATGTTCAACTCCATTTCCGATATCGATTTCGAACGGTTTAAAATAGCCCCGCTGAGAAGCTTAGAGTGTTCGGTTCGTATGCTAGTTAGACATACCTCAATCCAGCGTCCAAATACTCGAGGCCGTGTGCACTACTCTTGCTTGATATATATGTCTTTACTTACTATCCAGAGTTTAATAAACCGCAGGTAAAAGCTAGGCCTTCTTCTTTTTCATTTTTAAAATGCCAATCATCTACAAAATTATTAGAACCCCGATGATAATGATCATGTTGATGGCAAAGATAATTAAATGAATCCTCTAATCCTATCAGTAAAGCTGTGGATACTTTACTAAAAATTTACTGGACACCTTGGGGGAACTTTAAAAGACACGTTATACTATATTATTTCAATTGCTTTCACTAGTGCACGTTTATGAACACAAAATGGTTAATATAATATCCCGTTGATATTACACATTATTAATCAACGAAACACATTTGTTGGAAAATAAAAGAAAAAGGACAACTTCGCGGTTCAACTTCCCGCTGAAAATTCCAAAAATCTCCTTACCCACTCTCTAGATTATATAAGACGTGTATAAAAGCTAGATCATGGCGCGAAATACAAAATTTCAACGGTTTTTTTTGGCATCACGCGTGTGTATGTTGCCAGAGTCATGTTTAAACTTTTTTTACCAACATTTAACATGTCAATGGATCGTTTTTCTCTTTGTCGAAATGAATTAATTTATTAACCGATAAAACACTCCAGAGTGTATAAATAAATACAGATTTAACTTAAATACTATCACATATATGAATATGGATCCAGTATTCATAAATATTGATATTGTACATGCCTTGATCTGGATGTTCCACTGAGAGAGATGGATTTTTAAATATACTTACCGATACATATTTTGATCTGTTCTATAGGGGAAAATAACAACATCAGTTGCACAGTGAAAATACCTAATACTTAGGTATACTAGGTATTTAATGGGTTTTTTTTACCTATAGTCACAAGTCCCAAGCTACACACCACAGGTGGCCCAACAACAGCCAACAACACAACAACAGCATCCGCAACAGCAACAACAGCAGCAACAGCAACCGCCAAAACAACAGGTACCTATCTAGAATTATCTAACTAGGTATTTAAACTAGATAATTCCACACCTTCATAGATTTCTACTACGATATATTTTAATATTGATAAACGATAATAAAAACGATAAAATAAATATTGTCTTCGTCTTCCTAGGTTATCATATATATGTATTTGTACGGAGCAACTATCGTTGATTCCCTTCGAGAATATATCATGGGAGAATATTTATTTAATAATAATATTCCGTTTTGCAGCCAGCAGTCCCGGCTTATTACAAGGCTAAGGAATACAACCCAGAAACAGCCATCGATCCCCTTATCAAACCTATTGGAGCAAGTAAGAATTACGTTTTTAAATACTCTATATATTTCAGTTTATTTCCTAATCGTTTATTTTGAATCCAGGACGAGCATATATTGGCATAGATCACACCATCAACCCAGATCACAAACCGTATATGTGTATCGCGATATTTTTATTACAACTGTGATATGGATCCTAATACGAGTGGTACCAGTTATGACCTATCAATCCTAGCATGCCATAAATACACACTTTCTTTGGCATCATACAGCAGCATATTATGACAGTGTCATGTTTTCAAATACCACTGCTTCTGTCCAGCTGGCTTGCAACTAGTGTGGTGGTACATCTCGTTCCCTATCCACTGGTCGTGCCGCCACACTATGCCCGACTGCCGCGGCCGCTGGTACCCCATCACCTTCCTCATCAGCATGCTGTGGATCTCCTTTTACTCGTACTTCATGGTCTGGATGATTACCATTATCGGTGAGTATCGAGACCTAACGATCTATAAATACCTGATCAAAATTATAATATGAAACCGTTAATATAGCTCTAATCGTAGGATCGCAAACTAAAAGCATGTTTATATTAGGTGGGTGCACCAATATACAGGAACAGGATATAAGGGGCATGATAACGAAAAGTTTGAGTAAAAATAATAATAAAATTAAAGAAATAATTTATGTCGAAAGTCATGGGTAACCAATGTTGTCACTTTTGAGCGCGCAATGTATCGTTAACAACGCGATCACAACATAACTTGCTTAATTTAGGACTAGTTTGTGTGTTTGTCTGATATTATTATTCAGCTTGGTGTGACTTGTATTATTGTTGGTGATGGTGGCTTTTGGTGATGGTGTGGTGTGTGGTGCAGGGTACACGCTCGGCATCCCGGACACGGTGATGGGGCTCACGTTCGTGGCGGCTGGCGTGTCGGTACCCGATGCACTGTCCTCGCTCGCCGTCATCAAGGAGGGGTAAGCATTAAACTTAGCTTAGCTATGAGGTATGTTAGGTATGCAACCTTAATGTAGTGTAATCGTATAATTGCCAATAAAGGAATATAGACCAAAAAAACATAACCGCCTTGCTCATAGGTAATATTATATTCAAAACCTATAATTTATCAAACAAATATAAATAAAATACACAACCTGTATTTAGGGTCAAATTTAATCTTTTATAGGTATTTTAATAGGTTGTAGGTATACTGACTTATCACCTTTGAAGCCTGCTCTAGAATAGAAGTGGTATACCAACTTTGTTAGCGATTCGAGCAATAGACTGCAAGTTACGAGTAACGCAAAAGTCGAGTCGCCGGCATATAATCATGATTAACGAATGTGAATATTAGCAACTAATAAACACTGGAAAGTTTATCTTAGCAGCGTCATTGATTAAAGCTTCATAAAGAACTATACATCAATAGTATTGATTATAATCTTGTTATTACGTTTTATTAATAGATACGGTGACATGGCAGTGTCCAACGCAGTGGGGTCCAATGTGTTCGACATCTTGGTATGCCTCGGCCTGCCCTGGTTCATACAGACAGCCATCATACACCCAGGCAGTCATGTCAATGTATACCATAAAGGTAAATAATTTACTTCTATCCTTCGACACGCAACGGTAATCACGATTCTTTAGCTCGAAACAACCTACAGTAGACGCAAATGTTATCGATAGTGGACACAGTTTTGGATGCACTAGCCCAGCATGGCAAATGAAGCGAGCAAAGGAGTTGATTTAATAACTCTATGGAAGTGAGAATATCTCGTGTTCAAAACTGGTTCAGTAACGGCTAGCTTTTATACCCGAGTTATGGATGAAATTAAGTACTTATTTACTGGGGCTTCGTCCCCATACGGTGCCCATAATACAAGTGCTTAGTTTGGGACCGTACAGTCAGTGTGTTCGTCTGATGATATTATTATTATACTATCCAAAAACAATATGTATTATACAACATATATAAAGAATAAAGAACAACAAAAAGTACAACAGATATAAAGCGTCAATATTATCGCGCGATACGCATGAAACCTGTGATATCATTCATAGTGTTATTTATCTGTACTACACTAACTGGAATTATTACTGATTTTTTTTTTCCAGGTCTGATCTACTCAACCTTATCCTTATTCTCAACGGTAATATTCCTGGTGGTGGCAACTCACGCAAACGGTTGGAAACTCGACCGTAAGTACGGTGCGGTGTTGATGGTCTGGTACGTACTCTTCATCACTCTAGCGAGTCTCTACGAGCTGAACGTGTTCGGTGATTACACAAACCCCGATTGCATCTCTACATATTAAGTATTTATTTTATTGGCAACACTTAAGTTTTTTTTAAGTTGGCGCGCTTGGCTGTCAGTTTTGGGTGGGAACGATCATCATGTTTTTTTTATTTGCATCGTACTGTTGACCTATTTTTTTAAGTTAACGATGTCGATGTAAAGAAGTTGTAAATTAAAAGTTATGATATATTTCTAGGATATACGACAAGTTCTTTAACTTGCCTCGGGAAGTTTAAACTTCAATTAAACACTTATTTAAACTACCGATATAGTTATCGAAAATTATTACAAACATAAACCCTCTATAGAAAGCGTGTCTTTAGAGAAAGAAGTTACTAATAGCGGGTAAAATTTGTAAAGATCATTTCTAAACTAAGGTTATTAGGTAATTACGTGGTACTTACCTCCATCGATTTTTTTTTCTACGCTATTGTCTTATGATTAAATACATGTCGCATCGATGTTAGTTTCTCTATAGTATCTAACTATTATAAACATTTAAAATAAAAATGAAATAAAAAAAAACTTATTACGAACCTACATACACATAGTGGCACATAGAATTTTTACAGTTGAGTAAATGTTAGAAATGCTAGTGTAATAATGTTAAATTGTAAGCGGTGTAGTGAATATAGTTCTTTTGGTTCGAAATTCAAACTTTTAACACGTATGGTTTTTTTTTTCTTAACACGTATGGCAATCGACGCTAATAATTATTAAACCTAAAAGGATGTTATTTATGTGTTTGCATGATTTCGCGTAAATTAGCGACAGACGGTGGATTCGAAGATGAGCATAAATGAATAAAACACCTTATTGTGAAATATTTGCGTGTTAATCTGAGTTATACAATAATTAGTATACCTATCATGTAATAGCTCGTGTTTTTAGTAAGTAGGAATAAAATTGTGGTCGTGAACGAAAAGCGGCTACGCTTGGATTCATTCATCTTTGCGGCTTTCTTTATTACAATTAGGAGGTTGAATGTGTATCGCAGACGGTACTTATCATTACCGTCTGTGGTATTTTAATGGTAGGTATGCATAAATTATGTAAATATCTCTAGGTAAGTACTTACTTACCTGCTTATTGGAAAATAGCTTCTGCACAAAAAAAAACAATATTATATACCTATGTTTAAAGTAATTTTATGAACAGAGAAAGGTTCTATAGCAGCGGTAGCTGGAGGTCGAGGGTATGATTCCCGGGCGAGGAGAAAAAATTGACTCTCCTCTGCCCTCGTGTGGGTGTTACCAGAATACCGTTCAGTCCGTTGGATTAAGTAGGTACTCTTATTAAAAGCATTTGTAATTATGCTTCATAGGATTTGTTTGCCTCACATGTTTTTTTTTATTAAAAATAAGTTTTTAAATTTCATAATAAGACACTGATATTGCGAGTAATAGCTAGGTACTTGTTATAGGCACAGAATACACGCTAGTATTTATCAATTTAAGTATCTATAAATATGTTTATTAGATTATAGCGAATAGGCGTGCAGACAGTCCGCTTTTATGCATACACTATCTTATGAATATTCATATGGTCATATACTTAAATTAATAATAAATTAAAATAAAACATACTAAAAGAAAATTCTTAAATTTATTTTTCAAATAGATAATTAATAATGAACGATCAATTTATATCTAGGTAGATTGCATTTGAGTTCTACAAAATATAAAACAAGATCTATTTTGATATACTAACGAATTATAACTTTCAACACAATACATCGACAATTTACGAATTACTGCAATAGTAGTTTTATATAGACTTTATTTTGGGTCCATTTTTATTTTAGTGGTATGTATCTACGAGTAGGTAAGTATAGGCACTGATTCTATAACTAACAAATTCTATATGGTTGCTAATTATAACAAGCTCTAGTATATATAAAATTTTAAATTGTCATCATGTTTTATATTGAAATAAAACTATTTTATCGGATCTTATCGCGTTTATTTGATGTTTTTGCGTTCCCGACGTTTCGGCTGCTTTACAGTGACCATGGTCACGGGAGGAATGCGTGCTGTAAAGCAGCCGAACCGTCCGCGTCGGGAACGTAAAAACATAAAATAAACGCACTAAAATTCGCGAAATTAGTTTTACTTCAATGTGTAGTATTTGCGTAAATATAAGAAATCAAAATATGTAATGTTTTATATTTTGATCTTCTTTATAAAATCTTTCTGAACGATTTCCCACTTCCTGAATACGTAACTTTTTTTGAATACTTGCTTCCAACAATCTAGTGTTCCATTTTAAAACCCATAATACTTACCTCGACAAGTTTTTATTATCTTACTTTTAATCCAGATCCAAAGAACTGTAACAAAAATCTATTTCCAATTAAGTACTTAATGTGATTTATATTTATAGGTATACCTAATAAAAGTATGTGTCTATTCTAACAATCAAAATATGTATGTAAAGCGTTCGTTATAAATATAATAAATATAAATGTTATTGAAAAAAAAACACTGTTCTAAATTTTTAACGTGAGCATCAATTATAATGTCAATTTGATGTTGAATCAATTATTCTAGATTTATAAGCCTTTTGATGAATTGTTACTGACGGTTAACGATTTAATCTGATCTCAAAACCCTAGTCGATTATAACTGTAGGTATGATGATGATATTAAGGGCGGATACACGGGGGAGGGTAGGCAATCCCCCCCCCCCCCCCCCCCCCCCCCCGACTCACAACTGAAGTACTTTATTGCGATCAACTTCAATTATTTTTTCTGAAGGATAAAATTTACCCACTAGCTTCACCCCCCCCCCCTCCCCCTCCCCTAACAGAATTCCCCATGCCCACCCAATTAACGAAATACTGGATCCACCCCTGGTATAATAGTATAATATAAAATCGTTGTATACGAAGCGTAACATCGAGATGGGTCAGTATGGGGACCTCCAAAACTACAACAGATATAAAAATGTGCTCTATGGAACCATGTCGTCGATTTTAGAGATAAGAAAAACTGCATCCATAGATTAAAAAAAACTCGTATATGAATCGGGTATTGCGCTGAAATGCATTAGATTGACACAAATTGCCGTCTGCTTCGGTGCCAGTGACTGATTGTCTTCCCCCATACATTTTATAGAAACGCTCGAGTATTGTAACGACGTGACTTTTTTCCGTCGTTTTACGATGACTAACCTTTCTGTAATTTGCCCGTACCCATAATACAAGCGTTGCTTAGTTTGGGACCATACAGTTGGTACGTTTATGATCCGATTTTTTTTTTGTTAAAATAAAATCCAGTTACGGTGGAAGCGCTAGGCGCGAAATTCAAAATTTGAATGTTTTTTTTAGTTTTTACGAAAAATTGGGACACCTTTACGATGTAATTTAGTTTTTTGCGACGATACCTTAAATTTGCTTAAAACCGATGTATTAAATTTGCCTAAAACCATATATAATACTAAAACAAAAAATTGTATCACACAATACTCCCCCAGTTTGCAAAAACTACTAGTTTTACTAACTTTGGCGTGTTGTTTGTTTCATTTGAAATTAATTTTGTAGCAAATTTAATAGATAAATACATGCATTACAATTTACAATATGACGTAACAGCAAAAAAAATACGACCCAAATTATGTTAAAAAAAATCGTTAAAAAAATAAAAAACCGTCGAATTTTGAATTTCGCGCCTTGTCTTCGCGCTTACACATGTGCATAGTAGTGCATGGACCATATAATATAGTATTACTAGGTACGTACCTACCTATTATATATAAGTAAGGAATAATAAATTATTGTCGTTATACCCATAAACTTATTTTCATAGAGAATGTATGATATTATCTTAAATTAGACGCTTTTCATATCGATATTATGTACTACTTATAGCGATGTGTTATGTTCAAATGAAACTTATGTAGATTTAACTGACGTTCGTTGTGTTCCACGGATTGATTCTGAAAGGTTTATACTATGCCTTGAACCTGCGCTTCTCTAGCACATTTGTAATTATATCAAGTCAGAATTTGGACTTTTTGGCAGGAAACTGAAAAGTCATGGCGTTAGTTATGATTTAATTTCTAAAACTGTGTTCCTGCGAGTTATAGTGAGTGATAAGTGGAATATTAACCATTATGGGTTCGGTTAAGTGCACGAGTGTAGGTAATTGAAACAGAGTGACGAAACTTGGCTTTTCAGTTTCTCACAAAAAATCCATAAAAAATATTTCAGTAAAGTAGGTATCCATCACTTTACTGATTGAGGGATGGGGGGTATTTTACTTGGGCCTAGCCTTTGCGCCTGTGCATATGCTCGAAAACTGAAATAATTTATATTACTTGACACTGGCAAAATACCTATGGTGATGCCAAATTAAAAAAAGGACAGAATTTCGATACGTCAATTAAAAATAATGCTCACAAAGGATCGCGATTGTCATTTTGTTGGAAACATTTTTTTTCCTTAGAAATTCTGACTAGATAATGATTATTTAATGTGCTAACGAAACGCAGGTACCCTTTCTGTATCATTCTGTACCCTTAGGTACTTATTTATGTTAAAGTGTAGATATGTAGGTATTATAATTAATAAGCACTCACACTCCAAGTGTGATTTTATTTCAAATTCAGCCGTATGTAAACGTTTCTAAGTTTGATAATCAATTGTTATCGTGTTTTAATATTTCTAGCACAACTAACCTTAGAGCCCCGACAGACACTCCTGTCTCTACTACCTTCTACTTAGGCTCTAAGTGGTTATTTAAAAAAAACGCCTAGTCTCCATGCACCTAATAAATCGACGTTAACGTCCAACGAATTAAGTTACCTGTCACCATTGAGATAATGATATGAATTTTCAGTAGATATAGGTATATAGATTCGATACAATATACAAATTCGTCGTTATGAGTAATAGTGACAAAGGAGAAGCTAGAGCTAGCTTAATTGAGCTAAGCTTTGGAAATAAATTTATACATACAATAAAAATAGTTCAGTCATTACAAGTCATGCCTGATGTCGGTTAGGTATCTATTAGTGGTGTAGATAATTTAAAAAAAGAATTCGCTCTCAAAATTTACAGCTCTCATTTGTTATGACCGAAAAATATTTTTAAAAATCGACCTCCAATATCTGACTTAACATAATGATTACAAATGCGCTTATAAAACAGGTTCATGGCTTAGGTAGTATACTTTTTATAAATCACTCTGTAGTATATACTTAATACACAATTTTCACCAAATGCATATTTTTTCATAAAATATAAGAGCATGTAAGTACACTCTGCTCGGTATTTAGTACTTAGGTAGTACACCTTATCTTTGCTAGATGTTTACATTACTTATACCTAGGCAGTTTATCATAGCCTCACCTGTTAACCTTTTCAAATATTTAAGTCGGGCGTGTAATAAACTTAGAAGCCCCGTAGATAATACCTTCTGTGCTAGTTGGCAAATTAAACAAAAAAAAGCTTGCCACGGTGTCAAAATATATAATCTGTTCCATTCTTTTATATGCGTTGGATAGTTAGCGATACATACGAGGTTCGAATTTGTCGACTTGATTACATTCATGGTACGTAATACCCTAATATTTTTATGTCTAACATTTTAGAGTGTGGACACATTGTAGTACAATAATTATAATTAACTTTCTTATGAATGTTTAGTAAATTTGTCTATTGTTTGTTGTAAAACAATTAAGTAGTTTTCCATTTTTATTTGAGCAGCCAATTGGGGTGGTTCCCATTTATGTTCCGTGAAATATGAAGTCACCGGACAAAATGAGATTGATATACGGCTAGCATTTCATCATACCTCACATCTCAGTGACGTTATAGAATACTTTAGAAAGTGTCCTATGGAATTTAATAATTAAAAGATACTCATTTTATCCAGAGACGACAATTCTCTATAATAAATAGCAACCACCCTCAGTCAAATTTTATAAACCAAGCTAGCTGCATTGCAGCCCATCTAGAAGCGTTACACCTACTACTCGTTACGGTAAAATAAGAGTATAATTTATTATATTCTATTACCTAATATATTTGAGTCACATTTTAGAGCATATAACCGCACTTTGTTGTAGCAATGGCTAACTTTCCGCAGTATTATCCAGTATCTCGGTGTCTCTCGAATGTTACGAGTTAGAGATCCGTGTTCCATAGCTCGCCGGGCTATACAAATTATTGTTACTTACTATAAGTTATATGACAATGTTGAATAAAGTGTAAAAATGTATGGATTTGTTTCATTATCAGATACTTCCGATTTCTTCTCGCGACCCGCTGCTGTTTGTGGAATTGAACAAAAACACATGTTTAGTTTATTATTTTTATTAATTTATAGAGTGTAGACGCTGAGTATACAAACAATTGGAGACAAAATGCCCGTCCTGTATTTGGAAACAATAGTGTCGAACTGATTGAAGGAATGAGATCCGTTATATCACTTAGAAAGGTCACAAACATACCGAAATTATGAATGTATAAGTATTATATTTTTTTTCTATTTTGTCTCCATTTGATACACTTTCTCACTATCATTCAGAGAAACCTTACAATTTGTCTTAAAATAAACGCGAAATGTTGTGACACTTGGCTAGTAATATGGAAGCATTCAACAAATTTAGTCGTTCACATGACGCTGCTAATAGGCACAGTCAACACCTGACAAGTTTATCTGACCATTCGAGTCGTCATTCAATGAAATCTAGAATAAATAATTTATATAGATATTACTCCAGAAAAGTATGCAATAAGCGTCCCAATGCTAGCGAATCTATTCTTTGTCAATCTTTCAGATTATTCTCGTAAGTATAAAAAAACATTCTGTCCAATAAAATATCACTTCAAAGCCACCTACAGCTATAGCTATCCAATAAACCCAAGTCTTTAGTTTCTTAGTCAGAACAACAACACTGGAAGTGTCACAACACACCGCCGATTAAACGAAATTAGTGCTTCCTTAAAAAAATAACAATTAAAAGATGTTTTCATATGTACAATTTATGATCGACAATCATAAAATATTACGATACCTACGTACCGATACCTTTTGGGACGCGTTTCGCCCGCGACTATGTACAATTTGTAAGGGAAACTTGCCAAATGAAATGAAAATAAGTAAATATAAAAAAAATAACCTTAAAACTATGTCTGTTCGTTGAGCGCGGCGCGTCCTAAAAGGCGGGAAAGTCGCTTAAATAGTATTTTTTTTTTCTATATTTTTTAATACAATTTTTTCACGTTCCGTTATAGACTACTTAATATTATTAGAAATCAGTAAATTTTAATGAACATCTCTAGCCAATGGTGCAAATTCTGTTGGCACACAAACTAGACTAAAACTAAATGTATCGCCGTGCTTCTCGTGAACTTAATGCGTGAGAGAGACGGCGACATTTTTAGATGTGTCAAAATTGGTTTAGTCGTAATTTTTAGACAACAGAATTGGCGTTAATATTGTTGTCGCGTCCCGCCGCCGCCGACCGCATTACAAACACAATTCGCATATTTACAGTGAACAGAGAGAAATACGGCCGACGGCGTCGATTGCGACTGTACTGCACTAACCACCTAGTTAAACTAACATCGAAAAACTAAGTAATCATAGCGTTACATTAACTACAAACTGAAATTAATAGTTCGTTTTCTCAATTCAAAAACGTCCGGCTATGAAATTTACAATTAATATTATACAGTATCAAAAACAATTTATAATCTGTGGCCGGGCATGAGGATCATGTCACCACTTCACGCGAGCGGTTCACCGAACATCTCGATACACTTTATCAAAGGCCTCTATAATCGAAAAAAAAAGCTTTAGTCCGTCATCGTAGACGCACGTTCGTGGGCTCGACACAGGGTGGGGGCGGCGCGTGACGTCACTCGCGCACAAGCAAACACTCGCACAGACACACGAACACTAATGCTATCGCGCTCTCTTCTTCGCCGGACCACCTGTCGCTGCCGAACGTCGTAATTTCTTTCACTGTAATATAAAAATTCACACGTTATAGAGGGATATTTAAATGAGCATATATGATTATAAGGATGACATGGATCTAGGATAATATTATGAGCATAGACAATATGACTGATGTAAAAAAGTATAATTTTTAGTCGATGATTTTGCCAACAACAGAGTTTGTCAAAGACACTTGGCTGCTGGATTATAATAATGTAATTCTCTCTCGGAAGAATTATATGGTATATATAAGTATAAAGGGAGTGACAAGATTGAATTAAATACTTTATGAATACTTGATACAAATATAGGCGAAGGGTAAGTCGATATAAGTACCAAAAATACATCTAACCCCAGATGACTTCAATGAAAAAGGATTGTTTAGTAAAAACCCTTATATATGGTCGGATCAACGATCCAACAGAAAGAGACATCAATAACAAAAACTGAGATAGATGCCACATATAAAATATTTTACTAGAGCTCTGTCCTCTGTTGAATGCTTGAAGCCACTGTGTATGAGAGACAGAACTAATAACTTCAAAACGAACTATAATATCTGACGAGAAATACGTTTTACTAACGTTACAGTCTAATTAAATACTCAGATGTAATATTTGATCAAAATAGAGCATTACCATCACATCCTGTATTGTAAGAATAATTTAAAACGCCCCATAAATACTTGAAGGTTCTTTTATTTATACAAAATTACAATCGATCGTAGCCTGTCGATAAAATGTGAGTCTCACACATTACCACATATTTTTAGTGTAGGCCACACTCATTTTATAATTTATTCAATTTTTAAACATTACAATAATAATTATGTTGAATTTACTGTGTTCAATCGAAAAATAACGAATTCAAAGGTCCCCTATACGGTTGTATACAGTCGAACGTACTGTAACGAACAAAATAAAATGGAATATTACATACGAAACTGTGACTGCACACAACTACAAGATAGATACATTTTATAATTATGTTTTTTAAACCTTATAGAGTACAAATTTACAGAGAAAAACACATACACACAACACACTCACACACATCACATTCAATCACAGTTTACAATATAATAAGAATAAAGGACGTGACAATTTATTTATTGGACAATAAGGAAGCGTGTACGCGTGCGACCATTTGTTTTGGTCGCGTTATACGATTAAATGTGTAGAGCGTTCCTCATTGGCAAAATAAATTTATCTTACATAACTAAACCTCCCAATGTTATGTATCGTAGTCGCATATAAATTAGAAATTCCACTAGAATTTACTGAGTGACTCAAGAACGTGCACCTCCGACGCGCATTTATCGACAAAGGAATAACGCAACTAAAACAATTATACATTGTACAATGAAAATGAAATTGTAGTTGTAATATTAAATCAAGAAAATCAGAATATCTGCATCTGTTTTCATAATAACGGTATCAGTTCGTTGTTTGTAACATAATGATGTTAAACTAGTTAGGTTAAATAAGTTTCAAACTTATTGGTGCAAGCTCACCACAACTGGAGGCTGTTGGTAAACTAAACATATTGCTACACTTCTCATGGTTTCAATATATGAGCAAGACAGCAATATTTATAGGTGCTGGCGTCAAATTTAGTCCCAATTCGTGGACGTAACCGAAATAGCGACAGTCTTTACAAAACTAAAAATATTGACTAAATATTGCGTGACCAAAATGACTCATGTCTGTCGATATTGAACCTCATAGGTGCACGTTAATGTCGCTAGCGTCCAAAAAGGAAATACTTTATGATATAGCATTCAGTTTCTTCTTGATTTGGCTAACAGACTGGTGTCCTTTGACAGTCTGCTTGTTGGCGGCAGACTCGTTCGTCGCGTGGACTGATTTCACCTGAGGAACGGGACTTGGCTTAGGAGAGGGTGGAGGAATTGATTTTGGATGGAGGAATAAAGATTAGGGTGTGATAACATGATGTTAGGAGAACTCTAAACTGCCCAAAATTGTTTGCCATGCTTAGCATGTACCTATTTTTATTCGTTTTACAAAGACAACTAAAATACTTGCTACTGTCAGGTGTAAACTAGACGATCAAAATTGCTCATCAATCTTATAAACAATACTGAATTGTCTACAGGGCCATGTCATTGACATGCAATTGCGTGAATTGTGAGCTCAGGCTAGTTTAGTGACAAGAAGAGCGCATTTATACAAGCATACTCATAAAGGGCATATATAAAGCATATACTAAGCCTAGAGCTTGGAGACCGAATTTTGATGTCGACTTTAAAATAAAAATGTTATTCCCAACAATCCATTACTTGGATACCATTCCTGCCCATCACATAATGTTTGTCCCTATCGGGATTTCTACCTGGGAACTTCAGCACAGAAAGCAGGTTCACTACTTACTGAGCTCATCAGGTCGTCAAGATTGGACTGGTGTGTGAGGTGTGTGAGGGGTGTGAGGGGTGTGAGGGGTGTGTAGTGTGCGGCGTGTCACCTCGTTGTTGGGCGGCGGCTGGCTGGGCTGCTGCGCGGCGCGGCGCTGCACGGAGGGCGAGCGGCGGTCGGCGGCGGCGCCGGCCTCCATGTGCTGCTTGCGCTGGCGCAGGATGGTCCAGTCGAACGTGTAGTCGTACTGGTAGTTCATCGTGCGGAACAGGATGCGGAACAGCTGCGCACACGTTCAAATCATTCATTATGTAGTGGCCATCTGTTTTAATACAATTCTTAACACTGACTGACTGATAAACAGACAATGCACATCCTAAACCAGTGGGTCTAGAAGCGTGCAATTTGAAATATATATTCTTTATATAACGTGGGTTAGCACTAAGGTGGGATTTTTGGAAATTCGAACCCTAAGGGGATCAAGTGAGAGTGAAAGTTTGTATGACTGAAATTTTGTGTCACTTTTGACGATTCCTAACCACTGTGGTGGCGTGGCATGAATAAAAATTATTCTGATTCAGATATGGTACATATTATCGCGCTATGAACATTAGGGGTCAAGCAATTCTAGCCCAAGTTATGGACACAATACCCACCTGTCTGAGATACATGTAGTCTGGGGCCTCGTCGAAGGTGAGCCCACGGCAGTAATTTAAATACATCGCAAACTCGGCCGGGAATCCCTGCGCAAACAATCACAATATTAAACGCTAAAACAAACAAATATTTTAGAAATGTTTCCTGCTCAAAAGTTTCCAAAATTAACCCTATATACAACTTATTTGACGGAATTTGTAAGGGACATCTATTCTAGTGTACAAAGAATCATGTCAAAAAGCATCCTTTCCTCATCAAACCAAAAAAAAAGACGACAAAATAAAATCCATAATTTTTCATCATGACTACAAATTGTGACATGGCATATAGAAAAATGCTTTACAATTGCATTAAAACAATTAAAACTTACTACCTGACGTTTCTAACAGTCGACACAACCATTGACACTGAAATGAGACTCCATCAAGACGACATTAAAGTTTTAGCAGAATAGCCAATCTGTCACAGTCGTAATGGAACCTCAATAGTGTGTCGCTGGAATTGCAATTGTATGTCATTTTATTTCAATTAGCAGAATTGGGCCCCTGTTCAAACGGCTATCTCACCTTACAGAGCACCTCGACGGGCGTGGACATCTTCTTCTCGCTGATGCGCTCGTACTTCTGCTTCTTTGTGATCGCCTTCAGTCCCTGCCACGGCAACGAGCCCCTGTCGCACAAATTTAATCCTTATTAGTTGATTGATAATGGTGTTTACATTTTTATCTTTGAGGTACCTATAGGTTTTTTATTATCCCAAGGCGCACATTCATTTCCCGGGAAAAAAAGTATCCTCATTGTCGAGTCCGGTAAAGCTATCACCATGCGAAGATTAATTGCGATACATTCGCTAAATTTCACATGTTGCGCGTGACCAAAAATGTTTGATTCGGTTTCTGTATCTAAAATAAACTGTTCTGTTTCTGTAAACCTGGTAATGACGAGAGCTTTTAAACTTCGCCAAGTTTTACAAACGATTAGTTTTAATGAAAAAGAAATACATTATATCGTCAGACGAACACACCAACTATACGGTCCCACACTAAGCAAAGCTTGTATTGTGGGTACCGTACAATGTACTGGGGGCGAACCCAGTATATAAAACTTATATAGATATTAAACATCCATGACTCGGGCACAAATATTCATGTTCATTACACAATGTTTGTCACAACCAGGATTCGAACCCGGGACCCTTGGCGCAGAAGGCAGGGTCATTACCAACCGAGCTAATCAGGTCCTCAAATTTATTTTGATTGTTACCTCAATTTTAACTAAACAAGTACTTAACAATTTAATTCATTAGACCCACCCAAGTTAATCGTAAACAATCAAAACAAACGGGCGCCAATATTTTGTGCCCATTGTAAAAATATAACTGTTAAACAACATGTTAAAAAGCCAAATACGGGCGGTGAGTCACTGTCGGCAAGTCGGAACGTGTCCTGACTCTCAACCGCAACACAAACCGGAATCCGTGTTGACCGGCTGAGCCGGGCAGCGCTGCAGCTATCTTTTATCATTTGGGGAATAAATGTATGCAAAATGAGGTTCAATTAGTTAAATGTCGGTAGAAAGTCTGTCAGGGTTTTATTGTTTACGGTTCAATAAATCTGTGACTGTTAACTATTGTACTGCAGCTGTAGTAATAGTAATGCGACTTATGCTTGACCATATAGGTACCTTTTTTTCAACGCGCGGTCTTGTAATAAGAGACGCTAAAAATACTGGATTGTCCAACTAGCTAGACGATGTTAATTGTTTTTTTATTTCATTGAATTTCAAGGGCTGTTATTTATTAATTACAAGACACATGCTCGTAAAGTGGCTCTTATTGCATCGATTTTAGGTTCATAATACAGCTTTTTATAAACGCGTGCTTTTTACTTACTACGCACTAGTATTTTAAATTTATCATTTTCTTTTAAAGTTAGTTAAATATAAGAAATAAACATTTCATTTCTACAAATAGCTTATTTTCGTCATTAATTTGTGTTGGGAATACAAAAATCTAAAATTAACTATATTTCTGCAGTCCCACCTTGACTATAATGACCGACTTAGCTCACATTTATTAAATGTACTATTGTGGGACTAGCACGAAATCTTAATGTAATGGCATCGATGAATCTCAGACGAAGAAATAATATAGACGGAGTTTTGCGAACACCATATAGAAGCAAGCACACAAAACTAAGCCGATTTTCCGGACACTACAGCTGTATTATTTCTGTCTCGTTTCTTTTACTTCATGCTCGTGCAAATTTGGTGTATTAATTGATTTGTAGTGAGATGGAGGGCTCTAACTGATCAATTGAAATGGTGCAAAATAGACATAATTTTGTAACGAGTCAACCAATCTTATCTGTTAGGGGTGTACCGTTTATCAAAACGTGCAAACGTCAATCGTATTCCAAGAAAATCAATATCGCGTGTGAGTCATGCGCCGGCGGCGCGGCGAGTCGGTTATTGCTCGCTAGCGGTGATATGTACACGTGGAATTAGGGAGCATACTCAGAATCAGAATATTTTTTATTCACGTAGACCATTATGTACAGTACTTATGAATCGTCAAAAGTTACAAAATATGCTACTGCTTTACCACCCGTTCGGAATGCCGTTCCTATGGAGAAGAACGGGCAAGAATCTCCATGGTTGCTCTTTTTTTAAATACTGATACTGATATAAATAAGAACGTCACGGTAAATTGATGACATCATTCATCACAATCGAACGGTAATTACTGTGCAGACTATTCCGAGGACTCGACCGGCATAGTTGGTTGGTTGGTTGGAGAGTCCCAGGTTGGAATTCGAAATGGAAGAAACTTAGTAGGACGTGCACTAAATTTTATAACCGAGTCATGGATGTTCTTATATTGCTCTCACATTCCATAACAATGTTCTACTCAAAAATGTACTAAATCTATTCAAAAAGCGTAACCATAGAGATTCTTGGCCGTTCTTCTACACACGAACGGTATACAGAACGGACGGACGGATACTGTAATTGTTTACATGAATAGAAGAAATATTCTGATTGTGAACCCGGCACCCTAAGTACAGAGAGCAGAGTCACTACCAACTGAGCTATTGAGGTCGTCGAATGACCGATTAGTTAAAATGTAAATGTAGCTCACCTGTTGAAGTACATGAGAACGTATCCGAGCGACTCCATGTCGTCTCGCCGCGATTGCTCGATGCCGAGGTGGGCGTTGATGGAGGCGTACCGAGCAGTGCCTGCGTACAAACATACACTTGCTTAGCATTGGAGAGCCCGAAGAACCCGTGGCCGTAGAATGAAACGCAATTTACAAACATAGAATATTTTCGTTATACATGTCTTTGGGGTTCAGTCTGTTGCATAAGTGAACATAATGTTTAATGTCTTCTTGTTAAAAAGCATATCATATCAATCAACCACTCACCGGTAAGGTTCTTATCCTCGCGGTACGAGATGTGTGCGCGCGTGCGCAGATCCCTGAACTTCTTGGCGAGCCCGAAGTCGATCATGTACAGCTTGTTGCAATGGCGGCCGATGCCCATGAGGAAGTTGTCCGGCTTGATGTCGCGGTGGATGAAGCACTTGCAGTGTATGAACTCGACGCGGCCGAGCATTTGATCTGAACAACGGCGATAGAATATGGTTGAGTCAACCTCTTTCGCGGTCGCACACGCGTGGTCCTATGGCGGTGACGTCATTAATCATTCGCTGGAAGAGCTATCCTTTTTATTAAAATCTTTAGACACTCACTGGCAGTTTAGGCAAACCCTAAACCGGTTAAGGGAGCGTTCAAGTATTACATAACGCAATTTTTGGAGATATTCGACCCCCCTCCCCTCCATGTAACGCACCCCCTAGTAAAACCTAAAATCTCTACGCGACCGTTCTGCAGGGTTAAAACGATGTTACGTAACGCGTAGTTCAAACCCCTCTCCCGACCCTGTAACGCATCGTAACGTTTCAGAAGACCCCCCCCCCCAAATTCGTTACGTAATACTTGAACGCTCCCTAACCTAGATATTGAAAAGAAGGATATATTCCTTGAGTACCCTGGAGGTACACTAAGGTCTTGGGAATTCGACCCGATATTTTTTTTATTGCTACGATCGGGCACATAGCTACGTAAAATAACTATAGAAGCGGAATATATACTGACCTGCCAGCATGAGCACAGTCTTGATGGTGAACTGTCGAGAACAGAAGTTGAAAAGGTCCTCCAGGGATGGACCCAGGAGGTCCATCACCAAGATGTTGTGGTCCTTCTCGTAGCCGTACCATCTACGACAAATATCACATTGAGTGAGCGAATAAAACAAAATGTAGGATTTATCGATTTTGGCTTATTCTCTACTATAAATTGATAGAGCAAATTCCATCGTGACAGGTGCTAGCCCTTCAGCTAGGAAGGCTAAAATTAAAGTTAAACATAGGTACTTCCAGCAACGCCCACTTGCTCTGAATCCTAGCAGAAAAGCTAAGCAATTGCCAGATCTGTAATTACAGGACGTCAAGGTTGGTAATCCTTTGCACGTACTTAACAATATTATCGAAAGCCAGCGACTTCAATATTTGTATGTGAGAGGTGTGCGGGCGCAGTAGGGTAAGCAGGAATTTCTAATATAATCATAACGTCAACGAGAAAGCATGCTGTCACAGTCATACTTATTTAAGAATTCTGTGGTGTGAGCAAGACGGAAGACATTTACGTTACTGTGATGCTATGTAAAAGTATTGAGCTTGAGCTTCAGTTCTCTACAGAATCTAATGCAAATGTATGCACACAGGGCCGTAAGGTAACACTTTACAATGTGAAACGTAAAAAGAAAATATCAGCCACGGATAAACCACGTCAAAGTCGAATGTAGAGATGTACCGATTAGTCGCCATATTTACAACAACCGGTTAGCCGGCTAAAATGTTAAGTACCAAAAAATTTTACGTTCAAATTCAAAAATGGAACACAAAAAGACAAATTATTAGGGATGCGCCGAATATCCGGCATATTCGGCACGATTTTACATGTTCGGTATTCAGCCGAATACGGATAATGTGTCGTATATCAACCGAACTTTAATCCTTATAAGACTTGCAAGCTTATTTAGAATATGGTGATACATTTTGAACGGATGTGTTCCTTCTGATTCCAACGTGTAAACAACAACAGCTACTTCTTATTCGTCAGTTAGCAGTTTAGAGAACACGTTAGCCACTAATGACAAGTACTACGCTCGTATAAACGAGGCATAGACACCCAGCGCGGTAAAGCGCACATAAATTATCCCAAATAATTCGGCGAACATTCGGTTCGGTTAGCGAGGAACCGAATAATGTTCGGTTGAAAAATCCATGATCGGATCGGATTCATCCCTACAGATTATGTCTTTACTCAACAGCCAGTAGTCTTTAACAAATCACAAAACGAAAACGATTACATTATTAAAACAATAATGTAATTCTCATATCATTGCGAGTCAATTGTAATAGCAGACTCGGGGCCCATGCCTTTGACGATTGCGGCCGTGAATTTAACTATTCATTATTTATTCATATGTTTATATGTATGTCACGGATTTTTCGGTTTAGCAATATTTTCTTTTACGTTGGCTTTGTGAATGATAACGCGTAGATTCTGTTATCAGTTTTCGATAAGCCAGTTCAGCTGACTACCGACAAGTTGTCTGACCACAAACCTTGATTTATTTAAATTATCTCGCCGAGACAATAAAGTGATTTAATCCAAGATTAGTTATTCCGCTATTTCGTATGCGTAGTCTTTCTATTCTGAACTATGCAATTGGAACCCATAAAGAAAACGCAACAACAGTGATAACTTTTATGCTTTTAAGTAAAAATAATAAAATATTGATTTCTTATATTCACGCGAATACTACACATTGAAATAAAACTAATTTTAAGGATTATAAATATGAGGGTACCCCAATTCAAACTATGACACTAGGACGTCATCCACCACAGTCCTCCCATGAACATGGTTACTGTAAAGCAGCCGAAACGTCGGGAACGTAAAAAAAAAACATGATATAAACGCGATAAAATCCTTAAAATTCGTTTTATTTCAAAATATAATAAACGCTTGTTTTAAGAATTGTTTTACATGATTTGTGGACTTTTAAAAAAGGGATCATGTTAGTTGAATAGGTGATGAGCTTCCTTCCCCCAAACACCTAAGCATATTTTTATATGGTCCGAGCTTTAGGCAAGTCCTGTCTTCTGTTGGGTCTTAGCCCACACAGCGCTTGGTGGTCAATTAAGGTCTAACCGAAATTTATCTGACTAATAAAACAAATTGCGCAACCACTAATAAGGTCATTCCTAGTCTTTGCTTTATCAAACACAATGAACGATAATCCTCCAAGGCAGTGTACGTTTCAACAAAATCATAATAATTATTGCATCGTTAACAATAGTGGGACATTCTGGTAATGAATGGCGAGCGGTTTGTAACATGCGTTCGAACCTTGAAGTTAGCGGTTGTATCTTTAATAACGATGTACCTACATAAAACTGCATGCGTTAACGAATAGCCTTCATAGAAGCAGATTCATTATTGTTAACTTAAAACGATGGTATCTATACAAATAAATAAAATTGGAGTGTCTGTTTGTAATATTAAAATAACCGCTTTTTACTAAGTGCATTTGGATGTATACACGGTACATATACAAAAAAAAAACAGTTTCTACAATTTTGGTCTGTCTGTCTGTTTGTTCCGGTTAATCTCTGAAATGGCTGGACCGATTTTGACAAGACTTTCACTGGCAGATAGCTGATGTAACAAGGAGTAACTTAGGCTACTTTTATTTTAGAAAAAATAATAGGATCTCACGAAAAAACACGACAACAACGTACAATTACGTTAGTTTTTTTTAAACAAATTCGGCTTTTACTGTTAAATACTTTAGTAAGTACCTGCCCGAATCTTTATTTGCTAGGCGTTTATATGTTTTCTGTGGATTAATATTAGAACGAGTTTGGTGTGATTGCGAAAGTGAAATCATGGAGAAGTTTTGCAACCACCGCGCCGCCGTTGTCAAGGGGCTTCCACCCGCGCAATTCAATACAGTCATTTAACGCTGCACTGATACACCTACTTTATATAGAAACGAATTGTCCGACAAAATTAAAAAAGTTTAAATTTACGAGTATTTTGTTTTTTTTATATTTCATCATAGGTATGAAATTTATTTGCCTTAGTGAACCTGACAACTAGTTCCCGAAAGACATGCGAAGTCCGCCAATCCGCACTGGGCCGGCGTCAAGTACTACGGGCGACCCCCCCTCGCATCGAGGGGAGGCACGTGTCCAGTTGGAAATTAAAGACTTACAATTGAGCTACGACTTGGCAGTTCAAGGAAACTTTTTATTAACCTCGAAAAAAGGTCAACAGGCCGTAACAGTAGCCAGATACCTATTTGTAACTCTTTCAAATCGCGATGCCTTTGATAATATTATCAACCCTTAAATTATTATGTTTTTTTAAACCTTTCTCGTTGAGCCATCATAGAGGTAGCTAACACCAAGTACCGGTAAGCAGCGACGGACATTTTTTTATTACGATATAGGCAAGTATTTGATCTCGATCTCACCTGATGGTAAGTGACGATGAGATCTACGATGTAGCATACTTGCCTAGAAGGTACCTGTTTACTCTCGACTTGAAAGCTCTCGGCTTGACCTCCTCGTCAAGCCATAATATGAATACATCCTGACCGCAAGAAAATTGCAAAGTGGAACAAGTTTAGTCCATCACAATTGTGACTTTCACAATAGCAACGACGTAACAGCTATCATAAGTTAGGTAACGGACCTCCACCTCTGCGCCTTCGGACTTGAACGTTGCGTATTGAAATCTGATACACCTTGTATCTATTTAGTGTTGAGGACACGGACTGATTGACTCGAATCTCTGAAGGTCCCCGTGAGGTCCAAGGCCATGATACCAGGTGCAAATAAATTAATAGATAATCTTATAAAAATTCACCTGGACTTGACTTCCTAAGGCTAAGGTCCTATTCCAAAGCCTTACAGACATTGGCAATGACAATTTGTAAGTGCCCCCGTAGGCCTATACGAAATAAACGATTTGACTTTGGACACAAGCATTTTATAAATATAGTGATTGCGTATAAGCAGTGATAGACTTGTTGGTAGAACGCTTGCCTCGGTAACGAGGATCGCAGGTTCAAACCCCGGCTCGCACCTCTGAGGTTTCTGGATTTCATGTATGAGTCTCACTTTCAACCATGATTATCACTTGCTAACGGTGAAGGAAAACATCGCGAGGAAACCTGCATGTCTGAGAGGACCCCTCGAAAGATGTGTGAAGTCCGCCAACCCGCAGTGGGCCAGGGTGGTGGACTATGGCCTAATCCCCCTCGCATTGAGGGGAGGCCCGGGCCCAACAGTGGGACATTAAAATGAGCTGGTATTATGTTATTATATATATTATAGTGATTGTCTGCTGCACATGTTTACTGCACCTCCGTAAAGATGTAGCAGACAATAAATAGTACTGAAACTAGCTATTAACAGTTGCCGGACTGATAAGCTCAGTTAGTAGTGACCCTGCTTTCTGTGCCGAGGATACCGGGCTTCGCATCCCGGTAGGGACAATCTTTGTGATGAGCACAAATGTTTGTACCCAAGACATGGATGTTTAATATTTATGTAAGTAATATATTATACTGGGTTCGCCCCTAGTCAATTGTACGGTAGCCATAATACAAGCGTGGCTTAGTGTGGGACCGTATACTTGGTGGGTTCGTCTGGCGATATGTATTTATTTATAAAAAAAAAAATATAGATACTCAAGGTAGATGATAGTATTGATGTAAGTGCAAAGGGACAATGTTACGCTCAGCATATCGTCAGTTCTAAACATGGTTATTTATCAGTGTGTAAGTGCATTATAAGAGCTTATTAAGGTGGGATACAATTATCTTTATCCCACTAATATCATAATTGTGAAAGTTTGGATGGATGGATGTTTGTTACTCAATCAGGCCAGAACGGCTGAACGGATCGGGATGAAATTTGTCACATAGATATATTATAGTCTGGAATAGCACATTGACTACTTTATATCCCGGTAAAATGTATGTTTCTCGTGCGATAGATTAATATGGTAGCATACATACTTTTTTATCGCGGGTGACAGCGCGATTAAAATGTTTGTATCATAACTTGGGCTGGAAATACCAAAAGATCTGATATGGGTGTTTGTATGACTCACCTTATGTGTGGTATGCCGATGCCCCCTTGGAGCATTTTATATACTCGGCTCTCATAGAGAAGTTGGGGGTGCCGCGCTTTTATAGATTCTACCTTCACTGCTACCTCCTGCAACAAATTATAAGGATTAATAATTATGTTTATACTCTTAAATGTAAACACGGTCGGGCTAACACATTTAGCCTAACACGGACGACCTAAAGCAACTTCCTTTTGCATATAATTTTGACTTAGGTATGCATTTTCGTATAATTATT
Organism: Pheosia gnoma; assembly: GCA_905404115.1. Lineage (NCBI taxonomy): Eukaryota > Metazoa > Arthropoda > Insecta > Lepidoptera > Notodontidae > Pheosia > Pheosia gnoma. The sequence goes on from FR989916.1 coordinate 1,356,912, forward strand.
TTTACCATACAAAACATGCTGGACAGAATAGCCTTTATGTCGAGGTGATAAGTGCTTAAACGTCGAAGGGACGGCATTTTCACATCGATCGGCTCTGGGGCGACCTGTAACCTGTCTAAACTTGAGCTGTTTAGTAGAGTGTCTCATGTCCACGTAGGTAAGATTGGATGCAGGTGTAGTTGGGTAACAGTATATACCTACAGTACACTCTGTGCCCGGTCGTTGTGACAAGACGACGCGTCATATTTATGGTTGTGTAATGTAACTCTATGACCGGCAGTACACTGGCAGTAAAAAAAAGATAGCACGCTGTTAACTGGCATTTCATTTCAATGAGATACTCATGCCTGCTGCACGCAGCGCTGTTCACTCCACATGGCCACTAGCTTACATAAAATCAAACATCTTGGTGTCTGCTTGCATACCATTTACTTGACTGACGTGATTTTATCTGTCAAAGTGGAATACTTTCGAGTAACACCCGTAAATTCAATTTACTGGGTTACTTTTGGGGATGGAAACACTCATGTGTATTGCAGGTGTATGTCCTTTTGGTGAATAAAGTCGTTTGATATCTATACATATCATTCTAATAAATATAAATTTCGTAGTCACTATGGATCACATCACCATATGAAGATATGCGATAGCGTGGGAACGACGTTTGTCAGCTCAGCTACATATGTACCTAGTACTGTTATCAATTGTTTGCACAATCAGCTGTTTGTTTGTAAACATTTTTCGACCATGTGTTACACACAATAATCATATCATATGTTATATACACTTATATTTGTACATAAGGAAACTGGCATTTAGTGGAGAACTAATTTTCTCCATCCCTTTCTTTCTCAGGTATGTTTGGTCACAGACACAAGTAGTTCTAGACATTGGGCGATGTTTTCTTTTAATATAGTAAAAACAAAAATCCTTTGAGTAGGTAAGCCCCAAATCTGCTTACAATTGGCACATAATTAAATGGGATTGTGACCTCGATAGACTCAATAAAAATCATCTTTATTATAAAAAGGTAATTTGTTATATTATTTCCATATAAATTTTATGGTGACTCCCATCAAATTTCTGTAGTATTTAAAATCTAGGAAACAATATGAATGTATAATAATATGCATCCAATCGTGACACTGGTTGTATGTGACACCTAAACTAAAAATAGGTTTAACTCATTATAGGAACTACTTCTTGGAAGTTTATCAAGAGATAATATTTATAATCATGATTGACATAATGAGTTGAGATGGTACTCTGACTTTTTTAATAACTATACTAATATTATAAAGAAGTAAAGTTGTAAGTTTTTTTATTTTAGTAGAGTAATCTCTGGAATAGTACCTCCAGAGATTACCCTCTAGAATAGTATATTAGTACTTCAGAATCAGATTCTGAAAATACTTTCTCTGATAGCAAGGTACACTATCTAAGTACCATAAGGCTACTGTTTATTGGCATAAAAAAGTCAGTACTATTTGAAAATCAAGTTGAAGACATATAGGCATGCTTTAGCGGCATATACTCACTAACAGTTTGATGCATGTCAATATATTATAGGTATGGTACCCCTACTGCAAAAATACCTTTTACACTTAGGTTTTATTAAAAGTGTGACACTATTGAACTACTCATAATACCAACCCATTTTAATGTCCCACTGTTGGGCATGGGCCTCTTATCAATGAGAGAGGTAAGACCTTAGTCAATCACGCTGGCCCACTGCAGGTCGGCGGACTTCACACATCTTTAGATGGGTTTTCATAGACATCCAGGTTTCCTCATGTTTTCCTTCACCTTTATTTAACTACCTATTGTTTTATCAATTTTAAGGTGTTGTAGGTATGATGAGATGTATTATTTTAGTTGCACCATATTATCCCACTAATCCCACTAATATTATATATGTGAAAGTTTGGATGGATGGATGTTTGTTACTCAATCACGCCAGAGCAGCAGAATGGATCTGGATTAAATTTGGCTCAGAGATAGATTATAGTCTGGAATAGCACATAGGTGTCTTTTTATCACAGTAAGATGTATGGTTCCCGTGGGATAGATTTGTTTAAATTTTTCATTTTTCATAGAGCAAAGGATCAACATGATTTACAGAAAAGGACATACTTTTTAATTAGCGGTAACACTGTGGGGTGCAGCTAGTACTTTATAGAAATAAATAAATAAATCAAAATCCAAGACATCCTAAACAATTGATAGTGTATTTAAATCATGATTATAGTTTGCTTTAGATTCATACCTCCATTTCATTTGTGTGTACAGACTGTTAGATCTAGCATGGTATAATATGCTTATGAGGGTGTAATCAACACCGATTTACCTAATCTATTAGAAAAAAATATACCCATAACTGCATATAAAGTATAACTACATTACTTTGAAACAATACTAAGTACGGATTTAAAACAGAGATTTGAAAGTTTACCAATGCAATTTTCCAATCCACACCATTGTTAGCAAATGTAATGTATAATACACAAATGCTAGAATGACTAAAACAATAAGAGAATTAGCATAAAGCTAAAATCACAGATTCGAGACAATGGCCTTATTTCTTTCAAACCACTTTTTTGCGTGGCCTAATTACGTAAAGCGTTCTCAGTTTACAATCAGCAAACATGATGCGTTAAAAATAAATAATACGTAGATTGTTTTGAATGATAGTAACAAGAATACGCCCAGACCGCCATTTTCAAGTACAAAATCCCCGAAATACACGACAGTCTTGACACAAGACATCGTTTCCAAGGAACAAACGGTATATTAAAAATCAATATTGGAACGTGTATTTACCTCTCCATCGCATGCATTTATCCCTAGAAAGATATCTCCAAAGCTCCCGCCTCCGATTTTGCGAATAACATTGTATTTATCAGCTATGATTACATGTTTCCTGGCTATCAACATGCGTTCGAAGGTAGCCATTTTCTTTATCCTTCATCACTCGTCGTCACAAAATTATTGATGGCCCATCGCACCGAGTGGAATTTGACACGACACTTTTGCAATTTCTTGTTTATAATTTGTTCTAAATCACTATAAACCGTAGAAACACTAGGAATACCCACTGAAAATCATTATACTACGAAGTCGAAAAAGATGTCGTCAGCCTAATTCATGTGACGTCACAATGGCAGTGTTGCTAGAGTCGAGAGTGGTCGAAAACTACTGCGATCGAATGCAATGTTGCCATTGACAATTTCGTAATTTGTACCCCACCCGCTCAACAGTCTAACATAAAACATTCTGAAGAAATTTTAATACCTGTATATATTTTCATATATAACATTCTTGTTTATAAATTTATATTATTAAACGTAGTAACGTGTAGTAACTATACTTTTGCTAGCTATTCAAAACCTTGATTTTTTTTTGGATGGTTTCCAACTAATGAAGTGAATAATATTCTATTGTATTTACTTGTTATAGACTATGGTAAGGTAGCATGTAACATAGTTTTACAAAGTATTTTCTTGGTTTATTGTAAAGACTTGGTATCATCCTGAAAGTGATAAATAGGATAAGGGTAACATTATCACTATAAAATACGTTGATAACATGTGCTGATTTAAAACCCTGATAAAAATAAAACATTCAGTGGGTGTAAATGTAAATGGGCCATATAAAATGTGTCGCTAGACAGTAAACCTAAGAAATTATTATGATACATACTCTTACTATAAGCATAGTTTAGAAGAGGGCAAATCAATTTATGGCTTTGCTATGCCAAAACTCTTCTATTGTTCACTATCTGGAACTAAAGAAATCTGAAAGTTGTGTGTCTATAGAGCATGTTCATCTAGAGAGGCCTCAATCACACTAATATTATAAATGTGAAAGTTTGGATGGATGTTTGTTACTCAATCACACCAGAACGGCTGAACGGATCTGGATGAAATTTGGCACAGATATAGATTATAGTCTGGAATAGCACATAGGCTACTTTTTATCCTGGTAAAAGGACATATTTTTTTTATCGTGGGTAACACTGCGGGGCACAGCTATTCATTCTATATGTGGCAGCTTTAAAACAGATTTAATTACAATATGTTTTATAGAAATCTATTTTTCAAATAAAGAGTCTTTTACCAAATCTTTACTCCTTTCTTTTGACATCTTGATTTAGTGGTTTAAATGTAGGCTGCTGAAGTCACTGCATCAGGTTGTTGCAGTTTCAATTCCCATTGGGACAAATTTGTGTTTGTGTGTGTTCATGTAATTGCCCCCTGTCCATTATTTCCATAATATGAACATTGTTATTCAGTATGTACGTCTGATGATATTTATTTACTTATAAAGATCTCGTCCATCCCAAGGTTGCCTAGGCATCCATCATTACACTCTCATGTTTTTTGTCTACAGTGGATCAACCCAGTTATCTATTAAACAATCTGGATTTATCATATCTTCAATTTGAATTTGTATTAGCCAGAAGAGTCATCGGCACAGTAGTAAAAGCCACATAATTAATTAAAAACATTGATTGGATGAGCTGGTATTTGTCTTGCAGTTAGCGTTCGTGCAATGAGTTCTTTTTATCAAAGAATGAGCAGCAATAGAATTTTAAGTAATAGCCCACAGTTGCTAGTGTTTCCAGTAATTAGTAATAGGTTTGCTCCCATTACATTGGGACCTTAATTTCCCAGAAAAAAATGGGTGTACGCCTCTATCCAACATATGATACACTTCAGGGAATATAGGGCATGACAAATGAGTTTCAGCCAGCATGTTAAGTTATGGTCAGGGGCTTGTCAATATGTTTCCTAAAATGTACTTTTTCTCCCTTTCTTATATAGGGGCCAGTTTCTGTATATTGATGTAACTGATTACCAAAGTTAAAATATTATGCTAATAATGCTAGGTATCAAAAACAAAGATATATTGTCTTCAGCAGGCAGTGTCTGTTTAATCTAGTTTAATCAAGGCTATATGAAAACAACCTTATTCAGATTTCAGCTAAGATTTTGTGTTGTAATAATAACATGGACCACTCATACAGCAGTCATTATAAATGTATTATTGCAAAAATGTGGAAATAATGGAGCTTGAAAGCAGAGAGTAACACTATTTTAAGACTTAAAATGACAGAAGGTCGGATTCTCATTGAAATGCACAGAATCAAAGAGGTGAAAGCTTAAATATACGTGATTGTTAGGCACTAATTCAGTCAGTTTTAGAATTCTTTCGCAGTATTAGAAAATATGTGAGCAAACTAGAATATTTCACTATTGATTAGTCATACAGTCTACGCTACGACCCTGGAGTTATCATAATCCATGCTCAATTCCCATAAAATTCGTCACAAATATGAACATGTCCTCAGCTCTCTCGCACGCGTCCGTCATGACGCTTCACAATATTACGAAACCATTCATACTATGATATAGGTGCAAATCAGAGTGAAATATTTTTTACCTCGCCATTAGCGATGTTGATCGCTAGGTAAATGTCACCGAACGATCCTCCGCCGATTTTTTTCAACACCTTATATTTTCCAGTGATCAATATTTCCTTCCGAGATGTAAAAAACGACATGATTGCAAATTCTTACGAATAGCCCCGATAAAATGTAAAATACAATTTTAATGCACAATTACGCACTATAGTAATAGAAACAATATTTTATTCACGGCTACATTTTACGAAACTGTGACTGAATGGAGGATGCATGCGTTCAAAAAGTAGGCCACGCGTATTTCTTATTACTTCCGATATGAATTTCAAAAAATATAATATAAAAGTTTGTCTAAGAAATACTATTCACATAAAGTGTATAGCTTTTATTTATAAAATGTTAAGAATTCATTTATAGCAGCAATAATAACAAGAAAATCAATTAATAATCCGCTAAATATTTCGTTTCTAAACGTACCATACATCTTCACCTACGGGCGAGATTGCCAGATAACAAAAACTATTGTTACTTGTAATTGGTAGATTATAGAGCGGAACTAGCACAGATAAAGATATCCAACACTTTGATGTTGTACTAATTGAATAAAACGTAACTATTGATTGGTTTATATATATTTATTTTAATACATAATTATTTAGTCTAACATACATTTGCATAGCAACAACTGGACTTAATTAAATTGATTTGATGTGATAATATAATAATAATCGAATTAGAATTTAGTCATAAATAATGAACGTAATACCTCAGAATTCCACTGCATATCAATGTGGTAGAATCATATTTATTTTGGAAAAAAAGAAAATTAAACCAAACAATATTTTGAAAAATAAATGCCTGTGCCCGTCACTGCCAACCCTATTTTACATGAACTTATTTATACTTTTGAAAATAGTGCCCGAATAGGTAATCCATAGAACATGCGTGTAATAAATTATACAAGAAATCTAAAACACTTGTTTTTTATTCAGAGATAACAAAATAGCATACTGATTTTTTTTAATAAGTATCTAAGATGCAGACACAGCTAATTGCAATTTTATAATAGTAAGTTATCTATTGTTACATTGATTATCAGTACTGGAGACACAATTACCTATTGTATAAAACTTTTAAAATTCTATAATATTAATCGCAAGTTTATGTGTTTATAACTTGATTATGGATGGGTAAGGCATATATACATAAAAATACAACACAGAAACTTGTATTATCTTTGTGAACATTTACTGGAATAGATAACTTTATGGTATAAATTATGTAAACAATGTTTTTTTAGTATATACATAACCTGTATATATAGCTATAGTTCGGTTCTTTATATGGGGCAATATATTCGGTTCATCTCAATAATCATTCTAATTGATCATAGTTCGACATAAATATCTATGGATTAACATTAAAATGCTATTTGTATATCAATAATTTCACACTTCTCTTTTAGCAATGAAAGAACGTTGTCTTTTAAATAAAACAACCACCCGTTTATCTCGCCGTTTAACCCTTAATAGCCTAGAGTTCCAATTTTGATACCAATCTTTTAAACCGAATGTTCACATTACTATTAGTTTTTTTTATAGGTTGGCTGTACGTATTTTACTGTTGTATAATATTCTTTCCAACGAAATTAAAAAAAAAATCAAATGTCATTATTATTAAACACAGTAATATTAAAAATAAATCACTTTCGTAAATCAGGCTACTAAGGGTTAAAATATGCTGCAAACTAAACATAAGGCTTTAAATAAACCGTTATAATAAGAAAAACAACCACTTACCTCACCATTTGAAATGTTTATCCCTAAAAATATTTCCCCAAAAGAACCGCCACCTATTCTCCGTATTATTCTATATTTCTCGACGATTACCAACTCATTTCTTAACGCGAGAAGTTGTTGGAACGATAGCATGATGAGATTTAGTTATTTAAATTAACATTTAATGATACTTTTTGTACTAATTTAACACAAAATCACCATAAAAATATTGTAAACACTTCGATACCATCTTTGATTGACACTATTGACAGTTCACAGCTGTGAGCGGGGTTGCCACATCCTTGTGTCATCTATAGTTGATAATATTTATGAATTATATAATATTTATGGATAAAAATAAACCTGTTTTTGAAACGTATAAAATGAAAATACGAGGCCTCCTACGTTTCATCCGAGTGAAGCGTAGGCTGAGAATGTCTGTCTACGAGCATGTGCATGTGGTTCACAGATTAGTAAGTAGTATTTTCACAGAATGGTCTTATAATTATTGGTTTTGGCAGAGATGCCATGAATCAGCATTTATTTTTTAGTTTCATTGGTTACATGCCAGTTTCCCAGCAATGTGGCAAAACTGAAAAGGCCGTAGCCGGGTAGCCAGGAATTCACTTCGGGGTTGTTAACAGTTCTTTCGGAACAGAATTGTTTTCAGAAATAACACATAAGAGTAACTAATTTATTAGTGTTTATTAAAATAAAATACAACAATACGTACCTGTCCAGTATGGAGTAATCTTATCATGTATGTCACTAATAAATAGGTACGCACTTAAAACTTAATAATAAAATGACAAATAAGTGTCTACAATTCGATTTCAATAAATTCGAGAAAAAGTAAGTATAAGTAGTAACATAAAATAAAATGTAAAAAAAAAACAATTAAAATGTTAAGAATCACTGTTGCGCATAATTAGCTAAAATTTTGAATATTGATAATTTATTTGTTCGCTGTAAAAAAAAATATAAATGACGCAGTTTTTATGACAACCTAGCATTCTAATGAAAGTTCCATTACTATTATAATGTGCCAAATGCATCATTTTAGAGACGCCAACAATCATTTTCGAAAAAAAATACGTCACCGACGTAAACGACAACATTATACTACATCTAATGCCTATCATACCGTTTAATACCTATTCAATTTTACATAAGTGGCTGAAAGTACTGAATAGTAGCACAATTACCTACATTTCTGGCAACATTGTATTCGAATTTTAAAACAAAATTCGATTTGACAGATGCGTTTTTAAGGCGCAGGCATGCACTTGAGGCGTTCAAAGGCGGCCTTCTCCAAGACTTCGCGATGGTCGGGGTGGGCGATTTTGATCAGTTCGTAGGCGCGCTGTCTGAGAGTCTTGCCGAACAAGTTGGCAATACCTTGTTCGGTGACGATGTAATTCACGTGGGCACGTGTTGTTACGACTCCGGAACCTGGAAATATTTACCGACGTTAAGTGAAATAATTCATCATAGAAATAATGTTAAAAGATAGCGGGTTTTTTTTAAATCTGGCATCACCATAGGTATACTATCAGAGTCAGCATTGGATTGAAGGACTTTGTATCGGTTTAAAGATGTATAAATAAACAAAGATTTAAAAAAATACGTGTTTTTTTCTCATAGCTCTATTTGTCTCTTGTATGTGTAGAATTACTATAACACTTTATTAAACTTGACTTGCACTTGTAGAGACGTCTATAACCTGGTGGTGAGATGAGCCGCCATTATTGCTGATAGATTCCGGGTTAAGCTAATATCGCTAGCCGACTCCCAAGTGTTGACTAGTTTGGAGACATTAACTAGTACTAGTAATGTGTTGAACTACCGTACGAAGTATACTGACCAACTTTAAGCGTAGGCACGATCTTGCTAATACCCTTCTTAGTCTGCGAGGCGATGGCAATGATGGGCTTGCCCTTCCCGTCCACAGCCTCCGCAGCGCCGCGGATGAAGTCCGTCTGCCCGCCGAACCCGGAATACATGCGGGTGCCTGCGACAAAAAAATTAAATTGAATATTCCACAAAAATGGTGGCGACCTCTTCAATCTCGCCACAAAATACACAGATGGCGCTGACGACTTTCCATACAGTACAGTTTGTAGAGCACTTAACCTTTATACCAGACCCCGCCAGTAACCGTCGGGGCATAGAGGCCGCCCCGTCTGGCTGGAAGATCTTCCCCTTCCGCTAAAAAAGTCTATTCACCATCAGTCCATTGTATGTTACCAACAATACACGCGTTGTCGCTTAGTATGGGACTGTACGGTTGGTGTGTTTATCTGGCGATATTATTAGTTGGAAACGGATCTCACCGATCGAGTCCGAGCACACTTGTCCTGTGATGTCGACCTCCATGCACGAGTTGATGGCCGTCATATTCGGCTGCAGCGAGATGACGTGAGTGTTGTTCACGTAGTCAATCTCCAGCATCTCTGCAAGAAGACACGCATTTTGAATGACTTCATACTCGCCTCTTAGTATTTATTCTTGTCGTAAATTGAAATATCATATAATTTGGTGGTTTTTTTTTATTGCAATATAGGCAAGTATTTGATCTCGATCTCACCTGATGGTAAGTGACGATGAGATCTACGATGTAGCATACTTGCCTAGAAGGTACCTGTTCACTCTCGACTTGAAAACACCCAGATTGTAGTCAACGGGGAACAAAGACGCCGGTAGCGTGTTCCATTCCTTGGCAGTACGCACAATGAAAGTAGAAGCAAAACGCTTAGGGCGTACCGCAGGAATGTCCACAGTGTACGGATGACACTTGTCCGTGCGTCTTGTCGACCGACGATAGAATGGAGATGGGGGAATTAATTGGTGTGAATTTTATTCATTTTTATTGACAACTCACGCTTGAGCAAAAAAAAATATATTCCCAAATGGTTTCCATAAAAACGACCTAAAGGTTCCTCGACAGGCCTAATAACGTAACTATCCCTTAGGAAGGGGCTTCCCAAGGGATTCCTGGGTTTTGAAAAAAAAGTATTTGTCTATGGATAACACAGGTGTGATTGTGTTATATGGGAAACTCTTTCGAACGGGTTTTATGGGGTTTTGCGTTTAACGTAGCCGAATTCTAAACCTACCTTGTGTTAATAGGAAAGCCCTTTCAAAAGGAAAGCCAAGTAATTGAGTAATCAAAGTCAAATCTGACAGCAGTTAAAACATTCAAAAACTCAATCTAAACCCGTTTATAGTCTTTTCGGTTTCGGGTCTAGCTCACAAGTAAGGGTTTTTTCGGCATTACTTGTGAGACTATTCACCTCCGCTACTGCTGTATAGGTGATTTGTTGGCGAACCTTACCAATGGATGGGTTGTTGTCGACGAAGTCGTACAGTTCCCGGTTGCCGACCAAGAAGCTGCCCACGATGCGCCCCTTATGATGCTTCTTCCTTAAAAATATATTTTAAGAAATTAATATTTGTGTACTAATTCACAATCTAAAATTTATTTTGTCAACACCTTCGTGGTTGGGTAAAATCTAATTAGCTCGTCGATCGAATTGAAAACAAACCTTATACGAGGGTCTCTAAAGTTCATTGTACCTGTTGTTCGTAATGCATCCGCGCCTGACAAGGTCAATGACCCCGACGCTGAACATCTCTGAGTGGATGCCGAGGTCCTTGTGGTTCTTCAGTTCCGATAGCACCGCGTCGGGAATACTTCCGATACCTGAGAAATAATACATTATGATATAATTGAGTTAAGTTAATCATTACAGTCGTGACCGGATAGCAGTCCGAGCCGAAAGCGAGGTAGTAATAGAGCCGAGAGTGTAATGACCAATGCTCAAGCGTGTCATGCGACGTTTTGCAACACTTCAAGTGTTACAAAACGTGGCATGACACGCTGTCATGATGATTTTCATTTTTCATTCATTTTGTGACGATTTTTTTCCTCACAAGTGTAACACTTCACACTAAAAAAATCATAAAAACACAATAATGTTTGGACAAATATTTTTGCAAAATGGCACCCCGTTTTTTTGTGATTTTACCTAAGAAAAAAAAATGACCTCGGTCAAAATAAATTACTGTTTATGGGTGCCTGCGTCACTCACCCATCTGTAAAGTGGCCCCATCTTGGACCAGGTTCTCTCCAATGAGCTGTCCAATCTTCTTCTCTTCGGCACTCGCGCCTTTAGTGCCGTGCTCCGCAAGCGGCGTGTTGTCAGTCACGGCGAAGTCTATGTGGGACTCGTGAATGATCGCGTCGCCAAACGTGCGCGGCATATTCTCGTTCACCTGGGCTGAAGACATAGTGTTAGCGTAGAATAAACCCCGTATTCATAGGTTAGTTTAAATAAACGTACCTACAATGGCATTGCAAAGACGACGACGACCAACGGATACATACAAATCATATTTTTTTTAAATTGATTTTTGGCCACAAATGGTAGGTTTTAACTTTAATTAACTGATAACTTTAGGGTTAATTAATTACAGAACGACTTTTTTTATACAAAAAAAAAAACAAAATGTATTTCCTTTGCGATCGACTCGATCAAAGAAAACGTTCGTTATTCTTATAGAATGGAGGGTTTTATTTTTTATTTGAAATAATTTTATTTTAATGGTTAATATTCTATTAAGATAAGAGATAGAGAAATTCCAAGAAACATATATTTCAACAAAATTGATAATGTTTCTCCCAAAGTTACCCCAAAAAGTTATTTTTCCTATTTTTCATACAAGAACCTTAGACATGTGACATAATCCATACAGATCTCAGTAAAGACACCTTACGGCAATGATAAGTTGATAACACGGATAAGATTTAGATTCAATTGTCAATGGCATATCTGGACATTTATCTAGCGTCAACAGCTTATATGTAGATATAGCTTTAAAGAAGCTATTACAGAGGAGCACCTTGCAATAGAGTATTTAGACAACTCGTAATACGGTTTTTGAATAAATAAAAAAAAAAGTTCTAATTCTTTATAAAACACTGTAAAATAGGTATGCCACATTATTTCCAAGATAATAAATATTAAGATATTTTTTTTTGTTTAAAAATAAAAACTAACTATCAGGCTTGCGAACCTCGGAAAGGTAGGCAGAAATCAAGAGTAAGGGCAGTAGACAACGGTGCTTGGGCCCAATTTGGGACCAAGTACCGTTGTCGAAATGTAGGACAAATCGATATAATATATCTCACGACCAGTTCGCGCTTATGAATTACACACCGGCTTTTTGAAGCCGAAGAAGTTTAGTACCAAACAATTTTGGTACATTTAACGTAGCGTTTCGGAAATGGAGGCGTCTTCCATTTCACACGCACTACAGATTTTCCTAGCAAGTATGACAGTGACAGTATGCTTTCTCGATGACGTTACGATTACAATAGAATTTCCAGCCAACCCTTGCGGTTTCATCAGAATGTATTTTATACTTTATTGATGCTTACCAATAACCAGTTTAGAGTTGACTAGAGCTGCTCTGACGCAGTCCACGGATGTGCCGAGGCTCACGTACCCGTGGCAGTCGGGGGGCGTAACCTACAAATAAGTATAAGTAAATAGGGGGGGTATAATTAAATTGCAGTGATAGCCCAGATGGTAGAACGCTTGCCTCGGTAACGAGGATCTCAGGTTCAAACCCCAGCTCGGACCTGTGATTTCTGGATTTCATGTGCGAATCTTATTTTCAACCACGATTATCACTTGCTAAACGGTGAAGGAAAACATCGTCAGGAAACCTGCATGTCTGCGAGAACCCCTCGAAAGCCAGGGCCAGCGTGGTGGACTATGACCTAATCCCCCTCGCATTGAGGGGAGACCCGTGCCCAGCAATAGGAAATTAAAAAAAGGGGCTGGTATTCTTAGAATTAGGGGGGCACATTACTATAATATGTTTCGTTATATTTTTCTCTCCTCTTTCTTCTTATTTTCAAGGAAATTTGGATCCAATGCAGAATGCTAATATCGCAAAACACTAAATTACATCGTAAAGATGTCCAAATTTTTCGTAAAAAAATTAAAACCATTGACATTTTGAATTTCGCGCCCTGACCCTGAGCTTCCACCTTAATGGCTGCCGCGAACTTCCGGTGTTGCCCGGTTAGTTTGTCTACGGCTAGTGATGGGCTATTTAGTCGGAGTTAACACAAGGATAAATTGTATTGGGATTACCTGAATGATAGCGATGTCGGGGCGGATGATCTTCCTGTGGAACAGCTTGGGGATGTCCTGCAGGAAGATGGGGATGGCGTCCGAGCGACCCTCGGCGACCGCCTGCCGCACATTCGCGCCCATGAACAGGGAACACGACCTGGGAACAACGGGTTTAATGATTAGCAATAATAGATTCGGACGCCATTTTCATTTCTTCATGTCACATCCATTATTTCTTTATAATGTGTATTTATTGAATTGAATATTGCTATTAATTACTTGATACTGGCTAAATACCCGCTAAGTTGCGGGTGAGGCCGTATTCATATCCATTTTATTTCATCGCATTTCATTTCGTAAAGAAAGAAGAATAAAGAGGACAACGGGTTTAAAGATTAACAAAAAAAACCTTAACACTAGGTACCAAATTTGTTTGATACAGTCGAGGACCCCTTTTGTCTCCCTCTTTCCTGTTGGGGAGCGTTCAAGTATTACGTAACGCAATTTTTGGAGATTTTTGACCCCCCGCCCCTCTATTAATTAAAGAAGCCAACAACATCCTACTCCTTTAAGATGTTAGTCGAGAAACTGTCTGTCACGAGTGTCGGTACCCCAATTAATATTAAATTTTCCGCGAAACGATGCGAGTCTTAAAAGTATTCACTATGCGGTCCAATTCATAACCTCCCCATTTCATGTAGTTGGTTAGGCGAAATAACTATTAAGTTTCTAGCCGGCTCTTCGCAGTGCAACCAACGTTTCGAACTGATACATTATGCTTTATTCATAAATGCTGTTTTGACCTACATGACTAAATATTCAGTAAGATAAGGTCAGCCACGAAAGTGCTTCATCACTTTGACAAAAAAATCCTAGTTAATACAAATTCTACTAAGGTTCATATTTGATACGTTCTAAGTTCAAATAAATAACAAATGACAATAATAGGCCTTGCGATTCCACGATGTGCAAATGATATTCAACCTTAAGGTGATAAAGGAGTTTCTTCGTCAACTTCTATGAAGGGGATGCTGTTTGTGAAAAAATATTTTCTGTCAATTATTTCACTATTTGGATTGTCTTTGAGCACCCCTAGGGAGATTATAGGCTTGTTGTTATAAACCGTTGGTCAAGGAGCATCTCTAAAGATTAATCCATTTCGCGATAACCCAGCCAGCTCGTTAAATAATTACCTTATGACATCATGACATAACACACAATCCAATGATAATATAATTTATCTTTTTAAATCAATGCAAACAGCACAGCGATAGGCGTCTGATTACAAATTGTAATGATCTTTTATCTATTTGTTATAATTATTACAATGTTAACATCTAAGTAAGTACTTGATAAACATTTTTAATTTGTTTTTTTTTTATTCAAGCATCGGTCGCTATTCGTACAGTTATGTGACCATAATAGATTTTGTAGTCTTTCAGATTCAGTATTATACAGGTGATTCAGAAGGGAGTACTAACCGTTGCGCCTGCACTTCTTTAGCGCACTTGTAATCATTATGCGAAATCAGAAAGTAAATGTTTCAATGTAATAAAAAAAACACAATTGTCGTTTTGTTGAAAGTAAATTATAATTAACACTAAAAAATACAGAATGATTCAAAAAGGGCATACTAAGCTTGGAACTTGGGCATCTTTAGAGCATTTGTAAACACTATTTAATTTCAGAATGTAGATAAAAAATATGCCCAACAAAATTATAATTGTTATGTTTTGAGAAGTTTTTTTTTGTTGCTTTTAAATAGACATATTGCAATTCTGACTTCACATAGTGATTATAAATGCGCTAAAGAATGTCAGATACAAGGCTTAGTTAGCATATCCTTCCTGAATCACCTGTATAGAGTTACAAACGAAACATGTCCAAACTAATAGTATTGCCGTTCGTCTCATCATCGTAATAAAAGAACAAGATAGACGTATTTTTATCTGCTAGGCCTTAATTAATTTTAGGATGTTGGTATACATCAAGTCGAAACGGCGGCAACAGAATTGAAAAAGTTCTAAGAAATCTTTGCCAAACGTGATTTTTTTGCGATGCTGTTTATAATATTCGTACCAGAGATGAGCGTAGCAGAGCGACTGATAACATCTTATCTCTTCAACACATTGTAGAATTGATAAACACATCATACTTCATGTGTTCTGGTCAGATATATTGGTAGAGGTCGTTGCTAGGTTTCTAAAACAAGTTTTCCTTATAATTTATGTTTGTTATGAAATATAAGTACATACATAGGGCATCTAGGGCCTTGTACTCGTAAATGAATTACAATATCCGATACGAATTATATTGCATCATAAGAAAATAAGTACCTATCATTAATATTGATTTCTTATATTTACGCGAATACTACACATTGAAATAAAACTATTTTTAAGGATTTTATGACACCAGGACGTCAACCACCTCAGTCCTCCCGTGACCATGGTTGCTGTAAAGCAGCCGAAACGTCGGGAACGTAAAAACGAAAAATAAACGCGATAAAATCCTTAAAAATAGTTTTATTTCAACACCTATCATTAAAATTATCAGTCATATAAAGAAATCTGGCTTATCTATACAAATTGTATTTAAACCCCCGAATTTATAAACGTTTTATAGCTTTATCAAACGCCATATAGTACTGCGCAAAGCAAAACTTTTGTGGGCGGTACTATATGACGTTTGATAAAGTTATAATACATCTATAAATTTGGAGGTTAGAACCTACCATGCATCTCAACAAGCTCATTTAAATCCAGATAATTGGGATTTTCAACTGTTTTGTGCATTTAACGTACCTAATCCATGTAATAAAACCTATAGTATAGTTGAATTTATGCAAATACTTATTCATATTTAAATCGTATCTGGGAACACTTCGTTCAGAACATTTATATTTGGAATAATAATAAAATAAACAATATAAACTAGCGAGTGCGGGTATTTTTTGTAGTTGTAGAGTGGTCGGCTTAAATGGCTTTACACCAAACAAATACCGATAAATGATAAACCGGTTATAATCCCATATCGATGCCGGTTATAATCGCAATACCGATGTTGACATATATGTAATCTATTGATTTCTTATATTTACGCGAATACTACACATTGAAATAAAACTAATTCTGTGGATTTTATCGCGTTTATTTTATGTTTTTTACGTTCCCGACGTGTCGGCTGCTTTACAGCAACCATGGTGACGGGAGGAATCCTTAAGTTAGTTTTATTTCAATATATGTTATCTAGCATACTGACAGCGATATCAAGTGATGAATGATTAATTACTAGTTCTACAATAGCGTATAGACGATTAATGTGCCCTCTTATGACCTAGTGGCATTAGCGGACCGGGCTCAAGTCCACTAACACAATTTACTACGACGAGACATCGTCGTGGGACAACAACAACAGGGGCCATTTTTATTGACAGACTAGCTGTTACCCGCGACTTTCATCCGCGTGGTATTTAACAAAAAAGTATTTCTAAACTAAAAGTAGCCTAAGTTACTCCTTATTACATCAGCTATCTGCCAGTGAAAGTCCCGTCAAAATCGGTCCAGCCATTTCAGAGATTAGCCGGAACAAACAGACATTTTTTAAAAAAAATGTTGTTTTGGTATACATGGTTACCGTGTATACATCCAAATGCACTTAGTAAAAAGCGGTTATTTTAATATTACAAACAGACACTCCAATTTTATTTATTTGTATAGATATATGTAGAAGATTTATTTCCTTTAAAATAGACTGTCCTGACTGTAGCCCTCATACGACTTTGTCTGGTCTCTTGTGGGGTCTGAAGGCACGAAAAAGAAACAGGCGTCGCTACAAACTAACCTGAAAATATCTTTGCACTCCGGCGCCACATAAGCTGCATCTTTCTCAGTGTGCATATGGACGACCTTGATGTCTCTGAAGGAGCCAGCCTTGCCCACCTCCGTCATCGCGTCCAGGAGCGGCGCTGGAGTGGCAGCCGCGCCTTGAACGAATATCGTTTGCCCTGGAGAGGATAAGAAAACAAATAAAAACAATTGCACTGAGAAAAATGAAAATAAATGAATTTTGTGCTTCATAAAATATAAACATGAAGAATCTAGCATGAACATGTTGACATATCGTTCAGTCGGGCAAAATTTTCGCCATCGCTAGCCTTCCGCAAGATACGTAATCGGACCGCGAGTTCGATTTACGTTTTACAACTACTAGTTAACGTGAACGTGATTGGATTTCATTCTGATGTTTATTGGTAAAGCCAATTCATGTTAAATTGTTATTATTTACGCACAAAGTGTCCGTAACAACTCTTGGTCCTTTTTTAACAGGAATACGGATAAAAGTTGCAAAATACCTTATAAATGATTCGTAATTATGTAATGTATTTTTCTCAGTGTGCCATCATGCTAAGACACCAAATTGCACGGTCCTAAAGTAAGCCACGTACAATGGACTGGAGCGAATATTTAGAATAGAATAATAGAAATGAAGAAGAAACCAGGTAAATCCGAAATAATAGGGAATAGCGAAAGATGCTTAAAAGACTCTCTTTACGAAAGCTAAAACGGTATGATTCGATTTTTGAAAAAAAAAAAGGGATCTTATAGTTGGTGTGTTCGTCTGGCGATATTGAATAGTACAATATCATCGACCGGAAGAAATCGGCGCGAACAACAAAGCGCACATTAACGGCCTTATTAATAAAAATCGCTTATTCCAAACATTATCAGAACCTACACTTGGATTTGTAAATCTCTGAGTTACGGAGGTTTGACATCGTAGTTAAAATGCTATTAATAAACATGGAGTAACCTCGAAAAAACAATACATTCCTTACACCGGAATAAACGCCTTCGCTATGGCAACCCATACATTTTAAAAGTAAAAAAGTATACTAATGAATGAACCAAATGAACTCAATGCTTGGTGATGACATTAATCACAGTGACAGATAATATTTTGAGTTTCAAATCGCGAGACGATGTTTGTGTTTTTCGTATTTTCGGTGGAAAAATAAGATATTTCAGGTTTTTGACTTGAAAATGAACACAAAACGCCGTTGCTCCCTTAACTGGGATGAAGAAGAGAGGTAAATCATATCTAGGTGTGTTTAATTATTGGTTCCCCGGTTGTTTCTGAAAATGCCTTTTACTGTTTCAGCATATATTTTGCCGTGGTTAAAAATATACGCCTGTTATTGGAAATAACCTCAGATATCTCAATATAATACAACCTACTGCTAGTTGTGCTAAACTTGCTTCGTTTATCAATTAATCAATATTATATTTTAAACTGGTTGTTATTTACAGATCGGATTTGCAATACTATGTAAGCAGCATAATACGCCATAGAAAAACTTAAAAGACGTAGAACACATGAGATGTGTGGAAATGCCGGAACAAGAACCTGCAATTCTAATGGATATACACAAAGAAAAACTAGTGTGCCAAACTAGAAAGAGAATTTGAGAATTAAAAAAATCGCGATCATCTGATATCTTTTAAATAGTAATTTTGAATGTTTGTTTTGTGTTTTCTTAGTTTTATGAGTAATAAACACCGTCTCTTATGCGTATAGTTTATATTTATTACCAAGTCATATCCACCAGCCAAAAGATATCTTGAAAGTATATGCCGATGGTGGAAAATGGAACCGGCAACGATGAGTATAGAAAGATTTAATGTAAATAACTATAGTAGAAATTCCAAATAAAGAGCGCATTAAAGGCAAAAGGCATTGACATAAAATAAGCCAGAAACGGATGAAAAAGATGGATTGGCGATGTACATAATTACGTCATCCATGGATTTTAAGCAAATAGTGCTTGTAAATATTGTAAAAACATGTGAAATGATTCAGAAATTGGATTCTATATATGAGCAGAAATCAGCATGACAAGGCTATTTTACTTTTCACTTTATAGAAATACCAGCTTTGTGTTTAATAAATAATAGTTATTCTTATTCAATACGTTTTATTTCATAACTGGCCAAATTACAAGAGGATCACTTGAATCTCTTCACGGCTCCATGTTCTTCTTATTGCAGCCAAAACATTCAGATGAGGTGGTATAAATCCACCTCTTGCATCACCTGTTTAATCATTTATTACCATGTCAATGATAAAAACAGCAGTAGATCGAGAAAATCTAAACACATATTTCAATTCAGCTTCTTGAAACTCTTCCACAGGATTATTACGAACTTTATAAAATTTCACATGTCTCATTAATCCGGTTTTTGATCTCATTAATTTCATCCATCACGCTCAAGTCATCAATAAAATAATCTCCATCTATTTTATTTGCACAAAGAACTAATTAATATCTGCTTTCTTTAGAAAATGAAATTCGAAGGAATATATATAGCGAATATAGGTTAGGTTATTAGACATATGTCATCTTATTACATGCGTATTCGGACGTAAAACGATGTGCCGCGACGATTAAAATTTACTGCGAGAGAAGATTTGGATTAGCTTACTATCTTCTTACTGCATGTTTATTAATACTGAATTTTACTAATATTTCCTTAATACTTAGAATGAAGCTAATCTTGATTTAGTCTATTTTTATTAATAAGGCCGTAACGGCCTTATTAATAAAAATCGCTTATTCCAAACATTATCAGAACCTACACTTGGATTTGTAAATCTCTGAGTTACGGAGGTTTGACATCGTAGTTAAAATGCTATTAATAAACATGGAGTAACCTCGGAAAAACAATACATTCCTTACACCGGAATAAACGCCTTCGCTATGGCAACCCATACATTTTAAAAGTAAAAAAGTATGTTAGTGAATGAACCAAATGAACCATAGTGATTATATACTCTTTGAAATGAACTCAATGCTTGGTGATGACATTAATCACAGTGACAGACAATATTTTGAGTTTCAAATCGCGAGAGTCGTTGTTTGTGTTTTTCGTATTTTCGGTGGAAAAATAAGATGTTTCAGGTTTTTGACTTGAAAATGAACACAAAACGCCGTCGCTCCCTTAACTGGGATGAAGGAGAGAGGGTAAATCATATCTAGGTGTGTTTAATTATTGGTACCCTGGTTGTTACTGAAAATGCCTTTTACTGTTTCAGCAAATATTTTACCGTGGTTAAAAATATACGCCTGTTATTGGAAATAAACTCAGATATCTCAATATAATACAACCTACTGCTAGTTGTCCTAAACTTGCTTCGTTTATCAATTAATCAATATTATATTTTAAACTGGTTGTTATTTACAGATCGGATTTGCAATACTATGTAAGCAGCATAATATGCCATAGAAAAACTTAAAAGACGTAGAACACGTGAGATGTGTGGAAATGCCGGAACAAGAACCTGCAATTCTAATGGATATACACAAAGAAAAACTAGTGTGCCAAACTAGAAAGAGAATTTGAGAATTAAAAAAATCGCGATCATCTGATATCTTTTAAATAGTAATTTTGAATGTTTGTTTTGTGTTTTCTTAGTTTTATGAGTAATAAACACCGTCTCTTATGCGTATAGTTTATATTTATTACCAAGTCATGTCCACCAGCCAAAAGATATCTTGAAAGTATATGCCGATGGTGGAAAATGGAACCGGCAACGATGAGTATGGAAAGATTTAATGTAAATAACTATAGTAGAAATTCCAAATAAAGAGCGCATTAAAGGCGAAAGGCATTGATATAAAATAAGCCAGAAACGGATGAAAAAGATGGATTGGCGATGTACATAATTTTATTACGTCATCCATGGATTTTAAGCAAATAGCGCTTGTAAAAAATTGTAAAAACACATGTGAAATGATTCAGAAATTGGATTCTATATATGAGCAGAAATCAGAATGACAAGACTATTTTACTTTTCACTTTATAGAAATACCAGCTTTGTGTTTAATAAATAATAGTAATTCTTATTCAATACGTTTTATTTCATAACTGGCCAAATTACAAGAAGATCACTTGAATCTCTTCACGGCTCCATGTTCTTATTGCAGCCAAAACATTCAGATGAGGTGGTATAAATCCACCTCTTGCATCACCTGTTTAATCATTTATTATCATGTCAACGATAAAAACAGCAGTAGATCGAGAAAATCTAAACACATATTTCAATTCAGCTTCTTGAAACTCTTCCAGAGGATTATTACGAACTTTATAAAATTTCACATGTCTCAATAATCCGGTTTTTGATCCCATTTATTTCATCCATCACGCTCAAGTCATCAATAAAATAATCTCCATCCATTTTATTTGCACAAATAACTAATTAATATCTGCTTTCTTTAGAAAATGAAATTCGAAGGAATATATATAGCGAATATAGGTTAGGTTATTAGACATATGTCATCTTTTTACATGCGTATTCGGACGTAAAACCATGTGCCGCGACGATTAAAATTTATTGCGAGAGAAGATTCGGATTAGCTTACTATCTCCTTACTGCATGTTTATTAATACTGAATTTTACTAATAATTCCTTAATACTTATAATGAAGCTAATCTTGCTTTAGTCTATCTTTATTAATAAGGCCGTAACGGCCTTATTAATAAAAATCGCTTATTCCAAACATTATCAGAACCTACACTTGGATTTGTTATTCCCATAGTTACCGAGGCTTGACATCGGAGTTACAATGTTATTAATAAACATGGAGTAACCTCGGAAAAACAATACATTCCTTACACCGGAATAAACGCCTTCGCTATGGCAACCCATACATTTTAAAAGTAAAAAAGTATGTTAGTGAATGAACCAAATGAACCATAGTGATTATATACTCTTTGAAATGAACTCAATGCTTGGTGATGACATTAATCACAGTGACAGACAATATTTTGAGTTTCAAATCGCGAGAGTCGTTGTTTGTGTTTTTCGTATTTTCGGTGGAAAAATAAGATGTTTCAGGTTTTTGACTTGAAAATGAACACAAAACGCCGTCGCTCCCTTAACTGGGATGAAGGAGAGAGGGTAAATCATATCTAGGTGTGTTTAATTATTGGTACCGTGGTTGTTACTGAAAATGCCTTTTACTGTTTCAGCACATATTTTGCCGTGGTTAAAAATATACGCCTGTTATTGGAAATAACCTCAGATATCTCAATATAATACAACCTACTGCTAGTTGTGCTAAACTTGCTTCGTTTATCAATTAATCAATATTATATCTTAAACTGGTTGTTATTTACAGATCCGATATGCAATACTATGTAAGCAGCATAATACGCCATAGAAAAACTTAAAAGACGTAGAACACATGAGATGTGTGGAAATGCCGGAACAAGAACCTGCAATTCTAATGGACATACACAAAGAAAAACTAGTGTGCCAAACTAGAAAGAGAATTTGAGAATTAAAAAAATCGCGATCATCTGATATCTTTTAAATAGTAATTTTGAATGTTTGTTTTGTGTTTTCTTAGTTTTATAAGTAATAAACACCGTCTCTTACGCCTATAGTTTTTATTTATTATCAAGGCATATCAACCAGTCAAAGGATATGTTGAAAGTATATGCCGTTGGTGAAAAATGGATCCGGCAAAGATGTGTATGGACAGATCTGAGTAAATAACTATAATAGAATTTCCAAATAAAGTGCGCATTAAAGGCGAAAGGCATTGATATAAAATAAACCAGAAACTGATGAAAAAGTTGGATTGGCGATAGTACATAATTACGTCCGCCATGGATTTTAAGCAAATAGCGCTTGTAGAACATTGTAAAAACATGTGAAATGATTCAGAAATTGGATTCTATATATGAGCAAAAATCAGAATGACAAGACTATTTTACTTTTCACTTTATAGAAATACTAGTAATTAATAAATAATAGTAATTCTTATTCAATACGTTTTATTTCATAACTGGCCTAATTACAAGAGGATCAACTTGAATCTCTCCACGGCTCCATGTTCTTATTGCAGCTAAAACATTCAGATGAGGTGGTATATATCCACCTCTTGCATCACCTGCTTAATCATTTACTACCATGTCAATGATAAAAACAGCAGTAGATCGAGAAAATCTAAACACATATTTCAATTCAGCTTCTTGAAACTCTTCCAGAGGATTATTACGAACTTTATAAAATTTCACATGTCTCAATAATCCGGTTTTTGATCTCATTTATTTCATCCATCACGCTCTAGTCTTCAATAAAATAATCTCCATCCATTTTAATTGCACAAAGAACTAATTAATATCTTCTTTCTTTACAAAATGAAATTCGAAGGAATATATATAGCGAATATAGGTTAGGTTATTAGACATCTGTCTTCTTATTACATGCGTACTCAGACGAAAAACCATGTGCCGCGACGATTAAAATTTATTACGAGAGAAGATTCGGATTAGTTTACTAGCTCCTTACTGCATGTTTATTAATACTGAATTTCGTTAATATTACCTTAATTCTTAGAATGAAGTTAATCTTGCTTTAGTCCATATTTATTAATAAGGCCGTAATAGTTTACTTACATCGTGTTATCTGTTTACTCAACAACCCGGTTGCAATGACCCCGAATGTTATTTATCGTGTTATTTTTTTATAATTGTATTACTGTCATAATACAATTATTAAAAAAACAACATTTATTAATATTTAAAGGCTGATCGACGTTATAAACGAATTATAATGTATCCGAATGAAGGACTGTGTATCCATAGTCATGAATAAAGAATTACAAAAAAATAATATGTAAAGGCTGATAGGCAATTTTCGATAAATTATAAAAAAGCCCAAGCTGACAAAGAACTCTCACTAGTTAGAGAGGCAGCAGTAAGCTCTTTAGGAGTTATATTAAAACCTTAGTTTCCTATACTGAGTTTGGGTTCGTTAGATCGGGCTTCAGGAGTACGTTCCTTACACATATTTACCAGGATCGAATGATGAAGGCGGAAGATGGTCATAGGAACTCGATGAGGGAATCAAATAGACCCACCGAGTTTGGATTCGTTTGATCGGTAATTAAGAGTACTTTGCTCACACACAGTTACCAGGGTCTGATGATGATGCCGTAAAGGGTCATTGGAATTCAATGAGGGAATCGAATATAACCGCTGAGTATGGGTTCGTTAGATCGGGCTTAAAGAGTACGTAGGTAGGTACCAGAGTATTAAAAAAAATGTATTTAATGATCTAATTTCAACGCGGACCTCATCGCGGGGCAATAGCTAATTTTACCATATTATTGCAAAATGTAAACGTTCTTCACACAGTTGGGACTTTATCATTTTGAGTGTAAAGTTTAAATTGGCCTACGGCACACCAATTTGGTATAGTCATGATTGCTGGCGCCCTTGTACTATTATCATGATCATTACACATTCATTAGCTAATTATGAACTTGGACTAAATACTTTTATCCTTCAATTGTTACTTTGTTAGGTACTTACTAAACCACTAAATTATAGAACGCTTTGATATCTATAATATTATAATGACACCGGGAATTGGTCGCGTTTTTTTTTAAATAACTTCGTAACCCGGATTTTGTTAATAAAAATAATCACTCCGCAGGTATAATAATGTACTGTGATAGCCAAGTTGGTAAAACGCTTGCCTCGGTAACGAGGATCGCAGGTTCAAACCACGGTTCGCACCTCTGGGATTTCAGGATTCCATGTGCGAATCTCATTTTCAACCATGATTACTTATCACTTGCTAAACGGTGAAGAAAAACATCTTGAGAAAATCCTTTGTCCCGTGCCAAGCAGTGGGAAATTAAAAGGGCTGGTATTATTTTATTATTGTTTAGGTATAACTTAAACGTAACTCCGCAAATAAAATAAACGCGCTAAAATTTGTGAACTAAGCTTTATTTCAATTATTGTTTCGAGTCAAAACAATTAAATTACACATTTATATTCTACAATTACAAATACCAGACAAACGCACACACCCTTCGATCGGGTCGTAAAGTACACAGATTACGCAAAGGTCGTGGCTTATTTAAATAGAATATTCAATGAGTCCGCAAAATGTATTGAAGTATTTCCGCGATGAACACTATTCAATACGATTTGACAACCGCTAAACATAACTAATAATATCGCCAGAGGAACATACCAACTGTACGGTCCCAAACTAAGCAACGGTTGTATTATGGGTACATGGATTTGGGGGCCGATCCTAGCATATAATATTTATATCGATATGAAACATCGAGAAAATAACTTTATTATTGTCGTTACGCTACGCATAATTGGGGACCATACTATTGTATTGGGTTATTCTGTAAGGACAGTTGTTTGCCGTAAAAAAAAACAAATAAATACATTACTCTGGATTACCTAATCTGTGACTCTGGTCCAAACATTCGTGCTCATCACCAAATCTTGCGCTTCGGCACAGAAAGCGGGGTCACCACTAACTACGCTGATCACGTCTGACTACCATTCTAGAATCGATTACGACAGTATTCAGATATCTTAAAACATCTTAGATCTGGGTCTAACTCTCAAGTTACGAGTGGTACCATTAGTTGCTAGTCGAGTGTCGGAGGACAGCTGACACTCGTTCCAAGTGGGTAAATAACGGTAATCAGGTGGTCCAGATTCAGGATAGACTGGAAAGCAGTGGTGGTTTTTTTTTTACAGTTTTTCTGGCTGTTGGATTCCTTGTGTGAAAATTCAGCCTTCGCTACTGCTGGAAAGATATACCTACACCAATAACTAGGAAACACCAGAAGTGTGTACAGAATATTCCACGTTTAAAAAAACTGTTAAAAGCCACATTGAGTTATCTCAATGCAGTTGAAACAAGGTGATAAGCTATATGTTATTAAACCTACACAGAATTATCTTATTCTCTGTTATTGTCGTGTAAAGCCAGCGCCGCTTGCGCGCGCGTTACAAAGACAGGGTTCCAATGCCAGAGATGATTGTGCATTTTTTTCCACTCTGAGTAGGCCTTAGAAAAATACGAGTGAATTTCGCATTAAGATTCCGGACAATACCGGTTACAAGAGAAAACTTGGCGTGATTCCAACAAGCGAATGAACTCTGCGAAGTTACGATCCGAATTTAAAATCTGTTCACAATCACAAAAAAAACCAACATTTATTATGCAGCAATCCTAAAGAAGTCCGACAAAATAAATGTAGTAAATACTCACTGTAATTTCAATAATGATATTACTATGAAAATACCTACTTAAGTCAATAAAGTGAAAATATTCACAATTAATTTTGATAGCATTAATCGGCTTAAGTTTACGTGCAGACTATCGAAAAAAAGTTAATAACATCAGTGTTTTTATTCAAATTGACTACTTATTATGTATATTAGCTTATATTACAGCTTACAGCGTTATAAATGTTACTAACTTTGCAAAATATTTTTGTTTTCTCAATAAAAACCTTGAACGCAGAAGTTTTCCTTAGTGTCCCGCTTGGGACTATTCGGATTTTAGAAACGGTACCTTTAGACTTTAATGAACCAAATTTCTGGACCGTTGTCTGATATCTGAGACCGAACAAGTGAGTCCTAATTACAAATAACCGTTTTTTTTAAATAGATGTACCAAATGAGAAAATTCAGTTGGTAACATAGTTATATAGTCTTTTATTGGAACCCTGTTGGTGTCGTGCATGCATTTCAAATGATGAAATAATACAAATGATTCAATAATATATTTTCATCAGTCTTAAAATGATATATACAGAACTACTTTATGGGTTAAGAGTGCGTAAGTAAACAAGAAGCATGCGATTACGTACATAATAATGATACGTTTCAAGAATAATGATAAGATGTCATTTCGTGTACGTAAAAAATTGGTTCAGCTTACCGACCGAGAACTATTTGTATCTTTATAGAATGAACAAATATTTTGTCTGTATTGCTCAAAAATAATACATACATTTTTGATTATTTTAAACCATAATAATAGTCAAAACTCTGCCAAAAGGTTTAATTGATTTCATTCATTTCGGATTATCTGACAATTAAAGCAGCATGGTCTGAATAATTCTAAACATCTAATAAATAAGATATCATAATAAACGTCAAAAGTGCATCACGGCTATCATTTGAAATGCAACACTGCTATTTAAAGGTTTTATCGCAAAAAAAAAACCTGAAAAAGAAGGCAAGCCCGCCACGCCTGGTTTCTTGCCAGCTTCCAAGATTTCTTGCAAGAGTATCGATAGTGACGTCATGCAATAACAACTTTAAACAAGTCTTCATATTCGCGAATCGCGATGCACTTTCACATCCAAATATATACATGACCCATTTAAGTGTTCGCTCGCTCGGTCTCATGATTTTGTTAGTGCATTATTTAAGTGATGCTGAGCGCGAGAGAGACCCTGGGGGAGATGGATGGAGTGTATTCAATGCTTGTATTCATCATTTAGGAAGGATAAAGCCAACAAGTTCGAGAAATGCGTTGCTCGCCGTGTTTTCGTAGTAAAGTTGACTGAACTTTTATCTTTAGGACACGCGCCAAGAAGCCTACTGTACATATTTTTAATCAAACAATGTTGAAAGTAGGTAGATACCTACACATCCTCTATTACAGCCTTTCCCAAAGTGGGCTATAACGCCCCCTTGTGGGCGCTGCAGGCCTAAAGGGTGACGGTAAGAGACCCAGAAAAAAAATTGAGGCGTTGTGTAGAGGCTTACAATAATTAATTTAATTTGAAGTTATAGTGGTTTTTAGTAGGTGAAAAAATTGAGGCGCTAAAAAATAATTCATTCTCAAAGTGGGCAGTAGACAAAATACGTTTCGGAACCCCTGCTCTATTACATGCTCGCCGTGTCGCCGTTTGTCCGTGGTAGAGGACCTCAAGTGCCAAATTATTCGTAAGCTAACCGTATACTGCATAGACTACCGTATTTACTGTATAGTTTATTATTAACGTATTTAGATACATTGTATGGCGAATTAAATGTTTTAAATACTGTCCACTAGATGCGCTGTTCATATCCTCTTCTAACGTTACGAAATAAAACGCGATGCAATATAATGGAATAAAATAAAATATGGCGTCAACCACATATTAGTGGTTATTTTGCCTAGTGTCAAGTATTTAATAGCAATATCAAATTCAACAAATACACATTAAAAATTAAATATGGATGATGACATGTTAAGATGAAAATGGCAAATCCCACATGCTCTATTACATGTTTGTAGATAATGGATACACAAACTTTATATTAATCCTTTCTGTACCTTATTACTCAACCGCCAAGGTTCAAGACTACATGGTCATGTGATACGTAATAATGTACTTTGTACTAGCAGTAATGATTCAATGGAATGCTCGCTCCCTCCAACTAGATAATAGGCCAATAATTCATTCATAGATCCCAGAGTTTGTGGGGTTATCGCTGTACTTACTTAATATAAATGAATAGCTATGTTATTTATGACTTCTATAATTTTGTATGTGATTATTTATTATTGATTTTGTTATTTAAGTAAGTATATTATGCTCTGTAATTTTAGCTTTTTTCCAGGACAGATCAATATTACCCTTCTAATCGGTTATTTTGACACATTTACATTGTCTTAAAAAGTATAATCTGTAGGTATAAAATTACATCCAAAATTATAGTTTTTTTTATCAATTTACCATGGAATTATAAAGCATAGTTCAGAAGAAAAGTACTTGGTTATGTCATTGTAATAGAATGAAATCTTTCTAAACATTTGGTTGTTTGTCTTTACAGACTACTAGGTACTTGACTTGTAATTCCATTAGTTTTGTAAGTAAGAATAATAGGTAATGATAGAATCTATGTGTACATAGGTTAGGTACCTATTTACTTATTCTATTAAAAATAATATTGTTGTAAATAGGTCTGCTGAGTATATACTAAGCTGTAGTTTTTGATATGGACAGGCAATTATATATGTACATAAATTATTCAATTTATCTATGTATAAAAATAATTATAATTCCTATTTTATTTACAATACTTCATTACTATGCTTGTGGACATTTTTAAAGATATTTATAATTAAATAAGGATTTGGGAGTGCTAATAGACCTATCAATAGCATATGTGGAACATAGAGCAAGGAATAACTTATATTAGGTATTTTAGATAGTACACACACTTGTTTTCTTTTGTAAGCTAAAAATATGTAAGCAAACAATACTTAAATTCTAGGAACTGAATTTCTAACAACGTGAATAAAATTTAGAAAATAAACCAAGTATTTTTATTCCGACAACTTTGTAACCATATCAGTGACGTATTAGGTATAATAGGTAAATAATAGTAGGTATCATTTTATGTAAAACACACAATACAAATCGCACACCTCGTTCCTCCCTACCTAAAGAACCAAACAAAGCAACGAATATGGAACGCGACTACATTGGTTCTAATTATTTTAAATATCGAATACATGAGAATATTTCACTCGCATATAACGACTAGGATAGGTGGCTTACCAGATTTCATGCATTTCTGGAATGCTTCCTTCGCTGTCACGTATTCGGGCTTCTTGTTGAGCCGTTGACTCAATTCCTGAGTGGAATAATCCTTAGACTTTATGCTATATATTATATTATAGCTGATTCTACCGTAATTACGGCACGATACGTTAGGTATAATTTTACCAATCACTGACATCTTTTCGGTACCTACTTATTTAGGTATGTATAAATTAATTTTATTACACAGTAATATCGGGCCGAGGTGTTTATTAATAGTTATTACGGTGCGGCGACGTCCAATGCCAAACAGTCCGATAAAATAAATTATATCGCAATCGCAACGTAAACGTCGCGAACCAAACCCAACAGCGGTTCACCCAGTGCTGCCAACCCTGCCAAACTGAAAAGCTGCAAGCTACCGATAAAAGATCAGTCGAAAACAGTATATTGGTTTATAGCATTGACAATATTTTACTGATTCGTTTGATGTCATTACAATCCCATGTTGATACGAAATATAATTTAGTTTCATGAAGAAAGATGACGTTTTTACTTTGTTAATTACATGGCCTATGCATTGACACACTGACCATATCACAGATGGTGCCAAAAGTTTAAAAAACAGTTGAAAAATGAACTGAAACAGAAAAAAGAAATGTTATAGAAAAAAAATAGTAAACCTACAGTTAAAACAGTAAGGCTGGCAACACTGAGTCTACCAACCACAGACCAATACATAGTCACAAACAGCCATGAACAACATACTTTAATCTGTGGCCACCAACACTATAGAGTATAAATAATTAAAAATAATCAAATACACCAAGAAAAACGATTAACTATCAACCATGCAGTAATAGATAGAGAAAACAAAAGAAAAGAAAAAAATGTATACAAAGGTGTTACAAGTTTCAACAGAGAAGTTGCAAAAACGGAGGCTGGCCATTCTAACCATAAACATTAAAAGCAAAGTCAAAGAGGATTGCCACTTGTAACGTGCTTTCCCACAATGATAGGATATTATGAAGCATGCAAATGCCGACTCCAGCTGGCCAAACAATAGTAAAATACAAATATGTGGTTACCTAGCTTGACAGACCTTAGCTCATACAGGCCTAAGCTTTCTATGACATCTATGTGAGCCTGAGTTATTCTATGTGATATATCTGACTGACTAAAACTAAATACTGAACTAAGACTACCCACACGGCAACACTGGGGGTGAGATACATGAAGTTACTACCCACAGCTTAGCTTGCGTAGACTTCGAAGAATAAAAAGACTAGGTTATGGCCTACGTGGTATTCCAGAAAACCTATCTCAATACCATGCGCAAAGCAAAACCATTGTGCGCAGTATTTGATAAAGTTATAGAACGTCTATAAATTTAGGGGTTAGAGTATAGATAATATCATTAAAACTCTAGGTGCCTGCACAAAATACATGTGGGTTGAATCTAAGCAAGCGGTTAAACATAGGCAAATAAATAGGTCACGGTGAACGAGTGGAGTCAAGAACGAGATAAATGACGTGTCCACGCCTTTACTTTCCCTTCGCCTTTGCTTGCCATGACCGTGCCATGTGAGTATCTATTGTCTATACAAAAACGCATTTTATTGGGGGTAAAATATTTTCGAGCCTGCTTCCAAGAATTGATTTTTGGGGTGAAATTGTACCATAGAGAAGCATTTGCCTTGTGATGGGTCACGTGACGGCACGTGAAGTCACATAGACAATAGATCCATTCGTCAGTTTTCGGGCGACGAGGTGAGCGCAGTTTGCTGTTTTATTGAGCGGACTGCCAAAAAGTGAAAACTGAAAAATGGCAAAGACCCTAACAGCTTCGCAGGCCAGCAAGGAACATGTCCTTGCTGTGTCCAGGGACTTCATATCTCAACCCCGTCTCAGTGAGTACACCGAATTTTCTTACACCTATTTCGGCTAACGTCATAGAACTTGTCAATGAAAATATCGATTTTCTTAGAAGATTTCAGGATATATATACTTCCAATCGTTTTAATGCATTTATTTATGACGAATGGAGTATATATTTGTGATATTATAGCAATAGAATTTGTATAAAATGGGTAAAAATGAGCAGCCTTGAGTTTCGTTATCTGGGATGGTCAACTCCTATTTCCTATCATTTCGAGCTTTAGATGAGTAAATTGATGTTATAAGACCTATATCTTGACTAGCATACTTGAAAAATGTATATTACGTCACTAAATTGCTGACGAAGATCTTCACAAGACAGAAATAATCAGGTCACCTGATCAAATGTTAGTGGTTGACATGGAAATAATCCTTGTAAGTTTTTTCCAATACGTTTATAACTACTCCTTTGTACAACAAATCATTAGTTTATAACAGGGCAGGGTTCACATCCCTTTTGTTTTTTTTATTTTTTATAATAAATTGTTTGCACTACATTGAAATCCTTTAGTTGCATTTATTTATTGGTAATGACAATAGCACAGACTTATCAGAATAATCGGACAACACACAGCATAGACTAAAAGTGAAGACCTAAAAAAATCTCTGGTCTACTATTAAATAACATGATAGACCAGAGTTTTTTAGGCTTCACTTTTATCAAACACTGTGTGTTGTCTGATTATTCTAATAAGTTTGCTGGCAATAGGTACCTAGTGAAAAATATTCTCTTATACACTGTTAGTGTGTTCCAATTGTCATGTGTACAATTGCCGTATTAAAAAAAATAAAAATTATAAGAGGCCATTATTATGGGTACTGATGAAATTAATATGTATAAACATATTATATGGGCCATATCTGCATTTATTCAATTTAAATATAATTTGTCAACCAATGTTCTGAGATTTTATGATTATTAGGATGTCAAAATCATGTGCATATAATCATTGATAAGAAAAAAATGTTACTATGTAATCTAGAAACCTATGTAACAACTATGTCAAGATTTATCTGCAATCTAAGGTTACACATAGACTATAAAATTGATTGTGACACAAATGTGAGACAACCTTGTGAATGGAACAGTGCCACTGGCCTAGTTTGTCTCACGGGGTGTGGTGTGATGTTTCAATAAATTCCATAAAAAGTATTGGTGTTCGTATAAATACACATAACTATTAATATACACAGCCCATCTATTTCATGATGTTTTAGTACTACTAACAATGGTTTTATAAAATGAAATTTAGAAGAAAAATGTTATGGTATGTTGTGGCATCTGGATTGTAAGCCGCTATATGATTTTCTTTCTTTCCTGCCAATTTGTTTTCTTTTCTCTACAGCCTACAAGACTGTGTCTGGTGTGAACGGTCCCCTTGTCATCTTGGACGATGTGAAGTTCCCCAAGTTCTCTGAGATCGTCCAGCTGAGACTTGCTGATGGCACACTCCGTTCCGGTCAGGTAAACACACAAACTTGGTTTACCTTCATACACCATCTTACTAGTAATTTAATAACTATATCAGGGTTCACGTCCCCTCCACCCTAGACTGGTCTAAAGCATCTGCCTGCAACTATGATAGTAATCAGCTGACCAAAAGGGTGAAATAAATGGTAATGTAAAAGACCATTTGTTACCATGGCCAATTTGTCAGGCATCTGAGTACCTGTAACATATGGCATATGTATCATTGGCCATGGCATTACCAAGCATATATGTCATAAAAATCTTTTGTTTTGTATATCATTGTTACTGGATAAAAAGTCTTATTAGCTTTTCTTATGAAGAAAAAGAAAGACGGTTCATTGTTTAACAGCCAAAAGACATAATTAGGATAATGTAAGAAGAGAGAAGAGATGAAGTAAGAAATCACTTTCTTGTGTGATGTTTTTTGTTGAAATGTTTTTTCGACGTAAATAGATACGCAGCCCAACAAGATCTGCTCAGAGCACTATGTTGGGTTGCTGTGAGGAGCGCCCTAATGCTGATTTTTAGAGTAGTAACCCGCTGTTACCACGAACTTGGGGTTTGCTTTAGTTAGCTGACTACCAACAGACTTCACAGTTATTTTGTGGCGACCTCTTGTAAATTTCGCTACAAGAAATATGTTCACCTCGAATTAAATCAATGGAGTGCATACAACGTCTTAGACAAATGACGATTCTCGATAACCAAAGTGAAATGCACCATGCCAGTTTTTTGGAGAATATATATATACAATACTTGGACAGTAACTGTCTGGGCATAGCGACCAGCCGCGCTAGCTAGGCATACTACCCACCTGGCTGGAAAATCTTCCCTTTTCTGATTTAATTGACTGACTCGTTCTCGTTGTAGGTGTTGGAGGTCAGCGGCTCCAAGGCCGTGGTGCAGGTGTTCGAGGGCACCTCGGGTATCGACGCCAAGAACACTCTTTGCGAGTTCACCGGCGACATTCTCCGCACACCCGTCTCTGAAGACATGTTGGGTAACGAGCTTTGAAGTTATAATGACAACATTTTATGTTTGTTACTTAAAATTTACTGAGCTGATTGCTCACTAGGTGGGGGCACATGCGACACATGACAAAGACAAACACATTAAATGCCCTGACATGTAGTCAGAACAACCCTACTGAAAGAGATAGATGTATAACAATAACAGAGATAGCTGCTCTACATGTAGTTTTTTTTTATTACTCATTCTTTGTTGGGTGGTTGATTAGATGTGGATGTATCCACGCCCACAGAAGATTATAAACTCAAAATAGACAGGGCAGATTAAAATTTAACTTGGTATGATTATATGCTTCTTTATGGGTCAATATATTTTTTTTTCCTTGGAGAAGGATACTCTGATCACTAAAAATGGCGTGCACAACTAGCCATTATTATTTTAAATTCTCTCATTTAGGTCGTGTATTCAACGGCTCCGGTAAGCCCATCGACAAGGGTCCCCCGATCCTGGCTGAGGACTTCCTTGACATCCAGGGCCAGCCCATCAACCCCTGGTCCCGTATCTACCCCGAGGAGATGATCCAGACTGGTATGTTTACTATCGACCGTTGGGAATAACTTGGAAAATAGAATATGCTATATAATACAATGTGTATGTGAGCTAACACAGAGCTTGGAGTTAAATAAAGTTGTTCAGGATCAAGAGTAAAAGCTGTTGCAATTACTTTTTGTTTAGATATACAAGCTTATCATAGTTAAATTGTAGGAAATTTAAATATGCTTGTAACATAATATGCAACATAATAATAAGCAGTCTTGAGGTTTTGTATTATTCGACTAACACATTCTATATTTCATCAGAAAGGAAGCCTGTTTTAGAGTGCATTGTTTTCTAATGCCTGTTTAAGTGTGGCCTGGTTTATAATGCCTCTTTTAGTGTGGCCTGGTTTATAATGCCTGTTTCCACCGCAGGTATCTCCGCTATTGATGTGATGAACTCCATCGCTCGTGGTCAGAAGATCCCCATCTTCTCGGCTGCTGGTCTGCCCCACAATGAAATTGCCGCCCAGATCTGTAGACAGGCCGGTCTCGTCAAGGTATGCAACTATCAACAAGTAGCAACCTCTTGAATCCCGCTATAAGAAGATAGAAGTACCAAATAATAATAATATCGCTAGACATTCATTGATGTATTTTGGGTACCGTATGTATATAAAGTGGACTGGCAGCAAACTCAATATTTAATACTTATATAGATACTAAATTCTATAATAATAAAACAACTTATTAAGTAACCCCCCCTCAATTCCGCAGGTGCCCGGTAAATCAGTCCTAGATGACCATGAGGACAACTTCGCCATCGTGTTCGCCGCCATGGGTGTGAACATGGAGACGGCCCGATTCTTCAAGCAGGACTTCGAGGAGAACGGCTCCATGGAGAATGTGTGTCTGTTCTTGAACCTGGCCAACGACCCCACCATTGAGAGGATCATCACACCGCGTCTGGCTCTGACCGCTGCCGAGTTCCTGGCGTACCAGTGCGAGGTGAGTTGCGAATCACCAGACGAACACCAACCGTACGGTCCCAAATTAAGCAACGCCTGTATTATGGGGCGACATCTGTATGATTTTTTAAATGGGTGTGTTTGGACAATTCCGATTATAATAGTTACAAAATTCCGACACCACATAAAGATTACAAATGCGCTAAGGAGCGTAAGATTGAAGGTTATTATACCCTTTCTGAATCAGTCTGTATAAATATTTTATTTTTCTCCCTACATACATCCCACTATCCCACTAATCCCACTAGTATTATAAATGTGAAAGTTTGCATGGATGTTTGTTACTCTTTCACGCCAGAACGGCTGAACGGTTCTGGATGAAATTTGGCACAGAGATAGATTATAGTCTGGAATTTTTATCCCGGTAAAATAGATGGTTCCCGTGGGATAGATTTGTTTAAATTTTTCATAGAGTACCAATAAATTAATTTCTCATACATTTGATTCTGAGGTAGGAAGTTGGCCGGGACAGCTAGTATTGCACAATGTACAGTTTAGTATCATTTTTTTGTATTACACTGTATATTCCTAACATTGATGTATTGTGTTACAGAAACACGTGCTGGTCATCTTGACCGACATGTCTTCGTACGCCGAGGCTCTGCGTGAGGTGTCTGCCGCCCGCGAGGAAGTACCCGGACGACGTGGTTTCCCAGGTACACTATCAGATACTCTATAGCAGCCTATCCCAAAGTGGGCGATAACGCCCCTTGTGGGCGCTGCAAGCCCAAAGGGGGGCGGTAAGAGACCCAGAAAAAATGGGGGCGTTGTGTAGAACAACGCCCCCATTTTTTTTCTTACAATAATATCTGTCAAAAGTGACAGTTACTATGCGGTTGCTGTTCGATTATGAATCGATTGTGTTAGCAGACTTGGGGCCCTGGATTCGAACCCGGGACCTTCGGCACAGAAAGCAGGGTCACCACCAAATGCGCTAATCAGGCCGTCGATCAGGAGTAATTATTGTTGGTGTCGTCCCACAGGTTACATGTACACGGATTTGGCCACCATCTACGAGCGCGCCGGGCGTGTGGAGGGCAGGAATGGCTCCATCACACAGATCCCCATCCTGACTATGCCCAACGACGACATCACCCATCCCATCCCCGATTTGACGGGTTATATTACCGAGGGACAGGTTAGTATATATAATAATTCCAGCCCTTTTTTAATGTCCCACTGCTGGGCACGGACCTCCCCTCAATGCGAGGGGGGATTAAGCCATAGTCCACCACGCTGGCCCAGTGCGGGTTGGCGGACTTCACACTTATAAGGCTAAGGTTAGTATATAAGGCTTCGAGAAATAATGTGCGGAATACTCAAAGTCGAAACATTCATTTCGTAT
Organism: Pheosia gnoma; assembly: GCA_905404115.1. Lineage (NCBI taxonomy): Eukaryota > Metazoa > Arthropoda > Insecta > Lepidoptera > Notodontidae > Pheosia > Pheosia gnoma. Next base: position 1,393,923 of record FR989916.1, read on the forward strand.
AGACTTATAAATTGACATTTTAATTTTTTTTAACTACTACGATCAGATCGCTTCCTCAACTGAGAAGATCCGGCAAGGAACTCAGCGGGCTTGTCTTTTTTTTTCAAATTTTCTCTCGGTTTTGGTGGAAACCGGGCCTAATTCGGCCTGGCCCACTAGGTACGGTCACGAACGCGAATATGGGACCTATTCCCTAGATCTGTTCTATGACACTCATAATGCAATAAGGTCGAAAGCTCCACATCTGAGAGTAATTGCCTCCACTAACAGTAGTCAGTGCATAACACTTTTTGTTTCTCTAGCAAGTGTGTGCATTAAGAAGTCAGAATTTCCATTTTAAAAAAAACATTGTTGCCAAAAAAATGTCATTCGTGATTTTTGCGAGCAATTTTTTTATTGACTTAAAATCAACTTCACATATGCGCTACAGAAGCACAGGTTCAAAGTTACACATTCTGAATCACACTGTCCAATCACAGAAATTCATGAAATTTAAAATATTCTCAGTGAAGCGGCAGACACTTGTCAAATTACTAGACCCACAAATGTATGTTTAAATATGAACATTATTTTCTATCTCTTTCTGTTGCACAGATCTACGTAGACCGTCAGCTACACAACAGACAGATCTACCCGCCAGTGAATGTGCTGCCATCTCTGTCGCGTCTGATGAAGTCCGCCATCGGCGAGGGCATGACCCGCAAGGACCACTCCGACGTCTCCAACCAGCTGGTGAGCTCTCAGTCCCATTTCCATTCCTGTGATTGTACTGGACACTCGGAATTGATGGCTTTGAGTGCGCCAGATCTGAACTACACTTGAGCACATTATCACACAACCAGGGCCATAGTAGCTGTCACTTTTGACGGATACTGTATGGGATATCTGACAAAAGTGACAGTTACTATGCGGTTGCTGTTTGATTATGAATCGATTGTGTTAGCAAACTTGGGGCCCAGGGTCCGGACATGTCGTTCAAGGAGATTCCTATTCATCGGGATATCTTAAAATTTTACTTACCCATTCAACAACTTGCTTAGTAACGTAACATTAGTTTATGAAGGGGTTTCCTGGGTTTTGAATGGAAATTAAAAAAGTTATATGGGAAACCCCTTCGAACGGGTTTTATCGGGTTCATCGAAGTCGCGGCCAGATGCTAGTTAACTGTTCAATGACACGTGCGTTTGTTTCTCAGTACGCTTGCTACGCCATTGGTAAGGATGTGCAGGCGATGAAGGCTGTCGTCGGTGAAGAGGCGTTGACGCCTGATGACCTGCTCTACCTCGAGTTCCTCACCAAGTTCGAGAAGAACTTCATCTCGCAGGTGAGTACACGCATAGACGGCGCTGGTGGTACCTCCGTCAATTGATGCCACGACCGTTGCAAGCTCAAATAAACTTGGACGTAACATCGAAAGATTTAGACCCTCTGCCAAATATATTGCCTAATCTGCCTATAAGCTGTCATTAAAACTAGTTGACTTTCGATAAATGCCATTTTGGATCGCTTTGAATTTTAACCCCAACCTGTCCTCCCAACCAACCAACCAACTTCAAGAATTGGCAGAAAAAATGCAGTATGTTGGTTGTAGGCGGCTCCATTAGTTAAATAATCAAAGTTGTTGCTAGGTAATGTCGGGTACTGCATACGACACATAATGTGAACATAAATGTCACTTCTGATGAAAAAAATGTCAGAATGATGTACTAATGATCTCGGGTTCGAATCCTAGTTAGAGAAATACTAGGATATATTATTATATATAATATTTCTTTAAGTTACAAATTAGACTACATAATTACGCCAATATCTTCGGAACAAAGAGTAGTTCACAGAGCATGAAACATAGAGCAACCTAGAGTTACTAATATAGAAAATATGTTCTGATATCTAACACTAGTAGAGCCTAACTTTGTGTGATGAACACGAATGTTTGTGGTTGGTGTGTTCGTCTGGCGATATTATAATAATAGTTACTTTCATTCGACTGTTTCGCAACCCGCCATCTGCTGTCGAACACATAATAACAACACCGAGTACTAATGATAGAGTAATCACTAATATTCTGTCTCGTTCACACAGGGTAACTATGAGAACCGCACAGTGTTCGAGTCGCTAGACATCGGCTGGCAGCTGCTGCGCATCTTCCCCAAGGAGATGCTGAAGCGTATCCCCGCCTCCGTCCTCGCCGAATTCTACCCGCGAGACTCGCGCCACTAAACCCCGGCAACACCATCGCCCCTAGGAACCCGTGGTCGACCCAGATACTCTACGAATTAACACGTCACAATATACACGCTCGGTTGAACAAAATACGACTAATTCGATCGATACACCAACTAAATATGAATAAATTGATACGTTTTAGTTAGGGGTGAGAATTAGCGGTCTTAGACACGAACATAAGTGTTTCTGTGCACATGCTTGTGCTTAGAGTATCTGGGGATTTGTTCTAACTATTTATGAGATTATTCTACAATTGTTTCTAGAACAATCGAGCAATATTTAAAATGGCCACTGACCGCTTGCTGTATAGTGGGAGGTGAGCGTCGATCACGCCAACCTTGTAAGATAAAAATACTGTTTAATAGTAAGTTGTTAATAGTATATTATTATTGTGTATTACATGTATTATGATCAAGTTACAAAATTATATAAAATCGCGTTTATCGTTAATTACAGCCATCATGGATACCGTCTCGTGTACCTATATAATTTATTTTCCAACACACAGGATCGTGTATGAACGATTAATAAATTATTATATTTTTCATTTGATGGTTTTTCTTTACGGTGCTTCGGATGTTGAAAATGCATTAATTGATTTTGTGTGCACAAATTGTTGACATGTGTTCAAATTATAATCGTACGAAACAATGTTGTAAATCAAGTAACGTTTTATCATGTGATGTGACAAAACATTTATGTAAATACGATAGTCCGGTAACGAGGTGTTACATTCCAAATTGAGTCCTCGTTCGATACGAAGCTAAAACTGTATTACAGCGACTAAAAGTGAATTAGGATACTGTTGTTGTCAATGGAAATAAAAAGCTAGAAAAATACATTTTCGTTTTTTTTTTTCTTAATATTAAATAGACATTTGCAACAAAATAACCTCCTCCTTTTTGAAGTCGGTTAATAATAAGAAGTCTCGCCAGATGAACACACCAACTGTACGGTCTGGAAATTAAGCTACGTTTGTATTATGGGTACCGTACAATGTACTAGGGCTGACGACGATCGCACTTACGCACGGTACTTTATATAGATACTAAACATCCATGCATGACTTGGATACATACTTTCGTACTCATCGCACAAAGTTTGCCCATACCGGCATTCGAACCGAGGACCCTCGGTGCAGAAGCAAGATTAATACAAACTGGGCTAATCACAGCAATTTTTTTTATTATAGACCAACTTATGGTCTCATTAAAACCAGAATAATGTATTTCAAATCTTTTATTTCACTTATTACAATTTGAGAACACTATTTACATGTAGGTGTTTCACGACGTTGTTCAGTGGAATGAGACACATTTCTATATCAATGCTGAACCCCAAATTCAAAGAAAATAATCCATTTACAATGACATTAAACAATATTTTTTCACTAGAAACATGCATCATAATGCCATTGTCAATGGATATATTAAAATGTTCTCTGAATTTGGGTTTTAATCCCCACAAACGGAATATAGGGGACATCATAGACACTAAGTTAAGTATTTTCTTAATTAACAAACTCGACGATTTATCGCATATTTACTTGGTAAAAAAAAATGCATTTCCTAACAGTATTATTTTCAAGCGAGTGCATTTTGACATTAAAACTAACCAGCTATGCCAACTATGGCCTCTGACGCGAAGTACTTAACATCCACGTCGGGATCCACGTTCAATTTCTCCAGCACAGGTTTCACTTGCGGCTGGATAACCGCTGGGTCTAAGTACGGGGCCATCTTCTGCAGCGTTTTGGCAACATTGAACCTCACATTTGCGACATTATCATCAGCCATAGACAAAACAGTCGGCAGAAGGACTCTTGTAGTAATATCCTTGCCGCACACTTCGGAGAGAACGTTGATACAGAATAAATATGTCATTCTGTGCAGATAGTTTTGTTCGCGCGACATGGCTAATACTTTCGGTATGACGTTCGTCTCGGCCCACTGTGAGCCGTATTGCTCCACCAACTTCTTGAGGTTCAATGTGGCGGCTTCGCGGATTGCGTACACGTGATCGATGAGCCACGACATGCACAGTCCAGTGAGTTTTTCGTCGAAGAACTCTTGTCCAAGTTGTCCGGCTAACAGCGGCATGTGCTCTATGATCGCGAGTCGCACGCGCCACTTCGTGTCTTCGGCGAGCTCTACTATCGCCGGGAGGAGGGATTGAACCAATTGTTGTATGCCAATGACCTCGTTAACGCACTCGAGGTTCGATATGATGTTGAGCCTAACTTCAGGGCACTCGTCTTTGAGTTGTGTGAGGAATAGCGGCAGGAGGTGTTCTATGGTGTTTTGACGGCCGACAATGGGACTCAGGCCCATGATGACGGAGGCGAGCGCGGACTTGACGTGTTGGTTGGCATCGCAGACTAAGTCCTTGATTTGAGGCAAGATCATGGTCATGATGATGTGCTCCTGGTGAGCCTTGTCGAGGTTCATGCAGAAGTCCTTTACCTGCAATGTTTGGTAACTTATTTAGCATACACGCGTGTAATTATATTGGTTCTATTGCTTCAAACGGGTTTCAGAAAGGTCAAATTTGCGTAGCGACTATTTCGCATATGGTTTGACGACTTCTTTTAAGCATTATAGATAGCATCCGAGCATAATTAATTTACGCACAGATCTGAATGTATATATTGGTATGTAAAACGTTTAATATCAATAATCCCTCCTTTGCATCGCACAATCGGGTGAAAATAAAACGAAGACATATTTAATCTATATAAAAAATCGGTGTAGTCGATTCAATTCTCGATTCTGAACCATCTAGTTTCAGGTTTTGTTATTATTTCAACTACACATTGTATAATTGTATCATAATTTTCATCAAGCCCTACTCACTTTGCCAGCTGCTGCGGCTCGGACCTCAGCCTCTGTGTCCTTCAGCAGAGCCTGAAAGATCTGAGCCAGGTCGGCGCGAGCCAGCTCGGGTCCTACCGCCTGCTGAAGCTCTACGAACCTATAAAAGCAAATTAACAATTGTAGCGATATTGATGTAATAGACAACGCTGATCTTGACATAGTCATGGGCCATCGCCGAAAGACAATTCTTTCTTCTATCTTTTCATTAATCACACGCATGAATACTTGTAATTAGATTTTAGCATTCATGTTAGTATGTTTATTATTTATTTATTAAAACTCGATACGCACGAGCCAGTTATTGCGCGGAGCGTTGTGTTGTGATCGCGTGGTTTGCGATACATTGCGCACTCACAACATTTATAACCCATGACATTCGATACAAATGATTGATCTTATTTTTAAGTGTAACCTTTACCGAAATTCACATCCTGTATACCATCCAAATTACATCCACCGGTTTAGGTTGTGCATTGTTTATCATACAGTCAGTGTTAAGAATATTATTAAATAGAAGATTAAATAAATGAGCGAAAAGGGACCCCACCATGGACCATAATTTAACTTTTCATGTTCTCCCAAGATGTCTGTAAAAAAATCTATTAAATATACACAGCTTCACTCATAGGGGGATTTATTTCATCATCATCTATCGTCATACTATCGTCTAGAGTACCTGCTAACGATATGGAGGTTCTTATATTTGAAATAACGATGAAAGATTTTGACACTGGCAAAAATACCACTATATTGTAGCCAATTGCCAGTCTAAAAACAGAGAAAGAAGAAGAAAGAGAGAGAAAGAAGAAGAAAGAGAGAGAGAAAGAAGAAGAAAGAGAGAGAGAAAGAAGAAAGAGGAACAAGTATCGGCTAGTTGTCGGGCGGCAGCGGCACTCACTTGTCGGCCACCATGTACCGCACGCGCCAGGAGGTGTCGCCGGCGCGGTCGCGCACGGTGGGCATCACCAGCTGCTCCATGTCCTCCGGCGGCAGCAGCGCCGCCACCGCCGCGCACGCCTCCGCCGCCAGCAGCCGCACCGAGTCCTGCTCGTCCTGCACCACCACACAACGATATCATGTACGTACTATATGACATTTACATTACATTACTGACAAAATAGAGAACCAATTATTTTTTTGTCTGTCATTTATACCGGTAACTAAAACTTCGTACCGCCTCAGAATTAAATATATAAGAAAAAAAATTGTTTTTTCCCACGTATTAATAGTTATTCTGCTATTCGGGACAGAGACGAATTAAAAAAAAAGATCATAAAATCAGCCCTACCATTCTTGAGTTAAAAATGGTGTAGCTAACATGATTTTGTTTTATATATATATATAGATGATAGCTATCAAATCATATTGATTTGATAGCCTTATTCTTTCGTCCTGAATATAATTAAGTATATTTCTTGATAACATCTATTGTATGTATTTTGGGGTCGAGTCACCTTCGTCCGTAGGAGAATTAAGTACCCTCGAGATACCATACACGTGACCCTGGGTGGTGCCAACTAGGTGACAACTCTACTGGTGGTAGGCTTCGGCCGTGGTTAGTCACCACCCACTGAACAAAGCCATGTCGCCAAGCGGCCTAGCCGTGTTCCGGCATGATGTTCGGTGTTGCCATTCATGGATGGCGGGTCAGATCAGTTGCGCTGCATGTGCCTAGTGAATGTAGCGTTTCGATCTACTGCCGCCTTCCTACCTAGGCAAGTATGCTCCATCGTAGATCTCATCGTCACTTACCATCAGGTGAGATCGAGATCAAATACTTGCCTACAATGTATAAAAAAAAAAAAGAAAAGTGTCGATCAAATCAGTCAAATATTGTCAATGCTTAACAGGTACCGGTACGATTTTCTCGTAAAGTGGGTATGCAAAAAGACATATCTAGGCTTCAAATAAAAAAACTCTCCGTTTGCAGGAGGAGCTTTTTCATAAAATGATTCAGTATTCATTTACTGAAAAAAAAAAACATCTCAGAAAGATAAGTCTAGGTAAAATACGAACTAATGTTCTTATTAACTAATTCACTGTTTATTATCGTTAATTTGTTGTTTTTTCAGATTGTTAACCCCGGTAACACTGGTTCGTAGTACGACCCCAGGTGTAGCCCGTAAATAAGACACTGACCTGCGCCAAATTAACGAACATCGGTATGAGGTCGCTCTTGACGTACTCCACCTCCACGACGCGCGCGAACTCGCCGAGCTTGAAGGCGGCGGCGCGGCGCACCATGGGCGTGTCGTCGCGGCACAGCGAGCGGAAGTGCTGGCGCAGCTCCGCCTTCACCGGCGCCGACACGCGCGGGTAGCACACGCTGCGGGCGGGGGACAAGGATGGGACGATCGCGACATTAGCTCAGAGAAACGAACGGAATATTGATCGATGACAATATTCAAAATCGACAGACTAACACATCAACTGTATATTCTCAAAATAAGTGATGGACTGAATGGGTTCCCAGTTTATAATGTAATTACTTATGTACATAATAAACATCAAAGCAAAGTAAATTTTATTTTCATTATAGATATAGACAATGGTCATGGTAATGTAAAAGATCTATTTTAAAAAAGAGCAACCATGGAGTTTCTTGCCTGTTCTTCTCCATAGGAACGGCGTTCCGAACGGGTGGTAAAGCAATAGCATAATATTTTTGTAACTTGACGATTCATAAGTACTGTACAATAATGGTCTACGTGAATAAAAAATATTCTGATTCTGGTAAAATAAATTGCAGTTCCAAGCTGCTGCTGCAAGCCTGCATCTTGGATATCTGAGTACAATATATATTCTTGCTCATCACACACAGTTTGCTGCCTATTGCCTTCTGCATCCTGTGGCCCATTACATTGTCTAATGGTGGAACAATTTTTACAAATTTTGATTTGTACATAATTTATAGCTTCTATTCAGCAATACACGAACGAAAAAATTGCTGTGTGTAGGGATGTTTTTCAGAGTGCTTCTTGATGTCACACCGACATTGAGCTACACAGCACGACATAGAAAGACTAATTAACCTGTTAGTTACCTGAACAGCCCACAAGCAGAAGCCCGCGAAGTAAACCAGTCACCGCCAGCCAGACGTTGGACTAACGGTACAAAGTGTTGCTCTAGAGCTTGCGGGGAGTGGTGTGCAGCCACAGCACGGAGAGAGGCAACAGCCTTCTCACGAACAACGGTTTCTTCGACAGTGGCAAGAGTCTCAAGTGGTGGGAGGAGACAGTGAGCGAACTCACCACCACCAACAAGGTTGATGAAGTTACCTGTAAATATGAAAGATGGTCAGAGTTTAAAATACAATGTCAAGTGTTCGAAGAGGGGTGGGAAGGCTCCCTCGAAGCCCATTAGGGAAAGCGGAATATGTCTTACACCATAGTGAAGAACAAGGCCATAATACATAAAATGTTAGGTTTTTGGTGCATAATTTTTTTTTTTGCTACCCTCCATATGTATTAATTATTCGTCTGAGGTAAATACAAAGAAATCTTGGGTATCCAGCAGATAAATATTGTTGGTGATTTATAAAATTTGGTTGACAGATTTTCAAATATACACCTTGTGTTGTTATGAACATGATAAAGAGCAGATAATATCGCCACACTAGCACCCGATGCTAAGCAATACTTGTATTATGGGTACCGTATAATGGATTGGGGGTGAACCTAGTGTTTATATAGATATTAAACCTTCATCACTCAGGTACAAACATTCCTACCCATCGCACAAAGTTTATCCCAACTAGGATTCGTGCCCGGGACTCTGCACAGAATGCAGGGTCCCTACCAACTGCGCTGATCAGGTCGTCAACATTAGCTGCTACTCGCAGAGGAAAGTGGTTTTAGATGAAAATGATTAATATCAAGACTACTGGCGGATTCATCTTTCCATGGCTAATACAAGTACTGAATACAAATATTTGTTGCGTACTTACCGAGTTGTTCAGCCAAGGCCAGCAGCACCTCGTCTTCATCGTAGATGGTCTCTGTCAGGAATGGGATCAGCTCCGATCTGGTTCTCTCGACGCCAAGGGCTAACGCGATGGTCGATAGCTTCTTGATAGAATTCAATCGAAGTTGAACATCCTCGTTTTTTAGTTCGTCAATAAGCACCGCAATGGGATACAGTGACTCATCCGTCCCGGAGTCGCTCGCTGCCATTTTATCGTATATATCGCTGCTTCGATTTCAAAATTCACAAACTGCGTTATTATTGAGCACTAAACTACCGATTTCAAAAGATAATTTTAGAAAAAAAACGAACACTATTGAACTCAATGCAGCAAAATGGCAGCTACACATTTTTTTTAATTTTTATATCCGCCATGTTGTTTCCGTGGAACAAAGGCGTTTGAGCCATATCGGCATAATAAAAGCTACCACTTATCATAGTCCACAGCCACTTATTTTAAGATTTACACCACAAACCTTTTTAATAGAGTAACAAGGAAAAGTTAGAGGACATTAGTAGAGGAAAAGAAATATAAATCTGTTGTCAACAATTTTGACATAGACATTATTATTTTGATGTTATTTACACTTTTTTTTTTACAAACAATATATTTTACTTTTTAGATAAATGCTATGGGCCAGGATGAGGACAGCATTAACACGTCTCTTGCGCACATTGTGCTGGTCTGCGTGGCCGGGAGGGGTATTAGTCGGATGCAGGGCAAGAGTTTTACACATCCAGGGATGCATGCCAATTTTTTCATACACGGATTACTCGGATTCTTACATTACCAGAGTAAGTCGAGTATTGCGGCTCTAGAGAATCTCTCTGTTGCATCTTTATAGATATCACCGTAAAATAGTTTACGTCTATTAATACTGTGTAGATAATGTGTTATCACATTTTGTGTGTGTGTGTATGATCACATATATATGGTCCTAGATCTGCCTACCTACATAAAAATATATATAAACGCTCCATTGATTTTTGCAGGCGGAAGATTCAACAACGATTTCCAGGCAGCCTATGGTGTAAGCTACAAAGCGTCCCGCTACCTCGCTCTGCCATGCCTCATGGCGGACCTCTACCGTAGCAACAGCAACCTAAGCGTCATCCACCTTGTTTCTGGCCTCATCCCATTCACAATGGCAATAGCTGGGCAAGACAACGTACCGTTGGGCAATATGATGATCGCTTGCAATATTGTCTCGCTCGGGTATTATGCGGTACAGAACGACAGGCAGTGGGCGTGGTTCACAGCAGCGGCGGGCCTCGCCGCCTATTTCGTGGCCCCACAGACAGGCCAAAGAATATTGTATCCGCTGGGACTCGCGCTGATGGAATATTGCGCGTATCGGTTGTTTCACATACATTATGATTCGTCCAGTCCGACGGCTCGTGTGTGAATAAATGTTTGTTTAACATTTTCAATTTGTCTGCTTTATATACATATATATCTTGTTAAATCAAAATAAATGTCGCCAGACGAACACAACAACTATACGGTCCCACACTAAGCGACGCTTGTATTATGGGCACCGTACAATGGACTGATGGCGAACTAATTATAGAATACTTATATAGATGTTAAACATCCATAAATCCATGGTACAAACATTCGTGCTTATCACACAAAGATTCTTCCCTGCCAGGATTCGAGCCCGGGACCCTCGGCACAGAAAGCAGGGTCACTACCAACTGCGCTAATCAGGTCGTCAAGTGTTGTCACCTACATTCGCAAGTTCCCTAAAGGGGTTGACAGATATATCTACATGATGGTTGTACTAAGCTGTAGTTTAGGCGCGTACCTACAGATACCAAAGTCGAGGCGCAGGCGAGGCATGGTCTTAAAAGAGGCGCCTCTTGTAATTTACCCGTAGGACCCAATTAACCAGCTTTAATAGATCTGGAGTCGAGGCTTCGGCTCTGCCGCTCCTCTCTGCCATTTGTTTAATTCAGTCATTACGGCATAAAGTACTTGCGTGTAAATGTATTAAAATGGGCGATGTTTAGAAAAAAATAATAAATTATACAGCTTTACCTTAAACCACGCGACTGAATTTCAGGCTCATCAGAATATTTTTTATTCATATAAACCATTAAGAACAGTACTCATGAATCGTCAAAAAAGTAACAAAATGCTAACCTACAACTTTACCACCCGTTCGGAATGCCGTTCCTATGGAAAAGAACGGGCAAGAAACTCCATGGCTGCTCTTTTTCAAAAGATCTTTTACATTTTTGAGCAGCATACATTGTTAGGGGTATGTGAGAACAATGTAGGAACGGCTAGGCAGTCATTAGCAGCCGACTAAAACTACTTACTTTTACTCTACTACGAAGTTAGTCAAGCTATTAGGTATCTCCATATTTATATGCATCCGATTCACAAAGAAAAAGAAATAACATAATTCTCCAAACCTCCAGAGTATGACTATACCCACCGCGTCAGGAAGCAAAGCGTGATAATTGAATCTCACATAACAATAAAAGAAAAACCTCTTGTTAGATACCTATTCGCATAAGTCGGGTAACCAACCGTGTCTGGCTGAAAGGGTGGCTAATGCAACCCCTAGGGTGCTGCCTACTCCTACTGAGACAATCACATTACTGTAAAATGAGCCTTTGTTTCAAATTGTTGTTGAGAAAGAATCATCATCTCAAATCATCTGGGCTCATTCGTAGCCCAACCGTCCTGAGGATGCCTCGTTTAGAGGCGAAACACGTGTCGAATACTTTTTTAGATTCGCTTCGTTTCGCGGAGAATTGCATTTCATTTGGGGTCCCGTGACTCGTGATAGATAGTTTCTCGACTAACATCTTAGAGGAGTTCGGTGTTGCTGGCTTCTTTAATTATCGATCGAACTTGTTTGGTTTATAATTGGAAAAGTCGACAAGCCGAGGATCAGTGGTGGGTTCCGTTAACAATAGATTTCCGCCAAGTATCGCCTAGTTCTATCAATTATGAGAAGGAATCATCCTTGCATGTTTTGGCTCTGTGGGGCGGGTAACTCTGTTCCCTCTAATATGGTTAAGGAGAGCGATGGCGATGCTCAAGACTCAAGCCATGCTCATCCTTAGGCGATATACCGACAAGACCGTTATAGAATGGATCACTAATTTCCGTAGCATCTGCAACCAGGTTTTGTCTAATTGCCAGTGGATTAATTAGTAGTCGCACAGTCAAGATGAGCGAGCTAGGAGCTCTTTTACTTGACTTTAAACGAATTAATTTGCATTTCTTCCAATTTACAATCGCGCGTCTGTTCTTTTTTTTAAAACTATTTTTAGATCAAAAGAGTAGAACCTTTTTTTGCTTATCATTATTTGTCCAATCTACATATTTATAACGATCATGATTAGCGCATTTGGTACTGACCGTGCTTTCTGTGCCGAGGGCCCTGGGTTCGAGTTTTGGTAGGGACAAACTTTGATGAGCTCGATTGTTTGTACCCATGTCATAGATGTTTAATCTTTACATATAAATAAAATTGGAGTGTCTGTTTGTAATATTAAAATAACCGCTTTTTACCAAGTGCATTTGGATGTATACACGTTACCTATACCGAAACAACAATTTTTATATTTTCTGTCTGTCTGTCCGTCTGTCCGTCTGTCTGTCTGTCTGTCTGTCTGTCTGTTTGTTCCGGCTAATCTCTGAAATGGCTGGACCGATTTTGAAGGGACCTTCACTGGCAGATAGCTGATGTAACAAGGAGTAACTTAGGCTACTTTTATTTTAGAAATAAAAACAGGATCTCACGAAAAAAAATTAAAACCAATGTTGCAGCGCAGCGCCTGATTAAGTTTGATAGCAACAACCTGCAATGCGTCCCGCGGGCTCAGAATGGGCGAGCAGGCTGTTGTCAACGGTTGTCTTTGTTAAATACCACGCGGATGAAGTCGCGGGCAACAGCTAGTATCTATATAAGTATTTTGTGCTAGGTTCGCCCAGATTATATTGTACAGTATCGTTAATACAAGCGTTGCTTAGTGTGGGAACTTATAGTAGGTATGTTCGTCTGGCGAGATTTTTATTATTATTTTAAGGAATCTTCTTTAGAAAGATTAATTTCTTGGCTGCTAGCTTTGTTAAGACTCATTTAAATCTTTCCAGTGGTTTCTGGTTGAAACATGCACCGATGGACGGACAAATAGATATACTATATTGTGTCTAGCACAGTATTAGCTATAATACTACTTGGACACATTAAGATAATGTACCCTGGGCTCTTAGTACGAGTTTTGTATTTCTTGAAATACCGATCCAGCTATCGGATGTTTTTACACATTTATCAGTAAAGCTGCATACTTTCGCTAGGGGCGCTGGTGTAAAACGTATAGAAACGTTAAAATGACCTAATGTGTAGAGTCAGTAGGTACCCAATAATCCCCTGATACATCATTCTCACATACCTATAACAATTTATTGCTCAAAAATGTAAAAGATCTTTTAAAAAAAAAGAGCAACCATGTAGTTTCTTGCCCGTTCTTCTCCATAGGAACGGCATTCCGAACGGGTGGTAAAGTAGTAGCATAATATTTTGTAACTTTTGACGATTCATAAGTACTGTACTTAATGGTCTACGTGAATAAAAAATATTCTGATTCTGATTCATCTAGAATCTAGATGGTTCTGTGTGCCTTATATCTGTACGAACAATTATTTCATATCACCGTGTCCAGATATCAAGTTTCAATCATTGTTTCCCTAGCCCTAGATCCATTAGCGAGTAACTGATACTTTGAGAAACAATTATATATCGCGATGTACTCGTGCACTTATTTTTGTTGTACTCAATTGAGTGTGGCGCGAGAATGGAGCTTCCCAGAGCGACGATATTTTAACAAAATTTCGACTCCGACGCACCTTATTAGGCATTGGCAAATAATAATAATACCAGCCCTTTTTAATGTCCCACTGCTGGGCACGGGCCTCCCCTCAATGTGAGGGGGATAAGGCCATAGTCCACCGTGCTGGCCTAGTGCGGCCTTGGCGGACTTCACACATCTTTCGAGGGGTTCTCTCAGACATGTAGGTTTCCTCACGATGTTTTCCTTCACCGATTAGCAAGTGATAATCGTGGTTGAAAGTAAGATTAGCCCATGAAATTGCAGAGGTGCGAGCCGGGGTTTGAAACTTTGAACCTGCGATCCTCGTTACCGTGGCAAGCGTTCTACCATCTTGGCTATCACTGCTTTTTTTGGCAAATATCGATTGGCTAATTCGTTATCTACGATGGAATTACCCCTTTTGGCCTGGAGGAGGGAGATTATGAATTTTCTATACGTAAATGATTTTCAAAATATATTAGAAATGGGCGTTTATTAAATAAGTGGTACCTGGGTACAAAGTTATGAGTCATATTAGTATTATTAGACTTTTTAAAGTTGAGTAACTTGTTTTTAAATGTAACTTAAGTGTGTAGGAGGCAGAAAGGATCCAAGGGTGTCAGGAAATGTCCACAAGTGGGGGGAGTTGACTATTGCCATGACAGCTGCCAGGAAAACACTTCTTGATCAGTGGGGGGAGGGGGGGGGGGGGTCGAACTCTTAACCAGAGACAATAAGCAACAACAGCGATCCGAAAAGTGTCGAAAATATTGTAGAATGTACCTATGCATAAAAGTTGGACTAGCAATGGCGGTTTGGTCTACGGCCTTGACCATAATATACCTACTCTTGCCTCGTACCTGGAGAGCAAGTGAAGTCGTCGGTCCAGCGCCTGATCTGTCTCTGAACTTGTCAAATTGGTCGCATCGGACTACGACAGTGAGGGAAGAGGTGCACTCTGCACCTGTGCTTGCGCACATGCTTGTGCATTATAATATATCCTGCGTAGACTATGATCCTTTGAGTCGGGCATGACCAAAATTCGGTCAGGAGTAGTATTACCTTTATTAAATAATGTTCAGTCACGTGAAAATAAGCCTATAATTTCTAATGTCATCAGGATCTAGTATCCAAATTCCATATAATAATGCTACAAAATAATACCAGCCCTTTTTAATGTTCCACTGCTGGGCACGGGCCTCCCCTAAATGCGAGGGGGATTAGGGCATAGTAAATCACGCTGGCCCAGTGCGGGTTGGCGGACTTCACACATCTTTCGAGCGGTTCTCTCAGACATGCTGGTTTACTCACGATGTTTTCCCAAATTCCATAAATCACGAAAATATAGGCACCCACGTATTAAAAGCGTAAACGTGTTTCGCGCCAATTTTTATTCAAGATGGCGGATGATTTGCGTTCGGCGTATCGTTATTCCGTCATTTGTTATAACGACAGCCTATTACATGGCTGTCAGGAGGCCGGAGCATTTATCACGCGCAAATGTTTCAGATTACAGTGTAATACGAGTTGTGTGCGATTTAATACCGTAGATGAGAATATTATTGACTGCTATATTATATAAGGTGATTCATAAAGGGTATACTAACCTTTGAAATGTGTTGCGTATGCGCTATAGAAGCGCAGGTTAGGCTTAGTACGGCTTTTCTAAATCCATCCAGCTTAGTATTTTGTAACTTTTGACGATTTATAAGTACTGTACTTAAGGGGGAAGCGCAAGGTCAGGCCGCGAAATTCAAAATGTCAATGGTTTTTATATTTTTACGAAAAATTTGGACATCTTTACGATGTATTTTAGTTTTTGGCGATATTTGCATTCTGCATTGGATGTCTCGATGTATTAAGTTTGCTTAAAAAAATACCTAAAGCGATGCAACACTCCAAAGTTAGTAAAAGTAGCGGTTTTTACAAACCTTAGCGTATTGAGCTTTAGGTATTTATTTACCTAGCGCTTCCACCTTAATGGTTTACATGAATAAAGAATATTCTGATTCTCATTCTGGACATAGATCAAGTAGCCTTTTGTAACGCCTAAGTACGATTTACCGCTGTGTGGCCATCACGTCCGGTGATCTCGGCCGGCCGCTCTCAGCCCGCTAATGGCCACGATTCATTATCACTGCCGTGTTTACGACTTGGTTACAGAGCTATGAAACTGTCTTGTAGACTAAAAGCCTTATTTTCGTGTTGGCATCAAAGTGAGCTGAGTTTCTTTTGTTGAACAGACTGTGACAGCAACTGAGAGATGAATATACAATGTTGTTACTCAAAAATGGGCCCACCCGTTCTTGGGTAGGCCCACTTTTAGAGTTATATATAAAACAGCGCCTTTAAATTTGCGCGAAAAAACAAACGAACTTCAAGAACGATTCACTGACAAATATTGTTATAAACTATAATTCTAATCAGATTCTTCTCCTGTGTCCATTAGCAGGATCAATTTTGAAAAGACACCAACTATAAAAATCACTTATACCCTTAA
Source organism: Pheosia gnoma (assembly GCA_905404115.1). Classification (NCBI taxonomy): domain Eukaryota; kingdom Metazoa; phylum Arthropoda; class Insecta; order Lepidoptera; family Notodontidae; genus Pheosia; species Pheosia gnoma. The sequence continues at coordinate 1,410,318 of FR989916.1, forward strand.
AAGAATCCGAGACCTTAAAAAGTAATTGATACAAACCCAAAAAAAAAACCAGATTCCTCCTCTAATTTCAACGACATTCACTTAGCTCGTAGGCCCGTTTAGATTAGCGATCCTATTGCGGCTCTGCGTAGCCTACTGGCCTACGGATTATTGCTTCGTAGAGATATTTTATTGCTGCCTTTTTATTAACTTTTAGCGGTCTATTGGCGTACGTATTGGGGTACTAACAAAGTGGCCTATAAGCTATGTAGGTACTGAGAGACTGAACATTTGATTTAAATAACGATGTCAAGATTATGTATTACTAGCTGCGCCCCGCGGTGTTACCCGCGAATAAAAGGAATGTGCTTTTTCCCCCCATTTCCTTTTCTGTAAATCATGTCGATCCTTTGCTCTATGAAAAATTAAAACAAATGTATCCCACGGGAACTATACATTTTACCGGGATGAAAAGTAGCCTATATGCTATTCCAGACTATAATCTATCTCTGTGCCAAATTTCATCCAGATCCGTTCAGCCGTACTGGCGTGATTGAATAACAAACATCCTTCCATCCATCCGAACTTTCACATTTATAATATTATATACGAGTATATAGTGGGATAGTGGTATTTACAGTCAAATTTATAGACTATTTCTAAAACGTTTTAAATTCTGTATAGTTAATGTATAACACTCCTTGTATATACCTATACAAGGAATGTTTTCGATTTTCGTCGTGATCGTTAGGAATGTAATCGTCTTATTAATATCGAATAGTTCATCAAATGAGCAGCCGGCCTAATTGTCGCGCGTTTGTCGAGTTACTGCCGAATTGTTATAGTCTGCCGCCACTTGTCAAGTGCGTAAAACACTTGATAGTTACGTAGTGCCAGTTAAATTTACGATACCGAAACTGACCTCAAGATATTTGTCCATTTTATTGTTAGCCGACACCGCCAGAAGGGCGGTGATGTGTTTTGAGGGTATGTATGTATGTCTGTTTCTTTCTTCCATAATATTATACTCGAGGTCTGTGCCCGAGGGTTTAGAAATAGCTAGGTATTAACAGAAATCTGACTTTTAATTATTTATATAGGGGGACTATTCCCGATTGTCACCATTGGTAGTGATCCTGCTTTCTGTAGCTAGGTTCCCGGGTTCGAATCTCGGCAGGGACAAACATTGTATGATGAGCATGAATGTTTGATATCTATTTAAGTATTTATGTAATTACAAGTTAACTGGGTCCGCCCCCGGTTTATTATTCGGACAAGTGTTGCGTAGTCTGGAACCATACAGATGGCGTGTTGGTTCGGCAATATTACTATTATGGTCACATTCCAACACGCTGGCCCAGTATAGGTTGGCAGACTTCAAACGTCTCTCAACCATGCAGGTTTCCCCATTTCCATTACCATTTAGCAAGATATTCAGGAAATCACATGGTGCAAACCGGGATACGAACCAACGGCACTCGTTTCCGAGGCAAGCATTTAACCATTTTGGCTATGACTACTAGAATCAGAATATTTTTTAGTCATTTAAACCATTAAGTACAGTACTTATGAATCTTTAAAAGTTACAGAATGCTAAGCTACAACTTTACCACCCGTTCGGAATGCCGTTCCTATGGAGAACAACGGGCAAGACACTCCATGGTTGCTCTTTTTTTTTAAAGTACTGTTTGTTGACCCTTGATCTTAGGCCCTATACTAAGTATGCAGCTAATAATTCGTCCTACTGTCCATCAAATTGGGGTTGGAACGTTCATAAATCGACGTTTTATGTCTGTCATAAACACATCAAAGGTTTTATCGCCTGAGTATGATCTAGGCTTTTGTTTACGAGCTAGCACCGACCAACAACCAGACGGAAAGTTTCTGTGCGCGCAAATGTTACAAGTTGTTTGCGACACAGCGACGACTTTTGATGTCCTATGACCGAATATTTCAAGTGAAAAAAAAAATCACGTCGACCCGTAGACGGAAACCAACGGAGACGTCAATTGTCCAGCGTCCCTTTGCCCAGCAGTGGGATATCACATCACACTAATATTATAAATGTGAAAGTTTGGATGGATGGATGTTTGTTACTCAATCACGCCAGAAGGGCTGAACGGATCTGGATGAAATTTGGCACAGAGATGGATTATAGTCTGGAATAGCACATAGGCTACTTTTTATCCCGGTAAAAAGGACATACTTTTTAATCGCAGGTAACACCGCGGGGCGCAGCTAGTAATTAATAAAACAAAACTAATTGTGGTTTTTTTTCTGTGGATATGTGCTTATCTATATACTTTACCATGATGTGACTTTCTAAACACGGTAACGGTAAATATATTGCGACGGGCAGAGATAAATCTAACTTCTTAAATCTGGAGATGCTTGGGAAGGCCGCGAACCCGCACCAGACTAACCTGATAGAGTATATTAAATGCTACGAAGCAAAGGCCTGTGCCCAACAGTGATACATTTAGATTGGCTATCCACCAAAGCTATGCAGGGATATTGATTTCTTATATTGACGCTAATAATACACATTGATATAAAACAAATTTTAAGCATTTTATCGCGTTTATATTATGTTTTTTACGTTCCCAACGTTTCGGCTGCTTTACAGCAACCATGGTCACGGGAGGACTGAGGTGGTTCACGTCCTGGTGCCATAGTTTAGCAGCCGAAACGACGGGATATCCAGGGATGTTGAGCTTCGAAACTCTTCACTAAAGTCTCGCCCCCTCCCCCCAAGCACTGGAACACCTCTGTCTCCCCTCCAATGGAGGAAGCGAGGTTCTTGATGATGACATTTCAATGCGCGTGACATAAATCCTTGTGGAACCTTTCGCAAGAATAATAATATAAAGTAGACGTGCCCGGACAAAAGCTGTCTCAGAGACAAAGGCTGGCAAAAAGCAACAGTGGTTAGCTTTTTTCGCGTGTAGGGATACCAGGGGAGCACTGCTCTCTATATTTCGTAGGGTTGCCATCATTTCGTCCATTAATATAATAGCTATTCAACCGGGTTAATATACAGCGTCATTCGGAGAGGGCATACTACCTGCGCTTATTTGGCGCGTTCGTAATCCATATTATGTGAAGCCACAATTTCAATATGTCAAAATAAAAAAAAATCTGGTCACAAACTATTCAGATTGCCATTTTGTTGTGACATATTTTAAATGACAACACAGGTCGAATGATAAGTATTTTATTGTATGTACTTTCTGAATTACGCTGACGCAATAAGTTCAGTAAAAATCCCTTCCATGGTAAGTGTATAAACACCTGCCATAAATGCACAGGAATAATCCTTTGATTGCATTGATCAACTAATGGATTCGCGTCAAAAAAAACTAAATATTCTGAAGACCAGACGAATATTCGTGGCGAGTAGCGAACACACCTCCAAAATTAAACTATATCTTTGTATTTGTGCCTACTCGTCTGTGCTCGGCAAGTATCTAAACGTGGCATCAAGAACAAAAATGTTTTTTTTTTAATATTAAAAATTTAACTTTTTTTAAATTGAAATAAAACATGCAGCCAGCATTCCTGCCACCATTCCACGCGGACAAGGTCTTTTGATACATAGTTTGTAGTCACACAATTTTTTTTTGCCTATTTACTTTAACTTTAATTGTAAATATATAACTCATAAATAAAAAAATAATTAAAACCAATTTTACGGATTTTATCGCGTTTATTTTATGTTTAATATCTTTCATTTGACAACCCTATAGAGGAAGCATTAGACTCGCTTTTCTTTTACATTTCGCCTCAGTCCCGACCTATATTAAGAAGCTGAAGTAAATACCACGCTAATTGTATTGGAAGTTGCTATTAACTATAATACAATAGAAAGTCCAATGTTTGCGGTCACTGGTGGTAGTAACGTGCTACCGTCTGATTCATAGAACCTACTTACAAGAGTATCACAAACCATTTTTCTTCTGAAATATTTTTTGTAGTACCCTCAGACGAAGGAATTAAAAATACGGAGGGTCGCGAACAAAATATTGAAGTACAAAAACCCAAGCACATTTGTAAGTATTATAGTATGAAGTCAGAATTTCGATAAGGTCAATTTAATAATCCCGCATTTTTTTTTAAATTGACGTAATGTAATTTTGACTTCACATAATTAGAAATGGCCTCAGAACCATTGGCGGCCCCTTGCATGAGTACAGCAGGATGGCATCCAATAGGGAGAGATGGCGAGACATTGTGAGGCGAGCAACATCAATCCCAGAACAAATACATGACGACCACGACCGCTCTGACAAGAGCGTCACGACTTAGAAGAAGAAGAATGAAGCGCAGGTTTAAGTCTTAGTATACCCTTTCTGAATCCCTGTATATCTAGGATATTTTTTTCGGTAACTACTGTACCTACCTCCTTGTTGTCCCAATTCAGCATTTACTCAAGTTTCAGTGAAAACATAATTTCCGCTGTGGCTTTGCAGACTTCCCCGGGTCCCTTGGATTGGGGCCGAGGGCATTATTGTTTTTCTTTCCTCTAATTTAACCCTGAATCTAACGGCCGCAAATAAACCTCAGAGTTGTCGTAACTTTTCAAGATAACTCATTGTTATAATCTTCGTCCAGAAAATGTGTAGTTTTTTTAACAGTGTAGTACCTACTCAGCACCTTTGTGGGAGAGATAACATAAAACGTGGCCTAATTATTTACTATTCATACCAAGTCCAATTCCAAGTTTAAGCACCATAGATACTAACCAGACGAAGTAAAAAAACATAAAATTAACGCGAAAAAATCCGTAAATTTAGTTTTATTTGACGAAGATCTGACGAAGTATTTTTTTTCCACTATTCGCATTACTTCTTTTGAGGATATTCATCACACTAATATTATAAATGTGAAAGTTTGGATGGATGGATGTTTGTTACTCAATCACGCCAGAACGGCTGAACAGATCTGGATGAAATTTGGCACAGAGATAGATTATAGTCTGGAAGAGCACATACTACTTTTTAGCCCGGTAAAAAGGACATAATTTTTAATCGCGGGTAACACCGCGGGGCTAGTTAGTTAGGTAGTTAGTTAGCTAGTTTCTTATATTTACGCGATTACTACACATTGAAATAGAAATAATTGAACGGTATTGATCGCGGTAATTATTATTTAAATAAACTATTTAATAAAAGCAAATATATTTCCCGATCCCAAAAACAACTTCGAAAATACTATACATAAATGCTATAAATAAATGCTCTGTGAGTTTGCAATTTACGAAACAACTAGTGATAAGTGCCGAAGTTTTTATGCATCGAACGGTACTCTTTGCATGCAGCATTAACGAAAATTTTACGTGTAACACCAATAAGCCGCTAAGGATTTGCGGCTTAAACACTTTTATAGGTAGAAAACTCGTCGTCTTTGCCATAAGCCTGCCATCACACAGGCGTGAGCAAATATGTATCGATATATCGATGGCATGGCATTGCACAAATCGTGTATACCTAACGCCATCTATGTATCGCAGCGCGAACAAAGCGTGAATTTTATCTATGTACTTACGCAAGAAACCCGCGGCAGGAAGATTGTATAGGCGCTTAGATTGAAGCGCCGAATAGTCAAAAAATCCTCTTAAATATTTTAGGGTTTCCGAAACGTGACGGAAAATGTGTGAGATACACTATGTTTTCTTTTTATCGAGGCTTTTTATTCATCGGGTTTCAGACTTTTCAGTTTTAAGATTGTGAGTTTAAACTCCATGTGTCCAAATACTTATCAAACACTTATCTCACAGATACCGAGATCCAGTTCAATAAACATCACTGACATAAGCTCAGACACACACTTAATTACAACTTATTTTTTTTTATACGAGCAATAGGGTGACACATTCGCGTTTAGGTCCAGAGTCAGTTCTTGGATCAGTACACGCCACCAATATTACACATAACTTTTTTAATTCCCATTTTTTTTTTGGGAAATTCACCAAATTGACCACTTCACTCTTCAGCTTCGTGCCTAAAAGTCGACCATGTTCTACGAGTATGTCCTTTTTTTTTATTCTTAATCCTATCGTTTATTAAAATGGATTGCTCTGCCCATCCCTGGCCCACAAAGAATTTAATCAGTTGGGTTCTAGCACTTTTTATTCGTGTCGTAACCGCTAGTCTTTTGTGAGGACACCATATTGGCAGAAAGCTTGGTCAATATGCGAATGGAGCAGAACGAACTATGCTTGTGATTATGTTCCGCAAATTCCGAATTGGGTTGTTAAATCAACACGCCTGTCATCCTGGGAGGGGTAGGCAGAGGTGTACTGCAATGCACCAACAATTCACCGATGATTTGATGTGATTCGCCTCTTGCATCTTGCAGAATTTTTGTATGGAGAATTGAAAGTTTTAAATACCGTCCGCTAGGGGCGCTTTTCAATTCTCCATACAAAATGTCTAAATAGGGTAGACTATAAAGTATACGGTTAGCTCGCACTTGACGTGCAGAATGACCGTCAGTTTAAAACTATCCTTATAAGCATGAAACTAGGAATCAATATTAAACATAAATTATTGTGCAATCATTGCTTGGTTATAGCAGCAGCATACTCAAACGCTACTTAAATTAAAAATATATATATAAAATTAAACGGCACTCAATATTTAGTGGTATTTTGAGTATTCAGAAGAATGTATTAATGTACTTAATACATAGATAAGTACTCACCGGATAATGTTTTCTATACATATAAATAAAATTGGAGTGTCTGTTTGTAATATTAAAATAACCGCTTTTTACTAAGTGCATTTGGATGTATACACGTTACCTATACCGAAACAACATTTTTTACAATTTTTGTCTGCCTGTCTGTCTGTCCGTCTGTCTGTCTGTCCGTCTGTCTGTCTGTCTGTCTGTTTGTTCCGGCTAGTCTCTGAAATGGCTGGACCGATTTTGACGAGACTTTCACTGGCAGATAGCTGATGGAACAAGAAGTAACTTAGGCTACTTTTATTTTAGAAAAAAATAGAATCTCACGAAAAAAAATTAAAACCAATGTTGCAGCGCAGCGCCTGATTAAGTTTGATAGCAACAACCTGCAATGCGTCCCGCGGGCTCAGAATGGGCGAGCAGGCTGTTGTCAACGGTTGTCTTTGTTAAATACCACGCGGACGAAGTCGCGGGCAACAGCTAGTTTTTTAAATAAGTATTTTATTTCCCAACCACATCAAAGAACCCGCCGTGTCTGTCAACGTGTACAGTTATTGATAAATTATCCCCATTTAAAAGTGCACTTAAAATATATAGGATTTGTGCTCTTTTTAAAATAACATTCACTCAATGGTTTTAAGTAGTTTGTTGCGTTAAAATGTGTGTGATATCGTGGCAAAGCGAAATATCGAAGTGCTTATGTATACATTATATATAAATATATATATAAACATCGCTGTCTGTTCGTGGGATATATTTTTTGGACCTTTATCAACGCAATAGAACACAAGAAAATTATTGTTAGAATTGTTAGAATTGTCTGCTTATCCGTGGGTTTGTGGGCTAGGCGCTAGGCGCTAATCTCTGAATCAGCTTAACCGATTTGATTGCGGTTTTCACTAATGTATTGTGGTTAAATTGAACTTAAATTTAGTGTTTGTTTTATATCAATCAGTTCATAAATAAATATGTTATATCAATTTAAAGACGCGACCGAAGTCGCGGGCAAGAGCTAGTAATTAATAATATTTTTAATTGATGGTAATCTGTTGTACTTACCGTGTTAGGGCCCGGTATGCATTGTAGTGGTTTTAATAAAATCGTGTTCACACATTCGGAAAAAAAATATTGCGTTTTAATGAAATGTTACGCAACAAACACCATTTACGATAGCATGTGTGAATCTCATTTTCAATAATGATCATCTCTTGTTGTATTCACGGTAAAGGCAAACATCGCAAGTTTTTTTGTTGATATATTAAAAAATTTACATTATACATTAAAAAATTGACCGGTATTATGGCAATAGATTCGCCTCCATTAGTACTGATGTATGGCAAATAAAAAAAAAATTAGGACTAGAAGACAAGTAAGGTAAAACAGACTTTAGGTAGGTATAAACACGATCCAATTTGTGGAGGGTAATCGTGCTCACCGTGTTGGCGTTTGAATGTGCTCTACATAATAAAGCTAAATTAATTATGACGAATATAATAATCCCTTTATTGCTGTTTAACACGTTGCCTGCCAGCACATAGTAAGCCCAATTATATTTCCTATTGCCATACATTGTAATAAAATGGTGTACTATTTGCTTTGTTTTGTTGTTTTTGCCAAAGAATTCATTTTCGCCCTCTTTGTATTGCCAACTGAGTGACTGCAACTGAATGTCTTAAGCTGCCTACACATTTAATCGATTTTTGACTATCGTTATTGTCGCTCGATACGGTTTATTATTTCGCATAATAAGATCTGGGCCCTAAATCTGCTAACACAATCGATTCATAATCGAACAGCAACCGCATAGTAACTGTCACTTTTGACAGATATTGTATGGAATATCTGTCAAAAGTGACAGTTACTATGCGGTTGCTGTTCGATTGTGTTAGCAGACTTAGGGCCCTGTATGTTACTTAAAAAACTTGCACAATTTTTATCGTTATATTTCTCGATTTGAGGTGTTTTATCGATTAAAAAAATCTTTCACCTCTTTCCACTTATACCTAATTTATATTTATTGTTCATTAATTGATCGACTATCGACTCGAATCGACGAACACTCCGATGTCGAACGTGTGTTGTAGGCACCTTTTTGTGGCCGCCTCTAAATGTCTACGACTATAGTCGTAGATGACATTTGATGCTACGAGTTTCTGCTACGAGTATACTCGTAGCTGTCAGACAATGAGATTCGCTAACCTTTTATAGTATTCTCAGACAAATAGTAATAGTACATGGATGTTGCGTTACTTGGTCAAATTAGCCACTATTTTCTTCAGCCAAATGGACTTTGTACTCTTATTTCGCTTCAATAGTTTGAGGCATGTTTTTAAAACGATATTGTAACTATATTGTTAGTTGGTTATAAATAGTTCCTACATTGTTCTCACACACCCATAATTTACTGCTCAAAAATGTTAAAGATCTTTTTAAAAAAGAGCAACTACGAAGTTTCTTACCCGTTCTTCTCCATAGGAACGGCATTCCGAACGGGTGGTAAAGTTGTAGCTTAGCGTTTTGTAACTATTTTGACGATTCATAAGTACTGTACTTAATGGTTTACTTGACTAAACATATTCTGATCCTGATTCTGATATCCCGTAAAAACTATTCCCTAAGGGATTACTTAGGATTTTATCTCCCACACAGCCTCCTTAAGGGATCTAATTGTTATTTTGTGTCTGGCTGCCATCTGAAATGTTCCTTTTGGCTTCGCACTTAAATCCGATAAAACTATTTGGTAATGAAATTTTCATTGATGAGAGAGAGAGAGAGAAAGATAGAGATAAAGAGAGAGAGAGAGAGAGAGATTGTGAGATGTAGAGTAGAATTTCGTGTGGGGGAAAAATCCGCTGTATCCAAGGAGTTTTATTATATCGTTTCAATATCGCCTGTCTGAATATCAACCGCCATGAATTAAATATCCGGGTCAAATGTTAGCGAATAATTTGTGTCAGCCGCAAATCTCACTTTTATTGCTGGACCTTTTTTCGTGAAAACAGATGACACCCGCTCAGCGCTGAGCCGTTTTGATGGAATTTTATAACGGTTTGTTTTGTGAGTGGAAATGGAACGTCGAAATGATGAGTTTTGCTGATATTTATTTGATGAGCTAATGACGCCAATTCCCAACTCAGCTGACTCAACAAAAATATATATTACTAGCTGCGCCCCGCGGTGTTACCCGCGATTAAAAAGTATGTCCTTTTTACCGGGATAAAATGTAGCCTATGTGCTATTCCAGACTATAATCTATCTCTGTGCCAAATTTCATCCAGATCCGGTCAGCCGTTCTGGCGTGATTGAGTGACAAACAACTATCCATCCAAACTTTTACATTTATAATATTGGTGTGATTGTTATACTCATTTTTACTAGTGTTGCACAAAATCTTGCGCTTGAGTTTTTCTTTTCAAGTTTAAGACAATACTCATCGGCTCGCAATTAAGAAAACCAATACATTGTTTTTTATAACAAGGTAGTTTTAAGTCTTCCATTTTCGCAAGACTAAAACTAGGCCTAATTACAGGGACTACAAGACTGATTCTCGCGTCTCGCAGTTACACCAATCGTTAGTATATTATCAGCAATTTACAATAACCCGAAAATATTCATCAGACTCGATTCAAATTAAACATGAATGTTTAATTTTAAAGAACCAATAAAAGGAATATCTATGGCAATAACTAAACCTCGTAGCTACGGAACGTAATTAAAAATCTTTTTAACTGACAGTATGACAAGTTCATTAAAAACGGAGCGGAGAGCGATTCTGAAATAATAAAAGTTATTCGTCCGTGTCTATGGTCGGTTGCACAGAGCTACGTTAACCACTAATGACTAATGAGCTAACCAACGGTTATATGCGTACTAAAATAGGACTTGAACCGAGAAAATCCGTCAAGAAACTTTAAACTCAGGGGCCTTATGTTTTTTTATTTGCTAATCAAACATATAATTATTACCTATCTTAAAGATTTTTATTTATTTTTTAGCTCGAGTGTGTTGCCTTAAAAAGTAACTAATAAAATTTAGTTTATGTTTTTACGTTCCCGACGTTTCGACTTGGGATACAGTCATTATTAATATCACTAAATCTAAAAACCAGCGCACGATTGCAAGACCTCAAGACACTGTGAGCACTTTCTGCGTAAATCGGACCGCAAACAACAACTAATATGAGGGTACGCCAGTTCATACTATGGCACTAGGACGTCAACCACCTCAGTCCTCCCGTGACCATGGTTGCTGTAAAGCAGCCGAAACGTCGGAAACGTAAAAACATAAAATAAACGCGATGAAATTCGTAGAATTAGTTTTATTTCCAAGCTTAACTATAGTTAAATTACAATGCAACTGGGCGCTAACATTGTAGATGATAACCCAGGAATCAATTTGCCCGGCTTAGTCGGATTGTCGCAGATGAGAAGCGATCTATTGTCATCCACGGAACTTGGTGATGCTGGCAAGTGCTAAACTTTTCCAATATTGATGTTGGAATTTGAAGAAGTTGAGAAGAAGACGATGTCGTATAATATGATGGTATTTATATGAAATAACTTCGCTCTATGTAACCTTTCTACAATGTTACCAGTCAAAGTTACTTGGCGACCCGATTGGCAAAGTTGTTAGTGACCCTGCTTCCTGTCCCGAGGATCCTGGGTTCGAACCCCAGTAGGGGCAAACTTTGTGTGATGATCACGAATGTTTGTAGGCAACTTAGTAAACATATATAAGTAAGTATACTGGGATTGCCCTCAGTGTTTACCCATAAAACATATGGTGCTTAGTTTGGGACTATACAGCTGGTGCGTTTGTCTGGCGATATACTTATATTATTATTACCATACCAAACTGTAATGTTAAAAAAAAATCTTCAAACGAACTTTAACCCCCTTAGGGAACGAATTTCCAAAAAATCCTCCCTGGTACACCTCTAGCGCTCAAGAAATATATCCTTCAAATTAAAAAATGTATTAATTACATGATTATTAAATTGATGTAAAAAAACACAATTCGCTTTGCATAGATAGATAGATAACTCTTTATTGCACACCGATTTCATTAACATTGTATAGGGTATTGATACATAGGTACAGTGTACAGTGGGCGGTCTTATCGCTAGCTGCGATCTCTTCCAGACAACCTTAGGATGGAGAAGATTCTTAATAATTTAACACGGTGGAAGCCAGTGGTGCGCCAAGAATAAATAATATACTTAGATATAATATATTGATTTACCTACATATATAATATATTCATATACATACATAAACATATTATATGTTAAATGTTAATAGATACTGAGGATAGTGAATAGTGCATATATTTATAGTGCATCATGTAGGAAAAGACACATATTGAGACCAAGATTAAATTGCTTAAGCAGTGAGTAAAAGTAACTAGTAAGAAGAAATAAAATAATAAAAATAGAAGTTGTAATAAGTAATTACAGATTTTTACGAGGACAAATAGTGACTTTTTAATAGCCGTTGAAAATCGGTAGGGACTCAGCACGCCTCACAGACAAGGGTAGTTGATTCCACAGTCTGATAGCCTGAATAGTGAATGAGTTTGTATAATAACTTGTGGAGTGCGCTGGTACTTTCAAGCTTAAGTTTTGTGACGATCTCAAGGATCGGGTATGTGAGTCACGAAGGAACTCAAAGCGCTCCTTTAGATAAGATGGAGTAAGGGGATTGCAGAGGATGGTGTAAAGGAGAGTCAAGATGTGCGTATTCCGGCGAAGGCGAATAGGAAGCCACTTGAGCTTAGTACGGAATTCGGAGACATGATCGTATTTGCGTAAACCAAATACGAATCTGATGCAAACATTTTGGAGTCGCTCAAGCTTGTTCAGTTGCTCTTCTGTGAGATCGTGATAGCTGGCATCAGCATAGTCTAGGATAGGAAGAAGGAGGGATTGTGCAAGCGCAATTTTAGTGGGAACCGGTAAGAAATTTCGCAATCTACGCAAAGACCCTGCTGATGCAAAGATTTTTCGGCTAACTTCTTTTAATTGGGGTTTCCATGACAAATTTTGGTCAATTAAAATACCTAGGTCTTTAACTACGTCAGAGAAAGGTAAGTTAGTGCCATCAAAAATAACTTGGGGAAGTAGTGACCAGTGTATTCTGGATATTAACCTAGGGCTGCCAACAACGATGACTTGAGTCTTAGCGGGATTTAACTTAAGACCGTAGGATCTGCTCCACTCACAAATCTGGGCCATATCTTTGTTAACTGAGCTTACGGCTTCCGGCAACCGGTCTAAAGTGGCCTGAGAGTAAATTTGGAGATCATCTGCGTAAAGGTGGTAGGAACAAAGAAGTCTATTGGAGATAGTGTTAATAAACACAGCAAACAGTAGCGGAGACAGAACGCCACCCTGTGGAACGCCAGCTGATGTATTACACCACGAGGACATAGTGTCCTCAATGCGAATACGTTGCCAACGGCCAAACAGGTAACTATGAAACCAATCAATCGCTGTCGGAGATATGTTGAGAGAGCTGAGTATGCCGAGGAGGATATCGAAATCTACTGTATTAAAAGCATTACTGAAGTCAAGCAAGGAGAGAACTGTTAGATTTCCATTATCCATGCCAAATCTAATATCATCGGTGATTTTAACAAGGGCAGTGACTGTACTATACCCTGGACGGAAGCCGGACTGTAAAGGATTTAGAAGATTGTGTTTGGAAAGGAATATGCGGAGTTGGTTATACACCAGGCGCTCCAAAACTTTAGAGAGGAAAGGTAGAATAGAGATGGGGCGTAATTCGGTGAACGATGAAGGGTTAGATTTCTTAGGAATAGGCGTAATCAGCGCTTTTTTCCAAGACGATGGAAAAAGGCCGCTGTGAATGGAAGAGTTGAGAATATAGGAAATAACTGGAAGAACTTGGTCAAGTATTGGAAGGATCATGTTACGACTAATACAGTCACTGCCGATCGCATTAGATGAGAATGATACAATGCTCCTCTTAACATCACAACACGAGAATTGATTAAAAGCAAAAGGAGAGTAGTCAGGAGTTGGAAGAGAGGCAAGAGTATTGAGAGTTTGTAACTTATCTGCCTTGTTACAGGCTGAGGACGAAGAGAAATGTTGATTAAGGAGATCAGTATTAAATTTTTAGATGGTGAGTCATGACGTGGTTTTCCAATTCCTAATGACCTGAGAAATTTCCAGAATTTTGCCGGATCACCATTTTCAATGGAACTATGAATGTGTTGGCGTTGTGCGGACCTACATACTTTATTGCAGTGATTTCGTATGGAAATATATTTCTCTAGATTGAAATCAGTAGGCCGATTTTTATATCTAGATTTTGCGCATGCTTTTTTAGCCATAATTGATTTTAATTCATCCGTTAGCCATCATTGCATATTGATTTCTTATAAGTATTTACGCGAATACTGAAATAAAACTTATTTTACAGATTTTATCGCGTTTATTTTATGTTTTGACGTTCCCGACGTTTCTTTAGTTTGAACTGGGGTACCCCTCATATTTAGGTGTTGATTTATTGGAATTTACCTAATTTGCCTGTCTAGATTCCCCATTCTGTGTCAATATCATTAGAGTGCCTCGTCTAAAATAACATCTAAGTTAGTATTCTATCATTACAATCCATCAACCACAAAGATATCTGTCATTAAGAGCCAGCCTTTATAAATCCTTTGAACTAACTGAAAATTTCAATATTACAATGAGCTGAAACTTTTCTTGAATAATGCAAGGTATGCTAAGCGACGAAGCTTATAGTGCTTGTACAAAGGTATACCTACAAATTGTACATTTCACTAATTTGTATTGTAACGGGAATTCTAAAATTCTGTAATAAATAGGCATTATTCTGAACTACATTTTATTCCGCGAGTTCGTCGCCGGATTAATATAATGTTTTTCATACTGAGCAATGAAAAGGATTCTTAAGATCGAAAAACTAAAGTCCTCGCGTAAGAAAATATCTATGGTAATATTACTCGTTTAAAGTGGTATAGTTTATGGGTTTGGATGTAGGATTAATCTATAAAAAAAGATATAATATTTTTTTAAATATCTTCCGCTAATAGAAAGCTTTATAATCCTCGAGTTCTGGGTATATATATATATACTATGTTTTATCGAAGTACCGAGGTTTGAGCTGTGGGCAGACGAGTAGATACCTTAGGAGGAAACTACCAACTCAAAACACAGGGGTGTAGGAAATATATACATTATGCAAAAAACATCAAACTAAACGCATAAACAAAAATATCTGAAGCAGATTTGTATCTCGTAAATGACATGTTCTCGACACGCGCCATTCAGAACGTCAACTGGTAATTAATATTTAAAAAAGTTGACGCCTTCCGACGGCGCAGATATATAGCTACCGAATTAAAAATATTCAATTTAAAATTGGAATGTGGTTAGATGTTTGAATATGAATCAGGTTCGATGTTGTTTTGTCTATTCCTACGTTTATTGGATACTAGCTGCGCCCGGCGGTGTTACCACGATAAAAAGTATGAAAAATGAAAACATCTATCCCACGGGAACCATACATTTTAGCCTATGTGCTATTCCAGACTATAATCTATCTCTGTGCCAAATTTCTTTCAGATCCGTTCAGCCGTTCGGGCGTGAAAGAGTAACAAACATCCATCCATCCATCCATCCATCCATCCATCCAAACTTTCACATTTATAATATTAGTATAGATAGTCTGTCGCAGCAGATAAACTCTGCTTATAAGTTCTGAAACTACGCTAGTACGTAACATCATTTTTTGTATGGTACCAATTATTTACAATAAGCTACCGATGGCACGGAGGGAATTGAATGCTATGCCATTAAAAAAAAAAAAAAAAAAAACTTTTTATAAACAGAGCGTGTATATCAGATTTTATTAAATAAAGATACAATTTACTATAACTGCTTTTGAATTAATGTAATAAATAATTATCGTAATATTAGTGATAAGTACTTAATTTTAAATAATATATTAAACATTTATGCACATAAATACGACTGGTCCACCTTGGTCCTTGCATACTATATGTTTTTAAACATAAATATATATTTATCTTTGTGTGTACAGATAAGTATGGAAAACTATTGTCTGCGTAGTTTCCTCCGATGTCCTTCGCCTCTGCCGAGATTCGAACCTCGTGCGAGGTACAAATGGTAGTTCAGTGCTAGTTGTACTCAGGACCTAGTCCCTCGACGTTGTTCCTCAGGTAAAACATACCAAGCATGTCTCCGCTCATTCAGTTGCAGTCAAAAGCTACAATAAAAAAAAATAAGACATTTGGCAATTGTCTATGGGCGAAATTTTCAAAGCGACAGACAGAGTTTTATTAGTTGGTATATTTAGCGCTTAACATACGCGTTATTTATATTCTTTGAATAAACATCAGGAAATTGATGGACTTCTAAGCAGGATAACTCTTAAGGTACATACTTCTAGTTCTTAAGTAGGTATCTAGAGTTAGATAATGAAAATGGTACCTAATTTAAATAAGAGATGTTGAAGTATTCTTATCTATACATTTAATAAAAATATAACTGATCGCTGTCTGTACATTGAAAATATATAAGGCAAAAAGAATTATGATGGGCGTTTATCAACGCAATAGAACCTAAAACAATTTTTAGAATTTGTGTCTGTTTGTCTGAGCGCTTGTGCGCGCTAATCTCAGAAACGGCATAACCTATTTAGATGCGGTTTTCATTACGGTAATGTAAGTTTCACTTAAACTGTTGTGTTTGGCTTATTCAATAAAAATAGTTGTATCAATTAAAAGACACGGACAAAGTCGCGGGCAACAGGTAGCACAAAATGTACCAATCAAAAAGGTATTTGGATATTATGTAATTTACAAATTTGGCACTTCTATTTATCTTATGACTCAGTATATAATAATTTGCGAAATCATTTTACAATTATGGGACCGTGCCGTTTCTCTGTCGCACCCGTGCGTACTTATAGCGGTGACGTCATTTGACATTGCAATGTATGCTTTAGTTTTTTTTTGTTTGGATGTTTAAAACGACGGTCGTGTTCGTCATCAATTGTATCATTCTGAGCTAAGTATAAAATATAAATTATATAATATTGTATGTTTTTTATGTTCCCGACGTTTCGGTTGCTTTACAGTAACCATGGTCACGGGAGGACTGAGGTGTTTGACGTCCTAGTGTCATAGTTTGAACCGGGGTACCCTCATGCAGCAAGTGCTCACTGTGTCTTGAGGTCTTGCAATGGTGCGCTTGGTTTTGGATTTATTTATATTAATTACTGGATCCCGAGTCGGTGGTAGCACCTAGCTGTCTTCCCTATTAAAATAAGAATGTTTTTTAATTTCAATGGCCTCACGTATAATCCTTGGTTAGAATCGGTGTTCATAACACAATACAAAAGAAAAACATTATATTTTCTATGGCGATAAAAGGTACTATATAGTACATAGTCAACTTTCACTATCTTATAGAAACATGTACTCCGTTCATAGCTGAAAAAAACCCCTGAAAATACTGAAAAACTAACCATATATCATCCTAGTTAGTGCCATTGACAGATTTACGATGCGTCGAAGACAAATTATGAAACTGGGTTCTTTTTTAATTTCCTGAAATTAAACGCTTTCATGTCCCCGCAGAGGATGAGTAATGATATATCGAGGGTAATGATATATGACGGAGGGGAATTAAAAGTGTTATTAATAGGCGACATTGTTAGGTATGTTGGATCCTTATTTTAGGGCAATTTTGGTTCGTAAGATAAGGGCCAGTTTCATAGATCTTCAACTTCATGTTGTAGCGACAACACACGTTTGCACACAGATGACGCTGCAGACATATTCAGAACAATAGACAATTCTCAACACAAATCCTGAATTGCGCTATAAGAGTTTTCGGAGCACGTAACATACGTACAAGATCCCGACAATAACCGTCGGGGCATAGCGGCCGCCCCGTCAGGCATACCACCCGCCTGGCTGGAAGATCTTCCCTTTTCCGCTAAAAGGTTTAACACAAATAGCGTGAAATATTGTAAGGGGTTAACAAGTATGTGATAACGATCACGTTTATGTATAAAATATATGTGTACACAGTGTTTGGTTTTGTCTGTGAGAAAGCCAGCTGATACAGTTTCACCGAGCACTTGTGCGGAGTATTATTTTTTAATTTTAAATAATTTGTTTTTTTTTCGATAATGTGACCTTTATAGTCTGCCAATACTTTACAACCTACTTAAAATATTTTACAATATTATATAATTATGAAGCATAAGCCCCCGACTGATTTCTATAAAGAAAGACAGTAGATAGATAGATAGTTGTTTATGTAATCTCGTGTCTTGTGTTGTAGCTAAATACATGTTTATTTTTTCTTTCTTTCTTTCTTTAGAGATAAGGTGATGATTAAAAAGGACAGTGGCTAATTTTGTATGTGTCCACGATGTATACAATATAACGCAGCGTCCTTTGTATTTATCAACTGAGCACAATTTAGTATAAACGTTTTTTTTTTGGTAAATCAAAAGCTAGTTTACAAACGTGACCTTTTAGTGAATTGACCTTTAATTATACAAAGCGCTTCTTAGTGTAGAGTTGGATCAAAAGCCAGTCCATTCCATTCCTAGAGTTCATCCATCCATCATGCGGACGGACGGCTCAACAAATCCTCAAATCCTCGGAATGAGGATAACGATAATGTATTCGTATAATACCTATATAGTTATCTGTTTATATACATATAAGTAGCTGACCCGGCAAACGTTGTTTTGCCATATACATTATTTTTAGGAAATATTTTTATAGTTAAAATATTTTTATTTGCGATTATAAATTGAGATATAAACTATCCTATCTTTCAAGTTGGATAAAACTGCACACAGTGTGCAAAATTGTATTTAAATCGGTTTAGTAGTTTAGGAGTCCATAGCGGACAAACACCGTGACACGTAATGTATATATGTATTAAGATAAGAATGTAACGTAGTTTTGTCTGTACAATGATTATTATAGCATGATAAATTGGACCCAATTTGATGGAGGTTTCGAATAAAAAGACAAACGGACAGCCGGACCTATGTCGCACCATAAGTGTTCCGGTTTTACAATTTAAGAACGGAATCTTAAAAAAGAAAGAATTAAAATCCAATCATCCACTAAGAAGTTGTGTGGTGAAACATTAAAAAATTGTTTCGAATTGAGAACCTCCCCCCTTTTTTTAGACAGTTAAAAATTATAATAGTACATCGGGGCAGGCAGAATCCGATTATTTTGGATTTTTTGTCAGTCTGATAAAACTTGGCCTGTGGATAGCTTGTACTCTGAAACTTGCACTATGAATACCACACAAAGCGATATTAGTTACACTCAGACCAAACGCAAATTTAAAAATATATTTTATATAATTTGTTCGGGCGGGTAATGAACGCGCGGCCACACGGCAAGTTGCCCACGCTCAATCCACTACACCGAGTTATATCTTCGAACGATGATGTAACTGCAACATATTTATTGTTATTTTAAAACACTATTTGCTAACTCCAATTGATAAATGGGCAAGAAATTATATTTATTGTCACAAAAGGCACTACGTACAATAATTATTATGATGGATCGTTATTTTTAACAGAAACTCTTTTATCGCTGCTATAAATCTCTTATAATAACTGGATTGTCTACACGAGATTCAGGGCTGTCACTCGTTAGTTTAACAATCCGTTTGAGACATACTAAACGTGTAGTGCACATTTGTACTATTGACGATCCGATTGGTACAATTGGTAGTGACCCTGCTTTCTGTACCGAAGCTTCCAGGTTCGAATCCCGGTGGGAGCACACAATGTAGTGTAAAAAGCGTCACGAAGCCTTATAGTGAGCTTCGCGACGCCTTATGGTGAGCGTCACGCCACCCAATAGAAAGCGTCGCAACGCTTTGCTTTATAGTAAGCGTCGCTACGCCATATAGTGAGCGTCGCAACACCTTATAGTAAGCGTCGCGACCCCATATAGTAAGCGTCGCGTATCCTATCGTGAGCTTCGCGACGCCTATAGTGAGCATCGCGACACGTTATAGTGAGCGTCGCGACACACGCTTGGAAATTGGACCGAATAATTCGGCCGAATATTCGGTTCGGTAAGCGTTGAAACGAATAATGTTCGGTATTCAGTTACCAACCAACACCTATCACTGCTAATTATCGTTATTTTTTTAAATTACGAATAACCAATCGAAATGACAATAAGTATAGGTATGTATTTTCCTAAAAGAGCTCACGATTGGCTGCCAAGCAAGGGACCGTACACCAGCCGAAAGGGACAATATAGTTCAAGGTAAAATATATTCAAACAACCCATCAATAAGATCACCTTTCGCAATATTTGCTATCTTATACCGAACCCTTTGAAGCGTATGTAAATAATCAATGAGTCCATTTATACGGGGTTTTGTAATGTTTGCTTTAGTCCTATCGTAGCCCTGATAGCGTTGTCATTGACCTGACGACCTGATTAGCTCAGTAGGTAGAGACCCTGCCTTCTGTGCCGAGGGTTCAAATCCTGGTAGGGGATAAACTTTGTGTGATGAGCACGTATCTATATAAGTCAGGATCACTGCCAATTGTGCTATAATCAGATTGTCAATTGAATAGTGGATTTAATTTTCATTTTGATTAGACAACCTGATTAGCTCAGTGGGTAGGGACCCTGCCTTCTGCACTGACGGTCCTGGGTTCAAATCCCGGTAGGGATCACACACTTTGTGTGATGAGCACGAATGTTTGTACCCGAGTCTTGGATGTTTTGAGTTCGCCCTCAGTCTAATGTACGGTACCCATAAATAATACAAGCTTTGCTTAGTGTGGGACCGTATAGGTTGTTTGTGCTTCAAATCAGCTTGGTTGTTAGTGCTTCAAATCAACTTGGTTGTTTGTGCTTCAAAATTTTGTTCGCGACACTCCGTCCGTATTATTTCTTTGTCGAAGGAATTCAATTGTAAATTTCCATAGCCTCAAGAGCTAGTCGGTAGCATAGATGTGTACCGTACAACCTATTTGTTAGTATTTGCGTTGCGTCTCAGAGGTATCGGGTTCGGGGTTGTTTGGCTAACATTGGCTGACCTCCAATACGTTAAATATTTGCATGACGTAGTCGCCATACGTGGTTGCCTGACGGTTCCCCGTTTTCGAAGTATATAGGACGTAAACTAACATTACCCATTGACTTACATAACTCGTATTAATAACTAGACTTGATTTACAGTAAAAAATTATAACAATTTTTGTGCCGATTTGAGACACCTTCAGAACTAAATCTGACAATTAATGCAAGTGGCCGTCTCGTTGTCTGCAACGTATCCGAATTTGTTTGTGTAATTCAGTGAAAAGCACATAAAGAATACACTTTTAAATATGTATTATTATGGCTCTCTCCACACGGGCTATACCCGGATCTTTGGAAGGCTTGCGCGGGGACATGGGTCCAACACGTAGAGGCCCTTTTTGAGAATTTGTATGTTATGTAAGCCACCTGCTGGGGTCGATTGCTGAAAATGATAGCATAAACAGCGAATTGACCTCAGCAGGCGGAGGAACTATTGCAGGAATATGAAAAGATAATTGGGACTATGGATTGAGTTATGATGTGAAGTAATCCATTTTATTGTATTTTCGTTGACGTAGCTGTCACGTGTCAATGGTCTACATTAGTTCCCTGGACACTCGTTACCAGGTATTACTGCGATCAGCGCCAAAATGGCGGAAATGAAATAGCTACAAAATGACCATTTCTATCGCCAGTCCAGTAGAGGTCAGTGTTTCGAATAACTTTTTTCAAATATATTTTTTCCATACGCAACCAAATAAGCGTCAAAGGCTTGGGTAATGTTTGTTATTTATATTGTTTGCTATAATGTTTGTACCACAAAGACGAAGCCCCATAAAAGCAATCGTTTATACGGCCACCGGCCTCGCCAAATTGTTTATTATCAAAGACGTATAAAAGTGTTTTTTTACGAGTTTAATTATGAGTCGGATTTTGTTTATATTTTATTTGCTTTTCCTATTCTGAGCTAAGGTTTCTAGTTGAAATACTAATATACTTCTGATCTAATATAGGTAATTAAGAATAACGAATATACTAACTTATCTACAAATGTGTAATAGTTGTAAGGGATTATAATAACTGAGAAATCGCATAAAATATGATAGGTTTATATAAATTAGGTAGGTACTTGATGAGTCCTTTAGGCAATTTTTTTATATAATTACAAATTAAGCAAGTGTTCACAATAAATTACATTTTAAAGACATAAAAACATATTATTTTCATATCGATTTCTTATAATTACGCGAATACTACACATTGAAATAAAACTAATTTAACAGATTTTATCGCTTTCAATTTATGTTATTACGTGCCCGACGTTTCGGCTGCTTTACAGCAACCATGGGGGGACTCACGGGAGGACTGAGGTGTTTAAAGTCCTAGTGTCATGTTTGAACTGGGATACCCTCATATTTAGTTCTTGTTTGCGGTCCAATCTACGCAGAACGTGCTCACAGTGTTTTGAGAGTCGAAACCTTTTATTTCAATACTATTTTCCATCAAAGTGTTTTACCAAGTTTTATACAGATTTTTTTTATGGTTTCCGAAAACTATTTTTTAGAACACCTAAACATGACGCTGATATAACTAATAATGCATGTATGAAGGACAAACCAACACTGCTATTTATAACTACACTCTATTCAAACCGCTAGTCCACCTGTGGCCGCTTGTTTAGTTGATAAACGTACCCAGCAGCGAATGTGTTTGTTTCACTCACAGACACACCCACGCGAGTGCCGCTGCTATATTGAGATGGCTGTAGGGTTGCCAATTACCTTTTAAAGAATATAAATATTCTCCTATAGGATTAGGCCCACCAGCACCAAAGATTCCTTACGAGTACACCCCGAATATTACCGACTACACTTGCCTTTCACGGAAAATTGCATTTACAGCACAGGGTCCCTGTAGTATTTTTTTTATTACATTATAGGCAAGTATTTGTTCTCGATCTCACCTGATGGTAAGTGACGATGAGATCTACGATGGAGCATACTTGCCTAGAGGATACCTGTTCACTCTCGACTTGAAAACACCCAGATTGTAGTCAGCGGGGAACAAAGTATAATCCATCCACCGCGATGGCAAAATAATGTTGGTATTGACACAATACATATAATGTGTAACCAAAATAGTGTAATATATTTTAATAGATGAATCAGTAAGTTACATGGATCACGTAGGTGTATTTAATACCTATACCTGTTAGGCCTCAGCCTCGAATTTAGCGGGCAGCGGGGCGGGCGGCGGCGGCGCGCGGCGCGGTAGCGGCGCTCGTTGTTCGCCCCGCGCCGCTGCCGCGCCGCTGTTTTCGAGAACCGGTCCATTTGATTTTACGCATAAGATCCTGCCGCTCCCGCGCCGCCGCCGCGGCCGCCCCGCGGCCCCCTAAATTCGAGGCTGAGGCCCAACAGATTTTTTTTAAACAAGGCGAACCGTAGTTGGTGTCATTCTTTAAATGTCTAATAGTTTGATTATTTTTTTGGGAGTGTTATCTTTATATTCAACTGTTGGCCCTGTTAAAATATTTTACATTATTATTGTTACCTCATATGATGAAGCCGAC
Organism: Pheosia gnoma; assembly: GCA_905404115.1. Taxonomy (NCBI): domain Eukaryota; kingdom Metazoa; phylum Arthropoda; class Insecta; order Lepidoptera; family Notodontidae; genus Pheosia; species Pheosia gnoma. The sequence goes on from FR989916.1 coordinate 1,433,662, forward strand.
CGTTGTCCCTCAGCGAGTCCCGGGGAAAGGCTGGATTGTGACAGTAAAGATGTTTTATTGGTTTTAAAGAATGTAAGCTCCCCTGTTTATATTGCGGTCGGCATCCAAGTCTACTTTGTATTTATTGATTATACCGATATCCACACGGTTTAATAAAAGATTTACGAGACCTAGTGGTATTGCGTACAATCTAGAATTAGTGGAAAAGGAAAGATCTTCCAGCCAGGTGGGTGGTATGCCTGGTGGGACGGCCGCTATGCCGCGACGGTTATTGTCGGGATCTTGTATATATGTTGTGTGCTCCGAAAACTCTCATAGCGCGTTTCAGGATTGTATGGAGAATTGTCAATTGTTCTGAATGTCGTCTGCAGCACCATCTGTGTAGCTTGTGGCGCGGTTGAAGAGGTCGCTACCTAGGTATGAGGGTTTGTCAAATTTTTTTAGGCTTCCCACTGCCCATTAAATAATTTTAAACATATTGGAATTATAACGAGGTCTGTTATCAGAGGGAGGATTATTACATCTGACTCTTTGTAATAGATTCAGTTATCATTCTCCGTAATAAACCTGTCAGCCGTCTAAAGTCCGAATTCCGACCAAGTTTGCTATCTATTGGGCGTTTTCACCAAATGGACTGCGATCTCGGGAAGAAAGCGGAAATATAATTTGACACATATATCACAGAAGCCGGCTGCAGCTGAAGATTGATGACGCTTTCGAGTGCGTTTCTCATATATCTAAGAATATTCTGACGCTACACACCCGACCCGATTCAAAAGGAGGGTGGATAGTTTTACATATTCGTTTATCGTTTTTTTTATTAAAGCTAATTAGTGGCATATAGCTGCTCATTGTTATGTGTTTCATAGAAATAGGTTGATCCATTTTTAGCGTTGCAGGTCATACAAATGCTTTTTCCCTGGCTGTCTCACTTTTGCTCTGCGGCCCGGCCCTACTATGAATTATTTAACGGAAGGCTACAGAGAAATGAAGAAGAAGATAGAGACTTTTATTTATGATGAGATTAGCGGTGTTTTTTTTTGATAAGGTTAGCCATTTTAAGGGTTGGAGGGTATACAATTTAAAATTTTCTTGGCTGTCTCGCTTTTGTAATAGAACTCATATTATTGTACTAGCTGTTGCCCGCGACTTCGTCCGCGTGGTATTTATCAAAGACAACCGTTGACAACAGCCTGCTCGCCCATTCTGAGCTCGCGGGACGCATTGCAGGTTGTTGCTATCAAACTTAATCAGGCGCTGCGCTGCAACATTGGTTTTAATTTTTTTTCGTGAGATCCTATTTTTTTTCTAAAATATAAGTAGCCTAAGTTACTCCTTGTTACATGAGCTATCTGCCAGTGAAAATCGGTCCAGCCATTTCAGAGATTAGCCGGAACAAACAGACAGATAGACAGACAGACAGACAGACAGACAGACGGACAGACAGACGGACAGACAGACGGACAGACAGACAGACAGACAAACAAAAATTTTTAAAAATGTTGTTTCGGTATAGGTAACGTGTATACATCTAAATGCACTTAGTAAAAAGCGGTTATTTTAATATTACAAACAGACACTCCAATTTTATTTATATGTATAGATTTGGAGAAGAATGAGGGCATTCCATGGTTATTTTTGTAACACGTTGTAGTACATTATTATGTGTATTGGCAAACTGCATAGGCATGACAATGTACTAACTGCAACACACATACATAATCACGTTAATGACGGTGTACTGACTAACCGCGTAGCCTCATGACCATTCATATTAACGACATATTATAATTAAGTATAATTAGATACCTACTCGTAATATTTACCTCAATGTGCCTAAAAACCTCAGGCGCATTTCGAATATTAGTGAGAAATCCGTGCATCTGTGCGCGGCGCCGGCGCAGAAGTCAACAATGTCACACAAAATAAATTGTTTAAACTATAACCCCCTAATCTATAGACGTTTTATAAGTTAATCAAACGTCATATAGTACTGCGCATAAAAGTTTTGCTTTTCGCAGTACTATATGACGTTTGATAGAGTTTTATATCGTCTATAAATTCGGGGTACGCTTACAAGTAATACAAGTAATATTAATTAGACCATGGATTCCCAAACTATTATGAGCAAGAGACCCCTTTTCCAAAATTAACTGATACCTCAGACCCCTAACCAAATTACTTTCAAAATCCTATCTCTAGTTTTTTTTCCAATTGATACAAAATAATTACAAAATAATAATTCAACTTGTGCACGCTTATCGACTTGTTGAGTTTTTCTAAAAGTACAAAAATGATACATCCTACAAAAATATTAGTCAATCTTATAACAAGTTGTGTACACGTAACACAACTTAAACAGTATCATGAAAGTTTAAAATAAGAACTTGTGTCGATTCATAGGGGTCGATTTTTAGACCTCGTCGACCCCCAAAATCAGTGTTCGTTTATTTCGGCCTCTGGGAAACCGATATCGACCTCAAGGGGTCGATATCGACCACTTTGAGAATCCCTGATTTAGACAATCCGTGACCTTTTTGCGTGCTGTCAGCTTTTGTATAATGGCCACCTGTCGTTAGCTTAAAAAGTTTTATCGGATTTAGAGGGTAAGAAAGTATCGATAACTTTTAGGTTGGCTTAAGCTAAGTAGATTAAAATAGTGTAGTTGTATGTAAAGTCGGCAATGAAAGTGATTTATTAACAAAAATAATTTCTAGTTAACGAAAATTGTAATAATGCAGCGATTTGGATTTTTTAAGTTCATATGACTAAATATAATTTTATTTACTATAAATTATGTACAATAGGTATATACAAAGATATCTACATGGAAAAACAAAAAACAAAAATATAATTAATAGGAAAAATGAACAAAGTAAATAAAATAAAGACATTGACATAATAAAAATAAAATTATACGACTTAACATATTTTTTGACATTGTACATTTGCATATCCCTTCGACTGTAAGCATAGAGTTTCTTATGATGACTGGCATGAAGTAAATGTGTAATATGCTTCAACAAATCAAATGGAGTCACTTATTCACAAAATATTTTGACACACCAAACGAATAATACACAAATGTTTATAAATACCGTCAAGAATACAGCTTTGTAAGAGTAATGGAACCAATACCTACTGTCTGCATTTATTAAATGTGTCTCATTTGTTATGACACGCGTGGCTGACTATCCGCGAACAGCTGCTGCTCAGCACAAAAAGATTTCGTTATCCCTTGATGATTTTGTACGAACTGTTTCAAATACTTTGAGATGTACCGCAGCTATGGAATGGGGACATTACACAGTTGTAATGTTAGATTAGTTAAGTAGTAAGAGGAATATTACATAATCATATAAACTATGATATATATTTAGGACGTCATATTGTTTGATAATTGACATTTAGATATGACTAACCATGAACATAGTTTTAGGTATATAATATACTAGGTATATAATATACTAGGTATATGTATCGCTTGCTACCTTGCAAGGGGCTCTAAAAAGCTAGTTTTTGGTTTCTAATTTGAGTTGGTGTGTATCCAAAAGATGTTCATTACATACTAGTACCTACTACTCGCATGAGATAGTATATCTAGCATTTTAATGATTCAAGGATATTGTAGTCTTTTTTTAAAACTTTGGTGTGATGAGTATTATATTAGTAGTATATATATATGTATATGAAATAAAGTCGTGTTAGTTGATTTTTAAATTTGTTCCCGCCTCGAATAGCAGCGAATTAAAAAAAGAAAAAGTCACTAAAGGAATAATAATAAAGATAATTCATTTTGTCATACATGTGATGCTGGGGCGGGACACGAAGTTCGCCGGGACAGTGTAACTATGTTTTTTTTTTAATTGTTACTGCACTTTTTTCGGATTGTCTCAAGTGGATTGCGTTTACGCATGTGTGAGATCCCCTTAGTTTTATTATATTTCTAGATCCTTATTTTCGTGCTATTCTTACACTAGCTACAAAAGAAAAGGATTCTGAGCAGATACGTAGCAAAAGCTAAACATATTTCTCGAGAAGATCTAGTGAAATCAGTACATATTCTAACAAATATCCGAGCCGTGTCGAAGCCCAACACCTTTGTATGATTCTTTCTGAAATTTACATTGATATAAAGTTGCGTGAAGCGCGCAATAGTCGTCCACGTCCACTGCTGGACATAGGCCTCCCCCAATAATTTCCACACAGCACGATCCTCCGCCACTCGCATCCACCGGCTTCCTGCTACCGGCTTCCAGCCTTCATGCTGTGAGTTATGTGTAGACTTTCTACAAATTGATGAACATAATGTTTGTACCCGAGTCGTGGATGTTTAAAATCTATATAAGTAATTATATACAGGCATCGCCTCCAGTCCATAGTAAAGTACCGATAATACAAGTACAGCTTAGTTTGGGACCGTACAAATGGTGTGCAGGGTCGGTATACGGAACACAGAACACCTGTCTGTTTGGGATCAGTTAAAATATTAACATATCATTGAACTAAAACTAATTTTACGGATTTTATCGCGTTTATTTTATGTTTTTTTACGTTTCCAACGTTTCGTAAAATTAGTTCTATTTCAATGTGTAGTATTCGCGTTAATATAAGAAATCAATATTACCATATCATTTAAAAATATATCTTCGATGCCAGGTAACAAAATATTCCGGATTTGTTAACTAAATCCTGTACATCCGCACATTTTTCGATATTACTGAACGAAGGGGGAGCCAAATTCACCTACCCTCACATTTTAGCCCCTAATTCAATTTACTTAATATACCTCTCGACTTTCGAGCAAGGCTTTTTGTTATGTAAATTTTTATTAAGGGCTTTGTTATAATATCGGCTAACTAACTTACTTGCTCCATCATAAAGTAATCTACGTAAATGGGTATTAAGTATATTTATTATATTTGATAAAGTAATTCAGCCCTACAACCCTAAGAGAGGTGTTATGAAATCTCGTATTGGCGCTGTTCACACTATCAGCCTACTACCTTCATATCGCGATCCTGTGATTTGCATGGTGATCCGTATTGAAGATGTCAACGGCGCTAATGGATAAATAGAATTCACCGCGGTCTGTTCGTACCTATGTTTACTGAAAATCTAGGATATTTCATACCAAAGAACTTATGAAAACACATCACACTATAGATGAGTCATTATATATGTTGAATCATTTTGTTATTGTTTAAATGACATATTGACCTACAACCTTTATCATCGTTTCAGGAAACGTTCATAATTCCCACGCTTAATAATATTTACAGCTATTTTTAAGTCATTGTTGTACTTTTAAAAACTCAACAAGTCCATAAGCGCGCACAAGTTCATACAAGATGAAATTATTACTTTGTAATTGTTTTGTATCAATATGAAGAAAAGCTAGAGATAGAATTCTTAAAGTAATTTGGCTATGGGCGTCTGAGGTATCAGTTCATATTGGAAAAGGGGTCTCTTGCCCACAATAGTTTGGGAATCTCTGACCTAGACTATCACGAAAATCCGCTTATCTTCTACAGTCGTTACAGGCCGCTTGAAACCTAAAAAAATGCCGAAAGTCCCACCAGTTCGGTCTCGAAAGGCCGATGGCGCTTGCTCGGTACCGTATCGGTAATCAGTCAGAGGGGCAGCCGACCTCAAAACAAAAAAGAAATACGATAAAGACAAGTACTTATCTTAATAGGTGATTATAACGCAGAATTGAGTTAATACATTAAATAAATCAAGGCGATTATCCTCCGAACAGATTTAAAGACCGAAAAAGATATCATAAATCGCCACAAAACACTTATAAATAGAATCACAAATATTCCGTGTCGTCACAGGAAAATAACAAATAAAAAAGCTGATGTCAACTTCCTCTTTTCTCCCCTTTGTCCTCCCGGCTCCTTTCCCCTCTTATATGTTGCCCCGATACTCATTCAGCGTTCGCTGAATCGCTGAATTAATTGTCTGAAGCGTGGCAGTTCTTTTTTGTCTGACTCTACATTTGCCGACGTCATAATTTTATAGCGAATTTATACAATACAAGGTCGTTTATTTATACTCTACTCTCGCAAAGCTGTGGAATGAATTTAACACATACATATTTCTTCATCTTTGGTAGTAGTTGTAGACTATTTTCTACCCGTCTGGATAAAAATAATACACCAACTCTACGGTCTCAAAGTAGGCAACAATTGTGATATGGGTACCGTACAATGGACTGGGGGCGATCCCAGTATAAGCAAAGATATAAAACATCCATAACAGCTGATCATACAATGTTTATTCGTACCGGGATTCGCACCCGGGACCCTCGGTACAGAAAGCGGTATCTACCAATTCTGTCAATCGGGTCGTCGACTGCAGTATACAGGTGGATTCTTTTAACCGGGAAAGTACTCTTACAAGAACTTCGTAAATACTTTCCTTGCGTGTATAAGCTCGATAGTATACTAAAGTCTATACTGTAATCTGCTGGAAGAACAGTCTTGAGAAATCGCGCCATTCTTAATCCGAATGGGTTCGTGGTTATCAAATCTTCTTCTTCTTCTTTCTTTACGAAATGAAATGCGATGAAATAAAATGGATATGAAAATGGCCTCACCCACAACTTAGCGGGTATTTTGCCAATTTTAAGTAATTAATAGCAATAAAACATTCAATAAATACACATTATAAATAAAATAATGGATGTGACATGATGATATGAAAATGGCATGTCCAATTTTTCGTGGTTATCACAAATATACAAATGTAATTGACATCTTATTTTTCTTTTTTGTGATTGAAATCATGTTTTATCTGTTTTTATCAATACTCTTTAGATACAGACTGAATACAATATTATATTTTATTCTAAGTAGGTAGGTCCTACCGTTAAAAGTCATTTACAACATGGTCGCGATTTGATGGGCTACGTGTCTTGAAAATACTGATATGCGAGCTTCCTCGCGATGCTACCTTCGCCGTTTAGCTAGTACTCATAATAATTTATTTTATTCAGACAATTAGACGCCCAGTTAGCTGTTATATATTACAAACGCCCTACCTTAGCTGTTTCATAAATAATCTCGTTGAATTATCATCTACTTTAGCCCCGATGTGTCTCGCACGTGGACACGGTGGCAGTCACCACTAGCACCAACGAATTTATACCATTATTCACAATTCATAGCTTCTTTACTCCATCCTAACATAAATAACGATGAACTAATAAAGCAATGTATATCAACATTTATTAGAGAGGCTATAATCTCGAAATTATTAACAAAACATCCTTTGATCGGTGTTGATGTTATTAATAGCATAGACAGATTCCATTGCCGGATATCTTGATCTTCATTCATTGTTGTTTAGTACGAATGGAGCAATGGATATACAGAATAGTATAATGGTGGTGTGACTAGCACCTGTTTCTTGATATTAGGCCGTTTCAGACAGGGCTAGTCCACCTGTCGCCGTCCGGTCTGGTCTGGCCTGACATTTGATACGCGCGTTACAGATGTAAATTACAAAGTATGAAATAATGGTGACACGTTTATTAAGACTGTATTTACTTTGGCTTCGAATAAAGTGTGAAAAGATTAAATGAATATACAGTTTTCTTACCATAGATACCTATATAGATCTACGAGTCCATAGATTATAAAATCGAGGATAGATCATCAGTTGTCGGTTGAATTATCTACACTAATATTATCTTATTAAAATTACAGGAAAACGATTTTTTAAATAGGGTATTATATTTTAAGTGCATTATAAAATTCTTATTTATTACAGTTTTACCGGGATAAAAAGTAGCCTATGTGCTATTCCAGACTATAATCTATCTTTGTGCCAAATTTCATCCAGATCCGTGCAGCCGTTCTGGCGTGATTGAGTAACAAACATCCATCCATCCAAACATTCACATTTATAATATTAGTGTGATATAATATATACCTATTTATATCGGTATGGAATTTATCCTTATGAATTTCCAAAGAATTGTGCGGTCAAGGATTATCCCGCTAAAATACTGAGAGAAATGGGTGAATAATTGACACAGCTATTTAAACTATTTACATTTTACACGCTTATGAATGGAGGGACGTGTGTGAGTTCCAAGAACGAATCTGGAGTGTGTTTCCGAGATGAAGTCAATGTGTGTCGTTTGTATAATAACAATCGTTCCGAGAAACGTTAATTGATCATTATTTATAGTGAGTTGTTTTCCTGTAACATATATGAAGAACAATTTACTCTACTATTATAAAGAAGACTTTATTTCCTCTAAATTTAAGGTGCTGTGGGCGGCACATAGCTCGCAGAACCGATGGCCGTTGGGGCAGAAACTGATTGACTGATTGGGGCATTGGTCGGATTATTTCCAGGTAGAGTCATGAGGTGTTTTACGTGAGAGATAAAGAAATAAACTGAAAACTATATTATTTCCATAAGATTTTGAGTAGAGTTCGGTGTTCTTTAACCTCAGTAGATAAATTTCGAATGATTACTCAAAATTCATGATCATTACAAAGCTCTCACAAGCAGTGAGGTTTGAAAACCAGTTTGTCCATCAATAATTTAAAAATAGTTATGATTTTGAATGTACAGCAGGGCGTGTCGTTCTAATTCAAATTCCCTTGATCTCATCGTTTCTTAGTAAATAATATTGCAGACACAAACGCTATGCAGTTGTGGCGGTCAACACAAACCAGACGTGTGATACATCATGCTCAAAATGTTACACTACAATGTCCAGACGGTTGAATAAAATTAATGTGGGCTAGTTTGTTAGAGTAGAGTAGAGTAGACTACGTCATCAGCCATAGCAGCCTTTCCCAAAGTGGGCGATAACCCCCCTTGTGGGCGCTGCAGGCCTTAAGGGACGGTAAGAGACCCAAAAAAAAAATGGGGGCTTTGTGTAGAGGCTTTCTATAATTATTTTAATTTGAAGTTATAGTGGTTTTTAAGTATGTGAAAAAATGGGGGCGCTAGAAAATAATTCATTCTCAAAGTGGGCAGTAGACAAAATAAGTTTGGGAGCCCCTAGGCTATAGCGACCAATGAGCGGTGTTAATTTTACTGAATGTGTCCATAGATTGTTTGAGGACTGATAGGAGCCTAGGTTTCCAAGTCTTACATGAATTATTAGTAGTAAGTCAATACACGTAAGGTCAAATCTGAGACGAAGGTTGTCAATTCGGATATTTAAAAAAATGTGTTTCTTAGAATTATAAATAAATAAATATCACGAGACAAACACACCAACTATACGATCCCATACTAAGCAACGCTTGTATTATGGGTACACAGTATAAATTACTTGTATAGATATTCGACATCCATGATTTGGGTACAAACATTCGTGCTCATCACACACAGTTAATCCCTACCAGGATTCGAACCTGGTGCCCTCGGGACAGAAAGCAGGCTGACTACCAACAGCGCTAATCAGGCCGTCAAATGATTATGATGTTTAGTTTTGGTGGATTTTATTTATCCTTATATTTATGCTTTTGTTTTAGCCCCAAAGAGGATTCCAAACTTGGATTAAAATAAATGTATAAGTTTATTTCTTATATTTACGCGAATACTACACATTGAAATGAAACTAATTTTATGGATTTTATCGTATTCGAACTTTTTTTTCGTTCAAATACGCTAGAATTATATATATTTTACAGCGCCCCGCGGGATCGCAGCGTTTGTTGAATTCTGTTGTCATTGCAACTAAAACCAAACCAACCATTTTATAAATCAAAAGAAAAATAGTGTAAGCTCGTAAATTTGCTTAATTATCGACTTTGAACCGATTTCAATGGAAAAATATGATTTCGTGTAGTTTGTTTACACGTCTCTGTCTGTTGGATAATTTATAATTTTCGCGGCTTGTTGCAATGTCAATATTTATATAGTTTCATAACATGAAGATATATTTAGACTTGTACACTTACTACTGATGAAAAAGAAAACCAAGAATCAAAATCTTTTTTATTCATGTAAACCATTAAGTACAATACTTATGAATCGTCAAATAAGTTACAAAATGCTAAGCTACAACTTTACCACCCGCTCGGAATGCCGTTTCTATGGAGTAGAACGGGCAAGAAAATCCATGGTTGCTCTTTTTAAAAATATATTTTACATTTGTATGTGAGAACAATGTAGGAACGGCTAGGCAGACTTTAGCAGCTGGTCAAGAGACGAAATTCCTAATATGTACCAAACTCATGTTAAGTGGACCATACAAACTTAGTTGCCTTGAAGATCGCTTTTTTTCCTTATTTGTATTAAATACATTTTTTTTAATACAAATTCCCCTCGGATTGAAGGGAGGCCCGTGCCCAGCAGTGGGACATTAAAAAGGTCTGGTATTATTATTGTTATACAAAAAAAAAGTTAGATTGTGTGAGAAAAGAAAAGAAACGTCATGTACGAGTATTGGTTTATTTTCTTTTGTCGTTTTTGAGGTTCTGCTAAAAATGTGCGTGTTTATTCTTAGTGGTGCATCCGGTGTGTTTATTAAAATAAGTGTATAGTATTATTTATGTTAATGGAAAGTCTCGTGTTTGTGTCGGTTTTGTTTAACTAGTTGTAGCGCTACGTAAGATTTTATTTGGAAGACGCGTAAAAATGATTTACGTGCGTAACCCAGATATCGAGATCCATCCTTTCCTGTCAGGTCTGTTCGTTTTCAGTTTGAAGTCCATTTTATAAGTAATTAATTAATATTCTAAAACTGTACAATGAATATGTTGATAATAATAATAATAATCCCACCGTTGATATTAATAATAAGGGTACCGTACAATGGACCATGGTTTGGCAACGAGTCATGGGGAACCCTATAATGGAAGCCACTACGCCAATGAGTCTAATGATGGATGCGTAAAATTAACCTCCTGTTTGCGGCTTCCACAAACAGTAGCTGATCGATTAATATGGATCAGGACACTTTTACGGACGAACTTATTAATATAACCAGCTGTTACCCGCGACTTCGTCCGCGTGGACTTAAGTTTATAAACACCGTCTTTACTTCTTTATTTCGGTCGGGGTTTCTCAGAATTTCTTACAGGAAATAGTTTACGAACCATAATATACATAGTAGTAAACTTAAGTTTCAATCAATTCAACTGAACACATATTTAACTGCAGCTCAACTGTTTCTTAACGGTCCGTTGAATTTTGATATTTTTAATTGATTCCGTTAGGTTCTTAATTCATCTGATCGTAAAGGGTCCTGGGCTCGAATCTTGTACGGGACAAACCTTGTGTGATGATCCTAAGTAATTGATGTTTAATATCGATCCATGTATTACTTCGTTTGCCCCCAGTCCATTAAATGGTACTAATATTACAAGTTTTGCTTAGCTTGGGACCGTACAGCTAGTTTGTTCGTCCGGCGACATTCATTTGAACGTAATACAGTCCTATTATATATATATATGATAATAGTTATTGAAAATATCAAAAATATCGTCTATAATATAATTATAATTAATTAATTATAAATATAATTTAGGCAAGTATCCTCCATCGTAGATCTCATCGTCACTTACCATGAGGTGAGATCGACATCAAATACTTGCCTATAATGTAATAAAAAAATAAATAAAAAAAATACTATCAAGTATCCCAGATAATATTGTAGATAAACGGTAATGTAATTTGGCCTATCACGATTTATGAGATGGCACTTTTAGATACAGTCTCTCTGAACCAACTTTATCATAACTTTCTGTAAGAGATTTTCTACGCTAATGAAAAAACTTGACAATCAAATTGTACCCACTGAGCTATGATGCCCGCGATTCCGCTCAACGAAACAACAACATTTGATTTATTAGCAGTAAAGAACATAAATATATTCATACCTAAATACAACCTGCTTCATCTAGTTATGTTGAGTTTACGTAAACATGTTGAGTTAACATGATATGATATGTTGAAATCTACATAAGTACATTAGTTTGTGTGTCTCATGTTGATGTGAAAGATAGAGTTAGTTCAGTTAGTTAAGTACTGGTAGGTCAGGTCAGTAGGTCGATATTATTCTTTAACAAGTATATTTTTGAACTGAAACTAATTTTTCGAATTTTATCGCGTTTATTTTATGTTTTTACGTTCCCGACGTTTCGGCTGCTTTACAGCAACCATGGTCACGGGAGGACTGAGGTGGTTGACGTCCTAGTGTGTGAGTAAATCGGACCGCTATCAACAACTAAATATAAGGGTACCTCAGTTCAAACTATGACACTAGGCATGTGAATACGGTTGCCTAGATGACGTTCGAGGTGATATACCTTTTTCTGAATAGTACTGCACGTGTGAAGTGTGCAAATATATTGCAACAATATTATCCTGGGAAATGTGGGTGCAATGTAGTGCACCTAGGATGTTGAACCTCATTTTAGTGTATGTTCCTGTCTGATGAGCTAGTTTATTTTTTTCACCGGTTTATTATTCAGTGAGAATGTGCCGGGTAAAATACGAAAACAAAAACCCACTTGTTACTTTGGGAGTGCAAATTTTTTATACGGAAACGCGTCATAAACTCTTTACGTGCGGGGTAGATGCGCCAGTTAGTGGTTACTAAACGGTCATTATTTTGTATACAAGCTGAGTTGTTTACTGGATTGTAAGTACTTTTTATAAGTATATAGGTATGTTAATACATATAGCTCTATTAAATACGCGTCGCTTCACTCGAAAAATAAATGTATCCTTTTTATTACGGTTACTACTAAAACGAAACGAGCTTTTCAATCCCCGCGGGACCATAAAGTTTCATAGATAACTTTTAATGCCAATGAAGTTACGAGGAGACATGCGTAGGGATAATACACAAATGCAAAATAATTACAATAAAAAAAAAACATTTTATAACTAGTTTAAATGCAGATATGAATTAGACTCCGACTATAAACATCCGAAATCTCATGGATCCGTTATAAAATGGAACCCAGATAAACCCGGATTCAATCCCTTGCCCATGGAAACTTTACAATTTTGACGTTGACTAAATACAATCTCGGAATATGCGATCTTGATATTCACCCGGAGGCAACTTCATCAGAAGTTGGCGAATATTTTCGATGATGTTTCTGATAATATTAAACCGTGTACGTAACACCGAAAATAAGTTCACATTTTCATAAGCGCAATTGCATTCAGCGCAAGTGGTAACCTGAGAGATATTTTTTATTATATTTCCAATGCTAGTAGTCAGACCAGTATCCAAGGTTTAAAGACGCGAGTACAGTGTCACGTCACAGCTACGGAATATTACAACTCATACGAACAACAGTGACGTCTAAAAATAACAAAATCAGTCGTCACACAACCACAAAGGTCAAAACAATATTCCACGCGCTCTCCAACAACTAGCCCTCGCGCCCTACTCGTACAAGCACGTCATAGTCAATGTTGAACATTCATAATTCGAACGCGGCTTTCCCGCCCTCGCGGACGCGTGATCCAAATGAAAATTTTCATCCGTTGCTGAGAAAATTCCTTCAGTGTGTTAGTTGAACTCAGTTGTCGCGCGCTAAGCGTCGAGAGCAGACGTGTGCGTCTGCAATTTGTTGCCGCTCAACCAAACTTTCCCGCGAAATAATATACGTAACGCGTCGAAATAATTTTACGCTTGTTGTTTGGTGTTTAAATAAATATTAGTGTTAATGTGTTTCATTCTTGTTATGACCGACTTCTCAATAAACGTAAGTAATCTTTCATAATTTATTTTGAGAATATAATTGATGCGGTTCAAATGGGTTTTTAGAAACATATATAATGAGTACAGTTCACGGGACAGTTACTCATTTAGATTGGTGTTATAAAGAGAGTACTTACGTACGGGAATTCAGATGAAGTGACATGTTTTGATGTGTGAATTAATAGGAATTTATCTTAATGCTGGCTGGGTTTGTAATTATGTCAAAGAAATATAAACGTGAAGCTCTCTATTAATGTTTATGGTGAAAAAATAATAATTGCGGAATAACCGTGTTTATATTGACGTTTGGTTTAATTTTAATTGTATGTTTTTTTCAGAATAAAATGTTTAGGAATAAATGCATCTCTTTTTAAATTATACATATTAATTTTGTATTGTTGGTGGGTTATACGCGTGGTAGAGATACAAGCATATTCAATGCCATTAGAAAAAAAAAGACATTGGTTCTTGTAAACTAGATCTTAGTGTACTGACTTCTAAATACTTTATTGCAGTAACGATGGGACCCACGGATGGCAAAAATTATACCTAATTTTCTACAATCATCCATTTTTTTTATATCAGTATTATGAAAACTTACTATCATTAATTTTTTTTGTCACCGATTACTAAATGTCTAAAACCCAAACCCTCAAGTTTATATAAAGTTATAATCCCACTAATATTATAAATGTGAATGTTTGGATGGATGGATGGATGGATGTTTGTTACTCAATCACGCCAGAACAGCTGAGTGGATCTGGATGAAATTTGGCACAAAGATAGATTATAGTCTAGAATAGCACATAGGCAAATTTTTATCCCAAAAATATGCACTGTTCCTGGGATAGCATACAAGAACTCTGTTTCTAAACTTAACTCTTTAATAGCGGGTAACACCGCGGGGCGCGGCTAGTGGATTATAAAGCTCTTATAACGCACTTTTCCCCTACATTTAAGTTAAGTTAAGTTCGTTATAATGCCATTATAACCGTCTGAAAATTAGGGGAAGTCTATAAAAATATTGCAAATGGTACGACAAAGAACCTGTTAAAGAACCTGTCATAACTTAAATAACGTATTTTTAAAGCACATTTCAACATTATTAAAATGTATTGTGTTTCGCAACATCGATTCTATAAATCTTCATTAAAAACATTAAACATAAATATGTGTTATAATAATGTTGTTTATTGCTACATAGAACTATGCCATTATATTTTTTAAAGTGAGCCATAATTCTGTCAACGTTTTGTTTAGTAACGTTTGTCTATATACAAAAAGTGTCAAATATTTCAAAGGGCTAATAAGTAGGTCATAAAGAACACGTTTATGTATCCCACTAATATTATAAATGTGATAGTTTGGATGGATGGATAGATGGATGGATGGGCGGATGGATGTTTGTTACTCAATCACGCCAGAACGGGTGAACGGATCTGGATGAAATTTGGCACAGAGATAGATTATAGTCTGGAATAGCACATTGGCTACTTCTTATCCCGGTAAAATGTACACTTTTTAATCGCGGGTAACACCGCGTGGCGCAGCTAGTAAACATATAGTATAGTAAACATATATATATATAACAAGCAGTGCTCTCGACGTTGTACGCGTAGATTATAGTATTTTTTACTATACCGAAAAAAAGAACATTTGCCGGTATGAGCAGTATACAACAAGATCAACAATCTTGAGTATTTTTTTCAAGGCTAAAACCAAAAAGAAAAAGCCACGTAAAGATTTATACCTAATACTTTGCGAGATTGCTATACACGGTGATTCAGAAAGGGTATACTAAACCTTGAGCCAGCACTTCTTCTTCTTTAGCGCATGTGTAATCATTATGTGAAGATTTTTTTTTGCAATTAATCACAATGCTCATTTTGTGGCGATCAATTTTTTTTTAAATTAACATACAGAAACTTCTGACTTTCTTACTTACGACTTCTTCTGACTTTACCTAGTGCGCCAATGTAGCCCAGGCTTCTTATACAGCAACAGGCTTAGTATACCATATGTGAATCAGCCTGTATACTTTTTATACGGAGAAATTAAAGGATTCTCCCGGAATGTCGCGTACAAAGTCGCGGGCACTGCTAGTGGGCTTTATAGGTATTTATAATTTAAGTTTATTACCTAACAAAGTTTTCCTTTTGTACTGGCGCGCACACAAATCTTATTCGTGTAAGCTTTTAGCCTAACCTAAGTAATAGTTAAGCCGAAGCGTGTGCTTAAGTACCGAGACCTTAACATAGGGACACGAAGCGTATTTTTGTTCCGAAAATATATTTACTATGACGGTTGCTGGATGTAACATATAAAGAGAATTGTACGTACGTGCGTAGGCATTAAACACTATTTTCGCAAACACAATTGGCCTTTAGCTTCTATTGTTTATTAGCTTGACTAAAACCAGAAATATTGGCAAGAATAGGATAGAAATATTAATAAAAAAGGTCGCTAAAATATTTATGAATATCTGTCTTTCTCATACATTATTGCCAATAGTGAGACGCCGGTGCAAAATATATCTATATAAGGCTTAATAATAAAAGTGTAGAATATTTTAAGGGATCCATTGGTAAGGCTATAAAGGTCACATTTTCATTTTTTTTTTAAATAACCCGTCGTACTATGTCCACGTTGAAACAGTACTGTCTCACTTTCTCACAAACACACTGTATAAAGATATATTTTATACATACCCGTGATCGGTATCACCTACCTTTTAAACCCTGAAAATATTTTACACTATTCTTGTAACACCTTGTATATAAAATCACAGTGCCAATGCCTGTCAAAAAAACACATGTAACATCATACTTAAATCCTATTAATGCCCTCAAATGCGGCAACTGACATCCAACCATTCACATTTCCACACTCTGCAATATAAATCAACAGATACACATAATAAATCAGAAAGCATAATTAATAACGTGCCCACACGCACCGTTTATCTTTATAATGCGCGCGCGATATTAATTAAGACGGTTTAATATATAAATTAACGCCTACATACTGAAGATGTCCCTAATATGTTGGTTTTACACTTAAAACGCTGCTAAGTAGCTATTTGTTATGTCACACACTGCAGCGGCCTCTATATCTTACAACACGAAACACAAGTACCAACACCTTAGACAGATGGCGCTGATTACAATTTAGGATTCTCGATACAGGTCTGAAACACGCAAGCAAAGTGCAATGATCGGGGCCGACCTACAAACAGATAAAGGCAGATTTTGAAGATAAAAAATATAGCTAGCTTGCGTGCGGAATGTGAATATTTCTTATTCATGTAAACCAATAAGTAATTATGAATCCTCAAAGATGTTATGCTACGATTTTACCGCCCGTTCGGAATGTCGTTTGCTTGAGAAGAGGGGCCAAGGAACTCGTTATGGTTGCTCTTTTTATAAGGACCTTATAATTTTTGTGTAGTTCATTGTTATGGGTATATATTACTGAGTTTTCCCTGAGTAAAATGACGGTACCCATAATAAACTAAACAGGCGTTGCTTAGTTTGGGAACACACTTTTGGGGTCGAGTCACCTTCGTCCGTAGGAGAATTAAATACCCTCGAGATACCCTACACGTGACCCTGGGTGGTGCCAACCAGGTGACAACTCTACTGGTGGTAGGCTTCGGCCGTGATTAGTCACCACCCACTGAACAAAGCCATGTCGCCAAGCGGCCTAGCCGTGTTCCGGCATGATGTTCGGTGTTGCCATTCATGGATGGCGGGTCAGATCAGCTGCGCTGCATGTGCCTAGTGGATGTAGCGTCTCGATCTACTGCCGCCTTCCTACCTAGTTAAGTATGCTCCATCGTAGATCGTCACTTACCATCAGGTGAGATCGAGATCAAATACTTGCCTATAATGTAATAAAAAAAAAAAAAAACACACACATTAAGTATTCTTATCTGGCTATATATATTTATATTTGGAGACGAGTATATCCATAATTATTGGCATGATACTGAACTTGAGCACCGGTTTTCGTTTACGATTCAAGATATGAGCATAAACCTTTATAGTTTTGGTATTGAGACCATTAACTGCTCATCTTTACCGTAAACGATCGTTCGGGGACATTTTAAATCTCAGAAATTTAATATCTTTATCGATACTAACGACCTGATTAGCAGTTGGTAGTGAACCTGCTTTCTTCGAACAGAGTCCCGGGTCCCAATCCTTGTATGGACAAACTTTGTGTGACGAGAACCAATGTTTATACCCGAGTCATGGATGTTTTATATCTATATAAGTATTATTTATCAATCCATTTATCTATCCATCAATATATCTATCTATCTATCTATTTATCTATCCATCGATATATTTATCAATCTATGTATCTGTCTGTGTATCTATCTATCTATCTATATTTGATGACTTGTTAAATGTATCCTAACATCTACGTACTGGTTCGTAAAACAAGGTATAAATCTTACTCATATGAAACATATCAACTTTTATACGCGGTCAAAGGTAAATGGGAGAGTTTTTAAGGACTCCATGTATTTACATTTCATATCAACTATCAGCTTATGATATTTACCTCTATAAAAACATGGCTTAGTACAGCGATTCCCCAGACAATTGATGTTTCACGTACCGAGTTAGTTACATATTGACCATACATCGTTCAGCACGTCATACGAGCTAGATCTGTGGCAGTATAAAAACCTGACCCTCGTGCGTTTTCATTAAGATAACCCGAAACAAATGGTCTATTATGTGTTGCGATTGTGGTGGCTATCATTTTACAAACATTTTTGGGACATTGTGAAGATTGTAGTTATAGCAAATGATGTTCTAATGGACTTAAGTCTTGTTTGAGAAGCCGTTATCTTAAATATTTGATTGTATGGCGCGGCGCAACATTGAGCTGCTTATGTAGAAATATAAATTTTAAAAAGATGGCTGCTGAATTTAATTAGATTCAGAACAGAAGTATCTGTTGGATGCCATAGAAAGGTCTTTTGGAAGCCCAAGAAGGGTCTGCTGGAGGCCTCAGAGGAGTCTGTTCGAAACCACATAAAGGGCTTTGGAAAACCCAAAGAAAGGGTTAGTTCGAAGCCCAGAGGTGTCTGTTGGAAGCCCCAGAAGTCTGTTGAAGCCCTTTATGCCTTTCAGTTATGTTACTGGTGATTTAGCTAACGCGACTAAGCGATGCCCCGAGTACTATTTTTTTAAATCATAATTTATATTTCCTAAAGCTAGCCTAGGAGAGAGACAAGTGAATAGGCAAAGGTGTCGACATCGCTCGTTTTAGGACACTTTAAGGCTTTAAACGAAATATTATTGCACTTTTTTCTATCCCCAATCGTGTATAGAATCTTCAACCGCAAGCGAAAGCTAGGAACTTTTTAAAATAAAAATACTTTTATATAATTAGCACACACTTGTGTGATTAATACGTAGGTACCTAATCGTGTCACAGCATGCCCCCAGTATATATTACACTTAGACAGCCCGTGACAAAGTTATTTAGTCATTTGGATCACCGCCAAACTTTAATTTTTTTCAAGCATTAGGTACCATCCAAATTGACTGATTCGAGCTATAGTCCCGACAAAGAATGATGGCCTTTTGACATATTTCTTATCTATAAAATGCCTTAAATACGTAGAAGAAAATTTGAGCGACGTAATTTTTTATTTCAGTTTGATTGACAAGAAAAGCTGCTTATTATTTATAAACTAGCTGCGCCCCGCGGTGTTACCCGCGATTAATAAGTATGTCTTTTATCCCACGGGAACCATACATTTTACCGGGATAAAAAGTAGGCTATGTGCTATTCCAGACTATAATCTATCTCTGTGCCAAATTTCATCCAGATCCGTTCAGCCGTTCTGGCGTGATTGAGTAACAAACATCCATCCATCCATCCATCCTAACTTTTACATTTATAATATTAGTGGGATTAGTGGGAAGTGGGATATATTGAACAAATTGTTTGAAAATATCCTTGATTGTCGTTTTATTGTCATGTGGGCGGGTTTTTTAAACTAATACGAGCTATGGATAATTTAGAAGAGGCCTTAGCAGAAATCGAGATTGCTAAATTGCTCCGCTGGTGTATTTATTGGCTAATAAACTCACCCGAGATATGTTTAAATAACATTCGCGAAAAGTTATTTATTCAATTTGAAAATACGTAACACTTGTTAAGAAAATATTGTATCGTTTTTATAATAGAAATATGTGATTCTAAGTTTAATGAAAAATGTGACGGATCTTTTTAAAAAGAGCTACCATAGAGTTTCTCGCCCATTTTTCTCCATAGGAATGGCTTTCGTTCGGAAAGCCGTGCCTATGGAGAAGAATGGGTGGTAAAGTTGTAGCTTAGCATTTTGTCACTATTTTGACGAATCATAAGTACTGTACATAAATAAAAATATTCTGATTTTAATCCAAGTGTTTTTGAGTGATTTTTAGAATAGTCATCTATTTTTTTCTTGAATAAAATAATACCAGCCCTTTTTAATGTCCCACTGCTGGTTGCGGGCCTCCCCTCAATGCGAGGGGGATTAGGTTTAGGCCTTTCTTGAATGTTCTTTTGTTATTCCGAACAAATATTTATAATTTTATATCTACATTGTTACCTCATCACTGATACCTCACACATACAGACAAATAAACTTTTAGATACGTCCTAGTGCTAAGATAAATACATAGCTTTAAGATACGCCCTAGTGCTTATATAAATAGTTTAGTTACAAAAAAAAACCGTTTTCGTGAAAGTTACGAAAAAACAGACAAACAAGATAATTCGTACGTTTACATCCAAACACATAAACCTATTTTTGTTCAAAAGTTTCGGTGACGTAGACAAAAAAAAACAGAAATGATAGACAATTGGCTCAGTGGGTAGTGACCCGGCTTTCGGATCCCGGTTGGGGTAAACTTTGTGTGACGAGTACAAATGTTTGTGACCAAGCCATGGGCGTATCTATATCAAGACAAGGATTTACATCGTTGTATATTGCCCAAAATACAGGTAATCCGTAGTTAGACTAGATGCATATTATAATAATAATTTCGCCAGACAAACACACATACCATACGGTCCCACACTTGTATTATGGGTACCGGACAATGGACTGAGGGCGAACTTAGTATATAATAATTATATAGATATTAAGCATTCGCAACTCGGGTACAAACATTCATGCTTATCACACAAAGTTTGTTGGTACCAGGATTCGAACCCGGAACCTATAAAGAATTTTAATCACTTGGAGGCAGTCGAACTGGCTGTTATAGGAGGTTCGCGATAAATGTTTAAATTATTTGTTTAATAATAATATTCGGTCCAGTTTTAACCACCATGATAGTTTGTGGATAGAAAAATTTAAATCATGGTCACCCTAAAGCCGGATGGTGTGGCAACCCAGGCCAGTGTCCATAAATCGCGTCAATTGAACACAAAATTGATACTAATCGGTTCAATGGATTCGTTTTATGTGTTCAGTACGGGAATAGACCAAATGGTACGAGTATTCGTTTGTAAGATAATAGTGATGTATGGACCAGGTGCATTTTAGAATGGATAAACACCCATTCTAAAATGCAAAGATAAAACTTATCATAAAGGTTAAAAACCGACACGAATAAATATGGTTTTTTACTCTTGCAACACTACAGGATTAAAGAAAAACAAAGTATTGGTAACAAGGAAGTTTTTACGTGCATTTATAAACTCTGTATACGCATTTAAATTAAAATAAAAAACGTCTCTTCAAGTATAATATGTATGAAGTATAATATTCTTATTCAAGTTTCGAACAGTGACGACAAGCTTTCTGCGACTGTTGGCGGGCGACACCCGGCGATGCGTAGCGGTTCGGGTATCATCGGCAATCTTCGCCATTTAGGCGCGAACATCTCTATGGAAGAATTGACAAGAGTATTTTTTAAAGCATATTTTATTCAAAATCTAATCTATAACGATTTAAGTATAAAGACAACATTTTGAATAATAAGCGGTACTTATCATTGTATCTTCACGTCGTTTGAGCAATTATTAATGTCTAAACAACTCGAAAATAGAGAAAGATTTGTGTGATAACAATGAATAATGCTTTAATGGCTATCATTTTTGCAAAAATACGTGATGATTTTATTAAGTTGATTAGGAGTACGAGCGACCTTCATTATTTTATATTTATTTACTAGCTGTCCCGGCGAACTTCGTGCCGTTTCAGAATCAAATGTATGAGAAATTTAATTATCTCTATTTATTTTTTTGTTAATTTCTCCCATGTTTTAATAGTTATTTTGTTATTCGGGACGAAGACGAATTCAAAAAAAATTTGTTCATAAAAATTAGCCCACCCACTCTTGAGATATAAATGGTGTAACTAACACAACTTTATTTTATACATATATATATAAGATTCGCATGTTTTTGTTTTGTAGTAAAATATAATATAAACCGTTAAACGCTTTTTAGCTAAAAATTATACCAGAGTATATATAACATCTTAGGGTTCACATACACACAGTTTGTTTGGATGGGATACTTAATACAATATGTTTTTTTTTTTTTTTTTTTATTGCAGTATAGTTGAAACATAGTTTTAGGCACATGGATAGATAACAATGAATATTTAATACCAGTACTGCTTCTTATTTTTATTTTGTGACAGACACACAAAATGTGTTATAAGCTGGACTATCACCTAAGACAAAAAAACTAAAAAGATTCGTATAGTGCACGTGAATTCGCGTAAACTACACAAATCGGCTTGGTTTTTGCGCTTCAATATATTGTTCGCTACACTCCGTCTCTATTATTTCTTTGCCTTTGGTAACAGAGCAGTCTATAAAATACCTTATCTTTGAATAAACAATTACTGTTAGTTTCTGAGATAATAAGGTTTATTTGGCGACCCGTATTGATTGCTCCGAATGTATTCGGACTGTGAATAAGGTCTGCTCATTATGTTTTTGTTTTTTTATTTGCTTTATAAAACTAGACCTTACGGCCAACAGACAGACGTTGCATTTTAATAAAACGCAAATACGGACATAACTTTATTCCCAACACTACATTCTCTCGTCTGCAAATAGTTCAAGCGACGTTACGAACGAATCCAAGCGGCATATAGCTCTAAGATACCCGTTTTATACGTATTTTATATACTAAGCGAGGTTTGGTACGGATTTGGGGCGAGCCGAGGAGATTACTTTTTTTGTTAGATTGAAAGTGGAAGACGGATTTTGAGGTTACAAGTTTATTTGCATCGCAATAATGTCTTTGGAATGAACAGAATAGACAAGGGAACAGGGGAACATAAGAAACACCATACATCATTCCAACGATAAAAAGAAAGTCATTTTGTTTGGAACACTTTTAAATTTTACTTTTAAAATCGAAACGTTTACTTTACATAAAGGTTACAAATGCGCTAAAAAGCGCATGTTCAAAGTTTGTTTATCCTTTCTGAATCCCCTGTATATTAGTAACAATGATAGAATACAATATTTTTAGACGTTAACTAGAGTATCATACTGATCTCATTTATGTATAAAATAAATGAATAAATGGATCTTGAATTTTGCTTCTTTTTGCTGCGTGAAATTAATTAATGGTCTGATTTAAAAATGTCTAATACCTAAATGGGTTGTTTTGTGGTAATATCAACTTTATAGTCTATCGCTCGACCACTTAATTATTTTACACTATTTTTGTATGTAGTTTGTGTGTTTTGTTTTTCAAACGCATTTAAATTCTCCGAATAAAATGGCGATAAATTACCTCGACGGACGGACATAGTGAAAATATACAAGTTTACTTAACTTGATTACGGAACCCTAAAAAATGGTCCAAGTCTTTAACTATTCTGTGGATGAAAGGGGAGTGACAGTTATTAACCGGCTTACAACTTGAAATTACTTTGAAAATTAAAAAGTTTGAAACTCTTGTAACACGCACATTTTAAGGCTTCTTAGAAATTCAATAGCAGTTCTATTTTCGACGGTTTTAAAAAAAAATTACGTATTTTATTAACTGAGAAATATATAAGGTGTAACATTAATAGTGTAAAATATTTTACGAGGTCCATCAGTAAGCTATAAAGGTCACATTCCCCAAAAAAATATATTTAAAAATAACACTCCATACTAACCGCGTGGTGAAACGGTACTGGCTCGCTATCTCAGAGAAAATTCAAACACTGCTTACACATGCATTTTATACATAAACGTGATCGTTATGACCTACTTGTTAACCCCTTAAAGTATTTTAAACTATTTTTGTTACACCTTCTATTGTGCAGGAATTATATATGAACTCAGGGATTGAAATAAAATTAATTTTACGGATTTTATCGCGTTTATACGAGTATTAAGATTTTTACGTTCCCGACGTTTCGGCTGCTTTACAGCAACCATGGTCACGGGATGACTGAGGTGGTTGACGTCCTAGTGTCATAGTTTGAACTGTAACGTAAAACACATAATATAAACGCGATAAAATCCATTGATAGAACGAGGCGATGAAATCCGTAAAATTAGTTTTATTTCAGTGTGTAGTATTCGCGTAAATATAAGAAATCAATATATGAACTTAGGGAATTAACACCATGCATCTAATAGATCCACCAATTAGCACTATGCATCTAATAGGTTCCTGAGTGGTTGGCCTTAAATGTAAATATGCAGGTACTTGCATGCAAGTTGCATTATTGCAGCGATGAGTTTCCCAACTGTCACATTTACCATTGTTGTTTATCTACAAGATATTTGCTTGTAGTAATAAATAAATATACGATATTTGACCATTTTGTTTATAAATGGTCATTCAAAAGGGGAAGGGGAAAATAATTTGTTCGCAAAATATCACAATAGGGTGTTTGACTGTATGAAAAATAAGCTTTAAATTGTGACCATCCTAAAAGATTAAAGCTTTTTATAACTATTAGTCTACATTTTATTTTCTTTAAAATCATAAAATAAAATAATGTTTTTTTTCCGACACGGGATCAAAATCGCTCTGGATTGTTTGTTGATGCGTTGTGACGTCACAACGTATCGTACTCAGTGTCAGGTTGTCAATACCAGTTTGGTAATATTTTGAATTTTAATGTGTTTTCAGCCATTTTTTTCACAAGGGTTTTTTGTTAAAACTAATCGTTTGAAGTTACTACCGAAAACTAAGCTCATAAAAAATATTGTCTAACTATTATCACATAAATAGAATATCCTACATCTATATCATACATATATGATAGTATAATATCCCTTTCACCCTAGAGTCCAAGAAGATTCCATAATAGGTACGTGTGACATTAAACCATTGAATTACTGTGGGTTTATGTTAAGAGGCAAGCTAAACTTAAGCGGATTTACTACTCTTGCCAGTAGTATAATATATAATTTGCATTAAATAAAACGATGGTCACAACATTAGGTCAATGTCACTGACATTATGGCGAAATAATTATATTACCACTTTACGTAACGTTGTTGACTCTATAAATAACGACTTTTATTGATGATTGATTTAAGAGCGATAATTATACTCATGAGTTAGGTCCATTTTATGAATGGACTAATTTAATTTCTTGTTATTTTTTTATTACGAGAACGTCGTAAATTATAGTATTATAGCTGATTTTATCGTGTTGCTCTACCTACGTTCTATTTTTTTAATTTATTTCGTAAGCCTTACAACGTATTCGCGCTGTGCGTTATTTTCAAGTCGAGAGTGAACACCTACCTTACCTTCTAGGCAAGTATGCTCCATCGTAGATCTCATCGTCACTTACCATCAGGTGAGATCGAGATCAAAAACTTGCCTATAACGTAATAAAAAAAAAAAAGGTATGCCGTGCGTTCAACGAACGTCTATATACGTTAAATTAACGCTTAATGCAAAATCGCCCTTAATACAGAGTGGTTAAAAGCGGTACCCGCTACCCTTAAAGTACGTATTTGATACAACCCTTAAATATACAATAGTGACACTAACGGGCGACGAAGACTGAGAATACACACAGGGAGAATGCCAGATTTACAGCGACATAATACAATTTTGTAGCTATCTATGAAGGATCGTATACTCCGATAAAACAATATAAACTGGTAGCGTCGCTGTCGTTGGGCGACACCTGTCGCTGTCCCGCACCGCGACAGCGACAGGTCAGGCCCGCTACCGGAACCCTTCTCAATACTTTTATCGCACATTACGTCATCGCCTAAAGTGGATTTGTTTGCAAGTAATGAATATTCTGTCCGAGTACCCGAACTAGATAAGAGCAAACTAACCCTTTGGGATGTGAGATTTATCTTACCAATTATTGAATACAGAGAGAAAATCTCTTTTACGC
Organism: Pheosia gnoma; assembly: GCA_905404115.1. Lineage (NCBI taxonomy): Eukaryota > Metazoa > Arthropoda > Insecta > Lepidoptera > Notodontidae > Pheosia > Pheosia gnoma. The sequence goes on from FR989916.1 coordinate 1,459,713, forward strand.
ATTGATCTTATAAATAATGTATATTGGGATTTGATTTAGGAATAGGTAAAGGTAAAAATATTATTTATTTTCGTTATAAGTATATCTTTCTAGGCTTCGCGAAATGGGCTATGTGATGATAATCTTATCTCTACATTATATAAGTATACTAAATATGATTTACAACGTACCACACATTACATTGGAACCAAATACTAGTGCCATCGGCAAAATAGGGGGGATCCATTTATAGTTTTTAAGTTCTACGAAAAACTTTATCAACTTGACAATCATAACTGGATTTGTGAGGAATTTACTTAATTTCTAAATTAGGAAAAACCAGAACGTATACACGATCGTATCCTTGACATTCTGCGATCTATTAGTGTTACAAATACAATAACAACATTAACATAATAAATTGCCTACAAAATTAATGTTTAGAGGAGAGACATCATGCTTTGATTGCTTAATAAAATTTGACAATGTAGTGTCAAATGTTTCGTGATTGCAAAACAAAAACAATGGCACCTATTAACAAAAGGTTAAAATATTATCAACATTTTTTAAAAGATTATGATGCTCGGATTTCACGTGAACAGTATGGAAGTTATATGTAGCCAGTGACGTTGGCAAGAACGAAGTGTCCCGAATAGATTTCCATACATTTTAAGTTGGCTACATTTTTACTTGCGTAATGTCTTCGTGTACACCGAGCATTAGAGACATTACTTTGGGGTTCAAAACTGCGAATTGAATTCTTTTTTTAAGAGTTTTCAAGCTACTTATTTAATTGTTATCAAACTTTCCGTATTTGGTTAAGAAGGCCTAACAAAGATCTTTAAAAAAAAAACTAGGAATTTTTAACTTTAATCCAACTCTTGTAGTAAAATCAACTCAAATAGTAATGACTTTTTCATACGACCTTTTAAAGAAGATAATGTGGGATTTCAAAGTATTTTTTTTTTATGTTTAACTTTCGTCGCAGTCAATGGCTAGGTAGAGACCGAACGTACAGTCTTGCGAGATTGGTACATGCGCACTACCTCGCTCTGAGCAAGCGCGCGGCGTGTAGCGGCGCGGTTGGTCTGTAGACGGCTTATGACGAATCATGTGAATCACTTTGCTAGTAGCCTTGATTTCCTTTCGTATTTAAATGCTTGGGCAAGGAATGGGCTCACTTAATGCAACAGTAGGTCGTGAGATGTGAAACAACGACCTCATCATCGAAAAAGGACACCTTTGACCGCTACGCTATTGGATTTTATATTGGTTTGGATCTCTGTTAATCTATTCAATTAAACTTTGTAAACTTATTGGAGCAAATAAAGTCGGAATGTTTTTGTTTCGGCCTCCCTTTTCAGAGTTCCGTTTTTAAATTTTAAAATTAGCCACAAATATATTTACCGAGAACCGTGTCTTTTTAGGATGCAAAGATTTTTAGAGAAGGCATTGAAGGAGCCTTTCCTACCATATATGTATTAAAAAAATATATATTTACGCCATAAAGTAGATAATGTATTATTTGTTTTGTGTACTGTGTTTATTTGACTACAGACAAAACATCCAGGTGTAGATCCCCAAAGTATATATGTATTATAAATAGCGAAAATGTTAAAAATGTATGCCTACTGTATTTTTTCTATTTGTAAAAAAAGTGACATGATCATCACATCCAACACCTATTATTTCACACGGCCTCATGGCCTACAAAAAGTGAGACTCATTTGTCTATGAATGACTAAACATATTGACTTGATTACCAATTTTACAATGATGTACGGAACCATTTCGTTGTTTTTTTTTTGAATCTCATTTTACTTTATTACTCTCTTGTTTTTCTGGCTTCAATTTTGTCGCCTTCGATTTTATTACGCCTACTTATTGTTTAAGTTTAACAAAACTTCTGTTTTTATTGACTGAAAATTGAGAAGTTTCGAAAAGTATTTCGTGAAAATAATGGCGGCCCAAGAATGTCGGATAATTCATTTTTATGGTACAAGTTTTAATTGCTTAATTTACTGAACGATGGTCACGATTTAGGTGGATTAATTTTCGCAATGGCTAAGCTTAGGATGTATGGGCCTTTGCCACCATTTAATGCTGGGTAATTATTTATTTTTTTAAAATCTCATTCCATATTTGAATCTTTTGACATTTTAACTGCCACCAGCTTAATTACAGTGGTTGAAAACATTTAGCATCGTATTTTATTTTATTAAATTGTAAGATAGCTTTATAAATGTAAGGCGAACTTGAGGGCAGAATGCCTCGAGCTTGCAATTAAGCGCAGATTTCCCTGCTGGCTTCCAGTCCTATTTTATTATAAGCCCGATGGCCGATATAGACCGGCAGTTTATTCAAACGCCTTTTATTGTATCGACCTATTTGATTTATGACCTATTTTTTAGTACCGAATGTTTATAATCTGTATTTTCCCACGCATTTCCTGTCATATATATAGTTAGTTGATTATATTATACTTGTATATTTGTGTTCAGACAATTGATTTTCAATAATTTTATTTAACTGGGTTAGGTTAGCACCGCCAGAGACAAGAACATAACTCAAATTTGAGAATGCTTTTAGGCGTAATAAATATCTATACATACATACATATAAATAAAATTTGAGTGTCTGTTTGTAATATTAAAATAACCGCTTTTTACTAAGTGAATTTGGATGTATACACGGTACCTATACCAAAACAACATTTTTTACAATTTTTGTTTGTCTGTCTGTTTGTTCTGGGTAATCTCTGAAATGGCTGGACCGATTTTGACGGGACTTTCACTGGCAGATAGCTGATGTAACAAGGAGTAACTTAGGCTACTTTTATTTTAGAAAAAAACATAGGATCTCACGAAAAAAAATTATAACCAATGTTGCAGCGTTGCGCCTGATTAAGTTTGATAGCAACAACTTGAAATGTGTCCCGCGGGCTCAGAACGCGCGAGTAGGCTGTTGCCAACGGTTGTCTTTGTTAAATACCACGCGAACGAAGTCGCGGGTAACAGCTAGTTTTTATATAAGATCTAAATAACTATGTAATTGATGACCCGATTAGCACAGTTGGCGGTTGACCCCGCTGTCTATACCGAGGGTTCCGGGTTCGAATCTCGTCAGGGACAAGCTTTATGTGATGTGCATGAATGTTTGTATTCGACTCATGGACGTATAATATCAAAATAAGTAGAGAGCGTTAACGACGCGTTTTTTTGGCGTTATTTCTTTTAGTAACTTTTGTTCGTATTGTCAAAAAGATTTAAAACTATATCCACGTAGTATTCCTTATATTATAAATTGATCTCTTATATTGACGCGAATACTACAGGCTGAAATAAAACTAATAAGACTTGATAAAAAAAAAAAATTAAATTTTCTCTTAAATTTTATTTGTGTAGCATTTTCTTTCTCAACCCTGCGCGGGCGTGCGGCGGACTACGGCTACCGCTTACAAATTGATATATAATCTTGAGATATTCTTCTCTTCTTCTTTCTTTACGAAATGAGATGCGCTGAAATAAAATGAATATAAAATATTTTGCCAATGTGAAGTAATTAATAGCAATAACACATTCAATAAATAAATATTATAAATAAAATAATGGATGTGACATGATGATATGAAAAAAAAATACAACCGAATTGAGAACCTCCTCTTTTTTGAAGTAAAAATGACGTGTGCTGAGATATTCAGTACGTATTGTTTTTTGCGTCGGATGTTAATAAAAAACAAAGACTAAAAAAAACATCATTATTAGGCTTCCTAAAGTAATCGATGGACATGCCATTTTCATGTATATTGAATTTGATATCGCTATTACATATTTGACACTGGCATAATACCAACTAATTTGTGGGTGACGCCATATACCATCTTTTTCCATTTACCATTTACAATTTATTTTTGTTAGTGACCACAACGCTGGCACATATTTTGCCCAACACATCAGCATTGCCATGCAACGTGGCAATGCCGCCAGCGTTTTGGGCACCCTCCCGGCCGATGGTGGTGGGGATTTGTTGAGTGCATTTTGAAATCAGCCTAATTTGTATTTTAGTAAATAAGTTAGTATATTGTATAGGTAGCTGTATTTTCTAATTCACTTTTTTCTTTTGTATTTCGTCATATTTCATTTCGTAAGGACAGAAGTAATCGTTATCATTGCGTATGGTGATGCATATCCTGGCGCGATGTAGACAACGTGTGACAAACTCGTTAGTCTTGTATTCACATGACTGATAAGGGGAGCTGATAACAGGTGTACTTGGGCCATTTGAATGCATTTCGAACCCTACTCAACCGACCGTACAAAAGTAGAGTCAACAAAAGTTATTAATTATTGTCTTTTTATGAAAAGGAGGTCTCTACAACATCATTATCTGTAGAAATAATTAATTTGGTATTTTACTAGAAAGTGGGACTTTACAACGCCATCTGTAGTACTAATATAATACTAGCCCTTTTTTAATGTCACACTGGTGGGCACGGGCCTCCTTTCAATGCGAGGAGGATTAGGCCATAGCCCACCACGATAGCCCAGTGCGGGTTGGCGGACTTCACGAGGGGTTCTCTCAGACATGCAGGTACTAAACATGTTTGACAATGAAATTCGCACACGAAACCCAGAAATCCCAGAGATGCGAGCCGGGTTTGAAGCTGCGATCCTCGTTACCGAGACAAGCGTTCTACCAAATTGGCTATCACTGATGTAGGACAAATTGCCCCTTCATACAAACCGAAAAATTTTAAGTGTGTAAAATTAAAACTTTTATTAAATACTAGCTGCGCCCGCGGTGTTACCCGCAATTAAAAAGTGTACATTTTACCGGGATAAAGAGTAGCCTATGTGCTATTCCAGACTATAATCTATCTCTGTGCCAAATTTCATCAAGATCCGTTCAGCCGTTCTGGCGTGATTGAGTAACAAACATCCATCCATCCATCCAAACTTTCACATTTATAATATTAGTGGGATTCATAGGAACTTTTAATTGCATAAGGCACAAAATATTGTTTTTATACCATATTATAATTGAACGCTTAGTGAAAGAGTACACAAATTGTAGAAGAGAGAGAGTGAATAGTACAGCAAGATAATAAATTAGGAACTGATGAACGCGAAGTTTGTGTTTTCATAAACTTCATCCTTTCGTTACATAAAGTAGCTAAAGCATGAAAGCAAAGGCGATTGTCAATAATTTCAGTTACAAAATAATCAGTAGATTTGATACCGATATTATATTTGGCTCTTCTTTGCGTTTTTACGTAAAGTAGACCTAGCATAAGCGAAAAAAAACACGTAATCTTAATACCTACGCCACAGGGAGACGCTACGTATTGTCTTTCCGGAACATTAGCTTAATGTGTTCCTGAAAACATCCTGTAAACTGCCTGCGTAGATGTCTGAAAACATATATTTTAGTAAAAATAATGATTATTATTACCCATGAAAGTAATTTTGTCAGAAATATAATGGAAATAACGGTGGGAATTATGGGTCTCGGATGTGGTGAGCATATAACCTTATATTTGGGAATATTCCTACATTCATTTATATGGGGTATTCGGACCTGTTGTGAACAGAGTTTAATCACTCTAAGGAAACCTCTCCCTCACTCTCACCAGTTACCGTGACACCAGCATAATATTAGGTGTAACAACAATTATTATTATTATACAAGCTTAAGTTTTACAACGTCTAGTTTATATAAAGCAAAGCAATCTATAAGGTAACAGGATACTTTCCCTGAAGTGGATAATGCACTGTCGGATCAAATTTTCACATTGTTTGAGTAACGATAAAGTATGTATGTATTTCCTGAAAACAAACTCTGCCGCTTGGAAGCGGTGACACTTGAATGGTTTAAAACAGGGATAGCCAAATTACTTTAAAAATCCTATCTCTAGTTTTTTTTCGTATTGATACAAAATAAGTACAAAATAATAATTTCATCCGGTACGAACTTGTTGAGTTTTTTAAAAGTACAACAATGATACTTCCTACCAAAATATTAGTCATTCTTATAACAAGTTGGTACGCGTAACACAACTTATACAGTATCTTGAAAGTTTCAAATAAGAACTTGTGTTAATTAAATAGGGGTCGATTTTTAGATCTCGTCGACTCCCAAAATCAGTTTTCGTTTATGTCGACCCCTGGGAATCCGATATACACCACTTTGGGAATCCCTGTTTTAAAATATAAAAATAACTGAGGGCACGGTGCAACAGTGCTTTCGCCAAGTCGAAAGACAAATCACGACAGCTTATAGCCGCTTCTTATGTGACGCGGCGCAAAAGCCGACGGATTATAATACTCGTTCTTACACACATAGATAAAGTTTGATTTATTTTTATATAGGTACTTGTTTATGCCGCTAATATATTTATAGAGCCCGCCATTTACTACCAGTGACGTGTATCATGTTATATGCATGGTGTTTGACGTATATCGTGTACAGTCGTGTTCAGCGGGGTTATTTTAAACCATTCGAAATCGATATCGGAAACGGAATCGAAAACTTCCGAGCTGGATTACCGCAACCGCTATTAAAATTTCCGAATTTGATTATCTTCGATGTATCTTGATGACAGTACCAAATCGTTTTTTTTTTAAGTTTCTGTCTGAATGCTCGTCGGGAGCGACATCAAGGTCGGAAAGTTTCAAAACCGTTTCCGATGTCGATTCCGAATGATTTAAAATAACCCTACAGAAGTGTTTTCGCAAATAATGTGCGCAAATTTTGTGAGGTGTTCAAAAAATGTGTAAAATATTTTTTAGTATATTGTAAAGTCATCATTCAAGCGTTTTGAGAGATGGTTAGTTTCTGTCAGGCATGTTGACTTTAATATGTTTTCCTTAGCGATAATCATAAAAATAAATGCGATAAAATCCGAAAAAAATGTTTTATTTCAATTTATAAATATGATTTATTTCCATGCTAAAACTTCCGTTAGCGATGATACCATCTTTTTATCTCTTCGTATAGGCATTTTAGCACTTAGTGAAAACGCCCCGAGTGTGATAGATGTTGCGCAAAACTCGGGGCTCCTCCATAAATATACGAGGTTTATGTTATTATCGGTACACTGGATCTATTGCATCGACTCGCTTATGTTAAGGTAGAGGATATAGTGATAGGAAATAGCGAGAAAGCGATTATGAGGCGTTCATATTGGTTGTGTTCTTTATTAAGACTGATTCTATGTACACCTTTTTATCATACTCTCTCTCCCTCTCTCTCTCGTGTCTATTGTTGTGATTAGTATACCTAGACTTTTCAAGTTCTCTCAAGATGACCGGTAAATTTTCAGTAAAGTATCCACAGCATTACTGATAGGGATGGTGGATTAATGTCATCTCAATCATCGTCATCAACAGCATCATTATCATTAGGGGTACTTATAATTTTATAACAATAATTATCAAGGTATACTAGACACTGGCAAAATGGCACCATTACGCAGCCGATTGCTAACCTAAAAAAAAGAAAAAGAAGAAGAATGATTCAATTTTAAAACCTTTTCATTCCACTACTGTACCTACTCTTAACTATGCTAAAACAAATGAAAGCTATTCTAACACGCAATGACTTACGCCCTATTTCATACCAAATATGGGTATGTAAATTATGAGTGATAATTTGCCGTGACAATTAACACTAAGCTGGTCGTCGTGGTTTTAATTACAATTGTATCCCTTCCTGTAATTCCTTATCCCGTGAATTCAATCTCTCGCTTCAGCAGCTAACATGTCCTTTCCATAAAGATATACTGTCTCATCGTATATTACCAACAATTTGTTATTTTACACTATGATATACTTTTACGATACAACATGAAAGTTTTGCTCATGGCTTTCAGCATTGCTTTTCAGTAACAATATATGGTCTGTCATTTGCATTTCATAGATACAACTGAAATATTTAACATTAACCTGTTGTATGTTTCAGTGCAATTTTGAACTTTAAACTAGAAAGCTTTTGTTTCAATTTTCTTTGACTTATCATCTACCGTTTAAATTACAATGCTTTGGCCACGACATGACAGCCCAAAGATTATTGTGGAACCGGAATGTGTTAACGATTGAGTTAGTAGCGATGTGATTTAATCTCTGATGATGTTAGAATAAAGTTCAATTCGGCAGTAGCATGCTGTTTGTGTTTGAAAGATATATGCTTGGCGTTTAATACACGACAACTCGTTTATTTCGATGACAACCAACAGAGTTTTGAAGTTTAACATTTTAGTTTACATTTTATATTTTAACCATTTATTCGTCTTTTTGGTTAGACATAAAAAAATGAGTTAGTGTAGTATTTAACTACAGCAGTTTTCATTAACTTCAGATGACCAGACAGGTGTTGTCCAAAAAGTTTCCGGACAACCTTTTAAATGCTTCGTTCACTATAATCCTTATTCGGACTTTGACTAATATTTAAAACCACAATTTACCCAAAGCAGTCCAGTTGTTTTATAGTGATGCGGTTACCAACAAACATAATTTTTGGCTATATAAATCGTTTTAGATGTATTATTTTAAAACAACATTATACATACATCAATAAATTTATTATAATACGTCGTCGTTGCAAAAAAACAAAATGTCGTAATAAATTAATTTAACGTATTAGTTTACAATCATAATATATGCGTTAACAAATGGCCGGTATAGAATTCAGTATATGGCTTATTTAATGCAGATTTATGGAAAAATATACGCAAATCCGAGGACCAAACACGGTATTTTTATGCAAAACCACATGTGCTCTTTACTAGGACATCCAAGTAGATTTAACTATTACAAATGGGGTAAATGTTATTTGTAAAAAAAATTACTAAAACTAAACAGAACTAAAAGCCTTATGTGCAAACCAATCAAACTTTTTTATTTTTATTTTGCCGGGCAAAATGCCTAACGCATGCCCCCCTACCGAGGTCACGTTGGAGGCGGTATGTCCGATCTGACCGGACTAAAAACCCCTGGTGTTCCTTCTCCTACCTGCGCCAGAGTTTCGGGATCGCTTGCGCATTCGCATCGCTGCTCCGGCAGAACCAATCCCAAACCCACACCAACGCAACCCGACCCGATCCAAACCCAAGGCATTCAAAACACTTTTTTTTTGTCTGGACCTATTCCTTAACCGTTGATTAGAAAACTATAATAGCTAGTACCAAATTAATTTACGTCTAAGTGATATACTAGGTACGTCAAGCGAGCCAATCCCATTAGTGCAGATTTTTCAATATTATTATAGATACATAATGCCATATATTATAAAAAAAAACGTCGCAGGACGTAGCCGTCCATCCTAGATTAGTGTTTCGGCGACATCAAAACGCTGGCCGGCCGCCAAACCGCCCGCCCGCCAGTACGCTCGTTCACACAAGTGTTAACTGTCGCAAACGCTGAGGATATTATTCAATTACACGCTTATCACACTAACACGATATTATTCCTGCAATTAGCTGTTTTAACACAAGCAAGAAAAAACTATTAGCTATTAGAGTTATTTTGCACTAGCTGTTGCCCGCGACTTCGTCCACGTGGTATTTATCAAAGACAACCGTTGACAACAGCCTGCTCGCCCATTCTGAGCCCGCGGGACGCATTGCAGGTTGTTGCTATCAAACTTAATCAGGCGCTGCGCTGCAACATTGGTTTTAATTTTTTTTCGTGAGATCCTTTTTTTTTCTAAAATAAAAGTAGCCTAAGTTACTCCTTGTTACATCAGCTATCTGCCAGTGAAAGTCCCGTCAAAATTGCTCCAGCCATTTCAGAGATTAGTCGGAACAAACAGACGGACAGACTGACAGACAGATAGACAGACAGACAGACAGACAAAAATTGTAAAAAATGTTGTTTCGGTATAGGTAACGTGTATACATCCAAATGCACTTAGTAAAAAGCGGCTATTTTAATATAGCAAACAGACACTGCAATTTTATTTATATGTATAGATCATATGAAAAGTTTCGATTCATGACCATGACAATGGCGTGTTTAGAGCAATCAACTAGTTAAGTACAATGTAGATATTCAACCTTATGGGTCCCATATTAAGGTTCGCGACGGTACCTACCTTATTTACACAGATAATTGTAGCTTGAAATATTTCAATTTCCCACAGTAGAATGTAGATGAAACACTTAGATAAGTGTGAGAGGTTTATCACAAAACAAACGTTCGCAAAAAGGTCGGAAGTGGAGATAGTTATCGGTGTTTGATCCGGCGTGAGATGAAAAAGATTTTTAAGCGCCGGGAAATTTTGTTTTTTCCAAGTAGCGAGTATTAATAGATTGTCTTTACTTCTAAGAAAATATATTGCGGTGTTATGTCTGTTGTACAAACGTATAGTTGGGATAATTCTTGAAATAACATAAAATGGGCATTTTTTGTGAGGGTCGATTTAACGGTAGAAGTTTTTTGAATGCCATATTAGATAAACAGAGTCGTGTTTTGTGAAAAAAAAATCGCTTATGAAAAAAATTCAATAAAAAACCATGATTATCTATGATTTTGCTTTGCCCCTTCATTAAATACTCAGTGAATACTTTCATTATTAAATGTACTCTACAGTAAATGCAATTCTTAAACATTAATGAATTATGATAGGTCAGTTTTGTCTGGATAATAAAAAAAATTATGGAAATGATCATACCATTGCTTAAATCACAGTAAATCAATTTATAATTTATCAACGGTGGTGATACTTTGAAATTGGAGCCTAAATTCTTTTGAGGCTTAGAAGATCGAAACTTCTTTCGGAACAAAAACAGAATGCATATCATAGGGGAGATACAATGGTCAAAGGTCTACGCCTAAGCTGCTGAAGTGATAAAGCGCAGTTCAGGAGATCGAGATGGAATTGTGTAGCAGAGGTCCATGATATGTCATTGAGAGAATCCGAAGTCCAGCAGAGTAAGATTTCAGGCTAATTAGTCTGAGATTGGGATCTCTGATTGATTAGAAGTTCTATAACCATCACAGCCTCTTGGATTCCAATGGCGATTGACTTTACATAGATCGTCCACTCAAAAATATTTCCTTATCATTAACAAAAAAAAAACTACTAGTTACAAAAATATTGTGACCTGCGAACTGTGTTACTAGTAACTAAACTCGGCCGTGCTATTTGCGAATGAGTTTTGTAGATAATAATCAAAGTTCAGTTAATTTTAACTCAATACAAGTTATCCCAAAAGTTCGGCAAATTAGTTTTTTCAGCGTCGGCACAACTGGTTAACACGTAACGATCTGAACTAAAACTACTACTGAACACAAACAAAACCATTCTGTAACACCAAATTAATAAGATCAATTATTCCGTAACCTAATTCAAAAGTATGCCATCTAATTTTCTCTCACGACATTTGCGAATATTGTATTCACTCATTTCCTGTTGTCAACGTGTCTGTCCGTCTGTCTGTACGTCACACGAGTGAAATAACATAGCTCTTCTGTTACATCTCAACAGTACACGAAAATAATTGCCGCGTCCCTTCAAGTATCGGTATATTCAACTTTCACTCTTACGCCAGTAAGTTTAAATTGCAACGTCGAATAATGAATGAATAATAGATTATTTTTCAATAATTCATTAGTGTTAAATGTCCTTTTATGTGAAAAACAATGGTTTTATGAATAGACCTACAGGCACGTGACGTCACCATCATAAGTCAGCGCGCGTGGGACAGAGAGAGACTATGACCAAACTCTTAGGAAAAAAAAATTGAATTGATGAATTATTGGCAACCTCCTTCTGGAAACATGGAACACGTGTGGACGAGAAAGGTGGTAAAAGCATATATTGTTTCCGGCAACATTGGAGGTTGCTTTCAACAATGTTGACCAACAGTTCCAGGACTTTTGCCAAGTTAAAGTTTTGTTTACCAGGAATACGTGACTTACTAACAATTATTGTTCTTGTTGAGCGCTTGGATTGCGATAATCCCGACAATAATTAAACTATAGTCAGGCAAACACGAAAACGGTACGGTCCCAAAATAAGCAACGCTTGTATTATAGGTACCTTATAATGGAATGGGGTTTTTTTTTTTTATACATTATAGGCAAGTATTTGATCTCGATCTCACCTGATGGTAAGTGATGATGAGATCTACGATGGAGCATACTTGCCTAGTTAGGAAGGCGGCAGTAGATCGAGACGCTACATTCACTAGGCACATGCAGCGCAACTGATCTGACACGCCATCCATGAATGGCAACACCGAACATCATGCCGGAACACGGCTAGGCCGCTTGGCGACATGGCTTTGTTCAGTGGGTGGTGACTAACCACGGCCGAAGCCTACCACCAGTAGAGTTGTCACCTAGTTGGCACCACCCAGGGTCACGTGTAGGGTATCTCGAGGGTACTTAATTCTCCTACGGACGAAGGTGACTCGACCCCATTATACAAGTATATAACGCTTATACAGGCTGATTCATAAAGAGCGTGCTAAGATTTGAACCTGCACACTTCTTTAGCGCATTTGTAATCATTATGTATAGTCAGAATTTCGATCCGTCAATATAGAAATAATAATTTCGTTCACAAAATATCACAATTTACATTTTGTTGGAAACTTATTTTTTCGACTTGTCGAAATTGCGAGTCTCCGTGCATATACACAATACGGCCTGATATTGAGTTCCTCAATGTTTCAGTTTTTCAGTGTCCTCAAGAAAACCGAAAACTCTCATAGTGCGTTTCAAGATTGTATGGAGAATTGTCAATTGTTCTGAATGTCGTCTGCAGCGCCATCTGTGTACCTTGTCGTGAGGTTGAAGATGTCTCTACATCTCTAATAACTAATGTAACATCATTCGGGCACGACATCAATGGTCCCATTCAAAGTACGTTTGAATCTTATGTCAGCTATATAAGTTTGAAAATTGAATTAATAATACATGTTACTTATATTGAAGTACGTAGTTATGCTGATAAAACAAGGACAGCAATTTTGTTAAGGTGTCTTAGCGTTTAAAAGCTTCTTAAGTGGTATGATAAGATCACCACACTTTATTTAAGTTATGTGATATTTAATGGAAGGACATGTTTATGTAGAGTTATGCAGTAGGTATACTGGAGAATTATTCATTCATTCATTGATTTATTGATGTATTTTAAGCATTTTTTTAGTTCTTTTCAAATCGACTTTAGCATGATATTATAATAGAAGTCTATCTCTTAGTGACTTTTAAATAAAAATTAAAAAAATAATTACTCATTTTGACCTAAAACTGCAATGTAAATTAAAACTCGATATGCTTGAGCACCCTCATCACTTGCACGCGTCGGGCATCGCGCGGAGCATTGTGATTTGATTGCGTGGTTTACGATACATTGCGCACTCAAAAATTACAACATGACATAAAAATTACAAGAAATAATGTTTTCTATAATTTTATTATAGGTAACTTTTAGCCCAAAGTTTTCGTAATCATGCCCCCTAGACCCTGTATAGATATGAAAGTTCCATGAATCGGGTCCAAACGATAGTTCTCATCACACAAAGTTTGCTCCCACCGGTGTTCAAGCCTGCGACCAACTGTGCCGACGGGGTAGCCGTACATCGAATACCTACTATACTAATTTGCTGGCTCTAGCCACTACCAGACAAAATAAACAATCGCTATCTTCATCGTGGAGGTTATTTCATCCCCCTGACCCAATTTCTCATTTCCATTAATGGAACCTCGACTCTATGCCGTGATTTACATTTTCCAATCACGGTACGTAAACTGCCATGTACAATATAATTTTTACGGCTCATAGCACCTGTCAACATGTCGTGTAGTGAACGTGCAGTTTTTTAAAACGAATGAATTGGTGTTTTAAAACGAATGAATTGTTTTTTAAAACGAATGATTTGGTTTTTTAATTCGAATGAATTGGTTTTTTAAAACGAATGAATTGGTTTTTTGAAACGAATGAATTGGTTTTTTAAAACGAATGAATTGGTTTTTTGGGCGTATTTGAAGACAGAGCTGTCTTATATATTAAGAGAAGTTATTTGAAAATTAATGGTGAAACTTTGCCTTTCAAGTTACGTAAGTACACACCAACTATACGGTCCCACACTAAGCAACGCTTATATTATGGGCACCATACAATGGACTGGGGGCGAACCCAGTAGATAATACTTATATAGATATTTAACATCCATGACTAGGGTACAAACACTCGTGCTCATCACTCAAGGTTTGTCCCTAGCGGGATTCAAACCCGAGACCGGACCCTCGGCACAGAACGCAGGGTCACTACCGACTGTACTACTCAGCTTTCCAGTTCCCAATAATGACATAACTTTCTGACGTCATAAAACGTCCTTAGCAAACCATCGACAAAAAACGATGGAAACCATAATGTTTTAAAAAGTAAAGTGAAGTGAACATTTTGGTACATACACACGTAGCATTCTGAATAGCTGAATAAACGTTAACAGTCATTACATGGTGAGTGTATATGAAAATATTGACTTCCCTACTCGCCGCTTGTTACTCGCTTCAGTTAAGTGCGTTATTGTGTGTGGATTGCTGTGTGTACAATTAAGGCCGATCAAAATGTATCACTTTTTTTAGTCAGTCAGTAAGTTGCGCTGCATGTGCCTAGTGAATGTAGCGTCTCGATCTACTGCCGCCTTCCTACCTAGGCAAGTATGCTCCATCGTAGATCTCATCGTCACTTACCATCAGATGAGATCGAGATCAAATACTTGCCTATAATGTAATAAAAAAATAAAAAAAAACTATAGTTATAATTACGAATTATTAAACCCAATTCTTCTTACACAATAGTTTTTGCACATTTAAAATTGTATTACAGATTTTTTTAATAATTTAGCTCCCAGCAGAAAGACAATTGTGATTTGTTGCAAACAATTTTTCTTTTTAAATTGACATATCCTAATGTTGACTTCACATCGTGTTTACAAATGCCCTAAGGAAGACCAGGTGCATGGCTTAGTTTACCCTTTTTGAATCATTCTGTATACACAGTAGTAATACCCACATATACTACACACACACTCATACACTCACCTTCGTCCGTAGGAGAATAAAGTACCCTCGAGATACCCTACACGTGACCCTGGGTGGTGCCAACTAGGTGACAACTCTACTGGTGGTAGGCTTCGGCCGTGGTTAGTCACCACCCACTGAACAAAGCCATGTCGCCAAGCGGCCTAGCCGTGTTCCGGCATGATGTTCGGTGTTGCCATTCATGGATGGCGGGTCAGATTAGTTGCGCTGCATGTGCCTAGTGAATGTAGCGTCTCTATCTACTGCCGCGTTCCTACCTAGGCAAGTATGCTCCATCGTAGATCTCATCGTCACTTACCATCAGGTGAGATCGAGATCAAATACTTGCCTATAATGTAATAAAAAAAAAAGATCCATAATACACTTGACAGTTGAAAAGGCATGCAAGTGTAAAGTATATATAAATACAGCATCCAAGTCACCACTCAAGATAAAACAAAAACCTACATTGAACACGTTCAAGAGTTATTCATACCATTTGTATTTATGTGTTTTATTTATGTCAACGAGACATTTGTTTTCGTAAAACTGTTGAAGTAATATTTCATATTGCTGCGAGTTTATCCAGATACATGGTATACCATTGACCTTTGTGTTCATGTGTCAAATGAGATTACTAGGAATCTAGGTAAGCAAATCCGTATCGTATGAAATGATTGCTGATTACATTCTATTTTTAAATTAATTATGAATAGAATTATTTACTCCCTGAAATAAAACAAATGAGCAACCATGGTCACGGGAGGATTCCTCGGTCCGGTCCTCCCGTGACCATGGTTGCTGTAAAGCAGCCGAAACGTCGGGAACGTAAAAACATAAAATAAACGCGATACAATTCGAAACATTAGTTTTATTTCAATGTTTAGTATTCGCGTAAATATAAGAAATCAATATTATTTAGTCGTACAATAAAGTGTCAATGCTGCAAAAAATAAGGCAAACTTATAATAAGTATATCGTATTCTCAGTCATCGTTCCTCAAAGGGATGTTGTCAAAGCTGAATAGAATTACAACTAATAAGAAAGTTTGTGTGAGGAAATAAACATTTTCTCTGTCCGCAGGGTCGCCACGAGAGCCGACCCGAACTAAGATCTTCGTCGCGTCTTCGGAGATAATTTCTCGAATAAACTTGCCACCGTTCTTATTATTTCTTCTTTTTATTAAACGGCATTCAACACTTATTTTTTTTGTCTAAGCCGAATATTATTTTAAATAGATATAACTTTTTTTACCTTCGACGGTACACAGATAGCTAAATAAGTGTGCCTGTCTGTGTTGTCTTAGATTCAAAACGGATACTCCGATTTTAATGCTGTTTTTTGTTTGTTTTATTATATCGTAGTATAAAGTATAACTTTCGAGGTGTATACTCTTTAACGGCCTGACGTGTACACAGTGGGTTTGAAGGAGTTCCGACTGCCGCTACCGCCTGTAATGTTTCAATATGTATTGTTACAGTGTACCTCGCTTGATTGCTAATGCTCGTATTGTATATAATAATATAATATAATAGTAGTAGTATAATAATATATTAGTATATAATATTGACCTTTAACAACTTCCAGCTGCTAAAGTCTGCCAAGCCGTTCCTACATTGTTCTCACATACCCATAACAATGTACTGCTCAAAAATGTAAAAGATCTTTTTAATAAGAGCAACCATGGAGTTTCTTGTCCGTTCTTTCCCATAGGAACGGCATTCCGAACGGGTGGTAAAGTTGTAGCTTAGCATTTTGTAACTTTTTTGATGATTCATAAGTACTGTACTTAATGGTTTACATGACAAAAAAATATTCATGGATGGCGGGTCAGATCAGTTGCGCTGCATGTGCCTAGTGAATGTAGCGTCTCTATCTACTGCCGCCTTCCTACCTAGGCAAGTATGCTCCATCGTAGATCTCATCGTCACTTACCATCAGGTGAGATCGAGATCAAATACTTATATATATATAATGTAATAAATGAAAAAAAAAATATTCTGATTCTGATTCTTCGATTGTATATAACATGGTTAACCAAACGTAAAATGATTCAAGAAAAAATATGTATACCTATAATATTTGAGGAGTTCTCTCAATTCCTCATAGATGCCATCATAAGAGCTAAATTTTGATATAAATGCGACCAGTCTGGAAGTAAGTATATCCTTTCAACTAAAAAATAATTTTCCAAATCGGTTTATAAATTACGGAGTTCTGAGGTAATAAACAATAAAAAAAAGATATACAATAGAATTGAGAACCTCCACCTTTTTTTTGAAGTCGGTTAAAAAGGATATTCTCTGCAGTTCTCCGAGTTGCAAAAGTATAAATAGGTTTCTTAGAAGTATTATTATACCGGGGCATTCAGAGAGGGTATATGACGCCTAGAACGAAAAAAAAATAGTTTTATTCTCAACAAAATTAAAATTGTGATTTTCGGGAACAAAGTTTTTCTTGTTGACTCATCCCAATTCTGACTTGGCATAATGATTACAAATGCGGTAAAGAAGCGTAGGTTCAAGGCTTAGTATACCCTTTCTGAATAGCCCTGTATATATCACATATAGGAGAAACTATGACATGACCGAATGCTCAGCTGGAACTATTTCATATACTTAATTATATAAAACAACTAGCTGACTCGGCAAACGTTGTGTTGCCATATACATTATTTCTAGGAAATATTTTTATAGTTCAATATTTGCGATTATAAATTGAGATATAAACTATCCTATATTTCAAGTTGGATAAACCTGCACACAGTGAGCAACATTTTATTAAAATCGCTTTAGTAGTTTAGGAGTCCATAGCGGACAAACACCGTGACACGTAATTTATATATATATCAAGATTATTAGTAAGTACCCAATAATGTTAACAGATTATTACCTACTATCATTTAAAAAAAAGTCCGCGTACTCCGTATTTTTTTTTGCTACGGCTCTTTTAGCTCAAAATTTCTTGTTTTATCAGTTCTTATCACGCGGTGTGCAAATTTACATACATAATCGTCTGACTCTATGCCGAAGTAAATGCTTACAGCATTTAAAGTCTAACTGGGTCATGAGACCAATAATTTAATTTTTATTTCTTTGTATCCTCTGAGGGCATACGTTTACCTATGATATTGCCCTTACGTCGAAATAGCTACTTTAAACTTATTTATGACTGGCTTCTACCCGCGGGTCTGCCCGCGTTAGCTTATGATGTAAAATAGCCTATAGCAATCAGGTATACCGTGGCTATTAGTGAAATAATTTTCGAGATTACTTCCTACATGTAAACTCACAAACTAACTAACTTTACTACTTTATAATATGTATTTGTAAATGTATCTTTATATAATTATTTTGCTATTCAGGGCGGAGACAAATTCAAAAAATGAATTATCATAAAAATCGGGCCACCCGTTCTTGAGCTATAAATGGTGACACCAACACTCCTTTGTTGTATATGTATATATACATAACATAACAACAACATAACTCGCATTATTTTCGACAATGGACTCGAATCTTAAACGGAAAAAAGTATCGCAAATATCAATAACGTGTATAGAACGAACACTAATAAACTACCTACACCGGATACAATAAAAACAGAAAACCCTTCGAGTTTCCGTAGTAGCTATGTCCCACTTTAACACAATAAGACCGTTTTTACAAACATCACATAACAGCTGTCTACGTCAAAGAGAGACGCAGTTAGCTTTGATGCGCTCTCTTTGACACTCGCTGGCTGGTTGACGTGTTGATTGCGACTTAACAATTTGATTACATATCGTTGGACTAACGAAGTAAACTTAAAAAAAAATACGGACTAGTTTTTATGTAGCATCTACAGGTTGTGATACGACATCGTTGGCAAAATTATATGACCAGCAGTGCTCGGTCATCTCGGTACCTCACACTCGGCATACGGCGGGCGAAATTTGTTACAGAATACCGAATCCTATTCTGAAACTTCAATTTACTCGACACACATCTTATCTTATTTTTAAAGAATAATGTTTTATTTTAATTCAATTCTTGTCTTTTTTCTTTATTAACACGTACGCTTTATGTTTTATATAATTATGTAACTAATAATAAATATACATATAAGCTAACGTATATTAAGCAATCTAATAAGGTATCCAAGATACAGGCTTCCGCCTGGTTTGGATCCGCTACTTAACTGCCATGTGTAATGCTTATACCGAAATAAACTTTACTTTACTTTACACTCCTTCTCGTCATCATTTTCTGGCAATAGTTTAGAACTCATTCATAATACGAAGTTATAATCTCACCGCGGATTGTAAAGTGATATCGCAAATGAAAATTTCTGAATAGCATAACTGCTACCGTCGCTGTGGCCAGTCGACTCAGTCGTCGCCTGTCGCTGTGCGTCCAAAAAGCCGATCGATACTCCAAATAGGTAATTAATTATACCTGTTGTATGAAGGTACGTTTTCCATATTCGTCCGCACGATTGCTTATTTAATTAACTGCACACCACAGCGGCAGTTGACATATGAATTTAATTAAGCAATGGCTAAAATGTTAGCATAATGAACTGCGAGTATGAAATGATAGCGAGCTATGCAAGTTTACAAAGAATAGCACGTCATGCAATTTTGAAGATACGGCATTTTGAACTCCTCCGTGCTTTTGTTTTATAATTTTGGTTTTTGGCCCTGGATACTAGCCCTTTGGTCCTCTTCCAATATATTATAAATCAAATAGTCGCGTATTTAACACCCTTACTTTATAGGTATATTTAGTGAGTTTTCTATGTGTTTTCTGAGTTATTGTTTTTGCCATTTTTAGTCTGTTTTAGATTTATAATGATAAAAAAAATGCAAACAATATGGCTATCCTGATTTTTTGTAAGCAAATGTAATTTTTTGTAAATTTACTACTAAATTACTAGTAAATTTACTACTACCTTCCCATTCCTCGCTTAATACATCCATGTGTATGTAACATACTCGTATTAATTAAAGTAACGCGTCTGCAGTTCGTGCGGACTCGTGCGGTTAGAGCGAAACAAAAATACAGAGTAGCGAGGTTCCGCGATGAGCATTCAATTAGAGTTACAGCTTTTCAGTTGGCAGAGTTCGGATATAGTGCCCTGGATGGGAACATTTAGACATTCTAGAAAAATAATAGGAATAAAATATAATTTATTTCATTGAGTGTTGTGTGCTGAGCTTTGTATTTAAGTATAACATAGCAATGATAGCCACGTTGGTAGAACGCTTGCCTCGGCAACGAGGACCGCAGGTTCAAACCTCTGGGATTTCTAGATTTTCATGTACGAACCTCATTTTAAATCATGATTGTCACTTACTAAACGGTGAAGGAAACAGCTCGAGGAAACCTGCATGTCTGAGAGAACCCCTCGAAAGACGTGTGAAGTCCGCCAACCCGCACTTGATCAGCGTGGTGGACTATGGCCTAATCCCCCTCACATTGAGGAGAGGCCCTTGCCCAACTGTGGGATATTAAAATGGCTGGTATTATTATTGTATTTAACGACTAAACAGTAGCTATGGTAACCTTACTATATCCCTGGAAATTAAAGGGTAGGCAAAAGCTCAAGTTCCTGGTACAAAGAAAAGGTACAAAGTCGCGGGCTGGTATTTTATGATATTAAGTAGTACTGCATCCCGAACGCGTGGTAAAGTTGTAGCTTATCATTTTGTGACATAAACACTGTCATATTGAAATAAAACTATTTTTAAGGATTTTATCGCGTTTATTTTATGTTTTTACGTTCCCGACGTTTCGGCTGCTTTACAGCAACCATGGTCGCGGGAGGACTGAGGTGGTTGACGTCCAAGTGTCATAGTTTGACGGGGGTACCCTCATATTTAGTTGTTACTTGTTAGACTGTCATAGATATACTCCTTTATGAATTAAAAGAACATGGTTATCGAAACCATGTTCTTTTAATGTGTTCGTCGTGTTGTATGAACTTGCCATTATTAAAAAATAAATGTATATACCAGGATAGTGTTCTGTTTTACCAAGCACGCCTACTAGCCAGCGGCTAGCTATTAAAATTTTCGCTGTACAGAATACCGCACATAATCCGTCAGATAGTTCTCGACAAATTCCATTAGGAGTTTCCGGGAGTGCATTTCAATTTAGATATAGCTTCTACTTCCTCATGGTTCATTGAGCTGTTTCAAGTCTAGTAGAGTTTTTAAGCCTTTGAGGACTTAGGTTTTAAAAGATAAGATAGTTGCTATTACTCATATTTAAACTTTTATCATGTTGTGATAACTAAAATTAGAATAACTAAAATATTTTGACGACATGACCAGCTCAGTTGGTAGTGACCCAGCTTCGTGTGCTGCCGATCTCGGCTTCAAATCCCAGTGGAAACTCTGTGTGCACGAATGTTTGTACGCGAGTCGTGGATGTTTAATATCTATATAAATAATAAATAAAAATCGCAAGACGAACACAGCAACTATACGGTCCCAGACTAAGCAACGCTTGTTTTATGGGTACCGTACAATAGACTGGGGGCGAACCCAGTATATATTACTTATATAGATATCAATTAATCCATTACTTGGGTACAAACATTCGTGCTCATCACACAAAGTTTGTCCCGACCAGGATTCGAACCCGGGACCCTCGGCACAGAAAGCAGGGTCACTACCAACTGCGCTAATCAGGGCGTCCAAATATTATATTTCTAATTTCGGTATTATATACTGGGGTCATCCAAAGTCCATTATACGGTACCCATAAAACAAGCGTTGCTTAATTTGGGAAGGTACAGTTAGTGTGTTCGTCTGGAGCTATTATTATTATATAAAAGCCATATAATAGCAAATTATTGATCTTATTTATGCCTTAAAGTAGCCTTTGTCTTTAAATAATCCTACAACAGCACGAACCACTCCCACTCCTGTTCGCTGTTAACATATTAAATTTTGACACGTCGTATAAACATCCCACGCTCTTAAGGCAATCTTACACAGGGTTGGAAGTTTAATTATTATAACACAAGCGTGGTGGTGATTATCCTGGGTCCGTGGTGACCCCGTAATTAATTAAAACGGTTGAGTAATAAAGTTAAGAATGTGTTGAGCTGAAGGGAAGGGAAACGATTATTTTGTGGCTGCATATCTGTTTCTGCCAGCTCCCTATCTTCGTACCCCCTCTTTTTACTTCAAAAAATGCGTTACGTATCTCCTCTTGCCTCGTGGGGACGAGAGGGGTATGTGGGGCTCCCCAGCAGAATGCTGGTATACCCACGAAAACCGAAGGTGTGTCACACTGTCGCATTTCCGAGGACGCGGGAACGCTGTAACGCAATATATTATTACCCCCTCGGGTCAAAGTCCAATGATTTATTTTATGTGTGTGGGAATTTAAAATTATTGAATAAAATTTTATCGGGCAGCCCTGACCGGAAATGGGCAGTGTACAGCAATATGGCGTGTTTTTAATATTGTAACGAGTGTGTGGTTAATGAGATGACTTTGTGTGGAGTATAAAAAATAATATAATTTTTATATTCATCGTAATCAATTTTTTATATTAATTGTAATCATCGTGAAACATTGTTTCGTTATTTTACCGGTCCCACATATGTATATATATAAGCCTGGGGGCACGTACAAATTGTCATATAGGTAGGCACCATTTTCTAATTCATAACTCTCCAGTCAAATCGGAATGCGCCCTCAACGAAAAGATCCGTCAAGTACTGAGCGGGTTTGTTTTTTTTTGTAGTATTTTTTAATATACCTTTACAAAGAGTGGTATATATCTTTACAAATTAGATTATAAAGTGGGTTCAATTCTGAACGGCGGAAGCTGCAGAAGTTAACCTTGCTATACATCAACGTTAGTAGTTGTATCTTGGAACTGTTACCGCTAATGTATTTACAACTTTAACTTCTGCTTTATCTGCTTTATACAGTTATTGAAATAACGTTTAACTTCATTGTTGGGTCTCGATGGCCTTTGAAATGTCGCAGCTGAATTATCATCGCACGGGACGAGCTGTGCATTTTGCTATTTGAGATTTTTTTTCAACAATTGTGAATATATATTATACTAGCTAATACCCGCGACTTCTTCCGCGTGGTATTTAACAAAAAGCGGACGAAGTCGTGGGTAACAGCTAGTCTAAAATAAAAGTAGCCTAAGTTACTCCTTGTTACATCAGCTATCTGCCAGTGAGAGTCCCGTCAAAATCGGTCTAGCCATTTCAGATATTAGCCGGAACAAACAGACAGACAGACAGACAGACAGACACACAAAATTTATAAAAAATGTTGTTTTGGTATATGTACCGTGTATACATCCAAATGCACTTAGTAAAAAGCGGTTATTTTAATATTACAAACAGACACTCCAATTTTATTTATTTGTATATGTATAGACTAATCACACGCTGTACAGACCAAATGATTTGGGATTAATTTATTTCACATGATATAAATGCGTTATTTTATATATCTACCTATAATTAAATGGATTAAGGTACTGTTAGTGTTATTAATTATGCTTATGTTTTTAGTACATAAAATAATGTTTAGATGCACCACATGATAATAGCTTGTACCAGCGCCCATGGCACTTGTCTTTTCAAATACGTTAAGACTTAGGTCCTTGTAGTGCCGCGTAAAGATTAAGATCTGTTCAGACTCAAAGCAATTTAGTTTACTTAAGACAAGATCCACCCCCGTCTCGGTGCAGTATCAAATTGCGGTTTGACATTACGCGACGTAGCCAAGCATACCGCTAGTTACTAGATAGTCAATGCCGATAGAGTCTATATCTAAATATACCTAAAAGAATAAAAAAAAAACAAATATATCGCCATACGAACACACCAACTATACGGTCCCACTTTAAGCTTAACGCTTGTGTTATGGGTACCGTACAATGGACTGAGGGCGAACTCAGTATATAATACTTATATACATATTAAACATCCATGACTCTGGTACAAACATTCGTGCTCATCACACAAAGCTTGTGCCCCTACCAGGATTCGAACCCGGGACCCTCGGCGCAGAAAGCAGAGTCACTACCACTGCGCTAATCAGGCCGTCAAAGAATAACCTCTTTGGAGTCGTTCAATTCAGTAGTAGCGGTATATTTCAAGCAAATTTAATCTCGTTCCCGAGAAATCAAGTCGAGAATGCTTGGTGAGGCACTTTAGCGATGTCACATTAGTGTGGTCAGTAGCCGCGCCTGATTTATAACTTTTTTATTTATTACTTTGTGTCTGCAACACCAACCAAGTGATTTTTATAACTGAAAAATGCGAAAGTGGAGAGAGACATATATATAAACTATTCCTTGTTATTTTGTTGTAGACATAAAAATATTTGCCGTCAAAAATTAAACTATTTTATATATAGTTTCATTAATAGTTAGTTTTTTTTACTTGAAAGTAAAAAAAAACTAGTTTAATTTTTGTCGGGGTATTACTAGGTATTCGTAGCAAATTCGTGACATCAGTTCCACACTTTCTAATAATGCTTCGGGGCTTGCGTATTGAGGTCGATGGTTTAACTTATAGTGTAACCAAGTTCCCAAGCACAATCTATTAATGAAGCACAACGCAGGCAGCGTTGGGCTTATTTTTTTTTAAATTATGTCGTTTTCATCTTACGTGCTTTGCCTATGTCAAGCATAATGTTAAGCTAATGACGAATAGGTTTTAAATAGCTCTATGTATCAAGCTATTTTAAGACGATGTTTCAAACATTTACAGGCCCTGGCTAGGCCTGAATAGCCCCTGATTCCTATTCAATAAAAGACTCCTCAAAGGATACCTCAAAAACTCAATCTTACATTTTGAGTAACCATTATTAGACAATTTAGATGCACATGCCCTCACTGCGTGTGCACATTTATAAACACATAATATTCCACCAATGTAATTCAAAGAAACACACTAGCAAAATTAAATAAAATTTACAACACAAATTTTCATATCCTTCGAGGACCCTTTCGATGGCGGTACGATTACGTTAGAGTTTGTACGTTGGGCACACATCCATATAACTCCGTATAAATCGAATAAGTACTTAAGGGAACTTAGGATAATAGAGTTATTTGGGTTCGATATTTCTGAATGACCGAAGGCTTCATATTGCCCCAACACGTAAGAGGGCGGGGCGGGTTGCCACGTGCTCGCAGTGACCCGGCCACCGCTGTTATTGCGACGCTTGATAGACTGATTTATGGCGACCCATAGGGAGCAACGTGTTCGGACATCATTCTCTTATTTACGTTATTACGTCACGACCATGGGAATAACTCTTCGTTTATTTTCGGAAGAGAATATTGGCTTGTGTACTTTTTTCCTTACCTCATTTATGCTTCAACCAACTGCGCCCCGCGGTGTTACCCGCGATTAAAAAGTGTAGATTTTACTGGGATAAAAAGGCATATGTGCTATTCCAGACTATAATCTATCTCTTTGCCAAATTTCATGTAGATCCGTTCAGCCATTCTGGCGTGATTGAGTAACAAACATCCATCCATCCAAACTTTCACATTTATAATATTAGTGGGATTACATACTTAGAATAAAATACAAAGTGGTTTAGAAATGATATTCTTAGTAACCTTTAAAACTGCGCTTCTAAGGTTAGTATACCCTTTATAAATCACCTTGTATACAGATCTAAAGCTTGCCGATTGTATTCAGTTTGTGATATCAGCAGCTGCTATGCGTTGATAGTTGACTAACGTGTCGGCTAGGTTAAACATGTTATATGTCGCCGTTAAACTCAACGTAGCCGTTAAACTTTGCTAGGAGATCGTGGTTCCGAAGTATTTATTTAATAATGCAGAAATAAACTTTTAAATCATCTTTGTAAAATAAATTACCCTTCACCAACTTCTAATGCAATTTGGTATTTGTGATAAGAAAAATAATATGTATCCAAAACTTTGTTTAGTGCAGGATAGACAGAAAAACAATTATCAAATTCATTCACGTGTTGAACCTAGGAAACACTACCCGTAATATAATTTAGGATCTAGAATACTTAAGCCATTTTATGCGGAGTCTAGACTGGATGGGGCGCCCACTCACGCTCCAAGACGGATTTTAATCGGAGGGAAGTATGAGGGACTTCCTCGAATTGTTTAGTAACTAACTATAGTTCTACAACTTATAGAATGTGTTCAAAGTTGAAGTTGCATTTTAAATAGGTGCAGTGGAATTTAATATATTTTTAACTAGCTGCGCCCGGCGGTTACCCGCGATAAAAAGTATGAAAAATTAAAACATCTATCCCACGGGAACCATACATTTTACCGGGATAAAAAGTAGCCTATGTGTTATTCCAGACTATAATCTATCTCTGTGCCAAATTTCATCCAGATCCGTTCAGCCGTTCAGGCGTGTAAGAGTAACAAACATCCATCCATCCATCCATCCAAACTTTCATATTTATAATATTAGTATAGATTTGGACAAATCGCAATGCTCGTAGGTACCGACTTAAAAAAAATACAACCAATATCATTGTGTGTAAATACTGCTGTAATGTGAACGTTAGTTTATTTTTTAACCTATCGCGTCCCATGCTGGGCAAAGGTCTCATATAACTCTTGCACTCATAAGGGTCTTTAGCTATTAAAAATTAAGAATTATTTCCATATCCATAATAAAATCCAGATCGAACTAGATAGATACGTAGATTACATTTGTTCCAGCTCACGAGGCACTAAAAAGTATGTACTTACTTATACATAGGGTGTAGGGGGCATGATTACGAAAGCGTTAGGCAAAGGTTATACTTAATACCTATAATCAAATTATAGAAATAATTTATTTCCAAAGTCATTGAATACTAATGTGGTAATTTTTGAGCGCGCAATGTATCGTCAACAATGCGATCACAACACAACGCTCTGCGCGAAACCTGACGCGTGCGAATGACGGGCGCGCTCGAGCGTTACGAGATTTAATTTACGTTGCAGCCTGAGGTCTAAATTAGTAATAATAGTTTTTTTTTCATTTATAATCACGTTGAGATAGACTTCCACAACGATATCATGCTAAAATCAATTGAAAAAGGAACTGAAAAAAATGCTTAATAATCACGAAATGTCGACGGAAAATTCCAACCTGATCTATGGTATAAGTTTTCGTTACGAAGTCACTTGCACACTGTATTATGCAGAATTGAAGTAAGTAGCTACTTAAGTATATTACTAACTCAATTGTACTTAATTAAGTTATATGAGGCGGAATTCGTAGTGTGATCAGTAATAGTGTTCTCTATACAAACACATGAGAGAGAGAATTTTGAAATGGTTATAACATTTGTAATACCACCCACAAAGATTAGCCATTTGAGACCCAAACTTGCATCAGATACTGAATATTTCGCGAAAATTATTCCACATCTACAAAGTTACCTGCAGACTTCCCGCGCAATTTTGGCTCGCAAATTATTCAAGTTTCGTTGTAAAATAATGGACAATTGCATGTGTAATTTCGGCACACAATGATACGAGTACATATTTACTTAGCCACTATTATATATACACTTTTATATATTGATGTATTATATTTACGCTTATACTACAAATTGATTGCTTGCTGATTGCTGCTTTACAGCAACCATGGTCACGGGAGGACTGAGGTGGTTGACGTCCTGGTGTCATAGTTTGAAACGGGGTACCCTCATATTTAATTGTTGCTTGTGGTCCGATCTACGCAGAAAGTGCTCACAGTATCTTAAACGGACAGTCGGGAACGTAACGTAAAACATAAAATAAACGCGAAAAATCTAATAAAATAAATTAGTTTTATTTCGATATACACTTTTATATATTCTCTCCGCTACGGCCCAGCCTGCTTCGATACCGTATCGATGAAAATGTTCTTGAATGAGCAAGTCATAAAGTTCTCTATTGTACGACACAATCAATAAATTTATATCGTACGTAGACTTTATTAGGATTATAGCATTAGTCCGTCTGACGACTTTTTATGGATCATATCAGAGTTAACCCTTATTGCTTGCTCTTGATACGTTGCATAATTGAATAATGATGTATATAATGGTAATATAATATTGTGATTCGTTCCTCAAAATGGTGATGATGGTGATCTGAATAGCTCAGTTGGTAGACACTCTGCTTTCTGTGCCGAAGGTCCAGGTTTTGCAATCTTGTTAGGGGAAAGCTTTGTGTGATGAGCACGAATGTTTGTACCCGAGTCATTGAAGTATTATACACTGGGTTCGCCTCCGGTCCAGTGTACGGTACCCATAATACAAGCGTTACTTAGTTTGGGACTGGACAGTTAGTGTGCGTCTGGCGATATTATTTATTAATGTACAAGTATATGTTAGAATATTTTTTTACTTTTGGACATTGTGTCCGAATCCATTAGGGCGGACTAGATCTAAGCCCGAAGATTTTAAATGCAATCGACTCATAATATAATAAAAATGGTATCGTTATTGTAATTATATTAATTTCCAAAGAAACTTCATAATGATTTTAAAATAAGTAGGTAGCTTTTCAACGAGATGCCACTTAAGGCTACGACGCAATCAGTTTCACTACGGAACCCTAAAAATCGAATCCCTGGTAGCCTGGTAGCCCATGCTCAAAAAGGCCTAGATATTTCCTTTATTAATCTTTTGCTCGTTTCAAATTTAAATTAGTTCCGTTATCTGAGCGCGTTCAAGCAAAAATAGGTCTCACATTAATGAATCACTTATCTTAATCGTTTAAATTACTTTGGTCATTAAAATCAGGAACGCAAATGAGCAGGACCTCAGGCACTGGGGGAGTTATCATACAAATTAGTTGGTGATTTGTACAGTTTTCGGGTGATACATTTTGTTTTTATCATTGCCTGGTATAAGACACTTAAGATTTTTTTTGTGACCTCGTGTATGCTGCTACTGTTACTCCTAATATGTTACTCCTGTAAGCCAGGATCCACGGCGGTGGTCAACGAAGACACCGATGTTCGACCCTCGGCGAGTCCCGGGGATAAGTTAAACGTTTTGGAACCCGCAACAAAATAATCAAACAGAAAATTGGAGTTGGAAAGAAGCCATCCAATAAAATAAAGAATCCATTCAATAAATAAGCGAGCATTTTTTCAAGAAAACTTTAGGTTTGTAAGATATTTACCATTTTAGCTGACAACAAATATGAGTCGAACGAATGGGGGAAGAGGAACCCACCACTGACCCTCGGCTTGTCAACTTTCTGAATTACAAATTAAATATGAGTCGAATCAAAAAAAATCTAGCTGAATACGTAAAATATAGGAAACAAAAAAATCTGACTTTGCCCCTTAATATCCATAGTAATAATGACGACTAACATTATATTTTTTATTTGTTACAGATACCAACAAATATGCCGGCGTCACTATAAAAGAAAAAACAAAAGAAAAAGTAACGATGTGAATATATGAATTGACCCCACATGATTTCAACGGCAAACCTCACACAGCCGCACGTGAACACAACACTACATTGCGAATACCGAAACCTCACACTCACCTACAAAAATGCAACTACAAACACGCCGTACGACAACTCCGACGAGTACCAAAACACGAGTTTCGTCGAGACGAATTTTACGAACGCATCGTACGAGACGTCGAGCGATAATTTTACGGAGTACGCTGAGATCCCGTATTACATAAAGGCGACATCGATGTCGTTTTGCATAGCAATAATGTGTTTAGGTGTGATTGGTAACATAATGGTGCCAATAGTGATTCTTAAGACTAAGGACATGAGGAACTCTACTAATATATTTTTGATGAACTTGAGTATCGCTGATCTGATGGTGCTGTTGGTGTGCACCCCAACTGTGCTGGTTGAGGTCAACTCGAAGCCGGAGACCTGGGTGCTTGGGAAAGAACTATGTAAGTGTTTTAGCTGCTCTATCATTGGATCGTAAATGTATCTCTCTACCATATGTAAGGCATCAACGGACTAGTGGTTGGAGGGCCCGCAATTGTAACCGAGCCGGCACGGAAATTTGTGTGTGAACTTAAATGTTTTTAAGAACCAGAGTCATATTGATTTCTTATATGTACGCGAATACTACACACTTAAATAAAACGAATTTTACGGATTTTATCGCGTTTATTATTTGTTTTTTACGTTCCCGACGTTTTACGTTGCTGTGTAAAACGTCGGGAACGTAAAAAACAAAAAATAAACGCGATAAAATCCGTAAAATTCGTTTTATTTAAATCAGAGTCATATCTATATAAGTATTAGCCATATTTTCTACGAGCCGGGGGACGTATAAAATATGGCTATACTGTAGGATGGCCCTGCACTAGGTAGATTGATGCTATCACACGCGTCGCAGGGAGCCGGTGGATGCGAGTGGCGGAGGACCGTGATGTGTGGAAGTCATTGGTGGAGGCCTATGTCCAGTAGTGGACGTCTATTGGCTGATGGGTGGATGGATGGATGTTGGATTTACCATACAAAACAATCTGCAGATTATAATTTTTCCTATGGTTCACGAACGACCAACGACGGTATTTTAGTGAGAGTTGGATTCTTTATGTATTATGACACAATTCTCAAATCGTTATACTTATCGTACAGTAAACATTTTATTTCAGCTTATAATTGCACTTTGAGTGTCATTAAAATACCCGAGATGTTTTAATTCGACTCGATTCGATAAAACGGTGAGCTCGGAATGACTCGATTTTTATACATATTATTTAAGGAAATTAAAATATTAAGCCGCAATTAGCGCAAATATTATCGCCATTATGCCTTACCTTATAAGGCAATATAATGTCTGAGAGCTATAAAAACATTATATCGATTGAAGTATTCTTATTAATTTTAGGTGGTCCAGATATGGTACGATATAAAATATGGCCGCGGTTGTAGGTTATTTAAACTTTTTACAACCGTTCCGAGAAATGAAGATAACGTTGTAAGAGTTGGGCTATAATCACATGTAATTATACTATAATAATTCCAGCCCTTTTTAATGTCCCACTACTGGGCACGGGCCTCCCCTCAATGCGAGGGGGATTAGGCCGTAACTATACTACGAATTTGCGAATCATCTGCTTCCCTTTTATGATTGTTTCGATCGAACTTATACTAGGTAGTAAGTTCATTTTCTATCTTGCTACGAATCTCCTTCTACGAAGCTACAAACGTTGCTACGTTATATATATAAACAAACTCGTGTTAGTTATACCATTTATAACTCACTAGCTGCGCCCTGCGGTGTTACCCGCGCAAAAAATCATGTCGATCTTTTGGCGCTATGAAAAATTAAAATAGATCTATCCCACGGGAACCGTACATTTTACCGGGATAAAAAGTAGCCTATGTGCTATTCCAGACTATAATCTATCTCTGTGCCAAATTTCATCTAAATCCGTTTAGCCGTTCTGACGTGAAAGAGTAACAAACATCCATCCATCCAAACTTTCACATTTATAATATTAGTATAGATGAACTGGTTGGCCGATTTTTATGATCGTTGTTTTTTTAATTAGTCTCCGCCCCGAATAACAGATTAGCTATTAAAACCTGGGAAAAAAAACATAGATATAATAATAATAATAAAAACAATTTGTTTACTCATACATTTGATTCTGAGACGGTACGAAGTTCGCCGGGACGGCTAGTTATTTCTGAATAGCCATCAGCACGCGTTCCATCGATTACCTTATAGAGACTTATACGATTTGTTATCTTATAGAACCCCCTATGTACCTACATATCCCGTATTTTATGAACGATGTCAAGTGCACTTAAGAACCTTAAGTACTGATAAGATACGTGGCTAGATAAAATTGTTAATTAAAATAAATCAATAGCTACTAGATAATATAAGCCTATCCGGCGTGAAATTACAATGGTTATGACTCCTGAAACGATTGTTGAAACTCCTGAACACATTAGGTTGCGGTTTTCGGGAGGCAGGTTTGAAGGTCTAGTGTCTACAAACTTAGATTAAGCAGAATTATGAAATTGTAAACCCAAATCGCTGAGCCTAGACCAGTGATTCCCAAACTATTTTGGGCAAGACCCCCATAGCTAAATTACTTAAAAAAATATCTCTAGTATTTTTCCTATTGATACAAAATAATAATTTCATCTTGTACGAACGTGTGCACGCTTATCGACTTGTTGAGTTTTTAAAAGTACAAACAATGATACTTCCTACCAAAATATTAGTCATGCTTATAACAAGTTGGTACCCGTAACACAACTTATACAGTATCTTGAAAGTTTCAAATAAGAACTTGTGTTAATGAATAGGGGTCGTTTTTAGACCTCGTCGACCCCTCAAAATCAGTTTTCATTTATGTCGATCCCTGGGAGACCCCTTGGGGTCGATATCGACCACTTTGGGAATCCCAGGCCTAGACGAATTCCCAATTGCCACGTATTGACGAATCAAGACAAGGAATGTATACACAGAGGCCGCCCGTACTTATTCGCCGCAGCTCGGCCAATATCGCCCTAATGGCCAGTTGGAATAGCGAGCACACACATAGCAAATAAAGTATTTCATAGGATATAGATTGGGGTGAATGTCGTCGGTGGCTGACGATTTAGTATTGTGGGTGGGGTGTGACTGAAAGCGATGATATATTTCGCCTGTTATAAATTGTTACATTAATTATATTTATGACTATATGAAAGACTAGCTGTCCCGGCGAACTTCGTACCGCCTCAGAATCAAATGTATGAGAAAATGAATTGATTGGTATTCTATGAAAAATTTAAACAAATCTATCCCACGGGAATCATACATTTTACCGGGATAAAAAGTAGCCTATGTGCTATTCCAGACTATAATCTATCTCTGTGCCAAATTTCACCCAGATCCCTTCAGCCGTTCTTGCGTGAAAGAGTAACAAACATCCATCGATCCATCTATCCATCCATCCAAACTTTCACATTTATAATATTAGTATTGATAATATCTATCATAAATGGACATCGCCGTATATATACATAGTTTTATTTTAATGTTGGGTATAGAGAATATGGAGGAATTCCGACAAATAATACACTCGTATGACCTTAATTAAAAAAAGAACATGAGCCATAAAGTTTATTTTTGCCAGAGTTTTTTTTTATCCCTACAATCTGAACAGACTAACCGTTAAGTTGGATCTTTTTGTCCCTACTACACTCTGAACAGACTAACCGTTAAGTTGGATCTTTTTGTCCCTACTACACTCTGAACAGACTAACCGTTAAGTTGGATCTTTTTGTCCCTACTACACTCTGAACAGACTAACCGTTAAGTTGGATCTTTTTGTCCCTACTACACTCTGAACAGACTAACCGTTAAGTTGGATCTTTTTGTCCCTACTACACTCTGAACAGACTAACCGTTAAGTTGGATCTTTTTGTCCCTACTACACTCTGAACAGACTAACCGTTAAGTTGGATCTTTTTGTCCCTACTACACTCTGAACAGACTAACCGTTAAGTTGGATCTTTTTGTCCCTACTACACTCTGAACAGACTAACCGTTAAGTTGGATCTTTTTGTCCCTACTACACTCTGAACAGACTAACCGTTAAGTTGGATCTTTTTGTCCCTACTACACTCTGAACAGACTAACCGTTAAGTTGGATCTTTTTGTCCCTACTACACTCTGAACAGACTAACCGTTAAGTTGGATCTTTTTGTCCCTACTACACTCTGAACAGACTAACCGTTAAGTTGGATCTTTTTGTCCCTACTACACTCTGAACAGACTAACCGTTAAGTTGGATCTTTTTGGCGGGAATTTGAACAGTGAAGTTGACAATATTGTTTTATTATTGGATAATTGTGTTCCTTTGATAAATAATCTGTGATATTAGTGGCATGTTTACCATTGTGCGTTCATAATCGTACACGAGTGAAGGGACTAGAAATAAAATAGTATAACTTGACTTTTCAAGTTCTCCCAAGATGTCCAGTAAATCTTCAGTAAAGTATCCACAGCTTTACTGATAGAGGTAGGGGATTCATTTCATCATCATTATCATTATCATCATTATTATCATCAGGGATAGATTATTTAAAATAACGAAGAAACATTTTACTTGACACTGGCAAAAATGACAATATTTTGTAGCCGATTGCCATCTTAAAAAGAAGATGAAGAAAGAACCGTAAGTATCAAATTATATGGTCTACAATAAAAAAAAAACTGAATACGTATAAAATTTCAGAAAATAGGAAATTAATCGTGCAGTTAACTCGAGGTGGGACGCGCGCAAATGTCATGAAGAGTATAAAATTCGCGATTTCTAGTGCTTATTATTACTTTCACAAGCAAGAATTTAACAAAAAAAAACGTTCGAAAACATTAAATATACCAAATGGTTCAAAAAACAAAGTATAGGGCTCCTCATAAAAATATTATGGGTGTTTGTTTCACATGGTATAACTGTTTTATAAATACGCTCCAAATAATATTTTAATAGATTTGCGAATCGCTCGTAAACGCACCTCATTCGAATAGGTGACCATTCGGAGCACATGCTGGCTTTGTGTGAAATGACCTGCACTAACGGACACGTAACCAAAACCAACCTTATTTAGAAGCATCAAGATTGAAATTCTATTGTATCGTACGGGTTTGTGCAAAACGAGCTACACAAACAGATACATATTACAAAACCACAAATATCAACCCTATTATCAAAGTGTCACGATTGGAATTGTATTGGATCGTGTTGTGATAACTTCTGAAGTCCAAACCACGATACGCCCCAATTAAGTGTAATAAAGTAAACGATTCGCTTGTGTTTTGCTCTTTGCGACTTTTTTGTGCGACTTTTTATAGCAGTCTTAATCGGTCGGCTCGAGTATTTGTGTCGTTTCGGAATGTCACACTAATTTGTTGTTTATGCCTTCGGGATAAAGGTTATATAAGGCTTAACAAAAATAGTGTAAAATATTTTAACAGACGAATAACAGTATACACAGTAAGTTATATGTGTCACGTTAATGTATAAAATAATTGTGTAAAAGATGTTTGTTTTCTTAATACTTATTTAAATGACCATAAATAAATAATTATGCAATAAAATCAAATTGTCACTTAATCTAATACAAAATCGCAATTTATATAATGTCATTGGGCACAGTCCCTAATGCATGCAAATTAAAACAAATTTTCTGGAAAGCCAAATTGATAATCCGGTTTTACGATCGCTCCATTAAGTGGTCATTATGTGTTGAGTGAGGTACGAAGGGCTATAAACTGATAATAATATATGCTGAGAACGATATATCAATGGATATAGAGCCAGATTCACACCCCACGCACTAAACGCATGTAATCAGTGAGCGATTATTAATTAATCCATCAATAAACGTTCGAGCTATGCTCGGGGTTTCCGACATAGCTCAAAGAGTTTCAAAGTTGAAGTGGCAGTGGGCGGCACATGGCTCGCAGAGCCGATGGCCGTTGGGGCAGAAAGGTTCTAGAATGGCGACCAGGAGCCAGAAGACGTAGTCTTTAGGTTAGTGAACTTTATATGAAATTCAATTTAAAAAGTAATCCATTAATATAGTTATATTGGAATGTCACTAAAACGATTGGAGGTCACGTTTTTTACTAGTTCATTCAAATCGTGTCCCATATCTATCCTGTGTTAGGGTTAAGAACCTTAGTACTATAGTCCTTGTGAATAGCATGAAAGGATGGTCGCATGAAAGCATGATTTATCTCGACCGTTTACAGCCTCACTAAATAGCGTGCGGCAATTGATGGCGGCGCGTTCCATCGCTTCAGCGCGAGCTATGCCAAATGTTACTCCTATAAATCACAGAATGTAGAGTAGGCTTGAACAGAATACTGCAAAGTAGAGATATCGCCGCCTCCCCCCTCAGTCTCCCCGCTACCTATTTTGTATCTAAAAGAGCAGTATGGTATTGACGACGATGTAGAGTCATTTTTATGTATATAGTTGTATACCCACCTTTTCTATTTTTTTTTTATTTTTCCTTTCAATAAGTATCTTTTAGTTGTTTTTTAATGTAAATGTCTTTAACTTTAACTGAATGAGTTAAGTATTGCATAGAATCGTGGCTATGGTGCCGCTTGCTCACATGACGTTGGTGTTCCTGGGAATGTCTATCAACCTCTTCTTAGGTTGCCATACCAAAATGGTCAAAACGGACCCCCAATGGTGCGACTATATACGTCATTTTGACCGCAATGGGGGATCAAAGTTTACATATATTTATTTTAAGTTATCGGTCATATTGCTGGTATGAAAAAAAATGATGATTTAACTTCGATCGTAGTATAAAATGGTAGTAACTATACCTACCATAGAATATATTTATAATCCCTAAATTTCTTAATTAAATCTCTAAATGGGTCGGGGCGTCGGGTGGCAGAATCACATTGCTAAAGGTTATCTCGTCATCAAAGCTTTTTTTTACAAGGATTCGATTTCTCTATAAATAAACTGGACGGTTAGTTATTTCGGACAAAAAAATATTTTGTAGAATATTCGTGGGAGTAATGTGTATAATATAGGGTTGCTTGTGACTTTTTGTTTGGGCATATCAAGATGTTTAAATTCGACATAACAACCTGCTAATATTAAGTACTAGCTGCGCCTCGCGGTGTTACCCGCGATTAAAAAGTATGTCCTTTCCTCTATGTCCTTTCCCCTAAACCACCACTACCTATGCAAAAAATCATGTCGATCCTTTGCTCTATGAAAAATTAAAACACATCTATCACACGGGAGCCATACATTTTAGCGGGATAAAAAGTAGCCTATGTGATATTCCAGACTATAATCAACTCTGTGCTAAATGATCTAAGAATTAATCTAGTCGGAAGACGTCATCGGCTGAAATCAGGTAGCCCTCATCCAATGAATTCCACACTCAACAGTCCATCGTTCACGAGTTACACTTTCACAAATCAAACGAGTTATTTGCATAGGACAGCCCCTTGATTTGCTGTGACGCAGAATTCTTAGGTGATAAAATAAATCTTATTTAAACATCTAACATTTGCTTACGACCAACCCGCACTGGGCCAGCGTGGTGGACTATGGTCTAATCCCCCTCGCATTGAGCGGAGGCCCGTGCCCAACAGTCAGACATTAAAAAGGGCTGGTATTATTATTATTATATATTTGCTTACATAGACATAACGTCTATTAATGACGCACCCTGCAATCGTTTCTACAGAAAATCAATTAAGTATGATACACGTTCATTCCCTTCGGAGTCAAGATCCTAGGTCCATGGGGTCCAATCGATATAGATTTTATACAAAATCTAACAGAAAGATTGGTCAACGCAACCGGCGACCCAAGGGCCGGGCATTTCCTCGCTCAGCGAGTAGCTTTGGCTATTCAGCGAGGAAATGCGGCCAGCATCTTGGCTACGCTACCGCATGGGCCAATTTTTTACACTTTCTGTAAATATTAAGTAGGAAATCTTTTCTATTCTCTTTTCAATTTATATTTGCGTTGTACATATTATGTGAATCAATATAGGAAGTGCCATTTATACGAAATGTGAGTCAGCAAAAATACACTTATCTAACGCCATAGATCACGCAAAGTAGCCGAAAAAAAACCTCCATTTAACTTTGGCTAATGTACAAACTATTAGTATATGCGGGCTGGATTTATGACGCCTGTATCCAAGTAGTTTTGGGTCGGCGTAATCTATGTACCTACTTGTGTATATTATGTTGACAAAGTGACAGTTATTATTATGGTATGGGCACATCGGTATGGGTGAAGTTGTAGTGAAATATGGATAAGATACAAATAAAATATAAAACAGACAAGCCTGCTGAGTTTCTTGCCGGATCTTCTCAGTTGAGGTCGCGTTCCGATCCGGTAGAGTTAAGAAAAAAAATGTAAATGATCATTTACGTAATGTAAGTGCCTTATAGAATGGCCTATGGAAAATAAATGATTTGAATTTGATTGAAATAAAACTATTTTTGTGGATTCTATCGCGTTTATTTTTTGTTTTTACGTTCCCGACGTTTCGGCTGCTTTACAGCAACCATGGTCACGTGAGGACTGAAGTGTTAGACGTCCTAGTGTCATAGTTTGAACTGGGGTACCCTCATATTTAGTTGTTGTTTGCGATCCGGTGTACGCAGAAAGTAAAATAAGTAACACTAGTTTTATTTCAATGTGTAGTAATCGCGTCAATATAAGAAATCAAGATTTGATTTTGACTTTGACTTCAGTAAATGCAATTTTACCTATAACCGATCATGATTATCACTTGCTAAACGGTGAAGGAAAACATCGTGAGGAATCCTGCATGTCTGAGAGAACCCCTCGAAAGTTGTGTGAAGTCCGCCAACCCGCACTGGCCCAGCGTGGTGGACTATGGCCTAATCCCCCTCGCATTGAGGGGACGTCCCTGCCCAGCAGTGGGACATTAAAAATGGCTGGTATTATAAAGTTCTGCTATTGAAAACAAAATTGCGCTAAAATGACATGTCAAGATGGCGACGATTCGAAGCCATACAAGTTGTAACGCTATACAAGCAAAGTTAAGTGCAGTAACAAAAGCTTTTAACTCAAGTATTTTTGATCTCGACGCAGCGTAAAGAAAGATGTTATAAGTTTGACACCTATGTTTGGCGTATATATTTAGGCTGGATAACATATACATAAATTTTCAGCTTCTTTAGTGTAAAGGAGATCGTTATAGTATCGTTCATTATTATTCATTATTCAAAATGTCATCAGAAAGAAGTGGTGGTACAACAATGCACCTCTGCTGATTTTTTATTTATTTAACAATATAAGGTGTAACAATAATAGCGTAAAATATTTTAACAGATATTTTACGCTATTATTGTTACGTAAAATGTCAAATAGGTAATTTGATTTATTTATATCGGAATGTTATCTTTATAACAGTAGGTAGGTTATAAAGATAACATTCCGAAAGAAATAAATCAAATTATTTTACATTTTTAAAATGACACCCTGTACTGAGCGCACGGCCAAACGCTACTGGTTCGCCTTGTTTCAAAAAAAAACAAACATCATTTACACAATGATTTTGTACATCAGCGTGATTGGTGTAACTTACTGATTCGTTGGTTAAAGTATTTTACACTATTGTCTGCCTCCGTAAACCAGCGAAAAAACAAAAAAAAATGTTTAAACTCTTTTAGTGTCTGCAACCAGTGTTGCCAACCCTACTTTTAACAGTAGAGTTAGTTTTACTGTTTTTTCAACAACACAGCTGTTTTAGTCCATATTTCTACTGTTTTTTTTTGTTAATTGTTGTACCTCTTCGGTCTGAAGATTCACTATCATTCTTTGTCAATACAAAAAAATAAACAATATCTTCTTTCTTTTTAAAGTAATAATATTTCTTGAATAGATACTAATATAAATATCGAATTTTCAAATATCACGCTAGGTGGCAGTACGGGTAGTATTCCATGTGCGATCCTGTGGCGCCCCACTCAAAGGCGGTGAAGGCGGACCGTGGAGACCCCTCTCGTCCCCCCGGGCGGGAGGGGATGCGTAACGCATTTCCCCACGTTAAAAAAAAAAAAAAAAAAAGGTGGCAGTACGGGTATCTTAGATATAGAAAAAGCGGGTTCATATTATTGTGACAGACAATTAGTGGGAGTTTATTCAGAAGATAAACGGTTTTCCACTGTTTTTAACCGACTTCAAAAAAAAGGAGGTCTCAGATCTCCGTCATTTATGAACCGATTTCGAAAATTATTTTTTTATATGAAAGGATATGCTTACAGATTGGTCCCATTTTTTTCAAAAAATTGTTCTGATCATGGGATCCATGAGGAATTGAGAGGACTCCTCAAATTTTATAGGCAAACCTATAGCAATTTTGGTATTTTCATCAAGAAGTCAAGCATTTGCATTCAGAAAGTATCATTTGCTGAAGTGAAAGTGATGAAGAAGACCACAAATGGCCACTGGAACCTGTCAGTGATACGTATTTCACGGGTTGCGCCAAGATAATCTCGATTATGATCGTTAAGCGACAATGAAAAAGCAAATTTAAAGAAATGGTTCTGATGAATATGGTACCATCGAACTGATGTGATGATAAACCCAGGAGGAACCGGAACATTGTAATAAAACAATGTATCCAAGCCGTGTTTGGGCTTATTGAAATTGTTATGGGATGCACTTTGGCTATATATAAAACTTTTTCGTGGATGTTCCGATTTGGATTATACCCTTTTAAAATTCAGCGAGATTGATTCAATGGTTTTTGTTTTATCTTGATTTCTTTGAATCTATATTTATCTCGCAATGATGTTGTATTTGGTATACCTATTATCCAGTAAAATTATTGATATAAAAATATTTTTAGTGACAAAGAATAGTAAATATATCCACTAAAAAGTGCAAAATAAAAAACTTTTTAACAAAATAAAAACCGTCTTCAAAAAACTAAAAAGCCAAAAATAATCTAATCTTGAAATCTACCTTGTTTAACTAAATCAAATATTTAACTAATCTGAAGTCGGTGCCAAATAAACAACCGACGAAGAATAGCAAAATGTAACTCCAGTAACGAGATGCGCGGACCAATTTGTAGGTATAGTCTTTAGCGCAGACCGGCAATTCTCGACTCAGTAGATTTTTTGGCACCGACTTCAGATTAGTTAAGTAGATTTCAAGATTAGATTATTTTTGGCTTTTTAGTTTTTTGAAGACGGTTTTTATTTTGTTAAAAAGTTTTTTTTATATCGGTAATTTGCTTCTTGTCAGTTTGTTAGCGTTGGCAAAATTGTCTACAACCGCATTATTTTTTTATTCACAGGTTTAGCAGTGCCGTTCGTGGAACTGACCGTGACGCACGCGTCGGTGCTGACCATCCTGGCGATCAGTTTTGAGCGGTACTACGCGATCTGCGAGCCCCTGCGCGCGGGGTACGTTTGCACGAAGACGCGGGCGACCCTCATCTGCGCGCTGGTCTGGTTCTTCGCTGCGTTGTTCACAAGGTACCTGCTTGCTGATCGCTGGTGCGACGTGGTCAGTGATGATGTGGGTCAAAAAGATTGTGGTAGACAGCTAGTTTGTGTGTGACATGTAGTTCCCAGTTCGGCTAGTCTTGAGATTCTACAGTGCAGACTTTTATCACGATGTTTGCCTTCACCGTAGTTACAGCAAGTGATGAAAATCAGATTCCCAAATAAAATCCTAAAATCCTAGAGGTTCGTTTATGAAGCTTTCGACCAACTTGGTTTGGTTTAGCTAATTGCTTCCATTACGACCTGATTAGCGCAGTTGGTAAAGACCCTGTGCTGTTTACTGTGCCGAGGGTCCCTGAGTCGAATCCTGGTAGTGACAAACTTAGTGGTATGATCACAAATGTGGCGAGTCGCGGATATTAATATATTATAAGTATTATATACTGGGTTCGCCCCCAGTCCATTGCACAGTACTCATAATACAAGCGTTGCTTAGTGTAGGATGGTTGGTGTGTTCGTCTCTCGATATTTATATTTTTTTTATCTAGCAGAGATTGTAGTACATTTACCAAATATTATGTGTAACATTTTACCACGCACTCGGTCGAGTTAGTGCCGTTCGATAAAGATTTATGTGTCTGCTATTAATTAAACCTGTCTACCCGCTGATCCAACGTTAACTTATAGTCATTTCGACCTACGTCATTACTGGCCAACTAAATGTGTAAGTAGTCTATTAGCCGCGTACTTACTGACCGAGCAGCCTCAGCCTTGCCTCGGTCCTTCAGTAGGTCGCCTGAGGTAAATGCTCGCGCTGCTTGACCCGAGCGTTGTCGTTTGTCATGTATCTCGCTGTCAAGTCTGCTCGGGTCGAAACTGAGGCAACCACACGAGGATACACGAGGCTACACGATTAGTAAATACGCAGCTATTAGTAAATGTTTTATTCGAAAATCTTATGAGTATTCCCTAAGCAACATAATGCTGTGTCAAAGTAGTATATTCATATATGATAGGACTCGGTACGGGCCGGACCACGGAATTGGTCCGCTCCGTACCAACAGTCTGTATCGTATTGTCGGCGGACTACTCTCTAGACCTAGACGCACAGATTCGGTACGGAGTGACCAAATTTGTGGTCCGGCCAGTACGAAGTTCGATGCAACGCACGGGAAATAGTACTTAGGTACTAAACTTATGTGAAAGTATTCTTAATTGTTAACGTAAAATAGGCAATTGGTCTATTGCGTTAACGGGCCAAATCGGGCAGCAAGTTTGCCAATTTGCCTAACGTTATTGCCGACTCGTGAATATATATTTAATTACTTGTAGGTACACAGTTTTAAAAACTAGGTACCTAGAGGTACCTTCTTTTTTAAATTTTTGAAGTGTTTTTTTTATGAAAGTATGTACTTACTATCTTTTACATTAAATATAATTATGAAACGTTTGTGTTATATAGGTATACATGTTTATACAACATATAAATATATCTACTGGTACTTATGTTTAAATACATATTTATGTATTTTGTGATATTATTTTATCTGCAGTGTTAATAACAATATGGACGTGCTAATTATTAAAGTACCTACCCACAGTTGGACCTCGGCGTGAGAGCCGTCAATGTGTAAGCTTCCTAACATACATATTGCGATTTGCCGCCAAGCAACAAAATGTTGCGCAACAGATTACGCCAGCAACACACCCCTACAATCCACTATCAAAATATCTGCCATTGTTTCCCGTTGCCCAACATTTTGTTGCGAGTTGAAAACATTGCCCCAAATTGACATAGGGCGTTTGCTTGTTGCCTTGCCTGGATTTTATTGTGAATGAGATTTCGCCTAGATTTTGGGCCTGTGATATATAGTTATGAACTGAATCATAAAATATCAATTAGGACTA
The DNA here is from genome assembly GCA_905404115.1 of Pheosia gnoma. Lineage (NCBI taxonomy): Eukaryota > Metazoa > Arthropoda > Insecta > Lepidoptera > Notodontidae > Pheosia > Pheosia gnoma. The sequence continues at coordinate 1,502,578 of FR989916.1, forward strand.
TAGAAGGGAGAAATCTATTCCAAATTCATACTCTAAGAAATACGCATAAATTGTGTTATTACAATTAAACTTAGGGCCCCTTTCGTCTTAAATATGTTTAAATTATTTAAACAATATTTCTCATTGAATTAAAATTAATCTTACGGATTTTATCGCGTTTATTATACGTTTTTACGTTCCCGACGTTTCGGCTGCTTTACAGCAACCATGGTCACGGGAGGACTGAGGTGTTTGACGTCCTAGTGTCATAGTTTGTACTGCGGTACCCTGATATTTAGTTGTTGCTTGCGGTCCGATCTAAGCAGAAAGTGCTCATAGTGTCTTACAATGGTGCGCTTGGTTTGGGAATTAATTAAACGCGAAAAAATCCGAAAATATTGTTTTATTTCAATGTGTAAAATTCGCGTAAATATAAGAAATCAATAATTGTTCAGCTAAGTACACCTTCATTATAATCGTTATTCGTACTTACCTACTTATAAGGTACTAGTAGTTACTTACCTTAGTCATAAATGTGTTATTCTGTACCTAGATGTATTGAATAATGAATGTTATTTAAAGAAAGCGAACCAGCGCCATTCTTCGTAGGAACGTGATATTTTATTTAAACTTGCTTTTAAATTTTAAACTTGCTTTTTATATTTCTTTGTGAAAATTATCTTCATAAACTAGCGATGAATGGAAAAAAATACGAGTAATTTTCGCTTGTATGTAACACGTTTTATAATATTATCTGCCTATACCTACGGGATTTTAATGTTATCAGCCATTTCTTTATCACAAGGGTCACGTGACCCGGAGGCCGCGTTTTGGCGGTATTTTTATTTATTTGCCCCAAATTTATAGACGTTTTATAACATTATCAAACGTCATATAGTACTGCGCAAAGCAAAACTCTTGTGCGCCGTACTATATAACGTTTGATAAAGTTATAAAACATCTATAAATTTGTGGGTTAAACTTTATCATCGAATTTTATGAAAAATACTAAAATTTACAATGAAAGAACGATATTGTTAGCATCATATTAAACTAACGAAAATATTTAAGGTTCTTTTTTCAAACACAGTCAAATAGCCTATTCCATATTTAAACGTTGAAATTCAAATATATTCCGCTTTGAACTAGCTCCAGTTCATTTGCGTATTTCTGAAAGGAGTTCAAACTTGTCAAAGCGGCACTAGACTTGGCTCACAGACTTGAAGTGTGTTCAGGCTTGGCCGACGCTGAAATTCACGTATTCAGCGTCCACACTGCGTTTTATTGATGTGTTCGTTTCTTATTCCAACATTTAACTTGCATATCTAAGTTTCATAAAGCCTTGTTGGGGTTGGGGCAGAGTTTTTATAATACGATGACGATCGATTTTTTTTTATAAATTTGTTATTAATGATTATTTACAACACTGTTAAGACACGTGGATTACGCCTTTTCTTTATCAATAATAATATATTATTGTATTTATAGTAGCAGTGCTAGCGAAGTTGGTTGAACGCTTGCCTCGGTAACGAGGATCGCAGGTTCAAACACCGGCTCGCACCTCTGGGATTTCATGTGCGAATCTCATTTTCAACCACGATTATCATTTGCTAAACGGTGAAGGAAAACATCGTGAGGAAACCTGCATGTCTGAGAGAACCCTTCGAATGATGTGTGATGTCCGCAACCCGCACTGCGCCAGCGTGGTGGACTATAACCTTGCATTGATGGGAAGCCTGTGCCCAACAGTAGGACATTAAGGGCTGGTATTATTGTTTATTATTGTCTTTATAACAAACGCTAGGAAATAATTTAAATCGGTATTTAATCATTTGTTACATAATACAAGGCAATCACACAGTGAATTCAAAACCTAATTAATATTACATTGATGAAACCAAACAAGTCTCGGAATTGTTGTTTACAATGCAATCATAATAATAGGTTTGTTTTGTCAAAAACAGCCTTGAGGTTATGTTTGAGAGAGAATATAATTGATAGGTCCATAGAAGATGATTTTGGTATAAATATATAGCCATCCTGGAAGGAATTCTAATTTATAAATTAGGCTTATGGAAGGCATACTATTAAATACTCTTCTTCTTCTTTCATTTTTTAGGTTGTGTTTTGACGAAGAAAATATAACGGTTCAATATGAGTTTGCTTTGCCCTACCCTGAAGCAAATCCTGGGTACGCCCGTGGGCATACTCATTTGTAAACACACCTACATATATAATATATATTTGTTTTGTTTTTAAATTATATCATATTGTCGCAGACATAGCGCGCACATAAAAACCAATCCAATCTCTGTATGAGCTGAGTTTTTATTTTGTACAATCAACAACATAAATAGCGTAACGTAATCAAACGTCTGAGACAGACTGTAAATAAGCAGTTTACAAGTAGACGTTACAAAAGATTGTAAAGTCTGAAAATTATATAGCCACTTACATTGTTACTTAAAACTGCCATTTTAATGTGGTACAAATAAACCGCATCCATGTTTATTTATTTTTTAGGATGGCAATCGACTACAAAATAGTGTCATTTTGCCAGTGTCGAATATTTCTTGATAATTGTTATAAAATTATGAGTAAGTGCCCCCGATGATAATGATGATGTTGATTAAGATGATCATGATGAAATGAATCCCCTACCCCTGTCAGTAAAGCTGTAGATACTTTCCTGAAAATTTACCGGACGTTTTGGGAGAACATGAAAAGTCAATTTCCTTCACTCGTGCGAGTTTATGGTCACACAATGGTTAATATCCCAAGCATATACATAATTTATTAAAGGAACACTTTTTTTGTAAATATCATTTTAATTAAATTATTAGTAACTAGCTGCGCCCGGCGGTGTTACCCGCGATAAAAAGTATGAAAAATTAAAACATCTATCCCACGGGAACCATACATTTTACCGGGATAAAAAGTAGCCTATGTGCTATTCCAGACTATTATCTATCTCTGTGCCAAATTTCATCCAGATCCGTTCAGTCGTTCGGGCGTGAAAGAGTAACAAACATCCATCCATCCATCCATCCATCTATCCATCCATCCAAACTTTCACATTTATAATATTAGTATAGTATAGATTTGTCAGTAAAGTATCCCCATCTTTACTCATAAGGTTAGGGGGGGGGGGGGGGGGTTTATTAGGCCTAGTCTACAGATTAGGCCTGTATAGAATCTCTCATATTAGATATTAAAAAAAACATTCCACTTGACGTTGGCAAAATACCTACACAAAGGTGGGCGAGGCAATTTTCTCAAAAAAAAAAAAGATATTATATCATACGCTGGTTCCAGAAACTCATAATTCCCATTCCTATTAATTTTAACTATTGCTATAATCTATTCAACGAATTATGTAACATGTCAAGAATATTAAATGTAAATCAAAGAAACACAATTTTTAGAAAAAAAAAACAAACCTTTTTCGTGAAATGCCCCCAAAAAGTCCGTCAGTATAATAGGGTGTTTAACTGTATCAAAAAAAGCCTTAGATTGTGCCCATCGTAAAAGATTATAGCTTTTTATAACTATTAGTGTTCTTTTTTTCTGCAAAAATATGGATTATTTTCTTTAAAATCATAAAATATACTTTTTTTTGGTTCGGTCACCTGATCTAAACGCTCGTGACGTCACACCGTCGTAATCAGTGTCAGGTTGCCAATACGAGTTTAGTAATATTTGGGATTTTAATGTTTTCAGTACTTTTTTCACAAGGGTCATGTGACCCGGAGGCCGCATTTTGGCGGTATTTTTATATATTTAAATTTTACCATCGAATTTTATCGAAAATACTGGAATTTTCAATGAAATAACTATATTGTTAGCATCAGCGTATTAAACTGATGAACAATTTAAGATGGTTTTTCAAAAACAGTTAAATAACTTTATACAGATTGTTAGACACAATATGTCAATAGTTGTCAATATAAATTGTTTTTTTTTATTAAGTACACAGAATATATTTAGTTGGATGTATAGAAATGATGACCCGACAACTCCACTTGCCTACTTAAAAAAATAAACCTGTTAGAATGACTGCAAGTTGCAACTTAGACCCAACAAAATGCTTAATCGCCAACTTTACGAGCAATAGGTCCAGCTTATTCCAGCGCCATTTTATTGTTAGAACAGCTTGCTCACAATTTTATAGCTAAGCTAGCTACTCATAACACTGGGATCACAGTATATTTACTGTTTTAGCAATAGAACCAGCTGGTCGTAAACAAGTTTATTTAGCGTTTGTCAAAACTTCACTTGCAACAGTTGCTCGTTTACGGTTGCTTTTATTCGAGTCAAATAATGCGGAAATATTTGATGAAAATTATTCAAATAAACTAGAGTTTCGAAGTCGTTAAATTTCGCAGAGTTTCAAAGAGGTCGATAATAGAAGACAGTAAGTCAATTTAGAATCGAGTCTAAGTTCCCTTTAAGGACTTTGGGCATTCGAATACCGTTCCGGAGAACTTGTAACTTTTGTTAGTCTTATTCACTATCTTCATTTTAAATTCCCCATTTTGTGGTTTACATCAGTGATATTATCTTTTTTTGGCGGTAAGTTGAACTGTGAAGTGGTCGATTTTGCTTTATTTTCCACTAGCTGCGCCCGGCGGTGTTACCCGCGATAAAAAGTATGAAAAATTAAAACATCTATCCCACGGGAACCATACATTTTACCGGGATAAAAAGTAGCCTATGTGCTATTCCAGACTATAATCTATCTCTGTGCCAAATTTCATCCACATCCGTTGAGCCGTTCGGGCGTGAAAGAGTAACAAACATCCATCCATCCATCCATCTATCCATCCATCCATCCAAACTTTCACATTTATAATATTAGTATAGATAAAATGTAATTCTTTGATAAATAATGTGTAATATTAGTGGGATATTAATCATTGTGTGTTCATAAACGTGCACGAGTGAAGGAAATCGAATTAAAATAGTATAACTTGACTTTTCGGGTTCTCCCAAGATGTCCGGTTAATTTTCAGTAAAGTATCCACAGATTTACTGATAGAGATAATTCAATAACAATGATCAAAAATTACTCGACACTGGCAAAGATGGCACTATTTTGTAGCTACCAACACATGTAAAAAAAGAAGAAGAAGAAAGCATTTTTACAAAGGAGAGTCTATATTTGGTGGCGATCCAATTGGCATCGTTGGCAGTGATCCTGGTTTCTCTATCAAGGGTCGGGTTCGAATCTCGGTAGCAACTTGTCACGGACGTTGAATATTATTTATTTTCCATGCTTATAATATAGGTATTTTATTATCTTTGTTCGCAGAGATAAATAAATGATTATTTATTATGAAAACAATAATCGCTCACAGACCCATAATACATGCTTTCTATAGCTCGGGACAGTCAGTCAGTAGTGATATTTCGAGACTCTGGCTCATAGCTCTGGGGTAATGTTCCCCATACATTGGTTACACATTTATATGAACTCTATACACACAAAGTAGCGGGGAAAACTAGTTGTTCACAAGATATATATTTTACAATGCTGCCATTGTTCGACGTTTAGGTCATTGGCACAACCAGCTTGTGGCACTGTGAACTAATATTTTATTCAGTTCTCCGTGACAAACGAGCATCTGTTTGGAAGCAGTGCGCTGTTACTTGCACGCTCTTTGCATTTTATTGACACCTAACGGTGATGCATTAAGAAACAGTCCTTGTTCCTGCATAAATGTTTTGATACGAGCATTGAACGATTGATGTGTGGACATCCTTGAAAAATGTGAAGCGATCTTGTGAAACATGTTCACTACCCCGATCCACAGATGGCGCTGTATACGACGTTCAAAAAGAAAAGAACGATTCTCGATACAATCCTGAAACACACTATGAGAGTTTTCGCAGACCGTCAAATATATAAAAGAACTCATGCATTATTTTGGGTCATAATTTGGTACGAACTGGCCAATTGTAGCACAGTACTAGCAGACCTAGCACTGAAGCCAAACTAAGAGTCATGTTATGAATTATATTGTCACCGAGTCGCACGCAATCATTCCATATTTATAGAAGGGAATGAGACGTGCTGTTGTACTGCAAAGGTGCTGTTCAAGTATAATGTATACTGACGATGACGGCCTGATTAGCGCAGTTGGTAGTGACCCCGCTTTCCGTGCCGAGGGTCCCAGGTTTGAATCCTGGTAGGGACAAACTGTGATGAGCACGAAAGTTTGTACCCAAGTTATGGATGTTCAATATCTATATAGGTAATATATACTGGGTTCTACCCCAGTCTATTGTACGGCACCGATAAAACAAGGGTCACTTAGTGTGGGACCGAATAGTTGGTGTATTCGTCTGGCGATATTTATAATGTATACGGTTAACTTATGAAGAATCTCGCAATTGACGTACTGATTCTTTTTAGGGGAAAAATAAATGTGGAATTACGTCACTTACTTCTTCATTCCCGAAACAAAGTTGTTCTCGTCAGAAATAGCACGATTCACAGCGCAAACACTGCACGTTCTAAAATATACAGACCAACATCTTCTAACCGCAATAATACATTCTCAGCGCAAGGAATCCTCCGAAGAAAATGTTCTGCGTTATTCTAAAGAATTTTTAATACTCGCTCCTTATTGCAGTCACACACGCCCGCCGCCCCGTACATATTGGTTCCTAGTTTTAAATAACAGATGGCGCTGTCACACATATTGGTTTTAAATACGAGATGGCGCTTTGCAACAAATCCCACTAGACGAGTGTGATGTTCGGACGGAACGCTGATATTAAAGCTCTATGGGAACGATCGTTACATTCAATTTGATGTTTATTTGAAGGGATGAAGTAATGTATTGCTTAAATTAACGATTTAAGCATAGGTTCAGTTTTTAGTTTCAGGAGACGCTGGATGACAATTGGATGTATACAGAATGATACAGAAAGTGACTATTAGGTACTAAGCCTTTAGCGCATTTGGAAACACTGTATGAATTCAGAATTTTGATATGTCGACTTTAATAAATATATTGTGTGCTGAACAAAATGTAAATTGAGATTTTTCAGCGATTTTTTTTTATTGACATTCTGACTTCACAAATGCGCCAAAGAAGCCCAGGTTTAGTTTAGCTCTTCTGAATCACTCAGTATAATTTATAAAATACGTGCGATGAATGAAATATAATATACCGTTTAAACTACCCATGATAATGCAATTATTCAATGTTTAATGTTGGAAGTGATTTTTATAAGGAGTAACAAAAATAGTGTAAAATATTTTAACAGGGCTAACAGTAGGTTATGAAGAGAACATGCCAGAAGAAATAAATCAAATTATTACCCATTTAAAAATGACACTTGTACTGAGCGCACGGCCAAAAACTACTGGGTCGCCATGTTTAAAAAAAGCAAACGTTATTTACACAAATATTTTATACATCAACGTGATACAATATAACACACTGATACATCGGTTAATTTATTCTACACTATACACCTAATATAATTATTCATTGAATGCAAGAGAAGAGGTATGTGAGGTTTTAACGAAAGGGTGTGTTAGAAGAAAAAAATATTAGTACCTATTCTTAATTCAACCTTACCAATAAAAAAAATACTAACATTTTTTTGAATTTTGTGATTAAAATATGGCTTATCACAGACAAAAATCTGGCCAACCCTTTGTGAAACAAGGTTCGTAAACTTTTTGCTTACATTATGTACTGCGAGACAGCTATGTATATAAACGCTTTACATGTCTGTTTGTTCACCTTAACACTGGAAACATATTTAGCTCACGTCACATGAATTGATAACATCAGTTGTAATATGTAAGTTCTTTGAACAACGAACGAAAGTTGTGTTTATTCAATTACGTACGTACTACGTACACGTATTTTTAGATAGAAATACTTTTCTAGATAGGACAGTGTTTAATAATGTATATTTTACAAGCAATGAAGAAAAATCGTATACTTCACCAATGACTTATTTACATAGTATTGATTTTTTATATTCATTTTCATATTATTACATTCATTAGCCACTACGTACGTTTTCCTTGTATAAAATAATTTTATTAATGTCTCACAATTATTTTTGAGAGACAGTTACTTATTTTCACCTGATTAAAATTCAGGAGCTTAAGTTGAATGTCATTTAATTAATAGTTCTTTGAAATTATAGACTATTTATTGTCGAAACACTTTGCGTTATATTATCGTACCTATGTTGGAAATTATATTTTACAAATACCAGATACCAACCTGACTACAAATCACGTCATATCATGTCACGTATACTGAATATGTTTTCGCCATAATAGCATTATGCACAATCACAGCCCATTGCTTCGTGTCGCACTGTTTATTTTTGTTGTTATCGTCTCTACATTGAGCGCACTGTACTCTATGTACCTACTTAATACCTACTTAATATTATGCTTCACAGATAAAATATTGCTTTACAATTGTATGTATTTTGAATAATATATTATTTAGCTCTACAGGCTGATTCAGATATGGTATACTCGCGAACTTTGAACGTGTGTTTTTTATGCGCATTTTTATAATTACATAGGTATGTAGAGTCAGAATATCGTTGCGTCAATTTAAAAAAAAAAAGGTTCACAGAAAATTACAATAGTCATTTTGTTGACACTAATTATGTCTTTTAAAAACATATATAATTACATAATGATTACAAATGCACTAATGGAGTGCAGCTTTGCACGTGAGAATACCCTATCTGAGTCATTCTGTATATAAAATACTTAAGTATTTATTTTTAGTAACTAAGTACATATATCGCATTACAAATAATAACAAAATATTTTTATCCAAGTAGCAAAAATAATACACAGAAATGACATGAATAAAAAACAAAATCATAAAAAAATATAAATTACCTAAGGGTCTTAAGTAGATGTAAAAAGAAAAAAGATTTATCTGTTTTCAAGCATTATCTTTTCAAGTTGCTGAAATGTTAATCCTATTCACGTATCTTAGAAAACAGAAAACATTTCATTATCTTACTTATAATGTGTCTACCATACTTCGAAAGCAAACAGATAAATAAATACACAGCCTCAGTGTTATAATCAGATGATTTATTTTTATAACGCCTCGCCTACTTTAAATAAGTTTGGCTAAAAAAGTTCACGTCAAAAATTTTCGTTAATTTGAAAAAAAAAAACTATATTATTTATCCACATTCGGTGTGTTTGTGACAATAATAGTTATGTTGTCTTAGTATTACACAGCTTAAACTTGATTAGATATATATATGGTTTTTTTTTATGGTTTTTGTGACGAGGGCGCTCGAGCGTATCGAGTTTTAATGTATATTACAGTTTTAATGTATATTACAGTTTTAATGTATATTACAGTTTTAATGTATATTACAGTTTTAAGGCTAAATTTAATTATGTTTTTTTTTTAATGTAATATCACGTTGAGCTTATAACTCTTTTATCATTTTATGCAGAACTCAATTTAAAAACAAACAACGCGAAAAATTCTCAGTCTGGCCAGTATCATGAGTTGAGTCCACAGTATCAGTTCTCGTTACGAAGCCTCTTACACCTTGTATATACCCACATTGTAATTAAAAACCGAATGTTTATTTTACGTATTTAGAAATATAGAAGGCCAAAATAACCTAATTATTGATTCAAAAAATGGCACAGCGCACCTAAATTACAGACGAATTAATCAACTTATCTTCTACTTTGTATAAAAGCCATCACTCCACTATTCGAATACCAAAACTACTCATTAGAGAAACGCAAAACCAATTAATATTCATACCACATTCGGCAATGAAACTAAATAGGCGAAGAGAAATATTCCATTAAGTGGAACTAAAAGTAGGCGGGATAGTGCCGAAAAAAAAACGGCTAAGCGGAATCGTTATTGTGGCAATCGAGTTCCGTAGATGAAAATGTTAATGCTGTCGAGTTTTCTTTGCCTATGTGTTAGGATTATTTAAAAGCCAAGGAAAGATTTAGCTTGGTTATAATAAAAAAAAACATGATGAAAATATTAAACTGTATAAGCTTTCAAAATCTGTTTGCTCTTTAGGTAGATTATATCCTAAAATTATTAAAATATATATAAATAAAACAAAGTCGTGTTGAAATCCACCAACCCGCACTGAACCAGCGTGGTAGACTTTAGCTTGAATCCCCACTTGCTTTGAGGAGAGGCTTTATTCCCAATAGTGAGTAATGAAAGGGGTTATAACAAGAATATAAAATAAAAGACAGCCTCAAGCAAAGTCGGAACGGTAGATAAAATTCAGTCCACTCATCACGGATCACTAAAAATACTGCCGACTTACATTTAATCCTCGTTTAGTTGACTCATGTAGATCCAAATTAGGGCCGGCCCATTTTCGATTCATAGTCCATTACGCGAAACAATAAATACAAAAGTGAGACTACAAGATCCGTCTGTCATAGTCACGAGAGGAAAGTTATGTTTCTAATGGTTTTGTGATCGATATGGGTATAATATTTCTGTTGGGTATATTGTTTTTTTTTTATATATTTACGGAAGCATTTAATAAAACAAAATAAGCATTTCTGGTAAGCACACCTATACATAAGCGGTGTTTACAAAAAGCGGTAAAAAAACAATTCATTGTGATTAAGAATAAAGACAAAATAAAACAGAACAAACCCAAAGTACCACCAACAAAAATCTCTCTCAGATACAAATACAAGAACAAAAAAAAAACAAATTAACAAATCAAACAACTCATCAAACAATGTTAAAAATAATGTGAATTTAAATCTAATAAATATAAACGTTCGTAGTAGTCAGTCCTCCCGTGACCATGGTTGCTGTAAGCAGCCAAAACGTCGGGAACGAAAAAAACAAATAAAATATCCGCGATAAAATCCTTAACATTTGTTTTATTTCGATGTACGTATTAGTAATTAGCTTTGATGCAAATCTTTCGCATCCTTATAGATACTAGACTTAAACACTTTCATTTCTACAATTATTTAAATGTCGAGTAGTTAGTATATTCCGTTGCACTGTTAATCGCTTTGTAAATATCATTATCGTTAACTTTTCTTCTATTTCAGTCCGATCCTGGCGATAGCCGAGCACCACACGGTCACCCGGGACGACGGCTCTACCTTCTCCCAATGCCTTACACAGGCCGTCACCTTCTGGCAGATAACTTTCTTCATCACAATTATAATACTACTCTACGCGCTACCTCTGATCATCCTAATCGTCCTCTACAGCGTTATAGCCAAAAACCTCGTTACAGCAGCCTCCAAAGTCGTCATGAACAAGACGGTTGACCCTTACAATGTGAGAGCGAGAAAACAAGTCATATTAATGCTTGGCACGGTCGTTCTCTGCTTCTTTCTCTGTCTAATGCCGTATAGAGCCCTAACTTTATGGATAATAATAACACCGTCAGAGTTCTATGATGATGTCAGCCCAGAGAAGTGGTACAACATACTGTATTTCTCCAGAGTGATGCTCTACATTAACTCTGCAATCAATCCGATATTATACAATCTTATGTCGTCAAAATTTAGAATCGGGTTCTGCAAAGTCTGCATCTGTTACAAAAGGTCTTCGGTTGATAAATCTAGAAGAGCTCAGAGGACAGTAACAAACGGCTCTACAACGAGCAGCAGTTTAACAAGAACCACCAATAGTTTGAAGAAGCTCTTCAGTCACAGAAGTAGCGTCGACAAAAGTGATGTCGAATCCGAAAGCAAAGATGAAGACAGGGGTATATTTGATAGGATATTTTCTAACAAAACATTCGTGAGACAGCAATCGGCGCCCGTTTGCTCGAACGCTAAGCCAATAGTAAACAGAATGAGGAGCGAGGGAAACATTGAGATATCCGAAGTGATTGACGATAAAAGTGAAACGGGCGATACCGGGAAGTTCGTTCGTTCCTATTGCAAAAATATTAGGTCAGACGAAGAACAATTGGATCGCGCACAATCTTTGCGACGGAGTGTACTAATAAATAGCGCTAAAGCGAAAAGTGTGGATTGCGACAAGAAGCTGGTGGCGTACCAGAAAATTAAAGTCGACTGTGTGGTTGCGTTCCAGAAGTCCAGAAGCGTGGACTATGAGTTCCCTGAAAGTTTTGTATGAACTATTTAGCAATACCATTTCGGTCGGAACTAGATAAAGTTTACAAAAAACTTTGCGTAATAAAGATACTTTTATAATTTATGTTGCAACACAAAAGTATTATAATCTAAATTTGGGGATACTCCTGTGGTAAATTTTACTAACCCTAGAATGAATTGATATTAGTGAAAACTTAACAAAGAGATCACTCAAGGATCTTTTGTTGCTATAGCTAGGTAAGAAAATAGTCTTACTCTTTAAACTAAGTAAACAAAAGTATTTTTTGGACTGAAATAATTGAAAGATAATTTATTACGGGTAGGTAAATGAAATGTATATTTATAGTTTTGTAAAACTGGAAATGGATTGTGTCTGTACATTGAAGATATTATTACTTTACTTTTAATGAAATACAAAGTTAGGGACCAAGTCTGTATATGAAACATTTATCATAAATAAATCATCGGTCTAGGCATTATGGCTAAAACAGTATTTTTGTTGCACTCCTGCTCACGATGAATGCAAAAAAATAAAATAAAAAAAAACTTGCCTTATTCATATCTAGCTTACTGGCCAGTTACTCCTGGAATACGGATGCCACGGAATGTGAAAGAAATAGAAGGCGCACGCGAACGATTTGGCGGGCACGGCTAGTTTAAAATTAAATAAATTCGACGCTATTTTAGTAAGATATCCAAATGTTATTCGTTATACATAAGTAGTTAAAATATATTAGTTAAATTATAACTACTATCTACAAGAAGATGCTAGTTATTAATCCGCTATGACAATTCGTTTAAGTAATATTATGCTAATACTTTGCCGCCATTAAGTAATATACGAATTTGCAGAGATCATTAATTATTCATAAAGCGAATAATTAGTTACATTAAAATAAAATTATCATGATTCTTTAATGTTAAACAATAGAAAGTGTTTGAAACTCTGGCAGAGAGTATTACATTTACAGACAAATTTAAAAAACTTCACTAAAACGCCGTTTAGTTAATGTGTGCTGTATTAGACTTTTAAATAAGATCAATGCCGGAGATAGGCAAAGAATTCAAGTCTTTGAAATGTAGTGTTGGCGTAACTTGCTTAGGTTTTTATGACCGACGCATCGTACAAATGTCTGAACCCTAAGAAAGCTGAAAATAGAGAAATCACAACTTCTATCCTCAATCTACCTACAACACATCGTGGGATATTTCGGCCATATTACTCGCCATATTGCCGATAACTAGGAACAAATGATTGTGACAGGAAAAGATGAGGGTGAACGACCAAGAGGCTGGAGTCTGAAACGATGGTCGGACCAAATACTTCAACAAACCAGGATGTCTGTCAACGCCGTACTCCATCTAGCGGCCGATCGTAAAAATTGGCTAACCAGCTTTGACAAGTTGAAACGGAGTCGCGATCCTCAGAAGTGAGGCACCGATTGAGAAGATGAATAAGTTTATTTACGCAAATAATGGTCCAATAGTGTATATCTTCACGAATAATATTAAGTAATACAATTGCGACGGGACCTTGCGTGTATTTTAAATATTAGTATAATATATTTTTGTTGATTACATCACAAATGAATTACCCCCAGAAAAATGGTAGATTGACATATAGCATTTAAAAAAAAAAGTGCTTTGTAAATTGTTTAAAAAATATGGTCGTCCAACTTCAAACCAAAAAAATATGTATATCTTTGACCTATACTTGGAAGAATCTTCATTATTTATTAGTCGTGATAATAACGTGATACAGGACACAGTAAAACTAAAGGATTTATTCCACTGTGATACAGACTCCCATATAGCCAGCAGCTTACCCCAAAGAGCAGGCAATAGTCTAAATCTTTCCTAATTTACATTAAACCGACCTATACGTTCGTTGAATTATATAAAATTTTACATTTTAAGCGTTTGTCTTTCGATGTTAATGCGATATGAAACTATTTATTTAATTACTGAAGAACATACAAGAGATATTAAATATAAATATTGCCAAAGCAAATGAGTTTTGTGTTTTATACCTTCTACTTAATTATGTAAACCTTTAGATCTAAATATTCCAAATTATTGGAGACAACATTATTGTATATATTTTTATTGGATCTGTTCCTAAAAACTATTAGACAATCTGTGGCTATACAGCATGGTTTCTTGATTACCTAACCTACCTTGTACACGGGCTATAAAAATTACATCTTGCTGGAAAGCTTGCTTATATTTATATTTCCATCTATAGTCTTTGGCTGCAATGATACCGTCAACAACTTCAGCATTGGCAACTCGACGGCTATACCAAAATATGCAAAAAATTGCCAATTGCCACAAAACTAGCCAGTTTACGAGCGTCTTTAGAATTCCTGCAAGGTACACAGGTGTCGAGAATCATGAAGTGACTTAATAGAGTGTGTATAAAAACCAGTATAATTGTATGGTCACATCATTTTAACGTATGTGATTCCAACTCATAGTAGGTACGTATCATATTCCCGTACATTTAATTTAGTCATAATCCTTCATCATAACTTCGTTACCTTACTTACGTTCATATAACTTTATACGTTTTTGGATTAGTGAGGCGACGTATGAACAAATTATTTGGGACTAGCTGCGCCCGGCGGTGTTACCCGCGATAAAAAGTATGAAAAATTAAAACATCTATCCCACGGGAACCATACATTTTACCGGGATAAAAAGTAGCCTATGTGCTATTCCAGACTATAATCTATCTCTGTGCCAAATTTCATCCAGATCCGTTCAGCCGTTCGGGCGTGAAAGAGTAACAAACATCCATCCATCCAAACTTTCACATTTATAATATTATATATAATATATATAATATATATATATATATATTATATATATATATATATATATATATATATATATATATATTATTATATTATATTATATTATAATTATAATTATAATATATAGATTAGTATAGATTAGGAAGTTACTGAGAGAATTGAGAAAGCGTTCGATTTTCTATGCTTTGATTAGCCGACGACGATGATTGGCCTCCAGTAAGTCAATGGTTTTACTATACAGTTAGCTTACGAATAATCTCGATTCGTAAGCTAATTGTATAGTAAAAACATCTAATAAACGTGATAAAATCCATTATATTTCTTATATTTCAATGGGTACTATTCGCGTAAATATAAGAAATCGATAAGTATACCTAAGTAGTATTATGAAATGCCGGGACGCATTTGATTCGACACATCACTATAATAGGCTGTAAAAAATATGTATCCATCCCTCGGTAATTTCGAGCAAATGAGACTGAGAAGGATTATATTGATCAAGTTTTAGTTACCAGTCGTAATTAAGCGATGAGGAATAATTAAAATAAACATAAAACACACGAATTATTGGCTTTAGTTAATTTTACAGACATGTGACTATTTATAGGTGGTATTTAACGTAGAGGACTAAATAGCCTAGCTGTTTTGCTTTGATTGACTATCGATATAACTTCCACACACTGAGAGGATATATTTTGCAATAGAGATTACGGTGTGTACGATATACATAAAAATATGTGACTTAGAGTGACTGGGATGCTAACAATATTCTTTGCTTTTCTCAGAGACCTATCCATTTTTGACTGTAAAATAATCAGAATCAGAATATTTTTTATTCGCATGTAAACCATTAACTACAGTACATATGCATCCTCAAAAAAGTTACAAAATGCTGAGCTACAACTTTACCACCCGGTCGGAATGCCGTTCACATGGAGAAGAATGGGCAAGAAACTCCATGGTTGCTCTTTTTTAAAAAGCTCTTTTACATTTTAGAGCAGTACTTTGTTATAGGTGTGTGAGAACGATGTAGGAACGGTTGGCCAGACTTTAGCACCTGGCCAGAAAAAAAAGCACTAACTCTAAAGTATATAATTACAAGATAATGGAATAAACAAAAAAAATGAAAAGGCTAGCTAAGTGTATTCGTCCATAAACAAGTCTACAACATATTACGGTGATAAATAACATAAGCCGCACCTCAAACAGTAGTGCGCGCAATACGGATACCCCGCAAGTTGCACGGGTTACGCACGGCGGCTGATCTCAAACACAATTGTTTGGGACAATGCATAGCTGCCGTTCAACTATACTTAATTGCCTGCTGTTTAAGTTATGTGTTCATTGTATGGGGACAATGGGAAGGTGGGTGGGCATAAAGGCATGTGTTCATGTGGAATATTTTACATTAACTGGTGTGGAAGATTTATGCCAGAATTTGTGTTTACGTATTTGGTGATTGGAGATCCGAAACATAAGACTACTGGACACGGTCTACTAAGACTGGTGACTTGACTTGATATTGGTTAAAAAAATAAAGAGAGGGACAAAGCTATACGAAAAATCTCTGACACCCGACTACGGGGAATAAGAAAAAGCTTACAAATAAATTAAATAATAAACTCCAAAGTAAAGAGTAAGCGTAAATTTGTTGGAAAATGGCTTATCAAGACTACGTTCAGGAATGCTTCCAAATGATATGCTCTATAGAGGCTATAGTCTATAGACTCCTAAAAATCTAACTTACATCATAAAAATCCGGACTGTTACTTAACAAGATAAAAGAAGATCAAAAGTATTCCGTAGATAATGGCTTGCATCTCTCGGCCAAGGCTATTTTTGATTCTCCATGTGCTCCAAATCAGTTGACGCCTTTAGAAAATCATCAATGCTGATTTATTGATATAATGGCTTATTAAATAATAAACATGCGCAGTTAAATGAGAGGGCGGAGTCGGGTGCACGATTTGAATAGACTATTGACTCTATAAAAGGAGTATGATACAGTGATAACTCGTAATTCCTAATTACCAAACTTGTTTCTTTGTTTGGGTTCCTCCAATACGAATATTATATAATAGTCAAAAATATTGCCAATTTTTTCGTTTTCAAGTGATACAGAACCTTAATGGCGTTGGGGACCGTTCAGTACCCAAATATAATATTTCAGTACATATTATTTTCGAGTATTTGAACGTTTGGTCTAGTGTCGTGGTTTTATAAAATGATTACTTTTTTTATTCGTTGCGTATTGTACTTACCTCACATACATAATACATTTTAAAATTGACGACCTATTTAATAAGTCATTTAGTACAGCCATAAAGCCATACGACTGTGAAAGGTCTCGCTTATTATTCTTCCTTATATTGTCTCTCTCTCCCACACTTCATCAAGTCTTAATTAAATTCGCTCGGACAAAACAAAGTACGTTCTTACCGTTGATGATTTAACTTTTGTAGACGACGAAATTTTTTTTGAATAAAGACAATTGAATGGTTGCTTTGTTGGTCAGTGTTGGCCCAACTATTATATGTTCCATCCATAAGCTGAAATACGTCCAATTCTGGACATAGGCCTCCCCCAATGACTGCCACACATCACGGTCCTCCGCCACTCGCATCCACCGGCTTCCTGCGACGCGTGTGATATCATCGGTCCACCTTGTGAGGGCCGTCCTACCCTACGTCTTCCGACTCGTGGTCGCCTGTCGCCATTCTAGAACCTTATGTACCTACTCATACAAACACACTGATGTGGTTCAATATTTAAAAAAAATAGGTAATACATCGTGTTTGTATATTGAAATGAGATTCTGACTAGCAGAAGATCTATACAGAATGATTTAGAAAGGGTATACAAAACTTGCGCTTCTTTAGGGCAATGTTAATAATTATGGCAAAACAGAATTTCCATATATCGATTAAAAAAAAAGATTTTTTTCCAACAAAATTCTGACTTTACATAATGATTACAAATGCGCTAAAGGAACTGAATCATCCTGTATTCTTCATCGTTATAGTCGTGGCGGAGAGTTCGTGGTCGTTACAGGATAAAACGTCTTCTACACTGTGGAAAAAGACGGACTCTAGAAAAAAGGAGACGCGCGGCTACGGCCTCTTTTGCACATAGCTCTATCTCTCTATGTTGGGCGTTTGATAAGACTGTGTAGAAGCCCTCTCACTAGCACGCTTGACAAACCGTTGAAATTTGTCACGGTGTGTAATGTTGCCTTTCAAGAATAAAAGCGAGTAAAATAATATGCTTAATTCGTTCAATCAAGAAATATCTGGCATCAAGCACTCACAACACTTTGCCGGAGACATTTTATTAATAACAGTACCAACGAAGGGAGCAGATTCCATCACAAACGCTCAGCTGTTTCTGGCAGGACTTTCGTGCTTATAGGACTAATTTATCATATACCAAGCTCCGGGACTGTTGGAATGTTTATGATTGAAAAAGGAAATGAAGTTAGACTGATAATACAGAACATATTTTTTTCAGACTATGGGGACAGTGGCGTATATATACGATATATATATACGTATATATACATAGATATGCCACTGTCCCGGGGCGGGGCAAAAATATAAATTAATTATTTAAACTAAATTAAATACTTAAAAGGCTATACTACTTTATCATCAGGTCCATATCACACGCATGTGATTTCTGTTCGAGCCGTTGGAGGTTTGTTGGTCAGGAGTCAAACAGTTATAAGTCGAATATTTTTTATTCAACTAGGATAATTATATAACTTTTTTGATCGACATTCAAGGAGGCTGAGGGGCCCCTAGAGCATGGGGGCCCGAGACACTGCGCCGTGTAGCCCTGTGGTAGCTACGCCAGTGGTTGATACAGGATAGCTTTTAGATAAAAAAAAGGGATAGCTTTTTAAAAACTTGTATATGATGGTTAGAGTTTTCACAAAATCTAAAACAAGTGAAGCACGCAACCGATAGTGCAATACATACTTAGTGTTCAGATTGGTGACACTTTGCATAAACCTGTCCTGACATGCAGTGACTAGCTATGTGTTCCGCTCCACTGATCGCATTCAACGTAAAGGACCCAAGAAAGATATGATTTTTTAATATTTTCTCACTGGGTTATCTTTTACTAACGTAAGCTAATAATGAGTGGGCAAGTTATTGTAATCACAGGCGCATTGAAACTTCGGTCTTTAGTTTTCAACATAATATTTACAGGGTGATTCAGAAAGAATATACTATCCTTGAAACCTGTGCTTTTTTCGCGCATTTGTGTAACGTCAAGTCAGAATTTGGATATGTCAAAAAAAAATTGCTCACACAAAATCAAAATTGTCATTTTGTTCGGAATGAATTTTTTTTTTTAAATTGCCATCAATATTCTGACTTCACATAATGGTGACAAATGCACTAAAGAAGCGCAGGTTCAAATGATAATATACCATTTCTGAATCACCCAGTATAATTCCATCGCTATACATAATAAGGTGGAAAAAGAATATTGTAAAATATTTTACTAAGCTCTATAGATGTTTATAACCCATAAAGATCACTCAAAAAAAATATCAAACTGTTAGATGATACATTAATTTCTGTGTTTTCCTCACAGCCCGATCCTCGCCGTGGCGACCTTCACCTACGAGGTCTTCGACGACGGCACCGAAGCCCCGGTCTGCCTCACACAAGCGGACACATTCTGGTCCGCACTCTTCTTCATCCTCACCATCGCAGTCTTCTTCATAGTCCCTCTCGCCGTACTCCTGGTGCTCTATAGCGTCATCGCCAAGAACCTTATGGAGAACCCAGTGATCATTGCCCAAAACACTAAAAATACTAGCAATACCGGCAATGTCGTACGATATAGAAAACAGGTCATACTGATGCTGGGTACAGTTGTACTATCATTTTTTATCTGCTTACTCCCATTCAAAGCACTAACGCTATGGATAATAGTATTCCCACCAGAGACAATAATGTCATTAGGTATAGACGGTTACTATATACTTTTATATTTCTGTAGAGTAATGCTGTATTTAAATTCGGCGATAAATCCGATACTGTACAATTTGATGTCATCAAAATTCAGGGAGGGTTTTGTTAAGTTGTTAAGGTTGAATAAGTTGATGGGATGCAGCAGGAGTTTGAGGGAGACGATGCAAAGGAAAGACACTTTTAATACGACCACGTCTACCGGGTTTTCAAGTAGTCAAAACACTTCGGATTCTTTCTGGAGACGGTACAGCAACCGTACGTCATCTTTAAAGAATGTTCTCAATAGGGAAAGTAAGAAAATCAAAGAGGAGAACGTTCAACAAATGAAAGTAGGTGAAATTATTAATGTTGAGAACACTAGACGCAACAGTATGCAATACATTGCAGCAATTAATGATGTGAATGACGCCATATATGTTGATGTACACGATAATAGTGATGTAGCAATAGACACTGCCAACGAGAACAATAAACAGATACAAATACTGAATCTAGATGTAAAAACTAACAGCGTGTATTCAATAACTTTAGATGTAGGCAACGGTGAGGGTAGAAATAAATTTGTATGTATACCAACTGATCGAGAGAAAAATATATTTATATATGATTACAATGCTAAAGAGAGTTTCGTATGAGCGAAGGTTTTTTATATGCATTTTATTTTACAGTTGGCTGTGAGCCAAAGGAATGCATTTACAACGATTGTTCTAAGATCGTTCGCACCTTAACGTATTGCAATATTGGATATATCTGATATCTTCATATCGGAATAGAAATTGATTGAATAGGTATTGTTAAGAGCATTAGATTTTGTGTTTCCAATTCTTGAGGGAGGGTCAACACATCTAACTATCGGGCAATATAAAATCATGTCGATACACACATATTAAGGAAAAACCTAGCTTTAGGTAACGTTTTTCCAATACCCAATGGCTTTCGCTGGGGGAAACGCATTGGGAAGCTAATTCCAGGCCTATTTGTCTGAGCAACAAACTTATAAATTTTCTTCAATCTCAATGCCGATCAAATAAAATTCTAAGTTCTAACATTCCACCATTTCGTTCTAGAAATAGTGTCGGTATGTGAATCAAACTATAAAGGATGTAAGTGGCTTCGTAACGAAATCTGATACCATGGTTTCATATTATGTTTCCGGCCTAGATTGTGCTCATTTTCCTCAGTATTTTTAAATTTATTGTAGCATGAAATCAATATAGAAGTCTATTTCAACGAGATTTTAAGAACAGAAAATATCAATTGCAAATTAATTTAGACCTAAAACTGCAATGTAATTTAAAACTCGATACCGTCGAGCGCGCTCGTCACTCGCACGAGTCAGGTATCGCGCGGAGCTTAGTGTTTTAATCGCGTGCTTAACGATACATGGCGCGCTCAAAAATTTAAACATTTGTGACCCATGACTCTAGACATAAATGATTTCTATCATTTCATCCTTCCACCCTGTATAATTCTAATTGTTATACTCCATAGCACCAAGGTAGGCTTTATCATTCCCTCTCGTATTTGCTCAGTGTTTTCGACAGATTTATTGTATGGACCATTTGTCACTTGTATGATGTGATAAATGGCCCATTGACTTGAAAATATATACTTTATCGTGACTCAGATAGAGCTATTATTTCATTGTTCTGCTGATTTGTTTGTAAGTTGCAAAATGTCTATTGGACAAGAGTTAAATTATTCTTTTCTATGGAATTATTAATAGAATATAACAGACAGAGACCAGTTAATATACCATCCTTTTTTTACTATACTTATTGATTATTTAACAGAATGTTGTCTTCATTTTGGTCGTAGGCCTAATGGATAACTTTGACGATTAATCACTTGATAAATAACTGTCGAATTGTTACGCTTGTGATGTAGTTCAAAGTTATTCGATAGGCCCAATGGAATTAACATTATAAAAATATGTACAACCACGTACGAAATTATTATGCGTCTGGACAATTTACGCCTGTCTTTGGAAATCTATACATATAAATAAAATTGGAGTGTCTGTTTGTAATATTAAAATAACCGCTTTTTACTAAGTGCATTTGGATGTATACACGTTACCTATACGAAACAACATTTTTTAAAATTTTGTTTGTCTGTCTGTCTGTCCGTCTGTCTGTCTGTCTGTCTGTCTGTTTGTTCCGGCTAATCTCTGAAATGGCTTGACCGATTTTGACGGAACTTTCACTGGCAGATAGCTGATGTAACAAGGAGTAACGTAGGCTACTTTTATTTTAGAAAAAAAATAGGATCTCACGAAAAAAAATTTAAAACCAATGTTACAGCGCAGCGCCTGATTAAGTTTGATAGCAACAACCTGCAATGCGTCCCGCGGGCTCAGAATGAGCGAGCAGGCTGTTGTCAACGGTTGTCTTTGTTAAATACCACGCGGACGAAGTCGCGGGCAACAGCTAGTCTATATATATAAAGCCAAGTCGTGTCAGTTACAATGTTTATAACTCAAGATCAGGTGGGTTGATTTTTATGATCTTGAATTTTATGAATTTGTCGCCGCCCCGAATATCAGAATAAATAATATTAAAACATGGGAAAGATTTAAAAAAAAAAATAACAAATGAAGTTAATTCATTTTCTCATACATTTGATTCTGAGGCGGTACGAAGTTCGCCGGGACAGCTAGGTGTTATCTAATCTCAGTAAGTTTAAAATTGCAAAGGCATCAGCCATAAATCATTTCGTAACAGTAGTTTTCTATTCCATAATACAATGTACCTAATGTATGTTTAAGAAGTTAGTGAAACTAACTGTAAATGTAAACTTTATAATACAATTATGAGTCTAACAAAAATAGTGTAAATACACATTGTATGCAAATGGTAAAAACAAATGAAAAATTATATTTTTATGAATAAGCATCTTGTTATACGATTGATAAACATTATTGTACTATTTAAAAATTTAAATGAATAAGTCACTCGAATGTTTTTAAATTTTATATTCTCTGAATACCAATTGACCCCTTAAAATTTACTTGCTTGTAAAGTGGCTCTTACTTCATCGATTTTAGATTCATAATGAAGCTTATTATAGACGTGTGCGTTTTACTTTATATTACCGTACTAGTGTTTCAAACTAGATTTTTTTTAATGGTGGCATAGAGGTTTCATGTCTTAAAAAAATGTTTACAATTGCGATTAAATAAATTGTGTTAGTTTTAAATTTATAAATAAACAATTTATATCTACAACTATTTATTTTTGTCATTATATAAACATTAATTTGTGTTATAATTACATAAATATTTAATTAATTATATTTTTAATATTATGTTTTTTACGGCTTTGTTATCTGTGCCTCTCTTTCAAACGGGGCGCGAAAAAAAAAACCTGGCGCTATTTTTGTTCTGTGGCCATGTGTCACATTCTTTTTTTCTCACAAATGTGTTGAAAAACATAGTATGACACGCGTGACCATTGGAACATTACAGTCGAGGCGGGATTACAGCCATGTAGTATTACACTATTTTTGTTAGCTTACCTATATAACATTGTGCCAAAATAACAAATTGACATTAAATATTTTAAAAAAATGTGGATGAATATAAATAGAGATGATATATATTAAACGATAGAACACAGATTTAATACGTTTTATTTATTTAATGCCGTCATATAAAAGCGTTCTATTTTCGTTAATGTTATAGACAATAATAATACTGGCTTATTATTATTTATGAAAAAAAAAATAGAACGTAGTTAAACGAAATTATGTAAGTCTTTTATACGATTGTGTTTTAGGTTACTGCATACAAATATGTTTGATTTGAATTCACCATATTTTTCTGCAACGGAATGTACTAGACACCTATACGGCATTAGTTTGTCTGTGCCTTCAGCGATTTATGAAATCTGTATTCCATTGTAATAACTTGGTTATGTGCAAATATATGTAATATTAACAATAACTTTCTTTTTTTTAAGTCAAATAAAGAATCAAATTTATTTTATTTATGGAAACTGAACGTTCGTTGGTTTGAAATATAGGTATCGCCAAACAAGCATATACCCTTGGCATATAAACACTCCCTGAAGATAATATAATGACGATGGCATCGTAATTGTCACTTGTTGATAGACTGCCCATTCACAACGGCGTCAAAAGACGTGGTAGAGAATAAAAAAAATACCTTACACTTTTAAAAATATGTTTTACAAAAAAAAAATGTTTAAAAAAAAGCATGTATTGCGATGTTATCTTAATACCAGCCCTTTATAACCGACTTCAAAAAGAAGGAGGTTCTCAATTCGGTTGTATTTTTTTTAATGTCCCACTGCCGGTCACAATCAGGTCGGCAATCAGTTAGCCGCATGAACTCGGTGAGCCTTCAGACATTGCTCATATCTAGCAAAACTCATCACTATGATGTATATTTACTACAAAAAGTATCCGAGTGACTTTCCACAACTTTTAATCATGCCGCTGCTGTTGCAAAATATATAAAGTTTTTCAATAGTCTCTGCCCATAACTCCGCTTTATGGCTTTCGAAGCGGATTTCGTGCGCGTATATATCAGATGTGGGCTTGAAATTTATAATTCTTTTAAATCATGCTGCCCTGGTACATTTGTGACGGTTGTGTAGATATTCAATGATGTGAGGACAGCATTGAATTGAGATGGTCTATTTATTGTTTATCAAAGATACACATTTTGACAATTTCACGGTTCCACTTCCCGCCGAAAAGCCATATTTATGTTATTCTTTTTAGAAAAAAAAAGATGGTGTCTTAATTTCAGATTTGCCAGTGTCAAGTATAAAAAACTTGGAGCCTATTTCTAATTAACACCTCAAGCAAGAGGGCTTTTAGTGCATAGCCGATAAAAACAAGATTTTGGGGACCGAAAAAATGGTCCCCGCTTCTAATTCATTCACCAATATCATGCACGTCACATTTATGAACACATAATAAACAATATTACTAATTATAATTAAAGGAAGTGAACTCAAGAACCTACCATTCAGCTAATTAATTAAACGATCATCGCTGGAGATAAGGAACACGACGTCGTTCATCGCGCGCTGACGTGACAAATGGGTAACTGAATGGTACCAGGTACCCGTGACGACAAGTACAATGGACAACCTACCAATCGTACATTAACATTATATAGTCTCTAAGCAACACTCGGTAAAATAAAATAGTAACATCGTAGTAAGAGATAAAGTTAATAAGTTTTGGATGTAGGGGGTGACCAGGACGTCAAGTGCGAGATTATTTATAAGCTAACCGTATACTTTCTGAATGAATGTTTTAAATACCGTCCGCTCGAGGCGCTTTTCAATTCTCCATACAAAATGTCTAAATACGGTAGACTATAAAGTATACAGTTAGCTCGCACTTGACGTGCAGACAACCTACCAAAATGATAAAATCGTCGAGGTAATAAAAAAATCAAAGAAATCTGGATAACACATAAAACTACAGAATCAATCTTGATGAAATTAAAATGGGACCCTCTTTGAGTTATACTTTATTCAGTAAAAATGTTGTCGATTCAACGCAAAAGCAGAACAATTTCTCTGCTTTTTGGTCGGTTTAAAATACACTTAACATTTAACAAAAAAATTAAGCAAGATACATTTAACTCCAAAATGATTTGTAGCCGACAATTTGTTGTGTAGGCCTAACTAATGGATAGGATAAATGGCTTTTAACAAATAATTATTTACTTAATGAGAACATTTTCAGTGGCTCAAGCAGAATCCTTTACGTAGCGTAACGGTAACGCAGCGTCCACCGTCTCGCTGACACCACTGTTTTTAAAAATACGTATGACAGAGACAGCATGCTTTTTCGATGTTGTTACGATTTGGTACATTAGAAGTTCCTGCTCATCCTACAGGTGTCAAAGGTGTATAATTAAAGATATTATGTAATAGTAATAGTAGATTGTGCATAAAGTTTGCCATTTTATCCGAGATATTTATCTACATTTAAAACGAGGATAAAAAATCGTATTTTATAATCGAGTTACACACTCTGGTTATATAGTACAGTTCACGTATTTAGACACATTGTATGGCAAATTGTACAACGCCTTTAGCGGACAATATTTAAAACATTCAATTCTCAAAAAATACGTAGACTATGAAGTATATGCGTACTCTATATGCGTAGATATATAGTTGTCAATAAAAAAAAACATAGTGAAGTAGTAAAAATACAATTCAATCAGTCCAAGCTATATCGTGCTGCTTTTATGCTGGGTCCAGCAAGTCCGTCGTTCATCATAATAAGCAGCTTACTCCTCTACTCGAGTAGCATAGGCACTCAGCACTAGCATGTACGGCTTCTCGATCAATTCACACTTAGCGGACTAGGGATTTACATAGATACCTTGATATCTAAGCTGATAAATAAGCATCAAGAGGTGAGCAAAATAAGCATCGACTTTATCACGGACAGCGAACGACGGACGCGAAAGGACATTTTATAAGATAATTTTGATCCTTCCCATACCTTACATAATGTCAGATAGCCTGACAGACACACAGTCATACATAAATGAGTTTTTAAACTTTGATAGCCCTCCTTTTTTATAAATATTTAGTCCCTCAAGACTTCATTTGTCACAAAAGTAGCTATTTTCTTAATTGCCTACGTCTAAAGGAATTGTCTACCTGTGGGTTGGTTATAAGATAGTCGGGACATTTCTATTTATATATGCAGATTAAATTATAGAAACATACTGCAGCGCCCCGAGCGGGCTTAAGTGTAGAACTTAAAAAAAATATCCAAGCTTAGCGGTTTTTTAAAGAAACATTTGTTTTTTTTTAAGTAGCATAAGTCTTACATCCTGTAAATAATAGGATCATAAATGATTTCACCTCTATGTAAGTACCTCTCACTCATACACTATCGGTATATATATTCACACCCACGGGTACGAACTGTAAAAAAAAACGTAATAGTAGGTACCATAGCGTAATTACCTATTTAACATTTTTTTTTTCAATATAATATTTTTAGTACACATGTAATATTTTCATAGGCTTACTAAAAAAAAAATACTTTTTAACGAAAAAAATCGAATTCAAAAATGTAAAAAGGAAAAAATAATCCAATCTTGAAATCTACCTTGTCTAACGAAATGAAATATTTAACGGTGAAGTCGGTGCTCCTTCTTTTTGAAGTCGGTAAAAAAAATTGTTTGGGAATTGATTAATCTATCAACAACAAACATTAGTTATACCTAAATAACGTATTTAGTACTTTTAAGATTGAGATTACGACATTTTTGTGTTTTTAATTTGTCACCTCGAGTTTATGTTTATACTTGTATCGACATAGCATTTCCCATCATTGTTCCAAGAAGGTCAACCTACTGGACTAGTGCCTCAATCAGTACGTTTCCGGGTACTGACGCAGGAATCAACCCCCATTACACCCTTATTGCCGCGTTAAAGGCACATCCGCTGTTAGTGCTGTATTACCCTTAGTAACTAAAAGGATGTAAGTACGTACTTCGTTTAGAACTGTTGTCGAAAAACTGCTTCAGCAGTTTGAGCATTGGCCACTCGGTACACTGCACCGTGTGGTTGCGGGTTTGATTCCCGTGCGGAGTAAATTTCAGAAATGATTTATAGTAAAAGCAGTGATAGCCAAGTTGGTAGAACGCTTGCCTCGGTAACGAAGATTGCAGGTTCAAACCCCGGCTCGCACCTCTGGGATTGCATGTGCGAATCTCAATTTCGACCATGATTATCACTTACTAAACGGTGAAGGAAAACATCGCGAGGAAACCTGCATGTCTGAGAGAACCCCAACAGATGTGTGAAGTCCGCCAATCCGCATTTGGCCAGCGTGGTGGACTATGGCCTCCCCCTAGCATTGAGGGGAGGCCCGTGCCCAGCAGTGGGACATTAAAAAGGGCTGGAATTATTATATATTATTATTAAAAGAAGTTAAGTTAATGACTTATTGGTCAATTTTCTCGGCTGACCGTACCTACCTATTTCCTTGTCAATCTGGAGACATTGTTAAGAACAAATGAGTTTTACGATCGCCTCGCGATGAAATCGAAATTCCTTTTAATGACGTCATTACACTGAAAATAGGCTTTTACGGAATTTAAATGAAATCTAAACGAGTTATATACCTTTAAAATCGAATGGAAATTTAAATTAAAATGATATTTTATTCGAGTCTTTTTAAATAAAATTATATATTAAAAACTCTCTCTTATTACGGAGTAGTGAACTGTAGGGTGAGCAGGAACTCCTAATGTAATCGTAACGTCATCGAGAAAGCACGCTGTCACTGTCATACTTATTTTTAAACTCTGTGGCGCGAGCGAGACGAAAGACGCTTACGTTACCGAGACGCTACGCAAAACAATTCTGTTGGAGCCACAGTGCAGAATGCAAATTTTGAAACAAAATTATTCTAAATGTCTCAGCGATCTAAAACACGAGAAAGGTATCAAATGAAATCGATTTAGACTCTAATCTAAAAGATCGGGATCAGGGGGCGGGGTAGTCGTACCTAATATAAATGGCAAAATGCAAGAAAGAACAATAGTTCTATAGCAGTGTTAGCACTCGCATAAATGTGCCGCGAATTGTCCAATTTACCTGGCAAAGTCGCTCGCTTATTAAATTCGGTCTTTATTTCCTAATTAACATGGAATGTCTTGCTTTGTTTTATAGCGACCTCTTCAACCGCGCCACAATCTACACAGATTGCGTTGCCGACGCATTCAGTACAATTGACAATACTCCATACAATCCTGAAACGCGCTATGATAGTTTTCGGAGCACGTAATACATATACAAGATCCCAACAATAATCGTTGAGGCATAGCGGCCGCCCCTCCAGGCACACCACGCGCCTGGCTGGAAGATCTTCCATTTTCCACTAAATGCTCTGAAAACTCTCATAGCGCGTTTCAGGATTGTATGAAGTATTGTCAATTGTTCTGAATGCGTCTGCAACGCCATCTGTGTAGCTTGCGGTGGGTTGAAGAGGTCGCTACAGTTTTTTAATTAAGTGCACGCTTTGAGACTTTATTTAGTTAGTGCCTGTTTTATTTTCTTAAAGTCAATTTCTTTTGACCCACTGATGGGTTCATGTGGCCGGCTACTAGTTAATAATTGTACATAACGAAACCATGGCCTGGTTTCGTTTTTTAAAGTAGATATTTTTTTCTTTGAGAAAAACTCCCATTTGATCTACACAAAAGCAAGTCATAAAAGTTTATTAGATTCTTTATGCAAAGAATATTTGGCTACACATTGTTGAGATATTTTAACGACCCTACAACAAAAGATTTGGGTACATATTATAATATATTCTAAACGCATGCAATATGTGTTAAAGTTTATAATTTGAACACTGCTTGCTGTTCCTATTCTGATAAACAGATACAAATATGAAAAAAGAATCGTTGAGTAACTCCCCTATAGATAAAAAGTGTAAAATAAAAAAAAATAAAAAAAAAATGGATTTCGTTAAAAGTTAATTTTAAATATACTTAAACTGAAAATAAAAAAAACAAACTCCATTCGTGAGTAGTTTAACAGTCGGGACCCAATATTGGTTAGATTTGAGCCAGTCTAGATTTTTAATCTATCTAAAAATCTAGACAGGCTCTCATCTTTCCAATTATGGGCCCCGACCGTTGAAGTCGCTACTGGACATGTTTTTATTTCTTTTCAGTTATAATTCGAAATGATATGAAATGAAAAAAGTTTGAAATGAAAAAAAGTTTATTCGACACAGACACGAAGATACACAAATGGGTACATTTACATGAAAAAAGTAAAAGTAAAGAACACACAAAGATACACAAATAGGCACATACATGAAAAAGTATGGAACATAAAGTAGGTATATACTATAATATAAAGGGTTAGGTTGCAGTTAGTAGGTATTGTGGATCTCACTGTGAGCTGTGCCGAAAGGCGTTTGGCTCAGCATGAGCTGGTGGGGAATGGATTCTCCTCCAGCGCTGATTTTCAGCCAAAGCCTCCTCAGTAGGACATTAAACATTTCGCTTGGTAACCAAACTCAGACGCAATCGCAGATACACACAATAAGTGTATAAATAAAGTATAGAATAGAAATAGAAGTAATAGAATAGAAAGATACATATAACGTGCTGCATATTAAGGTGGAAGCTCAGGGTCAGGGCGCGAAATTCAAAATGTCAATGGTTTTTATTTTTTTACGAAAAATTTGGACATCTTTACGATGTAATTTAGTGTTTTGCGATATTAGCATTCTGCATTGGATGTCTCGATGTATTAAGTTTGCTTAAAAAATACCTAAAGCGATACAACACCATAAAGTTAGTAAAAGTAGCGGTTTTTACAAACCTTATGGTATTGTATCGGATTACTAATTAAGACCTAAAACTGCAATGTAAATTAAAACTCGATACGCTCGTCATTCACACACGTCGGATATCGCGCGGAGCGTTGTGTTGTGATCGCGTTGTTTACGATAGGTACTACATTGCGCGCTCAAAAATTACAACCTTTGTAACTCATGACTCTACACATAAATGATTTCTATAATTTTATTAAGTGAAACATTTATTCAAATTGTTCGTTACCATGCCCCTTACACCCTGTATATCGAAGAAAAATCGTTCAAATATTCATGATATATCTACGTCGATCGAAAGACGCCTCTAACCTCCAAAAATCGACTACTATAGAGCTTTTGAGCATTCTAAATGCTCTGAACGATCGGTATAGATTCGAGCAAAAGTGTCCGATTATCATATTTACGTCTTAGTGCGGTCACTTAACAGGGCCCCAAGTCTGCTAACACAATCGATTCATAATCGAACTGTCACTTTTGACAGATATTGTATGGGATAACTGTCAAAAGTGACAGTTACTATGCGGTTGCTGTTCGATTATGAATCGATTGTGTTAGCAGTCTTGGGGCCCAGTACGTTGGTAACCGACATAGCGGCGAGGTGAGTCGCCTTTGCCGCGCGATCTGTATTCACGGCCCGTCTGCTTACAAATTCGATTCGGTCCTGCACTACACCGAACAAGGTCGCCAACCCTACAGCATCCCTGTATAAACTTAAGAGTATATTCAAATATTGAGGTGTACAGCCTGACTCAGAAAGGGTATACAAACCGTTTTAACCTGCGTTTCTTTAGCGCGTTTGTAATTTGTGAAGGCAGAATTTCTCGATTTTTTCTCAACAAAATCTTCATTGACATATTGACATTCTGACTAAGATAATGATTACAAATGCACTGAAGAAGCACAGGTTTAAAGATTAGTTAGTTTCGAGCCTGATGATTTTATTAAGGTTCTTACAATTTACTTTTTACATTAGATATGTAATATATCAATAAAATCTATCAGGGAGATTGGTCGACGCAACCGGCGACCCAAGGGCTAGGCATTTCCTCGCTCAGCGATTAGCTTTGGATATTCAGCGAGGAAATGCGGCCAGCGTCTTGAGTACGCTACCGCATGGGCCAAATTTCTTACACTTTTTGTATATATTAAGTAGGTAATATACTGGGTTCACCCCCGGTCTATGGCATATGTCCCACTGTTGGGCACGGTTCCCTCAATGCAAGGAGGATTAGGCCATAGTCCACCACGCTGGCCCAGTGCGGGTTGGCGGACTACACATTGTACGGTACCCATAATACAAGCGTTGGCCCGCCACACACTCCCACCAATGCTACTCCTGTAAGCCAGGATCTACAGCGGTGTCCAATGAAGACACCGAGGTTTGACCCTCGGCGTATCCCGGGATAAACTTTATTGTCTTGGAACCCGCACGAAATTAATCGAAAGATAAAAATAGAAGGAGTTGGCAGAAAATACAAGCGTTGCTTAGTGCGGAACTGTAAACTATTATAATTCTAACTACTTATATCTCGCTATTCCTAAAAGATAGGACTTTGACCTAAGCTATTAACCGAATAAACAGGACATTAAGCGAGGCGACATTATCATCCAGTACATTACCGACCATAACAAAGTACTGAAATGGACAATGCCCTAATTGTAAGCACTTAAATAACCCGTTAAGCGGTAACAGAGCGGCGCCGAGTGTTGTCACTAAACTATTAACACAATTTAGTGTTTAGTCCAAAATAGAACCTAAGTCCTACATTTCCGATAAGTAGAAACATTATATTACGCTAAGTACTATAAAGATTGTTTCTGAGACACAATTGCTACACCATTTCACGATCTGAGTAGCGCAGGGGGTGGTGACCCTGCTTTCTGCGCCGAGGGTCCCGGGTTCGAATCCTGGTAGAGACAAACTTTGGGACCGTATAGTTGAAGTGTGTTTGTCTGGCGATATTATATTATATAATGAAATAAATATCGGCAGACAAACATACTAATGGTACAGCCCCAAACTAAGCAATGCTTTTATTATAAGCACCGGACAATGGACTGGGGACGATCCCAGTATACAGTATGATTCAGAAAGGGTATACTAAGTCTTAATTATTAAGCATTTGTAATCATTATGTGAAATCAGATTTACTTTACTGGTGGTAGGCTTCGGCCGTGGCTAGTCACCACCCACTGAACAAAGCAATGTCGCCAAGCGGCCTAGCCGTGTTCCGGCATGATGTTCGGTGCTGCCATTCATGGATGGCGGGTCAGATCAGCTGCGCTGCATGTGCCTAGTGAATGTAGCGTCTCGATCTACTGCCGCCTTCCTAAATAGGCAAGTATGCTCCATCGTAGATCTCATCGTCACTTACCATCAGGTGAGATCGAGATCAAATACTTGCCTATAATGTATAAAAAAAAAAAAAAAACTTTTATAGGTATAAAAATGTATAATTACATATATAGATATTAAACATTCGTGAGTCCTACCTACAAACATTCATGTTCATCACACAAAGCTTACCCCTACCAGTATTCGAACCCGGACCCTCGGTATAAAAGAAGGGTCACCACTTTACGAAGTCTCAAAACGTAATCGTTTTGTACATTATGTATTGTAAACAAAAAGAAAACTCCATTCGAAGTCATCGTGCGTGTCTTGTGTTGTTAAACGGACGGACGTTTGAACAAAAAAACTTTTATAACTTTAGGTGGACATAAAATATGATTTGATGGTTCTTTTACAAGCACTCTTTATTAGATTTACTCTCCAGAGTAGCAGGGAAGGTATACTGAAGGAATCTATTTGGTACTATCATTTCAAATATTCTTTGGCCATTCACAAGTGTTGAACCGTCAAACCTCATAGGCCCAAGGCTCTTAGCGGCCGCCAAATCTTATAATACGTCTCTGATAGAAACCCATGACGAATGTAATCAAAATATAGGAGAGGTCAGGGGCGGATACAGAGGGGAAGGGGCACTTTATTGCGACTGTTTATAATTTTTTTTTTCTAAAAGACACACACAACAATACCCCCCCCCCCCCCCCCCCCGTATGGCCCGAACCTCTCTTGCTTCGAAGATGTTTGACCACGCATAACGTTTTGTGCATAATTCGATTTAGATGAATCTTTATTACCGGATAGGTTATACCTCAAAATAAAAGTTTTTGTTTTATCTACATTTCTTTTTTAATAGCGTATTTAAGTATTGGAAACTATTACCCACTTCCCACTTATCCATTTGTGGAGCTTAATTTATTTTTTCAATCGCAAAGTAGTCCAGAAATCAATCGCACGCACCCCAAAAACATAAGTGTCATCCCAAATGATTTTCAATCAAGCCTGAAGCGCCTCCGTCCCGCAATTTATCCCCGAACGACCGCTTTTGTCCGGGACGACCTGGCGATGTGGCTTCCTTTGTTAGCGCCACATGGTGTCGAATTGATTGTGATCGTTTAATGTAGGTATTTTCTTTAAAGATTAACTCCAAAATGTTTAAAAGAGTTCGTCGATCTACGAAGGAGTTTTCATTTTAAAAATATTTTACAATATTTTGTAAATTTATTAAAACTTCCTAAAATAAAGTAGTTATTTTGTCATTAAACAATTTATTAAACATTAATTCTATGTTTATTAATGTTTAATATTTATTGTACAATCTCCTTAAACTTAATTTGAATTAGGTAATTTGGTACAACATATTCACATCGGAATCAGTGAGATTTTGAATTCGGCAAATTTTGATTACAACTGTCATATTCCTAGGATTTCTAGGGTATTTGGGTTAGTAATAACTGAATTTGATAAATCAAACCTTTTTCGGCATTTGTCTGGGAATTTGAAATAGGTTGAAATTATCAATGAGTTCTCTTAATATCAATCGAAATTTAGTGAAATTGAAATTGATACGAATTGTAGTTTTATCGCAAACACGCATAAAAACATGTCTATTTATATATAGGCTATAGGTATGATAACTAGATACGCAAATTATGACCATACACACACCAAAGAGCAACCATAGAGTTTCTTGCCCATTCATCTCTATAGGAACGGCATTCCGAACGAGCGGTTGTCTTAGCATAACGTTTTGTAAACATTTTGACGATTCATAAGTAAGTACTGTAATGGTTTCATAAATAAAGCATATTCTGATTTCCATAGATTTTTTTGCCTTAGATAGATAGATAGATAGATAACACTTTATTGTTCCACCACATAAAATGAATACAAAATTAAAAAAACTTAACTTATACAGAGAGTGTCACAATGGGCGGCCTTATCACTAATAGCGATCTCTACCAGCCAACCTTTGGATGGAGAGGATTTTAAAGACATTTTTACGACGGGGGTGTACTTAATAACAGATACATACTTACAAATACATACATAAATACTCTATATAAATAATAAATATCCTAGGTACCTATGTTACACAAGATAAATAAATAGTGAGCAAACAAGTTAAAAAGTTGTCTTGTGATATTTGGCCCATATTTTATTCTTAGCCTGAGATGAGAATATAACAATTTGTAGAGGAGCCCAAAGCATGTTTGTAAAAATTAAATCACTTTGATTACATATGCCAAAGTACTTTTGACATACCTTACTAATGTTTCAGACTTGAAAAATATATTTAGTGCGACCACAATAGAAAGTTACAAACCAAATACATAAAACAATCATCGCCTCGGCATCCCTCGGGACATCGCTCGGGCACCTGGCGATTTTACTTCTCCGTATGCTAAAAGCGACTTATACGCAACCCTGTGATTCATTGATGCGGGCTATTTTAAGAGAAATAAGAGCGGCCCGCGTATTAAGGTGAGATTCGCAGTAAGGTCCGGTGATTCAACCGACTTTATGAGTTTTATTTCGACCCGATGAGATCACGGGGCGCTTATTTCTAAACATGTTCAAATACCACTCAAAAGACAAAATATTTTCATAAATTAATCAGAAAATCGGGGCGCCGTCGCTTTGAAATTTATGGAAGATTCGATTTTTTTATTGGTATTTGACGCTTTCAAACTCGTACTAAGATCCCAGGGGGGCTAGCACGCGGGTGAATATAAAACCTATGTCACGGATTATGCCACACCGAGTCGCTCTCTCCCTTCCGTAATTCATATGAGGGAAAGAGAGATAAACGATTTATCTCACATTCTGTCTACAGACGGCTGTGCTACTAGTACAAGTGAGGGATTGTCAACGTGTTGCTATCTACGAATAAATGCTATATTCCAGAGTCACATGCTATGTCATATACGTCTTACAAATCTTGTATAAGTATTTGAATTTAATTGAAAATCCGACTTAGCGGTACAAAGACAGACAACTGAATAAAAATAGCTGCAGCTAATTCTATGATTCACGAACTAAAATAAATGTATTACATATTGATTTCTTATATTTACGCGAATACTACACATTGAAATAGTCCTCCCGTGACCATGGTTGCTGTAAAGCAGCCGAAACGTCGGGAACGTAAAAACAAAATAAACGGGATAAAATCTGTAGAATAAGTTATATTTCTAAATGTATTACCGTTCTTCTCGCGCTTGTAATGAATAGGCAAGACGGCTATATATTTGTACTAGCTGCACCCCGCGGTGTTACCCGCGATTAAAAAGTACCCACGGGAACCATACATTTTACCGGGATAAAAAGTAACCTGTGTGCTATTCCAGACTATAATCCATCTCTGTGCCAAATTTCATCCAGATCCGTTCAGCCGTTCTGGCGTGATTGAGTAACAAACATCCATCCATCCAAACTTGCACATTTATAATATTAGTGGGATGTATCATACGTAAACAACGGAATCGGTGATATTTTCAAACCTCTACAAATATTTCTCTGAGTAAACTAACGAAACTAACAAAAACTTAGTGCCAATTGGTGCAAAGCCATGTCGCAAAGCGGCCTAGCCGTGTTCCGGCTTGGTGTTCGGTGTTGCCATTCATGGATGGCGGGTCAGATCAGTTGCGCTGCATGTGCCTAGTGAATGTAGCGTCTCGATCTACTGCCGCCTTCCTACCTAGGCAAGTATGCTCCATCGTAGATCTCATCGTCACTTACCATCAGGTGAGATTGAGATCAAATACTTGCCTATAAACGAACAATAAAAAAAAAGAAAAGGTCCATCTGTCTGGAAAATTTTCCGTATACACCCATGGGGCCTAATGCGGCGACAGGAACGCGAGTGGAGCAGTTAGTTAACCCAATTCGTGCTGGCGTTACGTGTGTATAATGCTGATTGTTATAATGTGACACGTCTTCGGAATTTGGAGTGTTATATAATTGATAAGTATTTACAAACAGAAAAATAAAAAAAAACTTAAAAATAATATGAAAACAAACTATGTATCAAAAAGACCTTGTCCGCGTGGAATGGTGGCAAGAATGCTGGCTGCATTTCCTCGCTGTATTATCATACTAATTTTTGAGCGATTGATTGATTGATTCATACTAATTGATAAGTTGTTAACTTCAGTGAAGTTTACGTGACATACACACACACACACAGAGTATATTTTTATTCCCATATCACGAACTAGTATTGCCACTCAAATCATGATGTCAATTGGATCATTATGTCATTTTAATCAAGTCCACTGGATCAAATTAAATTTGTTGTGGGTAATGCTCAGTGGGTAATGACCCTGCTTTCTGTGCTGCGGGTCCCGGGTTCGAATCCTGGTAGGAACAAACTTTGTGTGACGAGATCGATTGTTTGTACCCTAGTCATGAATGTTAAAATTTATATGAGTATTATATACTGGGTTCGCCTCCAGTCCATTGTACGGTACCCATAATAAAAGCGTTGCTTAGTGTGGCACCGTATTGTTGGTGTGTTCGTCTGGCGATATTATTATTAATCATATTTACCCCCTCCTTAAGAATTAGTAGAAAAGCTCAGTAGAGAGACTAAGTCCAAGCAACTCCACTGCTAGATACCTATCTACTCAAATATTCGGAGTATTCAACAACTATGATTTAATTACAAATTATGCGGTGTATCGAATCTGACGAAGTGTTGAACTATCGGAAACAAGCGAACAGCGACCGCCATTAGACGTTCCCGCGAAGAGCTGTTGAAATCTGGGGCCACTAAAAGAGCGATTTAGACTAAATTAGACTCGTACTTGACATAGATAGTAAGCGTAACACAGAAAGAAGAAAACATACATGAAAGAATTTCAAAGAACGCCGACAGACTATGACGTAGGTCGTAGGTAATAACAAAATGTGATAAAATCTATGACCATAAACTAGAATATGGCTAGGCCTTATTATTCTTGCCACTATATGTCTTGTCTATATAACTAAGAAAAGTTGGTCTCAAGTAATTCTCACTAAGAATTCTTAGCATGAAAGCATATTAATATGGACCAGTAGCTTGCTACAGTCTTCACTAGCAGGAAAAAAAGACGGTGTACTGAACGGGCTGGCTGTCTGCCAGCGTTGGACTAGCATGAAAAACTGTGTACCCGGCTGTTACCTTTCAGGCTACCTTTAAATCCGCCTTAAGCATAGAGTCTGATTTTTTTTTATACATCTATCTCGGACGATTAGAGCCCCCGCGCACTAGGCAGCCTGGCTGCGCAGCCAGAATATTTGCGCAGCCAGTTATAGCAGCCAATCGACGACTATTCGAGATATTTATTCTATTCGTCATTTTTTTTTTAAAGTTCGGAACCCAAAATACGTCTGGCTGCTACAACTAGTGCGCGGAGACTGACGGCAGCCACATACATTAGCCTATACACGCTCTGGCTGCGCGCAGCCAGCTGGCTGCCGTGCAAACAGGCGCGTTCTATTGGCTGCCGCAGCCGGGAATTCGTGGCTGCCTAGTGCGCGGGCTCCCATACAACGTCATATGATTTACTGGCTGCCGCAGCCTGGCTGCCGCAGCCAGGCTGCCTAGTGCGCGGGGTGTCTTATATTCAACCGCTGTTTTCAGTGCCCCAACTGCAAGTGAACGCAACACTAAATGGGGGTAAGTTGAGCAACTTTTAATAGAAGCCGCTGTACTGGCATGCTCATCTGTGGCATGCCATTAGCGGGCACAGATAGTTGTTGATCAGTTCACTGTCCGTCAGCTCAGAATCTAGATTAATACCTTCAGACAACTAGATCCAACTTTGATTAAACTAACACGAAAATTAAGGTCATTAAGTGAGCTACAGTAAGAGGTGTACAGTACGTCAAGTGCGAGATTATTCGTAAGCTCGCCATGTCACGTCAAAATTTCGACGTGACAATAAATAAACTGCTCACAAAAATTGTCATATTGCTGGGAAGAAAATTTATTTCTTAAATTCGACGAGTCTAGTTCTGAATTCACATAAAAATACGATGACAAAAGCGCAGATTCAAAGGTTTTTATCGCCCTTCCCACTTCAATTAAAATCAAACCGCTACGCCCACTTCCCTCGACACCCTACAAAAATAATCGTGCCTTATCATTTAATAAATTTCATTTTTATTCAATTCCCAGTACCCACCCCCACCCCCTCGGTCCGGACGTGTCCGGAATACATCCTGACAACTTGTTCAATAAAAAAACAAAAAGTTTTCAACACGATTTGTTGTGACAAAGCAAGTTCTTATTAGTGGATATTGGACTTAAGTTTGATGTTTTGCTGTTGACAACCATTTTCTATTTTATGCTTGTGATTTTGCACTCAAGAGCTAGCTATGATTGTGCTTTTGCACTCAAGAGCTAGCTATGATTGTGCTTTTGCACTCAAGAGCTAGCGAAGGTGGGCGAAGATTGTGTAGCTATTGTTGTTGTAGTGTTAAGGAAAAAATGTAATGACAATTTGTAAGTGCCCCCGTAGGACTATACGAAATAAATGATTTGACTTTGACTTGACTTTGACTTTCCGGGTTTTGATTGGTTGCCAAATTATAGCACGAGAGACTCAACGATTTTCATATTCTGACCGCTAGTTGACAAGCCTGACTACCGGTAGGCCACAAGTTGGACTAGAAGACCAGGCGTAATTTACAAAGTGCAAAAAGTATCTATTTAAAAAAATATATTACCAAAACTTAGGTTCTACTCACCTATTAAAGAATAAGGCCGAACAGAATTACACACAACCTCTACCCAAAATCAATACACTCGCCTTCAAATAAACGGTAAGTATTATTTCTAGTAAATTTCAGGTTTCGGTTTATTTCTCGTGTTAACTGTACCAGCAAAAAAAAACTATTCAATATACGAGCGATACCCACAAATGTAGAAAAGAAAGGATTACACTGAAAGCCCACGGTATGGTCGGTTAAGCGAGCAGGGGTCACAAACATTTTGAAAGCAATATAAAATTATGATATTTATTTTGCTTTGTGCATTTTAATATTCAGCAACGCTTAAATAAAATGTCAAAGACAATTAAAAAAAACGTAAATGAAAAATGGATATGACGACAGGTTGTATGTATTCGAATATCTCCTGAACTAAGCTACATATAGCCTGGATGATAACATTTTACGTCATAATTATATTAATAAAATAAGCTATCGACATTCTTAATTGAAAAATCTTACTACTCTGTACAAGATTTCCTTGATGATAAAATTTAATTGTTACTTGTAATGACATCTTAATTAATACAATTCTAATAAATATAATTTATCTAGACTAATATTGTAAACAAATACTAATACCTATCTTCATTTATATTTTTTCTTTTTTTTTGTATCACTATGCCACTAATATTTGTACGCCAATAATTGGCAGATCATAGCGAACATTAACTCTATGTACCTACCACCCTTTTACCTATGTTCACAAATAAACTATCTTTATCTTTATCTTTATCTTTATCTTTATCTTTATAAAAGCAACCATGGAGTTTATTACCGAACGGTAATTCTCCATAGGAACGGCATTCCGAACGGGTGGTAATGTTGTAGCTTAGCATTTTGTAACCATTTTGACGATTCATAAGTACTGTACATAATGGTTTACATGAAAAAAAATCTGATTCTGATTCATAATTGGTTGTAATTCTGTGTCCAATAGTGAGCAACTACGGTCATATACGTAAATTTGCCAAATCGTTACCACACGCACCCCACTAGTCTATTGTTCAGAGGTTATAAAATACTTAATCCAAAGGTTGGCAGTCCCGTCTTTTAAAAGAATCCTTGATTGGCATCAAATATCGGGAGGCATTTTGGCAAATTGCACTTTACCGAATTGCGATCAACATTTACTCTGAACCGTTTTTGTTAAACGCTCTATAAGATGTTTTTTTTTAAGTTATGGCTAAAATGGCGTACGTCAGCAGTACGAGTGAGATTTTATTTGTAAATAATAAGGTATATTTTATTTGTCCAATAAAGTAAGTAAGTAAGTTAAACCATTAATAACTCGAGAACGGGTGAGAGAGATTTTTTTGATCTTTGATTATTAGAATTTGTCTCCGCTCCGCCCCGCACAGCTCCGCCCCGCTCCTCTCTGCTTTACCTCATTCGACCCCACTCTACTCCACCCCACTCCGCTCCGCTCCACCCAGCTTTGTTTCACCCGGCTTCACCTTCTCCGTACCGCTCCGATCCGCTCCGCCCCGCTCCCTCCCCGTAGAACACTAGCACCAACTGAGCGAATCAGGTCGTCTAGATTAGCTTATACAAGTACCTACTTAAGTATTTCCTATTAGTTGCCCTTATTGGTCACCCTCTATTGACGGTAAATTTCCAAGGAATTTCCTTGGCACTCATATATCCTTAACAACGGCATTTGAGAACCACAGTATTAAAAAGCTCTCTCTATAAATATGCAGGCTGGACTTATCTCGTATTTTTATAGAGGTCTTGTTAGCCCATTTCCACAAATAAGAAGATCTTTAAGGGATTTAAGCACTAATCTTTATATTACTAAGGCTTATTTTTGCGTGTGTATGTGGCTATTAATGGCAAGGATCACAGTTTACGGTCACTTCAAAGGTTATAGTAGAAGCCAGACGATTGGGGTTTGTGGGATGTCCCGGTTTTGAAGGAGACAACGTTATTCAGTAAATAGAGGACATTCTCCTGCAATTATTAGAACAGATGCCTTGTAGGAGTCATTATAAAAAAAAATACTTTAAATATATATTAATACTGGCTTTGCCGGCTTACTTCGTACCGCCTCAGAATCAAATGTATGAGAAAATGAATTAGTATTTTTTAAGTAATTTTTGCCAAGTTTTAATAGTTATTCTGCTATTCGGGGCGGAGACGAATCAAAAAAATCAAAGATCATAAAAAGCGGCCGACCCGTTCTTGAGTTATAAATGGTGTAACTAACACGACTTTGTTTTATATATATGTATAAAGTAGATAAAGAGTTTGGATGTAGGAGGTTATCTCCGAAACTACTGATCAGATTAAAAAAAAATATTTCACTAATAGGAAGCTACATGATCTCGGAGTGCTATAGACTATGCTTCATAGAGTACCGCGGGCGAAGCTGCAGGCAGAAGCTAGTAAAAATAACTAAGTACTGAATGACCTCCGACTATTTTCGATGTGTTGTGTTAAAAATTATGTTCAGCAACAGAATTTTTCAGCCAACAAATCCGGTGTTTCAGACCACAATGGCGACCCCGAGGGACCCTTGTAGAATCTTTCAAACATTTTTACATCCACTTTATTGCTTTCAGTGGATAGCGGATCGGGTTACGTATTGTTGCTACGTTTAACGATTGTACGCAAGATTTTTGGTATTTTCTTTTTTCATGAAAATGTGGTCTATATTTTTTTTCCTTGCGACTGCGGCATTGAGTTTAAGTATTCATTAATTTTGATTTAACATTAATTTTAAACGATACACACTCCCGGTTCGTAAAACTTGCTAGATTGACATAACGCCCCCTATTTTTTCTAAGCCT
Organism: Pheosia gnoma; assembly: GCA_905404115.1. Lineage (NCBI taxonomy): Eukaryota > Metazoa > Arthropoda > Insecta > Lepidoptera > Notodontidae > Pheosia > Pheosia gnoma. The sequence continues at coordinate 1,544,727 of FR989916.1, forward strand.
TCCACTGCCCTCATGAAAGCCTCCAGCGCCCACACGGGGGAAATATCGCCCACTTTGACAATGACTGCATTAGATCTATTTTGATGAAAACTTAATACATAGCAGACATTCAATGCAATATGCCGTGGGTCGCAAAAAAAAAAATATTGTTAAGATGCCACAGTTTTAAAATTAAAAAGCTATAATTTTGAATTTCGCGCCTCGACCTAGAGCTTTCACTTTGAGTTCTTCTTTCTTTACGAAATGAGATGCGATGAAATAAAATGGATATGAATATGGCCTCACCCACAACATAGCGGGTATTTTGCCAATGTCAAGTAATTAATAGCAATAACACATTCAATAAATACATATTATAAATAAAAAAATGGATGTGACATGATGATATAAAAATGGCGTGTCTCACTTTGAGGTGTCAAGGCTTATTTTCGCGTTCGTCAGGCTGGCCCAACCCCCACTATCCTAGAGACTTGTGGTGTTGTCTATTCGAATGTGCTCCTCGCGAGAAGCATATGTACTGCTTTCGCTCCCGCTTTTGCTCCCGATAGTCAAGTCAATACAAAGACCATATTAGTAGAGGTCAACTGAGTGTTCCATTACCAATAACGCTAAACACGGAAACGGTAATCGCTATTCTATAATGCTACAGGATGTTCATTTGTTCGTATAATAAGTACCACTTGGTACTAGAAATATTAGATTTCTTAGGTTTGAAACTGCTTCAGGTTGACAACATCAAAGCTGAGGGGAAATATTCGACCAATAGCATCGCTGCAAGATGACTTCATTTTCCTATTGCTTACACTCTCATATATCTGTGCTTACACTACTAGTAAGCATTCTTATACCTCCTTTTAGCATTATAGCGTGTCCATACGTTACACTTAAAGACTTATTAGTAGACGGAACAACGAACGGACATTAAAAAAAAACAAATCGACAAAAACTGGTTCTAGTTGTTTAAGAGTATATCTGCACTCGGAGATGGTTACAAATTCGATTCCCACCCAAGAAAAAAAATTATTTACCCTTGTCCTATTTTTTCTCGAGTCGGCTGGAGTCCATTTTTTGGTACCCATAATAAAAAAAATCTCTTTGTTTGGATCCATACAGTTTGTGTATATATATGACAGCAGTTGTATCGTTTAAATCATCCTGTATATCACGAAGTCCAATATTCCGATCCGTAGTATGTGTTTGATCCTTATACGTGCCAGCTGGCTAGCGACAACGCTCAAAACCCCGTTACGTTTACCAACAACATTTGCCGTTCCCGAAATCAGTGTGATTTCACGATCGCATCTGAAACTGAGGGAGAATGAGAGCATTTTCCTACGGTAATAAGGTGTTTGAACAGCAAGTGTAGGTTTGCAAGACGGTGAACACAATGTTGTTTATTCGTTTATGAGCTCCATGTGTTATTTGCGTGGGAATATACGAGAGGATGGTTGGTACAGGCACGCTTTGCATATACAACTATTGGGTAAGAGTGAAGAGTCTCTCCGCGGTAAGATAGAGAGGTCTGATGTCTACCTACTACACTCAGGTACCCAGGTCAAATCACAAAGGACAAAGCCCATACAGGATATTAATTTGTCTTATTTGCTTGTCTTATTGCTCATGATTCTGGACCTATAGTTGGAATATTCCATCGATCTTTTCATGAGCTATGCGCATTTTTTTTTAGTATATTTAAATTGATTATAGCATGAAATCATAATAGAAGTATACCACAACGTGTTTTTAAATAAAAAAAACCATAATTACTTATTGAAACTGCAATGTAAATTAAAACTCGATACGCTCGAGCGCGCTCGTCCATCACTCGCACGCGGCGGGTATCGCCCGGAACGTTGTAGTGTGATCGCGTTGTTTACAATACATTGCGCGCTCAAAAATAAAAACATTTGTAACCCAACCCTTTCGACATAAATGATTTCTATAATTTTATTACAGACACTGAGTGTAACCTGTAGCTAAAATTTTCGTTACCATGTTACAAACTGTATTTCAGGAAGGGGACCGCATAGGTTCACGAACACTATTCTCATGAAAAAAAAATTCTTACGGGTAGAGCCGAGACCTAGTTTCTAAGCTTCAGCGAGCTCTCACAATTCGTATGTTTCCACATAAACATTCCGAAGGTCACTAAGTACCCAAGGTTGCGATCGAAACACTACCAATCGTATTGTATTTACTGAAACTATTACGGAATGTTATTATAATACTTAATATTAATATTTCACAAAAGTAGCCATAGGGCGGAGTAGAAGCCAACCCCTATTTAAATTAGGATAAAGTAGGAACATGACATAATAAACTAAATATAAATATGACCATAGTTTTGAAAAAACAACGCCCCAGTTTTCGCTATAAGTTTTAATTGAAATATGCATCCCAAGGGCAACTCAGGGGTTTTGTTATTTTAATTCTAGATATACTCTTAGCTGTAATGAAAATTATTCTCTCTGGGATAGCTGTACGAATGCATTGCTGTATTTTTTTAATATGTTACAAAAATCATCAGTGCTATGAGGGCGTTTCCAGATCATTTCAAGTTAAGTTGCCACTCTTATCGATACCTGCTGGAGCCGAATCCATATTTTTTGTTTCTTTTGTTTATCTGTTCGGGCATCACGGGAAAACTACTCACCGAATTTTGGTGAAACTTAGCATGGTGGGCGATTCTATCGCTAGCTGTGATCTTATTCAGACTTGTTTTTAAATTTCCAATAAGTAATGGTTATTGTAAGCATTTGAACATGGTAACCTATGTAGAGCCTTATAGCCATTAGTAAAAAGACTATTTTGTTTGTAAATTGTGTTCAGTAAACGACGGCATTGTAAGGGAGAAAGAGGGAAACAAAACAAGATGTCGTTTGCCCGAAATCTGGTACTTAAAGCTAAGCGCTAGCATAAGTATGTCGACAAGCCCCCTTTGACAAATGTACTGAAAACTGGGCTTTAGTAATGAGGTCGGATTACGGCGCCCTAACTCGAAGTTAACATGCGATTAGATTTATAGAACGCAGTATTGTAATGTACATAATTGTGACATTATATTCAGTTATGTTGGTTGTATAAAATAATGAACGCGAACTTTAATATGGGACTCATTGTCTATATATTTTCAACAACACTAAATTATTGCAATGAATCCGGTTGGCATGTATACAGGCTGGTGTAGGAAGGGTTAACTACACTACGCCTAGAACTTGCGCTTCTGTAGCACATTTGTAATCATTATGTAAAGTCAGAATTTCGATACTTCATGTAGAATAAAAATAGTTACAACAGGCTAAAGACTTAAGTACCTTTTCTGAATCATCTTGTATCAGAGCAGTTGCCTCTCTGAGGCATTCCGCCTTTTACAATATTTTTGTCTCCCTCTTTGCAATGCAGGGAAGTGGATAATTATCTTTCTAACTCCTATTTTCCTTCCGATTAATTTGCTGCAGTGTCTAAGACTATTAGCTTTTTCCCGGAAGATTGGAGACGCTCGAGTTCGTACATGACAAGTCAGCTCAAAAATAGTTGTCATTTTGTACTGTAAATCAAGTCTAGTAGTAGTACAGGTTAAAGATTTAAACGCAACTCTCGGAACTTAAATGCAAACCTTCCAGAAATGTAAATTAAACTCGAGTGGTCCTTCCCGGCACTTTCCACTGGAATGCAGGATAAGAACACTTGTGAAATAGTAACAACTGCGGTTCGTTCGCGGACGAAATTAATTTAAATTCATCAAACAGTTTGGGCTTTTAAATAAGTTAATTAAAAATTAACTTAAAAATATTAGACATGCAGCTTTTTGTTGGGACAGTATTGGGGAATCCGAATCCATGGGGCATCAGGGAAACTTGACTTTTAAAACCTTTAGGTTTTCTTGTCTAAGCACATTTTTGATAGTCACTTTTTGATCAAGCAATCTCACCTTTGATCAAAAGAATTACTGGCTACTTATATATTTTTTTAAGTGGATTATTGCGGTTCTATTCAATTACATGTAATCACATTTCATTGTATCAGAAGGAAAAAACATAAAAAAATATCTTCTACAATATTTATGAAAATAAATTAGTACCTAATAGTTTACTAGATCAATTTATTACAATGAAACTCAGTTATGGGTGTCAAAGGATTAGGGATAGATTAGAATAGGTCAATGAGGGTAGGTATTGATCTTTCAACCTTTACCAATATGTATTAGGATCGACGTTTTACCTACTCTTATTGGGTGACCACAATAATGCAGATATGTGCTATCCACACTCCAACGAAGTAAGTATATATATATTAAAAATCCACTACTCGGCTAGCCACGGTACGGTAGTACGGCGGCCAGGATACGAACCCGACACCCTCGACTCAGAAAGCATGGTCGCTACCAACTGCGCTAATCAGCGGGGTTATTTTAAACCATTAGAAATCGATATCGGAAACGGAACCGTAAATATCCAAACTGGATTACCGCAATCGCTATTAAAATATCCAAATTCAATTATTTTCGATGTTTCTTGATGGTAATACTAATTCATTTTTCTAAAACGTTTCCGTCGGAGAGGTCGTCGCGAGCGACACCAACAGCGAAAAGTTTCAAGCCCGTTACCGATTTCGATGCCGAATAATTTAAAATAGCCCCCCAGGTCAGCTATTAAGTCTTATTTAATCCAGTACCAATGTCCTGAACGTGCCAGGCAGGCCTGTAGAGTCACTGACGGAGCTAGTCTTCAGTCTGCACGACTCATCAGTCACAGACTGATTCATCTCTCTCCTGAACTCCTTATGGTCCTCGGTGTTCAAAACTGCGCACCAATCATCTGAAAGTATTATAAAATGACCCTTTAAACTTTTATGACGACCTGATTGATCAGGGCCGTAGCCACGAATTAACTTCAGGGTGGGGCAAGCTCTGGACCGGAGATAATAAACAATAATAACATACTTGGGGGGGGGGGGGGGGAGGAAGCTCTGGACTAGATATAATAAGCAATAATAACACACTTCGTAGGGTTCGAGCTCTAGATCAGAGATTATAAAACGTTGGATGAACTAGTCATTTCGCGGCCTTGCAGTTGGTAGTGACTGTTGTTCTACTGTGTTGAGGGCTCCGGGTTAGAATCCGACAAGGGATTTGTGTGATAAGCACGAATATCTGGTACAATTTATGGTCGCTTAATATCAATGTAAGTACATATCATATACTGGGAATATTACGACGGCAAAACAAAAAGGAATTAAAGAAAGACAGCATTAATAGGTATTCAGAAAGAATAAGAAGAAAGAAAGGAATAACGGTTTTTAGCCCCGCAAGCAACACATACTTACATCAAACTTAAATAGTAGGTAAGTAGATAGGTAAGCGGGAACGAACATTTCTAGAATGGTTACCACAACTTAGAAGACGCAAAATGACTCGGGTCACAAGAAACCGGTGTGTAGGTAGCAGACATTAGATGACACCTATGTCCAGCAGTGGATGTCTAGAAGCTGATGGATGTATATACCAACCTTGCAATTCCATCAAGGACTTCTCCTTCCCTCCATACTCGACTGGCAGTATTTCTTGAGGCACCACATCGTACAACTCCTCAATACTCCTATGGACATGCAGTCGATCCCTTATCTTAGGGCTGACGACCTGCTTTAATAGGTTCACCAGAATGTCAACGACCTTAGATGACGTCACCAAATGGATACTCTGTATACGCACTGAGTACCCTTCCTGAAAATGTAAATTTTAAGGTCACTGATCCCACATTCGGTTAGCTAAATGGTACATTCAACTAGCTATCTTGTAACTCGGGCTTTATAAACTTAGCTTAACTTAACCTTACGGTCCGTAGGAAGCCTGAAAAAGTCCCGACCCTTAAGTATTCAGTAGTTCCATTAGCGTGCAGGTTAGTGCTCTTCAAACTCTTTCAAGGGTTCTCTCAGATATGCAGGTTTCCTCATGATGTTTGACAAGTCACAAGTGATAATCATGGTTGAATGTGAGATTCGCACAAGAAATCTGGAAATTCCAGTGGTGGGAGCCGGGGTTTGAGCCCGGGACCTTCGTTACCGAGGCATTCGTTCTACCATCTTGGCTATTAATGCTTGTAAAAGATATACGCATGACATAATGTCAATTAAGTATTAAAATTATTCACTTCACTGATGATTAATCTGAGTTAGATTTGCCCTGCTTGGGTGTAGAGGACAAACGGCTTTTATTCCGTGTGAATATCGGTTATCGATCTTAATTAAGGGGGAAGCTCAGGGTCAGGGCGCGAAATTCAAAATTTCAATGGTTTTTATTTTTTTACGAAAAATTTGGACATCTTTACGATGTAACTTAGTGTTTTGCGATATTAGCATTCTGCATTGGATGTCTCGATGTATTAAGTTTGCTTAAAAAAGAACCTAATCCGATACAATACCATAAGGTTTGTAAAAACCGCTACTTTTACTAACTTAATGGTGTTGTATCGCTTTAGGTACTTTTTTAAGCAAACTTAATACATCGAGACATCCAATGCAGAATGCTAATATCGCAAAACACAAAGTTACATCGTAAAGATGTCCAAATTTTTCGTAAAAAAATAAAAACCATTGACATTTTGAATTTCGCGCCCTGACCCTGAGCTTCCACCTTAAGATCTATAAATTCTAATGAAATAAGACGCTATAGAATGAATAAAACTTACAGTATACATGTTCATCATAAGCCTTAATTCTATGGGATTGAAGCTGGTCACGAAGTGAGGTATGCTCATGTCTCTGTAATCCAATATGGCGATGATGCCGTTGAAGTAATCATGGGCCTTCATATAGTCGCAGTACTGATAAATAAAACAAAATGTGAAATGGAAACTTTTACAGTAGGACTTTTTGGCGGGAAGTTGAACCGTGAAGTTGTCAATTTTGTTTTTATTTTCCAAAAAATGTGTCTCTTTGATAAATAATGTGTAATATTAGTGCAATATTAACAATTGTCTGTTCATAAACGTGTACGAGTGCAAGAAAATGAAATAAAATAATATAACTTGACTTTTCAAGTTCTCCCAAGATGTAAAGTAATTTAAGATTTAAGTACAAAAGTAAAGCTAATTTCAAAATAAGCAACTCAAACTGGACGTCAAGTGCGAGATTATACGTAAGCTAACCGTATACTTAATTGTCTACATAAATAGACACACTTTATGTAAAATTATGCAATTTGCCATACAAGGTGTCTAAATAAGTAAACTATCAGCTTACGAATAATCTCGCACTTGACGTACGGATCTCAAAAAAGTAAAATGTAACTTTTTAAAACTGGGGAGTAAAATGTATCTTTTGTGGAGGATTGGCTCTTATAATCTGAGGGTTGTATACATAGCTAAAAGATACTTACTGCCAAAGAATAATTGTAAAAAGCGTGAATGATATTTGGATCGTTCTGCTTTACCGAACATTTTGTCAGGAACACTCTATGGTAGTTAGGCGCGAATTTAGGGAGCGCCACAGATCTTGAAAAAAAATGTGTTAGTCTAGTAGTTGGAATTGTTTTTTTTTTTGTTAATTTATTAGGGTAAGTTAATAAGTAGGTACATACAAGGCCGTAGCCAGGAGTTCATTTCGGGAGAGAGGGAGTAAAGCCCTGGACCCGAGGCAGTAACAATCCAAAAAAGAGTCGAAAATATGGTTGCATGTACCTATGTATATATCCCCTAACCCCCTGCCTACAGCCTTGTCTTTGGGAACCCTATTATTTTCCCATAGACAAAAACAAGTTTTCTTAAGGGGGAAGCGCAAGGTCAGGGCGCGAAATTCAAACTCGAAAGTTAGTAAAAGTAGCGGTTTTTACAAACCTTGGAGTATTGTATCGCTTTAGGTATTTTTTTAAGCAAACTAAATACATCGAGACATCCAATGCGGAATGCTAATATCGCAAAAAACTAAATTACATCGTAAAGATGTCCAAATTATTCGTAAAAAAATAAAAACCATTGACATTATGAATTTCGCGCCCTGACCTTGCGCACCAGCCCGATTCGTTTATTTCAAATCTATTCTTATTAAAAATATTTTAATAGGTAGGTACTAACGGAGCATCATCTTTTATCCTCCTATAAGTTGCAGCGTCAACTTCTAAAAACGACCTTGGTAATTGTGATCTTAGAGTGCATAATCGGTCTATACTCAATTTGGCACGTTCCACGGATCCTTTGCAGTTGATTATAAATCTCTCAAGGTATTCTCGGCCTGTATAACAAATTAAAATTAACTTTAATAGTTAAAATTAACAGTTGAGTGTTATCAGAGCTACGTAAATATAATAATAGACAACAATTTGGTTGGTATAGTGCCCGTCAAATAAAATTATCAAGGAATTCGGCTCTGCGCTATAAACTATACACTTAAAAGATACTCTGCCCATACATAATTCGAAATAGAAATGCGTAGAGCCGCGATTTTTATTTGAAGGGTGCTATATACGTACCTACTAGGAAAACACATTACATTTGTTCTCTTCAACCGACATTACCATGTGCAAACCAAAGTTGTTCAAAGAAATTAAAGGTAATTTTATGTTTTTTTTTCTATTTTTTTATACGAACACCAACTATACGGTCCCACATTAAGCAACGCTTGTGTTATGGGTACCGTACAATGGACTGAGTGCGAACTCAGTATATAATACTTATATACATATTAAACATCCATGACTCGGGTACAAACATTCGTGCTCATCACACAAAGCTTGTCCCTACCAGGATTCGAACCCGGGACCCTCGGCGCAGAAAGCAGAGTCACTACCACTGCGCTAATCAGGCCGTCAATAAGATACATTCCAATTTGCACATGTATGTATATTACTCACTGAAATCCTTCTTCATAAAATGCCTCTGCTTCTTAATCCAACTGTCTAGAATATTAATGGCTTCGTCCATCCTCCCCGGTTGGTCCAAGTCGTATTTTTTTCTGATATCTTCAATAGTTCGTGGCGGGAATTCGTACACCGTACTGCTTAGCGTTTCCATTTTCAAATAGTCACTATTCTATATTCAAATCGACACTAGGTAGCTGGTATTATGCGAACTGATTGGTTTATATTTGGAATTTGCGTCACGTGCGAAAAATGTTGATAACAATCTATATCTAGAGACTTGTTTATGTTAAATAATAAATTAAGAAGTTTTTATTTGGTCCATGCATAATAATGAGACCGTAACATTATTTAACTAAAATAACCGGTTTTTACTAAGTGCATTACTCCTTATGTGACTTGGGTTACAATTTGTCACCTATTCAAGTAAGTACTTAATAATCAACACTTGTTTTGTAGTATTACATACGAGGCGCGTTCAAGCATACAGACTTATAAAAACTGCGGATTAATCTATACATATAAATAAAATTGGAGTGTCTGTTTGGTATATTAAAATAACAGCTTTTTACTAAGTGCATTTAGATGTATACACGTTACCTATACCGAAACAACATTTTTTACAATTTTTGTCTGTCTGTCCGTCTGTCTGTCTGTCTGTCTGTCTGTCTGTCTGTTTGTTCCGGCTAATCTCTGAAATGGCTGGACCGGTTTTTACGGGAATTTCACTGGCAGATAGCTGATGTAACAAGGAGTTAATTTTTTAAATACCACGCGGACGAAGTCGCGGGCAACAGCTAGTATTAAATAATGTCTACTGCGACGATTTTATGATCTTTGATTTTTCGAGTTTGTATCCGCCCCGAATAGCAGAATAACTATTACAACATGGAAAAAATCACAATGAATAGGTATAATAATAAAGATAATTCATTTTCTCATACATTTAGCTCTGCGGCGGTCCGAAGTTCGCTGGGACAGCTATTGATTTAATAAAAGATCTGTTAGAAAACTCGTTGAAGAAATAACTAGTAGTATAAGTAGTAAGTTTACATAGATAATAAAGTTCTGTAACAAAGCTTTATTATCTATTATTATAATGACATGATTCCCTTGATGTGGATCCGCGTCAGACCCGAATCATCCCGCTATCGAACAAGGAAGGGGTTGATTGATCGCGGTCGCAACCTAATCCAGGAGTAAAATGTTATCTCATGAAGTTGATATGCAGATAAAAATAATATAATTTACCACATTGGGAGTCCATAGTCCATTGGAAATAATTGTGTTGGAAGACTTGACGTCATTATAAGGCTGGACAGAGAATAAGTACATAGGTGATTAGAAAATATCACCTAGTTATAATGCTATAGACAATAATAAAAGTAAGGGGAACCATAAATCAGACTACGATACTAAAAAAATTGGTTAATTTTATCCGTTGACCAGCACCAACTATCGAGAGCTGTAATAAGCCTGGTCTCCCAGAAAGACGCCAATATCGCATATCGGGCCTATAGCAAATGTGCAGGGCTAGAATCTAGCTTACGTACTTCAACTCATCTCTTTAGTGTAGGTAGGTACTATTTATTTAAAAGCAAGCCTAACTATTACTCGGCGGGTGTCTAATAAAACCACCTGAGACAAAGTAGTCGTTGAGCGGGCTAACGACCGCTGGCCGCAGTTAGGGCGCCAATTTGCGCCCCAACCGAATTGCCTTTACGCCCCGCGGACGGTATTCAAGTTTGTTTTAATTAAACAGAAAAATTTGATCAGTTTTAAGTGTTATTGGTCGAAGAGCCGATGGCCGTTGGGGCAGAGGTTCTATAATGACGACCATGAGCCAGAAGGCGTTTAGAGCTGGCTGGCTCCCAACAAGGTGGACCGATGATATTACACGCGTAGCAGGGAGCCGGTGGATGCGAGTGGCGGAGGACCGTGATGTGTGGAAGTCATTGGGCGAGGCTTATGTCTTGCAGTGGACGTCTTTAAGCTGATTGATGGATGGAAGTGTTATTGGTACTTATTATCTGCATAAGTTAGAACCATCTTGACGCTTGAATCAGTAGCAATAGACATGACTCAAAGCCCATGTTACGTTATTACGGGAGATATAAACATAAATACAATTCAACCAGAATCCTGCTCCGAATACCTTTGTCTTATGGCTCAATTAGGGTTCATGCCAGCTATTGATAAGCCAACTCGAGGGGATGCGTGTCTTGACCATATTTTTACTAAAACTAAAGGCAATTCAGAGTCACTCGTGTGCTCCTCAGCGATTACAGACCACGACCTAGTAATGGCCGGCATAAAAATTAAAGGCCCAAAGCAAATAGAAAAAAATACCACTCAGCAGAAATTTGACATTGAGGCCATAGCACATGAGTTAAAAGATACTACATGGTGGGATGTCACTGAAAAATCTTGCCCATCTGAAGCTGCTCAGGTTTTCATGTCCAGGCTCTCTTCTATTATAAAACGTCACTCAAAAATCATTCGTATCAGCCGCTCAAAGAGAATACTTAAGCCTTGGATGACTCCAGGATTAATAAGATGTTCGATTCATCGGGATAAGTTGCATATGGAAGCCCGGAATAATCCAGACGATTCTTTAAAAACACTAGTTTACAAACGTTACAGAAATTTTTACAATAACCTCATTTTTCAATTAAAGGCACAATATAATAAAGATGATCTCGAACGCTATAAACACCAACCAAAAAAGCTATGGAGTGCAATAAAACGTATCACAAACTCTAACCCATCAAAAAATAACTCCCACAAATTATGTCAAACCAAAGATAATGAAATTAATTCTTTAAATCACTGCTCACAGTTCTTCTCTACTATCGGCCAACGACTTGCAAATAAAATACTAAAACGGCTTAATGAAACTCAGAACTCTCTGGCCGCAAAACTTAAATTATCTTCCACTACAAACAATTCCATCTTTTTGCATCCTACTACTACAATAGAAGTTGAAGATCTCATTTCAGCTATTAAAAATAATACTGCTCCCGGTTTAGACGGTGTTACAAACTGCTTAATTAAATACATAAAAAAGTATATTGCTGAACCACTAACCCATATTTATAACTTAAGCATATCTACAGGTATTTTTCCGAATATTTGGAAAATGTCAGTTGTTACGCCAATACACAAAGGGGGGCCCTCCAATGACCCAAGCAACTTCAGGCCTATCTCTCTACTTAGCACTTTTTCGAAATTACTAGAGAAAATAATTAATAAACAATTCATTAGCTTCCTTGAGAGAAATCATACTTTATCTGATCAGCAATTTGGTTTTCGTCAAGGAAAATCCACTGAACATGCGGTATCACTACTAACAAACATTATTTCTGGACATTTAGATTCCGGGTTTTCATGCTTAGCGGTTTTTCTTGACCTTACGAAGGCGTTCGATACGGTGTCTATTCCTATTTTATTGAGAAAGCTGGAAGTTGTTGGTATTCGAGGTGTCTGTCTGGAGTGGTTTCGTAGCTACCTTACAAACAGAAAATTGTGCACTAGAATAAATTCGTTTACAAGCTCTCATCATGATGTAACGTTTGGTATACCACAAGGCAGTATTTTAGGCCCCTCGCTGTTTCTATTATATATAAATGATCTGTCCACAGTCAACCTGCATCAAGCCAACATTATCAATTATGCTGATGACACAGTCGTTATTTTTCATGAGAAGTCATGGAGCGATATATTAACAGCTACCGAAACTGGACTTCGTCGCGTCAATGACTGGTTAAGCAATAACCTCCTCACTTTAAATACAGCAAAATCCAGTTTTATTTGCTTCCATAAAACAGCTGCTTCTGCTCCACCAGCTGACCTATGCATAAAAGCTCACAGTTGCAGTTCCCATCTGAGAAATTGCAATTGCGAAGTTATAAATAAAGCTAAGTGCACCAGATACTTGGGGGTTCTCATTGACGAGAATCTATCCTTTAGCAGTCATATTGTAGCTACATCATCCAGGGTAAGAAAGCTAATACACATGATGAAACTACTTCGCGGCGTAGCCCCTATAACCTTGCTTAAATCGATCTACTTTACCTTATGTCAATCCATTCTAACCTATTGTATTCTTGCTTGGGGGGGCTCGGCTACTTCTCATCTCATCGGACTAGAAAGAGCACAGCGAGCGGTACTCAAAACTATGTTGAATAAACCTTTTCGCTTTTCAACATCCCTTCTCTTTACTGAGACGCAATTGCTAAGTGTACGGAGATTATACATCTTAAAGCTTATCCTACTAACCCACAAAGAAGTAATCAACTTAGACAACTATGAAGAAATGGTCAGGAAGCGTGTTTTTTGTTTACCTACGGTTATAATTAAAACTGCATTCGCAAGGCGATTTAGCTTGTATATGAAACATTTTACTTATAACAAAATGTATAAAATCTGTAACCTTAACAACTTGACAGTAGGTGAGGTAAAAACAAAAATAAGTAAAGAACTTCTATCCTGGTCTTACCAGAAAACTGAACAATTCTTAAGAAGTGTTTATTAAAATTATTATTTTTAAAATTATTATTTTATGTTATTATTTGATTTATTTTTACCGTTACCAAATTAGTTAACAAGTGCATCATCATCATTATCATTATCATTTTCTTTTTTCACAGGCTAGTAGGTGCCTTATTTAATTTAATTCCATTACCATTATTTTTATTTATTATTTTTTATCTTTTCTTTCATGACAAAATTTTGTCAAACTATTTTATTTGCTTTTATTATTATAAGAACTGGCAACTGTTATGCTATCTAGGTTAATCTCTATAATTAAATAAAAACTTCCTGCGAGACAGGCCTGACCTAGTGCAGGAAGTTTTTGTCAATAACTGACAGGTATTTAAAATATTATTATTAAAATTGTAACCACAATGTATGTATACATAAAATATCTGTAAATCTGTTTTTGGTTAATAAACATTATTATTATTTGTTTTGTTTTATTTGCTCAGCTTGCGCTGGAAGTTTTATGACATTTACGGGTGATAGCCAAGTAAATGCCATAGATTTTATTTTAAGTTTGAAGGTCTGTCGCGGTGTCGTTCTCGTCTATCTGTAGAAACTTCCTAACAATTCGGCAAGTATTAAGGATGGCAGCTTTCTGGAGTTGCATGTAAGTATTCGGTTTCAGATCAATGAGCTTCAGACCATGGTGTAAGTGCCTTGGGATGATACCGGTGGTTGACAACACTATTGGGACAATGTATACTTTTTCTTGTTTCCAGATTCTGATGACTTCATCCTTGAGGTCTGTATATTTATGTATTTTTTCAGCTATAGTTTTTTGCAGATTATGGGTATTGGGGACAGCGATATCAATGAGGTAAGTGGTTTTATTTAGTTTATCTTGTAGGGTTATGTCGGGGCGGTTATAGTGAACAGTCCTATCAGTTAGTATTGCGCGGTCATAATACATTTTGTGTGTGTTATTTTCTAAAATAGGGTTAGGAATGTATTTGTAATATGGTGTGTGTGTGTCCGGTATGAGTTTATGCTTGAGTGCTAGTTTTTGATGTATGATGTTAGCTATTTGATTGTGTCTATGTGTGTAGTCTGTTTGTGCAAGGTTAGGACAGGCTCCGGTAATGTGCTGTATATTTTCAGGGTGGCTGTGACATTTTCGGCATCTGTCGTCTGTAAGTGTAGGGTCCTTTATAATATGTTTTCTATAATTTCTTGTGTTGATGATTTGGTCCTGAATCGCTATCATAAAACCTTCAGTCTCCGGGAATAGGGATCCTAGTTTAAGCCATTTATTGGATGCTATTGGGTCAATATGTGATTGTTCTAGGTCGTGAGGATGCCGGCCATGAATTACTTTCTTCTTCCACTGTTCTATTATTATATTTTGTGAATACATTTCTGCATCTTGTTGAGTTGCGTCGGATAGGTTTAACGGGGTACAATTTAAGTCGTTACATACTACTGCTTTGTGAATGTTACTATTATTAGCTTTTTGTTGGAAAAATGATTTGAGGGTAGCGATTTGTTTAGTCCAGAGACTAGATATATTGATGAGTCCTCTTCCTCCATCTTGTCTTTTGATAGTCATTCTTTCTATTGCAGATTTGGGGTGTAGGCAATTGTGTTTAGTGAGGATTGTTCTTGTCTTTATCTCTATGTGATTGATGTCTGTTTTGGTCCATTTTATGACCCCGAACGAGTACGTTAATATTGGTATTGCATAGGTGTTGATTGCTTTTATTAAACTTTTACTAGTAAGTTGGCTTTTGCATATGGCATTTACTCTACGTTTATATTCTTGCTTGAGAGATGTTTTTATTTTCATATGATTTAGTCCTTTAGATTGGTGATATCCCAGGTATTTGTACAACTCGTTCGGTTCCATAGCTGATATTATCTGTTCATCACCTACTGCGTAATCGCCGGGTCGGATTTTGCCTTTTACTATGTGAATAGTTTTACATTTTTCTAATCCAAACTGCATGTTAATATTGTTACTAAATTCTGTTGTTGTGTCTATCAGTATTTTCATTTCTCTTTCTGTTTTTGCATAAAGTTTAATGTCATCCATATATATTAAATGTGATATGCATGTTTCGATGCCATCGTGTTTTAGTCGATATCCGGCCTCGCGTTCACGCAGCAGGTGAGATATTGGGTTAAGGGCGAGACAAAACCACAAGGGACTCAAGGAGTCACCTTGGTATATACCTTTTTTTATTTCTATATCTCTAGTGGTTAATGTGCTAAGAAGTAATTTGGTTTTCCAGAGGGTCATTATATTTTTAAGAAATTTAATTAAAATGGGGTTAATTTTATATATCTGTAGAACTCGTATCAACCAAGAGTGTGGAATGCTATCAAATGCTTTCTTGTAATCTACGTATGTACAGTGCAAATTTCTTTTATTAATTGTTGCATGTCTATGTACTAGGGAGTCAATGATGAGTTGCTCCTTGCATCCCATGTGGTCCCGCCTGCAACCCTTTTGTTCCTCTGCAATAATGTTGTTTTGTTCTATGTGAGCGGTAATCTTTTGTGTTATTGCAGATGTGAGTATTTTGTATATGGTGGGCAAGCAAGTTATTGGTCGGTATTGTGAAGGTTGAGTTGTGTATTTTCCTTTGGGTAACATATAAGTGATGCCTTTAGCAATGAAATATGGTGCGCTTTGTTGTCCGTGGATGATTTGTGTCATGTTTTTTGCTAATATCTTATGAAGAATGCGGAAGTGTTTGTACCAATAGTTATGAATTTTGTCTATCCCCGGGGATTTCCAGTTATGTAGTCGTGCTGTTACATTTGCTATATCTATTTCAGTTATCTCTTCAAATTTCATTACATCTATATTTTCAAATCTTGCTTCTTCCTGCCCTATCCATGATGCTTCCTCATTGTGTTGTGCTTCATTCTCCCAAATGCTTGTCCAATACTCCTCTAGTTCCTCTTTCTTTGGTATCTCGGTAACATTAGGCGTTGTAATATCCTTATCAGTATTAAGTTTTCTGTAGAACAACTTCTCGTTGGTATGAAACAATCTATTATCATTTTTACGTTGGAGAGCTTTTTTATATCTAGCTAATCTATGTGCTTTCAATGCCAGTTTTTGTTTTAATGTGTCAAGAAATTCTTCTGGTTTTCTATTATCGTTTTCATGACTGCTATGAACTTTTGTATTTCTAAATATTATGTTTACTCTGTCGACTACTTTTTTGGACCTATTGTTGTTGATGTACTGTGTTAATTTACCTATGTCAGACCGTAACTGGGTTACGTCTCTTTCTATTCTAACTTGCCAAGCTGGTTTTCTATCATTAATGCGTTGTGGTTGAGTATGTTGATCAATTTTATAACCTAGTTCGCGTGATATAACTAATGCACTACAATATATGAGAGTATGGATGTCAATTAGTTGTGAATCTTCTGAGAAAAACTGATTTAGTATGGTATTGTTGAATAATTGAGTTAATTGAGTAAGACGCGTACTGTATTTTAGTTTAGGGAGTTTAGGTCTAACTGTGGGGTCAATGCCCGCGTATTCAATTAATGCTGACTGCAAGTTTTGATTTAATTTTTGTGATATATCATCTGGTAAAGGGATTGGCTGTAAAGTTTCAATATCATTTTCCAGTAACAACATTGTTGTTTCTGTTTGTGTAGAAGCGTGTGTATTTGTTAATGATTGTGTACTATGTGTGTTCTGTGTGGGTACATGAGATGGTATGTTTAAATACACATCTGGTTGCATGAATGAGTGTGATGTGTTTGGGAGGGTATGAGAGCCTACGTTTGATTGCGGTAGCGATTCTATGTTTAATGTGTTTCTAGGTGATGCCTGTAAGTGTGATGGATGATTTGTCAATTCTAACTTAACTTCTTGTTTAATCTGCTCAAGCACATCATCAGAGATCATTTTATTTCGTATAATAGCTCGTCTTTGGTCTGAAACCCTTTGTTCTGAAACAGTGGTTTCGGGGTACTGTCGGATAAAGTGTTCATGTAATAGTTTCCTGTATATAGTAAGATCTGTCTCTAGTTTAGTTACTCGATAGTAGGTACGCATGATGAATATATTAACATCATTGGTCCATCGCATGCGTACTCGAGGTTTACCAGCCTTAGTGGACGCAGGTAAAAAGGAATTCACCTCCTGCGCAACAGCTAAGGTAGGTTCTAAGGTAGGTGTAGGTAATTCTCTAGAATTCTCGTCTGAATGTATTGGTGATGGAATATATGATACTGTTGATGGGCTATAGGGTTCGACTATTGAGGGGCAAGGTGATATGTATCTATTTATATTGTCAGTCTGTCTGTCAATTGTCTGATTGGCTGTGGCATTTTCGGGTGACCCGGAGGGAGCCCGCCTATTCAACTCCTCTCCGCTGACGGTTCGCATGCTGTAGCACTCAGCGTCAGCTCCAAGTGCGCCCCGGCGATCGCCCCCGGGCAGCGGCCCTATACGTTTACTTTTGGATCTAGTCTCCATATTGAATGGGTTGCCAGAGCCATGTTAGCCGTGCCAGTAATTTTGTATCACGTATCCGCCCCCCACGTGAATCAGGTGTTCGATTCGGACGTATGGCTGGAATTTGGGGGGCTTATTATTATTATTATTATTATTATTATTATCTTATACCGAAGACTACCTCAGGATCAGTGTGGCCATTCATTGACAATAATATTTTCAATAGAATTAACACCGCTCATTGGTCGAAGTTGTCGATGGCGGAGTCTTGGGTGAATCAAGTGATCCTATGACGTTAGGGAACATCTGGCAGAGCATATTTTTGTACTATGGTTGGAACCATCAAGCCGCATAATGTTTTTGCATAGCGTGCTCTGTGCCAACATCACAGATTCCATTAAAAAAAAAACATAGACAATCTGGATGACTTGTTTTTGGGTTATATTTTTTTTTAATGAGGCACTTACCACATCGTGCACGCGACTACATATATATTCGAATAATTAGGTAGATACTTAATGCATCAGAATGCAACCAAAACCAAGTACCTACGTACTAACAATTTTATTTCTATTATTGAAAGCTCCCAATCGCGAGGAACGATCACCTTCGGTGTTAACACAGTGTACCTAGTCTTTAAGTGCTGGACAAATGTTTACAGCGGTCCCACAAACATACTCCACCGACCAAAATAGATGAATCTCGGCTACTTATCTACCTTTTTTTAATTTGATTTTATAGTTTATAAAAGTGATGGGGTAGTCAGGTACTTACTAAGTAAAATTATAACATAAACCTACTGCCCAAACGGCTATCCGTTCTTAGAGCAATAACACTTAAAACAGATCATAGCAGTAATAGTCAAGTTGGTAGAACGCTTGCCTCGGTAACGAGGATGGCGGGTTCAACCCCCGGCTCGCAACTCTAGGATTTATGAATTATAATCTCATTTTTAATTATGTTTGTTAAATGGTGAAGAAATGCATGTCTGACAGAATTCGAAAGACGTGTGAAGTCCGCCAACCCGCACTGGGCTAGCTGGTTAATTATGGCCTAATCCCCCTCGCTTTGATGGAAGGCCCGTGCCCAACAGAGGTACATTAAGGGCTGCTATTATTATCGACTCCGCTAACCCAAGGAAAATACCATTTATAGATTTTTACACGCTTCAAACTGCGCATAACAGCTGAAGATAACAATATGAGGATAGCCAGTTTAACGTACTCTCCGAACACCGAAGAAGTCATTTGGTAACCCATCCAAGATACAAACGAGCCACGCGCCGCTATATCAGTCGTCTCACCTACTATTCCACGTCGTGCTATGAAGCATTTATTTTTATGCTCTCCTTGTTTGCATTCCAGACAAATCATACGTAACCTACCATACTCGAATGTATAATTAATTTACCATTGTTAGGTGACCCACCTAATTGATGCAAAGATGCTGGCTAGCGACATCTATTGCGCTATTAACGTACTATTCCATGCAACAAAATAAAGACGACATGAATGCTATATTTTCATTCACCGTTTGCAGCAAATGCACCCAATGCAAATGCAATAATCTTCCAAATTCTGCCCAAGTAACTTAAAAAGCATGATAGGGCAGTATCGCTCCCATCTCCGCGTAGTTTTAATTAACCCAGTTCAATTAGTTATACAAGCTATTAAGCTGAGAATGCGTCAATTACTAAGCTATCAAGCTGCCTGATAGGACTAATAGCTTGCAGCCAACAACATGGCGTAACTTTGTTACGGGCCGCGCTATCTTGTGGCTTAGATTTTATAGAGCAGTAAACGACGGTTACAAGATTTTTGTAGAATTATATAATAAGTAGGTGGTACCTACTGAGTATGAAAAATTATAAGAAGCTAATTATCTTCTTTCCTTATGAAATAAGCCGAGATAAGGCCTCACCTATATTTTGTCTTCTTCCCCTATTATTATAATAGGTATTTAGGAAAACCAGATTATTGGATGCATTATCATTAAAACTGCAATGTTCCACTAAGAGCGCCGTTGGAAAAAAAAATATGCCATAGATTATATACCCACACAAGATTCAGTATCAACTAACATTCCTTTTTTTTAAAGCTATACCAACTATCATTGATTGACCGTTAACTTGTAATCTCCCATTTTAAGGGATCTATGTAAACAAATTTACCTACATGCCGAATTGAGAACGTCCTTTTTCGTCGGTGAAAAATATATTTTGGTGGGTATCTATTCTGTGATAGGAACCGAGCTATGGTGACCTAAGGAACCCTATACTGTGCGTGTTCCGAAATGCACTGAACCCACGGAACTCATGTTTTTGACTAAACTATTTTGAATTTGAGCAGATTTTGGAACTTATTCATTTTGTGGTAAATGTGCTGATCCAGGTGTCAGACCATCATCATACCATGTGGATTTTGGAACCTATGAGGTATATATTGGGTTCGTCGAGGTTCTGAGCTATCACCATATATGTTTCATAAAAATCCGTCCAGTAGTTTTTCCATGATGCAACAGACAGACAAAACAAAATCCAAAAGTTGAGATTTGGATTTCAGTATCAAAGTCAGTGTGCAGACATAATTAAATTACAGTTCTATTGAGTATCTGAACAGATTATGATAATACAGATATTTTATTTAATCCTCAACAATAAAACTCAAATTAACATTCATCACACAAACATGTGTTATACATATAAATAATAATAAATTAACAGAGAAGGTATTATGAAACTCCATTAACATTATTTACATATAATTTTAAACTAGAAATCTTAAAAATTAACCATGTCTGTGTAGGTAGGGACACAAATATTTTTGTTTTTACCACTCATCTGAACCGAATAATATTTTAAGTTCTATTCTAAAATAGAGTGTTTATGTGTGCTATCAAAGACAATGCCCAACACCCTGTAGATGTATCTTGTTTCTTCTGGCACACCCTAAACGCAAATCTCAACTCTTGCGAAGTATCATGAATAAATAAGCTCCCATACAAAAATCAACATTATGTGCTTTAACCATAAATACATAGGGAATGAAACTTAACGGTAATCCATCCAACTTGTGAAGCCACCTTATAATACAGTATGCCTTTCAAGAAATATGAAATATTCAACAAACAGATTGTATTGTAATTTGTTTATGTTCAAAGTAACAACTACAAAAAAATAATAATATTGCCAGAAGAAATATACCAACTATATGATCCCACACTAAGCAACGCTTGTATAATGGGTACCATACAATGGAATGAAGGCAAACTCAGTATATAATATTTATTGAGATATTTAACATCCTTGACTCGGGTACAAACATTCATGCTCATCACACAAAGCTTGAAATATTATAATTAATTATTGAATGATTATTAATAATCGGTCAATATTTATATTACTTCATAGGCATACAATGTCACAGGTAGTCCAATATGATGAATGTCCCTTAATCTAACCTAATATACATGCACCATTCCATATATAAATGTCCAAAACAGTACATAAGTGAATAGAGCTCCGAAGAAACCGTTTGTCAGGAGACTCTGCCTCGACACATAGTATTTGTGCCAATCCGATCCTGTTTTCACAATAAACATGACCCAAAGACTGACTACGGCAAATACATAGAATGCAAAGCCATAGAGTCCCGTGAGGCCGAGGACTCCTGAAATAGAAAAAGGTATAATTATAATTAAATCAGGTACAAGACAATAATGTGTGGAGTAAGGTTATGTGGTAATGACTTCAAAGGAATAAGACAACTGTATGTTAAATAATTTTTCGAGTAGCCTTTTAGAAGCAGGTATTACACGACTTCATAATACACTTCGAGCTGTATGGTTGAACCAATCCTGACTTGATAGAAAACAAAACAAATCGGCTTGATTGGATGTCCGAAATTATTCAAGCTAAAGTTATGAATTAATGTAAATAACCTACAATTCAACATTTACTACCAAAAAACCAAATACCTTGCAAATTTAGCTAACTTTAACGAACACCATACTCTTGCTATACGAAAGTATTCACAAATCATTTAATTTACCAGCGGTAGAGCCCGACAACGCAGCCATAGAAGTTCTGCAATATTCAACGATGACGGCATTATTCCTGAGCGCCGCTTCGCTGTACGCCACCGGCTCTGACTTGTTATCTTTTGCTTTTGCAACTGCGGACATTGTGCATTCAATAAAATAGATAGGTGGAAATAATAAAATGAGTTTACAGGGCCTCTGGATGGCAAAACTTATTTTATATGTCTAGTCTAACGAAAATGACAGCCAATAGAATTGATATTTGGCTGACTGACATAGAGATATTTGACGTATTTCACTAACATTTGACATTGTTGACAGTCATCCATCGACTTTCTTCTTCTTTCTTTACGAAATGAAATGCGATGAAATAATGTAAAGAGTATAGAGTTTATGTATAATACTCTTTGCTGATAATGTTGCGGTTGCTTAGCAACATGTTTTTATTGTTTGTGTCAAACTGTTCGTTCTTATAACTTTAGTCTTGTCTAAAATATATGTTTTACATGCTAACTGTTCCTAATATTATTTCTCATAGTCTCGACTCCACATTTAAAACTTAACAAATAAAATGGAGATGAAAATGGCCTCACCCACAACTTAGCGGGTATTTTGCCAATGTCAAGTAATTGATTGCAATAAAACATTCAATAAAAAGTAATAATAATATTGTTTATGATTTAAAATTACGGTTGCGTTCAAAATCACTGATGAAATAGCAATCGTAAAACCGTTTTAGACCAGCTCCACTAAAGCGGAGAGGAGAAAAGATGTGAAGAATAGATTAATCAGATAGTTTGAAAAATACTGCTTGGTATCAATTTCAAACAATCTGATTAGTCTATTCAGCACATCCTCTCCTCTCCACTTTAGGTAAACCGAGCCTTTTACGATAGGTATGCAACAAGAATTTTGTATTGTTTTTTGTGCACGTACTAAGAAAAACCTATACACTATCTCTAGTTTTATATTACGCGTATGTACATTGCCCCAACGACCTATGATATACTCGTAGCCATTGCCCATAAGGCTTTAGCAGACGGCTAGGTCTTGAGAAGTCAGTTTTGACGTTAACCCTGTAAAGCAAAGAGGTATGCTAGTTTTCTTGAGTAATTTTGTTCCGAGTTAAGGAATATTAACCATAGACAAAGATATTTTATTTATAACTTTTAAATGTCATTTGATAGCTCTGATAGGCAATATATTTTTGGTAGTATATAGATATACGTAATATTCTCTTATTGGTCTGTGGATTCCGTACATTTTTTTTTTATAATGTGGCATACGGAGACTTGCAGTAATTATGTATTACATAAAAAGGGCTCAAGCGCCTTACATAGAGATAGCTATGAAGAAAAGAAGCGTTTTTATGTAGCTTGTCTTTCCCTGTTGGATTTGTATTTTTTTTATGCCGGTAAAATAAAAGAAATTTAAATAATTAAATTTTAGCTATTTTCGCTTTTATAACTCTACAATTTCTACAAATAGTGTACTGGAGACGAGATAATTTTGTTTTATTTTTTAATATTAAAATGACATAAGACCCTAAAAACGATTTCTATTTTGAAAGCGTCGGTAAAGTAGTTTTGATAAGCGAAGCCATTGAACCTGTGTGAATCTGTGTTTATGTGTGCGTTCTTACATAAAAAATATTGTTGTATTCTCACTCACACATTCACATGTTGTTCATGTGTTTTCGCGGCACAGCGTCGGTATTTTCTGTGGGTGAACTTATTTTAATTTAAAATTCCGGATGTAGTTGAATTTAATCAGTGTATATTGTTTTATTTGCGAGATAAATAGTGATAACGTTCAATATAAACTATAATAATGCTATTCCCTCACGGGTTTCGTTCCTTTTGATGTATTAGATTATGATGGCGCGTGTATGTACTGTAGGACTAGGTGCTTTCTCGTAACAAATTAGGACTTTGTTCGAACGCTATTTGAACGCTGACGATTATTGATAATATTCCTATTTCTGTGTAATAAAATCTTCCTGAAACTTGTGTTGGATTATTAATAGCAGTTATCGTTGTTGGGCAAAAAAGGAATATAAGTTTTCGATATACTGCAGTTAGTTCTACAACAAGAACAGCGCCTAACGAAGGAATTGTCGATTGCAAATTGCGACCATTGACGCCACAAATCTGCATAACGAGGCGGTGAGACGATAACATACGTTTTAATTCATAAAAATGTATATTTTCACTCATTAAAATTGATATTATGTTCAAATATTGAATTAACCTATTTCATTGTAAAAACGAAACTTCATTTCGATTCTTTTGTTTCAGTACACCATCTGATACGTTGGGAGATGATTAAATTTGATGAATAGCAGTTCGGCGGTGCATTTTGTATTACAAAAAGTCTTAAAAGAATGATATAAAGTTAAAATTTTCTGGATTATAGATTCGCCTCACGATGTATTGTGATTTTATTACGTCAGCCGTGTTTTAAGAGCTTGTAGTTGAACCTATTCGTACCAAAATGGATGAATCTGAGGACAGCATGAGCGCTGAAGATGTGAAAGGTGTTGGCAGCCGGTCAACTGTCAAAATAAAACCAAAGAAAAGATCACTCGTTGAACGGGAACTAGAAACGAGTTTAACTGCAAGAGTAACATCTCCAGTCACTTATGGGGAGGGTATGAGCACCAGCAGGTATGGCAGAGCTCGCCGTATAAAAACTAAATCTGAATATAATGAAAAAAAAATTACACCCGATGTGAAGTCACCAATTACTGAGAAATCTCCCACTACAACTCAATCACCAGTGTATAAGATGCATGCATCAAATTCACCATTGAGAGCGGAATCCCCTATGAAAAATCCAATGGCGACATCTATGGAGTCACAAATTGAAAACATCTACCAGGAAAACATATCGCTCAGCAGATTTACTAATGAAGAGGTCACAAACCCATCTCCTGCAAAGAAATTTCCGAAAGTCTATATAAGAAAAGATTTAATACAGAAAAGAGAAGCAGAGGAGACTGTAGTTTTGATCAAAAACATTTTTTCACCAGCCAAAAGTGGTCAGAAGAAGTCCAATTCACATTTGAATAACATTCTAGAGAGGTCTTCGGAGAGGTATAATTTGAGTTCTGGGAAAACTCAGAATGGTTACTTAGATAATTCTTCTGTAGTGAAAACATTGGACTTTGATAGTAAGAAGAAGAAGAAAGAGAATAAGGATGTTAAGAATCTGTCGAAGAGTGAGTTGTTTGAATTGGAAGCTAAATGTCCATATCAGGTTGGGGATCTGGCGTGGGCTAGGATGGGGACATATCCGTTCTGGCCATGTATTGTTACAAGAGATCCGACACATGGAGTGTTTGTTAAAAAGAAGTGTAAGTATATCTGTTGATGTTATATTGACAATTTAAAAAAACTGTATTACATTGTAATAATGTAATTATATATGCATAACTAACTACATCATTACTGCCAAACATTATATGATACCTGAATGATATGCAGAAAAAGGTATTGTCTGATTAACATGTTGATCATATAATTATGTTTTTTTTCACTGGTATAATTTAAAAAAAAAACAATTGAATTTTCAAAATTCAACAACTAACAAAGGGTATGTCTATCAAGTGATAAGATTATTGTCAGCAATTTAAAAAAAAATGGAGACAAGTATAGTATTAATTTATTGAATTGACACTTGTTGGAGTTGACTGAACTCATGAACTATCATGTAAGAAAGAGACATACTCTACAAAGATTTGTACAAGTATTTACCAAATACCACTCACTCAGTATATTTGCAATATTGCAAATGTTTGCACACAGATATGGGAGCACTGTTTGGAACATTAGGGAAATTGCTAATATTGGGTGCTGGACTTTGCAACCACCTGGCTTGAAAACTGACCCACTAAGGGTAAACACCACCAGATAATGGCTAAATTTATGGGTTTGACACTCCTAGGCTGACAACAAAGCCATCAGTTCAGGCTAGTAAAACAAAAATTGTTTGCTGTATTAATTCATAACAGCATTCATTGTCCTGTTTGTAAATATGTAATTAATTTTAGTTCTTCAAATAAAATTTTAGGTATAACAGCTTAAGGTTGGACGCTCACTGCATAGTCGAGGCGGTCGGGCATTGCGCCTTTTTTTTTTAAACTGCTCGTCTGGCAATAAAAATGTAGAGGAAGCTAGGCGCGGGCGCAACAGGATCGTGGTCCGTCAGACGCATGTGGCTCAACTCTTTATTTCTGTATGTGTTGACGAGACTGTCAAAATTTCAACCATATTAAAGCGATCATCTTCCGAAAATCCCTACAATGCATACAGTCTCAGAATGTTCATTGCCATGGTACTGACGTCATTGTCTCGAGCGTGATTCGACTTTGCTGTGAGCAACTGACATGATATCTTATTTGACCCAATTTGACTTTGCAGTGTTTGGCCGCATCGAGCGTGACGTCATCCACGTGACATTCTTCGGCGACAACGGCCGCCGCGGCTGGATAGTGGACAACATGCTGCGCAAGTACCTGGGACAGCTCGAGTTTGAAGCTACCAGAGAGAACTTCACTCCAGAGGTATGTCAGAAATCCGTGGTTATGTGTATTGATCCTGTATGTTTCTGTCTGAACAGGCCTTAACACAGTTTACCTATATTAATTTGGTAATATGTAGATGCGGTGCAGTATTATTTAATTTAATTTTACCTAATGTATCCAAATTAACAGAGTAAAATGAATGTCACAAATTTGTAAGAATACTATTACGATACGAAAACTATGCGTCTAAGAATCTATGACACATCCATGACGTGTTTCTTATTGTTACAGGATAAGAAGAAGGATCCTAGATTGTATGCTGCGTACTTCGTATCCGATAAGAAACAAGCATTCTGGAACACATCAGTCGAAGAAGCTGAGATGCTGTTACGGGAGCCAAAGAGATTGAGGATAGACATCTTCAATGATATGCTAGAAAAATCTAGATGTACCCAACCTAGACTGAGTAAAAGCAGTAAAATCTCTAGGACTGACAGTGACGTTTCACTCAGCGAGAGTCTCTACGATAGTCTGTTTTCCGAAGACGATGGTAAAACAGACAACACTGATCGCTCTAGGAATAAAGCCCTAGATGTGTCCGATGTAGTAACAGCATGCCTAGACAATATGGCCGCTAAAACTGGTATTACTAAGATTCAGAGACAATCGCACATGGATAGGTGGCTCCAGAAAGCAAAGTCCAAAACGCCGGAAAAAATCCAGGCTGTTAATAAATTCGAAAAAGAAAAAGGGAGCTCTAAGAAGAAGAAGAAAACTCCTTGCAAGGAGGTCAGAGTGCAGAGTGCTTATAGTCTAAGGAGATCTAATCACGGATCTCAGAACCTACTGCCATATCAGAACGAACACGATTATAGTAAAAAAACTCAATACACAGACGATTCGGAGGATACAGATAATCAATCTGTAGAACCTGCAAATGGTATTGGTATTATATCTAAAGTCGAAAGTCTGAGTGATAAATCAAAAAAATATTCCCAAGAAATCAGAACTGATGGAAGTAGTATTAATTCAGATGACCTCAAAGAGTCAATGAATGCAAATGATACTTGCGATTATCTTGATAGTACTCAGAATTATGTAGACGAATGTAAAGTAACTGATAATACACAAGCAATCGGAACTGATGGAAGTACTATTGATTCAGATGACCCCAAAGAGTCAATGGATGCAAATGATACTTGCGATACTCTTGATAGTACTGAGAATCATGTAGAAATATGTAAAGTAGCTGATAATACAGCTATCACAGAAGTGCCTGATGATATAACTATACACTCTGAACAAATGGATATAAATATAAAGAGTCCACTGCCTGAATTACAATCTAATAATTTTGGTGATAAAAATAAAGAAATCAATTGCCACACTAGAAAAGATACAGAAATGACAAATGAATTTGGAACTAATGTAGAACAAACTGTTGATAGTGATAGTCAAAATGAGGAAACGACTCAAAATATGACAGCTTGTAATATGCTTGTAGATAAGAAAGAAGATAGTGAAGAAAGTATTAACAACTGTATAGAAGTCACAGAAAAAGACAAAGGTAAAGCTAGTGGAGAAGTATTTAGAGCCAATACAATATCTGAAATTGAAAATCAATTGGATAAAACTGACAATAGTAAAACTGATTTTGTAAAAAAAGAACTATACGAAAGCGAGACCATAAATGAAATGGAACTTAAAACTGATGCTCCACTAGAATCCATAAATAATCTAGAAGAAAAAAATATTTCTTACGACTACGACAGTGATTCTGATGCACCACTTCCATACAGTCCTCTGTCTGTAGATCTAAATAAGGAGAAATCTAGGTTAGAAGAACTTAATGATGAAGAATTGACCGCCCAGGTTTGGAATGAATCAGAAACACCAACTGAAAAATCTAAAGATATACTCAATACTGATATACCTGAATCGGATACAAATCATAATTTGAATTCCCTTGATGAGTATAAAAATATGATTACTGATTTCGATAGTCATGGACGCGTCATTTGTGATAATTATGATACTAAAGTTACTACAGGTCAATACATTTCCGAATTAACCAAAACTAAAAACTATGTAAAAACACCAAGTGATACTCCTAAAAAAATACCTGTATTAGAAGAACTAAACAATTTGACTTTGGTTGAAGAAGAAAAACAGCTTGAGGATCAATTAAAATATAAACCAATTGATAGTACTTTAGTCAAAACAACGAGACAGGACGTTCCAAAAGAAAGGGGACATAAAACATATCCTGAACTGAATTATATAGTAAAGAGTCCTATAGATATTAAAGAATCAAATGAAATGGAAAAATATGTAAAATGTGATAATACCGGTACTATTGGTAATAATATAAATAACGAAATAACAAATTCTAAAAAAGTATGTACAGAAGATCATTCTGTTACAAGTAAAATAATAATAAATGGTGGGTTGGACAACGATACAGATAATGAATTGACAAAAATACAAGAAACTCATAATAATGATATTACAGAACCCATCAAAGAGAATGGCTTCTATGAAAAAGGCAAGTACAAATATGATTATGATATAGAGACAGCATCCATTCACTCCGAAGATAGTATAGAATCTTCTAAATCGGAAAGTAGAAAAAAATTACGCGTAAAAGATAAAAATCAAGATAATCCTTTAGACAACCCTGAATTTGTTAAGTATTTGGAATTTCGACAAGATGCTATAATGGATGAGAACCCAGAGTTAAGTCAAAAGGAAATAGTAGCTTATTTGCATAAGACTTGGCTTTACGAAGAGAATCTTAAAACGGATACTAAGAAAAATGACGATTTGCTTCATCAGAACTTAGTTAAAGGACTTAGTAAGGGACCCACTCGAATAGTACGAAAGAAAACCTTAACTGTTAGAGCCAATAAATCGAAATTATTTACAAGAGCGAAAAGTAAAGATGTTTCAAAAGATAATACGAATATGACCTCAAAAGAATCAATTGTTTCTGAAAATTGTGATGTAAATAAAAAATCTGCACTGAAGCCTGAATCAAATAGTCCGATAGACGAAATAGTTGATGATTTTAAAGAGAGTAAAGATTCTAATTTAAATATTTGTAAGGAAAATGACATAGACAAATTATCAATGACCTCTTGCGATAGTACTAAAGTATCAATGACTTCTTGCGATAGTACTTTAGTAAAACAGGAAAATGTAGACCATAAAGATAAAATGGACGTAATATCTTTAGATTCCGCCGATTTTGATGATGAAAAACGTATTGGACCAACAATACTTGATGAATTTAAAAACGAAATTGTTCAAGAGAAACATAAAGACTACAGAGATTATGATGGTGATTCTATAGACTCGGAAGATAGTGAGGTGCCATTAATTAAATGTAAACTTCGTTCCAGGCAATTAAACAGTAAAGATTATAAAGAAACCAGTGTTGATAAAGTTAAAAACGAAAAAGAAGCGGACGTGGTGTCTATAAATTCTGAAGACAGTGAAGCATCTATAGGTAGACGAAAGAAAAAGAAATGTGATGAAAAAGTCCTTGATGATCCTGAATTTATGAAATACTTAGAACTGAGGCAAGATGCGTTAATAGACGAAAACCCACAACTATCACAAGAAGAAATTACAACTTACTTGTATCAAACGTGGTTATATGAAGAGAATTCAAAATCGGACCTTAAAAGAAGTGAGGAAATAGAACAATTAGGTTTAGTTAAAGGTCTCAATGATAATGTACAACAGCCAAAGAAAATCAGACGTAGTAAGATAAAAACTGAGAAAGAAACCGTTGACGATGATGTTATTTCAAAGGAAAAGCCCAAGAGGAAAATACTAAAAGCTTGTTATAATGAAGAATATTCAGACATAGAGGAAGAGATCGAATATTTTGAAATATTCAAAGCTAAACACAAAGGAATTAAACCTAAAATTGAAACTCTGAATGATGGCGAAGAAAAAACTATCGATGAAGATAAACAAATCGAAGTTCCAGAAGTAACAGAAGACATTATTGAAGTATATGATGAGGTAGAACAATATTTCGAAGACCTGACAAAGCCGAAACCCAACGTTTTCAAAGGTCTACTTCGAGAGAAAGTTTGCGAGATTTGCGAAAAGACCGGCAACTTAGTTAAATGTAAAGGCTGCAATGGAATGTTCCACGTAGATTGCGTTAATAAAGAGACAGAAGTAGTAGAAGTCCAGATTCCGACAAGAGGTAGAAAGAAAAAGAAAAAAGCAGGTCGTAAACCAAAGGGCTTAGAAGATTCTGAGAATCATGAAGACGGTTCTGAGGACTTGAACGCGTCTATAGAAGAAATAATCGAATTGGAATCGCACACAGTCGACGCAGACGTCTTAGAAGCCGAATTAACATCGAAAATGAAGGAAATTATCGAAAACCCGCAACCTGAATACGACTCATATTCCAGCGACGATGGTATCGACTGGAGCGATACGGTCCCGGGCAAATGCGAGTTAATCGATATAAAATTAAAACCGAGACACTCCCAAATAGATTATTCCGATTTCAAATGTAAGAACTGTCAGAAATACGACACCCCCGTGTGTTTTGTGTGCAAGAACGCGGTGTCGAAGACCGAATCAGCTGTACGCCAAAAATGTCACGTGGCCCATTGCTATAAGTACTATCATTTGGAGTGTTTGAATCATTGGCCTCAGACGCAATTCAATGGCGGTGAACCGTCCAGGAATAACAAGAAGATCAATGAGTATTTCGAAGCTATAACTTGTCCTAGACATGTGTGTCATACTTGCGTGTCGGATGACCCCAGGGGATGCAAGACGAGGTTTAGTGGTGATAAGTTAGCGAAGTGCGTGCGTTGTCCGGCGACGTATCACTCGTTTACGAAGTGCTTGCCGGCTGGGACGCAGATATTGACAGCGTCGCATATTATTTGTCCGAGGCATTATCAGCATAGGTAAGTTATTTTTGTAATTTGCCCAACCAACAAGTAAAATAAAAATGTATCTTAGGGCCTTTGCACACCACGTTTTTTAAACGCGCCGTCAACGCGAGATTGTATCGGTACGCACGCGATACAAAGCAAACAAACCGCTATGTGGAATGAAAGACCCGGTGTCGACGCGCGTTGACAGTGCGTTTATAAATTGTGGTTGTGTAAAGGCACTAAGATCAAACATTTTGGGGCTAAACCCTCCGCTAGTCCAGGGGAAAAGTTAACTATTTTAAAACCCGCAATGAAAGGAGAATAGGATAAGTTACCGTACCCTAAAAATAGTAGCCCCAAATTTATAGAGGATTTATAACTTTATCAAACGTCATATAGTACTGCGCACAAGAGTTTTGCTTTGCGCAATACTATATTACGTTTGATAAATTTATAAAACGTCTATAAATTCGGGGGTATATTTATGTAATATTTTTTTTGGAACATACAACCAGAATCTAGTATCTTAGTTTGCTCCATTAGCGTCAGTGTTACGAATAAGCCTTAACTAATGCTTATTTTGCCCACAGGCCGGGCAAGATCCCGTGTCACGTAAATACAGGGTGGTGTTTCATCTGTGCGCTGGGCGGCTCGCTCATCTGCTGTGAATACTGCCCTACGTCGTTCCACGCCGAGTGCCTTAATATTAAACCACCTGAAGGTAATACTCCACTCTATGATAAAATTATAGGATACTACTTCTTCGCTTCATGAATTATACAAATTTACCACACACATAATATGGTGTTCGACTGTATCAAAATAAGCTTTAAATTGTGGCCACCCTAAAAGATAACCTAGCTTTTTATAATTATTAGTCTTAAATTTTCTGCAAAAATATGGATTATTTTCACTAAAATCATAAATAAATTAATGTTTTTTTTTTGGTTCAGTCACGTGATCATGAACGCTCTGGATTGTTGGTTGATGCGTTATGACGTCACACCGTCGTAAACAGTGTCAGGTTGTCGCTACAAAGATATTAAAGGTTTTTTTTCATAGCACAATATCGTTTATGGAGACGTAAAGGAGTTTTCACAGAAGTGGGATGTAGAATAGGCTAGAAAAAAAAGCTATTCTCGCTTGTATCGCAGACTTTTGTTTGTTGTCAGGTGGCTACATGTGCGAGGACTGTGAAACAGGCCGGCTGCCACTGTACGGAGAGATGGTCTGGGTCAAACTGGGACATTACAGGTGAGATTCTCTAGGCGAATAATAAAATGTTTTATATATAAGGCTGCAATAATAACATGTGTTTATTATGCTATAATAGCATTTATGAACAGTCATAATTTATCATGGATTTCTATGATCCTGTTTATACAAACCAGGCGCCAGGGCGTATTACTAACTATTATTTCCAAGCAGTATACTGAACTGACACTGGCATAAATGGCACCTATTTTGTAGCTGATTGCCAACCTAAAAAAAAAGAAGAAGAACACATAAAGAGTTAGGAATACGCCCCCAGAATGTTAAACAATTCCTACCAAAATATATAATATTCCACAGATGGTGGCCCGGCATAGTCCTCCATCCTACAGAAATTCCCGAAAACATATTGGCGGTGAAACACAGCCCCGGCGAGTTCGTGGTGCGGTTCTTCGGCCAGTATGACCATTATTGGGTCAATAGGGGGAGAGTATTCCCCTTCCAGGAGGGTAGGTATTCAATGTTTTTGAACATACAGGGCCCCAAGTCTGCTAACACAATCTATTCATAATCGAATAGAAACCCCATAGTAACTGTCACTTTTGACAGATATTGTATGGGATAGCTGTCAAAAGTTACTTATTTATTTGTGTTGTATTTGTCATTGTGTTTTTGTGTCACTTTTTGGGTGGTGAGTCAAACATTGGACAATCTCACATTACGTACCTATCTGGCCATTCGTTCTTTACCGTTCATTCTCTCGCGTGTCTTAGCTTACGACGTTGACATTGGCAGAATCGTATTGGGCCTAGTCTCAATAGAAAAAGGCCAAAAGTAAAGAAAAAAAAAAGTGACTTAGTTACTATACGGTTGGTGTTCGATTATCAATCGATTGTGTGTAACCATATTTTTTTCTGTGTTTTTGTAATCTCCTCTACACTTGTCGTTGGCAGGATCATCGGTAAACGATGGAGCCATAGTTTTTAAATGGAATTGGAATTGGAATCGATTGTGTTAGCAGACTTGGAGCCCAGTACACACAGCTGACCAAAACAGACTCAAAAATGGTCTTTATTTCACAGGTGATTCGGGTCGAATATCCAGTCAGAAGTCTAAAATTGATGCCGCGTTCACAACTGCTATGGAGCATGCGCAGAGAGCGTGCGAAATATTTAAAAGTAAGCTATTAACTGTCCATTTAAATTTAAACCTTATATTCAACTAGCTGCGGCCCGCGGTGTTACCCGCGATTAAAAAGTTTGTCCTTTTTACCGGGATAAAAACTAGCCTATGTGCTATTCCAGACTAATCTATATCTGTGCTAAATTTCATCCAGATCCGTTCAGCCGTTCTGGCGTGATTGAGTAACAAACATCCATCCAAACTTTCACATTTATAATATTAGTGTGATTGCAAATGGTATTCGTACTTATTGATATGTCATAAATAAATCTAGTCGTGCTAAGCAAATACATAAAGTTAAATTTTCAATAACACGCCGTCTCATTTAATTTTAGTGGCACAACCAAACGATGAAGAATCGCTAGACATAGCGTCGTCTCTTTTACCCCCGCACTATGTGAAGCTGAAAGTGAATAAGCCGTGCGGTTCATTGTGCGGGCGACGCTTGGAGGATCCGGAGAGTTCGTTGACCCAGTGCGATTGCAACCCGCTTGATGAGGACCCTTGTGGACCTTACTCACAGTGTTTGAATAGGTAAGCTATACAACTGTAGTATATGGCCCTGCCTATCTGTATAATGTATACTTAGAGTTAGTACTTTTTTTGACCAGCTGCTTAAATCTGCCTAGCCGTTCATACATTGTTCTCACATACCCATAACTATGTACTGTTCAAAAATGGAAAAGATATTTTAAAAAAAAGCAACCATGGAGTTTCTTGCCCGTTCGTCTCCATCGGAATTGTTATTCGTTATCCGTATTGTTATTGTTGTAACGTAACTGAATAGAACTGCAACCTTACAAACTGTTTTATTCTTAACTAGCTGTCCCGGCGAACTTCGTACCGCCTCAGAATCAAATGTATGAGAAAATGAATTTATTGGTATTCTATGAAAAATTTAAACAAATCTATCCCACGGGAACCATACATTTTACCGGGATAAAAAGTAGCCCATGTGCTATTCCAGACTATAATCTATCTCTGTGCCAAATTTCATCCAGATCCGTTCAGCCGTTCTGGCGTGAAAGAGTAACAAACATCCATCCATACATCCATCCAAACTTTCACATTTATAATATTAGTAAATTAGTAATATTAGTATAGATTCACCCTGGTACATATTTACAAACAAACTTTTCGTCGTATTTGATCTTTCTATTTTATGCTTGTATTTAAAAACCTCAATGTTTCGTTTATATCTACAGTTTCCAACAACCAATTCCAATGAGATAACAATAGAATCTCCATACAATTGAAAATAATTATTCAAATTAGCTCGTCATTGTAATGATTGTTGTTTATTTTATCACCAGAATGCTGCTAACGGAATGCGGGCCCACGTGTCGGGCTGGCGACAGATGCAACAACAGGGCGTTCGAAAAGCGTCTCTACCCCAAGCTCGTGCCTTACAGAACACCCTCTAGGGGTTGGGGGTTGAAGACATTAGAGAACATTAAAGCAGGTAACATCCAGTTATCTATACAGGGAGTATGGGGCATGGTAACGAAAACTTTGTGTAATAAAGATAACACTTAATGCCTATAATCTATACAAATAAATAAAATTGGAGAGTCTGTTTGTAATATTCAAATAACCGCCTTTTACTAAGTGCATTTGGATGTATACACGGTACATATACCAATATAAAAAAAATAAAAAAATATATAATAATAATTTTGAATGCGTAATGGCACCTTAAGACACGATGTAAAAATTGGGCTGAATACAGGTCAATTCGTGATCGAGTACGTCGGCGAGCTGTTGGACGAGGACGAATTCCGGCGACGCATGGCGAGGATGCACGAGATGCGAGACGAGAACTACTACTTCCTGACGCTAGACAAGGAGAGGATGATCGA
The DNA here is from genome assembly GCA_905404115.1 of Pheosia gnoma. Taxonomy (NCBI): domain Eukaryota; kingdom Metazoa; phylum Arthropoda; class Insecta; order Lepidoptera; family Notodontidae; genus Pheosia; species Pheosia gnoma. Next base: position 1,580,275 of record FR989916.1, read on the forward strand.
CGCCGGGCCCAAGGGCAACCTTGCCAGGTGAGAGGCAGGACTTCTTTCTTTACAACTAACAAACGCTATTGGTCTCATATGATGTTTACAGCTTCACCTCAAGAGAGTGAGACACGGAGTATATACAGAGCAGGTGGGTTATTTTAAATCATTCGGAATCGATATCGGAAACGGATTTGAAACTTTCCGATGTTGGTGTCGCTCCCGACGAGCTTTCCGACGGAAACTTTTTGAAAAAACGATTTGGTACAGCAATCGAGAAACATCGAAGATAATCAAATTCGGAAATTTTAATAGCCATAACGGTAATCCAGTTCGGAAGTTTTCGATTCCGTTTCCGATATCGATTAAGAATGTTTTAAAATAACCCCGCAGGAGGTGTCCTAACCAACTGTGTACTGCGATTCCCAGTAAAGTCCTGACGTCATTGCGGTGGGCGTGGCCTCAGTCAGTCTGTCGCCGGTCGTCCATTAAACAGCACGCTCGCGTTGGCATCCGACCTCATTATTCAGTCGCGATTTTTTTTTGTTATGTCAGTCACATGGCTAAGTTAAATGTATAAGTATTTCCTGATTAGCGTAGATTTATTTATACATGGCCTCTGCTTCATAGGTTCATGAATCATTGCTGCGAGCCGAACTGCGAAACGCAGAAGTGGACCGTTCTCGGCGACGTGCGCGTCGGACTGTTCGCCTTGTACGACATACCGGCTGTGAGTACTAACATAATAGGCAACATGCGTTTTTTTTTTAATTCAAAGATTCGAAATTTAACCCTTAGTAGCCTGATTTACGAAAGTGATTTATTTTTAATATTACTGTGTTTAATGTTACTGTGTTTAATAATAATGACATTTGATTTTTTTTTTAATTTCGTTGGAAAGAATATTATACAACAGTAAAATACGTACAGCCAACCTATAAAAAAAAACTAATAGTAATGTGAACATTCGGTTTAAAAGATTGGTATCAAAATTGAAACTCTAGGCTAATAAGGGTTAAATCTTTTAAAAATTATTGGTACATGTATAGTTTGCATTTTTTTTTTGCTTATGACTGTGGCATAGACACTGACCTCTATATATACATCGTAATATATAGAGGTACTTGTATATATAGACGACACGTCGAAGACGACGGAGCGTACTTGTATATATATAGACGTCAGTGGGCATAGAGCATTGCATTTGCTTTAAAACAAACATAGATCATTGCCGTTTATACAAACTTTGGAGTATTTTATCGCTTATTAATATATAGAAACATTCATTACAATCGCGGTCGTAAACAACCAAAATTACATCGCAATGATGTCAAAATGTTTCGTAAACAATTCAAACCACCGAAACACCCTTAATAGCCTAGAGTTTCAATTTTGATACCAATCTTTTAAACCGAATGTTCACATTACTATTAGTTTTTTTTTATAGGTTGGCTGTACGTATTTTACTGTTGTATAATATTCTTTCCAACGAAATTAAAAATAATCAAATGTCATTATTATTAAACACAGTAACATTAAACACAGTAATATTAAAAATAAATCACTTTCGTAAATCAGGCTACTAAGGGTTAACCGCATCCGCTACTAGCGCTTACACCTTCATAATTTCATTTGGTTCAGGAATAATGCGGGTTCAAATTAACACGCCAAATTCAAATTACAGAATAGCGAAGTGACGTTCAACTACAATCTCGAGTGTGCGGGTATCGACAAGAAGCGCTGCATGTGCGGGGCCAAACGTTGCTCCGGGTACATCGGAGCTAAGCCGAAGCAGGTATACACATCATCAGTCAAAATTTTCCTCCAACTCCTCCTATTTTTATCTTTCGATTAAATTCGTGCGGGTTCCAAGACAAGTATCCCGGGACTCGCCGAGGGTCAAACCTCGGTGTCTTCATTGGACACCACTGTAGATCCTGGCTTACAGGAGTAGCAGTGGTGGGAGCGTGTGGCGGGCCTAGTCACATATAAAAAAAAATATCATCAGTCATCATCATCACCTTAGAGTAATTCACATGGCGCCGCCTACACTCAACTTGTTTTTGTTTCTGTGTTTTGTTTTTTTTTCTTATATCAATTCTTGAGAGAAGAAGCCTGGGTGTGGCATCGACGGAACTTTTGCCAAAAACATTGCCCATTTGCCCATAAGCTGTATATAATAGGTTTATCTCGCTCACTGCCATTTTGAATCGCTTTGAATCTTTACCCATATTAAAGGACGAAAGATCACAATCATTGTAAAAAAAAATCTTTCTATACTCAGCCATCTAGTGCGAGATGATGAATTGTAAAATAATCTGAATTCTAAATTCTAAAATAAAGTTACCTCTAATGTTTGGAAATTAATAGTTTAAATTTAAGATTTAACAAAAATAGTGTAAAATACCCCTTAAAAGGGAAGATAACGATCACGTTTATGTATATAATATATGTGTATACAGTGTTTGATTTTTCTGTGTGAAGACAAGCCAGTACCATTTCACAGTGCACTTAGTACGTAGTGTTATATATTTTTTTCGGGAATGTGACCTTTATAGCTTACCAATATGACCCCTTAAAATATGTTACACTATTATTGTTATTTTTTTTATTTATATAATTATGTCCATGTGGGCACCACCCTATAGAATGTCGATATCAACATAAATCTCTGTACTTCCAGGATGACCAATCAAAAAAGAATAAATTACCCGGCAAAAGAATATATAAAAAACGCAAAACCACTGAAGAATCTCCGTCAACGAGCAAAAACAAGGCGAAACGACCAATAGGTCGGCCACCCAAGCCGAGAGAGCTATCCGAGATCGAAAAAGACTTGCTTATCATCAAGAACGCCACCAACGGACTATCCAGCGATGAGTCCGGACGGAGTCTCAGCTCCGACTGCGACAGAAACACGAAGGCTCTGAAGAGAAAAAGAGTCAGCTTTTCAACGGAGGAAGTGATTTTGTGCAACGGTACCGAGTGCCCGAGTGTTAAGAAACCAAAATTGGATAGTGAACATTGTGTTGGTGATTGAACTAATACCTTTTGTGGATATGGACTTTTAACTACAGTCGAGTTATGCGTCGCGAAGCTAGCGAGCGAGCGATTGGCTCCTGCTTGGGATTTTCGCTCGCTTTTAGCACATGGTGATTGAAGGGTACGCTCGAATCAAGCATTGTGGAGCTAGCGAGCGAGCGATTGGCTTCTGTTTGGGAATTTCGCTCGCTCTTAGCACATAATGATGGAAGGCTATGCTCGAATTAAGCATTGTGGAGCTAGCGAGCGAGCGATTGGCTTCTGTTTGGGAATTTCGCTCGCTCTTAGCACATAATGATGGAAGGCTATGCTCGAATTAAGCATTGTGAAGCTAGCGAGCGAGCGATTGGTAATTTCTTATTGGTAATTTCGCTCACTCTTAATAGTCACGCGAGATTCTACATATACAATGCTGGTACCATCGGTAGCCGCTATTCGTTCGCTAACATGTATGCTGTAGACTAAACACAAACTATTTACGTAGCATTGTGTTAACTTATGTGTGTTGTATCCCACTCACATAGAAGAATGAAAGTGACAGCATGCTATCTCGATGACGTGACGATTACGTTAGCGCTTCGTGCTACGGACACAGTTTGGGGGATTCTTTACCTTTACGCATGCCTATAAAGTATCGTAATATTTAGTTTACCCAAAGTTTTTTGGTTTATGTCACCTTAGTATCGACATTTCTCTTTAAATATCTGTAAATATAGACTATACTTGAATATATAATAGGCCACAGATGTACGGTGCAACTAATTAGTCGCGCGATGTTGCGACACAATTGTTCTCGTAGAGTACAACTAGTTTAAAGATGCTGTGATAGCTTTTCGCGACTGCCGACAGTTAAACGAATATAAGTGGCGACATCGGGCAATGTCGCGCGACATGTTGACCGACATATTGTCGCTCAGTAAACACGCGGCCTATGACGTCATGGGAACGTAGTTTAAAAGCGAATGTCGCCTTAATCATTAGGACAGTAATGTTGAAAATAAGAAATAATGTTCAAATAAGATTACGGAGCCCAATATTTTTAGATAAATGCCAAATCATTAGTTCTTTTGTTGTATTTTATACTAAATAAATTTTTTAGACGTAGTTCGGATTTTAATGATGAAATATTATATAAACCTTACACTACTAGGAATTGAAACTAGGGCCACCTTCCCATCACAATCTATTCATAGTTGGATTTTAGTTATGGCATACTAAAAGTCACATTTGACAGAGTTCCGATACGAAATAATATCGCCAGACGAACACCAACTATATGGCCCCACGTTTGGATTATGGGTATCTCACAATGGACTGGGGGCGAACTCGGTATATAATAATTATATAGACATTAAACATCCATGACTCGGGAACAAACATTCGTGCTCATCACAAGTTTGTGCATACTGGGATTCAAACCCTCGGCACACAAAGCAGGGTCAGTATCAAAATCTATCAATACTGATTTTGTTAGAAAATTCGAGCTCTCCGGGGACAATTTGACATTCATCCTAAAATGGACCTTATTAGGCTTAAAATGTGTTATACACTATTTAGACCTTATTTTTTTTATGACTCCGCCTATTGCTGTAAATAGAGGTTATGACGTCGAAGCGGAATTTGGATACGTTAAATTTGGGGCCATAGGCAAGGTCCTAGCCAGGTGTTCACCTCGGAAGGGGTCCAGCTCCGGACTGGATACATTAGTGAGTATCTATGTATAAAATAGACAACCCTGGGAGGTTTGGGAGTTTATCTACGGCCTACGGCCTTGGCCATAGGGTGGGTCATATACGAAGACACCTTGTAATTAAACATTGCAGAATTAACTGGCAATGAAGGACTTTAAAATGATACGGACAGTTCATATCATAATTATGGCTGAAGAATGACAGTTTTAATCACAAAACTCGTGTACAAACCATATAAAATGGTTAATAATAGATCTTCCAATGTGTATAAAATTTTAGTTTATAAGACAATTGACTCTTTATTACAACCTGATTCTGTTAAATACTTACACAAAATTGAAACTTAAATTTACAATGATACAGTTCAAATTATCAAAATATATGATAGGCTCAAAATTTATAGACTCGCCTAGATTGTTTATAATATATTTTTATTTAGAAAAAAAAAATATACCTCATTGTGTATCACGTCCAACGCCCTTATCTCATTTCTAATGTGTAAAAAAGACAGCAATAATGTTGTGTAAAAGAATCAAGGTTAGCTTTATACTTTTTAAATTACCAATGTTGTTACTTCAAAAGGTATGTTGTATCCCACTGTGCTGGACATAGGAACTATTTTGGATTAGCATGGAGTAATTTCATTGGTTCTGAAGCAGTGGCTTGCACTCGAAATAAAGTATTGTACATTGATTTGATGTTGTTATTGTTGAAAATAATTGTTGGTAGTGCCCCTGCTTTCTATACCGAGGGTACCGTGTTTGAATCCTGGTACGGGCAAACGTATAACTTATATTGTAGGTATCAATACAAATGGAATACTGTTCTTTGGGAAATGCATACCTTGAGTCTGAGAACGGCTGGAACGAATTGAAATATTTTTTGAAATGTTCAAAATAAAAAAGAATAAAAATTTGGGCAAAACTCAAAATACTTTTTTTAACAAGACAACACTTGTCTGAAGGGCTATCTACTATATAATAAAAATGAAATGCGGTTCGCTGGTAAGCGCATCACTTGAGTACGTCTGAACCGATTTGGCAAATTTTTCTTTTACAATGGCGAGACAGCTAGTCTATACATCTATACATATAAATAAAATTGGGGTGTGTTTGTAATATTAAAATAACCGCTTTTTACTAAGTGCATTTGGATGTATACACGTTACCTATACCGAAACAACATTTTTTAAAATGTTTGTCTGTCTGTCTGTCTGTCTGTTTGTTCCGGCTAATCTCTGAAATGGCTGGACCGATTTTGACGGGATTTTCACTGGCAGATAGCTGATGTAACAAGGAGTAACTTAGGTAACTTTTATTTTAGAAAAAAATAGGATCTCACGAAAAAAAATTTAAAACCAATGTTGCAGCGCAGCGCCTGATTAAGTTTGATAGCAACAACCTGCAATGCGTCCCGCGGGCTCAGAATGGGCGAGCAGGCTGTTGTCAACGGTTGTCTTTGTTAAATACCACGCGGACGAAGTCGCGGGCAACAGCTAGTTTAAAATAAAACTTAATAATTATACAAACTACGCAGCACACCTCTCTACACCCCTGAGCTGTTTACGCCAGTGTTGCCCCGCCATCGTCTTATATGAAGGCCTTTTTGAGGGGCCCACCTAAAGAGCGGCGAGTCGCCACCTGCCAATAGTGATTAGATAAAAGCTGATTATGGCAGGTGTCCGCAACCCTTCCAATATTCCCATCTCAACCCAACCTCAATCCATTGTCCCATTTATCTTTCCATATTCCTGCAATAGTTCCTCCGCCTGTTGAGGTCAATTCGCTGTTTATGCTATCAAAAAGGGCCTCTACGTGTTCCAAAGATCCGAGTATAGCCCGTGTGGTGAGAGACATAATAATACAAGCCCTTTCTAATATCCCACTGTTGGGCACGGGCCTCCCCACAATGCGAGGGGGAATAGGCCATAGTTCACGCGTTGGCCCAGTTCCCGTTGGCGGACTTCACACATCTTTCAAGGGACTCTCACAGACACGCAGGTTTCCTCACGATGTTTTCCTTCACCGTTTAGGAAATAAAACTAAATATACATAGAATAGATAAATGTGTATAATCAAAGCAAGCGTACATGTACAGTACAGACCAAAGACAAGCTTACATAGCATCTTGTATCTGGCTTCGCTTAAATGCATTATTAATTTGTACCTCCTGTTGATAACAAATTCCGTGCACCACAGTAACTGAAAAATAATAAAACCTTTTTTTATATCGCCACAACTATACGGTCCCACACTGAGCAACGCTTGTATAATGGGTACTGTACAATGGACTGAGGGCGAACTCAGTATATAATCACACCTCACACTATCACACAAATATTATAAATGTGAAAGTTTGGATGGATGGATGGATGTTTGTTATCAATCACGCCAGTATGGCAGAACGGATCTGGATGAAATTTGGCATAGAGATAGATTATAGTCTGAAATAGCACATAGGCTACTTTTTATCCCGGTAAAAACGGCATACTTTTTAATCGCGGGTAACACCGCGGGGCGCATCTAGTACTTATATATACATTAAACACTTGGGTACAAACATTCGTGTTCATCATACAAAGTTTGTACCAGATTCGCATCCGAGAACCTTGACATAGAAAACAAGGTCAACTGCGCTAATCAGGTCGCCTTACTCCCTAAAGCAGTAAAGGTTCATTATAGTACGCCCATGTTTCGCCCGGGATAGATGGCGGTCATGTAAATATTGACTGACAAACAACGCACAGCCCAAACTCGTGGACCAAGAAGGATGAAATTTTGCATAGGTATTGCTTATACAAGGTATAACAAAAAATGTGTAAAATGTTTTAACCGATGAATCAGTAAGTTATATGGATCACGTTGATGTATAAAACTAGCACCCGCGGTGTTACCCGCGATTAAAAAGTATGTCCTTTTTACCGGGATAAAAAGTAGCCTATGTGCTATTCCAGACTATAATCTATCTCAGTGCCAAATTTCATCCAAATCCGTTCAGCCGTTCTGGCGTGATTGAGTTACAAACATCCATCTATCCAAACTTTCACATTTATAATATTAGTGGGAAATTAAGCTAAACTGGCTCACTAGACTGTCCTGCGAACTGGCCTCGTGTACGAAAGTCACAAGGACCAGCAAGTCTAACTTACGGCTCCAAAAGCAGCAATGAAAAAACAGCCAGTCTTCAAACCGCAATTGTATCTCATGTTGTCTGGATCGTTGATCACCAAGAAGTTGGTCAGCATTCTTTTCTCGACTGTGACTGAATTCGGCGTTGCCATTATTTTGTATATTAATTTTATCAAGCTTGGTTAGTCTGAGGTTCCCTATGTATAATTTGGTATGTATCTAATAGAATAAATTATTATTTAAACCGTTATTTCCTCTATGGTAAAATTTTCATAACTTGATTTTGACATTTCGAGCCAGAGACAAGAGATCACAGAGAAAATATCACTACCTTCATCTTCTTCTTTTACGAATGAAATGCGATGAAATAAAATGGATATGAATATGGCCTCACCCACAACTTAGCGGGTATTTTGCCAATGTCAAGTAATTAATAGCAATAACACATTATAAATACAATAATGGATGTGACATGATGAAATGAAAATGGCATGTGATACTCTATCACTACCTTATAGGTAATGGAAGAATTCTACCTCTTTAGGTACCCATATTCATCTGACACCAATATTTCAGTACCTACATCAGAAATACTTACTTAAAACCAAATTTAATGAACTGAGGTATTGGTAGAAGCAGTCCCGAAGGTGGCTCCTGAAATGTCGAGCGATAATGAAATTATTACGAGGGCTGACCCCGGGCGAACGCTAATAATATCATTACGACGCTTAGCTGTAACAGGGTAGGGATCCCTCCCAAGAAGCTAACATACCAACATTAGGTAGGTATCATTACAACGTTATACAATAATTATAATATTAGGTAGGTACTTTTCATGAAGATACTGGCCCCAATTGTCAAAGCGTGGTGAAACAAAGCCTATAATGTTCACAGATAGTTCAGCTTTCTATATTTGAAACAATTTTCGGAATTGGACCCATAGCGCTTAAGGTTAGCTTATAGAAGCGTTGCGTAAACTTACAACTCTTAAACTAAAGTGCTTGGGAAACTCTCATAGCGCGTTTCAGGATTGCATGGAGATCGTCAGCGCCATCTGTTTTGAAGCGAGGTTGATGAGGTCGCTACAGTTACCAATATCATTACGCCTGTATTCAGAAGGGATAGTAGAGGTGCACTTTAGTACGAATAGTTTCTGCTGAGTAGATTATTATCTATGTAGTTATAGTAAATACTCTTTAGTTAATACCTATCAACACGCGGATCAAAGACTTCAAAAGCACTAAGTAGGCAGGTACTCTCCTTTAAAACATCACTTAACTATTTATCTCCAAGGCAAGTTTTGCCTTACCTCTTAAGACAAGTGGCCCTTAAGCACAATACATAAGCGTGTGTATGTACTTTGGATAAATACATTATGTATGTGGTTAGATGAGGGTAAGTGCTCCGGTCGCGGAGAGCCGCGCAGAACAAAGATCTCGTGTGAAACAAGAGTGCTACTATTGGTTCGGAATTAAAACTCGAAGTTGGCAATACCTACTGGTTTATCCATATATAGGCAATCCAGGCAATTGCCTATTGGCCCGCTACCTCTTAGGGGCCCCACGGCCCGTGAGAAAAAGAAGTCTCAAGTCAGTTAAGGTAACTATACCTATGCACAGATATACGTTATATATTAGGTACTACTGAGGAATAGTGTTAAAAATGTAAGCATGCATTCATTCCATGACTCATTCGTTCAACTGATTCATTCAAATGTATTTCATTCAATGGAAACCGAATTAAGTTAGTTTGAATTCCAGCAACCTAACTTGTGTTTATTTGATGCATTCTTTTTCGTTTTCAAGAGTTTACGTATTATTTTTTATTAAGCACAATTTCAATAAAGGGTTAGAATACACAAATTTGAAGTTAATCCAGTAAGAGCCTACTTTTAAATTCAAAGCCCATACTAGTAAATAAAACGGTTTAAATACTAGGTACCTATTTAAGGGGAGAGGGGCCCAAAGACTTACATTGCCTAGAGACCCTGTACATGGTTTAATCCGGCCCTGGGCATTAGCATTTATTGTTTAATTACCTAACAATTAGCCCTCTGCTGGGCATCAGCCTCTCCTCAATATAGGGGGATTCAGGCTATACCCACCATGCGGGCTCAATACGAGTTGACGAACTTCGCACATCATTCGAGAACTACTAAGCTAAGCATGTACCCGTCGACATCGAAAATCATTCTGTCACTGTCATTCACATTTATAAAACTTGTCGTGTGAGCAGGACAGAAAACGCATAAATTACTGCAACGCTACGTAAAAAGATGCTGCTAAAGCAAGTTCTCTCAGACATGCAGGTATTCTCACGATGTTTTCCTTCACCGTTTACAAATGACAATTATGGTTGAAAATGAGATTTGTACATGCGATACAGAAATCCGATTCGAGAATCGAGAAACAATAGTCCACCCCGGAGGCATTTTATCGCAAGTGTAAAACAACTCAAGATCTACATTTGACGGTAGCTACCTAGGTACAATTAGTTTTACGAATATCTACTTAGTTTGGCAGTTGTTGCGGACAACGTTAATACCCAATTGAAAGGTTAAGAAAATTTCCTGACTTATATTAAAAGGTTCCTGCTTAAATGTAGGGGCAATAAAAGCAGGTGCAACCAGCATAGGCACCAAAGTCACTACCTAGGTAGATACATGTGAGGTGTTAATGAAGTTTGCAGAGAAAGTTTGATTTTCAACGCAGCCTTTTCAAGCCCTAGTTCAAGGTTCACGAGTTCAGGCATACAGGAAGTCTAAACTTTTTTTCCTCATCCTCGCGCATACCCGATAACATCGGGGGAGGCAAGCCGGTTTTGTGGGACTCCTACCAACTAAAACCCCACGGTGGTCCTTCTCCCGCCTTGTGGTGAGGGGGCCACGGGAACGCTTTCACACTTGTCTGCGACCCCACCAGCGGCTGTCCGCTTGAGCAGATGCCTCCTCCTCACGGTGGCGTGGGCCACGCCACGCCGCCTCCCTCCTCAGGGTAACTTGTATTAACGAATTACAACACTTTGAAATAATCTCGTCATTATTATGGTTCCCTAGTCAAACTAGGAGCCCTTATATTTTTTTTAAAAACAAACTAGGTATGAGAGCATTATTAAAATGTAATAGGTAGGTAGGTTTTGTTTTTTTTTTTCCGGTAAGGCAGGTAAAGTCACACAAAAATTTACAATAGATCCCTAATACCTACCTAATTGCTGAAGAAAAGCTATTGATGTACCTACAGAAAATAAATTGGCAATTTGTTTTATAGAATGCCTCCCTCGCTAACAGATAGCAAAGATTTACTACTTAGCTACTTAAGGACTACTTTATTATGTAGATACTACCTACTGGATTAGTAGGTATTTCACTGTAACAAATGCACAGACTTGTGTAGAAGTTCAGACGTAACAATGCCACTAGCAATGTGAAGCTAGCTTTCAATGCATTTGTAGTGGTAAATGCTACCACATAGGTACGTAACTTTTTGCCTAGTAAATAGACTAAGAAGTTCTGATCTGAGTTTTTTTATATGTGTGCGTTTCTGTGTGCGTGCTGCACCAGAGTTTTTAGGCTTCACTTGTAGCTCACGCCGTGTGTTGTCTGAATATTCTAACAAGTCTTTTTGTTTGGGACTAGGCCCGCCACACACTCCCACCACTGCTACTCCTGTAAGCTAGGATTTACAGTTGTGTCCCATGATGACACCGAGGTTTGACCCTCTGCGAGTCCCGGGATAAAATTGTCTTGGAACCCGCAAGAATTTAATCGAAAGATAAAAATAGGACCAGTTGGAAGAAAATTATCCACTTCTCTCCATTACCAAGCGGGAGACAAAAAAGATCTGGTAGATAAATTTCCACAGAAGTAAGACTCTTACAGCTGGACTAAGTCCAGGTGTAAGGCACCACGGAGAGTTTAAATACTAGTCGGTCCTAAATTTGTGAGCGGATTAAACTTGATTCCAGTAATAGGTATGGCAAAAACGCTTGAACGCACGGAAGGTGTCCCTGGTTTCCACAAGGTCTGTGTAGTATACTACTCCAGATGTTACTTGCAAACTATTGAGCATAATGTTCCGTTCGTTCTAACAAGTCTGTGAACAACTGTAACATTGGGCATTGTTATATAAATATAACCCTCTTTTTTGTTAAGAAAATAAATAAATATCGACAGCCAAACACCAAGCGTACCTATGGTTCCAAATTAAGCTCCGATATAAAAGTCGATACATCAACAGGTGACCTGCAATTCTGTTCACGCGGAAACTGTGTCAAATGAACGCGCGAATGCTTTCGATATGGCTGCGATGTGGATGTGAGCAGTGATGTGTTTTTCATTCGTCTCTTTGTCTGTCTAATTGGCGTTCTCAGTGACTATCTTTTTCAATTTTAACATGAATTTTACGTATTTTAGTAGTTTTTACAGATTCTCAGCGCCTTTAAAATTTATTCTAAAAAGCTCATCGGATATAAAATGCGTTTTTCCTTTTTCACCTGGACATAATAATATATGCTCACTGGTTGCATTACGCTTAAGCGCCTAGCGCCTAACGCCTTGGTGCCTAGCGCCTAACATCGTAGCGCCTAGCGCCTAGCGCCTAGCACCTAACGCCCTGGCGTCTAGCGCCTTACATCTTAGCGCCTAACGCCTAGCACCTAACGCCCCATTGCCTAGCGCCTAACATCTTAGCGCCTAGCGTATAGCGCCTAGCGCCTAATATCTTAGCGCCTAGCGCCTAACGCCTTAGCGAAAATTCAAACACACCGCCATAAATTCGAAACAAAATTATGTGACCGAAAGTCTGTTATTATACCTCCTAATTCACATGATCCGTACCTACTTAGGGCGACCTAACATTCACCTTATGATTGTACCACATCTATATTTATTTATGTAGCTTAAAGTATCTTGTATCGCAAAGGACGACAACGCGAGGTATCTCCCGAACTTGCACCCTCACTTGAAGTATTAGCTTTTGAGCGCCAGTTAGAAGTTCATGTTCCTACTTAATTACAACGATATATTGTACAAACATACCGCTATACGTAGGGCGTTGTGGCTCGGAAAACAGCGCGGGGTAGGAGCGGTGAGCTTTTTAACTAGCGATTGAAAATTATTGGGATCTGGCTGCCTGTCGGTCTGTTTGCCTGTTTTTTTGTTGACGGGGGGGAAATCTTCGAAAGATACCCGGCCTCTGTGTGGGAGAGGGCCGGGTTATGTGGGATTCTTACCCATACCCACTAAAACCCCCCCGGTGGCCGCCTTCGACACATGTTGGAGGGGCTCCGGGATCTCCAAACGGAACGCACCGGTGCCCGTCTTGTGCCTCGCCCCCTTATGGGGGCCCGCCTTGGGGGAGCCGATGTTCGCTCCCGCTGCGCCCTTGCTGCGCACGGCGGCGGGGAGCCACGCCCGCCGCCGTCCTCCTCAGGAGTCGTCATCGTCACCGGACCGGACCCAGTCGTCCTCGACCCCGAAGGTAGCCCGTTGTTTAAGGCCCTGGGCGTCGGGGCCGGTCGGTCTGTTTGCCTATCTTAACGTGCATCACGAGAAAACTCCTGGATGAATTTCAATGACACTTGGCTGGGTGATAGGATATAAAGAAATCACTAACAAGATTATTCTCTAGATATAAAAGGTTTAACACGTACAAGCACGTGTTATTTAAAAAAAATCTAATAATTCGATTTCGTTTCGAGAATGTGACGTTTATAGACTATGGACACCTTAAAATATTTTACACTATTTTTGTTAAAGTTTAAAGCAGACGTTGCATAGTTTGGCCGCATTACGGATAGAGATTTTTGTGCTGGCAATTTTGTTTTAGTTCTTATCACCCCGCTAATGTCGTGGCCCCATACCCTAACACAAGAGTACAAAGGAAACTTTTTGCCAACCTTCATGTTGTTCAGTTTTCGTGTCGTTATCAAGAGTTCCAGCTGTAAAGTAAGTAGGTATATTAAACAACTTCGACGAAATGGCTTCACTAAAAGTACATCACACGAAGTTCTATAAAGAACTTATACCTACGGCACACGAGATCGGGACAGCGCAATGAGTGAGCACAGTAAGCCAGTAGCTTAGTGCGACGCGTAATTAACTGGCTTCTCACTGACTTGAAAGGTCAGAGATAGAACGGAATTGCAAACTGGCCTTGTGTCCAGAGCTGATAAATGTTTGACTAAAAAGTTGTACTATGCTATAATAATTATACTACTCTCACCTATTTGAAACGTGATGTGTTTAAGATATATCCTGTACGTCATGTGCGAGATTATTCGTAAGATAACCGTATACTTTATAGTCTACCGTATTTAGACATTTTGTATCAAGAATTGAAAATTTTAAATACCGTCCGCTAGAGGCGCTGTTTAATTCTCCATACAAATTGTCTAAATACGGTAGACTATCCGGATCGGAACGTGACCTGAACCAAGAAGATTTGGTAAGAATCTCAGCGGGCTTTAGTATTAACTCAAAGGCGGGCTTGTTGTTCTTACAAACGTCTTTTCAACACTTGTTGTAAGTAAAAATAAATGCAATTATTCAGGTTCAAACCAAACACGGCATGTGTTTGGTTTGATTATTTATTTGCATTATTTACACTTGCATTATGTTCATTTTCTATTGGGGATTTCTAAATAAAAACGAATGTCACCCCTTATTTAACGGCTTTGCGCTTGTTAGCATGTTGGATACGACTTATATTCGGTCCAATGCTTATCTACCTCGTTCGAGGTGCCTCCGACATTGATTGGAGGCCATGCAAAGGGGATACTATTCAGAGCTATGATTATTTGTGGTTTATTTTGGGGTATAAATTATGTAAAAATACTCATTCGGACCAATCCAATTAGTCCAAACACGATACATGTGGTGATAGTTTTCGAAGAGTTGGGTAGTTTGCAGACTGTTCTGATTGCAGTATCACGTCTAAATTTTCACATTATTGCAGCGACATCTTATTTATAGAGTGTGCCTCATTTCAAGTCAATCGGGCGAGTAAAAGTAGAATATTTAACCCAATGTATGAGATAACACTACATCGACTTGGAAAATAGGTCACGCTCTTGAAACGACAGAACCGATATTCACCAAACATAGCTAAAAACCATTCCGATTAAAACAGCTTTCGAATAAAAAAAACTGCGTTGAAATCGGTCCATGCGTTTTGGTGCTACGATGCTACGGACACACAGACAGACATAGACCCCAAACTTATAACACTGCAACGCTCGTCAGGGGTTTAAAAGGATATTTGCCATATCATGATCGCATCTTCTCCATCCTCACATTAACAAGATTTACAGGGATGAAACATTTCTAAACAAATGACCATCGCATCTGAGGCCGTGCGCCGCAGTTGACTCGCGGCTTCAGAACTTTTTACACAATGTTTTCAGTTCAATTCCATGTATCGTTAAAGTGAAATACTCTGTATTCAGTAAGAGTTTTTTTATGTTTCATAAAAAAGTTTGCCGCGTGTTAAAGGATTATAAAAAAGGAAACATTTTTGTAGGGAATGTTTTAAGTAACTGTAGGTTGATAGCTAGAACTAGAGGTAGCTAGTAGCTATTCAGGTAACATATACAGTGAAAATAAGTTAAGGTGGAAGCTCAGGGTCAGGGCGCGAAATTCAAAATGTCAATGGTTTTTATTTTTTTACGAAAAATTTGGACATCTTTACGATGTAATTTAGTGTTTTGCGATATTAGCATTTTGCATTGGATGTCTCGATGTATTAAGTTTGCTTAAAAAAGTACCTAAAGCGATACAACACCGTTAAGTTAGTAAAAGTAGCGGTTTTTACAAACCTTATGGTATTGTATCGGATTAGGTTCTTTTTTAAGCAAACTTAATACATCGAAACATCCAATGCAGAATGTTAATATCGCAAAACACTAAATTACATCGTAAAGATGTCCAAATTTTTCGTAAAAAAATAAAAACCATTGACATTTTGAATTTCGCGCCCTGACCCTGAGCTTCCCCCTTAAGGCTACATAATATCAGGGCCCCAAGTCTGCTAACACAATCGATTCATAATCGAACAGCAACCGCATAGTAACTGTCACTTTTGACAGATATCCCAGACAATATCTGTCAAAAGTGACAGTTACTATGCGGTTGCTGTTCGATTATGAATCGATTGTGTTAGCAGACTTAGGGCCCAGTTATGTACCAAACAGCCGAAAGACCATCAAACTATCTAGGTACACCCATTTTAATGTGTGTACATATCCATAATGTATAGTTATGTGCATAAATCTTAAGAGGTACTACAAACTATCCCAAGAAATTAAAAATATGCACATATTTTAATAAATATTCTTTATTAGACATAATTTCTAAACTTGTATGATTACAAGTTCCACGCTCATAAACAAATGGAAGCATTTTTTAAACGATCTTCACCAGAGCGTCATTTTATAACTGTTGACCACTGTTAGAAAATAGAAGAATACTGAAAATAATTCATAATTATTTATAAAAATATTTATTTATATATATAATTATTTATATGTAATACAGTAACCGCAACCCTTCCAATAGTCCCATCCCATGTCCATCCAAAACTCAATCCATAGTCCCAATTATCTTTCCATATTCCTGCAATAGTTCCTCCGCCTGCTGAAGTCAATTCGCTGTTTATGCTATCATTTCCAGCAGTTGACCCCAGCAGGTGTCATAACATTAAATTTCTCAAAAAGGGTCTCGACGTGTTGGACCCATGTCCCCGCGCAAGCCTTCCAAAGATCCGGGTATAGCCCGTGTGGTGAGGGACATAGTAAATATATAATGGGTAGCTAATGATTCCTGCCTTTTTCCTCTGTCATGAATTATCATCAACATTCGCTGATTATAAAAATAATAACGCATTATAGAACGCATACAGAACCAACAATACAAGCGTTGCGTGATTTATAGCAGTTGCTGTGTTCATCTTCCGATTTTATCACACTAATATTATAAATGTGAAAGTTTGGATGGATGGATGGATGGATGTTTGTTACTCAATCACGCCAGAACGGCTGAACGGATCTGGATGAAATTTGGCACAGAGATAGATTATAGTCTGGAATAGCACATAGGCTACTTTTTATCCCGGTAAAAAGGACATATTTTTTAATCGCGGGTAACACCGCGGGGCGCAGCTAGTTATATCATAAATGGTGAAGCAGGTCCTAAGTAATTTAGATTTTTGAAGACATTATTGCAAATATACAGGATGATTCAGAAAGGGTATGCTAAGTCTTGAACCTGCGCTTCTTGAGCGCGTTAAAAAAATAAACTACTTGCTCTCAAAAAATCACAATTATCATTTAGTTGCGAACATTTTTATTTAAATCGACATACCGATATTCTGACTTCACATAATGATAACAAATGCGGCATAGAAGCGCAGTTTCAAGACTTAGTATGCACTTACTGGATCAGCCTGTATACGAGGCTCTACTTACGAGAGTGCCAAATCACAGCGAACACGATAGTCATAGATAACTTCTTGCTATCAGAACCTGTTATGATCTCTGTCAAGACGATAACCGTCGTGAGCACAACACTAATGCACACGAATATGAACCCACACCACACGTAAATATGGACCAATTTGTAATTATGCTGAAATAATAAGAAAAAATTACATAGGCTACCTACATTGTACGATACGTGTAGCATAGCCTCCAAAAGAATCAGAATATTTTTTTTAAATGTAAACCTGTACCTACAGTAGCTACTTATGAATCGTCAAAATCAAAAGCTACAACTTTACCACCCGTTCGGAAAGCCGTTCCTACGGAGAAGAACGGACAAGAAACTCCATGGTTGCTCGTTATGATATGATCTTATACGTTTTTGTGTAGTAGGTAAAGTCGACCAAGAAACTCCTTTATCACCTTAACATTGAATATAATTTGCACATCGTAGAATTGCAACGCCTACCTATTTTAGTCATTTGTTATTTATTTGAACTTAGAACGTATCAAATACGAACCTTAGTAGAATTTTAATTAATCAGGAGTTACGTTTATGGCCGACTTTACATTTGTATGTGTGTGTGAGAACAATGTAGGAACGGCAAGTTTCTGAAAAACAGCAGAACATGATGAAGACTGCTCACCATCATGATTCCAAGTAACAATACACCGGTGGCGATCACAAACACCACTACGCATATTATGTAGCCTATTTTCACGCCATTCTTGACTTGCTTCACTTTTTCACTCGGGAATAACTTCGATATGAATTTGTCAGCCGTTTGCAGCTCGTATGCACCCCAGGCCTGTTATAAATTGATGGCTAGTGATTAGAAGGAACACACTCGTAACATACTCGTATATAGACAGCCTTTACAATAGAGATTGATAATGAAAGATTGTGCTTGATTTTATTGGCCTATTGTGTGTGCCACTGGGCAAAGGCCTCCCCTTTCCTTCTCCATAGGATCTTGTATTGGGCATGTTGTGACCACATTTTACCCGTAAAAGTATCCAAATCATTGGATCATCTCCGGTATAAATTTCGGGCGTCCAGGGCCCCAAGTCTGATGACACAATCGATTCATAATCGAACAGCTACCGTATAGTAACTGTCACTTTTGACAGATATTGTATGGGATATCAGTCAAAAGTGACAGTTACTATGCGGTTGCTGTTCGATTATTAATCGATTGTGTTAGCAGACTTGGGGTCCTCGTTCCATTGACGCGATTTGTCTACCTTTGTAGATCCATTCGAGAAACGTGTTCAGCGAATTCCACTTCAGGTTTGCCGTCCTCTTGCCTACGTCAGTAATACGAGTAATGAAGAGCACGGTGGTATTACTGTCGCGGTTCCATCTTAAACCATCAAAAATAGTGCGCTCAATTGCTTGTTGTCAAACCATGAGTTTGGATTTCTGCAGCTCGGTAAGTGACTTGATTTGAGCACCGTAGGTTAAGACGGGTAGGATATACATGTGTTGTACTTACAAAAGATATAATGCATATAAGTATAGCGGCAGTTCTGAGTTTGATGCATCCGCAGCATTTCCTCTGGAACCCGAGGAAGTCGGCTGGCGATGCCTTCACCGGTCTTATGATTCTGTCGTCAAAGGTTTCCGGTGTGGTACACCTACAGTAGTGCAATCTAGGAAAGTAAGATATAATGATTATCATCAAGTACGGCCTGATTAGCGTGATGGAATATGGGCTTTAATACCCCTCGCATTAAGGAGAAGTATGCTGGATTAAATTGGGACCAAACACTACACGAAACGGTGCGCTGTAGGACACCTCTGTCTATCGCTTTGGGGAATATACCAAGCTTGCAGGCAGGGTGGTGGCTGCAGGGTGTATAATTTAAGTTTTAAAGAGAGAGTAAGATGGATACGCAAAATAACTTTGTCAACCAAGGAAGTTGAATAATTCAACGATGGCAACATGCACTGCGTCTTTTGGAAATGATAAAAGAGAATTTGGCGCCTATTAAAAGTCTGCTTAGGTTTGTAGAAAACTTACATTCTACACATTTTAACTGAATATTTTATACAAATAGGTAAAACACTTCTTCTTCTTCCTTTACAAAATAAAGGTAATGCCGTTCAGTTTAACATGCATGCCATAACACGCGATGTTTTTTGTTGACACAAAAGTGTTATTGACATCATAGAGTTATACCTATTCAAGGAGATTAGTATTACCCAAAAATATGACACCTTCGTACTTCACAGCAGGGTGGAGCGGGGTGGAACAGAGCGGAACGGAGCGAGGCAGAGCAGAGTGGATCAGAGATGAGCGGGGTGGAGGGGGCGGGGCGAGGAGGCGCGGGCTGGAGCGGAGCGGGGCAAATTAGGGTGGGGCGAAGTGGGGCGGACAGGGCAGAGCGGGGAAGAGTGGAGCTGAGCGGCGTGGAGCGTAGCAGCTTATTTTTATACCATGATTGCATTTTGAAATTTTGGTACTCAATAAATACTGTTGTATTAAGTATTTTATTCGAATATTAAGAATAGCTCTGAAAGATATGTAGAATATATATGGAAATCAAACACAAAAATCTCTATAATCAAATCAATTCGGTTACTTAACGAAGAGTTCTGGAACAACCCACAAAGAAGACGAGACCGTTCAATTATAGCAAAGCCTGAAAGACGCGGGGATAATAGATATAATATTATGTATGATTTTTGTGAGTGAATAGTATGCTCTAGACTGGAGCGAGATGATAGAGGCTGTGTAGCGAGACCACTAGTCGCGAGAGCGAGACACTTGACCCGCATCCCGCATGCTACCACTGTAGGGTTGGCACTCTCTATTAAAAAAACTAGGGGTGGCTACAACATACTAGTATCATAATGAGGACAACTTTGCGAGTATATCCCATACAATATCTGTCAAAAGTGACAGTTACTATGCGGTTGCTGTTCGATTATGAATCAATTGGGTTAGAAGACTTGGGGCCCAGGACTCATTGACGTCATAGATATATCTATGTGATATATATAATAATATAATGTCAACCTTTAGCATTGTTGCCGACTTTTTGCTACTATTCTATTTATTTTTTGTGATCTAATTTTTTTTGTATATTTTTGAAGTATATATCTTCTTCTTTCTTTACGAAATGAGATGCGATGAAATAAAATGGATATGAATATGGCCTCACCCACAATTTTTGAAGTATATTTAAAATATTGTAAGAGTGTCAGATTGTCTTCAATGAACGAGTCGTAGGTTTCGATTTCCCCATAATACTAATATTATATTATTTCATGATCACCAAAGTGTTTCATTAGTTTACATCCCACACACATTCGCTTGAAGCATAAAATTGGGACTTGGTAATAGGGAGAAACCTTGTTATTAATTTATCTATGCCTAAGGCTAGTTTAGGGTATTGAATAATAGAGTGGGCTCTGGTAATACTGTAAGCACAGGTTATGTTGGAGGTGGCAGCCCTGCACGATCACCCTCGCTGCAAGTCGGACGTGTGGAGTGTTATGGTTGCCCCTCTTTGTTTTCTCTGGTTTCTCGTCTTTGTGAAATCTTTATAAATATCATGCTTACTTACTAAACAGCTTTTATCTCTACCACTACAAGTTACACCGTCTAAAGCAGGGATTTCCCAGGGGTCGACATAAAAGTCCCCCAAATTCAAATTGATTGTATTTTTCAACAAGGTTTAAAAGCCGACCCCTATTAATTAACACAAGTTCTTATTTGAAACTTTCAAGATACTGTATAAGCTGTGCTACGTGTAACAACTTGTTATAATAATGACTAATATTTTAGTAGGAAGTATCATTTATGTACTTTTAAAAAACTCAACAAGTCGATAAGCGTGCATAAGTTCGTACAAGATGAAAATTATTATTTGTTAATTATTTTGTATCAATAAAAAAACAACTAGAGATAGGATTTTTAAAGTAATTTGGCTATGGGGGTTTGAGGTATCAGTTCATTTTGGAAATGGAATGGAATGGAATTTGGAATGGAATCCCTGATCTATAGTTTTATAGGGAGCATGCATTTTTTTAAATTATAATTTTACAGAATAGAGTAGTGTGTAAGAGAGATGACATATAAAAAAAACAAGCCAGCTGAGTTTATTGCCGAATCTTCTCAGTTTCGATCTCGTTGTATTAGGATTCTAGTACTTATCGTAGTACACAGCGGGTACACCACTGTGTATTTATAACACTATAGTACTCATGCACTAAGTATGTGTTCTGTGTTAATGCGCACTGCAGTGGGTAGGTAACCTAATTTCATTTTGAAATTACCACGTTCTGGTTTGCAATACAGCTTGAATGTAGCTGTAACATATAATAATATAAAGTTCTTATTAACTTGAGAAATAGTTAATTTATAATAATGTAGTATTATATTAGTATAAATCATTATAATTAAGCAGTACCATCAATATAATACTATTAGTTCCCACTGTCTTATGATCTTAACTAAAAAGAGTATAATAAAAAAATCTAAAATCCCGACTGCGTAAAAAGTGAGACAGTTAAACTACGGACTTGTTTTTTCATTTCAGATTTTATTTAAAAATCCCTTATTATGCAGTTCCGAATTTTTGAAATTGAAATAAAATAGTATTACTTGACTTTTCAAGTTCTCCCAAAGTGTCCGGTAAATTTTCAGTAAAGTATCCACAGCTTTACTGTTAGGGGTGGGGATTCTTTTCATCATCATTATCATCAGGCGTTCTTACAATTTTATAACAATTATCAAGAAATACTCGACACTGGTAAAAATGGAGCTATCTTGTGCACGATTACCAACCTAAAAAAGAAGATACAATGACATTTTAATATTTTTTACATCCATTACAGAATAAAAAAGGAATATGACTTGGACACGCCATTTTCATATCATCATGTGACATCCATTATTTTATTTTTAATGTGTATTTATTGAATATAGTTTTTTGTTTTTCCATGTAAATAACTATTGTACATAATTTATTGGAATTAAAACAATAATTTATTGAATGTGCTGTTGCTATTAATTACTTGACATTGGCAAAATACCCGCTAAGTTGTGGGTGAGGCCATATTCATGTCAATTTTATTTCATCGCATTTCATTTCGTAAAAAAGTAAAAAGGAATATAACAAATGGTGTTGAAAAACTGAGACATACATTTTCCCGGAAAACTCGACTGCACTAAGGCCGTGTATACACTTAGCATCTGGTCGAAGCTGCGCTGAAGCTATAAATTCACTGCAACGCTTCACGCCACTCAGTCGGTCCCGCGATTCGGTGTGCGCCGGGCGTGTGCACCGCCTTTACACGGAAAATTCAATCGTGTATCCTGTGCATTGTTCTGTCATAAAAAAGTTATAATTGTGGGTGTGTGTGGAGTTTGGATTTCTTTTTGGTCTGGGCAAGTATTTTTTTTATAATACATTATGTACCTATGAAATATTAACTAAGTTTTGGTTATACAGGATAAAAATATTGAGACGAAAAATACATATTTGTACTTTTTTTTTTTTATTATTACCCTTAAATGTTTTTAAAACCAAAACTTTTGTAGTTACTTACTGAAAAAAATATTTAAGTAAGTTGTTCTAATTGTCAGTTTGCTAAAGCTCGTAATTTTATATCCCGCACAAGCAATACGGGGGAACAAATCACCAATATATAATATGAATTAATATCGCAAGTATCTCTTCTTCTTCTTTCTTTACAAAATGAGAAGCGATGAAATAAAATGGATATGAATATGGCCTCACCCACAACTTAGCGGGTATTTTGCCAGTGTCAATTAATAGCAATAACGCATTCAATAAATACACATTATAAATAAAATAATGGATGTGACATGATGATATGAAAATGGCGTGTCCCCTAAGGGAATTGAAAATCTGTTTTTTCCGCAAGTATCTCGTAAATTGATAAACACTACTAATTACTCAACTTGCCCCCACAAAGCGCGAGCGTCTGATATCCACTCAAATAATTATATCCAGCATAATATATAGTAATACGATTCAAACATGCACAATCCATTATCCACTTACTTACTACATAGTGTTTTAACAGTATCTGTACGTCGAGTGCGAGATTATTCGTAAGCTAACCGTATACTTTATAGTCTACCGTATTTAGAATTTTTTCTATGGAGAATTGAAAGTTATGAATAATGTCCGCTGGAAGCGCTTATCAATTCTCCATACAAAATGTCTAAATACGGTAGACTATAAAGTATACGTTTAACTCGCACTTCACATACTTATATATATTTACACAGATTTTTATATAGATATGTATTTTACGTCATTGACGATTCGCAAGCTCGGTTTTGCCTTTTAAAAATATTAATTTTATCTCCCTAACGGCAGGCTACAGATAAAACCACTGAGGAAATGTCTGTTCAGATAAAAATAAAAATAAAACAAGAAACGACTTTTAAGCTCTGAAAGGCGAAATTTTTATTCTATTATTTGGAGTCGGTGCAAATCCGAGCTTCGGACGGCACGTTGAGCTTGCGGTCTCGTTTGTAATTCTATTATCTATGACCGTCGTTACAGGCAGTCGGAAGCCTGAAAAAATCTGACAAGTGGTCTTATCAGAATCAAAACATTTTTATTCATGTCGTACCTTTACCACCATAGTACTCCTTCTAGTTCTTCTTTGTAATAATGTTGCTACTTAAAAAAATAATATTATTTATGTACGTTGTGTACAAGTACTATCTCAAAAATTACTGGTACAGAATTCATTTCATTTCATGGAAATTTCATCGCCATTTCATGGATGGCGGGTCAGATCAGTTGCGCTGCATGTGCCTAGTGAATGTAGCGTCTCGATCTACTGCCGCCTTCCTACCTAGGCAAGTATGCTCCATCGTAGATCTCATCGTCACTTACCATCAGGTGAGATCGAGATCAAATACTTGCCTATAATGTAATAAAAAAAAATAAAAAAATTGAATTAATTTGACGAGTGCTACGCCAATACGTTCAGAAGATGATACGTGATTAAGATCTCACCTTATATACTACGGCACCGTAGCATAGTACTACGCGGGCTACAGCTAGCTTTCAACTAGTTGTAAAAATCCATGAACCATGTTTTCATTTAGTGGTTAAAAAAACAAAATACAATCTACATTGAGAACCTCCTCCTTTTTTGAAGTCTGTTCACAAATCACGGAAAATGACGAAAAGTTTATTTCAGAAATGTGCCCAACTGTTATACAAAGCTGTCATTAACAATGTTCTTCAGAATTGCGGTGATAATAGCGGGCCCTAATAATTTGTTAATAGGGAATTAGTTTCTGAGTAATTGTTATTGTATACAATAATAATGATTTAATAATTCAAGTAAGGAATCTTAATCCCGCATATTTTTTATCCCACTTGTTTTATCTGTCAACAAGTTTACATAGTCATTATATAAAATATGTTTACATAATCATTATATTAAACATCTTAATATCCCGACAAGATAATTTATAATGTCGAAGTACAGAATTTATATAACTTTATGTCATCATTTTAGCGTAATCTAAAGATAGAACATTAGCGAACCAACTCAATTCAATTTAAAAAGACCAACCATGGAGTTTCTTGCCTGTTTTTCTACATAGGAATAGCATTCCGAACGTGTAGAGGTAAAATGTAGATAAGCTTATTGTAACAATTTCGACGATTCATAAGTACTGTACTTAATGGTTTACATTAATATAAAATATTCTGATTCTGACATGTAGGACGCATGCACTTTTCCAATACAAACAAAATCTGTAGATATTTCATTCTGAGTTTTTAGGGATGTATTGCACGACCTTTGGTTTGTGTTAGAACCTGAGTCCTTTCCTTCTTAAAAATAATTTGTATGTCTGTTGTAAATTCCTTTAAATTGCAAGAATTTACTGGTATGTGTTTATCAGTGCCCTTATTTAAATTACAAATAGTATAAACACAATAACAATGTACTGCTCAATAATGTAACAGATCTTTTTAAAAAGAGCAACCATGGAGTTTCTCGCCCGTTCTTCTCCATAGGAACGGCATTCCGAACGGGTGGTAAAGTTGTAGCTTCGCATTTTGTAACTGTTTTGACGATTCATAAGTACTGTACTTAATGGTTTACATTAATAAATAACTTTCTGATTCTGATAGAATGAGAACTTGCATCGTACAGATTTTAATGCGATCTTCAATAATTTAAAACATTCTATATGATAAAAATACTTAAGCAGTCCGACTTTTAAACGCGAGGAGGCGCGGATAAAAGTTAGTTTCGTACATACCTATTCGTAGGTACATATTGTAAATAATTTTCTTCCCAAAAGCCGTCCAATATATTAAAATGAATAAGAAATACGTCGTTAATTTCATTTTATTCATTATTTTCTTCACTAAAACAAACTTTCTTTCCTACTACATAGGTAAAATGTTCTCAAACCAAAAGTGGTAAACCATTCAACCAATGAATGATGAATGCCTAAGTCGGTCGCCCATCGATTTTATAGTGCTTACAGTCCATAACATCGATTGTAGGAGATCTAGCACGTATCGTTCTAAGACAGATAGCAATGAATATGGAACTTACGTATTGCTTCGATCCTATCGACTAGTTTACGTTGAGCTCTGCTTAATTGGTATTATGTTAGGGAGAGAGCTCAAGATAAATCGGTGGATGTATCCAATATAAATTGAACCGCTAGTGTAAAGTGTTTCAAATAACAAATAGCTTACTATAAATTGGTATATTGAAAGTTCTTGAATAATTTTGTTATTTGAAATTCAGTTGTATTTGCGTGAGTTGTTTTGAAAATAATGCGATATATTGAAATAAAACTTCCTCTACTACCTCATGGTTGCTGTAAAGCAGCCGAAACGTCGGGAAGGTACAAATAAACGCGATAAAATCTGTAAAATAAGTTTTATTTAAATGTGAAGTATTCGCGTAAATATATGAAATCAATAAATGTGATGCAGTTTAGTTCAAAGCAACAAGTTAAATTTGCAAGCCACTATAATTGTATCGCATGGCCTTAGGGGGAGGGATCAACCCCCCCCCCCTCCCCCCCTCCCCACCACTTACGCCAACCACCGCTTCATACATGTGAATGGCTATGGCCTTAATTGGGCTATACTACAAATATAATATAATGAGATTTAACAAAAACAGTGTAGTAATAATAATAGTCCTCCTGACCGAATTTCGGTCACGGCGGCCAATCTCAACGGAGACTAGCCATCTGCGCAGGAGATATTATTGAGCACAAGTGTGTGCGCAACTACAGGTACTCTCTCTCTCTCTCTCTCTCCCCTCACTCTCATAGTCCGATGGGACGGTTATCCGACACGACCGGAGAGAGATCAGGCAGGACCGATAGTGTTTTGTTAGACAGTCAGTCGGTGTTCAGATTCTTCTTTCTTTATTTCTTTCTTTCTTTACGAAATGAGATGCGATGAAAATAAATGGATATGAACAGAACATGGCCTCACCCACAACTTAGCGGGTATTTTGCCAATGTCAAGTCAAGTAATTAATAGCAATAACACTTTCAATAAATACAAATCTATATAATAAAAATCAATTGCTGTTCGTTTGTCTCGCTAAAACTCCGAACGGCTGGGCCGATTTAGCTGATTTTGGTTTTGAAATGTTTGTCGTAGCCCAGGGAAGGTTTACCCGGTGAGAAAATGGGGGAAAAGTTGCAAGGACGAAAAATAAGTCTTTATTGTGTTTTATTTTTTCTGACTGTCAGTTGGTCTGTCGAACGTCAGGCGAAAGGTTATCTGTCATTCTGTCACCATTATACGTTAGGTACGAAGTTCGCCGGGACAGCTAGTCTTAAATAAAATAATGGATGTGACATGATGATATGAATTCTTATTTAAACGTTAAATCACAACTGCAGATGTGGAGATAAAAGTGTCAAACGAACTCTGACACAGTAGGTACAGTACGTTTTGTAACGGTACCATTCGCTGGAAATATATTATTTCACCGTACACCGCCTCATATTTACTGTATATCCATTTTTCATGGCATTGAGTTGACAATGTGGTCGGAGAGTTGGCTGCTGAGTTAAAGTATCAAAGAGAAATCTTTTTTTTTATCTTTATAAAAGTGTTCAGCATCGACATTAAAAATTAAAAAAATACTTCGTCACCTCATTCAACTCATAAAGCATAATGATCCTGTTATGATATGACATTATGACAGGATTTATTATTAAGATCCTAATTTAATTTAAATAAATTTTTAATAAGGTAAATGTAAATGTTAATAAAGTAAATGTAATTTGCAATAAGTATCCTATATTGAGCCCGGGTTACAGCTATCACTGTACCAAATTTCATCAAAATATGTTCATATTTTTAATTATCATAATTATAATTTTGATGGGAACATAATGTATTTTTTACAAAACAATTGAATTTAACAAACTCGCTATTGAAGCGCAAGTTTGAAGTATACACTTTCTGCAGTACGCTGTATACTACATACATGGTTCACTAACTGCGCCCCGCAGTGTTACCCGCGATTAAAAAGTAAGATTTTCTGTAAATCATGTCGATCCTTTTCTCTATGAAAAATTAAAACAAATCTATCCCACGGGAACCATACATTTTACCGGGATAAAAAGTAGCCATGTGCTATTTCAGACTATAATCTAACTCTGTGCCAAATTTCATCCAGATCCGTACAGCCGTTCTGGCGTGATTGAGTAACATCCATCCATCCGTCCATCCAAACTTTCACATTTATAATACTAGTGGAAAAATATTCCCACCAGCTCTTAGACTACAAACAGCAGTCCGCTAAAGCATATAATTTCTGACACCCATATTAATAGCATCACATTAATACTGAGGTCAGTTTCAATACACACAACGGGATGCCGATATATTGGGGCAATTTATCTATGTGTTGATTTACCTGCAGCGCGGACAGGGCGATTATACGCGGCATGGTATAGTATCACGGTAATAGAGATTACATGATAGCCAAGCAGTGATAGCCATGTTGGTAGAACGCTTGCCTCTGTAACAAGGATCGCATGTTCAAACCCCGGCTCGCACCTCTGGGATTTCTGGATTTCATGTGAGAATCTCATTTTAAACCATGATTATCACTTGCTAAACGGCGAAGGAAACAATATCGCCAGACGAACACACCAACTATACCTACATAAAGTGTCCGATGATCAACGCTTAGTTTTTAGGCAGTGTTCAATAATATTAATGGTCTCTTATGTTTAGTTATAATTCGCCTACAGCAACAGAATTGGCGTAATTTACAACCATTAGGTAGGCTTCCTTTGTATTCGCTAAATCATTATCCCGATGGTCGATGTCCTTGGATTAATTAATAAGAGCCACGGAGGGTATTTTTCGCAAATTTTCCGTTCCTTTCATTCCTGTTTTACAAATTCCCTTTGTCGTTTTCCCGCTGAGCTGATACGAATGACCGTTTTTGTTCGATTCGGCAGACCTCCAACTGTATAGTACTTACAGTTTGTTAACACAATCAGTATTCTTTAAATATCCAATGGCAGAGAGACATATTCATTACGCACCATAAGCAAGACCAATTGTAGCGATACTGCCCAAAAGTAAATTATAAATACCAAACAAAAACCCTTTGCAAAATCAAAGGGCCAAGGGAATTGTCTATTGTTTTTTTTGTTTATTAGTTACTAGCTGCGCCCCGCGGTGTTACCCGCAGTTAAAAAGTATTAAAGTAATTTAAACAAATCTATCCCACGGGAATCATACATTTTACCGCGATAAAAAGTAGCCTATGTGCTATTTCATACTATAACCTATCTCTGTGCCAAATTTCATCCAGATCCGTGCGGCCGTTCTGGCGTGATTGAGTAACAAACATCCATCCATCCATCCAAACTTTCACATTTATAACATTAAGTGAGATTTTCTTCTGCTACTGATGACGTCATGCTTTTGCTAGAAAAGAAAATTAAATACGGAAATTATCATTTTCCCAGTCTGAATGCTACTGGGCTCACCATTATAGTATTGTACCAATAATATAAGCGTTGCTTAGTACAGGAATAAACAGTGTGAGCGTCTGCCGACATTTGCATAATATTGTAAGCAATTTGTAGAGAATTAAAGGTACCTAGTTGTAACAATTACAGCTAGGCACCTTACAGTTACTGGTGGTAGGCTTCGGCCGTGGCTAGTCACCACCCACTGAACAAAGCCATGTCGCCAAGCGGCCTAGCCGTGTTCCGGCATGATGTTCGGTGCTGCCATTCATGGATGGCGGGTCAGATCAGTTGCGCTGCATGTGCCTAGTGAATGTAGCGTCTCGATCTACTGCCGCCTTCCTACCTAGGCAAGTATGCTCCATCGTAGATCTCATCGTCACTTACCATCAGGTGAGATCGAGATCAAATACTTGCCTATACTGTAATAAAAAAAAAAACAATTATTGAAAATCTATGTTAAAATCTATGTGTGTGTGTATACTTACATACACACACAGCTTGCACAGTAACAACCATGACGATCACTAAAATCACTTTAAGTAACTTTTATATTATTTTAAACAGCTATTTTAGATATACATTTTTATAACAAAATCACGTAGAAAACATCAGATAAAAATGTAACAAATAAAACTCCAGAATAGGTAATTACTTACATTGACGCGAACATAATTGCGACCAACAACGATGAGAATAAGCAAAAAAAATAAAAAAAAAAGGCAAAGTACTATAAATTTGTGGACCGTACCACTTTATGGGATCCTATTTTTTATAGACCGAGTACACGCCATTTATAATGGCGACGAGCGCAATTTGTCTTGGAACCCGCTACAAACAACGGGGCGTTAAGTGTATGAATGAGGGGCAGACGGCCGAATATAGCGAGCAAATAATAATAAATATAGTAGCCTCTATTGACTGAAGAAACTTATAAAAATATTAATATATACTCTACATGTATCCTATCTCACGATGCGATATACATCTATACTAATATTATAAATGTGAAAGTTTGGATGGATGGATGTTTGTTACTCTTTCACGCCAGAACGGCTGAACGGATCTGGATGAAATTTGGCACAGAGATAGATTATGGTCTGGAATAGCATATAGGCTACTTTTTATACCGCTAAAATTTATGGTTCCCGTGGGATAGATTTGTTAAAATTTTCATAGAATACCAATAAATTCATTTTCTCATACATTTGATTCTGAGGCGGTACGAAGTTCGCCGGTACAGCTAGTAATTATCTTTATAAATTTAAAGTAATTATATTATCTTTTAATTTATAAAGATAATTAACTATTTTTCTGTGAAGGTTTTTTTTACTAATCATCTAAGAACAAGAAAAGCCCAATCTTTGTCATCAAACATTGCTGACTTCAGAAACCAATTCTACTTTCACGGGACGAGAACTCGATAATGTAAAATAAATAGCTTCCAAAATAAGTCAATTGGATTTTGCTGAACAAAGGAATGATGGAGATAAATTACCATACATAATAGATAAAACATTTTTAAAATTGTTTATTTTGTAATAAGGTAGTATTGACTTATATTGGATGAGAAAAAGATAGGCAATCGCGATGATACTGACTAAAACCCATCTTTGAACAGCCATCAAGAAGCATCCGTAAGCCACAGACAAACAAAGGATTAAAAAAATGCCCAGATCTGAGTGATCTGGGATCGCCCCCAGCTTACTATACCGTCGGTGTGTTTGTCTGGCAATTGTAATTAAATGTTCCACTGTTTGGAATTATCCGGCTACTATCATTTGCAAATGACTAATTTCAGAATCAGTATCAGAATCAGAATATTTTTTATTCATGAAGACCATGAAGTTAAGAATCGTCAAAAGTTACAAAATGCTAAGCTACTACTTTACCACCCGTTCGGAATGCCGTTCCTATGGAGAAGAACGGGCAAGAAACTCCATTGTTGCTCTTTTTTTAAAACGATCATTAACATTTTTGAGCAGTACATTGTTACAAGTATGTGAGAACAATGTAGGAACGGCTAAGCAGACTTTAGCAGCTGGTCAAAAAAAAGTTCTAACTTAGTATAAAATTACAAGTTAATGGCTACATTTCATAGTCATTCATCACTATCAGCCTAGGCGTGAAAATTAAAGGTGAAATCGAAATTTAGCTGAATCTCGGAAAGGTTAGTGTTGCTCAAAGTTTTCTTAAACAGTGATTATTAACCATTAATAACAGTCTAAAGTGACAAAATATTTAATTTATTTAGTCTTGTGACGTAGTCGTTGTTGATTGGACTGTCAAATTTCGGTTCGCTGACTGGCAAGAGTAATTGTGTGGTTTGTAGAATTCAAAGCTACGTTACGAGGTTCGAAAGGGGGGGCACGGCAGTGCTTCCGCCAAGTTAAGCAAATTAAGACGAAGATTCCCTTTTCTCGAAGATTCTAAGGTTCAGATTTAGAATATTTTGTTATTCATGTAAACCGTGACAGTACTTTGAATCGACAAAAATTCCACAGAACGCCAAGCTACGAGTTTACCACCCGTTCGGAATGCCGCTCCTATGGAGAAGAACGGGTAAGAAACTCTATGGTTGCTCTTTATAAATGGATCTTATACATTTATGTGCAGTGCATTGTTATGGGTATGTGATAACAATGTAGTAATAGCTAGGCAGGCTTGAGTAGCAGTACGTCAAGTGCGAGACTATTCGTAAGCTAACAGTATAATTTAGTCTACCCTATTAGAAATTTTGTATGGAGAATTGAAAGTTTTAAATACCGTCCGCTAGAGGCGCCTTTCAATTCTCCATACAAAATGTCTAAATACGGTCGACTATAAAGTATACAGTTAGCTCGCAATTGACGTGCTGGTTAAAAAAGGAAAGTTATATAATTTGTTGTAACAGCAGCTTTGCTTTTGAACAAAAAAGTAAGTATTCAGTACTGAACGTGTAAAACTAGAAAAAATATACTATTCCAGAATAGCCAAAATGGTAGCGAAGGGTAAATCACCCCTAAGTAAACATTTTTGTACGGCTTATTTCGTTATTTTACCCGCAGGCTGGATCGGGCTTAACCCTTGTTTAAAATTTTCTTTTTAAATTTTATTTATCTAGATGATGGTATAAAAATGTAAATGAATCTGATCCTGCAAATACATATAACTATGTCACAGTAGAAACATATTTTGTTTATATAAAATACTAAATAAAGTGATGTTGTTTCATTTTTAGTAAGTTACCTACATCAGACGAAGAAATAATATAGACGGGATATTGCGTTCAACATATTGAAGCACAAAAACCAAGCCGATTTTTGTAGTCTATGCGAATTCGCGTGTACGTAAGTAGATCGGACCGAAAACAACAACTAAATATGAGGGTACCCCAGGTTAAACTATGAAACTAGGACGTTTAACACCTCATTCCTCCCGTGACTATGGTTGCTGTAACGCAGCCGAAACGTCGTGAACGTAGAAACATAAAATAAACGCGATAAATCCATAAAATTTGCTTTAGTTCAGTATACGATTATACCGAATAATTACTGTATATTCGGTGCATCTATAATACTGACTATTCCAAATTTAAAATTTTAAACGCGCAACAGTAAATATGCGTATCGAATATTCTAGATTCGTGCCAAAAAGCTTCTGAGTGCGCTTAAATCGCTGCAAACAGCTGGTGACATCTGTAGAGGGCTCGCGGGAGCGATAATTCTCAATAATCCGGTATAATCCACCGCATATATATATTTTTATATGATCGTTGTGGGCCCTTAACTTTATTTCGGTATAGCTCGCAGAAT
Organism: Pheosia gnoma; assembly: GCA_905404115.1. Classification (NCBI taxonomy): domain Eukaryota; kingdom Metazoa; phylum Arthropoda; class Insecta; order Lepidoptera; family Notodontidae; genus Pheosia; species Pheosia gnoma. The sequence continues at coordinate 1,613,376 of FR989916.1, forward strand.
TTTATATTTCGCGACTAATTTGTTTAGGGGATATTACTTTATATAACATAGATCTTGAATAAATATATGATCATTGATAAAACTCAGGAAACCATCGGAAACTATGATCATAGATAGAGTCATGTAAATCTTTAACCATATTAATATTATGTCCTAGGTTTTTCCGGTATCTGAAAGTAATTACATCTTCCTTCTAAATTATATTATCCTAGTATTTTTATAGTCGTAGAGAATCAAAGATTTATCTCTAGGCACCTACATCTACTCTGTTGCTCACAAAAATATGACTACAAAATACACCCAATACACGGTCCCAAATAGGGTTGCCACGCATACTATAAATACAATTTTAGTCATTGTACTATGTATGAAACAATGTGTATAAAACAATATTAAAAAGTTGGCCACAAATTTCGTTCAAATGGGAAACTCCCTTAACATTAACAATGATTTACTTTTATTATCAAAAGACAAATAACAACTTACTATTTTTTTTTCTTGCAAATTTATGTGCCAGCAAACAGCGGCCCGAGTCGACTGATGAGACCGAGTACATTTACCGCTCAATATAGCATAGCGCAATAAAATGTCGATAAACACAGGGTCTAAAACAAAAGAGACATTAGCGCAGTACCTGTTGATAGCGTACTACGCAAATGGTAGTTTGACGGCAGCTTTTAAGCCCGCCCCGGTCCATTTCCCACATTGTCTGAGCAACGGTATAAATTTACGACCTGTAGTGAGAGGTTTTACCGCTTTAATAGCTTGAAATACAAGTGTATAATCCAGACTGGCTTAGCACTAGTTACATAAGAATGAAAATCCATTTCAATATGATTATTATCTATACATACATACAAATAAATAAAATTGGAGTGTCTGTTTGTAATATTAAAATAACCGCTTTTTACTAAGTGCATTTGGATGTATACACGGTACATATAAAAAAACAGCATTTTTTAAAAATTTTGTCTGTCTGTCTGTCTGTTTGTTCCGGCTAATCTCTGAAAAGGCTTGAACGATTTTGACGGGACTTTCACTGGCAGATAGCTGATGTAACAAGGGGTAACTTAGGCTACGTTTATTTTAGACTAGCTGTTACCCGCGACTTCGTCCGCTTTTTGTTAAATACCACGCGGGTAACAGCTAGTTAAGGGATATGAACAAGCCGTAACTGTTGTAATAAACGTAAGATAATACTAGTAAATTGCTTTGTAAAGCAGACGATACATTACCCTGTCTTCCCGTTAGACGTACGTGCGATGAACACGTGGGTGTCCCATTTTTTTTTCATTAAACATCACAGAGTATAAATAAATGTACGACGAAAGACGATCTTGTTTGGCTATAATGCTTATACCTTGAAATTGCGTTTGAATATCTGAAAATGTAGGCGTAATTCGTTATTAAAAATGCTTAGGGACGCGAAATAGAATTAGAATTTACTTTGAATTATTTTTATAGTCTACATAGCTTTTATGAATTTGATTTTGAATATATTTTGAGAGGATACTTGACTAGCAAAGCTAGGGCAAGTTCACAGACGGCTTGTTGATACCACAAGTTAAGTTTGTTTTGTTTTTAAAAACTTTTTTATTTTAACATAGATTTATTGTTTTATTTCGGGATATAGGAATATTACCGGTCATTAAAACTACTTTTTCCATGGAACCCCCGTCAAAATCTCAACAATGACATATTATTACATTAATCACCTGATTTACAAAATACTAATCGACTATTTTACCACCCCTTTTCAAGAAAACCATTATTAATTCTTGCGTGATGAATTCCTACCTTTAGAAAGATAAATATTGATGATTGAGATGAATCAATTTTTTATATCCGTCGATGTTGTTAGACGCTTCCAAAAAATGGCCTAAAACCAAAAATGACTATCACAAACCTGAAGTTAATCCAATAATGTTTATGCCCCTCAAAAACATTTTTCATTGGGCCTTATTACAGTCAACACAGAGCTTTTTGTGCTTACACTTTGTTTTTAAATTGTGAATCAGAACAGAAAATACTCGGGCGGTTGTGTTGGAGCTATAAAATGAGCGATTTTGAAACGAAGACGACTTGAACTGACGCCTGAGAGAAAGGGTCAGCTCATGTTGCAGTACCTCTATCTCTCTCAGGCATGCATCAAATCAGGGTGTACAGGGACAGAGCTTTATAGGCGGCATGTAAGAATTTGGAGAACCGTCCAATACTATTTTTCTCACTATTCCTGTCTGCTCCCGCTGGCGTTGGTTCTGCCAGCGTCACACAGTGCTATTTTAAGCTAGCAATAGAGTATATGCGTTAGGGTACTTTTATACCTAATCATAAGAACTAATACTATTATAACGTACGTACAGTAAAAAAAAAACAAAATATATTCCATACTTCTACACCAAATGTGTTCAGCAAATGGGGAGAGAGTGAAGCCGCGATCTATCTCTTTTGCACCAATACTCACTTATGGCGGCGGTGACGTCACTTTACACAGCAAGATATATTATGTTTTTTTTTTTCTGTTCGAAAATTTGAAATGGCTGTACATATTTTTATATTTTGTTGAGTTATTTTAGTAATTGTTATACTGTTAGTAATCATAACGTATTATTACTATCCTCTTTATGCTGTGACGATGACGTGGACTTTTTTGTTTTTGTGTAGCGACCATCGAAACTCCGAGCACAGCTAATAAAATACTCGATTCGCTTCAATTAAAAAGTATGCGCCGTTGCGTTGCCGCTCTTCCACTGGCCACACATTCGGAAATGAACAACGATGAGCGCAAAAAGTTGTAATGAACAAAGGATAAAAGCGGGAAACTGGCACGCGGTTGCAGTAGCGCTGATTCACGCTGCAGACTCGCCGTGTTCGACGTTCAGTGCGGCTTAGCGTGCTCGCCGATAATTATGAGGCGCAAACATCACACACGACTTACTCCCACTAGGCTTTTAGAGTATTAATAGTCCTCCTGCCTGAAATTCAGTCACGGCAGCCAATCAGAACGAAGACTAGCCAACAACACAGCAGATATTATAGTGTACGAGTGTGTACGCAAGCATCGGAACACTCCCTCGTCTCTATCTCTCATAGTCCGGCACGAACGGAGAGAGATCAGCCGCAGGACCGAAAGGTTTACGTGCTCTCGGGTCACGAATAATACATAATATGTCCAATTGTTACTTCAAGTATATCTGCACCGGTACTATAGTGGAAAAAAAATTTTTGGTAATCACAAAGCTATGACGTCGCGCGATGCCGACGTGTCGTCTAGACATGGCGGGAATATGGTGGAAAGACAAGGGCTGTCACATTTATTAATTACTAGCTGCGCCCCGCGGTGTTAACCGCGAGTAAAAAGTATGTCCTTTTCCTCTACGTCCTTTTGCAAATTCACGGTTTCTGTATGCTATCCCATAGGAACTGTCATGTCATTTTCTGACCCCTAAACTAAAACCTATGCAAAAAGTCATGTCGATCCTTTGCTCTATGAAAAATTAAAACATATCTATCCCACGGGAACCATACATTTTACCTGGATAAAAAGTAGCCTATGTGCTATTCCAGACTATAATCTATCTCTGTGCCAAATTTCATCCAGATCCGTTCAGCTGTTCTGGCGTGATTGAGTAACAAACATCCATCCAAACTATCACATTTATAATATTAGTGGGATTTAATCTCCATACATCAATCAATTCTCCATACAAATTGTCTAGATACGGTAGACTATAAAGTATACAGTTAGCTCACACTTGACGTGCTGGTCCTCCGCATCCACTGGTACTCTGCGACTCTTGTCATGTCATCAGTGAACCTTGGGGGGACGTTCTCCACATTTTTCGTGGCATGGTCCCTATTCTAAGACCACATAGTAGTTGTAACCTACATTGTATTCTCAAGCATGACGCTGGAAACGCCACGCGTAGCCTTTTTACTACAGGGTTAAAGTTTGGCATTTTATCACAATAACAAAAACATATTACGGAAAATAACTTGACAGAATTTCTCCCAGCCTCCTTGGCTCGGCTCATAACATGCCAATCTTTATCTTTCACTCCGCCGACTCGGCAAATATATCAAAAGTTGTCCAACTTTATGTGTAGTGAGCGATTAACAGCGGGGAAACTTATTAATATTGCGTATATGTCAAAATTGAGAAGTTGGCAAATAGGGTTGAGGAAAATATTGGGATGAATATATACTTTATATTATGGAAGTGAAAGTTTGTATACATTTATTGATTTCTTATATTTACGCGACTACTACACATTGAAATAAAACTAATCTTATGGATTTTACGGAAACTATGACATTAGGACGTCAAACACCTCATCCTCCCGTGACCATGGTTGCTGTAAAGCAGCCAAATCGTCGGGAACGTAAAAAACGTATAATAAACGCTATAAAATCCGTAAGATTAGTTTTATTTCAAATTGTATTCATCATTATGTACTATCGGGTACCATACTGCACGTGTTAACGGATTGACAGGTAGATTCGGGGATGAAGATAATTAATAATCACATTTATTGAAATAAAACTAATTTTTCAATTTTTATCCCGTGTATATTATGTTTTTACGTTCCCGACGATTACTAAATATAAGGGTACCGGAGTTCAAACTATGACACTAGGACGTTAAACACCTCAGTCCGCCCGTGACCATGGTTGCTGTAAAGCAGCCGTAACGTCGGGAACGTAAAAACGTAATATACACGCGATAAAATATGTAAAATTAGTTTTGTTTCAATGTGTAGTATTTGCGTAAATATTATAAGAAATCAATATAATCACATTTTATTTTATTTGGAACCCTCATATTCTGAATCATTTTTTAAAACTCATTAGTCTTTCCACAAATTCCGGACCCAAAAATGACTCGCGAAATTGTGAACATTAAGCCCAGTTAATTTCGAGCCGGACCGATAAGATTACGAAACCCCTACATTATCTGGACTTTTACAACTTTCACAACCCTAGCTGTGACTGTTTCAACCGGGGTGGTGCGGCGCGGGTCGAAACTTTTTCGCCCCTGGGACCTTTTGCCGATTTGGGACAACCCTAGCTAAAATATAACTCGAATTAAATATGGTAATTAGTCACTTTGCAAGTTTGCGGTTACGAATCCTTTTTTAGGGTTGTTAACCGAAGTTGGGCCCAATTTTTTTTTTGTTTTTATACATCTATACATACATATAAATAAAATTGGAGTGTCTGTTTGTAATATTAAAATAACCGCCTTTTACTTAGTGCATTTGGATGTATACACATCACCTATACCGAAACAACATTTTTTTTAAATTTTGTCTGTCTGTCTGTCTGTCTGTCTGTCTGTCTGTCTGTCGGTCTGTCTGTCTGTCTGTCTGTCTGTCTGTTTGTTCCGGCTAATCTCTGAAATGGCTGGACCGATTTTGACGGGACTTTCACTGGCAGATAGCTGATGTAACAAGGAGTAACTTAGGCTACTTTTATTTTAGAAAAAAAAATAGGATCTCACGAAATAAAATTAAATCCAATGTTGCAGCGCAGCGCCTGATTAAGTTTGATAGCAACAACCTGCAATGCGTCCCGCGGGCTCAGAATGGGCGAGTAGGCTGTTGTCAACGGTTGTCTTTGTTAAATACCACGCGGACGAAGTCGCGGGCAACAGCTAGTGTAATATAACGAAAATTAACGCCATGGATACAACTTATGATTCTGGCCTCCCCAGAGTTTGAATTGCCCGGTGATTTTTTTATGAATTGTACGCATCTTATCAGTATTTTTAAATTGGTTTTAGCATGAAATCATAATTAAAGTCTATCTCAACGTCATTTTTAATAAAAAACAAAAAAAATACTAATTTAGACGTAAACTGCAATGTAAATTGAAACTCGTTACGCTCAAGCGCCCTTGTCACTCATACAAGTCGGGTATCGCGCGTAGCGTTGCGTTGTGATCGCGTGGTTTACGATACATTGCGCGTTCAAAAATTACAACATGTATATCCACTAACTTTGGTTACCATGCCCCTTAAACCCTGTAAATAAATCATAACATTTTTATAGATACTAGGAATGTTACCAGAACACTATTATTAACTACAGAGTTGGTTAATCAAATAAAGTCAGTGTGATTTGGATTTTTTTTGTGAGGAACTGTAAATAGAAGAAGGGAGCAAGCATGGCAACATTCACTTCATCAGGCTGATTGACAAAGTTCAATCTGATCTTTATCTTTCTTTCTATACGCGGGGTCGCGGCCTGAATTCTGGTAGGGAAAACTTTGTGTAAGGAGAGCCATTGAATGTGTGTAATCCCCTCATGGAAGTTTAATACTCGTATGTTTATAAGTAATTGTATACTAGGTCCACCCCTATTCCACTGTCGGTACCCAGAATACAAGCGTTGCTTAGTTCTACAAAAAAGAAGTTAAATGCATTCAGGCCATAATCCACCGCACTGGCCCAGTGCCACAACCAGTACAGATTAACTTAACGAACCACTAAATATTAATTAAGATTCTGACTACAATACCGTGTTCGCTATTTTATAGATTGTGTCATATATGACGTCACTGTTCAATGGAACGTAATGTAATATCGAAGTGATTGATAGCAAGTATTATCTATAAATTGCGAATTTATTTAATAAGCGTTATGACGCGGGATATTGAAAGGATGACGTCAGGTGATAATGGTCTACTTATTCCCATGTTGTAATAGGTGTAAATATACCTACCACTATATAATTTGTTTATATAGTTTTGTAGGTACTGCTATGTAAAAATCTCTCTTGAAGAGGGGTTGAGTAATTTAAAAATCGCCCATCTAAGCCGGGATTAAATTGGTCAAATTTAAAAAAAAATAGTGTTTCTCTTATTATTTAATTTCAAAAGAAACGGCCGTATCGGTTCCTTGAAATACAGGTTCGATTTCCAGTAGGAACGTAAAACACATAATATAAACGAGATAAAGTCTTTAAATTAGTTTTAGTTCAATATTTAAGATGGACGGTGCACGCGCCCTCAATTTTTTAATTAAACATTTGTAATATATTCGTAATCTTAACTCACCTATATTCCGACTCGTAATGATCCCAGTAATAACGTACCTAGCGAAGGTAACGCAATCATAGATACTTCGATAGTTAAAGTTGTGATCTGTTTGTCTTTCGTACTTGTTCTTTAATGATTTGTCTTAGCCCTTAAAGTTTAAACCGTTATCTGCCCACGATATGAGTGATAGATTATCCCTTAATGGAGTTTGTATAAGCTACTATGGAGTTAGAAGTAAATTACACAATGGTATAGATTCTATGCCAGTATTTTTTTAATATGTCACAAAATTATAGACAAATGATTCTAACACGTTCGTATTGCACATGCGACTTGTCTCTAAAATTAACTCTGAATATAATTCTAAATTCACTAAAATTCGTAATGAATTAAAAAAAACTTCTATAAATTGGTTAGTAGATGAAATAACGAAAAGCAATTCAAATAATATAATTAGCATTCGATATTTATAGCATTTAGCTGACCTGCAAACGAGAATATTAATATACAAATTTAAACTTAAAATGACTGCAGTTTGTCACGTTCGAATTTCAAAAAAACTGTTGCGGGTAAAATGGACTTTAGCGCGCGGATATGAACGTTTTTTCCCTTATGACCTTTTCCAAAAGAGTAAATGAAATAGGAATAAAGGCTACTATGATTATTTAACATAGATATAATATATGGTTATGACGATACTCGAAACCTAGACACAAGTCTACCTATACGCTGAAACTGCTGCGATTAAGAATTGCAATCCTAATTCTTTATCGTGTATCTCGACATCACTGTCATGTGTCAATGGCCCAATATATTCTTAGCCTTAGACCTTAGTGTAAGTAATATCATTATGACGACCGAAAATATAATTAACTGTTGGGTGAAACTACCTACCTACATGTTGTAAATTGTAATAGTTTTGTTTTCTTCAAAAGTCTTTTTATTATCTAGCATTAATTTGATCTATAAATTTCATGACATTGGAAGTTGTAATGTCGACATTACAACTTCCAATGTCATGAATTTATATATGCGACATTAAGGCGCATATATAACCACCAGGCAACTATTACGTGGAATGTTGTATTCAACAAGTGAGCTTTTTTCACGGAATAAAAGTTATATGTTGTTTTATTTTTATTACGGGCGACTTTAAAGGATAAAGTTTTCTAAAGTTACATGGTCGACCCTGGGTCGATTCTTGACGTAGGTACCTCATATCTAGTTCTTTTCTTTACTCTTCAAATGAATTCACAATTATATATCTACAGCGGCTTTTTGGCAAGAAGTTTAAGTTGTCAATTTTGTTTGATTTTCCAAAAAAAAAGATTTTATTTGATTAGATAATGTGTAATATTGGTAGGGTTTTACTCTATCGTATGATCATAAACGTGAAAAAGTGATGGAAAAATAAAGTAAAATAGTATAACTTAACTTTTCAAGTTCTCCCAAGATGTCCGGTAACTTTTCTGTAACGTATCTACAGCTTCACTGATAGGGGTTGAGGATTAATTACATCATCATCATCATTATCATCAAGGGTATTTGTATTTAAAACAACGATGTAACAATTTACTCGACAATGGAAAAAAATTGCACTATTTTGTAGCCGATTGCCAGCCTAAAAAAAGAAAAGAATTATTATTAAAAGCTTTGAGTCGCGCAATTTTTTTTCCCCGTTAAATTATAACGCGTAAACAGCCGGGGCCTCGTGTCAGAGGTCCGCTTAAATATTCATGAGGTCCGGCTCCAACTTCTGACCAATTTTGGAATTCTAAATGCTTTACGAAATTATTTCCAGATTGTTAGAAATTGAATTCGTAATCAGTCCCCCGATTCACAACCTTAAAAGTCTTGTAGCGACCGATTCAGTTATTAATTAAACCTTGCATTATGTGAATTGTACGTATGTAAACACAGCGAGTGGTCGAATCGAACCATTCCGTTGCGTAGTCGTATGGAATCTTCGATTCTGTTATAAAGAATGCATCCGAAAGATTGTCGTCGAATCGAGAAAAAATATAATTGAATCGATTGAGATACTTGTCGAAACGTTTTTAATCAACCCGCTTATTAGATATTCTTATTGTTATAATTTAGTGAATTAAGCAGGTACCTACTTATGTATAATTAACAAAGTAAGATAACCATTAAGCTTAACATTTTTCTTTTGTTAAGGGATGTAGACCTAGCCTTATATTTATAGGAACTTATTATTATCGATGAAATATATATGTACGGTACGGTACGGATGTACGGTAATGCCAATGTGCACCTCTACCTTCGGTCAAGATCTCAGCTTAAATAATTCAAAATTATTAAAATAAAACAATGACCCTTATCCGACAAAGAATGAAATACTTCAATCAAAGCCTGATTAAAGAAGTTAAACATCTTCAATAACGTCAGTTTCGGAAAAGTTAAATTGGAGCGCTGTTAAGCCACGAAGATAATTTCTTGTGGATAATAGTTGTTTTACTCAAACAAACTGGTGAAAACAATTAATTAAACGTCTCACACCTATTGGTTATGATATTTATTTTCAATGTAGAGACATAGTCGTTAACACTATAAATATTTGTGTCTAATCTCTCTACCTGATAAGTCGTGCTTTAGTAAACAGCTTAGTTTCCACACATTCTTTATCGATACGTTATAGAGTTACCTAAAGCTTAAACGGAATAGATAAGTTTTATTTTCTTAAACACAGCATTTTAACAATGCAACAATACCGATTCACCTTTGATTCCAAAGAAACATGTTGTCTGATAATCCTCGATACCAAAAATATCCGAACAACAAAGAAACTCTAACACATGTTTTCATTCACAGGTAACAATGCGAATCACATCGAAATCACGCCCCAACGCGTCCTCAGCAATGCCGAATACTTAAGGAAAATGTGAAACATGAGTGTTGAAATCTTCATAGAAGGAAACAACCACACGATCAACCTCACAGACTTATCTACATCAATGTATCTCACAGATTTGTATGTGAACAAAACACTTGAACTGAACGATACCACAAACGATCTAGTGTATTCCAATCAATTCGAAGACGAACCGTTAATAGTGTTTCTGATCGTGCTAAAATGTTTGATAATGCTATTCATAATTTTAGCCGCAATATTCGGCAATCTATTAGTGATTGTGTCAGTGATGCGACACAGAAAGTTGAGAGTGATAACGAACTATTTCGTGGTGTCGTTGGCTCTAGCAGATATGCTCGTGGCGATATGGGCGATGTGTTTCAACTTCAGCGTGGAGATAACTAATGGGGAATGGCTGTTTGGGTACTTCATGTGCGATGTCTGGAACTCTTTGGATGTGTACTTCTCATCGGCTTCCATACTCCACTTATGCTGCATCAGTGTTGACAGATACTACGCCATTGTCCAACCGTTAGACTACCCCCTGATAATGACTACAGCAAAGCTGGGCATTATGTTGGCTGTGGTCTGGTGTAGTCCAGCGTTGGTCTCCTTTCTGCCAATATTCATGGGATGGTACACTACCGAAGATCATTTGAGCTTCAGGAAGCGATTCCCGAAGGTGTGCAGTTTCACTGTGAACAGGGTGTACGCGGTGGTGTCGAGTAGTGTCAGTTTCTGGATCCCCGGTGTCATCATGCTGTATATGTACTATAGGATCTACGTGGAGGCCGACAGGCAGGAGAGGATGTTGTATAGGTATGTACTGACATAATACAGACTATCTATAGCTATTAAATACTAGCTTTTAACCGGCGATATCATGGATTTGTCTGCACCTCGACCATCAATGTTTTGTTTTGTGTGTTCACTTGTTTGATATCCATACATTTCCAATTTGGCTGGTATGCTACATGCGTACTGATCTCGTGTAAACCGAGCATAAGTTCAAATAGTTTTTATTTGCGTTCTAGGAAAATCTCTTTGGGTAAATATTTTTCGACAATGCGTCACATTATTATCTTTGGTAAAATCCACAAAGGGCTAAATGCGTAGGCTAAATGGAACACATTCAAAAGGAATATTATATTATTTGTATGTGTTTTGTGTACAAAACTCTGAAACATTTATTTTTATACAACAGCTCTTAGTATAGTAAATAGGTATATTTTTCTTCATTGTAGATATTATTTATAATGATCCACCTGTAAGTACTTAAATGGACGTAAATTGTACAAAGTGTAATTGTATTAACAAGGAACCTTGAAATTATAGTGTGTTCAGAGTCAGAAAAATAAACGGTTACAAATTTTACTATATTGCTTTTTTTGCTATTAGCTAAGATTAGATTTAAAAAAAACTATACCCATATTGATATTTTTTTTTTTTTTTTCGTTATTCAAAATTTAAATTATTTTCGTCAAGTTCCAATTTGAAATGGAGCCAAACCACATATATTTTATTGTCTTTACCTACAAAAAAAATACATTCATTCATTTTTCCTCGCTCAGCTTTTTATTTAATTAATGTTATGAATAAAATAATAATGACACGAATAAAATTAGCGGCAAAAAATATTGATCGAGGCGCTTATTAAAGACCAGTGTAGGATTTATAACATTTTAAGCTTAAGAAATTGAATTGTATTGGTAAAATTTTCTTCATAATCATCTCCGTCTATGAATTAATATACCTACCTATTTTCTAGTTAAACGTATCCGGTACTCTAGCCCTCTAGTCAATCTGTTTTCAAGATGTAAAGAGAAATCCTTTCAGTTCCACAAATTCACGCGAAAAACAACAAACGCAGGGATAAAATTAATTGATGGATTTTCCTTTCGACGTCCACAGTCCTTTATACAATTGTGATTAAATAACCAATGAACCACACAACAACCTTCGCGGTTCTAATTTCGTTCGGAAACTGAGTAACAATGGCTTAAACCGCGGCCTGAACAAATATTTTGACGGAACCTCTAACAAAAATAATGCTAATAATATGTAGGTTAAAAGTTACATTATTATCTTTTTTATGCCCAAAAAGGTGATAATGAAACTCTTACGAAATTGCCCATAAACCTGTCTGTCACGGTGCCTAATTTTTCCCTGAAATCTACATTAAGACTTTTTGGCGGGAATGTGGACCGTGAAGTTGTCAATAAAATTTTATGTGCGACTAATATTACAGATAAATAATGTGTAATATTAGTGGCATATTAACCATTGCGTGTTCATAAACGTGCACGAGTGAAGGAAATTGAAATAAAATAGTATAACTTGACTTTTCAAGTTATCCCAAGATGTCCCACAGCTTTACTGATAAGGGTAGGATATTCAGTTCATCATTATCATCGTCATTAATATTATCATTATCATCAGGGGCACTTATAATTCAAAAACAATTTTCAAAAATTACTCGACACTGGCAGAATGGCTATATTTTGTAGCCGATTACCGACCTACAAAAAAGAAGAAAAAGAACCTACATAAAATCTTAAAAATTATAGGTACCCATAAAAACTGTCACATTAACTTTAATTTGATTAGGTTAATAAACTGAAAAATATTTCATGTTGAACGCTAATATCGGTAGCCCTCGTGCCATAGCATTGTAAGTTCATTTATAGAATAGGTAAAAATAAGTGTACCGGCTGTAAAAGGTGACCCAGTTTAATATTAAAAATAACACACTGGGGGCGTATTACGAAGAGTTATTTCCAGGCAATCCAATTCCCGGCCTAAGACTTCTCATTTACACCAGTAACCACACAGCAACCATAGACACGGGAGGACGGGACAGTCCTCCCGTGATCATGGTTGCTGTAAAGCAGCCGAAACATCGGGAACGTAAAAATCCGTAAGATTAGTTTTATTTCAATGTGTAGTATTCGCGTATATATAAGAAATCAATTATTATTTTTTATTTAAGATCCACGAGTCACCTTAATAGAGTACTTATAGTGCGTGGAGCATCCAGACCATAATTACCTCGCAAACCTAATATGTACCTACTTTAGGTTTTATTACTTCACCAAACTTCTGAAAACCTGTTTATGAAGAGTGACATGCATATAATTTACATAACAAAATAAAGAAATAAAACATAAAATACCTAATAAATTTGCATATTTTAGAAGTTTGTATAAAGCTAAGGGTCGATCGCGTGGATTAGAATGGAGATAAGCTATAGATAGCTGGCGCTTATCCGATTTAATTAGAAGCAAGAGTTAGCGACGGTATTTAATCAACGAACCTCTGTTAATAGTTATCCTATCAGAAACAAATTAACGGTTTTTTTTAAATTACAATTACAAAATTACTACATTTGTTACCAATGACTTTCGACATATAATTCTATTAAAGGCATTAAGAGTAACCTTAATCCAAAGTTTTCGTTACCATGCCCCTTACAACCTGTATTTTCGCCAGTGTGGCATTTCGGTTGGATTAAACCGGCGGCTAATTAAATTTTAACGGTCATGATACTCAGTAATGATATTAACACTTAAACGCAGAGGTGGGTTAACGTCTCGGCTAGGACTGGCTCAACGGGATTAAGCGATAAGACGGAATACCGTTACGTTTTGTTGTTTATTTTAGACAGCATAGAACCATAGATCTAAATTATACCATAGATAAATGAACACTTTTAGAGAAAGTTTGAACACACAGATTAAACAACTATTTTTGAAATAAAAATCCTATACCATCTTTAAAAAAATACTTAAAAAGAGAATAATTTCCTCTTAGACCTCGCTTCGTTGTCTTTAGTCACGTATCAACTTCAGACTTCTTTGGACACAGCTGTAGATCCTGGTTAACAGTGGTGACGCCAAATCCTATTTACCTCTTCCATTTACCCATACGCACATTATTTCCATTATCCTTGCCTTTCTTCTCATTAGTGAGAGGCCTCAAGTCTGCTAACACAATCGATTCATAATCGAACAGCAACCGCATATTAACTGTCACTTTTGACAGATATCCCATTCATTCAATATCTGTCAATATCCCTCAACGTCAGTGGCATTAAAAAAATCATAGTATTGTTTGTGCTAAAACTTAGAATATTTCTCATTGTCATTTGTCCGTTAACGAGAACCGTAAATTTCAGCGCTGAATAATTTAAGCAGAGAATAATAATGGCATGGTAGCAACGATCGCGGTCGTCGCACGGCCCCCTCGATCGGCACGTCAAGTGCGAGATTATTCGTAAGCTAACCGTATACTTCATAGTCAACGTATTTAGACATTTTGTATGAATAATCGAAAGCTTTAAATACCACCCGCTAGAGGCGCTGTTCAATTCTCCGTACAGAATATCTAAATACGTAGACATTGAAGTATATGGTTAGCTTACGAAGAATCTCGCACTCACTTGAGGTGCGGGTCGTTGAAACTTCAATTGCCTTGTTGATTGTTTTAATCAAGTTTTCGGTCAAAGAAACCTCTCTGAATCCGAATGGGAATACTTTTGTTTTTCATGTAAACCATTATCGTATTTGTAAATCAACAAAATGTACACAGAATGATCTCAGTTCTAGCTTACGTAGATAAGTGTTCGGGATGATAGAATCATATCTTAACAATAAATTCTACAACATAAATCCGTAAACCGCGACCGAGTGCTACATCCGATGAATGTGCACGGTTTTTCGGACTCCGATGACTTTAAGACATCCAGAGATCCACAGCCAGATATCTATCAAACATCCGATGGCTTTAGATCCTCTACTTACGACCGATAGCTAGCACAATTTAGTGTTTAATGTATAAAATCCTGATTTAAAACAGGCCACGATATACTAATGCGACCTATAACATTTTAAGAGCTTTATAGTACACACTTTATAGCACACAATTAAGTTATTAAAATTGACAAGGCCAGCAACTGTAGGTGTGGATAATAGTTTTCAAAACATTAAGTATGTTATTTTATTTATTGTGTCACCGCTCACCGCGATCCATTGGGATCTAAGACTACATTTTATTTTAAGATATCTTTCGCCCACGAAAAACAGCAATTTAATTTAGTGTACCCGCGGGAAACGGTAGCGAAATACGCTAAGCTTAGCAAGATACCTTGTAGTTGTACTTAAATACTTTTACTAAGGCCGATACCGATGTTTAATACCAGGACAGGAATGCCTCTGGAAAACGTGCAAACAAAATTGTAGTTAATGTTAAAAATTCGTACTCACATCGTCTTGATGTCGACTCCGCTCTCAACGAAATTAAGGAAAGTCTGCCCTCGTAAATATTTACTGGGAAATGTAATATTGCTTACCGAACGTTACTTAAGTATTCATATAATGTTCATTTCAATAACAACGCTTGTAATGACAGTCTCTTTTTTTTTTAATCACATTATAGGCATTATAGGGGTGTCTCTTCTGGGACATGGGAACAAAAAAAATCTAATAAACATTGAATGCTGTTGGTTGGTACGCGGATCAGATGAGAACGGCTGGACCAATTTGGATATTTTCCTTTTAATGTTCGTAATTGTCCGAGTAAGGTTTTTGGGAAAAATATTTACCCAAGACTTCTAGGTCTTGGGACCGACAGGCTGGCAGTCTTTCCTGCTAGCGGATCAGCTTGATTATCCAAGGTGAAAATGTTGCCAGCGTTCTCGGACCCTGCCTAATAATGGCAAGGCCACCGTGGCAACCTGGAGAAGCTTTTAGAACGAAGTTCCTTATCGCGCGTTGCGAAAGGGGGCTAGACGGAAAAAATTATCACGAAAAGTTTTAACGACACTTTTTGCTATCTTTGTCGTTTGCATTTACATAATGGTCAGTATTTTCGAGACATTGCACAAGTGCATCCGTGGCGCAATTGGCTAGCGCGTTCGGCTGTTAACCGAAAGGTTGGTGGTTCGAG
Organism: Pheosia gnoma; assembly: GCA_905404115.1. Classification (NCBI taxonomy): domain Eukaryota; kingdom Metazoa; phylum Arthropoda; class Insecta; order Lepidoptera; family Notodontidae; genus Pheosia; species Pheosia gnoma. The sequence continues at coordinate 1,629,229 of FR989916.1, forward strand.
CCCACCCGGGGGCGATATATTTTTTGTACATAATAAATAATAAAAAATAATAAAGGAACTTCGTTCCATCCGGGTGTCCCTTGACACCTCTCAAGTTTTTTATTTAGTTTGGTTTTCTGTTTTAATTTTCGTTAGGTACTTATGTAGACGCTATAAGGTCAATATCCCATTCTAATGGTGTCAATTCATCCAGTCTATTATTAAGAAATTCCCTGGCGGGAGTTCAATAAACGATCAATAGATGGTATTCCTTTCATAGCCTTCCCATTATGTGGGGATCCTACATAATCCCGTGTATCCAGCCAACTCGGTGGGAAGAGATTATGGCCGCATGAAATAGACGTGTGTATTTTTTTTCATGCGATTATCCTTATTGTTTTGAACAGATTTGTAGGTATATTAATACGTATTCCATTAAGTTAGTATGCAATGAGCGCTGTTAATACCATAGCTTATTGCTATGATACGGATAAGTAACTAGGTATTATAAGGTCATATTTTACAATGGTTAACCAGATCCCAGCGGCAGGAGTACTCTATGTATTGTGACGTGCCCATACCATCATTTAGAAGAAGTGCTTCGTGATTTTTGCGATACCGTCGAAACGTGATTTGCTTGATTATAATAATGGGCCCAAGCACCATAAATTTTGTATAAAATCTTTCAGGAAAATTGGTTAACGCAACCGGCGACCCAAGGGCTGGGCATTTCCTCACTCAGCGAGTAGCTTTGGCCATTCAGCGAGGAAATGCGGCCAGCATCTTGGGCACGCTTCCCTATACTCTTTTTAATTTATATTAGTTATGTATAATAACGTAATTTTCTCTATACCTTTATTTTTTAAATATTTAACTTATTTTCTACACATATCAACGTACCGATATGTTGAGTGAAAAGCTGCCACCCACTCGTGATAAATCCAATAAAATAACAAAAGAAAATATTACTGGCCGATAAATCTGCTGCGTGAGGTCCTCGCAGTCCTCACAAAACGCTTGAATGCCCAACATAAATATGAGGGAATGGCGGGATACAACCTCATTATTTACGAGGGGCCTGCCTACGTGCTTCTAACCAAGCAATAGTGAATCAAAGGAAATAGGCTGTAGTGGTACTTAGGAGAGGTTATAAACTATATTTAACTTTTTCGTATTGCTCCTATCATAGTTATTTACTGCTAAGGAATAATAATATCGCCAGACGAACACACCAACTATACGGATCCACATTAAGCAACGCTTGTTTTATGGGTACTGCATAATGGACTGGGGGCGAACTCAGTATATGATACTTATATAGATATTAAACATCCATGATTCGGGTACAAACATTCGTGCTCATCACACAAAGTTTGTCCCTACCAGGATTCGAAATCTGGTCTCTCGGCACAGAAAGCAGTACAACACTATCGTCAAGTTACTTTTCAGAATATGTACAACGTGTAATTTCTACTCTTGATTATGAACTTCAGAATCAAGAGTTCATTCTGTTAAACTATTTTAATAGTTATGTTCAAAGACAACATTTAAATTTTATTTAAGACAGTAATATATAATTCAAGACTATTACATATGTTAAGCTTATGATATTTTTGCAATTAATTGCATGGATACACTATTTTAGTGCAATCGATCATGAATCAAGTGAATTAGGTACTTAATATTTACTGTTTTGTCTCCCTTATTCAATCCACTGGTACAACATCTATACTCTATACAAATAAATACAATTGGAGTGTCTGTTTGTAATATTAAAATAACCACATTTTACTAAGTGCATTTGGATGTATTCACGGTACATTTACCAAAACAACATTTTTTGTCTGTCTGTCTGTCAGTCTGTTTGTTTCGGTTAATCTCTGAAATGGCTGGACCGATTTTGACGGGACTTTCACAGGCAGATAGCTGATGTAACAAGGAGTAACTTAGGCTACTTTTATTTTAGAAAAAAAAATAAGATCTCACGAAAAAATACCACGCGGACGAAGTCGCTGGTAACAGCTAGTTAAAATTAAATATTTAGATACCGAAATTCTGACTTCACACTATGATTACAAATGCGCCAAAGAAGCGCCGGTTCCAGGGTTAGTATACCCTTTCTGAACCAGCTTGTATAAACCAGTTTCTGGGAGAGAGGAATGTTAGATTTAAGCATTCGTATCGCATTTTGTCCGCTTCGACTATGTTAATTTTCATTATCAAGTTCCTCTCTAACCAGGAGTAAAGTGGCATCCCTACTCCTGGACAAGCACCTGCAGATCAACGGCATCAGCATGGGCGAGGTCATACGGGACCGCCAGAGCATCCAGATGCAGCCCATGGCGAGCAGCAAGATGAAGAGGGAGAGGAAGGCGGCAAGAACCCTGGGGATCATCATGTCCGCATTCTTGGCGTGTTGGTTACCTTTCTTTTTGTGGTAAGTATTCATCTATTTTCTGAGAGGCTACGGGCTATAAGCCTCGTCATGGCAAAGGGCTGGAAGTCTTCTACTACCAGACAAACCGGTCCTCCATCACTCGCATCCAACAGCTTCCTACATTGCGTGAACGTCATTTACTACTAAAAATATAGGTATTTCCACAAGTACTCTATTTAGTTGCCAAACTACAAAAAAAAACGAATTTTCAAATCCATTTCTTCTTCTTTCTTTACGAAATGAGATGCCATGAAATAAAATGGATATGAATATGGCCTCACCCACAACTTAGCGGGTATTTTTCCAAAGTCAAGTAATTAATAGCAATAACACATTATAAATAAAATAATAAATGTGACATGATGATATGAAAATGGCATGTCTCAAATCCATTTAGAAAGTATTGAAATGACATGATATAATAGGTCGCATCAACCTACGACTAAAAGAAGGCGGTAAAGTAAAGATTTAAAAAAGGAATCACTTCTCATTTCTATCTCTTTTATACAAGATGTTATCTCTGTTTGACACAGGTACATAATAACAGCTCTCTGCGGCGACGCCTGCCCGTCGCCCCCTCCAGTCGTCGCCGCGGTCTTCTGGGTCGGCTACTTCAACTCGGCCCTAAACCCGCTCATCTACGCATACTTCAACAGGGACTTTAGAGCTGCCTTCAGGAAGACCTTGCACTCTTGCTGCAGGTGATTACAGAGTTTATATGTGTGATGGAGTAACAGCACGTAGTGAACGAGAAGAAGAATAAAGATCGTGGGTAAGGTTCCGTATGACCACAGAGTGCGATGAAATCCCAACCCTCGCAATACTTAGGATAGCATGGTGTAATATTGTACAGCCTTTGAATATATACCACGCAAGCAGACGTGATTTTATCGATGTCTATACTTTATATAAGGAGATAAAGTTTGTGAGTTTTGATGTAATGAGAAATCTCGGGAACTATAGATCCGATTATAACAATTCCTTTACTGATAGGAACTTACATTATTTTAGAGTGCTAAAGACTGCGCTTCATTGAGGTACCGCGGGTAGAGCGGCGTGCAAAACCGAAATAAAAAAATAAAATAATTTGATAATTTCTGCCACTCAGGACTCTCTGTGGTGACTTCAGCCGTCGGTACTGCTGCCAGCGCCCGCGCCGGGACCACCACCACTCCAACGCATCATCTGACATCCATATGAACAACTGCGTCAAATCGACGTCCGCGGATGTGTTGCGAGCACACCACGCGTCTAACTCGAGGCCTGAAGAAATCGTGTTTGAGACGTAGGAAGCTATGTAACGCTCAATAATAAGCTCGCTTTTTACGAACAACATGATATCCGTGGATGTGTTGAGAGCATGACATATATGTTCCAGGCCAAAACACATCTTATTCGAGACGTAGGAAACTAAGTAAAGCTCAATAAGCTCGCTTTTATCGACATTTACAGAACAATTTGACATCTGTGGATCTGTTGAGGGCAGGACGTGTTATGCTCAAGCCCAGATGACATCTTATTTGAGTTATAGGAAGCTATGTTAAGCTCAATAAGCTCGCTTCATTCGATATTTGTTGCACAAGTTGACATCCGTAGATGTGTTGTGGACATAATTGTGTTTAGGCTAACAACAATCACACGAACAACTCTGTCAAAATAACATTTGTGAAAATATTGTCTCGTAGTATAAGAAGATAAGTCATTAAACAGTATGCACGTAAATTTAAGTGTAAAGAAATAATTGTAATTTAACATAAAAAAAATATTTCCCCCAAATTTATAAACGTATTATAACTTTATCAAACGTCATATATTGCTGCGCACAAGAGTTTTGATTTGCGCAGCACTATATGATGTTTGTTAAAGCTATAAACCGTCTATAAAGTCGGGGTTGAGTATTTATCGATTAGATCATACCGATCACTTTTATGTACTTACTAAATACTGACATGCGCGAACGATTGCATTTTTAAACTCAGGCGTTTATTGCAAGTTGCATGCACACCAATCGAATCATTTGTTTCCGCAAATTTGTCTTTAACGTCCTGTCAAAATATTTAAGTTTAACCTTATATATATATATATTATTTATTTACGGTTGTGATGTTCCCAAAACTGGTATCATGTAGGTTGGTTGTGAAAATTCAAACAAAAGTTTGTTTGTAAAAAATAATGTTTAAGTCCTTCAGCAAAAAAAAACATCTGTACCTAGTTAATGTAGGTATGTAAATAACCTTGAGTGGCAGGTATTTTATGTTACTTATGATATCATTCCTACAACCTCGTGAGTCTGGCTAAATGACCCTAGCCTTTAGGAGGCCGCTTTATCCCACGTACGTATTATTCATAGTTAAATCAATAAACGGTTCTAATGCTTTAATCAAAATTCCTGACATTCCGGCCGACTGCACTTTGTAGGGTTCATCTATTTTGGATCCCCGTCAGGGTTGGCACTTAAAAAGGGTAGTCCCAATATTCCGAGGTTGATGGTAGTTTATTTTTAGGGTTGGGATCTGCCCTTCGTCCCTTACGCTCAACTTATATTCTTTCTTAGCTTTAATCACCCATTTTGATAACAGATTCAATATAGAGATGATTCAGAAATCTCAGATACTTACCTTTGAACTTGCCCGCTCATTAGCACGTTTGTATTCAATATGAGAAGTCAGAAATTCGAAACGAATTTAAAAAAAAAATCGCTTACATAAAATCACTATTGTCTACTTGTTGTTTCTTTACAAAATGAAATGCGATGAATGGATATGAATATGGCCTTAACTACAGGTTGTAATCATTTTGCCAATGTCAAATAATTAATTCAATAAATATACATTATAAATAAAATAATGGATGTGACATGTAGATATGAAAATGGCGTATTTTTTTACCACAATTGACATTTTGTTGAAAAAAAAATTTTTTTTTTAATCGACAAACTGAAATTCTGTCTTAAAATGTGTTAAAGAAGCGCAGGTTCAAATGTAAGTATGATAAGGTAACCTTTCTGAATTACCCTGTATATTTTTAACTAGAATAGGTTTATTATTAGTTTCATAGGCGTTTACCGACGATGTATAATATAAAATCAATATTCTCCGCTATTCCTCGCACTGAAGCATCGTTTTAACTTATTCATTAACGTTGAGGGCCGTTCTATCAATTGATTTAGCGTTTTGAACAAGCTGCTTCTCGCGTTTCCGCATTCAAATTTTGTATACCAATAAAATTATAATTTTGATACGGCAACAAATTTGACAGTTTGGCGTTTGATAGCTGCTGTGCCCTTGGTTCGCGTGGAGTATGGTTTATTGACGTTCCCTCGATTATTTCGTTGTAGAAATAATCAAACTAAATTCATCAAAATCCGTGCAGTAGTTTTCTAGTAGTAGTTGACCGTTTGAGTATGTATTAGTATCATAGGAGACAAATAAAAAAAAATCAAAGATCATAAAAATGGGCCCACCTGTTCTTGAGTTACTGGCGTAACCAACGTGAATTTGTTTTATATATATTTATAATATATATATATATATATATATATATATATATTTAAAACGGTAAAGGGTATTATAATAATATGTACTAGTCACGTAGATAAGTAAAACTTTAAAATTACCTATTAAGAAAAAAAGTGTGAGGAAAATGGCTCGTGCGGCTGGATAGTAAATCTTGTAAATTTAAATTATCTATTGTAATCGATGCAGACGATCGGCCCCCTGATTACGTAACTTGCAATAGCCTAGCGATAGCAGTAATCGCGCAATATTTGCTTTTAAATTACTAATTCGTATTATGTAGCGCTGCGACGACATACAAATCTGCGATTTGAAAGCAATTATTGCTGTCGCTTTTCTTTCGCTAAGCTTGAAAAGGAACGTAATCTGGGGGCGGGTAAGACCTCTTAATACTCTTGTCATAGACATACTGTATGATCTAACATATCCAAATAAAGTAGCAATTATATGTGCCAAATAAAAATGTATAAAATGTAAACACATTCCTTTGTATTGAAGATCTTAAATGAAATTATTATAATCTAGAATCATATAGAAACCTATTTTGTGAATTATGTACAGTATGTTCAAATATTTTAAATGTTAGGCTTTAATAATTGTAATGTATATGACCTTTAGGATTTTGTCGGATAGTTCTCCCTTACGTATATATAAATTATGTCACTAGAGCCGATAATTGGTCAATTAATTGTCAAATAAAAAGTATAGAAGCAAACGCCTAGACTAAGCACGTTCAGTACACTTCAGCCCGCGACATTCGACTCTTTTATAAAGTGTTCTATTTTTCATGTCTTGCACTGTAATCAATTTTTAAGTGATGTTTGTAAATGAGCTATATATGTAATTCGTTTGTTTAGCGAATCTTAAACAACATAATTTTATTGATTACGTCAATTTTAAAACTAGTGAGTCTATGTGAATCCAAGAATTTGAGGAGACCTCAAATTCTTTTGCATAGATTTGGTTCAGGGTTTGTGTAATTCTTACAATAATAATAATACATTATTTTTTCTGATTAAAAATATGGGGTCAACAATCTTATATCCAAACTTCATAAGTTAAGATTTTATTAGAGTAGGGAGCCTCACTATTTTGTACCTATGAGCAGCGGAAAAAAGTCCAAAGACTTAACATCTAATTGGAGATCATTAAAACTACGAGACGAATGTTATCTATAAAAGTTTTTGGAATGTAAATACATTTGGTAAACGGGTACCTAATATAATTATACATAAAATAATTTATACAGATGTATTTACTTTAGATAATATTATGTTAGTTGATAGTTTGTAAATATTAATTGTAAATTACTATGTTTAGAGAAATAAAATCGTTAATATGCGTGGATTGATTGTTATAACTAACCATTTCCATAACTGTCTTAATACGTAGTCTATAAAGTATACTTGACTTGACGTACTTAACAGCCCCCTTACTATGTCCTATTGATGCGCCTCAAAACAGGACCTCAATCGGAACATTATGTCACCCTTTCGTACAAATTTGTTATGTAGATTGAGACCCAACTGATAGTTGAGTCTAGATTGAGACCCAACTGATAGTTGAGTCTAGATTGAGACCCAACTGATAGTTGAGTCTAGATTGAGACCCAACTGATAGTTGAATCTAGATTGAGACTCAACTGATAGTTGAGTCTAGATTGAGACCCAACTGATAGTTGAATCTAGATTGAGACCCAACTGATAGTTGAATCTAGATTGAGACCCAACTGATAGTTGAATCTAGATTGAGACCCAACTGATAGTTGAATCTAGATTGAGACCCAACTGATAGTTGAGTCTAGATTGAGACCCAACTGATAGTTGAATCTAGATTGAGACCCAACTGATAGTTGAATCTAGATTGAGACCCAACTGATAGTTGAATCTAGATTGAGACCCAACTGATAGTTGAATCTAGATTGAGACCCAACTGATAGTTGAATCTAGATTGAGACCCAACTGATAGTTGAATCTAGATTGAGACCCAACTGATAGTTGAATCTAGATTGAGACCCAACGGATAGTTGAATCTAGTATCAGTTTTAATGAAAGTGGGTCAACTTATTTTCATAAACGTAAGTATGTAGTAAGTATGCGAGCAGCATACTCGTTTCATTGGAAATCGATGGACTCCAGCGCGGCCACATACGATATCACTTAATATTGGAATTGCACTAGCGGTGCATATCTAACCTCTTACTATGATATTCAAACTCGAAAAATGTTAGTAAGGTCAGCTATGAAAGTGGTTTATCAGTGTTGACAAGTACTCTTAATTAATGAAAATTCTACTTCATATTTGATACGGTCTGTCTACGCATAAATAATTTGGATTTGGAAGCGTGGCGGGCGGCGCAGAGCGTGACGACAAGCGTTCTGCGATTCTGTTCTGCGATTCTGCGACTGGTCACTGGTCGTGGCTGATATCCGGGGATTCGTGGCGGCTCGGGTGTCGTCGGCATTGTTCGTCTGTTAGACGCGAACACGTTCTTAGTTCAAATAAATAACATTACACAAGATACAACACAAGACTATGCTATTTTCAGATTTATTTCAAAATTACTTTCAACCAATAGATTTCTTTATAATGGTCCTAAAAAGATCTGAATCATGTATAGTTGTAGTTTAAAATATCCTTCTTCTTCTTTTCTTATGTTGGCAATTGGCTACAAAATAGTGCCATTTTGCAAGTATCAAGTTAAATGTTTCTTCGATAATTTAAATATAAGTATCCCTGATGATAATAATAATATTGATGAAGGTGATGATGATGATTAAACCAATCCGCTAACCCATCAGTTCAAGCTGTGGACACTTTACTGAACAATTAGCAGACATGTTGGGAGAACTCAAATATTCAAGCTATGCTGTGTTATTTTAATTTCCTTCATTCGTGCACGTTTATGAACGCACAATAATTAATATCCCAATAATATTACACATTATATATCAAGAAAGATCATTTTCAGAAAATTCTACTTTCTCGCTGAAAGTTGAAATATTGCCCAAGATTTAGATTTCACCCAGTTGAATCGAGTTTTAAAACCTTAGTAACCTTAGACGATAGTTTTCAGAATTTGTAATGAGTTGCATTGCTTTTAAGATGGAATTACGAGATGCTTTTCCAATACTATTGAAAATTCCGAAGCGAGCATTTGATTTAAAGTTATAATATTAACCATTTATTGAAGCACGAAATGTTTATGATACTCACTATTCCGCTTGAAACCCTTGGGGGATCCACAGACAATCAAAATTCCCCATGGATCCCCTGGGGGTCCATGTATACTCAGAATTCTTTGAAGCCCCCTAGGGAATCCTTTATTCCTTATTCCCCTTGAAGCCATTGTTGGATCTATGTACACTCTTTATTCACCTTGGTGCCCCAGGTTGATCCAAGGACACTCACAAAGCAGTGCAATATGTCTGCTAACACAATAGACCCATAATCAAATGACATCAGAATTGTCACTCGTGACAGATTTCTCAAACAATAACGGGCAAACGTGACATAACTTGCCAATTAAAATTTCAAGAAGGACGCCATTTTCATTTCTTCATTTCATATCCATTATTTTATTTATAATGTGTATTTATTGAATGTGTTATTGCTATTAATTACTTGACATTGGCAAAATACCCGCTAAGTAGTGGATGAGGCCATATTCATATCCATTTTATTTCATCGCACCTCATTTCGTAAAGAAAGAAGAAGAAGACATTAAGGATGTCATTGCCAAATCTTAAACCAATATTCCATTGACTTCGTTTTCATATAAATGGCTGGGATCGCGCCATAACCAATTAGACACCAGCCGGCGGCAATTAGCTAGTAATTGACGTATAACTCATTAGACTGTGATAATTTAATTTATTTAATATGGCTGTAGTTACGGTAGAATTACCTTATTAGTATTTCGTGTGATTACAATTACTTACATGTATTATGAGGTTTATTTATATTATACCTAATTATACGGGGTGCCAACCCGCACTGGGCCAGCGTGGTGGACTATAGCCTAATCCCCCTCGCATTAAGCGGAGGCCCGTGCCCAGCAGTGGAACATTAAAAAGGGCTGGTATTATTATTATTATATACAGGGTGATTCAGAAAGAGTTACTAACACTTGAACCAGCGCTTTTTAGTGCATTTGTGATCCGTACTTATGTGAAGTCAGAATTACGGAATGACGAATTAAAAAAAAATATGTTCCCAAAAAAACCCTTCTTTGTTTTTAAATTGACGTATCATATTTTGATTTAACATAATAATTACAGATGCGCTAAAAAGCACTGGATTAAATATTAGTATACCCTTTCTGAATCATTCTGTATATAACATTATATTTAACCAGGACTTTTATAGACAATTTATTTTACTTGAGAAGCATTTATTTGGAAGACAAAGCTTTATAAATTGATACTTCTACTCGACACTGGCAGTAGCGACTCGATACTGTATCCGATGACTTAAGAAAAAAAAACAAAAAAGTTTGCGATTATCTCGACAGCAATATTGCAACGTAAAGTTATTTCCCGCGGGAAATGGAAGAATCCACTACCAAGACATATCGCCGATAGATCTTGATCACGATAGAACTGGAAACGAACTAGTTTGATTACTTCCCGACCTCGGAGGCGACACAACGGGTTAACCCAATAATCTCGGATGGCTTTTGAATTGTCTTACGCAGAATCTCAAAGATTTCTTATCATACTATCACCCCTCAAATTTATAGACCTTTTATCTCAAACTATGACACCAGGACGTCAACTACCTCAGTCCTCCCGTGGCCATGGTTGCTGTAAAGCAGCCGTAACGTCGGGAACGTAAAAAAGTATAATAAACGCGATAAAATCCGTAAAATTGGTTTTATTTCAATGTGTAGTATTCGCGTAAATGTAAGAAATCAATATATGATCTTTTATAACTTTATCAAACGTCAATTTAGTATTGCGCACAAGAGTTTTGCTTTGCGCAGTGCTATATGACGTTTGATAAAGTTATAAAACGTCTATAAATTCGGGCGTATTTGATTAAACACAATGCTGTACAAAGTAGATACAGGGTGTCAGTGGCTTCATCACGAAAACTGAAATCATGGATTCTACTCATAATTGTGGTCCAACAGAGATGGTATTTTCCATCGATCTTTTCACGAATTATAAGTATTTCTTCAACGTGATTTTTTGTAAAAAAAAAAGTAATCATTTTGACTTAAAACTCTATTCGAAATTTTAAATAAATACGCTCGCGCTATTTTTTTATTTTTTTTATTACATTATAGGCAAGTATTTGATCTCGATCTCACCTGATGGTAAGTGACGATGAGATCTACGATGGGGCATACTTGCCTAGGTAGGAAGGCGGCGGCAGTAGATCGAGACGCTACATTCACTAGGCACATGCAGCGCAGCTGATCTGACCCGCCATCCATGAATGGCAACACCGAACATCATGCCGGAACACGGCTAGGCCGCATGGCGACATGGATTTGTTCAGTGGGTGGTGACTAACCACGGCCGAAGCCTACCACCAGTAGAGTTGTCACCTAGTTGGCACCACCCAGGGTCACGTGTAGGGTAAGTCTATTACGTACGCTGTTATTGTGATAAACAAGTTGAAAAACTCTGGTCCGTACTAATAAATAAAATAGTTGGTAAGTAATGAAAATTGTACGTGTGTGTGGGGGGGGAGGGGTGGTATTGGAAAACTAGTTGTTGTACAAACAATAAGTTTTTACCTTCGACCAATGGTTCTTACAAAGTTTTACACGTAAATACACGTCTACGACTGGCATTGTAGGACTGCAGGCACACGTCAAGTCAGAATAAAACAAACATTTTTTTGTATCAAATCTGTGTTGAGAATCAGAATATGTTTATTCATGTAAACCATTAAGTACAGTTCTTATGAATTGTCAAAATAATTACAAAATGCTAAGCTACAACTTTACCACCCGTTCGGAATGCCGTTCCTATGAAGAACGGGTAAGAAACTCCATAGTTGCTCTTTTAAAAAGATCTTTTAAATTTTTGAGCAGTACTTTGTTATAGGTTACGCGAAGAATGTATTCAGGCCCCTAAAACCAAGCTGATCTGTGTAGTTCATGCTAATCTACGTGCACTTCACAAATCGGCTTGGTTTTTTGTGCTTTAATATGTTGCTCATGACAATCCGTCTATATTATTTCATCATATTCATTATTTTTTTTATTTTACTACAATGTTATTTTATTAGATAATTACTTTTAACTTCTTACGATTGATATTAATTACTTGACATTGGCTAAATACCTCCCTTAGGTGGGTATCGCAATTTTAAAAACAGAAAGGCGACGTTCAATCTTACCTTGTAAGTTAAAAAAGTTGGTAGCTATGTCACAAAATTATCCCTAAGGTACCTGTATACGTACTCGTATCGTATATTTCTCTTAAATGGCTATTAAAAAACTCAAGTGTAAGAATTAAAACGAATTTCAACGTTAATTACTTCATACTTAATTGGATTTCGTGTATGTCAATTCAATATGGCCTCTATGTTTCAGGTAAGTATGTCCAATCTTAATTAATTTTTCGAAGCCATGCTATGCAGCCTATTGAACCTCATTATAAATAAGTGAGGTGAGACGATCATCTTCGTGTTATCTATCTACAAGTATCTAATAAACCCAACAGACGGTAACTTGCTCATAATCTTCCCCCGCCCCCCATCCCCTTCCCCTCATTAAGTGAACCCGGTTCTCGCGATGCTGAGTGAGAAAACTCATAACTTTGTCTGTGCCGAAAATTTATTACCAAACTTTCAACTTTTCGTATTAAAATCCATTAATTACCTCGTTTGTTGGGCAATTTATATTTTGTATTCAAAGAGGGTATTTACCTTATTGTAAACTGTATCGGAGGCCTTAGCACGAGAATCTAATGTGATCGTATCGTCAACGAGAAAGCATGTTGTCGCCATTATATATGATGAATTACTTATGTAGTAATGGTAAAATTATATGTCAATGTGGTTTTAAACATTCAGATTTAAATTTAAAAAACTAAGTTTAGAATTTATATTAGGCAGGTTTCAAAATGCACTCAGCAAATCCCCACCACCACCGGCCGGGAGGGTGCCCAAAACGCTGGCAGCATTGCCACGTTGAATGGCAATGCTGATGTGATGGCCAAAATATGTGCCAGTTATGGTTATGTGTATGTTTTCCTTGCTAATGAAAACTCGAATCTGATAGAGACGAAATACGTATAACTCCACAATAAGTTTTTTTTGTTTATAACTTATTTTCGTAGCGCTACGAGTAGTGCTACGAAAGTGCGTAGTGCGTAGTGTAACTACGCTCACACCTCATCAGTGAGGTCTAGCAAGAAACTCATCGGGCGTGTGTTTTTTTTCAAGTATTAACAAAAAGATTAATTATTTTGCTTTGACATCTTTACGGTCGCGTGCGCTCATTCTGGTGTATACCGTCCAAATAATCTCAAATCCAGTAGTAAGTCTCTTAAATCTCTCTAATCTCTGAAACGGCTGGACCGATTTTGACGGGACTTTCACTGGCAGATAGCTGATGTAATAAGGAGTAACTTAAATATAACCTATTTTTTAATTTAAACTTTTTTGTTAAATACCACGCGAACGAAGTCGCGGGTAACAGCTAGTAGCCAATAAATGACATCAATATACATTTCAAATAGTTACTAGCTCATAGAAAGCTATTAATTTATTTGAAAGCTGAATTTATTGCAGTATCATTGAAGTCGTCTGTCTCTACTAAGGGTAATTATTCAAGTCTGATTAACTGAAGCGAATGCTGTTTGAATATTTCTTACGTTCGTTTCAGTGGCGCTGAGTACCTTGCACTCAATGAGTGGGTAGATGATATCTTATACAGAGTGGTTCAGAAAGGTTCAGACTTTCTATTGGAATAATAATAATTTTGTTCCCAACAACAAATGCGATATTTTGCGAACATTTTTTTTAATTGACCGTACCAAGTTCTGACTTCACATAGTGTTTATAAATGCGCTTAAGAAGCACAGGTTCCAGGTTTAGTATATCCTTTCTGAATCATTTTTCATTTTGAGGTCGAGTCACCTTCGTCCGTAGGAGAATTAAATACCCTCGAGATACCCTACACGTGACCCTGGGTGGTGCCAACCAGGTGACAATTCTACTGGTGGTAGGCTTCGGCCGTGGTTAGTCACCACCCACTGAACAAAGCCATGTCGCCAAGCGGCCTAGCCGTGTTCCGGCATGATGTTCGGTGTTGCCATTCGTGGATGGCGGGTCAGGACAGTTGCGCTGCATGTGCCTAGTGAATGTAGCGTCTCGATCTACTGCCGCCTTCCTACCTAGACAAGTATGCTGCATCGTAGATATCATCGTCACTTACCATCAGGTGAGATCGAGATCAAATACTTGCCTATAATGTAATAAAAAAAAAACATTCTGTATATAATAAAAATGAAAATATTTTTTTACAACGATACTCTTATATTTATCAATAATGCCATCTCTCTCTCTCTGTCTTATTCGTTATACTGAAGTCAATGCTATAATCCCCATAACTAACTAGTGAGTCCCATCCAATAAATTACCTGCCTATAGTTTCGCGATTATTTTAACATATGTCAAAATTATTACAAAGTTGGTTTAATATCCGGGCAACAAAGGTTGTAGGGTCCTCGTTATCCCATTAATCCATTTAAATTGAATAGAAACATGACCTTGGGCTTAGATAGGCCTTGGATATGACGACGGGTCATGTTTCCTACCTGTGTACTTAAGTCATGGAGGCAAAACATGATTAAAATTATGGCTACGATATTTCAATATCAGTTCGATCTTACTAAGTATTATAAATATTACATACCACAAAACAGAAATTATTTACAATTAAAATTAAAATAAATAGAAAACTAATTATGTATCAAAAAGATCTTGGCCTAGTGGACGAACGAAAAAAAATTTTTTTTTTTTATTCAGGTAAGGGTAAGTACACAGGTTTATACTCGTAGGTGGCTGAGCTCCCACATCTATTAACAATATTGTAATGTACTAGTATAATTTCAAATTATTTTCGTGTCATCAATCCGATTGGCTTTTATATCATAATGTAAAATCAACGATAATTTCAGAGTAAGCAGGCAGTGTAATGTTTCGTATTGTTTCTGGGTACGACCAAGCAACGGCCTGTTTAATGAACCCGGAAAAATAGAACAGACAAGTTCACACAAATGGTTCACAAAAAATAACAATAATAAGACAACAAATAAGCAAATCAAACTACAAGCGAATCAAAGGCTGAACTGTTATAGAAATCATTATAAAAAAAGAACAAAAGACTGCCATTGTTTTTGCAATTTGTTTGTTTATCGACAACAAACGAATGATAAATGTTCGAACTAAGTGCGGGTTTGCGAACTTTGTACAATTGGTTAGGTTTTACTCAGACATGTAGATTTCCTCACGCTATTTTCCTTGATCATTCTAGAACACCTCGAAAGACGTGTGTAGTCCGCCAACCTGCACTGGGCTAGCGTGGTGGATTATGGCCTAATCCTCCTCGCATTGAGGGGAGGCCCGTGCCTAACAGTGGGACATTCAAAGGGCTGGTATTATTATTATTATTTTCCTTGATCGTTTAATAAGTGAAAATTATTATTGAGAATAAGATTCTCACATAATATTCCAGAGGTGGGAGCCGGAGCTAACATTCTAGTAACTTGACTATATATCCGCTTTGAAGAAATTATTTATTAGTAAGATTTCTTAATCAAAAAAGATATGACTTTTAATGTACGATAGATATATCAGTTGAATGGGAAGAGTGACTTATCATTAGTAAGCCATATTTCGGTTTTTTAATAAACAAATTATTAAAAAAAAAAACTATAAACCGACTGAAAAAACACTTCACTGATGAGATAAAAACAAGCTCTAGAATTTGATTCCAGCAATGTAGAATGCACCATGCACAAAAAAACATTGGTTTTTACCAAACTCTGGTGTTTTTGCAGTCGCGTTTTTAGTTTTTTTTTTTTTAATAGTTTGGTTTGTTATTTTTGGCTCAGTTCGTTTTTCCCAACTAATCTGTTCGCTGTGCTCACATTTTATAAAGAAAACTGTCCAATTAATATTCTGGACATAATTTAATTAAAAACGCCGCCGTATCCGGAAAGATTTTATCTTTAGAGTAATGCCGTGGGGGACTTGAAAAATGTACCCCTGATTTGCAACGATATGACAAAATAATTCCTATCGCAAGTATTCCCGGTGGTAATATAAAAATGGTTGCTTATAATTGAAGACAAAGGTGATAAGGTATAACAATATTAATAGTCCAACGTTTTCAAGTTTGAACTATATGGAGTTATTTTCCAATTTATTTAGTTTAAATTGGAAAATACATAAATCAATTAGGCCGTTGTATTTATAAATAAAGTGGCAAGTTGCCAGCATTTCGTCTCATATATGAATTTAATTTAAAAATATATTTCCGAGAGACAATTATTTAATTTATTTTATAATAACACTTATAATCTCATAATTTTTTTTGTGATCGTAGTATATTGAGAATAGAAGTAATACGTACATAGTTTCAAATTTCTCAACTGTAGGTCCTTTAAAAAAATTAAACATCAGAGAAAATCAATATCACCCATCACGAAAATATATTATCATTTCGTGGTACAATTTTGGGAGCTAGCGGTGAATATTTTCATTCCACTTGTGTATCCGACGATACCAATCTAGGTATGGCTTTCAGGGGACCGGCCCGGTGCCAAGTTAGAAGATTGATGGCCTAATGTTATCCAGATGACGTCACAGTTATTTTTACATTCATATTACAAACATATTTTATTTAAAATACCTACTTATACAATGTTATACATATTTTAAATCGCTAGCAAATTATTGAACGTAGTATTTTTTAAGCATACAACAATGCTTAGTTATGTAGTACAAGGCGGAGAAAAACTGAGAGTGAGAGTTAATTTTATTCAATGTTTTTTTAACTGATTATTAGATGTCCCGGCAATCTTCTTACCGCGCCTCAGAATCAAATGTGTAAATAAAAATATATTTTTTTTTGTGAGTTTTCCCATGTTTTAACTCTGCTATTTGAGGTGGGGACAAATTCACAAAATCGTGTAACGTGGGAAACGTAAAAACATAAAATAAACGCAATAAAATACGTAAATTTAATTTTATTTCAATGTGTGTGTATTCGCGTAAATCGTATCGTAGGTACAGTTTTAATATGTCATTCAAAATGCTTATTTTCCGTGCCTAAGTTGGGATCAAAAAAACTTTTAATAGGCAGGTCAAGGAGGGGCCGAGATGAAAGGCCCTACACTTGTTAAAGATTCTTTGCTCCACATACCTATCATATATTATGAGTATCTGCAACGAAATATACTCGGTACTACGCAATGCTACGCAGAAGCTACGAGAGCTACGGGTGCTACGAATACTACGAGTGCTACGGAAATGGATATTTGTTTAAGTAGCACCAAATTTAATTTTGATAACGATTTGAGCTAGATCTAGATGCATTGGAATAATATTGTAAAATATATATATTAAAGCAATGATAGCCAAGTTGGTAAAACGCTTGCCTCAGTAACGACGATTGCAGGTTCAATCCCCTAGTAGAGTTGTGGATATCATCGAATCAAATATCATTTTCAACCATGATTGTGAGGTGGTGAGGGATCTGAAAGTCCGAGAGAACTCCTCAAAAGACGTGTGAAGTCCGCCAACCCGCACTGGGCCAGCGAGGTGGACAATGGCGTAATCCCCCTCGCGATTAAGGGAGGCCCGTGCACAATAGTGGGACATAAAAAAGAGCTAGTATTATATATTATAAATACAATATTATTGAGAATTAGTAAGACTAACATGATCATTGGGAAATTGCAAAAAAATACTAAACAACTGGGGGTAGACGAAACCACCAATGACCTTAATGGTGGCGTTGGGATTGGTGTTGGTGGTAGTGGTGGGTTCCTCTTTCCCCATTAGTTTAACAATGGATGTCCGCTAAGTATCTAAGTAGCATAGTTCTATCAATTTTAAAAAAATACTCTTAATTTTTTCATACCTAAAGCTCCTACTCCTTATTTCATTCTTATAAATGATTTCTTTTACCAACCTGTAGTGAGATGTTACTAATAAATATAAAAAGAGCAGTACGGTACCTACCTGGGCTAGAACGGCGATGTTCCGCCAATCCCCGGGGGCGTCACCGAGCTCCGCTAACGCGATTACTGAGGTAATGTATGGCGCAAGTTATAGACGGATGGATTTATAAATCTGACTGAAATACAGCGACCTCTAGTAGCTGTCAAAGATCGAGGCTAGAACTCTGTACGGAAATCGGGCTATAAATCGAGTAGTATCACTCAATAAGTTAAGTGATACTACTCGAATTATAGCCCGATTTCTGTCTCTTAAGACGGAATGATTCTATTGTCTACATAATAGACAAGTTCGGTTTGGTACATACACAAATAAAATCTTAACTAAACTAAAATGTATTAAGTAGCGTATATCTTCTGGCCGTTATCGATATTATACTTTGACGAAGAAAGTATTTAGACGGAGTGTCGCAAACCTAGCAAGCAACCAAGCCGATTTGGGTAGTACATGCCATAGCTTACGTGCACGCAAATATACATGTACTACACTAATCGGCTTGGTTATTTTGCACTTTAAAATGTTGTCAGCAACACTTCGTCTATACTATTTTTTAATTTGAGTTATTGAATCAGTGAAAACTATATTTTAAACAATGTATTATTTAGTGCCATGTTGTGTGCTCATAAATTGGACCCTACTGAAAACCCGTCAAAAACGCGTGAGTACGCGTGCACGCCAGTGTAATTTGATATATTGCGGGCGCGCCATATTGTTTGTACCCTATACAATCGCCGTTATTTGATGTACACGTCGCGCTACAAAATTGTATACTTTTTTTTTCAATTGTTTCACAGATGGTCGAGGGTATTGGTGTTGATGCTAATAGAATAATGTCTGTAGGTGGTCTTGGTATGGTTCAAATTCGAAGATCAGTAACTATACCGATCAAATTGTTTTACCAAAGTCACAAACTTAGCGTTACGTTAACCTAAGCGTAAGAATGACAGCATGCTTTCTCGATGGCGTACGATAACGTTAGAAGATTATGCTAGGTATACTGGAATGGACACTTTAAAATCGTCTTAATTCTGTACCTACCTGTCATCTTATCTTAATAATTAGCAAAGATGGATTTTCACCCGGTTGAAGGTCATAATCAAGGTCACGAAGACGCAGAGACACGACATATGACGTAGCAACCAATCAATTAATATCGCCAGACGAACGCACCAACTGGACGGACCCAAAATAAGAATAAAATAAAAAAAACCTTTTATTTCTTGCGTAATCTCATTATAGATACATTCTTATTTCAATCAGTATTTTATATTTTTGTTGTTTATAATTTATTATTCTTAATAATTTTTTTTTATACATTATAGGCAAGTATTTGATCTCGATCTCACCTGATGGTAAGTGACGATGAGATCTACGATGGAGCATACTTGCCTAGGTAGGAAGGCGGCAGTAGATCGAGACGCTACATTCACTAGGCACATGCAGCGCAACTGATCTGACCCGCCATCCATGAATGGCAGCACCGAACATCATGCCGGAACACGGCTAGGCCGCTTGGCGACATGGCTTTGTTCAGTGGGTGGTGACTAACCACGGCCGAAGCCTACCACCAGTAATTATTGGTTATTGGTTTATTTATATTAATTAATTAATACTATTGTTATATTATATCATATTATACTCTAGTAATATAATTATATTACTAGTTTATTTATATGAATTAATACGATTTCTTGTTATTACTATTGATTGTTAATTGTTAATTTTTTAAATTTACTTTATTACTATTAATTTTAATTAAGTATAGCTTGCAAAATAAGTATAGCTTGTATTATGTATAACGTACTTGGGTAATACTTATATAGATATAAAACATCCATGACTCCGTGCTACCGGGCTTCGAACCCGGGACGATCGGTACAGAAAGCAGGATCACCGCCAACTATGCTAATCGGGGAGTAGCAACAATAACTCAAGTATGTACATGAAATATGTGACAATGTCGTCTCAATCCTTATCCACAATCTTCACTACAAAGATAAAATTTTTTTTTTCTTTATCGTAAATAAGGGAACCCATCCCTGCCAAACCCGGTACCCTCGCAAGGTGACTACAATTCAATTTCTCCGACAACAACGTGAGTTTTATGTATTTTTATGATTATATATTCACTTTGATGGTTCTTTATCGATTAACTTTTATAGAGGAAATATAGTTCTGGTAATGTGTCTTACTGTCAGTAATATAGGCAAAGAATGGCGTTATAATTTTCCGCCATTGTCTTTGTCTGTGACATTGCACTGATGACCTAATTGACACAATTAGTGGTGTCCCTGGACCCTGCTGTCGGAACAGAGGGTCTTGGCTTCAAATCCCGACAAGACCAACTTTGATCACGAATCCATTTAGCTTGATGAAAAAGAAGAGCTTATTCTTAGTACATAATACTATATGATGGTCCGAACGGGTGGTAAAGTAGTAGCATACTATTTTGTAGCTTTTGACAATTCATAAGTACTGTACTTAATGGTCTACGTGAATAAATAATATTCTGATTCTGATTCTGATACCATTAAACAGTAATACCCATGTTTGTCCAACGCTCGCTTTGAAAACGAAAGTCACAGGTTCATTATGATTTTAATGTGCGAATATAATTTCTAACCTCATAATCACTTGCTAGTGTCTCAGAGAGCACGTAAAACCACTGCGCCTGCGCCTGACCTCTCCGATCGTGTCGATATTGTCGTCCTGTGGACAAGGGGAGTAAGGGAAGAGAGAGAGAGAGAGAGAGAGAGAGCACCTGCGCACACACTTGTGCACTATAACATCTCCTGCGCAGTTAGTTGGTGTTATTGACATTGGCGGCCGGGATTGAAATTCAGCCATAAGGACTACATTTCATTGTTTTCATTCCATAAAAATAGTACCTGTGAACTCAATAGCAATAATATAATATTGGAAATTTCCTTTGCCTTCTATATAATCTCACTAAATACGTGTGAATCGGCGTGGAAGTTTATTAGAGGATGAGTATCAATTGATGCTGTAAGGTCCAGCTTGCAGCGATTTATCAGTGTCATTTGTTTTCTTATATTTACGCGAATACTACACATTGAAATAAAACTATTTTTAAGGATTTTATCGCGTTTTTTTTTCGTTTTTACGTTCCCGACGTTTCGACGACGTCCCCGACGAAACACCGGCGCTCCACGAAGTCTGCAATCTGTGAACATGTACAAGATCGCACCCGCCATTATATCAGATTTGATAAACCACAGATCCTCGCAAAAGAACACCGATTCCGACCAAGGATGATACGCGAGGCCATTGAAATTAAGAAACATCCTAATTTCAATAGGGAAGATGGCTGGGTGCTACCACCGACTTGGGATCCAGTGATTAATATTATTAAATCAAAAACCAAGCGTACCATTGCAAGACCTCAAGATACTGTGAGCACTTTCTGCGTAGATCGGACCACAATCAACAATTAAATATGAGGGTAGCCCGTTTCTAACTATGACACCTGGACGTCCACCACCTCAGTCCTCCCGTGACCATGGTTGCTGTAATGCAGCCGAAACGTCGGGAACGAAAAATAAACGCGATAAAATCCTTAAAAATAGTTTTATTTCAAAGTGTCATTTGTGATACATTAATGTTATGATTAGTTAATTAATTAATAGTATTTTTTAAATTTAATAACAATAATGGCATCTTAAATAATCGGTTTATTTTTATTATCAGTTGATATTTCGTCTTTATTAAGACTTCACAGGAGACTTTACAAGTACTTTCAATTGAAAACTAATCTGTTAATTGGTTTAGGTCACCTAGGCTTAGCGAGGGTTATGGATAACGTGTCAACATTGATCGTTCCAATGTTAAAAAAAAAATCATACAATAAACATTATTAATAGAAGTCGAGGGTCTGTTCTGTTGGCAAGAAATCATTCCAAATAAAGTTTAAACATAACGCATGTTGTAAAAATGTAATTGACCAACGTTAAAATAGAATAAATTGAACCTAACGTTAACAAACAAATTAAACGTGAGGGTTACAAAGATATGTGTGTGTGTGTGTGCATGCTTTTTCAGAAGATTTATTTAATATTCATCTCTTTAATTATGTCATATATAACTCGGGTCAGCTGCTAAAACAAGGGTTGCGCAGGCAGAGCTATGGGCAAAGCTTAGTTTATTGTACCATCTAATAATAAACATATTTATCCACCACTCGCACCATACTTCAAAATACAAAATGGATCACGCATTCAATGTTTATTCATCAATTTGGAATGTAAACGCACATACGAACACACGACACGGATTAAAAAGAAATTGTTCGGAATATTGGAGTTTGCTAACGAAATAAAATCGACAATGCTGTTTTATTATAGTTTTATTATTATTGTGGCCGTGGGTCGATAACTAACGCTCGCTCGAGGCACTAGCGTTTGCCTCAAGTAGCGCAGCGTTGCCTCATCCCAGAACTGTGATCTGTCATTTGTCCTGCTGTCAGCTCAAGCGCTGTATTTTTTTTTATTGGCAGCACCATAGGTATTTTGCCAGTGTCAAGTAATATAAATTATTTTAGTTTTCGAGCATATGGCTAGGCCCAAGTAAACTACCCCTTCCCGAGCCAGCGTCGCGAGGCTAGGAAGGCAGTCTATACGCGGCTAATTCGTGGCAGCAAATCTAGATGCGCGGTGCCTCGAAGAATTATGTAGTTATCATCATTATCAGACTTGAATCCCTGAACACGTAGTCAAAGGCATTTTAACCGATGTTGAACAGATTTGTAAAATTTTATTTTACCAAAATTAGATATTGATTTCTTATACTTACGCGAATACTACACATTGTAATAAAACCAATCTTACGGATTTTATCGCGTTTATTTTGTGTTTTGACGTTCCCGACGTTTCGGCTGCTTTAAAGCAACCATGGTCACGGGAGGACTGAGGTGTTTGACGTCCTAGTGTCATAGTTTGAAATGGGGTACCCTCATATTTAGTTGTTGTTTGCGGTTCGATATATGCAGAAAGTGCTCACAGTGTCTTGAGGTCTTGAAAGCTTGTCTTGGAATGTACAAACATAAAATAAACGCGATAGAATCCGTAACATTAGTTCCAAAATTTGATGTAATTTTTTCATCACAGTGGTCATAGAGTACCTCCATACACTTCCTTTGATATGTGCCATGGTAGCTATTTCTTTGTTGCCTCTTACGACACATCTAGAAATACTTGATGATTTTCAAAACCGACACCTACTAGGCAGTAAATTAAGTTTAAAACTAATTAAAAGTGATCTAACGGGTACAATTAACAACATGTAAACAATTAAGTGTAGTTAATAGCGGGCTGTAAATAAAATCTAATTGCAGCGCGTCTGAGTGAAACTAGAATGAATTCGCATTAGTCGTTTCCAATGTGCGATACTAAGTTAACGAATCGGCTACGACGTGGCCACGAAATCCGCGATTTTTTTACTCTATACTAAGTAAATGTATGCAGGGTGTTGTATGTTTGTGACATAGGGTCCGTGGGGACCGGGTGCCCATCGCATTTTCAAAGACCTTTCTAAACGCCCGGTGGAGACATCTGGTGACCAGAACCTTGGCATTATTTTGACCAACACATCAGCATTGCCATTCAACGTGGCAATGCTGCCAGCGTTTTGGGCACCCTCCCGGGCGATGGTGGTGGGGATTTGCTGAGTGCATTCTGATACCTGTTTAATTTTAATTTATTATATATTTAGGGATATAACTGAATAGTATTAAATTATTATTAATTATATCGTTGCTTTCGGCTCGCGCTTATCTAATGGCCCCAAAAGCTAGTCTGCGCCAGCTTAACTTAATTTATTAGGGTGCAATCAACCACCAGACGATATTTTGTTGTTTACCAAAGTTCAAACCATGCTAACTGGTAGTCAATGACCCCTTCTAACTATCATAATGATGCCATGTTTTATGTCTATGGAGGGAATTTGAAAAAAAAACTTTTAGGTTACGTTAGATTGCTCGGGTAGATTGCTCGGGGTTCAAATGAAATGAAATTAAAACATTTATTCAACACAACATTCAAGAGTGGTGCCCCCCTCCTCCTCCAACCCGGCACGGTTTCAGCCGTCTATAAGGTGGCTGGGTTTATACCCGGTTGTCTTCGTTTAATGCAGGAGGCCTGGCACATACTGGGTCGGCTGCCAGGCATCGCGGTGCATACGACCCTTCCCATCACATCCAGACGGCATCCCTTGGCGCCCAAACAAAAGTAGATGATGGTACACCGTGGGGTTTCAGTCGATAGGAGTCCAATGTAGCCCGCTGATCTCCCCAGAGCGGTGTAATTTTTTTTTTTATTACATTATAGGCACGTATTTGATCTCGATCTCACCTGATGGTAAGTGACGATGAGATCTACGATGGAGCATACTTGCCTAGAAGGTACCTATTCACTCTCGACTTGAAAACACCCAGATTGAAGTCAACGGGGAACAAAGACGCCAGTAGCGTGTTCCATTCCTTGGCGGTTCGCACGATGAAAGTAGAAGCAAAACGCTTAGTACGTACCGAAGGAATGTCCACAGTTTACGGATGACACTTGTCCGTGCGTCTTGTCGACCGCCGATAGAATGGAGGATGAATGGACAATGAGTATGTCTCCACGTGAACAAAAAGAGGTTACCACGTGCAGCATCTGAGGCTGCGCAGTCAGATAATATAGTATATATAATAATACCAGCCCTTTTTAATGTCCCACTGCTGGGCACGGGCCTCCCCTCTATACGAGGGGGATTAGGCCATAATACACCACGCTGGCCCAGTGCGGGTTAGCGGACATCACACATCTTTCGAGGGGATCTCTCAGACATGCAGGTTTCCTCACGATGTTTTCCTTCACCGTTTAGCAAGTGATAATCATGGTTGAAAATGAGATTCGCACATGAAATTCAGAAATCCCAGAGCTGCGAGTTGGGGTTTGAACCTGCGATCCTCGTTACCGAGGCAAGCGTTCTACCAACTTGGCTATCACTGCTTAATTATTAATCTGATTGATAGATATTCCGTGTAAACTTCTCCATCGCGACCCGAACTCGAAGAGAGATTACCAAGAACAGCTTTCCAAATATTTTCTTAAGTCCATACGAAATTTTCGACACAAATTACCATACCGAACTTGGAGTTTGGTAAAGAATATTCGTTAAGGGTTCCGCAGTTGAACAGGCAAATACACCAAACGAAATAGGACAAGTTTGTCTTGTAATATCGATAAAAGTTCTTGGTTAGAGCAATTACTTTGTATGGCGAAAGTTACTAAGAAAATGCGACTCAAGTTGCGAGTAAAAATGCATAATATTAACCCAAACGATAAGATTACTTATTTTTTTTTTAATGAGATTGAGTTTTAAAAACACATCTAGACATACGCACATATATTATATATGTGTATATATGGTAAATTTACCAAGGGCCCTGGGGTGGAAATTATAGACTTCTTGTGATTTATATAATTATAATATAATTAAATACTCAGAACGCTTATCAAAACAAATGATGTCGAGGATACGCCATAGATAAGAGAGAGAAAACCATAGATAACATTATGTATAGAGAATTTTTCAAAAAATATTGTCCAATATAATATTTAAAAAAAGAACCGAATTGAAAACCTCCTCCTTTTTGAAGTCGGTTAAAAATATCACTGATCGCTGTCTGCACATGGATGATATATGAGAAAATCTATAATTAAGGAGCCTTTATCTACGCAATAGAATCCAACACAGCGATTGTCAGAATTTCATTTTAGTTTGTTTATTTGTTGTGTGTGCGCCTGTACGCGCTAATCTCAGAAACGACTTAATCGATTTGGGTGTAGTTTTACCAATGTATTGTGGTAAGCTTCACTTCAAATTTAGTGGTTGTTTAGTTTCAATCAGTTTATAAATAAAAGAGTTATATACATTTAAAGACGCGGACGAAGTCGCGGGCAACAGCTAGTAAGTACTAAAAAAAAACTATACGTCCAAATAGAAGGTAGCAAAATTTACGAGTCGCGCTTGACATTAAAAAATTCTTCACTCTCGTAACGCGAGCACGAAATACACTGAATAATTTATGCAATTCGAAAGAAACGCTCACCTAAAACAAAATAGGCGTTTGAAAAGATCCAAAGAAGATACGCAAAGAAAAATAAAGATGTACATGACACAGACACATTAACATGTTTTATAATTCTTTGACGACGTGTTACAGATTGTTTGTAAGTAAAATACCAAAGAGATAAATAAACCCAGAGTAATCCAGACGTTAGAATTAAGTGGCTTTCAAATTTGAGGTTAACTTGAGTTCACTTTTAAAACATGGTTTTTGTCGATGATTTTGCGTTTGCGTCAATATATAGCATATAGCAGTGATAGCCATGTTGGTAGAACGCTCGCGGATCGGATCGCAGATTCAAACCCCGGCTTGCACCTCTGGATTTCATGTACGAATCTCATTTTCAACCACGATTATCACTTGCTCAACGGCGAAGGCAAACATCGTAAGGAAAGCTGCATGTCTGAGAGAACCTCTCGAAAGATGTGTGCAGTCCGCCAACCCGCATTGGGCCAGCGTGGTGGACTATGGCCTTATCCCCCTCGCATTGAAGGGAGGCCCGTGCCCAGCAGTGGGACATTAAAAAGGGCAGGGTTTTATTATTATATTTAGACTTATTGTATGGAGAATTGAAAGTTTTAAATACCGCCCGCTAGACGCGCTGTTCAATTGATTATTCGTAAGGAAACCGTATACTTCATAGTCTACGTATTTAGACATTGTTTGGAGAATTGAAGTTCTACATTCTGTACACTGGAGGCGCTGTTCATTTTGCCATACAATGTGTATGTCGTAAACTATAAACTACACAGTTAGCTTACGAATAATCTCGCACTCGACGCGCTGTTCCTTGAACCAGCTATTACTTAACGTATTCATAATAATAAGATCATCTTAAATAAAAATCAAATCACTCAAACACATAAAAAAAAATATGATCACTCCCAAAGCAGATATAATTTACTGAAACTTTCAGAGAATTCCCCAGACGATAGCCGGCAACTAATACTTTTTACAGAATAGTTAAAGGAATACCAACTCTTATTTTATCGTTATAGAGTTGAATTTCATGGTGTAGCTAGTAGAACCACTGTCAGCAACAGATGGATCATTATTTATATTTAAGTAACGTCTGACATTGGAATAAGAAGGATAAATGTGGTTATTTGTTTTAAGTGCATTTAGATCGAAATATTAACAAATATAATAATATTATATACTTAATATAATATGTCGCCAGACAAACACACCAACTGTACGGTACCAAACTAAGCAACGCTTGTTATATGGGTACCGTACAATGGACTGGGGCGATCTTAGTATATAATACTTAAATGATGATGATTATATTAAACATCTATCACTCGGGTACAAACATTCGTGCTCATAACACCAAGTGTGTCCCAACCAGGATTCGAATCCTTTATACTCAGCATTGAAAGCAGGGTTACTGTCCACTGAGCTAATCAGGTCGTCAGATATCAAATATATTTCAAATTATCGGTACCCGTTTTAGACCTAAAACAACTTCTATATGATCAAGCTGAGGCGATAAGGCTCACCTTGTCTGCTTTATTTTTCCATATAGCTTTGTCCCTCTTTGTCGAGTGATTCATCTGAACCACCAAAGCTATCTTAATTCGGCAATATCGGACGTTGTAGCTTGTTAATCGATCGTTTCTCGATTAAACCCGCCTGGAACTGACACGGCCGCAATTTGCGCAAACAAGACCTTTGATTGTCGACTCGTGCGGGCGAGTAAGGGTCAGCATTTATGAGCGAAGAGCACTCATCTTTCGCAGAGCATGTTACCCATGCGTACGGCTCAAGCAGCCTCCAAGTGACTGAGAACCTTTGTGCTAATCCTAGCACTCCCACGCACCGCTCTCATCCCACTAATATTATAAATGTGAAAGTTTGGATGGATGGATGTTTGTTACTAATAAGGAGCGTTAAAAATATGGCCACTTAATGAAGATTGCTTCTGGTAAATCTAGTTGTCATAGGACTTTTGGAAGTAAACAATGAAAAATTTGACAAATATTTTGCTACCTACAACTTTTATTGAACTTGGCCTGGACTTCTAAGTTATTAAGCCCGGCGTAATGTTAACTTAGAGGGGTTGTTGTAAGTTAAACTATTTTGTCTTGTTGGTTTGTCCTGTCTGTAGCATCGCACCTCTAGAAGAGTGAACCTTATAAGGGTGCAATCATTTTTTAATGTTACTAAATAACTGGAATACTATTGTTTTATTAAGACAAACGTAAGCTACTGAAATATAAAATCATTAACTAGGTATTTTCTATATAAATTAAGGAATTATACTTATTGTTGTAAATATTGGTCTGTAAGTAGTTAATAAATTCATAAACCATAATTATAATTGCGTTTTACAATCGTGTACCGTATTCGTGGCCTGATTAACCTCGCGTGTTCCCGGCGTGCCCCCAATCTGAACGGATTGGATGTTTGATCACAATCGCCTCTGAGACGCCGTCCAAAGGTCAGAGTATTGGCACTGAAATAGATTGTTTCAGTTCCGGTTCTATTTATGTAGCCATTCAAATTACCGTCTCGCTACGAGAGCGTCGTAGCGGAGCGTCGTAGCGTAGCGTCGTAGCGGAGCGTAGCATAGTGGAGCTACGAATTAATAGTTCAATTTATAGTGCCGTAGCACTTACGACTACGCTAAGGAATCTCACTAATATTATAAATGTGAAAGTTTGAATGGATGGATGTTTGTTACTCAATCACGCCAGAACGGCTGAACGGATCTGGATGACATTTGGCACAGAGATAGATTATAGTCTGGAATAGCACATAGGCTACTTTTTATCCCGGTAAAATGTATACTTTTTAATAGCGGGTAACACCGCGGGGCGCAGCTAGTATTGTATAAATATATTTTAAGGTCATAGACTTTACTATCTTTAACATTCGGTATAGGCGACTGCCAGAATCTTTCAGGCTTCTGGGTAGATATTAAGCTATCAACATGCCCAGGAGATAAATCCCGGATCATCATAAAAACGTAATCACCCTAGTAATTGAAGGAAGTTTCACCCACAATTCCGAGAAAATAATCTCATTTACTAGTCGGATGATGCTGTTGTTGCTGCCGCTACATCTCATTACTGCCCGGCGTGTAGTTCGACGGTAATCAATTTATACGGAGGCGGTAAGTATATAGACTTATGTACATTTTGTGCATAATGTAATTTGCAGTGTACTTGACAGTGAATTTAACTTCATTTAATAGATTTAAAATTGTTTTTGTTTCATGAACTTACTGGAAATAAAATCAAATTTCACCGGCCGAACACACCAAATGAACGGTCCCATACTAGCAACGCTTGTATTACGGGTACTGTGTAAAATGACTGGGGGTAATCCCAGTATATAATTACTTATAGTTATAATAAACTTCCATGGCTCAGGTAAAAATATTCGTGCTCATCACACACAGTTTGCCCCTGCCGGTATTCGAACTCGGAACCATCTTTACTCAATACGAAAGAGATAGAAATATAAGAGGTATCTTAAACCGTAGTTGCCTGCCAACTCAAAAAAACTTACTAACAAGTCTTGATCCCTCTTGATAACAACTAACCCATCCATTTGCATTTAAAAAAAACACTATATATGCTGGCTTATTAAAAAAATATATGTTCTATCTCGCATCTACCCTCTCACATTATAATGTGGCGTAAACGTTAATAATTTATATCTGAGGGCCTGTTTCATGCCCTCGATTAGGGTACAGGTGTTTCTTAATGGAGGGTGTGAGGGATACGTGAAGACTTCGAGCTAAATAACATAGAGATGCTTAATGCTGTAGCAATATTTTTTAACGGGCATGTAGGATGTCTAAGTGTAGCATGTGTGTGGATAGAGCTAAAAAACTCTTAATAAAAATCACGATAATTTGGCGATAAAAAAATATGGTGAAAAAAAAATTACTAGCCTGCCGAGTTTCTTGTTGCATCTGCTCAGTTGAAGTCGCGTCCTGATTCTATATTGTAGAGTTGCGGGAATTTTTTTTAATTACAGTTTAGTTAGTACGCATTTACAAAATTAATTTGACTTTAGAAACTTCATAGAAATTGTATTACACAACACCTCTTATACACAATTTTGGTGCAGCAAGCAGTGATAACCAAGTTGATCGAACGATCGCAATCTCTCTCAGTTTCAATATTAATGATCACTTGCTGTACGGCGAAGGCTAACATCGTGAGGAAGCCTGTACGTCTGTCGAAAAGTCGTGTGAAGCTTATCAAACCGCACTGGGCCAGCGTGATGGACTATGGCCGAAGTCCATCTCATATTTAAGAGGAGCGTGCTTGGTATACTGGCAATAGGCTCGTCACTATTACATTGGAATTAAATACCATCAGAAAATTGTAGGTGCACTGCAAGGGAGTTCTGCCTACCCCTTCGGTGACTACAAGCGTGATGGTATATAATATATAATACTATTTTAGCGCGTCGACACGTGCCATGTAGTTCGATAAGTATACAATGATGCATGCAGGCTTTTAGGAGCGGGGGAAAGCAGTATATATTCTCACAGAACTGTTAAGTTTTATTAATACTGACTTGAATAGTTTCTGAGTGGTTGACTTTTAGACATGCTACTGTTTGAAACATTCTAGAAAAAAGGGTGCGGGCTTAGAACGGTACTATCGGTTGCACTTGCAACCGCCGGGATAATAAAGTACCGTACCGTAATAAACTGCTGCAAGTACTGGTTAATTTTTTTAAGATATACCCAACAATGTGTGAGATATAATTCCATTGTTATTACTATTGGTACTATTATTTCTGCCAGTAGTAATATTAAATCATAACTACTATACTAGTTCCAGTTCTTTACTTTCTCGATGACAGTTCCATGTGGAAACTTGAACGAGCGTCTTTTTTACATTCTGTATACATTATTTAATAAAAATATGACGCTTACGCACGTACAAGGTCATAGCAGAGTCGGAGAAACTGATAGGGATGGAGCTATCGATAAACGTAACACGATAACAGACGATATTTTATTACAAAGTGTAAGAAACTAAACTATTGCTGGATATTTTTGTACAAATTTATTAACTAATATTACATTTCATTACAAGATGTAATTATATTATGTTGATTATTTATTTATTTATTTTAATCGAAATCTGATGAATCATCACTGTCACTCAATGAGGCTCTCCCCAATATTTATTATAAGTTCCTGTACTTCTATATTATTTTGATTCTATTTTATGTTTATTATTTGAATGTTTTTGTTGTATTTGTCTTTGTTCAAAACATCTATACATATAAATAAAATTGGAGTGTCTGTTTGTAATATTAAAATAACCGCTTTTTACTAAGTGCATTTGGATGTATACACGTTACCTATACCGAAACAACATTTTTTACAATTTTTGTCTGTCTGTCTGTCTGTCTGTCTGTCTGTCTGTCCGTCTGTCTGTCTGTCTGTCTGTCTGTCTGTCTGTCTGTCTGTCTGTCTGTCTGTTTGTTCCGGCTAATCTCTGAAATGGCTGGACCGATTTTGACGGGACTTTCACTGGCAGATAGCTGATGTAACTGATGTAGCTAAGGCTTACTTTTATTTTAGAATAAAAAAATAGGATCTCACGAAAAAAAAAAAAAAAACCAATGTTGCAGCGCAGCGCCTGATTAAGTTTGATAGCAAACCCCTTCAATGCGTCCCGCGGGCTCAGAATGGGCGAGCAGGCTGTTGTCAACGGTTGTCTTTGTTAAATACCACGCGGACGAAGTCGCGGGCAACAGCTAGTAATAAATATATGGGATCGATATCATTACTTATTTGGTTACAACACTACAACTATCAAATTAGAACTGTCATCGAGAAAGTAAAGAAATGGAACTAGTATAATTCTTTATTACATACTGTGCAATAATTATCTAAATAGGTATATTAAAACGTTTGGTGAAAGCGAGTAGGTGGGAGAGAGTGAGGTTGTGATCTTTCTCTATCACCCACGCGCTGACTAATGGCGGTGACGTCACAGCCCTGTAGCTTTTGCAGTTTTGCTTGTAGCGGCCTCACGTCAAGTTTAACGGTCAGTGGGAGATTTCTCAGTAAGACCTTTTTGACTGCTCAGCAATTTCCGCCTATAATAATAGATAGATAGGGTTCATAAATTCAAGTGCAGTTTAAAACAAATCTCTATGTAAATTGCAACCCCTAAGGTTTGGCGTCAGATAATTATTAATATTCGGGGATTCGCTGGTTATGTCCTATTTCGATGCAAATTGGTGGAGTTTGCCTTGGGCTGGACTGACTGTATAGTCTTGCGATAACGAAAACTATGCTGTCGTATTAATAACTAACTGTCCTTGCGAACTTCGTACCGCCACGGAATCAAATGTATGAGAAAATTAACATTCTTTATAATATTTTTTTTGTGAATGTTTCCATGTTATAATACTCCTATTCGGGGTGGAGACTAATTCATAAAATTAAAGATCATAAAAATCGGCCCACCCATTCTTGAGTTATGAATGGTGTAACTAACACGACTTTGTTGTATATAGATAGTATCGCAAGACGAACAGACCAACTGTACTGTACCAAACTAACTAACGCTTGTACCGTGTTATACACTCGGGGTGACCCAGTACATAATTACTTATAATAGATAACTAAACTTAAACTTCTTACAGACGTTCGTTTGCAACACAAAAGTTTGACCCTACCTGAATTCGAAGTCCTTGCTAAAAATACCTACTACCTACCTACTACCTACCTACTACCTACCTACTACCTACCTACTACCTACCTACTACCTACCTACTACCTACCTACTACCTACCTACTACCTACCTACTACCTACCTACTACCTCCTCCTAGCAATTTACAACAAGTGCCTACAACTTAAGCACTTCCCTACTCCCTGGAAAACAGCCGTTATTCGCATAATTAAAAAACCCAACAAAGAGGACTACACCGCTCCTAAATCATACAGACCAATAGGCCTTTTACCAGTGTTAGGCAAGATCCTTGAGAAGGCATTCACCACGCGACTGCTATGGCATCTTGGCAACTCTAACCTCTTGAGCAACAGGCAGTATGGCTTCATGCCCCAAACGAGCACCGAAGATGCACTCTCCAAAGCCATGTCCAAGATCAAGGCTGGAATCGAAGCTAAGAAAATAACAGCAGTTATATCACTCGACATAGAGGGTGCATTTGACAGCGCTTGGTGGCCCTCAATAAAGTACCAGCTCCTCAAAAAGAACTGCCCCAAGCAACTTCTTCTTCTGATCAACAGCTACTTATCCGAGCGCTCAGTCACAGTCCAGTATGCGGGAATGAATCACAAGAAAGCTACCAACAGAGGATGCATACAAGGGTCTACATGCGGACCACTTATGTGGAACCTGCAGTTAGACTCACTCCTACAAGCATCCAACAAACTCGAGGCGCACGTCCAAGCATTCGCGGACGATATACTCATAATAGCTTCTGCATCCAGCACAACAGAACTAAATAGAATAACGAACAAAACTCTCAACGTTATAGCCGAATGGGGAAAGAACAACAAACTTAAATTCGCAGCCCACAAAACACAATGCATCATAATAACCCGAAAACTTAAATATGACACCCCCAAATTTACCTTTTGCAACACTGATCTGGCAATAGCAAATGAACTCACACTCCTCGGAATCACTATAGACTCAGCTTTGACATTTAAACCCCACCTGGAAAAAGTCAGCGCAAAAGTCGCAAATATCTACAAATCACTAGCAAGGACCACTAGAGCCAATTGGGGTTTAAACGCAGAAATTAACAGACTTCTATATATCTCTGTAATAGAACCGATCGTAACCTATGCGGCTAGCGCATGGGTTTCGGTAACACACAAACAGTACGCCATTGAAAGACTCAATAGGATCACTAGACGCTTTGCCATACTTATTTGCAGGGGTCACCGCACTATTTCCCTCCCTTCCAGTATCTGTTTAGCTAGAATCCTACCACTTGACCTTAGAATAAAAGAAAACGCAGCTTTATACGAGCACAAAAAAGGAAAACCTATCACACTTCTACCCAACCATAAATTCGAAAAGCAAATAAGTCCCTTCTCACTTCCACATCCAGCAGAAAGAGTTCCTAGGAGCTTTGATCTACTACTCACCAGCCAGCACGTCAACGACATCAACAACTCATATCCAAAAATATACACTGACGGAAGCAAAGTGGAAGACAAGGTTGGAGGCGCGGTGTCTTGGTGGAACGACGAAGAAGAGTCATCATATACCAGTCTCAAACTTGAATCACACTGCTCAGTCTATCAGGCTGAGCTACTCGCTATCAAGAAAGCCGTTGAAATGGCAGCAGACTCCCAGTGCGAAGGAGTCAATATCATCAGTGACTCCAGAGCCGCACTTGAAGCTCTTAAAAACCCCAACAGCACCCATCCCCTGGAGTCCAGTATACATAGTTTGATCCGGCAGACGGAGAGACAGGGCTGCGAGATACTATTATACTGGACTAAGGCTCACATAGGTACTCCCGGCAACGAAAGGGCTGACGAACTTGCCAAAGCAGCGGCTCATAGAAAAGTTGCTCCAGACTACAAAGCCATACCCCTGTCACATATAAAAAGGACGTTAAGAGAAGGAACCCTAGAAACATGGCAGCAGAGGTATGAACAACTCACAACAGGCAAAATCACAAAACTCTTCTTCCCAAATATAAAAGATGCATATAAGACACTGAATAACATAGAAATGGACAACATTATGACTCAAATATTCACAGGACACGGAGGTTTTAAGGAGTACCTGCATCGCTTTAAACTCATAAACTCATCCGCGTGCGGATGTGATGACACAACGCCTCAGACAGTTGTACATATAGTTGATGAATGTCCTTGCTATGCCAAGGAGAGATATGATGCGGAGTGCGCGATGGACAAAACCATCCGTGCAGCAAACTACCCGGAATTACTTAAAAATGAGGAGACGCGCAAGCGCTTCCTTACCTACCTGGAAACCACAGTGCGAAGGTGTGCCCGCCAAAATGGGGCTAAAAATGCGTAAAAATTATTTTAAATATACTTTTTTTAAAAATAAAAATAATAATAATTAAAAAAAAAAAAAAAAAAAAAAAAAAAAAAAAAAAACATAATTAGCATGTAAGAATAGCATATAGTACTTATAATAATAATGTAATATAATACTTCGTAAGTAAGCAAGCCATAAAAAGTGTAAGAATAGCATAAAATACTTAGAATAATAATACTTATAATAATAATAATATAATACCCAGTAATGAAGAAAAGAATAAAAATACTAAAGTTGTGAATAAATCTAGCTGTAAACAGAATAAAAAACTCACAGTTACAAAATAAAACAAAGACTAAACCGTCACAATATGAATAGTGACGAGAATAAAATTTTTCTATTAATAAAATACCTACCTACTACCTACCTACTACCTACCTACTACCTACCTACTACCTACCTACTACCTACCTACTACCTACCTACTACCTACCTACTACCTACCTACTACCTACCTACTACCTACCTACTACCTACCTACTACCTACCTACTACCTACCTACTACCTACCTACTACCTACCTACTACCTACCTACTACCTACCTACTACCTACCTACTACCTACCTACTACCTACCTACTACCTACCTACTACCTACCTACTACCTACCTACTACCTACCTACTACCTACCTACTACCTACCTACTACCTACCTACTACCTACCTACTACCTACCTACTACCTACCTACTACCTACCTACTACCTACCTACTACCTACCTACTACCTACCTACTACCTACCTACTACCTACCTACTACGTACATCTGAAAAATAAAATATTCGATTAGTATACCTAAACCCTTACCTTCCTGTTCGTCCACCCTCCCGTAGGTTCCCCTGCAATTTTGGTGCAATTCAGTTGCCATTTAGTTGTCATTTTGGTCCGATTAACGTAGATTTTGTCGTAATTTCAATTTTATTTACACATTTTTCGCTCCCCTGAACATTTTTGTTCAGGAATTTTAATCGTAATTCAGTTTTTCGCCCTCCCCTCGCCGAGACGCGTCCAACGACGTGCCGCACGTGGGGGTAGCTCGCAGAAAATTTTCATTTTTTCGCCCGCCCACCCTCCCAGTAGCGTGCCACTACGTTGACTACGTTGCATAGCATATCATCCACATAAATTTTGGCTTTTGGCAGATCCTTTTTTATCCACACAACTCTCCATAATGTTCATGACACCGCCCCCCCGACCCGCAAAGACCAGAAATATGAGCCAGGACCCTCCGTCATGTGCTCAGAAGTTAGATTTTGGCAACCACACATACATTGCTGAGGCCAGTGGTAGCACTGAACCCCAATTCCCTCCCGATATAAATGTTTTCCTGTCCCAAGCACCTGAAAACCCCAGTGAGTTGTACTTCGCGCATGAAGCGGTTATGGAAGCTAAGTCTTCACTCGAAAGCCGAGCCGCCGGCAATCTTAAGAAAGAGGTAAGGGAGCTTGTTATTGACAAGCTTCTCTTCCTCGAGAAACTTGTAATACGCTTAGCAGATCAGAATCAGAGTCTAGCCAACAAGCTAGGCAAAACACCATCCGGAAACCTTGACCGCGCACCACAAGAAATAGAGCAAAAACTGGACCTAATCATTGACCAAAACACCAACATCAGTTCTCTCATAGAAAACGAGATCCATAAGCAGTTAGGCGTGATGAATCACGACATCTCCCAACTCCAGAGCGCCCTTGCGCTGAACGGAGGTACCACACCACACGTGAACATCGAGGCGGCGATTGACCCGATTCGTCAGGAAATCGCCGTAATAAAGGATACCACATCCACCACAATTGAACCACTCAAGGCCGCTGTGGACGAACTAACAAAGAAGTTAGGAGAACGAGCAACCCCCTCAACCCACAAACCTACCAACATCGAAAGACCATCATACTCCGAGACCCTTAAGGTCCAGCGAAACACAGTTGTGGTACAATCCAACGATCCGAAGGATACCAGCGACAACCTGCTCAATTATATCAAACAAGGAATTGACATCATTCAACTTGGCGTTGGTGTTAATGCAATCAGAAAGGGAAAAGACTGTAAAGTCGTAATTTCACTAGACTCAGAAGAAGACCGCAAAAAGATGAAGACAGCCATTGCTGGCTTCAACTCCCAGTACACCATCTCTGAACCCAACCCAAAGAAACCACTTATCCGTTTGACAGGCATCACTAAAGAAATAACAGACGCCAAGTTGGTTGAGGCAATTCATAGCCAAAACAGCAAACTTCTGGAGACCGTACCCACCTCTGAAACTGTCCGCGTTCTGCGTAGAACGAAAAATAGGAGCAGCCTGATGTGCAATGCCATACTGGAAGTAGGCCCGAACACCTGGGCCTGCCTCAAGGACCAAAAACTCAGAATTGGCTACCAAATTATCCCAGCTTTTGACCAGTCCCCAGTAAAGCAATGCTTTAAGTGTATGGGGTTCGGCCATGAGGCCAGATTTTGCGAACGCTCTGCCGCCTGTGGGTGGTGCGCGGGCGACCATGACACCAGGTCCTGCACACGCGAATCGCCGGCCAAGTGCAGCAACTGCACCTCAAACAACAGCCACCCCGGATACAGCTCCGAATGCCCAGAATGGCGCAAGTATGACCGGTTGGCTAGATCGGTGATTAGCTATTGTTAACGCCATCGTGGTCGAGGAGAACAACAAGGAAAACACAGCAACAGATAACACCAGCTTTAACTTGCGCATTCTGCAGTGCAATCTGGGCAAAGGTCTCGCCGCTACCCAGGAATGCCTTAATGAAGCCACCAGTCAAAAATACTCCATCCTACTCCTACAAGAACCTTATGTCGGAAGAAACGGCATACTGAACATCAACTCGCACCAAGTATTTCAGAAGCGCGTCAATGGAAAACCTGTAAAATCAGCTATCGTGGCCATAGATAACAGACTCAGAATCATTGATTTACCCGACCTCTGTAGTGAAAACATAGTATGCGTCCGCATTGAATCCAACAATAAAAAATTAGGGTTAATCTCAGTCTATTTCGAAGGAACCGAATGCATAAATCATTACATAGAACAAGTCCACCAAGTCCTCGGTAAAATCGGAACCCCCAATGTCATCATAGCAGGGGACGTCAACGCAAAGAGCTACTTATGGGGAGCAAACGAAGAGGACGCGCGCGGAATATCCTACACAGAATTCTTGTCTCAAACCAATTTCACAGTTGTCAATGAAGGCAACACACCAACTTTTAGTGTATACCGTAACGACCGACTTTATCAAAGCATTATCGATGTCACAGCATGCTCCTACGGTATATATGATAAAATAAGAAACTGGAAGGTCGACAAAAACATAATTACCACCTCTGACCACCATGCCATCACTTTCACTATAACTGACCTCGTAGAGCCACCGGTTGCAATAGTCCAAACAACACGAATATTTAAAAGCAATAAAGCCGACTGGGATCTATTTGATGACACCCTTGCGGAACACCTAACAGTAAAAAATGTAAACACCCAAAGAATAGCACAAATCACTGGAAAAGAAGACTTGGACAAAATAATTGACGAATACACCGAATCTATTACAGCGGCCTGTGATATCTCAATGCCCAAATTCATTGCGCGGAAAACACCAAAAAAGATAGGATGGTGGACAAAAGAACTTACCACAATGAAAACAGAAGTGAAGAGACTAAGAAGCAAGATAAAGAAAGCCAACCCCCTTAGAAAACCCTTTGTAATAGAGGAATATAGAGTGGCCCTAGAGGACTATAAAAACAGCATCTTGGCAACCCGAACTACTAGCTGGAAGGAATTCTGCACAGGACAAGAAGTCAAAACCGTCTGGGACCGAATTTACAAAATACTATCACTTACAAAAAGGCAAAATGACACAATGCTACTAGATGAAAATGGCCAAACATTGGATGCACAGAAATCAGCAGCTCTTCTAGCTAAAATATTCTATCCTGCCGACGATAAGAGTACTGATGACCCTGAACACTGCACTAGGCGAACTATAGTAGACACTATGATCAATACAATACCCAATCCCCTAAATCCAACAGATAAAGAAAAAGATTTCACAATACACGAAATTACCCACATCCTGAAACAAGTACACCCAACCAAAGCCCCTGGAGCGGATGGGTTAACAGCTGATATCTGTATTAGAGCCTTCCGCCATAGACCTCAAACTCTCTTATCCATATACAATAAATGTTTACAACTCAACCACTTCCCTACCCCCTGGAAAACAGCTGTCATACGCATCATTAAAAAACCCAATAAAGAAAACTATACCACTCCGAAATCGTACAGACCGATAGGACTCTTACCAGTCTTAGGAAAAATTCTGGAAAAAGCTTTCACAACCAGACTACTATGGCACCTAGGCAAATCCAATCTCCTAAACACTAGGCAATACGGCTTTATGCCTCAGACAAGTACAGAAGACGCACTCTCTAAGGCCATGACAAAGATAAGAAAAGGAATAGACGCAAAACAAATTACTACAGTTATATCGCTCGACATAGAAGGAGCGTTTGATAGCGCATGGTGGCCTTCTATAAAATATCAACTCCTCAAAAAGAATTGCCCAAAACAACTCCTTCTCCTCATAAACAGTTACCTTTCCGAACGCTCAGTCACAGTCCAGTATGGGGGAGCAGACCATACAAAAACCACCAACATGGGATGTATACAAGGCTCGACTTGCGGTCCACTCATGTGGAACTTACTATTGGACTCACTTCTAGAAGATACTAGTAAACTTGAGGCACATATACAAGCCTTCGCGGACGACATACTAATTATAGCTTCAGCACACAGTACAATAGAATTAAATAGAATCACTAACCAAGCCTTAAGCATCATAGCCCAGTGGGGCAAAAACAATAAACTAAAATTTGCAGCCCACAAAACTCAATGCATTATAGTTACACGAAAACTCAAATATGACACCCCTAAATTCACTTTCTGCAACACCGACTTAGCAATTTCTAAGGAACTAACACTGCTTGGAATCACCATAGACTCCGCTCTGACGTTTAAATCCCATTTGGACAAAGTTAGCGCCAAGGTGGCAAATATACATAAATCGTTAGCAAGAGCAACCAGCGCCAACTGGGGTTTGAACTCTGAAATTAACAGACTTCTTTACGTTTCTGTAATTGAGCCCATCGTAACCTACGCAGCCAGTGCGTGGGTCTCGGTTACGAACAGACAATACGCTTTGGAAAAACTTAACAGAATAACCAGAAGATTTGCCATTCAAATATGCAGGGGACATCGCACCATTTCCCTTCCCTCTAGCATCTGCCTAGCCAGAATCCTCCCATTAGATTTAAGAATAAAAGAACATGCAGCTCTTTACGAGCATAAAAAAGGAAAACCCGTACCGCTTCTACCCAACCATAGATTAGAAAAACCAATAAGCATATTTTCACTACCACACCCAGCAGACAGAATACCAAAGAATTTCGAACTATTAATCACTAGCCAGCATGTAAACGACATAAATAACACTTACCCAAAAATATTCACGGACGGGAGTAAAATGGATGACAAGGTTGGTGGTGCGGCGTCCTGGTGGGACGACGAGGAGGAGTCTACCTACACCAGCTTTAAACTAGAATCGCACTGTTCGGTCTATCAGGCCGAATTAGTAGCAATCAAAAAAGCAATCGAAATGGCAGCAGACTCCCAGTGTGACGGAGTCAACATTATCAGTGACTCCAGAGCCGCACTGGAAGCTCTAAAAAACCCAAACAGCACTCATCCCCTAGAATCCAAAATACTCAGCTTAATCCGCCAGACTGAGAGAGAGGGTTGCAAGATACTCTTGTACTGGACCAAGGCTCATGTAGGTACCCCAGGCAATGAAAGAGCAGATGAACTTGCCAAGGCAGCAGGCCACAGGAAAGTAGCTCCAACTTACAGAGCAATACCAATATCATACGTAAAAAGAACACTTAGAGAAAACACCCTGAACACCTGGCAACAGAGATACCAAGAACTCACAACCGGAAAAATCACCAAACTCTTCTTCCCAAACATAAAAAATGCATACAAAACGTTAAAATTCATAGAAATGGACAATATTATGTCACAAATATTTACAGGACACGGAGGCTTTAAAGAGTACCTACATCGTTTCAAGCTCATAAACTCATCCGCGTGCGGATGCGATGATACAACACCACAAACAGTCTTCCACATTATAGACGAATGTCCTTGCTATGCCAGGGAGAGGTACGAAGCGGAATGCGCGATGGACAAAACCATCTGCGCCGCCAATTACCCGGAACTAATAAACAGCGAGGAAACGCGAAATCGCTTCCTCACCTACGTGGAAGCCATTGTGCGAAGGTGTGCCCGCCAAAATGGAGCGAAAATGGCGTAAAAATTATTGTAAATACACTGATTTCAAATATAATAGTAAGGAAAAAAAAAAATAAAAAAAAAAAAAAAAAAAAAAAAAAAATACAAAAACATACATTTATACAAATACTTAGCATGTAAGAATAGTATATAGTACTTATAATAATAATGTAATATAATACTTAGTAAGTAAGCAAGTAAAACAATAAAAAGTGTAAGAATAGCATAAAATACTCAGAATAATAATACTTATAACAATAATATAACCCAGTAATAAAGAAAAGAATAAAAATACTAAAGTTGTGAATAAATCTAGCTGTAAACAGAATAAAAAACTCACAGTTACAAAAAGAAAACACAGACTAAACCGTCACAATATAAAAAGTGACGAGATCATAAATAAAACCTGGAAAAAAAAAAAAAAACTACCTACCTACTACCTACCTACTACCTACCTACTACCTACCTACTACCTACCTACTACCTACCTACTACCTACCTACTACCTACCTACTACCTACCTACTACCTACCTACTACCTACCTACTACCTACCTACTACCTACCTACTACCTACCTACTACCTACCTACTACCTACCTACTACCTACCTACTACCTACCTACTACCTACCTACTACCTACCTACTACCTACCTACTACCTACCTACTACCTACCTACTACCTACCTACTACCTACCTACTACCTACCTACTACCTACCTACTACCTACCTACTACCTACCTACTACCTACCTACTACCTACCTACTACCTACCTACTACCTACTACTACTACTCTACCAACTGTGCCAGTCGGGTCGTCATTTTTGTTAAGCTAGCATTGATTTTCGCTCCCACACCGGTGTTGAAAACCTTTTGTTAGTAGTTCCCAAGTTGCAAAGTATTTGTATGGTTGGAAACACCCAATTTGTTCGGTTTTTGCTCCCAAATGCTTTAGACTATCGGTAAGCGTTGTTATATTAAATGTGTAAAAAAGTTTGGACCACATCTAAATACTATACAAATAAATAAAATTGGAGTGTCTGTTTGTAATATTAAAATAACCGCTTTTTACTAAGTGCATTTGGATGTATACACGGTACACATACCAAAACAACATTTTTTAACATTTTTGTCTGTCTGGAATTGGCTGGACCGATTTTGATGGCACTTTCACTGGCAGATAGCTGATGTAACAAGAAGTAACTTAGGCTACTTTTATTTTAGAAAAAAAAATAGGATCTCACGAAAAAAAATTAAAACCAATGAAAAATTTAATAATTTGTTAAATACCACGCGGCCGAAGTCGCGGGTAATAATATATATTTGTCTTAGATTCGGATTATTGAGGCAAACAAGACACAAAGTCGCCCGTTTGATCCTCCCTCAAGGTATATAGCCGAATTAATTTTGATGAATTTCTATATGTAAATGAGGCATTTAACCCGTTTTAATATTAATATACCTACCTGACTGCGGCACACACACATGGCGGTAAATAACCATTGAACGAAATTGTTTCCGAAGTGAATATGTTTGAGTCAAATCCATAAATAGTAATTACTTTTTGGATGATAAAAAAAAAGAAGCTGGTGTCTATTAACTTGTCAAAATCCCGTCAAGGTCCTAATCGCAACAAATTCGTCAAGTCCGCAAATAGAAATAGTATATTTGTTTTAATTTTTTTATTCATCTGAGTACCTTGA
This sequence comes from Pheosia gnoma, assembly GCA_905404115.1. Classification (NCBI taxonomy): domain Eukaryota; kingdom Metazoa; phylum Arthropoda; class Insecta; order Lepidoptera; family Notodontidae; genus Pheosia; species Pheosia gnoma. Next base: position 1,672,596 of record FR989916.1, read on the forward strand.
TTTTTGCTACAATGTATTTCTATTAAATTAATTTGTTATTAATATTGAATGCAATTGGAATTCATCTGAGGATCTTGACATTGGCAGAACACCTACCGTTGGGCGGGTGATGCCATTTGAAGAAAGAAACAAGACGTTCATTCTTTCTTTGCAAAAAATAAGACAAAGAAATAATATTTTTTAAAAGTGTTTTTTAACAAATAAAGCGTCATAAACGAGCGGCCAGAATGACGACGTTTATGGACCGATTGCCCACGGTGATAAGCTGCTGCTTTTGCTGTTTCCTCAGGGCTGGTACCGTGATGATTGCTATGTTCTCATTTGTGAGTATATAACTAGCTTTTTCAGCGGCTCCGCCCGCGCCCTCCAACCATCGATTTTGCTCTGCACCTCGACCCCAATGGTTATAGCGTTCCCAAAACCATTTCTTAGTGTGGGTTTATATTAAAATAATAACTCCAGCCCTTTTAATGTCCCACTGTTGGGCACGGGCCTCCCCTCAATGCGAGGGGGATTGGGCCATAGTCCATCACGCTTGCCCAGTGTGGTTTGGCGGACTTCACACGTCTTTCGAGGGGTTCTCTCAGACATACAGGTTTCCTCGCGATGTTTTCCTTCACCGTAGTGATATGGTCATGGTTGAAAATGAGATTCGCACATGAAATCCAGAAATCCCTGAGGTGTGAACCGGGGTTTGAACCTGCGATCCTCGTTACCGAGGCAAGCGTTCTACCAACTTACCTATCACTGCTATAGTGTGGGTTTGACTCGTCTAAAATCGCCCACTGAAAACACGTTTCAAACTGACACCAGGACGTCAACCACCTCAGTCCTCCCGTGACCATGGATGCTGTAAAGCAGCCGAAACATCGCGAACGTAAAAACGTATAATAAACGTATTTCAATGTGTAGTATTCGCGTGAATATAAGAAATCAATATATATCATTACAAGTTAATGACTACATGGTTCTCACATTGCAAATTTTGATAATGAAAATAACAAGGAATTTCTAGATAATCGGTCTTCTCTTCGCCCCAAACGTGAGTCACACTCGTGGCTTCTGGGACATGGACCCAGTGCTGTCCAACTACAGCTCCTTCACGGAATCAGCTGTCCAATTGACACTGGGAATAATGTCTATAATTCTGTGTATAGTCAGCGCGTTGTTGCTGATCGGAGCTTGTTGTGTGAGTAACGTTTCGTTTGTAAATTATATAAATTTTATGAACTTATCAAGCTATTTTCACCGATAAAGTTTGACCTATAATTATATGCCTCCGGTAATCGCATGTCACCAAAGATGCCAAGGGTACTACTATTAGATTTTGATTAGACGTTTGGTATTAAGGCACAGCTTCGCAAACTCCGCTTGTATTAATAACAATCATATCGCCAAACGAACACAAATTGTAGCCGAACTAAGCAACGCTTGTATTATGGGTACAAGCGTGCTTAGTATGCGACTGTACAATTGTTGTCTTCGTACAATGGACTAAGGGTAACCCCAGTATATAAATACTTATACCTATAGATACTTAACATCCATGACTTTGGTAAAATAATTCGTGCTCATCACGCAAAGTTCGCTCCTACCGGGATTCAAAACCAGGACCCTTAGTACAAGAAGCAGGGTCACTACTAACTGCGTCGATCGGGTTTTCATCCGATATTGTTGTAAGTTAATTTGGTATGTGTTCCCAGAACGTGCCAATACTGATTGAGGTGTACCAGTGGGGAGCGATCGTGTACAGCGCAGTCGTGGTGCTTCTCTTCTTCATACTGGCCATCTTCTGCTTCTTCGTGCACAGTAACTCGGCAATGGCGGGCGGGGCGTTGTGCGCTCTCATCGTTTGTGATGTCGTGTGTAAGAAGCCTTTAACTATTCCTTAGTTTTAAACTCATATTTAATTATTGTGTACTAGTTGCGCCCCGCGATTAAAAAGTATGTCCTTTTCCTCTATGTCCTTTTGCAAATGCACGTTCCTGTATGCTATCCCATAGGAGCCGTGCATTTTTATGGGATAAAAATTAGCCTATGACATTTTCTGACTCTTAAACTACCACTACCTATGCAAAAAATCATGTCGATCCTTTGCTCTATGAAAAATAAAACAAATCTATCCCACGGGTATCATAAATTTTACCGGGATAAAAAGTAGCGTATGTGCTATTCCAGACTATATTCTATCTCTATGCCAAATTTCATCCAGATCCGTACATATTAGTAGTATAAATGCCTTAGAAAACTCACCGTTTTACACAAATGTACTTACCAATGTCTCTGATCCAGAGCTTGACTAGACCACCTCCAAGTGATTTCCTGGCTGCGCCCTTGACCTGAGGCCATGAACATATTCTGCTTTCTGAGATACAACTATTAGTAACCTGAGGGCACGGACATATACTTTGTCAGAATGTATCATGATTCTGATTGCTTCTTAAGACTGTCAAAGATGATAGAATGACAACAATGACCAGCTTAACACGGCCTCCACAATACGGAGGATGTCAAATATAGTAACTGAGGCGCCCCATTCAATATTTGCATGGCATTTCAGTGTACTTTTCCATTCTTTTTCAGTGACGGCGTACTTCATACTAGTGACAAATAGCCTCAGAATATCGCTACAGTTCCTGTCGAGTAGTGATTTCGTTTGATGCTGCAGTTGGGTGGTCAGAGTTTGAATATAAAATGTATATTTATTTCTTATCTTCTTTGTTTTTTGACGGCGCTATCCATGTTTTTGGTGATGATTTTGTGGAATAAACGCTTTTTAAACGTGTTACGGTTTTGAGTACTTATTTGTAACTAGCTGTTACCCCCGACTTCGTCCGCGTGGTATTTAACAAAGACACAAACGTTGGCAACAGCCTGCTCGCGCGTTCTGAGCCCGCGGGACGCATTGCAGGTTGTTGCTATCAAACTTAATCAGGCGCAGCGCTGCAACATTGGTTTTAATTTCTTTTCGTGAGATCCTATTTTTTTTTTTCTAAAATAAAAGTAGCCTAAGTTACTCCTTGTTACATCAGCTATCTGCCAGTGAAAGTCCCGTCAAAATCGGTCCAGCCATTTCAGAGATTAGCCGGAACAAACAGACAGACAGATAGACAAAAAAATGAAAAAAATATTGTTTTGGTATAGGTACCGTGTATACATCCAAATGCACTTAGTAAAAAGCGGTTATCTTAATATTACAAACAGACACTCCAATTTTATTTATTTGTATAGACAAGTATTTTATTAGTATGCGTATGATTGATAGGTGTTGCCATCTAGCCCAGCATTTAGAAGTGTTGCCACTGTAGTGTTTGATTAGGCGACCTTATTAGCGCAGTTGGTTAACCTTGATTTCCGCGCCGAGGGTCCCGGGTCCGTATCCTGGTAGAGACAAACTTGTGCGATGAGCACGAATGTTTGCACCCGAGTCATGGATGTTTAGTATCTATAAATATTATATACTGAGTTCGCTCTCAGTCTATTATACGGTATCCGTAATACAAGCGTTGCTTAGTTTGGTGTGTTCGTCTGCCAAAAGATATTATAACTATTTATTGTTGAATGCCATTACTATGGGTATTTTATAAGCGCACTATCCTATAACATGTCTAATTATAAAACTTTTTTTTTAAATTGCCTCACTCGCCTTTTGGTAGGTATTTTGCCAACGTCAAGTGGAATGATTATTTTTCATATCAAATATGAGTTATTCTTTGCAGGCCTAATCCATAGACTAGGCCTACTAAACCCCCCCCCTAACCCTATCAGTAAAGGTGTGGATACTTTACTGACAAATTACCGAACTATTATTATAAAACTTGTCATGAACATGCGAAGTACTCTGTGGTATAATGTATACTTCATGATGACTTTAGTTAATAGACAAAAGACTCTTCTATCACTTTGACAAACGATTTGTCGGTTTCTCTGTCACAACATGCCAAATTGTTTAAGTATTTTTTTTATTATTTTATATAATTTACACGTTTAAATTACAATACAATCATGTGCGAGATATTCCCAGAGGTTCCGAACTGTTGTTTCCTATTTAAATTAAAAATAGGAATGTTGTTCATCTCTATAATCAGTATGGTAAGATGAACCTATTCAAATGCTAACCGTCCAAATTGCCTGCAAAAAAATACAAAACAAATACAAATTAAATGTTACATAAATCACAATGTGCTTTGTAAAATACGAAATAAATTAAATTTAACAATAGATATTCGCATAAAAATATGAATTTACCGAATTTATTGATAGTGTTATTCGTTTCGCAAAGTTTAAATTTCAATTTTCGCAGCGTCATGATAGTTTACTTATTGTTGCTGATATGTCGCATGGTGTTCAACTTTGTGTTGCGATGTGTATACGTGAACAGATATCGCGTGCAGTAACTACCTACCACCAGTTACGTAACTATGGATAGTTACGTAACTTAGGTATGCCATCACCACAATCTCCTCTGACAGTAGGTACTCGCTCTGTTGTAGAACATTATCCCACTAATATTATAAATGTGAAAGTTTGGATGGATGGATGTTTGTTACTCAATCACGCCAGAACGGCTGAACGGATCTGGATGAAATTTGGCACAGAGATAGATTATAGTCTGGAATAGCACATAGGTTAGGTTATGATTTAATTTTTCATAGAGCAAGGGATCGACATAATTTTTTGTATAGGTAGTGGTAGTTTAGGGGTCAGAAAATTACATAGGCTAATTTTTATCCCGGGAAAATGCACGGTTCCTATGGGATAGCCTACAGGAACCGTGTTTTTTTTAAACTTAACTTTTTAATCGCGGGTAACACCGCGGGGCGCAGCTAGTATATTATATAGCTTTTGCTCGCGGCTCCGCCCGCGGTACATCGATGAAACCGGGACCCTCGGCACAGAAAGCAGGGTCACCGCCAACTGCGCTAGTCGGATATAGAGCCGGACGAACACATTAACTGCATGACCGCAATAAAGCCACGCATGAGTTATGGGTACCGTACACCGGTCTGGGGTCAGTCTCAATAATACCTAGACCAGACTAAATTAGACACAGTTCATAGTGAAACTGTTTCTTATACCAATGGTCCTAGAATGGAATCCTGTTAGGGACAAACTTTGCGTGATGAGTACGAATGTATGTACCCGGGTCACGGATATTTAATATCTATATAAGTATTATATACTGCGTTCACCCACACACAATACAAGCGTTGCTTAGTGTGGGACCGTATAGTTGGTGGGTTTGTGTGGCGATATTATTATTATTATTCAACTTAGTATTTATTTATTGTCAAATTGAATATGGTTTATACTGTGGTGTTTATTTACAGATAACAGGATGCATCACACTATCAATTATTGAACAGAAATCGAACGCCAGTTTCGACTCAGTGAAAAGTGTCGCTGACATCAGAAGTATGTATTTATTTTTTAGCGGAAAAGGAAAGATTTTCCAGCCAGGCGGGTGGTATGCCCCGACGGTTATTGTCGGGATCTTGTTTATATGTTACGTGCTCCGAAAACTCTCATAGCGCGTTGCAGGATTGTTTCGAGAATTATCAATTGAATGTCGTCTGCAGCGCCATCTGTGGAGCTTGCGGCGGGTTGAAAAGGTCGCTACAATATTTTTTTATTGTTTATCACGTACTTTCGGAAAGAATTGATTGTTGTCACAGTCAGTTATATAAGGTAATGTTATTTATCTTATGTTTGGATTGAATAAATAGTTAAGTACTTAACTGTCACAACACTAACAATCAAAGATTTCATTCAGCAATACTGTTGTAAAATCATGTGACTCCGGGTTACAGATCAAGGTTATGGAAGAGAGACGGCATGTCTTTAACCGTTCGGCTGAGCTGATGAAGAGTAAATCTGTCTGTAGTAAGATGCATTCTGAGGGGTATCCGAATTCATGATTCAAAACCAAAACGTAATACTCGCGAGTGTTTCAAAGCTCCGACTGTAGCTTGTGTCGAAGTATATATTATATAATTACGGCAGTACTTACCTGTCTGACCTATAATCCTAGCCGGGGCACCGAAAGGCCTAACCCACTGCACAAAAATTGCCCATTTTCTCTTTTGCCCATAAGCTAAATATAAAACTAGTTCAGCTTGATGTTGTACCCAACTGCCCTCAAAAAATGTCAGAAATAACACAATACCGTAAAGATGTTGGCAGTTTGCTGCTCCATGTGTTAAATACTCAAAGGCTGACCTGGTATGATTAACATGAGGCGTTGTCATTTTAGATCCTGATCAGGTGATGTCCAATTTGGGTGGTCTCATTAACGCCGGCGTCACAGGAATGTCACTGTTGTATATGTTCGCTGGTTTGATGCTGCTGTTCTCTACTTTAACGGTAAATTAGGTTTTTAATTTATACAAATAAATAAAATTGGAGTGTCTGTTTGTAATATTAAAATAACCGCTTTTTATTAAGTGCATTTGGATGTATACACGGTACCTATACCAAAACAACATTTTTTACTATTTTTGTCTGTCTGTCTGTTTGTTCCGGCTAATCTCTGAAATGGCTGGACCGGTTTTGTCGAGACTTTCACTGGCAGGTAGCTGATGTAACAAGGAGTAACTTAGGCTACTTTTATTTTAGAAAAAAAATAGGATCTCACGAAAAAAAATTAAAACCAATGTTGCAGCGCTGCGCCTGATTAAGTTTGATAGCAACAACCTGCAATGCGTCCCGCGGTAACTAGGCTTACTAACTAGGCGCCTCCCACCGCTTCCCCCGCCAACGACTTAATATCACAAAGGCTGCCGATCGCGCGGGCTCAAAACGCGCGAGCGGGCTGTTGCCAACGGTTGTGTCTTTGTTAAATACCACGCGGACGAAGTCGCGGGTAACAGCTAGTGTAGAATAGAAACTGGGCTGACCAGTATCTCCTGTATTTCGTCCAAATTGCCTGTGACTGCAGACTATTGGTTCTCAACTAGTGTCTGCTGCCAGTGATGACAGAAAGCACTGAGAGAGACGTGGTGGCTTACTGTGGCTTTCGTAACAAAGCTATGGGTCGCTCAGCGCGCAATGGAAAGATGATGCTAGGGGTTTCGCTACGAGATGGAATTAGACATAACTCTATAAATTGCAGAGTTCAAACGACAGTGAGCGTGGCATATAGCTACAGATCTGATGGCCATTGAGGCAATAAGGTTTTCATATGGTAACCAGAATCTGGGAGACATAGTGTAGGGCGGTCCCTCAAAAGCTCCATCACATGTGGCGTGGGAAACCGCGGATTTGGAAGTCTTTTGGAGATTTGGGTTCAAGAGTAGATGTCTCGAAATCGCTGTAAGCACGAAATTTAAAACTAAAACTGTAGGAGTGGTTACAATTTGTTGACGATCCGATTGACAAAGGTAGTATTGACCCTGCTTTCTGCATCGATTTATTGGTGGAGCTTTTGGGAGACCACCCAACACTATGTCTTTCAGCTTGTTGTGGTGTGGCCATATGAGAACCTTATTGCTTCAATGGCCATTAGTTCTGTAGCTATGTGCCCCGCTCACTGTCGTTTGAACGTTGCAATTTCTAGAGCTATGTCGGTTCTGACTCCCAGTATTAAAGTTGGGTAGGCAATGTTTGTGGGATGAGCACGTATGCGTTTACCCGAGTGAGTGAAATATACTGGGATCGAGCCCAGTTCATTGTACAATAGCCGTAATACAATCATTACCTAGTTTGGGATCGTACACTTGGTGCGTTCGTCTAGCGATATTTATTTATTTAATCGACAATTATCCCGGCCCTTTTCAGAAAACAAAACAATATCATATTTTTTTTTATTGCAGGACCAAGAAGGTTTCGCTCAAGTCTTCGTATGGGTGACCTTTTTAGGGATAATCATTGGGTTCGGTCTGATCATCATAATCGCGGTGGAGTGTATGTTCAAGGCGACATGTGTATTAAGCAGCCTTGATTGGTTATCGGCGTCGGCTACGATCGTTGCTATGGTGTTTTATTTAATACGTAAGTCCACCCTTAACCTTAACATTTTCTATGAATGGATCGTTGGGTTGTTTAAAGCCCACCAGGCCCCGGACTAGTCGTTCAATGAGCTGCAGTCGTTGAAGGGGTATACAATTAATCTGGATTCCCCTTAAATTTTACGAACGACTGGCTTAATAACGTAACTTTCCGTTAAGAAGGTGTTTCTCTATAGTTTCCTGGGCTTAGAATAGATATTTAAAAAAAAAAACAATTTGTGGATGAAAAACATCGGTGTATGTTATACGAGGAACCCTTTTGAATGGGTTTTATCGGGTTATGCATTTAACTTAGCCGAAGTCAAATCTGATATCAGTTAAGTCGTTCAAAAACCGAATCAAAACCCGCTCATAGACTTAGCGTGGTTCGGGCCCTGAAGTCCACGAAGCAAATACTTCAGATAATCTGATTAGTCTATTGGTGCCTCTCAGTGACACCTCATTGGCACCTCAAGTCAAAGTCGAATCATTTATTTCGTATAGGCCTACGGGGGCACTTAACTCTACAACCGGATCGGAACGCGACCTCAGCTGAGAAGATCCGGCAAGCAACTCAGCGGGCTTGTCTATTTTACATTTTTTCTTTTAATATTTTTTAATGACATGTTTTCTTGTATTTAGGACTTAAAATAATAACATCGCTACCATAGATGTCTAGCCAACGCACACACACATCGAAATCCTCGTAGACGCGATATTTTGCATTAAATTAAAACACCCCCGTTGTCTAGCTCATTGAGAGTCTTTATTATAATATAATCCCTTTGCCGTCTAATAAAAAATATAATAATATGAATTTAAAATAGATTAATACTAGCAGACCAGATAGACTATGTCTTGTCAAAATCCCATAGAAAGCGATTATTCCGGACAACTTTTTAAAATTTTCCCTTCCCTACAAACCTGATTCGGGTTATCGCCAGGTGACTTTTTATCCGGCGACACTGATGTATTTACGTTTTTAATGTTGGCTAATATACTAATTATGTTTTGATTTCTTATATTTACGCGAATACTACACATTGAAACAAAGCTAATCTTTATTGTATTTATTATATATACTTACTAAGTATAATAAACGCGATAAAATCCGTAAGATTAGTTTTACTAATTATGTTAAAAAAAAACTTTTTTTTTTTCAGTGTGGTTCTACTTCATCTGTGTTGCCAACAGCTACGTATTGAACGGGTGATGTCCCTATCGATAAAATCGGTGCAAGTATGGCAGCCCTGTTTGTTTAGAATTGTGGTTGCGTCTAATGAACTTATAAGAATAATGGTAGAATGTATTTTCTGATTTTTCGCAGTTTTACCAGTGTAATATTTTTTTATGTGACTTTTGTCAAATATATTTTTTTGTTTAATGTTTTTTTTTACTTACTGAGGTGTTTGACGTCCTATAGTGTCATAGTTTGAACTGGGGTACCCTCATATTTAGTTGTTGCTTGCGGCCCGATCTACGCAGAAAGTGCTTACAGTGTGTTGAGGTCTTGCAATAGTGCGCTTGGTTTTGAATCCAATGATATTAATTACTGGATCCCAAGTCGGAGGTAGCACCCAGACATCTTCCCTATTTAAATTAGGATGTTTTTTTTAGTTTCAATGGCCTCACGTATCATCCTTGGACGGGATCGGTGTTCCTTTGCTAGGATCGGTGGTTTATCAAATCTGATATAATGGCGGGTGCGATCCTGTACATGTGCACATATTGCAGACTTCGTGGAGCGCCGGTGTTTCACATCAGCGATGTGTTTTTTTACCCGGGTTTTTATTGATCTTATAGTTTGCCCTATGTATGAGAGCCCATTTTTATCTTATCTACGTGGTTTGAGCTACCATAACATATGCATGTACTCGTTACACCTCGACCCTTACTATTCAAATCGGACCAATCACGTGCATTTGATTTGATGACGTGGTAACAACTGAAGTATCGATTGATATTCGCTGCAACTGCAATGTACTCAATGAATATTGTAAAGGCTAGCCAACGGTCTCGTATTGATTCAGAGCTGCAGGTATATAAGAAGACTATATAATATTCTAGGGATTCCTGCAACAATAAAAGCAGCGATAGCCTGTTGGTGAAACACTCACCTTGGCTGGCCTTTAAACCTCGGCTTGCACTTTTGGTATTTTTGTGATTTTATTTTAAAAAACATGGAATTCCATTGAAAAATTAGTAATTTGGTAGCGTTATGTTTTCAAAGCATTTTAATCTTTTTCGTCATCATGGATACGTTAAAGATTCGAGTAATCATTTGTGGAATGTGACTGCCGTCGTGGCAGCAACGCGGCGCAAGCGGCACGCAACATACATGATAAAGCAATTTTTATCCTACTCACATACACATAATATAGCTAGATCTAGCAGATTTTATAGCCGCAACCGGAACACAGTTTAAGTAGTGTGTCAGACTGGAATACGTCCATTAAATTGTATGTGAGTCACACGTTTCAAAGCTAGTAGCTAAAAAGAGAATTGAACTAATTTGAGTTCTAAGTTCAGACTTATCTATACTCTTCATATTTGTGTTCGGAGTCCCCATTTCATCCCTTTTGCCCCTTGTAACGTACTGTATGTCTCCAAATTATGTACTATAGAAGCCTACTAAATACCGTATTTGTATCCTTTATTTACATCATTAAGCAGTATACGCTTCAATCTCCGTTGTGCAAATCCCTCCAACATAATGGTTGTAAATGACAGTGTAACAGAAGGGACTCATTCATCGCCGCACGCCTCATTCATTCACTCATTCTTTCATTCATTCTCTCGTGCGCGTTCAATAAATTTACTATTCATGTGACGTGTCACTTCCTGCACCCGTCGGGTGCCATGATGTTGCGAATAGGGTGTTGGACTGTATGAAAAATAAGCTTAAAATTGTGGCCATCCTAAAAAAAAACTTTTTTTTATAAAATATTAGTATTCTTTATTCAAAAATATGGATTTCTTTAAAATCATAAAATAAAATTACTCTTTTTTTTGTTCGGTCACGTGATCAAAAACGCTCTAGATTAGTTGGTCGAGTAATTCTTGATAATTGTTATTGAATTATATGTACCCCTGATGATAATGATAATGTTGATGACGATGACGATCATGATGATGAAATGAAACCCCCACCCCTATTAGTAAAGCTGTGGATACTTTACTGAAAATTTACCGGACATCTTGGGAGAACTTGAAAAGTCAAATTATACTATTTTATTTCAATTTCCTTCAGTCGTGCACGTTTATGAACGCACAATGGTTCATATCGTTAATATTACACATTATCTATCAAAGAAACACATTTTTTGGAAAATAAAACAAAATGGTCAACTTGACGGTTCAACTTCCCGCCAAAAAGTCCGACAGTTGAGTTGTAGATGAAAATCGTAGGACCAGCGGGCGAAGTCTGAAAAAAGCTAGTTTTATTAAATTTACTCATTTTTAATCTACAGCTAGTGCATTAACTAAATTATGTTCATATTTTCTAAACTCGCAAAATTTCTCTTGCCAGATGAAAATTCCTTTCTTATAACAAAATATAAAGTTTCAGCACATTTTTCATATAATTTTTTTCACTCTGCAAATTGAATCGGACCTCCCACTGAAAACTTTTGCTTTTAACGCTGAAAAGTTGGCATTTTATTCATGAAAGGCTACTTTTAGTACAGACCCGACCGGAACCGGAAACAGAAGCTAGTTACAAACACTTTTTACTAATTTAAAATTGATTATTTACATGTCGCCAATAAAATAAACGTGTTTACGCAACTACCGTAGTTTAGGTAATAGTTCTTACGAACAGCCAGCCAACTTGACACTACGCAAATAACAAATGAGTCGTAATAATTTAAATTATGAAAAAAGTGTGCGGAAACGGAATTTTCAGCATTTTCATTATCGTAAAGATAATGCTTGCACGACAATTTACAACTTGGACAAACCCGCTGTTAAATGAAAACATTTTAAGCCTAACTAAACTTAATTATGCAATAATAGGTGAACCTTTCACAAGTTGCTAATCGAATTTCGACTTAAAGTGTCTAATTACAGAGCACAAACTCGTACTAATGTGAGACGATCTTATTTTAATTGTGTCAACCGTATGACACAATTAAATGAATTCCAACTTTAACGTTTCTGTGTAAGAGTATAAATTTGTGTTATCATTGAATATATCTTTGAATGGTTTTTATAAAACACATTTTTAAACACATCCTTTTGTTTGCGAAAAGCTTTTATGATATGTTTTTCATCCAATGGTGTTATTTGATTGTTGTAGGGTTGGTGCTTATATTTTACAAATAGAGATAGTTCTTCTTATAATTTTATTATAACTTAAAATGAAAGAAAATATTATGAGTAACAACCCTACACCAATCGTAATAATTTTGTGATTGCTTAAAAATGTAACGGATCTTTAAAAGAGCAACCATGGAGTTTCTTGCCCGTTCTTCTCAATAGGAACGGCATTCCGAACGGGTGGTAAAGTTGTAGCTTACCATTTTGTAACTATATTGACGATTCATAAGTACTGTACTCAATGGATTACATGAATAAAAAATATTCTGATCTGATTTCTTTCTTTTTTTCCCGTGCCAACCCTATAACTTACAGACTGAGCACTAAACGCTCGCTGTCTCGTTCGCTGAAACTGCTATCTATGGCCGCAGCACTACTAAAATCGAAAAAAAAAAAACTGCGTGAGCGTCGACTCATTTCATGGTTCGTGACGTCATTATCCACTACCCAATTCTATCACTTTCCTTAGACAATAAGAACGATGTTTCATCACCGCGACCTTTTATTATCTCAGCATTAATAATAGAAAGAAAAACATTGGGTATTCTAGGTCGTAATTCGCTTAATTTCCCGACAGACGTACCGCGCCTTATATACTATATATACCAATATACTTACCTATAGTTATCGCAAATCATAAATCATACTGTAATCCCTAATGACAGTACGGAGTGAGACTTTGATACGTCGTTTTAGGGTTGCTATGCTTAGAAATAAATTACTTTTAAGATATAATATTGAAGCTCTAAAAATAATCCGTCAGCCTGCAGTCTGGGTAAAGGCGGGCCCGGGCCCCAAGTCTGCTAAGGCTATCGAGTTTTAATCGTACCTCAGCGGTACTATAATCTTCACTTTTTACAGTTTCGTAGTCTGGTATAAAATCTGGTAAAAAAAATATATTTCAAAGTTGAAGTGGCAGTGGGCAGGGCACATAGCTCGCAGAACCGATAGCCGTTGGGGTAGAAAGGTTCTAGAATGGCGACCACAAATCGGAAGACGTAGTGTAGGACGGCCCTCACAAGGTGGACCGATGATATCACACGCGTCGCAGAAAGCCGATGGATGCGAGTGGCGGAGGACCGCGATATGTGGAAGTCATGGGGGGAGGCCTATCTCCAGCAGTGGACGTCTATCGGCTGATAGATTAGATTAGATTAGATAGTCTGGTATAACAATCGAACTATTATGGCAAACCGCCAGTCGACCGTTGACATCATTTCGATTGCCGTTCGATTATGGGTTTAACAGACTACAGAGTTAAGGACACATATAAATAATTATAATAGTTATCCAATAGAAAAAGGATTGTAAATTTATAAAATTAGCAGACTTGAGGCCCAGGTTAACACCAAAGCTAACCGCAGTAGCTAAGTTAGAGAACAAATATGTGCTAAAAATAACTGTCACACATTTCAGCAGCCCTAAAAGTCTTGGCTTGAGTCGCGTCCCTACCCGCCCGGGGTGGCTTATTTCCGGCGAGGCACATCCGGCGAGCCGCGATTGTACTACGGATGCTGAAGTACAGATCGGTCACTGGACCTAATGGCAGAGTTAACTTTCAGCATTATTTTTTTTATTTTCTCATACCGAATGGTGGGAACTGAATGCTATGCCATCCCACTAATATTATAAATGTGAAAGTTTGGATGGATGGATGTTTGTTACTCAATCACGCCAGAACGGCTGAACGGATCTGGATGAAATTTAGCACTGAGATAGATTATAGTAGTTTGGGACAGTACAGTTGGTGTGATCGTCTGGCGACACTATTAATATAATATTATAAACTAGCTGCGCTCCGCGGTGTTCCCCGCGATTAACAAGTATGTCATTTTCCTCCATGTCCTTTTCTGTACCCCTGTGCATTTCTCCGGGATAAAAATTAGCCTATGTCATTTTCTGACCCCTAAACTACCACTACCTATGCAATAAATCATGTCGACCATTTTGCCTGGATAAAAAGTAGCCTATGTGCTATTCCAGATTATAATCTATCTCTGTGCCAAATTTCATCCAGATCCGTTCAGCCGTTCTGGCGTGATTGAGTAACAAACATCCATCCATCTATCCATCCATCCAAACTTTCACATTTATAATATTAGTATAGATGAATAGCGTTTGCCATCGATCCGCGTCTAAGCCACAGCACTGGGCTGGGCGTATGCAATGTGGAACACATCAGCGCATCCTGGCGTAGCCAAAAGGTATATTACATGATGATGCTAATTTCATACCTACCATAGACCTGTGATAGACGATAGACTAGGATGAAATATAAAAACATTTTGTATGTGTAATTTCTAAGATTGAGAATTTAATGTTAATGTTAGTTCAGAAATGTAGGTGCAGCATAGGTTTTCTTGTTGTAAACTATTGGCCCGTGTAAATTATTTACAGTAAAACACGCATATATTATGCAAGGTGGACAGTTGTAATTATGTGCTAACATGTTAAGCCTTTACAGTGTACGAATATATTATTAAAATAAAGATAATATAATTTTAATTTATGTAGGGTAGTTAATAAATGACACATAAGTTGAATATGGGCCCACCTACAAATTGGTAGGTATTTAGCCAGTGTCAAGTATTTTTAACTCTGTGACATTCAGCTATCTTTTTAATTAGTTTTGCAAAGCTTTTGGGTTTTTTTGTAAATTCGAACAAATGTTATAAAACAAATACTTATCACAACATATACTACATAAGTATACTAAATTATATCTTTTAAAAATTCTGATATACTATAGTAAATTATTTTTGTTCATTATTTGTTCATTAAAAGTGCATTTAATTTATTTTTAAATGGCAAGGGCAAGGCCCTCCATTCCTTCGATATCTTATTGTAAATAATATGTGCCATACAAAAAAAAAATGCTGATACGTACTAGCGTAGTTTTGGAGCTGTGTAAGCAGAGTTTATTATCGCGTGTGTTGCTATCTAGTATCTGCAACGGTCTGTGGCATAATTTCGCAACCCATTGACTTCAACGCCATCTTGCGTATTACTCCGAACGTAATCTTATGCGTACCTACCGAAATGGTCCGCCGTACACCGTTTTATGTTTAGTTCTTTGTTATAAATAACTCGATTCAAATATCCCACCCTTTGAGATTGAGCACAAACACAGAGAATGAGAATGTGAATGCGAATGAGAATGAGAATGAAAATAGTTTATTACCAAGTAACATCGACAACAGTACATAGAGAATTTCGCACATTATTCTGAACTACCTAGAGATGCGGTGTTGGAACCTGCACTATCTTGATCCACCATCCACTTTTCACCAATATTATATACTTAACTGGAGAGACTGGAAGATTTTTTACGTGTGGAATTCCTTACGGCTTCCATCACGCTGAGAGTGGAGAGGGAGCGACATACAACATACGAATCACTCGGTAACCGACATCATATCGGGACTCCACCATCTCCAAAACCTAATGCTCCTCGTCTGTCTTGCTTGTATGACAACGGATCAGGACGAAGCGCCTCGAAGCGCCCCGAAGCGCCCCGAAGCGCCCCGAAGCGCCGAGAAGCGCCCCGTATTGCCCCGAATCTCCCCGAAGCGTGCTCGGTTGAGGAACGACAAGACCATGCTGACTATGGGACCTTTGGACCACGCTCTACGTTCTTACAGCGATGTAGAGATATTTCAACTCGCCGCCATGGTGCCAATTGAGTATCAATTTGCAACCCAAAGGGTTTAATACCATAAATAATAAAATTTTAACAATTTCATAAAAGCAATTGTTTTACAAAATTGCAATTAAGAGCATTCGCTACTGCATCTAATGAGATCCCGCGAGACGCGGTGCAGAGTTGCAGACTTAACGGCATTATGCAGACTCCAAGAACTCACATAAATCAATGTTACTTACGGTTTTATGGGCGAACTTGCTGACACTAGCCGTTTATACGTATAAGTTTATATGCTGCAGTAAGTTGATGAGATATTGACGTATATTAAAATGTCTAAACTATGCTAGCAGAGCTTAACTAATTTATCTATTAATTATTTGAATAGCTTTCAAATAATTAATGAATAATTCAAATACTTACTTTTATAAAAAAATTAATAATCTGTCTTTCTGTACATTTAAAATATTAAAAAAAATGGTGTAATAGGCTATACGAAAGTCTCTTATTTCAAAACAAATTCTTATTTGCGTGTCTATTTGTTCAAGACATTGCCACTGAATTCGAACGCTATGAAGTATTATTTATACTATCTAAAAACCTCTACTTAATACCTATTCAGAAAAATATTCAGGATATGTGATCAACTTTTATATCTTCAATGAACTTCCCTGTTTGACACCCACGATCCTCCTGCGAAAAGTTAATAAAAAAAAATTAAAAAAAGCTCCCTAATCCTTTTGATCTTGAAGCTAACGAAGATAAAAAAAATACAAAAAAACTGTCTGTTTTTGCCAAATGACTATAATCGGTATTGTCCGCAACATTTTAAAAACTTATTCTCCCTTCAGGTGGTCTCCATTTCTTTAAGAGCTTCGATGCTTCGTTGGAAATTACAACTCAGGTAAATGGTAGATATTTATTCTTGCTATTATAGAAATTAAACACGAGATTTCCAACAACTCTTCTGGAAAGGAGCGATGATTCAATGCGAAGAGATTACGATCTTACGGACAAATACGGTACTTTCTGCGAAACGTGGGAGCACAGCAATACAACCCTGACCACCTAATCTAGGAGAACAGGTGGAACAAACAAACAATTTATCAATATTTATTTGAGTCTACATCAAAATCTGCTACAGCTATATATAAAATAAGATCAAATGTTCCCGTTCGTTTCTGATAACGTAATCCATATATATTTATCTTATTCGTCGACTTATTCGGGATCTTATCGTTTCTTAGAATCGATAAATTACTCCTAGTGATGGGACTGAATGTCGAGTAAATCGATTTTGATATATAAATATAAGGTAATCTTGAGAATGCATGATACTAGAAACGTTAATTATTCGGTTTAATTGACTTGATTGATTGTCACGCGCCACCTTCACTATATTGCGTCGAGATGCTCACTATAAGGCGTTGCAACGCCCACTATAAGTCGTCGAAATGCTCACTATAAGGCTGTGTCCCCAGTCGGCAAACTGTCAGCGGCCGACTGAGTTAGCGGCGTATCGGTTTAGTAAGCCGTTCCATATATTTGAAATGGAGTGTTCACAGTTTGCGCTCACTCTACGCACTTTGCTGTGTTGCGCGCGCCGATTGATTCAGTGAGCGGCCGACTCACAGCAAAACCGGTTCCAGTCGGCGGCGGCGATATGCTTGTTCGCCGGGCGTAGTGTGTCCGTTTGCCGCATACTGTCAGTTCTGACAGTTAACAGTGAAAATTCAGTCGGTCGGTCGACCTAAATAAGCGGCTAACACATAACAGTATGCTTGCGACGCACGCAAATTGATCTGAGTTTGCAGCTAACTCGAATTTCAGTTCGCCACAAATTTGCGGCTCACTCAGTCGGCCGCTGACAGTTTGCCGACTGGGGACACAGCCTAAGGCTTCGAGATGCTCACTATAAGGCGTCGCGACGCTCGATTTAAGGCCTCGCGACGATCACTGTAAGGTGTCGTATTCATCATGAACATATATTCAAATTCTAAATCTAATGAATACGCATATTCTAATAATATGCATATCATATTATTATGGGTCTGCGCTATAAACTAATCGATATCGAAAACAAAAAGTTATCGAATGAAGCGCTAAAGTGCACATCACTAGCCACCCTGCGGCACCTCTCTCGAGATTTCGAGCGTAATGAGAAAATAGAACAAAACATCGTATCGTTGACATTATCAATCGAAAACACTCTCCCTTCTTTGCTGGATTGTTTTATAAATTATTTTTCTTCATATAGAATTCTGTAGGCTGTAGTCTCTTTAATTGTTAGAGCACACAAGTACCTTTCTATTTTAATATTAATCCCGATTATTGTTTGAAAATAACTCCGATGTTGATATATTTTTTTTAATATAAATTAGGAATCGCAACTAAGTTCTGTCTAAGTCTGTTTATAATTTGGTAAAAGATTTTATAACAAGTATATATATATAAATAATAGATATACCGCAGAGACACAATACAGGTAAGGTTTTGTACCTTTTCATTAATTACAGCCCTCTTAGAAATGTTATACACTGCGGTTCTCCCGCAGGGCTTCTCATAAACTTTAACTGAATTATTGATTTGGATAGTAGTAGTAGGTTGAGAATAACTTGGTTCAAAGTTGGCACTTTGACGTACAAAATTGTTTTCAAAAACAATATTAATTAATTACGAACTTTACAAATACTTGAGTAGTTTTAATCTTCAATAATAGGTACTTAGTAATGAAATTAACAAACTCTATTTAACATTATAAGCTGTAATCAAATTTAGAATGAATTTATGGTTGAATAAAACAAGATCA
Source organism: Pheosia gnoma (assembly GCA_905404115.1). Lineage (NCBI taxonomy): Eukaryota > Metazoa > Arthropoda > Insecta > Lepidoptera > Notodontidae > Pheosia > Pheosia gnoma. The sequence continues at coordinate 1,691,347 of FR989916.1, forward strand.
GATACAATTATTTATGTTTATTTGAGCGAAGGAAACCAACAGTATACAAGATAATTATTAAGAAATTATAAAACTTACACAAGTAGAGTTACCAAGAGTATGTTAAATCCAAAAGTATTAATATATTGTCACTCAACAAAAATGGAGAGCAAGATGGTAGAGTATCTAATATACAATTTTGATACCATTTACTTTATACAAATAACGCGTTGTAGTAAATATAATTCAATTGATAAATCTAATAATATAACGCTCAAGTAACCTACGTAACACACCTCTCTACACCCCCGAGCCGCTCACGCCAGTGTTGCCCCTTATCGTCTTATATGACGACCTTTTTAAGGGGCCCACCTAAAGAGCGACGAGTCACCACCTGCCAGTGGTAATTAGATAAAAGCTTATTATGGCAGGTGTCCGCAACCCTTGCAATAGTCCCTTACCATGCCCATTGAAACTTCAGCTCAGTCCCAGTTATCTTTCCACAATCAGAATCAGAATACTTGCCAAATGGTCACCTTAAACCACAGATCATAAAACAATAATATATCGCTAGACAAGCCATGGGCTGCAAATAATAAATCAAAAGATAGTGACTCTTAAAGGTTAGCAGTTTTCTTTGCAATAAAGGCAAAGTCCAATAATGAAGTCCGGTTTTACGTCCAATACAAAATAAACTATAGAATATTAAAGTTCATAGAAATGGTAGCGTCCTTTTTACACAGTAGGTACCTACGGGAAGCCCATAAAGAAGTGAATTTCCAATAAGTTCTCTGTCCCACTCGCACACCGGATATTGGGTAGCATCTCGGCACCGGATGGCTGGCTTTTGAATTTAGAACAAAGAGAAATCAGTGCCACCTACCGGCGGCAACTGGAAAACGGTTTAGGGTTCCATTTTGGTAACGGTCGAATGTATTTCGAGTGGAAAGTAGCCTCGTTGTTCGTTGTTAGATTGAATTAAAGGTTTTTTTATCAGTGTATGTGTATATAGTTGTTCCCTCACATTCAAAGGAGTTTGAATCTATTTGCAGTAGTAATAAAGGCATTAGTAATAATGGCGTTAGGTATAAAGCTAGGTTCATTAGTAGCCCAGCCGTCCTAAGGACTAAGGAAGGAAGGTTCCGCGGAGAATTGCATATTAATTAGCGCTCCGAGCCCGACACTCATGATAGACAGATTATCGATTGACACCATAGAGAAGTTCGATTTGTGGCCGTCATTAATTATCGATCGACTAGTTTGGATTATAGTTGAGAAATTCGACAAGCCGAGAGACAGTGGTGGGTCCATCTTCCCCCATTTATTAAGCATTACAAAGCGTTTTTATTTTTTAAGATAGATACCTCCACATAGCCGTAACAAACCGTATTCTATATCGTAAGCGTGTATCGTGTATAAAAGTATATATCGCATGATTTCGAGAATACCACCCTTGTATCGTATCGTGCAACAATCGTATAGAATACGTCCAGGGGCTGTATTACGAACTGTTATTTCGAGCAAGTGTACTGAAACTGTCTGGGACGGGCTTTTATTTTATTACGTACGATTTTTAGGGGTGGGGGGGAAACTAGCTTTTTCTTACGTGTAAAATAGTAAAAGTAGATAAATAAAAAGATGACGTACCTGTTGAGGCATAAAGATGATAATTTTGTAGTTTAGGGTTCATGAAGATGATGTTGTTGTAATCAAGGCCGTACGAAGGCAAGGGGGTTATGGGCGGCTCATACATAGATGACACTGCAGACGATATTAAAAACACATGACGATTCTCCATACAATCCTGAAACGCGCTATGAGAGTTTTTGAAGAAAGTGACATATATACAAGCTCCCGACAATAATAGTCGCGGCATAGCGGCGCCCCAACAGCCATACCACCCGCCCCAACAGCCATACCACCCGCCCCAACAGCCATACCACCCGCCCCAACAGCCATACCACCCGCCTAGCTGGAAGATACTTAACTAAACTTCAATCAATCTTGTTTCCCCCACTCCGTCTATATTATTTCTTATAGATAGTCAGATAGATAATTCTTCATTGTCCACATATATTAGGTACAAATAGAAAATAAAGTGAAACACACAATGAAAATGTCACAATGGCCAATCTACCAGTCGAGAGTTCGTAATATGCCCCCGTGTCGCGAAAACTGGAGGATAACATAACTTTATGAATATCATATAGATACCTAACGCCCTTGTTCACCTGTCATCTTATTGAACATCGTTTTATATCGATACGGCGCTGATATGTCGAGATAAAAGGAGACACTCTTTGAATAGCACTAGACTATATATTAAGTAGATATTGAAAACATATAGGCAATATTAGAATGAGTTCTTGACAAGTTGTATACGTAAGGTAAGTAGTTATGTACCTATGAGTGCTCGACGGTAAATTGTTTATCCCACTGTTATATTATCTGTTGTATTATATTGTTTATAAGTAACTACTTACCTTTCAATGGATATAAGTAAGTTCAGTAGACCTTTTATCACACTAATATAATAAATGTGAAAGTTAGGATGGATGGATGTTTGTTACACAATCACGCCAGAACGGCTGAACGGATCTGGATGAAATTTGGCACACAGATCGATTATGGTCTGGAATAGCACATAGGCTACTTTTTATCCCGGTAACAAGGACAAACTTTTTAATCGCGGGTAATACCGCGGGGCGCAGCAAGTTTTATATAAATACGTATCGTAAAATGGTGCAACTTTACCAACTAAGCTCAATTTTGCCAATCGATTCGTTTAAATTACGATTTCTCGCGTTCGTTTGGTTTTTACCATTTTTTCTCTCTTTTTCTTTTTTTTTTTTCTCTTTTGGCCTTCCTCTATATCCTAGTAATTTTAGATTATTATGACAACATATCTTTTATTTTTTTTTGTAACGGAAAACAATAAATAGGTTCACAGAATGAACCTACTCAGAGATATAAACAAAAAAAATCTCAAAAGCCGGGCAAAGTTACAAGCACATTACGGTACCTACATAATATAACCGTTGCTATTAGGTACAGGAGGCTACCAAGTTCTATATATTTTTGCTCATCATTTTCTGCACACGATAAATTAAACAAATAGAAAAGTAAACAAGCACTCGCTGAATAGTTTATACAGGCCAACAAAAAACTTCACAGCTGCCAAAGAAGTGTTCCAAGCTGGTACACAAGCTGGAGTGTGGGCTCCTTCAAACGGCATAATTATCCACTCGGTGCTCGGAACCAGCTTTGTGTTTGAAGATATCCCCCCCTTTGCTGGGAAACGTATCTGGGTATAAAGTAAATTGACGGATATAGGTAGTTGCTTTAAAAATTGGACATCTTTGTTTTGTTTAGATCCCACTAATATTATAAATGTGAAAGTTTGGATGGATGGATGTTTGTTACTCAATCACGCCAGAACGGCTGAACGGATCTCGATGAAATTTGGCACAAAGATAGATTATAGTCTGGAATAGCACATAGGCTACTTTTTATCCCAGTAAAATGTATGGTTCCCGTAGGATAGATTTGTTTTAATTTTTCATAGAGCATAGGATCGACATGATTTACAGAAAAGGACATGGAGGAAAAGGACATACTTTTTAATCGCGGGTAACACCGCGGGGCGCAGCTAGTAACCTATAAATTCTAAAAATAATACTTAGATCGAAACGAATAAGTAACCTATATGGTCTTTAAAAGGCAGTATATATTAGTCATTGAAATAAATGTTACACTAGAATAGCAAATTCAAAGATCAACGATCATGTTGGTTGTTGGGGAGGGATGCGAGGGAGGTATGTAAGAACGAGATAGATAGTCACTGTCTTGTTTACGCTGCTGGCTGGGCGTAACATCTATTTAAATCGGCATAGGTGTTGATATTCTGACTTTACTTAATCGATAAATATGTGCTAAAGAAGCGGAGGCTTAAAGCTTAGTATACCCTTTCCGAATCACCCGTGATAGGTCATTATGCGACGGCACAATCAGTCCTTGGACGCAAATTGCATCCTTGATCGAGGCCATCTGGAAGCCGGAAGGACAACCCTATAAACCGCGAGCCAAGGTCCATAATACAGCTAGATTGTTGGAAATAAGACGCTTAACCTCGTGCCACAGTTGCGAATTCATTTACTTTAGATATTTGTGTACAGAATGGTCCACCCACCATCCATTTTTCAAGGTTTTCAATTATATTTAAGTGTATTGGTTTCACCAAAGGGTTTGTTTTGTATTTTTAATGTACATTTTGGGCAGTATTGGTGCAATTTGTGTTAAGAAAATTGTCAACAAACGGCTCATGATACGTTAACAATGATTATAGTTGCCGACGCTCTGTCGCGTCACTGACGACTTTAGTTCACGCTGCTACGTCTTCTGCACGTCAAGTGCGAGATTATTCGTAAGCAAACCGTATACTTTACAATCTACCGTATTTAGACATTTTGTATGGATAATTGAAAGTTTTAAATACTGTCCGCTAGACGCGCTTTTCAATTCTCGATACAAAATCTTTAAATACGGTAGACTATAAAGTATACGGTAAGTTCGCAGTTGACGATTGGGGTGTGTGGCGTTATATTTGTTGTATCTCTGCCTGTTCAATTTAACATAATATGAACTATTCTAATGTTTGGTGTATGAATATTATTAACGGTTTGTCTGTGGTTTTTTCCCTTTCTTTTTTACGCCGCTGTCACAAGTTCCCAATAACAATGGTACAATGGACTGGGGGCGAACTCAATATACTTATATAGATACTAAACATCCATGATTCGGGTACAAACATGCCTGAAAAGATTCAAATAAAATAAGCGGCTACCGAATAAGTAGATAGGTTTCTGAAAGACTTCTGAAATATGTTAACCCTCAACATAACAGGCTATTGTGATTCACATCAGACTAAATTTGCTTCGTCTGGATGAGGTCTGTATATTTACCTATATCATAGAATTTCTGAGTGTCCATTGTGAGTACTATTCAGTATTCTAACATTCATTCATAGAATACATACATATACTAGACACGGCAATAGAATAAATGATGTCAGATAAATCCCACTATCCCACTAATATTATAAATTTGAAAGTTTGGATGGATGTTTGTTACTTATTCACGCCAGAACGGCTGAACGGATCTGGATGCAATTTTGCACAGATATAGATTATAGTCTGGAATAGCACACAGGCTACTTTTTATCCCGGTAAAATGTATGGTTCCCGTGGGATAGATTTGTTTTAATTGTTCATAGAGCAAAGGATGGACATGATTTTTTGCATAGGTAGTGGTAGTTTAGGGGTACAGAAAAGGACATCGAGGAAAAGAAGATACTTTTTTATACTTTTAGGCAGGTAACAAGGTTATCCCAAAATCGGAACTAGCCCTTCATTTTTAGTGTGGCTTACAATCACAAATTCGATAAGGTTTCAACAAAGAAATGGAATGTAGGTGCCTACCTACCCGTAATCGTGAACATGCCCTAACATAAGAGGTACCTGCCTAAGGGAATAGCAGTACTGTGACCAGATGTTAAGAATTCCAGCAGTGATTCCCAATATAGTTACAACTATTTGGACATTATCTTTGATATATATTTGAATAAAACTAATCTTACGGATTTTATCGCGTTTATTATATGTTTTTTTACGTTCCCGACGTTTCGTATTTGACCATGGTTGCTGTAAAGCAGCCGAAACTTCGGGAACGTAAAAAACATATAATAAACGCGTTAAATCCGTAACATTAGTTTTATTTCAAGAGTGGAACGTTATTGTTCACCAGTCACAGCCATGCATCTCCTTTCTCTGTCTGTGGTATTTTTTTTTCTTTCCTTTTCTATAACCTTTGCTACGAATAAGCTATGCAGACTCAAACCCCGGCTCGCTTAGGGATTTCTGGATTTTACATACCTATAAGAAATATTAAACTTCATGATTGTCACATGCAAACGGTAAAGGAAAATATCGCGAGGAAATGTGCATGTCTGAAAAACCCTTCGACGACGTGTGAAGTCTAACAACACCGCACTGGGCCAGCGTGACGGACTATGGCTTTATCCCCCTCGCATTAAAGAAAGTCCCGTTCACAATAGTGTGACATTTAGCGGGCTGATATTATATGTAACTATTAGGCCTTTTTAATGTCCCACTGTTGGGCACAGGCCTCCCCTCAGTTCGAGGGGAAATAGGCCATAGTCCACCACACTGGCCCAGTGCGAGTTGGCGGACTGGTTAGGTACTTAGATACTCTTTAATTACAAAACAAAGGTATAATCTCACCACTTAGTTTTAACCTGGCGACTCTACATTAGAATCAATCGCTCGCGCCGTACGTGCGATCGCCGCACCAGCGCTCGTCGCCGCTCTACAATGAGCTCCCGGATTATGCACTACGATTTTACGACGGACCTAAGGGTGGCACTGTACTATAAGATATATTTTATAAGTAGTAGGTACTTAGTAGTTTAGCGGGAAAGGGAAGATCTTCCAGCTAGGCCAATGATATGACATCTTGTATATATGTTACGTGCTTCGAACTCTCATAGCGCGATGCAGGATTGTATGGATAATTGTCAATTGTTCTAGATGTCGTCTGCGGCGTCATCTGAGAAGCTTGTGGCGCAGTTGAAGAGGTCGCTAAAGTAGGATGAATATTACAGACGGAGTGTCGCGATCAACATCAGACACCGCTTAGTCTTCAGGGACCAATCGTATAATCATTTAATGTGTGTGTTAAACACTAACTTATATTATAAAAGCAACTTTTTTTTCGCTTGTAGTGAAGCCATGCCATAAAATAAGAAAGGCACTTTGCCTAATCTTGCGTGGCGTCGGACTCATCGTGAAAATTCAGTAGTTCGGACACGACGACCCTTTGTTGAAAAAACACTGTAATATCGCTTGTAAGTAAGGATAACTAGACTTATATTTACGAATGAAAATAAAATATCAGTTGTTCGTGCATCATTTTATGATGTAGACATGCTCTTGCGATCTACGAACCTTAGTCGGTATAAGTTTTTAACGTAGATATTGAAATACCAATCGAGTGATCGAATGTTTCGATACTTTAACAGTAAAGTTACGTTTTCGTAATAGACGTTGGTTGTTCTGAAATGTATTGAAATATCCGATCACTTGATCTGTATTTGATGCGGTTTAAATCTCCTACTAAGCCCCCTGATCATAAAAATAACGGCTGAATAGGTACTCAGACTCAGGAGAAGAGTAAAATATTCTGTAAGCAGATATAAGTAGGTATCTACGTATTTATAAATTATATTATTAGGTGTTTAGGGCTTTGTATAGTGAACAAGATTATCAAGCTAAAATGCAGGAATATAATTTAAAAAATCACAATAAATGTTAATACCTACTTCAATATACTCAATCAAATACCATCAAGCCTGTAATCTTCGATGGGGAAGGCAGAGGTGGTATTTCGTCGATAGTTTTGGTCCCAATGTTATAGAGGGCGAGCCTATTTCTATTATACCGGTCACACTCCCCCTCAATGCAAGGGGAATTCGGGCCAATGAATTTTCTGACGGCTTTCAAATGATGTGTTGTTTGCTATCGAAACACGTTATAATTATATACCTAGATAAGGCGCTGAAAACGATCACTGTGTTCGACTAAATTGTCATTCCAGAAACAAATCACATTGCCATTTGCGAAATCCCGCACAATTCCTGAGATGCGAACAGGGTTTAACCTTAAAAAACCTAGTATCCAAAGCGAACAAACAAATAATAATAAATTAATTAATCAATCATTTATTATTCAATAATCATACAAAAATAATTGATAAGTACACTTACTGACAGACATAAAACATAAAGACCTAGGCATGTTCCTTAGAATAATGGCACATCTAATATAAACAAAAATATGTGCTGATTATCAAAAATAATATCATAATTGTCTGAAACGAAGAAAATTATACAGACCGAATATCGCTACCAAAACAGCTGGACCCCAAGTATGGTAACACCGCATTGTAACTGTCACTTTTGACAGATATTGTATGGAATATCTATCAAAAGTGACAGTTCCTATGCGGTTGCTGTTCGATTATGAATCAATTGTCTTTGCAGACTCGGGGCCCTGGTTTTGTGCTTCAATATGTTGATCGCGACTCTCCGTCTGAATTATTTCTTCGTCTAAACATAGTGTAAAACTTTGGAGGGATTATTTCATAGATATCAAACATCTTTCGTCTTAAATTAAAACATATAAATATTGTACTTGAAACCTACATTATTTAAGAGACTACACACATTTTAAACTCATTGAGGAAATAAACTTTTGTAGGTATCTACAAATGATTACGTGAAAAAGAAGAAAGATGTATACTAGAATAAATATGTGACAATGTATAATGTGTCATTGCTATTAATTACTTGACATTGGCAAAATACCCGCTAAGTTGTGGGTGAGGCCATATTCATATCCATTTTATTTCATCGCATCACATTTCGTAAAGAAAGAAGAAGAGAATGTATAAAAGGCAACATTATTAAAGGTTAACATTTAAGCGCGCAATACGAATGCGTATTAGAGCTAGGACACAATTGGTGTACGGCGTTGCGTTAAGCGCGCATTAGCCCTGGTACACACCGAGCGTTTATCTCGGCGTTCTACAGGCCTTTGTAGAGCGTACGGCCGGCGGCGCATGTATATGGGTAACGTAATATAATATTCACACCATGAATATTAAAAATATAATTAAATAATTGTTTGGAATGTTCATCTTTTAACGTCATATATCATACATCAAATATTTTTTATTTATAACAATCTGCTGTCCTGCGAATTTCGCATCGCATCAGAATCAAATTTATGGGAAAACTAGCTGTTACCCGCGACTTCGTCCGCGTGGTATTTAACAAAAAGCGGACGAAGTCGCGGGTAAATTTTCTCTGAAATGACGTGTATTGTGTTCATATGGACCAAAGGGTGACGGGTGAACAACATTCAACGAAATAAAAACACAATTAGATCGAAAACCTAAACCTAAATTAAATTACTAAATTATTTAAGCAAACACATATGTACTATGAATGGACGGATTATGCTCACATACGACTTATGTACTAATAAACAATTATTATTTAACATGTTTATACAATAACATTCAGCCTTCATTATCATCTTACTTAATAATTTCACAATTCCATGGAATGTACCGACGAAAGTAAACATTATTTAATTTCTAGATAAAATACTATAATGGACGGCTTCCGTTACGTGAGTAATTATTAATTAATTACTAGTTTAGTAAATTGGGTTACTAAAATGTCTAAATACTATTATATTATGGTTTGAGCATTCTTGTTCATTATTATGTGACATTAGCAAAATATTAACATGGAGAAAATATAGAAAATATTTTAGAACAAACGCTGATATATGTCGACTAGCGACATCTAGGCACGAGTCGTGGAGACTTTTGCTTTTAGTTAGTTGTGAAGTAAATAGATGCCACTACTTTACATTATTTATTTTATTATTTTGGAATATTTTATTAGAATATCGATACCTATCAACTCTGTCAGGGTAATCTACAATCTATTACTGTACAAAAGCCTACTATTTTGTGTCGGTTACTGATGAGGATTGAATTAATCGTGATGATGTTGTATCTATCAGTCGTAGCTTAAGAGCCCCTGCGCACTAGGCAGCCTGGCTGCGCAGCCAGGCTGCGGCAGCCAGAATATTTGCGCAGCCAGTTATAGCAGCCAATCGACGACTATGCGAGATATTTATTCTATTCGTCATTTTTTTTTTAAGTTCGGAACCCCAAATACTTCTGGCTGCTACAACTAGTGCGCGGAGACTGACGGCAGCCACATACATTCGCCTATACACGCTCTGGCTGCGCGCAGCCAGCTAGCTGCCGTGCAAACACGCGCGTTCTATTGGCTGCCGCAGCCGGGAATTCGTGGCTGCCTAGTGCGCGGGCTCCCATACAACGTCATATGATTTACTGGCTGCCGCAGCCTGGCTGCCTAGTGCGCGGGGTGTCTAACTCATTGGACAAACTATAGTAACACATTTAGCTCTAGTACAGCATAATAGCACCATTGACCTTCTCCTCCAGTGCCGGCGCAATGGTGTCCGCGTCTCGGGCGTCCGTCATGGCTATAAGTATGCACACATCGTTCACGAAAGCGGTGATACTCGCTGCCACCACCAGCCTGGAAACAACGTGAAGTTATTATAAGTACAATGTAGACATGTAATAATAATAATATCGCCAAACGAACACACCAACTATACGGTCCCACACTAAGCAACGCTTGTATTGTGGGTACCCTACAAAGGAATTGGGGTGAACCAAATACTTAATATAGATTGAAATAAAAGTAATTTTACGAATTTTATCGCGTTTATTTTATGTTTTTACGTTCCCGACGTTTCGGCTGCTTTACAGCAACCATGTTCACGGGAGGACTGAGGTGGTTGACGTCCTATTGTCATAGTTTGAACTGGGTTACCCTCACATTTAGTTGATGTTTGCAGGATCACTGCCAACTAAGCTAATCAAGTCGCCATGTACGTTAAAACCTAGGTATCACAAACTTTTTTTAAAGTAATAATAAAGAACACACCAACTATACAAAAAGGTTACTTGTGTTCGTCGTAAATCGCTTACCAAAAAGACAGTCCAAGATCCGCCATGCCATCGGAAGTCCAGGTGTTGGCGAGGTCCTCGTCAGACATGACATTGTGCTGCAGCCTGAGAAAGTACTCCGTCAGCCATACCGCTATCGCTCCCATTGAGAGCAGGACTGAAATATGGAGAAAATGGCCGTTGTTTAAAATTGCATGTTGAGAGCTCTTCGCCAGCGACAGCAATATTACAATGTTCTCGAAACAGTTCCAATACCGATTACAAATGATTCCAAATCTCGTGAGGAAACCTGCTCGTCTGTCGAAAGTCGTGTGAAGTGTACCAAACCGCACTGGGCCAGCGTGGTGGACAATGGTCTCAATCCTCCGCCTACAGGGTAACGAAAACATTGGATAGAGGTTACACTTAATGCCTATTATAAAATGATAGAAATTACCAATTTATGTAGGAAGTTATGGGTTAGAAATGTCGTTATTTTGGAGCGCGCAATGTATCGTATAACACGCGATCACAACACTACGCTCCGCGCGATAACCGACTCGCTTATTTACGAGCGCGCTCGGACGTATTGAGTTTTAATCTACATTGCAGTTTTATGTTGATATTAGTAAATTATTGATCCAGAATCATTTGTTGAACACATAGTATGGTAGTTTAGTTATGAACACCGCATAGAGGAGGAGGATTTGCCCAGAATAATGGCAATAGGCTCGCCCCTATTACATGCCTACCTCTTCAGGGATTACAGACTCGATGGTGTATTTGGAATGATGTAAAATGAGCCTTCAGGTAGGCCAACTGACGGAAAAGCGAAGATGTTATACCTGCTAGAGTATTGCTGGCCAGAAGCGGCTTCGGTGAGCACCTCGCTCGAGCCGCCGAGCCGAGCGCTGCGAGCACGCAAGCACCGCCCGCTGACACCAGCGCGGAGCCCAACAACGCAGCTGTACCACACCATGCCCATCGGCGCGATGGGTGCGTGCCGGCTTTTACTAAAAGTGGGATGACCATGACTCTTTATTACATTGACGTATGAAGACCCTTCTAAACATTGAATTTAGCAGCGGTATGCAAGATGCTTGTACACTCATTTTGAATCCCAACATCAACTTAAAAGTCGTGGACTGTCCAACATCTCTGGGCACCAAGACTGGTAATTTTAAAAGAAATATCGATCCATTTACGATACGATTACGTTTCGTTTCGTTTATAAAGAACGTCATTACGATCGCCTGGTTAATTCACTTTTCATGGGACAAAAACTGGGATCTAAATGTAGGTTTTCGTGCAATTTGCGTGTCTGGTCTAATAAATTAACTACATTAATGGTTTCTTGTATCTAAAACCAACGACATGGTTCCTTAGAACATATTTTTCTATCTCTTATAGTTTTGGAGGACCCAATAATACTGACCCATCTCGATGTTGACCCTGTATACTGCATTTTAAACGCTTTATTTTCAGTATCAGTTACTCATTAGGCTTTCTTAGCTTGCACTTAACCTATTTCCTGCTGGCATAGCTAATTTAAGTACCGATTTGAGTACGTACATACATTACAAAACGAACTATCGCAATGTTGAGATGTTATCGTCGTTTGCTTACAAAGCCACTGTTTAGCAACCGGCGGTCTTGTCATAGCATGAAGGTGACTAATTATTTGCAATTGGAACTAATGTAGATTGACATCATGATTAGTCAATGGATGACGTAAGATTATCGGTAGCAGACTCGGCCCCAAGTCTGCTAACACAATCGATTCATACTCGAACAGCAATCGCATAGTAACTGTCACTTTTGACACATATCCCATACAATATCTGTCAAAAGTGACAGTTACTATGCGGTTGCTGTTCGATTATGAATCGATTGTGTTAGCAGACTTGGGGCCCCGGTCAGTGTAACATACAACCAATGGGACACACTTAACAGACGGGGACCCAGTAAGGAGAAAAAAAACAGCTGCCTATCAAATTTTTTTATAGGTCTCTGTTGGATGGTTGATGCAAGCTTCAAAAAATAAACTAGAGCACGGTAAATCCGACAGTATTTACTAACCATTATTTCTCGTAGTAGTTTTTTAAGATGGCTTTGCATGATCAATGTCTCGAAATAGAATTGGGTTCAATGTTATCACGACAAGATATAATAAAAAATGTTAGAAGAATCAATTTAATTATAGCGCCGGCCTGCATTTTGGCTATCAATGGTCACGTTCCTACAGACCAATGAATGATAGCGACATTGTTATCCACCAATAATCGTCTTGTTTTACAAGTTCGGAATATATTTACATAGGGTCTGAGTGATAAATAAACTTACTGCTCAAATCATGATTTCTCAATCCATATCCGAAGTTGAGCACTTTCCGCCCTTCGAACAACCCAAAGTTGATCCTGCCCTCTGACTCGATAGTGTTCGTCGTCCTCCGCGCATGCGCATCGATCCAATGTGTAGTCCCTAGGGACGCGACTATCAACGCGATACACAAACACGACCCGAAGAATGTCGCGAAAATCATAGAACGTTTGAACAGATTTAACTTCATTTTGATTTTTGTTTAACAACACAGACTAGAACCACTTTCACTCGCGATCAAGTTCGTCCACTATCCGCTAGATGGCGTTATGTCACATTGTATTTTATCGGGTTTTAACGTGTTTGATGGTTGATTATAGTTTTTACGATGAGTTTTCTAACTATTCAACTCGTGGGAGTGGCTCCGGGATACGTCCATTGTTTGGTATTGTAGCATCATAACGTCGGTCGAGTTTTTTTTTTAAAGAAACATCTGCAACAAAGAAAAATGCATAATTATTAAACAGTTTTGTATTAGCCATTTATAAATTACTTACAAGTTATGCGGTTTTCACAATCACACGCTTATGATGGTTAACGATTTATTGGATGTGGACTGGTATTGGGATATAAAAATGAAAATGAAATACGTACCTATGTATACATAAATAGTTAACTAAATCAAAAAGAGACTATACTTAAATAAATATCGCTAGACGATCACACCAACTATACGGTCCCAAAGTAAGCAACTCTTGTATTATGGGTACCGTACAATGGTCGATGGTGGGGTCGAGTCACCTTCGTCCGTAGGAGAATTAAGTACCCTCGAGAAACCCTACACGTGATCCTGGGTGGTGCCAACCAGGTGACAACTCTACTGGTGGTAGGCTTCGGCCGTGGCTAGTCACCACCCACTGAACAAAGCCATGTCGCCAAGCGGCCTAGCCGTGTTCCGGCATGATGTTCGGCGTTGCCATTCTTGGATGGCGGGTCAGATCAGTTGCGCTGCATGTGCCTAGTGAATGTAGCGTCTCTATCTACTGCCGCCTTCCTACCTAGGCAAGTATGCTCCATCGTAGATCTCATCGTCACTTACCATCAGGTGAGATCGAGATCAAATACTTGCCTATAATGTAATAAAAAAAAAAAATGGTCTGGGTACCGTACGTTGGTTGACTTGGGTCGAACCAAGGACCCTCGGCACGGAAGGCAGGGTCACTACCAACTGCGCTAATCAGGCCGTCAAATACTAACTAAGTACTTATGTAGCATAATGTTTAAGATACAGTTTACATGGATCTGTAAAGCATTCTTCATTTGAATGTTATATTCAAATTCAACCAATAGGCAAATGGATTATACCAAGGTTTATTACTTAAGATCACCTGACCAACAAAGCATGAAATGCGTTAATAAATGATTATGGAAAGAAAGTTTCAAAGCGAATTGTTTTACTGAGATGGCGATAGTTGAAACTCTGATTCGGTTGGCACGCGATTTTAGATCGTAAGGTGAAGATATAGTAAAGTTGTGGGTCGTAATTACTGTTCACAGTTTTGTGGGTCAAATGGGAAATATGTGTGGTGTACCTAGTCACGTTTAAATATTTTGTTATAATATTTCCAAGAACAGCCTTTGAGTCAGAAATTAACAATTCTATAATATGTCCGGCAGTATCTACCTACTTTGGTAAAAGGTTATCGTAAATGTTGCTTATGACATTTGAAGACCTATAACTTGGATCCTCCCTTAAAGACAAATATTAGGATCTTAAAATGTTAAGCGAATGACGTAATATAAATGAAGTGTTGATGTCTTATTTACTTAAATCTCGCATTCGGGGTGCACGATCCCAAGAGTAAGGAGAATTTTTAAGTATTGTTCGCATCGCAATCTCACCTGGCAGCTTTCAAATACTTGCAGTAACATCAAACTTTAAGTTCAAGGAGAACATAAAAAGAAAACTTCCAATGACATTACTGCAGTCTAGAGATCACGAACAATACAAACGTTATGGAGACACGACTGTCATCACGGTAATATCCACATTTGTATTCAAGGTCGCGGAGTCGTGAGGCGGATTTGCATCTGATAGTGTCATCCTAGGTGATGATAGTGTCGTTACAGTAGTATGCCATGTGAGATCCCGCGACGCTCCACTTCAAGGCGGTGAAGGCGGACCGCTGGGTTTTAGTGGGTAGTCTGGACGTGTCCAGGAGCCCCACATAACCGTTCGGGTCCCCCCGGAACCGAGCGGTATCTAATCTAATCTATCTATCTATGATCTATCTCGATATATCTCGATGATAATAAATTTGCAGCACTTAGGAGCTAGGAAAGGGTATATTCAGACTGTAACCCTGTAAATATTCTTACTTAATGCATTTAAGCTAGTGAAGTATAAATAGATGGACATTCATGTTTTCTTGGCTATGCAAGTATTTGTTAGATAGTATCTACAGCCAACATAAGTCCAGCTAATAAAATACTTGGTAGCTACCAAAAGTTATTAGATTTTTTTTTATTACATTATAGGCATGTATTTGTCGATCTCACCTGATGGTTTGTGACGATGAGATCTACGATGGAGCATACTTGCCTAGAAGGTACCTCTCGACTTAACTTCTTGATCTCGAATTGATCGACATTTCAGGGTCGAAGTCACCTTCGTCCGTAGGAGAATTAAGTACCCTCAAGATACCCTACACGTGACCCTGGGTGGTGCCAACCAGGTGACAACTCTACTGGTGGTAGGCTTCGGCCGTGGCTAGTCACCACCCACTGAACAAAGCCATGTCGCCAAGCGGCCTAGCCGTGTTCCGGCATGATGTTCGGTGTTGCCATTCATGGATGGCGGGTCAGATCAGTTGCGCTGCATGTGCCTAGTGCATGTAGCGTCTCTTATCTACTGCCGCCTTCCTACCTAGGCAAGTATGCTCCATCGTAGATCTCATTGTCACTTACCATCAGGTGAGATCAAGATCAAATACTTGCCTATAATGTAATAAAAAAAAAAAAAAAAAATTTCATATTTTTTCTCATACGGCCATCAGCCATTATTGAAAGCCCAAAAAATTACCACTACCAGATTTCGTCGCTAGCGTGTTCGACGCCATTATTTGTAATGGAGCATACGATTTCACCCAACGATATGAATGTAATACTTATTTTAATGATTTCACCCCGTGCATGATCGCTGCCACCGTGTCGTGTGATGTTTAATTCATTGTATAGCCGACACTTGTTCCGACGTTTAGTGCGTGGGAAAGCAGATATCGATAGATATTTAATTGAGAGCCCATGTAAAATGGGATATAGGAAAACATGTGGTGTAAGTAATTGGAATGGCTGTGGCAGTGTTAAGATGAAGCACAACCTCTTTTAATTATCTTATTAAATTAATGCCGTGTGTGGATTCTTTATTCCTAAATCGTGTCTGTCCAAAATCTTAACAAATTAAGATAACCGATATTTCAAACAATATGATGGAAATAATATTCTAGTTCGATCGTTGGAAATAATATGCAATTAAAAATTGCCAGCAAAAAATATTATATTTGAAAATCACTGCGAGATACTGATAATTACAATCTTTGAATCCGACGATTTTCTAACGCAAAAAATATCTAAAACATGAAATCATTATTTCACTTAGTCATGACGCCAACGTAATATCGTATTTATTTAAGAACGACTTTTATTTACTTACTTAATAGGTACCTACTGGTTTTGTCAAAGTCGCAATGCAAATTTCTTAAAACACAACTCTGTCTAGCATCGGTACATTGAATCACTCACTGTTTGCATATTCGCTGTTGCTCTTAATTTACTGTTCTATTTAGTACGTTCTGTAATCGTTGTTCACTTAACCAGACAGTAGAGGCAATAGTTTATAGAGATTCACATTCAACACAGATCACAACGGCACACGCACTATTCATTATAAGGTTTAATTAAACCCCTCGAACCTTGGCAATGGAGTCCAGTCGTAACGGCCACACGGTACATCGCTTCACGGCGCTGTAAGCACAACTGACCATAAATATACATTCCGCGAACAGGTATGATGATAGGAAGTAAGGTCATTGTTATTTTGAATCATAATTGAAATGTTTTTGACCCAAAAAATGGTAGTTCGCAGTGGATTAATACTAGAGCTAAGTTACAAATATCAGTAGGTAATGTTGTTTGATATTTTAATCGATCATTTCCTTTGGACCTCATATCTGTTAACGCAATCGGCTGTAAATCGAATGGCGATGGCATTGTGAATATCACTGTTGACAGATTTTATAGTTGTGAGAATATATCAGGACACCACACCGCACACATAAATTTACACTTGGTGTTAAAGTCATATGTATGCAGTTAATATTATACCAAAACGCAATACATGATAATAATTTTGTCTCGAACCTCTGCTAATAAAAACGCAAGCAACCATATAGATAAATGTTAACCTCCAACATTTGATAGTTTTATTTTAATAGATCGAATTCAACTAATCTCACATAAAATTCTGGTACTCAAGTGAATTCTCTCTCATTCATTTGTGAATATGAGCCTAAATCAGTTCATACGTCAGGAGCACGAAAAAAAGAAATGTGGAATTTTCAAGTACTGATTATTCCAACACCTGCTTCTAAATACCATTGCGGTTAAGTTGTCGAAACTACAATATAGCCAGCTTATCGAATTGCAAAAAAAAAAAATTGAAATGTCGTAACATACGCTAAACACGAAGCCAATTGTATCGTTCACGTCCATAACAATACCGATATAGAACAAGCAATTATGGTTAACCATTTCATATCCAGTGGGGTTAGATCATCGTGGATTTGTTGCGATGTAGGTATAAGGTTTATTCTTCATGATGTTATCATCGCTCAATTCTGAGTTTAGACCTTAATCTGATGCACTTTATTCCTCATAATCTTGAGCATCTCTCATTCATAAATTGTTCACAGATTTCATCACATCATCGGTCCCTCCCATTGGTTGTTTGCCCGCGTTTCTGCATCCTGATCTCTTTATCTAAGTACTTCATCATCCCATATCCTTAAGGTCGTATTAATAGTTGAACTTAATATAATGGGGACAAAATGGGTGTCCAAAATTAGTTAACCTATATCAACCCCTAAAAAGACAAATGTAAGTGATAGCAATGATAGTTTCTGTATAGTATAGTATCTGAAAATCACTAGTATAAGGATAGTAACTGAAAATCACTTTTCATTCCCCATCTTTTCAGGTAGCTTATCTTTAACTTTAGGGAGATTTCTTAGCCAAGACGAAACCATCTCTGGCCAAGATTCCTTGTCTTGATCGTCGGGACTAAGCTATGATTCTGTAAGTCTTAGACAATACCTATGTTTCGTCATACCAAATTTGATTGTTGTCAACCTTGCATAAAGTCTCAAGTCATTACACCTAAGCGAAACAAATTTTGTTTTATTCTTTATTCTAAGTAAATAAGTTTTCTTGGTATCGATAAATTTCAGGAAAAATTACTTGTCCAACAATATTATCTTATGTCGATGCATAAATTGAATTCTATTAACGTGTTACATAATATAATACCCACATAAAAAGAGATCTACGAAATAGGAGGAGATACGAAATACGATGTTTAGAAATATCTCCTTTTAGTTAATACGAGTGATATCCAAACTGAGATCGAGTTGGTCAACAGTTGTCGTAATATCTTGAGAGACACTTTCTTCGCCCTATATAGATGACAAACTTAGCAAATTACATAGTACAGACCTTTTTAGGCAGTTTTGGAGTCTATTGAACTATAAATTGATATGAATCGAAAGCTAATTCAAAACTAGCACACAACTTTCTCGCAAAGTTATTGAAAATAATATAATACGTGGATGACTTTTGTTTGGAAATAATGCAAGTCTCTATAAACTATGAAAAAAGAAGACATAAAAGTACAAAGAGTAGGATTACAATTGACCCATTGAATCCTGCAATACGTTGCATACCAAGTGACCTTAAAACGTGTTGAGATCGTACTGTATTGAACATTGATGTATCATTTTCAATAAATCAATGCATTCACAGCAATTTTAATAAAAACCTTTAACGTATTGAAGTTTAATTACATTGATGGCATGTAGGTAGGTACGTGGAATGAATTGTTATGTGCGTCAGAGGTAAAACTGTCCGTGTTAGTTGGGATTTGACCTTCGTTTTCAGTAGCCGAGGTTTTTTTTATTATGGGCAGCTAAATTGAAATTGTTATTACAAATATTGATTGCTTATGCAAAATTAATGCAAGCATATATGTTATAATTCTACACAGGGCCCTCCGTCATGACATGTCAAGAAGGTTTCCTGGTCGATTCGCCTGGATTACCTCAATGTATCACTAGAGTTGTTTACAAATCCACAAACGAAATAAGATAGAGTTCTTTCACCTTCCGAGAAACAAAAAAATCATATGCTTAGCTAACGACCGACCTTCACTCAACAGAGAGGCAGACAAGGACGAAGAAAACCATTATCTTTATAACAAATACTTTGCTTCAAGCCTTTAACCTGAGAACCTTTTGCAAAAGATTAAGTGCATTGATAATTTTGGGTGTATTCAACCAATTTCATACTATCAGATTACGCAATGTAATTTCTCCGCCTTTCCTTACTTTAACAGTATTTCCTTTCATATTATGAACAACGAGGTCTTTTTCGACGCAGTCATGCTTTCCGTCACTGCTATTGTATAACTAGTTAATTATCTACAGTGCGTTAACTGTTCCCGTGGCAGTTAACCGCTTATTGGTTTACGGTTAATACGGTTTAGTTATTTGTCTTGATGGGAACGGGTGATTTTAATTATGAGGAATTGTTAATTGTGTACCATGATGATGGAAATGTTAAGGCTTGAATAAGATTGGGTTGTAGATTGAGCTAGGTTATAGTCTATGGGGGACTGGATGTAAAGGCTCTGCCGGTTTCCCAGTCCCCCTCCTCATAGACGATGCGGTAGTGCCGGGGGGGTTTTAGCCGGTAGGAGTTCGGCATAACCCGCGCCGCGCCCCCGCGCGGCCGGGTATCCATGAGGATTTCCCCCCGAAAAAAAAAAAAGTTTATAGTCTATGCCGTCGTAAGGAGTTTGCGAGCAACGGTAGATTGATGGTCTATTTAATGGATTACTTTTTATTCCCATTTAACCCAACATCAACAAACAACCCATTACGACCGTTTAATATCTTTAAAGTGTTACTACAATATAGGCGTGTGTAAAAATTTCACTTTCTACTTTCTAACACATACGCTTGATAGTAAATTTTAATGCTGTTCCGTGTACAAGGGCTGAATTTACAACTGTTATACTGCTTGTTTTAATATTACAATCGCGAACCAAATCTACAACTATTAAAAAGACTTACAAGCTCGTTATTTTTTAGAGCAAATCATACGACAGTCGTAGTGGCAGAGATAAATGTTAAACGAAGGATTTTCTTGGATTCTGAAGTATCTGTTAAAACAAACGTTTCTGGGGCTGTATGTACTTAATTTCTTCTATTGAGGTCATTTAGGTAGTGCCAGTTACTATGTCATGATGTTTTGAATGTTTATACGTTAAAAGCTTATACATTTATTACTAGACCTGTTTTCTTCAAAAGACAGCCATTAAAGGCACGGTAAGTAATTCAGATTTATAAAGTGCAAAAGTCTGAGTACCTATTCTTAACGATCCGTTTAAAAACTAGCATGGCTACGCATGGGATTTGGGCTGGGGTTTACTACGATGACTTATTTGTTCACCCCATTAATTTTTATTTTACCCATTGTGTTGGGAGTTTTTAAACTGACCGAAACGCCTGCCAAGTTCCTAGACTCCCATACCACATTTCCAAACGACCCTGTTTCTTAAGCCAATCACCGCGTGACGCCATACTATACCAACTCAATCTCTTTTACCATCAGTCTTACATCTGCATGCATATTAATTCTTCACGGTTTGTGTTACTTACTAGTTTAAGTAGTTAGAAATAGAGTTCAAAATCAACCATTGCCGCGTTCTATTGTTTACTTGCAAGAATCCGTCACACCCGGTGGGCGACGGGTTTGTCAACAAACGCAATCAAAGATACTCGTATCTAGGCACAGGGCTGTGTAACGGCCAAGTCGTTTCGTGAATCATTTCGCCGGTATTGCATAAGAACCAATTTGGTCGTATGCATTATTTCTCTGAATTAGCTTTTAACTAAGTGCTAGTTTAATCATTAATAATTTAATTTATCCCAGTTTATTTTTTTCAATTGTTATTATTGATTAATAATTTATTAATTATTCTTATTATAACATGCAGTCATTTTGATATTTACAAGTATAATGCCAGTTTCTGTTAGGTCTAGTGTAATGAGTTACTTGTATCCTTAATAACTTGATAGCACCATACCGAGGCTGAGCATGAAAAAGTAACAAAAAGGGAATTTCCCGAGTCGTTCCATTCTTTTACATGCAATTGGTTTCTAGTTAGCTATCTCGGTCTCAGGGTTTATAGCAATCATAGCTGTCAACTTTGTTACATCCATATGAATGTTTTTATCGTTGATCGGCTTATTTTTTGCCGTGCTGCCAGTACCATGCTAATTTGAGCAGTTGCAAAAATATATACAAATCGTAAAAACTCATTTTTAGCAAAGACTTTTTAGTCTGTAAACAACTTGGCCTTTTATACAATCCATGTTTTTTTACATACTTTTTTCCAGTTCCGCCATAACAGTAAAACGCGAACTCAACACCAGATTACGTAGATCCATTTCTTATTGTTCTTAGACTGCGTAGCATAATTACTTGGACACGGTTCTCATTCAGAGCGAGGTGAACAGCATTTACGTCGACATAGCGTGTTTTGTCTCGCGCGCACCACAGATGTCTTCGATAAGAATGACAGACTAGCGGATAGCCACAATGAACTCAAATTTGTCCTGGAGGGTACCTACAGGATTTGTTTCGACTTGGAATTTATAGTGTCCTATTTTTTAGGTTCTGGCTGGAGTGACCAAGGAAGAAAGCTGAGCTCGCTCACTGACTGCTTTTCATGTTTCGCACAGAATTATTTGTATGTGTTTTACCGCCGTAAAATAAAAGATAAATGAAGGAATTAACGCCCTGCCTGAGACTTAGACTTGCAACTGTATAAATAAGTACATAGGAATATCAGTGGCTATTCATTCATTCCTATACATGGTGCGTTTTGTCACGGCTTAAGTATAATCTAGTGCTTCCTTGAGTTCTTTAATAAAATTAGGACTAGTGCGTGTGCGATTGTAAGTACGTAGCTAGTTTATGACCGTCAAACACAATAAGTAGGTGCTTACCTAATTTGAATCATTACTTCTTATTTTCACTACAATATAAATAGAAAATAAATTTATAAGTACTTAAGTAGGTAAGTACTGAACAGTGTAATGATTTAGAAATTTCGTGGTCATCGCTTTCGCAATGAACGTAACTACAAACGATGCAATTTTCACTTGTAATTTTCAAAGTGCGTGCCGTATTTAATCATTTACTGGTAGGCGGCGTAAGGCCTCAGCCTCGAATTTAGCGGGCAGCTGGGCGGCGGCGGAGCGGGAACGGCGCTCGTTGTTCGCCCCGCGCCGCTGCCGCGCCGCTGTTTTCGAGAACGGTCCATTTGATTTTACGCATAAGATCCTGCCGCTCCCGCGCCGCCGCCGCTGCCGCCCGCTGCCCGCTAAATTCGAGGCTGAGGCCTAAGACTATGAAGCTAGGTTAGCACATACAGTTCTCGTCAATGACGTTTGTAAACCCAATATGACCATGCTTTCTGTACCAAGGATCCCCGATTGGAATCCCAGAAACTCAATACAAACAGTGTCTCAGAAATCAAATTCTGGACCTACTAAGTCAATGACACCCACTGAGAAAGAATGTTCTCTGCTCATTAGAGTGGTGGCATTAATTATCGTAGTTCACATGCCTTAAGTCAGATGAGGTCATTTGAACATCATGGGAACTTAACAATTTTATAAGTGAAGCAACTGAGACATATTGTTAGTACTAGTAAAGTTAATAAATGAGAGACGTATCAAAATAAATTGTAACATAGCATATATAAGATATAGAACTGTATTAATTATTATAGATATGAATATTTTTTAATCATGTAAACCATTACATTACAATGCTACTACCTGTTTAGAATGACAGACATTCTTATTGAGAAGGGACGAGAAAATCAATGGCTACTATTTAAAAATATCGCCATACAAACAAACCAATGGAAAGGTCCCAAACTAAGCAATGCTTGTATTATAGGTATGATGTGATGGGCTTGGGGGGCGAATCCAGGATATAATTACTTATATAGATATGAAACATCCATGACAGGTAGAAACATTTGGGCTCATCACACAAACCAGAGACCCTCAGTACAGTAGGCATGGTCTCTACCATCTGCCAACCGCACAATAGAAGTCGTAGGTATATTAGGAGCATATAGCCAGCTTGCCAAAATGGAAGCGGTAGCAAGATATACAAAAATAAGGCATGGCTAACTTGTGATAGTGCCTATTGATCACCAGTAACCTAGGTGGATACTTAGGAGTCCACATCCATTCACATCCTCGTCCACATGACCTTCTAAACCATGACTGTAGTTTTTAATCCTAAATAATATCCCGCATCTTCATTAGGTATGGAGCATAGGGAACAACCTACTTGTGAAACTTCACCAACATATTTACGTGTGACATCCATGTAAGTATTATAAAACGTACAACAATCTCATATATTTAAAAAAATATAAAAAGTTGTTATCCTTACCTGTTTACTATGGCCTTGTTTTACAAACTTTCAACAGGAGATGAAACTTGTTGACACACTGATGTTTATAACCACTAATGTTCAATAATTATTACACAATAGAAAATCTTTCGATCTTTTTCTCACTTTATAACATTTTTTTAGGATAAAATACGCAATTTTTCCCACAACAAAAACTAACTCAATTCTAAAGATAAACTTTCCTGATAGAAAATGAGTTTTTCACAGACTAGTTAGAGATACTAACTACGTATGAATTTATCCACCCACCCACAGACTAATAAGAGAACATATTGTTTTATTGGGTTCACGGCACTGACGTCCATGATACAAGTACGCTAGACTAATGATATCCTTTAAAATGACAGCTATCTATTGTGCCTATTTGAAGCGCCCCCAGCGAGGGGGAAAGGAACTAAATCTGACGTAAAATGCAAATGGCCGTTGTTTTGTTTACATTGTCTCCGTGTTTATAAAGTGATTTTGAAGGTTTAACGCGATTAAACTTGTTTGTTGTGTCGTATTAATATAGTTAATACATAAATAAGTGGTGTTAGTTAATAGGTAAACCATGAAAGAGTGCGTGTTATGCAAAACTCTTTACCAGAAGGGAAGTGGGGTTACATTCCACAAGTAAGTGAATTTACGGCTAATATTCAAGAAATTAAAACTTCTATTGATATTATAGGCACTTAAAAATATGTTACTAATCTTATTTATACGTGATTACAACGCATTTGTCTTTGTATTATCGGTTTATTATAAACAATAAAATTCAATAGTGCTGTAAAAGTTCCTTGTCGATAAAATTTATCGATATTTTTTCTATCAATATCTTAAATAGATAGAACGTTCAAGAACGTAAAAATCGCCGAAGACAGATTTGTATTATCAAATACATATTATTTTAAAACAATGTTTACTAATTCACAGGTTTCCGACTGACAATAGAAGACTAGAATTATGGCTCAAAAACATTGAAAACTAGTTGGCGTCCGAAAAAATATGATTACATCTGTTCAAAACACTTCTCTGATGACCGTTTTATTAAACATAACTCATGTACTACTTTGATGATTTTTATTTTCTATTAATACCTTACCTACTCCATTGCTTCCCAAACAACATTACATTACCTCATTTCTAATTAAAAAACGATCCTTATTTAAGTAGGATCTAGCTAGTCACACACCACCCTTTAGTCCGGTTTCGGCTTATCCTAAGATTACCTACCCTACCCATGAGCGATTCGGCTAATCATTATCATTATTTGCTTCATCTTAGTATTAACCACTCGACTATTTTGGACATTAGCCATTGTTAAAGGAATGGATCATAATTATTTTCATTTTATTGCATGGGTAGGTTTAAGCATAAACATTTTTATCGATGTATCATATCACTGTCCCATCTCTATTATTAGTTCCATTCCCCCTCACTGCCGCTATCAGCGCCAAAATGGCGAAAATCAAATAGGCACACGATAACCGGGCTTATGATTAGTCCAGCGATGTATACCATAGAGGTCAGTGGTTCACGGAATAAAATGACTATTTGTTTTATACAGCTCTATGGTCAAGATAGGTGTCTTGTACAACTTAATTGGTCTGTGCCAATGATGAAATAGATAAAGGTCTGTGCGGTGTCCTGTACGGCGTAGATAGTTTTACAGACTAGTTATATTTTGTTTGGTTGGTGGTGGTTGTTGCCACTATAGATCCAGGGCAGTGTTGCCAACCCTAACAAACTGAAAAGCAGCAAATTACTGAAAAAAGGCAATTCATAAAATTGTTATTTAGAACATCCGTTTGTATTAAACCTACTTTTCTTTCTGGGCGGAATTTTCAGAAGATGAATCACTATTCATATTCTGCGTAGCTATTTAATTACTTTTTACGTTCAGAAACTGAACGAACAATTATTGTCTGTTATTACGGATGGTTATTGTTCTTCTTTATTATTATTTGGGTTTTTTCAGTTTAGTAGGGTTGGCAAGTGTCTGGGACATCGAGATATGCAAGCAAAGGTATGATCTCGAAGGTCTTGATTTATCATAGGGTTAATATGCAAAAAATAAAAGAAAATATCAGCCCCTTTATTCCTTATTAATTTAATATAACAAAGCGTAGTTTAAATTGTTGACCGTAACAGTAGCTCTACATTATTAAAAAGATTAACATCAGCTGCTGATGGATCAATAAAGTTTTTAAGTATTCTTTGGTGGTCTAGTTCCAAAAATAGTAGATCCAACACGAACAGTAGTTGCTCCAAGCTCAATCTGAAATAGGATAATATACTTTATCATAATCCTCCGTAATACCTACCAACAAGTAGTATGCAATGTATAATTGTATATGTTACTTTACAAATTAAGTGCTTTATTGAGTGTACCTTGTCTATGGTTGTACAGATTTTATGCCAAAACTTGCAGTACCAAATTCCATATCACTGGGAGATTTGGTCAAAATAGGTAAATAAAAATAAACAAAAAAGAGTAACTTACAGCATGTTCAAAATCACTGGACATCCCCATAGACAACTCTACATTACTAATATCCAGATTTAATTTTTCACAAACTTCTTGCCTACACTTTGCTAGGGTGAGAAAGTCTGGATTGGGTCCTCTAGAGACATCATAATCATACTGGCCAATTGTCATCAAACCTTTGAAGTCTAGATTTGGACAGTTTTTCAGAATATGCTCCACTACTTGTACTGTATTAGACGGTTCTAATCCATTCTTAGCTGGAAAAAAAAATCGCTATTGCTTACGAGGGACAAGTATCATGAGGCGTCATAATATTAATCACTGTAGGGTAACAAGATTTCGAGCATATATTTGGACAGTCTCGGCAGGGCACGGGACACTTTATTAGATTGTTTCACCAACCTGCCACCAAAGGATGGATGGTGATGAAAAAATAAGAAATTAATAAAGCAGTTTGATTTAAGTGATACAATCAATGCACATGACCTTAAATGCACACCTGAGGCAGTATTTTTCCTGACAGAGATTTTTTCTTCTTTGCCAGTTTCTACATACCTTCTTCAGCACTTGTGTTGATCTGTACCATAACATTCAATTTCTCCTCTGCTTTTCTATATTTAATCCATTGTTTGTTAAGATTATCAGCTAACTTCTCTGAATCTACAGTCTCAACCATAAACAGTCCAGGAGATCCTAATAACTTATTAATTTTATTTTTCTGTAGGTGTCCGATAAAATGCCACTTTATTTCTTTACATTTTTCTATTATCTCTGGGTCTACAGCTTTGTCAGCTAACTCATTGACATAGTTCTCTCCAAAATGCCTCTGTCCAGCCTCATAAACTTGTACTATTAATGGGACTGGTTTTATTTTAGATACAGCCACCAATCTTGGTGCAACTTGGGGCAGACTCTGAAATGACGCTGAATTGAGTATATAAACTATTGCCTGATACTTACTGGGGGTTGTCAGTACCTACTAAAGCAAGTAGTTTCTGGTATATAGGTTATAAATAAATAATAATAAGACGCGCGGTAAACGTTAGTTACGTTTACCCGCGGCTACAGCCGCAGTATCTCGATAAAACATGGCCTATAGCACTTAGTGATAACGTATCTTCGTAACAGTGAATGTTTTCGAGAATCAGTTCGGAGAATATCCCAACATCCAAGCGTAACAAAAGTATAGGTGTACTACTATTACAGGTAAGCAAGTATGACATTTTGTTCTCTACTATAGCTAAAATGTGATATTATTACCGGTAAAGATAATAACCTAGCACAAATCGATATGTATATTACGAGTTAGGCGTGTTTATCTACCAATGTTACGCACTTACTTTACTGCGCCTAGCAACTGCTGATTCAATTTGGGATAGCACAGATTTTAGTCCATACATAACGTCGACTTGTTCTTCGCTTTCTGATGACATAATAATAATAATATGGCCTTTGATTATTATTCTGTAATTTTTACAATTTGTTTTTATTACATTGTTTGACAATTGACAACCTGATAAGTAAAACCATAGAACATAAAGAAAATAACGTTATGCCATAGCGTAGAGAAATCTTCCTAAATAGATCAAGACCTAAACCTGTGACATGGAGGAATTAAACCATTGAGTAAAACACAGTTGGCTAGTGATGTGTGTTGCTAAACAAATCTGACCGAAGGCAAGCAAACGTCAACTCTTCTTCTTACTCTTTGGCATATTGGTGTGTGCTCTTTGGTCTACTCGATTGATTGATTTTCTTCATGTTTGTTTGTTTAGCATTTCCCGCGACGGAAATCTGTATTTTCAAGTTATAAGTATTAACAATTATGATTGAAACTTTCGCCACTAGTACTGGCTGACGAAATGCAACTATGAACGTGTTAGAAAAGGCTGAGAAAGCCTTGGAATACTTAAAAGCTAACGAGGGTTCGGCGAAGTGAGTTTGTGAATAAAATATGGGTGGATGTTTTTTATTTGGAGTTTTATAGTGACGTGTGAACTGTTTGTAGGATTCATGAGCTGCAGGGTGCGGCTGCGACGCTGGGAAGATGTCTTGGAGCCCTAGGGGCACGGTCAAACTGCGCTCGTCATTATGCGAATTTGTTGCATTCCGCTTTGCCTGCTCTGCTCTTTTTGGCTAGCAATGAGAGCGTAAGTCATACCCTTAATATTATCTAGATTTCAAGCATGAATACCACAGTAGATTAAGGCTTGCTTTAAAATTTGCTTGCACAGTGTGGTGTCCAAAGGCTCAGATCTTCTTTCGGGTCATTACTATTGGCAAAAACTGGGTGTGCAACAAGGTATCTCTGCATATACCTTTACGAAATACAGTCGCGATGTCAGCTTATTATTTTTGAGGCTTTAAGTCCTCTACAGCTTTGAAATAAATGTCTAATTCCATATTGCCTGCTTATGTTACAAAAAAAAATGTTGTAAGTACATGTTCAACATGACATGATTATAAATATTCTCGAGTAGGTACCTAAGAACCAAGGACTAGCGGTAAAAATGGTTATTGCCTTTATTGTGTAAGAATAATGTGTCATTCATATTCAACTGTTTGTTACAGGCTGAAATCCGTTTGTGTGGCGATGAAGCACTCAACAGAGCTGTGGTCGGTGGATTTGCGTTCTACTCGCACAAAACTAACATAATATTGCAGAATCTAATAGATCACACAAAGAATGCGAGGTATGTGATGTTATTATACTGAAATCCTTTTCTAACTGACTAAATAGGGCCACTTGTTGTTGATTCAAGAAAATAACTTTGAAGAAGAAGAATACTAAAATTATACTGTTTGAATATGAAATTATACTGCTGACCTGATTAACTATGTTGGAGTTTCACAATGGATTTTTGCTAAAAATGGCCTGATTCTCTCAGTTATGTTAGTTAAGCAGATAACCAATAAGCTAAACTGAAATCCTAAATTAATGCTCTCAGGGGGATTGTACTTTACCATATTTATAACAGATCCCATTAATTAATTTAACTATAGTGAGTTACTAACTCGAGTTATTCACAACAGTAAAATTGCTCCTTTTAAGTGTTTATGTGGAATAATTTATACTAAATGTCTGTACACATATGACTGACACTAAGGAGATGCCATGACCTTGCCAGCAATACTTCTTTATTTTTAAACTCAGATGGATCCGAGCAGCTCTGTCCCGGATCTGCCTCGGCGACTGCTGGCTCCGGCCCGGAGTCGGTAAAATCCGCATGCAAGCGCAGACGCTCTTCCCGAAGCTCAGTCAGATAATACGACAGACTAGTGAGATACAGTTGATAGTGGAAACATTAGAGAATAATCTGCCGAGGATATTAACGGCTTTGGCTGAGTATACTACTGATGAAGAGATTTCAGGTAAATGTGCACACATATAATGAGTCAGGATTTACAAAAGCGAATCGCGAGTTGCGCTTATAATTCATGACTTACTTACGCAAATGATTTCACTTCGTACTTTAAGTGCGGTGATTGATCTTCCCACAAGTCACAAATCACAAATTATTCTTCCATAACTATGGCAGAGATGAAGACGTGCGGTCCTTTTAAAATATTTTATTTTTAAAATGTTATCGAACCCAAAAATCCCACGCATCTAAGCCAGAGTTTAAGCCTGCTGCCTGCACGTGTCGGAAGTGAATATTCGACCAACAATACCTATATATATTTTTTTTCAGAACTATCTAAAGCGCTACTGTCGCATGTGGAATCCACCGAGCCTGCTGTGAGGCGCGGCGTGTCGACGTGCGTTGCACATCTATGCTCCCATCGCGAGCCGCTTCTCACCAATGTGCTAACGAAAGTGTTTGGTAAGATGTCTATTAAAATGAATAGTAAAAAAAATTCATTTATTCAGACCATGGCCCCGAGTCTGTTAACACAATTGACTCATAATCGTACGGCAATGACTTAGTAAATGTCACTTTTGACGGATTCCCTGTCAAAAGTGACATTAAATATACTGTTGCTGTTCAATTACAAGTTCTTGGCAGAATCGCGTTGAGCCTGACTCAAGGGTAAAAGGCCATTAGAGAACAAAAAAAATTTACCAGTTTTTTTAGTCGGCAAACTTAGGACTTAAATTACGCACCCAGTACACCCAGACGGGACACATTAAGAAATCATTCAGTTATTTAGATAACACGTGTTAGACTACTAGACAGCGCATGTCAGATTATTAGACTACACGCGTCGAACTATAGACTATGCTTGTTAGACCACTAGACTACGCGTGACAGATTACTAGACTACGCGGTCGTCAGACCACTCAACTATGTTGTTGACCGACCACTTTACGTTGCGATCGTCAGACCACTCAACTATGTTGTTGGCTGACCACTAGAAAATGCCGTCACCAAACAACTAGATCAATATTTTGTTGCATGTTTATTCAACAGAACAGCTCTGGCCGACCATAGCGGATAGTGCCGTGGTGATGGGTTGGTTTTGCGTTATCAAAGCCATATTCCAAATTAACGATGTAACGAAATTCAACGAAAACGATCTATTCTCCGTACAGGACTATTTAGAGGTGAGATACAAATATCAGTGACAGCTATGTTGGTCGAATGATTGCTTTTAAAATGGTTTTTAATGTGTTTTTATTGCATTTGTAATCAATATTAAATACTTGACACTGGTAAAGTACCTACTAGTTTTTGGGTGAGGCCATATTTCATGGTAGCCCATTTTGTTTTACAGCAATTACATTCTTAAATAAAGAAAAAGAAGGTGTGTTCAAGAGTGTCTTCCCCTAAGACACTTTATTATATTTTAGATATTTAATTATTATTGGGAGCTTGTTGAACAAGTAAGAAAACGCACATACAAGAAGACTCATAGTTATAATCAAAATCAAAGAATCATCATAGACAAAAATAGTGTTGCACTAAATACTAATTAGAGGTGACCTGAACAAGGATTTCATGGGCAAATTGCATTATCCCAAGGATTCAAAAAAGGGGGTTAAAGATTGTTTGAAAAATGTTGTTATATGGTTCGCTTAGCTCGAAACTATGTGAAAGATTAATACAAACATAATATTTCGCGATTTCCCAATATACAATTACCAGTAAAGTTCAATGTACTGTTTTTTTTCCAGTTATACCAACTATCCATACACTACATAGAACAAACCTCCGAACACAACACACAGAACGCTGTAATGGAGTGCCTTACGGTCTTATTGTCACAAGCAAAAGGCGATTATCGGAGAGCATTACTTGAGAAACATCCAAATGAAGTGTGTTTGGACGACCGCAAGAGCGAGAAAGGACATAGAAGGAATATAAGTAAGTATTTTAGCATACAGCTTAGCAGTAATCAGTCATGCTACAGCTTCTATATGGGTTCTATCCAATAGTCTGTGGGCGGTGCCAGTATACAGGCTGACCCTAAAACGGTATAATGAGCCTTGAACTAACGCTTATTTAACGTATTTTAATCATCATATCAGAACAGAATTTCTTATGTCAATATTTAAAAAAAATATTTTGTT
Organism: Pheosia gnoma; assembly: GCA_905404115.1. NCBI lineage: Eukaryota > Metazoa > Arthropoda > Insecta > Lepidoptera > Notodontidae > Pheosia > Pheosia gnoma. The sequence continues at coordinate 1,723,092 of FR989916.1, forward strand.
CCCAACAAAATGATAATTGTGATTTTTATTGAGCAAAATTATTTTTAATTGGCTAAAAAACATCTAAGACTTGGGTACCAAAAGGTCGTCCTTATCACACAAAGCTTTTTCCTACCGGGATTCGAAGCCGGGACCTTCGGTTCAGAAAGCAGGGTCACTAGCAACTATGCGAATGTACGCTGTGCCAACATATGTTGATAACTATGAAGACACAATTGGATTGGAATAAATAAATATGTAACATGTCATTCAAACATCAGGTACATCAAGCATTATATCATCCCGGTACACCCCGAGTCTGCAATCAGAAGCTCGCGATCAATTGGAAATATCATTCACTGGTGCACTCCAACTTGGCAGTCTATTGCAGTTCAACACCCCCAGCTTGAGTGTAGAAGACTTAACTATACAGGTAATGTACGTTCAGTAACGGAATGATATGGTTCGTCAGTTTTCAAATGGATTCATTTATTATTTCGCGAGTATATGTTACCTTTTCACACTACGTCACCGAACAGACCGTTCGTTGCATAGAAATTATGTTTAATAGTTTGACAACAAGGTTTATAATATAATAATAATAATTCCAGCGCTTTTTTTAATGTCCCACTGCTGGGCACGGGCCTCCCCTCAATGCGAGGGGGATTAGGCCATAGTCCACCACGCTGGCCCAGTGCGGATTGGCGGACTTCACACATCTTTAGAGGGGTTCTCTCAGACATGCAGGTTTCCTCACGATGTTTTCCTTCACCGTTTTTTAGCAAGTGATAATCATGGTTGAAAATGAGATTCGCACTTGAAAAATCCCAGAGGTGCGAGCCGGGGTTTGAACCTGCAATCCTCGTTACCGAGGCAAGCGTTCTACCAACTTGGCTATCACTGCTTTTGGCTATCACTGCTTTACAACTTTGACAACAAGGTTTAAATTTGGTCAAATCAAAGTTGTTTGACATTTTTATCTTGTCTAATAATTTGACCTGCCATTAATATCTTAATAGTGATTATATCCTTTTTGTAGGTGATACAAATTTATAATCCCAGTGTCAGTTGTCACCATGGGCCCATGGTGCACTATGGCCTTATCTCCCTCGTCCCTTAAAAAGGGGTTATATTATTATTACATAATCTTCATTACTTAGCACAGGACTCATTACAATATTCTACTCTATTATTGTTAAACCGTACATATTTATCTCACACAGACACCAGACTCCCCACCAAGCGATACAGACATAGACATACCAAGCTCTGAGCTGCTAACCAAACACCTGTCTGAAAAATTGGAAGAATTCGAAGACACCGACCATAAAGAGTGTTATAAAGACAGTGAACCAATCGAACAAGTACACAAAGATGGTGGTTTTAAGGTGAGTTACAAAATTATGTTTGTCTCTTTTTGATACTTGTCTTGTATTGAATGAGTGAGTGAGATGTCTATGTGTATGTGGTACTAACGTTTATTTTATGGATTTAGGTGAATATTGGAACGTCATCGGATGATGATATTCCTTTAAAATACTGCGCAAGATTGTTGGCGTCGAGATTTCTTCTAACTGGTAATAAAGGAGGGCTTATATCAGATAGGTAAGCATGACATGTAATTATTAGATTGTTGATTTTGTACCTTTATGGGATCTTTACAGTGTGATCTAGAAACGGTGGACTACCATTTGAAGATGCACTTCTTTAGCGTTGTTCTTCTTCTTCTATCTTTTATTTGAAGTCGGAATATTGATGGCGATTTAAAAAAAGTTTTCTCTACGATATGGCAATTCTGATGTTCTTTAGCAAACATTTTCCCCCAAATTTATGGAATGTTAAAATGGATTATAGTGGCATTTACTAACTTTTCAGAGGAAAAAGTGCGTTATAATAGCTTTATAATCCATAATAACTTTCTATAAATTTGAGGGTACATGTTCAAATTGTTATCATCTAAATTCTGATTTCGCATAACGATTACAAATGCGCTAAAGCAGCGCAGGTTCAAGGTTTAGTATACCCTTTCTGAATCTCCCTGTATATTACAATTTCTTTGTTGTCTCTATTTCCTTCAGGGTCGTCAGGGTATCTGTGAAATCGTCCGCCCTCCATTGTCTATCGGAAATACTGCACCTGTATCCACAAGCAATGACCCTGTACTTAGATAAGGATGCCGGTGGCAAAAATCATAATATTTCTGGTAAGTTCATAATTTAACTACTAAACACATTTTCATTAAATTTTGATTGTTGCTAGCTTATATCATGGAAAAAAAATATGTTGCTTTAAGATATAAATTGCATATTGTGTGGAATACAAAGTTCTCTAAACTTCCAATCGTATTTCCAGCATCATCAGAAGGTGCAGACTCCAACCAGGATCATATTAACGACTTCATATTAGAACGAAACGTTTGCTACCAGGACTCCCTAACTGACTCGCTAAGCCAAGACCTGCTAAGAAGCTTAGACAGCCAACATACTTCACAGAACACATCCAAAAAGGATACAAAATCTGAAAAAAACAGTGAAAGCGAACATAAAACTTCAAAAGACTGTCAAGACAGTAAACTGGTCAAAGATCTCGCTGGTAGCACTATGACCGACAGTACAAACCCCAATATGACTAATAGTAACTTCACTACACACTCCACAACGGGCAGCAATGACCCTACCTCAACTGGTTACCCAATGACGACCAGCGGTGACATTCTATCATCAAGCATTGATTTAGACATAAAATTCGATCATTTCGGTGAATCCACTAGTAATTTAGACAATCAAGAAGTTTCGAAAGACATTGAAAAGACAGAGGAGAGGTGTAAAAGACCTCTGAAACGCACTGATAACGTCCAAGAGTTGAGTCAGAATGTGCAGGACGGTAAATGTAGCGAGGACTTGGAGAGTTTTGAGTACCAGCATATGTGTGATGTGTTTGTGTTGTTTGAGGACCATCATGACCCTCAAATTAGAGGTTTAGTGAGGGTCTGCGTTGGCAGTTATTTGATGGCGGCGTTGGATCTATCCCGCGGGGAGTATAGCAGGTGGAAATGTTACAGTGCATTGTCTATGGATGTGTATCAGTGTATATGTATTGAGAAATTGGTCAACATTGTTTTAAAGGTAAGTAATAGTAATAATAAATAATAATAATACCAGCTCTTTTTAATGTTCCACTGCTGGGCACGTGCATCCACTCAATGCGAGGGGGATTAGGCCATAGTCCACCACGCTGGCCCAGTGCGGGTTGGCGGACTTCACACATCTTTCGAGGGGTTCTCTCAGACATGCAGGTTTCCTCACGATGTTTATATATTAAAGGTAAGTATTATATTGTTATCGACCTGCTTTCTTCGTTTTTTAAATATTTATCAAGCTTACGAATCATTTATGGTTCAAACTGGTTTTCATTATATTACAGGGTCTTTCTGATGAGATTCATTCCACGGTGAACCACACTCTGTCTTCGTTGACTACTCTATGCCTCGCTCTATCGAATAGCGCTCATTGGTCGCTACTGATTGACGTCCTAAACTCTCTGGTCAATGTGGAAGCCAACAATTACTGGCTGTGTAAAGTTAATCTGTGTAAGCTGTACGATAAGTTACCGTATGAGAAGTAAGTACGTACCATATTTATGTAAGTACGAGCCATTGTGTCAGGGAGCGTTCAAGTATTACGTAACGCAATTTTAAACCCCCCCCCCCCCTCCCCCCATGTAACGCGCCGTAACGTTTACCTCCCCTAATAAACCGTAAAGTATCTACGCGACCGTTCTGAAGAGTTATAACAATGTTACGTAGGGCGTAGTTCAAACCCCCCCCCCCTCCCGCCCCCGTGACGTTTCAGAAGACCCCCCCCCAAATCCGTTACGCAATACTTGAACGCTCCCTTAGGATTATTTCTAAAATAAAAGTAGCCTAAGTTACTCCTTGTTACATCAGCTATCTGCCAGTGAAAGTCCCGTCAAAATCGGTCCAGCCATTTCAGAGATTAGCCAGAACAAATAGACAGACAGACCGACAAAAATGGTAAAAAATGTATAGATGAAACATGATTAAATCGTCCCCCTGATTACGTAACTTGCCATAGCCTGGCGATAGCAGTAATCGCGCAATATTTGCTTGTACATTGCTAATTCGTATTACGTAGCGCTGCGACGTCATACAAATCTGCGATTCGAAAGCAATTATTGCGAGATTATTGCTGTCGCTTTTCTTTCGCTAAGCTTGAAAAGATACGTAATCTGAAGGCCGTACTGCTCACGGGCGTATATTAATTTACAGGCTATTTATGTTGTACCCCGGCTACTATACGAAGAGTAAACTAATAATGGACACCCTCATCCGGTTGCTAGGAGACCAGGATCAGAAAGTACGAACCGCGGCTTCACAGGCTATTGCAAAGTAAGTTTTATATAGTCAATAAGACGGCCTTGTTTTGCTCAGCGGTGAAAGTAAACGTCGTAAGTAGGCTTTAACATATTTTGGAAGGGGTGTGAAGTTCACAAAATAACAACAGATTTTTTTAAATTTCACGCCCTCAACCTGCGTTTTCATCTTAAAATTTTAAATTTTATTAACATTCAGCCATTCTGAGTCGTGTCTGGCCACATACATCAGTGCTCAAGATCATCAGGAACCTCGATAACCTCATGATGTCTTGCTGTGTAGTCATTTCTAACAACCTGATTAGCTCAGTGGGTCGTGATACTACCTTCTGCGCTGAAGGTTTCTGGTTCGAATACTGGTAGGGATAAACTTTGTGTGATTAACATGAATGTTTGTACCAGAGTCATGGATGTTTAATATCTATATAAATAATTATATTCTGGGTTCGCCTTCAGTCCATTGTACGGTACCCATAATTCAAGCGTTGCTTAGTGTAGGACCATATAGTTGGTGTTATTCTAGCGATATATAAAAAAAAACCAACAACATTCTTCTTAGAAACGCAAGTCCTTAACATTAGTCCATTTGCTTTGATGTTTTCTTGTCATTTCAATTCAGCATCATACCAAAGATCAACACATCCAAACGCGAATCTCCGACGACAACAATAGCCCAGCTGGCCAAGGACCACAGTGCCAAGTTCACATTCCACCGCGAAGGTCTATCCTTGGACCTGGTCCGCGATATCTACTTCTACAGCGACCTGCCCGAACAGCTGAAGAGTGGTGATACATTGAAGAGTTGCGCAGGCCTGAGAGTCGTGGTTGGCGAACTGATGGGTCGATTGATGTCGTCCAATTGTAAATTCTATTCGGTAAGTAGTATTTATGTTATATTAAAAAGTATGTCCTTTTTACAGAGATAAAAAGCAGCCTATGTGCTATTCCAGACTATAATCTATCTCTGTGCCAAATTTTATCCAGATCCGTTCTGCCGTTCTGGCGTGATTGAGTAACAAACATTCATCCATCTATCCAAACTTTCACATGTATAATATTATATAGTGTGATTAGTGTGATTTATTTCTTTATCGCTTTCTGCTCCGATTATTAGAAAGAGAGAAAGATATAACATGGCTATGTACTGACAAAAGACCAGAGCACTCCAGTCTGCTAATATAATATTTGACTTATAATTGAAAGTCAGTAGCATCATGATTGTTACTTTTGACAGACTACAATGGTTGCGCGGGCGCAGCCGTGACGCAACTTTGTCACTGTTTAAAGTTGAAATTCAAATATCACAATGAAACTGCCTCCTTATTACATGTTCCCTAAAGGCGTATTTCTTTCAGCAAGGTCTTCTAGAGACTTTACAGGCGATATGCAGGAAATGGTCCCCATGGAAACACTGGGAAGCGTACTCCGATCAAGGAATCTTGGCCTATTGCCTTGATAACCTGGACTATTGCAATGGGTCCGTGATGGTTAGGACTATACTGATGGAATTATGCTCATTGACATATCCAGGTACACTTTCAGGTCATCCTACCGCGATCAAGTCCCACCTGTGATCGTTATGCACGAGCCTGAGTCCAGGGCCCCAAGTCTGCTAACACAATCGATTCATAATCGAACCGCAAGCGCATAGTAACTCTCAGATATTGTATGGGATATCTGTCAAAAGTGACAGCTACTATGCGCTTGCTGTTCGATTATGAATCGATTGTGTTACCAGACTTGGGGCCCAGGGCATCATGTCTGCTAATAACACAACTGACTTATTATGAAATGACAAGAGCATTGTAGTTGCTGCTTTTGCTGGACTTATATAAAACTTTCAAAATTGACTTTGCTATTGATAGTCGATTTCGTCACCAGACCGACCACTTGATTCAGAGCATTTCGATACGAAACCGTATCGATTCCGTTGATTATATAACTAGTTTTCTTGAGACGTAAATCGCTTACTAAGCCATTCAGATCAGTCTAACGTTCGATGATTTTGTTACATTAGTCTCAGTCAATGACTAAGACTTTTTTTTAGCAACTTTAACACTTCGACGGTTTTCATGTTTTTACAGTAAATTTAAAAATATTGTTTGCGACTACGGCATATTGTTATGCATTTATTTATCTATTGAAATTGCTTCAAAAATAATTTAAAATGAAACAACTCTCCAATGATAGTAAATATAGCGGTTTATTAATTCTTGTCAGTATTGTATCTCTTTAGGTTATTTTTTAAACAAACTTAATACGTCTAGGTATCTAATGCACAGTGCCAATGTCGCACAAAACTAAATTACATCGTAGCCATGTACCAATTTTGCGTAAAAAATAAAAATATCAATCTTTTGAATTTCGAGCTAAACTAGCGCTTCCACATTTAAAAAAATCTACATAAATTTTCTATTCCCAGTTGAAATCCATAATATAATGCGCCACAAGACATCTAATCGGGATATATTCGAGCGAGACACGACGCAGAACGCTAAGGATAGATGGCAGCACTTAGAAAACGACCGAGTTGCCAAAATAGCGGAGAAATTCCTACAAGTTACACTGAAAATGTTGAACGTACTAGTGCATCTAATAGAGGAGGTCAACCCTAATGTGCATTTGAATAAGAGCGGAATTGCCCTGCCTGGCAGTCCGGTTAGGAGGAAAACTCAAGGTAATTTTGTTATCACTACATTTTAGTTATATTATTGGTCGTTTTATTTTGATTTTGCTTAAAAGTTAATCGATTAAAGCGTTATTAAAGTATATAATCATATCGCCAGTCAAATACACCGATTGTACGGTCCCACACTAAGCAACGCTTGTATTATGGGTACCGTACTTAGGGAACGTTATCTTTATAACCTACTGTTGGCCCTGTTAAAATATTTAACATTATTAATGTTGAAATGAAACTAATCTTAAGGATTTTATCGCGATTTATTTTTTATTCTACGTTCCCGACGTTTCGGCTGCTTTGCAGCAACCATGGTCACGGGAGGATTATTAATGTTACACCTTATATACTGACTTCGCCCTCAGTCCATTGTACGGTCCCGCAGTTCAAGCGTTGTTAGGTGTAGGACCGTATAGTTGGTATGTTGGTGTGGCGATATTATTATTATTTATTATATATGACAGATGTAACATCGAGAAGGGGCAGCAACCCTTCAGAAGGTGCTGACGATAAAGGTTCAATCCGCAAGAAGCTGCCCGCACCAGCAACAAGTCTGAAAGCCAATTTCGTAGGACATTTCTTCAACGAGCCCTTCTATATGAAGTTCTATGAGAACTTGAGGGCCACTTACTCGAATCATAAGGTATGTGATAATTTTTAAAATATAACTAGTTTATTTTTTAATTTGAATAAGGTTTTAGATGAATTAGAATTTTTTTGAATTTCAATGGTCTCACGTGTCATCCTTGATCGGAATTGGTGTTCAAAACATCCTTATTGCAATATGGAAGATGGCTGGGTGCTACCACCGACTTGGAATTCGGTAATTAATATAATTAAATCCAAAACCAAGCGCACCATTGCAAGACCTCAAGACACTGTGAGCATTTTCTGCATAGATTGGGCCACATACAACAACTAAATATGAGGGCACCCCAGTTCAAGCTTTGACACTAGGACGTCAAACACCTCAGTCCTCCCGTGACCATGGTTGCTGTAAAGCAGCCGACACGTCGGGAACGTAAAAACATAAAATAAACGCGATACAATCCGTAAGATTAGTTTCATTTCAACGTGTAGTATTCGCGTAAATATAAGAAATCAGTATGTCACAATCTTCTGTGTTCACACAGCGAATGTACTTTGTATATTTCCAGATAAATCTAGACCCAAAATCCAGTATATTCTATACATTCCTGTCCACAACATTACAAAGCTTAGCCATACAACTGGAATTAGCTACAGAGAAAGAATTAGGCAATGTCACCGAAGAAATACTGTACTATCTCAAAGTAATCATGCCTCTCTGCTCTCATAGTACGACTAACTGCATTACCCAGCTGCTCAAGTGCCTATTCGGTACTAACATGGTAAATCAGTATACTGATTTCATGAGTATACTGGATAAAACCGAGTCACCTGACAGCTTGAGTTTCTATCGAGATGTTATGCTGATTAACGAGTTAAGCAGTCCAGAGGATGAGTCCAGGAGAAGTAGTGTGTGTTCAAATTCTAGTCAAAAGTTATCGTTGGACAGCAAGAACCCTAAAATGCTTATTGAAAGACAATTGCTAATGACCATGGAGAATTTTGCCAAGAATAAATCCGATAGGAAGTGGAGTACGAACAAGAAGGAATTGGAGAGATATATACGACTGTTCGAGCCGGTTGTCATTCAGGCTTTGAAGGTGAGTTGATAGTTGAAGAGGAACTGGGTACGCCCTAAGTCTGCTTACACGAAGACTCATAATCCAATGACAATGTAATTGCTAATTTGACATATAGCCAGATTTAAACATGTGCTTCTTTAGCGCGTTTGACATAATTTTGTAAAGTCACTATTTCGATAAATAAATAAAAAAATATCGCTAGACGAACACACCAACTATACGGTCCCACACTAAGCAACGCTTGTATTATGGGTACCGTACAAGGGACTGAGGGCGATCCCAGTATATCATTACTTATACAGCATGTTCCAGAAATATACGTACTAGTATTCGAACCTTCGCTTCTTTGACTCATTTGTAACCGTATAGTTGGTGTGTACGTTGGTCGATATTATTAAGTGTTTTTTTTTATATATTACAGAGTTACACAATGCAAAACGACATATCGCTTCAGTGCCAAGTGTTGTCTCTGTTGAACCAACTGCTAACATTACGAGTGAACTATTGTATGCTCGATAGTGATCAGATATTCATAGGTTACCTTATGAAGCAACTGGATTTAGTCGAACAGCATGAGATACCGTGAGTTTGTTATTTACTTTTTAACAGACTTCAAAAAAATGAAGGAGGTTCTCAATTCGGTTGTATATTTTCGGTGCCAAATAAACAACCGTCGAGGAATAATAAAAGTATATTTAGTAACGAGATGTGCGGACTAATTTATATATATATATATATATTCTTTGGCGCGGACCAGCAATACTCGACTCAGTTGTTTGTTTGGCACTGGCTTAATATTTGATTTAGTTAGACAAGGTAGATTTCAAGATTAGGATTATTTTTTGCTTTTTTGTTTTCTGATGACGGTTTTATTTTGTCAAAAAGTTATTTTTTTAAATCTGCAGTTTTATAATCCGTCTTTATTATTGTTGCCTATGAATTTAGAGTAAAAAAATCGATGCAGTTTTCAGAGCTCAGTTTGTACCTACTTGATTTTTTTCATCGACAAGAGACTAACTTTAAAAGGCCTTCCGAAATTGAATTCTCATATCTGACGGTAACCAATAGCGATTTCCCATTTTCGCTTTCTTGCTGCGTCACTGAGACGCCATTGGCTCGTTTCGTCTCGAAACGCCTCTTTTACAAAAACAGTGATTGCTATTGGCTATTAGTTCGGAAATATTTCCGAATTCGGGTTTCCGAATCTTACCAGAGCTTATGCGCTGTGCATTACAATGTGTTCATGCTGTCTTAAACTGGAGCGAATTATGTAATTTTAAACTTTAAGTTGAAAGTAGCACAGTTGTGTTTTATATTGATCATATTTTCTAGTTAATCTCAATTCAATTTGTTTCAGTAATTGCTGTGAATTGGTGAATAGTATTCTTATGTTTTTGGTGCAGTTGTCGTCATCAAAACATCATACAAAACAGATTATTGAAATACCTAAGGTAAGATATATTTGTTACAAGCTATAGAGAAACGCGACCGAGCATATTTATGTAAATATAATATACTAGCCGTCCCGGTGAACTTCGTACCGCCTCAGAATCAAATGTATGAGAAAATGAATTTATTGGTACTCTATGAAAAATTTTAACAAATCTATCTCACGGGAACCATACATTTTACCGGGATAAAAACCTAGCCTATTTGCTATTCCAGACTATAATCTATCTCTGTGCCAAATTTCACCCAGATCCGTTCAGCCGTTCTGGCGTGAAAGAGTAACAAACATCCATCAATCCATCCAAACTTTCACATTTATAATATTAGTATAGATATATATAGGTGTATTATTTTTGTAATTGGACAGCGCCTCTAGCGGGTGGTATTTAAACTATCCGATTCTCCATACAAAATGTCTAAATACGTACCCGCGAATTTATAGACGTTTTATAACTTTATCAAGTCGCTGGTATGAAAGGTTTTGTTTATTTTCAGTTAATCCAGTTATGCGACGGTCTTATGGCATCCGGTGCTCATTCGGAATGCATTGCTGGCTTAGAACCGGTCGCCGTGAAAGTGTTCAGTAATATGGGAGGTAAGCTACATGTGCATGGTGTATTCAATCAAGGTGTTTTTGCTATGGGAGGGATATTTAAGGCAGTAGGCAGGCAGCCCTAGGGTGGTGAACCCGCTCCCCCCACCCCGAAATGCTTGAGCCAACGCACCGTTCTATACATAGAAACATGATGAATTGTCCTCTCTTTTTTGGATTGTTATTGTCTATGGTCCAGTGGTCGACCTTCCCCGACGTTAATTCCTGGCTACGGCCTTAGGAATATCACATTATGATGTATTTATGACATAACTAATTTAATTTAGATTCGCTTGCGCTGCGTAAGTGGGGTTTTATAAGTATATCCCATTTTTTTTATTATAAATCTGGTATTTCTAGGTGCTAGTGTGTTAGGCAGAGCTCAACAACAGGAAGCTCAAGCCACAAGAGAGGTGCTATTTTACATGCTACAGAAGACCATGCATCAACACAAGGTATCTTACAATCAATAATAATAGATAGTTTCTCGACTAACATCTTAGAGGAGTTCGGTGTTGCTGGCTTCTTTAATTATCGATCAAACTTGTTTGGTTTATAATTGGAAAAGTTGACATGCCGAGGGTCAGTGGTGGGTTCCTCTTCCCCCATTTGTTTATCTTACAATCGTTCCGACGGCCTGATTAGCGCAGTTGGTAGTGATCCTGCCTTCTGCGCCGAGGATCCCGAGTTTGAATCGTGGTAGGGACAGACTTAAGTAAACTATATAGATAGTAAACATCCATGTCTCGGGGACAAACGGGTCCATCCCAAGATTCGAACCCGGGACCCTCGGCACAGAAAGCAGGATCAGTATCAACTGGTTGTCAATTTTTACAGTGCATTTGCACATTGCTTCGAAGGTGTGCGTCGTCGCGAATATACAGTGTGATTCAAAAAGAGTATTCTAACCTTTGAACCTGCGCTTCTTTGGCCCATTTGTACTAATTATGTAAGGTCAGAATTTTGATGTCGATTTAAAAAAAATATTGGTTGCTAGTTTGGAGTAAAATTTTTTTTTATACATGTATCTATTGGAAAACAAGCGGCCTGCTGTACTTTTAATACAATAAATCTAAAAATACTTCCATATTTCCACAGGTACTGGCCCTAGTATCCTGTGTCCTATCACTCTCCCAAGACCATCCAGAGAGCTACTACCGATGGTCCGAACTGGCCACCGACACTCTCCTCAATCTACTGACACAGCGGACCATAGAGCTGGACACCGACACCGCTATCGGCTCTCTAGAGAGACTACTCGACACCGTGTATAAAGATGTCTTGTTGGAACAGAGTAGAGTTGAAGTTTTATTGAAGATATTGTTCAAAGCGCCGCCGGATCAGGTTAGTATCAATATATTTGATCGGTAGGTACGTCAAGATTCTTGTTTACGCCGTTTCACGCCATATGCAACGCTATTTAGGGAAATTTACATAAACCAACCAACCAGTTTGAACCGGGGTACCCTCATATTTAGTTGTTGCTTGCGGTCCGATCTACGCAGAAAGTGCTCCCAGTGTCTTGAGGTCTTTGCAATGGTGCGCTTGGTTTTGGATTTAATTATATTAATTACATTAAGACAAGGGTCCTACACGTGTAGGCCCTTATTGAGATTTTTAATGTTATGTCAGCCACCTGCTGGGATCAACTGCTGAAAATGATAACATAAACAGCGAATTGACTTCAGCAGGCGGAGGAACTATTGCAGGAATATGGAAAGATAATTGGGACTGTGGATTGAGAATTGGATGGATATGGGATGGGAATATTGGAAGGGTTGCGGACACCTGCCATAATCACCTTTTATCTAATTACTATTGGCAGGTGTTGACTATGTGTATTTCACTGGAATCTTCTTCTTTGTCGTTCCCTCACTAATGAGGATCGTGACCATATATGATTTGTCTCCATTGGACATTTCTACATATGTGACTGGAATACTTATTCCAATTTGCCTTGTTTCAGAGAACAACCCCGCCACAATTGAAACTCCGATACCTCGCTATAATAATGGTGTTGCTTCGCAAAATACTCGTTCTTATACCCGAGAGCGAAATCCTACTAACGATCAACTATCTTAAATCCACATGGGTATCACCGCAGTCGATATTTTTCAACGTGAAAACCGACATAGACCCTTTGAACGTGCAAAATGTGAACGACAACTGTGCCAACCTGTCCCCGGACGTGATTCTAGTGAGGTTCCTGTTTAAAACTTTGACGTACGCCATCACTGAAGCGGGCGATAGCTATGATAGTGATGGGGATAGTGATGATAAGTTGTTATACGCTGTGTGTGTTAATGTTATCGTGCATGTGAAACATATGCTGCATTTGACAAGTAAGTGGCTTTAAATAAATAAATAAAGTCCCACAATAAGCAACGCTTGTGTTATGGGATATGGACTGAGGGCGAACTCAGTATATAATACTTATATACATATGAAACATCCATGACTTGGGTACAAACATTCATGCTCATCACACAAAGCTTGTCATTACCAGGATTCGAACCCGGGACCCTCGGCGCAGAAAGCTAGAGTCATCACCACTGCGCTAATCAGGCCGTCAGGCTTTGTGGGTATTGTTTGAGTATCATTGATTGTTAAGGAAGACATCTTCATGTCTATGAAAACTAAAATAGTTCTCAAATGACGTCCAATCAAGACGAATGAAGGGGCTTAAGGGTCGTCGTGGTGGAATATGACCTACGACTCCAAAATTCCACCACATAATAATAATAGTCTTCCTAACCGAAATGCGGTCCAGAATGAAATCCAGAAATCCCAGAGGTGCGAGTCGAGGTTTGAACCTGCGAGCCTCATTACCGAGGCGAGCGTTCTGCGAACTTGGTTATCACTGCTTACACCACATACTAAGGGAATGATGAAAAGTTATTGGTTAGCTTTCTTTAAAGAAATATCAAACATTATTTACATATTTATTTTATACATAAACATGATCAGTAAGAGCTGATCATTAACTTCTTTGTTTTGTTTCTTGAGTGTAGGCACATACAGTTTTATGCCAAATGACACAATCCAAATGTCCTCTTCAAAGCATTTATAGTTCTACGCCTCTTGACAGACGGCTGCCTCTTCCCTCTCACATCGAAGACAGCTCAGACACTTCTGCACAACGAACAGAGTGGCCTCAACACGGGCCTCTACAGCCCCGAGGAGAACATCCCGCTGGACCAGCTGAATATGATCTGCTACAGAGCGATTCATCATATACCCCTCCTCACTGTGCACTGGGCACATTTGCTTATCAGGTACGGAAAACAAGGACATTTTTGACGGCCTGATTAGCGCAGTGGTAGTGACTCTGCTTTCTGCGCCGAGGGTCCCGGGTTCGAATCCTGGTAGGGACAAGCTTTGTGTGATGAGCACGAATGTTTGTACCCAAGTCATGGATGTTTAATATGTATATAAGTATTATATACTGAGTTCGCCCTCAGTCCATTGTACGGTGCCCATAACACAAGCGTTGCTTAATGTGGGACCGTATATTTGGTGTGTTCGTATGGCGATATTCATTTATTTTATTTATTTTCATTGGTCGATATACAGCTTGCGGGGACAGCGTATGGGAAAATGGGCAATGTTTTTGACACAGGGGTACAGGGGGCCTTTCGATACCACGTCCAGGATTACTGGTCTGAGAGGTCTCATTCAAACACTATTAGTTCTGCAGATTTCGTGGAATCTGAACGGTCGATAATACTCGTGGTTTACAAACGAGTGTATTATGAGCGCTCTGACGAAGTAAAAAATGAACGAAGTGTCTCAACAACACATTGAGGGCCAAAAAACCACACCCATTTGTGTGTTACACGAATGGGCTTGGTATTTTGTGGATCAATAAGTTGTTCGTGTCACTCTGACTGTATTATTATTTCCTTTAAGCATGGACCAAATAAGATAGGACTGACAAGCTATTAGCTGTTAACAACAGTAATGAGATCTCCGCCCAACCAGCAGACGGGGCATTTCTGATATTGATCGTTGTTTTGTAAGACAACGCCATCTATGTGGACCGATCGTCAGTTACTACCAGCGCCTCGCGGAATATGTTCGCAACTTATAAAGAGCTTGACTGTGGTGCTCACTGAATTTCGACAGCTATTTGGCGAACTGTCGAGCTACGCTGTAAGGGTGTTACCACACCAATCGGTCGATCGCCAATCGACGGCATCGATCTATGGTGAAATGGATTAGTCGACGTCGATCGATTGTTTCTACCAAACCAATCGATCGATTGTCGATCGACGACACTATCGATACGATAGTATCGATGAACGTCGACCGATGTCGATCGATGGCATCGATCGACTATCGATCGTTTGGTGTGGTAACACCCTAATGTATGTACGTTGTCAATCTTGTATTTTATTTAATGTATGGTATGGGTGTGTTTTCAGACTAAACTTCGTGTCGCACAAATACTGTCAGAACCTGGTCGGGTTCGCTCGCAACTTGCCGCTGAGCGCCGACAGCGCCGACACCCAGCTGTTGCGAGTCGACATTCTACAGATCGCGTGTGTCATGGCCTACTGCGAATATTTTGTAAGTAAAGCATTATTTTGCATAATGTAAAAAATTAAACTAGCGGGTTCAGAAACGACAGTAGAACCGAGTTTACTTTTAATATAGATTGTTTTGTACCAATATAACCTGCTCCGTGATTTCGTCGGTTAAAAAAAAGTTATCATCATGAGTCCAATGCTGGTGTGTACCATCTATGGTTAAATTTAAATTTACATAATGTAAAATGTACTGATAGTCGTGCCGTGCTAGACTACGTATTCCACACAACATCTAAAACATTTATAATTTCCAGGTTGAAAATGGCCTGTCGGAAGCCGTCCACCTGACCTGGCTACTCATCAACCGAGTACACATACTAGTCTCCCAGTACCGTGAGGAAATAGTGCAGAGTCTGATTGCTAAGGTACAGCAAATGGGGGGAGCCTCAGGCTTGTTGTTGCAAGCTATAGCTGCAAGATGTCAGAGCTGTTTGAAGGTAGGCAACTTCCCAAAGAAAGCCGAGATTTGTCTTATGTTTAATAATAATGTCCCACTGTTGGGCACAAGATCCCTCTCAATACGAGGGGGATTAGGCCATAATCTACCACGCTCCTCCTAGAGAATCCTAGAGGTGCGAGCCGGGGTTTGAACATGCGGCCCTCGTTACCAAGGCAAGCGTTCTACTAATTTGGCTAACACTGCTTTAAATTAGTTTTTATTTATAATCACGTTAAGATGTCTCTTATAATTTGATGATAGAATAAATTTAAAAATACTGAATAAGAACGGACTGGCGGGTGCAGAGAATCATGAGTTGAATCCATGGTATTTTCGTTACGAATCCACTCACATCGTGTATTGTTCTTTCAGGATGAGTTCGCACTAAACACATACAAGATACTCTCGCTGTGTCACGAGAGTCAATCGGGCCCATTAGTGTTTCTCATTTGCCGGATTATCGGGAAATTGGAGCCGTCGATAGCTGTGAGGTGAGTTTTAACCTCGGAGTATATATAATAATACCAGCCCCTTTTAATGTCTTATGAATATTCTAATGAATGTCTAATGAATATTTCGTTGCAATTTGGTTTATTTCAGATTCGCCAAACTAGCGATAGACAGATGTAAAATACTCAAGGAGATGCCCGTGGAGAAAATTAACGCGCATTTGTCGAAAGAGGACGTTCAAGTCGCCCTGGAGCTATTGCAAAGAGATAAAGTTCATTTGCGGTACGTATTACACTGGGTGTAATTACACCCACTCTTGAGTAGCAAGTTTTTACCCGCGATTTCGGTCGTAAGAATAAGCAGGTCGTAAATATATTACAGCGTGAATTAAAAGTAAAAATGTTGGAATTTCAAATATTATGTTTTTTGTAACAATTTCATGAATATGCAAATTAAAAAAAAAAAAATCATCTTGTTTTTTTTTTAATTGACTTTGGAATTGTGACTTCACAAAAAATTGCAAATGCGCTTTTAAGAAGCGGAGGTTCAAAGGTTAGTATAACCTTTCTGAATCACGCTGTACATTAAAAAGGGCTGTTCCTAAATTAATATTAATCTCGTGTATAAGTAAACATGTAAATATTCCTAACGCTTTCAATTTACACAATATATTTCTATTCATGCCTACAATCAATTATCAATTTAATTTTCAGATATTCGTCCTTAGTGATGGAACTAAACTCTTTAGCGTCCACTGTGTTTGATCTATCGCCGCTGGATTTGTCTCAGGATAGAGCGATCAATCCTCAGTACATTCTCACAACACATGTTGATGCTGATTGGTTAGTCAACCAAGTTAAAAATAGGTAAGTTTTTTTTTATTTTTTACTATCTCAATAATTTTATATGGAAAACGCACACAAAATCATGACAATATTTTAATTATCTTTTTATTCAACTGTGTTTCTTTAATAATCCGAATACCATGTAAATGATTTTTTTTGTCTACGCCGCAGCCACCATAGAGTTATTATTTTAATTAAATCATATAGAATCTATATGCTCTAATTAATTTAATCTCAAACTTATTTTGTCTACTGCCCATTTTGAGAAGAAATTATTTTCTAGCGCCCCCATTTTTCACCTACTTAAAAACCACTATAACTTCAAATTAAATTAATTATAGTAAGCCTCTACACAAAGCCCCCATTTTTTTTCTGGGTCTTTTACCGCTCCCCTTTAATCCTGCAGCGCCCACAAGGGGGCGTTATCGCCCACTTTGGGAAAGGCTGATATAGATGATCATAAATCGTATTTTACAACAATGTATAAAAATAAACAATTGACATAAATACCATCGGAGGTTTTAAGTTTTTTTTTTTAATTATTTCCGAGCTTGTTTTTTTCTGAACACAGATGCTGCCAATCGGACTGCACCACACCCAAAGTGTCAAAACAAGACGAGCTAGCGCATCTCATGTCAAACTTATCCAAAGATCAACTAACATCGGTCATATCGTGCCCAGAGTTTGACAGAAAACTCCTCGGCCCGTTCTTTAAAATCTCATGCGATAATTACTTGAGGGAATTCCTCAATGTCATATCTAAATATGAAACGAAAGAGTACGAGAAGGACAGCATTAGAGAACAGAGAGAGATGAAAATAAGGGAGGAGATGACGTCATCGATCGACAGTAACAAATTAAATGTTGCCAACACACTACACGTGTTCAAAAAGAGTGATAATAAGGAATCTAAATCTCAATTCTTTATACCTATAACGGAGAGTGAGAAATTCAAAGAGAATTTTGGTAATCTACAAATTTCTGATGAAACCATAGAGTTGGAACTGCCAGAGCTGTCAGAGCTGTACAAAACTGGTGTCGCCACCTTCGATAAGTCGTTAACGGACATTATACGTCTATTCCCAAAACAAATTCGACCCCTCAGCCAATCGGAGAACTTCAATTTGAATGTGGAACAAACTATAGACAGATACACGCGCCGTTGTCACCAAGTATTCACAGACAAACTGTTCTATCAAGAATTCACAACACTACAGACAGTTTTAACAGGCTATCTGACGTCGCTTCACAGGCTTATGCGTTTCATAGACGAGACAGACTGTGATTTACTAGAGAAATGTGTTGAAAATTTACTACCAACGAGTCTAGCAAAAAATATAGCAATATATTCTGTGATTTCTTTGCAGTATTTATCGTTTTTGATCAAAAACAAGAATATAGTTGAGGCTCCAGTGCCCAGTGACGTGTCTTTTCGCGCGACCAACTCTGTGACGGACAATGTTGTGGTCGATAATGTTATTGCGTTAACCATTGCGAGTGCGGCTCAGGCGTTGAGTTTCAAAGAGATTTGGGCCGAGTTGAATGTGGAGTCAAATGTTAATAGGACGCAATCGGCTATATGTTGCTTGTATGCTGTTGTCAAGTATATAGTTAAGGTAAGATTTTAATCCAATATTGACATCATCGATGTCTATTAAGAAAGCCGTAGATAGGTTACTTGCGCTCGAAAATGGCACCACGAAACTGGGCTACGCAGCGCATCTATGTGATATTAAATTAACATGATACAGATGAAAGGTTTGCAAAGTGAACTGCCTGGAAATAATAATAATAATAAATGGACTGAGGGCGAACCCAGTATATAATACTTATATAGATATAAAACATCCATGACTCGGGTACAAACATGTATGCTCGTCACACAAAGTTTGTAACTACCAGATTTCGAACCCGGGACCCTCGGCGCAGAAGGCAGGGTCACCACCAACGGAGCTAATAATGTCGTTAAATAATTGTTTATAATACGCCCTCTTAACTCTTTTAAAATATTTACCTACATACCTGACAACCCTAGTCTGTTTCATTCAGGATACGAAGCCTCTAACACCAAAGCAGTATATGAAGTACCAAGATTCGGGCCCCAAGCCGGATATCATCATCACCGGTGATAAACTGATCACACTCCTAGAATACTGGGAGACGAATCTCTACGCCAAAGAGGCTGGGGATTTTATAGAGACATGTTATAGAGAACCAATTGAGAGTTTGCTTGTGACTTTGTGTAGGTAAGTAGATAAAAGTTGATCTTTATGTGTGTGTAATGAATTTATATGAAAAAACAAAACATTTGAATCCCTTTCATTTCGTGTTTCTAATTATTTTGAAGTAAATAATAAAACATGGTTAGACGGAAAAGCAAATATGGCCTAGCATTGAGGGGAGGTTCGTGCCCAACAGTGGGAGATTAAAAAGGGCTAGTATATTATTTTATAATATTTTTATTTTAAGTGGATAATTTTCTTCCAACTCCTCCTATTTTTATCTTTCGATTAAATTCGTGCGGGTTCCAAGACAATTAACTTTATCCCGGGACTCGCCGAGGTTCAAACCTCGGTGTCATCATGGGACACCACTGTAGATACTGGCTTACAGGAGTAGCAGTGGTGGGAGTGTGTGGCGGGCCTAGTCCCATTAACAAAAATAATTTTATTTTAGATTGGATGTCGTCAGCAATATAGCTCTGATTCCGCCGATCGCGTGGTCGTCCGTGGATGTGGTGTCGAAGAAGGATCACCTTCAGAAGATTGATCTGCCGCTGCAGGCGCTGCAAGATATGGATGTTTTGGAAGCGTTCCTGTTCAGGTAACTTTAATAAATATCGTTAGAAGAAAACCAACTCCACGGTCCCAAACTGAGCAACGCTTGTATTATGGGTGGGTACCGCACAATGAACCAGGGCCCCGCCTTCTAACACAATCGATTCAAAGTCGAACAGCAACCGCATAGTAACTGCCACTTTTGACAGATATCCCATACAATATCTGTCAAAAGTGACAGTTACTATGCGGCTGCTGTTCGATTGTGTTAGCAGACTTGGGGCCCAGGGGCCATCCCAGTATACAGGATCATTCAGAAAGGGTATATTAAACCTGGAATCCCGGCTTCTTTAGCGTATTTGTAAGCACTATGTGAAGTCGTAATTTCGATATGACGATTTAAAAAAATATATGCTCACAGTAAAATTCCAATTGTGATTTTTTATAAACAAAAATGTATACACAACAAAATGCTTAAATACTTTATTTTACCCTTGTTAATCACTACCGCGTCTCAAATATGGTCAGTTTACGTGACTTAGGTATTTTAAGCTTCTACTATCCCGCTCATACCACACACTTCATAAAGAAAATGACAGTGACAACATGCTTTCTCGATGCCGTTACGATTACATTAGGAGGCCCTGCTAACCTTACAGCATTAATATATGCTCCATCCCTCTCTGTCCGTAAGTCTACTGGATATAGATAGATAGATAACTCTTTATTGCACACCGATTTCATTAAAATTTTATAGGGTATTAATTCAGAGGCACAGTGTACAGTGGGCGGTCCAATGAATAATGAATGACCCCTATTTTCGTAGGGTGAACCTCATAGGCTGGTCCTCGAAGAAGCAGTTCGAGGAGATGTGGGTGGGTCTGCTGGGCGCGCTGCAAGGCAACGGGCCGCACTGGGCCGTGCGCGGCATCACGCAGCTGCTGCTCAGCACCGCGCCGCGCGCCAGCCACGCGCCGGCGCTGCACGTGCCGAGGCACGCGCCCGCCCTCACCGAGGGGTGAGTCATATGTTGCCATTTGAGGTGCAATCAATCTCGCTCTTGGGCTAGACTCTTAAACACATTGAAATAAAACAATTTTTTTACAGATTTTATGGCGGTTATTTTATGTTTTTACATGTTGTTGCCCATGGTTGTTGTAAAGCAGTGATTTGTAAATGTGGGAACCATGTAGCCATTAACTTTTTGTTTTTTTGACCTGCGGCTAAAGTCTGATTAGCCGTTCCTACATTGTTCTCACATACCTATAACAATGTATTGCTCAAAAATGTAAAAGATCTTTTTTAAAAAAAAGAGCAACCATGGAGTTTCTTGCCTGTTCTTCTCCATAGGAACGGCGTTCCGAACGGGTGGTAAAGCAGTAGCATACTATTTTTGTAACTTTTGACGATTCATAAGTACTGCACATAATGGTCTACGTGAATAAAAATATTCCGATTCTGATTCTGATTCTGCAGCCTAAACGTCGAAAACGTAAAATCATAAAATAAACGTGATCAAAACTGTAAAATAAGTTTCATTTCAATGTGTAGTATTCACGTAAATATATAAAATCAATACGCTCAAACATAATTATAAACCCCACTACATATAAGTCATAATTTCTTGTACAGAATGCAACGTCTACGGAACATTCTTGTCGGCACGTCTGCGTACAAGATATTCGACGATATCAATCTAGAACGAATACCGCTTTTGAGCGGTGGCTTCGACGGCTACCATTATGCGCAGTTCAACACCGAATACCTCAAATTGGCTTCAGGTGAAATATAATCTTTACCAACCACAGAGTACATATAGAGGAGATGTTTTAATAGTAAACGGCTCTTTCTTTCCGTGTTTCAATAGTTTTTATTATTATTATGTATAATTGATAGAACTAGGCGATATTTGGCGGAAATTCATTGTTAAACAAATGGCAAATGAGGATGCCTCGTTTAGAGGCGAAAAACGTGTCGAATATTTTTTTAGATTCGACTCGTTTCGCGGAGAATTGCATTTTATTTCAGGTCCAGTCACTCGTGATAGATAGTTTCTCGACTAACATCTTAGAGGAGTTCGGTGTTCGGTGTTCGGTTTCGGCGGCTTCTTTAATTATCGATTAAACTTGTTTGGTTTATAATTGGAAAAGTTGACAAGCCGAGGGTCAGTGGTGGGTTCCTCTTCCCCCATTTGTTCATTATTATGTATCAATATACTACGTCTAGTACGTATTGAGCGCTCGAAACATATCCTATGTTCCACTGAACTGAGGAGACTTTATAGTACTACTGGCCTTGTTCCCCATTGAAACTTAAAATGAAAAATATACATATAAAACTTTTACCCTCTTAGGGGTCAAAATTCCAAAAATCTCTCCATAGTGAACCTCTAGGGTATCTATGAAATATATTCTCCAAATATCACATCTGTGTAACCCACGTTTTTTCTGTGCGTTGTCAGTCGCTCTTAAGATTTTTTATTAAATAGATATGCTTCAGTTATAAACAATATATCATTGTTTTTAGTCCCAATAATAAAAATATAGATTTATTATGATACTAGCTGTTGCCCGCGACTTCGTCCGCGTGGTATTTAACAAAGACAACCGTTGACAACAGCCTGCTCGCCCATTCTGAGCCCGTGGGACGCATTGCAGGTTGTTGCTATCAAACTTAATCAGGCGCAGCGCTGCAACATTAGTTTTTATTTTTTTTCGTGAGATCCTATTTTTTTTTTCTAAAATAAAAGTAGCCTAAGTTACTCCTTGTTACATCAGCTATCTGCCAGTGAAAGTCCCGTCAAAATCGGTCCAGCCATTTCAGAGATTAGCCGGAATAAACAGACAGACAGACAGACAGACAAAAATTGTAAAAAATGTTGTTTCGGTATAGGTAACGTGTATACATCTAAATGCAATTAGTAAAAAGCGGTTATTTTAATATTACAAACAGACACTCCAATTTTATTTATATGTATAGATATTGATATAATATAACTAAAGTCGAGAGTGAACAGGTACCTTCTAGGCAAGTATGCTCCATCGTAGATCTCATCGTCACTTACCATCAGGTGAGATCGAGATCAAATACTTGCCTATAAGATAATAATAAATAAAAACTTACTAGTATTTATGTTGAGACAGACATAACAGAAGTCGCGTCATTTAAAGTGAAGAAAGAAGTGAAAAGAATGAAGAAGAACAGAGAAATTGATGTGAACAGTTGCCTGCAGATACTCATGGATGTGGCGTCGCAGATGCTGGAGCCAAAGGTGAGATACAGGATATATCATCAATCGCAAATATTGAAAATATTAAGATAAGATAACTTTAATAATAGCCACAAAAACTAATAATATCAGGTTACTCAATTATGAGGTGATGACTTTTAAAAAAGGAAAACAATAAATAGTACAAAAAATATAATTTTCTATTCATAAGATTAGAGATTTCTACTATTCATGAGATAGGAAGACATTTGATTGTATTTTCCAGGGATTTGTTTTGAATCTTGTGATTATTTTATAACAAGAATCTTTTTTTAACCTAGTAATCCAGTTAGGTTTTCTCTTGGAGACATCAAAAATCCTTTTATGAGTTCAGTAAAAGAAAATACTTTTTGAAATAAGTGTTATTTTGTGTGATCAACTTCATCATCTTTCTTGCGAATGAAGTAAATGTAAATTAAATATTTGAACAATATTCGTTGACATCTGACACATAGTTGATGTGTGAATGTATCTACTTTAAAAAAAAAATGAGTGTGGTCAGAATAAGATTACAAGTGCCATGTACGGTAGAATCCTCGCGTGACCATGGTTGCTGTAAAGCAGCCGAAAAGTCGGGAACGTAAAAACATAATATGCACGCGATAAAATCTGTAAAATAAATTTTTATTTAATAACCATGTACGGTAATAAATCTTGTTTATTTTTTTGAAACTAAATCTCATTTCAACCATGATTATCACTCGCTAAACGGTGAAGGAAAACATCGTCAGGAAACCTGTATAGCTGAGAGAACCCCTCGAAAGATGTGTGAAGTCCGCCAACTCGCACTGGGCCAGCGTGGCGTAATCCCCCTCGCATTGAGAGGAGGCCTGTGCCCAGCAGTGGGACATTAAAAAGGGCTGGAATAATTATTATTTATTATTAAATAATTATATTTTTTTACTTACCGTGTATGTTGTTACGTCGCAGGCCGCCACAGGTCTAGCGGCCCGCGTGGCCCTCCTGTCATGTATGAGCCAGTGCAGCGCGGTGTTCACGCAGCCCGCGCACTGGTGCTGGGCGGCGAGCCAGCTGATAGCGCTCACCGCCGCGGTGCACGGCACGCTGACGCAGTACAGCGCCGCGGGGCGAGCGCTGCTGCTGGCGCTGGCCGAGTGCTTGTGCGTGCTGGACGGCTTCGAGGGGCTGCAGGTGAGTCCTTAGTATACTAACATTAGCTACTTTCTCAGGGTTGTAATATGTTTTATTATATAGGTAAGCGAGTTTAATCTTACAATACGCACAGAGAAAATATTCTTACACAAAATCAGCTAGTTGAACGAATGAACGATCGGAAAACAATCACGGACAAAACAAAAGGTACACGCCACTTGATTGGCGGTTCTCTCAAACAACCAATCAGGGCGCCTTCATAGCCAACGGCTGAGCGCGAAGGGCTCTCATTGGTCGCTTGTCGCTGAGTAAACTAGTGTGGTAAAGGCGCGCGTAACAAATTATAGTAGCCCATTTATTTTAACAATGTTGGGCCCGCGCCTCCCTTCAATGCGAGGGGGTTAGGCCATAGTCCACCACGGTGGCCACACACACGAGGTCACAATTTTCGATGTCAATATAGAAAAATATAATTTCTAAAAAGAATTGTGTGAAATACATTTGTGTGGTTATGTCAGGCCAATATACGGCTAGACAGGCTTGAGTGAATAGTGTTCCCTTTTTGGGTCACGCTGTATATTTTATCCTCTGATACCACACGTTGTTTGTATTGTTCTCCAGGAATTATCATCAGTCCATCAGAAGCTACTCAAATCTCTATCATCGAGTTACGCGCCGCTCCGCCAGGCGGCCCTCCAGGGTTGCCTCCTACAGTTGACCGGCAAAGGAAGGCATCTAGCCACACTTCAGACCACTCCCAACCCTTATCAGGAACTGGTATCACAGTTGAATGTAGCCGTCCGGCAGTATTTGGCGCCTAACAGCAAGTAAGTTGGAATAAACATATTAATTTATAAGTTGAAGTGGTTAAGATTCGATAAGCCATAGTAATAATAATAATATCGCCAGACGAACACACCCTCTCTATGGTAACACACTAAGCAACGCTTTCATTAGGGGTACCATACAATGGACTGAGGGCGAACTCAGTATATAATTGAAGGGTTGTAATTCTAATGGGTCCAAGTGCCAAAAAAAAAATATTTTTACAAAAATACGATCTATGTCCCAAGCCAAGCAACTTTTTGTTGTTATATCTCTAAAAAATAAAATTGGCACTTAGACTTAGACCCTTTAGACTTACAACCCTTCAATTATGGAATAAATAATATAACATAAAGTAGCTGTCCCGGCGAACTTCGTACCGCCTCAGAGTCAAATGTATGAGACAGTGAATTATGTTTTTTTTTTTGAATATTTTCCGTATTTTCATAGTTCAAATTCAACAAATCAAAGATCATAAATATCGGCCTACCCGTTCTTGAGTCTTGGCTATAAATGGTGTCACTAATACGACTTTATTTTAGATATACATAGATATTTATCACTATTAAACCTGAATATTTGATTTTCCATCCCGCACCGCACTAAGCTTACATGGTAGACTATGACCTGAATTCCCCTTACATCGAGAAGCCGGCCAGCACTAGCTGTTATTATTATTTCAATTAAATTAAGAACTAATTCATCTCGTTCATTTCAGGATATCTCTATACGAACAAAGTCTATACTGGACAGTTCTGTTCACATTGGTGGAACTAGGGCACCCGGATCTGATCAACATTGCCGTGGATTTTGTACTCACGAACCCTAGGCATTATTGCATTGACCTTGTTGTTAAGGTACTAACATGTTTGTATATCAAATGTATTAAAAAAAAAATGCTTTTACCCCAAATTTATCATAAGAAATATGCTTTGTAATAATAACATTTTATATTGATTTTTAAATTATATCAATTTAAGGGTAAAAAAATATTACACAATTAAGTTAATTAATTATTAAAATTTAAATTAGGATGATTTCAAAATGCACTCAGCAAATCCCCACCACTATCGGCTGGGAGGGCGCCCAATACGCTGGCAGCATTGCCACGTTGAATGGCAATGCTGATATGTTGGCCAAAATATGTGCCAGCGTTCTGGTCACCAAGTCTGCTAGCACAATGGATTCATAATCGAACAGCAACCGCATAGTAACTGTCACATTTGACAGATATTGTATGGGATATCTGTCAAAAGGGACAGTTACTATGCGGTTGCTGTTCGATTATGAATCGATTGTGCTAGCAGACTTGGGGCCCTGGTCACCAGATGAATTTAAGATTTCGAGTGGAAGTTGAATCATACATTAAATTTTGACGCTGAAAGCTAGAAGCGTCACAGTACATCGTGACGCTTCGCGAGTTAAAGATAAATCCATCAATGATAATGCCGTTATAGTCCTGAGTTTTATCTTTATTTGTCTCCAAATTATATGCTTTATTTATCAGGGCATCACATCTGCGATCCGTCAGCAAGTTTTGCCAAAAGATTTGAAGAATTACGTGATTGAAAAATTGATGGATAACATGAAGAAGTATTCCGAACACCATGCCATACAAATTTTAATGGTACATATATTTTCAGGTAAGTGTTACAACTATCTATACTAATACTATAAAGAAATAATGTTTATTAGTTCGTAAAAATTCATTCACTATAAGGAAGCTACATTATTCCTGAGTGCTATAGGCTATCTTTCATCGCGGTACCGCGGGCGGAGCCGGGTGCAGTAGCTAGTCAACTATATACGTCGTGCCTGCACGTCTTTCCAAAACCGTGTGAAGTTCGCCAACCACTGGACCACCGTGGTGGGCTATGGCCAGAATCCACCTAGCATTGCCGGGGGTGGGGCGGCCCTACATCTATCAGCCGAAAGATGTCCACTGCTGGCCATATGCCTCCCCCAATGACTTCTACAGATTACGATCCTCCGCAACCCGCATCCACCGGCCTCCTGGTCCGCATGATGGTAGTAATCTCCCGCCTATTTTATTCCGTACAACTGTCTGTTTTTTCTATATTTCAAGGGTTAAAAGCATGATGGCATTTTATATTTGTTGTTTTTTCATCATTTTCAGCGGATAACAAACTCCTGAGCCCGAGACTAACGTCCGACGTATCAAACATGGACCCGGACATACTCATGAACTCTATGGAACGAATCACGCTGCTCTACAAGGTACTCCGTCATTCTCTACATAGAGAAACGAAGCGGATAATAACAACAACGTTGCAGTACTTTCTGAGAGAGACGTTACCGCCGGCGGCGACTTTAAGTAGAGTCGTGATAGAGTTCTTAGAGTGTTGTAAGGAGACGGAGAAGGTTGCGATGAGTATCGCGAGCGAAAGGGACAGATGGATCGAATGTTCTGTTATGAACGCTGAGATCGTGTTTGAGGTAAGATTTTTTAATATTAAATATAACAAATGCGCCGATTCTTTAATTATTCGGAATTATTTTAAATGTTAATTAAATTTTCACAAATTCATTTATCATTTTCGTTTCGAATAGTGACTTTTGGCCATTTCCCAAATGTATAATTTCATTACGTTAGTCCTTTAGTCGCATCTTATGACAACCACAGAAAGTTTTAAAATGGTACAATAATTACTAGCCCAGTACCACACTATGTCGGGGTATTATATTTACTAGGGATGGGCTAAATATTCGGCATAATTTTATGTGATGTTTAGTCGGCCCAATATTTGTTAAAAATATGAGATAAGTAACGATTTAGAATATTTATTTTTATTCATGAAACCCATTACACTTATTTATGTATCGTCAAAAAATTATGCGGTTCCTGTGGACGAGTAGAGGCAAGAAACTCTATGGTTACTGAAATAAAACTAATTTGATCACGTTTATTTTATGTTATTCTGTCCTCCCGTGACCATGGTTACTGTAAAGTAGCCGAAACGTCGGCAACGTAAAAAGATAAAATAAATGCGATAAAATCCGTTAAAATTAGTTTCATTTCTATGTGTAGGATTTGCGTAAATATAAGAAATCAATCCATGGTAACTCGAGTTATGGGTTGAAAAAGAAATGCAGGGACGGTTAGGTAGGTTTAAGTATCTCAAATGGACTATAGAAATCCAATTATAACATTGTTGCAGGTATTCCAAACTTCAATAACTCAAGACCAACTTCCCGTACTAAGCGGCTGGATATTCGAGGCGCTATGCCATTTGCTCACGGACAAGGTGTCAAGCGATTTTCTGCCCTATTGCTTACTAACATTACTTGTTTCGGCGAGTTCTAATCAGTTTATAAGATACCTTGCACCGATATCATACCACACATTGAAATTAGGCTTCCATAATTCCTCAGAAACTGTTGACCAATGGGGTGTCTTTAAAGATTTTGTAACCAATAACAAGGTGGGTATGTCATTTTCGGATAGGAGACTGTTGTGTGTTGTCGCGTCTCGTTCCAACTTCACTGGAGCTCAATTGGAGCGACTGAGAGAGCTATGCGATAGTAGTGATTGTTTGAACGATTTGTCTCAGTGTTTGTCGTTTTAGAGTTGTACTTTGTCAGGGCCCATAGTATACCAGGTGATTTAGAAAGGGTATACTAAGACTTGCGCCTGCGCTTCTTTAGCGCATTTGTAATTATTATTTGAGGTCAACATTTCTATCTGTCTATGTTTTAAAGAGTAAATTTTGTCTTCAACTTTGGTGGAAAAGGGAAGATCTTCCAGCCAGTCGGGTGGTATGCCCCAACGGTTCTCGTCGGGATCTTGTATATATGTTACGTGCTCTGTAAACTCTCATAGCGCGATTTAGGATTGTATTGAGAATTGTCAATTGTTATGTAAGCGTCTGCAGGGCCATCATAGCTTGTGGCGCGGTTGAAGTGGTCGCTACACAACAAAATGACAATTGTGATTATCTGTGAAAGAATAAAAAAAAAACAAAAACAACAAATAAAAAAAAAATAGACATGGAAATTCTGACTTCACGTTACGTTTACAAATGCGCTCAAGAAACGCAGGTTCGAGTCTTAGTATAACCTTTCTGAAACAATCTGTATGTTTTGAAATTATAGAAATGTAAATCGAATGATCGAATCTCTCGATTCACCAGTAAATCAGCGCCTATCCGCTAGAGGCGCTGCTGTCAAATTGATGACCCGATTCGATCATTCGAACTGTATTTGATTGTCAAAACTCATACTAAGCCCTATGATTAGTGTTGTGTCTTATATTAAACAAATGTTAGATTGTTATGGATAGTCAGCTTAAATAAATCTATAGTTTATTGGTGGTTTTGATAAGTGGTCGACACTATAATTTGACGATTGTATCGATGTACGATTTAGGATCGATTAGATGTTCATCGATGTTTAAAGAACAAGGCATTGATGTTTAAGAGTCGATTTAAAAAAAAAATCAAAACAATTACATTTCCGTTTCTAAGAAGCCCTGCCCTTTACTCGCTAAAGGATATTTCGAGGTGTTTTTTCACGGAATATATTTCTTGAATTTTGAAATTACAAAAATGCATTCACGTGACAGGCGAAATGTGTGTGACCTATGACATTAGAACAAAATAAATGTGTTTCTTATGTTTGATAACGACCACTAAAAACTTGGCTGATCAGCCTACCTGCTGCTAAGTTTCGCGAAAGCGTTCGGAGCGGTCACTGTGCGTGTAAACACGGATTATTACCATTAAAATGCCGTCCTGTGTGATTTGGTACTTTCGGTGATTTGAGTTCGACAGCCAATGGCGACGCGCATATTCTTGTGTAAGGATTTCGATAACCAATGGCGATGCGTATTTTGCTTGTGTAAGGACCAATCACATGCAGCGCTACGGGATCGCTTTACAATTATATTTGTTCTACAGTGAATTAACATTTTTTTAATTCCAAAATAATTTCTTTCCTATTTTACATGAAAAATATAAACGTTTTATAGTTTTTTGGCAGTTGTATAGCCACCGAATTGCTGACTATATAGCGCGGCACTAGTCGTAGTAACTACTGAAGGTGTTGACAAATAACATTGCAAGAGAGTAACGCCGGCAATATTGTTGAGCAATATAGTGGAAATAGTGCTAGTGTAGCAGTATAGTGGCAATATAGTGCTCAGAAAAATAGTCATATGCAATGTTTATTGTCATTTTAAGGATTATAAAAATAATTGCACGAAATTCAATTTTAATATTTTCATATAACTAAAACTCTAATAAGGAACAATGCTTAGGAAGTGTAATAGATGCGCTATTTTTTTATATTACCTATAGGAGTTTTGTGGTATTAAAATATAGTACAAACTGTGAAGAACAATAGCGACTTTGTCTGGCAATAGTGTAGGTTACTAAATGTCAAAAAAAAAAAAATTAAGTAATCAGACGCTGACACCAGGGGGGGGGGGGTGCAGTTTCCCCCCAGTTCCTGAACACAACTGAACCAAAATTGGAAGGCTGATTACGTATCTTGCAAATGGATAGCGATATCTAATATCTCGCAATACACTTGCTTAATTCGTATCGCTGCAAAGTAATAACAATTTGTGATTTAAAAGCGAGTATCGCGCGATTTTTGCCATCGCTAGTCTTTTGCGCGATACGTGATCAGCCTGCCGATATCCGAGCATATTTTAGTCCCCAAAATTAACCGCTTGAGTCGGAGTAACACTCAAGTTTGACTTGAGTAGGGCTGTTTTACGTGCCTTCAGACTTAATACATTCGAATAATTATATTTGTCGTCGTATCTAATATGAATAGCTTATCTTTCAACTAAATTGTATACATACATGTATTGAACTTTGTACAGCATGATTCAGAAAGGGGATACCAAACTGTAACCTGCGCTGCTTTACCGCATTTTTACTCACTATGTGATATTTTTATTTCGTTATATGTAATCTATACCTACCTAAAATGCATATAAAACATTTATATCAATTTTATGTTACCCAATAATTGTAAATACCTATTGCTATACATATTATTATATAGCAGTGATAGCCAAGTTGGTAGAACGCTTGCCTCGGTAACGAGGATCGCAGTTTCAAACCCCCGCTCGCACCTCTGGGATTTCTGGATTTCATGTGCGAATCTCATTTTCAACCATGATTATCACTTGCTAAACGGCGAAGGAAAACATCGTGAGGAAACATGCATGTCTGAGAGAACTCCTCGAAAGACGTGTGAAGTCCGCCAACCCGCACTGGGCCAGCGTGGTGGAATCCCCCTCGGCCTAATCCCCCTCGCATTGAGGGGAGGCCCGTGCCCAACAGTGGGACATTCAAAGGGCTGGTATTATTATTATTATACATATTAAAATCATTCCTTGTTATCAGTTCTGGTTATCAGTTTGTAAAGGTGCTTCTAGGCTGAACAACCACTTAATTTTGTAGTTAACCTACTTTTTAAGCGCTCGGTGTAACTATTTTGTGATTTATATTTATTAAGAAAGAATTGAAAATCATAAAACAATTATTATGGTAAGTCAGAATTTCGATATGCCAATAAAGAAAAATTCTCACAGAAATCACAGTTGTCAGTTTGGTGGTACCAACATTTTTTTTTTTAAATCGACGTTTCGAGATTCTTCATCAAGGTATACTATTTTCTGAATCATTGTGTATAAATAAAATTTAAATGCGAAATAATATTGGTAAACCTAAACGAGTATAAATTAAATGAGCTGAAAAACTAATTCATTATAATTGATGTCGAAAAGTTTTATCGAAAATATTTTTTACGTATTTCGTTTTGTTTTTTCTAAGTACCTATTTAGTTCCTTGCTCAATACTCATGTATATGCGTGAATATTATTTTGCATTTTTAAAATAGGACTCTATGTAATTTGAGCAATGGATTTTGAATAATAATAATTTAATTGCTTAAAAGTTGTCCACACGTAATAGTAAGTGCTTTGACTGTGTTGGATCGCAATCGGATGTGACGTCAATGGTGTTGTAACCTCATTGTCCTGTAGTGTCTTATCTAAGTTAATTATTTCATTATACAAGATGTAAGTATTATATGATATGTATATTTTATGAAATAAATCTGAAATTATTATATCCTTAATTCAAAAGCTTGCGCAAGTTATTTAAATATATTCTAGTGAAGTTTTATGTGTTTTATTATGTCAAGCAGTACGTCAAGTGCGAGATTATTCGTAAGCTAACCGTATACTTTATAGTCTACCGTATTTAGACATTTTGTATGGCGAATTGAAAGTTTTAAATACCGTCCGCTAGAGGCGTTGTTCAATTCTCCATACAAAATGTCTAAATAAGGTAGACTATAAAGTAGACGGAGATAGAGACACCCCCTCAACTACACGGCGCTCTATGGAGATGCTTCCTCGTCGTGACATTTAACCAAAGTAAGTCAGGATACGAGATTGAACTTTGGAAATTAGACGCTGTCTGATGCCGAGTTCGAGTAAGGATTTTTCTTCAGCACCACATTTTTAGAGCGTCTAACTTAACTCTGTTTTGGTTAGTATCATTAAATGAGCATATAATTGTATTAAGTGGCGTACCTAACTATGATTCATCATCCAAAGATCATTAACATGACTGCACTTCTTCTTTTTTTACGAAATGAAATGCGATAAAATAAAATGGATATGAAAATGGCCTCACCCACAACTTAGCGGGTATCTTGCCAATGTCAAGTAATTAATAGCAATAAAACATTCAATAAATACACATTATAAATAAAATAATGGATGTGACATGATATGAAAATGGCGAATCCAAAACCCCGACTGCACTTCAAACATCATACCTAATTTACATTGACACGTCAGAATAAAATTGAAATTGTCACCTTATCAAAAGATTATCGTTATCAATGATAATTGGTGTACGGATAACCCACGAATTATGTTATCAGTGTTGTGTCGGATATGAATAATGGCGGTGACAAGACGCGGTTACATTTTCGGTGCTTTCCTACTTGGAGTTCTCTCAGTGCTGTTAATATTGGTTGCTATATCTAGTGATAGTTGGGTAAGTGGGTACTTAAGTAGTATAAACTCTTCGTACGAACCATCAGGTTATGCTATGCTATAATAATATCGCCAGACGAACACACCCATTGTACGATACCAAACTAAGCAACGAAACTAACTAGAAACTAAGCAAGCATTATGGGTACCGTACAATGGACTGGGACCGCTCCCGGTGTTTAATACTTATGTAGCGTCCACTAAAACAGCACCACAAGCTACACAAATGGCACTGCAGACGCCTTTAGGACAATAGACAATTCTCATCACAATCCTGAATCGCGCTATAAAAGTTTTCAAAGCAAGTAACATATATACAAGATCCCGACAGTAATCGTTGGGGGAAACTATGACACTAGGACGTCAACCATCTCAGTCCTCCCGTTACCATGGTTGAGGTAAAGCGTCGGGAACGTAAAAATCATAATATAAACGCGATAAAGTATTTAAATTAGTTTTATTTCAATGTGTAGTATTCGCGTGAATACCTATAAGAAATCAATATTTTTTCTGAAAGTTAAGTACGATCGGACACGTGTCTAGTACCTACCTAGGCACTTAATAGAAGTATTATTTCAGGTAATATCAAGTGCGACAGCTGAGCTCCAAGTGCAGGACAGTAGCATTAGGTATGGGTTGTTCAGAGGAGAGATCACGTTACAAGAATTGGGAACACCTAATATAAACACGCTATACAGTAAGTAGGATTATGACGCCAAAAATCTATTAAATAAGATTTAAATTTCAAATACGGATTAAGTTTATAGCACCACTGACATTCTAGAAATATTATGTGGGATTGTCTCTAAGTGGCTGAGAAAGTACCCTTTCGGCTTTCCATTTATCCCAGTCTCCGTCTGGAACCAACTCAAGCCAGTTCAGGGACCTTAGTGTGAGTTTCCAACTTGATCAAATACCGATTAAGTTGTCAAATAAAACGTAAAGCTTAACATTTTTGTTCGGAGCGCTGCTGTGAAATATGTGAAAAAGATTTGATCACACGATCGGTATTCGATACTGTCAAAACTTGTACTGAGATTACTTTTGTCTGTATACAATATATCCATACACGTTAGATAAAAGTATGCTGGTGTTAAACATCAAATCCAAAACCGCATTCCAATCCGTCCAGTGGTTCTCGAGATTAGGTAATTTATATTACACACAACAAATAGATGCGACCCGTCACAGGTTTCTCTATTTCGTGATTTTAAGCCGATAAAGCTATTTCTTGGCCGACTTTTTCAGTGACATGTATAACTGAATTGAACGCTTGCGCATTGAGCTGTAAAACTGAAGAAGAGGCTAGAATTACTGAGGTAAGTTAAATTACATTATATAGATACTTGCATCCGAAAACTTAAACGCAAATCAAACATAAGGGCTTCTTTGTATAAAAAACGATGTGGTGGCGTCTCACAAATACATCAGAATCAGCACGTCAAGTGCGAGCTAACTGTATACTTTATAGTCTACCGTATTTAGACATTTTGTATGGAGAATTGAAAGGCGCCTCTAGTAGACGGTATTTAAAACTATCAATTCTCCATACAAAATGTCTAAGTACGGTAGACTATAAAGTATACGGTTAGCTTACGAATTATCTCGCACTTGACGCACAGAATATTTTTTATTCATGTAAACCATTAGGTACAGTACTTATAAATCGTCAAAAAAGTTACACAATCCTGAGCTACAACTTTACTACCTGTTCGGAATGCTGCCGTTCCTATGGAAAAGAACGGACAAGAAAAAAAGCAAAGGCATTGAAATTAGACATAACTTTTCCTTATACCTTTTTTCAATTTATTAAAACTTCGCCAATTTTTTTTCTTAACACCACGTAAGAAGACATATTATTGGAGGTGTTATATTTTTTAGGTCGAAGCGTTGGCGGAAGGGTTCCGACCGACTCCGGCATGCCTCGCAATCACTGACGTAGACACAACTAACCCACGTAAGAATTGGTTATCTATCCGAAATCACATCATAAAACATTACAGTTGAATCAGAATCAGAATATCTTCTAATTCATGTAATCCATTAAGTACAGTACTTATGAATCGTCAAAAAATATTACAAAATGCTAAGCTACAACACTACCACCCGTTCGGAATGCTGTTCCTATGGAGAAGAACGAATAGAAAACTCCATAGTTGCTCTTTTTTCATAAAGATCTTTTTCATTTTTACATTCTTGTGTAGGGCTAGTGCCATTAATCGGATACACATACGGGGAGTACTCCCCCTCAATGCGATGGCAGGGGGATTGGACTTGGATTGGGCAACTCCCATTGACTGCTTCAGAAGTTTATTTCTTGGGCAATGCACTCTCCTCGAAGATCCTATAAAGAGGTTCAAATCATCTCCCATTCTTATTCTTGATCGGCCTCTAAGTCGGCGTCCTATGATATACTTGGTGAAGGTACTATTCCCTTAAAACTAAAAATATTTTCCAGTGGACTCCCCTCCGGTCATATCGTTTGCATTCTACGTGTCTACGTTGGTGGTCCTCTTCCTCCAGCTGGGTGTCGCCGTGGTAGCTGCTGGGTTGGCCATCATCAACGCCACCAAGAACCCTACTGAACCCAT
The DNA here is from genome assembly GCA_905404115.1 of Pheosia gnoma. Taxonomy (NCBI): domain Eukaryota; kingdom Metazoa; phylum Arthropoda; class Insecta; order Lepidoptera; family Notodontidae; genus Pheosia; species Pheosia gnoma. The sequence goes on from FR989916.1 coordinate 1,758,795, forward strand.
ATTCGGTTTACCTGGTAAGTATTCGATGATCAGTCGAGGAATTAATGTCCTAGCGATAGCTAGTTTGTAAGCCAGCTGTAAAGACAGAACGGATTCAAAATGGGGACCACGAGTCGAAAGACGTAGGGTCGAGATGCCCTCAAAGCACTGACTGGTCATGGTTGCTCAACGCGCAATGGAGAGCCAGCTACGCGATCAAATAAGATAAGAGACGAACTAGAGCCGCATAGGTGATAAAGATGCTGTGATAGTTGACGGAGGATATAGCTCGAAGAACTAGTTGGCTAGGCTAACTAGGCTGTTGGGGCAGAAATATTCTAGAATGTTGGCCATGGTTAAGGAATTTGGAAGATATAGTGTACAGTCTCTGCAACTTGGACTGATGGCATGAAACGCATTACATGAAGCCGGTGGATGCGGTGTGGTCTTCTGGACCTAATCCAACGCAGGTAGTTATTAAATAGCCTTTGGTCAGACCCAAAAGATAAGGTATATATTGTAATCACGCTAAGACTATAGAAGTCAAGTTGCGAAACAAAATCATGGGTTGCGCGTGCGAATATTATAATGCGTAATGTGAGTACAGATGTAGGGGTAAACTCCGGATCTATGCTTCTGAAAATGTATTCACTAATATGAGCGCTATAGGCTTTGCTTCATCTAGGTACTTAAGGCAGAAGCTTATATTTTATGATTTTAATTTATTTTTCAGGGTGTCTCTGGGCGAACGGCATCGCAGCAATACTGGGTATCGTAGTACTACTCATGTTTGGCATATACTGGAGAACATCTGGATTAATGGAGCACCTCGCCATATCCTACATAGCCCTTGGCTTATTTATTGCTTCACCAGGTCTCGGGTATTCTTATTGGTAAGACACATTATTACCTGCCTGGGGCTTACCATGAACTTTTAATACGACTTGTATCACGACCTCAATTCGATTTAATTCAATTTCAATTAAAGCGGCATAGTAATACCAGCCCTTTTAATGTCCCACTGTTGGGCACGGGCCTCCCCTCAATGCGAGGAGTATATATGTTATGATATTTAAAGCGACATAATGTTCCAATTTAGGTCCTTATTTGAGTCGCATTTTTAATAGCCCATGGTAATTGGACTGGTCGTATCTACTGCGCCTACGCTTCTATAGCGCATTTATAATCATTATGTGAAGTCAGAATTTCGAAATGTCAATTAAAAAAAAAATGCTCTCAAGAAATCTCTTGTCTTGTTGGAAACAATTTATTTTTTCGTAAGCTCGATAAAAAAACAAAATGCGATAGAAAGCTTACGTACCCTTAGTGAATCAGCCTATAGAACAAGAATTCTCTTATCCTGGGGAATGACAGGATGCTCCCGGGGTGGTCAATAGAAAAAAAAGTCCACGCGCACAAGCTTTCGGGCACAGATAGTCACACAAATATAACTCTTTTATGAGCTTGCAATTTATCTTTTATACGACCATAAACTTTTTTTTATCTATGAGAATATTTTGAACCTCTGTCCTTTGAAAACAAATCTACGGATAGAGGATTTAATAGGTCGCTTCGATATAACTTACAAAGCTTCGGAAACTTATTTCCGAAATAAAGTATCGTCGCCAAAGCTTCTATCATTACAATGTATTCATTATTTCCGATATTCCCTCGAGAGTGTATTATCTATGAGGTAAATTCAGTTTTATTTTTGAGTTTTAGCTGATAACGTATTTTGGAAGCGGTAGGGAAAATATATAAATGAAATGGCCTATTTAATGGGATTGTAGTGACGTGACACAATTATTAAGCAAATCTTTCTGAGTATAATAGATAGAATATACTTCTATGAGCTGATTAGATCAGTGGATAGTAAGCATGCTTGCAGTGGCGTGGCTGGGTCTTTATTTGATGTGGACAGCATGCAGGTTTGCGAAACCCTCTGTTGACATAAGAGAATTGATTTTATACTTCAGTTTTTTTTTTTAGAAATGTAACCTTTTTGTAAGAACTGGATCGCAAATATTTTTATAAATTGAAGAAAGCTGCATAGGTAGGTACACCTTCAAGGCACGAGGCTCCTGAGAACGAGGAGCCATGGGCATTGGGCAATGGCCCGCGTCACCCACGCCTTACTTCGCCACTGCCTGCTGGGTCAATCGCACCACGAAACCATCCAAGTTTGGGCAGACAATAATAATATTTGATAGTCGAGCTAAAGGAACAGAAAAGCAGTGATAGCCAAGTTGGTAGAACGCTTGCCATAGAAGCATGGGTTGCAGGTTCAAACCCCAGCTCTCTCTTATCCAGATGTCATGTGCGAATTTCATATTCAATAATATTTGCTTAACGGTGAAGGAAACCTGCGTGTCTGAGAGTACCTGACTAGTTCTCGAAAGACTTGCGAAGTTATCCTTCGCGCATAGACGGGCCCGTGCCCAGCAGTCGGACGTAATGGGCCAATTTATATTTATTATTATCAGAGAAACAAGAAGTTATTTGTTTTTTTTTGTTTCAGGGTACTAATAACGGCAATACTCTGTTCGCTGGTAAACATCGGCCTCATTCAAGGTAGAGCGTACCTCTTGGAGCGCGATCCTCCTCCGCCCACGATCAAAGTAGACAACCATTCTGATGGCACCATATTCCTGTATTAGATTTTAAAACATACTTTTACCGAGCTGCAGGGCCCCAAGTCTGCTAACACAATCGATTCATAATCGAACAGCTACCGCATAGTAACTGTCACTTATGACAGGTATGGTATGGGATATCTGTCAAAAGTGACAATTACTATGCGGTTGCTGTTCGATTATGAATCGATTGTGTTAGCTGACTTGGGGCTCAGAAATTCTGACTCATGGTTCGTCAACGAGTAATGGAGCGCAGCCTATCAGCTGTTAAAGAACTGGCATCGTCACGAACAGCGCCCGGCCATTCATTACTCGAATTACTGACGTGGGCAAGGAAGCCGCAAAGCTGAAGAGTGATTGGGCCGGCCACGTTGCACGAATCCGCAACGGTGGGCAAATCGCGTCAATACCTGGTCCCGACGTCCTAGCAAACCAAGGCGAAGATGGTTCAGCGATTTGGCCACCTTTGCGGGTCAAACGTGGCCAGAACAAGCCCAAGACAGGATTCTGTGGAGCAGGATAGGGGCGGCCTTTACCCAACAGTGGGATACACAATAGGCTAATAAAAAAAATATTGAATTTACATAGTCTGGAGTTGTATGACAACCTTAAATCTTTAAAGCTTTGTGTAATGTTGGTATGAAAATGTAGAAGTAGATAATATATAAGGTGTAATAATGACAATGTAATTATATTCTTAATTTTATAATTTACAATTAAAGTTAAACTAATTAGGAAAAATAAAATAAAAATAGTATGACAACAAACTATGTATCAAAAAGACCTTGTCCGCGTGGAATGGTGGCAAGAATGCTGGCTGCATTTCCTCGCTGTATTATCAATGTTAAATATTTTAAGGCGTTCATCTGTAGATTATAAGGATCATAATCCCAAATAACTATAAGGTATTTTTTTTTGCAATTAGCTGTTCCGGTAAACTTCTTACTCGTACCGCCTCAGAATCCAATGTATGAGAAAATGAAATATTTTTATTGTATTTTTGTTTAGTGAATCTTTCATATATTTTGATAGTTATTCTGCTATTCGGGGCAGATATAAATTCAAAAAGACAGAGAGTCAGAGATCATAAAAATTTGCCCACCCGTTCTTGAGGTATAAATGGTGTAACTAACACAACTTTGTCTTACATATATAGATTTTTAAGTGCACGGTGAAACGTGGCAAGTTAGCTTTCTTTATAAAAAAACAAACGTTCAAAACATTTTTTTTGGAATTGAACGTGATCGTTATACTGGTTACAACTAAAATGTTTAACACCCTCATTATTACATTACATATTACTTGTATTAAAATTAAACTTTATAAGAACTATCACTAACTACATGTAAATAATTTTAGTAAGCGCTTTTCCAATAAAAACATTTTTAGTTACTTTTTAATGTACTTATTACATTGTAGGTAAGTACCTACTCTCCATGTAGGTAAGGTCGCTAACCTTCAACTTATATCATATTTTCATAAATCGTGTTCAATGGCTTCAGTCCGAAACCCTTTCATGAAAAATTTCTTTTGTGAAACTTGAAAAAAAGTAATTTTTAACAAATTATCCTCACCCCACGGGTGACGAAGTATTCACGAGATGATTTGCATATAAATAAGATTTTATCTTTTGTTGTAGGTCTCTTGAATTCCTAGCCGTTAAACGTTTTCGTTTCGGGACAACGTGTTGGGGGAATCTTGTTTACTATTTCTGAAAATAGTCGTTAAGAATCAAATAAACTGCTGTTAGTACTAGAATATGAAATAAAAAATGTATCCAAAGATATATGCTCCAGGGGTGGAAGTGTTAAAGGACATAACACCGCGAGGAACCTCCTGAGAAAACTCAGCACACCTGTCTACACCGCTGTGCCGCTCACGCTAGTGTGGCCACTTATCGTCTTACATTAGGGCATTTTTAGGGGCCACCTAAAGAGTGACGAGGCACCACCTGCCAACAGTAATTACATAAAAGCTGATTATGGCATGTGTCCGCTACCCTTCCAATAGTCCTATCCCATGGGATACATCCATCCATCCAAACTTCAATCCATAGTCCCAGTTATCTTTCCATATTCCTCTAATAGTTCCTCCGCATACTGAGGTCAATTCGCTGCTTATGCTATCATTTTCAGCCGTTGACCCCAGCAGGTGGCTGACATAACATTAAAATTCTCAAAAAGGGCCTCTACGTGTTGAACTTATATCCCTGCGCAAACCTTCATCATTATGTGAAGACAGAATTTCAATATGTCAATTTAAAAACAAATTGTGTTCTCAACAACATTACAATTGTTTGTGTTTTTTTTTCTGACGTAGGTACTTTTCGAAATGCTGACTTTACGTAATGATAACAAATGCGCTGGAGAAGCGCAGGTTCATAGGTTAGTCTAGCCTTTGTAAATCAGCCTGTATAATCATCTAATAGTACAGGTACAATATCCTGTTATCATTGGTTGATTGCATGCAAATTGGAGCTGACGTGCGGACATGAGTGCCTTGGGTGAGGGCCCAAGGGATGGACTTATGGCTTCTTATAAAAAAAAATAGACCTCTCAACCGAGACGGCTAATTAGTACCTGAAAATACAGCCGTGCTATTCTGAAACACGCTTCAGGTGCCTACTTACATCCATACAACATATACAGGATGATTTTTTCGAGTCTGCGTGGATGGCCAAATCCTAAACAAATAGGTAATAGCGAGAAATGTTTAAAGGACTCTCGAGACTTTGATGAAGACTAAAACAGTACCAATAGATATTTGAAAAAATAATTTTCCTAGGCAGGAATTGAACCCGTTGAATTGGCAAAATACCAAAATACAATATTATTGCACCATCCGATAATGTAGTTCAAGTTCTAGGAAGTGATGACATATGCCCACTTGAAAAATTCAGCCTGAAATATACATTGAAACATCTGTATCGCAATAGTGACCAGAAGTATCGATATGTAGTATTCGCGTAAATATAAGAAATCAAGATATGAAATTAGTCTTGCAAAAATGACCAGAAGTGTCAAGGTTGTGAGATTCGTCTTGCAATAGTGACAAAGTTCTAAGGTTCGTCTTGCAATAGTGACTAGACGAGTCGAGCTTGTAAGATTCGTCTTGCAATAGTGACTAGACGAGTAGAGCTTGTAAGATTCGTCTTGCAATAGTGACTAGAAATGTCGACGTTGTAAGCTAGTCCGTTCAGACAATAGTTTTACTACCTATACTCATTATTCTCAACCTTTGCACCACAAACGAAGTAGTGAAGGATCCCAAGTATCCACCGACCGGCTCAGACGGCCACAGCAATTTAAACTCTGCCATCAATCATTCCTGGGTACTACGAGTTAAGGGTATGGCGCTGACGGGTGAAGGTAATGATTTTTTTGGAAATATTTCAATGTATCACGATAAGGTCTAGTGGTATTTTTTTTTTAAATGAGAAGACGTGACTTTCTATATATGAGTGGGTTGGATATTATGTAAAGTCGACCACGTAATTCCTTAATCACCTTATGGTCGAATATAATTTGCACCTCATTTTATGGTAGCAAGTTTTGAAATTACATCATTTGATTTCGTATATTTACGCGAATACTACACATTTAAATAAAACTAATTTAAGGATTTTATCGCGTGTATATTATGATTTTTACGTTCCCGACGTTTCAGCTGCTTTACAGCAACCATGGTCACGCAAGCAACAACTAAATATGAGAGTACCCCGATCAAACTATGACACTAGGACGTCAACCACTTCAGTCCTCCCGTAACCATGGTTGCTGTAAAGCAGCCGAAACGTGTGGAACGTAAAAATCATTATAAACGCGATAAAATCCTTTTAATTAGTTTTACTTCAATACGTCATTTGACTTAGAACATTCCAAGTTTCATACTTACACTGAAAAAACTATATATATATATATATATAGTATATAGTTCCTAAAGGCAATCGTACAAGCTTCAAACTTACAAAACCTTTTTATATGACCAACTCTGAGGTATTGACAAAAACAATTTCATCCACTTTATCCGGATTCCAGATCAGAAATGGATCCATATCTCCGGATGTCCGCACCGCTCTTGGGATTTCCCGGTTGACGCGATCGCATTCACTCGACTGAAAAATTGACACGGATAAAATGACCTGAAAAAGTTTTTGGAAATATGTTTAATGTTTATGGCCAGGGTCAAGTGTGATATTTTTCAGTTACCTAACGCTTTAATGCAATCATTGTTCTGAAATTTACTTATTTTCAGATAACTTATCAAACAACGCATACTCAGAATGAACCGACCAGTACCTGAAGCACAATCCTTTTTACGTACTGTTTCGGTAGCGTAACATCATCCATCCCTCTCACACCACAGATTTCATTAACAAGTGCGACAGTGACAGCATGTTTTATCGATGACGTAACGATTATATTAGGAGTTCTACCCTACTGATTTGTTTTCAATACATAAATAAATATCGCCACACGAACACAACAACTATACGGTCCCACACTAAGCAACGTTTGTATTATGGGTACCGTACAATGGACTGAGGGTGAATCCAGTATATACCTATATAGATATTAAACATCAATGACACGGGTACAAACATGCGTGCTCATCACACAAAGTTTGTGCCTATCAGGATACGAACTTGGGACCCTCGGCACAGAAAGCAGGGTCACTATTGCAGGGGGATTAGGCCATAGTCCACCACGCTGGCCCAGTGCGGGTTGGCGGACTTCAGACATCTTACGAGAGGTTCTCTCAGACATGCAGGTTTCCTCACGATGTTTTCCTTCACCGTTAGTCAGTATGAGAGCGTGCAAATTATTATGGGTACACAACACACAGACACAATCCATACATAACAGTAAGCGGTTCGTGTCCGCACATCAAATCATTTGTTTACGATATACAGATTGATTCAGAAAAGGTATACTAAGCCTGCAACCTGAGCTATTTTAGCGCATTTTGTCATTGTAGAATATCGATATGTAGATAATAAATAATAAATATCGCCATACGAACACACCAACTATACGGTCCCACATTAAGCAACGCTTGTGTTATGGGTTCCGTACAATGGACTGAGGGCGAACTCAGAATATAATACTTATACCTATACATATTAAACATCCATGACTCGGGTACAAACATTCGTGCTCATCACACAAAGTTTGTCCCTACCAGGATTCGAACCCGGGACCCTCGGCGCAGAAAGCAGAGTCATTACCACTGCGCTAATCAGGCCGTCAGATTAAAAATAAAACCGACAAAATGACGTTGTTATAATAGCGTAGGTATTATAGCTTCTACAGGAGCTATATACTACGCTATTATTGATTTTTCGTATATGTGTCAGACGAAGAAATATTGCCGAAGTGTCGCGAACAATATATTTAAAGTAAAAAGAACAAGCTTAAAGTAAAAGATATTAAAAAAAAAGCAACCATGGAGTTTCTTGCCCGTTCTTCTCCATAGGAACGGCATTCCGAACGGGTGGTAAACTAGTAGCATAGTATTTTGTAACTTTTGACGATTCAAAAGTACTGTACTTAATGGTCTACGTGAATAAAAAATATTCTGATTCTTATTTGCGTAGAAGGTACACGCGAATCTCGTCCTTACGTAACACGCGAAATCGCGCCTACTGCATTAATCGGCTTGGTGTTTTGGACTTCAAAAAGTTGTTCGTGACAGTCTGCCTATATTATTTCTTCTTCTAAGATCTGAATATACTCGAATCATGGGATAACCGCTGCGGCTTTAATTAAAGTCGACACGGTGACAGCTTATAGCCCGAGTCAATATTTAAGATGCTATCATCCCGAGAAATTGATGATTTCCCACGGGATTGTAAAAAAGAATTATATCAAAATATACTTGGCGGGTTTTATTGAGACTGAGGATGAGGGTTGGGTAAAGTTGAGGGTTTTATATTATATACAGGGTGTTTCGTAACGAAAACTGTTACCACGGATTCAACTCATAATTCTTTAACACCCTAAGTTGGAATTTTTCGTCAATGTTTTCATGAATTATACGAAATATTTTCAGTATTAATAAATTTATTGTAGCACGAAATTATAATGAAGGAATATCTCAACAAGATTTTAAATAAAAAAAAAATATTTAGACCTGAAACTGTAATGTAAGTTTGAACTCGAAACGCTCGCGCGCCATGTCGGAATTTGCACGGAGCCTTGCGTTGTGATCGCCTTGTTTACGATACATTGCGTGCTCTAAAATAACAACATTCGTAACCCATGACTTTCGACATCAATGAATTCTATAATTTTATTGTAGGCATTAAGTATGGCTTGACACACATAGTGATATAAAATGAGCTAAATAAGACCGTGTTCCAGGCTTTATATACCCATTCTGAATCAATAAATGTATAAATAAAGGCCGGGAACATGACGACACAACGCATGCGGGCAGTGCGTGCGAGTTCCGATATTGACGTCATAAATAACATCCAACCTTACCTGTGGTGTCGTGCACATGGGGCTCTTTGCCACGTGCGAATGGGTGGGGTTCCAATGGCCGCGTCTTGGTTGAGTATTGTTAACCGTCCACTTAAAAACTAGTGGTAATATATTTTTGCTTTCAAATTTTCTCGCAGTTGTGGGTTCGTCGACCTTAAGGAATTTACAAGAGAATTAATTAAAACACATTCAAAAATATGCAACAGATATAACTATTAGATCCCATTATGATTATAAAAACGTTAAAAAAATATGTAAAAAAACATAAAATAATTAAAGCGCAATACTAAATTTCCTGAAAATTCAAAATAAAGAATAAATAAACACCAAAATAAGGAGCTGACCACTGTCCGAGGTGACGTGGCCGAACATGCAATCAGACATAGACAATTATATAAAAAACGCTTACGTCAACGTAATGCTTCTCCTCTTCTTCTTTCTTTACGAAATGAAATGCGATGAAATAAAATGGATATGCAAACGGCCTCACCCACAACTTAGCGGGTATTTTGCCAATGTCAAGTAATTAATAGCAATAAAACATTCAATAAATACACATTATAAATAAAATAATGGATGTGTCATGATGATATGAAAATGGCGTCCTAGGTGACCCTTACTTCTGCCGATAGTACTTGTTTTTTTTTAATTTGATACTTCGCTCAACGCTGGCACTGGGGACCCAAACAATCATGTAGCTGTGGGGGCCATAAATCCCGTCTCTCGAAAGTGCTCGTATATTAGAATTGATTCACACACACACGTAGCATACTGTTCCCAATGGATGCATTTTTTTATTATTTCTTATTTTATGTTCCTTTATATTGTTCAATATGCTCACTCAATCGGTATCAACTGTCCCCTTGGGAGCGAAGGACCATTTAAGTATTTGGATTACGTACATTAAATTTCAATTTTCTTGATAATCTTAGTGGTTCTTTAATCAATGGGGTATTATCATATTTATGGATAAAAAATATTTTCATTCCGATTCTAATATTGATAAACTCCATTGTCTACTGTTAGATAATGGTTGAATTCAGAATTAGAATCAGAATATTTTTTCTTAATGTAAAGCATTAAGTATAGTACTTGTGAATCGTAAAAAAAGTTACAAAATGCTAAGCTACAACTTTACCACCCTTTCGAAATGAGAAGAATGGGCAAGAAACTCCATGGTTGCTCTTTTTAAAACAGATCTTTTAAATTTTTGAGCAGTACATTGTTATGGGTATGTGAGAACAATGTAGGAACGGCTAGGCAGACTTTAGCAGCTGGTCAAAAAAAGTTTTAACTCTAAGTATATAATTACAAGTTAATAGCCACATGATTCCCAGATTTACAAATTACTTTTGTATATTGAAATAAAACAAATCTTAAGGATTTTATCGCGGTTTATTTTTTATTCTACGTTCCCGACGTTTCGGCTGCTTTGCAGCAACCATGGTCACGGGAGGACTGAGGTGTTTGACGTCCTGGTGTCATAGTTTGACGGGGGTACCCTCATATTTAGTTGTTACTTGCGGTCCGATTTTATTTCAATGTGTAGTATTCGCGTAAATATAAGAAATCATTACTTTTGTATATATAGTACTTTTGTATTCGTATCAGTTGCCACCGAAACGTGAAACAACCTCAGCATTTTTGACCACTGCAATCCAATTTGACCACGGCAATCCAATTTATATTTAGATATTGTATGCATGGATTATTGGATATCAGTTACTTAATTTTGAACGTTTAACATACTAGAGCTAAAGAAAATAAAGAAACTTTTGTGACTTGCATGATATGAATAGCGAAAAAAAATACTGTAAAAAAGATAAGTGTGCTGAGTTTCTTGCCGAATCTTCTCAGTAAAGGTCGCGTTCCGATCCAGTTGTAGAGTTAGGAAAACGATTTTTTTTTTGCCGAAACCAACTAGAATCTTCATTGTATTCTGGATACCATACTTACTGTTTTAACCAGCTGCTAACGTCTGCCTAGCCGTTCCTACATTGTTCTCACATATCTATAACAGTGTACTGTCAAAAATGTAACAGATATTTTTTTTAAAAGCAACTATGGAGTTGAAATAAATTGAAATAAAACTATTTTTAAGGATTTTATCGCGTTTATTTTTTGTTTGAACTATGGAGTGTCTTGCCCGTGCTTCTCCATAGTAACGGCATTCCGAACGGGTGGTAAAGTTGCAGCTTAGCATTTTGTAACTATATTGACGATTCATAAGTACTGTACTTAATGGTTTACATGAATAAAAAATATTCTGTTTCTAAAAACCAAGCATCAGTGATATTGTATGTATCGGCTATCTCTAATCACCCTTGGTGTACTAAACGGAATATTGTAGGTGCAATTTACACCGGTGTGCTCCGATAAAAGCTTTCAGACCATAATATAATCTGAGTGTCTAATATTCAATTTCAGGCGTGCTGAAACCGCATTACAGACTCCTAACATTTCCTACCACATCGTACAAATTGTAATAAAGTCGAGATGAGTTTCGTCTCAAAACAATTTTTCACTTTTCTCATATACCATGCACTAGTGTTGCCAGCTACTAACTCTGGAATGAGACTTGAGTATATTACGACTTCGTTTATCTTTCAGTACAGTATAGGCAGACGAAGACCTTGTCTTAAGGGCAGTTCATGTTATGATTATTCTTTCCAAATTATGCTGAATTCTGAATAGATAATTATTATATTATATTACTGCGTAAATCGGACCGCAAACAACAACTAAATATGAGGGTACTCCAGTTCTGACAATGACACTAGGACGTCGTGCACCTCAGTCCTCCCGTGACCATGGTTGCTGTAAAGTAGACGACAGAGTTGGTACCCTACAAGTGCCGTTTGAAGATGAAGAGAAATATGTAATGTAACAATGAGGGTGTTAAACATTTAGTTGTAACCAGTAGGTAATAACGACCACGTACATTTAAAAAAAAAATTGAAAGGTCTGTTATTTTTTTTCAAAAAAGCTAACTTGCTACGTTACACCATGCACTTAAAAATCTATAGATATAAAACAAAGTCGTGTTAGTCACACTATTTATAACTCAAGAACGGGTGGGCCGATTTTTATGATCTTTGTTTTTTTTTTATTTGTCTCCGCCCCGAATAGCAGAACCAGTAGTTTTTTTAGATATTCTTACACTACTGAGGCGATACGAAGTTCGCCAGAACAGCTAGTAGTGTCATAAAAATAATGTCTCCCGTTTGCAGGATACCTGGTGCCACTACCGAAGGCCACCTCAACCGGGGAGTCGGACGGGCGTTTTCATCAACTCGTATAATATTCTTTATTATTGTCCCCATAAGGGCGCTCAGCCCGAAATGTAGGACGGACCTCTTACACCAACGGAAGTTTGAACGAGTATAATGGATCATTTTGCTATGCTCCACTTGGGTCTTATTGGCGAACAAGGGAAAATGGAGTGACCTTTGCTCTTAGCCGACATTTTTACGCGATGGGTATACATAGTTCATAGTTCCAATGTGTTTATAAATCCATATTGTAAATATTTGATTTCTCAAGACACTAAGAGCACTTTCTGCGTAGATCGGACCATCCTTCTGTATACAGTATATCAAGTGCGAGATTATTCGTAAGCTAACCGTATACTTTATAGTATACGTATTTAGACATTTTGTATAGAGACTTGAAAGTTTTAAGCACCATCCGCTAGAGGCGCTGTTCAATTCTCCATAAAAGTGTCTTAATACGTAAATATACTATAAACTATACGGTTACCTTACAAATAATGTACAATTCTACTTTAGGACGATTGGTTTAATTTTAAAATCGCCTTATATGACTTTAATTTATAATCACGAAAGAATGCGCCGTTAAAAGTGGAAATCAATTGTAGGTCCCAAGCGGAGCAAACCATGTGTAAAAATGGCAGTTTTTTTTTGTAGCGATATTGGCGGGTACACGGTTTGCGTAATGGAGTGACATTTGCGGCGTCTGTGACAGGAGATTACATTGTATTAGGGTTCAGTATGAACGCTCTTAACAAGGAACGCAACACGAATTTTAAATTGATACATTTTTAAAAATAAATAAATATCGCCAGACGAGCACGCCAACCGCACAGACCTACACTAAGCGACGCTTGTATTATCGATACCTTCCATTGGACTGGGGCCAAACCCATTATATAATACTTTATAGATATTAAACACCCATGACTCGGGTAGAAACATTCGATCTTATTACACAAAGTTTGTCTTTACTTGTACTCAAACCGGGAACGCTAAGCACACACTACCAAATGCGGCAACATGAATGGCTGGTGTGTGTTCTTGTGTGTGTCTGGTGTGTTGTTAATTATTAGGAATAGTCGAGATATACAAGCACGGGGCCCGCTAGCGCCATCTATATCTATGCGTTTGTTGGTGTGTTCGTCCGGCAATATGATTATTTATTTTCGGAAAAAAATGTTTTAGTCCACCGAGTATATACTCGGTGCACAATTTATTTATATATACAGAACCCCTACTATTAGAATACAGCTCTACCTTGCAATCATTATTCAGTGTTCTCAAACAATTCCCTTTCGAACAGCCATCGCAGTAATGAAATGTCAAATGGTCGACAACGAGGGAACGCTTCACATAATTCAATTTGCTTTCATTCATTCGGGCTGCTTTATTATAGCGGATACGGCTCAAATTAAAGACTATAAATTAATGAATATATTAATAGCTACGCAAAATACAAATTATATAGGATATATTAATAGAAGTATGCTACTCTATACAATATAAAGTACTTCATAATGATTTCATTTTGCGTAGTTTCATATATGTTTTAATATAAAATTAAAGACTAATTTAAGAAGATATACAGTGTGTAAGGGGCATGGTAACGAAAACTTTGGGTAAAGGATACACTTAATGCCTATAATAAAATTATAGAAATAATTTATGTCGAATGTCATGGGTTTACAAATGCTGTAATTTTTGAGGGCGCAATGTATTGTAAACAATGCGATCATAACGCAACGCTCCGTGCGATGACCGACGCGTGCAAGTAACGAGCACGCTCGAGCGTATCGAGTTTTAATTTACATTGCGGTTTTAGATCTTAATTAGTAATTAATGATTTTTTTACCGCTATTATGATTACATGATAAAATCAATTTTAAAACGCTGAAACAAAAGCGTTCAATCTTAGATTGACGGAAAATTCCAACTTTTGGGGGGGGGGGGGGGGGTATAGAATCATGAGATGAATGCATGCAATATTTAAAAAGATTGAAAAACTATTACCTACTTTACAAACATACCAACCTATATGTCAAGATTCGTCTCAGACGAAGAAATAATACAGACAAACTTTACATTATAGGCAAGTATTTGATCTCGATCTCACCTGATGGTAAGTGACGATGAGATCTACGATGGAGCATACTTGCCTAGGTAGGAAGGCGGCAGTAGATAAGAGACGCTACATTCACTAGGCACATGCAGCGCAACTGATCTGACCCGCCATCCATGAATGGCAACACCGAACATCATGCCGGAACACGGCTAGGCCGCTTGGCGACATGGCTTTGTTCAGTGGGTGGTGACTAGCCACGGCCGAAGCCTACCACCAGTAGAGTTGTCACCTGGTTGGCACCACCCAGGGTCACGTGTAGGGTATCTCGAGGGTACTTAATTCTCCTACGGACGAAGGTGACTCGACCCCAAACAACAAACAAACAAACTGAAACGAATAACATATTTTAGCACAAAAATCGATGTGTTTGTGTACACGCGAATAAGCGTGTACGTAAGTACGAAATTCGCGTGTCTGTTTTATTTCTTCGTCCGAGGTGTTCGTCCAAAGAATGAGGGATTCCAGAACGCGTTGCAGACTCTTCGGAGTTGGTATGTTATTTTAAAACTTTGATATAATTGTGCAAAGTCGGTCATTCGTAGGTATGGTGATTTTCTTGCGCAAACTTTACAATAGTAATTCTTGGTGGTGTTGCAAGTAGTGATTATCTAACCTACTACGCTATTGAAATACATTTAAGTATATACTCCCTGCGTATATAACGCGAGACAGAGCAGCAGTTGCGCTGTGCAGCTTAGTTTTATGTAAGCGTAAATAACACATCTAATTATTTTTTATAGTAACGACGGTGTTTTTTGTTTTAGAAAATGGCATCACCCACCTTTGGGTAGGTATTTTGCGAATGTCAAATGGAATTATTATTTTTCATATCAAATATGGGAGATTCTATGCACGCCTAATCCTTAGAGTAGGCCTAATAAACCCTCCCTAACCCTATCAGTAAAGTTGTGGATACTTTACTGACAAATTACCGAACTTTTGGGAGAACTGGGAAAGTCGTGTTTTACGATTTGATTACTTTTGACCTACCCACTGATAGGAATATGTCAATTGATAGGTTAAGTCCTTACCTACTAGTTACCTATTTCAATATGATTTCAATCATAGGTTTAGTTGAGATGTATATTTAATCTATTTATCTCTTGATTAATTTTGCTAAAATAATCTGAATTATGTCTATAAGTACATGATCCAGATACAGAATGTTGGCAATGCTTTAAATTATAACTCTGATAGATGCGCCCCGCGGTGCTACCTGCGATTAAAAAGTATGAAAAATTAAAACAAATCTATACCACGGAACCATGCATTTTACCGGGATAAAAAGTAGCCTAGGTGCTTTTCCAGACTATAATCTATCTCTGTGCCTAATTTCATCCAGATCCGTTCAGCCGTTTCGCGTGATTGAGTATCAAATATCCATCCATCCAAACTTTCACATTTATAATATTTGTGGGATATATGAAGGGATTTTGAATATAGCAATTGTTCGTTCTGACGCTAATTATGAGCGGATTAAATCTGCATTAGAGAGAATTGTCAATGTCCATCGAACCAACCAAATATATTTGTGGGATCCTAAATGAAAGGAATCACTGTCCCACAGCCACCCACAGTGTAAATTATTGAGATAAGCCGTGTACAAATGCTTCCACAATCATTTGATAATAGCCCATCTCATTGAAATAAAACGAATTTTACATTCCCGACGTTTAGTCCTCCCGTGACCGTAAAGCTGCCGAATCGTCGGGAACGTAAAAACATAAAATAAACGCGATAGAATCCTTAAAATTAGTTTTATTTCAATGTGTAGTATTCGTGGTATTATAAGAAATCAATCGTGGACGGCCTGATTACTGCAGTTGGTAGTGACCCTGCTTTCTGTGCTAAGGGTTCCGGGTTCGAATCCTGGAAGGCACATACTTTGTGTGATGAGCCCGAATGTTTATACCCAAGTCATGGATGTTTTATATCTATAAAAGTATTATATACTGAGTTCGCCTTCAGTCCATTGTACGCTACCCATAATACAAGCGTTGCTTAGTGTGGGACCGTATAGCTGGTGTGTTCGTCTTGCGATATTTATTTATTAATTTAATATTTGCATGATATTGATTGGCGGTATAAAAAATACTGTAAAAACCTGCTGAGTTCCTTGACGGATCTTCTCAGTCGAGGATGCGTAAAGAAGAATGAGTAGAATAAGTAAGAGAAGAATTACAATCTGTACGATTCTCGTAGGCCTGTACGAAATAAATGATTCGACTCAATTGAGATCAAGTTATTTAAAATAGATTAATACTGTAAGGAAAAATAAATTCCATTGAAATGTTACCTGCCTATCTTTTGTAGGTATTGGCGGATAAAATGAAAAACAAATATCTATTCGTACCAATGTTTCCAATATCGCTTTTATCTCGAAAACAATCCGCCGATTTAATTAAAACACGTACCGACAGTTGTTACCGAATGTCTGCGAAGAGAATAATAAAATAATAACTAATATGTCCCACTGGTGGGCGCGGGCCTCCCCTCAATGCGAGGGGGGGGGGGGGTGAGACCATCCACCACACTGGCCCAATTTACACAATTATTTTATACATCAACCACGTGATCCATATTACTTACATGTGTTAAAATATTTTACACAATTTTTGTTATACCTTATAATATATTAGTTAATAAGTTCTCTTTGAATAAAACCGGGTATCACTGGACCCGCGCCACAAACTCGAGAAACTAAATCTTATGTCGTTCACGGCGTGAGCAGATAACGCGAATATTTCGTTGTAGCGATATAAATTTGAGGGGAAATTATCGTTCAGATTAGACAAACATCAAATTGTGCAGACGCCTTGCTTGATAATATTGATAATAAATTTGATGTTGCCGAGATTTTTTTGATGTTGAAAATAAATTGATAAGAAATTTGTATTGTGTAGATATTTTTCTAGCACCCAGCATAATTTTATTTCTTTATTAAGGCCTCGTGCCTATCTCTGTGAGTTGGCTTAGATTGTTTCAGTTACCTTTCCATTTTTAACTGACTTCAAAAAGGAGGAGGTTCTCAATTCGGTTGTATTTTTTTATTCAATTTAGTCGCTTCGCCGCCACGCCTCATGCTGATTTTCTACTCCCATTGTGTATTGGACATTTTAAACATAAATAAAATTATGTTAGCGATCCCAGAAAGTGTATGCAGAGGTGCACCACATTGCACCCACATTTAATTGGGGCAGAGCACATTGAGGGGAATTGAAATAAAACTAATTTTACAGATTTTATCGCGTGTATATTATGTTTTCACGTTCACAAAACGTCGGATAAAACATAATCTGTAAAATTAGTTTTATTTCAATGTGTAGTATTCGCGTAAATATAAGAAATCAATTTTGAGGGGATTTTACGCTATAGTTCTCTACGCTGACATAGTGCGGTTTTCTGAAGTTTACACGGCTTTTCAGACATTCAGGTATCCTCGCATTGTTTGACCTCATCGTACAGCAAGTGATAATCATTAAAAATGAAAATACAAAAATCCCAGAGGTGCAAGCCGGGGTTTGGCCTTGTACATTTCGGTTTCAATACGAGCGCTCTACCAACTTGGCTCTACCAAATTGGTTGGTACACATTTTTCAAGAATTATTTTCATCACGTAGCCTCCGGATTGAGAGTTTTCATTTTTCAATTTGGAATGCCAAAAGTTGGCGTCAGCATCGTTTCAGAAACTGCCACGCACGGCCGCCTCGGAAACATTAACTTTTTTACGACAGAACCACACGAATATAAACTGTTTTTTCGTGAACATTATAATGTTAACAGGACGGCATAGTGAGTACCAAAACTCGATCACCGCGTTGCAGATGTAAATTCAGCATAAAATCCTGAAACGGACTATAAGAGTTTTACTAGAACGTAAGATATATACAAGATCCCGACAATAACCGTTGGGGCATAGTGGCCTCCCCGCCAGGCATACCACCCGCTTGGCTGGAAGATCTTCCGGTAGAGCCTGGTAGAGATCGCTATTAGTGATAAAGCCGCCCATTGTGACACTCTCTGGATAAGTTAAGTAGGTTTTTGTAATTTTGTATTCATTTTATGTGGTGGAACAATAAAGTGTTATCTATCTATCTATCTTCTCTTTTCCGCTAAAGTATCATTATGGCGGTCACCAAAACGTGGATGGTCAGCGCCAGGGTCACTGACCTTGGTATTGCACTCCTCCACCCAAAAACTATCTGTAGATAAAACTGATTTACAAACGTAACCCTGTCTATCTAGACCTGAACCAGCACGTAAATTGGGTAAGATAGCACACCTACTTAATTTCATACGGACTCGCAAGGGGGTTTGGTTGTCGGGGCACCAATACCGTTGTGTATACG
Source organism: Pheosia gnoma (assembly GCA_905404115.1). Taxonomy (NCBI): domain Eukaryota; kingdom Metazoa; phylum Arthropoda; class Insecta; order Lepidoptera; family Notodontidae; genus Pheosia; species Pheosia gnoma. The sequence continues at coordinate 1,777,635 of FR989916.1, forward strand.
AGTCATCCCTTGTGCGAATATTTACCTTCACCACTGGAAGATGCTTATCTTACATGGTAACTAATATACAGGTACACAAGGGAGAGGGAGCGGGTTTGGGGTTGGATTGTTGTTGCTTATTATCTCTGGTTCAGAACTCCACCCCCGAACTAAGTTCCTGGCTACGGCCCTGCTGGTACAATTCCTAGAATTGCTCTCACATATCTACGAAGTCATGTTTGGTAGTGCAGCGACCACTTCAACCGTACCACAAGCTACACAAATAGAGCTGCAGACGCTTACAGAACAATAGACAAACCTGAATCGCGCTATGAGAGTTTTTGGAGCACGTAACATATATACAAGATCCCAACCAAAACCGTGGGGACATACCACCCGACTGGCTGGAAGATCTTCCCTTTACAGCTAAAGTAGTATTCAGTCCAGTACGGAAAAAGTCAACGTGTTTCGTTTCTTACAAAATAAGACAAACTTGTGAACCCTTTTATCATGTCAATAAGGCTGACAAAGAATTTGAAAATACCTGTGGAAAACCGTTTTCTGAGACGAAATAATTGTGTTTTTTTAACGTAGCCCTACGCTTTTGTCTACCACAGTTTTTACATAGTTTAGTGTTTGTACATATTGAATTGTCTTTAGACGTAAGAATAGCTTGTTGGGAAGATATATATCTTCAATTGGCTTCATTAGAATCATAATGTAAAAACAACAGAAAGTTTATAAAAAGTCGAGAGTGAACAGGTACCTTCTAGGCAAGTATGCTCCATCGTAGATCTCATCGTCACTTACCATCAGGTGAGATCGAGATCAAATACTTGCCTATAAAGTTATTAAAAAAAACCTCAATATTTCGGACTTTGTGCCGGAGTATCACCATAACGAATGTCTACGATATTTGGGACCAATATTCAGATTATAAAATAAATGCTGTACGTTGGTGAACGCATCTCTTAAAAATGGCTGGACCGATTTAAGAATATAAAAATAGTTGGTCGAATAAGTTTTTTTAAGGAAAGAAAAACGTAAAAAATGTGTAAGATAAATTGGAAAATTCGAGACAGGAGAACGTCTGTCGGGTATGGTACCCATAATACAATTACTTATTTTGGAACCGTACTGTTGTTGTGTTAGTCTGCCGATATATACTGTAAATGCAATCACCCACACCACCGTATATTCGTACATCGCGGTAAACAATGAGTGTGAGAGAAACAGAAGTAGTTTCAGCAAAAGTTGTGTAATTAAGCCGGCAGCGACGTGATCCGGTTACGGTTGGGGCAGGGACAATTAAATTTTACTCAAAATTGGGGCACAAACGTAGCGGTTTTTGCTGAGACTATAAGGTGGGCGATTTATGAAATAAAGTATTTTTTTTAACGCTTTTCCTATGAAGAGTATTTCGGCCATAGTCAACCACCCTGACCCAGTGCGGTTTGGTGAACTTCACACGACTGAATCGAAAATGAGATTCGCACGTGAAAATCCGAAAATCTCAAGATGCGAGCCGGGGTTTGAACTAGCACACACATGTTTCCAAGGCAAGCGTTCTACCAACTTGGCAATCACTATTTAAATATACAATTGATATGGGAAGCTACGCTTATTTAATGGCTTAATGAAAACCGGATAAAGGTACGTACAGCCGACATCGCATGTGTTCGCGAAATCCTTAAACAAGAGATTTGATGTGACTTTTGTTGGAATTAACGTGAAATCTCCGACGTATGTTGAAAGTTTACGTGATGTAATGTATTCTTTGTATGCAGGAAGTAACTTCGCGTCTCTGACTAGAGTTTATGTTAGAGTTTCTATAAAAGCTATGCTATTTCAAGCGATATATGTACAATAGAATAAAATAAAACTAATTATACGGATTTTATCGCATTTATGTTTTTATAGCAATAATGGTCACAGTAGGACGTCTAACGCCTCAGTCCTTCCGAGACTATGGTTGCTGTAAAGCAGCCGAAATGTCGAGAACATAAAATAAACGCGCGATAAAATTCGTATAATTGTTTATTACAATGTGTAGTTTTCGCGTCAATATAAAAAATCAACACAATAGGTTAATTTTAGGCATTTTAACTAGTAAAAGATTCTCAATTTTAATCGGCTGGTCAATCTACTGATATATTTGTATACCAATACAGTCTGTAACCTAACAAGTATGACATTTTGCATAGACCAGGGCCCCAAGTCTGCTAACACAATCGATTCATAATCGAACAGCAACGGCATTGTAACTGTCACTTTTGACAGATATCCCATACAATATCTGTCAAAAGTGACAGTTACTATGCGGTTGCTGTCCGATTATGAATCGATTGTGTTAGCAGACTTGGGGCCCAGTTATGCGATTATTTGGAGTTTCTGACAGGTAACGACTGTAAAATGACTGTCGGAGCTACTAGCTTGACTTAACTGCATGCTTTCTGACGCACGGATTAGGTATGTTGTTTTGTCTTACACTGACCTATTGGGGTGCTCTCAAATATAGTTCTATCTCCTTCTGCCTGCGCGGTGACATATGTATTTATCTCCTGAGATAGCAAGATACAGCCGTAAATCAGTTATCGTGCTGCTCTCAAAAAATGCATCTAGGTATATAATCTTTCCATTGGTCTTCTTTCATACACTTTCATATTCATTATCTGCCTACAAAATTTTCATCGCTTACAATATTTTGGCCTCGCTCTTTTATGTACAACAAGCTTGTCAAACACCAAGTCACGTACCAAAAACATTTATGAGGGTAACTTTTGCAGTGGCATTACGCCACCCCCAATAGGGTTGCCTTCAATAAGGCTTTGTGAATTGGGTACTGCAAGTCATCTGGACAAGCTACGTAATGATTTTTTTTTCCGCGAAATTAGGGTGTTGTGTTGGGTACAGAGCCTACTTTAGTGTGGTTTTATTCATGTCTCTGATAAGCTTAGGCTAGATGAAATTCTTCATGTTTCTCAACACACCAGGCTATACTCGGAACTTTGAAAGGCTTGCGCGGGGACATGGGTCCAACACGTAGAGGGCCTTTGAGAATTTCAATGTTATGTTAGCCAACTATTGTTATGTTATTTTCGTTATGTTATGTTCCACCTTATGTTCGTCTTTGGATATACTTTAGTAAAAGTATTACAAGAAACCGCACTTTTTTAACACTTAGAAACGCGTTCATGGTTGTTGTTTATTAAACCCGCTAATCCCAATTCCTAGTTCAGTTTATATTCTTATATGGCTTCGCACTTGCCTATAACCAGAACCAAGCAAATACAGCAAGTATTTCACGAATCAAGCACATAAATCTCTTCTACCGATACTTAGGTGGAAGCTTGTTTACTTAATAATTAACAAAATTAATAGGAATCCACCCAATTCCAAGGTATCTTCATCCAATAAGGAAAAATGCAAAGGCAAGTACTTACTGCCAAGCTCTCATCAGTCAAAGTTTAGCCAATTAAGGTAATTAGGACTTGTTTAAACTTCCCTCCCTGGAGCTTTGTACTTTATACTTGATTTTGCGTTTTATTTTAGTTTGGCTACAGATATTATATAGGACTAGCTGTTACCCGCGACTTCGTCCGCGTGGTATTTAACAAAAGGCGGATGAAGTCGCGGGTAACAGCTAGTCTAAAATAAAATTAGCCTAAGTTACTCCTTGTTATATCAGCTATCTGACAGTGAAAGTCCCGTCAAAATCGGTCCAGCCATTTCAGAGATTAGCCGGAACAAACAGACAGACAGTCAAAAATTTATAAAAAAAGTTGTTATGGTATATGTACCGTGTATACATCCAAATGCACTTAGTAAAAAGCGGTTATTTTAATATTACAAACAGACACTCCAATTTTATTTATTTGTAAAGATGAAATCGAAATCATTGGCCATATTTTGAACTATAACTCTTTACATTATTCTAATAATTCAACGGTAGATGGAGTATTTTCAAAAGCTAGTACAATTTTTCCCAGAGCTAGGACAATTGTACATTTAAACCTTTCGACTAAGGGCGTGTTTCATAAACCCCATCCACCGCATATTTGTCCGAATCTCAATATCTTGGGGATAGGATATGAAAATTGTGATATAGTTACCTTTAAACGAAAATAAGGCGAAACATTATTGAAAACGAACCCTATTAGTTTGAAGAATCTTATGTTTTTCTTTTGCTTGTAGCCTCTATCGACCGTATTTCCCCTCAGTGCAAACGAGAAGGTATATTCTCAGGTTCGAAACTGGCTCGTAACTTTTTATTAACATCCGACCGGAGCTCACAATTAATGGCACTTGTGTACGGGGTCTTATTAAAAATTGTTTTCGTTGAGTTTTCTGTAATATCGGAAAATGTACGGGTACCAACAAAATACCTGTTAAAATGTCGTCAAGTTTGTTGGAGGTGCTTGAAGATTTGACATTGACATTTGAATCTATGGTTCTAGAATGGCAGCAACGATCCGGACGACGTAGTGTAGAATGATCACCTACTAGGTGATGAAGCCGGTGGATGCGAGTTTAGGAGGACCGCGACGTGAGGAACGACGATGACCTAAGCTAAGACTACTTTTTTAAAATGTTGGTTTACCCTGGGTACTAGCCTTTTGGAGCCTATATCTGCGGTTTAACTCAAGACTACCTCATGATAGTGTTGCCATTAATTGACAATTTTTTATACAATTAATACTCTACTACAGCCGATGACGTAGTCTAGGACCAATGACATAACCTGTCACGCGAAGAGAATACCTCCCGTGGCATATTATTATACCATGATATAAACTTAGCAATATCAGTCTAATACAGTTAGAAAGTTGTACAATTAACCACCAGTAAACCGAGTTATAACTTTTAACTTTTTATAGAGTAACCCGAGACTACGAGCGACGTTGGTTAATTACTTTTCCTTTTTTAAATTTTCCCGTATCCCACGTCATTAAGTTGAAGGATATTACGATAATATCGTGTTAAGTTACCTATATAATTTTTAAAGATATTGGTATTTTTTTTTTGGGTTAGAATCTTCGTGGTTTCTAGTGACATAGGTTCAAGCGTGTTATAAATATCAGCCTTTGTGTTTTTTTTTATTGATTAGGATCGGTTGTAAAAACTGATAGATTGGTCGACCGTACAATTTACTATTCACTAAACAATTGTGTTATATAATTCCAGCCCTTTTTTATGTCCCACTGCTGGGCACGGGCCTCCCCTCAATGCGAGGGGGGTTTAGGCCATAGTCCACCACGCTGGCCCAGTGCGGGTTGGCAGACTTCACACATCTTTCGAGGGGTTTCTCTCAGACATGCAGGTTTCCTCACGATGTTTTCCTTCACCGTTTAGCAAGTGATAATCTTGGTTGAAAATGAGATTCGCACTTGAAAAATCCCAGAGGTGCGAGCCGGGGTTTGAACCTGCAATCTTCGTTACCGAGGCAAGCGTTCTACCAACTTGGCTATCACTGCTATACTGCTAACAATTGTGTTACAGAGCATTATTGTGGATTAAGCAAAGTAAAAATAGGGCTGACACAAGAGCCTCTTAACAAACGAAAAATAACGGTTGTAAAATTTTATTGATAACAAGATTGTTTGTTGTTCCAATTTCATAAACTAATCTATCGATGAAGCTGCATATTTCTCATAATTTCTCGTTGAATTTATTAAAAAAACGAAAGAAAATCTTTCGTTCAAGCGTAAGCTTTTTTTACTTTCATTTGAACGATTTCGCTCGCTCGGAGCGAATTTAAATTTATCGCACGTTGCAAGATTGCTTACCAGCAAGTTTTCTCTTTCCCTCTTTTAATCGGAAATTCAGTGCGAAATTGCGTAATGGTTGCGCGATAAATTTAATGGACCACTTTTTTATACCCAAAGGTCCGCCGTTAACTGGGAATTTCATCGCTCTTTGTTGCGTACATTTATTAACTGTGTGTGTGTGTGTGTATGTGTTTTATGAGTTGAGCCCATCAGTACGTCAAGTGCGAGATTATTCGTAAGCTAACCGTATACTTTATAGTCTACCGTATTTAGAAATTTTGCATGGAGAATTGAAAGTTTTAAATAACGTCCGCTAGAGGCGCTTTTCAATTCTCCATACAAAATATCTTAATACGGTAGACTATAAAGTATACAGTTAGCTTGCACTTGATGTGCTGAGTCCTCTCCGAATACAAGGATTTAGACTATTCAGCTTAGTTTGAATGGCTAGCGAGTACTACTATACGTGGTGATTCAGAAAGGGTATACCTATTAAGCTATAAACCTGTCCTTATTCATTTATAATCATTATGTGACGTCGGAATGAGATAGATAAGTATGTCAATTCAGGTGCGCTGCGCAGCCTAGTATTCTGTTGCAGTTCTCAAGCGCGAGTAACACATCTATTTATTATTACATCATTGGTGTCAATTATTTCAATAACGATGTCAAATTCAATGAATACACATTATAAATAAAAAAATGGACGATGGCATGAAAATATGGAAAGGGCATTATGTAGTAATTACCGTATGTACGCGTTTCGTTGTCGTCTCTCTACACCTACTTATCTCAGCGAGCTACGCATCTCCAAAATAATTGTTTTCCCCCCAATTCCCGAACAAACACGGGCGTACAAAAGGTCGTTTTCTAAGGCACGTTTTGTATTAAACGAATTGCCACCCATCGGTCTGATACACTTGGGCTTCACTCCACACGATTTGAATACTAATATTGACCTTATTAAGATACAAAACACTAACGACGCTTGCAGAGAATTTGTCAACATTTTGCTCGCTTCGCAAGCGAACATTACAAATGCAGTCGTTATTTCATAATATCTTCTATACAAATAAATAAAATTGGAGAGTCTGTTTGTAATATTAAAATAAAAAAAGACCGCAAGCAACTAAATATGAGGGTACCCCAGTTCAAACAATGACAGTTGGACGTCAACCACCTCAGTCCTCCCGTGACCGTGGTTGCTGTAAAGCAGCCGAAACGTCGGGAACGTAAAAAACGTATAATAAATGCGATAAAATCCGAATAAGATTAGTTTATATTTCAGTGTGTAGTATTCGCGTAAATATAAGACATCAATAAAATACTGTAATTTGGATTTGTTTGCGTAATATATTAACATAGCTTCGGCTCCCGGCTCCGCCTGCGTTATCTCAATAACAATGAAGCTTCATAATAGTGAACAGTTATACGAATTGGATCAGTAAATCCGGAGATAACCTGTCCACAAACAAACAGACTCATAAACTAACAAACTTTACCTTTTTATTGTATAGATTTAACCTCTTTCAGGCTTCGAATGAAACAGTAAACTATGCATGTTCAGTACGACAAGTGCGAGCTATCTGTATACTTTATAGTCTTACCGTTGTTAGACATTTTATATGGAGAATTGAAAAGCGCCCCTAGCGGACGGTATTTATTTATTTAAAACTTTCTTATAAAACGTCTATAAATTCGGGGGTACATATTTAGACATTGTGTTGGAAGATTGAAAGTTAAAAAACCGTCCGCTAGAAGCGCTGTTCCATTCTCCATACAAAATGTATAAATACGAAGACTATAAAGCTTATGATTAATCTTGCACTTGACGTACTGATATTTATATAATTCAGTACTAAGAATCCTGACAAAGGTCGCTTATTATATGAGATAAGCATGATAATAATTTACTACAGTATAAGTCAACACGATACTATGAGGCACACCTTACAATGTGAAGGTCCCTACGGATTAATAAATAGGAAATAAAACCTCTTTCGTACACTCGCATCGTTATTTCCTTGTTAACCGACTTCAAAAAGGAGGAGGCTCTCAGTTCGGTTGTATTTTTTTTTAATATACACTTACATCAACACACATGTTAATATGTACGCCGACTAATATAGTAGATCAATAAATATAATTATGTGTAGATATGATATCGGGCGCTGTGTAAGCACAGTTTACGTAATCTATAAACATCTATACAAATAAACAAGGTTAGAGTGGGTTCTGCATACGATCAAACAAAAATGTATACGCGGTCTACTAATGTGAGATCTTATGGTGAATCAAGTCATACTCGTTATTAAAGAACTCTGAAAATTATTGCTTACATCATTTTATCAACATTAGATCACGCCACAGATATATTAGAGGAGATATGTTATGAAAGCGGTGGGCTTGCGCTCACCTTTAGCCAAAATTACGCTAACATAGAGTTTTCGCCGTCAGTCGACTGCAACTGCACGTCGGTATCGGAGCTCTAACTTTTTTTTTAAATGTCGTGTTATTCCGTGGTTGTGTGCAAAAATACTAGCAGCAAAGTGAACTACGCGAAAGATGGAATCACATTTCACCAGCCAGTATTAAGTATTTTATTTATTCGTCTTTAAAATCATTAAAAACAACAAATCAAAAAATATTTAATGCCTTTATTATGTTATTTTAGTTTTCATGTAGCACAACGACTTTTTTATTTTTGTACAAAATACATGGCTCTTTAAGTACCACCTATGTTCGCTACTGAGTGAATGTACGAGGCAATGGATAGATCGTCTAACGATACTTTGAATAAACTGGTGCGTCGCGTGGTACGGCCGCTGCATGCGGCGACGACGCAGCACGCACCGAATTATTGGCACGCGTGTGTGTGTGAGACTTCGTATTGGTTGGTTTTATGTAATTGCATGTGTTTTGTGGCGAGTGGTGAGGAACAAAACGGAGACAGCGAGTTCCCATACATTTTGAACCGCACGGCATATCTCTCGTGATCTGTGGATCACGCAAACAATAATCGCATCCCGACCCGCTCCACTCCACCCCGCTCTGACCCACTCCACCCTTCTCCTCTCCGCCCTGTTCCGCTCCACCCTGCTCTGCTCCATCCCGCTCTGCGCTACCCCGCTCTGCGCTACCCCGCTCCGTTCGACCCCGGTTCGCCGCGCTCTACCCCACTCCGTCCCGCTCCTCTCCGCTCCGCCCCAATCCACATCGCTCCACCATTTCACACCCTTAAGGGTCGGATTTCCAAAAAACCCTTCTTTGTGGATGTTTGGGTATAAAAAAATCTACTGTCCAAGGCTGTGCGTTTACAGATCAGTCAGTCAGACTGACAGACAGAAAATTTTAAATATATATGTAGATTTACAGGATTCAAAAAGATTTCTCTTACAATTTTTATGTCAGTTTGCTACATTATTATCTTATTTCAAGACGTAACCTGCATTTAGTTTCCGAGAACAACATTTATTACGTAGAATTTCAGTCATAAATTCAGTATTCCGGAAGCATTTTTCAGACGCCTTGGCTATCCATCCTCGCGGACATTTCCACTTTTTACGTTGAGGGTACCTTACCTTTTTGTTAAAAATGTTTGAAATTTCAGGCTGTAGAATCAAATATATATAGGTGCTATCAAGTTATTGTTAATAGTTAGGTATACTTTTATACATATATAATAATAATATCGCCAGACGAACACTATACCGTCCCAAACTAAGCAACGGTTGTATTATGGGTACCATACAATGGACTGGGGGCGAAGTCAGTATATAACACTTATATAGATATTAAACATCCATGACTCGGGTACAAACATTCATGCTCATCACACAAAGTTTGTCCCTACCAGGATTCGAACTCCGGACGCTCGCCGCAGAAAGCAGGGTCACTACCAACTGCGCTAATCAGATCGTCAACAGATTGATTTTTACTTTAATAATTTATTATTAGTTTTTTTTTCTATGGTTTCAGTGATCGTATAAAATTGTCATGGTATACAAATATGCAGCCCCCGATATTGTCGTCCATCGATGGGCCAAGTCGTCAAATTAACACCGCTCTCGTTGGTCGAAGATGGCCTATGGCCGTAGTCTTGGGCCTATCACGTGACCTGGCTGTCACGGAAAGGGAATACTTTGCGTAGCATATTTCTATACTATGCCTAAAGTCTATTCGAATTACATGACAATAACAATGTACTTACTGCTCAAAAATGTAAAAGATCTTTTTAAAAAGAGCAACCATGGAGTTTCTTGCCCGTTCTTCCCCATTGGAACGGCATTCCGAACGGGTTGTAAAGTAGTAGCTTAGCATTTTGTAACTTTTGACGATTCGTAAGTACTGTACTTAATGGTTTACATGAATTAAAAATATATTGATTCTCATTCTGAATAATAAAGATAGATCATGTTATTCTGTCACATATATGTTATGTTTTATTATGAGAGTCTGTATGTCCATTAGATCCAGAAAATCATTACAGACTAATGAACGAAAGTAAAATAGAAAACAAATACATAATACCTATTTTCTCACTCCAAATTACATTAGACGCCATACTTAACTGATACTTTTTTCTAATTTCTAATACCTACCTACCAAAAATATGATTGTTATTGAATATAAAATTTAAAATGATCTTTGAATTGAAGTTGTTAGAGTTCACTTTGACTTGACAAAGTGCTTTTAATGCCTTTGGATATATGAAGGTAAGTAATATAATATGAAGATAGAGCTATGAAATATTTTGGAGTCGGTTTATATCTGATTATAATGACGCATGGCTTCAATTAAGATTCCACCTTACTTGCCCTAAAATAGTGTATCTTGTGGCCTGTTCGCTTGAAGGTGATATTTATTAAATGACTAGCTCACCCGAGATACCGTTGTACTGTCCAAATTCCCATAAAAAAATATTTTTTTTTTCGTATTTACCAATTTTCTGGACAGCATTTTCAATTTAGATTTCTTTAAAAACCCCCTTTGGGCTATTTTTATATTATATATACCAGCTGAACCGGCAAACGTTGTTTTACCATATACATTATTTATAGGAAATATTTTATAGTTAAATATTTGAGATTATAAATTGAGATATGAACTATCCTATCTTTCAAGTTGGATAAACTGCACACGGTGAGCAAAATTTTATTTAAATATTAAGATTATAAAAAGAATAACCAAAATCGGGCAAGCTGTTCTCGAGTGATGCGCTTACCAACGAATGGAAATTATTTTTTTATTTAGATTGACACACCCACGCTTGATGCGACCTGTACTTAGGCGGCAAATCTAAAGACAAATCGGTTAGAAATAGAGCCCTTTTTACGTCATCCATTTTTCGTGACTCTACACCTCGAGTTGTATCGACTAAATTGCTTCTACTAAATTACTCGCGATAAATTAAGCTAAGGCTTTCACACTCTGCCTGATGTGAAACAGAATTAGGTGTTGGCAACATTGTGCTGTATAGACACAAGGTTTGAATACGGACTTTTTGGCGGGAATTTGAACCGTGAAGTTGTCAATTTCGTTTTATTTTCCAAAAAAACGTGTTTCTTTGATAAATCATCTGTAATATTAACCATTGTGTGCTCATAAACGTGCACGAGTGAAGGAAATTGAAATTATATAGTATAACTTGACTTTTCAAGTTCTCCCAAGATGTCCGCTAAATGATCAGTAAAGTATCCACCGCCGTTACTGTTACTGATAGTGGCAGGGGATTCATTTCATCATCATCATGGTCATTATTACATGACGATGATGTTAACATTATCATCAGGGGTACATATAATTCAATAACAATTATCAATAATTACTCGACACTGGCAAAAATGGCACTATTTTGTAGCTGATTGCCAACCCAAAAAAATAAGAAGGTTTGAATAAAATTTATCAATTATTTATTAAACCAACTCTATTTCGTTGAGAGCTTATTAAAGAGTTTTTATTAAACGCGTGATAGGATGCTACGAGTACTCTATTAGTTATTATATAAGGTTTAACAAGAATAGTGCAAAATATTTTAAGAGATTAACAAGCATGTTAAATCAATGACGTTTATTTATATATTTTTTCTTCAAGAAAGCGAGCCGAGCTTCAGAGCGCACTTAGTTTGTTATTTTTAAAATTTCTATGTAATTCATTATTTTGGGCCATCAGTTTATGAAGTTTGTCTAGACAAGAGTCGAATCTGCAACTATCGTGAGCCACTCGAACCACTAGACCTGTCGTCAGAAAGCTATATTTTAGGGATTACTTAAATAATCCCCGAGCTTTACAAAATTACAAAAAAAAACTAAATCTGCTAAGTATCACATTTCGTGGGCTCTGAACTCGCCATTTACGTTAACCTTAAAATAATCTAGATCAATTTAGCTAAACTGTAAGCCTATCTCAAAGTTTTGGACCGTAAAACATTGTTTTTATACTGAGAGAATTAACATATTCAGAGTCTACCTAGACAGCTTACAACATTATGTATAATTTGGAATGTGCTCTACACATGCCAAATTATAATATTATATGTTTACCGTAAGTTACCCCCAGTTCAATTTATGACTATAGCACGTCATCAGTCCTCCTCTCAATCCTCCCGTGACCATGGTTGTTGTAAAGCAGCCGAAACGACAGGAACGAAAAAAACGTAATGTAAACGCGATAGAATCCTTAAAATTAGTTTTATTTCTATCACACGTCGCTATTCTAAACCCGTATGCTTAGTACGAGTTTTTAACGCGTTTCGCCGCGCCTGATATTTGTATGGTGACTCATACGGCGCCCCTAGCGGCGATTCAATGAACCATGACGGAACCATTTGTGAACGCGCCACGGCAAACGAGCCCATCGCTCACGCTCCCCTGGCCCAGCGTAATGGTCTGTCATTTATTTATATAAAAAAATTGCTAATCGACCATAACCTCTTGATTGAGATCTGCTTATACTGTCACTGATTAGCAAAAACCAGCGTAACTTGAACCAAGAGCGATATGCGGTAAGCTCCCTGACGACTCACCGTCTTCAGTCTGTTTATAACCACCGCGAGGAACGCTTGCCAATGGGTCCTCCATCCTGAATACTATATTTAGAGTATTAATTAATTAAATAAATAGTGTTAAATTAAACATTAATGGTATCAAACACAATCCAAAGGCGACCCTATAAACTTGCAAACATATTTGGCTATCGACACGATGAGAAGAAGACTGCTTAATTATTTCGTCCACACTTTTACTCAACAAACCTTACGGTTTGAACCTGCGTTTGGGTTTAACGAAGCAAGCGTCCTACCAACTCGGCTATCACTGCTATTCTATGATAATCAATAACTTAGAACATTTACATATTATTAAAGCATATCTTAAACATGCAAACCGTACATCAAACGACAGCTGTTTCTGGAGCAAGCGAGCTACAACTTATTTTTAATATTACCCGCCCTGGTCGGAAAAAAACTGCGAATAATTAATGCTGTGCCTTGTTTGTGCCTAAAAAAGCTGGTATTATTATTATACTAATAATTATATCATAGTGACCTACACTCCCTTATATTAATTAAATAATCACTCATTTTATATAAAAATATAGTTTGGATTTATGCTTCGATCCTTCTTTTTCGACGGTCCGATTGGTTAGGATAGTTTGGAAGGGGCTGGTCATATAGGTACAACAACTTTCTATACGGCACCTATACTGACATCAAAAAAACCGTTGTTCTAATTTAAGGTTACACAGCTGATGAAGATGTTTCACCCTCTTTCATCTTCGTCTCTTTCTATACAGCCTCCTTCACCTCTTTACTTGAAGTAAGTGTCTATTAGTTATTCCCACTGAAATATAACTTATTACTACACTGTGTACCGTCGTCGTTTCTATTGAATTGTACGAAAACAAACACTTCTACAAAAATGTTTCCCTCAGCGATAAATTCAATAACCAACCGTCTGTCAAAAACTGTCGTGCTCGTCTTTCTAAAAAAAATCTGCAAAGCAATTATTTTCTAGTATATATAAACCAAAACAATCTTCTTGAAAGGAAATCGTAAAAGAAAGGGTTTTGTAGAAAAACAATTACTATAGTATTTTACGCGCGTGCGTTTTGATTATTTTTATTCAATAAACTACAACTGACATTTAAAAAGTTATTTTAACTACATGAGTGTATAATTGATAGAACTAGGCGATACTTGGCGGAAAATCATTGTTAAGCAAATGGGGGAAGAGGAACCCACCACTGACCCTCGGCTTGTCAATTTTTCCAATTATAAACCAAACAAGTTGATCGATAATTAAAGAAGACAGCAACACCGAACTCCTCTGAGGTGTTAGGCGAGAAACTATCTATCACGAGTGTCGGGACCCCAAATAAAATGCGATTCTCCGCGAAACAAAGCGAATCTAAAAAAGAATTCGATACGTGTTTTGCGTCTAAACAAGGCATCCTCATGACGGCTGGGCTACGAATGAGCGAATGATGAATGTAACTTAGATCTGTGATTCTTGCCCTCTACTACTTGGGGGAGCCTAATACCAACAGTGAAATGTAGGGTATCTCTGTCTATTGCTCCTGTATATTCGGTCGTGATATTATTTTTGTTAGTTCACTACGTCGTTTAGTACTGCGAATATTGAGTATCCATTGGATAGCGTCTGAAAAAGAAAAAAAACACTAATCAATACACAGACTTGTTTAGAAGTTGAGATGTAACACGAAACGAATTTGAGCGCAAGGTAATGAAACTGTACGTCAAGTGAGAGATTACGAGATTATTCGTAAGCTAACCGTATACTTTATAGTCTAATCCCCGAATTTATAGACGTCCTATAATTTTATCAAACATCATATAATACTGCAAAGCAAAACTCTCCAGCGTGCAGATTTATATGACGGCCGTTTGAATAAGTTATAAAACATCTATAAATTCAGGGGTCAATACGAATTTAGAGACACGCTGTATGGAGAATTGAACAGCGCCTCTAGCGGACGGTACTTAAAACATTCAATTCTCGATAAAAAAAAATACTTAGGTACCTCCAAATTTATAGATGTTCTATAACTTTATCAAACGTCATATACCTAGTAATGCATACAAGTCTTGCATTGCGCAGTGCTATATGACGTTTGATTAAGTTATAGAACGTCTATAAATGGGGGGGGGGGGGGGGGGGTAGGTAAGTATACGGATAGCTTCCGAATAATTTCCCTCTTGATTTGCTCTTGGGTAGATAATGACGCTCATATTACCTGGCTAAAAGTCCGGAAAGAAAGCACCGCGATCCCGCCAGCGCTTAGCTTGAAAGGTCTCTGAGCAGCCATGATTAAGATCAGGAGGTCCTTTTGCATGTCCACTGGCCACGAGGTCCAAGTGGACTCGTAAGCTGCATATGCTATGCCTTCACTCTGGTGACAATTACATTATGGTTTTAAACTCGACTCGGACGCTATTAACTCGGGCCGCGGTCCCAGTTCACCTATTTTTTTTTTTATTGCTCGCAATACAGATGATTCAGAAAGGGTATACTAATCTTTGAGCCTACTGAGCTTATTGAGCGTATTTGTAAACATAATGTCAAGTCAGAATTTCAATTTAATTTGTTGCTGTTGTTAGTGATTGCACTTAAGAAGCGTAGGTTCAAAGGTTAGTATATCCTTTCTGATTCAGCCTTTTTTTATTTTTTTTTATTACATTATAGGCAAGTATTTGATCTCGATCTCACCTGATGGTAAGTGACGATGAGATCTACGATGGAGCATACTGCCTAGGTAGGATGGCGGCAGTAGATCGAGACGCTACATTCACTAGGCACATGCAGCGCAACTGATCTGACCCGCCATCCATGAAAACTATTTGAATCTCAATGTGGTACAGTCATGTGCTTAAATGTTATTGCATTCACTATAAGTGGCACCATACATCTAATGTTATACTAGATAGATAGATAGATAGATAACACTTTATTGTTCCACCACATACTAGTACTTTATCTTTTAATTTTTTAATACATTAATGATCAACTGTGTTTTTAAAAATATAAGGTTTTTTAAAGACATGAGAGGAGGTATTCTCAATATATTTGCCTGTGTCGTAGATCAAGTTGTAATCATTATTGTGATAACGATGGATGATTGCGATCGCAAACGAGGATTATGATGCTGGGAGGCAAAATATAGGGATATCTTTATTTTCCCTCGCAACCAGTGTCTCCAACCATGCCGTAATTACGGTAGATCTACCGTAATTTTTCTAGGTCTACCACCTACCGTAGACATGTCACAATCTACCGTAAATTTCGTCCGTGTCCATTTTTCTATAATGACAACACTTGATTTAGCAAAAAATATTACTAGTTTATAACGGCAACATTGCATTGGGATGCGTAACGTAAAAAAAAAAAAAGGTCATTCTGCTCGCAACCGTACCTTTGTCATCAGCTCGTTACCCAAGTAGCAATAAATGTACGCGTTCAGTAACGCACAGAACAGGTAAACTAAGAACGTTATTAAAAGACTTATATGCTTCACACCGGCCTGGGAATGAAACAAAAACAATTAATAAAATAATAGTGTTTAATTAAACATTAATGGTATCAAACACAATCCAAAGGCGACCTTATAACATTGCAAACATATTTTACACGATAAGAAGAAGACTGCTTAATTATTTCGTCCACACTTTTATTCAACAAACCTTGCGGTCATGTAATGATAATACCAGCCCTTTTAAATGTCCCACTGCAGGGCACGGGCCTCGCCTCAATGCGAGAGGGACTAGGCCATAGTCCACCACGCTGGCCCAGTGCGGATTGGCGGACTTCACACATCTTTCGAGGGGTTCTCTAAGACATAGGTTTCCTCACGATGTTTTCTTACACCGTTACCAAGTGATGATCGTGGTTGAAAATGAGATTCGCACATGAAATCCAGAAATCTCAGAGGTGCGACCTGGGGTTTGAACCTGCAATCCTCGTTACCGAGGCAAGCGTTCTTCCATCTTGGCTTACTGCTTATTTTATATTTATAAAAAAACAAAAAATATTATTTATGTATCTTACCACAGTCATCATAATAGGATTAAGACACACTTCCACGGAAACTGCCAAGTTTTGGATCAAGAAATATTCTTTGAAAATCATCTCCATTGATTTTGAGTAGCTGTAAAGTATAAATCAAATTAATAGTCGATGTTAGCTATAAAAGTTTGTTTTAATTTGATTTGCGGTTCTTGCGTGGCCCAAGTTTACTCTGTTGCCAAAGATTTATCAAATCAATTGGTTATGTACAGTTTAAGATTCTAGACATTCCAGCATTATTAAAAGAGACGTAGTTGACCTCTCTCAATCGTAGATGTGTATAGACTATAAAACTACAGCTCTGTTTAATTATGTACCTAATAAGCATTAGGAATGTATGTTTTAAAAGAGGCTGATGAAAAACTCTGGCCTAACTGATTTTCCATGGGGACTGAAGATATGAAATAGGATATGTGTAAGCGGTGGCCGCAGTCCGCCACACGCCGGGGTACAAAACAACTCCCAAGGAGATCGCGACGTTAACAATATGAATAAATAAACTTTAGTCTTTAACACAAACAAATAAACTTTAGTCTTTAACACAAACAAATCACTCAGTGGTGTACAGAAAAATTCACTTGAGTTTATGTTGCACCACTTTAACAAAATTGTATTCTATCTTTGTAATTTAAATAAATAAAAAAAAATACAAGATAATACTTATAAGTCGTATAAGTGTTTCAAATTATACGTTACCCCATTAAACGAGCATGATTCTTCACAATTCTTTTAAATTTCATCCTCATATCCATTTCACGTTGCTTCGAATACTCCAGCATCTTGATATCATCTTGGAGTTTGACTAGCTGGTCGCATAAGTACACTATTATACTGCACACCAAACCTTTCATTGCAAAAGCCCTTAGCGCGCAAGGGACAAAACATATAGCTATTATCTGACAAGCAATTATCAGGTTCATTTGACTTTTTAATGGATCGAAGGGCATCCACGCTTCTATTGTTGTCTCCCCTTTAAGTAAAGCTAGACCGGTGAATGATGCAATGATGGATAATGTTAGTGTTGACATAAATATAACATATTTAGCCAATAATTCTTTTTTTTCGTCGGAAAGTTTGTCACCTGAATTCTCAATTTCATTAATTAGGGCTCTCATTTTATCTCTGTTGATTAGAAACACCATAGCTTTGGCAATGAAATTGTATGCCGCTAAGCTTTTATCGAAATTTGTTAGAAATATTGTGATGTTATCTCTGGTTTGGTACAAACCAATACCGGTTATTATAATGAGTATAACTGAGAAAACAGTTAAAGTGATCTCGTAGGTTTTGTACAAGACTCTTTTTATTGTAGACATGTCTTCAGACGGCCATAGTCCGACAAGGAAAAGATATTGTAAATTAAATTTGAACAATGTTTCTTGGTATTCGTAGAAACGTGCAAGCCCGCGCACGTTCAGAGTCATTTTGTAAATGATTGATGATGTGAATGAGTGAGCTATTTGGTGTGTCCACTGTCCATACAAACAATATTAACAGGACAACTGGGAAACTAATGCCTGCGACCTATATAATCATGACGAGTTAGATATATTTATATATAAGACCAAAATAATTTATTCAAGCATAACAATGAAGTAGGAAAAACAAATAAACACTATGTATACTTTTTCATTAGTTGCACATTTAAATACTTATGAATATAAAAACACGTATTACAATATAAGTGACCCGAAATCTAAAAGAAGAAACATGAAGAATCTGTAATATCAAAATTGGAATCAGTTTTTTTTCATCTAAGCCATTACAGAGCATTCATGTAAAACACTGCTGTAAATTTAAAAAAAAACCCCAAAATGTAATGCTACGACTCTATCAGCCGTTGGGAATGCCGTTCGTATGAAGGAGAATATTTTTTATATTTAATTTTTTTTAACTACCCCCTAACACATGGTAATTTTGTTGTAATTTTAAGAAAGGAGCGGAGACTTCAAACACAAGCAATCTTTTTGCTTATATGGAGAGTCCTAAAAGTGTAAAATGTTTGTGATATACCAAAGGTAAAAGAAATAATCTTCTTTTTTTAAGAATGGCCAAGAAACTCCATGGTTGCACGTTTTAAAAGGATCGTATACATTCTGTTAGTAAACTAAAATAAATGAAAAAACATATCCTGGAATTCCACACCAACTTGGAGTTATCACAATGCCTTGCAATTTGCACAATTTCAGCAAATTCGCATTACAAAAGTTAGAAGGAGAAGGTAGATGTTGGAAATATCACATGCTTCCATGTGATATTTCCTACATCGACCCACTCCTTCTAACTTTATTGCTAGACAGAGAGAGCACTAAACTTTCTAAATGGTAAATTATAGTTGAGCCGTCATAACTGCTGAACAATAACCTAACAAGTTTGTAAGTCGGTAAAGGGCACTTTCTTGTTTGTAATTGATGTATTTATTATTAATGGTCACTGTATAGAGGTCATGGGGTATTGAGATCTGACTAAGGCTTATAGCGGTCATGCCAGGGTCCAATGATTAATGGTTTTGAACGTTAGGGGTGAGGTATTACGACTGAAAGCTAAAGTAGCTCTCTAAAAAAGTCAACCAATTCGCAGTCTAATAGACAATGTTTTCGAAGTATCAATCATAGAATGTATAGCGTGTCTATTAGGGATACAAAACACAGTAGACAATGTAGACACAATGTGAATGCGGTCGATAAAATGCATCGTCACTGTAAAAGCTTGAAGTGCTCTCAATAGCTCTTACTTTGTGAATGTAGTAGCCCCTACTGTTGGTTCTCACTTTTGTTTTTACTATTCTCGAAGGTGTCATAATCAGAATCAGAATATTTATTATTCATGTACCCCATTTCATAGTACTTATAAATATCGCCAGACTACCACTCAAACTATACTGTCCCACACTAAGCAACGCTTGTATTATGGGTAGAGAACAATCTTTGTGTGATGAGCCCGAATGTTTGGACCCGAGTCACGGATGTTTAACATCTATATAAGTATTACATATTGAGTTCGCCCATTGTACGTTATACGGTACCCATCACACATGCATTACTTAGTTTGAAACCGTACAAATAGTGTGTTTGTCTGGCAATATTATTTATTATTATTAATTCTAGAAGATGTTGCGGTATGTGTAGTACTATTCTGTATTATGGACAGAAATGCCTTTTTGGCTACTAGAGAAAACTACTGGTCTGACCTAACACATTCGAGTTTATAATATTAGAAATGTTTGAGAGAGATTTCTGTAAAAACACGACGACAAGAATCCATGAGTAAAAACTAGTGGATTATAGAATTCTAGGTTAACTAGTGAAAACCGATAGTAGGGAAAAGTAAGCATGCAATTTGTCTATAGTCGATTTAGTCTTATGCATTCACTTTTGTTTGAGCTCCTTTATAAAGCTGGTACATACATTGTTTATATTGCTTACATTCTTACTAGTCTATATCCTTATTTGGTTAATGGATTTGACTCTACCGTAGTCTCTACCAAATAATTCAGAAACCTTTGAAACTTTGCTTCTTAAGATCATTTGTAATAATTATTTGAAGTCATTTTATTGGGAAGATATTTTTTAAGATCTACATATTATCATAATTCTGACTTTACATAATGATTACAAAAAGTTTAAACGTTAGCATACCCTTTCTGAATCTCCCTGTTTTTGGCCTGATTACAGTAATGTTATCAGAGCGTATGTCATCTGCCAATCTCCATTGGAAACTACCGGTGACCTGTTGCTGTGATAAGATTAGATTAGAGTTATTTCAGGATTTAAGTACCTGAATATAGGATTTATTTCAGGATTTAAGTACCTGATTTATGTTAGAATGACAACCAGAACCTTTCCCACTCCTTCTCTTCTTCAATACCAAAAGCAGTACATTTAAAGTAGTTCACCCTCGATCGCTGTCATGATGAATCGCTTTAAATTTTCAGCACCCCAGTACCGGCCCGAGGAAAATTTTAGGATGAACCCAGATCCAATTGTGGCGCCCCCTTGAGTGCCGTTAATATATAGATACCAGTCGTGCATGCAAGCATAAAAAATGGAAGGTCTCAACAGCATCTTAAATCTCTGAATATTTGTCATTTGAAAAACAGCCATGTGTCGTAGGCACCAAGCCGCGTGCACTCCTCACAGTTTGTAAAGGAACAGCTGATGTAAAGTAGCAAACACATAATACTTAGGAATTTAATTGAAAAATGAGGAACCCCTGGGACTTAGCGCCTGGGGCAGCCCCTCCGTTCACCCTATGGGAGGCCGGCCTGCTCCCGTCCCTCAAGAATAGACAGATATAATAAAGTATTGCAGTTGTTGGTGGCAGGCGGCTCCACTTTTTAAATCCTCAAAGGTTGAGGACGAGTCTATGATCCCGTTTTGAGTCGCAGTCTTGTGGTTTTGTGGTCCATCCTTTGTCGTCGGTCGAATAACTTTTAGTTCAAAATTTTGTTTGATCTTTTGTGTTCGCTTGTACATCGGTTAATTAAAATTATGTGTTCCATTATACCGTGGTTGATTATTGATTTTAATTAAAAAAAACATCTTCTTAGAGACCAATATCATCATTGACTTCACTGGATACGCGCTTCTTTAGAGCATTCGTAATTATGTGAAATCAGAAATTAAAAATTAAACCTATGCCTAAAAAAAAAAAATATGTTACCCACAAAATGACGATTGTATTTTTATAAACGTGTGTTTTTTAATTGCAGTATCGAAATTATAACTTCACATAAGGATTACAAACATCACTTCTCGTATTTCCATAGAAAATACATGGTATAATAACTGTTATTTCTCGAAGTAAAACGTTACTTATTTATCTACATTTTCCAGAGGCTGTATACATCTTCCAGTAAATAAGGCAGCGTATAAATAAAAACAAATTGTCTTTAGGGTTCGGTGGTGGTAGGAATTGTGAAAAATAAGTTTATATATAGTAACATAACTTTACATTTCGTACTGCTACTTAAATTATTTACCGTATTTATGTTTGTAGTGATATTTTTAAAACGTGTCTACAAGAAACATGTTTAGATAAAGATAAAGATAAAGATAGTTTATTTGTGAACATAGGTAAAAGGGTGGTAGTACATTACCGCGCCGATACACAGATGGCGCTGTATACGACGTCCAGAACAAATGGCGATTCTCAGAACAAATGGCGATTCTCCATACAATCCTGAAACGCACTCTCAGAGTTTTCGTAGCACGTAACATATATACAAGACCCCGACAACAACCGACGGGGCATACCACCCGCCTGGCTCGAAGGTCTTCCTACTTCCGATAAACGTTTATAACGCTCTCACACTGTGAGAACGTTCCAAACCAAACGTGTATAAAAAATACCGCAGCCATCATTGGCGACAATGCACAAATTTTCTTTAATCGTGTATATTGTCATCCATTGATGAATAATAACGTAGATGTGTGATACTAGTGCTAATGTGTTGTCAATAATACCCCAGTTGACGCACACACGTGTTATAATATAACGTACTTTGGTTACACACTGTATTACGAGATAGCATGAAAATTAACAAGAGCAAAAGTAAGACAGATATAAGTTGCGCTGGGTTGTTTCGAGGTAGCTAGACTAATTAGCCTGAGTATCAGTGCGCTGCGCAGTCCACATTTGTGCCATTTCCAAGCGCACGAAACCTACCTACTTTAATAGACATCGTCTTTTTTAATAGACATCGTTGTTTACACCTGGTTCCTATAAGTACAAGCTTGCTTGGTTTGGGACCCACACGATGGCAACGAAATGATTTTTAAAAAGTTTCTGGCCTTAATTAAGTTACAAATAAGTCAGGGGTCAAAATATCCATCTGAATAAAAATGAGAATGTCGTGCAGAATGAATGAACAAAGCCGGGATCAATAGACATTAAACAGAATAGGTATATCCATCGAGCGCTGTAAATGTAGGCAAATACTCGTAAAATGTCAGAGGTATTGCACGAAACTCGTCAATTTGGAAAAAAATCTATGCAACTTTTTTTTTAGGTTGGTAATGGGCAACAAAATAAAGCAATTTTTGCCAGTGTCAATTATTTTTATGACAATTGTTATAAAACTATAAATCATTATACATCATTATTATCCTCAGGGGCTATCAGTAAAGGTGTGGTACTTACTAAAATTTTACCAGACATATTGGGTGAATTCTTGAAATCTCACGCCATGCTATTTCATTTTACTCTCATTTACAATAGTTTCCTTCAAATTCCGATATGACAAATTAAAACACACATATTTCTGGCAAGCAAAACAAAAATGACAACTTCACTGTCCCTCTACAACATTCAAATCTCCATAAAAAACTGTCTAAATACGTAAACTAAGAAGTATACGATTAGCTTACAAATAATCTCGCATTTGACGTATTGAAGTCAAGCCAGTACATCAAGTGTAAAGTATACGGTTCGCTTATGAACAATATTGCACTTGAAGCGTTCAGCCACATGTTTAATACTAAAATGTTTAGTAGTATGACATTCAGCCTGAATGACCCGATTTGTTAAAACGATTATTATGTCTTTAGAATTATTCGATCATTCGGAAGCTATTCAACAACTTTGACAGCTATTGGTCGATCAAATAAAACAAGTACCTACTTATTAATTAAGTAACAATTAATCGTTTCAATGAATTCTGATAACGATTTGACAGCAGGCATTCGTTGTCAGATTACCGTGTCAGAGTGACCTAGATTTTATTTATATAAATTAATTTGATTTCGATTCTAGACTATTAACTAATCGTCATATAGTTTTATTTGACTGCAACATGTAGAAAATCTATCCTATCTCATCCCACATAACGGGACGGGTGGAAACGGAAGTATATGTTACGGATTCTCGGATTGAACGTTGAATTGGTGGGACCTTTTATATAATCTATTGAAAATTGAATCCTAAAGCCTTTCATTGTACAGTTATAATGTAGTGGTAATCCATTGCTGATTCAACACAGATAAAATATAAATGTCGTTGAAATAAAACTAATTTTACGGATTTTATCGCGTTTATATTATGTTTGTTACGTTCCCGCCGTTTCGGCTGCTTTACAGCAACCAATCCGTAAAAATAGTTTTATTTCAATGTGTAGTATTCGCGTAAATATAAGAAATCAATATATAAATGTCGTCTATGACAATTCTATAATAATATTCTATAAACGACGAGTTCATTTAAGGGTTATGGTAATTTCAGGATGTGTACCGTTCCGTTCGTTCATTTTACAAACTAAAACGATTAAATACTAACCCTCCAATATTTTATAAAGTTCTCGTCAACTTACAATGTTATTACAAAGCTCTATTTTATTAGTGTTGTTATGCGTTTAGCCTTTGTTGATTAATTTGTAAAAAACGTTAGTTTATCTCAGTAACCGTTGGTTGAACTTCTAAAAACTTCTGGCACACAAATAGGGTAAAATATTTAGTTTACTTTCTTTACATAGCTTCTTTGGGATTTAATGTTTATTTTGATGATAAAACTCATTCTATAAGTAAAATTGTATGCTATAAAAAACTTTTTGCTACA
Organism: Pheosia gnoma; assembly: GCA_905404115.1. Classification (NCBI taxonomy): domain Eukaryota; kingdom Metazoa; phylum Arthropoda; class Insecta; order Lepidoptera; family Notodontidae; genus Pheosia; species Pheosia gnoma. The sequence goes on from FR989916.1 coordinate 1,802,011, forward strand.
TAAAAACCGCCCTCAAAAAACTAAAACTTTTTTCACAACCGATAAAGACGGCTTATTTTATTCCGAAACAAATTGTGAACTTTTGATGCAAGACGGTACTTCTACCAAGTTGAGTTTTCTTCTGTAAGTTCTGTACAAGATGGTAAGCGCGATCAAATGTCTACTTACCTATAACCTGTCCCTACTGTGGGTACAATTTATGTCATCACTAAATAGTTCGTAGAACCGGCCCGGGTTACTGCCTCCGACGGAATACATAATTCATAACGGGTATGTTTGAACGCGATACCTCGTTGAAAGGGTTGGACGGGCAATGTTAGTACGGAATATTGGGTAATAAATATATAACACTAGCAGTTCCCGCGAATTTGGATGCGTTGTCTTATTTTTTTTATTATACCTACTTACCGGACAGACCTTTTTGTTTCCAGCGGGTCGAATCAGAACGTTTCGACAAGTATCCGAATCGATTCGATTAGAAATTGTCTCGTTTCGACGACCATCTTTCAGAGCTATTCTTTATAACCGAATCAAAGTGTCGACTATGCAACCGAGCGGTTCGATTCGACCACTTTTACATACTAAATTTCGTAATTGAAATATTATTTCTTTTTGGAATTATATCGCATTTATTTTATGTTTTTACGTTCCGGACGTTTCGGCTGCTTTACAGCAACCATGGTCACGGGAGGACTGAGGTGGTTGACGTCCTAGTGTCATAGTGAAATGTCATAATGCATGATTCATTTTATAACCGAATCGATCGATACAAGCCTTGTCGTAATGTTCCGAATCAGGGAGCTGGAGTGAAAACAAAATTGTATACAGTAAACCGGTAAGTAGCTGTAACCGTGCCAAGTTTAAGATGCAGGGCGGGCGGAGGGGGGAATTGAGTGAGTCCCCATATAACACCAAAAAGATGTCAATGTAGTGCACAGAACGTATTGTCTGGTTAAGTCAACTGTGCCGTGATGTTTTATTCATAGAGCGTCTGTTTGTTTGTACACAACAAGGCACTGAAAGGGGCGAGCGAACGATGTTAGGTATTTTATAACAACACTTTCTATTAATGATTGGACACGTTTTTCTTTTAAATATTTTCGAAAAAGAAATCTCTGGGTGTATAAAGCGTGGAGAATAATGTCTGTAATAAAATAACAGAATGTTCGCCTACAAAATTAGATTCGGAATAATAATCTTGAGCACGCAAAGAAATGACTAGGCCGTAGACAACTGGCCCTGATGCTCAAGGCCTTGAACAACGGGCTACCCACGGGGTACTCTACTACTACGGGGTACACTACTCCAGTGTAGGTGCCGGCCGTCTGGTGATGATGAAGACCCCGAGGAGGACGGAGGTGAAGGGTTGCGCAGGGGGGAGGTTCCATATTCTCCTCCCAAAACGGGTCACACGAGAGGCCCGGTGCGTTCTGTTTGAAGATTCCGGAACCCCTCTAATTTGTGTCGAAGGCGGCCACCAGGGGAATTATAGCGGGATAGAATGGCCCTGGACGAGATGAACATATATACTGACGCAAAGATTTTCTATAAACGTCATTATTTCAGTATATCATCAGAGGCTCTAATGAGCCAATTTTGTACCACTGCTGGGCCCCAAGTCTGCTTTCACAATCAATTCACAATCGAACAGCAACCGCATAGTAACTGTCACTTTTGACAGATATTGTATGGGATCTGTCAAAAGTGACAGTTACTATGCGGTTGCTGTTCGACTATGAATCGATTGTGTTAGCAGACTTGGGTTCCTGGTCAAAAGTTTTTCGCATTAACTATTATTGATCGCCGGTTTGAGCGAAATTTTGCTGATCTTTTATTTCTTTGCCATAACTAACATATTTTTGTTAGTTTATATTTCTATGTTAGGGCACCGAACTTGGCCCTTCAAAATATTATCATTCCATCTGATAACGTCGCGTGAGCGAGGCCATTGGCAATGCTATCTCCTAATCTATTAGCCATTGACCTCGTCATGACTACTATTCAATAAACAGAATTAGTTTACCCTTGAATTATCTATACTAATATTATAAATGTGAAAGTTTGGATGGATGGATGGATGGAGTTTGTTACTCTTTCACGCCAGAACGGCTGAACGGATCTGGATGAAATTTGGCACAGAGATAGATTATAGTCTGGAATAGCATATAGGCTACTTTTCATCCCGGTAAAATGTATGGTTCCCGTGGGATAGATTTGTTAAAATTTTCATAGAATACCAATAAATTCATTTTCTCATACATTTGATTCTGAGGCGGTACGAAGTTCGCCGGGACAGCTAGTACTACATACATTGGAAATTTGATGACAATATACTATGGAATTGACATATACCATAGAATTTTCCTTGTTCAAATTGGGTACGTAGAAAATAATAATAGTAATAATCCCTTTTAGGGGCCCACCTAAAGAGCGGCGAGTCGCCACCTGCCAATAGTAATGAGATAAAAGCTGATCAAAGCAGGTGTCCGCTACCCTTCCAATAGTCCCATCCCAAATCCATCCAAACCTCAATCCATAGTCCCAATTATCTTTCCATATTCCTGCAATAGTTCCTCCACCTGCTAACGTCAATTTGCTGTTTATGACATTTTCAAGTACCTATTGACCCTAGCCTGTAGCTACCTATAACATTACAATTCTCAAAAAGAGACGTGTTGGACCCATGTCCCCGCGCAAAGATCCGGGTATAGCTCGTGTGGTGGGAGAAAAAATAATCCTCCTGACTGTATTTTGGTCATGGCAGCTGATCTCAACGGAGACTAGTCATCTGCGCAGGAGATATTATAGTGCACAAGTGTGTGCGCAAGCAAAGGTGCAATCTCTTTGCTCGCTCTCATAGTCCGAAGGGAGGGTAATACGAGCACGACCGAAGTGAAGTTAGGCACAGGACCGTCGCCTTTACCTGCTCTCCGAGTCACGAGCGACGGATAATCTTGGTCGAAAATAAGATGCGCACATGAAATCCAGGAATCCCAGAGGTGCTCGCCGGGGTTTAAACCTACGACTCTCGTTACCAATGCGAGCGTTCTACCAACTTGGCTGTCACTGCTTGCGTGGGTAGATACGACGCCATTAGACACTAGCCAACAGTTTATATGTACCAAGTGTCCAAGTGTGTACATTAAGTTACACCGGTTTGCAGATATTGTTTCTTTGTGCTCACTGTCTGTCGACATTAGTGTTTAGTGTCGAGTTTCAGTGTTCCCGTTTATACTTAGGTACTGATACCTCATTCATACATAACTTCTCGACCGTAATCCCCGGAACGGTAGTCAGAATTGTTATTGCTACCGCCATAAAGTTTATTTTCCTACAAATATATCAACTACTAAATATATGGGTTTAGTTTGGGGAGTGAATTACACATTCATCACACGAGTTTGTATCACATACCTGGGGAGCAGTACACCGGTATATAAGGTACGACTGCACTTGCGATTAGTCGCAAGACATTTTTTTTTTCTGCTCCGTAAGTTAACATGCCCTGTCCACTGACGCTTTGCTATACTTGGAGGATATACCGCCGGTGACTTTGGTCCATCTGTGGATTTGCTGTTTCGTGATAATATCGTTTAGCGATTCTTTTTTTATTATTTTTGCAAGATTAAGGTTTACCAATATTTGTTTACATTTACAAACGTGCAAGTGCTAAAATTGAATGTCAATCATTGTCACATTTAAATATTTTATTTATGGTAAAATTTTGGTGTGTGACGGTCAAAATAATTCTTAAAACTAATTTGTATTGTACCAAATATGTTTGTATGTTCTTTAAGTTAAACTACATGCACAACATAATAACAAACAAAGAGAAAAAGAAAAATAGGTATGTACGAACTAAATTATCAAAAAAATTGCAAAACTATAAATGAAAATGAAATGTAAAAATTATCTATATATTAATCGCTGCAGGGTAGATATTTGAAAACGATTTTAAATAGTTTTCATGAAGCGCGGAGAAGTTCGGTCATTCATCTAACGTTCGACCTAGCCACGCGGCGATCTACAGGGCATTTATACAAATATTAATCTAGGTTCACTTCTACAGATTATCTGCCTACCTCGTATGTAGAGCAAAGCGTAGCGATAGCCGAGATATCGTTGCATCGATCTGAGAGGTGTCTATCCGAAAATACAATTAATTGTCTAACTTTCCTACAAAAGTATTTAAACCCTCCAAAGGCTGGGGAGCGTTTAGCGTTCTGCGTTCTTTGTATTATATGGCGTTGTCCTAAATGGCAATCGCTTCGGAAACGTGCGATTCGAATGAATCACGCTATAAAATTAGTATGTACAGAATGATTTACAAAAGTTATATTTACCTTAGAACCTGTGGTTATTTAGCGCACTTTAATCACTATGTGAAGCCAGAGTTTCGATATGTAAATAAAAAAAAATGGTTCCTAACTATTTTAGGAGTTTTTTTTTTTACTTTTTAAATTGACATACTAAAATGTTGACTTAACATAATGATTATAAATGCACTCAAGAAGCGCAAGTTCAAGGCTTTGTATACGGTTTTTTTTAATCCAGCACGTCAAGTGCGAGCCAACTGTATACTTTATAGTCTACCGTATTTAGACATTTTGTATGGACAATTGAAAAGCGCCTCTAGCGGACGGTATTTAAAACTCTCAGTTCTCCATACAAAATGTCTGAATACGGTAGACTATAAAGTATACAGTAAGCTTACGAATAATCTCGCACTTGACGTACCGTGTAATACGAACTGATCGTACGACTATCAATTATTAAGACACTCAATAGAGATTAATATGTTTAATCGCGAGGTCTTACGATACTTGCGATGCGATCGTTGCATGTTGTATGAGCGATTGCCAATCAGGACGATGCCTATAGGTTTCATAGTACCAGCGCAAACAGTATCCGATACATTTCAAAGAACGCGAAACGCTAAAAGGTGTCTTGTGTGTTAAGGCTTTTATTAACTAGTCCCCAGTTGTTCTGTTGTATTTCTTGCAGACTTCTCTTTGTGTATAAGTAAGTAATTAAACTAAAACCTCGTCTAGCCTCAGTCCGTGCTAGGTATTGTCTGGAGTTACCAAGTAAACACCATACCTGGAATTGTCGAGACAGAATAACTTTGCTCAATTTGGTAAAACGAAATAAAAGAACAACTTTGTTATATATAGTGTTACAACTTCATGTATAATATTTGGGTAATTTTTAACATATGATGCAAATATTGGTGTTAGATTGAAGCCTTATATATGCCTGTGTGATAGCCAAGTTGGTAGAACGCTTGCCTCGGTAACAAGGATCGCAGGGTCTAACCCCGGCTCGTGCCTCTGGGATTTCTAGATTTCATGTGCGCATCTCATTTTCAACCACGATTATCACTTTGTTAACGGCGAAGGAAAACATCGTGAGGAAAACTTAATTGTCTGAGAGAACCCCTCGAAAGATGATGTGTGAAGAATGGCTAACACAGAAAACTGTGCGTGCATAAAACCTCAACATATTGTGTTGTCATTGTTACATTGTATATTTGTCAATTCTCGTGAATCAATCACTTACTCGCTCGTAACAGCTGTTTTGTAAATTATTGTTCGCGTTTACAAAACCTACCGATGATAGATGACTGTTTGACAAATTGTTTCTCTGGTTATTTATATTCTCATAATGATTTTTGTGCATAATTTTTTATTTTTAAATTTTCATGAATCCGAAATAGATCTGATCTGATCTGAGAATCCGAAATGATTAAATAATATTTTTTATACAATTAATAAAAATTACTGACGTAGACAATACTTTCATGGTGTAGGCTAGTAATTAATATTACATGGTAAGTAAACCATACTATACCATTTCGTATTACACGGACAAAACAAAAAGTAAAACCGTAAAATAGTGTATTTTAATCTTCGTTTTAACCAGTCGAGTTTACAATGGTTTTTTATGTGTGTTCTAACGGGAACCATTTTAATCGCCAGTGTGCTTTAGTCCTTAGTCTAAATCATATTGCACAGTCTGTGCACAGCATAATATATGTCTGTTTACTCACGTATTTAACTCCGGAACCATTGCTTTGAATCGAAAACTAGACGAAATATAATATTCATTTTGTTTATTTATTATTAACATATATATGTCATATTGTGTGTATTCATATACCGATATTATATTTATTAAACATAATAATGATCCGTGAACTTATCGCTCAAGAATAATTAAGTAAGTATAATGGAGGCTTTTTGGCGGAAAGTTTATCCGCGAAGTTGTTAATTTGGTTTTATTATCTAAAAAATGTGTTTCTTTGTTAAATAAAAGTGTGGTATTAGGTAGTATTATTATATTAACCACTAGCTGCGCCCCGCGCCGTTACCCGCGGTTAAAAAGTATGTCCTTTTGCAAATGAACGGTTCCTGTATGCTATGCCATAGGACCCGTGCATTTTTCCGGGATAAAATTAGCCTATGTCATTTTCTGACCCCTAAACTACCACTACCTATGCAGAAAATCATGTCGATCCATTTCTCTATGGAATATTAAAACAAATCTATCCCACGGGAACCATACATTTTACTGGGATAAAAAGTAGCCTATGTGCTATTCCAGACTATAATCTATCTCTGTGCCAAATTTCATCCAGATCTGTTCAGCTGTTCTGGCGTGATTGTGTAACAAACATCCATCCATCCAAACTTTCACATTTATAATATTAGTATAGATTGATGGACCTGATAAAATATTTTACACAATTTTTGTTACACCTTATATATTTACTGCCTTCAAAAACATACATAAATCGAATCACTACCCACATTATCCTCAGTAAAAGTATCGAATTATATCGAGTAAATAAAATCGATACCCTTCAATGGCCGAGATCTTTCGATCCCGGAAGCTGTCACAGTTAAATGGGGTGAACACTATATCGGTAAAAATTGTGAGCCAGTAGGTAAGTGGTTCAGCGGCTGATAGAGTTATCCGTGATTTATACAGAATCGAAGTGCCTTGCGAGGGTGGATAAACGCGCTATGTAGGATAATGAGACGAGGCTTAGACGAGGCCTTAAATGTGACGTGATTTAAGGCCTCGTCTAGGTAATTTTCATGTCTACTTTACGTAAACAGTTACACTCAACTAAAAACAATTTTTATACGTCAGTACTTAAGTGTGTACTGACTGGTCGCTCAGGCTTGCGGAGCTATCGCGGGTACATACCACGCTTAGATCTTATAAAGATAATGTGCATTTTTTTATTTTCTATTTTATGCAGTAATTATACGTAGGAATTTTCATTAATAGTACTGTTTGACACGCACTGGGTCAGCATGGTGAACTATGGCTTAATCCCCCCTCGCATTTAGGGGAGGCCCGTGCCCAACAGTGGGTCATTAAAAAAGGGCTAGAGAGAGAGTACTGTTTGAATATTAATGAAATTCAACAACTAAAAATTATTGAAATAAAACTAATTTTACGGATTTTATCGCGTTTATTTTATGTTTTTTACGTTCCCGAAGTTTCGGCTTCTTTACAGCAACTATGGTCACGGGATGTTGTTGTAACGCAACCGAAACGTCGGGAACGTAAAAACATAAAATAAACACGATAAAATCTGTAAAAATAGTTTTATTTCAATGTTATTGACTATACAATATTAAGGAAATGGGTCCCATATTATTATTCGCGACTGAACCATAATACAAACTTGTTGCGTTTAAGACTGTGCATTTATTTTTGTTTCATTTAATTTTATTGTAATATTATTACAAATTAGTCTAGTTAGTATTATAGTTAGTTAGATAGATCGTTTCATTAAAGCGGGCGTTAGAATAAGACAGATGTAAGAGGAATTAGGTTAGTCGGTTCTAAGTTAAAGCAATATGTTATTGTCTCCAGTGTGACAGGAATGAAGGATGGGTCTGTTGTACCACATTGTGTACGAGTTAGATACGTGTGTGAAATTATATGTTAAACATGTAGGTACATTTTGGTCAACAATGTTGCTTAAATTATAAGCATAGAAAACTCATAATCCTTATCGTGAGTGCAATCTGAATGCTCAATTTTAAGTTTTGAGCTTTCGCTTACGACGAGCTGTATAATGGCTTATACTGAGCTAACAATAAAACAAATGCCATAATATTTTATAATAAAAAATATACCATTCTTCTTTTTTTTCCACTGTTGGGCACGGGCCGCCCTTCCATGCAAGGGGGATTAGGCTATAGTCCACCACGCTGGTTTAGTTCGGGTTGGTGGACTAAACCGTATTTTTTTTTTGTTTATGTAGCTCAAAGAGTGTTTGCTATTGTCAGTAGACACAGAACAACAATGAACCGATCAACTCCGATTTTATAACCGCTTTATCCAAAAAATAATCTGAGTTTACTTAGGATAAGTTAGGGTATTGATGAATTTAACTTATTGGAACGTATTATTAACCAATATTAACAATATTTATTGAACGGTTCAGAGTGCTCAACGCCATTATACTTATAAGGTGTACCAATAATGGTGTAAAATATTATAAAAGGGCCAACAGTAGGTTATGAAGATATCAATCCCAAAGAAATAAATCAAATAATAAATATTTAAAAAATGACAACGCTACCCAACTAACGCTACTAATGGAACGCCTTGATTTAAAAATTAAACATAATTTACACAATCGTTTTATAAATCAACGTGATGCATATAACTTACTGATCTGTTAAAATACGTTACACATTTATTTTAAACCTTATATAGGATGATATGCCATTAATAACATTATCATATCCTTATATCAAAGATCTATGTTATAGATATAATATGGTGAAATATTATGCTATGCGCTTTTGCACTGAAAAGCTGGGTAACCATGCCTGAATCTTAAAAGTAAGTACATTTAAGTGCATTAGAAATGTGTATCCTATAATTTATATCAGTTTAGTAGAGCCTTAATTTTCTATTCTTGACGTGTCGAGTTGGAAGTTTCTAAAATAATTTCTCAAAAAAAAGAAAACATTGTATCCCAACAATCCCAAACAGAAAAGTTTACCCATTTACTTGAAAAATAAATTTCATTCAAATAATGTTCACGCTTCTCTGAGTATTCACCATTTTAGTTTAATCCAGAGCTCCAGTCTGAGTGGTCTTTCGAAAGAAAACACCATTTTGTCCAATATACTATGGCCCCCGATCGTAGAGTCTGCAGATGTCATTCAGGATTTCAATTTCCGAAATTACTATTTGAAAGAAATACTTACTTTTTTCCGTTATTGTAGGCGCAAGTACAATTTTGTTAAGTATCTCTTAATGTAATGAATAGTTCGGTTTAAGAGTGTTTTACACTGTCAAGGATTGGAAATATAATTTTGATATATGTGAAGGGTTCTTCACAACGGTTGTCTGCACTTTGTTTTTATTTTTTGGCCTGGAAGATTCAGAAAGGGCGGAGAAAGCGCATTTGTCATTATGTGAAGTCAGTATTTCTAGAACTCAAATTAAAAAATAAATACTCTTTTTTTTTAATCTACATATTGAAATTCTGACTTCGAAAATGCCTTAAAGAAAATCAGGCTCAAGGCTTAGTGTACCCTTTCTTAATCACTATGTAGTTAGTGATATTATTATAGTTATTTTTTTGTTTTCGATTGCTTGTTTAAATTCAAATTCAGATGGGTGTTCTAGAAATAGTATTATTCGGCTGATAGTGAGAGGAGTAATAAAGACTCATAATTTTTAATTATACTTAGTAGCAAAAAAGTAGCCTACGATTATTATTTTTCGTCTATATTTACAAGAAAAGAAAACATAATTAAAAAAAAACTCCTACTTCCATAATGGAGTTGCAACCCTATTTTTATTATATAATATCACAGAGACTGCGGCACAATAGAATAAGATCATTAAGATCGATTTCGCCGCCGATTGGGGCTAAGAGGACCTAAGGGAGGCAGTCGTTGAGCTCCTATTATCCGTAGTTTTGCAAGATATTGAACCCATTTCCTACCATCCATGATAATGTTTTGTTAGGGTTGCGCGATTTAAATAAATGACGGTACCAATAAGAAAAAGCAAACTCAAACAAAATGTATAAAAAAAAAAAAAAACTCATGATAAAAACAATCTACATAAATTTAATTCTGTATTTTTTTAAGATACGTATCTTTTTGAAATAAAACTTTTTTTTCGATTTTATCACTTTTATTTTATGTTTTTACGCTCCCGACAAAAACAATAGTTTTATTTCAATGTGTAGTATTCGCGTAAATTCTCGAAGTAGATATGTATTTTTTTATTCCAGTTTAACGCTATGAAATTTGAATAGATTCTCTATTGTTTTTTTAAAGTAGTTACATTACATGGAGTTTCTTGCCTGTTGCCGGAGAACAACAGGCAATAAACTCCATGGTTGCTCTTATTAATAAATAAACTCCATGGTTGCTCTTATTAATAGGATCTTATCTTTTATGCGTATTACATTGTTATGGGTATGTAAGAGCAATGCAGGAATGAATTGGTGAAATTTCACTGGTGGTAGGCTTCGGCCGTGGTTAGTCACCACCCACTGAACAAAGCCATGTCGCCAAGCGGCCTAGCCGTGTTCCGGCATGATGTTCGGTGTTGCCATTCATGGATGGCGGGTCAGATCAGTTGCGCTGCATGTGCCTAGTGAATGTAGCGTCTCGATCTACTGCCGCCTTCCTACCTAGGCAAGTATGCTCCATCGTAGATCTCATCGTCACTTACCATCAGGTGAGATCGAGATCAAATACTTGCCTATAATGTATAAAAAAAAAAAAAAGGATGGGCAGGCTTGAGGCGTTGATTAAACAGTAGTAACCCTAAGCATACATATAATTAAATGTGAATGGTTCCCACACTTACAAATTACGGTTGTAAATGAAGATAAAAAGAAAAAGGAGAGGAAAACAAAATCTAAATAGTCTGCCCGAACAAGTCATTATGTTCCTGACGCGCCGAACCAACATCTAACAAAGCATTTTTATCCTCTAGATAAGCATCCATTTTCATTACAAGGTTGTCATATTTATAGAGCCCGCAAATAAATAGCTAATAACATATTAATCACCGAAGTTGAAGGCAATTAGCAGAAAGGATCTGGTGGTTGACATCTTCAATCTTCTAATTGTGTGCCGATGTTGCCACAGTGTAGGCGGGTAGCGATTTCTGAATTAATTTTATGTGGAACAACAAAACAAAGTGTTAACAAAACAAGTATTTTGTTGTAAAATCAAATATAATTTAAAATTACAAATAACCGTTTATTTTTTTACTCTTCTATAATTAATGTTTCGTACATTAGGGAAAAAAATATTTGTAACCTATTAACATACAATCGATACAGATGTTAGTTAATAACCGCTTTTTAGGATTCCGTAGTCAAACTAGGAACCCTCAAGTTTTATTCAGACTATAAAATGCTGAAATTTGGCACATTCGTAAATATCGTGTATCGCTGTAGAAGTCTAAGTAAGTAAGTAAGTCTAAGTAAGTATTAAAACATTGCTAAATTCTTTTTTTTTTCAGGATACCTCCCGAACTTAGGAAGGAGTGAGAAAAATACTCATAATGACTATATAGTAACATTCATATTGCCCGACAAACACACCAACTATACGGTCCCACACTAAACAACTCTTGTATTATGGGTACTGTACAATGGACTGAGGGCGAACTCAGTATATAATACTTATATAGATATTAAACATCCATGACTTGGGTGCAAACATTTGTACTCATCACACAAAGTATGTCCCTACCATGATTCGAACCCGGGACCCTCGGCACATAAAGCAGGGACCCTACCAACTGTGCTAATCAGGACGTCAGGCAATTAATTTAGTCTATTTTTTAATTTAAATTTTCGCATTCATTTCAGTATAGCTCCACCTGAAAGCAAATATGTGCGTATCTATCAGTAAGCCGTAGCTCTAAGTAAGCTCTTAACGATGCCTTTGAGTCAAGTTGCAAAGATTAAACTGATGTTAAACGACCGACGAGACGCAGCGACAGTTGAAACATGTATACGTACGTAAGGTTTAACAATCACAGTGTAATAATTATATTTCAAGGGATCCATCAGTAGGCTATAAGGGCCACATTCCCGAAAAAATAATCAAGTTACTTGAAAATAAAAAAGGAATAACACGTCATACTAAGGTCGCGATGAATTGGTACTGTCTCGCTTTCTCAGGGAAAAATCAAACACTGTAAAGAAATATAAAGTTTAACAAAATAGAGTTAAATATTTTAAACTCTGAATCCGTTATATAGATCCTGTTAATGTATAAAATAATTGTGTGAATGATGTTTTTCTTAAATAAGACGACCTAGTAGCGGTTGGTCGTACGCTCAGTACTTTTAAATGTGTTGTAATTCGATTTATTAACTTATTTGGTATGTTAACTTTATAACCTACTGGTAACCATTTTAAAATATGTTGCGCTATCATTGTTACACCTTATATATATATCATGTATTTTTTTATGTATATTATATACATATTTTTGAAAGCAGTGGGAGCCAGGTTGTTAGTTCCTTGGTAATGAGAAAATAGGTTCACACTGCACCTATCAGATTTTAGGATTTCATGTGCGAATATGATTTTATCGATGATTATCACATACTAAACAGAGAAGGAAAACGCTCACTGCCACTTCAACTTTGAAATTCTTTGAGCTATGTTGGTTACTTTAGTTTGTCTACGGATCTCCTCATTTCTGAGTCTAGACCCGAAACCCGAGAGGTTATTTAATTAAAAATCCCAAATACATTTTAATACTTTTATTACTTTTACATCTTAAATAATAGATACGACAGATAACAACTATATAACAAGACATATTCAACAAAAAAAAAATTACCTACTTGAATATCCGCACAGTTATTTAGTAACTATTATTGCTCTTATTTATTTTATTATCACGTTAATTATATATACAATTACCAATACATTCTTGAGTACCTATTTAAGCGTTGGACAACTATGCTTACAAACAGTGGTAGTAACTTATATTTACGCGAATACTACACATTGAAATAAAATCCTTAAAAAATAGTTTTATTTCAGTGGTAGTAACGTTCAGTTAAGTACAAAAAAAGATTTTTAAGTCTATGCTCAAATATCAGACTAGACATGAAGTTACTTATTTGCTTCAGTAAATATGACAAAGAGCAGTAGAATTTTAAACTAATTAAGCGTAAAGTGACTGAAATAATTTATGTATTTAACATGGAATATAATTAACCTATGGGGAAAGAGGACCCACCACTGACCCTCGGCTTGTCAACTTCTTCGATTATAAACCAAACAAGTTTGATCGATAATAAAAGAAGCCAACAACACCCGAACTCCTCTAAGATGTTAATCGAGAAACTATCTATCACGAGTGACGGGACCTCAAATAAAATGCAATTCTCCGCGACACTAAGCGAATCTATAAAAGTATTCGACACGTGTTTCGCCTCTAAACGAGGCATCCTCAGGACCGCTGGGCTACGAATGAGCGACGAAGCACCGCACGCGCGCCTTATATATGCAACCGACCGCCATCCCCACTACCCCCGCTACTCTCGCTACTGCGTGAATCAATTGAGCGACTAATTTGATGATGTGAAAATAAATTAAGCAAAGGGGAAGTGTCAAAACTAATCTGTTCGTTCAGCAACTCGTTCCTATTTCGTCTAACAATTTCTAATCGCTCCAAAACAGACAATCTAAGACCCTTGCCACATATGTGAACAACATTAAAAGTGTGACCATTATTCAAACTATGACCTGTATCTAACAAATGTTTAGCAAAATGAGACCTATCTAGGCGATTGTGTCTAAAATCGGCTATATGTTCCCTATATCTAATATCAAAATTGCGACCTGTCTGACCGATATAAACGTTATTACATTGATCGCAAATCAATTCATAAATACCCGACTTTTTGGACTTATCTACCCTACATTGGATTTCCGCCAAGTATCGCCTAGTTCTATCAATTATATGGAATATAATTGTTTCCTGACGGCCTCGATTTAAAATATTTGGTGTTTTGGCTAAGTTGACAATTGTGTATAACAAGTTCGGCCGCCAAGAGAATGCGTTCCAAACATAAATAAAATTTTGCTACTTGTGACTGGACATAATAGTATCATTTTTAATTAAATCTAATGTCCGTGGTGCATATATGTAAATAATAAAAATACCACAATATCGTCATCATACGAACGAAATACGATGAACCATGACATGTCAGGAACGCATTCTCTCGGCGGTCGAACAGGGCCCAAAGTCTGCTAACACAATCGATTCATAATCGAACAGCAACCGCATAGTAACTGTCACTTTTGACAGACATCCCATAAAATATCTGTCAAAAGTGACAGTTACTATTCGTTTGCTGTTCGATTATGAATCGATTGTGTTAGCAGACTTGGGGCCCTGTAATTGTGTTTGCTCAGGAACTATTGAGCAGCACTTATTATTACCAACATATAGAAACATAGCATTATAATAAGTATACAAATAGCATGTTCATTAATTATAAAAGTTAATGTAGCTACAACACGTAACTTCTGGGCAGATACTAATGTATTATTAATTTATCTTAAATATACCCGCGCACATTTTTACATTAACTAAATTCTATATCGTATAGTAAGTGGATATCTACAAAAAGCGTTTACAACCAATTTGTTATATAAACATGTATACCTACCTAACCTAGATATATACAACGTTATATAACTTGTTTGTAACGTTTAATTACGTATTTGTTTTCCCCTTTTGCAAACAAACTTCCTACAAGAAGCTGATTGCATCAAACTCCAATAGTGTTGAATATAAGTTTAACCACATTGAGCGCTTTGAAGTGAATTGATTGGATTCCCCTCGTGTTCACTACGCAATGTTCTATACACACTAATATAATATCGCCAGACATACACAGTATCTGTACGGTCCCACACTAAGTAACGCTTGTATTATGAGTACCGTACAATGGACTGGGGGCGAACCCAGTATACACTAATATAGATATTAAACTACCGTGATTAGGGTACAAATATTCATGCCCATCACAGAAAGTTTGTCCCTACCAGGATTTGAACTCGGGACCCTCGGCACAGAATGCAGGGTCACTACCAACTACGCCAATCATGATCCAGCGGTCTCGCTTCCGTATAAATTAAGGTGCTGGCCAAATGGCACTATTTTGTAGCCGATTGCCGCCATAAAAAATATGATATGATATTCGGCAAGCAATTTTTTTTTATTTGACTTAACGGAATAGTGACTTAAGATAATGATTATAATTGCGCTAAAGAATAGCTGGTTTAAATGTCGGTATCCCCTCTCTGTATCACGCTGTACTAATAATTACAACTCATTGTATTGTGTAATTTTATCTACAATAAATATAATACTCATTTGTCTTTCTTCTTTACATACATCGGTATTACTACATCAAGGTTGGGAATGATTTGCAATATACATAGTCTGATTAACAAAGTTTGTTGAAATCGACCTTTTGCTAATGAGATTAAAGTTGAAACCGCACTTTAATCGTATAATCTCTGGCTTAAACCGCAGATTATGGTTTGATTTATGAATTAATTATGGTGTCAAGTTATAAGTTTGATAGGAAAATGAGAATGATAGGCGGGTGTCGGGTTTATTTAAGATTTTGAGGACGATGATATATTTGTATGATAGCGTGTCAGCTGTTCATCATTCTCATCGTCATCATTGTTCATCACATAATGATTACTAAACGCTGAAGAAGCGCAGGTCCATAGTATATCCTTTCTGAATCATTCTGTATAACATTATTGGGCACAACACTATTCGTCAGTTGTGTCGTTGACAATGAATTTAGATTCTAGTGTAGAATAATGTTTTGAATGTTGAACTCTTCGAACAGCTTTTAACCCCCATTTTTATGGAGGGGCCGAGTAGTTATTCACCTTGAGTGCCACACAAATTACACAGAAAAGAGTAAGAGTAAGTTTGGGGGTCGAGTCACCTTCGTCCGTAGGAGTATTAAGTACCCTCAAGATACCCTACACGTGACCCTGGGTGGTGCCAACCAGGTGACAACTCTACTGGTGGTAGGCTTCGGCCGTGGTTAGTCACCACCCACTGAACAAAGCCATGTCGCCAAGCGGCCTGGCCGTGTTCCGGGATGATGTTCGGTGTTGCCATTCATGGATGGCGGGTCAGATCAGTTGCGCTGCATGTGCCTAGTGAATGTAGCGTCTCGATCTACTGCCGCCTTCCTACCTAGGCAAGTATGCTCCATCGTAGATCTCATCATCACTTACCATCAGGTGAGATCGAGATCAAATACTTGCCTATAATGTAGTAAAAAAAAAAAAAAAAAAAATTAAATGAGAGGGACATTTTCTATTTTGAATTTGGAAATACAACAAAGCTCGCTGTAGGATTCAATTTGAAATCTAAGACTATCGCGGTACTGCAGAATTTTCATTGAACTGCCATTATTTGAGTCGGATTCCACAGTTTAAAATCACCCTACTATCGCACAGCCAATCGCATTCCAGGCATTCATTGTGTTCCGATTCACGTATCTCACAGAGTCGTGCCGATGCGTTTATGACATTTCCTATATATTTTACATACTATGAAACGTAATGCACGGAAAGAATATATGGGAGAGCAATAAATATAATTAATATTTAAAATATCATAGAGTGGGATATCAAAAATAAATGTTCCTTTTTTTAATGTTCAACACTTTTTGCTGATGTGGTCTTCACAGCTTCACCACGTTTTTGGCGAATGAAAATTGCGAGCCAGCTGGATGATGCAGAAATGTGTAATACCTAACTAAATTATCAACGAGCCTATACAACCAGCAAACTGCAATATATTATGTAGCTCATAGTGCTTACCGATACTCAGCTCGATGTAATCTCAGCATACTACAGTCTAAGTCAAAGTCAAATCATTTATTTCGTATAGGCCCACGGGGGCATTTACAAATTTATAATTTTATTTTATTTTGTCTTAACTCTCGGATTGAAACGCGACCTCAACTGAAAAGATCCGGCAAGAAGCTCAACGGTCTTGTGTATTTAAAAAAAAAATCTTTTTCAACGCCATGTTTATTACAAAAATAAAAATATTTACCCATCAAGACACACGCTACACTTTGACATATTATCATCTATCGTCAAACAAAGCTTTATCATACAAATAATCCAAGATTATGTAATAACTCTTTTGACATGGTTTAATTTTGACGACTGTTTTAAACATACTAATGTGCTGTACTTTAGTATACTGACAGTTTAGGATAATTTAACTGTAAAACCGCGTGAGATATATTATGCTTGTAGCCGTTACCTCAAGCGGAAACCTTTCCGCCCCCGTATTTTGATGTATTGGCTTAATATTTACGCGTTATTACGCACCGCGTTAGAATTATGTCACGCGTAACGCGCTATGAACTGTGAAGTGGCGGACTCGCTTTGCGAATTAACGCCAGGCGAAAACTGTTCGATATTTAAATACACGATCGACGATCGACAAAAAAAAAAACAATTTCGCTTGGTAAATAAATTAAAATACAAATCCTACATCTATATTATAAAAATCAATTGCTGTTCGTTTGTCTCGCTAAAACTCGAGAACGGCTGGGCCGATTTAGCTGATTTTGGTCTTGAAATGTTTGCCGTAGTCCAGGGAAGGTTTACACGGTGAGAAAATATGGAAAAGTTGCGAGGACGAAAAATAAGTCTTTCTTGTGCTTTATTTTTTCTTACTGTCAGTTGGCCTGGCCAACGTAAGACAAAGGGACAGTTTTAATGTCGTTAGGATAGGTGATACGAAGTACAGCGGGCCATCTAGTACATAATATAGTTACAAATTTATATAATTTCCTTACCTTATACCTCCTTAATATTCTTACTATATGGCTACTAAATCAATTATTTCATAATAAAATTGTGTTACTACTGCATAAACATTACCATAAAAGAAAAATAAATAAATAAAAGAATAGTTATTTGTTATGCACGGCTGCAAAGTTGTTAGTTGGTGCGAGTGCTTGTATTGATTGCCGGGCAAGCGAGGGATTTTAACAATAAACCACTAGGTACGATCCCACGAATATTACACATTATTTATCAAAGACACACATTCTTGAAAAATAAAACAACATTTTCAATTTCCCCGCTCAAGTTTCCGCCGAACCACGTTTCTGAACGTTCTATTATGTTCTTTTTTAAGAAAGAAAAAAGATTAGGCACACCCATTACATTATTACTTTAGACTAACTAATAGTTTTTATACATTATATTGTCACGTTGAATAGTCGAAAACCCTTTCCACTTATACAGATATAATGGGCTTTTGCGAGCACATTTCGTACAATAAAAGCCACCTTACAAAGCCAGTCGGATTAAATAAATATTTATGTTACCATCTATTACACATTGTGGAACGCAAAACAAATGAATATGAATAATAATAATTTTTATTGGGTTTATTATACTAGCTCACGGCCGCTCCGAAGTGGAACTGGGCAGGTTATATAAGCCGAATACGCTCAGAGAGGTGGGCAAAATAAGCACCGAATCGGTTCCGGACCACGGACCAAGGGAGATCCAGAAAGCGGTGGCGCGAAGACCTCCACGCTTGTATAGACTGGTGATACAAGAGAGCTTTAGGAACCGTGATGTGAACTTTCTGCCAATTCATAAAATTCATACTTCACATACAGGTTTAGTATACCCTTTCTGAATCATACTGTATAATAACTCTCGGAAAGTACCAGAGACATTGTACGCGTGGACTTCAGTCGTTTGGTTACTCTAAAAGAACCCTTCCTATATGATAATATTTCAATTTCCTTATCTAATGGGCGTACCGTAAAACGGAGTGTTTTGACGCACGACTGTTATTACACGTGAAACGGAACGGTTGATGGGCCGCAATTATTTTTAAAGAGCGCTTAGAAATTTTATATAAGTACGCGGCCCAAAAGGTTCTTGTGTTTCTCTGACGCGTTGAATCGTTCGTAGGTAACGACTGGCTCTCAAGGGAAGAAAATACCTTGCGAACCATATTAATGTGCCATGGATGTAGCCTAGTAACCGTTAGGGCGAGAATGCATGTTAATGAAAGGAACAGATTATGTATTTAATTCTTGACTGTATAAGCTGGAGTGAATAAAAAATCAATGTGTATAATATTTTACTCGTAAGTTGAAAAAATTAAATGTATAATTTATTTATATAGGTATTATAAGGTTACATCATTTATAACTCAAGAACAGGTGGGCCGATTTTTTTTAATTTTTCCACCCCGAATAGCAGAACAACTATTAAACCATGGTAAAGATTATCAAAAAAATAATAATAAAGATAATTCGTTTTCTCATAGTTACATTTTATTCTGAGGTGGCACGAAGATCGCTGGGACAGCTAGTTAAAATAAAATTGATTCATGATCGAATGCATATTCTTTTACTTTTTATTGTTTATAAATATTGCTGTGAGATGTACCCCCCTGATACAGTATTACTTATCTAGTACTTCCTCTTCTAAGGTCATACTATACGAAAATAAACAGCAAACATGGTTTTGCCTTATCCGGGCTACATTTTACGAAAATAATGGAGATAGAAAGGGATAAACGAAGTTATGGCTCGCTCGTGACCAAGCTTCCCGCTATTACAGCGTAGTTGAATAAATAGCTAGAAACTTTTATAAGGGGGGAATATAATATAGTAACTAGGGAATTGAGGTTATTTCCGAGAGCTTAGAGTGCTTATTAGATTGGCAGGAGAGCGTTCAGCGTTCTGCCATCCACGTTCTGCGTGCCGCGTTCTTTTCAATGTAATGTTTTGACTCACACAGTAAGGGGTCATCCACACTTACATCTATGCGGACCTATCAAACGCTTTTTTTCTGTCAGGGCTTAGCATACTATCCAGATGTACCTACATGGGATTTTAATGCGGCCGTGCATATTATAGCATACGTAATATTTCTACGTAGCAACCCTGCTGTTTTCGAGTCGCTACGGAAGTTTTGATGACGTAAGCGACTCGCCTATCAGTATGTCAAGTGCAAGATTATTCGTAAGTTAACCGTATACTTTATAGTCTATGTACTTAGACATTTAGTATGGAGAATTGAACAGCGCGTCTAGCGGATGGTTTTTTTTAATTTGGCATACAATATGTCTAAATACGTAAACTGTAAACTATACAGTCAGCTTACGAATAATTTCGCACTTGACTTACAGGCCATCAGCCATATGCGTTTGCGCCCTTTTAAAAACTTGTATCGATGTATAATTTGCTATGTGCCTGTCACGATCAGCGTATACAAAATGGTCGTTCAATTGCGTCGGCTTACACCTCGTTCACTCGACTAAATCAACAAAGACAGAGCTACGAGAAAAACAGAGACAGGTAGCCGTGCGTGTCTTCTCTTATTACAGCTCAGTCCTTTTTGGTCCGACTTTTTATCCGCTCATTTGTACCAGGTGTAAAAAATCTATCTCTTTCAAACTGCAGTCAAGTTTGAGATAGATCGATTGCTCCAAATGTCGTTTTCTAATAGAACGACATTTTCAGAGTGCACTTAACCTGGCTCTCAGAGTCACCACAGAGTTGACATTGATTAATTACCAACCTACGCACAGAAATTAATACGAAAAAGAGCCAAATTATTAAAGATAGCGGCCTACAATTTAGGGAGGAGACATCTTTGGGTCGAATTGTCTGATTGTTGTTCTCGCAATCCTTTTATGGACATATTTAGTCTGAGTTCATTACTTATTATCTCCTAGCGTTTACCTACGGCCTCTCCTATTTATACTACGAGACACAATAAAACCTAGGTTTTGGCCTAATTTTTATTCAATGACATAAAAAAAAATCGGTTGAATGATACAAAGCCTACCAAAAACGGTGTAAAATAATTAAAGAGACCAACCGGTAGGTTCTCAAGATAATTATTTACAAAAAAAAAAAACATTAGTACTGTAAATCACTGTCCACCAGTTTTTCGGCTTAAAGAAGAATCAAACGAAATACATACACATTTCTTTAATATAATTGATAGAATTTACTTAATTTATTTTCATATCAACAACAAAGTCGCTCAATTGATTCCCGTAGTAGCGAGAGTAGTGGGGGTAGTGGGGATGGCGGTCGGTTGCATTTATAAAGCGGGCGTGCGGTGCTTCGTCGCTCATTCGTAGCTCAGCCGTCCTATGGATGTCTCGTCTAGAAACGAAACACGTGTCAAATACTTTTTTAGATTCGTTTTGCATATTAATTGGAGTCCCGACACCGAATTTCTCGACTAACATCTTAGAGGAGTTCGGTGCTGTTAGCTTTTTTTATTATAGATTTACTTGTTTGGTTTATAATTGGAAAAGTTAACAAGCCGAGGTTCTGTGGTGGGTTCCTCTTCCCCAATTTGTTTATTTAATACATTACAGGTATGACTTACACATCATTATATAGTTATGACTTACACATCATCATAAAATAGTTACCAAAAATTGTGTATTACCTAACGCATATTTTACTTCTTTGCCTATAATAAATAATAATACATTGAATGCTTATTGCCATTATAAGGACAATTTGAGCAACTATTATGTTTAATCTATGTTTCTTAATCTATTTTATTTATTATGTATACAGCGAGTTCGCGAGGTGTAATTACCCCAAATTATTTTACAATGGACTATAGCCCTTATATATATAACAATACCAGCCCTTTTTTAATATCCCCTGTTGGGCACAGACCTCCCATCAATGCGAGGGAGGTTAGACCATAGTCCACCACGCTGGCCCAGCGCGGGTTCGCGGACTTCACACATCTTTTGAGAGGTTTTCTCAGACATGCAGGTTTCCTCACGATGTTTGCCTCCACCGTTTAGCATGGTTGAAAATGAGTATCGCACATGAAATTCAGAAATCCTAGAGGTGCGAGCTGGGGTTTGAACCTGCGATCCTCTTTATCGTGGCAAGCGTTCTACCAACTTAGCTATCACTGCTTTGATACATATCAACTATAAACAAGATTATTGCTATCGTTCTAGTGTTACTATAAATAATCGCACCTGCGATACCAAATTGCGACTTTTTACAGCGACTAATAATTGTGCGTCTGTACAAAACCATATTTTCAGCTTTACGTCTAGCTAGATAAGAGTGATTATTAACATTGCCAAATTACATTCTTTATGGAACTAGTTCCAAGCTAGGTAGATATTAGAGCAATTTGAGTCGTAATGGCGAGAAGAAATATAAATACATTATAGAAACTAGTTAACACATTTTTCCTACTTACAAAAATCACTTACAGCAATTTTTGTTGTCACCCTCATCATTCTTGCGATTTTTAATCGCGGGTCCATATTCGTAATTTGTTTATCTGAAGTAATCGTATTTGAGACGATGAGTCAATCGCGATTTTTAACCGCTACTTTTGTAACACTGTCCAAGCAGTCACAAACACAACACCTGATTCGTTTGCAGCGATTTAAGCCGCACATTTTAATGCGATTTTAATCGCATATTTTTTCGACGCGAGTTTTAGACGCGCGTCTGTAATTACTACACAAATTGAGCCGTCCCAGTGTCCTTCCAGCAGCTGAAGCAGCACGGCAAGGCGAACATGAGCGTGTTTTTGAACGCGTCTCGAAAGTCGCGATTGAAGTATGCGTAAATTAAAGGATTCAGCGCCGAATTGAAGTATCCAATCCAGAATAGGACGCCGACCACGACGGGTGGGGTGCCGCAGGGCTCGCCGCATACATTCGTTGTTACGTACCTGTAGAAAATTTACATTATTTATTGTGAGACATCAATGGTCATCATGGATTTATAAATAAGCGTAATTAACGCAAGACGAATACCGACTATAAACATAAGCTAAAGACGCTTGTATGGGTCAACTGTTGACTGACCCTAAAAATACATTTTAATACTTCTAGTAGTGGGTAAGTATGTTGATATTTCAATCGCATTCACCATCCCAAAATTCTACGGACCTATATACAAAAGTCGCGAGTAATAAATCCTAATAATCTCCCGTGATTAATAAAATAATCTTACCAAAGAAAGAAAGGCAGCCAACACAGCAAAAACGCGCCAACTATAATGCCCAGCGTACGCGCAGCTTTGTGTTCCGCCCGCCACGACTTACCCGCCGCGCGGAGCGATGCACCTGCTGAAAAAAAAAACAAAACAATAGTAATCTTTATCAGACACACTACTAGACATGACATAGAAATGTTCCTTAATACCACGAAAAGGAGACGTATTGTGTGGCCTTGGCCGTACATAAGGGAGTACGGTGACTCAGCACGTCACAAGAAACAGATTTATTCATAACTAGCTGTTGCCCGCGACTTCGTCCGCGTGGTATTTAACAAAGACAACCGTTGACAACAGCCTGCTCGCCCATTCTGAGCCCGCGGGACGCATTGCAGGTTGTTGCTATCAAACTTAATCAGGCGCTACGCTGCAACATTGGTTTTAATTTTTTTTCGTGTGATCCTATTTTTTTTTCTAAAATAAAAGTAGCCTAAGTTACTCCTTGTTACATCAGCTATCTGCCAGTGAAAGTCCCGTCAAAATCGGTCCAGCCATTTCAGAGATTAGCCGGAACAAACAGACAGACAGACAGACAGACAGACAGACAGACAGACGGACAGACAGACAGACAAAAATTGTAAAAGATGTTGTTTCGGTATAGGTAACGTGTATACAACCAAATGCACTTAGTAAAAAGCGGTTATTTTAATATTACAAACAGACACTCCAATTTTATTTATATGTATAGATTAAGTACCTAAATGTCACCAGACAAACACACAGATTCTATAGTCCCAGACTTAGCAACGACTACCCGTTCATACCTGGACCGGGGCAAATTATGAAATCCCAAAGTAAGCAAAACTTATATTTCGTTTGTACTACACAAGCAAATGCTTACACGACTGATACTTTCGGTCAAGGTCAAGGGTCCTACGCTCAACTCCTGAGATCACGATGTCGTCAAGAAATTTGTGGTCACGGGAGAGTCATTTGGCAAACAATAATTGATATGATCGAACTTGTTATGGGTGACTGTAGCCTGGATGTTTGTAGGAAAGTATTGCTCTGAATATGTTATACACTACAGCAGCGATTCTCAAACTATTTTGGGCAAGATGCCCCTTTTCCTAAATGAACTGATATCTCAGACCTCCATAGCCTTTTATTTTAAAAATCCTTTCTCTAGTTCTTTTTCTATTGATACAAAATAATTACAAAATAATAATTTCATGTTGTAGCTCTGTAGTTGTAGCTCGCTATCCATTGTTGGAACTAGACCATACGCTTTTGTCAAAATATATTTTCTATTATTCCAAAAAATAAACGAGTCATTGAAAAGCCCTTCAACCCCCAAGACCACAGGAATTCACGCCAGAGGCGTGAACACGAACTTATGCACACTTATTGACTTTATTTTAAAGTACAACAATGATAACACCTACTATAATATTACTCATTCTTATAACAAGTTGGTACACGTAACACAACTTATACAGTATATTAAAAGTTTCAAATAAGAACTTGTGTTAATTAAGAGGGGTCGATTTTTAGACCTCGTCGACCCCAAAATGAGTTTTTGTTAATGTCGACCCCTGGGCAAACAATATCGACCTCAAGTGGTCAATATCGACCACTTTGGGAGTCCCTGCACTACACTGAAACTAAACCTATATGATGTCGGAATCGCGGAAACTATGCATTCATTACCAACATCAAAAGAAGTGCGGATGTTATGTCGTATGGCCCCAGTGTCCCCGCAGTAACTCTTTTTCTAAGATTAGTATACATATGTGATGGTCACAATGGATGGCATTGACTTATCTGAATATGGATGAAAGCCACTTAAAAAATAATAAATTATTTTTATAATTAATGTTATAACACCAAAGGTTAACGACCCGTGTTCAAATACCTTATGATAAATAACATTAAAATTCACTTCATAAATAATGTTTGCACTTGACTTCAAACTAATGTCGTCTAAATTCTAAGATAACATTTGAATTTATAGCGCGAACCATTAAAAATGGTTTCAAAATTCATTTCAGTGACATTCAGTAATGCCATCATTAATTTTCATGATGCATTCTTTTGGAGTCGTTATACTCAATACTTATTTCAAAATGAAAAACGTGAATATGTTTTAATGAGATGAGTTCAGTTTTTTTTTTAATATAGAATATTGATGTTTGTAATTACTAAAACAATACCTAAAATCGTCAATTCATTTTATTTTTTAATATTTATGCCCTTTGCCGTGAAAATATATCTCATGTTAGTAATACCCCTTTAAAACAGTTTAGTAAATTAATTATAAGGCTACATAGACTCCGTAGTAAATCATCAAGGTTACCTTTGAGGTGCCTTAGCTTCATCGAACCTTCCTATCTTTCATCTTGCTCTGGCAAGCAATTTAACAGAAATCTGATTGCGTTAACTCAATCTTCGGCGCTAGGTTAAACGTAGGGTTGTACAAACAACCTCTTGGTAGATTAATTGCGTATAATAATTTGTAGATACAAGCGAAGAGTGTATTTACTTCCTTGGCAAATTTGGAGAGAGCAAAGCAAACTAACAAATTTTGCATCAATATATCTCGAATCTACCCTTATTGGTGTGAATAGAGCAGCAGCCGCGGGCGATAGATAATAGTATATTAATAATTGTATATAGTTTCCAATCACTATCTAGAATATTTGATTCAGCCCATGTCTCTTAGATAATACAAATATTTCTGAAGTGCACTCCAGCATCAATTTAATTTCTGTTGATAAGAAGACTGAAGTTTAATAACTTCAACATAATTCGTCTGGAGATTGTTAAAATTAATGTCGGAGATGCTGTTATATAATTATCTGTAGAAGTTAAACAGTAAATGGGTACTCTATAGTTGAAATATTCTAAAACAATAAACGGTCAGAACAATTTATGCCATTATTCTTCAAAACTTGGGGAGTAAAATAGATACTAATAACAGAAACTCACCTTGTGCATTGAGCTCTGTAGCAGCTTTTGCTAGATCTCTAGACGCTATAGCAGAAGAACAACTGGGCCTCCAGCCAGGAGGCATTTGTCCGCTCGAAGATCTCTTATTAGATCCACCAGAACAGTACCCAGAGCTTGCCGTATCACAGCTTACATTCAGAGACTTCCTTGGGCTCGCCTCCTTGCTCGGACAAATGTCTCCAATAGCCATCACTACTTCTCCGAATTCCGTCTCCTCAGGACCAACTTCTGTAAATGTGCTATAGTTCGGACTTATATCTGAAGGTCTCCTATCTGGATGTAAGTAGTGTGAATGGTGCGCTGAATGTGAAGTATGCTTCATGTGAACAGAATTCAGTAGAATGTTTGATGAAGTCCTTGTTAATGCTTCTCTCTGTCTGATCGCTTCCCTAAATATCCGACAGTACATCGATATCATTACAACACTTGGGATCCAGAACGAAACACTCGATGATACTATAGCGTAGACCATGTTAACTTTGAACATGCACTCATCAGGGTTGGCCTTTCGGTGTTGTCGATGCAGTTCTGTGGTGTACCATCCCATGAATATTGGCACGAAACTGATGAAGGCAGGCCACAGCCAGACGTTTGCGAGCATGAAGCAGACAGTTCTATGCGTCATCGTCACTGGATACTCCAAAGGTCTCACGATCGCGTAGTACCTGTCCACTGATATGCAGCATAAATGAAGTATCGACGCACTGGAGAAGTACACGTCCAAAGAATTGAAGATATCACAGACTAGAGGGCCGAAAAGCCAGGCGTCAGTCAGCTCAGCGCTTGCGTTGAACGTCATCGCGCATAACGCGACCAGCATGTCTGCGACAGCGAGGCTGACGACATAGTAATTTGTGAGGACCCTGAGCTTTCTGTGGCGGTGAACTGAGATGATGACCAACGCGTTCCCGAATAGTGCTCCGAGGATAATCGTAGCGAATATGAGGCCTTTGAGGACGAGGGAGACGGTGTGCTGCCAGTCGGAGTCGGGCGCGGCAGGGGCCGCCAGCGTCGAGTGTAGCCCGTGCAGGAACGCTGACTCCGTACCGCGCCCGCGCGTCTCTACCTCGCCCCTGAATGCGCCATCTGTTGACAGAGATTGAAATTAAAATCTTAACTCACTCGCATCATACCGAAAGCACGTTTCTACTGCCGCTTCACTATTGTGTCATCACCCTTCTCAGCGCTTAATATAACCAGTTTCAAGCTCCCTGTCAAAGAGACAGGTTGTTGTTATTACTTCATGAGATGTTTCCTTTTCTCTTAAATTATCTTTTATCAATATCAACGACATTCTTAGTTACCTTCCTTGTTGGCCTCAACAACTAGTAATGTCACTTATTTGCTTTACAAGTTATGCTGCTAGTTTTAAGCTATATTAGCCCTTATTTGTAAGGTACCTTGTGCACCTATCTTTTTATGCATGTGATGTTCGCCTATAAGTAGTGCGCACACTTACCCCAGCTTTATATATTATAGAAATTGTTTACAAACATATGTATGAGTAAGTCGTAGTGAATCTAATTAATTAAAAAAGGATAATTAACGGCGTCTATCCACGTTGAGAAAATTATAGACTCCCAAGGCGATCGTCGAGTCAAATTACAACGCAGTTTCATAGTGCTGTAATATAAGATTTTACTTGAAGAATGTCAGGCTAAGGTATTAAAAAGTCTGATAAGTATAAAACCACATTTCACTAGGTAATATTTTAAGCCAACAAAGTAACAAAGCCCTCGCAGACATAAAAACGTAAGAAATATTGCAATCGGGAAAATAAACAGGAGTTACCCGGTTCTGTTTGCTCGCTGCTGTCGTCTCTGCATTTTTATTTTACCTCATTATCAAAGTGAAGTCTGTGCAATAAAGCTCTGTGGCAGCGCTCATTTACATGGTACTATTTATTTGGGTCAAAGAATGGTTTATTTTTTACTAGCTGCGCCCCGCGGTGTTACCCTCGATTAAAAAGTATGAAAAATTAAAACAAATCTATCCCATGGGAACCATACATTTTACCGGGATAAAAAGTAGCCTATATGCTATTCCAGATTATAATATATGTCTTTGCTAAATTCCATGCATTGAGGGGAGGCCCGTGCCCAATAGTGGGACATAAAAAAGGGGCTGGTATTATTATAAATCTTCCGCAAAACCTCGACCAAAATACACCGTTCATTTGTTTTTGCCTTCACAGATGCATACGAAATCCAGTATCGATCTACCCCCTGAAGGTCAATATCTGGCGGTCATCTGGCAGCGGGGTTGGAACACAGCCAGGATTGGCAATGTCTGTAATCCGCCCCAGAGGCTGTCGCGTTGTTATATGTTTTGGCAGCATCTGTTGTCAAGGTCGGAGTGTCTAAATGAGAGACGTCTCGGATAGTTGAGATGGTAAATAATAATAACATATTGTTTTTCAATCTATTGTTTAACCGCGTCTTACCATGTTAAGTCTCAACATCAATTTAATATGAGTATTATTTGTCTTATCAGCACTGTAGGTCTATTTTGTAGTTATCATTTTTTTTATAAGGAACATTTTTTGTTAAAATATGACTGATGCCAAAAAAAAAAAATCGCCAGACACACACATCAACTGTACGGTCCCATACTAAGTAACGCTTGTATTATCTGTGCCGTACAATGGACTGGGAGCGATCTCAGTAAATATAAATAAGTACGTACTTATATTGATTTGTTATATTTACGCGAATACTACACATTGAAATAGAACTAAGTTTGTGGATTTTATCACATTTATTTTATGTTTTTTACGTTCCCGTCACATAAAATAAAATCCGCAAAATTTGTTTTGTTCCAAAGTACGTACTCACATTTATTTATTACGTTTTAGCACAACTTAAGCGTGATAGTAAAATGTTATAATTAGCCTTGAACTTGCGCTACTTTTGCGCGTTTGCAATTTTACCCCACGTCTGTGAGCCCATTTTTGCGGTTTCCGAGTATCTCCGACAGATATCCGAAACTATAATCGGCTGTTTATATTACTTATCGGGTTAAGAGTGTTGTAGACAGTTTGATTTGATTAAATTTTGTAATACTGTGACCTCTGATACAAGTGATGTGGGTCAGAAACACGCCGGCGTAGCGTTTCCATTGAATTCGAACACAAATCTGACCAGATTTTTTTTTAACTATATAGCTCTATGTTTATCTGAGTTGCAATGCAACCAGCATCATCGCATCGCATCGAAATCGCAGGTCACATGCTTGGTTTTCCACAGCGTAACTAAATAAATAAATATCGCCAGACGAACACACCAACTATACGGTCCCACACCAAGCAACGCTTGTATTATGGATACCCTACAATGGACTGAGGGCGAACTCAGTATATAATACTTATATAGATAATAAACATCCATGATTCGGGTACAAATGTTCGTGCTAATCACACAAAGTTTGTCCCTACCAGGATTCGAACCCGGAACACGCAGCACAGATAGCAGGGTCACTACCCACTGAGCTAATCAGGGCGTCATGACTGACTGACTAAGCGAACATGCGCCTCGCGAGGCCCTCGCTCAGTTTGTACACAGCTAATAAATAAATTCACTAGGCAAGTTGGTATAATCACACACATTACATAATAACATCGCGTCAGTAGCATACCGTATCTATGTTTCTAATATCATTGGGTGATTATTAAAAAAAAAGTAGATTTTTCATAGAAAGGCGGAAGCGAGGACGGGTCATTACCTATATTCTTAAGGGCTCGGACGCAATTAAATAAATCTATATATCTATATCTATACATATAAATAAAATTGGAGTGTCTGTTTGTAATATTAAAATAACCGCTTTTTACTAAGTGCATTTGGATGTATACACGTTACCTATACCGAAACAACATTTTTTAAAATTTTTGTCTGTCTGTCTGTCTGTCTGTTTGTTCCGGCTAATCTCTGAAATGGCTGGACCGATTTTGACGGGACTTTCACTGGCAGATAGCTGATGTAACACGGAGTAACTTAGGCTACTTTTATTTTAGAAAAAAACATAGGATCTCACGAAAAAAATTAAAACCAATGTTGCAGCGCAGCGCCTGATTAAGTTTGATAGCAACAACCTGCAATGCGTCCCGCGGGCTCAGAACACGTGAGCAGGCTGTTGTCAACGGTTGCCTTTGTTAAATACCACGCGGACGAAGTCGCGGGCAACAGCTAGTAATAATATATAAGTATTCATGACCTATTCGGGGTGTAACATCAAGATTGGTCAGTATGGGGCCTCCCATATACAAACATACATGCGGCTCTGTAGTCGACTCGGACCCTGGTCCCAGTTGCATGGATTCCAATAAATCAATTATGTACAGTCACAACGGTAACAAATTATTTATTTGGTTAAATAGTTTTGTTAGGAGTTATTGTTAACATATGCACTTACGAGTACTGAGAAGTAATGAACGAATTTATGTCAAAACTAGCTGTTACCCGCGACTTCGTCCGCGTGGTATTTAACAAAGACACAACAACACACAGCACTACAACACAGCCTACTCGCGCGTTCTGAGCCCGTGGGACGCATTGCAGGTTGTTGCTATTAAACTTAATCAGGAGCAGCGCTGCAACATTGGTTTTCATTTTTTTTCGTTAGATCCTATTATTTTTTCTAAAATAAAAGTAGCCTAAGTTACTCCTTGTTACACCAGCTATCTGCTAGTTAAAGTCCCGTCAAAATCGGTCTAGCCATTTCAGAGATTACCCGGAACAAACAGACAGACAGACAGACAGACAGACAGACAGACCGACAGACAGACAGACAAAAATTTAAAAAATGTTGTTTTGGTATAGGTACCGTGTATACATCTAAATGCACTTAGTAAGAAGCGGTTATTTGAATATTACAAATAGACACTCCAATTTTATTTATATGTATAGATTATACCCAAACATATTTGATGTCTACATGTGGACCAAAAAAAAATTATTAATAGTCAGAATTTACGTAGGAATTATACTATACTGCTACTACTATACTATCAGCCGATAGACGTCCACTGCTGGACATAGGCCTCCCCCAATGACTTCCACACATCACGGTCCTCCGCCACTCGCATCCACCGTAGGAATTAGTTTTTACAAACTAATAAGGTTACCAAGATACAGGTTTCCGCCTAGTTTGGTACCGCAACTTAATCTTCCATCTCAAATGTCTAAACTGTAATAAAATTTACTTTACTTTACCGACAGTTTTGAACGTCGGTTCCAATGCAAAGAGCTCAAATATTTACTGTTTTATAAAAGGCCTACCACTAATAAATAACTTTTACCCACTAAAAACAGCTTAGAATCATTTGTCAAAAACTTATATAACAAGTCTCATTAATACTTGAATGTTCAAAAACAACTTAGAGATAAAACGAGTTCAGTTTTAAAAATTCATTAGTAATGGTTAAACTTTTATGATGCTGGTTTATGTTGGGTGTTTCAGAAAGAGTATACTAAACCTTGAGCTAGCGCTTCTTTATAGTAATAATTATGTCACGTCAGAATTTCGATAAGTCCATTTTAAAATAGAAATTTTGTTCCTAACAAAATCACAAAGTCAAATCATTTTTTGCGTATAGGCCTACGGGGGCACTTACAAGTTGTCAGTTACATTTTTTTTTCTTAACTCTACAATCGGTTCGGAACACGTCCTCAACTGAGAAGATCCGGCGAGATACAAAGCGGGCTTGTCTTTATTTTATTTTTTTAAACAACCATGTTTATTACAAAAAAAACATAATAAGCTCCAGTGTGTTGCCATGCGAGGCGAAATTTCGAGGAATAAATATCTACCCAAATATAACAGAGTACTGAAGTAGCACTGATTGTAGAACGCTTGCCTTAGAAACAAGTGGTGCAGGTTCAAGCTCTGGGTCGCACATCTGGTATTTCTAGATTTCACCAGCAAATCTCATTTTCAACCATAATTATTATCACTTGCTAAACGGTGATGGAAAATATCGCGAGGAAACCTGCATGTTTGAGGGAACATCGTTCTTGAAAGGCCTGCGTAGTCCACCAACCTGCACTGGGCCAGCGTGGTTCGCAATGGCCTACATCCCTCTCGCATTGTGGAGTGGCCCGTGCCCAGCAACCGGACTTAAAAAGGTCTAATAAAAAAAATACCATTTTCAATTTAGTAATTATAAATAATTTCCAAGTAAGCAGGTATACAAGTTTCAATACCATCCAATACAATACCGATCGCCTTACCCTTCATATTACCCAATCAAGGCTATGGGAGTCGGGCCAAGGGCACCAATGGCGTGCCGGAGGCCAGCAATTTCACTAACCTTGCTGGAGCCACGGCCGGCCGATATTGCCACAAGTGTTTCGATTCATTTTCAAAGTTCGACGTGCAAATTTTGAAATGATAAATTAGTTTTTTTTTGGTTTTACCATCACGCCTGCAATCCGCGAAGGGTAAGCAATGGTGCGTTACAGTGTACTCATATTTCGTTAATGGTATGTATTCCCACAACGTAATAGAGGGCGAGCTTATTACCACTGTACTGGGCCCCGAGTCTGCTAACACAATCAATTCATAATCGAACAGCAACCGCATAGTAACTGTCACTTTTGACAGATGTCCCATACAATATCTGTCAAAAGTGACAGTTACTATGCGGTTGCTGTTCGATTATGAATCGATTGTGTTAGCAGACTTGGGGCCCTGGATGCACCTCCTGTTCAATTTCTGAAGTGAAATTAAGTATAGTTGGTAGTTCATCACTGAGGTCATTTCGACGGTGGTACCCAGCCTACGCACATTCCAATTCCTTTCAACTATGACCGTGTCATATGCTCATCATTAAACATTTTGTGTTTTGCTGTGTGCTGTGGACTCACTGCTGTGTAGTGTTGAAATAAAACTATTTTCTCGGATTTTATCGCGATAATTTTATGTTATACGATCCCGACATTTCAGCTGCTCTACACCAACTATGTTCACGGGAGGACTGAGGTGTTTGACGTCCTAGTGTCATAGTTTGAACTGGGGTACCTTCATATTTAGTTATTGCTTGCGGTCCGATCTATGCAGATAGTGCTCGCAGTGTCTCGAGGTCTTGCAATACCTGTCTTACAAGGAGGTCTCTAGTTTTGTTTCAATGTGTTGTATTCGCGTAAATATAAGAAATCAATATGCCGTGTAGTGTGTGACCTTCAAAAACTTTCGTCTGGATAAGCCGTGCTGGTTCCAGTAGCCTATCTTGTGACCTTCTGAGGTGTGCTGTGTATCCCTGGAGCTCATCTGCAAGACTTCTGAGAGTCGATCGAGGTAGGTGGTGTTCCAGCCCTTCTTGGAGACTGTAGGAACGTACATTTTCCACCTGCTAAATTCACCCTCACAATTCAATTATCACAGAATGTGCCGGCATAATTTCCCATTAAAAGACTTAACCCCCCCGCACCTCCCCTAACGCTCCTGCTACACCTGCGCCTGACGTTAAACGACATAAAATATTGGTATTTTATGTCAATTAACGTGTTAATTGACGGCGTTAAGCGCAGGTGTGGCCTGGACTTAAGTGTGAAGAATACTCGGGTCATAATCCATCGCGCTGCCTCTGCCTTATAATGTTGGCAACTTAGACTTGGAAATAAGAAAGGCAGACTGTCGCGGACTTTATATTCAAGTACAAAAAACCAAGCCGACTGGTGTTTATCCACGCGATTTGCGTCTTTACGTACACGCGAATTCGCGTGTACTACTCAAAATCGGCTTGGTTTTTTGTGCTTCAATGTTTTGTTGGTGACACTCCGTCTAGGTTGGCAGTTTGTCTCTGGAAGTTGGAAGCTTTCGTGATTCGCGAGACAGCCTTATTAAAGCTTTGAATATAAAGTGCCTTGGTCGTGTTATCTTGGAGTTCATTTATTATAATTATGTTAAGTACACTGAATTTTTATTGGTAAGTAGATTATAGAGTTAAGAGTTTTATCAAAAGTTCTATATATTTATATGTCTATGTGCCTATTTCAATGTATAACAGGCCTTTTGACAATATTCATAATTGGTAACCTATCTGCCAAATAAGTTGAGAATATGGTTTATCAGTAAAATAATCAGTCCCTTTGTCAAACCGTAAACGCGATTTCAACGTACTTTTATGTGTACACATAAAAGTAAATGCTTATCAAAATTTGCTCCCATGACATCTGTCAAACCTTATAAAAGCAGCGTAATTAATTTATAAACCGTAATACAGTTATTATAAAGCTGTTATTACCTTGTGTGTAGAAGGAGAGAACGGGGCAAAAGGTCACGATTTATTATGTTCATGAGTTTTGGAGTACGAATGACGAGGGTGCACCTAATTTCATGGTTTACAGGTGATTCATAAAGGGTGTACTAAACCTTGAACCTGTGATTATTATGTGTTTTCATAATCTTTTATTATATACAATAATTACAAAGAAAATAACTTTATAAATTTAACATTTGGACTTTCATTGGCAGATAGCTGATGTAACAAGTAGTAACTTAGGCTACCTTTATTTAAAAAAAAAATAGGATCTCACGAAAAAAAATTAAAACCAATGAAAAATTTAATAATTTGTTAATTACCACGCGGACGAAGTCGCGGGTAACAGCTAGTTTTATATATGTATACAGGTTGATTCATAAAGGTTTATACTAAACTTGGAACCTGCACTTCTATAGCGCATTTGTAATATTTTTTTGAAGTCAGAATTTTGATATTAAAATAATAATTCTGTTTCCAACCAAATGACATTATTTATTTATTGTGAGCGACTTATTTTTTTTTCATTGACTTATCGAAATTCAGACATCACGTAAGTATTGAGAATGCGCTAAAGCCGCACAGGATTAAAGGTAAGTATACACTTTCTGAATTACGTTGTATACATCACGCTTATAATCCCCGAAGGGGTAGGCAGAGGTGTACTGCAGTGTACCCACATTTCTCAGAGGGTATTTCGTCCCAATGTCAATTTTCAAACACGGTCCAGTACCGTAAGCACGATCTTTTTTACGTAGCGTTTGCGTACGTAAGCATCGCGCATCCCTCTCACACTACAGATTTAATAAATTAGTAATGACTATGACAGCTTGTTTTGCTCGACGAAGTTACGATTACATTAGGAGTTCTTGCTTATCCTACTGCTGTTACACATTAATAATACCTATACCTATATGTAGTATAGATAAATAAAATAGATCAACCAATATGATACATTTATAAGTACCTTCCAACTGTTGCATTAGAAGTTAGCTTATATGCCCCTAGTCGAACAACTATCGTGCAAGTTGACTCGGAGACCTCTCGTTTGGCATTTGAACTTGTGACCCTAACACTATTGACATTTAATATTGATCACACTCGTCACGCACATATGATAAGTATACATATTAAGTATACATATTTTTTTTACGTGGGCAAATCCTCATGGATACCACACCGCCACGGGGGTGACGGTGCGGTTATGCCGGACTCTTAGGCCTCTGCCTCAAATTTAGCGGGCTGCGGGGCGGCGGCGGCGGCGGCGCGGGAGCGGCAGGATCTTATGCGTAAAATCAAATGGACCCGTTCTCGAAAACAGCGGCGCGGCAGCGGCGCGGGGCGGCAGACGAGCCCCTATTTCTAGACCAGGCAACACCGTAATTTTGACAAAGAGGGTTGAAGACACTGCTAAGCACATATCAGAGATTACTATCTCATTTGCCCGGAAGGTCGCCCAACTATACT
The DNA here is from genome assembly GCA_905404115.1 of Pheosia gnoma. Lineage (NCBI taxonomy): Eukaryota > Metazoa > Arthropoda > Insecta > Lepidoptera > Notodontidae > Pheosia > Pheosia gnoma. The sequence goes on from FR989916.1 coordinate 1,837,826, forward strand.
AGCACCAATAAATGTTATCGCAAAGTTAATAAGATAAGTTCAAACTCCCGACTATTCGGGACGCGAATTACTCGCAAGCCATTGAATCGTTAATGAGGCGTGTGCGTTACCAAATTAACCCCCGTTGACCCCGAGACATAAACAACCCCCAAATTTATAGACATTCTATAACTTCATTTCAGAATCAGAATCAGAATATTTTTATTCATGTAGACCATTCAGTACAGTACTTATGAATCGTCAAAGTTACAAAATGCTAAGCTACTACTTTACCACCCGTTTGGAATGCCGTTACTATGGAGAAGAACGGGCAAGAAACTTAAACTTCTGGAAATAAAACATTGATAAAACAACGCGTTTATTTAGCTTACTCTGCATCTGGAAAATGGCATGAACCCTCCTCCCATCGAGGGGAGGTTTGTAGGTTTTTGTATATGATTTATAGAAGTAGTCTATAGTAATAGCTCATTGTGTAGAAAAGAAACAAACGCAGTACCTACAGCAGTGGAATATAAGGAAACATAAAAAAAGTCTGTGTAACAAAGTCGTAGAGTAAGCTATGGAATTCGCCCTCTGAGACTATTGAGTACACATGTACCTAACGTGTTTTATTCCGCGTACGAACTGAACATAACATTTTTGTTACGATCAGTAGTAAATCAGTAGCACGGTAACGATTTATTGGTTCGAGCAGAGCACTTAGATTGTGTACCTACTTGTTATATTGTTATGCCATTATGTTTCAACTAGCTGCGCCCCGCGGCGTTACCTGCGATTATAAATTATGTCCTTTTTACCGGGATAAAAAGGAGCTTATGTGCTATTCCAGACTATAATCTATCTCTGTGCCAAATTTCATCCAGATCCGTTCTGGCGTGATTGAGTAACAAACATCCATCCATCTAAACTTTCATATTTATAATATTAGAGTGAAGTGTGATATAGGACAAACAGAGAATTACCAAGTGTAGTCAGTATGGTTTTTTTGGAGATCTTGGTCTAGAGAGAGTCTAGAGTTTGAGCGAAGGTTCACCGCACGGGGTGGTTGAAGGTTCAACTTCCGTAGAGACGAATTTTGTGAATGATCATTAAATATTTTTTCCTGGCTTGGGTGCTACTGGGATCGCCCCCAATCCACTGAGTGGTGCCAATAATACGAATAAAAAAAATGTCAGACGAACACATCAACTACACGGTCCCAAACTAAGCAACGCTTGTATTAAGTGTACCGATGGTCTGGGGACGACCCCAGTATATTATAGTTATATACCTAGATAATAAACATCTATGATTCGGGTACAAAGATTCGGTCATCACGCAAATTTGCCCCACCCAGGATTAGAACCCAGGACACTCGGAACAGAAAGCAGGTTCACTGTCACTCAATTTTCTTACATGAACCAGTTGAGTTAAGAATGTGTCATTAAGTTGGAAACATAGTATAGACTTTGTCGCAGGAGGCTAAGCTTTAATATAACAATCTTAAGGCTTATAATTGAGAGCACCCGATCTCATTAGGTGTAATAGGTCATAGTTCTGCTCCATGTAGTAATGAAGCTGACGTGGTCTAGGGAAGCTTCAACAGGGTGATTCAGAAAGGGTATACTAAGCCTGAAACTTTCGCTTCATTTGCGCATTTATGAACATTATTGAAGTCAGAATTTGGATGTTCGCAATTTATCACAGTTGTCGTTTTGTTGGGAACATTTTTTTTAAATCGACTTATCGAAATTCTGACTTCTAATTCTGTAAAAAGGCTGACAGTTGAACGGTGAAGTTGTTAATTTTCATTTAGTTCCAAAAAATGTATTTCTTTGATGTATAATGTGTGATTTTAGTGGGATATTAACCATTGTGTGATCATAAAATATGTGCACGAGTAAAGTGTAACTTGAATTTTCAGGTTCAACCAATATGTCCGGTATTTTTTTCACATATTATTTACTGTACGGAAACATTTGATTTCTTGATCTGTATTTAAATACGTCTAAAACTCTAAGCACTTAAGGTGGAAGCTCAGGGTCAGGGCGCGAAATTCAAAATGTCAATGGTTTTTATTTTTTTACGAAAAATTTGGACATTTTTACGATGTAATTTAGTGTTTTGCGATATTAGCATTCTGTATTGGATGTTTTGATGTATGAAGTTGGCTTAAAAAAGTACATAAAGCGATACAACACCATAAAGTTAGTAAAAGTAGCCATTTTGAATTTCGCGCCCTGACCTGAGTTTCCCCCTTAAGCAGGCATCTGTCACTCGTTGATCCTACTGCGATAAATACGTATAGCGCGTTGTACCCCGGCGGTTTGCTCCGCAACGCGCGTGCAAGAGATACAGTTACGCGATAACAAGAGAAGCACATATATATGTAAGTAATAATAATGTTATATTTACTCTGGTCAAGAGTTACAAAGCGTTTATTATATAACACTGAATACGGACCCCTAACCGATAGTTGCGTGTGCCGATACAATAAAATAAACCTATACGTTATTTATCGATCGAGCGTATTAACGCTGATAGCGGCCACATGCACGATTTATAGTTAATTTAACTGATTAGCTTTAATACATCTTCAACAGTTGTGTTCTGACTGACAACGTGGTATTGAGAAGCTGCATCAGTTTTATACAGGATGTAAGTGGCATGGAAACGAAAACTTTATGTAAAGATTACTCTTAATAATAATACCAGCCCTTTTTAATGTCCCACTGCTGGGCACGGGCCTCCCCTCAATGTGAGAGGGATTACGCCATAGTCCACTGCGCTGGCCCAGTGCGGGTTGGCGGATTTCACACATCTTTCGAGGGGTTTTCTCAGACATGCAAGTTTCCTCGCGATGTTTTCCTTCACAGTTTAGCAAGTGATAGTCGTGGTTGAAATGAATTTAAAAAAAAAAACTCTTAATACCTACAACGAAAGGATGTAAATGTTTTATATTAAAAAATAATGGGTTGCAAATATTATTGTTTTGGAGCGCACAATGTGTTGCAAACCATGCGAAAACAACACAAAGCTTCGCGCACTACCTGACACGTGCGACTGAAACAGCGGATGTATGAGCGCGCTCGAGCGAAGCGTAGCGAGTTTTAATTAATTAATTCATAGAAAAACCATAACATTCAATTTTCCATACAAATTTGACAAATACGTATACTTTAAAGTTTACTGGTAAATTGACGAATGAACTCGCACTCAACCTACATCTGTTGCTGTTGCTTTCAGTACCATTTTCTACGACCTAAGATCTATACCAGGCCTACATTGTAGGCAGGCCGTGCTAGCAAACACCAAACCATCGAGGTCTAGCGCTCACAAACATTCTCTTAATCAAAACAAACTTACACATGTGCCTAAATAATGTTAATTAATTTAAGGAGTCACCAAAAACCGACAGAGATTTAATTAGATGGAGTATAAGTGTGAAGTGAATCCCTTTAATTAAGCGCGCGCGTTTAGGGGACGGAGCGACTGAGTATAGCTTTAATAGCTCCGAATGAATATTTACAACGGAATAACGAAGCTGGCCTACAATAAAATAAACGCAAAAGCAACAGTACAAAACATTTTTAAACGACGAAAACAAAAGAAGGAGGTTTCTCAATTAGACCCGTAAATATTTTTTACCCGACTGGGCGACGCAAAGGAGGCTAGTGTGTTTATCAACCTTTGTATGTATGTATGTTTGTTCCTTTGTGGCGCTCTAGAGACTAAACGCGTGGGCCGATTTTAATGATTCTTACGTCAATCGATTTGTCTTAATCTTGCGAGTGTCACTGAGGACATGGCAGTTGTCAAAATGTAATATGGCGACAACCAGATGCCGTATTGTGAAAAAATCAAAAAAATAAAGTCAACGAACTATGTTAAATGGGTATCAATGATAAGTAAACATTCTTACTTACATTTTCAATAGGTTCTTACAATAGAGCTATGATAATCTTCTTATAATAATAATTGCATAGGTCTTACTAAGGTGAATAATAATTACAAAAAAAAAAAAATTAAACTATTTTTTGGCGAAAGATGGTCCTCCCGTGACCATGGTTGCTGTAAAGCAGCCTAAACGTTGGGAACGTAAAAAAACATAAAATAAACGCGATAAAATTCCTATTTTTTTTAATAGACATTGTTAAAATTGTGGATCTCATTATCTACTGCGATTAACTTTTTCCAACAATACTCAATGTATAACTCCGTAAATGATTTCGGTTATACACACAACCTCTATCGAAGGAACCTTCCAACCATCCTGTCTATATATACAGACTAAAGCAGCCATTACATTATCCAATTTGCAGAGCGCTAGTTGAGCTAGCGTGCTAAATTTGTATTGTGTAAAGGCAGTTAGACAGGTAGTGATCCAATCTAGTGCGATTGCATGGACTCTGCCGCACTAGCCCATCCCGTACACTAGCTAGCGCACCAAATTGCATAGTGTAAAGCGGACTAGCGTGCTAAACACTAGCTGGGCTCGGTCAGTCAGTGGGCGTGCGTTCGAACAGGAGGACGTATTTTTGGATTTAAATCATAATGACGCAACCATCGACTAAGGAAAGGGAAATTCTCTTAAATATAATAGAATTATACAAAGACATGCCATTTCTTTGGGATAAAAAACATAAGGATTATAAAAACAAAGATATAAGACATGATGGAAACAAAGTGCTTCTCGAAGTTTACAAAGAATTCGATAGCAATTTTTGATTTCCATTGAATTTTCATAATTGACAGGTTTTTTCTCAGCAATAAATATTCTTCGACCCAACATTTTCTGCGTCTTTTTTTATTTATTATCATTAAACTCGAACTCGACACCATTGCTAAAGCAATGCCAACTTTCTGGTACTTTGATGGTGCCATATTCGTTTAGCGCTCTTCGAAAGATGCGGTTTGGCCGACGATCACTACCGAAATTAAAGGAAGTTAAACTAACTAGCTTCGCTAGCTAGTCTAGTGTAATGAGTGAGCTCTTTTTATATCGCACTGCGACACTAAATCTAGCGCTCTGCCAATTGGATAGTGTAATGGATGCTTTATTTGATGATCTCACGTTTACTATTATAGGCCGGTCGAGTTATTGTGTTGCACAATGGATAATGGTCTCACAATTCTTATATTACAATGCCAACAATATAATGGTCGGCTCGTATGAACAAGCGATATTTAGTTACGGACCGTTTACAACGCGATAATATTACGTTGGCCTTGTATCTGTATACAGGTTGGGTCAAAAGAAAAGGGCCTTGAGGAAAACTACCGCATATATGAAGGACTAAATTTTAAGATAACAAACACTACATCATTGATTTTTTTAAGTCAAAGGTCAAGATAGCGGGCGAAGGTGGTATTATAAAAGCCCCTTGAATTTGGACCCCTTGAATTTAATCTTCGGAACGTCTAGGCCACGTCGTCAGCTGCACCCTATGGGTGTTCTGTAGATTTTGTAGTTGGCATTTTAATTTTCAAAGCATTTTGGCCCAGTCGTGAGCCGAACCCTACAAGATGTTAGAGCCACAATAATTTTCTCACTACAACCCCGAGCAGTGCGCTTGAGCCTTTTTATGTAATATAATCAGATCCACAACTAACTGTGACACAGGCTTAATATAACTATATTCCTAAACAAGTCTAGTGAAATAGCTAGGTCCATAGAAGCCGTCTTCACGGAGCTCCTATTTCTGAGTTTCAGATCGCCATGAACCAAACACGAAGCGAATGACGGGGGCTTAGTAACCTAGCTACACTCGCTCACTAGCCCCCTTTGAACCTAAACCAGCCAAGTCTTTGTGCGCCAAATTCCCAAGCACGCATCGTTCGTTCATGCGTGCCATTGAGCAGTCCAGGGCCCCAAGTCTGCTAACACAATCGATTCATAATCAAACAGCAACCGCATAGTACCTGTCCCTTTTGACAGATATCCCATACAATATCTGTCAAAAGGGACAGTTACTATGCGGTTGCTGTTCGATTAAGAATCGATTGAGTTAGGAGACTTGGGGCCCAGACCCTTGATTCATTGTGATGCGGTGTCAAACTAACACGTTAGTTTGGTGAAAGAATTTGAATATGGTGACTCGAATACTCGTAATGTTCGACCCCCGACTTGGCCGAAACGCTGTTGACATTATAGTGCATACAGCATCTTTAAAAGCCGGAGCTTCTTGGACGAGCATCGCGCCGAAATCAACGGGATCTTGTACTATCGCAGGGCAAAGCAAACTGCCGTGGAAGAGGAGCAGGGCGAAAACTGATAACCAGTAATACATTCTACTATTTTAACTATTGTTATTATACGGGCACGCGTAAGAGAATGTTTAAATATGCTCTATAGGCTATCATTATGCCATATTGGCGTTTTTAAGTCAAGAGTGAACAGGTACCTTCTAGGCAAGTATGCTCCATCGTAGATCTCATCGTCACTTACCATCAGGTGAGATCGAGATCAAATAATTGCCTATATTGTAATAAAAAAAATACGTCAAAAATCCGGCCAGTAGTCTTAACGTACATATAGACATAAAACTTTTAATGATCCTTTTTGTTCTTTTACATTATAATTTACATCGTACATATACAACTCACGCCTGCATCCCGTGGGGGGTAGGCAGAAATCACTGATTGCCACATGCTACGAGACTGACACATATCTTTTGTTTCATTCACACTCATAATTAATCATCAATGATAGGTCAGTTTGTCTAAAAATAGTTTAATGAACAGATTATGCACTTTCAGTACGAAATATTTTTTGTTATCAAATAAAGTACCTGAAGGGTCAAAGGTTCAACGCGGTGCACCCACAGTTCGGTGACGGCGTTTGATCCCAAACTAATAGAGTAAGGTAATATTTTTTTTAATAATGTGGGTTATTGGGTATTTGCACTGAATTAAAAAAAAAGAAAGATATAATAAATTAAATTTTCAATTGCACTGATAAGTTTAAAACAAATTTATTGCCAGCAAAAAAAAAACATAACTGCACAGATTAAAAAAATGTAAGGCAGGGAAGAACTTTTTTAACAAGCTAACGCAAACCTTCACCCAATCCGTACGGGCCGCTACCATTCCCTTTTCCAATAATATTGTGCGTTGAGCTATCGAACAGAAACTTATCCACTTTTACATAACAAGATTACACACAGTGAAAAAACGACTTTGTACGCGCACAGACATAATTCCTTTTTAAATGTACAATGAAAAATTACGAGCGTAGCGGGACCGCGTAGGCGCTACGACACGACTCTACGAGGTGACTGCCGTAGCTTTCTATCTGTGGCTACGAAGCTACGACATCTCGTGTATTCTGTCCCGCTCACTCTTGCTGATTTGTGTTGTTATCTCTGTCGCTGAGTACGGTATCTCAGAAGAGTAGGCTCGTGGGTGAAGGCTTGAACTGAAATCATTGTTGCCATTTGAATGCTGAAAATTTTTCTTTTGTTCTATTTTGCCTAGTTGATTTAGTTGATACATGCACGGTTTACTTGTCTCGATATTTTTTTCTGTTATTTATTTGGCATCTGTCATCAGACCATAATAGAATGTGTTGTAAGAGTCAATTGGCATAAAGAGAAGGGAGACCATTGTCTCAATTCCTTATAGGATATGTCTCTTCATCAGTTTCTTGATCACATTAAGTGTGTCAGTTGCGAGGGAATTTTGGTGATGAAGAGGAACGTTGAGATTCATGTGGATTTCGTTAGTTTCGGCGTACCAGGGTGCGTTCAAATAGTGTTTACTAATGCTATATCGAAGTCCAGGGTCAAGGCTTCTTATATCCCTTCTGAATCATACTGTATTTTCAATTGCTTAGAATGTCTCTGCAATATATAATAATAATTTGTATACAAAGTGTAAGTGGCTTCGTAACGAAAACTGATACCATGCATTTTATTTATCTTTCTGGACGCATCATTAGAGTTGAAAATTTCCGCCAATATTGTCATTAATTATACGCAATGATTGTTTTTTTTAAACAAAAATAATGACAAATTTAAACGTAAAACTGCAATGTAAGTTATAATTCAATACGCTCGAGCGCACGGCTCTTTTCGTACGAGTCTACTTATCACTTGAAGCGCGCTATATGATCGCGTTCTTAACTATACATTGCGCGCTATAAAATTACAACATTTGTAACCCATGATTTATGACATAAATGCTTTCTATCACTATATTATAGTTGCCTTTACCAAAAGTTTTCTGTACTATTACTTACAGCCTGTTTAGAAGCATATGGGGTGTGCGTGTTTGTCTCGGGATGTGTGTATATAACCTACATATATGTTTAGTACAAGGTATGAAAAAGGTTTTATATAAATAGACAAAGTTAAAGGGTCTCGTTTGAGGTTATTTCAGTTTAAACCCATAAACCACGGAATGGTAATCGTTGTCTGAGGTTCGAAGTCAGACGCGACCATAAATTTGTTGTTACACAAAATAAAAAGCGTTTTTTTTTATTTGTCGATGGATTGTTTATTTTGCTGCGTGCTTTTGTTCTGTCGTTCATGCGCTGATACGAGGCATGCCTTTTAAGTTCTGTCGTTTCCATATTTCCCGGCAATTTTGAATTTGGAACTGTTCTATATTCAAATGTGTTTAAATTTCGAATCTCAAAACAGTTGAAAGTATTAGGATTAATGCTATTGTTTAGTCACAGCGTCGATTGGAATCTGTCAGGTTACGTACGAAAATGAATATTTCTATGGAAAATGTTCGTGCAATAATTTTCTACAACTTTAGAAGAGGCCTGTCACGGCTTCAGTGTTTTGAAGAGCTAACATCTGTGTTCACTGATGAAGCGCCATGTCTGCGGACTGTCGAACGCTGGTATTTAGAATTCCAGCGTGGACATACTAGTGTTAGTGACAAATCTCGCGAAGGACGCCCAAAATCCGCCTTCACTGAAGATAAAATCATTGCTGTGAAACAACTAATTCTCGAAGATCGTCATGTGACGTATCGAGAGATAGAGGCTCTATTAGGCATCTCAGGGACAACCATTCAGAAGATCTTGCATGAAGCGCTTGGTGTGAGAAAGCTAGTTTGCCGTTGGATACCGCATCTGCTTTCCGACGATCACAAGGCGGCCCGCGTCAGATGGTGTAAGAAAACTCTGCAAAGGTTCAACCGAGGAGAGTCAAATCACGTCTACGATATCATCAGTGGTGACGAATCTTGGATCTATGCCTACGATCCTGATTCCAAACAACAATCTACAATCTGGGTCTTTCAAGACGAGCCAAAGCCGACTAAAGTTGTTCGTTCTCGAAGCACTTCAAAGAAGATGGTGGCCACGTTCGTTGGAAAAACCGGCCATGTTGCGACTATTGCACTTGAAGATCGTAGAACGGTTAACGCAGAGTGGTATACCACAGTTTGTTTACCACAAGTCATCGCCGAACTTCGAAAATCTAACTCAAAGCGGCGCATCATCCTGCACCACGACAACGCAAGCTCACACAGCGCTCGTCAAACGATTGAGTATTTGAAGCAGGAAAAAGTAGAAATTCTTGACCATCCTCCATACAGTCCTGACCTAAGCCCTAACGATTTCTTTACATTTCCTAAAATTAAGAAAAGTCTTCGTGGTCAAAGGTTCCAGTCCGGTGAAGAAGCAGTCGACGCTTTCAAGTCAGCCATTTTGAACACGCCCACTTTAGAGTGGAATAAATGTTATAATAACTGGTTTGAGCGAATGGAAAAGTGTATTAAGCTACGTGGTGAATACTTTGAAAAACAATAAAAAGTACTATAAGGTTCTAGTTGTGTTTTTTTCTTCAAACGACAAAACTTAAAAGGCATGCCTCGTATTCGTATGTCGGCTATATAGCGCCCCTGTTTTTTTTATTGCGTTCTTGTTTTTTACGATCAAATTAAAGCATTGAATGGCTACATTTTTATATTTTTTACAGTTATGTATTTCGTAAAATCGTTTCATTGTTAATAATCTTCAAATATCAGACGAAGAAATAAAATATTTAGAGTAAGGGTAGCGAATAACATATTAAGACACCAAAACCAAGCCGGATTGGTTTCGGTTGTACACGTTAATTGCGTTTACACGGGAATGACACAAACGACTACACAAATCAGCTTGGTTTTTTGTGCTTCAATATCTTGTTCGCGACTATCTATATTATTTCTTCGTCTAAGCTTAAAACATAAATGAAATAATTACGCTATGATAAAAAAGGAAATATCTCGATTGAGAGGGCTAGCCAATCTATAAAGTATAACAAATATAGTGCAAAATATTTTAAACAATGAATCAGTAAGTTATATGGACCTTGTTAATGTATAAAATAATTGTGTAAATGATATTGATTTCTTATATTTACGCGAATACTACACATTGAAATAAAACTATTTTTTAAGGATTTTATCGCGTTTATTTTTCGTTTTTACGTTCCCTACGTTAAATATGAGGGTAGCCCGCTTCTAACTATGACACTAGGACGTCAACCACCTCAGTCCTCCCGTGACCATGGTTGCTGTAAAGCAGCCGAAACGTCGGGAACGTAAAAACGAAAAATAAACGCGATAAATCCTTAAAACATAGTTTTATTTCAATGTGTAAATGAAGTTTGTTTTTTTTTAAACAAAGCGAACTATTAGCGTTTGGCCGTGCGCTCAACACGGGATATCATTTTTTAAACGTCTAATAATCTGATTAATTTCATTGGGAATATTATCTTTATAACCTACTGTTTATTTATTTATTTAGAGTTGCCAACAGAGTTTACAATGTACATGTTATATAGTAAAAAAAATGAGTGATATTAGATAATTGCGACTCTAATAACAGGCAACCACATCATGTGCCACAGATACAGTGTAACATATAATAATAATTAAAAAAATGAGATCAAATGTAGAGTATACTAGAGGTAGCACTTAAACGTGGTATGTTGGTCCTATATTAAAATATTTTACACTATTATTGTTAGTTTTTATTTTTATTTCGAGATAGATACTTATAATTAACTATTTGTATCTATATTACGTTATAAAGCCGTAAAGACTCTACTTGACTTTATAATCAGAGTCGTATTCTCCAGAGGTCGTTGTAAGGCTCTATTGAGGAGGATTACTGCATACAAATGCAGAATTCACTGGTACAATTATAGTTAAGACTAGCTGTTACCCGCGACTTCGTTCGCATGGTATTTAACAAAGACACAACCGTTGGCAACAGCCTGCTCGCGCGTTCTGAGCCCAGGGGACGCATTTCAGGTTGTTGCTATCAAACTTAATCAGGCGCAACGCTATAACATTGGTTTTAATTTTTTTTCGTGAGATCCTATGTTTTTTCTAAAATAAAAGTAGCCTAAGTTACTCCTTGTTACATCAGCTATCTGCCAGTGAAAGTCCCGTCAAAATCGGTCCAGCCATTTCAGAGATTATCCGGAACAAACAGACAGACAGACAGACAAGAATTGTAAAAAATGTTGTTTTGGTATAGGTACCGTGTATACATCCAAATGCACTTAGTAAAAAGCGGTTATTTTAATATTACAAACAGACACTCCAATTTTATTTATATGTAGTATAGATGTATAGATATTTTCAAACTTTCGTGACTTAAAATGCAAGTGAAAATAGTTTGAAGCTAAGAGACTTATTTCGAGAATGAGACTTAGTAATTTGAAGATTTTTTTTTAAACACCAACGCGCCTGTATTCCTAAAAGGGTAGGTAGAGGTGCATTATTAGGGATTACTTATGCTTTGCTATTATAGTATTTTATTTTTTTTGGATTCCATAAATAATATGAAATTTATGTTTTTATTTTTTATTGGCTTCAAGCTTCAACAGTTAAAATAACCTTTTCGCTTCATAGATTTTATATCATATCGCTAATGCCATAAGGCCTCAGCCTCGAATTTTGCGGGCAGCGGGGCGGCAGCGGTGGCGGCGCGGGAGCGGCGGGATCTTATGCGTATAATCAAATGGACCCGTTCTCGAAAACAGCGGCGCGGCAGCGGGGCGGGGGCGGGCAACGAGCGGTGCACTCCAGACAAGCGGTCACCCGCGCCGCGCTGCGCGTCTGCATTTGTTTTTGTGACGTGTCAAAATATATCGAGCGTTAGGAATAAATTTGAATCAAAAAGATGTTGTCGCCGTTTTTCAGACATTTCGTTCGCGAATAAAAACAAATATCTCGACAGAAAAACCACGAACACAACACTATACCGCTATAGTGCCGCGCAATCTGCCCGCTGGTTTGGAGAACGGGTCTGCGTTGCCGGCCCCACTCCCGCGCCGCCGCCGCTGCCGCCCCGCTGTCCGCAAAATTCGAGGCCGAGGCCTAAGAGTCAACCGTGAACTTATTATTGATTGATTTAGTTCGCACTTTTGAAAATACCACTTTATTTACCGTGTCTAAAAGCTTAAAATCGAAAATACAATGGTGATCCATGTCTAGACAAAGTGTACGATCAAATGCAATTTTGATATTCCAACATCAGTTAGCGCTTATCGTTATTCATTAAACCAGATTAACGAAAGTACGTACTAATTGATACTAATGATATTGGGATTTATCGTGAAAGTACAAATAGAAAATTATTTGGAGAACGTGACTATACATATATTATATAAAACAAAGTCGTGTTAGTTACACCCACAGATATATGAGAGGACATATGTTATGAAAGCGGTGGGCTGGCGCTCACATTTGGCCAAAATTAGGCTAACATAGAGTTTTCGCCGTCAGTCGACTGCAATTGCACGTCGGTATCGGAGCTCTAACTTTTTTTTAAATGCCGTGTTATTCCGTGGTCGTGTGCAAAAATACTAGCAGCAAAGTGAACTACGCGAAAGATGGAATCTCATTTCACCAGCCAGTATTAAGTATTTTATTTATTCGTCTTTAAAATCATTAAAAACAACAAATCAAAAAATATTTAATGCCTTTATTATGTTATTTTAGTTTTCATGTAGCACAACGACTTTTTTATTTTTGTACAAAATACATGGCTCTCTAAGTACCACTTATGTTCGCTACTGAGTGAATGTACGAGGCAATGGATAGATCGTCTAACGATACTTTGAATAAACTGGTGCGTCGCGTGGTACGGCCGCTGCATGCGGCGACGACGCAGCACGCACCGAATTATTGGCACGCGTGTGTGTGTGAGACTTCGTATTGGTTGGTTTTCTGTAATTGCATGTGTTTTGTGGCGAGTGGTGGGGAACAAAACGGAGACAGCGAGTTCCCATTCATTTTGAACCTCACGGCATATCTCTCGTGATCTGTGGTTACACCATTTATAACTATACCATTTTTAATTTGTGTGAACTTATTTTTTTTGTCTCCGCCCCGAAAATCGTAATAACTATTAAAACAAGACGTGAGCAATCAAATAGCACCTCAACACTTATAACATATATATAACTAGCTGCGCCCCGCGGTGTTACCCGCGATTAAAAAGTATGTCCTTTGCCTCTATGTAATTTTGCAAATGCACAGCTCCTGTATGCTATCCCATAGGAACAATACATTTTATCGGGATGAAAAGACTATAATCTATCTCTGTGCCAAATTTCATCCAGATCTGTTCAGCCGTTCTGGCGTGATTGAGTAACAAACATCCATCCATCCAAACTTTCACATCTATACATCTATACATCTATACATATAAATAAAATTGGAGTGTCTGTTTGTAATATTAAAATAACCGCTTCTTACTAAGTGCATTTGGATGTATACACGTTACCTATACCGAAACAACATTTTTTACAATTTTTGTCTGTCTGACTGTCCGTCCATCTGTCTCTGTCTGTCTGTCTGTTTGTTCCGGCTAATCTCTGAAATGGCTGGACCGATTTTGACGGGACTTTCACTGGCAGATAGCTGATGTAACAAGGAGTAACTTAGGCTACTTTTAATTAGAAAAAAAAAATAAGATCTCACGAAAAAAAATTAAAACCAATGTTGCAGCGCAGCTCCTGATTAAGTTTGATAGCAACCTGCAATGCGTCCCGCGGGCTCAGAATGGGCGAGCAGGCTGTTGTCAACGGTTGTTTTTGTTAAATACCACGCGGACGAAGTCGCGGGCAACAGCTAGTTTATAATATTAGTGGGATACATGTGTATCTTATATTCTGGAAAAGCTTCGAGAATATCAAGAACCTCTGTATGTAAATCAGACACCGAACTTTATACAAACGCCCATTATTTTTGATCATCGCTTCATTTGTAATTGAAACTTTCGTTGTTGGAAAATGTATTTTTTAAGAATTCTTATTGTTTGTCATTTGTATAAAAAAGAGAAAGTAATTATCTATTTTATAGATGCTGGCAGATAAGAATGTTTGACTTATTAAAAAGACTCGTTACAAAAAAAATGGGCAAAAATACGTTTAAAAAGTATAAAACAATATTTAAAAAAATATATAAATTTTCATAAATATCTCTTTTTTAACCATGACTATCACTTATCTTGCTAAACGTTAAAGGGAAACACCATCGTGGACCATCGTGGTGGAATATGGCCTAATGCTCCCCCTCACATTTTCTCCTTCTGCTTCTTCAATTATCGATCATTTGTTTGGTTTATAATTGGGAAAATTTTCAAGCCGAGGGTCAGTGGTGGGTCCCTTTCCTTCCATTTGTGTGTGTTCCAAATTTATGTGGTCTCACAGTTTAATTAATATAACAATAGTTATCGTCCTGACTTGATTCACACTCACTCCGGCCAATCTCAATGGAGACTAGCCGACTGGGTAAGAATATAATGCACTCACTTTCCTAGTCTGATGAGACGGCAGCCCGACACGATCTTGGGAAGATGAGGCGCAGTACCAACGGGTTAACTTGATATTCCACTCACGAGCCAGTGATACTCATGGTTAACAATGAGATTTATAATATTGATTTCTTTTATATATACGCGAATACTGCACATTGAAATAAAAAAACTTATTTTAAAATATTTTATCCCGTTTTTACGTTCCCCACGTGTCAAACGTCGGGAATGTAAAAACAGAAAATGAATGCAATACAATCCTTTAAAATACGTCTTATTTCTATGAGATTTATAATATTTGCAATCCAGAATTACCAGACATTTGAACCTGCGTCACGCGTTTCCAAGGCGGCGACTCTACAAATATGGCAGTAGCATGTTGTAACATAATAATATAATAATTTACATGTATTCCTTGGTCTTAATATCCAGGTTCGAAGGCTAAGCCTACTCAATATGTTTGAGTAATCTCTTAGCCGTACTGAGTATGAGAAAGTACTGTCACTAAAACACAGCAAAAACTAAACAAAATAACTAACATACTTTTCATGTCGTTGATGCTGATTCAGTTTCCCAAGTCCCATCATTATTCATTCGCTCCAATCGATCCCAAAAAATCTAGTCAAAAGAATCCAGAAAGTCCAGCGACTGACAGGGCGACCGATGTCACTCGAGAAAAGGGTTCTATTGTGAGGTTGGATTTTTAACTATTGGATTCAGAATCAGAATAATCCTGTTTGGCATTCCGTTCGTATGGAGCGACGAGGAACGTCTTCGATATTTTTTTCCCGGCAAAAGGAAAGGTTTTCCCCCGGGTTACACATGAATACTAAAGCCGTAGGCACTGCTGTTATTTAATACATAAATTGTATCATTATGCATCGAAACAGACGGACATAGTCGCACTAAAAGGGTTCCGTATTTTAATATGGAACCCAAAAGTCGTATAATATTCCATATCATAAGCCTACTATAAAAGTTAACAAATAGTTAATTTCAACTCATAAATTTTCATCAGAACCCAATATTCTAAGTCTCAAATGATTCTTAAAAATAAAACGTTAAAGAAAACTTATAGATAATAATGAAACTCGAATTATTTTTTCAAAGTCTACTCAACCAATTCAACGAATTAATTTATTTTGATTTGACAATTTCTAAAGTAAATTTTTCATTTAAATCCATGGACTGTTTTAACCATTTTCAAACAAAAGCTTGGAGACGTTTGAAATGTAAAAGCGATGATCATTCAATTAAAAAGTTATAGAGTTTATCTTAATTCTAGTGAAGCGGCAACTTAGTGGAAGCGAAAGTGAAGTTTTTTTTTACTTGTCGGAGCTAAGCTAACATTGCACTTTTTTACTGTTTGTTTTTTGTCAAGAACGTGGAATTATACACACTCGATAAGCAACTGTCGTCGTCTGTTTGGTTTTACATAAGTCAAATTAGTATTTTTTTTTATGAAATCTATGTAAAAAAGTAGTGTTAGTTACCCCATTTATAACTCAAGAACGGGTGGATATGTTTATGATTTTGGATTTGAATGTGTCCGCCCCGCATAGCGGAATAACTATGGGGAAAATTCAGTGCAAAAATAATAATATGGATAATTATGGGGTCGAGTCACCTTCGTCCGTAGGAGAATTAAGTACCCTCGAGATACCCTACACGTGACCCTGGGTGGTGCCAACCAGGTGACAACTCTACTGGTGGTAGGCTTCGGCCGTGGCTAGTCACCACCCACTGAACAAAGCCATGTCGCCAAGCGGCCTAGCCGTGTTCCGTCATGATGTTCGGTGCTGCCATTCATGGATGGCGGGTCAGATCAGCTGCGCTGCATGTGCCTAGTGAATGTAGCGTCTCGATCTACTGCCGCCTTCCTACCTAGGCAAGTATGCTCCATCGTAGATCTCATCGTCACTTACCATCAGGTGAGATAGAGATCAAATACTTGCCTATAATGTAATAAAAAAAAAAAAAAAAAAATACATTTGATTCTGAGCCGGTGCGAGGTTCGCCGGGACAGCTAGTTTTAATCATCGTCGAATATCAATTTAATAAATGAAGCTTTAGATCGCTTCACTTGTACAGGCGTAGGAGCATACATCGATTAACTGGCTACGATCGAAATCATGTTGCCCGTTCTGAGAATAAATTGGTAAAATTAAATAGAGTGCGTTTGTTTTATGGCTTAAAATGTGTTTTGTTCGACTAATTAAGGGAATACAAAATCCTGCGGTTAGCTTTGAAGATATTTATTGGGGATTGTATTTACTTAATTAATTTTCAAAAGATTAAGATCCAAGAGAGTAATCCTAAGACATGCATACCTATATAACAAAGAGTTTGCGAGCACTTAATTAAGTAGGTACCTAGTGAGTGTTGGGCCTTTGACACTTGGGCATTTGAAAGGCGTGTGTTTCTGGGTGCAAAATGTAGAGGACCTTTGAAAACACATATAAATAAATGAATATCGCCAGACGATCACACTAACTATAGGGTCCCACACTAAGCGACGCTTGTATTATGGACTGGGGGCGAGCCCAGTATAAATTACCT
This sequence comes from Pheosia gnoma, assembly GCA_905404115.1. Classification (NCBI taxonomy): domain Eukaryota; kingdom Metazoa; phylum Arthropoda; class Insecta; order Lepidoptera; family Notodontidae; genus Pheosia; species Pheosia gnoma. The sequence continues at coordinate 1,855,137 of FR989916.1, forward strand.
ATTAATAGATATTAAGCATCCATGATTTGGGTACAAACATTCGTGTTCATCACACAAAGTTTGTCCCTACCAGGATTCGAACCCGGGATCCTCTGCGCAGAAGGCAGGGTCACAACCAACTGAGCTACAGCCCGTATATATAACCCCCCCCCCCCCCCCGGAATTGAGGGGAGGCCTGTGCCCAGCAGTGGGACATTAAAAAGGGCTGGTATTATTATTATATAATATTATTATATTATATTAAAATTAATTTACTAAGTACATTTACTGGTTTGCAGACAACATTTTGTGAGTCATTCCACTTTTTTATTTTATAAGTACATATAAGTTACTATATATGATATCATTATTAGAGAGGTCTTTGCTTAATAGCGTAGGTGAGTAGCTTGTTAGCATGTTTTTTTTTTTTTTTTTTTTTTTTTTTTATCTTGTCCGGGCGCTGTCCTGGCCCGGCCCGCGAATCCCTCTGATATGGGGGTCAGAGACCTTATTTAAACTATTCTAAAATATATGTACATAGGCTTTGTTTATTTAAATAAAAGTAATATTAATCTTTATTGTACATTAACAGTAAATAACAACATCAAAAGCAACTTAAACAACTTAGTGTAACGGTAAAAGGTACAAGGTTGTTAGCATGTTAAAAGTCAAACATAAGTGAAAAAAAACATATGTTTCTCTATAAACATCCATTAAGTATTCCGTTCTCTTCAACGTCCAAGGTCAAGTTAAAAAACAAACAAATTAAACAAACTTCTGTCTAGACACAAGTTATTTTGTTTTCCAGCATTGTGCCATAGCAAATAAATTTTCGTTTGTAACACTCATGTATGTACTGCATATGAAAATACCTACCCCTAAACTCACAAGCGTTTTAATCTATTTACAATGAACATGCAAAGTATTTATCAGAAGAACGGTGCTTTGTTATGCCATTACAAATGGATTAAAGCTTTATATGAATTCGGGGGAAACATACAAAGTACGGCTAACATAAAATTTAGGACAAACAAACATTCAAAACTATACTAGATTTTGGGCTTATAGAAAATACATACCTAGCTATACCTACTCAAGAGGTTAATTCATAAACTACTTTATTTGCCTTGCAATTAAATTTTTGTATTTTTTATACAAATGTGGGAAGAGAGACGGCTGACCCTCGGCTTGTCAACTACTCCAATTATAAACCATACAAGTTGATCGATAATTAAAGAAGCCAACAAAACTGAACTCCTCTATGATGTCAGTCGAGAATCTGTCTGTCATGAGAGTCGGGACCCTAATTAATATGCAATTCTCCGCGAAACGATGCGAATCTAAAACCTTATTTGACATGTGTTTGGCCTCTAAACGAGGCATACTCAGGACGATTAGGCTACGAATGAGCGAATGAGCCTCTTTTCCAATTGTATTTGCGCCTAGTATCTCCTATGTCTATCAATATTTTTTATAGGTCAGTTAGTATCTCGAAAGTTATCACCTTCCTATAAGTTAATCACTGGCGTCTGCTTACCAACAAACTCAAACACAACACTTCAAAAGTACCAGGGGCGCATAAATTCAGAAACAGCTTAACAAAGCAAATTTAAGGTAATATTGCACAAATGTTGCTAAGAATGCCAGCTTTGCGAGTTGGAGAACGGAAACTTATTGGTCGTTAGGTCGAGACAATGGCACGATAAAAAAAAATGCTATGTATCGTTCCTAACCTCACATACATTCCTTCTCACTTTGCCAACCTCAAACGATCGGACAACAATTCCCTCGGGCCTACTTCAGATGCCCCCTTCACCGTGATCTATTAACTACTTTGAATGTGACTCCAATCAGGACCTCAATTTAATCATTATCCCACCTTAATCTAGTCCAGTGGAAATTTGCGTTGCATATCAATTGAGGTAATTATTTGGTTGATGTCCTTCTGTGTGTCCTTCTGTTGTTTATGTTCTCCTGTTTTGTCAAAGAAATTTCCTCAAAACTCTTTTTATGTTTTTTGAGTTTGTATACGTGAAAATTTGTAGTACCTTTATCTAGTATACAGACGTTAAAATTTGCGGATAATATATTCCTTGAGTACCATAAAGAAAAATTTCTTCCTTAATACACAAGGAAGAAATTTTAACCCTAAGGGCTCAAATAGCCCTTCCATTTGACCAAAGTTGGTATGAAAAAATAACTTTTGATCGTGCACGTAGTTAGTATTATAATTATGCAGGTACCTACATTATTTTCTCTCCCAACCTTTCAATAGCATGTCAAAATGTCGGCATTTTCATGAAATTTTCTTGCTGAGCGTGGTTCAAACACGATAAAATTTATACCGCCTGAATTGCGAGAGAAATAGACATCGACATTATAAAAGAGCTTTATCGGCGCTTCTCTTTACCCTGTCAGCTTGCATAACAAATAATATAAAGTACAAAGCTTTACTTATAGTGTTAAAGTTTTATTGAGAAAACTTTCTTGGCATTGTAAATTGTCTTTTATTTATCTTACTTTTAAAAGATTATTCATGTTTTACTAATACTAATATTATAATACCAGCCCTTTTAATGTCTCACTGTTGGGCACGGGCCTCCTCTCAATGTGAGGGGGATGAGGCCATAGTCCACCACGCTGGGCCAGTGCGAGTTGGCGGACTTCACACGCCTTTTGAGGGATTCTCTCAGACATGCAGGTTTCCTCACGATGTTTTCCTTCACCGTTTAGCAGGTAATAATAATGGTTGGAAATGAGATTCGCACATGAAATCCAGAAGTCTCCAAGGTGCGAGCCTGGGTTTGAACCTGCGATCATCGTTACCGAGTCAAGCGTTCTACCAACTTGGCTATCACTGCTTATATATGTTTTACTATGGTATTAAATATTTTAAGCTTTTTCTAGCTTCAGAGTATTCTACTCCATAATGTTCTGTGGTGATAAAGATTTCATTGTCTCTTTCATGACTGAGTCGCTATAAATATAATTTTAATCATGCTAAAACAGTAAAAATAATTTTATGTACAGTAGGATAGGCAGGGAACTTCTTATGTCATAGAGAATACATGCTGTCACTATCATACTTTTCTATGATGAAATATGTGGTGTGAGATGGAAAACGCCTACATTAAGGGGGAAGCTCAGGTCAGGGCGCGAAATTCAATGGTGTTGTATCGCTTTAGGTATTTTTTTAAACAAATTTAATACATCGAGACATCCAATGCAGAATGCTAATATCGCAAAAAACTAAATTACATCGTAAAGATGTCCAAATTTTTCGTAAAAAAAATAAAAGCCATTGAAATTTTGAATTTCGCGCCCTGACCTGAGCTTCCACCTTAATGAAACGATATGCGACAAAGGATTGTGCTTGAAGTAGGTTTCACTGAGTAGAGGGAGAGCTGGCGCTTTACCTACAGATCTGGGTATGGAGATATGTATACCAGTAGAATTACCAAAAGTAGTTTAACCCATACAGCTCTAAAGAGAAGAGGTTGTAATAGGATTTTCCTATAAAATGATGCGGGACACTGCGCGGGGGGGGGGACCTTAGTCTGGCCTTAGCCCCGCCCACTTTTATATTTTCCATCTAGCGGTGAATAGCAAAAAACTACCCTCGTTTATGTCGAGGTGACTAAGTGGCGACATCTTTTGTCGAGCAGTAACACCTCAAACAAATTGTTAACTGAGATTGAAAGCGAGATTGCGAGATGAATGCGAGTATACTGTTCAAAGGACGACTGCCGTCAGACTCAGAGCGGTGCAGCTCTAGAACGTCATTATATTTTTGATTAAACTGCCATCTAGTGCGGGACTGATGATAAAAATAAACCTAGTAATTATAAAGCTCTACCAGATGACTCTAGTATCGGCGACCACGTGATTTTAAATAATGATGTTCTAGTGCATTAATTAATGTTCTAGTATAGTATAAAATGCAGTGACATAAGCAGTTGTCAGAACCCTCGCCTCGGTAACGTGGATCACAGGTTCAAACCCCGGCTCGCACCTCTGGGATTTCTGAATTTCATGTGCGAATCTCATTTTCATCCACTATTATCACTATCTAAACGGCGAAGGAAAAACATCGCGAGGAAACCTGCATGTCTGAGAGAACCCTTCGAAACACTGAAACATTTGCCCTTATTTGTGTCTCAAGTGATTGATACATTGCCTTTCTCTTTTTCTTTTATTCTAGCTCCTCTAAAATTATATTAATGACGTTACGAGGTGGTAATCATCTCATATTTTATTTCTATTAGTGATCTAACTCAACCATACATGTTCTGAACAAGGTATACCTTCCGAAAATATATCACGATAAGAAACTTTACTCAACTCTACGTTTAAGATTAGACACAATCAAACAGCAATTAAGGCCTAAAATTGCGACAGGCTTGAACATACATTTAACGGAGTGAGCACGGCACCAGATTACATAATTAGTTCAACAACTTAGTTGGGCCACCTTAAAAGCATTACAATGTTTCACTTACTTGTAACTTAGGTAACTTAAAACGGGGGCTTAAATGCCGGAATTGACAGGTGTTTGAGGGTGTTTCGTGAAATATTTTGAAAGTGTTCGAAGAAATTTCAACATAGGCTTTACCAAATCCTGGGGTCGAGTCACCTTCGTCCGTAGGAGAATTAAGTACCCTCGAGATACCCTACACGTGACCCTGGGTGGTGCCAACTAGGTGACAACTCTACTGGTGGTAGGCTTCGGCCGTAGTTAGTCACCCCCACTGAACAAAGCCATGTCGCCAAGCGGCCTAGCCTGTTCCGGCATGATGTTCGGTGTTGCCATTCATGGATGGCGGGTCAGATCAGTTGCGCTGCATGTGCCTAGTGAATGTAGCGTCTCGATCTACTGCCGCCTTCCTGCCTAGGCAAGTATGCTCCATCGTAGATCTCATCGTCACTTACCATCAGGTGAGATCGAGATCAAATAATTGCCTATAATGTATAAAAAAATAAAATAAAAAATAACACTTAAGTGAGCAAGGATGCGAGTTCGGTACCTCAAGTGCGAGATAACTCGAAGCTAACCGTATACTTTATAGTCTATCGTATTTAGACATTTTGTATAGAGAATTGAATAGCGCCTCTAGCGGAAGGTATTTCGAACTCTCAATTCTCTATACAAAATGTCTAAATACGGTAGACTATAAAGTGTACGGTTAGCTGCGAGTAATCTCGCACTTGACGTACGGATATATTATATTTATAGTATTTTATTTTATACTAGCTGCGCCCGGCGGTGTTACCCGCGATAAAAAGTATGAAAAATTAAAACATCTATCCCACGGGAACCATACATTTTACCGGGACAAAAAGTAGCCTATGTGTTATTCCAGACTATAATCTATCTCTGTGCCAAATTTCATCCAGATCCGTTCAGCCGTTCAGGCGTGAAAGAGTAACAAACATCCATCCATCCATCCATCCATCCAAACTTTCACATTTATAATATTAGTATATTTATAATATTAGTATATAGATTCTTAACTCTGCTGAACCTCCGTTACCTCTTGTAAAATAATAATGAGCTACTCCTATTTTTGGCTCGCTTTTAAACTTTGTTCCAATGTTGTAAATACAAGGACAATATTGAATTATTGTTTGCAGACCCAACTTTATTTCTCTAACAACTCCACAACCCTGAACATTGCCAAATGTTAGGAGGTCAAGATCTACAGACGACATGACGCCACGCTCGCAATGAAAACTAAGTTTCAATGCCAAATGAAAGCAAAAGTAAAAAAAAAAAACTATAAACCGACCAGAGATAAATAACCTAAAAGAAAAAAAAAACAAGCTAGGTGCTGATTCCTATAATTCACGTTAAAATTCAATTCAATTCAAATGCCGAGGTCGTGCGCTAGCAAACTTTCTAATTCGATGACAGGTGATGCATTTCCTCATCATCATCAACATAATTATTATCATCAGTGGTACTTATATTTAAAATAACGAAGAAACATTTATATGATACTGGCAAAAATTACACTAATTTGTATCCGATTGCCAACCTAAACAAAAAAAAGAAGGCGACGAAGATGGAAAAGCATGGATACGGCATTTGAATTGAATTCTAATGATAATAGAAGGTTACATTGCTCTACTAAAACAGTAGATCAATGGTAGGTAAAAATAATCGAAGGATATTAATTTCTTATATTTACGCGAATACTACACATTGAAATAAAACTAATCTTAAGGATTTTATGGCGGTTTATTTTTTATTTTACGTTCCCGACGTTTCGGTTGCTTCGCAGCAACCATGGTCACGGGAGGACTGAGGTGGTTGACGTCCTAGTGTCATAGTTTGACGGGGGTACCCTCATATTTAGTTGTTACTTGCGGCCCGAACTACGCAGATCGGAACGTAAAATAAAAAATAAACCGCGATAAAATCCTTAAGATTAGTTTTATTTCGAAGGATATTATTTCTTCCATAAATATTCAACTTACAGACACCAAAGATGTTATAGGCATATACGCAATTAAATAAAAAATACATAGCCTACTGTTTGGCATGAACTGTCTTCAAATTTTCAACGAGCGTAGATGGCTGGTGGGGTTGCAAAGTTGAATGGCAATTTACTCTCGGCTCTAGATCAAACCAGCGCTCTGGGCTACCTCGACCAGCCAATTCGTGGAATATGTGATATCAGAGGCGTTTAGCAAAACGGCCTAAATATGTGACCTCGTCGGCCCAGTTTACTCATTATAACACCTACTTATGAATCGTCAAAAATGTCACAAAACGCGATAAATTTATCGCCCATTTGGAATGCCGCGGCCATTGGAGAATAATAGCCAAGAAACTCTATCGCTACTCTTTTGATATGTAGGTATGTACATATACATTTTAGTTTAGTACATTGTTAAAGATACAATTTGAAAAAAATGTAGGAACTGCTAAACAGTTACACACGTATCCCAAAGATGGGACGGTGTTAGGTTATCCAAGGATGCATATTGCATCCTATAGCGGATACCGACCGAATAAACGTAATTTCGCCTGGGTTAGTATTCGATCAAAAGCCAGAACATTTTTGACAACTTACTCCATCCTATTTCGCTACGATCTTCAAAGTTGAAGGGCAAATAAACAATAAACCCCAATATTCCGCATACGCAATCAACAATTTTGGCAACGTAACCAAATATATGTCACGTCCCGTCAAGGTCGGATGGTGCAGACGTTATAAATGTAGCGAGGCATGGCCTATTATAAAACATTCCAGGCTTCGAATTGTTAAATTACATAACCTTATAATAAAAATATCGCCAGACGAACACACCAACTATACGGTCGCACACTAAGCGGCGCAGCAGGTACCGTACAATGATCTGAGGGCGAACTCAGTATATAATATTTATATAGATACTAAACATCCATGACTCGGGTGCAAACTTTTATGCTCATCACAAAAAGCTTGTCAGGATTCGAACCCGGGACCCTTGGCGCGGAAAGCAGGGTCACTACCAACTGCGCTAATCGCGTTTATTTTATGTTTTTTTTTTAATCCCTGGTATGAATTCCAGGTGTGATGAGCAGGAATGTTCGTATCCGAGTCATGGCTGTTCGGTAACTGGGATCGCGTCCAGCCCATTGTACGGTATCCAACAATATTCGTACAAGCGTTGCTTAGTTTGAATATGTATTCTGTTTTCGCGCTTCACGGGAAAACCACTGAAGGAATTTTGATGTAACTTGCCATGGTGATAGTTGAAATCCAAGTAGTAGCCAGAAATTATCGCGAGACTTGGCAAGGTTTATTTTACATCTAGACTTAGTCCAGCTGTAAGAGTCTTGCTTCTGTGGAATGTTGTCTACCAGATCTTTTGTGTCTCCCGCTTTGCAATGGAGGGTGTTCGCGCCTAAAAGACGAACAGTGCCGACGACTCCCGAGCCCCCACGCATCGCCGTCGGCGGCCCGCCGAGAGTCGCCCGCCAACGGTCGCCCGCGGAAGAAGTCGCCCGCCAACAATCGCCCGCAACGGTTGTCCGCACACACACCGCCTACTAACCCTTATAAAAATATATATTATATACAGTAAACATAAGGAAGTTGGTTTTACTTATGCGCAGACATAAGTAAGTGGATAATTTTCTTCCAACTCCTCCTATTTTTATCTTTCGATTAATTTCGTGCGGGTTCCAAGACAATTAACTTTATCCTGGGACTCGCCGAGGGTCAAACCTCGTTGTCTTCATTGGACACCCCTGTAGATCCTGGCTTACAGGAGTAGCAGTGGTGGGAGGGTGTGGCGGGCCTAGTCCCATTCAAAAAAATATTTTATGAAAATCGAGTAGATTAATAAAGTAAGCTAGGCTAGGTTATTTACAGGTGCATTTGTTTTTCCATTGTTGTAGAGTGAAATAGATAAAAAACCAAATAAACTACTTTAAAATAATATATTGTCTAGACAACAACCTGATACAGTATTTATAAGCTTATAATGGTTTTAGCTTATAAATATTGCTTATAAATAGGCATGGGCATATTATTGTAGTTTACCAGAGTAATAGTTTAAATTATCTACATCATGACACGTCACTTTTTCTTTCCCAAAGGGTACAGGTCATAAGCTGGATTGAAATATGGAATCATCGGATAATTATTATGATTGTCATATATATTACCCCAGTATATACCCCATTGAGGATAAGCGTACTCATAATACTCACCCTGCTCGATGAAAGCTTTAACATTTATTAGGTCAATATAATACCTTAAGTCCGTGAACACGAAGATCCTGTCTTCATTGTATCGGATCTCGAAACAACCGATTCCCACCACTTTGTTAAGCATGAACAACCCGCCGCCAGTCTGAACGCCGGATAGGCCTTGCATGTTCTTAATACAAATAAACTTTCCCCAGTATTTAGGCAAGTATTTGGAGCAGTCGACGACAAAACTCTTTTTCACTAGCGCATATGTTATCTTGTAGTTTTCCAATATATGCTCCATGTATTCAAATCCTGATCCCGCAAACCATAAGTCCTCCGCTAATTTTTCGTGTTTGGTTACAATCTCGGATTTAAAGGCGTACATATATCTCGTCGGATATGAATAGTAGAGATAAATTTGGTCCAAGGTGTGAATAACGGCTACGTCGTGCCTCGGCTGGTGGATGCCTCGGGGTCCATGCCAGTGTTCCGGGTTCATACTCCGGGGCAATAGTCTCGTGACCCGCCACACGCGGTACCTGTACGGGGTCATGTGCGTCCCTTGACGACCCAGCGCCCACACTCTCAAATCCCTTTGCCTGTGCATATGTGCATCGAGAACATTATCGGATGTTATTAAGGTTCTTTTATTCAATAGTGTTGCCACTCCTAAAGTTGTGAAATCTGAAAAAAGGTGAGTTGAAATAAAACTAATTTTAAGGATTTTATCGCGTTTATATTTGGAATTGTCCTCCCGTGACCATGGTTGCTGTAAAGCAGCCGAAACGTCGGGAACGTAAAAATCATAATATAAACGCGATAAATCCTTCAAATTAGTTTTGTTTCAATGTGTAGTATTCGCGTAAATATAAGAAATCAATATAAGGTGAGTTGTTGCAAACATTTTTTTTCTCAACATTCTTGTATCCTATTCCTTACGGCCTGGCCACGGGACATTCGCTATAGCGAAAAATCGCGTGGCGCGATACGGCGGCGCGTCTTGCGATTGAAACAAACGTATAGAAATGTACTGAGCAAGCCACGGGGCGCGGCGAACGCCAGCGCGGCCGGCGGCTTGTACCGGGCGAATCGCGCGGGCGAAGGACAGCGCCGCCGGCGGGTGAAACAAATACATGAATCAGTACGGCGCAGGCCACGGCGTCGGGCGGTATTCGCGGCGACACGGCAGCGATTAAATTTGTTTAGTCGTTTTCGCCGCGAATTATGAACACGGAGCTGTTTATTGCCGAAATATTAGCCAGGCCGCCTATTTGGAAGTCTGGCCACCCACATCATAAATATAAGCATGTAGAGAAGATATTGTGGGAAGAAATTTAAAAAAAAATCCCAGGTTCTGAAGGTAGATTTTTTTTATTTATAGGTACAAATAATTAGTTAGTAGGATACAAAGTAGTCTTTAAAATTATTTCTTAAATTTTTTTCTGGGTACATTCTGTATTTCTCATACTTCTTGTGGAATTCTTCATCTATACCTCGATTCCTATTCAAATCAATTCAAATTCAAATGTAATAAAAAAAATCATGTACTCCACAATCTCTTCCAAATGTGATGTCTTGAACAAAACTACTATTAATAGCAATATCGAGATAACTTTGATAGCAACATTTCGCTCTCGGACGTCCTTACTGATCGCGGCGGCGATCGCGACTGCCGCCGCGCCGCCGTGCCCGTGGCCTGCAAAATATGCCGCGCGAATGGCTGCCCCGCCACTCGCACTCGCCGTATCGCGCCGCGCGATTTTTCGCTATAGCGAATGTCCCGTGGCCAGGCCGTTATGTGTGAGTTATAAATGGATTGTAAATTTCAATGAATTTTAAGGGATGACTATTAATTACAAGGTTTATTTAAAACTCACCTATAGATAAACCGGCGACTATGCACAACCTTCGTCTCTGAAACAAATCGTCCCAATCCCAATAACCATAAAACCTTTTCAGGTTGTGGAACTCCGTTTTTTGCCATCTGAAGAAACTCTGTCGGGGCAAGGTATCCTCCCTGATGAAGGAAGGAGTTGTGGTACCCATGTCATAGAATGCTGATACTTTCGTTAGAAGCAAGCATACTGTAATTGCACTGAAATTAATTATAGAAAGAAATTTTAAGTCGCGTTACTTGCAAACCTAACGTGTGTTGACCTCACATAGGATTGAAAGATGGCCTCAAACGCAACGCTAAAAACCGCTGGTTCTGATTAACAGAGGACCGGCATGTGTTAAACCGGTAAATGTGTTAAAAAAAGACCGGAATATCCTCTAACTGATGGATCTAGATGTTATTAAGGTCCATGTTAAAAAGGATTTCAAGTCCCAATGAATCACTAAAAATATTTCTAAACTCCGAATCACTTAGGGGTTTCTGAGAGTTTACCCATATCACTCTCTCAGCCCAGACAATTTGGGCTCGAGACATTTTTGGTCGACATCAGAGCTGACGAACACAACAGCAATGACGTAGGTAGTCACTGACATTAGCAACATACAACAATCCACCACCAGAAAGGCTACTGCTGGTAATGGGCCCCACTTATAGAGTTTCACATATCATAGACCTCCGCCGTTGCGATCCATCAGTTTTCTGCGACCCGTGTCATTAGTGAACCTTGTGAGAAGCCCGTCTTGACCGTCATTTTAGAACTTCGTGGGCCCAATGCTCAAATAGGTTTTTCGACCTATCTGATAATATATCAATGCAGAATCTTGGATAATTCAGATGATAAAGCAGCCTAGGATTGATCACTCAAATATCAAAATGTATGTTGTGAAAGCGTAGCGACTCGCATGGCAACACACTGGAGCATTTTTTTAATGTTTTGTAAAAATCATGGCTGTTAAAAAAAAAGACGAGCCCGCTGAGATGCTTGCCGAATCTTCTCAGTTGAGGTCGCGTTCCGATCCGGTTGTATAGTTAAGACAAAAAAAATGTAAATGATAATTTCTAAGTGCCCCCGTAGGCTTATACGAAATCTGTGGTTTTAGTAACTTACGTTGCAATGTGCCGCGGAGACAAGGAAGTCATGTCTCGTGTTTAGCCTTGACTGGACTACTACAAAGTCCAACTACACTTAGTTTTATATACATTGCTCGTATTTCTGTTTATAAACATTTTTCTAGTTATCTCATTAGATCTTTATGTAAACAAATGCATAATAATATTATTAGTTGTAAATATGAATATTTGCATAGCTATACTTTGTATTTGTCAACACAATCGGAACACTGTTAACTAAGATATGTATTAAGTCTTAATGTTATTAGATTTATATAAGCCGTGATGTAATTAGCTCTCAATTTAACTACAATTTCGTTAATAGACCACACTAGAGAACTAAAAACAAAAACCGACATTAATAAAAGCACTAAACATCAAAACATAATGAACGATTACAGTTATAGTACCTAATTAGCGCAGTTGGTAGTGACTCTGCTTTCTGTGCCGAGGGTCCCGGGTTCGAATCCTAGTAGGGAATAATTTTTGTGTGATGAGCACGAATGTTTGTACCCGAGTCATGGATGTTTAATATCTATATAAGTATGGGCTGACATGTCAAATGTTCAAAATATAATGTAGTACTGGTCTTTAGATGAAAATTTATTATAATTTTTACTAAGGGTTTTATCGCGTTTATATTATGTATTTACGTTTTGGCTGCTTTACAGCAACCATGTTCATGGAAGGGCTGAGGTGGTTGACCTCCTATTTAGTTGTTGTTTGTGGTCCGATCTACGCAGAAAGTGCTCACAGTGTCTTGAGGTCTTGCAATGGTGCGCTTGGTTTTGAATTTAATGATATTAATTACTGGATCCCAAGTCAGTGGTAGCACCCAGCCATCTTCCCTATTGAAATTAGGATATTTTTTAATTTCAATGGCCTCGCGTATCATCTTTGGTCGGAATCGGTGTGCTTTTGCGAGGATCTGTGGCTTATCAAATCTGATATAATGGCGGGTGCGATGTTGTACATGTTCACGCATTGGAGACTTCGTGGAGCGCTGGTGTTTCACATCAGCGATGTGTTCTTTTACCAGGGTTTTTGTTGATCTTTTAGTTTGGCCTATGTAAAATAGCCCACATTCATAATTGTACATGACGTACATGTCATTATTGACATAAGGTAGATTAACATTTATTATCTGTATTTTGTTTTCTGATTATTTTACTCATTGGTGTATGTCTTCTGTGTGCGCTCCATTGCCGCTAAGAATAAAGTTAATTCAAGTTATTATATTGATTTCTTATATTTACGCGAATACTACACATTGAAATAAAACTAATCTTAAGGATTTTATCGCGGTTTATTTTTTATTTTACGTTCCCGACGTTTCGGCTGCTTTGCAGCAACCATGGTCACGGGAGGACTGAGGTGTTTGACGTCCTGGTGTCATAGTTTGACGGGGGTACCCTCATATTTAGTTGTTACTTGCGGTCCGATCTACGCAGAAAGAGCTCACTGTGTCTTGAGGTCTTGCAATGGTACGCTTGGTTCTGGATTTTATGATGTTTACTACAGGGTCCCAAGCTGGTGGTAGCACCCAGCCATCTTCCCTATTGAAATTAGAATGTTTTTTAATTTCAATGGCCTCGCGTATCATCCTTGGTCGGAATCGGTGTTCTTTTGCGAGGATCTGTGGCTTATCAAATCTGATATAATGGCGGGTGCGATCTTGTACATGTTCACAGATTGCAGACTTCGTGGAGCGCCGGTGTTTTACATCAGCAATGTGTTCTTTTAAAGAACGTAAACGTTAACGTAAACGTAAAGTAAACATCATAAAATCCAGAACCAAGCGTACCATTGCAAGACCTCAAGACACAGTGAGCTCTTTCTGCGTAGATCGGACCGCAAGTAACAACTAAATATGAGGGTACCCCCGTCAAACTATGACACCAGGACGTCAAACATCTCAGTCCTCCCGTGACCATGGTTGCTGCAAAGCAGCCGAAACTTCGGGAACGTAAAATAAAAAATAAACCGCGATAAAATCCTTAAGATTAGTTTTATTTCAAGTTATTTTTTTTTTTTTTTGCCTAGGTAGGAAGGCGGCAGTAGATCGAGACGCTACATTCACTAGGCACATGCAGCGCAACTGATCTGACCCGCCATCCATGAATGGCAACACTGAACATCATGCCGGAACACGGCTAGGCCGCTTGGCGACATGGCTTTGTTCAGTGGGTTGTGACTAACCACGGCCGAAGCCTACAACCAGTAGAGTTGTCACCTAGTTGGCACCACCCAGGGTCACGTGTAGGGTATCGCGAGGGTACTTAATTCTCCTACGGACGAAGGTGACTCGACCCCAAATCAAATGTTTTCTTACAAATTATAAAGTAAAAACACGAACCCATGTGCTGTGAACTAAACAATAATCGAGTTTGTGTACCCCTGCATCTTGTAAAGGACTGTGACAAACATAATATAAACGCGATAAAATCCTTAAAATTTGTTTTATTTCAATGCGTAGTATTCGCGTAAATATAAGAAATCAAAATATGTGTAAGTATTTTTTCCCGGGAAATTAATGGATTGGTACGGGATAGGCAAAAACGTAAGGTTGAGGCGTAAGAAGGTGCGGGCACAGATATCAACATATAATTTATGTAAGGCAGTTTTGGAGACACAAATAATCAAGAACTTTTTGTTTTTAATAATTCGCACAAGCAGCATAAGTCGGAACGTTTTCATGTTTCTGCATTTTCGTTATCTATGTACGTATGTACTCAAAAACATGGGTAATAAAAAAATATCGATTTTGAATGCCTATTGGGTTCGGTAAGGTTGTGTTTATAATACTTTCATGGTTTTCAATATCATTTATGTAACGTTGTTAAAATAAAACCGGTCAAGTGTGAGGGTTCACGAAATATGGGTTCCGTATCCATCAAGCGAATCAGTATAAAATTAACACATGAAGTATGTAGCGAAGAGTAGCGAAGGTGCTCTCACTACTAAGAGCAACATAAAGGATACTTACCAATTTTTCTGAGAGCTTAAACACCTACTTCTTGCTGTCAATAACACTATGGTCAGTTTATGTCCAGTCTTTGTTTACCTGCCTGCCTGTAGTAGACTGCGTCACAATAGTTTCGAAGAAGCGTACAAAACAAAAGTAAATCAAAACATAACCTCACTGTACAATTTGACGTTTTTATTTTAAGCCCATAGATAAACTAGATATCTCGTTGGTTTATCTCTAGTACCATAGATAGTCCACAGATTATAGATAAACTACTTTTCATAAAATGATTTATTTTAGTTCATTATTAAAACTATGTTTTGTAATAAGACCGAATGCGTTTAGTTACCACAGTTATGAACGTACGGAACCCTAAAACTGGTATTCGCTTGGATGTCGCCATAGCACTTGCTGTGTTCATAATTGTATTTAATAAAAATAAAATATTCCATCATGAAAGCTGTTATTTTGGTGATAGTACTTCACGAAATCTATTTGGGGAGTGGTATGTAAATTCAACAACTTATTTTGATTATGATATGAGAAAAATGCGGTTATAGTGGGTCTTGGATGTATTAGAACTACGCTACAGTAAACTATGGTACACAATATTTCGTGTAGAACAGGGATTTCCAAAGTGGTCGACATTGGTTTCCCTGGGATCGACATAAACGAAAACTGATTTTGGGGTCGACGAGGTCTAAAAATGGACCCTTATTGATTAACACAAGGTCTTATTTGAAACTTTCAACATACTTTGTAAGTAGTGTTACGTGTACCGACTTGTACGAATGGCTAATATTTTATTAAGAAGTATCATTGTTGTACTTTTAAAAGACTCAAGTCGATAAGCGTGCACAAGTTCGTACATGATGATTTTTTTATCTTTACTTTGCGAATTTAATGTTTTTTTTTTCAAAAAAATATTTCCTACTTTGGTATTTTTATCTAATTTGTAATAATAATTATTAAATAAACTTGATATTTACTGCATTTTATGAGTATAATCGCGGGTACGCCCGCGGGGCGCAGCTAGTAGGTTATAAATGTTATAATTCTTGAGCACGCAATGTATGGTAACCATGGTATAACGCTCCGCGCGATACCCTATTTGTGCGAGTGACAAGCGCACTCGAGCGTATCGAGTTGTAATGTACATTGATTGCAGTTTTAGGTTTCAATTGGTAATGATGGTTAATTTAATAAAATGTGAGGTCGCGTTCCGATCCGGTTGTAGACTTAAGAAAAAAAAAATGTAATGACAATTTGTAAGTGCCCCCGTAGGCCTATACGAAATAAATGATTTGACTTTGACTTTGACTTCAGGTGATAAAATGTTGACCATTCATAAAGATAGCAGCTTTACATAACTATTAGTAATATTCTTTCTGCAAAATTGTTGGTCTCCAATCTTCGCTTAACCCCTGATATTGCCCCGATAGAGGTTGATTTCTATTGTGTCTATTCTTCTATTCTTTCTGTCTGTCGACGAAAAACGCCATTACAATATTGCTAGTCGTATTACAATCCGCCTCAACGTCAACCAGCTGCTTTCAAGAACTGAGACCTTTCGGAAAGCGCCTAGCTGTTTTGTAAAGCGGATTCTACCATCTAGCGGCGACAAACACACATATTAATACTGTATGTACAGACACGACCGACACAAATCATAGTCACCGTTAGTAATCACCGTTAGTAATAGCCCGCTCGCGCGTTCTGAGTCCGCGCGACCGGCAGCCTTTGTTAAGTCGTTGGCGGGGGTTGGGGGTTTGTTTTTAAATAAAAGTAGCCTAAGTTACTCCTTGTTACATCAGCTTTTTACTAAATGCGTTTGGATGTATAACGGTACCTATACCAAAACAACCTTTTTTAAAATTTTTGTCTGTCTGTCTGTCTGTTTCTTCCGGCTAATCTCTGAAATGGCTGGACTGATTTTGACGGGACTTTCACTGGCAGATAACTGATGTAACAAGGAGTAACTTAGGCTACTTTTATTTTAGAAAAAAAAAATCTCACGAAAAAAATTAAAAGCAATATTGCAGCACTGCGCCTGATTAAGTTTGAAAGCAACAACCTGAAATGCGTCCCGCGGGCTCAGAACGCGCGAACAGGCTGTTGCCAACGGTTGTGTCTTTGTTAAATACCACGCGGACGAAGTCGCGGATAACAGATAGTAAATAAATAAACCAAAACCCTTTCAGTGCTCTGTGATCACTTTCTCACCTTCTGGAACATCAAGGAACGCGTCCTAGATACGTGCGAGTCACTTTGGCATGATCGTCATCGCCTGGACAAAGCAGATGTATGTTCACACTTTATTTCATTACCGAGTCTGTGCTTGTGCAGCCAAAAGACATATAGTATTTTAGAGACCCATTACCTCTAAAAGTACAATATTAGTATAGAATACAAAATTTTTAGAGGTCTATTATTAATTTACAACTGGCTGTCCCGGCGAACTTTGTACCGCCTCAGAATCAAATGTATGAGAAAACGAATTATATTTATTATTATTTTTTTTTGTTTTTTTTTT
This sequence comes from Pheosia gnoma, assembly GCA_905404115.1. Lineage (NCBI taxonomy): Eukaryota > Metazoa > Arthropoda > Insecta > Lepidoptera > Notodontidae > Pheosia > Pheosia gnoma. Next base: position 1,872,310 of record FR989916.1, read on the forward strand.
TTCATCCATACTATAATAACTACTGTTCTACTATTAATATAATAACTAACACGATTTTGTTTTGTAAATATAGATAATAAAAAAAAAAAAAATCTTTACAAATCTGATTAGAATAAAAAAAAGTTCTCAATAAACACAATTGTCATTTTATGAGGAACAATTATTTTTTTTTAAAAGTCGTCTCTCTGAATTCTGACTTTACATAATAATTACTAATGCGCTAAAGAAGCCTAAGTCCAAAGCTTAGTATACCTTTTCTGAATTACCTTGTATATTACTTACATAAATATTAAACATCCATGACTTGGGTGCCAACATTGGTGCTCATCACTATGTCGCTACCGGTATTCCAAATCGGGACCATAGTAGTGCTCTATTATATTGTAAGGTTTCCAACCCTTGTACGTCAACTGCGAGATTTTTCGTAAGCCAACCATATACTTTATAGTTAACGTATTTAGACGTACTATTGCCTATTTATACCACACTGTTCGCTTTAATTATTAAGTTTATAGTACCTAGTTATCAATATATTTATTTGAATACAGTTTGAATTGGACGGGTTTATGAAATGTTCCCCAATACGTAAGCAACTTGCCCTGGATATAAAGCAAGTCCAGAGCGACGGTACTGGCATGGATAAAGTCGCAAACACGTAAGTACTACGCAAATGGTAAGTTCGTTCATTGATTCATCTATTCTATACATATAAATAAAATTGGAGTGTCTGTTTGTAATATTAAAATAACCGCTTTTTACTAAGTGCATTTGGATGTATACACGGTACCTATACCAAAACATTTTTTTTTACAATTTTTGTCTGTCTGTCTGTCTGTCTGTTTGTTCCGGGTAATCTCTGAAATGGCTGGACCGATTTTGACGGGACTTTCACTGGCAGATAGCTGATGTAACAGGGAGTAACTTAGGCTACTTTTATTTTAGAAAAAAAAATAGGATCTCACGAAAAAAAAAAACCAATGTTGCAGCGCAGCGCCTGATTAAGTTTGATAGCAACAACCTGCAATGCGTCCCGCGGGCTCAGAATGGGCGAGCAGGCTGTTGTCAACGGTTGTCTTTGTTAAATACCACGCGGACGAAGTCGCGGGCAACAGCTAGTTTAAAATAAATCAATGGGTATACGAGATAGATGCATCTCGACCCGGCGCAGTTCGTCCTGCATACCAGATATCCGCATCTCGACCCGACGCAGTTCTACCGCACTGCAGTTTTAATTGAAACATTAGTATACCCCTGCTAACCGTACATATTAAAGAGACAGCAAACTAACTAATAAAATAATGGCGTCCTTCCAATACATCTTATAAAAAAACGCCCAGTCGAAACTCGTCTTGTCTTCATTATAAAAAGTTAATAGAACTTGAATGGAAATTTGATTATTTTTGTTGGTATCTTAACAAGATAGCAAGTTTCCTAAATTTATTGACAGGGTATGTGCAAACGCTGCAGCATTAAAACAATGTGCAGAAAAGCTAACGAATGCCTTAAAATTGTGCTTGGTGCACGAGATTATACCAAGAGAGGGTATTTACTTCTATAAGAACGCCTTCTTGCGTACACTTCAATATATATGTCACAAGGAACACCATAAAACAAGATTGGCAAGTAAGTTATTTCTATCTATCAGCCGATAGACGTCCACTGCTGGACATAGGCCTCCCCTAATGACTTCCAAACATCACGGTCCTCCGCCACTCGCATCCACCGGCTTCCTGCGGCGCGTGTGATGTCATCAGTCCACCTTGTGGGGGGTCGTCCTACACTTCGTCTTCCGATTCGTGGTCGCAGTAAGTTATTTATATAGTATTGAAGCTAGTTCTACACTGGGCCCTAAAGATTTCGGGTACGAAATGCGTGCTAGGCCAAGGCTAGGAACTCATATATAAAGAATTAAATTTTCAAGTGCGCGCGGATGTCCAAATCCGACACTATGGGAATAGCGAAACATGCTTTTGATGATGACCGATTTTGATGAAAAATAGAACTGCCACATTACATTTTTGAAAAAAATATTTCCGTATCCAGGGGTTTAGCCCGTTGATTTTGAAAAAAAAAACAACCCTGTACTATTGCAACTTCCGTTAATGGCGGTAATAAAGATCAAGTTCTGGGGAGATATGTCATACGAAAAATAAATAAAGTGCAAATTTTAAGGAAATAACTTCTTTATTTTTATAAATTGATTAAACCATAAACCTAATCAATCGTCCAAATTGATTCCATTGATTACGAGATCTATTTTTTGTGTTGTGATGCTGAATTTAGCTCGGTATGGTCTGAACAATTCGAATGGCTAACGTAGCTGTAGCTGTAGTTGGTACAGTTTATGTATGAATAACACCGTAAATATAATAGTAGTAATATTTATGTTCGGTGTTGCCATACATGGATGGCGGGTCAGATCAGTGGCGCTGCATGTGCCTAGTGAATGTAGCGTCTCGATCTACTGCCGCCTTCCTACCTAGGCAAGTATGCTCCATCGTAGATCTCATCGTCACTTACCATCAGGTGAGATCGAGATCAAATACTTGCCTATAATGTAATAAAAAAAAAAAACATTTATTAAAGAAAATCACTTTTCTTTAGTTTACTGTATGTCATTATTTCCCAGAACTTAATCGTTATTGATTCATGTTTTTTTTTTTGTCAAAATCACGACGTTCGAGCTCCTGTATAGGGAAATTATGTTTCAGAAATCTAATAATGCAGTTCTAGTTTTTACCAAAATCGGTCTCTCTTTAGCCATTTTTCGCTATTCCCTATAGTTTCCGAATGCATCCTGTATATAAGCTCTGACGCGTGCAGGCGCTGAATAGTTTCTTTTGTAAAATTATAACATGATGATAGGAAAACGTAGTAGCAAATAATGTGTATCAAGTGCGAGATTATTCGTAAGCTTACCGTATACTTCATAGTCTACCGTATTTAGATATTTTGTATGGAGAATTGAACGTTTTTAATACCGTCCGCTAGAGGCGCTTTTGAATTTTCCATACATAATGTCTAAATGCGGTACACTATAAAGTATACAGTTAACTCGCACTTGACGTGCTGTAGGCAAATGCAATTGGTTATTTGTTTCTACATTTTTGTGTTTATAAACCAATGAGGTTTCGCTTGTTGAATAAGAATAAGAATATTTTACATTTAACACGATAATAATGTTACGTGTTATGAAATTTCTTAAAATAAAAAATAAATCTAAATATCAACAAGTAAAACACAATATAATATTGTATACAATATTATAATAATAATTTTTATCAACTTTGTAATATAGCTCTATGTTTGTTTGTTTTTTCTTTTTGGCCTTTTCTATTGTAGCTCTATGTTATAAACACATAACAGATTAAGGGGGAAGCTCAGGGTCAGGGCGCGAAATTCAAAATGTCAATGGTTTTTATTTTTTTATGAAAATTTTGGACATCTTTACGATGTAATTTAGTGTTTTGCGATATTAACATTCTGCATTGGATTTCTCGATGTATTAAGTTTGCTTAAACAAATACCTGAAGCGATACAACACCATAAAGTTAGTAAAAGTAGCGGTTTTTACAAACCTTATGGTATTGTATCGGATTAGGTACTTTTTTAAGCAAACTTAATACATCGAGACATCCAATGCAGAATGTTAATATCGCAAAACACTAAATTACATCGTAAAGATGTCCAAATTTTTCGTAAAAAATTAAAAACCATTGACATTTTGAATTTCGCGCCCTGACCCTGAGCTTCCCCCTTAAGAGAAATACATATTTTGATATAAGTAAATACGAGCATTATCGCAGCCTAGTTTTCTGTAAATTTCAGAGTACTTCGACGATGGTGCAGCAGAGTGTGTGATTAAAATTATCTATTTCGCCATGAATCAATTCTACGAGGGGTGCGAGATCAAGTCTAGTGTAAGTTGTAGATAAAAGTAGGGTACCCCTGCCACTGAGTTTTAACCATATTTCAAACAAAACAAATGTTAATTCGTGAATTTTAATCATGCATCTATCACTTGCATCAATGCAATTTGGTGGTCCCAAAGTACCCTTTGTAATGCTCATATATTGCCGTGTGACGGTTCATATATTGCCTCCAAGTGTCTTTTTCTGAACTCAGCAATAATGGAATGGGTATCTTGTAAAAAGCAAGGAGCAAATTGAAAATTATTTAGATATAAAGCTTGTCTAGTGACTAAAGGTTACACCCGAAATATGGGATAGACTACGAGGAAACTTTGTCACCATCAGAATGCCTGCTCAGTATGATATGAATGTTTAGCACATGGATGACTGAACAGTATTCTTGAATGGTGAAATGATTGAGACAGTTCATATGGAACAGCCGAAGGGTTTTATTAAAGAAATATATATAGTGTGCACTGACCTACGTGCTAGATAAGTAATAGTCGAAAGGTTCGGATCCATAAATGGACGTGCCATTTCACCCCATCACCCGCCACATTTCACTCGTCCTAAACACAACTGAGTCGAGTATCGCCGGTCCGCGCCAAAGACTATACCTACAAATTGGACCACGCATCTCGTTACTGAGTTTATTTTTATTATTCTTCGTCGGTTGTTTATTTGGCACCGACTTCACATTCGTTAAATATTTGATTTAGTTAGACAAAGAGGATTTCAAAATTAGATTATTTTATGCTTTTTAGTGGATATATTGACTATTTTTGTCACTAAAAATATTTTTATATCGGTCTTTTTACTGGATAATATAGGTATACCAATTATAACATCATCGCGAGATAAACAAAGATTCAAAGAAAACAAGATAAAATTAAACTACTGAATCAATCTTGCTGAATTTTAAAAGGATTATTATACGTTATTTTGTAAAAAATCCATATCGGATCATCCACGCAAAAGATTTATTTATAGCCAGAGTTCATCTCATAACAATTTCAATAAACCCAAACACGGCTTGGATACATTGTTTTATTACAAAGTTTCGGTACCTCCTGAGTTTATCATCAGATCAGTTTGATGGTATTCAGATCCATATTCGTCAGAACCATTTCTTTAAATTTTCTTCGTCATAGTCGCTTAACGATCATAATCGAGATTATTTTGGCGCCGCCCGTGAATACTTATCATTGAGAAGTTCCGGCGGCCATTTGTGGTCTTCATCACTTCCACTTCAGGAAATGATACATTCTGAATGCAAATACTTGACTTTTTGATGAAAATACCAAAATCGCATTAGGTATTTAGCGGTAAAGGGAAGATCTTCCAGCCAGGCGGGTGGTATGCCTGGCGGGGCGGCCGGTATGCCCCGACGGTTATTGTCGGGATCTTGTATATATGTTACTTGCTCCGAAAACTCTTATAGCGCGATTCAGGATTGTGACGTCAATTGTCATTGTTCTGAATGCGTCTGCAGTGCCATCTGCGTAGCTTGTAGTGCAGTTGAAGTGGTCGCTACAGTACTCCCCCCCAAGACCGGAGGTCGATATCTTTGACTGGCAGCGTCTTGTGTGCAAGGGCCAGGAAGCTAGCTCGAAGGTCTGCAGTGAGTCGAGACCGAGCTGTGCGCGTCGCAGAACCAGGAGCGCGGTGAGTCGGCTGTGATGGTCCTGAGTGACGACTGGCTTGCTGTGGGACTGACTGCTTGCTGTTGGATGTCGATGTTGATGTCTTGGTATGGAGTGGGTGATGACTTTTGATGCTTGAGTCTTCGCAGAAGGATGTTGTTCATTGTCAGGGGTCACCAATTTAGCGGTAAAGGGAAGATCTTCCAGCCAGGCGGGTGGTATGCCTGGCGGGGCGGCCGCTATGCCCCGACGGTTATTGTCGGGATCTTGTATATATGTTACTTGCTCCGAAAACTCTTATAGCGCGATTCAGGATTGTGACGTCAATTGTCATTGTTCTGAATGCGTCTGCAGTGCCATCTGCGTAGCTTGTAGTGCAGTTGAAGTGGTCGCTACAGGTATGCCTATAAAATTTGAGGAGCCTTCTCAATTCCTCATGGATCCCACCAACATAATTATTTTATTGAAAATAATGAGCCCAATCGATCGAATTTAAGAGGCGAGTGAGATATTATAATGAGTGGAATATGCATCGTATATACTTGCTTGTCTTCGCTGGTTGTGTCCACAGTTCTCAAACATGATTATTTGGTTAGCAGTGAAGAAAAACGTGATGAAGTATATGTAGATTTCATTTAACCAGTTCTAAAAGAGCTGGAAAGTCTGTTAACCTGCAGTGGGCATATGTAGCGGAAAGTGGTCTGAATCCCAACAGTAGGTAGGGCAATAGGAGGGATATGTATCATCTCAGTGTGAGTGACGGACAACACCCAGTCAGGCCTAAACCGTAGAAGACCTTAGCGAGAATTAAATGTTATGTGTATTATTAATATGTTACAGCACTACGAACATGTATTTCAAGGGCATTTTAAATGCGTCCAAAAGCATTTAAATAAGTGTTCCAGATCCTTTGGCAAACCACTTGATCAATTATACGACTATATCCGCAAAGGAGACAGCAATGACGAGACAGCTTCTATACAGGTGAGTCTTTTTTATTTAACTCGCTCTTCTCACCACTCTGCCCGTACAGTCCCGTTATCACCCCCTTTTCAATACGGTTGACCTCTGTGGAGAAGTAGTTTTCTCCAATCAGTCATAAGTAATTTCTTCAAACAGGCTGTTATCGGTAGCTAGCACCACTCCGACTTACCAGACGACACAAAATATTTGTACGGCGCCAAAAAATCCTCTATCAACGCATACGACTCCTACTCAACAGAACCCTATTGTATCCCCATGCGAGCTCTGCAGAGGGATATAAAGGATCGCATCACGGAAATTAAGGAAGCTAGCTGGAGTAATCTCTTAGAGGAAATCTCTCCTTAGCATACAGTTTACTGGAAGCTAGCGAAGACCCTAAAATCCCACAATACAGCTACTATGCCCCCGATGAGGCAGCCCTCCCGCCTTCAATGACGATGAAATGGCTGAATTACTGGCCACTACATCGAAAGTCAGTGATCTATACCCATCGACTCTATTTGTGCACGCTAGTCCATTTAGAAATAAAACGCACACATTTAAGTTTGGGCGGACTGAATTTCTGTAAAAAAATTAGTTCGTCATCGTTCGTCATATTGCTGTTTTATCATAACCCGCTGGTGTTTGAAAGCAAATTACATAACTCAAAAGATCAGTAAATACTAATGTACAGACTATTTGTGTGACATTTCCACTAAAGTAGATCACGGGCGACAAGTTGATGTCCTATACTTTGACTCCCGGAAGGCATTTGATAGGGTCAATAATAATATTTCGCTGTCAAAACTGAGTTCTATAGGCTTTGCTCCAAGTCTCTTCAGTCTTCCCGCGAACTACCTCCGTGATTGAGAGCTTTTTATCAAAGTAAGCGTCTTCGAATCTAGCCCCTATCATACGCATTCCAATGTAAGTCAGAGCTCAACACTAGCACCGTACATAGCCGGAACCACAGATCATGATAGATATGCCGTGCGGTTCAAAATGTATGGGAACTCGCTGTCTCCGTTTTGTTCCCCACCACTCGCCGCAAAGCACATGCATTTTTTTTTTTTTATTACATTATAGGCAAGTATTTGATCTCGATCTCACCTGATGGTAAGTGACGATGAGATCTACGATGGAGCATACTTGCCTAGGTAGGAAGGCGGCAGTAGATAGAGACGCTACATTCACTAGGCGCATGCAGCGCAACTGATCTGACCCGCCATCAATTCCATAAAACCAACCAATACGAAGTATCTTCGGTGCGTGCTGCGTCGTCGCCGTATACAGCGGCCGTATCACGCGACGCACCAGTTTATTCAAAGTATCGTTAGACGATCTGTCCATTGCCTCGTACATTCACTCAGTAGCGAACATAAGTGGTACTTAAATAGCCATGTATTTTGTACAAAAATAAAAAAACTCGTTGTGCTATGCTACATAAAAACTAAAAGAACAAATAAATATATAATATAATAATAAATAATATTATAATAATATAATAATAAAATATAATAATAAAGGCATCAAATATTTTTTGATTTGTTGTTTTTAATGATTTTAAAGACGAATAAATAAAATACTTAATACTGGCTGGTGAAATGAGATTGCATCTTTCGCGTAGTTCACTTTGCTGCTAGTATTTTTGCACACAACCACGGGATACCGAGCGACGTGCAGTTGCAGTCGACTGACGGCGAAAACTCTATGTTAGCCTAATTTTGGCAAGTTGTGTGCGCAAGCCCACCGCTTTCATAACATATCTCCTCTCATATATCTGTGGCCGGAACGAACGGGTTCGGAGTGCACTCGTCGCAAACGGCACGCGAAAACGGGGCCCACGTATTGGCTGGTTAGAGCGCACCTCGTCCGGAGCGTACGCACCCCCGTTTACCTTCGTGTTAGGTTCCTGATGAACTAGTACTCAAAAATAGGAGCGTATTTGATTTTACAAATACTCCGTTATAATTGTGATACAGAAGCCGAATCCACCATTTTCGTGTGCCTGTCTGTCTGTTCGCACATTACGGGCAAAATGCTTAACGTATTTTAATTATGCGTGATAATTTAAAAAAATGCTTTATACATTTTTATGAACATTATAAACAGGATTAACATCGAAAATATGTTTTATAACGGGAAAAGAATGGGTTACCGATCGATTATAAAAACAAGACAATGCTTACGCGCCCGAAATCGCGGGCTCAACTTTTTATAAATAAAACCTGACATTTAATTGTCTGATGTTATGTCACCAAGTAATTTTAGAAGGATAATGGTTCTATTGTATTTAGTAGGATAATGTTTTTATTTTTCTTTTATTTCTAGAGTCACGTCACGCATCCGGTGTCATTGCCCTATAAGAAAGGAGTACTTTGGAGTTGCGAAAGTAACCATATTAATCCTAATGACATGGAATACGCTAAGGTATTTTTCTGTTTCTCTTTTCCTATACTGAGTCCGTGCTTAACCCGCGTTAAGCACACGACAAAAGTGTATTGCTGTCGCAGTTTGCAGTACCAATATATTTATTTGATACACAGATTCTTTTGGACGAATTTATGAGATGTTCTCCAATACAGGAGCAACTTGGGCACGAATTATGGCTTGCCCGGGACGTTAGTGGCCTGATCGTAGTTGCAAACACGTAAGTAGGTACTATACGAAAGTACATTATTCGATTGTTCATTGTTGCTTATTAAAGCTTTTGCTACACTTGTGATCAAGTGAGCGTACTGTACTTACACTTCTACACTTATATAATAAAGGGTTCAATATTATATTATTAGTGAAAAAATTATCTATCTATACATATAAATAAAATTGGAGTGTCTGTTTGTAATATTAAAATAACCGCTTTTTACTAAGTGCATTTGGATACACGTTATACACGTTACCTATACCGAAACAACATTTTTTTAAATTTTTGTGTGTCTGTCTGTCCGCCTGTCTGTCTGTCTGTCTGTTAGTTCCGGCTAATCTCTGAAATGGCTGGACCGATTTTGACGGGACTTTCACTGGCAGATAGCTGATGTAACAAGGAGTAACTTAGGCTACTTTTATTTTAGTTTATTGTTGTTCATAGTTTCATCAGCTATCTGCCAGTGAAAGTCCCGTCAAAATCGGTCCAGCCATTTCAGAAATTAGCCGGAACAAACAGACAGACAGACATGTAAAAAATGTTGTTTTGGTATATGTACCGTGTATACATCCAAACCACTTCTTCTTCTTTCCTTACGAAATGAAATGCGATGAAATAAAATGGATATGAATATGGCCTCACCCACAACTTAGCGGGTATTTTGCCAATGTCAAGTAATTAATAGCAATAAAACATTCAATAAATACACATTATAAATAAAATAATGGATGTGACATGATGATATGAAAATGGCGTGTCCCCAAATGCACTTAGTAAAAAGCGGTTATTTTAATATTACAAACAGACACTCCAATTGTATTTATTTGTATAGATTTCTCCTCCCAATCATTCCATCTTACTGCGACGTTTACTAAGCAAAAACATATAATTTGTAAATATTTATCTACTTACAGGTTCTGTAAAAACTCTCCTCAAATTTTGGCTTGTTTAGCGAATTTATTAGCTGCCGTGGATATATGTGTACACATGCTAACAGATGATGACATTACCTTACTTGATAACATTTATAAGCGTACGATCGAATTTGCGTGTTACGACGAATACGGTAAAACAAAATTGGCAAGTGAGTTGTTTTATTTTATTTTACTAAAATAATGAGATACTGTGAACTACACTAGCCCAATATATCCCACGAGCGCTGATCGTAATGCATCAGACCTAATTTATTATTATGATGGAGAAATAGATTGAGCCCACGCGACGCGTTGCTACGAACCTGCGCAATGCCCCCCGGTTCAGCATCTGACTCGGCATGCGTCTGCGAGTGCGGCGACCGTGTGTCTACCGAGACCGGTATTACAATGGTTTTATGTTATTATGATGAACAAAACAAGACCGGGCGAACGGCGCGGTACGGTGACAGTGTGTGGATAAGATCAAACGTGTGTTGTTTTCCCGGCACATCGGCCCATTAAAATCTCGGGCCGAGTTCTAGCGGTAGCGCCAAACTACTCGAAACTTCGACGGCCAGGTTCACGGCGCTCGGGTGACGGGCGTGTTGTGGACAGGTGGCCTGTCTTTATCTGTCCTCAAGGTTATGTGGTGTGTTCCTTGTATCAAGACCTACCATTTGAGCCCAAAACCAGCCACTCGGGTGCCGTCCTTGGCAGTCTTCTGGGTCGAAAACTACTTCATGTTATGGGCTGATAGTTATGTCTGGACTCATAAAACCTAAACTAGGTCGAAGATCACTCTAGGCTTTCTGTGGTGGGTTCCCTGTATCAGGACTTTCCATTTGAGCCCCAAACCAGCCACTCGGGCGCCATCCTTGGCAGTCATCTGTATCAAAAACCACACCATAAAAAGCCGCTGGTTATGTCTTGCATGGGTTTTCCAGTTATTTTTTGCGAGAAATTTATTTAATTTAGCCGGGTTTTGATGCGTCGCCAATTGGTGGCCACCAACTTCACACCGTTAGTTATGGTTAGCTTTTCCCGGCATAAACAAGAACTTTACTAACATGATAAGTGAAAAATATATTGTAACTCATTAAAATAAAACTAATTTTACGGATTTTATATTATGTTTTTTACGTTCCCGACGTTTCGGCTGCTTTACAGCAATCATGGTCACGGGAGGAATAAGGTGGTTGACGTCCTAGTGTCATATTTTGAACCGGGGTACCCTCATATTTAGTTGTTGTTTGCGGTCCGATCTACGCAGAAAGTGCTAACAGTGTCTTGAGGTCTTGCAATGGTGCGCTTAGTTTTGGATTTAATGATGTCAATTACTGGATCCCAAGTCGGTGGTAGCACCCAACCATCTACCCTATTGAAATTAGGATTTTTTTTAATTTCAATGGCCTTGCGTATTATCCTTGGTCGGAATCGGTGTTCTTTAGCGAGGATCTGTTGCTTATCAAATGTGATATAATGGCGGGTGCGATCTTGTACATGTTCACACATTGCAGACTTTGTGGAGCGCCGATGTTTCACGTCAGCGATGTGTTCTTTTACCCGCGTTTTTATTGATCTCTTAGTTTGCCCTTTGTAAGAGAACCCACATTGACATATAAATAACATAAACGCGATAGAATCCGTAAGATCAGTTTTATTTCAATGTGTAGTATTCGCGTATATATAAGAACTTAATATATTTGTTAACTCTATTATATGCAAAAGATTCGGACGAGCATGATTTAAAACTATTCCAAATCGGATACCATTATTAGGTGCTATGATAAAGTGTGACAGACGGAATAGTCACTACATAAAGGCCCAATTTCTTATTTAAAACTATTCCAAGTCGGATACCATTATTAGGTGCTATGATAAAGTGTGACAGACGGAATAGTCACTACATAAAGGCCCAATTTCTTATTTAAAACTATTCCAAGTCGGATACCATTAGTAGGTGCTAAGGTAACGTGTGACAGACGGAATAGTCACTACACAAGGGTCCAATTTTTAACCGACTTCAATGAAAGTAGGATGTCCTCAATCCGATTGTATTTTCTTTTTACCATTTTGATATGTAAACCTTAATTAAGGGCACGTCCATATATTTTTCTGTAAATTTCAGAGTACCTAGAGGATGGCGCAGGAGAATGCTTCATAAGAAAAGTCAACTCCATCTATGCGTGTGAGCACCCTGGTTCGGCTAGGGTGAGTTTATCTAGTGTGGAGTGAGTGTGAGTGGGGTGTCTGTTTGTAATATTAAAATAACCGCTTTTTACTAAGTGCACACACACGTATACACGTTACCTATAGGTAACGTGTATACATCCAAATCGGTATACCGAAACAACATTTTTTACAACTTTTGTCTGTCTGTCTGTCTGTCTGTCTGTTTGTTCCGGCTAATCTCTGAAATGGCTGGACCGATTTTGACGGGACTTTCACTGGCAGATAGCTAATAATAATAATAATAATCATATTTATTTCCATAAGCATGATTACAAATTATGCGGTTATATTGCGGTCCCAAACTAAGCGTAAGCTTGTATCTTGGGAACCTGGTTATGACATAATATAAGAACTTACAAAGGTTTTGGGTAACTTATAAATTGAAACTTAAATCTAAAAATGAAAATAAAATTAAGTTGAATGAGGTAGACAATGCGACAGTTTTAAATCTTAAAATGAAATAAAAATAAAAAACAAATCAAATCAAAATAAAATAAAATCAATAAATGTAACATTAAACATTTTCAAAATTATAATTAAACAAGGTGAAAATCAAATTTTGTGTGTATGTGTGTGTGTGTGTGTATATGTGTGTGTGTATGTGTGTATGTGTGTGTGTGTGTGTGTGTGTGTGTGTGTGTGTGTGTGTGTGTGTGTGTGTGTGTGTGTGTGTGTGTGTGTGTGTGTGTGTGTACTGTACGAGAGAGAGTTTCTGCGCAGATAGGTACTTATATGAATTAATCAGAGCGCAAAAGTGACTTAGAGCTAAATCAAGTTTTCTGTATCATTGTATGAAAGCGCATAAAGCCAAGTTTTAACCATTTTTGTACAATTGAAGATGTTACACATTTTTATTGATAATAATTTGCATACATTATTATAGGTATGTGGTAAAGAGAAATATGGACTTCTGCGAGCTATTTCAGATATAGTTCTAGGAATCGGAATACTATAGGTTCTCTTGGCGATAAGATGTTCATAATCTGACCGCAATTTTACCATCCTATGAGATTTAATCGTTGCATAAAGAACAAAGAGCTGGCGAACACGAAGAACTTTGAACTCCTTGTACAGTTCGTCGGTGGGAAATCGGAAGGGTTTTCTTAGAGTGACTTTTATTAGAGCACGCTGTGCCCTTTCTATTTGCAGAAAATGACTTTTCCCTGCTCTACCCCACACTGTGATACAATATTGTATTATAGACTGACACAGGGAAATATATACTAGCCTTAAAATGTTAATAGGAGTACAATCACGAAGTTTTTTCATAATATAAATCAGTTTCCTCACTCTAGCAGACAAATCAATGATATGTTCTTTAAAGCTCAAGTTTCCATCAATTGTAACACCTAAGTACTTTATTGTGTGAGTACGTTCAATTTCACTGCAGTTGCATAACAAAGGGCTATTAGGTCCTAGTGAACAAGAGTGGAATTTAATATTTATGTCAAATAGTGGATTGGACGAGGCAGTCTTCGAGAAAGTTATGAATTTAGATTTTTTTACATTTAGAGTCAGTAGATTTTGGTAAAAAGCATCTCCGATCAATGATAGACCAGCCTCAGCATAAGATTTAGCCTGTTTCCAGTCTTTGCCGTGAAATAAAACTACTGTATCATCTGCATAAGCGATGATATGAGAGCTTTCAAGAGAGAGTTTGAGAATATCGTTTAAATATAGTATAAATAGTGTGGGACCGAGTACACTACCCTGGGGCACCCCAAATTCAATTGGAAGTTCAGAGCTAAGGTGGTTATTAATTTTTATGCACTGCCTTCGGTTAGTTAGGTAACTTTTGAACCAGTCTAATGAAATGCCTCTGATGCCAAGATACTCTAGTTTCCGTAGGAGTAAGCCGACTAAGATAGTATCAAATGCTTTAGCCAAATCCAGAAAGACACCGATACAGCGTTCACCATTTTCAATGTGTGAGGCGACGAGGTTAGTTAGGAGGGATACTGCGTCTTCAGTCGATTTACCCCGCCTGAAACCGAATTGTTTGTCTGAAACCAGATGGTTCATCTCTATAAATGACACTAAGCGGCAATTTACAATTTTTTCCAGTGCTTTAGCGAGTATACTGAGTAGAGCAATAGGACGGTAGTTGTCAGGGCAATTTTTAAGACCACTTTTGTATATTGGGGATACAGCAGCCACTTTCCAACAATTTGGAAAAACTCCCTTTTCCAAACTTATATTGAAGATGTGATTTAAAGGATTGAGTAAACAGGGAAGGGCTCTTTTAACTAAAGGAACTGTTAGTTTATCAAGACCTGGTGAGCTGTTATTATTTATACTTAATATGACTTTACGGATTTCTATCGGGTCTGTGGGACGAAGAAAAAATGAATGTGCCGAGCTGTCTACTGGTCTATATGCTTTTATTAATGATTCTTGAGTTTCATGAAGATTATTTAGAATATTATTAGCCAGAGATTTACCTATTGTAGTAAAATGTGAGTTGCAGAAATTAAGGGAGCTATCAATATCATTTTTTGATTTCAATAATTCTAATGATGCAGTATTACAATTGGATGTTTGACTTATGTTTTTAATTGTTTTCCATAATGCTTTGGGGTTACTTTTATTTTGTTCAATCAAGCTACTATTATGTTGAAGTTTAAGTTTGCGGAGAAGCGTACAGAAGAGGTTTCTGTACCTGGTGTAGATTTTACAACGGATGTCGTCATTTGGATGTGTTTTGGAGTCATTATGTAATTTATCGCGGTGGTGCATACACTGAATTAAGCCAGAAGTAATCCAAGGCTTCAAATTAAGGTATTTACGACTGATTGTAATTGTAACTGAATTTTTTTGGAGGGTATTAGTTAGAATTTCGTTGAACAAGGAAGATGCACTGTTAACATCCGGATCGTTTGTTATTAGTGTCCAATCGACCAGGTTAAGGTCATTTACCACAGCTTCAGTATTAAGTTCAGTGCGCAATCGAGGCAGGGTACATTTATTATTATTTTTTAAAGGTATTCCAGCTAGAACAACATCGTGATCAGTGATTGAGGAGTAACATACTGCACCAATAGGCTTTGCACTTGTCTTTGTAAAAATGTGATCGAGGCATGCATCTCCTCTCGTAGCTTTCGTGATACAAGGAAGAAAGCTGTGGGAAGCCATAATACAGAGGTAGTCTGACAGTTGATTGTGAGCAGGTTTGCAGAGATCGATGTTCAAATCCCCAGCAGTTACAGCAATTGGCTTGTTATTTAAAGTGCTTAACATTGCATCTAATGATGTAAGAAAAGGCTCAATTGTTGTCACAGATGGAGACCGATATATACCTAAAATCTCAATGTTATTATTGATACTTACCAATAAGCAGTCAGCATCGTTCAAAGTTGATTCTTGAATTGTCGTGTCATAAATATCCTTGACGTACATAACAACACCACCACATTTATTAGTTTGTTTATCTGAGCGATAATTATGATAGCCAGGAATATGATCAATTATTTGATCATCTGTCAGCCAACACTCGGTTAAAACAATAACATCAAGTTGACTCTTAATGTCGTTTAAGGCTACTACTACAAGGTGATCAAAGTTGCGCTGAATGCTTCTGATATTAAGTTATAAAATTGTAAAGTTATTTTGGTTAATTTTAAAGAAACTTTTGCACTCTTCTATACTTTGATAAGAATGACAGTCAATGACAACAGTTTCGTCTATTTCTTTTTCAACATTGAATAATGTCATATTGATGAGGCAAGAAAAATTAATAATATTTTCGTATGTACCACGGCGTCATTCTTAAAAACAAATAAGTACATCAATATAATATGTTAGCTGATGTAACGAGGAGTAACTTAGGCTAGTTTTATTTTAGAAAAAAACATAGGATCTCACGAAAAAGAATTAAAACCAATGTTGCAGCGCAGCGCCTGATTAAGTTTGATATCAACAACCTGCAATGCGTCCCGCGGGCTCAGAATGGGCGAGCAGGCTGTTGTCAACGGTTGTCTTTGTTAAATACCACGCGGACGAAGTCGCGGGCAACAGCTAGTTATAAAATAAATTAAGGCTGCCCGTCTGATCGTATTTCAAATAAATAAAATAATTAAAAGATCTGTCATAAACTTATTATTTAAAAAATTCTGAAAATGGCACAGACCTAATATAACTTTTTCGGGGTTATTTAGGCAAACGTCTGCTTTAGTTTACATCGACTGAGTATTTTTTTCAATGACAAGTTAAAGAGGCGAGTGAGATAATATAATAAGTGGAATACATTGTTTACTTGTTAAGGAGGCGGGTGAGATAATATAATAACTGGAATACATTGCTTACTTGTTAAGGAGGCGAGTGAGATAATATAATAAGTGGGATATGCGTTGCTCACTTGTTAAGGAGACGAGTGAGGTAATATAATAAGTGGGATACATTGCTTACTTGTTAAGGAGGCGAGTGAGATAATATAATAAGTGGGATATGCGTTGCTTACTTGTTAAGGAGACGAGTGAGGTAATATAATAAGTGGGATACATTGCTTACTTGTTAAGGAGGCGGGTGAGATAATATAATAACTGGAATACATTGCTTACTTGTTAAGGAGGCGAGTGATATAATATAATAAGTGGGATATGCGTTGCTCACTCGTTAAGGATGCGAGTGAAATATTGTAATGAGCGGGATATTCGTTTGTGCATCGCGTATTTCAGCCTGTGGTCACAGGCTTTAACCATAATTATTTGCTAAACCGTAATGGAAAACATTGTGAGGAAATCTATATATTTTATCTGAGAAATGAGGTTTGAAGTCCACTGACCTGCGGGTTGATTCAGAATGTTCGACAAGTATCCGAATCCATTCAGTTAGAAATTATCTACTTTCGACGACGACGATCGTTCAGAGTCATGCTTAATGACTGAATCGAAGATTCGATACGACTACGCAACCGAATGGTTTTATTCGACTACTCACTGTATTTACATAGTACATTTCAAAATGTAAGTTTCAATTAATAATCGGTCGATACAAGATTTGCCATACGGTTGTGAATCCGGGGGTCAGGCCAGCGTGGTGGACCGCAGTCGATCAGTGCGGTGAACACTGAGCTGAATCAGTGACCCTGCTTTCTGTATCGAGGGTCCCGGGTTCAAATCCCGCAATCAATTACACAAAGTTTGCCCTTAGGGTAACTTCGTTTAATGAACATGAATGTTTGTAGCCGAGTCGTGAACCTTTAACATCTATGTTAGTAATTCTAATACTGGGTTCGCTCCCAGTCCATTGTACGGAACCTATAAAACAAGCGTTGCTTAGTTTGGGACCGTAGAGTTGTTGCGTTTGCCTGGCGATATTATGTTATAATTATGTAAGCCTTCAAGTGATGAGTGGCTTGCTTGGGGACATAAGTCTAAAAAATAGAGAGAGCCATTTGCGAGGATTACATGTTAAAAATGTGAGTTGTATGCAGCGGTCAATTTCTGCGAATTAATATTATTATTTATGATTTCCAGAATCTCAAGGATTATGTTTATAAAGTGTATCGTTGCTTGAAACGGAATATGCAGGGCTGTTCTAGTTACCTTGTCCAACAAATTGATCGCCTATATGACTACATTCGCACCGGACAAGGCAATTATGAGACAAATCCTAAACAGGTGAGCATAATCTATTATTTACAAACTTTTCCGCGCGGCCCGGTTGTGTAACTACGGTTTTGGAACTGCAGCCCAATCCCCAATGGACCTAGCGATAGCGATCATAGATGAAATTCACTCTATCTTTTAGGTTTAACTATAGGCTACTAAATAGTTAAACTTCAATTGGAATTAATCCATTAGTTTTTCCGTAACACTTGAAAAACAGGCAAGCGGTCCAAAAACATTTGTTTTGGTTTCAGGTACTCCATTTATTATTATTTTTATAAGGGGGGATCTCCCAAAGATACCCTGTCCTCTTTGTGGTAGAGGGCTGGGCTATGTAGGATTCTTAACCACTGAAACCTACGACACTTCGCGTCGGAGGCGCTCCGGGATCTCCAAACGGATTGTATCATAATTTGTAAAATAACCAGTTTCGTATATTGTTTGGACGTAGGTACTGTCGTTACGTTTACCGGCAATCGTGTAACGAATAAGGCGTGGCTGTGTCATTGTGATATTTGTAATTGACAAATCGACTGAATACATATTTTAGCATTGACTGACTGACTGACATACAACACACAGCCTAATCCGGTGAACCTAGAAGCAAGACATTTGCATAGGAGTTCCTTATATAACTTCTTCTTCTTCTTTTTTACGAAATGAAATGCGATGAAATAAAATGGATAAGCAAATGGCCTCACCCACAACTTAGCGGGTATTTCGCCAATGTCAAGTAATTAATAGCAATAAAACATTCAATAAATACACATTATAAATAAAATAATGGATGTGACATGATGAAATGAAAATGGCGTCCCCGTAATTCTCAACCCTTATATAACGTAGTTAAGCATGAAAAAAGGGATTGTCATTTTGATCTCTTAGGTGTTCAAAAAGTTACAATCTGAAACATGGCTTGTTCATTAATAAATGTATTAAAAATGTCATCGAGGGTTAGTTGGTGCATAAGTAATGCTACATGACGCAAGTCACTCATATTAATAATAGTCTTGATATTGCGATAAACGATATTTTATCAATTTACGGCTGCTGAATGGAATGCAACAGTATTGCTAGTTATTACATTATAACTTACCCCCAAAATCCGGGAAAACTTTTTCGCAAGGTTTCTTCTTTTTCGGGTTAAAATATAATTTCCCCTCATGATAATGATGGTATTGATGATGACGACGATGGCGATATAAATCCCCTACCCCTATCAGTAATGCTGTAGATACTATATTAAAAAATTACCAGACATCTTGGGCGAACTTGAAAAGTCGTCTATACTGTTATATTTTAAATTCTTGTGTGTTAAGTATTCACTAATTATCTAACAAAGAATATATCTTTTGGAAAATAATACAAAACTGACAGCATCACATTTCAACTTTCCGCCAAAAACAATGATTGTGCTTTTTATTGTTATGTAGTTTTTTAAAAGATGGAATCAATAGTACCTATACGATAATGATAGAAGCGATAGATAGTGGCTCAAATCAATTCGCGATTGCAGCAACGAGAGTAACTGATCACCATCGTATAATTAACTCATATGTAGAACAACGGACAAAAAACACCATGGTTGCTCTTCTTTATAGGATCTTATATATTTTGAGTAGAATATTGTTATGGTTATGTGCGAACAATGAAGGAAGGGCTAGGCAGGCTTGAGTACTAAGTCTAAATATAACAAAACTACAAGTTAGCGGCTACATAACAATTCCTTATATTTTCGCAAATACTACACATTGAAATAAAATAAATTTTACAAATTATATCGCGTATACTTTATGTTTTTTACGTTCCCGACGTTCGGTTGCTCTACAGCAACCACGGTCACGGGAGGACTGAGGTGTGAGACGTTCTAGTGTCATAGTTAGAACTGGGGTACCCTCATATTTAGTTGATGTTTGCAGTCCGATTTACGCAGATAGTGCTCACAGTGTCTTGAGGTCTTGTAGTGGTGTGCCTTGTTTTGGATTTGATAATTGAATTTGGGGGTTTATGTATAGATGGCAACATTTGCTTTCGCCGTTAGTTTACGTAGAATGAGATGTCATATTGTCGATAAATGTTTCATAGAACGTATTTTTTTTTCAGGTAATAACGACGCCAACCACGATAACAACGGCAAGGACGCTGCGCACTACAGCAGCGACAAAAACGTCACTACACACACTGTTCTATAATATCAAAGGAACAGTACGCATCGCTAAGTTAGATGCATAAATAGTATTATGCACTGTGGGAAGGATCAAGTAAAGATATACAATTGTTGGTAAACCTGAACCTAAAACCTATAAAAGTCTTTTATTTAAATTCTCTACGACATAGGACAGGAAGTCTCCACTGTTTAACTTCTCTATTTCGTGACTCTTGCCTACTTCATTAAGAAATATAACTTTTTATGAACTAATTTTATGATCATAGATCCTGTAGATAACCCGCCATGGTTAATCTATACTTCTATACTAATATTATAAATGTCAAAGTTTGGATGGATGGATAGATGGATGGATGTTTGTTACTCTTTCACGCCCGAACGGCTGAACGGATCTGGATGAAATTTGGCACAGAGATAGATTATTGTCTGGAATAGCACATAGGCTACTTTTTATCCCGGTAAAATGTATGGTTCCCGTGGTATAGATTTATTCTTAACGACGCGATCTCCTTGGAAGCTATTTTATATTTTTTTGTAAACTTTTGTTTTACGAGTACGCCTTGTCAATTATGTCACTTTTATGTCCACACGGTGACATTTTCCTTTAATATAATTTTCTTATTTAACCATCCCCCTGCCGTTTTATTCTCACCCCGGCCTGTGGCGGACCTGCGGCCACCGCTTACAAGTTAGTCTTCGGTCGGATCCGATGATTCACACACCGCCACGTTCTGCAATGGTGAGAACGCGCATGATGGCATGCAAGGAGCATGCAGATTTTTTGCGCGGGTAACACCGCGGGGCGCAGCTAGTTCTATTTATATTAGCAGAATTGGCCCAACTTTGTGTGCCGAGGCTTTCGAATCCCAGTATGGACAAACTTAGTGTGATTAGCACGGACAATTGTCCCGCAGCGTCGCGACTTGATCCGCGGTTGTATCCATGTAAGTACTAGCTGCCCCAGCGGACTTTGTAACGTCTCAGAATCAAATTTAGTAGAAAGTTACATATATTTATTATTATTATTTTTCCCCACGTTTTAAATAGTTATTCTGCTATTCGGGTCGAAGAAAAATTCAAGTATTCAAAGATCATAAAAATCGGCCCACTCGTTCTTAAGTTATAAATAGTATTACTAACACTACTTTGATTTGTATATAATTATTATATAGGTACTGGCTTAGCCACCAGTGAATTGTACGGTAGCCATTGTAGTGGTGCAGGGGTCCATATCAAACACGCTATGCATAACGACTGATTTATTCAATGTTCTACAAGCTTGCTTAATCTATATCTGCCTACCCTCAGTAATATTAATTCTATATATACCCACCACATCTCCCTTCTCTTGACCAACCAATAACAAGTTGAGAAATTATAAAATAAGTACTTATTCACAATATCTAAAAGTAGGTATTATACATTCTCCTTTGTGGTACTAGGTATACTTAGTTTCTCCTATACTTTAACTTGGTACAATTTTAACTTATCACTAATCACACTATCTCCTTCCAACAAAGCATATAACAAGGTTACGTGGAGTACATGTACATTTCACTAAAGGTATATAGACTATGGACAATTATCTCTTAACTATTATTTAAAACTGAAACGAGCATACAAGTACTATGATTCTACATGTTTTAATCAGCATTTTATGTATTAACAAAACGATCTGGTGCTCGCACGACTCTGCCACAACGTGTAGTGATTATCGGTTGTGATTGCGATGATGTCGTGGCTGCCGCGCGGTGCGCGTATACAGGTTGCGTTCCCGTCGGTGGTAAAACTTCGGAGTCAAAAAAGTCATCAAACTGTAAATGTGATGCCTTATCTATCGTTTGACTAGCGGTCGGGTTACGTGGGACTTTCATTAATTGCTGGCGGTTGCGTCTATAGACTCCACCGGCATCCGTCGTGACCCAGTACGACCTATCACCACGAGCAACATTTTTCACCTTGGATTTTACCCAGACGTTTTGTGTCGCATTCTAACAATGTCGTTTTCTTTTAATGGCAACAGGCTTCGAGTACCTCTATTATAATATTTTTCATAGTTATTCGTTCGTTGTTTTCTTTGTTTCTGTACGGTATCGTGCTTAACTACATTAGGTTTCAACAGCATTTGGCTTGTTGGTAAAGTTGTGTTGAGACGTCTGCTCATTAACAGCTGGGCGGGTGAAAATTGTTCTTCGGTAATCGGTGTATTCCGAAAATTGAGAAGGCCCAACTGCCAGTCCTGGCCAGTCTGCTGTGCCTTCTGCATGATTGATTTGACCGTTCTCACGTTCCGCTCCGCCAGACCATTTGATCTAGGATAATGCGGGGAACTGGTCTCCTGGTGAAAACCCCAGGCTTCACTGAAGGTTTTAAACTCTTCAGACGTAAATTGGGTGCCATTGTCGCTTACCAACTTTCTAGGTATCCCAAATCTGCTGAATATATTTTTCAATGCCACAATTACCGAAGAACTGTGTAAGCTGGGAAGTAGGGAGACTTCAAGAAATATTGAATAGTAATCGACCACTAAGAGATATCGTCGGCTCTTGAATTCAAAAATGTCCGTGGCGAGTACTTCCCATGGTAATTCTGGTATAGGGTGCGGGCGCAGCGGCTCGCGCGGCTGCGCGGCGCGGTGCTGCTGGCACGGCTCACAGCGCCGCACGACGTTCGCGATGTCCGCGGACATGCCCGGCCACCACATCACTTCGCGCGCTCGCCGCTGACACTTTTCAACACCTAGATGACCCTCATGAATCCGACGTAACATTTCTTTCCGGAGGACAGTCGGTATCACCACACGTGCATTGCGGAAGAGGATACCATTAACGACATGTAGTTCCTCATGCACGTCCCAAAACTTTTTAATAGTTCCCCAAAGTTCATTTTTGTCTTTCGGCCAGCCCTCCTTATAATATTTACACACTTCGCTCATAACGCTGTCGTTCTCGGTTTCGTATTTTATTTTTGTTAACATCTCCGGGGACGCGTCAACATTCTCATACAACATATTTACATGTACTACTACATTTTTACTTAAGTCCACATGCATCCCACGACGAACCCGGCTCAATGGCCGACCGCGATAATGTATCCGCAATGAACATGAATTTACCTGGTTTATATTTTAGCGCGATAGGGTAATTTTGTAACTTCAACAGCATTCGTTGAAGGCGGGGCGGTGTCTCATTTAATTGTTTTTTAAATATTGCCTCTAAGGGCTTATGATAGCTCTCAACTGTTATGACATCATGTCCATAAACATATTGGTGGAAACGTACACATCCAAACACCACAGCGAGCATCTCTTTCTCTATTTGGGCCCAGCGTGTCTCCGCCGGCGTGAGCGTGCGTGCGGCGTACGCCACGGGCCGGCCCCCCTGCAGCAGACACGCACCCAGCCCACGCGAGCTCGCATCCACCGACAACGTCACAGGCTCCGTCGGCGAGTAGAACCGCAATACCGGGGCACTGCTTATTTTATTTTTTAAGGCTACAAAAGCATTTTCATGTTTCGATAACCATTCAAACTAAATGTTTTTTCCCAGTAGCTCACGTAACGGTGCTGATTCCTCTGAATACCGCGGTATAAATCTACTTAAATAATTTGTAACTCCTAGAAAACGCTCCAATTCTTTTTTATCTTTAGGAGTGGTTATCTTTAATATTGCTTCTACCCGACTGTGTTCTGGTCGTATGCCATTTGCATCGAAAGTGTGCCCTAGAAATTGAACTGACACAGCCCCAAACACACATTTTTCTCTATTAAATTTCACTCCGTTTTCCTTTGCTTTCTTGATCACTTCTCTTAGTCTGTCATCATGCTCTTCTTTAGTTCTACCCCAAATCAAAACGTCATCTAAAAACACTTCTACTCCCTCCATTTTAAACACTTTGTATATTTCGTTGTGAAAAACTTCCGGTGCACAGTTTATGCCGAAGGGCATACGCAAAAACCTGTACCTTTCATACGGTGTGGAGAACGTGCAGAGCTTTGAACTGGCTTTATCCAATTTTAACATCCAAAATCCAGACTTAGCGTCGCATTTAGAAAACCACCTGGCACCTGCAAGATTACTCGCTATTTCATCGAGTGTAGGTAGCTGAAAATGGCTACGTTTCACAGCGCGGTTTAGGTTCTTAGGATCTAAGCATATACGCAGCTTTTTGTTCGGTTTCTCTACTATAACGATACTGGATACCCAATCCGTAGGACCTTCCTCTTTACAGATAATATTTTGTATCACCATGTTGTCCAATTCTTCCTTTAACCTCGGAGCTAGTTTAATAGGAATTTTACGCGTAGCATTAATCACCGGCGGGACCGTTTTATCGATTAAAATTGTGCATTCAGTCGGCAAGCACCCTATTCCTTCAAAAATCGAGTTATCCATTTCAATGTTGTTAATCATACAATCTTTTGGTTTATTCAAATATACCAATTTCAAATTCACGCATGCTGACAATCCTAATAAGCTATTACAATTAATCTTCAGTACGTAAATTCTTTGTTTACATTTTTCCTTATCATGTTATAGAAATGCATAAAAATATCCCGCAATGAGCAACACGTTTTTACTTATCTCTCGCAATACCACTTTACAATTATTCAGTTTGTTTACATCAAACCCCGCTGTTATATACGTATGCATCGATATAACCGATGCGTCGGCGCCCGTATCCAATTTAAACTTTATTTGTGCACCGTTAACGTCAATATTCGCACACCACGATCCGTGCAAACTGTCCGACGAATCAATAGAAATATTATGCATCAGTAGCTCACCGTTCTCTGCGCACACATCCTCACCGCTATCCTCGGCGTGACCACTAAACTCGTCGTGGTCGTCCTCCTGCAGCTCTCGGGCAAAGTTCACACGACAACACTTCGCAAAATGTCCGATCCGATCACAACGATAACACGTCACTCCAACTGCCGGACAACGTTCATTGGCCCGATGTGACTGATTACACTTGTAGCAACCATTAGTACGCCTATAGTAACGCTGATCTCTTGGCCCCGCGGCTGGTGCCGCCGGTCCCGCTGCACCGCGACCCCACTGCTGCCAGCCGCCACCCGCGCGGCGGCCGCGGCCGGCAGGTGCGCGCTGCACTCGCTCCACTTGTTCATGCCCGTGCGCAATGGTGTGACCTTGACCGCGCGCCGAGCATGCCGCCACCTGTTCGCTGGCTCGCTCCGCCGCTCGACAACAAGCTACAGCTTCCTCCAGGGATAAACTCGATCTCGAAAGTAACCGTTTTCGCATCGACCCATCTTTTAATCCTCGAATGACTTGGGTCAGAATCAGAATCAGAATCAGAATATTTTTTATTCACGTAGACCATTATTGTACAGTACTTATGAATCGTCAAGTTACAAAAATATGCTACTGCTTTACCACCCGTTCGGAATGCCGTTCCTATGGAGAAGAACGGGCAAGAAACTCCATGGTTGCTCTTTTTTTAAAATAGATCTTTTACATTTTTGAGCAATACATTGTTATAGGTATGTGAGAACAATGTAGGAACGGCTAATCAAACTTTAGCAGCAGGTCAAAAAAAAACAAAAAGTACTAACTAAGTATAAAATTACAGTTAATGGCTACATGGTTCCCACATTTACAAATTACTTACGTAAATGAAAATAAGAAGGAAGAAGAGAAATACAAAATCTTAATAGTCTGCTCAAACAAGGTCATTTATATTCCTGAGGAGCCGGACCAGCATCCAACCAAGCATTTTTATCCTTAAGATAAGCATCTAGTGTATAGTATGCCTTCTTACATAGCGTACGTTTTATGCACGCTTTGAATTTATTTTCACTAAGTTCAGTAATGTCAGAGTGTATTTTATTATAAAATTTAACACAATACCCCATGAAAGATGTGTGAATCCTTGCTAGTCGAAAGTGTGTATATTTCGAAGAAGACATGCCGCTCGTAATTAATGTTTTTCTTTGGATCACAATATTCATTAAATTTTAACAACAGGGATTCATAATTTTGTTTGTCACTACCCTCTAGGTCTAATTCTTCAAAAATTACTCGCCCGGTTCTTCCGATACAGTGTATGAACAACGCACATTTCTCTTTAGATGAAACTGCATCCTTTGCCGAAGCTGTCAGAAAATACTCAAACGCCAATTTGAATTCTCTCCAATTGGCTGCCATATTGCCATCCGCCTGCATCGCCGCCGGTTGCTGTATCGCGGCGGTTACCCAAATACTCCTGTCTTCGACATCGCGTCGAACACTTTACACAAACTTATTAATCAAATCAAAGCACCGAATATATGTTAACATCACACTATTGAGCCGAACATGACCACACCTGACATCATGTAGTGGTGCAGGGGTCCATATCAAACACGCTATGCATAACGACTGATTTATTCTATGTTCTACGAGCTTGCTTAATCTATATCTGCCTACCCTCAGTAATATTAATTCTATATATACCCACCACAGCCATTATACAAGGCGGTACTTAGTGGAGAACCGTATAGTTGATGTGTTCGTGCGGCGATATTTTATGTTAAAGTTCACTAAAGTCGAATTTAGCGTGGCTGGATTTGATAGTCTAGTTTCAGGACCTAGATAGTAGAACTATGGTAAATTGCCAGAAACAGTAATTCGCTCGCACTGAGATGCACAAGGGGGGTCTTAAATAATAAATTGCATTAAAAAACAAGAATAAGATAACTAGTATTTATTGTGTTAACATTGGTAAACGGACAACACATATTACTTACATGACAAACACGACATAAAGATAAAAGAAAAAATATCAGCCATACAGATTGTTGATAAAAAATACGTAGGTATACAAAGAATAATTATAATGATAAATATACATAGATACACTTATTTGGGATGGTTTAGCTTGCTGAAATAATAGCGCAGACTGAACTTTTTATAACGCTCCTGCTACTCCTGAGCTGGGAGGCACTTTGTAGCTGAACTTATCGTGTTTCATTTTTAAAAGGGATCCTTTTTAACCGACTTCAAATCGGTCGCCATGCCAAAGCCATGTCGCCAAGCGGCCTAGCCGTGTTCCGGCATGATGTTCGGTGTTGCCATTCATGGATGGCGGGTCAGATCAGTTGCGCTGCATGTGCCTAGTGAATGTAGCGTCTCGATCTACTGCCGCCTTCCTACCTAGGCAAGTATGCTCCATCGTAGATCTCATCGTCACTTACCAACAGGTGAGATCGAGATCAAATACTTGCCTATAAATGTATAAAAAAAAAAAGTTTTCATTTCTTGGTATTCTAATTTAAGTGTACAGATTAAAAAATATCTAATAGGATCCCGTTTGGTAGTACAAGATACGTGGACCGCGGCATCTGAGGACCAGCCCAAGTAAGGGCTACAGGACCAAGGGTACGGAATATAGCCACTCTATTACAAAACAAAAACCAAACCGTGTGCCTTTTTAATCCAGCAAGCAAAACGCTTAAAACCAAGTGTATATTTATCGTTAACTACGGAGAAGATTTTAATTTAATAATGAACAAATGGAAAATCGTAATAATAAGGGTAAGATGGGTTATCGTGATATTCTACAATTTTGTACCAAGGTTTTAGTCGAGGCGAGTTCCATTCGGTGTCGAAAAATCTATAATCCAAAAATTCATACTTTTGCCTACCCAGGTAAGCATCATAAAGGAAATCTAAAACCGGGTAAGTGTCTAATACAGTAAAATAGTGCACGATCTGCAGTGATCTAAGTTTCATAGAAAACGCGTTAAGGCCAATTAATCCGTGGTTACGCCAATAACCAGACGTGTCTATGTATAATCCTGCGCCGGAGTCTAGGCCCAGCCTGGCCCAGTCACCCATGACGCAGTGGAACCAACCCCATTCTGTCTGAAAGAAATAACATTTAACTTTGAATTTATTAGTAAACAAGACGCTTAAATCATTACAAAATGAGCAACTGAAAAATAATGTTTTTATAAAGCGTTATGGTATAGCCAGCTGTTTCACATTTATTTTTATTATAAAACATGGAATACTATTATTGAGCGAAATAAAAACGAGCGACACAGTGATAGTGCTATTCCTGGAACCCTCGTCATGAAAACAAGGCGTGCAGGTCCAAACCCCGGCTCACATTTGTGGGATTTTCGGTTTTCATTTGCGAATCTTATTTTCAATGATTATCACTTGCTGTACGGTGAACGCAAACATCGCCAGGAAACCTGGGTCCTAATTCTGCTAATATAAATAGAATGACTGAATATAAATAGATACAATTGCCATTCCAGTGACACACTATTAAGGTTCCATTACGACTGTGGTTGACTGGCAATTATGCTAAAACTTTAATGTCATGTCGATGGAGTCGACTGCTAGATACATAAGATAACGAGTAGACTACCATTACTTAGGCTATCGCCATTATATTGATACACGACTGAAGTATAGAATACGAAATAGTTCAAAGTGCTCTTCGAGACAGAAATAATGGAACGTAACTCTATTGGTCTACTCAATTTCCTCATTAAATTTCAATACCCATGTTCAGACTTCATCATCCAAGCCTGACAACTATGTGTATGCAAACTAATCTTCAAGCCTGATCTATCAAACCCAAACTCAGTGGGTCTCTTTGATACCCTCATCTAATTCCAATGTCTACCATTCGACTTCAACAGCAGACTCTGGAAATAATGTGTGTATGAAGTACTTTTCAAGATCAAACTAACAAGCCAAAACTCGGTAGGTCTACTCGATTGCTTCAGCGAATTTCAATGCCTACCTTTTCGCTTCATCTTCAGGCCCTGGAAACTGTGTGTGAGCAAAGTAGTGCTCTAGTCCGATCTAACCCACACAAACTCGATGAGTTTATTTAATTCCATCATCGAATGCCAATGTCAATATTCCGGCTTCATCATCAGACCTTGGCGCATTACGTATCAAAAAAAAATTTATTTCATGTTTCACTGCACGTACTGCTTTGACATTCTGCGTACAAGTCAACCGGCCGTTAAACATAACAGCCCCCTTACCATGAACTATTGATGCGACTCAAATCACGACCTCAATTGGAACATTATGTCACCTTAATCAAGTCCGTTGATATACATTTGCAATGTAAATCAATTGAGGTCCCGAATTGAAACGCATTAATAGTTCATGATACGGGAGCCACTGTATAACGGCTGGTTGACTCTTGAGCTATTTTGTGAAGCGGCTAGCCGTTTCGTGAAAAAACGGATTCTATATACAATCTGGCTACGACATATACTTATAAGGTGTAACAAAAATAATGTAAAATATTTTAAGATGTGAATCAATGAGTTATATGGATCACGTTTATGTGGGAATTTAAAATTTCTAAATAATATTGTATCTGGCAGCCCTGACCGGAAATGAGAGTGCAGAGCAATATGACGTTTTGAGAATTGTATCGTGCGAGCAAAATTTGTGTGAAATGTAAAAAATCAATATATAAAAGTGTTTTATCATCGCAAAACATAGTTTCACTATCCTACCGGTCCCACATTTATGTATAAAATAATTTTTTAAATGATTTTTGATTTTTTTTAAACAAGGACCTTGGACCATGGGCTCAGTAGAGAGTGTAATTTTAATGTCTATTAGTTGATGTATATCTTTATAAACTACTGTAAGCCCTGTTAAAATATGTAACACTATTTTTGTTAACCCTTATATATAAGAACTGAGAATAGTCGATAGTAAAAGGTGTTACCTTTGGACATAGATCCATAAACTGTCTGGTTTTTACCATAAATTTATACCAAGGCATGGGTTTCCGTCTGTAGGCTTTCATAAACTGGAATCCAATGATGTAGAGCTCATCACCTGGCTGAGGAGTACTTGGATCGTATGCGTTGCTAGAAAATAAAACAGAATAAAAACGAGTATTTTTTTTCTCCTAATGGCCTCCATTGAGTCAGGCTCAACGCGATTCTGCCAGTGTCGACGTAGTGCCGGAGAATTCTATTTACGGATTTCGTATTAGTCGTAGAATATCCACGTTCTTTTTGGGTTGCGTAGTCAAACTAGGAACCACAGATCACGAGAGATATGCCGTGCGGTTCAAAATGTATGGGAACTCGCTGTCTCCGTTTTTTCCCCACCACTCGCCGCAAACCAATACGAAGTCTCACACACACACGCGTGCCAATAATTCGGTGAGTGCTGCGTCGTCGCCGCATACAGCGGCCGTACCACGCGACGCACCAGTTTATTCAAAGTATCGTTAGACGATCTATCCATTGCCTCGTACATTCACTCAGTAGCGAACATAGGTGGTACTTAAAGAGCCATGTATTTTGTACAAAAATAAAAAAGTTGTGCTACATGAAAACTAAAATAACATAATAAAGGCATTAAATATTTTTTGATTTGTTGTTTTTAATGATATTAAAGACGAATAAATAAAATACTGAATACTGGCTGGTGAAATGAGATTCCATCTTTCGCGTAGTTCACTTTGCTGCTAGTATTTTTGCACACAACCACGGAATAACACGGCATTTAAAAAAAAGTTAGAGCTCCGATACCGACGTGCAGTTGCAGTCGACTGACGGCGAAAACTCTATGTTAGCGTAATTTTGGCTAAAGGTGAGCGCAAGCCCACCGCTTTCATAACATATCTCCTCTAATATATCTGTGCTAGGAACCCATATAGTTTCGCCTTATCAATCCGCGAGTTTTTGCAGTTGCATTTTTGTTATAAGTAATTTGTTTATTTTAGCCTTTTGTAATTTGTGGCAAAAACATAGCATAAAAGTGTTATAAGATGTATATATATTCAGAATTGCCTATTTACTTAGCTGAATAACTTACATTTATTTATCTTATTGACTAGTTTGACAGCTCTATATGCACAAAATGTTGCTACTATTTAGTACAACTATTACTACTACTACTACTATTACTATTTGCTAGTTTACTGGTTTAGATGACAGTTATTTTTATTTGTTTATTAATGTGATTTGTATTTAAATTATAAACATGAATGATAGATTTTTATAATTGCACATGATTTACAACAAATTAAAATACGCATTGCGTTTTCTGGAATAAGGCAGAGTTGTAATAAGAAATATTAATAGATTCCCTGATACTTCCATGGTAAACGTATTCGTAAATAAAAATGCTGACGACGATGATTTGGAATAAATAATCCTTTGAAATAATTCCTGTTTTTTAATTATCCTCAGCTAAGGTATAATATTGGCTAGGCTACGTGGCCAGGTTAGAGTTTGGAAATGTCCAAGTTGCCACTCAAATTGTAAGTTCGATGTTTTATTATGGCACTTTATATAAAAAGTGTGTAAGAAAAAAAAAACTTTATCACAAAAAAACAACCGTCTTCAAAAAACTAAAAAGCAAAAAATAATCTTATCTTGGATTGCACCTTGTCTAACTAAATGAAATATTTAACGAATGTGAATTCAGTTCCCAAAAACAACTGAGTCGAGTACTGCCGGTCCGCGCCAAAGACTATACCTACGGAGTACGTTGCTGAGTATCCCTTTATTATTTTTCGTCCGTTGTTTTTTTTTCTTTGGCGTCGCTTATTACCGCACTATGGAAAACATGAAATATCGGTATATTTACGAGTACGAGTTCTACCGTGGCACTAGTGCTGCAGAAACAGCTCGAAGGATTAATGACGTGTACGGCGCTGGTGTCGCAAAATAAAGCACGGTACGTTTTTGGTTTCAACGGTTTCGTTCTAGAAATTTCGACCTTGGGAACCAACCCCGTGGACGGCCGGAGACCAAAGTGGAAAATGAAGAATTAAAGGCTATTGTGGGAGCGGATCCATCACAAAGCACTTCAGAGATAGCTGCAGGCTTCAGTGTAAGTGATAAAACTGTATTAATCCACTTGAAGCAAATCGGGAAAGTAAAAAAACTTGAACGATGGGTACCTCATGAATTGAGTGAATCGAACTTGCAAACACGCGTCGACTGCTGTTACTTTGCTCAACCGACACAATAATGAAGGAGTTTGAAATCGAATCATTACTTGTAATGAAAAGTGGATACTGTACAATAATCGGAAGCGTTCGTCGCAATGGGTGAACCCTGGAGACCCATCCAAATCCTGCTCTAAACGAAAATTTACTCAGAAAAAGTTACTTGTGAGTGTTTGGTGGACTAGCGCCGGTGTCGTTCACTACAGCTTTCTAAAATCTGGCCAAACGATTACGGCAGATATCTATTGTCAGCAACTGTAAACCATGAAGGAAGAACTAGCTGCTAAACAAACGATATTGGTCAATCGCTCTAGGCCACTGCTGCTTCACGACAACGCAAGACCACAAATTGCACAACAAACAACGACAAAGTTAGATGAGCTACAATTGGAATGTCTGCGACATCCACCGTACTCCCCGGACCTTGCTCCAACAGATTACGATGCGGCAGTCCAAACCGCCTTCAAAGAGTACTTTTTGTGTGTTTAGCTCCTCAAAATTATTAATCGTCGTCCTTGTCCACGACCTACCTCAATTAATATTGTAACAATTCATTGACCAATTGACTAAGACATACTCAATAAAGGAATCTATCAACATTATTCATCAGTTCAATAATCTCTATAAAAACATCATGGTAGGCACGGAATTTTCATTCCGCGAGTCCTGCCTGCACCTGATCGATCGTTATTTTATATACTTACGCGCCCTGCACTCCCCGTGGACAAATGATGGCCCCAGTGGAGGAACGTTTGCTACCCTCCAGTTTATATGTCAATGCCCAAACTGATAGATCATATATGCATGGTATGGGATGTGAAGCGTTGACTTCATGTGTTAGTAAGTACTGAAACAACAAAAAAATAGGACATATTTTAGCTCGCCCAAATCGATTCTTCTAAGTAGACATAATAATAAAATCTTATTGATTTCTTATATTTACGCGAATACTACACATTGAAATAAAACTATTTTTTTTCTCTCGTCTCAAACAATGACACCGGACGTCAACCACCTCAGTCCTCCCGTGACCATGGTTGCTGTAAAGCAGCCGAAACGTAGGGAACGTAAAAACGATAAATAAACGCGATAAAACCCCTAAAAAAATAGTTTTATTTCAATAATAAAATCTTTATAAAATTTTGTTAAAGTTAAGTTAAACGATAAAAATACTACAAAATCATCATCGTACGAAAGAAATATGATAAAACGCGACCTGGCAGGAACGCATCCTCTCGGCGGCCGAACTGTAGTGATATACATGCAATACTATAATTGCTTTTACTCGATGATGCTGGACACCTCGAGTGACACAAACAGACACCGACCTCGCCGGCGAGGTCGACGAAACACGTCTTCTGCCCACAGGTATTCACACTTAGGCGCAGTCGTCCGTAGTCAACCCTCACACTTGCAACAGCCCAAGCCAAGGTCGTGCCTCCTGAGGCGCCCTTGAGCTAGTTGGCCCCTACACTTCTAGCTGGAGCGCCCTTAGCGCTCGCCCTCTCGTCCGGTGTAGCTGTAAAGATCTCCTGCGACCAACGGCATTTATCATTACGAAAAAAAAACTACATGATTGTGTACAAAACCGTCTCATAACTCTCTCACTGTAGATGTAACTATGACACGGTGTTAATCAAGTGTAAATCATTTCATATCTACGTGCACCCATAACACTAGTTCAGACACAGATCATTGTGATACGCCACTGCTGTACCGTCGCGACCCTCAATTCACTGCGTATCTGATACTCCTATCAGATACGCGGGTACACGTAGCGAGATCGGTGGTATGGACGTATTTTGATACGGTAATATGATTCGACGTTGCGATACTATACGTGGTACGCCGCGACCCATTTCTTGTCTGCTTTTCTCCGATAATCAAAAGGCATGCACAGTCCTGAGAAGTTTGGACGAGTCTGAGCGATATGCGATCACTACCTGCGCTCTGCCCGCGGTATTATTGCTATTAAAAAGATACAAGGAGTGGAGAAAAATTAGGAGCGTCCACATTTACTGATCGTTATGCCAAAACAAAAACGCATCGTTGGGTACATGGGCCTCATTCAATCCCTGAAGAATAAAAAACTATTTAACAAAATATAAACCGTCTTCAAAAAACTAAAAAGCCAAAAATAATCTTATCTTGAAATCTACCTTGTTTAACTAAATCAAATATTTAACTAATCTGAAGTCGGTGCCAAAAAATCTACTGAGTCGAGTATTGCCGGTCTGCGCTAAAGACTATACCTACAAATTGATCCGCGCATCTCGTTACTGGAGTATACATTTGCTATTCTTCGAAATCGGAACATCCACGAAAAAGTTCCCATAACAATTTCAATAAGCCCAAACACGGCTTGGATACATTGTTTTATTACAATGTTCCGGTTCCTCCTGGGTTTATCATCAGATCAGTTCGATGGTACCATATTCATCAGAACCATTTCTTTAAATTTGCTTTTTCATTGTCGCTTAACGATCATATTCGAGATTATCTTGGCGCAAACCGTGAAATACGTATCACTGACAAGTTCCGGTGGCCATTTGTGGTCTTCTTCATCACTTTCACTTCAGCAAATGATACTTTCTGAATGCAAATGCTTGACTTCTTGATGAAAATACCAAAATTGCTATAGGTTTGCCTATAAAATTTGAGGAGTCAATTCTCAATTCCTCATGGATCCCATGATCAGAACATTTTTTTGAAAAAAAAATGGGACCAATCTGTAAGCATATCCTTTCATATAAAAAAATAATTTTCGAAATCGGTTCATAAATGACGGAGATCTGAGGTAACAAACATAAAAAAAAAAAAAAAAATACAACCGAATTGAGAACCACCTCTTTTTTTTTGAAGTCGGTTAAAAATATAGAGTTGTCAACAAAGTTACAACCGGCTTCCGGAATGTCGGAATGTTTACATTCCGTAACCGTACCAACTTTTATTGATTATTTTTTGTTGATTCTTTGTTTGTTTCAACTATTTAATACTACCGCCCTACGTGGAGTGATGATAATCGTAATTTCGATATGTGTGTGATTCCTTTTATATTTTGAATAAACGTTTTTAGTACCTACTTACCACCGAATACGTATTTTTACTTGCCACGCCCCAAGCGCCGAACTTACGAAAGGACCCTGAACGGCTCTACCTACTGTTACAATTTTAACTCACCTTTGGATGGTAATGAATTCTTGCAGGTGTCATATAACGTGAGGAGTTAAATACATTGGCGTTAGTGTCGTACCACAAGCCAAGAATTCCTTCCAAAGATTCCTCCTTTCTGTGCCGCCGGAGAACGTGTTCCGTCGCAGTGGCTGTGGTAAGTATGTGCCTCACCGTGAGGAGTGCACAGCCAGCTAGCAAATGTACTCGCCTGTAGACCGTTGTGCAGAGGCAGGCGAATTTATCTATCCTTGCCTATAATAAAAATAAATGATTAAGGTGATAATGTAGCGACTCCTTAAACCTCGCTACAAGACGCACATATGGCACTGATCATTCTCCATACATCATTCTGGATTACAGAGTTTTTGGATATTATGAAAATTATTATTATAAAGCTCTCTTAAGTATCCAGTCTATTTCTACCGAAAACGAGCGTGCATTTTCGGTTGCTGTAAATGTTGGCATAAAAATACGAAGCAGGCTAAGCAATAAAACAGTGAAGTTGGCCCCTAACATACTTTTATAAGTACCTTTCTATCGGAAAGGTACTTAAAAATAAATACCTTCTATATATAATAAATACCTTCGTTAACCTGCGAATCGAAACCAACCACTGCTGCTTTGGTCTCACCCGTCCAAGTTTTTACTAATGACTTATTATTGTATAATTACCTATAAACTTATTACTTTATTTGTATGTAAAATAAAAACTCATACCGCTTAACAACATTTACTTCTAACCTATTATTAGTAATTTTTGTATTTCGTATGTAAATCATGTTCTTTTATAAGAATAAAATAAATTACTAACCTGATAATAGGGATGGAACTTCGTTCGTTGCTTGTAATGAGGTGATATCCTGTATGGTCTCTCCTCCTCATACATATATTGATAATGGTTATACGTGAAGTACGGCTGCTCCTCGATTCGGTAATCCGGGGTAAAAACCGGTTCTGGGATTTTTGTTTGCGTGCCGTTAACGAAAGGGGTCAGACTACTGGTGAACCATTCTGGGAAGTGTTCCATTTCTTGAGGGGGGAAGTGTGCAGGGTCTCTACTGCCCCACATCAGCATGTTGCACGTTGTTTCATGAAATATAATGAGGACACTGAAACACGAAATTATGACAGGTACTCTTGAAGTTAGGATAGGCTACAGGAATATCAAAAATTTAGCACTTGCTTTTGCACTGACTTTAAGTTAATGAAGGTGGCTATCGACTTTTGAAAGAAAGCTTACTAAGCTACACCAAGTTGACTTTATAGGAAAGCAAAACATATGTCGCAGCCGGATTGTAGAATCCACTTTTTTACAAAACGGCTAGGTGCTTTACAAAACGCGTCAGTTATGTAAATCGGTGATTAACGATTAGACTTTAGGTCAGTTTTACCGCGTTTTTTAAAAAGTTCGATAATATATACTGTCTTATGTTTTTGTATAAAAATCGGTAAAACTAGGAGTTTTTATGCATGGATAAGAAAAATATATGTGAATTTGCATTTTAAACGAATTCGAACCTACAATAATTCAATCTATCTACCAATTATTTATAGTGTTCAGTCAAGAAGGTATTAAACATTATTGCATATTACAATTGCGGGGGCTTCTACATGGAATGTGTGGGTGAAAAAAAAAATCACCCATTCCCTCAAGTGGGACACCCCACTTGAGGGTATGGGTTTATTTTTTGGTGAATAGTTATTTTAAAATCAGTATGAGGTTTCCTTGTTAGTTTTTCAAAATATAGTATCATTAATAATTAGGTACAAACAGTGGAGTAGCGGAATGAAAAGATTTGTCAGTTTGCGAATTAATTCATTTAACGTTTTGCGAGCACATGTTACCTTGTCAAAGTACGTCACAGAACAGCTTGTTGCATAGGGAATTAAATTATGTATGAAAAATAAACTAAAAATAATATTATAGACTAGCTGTTACCCACGACTTCGTCCGTGTGGTATTTAACAAAGACACAACCGTTAGCAATAGCCCGCTCGCGCGTTCTGAGCCCGCCGGCAGCCTTTGTGATATTAAGTCGTTGGCGGGGGTTGGGGGGGGGGGGGTTTCTAAAATAAAAGTAGCCTAAGTTACTCCTTGTTATATCAGCTATCTGCCAGTGAAAGTCCCGTCAAAATCGGTCCAGCCATTTCAGAGATTGGCCGGAACAAACAGACAGACAGACAAAAATTGTAAATTGTTTTGGTATAATATGTACCGTGTATACATCCAAATGCACTTAGTAAAAAGCGGTTATTTTAATTTTGCAAAGAGACACTCCAATTTTATTTATTTGTATAGATAATTCATTTACTGATACATTTGAATCTGAGAGGCGGTGAGAAGTTTGCCGGGCCATCCAGTATAGAATAAAAATATCAGGACTCAATGCGAGTGGAGTCACTTATGGGTACCAAATAGTGCTCATACATACCAAAAAAATGTTTCCGACATTTTCACGCGAATTATTTTTTTCATTTTCTGCTAATTTCAAATAGTATATCGTAATATTTATCTTTCGACTAATGCGACACTGAAGTTATGGGATTATAATTAGACCTCTTTGAAATATGCTGGACAAGGTGGGAGCTAGCTCTAGTAACTAACAAGTGTTTCTTACAGTGTCACTCAGATACACCATAGAAGGAAGCAGTAAGCGTCAAGCGTCAATTCTGCTTTCATAATTATGGGAATTTGGACTGATTTTTTCTTTTACCGTAGACAAATACCTGAACGGCCTGTTTAATTTCAATTCAGATTTACAATGTTCGACATTTTTACCATGACCAACCTACAATAACTTAACAGAATATCCAAACAGGCTGGGGAGATACGTATGTCTACGGTAAAAAAAAACGGGCAAAATTGTAAACCAATTTCCTATCACAGAACTGACACTTCACTACTGCTTCCTACTATGGTGTTGATGAATAACACTTGTTGATGAGTAAACAGTAAGAAACACTTGTTAGCTACTCGAGATAGCTCTCACCTTGTCCACTAAAGTGTATGGATTATCACTCGATTCCAAGTAGGTCTGCTTATATACTCACATCTTCAGTGTTGCCGTAGTCGAAAGAAAATATCATAAAATAACTTGTCAAGTCGTGATTCGATGCGGGCAAATCCTGAGTCGAATTTTGAAAGTAGATGACTAGTTATGCTTACTAGCTTTCCCGATGGCCCCTCTGACAATCCTTAATATGTGTTAGGAGTGGACTCAAGCCAATGGATTGACTTTGACTTACGAGGCCCTCCAATCGTTGGGCTATTGACATTTTCCGGTAGCATTGCCGCATCATAATATATAGGGATCGATTTGACAGAGAGTTCGGTTCGTTCAAAGTAATCGTTTTGAAGGTTATTATAATGAATGTACCAACATAAGCCTGCCAGGGCAATCCTACTTTGTTCTCCCATTCCCATAACAGTGTACTACATAAAAGCCATGGACCTTCTTTCTTCTTCTTAAATTTGGGAACGACATTTTAAACGAGCACATCCTAATAACTTTTTTTGCAATTTTTTTGGCGATTTATAAATACTGTAATGATTTATAAATACTGTAATGATTTATAAATACTGTAATGATTTATAAATACTGTAATGATTTATAAATACTGTAATGATTTATATGAATAAATAATATTCTAATTCTGAGTGGTATATAAAGCAGACCAACTGCAAATGCAGATTGGTGCACTTATTCCTTATAATTGTCATCTTCAGCAACGTCCACACCTTGTCACTTTCCACAGCCAGTTATAAGTCTCGTTTCGCTTGCGCCAAATTTGTACCCATCTAAAGTTCTTAGCAGAAATATAAATAAAGACTCCCTGGTGACAGTAAATCGCTCCGAGTTTTGCGTTCCGGGTTCTTTGTTATGTATGAGTTTTATAGCGCCCGTACATTAGGTGGCGGTCAGCAACTTAAGCATTTCAAAGAACACAGAAAGGAACGCAGAACGCTAAGTATACTTCAGTCGGTGCAGTGTCTGAGACTCCTCAGCTATACCATCTCTTATAATAGGCATTAATAATCCAGTGAAAATTATATGGTAACCCCAAGAACATAGCATTTCTGTTTACCTGTTTATTTCCGATCATAACATATTTGGTCAACATACCTATATTCAATCTGCATTGTTTCACATTATTAGCATTCCTTGGATTCAGAGTATTCTAACAATGTATGTGTTGCTGGTGCAACAATGAAGGTGTTGAAATCCTTTACATTACGTGACTGATGGAGCATCACGGCAGCCATAGGAACTCGGCTATATTAATCGTAGACCCACCAAGTTTGATCATAAAATTAGGCACTATAGGTCTCCGAACTATTTTTTTAATGTAGAAAAAAAAACAGTGGCTATGCACCAACCTCATAGTTTTTTTTAGTTTTTCCAATAGTTCTGTGTGATTAAGATATGAAATTGTTCAAATTTCACTTTCAATTGTTATCCCTGTTTCATCTCCTTGCAATCGAAGTGAAAATCAGAGTTTATAACATATGCCATTTTATCCTTGACTTAAATATCTACCCTCACCTTCCTAGTCATAATACACATACAAGGCGCTATTATAAAACCCATTCTAATATCTTAATTAGGAGGCATTGGATTTTACATACCACGTTGCGAATATATTTCACTAATTACTAGCGTAACAAAAATGTAGAGCTCTCTCTACACGGGCTATACCCGGATATTTGGAAGGCTTGCGCGGGGACATATAGGTCCAACACGTAGAGGCCATTTTTGAGAATTTTAATGTTATGTTAGCCACCTGCTGGGGTCAATTTCTGAAAATGATAGCATAAACAGCGAGTTGACCTCACAGACGGAGGAACTATTGCAAGAATATGGAAAGATAACTGGGACTATGGATTGAGGATTGGATGGATATGGGATGGGAATATTGGAAGGGTTGCGGGCACCTGCCATAATCAGCTTTTAATTACTATTGGCAGGTGGCGACTCGCCGCTCTTTAGGTGGGCCCCTCAAAAAGGCCTTTCTATGCAGATGAAGTCGCAGGCAACAGCTAGTGATAGTATATAATTTATGAAAACGTGTTGTTAGTACAAGGACTAGGTTCTTAACGAAAACATTTTGAAATTCACTCCCCGCCACCAATTTATTGTAGCGTTTTCCTATTTGCATTTACCTACCAAACCTATTTGCATTTGCATTATCTTTTAACTAGGTACTCAAATACACAGCTAACAAAAATTTTATGTTGATGTTTAATGCCCATTGGATCCGATAAGGCTGCAATAATTTTTCAATATCATTACAGTGCGCGTTGGCAAAAAAAACATTCAAGTGTATAATTGTATTCAGAATAGAATATTCTATAATGTTTATGATTTTTGTTTATACGCTAGTAATTAGTGAAATATATTCGCAACGTGGTATGTAAAATCCAATTCCTCCTAATTAAGAATGGGTTTTATAATAGCGCCTTGTATGTGTATTATGACTAGGAAGGTGAGGGTAGATATTTAAGTCAAGGATAAAATGGCATATGTTATAAACTCTGATTTTCACTTCGATTGCAAGGAGATGAAACAGGGATAACAATTGAAAGTGAAATTTGAACAATTTCATATCTTAATCACACAGAACTATTGGAAAAACTAAAAAAAAACTATGAGGTTGGTGCATAGCCACTGTTTTTTTTTTCTACATAAAAAAATAGTTCGGAGACCTATAGTGCCTAATTTTATAATCAAACTTGGTGGGTCTACGATTAATATAGCCGAGTTCCTATGGCTGCCGTGATGCTCCATCAGTCACGTAATGTGGGAGCCAACTACTCCTTCAGACCTATTCAATGAGGTCAAACATCAGGATATGGGTATTCTGCAGACTGTGCCGATTGCAACATTGGGTCGAGGTTTTCACATTAATACAGCGTCATCAAATATATAGTGTAAAAAAAATCGTCGAACGAACGACGAAAAGTAAAATAAATGAACCCATTGTAAGAAAAAACCCTACACTGACTTAGAACAGAGTTGATGACTTTAAAGCGCCCATTACATTATCCAATTTGCAGAGCGCTAGATTTAGTGCTGCAGTGCGATATAAAAGCGAGCCAGCTTAAACTAACTAGCTTCGCTAGTTAGTTTAACTTCCTTTCATTTCGGTAGTGATCGTCGACCAAACCGCATCTTGCGAAGAGCGCTACACGAATATGGCACCATCAAAACACCAGAAAGTTGGCATTGCTTTAGCAATGGTGTCGAGTTCGAGTTTAATGATGAATGATAATAAATAAAAAAGACGCAGAAAATGTTGGGTCGAAGAATATTTATTGCTGAGAAAAAAACTGTCAATTATGAAAATTCAATCGAAAATCAAAAATTGCTATCGAATCCTTTGTAAACTTCGAGAAGCACTTTGTTTCCATCATGTCTTATATCTTTGTTTTTTATAATCCGTATGTTTTTTATCCCAAAGAAATGGCATGTCTTCGTATAATTCTATTATATTTAAGAGAATTTCCCTTTCCTTAATCGATGGTTGCGTCATTTTGATTTAAATCCAAAAATACGTCCTCCTGTTCGAACGCACGCCGACTGAGTGACCGCGCATAGCTAGTGTTTAGCACGCTAGTCCGCTATACACCATGCAATTCGGTGCGCTAGCTAGTGTACGGGATGCGCTAGTGCGGCAGAGTCCATGCAATCGCACTAGATTGGATCACTACCTGTCTAACTGCCTTTACACAATACAAATTTAGCACGCTAGCTCATCTAGCGCTCTGCAAACAGTTGTTGGCGGCTAAACAGTTTTTAACCGAACGCAGCTAAGAACCACCCCGAAAGAAAATGAAAAAAAAAACAGTTATTTATGACAAATACATTTGAACAACACTACATATAATATAACCTATCCTTGTGCATCACTTTAGGCAGACGTTCAAATGTTGGTCACAAATCGGCTTCCACTCAGCATGTTCTAGTGCAAACAACCAGCGCTGGTCTTCCGTGGAAGCATATGCTAGTTGTGAAAACAACCAGCGCTGGTCTTCCGAGGAAGCATATGCTAGTTGTGCAAACAACCAGCGCTGGTCTTCCGTGGAAGCATATGCTAGTTGTGCAAACAACCAGCGCTGGTTTTCAGTGGAAGCATATGCTAGTTGTGCAAACAACCAGCGCTGGTCTTCCGAGGAAGCATATGCTAGTTGTGCAAACAACCAGCGCTGGTCTTCCGTGGAAGCATATGCTAGTTGTGCAAACAACCAGCGCTGGTCTTCCGTGGAAGCATATGCTAGTTGTGCAAACAACCAGCGCTGGTCTTCCGTGGAAGCATATGCTAGTTGTGCAAACAACCAGCGCTGGTTTTCCGAGGAAGCATATGCTAGTTGTGCAAACAACCAGCGCTGGTCTTCCG
Organism: Pheosia gnoma; assembly: GCA_905404115.1. Taxonomy (NCBI): domain Eukaryota; kingdom Metazoa; phylum Arthropoda; class Insecta; order Lepidoptera; family Notodontidae; genus Pheosia; species Pheosia gnoma. The sequence continues at coordinate 1,914,920 of FR989916.1, forward strand.
TGGAAGCATATGCTAGTTGTGCAAACAACCAGCGCTGGTCTTCCGTGGAAGCATATGCTAGTTGTGCAAACAACCAGCGCTGGTCTTCCGTGGAAGCATATGCTAGTTGAGCAAACAACCAGCGCTGGTCTTCCGTGGAAGCATATGCTAGTTCTGCTAACAACCAGCGCTGGTCTTCAGTGGAAGCATATGCTAGTTGTGCAAACAACCAGCGCTGGTCTTCCGAGGAAGCATATGCTAGTTGTGCAAACAACCAGCGCTGGTCTTCCGAGGAAGCATATGCTAGTTGTGCAAACAACCAGCGCTGGTCTTCCGTGGAAGCATATGCTAGTTGTGCAAACAACCAGCGCTGGTCTTCCGAGGAAGCGTATGCTAGTTGTGCAAACAACCAGCGCTGGTCTTCCGAGGAAGCATATGCTAGTTGTGCAAACAACCAGCGCTGGTCTTCCGTGGAAGCATATGCTAGTTGTGCAAACAACCAACGCTGGTCTTCCGTGGAAGCCGTTTAGTGATGTCACGGACATCCCACTAGGTACTATTTAACATTATTATCTAATGTTGTAACCCTAGGTGCATGCAAAAAATAAACAAAGGAAATGGAAAAAATAAAAAATGGTATAACAACTAAATTAAATTCGAACTTTACGAGCGTAAAGCCCATACAAAGCACATAAGCATTAGTAACAAGAAATTAGAATGAAAGAAATAGAAACATCTTACAACATCTGTAGTAGGTACAGCTACATGACAATGACATATAATACATTGTTAGCAGCTTTTGAATTAAAACACTGGATTGAAATCGGTCCATGAGTTTAAGTGCTACGATACCACGGACAGACACACAGACAGACAGACATAGGCCTCAAACTTCCACAAGAGACCGTACGAGAATCGCGACGCGTGTGTCGTGGGTTAAAGAGTTCTGGCCCGTTATTTCCATAGGAACGGCCGGCATTCCGACCGGGTGATAAAGTCGTAGCTTAGCATTTTGTAACATTTTTGAAGATTCAAAAGTACTGTACTATATGAATAAAAATGTTCCGATACTGGTGGTAGGCTTCGGCCGTGGCTAGTCACCACCCACTGAACAAAGCCATGTCGCCAAGCGGCCTAGCCGTGTTCCGGCATGATGTTCGGTGTTGCCATTCATGGATGGCGGGTCAGATCAGTTGCGTCTCGATCTACTGCCGCCTTCCTACCTAGGCAAGTATGCTCCATCATAGATCTCATCGTCACTTACCATCAGGTGAGATTGAGATCAAATACTTGCCTATAATGTAATAAAAAAAAAAAAAAAAAAAAAGTTTCTGATTTTGATGATGATATTGATAATGAAATGCATTCCCTTACTGCTCAGTAAATCTGAAGATACTTTACTGAAAATTTACTGGACATATTGGGAGTTTACTGGACTATTTTTTCCCACGTATCTTTTCCCTTCTTTCCTTATATGTTACTAGATGTTGCCCTTGACCTTGTCTGCGTTAAAAAGTAAAACATTATAATTATCAGTCATACAAAGTTGTCCCTGACAATTATGTGTGACTAAAGTACTTTTCAAGGCCATTCAGTTGAACCCAAAATCAAGGCTTACTCAATTTTATTATGAATTTCCAATCACCGAGTTCCGGCTTCATAGTCAGACCTTGGCACTATGTATGACCAAAGTGGTCTCTACGACTGATCAGACCCTAAACTCGATAAGTCTACTCGATTACATCATGAGACCATGGTCACTATGTACAAATAATGTTCTCATACATACAAATTAATCGAACCCAAACTCTAAGGTCTACTCCATATAGAAATGGATTCTAGTATACTGAAAAATACTCGTCCAATTATTTGTATGTTCCGGAATAATTTTATGAAATATGAGTTGAGTAGGACCCCATAAGACCCTATGTGGGGTCTTTTGGGAAAACCAGAAACATATTGTTAGGTTCATTTCTAAATAGAGTTTTTTCACAATGCTAATAGACCCACAGAATAACATTTTCCATACGAACTTTGACCCCCCTCTTTTAGCCCCTTAGGGCTCGAATATCCAAACATCCTTTCATAGGGAGCACCTTTGGGCCAAGAGGAATCCTGGGTATCCCTCAGGTTGGCCAAAAAACTATAGTCTACGCTGAGGAAGTCGTGGGCTCTGGTAGTAACAAATACTTAAAAAAAACTACTTTCCAGTCTGGAGTATTCTAGACATTGAGGAACATATACATGAGGTTCTAGAATTATGCAATTATAACCGCGTTAACGACCAGAATTTACAACAAGTATATGTAAGTATGTTCATTATTTATTTCCTTATCGACTCTGTGCTTAGTGCAAAGGGGCCCGGTAAACAAAATTGAATTTCTATTGTGTTTTAATATTCAGTTCGTAGTAAGCATCAACATACATATCTTTATTGTATTACAGAGAATTTTGAACGATTATTCGAAGTGTTCGCCAATATATGACGACCTTCAGCACGGATTGGTGCAAGACAATTCTGGCAGTTACATCATTGAAATAGTGGTTAACCGGTAAGTGCTACGAATTTGTTATATATATCGTTTCATGATTCATATTAAAGCTACACTTGTAAGCGAACGAGCGTACATATTAATATACTAAATGACATAGGTCTCTTTTTGGCTGCTCTGCACGTCTTATGCCGAGTTCTGCCATGATGTTTGTGGAAAGGTGTTCATCGCATTTTTGTATTTTATTCCTGGTCAAAAATATTTAAATTTATTGAAATAAAACTTATTTTACTGCCACACACACCCCTACAGATTTTCCCTTCCACCATACTCTGGTGCCCAGGAGTCTTAAATGCCCCTCTCATAACCTTTATAAGAGGCGGCCTTCGTACAGCTCCATAGTCTCTCTATCTAGACTATAAACAAGGCTACTTTATAGTTACCGTAGTATAAAGTTGCATAACCACCACGACGGTGAATCAGTGTTGTCTCCCTATATCTAAAATGCAGTGATCTATTAAAGGACCTGCCTAGGCTTTGCACAGTATACTTCACTCTCTCACCACCAATAGACACTATTATGCATTAAGCAGGCACACTTTTACAACAAGCATAACCTAACATCTTGTTCTTCTTCTTCTTTACGAAATAAAATGCGATGAAATACAATGGAATAAGATTAAATACGGCCTCACCCACCAATTAGTGGGTATTTTGCCGGTGTCAAGTATTTAATGGCGATATCAAATTCAATAAAAACACATTATAAATTCAAAATGGATGATGACATGAAAATGGCGAATCGCCAGGTTTCATCCAAAAAACGTCTTATTTGCTCGACTTCAATTCACTCCGCCTTCTTCTTCTTCTTTCTTTACGAAATGAAATGCGATGAAATAAAATGGATATGAATATGGCCTCATCCACAACTTAACGGGTATTCTGCCAATGTCAAGTAATTAATAGCAATAACACATTATAAATAAAATAATGGATATGATATGATGATATGAAAATGGCGTGTCCTCACAAAGACCCACTCCGCCTTCAATAGCCACTTGTCAAAAACCAAAGTCCCGCCAAACCATAGACAATTTCTTAGAGCAACTTATATGACAGACTTGGATGGAGATCGCGATCAAATCCAAAACAATCATAAATGCCTTTTTGTTTTGAGATGATTGGATAAGGATTTAGCGAATTATCAATGTTTCTTTTTCTGCGTCGTCCTAATAATTGAATGTGAAAAATGGTTTCAGAGTAATAATAAATGTGATTTATAGTACAAATTTTTTTTTATTAAATTTTTGTACATATCCCTACCACTGCTAACCGTATGCATATTAAAGACACGGTGAAATACGCCTAAAATTTAATTCGATAATAACATCCAAACAAGATGCGTCCATCTCATACCATAATGTATAAGATCTTATATGTAATAGGTCCTTACCTATGAAATTGCCGTTCTGCAGTACTGGCCATTTCAAATTAAAGTATTTTTTGTTTGGCTAAGAATTCTAATTTCAAATTAAATTTATTTTGAAAACATGTAAGTCACATGACACTAGTCCGCTTTACACCATGCAATTTAGTGCGCTAGCTAGTGTAAGGGCTGAGCTAGTGCGGCAGAGTGCATGCGATCGCACTAGATTGGATCACTAGCTGTCTAACTGCCTTTACACAATACAAATTTAGCACGCTAGCTCAACTAGCGCTCTGCAAATTGGATAATGTAATAGACGCTTTAATTCTTTTTCAAAATTAGTAATTTGTTTACTGATTAACGTTATGTTTGCATCGCATTTGAATCTTTTTCGTCAGCATGGATACGCACGTTAAAAAATCGAGTAATTTTGGAATATGAGTACCATCGTGGCAGCAACGCGGCACAAGCGGCACACGCGGAACACAACAAACGAACGCACCACATGTTATTGGTTTGCCCGCTTCCGTTCTTGAATTTCGACCTGAAAAATGAACCCAGTGGTCATCCGCAAACTTTGGGTAGACAATAATGAACTACAGGCGATTGTGGAAGCTGATGATACTCAATATACGGCTGAATTAGCAGCAGCTTTCGCCGTTAGCTGCAAAATAATATTGGTTCATTTGCGTCAAATTGGCATGGTAAAGAAGCTTGACAAATGGGTGCCCCTCGAACTCAATTATCGCTAGCGTGAAGTACGCGTCGGGACGTGCCTGCAATGCTCAACAGGCACACGAACAAAGGAATTTTGAAATGCATTATTACCTGCGACATAAAATGGATTCTGTTTGGCAATCGTCTCCACTGCTCCTGCACGACAACGCGCGACCTAATACTGCACAGCAGACGGTCTCCAAGTTACAAGAGCTGGGGTTGGAAGTTCTCCGTCATTCGCCATACTCATCAGACCTTGCGCCTACAGACTTCTACTTTTTCCAGAATTTGGATAACTTCTTGGCGGGAAAAAAATTCAATACCCGAGAGGCAGGACAAAATGCCTTTGTAGAATTTGATGCCTTCCGTCCAGCTGATTTCATCAAGAAGGGCATGAATAAACTGCCACCGTGTTGGCAAAGATACATCGAAAGCATGGGTGATTACTTTGATTACTAGAAATAACTGTACGTTAATTTATTTGATAAAAAAACGGCAATTTCATAGGTACTGTTTACGCCGTTTCACACCATATGTAACGCCATCTAGGGAAATTTGCATGAACCAACTAGTGCGGCGAGCTTCCCATAATTGGCAATGCACCCAGCGCCAGCGCCCGGAGCCACTGATGCATTTTTGTTCAACTCGCCACCGCGCTACTGCGAGAAGACCGGTCTCGCTCGCATCATTTTTTTCTCTCGCATTTTAATCACCGCTGGTGATCCTAAACCTACCTCATCCGCACCCGCGCCGATTCCGTTTATGTGAAGTGAATCCAGAGACTGTTCACCGCCAAGACTGGGACTCGATACCATCTCTACCAGCGTCGTCCAGCAAGTGCATCCAACCATAAGAGAGGACAAGTCGGCTGGTCTGGTAAGTCAATTTCCCTGATGTTAATTTACATTGGTGTGAACGGTTAATCTTATTCCGCGTCCGCCCGACTAGGTACAGTTGTAGTATATCTATATAATATCCAGTAATATACTGCATCGGTATTGTATAAATTGATACACAAAATATACCCAGTTAGCAAGATTTCTGAATTTATTGACAGAATTTGCCCAGAAACTAAAACAATTCTTCAATGTGCGGAGAATTTTGCAAGGGCCGTAGACATATGCATGGTCCAAGACAGACAATCGAAAGATGCACTTCATTTCACGAAACAGGTTTTTATACGTACGACTAAATATATATGTCACAAAGAAAACCACGTTACAAGATTGGAAAGTAAGTTATTTTAAAGTATACCGTGAGAGTTATTAAACAAGTGCAAGCTTAAAATGATGCACTTTCATTACAAGTTTTTTTCTCTTGTTGCCTTCGAATATGGCCTTAAGATACCTATTTAGCACATGATGCTGAATGTAGGCTGGACGGACTAAACAATTTAATGAGTTTTTTCATCACAAAAGAATTTCAAAGACAAAAGATAATATTAGCTATCTCGAGTTAGTGGTAGAAAAGGATTTTTCATTTATAGAATAAATAAAAACGAATATAACGGTTGGCAGTGAGATGGTATACAAAAACTAAGGGCCACTACCTCAGCCAATTCGTTCCAAGCGTCAACTTCCATTCTTACAGCTGGCTTCCTCCAGTTTTAGGGCATATGTTATAAGGCAATCAGCCTACTTATACAGTTCGTATATCTTTCCTGCATTGCAATGTAGAAAATCATATACTTACAATTTTCTTTCCAACTCCTCTTATTTTAACCTTCGATTAAAATTGTTATATTATGTTTTGTCATATAAAGATATACGAGAATAATGTTAGCAATTTCTTTGCAAATTTCAGAGTTTTTGAAGGATGGCGGAGGACGATGCATCGACTTGGAAATCGAGAGCTTAACTTCGTGTTATTTTCGCGCCCATGAAGCCGTTATAGTGAGTTTTATGATAAATTCAGACTACCCGTACCACTGAATTTCGAAAAGACTAAATTTAAGTCCCCTCATATAACGTTTGATATTTAATCAATTCAACTCATGGATCTACCGTGCTGAGACTTGCATCGTATTCCCAGGCGGACGTTTGATGAATGTTTGTAGTCTCAAAGTACTGGTGTGTATCGCTGAGAAGGTTTCCCCTGGCAAAGTCCAGAAACACCGCCGTTTTATTCAGTTGTATTCAGACGCTCAGTTTTGATTCCGAACTTCTCCTTTCTTTCTTTATATGACCTGACGCATTTTTTTCGTGAGAGTGGTCAAATCTTTGACTATGGAACGAAAAAAGCATACTGGCACCTAGTATACTAACACAGTCGACCACGATAGGGGATGGCACAGTATTATCTTGGTGTTATCACATTTGCTAAATTTGCTATAAAAAACCAGTGGCGCATTCGTATAAATTCAGTTAAAGGATTGTATATTTTTGTATCGCATGGACAAATGATACAACAATAGATTGAATCGCAATCGACGTTTCGGTTGCTTACAGTAACCATGGTAAGGAACGTAAAATCATAAAATAAACGGGATAAAATTCGAAAAAATTTAAACAAGAAATCAATATTAGACTTACCTCTGAATTTATAAACGTTTTATAACTTTATCAAACATCACCTAATACTGCGCAAAGCAACACTCTTGTGCGTACTATATGGCGTTTGATAAAGTTATAAAACATCTATATATTTGAGGGTTAGTATTTGTACCTTTATGGTGACAACCAGTGCCCTATACAAATCGGGTTATAGCTGATGGTTACAGCAATGCGTAGATTGGCGTTGGCCACTGGGCCTCAGTTTTGTCTTTCCTACAGGGCCTCAATTCTGCTAATTTACAAACGCTTCAGTAGAGTGTCGATAGAACGGTTTTAGACATTTGGTAGTCTTCTAGCTCTTTGACTGACACGCCACACTGACAAGCCATTCAACTGCCATTGAACTATTTCGTATTCTATACTGCAGTCGTTTATCACTATAATGTAGCTAAGTAAGGCTGTGTCCCCAGTAGGCAAACTGTTAGCGGCCGACTGAGTTTGCGGCGTATCGGTTTAGTACGCCCTTCCATATATTTGAAATGGAGTGTTCACAGTTTGCTAGTTTGCGCTCACTCTACGCAGTTTGCAGCGTTACGCGCGCCGACTGATTCAGTGAGCGGCCGACTCACAGCAAAACCGGTTCCAGTCGGCGGCGGCGATATGCTTGTTCGCCGGGCGTAGTGAGTCCGTTTGCCGCAAACTGTTCATGTGGACAGTTGGAAAGAAGCTATCGACGTGTCCGGACGTGTTTTTTTGCATCGCTTACATAACTAATCTCTACGCACATAGCACAATTATGATATCCATCGTGACCAACACAACCACTCCCTTTCGTACAAAAACAATAGTAAAGTGAAAATTCAGTCGGTCGACCTAAATAAGCGGCTAACTCAAAACAGTTTGCTTGCGACGCACGCAAATTGATTTGAGTTTGAAGCTAACTCGAGTTTCAGTTCGCCACAAATTTGCTGCTCACTCAGTCGGCCGCTAACAGTTTGCCTACTGGGGACACAGCCTATGGGTATTCTACTAATTATCTGACGTTTCTAGCAGTCGACACACTACCATTGACACTGAAATGAAACTTCATCAAGACGACATCAAAGTTTTAGCAGAAAAGCCAGACTGTCACAGTCGTAATGGAACCTCAATAGTGTGTCACTGAAATGGCAATTGTATTTCATTTTATTTAAATCAGCAGAATTGGGCCCCTGGTAGATAGACGTCCACAAAGAGAGAATTAGTATGGATTTTGATTCGATAAATTAAATTAGTGTAACGTCGGACAGGCGGACATGGCGAAACTACACGGGTTCCTAGTTTGACTTCGCGGCCCTTGAAACGTGAGGAATTCTACATTTCTAAATGAGTTGTAAAGTCCGCTAACCTGTAGTGTGCAAGACATAAGTCCAAAATGTAAATGCGTTAAGCGAGATTTTAATGTAACGTGAGATGCCGGTCTCATCTGTTGTAAAATAATATTATTTTGATTCAGAGTTATAAAGGATATCTGGCAAAAATGTTAAAATGCATGCAAAGGGCTATGAAAAAGTGTTCCACCACCGTTGGTAATCATGTCGAGGGCCTATATGACTACATTTGGAAGAAAGAAAATGACAACTATAACGGGCGCGACAAAGAAAAAGAGTTAGCTATTCGACCGGTCAGTGATTTTTATTATGCACTAGTTTTTTAGTAGCAGTGAAAGCCAAGTTGGTAGAACGCTTGCCTCGGTAACGAGGATTGCAGGTTCAAACCCCGGCTCGCACCTCTGGGATTTCTGGATTTCATGTGCGAATCTCATTTTCAACCATGATTATCACTTGCGATACGACACGACACGACACGACACGATCCTCGTAACCGAGGCAAGCGTTCTACCAACTTGGCTATCACTGCTTTGCTAGTATTAGTACAGCCTGACATTTTGGCCAACAGATGAAATTTTCGTCAAGTTTTGAAGGACTCTATAAAGCTCTTATGTTTTATTTAGGTTTATTATTATGCTAATTATTGTATTTAATAAGACACCTGAACATATCATTAATTTTCTATATTCTGTTTCTAGCTTTACCCTTCCACTTCGAATGGGTTTTCCGGTTCCTATACGTGGAACGTACTTAAACATTGCCACCATGGTAGTGTTCAAAAGCAGAAAGCAGGGGTATGTTTCTATTTGATTACCGAGTCCGTGCTTAGCGCGGAGGAAAAGAATACAAAATAGATGTTTTCATCTTCGTCTCGGAACGGCTTTCTTTAGGCTCTGAGTACATGCATCCTATTACATGGCGTTTGTTTGAATACGGAGAGAAACTTAATTAGTCGGCCGCTAGCACTTGTACTGTTGTCGGTTGTCGCGATAATCTTTTAAAATGGAAACATTGACTTAGTTGAGATTTTATGTTTCTTATTATTTTCATTGACTACAGAATAAATACCATATTTGTCACCACCCACAGAACAAAGTCATGTCGCCAAGCGGCCTAGCCGTGTTCCGGCATGATGTTCGGTGTTGCCATTCATGGATGGCGGGTCAGATCTGTTGCGCTGCATGTGCCTAGTGAATGTAGCGTCTCGATCTACTGCCGCCTTCCTACCTAGGCAAGTATGCTCCATCGTAGATCTCATCGTCACTTACCATCAGGTGAGATCGAGATCAAGCACTTGCCTATAATGTAATAAAAATAAAAAAAAAGATCACTCTCTAATAACTTTTTCACGCTATGGGATAATAAGGACATGTGCGCGCAAATTTCAAAGAATAAAGAAAGTCTTTTCGATTTAATTGAGTGTCCTTTTAATATTACATGTATGATGTACTTGCCCATATATTCATTTGATACAGGATCATATGAGAGAATTTATGAAATGTTCCGCAATACATCAAAAATTGTATCATCTTATTATGAGCAGTAGACCCAGAGACGAAAACCCGATATCATTGGATAATATGTACGTACTTCACACAATAATACACCATTTATATGATTTTTATTAACGCTTTTGGATCACTTGTGGTCGAGTGAGTGTAAAACTGAATCAATATACTATTATAAAAAAATATTGGGCTATATTTACGTACATGGGAGGTATTCATTTATATTTATATACTAGCTGTTACCCGCGACTTCGTCCGCGTGGTATTTAACGAAGACACAACCGTTAGCAATAGCCCGCTCACGGGTTCTGAGCCCGCGCGACCGGCGTGATTTTAAGTCGTATAAAGTCGTATAAAATAAAAGTAGCTTAAGTTACTCCTTGTTACAACGGCTATCTATCAGTGAAAGTCCCGTCAAAATCGGTCCAGCCGTTTCAGAGATTAAACGGAACAAACAGACAGACAAAAATTATAAAAAAGTTGTTTTGGTATATTTACCGTATATACAACCAAATGCACTTAGTAAAAAGCGGTTATTTTAATATTACAAACAGACACTCCAATTTTATTGGTAACGGGGATTGGTTTAACTGTCTGTACTCTGCACTGATTTGGTCTGGTCTAGTCTGGTTTGGTCTGACTAAATCCTGGCGGTGTATGCCATGGTGGGATTTTTGTATCCGAGTATCCCGTTTATGTGTTTGGTCTGACATTGTCACTTTTCCGAGTCGTTTTGTCTGATTGATTGAGTGGTGTAAATTTCTCTTCTGTGTGTTATGACTTTATACAATGAGGATCCCTCTGTCTGATTAAAAAAAAAATATTTGCGGAGTGTAGTTATTTGGTTGTTGTGTAGGTTCTGAACATCTATCAGCCCTCGTCCACCTTCAGCTCTTGGAAGTGTAAGTCTCTGTACGCATGCTCGTGGGTGATGTTTCCTATATTTTGTCAAGAGAGTATTTATTATACGTTGGAGTCTTTTCAAGTCAGTCTGTGGCCAGCCGCTAATACCGAAGGAATATGTTAGTATAGATAGGGACAGTGTGGATATTTATGGCCTTATTGGCTATTTCTAGAATTTAGTTGAGTGTTGAGTATATTGTGCAATCTGGCTCTAAACTGTTGCTCTAAGGTTTCTTTGATTTATTTTTGGTGTATCTGCTGTGTTTGTCCGTAACCTAGGTATTTATAATCAGAATTATCTACATCATTTATTGTTTGATCATTTTGGAATTGGAGTTGATAATGATTTGCTTCTATTTTACATTTAGGAATGTATTGTATCTTATCAATGCCAAACTGCATATGGATGTCTTCTGAAAACGTTTGTGCAACTTCGACTTTAGTTCGATTAACGTGTTTGCATATAATTTGATATTGTCCATGTACATTAAATGATATTGCCATTTACTATTTTATAACAGTTATTAGAGCTATTCAGGAGATAATAGAGTGGGTTGAGAGCAAAACAAAACGAGAGGGGGTTTAAGCCGTCTCCCTGAAATATTCCTGTGCGAATTCTTGTCGGTACGGTCTCTGTAACGGTTCCGCCATTAATACCGATTAGTTTTTTTTTTGGGACTAGGCCCGCCACACTCCCACCACTGCTACTACTGTAAGCCAGGATCTACAGTGGTGTCGAAATGAAGACACCGAGGTTTGACCCTCGGCGAGTCCCGGGATAAAGTTAATTGTCTTGGAACCCGCACGAAATTAATCGAAAGATAAAAATAGGAGGAGTTCACTGGTGGTAGGCTTCGGCCGTGGCTAGTCACCACCCACTGAACAAAGCCATGTCGCCAAGCGGCCTAGCCGTGTTCCGGCATGATGTTCGGTGTTGCCATACATGGATGGCGGGTCAGATCAGTTGCGCTGCATGTGCCTAGTGAATGTAGCGTCTCTATCTACTGCCGCCTTCCTACCTAGGCAAGTATGCTCCATCGTAGATCTCATCGTCACTTACCATCAGGTGAGATCGAGATCAAATACTTGCCTATAATGTAATAAAAAAAAAAAAAAGTTGGATGAAAATTAATACCGATTAGTTTTGCATAGCGTATTTTACAAATGTGTGTTAGTGTGGACTGGATTTTATATAGATCAAATACATGTGTAAGCCACGAGTGTGGTACGGAGTCGAAAGCTTTTTGAAAATCTATGAACATGGTAAAAATATCTGTCCTCTTATCGAGTGCCCGTTTGTAAACGACTGCATCTATTGTTAACCGTTGTTTACAGCCTTGACTCAGCTTTATGCATCCTTTCTGTTCTTCTAATAATATATTGTTCGTGTTGATATGAGCGTAATTAGTTTCAGTAATACATAATGTGATAATTGTGTATATATATGGTAGACATGTAATTGGTCTATGTTTGGCTAGATTTGCAGTATCATTAGGATCTTTTGATAGCATGTACGTAGTTCCTGTGGTAATGGTACTTGGTATGGTGTTCGAGCGGAAAATGAAATTATTTATATAGTTGAGTTAATATGAATGAATATATGTAATTATTTTATAATAATATCTATAGTTATATATTTTTTGGGTATATATATTTTTTTCGGTTTTTACCGGTTTACCGGTTACTGGTTTTATAGATTGTGTATTCCTGTGTAATGAGAGTTGGGATTCAGGTTGGAGGTTATTTCTTCTGTAGCAGGGGTGCACAAGATCAGTTGAAAAGTATGTCAGGTGATGTCTGTGAGTGTGTGGATGTCCACACGTCACCTGACATACTTTACATACATACTATACAACTAACACTAACTATATATTTCATTTGGGGATGTAATCTTCTAATATATCTGTGGGACGTTTTAAAATATATTTTTACTGTTATTGTTACACCTTATATAAGTATTAAGGCAGCAAGATTTTTTATTATATTTATCTACTTTCAGAATATGTGAGAACGCTCCTCATATCGTATATTGTATGGACAATTATTTAAGCGCCGTGGATCTGTGCATGGAACTCCAAGAATATAAAATACGCTACATTGAACAAATTTACAAACGCATAATAGAATATGCGTGTTACAAGGAAAACCATAAAACAAGATTGGCAAGTGAGTTATTTTTACTGAATATACTTACTAAAATAATTTTATTGTAAATCTAGAAGTAGACTAGATGAACGTCTGTTGCATAAATATATTACGGCCAAATACTTATGCCATGTTATTATACATTAAAAGTAAAGTAAAGTAAAGTTTATTTCGGTATAAGCATTATACATGACAGTTAAGTAGCGGATCCAAACTTGGATACCTTATTATATTGCTTAATCTACGTTAGCTTATATATTTATTATTAGTTACATTATTGCATAAAACATAAAGCGTACATGTTAATAAAGAAAAAAGACATTTCTTTTGATCAAAATGTTTTCCATTATTTTTTTATTTTTCTCTCAATTTTGTATCGTAACTTTAAGGGATATATGCCTAAATATACTGATGTACACTACAAATACAAGTCCCGTACGCTGATGTTGAGGAATTACCTCCAATCTACTATCTACTGTGTGGTCTTCGTCTTCGTCTGATAATATAACAATAGCATTGGCAAATCGGGGGTTACTGATGATTTCGTCATTCATTTTAATTCCAAGTCTTGTCAACTCACTGTAAATTTAAAGTGGGCCCAATTTTTGCATTAAAATCGGCTAGTACCATGGTCCAGGTTCCTCGATTCTCATCGCAAGCACTGTTTAAAAGGTCATCAAATTCTTCAACATCTTCGTCTTGATATGAGGATGTTGACGCGTAGGCTTTGATCACTGTAAGCGTTTCGCTAGGTTTTAAGACTTTAAGCACTGCCATTCATTCTGAGTATCCTAAAACCTCCATACTGTTAACCTTCCACTTCTCAGCTGCTAGCAGCCCCTCACCTCGGAGTCCGCTAGTTACACCAAATTTGTAGATTATTCGACTATTTCTTTCTTCTATGTCTTCGCCTTGTCTTCTAATGTCTAGGAGTCCTAGTATATCCCATTTGATATCGTTTATGCATTGTCTAGTTCTAATAGACGTGCATCTTTTATCAGAGTGCTAAAGTCGTACGTAAGAATATTTAGAGTATCGGAGACTTTTACTACTAAAGCCGAAGTCGGTTGTCGGTTAATTGATCTCATCCGTAGTCACCTCACCCTAACTCCAGGGCTGTTCCGACGCCCTTTAAAGCCAGCGCAGTCGCTGGAATCGCGGGGCACTTGGGGGTAATTTATTGTGCTGTCGGTGGTTATAGGGACTTCCAACCGTGACCCACCATGATGGTCGGAAGCGGGTTGGTGGGTAAAGAGACACATCTAAATTTACTTTTTATCAAAACATTTAGTCACCTCTCACACCAGCACCCATAAGTTAAGGGCGGAGTATATTATTTTCCGGATCCACACAGAACAGGTTTATCCCTCTTTCTGGTCGATTTTGATGTAACTAGGATTTATTTTACTTGAAAATTTATTTAATTAACTTTTAAGTTTTTCCAACATTGTGGCATTTTATGTTTGCCACCACTGTTGCATGGACCAGTCTGCGGTCAGTTAGGTGGGTAGCATATATTACTCTTTTGAGGAATGATCCTGAGTTTGGGATTGGAGGTTATAGTTAATAAGGCTTTCAATAATATCAATCTATTTATTAAAACTGGATGAAACAATATCAGAAAGTTCACCGATCCTAAGTCCTTAATGTAATTGACATTTTCCTAAATACATTTCTTCATATAACCAATTCGTTAGGAGTTCGCTTTTGACACTTCACATCTGTTCTCTGCCATTGTGAACATTTGATTTTGGTACGATAAAAAGTCAATTTCAATTCTTGGTTAGCTATCTGGTCACTGCCAGGTCCACTTTCCACTTCTATTTTGGTTTCTTTTAAAAAAGCGTATTATCCAGACAAATTTCTATGCGTTTATTAAGATGGAATGTTAGTTCTTCAATGATAGACAAATACTCTGAGGAAGAAAGATACGTTATGTTTTTTAATATTAGAAGAAGCGAGCAAGATATCTGTGTATATTTTTTTTAATTTCAGAGTTCATCGACGATGGCGCAACAGAATGCCTCAAAAAACATCATGGACTACGAAATTGTGAGGCATGGGGCGACCGTCAGGTGAGTTATTTATAGGCTACCTGTGCTACTGGATTAAAAAAAAAGTAATTTCAGTCTGTGAACATAGATATAAGAACTTGCAACTTTTTTTTTTTTTTTTTTTTATACATTATAGGCAAGTATTTGATCTCGATCTCACCTGATGGCAAGTGACGATGAGATCTACGATGGAGCATACTTGCCTAGGTAGGAAGGCGGCAGTAGATCGAGACGCTACATTCACTAGGCACATGCAGCGCAACTGATCTGACCCGCCATCCATGAATGGCAACACCGAACATCAAGCCGGAACACGGCTAGGCCGCTTGGCGACATGGCTTTGTTCAGTGGGTGGTGACTAGCCACGGCCGAAGCCTACCACCAGTAGAGTTGTCACCCGGTTGGCACCACCCAGGGTCACGTGTAGGGTATCTCGAGGGTACTTAATTCTCCTACGGACGAAGGTGACTCGACCCCAAACTTTTTCTAAGGAGCCGTTCCAGCAATCTACGTGTTTTTTAAGTGCCAGTGTGTATCGTTGAGATTTTTTTGCAACGTTCTGTCATACCTTTTTTTGTTTTTACCTCGGAAAATGTGTTACGCATCCCCTCACACCTCAGGAGGGGGCGAGAGGGGTATGTGGGACTCCCCGGCAAGCCGGTATACCCACTAAAAACTGAAGGTGTGTCACACGGTCACTGTGCCGAGGACACTGGAACGCGGGAGCGCATACTTCCGCGAATCTCGGCGCGACTGCGGCCTTTCGGCCTCCTCACAGGCCTCACGACCAGGTGCTGTGTTGGCACACCTCAACACAGCACCGCTCCTCACGAGCCTTGTATGAAACGACGGACTCCCCCGAGTCCACCGCCCACCTGCCACACCAGCTGGTCGCCAGCCAGTCCACCCAAGTGACCACGACGATCACGTCGCTGTCACTCGGCCGGTCTCTTCACCCAAAGAGTGGATGGTGGGTCCGCCGCGTCCGGTTCATAGATCCAGCCGCAGCCCCCCTCCCTTTCCTCACGCCCCATCACGGGGAAGGCGCCCGAGTGGTAAGTCAGCTGCTACCAGGCCGTAGCCCAGCCGCAGCCCCCCTCCTGGCGGGCATCTGAGGGGTGGGCCCGCCGCTACTCACGCAGCCTCCCTTCCCTCCCACCAGGTAGGTCCGCCGCGTCCGGGCCATAGGCCTAGACGTCCCCTATGTTTTTGCGAGTGGTTATCTCCACCGGAACGACAAGGGAAATGGGGAGGGAGAGGAAAAGGATAGATCAGTCTGCATCGTCAGTCGACACTTAAAAGAGACAAGTACCGAAAGCAGACCTACCCTTAAGGATAGGAAGTGGAAAGAGGGAAATGAAGGTAGGAAGCTCGGAGGCGGCAAAAGCCGCGTGCACTTGGCAAGCACACCGTGCAATGCCAGACTATTAGCCATCGCCAACAATAACCTAGGAAAACCTAGGAGATTATCGACGATGCCCGACGCCGGTGCACCTCGGGCCCTCCCCCTCCCCTCCCATTGTCCTCCCGATGGGACTGGCAAAGGGAACGAGCACACGAGGAGGTTTTCTGACCTGGCACCCCCGTCCCCATTCCATTATAAACGTAGGTATGGACGTTTGTAATGGAATGGCATCAATATCGTAATGTACTATCGGCCAAAGTTCCGCATGACCAGTCTAAAGGCGATAATTGTATACACGGCTCTCGGCCCGACACTGCAAAGACAAACGCCCTTGTCCAACAATCGACCAATAGAAAGGCTTAGAAATCCTTAGCCGTATTCGTGTGAATATTGTAATGATTTTTAATAGTGTGGCATGCTATTACTGTAAACTTTGCTTGTGTGTGTGATAAGTTCTTGGAATTTGAAACATGAATGGGAATGGCTCATGATTTTTACGTATTGTTCCCATGCTGTTAACATTTGGAATTAATTTCATACGCATTTCATATATTTAACTGTTTCGTCTAGCAAAATGTATTATCTTGATTTTCTAATATTATTCTTGATTATGTATTTAATATATGTATAACCAGAGATTATTCAATAAATTATAAAATACTGTTGAACACATATAAATAAAATATTTAAAATAAATCAATATACTTACCTAAGTGAAAAATACACAATGGATTTAAATATACTACTATAGTATTATACACAAATATTTGCATTGTTTGTAGAGCAAACTGTCCATTTAAAATTTGACTACTTCAATGTGTAATTTAGTTAATAGTCTCATTAAAATATACTAAATTTTCAATTATAAATTTGTAAGCTAGAGATTTTTATTTTTCAAAGTAGTCATTATCTACAATAATTATAACACAAATAATACAATATAACTCACTTGCCAGTTATGAAAATGCACTTTGATGGTGTTGCTATAAGGTTGAACTTGACATAGTTTTAATTCTGGCGACTGGTAGAATATGGAGTTGTTTTAGTTGTAATAATATTAAGTTGTAAAGATCGATATCTAATACAATAATTGTTGTCCTTTTTATACCTTTATCGACATTGTATAAGACACCCTGTCAGGCGATACTATGCCTTTAACAATGTAGATAAGGTTTTAAATGACTTATTTTCATTCTTTATCGGAGCCATAAAAGAAAATAAAAGCTCATAAAATAGGATTGAAGTGGGAATGCTTTTTGAGGATTCGGCGTATAAAAGAAAACTATTTAATTCATTTAAATAATAATTTACACACGTTATTTTTTATTAGTGTCACAAACCATTTTAAATATAACACATTGTTTTATTGCATACATTTATTATAAATCAAATTCTTCCTTATTATCTAACTGCGGGTAAACAATTTAACAACACCCACAGTGCGCTGTTGTCCGTTTATTCCGCTTCGAGATCGACAAGACGGCACGGACGCGCTCGTCAAGAACTCCTTCCTGCCGCACCGGGCGGCTGATCGCTGCAAAAAATGTTTTGTTTTCATCAGTCAGACACAATTGATTGCAAGCCGCTCGTCACTTATCATTATTATTGCACCTTAAATTAAAAACAATAATGTGATTTGGAACATTGATATTTTCTAACTGAAGAGTAATAAAATCGTCGGCTGTTACAAACAAAATGTGTTTTCGAATGCCACCACATTTTTTTAAACAAGGCAATGTCGGCAACTTTATTAGCCCATTATAAATCTATTAAATATAAACAATGGCGCTTTTGTTCGAGTAGATATATAGAATAAGTGGGCCGCAGATTTCATTATGAAAGCATTAACGCACTTATTGGGGTGAGATAAAGCGTAAATTTGCTTGGTAGCGTTATACACCGTGTATGAGATCTAAGGAAAAACACATTTGTTTGTAGTAGATTCCATTGCATTTAGGGTTATTTTAAAACAGTGGTCGTTATGTTATAAAAAACATGAATAGAGTTTGATAAGAACATTCAGGATATCAAATTGTGCAAGTTTCTAAAGTAAATATTAATAATGATATTCAAAGACTCGGTGCATATTTTTTATATCATTAAAAAAAATGATATAAAAACGTAAACGCATTAAACGTTTTGCGTTATTAATACGGTATTTTACAGTTCACACAAAATATATTAAAGAATTTAGAGGGTTTTTCAAAATGCAATGAATTTTTATTTAGTTTGTATAGTAACATTACTTATGGATTATAAAACAAACCAAATGATAAAATATACATATAACAACTACTAATACTAAAAGCAAATTATTTATTTAAACAAAATAGTACTTACTTGCATATTTAACTCCACTGCAATGCACTGTCCGATGGATATAAACAGTTCGTAAAAGCAAAAAATGGCGATAACACGGGACGCGTCAACAATTAGCAGGCGCAAATAGCGACTGTCTAATGTTTTTACGTAATGCATTCACCCGAACGTGTCTGATTGGCGAAAATCGGAATGGGGCGTGGTTTATCACCTGCTTCGCTTGTAAGGGAAAAATTTCTTAACTGGGCATGCTTAACTTTGGCCGATAGTACATACATAAATAAATAAATATCAGCAGACTTGCACACCAACTACACGGCAACGCTTATATTGTGGGTACCGTACAATGAACTGGGGGTAATCTCAGTATAGGGACATGTTTGCGAAAACTTTGGGTGAAGGTTAAGGCTAAGCTCTATGGATGGTGCTAGGCAAGCTCGGGTGCACGGAAAGGTTTGTGAGATTTCTTAGACTCCTGCATGACAACATGCAATGCTGCGTTGCTGTAGACGGCGAACAGACAGACTTCTTCCCCGTCACCTGTGGGGTGAAGCCCGGATGCGTCTTGGCGCCTACTCTGTTCGCCTTATACTTTGCGGTGGTAGTTAGAGAAGTCTCACACACTGTTTCTCAAGGAGTCCGCATCTGCTTCCGCACAGACGGCAGCCTTTTCAATTTGGCTAGACTTAAGGCTCGCAATAAAGTCTCATACGCACTGATCACTGAGATCATGTATGCTGATGATTTGTGCTTCCTAGCAGAATCTCCAGACGGCCTGCAACAGCTGATGTCCGCATTCCACCAAGCCTGCCGTAAGTTTGGCCTGAAGATCAGTGTCAACAAGACGGAGATGATGTCCCTGGACATACACGGTCACGAGACACTGACCATAAAACTTGGTGAGGATGTGCTGAAGCAGGTGGAAAAATTTCGCTACCTGGGGAACACTGTAACATCCAAGTGTGACCATGATCCTGAGATCAATAGCAGGGTGGGTGCCGCAGCTGCGGCATTCGGCAAGCTATGTTCCAAGGTCTTCTGCTCGCATGACCTTAAGCTGGCCACTAAGATATCGGTGTATATGGCAATTGTGCTGCTAAACCTCCTATACTCCTCTGAGACGTGGTGTGTATACCGCCGCCACATTCGCACTCTGGATCGCGTTCACCTTAAATTCTTCCGTACCATCATGAAGATCAGATGGTCCAATAGAGTGTGAAATACCGAAGTTCTGCGACGAGCCAATGTCGGTGGCATTGAGGCCTATCTTATGCGTCAACAGCTTCGGTGGTGCGGTCACGTATCTCGTATGGCGGAGGAAAGAGTGGCGAAGCGCATCTTCTATTCTGAACTGGAGGAGGGCAAGCGGAATCATGGCGGTCCCCTCCTCCGGTACAAGGATGTCCAAAAGCGATATATGAAGAGATGTAACGTAGAGCCATCTCGTTGGGAACATTTGACAGCACAGCGGCCATAATGGCGCAGGATTGTGAACAGCCAAGTACGCGAGTTCGAGGTTCTACGTAAAGCTGACCTTGATACCAAACGCGACCAGTTAAAGGCTCGCCCACCTGCTGCCATTACGTATAATTATGAGAACGGCGTACTCACGAGCCCTCAGTGTGCACGGAGTTTCGCCGTTTGCTCTTTTTAAAAGGATCTTATACATTTTTTAACAATACATTGTTATGCGTGTGTTAGAACAATGTAGGAACGGCTAGGCCACATGGAGTATCTGTTTAAAAAAGTACAAACTATAAGTATATACAACAATACCTAAAATACCTACTAACTGCAGCCTATCCTCTAAAGATAACTTGACATGTTCCTTCCCATGTATGTATTTGTGTGCACTATAATGTATACGCTGAATTAACGTTTTCATTTCATTTCATTCAAATAAATATTATTTTCTATTATTTACAGGATCCCGAGCATTATGTTCATAAAGTGTATAAATGCATGAAATGGCATATGCAGGACTGTTCTGATCACCTCGGTGAACAAGTTCAGCATTTCTATGACTATATTAGTGAAGGATATACGGCTAATATACAGGTGAGTCACTTTTTTCATTCACTAGCCTTGCCACGTGCAATTTCTCTTTACAAACCGCAGAAAAATCCCCAAAGGACATAGTGTGATGTTATACCCTTCCATTCAAGTCTTAAACGCCGTCCAAATCGTTTTTTCCTAATGTTCGAAAAAAGTATTCTATTCAAATATTGTTTAAATGGCTTCACCGATCTTTGGTGATTTTGCCAGTGTCACGGTGATAAAGAAAAAGGTATACCGAAAGAGCTATTAAGAATCATTTTGAAGGGCGCTGAGAATCTGTAAGAAAGAACTATAATAAAACACCAGCTACAAAAAATCAATCATTTTATATTGATTTCTTATATTTACGCGAATACTACACATTGAAATAAAACTAATTTTACGGATTTTATCGCGTCTATCGAATCGTCGGGAACGAAAAAACATAAAATAAACGTGATAAAATCCGTAAAATTTGTATCATTCCAAAACATTATTTTTTTCATCAATGAGAGATGGCAAATTGACATTTCATTTTGTTAAGTAGCATTTCATTTTGTCCATAGTGCAGGGGTCTCCAAACTTTTTAGCCTAAGGGCCAGGCTGATTGCTTTAATAAGCCCCATGGGCCCCAAGAGCTTTGGTTATTTGTTATGCAAGTTTACAAAGTTGTTATTTGGTGCGAGTGCTTGTATTGAATACCGAGCAAGCTAAAAACTCTAAGATTGACCCACGAGCATAGCCATTGGCTCAAAAATAGGATTCTGAGCGTAGCAAGGGATTCAAAGGTACGAGACTCAAATAATTTTGCAGCTGTGCGAAACACACACGTTTCCATCTCACTATAGAGAGGAAAATGCAAGATGCAAGAAAATCAAATGAGCATTTCATTCATAGCATTGAGCCTGTTATACAAATCATTAATAAAACCGAAACAGGATAGCATTTGTTTTTAAATGGTATTAAAAATGAAGTGTACCAACTGATAAGTTATGAAGACTATGAGCATAGATTAATTTATGAATAGAATCACATTGTACGTGTCAAAATCTAAATAAGTAAATAGGATATGCTGTTTGATGGTAAGCGCATCATTTCAGAACGTTTGAACTGATTTGGATTTTTTTAAATATACGTAAGTCCCATCAGGTTTATAGGGAAAGAAAACAACGAAAGTTGTCCGGAAAATTGGAAAATTCGTGAAAAAACTAAATGTGCGATAGGACAAAATATTTCTGTCGGGTCAGCCTGTGTTGAATAATATCATTATGTGGATTTTTGCATTTATAGTCGGTGAATAAAGCTATGCTTTGGATTTCGCTACGCGATAGAATCAGACATGAGGAGATCCGTAGATAAACTAGACTAACCGAGTTCAAATTTGAAGTGGCAGTGAGCGGGGCACATAGCTCGAAGAACCAAAGGCCGTTGGGGCAGATAGGTTTTGCATGATTCATCTTCAACTTTCTGAACCACATTACACCATTTCTTTTAGGTTAGGTTTATGGAAAATTGCGTGTTCATTGTGTGTTCATGAACGTGCACAAGAAAACATAGAGTCATTCAGTTGCTCGGTATTCAATACGCTTACTCGCACCAAGTAACGACTTTGCAACGTTGCATAACCAATTACTGTCATTTAATTTGTTCCGAAAAAATACACCCTTGCAATATCTATACAAATAAATAAAATTGGAGTGTCTGTTTGTAATATTAAAAAATAGCCGCTTTTTACTAAGTTGCATTTGGATGTATACACGGTACATATACCAAAATAACATTTTTATTTTTTTCTGTCTGTCTGTCTGTCTGCTTGTTTCGGCTAATCTCTGAAATGGCTGGAGCGATTTTGACGGGTCTTTCACTGGCAGATAGCTGATGTAACAAGGTATAACTGAGGCTACTTTTATTTCAGAAAGACTTTTGTTAAATACCACGCGTACGAAGTCGCGGGTAACAGCTAGTGTATCATGTAAGTTAAGCCAAATAGTAATACGGCCAATAAAAGGTGCACCGCATCGTAAGAGCGTTTTGCATCCAAGTCTCACCAGTTTTGTAAAAAGGGGAATCTACTCGTAATATTTGTCATTTTTTAAAACGATACATTACAAAACGAATGGTTTGTAAAGCGGATGGCCGTACTGTTAAAGAGATTCCACAATATGGCTTGGCTGTTACATATAGATAACAACATTGGACTTTCGCCGTTTTTTTTTTTTTTTTTTTTTTTTGGGGCCCTTTGGTGTTTTGCCAAAGGGTATTTTCACAGTTTTATGATTTGCGATTTTCAAGTTATGGCACGTTTTCTTTATTTTGGTGCTTATTGTTTTTTGTCTCTCTGCTAATGGATACAGAGAGATTTTATATGCGACGCTATATTTTTAGGTGTTGTTGATTCTTTTTAAATTGGAGATAATTGATTTGACGAAATTGTTGAAAGATTTTATGGTAGCACTATTGGTTATTATTTGTTGTAGGTTGTATGGTTCTATGTTCTTATTCTATGTATATTTTGGGGTCGAGTCACCTTCGTCCGTAGGAGAATTAAGTACTCTCGAGATACCCTACACGTGACCCTGGGTGGTGCCAACTAGGTGACAACTCTACTGGTGGTAGGCTTCGGCCGTGGTTAGTCACCACCCACTGAACAAAGCCATGTCGCCAAGCGGCCTAGCCGTGTTCC
The DNA here is from genome assembly GCA_905404115.1 of Pheosia gnoma. NCBI lineage: Eukaryota > Metazoa > Arthropoda > Insecta > Lepidoptera > Notodontidae > Pheosia > Pheosia gnoma. Next base: position 1,938,450 of record FR989916.1, read on the forward strand.
GGCATGATGTTCAGTGTTGCCATTCATGGATGGCGGGTCAGATCAGTTGCGCTGCATGTGCCTAGTGAATGTAGCGTCTCGATCTACTGCCGCCTTCCTACCTAGGCAAGTATGCTCCATCGTAGATCTCATCGTCACTTACCATCAGGTGAGATCGAGATCAAATACTTGCCTATAATGTATAAAAAAAAAATGTAACATGTTTTACATGAGACGATGTATTGTAAATATGATTCGTAAGCCGTATTTTTTCAGGTAAATACGGCAAGAACGATAGCAACGCCGAGAACTCTAACAACGCCTAGTACTTTAACAACACCAAGAACGTTAACAACGCCAAAAACGCTAAGAACTACAACAACTGTAATACCGCCAATAACGATAAAAATGCATAATGTTAATGTTAATGGCACATTAAGCATATCTATTGTTACAGGAGAAGTATAAATATACAGTGTTTTTGTCTTATAAATTACCCTTACTTGTCTTTCTAAAATAAAATATATTTAAAAATATGTAAGTCTTATGGATTTATTATAAATAATAATAATACCAGCCCTTTTTAATGTCCCACTGCTGGGCACGGGCCTCCCCTCAATGCGAGGGGGATAGATTTATTATTAACAGAATATGTTAAAAATAAAACTATAATATGTTTTATTTAAAAATGACTTTAATCTAATACCTGTATTGACAGGGCGTTTTCGGAGACTGAGGTACAAGCGGGCGCAGCGGAACTATCACTGCGCCTGCACCCACGACCGACCGCTCAGTAGTGATCGTCGTTGAATGGAATGCATCCGAATATCAGAATCACAATATTTTTAATCTAATACCTGTATTGACAGGGCGTTTTCGGAGACTGAGGTACAAGCGGGCGCAGCGGAACTATCACTGCGCCTGCACCCACGACCGACCGCTCAGTAGTGATCGTCGTTGAATGGAATGCATCCGAATATCAGAATCACAATATTTTTAATCTAATACCTGTATTGACAGGGCGTTTTCGGAGACTGAGGTACAAGCGGGCGCAGCGGAACTATCACTGCGCCTGCACCCACGACCGACCGCTCAGTAGTGATCGTCGTTGAATGGAATGCATCCGAATATCAGAATCACAATATTTTTAATCTAATACCTGTATTGACAGGGCGTTTTCGGAGACTGAGGTACAAGCGGGCGCAGCGGAACTATCACTGCGCCTGCACCCACGACCGACCGCTCAGTAGTGATCGTCGTTGAATGGAATGCATCCGAATATCAGAATCACAATATTTTTAATCTAATACCTGTATTGACAGGGCGTTTTCGGAGACTGAGGTACAAGCGGGCGCAGCGGAACTATCACTGCGCCTGCACCCACGACCGACCGCTCAGTAGTGATCGTCGTTGAATGGAATGCATCCGAATATCAGAATCACAATATTTTTAATCTAATACCTGTATTGACAGGGCGTTTTCGGAGACTGAGGTACAAGCGGGCGCAGCGGAACTATCACTGCGCCTGCACCCACGACCGACCGCTCAGTAGTGATCGTCGTTGAATGGAATGCATCCGAATATCAGAATCACAATATTTTTAATCTAATACCTGTATTGACAGGGCGTTTTCGGAGACTGAGGTACAAGCGGGCGCAGCGGAACTATCACTGCGCCTGCACCCACGACCGACCGCTCAGTAGTGATCGTCGTTGTATGGAATGCATCCGAATATCAGAATCACAATATTTTTATTCATGTAGACCATTAAGTACAGTAAGTACTTATGAAGCGTCCAAAGATACAAAATGCTAATCTACTACTTACCACCCGTTCGGAATGCCGTTCCTTATGGAGAAGAACGGGCAAGAAACTCCATGGTTGCTCTTTTTTAAAAAGATCTTTTACATTTTAGAGCAGTACATTGTTATAAGTATGTGAGAACAATGTAGGAACGGCTAAGCAGACTTTAGTAGCTGGTCAAAAAAAGAGTACTAACAAAGTATAAAATTACAAGTTAATGGCTACATGGTTCCCACATTTACAAATTACTTCTGTAAATGAAAATAAGAAGGAAGAGTAGAAAAAAAATCTTAATAGGATGCTCGAACAAGGTCATTTATATTCTTGAGGAGCCGGACCAGCATCTAACCAAGCATTTTTATCCTTAAGATAGGAGTTAGCGTTATATAGTCATGAATTATGATTATAATGAGTTATTTTGGTTGCATTTCCTTCAGGGCCCATACCAACGACTATCTCGCGCATGCTCCGAACGTAAACGAATCTGGCATAAGCTATGTCCGCGTATTAGTTTCAACTTTGATTCCAAATCGCTATTAATAAACTTTTGGCCAGAATAAAGTGGATGCTTTGCATTACATTTATCGCGGGATAGGCGTTCATAGCGGTGAAGGAAAACATCGTGAGGAAACCTGCATGCCTGAGAGAAGCCCTCGAAAGTTGTGTGAAGTCCGCCAACCTGCACTGGGCCAGCGCGGTGGACTATAGCCTAATCCCCCTCGCATTGAGGGGAGGCCCATACCCAACAGTGGGACGTTAAAAATGGCTGGTATTATTTATGTTTTATAGGCGTTTATATGACGGATTCGTGGAAACATCGCAGTGTCACGAGTTAAGTGATCGTTGTGACACCTAAGTGTTCAAAAGCTGCTGCTTTCCAACAATGCCACCCTATATTTTAAGAACTTAATCATATCCAATTCAAGTGTTCGTTTGGAATTGTTATCGTTTGGGATTAATGTTGATTTGTGAGTCTCCCACTCCGTTCAGTAATCTTGTCAAGTTAAGATACCGTTATATAATTAACTAGTGTGTCCCAAGAGTCAATGGGCTCTCCTGATATTTTTAATGAGCGTAAGCTAGGTATGTTTTATAACATAATCATCACCCAATTTATTTAGGGGTCAACATAATTATGCTAGCGCAGACTTGGTGCGCGGATTGGAGCTTCAAAAGCGAAGTTGCACGAATGCGCGCGAATTTACGAGAATACGCGTACATTCGCATGTTTTAACGTTTAGGATCATACTACCAAATATAAATTATTAGACACTAGCTGCGCCCCGCGGTGTTACTTGCGATTAAAAAGTATGAAATATTAAAACAAATCTATCCCACGGGAACCAAACATGTTACGGGGATAAAAAGTAGCCTATGTGCTATTCCAGACTATAATCTATCTCTGTGCCAAATTTCATCCAGATCCGTTCAGCCGTTCTGGCGTGATTGAGTAACAAACATCCATCCATCCATCCAAACTTTCACATTTATAATATGAGTGGGATTAACTTCACACCGAGCCACAAAGCAATATCTAAATTCACACTACGTGTAGTTACAGCATCCTAGTACGAGTATAGAAGCAAAGATCCATTTTACCCCATCTAACTTATTGTAAACCATATCTTACCATTCACGTTTATCACATCTGCAGGTACCTATAAGCCGCGACTATGCGTCCGGGACTTTTTTTTTATACATTACAGGCAAGTATTTGATCGCGATCTCACCTGATCGTAAGTGACGATGAGATCTACGATGGAGCATACTTGCCTAGGTAGAAAGGCGGCAGTAGATCGAGACGCTACATTCACTAGGCACATGCAGCGCAACTGATCTGACCCGCCATCCATGAATGGCAACACCGAACATCGTGCCGGAACACGGCTAGGCCGCTTGGCGACATGGCTTTGTTCAGTGGGTGGTGACTAACCACGGCCGAAGCCTAACACCAGTAGAGTTGTCACCTAGTTGGCACCACCCAGGGTCACGTATAGGGTATCTCGAGGGTACTTAATTCTCCTACGGACGAAGGTGACTCGACCCCAAAAAACTACATTGTCAATACACTTCCTATGTTTGATTGCGAAGTTGTACAGCCGAGACATTCTACATAACCGCCGCGCATTTCGGTCAGATGGATTTTCTAAATTGAAAACACATCTTCAAGCTATGTGCCCCGCCCACCGCCACTTCAACTTTGACATTATTTGAGCTAAGTCGGTTATACTAGTTCATCTTCAGATCACCTCATTTCTGATTCTATCGCGAAGCGAAACCCCATGAATAGCTCTTTCCATTTCGCGTTGAGCAAACTTGACCCTTCTTATGAGGCCTATATGTAACCATAGTACAACTAGGATAAGTTGATATGAATATGCTCCGTAAAGAGGATACCATTTTAAAACCTTTTCAATATAAACAATGTGTTATTTAGAGTGTTTTATTTGTCTTATTTAGAGTGTAGTCATAGCGGCACACTGGTGTACTTTAGTTTCAAGTTTGCAACGTCCACCAAGGCAATAAAACCACATATTCTGGTAACCCTGTACTTTATTAGCTGCACAACACAATCAAATAAAACTAATTTTAAGAATTTTATCGCGGTTTATTTTTTGATTTTACGTTCCCGACGTTTCGGCTGCTTTACAGCAACCATCTTATCTATGGCAACCATGGTCACGGGAGGACTGAGGTGGTTGACGTCCTAGTGTCATAGTTTGACGGGTTAGAATTAGTTTTATTTCAATGTGTAGTATTCGCGTAAATCACAACACAACCCTGATATGTAGCAATACTGTGTACTGATAGCATTGCAACGGGCGGTGTTTATAAAAAAGGTTCGTAGCTACACCGTCTCCGTTACTATTCGAGTAAACCATTGTTTCTTTTTTAATATAATAAAATAAAAACTATTTATTACCTAAATAGAAATACTGAAAAAAAAAATTGAGCATTTACAATTAAAGTTAAAGTAAAAAAGGAAAAAAAAAGGAAAGGAAAACAAAAAAGTCTATTTAAATTTTCTACGACGCGGGATAAAGAAAAAATATATTGATATTAAACATGGCGGGTTATCTACAGGATCTATGATTGATCATAAAATTATTTCATAAAAAGTTATATTTCTTAACGAAGTAGACAAGAGTAATAGAGAAGTTAAACAGTGGAGACTTCCTGTCCTATGTCGTAGAGAATTTAAATAAAAGACTTTTATAGGTTTTAGGTTCAAGTTTACCAACAATGATATAGGTATCTTTACTTGATCCTTCCCACAGTGCATAATACTATTAATGTATTAAACTAAGCGATGCGTAATAGGTTTTTGCTTTCTATCAAATATTGGCATGATTGTGTAAAATATTATAAACCCCATGATGGTCGGTGATAATATATTTTTATTTTTTCTCCATCTAGTGGTGTAAGTGAGAACTTGGGCGGTCGTTCTAATGCAATACTAAATTTCGTTATGTAGATATAAACTAGATGGCGCTTTAAGAAATTTACATCACATAATTCGATGGTCTAAAAGACAATGATACGTATTTTTTTAGGAGAGCAGTTAAAAGATTGACATACTTTAAGCAGTTAGCAAGTAGGTATACAGGTAGATTACTTATACATGTTTAAGAAATATACCCATCCCTGAAGTATACTAAATTTAGTAAGCTGACTTATTCACTTAACCTTATTGTGAACCAACTACTCACATGTGCGAACTTGCAAGGAATGGTACACGCTACCGGCGTCTTTGTTCCCCGTTGACTTCAATCTGGATAATATGGTAGGCTTCGGCCGTGGTTAGTCACCACCCACTGAACAAAGCCATGTCGCCAAGCGGCCTAGCCGTGTTCCGGCATGATGTTCGGTGTTGCCATTCATGGATGGCGGGTCACATCAGTTGCGCTGCATGTGCCTAGTGAATGTAGCGTCTCGATCTACTGCCGCCTTCCTACCTAGGCAAGTATGCTCCATCGTAGATCTCATCGTCACTTACCATCAGGTGAGATCGAGATCAAATACTTGCCTATAAACTAATAAAAAAAATAAAAAACTCACTAAGAACAATTTAATGAGCCACACATGCGATACGTCTGCTGCAAATTTTAATGTACCTATTTGGATAGTTTGCAGACTGTTAGATTGCATCATCAAGTCGAAGTTATCATATTACTACATAGTTACCAAATTCATAGAACGCGTCAATTTTCAAGTCGATCGAAATCTGAATAAATTAACCAATTTTACGAGAAATCCCTACCCCCGACTGGAAGAGATCTGATGTTCTTGAAACGTCAGAACAGATCATCACCAAACACACGAACTATCCTGATTGAATCAGTCGAATAAAAAAAACACGTTCAAGACGCTCCAAACGTTTGGGTGCTACGATGCCACAGACAGACACACAAACAGACAGACATGGGTTAAAACATTAAATGACAATAATATGGCCAAAAGACGGTAATAAAAAATAATCAAATATCCTAAAAACCTTGTACGTATATTCCCCATACCTATTTGAAGAACATTTTCATAGTAAAAAAAATCTAACTGACTAGACGCTCCGAGACTCGTTTCAAATCTGTTGTAGGGTGAGGACCACAGATCACGGGAGATATGCCGTGCGGTTCAAAATGTATGGGAACTCGCTGTCTCCATTTTGTTCCCCACTACTCGCCACAAATACACATGCAATTCCATAAAACCAACCAATACGAAGTCTCACACACACACGCGTGCCAATAATTCGGTGCGTGCTGCGTCGTCGCCGCATACAGCGGCCGTGCCACGCGACGCACCAGTTTATTCAAAGTATCGTTAGACGATCTGTCCATTGCCTCGTACATTCACTCAGTAGCGAACATAGGTGGTAATTAAAGAGCCATGTATTTTGTACAAAAAATAAAAAGTCGTTGTGTTACATAAAAACTAAAATAACATAATAAAGGCAACGAATATTTTTTGATTTGTTTTTTTTAATGATTTTAAAGACGAATATAATAAAGTACTGAATACTTATTGGTGAAATGAGACCCATATTTAGTGCAGTTCACTTTGCGGCTAGTATTTCTGCACACAACCACGGAACAACACGGCATTTAAAAAAAAAGCTAGAGCACCGATACCGACGTGCAGTTGTAGTTGGCTGACGGCGAAAACTCTATGTGAGTGCAATTTGCACCACCTGTGTTCGCAAATCCACCGCTTTCATAACATATCTCCTCTCATATATCTGTGGTGAGGACGTTTATTCCCAGTGACTCAGTCATCCCACTAATATTATAAATGTGAAAGTTTGGATGGATGCATGTTTGTAATTCAATCACGCCAGAACGGCTGAACGGATATAGATCAAACTTGGCACAGAGATGGATTATTGTCTGGAATATGGCTACTTTTTATCCCGGCAAAATGTATGGTTCACGTGGGATAGATTTATTTTAATTTTTCATGGCGCAAAGGATCGACATGATTTTTTGCATAAGTAGTGGTAGTTTAGGGGTCAGAAAATGACATAGGGACATACTTTTTAATCGCGTGCAACACCGCGGGGCGCAGCTAGTATCATATATGCCGCCCCTAGGGACCTCCACACATCATGGTCCTTTGTACTCTCAATTTAATACCTTATTTTCCACATGAAAGCTATTTATTCTCAAACAAACCGGGCACCAGGACTTTAGTCGGCAGTCGGCTAGTGTTTGCAGCGGTGGCGCGTCTATTTACCTCAGCTGTTTGCCATGCCATCTTCATTCCTCGACCGCTAGCTGTTTGGCGAGCCATTGCAAACCTATGTTTATTGAAAGTTTATGAGTTACAGAGTTTGGATTGAAATTAATTAGCTTATGCTTTTCAGTGGCGAGTAACTAGTTTGTGTACGTTTCGACGTCATGTATAATATCAGTTAGCCTACAATGTGGAATAGGTGTTACAAGCATCAAGAACTAACATCGTACTTATTAACTACTAGCTGCGCCCCGCGGTGTTGCCCGCGATTAAAAAGTATGTTCTTTTCCTCTATGTCCTTTTGCAAATGCACGGTTCCTGTATGCTATCCCATAGGAAACGTGCATTTTTCCGGGATAAAAAATCATTCGGTCATTTTCCGACCCCTAAACGGTAGTTTAGCAGAGCAAAGCAAAGCAAAGGATTCGTAGTGGTAACTACGAATCCTTTGCTCTACGAAAAATTAAAACAAATGTGTCCCACGGGAACCATACATTTTACCGGGATAAAAAGCCTATGTGCTATTCCAGACTATAATCTATGTCTGTGCCAAATTTCATCCAGATCCGTTTTGCCGTTCTGGCGTGATTGAGTAACAAACATCCATCCATCCAAACTTTCACATTTACAATATAAGTTCAGCAGGCGGTGAAAATACTGCAAGAATATGGAAAGATAACTGGGACTATGGACTGAGGACTGGATGGACATGGGATGGGAATTTTTGAAAGGGTTGCGGACACGTGCCATAATCAGCTTTTATCAAATTACTATTGGCAGGTGGTGACTCGCCGCTCTTTAGGTGGGCCCCTTAAATTTTTTTTTTTTTTTTTTTTCTTAGCCTAAGTTGGAAAACCGTATCACACTATATTCCGAATATATTGGGAAGTTCAACATATTGAATGTTCAACATATTGGGGTGATCAAGTTTCAGGAATTTTGTATATTTATATTGTATATAAGTATTGTAACAAGCTACCAGCGTCTTTGTTCCCCGTCGACTAAAATCTGGGTGTTTTCTAGTCGAGAGTGAACAGGTACATTCTGGGCAAGTATGCTCCATCGTAGATCTCATCGTCACTTACCATCAGGTGAGATCGAGATCAAATACTTGCCTATAATGTAATAAAAATAAACCCAATAGATTATAGATTAACAAGCTTATTGTATCAAACATAACCAAAGATTAGAACCATTCAACGTACTACTTTAACGATACCACGTTATCATTACGATTGCTCCAGCTATAGCCTGACCTTTCGGTAAACTGCCTCTTTAGATGAAAGCTCAAGTTAATTGGTCCAAATAAGGCCCTGTTTAGTAGAAGGGGCTTTAAGTAGCCACTCAAAATATTCGAGAGCTCTTTTTGGGATTACATTTTTAATGTTAAGAATCATTTAAAAACTTCGGTTTCTATGTATAGGCCACCAGACTGAAGGTCCAATGACCTCAGCCAGGTAGCTGGTATATGATAGACTAGAGTACCACATGATAGGAACCAATAACGTGAAAGAGGAGGGGCGTATACCTAGCACAGACTTGTTTAGAAGTAACGTTGCCACTGGCAATTAAAACCACTTTTTCAATGCATCTGTGGTAAATGTTACCACATAAATGGTCCGGCATAGACCAAGAAGTTCTGGACATAGTTTTGTTTGTGTGTGTGCGTGAGTGCGAGCCGAAACGTTGGGAACGTAAAACAGAAAATAAACGCGATAAAATCCTTAAAATAAGTTTTATTTCAATCAAGACAACATGTAAGATGGGTACCTTCTCTCTTCGGTCGTTCTCTCATGACTGAGGATCGTGATCATCACGGCAGCGCTTTGGATCGGACGAACTGTCTCCATCGGCTCCGGTCTGTGGCCATCTTCACCGCGGCGTAGAAGCGGGACGTTGGTGTTTCTTTCAGTTGGTCAGACCACCTGGTCGGGGACCGGCCTCGTGAACGTTTCCCTTCTACGTTTCCCACCACAATGAGCTTTTCTAAGCTGCTGTCGCCACGTCTGGCGATGTGGCCAAAATAGCTCAGTACGTAAGATGGGTAACTTGGTAGGTATGAAAACGCGCTATGTAAATTTTCGGAGCACGTAATATATATACACGATCCTGACAATAACCGCCAGGCATACCAGCCGCCTGGCTGCAAGATCTTCCCTTTTCCGCCAAATTACCATCTAATGCAACTAAAGTTTGCGAATTCCTCAAAGCATGTTAACTTTTTCTTTTCAGATATAATGTCGTTCCTATCCAAATATATAACGGTTGATAAATCACACAGTTGTTAAATCAAAGAAGAAAGCCAGAAATTCCACAAGATCCGGTGGTACACGCGATTAAAAGATTTGCCTCGCGTTAGAACCACAAAGAACGTTATAAATGGCTACGGTGGCGTTTCTTCGTGCTGATTTTTTTTTTTGGATTACATCGCATAGGGATGCTGGATGTGACAAGACATAAAAATATAAAGATATTTTTAAAGCCTTTATGTCTAATACTGGCGACATATTAACACACAGAGATAAGAAAGCGTCTGTGTCTCCGCTTTTGATTAGAAAAGGATAAAATAAAGAACTTGGTGATATTTCCATCATCTTTAATCGGTCATCTACATTGAGCCTCACAAGATAAAGATAAACATTTATTTAGATACTAGCTGTTGCCCGCGACTTCGTCCGCGTGGTATTTAACAAAGACAACCGTTTACAACAGCCTGCTCGCGTGTTCTGAGCCCGTGGGACGCATTGCAGGTTGTTGCTATCAAACTTAATCAGGCGCTACGCTGCAACATTGGTTTTAATTTTTTTTCGTGAGATCCTTTTTTTTTTCTAAAATAAAAGTAGCCTAAGTTACTCCTTGTTACATCAGCTATGTGCCAGTGAAAGTCCGGTCAAAATCGGTCCAGCCATTTCAGAGATTAGCCGGAACAAACAGACAGACAGACAGACAAAAATTTAAAAAAATGTTGTTTCGGTATAGGTAACATGTATACATCCAAATGCACTTAGTAAAAAGCGGTTATTTTAATATTACAAACAGACACTCCAATTTTATTTATATGTATAGATAATAATATAAGATACCATGACAGTAGTAATTGGCTACAACAACAGCAGAGTTACCTAAGCCCATGAATAACTAGTGCCCAATGCTGGGCAAAGAATTCTTTATCTGTTGATGGGACATTCAAGCGTCAATAGTCAGGTCATACTTTCACTATTGACGCGAGTTTATTCCTAGCTCAAGCATTATAATTTTATTTGTTGAGTAAAAGAGTCTCCTAGTGTAATGTTACATGATGCCCAGCGGGACTGGCAGCTGTGGTTGGTAACTTTTATATACCTTTTTTAGTGAACACTGACACCGCGTTTCAGACATGTATGGATATTCTTCAATTATATGCAGCGTTGTAGTCAGCGCCATCTATTTTTGGCGTAGAGAATAAGGTGCTTGTTGCGAGGTTGTAAGCGTCGCCGCGGGTGTCCTAAGTTCGTTATCGAACTATTTGGACTACCTGTAATATTAGGTTTGGTTTCTAAAAAAAATCAGGTTTCTGACTGTTTTTATTGACTTTCATAGATAGCTAATGATAACTAGGTACTTCAGCTTTATTTGGCTTAGTTTTTTTAGTTTCCATTGCATTTTAAAATTCTCCATGCACTTAACACAAGATTACTAATGCAAAGATCCAAAAACTAATATATCTCTTCCATAATATTAATATTATTTTATTTCAATGTACCAAAGTTTTTGTGGAGCGTCCACGAATTTGGAACAAAAAAATGTTTGTTATAATATATTGTTCGTGACTTTCTTCTACACTTAACACAAGATTACTAATGCAAAGATCCAAAAACTAATATATCTCTTCCATAACATTAATATTATTTTATTTCAATGTACCAAAGTTTTTGTGGAGCGTCCACGAATTTGGAACAAAAAAATATTTGTTATAATATATAGCAGACAGTTGAAAAAATCTGGAATGATAGTACTGCTTTTGTGCCTTGTGTGTATTAGCTAAGACGACGTGTTAGAAATGTTTGATCTTGTTTCCCAACCAAAGTTCTCGAAGTACTATGGCTATTGTGTACGTTTTGTTGGTTTAATGTCGAAGAATTTATTGCTTGTGAAAACCTTGTCTGGTTCTCAGAATCAATACCTGTAAAGACTTTAATATTATATCCACGTTTCATGGAGCATTTTCACTGAGTTGACATTTTAAAGTCTCCTTCGATCCCGCCCAGCTTACTTGTTAACTTGCGTACTGTTCATATGTAAACCGGGCAGTAGTGGAAGTTTTTGTAGCTAACAAAATCACTGTTCAAGGAATAAATTCAAGTAAAAGTTTACGCAATGAGAATGTAACACTAAACGTTGTACTAATAGCATACCAACATCAACATAATATTCACACGACTTGAAACGACGACATCGCGTCGTGTCAAGTTGATACGACACAACAAATTACTTCGAGCAAACTCGGGATCTCCTTCAATTAAGCATCGCAAATAAGGACTTAATGTAATACGGCCTGTGATTAATTGCGTCGCTCTTAGGATGGCCGCCCACGAGCCGGGGCGAAGACGCTATATCGCGCGCTATCGCCTGGTAATTTTTTTTTTTATTTCCACCGTATTTAGTTGTTAATTTTATCTTGTTTAAGTACACTTAAGCAGTGATAGCCAAGTTGGTAGAACGTTTGCCTCAGTAACGAGTATCGCAGGTTCAAACAACGGCTCGCACCTCTGGGATTTCTGGATTTCATGTGCGAATCTCATTTTCAACCATGATTATCACTTGCTAAACGGCGAAGGAAAACATCGCGAGGAAACCTGCATGTCTGAGAGAACCCCTCGAAAGAAGTGTGAAGTCTGCCAACCCGCACTGGGCCAGCGTGGTGGACTATGGCCTAATCCCCCTCACATTATGAGGAGGCCCGTGCCCAACAGTGGGACATTAAAAGGGCTGGTATTATTATTAAGTACACTCGACTACACTCAGTCCTCATATGAATGAGAGGAGTGTACTCCAGTGTACATCGATCCTGGGAGATATTTTGTGCTATACCACGCTTTGCTCTGACGTATTGGTTCCTCAATACCACCTGTTTGTGAATTCCACTTCTACGAGAGAACAGGTTTTCTCAGGTTATGTTTCAAGCTATGACTGTTATAATTTTATGTCAATGTAATTATATCACCGTGTAATACCTAGATCTTGATAATACTGAATTACAGATGGGAAATGTGACATATAATTTTTTTCTGTTACATTGTACAAGTTGACACATACTATGTTTACGTTCAACGCGACAAGAGCATGGCCATTTTTTCATGACTACGGGATTAGGTTAAGTCAGTGGGAACCCAGCTTAAGGTACACTCGTATTTGCACAGAAATGTGTCATTTCTTATGAGGCCGTATATGGAGGTAAATGATCTTGAGTAACGTATGTTATTTAGGAAGGTAATATTGTATTACAACGGAGAAGAGAGTCGGGTTATGAAATATGCCAACATCATAATTATAGACTGAAGTACAAGTGGCCATATCCTAAACCCTACACGGGAATTGATAAAGTTGCTTCTGAAAAAAAAACCACACTATATTATTGCACCATGCCCATAATGTCGCTAATCAGGATCAAGTCCTCGGGAAATAAAAAAAGTGCCAAGTACTTTGTAAAAATTAAAGATTTATTTTTGTGTAAATTAATGTAACATAAACTATAATTAATAGCATGATACAATAATACCTATGCTACGACAGATATTGTTTTCCGTGACATAGCGACACGTGATTGACTCAAGACTACATCACGGCCATCTTCGACCAATAAGCGATGATCAATCTATTGAAGATTCAATCCATGAGCACTGCTCGTGACGTAGTGTTGAACCTTCATACTACTACCTGGTGTTGCATATAATTATACCATGATAAGTAGTGGATTAACAACATACTTTTACCATAAGGTCGGGCATAGGGTCTAAAGTTCAACCCTGTTCTGATTGCTGAAAGGAGTTTGGTATGGGGCTGCCACCCCAACCATTTTGTGCAGCTAACTAAAACCAGTATCCAATTTAGTGCTAACAAATTATACGTACTAATGACTTGGATGTGAGAATAACACAAGCTCAGTGTTTGACTTTGGATGCGGTACCCACGGAGATTGTACCACCAACTGTGCACTGTGATTCCCAGTAAGCCCTGACGTCATCACGGTGGGCGTGGCCTCGGTCAGTCTGCCGGTCGTAGTCCTTTTAGGTGGAAGCGCAAGGTCAGGGCGCGAAATTCAAATTGTAAATGGTTTTTATTTTTTTACGAACAATTTGGACATCTTTACGATGTAATTTAGTTTTTTGCGATATTAGCATTCTGCATTGGATGTCTCGATGTATTAAGTTTGCTTAAAAAAATACCTAAAGCGATATAATACTCCAAGGTTTGTAAAAACCGGTTTTTGACATTTTGAATTTCGCGCCCTGACCTTGCGCTTCCCCCTTAAACAGTAAGCTCGCGTTTGCATCCCAGTTTCTTATATTTCAGTTTTACTACTCGACTTATCATAACGCTAGAGGCTAAAGGCGTCCTAGACTATCACACTTACTATCACTACTCATAACAAAAACTTTGCCCCTGTGAATCCTTTGAATCTAGTCATCATCAATTAACAAATTTCTTCTAATGTTTTTAACAAATAGGTACCGACTTATCTAAACTCATTTTGGTGTTGTTGTTCATATATATATGTGTATTCTAATACTCAAATGTATGTGTCTCGGAGCTAAAAAAAAACATGAATACTGATCTCATAAGTTTTCCATTCAATGAAAAAAAAACCTGCTGAAAACATCACATCCATACTTTTATGATTTGTAGGTGAATGTCAAGGCTCCTGCTTAATTGGGATGCGGCTTACTGCTTCCATCGGCCGCCATTTTTTAAGCCATAATGACCTATCAGCCGCTAAATTCGACGATGTTTCTAGATTGCATCTTATCAATAATAATGAACAGGTTAGTGATTATGGTTTCAGAAAATGGAAACTGTTTAACATAGTTCTACAATTTAGATCTTGAAACTAGACTATCAAATCCAGCTACGCCAAAGTCGACTTTATTGAACTTTAATACATATATAATATCGCCGCACGAACACACCAACTATACGGTCCCACACTAAGTAACGCCTTGTATTATGGGTACCGGTACAATGGACTGGGGGCGAACCCAGTATAAATTACTTATATAGATATTAAACATCTGTGATTTGGGAACAAACATTCGTGCTCATCACACAAAGTTTGTCCTTACCAGGATTCGAATCCGGGACCATCGGCACAGACAGCAGGGTCACTACCAACTGCGCTAGTCAGGCCGTCAAAAACCATAGCAGTAATAATCTCTATAGAGTTAGCGATTTCGACCAGCGATAATGTTTCCTTAAGTATACTTACATATTGTTACATCTTATGTCTTTCACCAAAATTAATACTGTCTTAATCAAATTAAGCTATGAAAGGTTCGATGAATGAAATTTATCGTAAAGATTTAATCCGAAAGCCACTTAAACAGAGTTTGTCTGTAGCCCAACTTGAGCCGTTAATTACTCAAGTTTTACACAGATAACAGGTTTATTTCCACCGTTTACGTAGACAATGCTGACGAAATTAATTACAAGTTTATTTTAAAACGATTTTAAATCACTTCATCGGTCATATCACCATGGTTTAACTTGGATGATTAATCGCCTTATAGTCATTAACCGTCTATGTTAAACTATTAACGCGAGTCCTCAGGACTAGAGCCGTGGCCAGGAATTAGGAATTAACGTAGGAGATAAGAGGGGGGGGGGGGGGGGAGTTAGTCATTATAATGTAGTCCAAGAAGAGTAACCGCTACAATATAACATTCATATCAATTTAGGGTTGCTACAGTACTGCCAAACAACACACTCGAATAATATCTAAACTAGCTCTTGCCTGCGGCGCCTCAATTAAAAAAGCATAAAGAACTCAAGAATAAACGACTATCTTCCAATTAGTGACAGAATTGTCAGAATCCGATCAGTGGATCCGGATATAACCTCCCACATCCGAACACACAGAATCAGAATCAGAATATTTTTCATTCACGTAGACCATTATGTACAGTACTTATGAATCGTCAAAAGTTACAAAAATATTACATATACTAACAAACTTGACCTTTTCATAATATTAGCACCTATAGTTTTTTTACAACTGTATAAATCACATAATATTTACGATTAAAGTTTAAGTAAATAGGAAACCAAATAACACATCAAACTAGGTATCAAAAACACCTTGCCCGCGTGGGATGATAACAAAAAAAAACAAAAACCTAATAAAATGATGTAACGTGAGAATGTTTTGTAAAAATATAGATTTAAATACCTAGCTGCTGAAAAACAAATAACGTTGCACGGAAACCTCATTGACTAACTTGCCTCGCATTTGCCTCAAAGTACCTGAAGAACAATCTCTCTTATGCTATAAGCTTAGACAAGTCTCCACATCACAAAAGCCCGTAACTCTATAAGTACGTGCTTCGTTTTCGTGAGTAGGTACTCGTAGGTAGGCGAAGTGTAGCCAAAGTTATGTTGAACAAAGTTTCTCTACCTCCCTCTTGCATGTTGCCAACTATGGTTTTTATAACCATAAGTAGTTTTGTATAGAGATGCGCCTAGCGTAGACTTTTAACCGAATCGAATACCGAACATTATTCGGTTTAGCGTTTATCGAACGGAATATTCGGTCGAATTATTCGGTTTAATTTACGCCATCTTTGGTTACGTACACGAGTTAGTGCTTACTCGCATGGCGTCGGGTGATCGAGCAACTTTTGCTCGCTCGCTTCTTACCGCTTTATTTGTATAGTACATACATCTCATATGAGTGACCTAAGACTATACGAAGCTTGCTTTAGTATTTATTGATTAACTATCCGAATGCCTGATGGAATTTCCCACGACGTAAATAATTTAATTTAAATCAAGCGCCACGACTCATCATAGTGAGCTTCACGACGACTCACATTGAGCATCGCGACGGCTCATATTGAGCATCGCGATAACTCATAGTGAGCATCACCACGCCTAATAGTGACAGTCGCGACACCTAAAAGTGAGCGGCGCAACGCCTTATAGTGAGCATAGCGGCGCCTAATAGTGAGCGTCGCGATGCCTATAGCGAGCGTCGCGTCGTGGCGCCCTATAGTGAGCTTCACGGCGTCTCATTTCGTACGTGACGCCATTGATAGTGTTTTGTTTTTTATTGTTTTCCTTTTTCCTCGTATATTTTTTTTATCTCTATAATTTCGAAACGTAGCGTGTCGTTGGCGTGTCCAGTTTTATAAAAAACTTGAAGATGATTTCCAATTATATTTTGAATTCGCAAGCGCTGTCTTGTCCAAATTCCTATACGATAAAGCCTTTTCGGTTTTGCCAAAAGTTTTCCTTTTTCCGGACAACTATTTAAATTTTTCTTTCCCAGAATTCTGATTCACTCGAACAAACATTGCAAAACAAAGCCTAATCGATCCAAACGTTCTCAAATGGTGGGCTACATAATAAGCGAGTAACTTTTGTGTGTGACATGAATGAATGAGGTGAAACTTTGCAACTGAAATGCCGTTTGATAAGTTGATGAAAGTTTTTCCAACGTAGAATGTAATTTATTATATTCGCCTGGACAAAAATGACTCGAGCCAAAGTTTCAAAAGCGGAAAAAAAGATTTTTTTTTAATAACTAACCGTTGTTTCGTGACTGCGTGCGCTGAAATCTAAATCGGTACCTAATAACCCGACCGGATAAAGAGTTGTAGAGTTAATAGTGCCTAATTAGGCCCTACTGTCAACATGCTGAAATATATAAGTTGTAGCGAATATAGAGTGACATATGTTAACAGATATATCAGCCAGTTGATGACGATGATGTATAAAATAATTGTGTAAATGATATTGATTTCTTATATTTACGCGAATACTACACATTGAAATAAAACTAATCTTACGGATTTTATCGCGTTTTTTATATTTTTTTACGTTCCCGACGTTTCGGCTGCTTTACAGCAACCATTGTCACGGGAGGACTGAGGTGGTTGACGTCCTAGTGTCATAGTTTGAACCGGGGTACCCTCATATTTAGCTATTTAAAGGACAAGCTGACATATTTTCAATCATACAATTCACTTGCAACATTGATTGCAATCATCACATTGAACAATACAACTATATGCTGTATACATACAGTATACTTTTGCGAACGGTGATAAAAGGAAGCTTACACTATTCTGAAACTTCTATCATTACTACTCAAATTAATTGATTGGAAAAAATGAATCTTACGTAAAGACGTTAAGCACAAGAATGCATTATCGTTTTACTTCTACAATCATCCTGCCATATGTTTCGATGATTTGCATCTTAACGCCTCAACACAGATCACATTTTGCTGCGAAATAATTCTGATGAAACTGACATTCCACAGCTCTCCCATCCACTTTTCACGAATAAAAATGTAAATACAAAATGTAGGGGCCCCGGCAAATGGTCCTGCCTTATGAATTATTTAACGCAGCGAATAAAATTAAGGTTTCACCTGAGGTATGTTGGGTTTACACTTTAAGGTGTGCGGTAGCTCTAATTGGATGTTATTTAGTCGGTACAGACATTACAATATAGCAAGATTCAAGCCCTGGACGCGATGTGGTGATAGCCCTACATTCATTTATAAAAAAGAAAAATAGGTATTATATTTAATATAATAATAACAGCCCTTTTAACGTTGCACTGTTTGACACGGGCATCCCCTCAATGCAAGAGGGATGAGGCCATAGTCCACCACGCTGGCCCAGTGCGGGTTGGTTCTTTCGAGGGGTTTTCTCCGTCATGTAAGTTTCCTCACGATGTTTTCCTTCACCCTTTAGCAAGTCATAATCAAAATGAGATTCGCACATGAAATCCCAGAGGTGCGAGCCGGGCTTGAATCCGCGATCCTCGTTACCGAGGCAAGCATTCTACCAACATGGCTATCACTGCTATTTAAAAATTAAAATATTTAAATTTTATTTTAAATTAAATATAATAGTGTATCACTATTAGTAGGTTTGTCTGTACAGTCGCAAACATTAATTCAGGACTCAATACCATAAGAGCTATTATTTTTATTGACGTGACTAGGGGGAACTATTCTCAGATATATTTTTTTTTATACATTTATAGGCAAGTATTTGATCTCGATCTCACCTGAGGGTAAGTGACGATGAGATCTACGATGGAGCATACTTGCCTAGGTAGGAAGGCGGCAGTAGATCGAGACGCTACATTCACTAGGCCCATGCAGCGCAACTGATCTGACCCGCCATCCATGAATGGCAACACCGAACATCATGCCGGAACACGGCTAGGCCGCTTGGCGACATGGCTTTGTTCAGTGGGTGGTGGCTAACCTCGGCCGAAGCCTACCACCAGTAGAGTTGTCACCTAGTTGGCACCACCCAGGGTCACGTGTAGGGTATCTCGAGGGTACTTAATTCTCCTACGGACGAAGGTTACTCGACCCCAAGATTGCGACATACTAACTGTATGTCCACGACCTTATTCAATTATAAGTGTCGTAGAACATATTTAGGAAATGGGTCCCATATTAATTTTCGCTACGGTACCTACATTGCAAATATTATCGCAACATATTGCTGTGGGCTATTTGACCTACTTTTAACAGCCTTGAATTCTTAACAAGTGCTTTTAGATCTGTCGTGTCGGTGTCTCCATTTGTGTGTCTCTATTTTTGATTCTTATATTTACGCGAATACTACACATTGAAATAAAACTATTAAATACGATATAATAAACGCGATAAAATCCGTAAGATTACGATATAACAAACGCGATTAAATCCATAACATTAGTTTTATTTCAACGTGTGTGTGTGTGTGTGTTTTTCATACTAATTTCCACGGCCTTTTCTCTATTGGATAACATATTTTTAGAGTCCAAAGATAGGGGTTCTATATGTCATCACGGTATGGCCGTTTGCGTTGAGCTCCAGTGTAAAATCGATAGTCACGCCGGCGGAGCCGCGAGCAAAAGTTATTATCTTGTAATAACGTTAAAATGCAAATTAATGTTTCGCAACGAGGAATCTTGCGGTGCACTGCAAATTGTGCATCCGGGAACGTTCGCACTGAAACACTGAATCATGCATGGTATAATAATGTATCGAGGGTCCAGTACACAATGATGCTAAGTGCACGATCGGTAATTTTTCACGAGAGCAGTTTAAAGTTTGTCAAATTTTACACAGTTGGCAAAAATAAAATATTATGTTTTTTTTAGTTTCACCACTTGTTAGAGTATCTATCTATAATAATATAATATACCCAGACAAACACACCAACTATACAGCCTCACACTAAGCAACGCTTCTATTATGGGTACCGTACAATGGACTGAGGGCAAATTAAGTATATAATACTTATACAGATACTAAACATCCATGACTCGGGTACAAACATTTGTGCTTATCACACAAAGTTTGTTCGTAGAAGGATTGGGGGCACAAATGTCAGACCTGAAAAATGGGCGCTCTGGTGAGCGCAAATGGTGCAACATGTTCATTTAGTACGATTGGCATTAAAATGTTAAAAACCAACAAAAATGCACTTAGCATGCTTGTCTTCTAGACCGTCAATATTATGCTACATATTATTATTATACCATGTGTTGAATATGTAACGCTGAAGGTTGCACTCCGTGCTTCATAATAAAGTAGGTATTGTACGTTGATACGGGAAAACGTACCGTATAATAGTAATTAAAGTAAGTTCAAATTACTATATGTTAAAAAAAATGACTTTGGTAGTTTAATTATTTATTGTTTACTGGAAAAAACTAAACGTCACGCGTTATTGCGTGTAACGAAACGTATTAAAAAAGTCCAATCAAATAATATTGTAAAATAATAATAGCCGTAGACCCGACTAGCGTAGTTGGTAGTGACCCTGCTTTCTGTGCCTGGTAGAAACAAACTTTGTGTGATGAGTACGAATGTTTGTACCCGGGTCATGGATGCTTAATATCTATATAAGTATTATATTATACTGAGTTCGCCCTCAGCCCATTGTATGGTGCCCATCATACAAGCGTTGCTTAGTGTGGGAGCATATTGGTGTGTTCTTCTGGCGATATTTATTTATTTCATACTTTTTACTTGGCGCAATTATTGTCATCGCCTTCGAAAAAGTAAACACTTTTATGAATTAGAGCATAACAAGCAGTTATAAAAGCAAAAAGCAGTTTGCTTGTGAGACTACCTTTACGAGAATGAAAAATGAAAAATACATTTATTTATTTACTTATTGGTGGATTTTGTCCTTATACAGGTTGATTCAGAAAGGGTATACTAAGCCTTGAACCTTACCTTCTTATGCGCATGCATAATCATTATGTGATGTCACAATTTTGATGATTAAATTAAAAAAAATATTCACTAAAAATCATTACTGTAATTTTTGTTGGGAGCAAAATTTATTTTTAAATCGAAATATCGAATTTCTGACTCCACATAATGATTCCAATGTGCTAAATATGTGCAGGTTCAAAGGATAATATACCCTTTCTGTGCCACCTGTATACTAAATCAATAGGAATTCAAAATAATCACTATTCTTTGTACATACGCTACTACTGAAAACTGACTTTTCGGTACAAATTTTATTAATTGCCTTTTTTTTTTATTACATTATAGGCAAGTATTTGATCTCGAACTCACCTGATGGTAAGTGACGATGAGATCTACGATGGAACATACTTGCCAAGGTAGGAAGGCGGCAGTAGATAGAGACGCTACATTCACTAGGCACATGCAGCGCAACTGATCTGACCCGCCATCCATGAATGGCAACACCGAAAATCATGCCGGAACACGGCTAGGCCGCTTGGCGACATGGCTTTGTTCAGTGGGTGGTGACTAGCCACGGCCGAAGCCTACCACCAGTAGAGTTGTCACCTGGTTGGCACCACCCAGGGACACCCTCTCTTAAAGTGCTCACAAAAGACAGTAGACTAAATTAAATCATCCCCGGACTCAAACCCAAACTTATCACTAATTAGGTTCCTTGAAAAATCCAACCTAAAGTTTATTCGGACAGTAAATAATTTGTCTTGTAAATTTTCGGATTGCAAGGACTTTCGTTTTAAGCCTTTGAGGTGTGCGGCCTTAACGTTCAACTTTATTTGCTTTTTAGAATTTGAGGGTACGGTACGGTACCTTATCTCTTAGTTCTATCCAAAATCTAACTTAGTTTCTTGTGTTATTTTACAGCAACATTTATGACCAGTCAACAAAGGCACTTTAAAAAAAAGCCCTCTACAACATTTTGTATATAATATAATAATACCAGCCCTTTTAATGTCCCACTGTTCAGCACGGGCCTCTCGTCAATGCGAGGGGGTTAGGCCATAGTCCACCACGCTGGCCCAGTGCGGGTTGGCAAACTTCACACGTATTTCGAGGGGTCCTTTCAGACATGCAGGTTTCCTCGCGATGATTTCCTTCACCGTTAAGCAGGTGATAATCATGGTTGAAAATAAGATTGGCACATGAAAATCCGGAAATCCCTGAGGTGCGAGCTAGGGTTTGAACCTGCGATCCTCGCTACCGAGACAAGCGTTCTACCAACTTGGCTATCACTGCTTACATTTTGCGTTATAAATAATTTTATAGATCGCGGTTATCCCGTCAATTGTGTCCCAGCATGTATGAAAGAAATAATTGAATAGGTATATTAAACAAGGAAAACAACTCCAAGGCCTTAACTCTCGTTAAGAAGACGTTAATGAATGAATCCAAACAGCGTCGTCAGCCGATTAACTTAGAAACTTGTTTGTTTGCTACGGAAGCTTGTGTTCTTCTTTGAGTGTGTCATCCAACCAGAATAAAGAATGATTACTGGAAAGAGCATGATAATAGCCCACGCATTGCTCCACATTTTCACACATATAAGGAGATTCATAGGCAATATCAACCAAAAAGCGTCACCGCTGCCGCACTGTAAAGCGGCTTAGCTTCGTGAAATACATAATTAAAAATGTCGACTTATGCTATTTTGCGCGTACGAAACAAATTGTAAAAAATGGGAAATATAATATGTTTTTTATCTTATCGATTCGATAATCGATTTTAATTTGCGTACCAGTTGTAAAAGTGTGTGACTTGCGCTTGGCACTGGGTTGTGACAGAGCTGGCAACACTAGCTGGCAAATAAATTAGAAAATAAAATGGAATTATATTCGATTTTAATAATTACTGAAGTTAAATGTTTGTGAATTAAAATAGGCGCCAACTAGGAATGAAATTCAAATTATGAACGCATCTGAAAATTAATTTATAGTTTGATTTGTTATGTAGATAATATATAAACAAAAATCTTTTATTTAAGTTATTCCTTTATTTTTTATCAAATTAAAAATAATTTCAGTGAAAGATTTTACTTTTAATCAATAAGTCAAACTTTGACGAGTATTTTTCACAAATTTGCTAACATAATATAGATCTGAAACTATTTCAATCTGGCGCTTGGGACATAGTGAGTTAGTAGATATTTTTTATTTGCACAGTTGAGCTAAAAATTGTAACTGATAGTAGCAGCCACAGTAGTATAACTACTTTGAAATCTATACTAATTACTAATATATATATATATATATATATATTAAAACAAATCTATCCCACGGGAACCATACATTTTATCGGGATAAAAAGTAGCCTAATGCTATTCCAGACTATATCTATCTCTGTGCCAAATCTCATCCAGATTTGTTCAGCCGTTCTGGCGTGATTGAGTAACAAACATCCATCCATCCAAACATTCACATGTATAATATTAGTGGGATATATATTTAATATATATGAAGGTAGGTACGAATACCTACTTTTAAAATAAAACTCGCTTCATGTTGCTGCAATACAAAAACGTATAGCCCTACAATGGCCGGGAATCATAAGAAAACCACCCGATCCATTCAAATCCAGGAAACATAAACGTTAACCGAAATCCTCTATTTTTATGCCATCCTCTAAAATAACGTTTTGCGCAATCCGTGCGGAAGATTTCAGTTAAAAGGGTTTTTATATTGATTTCATATATATACGCGAATACTACACATTGAAATAAAACTAATTTTACGGATTTTATCGTGTTTATTTTATGTTTTTACGTTACCGAAGTCGGCCGCTTTACAGCAACCATGGTCACCAAAGGACAAATAAGTAGCCAACGCGATTTTTATAACTACATATCCATAAAATAATCAATTCAACAAATTGGCATTTAACATTCATAAAATCTTTTCCCCACACCAACTGCAGATGATAAGGAGTAAAAGTATTCACGGAGACCGAGTCAAGCCAATTACTGTGGAGAATCAAATCAAATTCATTGAGCAAACAACTCAGCAATTGGTTTTACATAATACCACCAAGAAATTCAACGAACGGAATATTTATAAAGCGTTTTGAAGTTACTGAGATTTTTGAATGGCTTTTCAAATAGCCGCGTATTGACTGCAATACGCCGCAAAACTCATTATAATAATAATAAGGGATGCGCCGAATATTCGGTAATTATTCGTTATTAGCAGTGTAATAATTAATAGCAGTGATAGCCAAGTTGGTAGAACGCTTGCCTCGGCAACGAGGATTGCAGGTTCAAACCCCGGCTCGCACCTCTGGGATCTCATTTTTCAACCATGCTTATCACTTGCTAAACGGTGAAGGAAAACATCGTGAGGAAACCTGCATGTCTGAAAGAACCCCTCGATCGAAGGATGTGTGAAGTCCGCCAACCCACACTGGGCCAGCGTGGTGGACTATGGCCTAATCCCCCTCACATTGAGGGGAGGCCCGTGCCCAGCAGTGGGACATTAAAAAAGGGCTGGAATTATTATTATTATACGGTATATTCGGCTTGGTTTTATATGTTCGTTATTCGGCCGAATATTTGTTTGATGTGCCGAATATTAGCCGAACTTTAGTACTTACTAGCTGTTACCCGCGACTTCGTCCGCGTGGTATTTAACAGAAAGTTTTTCTGAAATAAAATTTGCCTAAGTTACTCCTTGTAGCCAGACATTATGTGAGGAGTTGTCTTATGCTGAAGATCAGCGCTGGAAGAGAATGAGCCACTGTCCCCACTAGCACATGCTGAGCCAAGCGCCTTACTGCAGAGGTCACAACATAAAACATTCCATTTTTTTTTTGTTTTCGCTGGTAAATGCATTTACGCATACCGCCCGAGCCCGGGGGAACTCGAGCGGTTATGTGGGGCTCCTGGACAAGCCCAGACTATCCACTAAAATTCAGCGCCGCCCTCTCTGACTACTGTGGGGCGCCACGGGATCACTCTACTTAACATAAAACATTCCTCTCTAACCTTATTATACCCGTTTTTTCTTCTCATAATGGATCGACTATCAATTGCAAATGTATTGTATACACCTATCCTGATTCTGGGCTGAAAAAATGTTGTTCATTTTTTTTCAGGTTGAGTAAGTTTACCTTAGTCCAAACTGCATTAAACTGCCCATAAAATGCACTTAAAAGCCGGCCATAATATCATGTAATTCCAAACTAAGTGCCAATTAAGGTGGTTTTAAGTGGCCACAGGGATAGCAGTTAACCACATAAAGTACCTATAAAATGAGATTGTGTGCTTGTTATGAACGTAGTCAAGCGTGACATTGGCAGGTCTCCAAGCTGATGGGCTGCTATCGTTACGAGTATGTTAAGTCTCACTTCCAAATTTATAGAAGCGTAAATCAATCTGATTGGCACAGTTTGGAGTAACCCTGCTTTCTGTAGTGAGAGACCTGCGTTTGAATCCCGGTAGGGGCACAGATTGTATGATAAGCAAGAATGTATGTACCCGAATTATATACTTGTTAATGGCCATGGGTTATACAAGGTTGTCATTTTTGAGCGCGCAATGTATTGTAAATCACAATGACAACGCAACGCTCCGCGCGATAACTGAAGAGTGCGCTCGACCGTATTCAGTTTTTTTTTATTTCCGTTGCAGTTATAGGTCTAAATTTGTAATTATGTTTTATTTTATTCCCGTTAAGATTGGTTTCACGTTAAGATAGACTTCCATTATGATTTTATGCTAATATCTATTTCAAAATACTGAAAAATTCATGAAAAGATCGCCGGAAAATTTCAACTCCTCGGGGTCCAGAATCATGTGCTGAATCATGGTATCAGTTTTGGGTATGAAGCCACTTACAACTTGTATAAAAAATACAAAATAGATAATAATCATTTACAATGGTATTACAAAGCATCGAGTTTAAAATACAACCCTTTCGGAGATAAAGGAGGGATGGTAAAATGCACCTAGTATGAACGGTATCATATCATTTTTAAACACTTTTCAATTAAGGTTCACATATTGATTTTTTATATTTACGCGAATAGTACACATTGAATAAAACTAATTTTACGAATTTTATCGCGTTTTATTGTTCTTTTTTTTAATTTTCCCATTATATAGTTAATTTTTCATTCTTAATTTTTATTATGTAAAAGCTTTTGCTTTTACATCAATTTCTTAAAGTACCTATATCTCATAAAATATCCTCATGAATATTATTTATATAAGTTAGGTAAGTACCAACTTATATAAATAATATTCATGGATATTGCGCTCCACACTTCGATTCTCATTCGCGCGTATTTCTATTTAGATTTTCCGGTATTATGTAAATCGGTGCTCGTTTACGCGTAAAATTAGCCTGTCTTTGGTATCACGAAACATTGTCATGTTATTTTACACGAGAGAGCGTCTGGTATGGGAAGATATTGGCGTTTGACATTTCATAATTCATTCCATCATTAATTCCATCATTCATTTCATCATTAATTCCATCATTAATTCCATCATTAATTCCATCATTAATTCCATCATTAATTCCATCATTCATTCCATCATTCATTCCATCATTAATTCCATCATTAATTCCATCATTAATTCCATCATTAATTCCATCATTAATTCCATCATTAATTCCATCATTCATTCCATCATTCATTCCATCATTCATTCCATCATTCATACCATCATTCATTCCATCATTCATTCCATCATTTATTGCATCATTCATTCCATTATTCATTTCATCATTCATTCCATCATTCATTTCATCATTCATTCCATCATTCATTTCATCATTCATTCCATAAATCCATCCAAGTCGTCCAATGCTGGACATAGGCCTCCCGCAATGAAATCTACACATTACGGTCCTCCGCCACTCGCATCCACCGGCTTCCTGCGATGTGTGTGTTATCATTGGTCCACCTTGTTGAGGGCCGTCCTACTCCACGTCTTCCGGCTCGTGGTCGCCATTCAAGAACCTTTCTACCCCATCGGCTATCGGTTCTATCCGTAAACAAAGTAAATAATTCTACTTTATAACACATCCCTGCTTATTCCCCATCATGATTATATATTATGCCCCTTTAGACAGAGGTAATGACTTTAAAACTTGGAATAAGTTACATATAAAACTATCTCAAAGTGAAATAAACGTAAAGCAAACGCAGATAAAGATAAAGTTTCATTGTGTGTAATGTACTTATTTATTTTCAAAAGTAAAAGTTATAAAAATGTGAATCTCTGAATAGACACCAAGGTGGGATAAGTGGAGATATGCCTTCCCAACATTTTGGGCCATTAATGTAGCGGTTTAATACGAACACACGTGTCAATTTGTATCTTTGTGGCGTATCGTATCACCGTATTACATCGAGTTCAGTATCTCTTAGTATACGCTATTTATTTTGATCTGTATCTTGTTTCATGATTACTCAAATAATGGGTTGTATCGGAGAGCCGGTGATATCGATACACCACCGCATCGATAGCGCCAGACGAACACACCAACTATAGAGTCCCACACTAAGCAAAGCTTGTATTATGGGTACCGTACAATGGACTGAGGGCGAACCCAGTATATAATACGTATATAGATATAAAACATCATGCTCATCACACAAAGCTCGTCCTTACTAGGATTCGAACCCAAGACCCACGGCACAGAAAGAAAGGTCACTACCAACTGCGCTAATCAGGCCGTTAAATATATATATATACCTTCTAAGTATCCCCGTCGTCGATCATGTTTGTATCGTAGGTTTGTTCTGTTCGCTCATTTCGTGGCCCTTGTCACCAGCACGGTTCAATAAAATGGAAAAGTACTCTCAAAATTGGGTATCAAAAGTTTATAACGGGCCCTTTGATGTGATCACGAGAACACTTTGAATATTTTACCTACCGAAACGGTATCGTAATTCTACTCTTTCGCATTGAAATCGTTCTTGCTTTGACATTGTGTAAATATATTTACTGTGATATTGTGCCGATCAGGGTTTTATCACGGACGCGCATCAGGTATAGATGGATCATGTTAGCGGTCTCGGTACATAGTACTCTGATACGGCCCGTTGTATCTTGCCGAGCATCATAGATGAGATAATAAAAAAAAAAGTAAATAAAATAAACAGAAACCCGATTGCGTGAAAAGTGAACTTTACTCTCATATTTAGTTGTTGCTTGCGGTCTGATCTACGCAGTAACTGCTCACAGTGTCTTGAGGTGTCTTGAGGCGCACCATTACAAGACCTCAAGACACTGTGAGCACTTTCTATATAACTAAATATGAGAGTACCCTGGTTCAAACTATGATACTAGGACGTCAACCACCTCATTCCTCCCGTGACCTGGTTGCTGTAAAGCAGCCGTAACGTCGGGAACGTGAAAACATAAAATACGGCCCTCCACATAGGCCCAGTGTGGGTTGGGAGATATCCTACCATCAAAGAATACTTCCAAGTTTTAATCATTATTCCTTGGGGTAGGCCTTATTGCTAACGTAGGTATATACAAGCGAACTTCAAAATTTGTTATCTGAACAACTGAATTCAAGTTTATTAAGTCACTGTAATGTCGGGCCATAAGTCGCCTGGTATCTTTGGGGTGGCCATGTGTTTATAAAATTAGGATATCTTCTTCTTTTTTTTAATAAAAATCTTAACACTTAACACACGCACAATCCAATCCAATGGACCAAGAGATTTGAAATCGTGAATCGTGAATGAATAGAAATGTATAATGGTTATCGTCTTAGCGAATTCGCTTTTTTATTATTTGTGTTTTGTTTTGGCTTATAATAATGTAGTAAGTTGGTAAGCCGATTTTATTAGATTATCGAGATACTGTGCGTAACAATTTCTCTAATATTTAAGATGATAGCTAGGCCCAATAGTTATCATCCGAAGCTAGTAGGAAGATATAGAGCAATTAAATAAATCAAACATTTTTGTGGGTCAGTTTTACTTACGTGGTGATCACCTCTACCATTAAAGGATAGGTCTTCTATACATATAAATAAAATTGGAGTGTCTGTTTGTAATATTAAAATAACCGCTTTTTACTAAGTGCATTTGGATGTATACACGTTACCTTTACCGAAACAACATTTTTACAATTTTTGTCTGTCTGTCTGTCTGTCTGTCTGTCTGTTTGTTCCGGCTAATCTCTGAAATGGCTGGACCGATTTTAACGGGACTTTCACTGGCAGATAGCTCATGTAACAAGGAGTAACTTAGGCTACTTTTATTTTAGAAAAAAAATAGGATCTCACGAAAAAAAATTAAAACCAATGTTGCAGCGCAGCGCCTGATTAAGTTTGATAGCAACAACCTGCAATGCGTCCCGCGGGCTCAGAATGGGCGAGCAGGCTGTTGTCAACGGTTGTCTTTGTTAAATACCACGCGGACGAAGTCGCGGGCAACAGCTAGTATGAAAATAAAACGTGTGGTTACAGCCGTCGAGTATCTTGCACGGTACGCGCTAGGTATAATTTATGGGCTAACTTTGTACGTACTCAAAATTTATTTGATTTGTTACAAGCATAACATGGGGATTAAGAACGAGTTCATGAATGTTGTTTAGTTTAAATCCCGCTAGCTTCGAAGGGCCTCGAAGGGTTTTAAAAAACCAAGCAAAGAACAAACGGGTCCAAGGCATATGTCACAGATAGAAATATGCAGTCCTTATTAGATGTTATATTGTATTTATATAGCTTTTGTGACATCCATAGAAAAAAATAATTATTGGGTGATATTCTAAATTTAAATTACCATCACTAAGTATCGTATAACTTCTTAAAAAGTTAAACTCACTGCCTTCAAAGGCGTTCAAACAAAAGAATATTTTCATTATAGACGACTGATTAACTCAGTTTTGTAGTGTCACTGCCTTCTTCGCCAAGGGTCCCTGGTTCGAATTCGGTAGGGACCAACTATGTGTGATGTGCATGAATGTTTATTTCTGAGTCATGGATGTTTAATATCTATATAAATATTATTTACTGGGTTTGCTCTCAATCCATTGTACGGCACCCATAACACTAGCGTTGCTTAGTATGGGACCGTACAGTTGATGTGTTCGTCTGGCGATATTATTATAACAGTGTTGATTTTATGGTTATTTGAAGCAGTAATGTTTAAAAGTATGACGACGTCAGATAATTACTAATTAAACACATAAGCTTTGAACCTATTATTACGCCCCACGTGGCCCACTTCAAAGAGAAATAACGTAAAATTGTCTTAAGGCCATTACTACACTTACCTATTTATATTCTTGCTTAATTTTGAAGTCGACCCCATTCAAAAATAACCCTGATGTATAAAATGCTATCGTCCATTTACCGTTAACACAAATTACAAAATACGTTTCCTCTATAACGATTAAGACTTCTATAAATATCATTCAATTAACATGCATTAAAGCACACACACACACACACTCACATACACATACCCACCCACACTCACACACACACCAACACACACACACACACACTCACACACACATATACATACATCCACACACCCACACACACAAAAACCACACACACACACACACACACACTCACACACACACATACATACATCCACACACATACACATACACGCACTTACTCACACACACACACACACACACAAAGTTAAACACCCATATTACAGAATGAATCATTATATATTTTAGTATTTGCTGGTCGTGTCCATTGGGATCTGATCAAAAAACAATTCGCGATGCTTACACAAACTCTTTTTGCCTTGCGTCGATAGTTCTTCTTCTTTCTTTACGAAATGAGAAGCGATGAAATAAAATGGATATTTTGCCAATGTCAAGTAATTAATAGCAATAAAACATTCAATAAATACACATTATAAATAAAATAATGGATGTGACATGATGATATGAAAATGGTGGTTATAAACAATTCAAGTGAACGATAAAACGTCACCTTAACTTAACTTCGAATTAACCCGCGCACAAGATTAGCGCCAACATTCCCTGTAGGGTAAAGCAACTTCTAATGTAATCGTACTGTCATCGAGAAAACATGCTGTAACTGTCATGCTTATTTATGAAATATGTGGTGGGAAAGGGATGGAAGACATTACGTTACCCAAACGGTATTTATAAAGGAATGTTCTTAAGGTACTGCACCTCAAACACAATCTTTATATGTAGCGTCTCGGTAGTTCGTTAGTTTCGAGGATAAAGTAAGGTACCTACTAATCTAATCTAATCTATTCTATCAGCCGATAGACGTCCACTGCTGGACATAGGCCTCCCCCAATGACTTCCACAAATCGCGGTCCTCCGCCACTCGCATCCACCGGCTTCCTGCGACGTTTGTGATACCATCGGTCCACCTTGTGGGGGGCCGTCCTACACTACGTCTTCCGATTCGTGGTCGCCATTCTAGAACCTTTCTGCCCCAACGGCCATCGGTTCTGTAAAGTCAGGTACATTAACAGTTTAACCTTTTACCGAATAAATACAAAAGACATGGATTCCAAACTAAGGTGGCTTTGTGCTGGTACCATACAATGGACCGAGGGCAATGCCAGTACACCAGTTATTAAAATTGATTGTATACGAAAGCAAATTACGAAAAGAGGTTCTGAAGATTTAGTAATATAGTTCATTGATATTGTACCATTATAAGTCTTTGGGACCATAAAGTAAGTGTGTTTGTAGGGCGTTTTTTTATTATTATTAATTTATAGTCAGTGAGTACATAAATAACACTGACAGTGAAGCCTAAACAAGATGTGTTGCCGTCCTTAATTGTAAATCGAAGTAACGAAGCCTTTTCATGTAACAACAGAATTAGCAACAGTGCTCAGATAGTCTTGTCCAAAAATATTTTATTCGCAATAAAACCGTGTGAGACTCCCATGGGTCAACTCGCAAGGGTCTACTCGTCATCGGAATTATGACGTTGTCACCGTCATTCGCACTGGGTTTAATTGGACCCCATGTCAACGTCAACGCGCACCGGATGCGCTGGAAATATATTTGATCCTTTGAAAGAGGTTCGCAGTTGTGACATTTTGATTCGAAGGTCACATTTGGAAGTGTGTAAGCTTTTTCGTGTCACACGCACGACTAGTCGGCACGCACGCACAGGACGCAACTGATAACGTAATGAATTAGTTCGTTCATTATATAGCTTCCATTGTTGGATATCGGTGTCCTCCAATAGCTTCCCCGCATCATGGTACACGCGCGACTAGTCGGCACGCACGCACAGGATTCAACTGATAACGTAATGAATTAGTTCGTTCATTATATAGCTTCCATTGTTGGATATCGGTGTCCTCCAATAGCTTCCTCGCATCATGGTACTCTGCATCTTCCATCCATCGGCTTACTGCGACGCGAGTGATATCATCGGTCCACCTTGTAGGGGAGGGGGGGGGGGCGTCCTACGCTATGTCTTTACCTCGTGGTCGCCGTTCATCCCTCCATCACTTCTAAGTACTTAAACTATGAAAATTAATAAAACCTTAAGGTCTAGGCACGACGACAGATACTAGTGAGAAATGGTCAAAGTCAAATCATTTATTTCGTATAGGCCTACGGGGGCACTTACAAATTGTCATTACATTTTTTTGGTGGCTCTATATACCGGCAGTGTTTTAAGTTTGTCGGTAGATACGCACCGTAAAATGTATATTTTAATATCTACCCTAAACAAGGAAACATTACTGATAAATAAACAAAATTTTCTTTATAAGATTGATGTTCTCAAAAACGACCCTCTTCAGCTCAGCTGATTTTAATTAAATGTTACCAGTAAAAAAATATTTCCATCCGAGATTTCCTGTCCAGACGATGATTAATGATTATGATAATGTATTAGCACATTAGACATGCACATGTAAATAATGGCATTGATCCATAACTCTGGACATAATCCAAGTACATTAACGTTTCCACTCGCCACTGGTTTAATGGAGATAGTTACTATCAATCTATACTATATCTATACTATATACTATATATCTATACTAATATTATAAATGTGAAAGTTTGGATGGATGGATGGATGGATGTTTGTTCCTCTTTCACGCCCGAACGGCTGAACGGATCTTGATGAAATTTGGCACAGAGATAGATTATAGTCTGGAATAGCACATAGGCTACTTTTTATCCCGGTAAAATGTATGGTTCCCGTGGGATAGATGTTTTAATTTTTCATACTTTTTATCGCGGGTAACACCGCCGGGCGCGGCTAGAAGCTCTATATATATAGAATAGCAGTGATAGCCAAAGTTGGTAGAACGCTTGCCTCGGTAACGAGGATCGCAGGTTCAAACCCCGGCTCGCTCCTCTGGGATTTCTGGATTTCATGTGCGAATCTCATTTTCAAACACGATTATCACTTGCTAAACGGTGAAGGAAAACATCTTGAGGAGACCTGTATGTCTGAGGATCCCTCGAAAGATGTGTGAAGTCCACCAACCCGCACTAGGCCATCGTGGTGGACTATGGCCTAATTTCCCTCGCATTGAGGGGAGGCCCGTGCCCATTAGTGGGACATTAAAAAAGGCTGGTATTACTATCAATAGCTCAGTATGAAGTTAACTTTTTAACCGACTTCAAAAAAAAAGAGGAGGTTCTCAATTCGGTT
This sequence comes from Pheosia gnoma, assembly GCA_905404115.1. Lineage (NCBI taxonomy): Eukaryota > Metazoa > Arthropoda > Insecta > Lepidoptera > Notodontidae > Pheosia > Pheosia gnoma. Next base: position 1,972,050 of record FR989916.1, read on the forward strand.
GTATTTTTTTTTTACAATAGGTATCTTTTTTATCGCCTAACTTTCATGAATGTTTCAACATCCTGCTCATACTATTGTTTTGCTTATAATGTATGAGTAAGCCAATAGTATGTTTAAGTAGCTGATTCATATGTAGTTTAGTGTTCATTTCAAGACACACAATTGACGTCATGGCCTTATTCATGAAGCCGGCAATGTCTTTCTAATTTTGTGAATGAACGAGACGAGAACCTGGACGAGTATATTCTTACTACTGCGTAGTGCTTACAAATATATTTATAACCCCAAATTTATAGAGGTTCTATAAATTGATCAAACGTCACATAGTACTGCGCAAAGCAAAACTCTTGTGCGCAGTACTATATGACGTTTCATAAAGTTATAGAACGTCTATAAATTTGGGGTTTGCTGTATAATTATTCTAATCCCAGATGAAATATAATTGAAAGGTTTTGTATAATTTTGGAGCGTATCAGGGCCTGGGTGTGACATAATCCGTCGTCAATACTTTGCTGATACAAGGTTGGCCCTTGGAGTAATGTAATCAAAGTCAAATCAAGCCGACCCAAAACAAATGAAAACTAGCAAAATTAAAAAAAAAATATATATTTTTAATTAAATAAAAATTCACCTTTATCAAACATCCTTTACCTTTAGGTGGCCATCTTCAATGTAAATGCCTCTCTGAGCATCTGCACCGCATACTGATAGCGTAGCTCTCATTCATATGCAAATCCAAGTGATTGATGTTTGGGACGCACAAGACGTGGGGTGAGCGACCAGTCAACGGAAAAAAGGGGCAAAATTTATCAATGAAAATCCCATAATAAATTTCAACGACGATATAATATACAATGCGCGCAGTTTTTTTTTTATTTTGACAGTCGTTGGACTTATTTTTTTTTATTACATTATAGGCAAGTATTTGATCTCGATCTCACCTGATGGTAAGTGACGATGAGATCTACGATGGAGCATACTTGCCTAGGTAGGAAGGCGGCAGTAGATAGAGACGCTACATTCACTAGGCACATGCAGCGCAACTGATCTGACCCGCCATCCATGAATGGCAGCACCGAACATCATGCCGGAACACGGCTAGGCCGCTTGGCGACATGGCTTTGTTCAGTGGGTGGTGACTAGCCACGGCCGAAGCCTACCACCAGTAGAGTTGTCACCTGGTTGGCACCACCCAGGGTCACGTGTAGGGTATCTCGAGGGTACTTAGTTCTCCTACGGACGAAGGTGACTCGACCCCAAAAACTTATGCTACATGTGTTCGTTTATATGTACATTCCATACTTATTGCGTACCCTCACGAGACTGCGCAATCGGTCTGAAGACGGTAATTAACAAAAACACGTCCATTCCAGGGAATAACCTTCCCCAATAGGAACCTTCCTTATGTTAATAGCAATAATAATATGAGCACCTAAGAATGTTATCATACTATCCTATAAGAGTAGTCACGCATCGGATAGCCTGCGGCGTTCTGCGTTCTACGTATCTCCTTGTAACGTAAGGGTTTTATAGAGCCCAGGCAAAGCTACCTTGACTTAAAGCAAACTGAGGCTGGTCACCCTGAGGCAGAAGATCAAGGCACGTTGCCGATCAAGGTGCGGCGATGCGAGCCAGTTTTAATCTAAAGGCGATAGCACCAGACGCGTATACTGTTGTGACTTGAGGCAACACCCTCGTCTCCTAATCGGACGGCTCAGATTGAGGCTCCATTGAGTGTGCACAAAATACCGGCAAAATATGGCAAGGCCCGTGGTGACAAATTTGCCTGATGGAGCCGCGAGAGACGGTGCCTCAACCTGACGCACGTATACTTTCCAAATTGAGGCGTTTTGTAAAGTGCTTAGACGTTTTGTAAAAGAACGGATTCTACAATTATGCTGCAAATTCTCTATAAATTTACAACACATTATGCTATGCTAGGTAGGTACTTCACATTATTTGTAAAGAAAATATTTGAAAACTAATTCTCGAGACACTTTCAAAGAAAATTGCTTTCTGCTTTCACATTATATAACTCGTATACTGCATTAAAAGCCAATCGGAGTTTGACAAGTGATAAATGTCTCGGGGACGACCACTTTTATAGATAAAATACGGAATTTCGAACTCTAAACGCATTGGTATAGAGTTCATATTGTTGTATAGATAGATCAGACCTAGACTTAGGACATAAAATATGGGAGATGTAAACTTAACTGTTGAAGTTTTAAAGTCGGGTCTCAATGCTGAATAGCATTCTCATTGGTCTGATTTAATGACTATTATATGCCTTCAATCAAGATTATATAGAATAGATAGAACGTTTTTGATCCAAGGTCAGACCAATAATACCAGCCACTTTAATGTCACATTGTTGGGCACGGGCCTCCCATCAATGGGAGGGGATTAGGCCATAGTCCACCACGCTCACCCATTGCGGGTTGGCCGACTTCACACGTCTTTCGAGGGGTTCTCTCAGATATGCAGGTTTCCTCGTCCAGCGTTTAGCAAGAGATAATCATTGTTGAAAATGAGATTCGTACTTAAAATCAAGAAATACCAGAGGTGCGAGCCGGCGTTTGAAGCTGCGATCCTCGTTCGATCTATAATATATACTAACCTTTAAACATGCCTTTCTTTAGCGCATTTTTAATCATTACGTAAGGTCAGAATTTTGATAATATTTTTTTTCAATCACCACAAAATGACAGTTGTGATATTTCGTGAACAAATCTTGTTATTAATTAATTGACATAATATCAAATTTCTGACTTAAGGATGCCCTTTCTGAATTGCTCTGTATAATATCGCCTTTAGTGTGGAGGTGTGTTAAGAAAAAAAAAACAGCATGCTATTATAATACGAAACCATTTTCGTTTATTTTTGCAAAAAGCGTTTTGATTACACGCACATAATAATTATTACGTAAATACCTAAAGGTTAAAGTCTCGCCACGCATAATTATTTTATTTAAAATAATTTAAACAACTCTATAATAGCAATAATAAATATTGTAATAATTAAACATGAAAATTATTATTATTTTTCTCTATAAACGACATTATCATAATGACAATTAAAATAATATTTACAACTTTAATGGAAATTATACATGAATGATATTGAACAAAATCGATTTACTATTTCTACATTTTACTTTACCATTGAAATAAAACGAATCTTGCAGATTTTATCGCGTTTATTATACTTTTCGTCCGGGTAAACGTGATAAAATCCGTAACATTAGTTTTATTTCAATGCGTAGTATTCGCGTACATATAATAAATCAATAAATAAAATCTCATTTTGAACTGATACACTTCTCGTAAACAACAATAACTTCGATAATGAATTATTTTAGGGAAACTCATATTGTACGTGCGACAACACATGTATGCGTTTATGTTTTTTTTTCATTATTATTATTTACCTACAGTAAGTATGTATGTACAAATAGTGTTGCCCGCACAATGAAGTATTTAACATAAAAATATTCACGATAAACTATCACAGTATCAGTTAAGATGATAACAAATAAGCGAACTTTTAAAATTATACGTACATACCAATAAACATATCCTGAAAAATAAATTGTAGCGGTCAAATCTATCGACTTTAATTATTTTTTAGGTTACTCCAAAAAGATTGGCGATTTTTACAAATTATAGAAAAAAATATTATATTTGATGAGACTCACCTTTTCCGGACAACGGATAAATTAATATATAAAATGATGGTGTACCTAGTTATATTATTTGCAAGAGTATTATTCTATACACATAACTACTTTTAATCATTTTTAAAAATACAATCTAATCGCAATAGAAGTTACGACTATTGTTTAAAAAAAACATAATTTAAATGTTACAATTGAACAGCCTGATACTACTCTTTAAAAATATTACGAGGGTACTTCGTCGATTCGCACCACAAGTGGTTCGAACCATGGGTTGATTTTTTAAATAACTTTTCTACCCGTTAGTAAAAAATAACAAGATTTTTTTTTTTTGATAGTGATGCGAATCTGATACAAAAAGCGTACGGTGATGTTTCGCACCACGGTTTGACCGCGGCACTCTGAATAAACTTTGTCTAATTTGCGCCATGGTCCGGAATAGCCCATTCCAAAAGAACACTATGTCGTTTCGCCCCGTAGTCCGCACCGTTTGTGGTGTCGTGTGATACGACGAAGTACCCATTCTTAATTGCGATGCTAAAGGAGCTCAAAAATGCAATAGCTTAGGACTAGATGCTTCCGACACAACGCTTAAGCTATCTTGCACAAAATACTATAACTAATAATTCGCAGTATTCATTCACTATTCAAGGCTTGCGTAGAAATTTGGGTCATATCGACGACTATAACTTTATGGTTATTTAGTCAACCGTTGGAGCCAAGTACTTAAAGAAATTACCTAAGCAGGCGCAGGAATTCTTGCAGATACGGCTACACAAAAAAAAATATTGCGACAGTGAAGATCAATAATAAAAAGTATTGTTTCTCGAGCAATGAAGAAGACAACAATATTAATCACGACGATATACACTTTTAACTTGTATTACTCATCACGTTAACTATCTATTTACGTTACATTGTTTACGTTCTTGCGTACTAGCGACATCTAGAGTGCCCTGAAGTATTACATTTATAAGCATAAGAGGACATTCCTTTTGTTTAATTTTGAATATTTACATAAGTAGGTAGTCCGGAAATTCCACACAGAAATTGCCTACACATTTCAATTATAATATTTTGTATTATAATTAAATGACACAACAAGCTGAGGTATTTAAAAAAAACGAAATATAGACAGAAGTAACAAAATACGGACGGATTAAAAAAATATTACTTCCAACATAACAATGTATTTATGAGTGATTCAATAAATAGTTAGTACGTAGATAAATTTGTTAGATTTTTTTTATTTTAAATCCCGTGTAAGACTTTTTGGAAAAAAAATATATTGAGATATAATATGTGTTGTTAGAAAGAGTTGTACTATCTATAGAAGTCACAACCATTTATTATTACTTTTTTAATTAGGCCAGCGTTCGCCTATCTATACCATTGCTTACGCTGTTACAGACACTAAAATTGGCTATTTACGATATTACTAATTTAAATTCTAGTTTTTTTCTATCTTTTTTATTTACATTTATATTACTTTGAGCCTATATTACTTACTTAATTCAATAGGAAGACACATTGAATTTACAATAGGTTGCAAATGTCTCACAAATGTTATTAGAAATACAAAATCGCATTGTTTACACAAATATTCTGATTTATTTAAGTATATACGAATTAATTAATAATAAAAACACGACATTTTTCAGAATTCACAACGAAATGACGATATAAAATACTAGTGATCGGGTTTTTTTTCTCCAAATTTGTAATATTAAAATACCAGATATATTGTTTTGTATTTCAAATAACATTCAGTCTTGACATTTCACGAGAACGCGGAAATATAAGCTAATGCAGTTATTATGGACATCGACACGACAAATATGAATGTTAGAGAACTTCATCTGATAAAAAAATTTAATAAAAAAAAAAAGTAACAAAATATGCAGTATTTTGAACTCTATAAAGGACTCTATAAACCCACTTTTAGTTTAATAGCTCATTTCAAAATAGACTGCAGGGTATTGAAGAATTCAATAATCATATGAAAAAGTTGAGTTGAAGTTTCTTGTATTTGTAATTTTGAAGTGCAACTATGATATAGAAAAACAAAACAAAACTGCACGAAGCGGCTAGCTTCATTTGATTTATTAGTTCAAGTTAGTATTTTGATACAACTATATATATTAAAAACGATGATATTCCGACACAACACTGACACATCAATTCTAATGGGTTTGATATTAATCGTAGCACATCAATTAATTATTTTAAAAATCCTTTGTTTTCTCTATTGAAGCGTTATTTGTCCCCATTATCGTATGTTCCTACATAAATATAAATAAAATACTAATTACTTTAAACCTATGCGAGTGTTTCGCCTAAATTATACTATAAGTACTATCTACAAGTATGACTATCCATAGACATTTTATAACATTTAATATAAATTCAAAACTGTCATAAATTAAAATAAATACTGAATTACAGACATTTTATTGCTAGTATTACTTTATAATTATAAAACAAAAATAACTGTTACACATAAATTTACAAAACAATAAAATAATAAAAAAACTACTATTCATAATATATTTCTGTTTTTTTTTTATTTAAATGAGGTAATTTACAAATAAGAATTATAGTACCTAGAAACTAAGGTTTACCTTATATCGTGTTTTTATAACATTAAATGTTTTGATTGAATAATGTGATGCTATATATAACACATAATATATCATATTACTTGTACATTATTTACCTACTATTTTATATGATAATGATATTATAAAATAACTACTTACTTATAGCACTAAACTTTTCAAGTTACTTATTCCTGACAGTTAACTAGTTAATTTAACAGTAATATATTTAAATGGTATATGTACAATACTTTGGCGAAACAAAATTAAATTATTATTGAAATGTAGGCCGACAAAGTTACTTAGTCGAGTCATAAGTTCTGTTACATCCATATTTAATTTAAATTTCGGTATACAGACCAGATATGTTTGGATTGGTTATTGAATCTCACGCCATCTTATTCAAAAATAAATTTATTTAGTTATATTTAATGGCATGGAGTAGACAGAGCCGCAGTTATACGGCTGCACTTCTGTGGTTCAGTAATCTAAATTTTTAAACATTGTGAACATAATTTAACTAATGGGAGAAGAGGAACCTACCACTGACCCTTGGCTTGTCAACTTTTCCAATTATAAACCAAACAAGTTGATCGATAATTAAAGAAGCCAGCAACACCGAACTCCTCTAAGATGTTAGTCGAGAAACTATCTATCACGAGTGTCGGGACCCCAAACAATATGCAATTCTCCGCGAAACGAAGCGAATTTAAAAAAGTATTCGACACGTGTTTCGCCTGTAAACGAGGCATGCTCAGGACTGCTGGGCTACGAATGAGCCAGACCTCCCCGATTAAAGCAGTGGCTGATAAAGACATGAAAGTTGTGCGTGCTGCGACTGACGACAGACCTCGGGGGTAGGCTCTGTTTTTTGAATACAGGCCTATTAAAAAAAACAGGGAGGACTTTTCGAAAAACTTAAAAAGAAACTACATTACATTGCTGTACATATTTTATACAAACATCAAAAGTCGTACAATTTCTTTAATTAATTGTTTGTGACAGAACTTATGACAGGAATAGGTATTGTATTCAATAATGACTTCAAAGCCTTGATAATGGAATGATTCTATATTACATATGAGTGATGAATGATTGTTGAATATACCGGCTTGATTAGCATAACAATATGAAATAAAAGCTAATTGTAGCTGTTAAATTAAAATAATAATAAAGAACACACATTAACGAACCAATTTATGTATAGAAACGGTACCGACCTCTTGAACCTCGCCACAAGCTACATAGATGGCGCTGCAGACGACATTACAGAACAAATGACGATTCTCCATAAAATACTGAAACGCGCTATGAGAGTTTTCGGAGCACGAAACATATATACCAGGCCCCCGACAACAACCAAACATACCACCCACCTGGCTGGAAGATCTTCCCTTTTTCGCTAAAAATGCATTATTGCTTGTTACAATTACAAAGCAATAGCAAATATGCATTAATTGATATCCAAATTAGTGTTTGCGATCGCGCTCACGTGATAGCAAGTATGATCCTCAGATTTTTTAAACCAATGAAATAAAAAAAAAAACAATATAAATTTAATATAAGCACTTAACCTATTTTAGTGTTATGATACCTTGAACTACCATAGAAAACAATAATCCGTATTTATTTTAGTTTTATGTCTACATCTATATTACTTATGTACTATGTGCTTAAAGAACATAGTAATCATTAGCAAAGGTTATGTCAAAAAATATAAAAACATATCTCATTATATGTAAATAATAACAATAAATAAATTAAAACATTATTCTCCTGGCGCAATCGGTTAACATCACATTCGTTTCTATAAAAAATGAAATCCCAAACCATGATAACGACACAAAATATACACTCTTTGGTTTAGAAGAAAAAAATATGATTACCATATCAACAGTTTTCTCTTTGCAGAGCAAAAATATTGTCTATTCTTAAAAAAACTAAAAGTTCATTTCAATAGTCGTAATATCTGTTTTTTTTTGCAAAACTTCCAAAAGCACTTGCAAAGGAGACGCGTTAACTGTGCAAATGACGTTTTCAAACAATATTTTCATAATCACATCAGCTTTGGGAGTAAGTACACAGAACATGTTCTTTAATGTTTCGTTAACACTTACTAGGCCGCTCAAACCACTGTTTCACCTGACATCGTTGGTGCTCAGAGCGACGCTAGATCAGACGCTCTTCTCGACGCCACGGGCACCCTCAGCTGTGCCGATCCCCTTCTATCTAATCGCTCCAACGCATCAAGATCTGACGCACTCCTTCTGCAGAAGCTGCAGAACGCGCACGCCAGTGTATTCTTGAACGCATTACGAAAGTCTCTATTGAAATACGCATAAATTATCGGATTTAATGCCGAATTGAAGTAACCAGTCCAAAACATTATCACTGTCACCACTTCGGGACACTTGCACGAGTCGCACAACGACGTTGAGACGTAGAATAGGAAGAACGGGAGCCAGCAGAGGATGAAAGCGCCCATTATAATCCCAAGGGTCCTCGCAGCTTTGTGCTCCCTCTTCATCTTGAGAATGTTTCTGTCTTTGGTTGGGGTTGTAGTGTTGATATGTAAAGCGCCATTTTTGTCCCCCACCTCTCGGGAATGTCGATGCATCAGCATCGCGTTTCCTGCTCTAGCATGTAGATTCTTCTCTTGTCTATTAGCTTCTTTGAATATTGCGTAATATGTGAACAGCATTATGGTGCACGGTATCCAGAAGGAAATTGAACTGGATATGACCGCGAATGGTTTGTTCACTTTGAATTCGCATTGGTCTGATTGTTGCAGTTCAAGGTAGTCCCTGGTGGTGTACCAGCCCATGAATATGGGTACGTATGATATTGTGATTGGACTGAGCCAAGTTGCTGCTAGCATGACGAAGGCCATCTGTAACAAGACAAAATTCAATGTAGAAATCCTAACGATTTTTAAAAAGCGCAGGCCTAATTTAGTATTCTTTTCAGTTATCCGTGAACTTTATGGGTTTTTTAGTAATTTGTGCGGCTTCTTATTGAGAGTCTCAATGTGCAGGGGCACCTTTATTATACTTATATCTAGGAAGTCCTAAATGATGATGCCCAAGTAACGAAGCAGTCATGGTGAACACCTTCTGGACTTATATGTATCATGAAATTTTTTGCGTTGTGTAAATTGAAAAGTAGCAGTGATAGCTTAGTTGGTAGAACGCTAGGCACCTGAGTAACGAGAGTCACTGGTTCAAACCCCGGCTTGCACCTCTGGTATTTCTGGATTTCATATGCGAATCTCATTTTCAACCATGATTATCACTTGCTAAATGGTGAAGGACAACATCACGAGGAAACCTGCATGTCTATGAGCCCCCTCGAAAGACGTGTAAAGTCCGCTAACTAGGACTAGGCCAGCTTGGACTAGGCCAGCATGATAAGCTATGGCCTAATCCACCTCGCATTGAGGGGAGTCCCATGCTCAAAGGATGGACATAAACAAAGAGCTAATATTATATTATACTAGCTGTTACCCGCGACTTCGACCGCGTGGTATTTAACAAAAAAGATTTTCTAAAATAAAAGTAACCTAAGTTACTACTTGTTACATCAGCTATCTGCCAGTGAAAGTCCCGTTAAAATCAGTCCAGCCATTTCAGAGATTAGCAGAAATAAACATACAGACAGACAGACAAAAATTGTAAAAGATGTTGTTTTGGTATATGTACCGTGTATACATCCAAATGCACTTAGTAAAAAGCAGTTATTTTAATATTACAAACGGACACTCAAATTTTATTTATTTGTATAGATTGCATAAATACTAACCTTCTTAGTCATCTTGATAGGGTATTTCAACGGTTTAACGATAGCGTAATACCTATCCACTGATATGCAGCACAGATGGAGTATCGATGTGGAAGTGAAGTATACGTCTGAGGAGTTCCACAAGTCGCATATGGTGGGGCCGAACACCCATCTGTTGTAGAACTGGACGCTGAAGTTGAACGGCATCACAACCATAGCAACCAGGATATCGGCGAACGCGAGCGACACCACGAAGTAGTTCGTGATCACTCGGAGTTTCCTGAAAAATAAAAGATCGTGTAAGAGAGACCGAGTGCTTCACGTTAGTTTTCATGACAACTTTAAATTGATACATAAAGTTTAACCCCCAATATTTATAGACGTATTATAACTTTATCAAACGTCATATAGTACTGCGCACAAGAGTTTTGCTTTGCGCAGTACTAGGTATATGACGTTTGAAAAAGCTATAACACGTCTATAAATTTGGGGGAAAGTATAAAATAAACCTATATTTATAATACCAATTAATTATTTTTTTCAGCATGTTTAAATTTAAGTTGATTTTGTCAACAGGTTTCTTATATTGTAATAAAAAAAATATAAATAATATATTATTTTCGATAAATGAATAACTTCGGCTATTTAAATATATACTTACTCAATTAAAAAGTCTATTCATCAAGTACTACAAAAGTTAAATGAAACCTAAGTTGATTAATTACTTCATAAAAAAAACTTTATTTTTGTTGAAAGAAGGTAATTTACATAGCATTTTAAATAATCAAAATGGAATTTTAATTCAATACAGTTTTAATTTTATTGAAAAGTAAATTGCATTTATGTAGCCTCGTAGAACCTTTATAAAAACTTAATTTATAATCACTGCTCGGCTCAATTATTAGAGAATTATCTTCACAAGTTGCAATGATGATCCATCCACCAGCCGTGACATGTCCACTACTGGACCTAGACCAATGACTTCTAAATCAAAGCCTCCGCCACTAGCATCCACCGGCTAATTGTAAAACGTGTGACATTATCGGTCTACCTTACAAGACGTGTCCTACACTACGTCTCTCGGCTCGTGATCACCATTCTAGATCATTTCTACCTCAATGGACATCGCTTCTTCGAGCTATGTACCGCCCACTACTATTCGAAATTCAAAATTCTTAGCGGTATATCGGTCGCTGTAGTTATATTACGGATTTCTCAATTTCTGATTCTATCGCGTTGCGAAATCAGCAGGAGATATCGAAATGATTAACAGCAGGTTACCTGTGCCTCATAACACTGACGATGACCAGCATGTTCCCGAGCACCGCCATGATGACGATAAGCAGTAGGACGGATATGCGCAGCTTGAAGAATATGCCCTGGGCGTCATCATCGTCGGGCCCCGCGACGGCGCCGGCGCCGGTCGCGTTCAGTGCGGCGTGGTGGGTGAAGTTTTCGCGATCCATATGGGGCGGCCTGAAATGTTACATCCTTTTAGTATCAACGCTATTAAGGTTCAATCATTTATCATTTGGAAACGATTATAAACAGTTTTGTGTTTTAAACGTTTGTTTTTGTCGGGCGATTAGAAATATTTAATGTTTCCTGTAAAGAGAATCACTGTTTTCAAACAAAAATTCTGTAACAAAATCTGTAGAATTATTTTTTTTCATATATCAACATATCTAAGTCACACGTCTGTTAATTTTAATATTAGGTAATTATCTGCATCAATTGTTGTGATTGGTATGCTACTTGGTATGGCGACTAGACAACATATTTTCATATTAATATAGTAGAAATATCCATTTCTGAGACGTCTTATAATATATACTTCTATACCAATAATTTAAATATTTGTGAGTTTTGACGTAGAAGTCATCTTCGGATTTGATAAAACTAATTTTACGGATTGTAACGCGATAAAATCCGTAATATTGGTTTTATTTCTACAATTCGATTTTGTTAAGAATTGTGAGTGTGTTTGTGTGTGCGTGCGTACGTGCGTGCGTGTGTGTGTGTGTGTGTGTGTGTGTTTAATAAGTATATCAGTAAATACTTCGTAATACTACCGAATAGGTCTTAACATGTCTACCGTGACGTCATAAGTAAGTGTATAAGGAACCATTCATTCACAATTTTGGCAGGAGAATATGAGAACTAGTTAACGAATAAAGAAAGTTACGATAAAGAAGGTTACGTTTAGGAAAGCTTGTAGCCATTAACGACTAACCTGCCCCAAAATTTATCTGAATTGCCGACATGCACCCACCTTTATCTCGTCCGTGTTATTTTCCTGTCACTAACACCCCAACCGCCGACTCTGTAAGCGGTGATATGTTTCCGACAACCGCTCATCATTACGAAGAAAATGTTTTATAACACACACATGTTTCATGTAACAAATCGATTTTTTCTTCACCGTCTCAATTTTCAACTTTTCAAACAATATTTCAGTACGCATTGTCGATAATGATGATTTTGTTCATTATTGCAAGTATTTCTTTCGTGTAGCTACGCCATTATCTGTAACAAAATGAAATTAAGATATTAGAGAGACGTGATAATAATACCAGCCCTTTTTATGTCCCACTGTTGGGCATGGACCTCCAACCAATGCGAGGGGGATTATGACCCAGTCCACTATGATGGCCCAGTGCGGTTTGGCGGAGTTCACACGACTTTTATGGAGTACTCTTAGACATGCAAGTTTTATCAATATATTTTTCTTCAACATTTAGCGGGTGATAATCATGTTTGAAAATGAGATTCACTCTGTATCCTTTAGCATAGAGACAACATCTAATGCGCCATAAACACAAACCACTTGCGACCAAAAAGATCACAAGAAAATTATCAATGAGAAAAAAACCCATAAAAAAGCCCATATTTTTTGTACCTATAGCTGTCTTGTTAAAACACTAACACTTTTTACCTATCTATTTAGTTTTAGTAACAAAAAGCCAAAGGTTTGTGCAAACGAATAGTAAGTAAAAAAATATTATAAATGTTTTTTTTTCTATCCAAACATTTTTTATAGAATTATTGCCATTGAAATTAATTACCTCTATTATTCTCTTCGCCGTGTTTAATGGTTAACGAACGAAGACACGCTCACAATTCTAAAAAAAGAATTCACGAATAAAAATAATGGCCAGCATTTCGCAATAAAAACAATGAAATACATCAAGTTTATATTAGCAGTTGTTTTTTTTTACTTTAAGTTTTAGTTGCTAATGAGAAAAAAATCTAATACAATTTTTTCCAAGATTTTTATTTTTAACTACCGACTAATCAATATTACCTACTGATTAGTAGTACCAGTACTAGTTAGATAGTGGCTGGGTTGGTTGGTATAATGCCTATTTAATCGGCGAATGCCTGTTGGACCTTGGATGGGTCAGAGCTCGTTATTCTGTTGGTCGTCCTACCGACATCTTTGACAGCCGTTACGGTCAGTCAGCTTGAACTATTCGGACTAATAGTCTTAAGGTTACCTTAGTCCCACTAGTTGGGTCTCAGAGGGATATGAGAGGGAGAATGAAAGTATTTTCGTGTAAACATCAAACTATCCAACAATTGGCGTGATTAGCGCAGTTGGGAGTGACCCTACATTCTGTGCTGAGGGTTCCCGGTTCGAATCCTGGTAAGCACAAAGTTATATTATTGCTTCGTCTACCTACAACCTCGTTAGTGGACAAGTACTTGATAAGTACTTTTCATCGTAGTTTGATATTAATAATCCGATCTTAACTATTTAGGAGCTCTATAGAAAGCGCACTTAGGAATGCTATTCTGATAGAAAATTTCATCTTACGTGCTCTGAGCACTCCAGTTCGTTCTCTGAGTTGAGATTAAGCTTATCGACTCCCACTTCCCTTCATAACTTGACTCCAAAATTCCCCGAAAAGGTCACAATACACATACAAAAGCCATTTAGCGAAAGCTCTCCCTTGTGTATGATGAAGTGCGTCTGAAGGGGTATTTCAGTCACAGGCCGATTAATTAATGTGGGTACTAAACAAAAGCCGATTAAGTCCCAATGAATCGGCAATGTGGCAGAACGGTTTAATATTTACAGGCCCTTTGATTATTTGTGTAATGACTTGTGCTCATTGTTATTCGTGACGACACAAAGTTTAATTTTAGTACGTATACAGGGTGTAAGTGACTTCGTAACTAAAATAGAGATGGATTCAACTTTTGATTCTTAACCCCAATTTTCCGTCGATTCTTTCATGAATTTTACACATTTTTTCAGTTCTTTTAAATAGATTTATATCATCATATAATATCATCTTGATTATAAATAACAAAATCACAATTACTAATTTAGACCTAAATCTGCAATGTAAATTAAGACTCGATATGATCGAGCGCGCTCGACACTAGCCAGCGCGAAATTGCGCGGAGCGTAGCGTTGTGTAATCGCGTTCTTTACGATACATTGCGCGCTCAAAAATTACTACATTTGTAACCCATGACGTTCGACATAAATGATTTTTATAATTTTATTAGAGGCATTAAGTGTAACCTTTACCCAAAGATTTCGTTATCATGCCCCTTACACCCTGTATAAAATAAAAATCAACAATCTAATGAATAAGAACATACTTTTATGAATTTTAAACCAGCATCAAAAAAATCTTCATCAAACTTTGCCCCCATATGACCTCCTTAGGGATCGAATTTCCCAAAATCCCTGCTCAGTACACCTCTACGGTACTCAAGGAATATATTCTCCATTTTCTAGGTCCACCGGCTTAAGCTGAGCGGTGTCAGTCAATCAGACTGTGCTAAGAGATATATTGAAAATATAGATTTATATAAAGTTTTGTGTAAAATGAAATGGGTTAGAAATGGGTTGGCCGTGTCACCGTTATTTTAAAACAAAATCTGTAGATGCTCTTAAACCACTAAAAGTGCTTCAAAAGGTCCATTGAATGGAATCATTTGTGTTTGTGGTTAGTCATTAAAACAGTACACGATCCGAATTTCAAGCGCCATCTGCGCATAAAAGAGTATTTTCTTGACAAACTTTACTGAAACATTTTTTCTGTAGCCTCCCAGAATACTAAGTGCTTTAATTAATGTAAAAAGTCGAGGTAATTAATATGTTCACCGAAAAGCTCTGAGTATTAAAATCCTTGAACTAATAAAATACTTGGATCCGACTATAATAACGTATTTAGCTTTATAATGTTACCAGAATAACAGACAATAGTATGGATGTGGGCGGAAACTCTGTATATACGGTATAACGATTATAGTGTAAAATATTTTGACAGGACCAAGAGTAGGCTATAAAGATAACATTCCCAAAGAAGATTTTACTGGTGGTAGGCTTCGGCCGTGGCTAGTCACTACCCACTGAACAAAGCCATGTCGCCAAGCGGCCTAGCCGTGTTCCGGCATGATGTTCGGTGCTGCCATTCATGGATGGCGGGTCAGATCAGCTGCGCTGCATGTGCCTAGTGAATGTAGCGTCTCGATCTACTGCCGCCTTCCTACCTAGGCAAGTATGCTCCATCGTAGATCTCATCGTCACTTACCATCAGGTGAGATCGAGATCAAATACTTGCCTATAATGTAATAAAAAAAAAAAAAGTATATCAAATTATAAGACATTTAAAAACTGACATCCTGTACTGAGCGCACGGCCAAAGGCTACTGGTTCGCATTATTTAAAAACAATTTAACATCATTTACACCATTCTTTTAAACATCAACGAGATTCATATAACTTACTGATTCATCTAATAAAAATATTTTACACTATTTTTATTAAACCTTATATAAACTAATCATATTGATTTTTTATATTTACGCGAATACTACACATTGAAATAAAACTTATTTAAAGGATTTTATCGCGTGCATAGATCGGACCGCAAACAACAACTAAATATGAGGGTACCCCAGTTCAAACTTTGACAATACGACGTCAAACACCTTAGTCCGCCCGAGACCATGGTTGCTGTAAAGCAGCCGAAACGTCGGGAACGTAAAACAGGAAAATAAACGCGATGAAATCCTTAAAATAAGTTTTATTTTAATAAACTAAACATACTAAACTTTTTAAAATAACAAATCCAACCGTCAATGAACCAATCAAATACTAAAGACGTTTGCCGATATCGTAAAAGTTACATATAAAAATATTTAACCGACTCGAAACTTCACTACCATCGCTCACTTGAATAAAAATGTCATCTCTCATACTTCTCGTTTTACTTTACAAATTGAATCTCACTGGCGGACAGTTTTCAAAGTGCATTGAGCGCTTTCAAACTAGAATTTGAAATAATTTAACTTTGTGCAGCTTACATTACATTCTGACTGAAATTTGTGCTCGGTCGGGTACATAACGAAGAGACATCGAGGCAAATAGTCGTTGGGATTGGCCACGCAAGAGCTGCCTCGCGAGACAGCCCAGTCAGAGAAATAATAATAAGGCCCTTATTCCAGTTATTTCAGCCCTTACATATAAAGAAGATATTATCGCCAGACAAACACACCAACTGTACAGCCACATGCTTGGATTATGAGTACCATACAAACCGCATACAATGGACTGGGGATGATCACAGTGTATAATTATTTTAATGTCCCACTGCTGGGAACGGTTCTCCCCTCAATGCGAGGGGGATTAGGCCATAGTCCACCACGCTGGCCCAGTGCGGGTTGGCGGACTTCACACGTCTTTCGAGGGGTTCTCCTCAGACATGCAAGTTTCCTCACGATGTGTTCCTTCACCGTTTAGCAGGTGATAATCGTGGTTGAAAATGAGATTCGCACCTGAAATCAAGAAATCCCAGAGGTGCGAGCCGGGGTTTGAACCTGCAATGCTCGTTACCGAGGCAAGCGTTCTACCAACTTGGCTATCACTGCTTTTAGATAATAATTTTGAATAATGATAATTCCTTATAAATGTAGATACTCGTATTATTATCATCTCACCACACAATGATTGACCCTTAGGATTCGAGTCCGGGACTCTGAGTACAGACAGCAGGGTCACAACCAGCTGTGCCAATCGGGTCGTCGAAACCCTTTAGTTCATCATAATTTCAAACGACACACTATGATGTACGTACGGCCCTATTTAGATAAATTGTTTAGGGCCATAACACACAGGCGCTTGCGAGCGATTAATCACCGAAGCAATATATTAAAGTGATGACATATGGTACCAAGACGTGGACGCTTACTATGGTTCTCATAAGAAGGCTCAAGGTCGCTCAACACGCAATGGAGAGAGCTATGCTCTCGGTCTCGCTACGAGATAGAATCAGAAATGAGGAGATCCGTAGACGAACTAAAGTAACCGATATAGCTCAAAGGATTTCAAAGTTGAAGTGGCAGTGGGCGGCACATAGCTCGAAGAACCGATGGCTATTGGGGCAGAAAGGTTATAGAATGGCGACCGCGAACCGGAAGACGTAGTGTAGGACGCCTCCCCACAAGGTGGACCGATTATATTACACGCGTAGCAGGAAGCCGGTGGATGCGAGTGGCGGAGAACCGTGATGTGTGGAAGTCATTGGGGGAGGCCTATGTCCAGCAGTGGACGTCTTTCGACTAATAGAATAGAATATATTTAAGCGGTGAACGTATCGCGGCGTTGAGCTCAATGCAAACACGCGGCTAGCCTAGCCTAGCTGAAACCATACTCACAAATCACCAGTGTGATCAGGCCCTTAGATGGGACCGTAAGGTCACATACTCTGGCCTTTCAGTTGTCAATTTGTCAAAGGGTCTAACGTCGGTCAGAGGACCATCAACCTATTAACTCTGGGGACTCCGATGTTGCCTACATCGTTATAAAGTTCATAACTATTAAATTGAATAATAGGTTGTTAGGTATGCATTTTCGTACAGAGCAACTGGAGACAAGCAAGTTGTTGGAACGTTCGAACGTAGAAACATAAGCGCCTGGATTCTATTCCCGACTCATACCATAAGGTACCGTACATAAAGGTAAACCTCATGTTAGACGACAGCTTGGTCTAGTGGTTTGAGCGTAGGCCGGTTGGGTCACTGCACCGGGTTACGGGTTTGCTTCCCGCCTGGGCAAACTTCGGCAACGATATTTTCATAATTTACCGTTCTCTGGGAGTTACTGGGATTGCCCCGCGTTGCTCAGTATAAAGCCATACAGTTGGTATGTTCTTCCGGAAATATTGTTATTATTATATGTTTACTATAAATAGGCCCAACGTGTTCTGTGTCATAGGAACACTTCATTATAATTAGATAACAAATAACAACTATTTACAGCAACGCACGAGGTCGGTTGATCCGTGCCACAGCAAATTGGATGAATTGTAAAATATTGCCGGGCTATTATTATTGAGTATTGTTTTAATTAATACTATACGTAATACGGGAAGTACAACGTTTCGAATAACACTCGTGTTTTATACAGTTATTAGTGTTGATTAGTTCTATGTTCAGAATAGGTACACTTGTTAATATATTGTTAAGATAATGAGTTTTTAATTATTGTCATGTATTATTGTATTCGATTAAGAAGTTGTTTTAACGAATTATTAGTAATAAGTCGTTTAAGAATAAAACTATGCTTTTATTTAAAGGACAGATACCGATTTATTTGGCTACATTTCAAGCGCTAATGCGACTAATAAACAGCGCCGATAGTCAAAAGTTAATTGACCTAATAATCCATATCCTCTCATATGGCTGCCTTTTGGGGAGCCTACCTAAAGAGCGGTGAGTCGCCTTGCCAATAATAATTAGATAAAAGTTGATTATGGCAGGTGTGTCCGCAACCCTTCCAATATTCCCATCCCATATCCATTCAAATCTCAATCCAAAGTCCCAATTATCTTTCCATATTCCTGCAATAGTTCTTCCGCCTGCAGAGGTCAATTCGGTGTTTATGCTTCTTCAGCAGTTGACCCCAGCAGGTGGCTAACATAAAATTAAATTTCTCAAAAAGGGCCTCTACGTGTTGGACCCATGTCCCCGCGCAAGCCTTCCAAAGATCCGGGTGTATAGCCCGTGTGGTGAGAGACTTGCTTAATAGACGTGCCAACCCTATTACCACCTATTCCATGATGGCGTCTCAACGCCAATTTATGAGTTCACTGTAGCCTACTGTACAACGAATATAAAAGGAGCACAACAAACAAACCGTCCAGAACTATCATTTCGACCTTAATAAAAATATATAGAGTGGTCCATTTCTGTCGACCTTCTCCTCAAGGGCGGAATGTTCCCATTGTTATGAGGGGAACGCCGGGCGATTTATGAGATATGCCAACGGTCTGGAAGGGTGGAACGGGGACACTATGGGCATGGGATTGATATTCGACCTGCTTTTCACCGGATTACGAATGTTTATGATACTAACAGCGTTCAACCCTTTTGTAAGTCTATTTTTATTATTACAACGTAAATTAAAAATTCAAATAAATTTTAATCGTAAAAATTGCTCCACCTGTTCTTGAGTTATAAACGGTGTTGCTAACACGAATCTTTAAATTTGAGGGTTAACCTTTCTAATGAATTAATTTGTGATGCCCTGCAACGTACTGAAAAATAAAAATGTTTTGTTCTGCTTTATGACTACACAGTGACGCAGTGATTATGTGAGTGATAGCCAAGTCGGTAGAACGGTTGCCTCGGTAACGAGGATCGCAGGCTAAAACCCGGCTTGCTCCCCTGGGATTTCTGGATTTAATGTGCGAATCTTATGTTCAACTCTGATTGTCACTTGCTAAACGGTGATTGAAAACATCGTGAGGAACATAAACGAGATCGATCATGTTCTCATTATTTGAATACCCATTTATTTGTCTTTATTGATAAGGTTTTTTTTTTTTTGGCTTGTTAATAATTTGATTGTTGGCTTCGATTCGAATAACTCTGTTAGACTATTGGTATCCATTGAAAAGGAAATCTTTGTTTCAATCAACTCACAATCGGATTCACACTTAAAATACAAACTCCGTACCCGCAAATCGCACGGAAATAAAAAAGTAATGAGCCTAAATGAAAACTCTCTAAAGTCATAAACGTGGGGTAGGCAGCGAGGGTGGTATTTGATCAAATGAACAATAATAGGGAGGGGGTGGGGCGAAATGCGCAGAATTCCGCTTGCCCGAAGAAATTTGAGACGTTTTACCTTTTTTAATCCATTTAATACGTTTGAGGGGCGAGTACCTACTCATATCTAAAATTAGGTTTCGACAAGATGAGCAAATTTAGACGAATGAAAAATATTCATATTTTTTTGTATGTTATTCATTTGGTTCATCAACAGCTTACAACCTTCCGTGCTAAAACATAGATGTTATTTTAATGTAACTAACTAATTGCACACCTTTTATAGATAAACACAACATATAGTGTAGGTTTAATTCGAAATAATACTGTGGGGAATTGAACTTAGTTCGATTAGGTATAGTACTTTTTTATTAATTTTAAATTGTATTTTATTTTAAGGTTACTGTCAAATGTTATACTCTTTACATTGATAATGAAACCGCCTTTTCTACTCCCACCTTCCCTGATGCTCACCTCATCTGAGCTATCCTTAACATTATACTTAATACATATTGCACGTAAGTACTTACACATTTCTTAATGATTAGTTGGAACCTATCCACACATGCGTGGTTTATTTTCCCGAATCCCGAATCCCACGCTATGGCGTTGAGTCGTGTGATTTAATGTTTTTTTTTTTTTTTCGTCTAAATTTGAGCGAAGTTGCTCATGCGCCTTCTCAATGCAAACCCTCAATTGCACAGACATGTTATCCTCTTATTGAGAGTTTAGAGTAACACACAAAAGATAGGTCTTTAAGATACAAAAGATAGGTTTTATAAGATAGGATTAGGTCTTTGCAGACGAATAGCAAAGAAATTCCATGTATTTTAGTAAAGGCTTTTAATGTGTAGTGCATTGCTTTGGATATGTGAGAATAATGTGGGTTGGGATAGGTAGTATTTCTGCTGGGGGACCCCCCACAGTGCTTGCGTCCACGTCGCGTCCCCTGGGCAACGACCCGGTTCTGACCACCGTAACGGAGTGGCAGACCGGTGTTCGGCTAAAGTGCACTGTGCGTCGTAGCTTTTCTTCGCGGTTACCTACGACATCGGCGGAGGCTATGATGCCTAAACCAACGCGTGACGCCTCCGGGCGTTTTATAAAAGGCCCTTCTCAGGGCCAACCCAAAGGCCCTTCTCAGGGCCAACCCAAAGGCTCTTCTCAGGGCCAACCCAAAGGCCCTTCTCAGGGCCAACCCGAAGACGCAACGGCGTCGGAGGCTAGCCGCGCGCCGTCTGCGGCTAGCTTCTATTGCGGGGCGGACGAGTTGTCGGACTCCGACAACCAGTCCATCATGTTTGGGTCGGACGCAGGTTCGACGGCGATCAGTCGCCAGAAATCGCGGAAGCGGGCCTTCCTGAAAGATGGGTCCGAAGGCTCCTCGGACTCTACGTGGAAGCCGAAAAAGAAAACAAAGGCCAAAAAGCCGTCCGTAGCGGACACCCACGACGTGGGTCTCGCAGACGCCCAACGCCAGTTGGACCTGGCTCGGCGGGTGCAGCTCCAGCAAGACCTGGAGGAGCAGGTTGCTGCCAAGGAGCAACGGACGTGCATCGCCCGGGCCAGGTCCGGGTACGGTGCGTCCAGCGTCCTGTACTCGGACCACTCCCTGGCCGAGCTGGACCAGATGGCTCAGGAGGACCAAGAGGAGATTGTGATGATCGCCTCTAAGTCCTCCAATCTAAAAGGGACTTTCCAAAAGTCCCTTAAATGCAGGGCCGCGAGCATGCGTGGCATCGTCGGAGAGCTGATGCAGCGCAAGGCGACCGACGAAACGCGGCAACTGCAGGCGAAAGTCAATCGCCTGCAGTCAGAGCTCAGCCAGCTGCATCAGAAGCTGGCTGAAGCCACGTCTCGGCCAAATCAAGCCGAGTCGAGACCTGCGGCTGTGGCCCCCTCCCCATCAAACCTTGAGGATACTTTTCGCAAGGTCATCATGGAGGAGAGGGCCTTCACGAGAGCCTGCTTCGCGGGCATCGAGGACAGGTTCTTGCCGGAGAAACGGCTACGACCGCCACTCGCAGCGGACAAAAGGCAACGCGAGCCAGGGCCGTCCCAACGCGAGCCGGGGCCGTCCTGCCAGAGGGAGGACACCCTTCTCCCTTCCACCGCCCCATCCAACCAGCAGGGGTGGACGGAGGTGGTCAGCAAGGGGAAGGCAAAGGCCAAGAAGAAGGCAGCGGCTGCCCCTGCCGCCCCCGCTCTCGGCCCGTCTCAGACGACGAGCAAGGGAAAGGGGAAGGGGAAGGGGAAAAAGTCGGCACCCAAGCCCGCCACCGCTGCTCCCGCAGCCAAAAGGGCCCCCGCCGGCGCTAGGAAGAACCTCGTTCCTCCTAAGACCGCAGCCGTCGTGGTGACGCTCACCGCGGAGGCTGCGGAGCGGGGGGAAACGTACGCGTCCGTGATGATGCGGGCGCGTACCAACGCCGATCCCACCAAACTAGGGATCGGCCCAGTCTCGTGTCGGCGGACCCAAGCCGGGGCTCGACTCTTCGAGTTCTCGGGGGCTCAGGGCAGCGCCAACGCGGACCTCTTTGCGACCAAACTGCAAGAGGTCATCGCGGACGCGGCCAAGGTGGCTAGGCCCGTAAAGTCTGCGGCCCTAGAGGTGACCAATCTGGACGATTCGGTCACCAAAGAGGAGGTGGTGGCGGCGATTGCAGCGACAGGAAGCTGTAGCTTCGCGGCGGTGCAAGCCCGGGAGATCAGGCCCGGCCGCGGCGGCATGGGCGCCCTTCGTCTTGAGTGCCCAGTCGCCGCTGCCAAAGTCGTCCTCGCCGAGGGACGACTAGCCATCGGCTTCAGCTCGGGTGTAGTCCGGGCACTTGTAGATCAGCCTCTGCGCTGCTACAAGTGCTTCGGAGTCGGGCACACCCGGGTCCTCTGTCCGTCCAAGGTAGATAGGACGGACAACTGCTACCGCTGCGGCAAAGACGGGCACAAGTCTGCCTGCTGCAAGGCCGCCAAGCCACACTGCGCGGTGTGTGCCGCCAGTGGCCGCCCGGCGGGCCACGTGATGAAGGGGAGGAACTGCAATCCTCCCCCTAAGAAGGGCAAAGCGCAGGCGCCGACCCAGCCTGCCGCTTCTACCGCCGTTCCAGAAGCTGGAACTACGGCGGCTGTGGAGGAGGGGGGTGCGATGTCCGATTGATGGATAGGTTCGAACATCGCATCCTCCAGGCGAACATCAACCACTGCAGAGCAGCCCAGGATCTGCTGATGCAGACAATGGCTGAGTGGTTGGTGGACGTGGCGGTGGTTGCCGAGCCGTACTCGGTCCCTGGCCGCTGGCTGGGTGATCGGGACGGCTTGGTGGCATTGGTCTCGCGGTCTTCCACAGACTCCCCTCCCCTCTCGCTTTTAGAGAGGGGACCAGGATACGTGGCCGCCGCGTGGGGAGATATAGCCCTGGTCGGGGTCTATTTCTCCCCGAACCGCCCTCTCTCGGATTTCGAGAACTTTCTCGAAATCCTTACCGCAGTGGTCGGGAGGGCGGCGCCGCGCCAGGTTGCCGTATTGGGAGACCTGAACGCCAAGTCGGCGGCCTGGGGCAACCCGGCCGCCTCTTGCAACGTCCGGGGCCGCGCTGCCGAGTTTTGGGCGGCTTCTACCGGTGTGTCCCTCCTAAACAGAGGGACAGCCCACACGTGTGTGCGGCGGCAGGGAGGGTCGGTGGTCGACGTTTCGTTTGCCACCCCCGTGCTAGCCGCCCGCGTCGTGAACTGGCGGGTGGAGATGGTGGAGACCTTGTCGGACCACCGATATGTGCGGTTCGACATCTCCACCCAGGGCTCCCGGAGGACGGTCCGCTCGGGCCGGTCTCCCTTCCCACGGTGGGCTCTCACCCGCCTGGACAGGGAGGCAGCTGTGGAGGCGGCGTTCCTCCAGGACTGGCTCGCGCCTCGTGTTGGGGTCCTGGACGTGGACGCCGCAGCGGTCCAGCTGAGGGGGTCTCTTACCGAGGTGTGCAACTCCAGCATGCCTCGGTCTCGCCGCCCACCCCCCCGTCGCGCCGTCTATTGGTGGTCGGAGGAACTGGCGGTGCTCCGGGCCGCCTGCGTGGCGGCAAGGAGGGTCTACACGCGGAGTCGGCGGCGCAGCCCCCGAGATCCGGCCAACGAGGACGGCCTCTACGCCTTGTACGTAGAGGCAAAGTCGGTCCTCAAATCGGCAATGTGCGCCGCTAACGACTCGGCGAGGGCCGAGATGCTGGAGGGTCTCGACGGGGATCCGTATGGGAGACCATATAAGGCAGCGCGGAACAAACTGCGCCCCTGTGGTCCCCCACTGACGGAGACGCTCGAGCCGGCATTGCTGGATGGGGTGGTCCGGTCCCTGTTTCCGTCCAGGACCGACTTCGCCCCACCAGTAATGGACCCCCCGCGGGAGGTGGCCCCGCCGGATGAGGAGGTCCCCCCGGTCACGGCGGAGGAGTTTGAAGCAGGGACTCTTCGCCTCCGCGGGAAGAAGACGGCCCCTGGACCGGACGGCGTCCCCGCACGGGTGGTGGCCATCGCCGCCTCCCAAATGGAGGAGAGGTTTCGGGACCTCTTCAGCGCGTGTCTCACGACTGGGAGGTTCCCGAAACTCTGGAAGGAGGGGCAGTTATGCCTCCTCCGAAAGGAGGGACGCCCGGTGGACTCCCCCTCGGCATACCGGCCCATCGTTCTGCTCGACGAGGTCGGTAAGTTGTTCGAGGGGATTGTTGCCACCCGGCTGAATGGCTTCCTGCGGGTGGAGGGGCCGGACCTGTCGGACGCCCAATTCGGTTTTCGAAGGGGGCGTTCGACCATCGATGCGTTGGCCCTACTTAAGGGCCAAGTGATGGAGGCCGTTGAGGCGGGGGACGGAGTGTTGGCTGTGTCATTTGATATAGCCAACGCGTTCAACTCCGTCCCCCACTCGACAATCTTGGAGGCACTCCGGTACCACGGAGTGCCTCAGTACCTGCGCCAACTCTTGGTCGGCTACTTGGAGGACCGTGTTGTCCTCCTCGTAGACAAGACGGCCAGAGTCAGACGATACGGCGCAGAGTCCGGTGTTCCACAGGGGTCGGTCCTAGGGCCTCTCCTGTGGAACATCGGATTCGATTGGCTCCTGCGGGGAACCCTCCTCCGTGGCACGAGTGTCATCTGCTATGCGGATGACACTCTTCTCACTGCCCGGGGGAGGAATTATAGGGAGGCGGCCAGTCTGGCCTCGGCTGGCGGATCCTTAGTCTCAGGAAGGATCCGCCGCCTAGGATTGAAGGTGGCGCTCAACAAGACCGAGGCCGTGTACTTCCACGGGCCTCGGCAGCGCGTCCCTCCTGACGCCCACATCGTCGTGGAGGGCGTCAGAATCGGGGTCGGGGCCCAGATAAAATATCTGGGCCTGATACTCGACAGCAGGTGGCGCTTCGGCGCGCACTTCAGCGCGTTGTCGACCCGCCTGCTGAAAACTGCGGATGCCCTCTCGTGGCTCCTCCCGAACCTGGGAGGGCCTAAGGCGCGATGCCGGCACCTGTACGCCAGCATCCTGAAGAGTATGGCCCTTTACGGGGCCCCCATCTGGGCGGACTCCCTCCAAAGGAGGGAGAACGCCACCGCCATCCGCAGGCCCCAAAGGGCCATTGCACTGCGGGTGGCGAGGGCCTACCGCTCGGTGGGCTTCGCGGCGGCGTGCGCTCTGGCCGGCACCCCTCCTTGGGAGCTTGAGGCGTGGGTGCTCGCCAGAGTGTACGAGTGGACGGCGCGGCGCAAGGCGCTCGGGGAGCGCCCCGCCGCGGAAGAGCGGGAGGCCGTCCGGCGAGAGGCGAGGGCAGCAATCGTCCACCATTGGACGGAGGACCTCGCCACCGCCGCCTTCGGCCGTCGAACGCTGGACGCGCTCGGGCCAGTCTTGCAAGACTGGCTCGAGCGGTCCCACGGATTCCTCTCCTTCCGTCTGGTGCAGGTGTTGTCCGGCCATGGATGCTTCGGATCGCACCTGCATCGGATCCGGAGGGAGGAAACCCCGGCGTGCCATGACTGCGGCGCGTCGGAGGACACGGCACAGCACACCCTCGAGGTGTGCCCAGCCTGGTCCGAGCTGCGCCGCAGTCTTACCGCGGTGGTTGGACGGGACCTCTCGCTTCCCAGCGTGGTCGAATCCATGCTGGGGGGTGAGGAGGCCTGGTCGGCGCTCGCCTCCTTCTGCGAGGAAGTGATGTCGCAGAAGGAGGCAGCGGAGCGTGCGCGGGAGGACGACCCTCTCGCAGCGCCGCTCCGTAGGCGAAGAAGAGGTGGGAGAAGGCGACGGTACGATCGTCGTTTTCCCCCGTCTGGTGGTGAATAGCGGGAGACGGGCGCGGGGGCGCCTTCTCCCGCACTGCACTATTCACCACCCCCGTCGGGTGGGAATGGCCGAGCACTCGCGGTCGTTCCCAGGCCCCTCCCTTTTACAGGGAGGGGCGTGAAGGCCCCGCTGTAAAGGCGGGCGGTCGTCGGCGGGGGACTGGATGTAAAGGCTCTGCCGGTTTCCCAGTCCCCCTCCCCATAGACGATGCGGTAGTGCCGGGGGGGTTTTAGCCGGTAGGAGTCCGGCATAACCCGTGCCGCGCCCCCGCGCGGTCGGGTATCCATGAGGATTTCCCCACCGAAAACAAAAAAAAAAAAAAAAAAAAAAGGTAGTATTTCTGCTGTCACGGATGTGTGCGAAAGCGTTCCCGTGCCCCCCCCCCCCCCCCCCCAACAAGGCGGGAGAAGGAACACCATGGGGTTTTAGTCGGTAAAAGTCCGGCATAACCCGCTTGCCTCCCTCGGGGCTTGCGGGTATCCATGAGGATTTCCCCACGCAAAAAAAGGTAGTATTTCTGCTTTGAAGACTTCTAACGTTTTCTAACGACAGCCGATGAAGGCCGAGACCATAATAAATATACATTACATATAATAATTCTCTCTCCTTTTCCCTTCTTTTGTTTCTGATGAACCAGTTTTTAATTTATCCTCAAACAAAAATGATACAAGTACAAAGTAATAAACGCTTTAAATACACACAAATTAACATTGAATTTTGACTGACATGATCATGAAACTGACCACAATTGAACCCTGAGTCTGTTTATACTGAAATACATGTTTTACGAGCGTTGAGAATGTTATAGTCAACACAGAATCTGAGCGGACGCGGGAATACGGCAGCTGATATCGCGCCCTCGTGAGCACTTTGGGTAGGCCTCTGGATATACTATACTTACTATACTATACTATACTATAATATACTATACAATGATTATATATAATAATAATAATACCAGCCCTTATTAATGTCCCACTATTGGGCACGGGTTAGGCCATAGTCCACCACGCTGACCTAGTGCAGGTTGGTGGACTTCACACATCTTTCGAGTAGTTGTCTCAGACATGCAAGTTGCCTCACGATGTTTTCGTTCACCGTTTAGCAAGTGATAATCATGGTTGAAAATGAGATTCGCACATGAAATCCAGAAATCCTTAAGGTGCTAGCCGGGATTTTATTCTGCAATCCTCGTTACCGAGGCAAGCGTTCTACTAACTTGGCTATCACTACCTACTCCTATCCATGTCGTATGAAGTCTCTACACGTGAAAGAAGATGAGATAAAAAAAATAAAACTTAGTTGGTAGTTTATTTTGCGTGTCTAACTTGGGTTTATAGTTGCAAGTAATGCCGCTTATAATGATGTCCTAGAATCAATAACCGAATAACAGTGTTATTTCGGAGGCGGTTTTTAACCATACAATGATCACCCCAAAGTATTATTAATTAGAACAATAACATTGATACCGTTTTAAATAGTCCTAATTGTGCAATTATTTTCCAATATAATATTTATTCAAATCTGAACTTTCAGACACTGGATTAAAGAGCAAAATATTTAGTTAGTATTATTTATGCTGTAATATTTAATCAAATAGCAATGCAGTAATCCTGAACGTATCTGATAGCGTGCCCAGTAAATGACTCCAGACACGCGACTTGTATATATAATATATTTAAGAATCGTTTACAACGGAGCGTGCAAACAGAATGTTTGTCGCTGGATCCCGATTTTTATCCCATTTTTAAAACGTGTTCGTCGAATCCCGAAAAATATTTTTTTACATTACCGTTGAATCCTATTTTATTTTCTTCAATTTAAATACAAATGTACGGACGAGAATAAAAGCGGCTATATTTATTTTATAAATTTATACAGTGTTGGAAATATTTTTGACAACACTATGATGAAGCATATTGGCACTGGCCCCGACTGAAAATCAGCGTTGCAATTTAGGCTGAGATGGGGACGAGGCAATATTCTATATTATTTATTAAAGACGCGAATAAATGAACCTAAGGCTTATATATAAGTATAGTATATATATATATATAAGTCGTGATAGTTACACTATTTATAACTCAAGAACATGTGGCTCGAAATTCATGATCTTTAATTATTAATTTTTTTGTCCTCGCCCCAAATACCTATTGAAACATGTGAAAAAATCACAAAGAAAATAATAATGAATATAATTCATATTCTCGTACATTTGATTCTGATACGCTACGAAGTTCGCCGGGACAGCTAGTTAAATTATCGAACTGAGAATAGCTGAAATTTCAGGTCAAATATTAACATTTGTATAAAAGAGACGCCTCTTTCGCCTGAAATTTCAGCTGTCATTTAAAAGTATTTTAAAATACCGTTTCTATATATTGGCGTCGGAATGTGGCTTTTCGTTAGCTCAAAAGAAAATGTTTTCTTTTTAAATAAAGTTTTAAAGGAAAAATATTACTTTGTGGCTGCTTTCAGAAAGAGTATTTCCTTTCAATTATAATAATCCCCGACTCGCAGCTTCGGTTTTAATGTTGCAACTGAAATTTCTATGTATAGACTGTTATTTATATGTTATTTACTTTAATCATTATTCCTATTCGTCTCTGCTCATTCCGACTGTATTTATATGTATATAAATTATTTTTATTGAAGCAGCGGTGAGCATTTTGGTGTTACGCTATCGCATAGGCCTATTGTTTTTGTAAATATGAAGTAAAATGTTTCCTATTTCTGATTTAAGTTCTTTTTTGCGATAAATAGGTTTAGTGACACACGTTGTGTATATAAATATTTAAATACATTTATAGTATCAAAAAAAACCTAATACCTAATGTTTTTAACTTTATATTTCACATAAAACGTTTAGTGAAGATGGAAAGAGAACAGTGGCTCGAGTGGCATCGTTTTAAGCAGCGCTATGGAAAGGGTTTTCTATACCGCTCACACAACAGGTTTTTTAAATTAGCATGACAACGATAACATGCTTTACGTTACTACCACATTAGGAGTTCCTGCTTCTATTACAGACAAGCATAATATTTTACTCATCAAACAAATAACATCTTGATGAGCCGCTATCCAATTCAGAAAGATTAATGTCCCGCTCAATATTAATAACGAAATGAGTTCTTGTAGTGTTTTTAATTAACGGTGCCTTATTAAAATAACCTCCTACGTATCTGAGCAAGTTTAAAATTACCGTACCGTATTTTATAATAATAATCATCTCAAGTTACTGATATATATAAGGTTTTTATTAGTATACAACTAAATGAAAAAAAGAACAGATTGAACTGTGTCAAATTGTTTATGGTCAAAGGTTAATTTTGGTCTGGTTAAGTAAAGTATACTGTTTATATTTACCTACATAGATCGGAAGATGTATTATAGTAAAATGAAACTAACTCATGTTTCTTTCTACTTAAAGCTATTTACATTTGACCGATTCAAAATAAGAGGTAAAATCGTTCTTACACAAATAAACTAAGTAAGTTTTCTAAGCATGTCAATTAGGCCGCCAACAGAGAATATACACAAAGTAAATTTCTAAAAAGAGGTACCTTTGTAAAGGAAAAGAAAATACCATTCTAACCAAAATGTCATTTAATAAACTCGTATAAAATAACAGGCCAACGTAGCTGAATAGGAACCTCTCACTTCACACATAAACAGGAAAATAAGAGGAACAAAGCACTTACAAAGGACCAAGTGACAGCTCTTTGCCGACCTTTTAGATTCGTAGCCGAAATTTTATGGTAGCAAATTCTACTTTATTTCTTCTTTGTCGGGTATAAAAGTTTCATAAAGATATTCTTTCTCGTAACTCATATTATAAATGTGAAATCTTGTTGGATCCTCTAATATTGTTATGATATTTAATTGATTGTTTGCTTTTTAAGATGACTGCGGATCAGCCGACAACGGCTGAATGGATCCGTATGAAATTTCATACATATATAGATTTGGATTTGAAATACCATACAGTCTTTTAATATCCGAAATTAAATCCGATAGGAATTGACGTCATCAATAGATGATACCATCAATGGCATGACGGGAATAATTCGACGCGGCCGAAACCTTCTTCTTTTTTTAAGTAGGCAATCGGCTACAAAATAGCGACTTTTTGCCAGTGTAGAGTCAATTATTTCTTCGTTATTTTAAATATAAGTACCGCTGAAGATATAGTGATGTTGATGACGATGATCATGATGAATTGCATCCCCTACGAAGGTGACGAAACTTGGCTTTTCAGTTTCTCACAAAAAATCCATAAAAAATATTTCAGTAAATTATCCATCACTTTACTGATTGAGGGATGGGGGGGTATTTTACTTGGCCCTAGCCTTTGGGCCTGTGCATTTACTTGAAAACTGAAATAATTTATATTACTTGACACAGGCAAAATACCTATGGTGACGCCAAATTTAAAAAAAAAGTCAAAAAAAACTTCAGTCCCGCCATTATGTCGAAACATACTTATAAAATAGAATACCGTCATGTAGTTGTTGCATTCGGACTCGTTACTAGTTTAGAAGCAATAAATAACGTCGGAGCTCGAAAAACTTTTTTAATTTGGACTCCGGCCAATAGTCGTTGCAGTTTACTACATTAACTTGAATTTAGTGGCGATTAAAAACAGATGTTGTTCTAGTGCGGTTTGGTGGTATTCACGCATCTTTCGTAGTTGGGGAGATCCACAGGTTTCCTCACGACATTTGACGGCTCATTAGCACAATCGGATGTGCTTGGGTTTGAATTCTGGTAAGACACACTTTGTGTGATGAGCACGATTATTTGTACCCGAGTCATGGACCGTATAGTTAGTGTGTTTGTGTGGCGATATAATTATTATTATATTCAAGTACCTTTACAATGTTATCAAGTAGCCTTGTAGGCGTTAGCGCCTCGACTTTAGCTTTTTGAATATCCTAATGAAACCATTCAATTTGCTGGGATAAAAGGTATCGTATACAAAAGCGTATACTATCCTTTGAATCTGCGCTTCTGAACGCATTAATAATCAGTGTGTAAAGTAATTATTTTGATACGTCAATTAAAAATCAGCTGCTCAACAAAAATTTACAATTATTTTGTTATAAAAAAAATCGTCATAACTGAATTATATCCGTTTCAAATTCTGACTCCACACTGTGATTACAAATGCACTATTATAGAAACGCAGGTTAGCAGGCTCAGTATACTCTTTCTGAATGTACCTGTATAGTTTAAGGTTTTCAACCAAAACAACGTTAAGTATATTGATCCGGTATATAAGCTATCACCATTCAAGTTTCATCAACATCAATGCAGTAGATATCCCGTGATGCACGAACAGACGGCCAATATAAAGTCTTGTTGAGTTGAATGCGGTGCAGTGTTCTTCGAAGGCATCATGACCTAGCTTCTGTTATGATGTTATGACGTCATCTGGGTCAATTTGATCGATTGTCACGTCATGAATAAATGACAGCAAAAGCAGTTTAATATGCCTTGGCATTTAACTTGCAATAGTGCATCGTAAATAGAAGCAATCGATGACCATTTAGAACTATTCTACAGTACATAATCGGTTGACTATTAAATAATAATTAGCCATGTACTGACTGAGCGAGTAGCCTCGCGAGGAACTTACACGTTGCGCGGCAGCCTCAATTTTGACCCAAGTAAGTACTCAGTTTTAGTGTAATGTCGCGAGGCAGATCGGTTTGTTTAGACACAAATATTTTCTACGTTCCGTAAAACTAAATTATCTTGGCATCATATTCAACATTTTTGGTGCTGCACCAGCGGCAAACAGTCACTAGATCTTGTTTTTTTTATGAAACAGGTCTTAAAAGTACGTTGCTTAAGAAATAGCTAAATGAAGTGAAAGTCGAAGTCAAACCATTTATTCCATATGGGCCTACGGAGGGACTAATAAATGGTCATTTTAAATTTCATTTATAATACCAGCCCTTTTAATGTCCCACTGTTGGACACGGGCCTGCCCTCAATGCGAGGGGGATTAGGCCATAGTCCACCACGCCGGCCCAGTGCGGGCTGGCGGACTTCGCACGCCTTTCGAGGGGTTCTCTCAGACATGCAGGTTTCCTCGCGATGTTTTCCTTCACCGTTTAGCAAGTGATAATCATGGTTGAAAATGAGATTCGCTCATGAAATCCAAAAATCTCAGAGGTGCGAGCCGGGGTTTGAACTTGCGATCCTCGTTACCGAGGCGAGCGGTCTACCAACTTGGCTATCACTGCTAATTAATAATATTTTTATTTATAATTAATAATTTCATTTAAATTAATATAATTAAATCCATAACCAAGCACACCATTGCAAGACCTCAAGACATTGTGAGCACTTTCTGCGTAGAACGGACCGCAAGCAACAACTGAATATGAATTCCCCGAGTAACTATTACAATAGGACTTCTAACACCTCAGTCCTCTCGCGACCATGCTTGCTGTCAAGCAGCCGAAACGTCGGGAGCGTAAACAACATAAAACAAACACGATAAAATTCGTAAAATTAGTTTAAATTTCAATGTGTAGTGTTCGCGTAAATATAAGAAATCATTTATTTTCCCTTAACTCTAACAACCGGATCGGAACTCCTAACTACGCCTACGAAATTATTGTTTCCACCCTAATGCCACTGAAACAGCAACACGTTTCCCAAAAAAACCAACAATCATTAAATGTAATTTAGAACTTACCTATATTGAACACGATAACAACGAAGTTAGTGTGACAGCGAACATTGGGCAGCTATTAAACAGCGATCAGTGTTTTTAGAAGCGACCTGTGTTCTGAACGAGTTCAATTAATGGATTCCGACATTCTAATTATATGTTTTTGATGGAAAGTGAAATGATATAGGTATGGAATAAAAGTCGTAGAAAAAAATACACAAAACCGGGCAAGTGCATGTCGGTCCTGCGCATTGGGGGTTCCGAAATATGGAGTTCTTAACATCGAATGGTTGAATTTGAAAATTTCAACTGATTAATAAACAATATTTTAACCTATTATTATTGTGTGTATCTTTGGATGGCTTGCGCAGTAACATGGGTCCAACACGTAGAGGCCCTTTTTGAATTATGTGTGTGTATATTATTACGTGCTTTAGACCGATTAACTAAATATTTTCTAAAAGATTTTGGGCTGAATTTTTGGGCTGCATGACTAAGTTTGTTTGTATTTTTTTTAATAAAGAGATTGTGTAAAAATGTCAATCAACATTGACTCTGTAGCGTATAGCGAACGTGTTAGCTAAATCATGGAGATAGCAATGAAATGTGCCGACAAGCTTTCATAACATCTATAAATTTAAACGCCCAAGTCTCGGTTATTTGATGTCACAATATATCAAACTGTCTATAAAATCGTTCGAGCGGATGATAAGATTTACATCGCGATTCAACGCAACGGTGGAGATCAGTGATCCGGTAAATTATAATGACATATTAAAATATTCATAATCAATAGGTAATAATTTAAAAATAAATTAAGATAAAAATTAAAGTTAGGCAGGTTTCAAAATGCACTCGGCAAATCCCCACCACCATCGGCCGGCAGGGTGCCCAGAACGCTGGCAGCATTGCCACGTTGAATGGCAATGCTGATGTGTTGGCCAAAATATGTGCCAGCGTTCTGGTCACCAGATGTCTGCACCAGACGTTTGGAAAGCTCCCTGTAAATCCGATGGGCTCCCGGTCCCCACGGACCCAATGTCTCTACCCCGAACGCCTCAAATAAGTACACTGCACCGAGGGAATTATATTTGCGGCGTTTGAGGCATTCTGCAGAGAAAGCAGCCCCAGCCGAAGTCTCCGGAAGATGAGACGGCGCAAGAGTATCAATTTCTATTCTTTGATGCTTTGACTATTATACTGGTAAATGTTATTCTATATTAGGATATATTTTAAATCATACATGAAAGTAACATCTTTTTCCATTACGAAATGGAATAGGATGATCTATGGCCTCGCCCAAAAATTTGTGGCTACTTTGAGAATGTCAAGTAAGTATTAGCGATAACGTCTACAGCGATACCAAATTCAATAAATACACATCTATATATATAAATCAAAGTCGTGTTAGTTACACCGTTTATAGGTCAAGAACGGAAGGGCCGAGTTTGAAAGAGTTTTTTTTTTAATTCATCTCAGCCCTGAAGAGCAGAATAACAATTAAAATATAGAAAAAAATCACTAAAATAGTAACAATCAATATAATTCATTTTTCATACATTTGATTCTAAGGCGGTTTGTGAAAGTTGTTAATATTAATACCGGACCGTATAAATAAGCTTGGGTGTATGATAGTGGGAATGTAGACCCTATTCCCGCGCCGATAAAACGCAATAGGCCTCCATAAAACGTAATGGCTTACGATTTTTACGACCGCCGACCATCGCATAAATTGATGCCCGTCATTCGTTACCTCATCAATTGGACTGTACGTGAGTAATTGATTCATACTTGTACTAATGATGTTATTAATTAAAATTTATGATTACTCACGAATTAATGATAATGATTTGAATTCGATTAATGACGTTGTTATAGGAACTGTATAGACGGATGTTATTTTGTAAAAGTGCTTCTCAAGTATCTATATGGAACATTTCTGTCCATTTTAATGGCTGCTATAAATAATTATATGGCCATCATTAAATTAACGGAAGCTAAGGTAATAGCTTTTCCTTTGAATTAATGTTCTTCTGAAATTTGTAGAAGTTTTGAAACAGAGCCTTTAATACTCATGAGGTACAACTGGTAACTTTAAATGAAATAAGGAGAGCAGTGATAGCCGAGTTTGTAGAACGCTTGCCTCGGTAACGATGATCGTAGGTTCAAAGCCAAATCATGAAAAACAAATCAATTAAAAGTTGACGATGAGAAAAAAAATGTCGCGAATTCCTACCAAATCAAACCAAATAATATAAAAATGAATAAGTAATTGATTTGATATGAATACCTAACTCACCATTTACGGGATAGCGCCAAAATCTGCAACAATAGATCATTAAATTAATGCAATAATATAATATCGCCAGACGAACACACCATCTATACGGTCCCACACTAAGCAACGCTTGTATTATGGGTACCGTACAATGACTGACGGAGGCAAACTCAGTATATAATATAGATATAGATATTAAACATCCATGACTTTGGTACAAACATTCGCGCTCATCACACAAAGAATGTTCCCTTCCAGGATTCAAACTCGGGACGCTCGGTACAAAAAGTAGGGTCACTACCGACCGTGCTTATCAGGTCGCCAAATATATATACTTTATAAATATTTTACTTTTTATATACTTAGGTAAGTATAGGTTTATATTTTAAAGGTTGTCCAAACTATTTTTCAAAGACTCTTTGACACTCAGAATCTATAGAGACAATCTGCCATGATCCCTACTACCTCTAAAAGCCGCGTAAAATCAACAGCAGTTATTAAGTATAAAATTAAATATCCGATAATATAACTACATAAATGTAGTTTACGGCCTGTTTCACATTGTATATAGACACAATTGTCTATTAACAATTTATATAACACTAGCCTGTCATGGCAGATATTTTCCTGTCGACCAAGCTCTTTAAATTTTTCTCGAATTTTCCAATTTTCCGGATAACATTTTTTTTCTTCCCCTAAAAACCTGATTCAGACTATTAAGAGCATTTAAAACTGACTCACTGAAAAGTCAACTCCAAAATAAAATAAAAGATGGAAAAGAGCCTTGGAAGATATATCTTAAATCAATTTTATTGATAATCGTTTTGTAAAGAAATCTGTAAGTAAAAGTTGCTAGTACATTATTTAGGCTCGTACAAAACCATTCCACCATAAAATGATTCCCATAATTTGACTCCATTCATCCGTACTTAATGTCTTTAAAAACGAATTAACTCATAAACCGTTGAGTTTTCGCTTAATAATATAGTCCTAGCTTTTAATCATTTAAATTTAATACCAGAATCAGACTATTTTGTATTCATGTCAACAATTAAGTACAGTACTTATGAATCGTCAAAATAGTTACAAAATGCTAAGCTACAACTTTACCACCCGTTTGGAATGCCGTTCCTATGGAGAAGAACGGGCAAGAAAGGGTATACTAAATACTTAAGCGTTAATTAAACATACTCAGTATAAACAAGGCTCTATTTACCTTAAAAAACACAATGTAAGCCGCTTTATAAAGCTTTTAAAGACCTGCTAATGTGTTTTTAAATTGTGACAAAATAATGACGGCCTTTTCTAGAGCGATAGTAAATTGGATATTTATTTGAAAAACACTAACCCCCAAATTTGTAGACATTTTATAACATTCTCAATCGTCACATAGTACTGCGCACAAGAGTTTTTCCTTTGCGCAGTACTATATGACGTTTGATAAAGTTATAAGACGTCTATAAATTTGGGGGTAAAATTATTGTTTATTTTGTGCAGGTTGAAAACCCAGCTCATAACTCTGGTGTAATTGGCTGTTATGTGCAAATATCTTTCGAGAATCTTGAAATGATGCTCGCTAAACGGGCTGAGCCAGCGCAGAGGACTATGGCCTGAATCCATTCAAACCAAATAAACCATTAAAGGGGCAAAATGAACTAAGGTATAATTTAATAGGATCTTTGTTTCTTCGACATGCATCGTATCGCACGCAAACGGCGAATTGCGTGTTTCCATTAAATTATGGAAGTTTTAATCATCAACACGGTAAAAAAATAATATTATAAAAATATTTGCCCTTTTTAATGTCCCACTGTGATAGACAACATCGTAAGGAAACGTGCATGTCTGAGAGAACCTCTCGTAAAACTTGTGAAGTCCACCAACCCGCACTGGGCCAGCGTAGTCGGTGAACTATGGGCTTATCCTATCCTTTGGAAGGCTTCCGCGGGGACATGGGTCCAACACGTAGAAGCCCTTTTTGTTAGCCACATGTTGGGGTCAACTGCTGAAAATGACAGCATAAACAGCGAATTGACCACAGCAGGCAAACTATTGCAGGTATCTATACATATAAATAAAATTGGAGTGTCTGTTTGTAATATTAAAATAACCGCTTTTTACTAATTGCATTTGGATATACACACGTTACCTATACCGAAACCACATTTTTTACAATTTTTGTCTGTCTGTCTGTCCGTCTGTCGGTCTGTCTGTCTGTCTGTCTGTCTGTCTGTCTGTCTGTCTGTCTGTATGTTTGTCTGTCTGTTTGTTCCGGCTAATCTCTGGAATGGCTGGACCGATTTTGACGGGACTTTCACTGGCAGATAGCTGATGTAACAAGGAGTAACTTAGGCTACTTTTATTTAGAAAAAAAAAATAGGATCTCACGAAAAAAAATTAAAACCAATGTTGCAGCGCAGCGCCTGATTAAGTTTGATAGCAATAACCTGCAATGCGTCCCGCGGGCTCAGAATTGGCGAGCAGGCTGTTGTCAACGGTTGTCTTTGTTAAATACCACGCGGACGAAGTCGCGGGCAACAGCTAGTATGGAAATATAACTGGGACTATGGATTAAGGTTTGGATGGACATGGGATAGGACTATTCGAAGAGTTGCGAATACATGCCATAATCAGCTTTTATATAATTACTTTTGGCAGGTGGTGACTCGCCGCTCTTAAGGTGGTCCCCATAAAAAGGCCGTCAAATAAGACGATAAGGGGCAACACGGGCGCGAGCGGCTCAGGGGTATAGAGAGGTGTGCTGCGCTTTCTCCCGTGGTTACTCGCGGCGTTATGCCCTTTAACTTTTCCACCCCTGGAGCATATAGCTCTAACTCTCTCTGGACAGCCAACTAAGGCAAGACAGAGCTGAGAGAATATTATTAATGGTGATATTCAAATCGGTGCTCTAACTGGAATGCCTTGTTACTATTATATTACGAATTCCTGTTACCCTACTGACCACAGAGCACACAAACGTGATAATAAACCAAATAACACGTAATCAAAATTTATTTCGTTAATAACTTCGTACCTCGAAATTAGGCGCGTGTTATAAATTTTGACGCTCCCATCCCCCCAAAAGTTGGGCTCAATTTATGCGTTGTGTGCCTGTAATTAGAGGATGAGACAGAGACAGAACGACGGCGAATGTGTGATGAGAAATGAAATTATTTGAAATGAATTTGATCATTATTACCCGGGTTTGTGTCTGTTGGGAGTTTTAACGTTTTCATTGATATTTCAGCAAATGTTCCATTCATATTCAATGTTTTAGCGCGAGATTATTTGTTGGGCCTACATATTCTGTACTTAGTTGGTATACTTTACCTACTGATTGTCGTTCTTTGAATTTGCAGTCTTTTTTTTAATTATTACTAGCATTGTGTCTTTAGTAAAAATATATTCCCGTTTTATTTAATCATCCACTATTTTAGTAAAGACAAACAAAATTACTACGTATACAGGGTAAATCGGAAAGGGTATACTAAGCCTGACACTAGGGCTTCTTAAGCGCATTTAAAAAAAATACATTTTGATTCTAACACAATGGCAATTATATTTTTTAATAGACATAAGTATTCAAATTCTGATTCAGATAATGATTTACAAATCAAACCTGGACTTATGCAAATAAATAGTATATGGTAGCAGAGGTTGTTTCCCTCGACATCCTGCAACGGCTGCCACCAGGTCACTTTCTAAAGCACCTTAAAATATAATCATAATAATATCGCCAGATAAACACACCAACCATACGGTCCCACGCTAAGCAACACTTGTATTATGGGTACCGTACATGGACTGAGGGCGAACTCAGTATATAATACTTATAGAAATTAAACATCTTTGATACGGGTACAAACATCCGTGCTCATCACACAAAGTCTGTCCCAAACAGGACTCGAACCAAGACCATCGACACAGAAAGCAGGGTCACCACTAACTGCGCTAATCCGGACATCCCCCCAATAGCTGCACATAATGTTTATTTGATGATCATCCCATATCAAATGGGACGAAAATAAAATACATATTAAACGCCTTCCAGATAATAAGATACAACAATATTATACAATAAAAGCAGGGATATAAGCGTAATGACGACAGCTTAACATTTCCTTGCTAAAATATTTCCCTATTGCCCGCTAAAGTTGGTCGTTAGTCTCATAATAATAGAACGTCGGGCGCGCTAGGCCCCCGGGACGCATTCACAATGAAAAACAATAAACGTTCCCCTGTCCCTTGTGGGATTTTCGCACGTGGCTCGCGTGATCCAACGATATAATCCGCGCGAATTGAACATGGTATTTATTTTTATTGAGGAGCAAATTGTGGCAAAAATAATGACCACGGAATGGTTGACGCCTGTACTAAGTTGTATCAAAATCAAGCTTGTTTCGTTGTAGACGAGAATAATTATCCTATTAACTCTCGGCGTGTTTTAGGATTACTAGGAACCCATACAGTTTTAACGTCTCCGTCTTCCTTCCATTCGTCTTTTTATCCAGCGACTATTGGGGCTAGCAAAAATACGAAAAAAAATCTAGATTGTGTGCAGTTCTACAAGAATATGTACTAAAATATTGAAAGCTAAATTATTTCAGGTTACC
Source organism: Pheosia gnoma (assembly GCA_905404115.1). Lineage (NCBI taxonomy): Eukaryota > Metazoa > Arthropoda > Insecta > Lepidoptera > Notodontidae > Pheosia > Pheosia gnoma. The sequence continues at coordinate 2,012,065 of FR989916.1, forward strand.
TCAAGTACTTAACGAAGCGGGAGTGATAAAATGAAATGTTTGCTTATCCTCTTAAGTGGGTTACTGTTGAATAGGTATTTTAAAATCAGCATGAAGCTTCGTCGTCAGCTTTTTAAAAATAAAGTAATCTCTACAAAGTATGAAGCCCCAGTGTAACCCTTTTGCGTGAGTTACACAATTTATCCTTTAATCCTGAACTACTTTTAAAAAAACAACATTGTTTTTTCAGGATACTAGCACATAGTACTGAATTACAATTAAAATGATCACGACAGTCAAGGATCAAATCAATCGTGAGTCATAACCGACCAAGTTATTGCAAATTAATTCCGCGTACCTTCAAAACTTATGCATAAGATTTATATTTGGCTTGCGCAAATATGATCATGTCTCTCAGTTTCGCACTAAGCTCAAGTGGCTTCCTATTCGTCTTCGCCGGAATACTCACATTCTTTCCCTTCTTTACAACATTTTGTTTAATCCCTCTTTCCCACTCTATCTCAAGGAACGTTTTGAGTTTCTTCAAGACTCCAATAAGTACACTTTAAGGTCATCAGAAAACCTCTCCCTTAAAATGCCTTCTCACTCAAGCAGTTTCTATGATGCTTCATTCACCGTAGAGGCTGTCCGCCTATGGAACTCCCTACCCGTCCCAATCAGACTCGCTCCTTCCTTGCACATCTTCAAAGATCGGGTAAAGTCGTTTTACCTCACGGCATAACTGCAACTTGATTGCTCACTATTTATTTATCTTGTGTAACATAGGTACCTAGGATATTTATTATTTATATAGAGTATTTATGTATGTATTTGTAAGTATGTATCTGTTATTAAGTACACCCCCGTCGTAAAAATGTCTTTAAAATCCTCTCCATCCAAAGGTTGCCTGGTAGAGATCGCTATTAGTGATAAGGCCGCCCATTGTGACACTCTCTGTATAAGTTAAGTTTTTTAATTTTGTATTCATTTTATGTGGTGGAACAATAAAGTGTTATCTATCTATCTACATCGAACCTAGAGAGAGAAAAAAATCAACCATTAATTTGTTCAATCATTAGTTTGTTTTACTTTGAGACTGGTTGTCATGGCTACGGAAGCCTACGCTGCACGTGGTCTGATGCACCAGGTTTTTTTTTAAACTAAATATGGCACAAAATTATTTAAATTAAAAAACCCGTGCTTTTTGGCTCTTGTATTGAATCTTCGTGCTTTAATAATTACACAGATCAATCTTTGTATTAATTTTAAATACCCAACAATTTGGTAAAAAAACACACGTAATACCTGTTGTTCCCCGTCGATTAGAATTTGGTTGTTTTCAAGTCGAGAGTGAACAGGTACCTTCTAGGCAAGTTTGCTCCATCGTAGATCTCATCGTCACTTACCATCAGGTGAGATCGAGATCAAATAGTTGCCTATAACAAGTGTTATAAGAATGACGTGACGTTAACAGTATTCTAAAGATTGTTTTGTTATAAGTAGGTACAATTCCTTCAATCTATACACAAAGATACAGGGAAGCCGTGGGATCGTTTAAATTAGTTTGATTTGTCTGCAAATTAAATGCTACGAACTACGTCTGAGGCTACGAAGTTAGTCTGACTCGAGCGATACCGTTTCTTATTCTGTTCTATTCCATTGAAGTTTAATCAGTACATTACAAGAGTTGAAATTTATAAAACACTTGAGGAGCAACCATATTAAGTTAAGTAATTATATACTAATATCGTCCCCAGTCCATTATACAAGCGTGGCTTAGTTTGGGGCCATAAACTCGATGTGTTTGATGAACGATGAATTATTGGACTTAGTACGTACAATTTAAAAAAAAATGTTATATTTGGCTCAGAATCAGAATCAGAATCAGAATATTTTTTATTCACGTAAACCATTATTGTACAGTACTTATGAATCGTCAAGTTACAAAAACATTATGCTACTGCTTTACCACCCGTTCGGAATGCCGTTCCTATGGAGAAGAACGGGCAAGAAACTCCATGGTTGCTCTTATTTTTTTTAAATAGATCTTTTACATTATTGAGCAATACATTGTTATAGGTATGTGAGAACAGTGTAGGAACGGCTAATCAGACTTTAGCAGCAGGTCAAAAAAACAAAAAATACTAACTAAGTATAACTCATACTGATATTTAGCTCATTACTGACATTTAGATGCAAGTCACGTCCTAGGTCCGATACACGCACGAGCTATCGGGTGTTATCATAAACCGTGTTACGACGCAAAAGTAAAACAAAAAAAAATGTTGATATAAAAAATAACTGAATACCTACTCGTACTCTCAAATGTTCGGGGAGGCTTATTCAAAAAAGAAAGCACATAATTATGTTAATTACCTCTCCGAATTGAAAAAAACCTGTTCTATATTTTTAATTGTTCCGTTAAATTAATGTCCGTTCGCCACCATTTTTGTGCTGTTTGTTCTCCTTTTCATTTGGGCGCGCAAAGGTATTCGAAAATACAGACAAATTTAATGGTGGGTCTCGTGGAAATGTGTGAGAATTAATACGTTGAATATTTTTGCGCTCGCGAATTAAAAATATACATGCAACCATGTTTTAAAATTTCAATTATATGCTTTATTTTGTTACAAATAAAGTATCTATAAGAAAACCCTTAAAAAGCGTCAAAAGCTTCTCCGTTATACAGGATGTAATATCGAAAAGGGTTAGTGCGGGGATTTTTGGAATGATTAAACATAGAAAAACTTTTCCTAGGAACCATATCGAACCATATCGATTTTAGAGTTAAGAAAAACTACATTCATAGATTAAAAAATAAATGCATATCTACACGACTCGGGAATTGAACCTACCTTGGAACATTTTGTTCTATCTCTCACAATTTTTAGCCCATAGAGATTATCTCCAAAAGAATCTTATCTAATATAATAAGAGCAGACATCATGAAACCAAAAGCGTACAAACCAATTTTACTCCATTTATAACTGACGTTACCCTCATATAGGCTGTGAGAGGTACATTTTTATTCAACTCGGGTGCGTGGAGTTCCTTAATAATCCGCTTTGGGGTTTGGTGCTAGTGGTAGCGGGGAATGAGTGAGTCATAATATACCTCGTAAGCAATTTTGAGTGCGAATGGCTTTTTTTACTGACCACTAATGAGTATTTATACTATATGACAACGCAGCCTTGCATGTCACTGTGGCTACAGTTTTGATCCGAGCAAAGAGATCACGCCAATGTTGTCATAATCAATCGGGCTTACCGCGAGGCAAATGGTGCATGACAGGGCTCGGACGAGGCAACACGAGCGTTTGTGCGACCAACTTACTGCACAAAGAGTGGCTATTGGATATTGAAAGTTTTAGTTGATCTAACTTTGCCGCCATTCAAGAATCATATTCCTAAATCTTCTGTTTGCCTTGTTTTCAAGGTCTCAGACTTATATTATTCTTAATAAATATCAAGACATTGAAATAAAACTAATCTTAAGGATTTTATCGCGGTTTATTTTTTTATTCTACGTTCCCGACTTTTATTCTACTTCCCGTTCCTTAAGATTAGTTTTATTTCAATGTGTAGTATTCGCGTAAATATAAGAAGTCAATAAATATCAAGACAATTAAAACTAAATAATTTTTCTTTTTTTAATCTTTGTCATGATAGGTTATTCTTAACTTTTTTAAATATAAACCAGAGTGGCTAGGAATAGCCAAGGTAGGGTTCGAACCCGATCCCTGATAGATAAGAGTGACTCATATTCACAGATCTCATATTATTGATACTCTTTTATCGTATTCTGCAATGGGTAACTTTTTTTGGTAAACTATTAAAATTTTCGTTATAGTTTCTTGTCAGAAAGATTATTAAACACTTCCATAAGTTACGCTTTGCTCATCGCTAGTCGCTTTAAAAGAGACTGTACCCCGTTACATGTATATTCGAGGCATCCCGTCTGTCTGTGTACGTCAATGAAGGAGATAAGATGAAATATGCCTATGAGAGTTCCGTGCTACGTAAAATTATTCGCAATACTTCTTGAGTCCGAATCAAATTAATGTACAAGCTAAACCGTTCTACATTAAAAAAAAACAATTAATATTAAAGTATACGTCAGTCCACCAGTCCGAAATGAGGGATTTAAATTATTAAATCAATGTTTCTGAGATATATTTTACTAAACATACTCATACTTAGACTATCTTGATAGTGTTCAGGGTGGGAAGGAAATTGAACAAATTAAAAAAAAATATTGGTACAGAACGATTCAAGGGCATACTAACCTTTAAACCTCCCTCTTTTAACCTTTAAACTTCTCTAGCGCATTTATAATCATTATGTAAAATAGTAATTTCGAAATGTCAGACCTTTGAATTTCGAATTTCGAAGTGTAAAATTTACTAGCTGTTGCCCACAACCTCGTCCGCGTAGAAAAGACAAACATCTTCTATACATATAAATAAAATTGGAGTGTCTGTTTGTAATATTAAAATAACCGCTTTTTACTAAGTTCATTTGGATGTATACACGTTACCTATACCGAAACAAAATTTTTTAAATTTTTTGTCTGTCTGTCTGTCTGTCCGTCTGTCTGTCTGTCTGTCTGTTTGTTCCGGCTAATCTCTGAAATGGCTGGACCGATTTTGACGGGACTTTCACTGGCAGATAGCTGATGTAACAAGGAATAACTTAGGCTACTTTTATTTTAGAAAAAAAATAAGGATCTCACGAAAAAAAAAAAACCAATGTTGCAGCGCAGCGCCTGATTAAGTTTGATAGCAACAACCTGCAATGCGTCCCGCGGGATCAGAACGCGAGCAGGCTGTTGCCAACGGTTGAGTCTTTGTTAAATACCATGCGGACGAAGTCGCGGGCAACAGCTAGTTTAGGAATAATGGTCGTGATGTTGTGTAATCAAACGGTGTTACTTGATGTAAAACACGTTAAGAGTATGATGAACGTACCTAGTGACTGACAGAGTAGGAAGATGCCGAAAAACTGCCGCCGAAAAACTTCATAGAAGGCTTACGATAATCTCCGAGATAGCATCCCTGGTTCAAACTGATCTTCTATATAAAAAAAAAACATCCACTGACTGACTGACTCACTCATCCCGAAATCTCCAAAACCATGAGACCTAGGGACTTGAAATTTTGCACGCGGGCTCCACTAGGCGTTTAGGTGATTGCTAAAAAATTATATTTGGAAATTAGACCCCTAAATTTGTGGCTAAAAATGGAGGGGGGGGGGGGGGTTAAAGTTAGTACAGTAAATGTTTTTCTGTGGGTCAGACAGACAGACAGACAGACGGACAGACAGACAGACAGACAAAAATTATAAAAATTGTTGTTTCGGTATAGGTAACGTGTATACATCCAAATGCACTTGGTAAAAAGCGGTTATTTTAATATTACAAACAGACACTCCAATTTTATTTATATGTATAGACAATGGCCAGTGAAATTCCAGGGCCAGAGTCTGCTAACACAGTCGATTCATAATAGAACAGCAACCGTATAGTAACTGTCACTTTTGACAGATATTGTATGGGATATCTGTCAAAAGTGACAGATACTATGCGGTTGCTGTTCGATTATGAATCGATTGTGTTAGCAGACTTGGGGCCCAGATAGTTGGATAGATTTGTGAGAGACTCTTGCACTTAGTCAGACAAAAGAGTACAGTTATTATTTTATGTTTTCAAGTCTAGTAGGTTATAAATTTTCCATTAAATTAACAATCGAGCAAATTGAATTGAATTACTTAAAATATTAACAATATAGTGGGGTTCTCGAAAGTATTTATTTTGTTATCGAACGAGTGGAATGTTTAATGAAGAATGAGTTTATTGAAGTACACAGCACCTGGTATATTAAAGAGTTATTTTGCGGGATATTCGCGAATACGAAGTCGCGGGCACAACTAGTACTTTATAACTAATCCGGGTAGGACTGGCATGTCAAAAGAGCTTAAAAAAAATTTAGCTTAAAAAAAGACTAACGCGGACCAAAATGTTTAATACAATCATTTAATTTGTGCAAATCGTACAAATTTTAGGTAAGTACTACAAACAATTATGGTATTGCACCTATTTTCTCAGCTCTAAACTAATTTCGTGGCCGGACGTTGGTGTCACCATCATATCCAGTTTGGCTTTCAGCTTGCTGACGTCACCAGCGACTGTGTATCGGCTCAGGAAGTGCGCGAGAGTTGTCTTCATCATCATCATTGCGTAGCGTTTACCTGAAAAAAATAAACATCATTTATTTAACTGCTTTTATGTTTTGTGATGATGGTTTGATGCGGTCAATAAAAATAAGAAATGTGCAAGATCGAAGATTGAAATGATATAGATAAGTTTTAGACCTCCCTCGTGAATGAAAGAATGAAAATGAAATGAAATGAAAAAAAGTTTATTCGACACAGACACGAAGATACACAAATGGGTACATTTACATGAAAAAAGTAAACGTAAAGAACACACAAAGACACACAAATAGGCACATACATGAAAAAGTATGGAACATAAAGTAGGTATATACTATAATATAAAGGGTTAGGTTGCAGTTAGTAGATATGGTGGATCTCAGTGTGAATGGCTTAACTTACCAATACAGGACCTCTTTCCGATTCCAAAACTAGCAAATGCATTAGGGTGGCTGGGCACGCCGCCTGGCTCCAACCATCTCTCGGGGCGGTACTCCTCGGCGTCAGGACCCCAGATCGGATTCCGGTTCAGTGCGTACATTAAAAGAACGATATGGCTATTCGCGGGAATTGTGTACTTCTCTAAAATATTTTAAATTATGTTAAACTAAGTTATGATTTCGCTTTTCATCGACATGTAGCCTATTTAATAAGAATCAGAATGTTATTGGGGTTATGTCATAATGATGTATGGCTGGACACACCAGTAATAAACAACATGGGGCATACATCTTAAATATTTTGCACCATTTTTATTAGACCTTTGGGTTAGGGGGAATTTACTTTCACTGCCACACGATATCCAACTAAGAAACCAGCTACGCTTACGATGAATAGGTTATTTTGCATAGAAAAAAAGGTGCATCAAATCCTATATTAACATTGAATAATTTTGAATCTACTAGCGTAAAATCATGTGCCTGATGTGAGGTGAAAATTAAAACATTCGAAGGATACTTTACTTAATTTCACTTCAGCCTCTGAGGTCCTGGCAATGTATGGAATTACCGGATACAGTCGCAGTGTTTCCTTTATCACCGCATCCAAATATACCAGTTTACTTAGATCATGATTATCGACGTCTCTCTCTAAGTCTCCGAATACTTCTTGTAATCTATTGAGTTTGCATACAACAAGGTAGTTATGTAATATTAAGACAAGAAAGAAAAGCTGTCTTTATCAAATACAATCAATTGGTACTCATGTCGTTTCAAGCGCGTCTACAGATAGCTTAACATCTGCATTGTCAGTCCAGGTATGCTTCTAGCTTACTTACTCTTTATAAATCCGTTCTTGCACATGTTTGTGAGATCCAATTAGTAATAAAATATATATGATAGCTTTGTAAGTAGTGTCGTAGGTAGCAATAATGCCTGTGGTCAGATGATGTGTTAATGCTTCTTCTGTAAATACACCTTGTTCCAGTTCCAATTGCAGAAGTAAATCTATTAACGGCTTATTATAGTTATCTAAAAACAAGGGGTTTTATGAGAACCGTCTATCGGTAGAGGGAGAAATAGTAGAGACAATTCGGTTAATTAATTAATCTGTAATAACGTAAGTACCGTAACGTAACTGTAATAACCTGTAGTCGTTCAAATGTGTTAAGTGCTTACCTAAATTGTCATCCCCTGTGTATTTTGAATTGTCAATATTTAATAGCAATTCTGATCTTCTTTTCAATATTGCCTGAAATGTATAAAAAAGATGTACTAACTAAGATCATATACGACTATATACGACTCATGATCTTGAAACAGGTGAATAGATAATCAAAGAACATTACATAGAACCATCGCGATTTAACCAGCTTTCGAATGAAAATTCGACGAAATAAGTCCAAGCGTTTTGGAGCTAGGATACCACGGACAGACACACAAACAGACAGACATGAGCGTCAAACATATAATATACGAGTTGTCGTAAGTCGCGGATTAAAAATATACTTATTGAGTGGGTACATCTCTTGTAATATCGTGTATTATTTGTATTAGTATCGTTTCTCTCTACTTCTGTTGACTTAATTTATACAATAAGTCATTGTGCAGCCAGAACTTTAAGACACGTTCCAAATAAACTTCCAATAACTCGTCAAAAGAGCGCTTATATTTAGCACCAATTATGCCATCTGTTTTCAAATGTAGATTTGTATCTGAAATAAGCAACAAATTGGAGCTGTTAACGGAATTATGGGCGATCGTGTAAGGTGACAGTTAAGAGAAAGGCTCGTTTATACAGCAACGATTAGTGATTTATTAGATACGAATCTTATGAAATAGAAGATATTTACGTAAATATATTTTAAAAAAATCAACTTAATGTGCCGAGGGTGGTGGAAATATAAATTACTAGATGCGTCCCGCGGTGTTACTCGCGATTAAAAAGTATGTCCCTATGTCATTTTCTGACCCCTAAACTACCACTACCTATGCAAAAAATCATGTGGATCCTTTGCTCTATGAAAAATTAAAACAAATCTATCCCACGGGAACCATACATTTTACCGGAATAAAAAGTAGCCTATGTGCTATTCCAGACTATAATCTATATCTGTGCCAAATTTCATCCAGATCCGTTCAGCCGTTCTGGCGTGATTGAGTAACAAACATCCATCCATCCACCCAAACTTTCACATTTATAATATTAGTGGGATTGTTCGCAGTTTTACCTCCAAAGGCAAATTAACTTTATTAGTTAACAAAACCAATGAAAATTCACCATTGAGTTATATGTACTTACGGCACGTTGTTCTTAAAACACAATCTGTTACAAAGTCATCAGGTTTGAATGGCCCTCTGCCAACTTGTGAAGCTATGTCGCTGACGAGTTGTCTGGCCTGGTTGTTGAATATCGTCATGAATTCGTTGAGCACAGTGAAACTGAAAGCCGGGTTGAGCAGCTTACGATCACGCTTCCATGTCTCCACTGAAATACAATAGCAGTTGAATATAAAATATCACCAGACAAACACATAGGTAAATCCTTTGGTTTTACACTACGGGTCCGTATTTTGTATATATGTTACGTGCTTCGAAAACTCTCATAGCGCGATTCAGGATTGTATTGATAATTGTCTATTGTTCTGAATGCGTCTGCAGCGCTATCTATGTAGCTTGTGGCGAGGTTGAACAGGTCGCTACAGTACTAATAAATAATAATATCTTAATTAACTATTAAATTAAACAATGTGAAAATATTCTAACCATCAGATGTGAGCAACCCTTTCCCTACAAATCCAGCCAAAAAGTCGTAAAAGTAATGTTTCTTCAGGCAAGCAGCTGATACTTTCACGCAATCGTCTAAGTCGCTAACCACTGAAAAAATAGTCATACTGATAAGCACAATTTGTAACGTCTAAAAATGAATAGAAGGGACAAGTTGAAATGAGAAAATATAAAATGATTGTATTATTAGTTAGTCCGGATCACCGACGACGGCGAGACGAGGGCCGGAGAAAAGATATCTTTACTCGTTGCACACGTTGATCGAGACCCAAACTAGGATTCCTTGTATCATAGGCACTAAAGATATACACACAATAAAAAATTGGCCAGTTCAGTATTGAACAACATTGTTCCAATAACATAAAAAAAACCTCTTACCGTATTTCTTGTAGGGTCCAAAACTAAAGGTATAAGGTTCGGATCGAAATTGCTTATTGGTGTACTTGACCACATTTATAAAGATGTCAAAGAAATCTGTAAGAAAATTTGTTTTTTTAAACACTTAATCAAACAAAACCTACCTGTTTAGATAACACAAAGTGTATAAGGTGTAAAAAATAGTGTAAAAATATTTTAAGTGTTCAATGAGTGTGTCAATGAAGTTTGAATTTTTATGGAGAAGGCGACCCAGTAGCGTTTCACCGCGGCCTTGGTGCTATTTTTTTTTATAATTTGACTTATTTCTTTAGTAATGACACCTGTATAACCTACTGAAGTCCATGTTAAAGTATTTTAATTAAAGTTACACCTTATTTAAACTATTTAAAAAAATAAAAACAAAATAATTTTCCAAATCGGTTCATAAATGAAGGAGATCTGAGGTAACAAACTTAAAAAAAAATTACAACCGAATTGAGAACCTCCTCCTTTTTGAAGTCGGTTAACAATTTCAAAAAAGCTAAAAATAATAAATGACTTTACTTTAGTAGGACCTTAGAGGTTTACTCGTATTATATTTATTTTAATACGTTATTATTTTTAAAGTCAGTGCCAAGCAAAAGTGTTCAAATTTAAATTGAACTTAGCTTGGCAACTTAATTTACAAAGCTGTTAAGCTGTCCATATGAACGTGACCGTTTAAATTAAACCTAACTCCTACAAAAGTAACTTGTAAATCTGGAACCATGTAGGCATTAACTTGTCATTACCGTAACATACTATTAATTTCTGACCATTAATAAATAGATCATGTTCAATGATGTAAATTAACTTATAAGAAATTCTTTAAATAATCGTATATTCACCAAACTGGTCTAGCTGCTGACGTAAATGTGACAAAACATAATCTAACTTGAACTAAGAATAAACTTATTTTTCTTCAAATGTCATGATGTAAAATTCTATTACGCAAACTAAACCTTTTCATTCAAAACCTAAAACTTACGTTGTATTGTTAAGGGGGAAGCTCAGGTCAGGGCGCGAAATTCAAAATTTCAATGGTTTTTATTTTTTACGAGAAATTTGGACATCTTTACGATATAATTTAGTTTTTTGCGATATTAGTATTCTGCATTAGATGTCTCGATGTATTAAGTTTGCTTAAAAAAATATCTAATCCGATACAATACCATAAGGTTTGTAAAAACCACTCTTTATGGCGTTGTATCGCTTTAGGTATTTTTTTAATAAAACATTCAATACATACACATTACACAAAACATTCAATAAATACACATTAAAAGTAAAAATAATGGATGTGACATGGCGATATACAACCCAACGGTAGGTATTCTGCCAATGTCAAGTCTCAGACAAATTGCAATGTCAATCAATAGTAATAACAAATTAAATTATTCAATAAAAATACATAAGCAACTTTTGGGGGGTGGTCGAAGAGAAATGTTATCAATTTTGTTTTATTATGTGAAAAATGTGTTTCTTCGAAATATAATGTGTAATTTTTGTCACGACATTTTGTGTCCATAAACGTGCACGAGTGTAGGAAAATTAAACTAAATGGTAAAATATGACTTTTCCCATTCTCTTAAGAAGTCCGGTAATTTTTCAGTAAAGTATCCTCAACTTTACTGATAGGGTTAGGGGGGGTTTATTAGGCCTAGTCTACGGATTAGGCCTGCATAGAATCTCCCATGATTAAAATTTAAAAAAAACCACTTGACGTTCCCAAAATGCCTACTCAAAGGTGGATGAGGCCATTCTCTAAAAAAACTACATTAACGATAACTACTGCGAAGAAAATTGTCTCATATTGAAACCTATCAGTTTACTTTATACATATTCAAGCGTTATTTTTTCTATGCTTATGCTAATGTTTGACAAGTTTCTAGTTTTTAGGCGCGCGTGTGAGTGAGATTGATGTAGGTAGCATGTGCTACCTTCTCTGTCTAATCCGAAATAATTAATTTATTCAAGGCTAAAATATGCCTCAAGCTATTATAAAGTTGACATGTTTATGCTGGTTTATTAATGAAGACATCATATATAACATTTTGACGGCCTGATTAGCGCAGTGGTAGTGACCCTGCTTTCTGCGCCGAGGGTCCCGGGTTCGAATCCTGGTCACAAGCTTTGTGTGATGAGCACGAATGTTTGTACCCGAGTCATGAATGTTTAATATGTATATAAGTATTATATACTGAGTTCGCCCTCAGTCCATTGTACGGTACCCATAACACAAGCGTTGCTTAAAGTGGGACCGTATAGTTGGTGAGTTCGTATGGCGATATTTATATTTATTTATTTTATAACAAAAAAAAACAAAATCGTGAATTCTATCAAGATTTTGCATATACGTTATATAAGTGTTTTTTTACATCAGTGTAAATAGATTATAACTTCTATAAATTTGACAGTAATAGAGTAAGTACTTTTCTAACCAGCTACTTAAACCTGCCTAGGCGTTCCTACATTAGTGTCGCATACCTATAACAAGTTACTGCTGAATATGTATGATGACACTTTTTAGAAAATAGCAACTATTATGGAGTTCATTGACCGTTAACTAATAGCTTAGCATTTTGTGACACTACTATTGTATAACACTTGTATGTTAATTTCCTCATTGAATAATGCCGTAGAATATCGTATTAATAGTTATTAATATTAATACTGAAGAAGAAACAACATAAAGCCCTAACGATATTTTTGTTTTGTTGTTTCAATTAATTTTACCGGCACCACACTGGGAGTTAGTTATCCCCGATCAAAATAAAAGAGAATCATTTAAATTGGTTTACAAAAACCTCGAAAATATAAGTACCTGAATTCACCCCTACAAAGGGTGATTTTCGGGAATTCTCAAAACACGCGATGGTTTTTATATAGTGTACAAGTACCGAGTTTCAATTCAATCAACCCAGACCTATTTTTTGATCACCAGTACCCAATGATTTTACTGCCCCTAGGGCGCGAGTTCTCAAAATATTTATTTTAATGGGATTGCATGGAGTTAGCTCTTCCTTTTAAAGTCGTTTAAAGATACATACTTTTTGGGTTCCAAAATAGATAAGCATGTCCAATGAGCGGCAGTCTTCCAGGGTAACTTGGGGGCTCCGAGCTGTTGTCACGGCGTCGACGTGACCACCACAGCAGGAGGAAGCAGCACGCTAGTAATACAACCCACAACATTTTGCACACCATTTTACCGAAGCGGTGCTATTTATAGTCAAATTGGTTTTTAAGCCTGCCGGCCCCTCCACAAAGTGGACCAATGATATCGACGCATCGCAAAAACCCGGTAGATGCGCGTTGCGGGGGACCGTGATGTGTGGAAGTCTTTGGAGGAGGCTTATGTTCAATAGTGGACGTATTTTATCACTCTCCAATTGTATACCAATTGTCGGTTTTTCAACTGGGTGATCCGCATCCCGTTGGGATTTTCGAGGTAAACTTTCACGATCATCCGTCAGATGCTATGCTCTGCCTTCTATTGCTTCAGGCATTTACCGTCAATCCATACAAATTCCAAGAATTAATACGTAAGTAATGAAAATTCAAGGGCCTTAATCAATTGCGATGGCTCTACGTCTTCCAATCGATAACGCGGCTTCCATATTACTCAGATAATCACAGTTTGAATATAATTGGTATTGTTGAAAAATAAATAAAGGTTTATAGTTCTTTTTCGAAGCAAGTACCGAGAAGAATTGATTGAAACAAATCGATTGCTTACTTTGATAACTTGGGCTTTGTGACTATAGGAGTAAGGATGAGACTAGCCTGATCCTTACTACTATAAAAACTACTATTTAGTGTATTTGTTTGTTAATTTGCAAGTTTGGTGTAACATCTTAGAAAACAGCTTGGATTGAAATGTAGGATTCTGATATCATGCGAGCAAATTTATGGGTTAATTAAAAAAAATAGCAATCAAACCTCTATGTAGGTCATGGGTGTGTTAAAAACACGGTATTGAGTTAACAGTGATAAAGAGAGAGAGATGACACACCGACGCATGAGTGAGTGACGTACATCCTTGTTAACGTGGGAAGTTCAAACAACAAAATAATCGTTGTAACATCACCTCATTGAATTCACACGAGTACTTTGTGAATTAAATTTTATCGTATTTGTAATTCACTCACGACTCCATACTATGTATCATTCAAATGAATTAAACCCAGTTACGATCTATATTTGGACATCATAATCGTTTAACACATCACTACACACGGTCATCGCAATCGGCGAACTTTCTGCCAAGCCAACTGGACGTGCGAAAATGGCTCGAGGACTCCATATTTCGTCTTGTATATTGTTATTCGTTCGACCTAGCTTTTAAATATAGAATCATTTTGTCAACGAAATTGTTTTTTTTATTATTACATTACAGGCAAGTATTTGATCTCGATCTCACCTGATGGTAAGTGACGATGAGATCTACGATGGAGCATACTTGCCTAGGTAGGAAGGCGGCAGTAGATAGAGACGCTACATTCACTAGGCACATGCAGCGCAACTGATCTGACCCGCCATCAATGGCCCGTCATGAATGGCAGCACCGAACATCATGCCGAAACACGGCTAGGCCGCTTGGCGACATGGCTTTGTTCAGTGGGTGGTGACTAGCCACGGCCGAAGCCTACCACCAGTAAAATGTATTCTAAAGGTTATTATTCTAAAAGTTGTAAAAAATGCTTGTGTTCGCCATTTTTATCATGGACAGAATCAGTGATAAAATATGTATAATTGTACCGTATGTTTAATCTTGACGATTGACAGTTTAAATATGACACATTTTTTTTAAGAATGTATTCAATTATAATTTCAAACAGGATAAGCAATTCGTGTTCTCAGCGAATAAACGGAAAAAATAACCTATATATCATGCTTATTCGTATCCGACTACCGACACGTATCTTTTACAGGGCGGCACACATTGTATAAACAATTTCTATTAAGTCATCTTACTGTACTCTTTACATTCAGGCCGAAGTTGACCAGCCGCTACAACACTGTGTCCCCGCTACGACCCCAACTGTGCACACGTGACAATGGGTTGTGGTGATCATTACACCGGTAATGACCGCTGAATGTCTCAGCCATACATTATACACTAGGTACAAAACGTACATTATGATGACTAATGTGCATAACTAATTGCATATTGTTTCTGCGTCCAACTGACCGCAGGATAATGTTCACTGTAATAATAATAATATCGCCAGACGAACACACCAGCTATACGGTCCCGCACTAAGCAACGCTTGTATTATGGGTACCGTACAATGGACTGAGGGCGAACTCAGTATGTAATACTTATATAGATATTAAACATCTATGACTCGGATACAAATATTCATGTTCACCACACAAAGTTTGTCCCTACTAGGATTCGAACCCGGGACCCTCGGCCCAGAAAGCAGGGTCACTACCAACTGTGCTAATCAGGTCGTCAATGTTCTTTACGTCTGTGTGTGCTCTCCGACTGATGTTTGAATTGGTCTATGGTATACTTAGTATTGAAAGGGTTATTGCTGGGGTCTGAAAATGAAATACTTGAAAACAAGTATAGATTTAGCTAGCCTAGAATAAATACTGAGAACCAAAGCAAATAATGAAAAAAATGGAAATTGAGGCACTAGCAACTTATGAAAAGGTCTATGAATTGGTGTACTACCGTTTCTAAATTACAACTGCCAGACATGGTCTTTGTGACTGGAAGCCGGGGAAAAACGAAAGGATTATTTATGGTAGAGCTTTTTTTTTTATTTGTGCTCTGAAGTACCTACCTGTACTCATTGAAAGCCTTTTCAAATATAATTACACTAAAATGCACGTGTAAAAATGTAAATTTCTATAAAGACAGTCGTTTAATAAGACAAATGGATGCTCTATCTAATACAACTAGCCCGTGATTTAAAATAAATATAGGACACGTTTCGTTTGTGATTTGTAAACATAACAGCTGCGTCGAGCGTTCTTTAAGATATATATGCACATAATTTCTCAGCAGAAGAATCGTCAATTTTAAATTATACATTATCGTTAGGAATCTGTACCATCAAATTAAACAGTACGTCAAGTTCCAGATGATTAGTAAGCTAACTGTATTATAGCTAACGTATTTAGACGCATTGAACGCGCCTCTAGCGGACAGTATTTAAAACCTATAATTCTCTATACAAAGTGTCCAAATACGTAGACGTCCGGATACGCACTTGATGTACCTTCTGTACGTCAAGTACGCGATTATTTGTACACTAAGTACCTATACAGAATTAAACGGAAAATATATATACCTAGTCAAGCGCCGCGTTTGTAAAAGTCGCCAAAGTCCCCCTACACACACACACACACGCCCGTACACATACACACACACACACACACGCACACACACACACCCATAGGTGTGTGTGTGTGCGTATAAAAGTTGATCGGTAGCATCATAATGCTACCGATCAACTTTTATATTCGCAATGTGGCATTTTCATTACGCTACTTTAAATGTATTGGCGGGAGCAGGTACTTAGCTCCCCCTCAAACAAATGATCTACACCTAAGGAACACACCAAAATATTTGCATTTGAGTTTTAAAAAAATATTAATTATGAGGCTGTGATAGACTTGATGCGACAGCAGCGTAGTAATTGAGAAGTTCCAGGCCCCGGCCGAAATTGATCCATCATTATCGATACATAACCTAAATTAATATTTGTTTATAATCATATTACGTCTTTCATAATTTTCACTACTCCGCCAAAACATAATTACGTACCCGGAAAAAAAATCAACCCAACAAATCAGTATCGTTACGCTCCAATCGCCAACAGGGTTAACGCCTTGACTATATACAATGATTCACTATATTTATAATGGTGACATGACACGCGACACTGGCTAGTATCTTTCTGGAAACCATCCAAAGTATGAATCTGAAATAGAACGAAATGTGTCGACGCGGTGGAGATATAAAAAAAAAATTAAGCGCCGCGATCGAGGGATTCAAACATTGAAATACGATCAAATTGAGTTGTTGATTTCGTAAGGAGATAGTAGTAACAACGTTGACTTGTGTTTTAGGGTATTTAATATAAAGGTTATAGTTGAGTAATTTAGATGATTTAAGAGCCTTTCAATGTTACCAATAAACTCGTATTTGTGTCGTCGCTATTCATAAATATTTGCGTCAATTCAAGAGAATATATAAAAAAATACTGAAAACATGCTTCACATTGATAAGTAATAAATAAATATCGCCAGACGAACACACCAACTATTCGGTCCCACACTAAGCAACGCTTGTATTATGGGTACTGTACAGTGGACCGAGGGTGAACTCAGTATATAATTCTTATATAGTTAATAAACATCCATGACTCGGGTACAGACATTCGTGTTCATCACACAAAGTTTTTATTATATCAGATTTGATCAACCACAGATCCTCGCAAAAGAACACCGATTCCGACCAAGGATGATACGTGAGGCCATTGAAATTTAAAAAACATCCCAATTTCAATAGGAAATATGTCTAGGTACTACCACCAACTTAGGAGTCAGTAATTGATATTATTAAATCCGAAACCATGCGCAACATTGCAAGACCTCAAGATGCTGTGAGCACGTTCTGCGTAGATTGGACCGCAAACAACAACTAAATATGAGGTTACCCCAGTTCTAACTATGATACTAGGACCTCAAACACCTCAGTCCTCCCGTGACCATGGTTCCTGTAAAGCAGCCGAAACGTCGGAAACGTAAACAAACATAAAATAAACGCGATAAAATCACATTGAAAAGTATTTATAAACTTGATAAGTCCTATTTATTATATTACCTATTTGCTATGATGGTATTAAATAACGACTATCTAGATCGGATGAACAGGTTTTTTCCAAAAATAATAAATTTCATAATTATCTCATGTGTTGTTTTAACATCAGCTGCTAAATTATCAAAATAATCAGACGGTGTCACAATGAAAAAATGTTTGCATAATTTTTCAGCTGAAGAATCGTCAAGTTTAAATTATATATTTTCGTGAGGAATCTGTACCATAAAATCAAACAGAAGTTTAGTTTATTTAAGGTTACACCCAATGCCTATAGTAAAATCATAGAAATCTATTATCTCGAATGTAATGGATTACAAATGTTGAAACTAAAATTAAAAAAAACTGTCTGCAAAAAACTAAAAAGCAAAAAATAATGTTATCTTGAAATCGACCTGGTCTAACTAAATCAAATATTTAACGAATGTGAAGTCGGTGCTAAATAAACTCCTCCTTTTTGAAGACGGTTAAAAAAATGGACATCACTGCTTTGTAAGTATAGTTGCAGAACGCAAAGGTTCGTCACCTCAAAGTCGACTTTTGCATAATAAAAGAGTGGAAGATCAGTAATGCCAACATTCCAGTACAAGAAACCGTACTGCCGACATTTTAATAATTGCTACGCGTTTACTATAGAATCTATGGAATGAAGGTTTTGCTTCGTTTATCTCATTTGCTTAATCCATCCTTCTTCTTCTTTCTTCATAAAATGAAATGCAATGAAATAAAATGGAGTCAATTACAAAACAATATATAGTTGTCATTGATACTGGGATTATAAGTTTTAATCATGAGGCACAAAAAGGATGTACTGACAACGTTTATATTAAAATATTACTGGCCGGTCAAACCATTAGTACAGATAAAAAAAACAAACAACTTTGTATTGTGTAAATTTAAACTTCGTTGTGGAACAGTTAAACATTATTGGAACGAAGTTCCTTATCGCGCGTTGCGAAAGGGGGCTAGACGGAAAAAAATAAGACGAAAAATTAAGATGAAAAGTTGTAACGAGCTATTGTAAGTTTTTTTGTAAATGAAAGTATAGCTTACAATATAAAACCCAAAAACATAACGATACCTAGTTTAAAAACATGCCAGCGACATCTATCGCTGAATTACAAACTAAACATAAATAATATTTATGTTTAGTTTGTAAGTCAGCGATAGATATCGCTGGCATGTTTTTGAACTAGGTATCGTTATGTTTTTGGTTTTTATATTGTAAACTATACTACAAAATTACTTCTAGAGCCGGTGCACTTCGAGTCAGTGGGTTCAAATTCGACGAATAAAATGGACTAATGGATGATAATGAAACAATTCTCGTACGACCCTTTTTTCTCAACCCCACTCCATTTCCTATGTAAAGGCCGGTTATAAACATGATCATTTGTAAGCTGTGCGGCGTGCGCATGTTTCTCTGTCTGTCTCTCTCTCTCTCTCTCTCTTATAGAAAGCAAGCCAGATATTTTCGTTTCGTCTTTCTATTTCGCATTGAACAGTGTGGTGTCGCGACGATTATTTTTGTTGAGTGTATACAGGTTTTTTGTACATAATAAATAATAAAAAATAATAAAGGAACTTCGTTCCATCCGGGTGTCCCTTGACACCTCTCAAGTTTTTTTCTATGCAACGGTCTGTTCTGTGGCGTAGTTAGTTATAGTACTCGCGAAACGTTGCATAAATCCATTTGAAAACTGACGAACCTTTTCATTCCACTATTGTAAAGTCGACCAAGAAACTCCTCTATCATCATAAGGTTGAATATCATTTGCACATCGTAGTATTGCAAGTGCTATTTTTGTCATTTTATTTATTTGAACTTAGAACGTGTGAAGTAGAATTTTTATTGACTAGGAGTTTTTGTCTAAACTAATAAACCACTTTCATGCATTTCAGCTGACCTTACATACTTTCACATATTTTTCCGTTTGCAACACATGGGGACTATCGAACGAAAGACAGTTAGACCGTTAAGCATATCTCTACAACACTTTTGTCTCTTACGCATTATTTATGTTCACAAACTAGTAATTTTTGGTGATAATAATCAACATTGCTATTGAAAAACTTAAGGATATATTTGTATCTTTTATTACATGAATACAAAACGTTTGTGGTAAATGGTCTTTTAAGTTTTTTTAAACAGAACTATTCCTATGGTGACTGTCTTCTGCGACCATGACTGTATACAGAAACATAAATAATACCAGCCCTTTTTTATGTCCCACTGCTGAGCACAGGCTTCCCAACAATGCGAGGAGGATTAATTAGGCCATAGTCCCCCACTCTGGCCCAGTGCGGGTTGGCGGACTTCACACATCTTTCGAGGGGTTATCTCAGGCATGTTGATTTCCTTCACCGTTTAGCAAGTGATAACCATGGTTGAAAATGAAATTCACACATGGAATCCAGAAATCCCAGAGGTACCACCGGGTTTTGAACCTACGATCCTCGTTACCGAGGCAAGCGTTCTACCAACTTGGCTATCACTGCTCTCCATAAATCAATAAACATATAATCTTATATAAAATATTATGGCATTTTTAACTCTAATATTAGTTCTTACTTTGGCCATTGAGTTGAAGTGCTGCAGGTCCCAGGTTCGAATCCTGGTAGGGAAAAACATTGTGTGATTATCACGAATGTTTGTACTCGAGTCATAAATATTTATTATCTTTATAAGTATTATATACTGAGTTTGCTCTCAGGCCATTTCACGGTATCCATAAAACAAGCGTTACTTAGTGTGGGACTGTATAGTTGGTGTGTTCGTCTGGCGATATTAATATTTATTTATTTCACAAAGGAACCCTAAAAGGATTTGACGCGGCTTACATTATTCAAAATGACTAACGTTTTCGCTGACAGACTCAGATGTCTGACACTTCATTGTGTGAGACGCCAGACTACTGTTGTGGGTACTCAGAAAACCTTTTATATTTCAGTCATAGTTTGACCTTGAACGCTGATATTCTATGCTATTACAAAATGGGTCAAAAAATTTGGTTTCACGTGTATTTGTAAATGCCGCATTCGTTTTATTAAAAAAAAAACTTTTACTATTACTTATTTTTAAGAGAAGAAAGATTTATGAATTATTTGCTTGCACACTAAGATTAAGATTATATGATTACCTATATAAGGCAACTAAAATAACAGATGAATCAGAAAGTTATATGGATCACGTTGATGTAGAAAATAATTGTGTAAATTATGTTTTTTTTTTTTAAACAAGGCGAACTGTTTGGCCTTGCGCTTGGTACAAGGTGTCAAATGACAAAACAATTTGATTTATTTCTTTGGGAATGTTATCTTTATAACCTTCTGTTGGCCCTATTAAAAAAAATTACACTATTATTGTTACACTTTATATGAGTATAATGTTAACATTCGAAATTACTTTATACCGTATATTTATTTAAACCGTATCGTACCGTGAGGTTGGCAGCACTAACAGGGAAAAATACTAGGGTCGCACTTGACAGATAGCACGTCGCAACTAGTCCCGAATCAGACCGGGAGTTTGTACTTTAAATAATCAGAATCAGAATATTTTTTTTATTCATGTAAGCCATTAGGTACAGTACTTATGAATCGTCAAAATAGTTACAAATTGCTGAGCTACAACTTTACACCACCCGTTCGGAATGTCGTTCCTATGGAGAAGAACGGGCAAGAAACTCCATGGTTGCTCTCTTTAAAAAGATCCGTTACATTTCTGAGCAGTGCATTGTTATTTTAGTGGGTAGTCTGGACACTACGTCTAGACGCCCTACATACCCGTCCGAACTTCCCCATATAAGTTCGGACGGGATGCGTAAATGCATTTTCCAGCGAAAATAAAAAAATGGTACCGAAGAACATGCCCGTAGTTTTTATAATACGACCAGAGTTGGATGACAATAAAGAAAGACGACAAACTAACCCTGTCATTGAGACATATTAATATTAGTCCTCTTAAACGAATATCGGTCACGGCGGCTAATCGCAAAGGTGAATGTGAGCAGGAGATATTATACTGCACAAGGGTGTGCGCAAAGATACTCCCTCATCGGACGACGGCAATCCGACACGATCGGAGTGAGATCAGTCGGAGGGCCGACAGCTTTACGTGCTCTTCGAGACACAAGCGTTACTATAAATATGAGTAGGTGTAATAATAATTGTGTAAAATATTTTAAGGGATCCATAGGTAGATGATATGATCACTTTCCTGAAATAAAAATCAAATTTTTAACACCTAGCTTCTGCCCGCGGTTCCCCTATGAAACATAGCATATAATACTTAAATAAGAGATCATGTAGCTCCTGAATGTCAAAATGATTTTTAGATTGGAAGGATATATTCTTTCAGTTTCCCTAGAGATGCACTAAGGAGAGATTTTTGGATATTCGCCCCCTAAGAGCGTCAAATGGGGTGTCAAAGTTTGAGTGAAGAAAAAAAATATTTACGATCGGGCACATGGCTACTATTTAATTATTTTATTGCGCACACGCTCATACTTAGTCATCTGCGCATAAATTAACTCAATCATTATACCGCCTATTTTCTTTGCCGGTTTTGTTTGTTTTTGTTATTTCCAAGGTGTTACGATCTGAATAGTGTGACGTCGCAGTTTCGAAGTCACAAATATATCGGAATTCAATAAGCCAGTACGTCAAGTGCGAGATTATTCGTTAGCTAACCGTATACATTGTATGGAGAATTGAAAGTTTTAAATACTGTCCGCTAGAGGCGTGACAAATAATCTCTCATTTGTCGTTCAGATATAGTTATAACAAACACATCATTTCAACATGAATTCATGATGAAATGCAGAATATTGTATATATATGGGAATTGTTTTTTTTTCATTTCATCTCAAAAAACCATAATTGTCATGTTGATTGGAACAGTTTTTTTTCTTTTATCGATGTTCTGACACCACACAATAATAACAAATGGAATAAAAAAGCGCAGAATCAATTAAAACAACCTTTCTGAATCAATTTGTATAGTTGAATGCAATAGTAATAGACAAACATTTTATTCTTCACAATAAAAGCATACAAAAAAAATATTTTAATATTTGGAAGATAAACGAGGAAATTCTTTTTATAGGTAGATTTCCATAAAAATTAGGTCTCACTTATCAAGTTTCCGTTATTAGTTTCCGTTCTAGCTCGTACTATAGTTTACTAAAAGTTACAAACCGTTCTACGACAAAATGCAACTATAAAAAACAACCAAACAAGGCAACAAACATATTCGGATATTACCACGCTACTAAGTATTACTACCATCGAACAATGAATTGTAAACAAACAAATTACCAACCATAAAAGTGTGACATCAGGGAACCGACCTCGGTTCCAACCTTGATGGTCTGAACTCATCTTACACTGAAAGTTCCAAAAATAGCTATGTCCCCAGTGATTATGAGCGGAGGTGGCTTGATGCCAATATAATAGTATTATCAGTACCTCAAGCATAATATTTTTTACGTCAACGTCTCCCGTCCCTCTCACACCACAGATTTCATGAATACGTATGACAGTGACAGCACGTCTTCTCGATGATGTTACGATTACATTAGATGTTCCTGTTGGGTAACCAGGAAATTCCACATTTACGCTTACCTCTACGATTGTTTTAATTGAATTAAAACTAATGTTAATGATTTTATCGCGTTTTTTTAATGTTTTTACGTTCCCGAAGATTCGGCTGCTTTACAGAAACCATGGTCACGGATGGACTGAGATGTTAGACGTCCTAGTGTCATAGTTAAAACTGGGGTACACTCATATTTAGTTGTTGTTTGCGGTCCGATCTACGCAGAAAGTGCTCACAGTATCTTGAGGTCTTGCAATGGTGCGCTTGGTTCTGGACTTAATTTAGTTGGTTTGGTTTAGTTTTATTTCAATGTGTAGTATTCGCGTAAATATAAAAAATCAATATATCTACTGCGACATATTATATGCATTGTTGTTTATGCAATTCTCCATTCCACGTTTTGTTGTATTTCCAAGCTCCTACACTTTATTGTTTAACAGTTGAGTTAAAACAAGCACAGTTTCGTTTGTTTTGTGTAAAATATCTAAAGTTTATTATTAGAAATTTTGTTATTTTCTCAGTCACCATCCGTTTCAATTCCTTAATCTAAATAGAAAGTAATTTGTTTCAAATGTTAGTTTTCTTACACGATTATAACCTCGTTTTAGATGTTTAGATACCATACTATTGCGCCTGTATTACACGTAGGGATAGGCAGGGGTTTGCTTATTCATCTACATTTCACTCTCACGGGACTGGGTGGTAGGTACACCAGTAAAGTACTTCTACCCAAATTTTTTTTGATTCATCTTGGCAAGTTATGAACGTACTGTTTTATGACATAAGTCATCTAAGTTGGTCATTACAATCGAGGCTGGATTGCAGCCGGAGACGAAGGCAAGTGCGTTATGGAGCCGAGAGTGTAATGAAAGATCAATGCTCACGCGTGTCGCATATACGACCTTATTCACTTGTAAGGAAAAAGTTAATAAAATGTAAAAGCACAACTGAGTATGTTAAGACACATATTTGTGAAAAATTGCGCACACATTTTTTTTCGCGGGCATTTGAACAGCCAGGCTATGACAACAAAGTCATAAAATAGTCTCAGTAATATTAAAAAATGTATGAAACTGAATATTGACAAACAAAATGGATGAAATGAAACGTTTATTTTATTTTAACACAGTTTATTTAACCATGCGAATAGTTTGCTTCGTTTTTAGACATAAAACACTTTGCCGAGATTAAAAAAATGAAATTTAAAACACTTTTAGTGCGGTAGTATAAAATAAAAGGTACGCGTGTATAATAAAGCTGCATTATGAACCTAAAAGCGGCGGTAAGAGCCACTTTACGAGCAAGTGTGTTGAAAAAATTTTCACTGTCTGTCTAGGACCTATTTTACTGTTATGAAACATTGCAATGACCCAATTTACTATGAGTATAAATAACCTTTGCTCGTAAAAAATAACATTATAAACTCCATTAAAAATCAAAGCTCTCAAAGTAATTTCATTATTTTCAGGCCAATACACTCTGATAATACCGTATTTAATGGACTCTCGGATAATTACCGAATTGATTATTGAATGCTATACGGAACCATTAAGGGGTATCATCAGTTCAGCCACTCATAATGGAGAGCAAATTTTGGTTAGACACCCACTCATTTCGAGAGCGGTTTGTTTTCGTATTGAACGCAATCAAAATTCTCACTAACAACAGTTTCGTTAAGTCCAATCCAATTTCAATTAATGTCTAGAAGTAGATTGTGTAGAAGTGCGTAGATCAGACCGCAAACAACAACAAAATATGAGGGTACCCCAGATCAAACTATGACACTAGGACGTCAAACTCCTCAGTCCTCCTGTGACCATGGTTGCTGTAAAGCAGCCGAAACGTCGGCAACGTAAACACATAAAATAACCGCGATAAAATCCGTGAAATTAGTTTTATTACAAAATGTCTAGAACAATAAGAATGATAAATATTACTTAGCATTACTTATTATGACATAATACCAGCGGCAAAATGTAGAGGTTTAGTTTTAACTAAGCAATCAACTCGAAACTGTAACGAACACTAACTAGAACTCCAAACCTCGCGGCGGAATTAACGAATCTGTGTGCAGCACTAGGTTCAGCTGAATTTCGGGGCATGCATTCAGTTGAGATTTACGGATGTGCTGCTCTAAAAGGCACCACATATAAATGGTCACTACGAATCACTGACCGCAAACTAAACTGAAACGGTGCAGTGGTTCGGTACGAGTATTGAACTTCGTGCGAATTGGATCCTCGTTTTTTTTTCTTGACAAATTGACTTCAATTTTTTTTTCTAAACTTAACAGTATCTTTACATTATTGTAAAAGTAATGTAAAAAATATCGTTTTATGAATTAGATCCCCATTTTAAAGCTAATGAATCTATCCAGTTCTCCTTTACTGGTGTCACATTATGAAATTAAAAGTGCATTCTTTCAAACGTTTACACACTTTTTTTTTTAATTGTTTTAATATATATTTATAATTAATTCGTTGTCATTACAACTAACAACATAACTAACAAGGCTTGATGCTAAGTTTTCCAAGAGACATAAATTATCGAACATGACTAAATATAAATACTTAGACAGAACTCTTATTGTCGCTTCTGCGTTTGACATGCCCAGTTATACAGGATGTTTTTTTACAAGTGTGAGGTGGATGGCAAAATCCGAAACTATAGGAAATAGCAAAAATATTAGAAGGACTCCTGAGGCCGCTTTGCATGAAAAATAAACTGCATTAGTATTTTATTTAAAAAATCCCTTGCCAGGAATTGAACCCGCTGATTTTGAAATACAAAACCAGCCTATATTATAAAACGATCTGATGGACATTAAAAAAGAGCCAATTTTATTATTATTATCACAAAATCAAAATGGAATTCGCGGTTATTTAACAATGGTTAAGCTATAGTAGTTTTGAGTTTTAAAAGCCCGATAAAGTTTTAAATACCTACTCGCCGGATTTAACTGAACCTCATAATTAGGTATTTTTATTTTTAAATTTTGACTCTCATAAATACCTTTTAGCAAGTACTCTATTATTTTTAGTAAGCATAACTTTTTAGCAGCTGTGAGAGAGACGTGTCAGTAGATCCGGAGATTACCCCCTACATTCAAACTCACAAGATAACAGACTTTACGTCATTTTAATATTAGTATACACATACTAAACTAAGTATATCTCCTAAAAAGAATAGCTGTTCTAGTTCTATATCTGATTAATGTTTTCCTTCAGCTGATATCAGCAAAAATACTAAGTCGTATATCTCGCACTACTGAAATGGGGTCAAGCGCCATATTTCTTTCAGCCTGAAATACCTACTATAACATGTTCAGTAAAGTGTAAGTTGCGGCCTAGATAACCATTTACTTTGTAGAAGCCGAGAGTTTTAAAATGGGACAGTTTTATTCCAACAGAATATATTTGTTTCGAGTTGATGAATAGCATAATTCAAGTATCATGAATGGAGGATGTGTGGGACCTGGTAAGGATTTTATTTTGATTTTCCTAGATTTCTTTTTGTTTTGGAGAAGGGTAAATACTTGGACCTTAAGGAACATTCTTATTTACTTGAATTAGTGATGTGAGATGTGAGGCATGTCGATTCTTACACATTAGCGAATGTGAATGTCAACGGAAAGTGGCAAAACATACATTTCATTTTTATTATGTCGTTACTAATGCTTGCAGTTTTGTTAAAAAGTTCCTAATTAATGTAAAACATATTTAAACTGATTTCTTTTAAGCCTCAACGACAGTATAACAATAAAATGATAGACATAAATAATTGTTTCTTTTTGTTTCTTTGAAAATTGCGAATGCGAATCTCAATAATCATGAGCAATATTCGCTATTAAAATTCGAATATTCATTACATCACTAATTTGATTTAATAGGTATCAGACACATTAGCCTGGATTTGGAATCCCAAATCAAGGTTAATTTGTTTGGGAAACCTAAAGCACAACCCACTGCCGAAGCCTTAACAGGTATAACATTGGTCATACGTAAGCGTTGCTTTGTGATTGTAAAATTTAGGGCTAACACAAAACGTGCCTCATATACCTATAACAAAAACTATTTTATTGTTTCTCAATAAAGTTAACGCCTATAAAATCTATCCAATAATGTCTACGATCAGCACAGCTAGTTCATTATGCATGGACCGCTATATCTCTCGCCCACCGAGTTTATCCGAAGAAGTTCATCTCACGGTTTCCGAACGAACCGGCGTGGTACCCATATTTTCAAAGTAAAATTTGGTTATAAGGCAAATCGAATCCCACTAATATTATAAATGTGAACGTTTGGATGGATGGATGGAGGTTTGTTACTCAATCACGCCAGAACGGCTGAACGGATCTGGATGAAATTTCGCACAGAGATAAATTTTAGTTTGGAATAGCACATAGGCTACTTTTTATCCCGGTAAAATGTATGGTTTCCGTGGGATAGATTTGTTTTAATTTTTCATAGAGCAAAGGTTCGACATGATTTTTTGCATAGGTAGTGGCATAGGCTAATTTTTATCCCATAATGACAAAGGATAATGATAATGATAAGGATAATGACAAATGACATAGGCTAATTTTTATCCCGGAAAAATGCACGGTTCCTATGGAATAGCATACAGGAACCGTGCATTTGCAAAAGTACATAGAGGAAAAGGACATACTTTTTAATCGCGGGTACCACCGCGGGGCGCAGCTAGTATATAATATAAGTAAAAGGCTATAGTCAGGCGGCATGAAACAAAGGCGTAAAAACACTCCACACTCCATGGTTAGCTTCGTGACCTACCTACATAACCTAACTTGCTGCTAATTTAAGAAATGTTTTCTTTGAACGGCAGAGATAAGGCCGATTCGAGCCGTGGCGTACAGAACACCATCACTGAGATATTTATAATAAATAATAAATATCGCCAGACGAACACACCAACTATATGGTGCCACACTAAGCAACGCTTGTATTATGGGTACCGTACAATAAACTGAGGGCGAACTCACTATATAATGCTTATATAGATAATAAACATCCATCACTCGGGTACAAACATTTATGCTCATCACACGAAGATTGTCCCTACCAGGATTCGAACCCGGGACACGCAGCACAGACAGCAGGGTCACCCAGTGAGCTAATCAAGTCGTCAAATATATAAATTATAACATCATATAATGATTAAAAATGCGCAAAAGAAGTGCAGGTTCAAACGTTAGTATACCCTTTCTGATTCAACCTGTATATAATATACAAAACATAAAAAAATATTTTCCCGCTGGATAAAGCTACTCCTTTTGTTGCAATGTGAATCTCTCTATGACTCAAGTTAAACGTTAGCAAAGTAATGAAGCATCAAATAGTTAGAGAATCGTCCAAAGAGCACAAGGTATCACTCTAGGCGTTCCCCAAGCGTTTCTGGCCGGCCTCTTAACAGACAATCTGTGTTCTCCCGGAAGCCTTGATTGCGTTCGGACAGATCAGTCTCATCGGAATCGGGACTATGGCTCAAGTTATAAGATTTAGGCGACTGAAGACTAAAAACATTACCCTCCTTCTTGCGCAGTCGGGTAATAAAAGCCAATGTAAATATTTCGTTTCGGATTCGTTTAAAGAATATAAGGTGCCCAGATAGTCATGGGGATTTTTAAGGTCCCGTAGTTAATTTAAAAATCCTTATTGGGTCGCCATGTTCGTCCATCCCATTCAGAGACTATTTAAAATCTGCCACACGCTCCTGGCTGGAAGATCTTCCAATTTCCGCTAAATACTACTATAAAACCAATGGCCTTAGACGATACCCTATCCTTTGAGTATAACGATAGGCTATGAATAATTCCCCGATAATATGTCTCCATTAGTTTTTCCTTCCGTGATCCTCGAACGGACAGACGTACAAATATATAAAAGCAGTCTCGAAATAAACTTATCCAAAGTAATAAAAGAACTAACCCAACGGAGTACTGTAATCTAAACATAAAATTAATGTATTCAAATGCATCTCGAATTATCTCAATGGACTCCATTACTGCAAATATTCTCCACAACTCGCAAATAGTGCTCGAATAAGATCGAAGCTGTTCTATACGTTCGGTTCTATTCGGGAAATGAAACGTGAATAGGACTTCGTGGTTAGGCACCGGCTCTCGGAGAAAGGGTCTCGGTTGAATAAAGCGTGGTCAATTACGTATATGAATGAAATTGGAATTATTATTCCGAAGCCGTATATTGATGTGGTTTTGCGGTTAAGTTATGTAAATAATCTCGTACCTTTGTCGAATTGAAGCGTTTGTAAGAATAAAATGTGGATACTGTCATGGAATTGTAGTCACAACAATATCAAGTATCGAGTATCCTAACTAGAAAACAAAAATATTATATTTATCAATACACATGGATGGATGACTTGGATGAATACACATGGATATAAAAAAAAGTTATTTCAATTAGACTGTTGATGTGAATGACTTATTTAACTAGCAAAGCCCGCTACTTCCTTCGGGTGGATTTAGTTCTTACTATTCCAAAGAACCCTTCCTGGGGGACGAAATACGATGAATAAATCTCTGTCTAAACTCTGTCTGTGATTATTTTTATTTTATCATTTAATGTCAAACTCTAGACACAAAATATAAATTAAAACATACCTCGCTAAAATATTTCCATCTTCATTTTATTAACTTCTGAGACATATAATAATGAGCAATAGATTTAAGATGAAGATTTTCTGAGAATTAATTTTCGACAATTATTGAACTGACGAAAATTAACTTCAATTTTTAATATGCCAAGGATCGTCATTTTTTTGTGCACTAATCTTGATTTTAGTAGTACCTGAATATATTATTATAATTTCCCTTATTACCTATATTAAACGAAATATACTTACGTAGATAAGTCAATATCAAATCCCATTTATACAAGCTCACGATTAATAAGGGATTACATCTTGCCAAAGGATTATCAACCTAATCACAAAGATGATCGGAAAATGGAAATTAATTAACTTTGTATTGACTGTTGACCAGAATAGGAGAGATTATACCCTGTATTATCCGGATACTGGGATTATTGATAGTAGAAAGGAGTAATACTCTGCCACACAAATACGTTTCTTAGTTCTTCTTACATAGAATCCACCTATTTATTGATATAAAACTATTTTTTTGGATTTTATCGCGTTTATTTTATGTTTTTACGTTCCGACGTTTCGGCTGCTTTACAGCAAGCATGGTCACGGGAGGACTGCATATACGCATGTAATTTTACACACTACTGCATTAAGAGGAATTGCGGGCGGCGTATAGTCCTCACAAACGTATTACTCTATTTCTATCCCTGGAGCAAATATTTTTATACCAAACAATCTATATTCCTTCTTTTGATTCCATGTTCCATGTTTTGATTTTTCCATAAATAAGTAAATTTATATATGAACCAGGAGCCTTCTAAAATTACGAAATATGTCCTGTCATACCGCCGATTTTGATATCAAGTACCTAAACAAATATGACCAATATAAAAAATAAAATAAAAAACACATACAGGTCAACGCCAAAGCCTTTTATAGTTTATTCTTAAAAAAAAGGGTCCAGTTTTGGAGTAGGAAGTGGAGGAATGCGAAATTATGATGTCTTCTTTTTAACAAGGCACCTTTGTCTAATCAGCACAGCCTCCGACCGGGTCTGGCTCTGGCTTATATATATCTTTCTTCAGAGTTATTTATAGATTCTGTTGTTTCAACATTAAAGGCAGCTTGCGAAAGATTATATCAAGTCAGTGACTCGAGTAATGAGGTATTGGGACTTTGCTTTTATTTGTGACAAACAGGATTTAAAAGCGAAAACATTCCGTCTCTCTCTAGCTAACAAGCAATTATTGAGAGCTCTTATTAATTTTGTATTTCAAAGCTCACTTTCTTCTTCTTTGACCTGTACTAAGTAATTACATTGAGTAAGTCGTCTTCATTA
The DNA here is from genome assembly GCA_905404115.1 of Pheosia gnoma. Taxonomy (NCBI): domain Eukaryota; kingdom Metazoa; phylum Arthropoda; class Insecta; order Lepidoptera; family Notodontidae; genus Pheosia; species Pheosia gnoma. Next base: position 2,043,275 of record FR989916.1, read on the forward strand.
TTGGTCCCAATAGCCCTAGGTAAACAGCAAATATACCTACTAAAAACTTACGCTTATTTATAAAAACATATCACCAGATCAACACACCAACTATGTGGTGCCCAACTAAGCAATTATTTTGAAGATCTGATAAGTTCACTTAGTAGTGAACCTGCGTTCTGCCGAAGGTCCCGGGTTCGAATCCTGGTAGGGACAAACTTTATGTGATGAGCATGAATGTTTGTACCCAAATCATGGATGTTTACTATGTATGTATGTGTGATATTCTGGGTTCGCCCTCAGTCCATTGTACGGTACTTATAATACAAGCGTTGCTTAGTGTGGGACCGTATGGTTGGTGTTTTTGTCTGACGATATTATTATTATATTATTTTGGCACAATCATTGTTTATGTTATATGTCTCATTACATAGGATATATAAGGTTTAACAAAATTAGTCTAAAATATTTTAAGGGGTTAACAAGTAGGTGATAATGATCAGGTAAATCAGAGGCAGATCAGGTCTAAAATACTTGGGATTATGATTTGTCTGTGAGAAAGCAAGCCAGTAAAATTTCACTGCGCACTTAGTACGAAGTGTTATTTATTGTATATATATATGTTTCGAGAATGCGACCTAACATTTAGCCTACCAATGGACCCCTGAAATATGTTACTTTATTAATGTCAAGCCTTATATATATTTATTTACATACGAGACATATATATTTAGATGCGCTGTAGTATATGACTGACTGACTACTGTGTTGCATGAAACAGAGCCTACCAAAGTTAATATTAGTTCTAGAACTAATTGCTTATATTATTATCATATATCGCCATTAAATTCTGTTGAGTGGTATGCCAACAAAGCGTATCTCTATTGATGCATTGGAATGAATGCACAATCGCTGGAATATGGGTCGCAGTTGCAATGTGGGAGTCGGAGTGGGGAGTCGTGAATACGATCGGATGTGGTATGTTCAACTTTCATTGAACTAAAACTCATTTCACGAACTATACCGCGTTTATTTTATATTTTTTACGTACCCGACGTTTGGACGGGAGGACTGAGGTGATAGACGTCCCAGTGTCATAGTTAGAACTGGGGCCGGAACGTCGGGAACGTAAGAAACATAAAAATAAACGCGAAGTTATTCGTAAAATTTGTTTTATTTCAATGTAGTATTCGCGTACATATAAGAAATCAATATGTGCCTCTTTCGATTGAAATGTCTCAAATGAATGCAGCAAAACATAGATCAATTTCAATAGATACGATTGATTAATCAACTTTGAGGTGATTCAATTGGAACGAGAACAAGGAATCAAATTACGAGTAATGTTATTTCATTGCTGAATGGATATGCTGATGAATAAGTATTTAGAGGTTTTAATACGCCTTCATTACGTAGATAGGACATGTAAGAAAATCTTGCAAGTTGATTTCCACCGTTTTCTATTGGTCGTAACTACAAGAATTTGCACACGGACGCTTCGGATGAAAATTAAACAATAATATACCATCGAACTGGGCCCCAAGGCTGGTAATACAATCAATTCATAATCAAACAGTAACCGCATAATAACTGTAACTTTTGACAGATATCCCATACAATATCTGTCAAAATTGTCAAATGACAGTAAGGCGTAGACCTATCAAATTTGGATTCATTCGATTCGTGTAGTTACGAGGACTTTATTAATCAATGTTGATCAGGGTCTGATGATGAAGCCAAAGCATTGTCATAAGAATTCGATGACGGAATCGAAGAGACCCACTGATCTTCTGATGAGTCTTGATTTGTTATATTGGTTTTGAAGTACTTCGTTGACACATAGTTGCCAGGGTATGATGATGAAGCTGGAAGAGGGAAATTGGTATTTGATGACGAAATCGAGTAGACCCATCGAGTTGGGGTTCCTTTGATCGATCTTGAATAGCACTTTAGTGGCACAGTTGCCAGGATCAACTTTTTACATCTGATAATTATAATATTCTAATTAGCTTTTCTACGGGGTATAGTCGCGGGGCAACAGTTAATATAAGTTTATGAGTTGAATACTTTCATAAGGATATTTTAGAGATTTGTAAATTTACAGCTTATACATTTGACTTGATGATCCATGAAAATTCTTATTTGTTTCTGATTGGTGGATCTATCAGTCAGGAGTTTTGGTACTTCATTCAAAGCTGTGACTTACAGAATCTTGTTGGGAGCATTTATTTCAGAAGTAGTCATTTGTGTGCCCTCGTTTATATTATAAAATCAACTGAAAGAAACATATTTTATCTAGATATATAGCCGAATGCTTCCCTCTGAGTGTAATAGCTCTGCCTTGCCAGGTATGTCAAGGACAATTATATCACCAAACAAAGGTACAGACTGAAATTTATTTTGCTTTGATACTTTTATCAAAATTGATGATCTAATTAAAACTTTCCAGTACATTAACTCGGAAGTTCATTATAGATGTTGATTAACTTGGTGTTTTATAAACAGTCGCGATAATGTCCAAAGATCAATGTGACAAAGACATCCGTCAAGTGCACAATGGACATTTATGTTTCTGTTGTTTTTGTGTTATTTTGTAAGTAACTAACTTTTTAAATAATCTTTTTGAGCACTAAATGTTAACTTTCTAGTGGAAGTCAGAAACAACTCTAATCTAAGATGACTTCATCTAGAATGGCTTCGGATACGGCCGACTTGATCTTATTGAAGTACAGACGAAGTCATTTTTTTCTTTGTCTTTTTATTGATAGTAAAACAGTATCCTTACTACTCGTACGATGTCGCGTGATTCAGAAAGAGTATACTAAGCCTGAAACTGCGCCTCTTTCGTGCATTTGTAATTATTATGTTAAGTCAGAATAAAATTGCTCACATAAAATGACAGTTGTCGTTTTGTTGGTATCTAAAAATTTAAATTTATCGACATATTGAAATTTTGACTTCACATAATGCTAACAATGCGGAGAAGGCAGAATCCAGGCTTAGTGTACTCTACGAGAAATTGAATTATCTTTTTTTTTTGTTTTTTTTTTCACATTTTTGAACACTTAGTTATTTTGGTGTTCGGGGCGGAGGCAATTTAAAAAAATCGGCCAAACGATCATAAAAATCGGCCAATCCGTTCGTGAGTTATAATGATGTAACTAGCACGATATTGTTTTATATTTATATATATATTAATTCAATGACTCAGCTAAGTACGGGCCATCATAGCTAGCCCTCGTCTTGGTGGGCGATTGCAACTGATCAGTCATTTCTATCTCGTGTTGGTATACCACCAATGGTAATTTCAAACCTGGTCTAAATTAAAAACATTAACAGGTATTATTAATGTTCTTTAATTTGCAGTCCAAAGGGCACATAGTTTTCATGAAATACCTAAGCAACCTCCACACTCTCCATTATTAACTTATCCTTTCGAAGGAGTGGATTACGGTAAGCAAACCAAAGAAGAACGAGATAAAAGCGGAGATTGTTTTGCTGTCTACATCAGATGTGTCAGATACAGGCAAGTAGTCACAGATATTACATTTTAATTAATATTTTAACATCAATTAATTCAACCACGACAAACTAAAGTAACCGACATAGATTAAAGAATTTTAAAATTGAAGTGGCAGTGAGCGGGGCATATAGCTCGCAGAACCGATGGCCGTTGGGGCAGAAAGGTTCTAGAATGGCGACCACGAATCGGAAGACGGAGTGTAGGACGGCCTCCCACAAAGTAGACCGATGATATCACACGCGTAGCAGGAAGTCGGTGGATGCGAGTGGCGGAGGACCGTGAGGTCTATGTCCAGCAGTGGACGTCTTTCGGCTGATAGATAGATACAATTAAAACACTGAAATATTAAACCAGCACTCTTAACATGAACTATTAGTACGACTCAAACCAGGAACACTTGTCACTTTGAACAAGCCTGTTGTACAAATTTGTAGGTAACTATGTAGGTATATATATTTAATAAGGTTTTCATCTTCTCTTACTACAACACATCTTTACTTAACTACGAGTATAAAAAATAACTATCTTTGTTTATACGTAGGATATGTTATATCTATGGTTTTACGTTCTCGAAGTCCTCCCGCGCCATTGTTGCTGTAAAGCAGCCAAAACGTGGGTAACGTAAAAACATAAAATAAACACGATGAAATTGGTAAAATTAGTTTTATTTCAATAAATTGAAGTATTCGCGTAAATATAAAAAAACAATAAATAAAAAAAAACACTTCCACTTTTCTATTCTGCTGTACCCGACAGCGTCCATGATTTGTAACGGACATTTTCATTGTTAACGAAACCTTTTATAACAATTATTAATTTAATAAATTGAAATTGAGTTGATACATATAGACAGGTATGTTCCAAGCTCAATATCAGCGTCAGGGTAGATGCGCCTGCACATAACAACATTTTTCGGCAGAACATATCGTACACCTTATAGTGGAGGGAAGTGTCCAGGACCACAGACCGCATGGTCACCCAAGATATTCGCCAAGCAAATAAAAACCCTTACACATGAATCCCACTAATATTATAAATGTGAAAGTTTGGATGCATGGATGTTTGTTACTCAATCACGCCAGAACGGCTGAACGGATCTGGATGAAATTTGGCACAGATATAGATTATAATCTGGAATAGCAGAAAGGCTACTTTTTATCCCGGTAAAAAGGACATGATTTAAAACCGCGGATTACACCGCGGGCGCAGCTAGTGAAAGATAAGTGACAAATGTCAGCCAAGCAACACCGTGACTACTGATAAGAGCTTTATGGTTTAATTAAAATAGGATATATATATATATATATATATATTAAAAGAGGTTTATGGTATAATTAAAATGTTTCAGAACCGATTTTAACCCTGTATGTGGTTTGTATGGACCAAATGGATGGCCATACGAATTCTTCAACCCGTGCCAGATTGATTTAATGAACTGCGAGCACAGATTAACATATACAATAGGATATGACGGCAACGACTACAAAGACAGTGCGTGAATGTTGAATTATTTTGGTCGTAGCTGTTATTGTGCTTTCATGGGGTTAAATGAAGTTCAAATCAATGATGATCATTACTGCAAACGGATCCGTTACGTTACAGTTAAAAATAACTTACCAGGACCCTGAGACCCTCAGGAAGGAGCTATATACGACCCAAAAATCCATCGCATCGAGAGCAAATGCGCTCCTATAGTAAGACCAAACACCACCAGCCAAAATAAATGTGGGTGCCAAGCAAGCCCTTATCCCTTTGGGGATCACATTTGCGATGGTGTTTGATTGTTATTCCACTAATATTATAAATGTGAAAGTTTGGATGGATGGATGGATGGATGTTTGTTACTCAATCCCACTCATATTATAAATGTGAAAGTTTGGATGGATGGATGTTTGTTTGTTACTCAATCACGCCAGAACGGCTTAACGGATCTAGATGAAATTTGGCACAGAGATAGATTATACTCTGAAATAGCACATATGTTACTTTTTATCTCGGTAAAATGTATGGTTCCCGTGGGATAGATTTGTTTGAATTTTTCACAGAGTACCAATAGATTCATTCATACATTTGATTCTGAGGCGGTACGAAGTTCGCCGGGACAGCTAGTGTTTAATAAGTTTCTCTATTATAAGTTGTCCTATGGAATCGCTACAGTTAACGTTTATTTTGTTTTTAGATCTTATCTATTACAATGGAGAGGGCAAAGACTGTGGGTACTATTTAAGAAGGGCAAAAAGTCCGGAAGATTTAGTTAGACTGTATAAGGGCATCATCGAAGTAGATGTTACTGACGAAGAATCGAACGAGCTTCAAATGGGAGCGTAGATGCTGAGAGCTTTGCATGGAAACATTGATTTCAAAAACATATATAGTGCCCCAGAATTCAAAAAGATGATATGGAAATTGATTTGACTGAATGAAAAAACTAGAATTGAGTACATGCATAAATAATGCAATGAATTTAAGGAAAACATTATATAACTGAGACATATTTGCGTAATATGTATGTGAACAGGCAAGTAAACAGGCAAAATAAACTCACATGTTTGAACGTCATAATGAAAAAAATATGTCTTCACGTTTATTATGGAAAAAATGATGGCATAGTTGTTTGTACCTAGAATTACCGCTGCCTATATCTAGAAAAAGTAATAGCATTTACGATTTATAGAAGGTTTAACACCAGAATGAAGCACATATTTATATTTGCTTAATTTAAATCGTACGCGGCAACTTGAAAAAATGCGGCCGGTAACTATGCCAGCTTCTATAGGAAAATGTTCGAAACCATAGACAATTTTTTTTTCAAAATTTCCATCTTACTTTTATGACGTCTGACACTCAGTCGTCCCGTGACCATAGTTGCAGTAAAGCAGCCAAAATGATGGGAAATAAAAAAAATAATAAATAAATGCGATAAAATTCGTAAAATTAGTTTTATTTCAAGGAAGACGAGGTATTTATTTCTTTGTAAACGAAAGAAGAGTACAAAACAGACTATTTTATATTGAGTAGAACAACTTACCGCAGTTACGTACAGTTGAGTACATTGTTTTGCAGCCCGCGTTGCCGTCAGGTTATGGTATTGTGTGAACAAGAATAGGTAGTACATAGCCGTTTTCTAGTTCAGTTCCCTACGAGAGAAGCTGGGTTTGTGAAAAAAAAAATATTGTTGTGGAATCAGAGGTTGTGAGTTTGTTATACTTTTATTATTATTAGCCATTTTGACGACCTGATTAGAGTATTTGGTAGTGACCCTGCTTTCTGTCCCGTGTTCGAATCCTGGTAGGGATAATATTTGTGTGATCAGTACGAATGTTTCTACCCGAGTCATGGATGTTTAATATCTATATAAGTGTTTTATACTGGGTTCGCCCCCCGTCCATTGTACAGTGTCCATAATACAAGCGTTGCTTAGTGTGGAACCGTATAGATAGTGTGTTCGTCTGGCGATATTATTATTATTTTACCGTAGACTAGATATTACTTATTTTGGTATACTCCAAGGTAGGCTTATATTTACAATGAGCGTTTACTGTCAGTCCTCTGAGACCCAACAACCAACCCCCCCCCCCCCCCCCCCCATTAGTTTGATTTTTAAATCTTTTAACATACTTCTGACTAACTAACCACTGTGAAACTGTGTCCTCTAACGCTTGGAGGAGGTTAGAGATTATAATTCGGTCACCCATCTAAAATACGACCGAGCCAAACATCCTTATAGTGTTGACCAATCCGGCGTTGTACCAATTAGGGTAAGTATATTTTTTTTGGGACTAGGCCCGCCACACACTCCCACCACTTCTACTCCTGTAAGCCAGGATCTACAGTGGTGTCCAATGAAGACACCGAGGTTTGACCCTAGGCGAGTCCCGGGATAAAGTTAATTGTCTTGGAACCCGCACGAAATTAATCGAAAGATAAATAGGAGGAGTGGGAAGACAAATTATCCACTTCCCTCCATTGCAAAGCGGGAGACAAAAAGATCTGATAGACAAATATCCACAGAAGTAAGACTCTTACAGTTGGACTAATTCCAGGTGTAAGGCACCACGGAGAGTTTAAATACTAATTAGGGTAAGTATATAATTGTGTATGTACAGATATCACAGTGATAATATCCATTCAAAAAATAAGAGAGTTGTCTCGAAGCAAGATCGATGGCTGGTTACCAAAAGCCATCATATCCACAGTAAATGGTCTACACCAATGAAATTCCTATAAATGAAAACTATGAATAAGCGACGCGTCTCACAATATAGTTCGCCTTGTGTGTCGGCATTATGAGAGGAATGTACCACATATCTATCCGTGAACGTCTTATTGCTTTATGAAACCGTATCGTCACTGTGGTTGCCTGTATTAATAAAAACTGGGTGTTTTGTATGCATCACAGAACGTTGCTGGAGTGTGAATTGAATGATGTAATTCTAGCCCTATATTTACGAGAAGAACAGGGAAATATAAACCTATATTTCAAGTGCCGTTCAAAGTTCAAATATAGCAGTGATAGCCAAGTTGGTAGAACGCTTGCGTCGGTAACGAGGATTGCAGGTTCAAACCCCGGCTCGCACCTCTGGGATTTCATGCGCGAATCTCATTTCTCAATCATGATTGTCACTTGCTAAACGGTGAAGAAAAACATCGTGAGGAAACCTGCATGTCTGAGAGAACCCCTCGAAAGATGTGTGAAGTCCGCCAACCCGCACTGGGCCAGCGTGGTGGACTATGGCCGAATCCCCCTCGCATTGAGGGGAGGACCGTGCCCAGCAGTGGGATTTTAAAAAAGGGCTGGAATTATTATATATTATATTATTACAATCAAGTTCCACACAAATAAATCAGAATCAGAATATTTTTTATTAATGTAAACCATTAAGTACGGTACTTATGAATCGTCAAAATAATTACAAAATGCTAAGCTATAACTTTACCACCTTTTAGGAATGCCGTGCCTATGGAGAAGAACAGGCAAGAAACTCCATGGTTGCTCTTTTTAAAAATATATTCTCAACATACGTACGAAATGTAAACTGGAGAGCAATGGTAATATGATGGATATCATATAGGGCGACCTTCCATTGTCCTTAATGTAGGAATAATTAGTAGTAACATTTTAAGAATGCTCATTAACGAAGAAACAAAAGTCCATACTCATTGCTTGAGACATCGTTTAGATACAGCATTCTAGAGTCAGAGGATGATAATGATGATGAATATGTTGATGATTGTAAGATCATCGCACATTACTCACAAACCTGTAGTTATGCAATATGACTGTTCTCCAAGATCGTACTTTTATTCTATTAATTACTGCCTATAGGCAGTAATTAATATATAAATATATATATATATATATATATATTATATAATATATATATATATATATATATATATTAATATATATAATATTAATTAAATTGTAATTACTATAGTAATTACAATTTAAGTACTTATTCATTTGCCCCGCCAAGTAAGCTTAATGTTATTACAGCGTTTAATGACCAGTGTGGGGATCAAAGCCAGTACCTTACGGTTGCGAGGGCGTCGCATCTAGCCACTATCCCACTGCCACTTATATGACTTTGCAATAATATTGTCTCTATTTGAATTATGTTCTATTTTTTTTATTATAATTTTGTCTTCAATGCACCACGTCTAGGGTATCTTAATCAGTAATAAAAACATCCAGCGAGATAGGCCTGACCTAGTGCAGGAAGTTTTGCCAATACCAGATAACAGGTTCTTTACTTTATTCATGGTATTATTATTATTTAAATCAGTAACGGCAATGTAAAGAATATATGTAAAAATCATTTTTGTTGAATAATAAATAAATTTAAAAAAATACACTATTCCCATTCGCCGTTCGCTAACGCAGAATATTTGTATATTGTACGGTACAGTTAAGCAAATAATTCAGATGATATTGGAAGTTATATTTGCCAAACAAACCGATGTATTTCTATATTTTGCGATCTAGCTTTGTGATGATAATGTATTGCGTTAAATTAATTAACCAACAATATATATTACCTACGTACTACGTAGGTACTCCATAAAATTAGGGAGTACCTACATAAAAAAAAATTATATATTAACTTAGGACTAGAATCACCTCCCCATTTTAAGGTCATATTCGCATGGAAATACTGTACTTACTTTTTTCTTATGTAGGCAGGCAGTAAAGTAACTGATGGTAAATAAACAATGTGGTAAGTACCTACATATTCCAGAAGGGTTATCCCCACACGGTACCTACATCAAAACGGTACAATTCTTCAAATTAGACATACACGACTTCTTCGATCAACGACTCCCGAGTCCATTTGTATCTGACTAATCTGCGCTTCGGTGAAGGAAAACATCACGAGGAAGCATGCATGTCTGAAAGAATCCCTCAAAAGACGTGTACAGTCCCCGAACCCGCACTGGGCCAGCTAGGTGGACTATGGCCTAATCCTCCTCGCATTGAGGGGAGGCCCGTGCCCAACAGTGGGACATTAAAAAGGCTGGTGTTATTATTATTATTATAATCTGCGTTTCGATAACATAATTTATAAAAAAAAACTGCAACAAAATTGAAACTGAAAATTGCCAAGTCTCCGGTACAAGAATTTGGATTACCACATCAAAACAATAGGTTCGAAACGGTGTGTAATCTGTGCGTCGGACAGTCAGGGCCATAGTCATTGAGCGGTCGTTACAGACACGTACAATCATCTACAATTGTGAATGGGCGCGACACGGACCGATGAGCGTCACGTTATAATGTTACATCGGAGTGCACGCGGAGATTAGCGCACATATACAAGGTGTAACAATAATAGTGTAAAATATTTGAACAGGGCCAATAGTAGGTTATAAAAAAAACATTCCCATGGAAATAAATCTAATGATTTGACAATTAAAAAATGACACCCCGTACTAAGCGCGTGGCTACTGGTTCGCCATGTTTAAAAAAAATCCAAAATTCATTTATACAAATTATTTGTACATCAACGTGATTCATGTAACTTACTGATTCATAGGTTAAAATATTTTACACTAGTTTTTTTATACCTTATATGTTAGTCTGATATTAGTGTACTTTAGAGGCCGTTTTTGTAATTATTGCTGAATGCATGCACTGTTAAGGCAGTGGTTACATTTTGGTTTCTTAAGTCCCGGCTACATAGACACAAGTATTTTACGTAATTTTACAGAAGCATATATTATAACTTGAGCATGTAGTGACCAATGGCCTTAAATGAAATTCGACCTGATTAGCGTTGTTGGTGACCCTGCTTTCTGTGACGAGGCTCTCGGGTTCGAATCCTGGTAGGGACACAAGCTTTGTGTGATGAGCACGAATGTTTGTACCCGAGTCATGGATGTTTAATATCTACATAACTATTAATAAACTGAGTTCACCCTCAGTCCATTGTACGGTACCCATCATTCAAGCATTGCTTAGTGTGGGACTGTATAGTTGTTATGTTCATCTGGCGATATTATTGCACCATAATAAATTTACGAGTTGCCGCCCCAGAGCGTAAGACTCAACTGGGGAATTCTCATAACGTTCTAAACATTCATTGCCTCTGTAAAAAAATAAACAAGGAAGTATAAATAACAACTCTGTGGTAATTATATCTATTTGATATTTAATTGTTAAACAACGCACGACCAAAACCGATAAAAAATCGTTGTCGAATAACTAACATGAGTTCTTATGTTTACGCGAATACTACACATTGAAATAAAACATTTTTTTTTCGGATTTTATCGCGTTTATTTTATGTTTTTACGTTTCCGACGTTTCGGCTGCTTTACAGCAACCATGGTCACGGGAGGACTGAGGTGGTTGACGTCCTAGTGTCATAGTTTGAACTGGGGTACTCTCATATTTAGTTGTTGCCTGCGGTCCAATCTACGCAGAAAGTGCTCAGTGTCTTGAGGTCTTGCAATGGTGCGCTTGACCATGGTTGCTGTAAAGCAGCCGAAACGTCTGGAACGTAAAAAACGCGATAAAATCCCTAAGACTCGCTTTATTTCAATCTTTATAATCAGTTGGTTTTCGTTTGAATAATCCATTTATGATCTATTTCGTTCATATTTTTTATAAAAATGATAAATCCAATGTGATCAGTACAGTGCACCTCTGTTTACCCACCTATAATGTTATAGGTATGATAGTGTTCATTACTGATACTGCCTATATGAAGGTATACACGATAGGGTTAAACTCTGATAGGTGAGATGAGACAGCAAACGTAATTAGATTACAGTCTGCGGCGGAGACACCCTTATCAAAATGACAACTCATAAAATGGGAATCCACGATGTCTGACACATACCTGACGTCTGGGCTTCACGATGTTACAGGTATTACAGGATATTAAGCTTGTGACGTGCGAACATGAGATGAGTTTGGGGAGACCAATTTAGTGTCGTAATTATGACCAATTTTGTATAGCAATAATGATCATTTTTGTTTGAGACACACATTTATTTGTGCCATACGAATTTTTGTCATTATAACAATTTAAATAATGACTATAATAATAGTAACCCCCAAAACGAGAATCGCAGTCTTTTGGCTACCAAAATATAGCCGGACCTATAAACAAACAGGATTGCTTATTAATGATTGAACTAGACGAATAAAAATGTAAAGGACTACACTTAGTTGTAATTTGTGCAACATTTGTCGCTTACTGTGGATTCATAAGATGGCTCAATGCGCAATGGACAGAGCTATACTCGAGGTTTAGTTACGCAATAGAATCAGAATTCAGAAGATCCGAACTAGAATAACTTTGATGTTAAGGTGGCTGTAAGCGGTGCATATAGCTCGAAGAACCGATGGCCGTTGGGCCAGAAAGTTTCTAGAATGCCGACCACGAGCCGGAGGACGTAGTGTGGGACGCCCCCCACAAGGTGGACCAATGATATCACACGCGTTGTAGGAAGCCGGTGGATGCGAGTTTCAGACGACTGTAATATGTGGAAGTCATTGGGGGAGGTCTATGTCTAGCAGTTGATGTGCGGATATAGCAGAAAATTTGACAAGAAGTGAAACCTTGACAAAAAATATGTTTAAAAAGTTAACCCAAGGAGATCGCGCAGGTGCCTTCCTTATACATATTGGAAGTTGCAACACTTATTAAAAATAATAAAAAAAAATGTCAGAAGTATCCATTACGCGCTTAATACTAAAATGTCTTATGCAATAAAATGTGAATGTACATAAAGTCAAATTGGAAGACCTCTTTTTAGTATATTAATTGGCATGTTATTATTCTGCCGACATATTGCTTTTGAATATTTACAAAGTACTAATAACTAACATTTAATATGATTTAATGTGTGAATGTGTGTAAGGAATCGTGTTTCATGTTTACAAAAGCAAATTGTAAATGTGGGAACCATGTATAATGTAGCCATTAACTTGTAATGATATACTTAGTAAGTATTTTTTTTTTGACCAGCTGCTAAAGTCTGCCTAGCCGTTCTTACATTGTTCACAAACCCATAACAATGTACTGCTAAACAATGTAACGGTTATTTTTAAAAAGAGCTATCATGGAGTTTCTTGACCATTCTTCTCCGTAGGAACGGCATTCCGAACAGGTGGTAAAATTGTAGCTTAGCATTTTGTAACTATTTTGACGATTCATAAGTACTGTACTTAATCTTAATGGTGTATATGAATAAAAAATATTGTGATTCTGATTCTGATTCATGGAATTATTTACAATATTTGTATGCCTTAGGCAAAATATGTTAGGACTATTTCAACTACAACAAGACAATCTAATGTACCCGACATTAACAAATAAACATTCCAGATTCTGATCCGTAAGTTAAACTCGAATGAGTAATTACAAAATTAATTCCAATCGTTAAATAAAAACAAAACGTTGAACAACTAAGATTACAAGCGATAGATTACGCATTAACCAGTTACAAGGAGTTTTAAAGTCGTTTTACTATCAACAAATCTGGTTTCAAATGGGCTTGGTAAATTTTGCTAGTAGTAAGGTAATTAGCAGCTGTAAAAAAATGTTCTATGAATAAGCTTGTGACCCTCAACTGCTGTTCTTTTGTATGAACTGGCACAAAACATGTTATTTTATCTAATGTTTGTCTGTATTAACATCGTATTGTAAAGTGGAAGGACATACCTTAACACTAAAGGGTTAGCAGATGTTCAATGCAGTGTACCCATATTAACTGTTAAGATTTTTGAACAAACAAGAAGCTGTTTTACTTTTTTTTTTTTTCATTATAGGCAAGTATTTGATCTCGATCTCACCTGATGGTAAGTGACGATGAGATATACGATCGTGCATACTTGCCTAGAAGGTACCTGTTCACTCTCGACTTGAAAACACCCAGTTTATAGTCAACGGGGAACAAAGACGCCGGTAGCGTGTTCAATTCCTTGGCAGTTCGCACGATGAAAGTAGAAGCAAAACGCTTAGTACGTACCGAAGGAATATCCACAGTGTACGGATGACACTTGTCCGTGCGTCTTGTCGACCGACGAACCGACGAATGGATATGGGGGAATTAATTTGTGTAATTCCATCGCACACTCACTGAAACTTCTGGTACAAATAGCTCAAGCACAACGTATACGTTGTACGCAACGTACTTTACGTAGCGTTTTGATAACGTAAGCGTCTTCCATCCCTCTCACACCACAGATTTCATAAATAAGTATGACAGTAGATTAAATTACTTCCACTATACCCTTCTATTCGGTTAAGATTTTAAACTCAGTTCGAGCTGTCATATCGACACACAACAATATCTGAAAACAGACAAGTTTGGGAATAAATCACACGTAACTCAAAATGAATGGACCAGCACATCAGCCACCATAGTCATGTAAATGAGGGCTAGTCAGTGGCATGACGAAAGTCGCGGGCAGCCAGCACTGACCTTCAGAACCGGCCACAATGCTAATGCAAATATTTCGGCCACTAAATACCGTGTAGTTTTAAAGATGACAACTAAATAAGAAGCTCTGAGTGACATGACAATCCAAATGGCTTCGAAGATTTGAACGAAAATTTTATATTTTATGTACCCATTAAAGAAGGCCTTAACTCCTCATAACGACCACGCCCGCTCTTAAGAGCGTTCACATAGACCGAATTGGAGTTCCTATTTAGCTTCATTTATCTATGGCGTGGGGTGAGATGCGATTTATACATGGTGTTTTATAAAGGGTTTACTTCGAACCTGCGTTTCTTGAGCGCATTTTTTATTATTATCTACTGACGGATTTTTGATATATCGATTTAAAAATTTTGCAAAACTGCAACTGTGTTTTTTTTTTGACTGACCAATCGAAATTCTGTGTTCAAATAACAAGTATTAATGCCCTAAAGTAGTTCAAGTTCAATGGTTAGGATACGCTTTCTGATTCAGCTTCTATAAACTCTACTATGTACTTCAAACAAAAATGCATTCAAAGTTCATTCATAAGCAACGCTTGTGTTATGGGTACCGTACAATGGACTGAGGGTGAACTCAGTACTTATATACATATTAAACATCCATGACTCGGGTACAAACATTCGTGCTCATCACACAAAGCTTGTCCCTACCAGGATTCGAACCCGGAACCCTCGGCGCAGAAAGCAGTGTCACTTCCACTGCGCTAGTCAGGCCGTCATATCTCACAGAACTTCATCGGAGAAATATACTTCCAATTTTCAATCAAAGGTACCCAGTAACAAAGCCTTTAACCTAGCTGATATATTTTAATTTTAAAAAAATCCTAAATTACCTAACCAGCAAAATAATTTTTTTTGCTACTCATTTATTTTTAATTGATTTCTATCCTACCCGTATAAAAAGGTTGAATTGAGCCCCCGCAATAACCAACCACCAACCATAAACCGCAGATGTGGGTCGGACAAAAAATAACAAAAAAAACCGTGTTATTTTTTTGTCACCCACCCAAGCCCGAAAAACGGTTTATATTTAAAGTTTTAATTAGCGTAAATTGTGAATGTGACCCTGAAGGACGTCTCCAATACTTCGACTGATGAACTTTTAATTAAGATTTATAGATTGCTTTAAACGAAATGAAACCCGGTGAAATTTAAATGGATTTTTATATATTCATATATTAAACGGTAGGCTATAAAGATCTTATTCCTAAAATTAAATAAAACATAGTACGGACGCTAGTAGCGGCCAATCTCAGAAAGGGAATCCGGTAGGAATCCGTTTGTATGGAGATTTGCCACCGTAATCATGGAAACCACACCGAAAATATCAAAAAAATATACACTTCCTTCTATTTTTTGCTTCTCTTCTAGGTACCAAAAAGACGGCCGATTGCCACAGAAAAAACAAGACTCTTCTATCAATGCTATAAAACTGGCTGGTCATAATCTTGTGAGCTGACTACACTTGATTCCAACGATATATATGGTTTAAACGTTTAAATGGACGTACATTGTCTGTGCAATAAACTAGTCCAGGTGTCACCAGCGAGTGGTCGTTTTGCCAGAGATTGCGCTCTCTATGGATGGAATGAGCACATTATTCGTCTTCGTTATACGTCGTTGAACATTGACACTAAATATAGTACCTATAAAGTGTTAATTGGGTAATTTTCTGTTTAATATAATGTTCAGGACAAGGCATTAGCGATGACTTAAAAAGGTAATCAAAGACGATGGGAAACATTTATAGAGTAGAGTCAAAACGCTTAAAACTGATAATAAATGTTTCAACAATATATTATAGTAAACTTGTATGTCGTGCAGTGGGATAATAGAAGCGGGAAATTTGAACAAACAGGCGATGAAATAAAAAATATAAAAATAGTCATAGTAGACATAGTTGGATAAAAAATATCAGTAGTTTTGCTGACTTGGTTAATTACCGGTAGCAGATAAACATCATAAGTAATATTATAATCTAAGAACAATGGTGAACATAATTATGTTAATCATTGTCATTATACCGATGGAACAGAATGTAGTTTTAGTACCAGATACGTAACTTGAGCGCTGGGCGCACGAGTTGAGATTGTTTTGCGCATCAGTAACTCTTCCGAATGATCTTATCGTGTAAGCAAAATGGCCTACTGGACAAAAAGTCCCAATAGTTCACTACTATTTGGCGGGAAGATGAACAGCAAACTTTTAAATTTTATTTTATCTTTTAAAAAATGTGTAATATCAGTGGGATATTAGCCAATGTGTTTTTCAAGTTCTCTCAAGATGTAATCCAGGTATTTATCAGGAAAACATCCACAGCTTTACTGATTGGGGTAAGGGATTTATTACATCATCATCGTTATCAACACTATGATTATCAACAGGAGTACTTACTTTTATAATAATTACCAAGAAATACTCGACACTGGAAAAAATTACTTTGTTTTGTAGCCGATTGTCAACCTATAAGAAGAAGAAGAAGAAGTCATTGAACGTGCAATGCAATGTAAAGCCAAAAGCGAACGCGAGAGGAAACCATCTACATCCCAATCGAATGGACCGTACCGTGCACTCGCCAAAAACCCCAGTGTAGCTATAAAAGCCGCTTTTGCCAACAACTGAGACCACTCAAGAAAAAAAAATATTCTATAGGCAAAAAAATATATGAAACTTTCTATAAAGATTTACCATTCACCCAAATATGTCTTAAAGTTAAGACAAAAAGGAGACTCAAATGGTAAAACCAGCTGATGGTTATCCAAATAAGTTTTGGCATAATTATATTTGGTACAGACTGATGGAAGATAAATTGTCAAATAAGGCGCTGGATTAGGTACATTCATCTTATTGTTCGCTTTTAAACTAGGAGATAAATAAAAATGCTCCTTAAAGAGACAACGAGAATAAAGTACACATTTTGAAAAGAACCTAAACTCACAAGACCTATCCTCAATAAATACTACTCACCGGAAAATCGATATATTGGATGTGAATGGAATTAACAAATTAGTTTGAGAGTACTTAAGTATTATTAATGTTTAAACTTTTTAGGTGACATCGGAACCCTTTTCTGCCATTAAGAACTGTGTAAGCGCTTTGCCTAATAACATCAATTAGGCCTCTTTTCCAACATTGTTTAACTGTAATTTTGAACTGTTACAACTTTGGCATTTATCTATGTTATTCGAATATTTTTTACTCATCTCAACTCACAGTGTTCTTTTAATAGAAATTATAATGGGTCGGGACTCGCTGTATAGCTGGTAACGGCGCAACAAGGACTATTAAAACTATGGTACTAAGCCGTAGTATAAGATTTTTTACTGTCATTAAAATTAATATTACATACATAATTACATATTATCACATGTGTATAGGTCTATTCATAACTATCTGAGAAGATGTAACCAGTTTTTTAAATATATGTAGTTCGCCGACATATTATATACCTCTGATTGGTCTGGATCCGTCTAAGCATTGTAGCCACAATACACTCCGGACCAATGAATCTGGGTCACTTACATAAACCATTATATGTGACAGAACATAATCTAATCTTGAAATCTACCTTGTCTAACCACATCAAATATTTAACTAATCTGAAGTCGGTGCCAAACTAACAACTGAGTCGAGTATTGCCGGTCTGCGCCAAAGACTATACCTACAAATTGGTCCGCGCATCTCGTTACTGAGTATACTTTTGTTATTCTTCGTCGGTTGTTTATTTGGCACCGACTTCAGATTAGTTAAATATTTGATGTGGTTAGACAAGGTAGATTTCAAGATTAGATTATTTTTTGCTTTTTAGTTTTTTGAAGACGGTTTTTATTTTGTTAAAAAGTTTTTTATTTTAAACTTTTTAGTGGATATATTTACTATTCTTTGTCACTAAAAAGATTTGTATATCAATCTTTTTACTGGATAATAGGTATACCAATAATCGAGATTATCTTGGCGCAACCCGTGAAATACGTAACACTGACAAGTTCCGCTGGCCATTTGTGGCCTTCTTCATCACTTCCACTTCAGCAAATGATACTTTCTGAATGCAAATGCTTGACTTCTTGATGAAAATACCAAAATTGCTATCGGTATGCCTATAAAATTTGAGGAGTCCTCTCAATTCCTCATGGATCCCATGATCAGAACATTTTTTTGAAAAAAATGGGACCAATCTGTAAACATATCCTTTCATATAAAAAAATAATTTTCCAAATCGGTTCATAAATGACGGAGATATGAGGTAACAAACATTAAAAAAAAAAAAAAAAAAAAAAAAAAAATACAACCGAATTGAGAACCTCCTCCTTTTTTTGAAGTCGGTTAAAAAGCGAAATCAATCTAAGTGAATTCGTAGTTAAATTAAAAAATAACTGCATTTTTGATGGCAAAACTTCACAGCAACTAAGAAGTTTAATAATTTTAATTATAGTTGTAATAAATAGTCTTACTAAGTCTTACTAATACTATACCTTTTTATGCTTAGTTTCCGAGACGTTAAGATTTATTCGGTGACCCCGATTGCTTGTTCCCGAATGTATATTGCGTTGATATAAACATTAAATATCTGCATATATGTGTATATATCACATTATTTTATCTTTAATAACTCTAAGTGCTGTGGTTGATGGGTGAATCATCGATGTCTGGCTGAACAAATAAATATTGTTTCGACCGCCGATCCAAATTTACATGCCATAAATCACATTGTATTTGCATAATAAACCTTCAGGATACACAACAACTATAGCTCTGAAGGGCAAGGACTGGTGGTAGTTAATAATAGAATACGACCTGATAAGCGCAGTTGTTAGTTATCCTGCTTATTGTACCGAGGGTCCGGATTCGAATCGTGGTAGGCACAATCTTTGTGTGATGGGCACAAATGTTTGCACCCTAGTCTGAGTCCGCCGTCGTTCCATTGTACGGCACCCAGAATACAAGCGTAGCTTAGTGTGGGACCGTATAGTTAGTGTGTTCATCTGGATTTATAATTATTATTATTTCTCTCATCACCCGAGCTATACTCGGATCTTTGGAAGGCTTGCGCGGGGACATGAGTCCAACACGTAGAGGCCCTTCTTGAGAATTTTAATGTTATGATTGCCACCTGCTGGGGTCAACTGCTAAAAATTATAGCATAAACAGCGAATTGACCTCAGCAAGCGGAGGAACTATTGCAGGAATATGGAAAGATAATTGGGACTATGGATTGAGGTTTGAATGGATATGGGATGGAATATTGGAAGGGTTGCGGGCACCTGCCATAGTGAGCTTTTATCTTATTACTATTGGCAGGTGGTGACTCGCCGCCCCTAAAAAGGCCATATTATTATTATTCATATGGTGGATTTCTTCTGATAACGAAATAAATGGCAGAGGAGTCGTCCTTAAAACTTTTTTGGAGATCTATTTATAGGTACACTAATAGACGAAGCAGTAGTAAGTATTCCGAGCTGCCAGTTTCTTAGGGCTTTGTTCGATATACAAAGTTGACTCTACTTGTGAAATAACTTAGCATTTGATCGTGAGAATACCGTTCTTATAATCATCAAAGAAAATTAGAAGAACATTAATGCATTTTCAAGGTATTAATTAGCTCAGATGGTGTTGTTCTTCATATGCAGAAGGTTCCGGGTTCAAATCCTGGTAAGCTTTGTGTGATGAACACGAATATTTGTACCCAAGTCATGTTTAATGTCTATTTTTGATTCGCCCCCAGTCCATTGTAGGAGACCAGTAATGGAAGGGATGCTTAGCCAACCCCCTCATTTGGTATGTTCGTCTGGCGATATCAATAATTATTAATTATACACAAATTTTCGCATTTCATCATAGCAATATAAATTTGTATTGTATTTGTACAATTAGACCTGACGACTTCAATTAGAGTTGAAATCATTTGACGCGAATTGCGCACGTTTCGAATCGGGAACCAATTTGAGGGTACATTTTTAATTACTTTATCCTATGCCTTTATTAGAAATCCTACTAAAATTAAGAGAATAGGGCCTGAGATAAAACAACATACAAAGTTTTCTCCGAAAAAAATCTTCACTAAATTACCGGAATTCTATATAAAAGCCAACCAAACGATAAAGCAGGACCACCCACATGCAATTTGTTGGGGTCGAGTCACCTTCGTCCGTAGGAGAATTAAGTACCCTCGAGATACCCTACACGTGACCCTGGGTGGTGCCAACCAGGTGACAACTCTACTGGTGGTAGGCTTCGGCCGTGGCTAGTCACTACCCACTGAACAAAGCCATGTCGCCAAGCGGCCTAGCCGTGTTCCGGCATGATGTTCGGTGCTGCCATTCATGGATGGCGGGTCAGATCAGTTGCGCTGCATGTGCCTAGTGAATGTACGTCTCTATCTACTGCCGCCTTCCTACCTAGGCAAGTATGCTCCATCGTAGATCTCATCGTCACTTACCATCAGGTGAGATCGAGATCAAATACTTGCCTATAATGTAATAAAAAAAAAATGCAACAAATATTTAAAAAGACAAATGAATATCCACACACTACTCTCGGAATATCTGTACTAATTCAACAGATTATTACAGCCATATTAAAAGACGTTCTTCAATCAGAAAAAAACTCAAATGGGAATGGGCAGGCACTTCATGAGGTATTATGACAATCGATGGGCCCAAAATAAGCACCTCAAAAGATCAGAAGGACGACCAAAAACGCGATGGCGTGTTGACCTGGAGGACTGGCTAGGGACAAATTTAATCTTAGAATAAGATGTGGGAGGCCTTTGCCCAGCAACCGTCTAATCTACAGTCTAATCTTAATAAAAATATTTTATGATTGTGATAGCAATCAAATTAATTGAAGCACTTACGAACACAGCACGCGATGACAGATAATCTGTAACCAATGTTTTTTTTTTAAGTATAACAATTATTTTTTCGTCGGGTAATTAGGTAGTGGAGTTGACACATTTTATAACTTTTTAATGCTAGCTTTACAATAAAGAGTTTTATTGTTTATTTTTGGTAGCATTTCATTGGCCAAAGCCGACCGCACATTGGGCTGTGAATATTGAATTGGTACACCTCAGATCTAGGTCACCTATAGGCACCGCAGTTAATAGTTATGTTTACCTACATTTGATATGTTAAATGACTTTCCTCTTTATTGTATAGGGTATAACAAAACATTGTGTAAAATATTTTAAGGGGTACAAGTAGGTCATAACGATCACGTTTATGTATAAAATGCATGTGTAAAGAGTGTTTGTTTTTTTCATTCAGAAGCAAGCCGTTTTACCGCGCGCCTAGTATGTAATGTAATTTTTTTTTTTCGGTTATGGGAGCTTTATATCTTACTGATTGACCTCTTAAAATATTGTACACTATTTTTGTTACACTATATATATATATGTTATAACATAACATAATAATACTGTAAGTTAGTTGTACGTATTAACGTTAAATATTTAAGAAATCGAAATTGTTGCGGACATTATTTTCGGTACAAAAACCGAATTCACATTTTTATAAATCTGCCCGTATGTAAAATAATAAACAGGACTCAAAAGGTAATTTAAGAACGAAATTAATATTTTTAATTATTAAATAATATTTATATAAGTGTTCGAGTAATAATTAATTAATAATATACAAAAGATTATGACCACAGATTATGACACATAACCGCATGGTTTCGTGGTTGGGTCACTCCGCTGACTGCACCCGTGAGTGACATGGTAGAAAATAGTATTTTATGTAATTTGACCCACCTTGGTCCTATAAAGATTGCCTTCAGTTATAGATTGGGGATTGGGTTAAGTTCCGCTTCAGTTGGGCCATAATTCCCTGGCTTCTATTATCGGCGGAATACTAAAACGCTACATAAGTATTGAAACGGTGAAGGAAAACATCGCGAGGAAACCTGCATGACTGAGAGAACCCCTCGAAAGTCGTGTGAAGTCAGCTAACCCGCACTGGGCCAGCGTGGTGGACTATGGCCTAATCCCGCTCGCATTGATGGGAGACCCGTGCCCAACAGTGGGACATTAAAAGGACTGGTATTACTATTATTATCATCACGTCGTGACCTTTGGGCAGCCGAGCTAAACACATAGAAGCGCGGCTAAAGCCGCGTATAAGGCCTCAGCCTCGAATTTAGCGGGCAGTGGGGCGTCGGCGGCGGCGGCGCGGGAGCGGCAGGATCTTATGCGTAAAATCAAATGGACAAACAAAAACGAATGCTTGTATTATTTATCATACTATAGCCTGGGGGCGAATCTTGTAGTCCAGCCCTGGGAATACACCGTTCTATGTTATCTACATGTTAGCTGATATTTTTTGTTTTTAAAATATCTGCAATGAAAATCGGTTTTTCATTTTTATGGCTGTTTTTAATGTGGCTCGTGCAGCCGTCTGGTGATCTTAAGGTCATTGATCTATCGAAGGGCAGCTTTCGATGTACTTAATATTGTTCTATTTTTAAAATAATGCAACTCATTTTTATTATTGAGTAAGTATGTATTTTAATTAATTGTTCTTTATAACGAAACGTATAAAGTAGGTATCAGGAATTTGAATCTTAAAACTTAAGCTTGACAAATATTGTGCGCTTTTTCAGTAAGACCGATGAACTTAAAGAACTCACTAATATTGAAATAAAATAAAACGAATCTTAGGGATTTTATCGATTTTTATCGATTTATTATATTTTTTTTACGTTCCCGACGTTTCGGACGAAATAACGTATAATAAACGCGATAACATCCGTAAGTTTAATTTTGGTTTCAATGTGTAGTATTCGTGTAAATATAAGACATTAATATACTTACTAATAATTAAAAATATGTATTTACAGAGTGATTCAGACAGTGTATACTAAGGCTTAAACCTGCGCTTCTTTAGCGCATTTGTAATCATTATGTAAAAGAGTTTCAAGACATACGTTTTGTTCCCAAAATAATGACAATTGTGATTTTTTCAATGACAAACGGATGTTTCGTGATTCTTTTTTTAAAAATTTGTTGTATCAAAATCAAACTGTCACGTTTGTCTAGTGAACGAAAGAGCAGCCAACTGATCTTATGCAAATAGCGCTGAGATCTCAGCCGTCTCCCTTTTATATAATAAATGTATGTTAGCCGTTCTCCATAGCTTTGACTGTAGATTTTGTACCATAAATTATCTATACATCTATACATATAAATAAAATTGGAGTGTCTGTTTGTAATATTAAAATAACCGCTTTTTACTAAGTGCATTTGGATGTATACACGTTACCTGTACCGAAACAACATTTTTTACAATTTTTGTCTGTCTGTCTGTCTGTCCGTCTGTCCGTCTGTCCGTCTGTCTGTCTGTCTGTCTGTCTGTCTGTTTGTCTGTCTGTCTGTTTGTTCCGGCTAATCTCTGAAATGGCTGGACCGATTTTGACGGGACTTTCACTGGCAGATAGCTGATGTAACAAGGAGTAACTTAGGCTACTTTTATTTTAGAAATAAAAATAGGATCTCACGAAAAAAAATTTAAACCAATGTTACAGCGCAGCGCCTGATTAAGTTTGATAGCAACAACCTGCAATGCGTCCCGCGGGCTCAGAATGGGCGAGCAGGCTGTTGTCAACGGGTGTCTTTGTTAAATACCACGCGGACGAAGTCGCGGGCAACAGCTAGTAATATAATAAAACTAGCCCTTTTTAAATCTCACTGCTGGCCACGGGCCTCCCCTCAATGCGAGGGGGATTAGGCCATAGTCTACCACGCTGGCCCAGTGTGGCGGTCTTCACACATCTATCGAGTCGTTCTCTCAGACATGCAGGTTTCCTCACAATGTTTTCCTTCACGTGTGAGCTTCCCACATGAAATCCAGAAATCCCAGAGGTGCGAGCTGGGGTTTGAACCTGCGATCCTCGTTACCGAGGCAAGCGTTCTACCAACTTGGCTAACACTGCTCCTATAAATTTACCCGTAAAAATCAAATATCTAGCTCGCACAAATTTATCCCACAGCTATCATGTAACTTCCAAATATATCCCAAAGATATTCTCGATACGCAAATAAAATGTGGCAAATAATAAAAAAGTCGGATTCCAGATTACGCGTCGCAATCCCCGAATCGGACACAATATCTATTTGTCCAAAGACTTCTATTGATTTTCTTGTGCTCAACTTAATAAAGTTAGAATTGGCGATTAGGGCTGCCTACGTTCGATCGTTCGAGCAAAGCCACGCCCCAGGTCAGACAGGCGTGGTGGAAGATAAATATACACAGCCCCTTACAGCCGCGCCGAGTCCCATCAAATTATATTTTTTGTTATAATAAATAGAGTCACAAAAAGTCACTAATCATACAATTTTTTTGGTTTGTGGACGAAATATGTGAGCTAAATTTAAATTAAATTTCATACATATACGTATGCAATGCTGCCACATAGGTTGATACAATGCTGCAATGCTGCTAACATAGGTAGCTGTAATGTTGCAATGCTGCTATCATAGGTAGCTGTAATTTTGCAATGCTACTAACATAGGTAACTACAATGTTGCTAAGATAGGTAGCTGAAATGTTGCAATGCTTCTAACATAGGTAGCTGCAATGCTGATAACATAGGTAGCTGTAATGCTGCAATGCTGCTGACATAGGTAGCTGCAATGTTGCAATGCTGCTTACATAGGTAGCCGCATTGTAGCAGCATTGTTGGAATCGTATTTCTATCGCCACTTTCCAAATAGGCCGCGCTTACTACCACCACACTAGGCAGAGAGTAGAAAAATAATTCAACCGAAAATGTAATTTACTTACTTAATAAATGACTACCTTTGTAATTGGCAACCCTATAACGCGATACCCGGATTTTTCCGGACGAATCAAAGTCCCAAATGGATAACAGCGGCTGAGGGACAGGATTAAGCTATCAAAACCCGAATAGGGTAGGACTGGGCCAATCGCGTATTGGGACCCAATTTCCTTTTTAATGCTGATGATGAGCGGGAGTTTGAAATGACTTTAAGGGCTTTTGTTTTATATAAAAGAAGCCATTACTGATAAATCTCTTAAAATACAGTCTATATAGATACAAAGTAGAGATATCGTTATTCTTAACAACATCACCGTTACGGCCTGTATAAAAGCATTCTTATACAGAGTGCAACCAAAACCTTAAATAAAGGTTACACTATAGGATCGGTGATCGGCGGAAAAAGCAGTGATAGCCAAATTGGTAGAACGCTTGCCTCGGTAACGCGGATCACAGGTTCAAACCCCCCGGCTCGCACCTCTGGAATTTCTGGATTTGATGTGCGAATCTCATTTTCAACCACTATTATCACTTGCAAAACGGTGAAGGAAAACATCGTGAGGAAACCTGCATATCTGAGAGAACCCCTCGAAAGACGTGTGATGTCCGCCAACCCGCACTGGGCCAGCGTGTTGGACTATGGCCTAATACCCCTCGAATTGAGGGGAGGCCCGTGCCCAGCAGTGGAACATTAAAAAAAGGGCTGGTATTATTATATAGAATCGGTCGTAGTAGTCCACTGTATCTTACCCAAAATAGAACACATTGCTTTGGATCATATAATTGGTTTGTGGCGTGATTTCATTACGCGTATAATTGCGCTCAAAAGCGTTTAAACAGTTTCTAAAGAGCATACAGCGGATAACTGGCAACCAGATCCAAATTGATGGAAAGATTGACAGTTTGGCACGTGCCGTGACATTCGATACAATGATATGTCGAATATCGACTACCGGCATCACAACACTATCGCCTCGGGATTTATAGGGGCGACATTCGGATCGATAGGTCAAAAGAGATGTCCAATAGTAATGGGGCTGCATGGTTTGTTTAATTTCAATTTGAATGGCAAAATAACAGCTATAAAACAGAAAATCAACGTTGAAGATACAAAAAAAAATGCATTTTCGGCTATTTGGACGCCGTTGAATCTATAACAAATGTATATCGGAATTCTTGTTCCGTGTAAAAATTAATGATCGGGTAAATCGTAATAAAAAAAATTGAAAAAACTAGCATACCGTAAATATATTTTTTTATGTTGCTAGGGATGATGGGGCAACATGCTGATCAACTTATCGAGTGACAGTGACCGGCTTAATGTTATATTGACGATGTACTCATAATTTTAGATTCACGTTTTTATATTTAGATTCGCGTTATTTTAGTTCAATGTGCGAATGTATAGGTCGTAACACTTGACATTGATTTCTTCTTTGTATTCCAACGCCATTACGTTTGCCAAGTGTTTGTTTCGCCAGTCGTGTTACAATATAAATAAACGGTGATAGTCAAATGATAATAGTGACACAGAAATAATGTAATAGTTTAAATATATTCATACTTGGGTTGTATTAAAGTAAGTGCGATAGGATTTTACCGCAAAAAAAAATAAAAATAAAATATGAATACTCAGACTAAGTATACTACAGTAATTATACTGAATTAAAATTTAAAATTTCTTAACAAAAAAAGTGTCGAATTGAGAACCTACTTTTTTTTCGTTCATTAAAGATACTTCTGAATAAATTCTCAAATAATAAATGGTACCTAATTACCTTTATTTTTTTAATAAGACAGGACTTGAATTGCTAAATTTTGTGCATAAAAAAAACTAAAAAAATTATCAGTAGATTATAACAAAATACTGGACATAGACAATCTAGCAAACCCACGATCTAGTTCATCTTACAAAATATTTTTTTTTTTTTTTATACATTTATAGGCAAGTATTTGATCTCGATCTCACCTGATGGTAAGTGACGATGAGATCTACGATGGAGCATACTTGCATAGGTAGGAAGGCGGCAGTAGATCGAGACGCTACATTCGCTAGGCACATGCAGCGCAACTGATCTGACCCGCCATCCATGAATGGCAACACCGAACATCATGCCGGAACACGGCTAGGCTGCTTGGCGACATGGCTTTGTTCAGTGGGTGGTGACTAGCCACGGCCGAAGCCTACCACCAGTAGAGTTGTCACCTAGTTGGCACCACCCAGGGTCACGTGTAGGGTATCTCGAGGGTACTTAATTCTCCTACGGACGAAGGTGACTTGACCCCAAATATAAAACCTTTTCTTCGAATTTCAAAAACAAAAATTAAACTAACGTCGAGTGTATCGATAATAATTGGCACATTCATCGCACATCTGCACTATAAAATAGAACTCTCATGGATTGGCCCCGCGATAACATTTGCCACTTTATTTTTTAGTCTGTCGGCTTTTGGACTGCACGGACACAGGTGCGATTTTCATGCGATTTTTTTCTTCTTTCTTTACGAAATAAAATGCGATGAAATGATGAAACATGGAATAAGATAAAAATTATAGCCTCATCCACAAATTAGTCGGTATTTTGCCAATGTCATGTAATTGATATCGATTGCAAATACAATAAAACATAATATTGTAAACAAAAATGGATTATAACATGAATATAAATAATGGCGTGTCCGATCAAAAAAATATAAAAATGCTATTTTTTTTTCTTGTAACTAAGGCTTGCAATTCGAATACTCCGAATATTCAACCGATTTTTATAATATATATATATATATATATATATATATATTAATAATAATATTCGAATATTAAAAATCTTCATAATCACTCATCACGTTTAATTTATCAAAGTCAAGCAATGTAATTGATCTTTCCAAGCTTATTGTGTAATTGTAAATATTTTGACAATTGAAGAGAGGTTTTTTTGGCTACAAGCTACAATAGTCTTCAAATCATGGCCATTAAGAAATTGCAGATTTGCGTTCAGAGTCTGAAGTACATTCGCAGTTCTAATTTTTCCTACCTCAACTATTTCGAGTGTCTCTGCCTTAATATAAGGATTATTTATTTCGTGTGATGTTGGCTAGAATGATATAAAATCGTCAAGTAATTCGTACAGTCCTAAAATGATTAATCTTGAGTTGAAATCAAAACAATTATCATTTATTCATTGACGCACGGCCATCCGTTGTGTAAAGTTGAAAAGGCGCCATACACTTATAACCAGCTGAACTAATACGTGACGAACGCTATACTATTTGATGTGGAAATTAATAACAATTGCGCTTGTTTGACAATAAACCATTGGATGTGCGCATAAAATGTAATTACAAACTGAAATTGGAGTTGTTTTTCCATTTTGCTGTTATACAACATAATAATTTATTAATGATAATTTCTTGATACCGTATCTATCTATACTAATATTATAAAATTGATAGAACTAGGCGATACTTGGCGGAAATCCATTGTTAACCTATGGGGAAAGAGGACCCACCACTGACCCTCGGCTTGTCAACTTCTTCGATTATAAACCAAACAAGTTTGATCGATAATAAAAGAAGCCAACAACACCCGAACTCCTCTAAGATGTTAATCGAGAAACTATCTATCACGAGTGACGGGACCTCAAATAAAATGCAATTCTCCGCGACACTAAGCGAATCTATAAAAGTATGAATGGATGTTTGTTACTCTTTCACGCCAGAACGGCTGAACGGATCTGGATGAAATTTAGCACAGAGATAGATTATAGTCTGGAATAGCACATAGGCTATTTTTTATCCCGGTAAAATGGGTTCCCGTGGGATAGACATACTTTTTAATTGCGGGTAACACCGCGGGGCGCAGCTAGTGTCAAATATATTTTTTTACACGCCTGCTTATAAATTGTCGTTTTACATTATTATTTATTCGACAACCGGATCGAAACACCATCTTGCTCTAGATAGACCTTAGGCAAAGAAAAATAAATATGTAGATAATCCTTTATCTGCCGAACTTCATCGTATGTTTGTGCCAAATTTAGCGTAAATTTCGTGTTACGTTATCGAAGCTCAGTTTTTAATGTTTTTTTTTGCTTTGTGACAAATATACAAAAAAGGTGATTAGCGCAGTTGGTTTACAACTTTGGCACAGGCCTCCCCTTAATGGGTAGGGGGATTAGGCTATAGTCCACCACACTGGCACAGTGCAGATTGGTGAACTTCACAAATCTTTCGAGGGTTCCTCTCAGACAGCAGGTTTCCTCACGATGTTTTCCACCACCTTTCAGAAAGTGACAATCATGATTGAAAATGAGATTCGCACATGAAATTCAGAAACAGTCGGGGTTTGAACCTGTGTCTCCCGTTACTAAGGCAAGCGTTCTACCATATTGGCTACCACTACACACAGAGCGAAAGGAAAAACGTTCAATTTCCTTTTTCGATAATCCCGGCGTAATCCGCGCAACGTGATAGGATTGTCAAATAAGATTTTTATACATTTCTACGTAAGTAGATATGACAAAAAGGATGTAAGATGTGTTAAAATGCAATGTGTGAACTACAACGAGCTGTTTACTTACTCGATCCGTTTTTTTTTGGGTTTAGTCCTTGTGTGTTAGCTTGTTACCTTTTAATACTTGCTTTTTATTAATTTAGCCCTGTTTAACCACAGTTGTATTTTAACTAATATTTTTTGTTATATTCGTGGTTTATAAGTTGTCATTGCCATCCAGAAAAAAACCAGAAGAAATACATCTGGTCAGGGCCCACATAGGAAAATGTTAATTTTATAAGTATTTGAACTAGCAATGCAAGTATATGTCAATGAGTATAAATTAAAAAAATATATTATATACGATTTTTTTACAATGGTATGTGATTTATGTTTAACACAATTTAATTATTATGGTTACTCTTACATACGCCAATAGATACGTCCGACTCGCAGAGTAGCAACATTTGGTAAAATTAAATAATACTGACGTACGGAGTAAAAGCTAAAATATAACACATTATTATTATCCGCAGTTTGACGAGCACTGCCTTATACGACATCCGTTTTAGATGACTCAACGTGACTAGTTCCAAAGAAAACTCCCTCATACCGAAAAGCATAAAACAATTCAAGACCGTCGATAAGGCTTAGAGCCTGACGGTTAGTTCACGCTACACTAACCGCAAATATCTAAACGCACAAACGAAATTAGCCCCTGTAGCCCTTACGTACACACACTGCTCGCCAAACTCTATTCCTTTGTTCTTTAGGCATGTCTTGCCTCGGCTTTTGTCCTGTGATCCGATTCGTTACTCCAATTTTTCCGCTATTTCTTTTTTTTCTCAGTGGCTCAGTTGGGATTGTTTTTGGAATTATGTACGTGAAGTCTCTAGAGAATCGGCTCGATTTATGCAATCAAATAAGGACCTTATTGTGTGGTTGTATTAAGAGGAAATCGGCAGGTGTCTACATAATAACCTATTTGAGTGTTTTTTATAGGTACCTACGCAAAAAATAATATCACCAGAAGAACTGCAGCTATAAGGCCCCACACTAAGCAACGCTTGTATTATGGGGACTGAGGGCGAACTCAGTACATAATACTTATATAGATATTAAGCATCCATGACTCAAATACAAACATTTGTGCTCATCACATAATAATTGGCCCTACCAGGATTCGAACCCGGGATACGCGGCACAGAAAGAAGGGGCGCTACCAACTAACCTATTCGCAGCCATGGTGCGAAACAGCCCATTCAGAAAGAATACTTCGTCGTTTCTGCAACATAGTTCGAATCGCTTGTGGTGCGAAACGTCAAAGTATCCTTTTAAACGTATACCTACATATACCTGTCTCGTACTTGGCTATATACTTCATACAAACGACTCACACATCTTTGATTTCGCTCTAACAAATCGATTATGTCCCTGCAACATAGTCTTTATCTCTACCGCTCTGACATTTACAGCAATTTTATGTGTTTTTATTGTGAATTGGAATGGTTTTTCAGTACATCGAACATAGTCAGCTCATGTCTCCAATGTGGCAACGGTGACGAATACTTTTCGGCTTTTTAAAACTGATAAAAAAATGATATATCAATCGATCTATGTTAAACAATTTATACATACCACAAGGTACTTTGACAAATAATTTGATTAAACTAACGAGTATGTTCAACGCAAATATAAAAGAAAAAGGGAATAGACAAGCTTACCTACTTAATATTTGGCCCATGCGGTAGCGTACCCAAGATGCTGGCCGCATTTCCTCGCTGAATAGCCAAAGCTACTCGTGGTGCGAGGAAATGCCCGGCCCTTGGGTCGCCCATTGCGTAGACCAATATTTTTGATAGATTTTGTATATATTCTATGGCGCTGGGACCCCATGGATCCCGAGATCGAGATCGAGACCCTAGCTCGACTCCGAATGGAATGAATGTATTCGGAGCCAAAAACCTTATACTAACGAGTGATTTCTTACATCACAATTGCGCATCTTCTAAAGCATTTGTAATAAATAGGTATCGATATAATTCCCTAATCATCGTAATCAAATACGATTTATTCCGAAAGCAATTCTAACGGCTCTCCATTTCTCATCAGCCAATCACGCAACGTTACGCAACGTTACAAATATTTACTAATACTTAATCTCGTTCAGTATCGTTTTTGAAACATATATCATACGTGAGATGGTTTAATCTCTTAAAAGTATTATTGGAAATCGATTAACCGACTATTTATTATCTTCATACTGTTTATAATAACACTTTCAGTTACCTAACTACTATCATCGGCTACCTTCTTCTATAATAGTCACGTTACGAGTACCATTAAATATCTATAATTGAACCCGGGAATTCTTTTTTCATTTTAAATTGCAGTCAATTCTACAACGCTATTTTTTTCATTCATCTTTTACAATGGGACTAGGCTCACCGTTTGATTCTAACTCAATTTTTATGTTTTTTTTTTTACTTTTTATTCTATTTTGAAATTGCCTATAACGTTTAAACTAAGTATCATTCTAATCAATCTCATCCCAAACTCTCTTCAGGCAATATAAATACAGCCTGTTAAACAGCTCCCATACAAAATGTACAGCGAAAAACAAAATTAAATTTACAACTCGCCAACTCCCCTTAAACAATATCTAATTACATGCTAACTTAAAGGTCGCCTGGGCTATAATTAAGTAAGGGTTGGCTCTAACTCACATGTATATTGGGTGAAGTATACGAATGATATCAGTTACGGGAAGATAAATAAACCCTTACTTACTTTTGGGTAAAGGATGAACGGGTAATTTGTTAGTTGGATTATGTATTAACATTTTGAGAAATAGTGCCCCTCTATAATAAAACTATATAATTGGGCCTAAGAATTTAAGTTTTATTATAATTGCTTTTAGTTTAGTAAACGTACCGTACGTGATATACTTTGAGTTACCTACTACTTTTTTACATATACCCATAACAATGACATTAAAGAAATGTAAAGGATCTTTTCAAAAAGTTTCTTGCCCGTTCTTCACCACGACACAAGGATTCATAATATGGAGACCAGAACGTTTAGTTAAATGTTAAGTACCTTTCCTTATCTTAATAAAGTTAATTATTAATTATATTATCAACTAGCTGTTACCCGCGACTTCGTCCGCGTGGTATTTAACAAAAAAGGTTTTCTAAAATAAACGTATCCTAAGTTACTCCTTGTTACATCAGCTATCTGCCAGTGGAAGTCCCGTCAAAATCCGTCCAGCCATTTCAGAGAAACAAACAGACAGACAGACAGACAAAAATGTTTTGGTATATGTACCGTGTATACATCCAAATGCACTTAGTAAAAAGCGGTTATTTTAATATTACAAACAGACACTCCAATTTTATTTATTTGTATATATTAAAACCAACCAATCCTGTCTGCATTCCAGATTATCGTTTGAAGTTAAGCATTAAAGATTAAATCCGTATATATATAGCATAGCAACGGGCTGTTTAACCTCCGTTGGACCTCAAAGGGAAACAATGTTTCATTAAAGATAGTTGCTCGACTTGGCTAGAAGGTTCGGCCAAAAATTTCGTAGCTCCAACTTAATTACTCCTTCAGTGGCTGTACCAAATAACAGTAAAGTTTATTATGAACATAATAACAATTAAATAGCATATAGCTTATACTTAGCGCTGTTAGTAGCGGTTACTTACTCTAATCTTTTAACACAATATTATGAGCTACTTAATTCTTATGCTACAAATATACAAGGTAACGTATCGCACAATTAAATAGAACTTAAATATTTAAGTACACTTTAAGTTTTGAGCCAATTCATGTGCTCAATGGTCGAATCGAACACTTATATATCGTGATGATTATCAATCATCAATCCCTTTATTATTTAATGTAATGATTAAATTATGAGTTAATAATAATAAAATAATATCGCCAGACGAATACACCAAATACACGATCCCACACTAAGCAACGCTTGTATTATGGGTACCGTACAAAGGACTGAGGGCGAAGTCAGTATATAGATAGATAGATAACTCTTTATTGCACACCGATTTCATTAACATTGTATAGGGTATTGATACATAGGTACAGTGTACAGTATATATTACTTATATAGATAATAAACATCCATGACTCGGGTACAAACATTGTCACAAAGTTTTTCCCTACCAGGATTCAAACCCGGGACCCGTAGCACAGAAAGCAGGGTCACTACCCACTGAGCTAATCAGGTCGTCAAAAGCGATTAACTCATTACTAGCAGTTTCGTTAGCAGTATAACAGTTCAGCCGAGCAGGAAAATTCTCAAAAAGGGCCTCTAGGTGTTGGACCCATGTCCCCGCACAAGCATTCCGAAGGTCCGAGACCACCCCGTGTGGTGAGATACAGGTTAAATAGTACACGAACATTTCTTTTTTATTCCTGCTGCAAAAGTATGTTACATTTATAGAAAACTTTAAATTTTTACGGTGCTCCCATTATTATACACGTATATCCCAAGAGTGCTATAAACTCTGGTTCGAATCGACATTTGAGATGTGGGATACATAAAACACACAGATTTAGTTTTATAGAATTTTTACCCAAATAAAATTTGTGTTTGTATTAGATTGGGGGGATTATAGAGCTTTTTGCACAACAGTCGGTTATTATAGGTTAATATGAAAAGTGTGACCGATAGTTTTGAAAATTCCGGAACAAACTATACTTACAGAAAATCAGGCAAGAGGGACTTCGGAAAAGCTGGAGATTCAATTAATCTCCGTAAATCTCAAAGCGATTAGCCGGGGCATGGTATGAAAAGGAGTACACCCTACCAAAAAAGGTACACCATACCAAAAAACGACCATAAGACCATTAGCTTAAATAAAACCAGTTCACTCCCAGTCTTACGGGAATATAAATCTTTTGTTTGTTTCTTGATAGAATATCTTGGTGTTACTATAACTATACGTAAGAACCCATAAAACAAAGTAATATTTTTTTTGTGTACCTAGTCATGTTATTTTTACATTTCATTATCAGCACCATTTATCTCATTCGCTATATTCATTCATTGCTCTATTGTCTTTGGTAGCTCCCCATCACTGGTTCATTACGTTACTGTTGATATAGACATTTGTGTAATGACAGTGAAATCTGTGTATGTATGTGTCTTGGGATTGTATGTAAGTGTATCCTTAGTATGTGTGTATAGAAACATGATTTAAAACATAGTTGTGGGATGTATGTGTTATTGACAATTGTATTTATTTGTACACAAATTTAAAACAATATAAATTTGGATATCAAAATTCTGACTTCATATAATCATAACAAATAAGCTAAAGATCTAAATCAGATTGTATAATATCGCTACACATCCAATATAAAACAAAGGGTTTGAACCTGCAATCCTAATTACCGAGGCAAGTGTTCTACCGACTTAGCTATCACTGTATGCTTACTTACGACAGTATTATTGTTAATATTTTTAAATTTATATATTAATATCATTATTGAAATAAAACTAATTTTAAGGATTTTATTGCGTTTATATTATGTTTTTTTTACGTTCCCGACGTTTCAGCTGCTTTACAGCTACCGTGGTCATGGGAGGACTGAGGTGTTTGACGTCCTAGTGTCATAGTTTGGGCTATCCTCATATTTATTTGTTGCTTGCGGTTCAATCTACGCAGAAAGTGCTCACAGTATCTTGAGGTCTTGCAATGGTGCGCTTTGTTTTGGAGAAATATTAATATCATTATGTTATATATATGTTCTAGGTAAATATAAATGTCTCCTATCTATTTAAATAAAATGTCAGTATCCACTAAAAGGGCAATAAAACTCAACGTCTATTAAAGTAATCTTGCGATATGTTACTGCGATCACGAACATCGTAAAATGTTCTAGCGAAATTGTTTTATTTGTTCATTGAAAACATTCCGACCATAATTTTGTGTGAATGTATAAAAAACTAAATGTCTGTGATCTACTGGGCCCTTTTAATGCCCAATATGTGGTCAAACAACAGCTCTAAGGACATTTCCATGACGACCTGATAGCTCACTTGATAGACCCTGCTTTCTGTGCCGAAGGGCCCGGGCTCAAATCCTGGTAGGGACTTTGTGCGATGAGCACGAATGTTTGTATCCGACTCGTGGATTTTTATATCTATATAAGGAACGTCGATCGATCGACAACGATCGACGATCTTAATATATCGTTCTCTTGTGTCCAAAATAAAAGGAATCCTAGTTGGAGGCTATATATATAATATGTGTAAATGTGTTTAGAATAAAAAATAAAATAAAAAAAAACACAATAAAGTCCGTAAAGCGTATATTAGGCGCTAGGTTTTGCTGTCAGTTTTACCAAAGTCACTGCTGTGACTGATCAATAACCTCGCGCCTAATACGATGACTGACGTTTGCATGAAAGTGATTGACGAATATTGGGATATTTTGATTTTTACGTCATTCAACCTTCGGTCTTGACTTTTGAATGGAAATTTAATGGAATTTCGTCAATCATACATCTTCTATGCGAAAATAATTCTTATTATCATTAATCTCCTGCGAGTTCCGTATTGTCTGCCAATAAGTTTATATATAGTTTTGAAAATTCCTTCCGAATAATCAATCATTAACTTAGATTTTTGCTCAACAACGCAATCGAAATGCCAATACAAGTTATGTGATATACGGGGTACGACTGACGATCACACAGAATGAGCGTCTAATGTCGATATCATTCCATCAGCCAATATCATTCAAACGTAATTCATGACTGATGGAGTGGAATGACGCCTTCAAGAGCATCTAATGGACGCCTAAGGGAAGTAATAATATAATAATTGGGCACGGGCCTCCCTTGAATGCGAAGGGGATTAGGCCATAGTCCACCACGCTGGCCCAGTGCGGGTTGGCGGACTTCACACGTCTTTCGAGGGGTTCTCTCAGATATGCAGGTTTCCTCGCGATGTTTTCCTCCACCGTTTAGCAAGTGATAATCATTTTTGAAAATGAGATTCGCACATGAAATCCAGAAATCCCTGAGGTGCGAGCCAAGGTTGGAGCCTGTGATCCTCGTTACCGAGGCAAACGTTCTACCAATTTGGCTATCACTGCTGTTGTGAAATACTGATCGGTTGTTATACCCGCACCATAGGAGGCATCTTCTGATTGATCACAGCTAAAAAATACGCCTTTCAAACCATAATCCACATTGGACTAGTAAATCAGTGTGAAAACAACATTTTATAACATTGTATTAGACGTAAAAATAAGAATAATCATGATTATTAAGAATAGTTGCACTATTGAATATGTACAGGCAAGGCTAGCATGACAGACGCGCTGATACTCTCTTCATCGATTGATCATTTGAATCATAGAAATGTTTTATGCATTATTAATATTCTTTTTTTGTTGTTTATAAGATAATAACGCAAATATCCGAAAAAAAATGCTAAAAATAAAATCGATATCGCAAAAAATAGCATCAAAAATCGGGACCCAGCAATAAAAAAACCTACTTTTATATAAAACAATTAAATAAAAACCATTCAAGGTTTCGAAATTTATTTTTAAATATGGAGCACGTAACGGTTTTTAAAGACGACGAATTTAAAAAAAAAATAAGTTTCGTACATACCTCTTTATCTTTGTCTTGGAAAACCTCCGAGAAACTGTGCAAAAAATATCCAATACAATCACATCACAAGCACTAAAAAAATATCTACACTGTCACACTCTCTATTAATTTATCCTTCACAAAATAAATTGTCTAAATATATAATTCTAGTCACTGGTACAAGAATAGCGGGCATCCAAAGAGCGATTTTTTTCTGAATTTTCACACGTCACGCAGGAACGACCGTGCGGCGCGACGATCCGCGAGCGACTGGCCTGGGCTTGGCTTCTGCAAAAGCGCGGGAAAAGCGGGTGAAAATCGCGGGAAAATCACCACCCATAATGTATTCGCGCCATCGCCGATTCGATTTTTTAGAGTTCCGCTGGATGGAGGTTCGATAGTTTATTACTATCGATACTAAAAGTCGTTTTTCACGACACATTTATTTTGTTCTTCGTACCCGGGAGGTTTATCTATATATATATAAAACAAAATCGTGTTAGTTACACCATTTACAACTCATGAACGGGTGAGCCGATTTTTATGATATTGGGCTATTGCCGATTGGAATTTTTGAATTTGCTCCGCCTACCTACCTAAATAACTATTAAAACATGAGAAATATTCACAAAAAAATAATAATAAAGATAATTCATTTTGTCATTTGATTCTGATTTGACATTTGACAAAGATCGCCGGGATAGCTAGTTCGTAAATTAAACGAAGATCTTCGGACCCACTGGTTTTTCTTAACCTTTACTCTGCACCCATTGGAGCCGTATAAAATCAGTCTGATGTCCCCGTTCGACTTGTAAAAGAGCAAGAAGTTAATAATTTTATTTCAACATAACTGCTTCATATGCAGTTATACCGTCTCGAAAAAAGTTAATATATTATACTAGTTTCTTCCCGTGGCTCTGCCCACGATAACGCGATGAAACCGCACGTAGTACTCAGCGATAATGTAGCTTTTTATTCGTGTTTTATTTATAGAATCGGGTCAGTTCGGATCGGATTATTACCCACTACAACCAAACATACAAAATGTACGTCTATATAATATTAGTATAAGGTATAGATATAGACTACGGATAGGCATAGAAAATAGTAGCTTTTGCAGTGTTGGCCTACTTAAAAAAAAAACATTAATTTAATGACAGTATTTTTTAAAATAAATTCAGAACAGCATGCGTCGATAGATGGTGTCGAATACGTTTTATTTTTTATTTGCGAGGCTGCTTTTGCTCGCTTGGTTATTACGGTATTCACTCCTGTAGCGTTGCCCAATCGCTGTCATCTGTCATTTGTCACGCCATCTGTCATTTGTCAGCACGACTCTGAGCCATCTTTGCATGAACTGATTGCTCGTGCCATAGGCGTCGTTTTATTTTACCAACCAAGTCTTTTCAAACTTTGTTGTTAGCAAAATGATCCACTAAAAAAACACTATGAAAGCCACTAAAAAAACAATATGTTTTTAAATAAGAAGGCTGCCACTTGATAGCATTATTTTTTAAGTTATTAGTCTGTTCTTATGTTTTTTTACCGTTGAACTGTAATTGTATATGTTTTTTTTTAGTTTTCGTAAGTATAGAAAAATATAAATTATGCGTGACACAATTAAAGTTGAATGTGACATATTACATTAAATATAGCAAATGGAAAAACTTTGATCGAAAAATCCACGTAGTTTTTGTGATATCTCAATTTATTGTTAACCTGCTAATATATTTATGTAGCAAATGTGTCAACAGCTCAAAGCCCCCTCAGTAAATAAATACATTTGAAATTCATTTAACATATGTCACTGCTGCATAGCTATGCCACGTATTGCACATCAAATATGTCGGCCTCAACCAAGAACGGTTTTATTGAAATCCTACAAACATACGCGAGGGAATAAAAGCCTCTGTGCAGCAAGCGGTGGCAATAAGCAATTTTCTTTGTGGAAAAGGTCAAACATACTTCGCGAAAGATTCTTGATGCTTTGCCTTTGCATTTTTCAAGCTAACATACCCTATCGTACTACTTTTGATTTTGATTGTACGTACAATCGATATCAAAGTAGTATGGTTGCTTGAAAAATGCAAAAGCAAAGCATCAATTTACTACTACTCATACTTTTGATATTGATTGTACGTATGATCAATATCAAAGTAGTATGGTAGGATATGGTAGCTTAAAAATGCAAAGGCAAATCATTAACTTACTACTACTTGAACTTTTGATTTTGATTGTACATACAATCAATATCAAAAGTTGTTGCCCTCTTCAGATGCTCTTTTATACAAATTTTTTGAAATTCTAGGTCGATATTAGTTATGTATAATGCCACCCTGTATTTTGAGTCTAATTAAGTGTTTTGGCAGGTAGATCTATTTATATAGTATTTTTCAAAATAATGTTATAGACTTTGATACTGACATTGTAGGGCTGGCATTTATATTTTTTTATTGAATAATCGTTGCTTAATGTCTCGCGTGCGTGTCTTAAATTATTAACATTATCCTATTATTATAACTAAAGTTGTATTAGGTCAAATGATTTGACCTGATTAGGGTAGTTGGTAGGGACAAGCTTTGTGTGATGAGCATGAATGTTTGAACCCGAGTCATGGAAGTTTAATATCTATATAAGTATTATATACTGAGTTCGCTCAGTCCATTGTACGGTACATATAATACAAGCGTTGCTTAGTGTGGGACCGTATAGTTGGTCTATTCACCAAGCGACA
Source organism: Pheosia gnoma (assembly GCA_905404115.1). Classification (NCBI taxonomy): domain Eukaryota; kingdom Metazoa; phylum Arthropoda; class Insecta; order Lepidoptera; family Notodontidae; genus Pheosia; species Pheosia gnoma. The sequence goes on from FR989916.1 coordinate 2,083,369, forward strand.
TTATACTTTTATAAAAAAAAAATGAAACTTCTCTGTTCCATAGAAATTCCAGTTTAGACAGACACTCTCGCTTATCATATTATGCAAATGATACCGTTAATACCCGGTGTATGTAGAGTTCCCAAACAGTACCATATATTCAAAGATATTACGTGGTCAACTTCGTGGAACTCTATGCTGTGCAAGCGCGTGGTACAAGTCAAAACTTAACTTTATACTCTCTACCTTCCCTTCCTCTTTCCTAGACTTGAAATAAACAACATTCACAAAAAAAAACTACATATCTTCATTAATGGTTTGTGGACGGCGGAAGGATGCCTCAAGGGTGCCTCTTGGATATTGTGACGTCATAAAGTGATCACAAATATAAATAGCGCGATTTACTTGCACGTGAAATTTATTAATTTAATTATTTTTTATTTAATTATTATAAATAATTAGACAAAGGATTCAATGATTGATAATGAAACCTACAATGAGGTGGTTCAAATTGTACAACATTAAAATGTAGAAAATAATAATACAGAAACCTATAGATAATAATTGATATAAAGGCTACCAAAAAGATTGGTCGACGCAACCGGCGACCCTAGGGCCGGGCATTTCCTCGCTCAGCGAGTAGCTTTGGCTATTCAGCGAGGAAATGCGGCCAGCATCTTGGGCACGCTACCGTATGGGTGAAACTTTTATAAATATTAAGTAGGTTTTTCTATTCTCTTTTGATAAACATAGAGATTAAGGTAGATTAGACAACTACTAGACACGACAGACCATAGACAATATATATTATATTAAAATATATAAAAAAATATATTCCTTTGATATTCGTTTTTTTACATTTAAATACTTGTCGTATCTGCATGCCTTTTTACTTTTTTATGTAAACTCTATCTTATGTCTTGCTCCACAAAAATATTGACGGTAGAAATTGAATTGACAATACCGAAACTTGGCAGAATGCTTAAGTGTCGTAGTTTGAGCGCGGGCGCTTGGGAGCTCATCAAAGTTTCAAGCGTTTAGTGTTTATGGATCTCCGCGCACTTCCAGTCAGATGTGTTGGGTTAATGCGTCGAGTTTGAACAGGTGACGCATTAAATATCTATCCTAGTTCTGAAGTCTGAGGGTCTGTCCATACTACATGAGCAATATACCTTATAACTGTTGACCAGCTGCTAAAGTCTGCCTAGCTGTTCGTACATTGTTCTCACATACCCCTAACAATGTCCCGCTCAAAAATGTAACGGATATTTTTAAAAGCGCAACTATGTAGTTTCTTGCCTGTACTTCTCCATAGGAACGGCATTCCGAACGGGTGGTAAAACAAAATGACAATTGTGATTTTTAGTGAGAACACCTACGTATCGAAATTCAGACATCATATTATAATGATAAAAACGTGCTTAAAAAGCGCAGATTCCAAGGTTAGCATACCTTTTCTGTATCACCCAGTATTTACATCCTATCCACCGTATTTTATTTGTGTCAGAAATTGACAATAAAGTTATTTAGCACTCCTCCCACTTCAAATATCAAACTCACAGATCCCGTCAATTGCGTATCTATTTTTATCCGTATAATATTAACTATTATTTTATCTCTATCAACTAGCAAGGACTCTACAAACCCTAACAATGATTCTAGTTGTTAGATAATCCCTATTGTTTGTTTAGTTGACAACCCGCCAATCCATCTTCTGTGACACAGGAGTTGATATACAATGCACTGGATGTAATAAACTGAAAATATCGTACCAATAAATCACGTGACACATGTAAGGTATGTAGGGACACGTCCCCGACAGGCCAAGCGGGCTAATTGATTAATGAGGGCTGAAAGGGAAGGTATACTATTTGTCGTAGAGTCGCTATCAGTAGATCAACTGAAACAGCAAACACATGCTCTTGTAAAGCCGCGTACCCACTAGAAGCAACCTCGAGTCGAGAGGCTGAGTCGAGACGTGGTAACACTAGTGGATACCTTTTTTTTTGCGTGGGGAAATCCTCATGGATACCCGCAAGCCCTGAGGGAGGCAAGCGGGTTATGCCGGACTTTTACCGACTAAAACCCCACGGTGGTCCTTCTCTCACCTTGTTGGGGGGGGGGGGGGGGAACAAATTTTAATCCTAGTTTCATTTCTAAAGCCAAGCTCACGTCGATTTCATTTGAAAATGTGGATAAAGTACGTAAAAATAAAGCCAACGAAATGGTTTTCGGGATTTAGGATTTCAAGTTGTGATTACATTTTTTTTTCTTAACTCTACTACCGGATCGGAACGCGACCTCAACTGAGAAGATCCGGCGAGAAACTCAGCGGGCTTGTCTTTTTTCTTTAAATCCATTATTTTTACATAAAAAAGGAGAAGAACTCTACTCTATGAAACCTTTAACAAGCGTGTTGGTATGTTGACATGGTAAATACCTAGCACGACGAGGAAGCTGCAAACCAATTTAGATAGAATACCTATCCATCGAATCAAGTCAACACATTCTCGAGTTCATGTTTGCATTTCATTTAAATTCATCCCCTCTACGCAAAGCGGATCCAGCAGCCGTGGTTGTACAGTATATTCTATATAATTATCGGATGGATGGTAGTTTGGAATGTAAGCTAACAAGGCGTGGCGCGCATAAAAGGCACGGTGGAGATTTTTTAAAATATTTTTTTACACTTTTATATAGGTATATTAGTTGGATATAGCAGTGATAGCCAAGTTGGTAGAACGCTTGCCTCGATAACGAGGATCGCCGGTTCAAACCCCGGTACGCACCTCTGGGATTTCTGGATTTCATGTGCGATCATCACTTGCTAAGCGGTGAAGGAAAACATCCTGAGGAAACCTGCATCTCTGAGAGAACCCCTCGAAAGACGTGTGAAGTCCGCCAACCCGTACTGGACCAGCGTGGTGGACTATGGCCTAATCCCCCTCGCATTGAGGGGAGGCCCGTGCCCAGCAGTGGGACATTAAAAAGGGCTGGTATTATTATTAGTATTATATTAGTTGGAAACAAGCTGTCGCTTAGTACGCAGAAAGGTCTGGCTATATTCCGGCTTCCCTCTCATATTATATACATTTACACTATATAAGTATGGCTGTATCGCTTAAAAAAATGAGTTTTTTGTTTTTGTCTACTGGTCAAATTGCAGAATGATTACAAAGTGGATATGTCACGAAATAATATTTAAAAACAAAGAACACTGTCCATATAACAACTTGGTAAGGGTCCGTTGACCCTTACCAAGTTGTATCAAAATGAAACTTGGGTTTTTATAGACTAGACGCATTAACTCCAGGCGTGTGGTTTTTATGCAGAATTGGGGTTGCCAAGTTATGCAGAAACACTTTTACTACTTCTTGAGGAAAACCCCTAATTAAAGCTGCGAGCTTCGTCATTTTGCCGTGAACCATGAGTTATTGTAATAAAATCGACGTTAATGTCTTAGAAATACTACTTTAAACGTAACAAAGAAGCACTTTTTCAGCTTACACCTTTTGCCAATCGGAGACCCACATTTATTTTGAGAATAGATTTTAAAAAATAAGAAAAATAGCTGCATATTTTTTAATCTGAAAGCATGACACAATTGGATATCATGTGTGGGGTTTGTCCTCTATCACATTTCACTGGTTGCCCGAACGTAATTTATAACCAGCTGCCCAGTATTAAACCGGCGATGATTGCATATTAATCTGTCACCGCTAAGGGCGAGTATTCGAAGAGTTGAGCCATCGATCAAGCCGGTGCCAGCAAACATATTACCGCGTTGATTACCGTCGAGGTACATACATGTAAATATATATTGCGCGATCCGTCTACATTACTCATTAATTGGACATACCAGGGTGTAGTGGATGAACTCATAATTTTAGTGTTAGATGTAAATTTAGGGTTGAACACATCATTTTGGAAACACTTTTGTTGCTTTACATGCAAGTTGCATATCTAACAAAACTACAAACATTTATTTTGTTTTATTATCCGCGTTTTCCTATAAATACCTATCTACATTGAAAATATTGCCTATATAGTTTGCATTGTATGTAACCGTAAAATACAAGCCATTATAAACACAAAATAAAAATAATTATAAATAATAATTGAAATAAAACTATTTTTAAGGATTCTATCACGTTTATTTTTATTTTTACGTTCCCGACGTTTCGGCTGCTTTACAGCAACCATGGTCACGGGAGGACTGAGGTGGTTGACGTCCTAGTGTCATAGTTTGACGGGGGTACCCTCATATTTAGTTGTTACTTGCGGTCCGATCTACGCAGAAAGAGCTCACTGTGTCTTGAGGTCTTGCAATGGTACGCTTGGTTTTGGATTTTATGATGTTTACTACTGGATCCCAAGTCGATGGTAGCACCCAGCCATCTTCCCTATAGAAATTAGGATGTTTTTTAATTTCAATGGCCTCGCGTATCATCCTTGGTCGGAATCGGTGTTCTTTTGCGAGGATCTGTGGCTTATCAAATCTGATATAATGGCGGGTGCGATCTTGTAAAATAAACGCGATAGAATCCTTAAAAATAGTTTTATTTCAATGTGTAGTATTCGCGTAAATATAAGAAATCAATATAAATAATAATGATTACTTTGCGAAGTAACCCCTCCCCCCCCCACCCTCCCCTTATTGTTCACAGTCATTTACATCTCGCTGATTCGGGTGATTATGTTTGATAGGCAATGACTAATACTAATAATATCGCCAGTAAAACACACGTAACTAAGCAACGCTTGTGTGATGGGTACCGTACAGGAAACAATTCATATATATGACTTCAAAAAGCTTTCCAATGCCTATCGAAGCCATATTCCAACAGTTTTGGTCATAATTTAAAAGTAGATACGCCGGCACAGCAATCCATTTCACGGTTTACACGAAAAACGCATTGGAAATTTCAATAAAACAGGGACGAACGAACTGATAAAAAAATGTATTTTTATTCGAATCGTAGTTTTGCCGTGAACGTCAGAATTTTCATTCCAATCGCGGATTGGTTTTGCGGATCAAATCAGTTTAAACTGGTTTATGAAAAAGCAGTACAAAGTGTTAAGTAGGTACTGGCTATGTCGATTCATTGGAAACCTATATACCTATTCATTATATAAGTGTAACTAAAATAGTGTAAAATATTTTAAGGGTTGATTGGGTAGGTCATACCGATCACGTTGCTGTATGATAAATGTGTAAATATTATTTTATTTTTTATAAAGATGGCGACCCAGTAATGTTTCACCGCACACACATAATTATTTTTTATTTTTATTAAAGTTACACCTTATATTACTAATTTTTATAGTCATAATAAAATCAATTATAGTCGAACGCTCTATTAAGAACCAAGGCTTGCAGGTTTAAAACCACATTCGCGTCTCTAGGCTTTCGAATTTTAGGTGGCAACCTTCAGTAATGACGACTTATTAGTTGCTTAATGGTAAAGACAAACATCGTGAGGAAACCATCACGTCCTCCGACAGGCAGTGTGTTCGCCAACTCGCCCAGTGGTGGCCTGAATTCCCCTTGCATTGAGGAGAAATATGCCCTGGTATAATGACAGGTTCGCCTCGTATAATGGGACCAAATGCCATCGATGAAATGTAGGTGCACTGCAGTTCCTACCCCTTCGGCGATAATAGACGTGATTTTTATTAATGGTCATTTCAAAAATGGAAAAGCGAAATTGTACATTCAAAATTGTATGATATATTGCATGTATGTCTCGACGATACTCACATAGAAACATGAGAGTACATACTCGTGCGTGTACATAAATCTGGTGTAGTATAAAATTGGACGGCTGCACAGTGGGATAGTAGCTAGATAAATCTGTTACTTAGCGTGATTGCTGTCTGTGATAAAAACATACGGGATGATGAATGCGACGTGGTCGTTATATAAATTATAAATAAATATCGCCAAACGAACACACCAACTATACGGTGCCACACTAAGCGACGCTTGTGTTATAGGTATTGAACAATGGAGTGAGGGCGAACTTGTATATAATACTTTTATAGATGTTAAAACTCCATGACTTGGGTACAAACATTCCGGGTGGTCACACGAAGATTGTTCCCTACTGCGCTAATCAGGCCGTCAAATATATATATATATATACATATACACATATAAAATAAGAGTGTAAAATATTTTAACAGGACCAACAATGGGAAAGATAAAGTTATAATTCCCAAAGAAATAAATCACATTATAGGAAATTTACAAAGTACCCTGTACTGAGCACATGGCCAAACGCTACTGGATCGGCTTGTTTAAAATTATTTTCTACATCAACGTGATCTATATAACCTACTAATTCATTTGTTAAAATATTGTAAATTACTTTTGTTGCACCTTATATACTTTGTTATATAACAAAGTATTTATAAATAAAACAATAAAAACAAACAAACATAGTCGTGCTAGTTACACCATTTTTAACTCAAGAACGGTCGGGCCGATTTTAATGATCTTTGATTTTTTTTACTTTTTCTCCGCTCCCAATAGCAGAATAATAATAACTTAAAATAATAATAAAAATAATTCATTTTCTCATACCACTCTGTCCGTATGTCCCCTACGGACTCCGATTGGGTCCAAACGAAAATGTTTTTGCAACATGTTTACACACAGAATGATATTATGTCAACTTCGCACACTTACACAAAATAACCATCATTTTGTTTTGCTTTGAAAATGGAATGAGAATGTAACAGTGTTGCGATTCAACTGTATACCAATTAATTAAATAAAATTAAATAAGCGAGTTATTTTATTTCCTTTGTAACGTGCCCGCCACTCGACACCTTACTGATTTTTTTACGTTGCTGGTAGCAAACAATTTTTTTTGTATTTAAATATCGAACAAATCGAAAAAAACGATTTTAAATATCGAACAAATCGAAAAAAACGATTTTAGATATCGAACAAATCGAAAAAAAAACGATTTTAAATAAGTAATAGTAAAACATCAGACTGATAATATCACAGGCAAAAAATATAGCTCATGACCGTCCTATATAACCCCTATTTCGTTTTATGCCTACTATTAGGGACAACCTTTATATACAAGGTGATTCAGAAAGGGTAGGTATATTAACCTTTGAACCTGCACTTCTTTAGTGCATTTGTCAGCATTATGAAGAGTTATAATTTCGATATTTCAATATAAAGGTAGCTCACAAAGAATCACATTTTTTTTCATATCGACGTGTATATCGAAATTCGGACTTCACACAATGATTACAAATACGCTAAATAAGCTCAGGTTCACAGGTTAGTATTCAAATTCCTAATCGCTCAGTTTATATTATAGTATTATTTGATTTACATTGTCAAGCTTGGAGCATGGTTTATAAAACTCAATTCAGACCGAATCAATTACCTAAACAATTTTTTTTGTCAGAAATTAGATAATCGCTCAAATTGTAAGAACACATTTGTCTGTTTTCAAAACCTCACCGCAGCCATTTACGTCCTATCGACGTTCATTCTACACAGGGACATTTTAATCTGGACATTGCGAGACAAAGCTCGGGGACTCTGCCCGTCATAGACTCGTCCTATTCTATAGCCCGGCTTAGTAATAGCGGTACAGTTTTACACACTACAAACATATGTACAGTTATATTATGTCACAATTTGTATGGGCCATCTATGTAATAAAAAAGTTGTGGATAGGGTTTATCAGCATATTGTGAAACACGCCGAAATAATGAGGCTAGTTAAAAATAAAAATATGATATTTTTTTCAAATTTGGATTTTGTACAGTCAGGACTGACGAAAATATTAAAGCATTTAAATATCTGGGGTTTCAGTCCAGCGCTCTCAGCGGGTTAGACTGTCAGTCTCCTTCTCAATTTCCCAAATCTGAGTATTACTGCCATCAACATTTTGCGGTACCCATAATACAAATGTTGCTCAGTCGGTGTGTTTGTCTGGCGATATTTATTCGAAAATTTCTGGGCCCAGTTTAGCTTTATAATTATAATCATCTAGCGTCGCCACTTGACTCTAATAAATTAATTAGTCCAACTATAATCGTCATACGCACTGCTAATTAGCTACAGCGGGGGCTCCAACTAATTGTTTTAATTAGTGTATGGCAAATACAGATGTTTTCATACGAGTATCAGTTTTCAGACGTTTTCATACAGTACCTACTGTACTATACAAATTAATTGTTAATTCTTTATATTAAAAACATCGAAAACATCGTGAGGAAACCTGCATGTCTGAGAGACCCTCGAAAGACGTGTGAAGTCCGCGACCCCGCACTAGGCCAGCGTGGTGGACTATGGCCTAATACCCCTCGCATTGAGCGGAGGCCCGTGCCCAGCAGTGGGAAATTTAAAAAGGGCTGGTATATTATAAAAATCAACTACGGGGTTAATTCCAAAATGATCGTACCTTCGTAGCGTAATTGAATTATAAATCCATCTCGTTATGTTAGAAAGGGCGGACAGAAACACTTCAAAGGCTAGACCTATTGATTTTCACCCCAAAATTGGATTTGCGGAGGTACCCCAAACATTACCTGCAGACTCAATGTGAAATCTACTTTGTGTACTGTTAAAACGTTTGTGAACGCTTTTTTTTCGGTAGTCTACTACAAAATCCATGTCAATATTATGTACGTGAAACATCCACAATTGAGAGTTTATTTTTTATAAAGAACATAGCAGCTTTTTTTTGTTTTACATCAATAGAAAAACATAATTACTTCAATATTTCTATCGTTGATCAACTTTATAATCATTTTTAACTGACGAAAAAAAGGAGTTTGTCAATTGAATACGTAGGTATATAAGTACTTAATGAGTTTTTATGTATAACCACGCTTAAAGTTTTTTTGAAGTCAGTTAATTTTTTTGTTAAATAGTTTTTTTCAGTTAAATATTTAAATGGTTAGCCGTAATGAACAGTAATAACGCTTGCTACATATCTAACAACAACTATACATTTAAAAGAGTTACAATTATTTGTAGGCCAACACCGTATGTACTAGTGAAACCAATATCTAACTGGGCATAAGTAAGCACTAAAGCAGTGATAGCCAAGTTGGTAGAACGCTTGCCTCCCTAACGAGGGTCTTCGGTTCTAACCCCGGCTCGCAACTCTGGACTTTCTGTTTATGTGTGCGAATCTCATTGTTAACCATGATTATCACTTGCTGAAGGAAAACATTACACACAACACCTCGAATGACGTGTGGTTGCCTATAGCCTAATCCCTCTTCCATTGATGCCGTGCCCAACAGTGGGACATTGAAAAGGGCTGGTATTATTATTTTATTATTTAAATAAGTACTTAGGTACTTTATACGGTGTATGCGACTCATAATGAAAACTGATAAATATCGTGGATCCGGCTCATGATTTTTTAACCTGGGAACCGTGTTTCACACTAACTACCCACTTTTTAAGCTCATAGTGTCAGAAAGAAATGTAAAAGATAAGCCCTATCATTGTTAAGGATTAGTCAGGGACTAGGCCGGTTGACCCTTGTTATCCTTCGGGACGAGCGAAACTTTGACAGTAAGGATAAAGTCGGCGTTCTTTAAGTGCGGACTTTGTTAACATCCGACTGGCCGATCTGACTGTCGGTTAAGAACAAAACTGACTCATCCACTTACTTAACCCCCACGTGATTATGAAATAAGTCTGACTGAGTTTTATACGGAAAACCGACACCGACAATGTCGGTTCCCACTTCGTCGTATTGCTATGTTGCTATGTTACACACAGATAAAATATATTATATGATGATAAATCCCACTAATATTATAAATGTGAAAGTTTGGATGGATGGATGGATGTTTGTTACTCAATCACGCCAGAACGGCTTAACGGATCTGGATGAAATTTGGCACAGAGATAGATTATAGTCTGGAATAGCACATAGGCTACTTTTTATCCCGGTAAAATTTATGGTTCCCGTGGGATAGATGTTTTAATTTTTCATACTTTTTATCGCGGGTAACACCGCCGGGCGCAGCTAGTATTATAAATGTGAAAGTTTGGATGGATGGATGGATGTTTGTTACTCAATCACGCCAGAACGGCTTAACGGATCTTGATGAAATTTGGCACAGAGATAGATTATAGTCTGGAATAGCACATAGGATACTTTTTATCCCGGTAAAATGTATCGTTCCCGTGGGATGGATTTTTTTTCATTTCTCATACTTTTTAATCGCAGGTAACACCGCGGGGCGCAGCTAGTAAAATATATATTAAAATCTTCATCTGCAGAAATGTGCCGGTACCAATATAATTCTCTTTATATATTCATTCATTTCTTTTTTCTCCCTAAGTCAACAACACTCAACCAACACACCATTTAACTGAAAAAGACATCAGCCACACCGGGATATAGCAAGAAATCTCCTCGCCGGAAGCGTGTCGGGTTTCCTTATCCGGCGGAAATGAGCCGCCGGAAGAGACGGGCATTGGCCACCGCGGTATGCAACGCACGATTAAATTCCTTTTTGAAGGGAATATTTCTTACGTCAAGGCGATAATGAAGGTTTAATATATTTATGAAAATACTGACAGTTAAAAAATATTATTCAATGCAGGTAAATAAGGTAATTTATCAACCTTTCCCTATATAAAAACTAGCTGTCCCGGTGAACTTCGTACCGCCCCTGAATTCAATGTATGAGAAAATGAATTATCGTTATCGTTATTTTCTTAATTTATTTTTCTCATGTTTAATAGTTATTCTGCTTTCGAGTAGAGACAAATAAAAAAAAATCAAAGATCATAAAAATCCGCCCACACGTTCTTGAGTTATAAATGGTGTTACTAACACGTCTATATTTTATATAATATATAAGAAAGATCTAACTTAAAACATTGAGTTCATAAAAAAACGAGAGTTCTTTTTATCTCTTCTTTTAAATTCATGTGAGTTTGTATCTATGTTCAAGCCTCACACTAAAACTACTGGGCAAATTTCATTGTAGTATTTAGTATACGATAGGGCACATATTCATCACGCTAAGTAAAGCCGCAGACTAAAATAGATGATCGAGATTGAATCAGAGTGCGTCGACAGACGTATTTCCAGGATATGACTAGCTCACCACATTCCATCAACATTAAATATAGGAAAACCACATATGTGTCACATACATGGTTATACCGTCACTATAGATATGCTATAAACGAAGCGTCGATGAAGTGGTTAGAGGGTTCGCCCTCGTCACAGAGAGATTACGGGCTCGTTCCCCAGCTTGAACATTTTCAGGTGACAGATAATATGTTATTAAATAATTAATTTGTCGGATTCGTCAGTCTCATATTTTCATGTCATCATCGTTTTTTTATTTATAATGTATTTTGTTGAATTTGATATCGCTAACAAATACTTGACACTGGGAAAATACCCACTAATTTGTGGGAGAGGTCTTCTAAAGAAAGTTAGTTGGTTTTATTTTATCGCCATTTATGGTTTAATTTAGTTCCAATTGTATATATTTTTATATGTAAAAGAACCTCGCTTTGATTGTCAACTGCAATTTGTTTCATAAAAAAATTAACATGTAGTACATAAACCGTCCAACCAGACATCGGCAAATTGCTTTCCCACATAGCCCCACCAATTATCCTCTCCTATGACCCACCATGTGAGTCACTAATGGACAGATTATGCAAATTAAAGGCCTTATTCATACATTGTTTGAGTTTAATGACGACCCCTGCATATAAATTATATATTGCGCGATAATCATTCCAGGGGTCCACTAATAGAATAGGGAATAGTAATCACTACAGTTTTGAAATACTCAATTCAACAATTTATGTTTCTTTAGATGTACAGTCACGGAAAAAAATGGTTCGTCACTTCGTCACAGTCCACTTTTGCTTGCAAGAGTTCGAAAACCGTAATGCCGACATTCCAATGCAAGGAACAGTACTGCCAACATTTTAATAAATGCTACCCGTTTTGACTTGGTTTTCACGCGTTCACTATAGAATCTATGGAATCAAGGTTTTGCTTACTCCATCATATTAATAATGATAAAATACTCAATCGATACTGGCAGCCTAATATAACGGCCAACCTAAAAATAAAAAATAAAGAAAAAAGAAGAATGAAATGGTGACATTGATAGACAATTATTTTATTTATAATGTGTATTTATTGAATGTTTTATTGCTATTAATTACTTGACATTGGCGAAATACCCGCTAAATTGTGGGTGAGGCCATTTGCATATCCATTTTATTTCATCGCAATTCATTTCGTAAAGAAAGAAGAAGTTTTAATCATCAAATACAAAGAGGATATAGTCACTATGTTTATAATAAAATAGAAATGGCAGGTTTAACGAAAAGACATGAAAAATAAATTAAACAACTTTTGAGTAAATTTGAACTTTCTTGTCGAACAGCAAAACTATTTTCGATCAAGAGATTGATAGCAGTCACAGCCGAGTGGTTCAAAAGATCGCTTTGGAAATAAGGTGCGGACGTTCAAATCCTGACTCGCACTTCTGCGATTTTTGTATTTCATGTACGGCTTTAAATAATAATGATTATCATTTATCATTTCCATTTAACACCCTATGATCTGTGATTGAGACGAGCAACCCAATCACGTCTTCACCAACAAATTTAGGACTTTCAACAACCCTTGGTAAGCCACGTGACCTCAGTTCAATTACAGTAAAGGCCTCGGATTATGGCTTGCCTTATCTCGAGGCCAAGATGGGGTTCGAGATTACGACAATGGACCACATTTGAAGTTGGACAAAATGTTTAATTTAGTTAAGCCTCCAAAATAGTGACGAGGTCTTAGTTCGCAGTGCTTGAATGTGAGGCAGCTTTAATCGGCTTATACGTGACTAGGGAATGCTCTGCAAATTTACTGAATGTGAAGTACTTACCTACCTCTAGTTCGATGAACTCTTTTTAATAAAAAAACTAATTGGACAATAATCTATTAGTAATAAAAATTATCTATACATAATGTTCTCTATGGTTTTCCCTTTCATATCTATGGCGTATCCTCGACATCGGTTGTTTTGAAAAGTGTTTTTGAAAAAAAATATTAATTAGCTCCAGTGCCAATTTGAGGCACTTTTTAGGTTGAAGCGAGATACAATTAAGGCGCCCTTGCTTGCCCCTAATATATTATAGGCACCAGTTGTGCGTGCATGCATGGAACTTGGAAAATTTTGACAACATCTTAACACTCTGTCTATTTTTTCTCACTGAGGCTTGTCAACTGACTGGAGCGGCTGGTGAGTTCTCCCTTTGATAGGGTCGGCCTTGATTTAGTCATATTATACATTATTAGCATTTTTTTTGTTGTTTTATGGGACTAGGCTCGCCACACAGTCACACCACTGCTACTCCTGTAAGCCAGGATCTACAGTGGTGTCCAATGATGCGAGCGAGCTCGGCGAGTCCCGGGATAAGGTTAATTGTCTTGGAACATTATTAGCATACCAATCATTTTAAAATATCAAGAAATTAATGATGGCCAGTATTTCAATCGACGCATTGAAAAGAGCCATCGCTCTAATTAGTGGCGCCAAAACCAAAAGAATAAAACCGAAAGGTTTCGGGTAAAAAATAATATTTTTTTGAATCTCGAATGCTTCGCGCTCATTAACTTCGTCCCCTTTTCTAACCGAAGCGAAAAAATGAGAATTCAGTGCTACAAATGATCAGACAGCATTGAGTTTCGAAGGTTTTAAAAATAATGAAGATAAGATTACTTTCACGACCGTTATTATTGAAATGATGGCAATGGGCAATGGGGCATGGTTAGGAAAACTTTGTGTATAGATAACACTTAATGCCTGTAATAGAAATAATTTTTAGTCGAAAATCATGGGTTAAAAATATTTTTAAGCGCGCAATGTATCGTAAACCACTCGATAGCAACACAACGCTCTGCGCGATAACCGACTTGTGCGAGTGACTAGCGTGCTCGAGCGTAACGAGTTTTAATTTACATTGAAGTTTTGGGACTCAGTTAGTAATTGCGGTTTTTTTTTATAAAAATATCGTAATAGTCTTGAGTACACCCTGTATACATAAAGGATCAAATTGAAATAATACAGTAGACTATATTATTTCATTGCATAATAATATTTATTGAAGTTTTACCATTACTGACACTCAAAAGCATCTCACATTTGAGAGTTACTTAGTTTTAATACATAATTTCAAAAATGCTACATTGGTTAGCGTGTCTCAAACAGCTAAGTTAGATTTAAATATTTGAGTAGTGTATGAGTATTTGGCCGGCGGCCGCCATTTTGCAAATTCCAGTTTAGCTATTTTAATGTTAAACATAAACTTTGGTTAGTGCTTTTAGTAAATTATTTAATATTCACGTGTCGTAGATACACTTAAAAGGTTAGACTAAAAAACGTAGCAAACTTAAAGCAACTTAATTTCTCATATATCAACATATATATTCCCATCCATAGCTGGCCATTCATCAAGCGACAAAAAGCCCAAATTATTAAAGCTTGAGTATATTTTGTTCAATAAATAAGGATAATCTACGCATTGCTATCTAGTTTGAGATGAAAATAATGCGTGTATAATGTAATTGATTTTAAATTTTAAAATGTCCACGTCAGGTTTGCTAAAGCACTCCAAGTCTTAGTATTCAAAAGCATTTCATCGTTAGTTGATCAAAAATATTTTTTTTGTCATCATTATTTTTCTGCCAAGAATCCTAGGTCTCAGCCGGCGAAATTACCCATCCAGAAGAGCTGCAATCATTGTTAACAGCACTCATCACAGCAAGTTTGGCCGTACCAGGGTTCAAACCCGGGACCCTCGGCACAGAAAGCGGGGTCACTACCAACTGCCCTAATCAGGCCGTCGCAACAGGCTTTGGTAAATGAAACATACCTTTAAATAACAAGACATATCTTGGTGGGCGCCGAGAAATGAAATTCGTCACAATTTTGTCGCTGACGGTACCTCAGTAGGCAGCTTTACCCGTTTTTAGGGCAGGCTTTTAAGACAATATTTCGTTAAGTGCTCCGAAAGTCACCCACGAGCGTCTAATGACTTAAATGCATCTCACTTTGCTGCACTACATGTTTTAAATTTAGAACTTTGGAGCACCTGGCTAGAGTTGATATTTTATTTTTGCGCTCGCTCGGAAAAGCGTTATTAACGGTTAGTACGATACGCCTCGCAAAGTTACTCATGCAATCTATGTTCATACGATATTTGGACATTTTTTTCCATATTTTTTTTATCTTTTTTTTTCAGACGATGACACTAACTACACAGTCCCACACTAAGCATCGCTTGTATTATGGATACCGTACAATGGAATGAGGGCGAGCTCAGTATATGATACTTAGATAGATGTTAAACATCCATGACTCGGGTACAATCAGTCGTGCTCATCACACACAGATTGCTCCCTACCAGGATTCGAACCCGGGACCCTTGGCACAGAAGGCAGGGTCACTACTAACTGCGTCATCAGGTCGTCTAAATATCTATCAAAACATATAACACATTTTACATAATAACATACACTGAAGTGTGAAGTGTGTGTCCCCCTCAAATTGAGGGGAGGCCCGTGCTCAGCAGTGGGACATTAAAAAAAGGGCTGGTTTTATACACTGTAGTGTGTGTTATATACTTAGTGCTATATATTTGTAATCATTATGTGAAGTCAAAATTTCAATGGTCAATTAAAAAATAATACCACAGATAATCACAATTGTCATTTAGAAGTGTTTTTTTTTTAAATCAACATTCTGATTATGCAAAATGATTACAAATACGCTAAAGAAACGCGTGTTCCATGGTTAGTATTCCCTATCAGAATCAGTTTCGGTGATACTTATCTTCTCCAATTCTCATCCGCTCCAAAAGTTCAGTTCTTTTGAAAACTTGCGATCTCAAATACATTTTAAAACAACCATTTTACCCTTAGCTACATTTAATTGGTGCCAAAACAGCTTTTGTTCCGAGCTCCAGTTGGTGGGATTTATTTTAAATACTGGCTATGCAGTTAGAAGTTGAAGTAACTTAGTTGTGTGCGGATCCTGTTTTGTAGAGACTACAATACATACGAGGTCTATGTGGCCTCGTACCTAATACCAATACCATGGATTCAACTCATGATTCTAGATATACCAGGATTGGAATTTTCCGTAGATCTTTTCATAAATATTTTCTTTTTCAGTATTTTTTTAATAGATTATAAATTGAAATAATAGCAGAAGTCTATCTCAACGTGAGCTTTAATAAAATAAACATAATTACAAGTTTAGACCAAAACTACAATGTAAATAAAAAATCGATACGTTCGAGCGCGCTCGCCGCTCGCACGAGTCGGGTATTGCGCGGAGCGATGTGTTGTAATCGCGTGGTATACGATACATTGCATGCTAAAAAATAACAATAATGTAGCCAATGACTTGCGATATAAATGGTTTCTATATTTTTATTATAGGCAGGCAGCAGTCTGGGCTCACTTACATAGGCCAACTAAAAGATCAATAAAAATCCGGGTAAAAGAACACATCGCTGACATTAAACCCCGGAGCTCCACAAAGTTTGCAATCTGTGAACATGTACAGGATCGCACCCGCCATTATATCAGATTTGATCAACCACAGATCCTCGCAAAAGAACACCGATTTCGACCAAGGATGATTCGTGAGGCCATTGAAATTAAAAAACATTCTAATTTCAATAGGGAAGATGGCTGGGTGCTACCACCGACTTGGGATATAGAGTTAATATAGAGTTTGATTTACGTACAATTTCAGTTCAGACTAAACAAATACGACGTCCAATTTGTTTGAATACATATTCATCAGTTTGTAAATCGGTTAATCTGTGGAATTGCCGCGGTTTTGTGATTGTACAGGAATATTCATGAAACGAACTTTGCTCTTTGGAAAAAATTAAGTCCGCTTTGACTGAATTTTGGATTGGGCGATGTCACGTCACTGAGTTGATCATGGAAATTTACTTATTTGTAGCTAAGTGCTGTTAAGTATATGAAAACCGTAGAACCCGTATCCTCAGTATGATTAAAATCATGAATAAGTAACTTGACATATTCATTCAAACCCTTTGGCATTGTTCACATACCAATTGTATTACGAGTAAGTCTACTTTATTTTCCATCTGTTTAAAATTTAAGTTGTAAAATTCGATTTTTTTAAATTTAATTCCTCCAAAATTCATTAATACTTAAATACGCCAATGGTGGTGGGGATTTGGAAAGCCGAGTGCATTCGGAAACATGCCTAATTTTAATTTTTATCTTAATTTATGTAGGGTATGTAATTATAATAATTTATATTAGGTATATTGAATAAATTTAATTAATACCTAAATTGGCGGACGTATTTTGCCCGCGTTTTTATACATAATCCCAAGAACTTTAAACATTTTGATCCACATTTGCACCGCGATGTTTCACGCCGCTATTTTTGTTTAGCCAGCGGAGGCTGGCTGCTACCTAAACGTGAAAGCCCTACTAGTGTACAAAAAAAAAAAGAATTAAAAAATGATCATTATAATCCTCAATTTTTATTTTGCAATATGTATGTTTAGTTTAAGTAATTAGTAGGTTATTCTTCGTTTATTATGTGATATGAATGCTTATTAATAAGCTAGAAGCATTTGTCAGACGGATGGACAGACAATGCACGGTCAACCAAAGTTTTTCGTTTAATACTCATACTTACATTTGGACGTAGCTCCTTTAAAGTTCAAAACTTTTTACTGCTGCACTATCGCGACGGTTGTATTTTTGTTAAGTTTTTTTTGTTGATATAAGTTATTGACGGCCTAATTAGCGCCGTTGATAGTGACCCCGCTTTCCGTGCCGAGGGTCCTGGGTTTGAATGGTTTTATGATTATGTACCCAAGTCATGGATGTTTAATATCTATATTAGTATTATATACTGAGTTCGCCCCCAGTCCATTGTACGGTACCCATAATACAAGCGTTGCTTAGGGACCGTATGGTAGGTGTACTCGTGTGGCGATATTTATTTATTTATTGGAGAAGAAATTGAAACACCAAGTTCCTATTTTAGTTCAAAGTCATTTAAATAACTGGTTATTTTTATTAAAACAAATGTATATTGTAAGACAAAATATAGTTTTCATTTATATTATGTAATCACAGTCTACGACAGTACTATGCCCGTAAGTTATTTTCTATGTATTACTACCTATAAGGTACTTAACTTTTATTGATTTTTTTAAATCCTCTTACAACAATTCGCTTCGGAATCCGCTTTACCACAATACTTAAGAAAGAAAAATCCTCGGCTCAAGAAAAAGAAAATGCAAATCGTTGAAAAAAAAATAAAACCATAAAGTTTGGAAGCAATTTATTACTCCGACGGATAAAGAATGATCCGGCAATATTGCGAGGTTGGCAAAAACTTTTCGGCTCAGTATAACCAAGATGCTATTTCGAAGGTACATTTTTGAACAACGAACTTTGAGCTATCGCTTCGAAAGTTTTTTTGACCATCGCCAGATGAACACACTAACTCTACGAACCTCATTCATAAGTATTGTACTTAATGGTCTACGTGAATAAAAACATATTCTGATTCTAAACCCAAACTAAGCAACGTTTGCATTATGGGTACCGTACAGTAGACTGGGGGCGAACCCAGTATATAATACTTATATAGATATTAAACATCCATGACTCGGATACAAACATTTGTGCAAAGTTTACCCTACCAGAATTGGAATCCGGGACCCTGGCACAGAAGGCAGAGTCACTACGAACTGAGCTAATCAATTCGTCAGTTGTTACTTTATGACGATAGCTGATGGAGATGGGAAATTGAAAGACCGCCTATAATATACCTTTATTTTATTTTTATTTTTTTTCTACCTTCGAAAGACAGACATTCGGCCTGTCTGCAATCTAGTACACACTAGGCGTTCCGTTAAGCGCGCTGTAGCAGCATACACACCGCGCGTTTAGCTCGTTCGACAAGCATCAGTAGAGCGTGCGTACTAGATCAGTTTGGAAATGTACGTGGAAATGTGTGAAAATAAATTTAAAAAATATGTATTAATGGAAAAAAAACAAATGGGTAGCCCGTTAAAACAATATAGATTGTACTGACCCTGGACAAAGTTAACGTGTTTGGATGCAATTTCGTGCGCTCCAATAGTAACTGGAAAATATACTGAATACAGATACGGAAGGTTTAGTGCTTAGAGTGGTACGAGTATATATCAGGAACGTAGAAGATATCCCCACCTAGCAGTGTGGGGAAAACTTGAAAATAAAACCAACGTCGCAGTCGTGTTACCGAAGTTGGGGATTTAACGCTTGCTGCAAAACCGGAGTAAAGGGGCTCAACGTAGCAGCATAAAGCGATGTAAGCTGAAAAAACTCTTCGCTAGAAATAAATAAGGTCCGAACGCTACGCACGCAACTCTTGATATTCTCTGTTAAGTGATGATATGTTCCTACTTAAATAATATTATTGTTTTCCTGTACCAAATAAAACTTAATCGTATATACTTTGTAATAACTTTAATCCATTTGTCCGGCCTTAACATAATTGGAAGCTCTTTTTTGAATTACATTTGTTTTTTATTTGTGCATTTGTAATCAGCCATTGGGCTACAAGCAAATTTGTTTATGTTGACTTGTCTTGGTGTGCGAGACTCCAGGGCCCATACGATATCTGTCAAAAGTGACAGTTACCATGCGGTTGCTGTTCGATTATGAATCGATTGTGTTAGCAGACTTGGGGCCCAGTGAGCCTGTCACATAACGCACAGCGTATTATTTATTACCTTCTAGCATATATGCCTCTTAAGTCATTTATTCGGATTTGGCTGCAGCAGGTGTATGGCCAGGTGGTTCGCGTGAATTGCAAGTCTCTGCTCGTACTGTCTACTGTCCATTTTGCATACTATATGTATGCATACTCATGTTTTTACAAATAAATATATCTTTATCTTGTAGGTTTGTGCTGAGGGGAATGTTGGCGACGCATATTTATTATATTTTTAATATTAAGTTATTTTTGAATAAAGATTGATGTTGAAGCTGACGTTTTGACGGACATTTGTTACCGATCGGTCTTATTTTTGTTCTTATGTTTGTCCCTTTTCTTCCTCACTGTCCCATATTCCAATCAAGAGTTTGAGCGTTCCTTTTTTTAGTTGTTCAATTACAATTGAATAACATTGCAGACTCTAGCGCCTACAGTTTAAGCCACGCGGCGTGCTCTACTTTCCAGAGGGATCTCTCGCGATGACAACGTTCCACGGGACTTGTGCACCACTCAGCGCTACGTAGCTATCGCATATTGCTCTACATATGTGTGCGGATGCGAAAAACCTGTTTTCTTTACTGAACTCAGTCGTCCGATATGCTTGGAGAGCGAAATTAGTTTACCTTTACTGAGATAAAATTAAAATAAATAATGTCTAGTGTCTTGAAGTCATGATCAAAATATTAATCACAATAACTGGTTTACCCATACTATTTAGTTGTTGTTTTCTATAGGAAGATTATATAAGCAATGTATGGAGTAGACTTTATGAGCAAGCCATCAAAATTAATCCGATTAATTACTTAAGTAGTTATCCTATATGCTCAATTGGTCGATTTATCAGACCTTAAATATTTAGATAGTGGCTTCTTCTTGTAACCCTCACTTTACAATCGTATACCGTAAGAAAGTATTGACTGTGTGAATTGGCACATAACGTACAAGTTTGAATTTAACGACATTTTAATGTTAACAATTTTTTTCTATAATTATGTTTTTATACATATTATAAACTTGGCGTAGACGAATGAAGAAAACACTGGCAAAAATTTACATTCCAATTTATAGAAGTTAGCCTATCGCTGCGTCCATGGTGTTCATTTTTTATAGAATAATCCCCATTACTTTTCATAATTTATATAGAAAAGGGCTCTGTAGTGGATACTTACGTTTTTGTAGAGTCTATCTATCAGCCGATAGACATCCACTGCTGGACATAGGCCTCCCCCAACGACTTCCACACATCACGGTCCTCCACCACTCGCATCCAGTTTTCTCCAACTCCATGTTTTGTAGAGTACCTAAAAGAAACAAATTGCCTACACTATTAATACCTATACAATAACATTATTACCTATTTCTAAGTATTCTTGGTGGAGACGAATTTCATAGGTATTATACTTATAAGAAGCCTTAAATAACATTTTAATAATACTTCGCGAACCTCCGCAATGAAATAACAAGTGCTTCTTTGATACGACTGAGTAGCACTAAGCTTTTCTTGTGTTATCAATAATCAACTGCACGACAGATTCTATTTAAAAAAAAACAACTAAACAGTTGCATTTCAGTATCTGAATACCGAAAAATTGCTTTTATAAATCTTGTTAGTGTGTTCATCAACGAAAACTACTGAACGTATTTCAACAGCTTGTTACCATTAGTTAGGGCAGTTATTTTCTCGCTAGGACCATTGGGGGTCGAACTGGAGAGCAAAATCAACAAAATAAATAAATCAAACGTGTTGGACCCATGTCCACTCGCAAGCCTTCCAATTATCCGAGTATAGCCCGTGTGGATAAAGACATTATAATAATATCACCAGACAAACACACCATCTATACGGTCCCACACTAAGCAACGCTTGTATTATGGGTACCGTACAATTAACTGAGGGCGAACTCAGTATTTCAGAATTCGAACCCGGGACTCTTAGCGCAGAAAGCAGGCTCACTTCCAACTGCGCTAATCAGGTCGTCAGTATATTAGAATATTGGTATACATCAATAAAATCCTATAATCAATTAAAACACTGTTGATAACAAATGTATGAAAGCATAAAATTATCATGAATGGCCACCAGAGACTTCAATTAGCGATCAATTGTAGTCCATGTACCATTGAAAATAGAATCAGAGAACTCAAAACTAATAACCAATTTCAAACTCTATGTCATGATCGTTTGAGTTGAAATTTCGAAAACAGTACAATTCACAGTTGGCTTTATCAATTGAACCAGAATACTATTGTATGCCGAAATTCCCATATTGAAGCGCCATTGGCAGCTATCACGCTATTAATTCACTGAAACGGTGAATTATTGAGTTTGTCTATGGTTAGTCTGAATATCATTTGAATTTATTTTGGATTGATATTAATAGTTTTTCTGTTTTGTTCTGTTTCATAATCGATAAAAAATTTATGCTATTCGGACATCACTTGAAAACGGCTGAATGTGTGTGGATATTGGTTGCAGGAAATGAAAAAAATAACTGAAATAAAAATCTTTCAGGATGTTTTTTTTTAATTCGGGAAAAACTGAGAGTACTAATAGCTATGGGACTTAGATAAGGCACCGTCTGTTGGGTCACATGAAAATCCGAAAATTGCAGAGGTGTGCGCTAAGGTTTGAACCTGCACGCCTTGTATCCGAGGCAAGCGTTCTACCAACATGGCTATCACTACTTCACATTTTTTTTACTACTGTCATATTGATCGCATTTTATATTTATCAGTATAAAGATTATGAGTAAGTACATGTTTTATATGGGTCCATAAAACTCTCGCTATGACTCAATTCCTAAATCATCAAACACTTTCCCGCAGTTTATGAAACTCACAACTGCCTCTGAAACAAGGGAATCCAATCTCCCCGTGCTAATGTCATAGCCATTAATTTCATTAACGTTAAATGTACCATTGCGGCATGTAGGCGGTGTAAGTACGAATCCAATTGTACCGTACCGTAACATTGGAGAAGTTCAATTCAGATAATAATAAAATCGCCAGTGCGATTTGTAGCGAAATATATGTTGTTAGCTGTCTCCAGTTGCCTTACTGTTATTGAGCTATGTCACCTATACCTCGCACCCTCACAGCGCTTAACGATCTTCTGGATTGTAACCAACGTGTGAATTTGTTTGCTCTAAAAAAAATACTCGGTTTCAACTGTTTATGCTCTTCACACAATGCTTGTTCCTACCTGCAGTAACCAGTGCAGTCCAATTTTCTCAAGTTATATGCAGGAGACATGCGGTCATATAACAGGCTATATAGGCTGAGATGCGCTGCAATACACCCATATTAGCCGGTGGATGCGAGTGGCGGAGGACCGCGATGTGTGGAAGTCATTGGGGGAGGCCTATGTCCAGCAGTGGACGTCTATCGGCTGATAGATTAGATTAGATTAGACACCCATATTTCTTCGATGATATTTTAGCCCCGCTGTACCTATTAAGGAGCCAGTCTATTGCCATAATACTGAGAACACTTACTTCGACTCTCAACTCGAGGCACTTCCCCTCTCAACTCGAGGGGTATTAGGATCATAGTTCAACACACAGTAACTAATTATGATTGTCGGATCCACACATAAAATCGGGCCGGCATTCGAGACTGCGAATTTAGTTGCCAAAGCAAGCGAGCATTTGACTAACTTGCGGGCGAGCGATTGCCTGGCTATCACGACTTAGCTCAAAACACTTCGGTGTAAACGCGACCTGCAGGTGAAGGGGTGGGTTAAGCAAACCAGCTTATCGTAACGTCTGACAACGGTGGATTTATGTGAAAACTTTATCTTTTCCGGTACGTGCTGGCCGCGTTTGGCGCCAGACGGCGACGGCTGCCATTACCTTGCATCTACCTTTGACTCCGGTATGCTGAAACGAGGAAAGTATTGTTTAGGATTTCGTTTTGTCTATGAACTGGATCCCATTACCTTTATAGTGGATGCAAATAGATGCCTAAAAATATGCTTATGCTTAAACCCAAATTGAATGTAACAGCTCTTATTAATTGAAATAAAATAAATTTTAGAGATTTTATCGCGTGTATATTGTGGTTCCCGGCGTTTCGGCTGCTTTACAGCAACCATGGTCACGGGAGGACTGAGGTGTTTGACGCCATAGTGTCATAGTTTGATCCGGGGTACCCTCATATTTAGTTGTCGTTTGCGGTCCGATCTACGCAGAAAATTTCAAAAAATACGATATTTTTAACTATTAATGTTAAGCCTTATATATAAATGGAGTAAGCCAAAAAAAATATAAACTGAAATAAACATGTTCTTCGGCAAAATATAATACAAAACAAATAAATTATACAAAAACATCCTTATAATCCGGTTCCGTTTGTTATAAAGAAAGAACAAAATTAACTTTATTGGCAGAAGTACTTAATGTCTTCTTTCCCGTTTCATATTTAATACAAGAAAAGCTAATATTGGGAGATTAAAGACAAAACTGTATTTTATTATTATGATAAAAGCCATGGTAAGTTTATAGGGGCCTTTTACTGTCTGGCCACTTAAAGGTTATTTTCGCATGGCAACCATCGCTACGGCTTGCTACGGCTTTACCTGCGCCGTTCAATGAAAAAGTATCCACGGTCGGTGGGGAGTGAAGTCTACGATTGTAAATCACGTCTGTAAGTTGAAGGTACTAAAGGTGAGTATCTTATCTGGTAGTTATCTTTATTTTGTCCCTATCTATCGATCGTTTTGCGTATAACACTAAATTTACAAATCCGAATTTGATAAGGTCAACATTTCTTGAAAGCTTGAAGCGATAGTCAATAAATTTTTACTTACAAAAGAACAAGACGACATCAATAAAGTACTTCAAACTATTATCGGGAAATCATAGCGTAAATTCAGAATCAGAAGAATATTTTGTATTCATCATACTCATTAAGTATAGTGCCTATGAATCTTCAAAAATATCACAAAATGCTAAGCTACGACTTTGGCACCCGTACGGAATGCCGTTCTAATGGACAGGATGGTTGCTCTTTTTAAAACGGGACTTTAACACTTTCAGTTACATATTATTACATTTCAGTTCATAACTAAAAAAGTAATATAAGCAACTTCTCGAATCGGGCAACAGCTAGTACAAAATATATCAGTCGTTTTAGTTAGTTTTAGTCTATGGCTTTGCTTAGGTATGACCTAAATACCTAAGCAAAGCCATAGACTAAAACTAGTTTATATTATCAATAGAAAATCCAATCTTCCCGGCCAGTCAACTCAACAATAGCAGAAACCGAATTCAATTCAAAGTTCGTGTTTCGACTTAAACGGAATAATTTAATCATTTCAATGCGACAATAAGTTTCTGGTACAAAGGGTCACCTGATTATTGAGGAGCTTTAGAATATTCCATCATAATTTAAAGCTTTAAAACCAATTAAATATTTTCTTGAATCGTGGCATATTGCGTCACGAAGAGAGATGAAGATTTTGTTTCTGAAGAATCACTGCTACATTGATTAACATTTTCACCTGTGTGTCAAAATGTGATGCAGACCGAGCACAGGCTTTTGTGCTAGATTTCTGTTGCATTACAAACTCAACTGCTGCTGATGCTGATGCTGTAGTAAGATCTGCTGGAGTGGCGCTTTGCTGTAGCAACTTGTTGGGGTCTAGACAGATATTACTTACCTACCTTTGAATTTCTCGCTTCTAAATTCATCATTTTGTGATGTAATTTTTTCCCAACAAAATGATAATTGTGATTCTTCTTTCATTCTTCAAATAATTATTACAAATGTACTTAAGAATTACAGATTCAAAGGTGAGTATACCCATTTTGAAACCCTGCATAGCGGCCGCTCCGCCAGGCATACCACCCGCCAGGCTGTAAGATCTTCCCTTTTCCACTAAAGAGGTCGTTTCAAATCTACAAACAAATTTTTATTGATCGCGTGCATTTAGGCGTCTTGTTCTTTCGACCAGTTAATTGAATACCTTGGTAAAGCATCATGAACAAGTGTTAGATAATAATGTCCTCTTCCACCAAGAGAAAGTACAAAAAAAGTTTTGTCGCTTTCTTTATAAAAAATTATACGGTTACTACCCATATCTTTACCCATCACTGTTTGTAGCAGGCGTGGTTGGCATAAATACATTGGAGCTTAGGCGCAAATGTGCAATAATGCTTCACTATTTCCTGCTTCTCAATAATGCAATAGATAACCCCACCACTCTGTCGCGCTGTTCACTGATCACTCCGGAGCGGTTGCGGCGGGCACACACGCGGCGCCTGCTCGCGACCCCGCCGGTGCGCACGCGCACCGCGCAGTATGCCCCGACAGCCCAAGCCGTACATCTACTCAACGCATTGATTGCGAACCAACCAGACGTTGATATATTCAACATGAAATTACACATGTTTATAAGTTACTGCATACGATTTTTAAGTACCTAAATATAAGCCACTGTACCTTATTAGCTTGTTGTGCGTCTTGGCATTGCTGTAAGCACAACAAGCATTTTATAATAAATAAATAAATAAATAAATAAATGTCCTTTATAAAGCAGAAACATAAGCTTAAATTCTACACAGCGTTATCTGTGACGTCGTCTTGAAGTCTTTGTGACTGGAGCGCCCGCGGGTCTGATATAAATGTTGTTTGAAATTGATATATACAGAGTATACGGTCTTTAAATATACCCTTTGTTGTGTAAAGAAGCATCAAATTGACTATCACATACATCTTTGGTGTTGCTCTTTATCACCCTTTGAGAATGGAAACACAATAGCTGAGGCCAATGGAACATTCTTAAGCATATTATTAAAACAGGACCCCAAGTCTGCTAACACAATAGATTCATAATCGAACAGTAACCGCATAGTAACGGTCACTTTTGACAGATATTGTATGGGATATAGTACGAATTATATAACTGCCACTGAGTTTTTTTTAAATACGGTTTGGAGTGGATCCTTTAAAAGTATCTAAATCATAGTTAATAAGCAGTGATAGCAAAGTTGGTAGAACGCTTCGGTAACGAGGCTCGCAGGTTCAAACCACGGCTCGCAGCTCTGGGATTTCTGGATTTCATGTGCGAATCTCATTTTCAACCATGGCTATCGCTTGCTACGGTAAAGGAAAACATCGCGAGGAAACCTGTATATCTGAGAGAACCCCTCAAAAGACGTGTGAAGTCCGCCAGCCCGCACTGGGCCAGCGTGGTGGACTATGGCCAAATCGTCACATTGAGGGGAGGCCCGTGCCCAACAGTGGGACATTAAAAGGGCTGGTATTATTATGAATCATAGTTGCTATATAAGAAACAGTAACACAAACATGACACTTGAATTTATCATAATAACACACGACGAATGTCCTACATATATCACGTCAAATGCAGTTGCTAGGACAAGATTACCCAGTTATTCGGTTCCGGCTGCCCGTTCCGGGAACCGAACGATTTATGACCGGCGTTTTAGGAAGCCAACTCTGAGACAGTTTGTGACGTCAGTGGAGTGGAATTGATAAACTTGCCCGGTATACAGCGGTTATGGTGGAAATTTGTTTGGATTTATTCTCCCTAAAAGGTGGTGTATACTGTGGGATGACTCACAGCCTCTCGTGGCAAACGATTCGGTTCGAGATTGATCATATACAGCGTGCTTCGGAAAGGGCACACTCTACTACACTAACCTTTGAGCCTGCGCTTCTGTAGCGTATTTGTAACGATTACTTGAAGTCAGAATTTCGATTTGTATTTTTTTTTAAGTTAAGTTTCCTCCAAGAATTCACAATTGTCATTTTGTGGGGACAAAAATTATTTCATTCAAATAGACATATTGAAATTCTGACTTCACATAATGACTCCAAATTCGCCAAAATTACGCAGGTTCAGAGGTAAGTCTGAATTATGTATCCTTTATAATTCACAGTAACCGAATTGATTTTACATGGAAATCCTAAATACATAGTCGTGTTTACCAGAAAACTCATGTTTTTAAGGAATCAAAATCATTAATATATTCTGTCCATATGCCCAACAACAATAGGTACCTACAACTCCGTTAATTGTAATACGATAAGCCGATATCTGGAAGCATAGTCAGAATATTCTCCAGTCTTCATTATTTACTTAGAATTTATCTAAGAAAAGGGTGAGCGAGATAGTAGCCGTACGAGACATAAACCTATCCCAATAGAAGTCGTAAATCCTGAGTACAATTTTATCTCTACAAGACGGTGATATTGGGGTATTGCCGGTGAAGGTAAACGAAAATCGATCGAACAGATCGTATTATTTTAAGCAGCTGATATAACTTTTGGCTATGTACAGACCGACCGCGCAGTGTCGTGAGTCTGGCTCCATCACACGCTAAGGCGAGGCAGCGCGTCAGCGTTTGCCTCGAATATTAGATCAGACCTCGATTAGATTAGTAATGTACAATAAATACGTTTGTACGCTGCCAACGCGCGCTTAAGGCAACGCCCAGTCTGTACTAGCTCTTAAGTGGGAGGGAGTTGTGTCTCCTATAATACATTCTTCGGAAACAATTCATCTCTTTTTGATGTTCGTAAAAAAAAACATTTCAAATCCAATATTTTTTGTACGAGGATTGTAGTGCAATACAGATAGGTCTCAGAATCCATACAAACTGATTGAATAAATATGTCTTCAATGTTAAAGACTACCTTGCCATCTCAAAAATCTGATTCTGGATGGCAACTGTAAGTCCAAGAAACGAGACCAAAATCAAAGGGGTTTCGATATTTGATGATTATATTCTTGCGAGTGCCTTCCGGTACCTTCCATCATCTGACCTGATTAATGGTACCATAATATGACATGTCATCAGAACTACACAAGTGTGCAAAACTTTAGCTTCATTGGATTTCGTTGGAGCTCAACATTTACTTGTAAGTTTTACCCCATATCTTTCTAACATACTAACAAGACGGCTCGTAAAAAAGGCTAGAAATAAAAAAAGAAAAGCGTGGAGTGGCCAAATTCAATCGACCGCAATGCGAGTCCTCCCACCCCTTAATAGTTAGGTATTTCCGTCCGTTTGTGTGGCTACCTGTGCGTGACGTGTGTGGGCCCTTCGATTTACCACTGATCGTGCTTACATAGTATATGGATGTATGTGTACCAAAATGCTACACATAGCTGGAATATTGTACTATGAATTTTAATTTGTTCGTTTGATACTATCTATACTAATATTATAAATGTGAAAGTTTGGATGGATGGATGGATAGATGGATGGATGTTTGTTACTCTTTCACGCCCGAACGGCTGAACGGATCTGGATGAAATTTAGCACAGAGATAGATTATAGTCTGGAATAACACATAGGCTACTTTTTATCCCGGTAAAATGTATGGTTCCCGTGGGATAGATGTTTTAATTTTTCATACTTTTTATCGCGGGTTACACCGCCGGGCGCATCTAGTATAGGTATATATCTTAGTTTAGAGATGCTAGGAGAGAAGACTTTATAGGTTGTTAGGTTTTATTTTTACGTTGAGTTATTAGTCCAATTATTTTATTATATACAGCGTGATACCGGAAAGTTATTCTAACCTTTGAACCTGCGCTTCTTTAGCGCATTTGTAATCATTATGTGAAGCCAGAACTATCTACGATATGACAATAAAAAAAAATGCCCACAAATAATCGCAATTGCCATTTTGTTTTTTTTTTAAATCGACTTGTTGTAATTCTTACTTCACATAATGATTATAAATGTGCTAAAGAAACGCAGGCCCAAAGGTTGGTATACCCTTTCTGAACCATGCTGTAGGTATACTATGATAAATATTTGCAATCAAGTTGGACGAGTGGAATGGTGTTCTATATCTCTTTGTCACACTCATCCTGTTGCATGGCAGTGACGTAGCTTTGTAGTATTTCCATTCTCTTTTGCTGATTACAAACATTCAATGTCTGTATTTTTTGTTAATTTGAGAAACATACTGAACTGATGGAAATTATGAAAAAAAAAAAATATTGACGCAATAAATAACATTACCTTCTACTTGCGCAGTTGAGTAAAAACTTTAAAATAAACTTAATTGATAAAAGCGAATCCTAGCTTATTGGAGAAGCTAATTAATACTGTAGGGTAAGCAGTAACTAATGGTGAACCTACGGCCGTGTACCCAGTAGGTACTATATGTGTATATGACCTTCACTACACTTATCAAAACATTTAACGGCGTATCGCAATAAAAAAAAAACAGCCTTGATCTTATACATTGCATTGGCAAGAAATCCAACCCCCAGTGTAACAGTCACGTCTAAGTGTGATTGCCATCCAGCACAAGATACATTAATTTCACTCGACGAACGCCCTCCGAGTTACAGAGGGTGGCCAGGCCTCTGGGGTATAGTCGGACAACTTGCGGAAAGGCTGAGTGTGTACGTGAGATGTCAGAGAATACAAACCTATATATTATAGATATATTGCAGAACTGGTCAAAGTCCTGGGATAGTAAGGAGAGCAGCCTATACATACCAAACGTTTCAGAATATAAATAAGCTGTTTGTGATAATTTTAAGATTTATTTATATTATTAATATTGCCATAAGAACATACCGACTGTACAGTCCCAAACTAAGAAATGGTTGAATCATGGGTACCGTACAATGGACTAGGGGCGAACCCAGAATATAATAGTTATTTTCGTTTCCTCGCTATTCAGCGTGGAAACGCGGCCAGCCTGCTGGGCACTTTTGGCATCGACGACGATGTGGAGGCATTTTTGTGTATATAATTTTATTTTATTTTTTAATGTCCTATTAATAAGTATTTTTTAGTTTTTTTTTTGTTTTTCCATGTACATAACTATTGTATATAATTAATTAAAGACTCCGTTATTTAGATATTGGTTTCTTATATTAACACATTGATATAAAATGTATTTTACAGATTCTATCGCGATTGTATTTATAAACGCGATAAAATATGTAAAATAAGTTTTATATAGATATTAAATATGATTAATATAGTTCATATTTAATATCTATACAAAACTCGGGTACAAACTAACGTGCTAATCACACAAAGTTTGTCCCTACCAGGAATCCATCCCAGGATCCTCAACGCAGAAAACTGTGGACTACCAACTAAGCTAATCAAGTCGTCAGGATTGAGTAACTATTGTAGATGTAAGTACAATTCTAAAATTTCAATCATTTATGTTAATAATATAAATTACGTCTCACGGTGTTTGTCCGCTATGAACTCCTAAACTACTAAAGCGATTTTAATAAAATTTTGCACAGTGTGTGCAGTTTTATCCAACCTAAAAGATAGGATAGTTTATATCTCAATTTATTTTATAAGGCAAAAAACCGTTTGCCGAGTCAGCTAGTGTTTTTTATATAAAACGCATCACTCAAAAGTACTTGTAAAATCAGGAATGTCTATAATATGAAAAGTTGTTGGCCACTCTAAGCACAGAGGAAGAAATCCCTCGGAAAAATATAATGAAATAGTCCGCCCTAATCTCACGGTTGTGTTGGGCAGATAATGATGTCGCAAAACTGGAGTGGGGCACAAATGGAGCGAGAGCGAGACAGAATCAATAATGTCTCAGTCCCGATAAAATGGTAATCAGGGATCGTTAAGTTCCCAATTGCCTTAAGTATGTACGTGTGGCAATATCTTTAAGTCCTCTCCCTCTCAAGGTTGCCAGGTAGAGACCACTATTAATGTTAGGGCTGTCAATTATGACACTGATTCTAAATTTGTGGAAGTATATTGATTGCATATATTTACGCGAATACTACACATTGAAATAAATTGATTTTTTTGGATTTTATCGCGTTTATTTTATGTTTTTACTGTGTACTCATTCATATTTTTAATTTTTCGTCGACATATTTGTTACATGCCAAATATCTATCAATATTATTAGCGCCAAAATTGTGAAAATCAAATAGACACAAAACGAAGATGCATATCGCCAGTCTACTAGTATTACAGGTCAGTAGATGCGCCCAAATATTGGCATAGCTTTCGTTTACGTTTGACTGCAAAATACTCTTGAATTGGAACGTAGAACATCAAATGTAGCAATAACAAACTGATAGATTACGAATCCCAAATTGTCGTTCTTCACAAATTATTCAGACATTAATGAATAATTTAGCTAACAAGACAAACTAATTACGTCAGCCTGGCTCGAGCCCAAACTACGGAATAGCCGAGTAAGCTGGAGTTAGTACGCTTACAAGGTAATTTTAGGGCTATCACCAACTTCTAGCCTACTTAATTCCACAATTGTGTCCTAAATTTCACAAAAGCGAATAAATGTCTTATTATTCCTTTGTTTTTTATTGTTGTTGTTAAAAATATTTAAATTATCTGAGTATATCAGCAACATACGATTCATTTTTAAAATATTAATAGCTCATTTGTGAAAGCAATGATAGCCAAGTTGGTAGTACGCTTGCCTCGGTAACGAGGATCGCAGGTTCAAACCCCGGCTCGCACCTCTGGGATTTCTGGATTTCATGTGCGAATCTCATTTTCAACCACGATTATCGCTTGCTAAACAGTGAAGGAAAAGATCGTGAGGAAACCTGCATGTCTGAGAGAACCCCTCGAAAGATGTGTGAAGTCCGCCAACCCACACTGGGCCAGCGTGGTGGACTATGGTCTAATCCCCCTCGCATTGAGGAGAGGTCCGTGCCCAGCAGTGGGACATTATAAAGGGCTGATATTATGCTCATTTTAAAGCTGGAAATTTCCAAATTGCTGGAAACAGGCCTTCTTGCAATGTCGGGTTAAACCATAGCAGCAGTCCAGCACACTGAATTATTACGTAAATAAAACACGCAGTACCATCCCTTATTTATAAGTCAGCTGATTCGTACTAATTAGTTGAGATACTCCAACTCAATGTTGTACTTACGGAATATTGTAGTTAAATATCATTATTCCGTACATTTAACGACTATGTACTTCAAATTGATACCTTAGCCCCGTAGTACGTACATAGATTTTAGAACCGTTAAGTTTATGTAATGTAATTGTAATTATATACTTAGAGTTAGTATTTTTTTTTGACCAACTGCTAACGTCTGCCTAGCCGTTCCTACATTGTTCTCACATACCCATAACAATGTACTGCTCAAAAATGTAACGGATCATTTTAAAAAGAGCAACCATGTAGTTTCTTGCTTGTTCTTCTCCATAGGAATGGCATTCCGATCGGGTGGTAAAGTTGTATCTTAGCATTTTGTAACTATTTTGACGATTCATAAGTACTGTACTTAATGGTTTATACATGAATAAAAAATATTCTGTTTCTGATTCGGTTAGTCATTACGGCAGGATCATGTCCACCACGAGACGGAAGATGTAGTGTAGGATCCTCTAAAAGGTAGACCGTGTCCTCACACGCGTCGCAGGAATCCGAAGGATGCGAACGACGGAGATTTGTCCTTCGACGAAGTCCTTCGAGGAGACAGTCCAGTAGTATGTTTACAATTCATATAAAAACTTTTTCTAATGTCACAAACGTCCTCAAAGATACAGTCTATCAGCAGACAAGCCATTCGTTTCGAAATCGCCGCGCTCGCTGTATTGCTACTGAAAACATGATTGCCTTCATCGCGAGTTTATCACGCGCCTAAGAACTGCTGAATGCAACTCTTTTGAAAATGTCAGCTGTGAGTCCGCGTTTTGTATGGATTGGATGATGAATTGTACAGAACGGTATAGTGATTAGAGACACAAATATGCACGTAAAGATCGAAGTTAGCCTTCCATTGGCGAAGGATTATATATAACACAATTCCGGCCGACGTCGCTCTCAATATTAGGATTTAGTTACCTCCTTGCATGAAAACGATTCATTGTTTTGTTTTTCAGATTTTGACTAGAATACTGGGCTCGCCCCTAATCCATTGTACGATGCACATAATACACACATTGCTTAGTGTGGAACCGTAGAGCTGGTGTGTTTGTCTGGCGATATTATTCATGAACATTGGCGTATGGTGAAACATTTATAATCTTAAGTATATGGAAGCATCAGCTTTTACAAAGTACACCTACCTATTGTGCCGAAATAAAAACGAAATAGCTTTCCCTTTGTTACCGGCAGCCGATTCGTTACTTATACGAGTGTACACGAAACATTCTCTTTGATATATTGAAATTGCCTTTTATAACATCCCAGTGTGTATTTACCTGGTTTTCGGTGATACAATGCAAAATGTCAACCAGTTTTCTGGATTCTATCTGAGGTGACATGTATCAGAATGAAATTTCGACCATGTCATAAATGTGAACCACTTATAGGAAGAAAAAATGGTGGAAGAGGGACCATCCACTGACCCTCGACTTGTCCACATTTCCAATTAGAAACCAAATATGTTGCTTTATAATTAAAGAAGCCAGCAACCCCGAACTCCTCTAAGATGTCAGTCGAGAAACTGTCTGTCACAAGTGCCGGGACCCCAACTAATATGCAATTCTCCGCGAAACGATGCGAATCAATAAAAGTATTCGACACGTGTTTCTCCTCTAAACGAGGCATCCTTAGGACAGCTGGGCTACGAATGATGATTTAAAGGAAGGGAATATATATTATTTTTTCATAGCTAAACGAACACACCAACTATACGGTTCCACACTAAGCATCGCTTGTATTATGGGCACCATACAATGGTATACTAAACATCCATGACTCGGGTACAAACATTCGTGATCATCACACAAAGTTCGTTCCTACCAGGATTCGAACCTGGCACCCTCAGCGTAGAAGGCAGGTTCGCTACCAACTGCGCTAATCAGGTCGTTCGCAATCATGGGCACATAGTTTAGTAGTTTTTTTTTATTTATGACATTATAGGCAAGTATTTGATCTCGACCTGATAGTAAGTGACGATGAGATCTACAATGGAGCATACTTGCCTAGAAGGTACCTGTTCACTCCCGACTTCGAGGAGCATCAATACTAAAAGCTTACTTGAAGGAGCTTACAGCAATACTTTAGCATTGTGACAGTATGACATTATATTGATTTCTCATATTTACGCGAATACTACACATTGTAATAAAACTAATTTTACAACCAAGGACACGGGAGTCCACTCCCGTGACGTAAAGCAGCCGAAAAGTCAGGAACGTGAGAAATATAAAATAAACGCAATAAAATCCGTAAAATTAGTTTTATTTCAGTATGACAATACTATTAATTTGTAAACAACAAAAAACACCTACCCACATACTTTCTTTATATCCTTCCTCCTAAACAATACTGAAAAGCGACCCCTCCTGAAAATACCCGCATTTACCGCCCCCACACAATGCCCGGTATTCGCTGTCTCATAGATCTGTGTATTTGAACACGACAAATGAAATGTTAATAAGTGACTTATGAACCGAACTTGACTTTTAGAAGTGTTTATACAGAGTGATTCAAATAATTTATAAAAAACATTGAACCTGAAGTAAAAAACATCGAACTTATAATATTTAAATTCTGACTTCACATTGTGATTTAAGAGATCGCTAAAGATGCGCACGTTCAAGGCTTAGTATACACTTTCTGATTCACCCTTAATATTATACTACCACCTGCTTTATAAAGGTCTGATTATTTAATGGGTCGCAAACCAACCTCCTCTTTGAAGTCGGTAAACATACATGACTCGGGTACAAAACATTCGTGCTCATCACACTAAAATTGCCCCTACCAGGATTCGAGCCCGGGACCCTCGGCATAGAAAGCAGGGTCACTACCAACTGAGCTAATGAGGTCCTCAGTAAGTACAAGTCTCGACCGTTCGTACTAGTACGTAGGTATATCGTAAAGTAACGTATTCACATTATTAAAATGTTTCCTTTGTTTGTTGCTTACGAGCTATGCGAGTGAAGTGGAAGTATTCCTGCACTTTTAGTGCCTCGTACTACTATTATGTTCATTTTATACTCGCTGGCCCCATAGACCTTGTCCTGATGTCAAAATCCCTTAAAAAAATATTAAGTGTTCTTCCAATTACCCGGACCACTTTTTCAATTTTGATATGACTATTTGGGCTATTATAAATATTTAAAATAAGCTGAATCGGCTCAGACGTTCTCAAGTGATGACTTTATTACTAACCAACAGCATTTTTTTTATTTACCTATTGGAAAAGATTGGAAAAGACAAAAAGCCAATTTTATAGAAGTCAGATAAACTATTTATAAATTTTGTCTTTCCTACTTAATAACAAAAAAATATAAATTCGATGTTGAATTTAATTGCTCGCCAATAAAAATAAAATCATATTAATTACTGGATTATGCTAAAGTATTGTGTGACCCGATGTTTGATGATTTCTATAACACTTTGGTAAACTCACTCACACAAACGACAAACCACACTCGACAGTGATTTTTCACTTAAAGTTATTTTTAACTAGTGACAAGAAGGGTGTTAAATGATGTTGAAGCTTTTAAGAGTAAGACTTCAGGGAGCCAGATTTACCGAATCAATATATATTTTTTGGACAGGTAGCATCGGGTTACCTATCATTCTTAGTATCGTTTTATGAAAAATGGTTTATGGTGTAACGTTTTGGTTAAAATCTTTATTCTTAACACTAAAATATAGTCGGTAAGTGTTTTTTGAACCTTCATACGGGTCTCTAAACATTCGTTCCTATTTATTCTTCATTCAAAGGAAACAAACAACAAAGAATTTCTCTTGTATGAAACGCAGAATAAAACTTTTAAATCCCCAACACAAGTTATGCTGTAGTTGAAGGTAATGATATTGCTCTCAAGTAGAAGTATACTATACATTATGTTAGGAAACAACATACTTATCCGTAGAAATGAATCCACACGGAAAAGTTGTCGGGGCGCTCGTACCAACATTGTGCAATAAAGACCATAATGTTCTAAAACAAATCCCATGAAAATGTCATACTTTTTGCATTATTTTTAACTGCAAAAACAAAAGCTGTGAACTAAATGTGAAAGAGGAGGTATTTTTTGTCCCACGTGAATATTTATCTAGGTAGTAGGTATATAAATAAAAAATACTCATTCAGTTGAGAATAGCTGGCCTGTTCTGGCTTTTTTTATGTTCGTAATCCGAATCAAGCTCTTAGAAAAATAAAAAGTTAAACATTTAATTCGAACAGGACGTCTGCTGGGTCAGCTAAGGTAGGGCCAAGGCCTTGATTTGACTGAAAGTCGGCACGAGCGAATTGCAAGTGAATACATTAAGACAGATATGTTGTATTTGTATGATATTAAGCTTGAGACGGTCCGCTATGCCCTATTCTACCAATAAGCTACTACCTACGAATCAAAAAGATTTAAAATCGAGTCACAGAATTACCCTTATAATCTCGAGGCGGGGCGGAATACGTTTTGTTTTACGATATCCGGCTGGAATGGCGGAAAAACCATAAATTATTGGGGCGCGGCTCCCGACTCCGAGCGATCGCAACTCAGCCCCGCTTAGTGCCAGTCGTGCGAAATAGATAAAATAGCTTTGTTTAAATTAATGAAGGAAGAAAAAGAAAATGTATTACAGGAATTTTAATCGTCGCGTTTGAGGAAAGTCGATAGCTGGGTAGCTTACTTCGCCGATAAAATGGGCTAGCCTTTGGGAAGCACATCGGATGTTGTGTGCCGAACAGGAACTTCTAACGTAATCGTATAGTCATTGGGACCGTATGCTGTCACTGTTATACTTATTTTTGAAATCTATATGAAGCTGCGCATATAATAATGCACAAGAAAATTGAATATCTATAATACGTATTTTATAGCAAGTGCAAAAATAATAACATTCTAAAAATATATATCCCTATAAAATAATGAATGTGGGTAATAAAAGTAGGTCCCTACTTTTATAAGGTAGGTTTATTTCCTTTTTTATTACTTTTAAAAAGTATTTTTATTTTGTATTTTTTTCACAGTTTGGTTCTATATATCTATCAAAATGTCCGCATCTGAAATCGATCGTCTTCGTTTCTTCTCTAGCTCCTATTTTTCACCTTCATTGAGATATTGAACTATCATTATCATTTTGTATGCAAGTAATCTTTCTTCCAAAATTACGTATTATTGCAAGGAATAATGGTACCACGTCAGCCGTATATTATGTTATGCTCGCATGGTTGACTTTGATATGTGTGGACATTAGGGATTTTCTAAAAGCCACTACCGGTTTGCCGAACCATTGTGCGAGGCGCTTCGCGTAAATAAAGACTGTATGGTGGACGTTTTAAGTGCTATTTTTAGTTTTTGTTCTTCCTTTTTAAATTGAAAATATTCTGTGAAGTATTGTTGTAGAAAAGTTATTTTAAACAAGTTTTTAGCTATGGTTACTAGGTAAAATAAAATCATATATTTGATATAAGTAAATAAATTGCCTTTTTAAGTATGTTTCTACGTCAGTATCTTGCATTTTGGTTTTAGAGTATAAAATCCGGTGCTTGAGTAGTGATCCAGTAACAGTACCTGACCATCCGAAATAAAAAAAAAATACAACCGAATTGAGAACCTCCTCCTATTTGAAGTCGGTTAAAAAACTTTTAGATAGGTATTGTAATGGAACCGCAATCCCAAGATTACCAGCTAACTTTTTTTGTCCATCATTGGTTTGGGGTTTTCATCCAATCAGGATACGCGAACCACATCTTACCTTATTCCATAATTACAAACAAAATTACCTTATAATTTAGTTACACTGCTATACGACATTTACCAAACCACATAATTTCTTCGAAACTTCTGAATAATAATTTCCTAAAGTGCTCTGAATATGCCCTACATCCAAGCTATTTAAATTTACAATCTCACATCTTCTTGGGGTACACTTACTAGTTCGCCACTGTACTCAAAATAAAAATTCAGACCTTTGCCAGGTGTACCGGAAACTTATAATGAGTTTCTTGGAATAGGTTGAAAGTAGAAAACTCTGTAGAATTTAGTATGGAAAATCCGACCTGAAAATCATCTAAAATATACCTTATTCTGACGGAGTGACGTTCAAAGTTTTATTGGCAGGATGTACGGGGCTAGGTGCACATTTGTGGTAGAAGCTGCAGTATTACTTGCTTCAAACTGGCGTATTTGATATAAGAAACAATGAGTTTAGAGTTGAGTTTAGAATGACCTTACTCGGAAGCCTTAAAAAATCTGGTCTGGTCGCTATTGTGAATATCGGCAATAATGACAATCAACTTTATATCCTACCCTGTGAAAATCTTAATGTATCCCTTTAACTCTATTTAAGCCTTAGCAGTTATAGCCAAGTTGGTAGAACGCTTGCCTCGGTAACGAGGATTGCAAGTTCAAACCCCGGCTCGCACCTCTGGGATTTCATGTGCGAATCTCATTCTCAACCATGATTATCACTTGCTAAACGGTGAATGCAAACATCGTGAGGAAACCTGCATGTCTGAGAGAACTCCTCAAAAGATGTGTGAAGTCCGCCAACCCGCACTGGGCCAGCGTGGTGGACTATGGCCTAATCCCCCTCGCATTGAGGGGAGGCCCGTGCCCAGCAGTGGGACATTAAAAAGGGCTGGAATTATTAGCCTTAGCAGTCATTCCAAATGACCCTTACAAATAAGACATAAAACCCGTCATAGACATTTTACCCTATTAACAAAGCGACATTTTTATTACCCAATACACAATGATTACTGATTGTATCACAATAGCAGCAAAGTATTTCGGCTTTATGAGCTTTTTATGGCTATGCCGTTTACAGGAATTAAGGAAATAGGACAGTGTGAAGTGCGCTAATAAATATCTTGAGTAGTGTTTCAATGTTAATAATAATAATTATATCGCCAGACGAACACCAACTATACGATCCCACACTAAGCGACGCTTGTATTATGGGTGCCGTACAATGGACTGGAAGCGAACTCAGTATATATTACTTATATAGTTAAACATCTATGACTTGGGTACAAGAATTTGTACTGATCACCCAAATATTGTCATTACCAGGATTCGAACCCAGCACC
Organism: Pheosia gnoma; assembly: GCA_905404115.1. Lineage (NCBI taxonomy): Eukaryota > Metazoa > Arthropoda > Insecta > Lepidoptera > Notodontidae > Pheosia > Pheosia gnoma. The sequence goes on from FR989916.1 coordinate 2,123,132, forward strand.
CTCGGCAGAGACAGCAGGAGCACTACCAACTGCGCTAATCAGGTGTTGAGAGATCCGGCCCTCTGTGCATTAAATTATTTCACAAGAGTAGGAAACTGTTTTCTGTAGTCTTCCACGGATACGCAATGGCGTTTCATACTAAGTCTGGCTCGGTGACCATTTGCAATGATTACTTACTAACTGGAGTATTGAACAACTAGTTCCACTCATATTCCCCCACTTTTCCCCCTCGTCTTTGGAGGGGGTAGCTTGCAAGTGGGCCATAAAATAAATTGTCCCTATTAGCCCGCCGCGGCTACTTTTATTTTCCCGACGTTAATGAAAATGCTCTTGTAAAAATGGCATTTTATAGCCTTCGGCTGTAACAAGGGAAAGATTATTTGGTAAGCGTGTGGGATATTAAACGAGTATGTTTACTTGAGCGAAGCCCTAAGAGGAATTGATAAATATTTAAAAAAAGACATGGAACAGCTTCTGCTAGGGATTTTCGTTTTCATAATAACTGCATATAAAAAAAAGTATGCCCAAAGATGAATCACTGCTAAACCGACAGTTAATTGGCAGGGTCCCAGGGTTGGAGCATACATGGTGTGATGAGCATGAATGTTTGTACCCGGGTCGTTATCGTTTAATATATATATATAATTATTATATACTGGGTTCGCCCCCAGTCCATTGTACGGTACCATGATACAAGCGTTGTTTAATTTTGGACCGTAGAGTTAATTTGTTCGTATAGTAATATTGTTTTTATTACCTTCACCAACCGCAGTGCGCATTCGACCTAAAACACAGCTCCTTGTATACTTTGTTCGTACTATAACGGCTCTAGGTAAGTAGAGATTGAATTATATGTCCCAAAGGACGGGGCCGCTTTGATATTTTTTTATTTCCGAGATTCAATGGAGCTAGAAGTCAAGACTCCACTTTAATCACTATTTGTGATATTTTATATCCTAAGGATAGTGCCGTGGGTTCAAGATCTTCTTTTGTGTTCAGGAGATAAGGTTGGTTATTGTTTGTCTTGTGGCTTTAAAGCAAATTGTAAAGGTTCTTTGTTAAAAGCACTGACCAGTCTCGTATTGATGTAATCAATTTGTGGAAGAATCTATACTAATATTATAAATGTGAAAGTTTGGATGGATGGATGGATGGATGGATAGATGGATGGATGGATGGATGTTTGTTACTCTTTCACGCCCGAACGGCTGAACGGATCTGGATGAAATTTGGCACAGAGATAGATTATAGTCTGGAATAGCACATAGGCTACTTTTTATCCCGGTAAAATGTATGGTTCCCGTGGGATAGATGTTTTAATTTTTCATACTTTTTATCGCGGGTAACACCGCCGGGCGCAGCTAGTCTTTTATATTTAATAGATTTTGATCTTTAAGTACCCAAACAGACAGAAACCATTGAGATTACGCGATCCATGTTTAGCATTTCTTGAAAGTACAGGGTCATTCAGAAAGGGTATACTAAGCCTGAAACCTGGGCGTTTTGAGCGCAGCTGTAAGCACAACGTTTTAATATATTGATTTCTTATAGTTACGCGAATACTACACATTGAAATAAAACTAAAGGTTGATTTAAGCAGCCAAAACGGCGGGAACGTAAAAAACATAAAAAATCGTGTGATAAATTTCCATTAAATAATATAAAAGTTGTTCCCAACAAAATGACAACTATGACTTTATGCAAACTTTTTATAAAGTTTAATAATAACAAATGCTCTTAATTAAAAATGTACTGTAAAACATTGAGTTGGTTGGTTTCTTAATGAATTGTGCCAGTAGTAAGGGTTCACATAAATAAATAATACCGGCACTTAACTTTATAAAACATAAATTAGAATACTCTCCCGTCCTGTTACTTAGAAGAATTTTTAAAGCGGCATCGCTGGGAACCAGTGCATATTAAATAACGCTTGGCAACACTATATTAACGTAGAAAATTGTGTTTTTAAAAATTGAAGCTTCTAAAAACGGTTATAAATAAATTCGCACTTAAACCATTAATAAGTAATCGATGTCTATGAATCCCTTATCTTGGTCCTTATTACAATATGTAATGCGACCCAGAAGGGAGTCTATTAAGAAAAAACATTTTTTTATATTATTTATGGTATTAAATTAAATTAAAAAAAAAAACCTTATCTAGGTCAAGGTAATTAGTATAATTAAATCCATAATTTTGCTAAAACATAATTTTCATACCTCTGGTACCGTCGAAGGTATCGCTGATGTGTAGAGGAAGTCGGCTTACTGTAATGGGATTGGGCGGGACACATTTGTCGGTGGCGAAAAGATGGGCAAGAGTCGACACGTAATTGTTGCCTGAAGACGGGCGTTGTCGCCGAGACAGGTCCAGTAAACGCTGACCTTAATGCACTCCAAATGCCATTGGCCAGAAAAGATAGTTGGCTGAAAAGCTTGGAGGCCTTTGGCACTGGCTCTGCTATAGGACCATAGAGGTTAATAAAAAAGACTTGCATGCCATTTATCTGGTGATCACCATAGTTTTATAACTGCCAATGGTGTGATAGATGGTATCCGCATGTGCTCGCAATATACAAATTGTTTTGCTCCCGGAATGAAATTGTTCAACCAGTGGGTCTACTAATGTTAGTATTCTAGAAAGATTATCACTCGTAATAAGCGAGAACAAACCTGATGTTAGCGAGTTATTAGCTACGTCAAGTCTTTAACTTATTACTAGCGTAAAGGATGCAACTAGAACCAACCAATTAAGAGTGCAGATAAAATGTAATTAATTACTTGTAGGTAACAACGACCAACGATGTAGATACTATCGGTGACATTACTGTCATAGCAGGAAGCAGTCATCAAGCAAACATGCTGTCACTGTCATACTTACGTATGAAATCTGTGGTGTGAGAGAGATGGAATACACTAACGTTACATGTAAAAAAGATTGTCCTTAAGGTACTGTCCACCATAGAAAATGTTGCCGATAGAGCTAAGTGTTGCTACGCGAAAAATACTTTAACGTAATGTTTCCTACAGTACGTTAGGTAACATTGTCGTCTATCAAGAATGCATTTAAAGCAGAAAGGCGCGTTCATAAAGAAAGCAAAGTGGACTGCCATAGAGATACCACAGTATCTCACAAGTGTCAGGTATTCAGTTTATAACGCGCGCGCTCTACGAAAATATGCTAGCGAATATTTTGAATTATATCCTGTCGAATCGCAGCGAGGCATTTATGCAATATGCAGGATTCAGGGGGCTAGAGATTATGTAAAAAACTTTTAACTTACTATAACATTTAGCATTTTAATATCATGTATGTAGTGTTTTTAAGCGAGCTTTTACGCTAGTAAGCTGCAATATAGAGCTGAGTGATGGATGAGTCCGTTATATCTCCATCTGCAAAATTACGTGGGCTGGCGTAGATTGAGCGAGGACTCGCCGGTGCTAATTAACAAATAGAGTACATATAAACATTTAAGATTTAGGTTTAGTGTAGGTACCCACTAAATAGTAAGTTACTCACGTATTTATATTGTGACACAGATCACAAAACGCACACATATAACATATCAAAAAAGCGCTTTAAGTTTTCCCGATATTTTCCGGACAGCCTCACATTTTTTTGGCCTACATATTTGCTTTGGACTATTTGAGACAATATAGAACTAAAATTAGCCAAACCCGTTCAGCCGTTTTCAAGAGATGCGCTTAACAACAAACATATAATATAATTTTTATTTTAAAGATTAACGTGTAACAAAAATTGTGTAAGTAAAATATCTGTAATAAGCTGACCCGGCGAACTTCGTACCGCCTCAGTATCTTATGTATTAGTAAATGAATCTTTTATTTATTTTTTGTGATTTTTTCCAATGTTTTAATAGTTATTCTGCTATTCGGGCCAGAGACAAATCCAAAAATCGAAGATCATAAAAATCCGTTTTTTATATTTTTTTTTATTTCTTGAGTCATAAATGGTATAACTAACACTAGTGTTTTTATATATAGAAGATTAAACTGTAAATATTGTTTTTTAATATTGATTTCTTATATTTACGCGAATACTGCACATTGAAATAAAACTAATCTTAAGGATTAAGGATAGATTTTTCTTTGAGATTGCCAAAGCGACATTTTACATTATTTTGTTGCATAATTAGATTATGCCAATACCATGACTAGCGTGGTACTTAATTTATTTACCTGTACCCAATTAGTGATACAATTATGATACTATGTATAATAAGATGCAATAAATATTTCAAAGAAACCTTCAAAAAGGACCCAATAATTATAGTTACAGAATCCTTCAATTTCTCCGAATAGAGATTTAAATGTAGCTTATCAGACTCATCTTTAATAAAATTTACACAACGAACTTTTGATACGTCAATTTGAACTATTAAATCGGAGCGCATAACTGGGTTTGTTGATTAGTTTAATCCAGTACAGTACAATGGCTCTAAAACTTTATTGTATAGCCCATTTAATAGGATTTCTCATTTCCCGCTGGTACCGTAATAACGGCTGGTTTGCAATCGTGCTAAATATTGTAAATAGTATGCAGAGTAAATGGAGTATCAATGGACCTTAGAGTTGAATTGATACTTGGGACGAGAGTTTCCTGATGGTTACTTTCAAAATGAGTGCCACAAATTGTTAATTTTTTAAATAGAGAACTGGCATGTGATACCTTGAACGTTTGCTCATGGTATACAGCCGCCCCCTGATTACGTAACTTGCAATGGCCTAGCGATAGCAATAATCGCGCAATATTTCCTTTCGAATCGCTAATGCATATCACGTAGCGCTGCGACGTCATGCGAATCTGCGATTTGAAAGCAAATATTGTGCGATTATTGCCGTCGCTAAGCTAGGCAAGATACGTCACGCAGGGGGCCGGTTTGTATTTACGTCTCACATCCTTGATTTTTTCGAGGCGATTCTATGATTTGCGTGATACCAACATAATGACCTAACTGAAGAAGAAGATGAATGTCCTCACCGATAAGTCCCGCGCTCCATGCATGATAGTGCCAGGGTTAGTTAATATCAAAAAAGGTTTATCGCTATCGTGATGGCAATCCCAAAATATGAGTAGGTAATTTTATTGGTGTGAACCAATCATGTGACATTTATTTTATTTAAATGAAACTCTGTTTTCTATTAGTGTGCGTGGGCGTTATCCTACATAGCTTCGTACCCATTAAAAAAAATACTTAAGAAAAACCTCACTTAATATTCATAATATAGAACATAATTTAGTCTTTCATTCTCGAATAAAAAATAAATATTTCTCTTTTGAATTATTGCCTATAGGTAACGTATAAATAGAACAATCGCCCATTTATATCCTTTTCTATAAAACTAGTGGGCTAAACTTTGGCAATCGCCGTTTCTATCGCGAGGTCAATGATTGGGCCGTATTTTTTGAACTGTGAATAGTGTCTGAAGGTGAATTTATGATTTATTCTTGTTTATTTGTGAACTTATGATATTATATGCCTATAAAGTTTTATCTTTGATGTTTTATTTAATAGTTTGGATCGAAGAGTTATTTATAAGTATTTCATTTTAGTAAGTTTTTAAGCTCTTCGTGGCTAGCGAATAATGAAAAGCGCTGGAGATACACAATTTTATTATAACCATACTTCGGTCATCGTAATAAAGTTGAATTTCCTGAAAGGATTGGAAATAATAATTTTCATGAGAACTAAATTTGATGACCGTATACGTGACGGGTGAGGTTACAGTTCAATTATATAATCTATGATGTTGATTCCTACTCAGATTTACATCTAGAACTGCCACAGTAAAAACAAACTAAACAAAATTACACTAATTCATAACAAAGTTAAATAACACCAAGTACTTACCTCTATTACCACAAAGCCGACCTTTATATAATGGCTTTACGAACGCAAATCCCACGGCATCCTCATTAAAACTAATCAAAATGTCGGCGAAGAAAAACTGTATCAACTCGACAACTTTAACGGGCGAAGAACAAACTTCAATGAGAGCGGCACGTAATGAACGGGGCAAAGTAACTGGTACAAAGTAACTGGACACTTAATCAAAGAACACCGAGATGGCAAGGGGGTAGAAATGTTAGGAGGCGACTTTAAATCATATAAAGAAGAACTTAATACGTAACGTGTAAGAAAATTATAATAAAACCTACATCATATTCTGGAAAGTAGTGATAGCCAAGTGGGTAGGACGCGTGCCTCGGTTATTAGGATCGCAGGTTCAAACCCCGGCTCGCACCTCTCCACTCACCACTCTCAAAAGGGGCCTCTTTTTTTTTTTTTTTTTTTTTTATTACATTATAGGCAAGTATTTGATCTCGATCTCACCTGATGGTAAGTGACGATGAGATCTACGGTGGAGCATACTTGCCTAGGTAGGAAGGCGGCAGTAGATAGAGACGCTACATTTACTAGGCAAATGCAGCGCAACTGATCTGACCCGCCATCCATGAATGGCAACACCGAACATCATGCCGGAACACGGCTAGGCCGCTTGGCGACATGGCTTTGTTCAGTGGGTGGTGACTAGCCACGGCCGAAGCCTACCACCAGTTAATCTACGTGTTGGACCCATTTCCCCGCGCAAGCCTTCCAATGATCCGGGTATAGCCCGTGTGGTGATGTAGGTACCTATGATAAAGAGCTTGCCCGCGTGGAATGGTGGCAAGAATACTGTCTATATTAAAAAATAGAAAAACCATGTCAGGATTGCCGTGTCCAAAACAGATTGGTTTTTCAAGTGTGTAGAAATATTGTAGTTTGAAGCACGGCTTGGGGCTGATTGGGAGAATTCTGAGGTTTGATTGTACACGATGTTTTGAAGCCCACTTCGGTGTCCGTGCGATCCGTATTTTATATCAGCGATGACGGATTCAGCTCTGAAATTAGCGTGAATAAATAATTTTGATATTTTTTTATTATTGTTTTGATCTTGTTACCTGTTATTATTTATTCATTGCCGTTATCTGGATAACGTCTTAAACGTGCTCAACATGAGTTAGCATCAATCATTTAACTAAATAGTTATGTAACTTTCTTGTAACTTATGTTCGCGCGTATACTGACTATTTATGGGGAATCGTTTTTATATAAGTATAATATTAAATGGTAATATACTAATAACTAAATATTATTATTTGCATATTAATGTGCCCCTCAAATTTATAGATAGCTCTAATGGTTTATGATGGCATTATAAAGAACTTTTTATAGGATAAAGTGCGTTATAATGCCTTTATTATTTATTATAAGTATACATTTGAGGGTTAATATCTAAGTATATGTTATTAAATTTCTTGTAGCGGGCACTTCAAACTCAAAGCCGTAGGCGGGTGAGGAGTTCCCCCCCCCCCCTCCACCCCCCGTTATATACATGTGTATTCCTTTTGAAACAAAATTGTAATTAATGTGTTATGAACTACGAATATTTTTTAAATAAAGAAGTCGAGATTAGGCGTCAAATGCGTGACAATATATGACACCTATTTAACTTGCTGAGGTATCACGCTGATATTCGCGATATCTTCACGTTGTCTTACATCGTATTCGTCATTTTATAATGCAAAACCCCAGTTAACGGGTTAACGGTGTTCCGGAAGCGTCTCATAAAACCTTTTAACCGCCAACCTCAGTAGATGAATAAATAAAATACTCTAGTTACACTTCACACAGCTGTTGTGTTTGGCGAACTTGTGCGCCGAGCATTTTTGCATGAAGTCTAAGACTTGAACGAATTTAAGCACACACAACATAAGCAGCAAGACGAACTCAAAGAGTTGAATCCAAATGAAAAGTAAATTGCAAATATATACCGATGGTCTAATTAGCTCAGTTAGTAGTGACCCTGCTTCCTGTGCCGAAGTTCCCGGGTTGGAATCCTGGTAGGGACAAACTTTGGGTCATCATCACGAATGTTTGTCCCCGAGACATGGATGTTGAATAAATAAGTATAAGTTATATATACTGGGGTCGCCCCTAGTCCATTTTGCGGTACCTACCTATAATACAAGCGTTGCTTAGTTTGGGACCGTGCAGTTGGTGTATGTGTATTTGGCGATATATTATAATTATTTATAATTTTACTCTTAACCCGTATTATCGAGTGACTTTTTTTTTTATCTTTATTTGTTTTAAAGGGGTTTTGTCACCATGTGACTATGTTACCCCCGTAAATCGAGTAACCTATTTCTAAACCAATGAGCAGTTCTCGTGGAACTATGAACCCCGTACCAAGTTCTATTAAATAATTTTCAGTTTTTAATAGACTACACGTATCCTATTAAATAACTCGCGTTAATTTTTTAAAACAAAATCTGGGCATACCAAAAACTTTCTACTACGTCTTAGAGAAAATGCCTAAATTACCTTTTCCGCCATGTTGCCACGAACAAAAGTTGTTTAATTTGTCAGCCGGGTTTGCGTGGTCCCATTACTTTTAAATAAAAAAAACGTTTTATCATATTATTGTATATTATCCCCCAAATTAATAGACGTTATATAACTTTATCAAATGTTGAAATCAAACAAATTTTAAGGATTTTATTGCGTTTATATTGTTCTTACGTTCCCATCGTTTCGGCTGCTTTACAGCAACCATGGTCACGGCAAGCAACAACCCCATAAGGGTACCCCGGTTCAAACTACGACACTAGGACGTCATCCACCTCAGTCCTCTCGTGACCATGGTTGCTGTAAAGCAGCCGAAACGTCGGGAACATAAAAAACAATATAAACGCGATAAAATCCTTAAAATTAGGTTTAAATATAAAAAAATAAATATTTATCAACCGTCATATAGTAATGCGCACAGGAGTTTCGCTTTGCACAGTACTATATGACATTTGATAACGTTATATAATGTCTATAAATATAGAGGTATATACATATAAAATTAGTCTGTATTAAATAAAAAAAATATTGTAATGCAACTTTGTTGACCATGTGTCACACACTCGAAGGAGTTCACGAGACTTTATAGCGTGTCCCAGAAGGCCTATATATCCCCTGTTTCACACCCCGAAGATTCTTTATGAGCTCAGCAGCGAATGAGAATATTTCGTAATGCTTAGATTGTCTGCTTGCGCTTCTATGTATTTTCAACTTGTATGGGCTTTGTTTTCTTCATCCTCTTCCTTTTTAAAATTGGCAATTGGCTACAAAATTGTGAAATATATTTTGTTTCTCAACAACAGCTATGCATTATCTGCAGACGCTGAGCAATCGAGCAGTCAGTGCAATAGTTTTCCCACAAAAAGTATTTTTTTTTATTAAAGAACTGTAAGGAACAAAAGCTCCTTGTTTCCTTTAGTCACCATTTCTTTGTAATGCGAAGATCAGTTATATTATTCGCCAACCCATTCAAGCCACAATGAACTCCTCCATTTATCACAAGCAGCAACAATTTCATTATCAAGAAATACTAGATCTACACAAATTAATCCATTAAATACGTAAGATAAATAAGCAATAACTTCTCATTCTGAGGTCAATATAACGTCGTTTAGCTGTGAGTTAATACTGAACTATAATCCGTTTTATGGCCCCTGTACCTACCTGTACTAATGGCTGGATTAAACGTTGCGAGTAGAATAGCGAGACAGTGCTCTTGGCCGAGTGCTCGACCCAGTAAACAAGGTTTTAACATACCGAGCACTGTTTACACCTACCGAGCACTCGGTTGAGAGCACTGTTTACACCTACCGAGTACTCGGTCGAGAGCACTGTCTCCAACCCACGTAGATCACAAATGTGTTGTACCTTAAACAGGGGGTGCATTATGAACTCTTATTTTATACATACTTCCTAAAAAACAAATAATAAACGCGATAAAATCCTTAAGATTAGTTTTATAACAATGTGTAGTATTGGCGTAAATATAAGAAATCAATACATACTTCCTAATAAAAAAAACAATCAAATTTCTAAGCGTTGTCGGTCACCATTACAATTATAAACTGAGGCAAAGTGCTATATAGCGGGATCTTATGTGGTTGAGATGACACAGATGACAAGGTTTAGGCCGGGGAGTGCATTGCCTGAAAATAAGCGTTCGTTATACGCCCCCAGAGCATATATGAATAAAGATAGATATTTCAGTTACCGCCAAGGAACTTTTAATTAAAACGATTCATCAACGCAGCGCGGTGGGATAATGTAAATGTATACTTAGGTACTTATAATTTATATTATAACGATGTAGTTCTCGTGATAGGAAAATACAATAAGGAATAGAGGCGTGTTTTCAGTGCATACATCAAATGACACATTCGCCCCAGAACTGCAATATCATTACAAAGCGTTCGTCAGAAGAACGGGGTATTGCAATGACATTGTAATTAGACGAAAATTTTCTATAAATTTGGGAGGTACACTGTTCATTCACAATCCCAAATCCCATGACCTCACGTTCCATTGTTGCACGGCAAACATTATAATTATAATACAAATGTAATGAACACGCGAAATGAGATTCCGCACGCAATTGGCGAAAATAGGCTTTGTTCATTTAATAAAAGCTACTCACCCTTATTCCTTTGTTTCCAAAGTTGAAATTCCATTAGCATGATAATTTAGCAGTTATAAATTTTGATTGCGATACTGCGAATGATAACTGGAGGAAAATTTCAGGTTGTTTTTGTGAATGTTAACGGAAATTATTTTTGTAAAAGGAGTTTTGTTTACAGGTGCTATTAAAACGAATGTTTTGTAAATACAACAGCAAACGAAGTGCTCCATAGTTTTCTTAAGACTTAGCCATTGGCTATCGTCTTAGCACTCTCTAGCAACTAGAGTCTAGACTCTAGTTGGTACCACGCACTCGGCCCAATTCTGTTATCGCTTCAAAATGAGAATGATGTCATCATAATGATTAGTCGTAAGTTAGCTTCAAAGAATCTGATTGGTTTATTCCTTTTCGCTTCGCTTGTCACCGCTACAGTAGAAACGTACCTTAAGCAAGGCAAACTCGTCTACTTAGCTGCTCGGTTGATCATACCTAATCAGTCTACTCATTCGCGAATAGCTAAGATTTTTCATAACAATCAAATTATAGTTAAAATTTCCTTCAGTACATCAAGTGCGAGATTATGCGTAAACTAACTGTATACTTTATAGTCTACAGTATTTAGACATTTTGTATGGATAATATAAAGTTTTAAATAACGCCCGCTCGAGGCGCTTTTTAATTCTCTATACAAAATGTCTAAATACTATACACTATAAAGTATACAGTTACCTCGCACTTGACGTGCAGGAAATAATCGACTAAAGGTCGGTGTAAACCGATTCAATTTTTTGTGAAAATAATAATTATTTTAGCCAATCACGACTAAGCGATTACCAATCAAACAAAATTATATTTCATTCATTCTTTGTTCTATAAATTTGCACCAATAAAATTGGTCCATGAAATACGGTGTAAAAATACACAGGCTAGTCCGATAATTACCATCCCTCAAGGCCGAAGCTACCCCGGCCCATAATTTAACGTGATTTATTTAGGGGCGGACATTTTTTTCAGGCTAAAATTACACGCATTCAGAACAGAGCTTATTTCAGTTTGGAAAGTATTTAGGAAAGGGAAAAAAAAATATTCGTGAGACTTTTATTATTTTAAGAGGTGTACTATTGATATTATAAATGCGTGGGTTGGGTTTGTTTGTGACTATAAAATCACAATTGTCATTTTGTTGGCAGAAAAAAATTGCTTAAAATCGACATATCGACATTCTGACTTCACATAATTTTAGCGGTTCAGCCTAGCAGGCAGTATATACCTGTTAGTACAATTTTAGGGGTTCAGCCAGGCAGGCAGTATATACCTGTAAGTACAATTTTAACGGTTCAGCCAGGCAGGCAGTATATACCTGTAAGTACAATTTTAACGGTTCAGCCAGGCAGGCAGTATATACCTGTTAGTACAATTTTAGGGGTTCAGCCAGGCAGGCAGTATATACCTGTAAGTACAATTTTAACGGTTCAGCCAGGCAGGCAGTATATACCTGTAAGTACAATTTTAACGGTTCAGCCAGGCAGGCAGTATATACCTGTTAGTACAATTTTAGCGGTTCAGCCAGGCAGGCAGTATATACCTGTAACTACAATTTTAACGGTTCAGCCAGGCAGGCAGCATATACCTGTTAGTACAATTTTAGCGGTTCAGCCAGGCAGGCAGTATATACCTGTAAGTACAATTTTCGTTGCTATAAGTATTATTATTGCTACTAATATTCTTTGATACAATCTCCCCGATCCTGATTCCTCTTGCCAAATTATTAAGCAATATGTAATGACGTCACGTCCACGGCGCTACGTGTTCGATTAAACCTTCCTTGCTCTATCATTTACCCTTCTATATCGATAAATACGAGTAGCTACCCTACGTCGCAGACTTATTAGAATATTGAGACAGCACACCGTGTACGCTACAAGCAAAGCCTAAAAAAACTCTGGTCTACCGTGTAAACACACGCACTCACGCACACATACAAGAAATATTTCCACTTCTTAGTCTATGCCGGGATCATTTACTAGGCAAAAAGTTTTGTGTGTGGTAACATTTACTACTTTAGCGCAAAAGGGAAGATCTTCCAGCCAGGTGGGTGGTATGCCTGGCGGGGCGGCCGCTATGCCCCGACGGTTATTGTCGGAATCTTGTATCTATGTTACTTGCTCCGAAAACTCTTATAGCGCGATTCAGGATTGTGATGACAATTGTCTATTGTTCTGAATGCGTCTGCAGTGCCATCTGTGTAGCTTGTTGTGCGGTTGAAGTGGTCGCTACACTACTACAAATGCATTAAAAAAGTGGCTTCGCTTCGCTAGTGGCAACGTTACGTTTGAATTACTAAAACAAGTCAGTGCGTACGTATTAGTTAATTGCTGCAAATGATTACGGAAAATGTTTGGTAGCAATCAATGGTACTACACCCCGGAGAGGTCTCGTCTGCTCGCTCTTGGACTCTCTCTATCTCTCTCTCTCGCTTGACGCCCTGTTATCTTCTTTTTGCGTTGGGATAATAGTGGAAGGTACGTACATTCAAATATGATAAATAAACATTTTTGTTTGAACTCATTATTAATTTCTGTCATTGAAATAACATTAATTTGTGTGAAAATGTAAATTAACAGAGATTTTCACCAGTCTTCGATACTAAGTTGCCAGTCAAAGAAAAGGGGGAGGTAGAAATACACCCCTTGTTGTCGAGCTGCGGCTAATGGCTAGAAAAAAAACAAGGCAATGCCGTCTCTACCACAACATGACACTGTATCTGAGATGAAGTTTGTATATTTTTTTTAATGAGCTATTCCATTTTACTGCATTTTTTTTAACTATTGATGGTTTACCGTTAAGAAAGCAGCCGACTTCAAAAAGGAGGAGGTTCTCAATTCGGTTGTATTTTTTTGTATACATGCATTACCTCATGACTATATTTCCTGAGGGGTTGGCTAGAGATATCCCATCAATTTCGTAACAAAAGTAGATGAAATCAGTTGAACAACGTTAGGAGGATAGGTGAACACATTGCCGTTAAATTATAGCTCTTATAAGTTGGTTCATTGGGTATTCAATTTAAACCAAAAAACCATTGTACGTTAAATATTCCATAAGGTGCGTTATGTGATGTGTAAAATATAATACGTAAAGATATTGTAACTATACAGGTGTGTTAAGTGGCTTCGTAACGAAAATTCATACGTGGATTCAACACATGATTCTGAACCCCCAGAGATGGATTTTTCCGTCGATTATTTCATGAATTTTAGACATTTTTTTCAGTTCTTTTTAAATGCGATTTTAGAATGAAATCATAATAGAAGTCTATATTGAAGTTAACATCAAAAAATAAAATAATTACTAATTTAGACCTAAAACTGCAATGCAAATTAAAACTCGATACGTTTGAGCGCGTTCGTCACCCGCACGCGTCGAGTGTCGTGTGGAACGTTGTGTTGCGATTGCTTTATTTACGATACAATGCGCGCTCAAAAATTAGAGCATACGTAACCCATGTCTTTCGACATAAATTGTATCTATAATTTTATTATAGGCATTAAGTGCAACCTATACCTAAAGTATTCGTCTTCATGCTCCTTAGACCATGTATACCAATATTTTAAATGGTTCAATCAATGTGTTGCTACTAGCAAGATTAAAATCTTGGTCCTCGCATTTATGGTTCATTCTAGCGGATTTTAATCTCAGTAAATAATGGACGGAATTAATTAGAGAGCCATTATCAAAGTTGAGAGCAAGAGATTGGCGCCTACTATATGCGACTATCTCGAAGAATTATCATTTAGCGACTACCAATTTATTTAAAAAAAATCAAAGATGAAATTAAATTGGGTGATTCGGAAACGTTTATACCAACCTATGAAAATGATTTTGTAAAACATTTTAACCAAAAAGACAACCATCTTCAAAAAACTAAAAAGCACAAAATAATCTAATCTTGAAATCTACATTATCCGGTGAAAATACCAAAATCGCTATAGGTATGCCTATAATAGATGGAGATCTGAGGTAACCAACATAAAAAAAACAACCGAATTGAGAACCTCCTTCTTTTTGTAGTCGGTTAAAAATATGTGAAGTCTAAATTTCTATATTAATTAGAAAAAAAAATGCACACAATAAAATCACAATTGTCTTTTTCATGGGAACGAAATTTATTTTTTTGAATCGCTATATCGAAATTCTGTCTACTATATAATATGATTCTGATTATTTTAGGACCATCCAATAACAAATCGTTTGATTATAAATAAATAAAAAAATACCCTCAAAATAGCACCGCGTTTACAATAATGTTTGCTCGTGGGCAACTAAATTATATTGATTTTGGGTACTTGGGAATTTTAAAACAATATATTATTGAAATAAAACTAATCTTAAGGATTTTATCGCGGTTTATTTTTTATTTTACGTTCCCGACGTTTCGGCTGCTTTGCAGCAACCATGGTCACGGGAGGACTGAGGTGTTTGACGTCCTGGTGTCATAGTTTGACGGGGGTACCCTCATATTTAGTTGTTACTTGCGGTCCGATCTACGCAGAAAGAGCTCACTGTGTCTTGAGGTCTTGCAATGGTACGCTTGGTTCTGGATTTTATGATGTTTACTACAGGGTCCCAAGCTGGTGGTAGCACCCAGCCATCTTCCCTATTGAAATTAGGATGTTTTTTAATTTCAATGGCCTCGCGTATCATCCTTGGTCGGAATCGGTGTTCTTTTGCGAGGATCTGTGGCTTATCAAATCTGATATAATGGCGGGTGCGATCTTGCACATGTTCACAGATTGCAGACTTCGTGGAGCGCCGGTGTTTTACATCAGCAATGTGTTCTTTTACCCGGGTTTTTATAGATCTTTTGGTTTGTCCTATGTAAGAGAGCCCACATTCACAATCGAGTTTGTATACCCCTGCATCTTGTAGAGGAATGTGACACTTCACAGATGGTAAAAACTGACTAATCTTCTTCGGCGGCTTGAAAGAAGTTTTGATTGAAGCGCGCTTCAAGATGTAGCCAATCTTGTCTGTGACACCTCTAATGTATGGTAGTACAGCAGGCAGACGCTCGACTGTGGCTGGTTTCACTCGGTCCCTGTGACGGCGGCGCGGGAATCGGAGCTTGTTGTCATGCAGTACTTGCTTGACATGATGGAGCTCAGCAGCCAGATGTTGCTCGTCACAGATCCCTTTGGCTCTCTGAAACAAAGATTTACCCACGGTAGCTAACTGTGTTGGATGGTGGACCACCATCCAACACAGTTAGCTACCGTGATTTGATAAGCCACAGATCCTCGCAAAAGAACACCGATTCCGACCAAGGATGATACGCGAGGCCATTGAAATTAAAAAACATCCTAATTTCAATAGGGAAGATGGCTGGGTGCTACCACCAGCTTGGGACCCTGTAGTAAACATCATAAAATCCAGAACCAAGCGTACCATTGCAAGACCTCAAGACACAGTGAGCTCTTTCTGCGTAGATCGGACCGCAAGTAACAACTAAATATGAGGGTACCCCCGTCAAACTATGACACCAGGACGTCAAACACCTCAGTCCTCCCGTGACCATGGTTGCTGCAAAGCAGCCGAAACGTCGGGAACGTAAAATAAAAAATAAACCGCGATAAAATCCTTAAGATTAGTTTTATTTCAATGTGTAGTATTCGCGTAAATATAAGAAATCAATAAACAATATATTATTTTATACTAAGGCTGTGTCCCCAGTAGGCAAACTGTTAGCGGCCGACTGAGTTTGCGGCGTATCGGTTTAGTACGCCCTTCCATATATTTGAAATGGAGTGTTCACAGTTTGCTAGTTCGCGCTCACTCTACGCAGTTTGCAAGGTTGCGCGCGCAGACTGATTCAGTGAGCGGCCGAGTCACCGCAAAACCGGTTCCAGTCGGCGACGGCGATATGGTTTTTCGCCGGGCGTAGTGAGTCCGTTTGCCGCAAACTGTCATGTGGACAGTTGGAAAGAAGCTATTGACGTGTCCGGACGTGTTTTTTTGCTTTTGCTTTGCTTACATAACTAATATCTACGCACACACACCACAGAAACCATCGTGACCAACACAACCACTCCCTTCGTACAACAATAGTAAAGGGAAAATTCAGTCGGTCGAGCTAAATAAGCGGCTAACTCATAACAGTTTGCTTGCGACGCACGCAAATTGATCTGAGTTTGCTGCTAACTCGAATTTCAGTTCGCTACAAATTTGCGGCTCACTCAGTCGGCCGCTAACAGTTTGCCGACTGGTGACACAGCCTAATACTCTGCTATGATTAAAATACTCGATTTAGTTCAAACACAAGTTTATTTTAAACGATCAATTTGTTTACTTAAGGTCCTAAAACAATCTGAATCTGGTATAGATTTTTAAAATATTTCCCGTTATTTTGATTTCACACTTGTAAGGTGTACATAAGGCTCCAAATACTTTTACTAAATAAATAGAGAAAAGCACACCTAGTAAGGGCAATGAAAGCTTTTTCTTGTTGGTATAATGATGTGAAAAGACAACACCAGTCTTTCAATCCAGTGAAGTTTGTTTTCATTATTCGCCCGTCCGTCTGTGCCGAGCCTTTGATAGACTGCCAAGTTACACAAGTTGACTCAATCCTTATTATTAGATTATAACTTGGACTGTGTTCAATATTATTTATAATTGTCATTATATTAAGTATGTTTTATATAAATTAGTATTTAATTATAGTTACTTGCTGTATTGTACTTACGCCACATTTCGTCTGAAGATTAATATTTAAAAATTATTGTCATATTTCCTTTTTTTATGGGGTGGGGTACAAACTTTGGGTGATTGACTATTTATATCCAAGTCATGGATGTTTAATATCTCTATAAGTATTATATACTAGGTTCGCTCCCAATCCTCCTCCTCAGAATATGGTACCTATAATACAAGCCTTGCTTAGTGTGGGGCCGTATAGTTGGTGTGTTCACCTGGCAACATTATTATTACTTATCAGTGGTCTACCAGTGACATGAGAATGACAGTTTGTCTGGTTTTTTCACACTTTCAATGCCCGTAAACTATAGTCTAGGGTTACTAGTAAAGACAATGTTTAATTAGAGTTTCAAGTATAAACAAAGAGGTTTCAGAATTCTTTGATAAGTTCTAACTTGACAACTTTAATAACAAATTTTGTCACGACTTAATTAATATTAAGTTCATTATGAACTATTTGCTTTGATGACGGATCGGTGCTTGTAAACTTTAAATAAATTATGTACAAGTAACCCTTGTAAAGCAAAATCTGACATAATTAACTCGTAGGCTTATCTAGATCCTATCTTAGATTAAGCTATCATAGTCAAAAACTTTAATAAACTGTAATTATGTGTTAAGTCGTTAGCTTTGAAATGTCGGTGTTAAAAATCTGAAGAGGACCTTTTTAGACGGGAAAATGTGTTAAATTACAATAAAGTTTTAAATTATATTAGTTATTTTATTTTGACGGCATAATTAGCGCAGTTGGTAGTGACCCTGCCTCCTATGCTGAGGGTCCCGGGTTCGAATCCTGGTAGAGACAAACTTTGTATGGTGAGCACGAATGTTTGTATCCCGAGTCATGGATGTTAAATATCTATATAAGTTATATATACTGGGTACGCCCTAAGTCCGTTGCACGGTACCTATGATACAAGCGTTGCTTAGTGTGGGACCGTATTGTTGGTGCGTTCATACGGCAATATTATTATTATTACTTTCCCCAGATGTGCAGGTTTCCTCACGATGCTTGCCTTCACCATACAGCAAGTGAGAATCACATTTGAAAATGAGATTCGCTTATGACTATCGGTTAATCTAAGAGGTTGCCACTTCTAGTGGGTAGATAAGACCTTTATACATTATATAAAAATAGGTCTTAATACAAGTAAATAACTATTTCAGCCACGTCTCCGATTAAGTATTAGTTGCAAAAATCTATTTTATTGCAAGTATAAGACATTTTCTATCTAAAAATGAAGATCAACTCCATTTCTTTTTCATAATTGCTTTGCTGTGATAACAAGCTGACTCAGAAAAATCGACCGCAAGCTGTCTGAAACAACTATGAGAATGAAAATCCAATATCATCACAATTCCATATTAAATATAATTGTGTGATCGTTGATTCAGTATGCTCTGAAGGCGTGAACGAAATCTCAAACAAGACCTAACACTTGAGTATTTTTTTAGTATTCCAACGTAAGCAGTGATAGCCAAGTTGATAGAACGCTTGCCTCGGTAACGAGGATTGCAGGTTCAAACCCCGGCTCGCACCTCTGGGATTTCAGGTGCGAAGCTCATTTTCAACCATGATTATTACTTGCTAAACGGTGAAGGAAACCTTCGTGAGGAAACCCGCATGTCTGAGAGAACCCCTCAAAAGATGTGTGAAGTCCGCCAACCCGCACTGGGCCAGCGTGGTGGAATATGGCCTAATCCCCTTCGCATTGAGGGGAGGCCCGTGCCCAGCAGTGGGACATTGAAAAGGGCTGGAATTCTTCTTCTTATTATTATTCCAACGTAAGTATCGTCTTCGGTCGGGGAGCAATGTGTACCTACTGGTCGATGATAGATCCCGCCCATCCCCAATCTCTTACAGCTTTGTTGAAAACAAGAATCTTTTGTATCGAAGTTTTCCCTTCGCACCAAAGAACCCAAAATGTCGTGATTAATCGAACGCTAAGTTTGCGAGTTCGACGAAAGCCCCCGGGAGGAGTGGCTCCCATCAGAATGTTATAATTAAAACGCGCCAAAGATTAATTATTACGCTTGGTAAAATAATACTATTTGCGGAGCTAGTGGTTTGAAGGGTCGTCTGATGGGCTCGACTTTTATAATCGAGTTTCAATACACACGATTGTTTTTAGATAGTTTATAGTATAAAAAAAAACTAGGAATTTATGTTTAATAATGTTTATAATACAATTAATAATTAGTATTATAATAAAAAAATATATCTTTACTAATATTATAAATGTGAAAGTTTGGAGGATGGATGGATAGATGGATGGATGGATGTTTGTTACTCAATCACGCCAGAACGGCTGAACGGATCTGGATGAAATTTGGCACAGAGATAGATTATAGTCTTGAATAGCACATATGCTACTTTTTATCCCGGTAAAATGTATGATTCCCGTGGGATAGATTTGTTTTGATTTTTCATAGCGCAAAGGAACGACATGATTATTTGCACGGGTAACACCGCAGGGCGCAGCTAGTACTATTTAAAGCTAGTTATCTAAAATAACGCTTGAAGCCGGTGCATTCTACTTGGAACACAACATTCTGCGTAGATCGGACCGCAAACAACCGCTAAATATGAGGGTACCTCAGTTCTAACTATGACAATAGGACTCAAACACCTCAGTCCACCCGTGACCATGGTTGCTGTAAAGCAGCCGAAACGTCGGGAACGTAAAAAACATAAAATAAACGCGATAAAATCCTTAAAATTAGTTTTATTTCAATTTCCATTTGACGGTAGTCATTGAATATTAAGAAAATTGCTTCTAACGAACATCGCTTAAGTATCCCCCATTCGCAAATTTCCGCGTTAGACGCAGGTACGTATGTGTGTAACACAATTTGCGAGCTCGGGCTTGCAGGTAAACGACGGAATTATTCAAGCTATCATTATTCTATGTATTTAAATTACCATTTTAGAATATTTCGCTAGAGAAACTAACCTATGTTTATTATATGTAAAGACATTTGATGCTAAATAACGGCTCCTCAAATGATACTAGTATCCAAGGCCGTAGGCAGGAGTGGGGAGGGGAGGGGGGAGGGGGGGGGTCTTAAATCGCTCTGAAATACCTTAGCCAAACCTTAATACCTGTATATAGCCAAGCTTTTCTTCAAAGGTACCTACATACTAAAATATTTCCAACACTATTTTGGATTGTTATTATCTCTGGTCCAGAGCTCGTAGTTTTACGTACTAGACAAGCAATTTTATGAGTCTATAACCATGATTTTGAGGTCGAGTCCATCAATATTATATACTTAACTAGCTGATCCGGCAAACGTTGTTTTGCCATATACATTATTTCTAGGAAATATTTTTATAGTTAAATATTTGCGATTATAAATAGAGATATAAACTATCCTATCTTTCAAGTTGAACAAAACTGCACACAGTGTGCACAATTTTATGTAAATCGGTTTAGTAGTTTAGGTGTCCATAGCCGAGAAATACGTAATTTATATATATTAAGATGGAAAAATCTACCCACTGTCTAACTGTCTTGGCTTGGTCATGTTGAATGAACGAGAGAAGATTGGAGTATCAAGCGTCATCCTAAATATCGCTGGAGCACCAGTGTGAAGCAAAGTTGCGCAGGATTCATTTGTAACTAGCGATATAATTCACCGGATAGAAGCGAGTAGCGTGTTAGGATGTCAAAGCCATGGCCATCTTTAATTTTTAAATACCTATAGCCTATGATACCCGATTGTCTATTTTCATCATTTCAACAACGTACAGTCGAAAGATTATAAATAAACAAATAAATATCGCCAGACGAACACACCAACTGTATGGCCCCATACTAAGCAACGCTTGTGTTATAGGTACCGTACAATGGACTGCGGGCGATCCTAGTAACACCCAGACCAGGGCAAATTACGAAAAGACCGTTTCCGAAATTTGCCCAGGCAGGAATCGCACCCACTAGATCAAGCTGTCGTCAAAATCGGGCTCATATATAATCCGAGCACCAGAATAAGGATGTATCCTGTACCTCGATCATACAGCACCTCATTCAGACGCAAATTGGATTCGTCGTCGGAGCAAGTGTCCCTTTTCTCGGGATTTGCATAAGAAACGGGTACAGTGACGTCATCGGCTGAGTTACATCACCGCCCGCCCTTTTTGTGCGGAACCAGTGTTTGTAAAAGCGGAACGCCCACCTTATTAATATGAACGGCCCTTATTATAGAAAAATGTGGTGAGACGAATGAAGTTTCCGAAAAACTAGGATATAATATTGATTTCTTTTATTTACGCGAATACGACACATTGAAATAAAACTTATTTTACAGATTTTAAGGCGTTTATTTTATGTTTTTACGTAATGGGATCCAGTGATTAATATTATTAAAGCCAAGACCAAGCGCACCATTGCAAGACCTCAAGACACTGTGAGCACTTTCCGCGTAGATCGGACCACAAGCAACAACTAAATATGAGGGTACCAGTTCAAACTATGACACTAGGACGTCAAACACGTGACCATGGTTGCTGTAAAGCAGCCGAAACGTCGGGAACATTAAAACATAAAATAAACGCGAAAAAATCTGTAAAGTAAGTTTATTTCAACTAGGAATTAAGTTATACCTAGTCGGGGTATTAGGGAAAATATACTATTTCTAGAACTGAGTTTGAGCATATTGTTGAATTGTTGTGTGTTTTAGTAGGTTCTATCAGCTATATTTTTATGTCAGACTATTGAGTTTGCTTTATTTTATCATGTAGCTCAGGCCATTTAAAGGGTTAAAACACGTCGTCATATGCCCATACGCATATATTATCCCAACATAACACAGGCAACAGGGCAACTTTAATATATTCTATTATTTCGTTTTACTTTGAGAAACACGCCAAATAACTGATCAAGACATTTGTTACGGATTCTTCAATTTTGTTTTTTTTGGACGCGCGCAAGCGACGGATGTTATGTCAAATGGTTGTAATCTTTGCTTGAAAGGATTGTATGGTAAAGAGACAAAAAATGTATGAGTCGGTCGGGTCGTATGGACTTAGTATGAGAAATATCCTGAGGTTAGACTTCCAATAATACACCACAGAATTAAAGAATATAAAATGTAATTAGATATGTAATTTAATTAGTTTTTGTTTACAAGCCACCAGTACATCCACTTTTCTCCTTTTCAATTCCCGCGTCTTTTTTTACCACAGACTCCGAACTCCCGATGCGCTGATGTGCTGTTTCTTTTTTTTTGCGAATGCCAGTTTTAATGTAAGATGCTTACATTAGGTAATTTGATTTTGGGATTGTAAAGTCAAAGTCAAATCATTTATTTCGTATAGGCCTACTGGGGCACTTACAAATTGTCATTACATTTTTTCCTTAACTCTACAACCGGATCGGAACGCGACCTCAAAGTGTGGTTGGGTTATATATATCGGGAAATTGTTGCGAAGTATGTTGTGTACATCAATGTGACAAGGGTCGTGGTCACACATTTTTAAAAAGCTTACTTTTAATGAAACGCCATTATGTCAATAATACATATACAGCGTGGTTCAGAAAGGGCAGGTTTCCTCACGATGTTTTCCTTCACCGTTTAGCAAGTGATAATCATGGATGAAATTGAGATTCGCACACGAAATCCAGAAATCCCAGAGTTGCGAGCCGGGGTTTGAACCTACGATCCTCGTTACCGAGGCAAGCGTTCTACCAACTTGGATATCATTACTATAACCTTTTATAATAAAACAAAATACATTCTCTATAATCCGTTATTTTGTTTATATATAATTATATTTTGTTTTTAACATAATGTTTGGTACATTATTTTATATTCGTACATAACATTATTAGTGTACAAAAATATAATACTGCTAACATCACGACACATAGGTAAATAATTAGGCTGCGTATTCATTAGACAAGAATGAAAAGTATCATAGAAGTATACTTAATTATAATTAAAGTGTTTTTAAACCTGTTTTGTAACAAGTTTAGTAACTATTTTTCGTCTAGTAAAAAAGGAGACTAGAAATGTACAAAAAATAATAAGTACACAATTTGTCTATAACTTTTCTCGACAAGAAGGAATGTATATAAGGTGTAACAATAATAGTATAAAATATTTTGACATGGCCAACAGTAGGTTGTGAAGATAACATTCCCAAAGAAATAAATGAAATGATTGGAAGTTAAATAAAATAAACCCCATACTGAGCGTACGGCCAAACGTTTACTGGATCTTCATTAAAAAAAAACATAATTTACACAATTAATCTATCAAAGTGATATATATAAACTACTGATTCATGTGTTAAAATATTGTACACTATTTCTGTTACACCTTATATAATTAGGTATTTAAACTAATATGTAAGAAATCCTGGTTTTATGTTAGCGACTTAAAATAAAAAAATAACAAAAAAAAACATCATAGATTTGCAAAAGGAGCGGTTCTCATCACCCTACCTTATACGTATCAATATAAAACCTTATCATAAATAAATCTTAGGGCAACTATATAACTATCTAATAATAACGAAATTATCCTCGATAATAGAATTACCGATTTTCTGTGAGAACACATACGTACTTAAACTGAAGCTTGAAGGCACTCGTACACTATTACACACATTAGCGGGTAAACTTTTTTTTCTTTCTACATTTATTGTTGTCTACAGCAACCGCAGACCGCGTCTGTCTGTACCCCGCTTTATTGACGTCACAACTATCTATAATAATATTTACAAAATATACGTCTACTCTACTCTATTATCACATGGACATATTTAATAGAAACAATAATAAAATGTATAGTAGACCTCTGAACTTATAACACATTACAGGGCGGGATGTTTTGATGGCAGCGGAGTGCCATAACTGAATCGCGTCTAAGTATATGCTTATTCTCATTATTATCATCAACGCCATACAACTGGGATCTTCATGAGATCCTATGCTTAAAATATGTAAGCTCTTCACAAAAGACTAACCTCCAAATTTATACAATTGCAATACAAAAAAAAATCATTTGAAAAAAAAGCATTCGTAGCCATAATGCTATTTGTAAAGTTCGTGATGAGAAGGTAGATCTAAAATAAACATAGTAGATACTTTAACTGATCATTTATCCTGGGTATTTATATTTTCTTTAATATCTATAATTTGCATAACACATAACAATATAAAGTTGGGCTGTAGAACTCCAATTAGATCCCTCATATTTGTTATTCACACTTTAACACATACAACTGGCTCTAACAGACTCATAGTACTCAGACAGTGTTTGCACCAATCTGAGTTCAAAATCCATAAAACATAGAGCACATTTTCAATCAAAATCTCGTCCGAACAATCGACGGTGTGGGTGATCGTCTCAAATCGTACACATCGAACAACCTACTTCCGGTCGTTGTTAAAGTCTGATCTTTCGTCTCCTCCGTGGTCGTTACCTCAGTCTTCACCGAACACTCTTTCTCCACTTCCCCCTGCATTTTCTTCTCCGTTTTCTCCACGGTAAAAGTGCGCTTTTTTCCGGGGAGTTTCCTCGCTATTTTAGCTACTAAAGGATGAAGAAGGCGTTCGTCAAAGGCGTCATCCTCACTGGCTGTCAAAAGGCCAATAATTATACCTAATGTGACACATGTAATTGTGCCTATAACGGCATACCACATGTACGATATTGAGTACATTTTGTGAAGGCCGCTCATTCTGAAAAACAAGAATACCATAATGTTTAGGTTAGGAATACTTGATGAACACTTAAAATGAAGGATATACCAAACAAGAGTTGTTAAACCAAATATAAGATGTCACTTTCTGCAATTTTATCTATATATCTCTATCACTACGGTAGAGAGTTAACGTTTAAACTATTGGCAATTATTTTTATATTCATTATGTATACTTACATAGGAGACTCGGCCGTTCTCGTTAAATTGAGTGACTCCAACAATGGCGCCATTTGTAGCAGAGTATGGTTGACTTCCACCGGCATTCGGTTGTGATTGAGCGCGGATGTAAGTGTTGCGTTTGGACACTCCTGAAAAGAGAATTAGATCTTAATTTTAACCCCGACAGTGAGATCTCTCGCTCGGCAACCGACTTTCTTTGACGCATACGCTATTTATGGTGATTTAGATCTAGATACTACTCTACTATGCTACTAACTATTTCGTATTGTAGCAATATTGATAAGCATACGGTCGATTTTATCAACTTAGAAATAAGGGATATGTTCAAGTCCTCTTAAATTTTCAGAATTCAAATGTGAATCTCATGTTTCAGAGAATGTTCCATGTAGACTCCGGGATGCTGGAGAGAACCTAAACAATTTTTGAAAGGTGTTCAATCCACCACACCCCACCCCCTCTGAGCTAGTGTTGTGGACAACTGAATTCTCCCCTCAAATTGAAGGGAAGCCCATGCTCAATAGGATGACGTTAAAGTATTCAGTCTTTTTCATTGACATTATGCCTAGTCTAGTTGGTTAAAAGCTCCATAGAACAACGCGTATCTCGGATGGGTAATCGGGCAGAAAGAGGACAAAAAGAAAAAAGAAAAAGAAAGAAAAGAAGAAGACTGTTCGCACATGGACATAGTCTTTTTTTCTTTCCTCTTAGCCATTTGCCTTGCTGTGTATATGAAAAAATCGCCTCGAAGTGACTTTTAATACAAAATAAAAGCCCCTCAGGTAAGGAGTAAAGACCAATAAAGACTTCTACCTGCACAGGCATAGGCAGCATAGCAACATTCTTGTTGACATACAGCAGCCTCCCAGCGGCCATCCATGTGGTGATCACATGGGATGCTATCATCCCGCACAAGGCACCCTTGCCATTGGCGACAGGGCACAGAGCTGCCAGCACGAATACTCCGAGTAGGGCTCCAGACGTTGCTGACGTCACGAGTAGTGATCCTTCTACCACCCCACCGACGATCCCCACACATAGTGATAGGCACATGATTATGATTGCTGGAAAAAGAGGTATAATTAATATAAGCCGATCAATACATACGAGCTGATGCAGAAAGGACTAAGCCTTGAGCCTACGCTTCTTTAGCACATTTATAATCGTCAAGTGATGTCAAAAATTCGTCACCGATTTAAAAACAAAACTTGGTTCTCAAAATATCACAATTATCATTTTGTTGGGAACCAAAATCGACTTACGTACTCTTTCTGAATCATCTGTAATATACTTAACTAGCTGTTGCCCGTTGTAAGAAAAACATTCTGTGATGAGCACGAATGTTTGTACCCGAGCCATGGATGTTGAACAGTATCTAAGTAAGCTCGGATCGCCCTCAGTCCATTGCACGGTACCCATAATAAAAAGGATGACAAGTCTGGGGTCGTGCAGTTGGTTTGTTCATTTGCTTTGTGTTTGGGTATTGGAAATTTGAAATTTTAAATGATCAGGAGTGCGATCTTTGTACAATGGTACTTACCATAAATAATTCCGATGATCTTAATAGCAGTCAACTGTTGTTTATCACTGATGCCCTGGAACGCAGGCGCACCGGACACGAAGTCCTCCCACGTCACTGTGGATAGCGAGTTCACGTTTGACACCAGGAAACTGAAATAATTATGATGACGAATTAATATTGACTTCTTCGTCATTCTTTTCAGATATCCTAAGCACTTGAAATAAAACTATTCTATTCTATCAGCCGAAAGACGTCCACTGCTGGACATAGGCCTCCCCCAATGATTTCCACACATCACGGTCCTCGGCCACTCACATCCACCGGCTTCCTGCTACGCGTGTGATATCATCGGTCCACCTTGTGGGGGGCCGTCCTACACTACGTCTTCCAGTTTGTGGTTACCATTCTAGAACCTTTCTGCCCCAACGGCCAACGGTTCTGCGAGAAATAAAGCTAATCTTACAGATTTTATCGCGTGTATATTGTTTTTACGTTCCCGACGGTTTGGCTGCTTTACAGCAACCATGGTCACGGGAGGACTGAGGTGTTTGACGTTCTAGTGTTAAAGTTTGAACTGGAGTACCCTCATATGGGGGACGTAAGATTAATTTTATTTCAATGTTCATCTGTTGAAATTATTTACACCATTTTGTTAAACCTTATATAGAAGTTCTGACATCACCAAAATAAATACAAATGCGCAAGCGCAGGTTCCAGGGTTAGTATACCCTTTCTGAATCACCATATAAAAGTCACAAAGTATAGAGTATAATAGTATATAAAGTATAAAATACTAACCTCAGAGCCCCATTGAAGATACTGCCCAAGAACAATCCAAGCATGCCAGGCAACACGCTAAACTGATCTTGCACGTAGTACGGGAGGATTTCATCAGGAGCAGATATCTTCCCGAAAGCCAATGGATCACAGTACTTGTAGACTGCATATAGAGTCATTCCGACTACCCAGGAGAGGCTGAATAATATAGTCACAGCTGGCACATTGGCCAGAAGTGTTCTTCGAACTCTAGCCTCACTAGACATAGAGCAGTAGCGTTGGACGAAGGTCTGTTGACAGCCGTAGATAGAGATTGACATGAACAGTTGGCCAATCGTTGCTGAGAGCGTGTCGACTCGAACCGTTGGGTCGAAGTTGGATCTACAATGAAATCGATCAAGGAGTTATATTGACGCAATAGTAGACAAATAAACAAATTAAATAAAATAAAGACGTGGGTATAAAAATAAAATTATATACATAAAAATGCCTCTACATCGTCGTCGAAAAAGCCAAAAGTGCCCTGGCTGGCCGCGTTTCCGCGCTGAATAGCGAGGCTCACTCTCAATAGCGTGTGTGCGCCTCGCATGGCAACACACTGGAGCTTACTTTTTATTATTTTTTTTGTAAAAATAATGGATATAAAAAAAGACAAGCCCGCTGAGTTTCTTGCCGGATCTTCTCAGTTGAGGTCGCGTTCCGATCCGGTTGTAGAGTTAAGGAAAAAATGTAATGACAATTTGTAAGTGCCCCCGTAGGCCTATACGAAATAAATGATTTGACTTTGACTTTGAATAATAGACGAACACACCAACTATGATTGTTCCGACCGGTTTCGGCCATGGCGACCATTTCGACCCCTAGTCGGTGTGATGGCGCTGGTGCGCTCGAAGATGGCTTATGTAGCCTATCTTCGCGGCGAAACTCCGTGAACACTGAGGGCACGTGAGTACGCCGTTCTCATAATTATACGTAATGGCAGCAGGTGGGCGAGCCTTTAACTGGTCACCAACTATACGCTCACAAGCAACGTTTGTATTATTTGTACCTTACAATGGACCGGGGGTGAACCCAATATAATAATACTTATAGAGATATTAAACATCCATGACTCGGGTACTCGTGCTGATCTCGCAAAGTTTGTACTTACCAGAATTCGAACCCGAGATCCTCAGCACAGAAAGCACGGTCACTACGAACTGCGCAACTCAGAGACAGAGGAGAGGTTTAAACCCCAGCAAGGTTTATGTTACTTACTGGAAAAACTTAAGTCTACCGCCTTCGAGGTTATCTGTCATGACCGCCTCAGGCCCGCCAGCGCGTACAGTGGCTTGCACTATAAACGCTCCACTCACTAAGATCATCGTTAGAGTCTGGATGACGTCGGCCCTGAAAACAACATCACAACACTTGTAAATAAAGGAAATAAACAGAAATAAGGTACCTACCTACCTATGCAGGTTCATGCCC
This sequence comes from Pheosia gnoma, assembly GCA_905404115.1. Taxonomy (NCBI): domain Eukaryota; kingdom Metazoa; phylum Arthropoda; class Insecta; order Lepidoptera; family Notodontidae; genus Pheosia; species Pheosia gnoma. The sequence continues at coordinate 2,152,077 of FR989916.1, forward strand.
CGACTCGCAGTACTGGCATTTTCAGATTAATAAATAATAAATATCGCCATACGAACACACCAACTATACGGTCCCACTTTAAGCTTAACGCTACAACGACCAGGTGGAAGAAGGAGTATGGTCATGGTGGTACAGGTTTTTAAGCACAGAGTATAGGATCCTACCGCACCAGTGTACGGAGAAGGTGGCTGGTGTGAATAGGACAAATTGCAAAACAAAGAAGACTGCTAGCAACTTATTATGGTAATAAGCCCAGCTAGCATCTTATTTCACATGCAACCATTCACACCAGCAGGCCAGTCTGAGCAGTGGGTGATAGGACCCTATACAATAATTCTGATCCTGTGTTCTGTGTATGACTGTGCAGTCAATAGTTAGTAAGAAACAGCCTTACACTGTGTACTATTGTGCACAGTGTAAAAGAATGTATAATAATAATTTTAAAAGTTGTATATTTTTGTGTACACTTTATAACAAGAAGTCATATAATTGCTGTTTTTTTTTTGTTCACTCATTTAATTCCTGTCAATAAATTTAAGTTAAATAAAGTCTCTGACCCCCATGTCAGAGGTGTTCGCGGGCCGGGCCAGATAGCGCCCGGACTAAAAAAAAAAAAAAAAAAAAAAGCTTAACGCTTGTGTTATGGGTACCGTACAATGGACTGAGGGCGAACTCAGTATATATAATACTTATATACATATTAAAAAAGGTTCTAGAATGGCGACCACGAATCGGAAGACGAAGTGTAGGACGGCCCCCCACAAGGTGGACAGATGATATCACACGCGTCGCAGGAAGCCGGTGGATGCGAGTGGCGGAGGACCGTGATGTGTGGAATTCGTTGGGGGAGGCCTGTGTCCAGCAGTGGACGTGTATATCAGCTGATAGATAGATAGATAGCGGGTACAAACATTCGTGCTCATCACACAAAGCTTGTGTCCCTACCAGGATTCGAACCCGGGACCCTCGGCGCAGAAAGCAGTGTCACTACCACTGCGCTAATCAGGCTGTCAATTATTATTTATTATATTTGATATGCGAATTACATTTACAGTGATGATTATTACTTGCTGCACTGAAGGCAAACATCGCGGGAAAGAGAAGCCGTATAATTACACTAATATTCCGTTTCTCATGAAATATTTTGGATATCACTTAGACTTTGTTGCTGTGTATGTCTGTCTTTCCACCTGCGTGCGAAAACAACCGGGAGCCGTTTCTCAGAAATACGTGTCTAAAGATAACTATAATTGCGTTCTAATGATTTTTTTTATCCTTACAAAAGTTAAACAAATGGGGGAAGAGGAACCCACAACTGACCCTCGGCTTGTCAACTTTTCCAATTATAAACCAAACTTGTTAATCGATAATTAAAGATGCCAACAACACTGAACTCCTCTAAGATGTCAGTCGAGAAACGGTCTGCTACGAGTGTCGGAAGTATTCGACACGTGTTTCGCCTCTAAACGAGGATCTTCAGGACGGCTGGGCTACGAATTAGCAACAAAGCACCATCAGTGGTGGGTTCCTCTTCCTCCATTTGTTTAACAATGGATTTCCGCCAAGTATCGCCTAGTTCCATCAATTACCTCACAAGTGTGTTAAAAAATGTCGTCTCACGCGTGAACATTTGTCATTACCTTCGGGCCAGGGTTGCAATCCGGCCTCGACTGTAATGACCATTGGCTAACTTATATTATAATGTAATGTTTTCTTTTCTCGACCCTAAGAAGTAAATGCCTAGTAATGACATAGGTACCTGATAGCAGCAGCCAAGCCCCCGAGCAAATTGAACACGATTGCAACGACTGTGAGCGCCATCGCTGAGGCCCAGTGGGGCAGGTTCAGTACGGCGTGGAGCGCCACTGTGGGCGTGTAGACCGTCACTGAAAGATTCAGCACTTGTCTCACCAGAAATGTGGCGGCTGCCATTCGACGGACCGACAGAGATCCGAAACGCATCTGTAAAATTTAATTATACCTAAGAATATCGCCAGACGATCACACCTATTATACGGTCCCACACTAAGCAACACTTGTATTATGGGTACCGTACAATAGGCTGTGGGTGAACTCAGTATATAATACTTATTTAGATATAACACATCCATGACTCGAGTACAAACATTTGTGCTGATCTCACAAAGTTTGTAATACTATACATTGATATAAAACTAATTTTAAAAAAAACATAATAAAATCCTTATAATTAGTTTTATTTCAATATTAGTCATTCGTATAACAAGTTGGTACACGTAACACAACTAATACAGTATCTTGAAAGTTTCAAATAAGAACTTGTGTTAATTACTAGGGGTAGATTTTTAGACTTCGTCGACCCCCAAAATCAGTTTTCGCTTATGTCGACCCCTGGGAAACTAATATCGACAACTTTGGGAATCCCTGATCTAGAGGATTCGATCTAAGGTCTCACCTGTAAGTATTCATACACGGAGTTTGTATGCAGCCTGTAATATACAGGCACGAAGACCCAGCAGACCAATGGGAAGGCCAAGATTACGCCGTAGAGTGTCTCCCACATCGCGGACCCGTAGTAGACCAACTCCGATGGGAACCCTGGATGAAAAATTAATATATTTAAGGATATTTTACCATCAATCTCATCCGTGCGTTTATAACCAGTTAGACGGTATTGAAAAGGTCGTCGTATTTATATTATATGACGTATTTTAGCATTATTATAATATATCGATCTTTCCATATATTTAACCAGAAGTGGCAGTAATTAATGTGCGAATCTACTGATCATTACCATAGTTTTTACGATTGTTCAAAAATGTTGACTTTTGATTAAAATCATAAGCACCGTAGTTCGACATTTGCACTTTGCCAGATTTTTTACTAATCAAGTAATACAAAAATGCTAGCCCCAAATTTATAGACAGTTATAATGGGTTATAACGGCATTATAACGAACTTTTCAGAGGGAAAACTTTCTATAAATTTGAGGGTTAATGTATAGTGTATATTATAGGCCATGCAAAACATGTTATTGTTAATAACTATAAAAATGTGTGAGCGTGAGAATGTGAGAAGAGAATTTAAACATATTCACCGAAGTCTCAATAAATATAAACATTCACACAAACGAGACCATTCCTATAATATTTTAGAAACATTGACTCGAATGTGAGAATGTTTATATTTATTGAGACTTCAGTGAATATAAATCAATTCACGTGTTTGTGAGAATGTTACGTTCTCGTCGTAAATTTGAGAGCAGTCTTCTTCATGAAACTCTCATGTACCAAGCCTATATGCGGAATTATTCAGATAGGATATAAAAAGCCTTGGCTATGCGCTTGTTTAAAAATATTTCTTCTTCTTCTTCTTTTACGAAATGAGATGCGATGAAATAAAATGAATATGCAAATGGCCTCACCCGCAACTTAGCGGGTGTTTTGCCAATGCCACGTAATTAATAGCAATATTATATTCAATAAATACACATTATAAATAAAATAATGGATGTGACATGAAGAAAGGAAAATGGCGTGTCTTCTTCTTTCTCCTAAAAATATTTCGAAAATTGCTCACGAAAAATTATAATTGTCACTTTGTAGGGCATGAGTTGTTTTTTATTTCGACATTTGACATCGAAATTCTGACTTCAAATAATGATGACTGTGCTAAAGAAGGGCAGGTTCAATGCTTAGTATAGGACTTTTTGGCGGGAAACTGAAAAGTCATGGCGTCAGTTATGATTTAATTTCTAAAAAAAAAATACAACCGAATTGAGAACCTCCTCCTTTTTGAAGTCGGTTAACTAGTGTTCCTGCGAGATATAGTGAGTGATATAAGTGGAAAATTAACCATTATGGGTTCGGTAAAGTGCACGAGTGTAGGTAATTGAAACAGAGTGACGAAACTTGGCTTTTCAGATTCTCACAAAAAATCCATAAAAAATCGTTTAATAAAGTATACATCACTTTACTGATTGAGGGATGGAGCGGTATTTTACTTGGGTCTAGCCTTTGGGCCTGTGCATATGCTCGAAAACTAAAATTATTCATATTACTTGAGACTGGCAAACTACCTATGGTGATGCTAAATTAAAAAAAATGCTTAGTATAACCCTTTCTTAATCACCTGTAGAACCCGACTGACTAAGTTTAACTTTCTCTTTGATCTATTGTACTGCTGCGGTGAGCTTCACTTAAAATTAAATATTTGTTTTATTTCAATCAGCTCATAAATAAAAAATGTAATTTCAGTTTAAAGACGCGGTAAAGTCGCGGGCAACAGCTAGTGTTTAATATGTTTGTAAAATTCTCATGTGAGTGGTATTTCCTTATAAGAAATAGATGATATTTCACCCAAAATTTCCTTAGTATGTGATACCACTCGTTGAAAGTAGCGACCATGTAGTGACAAATCGGTTTATATTAAAATCTGGATTTCAAGGAAACGGCCACAAATTAACCACACATTTTGGCAAATGAATGTTTGTTTCATTGTTCTTTTGAAATACGTCACCTCATATTGAAAGTGCACAGGAAAATTGGACACATCTTATTTTTGGACTGAAACACAATGTATTGGCAAAAATTCAAGGATATCCATTGTCCACCTCAAGAAATAAGATGTCTCTTATCTTCTGTGTTAAAACAATCGGCGTATGTGCATCTAACTAGGCTGTCAATTCAATTGTCTACTTTGGAGTTCTTTAAATTGTTTAGTATCCTAAAATAGTCGCAGAGATAAAACCTGATTGGTATATTCGCGAACAAAACGATAATTGTGATATGTGATATTTTGTCAGAATTTGATGTATCGAAATTCTTATTTTACACTAGCTGTTGCCCGCGACTTCGTCCGCGTGGTATTTAACAAAGTCAACCGTTGACAACAGCCTGCTCGCCAATTCTGAGCCCGCGGGACGCATTGCAGGTTATTGCTATCAAACTTAATCAGGCGCTGCGCTGCAACATTGGTTTTCATTTTTTTTCGTGAGATCCTATTTTTTTTTCTAAATAAAAGTAGCCCAAGTTACTCCTTGTTACATCAGCTATCTGCCAGTGAAAGTCCCGTCAAAATCGGTCCAGCCATTTCAGAGATTAGCCGGAACAAACAGACAGACAGACAGACAGACGGACAGACAGACAAAAATTGTAAAAAATGTGGTTTCGGTATAGGTAACGTGTATACATCCAAATGCAATTAGTAAAAAGCTGTTATTTTAATATTACAAACAGACACTCCAATTTTATTTATATGTATAGATAACGATTGCAAATGCGCTATAGAAGCGCAGGTTCAAGGGTATGTGTAGCCATTTTTAATCACCCTGTATAAGTAAGTTATTCTGTATTTTTTCTAATTTTAATAAAGGTCAGCTACCAGTCTATCTTGATCAGGCTATCTCAATAATAAATACTTATTGAACTAAACAACATTCAAAAATGCAATCTGATTAACTTGCAAGAATATATCGATTGCTTATATTTACGCGAATACTACACATTGAAATAACACCACTGTTACCACCAGCACCACCACCGTTGCAAGACCTCAAGACACTGTGAGCAGTTTCTGCGTAGATCGGACCGCAAGCAACAACTAAATATGAGGGTACCCCAGTTCAAACTATGACACTAGGACGTCAACCACCTCAGTCTCCTCGTGACCATGGTTGCTGTAACGCAGCTGAAACGTCGGGAACGTAAAAAGTATAATAAACGCGATAAAATCCTTAAAAAATAGTTTTATTTCAAGATGTTCATGTAGTTTAAATTCAAGGTTGGCATGAAAAGTAAATAAAACAATGAATGTAAGCTGGCACAATGCTGTTTAATCAGCTGTTTTTTGGGTTTGTCTATAAAATGGTAATTTGAGAGCAGTGGTAGCCAGGTTGGTAGAACGGTTGCCAAGGAAACAAGGTGTGCAGGTTACAAACCCCAGGGGCCCAATTGCTAATTTAAATAAAATCACACACAATTGGTGGCGGAGGATCGTGATGTGTGGAAATCATTGGGGTCGGCCGTGGCTAGTCACCACCCACTGAACAAAGCCATGTCGCCAAGCGGCCTAGCCGTGTTCCGGCATGATGTTCGGTGCTGCCATTCATGGATGGCGGGTCAGATCAGCTGCGCTGCATGTGCCTAGTGAATGTAGCGTCTCTATCTACTGCCGCCTGCCTACCTAGGCAAGTATGCTCCATCGTAGATCTCATCGTCACTTACCATCAGGTGAGATCGAGATCAAATACTTGCTTATAATGTAATAAAAAAATAAAAATAAAAGGCCTACGTCAAGCAGTGGACGTCTTTCAGCTGATAGAATAGAATAGAACATACAATTGCCATTCCTGCGACACACTATTGAGGTTCCATTACGACTGTGACAGATTGGCTATTCTTCTAAAACTTTAATGTCGTCTTGATGGAGTGTCATTTTAGTGTCAATGGATGTGTGTTGATTGCTAGAATCGTCAGATAAACTAGTATTTTTAACGCACAGTGATGAATAAATAATAATAATATCGCCAGACGCACACGCCATCTATACGGTCCCACACTAAGCAACGCTTGTATTATGGGTACCATGCAATGGACTGGGGGCGAACTCAGTTTAAAATACTTATATAGATAATAAACTACAAGACTCGGGTACAAACATTCGTGCTCATCACATAAAGTTTGTTCCTACCAGGATTCGAACCCGGAACTCGGCACAGAAGCAGGGACGTAGTAAAAATATTAAAATGCTTGTTGTGCATTACAAGCATTTTCATACTCAATGGTGCCGGAATAAAAATTTAAGTGAATTACAAAACACAGGATGTCTAATTTCTTTGTTTGTGCTCTCGTAAAACGCAATTAACTTGACCAAATATCATTAAAATTAAACAAGCCTTAATGATATCTAATTAGAGTCCTAACTCGATTTTAAACATTGCTTTTGAAGTTATCAAAATTAATAAGCAATCTTGTAGCTATACGTGGAACGAAACATAAATTCGCCAAAACTAAAGGATAAAATATGGAGAGGCGAAGGGAGATAGAAAGAAATTCAATTGAATTTCCCAGTTACACACAACTATCTGGTTGACCAATACGCGCAACAAAGAAACATTATATGAATATCTAACCCAGAACAAATTGCCAAAAGTCAATTTTGTTTTAAATTTGTCTCGTACAAAGATCAAATCTATCCGAGTTGAAATTTCATTCGACCTGAATGTATAACGCCCTACCCTCAGAGGAAGAAGTAGTTAATATAGATGTAAAACCAAGCCGATCTTGGCTGTACACACAAATAGTGTCCTTATGTTTTTTATTTTTTTTTATTACATTATAGGCAAGTATTTGATCTCGATCTCACCTGATGGTAAGTGACGATGAGATCTACGATGGAGCATACTTGCCTAGGTAGGAAGGCGGCAGTAGATAGAGACGCTACATTCACTAGGCACATGCAGCGCAACTGATCTGACCCGCCATCCATGAATGGCAGCACCGAACATCATGCCGGAACACGGCTAGGCCGCTTGGCGACATGGCTTTGTTCAGTGGGTGGTGACTAGCCACGGCCGAAGCCTACCACCAGTTAAATGTATGTTTTATGTACACGCGAATCCGAGTTTACTACACAACACAGCTTGGTTTTTATCTATATTATTTCTTCGTCTAAGGCTCTGTCACACAGATGTAATATATTAAAAAAACAAATACCCTCTTATTTATTGTAAGCATTATATCAGACATCCCTTAGTATAAAACTATATGTAGCCCTCCGCATTTAGACTGCTGAGAAATATGACTCAGAGATCTGTTATAGACTTTATCTAATTGATATTGAGACTTTGAACGGCTAAATTCAATTCAAAGTGTTCAAGAATCATTGTGAGGAATTTCTAGGTCCCGACACAGAGTTCTTAGAATATTCAGACAGCACACGGCGTGCGCTAAAAGTGAAGCCTAAAAAAACTCTGGTGTACCATATAAATACACGCAATCACGCACACATCTATACATCTATACATATAAATAAAATTGGAGTGTCTGTTTGTAATATTAAAATAACAGCTTTTTACTAATTGCATTTGGATGTATACACGTTACCTATACCGAAACCACATTTTTTACAATGTTTGTCTGTCTGTCTGTCTGTCCGTCTGTCTGTCTGTCTGTCTGTCTGTCTGTCTGTCTGTCTGTCTGTTTGTTCCGGCTAATCTCTGAAATGGCTGACCGATTTTGACGGGACTTTCACTGGCAGATAGCTGATGTAACAAGGAGTAACTTAGGCTACTTTTATTTAGAAAAAAAAAATTGGATCTCACGAAAAAAAATTTAAACCAATGTTGCAGCGCAGCGCCTGATTAAGTTTGATAGCAATAACCTGCAATGCGTCCCGCGGGCTCAGAATTGGCGAGCAGGCTGTTGTCAACGGTTGTCTTTGTTAAATAACACGCGGACGAAGTCGCGGGCAACAGCTAGTATAAAATAAAACAATGTCTAGAACTGATTAGTCTATGGCGAGCCATTTACTAGGCAAAAAGTTATGTGTATGGCAACATTTACCACTGCAAATGCATTGAAAAAATGCCATTGCTAGTGGCAACGTTACGTCTGAACTTCTAAACGAGTCTGTGGCATCCGAATACAATAAAAAGATATACTCGTGATATATATACTTATATACTCGCTAACATATTATTCATGTTGTTTACAGCTGAACATAGTTCTTTCACGAACAATTAACTAGTATAATTATTTTTACTTCATATTGCTTTGCGTGAGGTTGTCAAGATTGTAAAAAACATTAAATGATGTATCCTAGTAAAGCCATCGTACAAGCTATAAAATGGCAGTATAATTTCACACTCCGCTGTCAACAAATCAAATAAGGTATACGTGCCTTGTTGTTAGTCGCACTAAATCAATATGAAGTCTTATTAAGGATGATCTCGGTAATTAAGGTTTCACATAAATTGTGTAAAATATGTTAACCGAAGAATCAATAAGTTAACCGAAGAATCAATAAGTTATATGGATCACGTTGATGTATAAAATAATTGTGTAAATGTTTGATTATTTTTAAAAAAGGTTAACAAGTGGGGAGCTTTTTGGGGTCGAGTCACCTTCGTCCGTAGGAGAATTAAGTACCCTCGAGATACCCTACACGTGACCCTGGGTGGTGCCAACCAGGTGACAACTCTACTGGTGGTAGGCTTCGGCCGTGGCTAGTCACCACCCACTGAACAAAGCCATGTCGCCAAGCGGCCTAGTCGTGTTCCGGCATGATGTTCGGTGTTGCCATTCATGGATGGCGGGTCAGATCAGTTGCGCTGCATGTGCCTAGTGAATGTAGCGTCTCTATCTACTGCCGCCTTCCTACCTAGGCAAGTATGCTCCATCGTAGATCTCATCGTCACTTACCATCAGGTGAGATCGAGATCAAATACTTGCCTATAATGTAATAAAAAAAAAAAAAAAAAAAAGAGCTGTGCCCTCTGTACAGAATGTCATTTTTTTAATGTCTAATAATTTGATTTATTTCTTTGGGAATGTTATCTTTATAACCTACTCTTGGCGGTCTTAAAATATTTGGCACCTTATATTTGTTTTATTTAAATATATAAAACAAAGTCCTATTAGTTTAACTATTTATAACTCAAGTACGGGTATTAGCGGTATAATTATGGATGGAAATTTAGGTTAAGAATGGAAATATATTAGGAATTTTCGAAATGTTTGAACGTGATTAATGCACCAAAACATTAAAAAATATATAGACACATGTTCCTACACACACGGCATGCATAATTATTATTGCTATTAAAATAATTCAAATAAAATGCATAACCTATCAACGAGGGCGTCGGAGCATGTAATTCATATAATTTAGATGCGCAAACTTCAGTACTTACTTACGAGAAAAAATCCGTTTAAGTACACGTGTTAGTATAAGATTTTAGCTTAGTCGAGTATGTCGGCCTACATTGTATAAAATTTAAAAAAAGCAAAAAAAAACAACCGAATTGAGAACCTCCTCCTTTTTGATGTCGGTTAAAAAGAAATCGTAGCGTTGTGGTAGGTAATATTCCCTTCTTGGCCCATTGGATGTCATTGTCATCACTACAAATTATACGGGTGCACCTTTTAAAGCTTTTTAACTCCTTCAATGGACACGCCATTTTCATTTCATCATGTCACATCCATTATTTTATTTATAACGTGTATTTATTGAATGTGTTTTTGCTATTAATTACTTGACATAGGCAAAATACCCGCTAAGTGGTGGGTGAGGCCATATTCATATCCATTTTATTTCATCGCATCTCATGCGTAAAGAAAAAAAAAGAACTCCTTCAATGGAAAAGTCTCAAAGAAACACTTTTTTGGTAAATAAAAGAAAATCGTTAAAAAAAACTCCTTCATGCATCAACTAATCAACTCGTTAAATAATAGGAAATAGTCAGTTGATTCATGGCGTTAGAGAATCGACCACAATAATCCATTATGCATAACTTAACTTATTGTTATCATTGTCAAGGAACATGTCACTTAATATGCTAAATGAGGCATCGCCGATCACGTGGGTACCTACTTAAAAACACAGATTATTTTAGTAGGCACTTACCAACTTGGTCTATGCATTTTATATTTTTACAATAGCTTTATTGTCAATGTGAGCTGCGAATATAATTCTTTGAGCGGAACTAAGTTAATGAATAATGCACATTCTAATGAGCCTTAAAATCTTTAAATGTAAGACTGATCTGTGATCTGTGACTGATCAGTGATGCATTAACATGTAAATGCTAAATCTAGCATTTTTTTTAATTTGAATTTATTTATTGAATTAAAATTTACAATTACAGTTAAACTAAATAGAAAAAAAATATAAAAAAACTTAAAAATAGTATGATAAAAAACTATGTATCAAAAAGACCTTGTCCGCGTGGAATGGTGGCAAGCGAGAATGCTGGCTGCATTATCAAACAATTTTTTTGAGCGAGGAAAGAGCCAGCCCCCCTGTCACCCGTGGAGGCAATCATCTTGCTTATATGCGCCTATAAAATGTACCTACATACTTTTTTTTTTTTTTTTTTATTACATTATAGGCAAGTATTTGATCTCGGTCTCACCTGATGGTAAGTGACGATGAGATCTACGATGGAGCATACTTGCCTAGGTAGGAAGGCGGCAGTAGATAGAGACGCTACATTCACTAGGCACATGCAGCGCAACTGATCTGACCCGCCATCCATTAACTTTATACTTTATACTTAATACAACTGACTTACCTAAAAATGATCTGACGCCCAATGTCCCTCTAGCAACTGACAATATCATGGCTAAGGTTGACACTCCACCGCCGGCGAAGATGTAAGCTCTCTTTGCACTGCCTCCCGCCGCACTGACGTCTTTCCGACGTCTCCATAGAGGCGCGCACGACGAGGCACACACAAATACCGCAAACACTATACACTCCCACGCAAGCCACCCTGCCTTCATTGCTCTGAAATAGGAATAAAAGGTATGTTCAACTTAGGGCCTGTTATACAGTGTATCCACAACTTATATGATGGACGGTCCATACAAATTCTGAGCTGTTTGGTCCCAAGCTGAGCTAGTCAAACTCGTTCCGTATAAATAAAATTACTCGCTACTTAATTCATCTTCACAAATGATGATAGCTCAGTATGAGATCATATTATTATCCCCAGCAATTTTGCAGTGTCGCACCAATATCTCTATACATTGCTTGTTGCTAAATCAGATAAATAGCAGTTGGACATATACAGAGTGTAAGTGGCTTCGTAACGAAAACTGATACCATAGATACAACTCATGATTTTGGACCCCCAGAGTTCGAATTTTCCGTCGATCTTTTCATACATTTTAGATTATTTTTTAAGTTAATTTTAGCATGAAATCATTATGGAAGTATATATCAATGAGATTTTTATAAGAAAACCCCGTAATTACTATTTTGGACGTAAAACTGCAATGTAAATTAAAACTCTATACGCTCGAGCGGGCTCGCCACTCTCATGAGTCGGATGTCGCGCGAAGAGTTGTGCTGCGATTGCGTGGTTAACTTTACTTTGCGCGCTAAAAAACAACAACATTTGTAACCCATGACTCTTGACATTAATGATCACTATAAGATTCTTATATACATTAAGTGTAACCTATACCCAAAGTTTTAGCTACCATGCCCGTAACACCCTGTATAGTTTACTGCTAATTTAATTAGCACTAAAACTACCAACAGTGAGTATTATACTAGGAAACAACTGTCAATAAATATATAATACCTAGTAGGTAACTAGTTAATTAGTTGCCGAGTATAATAGCAGTAGGTATTAGACTATTATATTGTACTATAAATATACATGCTGACATTGAGGCCATTTTTGGTCTCGCCCAGTTTTAAAATGTCTTGCTTAATAGCAGTGCACGTATATGTAATCCAATTTATTTCAGATATACACGTGTAATGTAATGAAAGTTTAATATTCTGCTATGACATTTCAAAATAAGTTAAAAAAAAAAACTTTAATAACAACAGCGCATACTGTTAGACTGAGCGTCTAACTCAGTGAAACTGACGTACATTTTAATCCCACTAATATTATAAATGTGAAAGTTTGGATGGATGGATGGATGTCTGTTACTCAACCACGCCACGATCTGGATGAAATTTGGCACAGAGATAGATTATAGTCTGGAATAGCACATAGGCTACTTTGAATCCCGGTAAAATGTATGGTTCTCGTGATATAGATTTGTTTTAATTTTTCATAGAGCAAAGGATCGATATGATTTTTTGCATAGGTAGTGGTAGTTTAGGGGTCAGAAAATGACATAGGCTAATTTTTATCCCGGAAAAATGCACGGTTCCTATGAGATAGGCATACTTTTTAATCGCGTGTAACACCGCGGGGCACCGATAGTGTTTTATTATTTTCGTCTGTCTGATAATGACTATAGTGACGGACCAGACTCAGGGTTACCAGATGGGGTAATTTTTCACAATTCTGGGTATAAAATTTGGCTCTTGGATGATTCTGGAGACATGAAATATTTGGAGAACTAGAAAATCAGAATAGAAATAGAAAATCATAAATGGCAACCCTGACCAGACTTTTGCTAGACTGTACGTCAAGTGCGAGATTATTTGTAAGCTAACCGTATACTTTATAGTCTACCGTATTTAGACATTTTGTGTGGAGAAAAGAGAGAGAGAAGAGAGAGACGTACTGAGCATGTAACTCCTGTTTACGAAAAAATCGTTGGCCAGTATGAATAGTTCACCTTAAACACTCTTCGTATATGGTTGCTTCCACATATAAAAAATAAAAACTATGAGTTGATCATGCATGTTGTCCGATGTCATGACCTATTTTCACGCCTAATCTTATCTTATCAAGCCAAGGTCAAGTTAAAATTAAGAGCAATTAAAAAGAAATACACGAATCGACCGGTTCGTTCATATAAATAGATCTCTCTACTGAGGTATATTCATGTTTTGTGACTATTTAAGTAGCGAAAAAAAATACAGCAATCATTTTTTTTTTTTTAAATCGGATTTTGCGTGTCCTCCCATGTTCATGGGCGCTGTAAAGCAGCCGAAACGTCGGGAACGTAAAAACATAATCAGTTCAAATGAGTTGCCTCAGAATCAAATGTATGAGAAAATTCGTGACGGGGATAAATTAAAAAAATCAAAGATCATGAAAATCGGCCCACCCGTTCTTGAGTTACAAATGGTGTAACTAACACGACTTTATTTTAAATAAAAGATATTTAAAAGATAATTATAGCGATCTTCTTCTAACCGTTTGTCTGATAAACGCTATTATAGACGTAGACAGCCAACGCCTGACATACCCAACTAGTTATGTAAATAGGACTTGTTACGGGCTAAAGCATAGCAGGAGGCGTCTGAGATATAAAGGTCGGCGCACACTACGTATGGCTCGGCAAATTATTCATTAGAACGCTGAGAGACGCTCAACGATCCTTCGCAATACTTATAATAATACCAGCCCTTTTTAATGTCCCACTTTTGGGCACGGACCTCCCTTCAATTCGAGGGGGATGAGGCCATAGTCCACCACGCTGACCCAGTGCGGGTTGGCGGACTTCACACATCTTTCGATAGGTTATCTCAGATATGCCGGTTTCCTCACGATGTTTTCCTTCACTTTTTAGCAAGTGATAATCGTGGTTGAAAATGAGATTCGCATATGAAATCCAGAAATCCCAGAGGTGCGAGCCGGGGGCTTTGAACCTGCGATCCGACAAGCGTTCTACCAACTTGGCTATCACTGCTTTTCGGAATACTTACCATCCCGAAAAAGCAATATCGCCAGACAAACACACCAACTGTACGATCCCAAACTAAGCAACGCTTGTATTATGAGTACTGTAGATCCGTCTACTACCGGATCCTTCGGACTACCATCAATGATGATCTTCACTCATTAGTGAGTGAAACGACAAAGAAGTCAATGGACTGTGGACGATCTTAGTTTATCATATATAATATTTAAGTTTATAGATAATACTTCTTGTAACAATATCAACTAAATGTGAGTGGTAAAATTATTTGAATAAGATTCAAAATGATTTGCGCCAACAAAATCGTTTGACGTGCGATGCCGTGACGTGTCACGTATTGAGCGCCGCCAGCCTTAAAAAAAGTTGCCGCGCATCTCTTCTTACTTATAGCTTTTTCTTTATCAATTCGGCGGTTGAACCGACCGTGTAGGAGACAGTTATTTAAAAAAAAACAATCATAATTTGCAATCAGCCTGAGCATATAATGCGAATTTAATTAATAAATAAATAATTTGTTTGAATGATACGCTGTGTAATGTATATAACATTATAATTTATGCAGTTTATAAACAAGCATCTACTCGCGATACAATATAAATGAGAACAATAAACTTTAACAAGCCCACTAATAACAAAACAGCTTGTTTTCATGTCCCACAAATTGGTTGCAATGGAGAAGACTTTAACAAAATGTTGTTCAATGTTGTTCGTGGCTTCCATACCATTATTATAGTATAACCACCCCAACAGATGCGCATAAGAGCCTTTGTACTGTAGCTATGGTGCCAATGCACGACCAGTGTAATTAGAGCCGCCGTCATACGCAAGCACTGCCACAAATTCGCAAATAATACATATGGCTGGACTACTCGATAGTGTGACCAAGGCCTTGTACCTTAAAGTCGTGTATTTATAATTTGAATATAGTAAATTGACAGGTCAGAAGTGTCATTCCATGGAGAATTTGAACCTTATGTCTTCTAACCAATTGTGACGGCCTTTTGCGTGCCCACCCAAAAAGCGGCGAGTCACCACTTGCCAGAGGTAATTAGATAAAAGCATGATTATGGCAGGTGTCTGCAACCCTTAAAATAGTCCCATCCCATGTTCAGCCAAACCTCAATCCATAGTCCCAGTTATCTTTACATATTCCTGCGATAGTTCCTCCAAAAGGGCCCCTACGTGTTGGACCCATGTACCCGGGCAAGCCTTCCAAAGGTCCGGGCATAGCGCGTGTGGAGAGAGAGACATAATAATAACACCAACCCATTTTTTTTATGACTCTTTATTAGACCAGGGCCTCCCATCAATTCGAGGGTGATTTCTATTCATATCAAAGAGTGACATTAGCTACTGTCAGTTTACTTCGTTAACAAATAGCAATAATATATTATACTAGCTGTTACCCGCGACTTCGTCCGCGTGGTATTTAACAAAGTCACAACCGTTAGCAATATACCGCTCGCGAGTTCTGATTACTAAAATAACTATTAAAAAATAGGGGTTGTTGATAGAAGGGTGAAAATTTTGGGTTGTATGTATTTTTAATGCCACATTATATAAAATTTCAGAGATTGAGCCGAGAGAGAGAGAGCCGGAACAAACAGACAGACAAAAATTGTAAAAAAAATTGTTTTGGTATATGTACCGTGTAGACATCCAAATGCACTTAGTAAGAAAGTGGTTATTTTAATATTACAAACAGACGTATAGATTTGTATAGATACGATAGGTACATATTAAGACGTATGAAATTTATGGTAACCGGATTAAAATTTATTATTCTGTATTTATAGTATTTTAACAGGTTTGGTTATGATAGTAATAAAACAGATAGTAGCTACGATAGATACGCTCGTGTCGTCTTTGTTTTTTGTAGAATGGCCTCACCCACCATTGGGTAGGTATTTTGCAACGTCAAAAGGAGTGTTTTTTTAAATAAAAAATGGAAGATTCTGTGCCAAGCAAATCCGTAGACTAGGCCATAAGTCTACTAGTCTACAAGATTAGGGTGCTCTATTATGACCCCCCCTAACCCTGTTAGGAAAGTGGAGGATACCTTATTGACAATGACCGAACTTCTTGGGAGGACTTCAAAAGTCTAGTTTCACCATTTATTTTTATTTTCCTACACTCGTGCACGTTTATGAATCCATAATGGTGGCGGGTGCATTCCTCTAAAATTGTACATTATAATTCAAACAGATCATTTTTTCACAAAATAAAACAGAATTGATAACATTTCTCTCAGAATAGGTATCCCCAAAGAGTCCATATGGCATGAAGCTGACATCAATGTTAAAATCAAAGATGACGGCAGTGAAAATAAGATATCAAATCGGGGCTGGAGTTTAATAGACTAGGATCACGCCATTTTCATTTTACTATGTCACATCCATTATTTTATTTATTATGTGTATTTATTGAATGTTTTATTGCTATTAATTACTTGACATTGGCAAAATACCCGCTTGTGGGTGAGGCCATTTTCATATCCATTTAATTTCAACGCATTTCATTTCGTAAAGAAAGAAGAAGAAATGATGGTTTTAATTTTATAAAAAAAAATACTGATAATTTTGCAGGGTTTGGATAATAAATGACATCCATTTTAAAGTTCAAGGTTGGATGTGAAAATATTGACATCTATTTCCATTTTATGCTTCCGGGGTTTCGGCTTGCTTCTATTCATAAATCTAGTATTTATGTAAAACCACAATATTGGTGGCAAATAGTTTATCTATTAATAATATTTCGAATAGTTATAATGTCAAAAAGTTAATGTACGCAATAAGTCATAATAGTTTTTTTAATTTAAAGTTCTAAATAAGTTATATCAATTAATAGTGGCTACTTTATTCGCATTAAAACATCCTAATTTCAATAGGGAAGATGGCTGCGTGCTACTACCGATTTGGGATCCAGTAATTAATATCATTAAATCCAAAACCAAGCGCACCATTGCAATACCTCAAGACACTGTGAGCACTTTCTGCATAGATCGGACCGCACGCAACAACTAAATATGAGGGTACCCCAGTTCAAACTATGACCAGCCGAAACGTCGGGAACGTAAAAAAATAAAATAAACGCGATAAAATAAAATTTGTAGTATTCGCGTTAATATAAGAAATCAATATACTTCATTCCCTATATTGTTATAAAGAACATTATAGCTCTATTATAAATGTTGGTTTTTACTATTCTACTAATTATGCAGCATTATTTCGAAAGATCTAGAAAAAATATTTGCAAATAATACCTACTTACGTGTTTACATAAGAATAATTATTTAAAGAATAGTATCTATTCTGAATATCTAGTAATTAATTCCATGACCTAGTACTTAAAATTATTTTAGCTGTACAGATTTAAAAAAAAGTAATGAAATTACAAACAGTTTCAACTTAAAATAGTTAGTAGGTAGGTAAGTATCTTAAGTTAATAAAAAAACTATCTACCCAACCACTGACTATGATATTATTCAGTTTGTAGTGACTCTTCTTCCTGTACCGAGGGTCCCGGATTTGAATCCTGGTAGGGGCAAACTTTGTGTAATTAATGAGCACGAATGTTTGCACCCCAGTGTTTAATATCTATATAAACTCATACGCAGAATCAGAATCAGAATATTTTTTATTCAAATTGACCATTAAGTACAGTACTTATAAATCGTCAAAAGTTACAAATATTATGCTACTACTTTACCACCCGTTCGAAATGCCGTTCCTATGGAGAAAAATGGGCAAGAAACTCCATGGTTGCTCTTTTTTTTTAAAAAAAGATCTTTTAAATTTTTGAGAAATACATTGTTATAGGTATGTGACGCATTCGCATACTATAAAGTGGTGCTTGGTGTTTGTATAGTTGGTGTGTTCGTCTGGCGATATTATTTGTTCTTCTCCCTGTTTAAAGAGTGAATTAACTGACACACGGGCCTTGGCCATGTGTGCCAGCTTTTGCATGATGCTATTTTTTTTAATTAGTTTTTTTTTTTCCTGCATCACGTAAAATTTACTAGACGTATTTTGATGACTGGCACAGTGTTAGTTTAAAACCCAAAAACATCTCAGAGTTCACTGAAACGTGGCATGATGATAGCTTTTCCGGGTCAATACATATACAAAACTTTTTATCTCGATAAATGTAATAGCTCCATGCGTACTATAAGTCAAGGGTACAGCTAGTGTTTCTTTCCATCTCTATTTATGCATAGATTTCCATTTATTTTTCATTTCATTTTTAATTAGAACCCTACCAATAATGTATCAACTAAAATCATGTTTTATAACGCGAGTTGGTACCTAAAGACTATTTCACTACTTATTAGGTAAATAAAAATCACACAACTCCCAAAACAATTGCACGACACTACAAACATAAACAAATAATACTCACACAGCGTCTTCCGTACACGTTCTTAAAATAAAAACTGAAAAATTGGCTGCAGTCCACTTCGCACTATAGTGGCGTAGTAATATCCAACGTATTTATACGACTCTTATACGACCTACGTAGCGTTCGCGCGCGACCGGCCGCGTCTGACTACAAGCCGCGAATAACCCGCCTGACTGTAGTTGTACCGATGCAGTCCGACTCTTATATGCGGTACTTTTGCAATGTAAACATCTATATATTATTTAATGGAACTCATGTGATTTGTATAAAGAATTAGCGTTCGTAGGTAGCACGTGGAGTTAAAGACCATCCCGACGAACCCATTAACTTACTGAAATAAAAATGGGTCATATAAATTATAATTATTTAATTTAGTAGCTACGGTGTGGCAGCCGTGTGGCACAGTCCAAGTTTTTAGTTGAAAGCCAGCGTCGGCATCCCATGCGTGGCACATGCTGAACTGAACACCTATTTGGTTCAATCGTGAGACACATTACACCCCCAATTTGTGATATGGTGTAAACTATGAACGGAGTAGGAATATTAATTTTCCAGGAGCCCCACATAACCGCCCAATTTCCCCGGGCTTGGGCGGGATGCGTAAATGCATTTCCCAGCGGAAACAAAAAAAAAGGTAATATTAAGTTAGTCTCTGAATCTAAATATTCGATCAATAAATTATTCTTATTGTTATTATAATTATATAACCTGTAACAATTATATTGTACAATATTTTAACAGGGCAACAGTAGGTTGTAGGGATTACATTTCCAATGGAATAAATTGACCACTTATTTTAATTTATGTAGAGTATGTAATAATAATAATGTATCTTAATAAAAAGACACATTAAAATTGTAGTGCGGCTATAGCCGAGGGAAATAAATGAAATTATTAGACATTTAAAATATGAAAACCCCGGGTTGAAGTAGACGACCATACGCTTCTGAATGGCCTTGATTAAAAAAATCAACATCATTTACACACTTATATTTAAGTACATATATGCATATAAAATACTGATGCATCTGTTTAAATAAATTACACATTTATTTGGCAACTTATGTACATAAAAAAAAAAACTTCGTTTCATGGCCGTCCGCAGCAGTCTAGAAATTTCAATAAAATGACAGGTTGTAAGCTATCACCATGCCAACATTAAAATATTTATGTCCAATAATTTTCACGTGATGCGCGAACGGAAAGACAAAAATTCAAACAGTTACGGATCGACCGTATCTTATATAATGTACCCGGCGAGTATTTATTTCCATAAATGTTCAGTATATAGATCTGAGTACATTACATTTAAAATAAATACATGCCTACTGACATACTACTTACATATATGTTGAATATCCACATATATATTATATACTTGACGGCCTGATTAGCGCAGTTGGTGATGTGACCAACCCTGCGTGACCCTGCTATATGTGCCGAGGGTCCCGGGTTCGAATCCTGGAAGGGACAAACTTTGTATGATGAGCAAGAATGCTTGTGTCTTTATAAGTAACACAAACTGGGTTCTACCCCAGTCCATTGTACGGTACCCATAATACAAGCGTTGCTTAGTGTGAGACCGTATAGTTGGTGTATTCGTCTGGTGATATTTGTTATCCCACTAATATTATAAATGTGAAAGTTTGGATGGATGGATGTTTGTTACTCAATCACGCCAGAACTGCTGAACGGATCTGGATGAAATTTAGCACAGAGATAGATTATAGTCAGGAATAGCACATCGGCTACTTTTTATCCCGGTAAAATGTATGGTTCCCGTGGGATAGATTTGTTTTAATTTTTTATAGAGCAAAGGACCGACATGATTTTTTGCTAGGTAGTGGTAGTTTAGGGGAAAGGAGATACTTTTCAATCGCGGGTAACACCGCGGGGCGCAGCTAGTTTATTATAATTATTAATCTCAATTTGTAATTATTTTTTTGTCTATTTATAACGGCATTACATTTTAGTACATGAAACTTTCTTTGAATTTAAAAGGTACCGATGATTTATTATTAGACATATCGGGATACCTAAGGGTTGTAAGTCTAAAGGGTCTAAGTGCCAATTTTAATTTTTAGAGATATAACAACAAAAAGTTGCTTGGCTTGGCACATAGATCGTATTTTTGTAATAATATATATATTTTTTTTTTTTGGCACTTGGACCCTTTAGAATTACAACCCTTCTATTGATGCAAACGAGCTATGTTTGCAAGGTGACGTAGTTTCTTGTACCTAACTACTAATGTCGTTGACTTATTCCTAGCACAAACACCTACCCAGGTACCTACCGATGTTGCGGGCGAGCGGGAGAACTAACGGGAGTACTGATTTTATTTAGAATTTATTTGTGTTCATAACGCATCCAAACGAGACCAGCATTAAAATTATAAGATTACATTCAGTGCCAGATTAAGCCAGCGCAGGGTCTGTAGCATTTGCTTGGGGCCTGTAGCAAATGCGACGGGCCTGTAGCAAATGCGTGGGGCCCGTAGCAATACGCGTAGTCTACGCGTAGCCTACTATAACTTCTACGATTTTTCATTAGATGGTAGGTGGTGTACAATACCTATCTTACCAACATGCAAAGGCGCGAGGCACCCAAGGCGCGAGGCTCGTAGCATTCGCTAACTCTTGCTATATAGCTAATCTCGCACTGCTCACATTGCTAGCAGGTAACCCAACAATTGAGAATAACAAACCTGTCAGTTACGAAAAACCCTGCAATTAACAAATCGGCCTTTAAATGCTACAAATGCGGTAGGCAAAAAAAAAACAAAGAATCCAACTGCGAAAAAACTTAACTGAAAAGAGAAAAACAAGCTCAAGAATCTCGTTTCAATGCATGATTGCAATGAATGCATAATTCCATGCAGTTTGTTCGACACCTACTTGGATGTTATTATAAAGTCTTTCCGGTGGGGAAACACATTACCCTATTTCTGGTGCATTCGGGTAAAAAGCGGTTGTATGCAAGTCTATGATCGTATTCGCAACCAATCATGAGTACCTAGGGCTAGATTTACAACGTAATGTTTTTTAGTTAAAGTTTTGAGTTAATGGAGTAGAATTAAGGTAAACAGGGGGGGGGGGGGGTTCAAACGCCTCGCATGGCAACACACTAGAGCCTAATTCTTTTGTAATAAACCTGGTAATTAAAAATAGAGTAAAAAATTAAAGACAAGCCCGCTGAGTTTCTCGCCGGAACTTCTCAGTTCGGGTCACGTTCCGATACGGTAGTAGAGTTAAGAAAAATATAACGTAAATGAAAATTTGTGAGTGTCCCCGTAAGCATATACGAAATGTATGATTTGACTTCGACTTTGACTTTGAAAATCCTCCCTGAAATGATAGTACAGCGTTTTATACATAGGTACTTTTTAAAGTACTTCTTCTCAGTCGAGGTCGCGTTCCGATCCGGTTGTAGAGCTAAGGAAAAAAAAATTAATGACAATTAGTAAGTGCCCCCGTAGGCCTATACGAAATAAACGATTTGACTTTGACTTTAACTTTGAGTATTTTAGACTCTTTTTGTTGTTGTTGCTTATTGTCTCTGGACCAGAGCTTTGAGTGGAATTAATTCGATCGTTCAATGATACGTAATGACGTCAGACTGCGTCTTTGCGTATAATCCGTATCACGCATCAGCGGTTGTTTACAAACCGTCTGCGAACACGTCTGTCATGTGAGGGTGCGATGCTTCTCTTGGTTTTGTGTGACGGGCATTAAAAGTTAAGCTGATAAGTATAGTCTGACGTTTACTGCATAATCCGCTCCTACAATGGGGTAGAACACAGTGGCGTAGCTATTTAAACAAGGGCCCGGCGCCAAAAATAAAACTGGGGCCCTATTTAAACTAAACTAAATACTTTAAACGTGCAAAATGACTTCATCATCAGCCCATGCAGGGCATAATAAAACACAGCTAGTTACTACTAGGTATCATTTTTAACGCAACGCATAATATTTAATCGTACTTCGTAAGTTAGAAATTTTTGGCATTTCAAATCAAGCCGTTTTACCCCGCCCCGCCCAGCCCTATGATAGATACGTCACTGGTAGGAGAGGATTATGCAGTAAAATAAACGTGATCGGGCTTAGATCAGAGTAAAGTTGTGTCCCCAGTCAGAGTTTTGCTGAACACATTACAGCACAGCCCTACCACGTTTTATTAGAGCAGAGACAATGCTTTTGTGTACAGCAGAACACGGGCTGACGTGAAATCTAATATGACGCTCTAGGTGAAGGTAAAGTCAATCGTATTTACTAAAACATAAGGCGCATTCAAATGTATTACCTGCATCGTGCGCTCTCCCAACTTTACTATATAGCTCGACGTAGCATTCTAAAGGCTACGAAAGGATACGATTGTACTACAAGAGCTGCTACGAAAACTATATGCCACCTGGATTTTATAATAATAGAATAAAAATGTAGCGTTTTGTATCATACCCTTATTAAGTATATAATAAACATTAGACGTTATGTTGATGTTTTTTTAAATGCAATGAATCATAGAACATGTGAAAAACTCATCACTATATGGCACTCACTTCGTGCTTCGATCTTTCACCATGCCTACTCAGTCATTTGCTATGTGATTATTGGGGAAATAATATTAATGTTTTTTTAATTACTGATTTTCCTTAATTAACGCTGTAGCACTGAGATATGGGAAGGCGTGGCTACTTGACACAATTATTTCATTTACAAAAGTAATATGTAAACGTGAGAACCAGCCATTTGAACTTGTAATGATAATATACTTACAGTTAGTAATTTTTTGGAACAGCTGCTAAAGTCTGATTAGCCGTTCCTAAATTGTTCTCACATACCCATAACAATGTACTGTTCAAAAATGTAACGGATTTTTTAAAAGGAGCAACCATGAAGTTTCTTGCCCGTTCTGCTCCATAGGAACGGCAATCCGAACGGGTGGTAAAGTTGTAGCTTAGCATTTTGCAACTATTATGACGATTCATAAGTACTGTACTTAATGGTTTACATGAATAAAACATATTCTGATTCTATTTTCAATATCTAATGGTTTGGTGACATTTTTTTGGGACCGCCCAGTTTTTGCGTTCGTCTATTGATATTTATTTCTTATGTAAGTAGATGTTTATGAAGCTCGGACACGCTTTCAGAATCTGTAATGTTAACATAGTTAACTAATATAATTTCTTACCAACAGATGGTAATTAACGAACCGATATTGTAATATAGACTCTCATTACCTATGACTCACACACGTGACTGATAAGACGTCATCCACGATTTTAAACGGTTCGTTAGTGACACTTTTCAATGCAGCGTATAAAGTAAGTACGTAAGTATTTAAAAAATAATACTTGTCAACATAACGCATGCCTATTGTTTTAAAATCTTAAGCTGCGTTCAGGCAACTAAAATAACCATTTTCACGAAAAATTATAATTTCCATTTTAAATTGATGCTTTTAAAAGTATAAGTATGTAAATACATTAACAGACACAAATGCAATAACTCTATGGTCTGAAACTAAGCAGCAAGTAAAATGGAAATTTCCCATAAAGGGATAGATATTATGGGGTCATATTATGACCCCATAATATCTATCCCTTTATGGGAAATCGTCTGAGCGAAACATATGGAGGCGGAAAAATTCAGAAATGTACGTGCTCCTACGGTGATACCAGACGTCATGGTGTTTTATAGGGATAAGATAAAGCTACCCATAGTATCATACTCATCCAACCACCCAACTCCCCATTATGTGCCATCGTACGGGTCGTGTAGTGGACCCATCTTTACCATAATAAGAAAATTACGAAAAATATCATAGTCGAGAATTGTCCCGTAGCAACCGAATCCATCAAACTAGGTGGTCGATATACTCGTTAAGATTTATAGAATTAAGAGTGGTTTAAAGTTATATGTTTGTGCATTGAAATAAAACTATTTTTACGAATTTTATTGCGTTTTTATTATGTTTTTTACATTCCCGACGTTTCGGCTGTTTTATACAGCAACCATGGTCATAGGAGGACTGAGATGTTAGACGTCCTAGTGTCCTAGTGTCATAGTTAGAACAGGGATACCCTCATATTTAGTAGGGAACGTAAAAAAACATAAAATAAACGCGATCAAAAATCGTAAAATTAGTTTTGTTTCAATGTGTAGAATTCACGTAAATATAACAAATCAATATTTATGTTTGTGCGTTATTCCAGTAAACCACATTCTCACCTTACTCATTTAAACAAACCATCTACGCCCCAAATTTCCAGTCGGTTAGTTGGTGACGAGATAAAACTATGACATTTCCTTAACAAATGTTGGCAAATTTGTTTACAGATTTTCCAAGGCGCACCGCATACATTGTATATATGTCACCACGATAAAAGTGTTTGTTAATATTTATGTTAATCTGCGGAAAATATTTTTGAACAACAGGACTATGATTGCAAAACGCAATTAGCATGGTGACCTGGGCCCAATCTTGATTTATCTAAATATAAGTACTTAGTAATTAAACAATGCATTAAGCCTCAGGCTAACGACTGTTTACCATAAAGAACTAGACCTAACATCATCGACAAGACACCTATAAATACAAGGTGTGACCATAGTGTAGGTTGTTAAGATCACATTACCAAAAAAAAATCCCATTCATTACAAATAAAAAGAAATCACCACATCCTGATTGCGTGATGGAACGTCTCTATGGTTCGTAAACATAAAAAAAAACAAATACCATTAATTACTTTTAAACCATTATTTGTTATATTAACGTGATCGGTATGACCTACTCGTTGACCCCTTATTTTTTTACACTATTTATGTTACAGCTTTGATATGTTGCAGTTAAAACTCTTAACCAGTCAAAACAAGTTTAGACTGAACAAGTTTGTCAAAAGTAGTTTTGACCGGTTAAGAGTTATGACTTCAACATAAATAAATTAAATTATAAATATTTCCAGACGAACACACCAAGTATACGGTCCCACACTAAACGACGCTTGTATTATGGGTACCGTACAATGGACTGAAGGCGAACACAGTATATATTACTTATATATATATATTAAACATCCATGACTTGGGTACAAACATTCGAGCTCATTGCACAAAGTTTGTCCTTACCGGAATTCGAACCCGGGACCGTCGGCACAGAAAGTAAGGTCACTACCAACTGCGCTAATCAGGTCGTCATATATACCTACCTAAGTTTATCCCTCTTGCTGAATGGTGGCTATTTTATCAATGAAACACGAGATATTTTTTTTCTTTATTTTCATTTTAAAACAATAGAATCTACAAACGTATGACTTTGATTGACTTAAAAATAAATTCAGATCATAGAAACAAAATTTAAGTAAATCGATTATGTAGCTATTTCCTCTATTTTTTTACTGACCTCATTTAAATAATAATAAATACTTATGTACTCATATGATATTCAGAAAAAATCTATAAAAAAATGGATTTGAGTCTCACACAGACGGATGGACAGCGAAGGGTTCTTATAAGTGTTCAGTTTTTTTCCTTTTGAGGTACGGAACACTAATTAACCAAATGAGAGTGTTGGACAAATGTATGTATGTAATGTAGCACAATTTATATATTTACACACATTTTACGTACGTACCAGCTTATTGGTTTGTACAATCGCAAATATTAATATGGGACCCATTTCCCTTATATTTTCAATGACAATGATAATTGCTTAAATGAAAACCTTAAATGGTTCCCAAATTAAGGTCCGCGACTGTACTAGGTACCCACCATTTGGTTGTTTGGTGTGATTGGTTATGCTAACGGTTAATTATTTAGTATTTGAGATACGAGTAAGTACCTCCTAGGTAGGTTGACGAAGCTTTATTTCTAAAAAATAAATTCATTAATAATATGTTAATTAACTACATGTTTTTTTTTAATCAACCCTATAAGGACTACAGTTCGGTTAACATTTGGCACATCAATCGAATATTCGGCCGAATACTAAACATGAAACTATGCCGAATAAGGAATAATGCAGATGGAGTATCGCGAACAACATGTAGCGACCTCTTCAACCGCGCCACATGCTACACAGATGGCGCTGCAGACGCATTCAGAACAATTGAGAATTCTCCATACAATCCTGAAACGCGCTATGAGAGTTTTCGGAGCACGTAACATATATACAAGATCCCGACAATGACCGTTGGGGCATAGCGGCCGCCCTGCCAGGCATACCATTGGCAACCGAT
Organism: Pheosia gnoma; assembly: GCA_905404115.1. Lineage (NCBI taxonomy): Eukaryota > Metazoa > Arthropoda > Insecta > Lepidoptera > Notodontidae > Pheosia > Pheosia gnoma. Next base: position 2,179,032 of record FR989916.1, read on the forward strand.
TTGTGTATAGTACAATCGAATTACATACTCTATGTAAGGACTATTCGCGTGCACTACACCAATTATTTTCGACTTTGTGCTTCAATGTTGTTCGCGACACTACGTCTATATTATTCCTTCGACTAAGTAAGAGAACAAGGACTTAGTTACTTACCAAGAAAGACCAATCTGCCTCTCAGTAGCTTTTCAACGAGTCCACTTAAGGGATCTTAGAAGGTACAAAGTTATTTAACTTATCTTCAACGAGTCCACTTAAGGGATCTAGAAGGTACAAAGTTATTTAACTTATCTTCGCGCAATGGAATAGCGACGAATCGTTATTTTATTGTCCGTTATCTTAATGGGTGAAGGCTCATTATGTTTAAAAATAATTAACTTGTTTTTATTATCACGACAAGAGGTGTAGAGTAGGTACTTACCTGACGACCTGATTAGCTGAGTTGGTAGTGGCTCTGCCTTCTACGCTGAGCGTCCCAGGTTCGAAACTTTGTGTCATTAGCACGAAGGTTTGTACCCGAGGCATGGTTGTTTAGTATCTATGTGTGTATTATTTATACTGGATTCCATACGGCACATATAATACAAGCGTTACTTAGAGTGGGTCCGTATAGTTGATGTGTTCGTTTGGCGATATTATACCAAGGCACCTATTTACCTAAAAGGTAGAAATAAAATGAATGTTTTTTGTATGTTTAAGTTAATACCTACTCACCGTCTACAGAATGAATCAGAAACAGTACACTAACCTAATAACCTGTGCTCCTCCTTAGAGAATTTGCAATCATTACAATTTCGATATATGATAAATAAATAAAAAAAACAACTGTCATTAACGTATAAAGAAAAACGTTACGGCGCGTTACATAGGAGGGGAGGGGGGGTCAAAAATCTTCAAAAATTGCGTTACGTAATACTTGAACGCTCCCTAATGAATAGTCAAATAAATGAAACATCTTTTTAAAAAGATCTAACAGTTTATTGCCCGTTCTTCTCCATAGGAAGGGCATTTCGAACGGGTGGTAAAGTTTGTAGCTTAGCATTTTGTAACTATTCTGACGATTCATGAGTACTGTACTTAATGGTTTACAAAATGCAAAAAAATGGTTTAATAAGTAAACATTTTAGCTATCGCTCGACTCATTTCCATTTTCGTTCTTATTCGAGTAGATTTCAGGTTCTATTTACTGAACATACAAGTGTCATTCTGTTTGTTTGATATCATTACGAAATGGTGGTAATGTAACGGTGGTTTACCTCGACGAAAATAAATTAAATACTGAGGTATGTACTTATCGTAGATGAATGAAGTCAGTGTCTCTAAAAACGAGCAAGTAGGTAACTGGGGTGGTATATTTAGTACCTACCTACTATAATTAATACCAACAGGAGTAGTTATATTTTGTAAAATTGACAAATAATCAGTGTGTATACAAATTAATTACTACCTACCTATTTACAAACTACATAATATAAATTAAAAAGAGTATAGAAATTATTAAATAAATAAAAGAGACACGTCTACAAAATATCAATGTATTTATTTAGTGGTAAAGAATCATTGCGACAACATGAGTAGGTACACAATTATAACGGTAAGCTTAACTAAATAATATATAATACAATTTACAAAAACAACAATTCTTATATTTGGTGTTTTATGGCCGCGGGACGAAAGCAACTTATTTTGCCGTTTACGAGAAATGTCGCGATAAAAAAAACCAATACTTAAGTTGGTTGCTTGTTCTGTCGACTTAGAGATTGAATTTTCCGAAACATAATAATAGTAAAATAATATAATAATAGTAAAATAAGGAGGATAATATGTCACATGCTAGAATTCAATCAACGTTAAAAATACTAGCTAGGGTACCACTACTTTCTAGTAATGCAGTCCGTCCCGCGTCTTACGAAACATACATCAACCATTTTTAAAAAATATGCCTTACACATACCTATGGCTACTATCGAAATGCTACAAAATATATAAATAAACATTTTTATCTTTGATCTACTTGCATACACTAATCACTACTTTATTTATACCTTAGATTAGACGAAGAAATAAAACAAATCGACTTGCGTTTATTGTGACTATATATGTTGTCCGTGACGTTCCGTCTGTATTATTTCTTCGTCCGAGATTTATACATAACAAAACAAATTACCTACGTCATCAATTCTGTTGTTGCAATTATTAATAACGAACCCGAAATGTATCCCAGGCAAACGAATCCCCGCCCTCCCTCTCTAAAAAATCTATCTCAAAATCCACTGGGCGGCTTTTAATAAAACTTGGTAGGTATTGAAATAAAACTAATTTTGCTGATTTTATCGCGATTATTTTATGTTTTCACGCTCCCGACGTTTCCGCTGCTTTACAGGAAACATAGTCGCGGGAGGACTGAGGCGTTTGTCGTCCTAGTGCCATAGTTCGAACTATGGTACCCTCATATTTATTTATTGCTTTCAAATTGCTACTTATAAAATAATATGATATAGCTACAAAAACTTCATAATATCAATACTATAATCTTCTTAATAGTACTTAATGATAAATAGCACATACAACAAAAACTCATCTGTATCTTCCCTATTTGTATATTTGGTGCTATATATGGCCGCGAATGGTAAAAAAAGGCTGGAGGTATATAAAGTTTGAGGGTAGGCAGCTCGATGCAAGTTTTGCCAACCATACAGGGCGATTCAGAAAGGGTATACCCTTGAATCTGCGTTTTTTTGCGCATTTGTAATGATGAAGTACGATACATAAAGTATTTGAAGCAAGAAATCAAATAAGATTTTATATTATAAAACTAACTTTGTGCAAAATATAAAAGAAATATGTTTCTTCATAATACGTTGTTCCCTCACTTGTCTCACTTAGGGGTCAAATTACCACAAAAGCTTACTTTGTGAACTTCTAGGGTACTTAAGGAATATATTCTCACAAATATCTAGGTCCACCGGCTTAGTAGTAGTAGGCGTAGGCGTAGTCGAAGAGAAAGGTTATCAAATTTATTTTATTTTGTGAAAAATGTGTTTCTTTGAAATATAATGTGTAATATTGATGGAATATTGACCAAAATTTTTTATTAAGTATGATATACCTAAATGACAGCCGAGTACTCTAACGAAACTCAAATTTCAAAACGGATTAAATTTAAAGTATTATACAAGAAAAAAAATCTGAAATGATCTCTTCTCAATTCACTTCGGTCTGAGTGTTACTATAGGATCGATCCCAGACCATATTATAGTTGGGTACCTATACAAACATTGATTAGTTGGGGACCATTATGTAGTGTGTTAGTTGATTCGCGATATTGATTTATCAAAAATATATTATGTTCCTTATAAGCATCATTTCAGTGTGATTGGTAAAAAGTAGCGTTAAATATAGTGTAATGTTTAGTAATTATGTGAGCAATTTTTTTTATTACATAAAATGGTAACATTGTTTAAAAATGGTGGGTGTTATCGTAATGATAGGTCCTTTAAATGGGGCAACTCTTTAAAGCGATGTAGTTGCGATCCTAACGCGGTGTACAGTAGCTGTTAATTTAGTTTAGTTTAGTTCTCATCCATTTCGAAAACCAGAATCCTCGGCACAGAAAGCAGGGACACTCCCAATTGTGCTAATCAGAGGGCTTACCATGAATTATTAATACAACTCAAATCTGGTGGATTATTTTAAATAATTCACAATCGGTATCGGAAACAGATTTGAAAGTTTCCGCTGTTGGTGTCGTTCCCGACTAACTTTCCGACGGAAACTTTTTGAAAAAACGAATTGGTATTTCCATCGAGAGACGGCAAGACGACGGTGGTGGTGGTAGTGGTCTAATATACTGAGTTCGCCTCCAGTCCATTTTACGATACCAATAATACAGCTGGTGTGTTTGTCTGGCGATATTTAATTAATACTAGCTTTCCCGGCAGTCGTTATGCTGTCAAAAAATACTTTCGTTTTTCCAGAATTTTCTGGACAACTTTTTCAATGTTTCCTTCCCAATAAACCTGATTCAGACTATTACAGACATTTTAAAAAATAAATTTACCAAATCTGTTCAGCCGTTCTCAAGTAATGCGCTTACTAACGAACACATTTATGATATACATCTATTTATTTACTGCGCGTTCCGTTTCTTAGGTGGCGGCGTTGGCGCCTTATCAATGGCCGTGGTGTTCCTCCTATGCGACGTGGAACTGTACAGGAACGAGCCCCGCGGTATGTACACTGTATCGTAGTTGAATCTGGCGCGTGCCGAGTTCGAGTCCCCGTTGTTGTTGTTGTCGTTATCGGCATCTGAGGGTCTGGTGTTGACTTTTCTTGGCAGCGGCGGTGGTTGCTCGTCTTCTTCCTGGTTCGAGTCGGTGGTACCTACACGGAGGAAGAGGAATTTAAAGCAGTGAAACCCAACCTTCATTATTTAACGAGGATCGCGGGTTTAAGCCCCGGCGTGCACCTCTGGTATTTTTGGATTTCAATTGCAAATCTCGTTATCAACCATCATTATTACTTGCTAAACGGCGAAGGAAAACATCGTGAGGAAACCTGCATGTCTGAGAGAACCCCTCGATAACACGTGTGTAAGTCCGCCACTGAGCCAGCGTGGTGGACAATGGCCCAATCCCCCTCGCGTTGAGGACAGGCCAGGGCCCAACAGAGGGATATTAAAAGGGCTACCTACACCCTAACACAGTGACAAATAAATTACAAACTTTTTTTTTTTTATACATTATACGCAAGTATTTGATCTCGATCACACCTGATGGTAAGTGAAGATGAGATCTACGATGGAGCATACTTGCCTAGGTAGGAAGGCGGCAGTAGATCGAGACGCGACATTCACTAGGCACATGCAGCGCAACTGATCTGACCCGCCATCCATGAATGGCAGCACCGAACATCATGCCGGAACACGGCTAGGCCGCTTGGCGACACGGCTTTGTTCAGTGGGTGGTGACTAACCACGGCCGAAGCTTACCACCAGTAGAGTTGTCACCTAGTTGGCACCACCCAGGGTCACGTGTAGGGTATCTCGAGGGTACTTAATTCTCCTACGGACGAAGGTGACTCGACCCCTAAAGTTATCTACTTACCCATAGAGTCTCTATTAGAAGGCGGGGCAGACGAAGTTATGATACTTGTTCGTTGAGACAGTCTACGTTCGCGTTCCGCTTCAGCCCGCGATGGCCGCTCCGTTATCAACTATGAGAGAGGGACCAATAGATTAGTAACATTATTACGTATGTCACAAGGTTCAATTTAGTAAAGGTTTAGTTAGCCATCACCAAGCATCAATGTGGTTCTAAGCCACATTTCCGTATTAGTTATACTGTTATTCAGGGTGATTAGAAGGTGTATACTAAACCTTGAAGCTGCGCTTTTAGCGAATTAGTCATCATTATATGAAATAAGAATGTCGCTATCGCGATTGTAAAATGTATATTGTGTTCCCAATAAAATGACAAAAGTGATTATTGTGATTTTTTTTTTAAATTGACTATTCAAAATTCTGACTTTACATAATGTCAGTCAAATACTAATTCAATCTTTATATACGCTCTCTGAATCACCTAAACATGGACCACACAATCATGGAATGATATAAAAATATGTACTACCATTATATATATCTACTTATTTCTAAGTAAGTAATCCCTAAGTCATCAAAAATATTGCGCAACAATAACGAAATATGTTGAATTTGAAAAATATATTAACTTTATTTTAACTCTACATCAAAATAATATAATAAATAATATCAATACATCGCATTGAAAACAATGTTATGTTACCAATAATTAATCTCCATAACGTATAATAGCCCCCTAATTTATAGACGTTCTATACATTTATCGAACATTATATAGCACCGCGGAAAGCGCGAAAACTGTTGCGCGCGTTACTATATGACGTCTGATAAAGTTATGGAACGTCTATAAATTTATAGATGTTGTATACATTTATCAAACGTTATGTAGCACTGCGGAAAGCGCGAAAACTGTTGCGCGCGTTACTATATGACGTCTGATAAAGTTATGGAACGTCTATAAATTTATAGATGTTCTATACATTTATCAAACGTTATGTACCACTGCGGAAAGCGCGAAAACTGTTGCGCGCGTTACTATATGACGTCTGATAAAGTTATGAAACGTCTATAAATTTATAGATGTTCTATACATTTATCAAACGTTATGTAGCACTGCGGAAAGCGCGAAAACTGTTGCGCGCGTTACTATATGACGTCTGATAAAGTTATAGAACGTCTATAAATTTGGGGTTTAGACTATCATGATAGCAAACATTTAAAATCTCAATTGCATAAAATATCTATAATAGTACGAAATTTTGAACAATATGCTTAACACTGTAGGGTCTACTTTATAAGAATAAGAAGTACCACTTAGTTGTCGGTGAGATCATATATAGATCCATTTTATTTCATCGCACCTCATTTCGTAAAGAAAGAAAGAAGAAGAATGCCAAGGTTAAAACAAAAAAAAAAGATAGTTAAAAAAACCTGATGCAGTGAGCACACAAGCACATACAAACATACATATACAGGATGTAAGAGGCATGGTGGCGAAAACTGTGGGTAAAGGTTACTTAAGGCCTATAATGAAAATATAGAAGTCATTATGTCGAAAGTCATGGGTTAAAACTATAGTAATTTTTGAGCGCGTAATGTATCGTACCCAACGCGATCGCAACGCAGCGCTCCCAGCAATACCCGACACTTGCGAATGACGAGCACGCTCAAGCGTATCGAGTTTTAATTTACATTGCAGGTTTAGGTCTAAATTAGTAACTATGTTTTTTTTTTATAAAATCACATTGACATAAGACTTGTATTATAATTTCATGCCAAATCAATTTACAAAATACTGCCAATAATGCGTATAATTTCATGAAAAGATCGACGAAAACGTCCAACTGTCCAACTAGGGGGTGGTCGGGGGTCCAGAATCATGAGTTGAATCCATAGTATAAGTTTTCGTCACGAAGCCACTTACACCCGGTATAATAGAAACCAAATACCACGTACCCGCATCCTGACAAAATGACAGATTACCTCTTGCCGCAGCTCTCTGAGCGGCGAGCCGGACGGCGTGTCGGACTGCGAGTTGTTGAGTGATATTACGCTGATGTTGCTGGGCGAGGTCACTATCGAGTTGTTGGCTGTCGGCGTGCTGGTGGCGGTGCCGTTGGGCGTTGTGTGTGTGGCGTACCATTGGCTGCCGCTTTGGGCGCCGACTTCGCTCTGTATACCAAAAAATATAGGGTGTTATGACTGTTAATGCGTTGATTATATCATTGTTTTTCCAGTGCTCTGTTTATTTATTTATTGCCGACTGACCATTTTAGTATACCATACCATTTATTTATTTTCTATCCAGTGACATTTCTATACGAGTACTGACCGACTGACCTTTCTAGTACGCCATTACATTTATTTCAACCGACTGACCTTTCTAGTACGCCATTACATTTATTTCAACCAACTGACCTTGCTAGTACGCCGTTACATTTATTTCAACCAACTGACCTTGCTAGTACGCCGTTACATTTATTTCAACCGACTGACCTTTCTAGTGTGTCGTTTATGTCTCTTTCTGGGTGAGGGTTGGAGTGTTCCAAAGTAGCTCGTTGTGCCGCTGCTGCTATACCTGTAAATATGTCATCCATTAATCCTGTAAATACTGTACACCCTTCGAATAGGAACTAACCAAAGCCTAATAATTACGGAGAACTCCATGATAATAGTATTCAATAGAATCAAAAGATTTGCGCATATTTTAATTTAGTTTTTAGTGTGATATTTATTTCTGCATAAATTAAAGATTCACGCATTAATGTAGCCGAGTACTGTCAAAACGGGTATGCTCTAAATCAGCCCACCCATTCTTGAGTTATAAATGGTGTAACATTTAAAAACTTAAAGAAGATAATTATCAAACGTCGGTATCGCGCGGTATCATTGCTGTGTGTTCTTATTATTTATTCCACTATGGCGATACTGTTGAATCGGAATCAGAATATTTTTTATTCATGTAAACCATTAAGTACAGTACTTATGAATCGTTACAATAGTTACCTAACAAAATGCTAAGCTATAACTTAACCACCCGTTCGGAATGCCGTTCCTATGGAGAAGAACGGGCAAGAAACTCCATGGTTGCTCTTTTTAAAAAGATCTGTTACATTATGGAGCAGCACATTGTTATGGGTGCGTGAGAACAATGTAGGAACGGCTAGGTTGTATAACATTACCTTGTTAGTGGATTGATCGCACTGTTGAAACTGAAAAATCTCCCTGTACTCTTGGTGGATGTGCTAGAAAGAGAAAAAAAACGGCATGAGAGCAAGAGTAAGAGCGATGGTAATATTTTTGCGTCAAATCTCATTAATCAAATTCCTAACACTGACTGACTGCCTAACAACGCGCAATCTAAGCCGGAGGACCTAGAGATTTGAAATTTTTGAGGGTATGGCTTAGTCCTCCATATGTTAAAGTTAATAGAAGTCTTATAGATTATTAGTGCGCCTCTAGGGAATCCTAGAGATGCCCTAAGGAGGGATTTTGGAAATTAGACCCAAAAGGAGGTTGTGCCGGAAAACGGAAAATCTTCGGATGGTATGCCTGGCGGGGCGGCCGTTATGTCCCCTATGGTTATTTTCAGGATTTTGTATATATGTTACGTGCTCCGAGAACTCTCATAGCGCGTTGCAGGATTGTATGGAGAATTTTCAATTGTTCTGAATATCGTCTGCGGCGCCATCTGTGTAGCTTGTGGCGCTGTTGAAGAGGTCGCTACAAGGTCAAAGATTTTTAAAACAAACTTTTTTTTTTAAAGTTACAACCGGTAATATGGCTAGTGCTGTAAATTTGTTCCAAGACTAGGTAACTCACTCGTTGCCAGTTGAAATATCGGACATTCTGTTACTGTTGTTGGCGCTTCCGGGATCCGTCATCAAGCTGTTTCTGAACGGTGTGCGCAGTTGGACTTCTGAAGAATCCACGTCTAAGTCACAGGTCTAGAAAAAAATGATTGTTTATATTTCAAAAACATACATATGTCATACATCATATACAAGAGGAAATTTGTGCGTCTATCCTAGTTTTGGGTTATATATAAGTTTGTGTGTGTGGGGTGAGGATTGTTGTAGACTATTGAATTTTATTGAATATTTTCACAGGGTAGTTTAGAAAGGGGATACTAAGCCTCGACCCCTCGCTTCATTGGCGCTTTTGTAATCATTATGTAAAGTCAGAATTTCGAGGCGTCAATTTAAAAAAGCCGTTTTATTCACTAATAATCACAAATTTAATTTTGTCTAAAACCATTTTTTTTTAAATCCACATATAGAAATTCTGATTTCAAACATAATGATTACAAAGGCGCCAAAGAAGCGCATATTCAACGCTTGATGTGTACTTTCTGATTCAGCTATATAACCTATAATTTACGATTCACATCAGTGAAATAGCAGGAAAGAAATGTAATACAAGAACAGCTTAAAAATGCCCTTTATCCACGCAGCTACACGATTCTTCAACATGGAAGCGAATAAAAAGCGTTGTAATGGATATTTAAGTTTACTTTTGGTCTCGAATCTTCTCATACGATGTGCGGTTCACATTCTGTTTTCGCCGTCTAGGTCCACTGTAAGGGTCGAATATGTAAAGAATATTACCTTCCGACCGTACCGCTGGTGTACATGTTGCTGACGCCTTCGGAAGCACTGCATCAGATGCGCGTGGAGGTCGTCGATGTCGGACGTGGCGCGGGACTCGTGCACATCCAAACCTGACAAGCGAAATATACACGGTATTCCCAACAGCTGTCGTAGCTCTAACGTGCTGATATATTCCTAGCTTGTTCCCATTTCTTTATCGTAATGGGAGTCGGCTTCCAGGCCTGATTTGGCTGAATACACGGAGTATTGAAATAAAACTATTTTTAAGGATTTTATCGCGTTAATTTTTTGTTTTTACGTTCCTGACGTTTCGGCTGCTTTACAGCACCCATGGTCACGGGAGGACTGCGGTGGTTCACGTCCTAGTGTCATAGTTTTGAGTCGCAACAAAAAATGAACGCCATAAAATCCTTAACAATAGTTTTATTTCAATGTGAAGTATTCGCGTAAATATAAGAAATCAATACACGGAGTATATTCATAGTATATCTCCTGACCAAGCTTACACTTTAATTCTCAGTCCAAAGCTCTAGCGTTATCACGATGGGCATGGCCTCGGTCGGCAGTCGTCCTTTTAAACGCACGCTCGTATTCGCATTCCAGTTTATTTTTTTCCATTAATTAGGCCTTTGCTGGTGTTAGGCCGGTGGATGCGTGCGGCGGAGGACCGTGATGTGTGGAAATCATTGGGGGAGGCTATGTTCAGTACTGGACGTCTTTCGACTGATTGATGTATGGAATGAATAAGGGGGCACTATGTTTTTCTTAACTCTAGTACTGAATCTTAACTGAGAAGACCCGGCAAGAAACTCAGAGGGATTCTCTTCTTTCAAAACTTTTAATTCGCCATTTCTAGATATTATTATTGTATTATTAATAATAATATAGCCAGACAAATATATCAAATATACGATTCCACACTAAGCAACCTTTGTATTATACGTACCGTACAATGACTGGGAGCGAATATAATACTCATATAGATATTAAACATCCATGACTCGGGACCAAACATTCATGCTTATCACACAAAGTATGTCCCTACCCGGATTTGAGTATGTGACCCTCAGCGTAGAAGGCAGGGTCACCACGAAATGCGCCAATCAGTAGAGTAAGCAAGAACTTGTAATTCGTAACTGTCACTGACATACTTATTGGACTGCCTGATTAGCGCAGTGGTAGTGACTTTGCTTTCAGCGCCGAGGGTCCCTGATTCCAATCCTGATAGGGAACAAGCTTTGTGTGATGAGCACGAATGTTTGTATCCGAGTCATGGATGTTTAATATGTATATAAGTATTATATACTGAGTTCACCCTCAGTCCATTGTACGGTACCCATAACACAAGCGTTGCTTAAAGTGGGACCGTATAGTTGGTGTGTTTGTATGGCGATATTTATTATTATTTATTTATGAAATCTGTCGTGTGAGAGAGATGAAGACATTCACTTAACCTAAACGCTGCGTAAAAAGTATGACGCTTGAGGCACAGGTTTTTTAGTATAGCCTTGGATGATCAACGTACCGAACTTGAGCAGCGGTATCTGGTCGGCGATGAGGTCCTTGAGCTCCGCGAGCAGCGGCGCGAGGTGCGGGTGGCGCGCCTCGTACGCGGCGGTGAGGAACGCGCTCTCGTAGTTGGCCACGCCGCCCTGCACGGCCGCGTCCAGGATGCCTGCGCACGCGCACATCCGACGACTCTACAATGCTACTCCTTGCACCACGCCGCCCCCCGCCCCCCCTCCCCCGGCTCTAGGTTCTATATATCACACGCGGCGCAGGGAGCCGGTGGGTGCAAGTTGCGCAGAACCGGGGTGGTGGAAGTCATTGGCCCCGGAGGCCGAGAGGGTGGGTAGATTCCACATTCCCCGATGCTACTTAATAGCATTCCAGCAGTCAACCTTAACTTAGACTAGCAAACTACGCAGATATTATAGCACCTTGTGTGCTATAATATCTGCGTAGTTTGCTAGTCTGTGTGAGCAAACACAAGTCCATTTTTTCTCTCACACTTATACAGCCTTTCCCAAAGTGGGCGATAATGCCCCCATGTGGGCGCTGCAGGCCTAAAGGGTAAGAGACCCAGAAAAAAATGGGGGCGTTGTATAGAGGCTTACCATAATTAATTTAATTTGAAGTTACAGTGGTTTTTAAGTAGGTGGAAAAATGGGGGCGCTAAAAAAGTAATTCATTCTCAAATTGGGCAGTAGACAAAATAAGTTTGGGAGCCCCTGCTCTAATAGACGGATGGGACGGCAATCCAACACGACCGGGGAGAGATCAGCCGCAGTACCGACGCCTTTACGTGCTCTCTGAGACACGAGCGAGTGATAATGACGGTTGAAAATGAGATTCGCACAACAAATCCAGAACCCGCGATCCTCTTTACCGACGCAAGCGATCTGCCAACTTGGCTATCACTGCACCGTATGTGTGGTCGATTTTAAAAAATAAATTGTGATCGCAACAACATGAAAATTGGGTTACTTTAAGTATTTTTTTATTTTTTTTAAGGTTACCAGTAAGCCTCATGGTGAGCGGTTGTAGCGGCGCGTCCGGCGACCTCGTCTCCAGCACCAGGGACTTGAGCCGGCGGTTGGTGTCGCGCAGCGACTCCACTGCGGCTTCCAGGGGCGACACGTTATACGTGCGCTGGCTGCGAATCGGGAACCAACGGAGTATACCTGGGAATAATTTCGTTTTAAACATACATTGAGATCTTTTTCGGCGGTAAGTGGAACAGTGGTGTTATCAATGTTGTTTTATATTCCGAGAATTATGTTTCTTTAATATATTATAATGTGTACTATTAGTGAGATATATACCATTGTGTTGAAATAAAACTAATTTTACGTATTTTTTCGCGTTTATTTTATGTTTTTTACGTTCCCGACGTTTCGGCTGCTTTACAGCAAGCATGGTCACGGGGGGACTGAGGTGGTTGACGTTGAAAATTAGTTTTATTTAAATGTGTAGTATTCGCGTAAATATAAGAAATCAATATGTGATACCATTGTGTGTTCAAAAACATGCACGAGTTGAAGAAATTGAAATAAAAAAGTATATCAAGACTTTTTAAGTTCTCCCAAGATGTTTGGAAATTTTTCAGTAAAGTATCCACAGCTTTTCATCAGTATAGCTGTGGATACTTTACTGGAAATTTATTACAGTAAGGGGATTTATTTAATCATCATCATCGTCATAAACATCATTATTATCATCAGGGGCACTTATATTTTAAATAACGAAAAAACATTGTACTTGACACTGGCACAAATGGCACTATTTTGTAGCCGATTGCCAACATAAAAATAAGAAGGAAACATTTAATAAACTAGGAAACTTTTAATAAAAAAAGTTGACTCAATAGACCGCAAACAACAACTAAATATGAGGGTACCCCAGTTCTAACTATGACATTGGGACATCTAACACCTTAGTTCTTCCGTAACCATGGTTGCTGTAAAGTAGCCGAAGCGTCGGGAACGTAAAAAACACGCGATAAAATTCGTAAAATTCGTTTTATTTCAATGTTGAGCGCTAGTTTCTGTACTAAATATATTATACCAATTCACTATGCATTGTGCCTATAGCAGTTCTATAATCTCAATAGTATTGATGTAATAGCTCTGATATACGAGCAGACGGACATGGCGAAACAATTAAGGTTCCTAATTGGACTACGGAACTTTAAAAAGTATATTATAGGCTCACCTGGCAACTTGTCACTAATTTCCAATTCTGTCCGATCCAACCATAGTGTTGCGAAGTCGTTCTTTTTCGATAGATCGTCGTTCGAACCGTCCAGTGACTCTTCTGTAAATAAATATTTTAAGATGTAGTATGTACACCAAGCCATGTAACAATGTAATCCACAATTTTTTTAATGACGGCCTTATTAGCCTAGTGGGTATTTGTTTGGAGTACCTTTTTACACCGTACCTGCTTTGTGAAAAGGCCTGGAGAACTCGAACTTGTCAACATTGTTGTGTTTATAATACTGCAGTATTTGTTCAGCGATCGGCTTGCCGGATAGCCGCTTGAGTTTATCACTCATCACCGGCTTGACCGCGTTTATTTGTAGATCTGATATTGTGATTGTTAAGAAAATCTCTCGTGACCACGGTTGCTGTAGAGCAGCCGAAACGTCGGGAACGTAAAAAACATACAATAAACGCGATAAAATTCGTATGATTAGTTTTATTTCAATGTGTACTATTCGCGTAAATATAAGAAATCAATGCAGCAAAATTGAGGTTGCAAATACAGACGAAGAAATAATATAGACGGAGTGTCCATAAAACCAAGCTGATTTGTATAGTACACGTGCATTAAGTTCTTACCTACACGCGAATGCGCTTACACTACAAAACTCGGCTCGGTTTTTCTGCTTCAATGTTGCTGGCGACACTCCGTCAATTATTTTTTTTTTCGTTTATCTATACAAATAAATAAAATTGGAGTGTCTGTTTGTAATATTAAAATAACCGCTTTTTAGTTAGTGCATTTGGATGTATACACGGTACATATACCAAACCAACCTTTTTTTTATTTCGGCTAATCTCTGAAATGGCAGGACCAATTTTGACGGGACTTTCACTGGCAGATATCTCATGTAACATGGAGTAACTTAGGCTACTTTTTTTTAGAAAACCTTTTTTGTTAAATACCACGCGGACGAAGTCGCGGGTAACAGCTATGTGCAACAGTATGTTATAAAAGGATACATTGTCCATCGGACTCGGTGATCTCCTCGCCGGGCGGGTCCAGTTTGGTCAGCACCTCGGCATCGGGCCACACGTCCAGTAGCCTGTCTTTGAACTCCTGCAGTTGCTCGTATTCGTTGCCGCGGTAGATGTAGCCCTGGGAGTAGATACATTAGCGATTAGCGCAGTGGTAGTGACTCTGCTTTCTGCGCCGAGGGTCCCGGTTTCGAATCCTGGTAGGGACAAGCTTTGTGTGATGAGCACGAATGTTTGTACCCGAGACATGGATGTTTAATATCTATATAAGTATTATATACTGAGTTCGCCCTCAGTCCTTTGTACGGTACCCATAACCCAAGCGTTGCTTAATGTGGGACCGTATAGTTGGTGTGTTCGTATGGCGATATTTATTTTTATTTTATTTTTAATGTTCATGTTAACACCCGTAGCCTTGGGTTGCAGCAAGTACCGCCCGATGTAGTCGGCATCTCCACGGCTATACAATTGCAGCTAGAAATTGCTACAAAGCTAGCCGGTTTGCGAGCACATAATAACAGAATACCTACACATTATGTATCTATAATGGTTTTTTTGGGATATAAATTTTTTGGAGGTCCTAGTTAGTAGTTTAGCGGAGTTATATCCAGTGTTGTTTTTTGAAGATGTTATTTTTATCTGATTCTATCATGGTGTTTGGGAATATAGGAACCACGTGGCATAACTTCAAACCCACGAGATATTTTATGTATATAATATCGCTTTAAAATACCTATCGCTAGAAAAAAGGACTTACATATTGCGTTCTCAACAACTTGGGGAAGCCTTTCCCGTGGTATATGACTCTGTAATACTCCGGGTGCGACCTCGGCGTCCGCAGCATTGCGTTGTACAAGCTGGCGAGCTGTGTGTGCAGCTCGGCCAGCGGCCCGTAGCCCAGCGCTTCTTCCTCGTACACCGATACCAGCTCCTTAACTATTTCTACAGCTAACTCCCACTGCCGACCACGCTTCAGGAGTTCAGCTATTTCTAGGTAAAGAATTTCCTGGGGAGACAATAGTGTGAATAAATGAAAACAAGGTTATGTTAGCACACATTTATATTATTAAGAAAAAAAATCGTAAGAATACATCAGCTGTCCGGTTCTAAACTCAGTAACCCTTGTTTTATGGGTATCGTGCAATGTAGTAAAAGCGACACCAGTATATAATTACTTATATATGATACGACCATGACTCGGGTACAAACATTCGTGTCAAGATTGCCCGTACTGAGATTCGAACCCGGGAGCCTCGGTGCAGAGAACATGGTCTAAGGTCGCTCACTAGCCCAACCAATTACAATTCGGCGGAACGTCAAAACGATGCGTTACATAACGGCGAACTTTAACCAGCCGCATTGGAAAGAGCGAAACGCAATTACAACATGGCTGATCAAAATCAGTGGATTCAATTGTTGGTTGTTCTGTTTATGGAAAATATTTTTCCAAAAATCGAATGATGCACTTTAATTTTTCTTTAAAATCGGTCTAGATAGTCTTATAAGCATTTTCAGCTGTTCCCTTTAGTTTCGGATATGGCCTTCAACACCCACTTGAAAAAAAAGACAGCCTGAGTTGTTCATAACTTTGATTAATTTGTGGCATAAAGCCAGAGACTAAAATCGTACCTTTAATTCTCTATGCGTGAAATGGTTGTCTTGTTCGAGGGTGGGATGTTTGAGCCGGTCTGGCAGCGTGTCGTGACTCCAAGCCAGTAACTTCGCATGCAATCTGAGGCACAGACCAGCCTCCGTCCATTGCTGGGCGGCGTTGTGCATCTTAGCCAGTTTATGGACGTAACTGTGAACAAAATTATTCTTTATGTACTCGTTACACGAAAAAGCAGTGATAGCTAAGTTGGTAGAACACTTGCATTGATAACGGGGGTTGCAGGTGCGAACCCCGGCTCGCACTTTTGCTTATCGCCCCCTCGCATTATGGGGAGGCTCGTGTCCAACAGTTGGGCCTTAAAAAGCGCCATTATTACTCGTGACACTGGCTTCAGAGTCTGCTAACGCAGTCAGCTCACAATGGTATTATTTTAACACATGAATCAGTAAGTTATACAGATCACGTTGATGTATAAAATGATTGTGTAAATTATGTTTTTTATTTTCATAAACAACAGTCCAGTAGCGTTGGGCCATGCGCTCAGTACAGGGTGTCATTTTTTTATAACCAACTGTTGGCCCTGTTCAATAATTTTTCACTATTATTGTTACACCTAATCATGTGAGAGAGATAGTTGGTCCTAATCTTGTGAGCTGATTATACTTGATTCCAGTAAGAGGTATGGCAATAACGCTATGATCTCTCCAGACGCTCGCGAACGCATGGGAAGAACTGGTGGAGGTGTCAGCCCCCAGTAGGTGTGCCCCATGTGCGGTGCGTACCGTATGTACATGTGGGGGCGCTCGATCTCCTGGTAGAAGTCGAGCACGCAGGTGGTGAGGTGCATGCGGTGCGGCGTGGCCGAGCGCAGCGCCGCCGCGCGGTACTGCAGCAGCGCGTCCAGCTGCCGCGCCGCCGCCGCCACCAGCGCCGCCGCGTGCGACCTGTCCCACACCGCCACCATTATTATATTGTCCTTATGCTCTTAAAGTACCTGCTTATAATTTTAGCGGCAATGCGTGTTCAAATCACGTCGGGGTCACTAATTTAGCGAAAAAGGGAAGATGGTATGCCTGGCGGGGCGGCCGCTATGCCCCAACGGTTATTGTCGGGATCTTGTGTATATGTTACTTGCTCCGAAAACTCTTATAGCGCGATTCAGGATTGTGACGTCAATTATCTATTGTTCTGAATGCGTCTGCAGCGCCATCTTTGTAGCTTGTGGTGCGGTTGAAGTGGTCGCTACATAATAATAAACTCAGCTATTACGTTCTCGACATAAATATCTACCCTCGCCTCAGAAGAATAAACGTCGCGGATATAATGACTCACTTTATGCACTTGTTGTATAACTATTTTCGTACTTCAGTATGCAGATTTGAAATATTATAATAATTTAATATAAAGAATGCAGGGTCACTACTAACTGGTAAATATACCGACGACCCTGGGGGTAAAATAAATTTGAGTTATAAAAAATATTATGGAATTAAAATAGTTAGTTATATTTTTTAAATGAACGTATTCAACATGACGCCATAGAGACGAGAGAAAACACAGAGTACCTTGTATATTGAGGGAATGTTGCACAGAATATTGTCCACCGACTGCGCTAATCAGGGCCCCAAGTCTGCTAACACAATCGATTCATAATCGAACAGCAACCGCATAGTAACTGCTCCCTTTGACAGATATTGTATGGGATATCTGACAAAAGTGACAGTTACTACACGGTTGCTGTTCGATTATGAATCAATTGTGTTAGCAGACTTGGAGCCCAGGTCGTTATCGCAGATGTACTGCTAACGCGCACGCAAAGCGCGGTGGGTACAACTAGTTTGTGTTACAAATACCTCAGAGCCCCGCTCGCAGCGCTGCAAAGCGCGCCGCACAGTGTGACGAACCGCGACCTCCACGCCAGATCACCGTAACCGCGCTCAACTAACACGTCCACTTTGTCGATCACCTCGCTCTCCAAGTCCTTTAGTGGACTCTCAACTGGAGACAATAAAATAAAATGACATCCATCTTCTCCATCCCGAAGTGGATATAATATCGTCAGACGTGCGGTCCCAAACTTCGCAACGCTTGTTTTATGGGTACCGTTCAATGGACTGCTAGGAGATAAATCCCACTAATATTATAAATGTGAAAGTTTGGATGGATGGATGGATGTTTGTTACTCTTTCACGCCAGAACGGCTGAACGGATCTGGATGAAATTTGGCACAGAGATAGATTATAGTCTGGAATAGCACATATGCTACTTTTAATCCCGGTAAAATGTATGGTTCCCGTGGGATAGATTTGTTTTAATTTTTCATAGAGTACCAATAAATTCATTTTCTCATACATTTGATTCTGAGGCGGTATGTAGTTCGCCGGGACAGCTAGTAAATAAATATAAATCTCCATAGGAACATACTAACTATACGATCCCACACTAAGCAACTTAGAAAATTATTAAGCGATCTCAAATGTTGTATGATTTTACTTAACAAGCACATTTACTACAGCTAAACTGTGTGAAACTCTACAAGCTCACCGGCTTCTCCGCTGGCGATGCTGTGGCTATACTCAGTCTGCATCATGTCGAAGAACAGCGGTATGGTTGTGTTGCGAACCTCCTCGTCCCTGAGGAAGCTCACCTCCAGGAGTGGCTCCACCAGGCACGGGATGAACGACCGCTTGTGATGCTCTGTGGGGTGCAGATATGGTATCAGACCATTACATACGTAATCGTATAGCGGGGCCGAAAGATAAGTAACAAATAAAAGTGTCCTTGATGGGTTTACACCACATAAATAATATCAGCCTTTTCTTCTTTTTAAATTCCACTTTTGGGCACAGGCCTTCCCTGAATTCGAAGAGGATTAGGCCATAGTCCACCACCCTGGCCCAGTGCAAATTGGCAGGCTTCACTCGCCTTTCAAGAAGTTCTCTCAGACCTTTCTGCAGGTTTCCACCACACCATACGTACACCATATATGGTAATAGAAATAGTATTGATACAAGTGTAGCCCATCTAAGTCCAAGGCTTGATCAAAACCAGCATCTCGCCTGATGATGAAACAGCGCTGAAAACCCTGAAATTCGGCGCTCACCTAAGCTGTACCACATATCGCTGAGGCACACAGCGATGGCGCGTCTAATGTCGCCATACAGCGCTGTGAGCCGCTGCATCCTGGCCGCGGGGAGCGTGTCCAGCTGCAGCAGCGACGAGGTCGCCAGTGCCGCCCCGGCGTCGAACCAGGTGCGGCAGAGTGTGTGAACAGATGACACCGCTTCTGTGTCCGTGTGGTCGACGGTAGCCAGCCGCTCTTGGAGTGTCGATGATAGCAACCTAAAAAGTAAGGGTAATTGGGTAAATAATACTATTACTGGTGGTAGGCTTCGGCCGTGGCTAGTCACCACCCACTGAACAAAGCCATGTCACCAAGCGGCCTAGCCGTGTTCCGGCATGATGTTCGGTGCTGCCATTCATGGATGGCGGGTCAGATCAGTTGCGCTGCATGTGCCTAGTGAATGTAGCGTCTCTATCTACTGCCGCCTTCCTACCTAGGCAAGTATGCTCCATCGTAGATCTCATCGTCACTTACCATCAGGTGAGATCGAGATCAAATACTTGCCAATAATGTAATAAAAAAATAATAATAATATCGGCTAAGACTTTACACCCCCAATACGACAATAGAAACCAACTCAGTAAAAATCCAGCGAGGGATTTTCCAAGGAGACGCATTAAGCCCGCTGTGGTTCTGCCTAGCTTTAAACCCCCTCTCTAATATGCTAAATTCAACCACAATAGGATATCCTTTAAAATACACTGACTCAGACGAACAGACTCCCACTCAAACAAACTTATTAAATCACCTGCTTTATATGGATGATATTAAACTATACGCTAAAGATGAAAACGACTTATATCAACTGGCCAACTTAACAGAACTATTTACAACTGATATCAACATGAAATTTGGAATAGACAAATGTAAAATCAATTCTATCAGAGATGGGCAGAACTACCAACACCACTACACACTAGGCACAGGAGAACAGATAGACCCACTGGATACTCTCGAGACATACAAATATTTAGGTTACCATCAGTCCCGCCAAATACATCACAAGGATATTAAATGTAAACTAAAACAAGAATTCCAACATAGGCTCAATTCATTGCTGAAAACCCAACTAAACTCTCGCAACATAGTAAAATCCATAAACACATATGCTATACCGGTACTTACTTATTCTTTTGGTATCATTAACTGGACTAAGTCGGACTTGAAAACTCTACAGCGCACCATACATACTACCTTGACAAAATCTCGAAAGCACCATCCCAGATCTTGCCTACAACGATTGACGCTCCCCAGAAAAGAGGGCGGCAGAGGAATTATTGATCTATGTAATCTACACAATAGCCAAATCACAAATTTGAGACAGTACTTTTTTAATAAAATGGAAGCCTCCACACTCCACAAATCCATAGTTCAAAATGACCGCCATCGCACTCCTTTAAACCTCCAAGATAAAACTGTACAGAAGAACGAAAAACTGACTGACAACAATACAAAAATAGCCGAGTGGACTGCAAAGTCTCTACACGGAAGACATCGCCATGATCTGAGCCAACCCAATGTCGACAGTCAGGCGTCGAACGCATGGCTCTGTCGTGGTGAACTCTTCCCAGAGACCGAAGGGTTTATGATGGCAATACAAGATCAAGTAATAGAAACCAGGAACTATCGCAAATATATTATTAAGAACCTAACATCTGACATCTGTAGGAAATGTAGCAGTGCCCCCGAAACCATTCAACACATCACAGGTGCATGCAAAGCAATAGTTCAAACCGACTACAAACACCGACACGACCAAGTAGCTAATATCATCCACCAACAACTTGCCTATCAACATAAACTAGTAACCAGCCTGCAGCCCTACTACAAATATAGCCCTGAAACTGTATTAGAGGACCCCACGACAAAATTATACTTTGACCGAGCTATACTCACCGACCGAACAATCCACTACAATAGACCAGACATCACACTTATAAACAAGACAAATAAAACTGGCTAATTAATAGACATTGCAGTCCCTAATACACACAACTTGCAAACCACAATAGCTGAAAAACTATCCAAATACACCGAACTCAAAGACGAAATAACTCGACTTTGGCATCTCCAAAAGGTTACAATAGTTCCAATAGTGCTTTCTACAACAGGCGTCATACCTAAACAACTACATCAGTCTATTAACACCCTAAGCCTGCCCCCCAATATATATTTTCTCCTTCAAAAAGCGACAATCCTGAACACATGCCGTACAGTCAGAAAATTCCTCCAAACTGAACAGGATAACATACACACTGCTACCCAGCAAACAACATCCACACACTCACACACATCACCTGACGTACTTCAAATCCCTATCTGATGTACACTTGGCTTAGGCCCGTGCACACCAGAAAACCGGTTAAAACCGAGAAAAAAAATATCCAAAAATAATAATAATAATATCGTCAGACGAACACGCCAACCGTACGCAGTCCCAAACTAAGCCAAGCTTGTATTATGGGTACCGCACAATGGCCTGAGCGACGATCCCGTTATAAATAATACTTATATACATACTAGCTTTTTCCAACGGCTCCGCCCGCGATACCTCTCTAAACCCACCTAACATATAAATAGTGCCTATGTGCTATTCCAGACTATAATCTATCTCTGTGCCAAATTTCGTCCAGATCCGTTCAGCCGTTCTGGCGAGATTGAGTAACAAACTTTCACATTTATAATATTAGTGGGATAGTGGGATTTAACATCCGTGACTCGGATACAAACATTAGTGCTCATCATATAAAAGTATGTTCCTACCAGAAGGGTTATTTTAAACCATTCGAATTCGTTATCGGAAACGGAATCGTAAACATCTAAACTTTAACCGCAATCGCTATTAAAATTTCCGAATTTAATTATTTTAGATGTTTTCCGATAGAGATACCAATTCGTTTTCTCAATAAGTTTCCATCGGAAAGCTCGTCGGGAGCGACACCAACTTCGAAAAGTTTCAAATCCGTTCCCGATATCGATTCCGAATGATTGAAAATAACCCACCAGGATTCGAACCCAGTTGCCTCGGCACAAACAGTAGGAACACCAACTGGACGTCTAAAAGGTACACAGATTTATATTGATGTAAGTCTCTGAAAAGGGTCATTGATTTGGTGTCCCCGATACAAATTTACGGAATATAGTACCTAGGTACTTTCAACAGCAATTTCAACCATGGAAATCACAATTATTGTGTTCGCTCACCTCAAGGCGTGCAACATAACGTAATGCTGCAAATGTAGCATGTCTGCCCAGTGCGGCCGAAACACGGGCCGCTGCAGTAGAGCCAAGAACAAGGACAGTGCGTCCGCGACTAGAGTACCGCTCCCACCGGCGTTCTCGTTTTCCAGAGCTCTTACAACCGTCACATATTGCGTGTCTGACATTTGACGCACCATGTCTAGGAGCACCGATACTATACGTCTCTGAAAAAGAAACACTCCCATGAGGTACATTTTTTTAATAATTGACAGCCATGTTGTTACAACGCTTTTCTCGGTATTGAGAATTGCAGTTTAAAAATCTGTCTGCAGGAAAAGATTAATAATATCGCCAGACGAAGACACCAACTATACGGTCCCACACTAAGCAACGCTTGTATTATGGGTACTGTACAATGGATTCAGGGCGAACTGAGTATATAATACTTTTATAGATATTAAATATTCATGACTCGGGTACAAACATTCCTGCTCATCACACAAAACTTGTCCCTACCAGGATTCGAACCCGGGACCTTCGGCGCAGAAAGCAGGGTCACTACAGACTGCGATAATCAGGTCTTCAACGATTGTACGGTAACTTACGAATCTGAAAGAACGTCGCGAAAGACGTGCGAAGTCCGCCAACCCGCACTGGGCCCCAAGTCTGCTAACACAATCGATTCATAATGGCCCGCGTGGTGGACTATGACCTTCTAGGACTGAAAAAAGGATCCACTAACCACGAGGCTATCATCGGTGACATTTGTCATATCTGCACTCTTTCTACTTCTGAGCATAGACGCCGCGGTCTTCAGGACTGTTGGCAGCAGACACCGCGCCAGCTCGCCCCTATCGTCCTCCACCGGGCCGACGTCATCTCGCGCAAGCAGCGACATCACTTCGCCGAGAGTATCGATGCAGAGCTCCAGCTACAATGTGCATGTTAGGATATTGTAGAATGCAATGTGGACAAAACAGGGCAACGTTGATGTTTAATAAAGGAGAAGGTTATACATTTATAACTAAGGGAGAGTTCAAGTATTACGTAAAGAATTGGGGGGGGGGGGGGTCTTCTGAAACGTTACGATGCGTTACAGGGCAGGGAGGGGGTTGCGTTACTTGAACGCTCCCTTACGAAAGTAGTCGGTGCCAAACAAACAATGAACCAACCAAGAATAATAATAAAAAATATATTGGCTTGATACGCGAATCAAGTTGGAAGGGAAGAGGTAGAAGAAGAAATATAAGAAAGGGTATACTAACATCTGAACCTGCGTAGCTATAGCGTATTTGTAACAATATATCAATATATACATATGTTCGTATACCCTTCGCTAAATCAGCTGTATATACATTTTGACACATTATTATTCTCTTTAAAGGGCATTTTATAGTCAGACAATATAAATTTGTATTTATTATAAACACGACATTCTTCGCTACCATACTTACTCAATCCGCTTATACGTGAACGAGGCTGCGTGAAATCAAAATAGTAATTAAACTTACAATATTTTACACTAGAAATAATATACAAGGTGTAAGTAGCTTCATAAGGAAAACTGATACCATGGATTTAACTCATGATTCTGGACCACCCAAGGTTGGCATTTTCCGTCGATCTTTTCATGAATTACACGTATTTTTAAATTGATTTAGCATGAAATCCTAATAAATATGCAGCTTAACGTGATTTTAAATAATAAAAAAAAAACCATAACTACAGATTTAGACCTAAAACTGCAATGTAAATCAAAACTCGATACGCTCGAGCGCGATCGTCATTCGCACGTGTCGGGAATCGCGCAGAGCGTTGTGTTGTAATCGCGTGATTTACGATACATTGTCCGCTCAAAAATGACGACATTCAACATAAATTATATCTGTGACTTTATTATAGGTATCAAGTGTTACCTTAATCCTAGTTTTCGTTACAATGCGCCTTACACTCTGTATTTAGTGGATGAACGCAAAGTCGATTCCAGTACCTATTTAAGCATTTTGTTATTTTAACATCGAGATTATCAAGCATTATTAGGTACCTATCGACAAAATTATGGCAATAAAAACAGCACCATGTATAAAACTCATGAAACAAGATTTAAATAACGCATCTTCTGTAGATTGATCTGAAAAATAAAAAAGTACGTACTTACGTACAAAAATTACCTGTGTTGTATTAGGGACTCAACTATGCGAGTCCAAGCTAGTATATTTAAACTATGCTATGTGTAAGGCTACTGCAATATTTACAGCAATTAGTAAGTCATATACATAGCTGTTTAAGGCTACCTTGAGTCACGTCATTATAACACAATTTATAGTATTATACAGCGAGAATTTAGTTCTGTTTTGTTCCCTGAATTATGGGATTTTCAGAATTGATATATTATGCCTGGAACCTTGGCTTCTTTAGCGCATTTGTAAACACCACCCAAAAAAACGTCCATTATGATTTTGAAGGGAACAAAATATATTTCATAAAATCGCAAATAGAAATTCTGACTTCACAAGATGATTACAAATCTGATAAGGAACCGCAGGTACAAAGGCTAAGTATCTCTTTTCTGAATCACCTGTTTGATACACTGCTTTATGAACAAAGGTCAGACTACACTATCAAAACTTGGCTCATATTAGTCTCTCAAATATTTTAGCAAAAGAGGCAGTCTCAAAAACGCACTCACATTCGCTCTAGAGTTTATTAACGCAAGCCTTTGAAAATCATTTGAAATACGGACTTCTATAGGTAGCCTTAAACACGAGTGTCACGTCAATAAACGATTAAAGGCGTATACATACGATCTGTTGATGGTGTGTGTGGTCGTGAAGCCTCGCCGTGTCTGCGCCGAGCAGTCTGGCCGCTTTGCCGACGGAGCGCGACTTTTGGGCCGCCTCGCGATCCCACTGTCACACCCGACACATTGCTGGCGTACCGTGACACGTGACCGATATAAAACGCGGCGTGCCAAGATCGTGTGTCAAAGGGTTTATGTTCTCAGAACCATTGCTTTTGGATATGGGCAATGTTTTTTTTGTGTAATTACTTCTTTATTATATCGGGCATTTGTCACAAGCGTACACCTATTGACCGATCAGTATAAACCGACATTTATTTTAATAACTTAAATGTACAAAGTATTTTAAATAACGAACTTTATTAATAATATGGTTCACAAATCAATGTTAGATATACCTATTGTTACATTTTGCATTACTTTTATGAAGTATGCAGCGACATGAATTGTAATGTACTTTAAAGTTTTATACTGATCAGTCGTTACACCAGCAGGGTACCAGGTGACAACTGTCATTCTCTCGTGTGTCACTTTGACAGCTGTCAACTGACAACCCGCGAGCGAAGAACATGCAACACATCAAGAGTTTGCACACAATTTAGTTTTCAAGCGACACCGAAGGCGCTTGTTATTTGTTTTTTATTTTATTTTATTGAACATCAAAAAGATGCATGGTTACTTTTGAGAAAGAAAAAACATGAAGTGTGAATGTAAATACGGTTTATGTACTAAATAGATACTTCGAGATATCATTACTATGTATTATAAGTAAATACTTAAATATAAAGTGCACAATTATATAAAGATTATAATATTTTTTGAAAGTAAACACAGGATGTTAATAGATCACACGGACAAACACAGCTAATTAGCAAAAGCGAAAAATGTTTGAATGGTTTTTAACATTTTGTGCTCCTAGAAAACCTGCCGAGTTATATGTTATGGATGAATTAATATGAAGAAAAAATGTTTATTTGCATAATGAAAGACTTTACATCCCACTAATATTATAAATGTGAAAGTTTGGATGGATGGATGTGACTCAATCACGCCAGAACGGCTGAACGGATCTGGATGAAATTTTGCACAGAGATAGATCATAGTCTGGAATAGCACATAGGCTTTTTATCCCGGTAAAATGTACGGTTACCGTGGGATAGATTTGTTTTAATTTTTCATACTTTTTAATCGCGGGTAACACCGAGTGGCGCAGCTAGTATTTTATATAGCTACTAATCTGACAGAATGTATGTTTGACATCTGTCAGATAAATTCTGAATAGGGTTTATTAGCAGATGACTTCACAGATTATTAGATACGGTCTGGTTACAGAAACAATGGGCTTTGTGATGGGTGGATAGCTTACATCATGGGCCAACATGAAGGATACTCTCCATCCCAGGAAATGGTTGTCAATGGACATGGAATGGCATAAAATAATCCAAGAAAAAAAAAAGATTTGCTGATTGTATTACTACACACACAGGTGGAGGAACACACTACATGCACACACACAAACATATAAAGTTATGTTAGTAAATACATAATAGAGGTGAATGGTGATTGGTGGTATTGCATTTTTTTTATTGTGTATTTAAACGTGATTGGATATTATTCTTTGATGTGACGACATAACACGAGTTTGTGTGCATATCTCAAGATGCGGGTGCGACCGGGACACGATATATTTACAGACTATAACTGAATGTCGACGAAAGCTGTAACGCAAAAAGTTCACCAATAGGAATGCCTCTTTTTCGTGTGGTGTAAAAACGAGGCGACCCTATTGGTCAACTTAGCGGAGTTCATTACGTTTCATTGATCAACTTTTGTGAAGATTCAGCCTAATTGTAGCATGCTATTAATTACATAACAATGAATCGATTAGGTATAGTAACAGCGCAGTGTGGTAAAATTGTAATGTTAGAAAGAGTATGAAATTATTATTTTTTGCGGCCCGCGACTAACTCTTATTTGTGGCCCCTATTAAAAAAAGGTTGAGTACCACTGTTTTAGATAGTCATAGTTTTAAGACTACCTATTCCGAGGAACCCTTGCATATCCGAAGCAAAAACAATAAATGATATTCTTGTTATAAGTTATTAACGTACAAGACTTGATTTAAAATCGGTCTAGTAGTTTTCCAGTGATGCGCGAACAGAGAGAATGAAAAATAATCTAAAATTTGCAATTTCTTCCCAAAAAAATTTCAATGTACGCTATGACTCTGGTACTTATTGTTATTATTATTTAAGTTTTTGTCATGCACTAAATAAACAGGAACCTTCAAAAAGTTAAATAATGTTAATTTTATATTAGGTTAATGTTAAAAATATACCATATATACAATTCTACGATCTCCCAACCACAGATCTACACAAACCAACTTGGACCTTTTCACTGCTATATTAATACGTCATAAGCACCGATGACGTCAGATTTTCTAGAATTCTGAACTGAGACATACATGTCAAAATTAGAAGTCAACCAAATTAAACCACTGATTGACAGTTAAAAACTCGCCTCGGCTTATGCCGAAATATTCCTTCGCTATTACTTGCGCAAACTATTGCGTTTACGCACTGTAAATAGTTTGTACATGTAAGTGCGAAGGAATACCTATATAAGGTATATAACAAAAATAGAGTTAAATATTTTAACAGGACCAGCAGTAGGTTTTCAAATAATTAATCAACTTATTAGACGTTTAAAAAATTACATTCTGTACTGAGCGCATGGCCAAACGCTACTGGTTCGCCTTGATTGAAAATCAAACGCTATTATTTTATACATCAACGTGATCCATATAACTTACTGATTCATGTGTTGAAATATTTTATACTATTTTTGTTAATCCTTATATTCATTAATTTAAAATGGACGCTTCATGTTCCCAATTTTATTTATTGCAAATAACGACGTCCCTACTATCGGCACTGGTTGGTTCTAATTTTGAACATAATATTGTAACGCAGTGAAAACCGTCAAGCCATAATAGCCCCTACAACATAAAGTACATGGTGCAAATCGGGCTGCATGCATCGGCGTGCGGTGCTTACCTCGGGTGAACTCTGCGACGCGCCACAAGGAACACACACATACCTGGTTTATGGGTCTCTTTGTGCGAACGGGTTTAGGGCCAAATGGTATTTTGTTATTTTCATATGCACACAAACACTTTTCTCGACGATAGTCGTTCAATAAGAGACGATAAGTATATGCGTACGTTTTTTATGTTTAAAAAAAAATAATAAAGTCTATCCAGCGAGTAATGCAACATGTGCCACATTGAGCGTTTAAAATGTTACGTTAAATTCGAATTCCAATTTCAAATCAAAGTATGCAACTGTCAACATAAAGTGTTGCCATAGCAACGATGAGTAATTGCTACAAGATGACAAAGTATTAGATATGATCTGACGCTACCGGATCATTTAAGCGTTCCTGCACACGATGCCGTCACCGCGCCGACGCCACACAATTACACTGTAGATACGAGTCGCGCGAAGCCCGCCACCGCGCCGCCGCCGCGCCGCCACCGCGCGCGTTCCCTCTGTTTGATTCATTCCATTACCGGCCGCGTACAAACGTGCACGCCGCGAGATCGCACGTGACGCAAACACAAACGCAAACACGTACGCGGCCGGTAATGGAATTAATCAAACAGAGGGAACGCACGCGGTGGCGGCGCGGTGGCGGCGGCGCGGTGGCGGGCTTCGCGCGACTCGTATCTACAGTGTAATTGTGCGGCGTCGGCGCGGTGACGGCATCGTGTGCAGGAACGCTAAATGTACTAATTACAGTCGTCTGAGGTTTTTGTTCAGTACAAACGCACAGAGAGTGTAAAAAGAATGGTTTTCTTTAATCTTAATGATGTTGAATCGAATTGATTGTTGTGGTGTTATTTTATATTTGTGTAACTCGGTAGGCATATAAAATGACAGTATACACTGAACTCTTTGGACAGACTTTATCAGGATTCTTTTGAACTATAAATCTCAGAGTTTAGAATAGCCATTTCTCTGTCCAACCCGTTCCCAGAGCCTCCAGTCCTCACGATCAATCGGGTACATAACACAAAGTACAAATGATTATACATTACCGTGTTGCGAACATACCATCACACGAACCGGGTGGGTTTTAACACTAGACGTACACAATGTTATTGACGAATACATAATGGTGTGTGAGTGTAGCCAGCGTGAAAATAAAATTCAACAGTATTGCCAAAGTATAAACAAAGTCCCAGCCCTCGATCAAAGTTGACAAAACGTTGAGATTCCCTAACCGATCTCAATTCTCAGATTGATATTGTGTGCACTCTTAAATTGTCATTTTATTAGAAAATAGCATCTTAAATGTTTGCTCTTAGAGTTGAAATCGGTCTCAAGTCCATACAATATTTATTTGAGCTTGATATCTGAAAAGTTTCCGCAGCCAAGCGCGAAGAAATACTTGAGATTTGATCGTATAGCGAGGGCTGAGACGAAAGAGCAATAACTGTACCAGATTATAAACGACTAACTTAATTTATTTTAAAAGAAATAAAATCTTATAACTACTTATAACTTTTCATCTCTATGGTACACTGGCCACAGTCATACAAAATTACCAACATAAAAAAACTCACCTAAAATCCACTAACGATTACGACACAAGATACCGTAGTATCAATACACTCTAACTAAACAGTTTTTATATGTTATATCCAGCATTATCCAAAGTCGTTATAGCAATTTTGTATAATAGTCAAAATAATGATGTGTGAAGTTCAATTAAATTGTGTACAAAGATCACTTGAGAATATTGCATAGAAAAATATTAAACCACTGTGATTTTAGAGTGGAAACTAAAATGGATTAATACAATTATGAATTATGATATTGTAATCGCTTGTAACATAAAATAAGAAGGGAGTTATCCTCAATACAAAACTAAATCGTGATAGTTTTCTGTATTTATTTGTTTAACAGTGTTATAAGAGGATTTCTAACCATAAAGTTACAGGTCTCTTTTATGCCACACTTAGCTTTTTTTTCTTTTTTTTTTCTGTCGTTGTAGCCAAACAATTATATGCTTATCCTACGATGTTAAAATCACAATGTGTACTTTGTAATTGTTTGCAATATATCATTTTAATTCGGTGGGTTTGAGCACGGCAAAAACGCAAGGTCCTATTTTGAATAATGCACATTATTAACGGGACTATAGAGATGATTTTTGTTTAGGATATTGTACGATCTTTAAACTTCACGCTTCTTTTCAATGATTTAGCAAAAGTAATATAGATCGATTTGTGGATAACTTTTACATTAGAGAGAGCGGCGATTATTACAACCCAAGTCTTTAACCTTTCGTCGGTTGCGTCAATGTAGTTGAAATCCCCCCTTGTCTGTGTTGGCAGGCAGTAACCTGTGCCTCTTTACACTGGGTTTTGAATCTTATACAATTCAGCTATAGTTTCAAGTACAATGGCACGTATTTTTTTTTGTTTTTGCCCGTCGATTCGATGATCCTGTACCCACTGGCACCCTCCTTGTCTGTGTTGTCAGCCAGCCTTGACAAGATACCTGTGCCGCTTTACACTGAGTTTTGAATCTTATACAATGCCGTTATCGTATCAAATGCAATGGCACGTGTCTTTTATTGTGTGCCATTCGAAATAGGAGCTTATGATGTGGTGTATATGTGTTGTATTCACCTCGGCCTTGTCGCGCAGCAGCGCGCGCAGCGTGTGCGCGAGGTGCGGCAGCAGCAGGCGGCGCGCGGCGGGCGCGGCGCACAGCGGGCCGCGCACCAGCTCCAGCAGCGCCAGCACGCGCTGCTTGCTGAGCCGGCCCAGCGGCAGCGCGCCCAGCGCGCGCACCAGGAACGCGCTGCACGGACAACCTCGCTACCTCAATACTGCATCGACACTACCTTATTATATTCATTTACAAAAAATATTTGTAAATGTAGGAAACATGTAGCCGTTAACTTGTAAATAAATAATTTGGGTTAGTATTTTTTTAACCAGCTACTGAAGTCTGCCTAGCCGTTCCTGCATTGTTCACACATACCCATAACAATGTACTGCTCAAAATGTTTAAGATCCTTTTATGTTTTTACGTAATCACGTATATATAAGAAATCAATACATACATATTTTATACCTCTTTATAAAGGTAGATTGTACAACAAGTGCATAAAGTGAGCCATTTTATCCGAGATGATTATCTGCCCGAGCCGAAGGCAAGCGTTTAGTTCAGAAGACGCTCGAGGAGGCGCTTCAAATCGGCACATTTCTTTTATAATTTTGTAAATGAAGTCTAGTTGTAATATGTCTGAATATCAAGTCACAGAAGGCGACCGCAAGGTGTACTAGTGAGGCACCTGACGACCTGCTTAGCGCGGTTGGTAGTGACCACAGATCACGAGAGATATGCCGTGCGGTTCAAAATGTATGGGAACTCGCTGTCTCCGTTTGTTCCCCACCACTCGCCACAAAACACATGCAATTACATAAAACCAACCAATACGAAGTCTCACACACACACGCGTGCCAATAATTCGGTGCGTGCTGCGTCGTCGCCGCATGCAGCGGCCGTACCACGCGACGCACCAGTTTATTCAAAGTATCGTTAGACGATCTATCCATTGCCTCGTACATTCACTCAGTAGCGAACATAGGTGGTACTTAAAGAGCCATGTATTTTGTACAAAAATAAAAAAGTCGTTGTGCTACATGAAAACTAAAATAACATAATAAAGGCATTAAATATTTTTTGATTTGTTGTTTTTAATGATTTTAAAGACGAATAAATAAAATACTTAATACTGGCTGGTGAAATGAGATTCCATCTTTCGCGTAGTTCACTTTGCTGCTAGTATTTTTGCACACAACCACGGAATAACACGGCATTTAAAAAAAAAGTTAGAGCTCCGATACCGACGTGCAGTTGCAGTCGACTGACGGCGAAAACTCTATGTTAGCGTAATTTTGGCTAAAGGTGAGCGCAAGCCCACCGCTTTCATAACATATCTCCTCTAATATATCTGTGGTAGTGACCTTGCTTTCAGAGCCAAGGGTCCCGGGTTCGAATCCTGGTATGGACACACTGTGTATGACGAGCACTAATGTTTGTATATTTTATTTTAATTTCAGTTGTTAGTTTATAATTTATTTGTACTTTGTTAATTTAATTTAATTTTACTCGTTTTATTTTTTCAGTGTGTTGTCAATATTTTATTTGGTTTCTAATTTGCGTTTGCGTAGTTGTATATTTAGCATATTGGTGTTTTGGCGTATGCTGTTAGCCAATTGTGTTGTGAATAAATAAATAAATAAGTATTGTATATATATAAGTAGTATATATGGTCCTCATAATACGCGCGATGCTTAGTGTGGCGTATTCGATAGCTTAAATGTTTTACTAGACAACTATTCGTCGGCTTGATCCTAACGGATGAAAAATGACTCACCGCAGGCACCTTATTGCTTGACTGGTCCCGGGACTTATATATAAACACCACAACACTTCACTGTGATAGTCTTTGGCGTAACTGGTGTTAGATTTATGCGGAAAATGATAGTTGATGCGGCGTTGCACGTAAAATGAATTACGTTCCGTTCAGCGGTTTAATGCTGAGACGATGGGCGAATCAAGCCAGAAACCCAACACTTAGTGTGTGACCGTATAGATGGTGGATGGCGGCAGGTACGCACCTGCGGATTTATTTTAAACCATTCGAAATCGATATCGGAAACGGAATCGAGAACTTCCTAACTGAATTACCTCAATCGCTATTAAAATTTCAGAATTTTGATTATCTTCGATGTTTCTCGATAGCAATACCTAATCTTTTTTTCAAAAAGTTTCCGTCGGAAAGCTCGTCGGGAGCGGCACCAACATCGGAATGTTAAAAATTCGTTTCCGATATCGATTCCGAATCATTTAAGGTGGAAGCTCAGGGTCAGGGCGCGAAATTCAAAATGTCAACGGTTTTTATTTTTTTACGAAAAATTTGGACATCTTTACGATGTAATTTAGTGTTTTGCGATATTAGCATTCTGCACTGGATGTCTCGATGTATTAAGTTTGTTTAAAAAAGTACCTAAAGCGATACAACACCATTAAGTTAGTAAAAGTAGCGGTTTTTACAAACCTTATGGTATTGTATCGGATTAGGTTCTCTTTTAAGCAAACTTAATACATCGAGAGATCCAATGCAGAATGCTAATATCGCAAAACACTAAATTACATCGTAAAGATGTCCAAATTTTTCGTAAAAAAATAAAAACCATTGAAATTTTGAATTTCGCGCCCTGACCCTGAGCTTCCCCCTTAAAATAACCCACCTGAGCTGCGTGTCCGGGTAGACCTGCACGATGTGCGGCACGGCGTGCGGCAGGTACTTGAGCGCCGAGCCCTGGCACGTGAGCGCGTGCTCGCCGCAGCGCATCAGCCGCACCAGCGCCTCCAGCAGCTCCTGGCACCCGAACCACATTTACAATCCAACCCTCCACTCCAATCTAAGTCGCTTTGAACTTAACGCCAGCCGATGTGTGGAATGCAAAATTAGGTACCAGCGTCAGACGAAGAAATAATATAGACGGAGTGTTGCGAACAACATATTGAGAAATAAAAACCAAGACAATTTATGTATATAAATTTCCAAATTTCAAATTTTTGCCCTAATATTCTCTGACTAAAATGACCGTGACGTCGGACAGACGGACATGGCGAAACTATAAGAGTTCCTAGTTTGGGGTCGAGTCACCTTCGTCCGTAGGACAATTAAGTACCCTCGAGATACCCTCCACGTGACCCTGGGTGGTGCCAACCAGGTGACAACTCTACTGGTGGTAGGCTTCGGCCGTGGCTAGTCACCACCCACTGAACAAAGCCATGTCGCCAAGCGGCCTAGCCGTGTTCCGGCATGATGTTCGGTGCTGCCATTCATGGATGGCGGGTCAGATCAGCTGCGCTGCATGTGCCTAGTGAATGTAGCGTCTCTATCTACTGCCGCCTTCCTATCTAGGCAAGTATGCTCCATCGTAGATCTCATCGTCACTTACCATCAGGTGAGATCGAGATCAAATACTTGCCTACAATGTAATAAAAAAATAAAAAAAACAACGGAACCCTAAAAGAGTGAAACCGATTTAAAGCTTGTAATCTATGAATGGTAGATGAGTGACGTGCGGTGCGTACGTACCTCGAACTTGTCGTAGAAGTGCGTGTCGGAGGCGCGGTCGGTGAGCGCGCGGCGCAGCTGGCGGCTGCGCACCAGCAGGCGCACCAGGCTCTCCACGCACTTCATGCACACCAGCAGCCGCTTCAGCGCCGCGTCGCCGCCGTCCGCCGCCTCCATGGCCCACACCATCACCGAGATCAGCTTCCTGGACCGACCGCCATATGTACCACGCCACACTCCACACGGACACTTTCATCATAAACCAATTCAATTGGCCCCTTTTATCAAAATACAACTAATTTTACGAATTTTATCGCGTTTATTTTATATTATTTTTACGTTCCCGACGTTTCGGCAGCTATAAAATAAACGCGATAAAACTAGTAAAATTTGTTTCATTTTAATGTATAGTATTCACGTATAAGTTAACTTTTCATTTTAAAAAAATAATACCTAGCCCAGTCCCACTGTTGGGCACGGGCCTCCCATCATGCGAGGGGGATTGGCGGACTTCACACGTCTTTCGAGAGGTTTTCTAGGCTTTGCTTCGTTTCGCTGTCTTATACAATTAATATTGAAACAGTACTGACTCGTAAGCGAGCGCGTCGCAGAAGCTCTCGTCGATGTAGACGTGCAGTACCGGCTGGAAGTGCAGGTACTTGTGGTCGGCGACGAGCGATATCACGCGCAGCAGGCATTGTAGCACGAGCACGCCGTAGCTGTCGTCGGTGTATTGACCCTTGTCCTCAGCCTGAATGGTATGCGCACAATATTGAAAAAAAATCAGACGGTATCCCCACACTCACAACCCAAATCTATACAAATAAATAAAATTGGAGTGTCTGTTTGTAATATTAAAATAACCGCTTTTTACTAAGTGCATTTGGATGTATACACGGTTTGGTAACACCCCAATTTTTGTATGTCTGTCTGTCTGTTTGTTCCGGCTAATCTCTGAAATGGCTGGACCGATTTTGACGGGACTCTAACTGGCAGATAGGTGATGTAACAAGGAGTAACTTGGGCTACTTTTAATTTAGACTAGCTGCTACCCGCGACTACACCCGCATTTTGTTAAATACCACAAGGACGAAGTCGCGGGTAACAACTAGTAATAATAATATTACGGGCCAGCTATGTATACTTAGACGAGTCAGCAATTTACGTGACTTCAGTACATAGTACTATTTACAAAGCAGTTCGCATGATCACACTATCATTTCAATCTATTATTTATCATATATTCTACAGTAATAATATCGCCAAACGAACACACAAACTGTACGATCCCACACTAAGCAACGCTTATATTATGGGTACCTAAAATGGACTGTGAACTCAGTATATACTACTTATATAGATATTAAACATGCCTCGGTTACAAACATTCGTACTCGTCACACTAAGCTTACACCTATCGGAATTCCCACCCGGGATCCGAAGCATAGAAAACTCAATCAGTTGAGCCAATCGGGTCGTCAACCGACTACAATCGGTCAATCGGGTTTATCTTTTTCACCTACCTGTGTGAGTATACTGAATAGTGCGTCCAGTATGTCCTGCAGGAACTTGACCAACTCCTCGCTGGGTACTAATAGTAGTTGTGTGAGGGCTGTGCGTAGAGTACCAGCCTTATAGTGTGAGTTCCACTTCAACACTCCGAGGATCTCTTCTGTAATGTTATAATTAAGGAACAGTCATATGAAGTAGTGTAGTGTGACGAGTGACGAGACAAGTCTTTCAATAAGCTGCAGTCGTTCAAGGGGTACGCCATTCATAAGGATTCCCTACAATTTTACCTACCTATCGAGCAACTGGCTTAATAAAGCAACGTTCTTTGTGAAGGGGTTTTCTAGGTTGTGAATTGAAATACAAAAATAACAAACTTTGTCTATGACAATCATAGTGTGAGTTATATGGGGAACCCCTATTGAATGGGTTTTATCAGGTGTTGCGTTTAACTTAGCTGAATCCAAAGGTAAGCAAAATGAATGGGTAACCATAAGTCAAAT
Organism: Pheosia gnoma; assembly: GCA_905404115.1. Lineage (NCBI taxonomy): Eukaryota > Metazoa > Arthropoda > Insecta > Lepidoptera > Notodontidae > Pheosia > Pheosia gnoma. The sequence continues at coordinate 2,215,409 of FR989916.1, forward strand.
CTGACAGCAGTTAAGTCGTTCAAAAACCTGTGTTGAGTGTCAAATGGTGTTGAATATGGTTGGAAATGCTAGCTAGCTAGAGCTAGCTGCTAGCTAGAGCTAGCTGCTAGCTAGCTAGTGTGGTGTGTTGTGTTGTGTACCTCGCTGCGTGAGCTTGGTGGAGCAGAGCTTGGTGGCGACGGTGAGGCAGTCCCTGTGCACGAGCGCGAGGCCAGCGTGCGCCAGCCCCTGGTCGGAGCCGCTGGGCAGCTCGTCGCGCCGGGACGGCAGGCACAGGTACGAGCTGCTGGGCAGACCTTCAGGGTTGTCACTGCTGGCCTTCTTGTCGATCTGGTTATCGAAATGAAATCCAAAAAAACATTAACGATAGATAATTTGACGACCTAATTAGTTGTACTGTCAATCAAGTCTAGTATTAATATGATGCCGGCTATGTCTAAAATCATATCAGTGTCCGTACATTTTTGTTATAATCAGAATCAGAATATTTTTTATTTGTGTAAAGCATTAAGTAAATTACTTATCAATGGTCAAAAATTTCACATAATGCTTAGCTACAACCTTACCATCCGTCCGGAATCCCGTTCCCATGGAGAAGAACGGGCAAGAAACTCCGTGGTTGCTGTTTTTGTGGTATTGGTGGTGGTGGTATTGGTGGTGGTGGTGGTGGTGGTGGTGGTGGTGGTGGTGGTGGTGGTGGTATTGGTGGTGGTGGTGGTATTGGCGGTGGTGGTGGTGGTATTGGTGGTGATGGTGGTGGTGATGGTGGTGGTGGTGGTGGTATTGGCGGTGGTGGTGGTGGTGGTCCTACCTTGTAGACGCAGAGGTTGTGCTGCGTGTCGGGCGTGGTGGTGCCGCCGCGCTGCATGAGGCGCAGGTGCGCGAGCGCGAAGTGTCGCTCGGCGCGGTCCTTGGCCTCGCTGGAGCTGCGGTGCCGCACCAGGAACACCAGGTGCGCCTCCTTGAAGTCCTCGATGCTGAGCGCCACCTGCCGGCGCCGCGCCTCGTTACCGACAACCCGGAATCACGTGCTCGACTGACACCTCGGGCCCTTCACAACACATGCTTACCGACACGCCGGAATAAGGTACTCTTGGTAGAGCTTTGCAGAGCACACGCATCGAGTCGTATGGGACTAATTTTAAATACAATTTCGAAAAGGGTACACAATATGCCTTGAACATGCGCTTTAATAGCGCATTTGTGATCACTATATGAAGTCAGAATTCCGATATGACGATTTAAAAAAAAATGTTATTCTAAGAAAATTATAATTGTAAATTTTTGAGGGCATTTTTTTTATTATTACCATCATAAGTAATCTCCACAAATATAACGAATCTGTGAACAGACAGTAATTTAAAATAGCGGCGGTACCTTGAAAACCTCCTGCCACCTCGGCCGGTCGTCGTGGTAGTACACCACCGAGTTGTACTCGTCCGCTAGCGGCGTGCCGGCCCCTCTGGATATGACTCCCTGTTGGACAAAACACTATTGCTTAGCGACCATCTTAAAGATCCTATAAATATACAAATTATATTATGCTGAGTACATATGCAATATTATCATTAATACTCCATAGCTGCAACATCATTTTCAATACCTTCAGCATTGCTTGCGACAAATTGCAGCTAGAAATTGCCACAAAACTAGCCAGTTCCCACGTCACCGGATTAGCTCAGTGGGTAGTGACCCTGTTTTCTGTGCTGAGGGTACAGGGCTCTAATCCTGATAGGTACAAACTTTGTGTGATGACCACCAATGATTGCACCTAAGTCATGGATGTTTAGTATCTATATAAGTATTATATACTGGGTTCGCCCTCAGTCCATTGCACGGTAACCATAACATAAGCTTAACTGTGGGCCTTATAGTTGGTGTGTTCGTCTGGCGATATTATTATTATTATATCACGTCTGAAGCTGGAACGAATTTAAAAAGGAATCACCGTACATCAGGATAAGCAAGTTCCGACAAACTGATATAAGTAGACTGTCATTAAGAACCCAACCTGCCCATCGAAGTAAAAGCGAATTAAATGGGAATCACTATGCATCAATATAAGCAAGTTCCGACAAACTGATATAGGTTGGCCGTGTTTAAGACCCAGCCTGTGCATCGCAGCGGGCACGAATTAAGAGGGATCCAGTGCTCACCTTCAGTATCTGCCCGTTCTTGACGACCCTGGCGACGAGCTCGATGTTCCTCTCGGAGCTCTTGCCGCTACCCTTGGAGAAGCTGCCGCTGCAAAGCGTCACGTACAGGTCGTTACGCGCGTCTCCCGGCAGGATCACTTCGGGGAAGCCCATCTTGCGCGCCACGGCCGTGTTGCCCACCACTATGTGTGGGTTCTCTTCCCGGATCTGGGGATGTGAACATAACTGAGCGTCCACTCGCCGCCCCATACAGCTATACAGTGTTATTCAGAAAGGGTGTATGTGTGCGTCTCAAGTTAAATCATTATGTGAAGACAGAAAGTTGATACGTCGATTTAAAAAAAAAAAACGAAATGGGTTCATAAATGTCGGAGATATGAGGTAACAAATATATAAAAAAAAATACAACCTAATTGAGAACCTCCTTCTATTTGAAGTCGGTTAAAAATAAAAAATAATATGTTCGCAAAAATAACACAACTGTCACTTTGTTGGGAGCAATTTTTTTTTAATCGAATTAATATAAAAAAATCTGACTTGACACATTGGTGATTTTATGGTTATTATACCCTTTCTGAATCACCTGTAGAATACCTTTGTTATTAAACTAGGACATCTTACCGCTGTACTAAATATAATTTGAACTTACAAACGAACATTCACATTTATGATATTTGTAGAGAAAGTTGAAATGGTGTGGGGTACCTGTTTCAAATCGCCCTCAATCAGCTGAACGGACACCCAGAGCCCTTGAGAATGCTTCGCGTCCTTGATGTCACGATTCGCGATCACTTTCTTCAATAAGCCGTCCAAATTTTCTTTATCACATCTGCCGTACAAATTATATTAATTTAAAACTTCTTTAAAAATTGACAACGTGATTAACTCAGTTGGTGATCACCCCGATTTATGTGCCGGAGGTCGCAGCTTCATATCCCGATTGGGGCAAACTTTGTGTGATGAGCACGAATGTTTGCACCCAAACCAAGACATGGATTCCCAATTCAGACTTAAAATAATGATTACAAATGCGCCCAAGCACAGGTTCAAAGGTTAGTGTACCCTTTCTGAACCACCCTATATACACATTAAACACATGTATAATATCGTTTATGTCCGCGAACCTGTACTGGGCCAGAGTGGTGGACTATGGCCTAATCCCCCTCGCATTGATGGTAGGCCCGTGCCCAGCAGTGGGACATTAAAAAGGGCTGGAATTATATATAATATCGTTCAAGTGTGTGTGGAATATACTTACGCGTAGAATGGAACTTGTATGTGTTTGTCGGCGTGGTCGGAGTTGAGGTACCGCTTGATGTCAACGCACGCGACCCCGAAGGGCCGCCGCATGGCGCGGCCTGACGGCAGGTCCTTGGGGGACTGCGCCACTGAACTACGCCTATGGAGAAAAAGTCCCGAAGAAAATTTATGGTAGTACTCCTAGTTTATGGTATAAAAATACTTGTATTCTATTCGTAAACATATTGACAGATAAATAAACAAAAAAAAAAGTGAATATGTCAAATACCTATAATCTACGTTTTGGGCGTCCATAGAGCCTATTCGAACTATATTGCAGACCAGGTATACTTTTTCACTCTTCAATATATCTCCACCGAAATCCTGGAACAAAAATAAAAATAACTTGCAAGAAGAAAACAAAATGGACGCTGCTCACAATTTATTCCAAAACCGGTATCTCGTATTTGTTTCTAATAACGGTTGGACAATTTTTTTTAGGTCGGCAATCGACTACAAAATGTGCCATTTTTGCTATACATATAAATAAAATTGGAGTGTCTGTTTGTAATATTAAAATAACCGCTTTTTACTAAGTGCATTTGGATGTATACACGTTACCTATACCGAAACAACATTTTTTACAATTTTTGTCTGTCTGTCTGTCTGTTTGTTCCGGCTAATCTCTGAAATGGCTGGACCGATTTTGACGGGACTTTCACTGGCAGATAGCTGATGGAACAAGGAGTAAGTTAGGCTACGTTTATTTTAGAAAAAAAAATAGAATCTCACGAAAAAAAATTAAAACCAATGTTGCAGCGCAGCGCCTGATTAAGTTTGATAGCAACAACCTGCAATGCGTCCCGCGGGCTCAGAATGGGCGAGCAGGCTGTTGTCAACGGTTGTCTTTGTTAAATACCACGCGGACGAAGTCGCGGGCAACAGCTAGTTTTAAATATGAGTACCCCTGATGATGATGATAATGTCAATGAGGATGAAATGAATCCCTTACCCCTACCAGTAAAGCAGTGTATACTTTCCCACTCCCACCATCGACTTCATAAGTAATTATGACCGTGACAGCATGTTTTCCCGATGACATTACGATTACATATGGTGTTCCTGCCCAGCTACCTAACAAACGAATAAGAAAAAAGCATGGTGAAACTCACAGTGAAGACGACGAGGGTGGCGCTGAGGTGGTTGGTCGGCCACAGCAGCAGCAGGTGCTCGGTGAGCTTGTTCCCGGCGGCGTCGTGCAGCGCCAGCGCCAGCTCGGCGGGGTCGGACATGCGGCACACGAAGTTGTGCACGCGCACCGCGATCGTATACGTGCGCGCGCCGGCCGGCGCGGCCGGGGGGGGCGTCACCGGGGTCGTCTCCTACCACACATTCAAAATGCTAACATCTATCTTGGTAGGTACCTATACTTGTCTAAATTGTATCGTGGTAAAAGTCGTGTCAGTTACACCGTTTATAACTCAAGAACGGGTGGGCCTAATTTTGTATTTTGAATAATTTTTCTCCGCCCCGAATAACAGAATAACTATTATAAAATAAAATAGCTCCTTAACAAAAAAAAACCGTCTTCAAAAAACTAAAAAGCAAAAGATAATGTAATCTTGAAATCTACCTTGTCCTAACTAAATCAAATATTTAACGAATGTGATGTCGGTGCCAAACAAAAAAATGGGACCAATCTGTAAGCATATCCTTTCAAATAAAAAAATAATTTTCCAAGTGACGGAGATCTAAGGTAACAAACATAAAAACACAACCGAATTGAGAACCTCCTCCTTTTTGAACTCGGTTTAAAAAGGGAAAAATCCAAAAAAAAAGTATGCAACCATAGCGAGTGGTCGAGTCCAACCATTCGGCTGTGTAGTCGTATCGAATCTTCGATTCGGTCATGAAGAATGACTCTAAAAGATCGCCATCGAAACTAGAAAATTTCTAATCGGATCGATTCGGATACTTGTCGAAACGGTCTCAATGGACCCGCCGGTTGGGCGTTTCTCCCTTCGACTCACCTTGTTCTTCTCAATTCTCATATTAGCTTCATCGTGCAAAGAGTTCAGCTGGTATGTGGACACTTTGAGGGGATCCACCAAATGTCCGTTCGCCGTCCGCACCGCCAACTCCATACCCAACATTCTAATACAAAGAAAAATTTAATGTAATATACCTGGATATACTGCAACGACACAATTGAACAGCAACTTTTGACAGATATCCCATACAATATCTGTCAAAAGGGACAGTTACTATGCGGTTGCTGTTTGATTATGATTGTGTGTCGATTGTGTTAGCAGACTTGGGGCCCAGGAGTCCTGAATTTGAATGAATAGTCATTGAATAGAATGAATCTACGACACTCGTCTCCGAGGCGAAGGCTAGCACTGCTATGGAAAAAACTTAAGGAGAATAATAGTTAATGGTTGAACATCTTACCTGTTCCCCTTGTCAATAGTGAAGACCGCAGTTCTGGCGACTCTGCGGAGCTGGTCCTGGGGCAGGGCACCGGAAGCCGCCTGCCCCCTCAGCTCAAGAAGAGCCCGCATACTGACCTCCATGAACTTGAGCCGCTTATCGTTTGTCTTCGAAGAAGCAAAGATTATTAATATTATATGATATATTAGCAAGTAAGAACCGAAATTGGGGGCGGGCGTTGCCCGTTTTTTGATTAAAAAATTACATTTATTTTCTGAATTACTCTATAGAAACAGAGTAATTCAGAAATGGTACACTGAGCTTTGAACGTGCGCGCTTTTTAGGCGCATTTGTAATTATCATGTGAAGTCAGAATTCCGATTACTACATTCAAAAAATAAACGTGGCTCTCAAAAAAAACAAGACACTTTAAAAAAAAGTTTCCAATTCTTTTTTTATTTTCATATTGCAATTCTGGCTTACATCACGCAATCATAAATACGCCAAAGAAGCACAGGTTCAAGGCTTAGTATACCCTTTCTGAATCAATCTGTATAGTAAATTATCCTCTATTTCTACTCACAATATACAGCTTCTGCCAATGCTGTAGCCATTCTCGCAATGTGATAGCGATATCGTGAACGACTCCGCCGCCACCGGCCGACGCCACCACCGTCTCGCCGGACCTAATGTAAAACCAATACTTAATAACATAAAAGGCTCTACGAACGGCTCAGCCTAGCACTCAATCTGTAGGGCCGATTTGTTGAGCCACAAATTGGCATGTCGTGTTGGCTAGTTATTGACATGTCAATTGGTAGGGACCCAACACATCGGCCCTACATGGGTTAGATTGCAAGTTGTGCCGTTCGTTGAAGCTTCAAGATTGAACAACGTAGATGCAGAGATTAATAGTCCTAAGAGTTATGGAGTGGGGTATGTTAGGTATATCGCTGACCGCGATCTCGTTCATTATAAGCTGCCTTATAGGTGTAGTGATCACACTAGCTACCTGCTGATCAATATTTTAAAATATCAGCCATCCACATTGCTGTAACTTTACCATGTGAGAAAAGAAACTTCTACCTCAAGCACAATCCTTTTTACGTATCGTTTCGGTAGCGCAACGTCTTCCATCCCACTCACACCACAGATTTCATACATAAGTATGATAGTGACAGCATGTTTTCTCGATAACGTTACGATTACATTAGACGTTCCTGATTACCCTACTGGTCTGGATCTGAATGTTATGTTATCGCATCCATTCAATAGCACGGTACCTCTACTACAAGCATTATAGATTTAGTATGTACAATTGGAGTTGTCAAGTAGAATCAAAATTTTCGAGCATGCGGGGAGCAAGTTATAAGCATTAAAAAAATATTCGCCACGCGCTGTTTCCATCTTCAAGATCATCTTAAAGTAACAACTAAGCTATTACTTCGTAAAATCATAAAACACCTATGACAAATCGACTGCACAATGCATTTAAACGTCGGGTTGAGTCACTCAAGTGAAACAAGAACGAGTTAAACAATAAACGTGCCATTGTACAATGAATAAATTCATTGCCATTTTATTGCAATCGGAACATCTAATGAAGTATTATAATGCAGATGGATGCGTAGGATACGTACGGCCTATCGCACATATAACACACGGTTCACGAATTTATTTAGCTTAAAAGAATATATGATAATCTATACAAAGTAAATTGTGTCATAAACTCTGCATAGTATGACATAAACTTGGACACACCATATTGAAGCACAAATAAAAACGACGCCAATTTGTGTAATACACGCGAATTTCGTCCTTATGCACACGCGATACACAAATCGTTTATTTTTGTGATTCAATATGTTGGTCGCGACAGTCTATCTGGATTATTTCTTCGTCTGTAGATAGAAATTATAGTCCAAACGAATTTCGGTCAAGTCCGTCGCCTCAACGGAGACTAGCCAACTAAGAAGGATATATTATAGTGCACAAGTGTATGCACAAAAGCAATCTCTCTTCCCTCACGGCAATCCAACTCTTTCGGAGATAGATCAGACGCATGACCGACAAGACCAACATCTATATAATGTTCTAAAATGCTTATGCGACACGGTAGGTACAATACACTCAGGGCTCTCCATAACATCATCTTCGCAGCTGTACCCAGCACTCGTAATGAAAAAATACGACTAACCGCCTATTTTAATTACATTAATTACGTAATACACAATCAATGACATCACAAGTTCCCACGGTCCAATGACAGCATCAAGACACGAGACGAAGTTTACAGAAACTAAACGATTAAACTAATTAACTAATTATAACGATTCATCAAGATCATATTGTGGTAGACTGTTTGAGTTTTAGTGGAGGTACATTTCAGCATAAACAATTAAGTACAGTTAAGTTGTATTCTTTATATACATCCGAAAGTTTGTTTGATATATTATCGCAAAAAACGGTAAGATATTGAAAAATTATGTTATAAAAAAAAATACAACCGAATTGTGAACCTCCTTCTTTTTAAACTCGGTTAAAAATAAGTTTATACTTAAGTATACACTTTATTTTATCCTCAAAGTCCACGCACATTGTGCGATGAGTAAAAGTTAATCACCGCAACTGCAATGTTATTTTTAGATTCACTACTCGACCGATATTTTTGCTACAATTGACATAAAAATATACTAATTGACGGGTTCATCGACCCCCGCTGATAATCAACCATTGTCGAACGGAAGAATCTCTACAAAGTGTGTATTACACATTAGTATGTGTATATACGCGTACCTTATGTATGGGATCGCGACCGACTGGCGTTTAATTGATATATTATCAGTTTCGCTACTACCCAGTAGTATTGATAGTGCAATATGAGAGTTATCTGTTATCCTATGTAAATAGGTTTATTATTGCAAATTAGAATAGTGGAGTGGAACGAATGGGTCTGGCCGCAAAATACTCGACCAAATAGTACCAAAGCGATTACATCACATTTCAGAAAGATTTTGGACGTTAAATCCCATGGGATGGCCCTGGGTATAATATTGGGTCCCATATTATCCAACTACGGGATATGGGCCTTCACACAATGCCAGGGGATTGTAGGCCAAAGTCCAACCTTGGGTCTAACCAGTGTCCAACCCTTTGCGAGTCAGTAACGCTCCAATATGTCGATCTTCTTTCCAAAATCCCGACGTAATAGACGACCTATAAGCCCGCATCAAGACTACCTTAAGGATACCACCAAACATAATAGAACACACTGTATCATAAACTCACTTTTCTTTTTAGGACTTTATATAAACGTAAATCAATGTTTACAATACGTTACATAATCGCGACGAGCCCCCACATGGACTGATGACCCCATACACTTCTCAGGAAGCCGTGGAAGTGTGTGGCGAAGTATTGTGATGAGTTGAAGTTCTTGAAAGAGGCATATGCCTAGCAATGACATATGTAACTAACTTAACACCCTTACCTGTCCACAATACAGTTCCTAATGAGCACGTAGTTCTTGGGGAATACGCCAGTCTTGTTCTTCCTAAGGCTTCTGCCCCAATACCAATGCTCTGTCTCACCCTTAATGTGCACCAGGTCGCCGACGTCGAGCGACAGGTGGGAAGAGCCCGTCTTGCTCGTGTAGTTGTATATCGCTGGTGGTTGAAAAGAGAAGACAGGATTATTAATTGTTACGCAATTATATGTAGCATCACCACCACGCTTGCGTTATGTTCAGGCTAAGAGCCAAAACACATTGAAGAGCGATCAACGTTCATATGTCAGCGTTCCGCGTTCATCGAAAATTAATAGAATTTATAGCGTTCGCGTAAATAGGCGATCAAAAAAAATGTCGTCGGTTAAAAAAAATTTAACCGTCGTTATGGGCACTCAGTTTGAGAAGGCATCAGCCAAATACAGGACATAGTCGCACCATAAGGGTTCCGTTTTTACCATTGTGGTACGGAACCCCAAATATGAAAAAGGCGAGGACAAAGTTCAGCTCTAAAGCATGGTGTTTTATGGTACCACACCAAGTAAAATGTAATCTGATTGGACCCTTACAAACAATCAGAAACAAATTAAGTGTTCCATTAATGGCAATTCATGCTATTGCTTGAATGGGTAATTTACGATCCACATACTACTAGGAATTAGTTAGGAAAATGTTACGAATTAATATAACATGTTCCCTATATTGCAACGATATACGAATTTGTTACGTAGAATACTTGAACAGCTTACTCATTCTAATAATGAATTGTGGATTTACCGACGCAAGCTACATAAAAGCCGGATTCAAATAGGCAAGAACTAACTCAAACTCAAACATTTATTGCAAACTTTGTGGTCATTGGTCTTATATTCGTTTTAGTACTTATGTCATAGCGGCCTTCTTCAAGCATTGCAATGTTGACAAATACTCTGAAGACGTGTAAGAAAACTTGTTTTGAACCGAGTGTAGAAAGATCTGGGACACAATTGGAGCCGCCTTCTCCTACTCAAGGTGATGGAGAAACAAAAGAGGAAACCTCTTGGTTCGGTAAGGTAAGAGTTGACGGGCATTTTCATTTACAAAATCAATTTGTTAATGTTGGAAACACGTAACCATTAACTTGTAGTTAGGGTCAGTACTTTTCAACCACCTACTCAAGCCTGACTAGCCGTTCCTATTTTTTTTTTTTTTTTTATTACATTATAGGCAAGTATTTGATCTCGATCTCACCTGATGGTAAGTGACGATGAGATCTACGATGGAGCATACTTGCCTAGGTAGGAAGGCGGCAGTAGATAGAGGCACATGCAGCGCAACTGATCTGACCCGCCATCCATGAATGGCAACACCGAACATCATGCCGGAACACGGCTAGGCCGCTTGGCGACATGGCTTTGTTCAGTGGGTGGTGACTAGCCACGGCCGAAGCCTACCACCAGTAGAGTTGTCACCTGGTTGGCACCACCCAGGGTCACGTGTAGGGTATCTCGAGGGTACTTAATTCTCCTACGGACGAAGGTGACTCGACCCCAGAACTACTACATTGTTCTCAAATGCCCACAATGTGCTAAACTAAAATATAATGCATTCTTATAAGGGGACCAAGCATTAAGGTTCTTGCCACTGCATCTCCATCCCGAGGGTTCGGCAAATCGTAGGATAACAATTTGTGACATTCTGAACGAGTCATAAGTACTGTAATGGTTTCATAAATAAAAATATTCTGATTCGTCGAGATAAACATGCAAAACTGAGAGTTAAGCTGCAGTAATGGAGGGTGGCTCTCCAAGAAGCTTGAACAAGAAAAAAAAATACACCCGACTTGAGAACCTCCTCCTTTTTGAAGTCGATTAAAAATCAGACAGGTCGCAAAAATCTGATATCGCTTGGCAACCGTTAGCCGCAGAATAAATAATAATTGGCTATGACATAACAACCATATGTTTATGGCTAACATATCCTGCGGCTATATTAATAATAAACCATGCTTGCTAATTTGGCACAACTGGATACAAGTTAGGATTACGATAAAAGGTTGTACAGTTGCTTGCACAATTGTTGAATAATATGAAGCTTAGATTAAGTAAAATTTAGATTAAGTAATACACAGAATAATGTTATTAGTCTAAATTAATACATAATGCAGCACATAACATAAGCTTAACAGAAAAAATAACTCTTCACACGACACTAAAAACGGTCGCCAACAAAGTACATCCTGTGAAATAGCCGCGCAGAGATTAAAAACAAAAAACAACGATCTAGCCCGTACATAATATTTAATAAGAACTACAAAAAAAGTTCAAGTTAAACACTTCTTGTACTTACGCAAACGATTAATACGGGACAATAGGGGCGGTATGCGTGTGAGTCACGTAAGGAGACGGACATATTATGCGCGGGCGCACCAAAAGTGCGTTCGAACGCAACGTGAGCGCGCTACGTGCATACTGATGCGAGGGGGACCTAGAGCTAGTAATTGGATAGATATATTATAGACTAGCTGTCCCGGCGAACTTCGTACCGCCTCAGAATCAGATGTATGAGAAAATACATTTATTGGTAGTCTATGAACAATTTCAACAAATCTATCCCACGGGAACCATACATTTTACCAGGATAAAATGTAGCCTATGTGCTATTCCAGACTATAATCTATCTCTGTGCCAAATTTCATCCAGATCCATTCAGCCGTTCTGGCGTGAAAGAGTAACAAACATCCATCCATCCATCCAAACTTTCACATTTATAATATTAGTATAGTAAGTAAGTAAGTATAGTATAGATTAGTATAGATATTCTAAAATTCCCACCATTATTGACGTTAGCACTCACCCTTGCCATAAGTCACGCGGTATATCCTGAGCGCAATGGAGGAGGAGAGGAGTCTTTTAAAAGCAATGGATATTCAATTATACAATGCTGCTTTTTTTGCTGAATCCAAGACATATTACTTGCAGTCATATAGTTGATCATGATCATTTTCGTCATATTAAATATCTATTGGCAGTCGAGCAGTCGAGTACCACTGCACCCTGGTAGGCGCACAAATGGATTGGTCAGTGCCAAACTGTTTACCACAATATCAAAAAAGAAAGTGTAAATTGTTTGTACCTATGTATCTCTACTGATATAGAAAACGATTAGGTACTCATACGTTACCTATAAAATCTGAATCGTTTGTACTAAATACCAACAAATCATAAGAATATAGTAATTACAATTTTTTTTATATATAATCAATAATTTCGAAGATTGGTACTAAAAAAAGTCCCTTGCCTTTTCCCAATTTGTAATGGGCTCAACGTTCAGTCTCACGTGATTTCGGTTAACTGCTTCAATCTTCTAAGATCTATTAAAATCATCTCACATTGAAAACTATTACACTTTGATCTCATAATATTCTAGAATATGCGCATCAATTTTACGAGCCACAAAACTTGGACCATAAAATGCGGCGGGTCTAGGAGAGTTGTAAATCTATCACAGACATCAGATCCATAAAGCACCTGTTATATGACACTTGGTGTAATGCGATCTGTCATTAAACTAGTACTAGCACTCCTGGTGTCGCCCGAAAAACACAATCAATTACTGTATATGATAAATCTTGTGTCATGGATTAAGGGTATTCATTCATAATACCCAGGCCATCCCCCCGATTCACAGCCTTCTATTTATCAATTCGATTATTATTTGCAACTTGTATCGTTAAATGGACGTTCTCCGTAAACAAAATACTATCGCATACCGAAAACATCCCTATCGTGTTTTTTTTACTTTATCTATTACCGGCGTTTCTTTCATACACACATTTCTCACCACCCTTGAGTCCCACATTTGCGACTCTCAACGTTAGCATCTCGGCAGAATAAAGATTATCTATATAAGTAACTGGCTTCTGCTCGCGGCTCCGCACGCGGAACCACGATGAAACGCATTCACAAAATAAAGTAGCTTCTTATTAGTGAAATTATTTTCAGAATCAGATCAGTAGGTAGTGCATATAGGCTATTTTTCATCGAGTTACCGCGGGCAGAGCTGTAGGCAGTAGCTAGTTTATTTACTTATATAAATGTGGAATCCCCGGATAACTATTACCATACTGCCTCCTACCCAATAATCCTTAGTGACGTTTTATACACGAACAGTTACTCATTGGCCGCGTGCGAAATAAATTGAATCATTTTTATTATGCTGATTGGACAATCGTATTGGCTGATGTTTTGTCAACTCATAATTTGGACTTCCTCAGGTGACGGAAGGGGACTGACTGCGCCGATTGACTTGTAGGGACGCAATACCTACATAGGTATGTATATATAACTGTAATAACAATACAAGTTGCAAATAATAATCGAATTGATCGATACAAAGCTGTGAATCGGGGGGATGGTCTAGCTGGTATTATGAATGAATACCCTTAGTCCATGACACAAGGTTTATCAATATCTGGCATATATTTTGGCCAACACAACAGCATTGCCATCCAACGTGGCAATGCTGCCAGCATTTTGAGCACCCTCCCGGCCGATGGTGGTGGGGATTTGTTGAGTGCATTTTGAAATCACCCTAATTTTAAATTTAATTATAGTAAATAAGTTAGTATATTGTATAGAGTTGTCATATATTATATTATAGTTATAGCAAGTACTTAATATTGCAATATAGCATGTTGAACGACGAAGAATTTTGTTGATATTAATTTGACATGGTCCTAACTACAAGATTAACTTATGCTAGACTTGACGTTTTGTAGTAGTATTGACGTTTTTATTACCCGTTCAGTCTACTCTAGGGACTGATTGTGTATCTTGCAAAATACTAAAATAAACTAGACATTTTATAAAAAATATGTTGAGTACATTTTGTGATCTTGTAAAGAATATAATTAATTTTGATAGAATTGCATTAAAATATTGGCAGGATTGGCCCACGTCTGCATAGCAAATTAGAGAAAGTAACTAAATAATGCAAGAAATTACAATCGGAAGCATGAGGTGAGTAAATAAATTAGCATAATTTTCTTCCAACTCCTGATATTTTATGGCACCTCACCAAAAAATTTACTTTCGTCTCTATAACCTATGTAGGGTAATATTAAAAGTACGGAACCATCACTGCGCGAGGCTTACTCGCAATTAACTGGATGTTTCTTTAGATTAGATTCGTTGCGGGTTCCAATCCAAGCAGGGTGCCCATAGGGCGAACGCAACAGCCGCTCCGGTGGCCGTACCATAGGGCGAACGCCCCCTGATTACGTATCTTGCCTAGCCTAACGATAGCAAAGCGACAGAAATAATCTCCCAATAATTGCTTTTAAATCGCAGATTTGTATGGCGTCGCAGCGCTCCGTAATACGAATTAGCAATTTAAAAGCAAATATTGCGCGATTACTGCTATCGCTAGGCTATTGCAAGTTACGTAATCAGGGGGCGGCCTGCTTCAGGCGCCAAGTCCCAAGGGGACGCCTCAGAGGCAAAGAAAAAAAATACTCTGGGCAAGCAAAGGTCGGATCTCGGAGCTTAGTCAGAGCAGTTTATTTGGACTTTTTTTAAATTCAATGTAGCATTCAGTAGTTAATGTTTGGATAACACAACCCCCCCCCCCCTACCCCCTACTACGTTCAATACCATGTGTTACATATAATATATATACAAAAGTATTTACCTTATTACCATCTAATTTTAAACAGGCAATTTGTAATACAATAATTTCCATTATAAATATATATATATTGATTTTTTTAACTCCCGGTGCTTATCAACAAAGCCACTTTCTACAAACATGTAATGTAATTACCTAATTAAAATGTAAAGGCATAATTCATGCGAACTATTATTCTGGATACTATTTAACTGTAAAGCATAACACGAGGCTACTAACAATTTATTATTTTAAATTATTTCCTCATCAATATCCTCATTGTAATAGATACAGGCAGCATCCCATGGGTAATCATTAATTGTAATGTAAAAACTATACAGCACTGCCACAACATCCTCCTCTTAAAATATATTATACTAGCTGATCCGGCAAATGTTGTTCTGCCATATACATTATTTCTAGGAAATATTTGCGATTCTAAATTGAGATATAAACTATCCTATCTTTCAACTTGGATAAAACTGCACACAGTGTGCAAAATTTTATTTAAATCAGTTTAGTAGTTTAGGAGTCCATAGCGGACAAACACAGTGACACATAATTTATATACATATATTAAGATGGAACAGTGATCTGGAGGAACTATTTTGCAGACTGTGACAGAGATGGGCAACAATGACGGGAGCAGATAGCGAAAACTATGGTAAATCCTTCTTAATAGAGCAGCTTCTCTACCTGTGTACCTAACATTGAGAAAAGTACAAAGTGATAGCATCACTATAGCCCAGTGTCACCCTTCCTCTTGCTAGAGACTAGCAGAGTATTGTGCTGGAGACCTAGCCGTTATGTTCAGGCCACTGTACAAGCATTTCACTTAGTGGTAAAATAACTATATAAGTATACATAGTACATATTTTGAAATATGGTGTCATGGATAGATAACCGATAGTTTACTAATATAAATCATAATAGGTTACTAAGTTTTAAAATTAATTATCATCATTGAAAATTTATTTATATTTACCAATGTAGTTACCTAGATGGACTTTTATTTGTTTGCAGTGATTTTAAACTTGCTAAAAAAAGGTAAGTACTTTATAAAATAAAGTTTATTATAATTTCAATAATGGACAAGGTAGAATAAATTCTATAATCCTAACAAGCGCATATCTTGGACATCTGGTTGATAAACCACATGATTAAGCACATTTAATGGTTAAATAGTTACAAACCCCCGAATGTATTGATGTTTTTTAACTTAAACAAACATCATATAGTACTGTGCAAACCGATCTCTTGTACACAGTAATATATGAAGTTTGAAAAAGTTATAAAACATCTATAAATTTGAGCGTTACAATATAACAGAAATACCAATACCAAAGAGAAGAGAGAAGAACTAAGCATTGATACCTACTCTTCCAAATGTAAATAAATAACAAATCTACACAATTTTCCTATAAAAACAACCACCAGTGATCATATAAAAGTGTTATTAAAACACACATGAATCCCGAGCGAATGAAAACATCGGTTACATGGCTTCCAATTAAGGTACTGAGAATTACTTATAATCAACAATAATCATTATGGGAGTGGTCTAAAGCTCTGTCGACATACCATCACTGTGTCTTTAATATGAGATTGTAGGCTATTCCTGACAGAACAACGTTGATATAAGCTACACCAACAGTTTGTTTCACTTGTTTCTGATACAATGTTTATATTTATCACTGCTCTGCGGGAGGTAAAGGAAGGAATTGTCTTCGTATCACCATTTTTGCTACTATATAAAATAAAACACTCACCGACTGCGTAGGTCTCCTCATCTTCGAGTTTATTCCAAACAGTCATGCTGATATACAAGCGCAATTATATTTTTATTTTATTCCTCAAACGAGAATCGTGCAGCTCGTCATTTTTATCTCGAACCAATATTTGACTGACAGTTGTGCTCAGTGTTGCTAGTGATTAATACTTCGCTCGAATGACAGTCATTATAACTTTGAGCGCTGCAGCGCTTTTAAGCTTTGGCTGCGGACTGACCGTTTAATTTTTTGCCACCCTCTACGACCTTAAATACTTACAATACCCATTATAAAGTTCTGCAAATATTATGTTCGGTCACCCAGGTCACCTGCGCGTGTCTTGCCATAGGCAGAGGGGGTTTGGGAGTTCAATCCCCCCACCTCCTCACCTCCTTCAAAACGCTTAGGCAGCCTACTGTTTTACACATAGGGACATAATAATATCTATCTCTGCACCAGAGCTACATAAAAACATTTCAACATTTTCCCCGGCGTGAGTATTGAAGGGCAGGATATAACCACAAAGAAAGTTTCAAAATCACGCGCAGAAGACCTCAGTATATAAGCAACATTTATGCAGATATGTTGCTTTATGCGCTTTACTCATGTTTACTCAGTTGTGGCCACTGACGTCCATGATACAAGTACGCTAGACTAATGATATCCTTTAAAATGACAGCTATCTATTATGCCTATTTGAAGCGCCCCCAGCGTGGGGGAAAGGAACTAAATCTGACGTAAAATGCAAATGGCCTTTGTTTTGTTTACATTGTCTCCGTGTTTATAAAGTGATTTTGAAGGTTTAACGCGATTAAACTTGTTTGTTGTGTCGTATTAATATAGTTAATACATAAATAAGTGGTGTTAGTTAATAGGTAAACCATGAAAGAGTGCGTGTTATGCAAAACTCTTTACCAGAAGGGAAGTGGGGTTACATTCCACAAGTAAGTGAATTTACGCCTAATATTCAAGAAATTAAAACTTCTATTGATATTATAGGCACTTAAAAATATGTTACTAATCTTATTTATACGTGATTACAACGCATTTGTCTTTGTATTATCGGTTTTTTATAAACAATAAAATTCAATAGTGCTGTAAAAGTTCCTTGTCGATAAAATTTATCGATATTTTTTCTATCAATATCTTAAATAGATAGAACGTTCAAGAACGTAAAAATCGCCGAAGACAGATTTGTATTATCAAATACATATTATTTTAAAACAATGTTTACTAATTCACAGGTTTCCGACTGACAATAGAAGACTAGAATTATGGCTCAAAAACATTGAAAAGCCTAGTTGGCGTCCGAAAAAATATGATTACATCTGTTCAAAACACTTCTCTGATGACTGTTTTATTAAACATAACTCATGTACTACTTTGATGATTTTTATTTTCTATTAATACCTTACCTACTCCATTGCTTCCCAAACAACATTACATTACCTCATTTCTAATTAAAAAACGATCCTTATTTAAGTAGGATCTAGCTAGTCACACACCACTCTTTAGTCCGGTTTCGGCTTATCCTAAGATTACCTACCCTACCCATGAGCGATTCGGCTAATCATTATTTGCTTCATCTTAGTATTAACCACTCGACTATTTTGGACATTAGCCATTGTTAAAGGAATGGATCATAATTATTTTCATTTTACTGCATGGGTAGGTTTAAGCATAAACATTTTTTTCGATGTATCATATCACTGTCCCATCTCTATTATTAGTTCCATTCCCCCTCACTGCCGCTATCAGCGCCAAAATGGCGAAAATCAAATAGGCACACGATAACCGGGCTTATGATTAGTCCAGCGATGTATACCATAGAGGTCAGTGGTTGTGGCTGACAACTCTGGATTACACCCAAACATCCACAGATGAAAAAAGAAAAAATTGCGTTCATAAAATTTTACTTTCTTCAACGACGTTGCTACTTTCATAAACGGCTCGCTTCAATAGGTATTTTTTACAAGCGACTTAAATTGGGTACATATAGTACCTAGGTGTGTATTTATTTTTATGTAGCCCACAGAACAAAATACTCCAAGATGTTACCTAAGCGGTAGGTACCTAGGTTTAGGTACCGACATTCTTTTAAAGTCTATGGGCTTAGGAATCTTATGATAGATAATAAGTCGATGGTCTATAAGCCAAACGTGCTAAGCGCAGGATATATAAGTATTTTACAGTTGGCAAAACTTAATACAAGTTGGTTGGTACTTACTTATGTTTTTATAGTTTTACCACTAGATACGAGTATTGAATTATGTATTTAGTCATTAATTTAAAAAATACATATACACAGTTCTCCCAAGATATATTTTAAGTAATGCAGGTACCCACAGCTTTACTCAAAGGGGCAGGAAATTTATTACATTATCATTATCATCAGGTGCATTTATACGTTTTAAAATATTAGGGATTATATTATAATAAGTAGTTAACTACCTACCTATTTAAAACAAATTTTCACACAAATATTAAGTACAAGTATCTGCTAATGTCCGTGAGATAAAACCTGCTTATCTCTATGATAGTGTAATCATAATAAAAAGTGTTATCTTAGCTACTTAGTAAATTTGATAAGTTATTAAAATATACAACACCCGCTCTGGCCGCTATCGTTTCCAAAAAGTTTAGAATAAAAATTGGGGGTGACTGATTACTTACCTAATTATCAAGTACCTAAATCTGGCAATATCCACATACCAAGAATCCACGGTAGATATGCGAAGGGCATTAGGTCGTACATACCTTTTAAATTTAGTAGGTGCTTACAGATTCAGTTATAGAACTACCTATTGAGAGTATTTGAAAAACTTATTTCTAGATAGCAACCTAGCTATAAGTATATATTATCTTTGTATGTACTTTTCTTCTAGACACCTAGTAGTTCGTGTACCTAGATTAAATAAGTACCTACCTACTACCTATATTATTTTTCAACATTCGCTATTGACTACCGGAATCCTTTTTCCAATATAAGGAACGGAGCGGAGCGGGGCGGGGTTGAGCGGGGTTGAGCGGGGCTGAGCGCGGTGGAGCGAGTCGGAGAGAGGTGGAGCGGGGCCGAGCAGGGCGGAGTGGGGCAGGGCGTAGCAGAGCAGAGTTGGAAGGAGTGGAGCGGAGCTGTATGTCACTTCTAAATCTCGATACCCTGAGACGACTGATATGATGCCAAGTGAATTTTTGTTTCCCAACTAACCAAACTCGACCTTCAAGACTATAATTCCCTTAGAGAAGTTCCTTCTCAGTTCATCTCCTCTCCGCACTCGAAAGTGGGGCATTGTCCACATTTATATCTCACCTTCTGACACGAATTTTGTATCTCACCTTAAATCCAGCGTTCGAGATTGTGTAATATTATCTTACAGAATAGCACTATTGATTTGAGTCGCATAAGACCATTGATTTTTTTTTGGGAGCTAACGATGTGGCTTAAATATTAAGAAAGGTTTCAGAACGAAAGAAAATTAATTGTTTACGAATAGTACTTCTTCATCTTCTAGTATTGCAGCAGGCGGCAAATATAGTGCGCATTCTATGAACAAAACATTTTTGTAATACGCGCAATTTATCTGACGAAAGACAAAGCGTCTTATTTGAGAAAACAACGGAAGTAATTTATTTGATGTCTTCCATAAAGATAGTCGCTTTCCTTTCGAATATGATGGTGATTTTCGTCAGTATCTATGTCATGAAAATATTGCTTTGCTTAATCCAGTGCTGTGATAGGATATCTATGTAACTTGTAAGTACATACATTTCAGCCTCCTGCTTGTTAGGATTGCTTTTATTCATAGTTTTCCACTCGTCATTCCATAATACTTACATTATTACGTGGAGTCAGACCTCTCACATGTCTGTTTTATCTTTCCACTGCAGTCACAGGCCATTTGTTATATACTTAAACCTCCCTCGAGTAATGTTTTATGTTCTTATATTTTGTTATCATGTACGTACGTTACGTGAGAGGTTTGAGGTTCTCAGTGGCCAGGTTGGTAGAACGCTCGCCTTGGAAACAAGTAGTACAGGTTCAAACCCCGGTTGGCATTTCTGAAAAGTTCAGATTTTTACTGCCGAATCTCGTTTTCAATCGTGTTTATCACGTGCGTAATGTGAAGGCAAAAATCGTGAGGAAACTTGCACGTCTGTCTAAGCCGTGTGAAGTTCATCAAACTGCACTGGGCCAGCATGGTTCTTCTCATAATCCTTCTCATAATGAGGAGGAGCCTGCCCGGTATAATGGCAATAGGCTCGCCCCCTATTACATTGGGACCAAATACCATCGTCAAATTAATTGAGAGTGCAACACAGTGTATCTCTGCCTACCCCTTTGGGGATTAAATACCTCTGGTCTATTTATGTAATAAAACTTGCATGCAACTGTAAGCTTTACTTCAATACAATAATATTACTATTCGGTTGCGTAATCATATTATTTACCGCAAGTCAAGCTCCGCACCGCACTTCGCAAATGTCAATGTGATACTGAATAACGTGTGGTTCCGGAACCTCAGTTCAGTGGAACACTGTGATTGTTTCAAGCACTCAATCTAGTACACAGATACAGTTGCTCGGGAATGAACGGGCTATTATTCTGGTCAATATGTTACCCGATACCATGGGCGGGTTGCCGGGGATAGTAGTAAAAAAAAATATGTCTTATCTGATCTCAGGATTCACAGGAGTTTTTTAAGCTTTACACGTGTTGACTTGTAAAGCGTTATCGTTGGATAAATGCTTATCTATCTGTCGTCCAAATCTAATATCCTTCAGCGAAAGCTTGGACAGCTTATATTGCTGTTAAAGCGCTCATCACTAGCGGTGTTTGTTCAGCTGTAGGGAAGCGGATTCGTTGCAAATGTTCTGCATTATCTATAGATAGGCACATATATAATAAAAATGTCAATGATCGCTGTTTTTACATGGAAGATATATGAAAAAAAAAACTATTATAAGGGGCCTTTATCAACGCAATAGAACCCAAAACAATGATTGTTAGAGTTTTGGTCTGTTTATCTTTGCGTTTGCGCGCGCTAATCTCAGAAACGACTTAATCGATTTTGGTGCGGTTTTCAGGAATATATTTAGTGGTTTTTTTTATTTCAATCAGTTCATAAATATAAAAGTTATATCAATTGAATGACGCGGACGAAGTCGCTGGTGATAGCTAGTCTTATATAAGTACATGCTACTAGTAGATAAGTAGGTATATATTGATGTTTAACTATGCAAGAATGCATGTGAATATTTGTTTAGGATTTAGGGGTTGTTTAGATAACGTTATCTTTTTTAAAGGGTGACCATGATTTATGTGGCGTACGTTTAACGGTCCGTAGACGTACTATCATTCAATATTATGTTACTTTATTAGGGCCGGTATAATTTAATCGACATGAACTATGACAGCGACCTATGAGAAAAAAAAACAGTGGAGAACTATCAATCTAGTTTTTTTTTTATTTCTAGTAATTATATAATAATATCGCCAGACGAACACACCAACCATACGGTCCTATAACAACGCTTGAACCATGGGGCGAATCTATAATACTTATATAGATATTAAACATCCATGACTCGGGTACAAACATTCGTGCTCAACACAAAAAGTTTGTTCCTACCAGGGCTCGAACCCGGGACCCGCGGCACGGGAAGCAGGGTTACTACGAATTGCGCTAATCTGGTGAATTTAAACCAATGGATAGTCCATAGATGTTAATCCTAGTCCAAACAAAATCTCATGTAAAGTATGTTTTTTTTATCATTAGCACCTACTCCAATAACGCTACGCTACGCTGTCTATTATATTGAGAAACCAATCAATAGATGCGCGGGCGCTGCTGTAAATAGTACTTAACTATTTGCTAACAAAACTACTTGCAAAATCTTAGCAACACCCAAGGTAAACTGGCCCACTCAGGGAGGCTAACTAAATAATAAATGGGCAGAGGCGCGAACAGATCCGAAGCGATCCGGGGTGTAATAAGTCACTGTGATTTATTTCATTCCGTGCGTATATGTACTCCTCCAACCAGTGAGTACCACATACACCCCAATAGGAATCACGCACACAACGTAGGTATATATTTTTTTTTTTTTTTTTTTTTATTAACATCCACGATCAGTCCTAGAACTATGAGCGGATTGGTTGTTGGAAGCTATCGTGGCGAGTGTGCACTCCATTGAGGGCACTACTCCTATTTCTGGGAAGCTACATTCTTTCTTGCAGCTTCAGTATGTCATGCCGTTTAAGGCGTTTGGGATAATTTTGGATCCGTAGTTGTGTTGCCAGATAATTTGGGTGCTCATCCAGACGATGCTGGTAGTTTCTGGAAAGTGATCTTATTTCCTCTTTTACTGAGTTCATTGCCAGGTTGTCATGGATCTCGTTGTTGGTGATGAACCATGGCACATTGGATATAGTGCGTAGGATGACATTTTGCATTCTTTGGATGATAGCAATATTAGAGTCACTGGCGCTCCCCCACAGTTGAACGCCGTACATCCATATAGGTTTGAGAACCATTTTATATATAAGCAGCTTGTTGTCGGCTTTTAGTTTGCTGTTACGACCTAGTAGCCAGAGCCAGGTTTTGTACTTTATATTGAGCTCTTCTCTTTTGGCTTTAACGTGATTCTTCCATGTTAATCGGCGATCAAGGTGCATACCGAGATATTTGACACTATCACGGTGGGGTAATGTATTGTCTCCAAGCTTTACTGGCGGGCAATCTCCTTTTCTTAGGGTGAATGTTATATGAACAGATTTGGAGGCACTCGCCTTTATCCTCCATCTGTTCAGCCAGGTACTTATTTTGTCTAATCCCCTCTGTAGGATGTGTGATGCTACCTCTTGGCTTTCACTGCTGGCTAATATGGCGGTATCATCAGCAAAGGTTGCTGTTGTAATCCCCACCATCTCCGGTAGGTCTGCGGTAAAGATTGAGTACAGTACGGGCCCTAGTACCGACCCTTGCGGTACGCCTGCTTTGATTTCATGGAATTTGGATGTTTCTCCTGCTTCTTTGACTTGGAATATCCTATCCGATGAGTACGATTGCATTAGCAAGTAATAGCTGTGTGGAAGGCTCTTCTTTATTTTCCATAGTAGGCCCTTATGCCATACCTTGTCAAATGCCTGTTGTATGTCTAGGAAGGCTGATGAGCAATACTCTTTCCTTTCCAGAGCCTTTCTGATTTTGTTGGTCACTCGGTGGACTTGTTCAATGGTTGAATGACGCTGTCTAAAGCCAAATTGGTGGTCAGGTATTACCTTGAGGTTGGTCAGGATGGGCTGTATTCTTCTCAACACTATTCTTTCACAGATCTTGGACAGAACTGGGAGGAGACTAATCGGTCTGTATGACTCGACTTCGTTTTGGGGTTTACCCATCTTGTGTATCATCATTATTTGGGACACCTTCCACATGAGTGGGAAATACTGCAACCTCATTATACCATTAAATAGAGTAGTGAGGTATACTACAGCCTTTCGGGGTAGCTGAGTTAATAGTTCTTTGGTTATCAAGTCAAACCCTGGAGTTTTCTTGCCATTCATGCCTTTGATGAGTCTCCAAACTTCTTTTACGGTAGCAGGCTTCGGTGGCAACGCCATCTGAAGCGGCTCATTAAGAGCCCTGTCTATATGTATCTCCGGACCATGGTCAGTAGACGTATTGGGCGAAAAGACCTTTGCCAGGTGGCCAGCAAGCAGGTCTGCTTTCTCCTGTGCAGTTCTAGCCCAGCCACTATCACCCTTTCTCAGAGGTGGCTTGCCGGCTTGCGGTCTATTGAGAAACTTGGTGAACTTCCAAAGGGAGTAATTAGATGAGGCTGTAGGTGTGAGTGACTCTAGCTTGGCTCCGAGTGTGGTGTTGTGCCATTCTTTTATAGTGCTTTTTACTTCTTGTATGGCTTTATTAAGTGCTCTTTTGTCTTCACTATTTCTACTTTGGTGCCATACGCGACGAAGCCGTCGTTTCTCCAGTATTCGATTCCTCAAATCGAGTGGGAGATTTGTGGTATGGCTCTTGTGGTCTAGGATAGGTGTGGCTTTCCAAGATGCTTTTTGGATAAGGATGGTAATATAACTGGTAGCCTCTTCTATTTCTTCAGGGGACTTCAAGGCTACTTTTAGATCGATATTATTTTCTATATATTCACGGAAGGAGTCCCAGTCTGTATGTTTATTATATAGTGTGTAGGGTCTCTCGACGTCAATCACCATAGTACTAACTGTTAGCAATACAGGGGTGTGGTCTGATGAACTGTCTAGGCATGATTCGGGCTTGAGGTAGTGTTGAGAGAGTCCCTTGGTGATATAGAAGTCCAGTAGGTCAGGTATCTTGTTTGTATCGGCTGGCCAGTAAGTTGGTTCCAAGGCGGATATTGTGCGTAGGTTATTTGCATTTACACTAGCCTGTAGCTGTCTCCCCCTAGTTGTTGTCAGCCTAGATCCCCAGCAAGTATGTTTGGAGTTCCAATCTCCACCGGCTATGAAGCGACCGCCCAGGGACTCGAAGAGCTGTGAGAACATATTTTCCGAAATTTTATGTTTTGGTGGGCAATATACTGCGGTGACATTGAGGTACCCACAGCTGTCCTCTATGGCAACTGTAGTAGCTTGTATAGGCTCTGTCTTAAATTCCGGGAGAAGGTGGTGCTTAATGGAGTCACGTATTATGATTGCTGTGCCAGCATGTCCTGTTCCATCTGGGTGGTTAGTTAGGTATGTTCTGTATCCTCGAAACTTTACATTGCTCGAGCTGGTGCAGTGGGCTTCTGAGATGAGGACGACATCCAGCGTGTGTTCCTTTATCAGGATTTCGACTTCGTCTTTATTGGGGGTTAGTCCATTCGGGTTCCATGTTGCAATTCGAAGTGTTGTAGTCATTACGTTAATTTGTTGAATAGCGATGTTATGAGTTGCATTAGAGTACTCATTTGTTGTAAGATTAATTCAAACTTTTCATTTTGTTTTATAAGCAATTTTTCTAGATTGGTCATCTGTTGGGGCTCCGCCGCAGGAATCTCCTTATGATAGTTATCCCTTTTTGTGTGCCAGATCGGGGGTCCGTTAGACCATTGGTTCTCAGGTTTTTTGATGTCAGATGTACTAGCGACTGGTGCAG
Organism: Pheosia gnoma; assembly: GCA_905404115.1. NCBI lineage: Eukaryota > Metazoa > Arthropoda > Insecta > Lepidoptera > Notodontidae > Pheosia > Pheosia gnoma. Next base: position 2,241,294 of record FR989916.1, read on the forward strand.
TGTTGTTAATTATGGGCCTCGATTCTAGGTTTTTACTTTTTTTCCAGGTAAGGGATGTTGTTGTTTTCCTTGCCAGAATTTCTTGGTAAACCTCACAGCCTTTATAATTGGCCGGGTGGGGGCCATGGCAGAGAGCACACTCAGCCGGGGTTTTGCGGTCATGCTTGGTACACTCAGATGTTTTATGCTGTTGTGCACATTTGACGCAACGGAAGGGTCTCATACAATAGTTCTTCGAGTGCCCATACTGTTGGCACCTTTGGCACTGCACTACTGATTTTCTCTTTTTGGGGTCTTCTATTATAACCGATTGATGGTACACGTATCTCAATTCTTTTACAGCTTTATTGTTAGGTCCAGGTAGGAGATTTACAAAGAACGTTGATGTTGCTTCCTTTTCGGGTCCATATTTTGCGTTAACTATTTCGCCTGCTACGCAGTTTCCAGTGCTTTCAATTGCTTCCACGATTGCACTAATGGGGGTGGAATGATGGAGGTTTCTTATCACTATCCGAAAGTTTCTTTGGTCTTTTCTGGTAAAGGTATGGCCAATAAGTCCTTTTTCACGTACTAGACTGATAATTTTTTTGTAAACTTCTACCCTGTCACAGCTGATTCTCATTTGGTTTCGGTTAACTATCTTGAAAGTGAACTGGCCCCTTTCGGCGACTGTTTCCAGCATCTCCGAAAGCTTACCTACATCGTCAACTCCATATAATACTATTGGAGGAGGCTTACTAGGCTTCTTGATAGTATCTTCGTCTTTTTCGGTGAGGTCCACTGGTAAGTCACCGAATCGATTCGAGGTTTTAAGTCCTTCCGGCAATAGAGTCTCGACTAGTTTCCTTTTCTTGCGGTTTTTTTGTGAGGGTATTCTTTGCCATTCAGGTGGGCGAGGGCTTGTGGGCTTAACATTAGGCTCTTTTGGTTCATTGCCTGATACTGATGATTCTGGGCTTGTGATTTGCCTAACAGTTGGTGTTTTATGAGAGCTGCCTACTGAGGAGCTCCTCGGCCTGTTAATGAACAGGCTAGGATGGAACGCCTGTTGAACCATCCTCTTGTTGCCAGTTATGTTCACTAACATAGAAGCCTGGTTTCCCACTTCCATGCTGTCTTCAACTACTTGTTGGGCTAACTTTTCTTGACCAGTAACATTTACTGCTGAAGTAGCCTGGGTGCCTACTACTTCACAGTCTTCGGTAACCAATTTCTCACTCACAGGCCCGGATACCTGTGAGCGCCGGGCGCTAGCCGGAGAGCATGGCAAATCACATTCATTAAACTTACTCATCATAATGGGGGTTGGGAGAATAGTTACAGTAGCTTCCCACACCACTGCACACAGAGTTTTTGAGGTAATTTAGTCCCTCACGGCCTCTGTTTGCCGCCGCGGTCAAGATGCGGGGTCAGGTTAGTTACCGCCGCCTGATGCTCGGCGTTGTTGCTCGTTTAGCACCACCCGGGGGGTACGTGTAGGGTGGGCCTAGGAGAAGGTGGTAAATCCTACGGACGTGAGCAACATCACCCCCCAAGGTATATAAATGAAGATTTAATATTTCATAGGAAAAGCGGCAACATGGATGATACACGGAACCTTGCTTATAAAGTACTCATACGTTATGGAGGTACGAGAATACGTTACTGGGATGCGATATTGAACACATCTATTGGCCAATCAGATGTGTCAGTGGTAATAGATATACTTAGCGAACTTAGCATGTGCTGGACTGATCAAATCACAGATATACATACATGTACAAGGTTTAACCATGATAGTGTTAAATATTGTAACAGGGCCAACTGTAGGCTACAAAGATAACGATTCCAAATAAATAAATCAAATTGTTAGTCATTTAATAAGTGAGACCCTGTACTGATATTAGCTTTGTTTAAAAAATATCACACTACATTTCATACATCAACATGATCCATATAACTTACTGATTCATCTGTTACAATATTTTACACTAGTTGTTACTAGTTGTTACCTTGTGTATAGACTGCTAAAATCATAGCCCTTCGCTTCGCTGTAGTCGGGTAAAAGCAACTGCCACCCCAACTAATAGTCTCATATAATAATAAAACCTACAACAAAGGTACAAAGGGTTTAAAATTGCCATGAGTGTCTTCGAGAAAAGGATTGTATAACCGTGCCCGGGATCTTTGCTCGATCGTTCTTTTTTTCTGGTGGCACTGCCGCCCCGTACCCCAAGATACTAAGCCCCACTTTTAACGAAACTAAGGTGAAACCAAGCACTGTTCCACGGCTTAAATAGATACCTATATTAGTTCCACCTCAGTGCTAAACGTTAAATATTTACCAAGTAACAAACAATAATAATTCTTTCATTACGAGTATTCCGTACAAACAGCCCACTTTAGAATTGCCTTTGATCCCGATACCGGCAAGTCAAATACCCCGGGCATTTTGTCCATGGAACGTCTGTTCACTGAAATAAATTTGCTCCGTGATCCAGTCTGTATTGTTCAAAGAAACGATTTTGATTTCGTTCGTAATTAATTCATTGAAATAATAAGCGAAGAATATTTAAAAATTATACAAGGTGTAACAATAATAGTGTAAAATATTTTAACAAGGATGATAGAATGTTATAAACATAACATGCTCAAAGAAAAAAATGACCCAAAATTTAAAAAATAACAGCTTGTCTGAGCGCACGGCAAAACGCGACTAGTTCGTGTTGCTTAAAAAAAATCAAACATCATTATCACAATTACGTCAACGTGATCCATATAACTTTAACGTGTAACGCCGTCATCACCGACCTGATTAGTGCAGTTGCTTTCTGCGCCGAGGGTCCCGTTTTCGAATCCTGATAGGGATAAGCTTTGTGTGATGAGCATAAATGTTTGTACCCGAGTGATGGATGTTTAATATCTTTGCTTAGTACGGGACCGTATAGTTGGTGTTTGTCTGGCGACATTATTATTCTATATAAAAGTTACACCGCTTGTAGTAACTTGAAACCACTTTTCAAATGCATTTGTAGTGGTAAATGGTACTACATACAAAACCTTTTGCCTAGTAAACTAGGAGTGCGCGTGATTGCCTGTGTTTACATCACAGATATATTAGAGGAGATATGTTATGAAAGCGGTGGGCTTGCGCTCACCTTTAGCCAAAATTAGGCTAACATAGAGTTTTCGCCGTCAGTCGACTGCAACTGCACGTCGGTATCGGAGCTCTAACTTTTTTTTTAATGCCGAGTTATTCCGTGGTTGTGTGCAAAAATACTAGCAGCAAAGTGAACTACGCGAAAGATGGAATCTCATTTCACCAGCCAGTATTAAGTATTTTATTTATTCGTCTTTAAAATCATTAAAAACAACAAATCAAAAAATATTTAATGCCTTTATTATGTTATTTTAGTTTTCATTTTTTTTTTTTTTTTTTTTTTATACATTATAGGCAAGTATTTGATCTCGATCTCACCTGATGGTAAGTGATGATGAGATCTACGATGGAGCATACTTGCCTAGGTAGGAAGGCGGCAGTAGATAAGAGACGCTACATTCACTAGGCTCATGCAGCGCAACTGATCTGACCCGCCATCCAACTGCAACTGATCTTGGCGACATGGCTTTGTTCAGTGGGTGGTGACTAGCCACGGCCGAAGCCTACCACCAGTTAAAACATCATGTAGCACAACGACTTTTTTATTTTTGTACAAAATACATGGCTCTTTAAGCACCACCTATGTTCGCTACTGAGTGAATGTACGAGGCAATGGATAGATCGTCTAACGATACTTTGAATAAACTGGTGCGTCGCGTGGTACGGCCGCTGTATGCGACGACGACGCAGCACGCACCGAATTATTGGCACGCGTGTGTGTGTGAGACTTCGTATTGGTTGGTTTTATGTAATTGCATATGTTTTGTGGCGAGTGGTGGGGAACAAAACGGAGACAGCGAGTTCCCATACATTTTGAACCGCACAGCATATCTCTCGTGATCTGTGGTTTACATACTAGACCAGAGTTTTTTCTGTGCGCTGTCTGAATATTTTAACAAGTCTGTGATTGGTAATTATAGACCCGGTTGATCGTCCTTGCGCAGCCCTTGTACTAATAGGGTAAAACTTTTGTAGTGCGAAGTGTGTGCTTGTGAATTTCTAATTCTAATGGCCCGGGATGAAGGGTCCGTTCTGTTCACCCGTAACGAAGGTCCTACCTGCTGCGGGTCAACGGTTGATGTTTCCGTGTAGCTAATTATCGTTTTAAATTTAGGGTAGAGCAAAAATGTCTACGTAGAGTCTTGAAAACGTTTTACTCATAATTATTCGTTTGAGTATGTGTACGAGTGCCTATTTAAATTTTAGTGGTATGTAGTTAAGTATGTGCGTAGGTTGGTGGCCTGATTAGCGCAGTTGGTAGTGATTCTGCTTTCCGTGACGAGGGTCCCGGGTCGAGTCCTGGTAGAGACAAACTTCGTGTGATGAGCACGAATGTTTGAAACCAAGTCACGGATGTTTATTATCTATATAAGTAATATATGCTGGGTTCGCCCCCAGTCTATTGTACGGTAGGTACCCATAATAAAAGCGTTGCTCATTTTGGGACCATGAAGTTGGTATGTACGTCTGGCGATATTTATTTATTTATTAGGTATGTATTTATCAAACGATCCGGAAAGCTAAAAGACAAAGCACCCGCCTATAAGAGTCTTATATCAATCTAATTACCTAGCTAACTTATAAGATACATTTTTAATATTGAATATTAATTTCTACGATAATCGTTTCACCCCTACCTAACCCGGGAATGGCACAGGATTCTGGACCTTAATCACGTTTAACTATACCTCACTTGAACCCTCGGCGCACGGGATAATGTGATGATTAAACTACCCACGAAGCTGTGTTAAGTTTGTATATTGTAAGTACATGAATTGGAATCTGAAGTAGTTACCTACATAGTTGTAAAAGTCAAGATAAAATAAGAAATACGATCAATGACATAAAATTAATACGATCGAACATAGAGAAGAAAGAGATAGAGGAACACTTTTTTTCTAGGTTTGCACTCCATCCAAAGGTTTCGAGGGTCGAGCTCCGAACCAGAGATAATAAGCAAAAACAACACACTTCAGAGGGGGTCTAGCTCCGGACCAGAGATAATAAGCAAAAACAACACACTTCGGAGGGGGTCTAGCTCCGGACCAGAGATAATAAGCAAAAACAACACACTTCGGAGGGGGTCTAGCTCCGGACCAGAGATAATAAGCAAAAACAACACACTTCGGAGGGGGTCTAGCTCCGGACCAGAGATCATAAGTAAAAACAACACACTTCGGAGGGGGTCTAGCTCCGGACCAGAGATAATAAGCAAAAACAACACACTTCAGAGGGGGTCTAGCTCCGGACCAGAGATAATAAGCAAAAACAACACACTTCGGAGGGGGTCTAGCTCCGGACCAGAGATAATAAGCAAAAACAACACACTTCGGAGGGGGTCTAGCTCCGGACCAGAGATCATAAGTAAAAACAACACACTTCGGAGAGGGTCTAGCTCTGGACTATAGAGACAATAAGCAGCAACAACAATCCGAAATGAGTCGAGTCGTATCTAACATTAGATTAGCTGAGGCATTTCGGAGGGGCTTGGACCCCCAATCCCCTACCCCCCTGATAACGACCTTAGCCGTAGGTCTTGTAATTACCACCTTGAGGTGTTCGTTTTCGAAACAGGCATTATAGGTAATACAATCCTCATCTCAATAAGATCTGAGGCAGACTAACGACTTTAATTTAGCAAGCTTCGGCACAGCAAGGCATCTGCGTCGGACAGGCCGCTAGTCCATTTGCCAAGTTCGCCGTTTCATGCTGCCAGAGAGTTGGAAACTTGAGGATTTATTCTACTTATAGGTGCTTCGATGTAGCTATTACCCGATAGTAGCTTATACCCGGGGTCATATACTTATAGTATTATTTCGATTCCCGAGAAATTGATTCAACAAATATATATCACTAGCTGCCCCCGCGGTGTTACCCGCGGTCAAAAAGTATGTATTTTTCCTCTATGACCTTTTCTGTACCTGACTACTACCACCACCTATGCAAAAAATCATGTCGATCCTTTGCTCTATGAAAAATTTAAACAAATCCATCCCACGGGAACCATTCATTATAACAGGATAAAAAGTAGCATTTGTCCTATTCCAGACTATAATCTATCTCTGTGCCAAATTTCATCCAGATCCGTTCAGCCGTTCTGGCGTGATTGAGTAACAAACATCCATCCAAACTTTCACATTTATAATATTAGTGGGATAATTGAATGAAACCCTTTTTACGGCAAAGTGAACATTTCAGCAAGTCCACGGTATCATGAAGGTTCATAGTCAATGTTACCCCGGAGAAACAACTTTTAAACAGTTCCCACACCAACGAGAATACAATTACATTCTGCCAAGTTTATACAGTTCCTAATTTGAACATTAAAATTAACATACCCCATAAAATTTTCCGCATTAATTTGTAACTAAGTCATTATGCTAACGCTCAGCAAAATTTACCTTTTGTGGGTATTAACGAAGATACCGAAAATGACCGAAGTAAGAGTAGGACGTCCGAACACTCCCCAGTCCCGAGTTCGGGCGCAAGATCACCTGTCCAAGGGGAGTCCTATCTTAATTACGATCAGCCAGTTCTTATTTAACCGCACAGCTGAAGATCGCTAAAACAATGAACAGATAGCGGACTCCTGTTCTTGACGTAAATTAATAAGGAATATCTAGAATGTACGTTTCTTATTCAAAATAATATTAATAGTGCCAGAAGAACACACAAGCGCTTTTAATATAAGTACATATCATACAATGGACAGGGAATGATCCCAAAATATAGTTAGATACTATATATATAGACTAGCTGACCCGGCAAACGTTGTTTTGCCATATACATTATTTCTAGGAAATATTTTTATAGTTAAATATTAGCGATTATAAATTGTGATATAAACTTTTAAGTTGGCTAAAACTGTACACTGTGTGCAAAATTGTATTTAAATCGGCTTAGTAGTTTAGGAGTCCATAGCGGACAAACACCGTGACACGTCATTTATATATATTAAGATATATCGCCTATAACTCGGGAATTTTATACTACGCAAATCGCCAAATTTTGTTAGCGACATTGGACTATATGGACTTTTGCTTAGTGTTTGCATTACACCTCCATTACAAAGGGGGGTGCGATGCATGGCATCATTCCAAGAATATTCTTCGGAGACGGGCCGTCCGCCTGCCAAAAAGTATTGTTTATTTAATCATTTCTCGTGTTGTATAACTAAGTATATTAGGTGTAACGCAATTATTATAAAATATTTTAACAGACGTTTAGTTGATGTGTAAAATATTGTGTAAATTCTTCTTCTTTTTTTTCGAAATGAAATGCGATGAAATAAAATGGATATGCAAATGGCCTCACCCACAACTTAGCGGGTATTTTGCCAATGTCAAGTAATTAATAGCAATAAAACATTCAATAAATACACATTATAAATAAAATAATGGATGTGACATGATGATATGAAAATGGCGTCTCCATTGTGTAAATTATGTTTGATATTTTTAAACAAGGTGAACCGGTACCGTTTGGCCATGCGCTCAGTACGGGTTGTCACTTTTTGAAGTATTAATAATTTGATTTATTTCTTTGGGAATGTTATCTTTATAACCTACTGTTGGCCCTGTCATATATTTAACATTATTATTGTTACACCTTATATTTGAGTATTAATTTTAGATCCTGCCTGAGGGTAGTATCAGCTCTTATTTCCAGGAATTTCATTTCCCGGTTTTAAACTTGTCATCTGTATCATGTTAAGGTTAATATAGTATAATAGGTTCCCGCTACATAGTACTTTGTCTCAGTGTGTAATTACGAGTATAATTCTGACCGATAAAGTACTTATGTGTTGTGGAGTTAAAATATAAAATTGCCTGGCAGTTCTATATCTTGTCGGGAAATAAGAGGTCATAATACACCCTCGGGACACTTTAAGGTCTACTACTTTGCTCTTGCGCCATGTCTTACTACGCAGCCCTGCATCTGTAGCATTCAAACGACCGAGTGCAATATACGTAGCGAACGAGCATCAGAATTGCACTACGGTGCTACGTAATTGCTACGTATTTCGCGATTTTGCTACGCGCTTTCTACCTGTCAGACGTCAGCGTTTTAGTATGAAGGCCTAACAGAGCCACCGGTAAAACAAATGCATATTTTTTTTTTCTCTATTGGCCTTTTGGTAGTTCATGACAGGAAGTCTTTACATGGATAGATGCGACTTAAATTGTAGATAATATATTTTCCCTTTTCATTTTTATGACGCTCATAAATAATAATACCAGCCATTTTCTTGTCCCACTGTTGGGCTCGGGCCTCACTGCGAGGGGGATAGGCACTCATAAGTAAAATTGTTAAATTACAGTACCTACCCCAGTTCCAACTATGACACTAGGACGTCAACCACCTCAGTCCTCCAGAGACCATGGTTGTTGTAAAGCAGCCGAAACGTCGAGAACGTAAAAAACATAATATAAACGCGATAAAATCCGTAAAATGGGTTTTATTCCAAGGTATATAGTTGCATTTCAATGTTTGTTAGGTATTATTACTATTAGAAGATATGTAATAATAAAAAAAAAAGTTTTTAACTTAAATATTGATTGTAACTAACAAACCAATGCCGACGTGAATGCTTTATGAACCTATAAAAAGGCCGGGTGATTCACAATGGGGGTGCAAAGCTGTTAATACCCGCTAATAAATCTTGGGACTAGGGTGTCAAACGTGAGAATTATCCTGTCGGAAACACGTGCGGTACGGACCGATGACGGTGAAGCTGGCTTCGTGAAGTACACCGTGATCTATCTATACGTAATATTCTTGAAATTTTATGCACGGAAAAATATGAAACCAGCGAAGTGCCATTTTGGCTCGCCTACTATCATTTTATTTATTTTTAATTAAATTCTCTAAAAATCTCGCAATAAGTTGATTATTAGCAGCAAGCAGGGAGTCCCACATATCCCTCCCACTTCCCCCTAGGCGGGTGAGGATCCATAAAGAACTATCCCACAAAAAAAAATAGAATTCAGAGATGTCTTATATTTTTATTTGTATGCTCATAAGTAATTTTCTTCTTTTTTACCGCACATTGAATCGTCTAAGTATTTGCTAGTAGAATCACATTTGGTTACCATCTTGCATTATAATAAAGATTTGCCAAATATTTCATACTACCTAATATACTTTTCCCACGGTGAGCGATACTGGTTTTTAGCGATACCTGGAGGTAGTAAAATCAGCGTACGTGTCGACTACACCAGCTGTCCACAGGGAAATATGTGGAAGAGCAGCACGTTGCAGCCAAAGTCGAAGAACTGGATATGTTTAATTCATGAGCAGTGTGTTTTCGTTTAGATATTTAAATAGACAGTAGAGGAGGTTGCAGCGTAGCCTAGGTATATGCATAGTTAAAATTAAATACAAGCTTGACAACCTACATATATTACAGCGTAGCTCGATATTTCACCACATAGCTCCCCAAATCCAGTGGGCGCCACGGTGCAAGCTCTTTATAAGTTGCAAACATATTCCGCGAGGCGCTAGTAGTAACTGACTATCAGACCATACAATAGATGGCGTTGTCTTACAAAACAACGATTAATATCAAGATCAGAAAAGTCCTGTTTGCTGGTTTGGCGGAGATGTCATTGCCCGCGTTACGAGCAATAGGTATTAGGTATATATAGCAATACAGGTAATACATGTCGATGAAGGATAATATTAATTCTATTGTTGTTCTGCTCTTCTCGCGTAGTTAGATTTCAAACTGAAAAATATAGCAACAAAAGTTACATAATATCCGAGCTGCAGGATATTGTGTTACAGCGCCATCTTACGGCAGTATAATAAATATTATGAACTTTGCCGATATAAAAATTACGAGTTCACGTAAAGGTTCAGTTTGTCGTTTTGCATGCATAAAATCATGAATCTCTATGATGGCGCACTATTGCAGAGATACGCAGTTTGTATGGTGATTGTCAGTCCTATCCTATTTGGTCTATGCCTATAGGTGACATAAATACGGCCAAATACACAAATGCCACTTAATACTCAAGACGAATCCACTTTACAATTTTCCATTCAATATTTCATAAAAAAAATGTAGTAACCGAAATCAATAAATGTGCCAAATTTTAGAATGGTTGCCCTTATAATCTCTGAATAAAATGACTGTGACGTCAAACAGACGGACATTGCGAAACAATAATAATTCCTCGTTTGACTACGGAACCCTAAAAAACACCGACTTGCATACGACATTACGAAACTCATCAACAAACATCACTCAATTCTATGATTTCGCATACCTTACAAAGAGGCTAGTTAACATAACAAAAACATTTAAAATAAATATTTCCTCAATTGTCTGATTGATGCTATTATTAGAATTTTGACGTGAAATTTGAATGAATGGGGTCTTTGTTCACTTGTACGCAATTTCTGAAAATGATTTTAGACGTGTAATGACAATTATTTATGAGTTAAGTGTTAATTTGTTACGTTTTTTTAACGTTAACAGTGTAGAAAAGTTATACCGAAATCATAATTACGAATACACGAGCACGGTGTTCTTTGCCTCAATTACCGTCAGGTTAGTCAAGTACGTCATCATTCGTAAGCTAAACGTATACTTTATAGTCTAGGAAGTCTCAGGAATTCAGTTCAGGGGGGGGGGGGGGTCGAACTCTGGACCAGAGACAATAAGCAACACCAACAACGTTCCGAAAAGAGTGGAAAATATTATAGAAAGTACCTACCTATATAAAAAACATTGAATTTACTAGTTCAAGTCGTTCAAGGTTTGTTGTCAAAAATTTATGTTTAATATCTTTATACTGAGCTCACCCTGAGTCCATTGTACGGTACCCATAATACAAGCCTTGCTTAGTATGGGACCTTACCTATAGTTAGTGTGTTCCTCTGGCGATATTTTTATTATTATAATATTACCTTCTATGTGGCGCAATCAAGAAAGCAGCACGGCTGTACTGTACTACGTTTTTGTAATGTAGTACCATTTAATTTCAGTTACCTAGTTCAGTTATATTACCTATTAGAGAAGAGTATAATCAATCCAATCAATGTTTCAATTTAAAAAAATCATGAATATTTCGTTTATTTTTGTATTTAATTTCAAGCGTTGTTGACTTACGTCATCAAGCAAACAAAAACTGATTTTTAAGAGCGTTCTTTTGGTAGGAATTATTTTAGTAAAATACAACAGGTTAAATGGCACATGGTATTTGATAGTATCGTTAGATACCTAAGTACTTGAATGCCAAGTGACAGTTGCTGTAGAACAGGATGATGTATTAGTGCTGACTGAAATTAAAAAAAAATGTATTCAATACATAGAATTCTGATTGCAGTATTATGTAAGTACTTATCTTCTTCTTAGACTTTTCTCCATTTCTATTTGATTCACAGTTAGCTTTACCCAAGGTATAGAAACTATATATGTCGTATATAGGCTGATTCAGGAAGGGCCTTTCTAAATCACCCTATATACGACATATATAGTTTCTATACCTTGGGTAGCTCCTTTACCGCATTTGTAATCATTAGGTGATGTCAGAATTTCGATATGTCGATTTAAAAAAAAAATATTTCCCAATAAAATGGCAATTGTGACAAACAACCAACGACTAATAATAAAAGTTTATTTTTGGCGGAATCACGTTGAGCTTGACTCAATAGGATAAGGCCATTAGGAAAAAAAATCTTAGAGGCTTGGCTTAATACGTGGACCAATTTGTAGGTCTGTAGTCTTTGGCGCGGACCGGTTATGCTCAGCATAGATGTTTGTTTGGCACGGAATCAACATTCGTTACATATTAGATTTAGTTAGACTAGGTATTTTTTCAGATTAGGAGATTTTATTTTTTTAGATTTTTTTGAAGTCAGTCTTTTTTTGATAAAATGCTTTTATTGTGTATTTTCTAGTGTGTTGGAGTTGTGGTCTGAAATACGGTGTTGTTGTGGCTCAACTGCCTCCCCCACCCCGTGCACTCCTACCTGCTGCAGAACCAGGACCAAATACACAGGACAGGGGCGCTGCCAAGTGTGTATTAACATTTATCTTCTTTTGAGGGGTCACTCGCTAGTGCGGTCCATATTACGAGACTCAAGATGACGTATGCGACTTGGCCGTCACATAAAAGCAAGGTCTTAGTGTAAATATATATTCTTGTTGGCAGTCTTCTGCTCAAAAAGTAGCATTGGGGCTCAACAAAACCGGCCAAGTGTGTATCGGAACACGCACAATATTGGCTTCCCTAACCATGTCTTATTTTTACGCAACGCAGTGGTGTAGCTACGGTAGGGCTAGGCGGGACAGTGTCCCGGGGCAACCCAAGCTCAAGGGGCCCCATGAACGACGTTTTACAAAGTGCAATTTTTTAGTTGAATCACACACACACACCAATAATCCTTGATCGGCTCGATCTGAAATGTCTCTACCGCCACCTCAGTCCGTCCGTGACCATGGTTTCTGTAAAGCAGCCGAAACGTCGGGAACGTAAAAATCATAATATAAACGCGACAAAATCCTTATAATTAGTTTTATTTCAATGTGTAGTATTCGCTTAAATATAAGAAATCAATATTTATTTATTTATTCAAATAAGGCCCCAATTTAATTTTTGCCCCGAGCCATTGCTTACATAGCTACGCCACTGATTCTATAATGTGTTTTTATTATTCATTTAACTTGCTATTATAGCTATTAATGATTTGCCATCGGCAAAACACCTACCGATGAGTGGGTGAGGCCATTTTAATGGCAAATTTCGTAAAATTAACGTATATTTAACAGGCGTTCGATGCCAACTACAACGACAACGAAGAGGGTGCGGACAACGCCTGAACGTATCTCACAGAAAGAAGATTGTGATTATCTTGCGCATTACTGTTTAAAAGCTTACAGGTAAGTGTTCCTTCTATTAAACTTTGGTGGAAAAGGGAAGATCTTTCAGCCAGGCGGGTGGTATGCCTGGCGGGGCGGCCGCTATGCCCCAACTGTTATTGTCGGGATCTTGTATATATGTTACGTACTCCGAAAACTCTCATAGCGTGATTCAGGATTGTATGCCATTGTTATGATATCGTCTGCAGCGCCATCTGTGTAGCTTGTGGCGTGGTTAAAGTAGTCGCTACATTAGTATATTTTCGTCAGGACTGGAAGAATCTGCGGGCGAACGCTTTACTACCAATATCATTCATTCTCAAACTATTGTTTGCTGGACTATGTTAACTGCAAGGAAGGTTACGAAGGCTAGTACAACATGGAATTTTACTTAATTAATTAAGAAATAACTAATTGACCTATACCCTAGACCAAGACTAGATATAGACGGAGTGATGTGTACACCATATTGAAGCACATAAAACCTAGCTGATTTGTGAAGTATACCTACGCGAATTCGCGTTTACTACATAAATCAGCTTTTAGTGAAAGGCATATTCAAGCCGTGATTTCATTTGGTCAAGATTATATAGAAATGGGCTTAAGCGTGCAATTAAGTTGACATCGACCTATCGACCGCTCATCTTTTTTTTTTCTATTCCGAAAACCAATGCACGCCACTGCGCTGTGCCTCAATATGTTGTTCACGACTCTCAGTCTATATTATTACTTCATCTGAGACCTTATATAAAATGTTAAAACTACAGTTTACCATTATCTGCCTTCTCTATGAGTTTGACCATGTCTCCGGTGAGGTGTATTGAGAGTAGCTGTGATTACAGCACAATCTTTGTATCAGCGTAACGTTGAAGTAAACGTGACTTGACTTAACAGTCAATATGCAAGTGTCGTCCATCCCTCTCACACCTCAGATTTCACATATAAAAATGACATTGACAGCATGCTTTCTCGATGAAATTACAAGGACCTGCTAGGCGTCATAGCAGATCCAGAAGTGCTCCATTGCCTCCCCTCCTTCCCCCCTCTCTCATCCCCTTATCTGCCCCTGAAAGAAGGGATTGAAGGAGGGAACATGGTAATAGGGGTCATAAGAGAATATCAAACACCACACCCTTCCCCGGGATGTTTTCCATTTAATATTATGGGCGTCGAATGAACGGGCATGAGACACTTATTAAGAATATTTTTTTTTATTACAGTATGGCAAATAGTACATATGGGTGAATGCTTTAACTTAGACAAAGTAAAGAATTATAAGCGTAAGTATTTTAAGAATTATTATTATTATTTTTTTATTTCAATATAGGCAAGTATTTGATCTCGATCTCACCTGATGGTAAGTGACGATGAGATCTACGATGTAGCATACTTGCCTAGAAGGTACCTGTTCACTCTCGACTTGAAAACACCCAGATTATTATTTATACATATTTTGTTTAATTTATTTATCCGCGAAATCAACAGCGATACATCATAGAATTACATTGGAGCAATATGAATTGAGTTAGGTTTGAATTTAATGATGTCCATATAGTTTGTTGTACATTGTATCCATTCAATTTCTTAAATGTACAGATACAGTCCTCCAAAGTACAGTGTTATACTAAACTTAGTTAAATAGATTCATTGAACATTGTTTTTCGGATGCATTGAACATTGTTTTTCAGATTATGTATACGATGATGACTCATTCTTGGATCAAATTTACATCATGGATGATTGGTAAAGCTGAATGTCGTTGGATTTTGTTTGTTCCAACAGTCACACGGAAACTGATGTGTATTTTAAAGTGATATTAAGAACATAAAGATTTACAAAAATATAAAAAAAACTTGAGAGGTGTCAAGGGACACCCGGATGGAACGAAGTTCCTTTATTATTTTTTATTATTTATTATGTACAAAAAATCAATAATTTTGGGAAACAAAAATATATCACCCCCTGGTGGGCTCGAACCAACCTTTAGGTTAACAGCCAAACGCGCTAGCCAATCGCGCCACGGAGGCACTTGTGCAATGACTCGAAAATACTGACCATTATGTAAATGCAAACGACAAAGATAGCAAAAAGTGTCGTTACAACTTTTCGCCTTAATTTTTTCCGTCTAGCCCCCTTTCGCAATGCGCGATAAGGAACTTCGTTCCAAAAATGGCTTATCAATTTTCTTTGACAGCACCGTACATCTGTGTTGCCCAGTGCAAAGTTCTGCCAACTCTCTCGACGATGCGGGCGGTGTTGCAAGTCCCATTATATTTTATTATTTATCATCATTTATCCTAATGGCCTTTTTCCATTGAGTCAGGCTCAACGCGATTTTTGAATGTTCTTATTTTAAATGTATATCTTTGGGACTAGGCCCGCCACACACTCCCACCACTGCTACTCCTGTAAGCCAGGATCTACAGTGGTGTCCAATGAAGACACCGAGGTTTGACCCTCGGCGAGTCCCGGGATAAAGTTAATTGTCTTGGAACCCGCACGAAATTAATCGAAAGATAAATAGGAGGAGTTGGAAGAAAATTATCCACTTCCCTCCATTGCAAAGCGGGAGACAAAAAGATCTGGTAGACAAATGTCCACAGAAGTAAGACTGTTACAGCTGGACTAATTCCAGGTGTAAGGCACCACGGAGAGTTTAAATACTAATTGGTCCTAAACTTGTGAGCTGATTAAACTTGATTCCAGTAGTAGGTATGGCAAAAACGCTTGAACGCACGGAAGTTATCCCTGGTTTCCACAAGGTCTGTGTAGTATACAACCCCAGAAGTTACTTGCAAACTATTAAGCATAATGTTCCGTTCGTTTTGCCAGAGATTGCACTCCCAGAGGATGTGATGTGCAGATTGCTCGTTTTCGTTATACGGCGTTGAACATTGACACAGAGGCGAGGGTACTAATTTAAAATAGAATAATTTGCTCTTAAAGTTACCATGGCCTGTTAAAAATTGTGCCACACAGTGGTCCACCTCCATCCACGTCTTCTCCAAACGATCACGAACGCAAGGAAAGAACTGGTGGAGGTGGCGGCCCTTAGTTGTTGTATCCCAACTGCATTGCCACTCGTTCAAAAGATCTTCGTAAACAACAGATTGAGGTTTAAATAATCTAGTGATTCTATAGCGATCTCGCGGTTTTAGGAATTCGGTGGTCATGTCCTCTCGAGTAGAATAGTACATTCCCGCGCGTCTCTGAATCTCTAAGTCGACCGGGAGCACACCCGCGAGTACCGGCAGGGCCTCGGTACTAACCGTGCGGTATGCTTTACATAAAAATATCAGTGCCAATCGTTGGCTCTGAAGTAATTTACGCCGTGCCGCCCCTATCGTGGCCCTGTCGGCCCACACCGGTGCGCCGTAACACATGGATCCTAAGTACGTTGCTCCGTATATGATTTTTAACGTATTAAAAGAGAGACCCCACGTTGAGGTCGATATTCTTGTCAACGCATAAAAATTACGTTTTGATTTTTCACCGACAGTTTTAATATGTTCGATAAACGGGAAATTCCTTTCTAGCACTAACCCGAGGTAACAAACCGACTCTTTCCTCTTAATTGTTGTATATTATTAAATGTATATCTGTCACTTCTATCATATTTGTATATGTGTCACTTCCCGTCTTTACGAAACACAATGTGGATTTATAATCAACGTTTAATTTAATGTTCCATGATATGTAGCAAATTTCACGCCTTCAAATGATATAATCCTTATCTAACCAGCTGTCGTCGTCATAATTATAATCTGAAATGTTTAACAAAAGGTATTAAAATCACTTGTACAAATGTAAAAGATCTATTCTAAAAAAAGAGCAACCATGGAGTTTCTTGCCCGTTCTTCTCCATAGGAACGGCGTTCCGAACGGGTGGTAAAGCAGTAGCATAACATTTTTGTAACTTGACGATTCATAAGTACTGTACAATAATGGTCTACGTGAATAAAAAATATTCTAATGCTGATTCACTTGACTGGTGTCTAGTGGCCAAGTCGGCTTTAGTGAAGTAGATAGGTATATCATTTAATAGAAAAAAGTAGAGAATATAAATTATTGGGCAGCGCGGCAGTGCCCCCACCGTGTCTTATCATTATTGCTCGCGGGAAGTTTTGTTTGAAATTATATTTGTAGTTTTCAAGATTCAAATTATTATTTTATTTTACTCACGAAAAAGTCCTTTTACAGGCCGGAGTCTTTGACAGATTCCTACATTGACTATTTGCCACACTGTAATAGAAATAAAGCTGTATTCGTACGATTTAATAACACAACAATAGGTATACTGTGCTGAAAGTACTAGTTATAATTACGCAGATTAGTTTTCTTTAACAGTTACCGTTGTCTTTTTAAAATTATACGTGCTCAACAATATTGAGTGGATTAAATCTATTCACAAGTTTCTTATGTTACTTTGTTTTTAGAATAATGTAGTTTACTTTTTGCAGCGATTCAGTAGCGAGCGATACAATCGATTCTGCATCGCTACTGTCGTGATGCAGAATCGTTATAGTCTACCTGTCTGTGGCTTCACAGCCGCGCCACTTCCCCACTCTTCCTTCACCCGATGTCGACGTCCGAAATATAATCGTGCGTTTGCATCGATGCTGAATACATACTATGCGATTGTATCGCCACTGAATCGCTTTTGTCGCGATGCAAAACGCAGACAGCAAAGGTAGCGATGCAGACGCGCGTTGCAAAACGCGCTACTAAATCATCATCATCAACATCGCTGTGAACGACCTCCGAATATATTGCGGAGTAAGTATCATATATTTTTTTACCATTACTCATACTTAATAATTGAAATAAAACTATTTTTTTTTCTTTTTTTTCGGATTTTATCGCTGTTCGAACTGGGGTACCCTCATATTTAGTCGTTGCTTGCGGTCCGATTTACGCAAAAATTGCTCACAGTGTCTTGAGGTCTTGCAATGGTGCACTTGGATTTTGACATTTTGGATTAAATTTAGTTGGTTTTGTTTAGTTTTATTTCAATGTTTAGTATTCGCGTGAATATAAGAAGTTTACTTAATAATTCAGATAAAAATGTCCAATAACTTGGCGCCTTTTATCACTTACTTTGATATCTGTACATGCAGTTGACATAGTCCAGGAAGCAATAGCTTGTGAAATCTTTGTATCTGTAATACATTGTGCGTGCGCAAATGGGACCAGTTCTAAAAAAAACATTATCATGAATCCGATGACCAAGTGTGTGCTGACCCCCGCGCGGTCAACTGCCAACAGTTGGCTTTGAACTCGAAACTCGACTTTATACTGAGCACATTAAAGAACGTTTTCCAAACTGTAGACGTACCATGAACGAGTTGATACCTTTTTAATCGCCTCGGACTGTCAGATTTGTTGTGCCAATGACGTCATA
The DNA here is from genome assembly GCA_905404115.1 of Pheosia gnoma. Lineage (NCBI taxonomy): Eukaryota > Metazoa > Arthropoda > Insecta > Lepidoptera > Notodontidae > Pheosia > Pheosia gnoma. The sequence goes on from FR989916.1 coordinate 2,259,702, forward strand.
CCCACCTATGTCTATATAGATATAGGCCTCTGGTGCGACTAAATTTCAAACGTAAACAATATATGAGTCATATCCTAAAATCACTCACATCCAGTAAGCAGGAATTCGTATTATAGTAATCGTAACTTTATCGAGAACTCATGCTGTCACTCTCATTATTATTTATAAAGCGTTTGGTGTGAAAAGGACGGAAAACGCTTACGATACCGTAACGCAACGTACACTAGTAGTTTATAAGATGAATGATGTATGACCTCCGTTTATTAACTGATAAGTAGCATTATTTGCTACTACAATTAGGACAAATTGTGGTTTGTTCATGCAGGCCAACAAGTACTTGTAATAGTCAAATATTACCATCGGACTGGAATGTTGGCTCCGCTAAGAAGATCCGGCAAGAAACTCGGTGCTCACTCCTATGCTACTCTTCCTCATCATGTCAATATTGACGACCTGACCAGCTAAGTTGGTAGGGACCCTGCCTTCTACGCTGAGGGTACCGGGTTCGAATCCTGGTATAGGTGACAAGCTTCGTGTGATGAGCACGAATGTTTATACCCGAGTTACGGATGCTTAACTATCTATAGTATAAGTATGCTGGGTACGCCCTCAGTCCATTGTACGGTACCCATAATACAAGCGTTGCTTAGAGTGGGACCGTATAGTTGGTGTGTATCTGACGATTTTATTGTTATGCTAATATTGCAAAAGTCCGTGGTGAAAGGTCTACAACAGGGTTGGTCTTAGTCGGATTTCCACCACGTCAACAAAAAAAAAAAAAAAGGGGTGTTGGTGGGTCTTCCAATTCGAGTTTGCTCTGTGTAGTTATACTTACTTCATTGTTTTCAGACAGTAAAAGGCGTATGTGTCACAGCTATTTGCGAATGAGACAAGCGCTCGTGTGGTCCGCCTTATCCTAGTAGTTGTTTTCGTCCGATGCGTATACCTGTTTCATAAAATATATAACTCAACTAACCTTCTAACTTTTTTAAGCAAATGGGGGAAGAGGTACCTGCGGCTTGTCAACTTCTCCAATTATAAACCAAACAAGTTGATCGACTATTAAAGAAGCCAGCCATACCGAACTGCTCGAAGATGTTAGTCGAGAAACTATCTATCACGAGTGTCGGGACCCCAAACAATATGCAATTCTCCGCGAATCGAAGCGAATCTAAAAAGTATTCGACACGTGTTTCGTTTCTAAACGAGACATCCTCAGGGCTGCTGGGCTACGAATGAGCGACGAAGCACGGATACACGGTACACGGTTGCGTTGCTTAGAGGCGAATCTCGCGTCGAATACTTTTTAGATTTGCTTCGTTTCGCCACGATTTCCGCCAAGTATCGCCTAGTTCTATCAATTTTATATTTAAGTTCGTCACCTACACTGTTTATGAATAATATTTATTTTTCTACACACGGGCTATACCAGGACCTTTGTAAGCCTGTGCGGGGACATGGGTCCAACACGTAGAGACCCTTTTTGAGAATTTGAATGTTACGTTTAGCCACCTGTTGGGGTCAACTGCTCAATATTACAGCATTAACAGGGAATTGACTTCTGCAGGCGGAGGGACTATTGTAGGAATATGGAAAGATAAATGGGACTATGGATTGAAGTTTGGATGTACTATTGAAATAATACCCATTTTGGAATGATTATAAGAATGTTAAATGACTGAACAATAAACCTGTTTTGAGATTTTTCAGCATTTTGAGCATGTTGATTTTTGGGGCGTTGTTGATTCATGCCGGCACCGGGACCATGGACTTCACTTTCCAACATGAGCCTTGTCGTTTGTTCTTTTAAGAAGAGCTGACAGTTCACTAAATAATGTTGCAGTACTGTAATGAAATATAAAAAAAAAATGTTATAAATTTAACTAATATCCTCAAGACAGTTTTATCACAATCAATCAGTAGAATCATTTGAACTATTAAATAGCTATTCTTTTTTCAAAATACAAAAGAACTAGCTGTGACCATTGCTTCTTACGCGTGGGGATCTTAATCTTCCCATTTCCAGTAGGTACCTACTAGAGTTAAACATGATTTGATATTATAATAACTACAAAGTATGCCAACTCTACTGGTGGTAGGCTTCGGCCGTGGTTAGTCACCACCCACTGAACAAAGCCATGTCGCCAAGCGGCCTAGCCGTGTTCCGGCATGATGTTCAGTGTTGCCATTCATGGATGGCGGGTCAGATCAGTTGCGCTGCGTATGCCTAGTGAATGTAGCGTCTCGATCTACTGCCGCCTTCCTACCTAGGCAAGTATGCTCCATCGTGGATCTCATCGTCACTTACCATCAGGTGAGATCGAGATCAAAAACTTGCCTATAATGTAATAAAAAAAAAAAAACTGTCGATCCGGAATATAAGCATGCTAGGTGCCATCAATATCCGTCCTATTATTCCTGTGATGTGATGCGCCTTTATATATACAAATCGAGCGCCATATATAAGAATACTAGCTGCGCCCGGCGGTGTTACCCGCGATAAAAAGTATGAAAAATTAAAACATCTATCCATACATATTACCGGGATAAAAAGTACCCTATGTGCTATTCCAGACTATAATCTATCTCTGTGCCAAATTTCATCCAGATCCGTTCAGCCGTTCGGGCGTGAACGGATCTGGATGAAAGAGTAACAAACATCCATCCATCCATCCATCTATCCATCCATCCATACAAACTTTCACATTTATAATATTAGTATAGATTAGTATAGATATAAATACAAAATCTGTCAGGTAGATTGGTCGACGCAACCGCGACCCAAGGCTTGGACATTTCCTCGTTCAGCGAGTAGCTTTGGCTATTCAGCGAGGCATGGGCCAAATATTTTACACTTTTCGTAAATATTGAGTGGGTAAGCTTTTCTATTGTCTTTTTAATTTTTATTAGTTTTGTATAATAACGTTATTTTCATTGTTACGATAAGTAGGTATTTAATATGTTGTACATTTCTATGCGGACGAAGTTGGAAAGGCTATAATTTTGATAAAACCTTGTACACATTGGCTTAACCCAAATTATTATAACCCAAGGCTACCAAAAGATAGTTTCAGCATGCTTTAACCATTGGGGTCGAGCTGCAGAACAAAATTAATGGTTGTGATGAAGCCGTGGGCAAAATCTAATCATGCCTATAAATAACAAAATTTCAATTTATAACAAAACAATTTCTAACTATAATCATAGGATCACATTTAGCTTTATACATCTCGTCTATGATTAGGTACGTAATATATGCTTCTAGATCTGTGTCACAGGTAAATAGGAACGTGGACAAAAACTCACCCAAAGTATATATCCATGCTTGCAAAAATAATACTAAAACGTCCATATTTTTTTATGTAACAAATTTTCTATTTTTGTTTTTTAATAATAAATGTTTTTTTTAATAATAAATGTACCAAAAAGAGATTTACAGGTATAATTTACATTGCGGTTACAATATTAATAAAAATATTGAACTAAAGATCCTGTTACCGGTTATTGATTGGAATGTTTCCACTTTGAGTATCTACCTATTCAATCAATAGTTGATTGTATTTTTCATAGCCTCCATCAACAGTCAAGAATAAATTAGTATGAAGTCTAGGTACCGCACGGCTAAGAAATTATTTCATGGTTTATTTCACGTGTATTCAATTTGAAACTTCGTACAACGCCGCTTGACGGCATTGATATCTGAAAGACAAGGACAAAGCTATAAAAATAAAAATGACTTACCTTTCTAATTTCGGCTACCTGTTTTAGTTTTTGTCAGTTAAAAATGACAATTATACAGTGTATTCATGATAGCAGTGATAGCCAAGTTGGTAGAACGCTTGCCTCGGTAACGAGGATTGCAGGTTCAAACCCCGGCTCGCACCTCTGGGATTTCATTTCATGTGCGAATCTCATTTTCAACCACAATTATCACTTGCTAAACGGTGAAGGAAAAACTTCCTGAGGAAACCTGCATGTCTGAGAGAACCCCTCGAAAGATGTGTGAAGTCCGCCAACCCGCACTGGGCCAGCGTGGTGGACTACGGCATAATCCCACATTAAAAAGGGCTGGAATTATTATTATTCATGATTATATATCGATGATGTAGGCGAGTTAATAACTTCTTAACTAGTAAAGTTATGATCATGTAAGCTGGCAAATTTAATTATGATAGTAAGGTTATTCTCTCCTGAAAATTTGGCTTCTGTATCTGTACCCAGACCGAAGGTATAGATGTCAGGAACCTCCAAATCGCTTCGAGAAAGGGGTGCAGTAGCGCCCTTCTTTTTATAAATGTGAGTAGGTAGGTTGAATACAGAAGGAAAACGCAATGGTTATAAATAATAAATTGGTCTTTATTCCGCTAAGAACAAAATCTAAACTAGTTCTGCATTTTTCTAATAATAAAATGTCATGTTCATAATAATGTAAATCCAACAATCTTCCTAGGTAGGACATATGTTTGGAAGGGGGGAGACACTTTTGTGATTGTTTGAACCATTCGAGGTTTGTTGGTCAAGGGCTAAGAAGTTAAAAATCTAAAATTCTTAATTCAACAAGGGTGTTATATAACTTTATCAAACTTTGTTCATGGTTCTGAGGGGCACCTTGAGCTTGGGGGCCCCGGCGCACTGCCCCGCCTTGCCATATAGTAGCTACGCCACTGCATGCGGGTCTCAAATAAAGTAGTCCGCCTGGAAGTTTTCGCACTTTGTGTAATTTGCGAATTAAAACCAACGCATTAAAAGCAATTTTTTTTAAAGTTAAATTAATTGAGATGTTTCTCTCCTACAAAACAAAATATTTTGTTGGGACTTGCTTTCACAGATGTAATACGTTGTTTTATCTTAAATCTAGGGACCTACTTATATTAATATTTATTTTTTATTAACGATAATTTAGAATATTTCAATATGCTACGCGTTATATATCTAATGATTATTCATAAAGCGTAAGTTTTTTTGTTATACAACAAAAAAAACTCACTTAAAATTATATAATAAAATATAAATCATCAAATTCTTACTACAATTTTTTTTTTATATATAAGGTACAACAAAAATAGTGTATTAACCAATGAATCAGTAAATTATATTGATCATACTGATATGTAAAACAATTGTGTCAATGTTGTTTGACATTTCGTTTAACAAGGCAAACCGGTACCGTTTGGGCATGAGCTCAGTACAGGGTATATTTTTAAATGTCTAATAATTTCATTGATTTATTCCGGAATATTATTTTTATAGCCTACTGTTGGCCATATTATAATATTTTACACTATTATTATTACACCTTATATTGTGTACTATATAGCAAAGTATTGTGTACAAGCAATTATTTGTATTAAGTAACATTTCTTCTAAAATTAAATAACTATTAATAGTAATAGTCGTCTGTGCCGTTAACTATAGGTAACTAAATACATACCTAAAACTCTCGAGAGTTTACTGCTACAAATAATTAAAGTTGTTAAATAAAAATTGCACATAAAACCGTAACTCCGCACCAAATTCAAGTAGTCATGAAGTAATGAAAGAAATCAGGCAATTAAATTAACGACATTATAATAATAAATAATAATTGAAACACGTCTAGATTATTAAAAGATGAATATTCTATTGCGCAAACGCAGTGCTTTTTAAGTTAAATAAAATAAATTATAGTACCTATTAGTCATTGGAATGATTGCCTTACTCTTATCCTGGTATATGCCATAATTTTATTTTCGTACGCATAATTTTTCGAGGATCTTTTTATGTCCATAGCTGACGGTTATATAGTATTTCATACATAACGGTAAATTCCATTTTATTTTTGCATCTATCCATCAGCCGAAAGCCGTCCACATCTGGACGTAGGCCTCCCCCAATGACTTCCACACATCACGGTGCTCCGCCACTCGCATCCACCGGCTTTCTGCGACGCGTGTGATATCATCGGCCCACCTTGCGAGGGGGGTCATCGTACACAACTTTTTAAAGTTTTGCTTGTATAACTCTTACTAGTTATAACGCACAAAATCAGTTCTTAATTCTTGTCTTCAATCATCGTACCCTCGGCATTGTTTAATATAAGTATCTTACTCTTAAAAGTATGTTCCATTTTTTCCCGGAAGATTAATGGGAAAACTTTGTAAGCTTTGATAGGGATACACCATAGGAAACGTAAAAGCTCTAAAGCGTTACGGCTGGATGAAATAAGGGTGCAGAGAAAATTTGACAGGAACGCCTCAAGCATTGTTGGCGTCAGATCACACAGACACAAAATTATTGTGTGATGAGCACAAATGTTTGCAACAAATTCATGGATGTTTCATATCTATATAAGTATAATATACTGGGTTCGCACCCAGTCCATTGCGCGGTAGACATTATACAAGCGTTGTTTAATGTGGGACTGTATAGTTGATGTGTTCGTCTGGCGATATTATTATGATTATATTCCCGATAGGTATATCTGTCTGTCAGTTGTCTTAAAAGTCATGTTTTTCTCATGAATTCACTCATGACTTATGAATACCTATATTTAAAATTATAGTTGATTGATTAAATTAAAGGGTATCCCACAACAAGCTTTATCAATAGATGACTTAAATAAATATACTTAAACAAAAATATTATCAAGCAATCGGCTCAAACATTGTGATTCATAATCTGATTGCTTGAGGTTCACCGGAGCGGTCAGCGAGCGAGCACGACGGTCATGAGGCCAGTTAGTACCGCTGGTATAGACAGTTGGGATGTGTACGCTGAGTTGCACTCGTCTGAGTCACAGCAAAAAGTGCGGGCGCCCCACCATTCTGTGAAAAAAAAGCGATTGATTAAAATTAACGGGCGAGTGATTCGTTAAAAAGTTGAAAGGAAAGACAGATCGTTTGGAAAACGTTTAGAACTTATCTATATGCATGTTGTGATGCTTGAATACCACTCAATCAATCAAGATTATACTTTTAACAGATTAAATTAACAAATCATTAACAGGGCCCCATTTTTCTAATTTATATCTATTTAAAAACAACATTAGTAAATAAATATTCATTGAGGATCAGAATCGGAATACTTTTATTCGTGCTAACCGTATTTATGAATAATCAAAAATGTCACAAAACGCTAAGCTACGACTACCACCCGTTCGAAATGTCGTCCCGATGGAGTAGAGCGGGCAAGAAACTTCATGGTTGCTGTTTTTAAAAGGATCTTATACAAATTTGGGTAGTACTCTGTCATGGGTATGTGAGAATAAGGTAGGAACGGCTAGGCAGGCTTGAGTACCCGTAAATAGTAAGGTTCCCACATTTACAAATAACTTTTGTAAATGAAGATAGAAGGATGTAGGTTGTGTTGATAGAGAGTACCACAGGGCTTGGCATTCCGAATAAATATGGAGTACAAAAATATTTGGTGCACCTTCGTGGCTGGATTGGCGATTGTGTCCTAACAATTGCCAATCGGGTGGATACCATAATATATATTGAATTGATTTGCTCTGCAAAATCCATTCCTTGGTCTGTATCAAAACATTGCATCATCTGAAAGCTTCTCCATGAATTTAAATGTAAGTCGGTATTGTGATAGCTTATGTCGTGGGTCAAAAAAAGTCTTTTTGAAGTCAGTTAATAAAGAATACCTGCTTTTTATTCCTGGTAATAAGAGACTTCTTATGAGACAGCCAGTAATAAAACGCAGTAGTGATTGAAATAAATCGTTAACTTTCAAAGATAATTCAGAAAGGTCTATATCGTCAACTCAGCTATAAAAAAATGAAAAACTTCCCTATGAAGAATATTAAATGGATAATTATTGTATAAAGTTGTTAATAATTGGAGGAAAATTCCCCAACTTTGTTAGGAAGAGATGAGGGAAATAATATTATTAACTAAAAAACTTATTATGTAAATTGTTGATTTATTGTGAGTTAAAAAAAGTATACTTAGTTCGGATTTGATTTAATCTTTAGTTTTGATGTTGACTCAACTGATTAATTCCCCTTATTTATATTAGTAACGACAAACACCAGATAAGAAATGTGTCTTATCTTTATAATGAAAAAACCTTGACAGGAGATTAATTACCTTATGTTTTCGCGAATGAGAATTACATTAAAAGGTTACATGACTATCCTCTCGTGAACTTTAAACCCTCCACTGTGCATCGTAGCGCGAGCCAATTAAAAAGAGACAATCTAATTACTGCCGCAAGTGAGGAACAGCGACGGAGAGAGTGGAAACGCCTACTCAAATAAATGTTTAATTACTATAACAAAAAAAAATATCCAAAATTGAGAAATTATCATTATTATTTAAAGAAAATATCAACGTTATGTCCTAGGGTTTCCGGAATGACATCCTGAAGGTTTAAAACACAAACAAAATGAGCCACAGATAGACTCTTAACTAAAAACATAAACCTTCCTTTAGCTTTCCCGTAGTCGGGTAAAAATAGCCCAACGAATCGCAATCATATCTGCGCGCAAAAAGAATACATTTATATTTAAAAATGCTTTCACACTGAAGCAATATTTAATGAAGCACAATGACGGGCCAGGTGCAATGCAGTGCAATTAATGTGATGCACAAATTATGTTAATGGGTTGAGTGGCGATATTTAAATGAAAACTGGCCAAGTATGTGTGAGAATCGCACATCCGTATTATCCATAACGTTTATATCAGAGCATATATGTATGTATATATATATATTTTAAGTTGTGAACAAAAAAATGGACTTCAAAAACCTAAAAAACAAAAAAAAAATATAACAACTTATTTAGTCTAAGTAAATCTATACACAGTATGATTTTTGCATGTATGCATGTATGGCCAAATCTGAAAGTATAGGAAATATTCTTGAGATTGATTTCGATGAAAACTAAAATTGCATCATTCGATTTTTGAAAGAAATAATTCCATTACTCCCCAGAATTGTCATTTCCTCCCTAAACAAGTTGACCCTTATTAGCGAGATTATTGAATTGCGCAATAATACAGTACCTATGTTGTTTTTTAAAATCAACATGCTCAATTCCTGGCTAGGGCAATTATTTTTTCAAAAATCGAATGATGTAGTTTTAACCCTTAATAGCCTAGAGTTTCAATTTTGATACCAATCTTTTAAAACGAATGTTCACATTACTATTAGTTTTTTTTATAGGTTGGCTGTACGTATTTTACTGTTGTATAATATTCTTTCCAACGAAATTAAAAAAAAAATCAAATGTCATTATTATTAAACACAGTAACATTAAACACAATAATATTAAAAATAAATCACTTTCGTAAATCAGGCTACTAAGGGTTAATTTTCATCAAACGCGGTCTCGATAGTCCTTAAAGTATTTTTCGATATTCCCTAGAGTTTTGGATTTGGTCATTCACGTCCACTGGAAAACTTCACTCAGTACATAAAATAATAGTAGGTAGTGTTCGTTACACCATTTATTACTCAAGAACGGATGGGCCGATCCTTTTGATCTTAGATTTTTCACAATTATAAAAACATGGAAAAAAATCACGACAAATAAAAATAATAATAAAGATAAAGTTTTCTCATACATTTGATTCTAGGATGATACGAAGTTCACCGGGACGGCTAGTGTAATATGTAACAAATGTTGATTCAGTGCCAAACAAACAACTTAGAAGAGTATTGCCGGTCTGCGCCAAAGACTACCCATAAATTGGCCCGTGCATCAAGCCCCTATAGGTACCTATACTTTCATTATTCTTCGTTGGTTGTTTTAGTAACAAGAAAGTGTTACAATATTATCCCACTAATATTATTAATGTGAAAGTTTGGATGGATGGATGTTTGTTACTCAATCACGCCAGAACGGCTGAACGGATCTGAATGAAATTTGGCACAGAGATAGATTATAGTCTGGAATAGCACATAGGCTACTTTTAATTACCTTAAATGTATGGTTGCCGTGGGATAGATCTGTTTTAATTTTTCATAGAGCAAACGATCGACAGGAATTTTGCATAGGTAGTGGCAGTTTAGGGGTCAGAAAATGACATAGGCTAATTTTTATCCCGGAAAAATGCACGGTTCCTATGGGATAGGATACAGGAACCGTGTTTTTTTTAAATTTAACGTTTTAATCGCGGGTAACACCGCGGGGCGCAGCTAGTTGAGAATATTTGTGAAAAATATGATTGTGTTGTTTCAAGTTTCAAGTGGCCGTCAAAAACTCTAAAACTTAACGAAATTGATGATACAAATTTTTATTAAAACAAAAGTGTTAACGCCAAGAAATAATTGGCGTCAAATTTATTGCGAGATTTTGCAAATGGAGGGGTTCGCTAATTAGTGAAAGGATTAATTAAAATTTATTATCTCTCTTTACGTTAAGTAGGTACTTTTGTTTGATCAAAAGTCTAGAGAATAGGTAACAAAGTTTAGATCAATACAAAGGCATGAAACTACTATTAACACGTTGAGTGCGGTGCCATTTTCAGAGGACTTTCAGCCAGTGCGTTAGAGACCTATTCGACCTCTTAACCGAGCTTCACTCTAGTGCGTATGAGACCTAATCCATCTCGTAAAATAAGGTATTTTAAAAAAACTCATATCTTTATCAAAAAATAAGATACAATCTATGTTCTTTCTGTAAATAATAGAGAATTAACTGTTCTATCTCAAGTTTGCTACGCATGGGGATGTGAAAAGTGGGTTATGAGATATAACGAAAAAAAAATTAGGTATCCATTGAATCTCGCATCGCAACTAAAGATAGATCAGTTTGGGGTGTGACTAGTGATGGGATTAAAATAAAACCCCAGTTATCGATAGCTTAACTTTTTATGAAGTAATCATTTAAACATAGTAATATTGATTTCTTATATTTACGCGAATACTAGACATTTAAATAAAACTAATCTTACGGATTTTATCGTGTTTATTATTTGTTTTTTACGTTCCCGTTCGTTTCGGCTGTTTTACAGCAACCATGGTCACGGGAGGACTGACCATGGTGACTGTCCTTCCGTGAATGATGAATTATGATAATCCATAAAATTAGTTTTATTTCAATAAACATAGTGACTAAAAAAATATTTAAAAAAAATGTTCCTCATTGAAGCATGGTAACCACATTTGTTGTTCGCATTGCACACATAGTGTATTTATTCGTTTGGTTTTTTTGGATGCATCTATGCTACTAAATGTGAGCCGTAATTTACTGTAACAGCCTGTGCAACGACTTTTTTTGCTACCACGCTGACAAAATATAAGAGCGTATTTTTTTTAAATGGAGTGCGCAGGTACACATTATCGACATTTGAACAACACTGAGCGCGAGCTAACGGCGCCCGCGCCGCCCGCGCTCCGCTCCTTGCGTCTACGACGCCTGTGTTTTAGGAGGTCAGAAAGATCTCCTCACGCAACAGATGTATATTATTACAACTCAGTGCGTTAGAGACCTCATCCATCTCCTATTTTTTTTATTACATTATTGAATCAAACTCGCAGCGGGAAGTAGGTATGTATATTTGTCTCTGTCAAACACATAGAAATAAAGAAGTTACGACCTCCCGCACAGAGGTGGAGAACACGATTTTCGGCGCCGCACCAGCTGAAAGTCACGTTAGAGATCTTTTAGACCTCTTAACGCAGTCAACGTGTTAATTGATCCCGATTCGGAGACAGTAGGTAAATATAAGGTTTAAAAATTATATTGTAAAATATTTTAAGGTGTCCATCGGCAAGCTATGAAGGTCACATCAGTCCGAAAATCAATAGTCAAATTATTGAAATTAAAAAAAAAACCACTACCAATGAAACGGTACTATCTCGCTTTCTTACAGAAAAATCAAAAACCGTATACACATATATTACATACATAAACGTGATCCTTATTACTTACTTGTTGACCCCTTAAAATATGTTACACAATTTATGTTAAACCTTATAAAATAAGGACAGTAACTTAGCGGTCCCCAACGCTATTTAGGATAAATAATCATTTGACAACGAATAAACAAATACTTTTTTTTGGTTTTATAAATTACTATGTACTTAACTTTTATTGACCAGCCGCTTAAGTCTGCCTATAGCCGTTCCTACATTGTTTTCACATACCCATAACAACGTACTACTCAAAAATGTAACGGATTTTTTTTAAAAGACAAACCATGGAGTTTCTTGCCCTTTCTTCTCCATAGGAACGGCATTCCGAACGGGTGGTAAAGTTGTAGCTTAGCATTTTCTAACTATTTCGACGGTTCATAAGTACTGTGACTACTTTAATACTTTACATGAATATAAAAAAATAAGGGAAAGCACCATAACATTATACACCTTATTGATTTATTATATTTACGTGAATACTAACGTACACGAAACCCGTGACCATGGTTGCTGTAAAGCAGCCGAAACGTCGGGAACGTAAAAAAAGAAAATGAACGCGATAAAATCCTTAAAATATATTTTATTTCAATTTTTTTTTTTTTTTATACATTATAGGCAAGTATTTGATCTCGATCTCACCTGATGGTAAGTGACGATGAGATCTACGATGGAGCATACTTGCCTAGGTAGGAAGGCGGCAGTAGAGACGCTACATTCACTAGGCACATGCAGCGCAACTGATCTGACCCGCCATCCATGTATGGCAACACCGAACATCATGCCGGAACACGGCTAGGCCGCTTGGCGACATGGCTTTGTTCAGTGGGTGGTGACTAGCCACGGCCGATTATTTACCTTTTTCGCTGCATGTTGGCACGCAGTCTCGGACAGTTGTCAGCTCGCTCACGTATTTCTGAAAAGACAAAACATGTTTACAAAACATGTGCGATAATATGTAATAGCCTGCTGGTTTTTTTTTCTAGCATCTTTACAGCTACTCCGAATGATCGCAACGGTCAACGGACAACCCATACACATTCTGTGAAATAAGTTTGTATAATGTTACCAACACCCTTATTAGCACATTGTTAAACGGGACCTTAAAAGATTGATTGTAATCAACTGCCAAATTAATTACGTTAACTATCAGAGGATTAAATCAGAGAAGATGAATCAACGGCGCGGGTTCTAGGTCGGGTCCGCCCAATTTGAATACATTAGGTGGTCGTTACGGAAATTACACGTTTTTGCCCTTAAAATATATGCTAGGATTTGAGTTCATTTACCTCGGGTTAAATGGGAGTGAGGAGTTGGGGACGAAGCACAACAGTGTGTAACTTCTTAATTAAGTGGCCTGGTAATATAAACGAAACGTAGGAGCCCCTGCCTCCCCCCCACAAGGTGGACCGATAATATCACACGCGTAGCAGGAAGCCGGTGGATGCGAATGGCGGAGGACCGTGATGTGTGGAAGTCATTGGGGGAGGCATATGTCCAGCAGTGGACGTCTTTCGGCAGATAGATAGATAGGTAATATAAACATTGATAGCCAAGTGGGTAGAACGTTTGCCTTGGTTCTAAGCCAGGCTCGCACTTCTGGGATACCTGGATTAAATGTGCATGCCACCATGATTATCGCTTGCTTACATCAATGTTCCTGAAATGTTCCTACGCACTATTGTACGGCACGGTATTTATCTTCAAAATAGTATTTATTTTTATAATGGACCAGTAGGTTTGATATTTTGCCAACGTCAAGTGGAATTTTGTAAAATCATAAATGGGAGATTCTATGCCAACCTAATTCGTAGACTAGGCCTAATAAATCTCCGTAAAGCCTATAAGTTTTTATTTAATTTTTTTTTTTTTATTACATTATAGGCAAGTATTTGATCTCGATCTCACCTGATGGTAAGTGATGATGAGATCTACGATGGAGCATACTTACTATAGCATACATACTACCTAGGTAGGAAGGCGGCAGTAGATCGAGACGCTACATTCACTAGGCACATGCAGCGTAGCTGATCTGACCCGCCATCCATGAATGGCAACACCGAACATCATGCCGGAACACGGCTAGGCCGCTTGGCGACATGGCTTTGTTCAGTGGGTGGTGACTAACCACGGCCGAAGCCTACCACCAGTAGAGTTGTCACCTAGTTGGCACCACCCAGGGTCACGTGTAGGGTATCTCGAGGGTATTTAATTCTCCTACGGACGAAGGTGACTCGACCCCAAAGACATGGAAGATTTTATGCAGGCCTAATCCGTAGACTAGGCCTAATAAACCTCCCTAAACCTATCAGTAAACTTCAGGATACTTTAGTGACAAATTACCAGACTTCTTGGGAGGACTTGAAATTCGAGTTTAACCATTTAATTTTATTTCCCTACACTCGTGCGCGTTTATGAACACATACTTATTAATGTTCCTTCAGTATTAGACATAATGATTCAAATTGTTTACAAAAATAATCCTTCAAAAAAACCTTCCTCTCCGAGTACCCCCGAAACGCATCAATAAGATTTTATAGCGTTATATGTTGGTAGTCAGAATATAGTTTCGGCATGAAGGTACAAAACTAAAAAAAAACTTTCATGTTATACTAAAACTTTGCTACACCTTAAATCACAGTAGGAGTGTACATAGCAAACATACGCCGTGTCAAAGGGCTTGTAGGGTTGTCATTCAGACTAATCGTTTTTTAGTGTATGAACTTGTCTTGTGCCGTTGTTGTTTACCTACACAACCTTCCGCGCTTTTGCCTGAAAAAATAATCCATAATGCTTTTGGTATGAAATTAAGTACTACAACATTTTAATGTGGTAATTTTGGCAACCTAGCATACCAAGGACATCAGATTGTTTTATTTTTATGGTACGATCGCGAACACGAATATGGGACTCACTTTCGTTATATTTTATCAATGACACGTATAATTCTTAAAGCCGCATAACGGAAAATCGTCATGTCTGAGAGCAGTTGCTTCTAGTAACGTCAGTAAAAATAGTACCTCTTAAATGGGTCCCAAATTAAATTCAAGAGTTAATGTATTTACGGAATTAATTTTCACGTTACGCTTTCAAGCATTTGTGACAACCCTACTCATTTCCACGAGAAGCCTACTCGTATAAGCACAGTGTTTGTCAACAAAAAAGACTCAGCTAATTAATTTTATTCATTAACAATGCCTATGTATGAAAAAAAAATGCGAACAAAACGTATTAAACGAGATCAATAAATCATTATTTCTTATACTTAGTGGAAATCCCATAACATTGTACTTTTAGTGTTTGACCGGGCTAGAACTTTAAAAGTATGTGAATAAAACAAGTTTTCCTCTAACTTCAAAGGTTTAGGGTCAAAATACCAATTACCTTCGTAGCCGAGACGTACCACAGAGCAATAATACCGCAGTGTCATAACAACGGGTCATTGGGTCAGAAAAATGGCGGCGTGTGATTGGATGTCACACTTTACTGTGATTGTTGACGCTAAACTTAGTTATGGGAGCCATGAAAAAGGAATGTTTTATTTATCTGACCTGACAACATTCGGGCCAATTTATTTCTATTGGAACGTGGTAGTAGGTAATTTATTACTTCGATCAGCTGAAATCTGGTACTCGTGAAGCAAAACTATATAAATTTGTTAGTGAAGATTACGAGTATATCACTTGCTATACGGTGAAGGCAATCATCGTGAGGAAACCTGCACGTCTGTCAAAAGTAGTGTGAAGTTCACCAGACCGCAATGAGCTAGTGTGGTGGACTTCGGCCTAAATTCTTTTCATATTGAGGATTAGTGTGCCTGGTATACAAAAGCTCGCCTCATATAACATTGGGATCTAATACCATCGGGTACACTGAAGTTTACCTCTGCCTACCCCTGTGGTAATTACAGGCGTGATGGTGCATTTTTTAACATAAACAATGTTCATATTGATTTCTGATATTTCAAATAAAATTTATTTTACAAATTTTTATCGCGTTTATTTTACCTTTTTTACGATCATGGTTGCTGTAAAGCAGTCAAAACGTTGGGAACCTAAAAACATAACATAAACGCGATAAAATCTGAAAAATCAGTTTTATTTCAATAAATAATTTTCATTATGAAATAAATGTGCTATTATATATCAAAAGATTAAATATCCACCCGGGATGCTCAAATTTCGCTCGAGTAAACCATTTTTTTTTATAAATTTCACAGCTACCGGGAAATATGCAGTTTTTCTGTTAAATTTATGCAAACACTCAATTACTACATCAGTATTTTAATACGTTAAAACTCATACGAGCTTTATATAGCCTTGTTAACACGTTGACTGCGTTAAGAGGTCTAAAAGATCTCTAACGTGACTTTCAGCTGGTGCGGTGCCGAAAATCGTGTTCTCCACCTCTGTGCGGGAGGTCGTAACTTCTTTATTTCTTTGTGTTTGACAGAGACAAATATACATACCTACTTCCCGCTGCGAGTTTGATTCAATAATGTAATAAAAAAATAGGAGATGGATGAGGTCTCTAACGCACTGAGTTGTAATAATATACATCTGTTGCGTGAGGAGATCTTTCGGACCTCCTAAAACACAGGCGTCGTAGACGCAAGGAGCGGAGCGCGGGCGGCGCGGGCGCCGTTAGCTCGCGCTCAGTGTTGTTCAAATGTCGATAATGTGTACCTGCGCACTCCATGTAAAAAAAATACGTTCTTATATTTTGTCAGCGTGGTAGCAAAAAAAGTCGTTGCACAGGCTGTTACAGTAAATTACGGCTCACATTTAGTAGCACAGATGCATCCAAAAAAACCAAACGAATAAATACACTATGTGTGCAATGCGAACAACAAATGTGGTTACCATGCTTCAATGAGGAGCATTTTTCTTCAATATTTTTTTAGTCACTATGTTTATTGAAATAAAACTAATTTTATGGATTATCATAATTCATCATTCACGGAAGGACAGTCACCATGGTCAGTCCTCCCGTGACCATGGTTGCTGTAAAACAGCCGAAACGACGGGAACGTAAAAAACAAATAATAAACACAATAAAATCCGTAAGATTAGTTTTATTTAAATGTCTCTCGTATTCGCGTAAATATAAGAAATCAATATTACTATGTTTAAATGATTACTTCATAAAAAGTTAAGCTATCGATAACTGGGGTTTTATTTTAATCCCATCACTAGTCACAACCCAAACTGATCTATCTTTAGTTGCGATGCGAGATTCAATGGATACCTAATTTTTTTTTCGTTATATCTCATAACCCACTTTTCACATCCCCATGCGTAGCAAACTTGAGATAGAACAGTTAATTCTCTATTATTTACAGAAAGAACATAGATTGTATCTTATTTTTTGATAAAGATATGAGTTTTTTTAAAATACCTTATTTTACGAGATGGATTAGGTCTCTAACGCACTGGCTGAAAGTCCTCTGAAAATGGCACCGCACTCAACGTGTTAAACGTTAACGTAAATTATTTATAATAGCAGCTAATGCATTTTTCAGGAAATAAACGCTACCATAGCAGCCAATTTATTAAAGTGAGGCCGCTAAAACGTCACGCGATAAAATGGAATATTAGCAAGGGTTACATTAAAATGTCAGGGCTGCCAGTTATTATTATAAGTGGTACGAGCTAGCCCTGGTCAACAACACTTTGCGTGATACCTGTAATTATTGTTTTATATTAGGTCTTTACCTATGAAATTGCCGTTTTTTATGAAATAACCTAACGTAATTTTCTTTCTATATTTTTTTATTTGTATAATCAATGTAATCACCCATGCTTTCGATGCATCTTTCCCGACGCGGTGGCAGTTTATTGATCGCTTTCTTGAATAAATCAGCTGGACGGGAGGCAAACAATTCTTCAAAGGCATTTTGTGCTGCCTCTCGGGTATTAATATTTTATCTCGCCAAGAAGTTATACAGAAAAAAGAAACATAAT
Organism: Pheosia gnoma; assembly: GCA_905404115.1. NCBI lineage: Eukaryota > Metazoa > Arthropoda > Insecta > Lepidoptera > Notodontidae > Pheosia > Pheosia gnoma. The sequence continues at coordinate 2,277,511 of FR989916.1, forward strand.
AAAAAATAAACTACATCAAAAACCTGGTCCAAGCCATAAAAATAAACTATTTCAAAAGCGCTATCTCGTTGATAAACTGTTGCTTCTCACGAGATAAAACGGTTACGTTAATAGTAATTGTGTATTTGAAAACCCCCAGTGGATTTAAAAAGTGGATTTAAAAAGTGTATTTTTTTTATAAAGAAAAGCTCTACCTTACCGTAGTTATCAAAGCAATCATCGATTGATCTATAAAAAAATATTGAGTATAAGTACCAACATATTCTTCTTTAATTCTGTAAAGAAATAACAACTTTTCGCAATAAAATACTCTAGATGTCCATAAAATAAAAATAAAAAACAAACGTAAATAAAACGCGACATCGCAGCGCCAGTTAGGATATAGCCAATAACTATTCAAGATTGATAATTTGTAGACAAATTAATATTGCCATTCAAACACACAACTTTATGGTCCCACACTAAGTAACGACTGTGGTAACACCCTGACCAATGCTAAAATTTAACTAGTGGGTAAAAATACCCACCATAACTAGTCCCAGCCAACCATAACTAGTCCCAGCGAACTTTGTACCGCCTCAGAATCAAATGTATGAGTAAAAATATTATCTTTATTATTATTTTATAAGTGATTTGCCCATCTTTTAAAGGTCATTCTGCTATTCGGGGCGGAGACAAAATCAAAAACACAAAATCATCAAAATCGGCCCACCCGTATTATAAATGGTGTACCAACAAGACATTTTTATGTATACAACATAAAGTATGTTCATTTTAAAAGTGTATAAAAAAAACGTACGTGACTCTAATAACGTAAATTAAGCCTTGTGCGGCTGAAAAATCCCCTCAGCCTTTATAAGTATACACGCGATGTTTTTTCGTAACGAGTGCATCGAACATGGAGTCGGGTTGTTACGTTTTATCGACCGTGTCGTACGTGGAATAAAAAATAAGAGGGCTCTACGTTGGGCTGTTTGAAACCAAATAGCGCACAGGCACAGCTGGCATGAAATCATTTTTTTTACATGTTACGGTACAAAAATATGTATATAACAGGCCTAACCGCTGTAAACGATGCCATATGCACGTCAAGTGTGAGATTATTCGTAAGCTAACTGTATAGTTTATGGTATTTATATGGTATATGGTATATATAACCCAACGAGTTATTATGCTATATTTTTTCGTAGGGTGTACCTCACAAAATAGTGTACATTTTAAAAAGTCAAAGAGTAGTTCCTACCGATTATGTATCACATATTATACCTTTGTATAACATATTTTTTAAATATATTATTTATTTTTATTATATGCTCCATTAACTTTTTAGCATATACTTAGTATGTAGGTAGTGTTTTTTTAAAATTTCTAATAATTTCATTTCTTTAATAATCCAAATTCAAAAAAGGAGGACGTTCTCAATTCGATTGTTGTTTTTTTTTATGGAATTTGATCTCATAATATTACCTACCTAAAAATTGATCCTCTAAAAATATTTTACTCTATGATCGTTACACCTTATATAATTTCCCTTTTCATCCTCTTATTACAATGGGATTTAATTGCTTTAATTATGGGTCAGAGAGTAGCCGTATATGGTCCATACAGTATGCTAACATCGTGGCTAGGGCCTAACTCGAACGACCTTAGCCCAATTTAAAAGATAGGTCACACAATTCATGACAATGCGAGGGTCACTTTGAGTGTATTCAATTAAGTCCTTTAGCGGCTAATTAATAGAAAGGTTAAATCATTTATTTAAACTTTAGTGCGGTGTTGTCTTGTTGTGTGTTTAGCGTATTATTTATGTCAAGTCATGTCTCGTCAGCACGATGAATTACATGTTAGTGTAATTATAATTGCAGGTGATGGATGATAATCGAATCGTAGTTCAAATATGATGGCTGTCTAAACTTAACGCCGCGTTTTTCTAATAAAACGACGATTATACGAACATCGCAAGTTTTGTTTGTCCGTTGTCAGTGCAGAGTCCGCAACCGATTATACACGTGACAAATATGTCCTATTAATTTAATAAAATGATTGGTTACTGGTGGTTACTATTGACGCGAGATTTGTTTTGTACGTATGTGCTATTAAACATACTGTACGTCAAGTGCGAGATTATTCGTAAGTTGACTGTATAGTTTATAGTTTACGTAATAGCCGCTTTTAATGTCCCACTGTTGGGCAGCAGCCTCCCCTTAATGAGAGCGGGGATAAGGCCATAGTGCACCACGCTTTGTGTAATGAACACGAATGTTTAATATCTATTTATATAATTTGCACGCTCAACTATTAGCGTTTCCTTTGACAGAGATCCGGGTAGGGGTCAGATAATAAACTTTGTAATCTGCGCATTGTGACATTCCAACCAATGTTATCTTAACCACTTTATCTCGGTCGAGAAGCCGCACTCGAGACTCCTTCGAAAAGAGTTGGGGTCTGCTCTGATTGGCAGCGGGAAGCTTAACATAAATTTGAGTTTGAGTTTTAGCCATATCGTAACATTTAGCTGCGGTATCTTCATTAAACTAGTTAGCACGGCTATAAGGAAACCCCCAAATTCACTTAAACTTTTAATCCATTAATAATAGCATGCAATGCAATTATGTTCTGAAAAATGATTTGTAATGGAATTGTATTGATTAAGACTTTTATAGGTGATCATTTGGGGTCAATGACTTCGTAATATTGACGGTGTAGCTTTAAAAATACTTACTACACGGTTTAATCACCGAGAATTGTCGTTAACTAGTCGTATTCGATTTCGAACTATACCGTGTTTAATGAACATACTGTTTGGAAGTATTACCGTTGTATTAGTAGAAACTGCATCCCAATTCGTTCAGTGGTTTACGGTATTAGCGCATGGCGTGTACTAAAAACGCGTGACAACCTAAGTACTTTCACATTTGAGACATTTAATTCACATATAATGATTATGAGTACCTACCTACCAATCTCGGACTGTGATATCTCAACGCAGTGGATAAGTATTTATCTCGTCCTACAATATTAAAAATAATATTTAGGTACTGAAACACTCTGAACCGATTGAGTCCGCTTCATAAAATAACTGCGGATAACTCTGTAAGAGCAAGCAAATAAAAATAACAAAGATTGTATGTTTCTGATTTATGAATATTTGCCGCTGTAAATGGGAACAATATTGAACTCTTAAAGCTCCCAAATCTGGGTAACGCTGACGTCATCTTACAAACGGCCGGAGGACGGACGGCTCTGATAGCCCGGGCAACCGCCTTATCCGGATATAAGACGGGTAGCGCCATCTATTGGAAGTGTTGCACTTCCAAGATGGTGGTTGGTGGATTGGCTTTACAGAGGTTTGTGGGGAAAAGTATTTAATGGAAATGTCATTAAAGGCGTAGCTTTTGTGTGAATAAAGATGATGATGACTTTTGTGAGAAAATAAGTATAAGTGAATTTAAGCACAGTAACTAGCGGGTATTCCAAAACGAAAAAAAACGTAGGTAGGCATACTGACTTAAATACGATACACAGTATAAAAGGTTTAACAAAAATAGTGTAAAATATTTTACCATATGAATCAGTAAGTTATATGGATCACGTTAATATATAAAATAATTGTGTAAATTAAGTTGGATATTTTTTAAACAAGGCGAATCAGTAGCTTTTGGCCATGCGCTCAGTAATATTTTTTTAATTTTTTGTGTAATTTTTTAAATATCTGATAATTTGATTTATTTCTTTGGACATGTTATCTGTATATCCTAATGTTGGCCATGTTAAAATATTTTACATTATTATTGTTACACCTTAAATAATAGTTGTTTTTACCAAAACTAAATATCAATTTTAATTCCAGTACAACGCCATGACAAACACATTCTATTGACATAGTATAATGGCATATACCATGTTGTGTAAATATGAGCCGTAATGTATTCATTTCCGCGTCGGGTTCTCCTACAGAAATTATAATAGGATTTGATGCCTACGCTTTGCAATGTGTTACTCTAGTGCTAGGTGACGTGATTGACCTCTGAGTTTGTGATGATTCTGCAGAAAAAGCACAAATTACATTGCTAAAGTAAAAAAAACATATAGCAAAGGATCTCCAGAACTCTTGTTGTCTTATTCTTTCGCGACCGAATTCCGAGCGCCATGTTGTTATAACGAAATATATTCATGTTTAACGTATTATCTATTAATTATCATTGCCTGTATAAACGTGATTCAGAAAGACTATACAAAACGGCGCTTCTCTAGCGCATTTGTAATCATTATAAGTTAAGTCAAAATTTCGATATGTAAATCAAACAAATAAATTGCTCACAATTAACATTTAGGTTTAAAACTTATATTTTAAAATTGAGACTTTGGCAAGGCTTAGTATACACTTTCTGAATCACCCTGTTTACATATGGTCATCGAGAAAGCTTATAGTTACTGGAACTACTAACAATACAATACTTGGCGTCGGCTGGGCACTCTTCGAGGCGCGTTGCTGTGCGGTTAGCACAGGGTGTGATAGATCCCACTCCGTCACTGTACTGTCCGCACTTCCAGCATTTGATGGCACTGGCAGCCACCACTAGGGTCAGCAGGAAATAAAATATCCCCAGGCGATCTCCAATCGTCATTGTCTGTAAAGAACATTTCCATAGATATAGAAAACCTTATTTTTTACTCTAAATAGAATATTAGTAATATTTAATCAAATCTATCGTATTTTCAATATGACGTCTTCATGAGACCCAGCTTTTATCAAACATTATCAAAGATCAGGAAAAAATCCAAAAAATCAAATCTACCTTTTTATTTCCGCAATACAGCTCTAGAGCCCCACATAATACCCAAATATTGCGACTATATCCCGACGTCAGGAAATAATATTTTTGATACGAGCAAAGCTTATTACCAAGTAGCTGTATAGCGATATTACGGCAAATAATATGGTACAGACCGGCGACCCCATAACTCACGTATCGGGAAACCACCGTGAGGCCTGACACTATCGCCGTGACAAAAAGGATTTAAATGGATTATCCCGGCGGGAATAGAGTTAAAAAATATGAGTTTATGTTGATGATGTTATTTATGACTGTTTGTAAGTATGAAAAAAAAGTTTGCGTAGGCACTACTAAAAGGTGAATTAAATCGTAATGACTATTGATTTCTTATAATTACGCGAATTCTACACATTTAAATAAAACTAAATTTAGTTTTATTTCAATCGTAATGACTACTTATATGTTAAAAAGAACTATCTTTTGTTACTTAGGTGTACTATAATTACATTTTGTTGTGTCATTTCCGATGATCTTCCAGCTCTAACGACTGTCTCTCGGTCGGATCGCCGTCGGTATAGTATTTGTCAGGCGATATTTATATATTAATATTCATCGACGCGAATCCTGGTTTGCAGGAATGACATTAGTGAGAGTGTATGGCGGAATAAATCCCATAACATAATATGTCTATTTAGGAACTGTTATAATAATTATGATTTTAAAAAGATTTCTAATCTTTTCTACATAGTAGGTACAATTCTTTTCATTTACACTTAATAGTTAATAACTAAAAGTGGTCCCAAATACCAGATCGAAACAAAAAAAGTATTATTCAAAAAGATACAATATTTTATTCCTCGAATGACATGCAGGTCTTAGGGAAATCTCAACATTTAACAGGTGTTTTTAATTAGGGGCGCAGGTCGCGAGCTTTGAGTGGTGTGGAGCGCGCGCTAACAATGCGTCGCACAATGATCCCTCAGAACAAATGTTGCCGTGCGCCGCATCTTGCCTTCACACTGCTGTTTATTCGTGATCCCACTGAACTTTTGGCGGACTGACTTCTTGCTCGTGTTTGGATTTAAAAGTTTACCTTAACTAGCATGTTCAAGATATGCTGTCTGCATCTATCTGCATATATTTTCCGTCTGCATCAAATTTATATTGGTTTGTTCCTTGAAAACGAGTCTTCTGGGTAAAAACCTAGGAGTAAGTAACTAAGGATCCATTTTGGAACCAAAAGAAATATCATATCAAATAATATATAAAAAAATAAGTTTCATATTTGCCTTTTAAAGTAATTATTTTTGATTTGTTATATTTACACGAATACTACACATTGAAATGAAACTAATTTTACAGATTTTATCATGTTTATTTTATGTTTTATATAAATATTTTTTATAAATGTCTATACCGCGACTTTATATTGTCTAGTTTTCTATAAACGATTATCTTGGTCCAATAAATAACAAGATCTATTTCTTAAAGTTTATTTAGTTTTCATCTCCCGAATTATATAGATACGCAAGTAACAATCCCAATTTCACCGCCTCCGTTTACATTACGTTAATTAGGTGTCTCAGGCGATTACAATTTGTTTCAATAATGAATAATTTATTATTTTCCTCATCATACAAGAGCGATTTGAGATATCGTACAAATATGATTTGAATCTCTTTTCAGGTACATAAGAGATTAATGTTTTTCTTATGAATTAAACATAACACGCAATTCTCCAAATGAAAAAAAAATCTCCTGGAAAATATTAATTGATTAGATGTGTGGAACTTCAGCAAATTTATTTTTCATTTCGTTCATCTTAAAACGTATTGCTTTGAACAAAGCAGAGCATTGCTACACGAAGGGTTGAATATTCAGCAGATAGACACTGTTTTAAATAAAGTATATTAATCAACCACACCTGCACCTACAAACATTCTGCTGACTGAGCCATTATGCACCAACATGAAACATTTGATCCAACCTCGCTGCCCGCATTAATAACCGGCCATTGATAAAATTTCGGCAACAAAGACTACAACAGCTGCTCAATACTGAAAGCAATCACTTTGCTAGCCGTTCCCTAGCTAAAAAAAACTGATCAACACCCCATGAAAAATTCAACTAAACTGTTGGAACACAGGGTTCAAATTTGGATGGCGTCCAAACTGGCATCAAGCCAAAATCGAGTAATGAAAGCGATAGGCACCGTGCAAAATTTTAATGCGTTGCCGAAACTTTATGAGGGAGGCGCTACTGGTATATAGCAATGTATTAAAACTATACGAATAAGTGGACCAAGCGCCTATATCACTGATTCAGCAATTTTATTAATTGCTGAGTGGTCAACGAGACCTGCGAGCCAAGACAGGACTTATGGCTCGGATTATGGCAAACTAATTTGCTCTCTCTTCTTCTTAATTTATAATTTAAAATGAAACAAAATATTACGTGTCACATTGTTCTTAGACGAACGCGTTAGGCCTGCAGAGCAGTCATAGTAACTAAAAGGTAAAATAAATAAATCTATTATACAATTGTAGTGCTCTTAAATAAGTGTTGAACCTTTACGAGAATCTAGTGCGTAAATGTTTTCCAACACTACAATGCTCATTGATTGAACTAATTACTAACAAAATTTATTAATTATGAACTACAGACAAACACACTAGTTGTAAATGGGCCCAAACTAAGCAACTTTTGTATTATTAGGTACCTACGATAAAAAATAAAACTGGGGGTAATTCCACTGACCTAGACTAGGGCAAGTTACGAAAATAGGGTTTTGATATTTTCTTAGACGGGAATCGAACCCGTCACAAAAAAGAAGGATACATTTTCTCTTAAAATCATCTTAGTGTACTTTTCTTCTGAAACTTATAAAATGTTTGCAAATCCCTCCAATTGTAGTATCCCCAAGTATTTGTATTCCGCATTTAATCCTAGTGATAACAATTCTTCCGCGACAGTATCCAAGCCGGCAGTTCTCAAAGATTTAATCATGTAAATTGCAGAACACACAATCTCTCGTAATTGTGAATACCTCACATTTCGGTCCACCATTGTTTAAACCATTTGTTTCAACTCCTGTCTTTTATATTTATAATTTAATTAAAAGTTTATCTATTAAGCTGCTGGTACGTTCACTCTGTGGCTCATGCTTATTTAACATTGCAAATTTTTGGGAGTTTAAAATAGCTTGAATGTTAAAATATTACTCATAAGAACTTGTGGAAATTAAATATATATATTATGAGCGTTGATACAATAATTTTCTCCACAAATATAATGGACCACTTTTTTATATATCTATCCTAAATTATTCGAGTATTAGGTATGTAAGAAGAAAGTACGGTTTAGGTCAAGTAGGTATTTTTAATTGATTCCATATTCATGTAAAACTAAATTAAAATATACGAATACACCATGGCTGAAAAATACTGGAAGCAATTTATATAGCGTTGTTGTTGCTTTAAAAAAGTAATTTGTAAATGTGGCAGCCATGTAGCCATTAACTTGTAATTATATACTTAGAGTTAGTACTTTTTGACCAGCTACTCAAGCCTACCTAGCCATTCCTACATTGTTCTCACATAACCATAACAATGTACTGCTCAAAAATGAAAAAGATATCTTTAAGTAGAGCGACCAAGGAGTTTCTTGCCCGTTCTTCTCCATAGGAACGGCATTCCGAATGGGTGGTAAAATTGCAGCTTAGCATTTTGTAATATTTTTACGATTCATAAGTACTGTAATTAATATTCTGATTTTGTTTTAAAATATTGATCTCAACTATTCTCTTTGATATTATCAAAGTTATCAAAGTTTATGACGGCACGAAACTAATTGTAGTTGGAGGGAGAATTCATGTCGAAATGAACAAAACACCGTTATAAGAAGAAACCTTTTTAGGGTACAAAATCGAAACCTCTTTTCTGAGTACGGTGTAACGATTTTTATAGTTTATAGCATACCATGCTGTACGTCAAGTGCGAGATTATTCGTAAGCTAACCGTATACTTTATAGTCTACCGTATTTAGACATTTTGTATGAAGAATTGAAAAGCGGACTCTGAAGCTCTAGCAGACGGTATTTAAAACGTCATACAGCACAAGAGTGTTGCTTTGCAAAGTACTAATTTGCTTAAGTTATAGAACGTCTATAAATTCGGCGGTGTGAACTCTAAGCTATACAGTTAGCTTACGATTAATCTCGCACATGACATACCGAATTCAATTTGAACTAAAAAATATATATATTTTATCTATGAACTCCGTATCGAAATCTCATTACTAAATAAATTGTTGAGTGCCATTTGAGTGTTGACATCTCCATCCATCAGTTTTGGTTAGATTTATTCAAATATTATTTTTCATTTCACGATTCAAATGACACGCCCACGGGTTTGTTTACCGAATTCAGCCGAAAAAAAATACCGAGGGCTTCCAGTGAATATTTTAGAGATTCTGTTTTGGAGGCAAACGTTCGTGGAACGTTATACACTGAATTGCGGACGCCACTGGCATTTATCGCGTACTATTTTCCGTAAACGACATTTCAGTTCGGCTAGGAGTTTGTAGTGTATTCTTTTTTATTATTTCCGAACTAGTTTTTTACTACAATGCCTCTGTAACTCTTTATAAATCACAGAAGCCTTTTCTGAAGGGAATGGTATCTATTTCTCATGCGACAAACGACGACCGTCATGAAAAACATCATAGAGCGGAAGATCGAAGAAAAGCGTGGACGAGGGAGACTTGGAATAAGCGTTGGCGTCATGTCGTATACTTAGGGCAAATACCCCTAAATTAGAGAAGAATTGATATTTGTGTATTAAAACGACGTATCAAATACTACGTATTCTGTACACCAGAGACAATGAATCAAAACATTTATGTGGACAATGCTTTAAGTGACGTAACCATTTTAAAAGGACACAAATTAATTCGAATTCCGAACAGTGGAACGTTCCATTCAACTGCATCACTCTATTCGCGATACCCGATACCGAGCGTTTTAGCCGGTTGAATTTGTAAGGGGGACGCGGGTAGGGCAGGGGGGGGCACTAATGAACTAGCAGTTGTCTGTTTTCGTTTTTCGAGGACTAGTAATTGGCTGTTCAGAAATTCCGATGATTTTATTTTTGTTTCGGATTCCGAAGGTTATCGATTTTCGATTAGGCCAGCAGTAAACGTGAAAATGATTTACTTGCACTAGACTATAATCACTGTACAAGAAGTAACAGCGCATCTCAGCCGCTCCCAAAAATAATAATATGTACTACTCTTAGTTCTAACTTATAACAACCGATGAATATAGACTTTCTATTATGTCTATAAAGGAATATCTTTGCCGACTTCATTTACCTTTCAAATATATATTTTGCCTTTAAAAAATAACTAATTTCGTAAAATAATAAATATGTTGCCAAACACTCTACCAAGCTATCTTAAGTATATTATAGTAAAATAATTTTAAATGAATCATGAAAATGAGTTCAATTAATTCCAATATGAAAAGTTTCAGCTGTTCAGCCGGAACACTCGAGACGGGGCATTTGAAACTGATCCGGTCAGCGTTGCTGGTAGAGCCGCACTACTGGAACTTTGTCCGGTCGAAACGGCAAATACTAATGACCTATATCAGGCTTTTATTTGTGTAGAGAGCAGGTATATATTTTTTTTAATTACATTATAGGCAAGTATTTGATCTCGATCTCACCTGATTGTAAGTGACGATGAGATCTACGATGGAGCATACTTGCCTAGGTAGGAAGGCGGCAGTAGATAGAGACGCTACATTCACTAGGCACATGCAGCGCATCTGATCTGACCCGCCATCCATGAATGGCAACACCGAACATCATGCTGGAACACGGCTAGGCCGCTTGGCGACATGGCTTTGTTCAGTGGGTGGTGACTAGCCACGGCCGAAGCCTACCACCAGTAAAAATTAACTGGTTCCCGTTAATATTCGATGGTATTCTGATTTTCTACTAATTCCTAATTCCCTAATTCGATTTCCAAACAACTTATTTGAGGATTATATATAAAATTTACTATTACAGTTAAACTAAATAGGAAAATAAAAAAAAACTTAAAAATAGTATGACAACAAACTATGTATCAAAAAGACCTTGTCCGTGTTGTGTGTTGTGGCAAGAATGCTGGCTGCATTTCCTCGCTGTATAATCAAACTAATTTTTTGAGCGAGGAAAGAGCCAGCCCTCCTGTCACCTGAGGATATTTATAGTCTCCTTACAAGATTCAAATGCAGAAACGGTTGTCTACCTACCGCCTTCCAAACCACTGTTACTCCAGTAAGTCAGGATCTACAGTCATTTCTGAACGAAAACGCTGAGGTTTGTACTACGGCAAGTTCCCGGAATAGGCTACCTTGAAATTGGCAATAAAAAATGAAAGATAAATATGTATTTAGCTGACCCTAGTTGTGCTATCGGCTACCCTTTCAAAATTAAAATTTGGGTACCTAGTACCTACTAGGTACCTGGGTAGTACTTGCATGAAATTGATGTTTTTTTTCAGAAACTCACTAGAATGTGTTTTGTTTTCTGTAAAATAAATTAATATATTTTAATGGGAGATGTAGACCGCATCGAGTATGAAAGTTTTTTTATTTGTTTTGTGCACTTTATTTGTTTTTTTTCTCAGCTTTCGTTGTGAGAATATTCAGCCTTCGCCACTGCTATGTAGTTTGATAAATTGATATAACAGTTAAGTGTGTCGTACATATCGCTAAGATATAGCCCCGTTGTTTTTACTCCTGCTACCAGGTCAACAGGAAAACAACAGGGTTATCAGTTAACGGAAACATTGTGAAAACACATCACATAAGTAAGTACTATTCCATTTGGGATTAGATACCAATATACAAGATTCAGAGATAGCCAAGTAAGCAGTGATAGCCAAGTTCGTAGAACGCTTGCCTCGGTAACGAAGATCGCAGGTTCACACCCCGGCTCGCACCTCTGGGATTTCTGGATTTCATGTGCGAATATCATTTTCAACCACGATTGTCACTTGCTAAACGGCGAAGGAAAACATCGTGAGGAAACCTGCATGTCTGAGACAACCCCTCGAAAGATGTGTGAAGTCCACCAACCCGCACTGGGCCAGCGTGGTGAACTATGGCCTAATCCTCCTTGCATTGAGGGGAGGCCCGTGCCCAAGAGTGGGACATAAAAAGGGCTGGTATTATAAGTAAAATAAAAGTTAAATTCAGAGGCAAAATTCAAACTAATAATGTTAGCAATATTCATAGTAAGTAATTAGGTAATATTAGTAATTGCTTTTGGTAATTTTTCAAACGAAGTTAGAAATCCCTTTGAGTTTTTGCCGATGATACTTCTTACTGATAAATTGTAACTTGGAACCCAAGACAGCGCGACCTATCGGCATTAGAGGACCCGGAAATGCTAAACAGGCTGATTCAGAGAGTCTATACCAAGCTTTGAACTTGCGCTGCATAAGTCAACTTGGTTTATCGAAATTAAAACTTTGTGTATATAATTATTATAGTCTTTTTGATACATAGTTTGTTGTCGTAGTATTTTTTTTTTCTATTTAGTTTAACTGTAATTGTAAATTTTAATCGAATGAAACATATAATCGAGACATTACAGACTAAAAAAAAATATAGATTGGGCATCGCGAAATAAAAAACTATTATTTTTTCAATCGTTAAGGTCTATAATATTATTTGGAAGTTCTCGGCCCCAGCTCTGACATAATAACTAGAGTTACAAATCTTTATAAAAGTTTAACTAAATGATCATTATTCGTAGCAATGACGATATGTGTGTAGATATACATTGGTGGGAACTCTACTTTCGCGCTAATCACGATCACTCTATGATTGAATGTCAGTTTCATAAAAATTAAGGCAATTTGGTTTCGGATAGAACCCACTTATTAAAACTTAGATTGCCAAAATGCACCTTTTTTTGGACTTATTTGCTGCATACAGCATATTACATTATACCGTTTGGTTTAAAAACTCAGTGTTTTCGGGTTAAATGTATTTAACCCCGTTTATTTCTGCTCTAGTTAAATGGCTTACTTGTACATTAGTAGCGCTGGAAGCGTTAGCTTCAGCTGGCACAGTCCAACAAAGCTTTTATGAGCGGGGAAAAATGTATCCAACCAGTTTAAGCCTATTAGCATTCGCGATGGATATAGCCCCCTAGTTTATAGGACATTTTGGCCTATTTACACTTACATTAAAAAGAGCCATTGTAAATAAATTTATAATCCTGAATAAACTGGGAGTATCTTGATGGATTAGAACACAACCTGGTTTAAACGTTTTTAAATTTATTATTGTCACCTTATATTTGCTGAATTGTCACTTCCCGGTTTTCCGAATACAATGTCGATATAGCTAAAACCACGCCTTCATATCTGTTGCAACATTTTGATTTAGGTGGTTTTAATGATTTATTAATATATAAGGCAAACAATTGTTTTTTTAAAAGATCAGAACATTAATCATGCTTTTCCCAAGTAACTTATAAACCCACCATAAGGTTTTTTTTAAGTTTCTGCCCTATATGAATTTCAAGGTTTTCACTCTGTCTCTCACGTTTGCGGGACTTCTAATTCCAAAGCAACATAACAACCTGCCTTCCTGACGGAAGCTCTTCAATAAACAAGTACCAAAAAAAAATACAATCCATTTAAAAAAAAACGTCACAAATCTAGGACAGTTCCATGATGAAGACACAGCTCTCACCAGTGTCCGTAAATCCAATAAATCTGGCCGAATTCCAGCTATTATTCAAAGAGAGACTAATCACGACAATCCCTTTGATGTATCGCCGAGGAGGCTGCGATTTAATTCCTCTGGCCAAATTCTCGCCGGGATGAAACGCGCTACCACTTTTGTCATCCGGACCCCCGCATTGTGAGGTTTCTTTTGCAAAGTATTCTGTTTTACTATTTCCCATCTATGCTCTGAAACATCGTTCTTTTAACTTTTGAATACTCAACAATTGTATTTTGAGGGCCTTTTATAGGTGACATTCACACATTCTTTAGTTTTTCGTACGCCATTAGTTCTCAAAACTTGATCCATATAACGTCATTATTGGATGGTGCAACAAATACAGCAAGTTGTTTTTTTTTAAATCATCTGTTTCATTTCCTGGCAAGGGTATTATTTAAATCGAATGATAGAGTTCTAGTTTTGATCATAATCTGTCTCGAGTTCCTTAAGCATTCTTCGCTATTCCCTATAGTTTCGCATTTAGGTATTGACATAAAAAAAAACACTTTGTAGGTATAGTTTGAGTAGGCATACATGCAATGATGAATATAATCATTCTGAAATGTTTGCGAGGCGAAGCGTAAAATCTAGTTTTCACACGACTCGAACGCCAAGCTATAACTGCTTTCACATCCAACCACTAAGCCCGCCACTCTGAATACCCTTTCAATTTCCCAACCAAATCTCCATCTGTCAACACCAGCCGACTGGAAAGCTGGAAACTGTCTTTCTAGTTTGTCATTTATAATAGAATATGTTAAGGCAGCGAACGAGGGCCTTGGCCTGGGGGCACCGTTGACGCAATCATGTGGAAAGCAAATCGCTGCAAAGGCACCGTGGGTCGAGAGTTTTGAATTTTTAAAGAGTCCACAGTATTGAGGTGTGCGGGCTCCAAAATAAAACTGTTCAAATAGAGCGTGTTGGAGTTTATGTTTGAGCTGGGTTGTTTTATGATTTGATATATTTAAATATTTTAGTTAGCCTCAGATTTGAACTAAGAGGTGGAGTTTGGAGCGAATTTATTATTATTTAGGAAAAAAGTTCATAGCAAACTGTGACAATGATTAGATTTTTTATGATAAATAAGATTAGTTATTATATAATAATAGTTAAATAATGTCCGTTTGTCAAGTGTCAAGTATTCTAGCACCGGGTATTCGACACTGGTATTTTTACATACTTGTACTTGGACGCCCTGGTATTGAATGTAGCAAGTATATCTCGTCCCTAGTCTAATGTCGGTTATTTTAGTATTGCTTCATATTGGATAACTTACGAAGAACCCTTTGGCTAATGTTCGTGGATAAGTTACTTGCGACGAGATATGAATCATAATGCCTACTCCGAAAACTTTGTTAGGATAATAGTATGTTAACTAACTGCCAATCATTAGTTTTATAGTTTGTCGCATAGCTACTATTTTTTTTACTCTAAAACCCCATTAACAAATGTCGAGAAATAAAAAGTGAAGCGAAAATAAAAAGCGCTATTTTCTTTTTCGCATAGATTCTCATTTTATAGCAATCGTTTGAGAACTGCAACAATTTCCAGCTCAGACATAGCCTGTGTAAGATCTTGCATATTTTATTGCCAATAAAATGTGAAAAGTACTTATTTGTGATAAAAATGTTTTCGTTCGCCACTCGTTTACCTTTCAACCGTCGCGAGGTTAGCAGAATAATTTAATTTTATAGCCATTGTCAAATAAAATATGCTTCTTACTTGTAAATACGCGTTGTGTCAGCGCGCGGCTATTCAGTAGAGCTTTTTCAAGATTTACTGACTCACCGATCAACGAGTATGGATTAGCCTAGTCTTTTCTTATTCCCCTCTGCATGGCGGTGAGGGGCTCAAATTACGTATAGGCGAGTAAGGAGTGAAGAAAAGAAAACTCTAATCAACTATATTAGGTTAGGTTGTGTAGAACTGTCGCGGATGAGTGCGAAAGCGTTCCCGTGGCCCGCTCAACATGAGGATTTCCCCACGAAAAAAAAAGAAAAAAAAAGTTTGTGTAGAACTTTTCAATAGAATATAAGTTAGTTAACAAACCTTTCCTTCATTTGTTAAATCACACACGCTTGTTTGCATTACTAAATACTGTTATAAAACAACCCCCCACCAGAAGCAGCCTCGTCTACACCCCGGCAGTATAAATAGGACGTGCCTTTTCTATATTCTCAAATTTTCTCACTGCAGAAATCCTGAAAATTGTAATAATAATCCGTGCCTTTGAATTTACCTCGCCTTCACCAAGGAGAAAGATATTTAAAATAAAAAATAATAATATCGCCAGACGAACACACCAACTATACGGTGGTCCCACACTAAGCAACGCTTGTAATATGGGTACCGTAGGTACAATAGACTGAGGGCGAACTCAGTATATAATACTTATATAGATACTAAAGATCCATGACTCGGGTACAAACATTCGCGCTCATCACACAAAGTTTGTTCATACCAGGATTCGTACCCGGGACCCTCGGACCAGGAAGCAGGGTAACTACTACCTGCGCTAATCAACACGTCAAGTGCGAGCTAACTGTATACTTTATAGTCTACCGTATTTAGCCTTTTTGTATGGAGAATTGAAAAGCGCCTCTAGCGGACGGTATTTAAAACTCTCAATGTTCCATACAAAATGTCTAAATACGGTAGACTATAAAGTATACGGTTAGCTTAGGAATAATCTCGCACTTGACGTGCAGGCCGTCATTACGGTGAAGCATTTTCAAAACCAACAAGAATCGGAAGTGATTTTACTCTAAATGTCACGTGACGTAAAGACTTTATATATATATATATATATATAATATAAACCTCCCGCGCCAGTGCTATCGAACGAGGTTATTTATCAATATCGCTCACGGTCTCAAGTGGCGCCATCTTGAAGATTAATAGCGGCAGTCAGTAACATTAGGTGTTATGTTCGCCCTTTGCTCCTAGGCACCGATTTAAGGGCAATTCTCTTAGTACTTTATCGCGAACACGGTTGGTATTTGTTCAGTCTCAATACTGAAATAACTGTATAATTTATTTTATATTTTCTCTATGTAGGTATCATAACAATAGCCTTTGTAGAGCTTACTGAGCTTGAGAAATATTTTAAATCTGTGTTATTGATAAACTGAAAAAAAACATATACACAGTAGATAGTATATAAGACTTTATACACCGCCCTGCGGTGTTACCCGCGATTAAAAAATATGTCCATTTTACCGGGATAAAAAGTAGCCTATGTGCTATTCCAGACTATAATCTATCTCTGTGCCAATTTCATCCAGATTCGTTCAGCCGTTCTGGCGTGATTGAGTAACAAACATCCATCCAAACTTTCACATTTATAATATTATAAGTGTGATAAAAATATTTCCTAGATATGGCAAAACAACGTTTGCCGAGTCAGCTAGTCTATATATATAAAAGCTAAATCCACTGATTGTCTGTCTCACTCACTCATCACGAAATCTCCGAAACCATGACACCTAGGGACTTGAAATTTAGCACGCGAGTTTCTGTGGGCCCCGTGGTCCTCGTTAAGAAAAGATTTTATAAAATTCGACCCCTAAGAGGATAAAAGGAGGGGGGAGAGAGTCTAAATTTGTATGGCAAATGTTATTCTGTGTAAAATTATAATGTTCTACGTTTCCACGCGGTCGAATTCGCGGGCAACAGCTAGTATAAGTATAAAATAATTTCCGATATTGCGATCCCTTTCTAACGGCCAAAAAACGGACAACGTAGTTAAACTGCTTATTTCCCACGCACTCCAAGAGTTATCCAAAGGAAATAGGTTAACACTCTGTGGGCAAAGGGCTAACGACCCTTCACAATGCAGATGTCCCAAGTTTTTATAACGGGCTTCATAAATACAAGAACTGACCTCATTTGGGGTAAATTGGGGCGACAGATCTTGATATCCTATTTTAGACTAGCAGTATCTGTGACTTCATACTCGGGGTTTTTTTTAGATATTTTGCGGAATCCATTTTTTTTTCGGGGATATAATGTAATGAGTACCGAACCGGGTCCTAAGCAGTCATTTTACCATGTTTAATCAAAATCGAACCAGTAGTTTTCCGGAGATGCGCAAACTAACAGACAGTTGGACAAAAATCCGAAATTCGGCCTCATTACAAATGTTGGGTAATCATTACAAATGTTGTAACTTCCCTTCAAACCTAAATAATAATAAGTCTTATCTCATATCCATCCAAACTTCAATTCATAGTCCCAATTATCAATTTATGTACCTACTATAGTTCCTCCACTTCGCTGCGGTCTATTCGCTGAATAAGCTATCATTTTCGGTAGTTGACCCCAGCAGGTGGCTAACATAACATTAAAAATACTTAAGACCTCTACGAGTTGGACCCATATCCCCGCGCACGCCTTCCAAAGATCCTGGTATGGCCCGTGTGAAGAGAAACCTTAAATAATAATAGCCCTAGAGCACAATACTTTATAAGCTATCTATATATTCATCGTTTTGGGTAAATGATCTTAATAACATTCCGATGGATCTCTTAAAATATTTTACACTATTCTTGTTACACCTTATATCATTAAACCGTGTCGTAAAGGCATACCTTTAACTTTACCACAAAGTGTAAAGTCATAACTTAAACTATTCTTACAAAGGTGTAGTACTATAAGATTAACTAGCAACACCCAATATAGGTACAAAAGAGTTCAACGGAGCTAAATTTTTTTTTCAGGTATTGTATAGTGGGTATATTTCATTGTTAGCAAAGGAGGCTTAGGTTTTTCTAGCGAATTTTTATCTCTTTGTATTCGTGAGACACGCAATCTGCTGAAAACAACTGGTACTTTCATGAAAAATAATACAAATGTTTTGTAAAAAAATAGTACTTTAGTATTCCGAAAGAGAAACGGAATTTGTAAGCATTTTGTTTGCTTTTGTTGGAACGTATATTATTATAATACATACACGCATTTTAACGAAAAAAACATAATACAACAAAGTCTTAACATAAGAATTTTCCATATATGTTTTCCAAATAAAACTAGATAAACACGATGAAAATTCAAGAATTTACAAACACATTTATACATAAAGTTTATTTATAAATATCGGATTTGTACTAAACACAAGATCTGTTTTATTAGAAAGAAAGCCGATTTTAACTATTTCTTATCGTGAGATCAGTGTTCGCTGGTGTGATATTCACTTGTGCTCATAAAATAAATGTTATTTCAAGAAGTATCATACTTGTTGCTTAATTTAATTAGCATAAATACTTGTTGTTTTAAAATAAAGTCTTCGGATACAGTAAAACATCATTCGAATGAAACCATGTAAATTCACATTTAGGTAATGAATGTTATTGCGTTTTATTTAGATATAAGTAAATATTATTTTTGACTTTGTAGTTATTTACTTCTTTTATTTAAATAATTAAATTTAATTAATTATAAGTTTAAACGTTACATAAAATTGAGCTCTAAATGTTTGTTGACGATCTCACGGTGTGTTGTTATAATATACTTTTAATATATTTATAAGTATAATATACCAACAATAAGAACCAAACATAATATAATATTAAATAAGCAAATTTTATAAACTGTTTACCATCTAAACTTTTACGTAACTATCAAAACTCACCTTAAACTCTTTGAACAGTTTACCGACACCAGCTCAGCTGACCAATCAGGTTCCACAAACAATACCCAAAATAAAACACAACTATGTATTTAAATACACACGTGTGTATAAACAAACACACGCAGCGCACGTGTGTCCACGGCTACGTACCAAACAGTACTGAAACGGTGGAACAACCGACCGATTACTGCAGACCCCCGATGCTTGTCAATGTATACCTGCAACGCCCACCCATGTTAGCACAGAGGGAGGCAAGGTAGGTAATCTTATGATGGTAACTGGAGTTTTGCGGGTTACAGTAATTTAATTTCAATTTGCTATAGTGAGTAAACAATAGGAATACAGCTGGTTTGGAAGAAAAGAGGCTTTTCAATGGTTGAATTGAGCTGATTTAAGCAGAAGCTTTAACTTAGTATTAGGGTCCAACGCGACTTTAGGTACCTAAAAAGTTTATTTCATAACGAGAAATTTTAATCTTAAAAAAAAATACGAGTAATCTTTAAAAAATAAGGTTAAACGCAGTATCCAATGTTAGTTCAGCATCGGAAAATATTCTTTATAATGAATAGGGGTGATAATAATGAAAAGATGAAATTATTATTAGAGCTAGGAGCTGGGAATATATCAGAAAGTAGAGTATATTTTACAACAATGCATAAATAAAACTAATTATTTATTTTATTATTTTATGTTCTTTACGTTCCCGACGTTTCGGCTGCTTTACAGCAACCATGGTCACGGGAGGACTGAGGTGTTAGACATCTTAGTGTCATAGTTAGAACTGGGGTAACATCATATTTAGTTGTTGTTTGCGCTCCTATCTACGCAGAAAGTGCTAAATTGGTCACAGTGCTTTAAGGTATTATAATGGTGCCCTTGGTATTAGTTTTATTTCAATGTGTAGTATTCACGTAAATATAAAAAAATCAGCAATGCATAAAAATGTATAATGTCATGGTAAAAACTGATTTTTTAACTATTTTTTTTAGATCGGTCTGAGGTTTTTCTTGTTGGTTGGTATATTCAGAAATGTATTACAGTAATATATTTGTATTAATATTTAAAAACAATTAGATTTTGATACAATTATTATTACTATAAGTTACTAACTAATGTGATGTAATAACGAAATAATATGCAGTCACATATAAGTTGTAGTGTGCTCACAGTACTAGTTTGATGAGCCGCCATTTGTACAGTAGATATTTACATTTCTTTAATCAAAAACCTACGCAAAAAAACAGGGTTTCGTTTAATCTAATAGGAGAGCTAAAGTAATTCACTAATTTGTTTAACATAGGTAGTAAGTACGACTATAAATATAAAACGCCCCTTTTTCGTTTACATAGTAATGTTGGGGTTAAAAAAAGGTCAGCCCTAAAAAGGTTTTCTTCAGACATTCACGGGCCACTTATATTATGTTACAGGAGCTCAATAAAACAATCTTCCGACCCACGCACCTCATTAAAATTCGACCTAACCATTCCCTTTTATTTCACCTGCGGGACGATTCAGAACCTTTCGACAAGTATCCGAATCGATGTGATTAGAAATTGATATTTCAGAGCCATTCTTCATGACCGAATCGGAGATTCGATACGACTACGCAACCGAATGGTTGGATTTGACCACTCGCTGAGTTTACATAGTACATATCATAATGCAAGTTTTAATTAATAACCGAATCGGTCGATACAAGACTTGTCGTACGGTCGTGAATCGGGGTCTGCTTAGGTATATAACTGTTTTATAAGACGGCTTCGGCAGCTCAAAGAAAATTATGATAACATACCTTCTTACATTATTATTATTGTTCTTGATCCATTTTATTCTAAGATCTTAAACAAAAACATGGCCTTCTCCCGCATGTCTGTCTAGTGTCTAGTCAAAAACTATATAAACGGGTTATATATAAATATTTGTGTCGTAACTTAGAACATGTTTACACAAAGATAGAAAGAAGTAAGCTTAATAATCCTATTTAATATCCCATTATAGGGCACGGGTCTCCAATCTTTCGAGGGGTCCATGCCACATTCCACCAAACTGGCCATACATACATCAACTAAGTAGTAGGATTCTCTCAGATATACAGTTTGTCATGACGATGTTTTGGAAGAGTTCTTTAGCGCTCATCATGGTTTAAAATCAGAAAATCTCACCATTACAAACTGGGAAAACAAAATGCACCTATTAATCATAATATACGTTTAACGACACAATATAATAAGTTTTCAATGAAATGGGCCGTCTGTCAAAAAAATGTGGATACGGATTATCAGCACATTGCGAACTGGGCCATATGACTTATGCCATAAGAACCCTTTCGTGTATTCAGTATTCTAAGAAAAATCTATTAGGTATTAAACTATCCAGTCTCTGACTGTTGTATGTCGTAACGTCACTCGCCGGACGGTTCCCGCAAACATGTAATTTCCGTAGCGCGCTCGGACCAGCTCGGACTCATTTATTTAATGCTTCGGCTTGAGAGCGTTCCTTCAATATTCTTTTCTAAAGAGCCCTGCAAACAGTCCAATTTGTTTGGCATAATTTATTACAACATTGACAACTTCAGTCTTCAACTTCCCGCTAAAAAGTCCAGATACACGACTGATTTCTTCTTTTTTCTTTACTTTCTTCTTTAATGAAATGCGATGAAATAAAATGGATATGCAAATGGCCTCACCCACAACTTAGCGGGTATTTTGCCAATGTCAAGTAATTAATAGCAATAAAACATTCAATAAATACACATTATAAATAAAATAATGGATGTGACATGATGATATGAAAATGGCGTTTTATTGAATTTGTTATCGCTATTAAATATTTGACATTGGCAACATACTTTCAGCATGTCAGTGCAAAATACTAAACTAATTTGGTGGATGAGGCCATATATTTCATCCAATTATATCATATTATTTATGATATAATCTAATTCCATTTTATTTAATCGCGTTTCATTTCGTAAAGAAGGACAAATGAAAATGTAAACATTTTTGAACAACGAACTGTCTTATTAACCGACGAAAAAACGAAGGAGGTTATCAATTCGACGGGTATTTTTTTTTAAATGTTTGTACCAGCTCTACGTTTAAGACGCAGAGCGGATGAAATGAAAGCGGAATGCATTTTCGCGGGTCGTTTAATAGCCTCAAAGGGGATGCACATTAACGCAGTGCGGCTTGGCTGAGCATAAAGTAATGCGGACTATTCGTGGATGCAGTTTTCAGTTATTTTGTTGGCAACACACGAAGTGTATGCGATACTATTTAATTTGTGCTAGCTCACTGGAGCTATAATGTTAATTACAAGACAAATTGGCAATTTATTGAAAACTGTAATAAAAATAAAAGCTCTATTGGTGTCATATCAATCAGTCTCATTTCAATCCGGATGTAGTGTTAAGAAAAAAATGTAAATAACAATTGGTAAGTGCGTAACAAAATAAATTATTTAACATTACTTATTATTTAAGCGGTGTTTATTCCTGTAGAATTTAAAGATGGTGAACCTTGAAACCTTTATAACTAGAACTGGAGGTAGACCCCCCACACGTCACTTTTCTTTGCTACTCCCGTTAACTAGCTGGCGTTTTCAACCACAGCTTTGTTATCCTTAGGGTAGAGTGCGTTTTTCTCGGTTAAATGTAACCGCAGTTAAATCTATAGAGCATTTGACAGGATCGGTAGAGATTTGACGGTAATTAAATTTAACCAGATTCACTCCAGCCTTTGAGCTATGCCGATGGCTCTATCTCAAGTATAAGGCAGAATATATTTCAGAAAACCTGATTATTTGGCGTAATTATACACCAAACATTGCTCTATACTCTGTACATTTATCTACATTTATCCAACATAGAGAATAATAAGTAATTAGGTTGAACCGAGTGTATCCTGTGATGTCTACACGAATATTCTGCTATAAATCCAAGTCACGGCAAATCTTCCCCGTTTCAATGTAAACCAAGTCAGTTTGTGAGGACTTGTTAACAAGTTTCCGAGTATAACTGTAACGGTTACGCCTCGTTATCCCGCTTCGTGTCGCCATCTGCTCGTTACAACTTCGTTATTTAAAACTGTACCGTTCGATATTTAAAATTCTTATTGGGTGCGAGGGGCCGGAAGAATTTAAAAGGCTAAAAGAACGTGTGGGGCGTTATTTGGAACTGAGCAAAAGGATTGTAAGGACCGTTTTGACTATTTGCTGTTCTTCTTCTTGCTGAAATGACAATAAAATTAAATAAGCCGAAATGTGGCCTCACCCACCAATTAGTGGGTATGTCGATACAGGTGTTAAAGAAGCGCAGGTTCAAAGCTTATACTCGGGACTTTTTGGGGGTAGTCGAAGAGAATGGTTATAAATTTTGTGAAAAATGTGTTTCTTTGAAATATAATGTGTGGAATATTAACCATTATGTGTTCATAAACGTGCACGAGTGTAGGAAAATAAAACTAAATTGTAAAACATGACTTTTCCAGATCTCCCAAGAAGTCCGGTAATTTGTCGGTAAAGTATCCTCAACCTTACTGATTGGGTAAGGCGGGGTTTAATAGGCCTATTCTACGGATAAGGCCATTAAGGCCTGCATAGAATCTCCTATGTATTATATTTAAAAAAAACATACCACTTGACATTGGCAAAATACCATACCCAAAGGTGGGAGAGGCCATTTTCTACAAAAAAAAAACACTTTAGTCCTTTTATTTCAAACAAGGAGCGTAAACATTCGCTTGCTTATATACTTAGCTACAAAAATTCATTCATTATTCCAATGTAATATTTTCCTTCGCGGCATTAAACGTTACCTTAACAAATACCAGAAGCACAATGCGTTGCCCCCGCGAGAAGGTATTAAAAAAAATATTTCCTCGTCGCTTGGAAGCGAAAAACAGCAAGTCATTGTAGATTGTCTGAAAAAAAAAATCGTCGTATGGCGTTGAGGCGTCTTGTTGAGACCCCTACACACGACCAGGCTCCAAGTCTGCTAACACAATCGATGCATAATCGAACAGCAACCGCATAGTAACTGTCACTTTTGACAGATATTGTATGGGATATCTGTCAAAAATGACAGTTATTATGCGGTTGCTGTTCGATTGTGTTTGCAGACTTGGGGCCCAGGGCCCAAAGTCTTATTAACACTATAACCTCTATTGCTCTTTCTTGACTACTATTGATTTTAAAATTTATGCAAACTTGTCAAAACCAGACATAAAACATTTAATTAGCTTAGTATATATTATTCACCGAAAATAAAAACTTAACCTCCTGTGTGAACAACATAAGAACAAAACCGAGTTACAACTATACACATATAAAAAAATAACATTTATTGCCAGTCTATATTCACAGACATCTATAACCATATTTCAAGACTCCGAGAAAAAAATGTACCTACATGATAATGATCCCGGAAGGTTCCGTATAAAATCGAAAGGAACATTTATAAACAAACAATATTTTATTTTATTATTAAAACATTTCACTTATTTATTAAAAAAAAACTGTAGGTTTATGGCGCCTTTAGCACTCGCCCCCTCACTCGGTGAAGCTGCACAGGTCATCTGCTAATTAATAATTTCGAAAAAAAAGTGTGGTCCATTCTATAAGCATCAAATGACTTAATTGTTAATCTATATAGCTAGCTAAATCATAAATCAATTAATTCAATTCAAATTTTCCTTAAAAATATTACAAAAAAAGACATATTTTGATTTTCCTTTTTTTGCTTTAGCATTTTTAATTTATTACAAAATTACAACATCATTACAGTGAAACCAAGTCCTTATTGAGTGATGCATTCACTGAGGAACCCTAAAATTAACTGGAGTGTGAACAAGTCCATTACAAAAAACAGAGAGTCTAATAACGTAGGCGTCGAGTTAAGATTCCATCAGAAAACTCCCCGGCAATGGGAAATCAATGTAAGAAAAATGACACGGTCCGTTTCACGTCAAGGTGCGTAAGGGTCTGGGCGCGAAATTCAAAATTTCGAAGTTTTTTTTTTACAAAAGAAGCCTGCCTGCCTGGCTAGAGCCTTGTTTATAAAGTATTTAATACTGTGTCATATTTTATGTCTAACTAGGCAGTTGCGTGCTGTATACATAATAAATAATTCTTAGTTTCTTGCGATGCATTTTAATTGTAAATAACACAATTAAAATTATTACAATTATTAATGTAACATAAACATGTACAGGTTGAGTCAGTAACTGTATACTAACTTTATACCTGCGATTTTTAGCGCATTTGTAATCATTATATTATGAAGTCAGATTTTCGATATAACATTTAAAAAAAAGTTTTTAACAAAATGACAATTGTGATTTTTTGCAAACATTTATTTTAAATTGGCCTATCGTCGTTTTAACTTCAAATAAAGATAAGAAATGCGCTAAAAGAATAATGGGTTCAAAGGTTAGTATAACCTTTCTGAATGAACTGTATAATGAACACTCTAGAGAAACCGCACATGACCCATATTAGTGGATATACTTTTGCTTATTAATAAAATGATTTTACATTAATTTTATTTAAGTATGTCTGTCTCATATCACACTTGGAAATGACTGTTTTATAGCTATTCATTAACAATGTTTATTAAAAAATTTAAAATTTAACATAAAAATAAAAATACAACCGAATTGAGAACTTCTTCCTTTTTGAAGTCGGTTAAAAATGGAAAGGTAGTGATAAAGCAGACTATATTATAAAAACTTTTAGCCCTCAATATAAAAACTTTCCCTTTAGCACTTACAAGTTGTTAAGTAAGCCCCGAGCGCCGCAATAAAAAGTTATTATGTTAATTCAAAACATTTAAATTTGGACTTCATTAAGGTAACAGTTTATTTTCGGCAACTCTAAAAAGATGCTTGCAAGCTTACCTACCTCACCTAAATCAAACTACTTAGGTACTACGCAGATACTTAGGTACTACGTGATTACTTAGGCACTACGTAGATACTTAGGTGCTACGTAGATACTTAGGTGCTACGTAGATACTTAGGTGCTACGTAGATACTTAGGTGTTACGTAGATACTTAGGTACTACGTAGATACTTAGGTACTACGTAGATAAAGTCAAAGTTAGAGTAAAGTGACGGCCTGATTAGCGCAGTTGATAGTGACCCTACTTCCTGTACCGATGGTTTCGAATCCTACACTAGTAGCACAACCGGATGTGAGAAGACAAAATGTGAGATAAATTGATTCTGTCTCTTTCCCTCGTACGAATTACGCAAGGGAGAGAGCGACTCAGTGCGATATAATCCGTGACATATAGGTTTTGTCTTGACTCGCGTGTTAGGGACAAACTTCGTGTGATGAGCACGAACGTTTGTACCCGAGTCATGGATGTTTCCTATCTATATAAGTATTATATACTGAGTTCGCCCTCAGTCTATTTATTGTACGGTACCCATTATAGAAGCGTTGCTTAGTGTGGGACTGTATAGTTGGTAGGTTCGTCTGGCGATATTATAAAAAGTATAATTAATCGATTATACCAAACATTAGTTTATTATTTCAAATCGATCCTCGATGTTTCCTTATCTCAACGCTATCTTGCAATATATATCTACAAATACACAGATTAAGCTTTGCAAACTGGAATTCCTCCCATGGATCAGCTCTAGGATTTTGATTAAAATGTTATCGTGAATTTTCGGAGTCTCCTCTGGGGATTTGAAATAATTTATTCTATTTACAAGACGCATTTCGTATCGTGCATCGAAAACTGTGTCAAGAAAATGAAATTTAAATAGGTCCTTTTGAGGCTGAAATAAATTGCTTTTTTTTCTCATAAAACGGTACGGCAACGGTAACTTTTGTAGAGTTACATTTTGATTGCAACCTACACGATAACAAACAAAAAAAAAGAAATTGTGATAATTTACTTAGCTATCTACAAATTACGACTAAAACTGTTGCTACTATATGACTATCACAAGGAACGTTATCAACGGCAACAAAATTGACGGCCCGATGACTCTGCTTTCTGCGCCGAGGGTCCCGGGTTCGAATCCTGGTAGGGACACAAGCTTTGTGTGATGAGCACGAAGTTTGTACCCGAGTCATGGATGTTTAATATGTATATAAGTATTATATACTGAGTTCGCCCTCAGTCCATTGTACGGTACCCATAACACAAGCGTTAAGCTTAAAGTGGGACCGTATACTCGTAGTTGGTGTGTTCGTATGGCGATATTTATTTATTTAATTTAATTTAGGTAGTCATCAGCTGCAGTGTTGTCTTTTAAATTACATAAGGCCATATAAGGCCATTCATTCAAAATATTATGTTTTACTACTCTACGTGGATGGTGGCATAAAGATATTGTCTAAAGAGGTGAAGGAGTCTGCTCTATATAGAGACAGGTGGAAAGAGAAGAGAGATACTTCCCTTAATTGAGTGGTTTGAAACATTAAAATTTAAATGATAAGCAATTGGTGATTGAGATGATATGGTTTGGTTTGGATGGGAAAAAGACGACGACGAAAGAGAAGTTAAAAAGACTACTTACTTATAATAATTCCAGCCCTTTTTTTAATGTCCCACTGCTGGGCCCAGCCCTCCCCTCAATGCGAGGGGGGATTAGGCCATAGTCCACCACGCAGGCCCAGTGCGGGTTGGCGGACTACACACGTCTTCCGAGGGACTCTCTCAGACATGCAGGTTTCCTCACGATGTTTTCCTTCACCGTTTAGCAAGTGATAATCATGGTGCTGAAAATGAGTTTCGCACATGAAAAATCCCAGAGGTGCGAGCCGGGGTTTGAACCTGCAATCCTCGTTACCGAGGCAAGCGTTCTACCAACTAGGCTATCACTGCTTCTTATAGACTACTTACTTACATAATAATAATTTTATTGTATGGAAGTATTACTTGAGTAAAATACAATCTTTAATAGGTACACGAAACTATATTCGATTTTATTTCTTAACAAATATTCTTCTTTGCAACATTTCTGTGACCCGCTCCACAGGTTCGTTGGATTCTCCGCTGTTATATTGAGTTTCCTCGTCATCTGAAAATATTAATAGCCTGTTTTTTATATGTACAAAATGGACAATGGGTCATCTGTAACAAAAATATGGAAAGGGTTTACCAGACATTGAAATGAAACTAATTTTACGGATTTTATCGCGTTTATTTTATGTTTTTCGTTCCCGACGTTTCGGCTGCTTTACAGCAACCATGGTCACAGGAGGGCTGAGGCGTTTGACGTGCTAGTGTCATAGTTTGAACTAGGGTACACTCATATTAAGTTGTTGTTTACGGTCCGAATAACGCATAAAATCCGTAAAATTAGTTTTATTTCACGTGTAGTATTCGCGTGAATATAAATAATAAATCAATATTTTTCAGCTCCTTTAGTAAATTACTTATTATAACACTTGCCATGTGTCCGATCGTACCTTAAAACATGTTTCTTAATACATTTTTTTACCCCCCATGTGACCCCCTTAGGGGTCAAATTTCCATATTTCCCTCCTGAGTACCCTAGACTCAAGGAATACATCCTCCAAATATCAAGTCTCTAGGTTCCCTAGCTCAAGCAGAACGATGTCAGTCAGTCATTTTATTAAAAACAAAATATAGAAAGTTATGAAATAAAACTTATTTTACAGATTTTATCGCGTTAAATATACCGAGCAAACGTGAGTGGTAGTGTCGGAAAGGGGCGCCCGAGGAAAACCTTTCACGACCAGATAAATGGTCTGTTCCAGAAAGGGCAAGTCCGTAGTACATTCAACCGACGGAAGTGTATGAGAAGATGTATGAATGTGGATGAAGCGAAAATGGTATGCCAGGATCGTAGCATGTGGCAATCAGTGGTCTCTGCCTACCCCCATGGGATACAGGCTTGAGTATATGTTTATCGCGTTTATGTTATGTTTTTACGTTCCCGACGTTATCGTATGAAATCAACATTGAAACTTCTTTTGTATAATTGGAACGTCTATAGGCCAAGTATACGAACTAAACATTTTATAACTTATATTATATTATAACATTTATTTGCGTAAGAAAATTAAAAGTATGTATAATATTATGATATTCACCTGTTCTTATGTGATTCTTCGTTTTATTTTTATAAGATACAAAGACTTCTCCTATAACATTAAATAAAATAATAATGTTAACATTATCATTAAGTATACATTTGACGGCCCGATTAGTACAATTGATAGTGACCCTGCTTTGCGTGCTGAGGGTCCCGGGTTCAAATCCTGGTAGGGACAAACTTTGCGTGATGAGCACGAAAGTTTGTACCCATGTCATGGATGGTTAATATCTATATAAGTAATATATAATAATAGGTTCGCCCTCAGACCGTTGTACGGTACCCATAATACAAGCGTTGCTTAGTGTGGGACCGTATAGTTGGTGTGTTCGTCTGGCGATATTTATTTAAGTAATTTTAACGAGTAAACTGAAACTAAGAGTGGGCTAGCGTTAATAGTATAATGGCCAGGGTGGAAATCAAATCTGGAACTTGAAGATTACGAGGGTAGCTCCTATAACCATTAGCCTATGGCATATTTTTTATATTCTTCTTCGTCATTACACTCCTGGCAGAGCGATCGTAGTCATCACTTAAGAGTTTATTTTCTTTAGCTATCATTAAATGGTACCGACCCATTAATTAGTACAAATTTACAACTCTTCTGAATTTTAAGTAGGTACTTACCATATTTGCCAACTAAAATATAAAACAAAATTTGTAAGTACCACAACACATTTTGCTACTGACTCCTTTTTTATATATACACCCAGAAAAAAATAAAAAGATAATACACATAAATAATAATTATATTTACCGTCAATATCTTTAATCATTACATTTTCTTTCTTTTGTATATCTGAAAATATAATAAATCAATATAGGTTTACTTTTGAGAAAAATATATTTAAAATAGATTTAAAAAATCCTCACATCCCGCGTTCTACAAGAGATACACAATTAAATTCAAGTAGGTATTTTATATGGATATGTGCTTACATTTTATAACAGGTCGAGTATATATTTCCAAGTCACTTGGACCATACTGAGATACCAGGCCGGCTACGTAATCTTTAAGATCTATCACCCATGCTGGTTCCATTTGGTGGCCCTTTCCTATAAAAAAATAACACCGCTTCAAAACAATTGAAGTAGTTGTTAGCCAAGATTAACGACCCATTGATTTCTTATATTTACGCGAATACAACACATTGAAATAAAACGAATCTTGCGGATTTTATCGCGTTTATAATTCGTTATTTACGTTCCCGACATTTCGGCTGCTTTACAGCAACTATGGTCACGGGAGGACTGAGGTGGTTGACGTCCTAGTGTCATAGTTTGAACCGGGGCACCCTCATATTTAGTTTTTGATTGCGTTACGATCTACGCAGAAAGTGCTCACAGTGTCTTGAGGACTTGCAATGGTGCGCTTGGTTTTGGATCTAATAATATTAATTACTGGATCCCAAGTCGTCGTGGTAGCACCCAGCAATCTTCCCTATTGAAATTAGTATGTTTTTTTAATTTCAATGCAGCCTCGCATCGTCGTGCAGGTCGGAATCGGTGTTCTTTTGCGGTTGATCAAATCTGATATAATGGCGGGTGCGATCCTGTATATGTTCCCAGATTGCACACTTGATGTTGCACCTATGGTTGCTATAAAGCAGCCGAAACGTGGGAAACATAAATAACATAAAATAAACGCGATAAAATCCGTAAAATTAGTTTTATGTCAATAACGATACCTAGTCAAAAGTCTAATAAAGCTGTAGGCACATTTAAGTACACATAAACCTACCATATCTAAAATGCCCGGCTTGGATCCTTACCTCTCAACATCCCATATACGTAGTCCAAAATCGAATTATCTCTTCGTTTAGCCAATTTTTTGTATTCGACTATACCTGGAACAAATAGATATAAACGGATAAAAGGTATCCCATATAGCCTCAGATACAACTATCTAGTAATTTTATTTTGTAGCGCATAGTAAGTAGCTATATTTACCTATAGTACCTAGTATTTACCTGTACCTAGTATCTAGATACAGTGTCTAATATTTAACTAGAGTACTTAGTATCTACCTACAGTACATAGTAATTACCTGTACGTAGTACCTAGTATTTAAACATTGTACCTAGTAACTACCTACAGTACCTAATATTTATCCGTAGTAAACAATGACGTTACCGTTAATTTGCCTGACGTCCTTCGCAAGGTTGTATCCCAGTCTCCCAAGAAGCCATGTCACCAGCTGGCTGAGGTCCTTAGCCAGTTTCTCATCATCCAACCCCGCTTGATTCATTGGAGTATTTCGATTTACTCCTTCTCCTATGATAAAAGAGATCTAAGTAATCATAACAATATATGACTACCTATTTAGGAGCCTACTTAACTAAACAAAGTAGCAAAAGTTTTTACCCGACTGCTCAGGAAGGAGGGTAATGTTTTTTTTAAATGGAATAATCAATGTTGATAATCTTTGCCAGTACATAGCTAAAGAGTACCTTTAACGACATTTATTTCATACTTACAGTATCTCAGATAGGTAGTAGGTATTTATTTCCTATTTACAAAATATTTTATTAGGTACTTAGGTTCGTATATATATTATATAAAGATTAATTTCATCTTCACTTATGAAGTTTCCGTAGTGTAGCGGTTATCACGTGTGCTTCACACGCACAAGGCCCCCGGTTCGATCCCGGGCGGAAACAGTTATTTTTTTTATACTTTCCTCCTTGACGAGCGCGTGGTTAAGGAATCCGAGATCACCCTAAATCCATTCTATGTTAGTTATAATAAACACAAGAGTTGCTATTATTACCCGACTGCGGAAGAAGTAGGATAATGTTTTTCTTTACTACGTAGGTACTTTGATAGCTGAGCAGCGATAGCCAATTTGGTAGAATACTCGCCTTGAAACACGGTGTGCAGGTTCAAACCCCGGCTCGCGTGGGATTTTCGAATTGTAATGTTCGAATCTTATTTTTAATCATGATTATCACGTAATGTACGCTGAAGCCAAACATCGTGAGAAAACCAGCACGTCTGTCGAAGTTTGTGTGAAGTTCACCAACCCGCACTGGGCCGGCGTTGTGGACTATGGCCCAAATCCTCCTCGCATTGAAGAGAACATCGACGACCGTGGGTACACTGCAATTCGCTGATGCCTACCCTTTAGGGGAATAGTCGTGATGGTGTATAAAAAAATACCTAGAAGAGTGTCTGATTCCTCCTCCGGCTCCTCCGGCTTCATTCGAAGAATCGGTCGGCTACCATCCATGACACCTTTGCAAGTAAAAGTCAAATCGTTTATTTCGTATAGGCCTACGGGGCACTTACAAA
Source organism: Pheosia gnoma (assembly GCA_905404115.1). NCBI lineage: Eukaryota > Metazoa > Arthropoda > Insecta > Lepidoptera > Notodontidae > Pheosia > Pheosia gnoma. Next base: position 2,310,073 of record FR989916.1, read on the forward strand.
TTTTACAAAAAGAAAATAGATAGTAGGTATTTTCTTTCTAACATGAAGAATTTGAAGTCTAAATAGAACCATCCATCCATACATCAGACGAAAGACGTCTACTGCTGGATATAGGCCTCCACCAATAACTTCTACACATCAAAGTGCTCCGCAACTCGCATCCACCGGCTTCCTCTGACACGTGCGAAGTCAGGTCCCTAATTAAGTCCGCGACTATACAAAGTCGGGTCCTTAATTAATGTCCGCGACTGTACATACAAATCTTCTACCATTCCATTTTCCGCGGCAAAAACCATGCCACGACCATGCTATGCTTCATCAAAATACGTTCAGCAGTTAATGGGTTCGATTCGTGACAGGGAAAATGATCATTTCGTAAGTAGGTAGTTTGCCCCGGTCCCTCTCTTTCAGGAAGCAAATCAATATAGTTACTTACCTACATTTTCATTATGATTTTATAATTAAGGTATTGGTAATGTAGAGATATCATTTGACCATATACTTCCACGTTTTAGAGCAAATAAGTTTTAAGACAATCAAGTGTAGGTAGGTATAAAATAGTTACCAATTTACTTACTAGAGCGATAACTAGGTTTTTCAAATGCTCTGGCATTTAATGGCGACTGAAAACAAAAACAAAATGAAACAGCCAAATTGTTAAATAAAAGATGAAAACAAAGTATAGTTGGAACACAATTTTAATATATTATTAAAGTTTGTCCAACGATTTTAGCTACCTGTGACAGATTGCTAGCTGGAGAAGTTAATCTATATATAACTATATATACTCGTAAAACAAAATCATGTTAGTCACACCATTTTTAAACTGACGAACGGGTGGGTCTATTTTTATGATGTTTGAATTTGTCTCCGCCCCGAAAAGCAGAATAACTAAACATGGGAAAAAATCACAAACATATGATAATAAAGATAATTCCTTTTGTGATGCATTTGATTCTGAGGCGGTACGAAATTCGCCGGGACAGCTAGTTATTTTATAAAATTAAATAAATGAGGTTAGTGACTCAGACTACCAACTTACCAATGCAAAAATAAATATTAAAATCATATTGTCTCGTAGTTACTAAACACGCCGACTATTTTATCTGTGCTTAAATATACTACGCGTATACTACCCTCATGCTATGTAACACGATTCGCTTCGGAAACTCACTGAAGACAACACCAATTATAATGTCAGCTAATCGTGAAATTTCGTGATTATGTTGTGATGCATTACGAATTTTATAATTTCGTTTTATTATTAAAAGCATGACAGTATTTGTGATCTTATGTATTTGTGGAAAGCGATCAGAAAATTCACTTCGCATAGTGATAAGAAGCATTGCATCTGCTTGATAACCATTGAGTAAACACTTTTTATGTAAACTAGCTGTTACCCGCGACTCCGATTAAAATTAAACTCCGATTAACTAACTTTTAATTATGACCTGAATGGGATGAAACAAACGGAAAATTTAAAGTGAAGCTTACCACAATACTTTAGTGATTATCGGTTAAGCCGTTTCTGGAATTAGCGCGCACAAACACACAGACAAACAGACAATTCTAACAATTAATAATAGTTTTTCTCATATCTCTTCTATGTACAGACAACGATCAGTTACATTTTTATTATATTTGATTGATAATTAGTTAAGTAAAATAGCTCCAACTCAAATTTGTTAACATAATAATGAAAATTTCAAGACAACACAATCTCACAAGTTGCCAACTTGTCACTTGACGCGTTGCCCGTCAAAATAATTTATTAATTCGTATATATTTTAAACAATAAAAACACTGTATTCTGAAAAACAATTTCTATATTGTACACAACTCTTATATACAACATTGTATTATACATACATTGATATAAAAACAATAATAACACAAATTATAACATGTCGAAAATAATTCAACCTCCAAATACATACACACCTACCGTTTTTAATAGGCAAGAATAATAATAATTTAGATAAATTATTTATTATAGTAAAATTATAATTTTAAAGCAGTGATAGCCAAGTTGGTAGAACGCTTGCCTCGGTAACGAGGATTGCAGGTTCAAACCCCGGCTCGCACCTCTGGGTTTTTTCAAGTGCGAATCTCATTTTCAACCATGATTATCACTTGCTAAAACGGTGACGGAAAACATCGTGAGGAAACCTGCATGTCTGAGAGAACCCCCTCGAAAGATGTGCGAAGTCCGCCAATCCGCACTGGGCCAGCGTGGTGGACTATGGTCTAATCCCCCTCGCATTGAGGGGAGGCCCGTGCCCAGCAGTGAGACATTAAAAAAAGGGCTGGAATTATTATTATTATAATTTTAAATGATGATTATCACTTGCTAAATCAAGAGGAAGCCTGCACGTTCTTGAGACAGGCGTATGAAGTTCGCAAACCTAGACTGGGTCAGCGTGGTGTACTGGCTCAGATCCCCATCGGATTGAGGGGAAAGGGGCTTAGAATCTATACAAATAAATAAACTTGGAGTGTCTGTTTGTAATATTAAAATAACCGCTTTTTACTAAGTGCATTTAGATGAATACACGGTACATATACCAAAATAACATTTGTTACAATTTTTGTCTGTCTGTCTGTCTGTTTGTTCCGGCTAATCTCTGAAATAGCTGGACCGATTTTGACGGGACTTTCACTGGAAGATAGCTGATGTAACAAGGAGTAACTTAGGCTACTTTTATTTTAGATGGTTAGATATAGATGGATTATTATAACCGCACAATGATACTAATCCATACGGCGCGGACGGCAAGCCAACTCTTAGATATATTTTTTAAGATCAAATACCTATTACAGGTATATATCAAAAATATTATCTAATCTGTCAAAAGAACAATCTGATAATCTCTTTTGAACGGCACAACATCACTCACCGACAGTGTTAGTTTGACACTTATGTATACTGAGATACAGTTAATATTACAATCACACACAACCTTTCCACCACGTCCCGTCCGCTGTTTTCCGTCACCTAAATCCAGAATACACAGCAATAGTGGCATGGAGTGTATGGTGACCCAAGTACTCATACATACAATTGTCTAATGCATCTCCGGCGTAACTGTGAGTGTAATCCGCTGGCGCCCCCTGACGATGTCGATGCGTAAACTACCGCTCGTGTTCTCGAGTAGGCTGTAGATGTCGCCAGCGCTGTGAACTTCTTTACCGTTTATAATCGTAACTATGTCGCCCGGTTGGAGGCCGCCACTAGGAACAGAGGAGGCGAAGAAATATTAAATTCAACTGTAGTCATGTATGACTAGAACTGAATTAGAAGCCAGGTCCCCGAGTCAGCTAACAAATAGTCTGATTATCGAATAGCAACGGTATTGTAACTGTCAGATTTAACAAAACCACTAATATAAAAGTTAGTTGTTAAAAGAGATATTATCTATATTATTCCTCTTCGATAATGAGTGATTGGTGTTAACTGACTCAGGTGACAGGTCATACAATGATACAATCTTTTCACATGTGACTCACTTGTATGCCGGTGAACCAATAATAACTTTCCATACTAGAATTCCGTACTCTATGTCTGTGGGCATCTGAAAATTAAAAAATCAATTAATGCATCTACAATTAGCCTTTTGTAAGGCCGCCCATTGTGACACTTTATATGTAGTGGACCAATAAAGAGTTATCTATCCCAATTTATTACCATTTCGTTACTGGGAGCAAATTTTGTTCATCTTAGAGAATTTTTTTTTCGTCTTAAACAAAAAAAAATGAAAGTTTGTCATCCATGTTCGTCATGGCATCGCGTTCCGATCCGGTTGTAGAGTAAAGGAAAAAAAATGTAATGACAATTTGTAAGTGCCCCCGTAGGCCTATACGAAATAAATGATTTGACTTTGACTTTGTACTCGGACTAAAATTAAGCTGTCTGCCTAGTTCTCAAAAATTTGCGAGACATGACAGATTTCGGATTTGGTCAAAGTTCGGTCGTCAGTCATGAGCAGTGTTGCCAGATTGCCTTTTTCTTATTTTTTCCTTGAAATACTGTTCTAATTTCCAAACTGAAACAGCCGAACGAACTTTTTTTTTTACGTTACGCATCCCCACTGCACCCCCACTCTCTCGTGTATCTGTATTTGGCGTGTTTGTGAAATTTCCCCTAAAAAAACAAATATTCTTTCCCACTATTCTGCCCCTAATTCGGTTGAGAAACCCCTAAATCTAGGGGGAAATCCCCTGATCTGGCAACACTGGTCAGGAGACTATTGAACCCGTTGCCCGCCCCGTATCCGCGCCTGTCGCAAATGACTGCATGATAAGGGGCACTTACCTCCGGGTTCCTCATCCGAAGCTCCAGGAGTATGTTGGGCGTGAGCGACAGCATCGTGATGCCGAGATACCGCCGAGACACTTGTGGCGACTTGGTTTTTCCTAAGGAAGGTTCAAAAGTTACTTTAAACAGTATAGATTCAATTGACAACTAGGCGGTACTTGTCCGCAAGCCATTCTTAAACAAATGGGGGCAGAGGAACCCACCACTGAACCTCGGCTTGTCAACATTTCCAATTATAAAAACAAGTTGATCGATGATTAAAGACGCCAGCAAGTAACACAGTTTCGTATAAAAATTGGTATGGCTCGATCGCTCGCTTGCATATCACTGCCAACGTTTATAAATTATAATAAAAGCTTAAATCGATTCAAAATGGCAGGGATCGAGAGTGATGTACAGCTTACGGTCACTGTTTCTGGCAGGGGGGGGGGGGGGGGGGGTCGTCTTTCAATGCGATTTCCAGGCTACCGGGGCCCCAAGTCTGCTAACACAATCGATTCATAATCGAACAGCAATCGCATAGTAACTGTCACTTTTGACAGAAATTGTGTGGGATATCAGTCAAAAGTGACAGTTACTATGCGGTTGCTGTTCGACTATGAATCGATTGTGCTAGCAGACTTGGGGCCCTGGTTATATGGTCTGAGTTATGGAGTGTTAGAGTGTTAATACTTACGTTTAGATAGGAAGTCTTTAACATAATCAATGGGTATGGCAAAGGAGATTCCCGAGGTGACCTTCATGCTGTTGATGCCGATGGCTTCTCCGTCCAGGTTCACTAGCGGCCCGCCGCTGTTGCCGAACGTGATCGGCGCGTCAGTCTGTATGTACACCATGTCTTTGCCTGAAGATGGAATTACATGAATTAATTTTCCCATCTCCATTATATCGTCGGTCGACAAGACACACGGACAAATGTCATCCGTACACTGTGGACATTCCTTCAGTTCGTACTAAGCGTTTTGCTTCTACTTTCATCGTGCGAACTGCCAAGGAATGGAACAAGCTACCGGCGTCTTTGTTCCCCGTTGACTACAATCTGGGTGTTTTCAAGTCGAGAGTGAACAGGTACCTTCTAGGCAAGTATGCCCCATCGTAGATCTCATAGTCACTTACCATCAGGTGAGATCGAGATCAAATACTTGCCTATAATGTAATAAAAAAAAGATGACGATGATGAAATTAAACAAAAATACGGAACCGGTCGATACACGAGTCGTGTTGACCAGTTATGTTACTTGTGACCGGAACAGTTTACCAAGATTCCAAGTTGTCAAGTAGGCAAGCTGCGGTGGTAGTTTGAAAGTGAAAATTCAAATTGGCAAGTTCACAAGTAACCAGTCAACATTGCTCGACTTGTGTCAACAGAGTGGTAAGCTCCCAAATTGTCAAAGAGCCAAGTTGACAAACGACAAGAATCTGTGTCACACTCGTGCTTCAGCCGTCTGAAGTGTCTATTTCAGAGGAGGAAACTGTGAGAAAGCTTGTGCTGCCAGCGTTCAAACGTCAATTTCGACATGTGATTTGTGTTTAGTTTCTTAACATGAATTGTGTAAACCAGGCATAAATATAATATCACAGTGCAGCCATTATGCTAATATTTTATAGAGAAAGCTGTTATTTTGATTAATATAATAGTACCTCTTAAGCCAAGCTCTTCACTGGCCCTCTGTGTGGAACTGACAACACCTGCGGTCACTGTATTGCTCAATGCTAGTGGGCTGCCCATTGCTACTACCTATACAAGAGAAAAATATTGAGAAATTTAATTAAATTGTATACGTTTGACAATATTACCCATAATCATTAAAAAAAAAAACTTTGTGCACATTGTACTTAAACACCTTGTAATACTTATTAAATTACCACATTCGTATATTTATGGCTTCTCTTGGTGATGGATTACCATTTTTCTGGACACTAAAAGATTATGGCGACTAAATCAAACAATCCAAAATAATACCAGCCTCTTTTAATGTCCCACTGCTGGGCACGGGCCTCCCTTCAATTCGAGGGGGATTAGGCCATAGTCCACCACGCTGACCCTGTGCGGGTTGGCGGCCTTCACACATCTTTCGAGGGATTCTCTGCAGTGATCCCTGGTATAAAAAAGTAATTTTCTAGAGATATGTCTAGTGCAACTATATAATATCGAATCATTCATTTTTGTGTCTTTAAACACAATACAAACCCACTCGCCAGGCTGGATGTCCGATGAAGAGCCTAGCCGCATGGTTGGCAACCCTTTCACTGGGATACGGAGAGTTGCCAAATCCGATTTCATGTCTACATCTTCCACAAAACCAGTGTGTACGGAACCATCCTGGAATGATTTTAATATATTTTTATTGTATGTTATTAGAAAACATGCTCTAGAGGCCTTATGGCTAGCTTGCAGTCTCATTATGAACGGGTTATCTTGACTGGCCCTAATGACAATACAAATTTGAAAAGAAAATATTCAAAATTAAAGTTTTATTTATTCAATATATTTATAGTAGTAAGGTTGGCACAAAGCTGGTATCATATTTCATCGACTTGAAACAGCGCAGGCATACTTTTTTAAGTCCCTAGTCTTGCACTTAGCTAACTAAGATTGCATCATACATCCATCAGCCAAAAGACATCCACTGCTAGACATAGGCCTCCCCAAAACACTACCATACATCATGGTTGTCCATCACTCGCATCCACCAGCTTTCTGCGACGCGTGAGATATCATCGGTTCTTTTGTGAGAGTCCATTCTAGAACCCCTCTGCCCCAATAGCCATTGGTACTTAGAGTAAAGATTGCACAATAAACATATATTTTCATAGCTCACCATCAATCTCACGTTGACTATAGCATTAGGCTTGTTCACAACGACGTGTGCATTCGTCAATATCAGCCCGTCTTCCTTGACAATGAACCCAGATCCGTTTGAAAGTGTGATAGGTTGCCCCGTAAACATATCCAATCTCCGTCCATCTTTAATCTCTATATACACAACGGATGGCGCCGATACAGCTACCACGTCCGCAATAAAGTTATATTTCTGTCTCCTCCCTTTCAAATCGTTTACGATACTCGCAGCAAACAATTTTTCATGCAAACTAATATAACCTATAACACCAGCGGCAACCGCTAATATACCGCTAAAGTAACTATTTCTATTACTATGGTAATTTTTATAGTTATTAGAAGCTTGCACCAAACGGCTAGAACATCTGTAATTGATATTTAGAATAGGCTTTATATGCAATACGCGAGAAAACCTCGAAATATTCATTGTTGATAGAGAAATGTCAAGATTATTATTTGTAATCTTGACAGCTAGTGACGTGAAATCTAACAATATAAATAACCGTTAATATTCGTTATTTAGCACAGGTTATAAATATACAATAAATCATTCATTCATAACCATAGTCTAAATAAACACTTTATAGGTACCTATTCTTTGCAGGTATATTATTATGGTGGGTATAGTAAATAACCATGTACGCGATGCATCAGACAGACACCAGTGTTTATGTAGTATTGACTTACTATTTTGTGCATTCCAAGCGACGTTGCCTATAATGCAACAAAATACATTCGCCGTCTGGTGAGGTAGGTTGTTGACTCAGTTCGACTCACACTACGTAGGTGAATAAAAAAATCACGTAGATTCCATTTAACGTACCTACTAGGTACCTTTCGCCACCCCATTATATGTAAACCTAAACATTACGGGATACCTAGAGATGTTATGTGCAACACTCGTACGAGTTTTAAATAATAGGTAGGTAGGTACTTAATTTTGAAAACAGTAGATTGGTAAACCAGGCAGGATATTTTTTTCTAAAATTTACATTTATATAGATTTGAGGTACCTACCCATATACTTGCCAACCTATCGACTTGTGCTATAGAATAAAATTGCCAAAGTATCAATAAAACATAAAGTATATTACGCATATAGTTTACATTTTGATTATAAAAATATGTCTCCTTATATTTTGTAAAGTTTACATTACAAAAAACTTCACTCAGTTTTAGGTATAGGTACTTATTTATTTTTAAAATTATTGTTAAATTCTTAAATTGCTAAAAATAAAAATAGGAACTAGAACTATTTACACAGATTATAACTAGAGATTGAAGATAAAAAAAACGCCAAATGAACGTCAGATCGATATGTGTGTCTACCTTGGAATAGTTAGCTTTGTTTCAGATCATTAATATTTAATTAAGTAATCTTTATTTTAAGACTAGACTAGACTACTTATTTAATTTATGCCAAATAAGACCGATTTTTTAACTAACCAACATTGTCATAATAAAATGAAAATGAAAATTGGTTCAGTGTCAAATAGGTAAAACTTAAAGCTTAAACGATACTATTCTTTAGCTTTGCGCTTTCTGTAATATAATTCCATTATGTTAAACATTTTCAATTTGGTTGGCTAATGTTGACAAAATATTATTTATAATCTACATTTAGCCCTACAAATAGTGATTTTCGCAAAAACTTTGTGGCTTCCTAAAATTATATTATTCAATAAGTATCTACCGCGTCCTTATTCATTGCAGGCAGCCATCTTGGGTAGACCGTTGCTCCATCTAGTGGAGTTGTCTCAAATTAACATATGCCAGAATAGGTTCACTCAAGCAGTTACTGTCATATTTTTTTTTTTTGCGAAAACTACTAACATAATCCTAAATAAACATTAGCTCCAATCACAAGAGATGACGTCACCGTTACTCAGTTCGTTATGTTTGCCATTAATCGTTTTTCCGTTAACTGTGTCTCCGTTCTTTTTGTCGTTGGACTCTCTATTGTGATCATCTGGCCGGTATGTGTAGAACACTGTGCAGAAGGCGGAATCATCTCGTGGTAGTTCGAAGTTCACGTCTTTGGCTGCGAGCCACGCAGCGCCCATAGCGCTCGATACTCGTAGTCTTACGAGTTCAAGCTCAGTTTTTACCTAGAATAAAAAAAGCAAGTTATTAGATAAATAGTAGGTACCTATTTTGGACAAGTTTATTTTGTAACTCTGTCTACAATCGTTTTTGTTCGAAGAACAAATATAGCAATTATCCCCCCCCCCCCCCCCACCCTTTATCCGCATCTGAGTAGCGCAAACGACGCTCCGCAGACACTCACCTGTCTATTAGCGAGCTCTTCCAATACTCCTGGCTTTAGGATATCCCAGCTTTTCCACACGGAGCCAACGCAAACGACGCGCAGCCGAGTAGCAGTACAACGCTGCGCCAGCGCTACCACGTGAGCGGCTAGCATCGTACCGGCTGATGCGAATATGTAGCGCGAGAGTTCGTCTCCCTTGTAAGCGAGCGCTGACAGTTTTGCTGTTACACCTGTTACAAAGAATTAGTGTTGATGACACAACTTTAACATTGCGCCGTGCCGAATAGGAAGTTTTTGAGCATTATGAGCAGGAAAATGTCGAAGTTCCTTCCAAACGCAAAGGTTCTTCGCCATTCGCTTAACGGCTTCCCGCGACCCACATGAGGTCATCTGCCCACCTCGTCCCCGCTATTTTGCCCCAAGACTTAATTACTAAGTACGAGCTAATAAATTTTCCCCGCCCACTGCCATTTTCTTACCGAGACCAGTCTAGCAAATAGTAATTTGTCACAACTTACCAGCAAACATGGACTTGTCAAAGTGTTTATAAGCGTGTGGCAGTAAATCAGCCCGAGTGTCAGCACCAAAATGTTCCCTTATCACCTCCCACACTCGGTCAGTGGGGAACGGGGAAGGGCGGAGGCCGTCGACATCATCGAACACCGTCTTCACTGCCTTGTGCGCTATCCAGTAAGCTGAAAAAAGTATTTACATCACAGATAGTTGGAAAATACACCTAAATAGCATTGAGAACAAATATTGTCTACTCTTTACTATTGAAATGCGTCAGTAAAAAAAGATTTTACTTACCACCGCCTTCGTCTCCTAAGAGGTATCCCCAGCCACCACAGCCATGTTGTTCTCCTTCAGGTGTCCGCAATAACGCATTGGAACCAGTTCCTGAAATTTAAAGGGGATAACTTGAGGATAGGTGCAAGTAAGTGTGCTTTTCAGAACTGCACCAAATCAGCCCAAAAGTGTTTTTTCAGAAGTGCGTGGGTCGAAACGGCGAACGCTTAATACTCTCTTAGGCCTTGGGGGTGGGCTAATGGTTTCCACCAAAGACATACTATTATAAGAAGTCTATTGATGCAACTATGAGTATTCCTAAGGAGGTACTTAATGAAATAAGCTTTAACAGAATAAGAGATGTGACAATTCCTGTGCGTTTGCACTGAATAGACAGACCTAAGGACCTACTTTGTTTAATCTTATGGTACGGATGTTGGTTAAAACAATTCCCGGAGGGAAGAGCACCGGCAATATTATCTTATATTATCTGCTAAAGTCTGCCTAGCCGTTCCTACATTGTTCTCACATACCTATAACAATGTACTGCTCAATAATGTAAGGGATCTTTTTAAAAAGAGCAACCATGGAGTTTCTTACTCGTTCTGCTCCATAGGAATGGCATTCCGAACGGGTGGTAAAGTTGTAGCTTAGAATTTGGTAACTTTTTATGATGATTCACTAATATTGTACTTAATGGTTTACATGAATAAAAAATTACAGAGCAAAACACCTGACGATAATAAAAACAGTAAACAAGTTATTTTGATTGTAAACCAGTGTCACACAGCTCAACACAATAAAGTGGGTGTGTATGACAGAACCGGTTTGCGATAAGATCTATAGTGAAATAATTGCTCGCTTGGTGCGCCGTTTCGATTTTAATATGTAAATTTTCACATCGATCGTGGGTATGTTAATTAGTCAGTTGTGTAATAGTCATAACGTTGTATTTTTTGTGGATAAACTGGCGTGACCGTCGCACGTCAAGTGCGAGCTAACTGTATACTTTATAGTCTACCGTATTTGGACATTTTGTATGGAGAATTGAAAAGTGCCTCTAGCGGATTGTATTTAAACATTTCAATTGCGGCGTGACGGGCGTGACCTTTCCTGGTGTAATATTACTGGCTTAGTGTAATTCCAATGAAAACTATCGTCTGCCTTTTCTATGTATAATTTTAATAGTTTCTTAACGTCATGTCTTGTTTTAATTTTATCTTAATTCTTCGGAATGCCGATGAAGACTGTGGACAGAGATATGAAGTGGTCTATTTCTAAAGCAGTGTCACACGGGACGGATAATATGTTAGAGTAACTGCTATAATCCACTAGCACTTTGTAAATAGAATTAACGAAGATAGCTATTATCGCGACGTAATGTAGGTCGCATGAAATGGGACAGCGTCCAACGAGGCTGGCAGATAACCCTTGATCTCCGATGTCTATGTCAATGATGTCAATTATTTTTTTAATTATAATATCAATGGCCCAGTGGAATGGAATCCTAAAAAAAAATTAACTGCCATAAACATACAAAGATATTTGTCGATGGGCGTCGACTAAGACAAGAGTTGTCAACCAATAAGTACCTGAAGATGGGCACCGTAGGCTAGGCAGGCCCAGGAAACTTTAGTGTGACGTGCTAGATGCACTTGAAAACAATTGGCCAAAGATAGCCGATGACACAGAAGCATGGAGGGTTACATTGGAGAGTAATGCCTAGCAGTGGGAAGATATAGGATAAAAAACATACAGAGCACACAGCTTTTGTTACTGCAATTTGCATGCTTGTTACTTCACCGCGATTGCACTATATAATCTTAACAAAAGGTAGGTAGGTACCACTAAATAGTCAAACGCAAATCAAAATAATGAATTGCTCAAAGTGTACGTGTTGAATAAAAATTACTGGCAATGAGTTTACGAGGACTTGAATATTTGAGTAGCATTTGTTTACAAAGCGACAGAAACAGGCGATTGAGGTAGCACTATACCCTGTCGCTACATGCGTATGAGTTGCATACAAATAATTTGAACAGGTAGCGTCGTCGCCGGTAGCTGGCGCAGGGTAAACCCTTTTTTAGCTTTCGAGTGAAATTATAGCCTTATTCCATACATCGACTTTTTTTGGGCAAGAATTATGGTGACTAATGGCTAAGTCCAAAGTCTTACACGTTTTAATTTCCGTATAAATTAATATCCATTTAAATAAATTGATATTGCACTTATGTTCCTTATGACTCCTATTAATTCAAGGTTGTCAACGAATGTTTCCGCGCTTTGAGAATGTTTAGTTGAATAGTTTAGTCTTGGTAATGCCTCGCAGGCTTTTCATTAATTGGAACATGATTTAATTAGGTAGCGAATTTCCTTTGATAGCTCTAAATAAATTGGCGTTTGAAGTACAAATTACGAATGGAATTTTGTTACAGCCTTCTCACGATAGAATACTTATTAAAAAGTAAATACTTATTATCAATTATACTTGCGATCTATTATAAAATGTTAGTGGCAATAAGCCATTGGAACATGCTCAGCTATTCGTGTCAGGGTCAAAGCAGTTCACTTCCTAGCGTAACGGCATTTTTGTGAAGTAACAGTTGTGATATAAAGTGCCGTGTCTATTTAAAAGTAACAGAGCCCATAATAAACTTAGACAGGTGGTGGATGGATGGTTATTTTCTATCTTTCTCTTTTATATAACAGATAGAAACCGTAGTATACTGTAAGCTATATAACAATAATAATTGCAAATCTCCATAATCATCCTTTTTTGAAAAATAACGATCGCTTTCCAAACGGTGTGGGCTTGGAAAAGGTGAACATAATTGTCATGCTGCTGTAGATTCTATAAGTACAGATATTTTACAGAGCTTAAATAGGTATTTTAACTTACCAGCAATAAGCACCATGCCACCACTTGGCGCTCCCGTAAACAAAGACCCAGCTGTATCAGAAGCCACGTAGATAGCTCTGGCGCACGCTTCATCTTTTTCTTTCACACGGGCTGCTAGCTCTGCATTACTGCTTTCCTGCTCGCACCCTGACAGCGTCAGACCCTGGGAATTAAAGGTCGTATTCATTGAAGAACATTGATTGAACTGATTGGCTGAATTAGATGCAATTGTGATTTAACGAGTTGATGTTACGTATCGTTTTAATGGAAGATATCTATTTTGATTGCTCTAAAAATAATAGATCTCATAACCTTGAAAGTCCTATTGGAGGCTTCAATATTATTTCAATAAAAGGTAGGAATACAACAATTATTTTTGAAGATCTAGCTCACCTCAAATTCACCAGCTAGTTTTTGGTAAAGTTTAAAATGATTCCTCTCCAGACATTTAAGTTATCTTTAAAGGTCTTATGGTGGATATGGTGTTATTCTTAACATTATTACGATTTTGTCGAACGCAAATAATGTAATGCAATATGACTTTGCAGGTTATTGATCTTATTATCATAATGGAACATGGCCGTTTCATTGTTCACCAGGGAGTTCCCTGTAACACCCTAAATGTTGATAACTTATTTATTACCGAGGTATTAAAGTACGCGATAAGAATATAAATCCTTCATAGTATGTATACGTAATACTGCGATATCAGTTGCAATAATATAGCTAAATACAAGATCGAATAGAGGAAGATGACGGCTTTAGCACACCTTTCACTTTAATAACAAGATATCATCAATATTTATACCAGAATATGATTTACTTATCTGAACGAAACCTATCAATAATGAATTGATTAAAGTATATAAATACAAATACCAAAAATATCAGGTCTTACCAAGGAATCTAAAGGTCTGTCTCTCGGTATGCGTGCGTCTTCTTTAGCGGCGTGCAACATCGCGACAATTCTTTTGGCGCATTCTTCGATGCCCAGGGTCCAATGGTTGGTGCCTGGCCCTTTAGCCTTCCCCACCACTCGGCCCGTTTCATTGCATATCACGAGATTGGAGTGAGTCGCACCGCTGTTGAGAAGAGAATTAAAATGAAAAAATCTTACTAGGACTTTTAGGGTGTCTGTTAATGCTTTTAAGGGTTTAATTTAAATAAAAAGCGTTTGTACAAATTAAGTCCATCTGACAATGTCTAGGTAGTGTAGTGTACTAGCATTAGATAGAAACCAGTCCTAAAATGGATAACTTCTGGGACATACCACCAGGGCCCCAAGTCTGCTAACACAATCGATTCACAATCGAACAGCAACCGCATAGTAACTGTCACTTTTGACTAATATTGTATGGGATATCTGTCAAAAGTGACAGTTACTATGCGGTTGTTGTTCGATTATGAATCGATTGTGTTAGCAGACTTAGAGCCCAGTACTGGGGCACTTATATGGATGTTATGAAAACTAATAATGTAGCTGTTATCTAAATTTCTCTGACGTAACATTTCTGTGTATGGCAATCCGCCGCAATAAAGCTGAGGATACATACAAATGTTTTCACATAAATCTATGGTTCTCCTTTATAACATGAAGATAGTGTTATTAGTATTTCATCATGATTTTGGTCAACACCCCACTGTATTTCAATTCTTATGAAAACTTCAAGGTTCATAACAAGTTCTTAGAGGATCAACGGGGTTTGAAGTGTTTTAGCTTTTTTCTATTGGCTGATATATAATTATAAGCCATCTGTCGTGTCGACACTGAGTTTGTGATTGATCGTGCGTAACTAAGCGTTGCGACAGATGGTTAAGTTAGGGGAGTATTATGAACTATGTGTGTGAACAAATTGTTTCGTTTTTTTGAATTTGGTGGCAAAGTAAGAATTTTAATATAACTGGCTACATTATAAAGGAATCATTTCCAATATTTGCAGTTTCTGTACTGACGAGATACTTTACTAACTCTTCTCAAAGTCTGCTCTTGGTAGATCTATTGCTAGATGACTGCTAATAGGTAGACAGCCATATTGTCATTGTCAGGGACAAAATAACAATGGCCGCTATCGCAAAATGAAGCCACAGTATCTGGATATGTGTCATTATTTATGAGTACTGTATTTATGAAAGAAAATTAAAATCAAGTGTTGGCAACTTTGGTACAATTTCTTTGAAAAATCTGCTGTAATAAATATGTCAATCTATCAGCTAAAGACATATGCCTGCACATATACCAGAGATATACCCTATGCCTGGATTTATTTAATTTAAAAACTAGTCGATATCTACTTAAAACGGGTATGATAAAAGAAAACAAAAGAGCACAGTGAGCTTACCTAATATTCATAGAACAGACAATCCACTAATTGTTTCATTTCGACCATTATCGATGAATGATAAAAATTGTTATTTCTAACAATCTCAGATAAGATAAGTCTCAAACTTATTTATAAGTATTGAAGGCCAAGTTCGTAACACTGATATTAATTTACTGATGAATTAACTATTATTTACCTTGATATTGTATTCTTAGTTCTAATAAAATCCCGATTTCTCATAAGAACAAATGGTATGATCTTCTATATGATATGATGTTTGATCTAAGCCTCACCAATGCAATCAAACTGCAGTTTAATTTGTCCAAAGACAATCGGTATGTTCTTCGTCATCGAGTCATTGATTTACAATTAAGGTGGAAGCTCAGGGTCAGGGCGCGAAATTCAAAATGTCAATGGTTTTTATTTTTTTACGAAAATTTTGGACATTTTTACGATGTAATTTAGTGTTTTGCGATATTAACATTCTGCATTGGATGTCTCGATGTATTAAGTTTGCTTAAAAAAATACCTAAAGCGATACAACACCATTTAGTTAGTAAAAGTAGCGGTTTTTACAAACCTTATGGTATTGTATCGGATAAGGTTCTTTTTTAAGCAAACTTAATACATCGAGACATCCAATGCAGAATGTTAATATCGCAAAACACTAAATTACATCGTAAAAATGTCCAAAATTTTCGTAAAAAAATAAAAACCATTGACATTTTGAATTTCTCGCCCTGACCCTGAGCTTCCACCTTAAGTCTTTTGAAATGTTTCAGACCATATAACTAAACACTGATGTAGGCAAACTATAGTTTAGAAAAATAATTGTTTCCCGAATCTATTAAACGTTTAACTTTATCTAAATCTCCAATTCATGTGGGTTGCGACGGTTTTGCAAAACAGACGAGGTTAATTCCCGTATTTCCTATCGCCCGCATACACTGTTGATAACGATTGCAATCAATATCCTTGTTTACTGCTATAAAATCGTTGTTATCTGTTGATTTCGAGTGTGATGACTCATTGATGTGCTTGAACAAACGTGTTGATGTTACGTTAGGTATTGTTATCGTCCTTCCGTGGCCCCCTACCACGAAGCGGGAGGACCTTCGTGGGGTTTTAGTCGTCAAGAGCCTATAGCCCACCTGCCTCCCTCGATGCTTACGGGGCCATCCACGATTTCCACACATTAAAAAAAGGTACTGTTATCGTTCCGAACTTTCGACATATTTGGAACAAAGAATTAGTAAATAAAGATTTCTTACTAATTCCATGATTTGGAATGTTTAAAAATCAGATAACAGACGCTTATGTAGAGGTAGTGGATGTGAAATGAAGAAAAAAAATAAAAAATTGACGAAGTATAATGAAAATAGAGAATAAACGCAATTTGTTGAGAAGATGTAAATAATACGATAGAACAATGCCCTTTTTCAGATGTTGACTCTTCAAGCAGATACATTTACGATCCAAGCACGTTACGTTATCTGAATGCTAAATTCGCAAACAACCTATGGAACTACAGTAACAGGCGTGTATGTTAGGTATCTATAAATAGGCAGGCAGATTGCAATTAGGGGTCATCGACCAGCACGCCAATGCACTGACCGGGATTAATTCTCTTCATAACATGTTTCCACTATCCATAGATAGAGGGGTTACATTATAATAAAAAATGTAAACCCATTGTGTCTATCTTTATAAGTTTCAAAATGCTGAGCTACAACTTTACTACCCATTCAGAATTCCGTTCCTATGGAGAAGAACGGGCAAGAAACTCCATGGTTGCTCTTTTTAAAAAGATTCGTTACATTAATGTGTGTAGATATATTACGTTCATTTCTACATATAGTCCTGCCAGATCTATATTAATGAACAACCGATTGTGGTATACTGAAATTTCTAATCGTTTACTATTATGTCCAAGTGGTAAAACATTCGTCTGCGTAGCTGATAAACCTCTTTCCACGTAGAAAAAGCTTTATTTTGCTACATGGACGATCTCTATAGTGAGGAGCGTCTTTCAATTACATGATGGCGATCTTTTCTTTTATCTCACTTCAGTATATGTCTCATGATCTGAAAAGAGCAAAGATGGAGGCTTTCCGAATGCAGAATTCATACAATTGGGCTTGCGCAGAATCGCCTTCTTTGCTCTACTAGATGATACGACCTGCGCCTTGGTATTCCATGCTTGCCTCCTTTCAGCAGATGTTCTTTATAAAGTAGACTACCCCTAATTAGGGTGACCAGATGGCCAGACCATACTATGCTATGATGCATTGGGCGACCTATCATCTCTTGTCTCTCTTCTATTCGCATCATTTCTATGAGAGTACCGCGATCCTACAAGTATCCATAATTATTATTCCACAAATACAAATTATAGTGTTAAAAAAATAATGCATCATCCGTTATTATGGTTTATTGATCAATAATAATATAATAGGTACATAAATATAACAAATTCGTTATCAAGTGCAAACTTGCGACTAAACCTGATAACATTTACATAAATAAATCCAATTTAAAAGTAAATGTTTTAACTCAAGGTCGCCCACCGATGAGAATATAGGATTATTCGAATTCCTTTTTACGAGATCATTCAAAAATACACGTAATGATTTGTAGTTAGAGTACAATTTGCAGTATTTTAGTGCTGCTGGCGTGGCGGTCGCGCCGATCAAATCCTGAGTTCTGATTGGCTGAGGTGTCTATCGTGAATGTGAACATGTGAAATGCATTGTTTGTTTTTCATAACATAACAGAGTCATATGGCAGCTCGTATGACAAGTGATTTGTTAGAAAAGAGAATGCAAAACCGTACCATTGTTCAAAGAGGTACCTACGTACGTAATGTATATACTTACATACCTACAAATCTGGTACCTAGGAAGTCTTTACAAAATGTTATATTTTAAAAATAATATTTTACTTTTCTAAATGTTATCTTTACCTAACGCAGTGCGTAGGTTCTTATTATTTACATATTGTTTTTTACCTAAAATGTTCTAATACCTACCTATAGCTAAGATTTTTTTTAAATGTATATTCTTAGCATTCAAATTGGCTAATTAAGATTAAATATTTATTCCTAAAACTCGGCATTGACATTTTCGTAGGTACGTACTAAGGACATGGGCGAAATGTGAACAATATGTACCTATAGGTTACACAAGCTTACAAATAAATAAATACAGGTGGCTTACAAAAATGCATTATAACGATAAATTAAAAGTTGCGAAATCTAGGAACGCTATTCTCAAGGCAAACCTTTCAACTTTCGATACTAGATGTAAAAAATCGAATAAGTACAAACATAATAATATATTATTGTTTAACTTACCCTTCAACGCCTCCGAAAAACATTGTGATGGCACTAAATAATAAAGCTTACACTGAGCAATATATTTAATGAAGTAAAACACGATAAATAAATGATAAAAATTTATTACTTTCTCGATGATAACAACGCGGCTTTAACACAGTTGCCACATCCTACTTTTGCGAAAGCGGGCGCTCCACTGACCGAATGAAATAGAACGAAGTTTGAATGAGTAAAGGAACGAGTGAATATGCCTGATAGGCGGGGGCGGCGGCGCGGCGCGGGGTATGAGCACTAAACTCGCTAGTGCGTAACCTAGCGTTAAATTAAATAACGAAACGAACCAGTTATATGAACTCTTAAACGGTTACGTCGTAGTTTTATGATGAATAAAGTTTTGGTTGCTTTGTCTACCAACATCAACTATCCAGTCTACCTCATACCGTATGAATCGGCGTGTGTATTTCCAGCTAGTAAATAAAACAATAAATAAGTAACATCTCGTATATTTTATACATTATCGTTCACACGTAAACATTTAGGTACAACACTTGGCTAACAAATATATTGTTAAAACATCGAATACGGAATCGAATGAAATTGAGGAACGTTGAGATCTTTGATTACCTACCATTGACTTATGTTATAAAACCCGTTATAACTAATTAGGTACTCGTAACTGTTACACGTGTTATTAACTGCTTGTTTAAGACTATCATTTATCAGTACGTCAAGAGTGAGAATATTCGTAAGCTAACCGTATACTTTATAGTCTACGTATTTAGAAATGTTGTATCGAGAATTGAATGTTTGAAATACTGTCCGCTAGTGGCGCTGTTCAATTCTCCAAACAAATTTGTATAAATTCGCAGACTATAAAGAATACGGTAATGTTATGAATAATCTCGGTGATTAAGTAGCAGTTATCTAAATTTGTACAATTTACTTACTGACTAGCGGTCAAAAACATACCCTCAAATTTATAGATATATAGTTATAATGGATTATAAAGCTATTAAAACCCAGTTCGTTATAATGTCATTATAATCCATTATAACTGTCTATAAATTTGGGGGATGTTACGGAGGTGTATTGAATTTTGTAATCTTATACAAATCTATAGACACAGTATATACATAAATACTTATTTTAGAAGAGGCACTGTCATCCTTCTAACCCCTTTCTGTTAGAGAACAAGGTACAAATACTTTTTAAATAATATTTTTTGGGTAAATATAATAAAACTGATGTTTACGTTTTATTTTATTGATGTAGATATACATAAAATACATTCAAGAAAAGTTACTATTGTATTAGAGTAGTTTTTTTATAAAAAAAAAATACGATCAAAATTGTGACAAAATCATTTAGCATAGATGCTTGCTCACTATTTCAAAATTATATATATTTTTTAATCTCATATATTTATTATTGGCTCTTACAGGGGTTATGGGAAGAATTATAAGGTATACATTCCTGCTTTAAATGGCCTCTAGATTAACTAAATTGTGGCGAAGACAATAATTTAGGGACTTCTTAGACTACTAGGAGAAAAGTAACTAGAATACTAGGTTTTACTTATAGCCCAGTCATATTAGGTAAAAAAAGGGGTCAACCTCGGAATGAAAGATAATAAGCTGCAAATTGGTATGAACCTTTGTTTTGTCATTCTAAATGTTGTCTCAAAAGTCACAATCGTTATCGTGTCCGCGTCTCAAGATATTCAAGGTCAAAGGTCACAAAAATCGGTTTTTCGCGAATATCTGGCTTCCTATCGGTTAAATGAGATTTGCATTTATTGTAAAAGTTGTAGGCTATAAAATTCCCTACAACTTTTGTTTAAACTTTTTTTTCATACGACTAACCGTTTTGAAGGTAGAGCGCGAAGAGTGCACATCGTACAGTCATATACGGCCTAATGCAAGGTCAAGCGTGAGTTATGGTTATCAGTACGTTATAAAGTCAATTATTTACTTGGAAATTATAATTATTAAACAATGCCTATTATTTATGTACTAACTATTAATTATTTATATTTAATTAAAGTAAGTAACTTGATTATTTATATATAATTATTCATATTTAACTATTTAAGTATAAAATATTATTAATTCTGGATTATATATTTTAGTTTTATTTTAAGTTAACACGACATTATATATCTTTTCTTTAAAACGCGTAAATTTCTCAATACTTATATACCTGGAAATACTTGTCCCTACCCTATGCCCTTTTCTATTCATTGCCGGGACAGATGTTCTATAGTATTCAAGGCCACTCTCTCCACTTTGTATGAGTCAAGATTATTCGTTAGTTTGAAATTGTACCGTTGCAACTACGGACGTACGGTTTTAAGAGCTATGGCTGATTTGTGTTTTATATGTGATAAGAAACTTTCAGAAGGTGTTTCTGTGAATGTCGTACGTGGTTTACAAACTTTAAAAACTGCAAGTATTGAAAGAAATGATGGACATATAGACTATTTAAATACTTTAAGTTCTGTAAATGTGCATTCCGAGTGTCGAAAAGTGTACACGAGTAAAAATGTTATTATTGCATCAAAACGACGCACAGATGAGAGTATTAATTATTAGAAAATGGAGTGCGCATCTTGTTGGCATTATATAATGCTCCAAAATCTGAGGACAACATTGATCATTTCCGCTACACGCAATTCATCAAATTTACAAAACTAAATAAACCTGTACAATTGTCAACACTTCCACCAACAAGTGTAGCAGCTCATCAACACATAAAACGTGTCTACTACCAGATTCAAACGTGGTTAGGGAAGGACTTAGAACCTCAAGAATGGGGCTGGATGCTTGAAAATGAAATCCTGGAGCCCATACGAACGTTATTACCTCCAGCACCAGCCGAACTACTAAACGTAATATTTTGCAATTGCAAAAATGGTTGTGGTTCCCGCTGTGGATGCAGAAAATCAGGGCTACAATGTTCTTTAGCTTGCGGCCAGTGCAACGGACAAGCTTGCCTCAACGCTTCACTGTATCCAAGTAATCCCGATGAAGAAAATACATATGATCCCGATATTCTGGAAGGTTTGGAGATGAACATGACAGATAATGAGGATGATGACAATGAATCGAACATTTTTGAGCGACAAGAAGAAGAAGACGACGAAGAAGAAGAAGATAATTAGCTTCCATTTCCAATTTCATTACAATTAAAATCAACAAAGATACTTTTGATATTTGAACTCACATTTTGATAAATGTATATTATGCCGTATTTAATAATAAATAAAAATATGTGTAAAATATATACTCTTACTATCATTTTAACTTAAAATAAAACTAAAATATATAATCCAGAATTAATAATATTTTATACTTAAATAGTTAAATATGAATAATTATATATAAATAATCAAGTTACTTACTTTAATTAAATATAAATAATTAATAGTTAGTACATAAATAATAGGCATTGTTTAATAATTATAATTTCCAAGTAAATAATTGACTTTATAACGTACTGATAACCATAACTCACGCTTGACCTTGCATTAGGCCGTATATGACTGTACGATGTGCACTCTTCGCGCTCTACCTTCAAAACGGTTAGTCGTATGAAAAAAAAGTTTAAACAAAAGTTGTAGGGAATTTTATAGCCTACAACTTTTATAATAAATGCAAATCTCATTTAACCGATAGGAAGCCAGATATTCGCGAAAAACCGATTTTTGTGACCTTTGACCTTGAATATCTTGAGACGCGGACACGATAACGATTGTGACTTTTGAGACAACATTTAGAATGACAAAACAAAGGTTCATACCAATTTGCAGCTTATTATCTTTCATTCCGAGGTGAAAGCCCTAATATGACTGGGCTATTAATGTTGCAAGCGTAAAGGCTTAAAATAAATAAGTAGAGCACATTAAAAGCACGTATAAACATTATGGTATTTCATTAGTATTGGTGTTTTTTTATACATATACACATCAGTTACATTTACTTACTTTAGAAATTATTTATAAGTAGACTTAATAACTAAGCACGTTATTTATTTTACATTCCCCTTATTAACAACGAACAAATAAAATATCTATTAATTTTCATATAAATAATTTAACCTAACGGTAGATATAATAATTAAATTCAGACAGTCTTTTAAACATTTACGATATTTACCGAAAATTACAAATACCTAGTTCGAGCTTTTGAAATGTAATTTACTCTAAGCTAATGATGCGTTTATATCTCAAAACGCGTGAAAATGTTGCAGCTTGCAAATTGGAATTGTGTTTATGAATTCGGCTGTTATTATAATTATGTTGGGTATTATTGCGTTATATTATAAAACAATAGATAAAATGGTTATAATGTTTTAACGCAATAATAACTATAAGCAATATATTTTATCGTCATAATACGATTCAATATTATTTTGATATTAAATGTTATTGTTATATTCAAATAAGGACGAATAGCATTCACTACATAAAATAAAGGTCTTGATCCATTTTGTACATAGTTTTTTTGTTCACTATATTGGTAACTTTGTGTTATAACCGTTATTTTAAATAACGTTATTTGCTAAACACATGCGACGGTTGTTTGAAACTGTGGATTCTGCCGCCGCATTGCTTGACGTCATCTGCGAAATATTATTAGAACATAAATTAATTATAAGGTACATTTTATTTTTTTGAGTGATTTTATTATTGTAAATACTTATCTTATACTTAGTTAGGTTAAAATATTATACAAAACACATTTTAATAATGTTTTGTCAGTGCTCATAATTTTGAACCCGACGAACATTGCTTGTACAGTATATGGTTTTCAGATTCTCGCATTGTTTTCTTCTGTTATAATGAAAACCATAGAAACGTTGACATAAAACTTATTTTACAGACAGCAACCATGGTCACGGGAGTCATCCCGAAATTAGCCGAAACGTCGGGAACGTAAAAACATAAAATAAACGCGATACAATCTGTAAAATAAGTTTTATTTCAATGTCTAGTATTCGCGTAAATATGAGAAATCAATATGTAAACCATCAAAACGCCTGATATAACTATTATAGCAATCAATATGAAATCGTAAAGTTAATATCATGAAAGGGGCGGTGAAGTGATTACAGGCGTTGTGGGGTTTAATTTATTATAGTTATCTCGTTCACCTGTCTCCAGTAGCAGATATATGTGTGTGCTGTGGGTTTTCTTGTTCTTCCAACGAGTGAGAGTGCGTTGGGCGGTTGTTGTGTCTCCTAGCCGAGCCGTCACCGTCGGAGTCCCGCCGGGGACCGCCGCCCGCACAGAAACACTTGCAAATTATTCGCTTGAACGCGAACCTGGAGAGTACTTCATATTAAGAAATAACAATAATGTCTGCCTTAGCCAATTCGCGGGGCAGTCAAGTTAATCAGCTCAGTAAGCCAGGCCAGT
Source organism: Pheosia gnoma (assembly GCA_905404115.1). NCBI lineage: Eukaryota > Metazoa > Arthropoda > Insecta > Lepidoptera > Notodontidae > Pheosia > Pheosia gnoma. The sequence continues at coordinate 2,334,258 of FR989916.1, forward strand.
AAGCCAGTAAGTTAGACGCATACGTCAGCTCCTTTAGGCAATGTCTTATAGACGTACGTAAATGGTGTAACGAACATGCCTTTGTTTTATTTATATAGATAAAGATAGTAATGGGGACTTTAATTCATGAGTCATGACCACTTGTGGCACTAAATATGAAATATTGCCTTGCGAATGTGGCTTCAAAGATGTCTAGGCAGTAATCTCCCCGATACACACAGTACCTTCACAGAATCTTCAATCAGCCTTTGCATGCCGGCAAAGTATCTTCCACCACTTATTACGCTACCGAGGAATCAAGTATAGGTGCTATCAGTGAAAAAACTTGTAGAACTTATCCTCATTTAAAATCTAGGGAATAGGAATCACAAAAATCACCTGAAGTCCTTAGAAAATAGAGCATAAATCAGCGGATTTATCGCTGAATTACAATATCCCAGCCAGAATAGTATGGAGAAGACCAGCGGCTTGACGCACTCCCCGCAAAACGCTCGCACCACATACACGCTGAAGAACGGCAGCCAGCAGAACACGAAGCCACCGACTATGATCCCGAGGGTCTTCGCCGCTTTAGTTTCCATGCGGAAGCGTTTCACCTGAAAAAAAAAGTGAATAGAATAAGAAGAAATATAGAGTACTAGCTGCGCCCCGCGGTGTTACCCGCGTTAACATTTTACCGGGATAAAAAGCCTATGAGCTATTCCAGGCCAAATTGTATCCAGATCCGTTCAGCCGTTCGGGCGTGATTGAGTAACAAACCATCCATCCATCCATCTATCCATGCAAACTTTCATATTTATAACATTAGTGGGATTCATTTTCATATTTCAAGGCAATGGTTTTTTAGTATAGCCGTCGAGTATTTACTGACCGCGCTGCCTCGCGGTGACAACCTTAGTTTTGATCAGTTCACGCGAAGCTGCCATAATTTACAGTTAGGCTCACAGTGAAGTAAATCATAAATGGCAGCGTTCGGGCGAGGCAACGCATTTTTAGGAAATAAGGCACCTGCTAACTGTATGAGCAGAGGTAGCATCGCGATGTTGCTCGATTGGTCAGTGCACGACACACCAATTTTATTTTATTATTGCCAGATGGATCACGGATGGTCCCAAACTAAGCAACGTTTGCACTATGGGTAGCGCACAATGGACTGAAGGTGATTCTAGTAAATCTATACTAATATTATAAATGTGAAAGTTTGGATGGATGTTTGTTACTCTTTCACGCCCGAACGGCTGAACGGATCTGGATGAAATTTGCCACAGAGATAGATTATAGTCTGGAATAACACATAGGCTACTTTTTATCCCGGTAAAATGTATGGTTCCCGTTTAATTTAAATTTATCCCGATTTTGTTAACAACGCGATCTCCTTGGAAGCTGTTTTATATTTTTTCGTAAACTTTTGTTTTGCGCCTTGTCAATTATGTCACTTATGTCCGCATGGTGACATTTTTCTTTAATATAAGTTTCTTATTTAACCCCCCCTGCCGTTTCATTCTCAACCCAGCGTGTGCCGCACCTGCGGCCATCGCTTACAAGTTGTTCTTCGGTCGGATCCAATGATTCGCACACCGCCACGATCTGCAATGGTGAGAACGCGCATGATGGCATGTATGGAGCATGCACTGATGGAAACAGCGGATTTCAATCCACAACAAGGTACTCAGCAGCCAACTGATGTAAATAAAACGCAGATTGATGTAACGGTACCAGTCTTCGATCGCACAATTGTTAGTGCGGGTGGCAGCACTGTAGTTGAGCGTCGAGAGACGTCGCCGCCACCACGTTCCTATAAGGCATCGAAGATTAGAAGGTCGACCTTGCCATCTATACTGGCGCGGAGGAAACGACTGGAATAGGAAGCTGCACGCGAAAATGCACGGATACAAATGGAACTTATTGATAAGAAATCAGAAGCGGACTTGGCGGAATTGGACGAGAAATACAGTTCACACGGTAACGATGGCACAGACGTGAAGAGGTGGTTAGAGCGTAACCAACAGTCAGCCCCCGAGTATGGTAATAAAACGGGCTAGCTGTGCACGTCAGTGGAAACAGGCCCTGGCACCAATGATGGTACAGTTCAACCGTTAACGTGCGCACCGAAGGATTTCACCGCCACCTCTGCTGCTTACGACGGAGTGCTACCTTGAGTAGGATATGCACGTCACTATTTATGGAGACCTGTTTGAATCTACCCAAGAGTTTAACATGACCCCTAAAGAATTCGCAATCGAGTCCTTGGCCGTGACAGGTATGTCACGCAGTAATGATGATGACGAACATACTGTGGCCGTACTGGAACAATCGTCTATTATCGTCGACACTAGGTGGCATGTGAACCTGCCATGGATGGACCAGTACTGCGAAATGCCTGTCACCTACCAGAATGCACTGACACGGTTGAAGGGCATCAAAAGAAAGACGACCGCAAGTGTAGGATTTGCCGGCAAGTACACGAATAGGGCGAGTCATTTACTTGAAAACGATCATGCGAAGAAAGTAGAGAACACACAAGCTGCCGCTCAGACGTGGCATTCACCACACTACAGTGTTGCTAGCCCGAATAAAGCAAAGCTTTAACAGTGCTACAACGACTAAAGACCTCGAGGACCAGGAATGATTTGAGATTTCTAGGGAGAAGATTTCCAGATAAGCCCGTAAGAGTACATGTGATGACCTCATTGATTTTACTCATTAAGCATGCGCAGTGGACGTCATTCAGTCAAGACATACTCTTGTCCCTGGTACCGGACAACCAGTGCATGGTCCAGATTGATGGCCCCATAGATTTCCCATCAGATTCGAAGATGCCCAGAATTGAAGACGCACCTGGCGCCCAAATGGCTCATCGTTAGAAGCCTTTTCACCCACTGCGGCTTGAACCTATTCAGACCAACGGAGCATAGTTGACGTTTATCGCTCCCGTCAGTCCACATTGGTGTGGGGCTCGGGAGAGGCTTATTGGTCAGAATCAACACTGGAACTCTAAAGCGTACGGCGGCACGCGTCGCTCGAATACATGTTGGTTTGGAGTGTTGAACCAGCACTAGAGTGGAGAATGTTAACGACGCGGTCTCCTTGGAAGCTATTACATATTTTTTTGTGGACTTTTGTTTTAGGCCTTATAAATGTTGTCACTTTTATGTCCGCACGGTAATATTATCTTTTAATATAATGTTCTTATTTAACCATCCCTCCCGCCGTTTTATTCTCACCCCGGCGTGTGGCGGACCTGCGGCCACGGCTTACAGATTTGTTTCAATTTTTCATAGCGCAAAGGATCGACATGATTTTTTGCGCGGGTAACACCGCGGGGCGCAGCTAGTACTTATATATATATAACACATCCATTACTCGGCTACAAACATTCGTTTCGTTTTTGTTTATCAAACAAAGTTTGCCCCAACAAGAATTCGAACTCGGGACCCTCGACACAGAAAGCATGGTTACGGCAGCTGAGCTAATCAGGTCTTCTATTGTCCTCTTGCACAACCCAACGGGGATTGTCTTACCTGTGCTTTAATATTCCTCTTTCCCATTCTTCTAGTAGTCCTTGGCTTATCGTCATACTCATCGTACAACGGGCCCGGCGCTAAGTGATGTGATGGTCGGACCCTTAGTCGGCTCTCAGTCAGCTCTCTGCCATCTCTCTCGTAGTGCACCGCGTAGAGTGAGGGGCTCGGGGAACGACTTGAGGAGTGGGAGTTCTCGTGCGCTGTGCAGATCTGTTCGGAGGACGGGTACGATACGGATATTTTGACTTTCTCATGGGCGCGTCGAGCTGATGAGTGCCTGAAATGGAAAAGAAGAGAAGAAGAATGGAGATTCTTTTTTTTGAAATGCAGTCTTATTATTCTCGTACATCAATAGGGCTATGAGTATGAATGTAAATGGATATTAAGCGAGAGGAAGACTTAAGAAAAGATGGATGGAGTGTAAGGAGGTTGGAGTGGATGAGATTAGGCATGATGGAAAGCGTGATGAATGGAAGAAAAAGACATACTGCACGGACCCCAGATAATATAAAATCGTAGATAAGGCAGATGATGACACTTCGTTAATGATATTTCGTTTAAAATAAGATTACAAAAAAATTATTATATACAATAATTACAAAGAAAATAACTTAAATATTTACAAACTAATATAAATTTTGGGGTCGAGTCACCTTCGTCCGTAGGAGAATTAAGTACCCTCGAAATACCCTACACGTGACCCTGGGTGGTGCCAACCAGGTGACAACTCTACTGGTGGTAGGCTTCGGCCGTGGCTAGTCACCACCCACTGAACAAAGCCATGTCGCCAAGCGGCCTAGCCGTGTTCCGGCATGATGTTCGGTGTTGCCATTCATGGATGGCGGGTCAGATCAGTTGCGCTGCATGTGCCTAGTGAATGTAGCGTCTCGATCTACTGCCGCCTTCCTACCTAGGCAAGTATGCTCCATCGTAGATCTCATCGTCACTTACCATCAGGTGAGATTGAGATCAAATACTTGCTTATAATGTAATAAAAAAAAATAAAAAGAGTATAGAAAAGCTACTTATATTAACAAAAAGTGTAAAAATTTGGCTCATGCGGTAGCGTGTCCAAGATGCTGGCCGCATTTCCTAGCTGAATAGCCAAAGCTACTCGCTGAGCGAGGAAATGCACAGCCCTTGGGTCGCCGGTTGCGTCGACCTATCTTCTTCAAAGATTTAACATTAGAAATAACATTAAGTCCTTACCTTCGTAACCTTTCCGGCGAAGCACTAAGCGATGTGCTGGTAGAGTGATTGGAAGCAGTGGAGAGCGGGGACCCGTGCGGGCGCGCAGAACCTCTGCCGCGATGTATCCGTAGAGTCAAACGATTGTCGTCGAACCTACTACCCATTCCTTTACCTGGAACGGAATAAATAATATTGCAAATCTTCTATACATACAAATAAATAAAATTGGAGTGTCTGTTTGTAATATTAAAATAACCGCTTTTTACTAAGTGCATTTCGATGTATACACGGTACATATACCAAAACAACATTTTTTACAATTTTTGTCTGTCTATCTGTTTGTCTGTCTGTCTGTCTGTTTGTTCCGGCTAATCTCTGAAATGGCTAGACCGATTTTGCCGGGACTTTCACTGGCAGATAGCTGATGTAACAAGGAGTAACTTAGGCTACTTTTATTTTAGAAAATAACCCCCCCAACCCCAACGACTTAATATCACAAAATCTGCCGGTCGCGCGGGTTTCAGAACGCGCGAGCGGGCTATTGCTAACGGTTGTGTCTTTGTTAAATACCACGCGGACGAAGTCGCGGGTAACAGCTAGTCAATAAAAAGATCGGTCATCATGTACGGCTCAGTGTCACACTGAAATTCGCATGCAAAATTGAATGCCGTGTCTGATTCGATTTCATGCAAGTAACATGCATGCGGGGTTATTGAACACTACAAATCAAAGATGCAGGCAGTTGGTGTAGAGCTTACCTTTAGTGGTTCTGAAACCCTGATTGATAGCCTTTGTTGTCCTAACAGCAGCCTTGTATATTCTCCAGTAGAAGAACAGCATCACAAACATGGGTATGTAGAAAGAGCCGAGGGCGGAGTATACGACGTATCCTGCGTCATTGGTCAGCTCGCACGTCCAAGGACAGGGTGGGTTTGGAACCCAGCCTTCTTTTGTTTCTGCTTCATCGGGCTGTGGAAGGTGAACGTCCTTATATCTCTAATTAGACAAGGATGATGATGGTCCTACTACATTATAATTCAAGTAATTTTTTCTCTCTCTCCAACTAAGCTAAATCATGTGCTATGAGTGGGCTCACAGTAGTGATCGTATCCAAATCACTCGATTCCAAGGAAAGGGTTGGATGTTGAATGGTTAATTAACCAGGGTCCTTTTATTTACGTTGATAGTGGCATTGATATTGTTATTTATTGGCAGTGATAGCCAAGTTGGTAGAACGCTTGCCTCGGTAACGAGGTTCGCAGGTTCAAACTCCCCGGCTCGCACCTCTGAGATTTCTGGATTTCATGTGCGAATCTCATTTTCAACCACGATTATCACTTTCTAAACGGTGAAGGAAAACATCGTGAGGAAACCTGCATATCTGAGAGAAACCCTCGAAAGATGTGTGAAGTCCGCCAACCCGCACTGGGCCAGCGTGGTGGACTATGCTCTAATCCCCCTCGAATTGAAGGGAGGCCCGTTATTATTTTATTTACATGACCAGGATCCTTGTATGACATCCAAGGGAAGGCTGGTGTGGATTTATGCTTGTGACAACGCGGTGAAATAAATTATTGGTACGTACCTTTTTATCCTTCCAACCGACCAGCGGAGGAAAACAAATGACGAAAGATAGAACCCACAATCCAGCAATCAGTGCTTTGGCACGCTTTCTGCTCATAATGCTAGGATAGCTGACGGGCCTGGTTACAGCGACGTAGCGGTCGAGGGATATAGCGCACAGGTTCAGGATAGAGGCGGTGCACATCCACACGTCTACTGCGAGCCACACTGAACACCAGACGTCGCCGAAGATCCATATCTGAGGAGAACACGAGATGCTCAATTTCTCCTGACGCGCGACGCTGCATCCAACCATATTTTGAATGTTGACACCGTGGTTTACAAAAGTAAATACAGGTGATTCAGAAAGGCTATACTAAGCCCGCGCTTCTCTACCGCTAATGAAATCATTTTGTGAAGATTTTGCGGTTTTTTTATTGACGTATCGAAACTCTGCGATACGTCAATTAAAAAAAACAAAAATCACAATATTCATTTTGTTATACATATTTATCGATATTCAGACTTCACATAATAATTACAAATGGGCTAAAAGCGCAAGTTAAAGGCTTAGTTATACCCTTACTAAATCATCCTGTATATAATTATCTGTCATTGAAAGGTAATCACACATTTGTACCGTTCCAGAACCACATCAAGGGATGAGTTTCTACGTAAGTGTTTACACCTTAAAATTGACGAAACGTGTCAACATATAACCTACCTAACTGTTCAAGAGTTAATACCTATATTCGTGTACCTAGGGCTGTACTGTAGGATAATATATTATATTGACTGACATTTCTAACACATTCCAACATTTGCGTTAGGTAATACATTGGCAACGTCGTCACTAACCATAAACCATACACTATGTATGTTTGTACCTATTTACATAAGTAACAGCTGTCACCCCTACCATTAGTTCTATTTTTGATTAAAATGTTTAACGTGAATTCATTTAATTTCAGAATAAAGTTAAGGTGATAATTTCCCAATTTTAAAAAAGTACTTCACTAGTACCTACTAATAAATGTACTACTAAACATATTCCTATGTGCTGAATTCATGTAGTGTAGGACGGCACCCCACAAGGTGGACCGATGATATCACACGCGTAGCAGGAAGCCGGTGGATGCGAGTGGCGGAATTGCTCGTCCATACCATTTTTTTTCATAAAGAATTATAACTACGTTTTTCTTGCCCCTCCATCACCATAGAAATTGAATTCTTACCAGACGATAGAATATTATCTTGGGTACCTATTAGAAGTAGGAATGTGAATAGTTTTTTAATCAAATTATGAGTACCTATACTAAGAGGTACTATTGTCGCTTAAAAGCTGGTCCTTGTCGTTGCGATGAATCGTAAACCAGTAGTAGCCTCGAACTGAACTCCGGAAGAAACAGATGTGCCGGGGATTAAAGTTAATAGACTACAATTAATATTGCTACCTATATACATATATCAGTTAAAAACCTCCGACACCCTAAATGATTTCAATTAAAGATAATTGATTTACATTAACTTATATGCATTATTAAAGATAATTGATTTACATTAACTTATATGCATTATTAAAGATAATTGATTTACATTAACTTATATGCATTATTCGCTTAAGTCACTGGCTTTTGAACCAAGTTCTATTGAATTAAAATTATTATTTCTTAAAGTTACATATTTTAATTAATATTACTAGAGAAAATATTGGCGTAATATAATATTATACTATCATTAAAGTTTTTATACGTATCTAATTTTCTAAAGTTTTTCCAATTTTGAAAGCTCCAAGTTGCTGCAGGTCGCGCTGGTCTATGTCTGACTAACTAGTTATCCAGCCGTCATCCGAAAGAAGCCCACAGCTGGACATAGGCCTGCCCCAATGACTTCCAGACATCACAGTTCTCAGCCACTCGCACCCACCGGCTTCCTGCGATGCGTGTAATACGAAGTACTTTATGGGAGCCGCCCTACACTGCCTTGCGGGTCGTGGTCGCCATTCTAGAACCTTTCTGCTTCATAAGATGTTAATCAAAGAGTCATATTTGCCATTACCCTCTCACCACGTCACAAGGCAACTATTGTGATTTTGAATCTTAAGTGGTAAGTTAATCAAAACCCTTTAAATAGTTTAAGCGCGTGACGTCAACAAAGCGGCGTCTCTACGTACCGTATTAACCCTTCTCACACTGACACCTTATTTCCGTGTGTTTATGGTTGACAAAGTATCAAGTTGCGAGGGTCTAAGGGACCGCTTTACGATATGTACGGCCAGGGTCGATATAGATGCCGCTGTTTGCAGGTTAATATCCTAATCAAAATGGTCGTGTGTTAAATAAGGATTTGTATGCTTTTTGTAAAATTCTTAATTAATAAATATAAAATACAACATAGTTACACCCGGCGCTTAAAACTTTGGAGAACAAACAAAAAACTAAATAGTCACGCACAAACTATATTCAGATTGATTGATTGATATGATTAGCGCATTCGGTGTGATCCTGCTTTCTGTCCCAGGTTCGAATCTTAATAGTAACAAACTTTGTGTGAGTCCATTGTACGGCACCCAAAATCAAGCGTTGCTTAGTATGGAACCGTGCAGCTGGTGTGTTCGTCTGGCGATATTACATTATTAATTGGAATAGTTACCTCGCTAGAAGTTATATTGTGGGGTATTTAGAACTACTGAGAATCCCTTCAAGTTAATTATGCGGTATTTTATATAATCTCTGTTTATACGACGTTGTTGTTTGAAAGTTAGATTGGTTAGGCCGCGTCTGTAGGTACTTACCTGCTTGCGATACAGGATTACCATTCATGTTTGTTAATGCCAATAGAGACATGCAAATAGTATGGAAATTGTATGATTCTGGTAGGTACTCGTACTATCGGGGACGACATGTAGCGCCAAGGCCTTATCCCTTTCGTTCCCGTGGGAAAATTCTTTATGAATCCAGCTTTAAGGGAAGCGGTAGGGTATGTGGGGGTCCTGGCTAAAAGCTGTATACACATTAAAACCAAAGGTGTACCATTATCCGTCTTCCGAAGGGCTCTACGTGATCGCAAAAGCGTGCACACTAACAGGTTCAACGCACACATACACACACACAGGTATATCTATACTTACTGTGTATATAGGGAGCTAAAGAACCCACGTAGCATATGACGACCTGATTAGCTCAGTGGGTAGTGACCCTACTTTCTGTGCTGCGGGTCCCGGGTTCGAATACTTGGTGTGATGAGTACGAATATTTGTACCCGAGTTACGGATGTTTAGTATCTACCATAAGTATTGTATACTGGGTTCGCCCCTAGTCCATTGTACGGTTACCATAATACAAGCGTTTTCTTAGTGTGGGCTGTGTAGTTGGTGTGCTCGACTGGCGATATTGTTATATGGTAGAGGAATTATTTGCTATACAAAAATTACGTCACAAACATTTAAAAATATTGGATACCTAAACTTATCATCTTTCTCAACATTTTAAGGAATATATTTCCTAGCGTTAGTAGTTTTGAGATAAATAAATGCGACAGACAGACAGACGTCATCTCATAAGAGTTTGGTTCTGTTCTTTATTATTTATTTTTGATGTAGGGAACCCTAAAAACAAACGACGTTGCGTGTTGCAAGTTGCAATTATGCCACCCCACGCGCTGTTCCTACGTCCTGCTGATGGAACATTGATTTTGTGGCAACCCTGCTAATTTGATTCTCATTATGACATAGTTAGTTTAGAACAGTAGACTAGCACACACACACACACACACAAAGTAGAATAACTAAACAAATACTGACACTGTTTTAGGTAGTAAATATTTGAGATAAATTATAATAGCCATCGAAATCTCCTATTGGGCCTTATCTTTAATGTTTTATTCTAGACATAATCCTGTTTTGTATCTACATTCATTAGATAAATATGTTGGTACTTAATGACTGGAAACGGTATCTCTATTTTAATGTTCTCGTTAAGGAAATTAGATCTAGCCAGTGATTCTAGATCATTGCTAATTCGTGACCAAACACAATGTTTAATATTCAGTTTTATTTTATTCGCTATTTAGATTTGTCTTACCGATAAAGTTTTACTACAACACTAAGCGCGGCACGCACCGCAATCCGAAAATATTAGGCGGCCAATAAACATCTTGCAAGATCGATATCACCGAAAATATAACGTGAAACGTTAAATGCGATCATTAATTTGCTATTATGTGAATATTTTTTTTACTAAAATAGTTCATTCACTAGTTCGTGTAATGCCTATTTATAGTATGGTACTGTGAATCGACCTCATTTCTTCGATAATGATTATATATCGATTAATTTATTCGTCTTGGTTTAGCTACCAAAATCGGAAAATAGAGGAAATCATAAATTCGGCCTGACTTTTTTAAAATAATTTCTTTTACACTTCTTTTTTTAAATTTGTTAAATGGCAGGAGTCTAAATATCAACATAGATACTGGGATCTAGATCCATAAACAACACAGGCAGAATTTTTAATAACATATTTAATCTTCCACTGTTGGGCACGGGCGAGGGGCATGCAGCCATAGTCCACCACGCTAGCCCAATGCGGGTTGGCTTTTTAGTGGTATATATAGTAAGTATTACTTTATTTCGCGGTCCGATTCACACTTATGCCCACTCTATCAGAAACATATACTATGCTGCTTAAGAAATAAAAGCTTTTCGTCTCTCATTACAGAATACATTTTCCGAAGACAGACGACCTCATTCAGTTAGTAGCTCACTCGCACCTATAATAGTCAGTTAAACTTAGAAGATAGTCGTAACAAATCCTATATACTTTCAAAGATCTCAATTTGCCTTTGTCTCAGTCAAAGCCTCTTACTGCTCGCAAAGCAATTTTCACTTGCGCACCCCGCGCGCGTAGTAAGCTCCCAGGCAGCCTAGTTCGAGCTTCGGCGGCATCAAATACCGATCGAGTGATCGAATCTTCTCATTTCACAGCATCGCCCGTAACGAAAACATTCCGTTTTATTGGTAAACTAGTTGTTACCCGCGACTTCGTGCGCGTGGTATTTAACTAAAAAGTTTTTCTAGAATAAAAGTAGCCTAAGTTACTCCTTGTTACATCAGCTATCTGCCAGCGAAAGTCCCGTCCAAATCGGTCCAGCCATTTCAGAGATTAGCCGAAACGAACAGAGAGACAGACAAAAAATTTAAAAATGTTGTTTTGGTATATGTACCGTGTATACTCGTACATCCAAATGCCCTTAGTAAAAAGCGGTTATTTTATTATATTATTACAAACAGACACTCCAATTTTATTTATTTGTATAGATGTTTGGAAATATCCGATCACTCGATCCGTATTTGAATATGTTAACTCATACTAAGGGCTCTGAGCGAGATGTTGTTTGTCTGTTTTATCGAAACCTGAGATTATTGGAATACGATTATAGTGGGTACAGTTGGCTGTAATGTCAGTCGAAACAGTTATGAGATAATGGTGTTATGTTTCAGGTAGTGAATCTTTACTTCTATATGTTATATGTAATATATATCTATATCTATATGTCTGTATATCTATATGTAATATGTATGTAATCTATACTTCGATAAATAACAAAGTCGTGTATTTTATAACTCATGAACTGGTGGGCCGATATTTGTCTTCAGCCCAAATGGTAGAATTACTATAAAAAAATGGAAAAAAGTCACTAAAAAATATAAATAAATAATTTTCTCATACGTTTGAATTTTAGGCGGTATGAACTTCGCCGGGATAGCTAATCTATACATATAAATCAAAGTCGTGTTATTTACACCATTTATAACACATCAACATTAAAGCAAATTCACAAAAAAATAAATCGAAGATAATTCATTTTCTCATACATTTTATTCTGAGGCTGTACGAAGTTCGCCGGGACAGCTAGTAAATATAATTAAGAGGCAAAGTTTGTTAGTTGTGATGGGTAGTGTGATGGATAGGGGTAATCTCCAGATATACTGATCCGATTCCGAAAATTATTTCACTAATAGAAAGCCACAATATTCCTGAATGCTATAGACCTAGTTTTATTGAGGTACCGCGGGGAGAACCTAGTTTAATGAGAAGGATTATATTGATATAAGTTAAATAATAAACAGCTTTGAATTTGAAAGCTTTGAATGTGATCGGGAACATAGGGACTGAATTAATTAACTTATGTATATCTGCAGTACATTCTATGTACCCATTGGGTGTCTTCAAGCTATGCTATCTACATGTTATCGTAAAGCGAATCGTTGGATAACAATTTCAATTATATTAATAATGAGCCTTTTCCTGCTATGACAGGTAATTATGTTCCAGCTTTGCGGTGGAAATATCGACTCTGCGGTTACGTTTCAATAAAGCACAGTCTTCAATAACAAAACCTCGAGTAATAATGTGGTTATATACAGGTTGAGTATTTTAGCGCACCGTGAGGAAAAGTATACTCTAAATACTGGAGATAGGAAATTTTATTCAAAGTAAACATTCCTTTATTATTAAAAATAAACTAATCTGTATCCAAAGACATTCGAAAACTCGCTTGCCACACTCGGGAAACAGACGAACCCGCTAAAAAGCGAAAGAATAACACCCACAGGGTTTTTATTGAAATCTATGAATGCAGTTTTTGTTTATTTTAAAACTATGTTTTTTATAGATTGTTTTATTATGATCTATGGGTTTGAAGTTTGAATCCTTTTTGAGTCTTGGCTTAAATAGCGCTCCAGTTACCGCATAATCGTCGATCAGAAACCGATTTTTTTTTTTGTGTTTTTTTTTTCTCCTCTAACTTGTCGTTGGCAGAATCATCGGTAAACGATGGAGCCGTAACTTTTAAATGGAATTTGAGTTTTGGCTTCTAAACAGCTAAAACAAGCCCAACGCACTTTGACAAATTCAAACTTTAACGTGATAATGTTAGGCCTCTTTACACTACGCCAGTAGATACTGGCAAAATATATGCTTTTATCCTACTCAAAAAAGCTATATAAAAACATGGCTTACTTTAATCAATCTTGACATTTAGCATGGTATAAAAATATGCTACGCTAGGTATTCTCTTCGTTGACAGACAGGTCACGTGATTGGTCAAAAGCTACGTCATCAGCGATCTTCGACCAATGAGCGGTGTTAATTCTATTGAATATAACAATTAATACCACCATTGATTGTCACATAGTCTTAGGCCATCGCTGGAAGAAAATACCTGACATATTATTATTGCTTCTGGACACCAGACCGACACACCAAACTCTAACAGACACCGACCTCATCGGCGAGGTCGACGAAACACGTCTTCTGCCAATATGTTCGTTTTCGCACCTAGCAGTTGACTCCCACACTGGCAACAGCCCAAGCCGAGGTCGTGCCTCCGGAGATGCCCTTGAGCTAGTTGCCCCCCTACCCTTCTGGCTGGAGCGCCTTTAGCGCTCGCTCTCTCGTCCAGTGAAGCTGTAAAAGTCATCTGCGACCAACAGCAGTTATCAATGCGAAAAGAAGCATATTATTATACCATGGAGCTAATACAAGGTGCAATGTGAAGCTATAGTATTGGCGTAAATCATCAGTGCCAACGGTCCCTCGGCGCCCCGTGGTGTAGCCACGATATTGGCTGCCGCCTTCGGTGCTATTTTTCCGGGGTAAAAGAGACTGTGGGGTGTAGTGCAAGATGCTAGTAGAAAGCGGTATATTAGAGCGAGATAGGTATTAAACAGGATGTACACCAACGGCGGAGACTCCAAACAACCTGATTCTAGCCGGCTTACCTTTCGAAAAATAGCGGACAGTCAAAGTCAAAGTCAATTATATTTTTCGTATAAGCCTAACAAATTGCCATTTACTATTTTTTTTTAAGTTTACAACAAGTTCGGCACGTGACATCGGCACGCGAAGATCCGCCGAGAAACTCAGCGGGCTTTTCTTTTTTTCGATTTTTTTAAATCTATTTTTTCAAAAGCCATGTGTATTACAAAAAAAAAATAAGCTCCAGTGTGTTGCCATGCGAGGCGCACACGCGCTACACTTTGACACCATAAATCATTAGCGACGCTAAATATTTGAGCGATCATTCCCAGGCTGCTTTATCATCCAAATAATCCAAGATTCTGTAATAACCCTTATGCGTCTATTGTTGCTGAATAACAAAGTTGCATTACAGCTTAGACTAAGCGTCCATTACACTATCCAATTTGCAGAGCGCTAGTTGAGCTAGCGTGCTAAATTTGTATTGTGTAAAGGCAGTTAGACAGGTAGTGATCCAATCTAGAGCGATTGCATGGACTCTGCCGCACTAGCTCATCCCGTACACTAGCTAGCGCACCAAATTGCATGGTATAAAGCCGATTAGCGTGCTAAGCACTAGCTGGGCTCGATCAGTCAGTCGGCGTGCGTTCGAACAGGAGGACGTATTTTTGGATTTAAATAAAAATGACGCAACCATCGACTAAGGAAAGGGAAATTCTCTTAAATATAATATAATTATACAAAGACATGCCATTTATTTGGGATAAAAAAACATAACGATTATAAAAACAAAGATATCAGCTCAGCAATAAATATTTTTTGACCCAACATTTTCTGCGTCTTTTTTTATTTATCATCATTAAACTCGAACTCGACACCATTGCTAAAGCAATGCCAACTTTCTGTTGCTTTGATGGTGCCATATTCGTTTAGCGCTCTTCGAAAGATGCGGTTTGGCCGACGATCACTACCAAAATGAAAGGAAGTTAAACTAACTAGCTTCGCTAGCTAGTCTAGTGTAATGAGTGAGCTCTTTTTATATCGCACTGCGACACTAAATCTAGCGCTCTGCAAATTGAATAGTGTTATGGACGCTTTCGCATTCGCGTGTACGTAAGGACGCAATTCGCGTGCATGTACTACACAAATCGGCTTGGTTTTTGTAGTTTAATATGTTGTTTGCGACTTGCTATTTCTGCACCTAAGCATCACAGATATTTTATCCAATCATTAGCTTCCTTCGTACAAAAAAACATCGTTAGCCACTGCTTTAGGTTTATTAAGTTACCAGAATTTTATAACTTAAATATCTAGCCGGTTAGTTAAATATTTATAGGAACATAAGTAGATATATGTACGTTCATGTTGACTCAAAGTTAAGTTCATGGATGATCTATTTATAATTATAGCACAATATCTTGGCTATATATACAAGGCTTTATAAAGTTACCGACAAATCCAATGAACCGGATCGTTTATTTTTGGATCAATCAACTTGCTTCTTTGAAATCAAGTTATTGTTATTTGATTTGAAATATTCTGTTGCTTCGACGAAAAGGTGATTCATTTTATTTCAACAAAGCTTCCATTTTGATAGGGTTGCTCAGTATAGTTGATCTAATTATGAACGTTAAGATCGAAAGGCTGGATTTCATTGTTATTAACTTCATCATTTGAACAAACAGCGGAGTTAAAGAACTTTCTTCTCAAATCTCCAGAGAAGATCTATAATAATAATGTCGCCAGATGACCACACCAACTATATGGTGTCACAATAAGCAACGCTTGTATTATGGGTACCTTACAATGGTCCGGGGGCCAACCCAGTATATAATACTTATATAGATATTAAACATGCATGACTCGAATACAAACATTCGTACTAATCACACAAAGTTTGCTCCTACCAGGTTTCAATTCAGGGTCCCTCGGTACAGAAAGCAGAGTCCCTACCAACCGCGCTAATCAGATCGTCAATCGGATCTGACTGAACGGGACAGTGCTATACAAATAACGAGTTCCTCGCAATATAAGGTTTTATCTCACTAAACATGACACAGATTCATATAGGTGCTATGTCTTTTCTGCATTACCGTTTTTTTTTATTAATAAAGATAGACTAGTCTAGACTTTGTCAGACCATTTTCTTTTAACATACACCAATCTTTTTCGTCTCAACCGATTGCGTCGCGCGGCCGCAATACAGACCTAGCCGCTGTTCAATTTAAATGTGTACATTGGTATAATAATAATTCCAGCCCTTTTTTTTAATGTCCCACTGCTGGGCGCAGGCCTCCCCTTAATGCGAGGGGGATCAGGCCATAGTCCACCACGCTGGCCCAATGCGAGTTGGCGGACTTCACACATCTTTCGAGGGGTTCTCTCAGACATGCAGATTTCCTCACCATGTCTTCCTTCACCATTTAGCAAGTGATCATCGTGGTTGAAAATGAGATTCGCACGAGAAAAACCAGAGGTGCGAGCCGGGGTATAAACCTGCAATCCTCGTTACCTTGGCGAGCGTTCTACCAACTTGGCTATCACTGCTCACATTGGTATACCTAAATCTAAACGAAGGGATTTGTATGTAAACTATTATTGTTTAAGGAGGAAGCGCAAGGTCAAGGCGCGAAATTCAAAATGTCAATGGTTTTTATTTTTTTTTCGTTTTTTACGTTACGTTAAATTTGGACATCTTTACGATGTAATTTAGTATTTTGCGATATTAGCATTCTGCATTAGATGTATCGATATATTAAGTTTGCTTAAAAAAATACCTAAAGCGATACAAAACCATAAAGTTAGTAAAAGTAGCGGTTTTTTCTGTCCAAATTTTTCGTTAAAAATAAAAACCATTGACATTTTGAATTTCGCGCCCTGACCTTGCGCTTCCACCTTAAGAGCTGGACCACATTGTAGAAATACCTATATGCGGTCACCACAGATCATTACCGGACAAAAATATACACCTATTCAAAATGACAGTTACACTTTCAAAAAAGTTAAATGACGAGGCAGCAAGAGGTACTCTGTTAGAATTCCACCCCTGTTAGACGGAAAGGTTGGTAGTACCACTCTGGCTGCTAGACTATAATCCACAATATATACGCCGATGCCATGAAGCAAATTCAGTATTGTGTATGTGTAACCTTTTTCTTGTTCAATATTACATTCTCTACATAGAGCCGTTTTGTGTTGACTATTTTACTTCGCGTGAAAGTACAAACATTTTTGAAATTCAATGTTTTTCTTTCATTCCGGGATACATTTTCTTCCTAGAGTACGAGTTCCTAGAGATACAGGATGGTTCAGAAAGGGTTTACTAACCTTTGAACGTGCGCTTCTTTGCTGCATTATGTGAATTCATAATTTCGATAATATGTCGATTAAAAAAAAAAATTGAGAGCAATTTTTATTTTTAGAAAAAAAAAATCTTAAACACAGACAATATAATTTTCAACGTTTGAATGAACTTTTTAAACTGTGTAAGACAGTATTATTTATAAAAGCTGTGTATAGGTCGTGACGCCATTCCCACGGACATCGATCACCCTACTGCGCTCTATTTCAGTTTAGAGTGGAGTAGACTTTAGGCTTCAATGTAGAGCAGGTCAACTATAAAATGATTGTGTTATCACAGTACTTTTATAAAAAAATGCCTATTATTTATGACAAATATCGAAAAAATGGCGAATTCAATCTCTGTATCAAAAAAAAATACAACCGAATTGAGAACCTCCTCGTTTTTGAAGTCGGTTAAAAATAGTGGGGCACTTTAGGATTTTTTCATTAAAAACTATTTGATGTTCATACACAACCAAGTTAGAGTCATAACATTATGTAGTTATAGATTCGTTTGCTATCACATAAAGTATTTTATTACTTAGCATGGAAAATGAGCCTCTATTTCACTGGAGTCAAAGTTTAAAATCAGTTACAAATATACGAATCAGAACTTCGTTTGAAATACGACTCTAGACTTGAGGGTTTAAGTTCAAAATACTTTTCGCTTGTTGTGTCAACCCTTTAGTTTGAAGTATCTGCTGTATGCAGGGCTCTTATAATATTATGTAATGGCTGAACATGATGGCTGCTTGTGACATTTTATGGGGTTTTTATGATGTTCATTTGGAAGTTTTAGTTAAAAAGGTGTAAACGTATAGTGAAAGATACATGCTTCACAAATTTGAAAATATTTATTGGATATTTCTTGACATATTATATGTTCTATGGTTAGCCGGGGTCACAGATTAAATATAACTGGGAATGTGCCGAGTTTTCGTTACGAAGCCACTTACGCTCTGTCTATTATTCTGAAGTTCAAGTAGTACCTACTTCTGTACCATATAATCCAAATCCGTACAGGCGTTTTTGCGTGAAGCTCAGTCAAACTTGTAAACAATATCCTAGTCCCATATGCATTGTTACGAAACTTCTCAATAGATGTCGCTGTTCCATTTTATTGAATTACTGTATCGCGGCAAACTTTCGGTGTAGTAATTTAAATACGTAGTTTAAAATTTAGCCGCAACGTAGCATTGGTGATTCCTAAATCATTTGTTACTGCTTCATGAGGTTTCATTTATGGGAAACCCGAGGGGGATCATCGTACGGTATTTGTTTGTCTTTGTGTGCGTATGGTCTACAACCGTATGGCTCATTCGCTTGAATATAGATTACAGGGATTTAGTGATTGTCTTACTTCAAAAACTTCTCTTGTAGCGGAAAAGGGGAGCACTGCCACCCCCACCAGGAGGTCTGCGACGGCCAGCGACACGATGAACAGGTTGGTGACACTGCGCAACTTTGACGAGCAGAGCACGGCCGCTATTACCAAGCAGTTGCCTGCGAAAGAACATTAATATTAATTTTCATACCAACGCTGACCTTCACCTCAGCTCAGTGGTTAGTGACCGCGCTCTCTGTGCTGCGGGTCCCGGGTTCGAATCCTGGTTGGGACAAGTTTTGTGGGATGAGCACGAATGTTTGTACCCGAGTCATGGATGTTTAATATGTATAAAAGTATTATATACTGAGTTCGCCCTCAGTCCATTGTACGGTACCCATAATAGAAGTCTTGCTTAGTGTCTAGCAATATTTATTTTTTTATTGACTTCAAATTATTTGGTTTCCGTCATTTTGGCGCCGATCGTAGTCATAGGAGTAAGTAGCTAATAATACACTAGGTATTATTAGCTACTTACTCCTATGACTAGTAGTAATACCTAGTACATGTGAAAAGTATGTCGAAAACTAATTTAAAAAATGGATTACTTTACATCATACCAATAATACATATTTTATAGATACCTCTTTATAAAAGTTTTTTTACTGAAATACACTGATAACTACAGATATGTTCCAAACAAAGCGACGCCCGTTTACATTAAAGGTAAAATTTAGTTTCGGAGACGTTTAAAATCGGCACAAAAATTAGTGATCATTCGTTACTGTAAATCAAGTCTAGTCGTAATATATAGTCTGTGCTAACAACAGAGTCACTACGTAGTGGCAAAGGTAGTTGGGTTAATTATGAATATAATATTATCAAAATGACTTCAAAAATCACAACAATGCAGACAAATCAAATTATATAATGCAGTGACGTCACCGCTAAACAAAGAGCAAGGCCCAAACTGAATACTTTTCAGCTTAAAATTTGTCAATACGCAAGTTTCTAGTCATTGGCATGCCAATTGGCAGGCGCCCTGCCGATTGCGAGCCAAATTGTGCAGTTCAGAGGCCTTTAGTGGTTTCACTGCGATTACTCCATTATCTTAATCACTTTAGTGTTTATGTCCGTAGGTAAGCTATGAAAAAATACATTTATTTTGTTAAAAACGATAATTATAAAATAATGAATACTGAGAGTGGCCCGCGTATTATACTGAACCTTTTCAAATGAAAAGGAGAACCTCAAAAGGGTGACGAATCAGAAAAGCGGTACAACGATGTTGAAAATGCCACATCAACAGTGTGATTTTGAAACCTCGGAAATCGGAATCGGATTCGGAACGGTAGTTTGCGTTTACGAAGTTATTTTAATAATGGTAGGAAATAGTAGAAAAAATATTGAACGCAAAATCTAAACTATTACAGTTTCTTGTGATAAAAAGCTTCATACTTATAACCACATAAATCAAACATTAAATTGAACACTTGTTATTTTTGATATTCACGTTTCTAAGCCTACATGTTAGTTTATTAATTTTTGTACCGATCTTTGTAAACTGACAAATCCAATGAAAAAAAAGTTTGTTTTATTTATGTCTGAGGTTTTTTTTATTTTTTGTGATGAGAAAATTACAAAATAACTAAAATTAATGTTGATTACCTATATAATTTTTAACATCATGTCACATAGATGCTCCCTGTTCGTGTAAAAATAAAAAACTAGGTTGCAAGGATACAGCGCCATCTATTAAAAATGTTTGCAACCGAACCTGCGTATTCACCCCTGTCCGTCCCTATAAAGTTTGAATATGTGCTTTTGTCTTATTAATGATGCGAATGAAATAATTTTTAAATGTATTGTATTAAATTAAATAAATAAGTAGGTTGGTACCTAAATACATTTAGCTCCACTGGGATTGCATTGTATTTATTGTTTCATCCAAACATACGGCTTTAATTCTGCTATTAAAGCCAGTACAATATCCAATAATTCGTATAAAATCAAATTGAGTAAAAAAAAAGACTAAATGCCATCGGAAAGACTTCCTACACATAAATCTCATCGGAAAGTTATCGTCGGATCGGAATGATTTTCCGTCGAGAAACGTCAACAATCTTCGAATTCGGAAATCAAAATAGCAGTATTTGTTTACAAAGTTCGGTACAGCATAAATAATAATAAAAACATATAGGCCTAGAAACGTGAATATCAAAAATAACAAGTGTCTGACTTAATGTTTCATGTGTGCGGTTATAAGTTTGAAGCTTTTTATCATAAAAAGCCCGTATTAGTTAAAATTTCGCGATCAATATTTTTTCTACTATTTCCTACCATTATTAAAATAACTTCGTAAACGCAAACTACCGTTCCGAATCCGATTCCGAGGTTTCAAAATCACACTGCAGAATAACTAACGAGACAAGCTGTGAAATATGACTTGGATTTATATCCAAAGGTTAAGTGTTGGATAAAATTAAAGTCCGAATTCATATAGCACAAGTCATTATTATGTTACTTACAAATAATATCTACGTTACAATAAACATAAAAAATCTATCTTACTAGTACTAACTTAAATAGAAAAGTTCCGACGAACGTAATAGTTTTTTTTTAATGGATATATGCAGTTTCCCTTATCCCTAAAGTAGGCGACATGGTTCATTAGAACATATTTTTTCTATCTTTTATAGTTTCGGAGTTCCCCATACTGATCCATCTCGATGTTACACCCTGTATTGTTACTCATTACAGGGTGATGTTTCATAGACATACCTGCATAGTGCATATGTCGGTGAAATTTTAACACTAAAAGAAACCATAAATTTCGTAGCAACGAATATATATCACTTCTTGTAGGTAAGTAGTATACATGACGTCAGAATTGGGAAAACATATTGAAATAGCGTCAATAACCCAGTAGTTACAGAGGCTGCCTTCGTAATCGACAGGTTCCGAGTTCAATCCTACTCCATGATGTGAGCCAACTCCTAACACGCGAGGCGAGGCGTACACACCCTACACTTTGAAATCTTAATATCATCATTGAAGCTAGATATTCGAGGTATGAGGCCCAGACTGCTCATCATCACAATCATCCAAGATTCTGTATCTTAAGATTCTGATCCTTATTGACATAGTTTAGTTTTGACGATTGTTTTAGTTAAGTGATAATTCCATATTGCCGGTAAAATGAAAAATAAGACAGCACTTATTATATTTATGAGAAGCGAATTGGTTCGGATATAAATCCGACGGATCAATGGAGTTAACAACCGCCTACAAACTCATATTGTATCGTGAATAGCTTTCAATATCTATCATCAAAGTTGGGTGATACAGGTAACATTTGAGTAGGGCAAGTCCGTTGGATATTTTATTAACAAAATCTACAAAGAATAACGAAAGACTTTTTGGATTTTACAGGGTGACTCAGAAAGGGTATTCTAAGCTTCTGTTTATGACATAATTTTGAGCAGTTGACCCGAGCAAGTAGCTATTATAACTCTATCTCTATATGAGAAGGATTTAGGCCTTAGTCCACCACGCTGACCCAGTGCAGTTCGCTGAACATTTGACAGACGTATTGATCTCAGCTTGTGATAATCATGATTGAAATTTAAATTCGCACATACTCAGCAATCTCAAAGGTTCAAGCCGGGGTTGGAACACACTTTGTTTCCAAGGCGAGCGCTCTACCAACTTGGCCATCACTACTTTTAAGGTATAAGCAAATTAAAATCGACAAAATACAAAATTGGACTTCTGCATATCACGTCGGCAATGTGAAAATCTTTTCAGATTACAATGGGTCCCTATCTATTTTTATATAGCTCAATTCATCGATAGAGATACGGCCCAAAGAAAACAGCGAGTACCTATAAAATAATAATACAATAAACGCTCTTCAGCCCGTGTTTTGTTCAACAGGAATATGGATGACAATATAAGTTACAATAGCATTTGTAGACAGGATCGATAAGTAAAGGCAGATCATTGTCCAATCACAATCAACAAGCTCGTCTTTTTATATATAATATATCTCAATGGTGTGCGTCTTATTTAATCTCTTATTAAACCATATCAATGTCGCATCTACAAAATGTCACACACGTGGAGAACGTGCCAGAAATTCTTACCACAAAAGCGTTAGTGACTAACCTAAGTAAGTAAAACAACTTTATACAATTACGTATTTACTTACATTTTACTTTCTTAAAATCTGTGGTGTGTTATTGGAAGTGTCACCTACGTGTGTCCCTTTTAACACGTTTTAAATAGAATAATGGATGAATGTGACATGAAGATATGAAAATGGTTTCCATCACCACGTCTCTTCTTCTCTTGCTTTACGAAATGAGATGCGATGAAATAAAATGGATATGAATATGGCGTCACCCACATCTTAGCGGGTATTTTGCACAATGTCAAGCAATTGATAGCAATAACACATTCAATAAATACACGTTATAAATAAAATAATGGATGTGACATGAAGATATGAAAATGGTTTCCATCACCACGTCTCTTCTTCTCTTGCTTTACGAAATGAGATGCGATGAAATAAAATGGATATGAATATGGCGTCACCCACATCTTAGCGGGTATTTTGCACAATGTCAAGCAATTGATAGCAATAACACATTCAATAAATACACGTTATAAATAAAATAATGGATGTGACATGAAGATATGAAAATGGTTTCCAACACCACGTCATTCTAAATCCATTTTAGAATGACGTGACGCCACTAACAAAAAAGAGAATAATGACGTGATGTCTCTTCTCTTCTTCATCTTGACATGACATGACAATTACACGTGAAACATTTACCAAAAAGCGCTATCAGAATTATCTCAAAAAGATCTTTTATTTCTTGGAACCTACTACCCAACTTTTCTCTTTTACAATACTGAACAGTTAAGTGCTTGTAGAGAAAATGTCAATTGAGTTCGGACGCCGCGTAAGCATCACTTGTACGAAGTTTTTGTGTCTAACTTATACCGTTCACTTTATGACAAAACTAGCTGTTACCTGCGACTTCGTCCGCGTGGTATTTAACAAAAAGCGGACTAAGTCGCGGCTAGTCTAAAATAAAAGTAGCCTAAGTTACTACTTGTTACATCAGCTATCTGCCAGTGAAAGTCCCGTCAAAATCGGTCCAGCCATTCCAGAGATTAGCCGGAACAAACAGACAGACAGACAAAAAAATTTATTTGGTATATGTACCGTGTATACATCCAAATGCACTTAGTAAAAAGCGGTTATTTCACTCCTATTTTATTTATTTGTATAGATAATTTGTACTTCATTGTTTAAAAGTTTTACTACTTACTATGAAGCAACCAGAGAGGGCTAAGATGTTTGAACGCTCGCTTAGGAAACATGGTGTGCCGGTTCAAACCCCGACTCACACAATTAGGATTTTCGAATTTCATTTACGAATTTTATTTTTACTGTACCTACAATACAAGTTAAAATCCGATCCATCTCACTTCTTCTTCTGCTTTTTTATGTTGGCAAACAGCTACAAAATAGTGCCACTGGTTTGCCAGTGTCAAGTAAAACGGTTCCTCTTTATTATAAATATATAAATAGCGCTGATAATAATAATAATGTTGATGATATGAAATGAATCCTCTACACCTATCAGTAAAGCTGTGGATACTTTACTAAACATTTACCAGACATCTTGGGAGAACTGGAAAAGTGAAGCTACTGTACTGTACTGTTTTATTTTAATTTCCTTAGCTCGCGACACATTTAAGTGTGTGTGCCAATAAAAGGGCAACATGCGCACCCTCTATTTCATTGTGCCCATTATCATCGCCAAAATGTGGGCGAATCTCTGCCTACCCCTCCAAGGATTGGAGGCGTGATAAACATAACAGTGAATTATTCCAAAGAAGTCAACTCTCGTTATTCAAAGTCCCCCAACACCGCACAAAACGTTCACAAAGCGGTCAACGTCATTTATAATTTAAAACTTTCGTCCCATCCGTCCATCCGTCCAGACAATATAAAAAAAATAGAAAGACCCAATAAAACCTTTTCATTCGTAACAAGGGTACCATTGACCCGAACCTCTGCTGGAGCTTTATTTATTCAGAAGTTTTCCAATATCCTACTTTGGACTTGTCAAGAGCATCTGGTCAGATTATTTTATGAAAAACAAACCGATTCTTTTTGGGGTATTATCGAGGCAGTAATGTTTGGATCGGTTTGATGGGGATGATCATTATTGACATGATCCAAATATTTATTATTAGTCCTTAAATTTCATATAAGAAAATCCGGCCATCATCTTTGAAGGAAATATGAGAAATTATAGTTACGCAAAAATAACCGCGAAAATACTGACTGCTAACGTAAATCAGTACTAATATATATTTGTAAAATTGTTCATAGAATAAAGCCAATATTACAAATATGACTATAAGAACATACTATCTGAAGAAAATGTACCTTCCAAAGGCCCTACTTTGATGTAATTTCCAATAGTGTTAATGAAAAGACACGTAACCTTAGTTTTGGGGAAAAACAATTAACACTAGACTAGTAAATGGTCATTCAACTCTTATTAAGTCTAGCGAGGTTGTGACCTATATGAATGACACCATTTAGATGAGATCTGGGAAGTATAAAGCCAATAGCGATTCGTTTCGTTCTAAAAAAAACAGTTATTTTCTTTTTTATACTTTTAACCGTTCACAAAAGTAATGTTGCTTTTGAAAAAGGAATTGTATTTTATGTTTTAAAAGTTGATCAATTACCTTGCTCCTCTGTTACTTACGTTTGAAGTCGTATTCTTAAAGATTTAAAGTTGATTTTAATTTGCAGGCGTATACAACAATTGTTGTTTGCGGCAAAATGACGGTAGATACTCGCAGCTCGGGTAGCTTCGAAGAAGTACTTACATAGTAAAGTTTTTTAAATAACTTTGTAACTTAGAGTTTATATAAAAAAAATATCACTCCGGCGGCGCCCTTCGTGGAAGACATTTTGAACGATTTATCAAATCGAATTTGACTTTTGCTCTTTTGGACTGTCTAGTCCAGAAAATTTTAAGGCACAGTTTTTTCCTACACACACTACGATATATCGTTGCCAGTTCAAACTGTACAATGCGATCGTAACGATTTATCGTGGCGTGTGTAGCGCATCTCGCGATCGTCAAAAAATAGTATACGTAGTAACGTAACTGCGTACTTATTTTGCAACTTCTTTAAACGCACTCATTATAAATTCCTCTCACGTAACGAATGCTAATTTCATCGAGATGAGGAATCGAGATCTCGCGGACCAACTTCACCGTTCAATTATTCCGAGAACTTATCGAAATGGAAAGTTTTTTCCAACGAGGGCACGAGTCTGTGATTTTAATCGATTCTACGGAAAGAAATTTGGTTTTTTATCCGATAACGAAAGTGAACGCAAGTATTTTTGGAAACTGAATTGGTATTCCACGAATCTGTTTTGTTTGTTTTACGGAGTTTATCACAAATGGCTAGATTTGAACGAGGTGAGTTATAGTTACAAAATGTAATAATTAATTACTACTGTTACATAAGACATCCAAACAAAGTCGACTATACTAATCAAATGAGATGATATAGATAATAATAATAATATCGCCCGTCGAAAACACCACGTATACGGTACCACACTAAGCAACGCTTTTATTGTGGGTACCGTAAAATGGACTGAGAGCGAATATAGTCCATTATACAAATATAGTCCAAATATTCATGCGCATCTCACAAAGTTTGTCCATACCAGGATTCGAACCCAGGACCCTTTGTGCAGAAAGCAGGATCACTACCAACTGCGCTAATCAGATCGTCGTGAGTACCTATACACGGAAAAATCTACTCTAGATATTCTCCCGCTTTTAGTTTTAAACAGACGACCAGATTAGCTCAGTTGGTATAGATAGAGTGACCCTGCTTTCTGTGCCGAAGATCCGGGTTCGAATCCTGGTAGGGGCAAACTTTTTGCGATACGCACGAACGTATGTACCCGAGTCATGGATGTTTAATCTTAATATATATAAATTACGTGTCACGGTGTTTGTCCGCTATGGACTCCTAAACTACTAAACCGATTTAAATAAAATTTTGCACACTGTGTGCAGTTTTATCCAACTTGAAAGATGGGATAGTTTATATCTCAATTTATAATACAAATATTTAACTATAATGAAGTCGGTTAAAAATTTGCCGGGTCAGCTAGTATCTATCTATATAAATATGTTTGATATACTCGGATCGCCCCCAGTCTACAGCACGGTACAGCCATCATATATGCGTTTCTTAGTTTGGGACGGCACAGTTGGTATGTTCGTCGGGCAATATTATTATGATCTGTTACTAGGAAGGTATATAAGCAATCTACATAATTAAAACAGCATTTCTTCACAGAAATAAATACGATCCAGCAATACCGAAGGCGTAGTTTCCTTTAACAGCGTATGTTTACTTCGCGATTGAGGCAGTTCCCGATGTAATTGGCTAATGGACGGCCGCCGCTCACCTCGGGAATAAACGAATGCGCTAGACATTTATATAATAGGTAGCCTTTTATTCTTGTACAAATCACCGATTCTGATGAATGGCTTGTATATCGTTTGCGAAAGTTTTCTTTTGGATTGAAGATATCACTTCGTAAGAGTAGAAAAAGATGGCTGTTGAAATATAAAGATAATATGCGAGATGGAATTGGCCTCGAAGTGTTTAAGAATATTTTTGATCGAATTAAATGTGTAGGTATATTTGTTATATAAAAAAACGTTAACTTTGAAGAATTTATAATTATTTCAAAGATTTTTGGTATGATCTGAGACTCCAAATAATAAAGTCGGTAGTTTTTTTTTGTTAATAATATATTAGTTATGAGTAGCTAACTATACACGTACCGAGTTTCAAGTTTATCGATTAACATGTTATCTCGTTCATACTTTAGCCCTTAGATTTGGTCCATTAGGAATAAGATATTTGAAAAATCTTAAGTTAAGTTTAGGCATCTCCGAAAATTTCCCCTATGAAACAAAAAAATTATATTCGTATTGTAAATTCATTATTTTTGAATTCATTTAAAACTACCTCCCAGCCTGATTCAATGGAAAAAAGCCATTTGGAAAAAAAATGCCTCAGCAATGTTATCACAACATTACTAACTTAGCTCAAGTTAACGGCAATTATAGTAGTGAAAATTCAATCTGAATCTAAGACCGCTCGCAATATCCATTAACTTCAATGTCTGAGTCCTCGCAGCAAATCCATGTTTATACCGTCAGTGTAATGAAAACCTCTGTGTGTGAACTGCAAACTCACTAGTGTATAGTGTAGTCAATCTCGTAGTCCGTAGCGACGTAGCACGTGCTACGGTGCAGATCGTAGCCGTACACAGAGGGAAATGGGATTAAACAGCGCAGGTTTCATTGCAGGTGGTGAAATAGAGGTGTTAACGATTGAACTACTTGAGCTAGTGGTTAGCACTGGAGTCTAATGAAGAAATAGGTGTATATATGGATTATATACAGGATGATTTTTTCATGTGTATGTGTATGGAAGGGCAAATCTAAAACTATAGGGAATATTGAAAAAAGCTTAAACCTCTCAAGACCGATTTTGATGACAATTAAAACTGCATGATTAGATGTTTTCATAAAGAAATTCCCTAGCCAGGAATTGAAGCTGTTGATTTGGAAATAATACTGTAATATTGCAACATCCAATTATGTTGCTAATAGGGATCAAGTTCTGGGAAATAATGACATACGGCTAACGAATAAGAGTAGATTCTTCTGCTCACCTCCAAACATTGAATTATGTTTTAAAGGCTACAAGCTGTAGAGAACTTTGTTAACTTCAATTTTTTAAGGGGCTCTTGGGCAAGAGGTTTCTTTTTTAATTAGAATACACCTATAATTTGGCATTATAAGTTACTTGTTTGTTCGTATCAATGAAAACATAGTGCACCGAATAGCTTATATTATTATATTCCGCAATAAACTAAGGTACTTATTTACATTTACCTTCACTCCAAAGTAAACTAAGGTACTTATTTACATTTACCTTCACTCCAAAGTAAACACTCATAAACATTTTGTTTGTCTTTCGTTTGATATCTCTGAAAGGTGAAATTTATTAATACGATGTTTGGATTGTATATTTTTGCTGTAACAACAAAGAGATCAAACGATTGCTGTGATGTTTACCGACATTGTTCATGTTTACATACATACGATATTTGTTTACTTATAAGAGACAACTTCTAGACAAAATAGCCATTATAGCTCAAACAGACGTATAAATTTGGAAGAGGCCGCCCGTCCGACAAACACGGACTATTTATAGAAGCAGCTGCCGTAAAGAAAATAATCTCATGTTTGACTCGCGAATTATCTGCTAAACCATTATCGACCTTCTGATGATTGGTTAAGTAGCATTGACAAAGTAGCAGCTACTCAAGCTGTAATGTGTGGAATAAGGATATATGCTACATAATCAATCATCAGAAGGCGCACGAGTCTGGCGAACTCATACTAAAATGACGTCATTAAGGAGCACCGCGCACGCCAACGCGTTAAGCGAGCATTGACTCACCGGTGATAATGAGCACGTCTATAAATGCTATCACAGCGAGGCTCACTAGGCTGGTGGGCTCGTTTTGGTGACGTCATCACGCTTACGTGTTGCAGATTTATTTAGCACTAGCTGCGCCCGGCGGTGTTACCCGCGATAAAAAGTATGAAAAATTAAAACATCTATCCTACGGGAACCATACATTTTACCGGGATAAAAAGTAGCCTATGTGCTATTCCAGACTATAATCTATCTCTGTGCCAAATTTCATTCAGATCCGTTCAGCCGTTCGGGCGTGAAAGAGTAACAAACATCCATCCATCCATCCATCCAAACTTTCACATTTATAATATTAGTATAGATTAACTCACCGGCAATGTTAAGCACGGTAAGGCCCATGAGGCTGGCGGGTTTCTCAGCGATGACTTCACGCTGACTCATTCAGCGAGTATTAACTCACTAGCGATGACGAGCACGTTTATGAGCGCGAGCACGGCGAGGCTCACGAGTTTGGCGGGCTCTTACCAGAGGACATCACGCTGACTCATTCAGCGGGTATAAACTCACCGGCGATGACTAGCACGTCTATGAGCGCGAGCACGGCGAGGCTCACGAGCCTGGGGGGCTCTTCCCAGAGGACATCACGCTGACTCATTCAGCGGGTATAAACTCACCGGCGATGACGAGCACGTCTATGAGCGCGAGCACGGCGAGGCTCACGAGGCTGGCGGGTTCATCCCAGATGACGTCATCGAGGAGCGCCGCACACGCCGACTCGTTCAGCGAGCGCATATTACGGGCGCCCGCCGCGGCGCTCGTCGCGTCGCGCGGCGCATCGCCCGCACGTGACTACGTTGCCAGCGGCATTTTGCTACAATCTTTTCTGTAATAATTTAAAAAAAAATAGTTTTTAAATGACAGTAGTTGTACAATACACTCGTATTGTCGATATAGAGGCGGTATCCCCCATTTTTTAAATTTCTATCTTTCTGTTCGCACGTCACGAGAAAACTAATACTTGGCATGGTAAAACTCGGGACAACATAAAGGACATAGCAGCCCTTTTTAATGTCACTGCTGAGCACGGGCCTCCCCTCAATGCGAGGGGGATTTGGCCATAGTCCACCACGCTGGACCAGTACGGGTTGGCAGACTTCGTACAACTTTCGAGGAGTTCTCTCAGATATGCAGGTTTCCTCACGATGTTTTCCTTCACCGTTTTTAGCAAGTCATAATCGTGGTTTAAAATGAGATTCCCAGAAGTGCGAGGCGAGGTTTGAACCTGCGATCCTCGTAATCGAGGCAAGCGTTCTACCAACTTGGCTATCACTGCTTAGACTTAGAGTTTATATAGATTTAAAGCCATGTTTACATTCCGCTTAAGTTTCTCACTTATCTTAATGTACCAACATATGTATGCGGTATTGTTTAAAAGTTTACGTACGTATGAAATTTAATGGATTCTCAATTAAACTACTGAGCTCAGAATACATATAAGTGCTGGACCATGTGAAGGGATAGTTGTTAAATGTGTGGTCTGAGGCACAAGATACAACGATTGATGTATATTCTTAGGTTATGTGTCATTGAGGTGCCGCGGGCGGAGCTGTGGGCAGAAGCTAGTTAGAAATACACTGGGATGGTAAAATAACAATTCATTTAAAAAAGCTATGATAGCAATACTCAGGGCAATAATACTAAAAGAGCTATCTCCATTACGCCTTCAGTACGTCAAGTACGAGATTATTCGTAAGCTAACCGTATACTTTATACCATCCGCTAGAGGCGCTTTTCAATTCTCCATACAAATTATTGTCTAAATACGGTGGACTATAAAGTATACAGTTAGCTCGAACTAGACGTAAAGATAAAATAAATATTGATTTCTTATATTTACGCGAATACTACACATTGAAATAAAACAATTTTTAAAGATTTTATCGCGTTTATTTTTCGTTTTTACGACGTTCCCGACGTTGCTGTAAAGCAGCCGAAACGTCGGGAACGTAAAAACAAAAAATAAACTCGTTAAAATCCTCAAAAATAGTTTCATTTCAATGTAAAATAAAGTTTAAAAATATTCCCAGTCTTTAGACCACACGCCCTCGCGTGAAGTGATCCTTACTAATTAACGGCCCTAGACCGCCTAGAGGCTCTTGTTTGACTTTCTAATCACTACAGAACTATGGTTTCGGTCATATGGCGCAGGATTAACTCGTAATTTGGGGTTCGCGTTGGAATCTGAGTTAGGTTAGTGTTTATTTTAACATGAGTAAGGTTGAAATAAAACTAATCTTACGCATTTTAACGTGTTTATTATACGTTTTTTACGTTTCAATTTTAATGTGTAGTATTCGCGTAAATATAAGAATATATTGGAAATAACAAAAATATAGATTATGTTTTAATCTTTTCAACAGACATAAACTAAAATATTTTAAGTTTTAGTTTATTTTCTGTAACGCGTGTGTTTTTGCTGCAATATATAGCAGTGACGGAATCATCATCATTAGCGCAGTTGGTACTGCTTTCTGCTTCCCGAGTTCGAATCCTGGTACGGGCAAATTTTGTGTGATGGGAATGAATGTTTGTATCCGAGTCATAGATGTGTAATATCTATTTAAGTATTATAATTATACTGACTTCGCCCTCAGTACGGTGCCTATAATACAAGCGATGCTTAGTATGGGGCCGTATAGTTGGTGTGTTCATCTGGCGATATTACTATTATTATCTTCAGGCAAGCTACGTACTGACTGAGTGGAGCTATGCGCTATAAAAAAGTGGCTACATACTATAGCTACGTACTGCTTAAATGGAACAATTCTCAATGAAAACGTGACTACTTACTACCTCGCAGTTATTTTTTAAACTCAAAACATGGGTTGAAAAATAAAAAATAGTTATGACCCACAATCTGTTCGACACATAAAATGTTACGACGTTCCTTCACCCCTTATTCTAGCAACCTTTGTGCCTTATCCCTTTATCTTGCAATGGTACCATTATGACGTCAGCTGTGGGGTGTCATTTGCCTAAAACTGTGGGCGTTATGAAGAGTCTGCTTACGTAGAGTCTAATGGGGTCTGTTACGTATAAGTATCTAATGTTGGGGTTATATTTTATGACGTCACTAGCCTAAAGGTTCTATATTTAAAATAAAAATAACTGGGTTGAAGAATTTTAGACTTGACGTATATGGTATTCTATCATAATAAAGTGTTCACATTTTTTAATAGCGAGAACTTAAAAAAATATCTCGCGTCTTGTGGGACATATCTATATAGCTAGCAATTGAAAATTAACTTTTTGTTTTGTTCTTATTCTTTTTTTTGGATCATAGATAAATATCATTTTGTATGCAACTCATCATTATGTAACCGGTTAGTTAAGTTCGTACCTTTTTACAGACTGAAATAAATATTAATATGATTGGAGAGCTTACATAGTTTACCATATTTTTATACTTAAGAAAAGTGTGTCTATATAAGAAAAGTGTGTCGTGAAGTTTCACCCTAATAAAATCCTACCATACCCTAAACATTCCAATAAGTAATATTGTATTGTGCTTAGGTAAACCCAAAACAATAACCATATTATCGATCCAAACATCTAAAAGTATCGATTATTTGATATCGAATATCATTAATATTGAAAATGGAACGCAATTGAATGGTTATAATCGTAATGAGATCTACACGTTCTGCAACCGTTGAAACAAAATGGTAAAAATAAGTATTGGAAGGCAAGATATATACTTACATAAATTATTGATATATTATGATCAAATCAAGTCAAATCATTTATTTCGTACAACTTACAAATTGTCATTTACGTTGTTATTATTCTTAACTCTACATCCGCATCGGAACGCGACCTTAACTGTGAAGATTCGTTAAAAATCTCGGCGTACTAATCTATGTTTACAATATTCTTTTTTTAACTCTTTGTTTTTATCGTCATGTATATTACAAAAATAATAAAAAAAAACTTGAGAGGTGTCAAGGGACACCCGGATGGAACGAAGTTCCTTTATTATTATTTATTATGTACAAAAAATCAATAATTTTGGGAAACAAAAATATATCGCCCCCGGGTGGGCTCGTCTACAATACTGAACGTACTATATAATATGTCACAATGACATTTGTCTTTTCTTTTTACTCTTTTTTTTACTTCTATCTGTGCTGGCCATCAATGATGGAGCGTAAAGTTACCGTGTAATTTTTACTATATATTTTTTATCATATTACAGTCCATTGCTTATTATGTTGGTATTTTTATTGCCTTGTACCTAACATAAATGGTCCTTCGAGCCGGATGACATGTCATACTTGACACCTGGTCACTTTCTAACCGGTGCCACGATGACATGCTATCCAGAGCCAGTCAGTACTGGTGTACAGGTTAATCGCTTGTCCTTTTGGAAACAATGTACAAAAATGCAACAAGACTATTTCAAACAATGGCAAAAACAATATTTAACACAGTTACAGAGTAGACCAAAATGGAAAAGCGATCAACACAACATTAATGTAGGAACATTGGTGTTATTAAAAAATGATAATGTTAAACCACTAAATTGGCCTGTAGCTAGAATTGTAAGGTTATATCCAGGCAATGATAATAAGGTTAGGGCATTTGATGTAAAGACCCCATCAGGTCATATTATGCGCACTAGTGTCACCAAGGTGTGTGCCCTTCCAATTTATGATTAATTGTTGTAGAATTTTTGTTTTTAGTTCTATTTTTTGTTTCTTTTTTGGTTCTATTTTTGTTTTTTGCTCGTGGTGGCAATATATGTACAATACTGAACGTACATATATATGTCACAATGACATTTGTCTTTTCTTTTTACTCTTTTTTTTACTTCTATCTGCGCTGGCCATCAATGATGGAGCGTAAAGCTACCGTGTAATTTTTACTATATATTTTTTATCATATTACAATCCATTGCTTATTATGTTGGTATTTTTATTGCCTTGTACCTAACAGCTCGAACCACCAACCTTTCGGTTAACAGCCGAACGCGCTAGCCAATTGCGCCACGGATGCACTTGTGCAATGTCTCGAAAATACTGACCATTATGTTAATGCAAACGACAAAGATAGCAAAAAGTGTCGTTACAGCTTTTCGTCTTAATTTTTTCCGTCTAGCCCCCTTTCGTAACGCGCGATAAGGAACTTCGTTCCAACAATATTGCTCCTGTGTGTTGCCATGCGAGGCACACACACGCTACACATATACGCAGAAAATGCTCACAGTGTCTTGAGGTCTTGCAATGGTGCGCTTGGTAGATCATACCGCAAACAACAACTAAATATGAGGGTACCTCAGTTGTAACTATGACACTAAGACGTCAAACACCTCAGTCCTCCCGTAACCATGGTTGCTGTAAATCAGCCGAAACGTCGGCAACGTAAATAACATAAAATAAACGCGATACAATTCGTAAAATTAGTTTTATTCAATACGAATTAATATTAAAACAATATTCAGAAACCTTTCACGTTTAATCAAAATACACACACAAAAACAAACTCATAAAAAGTTTATGCCAAATGATATGCATTTAATTTACCTACCGAGAATAAAAATTCATGAGTTTATTTTTTCTACGCCAAAGCTTTACCTCCAAGTTAATTTAATAATAACCGCTAGGCGTGCGACGCAGCTCCAACCAATATCGATAACAAAGTTTAATTCGATAAGTTTCGGTGGAGTTAGCAACGCGAGCCGAGTGAATTAATGTGAAGGCAATAAGAACAGCTAGTTCAATTGCCTCCACAAATCTAAACTTCACCTGTGAATTGACTGTTGATTAAGTTATATTTACAGTGGAAAGTGCTTGAATATTGATTGAATTTGAACTTAATTTTGTAACTAATAGAATACCTCATCAAATTATGCAGTCAAATGGTTTTAAGTATTTATTTACAACATACTACAACACCAAATCTTGAAGTTGACAGTGACATCAATTTTTAACCGACTTCAAAAAGGAGGAGGTTCTCAATTCGGTTGTATTTTTTTTTTCTTCTAAGAACGCTACCAAGCAGTTTGTAGTACAGGTATTTGCTTTAAACGATTATTAAAACACTAGCTGCGCCTCGAGGCGTTACCGGTGATTAAAAAGTATGCCCTTTTGCAAATGCACGGTGCCTGTGTGCTATCCCATAGGAACCGTGCATTTTTCCGGGAGAAAAATTTGCCTATGTCATTTTCCGACTAAACTACCACTACCTATGTAAAAAAATATGTTGCTCCTTTGCCCTGTGAAAAATTAAAACAAATCTATGCCACGGGAACCATCCATTTTACCGGGATAAAAACTAACCTATGTGGTATTCCAGACTATAATCTATCGCTGTGCCAAATTTCATCCAGATCCGTTCAGCCGTTCTGTCGTGATTGATTAACAAACATCCATCCGTCCATCCAAACATTCACATTTATAATATTAGTGGGATGTACCCCTTTAAGATGACTTTCTATACTGGAAGTTGTCCTGCGCGTTACTCGACAGCGAACGAGGTATGTACATTATTTATTATAAAAAAAATATGCAAAGTAATCGTTCGATCACCGTCTTCATGATCGATGGTGGTGGAGGGCATTCCACAAAGAATGTTTTATCTTTATCTTGTTTAAAAATGAATATAAACAACGGCTTCACTGGTGAGAGCAATAATGAAGAAAGTGTCAAGGGAAATATATAAGGTGTTACAAAAATGTTGTGGAATATTTTTGAGGCCAATCGGCTGTAAAAAAAAAAAATCACGTCATTAGAATTCATATTCGAAAAACACTCGTTCTGGAAGGACAAACGAGAGTCTATAGTACACCATTTATATATTATCATTAATCTTTAAATTAACAGACACAATCCTATGAATCTATACTAATCTATACTTAATATTATAAATGTGAAAGTTTGGATGGATGGATAGATGGATGGATGGATGTTTGTTACTCTTTCAAGCCCGAACGGCTTAACGGATCTGGACGAAATTTGGCACAGAGATAGATTATAGTCTGGAATAGCACATAGGCTACTTTTTATCCCGGTAAAATGTATGGTTCCCGTGGGATAGATGTTTTAATTTTTCATACTTTTTATCGCGGGTAACACCGCCGGGCGCAGCTAGTCTTCTATAAATTTGAGGGTATAACTAAACAGTTTTTGATAGATATTATTTTTTGAACTCATACAAACGAATAATAATTATCACGAATCCGAAGGTACCTGTGCCATTAATAATTATATTTATCCAGTTTTCTAAAGACCTAACAGTGGGTTTTAAACATAAAAAAAACGTTCCACAACACAAATACCATTTAACTATTCGCAGCTCTTTTTCGCATTGTTTCCTTGTGTAATATTTTCGTTTGTAACAAAACAATTGGCGCGCTATGAGCACCCTCGCCGCCCAGTTTTTTAATTAACTCACCCGTTAATGAAAACTACGGTTGGGTGCGTGCGCCGCAGGCACTATCGATACGTCGACGTGGGTACAACACTATTAAACTTTTTCTTCTTTTTAAGATACCACAAAAATAATATACGTCTGTCCACATTTATGTTATAACCATTATTCTGTGACGAGTGAAACTTTAAATTTGGCATAAGGAGCTACCTCCTTGTCGGCCATTTGGTGGACATAGTCTATTAGTAAGTTAAACATATTACTCCATGCTATATGAATTTGAAAACGATTAAAATATTGAAATAAAACTATTTTTAAGGATTCTATCGCGTTTATTTTATTTTTTATTTTTACGTTCCCGACGTTTCGGCTGCTTTACAGCAACCATGGTCACGGGAGGACTGATTTCAATGTGTAGTATTCGCGTAAATATAA
The DNA here is from genome assembly GCA_905404115.1 of Pheosia gnoma. Lineage (NCBI taxonomy): Eukaryota > Metazoa > Arthropoda > Insecta > Lepidoptera > Notodontidae > Pheosia > Pheosia gnoma. The sequence continues at coordinate 2,371,418 of FR989916.1, forward strand.
GAAATCAATAGATTAAAATATTGTTCAAAAAGATATAAAAAAGCATTCGAAAATAAAGCATGTGATATGATCATCCTTCATATACCATTTGATAGAAAGTAATGCAAGAATAGCAAAGAAACAATGAATTTTTACGGAAAAATATATTTTTCCATTTTCCATACGTAATATGTTATACATTCCGGGTCAGGTCTGCAGTAAAATGAGTCGTAAAGATTTGTGGTTGACGAAGGCTTGAATTTAAGTCTAAAAACGTAAAGTTTTAAAATGAATTGCTGTAAAAAAATATCGTCCTACTAAAATAGCGAAAATGGTTCAAATTCGGTGCTTAACTTTTTTGCGCTTACGTTTATTGGATGGGAGGAATATGGTACTATGTTTTTTTTTGTAAGTAGCATACTCTGAAATAAGTTCAATAAAAATAAACTATTACATTGCTAGAGCTGAATATAACATTTTATTTCATACCCAAAAAAGGCATTACCGAATAACAAAAAATAAAGCTTGCAATATATCTTAACATACCAACACCGGCTATCAAGAAAAAAAAATCGTGTTTAGAAATTTAACGTAAAAACTAATTTTTATTATTTTTACATTAAAGTTGACAACACAGTCTGTGAATAAATAAATTCAAACCAAATTAAGTTGCATAAAATTGTTTCATTATTAACAAACAGCATAGAAATAAGTCCATCCGTTCTCTAGCTAGAGACACACGCATTAAGCGTATACTTAACTCCCTTTTTGCTTCACTTTTGTAGTAAAGTTATGTTAAGTTATACAATGTATTTTATCATCCTCCTCCTCCTCCTCCACTGCATGAAAATCACACTTGAACCGAGTATACTTGACACCAACACCAAGTAGAGAACCACCGCTAGAGGCCCTTAGCTGAAGCCCGGCTAAGTGAAAACTAATTTATTTACGCGTAACTTAACACCAAGCTAGCAAGCGAGACGATCCTCATTACTTGGTAAATAAACCTATAAAGCTTATAAATAATAGTGAACGAATATTATAGTACGTTCATCCAGTCCAGTTCATCCAGGTAGGTTGTAAAGGTCACATTTCAAAAAAAAGCAAATCTAATTATTAAATAATATTACCAGATACTGTGCGAGAACAGTACCTCAATTACAATCCTTGTTACGTGGCGTTTCGGTAACGTGAGCATCTTCCAACCCCCTCACGCAGCTGATTTCTTAAATAAGTATGACGTGACAGCACTCTTTCTCGATGTCTTTACGATTACATTAAAAGTTCATATACCAACCTCAAGTTAGCTTACCGTTAGGTTACGAATATTCTCGCAATTGACGTGCTGCTTAGCCTACAGTAGCTACAAATTTTTTTTAAAAAGTAAATTTTGTCTTTATTTAGGTTGAAATAACTGTATAGTAACAGTAATAAATTATCTTTATTATTATATTCTAGTGACAAATTCCCATGTTTAAATAGTTATTCTGCTATACGGGGCGGAGTCAAATTAAAAAAAAATCAAAGAATATCAACCCCCCCCCCCCCCCTTATTGAAATATAAACAGTGTAACTAACACGAATTTGTATTGTATATATAGAAGATTATAGTCTTTGGAACTCTACGTAGCAATATAGAGTCGTCGTGAATAATTTATGTTAGATAGCCACCTGGCATGGATATCGATTGCGGATGACCTTCCGACTCACCGAGTGATTAGTCGAGTGTCATTTGAATATATCTAAAGTGTTATTGTTTCTTAGATTTATAGGACTTTCGTAGGTACACATCCTGAAAAGGCCCTGTTAATCCCTTTTAATAGTCAACACAAATACGAATACATAATTCAAATAATGAAAAAAAACTTTTAACAAAATAAAAACTGTCTTCAAAAAACTGCCTTCTTTAACTAAATCAAATGTTTAACGAATGTGAAGTCGGTGCCAAACAAACAACTAAGTCGAGTATTGCCGGTCCGCGCCAAAGACTATACGGGGAATTCTATCTAAAGATTGAATCCGCCGTATGGCGTATGGTGGCTGAACGTAGAAACATAAAATACACATATATAATATCTGTAAAATAAGTTTTATTTTATGATTCTGAAATTGTAATCCAACGGAAAAGCCATTTGTGACTGAAAAAAAAACGATAGTCTTGCTACGCTACGTTACATGCTACGCTTCCGCTACGGGCTACGCGTAGACCGTTGTAGCGTGACCTCACATAACCGTTGTAGAACCCTAATTTAATTTTATTGTATCAGATTTGTTGCCACCGGTGCCCTACGCATATTGCATTTGTGCCCATTAGATTTGTTGCCACCGGTGCCCTACGCATATTGCATTTGTGCCCATTAGATTTTATTTAAATGTCTTATAGTGCCGGGCGACGGGCCGCGTATGAAAATGTTGAAGAAATTGCCAACTAGTGGAGCAATTGGCTTCTTTTTATTTTCCTTACAAATATTTTAACCGTGTATTTACGGTTCAGGTAATTATTGTGAGGATACCGTTTATGCTGTCCATGAATCCGTATTACACTTGTTGATAATATAATGAAAAAATAATGACTGGATGTAAATACCGGAGACAAGCAGTGGGTTATCAGAAAAATAAAAACTATTGAAACTACCGATTGAGTTCCATAATTAAAAGTTTGAAAAATCGTTAGTAAAAAAACAATTCCGTTTTCTTTTTTTGTGTTCTGAGCGTAGTACCTAACATCACTTATTACAAAATTCAAATAAATAAATCATTCTATATTAATATTTTTATTATATTTAAATTTAAATTATGAATAAATTATTTAAATTGTAGCTCAGGTCGCACGGCGGTTATAATTAAGGTTATCGTCCATAGTGAGCGTCGCTACGCGATGCTAGGTCGGTGTCCAAGAGGCTCTTGTAACACAAAGAGAGTCTCTCGGAAGGTACTTCACGGCGACCGATGTGTGTAGCATAAACTCAGGCATGGAGTGTGATATGTTTATAAATAAAAAACTAAAAAAAAAAACATCACGTCTGTAAATTCTGAAAGGGTAGGCAGGAATGCACTCCAGTGCACCCATATTTTATGGTTGGCATTTGATATAAAAATCTAGTGTAGCCATATTGGAACTTACATTGATATCCACACTATTATTTATTAATGTGAAAATAACTATCTCCATGATTGTCTGCTACCTTTTCACGACTAAACCTCTGAACCGATCTTGAAAAATTTATTTGGCTCCGAGAAAATGACAATTGACATTTTTTGTGAGCAAAATTCTAGTTTTTAATTTATAGATCGAAGTTTTGACTTCAAATAATGATTACAAATGCGCCAAAGAAGCGCAGGTTCAATGGTTAGTATACCCTTTCTGAATCACTCTGTATAACATAGCTGTTTTGTGTGTCTGTGTTGTGTTTCTTTTTATTAATAATAGACAACAAGAGCAAGTAAATAACAATAAAAATACCAGTAATCTTAGTCCACAGACGCCATGACTCTATAATGACACCTTTATTTTACAATAGAGTCATGAACGCGATTTAGTGTAATGTTTTATTCAAATTCCAGCCGAGTATGTAAGTTTTTTTTTTAAATACTTATATCTAAGAAAAGTAACTCCGATAAATATGTAAATGTCCAACTTAAAAAAGCCCTTTGTGAGACTTTTACGAGGAAAAGTTATGAAAAAGTTAAAAAAAATATAGCACAATGGCAGCAGTTACTCCTGGCACACACGTATTTTATTTTATACTAGCTGTTACCCGCGACTTCGTTCGCGTGGTATTTAACAAAGACACAACCGTTGGCAACAGCCTACTCGCGTGTTCTGAGCCCGCGGGAAGCATTTCAGGTTGTTGCTATCAAACTTAATCAGGCGCTGCGCTGCAACATTGGTTTTAATTTTTTTCGTGAGATCCTATGTTTTTTTCTAAATTAAAAGTTACTCCTTGTTACATCAGCTATCTGCCAGTGAAAGTCCCGTCAAAATCGGTTCAGCCATTTCAGAGATTACCCGGAACAAACAGACAGACAGACAGACAGACAGACCGACAGACAGACAGACAGACAAAAATTGTAAAAAATGTTGTTTTGGTATAGGTACCGTGTATACATCCAAATGCACTTAATAAAAAGCGGTTATTTTAATATTACAAACAGACACTCCAATTTTATTTATATGTATCTATACTAATATTATAAATGTGAAAGTTTGGATGGATGGATGGATGGATGTTTGTTACTCTTTCACGCCAGAACGGCTGAACGGATCTGGATGAAATTTGGCACAGAGATAGATTATAGTCTGGAATAGCACATGGGCTACTTTTTATCTCGGTTAAATGTATGGTTCCCGTGGGATAGATGTTTTAATTTTTCATACTTTTTTCGCGGGTAACACCGTCGGGCGCAACTAGTAGGTTATAAAATAAAATAAATTTGGCAGCTTTACTTGAATATATCAAGTTATTGAAATTGAATTGACAACAAATAACATAGTTTCACTATTCGCCTAGTTATTATTTTTATTATTGCCAATTCTCTCTCCGCATGGGCTATTCCCGATCTTTTAGAAGGCTTGCGCGGAGACACGGGTCCAACACGTGGACACCCTTTTTGTGAATTTTAATATTATTATTATTTATAACATGGATGTGATCCCCCTCGCACTGAGGGGAGGCCCGTGCAATGGTGGGATATTATAAAGGGCTAGATTTTTTTCAATTATTATTTAAAGTAAAGAAAAGGAAAATAACTGCTGCTATCCATTGTCACATGCATTTATTCAGCACTAGATGGCGCCATTTTAATTAAATTCGTTAAGCATTCATAAAGAGAAGCGAGATAATAAATTAATTTTCATTGTAATCAATTCATATACTCGAGGGAATATAAAGACATCGTCCAGTGAAAGCGATACGAACACGACGGCGAAGCTAATATTTTTATTTTATACTAGCAATGGCCGCACATTTTTTGTAAAATGTTCAATGCTCTCATAGATTTTGTATTTTCCATATCTTTAATAGCCTTATTAAGCCACTGTAGGCTGATCCTAAACTCCTACTGCCCACCGCCAATTAAACGTAAAGAGAATCCTCCATTTGAAGAGAAAGACAATTATTCAATATTGGAGGGCTCCCGATAAAAAATATCTATGAATTTGAAATTAGAGTCGATTAGCATTTAACGCTTAATATAAGGCTTTTAGAATATAGCGCTTGTTAGATAGTACGATAGTTTATTATGGCTATTTTCAAACTGTTTCAAATAATCGACTTTTGTTCTATTAAGGACTGATTATCAGTATGACTGGTACACTATGAATGCTATATTCATTTTACTGAAACCTCTATATTATTTTAGGATTATGTTTTAAATTGAAAATTGAAGAAAATATAACACCAATTTCAAACAATATTATTTAATTCAGAATCGATTGTGGGTAAAATGATAATTTTTGTACTGTAACAAAATAACATAATAATCACACTAATATTATAAATGTGAAAGTTTGGATGGATGGATAGATGGATGTTTGTTACTCAATCACGCCAGAACAGCTGAACGGATCGGGATGAAATTTGGCACAGAGATAGATTACAGTCTGGAATAGCACATAGGTTATACTAATCCCGGTAAAATGTATGGTTCCCGCGGGATAGATTTGTTTTAATTTTTCATAGAGCAAAGGATCGACATGATTTTTTGCATAGGTAGTGGTACTTTAGGAGTCAGAAAATGACATAGGGACATACTTTTTAATCGCGGGTAACACTTCGGGGCGTAGCTAGTAAGATATAAAATTAACAAAAGGATTCATCAACAAAATTTATCTAAACCTGACGTAGTATTTGCGATTAATTAATTATTCACCCCCTAACCATGAATCACTAAATAACTATCCGTTACTTAATCCAGTAAAATCCAATAAAAGCCCGCACACAAGTTCGTTCACGAAGCACGTCTGAAGTGGCGTCTAAGCCTGCTGATTGGCTGTCAATACCGCTGTGATTAGCCGTTACGCCTTCAATTGGACGTATTTTAACGAGATAATACGCTATAACGAGGACCATGTTAGAGGTATTTGAGTTAATTAGGACTTTGTACTCTAATTGGTAACGCATAGCCCATATAGTAGTTTATTTCCTTTGCAAATAGATTGGTGATTTATCTATAACATCCAACCTCTTTCAGGGTTCAGTGCTAACGTTAGTAAAACACAGTATTGCCGCAACGTCTCTAAAAGTTCACTAAAAAATGTGACAAAAATAATTCATTTTCTCATACATTTGATTCTGACGCGGTACGAAGTTCGTCGGGACAGCTAGTAATATATAAATAATAATATTGATCAATAAAATAATATATTAATTTCTTATATTTACGCTAGTACTACACATTGAAATCAAACATTTTTTGCGGATTATCGTATTACCGTACCGCGTAGATCGGACCGCAAGCAACAACTTAAGATGAGGGTAGGTACCGCAGATCAAACTATGATACTATGACGTCATCCACCTTTACTCCTCCTGTGACCACGGTTGCTTTAAGGCAGCCGAAACGTTGGGAACGTAAAAACAAACGCGATAAAATCCGAAAATATAGTTTTGTTTCAATAAAATAATACGTACACCATATTTCGTCACAGCGTTTGTACGTCAAATCAAATGAAAATTTTCAAGCAGCTAACTTTATGATCCGTAGAACAAGGCTCTTAACAAGCCTTACCCTTGAATATTAGCCTTTGTGAGATGTAAGATAAAGTTTTAGTTGCTTTGTTAACAACTTGCGCCGTTAAAGTTGGCAAAGTAGTTTGATTTAGTTGTGCAATCTATTTAAAAGTTTGCCTTTTTAATACAATTTGAGATGATGAGATTTTAAAGTGTTTTGATGTTACCGCAGATGTTTGGAGTCATGCAATTGAGGATTTTTTTATGACAGCGGTTTGATGGGTAATCATCGTAAAATGTTTACAGTTATTTTCATTTACAACCAACATATTTATAAATGGAAGATATTCCTTTCTTTTCGTAGGTTTGAAAATATGATGCCCAAAGAAGTTAAACAAAATGTTAATATCAATTAAAAAAAAATGACAATATTAATTTCAATTAACAGTAATTTGATAGACTGACATCTAAGATCCAGAGAGAATATTTTTTTAACAATTTCTGGAAGCCGTGAGACCTTCAGGTCCCAGATAAAAATTAAAGTCATGCTTATGACTGAAATTTGGCTGATCTTTAATTCTATTTGGTTGTATCACATATTTGCCTCTGACATATCCTGTTTAGTTGTATAATTTCTTGTTATATATTTAAGCTATGCAACGTATTGTTTGTTAAAATTTTTGGATTGTCTCTTATCAAGCTGTGTCCAATAAATGCTTCAGAATCAGAATCAGAATATTTTTTAATCATATAAACCACTAGCTGCGCCCGGCGGTGTTACCCGCGATAAAAAGTATGAAAAATTAAAACATCTATCCCACGGGAACCATACATTTTACCGGGATAAAAATTAGCCTATGTGCTATTCCAGACTATAATCTATCTCTGTGCCAAATTTCATCCAGATCCGTTCAGCCGTTCGGGCGTGAAAGAGTAACAAACATCCATCCATCTATCCATCCATCCAAACTTTCACATTTATAATATTAAGTATAGATTTAGTACAGTGCTTATGAATCGTCAAAATAGTTACAAAATACCATTACCACCCGTTTGGAATGCCGTTCCTATGGAATAGAAAGGGCAAGAAACTGAAACAAGAGACAAGAAATCATGGTTGCCCTTTTTAAAACATTTAGATTTTTAAAGCTCTCCGTGGTCGCTTTTTTTCACTCTAAAAAATATATTTTAACTTTATTACGATCTTTCATAATATAAGAAAACACATAAAACGACAATTAATGTAACGAACAATCTAAAACGAATCGTATGTTTCCAACGATATGAAATTACAATATTTCTTCATATTAAATAAGGTTGAAGTTGTGAATATTCCAAGTCAAATTCAACTCTTTGCATTATCTCCAACCAAACCTCTAATAAATAAATAAATATTTCTTCATATTAAATAAGGTTGAAGTTGTGAATATTCCAAGTCAAATTCAACTCTTTGCATTATCTCCAACCAAACCTCTAATAAATAAATAAATATTTCTTCATATTAAATAAGGTTGAAGTTGTGAATATTCCAAATCAAGTTCAACTCTTTGCATTATCTCCAACCAAACCTCTAAGGATTACAATCGAAAGACGCGTAGGTTTCCTCATGATTTTGGCTTCACCGTACAGCATGTGATAATCATAATTGGAAGTACGATTTACACAAAAAATCTCAGAGGTTTGAACTGGAGTTTGAACCTGCGCACCGTGTTTCGAAATTGAGCAGTCAGCCAACGTTGCGGTCGTCGCTATTTATAAATGACCTTTGTATAAATCATCTATGGGGCTGCGCGAGGACCTTTTTCGCCCCTAATTTTAACCGGTGACTTGCTCTTTGGGGCCCAATTCTGATGGTAGGTTAACCGTCAGATATGAAGAATATGGGATAAGCTGATAGCGGGTCCCAAGACTAGCGGATTATTACCGTCGGATAACAAAAGAAGTTATGTAATATGCGGCGCGATTCAGAAAAGGGTATACTAAGCCTGGGCCTGGGCACGTATAAACACTTAAAATACTTATAATTTACGTATTTCAATCATTCGTAACAACCTTACTTGTTTCTAATAAGAAGCAATATTATTGCAACCGCTTTCTGCCAATTTCATTGAAATTGACTCATGTAATTTCTATTTCAGCATACAATGTGTCATGTGTGCATAAGTAATCGCAAAACCGTCATGTTTCTGATTTGAAACAAAAAAAGATAGCATCAAAAGTTACATAATCGAGCTGCAGGTTTTTTTAATCACCTTGTATAGAACAACATTTGGGGGTTTTGGTTTCATAGTATTTACAGTCAAATCGTTCTGAATATGACTATTTTTAACGCATGGAGTAAAGTAGTTTTTTTTCAACCGGCCTCATATATGTCGTCAGTGCTTTTAGACTGCTGACTATTTTATTCCGATTAACGAAGTGCGAGGTAATTTGTAACCTAACTGTATACTTAATAGTTTACCGTATTTAGACATTTTGTATGGAGAATTGAGAGATTTTTATCTTACCACTTGAGGCGCTGTTCAATTCTCCATACAAAATGTCTAAATATGGTAGACTATAAAGTATAAGGTTAGCTCAAGAATTATCTCGCACTTCACGTACAGGGTTTTTAGCTCAGTAATGTTAGAGACCACTTCAACGTAATATAATATCGTCAAACGAATTCACCATTCGTACGGTCCCAAACTAAGCAATGCTTATTACGGGTACCGTACAATGTACACTGAAGAAGAAAGACAGAAACAACTGAAATTAGAACCCGGGATTATCGGCACAGAAAGCAGGGTTACTACGAACCGCGCCATCGGGTCTTCAAGACTTTGATCCTCACTTGCGGGAAAAACATTGACGAGTGACCAGATCCCGGTGAAAAATTCCTTCAAGTTGTGTTTTCAATCACTTCGGCAAACATTATTTAACTTGTGCCACAGCAGAGGTGTACGGAAGGCACATAACGGCGGTACGGAAATAAGCTTCGTGCCCGTATCTCGGCCGGGCTTGTGCTTGACCTCGTTCCGGATTATGCCGGTTCGTTAGCCAAGACACAGCTGGTGTTCACCTTAATGAATTAATAGCCAATCCTTTATGCTGTGGCATTTCATTTTATTCATATATGCTTACCTGTTTTTATATGTAACTGTAATAATACCAGCCCTTTTTATTGTGCCACTGATGGGCACGAGCCTCCCTTCAATGCGAGGGGATAAGGCTATCCACCACGCTGGCCCAGTGCGGGTTGGCGGACTGCACCCGTTTTTCGAGGGGTTCTCTCAGACATGCTGGTTTCCTCACGATGTTTTCCTTCACCGATTAGCAAGTGATAATCGTGAGTGAAAATGTGATTCACAAATAAAAACCAGAAATCCCAGAGGAGTGAGCCGGGGTTTGAACCTGCGATTCTCGTTACCAAGGTGAGCGTTCTACCAACTTGGCTATCACTGCTATTGAACATGAAACTATGCATACGTGGAAAATGGAATTGTGAGTAATATAAAAAAAGTGTCTACGCATAAGTCAAATAAAAAAAATATCTTCAAATGTACGTATGAAGTGTAGTGTAGTATACTCTCATAAAATCTTATAAATAATTTTGGGTTTGGATGAGAGGCGGCGCGGGGCGTGACGACAAGCGTTCTGTGTGAATCTGTGTTGCGACCAACGAGATAAGATTAAGCATATTCGTAGGTTGCGAGTGGTGGCGGGCGACACCTGGCGATTCGTGGCGGCTCGGGTGTCTTCGGCATTGTTCGCCGTTTAGGCGCGAACAGAAAGAAAAATAATAATAGTACTGCCAGGTGAACACACCAACTATACGGACACACTTAGCAACACTTGTTTTATTGGTACTCTACAGTGGTGGCGATCCCAGCATTTAATTACTTATACATATATTAAACATCTATGACTGACAAAGTTGGCCCTACCAGGAATTGAATCCGGAAGCCTCGGCACAGAAGGCTACTTAAAATAAATGCAGTAAGAATTATACTCGGTAATGGAATATGTTGATAAAGAAAATAGTTTCTATTTTTCTTTATTAGTTCTTTTATATCTATGTCCAAACTAATTATTATAAAACATTGAGATTATAAATAAACAAAGGATTAAATTATAAGGTACAAAAATTCAAAGAATATTTGATATTCCACCCTCTCTATACCTTGGGGGCTTCATTATAAGTCCTTTGAGATGTTTTATTATATTGCTGGCCAGAGCGTACCTAAACATTATTTTTTAAATAAAAACCTCGTCTTTATGAATTAACTTCATCTAAGTATAGTCTGCCCAAAGTGTTATGTAAACCACAGTAACACGTACGTTCTCCAAATTGTAAATACACACAGACAGTGTTGTGACTGATTATTTAAAAGTAAAAATAATTAAAAAGTCAGCCCTGCTGTTTATGTAAACTTCGCGTGAGCTGATTGACAAGTGGGCCGGCCATGCGAGGCTACACAGTCAGTCAATACGCAGCCATTGATCATACTCTCTTCTCTTTTAGGTACATTTGTATATATTACATCTTTTTTTTACGGGGGGAAATCTTCGTAAGATACCCGGCTTCTGTGTGGGAGAGGGCCGGGTTATGTGGGATTCTTACCCACTAAAACCCCCCCCGGTGGCCGCCTTCGACACATGTTGGAGGGCCTCCGGGATTATCCAAACGGAACGCACCGGTGCCCCTCTTGTGCCTTGTGTTGTTACATCTATAGTAACTCCTGGATCACGTATCCTCACTCAAAGTGTCATAAGCTAGGTATATCCACGATACAATGTTTTAAATTGACTTTTTATTTCCAAGTAGTCTTCCATTCAGCTTTATAGATCGTAAAATGGCTGTAATAAAAACAAGACTGTAAATCCCGTCTGTAAAAAGCTAGTAATTATATAAGGAAGTGTTTTTTTTATATATCTATTAATTGTTTAAATGTCTTTATAATTATACATTGCATTTTTATTCAAATAATTGTATACATTTATCATTGGTGTACTTATTAGATTTTTTTTAATATTATTGCGTTGTATTGTTGTTAGCCTTCATTGACCGTGTACGGACTAAGCGAGCACCCTCACGTAGGCTATTTGTTCACGCAAAGTTGTCATACAGCCGGGCTCAGCCACTAAAGCAAATGACAAATTCCTGAGCTCGAGTGAAACCCCGCGATCGTTTGTATTGAGCGAGACATGTATTGACTGAAAAAAAAAACTGACGAAGCTGCTAGCAATCAGTATACAGCTAATATTAATGACCCTCAAAGCAGCTTTAAAAAGCCTTACGCTGCGGACATATTGGACTAGTCACACTCTACATTTAAAATCTTATTTGGGGCCCTTTTTAGGGATGCGGTTGCGTGCTTTAAATGTAATAATGCAAAAAAAAAACTTTACCACTGAATAAAAATATAAAAAGCATAAGTTATTTGAAAGATCTATTTATATGCTTAGTGTACTTTCTATTCCAAATGGTTATGACATTTTTTTTTTTTTTTTTTCGAAACAATAAATGTATATTTCGATTTATCTTCCAAAAAAAAAACATCAATACAATTTTACATGGATCCCTTTTCCCCGTCGACGGCGCTCAGCAACGGAGAGTATGGCGCTCGGCAGTCTATTTCAAAGACAATTAGTTTTCCATTTTCATAAAATGACAACAACGTCGTCTTATTATGCCATTAAACGCAGCTGACTGTGGAACTATACCTTTCGCTTTGAGCCTCGTTTATTAAACAGTGTACTTTCTTGTCAGTTAATTAAACTAGAGCTGTGTATCAATGGCTTCCATTATAAGGCTTAGTACTCAATGGTGCAATCTAGCGGTTAGCGTGCGGGTTGAGTGGACCGGCGTTAACGGTTATTACTTGGTTAGGTATATAACATTGATAGTTAATGTAGTAAAGGTTGGAAGGCTCATAGGATTTATACGGACCGTAGTAGCTTAGTGGAATTCTCTCCGACTTGCGTTGTGAAGGCAGGGGTTCGAATCCCAGCAACGTATGTACACCGTACGCTAATGGGTTTGTTGGAACCCAAAACGGAGCTCAAATAATGTTCCAACGCTCTCAGTGGCTCCTTGCTTCTATACAAAATGGTATATGAATTAGAAAAACACTCGTAATAATATATCCTTGTCCGCAAGACAAATAATTATATGGTAAAAAAGGAATTAAAAAAATGGGTCAAGAATGGTCAAAAAATGGGTTAGGGATACAAAATTTGCGCCTAATTTTTTTTTAAATATGAACTAACATTGACGGAATTTATTCGCCACATTTATCATCGTATCAAATCTACTTTTTTGGGATGTTACACACCTTGAACACATAGTTGCAGTTTGCTTTTGTTTGGTCATTAAAAAAATAAAAGTATTTCAATAAAGAAACAAGGTAAACCAACAAAGTCAATTCATCAGAGAGCTGAAAGGTATTCGGCACAATGAAATACATATAGTCCGCACAGTAGTTTGTAGTTAGATTAACTCGGTTTCTTGATCAAACAGTCCTTCATTAGTCAACCGTCAAACGGTGTAGTGGTTTGTACTCCTCGGAATAGCGCGAGAGTTAATCTGGTACTAACTAGCACCCAGCAGCCAAATCTGCTACTAACTAAAATCCAACAAACCGCTCCACGGCCTCACGGAATGGATTAAAAAAAAAAAATGTTCCCCAAACAACATTAACGTTACGTAGCTATAACTGTTTTTTAATCGACTGCATATAGGAGGAGGCTCTCAATTCGGTAGTATTTTTTTTATGTTTGTTACCGCAGATCTCCATCATTTATGAACGGATTTGAAAAAATATTTTTTCGATTTCGATCCTGAAGCTGGACCTCCAATGATCTTAGCATGCAACCTATCTTGTTTGAAGAGGTTAGCCATAGGATAACAATAGAAACAACTCCAAATTATAATAGTGCACAAATTAAATAAAATGCTGTAAGTAATATTCACAGCTGTGTTAGAGTTACTTAATGACATATTTTTAAACTGTAAACCGTAAAAAAGAACATGGAACGCCATACATTTTAATTTTTTGCAGGCACGCACATAATATGTGGTACCTCTTTTTATGTTCAAGTGGATTTGTTCTTTTTATTTATTCAAGCCATTCAGTACAAGATAATTGAATCAAGAATTGAGGAGCCCGCATCGTCAGCCCGAGGATTAAAATAGAGCTTGAACGGTAATAGAGTTTAACCTTTTCTTTTGAAACCGTTTCAATGTTTCCGTTTAAAAATAGAGAAAAATATGTTTGCTCTCTTTCACACTACCTTTTGAGAATTGACCAGCTAGCTATATCTACTAGCGTTCGTATAACACAATTAGGACTCATATACACGATACAAGTGTCTTTATAGAGCAATCAGTTCACACATCTATGTGTCGATGAACGTACAAGCTTTTGCCTACGACTCCACCCACGCAACCATAGATTATGATCTGGTCTACTAATGGTCATAACATGATGATATTTATCATATCGTATGAGTCTAGCCTAGGCTAGTCTAGACTAGCCTAGGTTATCCAAGTGCAAACCCCGTTTAAATTGGTCCAGTAATTTATTCATAAATGTAAACAATTGGCTTTTTTATAAAAACTTGTGTTGAATTCAGTGAAGTATTAAGTCTTCTTCAGGCTAGGCTAGGCTGCAGATAGTAGGTTATACAGAAACGTAATTGACTATTGGGACTTTATTGAATCCAAAAAAAGTGTTTTATGTTAAATCCAGACTACTCATTTTATTCCATTCTATAGGTTAGGCTATTCTATAGATAGTCTAGCCATAAGCCTAATTGGGACTTTCTTGAATACCAAAAAGTGTATATTAAGTCATGGCATCTGGCTCCTACCCAAACATATTTGATTCCATTATATAGGCTAGACTCTAGCCTATATAATGGAATAAAATATGTTTGGGTCTACTCTAGTCTGGCCGCTAGACTGTTCTGTAGATAGCCTAGGCATAAATCTAATTGACTATTGGGACTTTCTTGAATCTAATAAAAGTGTTATATCACATAGCATCTGGCTCCCCACCAAAAATCCCCACTCATTTTGTTCCCCAATAATTTATTAAGGCAAATAATTACCAACCTTGCGACCAAATGGTGCGTATAATCTTTTGTACGTAGCTTCATTATAGGACGTTCACACTTGACCGGGTCGCCTTGTTTGCGATGCGGGTCCTTTTGTATCGCGACGGATTTAAATAATGCCCGCCATAATACGTAAAAGGTAGCTTTTATTACAAATGGACGTTTATTTGAATGGCTCGGTAATGGACAGGCGGGGCATTGTTAGTCTTTTTTGAGAGATAATAAAAAAAATACTCGGTGACTGTGCTGTGACGTCATTCGGGTGGATTTTTTTAAATGTGGTTTTAATGATGTCTACTAAACCTGGAGTGTGGGTACTAGTATTCAATACTATAAAAAAACACACAGGAATGATATAATCATCATTAAATGAACCGGGCTAGCGCAACTTTGACTATAGCAAGATGAACTCTATTACTATTAACTAAGATATTTTTTTACTCATCACCGATCTCCACACTATTGTACCGTTAATGTTATTGATATTTATGTGCAATTTAATTTTAAATTGTATTCAGCAAATAATAAGGTTTAAAATTTTGCGGTAATTTGGCGTGGTTAAAGAGAATAGTTGGCTATCGCACGGATCGTATACTGTAACTAGTCTATTTAGATAACACAAGTGGCACAGTTCAAGCTATAAAACACGAGGCGATTTTTGTGACAAAAGATTATGAGGATTATTAACGAGTGGATCATACTGATCATGTTTAGGTTTAAAATTAATGTGTGAATGGTGTATGATTTTTTTAAAAAGACAGGGAACTTTTTAATTGTTGTAGATAGGTAAGTGTTTCTTTTTTGTGATAGTCTTTTTAATCTAGAGATGAACCTCTTAAAATATTTTACACTATTTTTGATACATCATAATATACAAGATAGCTTTATATTTTCACTGTTTGAACTAGTCAACAAGCATTATATTGAATGCGTTACCTGGCTACACGCCCAAAGATTCTTGGCGCTGTCGGTATCTTGCAAGCATCATTATTTAGATAATCTGATTAATCAAGCCACTGGTTGGTTCGCCTGCAGTGGCCGTACTGTAGGGTAAGCAGTAACTTTTAATGTAATCGCCGTTTATTGTGAAAGAAAAAAAAAACAAAGTTTGTCAGGAAATTTCGGGAAAAACAGATAGAGCTTTTTCCTCATTAGAACGTCTGCTGGTAAACCTAGTACACAAGATAGACCCACAATCTGTCATGTATCTTTCACACAAAATTTCAAACATTCTAATAAAATCACCGCCCATTCATCCGCAAAAACTAGCTAATCCGTATTCCCTCGTTTGTAGTCTCGGCTGCCGAATTTCCATAATAGCTTGAACACCATCTGCTTTATGCTCCCCCATAGAGAGGTAGAATTAGGGCAGCTCGACTCCTTGACTGATACTTTACTATGTACCAAGTTAATTACTATGCTAGTTAATGACGTGTGATGAAACGATCTATCTATCATCATTCGGTGGTAACCTAACCAAAACCCTAGCAGTTTTCTTCATATAGGTCAGTACATAAGCTTCATACACAATAGCCAATAAAGTTCTATATAATATGTAAGCGTTTCTTTATCTCGCTAGTATATACACAACCTTTTGGAGGGAGGCAGTTAATTAGCTGTATTACGTCATAAAGCGAGTCAGTCAAGTATGACGTCAGATACCGGAGAGGCAGCCATCGGGGGCTCTATTAAGGGCCTTCATGTAGATATCGGGGGTGATAATGAAACACAGATTTAGCGGTGTGTAAAGATTTTCTTATAAAGATTCTTGAAAGGACATTTTTTTAAGCAACTTATCACTGTGTACTGGCTTGCTGGCGATAATAGTCGTTATAGCCTATAACATAAAGCTCATGCTCTAAATCCGCGGTGACCTAGAGAGAGAGGGTCGAGGAGAAAAGTCGATGTTTACTGCGCTGTCGTAGACAAATTAGCCCGGACTTGGAACCTCTCTGAGGCACACTGCTCTGCAAAAGCCTTGGAGCATTCAGCCATAAGCGTTACCCATTTCATTTACCCATAAATATAAAACTAATGCTTGACGAAGAAGCCAATCTGGTGATTGGTCCGTCCTTTAAGAAGTGACAGAATGAAATCAATACAGAAGCTAGCTCTTAACAACTCCATCTCTGTGGTCTCCCGTTCATACGAGTTCGATGGCAGACCGCATATTTGCAGGTCATTTGTATCCTCATGGATATGGTGCTCATGAAAATAATTCGATTAAGAATTACTAATTGTAAACCATTTGGTGCTAAATATTCTAAACTAGATGACCCGGTGTACTCCGTACCACCTATCCTAACGACATTAAAACTCTCCCTTCGCTAAAATGGCTGAAAATGTTGATCGTGTTTCTTCTTCTTCTTCTCAATTCGAGTAGACCCGAGTCTACCGTACCTAATATATAATGGTGACAGAATGACATATTACCTTTCGTCTGACGTTGGACAGACCAACTGACAGTCTGAAAAAATAAAGCACAATAAAACTTATTTTTCGTCCTCGCAACTTTTCCATATTTTCTTATCGTGTAAACCTTCCCTGGACTACGACAAACATTTCAAAACCAAAATCAGCTAGATCGGCCCAGCCGTTCTCGAGTTTTAGCGAGTCAAACGAACAGCAATTGATTTTTATTATTTAGAAGATATAAATATATAAAATAGCTATTGATATAAATTGTTAAAAAGATCCACTAATAATAGTTTTATACCCGGCTACAGGCAAATCAGACAGCGATATTAGGTGACATTCAGCATTGTTTAGTAACTTATTATGCTTAAATGTGCCTTCAAAGGATAAAAGTAAGCCGTATCTTTATTATTTAAAGATCCTTTTTACGGTAACACAAAACGTCAACTGCCTAAAAGGCAAACTACTAAATCAATAAGCAAGTCCCGTCTGTCGACACAAAAATCCTATTCCGTCGGGATAATTCAATATCCACTGATCGAATTAGTCGTCGCCTTTTGCCACTTTTCTGTTTTTATCTTTACGTGTAAAAAATATATGTTTCTTGTATCAGAGAGGGTGCGAAAATGTTATGTGTCATACTTTTGAGCTGTAAAACGTGATTTTATTATTTATTTCTTTAGGTTTATGGTTTGATATAAAAAAGAAGAACGCTGCGTTATTTTTTGGGAATATATTGATGATTTTATTTAGAGCAAACTCATTCCCGGATGCAGTCAGTATATTATACATCACAGCGCTACTATTATTTCTAGCTAAAATAACACAAATAATAAAGTTTCTAACCAGATTATGCATTGAATATCCGACAAATGATTCAATTTGCTTTATCATGCTCGCGTACTTGACCGGCCCACTTGAAAATCCATTCAGTACCGACCTTCAGAGATAGTAGGTTGGTGGAAGGCAAGCCAAATGACTGAAACATTTCTATTTTAGTACTATTTTCTAAATCGATAGAATATGTAGTGAAACGACTACTTAATATTAGATTACCTAGTAATATTAATAGAAATAAAATGTTTAGATAAAGTTGTTTCAGGCTTTCTGACGAAGGTATGTCATAGGATGTCAGATTTAACTAAAATGCAAGCAAACACAGAATACATAAGTTTATCTAATGTAGAAACTAATACCAAAAACCCGTTTAAAATATGAAGTAATTAATAACAATTTGAAATTTGAAACTAGTGGAGAGTACAAAATTGAATACAAATATACTGAATACAAAAGCCTATAGAGATACTTATACTACAGTACAAACGCACAAGATTGTTACATCAACCAATTTTTTCTGCACCGCATTATAATATCATGAAATGGTGACAACACAATTTAAGAAGTTGCTTTTCTATAAATTATATTTTTTTTCATCTATTTCGACCTGGTTAAGCCTTTTCAAACTAGAAACTGTTTTGCTGTATTCCTATTGAACCTCGCTGTGCAATCCACCTAATTTCCGGTGGTGGCCAATCACAGGCGCGAACCCTGTACCGTTTGAACATTCGAATTACGTCAGTGGCGCCGCATGCTACGTTCGAGCTTCACTCACGAATCCTGTGCTATTTACCTATGTTTTCGTGGTGTAAAACCTCCCCTGACTATTCTCGTTTGTGTGTAACCCACAACCTGCTGAAGCATCACACTAGGGACCATGCATGTGTGTGAATAGACCCCAAAGCACGTCCCTGAAGATCACCGCGAGCCACGCCTAGTCCTTTACATGTACGAGAGGGCGGAAGGAACGGCAGGGAAGACCAGCTCATTTCTTCCCCTCACATAATTTATGGAAAACTCACCTCATTTTGCCACACGCATCTCCGACAAGCTCTTTTCATGATACCTGTATTTTAATAACTAAGACTAGAGTGCACCATCTATGTTAAATTAACTAACGTCAAATCTCTATAGACACACCCTAAGTAGTAAAAATGTTCCCAGTATAAGCAAAAAAATATATATACGTCACTACAAAATCCAGTAAGTAAATGATGATCCCCCTAATGAATGGACTTATGACGCTAATCTGATAAGTACCGACAAGCTATATCCATTTAGTCCCGTCAAAAGTTTTATAAAATAAAATATTAGTTGCGTTGGGGATAAAACAATTATAAGAGTCAAGAAGAACTCAGTTTCTTTTTGTTGACAAATCATGCATCAATACTTTATGTTTTCGTGTTTAATTTTAATGTTTATCAAATAGTCACCTATTCGAAGCGCTCAACCTCTGTATTCCATTTCAAGGTGTATTTTTCGCAAAAAATATAAAGCTGTATGTTCTTTCTAATATTCCACTACCACAATATGTTGGATATATAAAAAAAAACCCTGAGGTGGAAATCAAAACAAGGAAAATCGCAATTTCTTGTAAATTTCAATGTTTACTGCAACTACAAAACATTAGAATCAGATTAATGTAAACCATTTAGTACAGTTGTTATGAATCGTCAAAATAGTTACAAAATTGCTAAGCTACAACTTTACCACCCGCTCGGAATGCCGTTCCTCTGGAGAAGAACGGGCGAGAAACTCCATGGTTGCTCTTTTTAAAAAGATCAGTTACATTTTTAAGCAGTACATTCCTCTACGTATGTGAGAACAATATAGGAACGGCTAGCATGGCAGATTCAACAAATTGAAAACTGACAATGGCACGTGATTTAAAATTTAAGCCCTTTATTTGATGGTGTTCCCATCGCCAATATAGATATTACTTAGAAAAACATCCTTCCTTAGTAAGAATCATGAAGCTAAGAGAAATGTTCTGTATCATCACTGTATCATCATGTAAGTTTTTAATGTTGTTAAAGTTAAGATTCGCGTGCAGGGAGAGGGAGTTGAGTGAAGGTTTCAGACGTTAGCAAAATTCCATAAAGAGACTTAACAAAGCATTCGCAACGGGAAGTACGTCAAAGTCTTAAGACCCCAAGTCACTTGCGGTGGCTCCGCTGAAACTATTGTTTTCAGTTCAGTCCACTTCCCAGTTCATGATTATAGGGGTGACACTAAGCTTAGGGGTTGGCATGTCTATTTGTTAGTTATTCTTGTTGATCGAAAATAAGAGATCGATACAAAAACCTATTCATTTTCAAAAAAGTATGACGGATTTTTTTGAATTCATTTCATCCCTTGTCCTGTCCAATCTATAATACCAGCCCTTTTAATGTTCCACTGTTGGGCACGAGCCTCCCCTCAATGCGAGGGGGGTTATATAAAAAATATAGTACATATAATAAAAATGTAACTGATCGCTGTCAGTACATGAAAGATATATGAGAATAACTATTATTGGGGGACTTTATCATCGCAATATAACCCAAATCAATGATTCTTAGATTTTTTGTCTGTTCGCTTGTTTGTATGTCTGTGCGTTTGTGCGCGCTAATTTTAGAAACAGCTTAACCAATTTAAGTGCGGTATTCACTAATGTATTTTGGTAAGCTTCATTTAAAACTTTGTATTTGTTTTAAATATTTCAATTAGTTCATAAATGTAAAAGTTATGTCCATTTAAAGACGCGGACGAAGTCGCGGACAGCAGCTGTATTAAATAAGAGAGCTACCATGGTGGTATTATTCCCTTTTGTAAACGACGTACTTATGAATTTAGCAAATTCACAAGAAAACTATTATATTATCACGTATTCATCACTCTATATATAATCACTAGCTGCGTCCCGCGGCGTTACCCACGATTAAAAAGTATGTCGATGCCTATGCAAAAAATCATGTCGATCCTTTGCTCTATGAAAAATTAAAACAAATCTATCCCACGGGAACCATACATTTTATCGGGATAAAAAGTAGCCTATGTGCTATTCCAGACTATAATCTATCTCTGTGCCAAATTTAATCCAAATCCGTTCAGCCGTTCTGGCGTGATTGCGTAACAAACATCCATCCAAACTTTCACATTTATAATATTAGTGGGATAGTGGGATGTATTCAAAATTTCCAATTGTAAATGTTATCATAGTATTACATTCTCTTTGATTACAAGCAGAATGGACATGGGTTTGGTTCCATAGCTCAATGGATCTGACAAATAGCGTTATGACAGTTTGCGTCAACGTCATTTTCACTAATTAGGCCTACGAAATGACTCCAAAATGTATAAATTAAACATATAACCGCTATAAAAATGAATGAAAAAAGGTGTAAAAGCAAACTTCGAAACGTCAAAACACACCGTTTAATTTAGTTCACACACAAAAAACAAGAATGGATCTCTACAATCATAATAATTCCAACAATATCACGAAAGTTAAATACAAACTTATATGAACAATCAAAAACATCCACAAATATACACCTTACTTTCAAGTGCAATTCACAACTATGAGCGAACCGGTGAGTATCTCTACAATTACTATAACTATACCATTCGAACTGTCTGCAGATGACTTATCTATTGATGACTCAAAAGACCTTCGATATGAAGAATGGGATCTTATAGATAATAGCTCTGAAATAAATGAAAGCTCTCTTTTCGACGAGGCTGAGAAATCAGAATTCGCAACACATTGCTTTTACATGACAAATGCGAAACATGCGGGGAAAATGACTGTTCCTACCGACATTGATACTCTGAGCATGGTAAGCACTCCATGGAGCACAGAGACCTGGAATTCCTTCTTCGATTCTAAGGACGATAGCACTGACGCTTCAGAAATGGCTTCGTTTCAAACCTGCTCGCAAAACAATGAGAATTGTAGATCCAAACTCACTACATCGTACAGTATGTCGTGTGTTGCGCTGAGACAAAACAGAAGTACAAGTTTATTTCTTTACGTGCCACCGCCTTCAATAGATACTAGTTGCAGTTATGTTCCGACTATCTCGACTATTCCAACGATTCCGATAAAAAAATCCAAATCAGAGACACTAAGCTCGTGGACTTTGGAATCTTTTACCAGCACTGGTTTGTCGTTTTCGAGGACTAATGTAACCAAACGGTGCGAATCTAAGATGGAATCTGTATGGAATGATGTAGAAGCAAGATCGAGCTGTCTGGACACCTTGGCATGGAGAAACGATAGTATAGTTCATATGATTGAAAATATTGAGTAATCAAACTTGAGTGGTAAATAAAAATGGTGAACTGTGGTACTGAATTATAAGATAACAATGTAACTCATGATGAGTTGGTTCAACGCTTCCTCGGTAACTAGGATCGCAGGTTCAAACTCTGGATCGCACCTCTGGGATTTCTGGATTTCATGTGCGAATCTCATTTTTAAGTATGATTATCACTTGCTAAACGGTGAAGGAAAGCATCGTGAGGTACTTCTCGAAAGATGTGTGAAGTCCGCCAAGCGGCAACTGGCCAGCGTTGCGGACTATGGCCTCATCCGCCTCGCATTGATGGTAGGCCCGTACCCAACAGTGGGACATTAAAACGGGCTGGTTATTATTATTATTTAATTTAAGTCATTGTATTTTATTCGAAATGGCGAGATTTGAAAGAAGCCCAATTTCTGTCTCTTAAGACTTCAAAACAGGTTCTGAAGATAGCTGCTATAAACAGGTAAATTTATTATTTGGTGTGACAATAATAGCGTACATATATTTTAATATTCCATGAGAAATAAATCAAATTATTAGAAATTTGAAATCACACAACGAACTGTGTGAAAGGTTCGCTATCTTGAAACAAAAAACCCAAACATAATTTACATATTTATTTCATACATCAAACGTGATTGTATGACTTAACATAATATTTTACACAATTATTATTAAACTTTATATTCGATTAATCATTTTTTTCAATGAAATTCAAAATTTTAACAAAGAATTTTAGGCAGATTATATTCTAATAACAATCTGCACACAAATCTAAGTTTATAATTCTGATTCTTGAGTAGTTGGGGCAGAAAGGTTCTAGAATGGCGACCACGAACCGGAAGACGTAGTGTAGGACGGCCCCCCACAAGGTGGACCGATGATATCACACGCGTAGCAGGAAGCCAGTGGATGCGAGTGGCGGAGGACCGTAATGTGTGGAAGTCATTGGGAGAAGCCTATGTCCAGCAGTGGACGTCTTTCGGCTGATAGCATTGAGTAGATTTTCTGTAGATTTAATCGAACCAAATATTTGTGTGTAGTATCAACCCTGCTAGTTAATTGTGTTAGTGGAGTTCCGTGGAACCCGCTGCGGTCGGTACCAAAGCGTGAAACTTGCGTGAAACATGTTCTGCACATTGTGTGTAGTGTTCCGCCTCACATAGATAGATGGCGTTGATTTATATGGAACTCCTACACAAGGCTAAACATTCAAGGAGAAACTATATGAGGTAACCACGCGACATAAAGATCCTGATCTAAATAGCTGTAAAATTTAACACATTTGATGTTTTTTTAGATGTCTAATCACCGATCATTGTGAAACCTACACGTCTTGAATATAATGTAAAAAAATATATATTTTGGAAGTATAAACAGTTTTAGGGGCAATTTTACAATGAGTCCTAATCCTATTCTCAACTATTTGTCAGAATTTGTTTGGAGCGATTCGTCAAATAATTTGTGGATAGGGTTTATCAGCACATAGTAGGCTTTCGTTTTCTTCTAAGGCTTCAAAATACTTAATTAAACACTTATAGTAAAGTGGAAGGCGCCCCGGGGTAGACGCTACCCCGATGTTCACGTGTCCTCCCTACTAGGGGTAGAGGCGCTTATTTTTTACTAGCCTCTATATATATCAAGTAAAAGACTCATCTTCAACCAAATTCAGCTCGGTGGTCAGAAGCGCCATGAACAGAGACCGATAGAGGTTAATCGTTCCATCCAAATGTGGACTATCCAACGATGATCGCGATCCTCAGACATGAGGGACCGACCATAGAGATATATATCACCCGGTAGTTGCTGATGTTTTAAGAGCTCCATATATCTTTCACGTTGCTTCAAGACATGATATAGTTTATATATTATATTTATGTCGAGAAGCATAAGCTTTATTAATAAAGTGATAATAATATATACTTATTTAAAAATAATATCAGCGCTAATGTCCCACTGTTGGGCACGAGCCTTCCCTCAATGCGAGGGCAATTAGGCCATACTCCATCACGCCGGCCTAGTGTGAGTTGGCGGACTTCACACGTTTTTCGAGATCTTCTCTCAGACATGACAAAAATGTACAAACATTAGTAAGACTGGAATAGGTACAGAAGAAATGGAATATAAATGTTGACCTTAATGTGACGCGTGTGCCGAAAGGCGTTTGGCTTTGCATGGGCTAGGGGAGGCTGGGGGATTTTCAGTCAAACCATCGTGGCTACATGACCTGGCAATCCAGATGACGAAGCATTCACAATAATAGGTAAGGTACTCATAGTATATATTTATACAAGTAAATAAAATTGGAGTGTCTGTTTGTAATATTAAAATAACCGCTTTTTACTAAGTGCATTTGGATGTATACACGGTACATATACCAAAACAACATTTTTTTCAATTTTTGTCTGTCTGTCTGTCTGTTTGTTCCGGCTAATCTCGGAAATGGCTGGACCGATTTTGACGGAACTTTCACTGGCAGATAGCTGATGTAAGAAGGAGTAACTTAGGCTACTTTGATTTTAGACTAGCTGTTACCCGCGACTTCGTCCGCTTTTTGTTCATTACCACGCGGGCGAATTCGCGGGTAACAGCTGGTATAGGAATATACATATAAGTACATGCAGGTTTCCTCACGATGTTTCTCTTCACGGTTTAGCAAGTGATAATCATCAATCTATCAATTAGTTTTCTCAACTCGTCTTGTGCTGTGTTTTGTCTCATTTTTAACGCATGCATTTAAGATGTCTCAGCAACTTATCGCAGCATATTACATCATATGTTCTACATAAGTAATTAATTACGAAGGAACTAAATTAAATTTTAAGGAACTCTTCATTAATCTTGCTGCCTGCTACTTCGCGACAGATTTGCCTGAAGCCTTGGTCCTAACGAAATTGAGTGTACCTATTATGATCACGGATTTTTATGGTACGAGTAGCGTCCGAGTAGTCGTCCGAGTGTACTCGGTGCAAGCGCACTCGCATCGTTAAAGCCCGGCTTAAGACACATAAGTCCCGCATAGTTCTATACACTCAGTTTTGTAGCAATGCCTACGGTATGAATGTTGAAAAACCACATTTCATATGGTATTGTTCAGTAATTTTTTTATGAAACGTTTTCTGTATGTATGGTGCAAGTGAGAAACGACTAATAACGTTTATACGTAAAGCCAAATATTACGCTTTTTTTTAAAAGCTTTGGGTATGACCACATAATCGACTCGCTTTTGCAGATCAAATTCGATCTTACAGGTTCTTATTTATGCTTAATTTCTAAATAACACTTAGACAAATTAGCCTGAACTTTGCTTCCTCTATATCAACGTCTCATGGACATTCACCATAAACGTTATATAACCCCAGACATGATATGTAGATATTTCCTAGTATTACTTCTTGTGGGCTATACCTACGTGTTGATTGCCCCTTCCCAAGAAAGGTTTGTTCGTCTGGCGATATTATTATTTTTATTATCCGCTTGTCGCTTGACCATTGGGCCATACCATTACCGCCCCGCGTAGAGATTTATCATTATCGCCGTAGTAGACGACGCGGTATAAAAATCATTGGGGTGCGAAATAGAGGCGATAGACGCGTCTGCGCCCAGCTGCGTGAGGTCAAACTGTACGGGTACTTTGTTATAGCAGCGCTGAAGAAATGGTGCTTGGAAAAAAACAATGTACTTATCTATGGTTTTTTTTCCAACCGCCGGATCCGGACGGATCCGGTCAGACCTATAACTCTCCCCATTCTGTCTTGGTTTTGAAAGTGACATATTATAAACGGTATAAACCTTTTGTTTTCGTTTCGTTTTCGCGTTGCCTGTCGCACATTTGTTAATTATGGGAATTACTAAAGACGATAACAAGTTAAAGCACTCTGGATCCAACCGATCATCCAACATCCAACAACACCAGGTTTCATAAAACATAGATTCATATGTATGAGACTTGTCGTAACGCTAGCAACATTTTCACTCAATATCTTATTATTAATTTCTTTTTTAGGTATTATTGATGCAATAACTTAATCAATTCCCACTTTTTGGTACATCAAAACAATCATGGTGTTCTACACGCGTGCTTGCAGTGCACTAAGTATCGACATTAAATTGTGAGCTGCATTGACTTGTGAGTAGAGTACGGGCAATAACATTCAACAAATTGAATCGATAGATTGGATATGATTATTGCTTCGTGAATACTTAGCGTTAGACGAATCGCACGCTCATGCTGTACTATTCATTTAAAATTCCTAGTCATGCAACAGTGCGAGTATTTTAACCAGAAATTGGCATCATCGGATCCGATGTGTTTATACCGGATCCGCCGGATTACCGGATCCGATTTTCAGGGTTGCACTCTCTAGTCTCATAATTGTTCCAAGAAACGATTATTATTCTTACATTTAGATAGGGACCTAACTATTCCACTTTTGTACTCCCCGGTGGTCCAGATAGGGACTTTTAATAAAAGCAAATGTACATTTTAAAGCTCATTATTCCACCGGTGACAGTTTAACGGTCGTAATGATATAGGTACCTACCGGACTGTTAATGTATACGAAAAAACGTGTAATCTCGTCGTTTGGTAACTTTAAAAGTGTTTTATTTTATTCTATTTAGCAAAGCGATATATTTTATCGTGCTTTTGTGGTATTTGGATGTTAATTACGTGATTTATTTGCCAACTGTATTGTTTTATTAATTAAGTATTTTGAGTTTTACATTATGTAGATTTTTTTACGTATATTCGACCTTTGTGGACGTAATATGTATATTTATGTAGTCTTACGTTGTGTGTATCCTAGATAAGTAGTATCTAGATAGTTTTGAATTATATATATAACTATATATACAGGTTGATTTGGAAAGGATATACTAAACCTTGTAACTGGGCTTCTTTAGCACATCTATACATATAAATAAAATTGGAGTGTCTGTTTCTAATATTAAAATAACCGCTTTTTACTAAGTGCATTTAGATGTATACACGTTACCTATACTGAAACAACATTTTTTACAATTTATGTCTGTCTATCTGTCTGTCTGTCTGTCTGTCTGTTTGTTCCAGCTAATCTCTGAAATGGCTGGACCGATTTTGACGGGACTTTCACTGGCAGATAGCTGATGTAACAAGGAGTAACTTAGGCTACTTTTATTTTAGTAAAAAAAATAGGTTCTCACGAAAAAAAAATATAACCAATGTTGCAGCGCAGCGCCTGATTAAGTTTGATAGCAACAACCTGCAATGCGTCCCGCGGGCTCAGAATGGGAGAGGGGGCTGTTGTCAACGGTTGTCTTTGTTAAATACCACGCGGACGAAGTCGCGGGCAACAGCTAGTACTATATAAAATCAGAATTTGGATATGACGAGCAAGCACAAAGTCATTTGTCCTTAAATAGAGACAAAAATTAGAGTAGTCTACTTTATTATTTTAAATAACATGTATATTCCTATAAATCTTTTGAATAGATCGTAAATTCTATGCTTTCATGGAAATCTCTGTATATTTACCAGCTAAAAGTCGGTTAAAAATGCAGATGTTTGACCCAATTCCATAGAAAACAGCACTTTCAGTTTTTCCAGAATATACAAAATTTTCCAGACAACTTTTAATTTTTTCATTCCTTAAAAACCTTATTTGGACTATTACGGTCATTTTAAAAAGTACTTCACTGAATCGCTTCAGCCGTTTTCAACGACAAATAACAAACGAACTGCATTTCATTTTTATTTATGTAGATAATAATATTCGATAAATATTCGTATGACCCTAAACTAAGCTTATCTTAGCTGTGTGTATCATACTAAAGACTAGGCCAAACAAAATTCATACAATTGCAATTTTCTAGCAACCATTGCCACAAAAATGCTGCAGTCATGTTATTCTAAAACTAAGTCCTTGCACAGGCAAAAGCGTCACACTGAAATCATCGGTCCGACTCCCTTTGGACAGATTTATAGATCGTAAAAGACACACAAACAATAGCCTATTACAATGACGCTACGACGCACTGACTGACGATTTGTAGCGTTTAAAATACAATGTTGTTGACAAGATGAATGGTACAGCCTAATATAACTAGAATAGTATTAAATTAGTACACAAGAAGTGATTCCATAGAGTTAGTGGCTTAGGTTCACATTTTTATACCAAGATAGTAGAATATATATATATAAAGCAGTGATAGCCATGTTGGTAGAACGCTTGCCTCGGTAACGAGGATTGCAGGATCAAATCCCGGCTCGCACCTCTGGTATTTTTCATGTGCGAATCTCATTTTCAACCATGATTATCACTTGCTAAACGGTGGAGGAAAACATCGTGAGGAAACCTGCATGTCTGAGTGAACCCATCGAAAGATGTGTGAAGTCCGCCAACCCGCACTGGGTCAGCGTGGGGGACTATGGCCTAAGCCCCCCTCGCATTAAGGGGAGGCCCGTGCCCAGCAGTGGGATATTAAAAAAGGGCTGGAATTATTAGTATAATAAATGAGGGGATCCGAAGGCGAACTAATATAACCGACTTAATTCAAAGACATTCAACGTTAAAGTGCCAGTGGGCTGGGCACATAGCTCGAAGAACCGACGGCCGTTGAGGTAGAAAGGTTCTAGAATGGCGAACACGATCCGAAAGACGTAGTGTAAGACGGTCCCCACAAGGTGGACCTATGACATAACTCGCCTTGCAGGGAGCCGGTGGATGTGAGCGGCGAAGGACCGTGATGTTTGGAAGTCATTGGGGGAGGCCTATGTCCAGCAGTGGACGTCTATCGGCTGATGGATGGATAGTACAATAAAGCAACATTGTAACTGGTTTTAATCATAACAAATTAATTTAATCAGTCATATTATGAATCAGTCAGTCATATTAAATCAGGAGGATATTTGCATGTAGGATTGCTGCTAAGCTTAGGTAGCACATTGGCGCTATAAATATTAACTAACCGTCACCCGTTCTTATCTGAAATCTGGCGTTACTTAGAGAAAATCAATAATTAAATCATTTCGGGGACCATCACTCAAATGATAAACCAAATAAGTAAGTTGATTTAGTCAGAATGTTCCAGGCGTCTGTCTGATTGTAATTACTGATTTTCACAGAAAACAATACGAACCAGGCGAAATCACAGAACATTGTATACCATTGCGTGCATACGGCGCGCTCCGCCATTTGCAATGCTAATGCAATGTTGACGCTTCATTGTTTCTTACTACTTGGATACAGAGCTATCTCTAATGTCCACGTTACACGATTTCAGTTGGCAAAATTGCTAGAGTCGAGGTGACTTGAAATGGATTAGGTTGTAGCCTATTTACGACTTTATTTATTGTATAATTGGCAAAGCACCTGACACCTAAGTCTGCTAACACAATCGATTCATAATCGAACAGTAACCGTATAGTGACTGTCACTTGTGACAGATATCCTATACAATATCTGTCAATAGTGACAGTTACTATGCGGTTTCTGTTCGATTATAAATCGATTGTGTTAGCAGACTTTGTATCGTGCAAACCTAAGCGAAAGTAAGACATGATAGCATTAATGTGATTTGGATTTGAAAACTCAACTCTTAATTTTTCTGATCTTGATTTTTATTGTATCACAGAAATGTTAAAAGTATTCTCCTCTTGTTTTTTAAGATTTCGGCCAGCGAAATAATTTATAAATGTACTCTAAGATTATCAAAAATTCATATATTTTTTTGCAATTAGCAAAAAAAACGAACGGAGAACAAATTTACCGAGCTGTTTACACGAATTGATTTCTTATATTTACGCGAATACAAATAAAATAAAAATATTTTTTTGGGGTCGAGTCACCTTCGTCCGTAGGAGAATTAAGTACCCTCGAGATACCCTACACGTGACCCTGGGTGGTGCCAACCAGGTGACAACTCTACTGGTGGTAGGCTTCGGCCGTGGCTAGTCACCACCCACTGAACAAAGCCATGTCGCCAAGCGGCCTAGCCGTGTTCCAGCATGATGTTCGGTGTTGCCATTCATGGATGGCGGGTCAGATCAGTTGCGCTGCATGTGCCTAGTGAATGTAGCGTCTCTATCTACTGCCGCCTTCCTAGGCAAGTATGCTCCATCGTAGATCTCATCGTCACTTACCATCAGGTGAGATCGAGATCAAATACTTGCCTATAATGTAATAAAAAAAAATAAAATAAAAAAAATAATTTATTAAATTAATTTTATTATATTAAACCGATATTTTGGCTGCTTTACAGCAACCATGGTCACGGGATGACTCGTCGGGAACGTAAAAACGTAATATACACGCGATAAAATCTGTAAAATTAGTTTTATTTCAATGTTTACACGAAGTTAATAAAGTCGAAACGCTACGGAAGACCTCTTTACATGATGCAACTTGTCAACATGAATCATATAAACCGGACATTAGCACAGCTGTAAATATAGAATGGATCTAATATGACTGTGTTGATAAGCACTGGGGCCTAGTGCTATTTTAGTGCGACTGGGATAAGGTCGCGATTTGGGCGTTGGGCATAAAAGATATACAGAGTGTAACATCGAGATGGGTCAGTAAGGCGAGCTCCGAATCTATAAGAAATAGAAAAATATGTTCCAAGGAACTATGTCGAGGATTTTAGAGAAACTGTATTTATAGATATAAAAAAAAACTCATACATGAATCGGGAATCACATCCTAGGACTGATCGCTCATATATCAAGATTTATGATGTCAAAGTGTAGCGTGTGTGCGCGCGTGTCACAAAAAAATCGCGGCCATCACTTTAGCAGTGGAAAAGTGTTTAAAGATTTTTTGCGATACCAAATAGCATCAAATGCGCATACGAAATATCACTAAACTATCGTATTTTATTGAGATCGAACTCCGGACACGTTGTTTATGTAGGTACCTACAACCGACGGCCGTCCGCATGCGTTTAAATTGTATAATTTACTTATACAAATATACTGCATCTGTATTTAGTTATGCACTAATGTGTATTGTAGGATAAATATTGAGTGATAGGAAAGCATTGTTAGGTATTGGGTCTTTGTTCTTGGACATGAGGTCGCATGTTCATTGGGCATCTGTTAACAAGCTGATTCAATCAGTGTAAAAGACGATAGGCTAAGATTAAGATGGATTTCTCTGTCCACAGGTACTTGGTTAAGATAAGTTATCAAAATGGTAACTCTGGTTTCTGACCAATTACTGACACTCCGTTAAGTATGTGTGACACGGTGGGACAAACAATTTGTTTGTAAACAAAACGTATATTGTTTGGTTATTTTTTGCAATACGTCATAACATTCATAGTTTTCGAACTAATCACATTGGCACGGTGCATTCTACCTGGCTGAAAATGAATTCTAGAGCTTGTTTTTATCTTTTCAGTCAGGTTGTTTGTTTAATTTTAATATATTCTTTATAATACTTTTAGTAGTGGAACAAGAAAGAGTTATATAATTATATATTTATTCGCGCATCTCGGGGACGGATTATTAGGCTTAGCTTATAATCCGAGATCAACTAAGCGGATTTTAATGAAATTTAGTAGAGTAATCGTTTATAACAAGATCAACATCTTTCATTTCATTATATAAAAGTTTACCAAAAATAACAAATTTCAGTATGCTTGGTTATTTATTTAAATGTCATTCATGCTAGAATACATAGCATAGAGAATTGGGTTATATTTTAACCATAATGTTAAAGAAAATATTATAAATAGATTTTTGTCGGCTTAGCGCATTTATGTTAGGAAATTTTGCTAATGTTAATATTCAAACACGGGCAAAAATAATAAATTCATATGAATAAGAAAATTCATTTTCTTATTCATATGAATCTGAGGCGATACGATATTCACCGGGGCAAGGTGCCCCGGTGAATATCGTATCATGCTTGGTGAGTGACCCTGCCTCCTGCGCTGAAGGTCCCGGGTTCGAATCCTGGTAGGGACAAACTTTGTGTGATGAGCACGAATGTTTGTACTCAAGTCATGGATGTTTAATATCTTAATAAGTAATATATACTGAGTTCACCCCCAGTCCATTGTACAGTACCCATAATACAAGCGTTGCTTGGTGTGGGACCGTATAGTTGTTGTGTTCGTCTGGCGATATTATAATATTATTATATTTGCACATCTAAGTACATCTATCGCTACTCATTATGATGTGGAGTTATTATCAATTATTGTTTGTCGCATTTTATCATTGAGTGCCATGTAGTAATGATAAATATAGGATCATAGATGTCACTCGCCTCGTGAGGTCATCAGAACATAGGATAGCGTAATCAACATAATTCTCAATTAGTCACGTTCATTACTAGCTAGCGAGTATGCGTTGTAATGCCAGTAACTGGCACGCGATGCAATGGCACAGGAATCTTCATGCGTACTCACCAGTGTTAACGTAAGTATAAAAAATCCATACGGGACAAACAAAGAAACATGTTATATAAAGTCTAACAAAAATATTGATTTCTTATATTTACGCGAATACTACACATTGAAATAAAACCTCAGTCCTCCCGTGACCATGGTTGCTGTAAAGCAGCCGAAACGTCGGGAACGTAAAAACGAAAAATAAACGCGATAAAATCCTTAAAAAATAGTTTAATTTCAATAACAAAAATAGTGTAAAATATTTTAACCGATGAATCAGTAAGTTATATAGATCACGTTGATGTATAAAATAATTGTGTACATAAAGTTTGTTTTTTTTTAAACACGGCGAACCAGTAGCGCTTGGCCGTGCGCTCGGCTTGCTTCTTTTTTTTAATGTCTAATAATTTGATTTATTTCTTTGGGAATGTTATCTTTATATCCTGCTGTTGGGCCTGTTAAAATATTTTAAACTTTTATTGTTATATGTATTAGTACTTTAGTGGTTAAGTACTTCAAGTACAATCCATTTTACGTCCACCATCTCTTTCACACCACAGATTTCATAAATAAGTATGACGGTGACAGCATGTTTTCTCGATGACGTTACGATTACATTAGAAGTTTCTGCTTACCTTACTGACCTTGCTTCTAATCTTAATTTTTCAAAAATAAAAAGCACGTGCTCTACCCAACGGTACATTGTATATACCTACTCACATTTGAGGATTACACATCAAGCAATATTGACATGTATCGCTATTTTGTCATTAGTTAATTAGAATGAGGCGGCTAATTTTGTTAAAACGTATCTAACGGCCGTCGTTTCTCGCTTGTATATCCGTGTGTTAATTAGGGTACCTATATACATACGAACTGATAGTACTAATTGGGCTACTGAGTGTTACTGCACTATATACTGCACTATGTGTAAGTAGTGTAGAAAGATCAGTTGGTTAAAACAAAATGCGAAATGTATTGACTTGATCTAGGTACTTATACAATCATAGATGTCTGGGTGTTATCACTGACTTGGGATCCAGTAATTCATATAATTAAATCCATAACTAAGCGCACCATTGCAAGACTTCAAGGCACAGTAAGCACTTTCTGCATAGATCGGACCGCAAACAACAACTGAATATGAGGGTACCCCAGTTCAGACTGTGACACTAGGATGTCAAACACCTCAGTCCTCCCGTGACCATGGTTGCTGGAAAGCAGTCGAAACGTCGAAAACGGAAAAACATAAAATAAACGCGATAAAATCTTTAAAATAAGTTTTCTTTCAATGAGTAGTATTCGCGTAAATATAAGGAAACAATATGTGGATGTTTCACTGAAAATTTACCAGACATCTTGGGAGAACTTGAAAAGTCAAGTTATACAATTTTATTTATATTTCCTTCTTCTTCTTCTTCTTTCCTTCTTGTTTATGAACACACAATGGTTAATGTCCCATTATTCTTACACATCAAAGAAAGACATTTTTTGGAAAATAAAATAAAATCGACAACTTTACGGTTCAAATTCCCGCCAAAAAAAAATGTCTATCCCGCCTTCATGCAACTGTCATAATCAAAATGTCATCTCATTTCATATTCAAACCAAAAAATAATGTACTGTCTATAGGCTACTGTCCTTACCTACACAACTACTGTCCTTTTGCTATCGCATTCTGTTTTAGGACACAACACAAACACGCGATATAATCGTTCTTCTGTATCGATCTGCTGCCGCCAATAATAGGTATTGATGCGTCTATTATAAGCTCAACTCGGTAGTTGCACTGATGCCTACGTCATTCTGTTGCTTTGTGCAAGCTCAAAATAAATTGAACTTACAAATATAGGCACACACCACGACCTGATTGGCTCAGTTGGTAGTGGCCCTGCTTTCGACGCTAAGGGCTTCGATTGCCGGTTGGGGCAAACATTATAGAGTACAGTATCTAAATAGCAGCCAATATGGTAGAACGCTTGCCTCGGTAGCGAGGCAAGCGTTTAAAACCGCAATGTAAATTAAAACTTCCTCGTAAGTCATCTGTTTTACTCGCATGAGTCGTGTATCACGCGGAGCGTTGAGTTCTGATCGCAAACAATACATTGCGCGCCCAAAAATATAAATATTATTTTTATTGAGTCATGGCTTATACAATTTCTGACTATGACTTTCGACATAATTACTTTCTATAATTTTATTGATGGCATTAAGTGTAAACCATAATCCAAAGTTTTTGTTACCATGCCACTTACACCCGGTATAGAACTCACACAACATTAATTTACCAAGGTTAACGAAACACACTCCACCGCGAGCCTTTTAGAATGGACCTTTAAACCTTCACGAAATGCTTGAAACACATTACCTGTTTAGTGTGGTCACAATTCGGCCAAAATACTTAAGGTACCTCCAGGATCGTGCTACAGGAAAATAAACTTTAAAGCGTCGTAAGAAAGAGTTGTAACAATTAGTAGATTGAGCCTGTCGCACTTAGCGCATTTTCACTACCAGTTGTTGTCAAATCTGATAAACCGCTTTCATAGCCGACTTTACAGCAGTACGTCAAGTGCCAGATTATTTGTAAGCTAACCGTATACTTTATAGTCTACCTTATTTAGACATTTTGTATGTGGTATTGAAAGTTTTAAATACCGTCCGCTAGATGCTCTTTTCAATTATCCATACAAAATGTCTAAATACGGTTGACTATCAAGTATACAGCTCGCACTTGACGTGCTGAAGTTAAAGCGGCGCTCCTAGCTCAACTTTCGTTTAAAAAATTGCCGATAGCTAAGATTATATTATAATGATGCCAATTAAAAATAAATTGCGGATGCTGCGCCGTCGGTGCGAGATCACATTGCGGCTCCGAACGTCAGCCAATTCCAATTTGCATATTTAACGCCTTCGTCACCGCGCGACGGATTATTTTATTTATGAATGGGACCGCCTCGAATAGATTTTTTTACATTTTCCGGTGGAGCTAAATCTGAAACGGGGCTAGTAATTTATGGAGGTATTAACTTTGCCTTGAAGTTATTCGTGACATGTTTTCATGAGTTAAGTATCTGAGTATAGTTGTGTTGTACAGTTTTATAGTTTTCGTATTATGTATATTCCATTTACAATTTCAATAATCGCCCTTATAAAACTATCTGCAGTTTCTATGTAGCTCATAGTATATCAATAAGAAGGGCATTAATACCTACTGTCTTTTTGCTAGTCTGTATCAAATTGTTATTGTTGTTTCATAGACAATTTTTTTTTAATCCATCACCCGACGTTAGAATACTATTCCTAAGCTTACATTAAATATAAGGTCTTAAAATGATGTAATTTCTTATAGGAGTTTTCTTTTAATTTTCCAACCTAGAAGATCTTTTTCAGATTTACTGCGAAGTAGAAGGAGAACTTTAAAATGTAGAGATTAGGAACCTGTCCATATGACTCTACATTTATCACAGATCGATGTATTAAAGGACAATGCTCTCGAGACTATGGACCTCATACCAAGCTACATCAAAATATTGTTATTTATAATCTACAATCAGGGCTCCCTTCTTGTTATTTTTTTTAATCTACTTCAAGGTATTTCTTTGAATTAAAAGCCGAGCATCTAACTCTACCATCTGTCGCGAATGACATTTATTGGAGAAAACGAATGTAACGTACAAAATTAATGTTTACGCTTTACGAATGTAACTTCTAACGCCCCGAAAGAGTGAGTTGATTATAGAACTTTTTATAAGTAGTTTAAATGAAATGTTGTAGTCGAAACTCACATTTTTGGCGAATGGCTGCATAAATAAAAGAAATGAATGACTACCATTTGGATCTTGACTCCTGAGATAAATTGGTACCATATTTGGGCATTGTTATTTTTTTTAACTCTTAAACCAAACTGCCCGTTACGACCAAACTTTTAAAACTTGGAGTCACTTAATGAAAGGTCAATAAAATGTCATATAAATAATATAACCTTTTTTTTAATAGTGAATGATACTTACTGAGTTTGTTCGGAAAACGTATATTCTTAGAAACGGTCGCAACTTCAAACTTTCACTGACTGTGTCTAGGTACACAATTTAGTTCTAAGTACTTATTTTAATTTGTTGCAAATGACTCACAAAAAACTTTGTTAAATTCAATGTTATATTACTAAAAAAATATTTAAACACAACACAGCACTTAAAAAAAATCACAGATAATAAAACATTCCAAATTCAAATTGGTTCTTCATCGCAAAGAAAAAAGTTTATTCGTTCGCGATATTATTTGCATAAGAATCGCGACGCGCGCAGTGCCGTACACTCGCTTGCCGCCACTGAAGTCTGAACTCTGTAGGTGGTTTCTTCACGCATGCGTGGCTAAGGCACCGGCAGAGCTGTATGCATTATTTTTATTTCGCTTTTTACCTGCGCTTTCAATTACAGCTATCTTTTTCTTTTATTTCGTATCCGCGTCACATTTCGTTGAAAAAATAGCTTTAAACATATTATGTTTTTTATGCTACTAGGGACCATAATATAATATGTGTACAGAAAGTGTTTTTTTTTATTGATTGAAAGTTTGATGGTACAGTTGATACCTTTACCAAACGAGTACTTAGCTAAGTTTAATTTCTGTAGTACTTGTTTGCACCATCAGGGGTCCGTTTTTACCATTCTGGTACGGTACTTTATAAAATATACCTATGGGTACTCTAGTAATTATCACATTTTAATTGAGCTTGAACAAGACTACAAGATATCAAAACAACCCTTTCAATTCTGGAACATTAATAATAATAATATCGCCAGACGAACACACCTCCCACCTAAGCAAGGGTTGTATTATGGGTACCGTACAATGGACTGATGGCGAACTCAGTATATAATACTTATTAAGATATTAAACATCCATGACTTGAGTACAAACATTCGTGCTCATCACACAAAGTTTGTTCCTACCAGGATTTGAGCCCGGGACCGCTGGCGTAGAAAGCAGGGTCACTACCAACTGCGCCATTCAGGTCGTCAAAACATTGAAATAATTCATGGGTATGCAACATCTGATGTCAGATAAATTGAGAGATTGCCGCGTTTAATTTGTATAATTTACACCGCAATGAGTTTCAATATGAGATCCATCAAATTTAATAATTATACTTAATGAGCATTCAATTTATCAAATCATTTGGGAATCCTGTAAGCTGTATAATTTATGGGATGGCCTAAATTGTTATGGGTTTCGTTGGACTGTAAATAGATAATTAAACCAGATATTTTTCTGCTTTATTTGCTTTGTTTACGTTGCTTAAATTTTTGGTTCGTTCCAGAATCTGATATTTTTTATTCATATAAACTACCAGCTGTCCCGGCAAACTCCGTACCGCCTCAGAATCAAATGTATGAGAAAATGAATTTCTTGATACTCTATGAAAAATTTAAACAAATCTATCCCACGGGAACCATACATTTTACCGGGATAAAAAGTAGCCTATGTGCTATTCCAGACTATAATCTATCTCTGTGCCAAATTTCATCCAGATCCGTACAGCCGTTCTGGCGTGAAAGAGTAACAAACATCCATCCATCCAAACTTTCACATTTATAATATTAAGTACTAGCTGCTCCCCGCGGTGTTACCCGCGATTAAAAAGTATGTCCTTTTTACCGGGATAAAAAGTAGCCTATGTGCTATTCCAGACTATAATCTATCTCTGTACCAAATTTCATCCAGATCAGTTCAGCCGTTCTGGTGTGATTGAGTAACAAACATCCATCCATCCATCCATCTATCCATCCATCCAAACTTTCACATTTATAATATTAAGTGTAATAAGTATAGATTACAGTACTTATGAATAGGGTAAAATGTCACAAAATGTTACTATGCTGTGGCGGCGTGTGGCGTGGGCGGCGTGGGCGGCGTGGGCCACCGCCCACGGCCTCGTGGTCCGAGGAGCCGCGCGCCTCATACCTATGCAGCTTTCCTTAGCTTCCGTTCTTCTCCATAGGAACGGCATTCCGAACGGGTGGTAAAGTAGTTTTACTATTTTTGTAACTTTTGACGATTCATAAGTACTGTACATAATGGTCTACGTGAATAAAAAATATTCTGATTCTGATTCTTAAATTAAGCAATATATGTATTTTGCTAAGTCCATCCAAAGCCGTGATGCGAGTACAGATTTTATTCATCATAAATGCCACCGGCTACCGAGTATCGTGTAATACTTTTTTAAGAAAAATATTCGATGAACCTGTTCTTACAAAACTGTCCATGGATGAAAATTTTACATTTCCAAAAAAATTGCTTATGTATAAAATCCGACCTGTTGCACCGCCAGAGGGCCCCGGAAAAAAAATATGCTCGTATCAAATTAGATGTTGCTTCGCCACTGATTCTATGCTCTATAGTTTAATTCGAACTTCGAACTTTCTTAAACTCTATCCTTCTTTAAGCACTTGAATAATGTAAGTATTAATCACTTATCAAGGCGTCTTAAATTAGAACTAAGTTAATTTAAACGAGTGCTCCTACACGAATTTGAACAGAGTCATTACTTCGTAGATTACGCTTCCAATGCTAAACAATTATTTATCTTTAACGGGGGCCTATTATCGAAACCGTTCGACATTGTTTCAGTTTGTGAGAAGCATATTTAGGTTAGACCGCGGCCAGGTGATTTAGATCCGGATGCATTCACCTCTGTGAGTAACAGTGACCTTTTTGAATTGGATGGGCCCTTAGCGAGCGCTGTAAGCGTATTTGAAATCCAATCGCGTATTGGTATTTGAATCAAGGTTAAAATTGAGGGCCCTGAACTATGTGAAACTGTTGTTGTGTGTTTTTTAACGCTAGTACTAGAGAGTAGGTACCAGTAACCTTTATGATGAGCAATCCCACTAATATTATAAATGTGAAAGTTTGGATGGATGGATGTTTGTTACCCAATCACGCCAGAACGGCTGAAGGGATCTGGATGAAATTTGGCACAGAGATAGATTATAGTCTGGAATAGCACATAGGCTATTTTATATACCGGTAAATGTACGGTTCCTATGGGATAGCATACGGGAATCGTGTTTTTTCAAACTTAACTTTTTAATGCGGGTAACACCGCGGGGCGCAGCTAGTGAGAAATATATTTTAATTTTAGTAAGTACAGCATAGGAATGAAAAGGTTCACTAGTTTTCAAATTGATTTATTTAACGTTTGCGAGCACGTGTTAACCTTTTCAAACTACGTCTGGAATGTTGGCATTACAGTTCTTGAACGCTTGCAAGCAAAAGTCGTATCTAAGGGGACAAACCATTTTATTCCGCGACTGTACTTTACACACCAAATTGAATAAGTCACAGCGGAATATTATAGCTAGTTGATACATTTACCACAACAACACTAATTCGATTCGATTCTAACTGATTCGATTTGGTATGCTTGGACTCCGCTGGAGGCGCTGTTGTGAAGTATATGGTAAGATCAATCACTCGGTACATGATGCTGTCAGTCCTTTTGATGGTCTACTGTGGTAAATTCCTTGTGGTATAAGACTCCATGAGCAATACTATTTACCCTTTCTATTTGTCTTTGTAATGGATTGCAGAAGCCAGCAGAATGTGAAATCCATATCGCTTGATATGTAAAATAAATATCGAGTGACATGCTAATTTAACCTCATTGTAATAAAATACGTCTCGTGCTGAGTTTCACAAGCTCTTCAATATTGATTGATGATGTACATAATCAATACTTGTACCCGCTTTAGGTTATAAAATATTCCTCGTTCTAGCTAAAAAAACATATTTCAAAAATGCTTATCCTGATCGCGTAAGAGATTTTATCTAGTCACTATATTGTTTTAGAACGAAATCGAGTATTTCAAAATGCCTGATTTTATCATTAAAAAATACAGCATTTTTTCACTATTTCTCTTCCCGTGTTGAAGTTTGATAATTCAAATAGGGTATACTAATATTTCAACCTGAGCTTCTTGAGCGCATTTATCATTATTTGAATTCATAATTTATGTATTTTTTTTTGCAAGAGCACAATTGTCATTTTGCTGGAAATAAAATTGATTTTTCAAAATTGACATACTTGTCGAAATTTTGAGTTATGAAAAGCTGAGACCCAAACTGATCGAATCGATTTCTGAATCAACCTGTACATATTAGTATCATGCTATAAAATAATATCAATTGACCCGATAGCACTTCGAACAAACCCAAATCTAGTAATAGGGGTAGGCTTACGTCATAACGCCTCGGGTTGGGATCGAACACAGTACCTCGTAGCTACAAGAGCGTCCCTCTAACCACTAGGCTATTGACTTTCATCGCTATACTTAACATTTTCAGTTTTATATAAAATTTTATAAAATTCAAAGACTAATAAAATTATTTGTTATCAGTTAATTCAAATAATCTCTCATCTCACTTAATGGGCTTGAAGGAGATCTTAAATCAGGTATCGAGCGAAGTGATCTATAAATTATCCATTGATACAGAATGATCCTAGTTTATAGCTAGGTTTTATGGGTAACTAGCCACTGCGGCCTTATTCACGTGAATTTCGTTTAATGGATATGCTGTAGGATCGACCCCAGATTTTTTTTATCATATCGCCAGACGAACCTGGTGAATTGGTACCGTACAATAGACTGGGGGCGAACCCAGGATATAACACCTAAATATAAATTAAATATCTATGACTCGGGTACAATAATTCGTGCTCAGAACACAAAGTGTGTCCCTCGGAATCGAACCCTGTACCCTAAGTACTTCCAATGTTGATTCGGATTACGAGCTACCACAATGCCAATATTACTTGTCCAGTAGTTTTCCAGTCTTGCGCGTT
Source organism: Pheosia gnoma (assembly GCA_905404115.1). Classification (NCBI taxonomy): domain Eukaryota; kingdom Metazoa; phylum Arthropoda; class Insecta; order Lepidoptera; family Notodontidae; genus Pheosia; species Pheosia gnoma. The sequence continues at coordinate 2,412,937 of FR989916.1, forward strand.
CATACAGACACACCGAGAGAACAACCAAAAAAAAGATGGCGGATTCAGTGTCTTTTGAGTCCACTAAAATTAATTGTAGGTATACAAAAATATTACACGGTACAATCCGATACAGTCTTATTATAAATGTCGTAGCCGCATTATAGAATCCGCTCTTTAACAAAACGGTTAAGCGCTTTACAAAACAGCTCAGTAGGGTAAGCAGGAACATCTAATGTAATAGTGACGTCATCGAGAAAGCACGCTGCCACTGTCATACTTATTTATAAAATCTTTAGTAGGAGACGGATGGAAAGCATAACGTTACCAAAACAGTACGTAAAAAGTATTGTGGTTGATCTACAGTGCTGTAGAACGGCTGTCATCCAGTAGGCGCTTTGTAAATAGACAGATGTATATAGTTTGTGAGCATTAATGCTAAATTATTCGAAACTATGACACGGTCTCCATCTATACTAATCTATACTAATATTATAAATGTGAAAGTTTGGATGGATGGATGGATAGATGGATGGATGTTTGTTACTCTTTCACGCCCGAACGGCTGAACGGATCTGGATGAAATTTGGCACAGAGATAGATTATAGTCTGGAATAGCACATAGGCTACTTTTTATCCCGGTAAAATTTATGGTTCCCGTGGGATAGATGTTTTAATTTTTCATACTTTTTATCGCGGGTAACACCGCCGAGCGCAGCTAGTCTAGTAATATAACTATAATCCTAAACTAAACTAGTGAAATGGCTTGGTCGTCGGTGCCCCGCTTTTACATAGCTTAGTTGTTTTGTAAACCGCCTATACTATAGCCGTTATGTAAAACAGCGGATTCAACAACTCGACTACGACATACAGACAATGACATTAGTTTCAGTGTTTCATTGTGTATAGAAAATAAATTGTGAATAGGCTCCAAGTGTAAAATACATTTAACATCGTAAGTATAAATGAAAAAAAAAACATCGTGGCTATATATAGGTTACATAAAATAACAGCAATTATATAACTTTAATGTGGCAGTCGTTGAGTATTCTTAAAAAAAATGTCGTAGTGGATATTAATTTCGTCATATTCTCAATTTTTGTATCTATTTATTGCCTGTCAGTCAGTCTTTCTGATAGGCATTACGGGAAAAGGCGAAACTTGGCATGGTAATGGCCTATTCATGTATCCCGTATCAATATTTTAGTTTTTGTTTTATCCCGGGAAAATCTGTATTGCCACATCTTAGTATGTTTTGGCTCGAACTGAGCATTTCCCTTAATTGTTTGTTTTTTAAAGACTTGTTTAAAATCCAAAGTATCTGGGAACAATGACGGGTACTTTTATTTCGTCAGCCGTGTATTGACCGACCGTGCAGCCTCGTGAATCTGCCCCGAACATGTACCGCACGTAGCAGCTTCATTTTTAATCTCAGCAATATCTTTACGCGAAGTCATAAACACTCAGGCTGACAAGGACAGATTATAACGCTCAGACGAGGTAACACGAGCATTTGTGTGTGCCTCGCTTGGAAAGGGACACTGGAGCAATACTGGAGCTAAAACCTATTGTATCCTACATGGCTATAAAAAAACAACAGTAAAAAAAGGCCCACTCAGTTTCTTGCCGGATCTTCTCAGTTGAGGTCGTATTCCGATCCGTTCGTAGAATTAAAATAAAATATGTAAAATAACAATTTGTAAATATACGATATAAATAACTGAATAAGTATTTGACTTTAACTATAAGCCTCAGACGAAACATCTACCTACCACCTGAGCGAACAGAGGCAGCCTCGATTTGGCTGAACGGGCACAAGCCGCCGCCTTGCGAGTCTGCTCGGTCATTACAGGGCTTGAAACATTAATGGTATCGCGAATAAAATATAGTTTTCTCCGAACAAATCTCGTCCCTATTACAAACGTAAATAAGTCCATCGCGTAGCCGTCGAAATTACACTGTATAAAAATCCTTGATTCTGAAAATTGCCGTAACACCCACGGAATAAAAGAAATAAAAAAATTAAAGAGTCTTTAAGCCCTTGGAGGGGCGCAAAGCAATTACAGAAGGTTTTAAGAGGCACTTACAATATACCGTCGTTCCTATAGAGTTACCAACCGTTTCCTGTTGGAATGGCAGACTATTTTGAATTTATAAATTCTCTCTCCACACGGACTATACCCGGATCTTTGGAAGACTTGCGCGGGGACATGGGTCCAACACGTAGAGGCCCTTTTTGAGAATTTTAATGTTATGATAGCCACCTGCTGGGGTTAATTGCTGAAAATCATAGCATAAACAGCGAATTGACATAGGCAGGCGGAGGAACTATTGCAGGAATATGGAAAGATAATTGGGACTATGGATTGAGGATTGGATGGCTATGGGATGGGAATATTGGAAGGGTTGCGAATACCTGCCATAATCAACTTTTATCTAATTACTATTGGCAGGTGGCGACTCGCCGCTCTTGAGGTTGGCCACTTAAATAGGCCGTCATATAAGACGATAAGGGGCAACACTTAATTTATAATTTATTATTAAAGTCTGATATTTAGCTAATTGTATTATTTTGAAAACAGACAATACTCTACTGACTGAGTATATGGGATAGCTTTTTTTTTTGACGGGGGGGAAATCTTCTAAAGATACCCGGCCTCTGTGTGGGAGAGGGCCGGGTTATGTGGGATTCTTACCCACTAAAACCCCCCCGGTGGCCGCCTTCGACACATGTTGGAGGGGCTCCGGGATCTCCAAACGGAACGCACCGGTGCCCCTCTTGTGCCTCGCCCCCTCCATATTAAACATTCAAAGAGGTTCAATGCCGAATACTGAAATGAAATTTAAAAAGAGAAATACAAAAAAAAACAAGCCATGAAATTACATGACTACCGTTTGAGAACTAGGCCATTAATGGCGAATCTTAATCTGCGTTTAAAATAAGACCAAGCAGAACAAAACGTCTGCGAATATTCTAACAATTTGTTTACTCCGGTGGCCCTTTAAAACATTACAATTTGCATTTAATCAGCGAATTGCGCGCGCCCCACTTGTAAGCGAGGCCATTACGGTGGAACTTGTGCCTACCGATTGCTTTTCATATTGTACGTTATAAATATTCAATTGTTAGGTATTATTTTTTGGTATTGAAATATAAAAAAATGCATAAATTATTTGCCTACAAATTAAATATTTAACTAAAATAGCTACAATATTTTTATTCTATGTCGCCATTGGAATTGTTTGATATTTTTTTTTAAAGAAATCTCACTAATCTGTTGCGACGATTTCTCAGAGCCATTAGAGGGGCCTATGTAGTGTTGGTATGATTTATGTTTTTACCAGGACATTCCGATTTTCAGTTGGTGTGTAGTGCAGAGAGTTACATTTTTACCGTGCTTAGGTGTGTATTTTATACATGCATTTCCATCTCATCGCCTGGTCCGGTACATTAATAATTATAGCACAAAACAGAGCGAGCAATAAACTATGACAATTTTTTTTATTAATTTAGTGCTAACTACAAGATTTTATTTTTACTAAATTTTATAAAATAAATCACGTCATGTTTTCTCGTTCAAATTTTTCTATAATTTGTGGCAACACTAATCCTAAGTCTTAATGTAGTGGAAACGACGATGGCGATCGTACTGGCGCGTTATCTCTTAAGGAATTCTTTATTCCTTTTTAATCTCAGGGATCGCAATGAGAAATCAAGGACCGACTTGAAGTAAAACAACTGTGAATTTCACACTTTCGTCCGAGGATTCGGGGCGACAGAATTGATGATTCGAAATAAATTGGTAATGAGGAAAGTCTTTACCATATTGCGCTTGCGATAATGGTATTAACAATTACATAATATAATACCAGCCCTATTAATGTCCCACTGTTGGGCACGGGCCTCCCCTCAATGCGAGGGGGATTAGGCCATAGTCCACCACGCTGGTCTGCGGGTTGGCGGACTTCAAGGGGTTCTCTCAAACATGCTGGTTTCCTTGCGATGTTTTCCTTCACCGTTTAGCAAGTGATAATCATGGTTGAAAATGAGATTCGCACATGAAATCCAGAAACCCCAGAGGTGCGAGCCGGGGTTTGAACCTGCGATCCTCGTTACCGACGCAAGCGTTCTACCAACTTGTCCAACTTGTAAAAAAGAAACAAACAAATATACGTAATATTTCCATGCAACGTAAAACACTTGAGTTTTTCTGCGAAACGCAAGCAGAAGAGTCATTTCATTCCATAATGGGTCTGACCTAAATGCATACACGGGAAAATAGTAGCGACGGACTCATTCATTTTACCGTCCAATGCTCTATTTGCTATGCGTGTTATAATAAGGAATTGAGGTTAAGCGGCAGTGCATGTCATATTGATATATAATATTATCAGAACGATATATTATATTATAATACTAGCTGCGCCCTGCGTTGTTACCCGCGCAAAAAATCATGTCGATCCTTTACGCTATGAAAAATTAAAACAAATCTATCCCACGGGAACCATACATTTTACCGGGATAGCCTATGTGCTATTCCAGACTATAATGTATCTCTGTGCCAAATTTCATCCAGATCCGTTCAGCCGTTCTGGCTTGATTGAGTAACAAACATCCATCCATCCATCTATTCATCCATCCAAAGTGTCACATTTATAATATTAGTTTAGATTATCAGAATGATCCCGTTATTACTGGTCTATTGGTAGTTAAACCAAAGAGTTATTTACCCTTTGTCTACACCGACTCGGTTAATAATACCCAAATGAAGGGTCCCACATTAGTTTAACCAAGAATAAAAGAGATTTTAATTTAAATTGAAGATGAGTGAAGAAATATAGTTTAAATTGAAGATGAGTGAAGGAATCGACGGCCCCATTAGCGCAGTTGGTAGTGACCCCGGGTTCACCTCCAGTCCATTGTACGGTACCCATAATACAAGGGTTGCTTAGTGGGGGCCCGTATAGTTGGCGTCTTCGTCTGGCAATATTTATTTATTATATCCATAAAGATGGCTACGATAAGTCAGGCTTGAAAAAAACATGTTATATTATTACATTGAGCTGAATCACATGAAGTCGTGGCAATAGTCTTGTAACCGTAGCATTTGACTGGCTGATAGATAGATAGGAAGATATAGTCCTCTTAGATGCGTATTTTCTGGCCAATAATAGCATTGAATGACATAAGAATAGCGTTAAATATACTCGTACAATTCGTAAATGCCTCATCTATACATATAAATAAAATTGGAGTGTCTGTTTGTAATATTAAAATAACCGCTTTTTACTAAGTGCATTTAGATGTATACACGTTACCTATACCGAAACAACATTTTTTACAATTTTTGTCTGTCTGTCTGTCCGTCTGTCTGTCTGTCTGTCTGTCTGTCTGTTTGTTCCGGCTAATCTCTGAAATGGCTGGACCGATTTTGCCGGGACTTTCACTGGCAGATAGCTGATGTAACAAGGAGTAACTTAGGCTACTTTTATTTTAGAAAAAAAAAGGATCTCACGAAAAAAAATTAAAACCAATGTTGCAGCGCAGCGCCTGATTAAGTTTGATAGCAACAACCTGCAATGCGTCCCGCGGGCTCAGAATGGGCGAGCAGGCTGTTGTCAACGGTTGTCTTTGTTAAATACCACGCGGACGAAGTCGCGGGCAATAGCTAGGTACAAAATATAAAATCAATGATATGAAAGTGTACACATGAAAATATTGCAGAGTGAGGCATGTTTAGTTGAGATCCTTTTCGAATATAATAGCTAGTTTTCTGAGCTCATTTTCAGCTGAAATTCAGCCCAGCTCGGGCTTGTTTACGCGTCCATGAGCGGACAGCTCAATTAGTGTCTCGTCATAAATGCCCATGGTGTTCGGCTAATTTACTCACTAATTGATTATGATACTTGACGCTGCGTGTGAGTGATAATACATACTTGTTTTTGGAAATTTGCAAATGATAGTAGTTTTCTGACGAGACAAATGTTTTATGATATGATTGTATTATGGATGTATTGAATCTTAGAAGTAGGTATATAGGACTGAATGGTCGAATTAATTTAATTCGTCTCTCAAATTCGATAAATATTGATGGTTTTTTTCTGCGATCTTTCTATTTTCTCTAGTACCTATTAAATCTTTATATTTATTAAAATGAACTTGTGCTGCTTCAGTGCATTTGTAATCAGTATGTGAAGGCAGATTTTTGATATAAATATAAAAAAAAAAATGTTTGTTCCCAAAAAAAAAGACAATATGTTTTTTGTGTTTTTTTTTTATTGGTGTTTTAAAATTGTGACTTCAAATAATTATCACAAATGCGCTATAGAAGCGCAGGCTCAAGGTTAAGTATACTCATTCTGAATCATCTTCACAAAAAATCAAGCCAATTTTTGAAGTACGCGTTTACTACACCCATCGGCTTAGTTTTTTGTGCTTCAATATGTTATTGCAACACTTCGTCTTATATTATCGACTAAGGTGTAAAAAATGGTGTAAAATATTTTAACGCATGAAATCGTAAGTTATATGGACCACGTTGATGTATAAAATAATTGTGTAAATGCAGTTTGATTCTAAACAAGGCAAACCAGTAGCGAGGCCATGCTCTCAGTAAAGGTTGGCATGTTTTTAATGTCTAATTAATTTGATTTATTCTTTGTTAATAAAGGAACGAAAAGTAGAGTAAACAAAGCAGGGCGTCAAAATAGTGCATAAAACTAATTCTGATATCTGAAAATAGACAACACTGTTTTTTATGAACAGGGATTTGTGTTCCACAAGGCACGAAAATATAAGCGAAGGCTAAGCTATTTTATTTTGGATTCTATGATCGCACAAGTAGGGTCAATATTTGAATTACCAATAACAATCATTTGTACATGAAAGCAATGGATTATGCATTACCGGGCTGCATTGCTTTGTTTGTGTACTATAAAGCCCGCAACCCGTTCAGCAGACAGATTATCTGGCACTAAGGTTAATTAATTGCTGTTGCGGCTAGAAACAGCTGCACCAGTGGCGGGTAACTTATATTTTTTTATTACGTCCTTTAGATTGCCCGGACTGGTCCCGGTCTGTTAGAGTATTGACTATAAACTTTGTGAACAGGGACTTATAAATAACCTAAGCCATGATTAGTGCTAGCAGCCAGTCAATCAGGAAAATACTTACTCATTATAAATGAAAAGCGATGCTTGGAAATAATAATGGGTTAGCTTTTCGTATAACCTAACCTAACACACACACACACACACACAAACACACACAATGTGAGCGATATTTTTTTTTTTTTATAATTATTTTTTATTCCTATTTTCTTATGTAATTCCATAGTTTAAGACCAATTTATGTAGTTGTTTATTGGAGCAATTTACGCTAAGTCTTGATGATTGCAAGAGGTGGGCGCTGACACTGCGACACAGTTTGATAACTTTGCAGATGTCAACGTTTTTTCGTTAATGTCCTGTTCCTAATAAATTTATTATTATTATTAACCTTTGGGTTATTTATAATACCAACATATCATACAGTCAACGGTACTAAACGTGTTAAGCTTAAGTTAACTGTTTAAACATACAAAGCAAGCGAAAAATATCTTTTATACTTGATATCGACGAATATACTGAAATGCAAATGAGGGCACGTTTCAGACTGTTTGACGAGATCTCTGACGATTCACCGTACAAGGAAAATAATACTCTATAGAAAATCGATAAAGTTTAGTTTAGTTTGACAGGTCACATTTACTGTAGGCGTTAAATTATCTTGGGATAGTAATTCACAATCTTTCTTGGTCTGTAGAGATGGTAAGTTTGAATGCGAATAAAAAAAGTTAGGGCCGTGAAAAATATTTCCTCGGTTCGCGGCGAGTATTAGATTATTTTATTTATCAGAAATATTTATTTATATTTCGTATTTCTTTGACATCGATTAGAACTATTTATATAAAAAAACAAAACAAAAAACTAGCAGGTATCCAAAATTCCTATGACTGAAGTTCTTAAAACTATACCTATGCTATTAATCTATTATATTTATATTTATGATTTGCTAGTATCAAGGGCGCTACAAATTTTCAAGCTGATTACAAACTTGAGTCGCTCATAAATTATAATCTAACAAAATATTAAAGTTACGATAGGCCGATTCTCTCCCAATACTTTGTGTGCAGACAAAATGCCTCTAGTGTCGAAAACCTTGCGAATAGAGTGCGCAATCTCTCCGAGAGTCGAGAGTTAGTCGATAGCCTTTGAAAATCAAATGCGGTGGGACGAATTCTTTTAACTATTTAACAGCTTTTTCTGGTCTCATGTTACGAGTTCTGTGTAGAGCAGAGAGTATAAAGGTTCGCAAATAATAGGACTTTTGGGGTAGTAAACTGGAATTGGCAGGGGCTTGGTTATCATTGTAACAGAAATGATCCATCCATTATCTGGAAGAAGTCTGCAGCTGAACCCTGCATAGCCCTCCCAATATTCTTCACACTTATATACGTAGCATGTAGAGTGTGCGCCTCGCATGGCAACACACTGGAGGTTAGCTTTTTAGCTTTTTTTTACAAAATGGCTTTTAAAAAAAAAGTCAAGTCCGCTGAATTTCTTGCCGGATCTTCTCAGTTGAGGTCGCGTTCCGCTCTGATTGTAGAGTTAAGAAAAAAAGTGTTCATGACTACTTGTAGGTCCCCGTAGGCCTATACGAAATAAACGATTTGACTTTGATGTTCACTTCACGATCAACCGTAACTATGCCATCCACAGGCTTACTGCGACGCGTGTGATATTATACCGTCCACCTTGTGAGGTCGGTCGCCATTCTAAAACTGTTCTGCTCTAACGGCGATCGGTTCTTTGAGCTATGTATCCATTGCGACTTTTACTTTGTATTCTTATGGTTGTGTCGGTGAAGATTCGTCAACGGATTTCCTTATTTTTGGTTCTATAGCGAAAACAACTGACGACGCAGTAAGTAAGTGTTTGGTTCTCGATTATTCTAATTTAAATTATTTAGGGCCCATTTTTTTAAAGCGTCACATAATCTTCATTCTTGAAATGAATGTGACTTTTTGACATATACTATATGGAAAAACTTTTTAATATTATTTGGAGAATAAATTTTATCTGATGATTGAAAAATCGGCCCTAAAGGAAGCTAAATTGGATCAGACATTTTTCAGCTACCTAATTTTGCAACAAACACAATAATTTTTCACAAAATGGCAAATATAATTTCGTACTATTCCTTTTTCACAAGATTCAGAAGTTAGCAGTTTTCAGGCTATCAATAGGTAATGGAGTTTCAGAGGTTTTCTAAAAATAACGAGCCATTACTGTAACTAATGGGTTTTAGGGTCACTGGTTTTTTATTGAAACTACGTATATCGACTCTTCATGTCGAGTATATGATGGTTTAGATGTTAGAGTATTGCAGTACATGTTATAACAGCGATTTTGACGCATGGACTTGATTTTTTTCCTGTCCCGGGGAATACAGTTCTTTCCCAGGATAATAAATAAACGACCCAGTAAATAAGTTAGCTATCCCCATTCCAATTTTTATAAATTTTAATACATGTTTTCTGCTATCCAGTGGGAACCCATCCATTGCCCGGGATAATAAGTATAATTGAGTGATCCAATAATTTCATACATTTTACATATACCAAGTGGAAACGTGCAGCGTTACTGATAAATGTATGAAAACATTTGATAAGTATTTGAATACGTTTAAAACTTATACTAAGGGCCCTGCACACGACGGAAAAAGGAAACTTGTTTAATATAAACTCCGCGCAACGCAAATTGGCTAGCGAATGTAAAGTTTCCAATATTGCAACAATTTCATCTTCAGTGCCTTTGATGTGCAGCCTTTCTTATTGAATAGACAGGCAGTCTCGGAAATAAAAATATAAAACAAAATAAAAATAATATGTTGAGTAGAAGCGACAATAACCGTGGCGATATTAGTTTTGTCTGTTTTCACAAATTTAAAATACTAACCTGGTTATAAGCTATCAACATGCCAAATTTAATTAAAATCCGCTTATTTTAAGATATAGTTTTTTGGCTTCGAGATGTCGTCCTTCAATTTCCGGAACAAAAAGTATCCTATATCATGATCCGAGCTATAAGCCATTACGATAGTAAATTCCATCAAAATCCGTTCAGTAGTTTGTGTAAGAATATTGGGCGTAAAGGCTCTCCAAATAAGTTTACAAGCTTCTCTAAAAATCGATACACTAATTTATAAAGACAATAAATCACGGGATCTACCAACCTATCAACACCTTATGTAATACCTATTATTAGAGTACCAATGTAGAAAAAAAAGCTTTTACCTTTTATTTTTAGAGGTGCAGGGTAATAGGGTTTGGTAGAGTAAGTCCTAATGAGATTGAAATATAGATCAGACTATTCTATACTTAATTATGTTCTATGGAGCCACGCTGCCAAATATCACGGGCCGTATGCACTCACTCACATATAGTTTGCTCTTTTATTGCATATACGCCGCATTGTGGCCAACTCTACATGAACAGGGTTGACTCTATTTGAAAAAAAATAAACGCATATTATGAATCTCTATTTAAATTTTTAGAGGTGTAGAGAAAGGGCATAAATATAGAGGTGGTAATCGCTGTATTTTTTTTTGCTAGACGCTGATCTGGCTTCTTGTTTGTGTACAGACTACCTAGTAGTACCACTTTAAAATACAAATCCCATTCATGGTGTGCTCATGCATCAAGACCAAAATAATTTATGCTTATATATTTTTACATATAATCCCCCATCAAAGTGAGCTTCATAATAAAAATATCGCCATAGCCATAAAAGCACTAAAATTTATTTGAATTTTAATTATTTTTCCCGAAGAAGTATTGGAATATTTTTTTAGATAACTTTATGACCCGGAATTTGTTAAAAAAATCACGACGGGACTTACTAGAATATGGTGTAATCTATAAAACCCAATACTGATTTTGATACAACCTGGTACAGCAGGCCATAGTTATTAAAGGCTATTTAAGTACAAAATCAAGGTCAATCACGAGATTACATTTAAAACTTTATTTTCAGAATTTTCCTTCTAATTATGACACATCATACCATCTTTTTTCTCAAGATTGTGACGTCATTTTCTCAATGTATACGAGTAAGAGGCAACCCTAATCATACAGTATTTATTGCAGCCATCACATGCACGGATGCAGTCGTAAACACCCCGTAGTTACTTGCAAATGTCTTGCAAGATTGGCTACAGCAGGATGTATGGCTACTGTTAATGTATGAGTTACTTTTAGCGTGTGATGTGGCTGTATAGATGGATGGTAATTAACTAATTGGCTATTATCCTTGAGTGGCGTTTGGAGAAATCATAATCGTATTCCCTTTGTCGGCGGTCGGGTAAATATGCAAGGTGTTCCGATATAAGAAGGTACTTAAAATTATTATTTTCAATATTTATTGAATTATTGAAATAAAACATGGTCACGGGAGGACTGAGGTGGTTGACGTCCTAGTGTTATAGTTTGAACTGTGACCATGGTCCCTGTAAAGCAGCCGAAACGTCGGGATCTTAAAAAAACGTATAATACGTGATAAACACGCAAGATTCGTTTCATTTGAATGAGTAGTACCCGCGTAAATACAAGAAATCAATATGACTCTATTACGTTAAAAAATATTGTCATTACTTCTGCTGGGAATGTTTTGGAGAATTTTCTAGTCTGAAGTATTGCTCTATTTTCCCATAAGGACTTTGGGGCGAAGGCTTCTTAGTACATCGGTTCGTTTGTATGTAGCCTGCTCTGCTGTCAATTTTTTCAGGACACCCCAAGGCCAATGGCATGGCGTAACGATAATAGCCGCGTCGGCTTAACGTGCTCTCCGAAGCATGATCTCAACTCCTTCGGTTAAACTCGTTTTACATTTCGTCACCTAACTATTTACAAACGGCTCACGAACCCTCTGTAAAACGTTTGTGTTAAATTAAAGCTATAGAAACGCGATACACAGTTCGACCCTGAAAGCTCAAGTATTTAATTTAGACATTTTGTCTGTCTGTCGCTATTTAATTTATTCGTAATTCCTGAGCTCCTCGAAATCTAATAATCTAAAGAAATTCAAGCTATCTAAATTATAAATGAGATTGTCGATAACTTATCCCTTTGGTCTACGACTGGTGTTTCAGCGAAGAGCAACTAATGTAACGACATGTATTAGAACACTACTGCCCCATCGCAACATAAAAAAATTATCTCTATACAAACTTTGATCCAGATCTGACGCCCTTAGGGACGAATTTCTACCTTAGTGCACCTCTAGAGTGCTCAAGAAATATATTCTCCAAATTTCAAATTACTAGGTCCACCGGTTTGAGCTGTATGTAGTCTGTCTGTTAGTCAATGTTAAGAATGGTATTAACCGACGAATCATAGGAGCTGGTTCTTAATTTGACATGTATATTTTTAAATAGATGTTCACAAATTGGTCGTCTGTCACGTAAATATAAGCACCCTTACTATGTATAAATTCATTTTGAAGTTTTATAATTGTGTAACAACATTATTCTAGCCTCCTTTTACGTTAACTTCACAAGTCAATGCTCAGTCATAATTACGCGATCCACATTCTGTATTTTGAAGGGATTCTTCAAGCGTCTTGTCGGTATCAAGTGCGTTCCCAATTTGCGCCTCGGCTGTGGCACGTAGCAGAGCGAGAGGGAGGCACACCTTGCTACTCGGCTCACGTCCGATCGAGGGCCCAATCAAATTATATAGAACTGACTCGATTTTGCTTAGACACGGCGCGGTCCAAGTTAAAAAAGGGTGATAAAAACATTATACCGCCAGATGAGTACACCAACGGTATGGTTCTATACTACTACTACGTTCAAATGGACTGGGGCGAACCCATAATATAATCACTTGATATATATATTAAACGTCCACGACTCGGGTAAATAAATGCGTGCTCGTAAAACCATCAATTTAGCTACAACTCTACCACCCGTTCGGAATGCCGCTCTTCTCCATAGGAACGGCATTCCGAACGGGTGGTGAAGTTGTAGCTTAGCATTTCGTAACTATTTTGACGATTCATAACTACTACTTTACTTAATGGTTTAAAGGAATAAAAAAAACTGATTCTGATTTTGTAAAAAGGTTGCGCTTGTATCACAGTTTATCTTTGCACCCGAACAGCGGTTTCTAACGATAACTGGCAGTCAAGCATACGTTTTTTTATATGAGTCTGCCGCGTTATGTAACTCCGTTTGAAAAACCTTTTCAAATCGTACCTCAGGTACGTGCAGCATGTTCGGATAATTTATTCGGATTCGGCTTTAAGAGTATGCCTCAACTCGCTGCGGGCAGTTATAAAACTCAAGGTATCATGTGAATTCGCAATCTTAAAACTGATTTGTGTAATAATGTAATTGATGTAAATGCGGTCTCTGAAAATAGTCGACTTATTTATCAGTATGTCAGTTGCTAGAATATTCGTAAGGTAACTATATAGCTTATAGTTTACGTAATTGGACACATTTTACGCCAAATTTAACAGCGCCTTTGCAACTAAATATGAGGGTACCCCAGTTCTAACTATGATACTAGGACGTCTAACACCTCAGTCATCCCGTAACCATGGTTGCTGTAAAGCAGCCAAAACGTCGAGAACGTTAAATAGATAAAATAAACGCGATAAAATCCTTAGAATTAATTTTATTTCAAGGGATCATACCGGTTTCATCATATGGAACCCGGCATACATATTAATTATTTTTTAATATTTATTCATAATATTGTCAAGACAGCTACTTGCATAGCTTTCTTAAAAGTAAATCAACATTCCTCTAACTCAAAGTTTGCATAAAAGCTAACAATTCTTGAAGTAAACAAAACATCAATAAACAGTCTTCATAATAACCCAAGTTTTTGTGAGCGAAGCGTTTGTTTATAAGGCTTGCATTCCAACTGATACGTAGAGTGTTGGACAAACTTTAGAAATCTCGTAGCGAAAGCTCGCACTGTGTTTCGAATGCCGCGGGTTTCTTTTGTGTGATGGAGATGGAGACGAGTGCAAAAATAGTCTTGAGGGTACAATGAGTGCGAACCGTTCGCGTAACACTTTTATTCCTACCTGTACTAAGGAGGTACAGGTAGGAATAGATGTTTTAGCTTTGCATTCTTTATGCTTATTCATTGACACTCCTCTTGGGAAATGTTAACTTTACTTTTGTTTGCTATATTCTTTTGGTTTGCTGCAGGTATTTTGTTATAATATTTAATGTTAAAAATCTGACCAAATGCGTGTCGGGTTATGCAGAGGGTAGGGTTATATAGTTACACTAACAAAAGCAATAAAAAATCAAAAACCAAAAAAAAAAAAGTTGTTTTCCAGTTTATTTCCGTCTCCAATTATTGATGGAAATTATGCAGTTATTGCAAAATTACCTCATCGTTCACCTCTCAAATTATCATAATATTATTCGCAATTCATTTGAAATTCTCTTGACTTTGTGGTACCTATAAGTATTTTTTTTTGGAACAATTAAAATTCTAAGTCACGTGTTGGGTTGGCAAAAACGCTTTCGCCTTCGAAAATTGTCGAAGAATATTAATTCGGCAGCATTAATATTATAAGTAAATGCTAATTCCCGTGTAATACATTAAGTATTCAGTTTATTAGCGCTGAGTTCGGTGACAGACAGGCGCGGAATAACAGGGGCCTGTAATTTCTCTTAATTGTCCTTGACTCGCTGTTTCGTTTATTTAAAGTGCTTTTTGCTGCTGCAAAGTATTTCAAAGTTGAAGTGGCAGTGGGCGGGGCACATAGCTCAAAGAACCGATGGCCGTTGGGGCAGAAAGGTTCTAGAATGGCGATCACGAGCCGATAGATTTAGTCTAGGATGGCCTTCCACAAGGTGGACCGATGATATCACACGCGTCGCAGGAACCGGTGGATGCTGTGGAAGTCATTGGTGGAGGCCTATGTCAAGCAGTGGACGTCTTTCGACTGATGCGTGGATTAAAGTGCTTATATTTTGTTATAGCATTTGCTGTGAGGCCGCAGCAGGAGGAGTGATAGCCAAGTTGTGTGTTATGTGCGAATCTCATTTTCAACCACGATTATCACTTGCTAAACGGTGAATGAAAACATCGTGAGGAATCCTGCATATTTGAGATAACCCCTCGAAAGATGTGTGAAGTCCGCCAACCCGCACTGGGCCAGCGTGGTGGACTATGCCCTAATCCCCTTCGTATTGAGGGGAGGCCCGTGCCCAGCAGTGGGACATTAAAAAGGGCTGGTATTATTATTTATTTATTATGGTCTCGACAGTTTTGGCTACAACCCAACAAGTGGAACAACTAGTAAACGGTAGATTGAACTGAACTATTTTTTTTCTGAATCTATTTCGACCAATCACAATGACGACTTCAATATTATACGACCCAATAAGACGATAGGATTTTGGCTAGACTACATGGCACCGTCTTCAGACTATCCTTGTCTGGAGTACCAATGTTACTCGCTTTGCCAAAACTTAATTTCTATGGCTGTTGTGTTCAAATACAAAAGAGCTTTTCAATCAAGAATTATACAAGTGATTGTATGTAGGCTTAGTTTTTGTGCTTGTTTATTGGAACTGTTATGATAATGTAATGTCACTCTAGCTATAAATACTTTTTTGTGGATGATCCTGCTGCGCTTCGGCTGTCGCGAAGCAAATGGCAATGAAAGTAAGCGTTTTTCTCAAGCGAGCACTGTTAAGTCAGTCTGGGTACGCCATTTTCATATCATCATGTCACATCCATTATTTTATTTATAATGTGTATTTATTGAATGTTTTATTGCTATTAATTACTTGACATTGGCAAAATACCCGCTAAGTTGTGGGTGAGGCCATTTGCATATCCATTTTATTTCATCGCATTTCATTTCGTGAAAAAAGAAGAAGTCGGTCTGGTCACGAGTCTAGCTGTCAATAGCATGAAAAATAATCAAAACAATTTTTCGGGAATTAACATTTCCGCGAATCGATAAGCGGCACAATATCCGCTTTCGACGCTATCTGCAAATACTCAGGCATAAAGATACCTATGCACGAGTAACGTGCAATGTAAATACGACCGTGAGCATCGAATTCATAGATATGGAAATAGCATTTATTTTTCTATACATTATGTATGTATAGAAAAATAAATAAAATTGGAGTGTCTGTTTGTAATATTAAAACAACCGCTTTCTACTAAGTGCATTTGGATGTATACTCGGTACCTATACCGAAACAACATTTTTTACAATTTTTGTCTGTCTGTCTGTCCGTCTGTCTGTCTGTCTGTCTGTTTGTTCCGGGTAATCTCTGAAATGGCTGGACCAATTTTGACGGGACTTTCACTGGCAGATAGCTGGTGTAACAAGGAGTAACTTAGGCTACTTTTATTTTAGAAAAAATAATAGGATCTCACGAAAAAAAATTAAAACCAATGTTGCAGCGCTGCGCCTGATTAAGGTTGATAGCAACAACCTGCAATGCGTCCCGCGGGCTCAGAACGCGCGAGTAGTCTGTTCCCAATGGTTGTGTCTTTGTTAAATACCACGCGGACGAAGTCGCGGGTAACAGCTAGTTTCTAAATAGATATGTATGAGTCACCGCCCAGCCTCGCAAGCGTGGCTTGGGCGCATGCCTCGTGCAGGACGGCTGTAAGGATGTTAGATTCTAGGGCGCGGGCGAGGCAGTAGGAGCGCTTGCCTTGATCGAGCCACGTACTGTATAAGCAAAGAGGCAGTGTCACGAGGCAACTCAGTCAGTCAGTGCGGCCAGGCTAAATTCTGTAAAGCAACCATATACTCTGATGCATGCTCTATCTGATCCAATTCTACTTCTCCTCTTCTATGCCTGGGATAACATAGCGCAGGGCATCTGGCATATGGCAGAATATACCACATTCCACACCACCACCACCATAGGTAGCTAATGCTACATCAGTAATTTCTAATAATAGGCTATCATACAAATATAATAATACCAGCCCTTTTTTATGTCCCACTGTTGGGCACGAGCCTCCCCTCGATGCGAGGGGGATTAGGCCATAGTCCACCACGCTGGCCCAATGCAGGTTGGCATCATACAAATGAATATATTAAAATACCGAACTGCAAAAAAAAATCCATAATTCTAAAGAGAAAATTATTCGCAGCTCTGTAACAGTCAATCACCGTTCAATATTGCCATCCGTCCGTCGCTTCCCGCGCTCACGAGGGTGACGGGGACAACACGACTACGACACGGGACGACACGACTGCGACACGACATGACGCCGATGGATCGGAAATTAATTTGCCAATCTTTTGAAATTGGTAGTTGATTCGCCATTTTCATCTTTTCATGTCATCATCCATTATTTTATTTATAATAATATGTATTTATTTAATGTGTTATTGCATTAATTACTTGACATTGGCAAAATACCCGCTAAGTTGTGGGTGAGGCCATTTTCATATCCATTTTATTTCATTGCATTTCCTTTTAAGAAGAGAAGAAGAAATTGGTACAAATAGGTACGGGTCATTTGAACAGATAACTTAATATTATTATCTTTGCATGGATTTTGTGGGTGTTTTGTAATACTAGAAGAACTTATATTAAGTGAAAGATAAAATCCTGTTGTTTTTCTAATGATAAGATCGCAATAACAAAAGGTCAAATATCCAATTAGGTACCTTAAATGACAATTTCGCTTATACGTAGGAGTCTCTATGAAATGATATTATAAAAATATTGGATAAAGGCCTGTTTTAGATTGTAATGATAAACCCTACCCACAACTTATTTGATAGAATGTGTATAGGGCATCTATCAAATAAGTAATAGATAGAGATACAGTAAGAAAGCTTACCCCAGTTTTACAATGCGGTTTCATGTTTTAATTAATTGTCATTTTAATAATAAGAAAATTATGATAGCAGAACTTCTATCACCGGCATTTATTTTGACTGACACGCCTAGTATTAGACTGAAAAAAAAAATACAACCGAATTGAGAACCTCCTCCTTTTTGAAGTCAGAAAAAGTGTTACTAAAAGTGTCCAATTCTTGACAGATAATAATGCATTCAATATAGACTTGTTAATTTTCAAACATTTATTCACATTTTCCGATTATTATAAGCATGTCAAGTGCAAGATCATTCGTAAGCTAACCTTATACTTTATAGTCTACCGTATTTAGACATTTTGTATGAAGAATTGAATGTTTTGAATACCGTCCGCTAGAGGCGCTGTTCGATTCTCCATAAAAAATGTCTAAATACGGTAGACTATGAAGTATACGGTTAGCTTACGAATAATCTCGCACTTGACGTACTGAAATCCGTTCGACTTAAACGGCGTACACCCCAAAAATTGCGGAATATGAAACTTGAATTCTTAAATAAAAGTTACTTATTCTCTCCCTGCCCTGCCTGCTTCGTCGGTGCCGTCACGGGAGAAATTAAATTCGGCCATCGCGCCAACTGAGACCATGCAGATGCGAACCATTTGTGGCGTAAGCGATTTTTAATAGTAGATACTTTGTTATTTCTAAAAGAAAACTAAGGATAGCTGCGTTCATATTTATTGTTTACTAGCTGCGTCCCACGGTGTTACCCGCGATTTAAAAGTATGTGCTTATTACCGGGATAAAAAGTAGCCTATGTGCTATTCCAAACTATAATCTATCTCCGTGCCAAATTTCGCATATAAAATCCGGTTATATCAGAGGTTCGAGCCGAGATTTGGTAGTGGTCGTCTTTCGGGTGGTGGTTTTGGGGACGGTTCTACTCCTTAGAAATGGCATTCCAAACGAGTGGTAAAGCTGTAGCTTAGCATTATGTGATATTTTTGACGATTCAAAAGTATTGGCTAAGAATGGTTTACAAAAAAAAATATGATTCGATGAATTGATTGATTGATTGGTGAATTGATGATAGGCTTTGGTGCTACGGCATGCTACGACTCTTTTTTTAGTAAACTTCACTCACCATTTTTGGGGCATTCGTCGCGCCAACATAAACCGTATAAGAAAAGTTGAAATTACTTTTCGACCGTCAAGTACATCCTTACAGTATCTTAATATGTAACGAAATTCGGCCGCAGCATCTCATGCAAATATGGACCATTATAACCTAAACGGTTTTTAATGCCGACCAAATGCATTGTTTAATATCACGTCGTTAAGCGTTTCCTACACTGTAATGGTGGAGTCATGTTCTAATATAATAAGAAGAAAAAGGGTTTCAGATTGCGTAACCTCTTTTTAAAATATATTTTGTAGCTTTGAAAGCAATCTATTTTTTCGGATTTTATCGCGTTTATTTTATGTTTTTACGTTCCCGGCGTTCCGGCAGCTTTACAGCAACGATGGTCACGGGAGGATCATGGCCATGGTTGTTTCATGTCAATATGTAGTTTTCGCGTAAATATACTGACTGTAACGAATTTATAATGATCTTCCAATTTCGGTATCACTATTCGTTTTACCGAGTACATACGAGGAAAGCCGAGTATGAGGAGTATGCTTAGCATAAAAGAAATAAGGTATTGTTTTTCGTTGGAGTCTTGTATTGGAGCTATTATCATATTGTTGGTAAGTAATCTGTATTCTGAGTATACTTATATTTACTTGGAAAAGATATGGCTAACGACGCAACAAAATAAGATTTCTTAGAATCTTCTCTGTCTGATTTGACGTTGGTCCTATAAGTAAAATAAATATAGAATATGTTAAATTTCACACTAAACAACCAAACCTTTACATCTACATGTAACTAACGTATGTAGATTGAAATAATTATTCTTATTAATGAACGAGAAACAAAAGAAGGTTCTCAATTCAATATATGCATTCGTGTTTTTTTATGTTTTACAACGCGTACGTTTTTTTGACTGTGTTCCAATTTTATTGATACCCTGTCAGCTCTAAAACAAAACAAATAGCTATTAATAATGTTATAAGCGTCGTTAAAATAATCGTTTCTAAACAATATATACTGTAGCAGTAACAGGTGGAGTGACGAAAGAAAAAATATTTGTCGGGATATTTCCCTGAGGTGCACAATAAAACGTACGAAACAACATTGTTATGATCTAAAGAAGCCTTTATGTTAGTCTCTAGTGATAGTACAAGCTGTGGCGGATGGCGTATCGTATATCCATGTTATGATATCGTATTGATCGATATAATACTCTGTATGAGACTAGATTTCTCCGTATTGCAAAAAAAAAACGAGATGTATTATAGCAGTGGCGTATCAACACTACGTATCTCGACTCTGGTGATCATGAAAATATGGATACGATTATAATCTATATAATAATAATCAATTGCTGTTCGTTTGTCTCACTCGAGAACGGCTGGGCCGATTTAGCTGATTTTGGTTTTGAAATGTTTGTCGTAGTCCAGGGAAGATTTAAGCGGTGAGAAAATATGGAAATGTTGCAAGGAAGAAAAAAAGTCTTTATTGTGCTCTATTTTTCTGACTGTCAGTTGGTTTGTCGAACGTCAGTTTTAATGTCGTTAGGATAGGTGATACGAAGTACAGCGGTTCAACTAGTATATAATATAACCATACATACAGTTATACATTACGTATGTCAATGGAGTCAGAATCATGTGAGTTTCCACCCATTGTTGCCAGCCATCTCCATACTTGACAACTTGGCACTTGGTTCAAACGCAGCATGGCGGCATGTTCAAAGAAAGCACAGTGTAGATAGGCACATTTAGCAGAAAACAGAATAACAAAGTACTATAAAGGTAAGAAACCACCGAACTTCCCGAACTGCGTAACGAGCTGAGTTACATAAGTATTTTTTGTTTCATTTCGATCGACGAATTATAGCCACCGTTTCGCTTTCGGAATAATAACACTACTGGGTTTAGGGAAAATGTTTCATGGATGTAGAGAATGGGTAAAGTTTTCGAAAAACTGTCGTACAATAAAAAAAAAACTCGGTAAGCGCGAAACGATTATTATTGTTTGGTTGTATGCTATCATAATGAAAGAAGAATACATCCCCCATTTCAATAGCGGTTTTAATCCATTTACTGTGAAATTAGAAAGAGATTTTATAGAGAAATTTACCATGTTAAGCCATTGCAGGTATGGTTATTTAAACTTTCTATACAGTTTAATTACAAACACATAGTAACTACAACAACTATAATATTATTTATTCCTCATGCGTTAAAGCATTGTACTAACTGACCGCGCTGCCTCACGAGCCGGCCTTGGGCACATATAGTGCTTTTCAGGTTCAATATTTATCCAGAAAATCAGTCTACATAAATGCAGTTGGGTTGACAACGATCCAAATAATCTGTTGATTACAGAGCTCAGGCGAGGCAGCGCGACCATTTTCTTAAGCCTTCATCTATAATCCATCATGGTCATTATTTTTTTTTACAATATGTATTTATTTATTAATATTACATGCCATTGCTATTAGGTACTTGAAATTGGCAAAATACCTACGGTTAGGTGGTTGAAACCATCAATCAAAGGCCAACACGATGACGTATTTCTTTGTAAATAAAAGAAAGCCTCGCGAGGCTACGCTCTGAGTCAGTACACGGCTAATTGTTCATGAATATTTTTATTCCCTTTTTTTCTATTTTCTTCCAAGGATCAAGATCCTCAGCTCCGTCTGTAAATATACATAGCAATGTTCAAAATTATAATAAGTCACAATAATTCTTTAAGATTCTACGATTAGCTCAAATATAGATTATACGTAAGTGATAATTCTCAAAAGTATTCCTCATTCACTATACTCACTCTAATTGATGATGGAAGTTGAAGAAGCCAGAGATAAAAGTTTATCCAGAGTGGCTTTTAAATGTGAAATCCCTTCGTTGCCAGCAGGCGCATGAATTATTGATAGCGGCTCGCAATACACTCGGGCGACAATTGAATTAAATTTCCTTACTTTTAACCAACGAAAAAACAAAAGAGGTTATCAGTTCGACGCGTGTAGTTTTTTGTATCCTGTATAGGGTGCAAAAATAATACACTGAGAAAAATATCTTGCATGATTACGAATAATTTATAAGGTATTCTGCAAATTTTTATCCGTATTCCTGTTCAAAAAGGACCAAGAGTTGTTACGGACACTTTGTGCGTAAATAATAACAATTTAACATGAATTGGCTTCACCAATAAACATCAGAATGAAATCCAATCATTACGTTCACGTTAACTAGTAGTTGTAAAACGTAAATCGAACCCGACGGAACGATATGTCAACATGTTCATGCTAGATTTTCGGTTGTCTAAATTAGATATCATTCTTCATGTTTATATTTTATGTAGCACGGAGTCATTTTTCTCAGTGTAGTGTGGAATATTTTAAGAGGACCAAAAAGTCGTACATCGTCTGCACATATAGCATAATATCCTCCTTGATACTGAAGTTATTTTTGCACGAAATGCATACAAGATAGGCTCGGTTCAATTTAACCTAGAATGGGACGAAGAAGCGGCAATATGCAGTCAGGTGTAAAAGTAATCGCTTAAAGTGGTTCCCGAGCTCAAAGAAAGCCGCACAATTAGGCTACCAATGTTAAGGCGACGTTTCCGAATTACGAAAAGGATCGTCATCTTAAGGTCGACTTTTGCTTGCAAAAATCCAAGACCCCTAATGCCAACATTCCAGTTGCAAGAACAGTACTGCCAATATTTTAATAAATGATATGCGTTTACTATAGAATCTATGGAATAATGATCTCGGGGACCCAGATATATTGCTCCCAAGTGTAGTACTTACCAGTACGTACCAGTGCGCCTAGCCAAAATTCAATCGTATCTTCATCAAGCGAGCATGCTATCCCTGTCATTCTTATTTATGAAATCCACGTTGCGAATGGGAAACACGCTTTGAAAAACGTTGCGCTATGTAAATTTTTTTATTATGTTGAGTTTCAGTCCATTACGTTTATGCTATACTGTGTAATTTTACGTCAAGTGCGATTATTCGTAAGCTAACCGTATACTTCATAGTCTACTGTATTTAAACATTCTGTATGGAGAATTGAAAGTTTTAAATACCGTCCGCTAGAGGCGCTTTTTAACTCTCCATACAAAATGTCTAAATGCGGTGGACTATGAAGTATACAGTTAGCTCGCACATGGAGTGCTGGTGACAAATAGACAGTAATTAATTCAACGCAAAACCTAATAAGGTTTGTAACGTCAGTTGAAATTAAAACCTATTTGAGCTATAAAACAACTTCGCCTTAACACAAAGTTGCGAGATTCATTACTCAGACGAAACCATACACCACTTAGAAAACGTACATAACGTACACGTATATGGTAAACTCCAGCCAGAACTCTATTAACATAATAGGAGAACATAAAGTCGGTGGAAATTTTGGTTACATGGTATGCAGGTTCAAACTTAGGTCCGCACGATCTTCGAATTCCATGTCGAAACCTTTTCAATAATGTATTGAGTATTGAACAAGATTCCAATGATAAAATTCAATGGTTATACATTAAAGGTAGACTTCGGCAGCTCGCTGGGCCAGTGCGGACTACGCCTCGAATTCCCTCTCGTTGAAGAGGATTTGGGGCGGTATAGTGGCAATATGTGAGATTAACATTGAGATAGTTACTGGCGATAAGGTTTGTGCTGTACTTCCATCGTGTAAATTGTATTGGCGCCAGTCCAAGCCTGTCGCGTCATGTCATAAATTCTCATCATCAGAATCATCTTGTATACCTCATACCCCACACTTGGACGTCGTTAATGGAGGGGGGGGGGGGAGCTCCTCTGATCTTTGCTAATCGTTTACGTTGCGGTCTCAGCGTGGTAAATGAGCTAGTTACCTATCTCTAAGTTTGACTTGCTAATTCCCCTATCTACCATCTGGGACACAGAATATTGTTTATCTTTTGAACAGTCAAATGTTTTGTGTGATCCTATGAACCCTAATAATTCTCTTAAATACAATTTAATGTGGATTGTGGTTTATAATAGACTAATCCAGAATCCATTCGGCGAACTATGTTGACAGCTCTATATTATGCATAAAATTTATCACAAGACCTCATTTCGATCCTGGGCGGAAACAATCCTTTTGATACTGGTTAAGAACTCTATTCACGTGAGGCGAATATCCCTATTTATTCTTAAAATACAATCTGAAATCACCCTAAATCCATTCTATGATAGCAATAATTAACACAAGAGTTGCTGTTACCCGACTGCACAAACAACTATTACAAAGCTATCAATTTAAATCGAAATCGATCGAATTAATCGACTTTAAATCCAAACTTTAACTACAAACAAACGCTCGCCTTTAAACAAGAGTAGGTTCAAAACCCGTCCGGCTCTTAATATAAGCTTAAGTCTATTTCCACACTGAAATAGACTCCCTTTAATACCATAATTGCCATTGGAAATTAAGCCAGACGCTATACGGCTAAAAATGTATTATGCTTTAACAGCTGACATGACCTTTCGTATGGTAATTGAGCTGAATAATTTTAGGTGAGGACACATTTTTGTGACAAGCCTCTCGTGTCGCGAAATTTCACCAAAAGATTTGTGGCCACTAAATGACAAATGAATTGGTGAATATTGTCTATAGGTAGGCATTTTTTGTAGCTCTATAAAGAAATACTTTTTTTTATATTATTCTTTAGCATATTGTTTTTTTTATATTTACGCGAATACTACACATTGAAGTAAAACTAATCTTACGGATTTTATCAAATCCATTTAATTAATATGATTAAATCCAAAACCAAGCGCACCATTGCAAGACCTCGAGACACTGTGAGCACTTTCTGTGTACATCGGACCGCAAGCAACAACTAAATATGAGGGTACCCCGGTTCAAACTATGACACTAGGACGTCAACCACCTCAGTCCTCCCGTGACCATGGTTGCTGTAAAGCAGCCGCAACGTCGGGAACGTAAAAAAGTATAATAAACGCGATAAAATCCGTAAGATTAGTTTTACTTCAATGTTATTCTGTAGCTTTTGATATTTAATATTGCCGCTCCCCTAATGCACTCCACTAAGCTCGTTTTTTCAGCTGTCTGCATCCAGTTTCAGTTATCACAGTTAAAATGCTTCCCTTCCCAAATTTTATTTTATTTCCAGTGCTCGTAATTATAAAAAGCTGGTCAGAGCTTCGAGTGCTTTTCTTGGAAGCAAAACGTGTACTGTGGGGTAAGCAATACGTCAAGTGCGAGATTGTTCTTAAGCTAACCGTATACCTTATAGTCTACCGTATTCAGACATTATATATATAGAGAATTGAAAGTTGTAAGACTTGACTTCGAAGTTATACACTAGACATTACAACCATTATAATTTCCTTTTTTGAGTTATTTTTACATGTTTTTCACACCGGGCGCAGGTAACATTGGGATAGCATGTTGAGGCGCCATATTTCATCCGTAATTATAGCTTGCTATGAACGCTAAAAGATCGTTTTGAAACTAATCATTTTCAATACCTATGTAATGTTTTGGGGATAAATTATACATAAAAAAAGTTATTCATTAAGCTACCTACTTATCAAAGTGTTGAACTGGATTATGGACTTGGTACCTTACCATTTCATGAAAATCCGCTAAGCATTTTTCCTGTGATGCATGGTTAGATAGGCAAAAATCCATTAATATGTGTGTACGGCTACGTTTAATAAGTATGTAGGGAATAGTTTTGATATTGACCAAGTACCAAAACGTATAATACCAAAGGATATTATAATCACAGGCTTACCCACAACTCAGCTGAAATCAATCAGTCCTAACGTGTAAAAAAAAGTCAAAATAAAAAGAATGTGAACCACAATTTTCATAAATATCTTATTGTGTGCATTTCGCATGCGCAGAATCGCCATCTTTTCTCATTTTATGGGATGCGACCATACTAGTGTGGGAGTTTATAGTCAGTGTTACATAAATCATACAAAATAGGTTAGTTTAAGTATCAACTACAAAGCAAAGTAACAACAAATCACAGAACTGTTTCGAGTTCTAAGCGCGTGTCCCGACAAGTTCTTATGGTATCCTCCGTCCTGTCATTTTGTTGCTGCCACACCAAACCAGGACAAGCGTGAGCCGTCGCGAAAAAGTCTTAACGCCATAAAGTCAAAGTCTAATCGTTTATTTCGTATAGGCCTACGGGGGCACTTACAAATTGTCATTATTTTTTTTTTCTTAACTCTTCAACCGGATCGGAACGCGACCTCAACTGAGAAGATCCGGCAAGAAACTCAGCGGGCTTGTTTTTTTTTTTAAATCCATTATTTTTACAAAAAAAAAATAAGTAAGCTCCATTGAGTTGCCATGCGAGGCGCACACACGCTGCACTTTAACATTATAAATATTAATATTTTAGTGATCAGTCCCTACTTTATCATCCCACACTAGTATTCATTGGGCTCCTGGTCTTCATTCCTCCCTTCAGCGCTGATTTTCAGCCAAACATTTTCGGCCATATCATTCCACAATCACTGACTATCAAATGTGGCAGCCCCAATGATGGCGCCATCGAAAATAGTTTATACTCACTGGAATGTTTTATCGCGATGGACGGCGATTTCACCGAAGGGCTCGTAAAATATATTCGGACGGAAGATAGATACTGCTCTCTATCTAAGATAAATACTGCTCTATATTACATCGAGATTTTTATAACATGTCTATGCGTTGGCTTCTAGTGGTGTGATTATTTTGCACGTCCGTGGTTTTGTTTGAGGAAAAATAAGGACTTAGTATATATATGTGGTAACAAAACGTTGGTTTTATTTATAATTCTTATTTACATATTGATTTTTTATATTTACGCGAATACTACACATTGAAATAAAACTACTCTTACGGATTTCATCGCGTTTATTCTACGTTTTTTACGTTCCCGACGTTTCGGCTGCATTACAGCAACCATGGTATCGAAATTCTTACTTCACATAGTGCTTACAAATTTAATGTGCTAAACAATTCCAGGTTCCAGCCTTAGTATATCCTTTCTGAATCACCATGTAAAAAATATTTTAGCAATGGCAGTAAGCTTAACTCAATTATATTAAAATAGGTAGCAGAAACGCACGTGTCACGGCAGAGTAGCGACTCACCTATCATCACAGAACCCATCAGTCCCTCTTGTAACAATAAGCTATAAATATATTTTTCTCAAAAAATAAGCCATCAATCCACCGGACCGTAGCTAAGTGCACGAATGATACATTGCATTCACCTTACCACAAAGAAAACACATTTCACGTATCTCGTGTTTTTCTGGGACGCGGTCCCAAATAAACAAAGGAATGCTATAAATCTAAGGGTACAAAACTGCGTCAAACTTATACACAAGTTTGATTAATCTTCAACCCTTGTTGAGTGTGTGGTGCTCTTTTGTTAGGGTCTACAAACACTGGGCAGTGGCGGGGTGAAATATTGTGCAACTTTTTTGCGACGATGCGAAATAACCTCAAAATAATACTATCTTAGTTAAACTAAAATTAGTCCTGTGTGAGCATAGATCCAATGCGATATTTGGTCGACTAACTTCCTTCTCCTTCCGTCAATCAGCCGACAGACGTCCACTGTTGGACATAGGCCTCCCTCAATGCCGAGGCCTCAATAACTCACTGGGCCCAACTTAAAATGGCGGACTTTACGTAACATTTGAGAAGTTCACGATAGTTGCATTCAGTTAAGAAAGTATAGACTAGAAAATGAGATCTTATTGTATCCATCTTTATCGGGTTCTTTATTATCAATAATGTAAGATAACAATTCAAACTTTGCCTAGCACGGAATTTTATCCGGGCAATTTAACCCTATTTTCCTCAGCATCTTATAAATACACAAAAAGCTCCAAAAAGGAAACTACACAAAATCCACACAATTGTCGTACGCAGCCCGAATACGAAACAATGTACGGACACCTTAGTTTTATTTATCCCAAACTTGTCTAGTTTCTGAGTTTCGAGTGGCATAGTAATGAAGGCAGGCGCCCGCTTCTTTGGGTGAGATTAATATGTGGGTTGTGTGCATTGTAATTTAGACTTGAGGGTGTTGTAAAGAAGATACATTTTTTTTTTTTTTTTTTTTATTACATTGTAGGCAAGTATTTGATCTCGATCTCACCTGATGGTAAGTGACGATGAGATCTACGATGGAGCATACTTGCCTAGGTAGGAAGGCGGCAGTAGATAGAGACGCTACATTCACTAGGCACATGCAGCGCAACTGATCTGACCCGCCATCCATGATTTTAAGATGGTTTATAAAAAGCTATAATAAGTTAAGACGTTAACTCCTTCTGAGGTGTAACACTTTTTTTAACAGCAGAATTACCACAAACTAGGTAATGCATTTGGTTACTCAATTAGTGAGAAAAGGATATTGTTACAGGATGCAATTTCCGAAAAGTAGCGCAGAATAAAATAAATAATAATAATATCGCCAGACAAATACACCAACTATACGGGCTTACACTAAGTACCGCTTGTATAATGGGTACCGTACAATGGACTGGGGGCGAACCCAGTATTAATTACTTATATAGATATTAAACATCCATGATTCGGCTACAAACATTCGTGCTCATCACATAAAGTCTGTTCCTACCAGGATTCAAACACGAGACCCTCCGCGTAGAAGGAGGGCACTACTCACTGACCTAATCATGTCGGAAATATACTTACTACTCGTATAAACTTTAAACATTCATTGTAACTAAAATATTACAAATAAATAACTGGTCCAATCTTATCAACTTTTGCGTGTATTCTTTGTTTCATGTTTATTTTTTCAAATATCACCATAATATCAGCAACAATTAATTACCCATTCCTCTTTGTGAAGCCCGTCTTCTGCAGCCACGATTATACTATATCGACTTCATAAACACTAAAATTAATATGCGAAGATTCTCATTAAAGTAAATTTCCTCGTTTTATACAATACAATTACGCCCACACATCGCTTTCAAAGTTGATTAAAAGTGAAACGGAGCTCCGGGCTGTATCCTCGAGGCTCGATCTTCACAGATCGTGCTTCTAAAGCGATTGTGCTAATTATCGTCTGTCACATTTTCCTTGTATAGATAGAACGTAAATGTTAAAAATGTACCGACATACCCTCTGGTTAGGAGAGCCTTCAGAGACGAACTTCGACTTATATTTTATTTAAAAAATAGACACTTTGAGTACCATTTAATTACAATTTTACAACGTATTATTTCTACTATAAAACTGATGTGGCAGACGGACAGACGGACATAATCGCACCATAAGGGTGCATTTTGGTACGGAACCCTGTGTGTAGTGTGTAATAAAACAAATTATACGGATTTTATAGCGTTATTTTATGTTTTTTTTTACGTTCCCGACGTGTCGGCTTCTTTACAGCAACCATGGTCACAGGACTGAGGTGTTATACGTCCTAAAGTCATACTTAGAACTGGGGTACCCTCATATTTAGTTGTAGTTTGCCGTTTGATCTAGGCAGAAAGCGCTCACAGTGTCTTGAGGTCGCGATATAACCCGTATTATTTAATTAGTCTCATTTCAACGTGTAGTATTCGCGTAAATATGAGAAATCAATAGCACAGTGGGAGTCATTGTAAAAAATCATTTACAAACACATTAGCCCAGAGACACTAAACCCGTTAAAGAAAAAGCAATAAAACTAGAAACATAACAATATTTCACGAACCAACGCGTCAAGAGTACGAAAATACACCCAAATATACTAGAAAAATACGATGTTATATATGAAAAAACCCTCTCACCAAAACTAACAAGGACTCGGAATATGAATGCTTTATGGTACTTATGTGTAGTACCTACATGTTTTTCCACATCCTCGACTCAGATGGAAAAGTCTTCAGACGAAGTGCGTAACGTAATGTTATGTTACTTTTGAATGTCTGCGTAATCTCGTAAGATGTTTTGTTTTTCGTAAGACGGGAATTATAAATGAGAATATCGCGAGACGAACACACCATGTATACGGTCCCACACTAAGCAACGCTTGTGTTATGGGTACCGTACAATTGACTGAGGGCGAACTCAGTATTTACGAGTATATTGAAATAAAACAAATTTTAAGGATTTTATCGCGTTTATATTTTGATTTTTAAGTTCCCGACGTTTAGGCTGCTTTACAGCAGCCATGGTCACGTGAGGACTGCGGTGGTTGACGTCCTAGTGTCATAGTTTGACCGGGGTACCCTCATATTTGGTTGTTGCTTGCGGTCCGATCTACGCAGAAAGAGCTCACTATGTCTTGAGGTCTTGCAATGGTGCGCTTGGTTTTGCCAAGGCGCACCATTGCGAGTCGTAGTAAAAGTTATAACTACAATATATTACAGCACGATTAATAAATAAAAAGAAAAGTAATAATCTGTTACGCAATCCATCAACTTATTTTTCTCCCGTTCATTCTGATACTACTTTTCCAATATTACTTCTGAATAGTTATTTATCCCATGACTACATTAATAAATTGATTCGGTGGCGCGTCGCGACGCCCTCGGGAAAGAGGCGCCGACGCGTCTCTGGTTACTAAAGGCGGCGACTTGGCAAAATGTCATATTTCGTGGACCATTGCAGAGGACTGGGGTATTTGTCAGGGCAAACGGGTGACCTATGATGCCCTTAAAAGTATTAAGACAGAGCATACATTGTTATAAAAATGGATAGGTATATGTTTTTTGTTATTGCTTTTGCAGCAAGTACATCAATCGTTCCGGAGTTTATTATTACTCAATAAAATTCCTGTTATTTTTAACATTTAGGTACTGAAATAAATCAAATAACATTAAATACAGCATTTTCTTGACATTTTTGACACAAGGTTTCATAGCAATTTTTACTCCTTACTTCCCACACAATCAAACTCACAATAAAAAAACGATGTTTTTTACATAATGACCGGGTTCAATTCCCGATTCACATATGACCTTTTTGAAAATCTATGAATACAGTTTTTGACAGATTAGTGTTAAACAGAAATCAACTGCAACTTTAGCATTGTTTCTCGTAACTCATGATTTGTGTTCCTGAGTACCTAGTATAGCTACCTAGTACCTAGTTGACATGGCTACAGGGCCCCACGTCTGCTAACAGAATCGATTAATAATCGAACAGCAACCGCATATTACCTACTAGTTTCAGGGCCCGGAGTCTGCTAACACAATCGATTAATAATCGAACAGCAACCGCATAGTAACTGTCACTTTTGACAGATATTGTATGGGATATCTGTCAAAAGTGACAGTTACTATGCGGTTGCTGTTCGATTATAGATCGTTTGTGTTAGCAGACTCGGGGCCCTGAACCTTCGTACGTAACCCTACCCGGACTTGGTAAGTCTTTATAACCACCGCGTAAAGAGCCTTCTTACTTCGGTGGTACGGTACACTTTAAGTTTTTTCGTTCGTCTAGTCGACAAACACGAAGATATTTCACGTCGCTTATCTACGTCGCTGTTTGCCAGATGCCTTTAAAATATATGTTTGTTTAGCCTTACAGCCAGCAATGGATTTATTGTGTTCCATTTACAGAATTACCTCCATGTTGCGACTCTTTTTCAGGTGATAAACATTTTGTATCATAAAAGGAATCCCAGATTTTCTGTGAATGTTGTAAAAGGTGACCGAAGGATTGAAATTCTTGCATGGTCATCGTTTCGAAATAAAACTAATTTAAGGATTCTATCGCGTTTATTGTATGTTTTTTACGTTTCCGACGTTTCGGTCACGGGAGGACCATGGTTGCTGTAAAGCATAATTCATCAACATTTGTTAATTTCTTAAAATGCTTTGTAACGGCATTGTGAATGGATTGCGACTTCAGTGAGCTGACAGTTAGTCTACCGTGACTATCATGGTATTGATAGTGACTGCTTAGATCCATCAAACTATAGCAACCGAACGTAAATATTTTTTTTTTTATTACATTATAGGCAAGTATTTGATCTCGATCTCACCTGATGGTAAGTGACAATGAGATCTACGATGGAGCATACTTGCCTAGGTAGGAAGGCGGCAGGAGATAGAGACGCTACATTCACTAGGCACATGCAGCGCAACTGAACTGACCCGCCATCCATGAATGGCAGCACCGAACATCATGCCGGAACACGGCTAGGCCGCTTGGCGACATGGCTTTGTTCAGTGGGTGGTGACTAGCCACGGCCGAAGCCTACCACCAGTAGAGTTGTCACCTGGTTGGCACCACCCAGGGTCACGTGTAGGGTATCTCGAGGGTACTTAATTCTCCTACGGACGAAGGTGACTCGACCCCAAATATTACACTTCGAGCTTTAGAAAGAGACTATCGACTATAGGCAAGAATGAAAGAGACGACGCTATATAAAGTTGAAACTTTTTCTATTGCCGTTAGTTAATATTTACGGCCGGATACTGTACATCCTGTACATTAAATCATCTGATAGGTGGTCTTCAGTAGACGGGCACCAATCCCTAGCGCTCAACAAGCAACTTTCAGTTGAAATATTCTGCATGAAAATTGTATCATACCGTCCACAACTCCACCTAAATGTTATTAACCTCAAAGTCATCCACTCAGACTGTTATTTAACTTGGCAGGTAAATTTGATACAACTGTGACATTGGCGGCCAAAAATTATGTAGATTAAAGTTTCCCCAAATTCCATCAACAACTTCAGTTATTGATTCTCGTTACCACTAAGACCTCAAACAGACAGCGTTCCGAGATTGTGTTTGGCGTTCTTTACCGCCGGCTATTAATGCGAGCGCTGTGAAACTGTAGTGTAATAGTGCGAGATTATTCGTAGGCAAACTGTATAGTTTATAGTTGACATATCTAGACACATTGGATGGCAAATTGAACAGCGCCTCTAGCGGACAGTATATAAAACTTTCAATTCTCTATACAATGTGTCTAAATACGTAAACTATAAAGTACACGGTTAGCTTGACGTGCAGAAACTCCTAATGTGATCGTAACGTCATCGAGAAATCATGCTGTCCCTGTCATACTTATTTATGAAATCAGTGGCGCGAGAGGGATGGAAGATATTACGTCACCGAAACGGTACTAAAAAAGGATTGTGCTTTAGGTACTGAATCCCATACATTTTGAAAAATGCGGAACGTTAGTAGCAAAACGCAGTGTTCTTAACGCGAACTATGGGTTGGGGATCTAATACGAGGCTACTAAGTACTACCAGGTCAGCGGGTAAAGAGGCCGTCCGTCAAGCGGGAGATCTCAGGTTTAATTTCCACAACCAAAGAGGATTCAGCAAGGTGTCACTAAACGCACGAGTTCCTGTCTGCCAAAGTGTCAAGGAAAAAAAAATTGGTGTCTCTACAATATTCGTCTTTATACCCACCGCGCCCTACTTGCAACGTCGGTAGAACGCGGTGCCAATTGGCACCAGGGAATCCGTAAAATCATGTTTTTTGATGAATGTAGTCTTTACAAACTTCTGATTGACCTTTTAATATATTTTACAGAACTTTTATTGGGCCTTATACGGTGTTAACCTCGCCTCCCGCAAAAATTGGTAATATTCATTTAGTAGTTAGGTTCGTAAAGAAAATAATACTTGTCATCTCTAGTTTCAAAATGCTTTCTACCCACCGCTGAGTCTATCACCAGCACTTAGCTTCCATTGAGACGACTTCAAAGTGATATTTTTGTAATTTTGAAGATTTGGATTATTTTTAATAAATGCCTTGTATATTATTCAGTATGGTAAACTGTCTTCTACACAATGTTGTTGGCCCATGCTCCTTTCGATCTCATATAACGTTATATTCCATTACTTATTCAGGGCACAGAGCACATACGTTCTCTTTGCGTCTACTTTTCGCCGATATTTACAATTCATGAGTTATGTTGACACGTTTTCGTGTGGAAAAACCTGCGGGTTCAATTTTGGAATAATAAAAATGGTGAAAATATGTATTTTAGCTTTTGTTTGCATTGAAATATTATATCCTCGTTCGGTTGCAATGGTGTAAGCTGACATATAAGCACTTATCTCCTTCACAATTCGAGGAAAATGTTCATCCATTCATAATGGCATTAGGTACAAAGTATGTGGGGCTGTATATGGGGTGATTATATTACACGAATGTAACTTGTTATTTGTTATACCGTGAATAATTAAGTAATGAAGTCAAGATCTAGCTTGTGAACTTATTCAATGGAATGACATAACAACGAAAATAAAAATACAAAACGAAATTAGTGTCACAGAAAGAACACTGGACACAAAAGTAATGGAAAATTAAAAACCTTCGCACAAAACTGAAGGCCACCTTTATAACAACACAAAGAATTTACGCGTAATTATATGGCCCGAATATCAGAGTGTATTCCGAGATTGAGCTCTCTCAGACCATCATTTCCATTCGTCGGACAGCCGCTAAAAGTCTGGAGTGGTTGATTAGAATTTTCTCATTTTATTAACAAAAAAAATAAGATATTCTTCCTCTTCTGAATCCAAAGTAGGTATGAAATAAGTTTTTAAGGGAATCCTATCAAGCCGTATATTTTCATCGATGTATCCGTATCGGCTATAAAATAAATAATAAATTTCGCCAGACGACCACACCAACTACTACTACCCACACTAAGCAACGCTTGTATTATGGGTACCGTACAATGGACTGGGGGCGAACCCAGTATATAATACTTATATAATATAGATATTTAACATCCATTAATCGGGTACAAACATTCGTGCTCATTACACATACTTTGTCCCTACCAGGATTCGGACCCGGAGCCCACAGCACAGAAAGCAGGGTCACTACCCACCCACTGAGGTCTCTTCATTTGACAAAACCATGTCAGGATAAAATGAAACTATGTATTTTTAAGAAAACACCCTTACAAAACATGCAAAACCTACATTATGAATGAAAGAAAAATAATATGTTACTATTTGTAATATATTTAAATAAATTTGTAAAACTTCATAGCTGTTAAGAAATCAATAAATCTTCACACTCTTTTCCACACCTACCTAAAAAAATATTGTCGTGTCGGTAAATTATTATCCGCGATGAAAACGGTAATTTTCATGAGCCATTACACGAAACGAGCGGTTGGCTGTTATCGGAATAAATGCTATTAGCTAGACACGTTACGCACTGTAAGGGAACCCATTCAAGAGAAGACACAAATATTGATTTCTTATATTTACGTGAAAACTACACATTGAAATAAAACAAATTTAACGGATGTTATCGCGTTTATTTTATGTTTTTACGTTCCCGACGTTTCGGCTGCTGTACAGCAACCATGGTCACGGGAGGACTGATGTGTTTGACGTTCTAGTGTCATAGTTTGAACTAGGGTACCCTCATATTTAATTGTTGTTTGCGGTCCGATCTATGCAGAAAGTGCTCACAGTGTCTTGAGGTCTTGCAATGGTGCGCTTGGTTTTGGATTTAATTATATTAATTACTGGATCTGAAGTCGGTAGTAGCGCCCAGCAATCTTCCCTATTGAAATTATGGTATTTCTTTATTTCAATAGCCATAAAAATCATCCAAACTTAATCAGTTTTATTACAGAAGACTTAAAATTGGCCCATTCATATTAAAAAAATAAAACTGTGTTTTTATTACCTAAGAGGCAGGGAAATTATGAAAATACCGAATCATCATCATAATATAAATAAAACGCACTAACATTATGGAATTTTAATTTTAACCCCAGATTTCATCGTCGACAGCTGTGGAATACGGCAACAAAGTAGGTTATAATTTATAATTTGGTATTATTATATACGCACGCAAAGGGTATGACTATCATTAATATAAAAAAATACAACCAACTTAAGAACCTCCTTCTTTTTGAAGTCGGTTAAGAAGAGAAACAGTTAGTATGTTTATTATATACCTTGTCGGACCATGAGTGGCATGCTTTACCCTATGAACAGGGCGTGATTCTCATCAAATATACATAGTATAGGAAACCTGTGTTTACAAGTATTCACTGGAGTATACTAAGTTTTTGAAATAAGTATCTTAGTAATATTACTAAGATACACTATATACACTATTTATATACTATATTTGTCTGGAGTAACTTTATTTTATACAACGATGGGGAGGATCGCAAGTGCCTATATAAATTAGCGGGACAATGCAAAATTGAACTACCGATACTATACGATGCAGTAAATAAAGCATTGGAAAACAATAAATAAATAAACATCGCGAAACGAACACATCAACCATACGGTCCCACACTAAGCGACGCTTGTATTATGGACTGGGGGCAAACCATCCGTGCTCGTCACACAAAGTTTGTTCCTACCAGGATTCGAACCCGGGACCCTAGGCACAGAAAGCAGGGTCACTACCAACTGCGCTAATCAGGTCGTCAATACTAGAGCATTTTGTAGCAGGAACTGACAAGCCCTTATTTCTGTACTGTTTCCATCCTACGACAGAGGCAAGGTGAACTACTTAGGGAGCGTTCAAGTATTACGTAACGAATTGGGGGGGGGGGGGGGGGGTTTCTGAAACGCCCCCCTCCCGCCCCTGTAACGCTTTTACAGGGGCGAGAGGGGGGCTTTGAACTACGCGTTACGTGAACGGTCGCGTAGAGACTTTACGTTTTACTAGGGGAAGAGGGGGGGTAAAGAAAAAGGTTACGGCACGTTACATAGGAGGGGAGGGGGGGTCAAAAATCTCCAAAAATTGCGTTACGTAATACTTGAACGCTCCCTTACCTATCCTTACGTACGTTTACATATGCGCATACTAAGGCCACACAGACACGTGAAAACTCAGATATACTGTTATAAACTCATTTGGCCACTCCGAACCACACAATTACTTCCGTAACGGAGAACACGTACTTTTGCCTACACGCTATTAACTGCCTCTGAGTTTAAACCGAGTTTACCTTTCAGGTAACAAAAATAACTTCATTAGTGGAATTGAACATAAACCAATTTCAAACCAACCAACAGTTTTTGGGGTCGAGTCACCTTCGTCCGTAGGAGAATTAAGTACCCTCGAGATACCCTACACGTGACCCTGGGTGGTGCCAACCAGGTGACAACTCTACTGGTGGTAGGCTTCGGCCGTGGCTAGTCACCACCCACTGAACAAAGCCATGTCGCCAAGCGGCCTAGCCGTGTTCCGGCATGATGTTCGGTGTTGCCATTCATGGATGGCGGGTCAGATCAGTTGCGCTGCATGAGCCTAGTGAATGTAGCGTCTCTTATCTACTGCCGCCTTCCTACCTAGGCAAGTATGCTCCATCGTAGATCTCATCGTCACTTACCATCAGGTGAGATCGAGATCAAATACTTGCCTATAAAGTATAAAAAAAAAAAAAAAAAAAAAACCATATAATAATGATCCGGAAAATATGAAATCTATTGAAATAAAACATTTTTTTTCGGATTTTATCGCGTTTATTTTATGTTTTTACGTTCTCGACGTTTCGGCTGCTTTACAGCAAACATGATCACATCAAAAGTCGGAAACGTAAAGACATAAAATAAGCGCTATAAAATCCGAAAAAAATTGTTTTATTGCAATGTGTGGTACTCGCGTAAATGTAAGAAATCAATATATTATGAAATCTACCTAATAATGTGTATCAAAAATTAGCTGCAACAAAAAATCTCATTAGACATCCAACAATTTGGGGTAAACAAGCAACGTCTACCCACAGAGCTCAAAATGAGAGGTATTTACTACGAAACATGTGTAATAATGCGAACCTTTATTTACCGACCACCGCAACCAGCTAGTTTCGGGGGAATATTTTGTTAAACACAGGGCAGTGTTGACTGACATTATTGTTTATAAATATAATACTAGATGTGTTACGATGTGTATATATCCAAGTTGGTAGAAAGTTTGCCTCGGTAACGATGATCGCAGGTTCAAACCCCGGCTCGCACCTCTGGGATTTCTGAATTTCATGTGCGAATCTCATTTTTAACCATGGTTATCACTTGTTAAACGGTGAAGGAAAACCTCGCGAGGAAATCTGCCGGTCTGAGAAAACCCCTGAAAATAGTGTGAAGTCCGCAAATCCGCATATCTATCTATCCATCCTAATCCCCCTCACATTGAGGAGAGGCCCGAGCCCAACAGTGGGACATTAAAAGTGCTGGTATCTATACTTACTTAATATTATAAATGTGAAAGTTTGGATGGATGGATGGATGGATGGATAGATGGATGGATGTTTGTTACTCTTTCACGCCCGAACGGCTGAACGGATCTGGATGAAATTTGGCACAGAGATAGATTATGGTCTGGAATAGCACATAGGCTACTTATTATCCCGGTAAAATGTATGGTTCCCGTGGGATAGATGTTTTAATTTTTCATACTTTTTATCGCGGCTAACACCGCCGGGCGCAGCTAGTTATTATATATATGCTGTGTACGTATTTTAACAAACAATTGCGATATTAAAATACTTTATTAAATCTTTATTGTACCTATAGGTACGTCAAAAACATTGAAAAAATATGTCATAGTGAAATAAAACTATTTTTAAGGATTTTATCGCGTTTATTTCGTCGGGAACGTAAAAACGAAAAATAAACGCGAAAAAATCCTTAAAAATAGTTTTATTTCAATGTGTAGTATTCGCGTAAATATAAGAAATCAATATATGTCATAGTGGTGATGTTTAAAAACTTATTTCAACTATCAAACGTATTTCAATATCGTAGATATAGCATTTGTGATGTATTATATATTATGAAACAAAGTCGTGTTAGTTACACCACTCAAGAACTAGTGGGCCAATTTTTAGGATCTTTGTTTTTTGGATATACTCTTCGACCAGAATAGAAGAATAACCATGAAAAAAAAATCATATATTGACTCTGATGTGTTACGAAGTTTGCCGTGGTAACTAGTAAACAAATAAAAAGCTCTTAACACTCTTTTACACTTGACGAGACTATGCTTTACATATGGTTTTTCCAACAAAGCTACGCATCAAAGCGTCGAATATTGATGCAAATGTTCAGAAGGTTATTTTTTTTATAAGATTTACCTACGGAATATTTGAACTCTCCACAAATATTATGAATGATAAACCAACATTTTTCTACTATAAAATCGACAAATTTAAATTCAAAACGTATTCGTATGTAAACACACCGTTTACACATACGTCCCACGCGGTCCGTAGTACGTGATAACAAATACGCTGAATTTCAACTTTCATGACATTCATGAAAATAGTTTTCCGTGTAAAAGTTTTCGACGTCATGCGAAATTGATTTCCCAAAGGTGGTAAGTACTTCTAAACGGGCTTTTAATATTCGACCCTTCCTAGGCTACCGCCCTGTGCCCTGTGACGTTATATTTGCATATTGCGAGACCAGCAGGGTTATTTTAAACCATACGAAATCGATATCGGAAACGGAATCGAAAACTTCCGAGCTGGATTACCGCAATCGCTATTAAAATTTCCGAATTTGATTATATTCGATGTATCTTGATGACAATACCATATCGTTTTTTCAAAAAGTTTCCATCGGAAAGCTCATCGGGAGCAACATCAACATCGGAAAGTTACAAATCCGTTTCCGAAGTCGATTCCGAATGTTTTAAAATAACCCTGCAGTTGCTAGCTTGGACTGTTCAAGCAAGCCCCAGAGACTATTTTGTTTGTTCATAACTTTGTAAAGCCGAACGAAGGCGGCCACCAGAGGGGTTGCATCCCGCAGGTAATAATAACTTACCTATCTACAAATTCAACCATCAATTATTGAACTTGAGATTACCTAACTTATGTTCGCTATATTGTCTCTACCAGATTAGAATCTTAAGCTTGTAGTATCCTAATATCTTTCACAGGCTGTTAAAAGCCTGAAAATATCTGGCAAATGGATATACCGTTGTCTTACCACCGTTAGTCCTTCAAGTACGGTCTCGGAGTACAGTGGCTGAAGCAGCATCTTTTTATGTAGTGCTACGGTGACGTCAGCCTCATCCGTCTCGCTCACACGTTACGTCATAACGTATGTGTATAACAGTGACGACATGCTTTCTCGATGACGTTGCGATTACATTAGGAGTTCCTGCTGAACCGATAGATAGATTATTTTTCGTTGTCTGCTGTATGCTCGTGGAAATATATGTATAATATAATATTTTTCTAGTGAAAAGAAGCATCACAGACAACCAACGTGGTATAAATATTTCTCTTTACATAATAAACAAACGGGATACAAAAAAAAGTTTGCGATTCGCGAACGAGCGTTTTTGAATTTTGATGAGCGCCGGTGCTTACGGTACGTGCGAATACTGTGATACACGCGGCAATGTAAATTCTCGAACGTGGGGATATCTACCTTTATATACGACGGATCGTTTCATATTTGGAATAACAGGTTTGAAAAGGGAAACGGTAGTAGCCTGGATGAGAGGTCTAAATTCAAACCTCTGAGGGCAGTTTATCTTTTGTTTTTAGGTTGGTAATCAAACAACAAGTTGGCTACAAAATAGTGCATTTATTGCCAGTGTCGAGTAATTCTTGATAATTGTTATTGAATTATATGTACCCCTGATGATAATGTTAATGTTGATGATGATGAAATGAATCCCCTACCCGTAAAGCTGTGGATACTTTACTGAAAATTTGTCGGACATCTTGGGAGAACTTGAAAAGTCCAGTTATAATATTTTATTTCAATTTCCTTCGCTCGTGTCCGTTTATGAACACACAATGGTTAATATCCCACTAATATTACACACATTATTTATTAAAGAAACATAATATTTTTTTTGGAAAATAAAATAAAATTGACAACTTTACGGTTTAAGTTCCCGCCAAAAAGCCTCACTCCCTGTGATAGACGTTGGTCAAAGATGGCCGATGACGACCACTCATTGATCGAAGATAGCCGATGACGTGTCTTTTTGGGCCAATCACGTGACCTAGCTGTCACGGTGTAGCAGATTTTTTTTTATGCACTGACCTGTACTCGACTGGACTACTGGACTGGTGATTGAGATCGTCGTTTTATGCCTATTTGATTTTTGGGTCATTTTATTAAAATGTATTCCGCCAGTGTTTTTTCACTAATATACACAGAGATGAGTCAAACAACGGTATGTAATTTTTTTCTTCTGGAGACGCTCGAGAAGGCGCTACAAATCGTTTAAAAACATATTTGCCCTTTTGTACCGTAAATCAAGACCAAATTTAGTTATGTCAATGCTTTATAACATGGAGTTTCGTATAAAATCTGTCAGTGTGACATTTAATTTGCCTTTAGATAACGAGTCAAGTGCATTAACATAGTGGCCCCCAGCGTTTCAAACATCAAAACTTACTATTATTTGTGTAATTTACCCGTGTTTGATTATAATCCTTTCAAACTAAACCGCAAATAGCAAGTGAGATGAGAACTATTTAGTAACTATTTAGAGAACTATTTACTGCAATGGTAGTAGATGATAGTAGATACACATACAAACAACTGAACTTTGACTTTCAACCAAGTCAACAGATTTCGACTCTTTGTATATAAACATTGAAGTTTTGCATGCTTATCAACCATTTCTAAATTCAACTTTAACACAAACTATTCTAAGTTCAATTCACTTCACTTTAAAATTCGAGTATTTCTATAACACTCCTCAAAACGAAAATTCAACCGTAAAACGTGAAGGAAAGAGTTTATTTTCTATTAAATGTCTGTAACCCTATTGCTAACCTTGCTTTGGTGATAGAACTTGTGACGATCGATGAGGCTCCCAGATCTGTTAGTTTTAACTTTATATACCTTGATGTCTACCTATGTTATTGGTATGAGATTGTGAGTACTTTATTGGGCCTCGAACCTGATACCATAAGATTGCCACACACCTAACAAATCCACCCTACCTACCCTTTAATGAATCTGGCTTAAAGATATACGTAAAAGGAAGATTAATTTACTACTGCCGTTTTCGATTAGAACAACTATCTAAAGGAAGTTATTTAAGAAAATCACTCATTAGCGAGCTGGATGCAGGACGCGAAGAAAGAAAGGACCAAGCGTGAGGTTAATATAAATCACGTACATAAAAACCCGTGGCAAGCTTCCTTATGCTATGTGTATGTTCCAGTCGGATTGTAGAATCCACTCTTTTACAAAACGACGCAGATGTGTAAAACGGCTGGTTAACTTTTAGGATTGGAATACGCCTAGCCATGTTGTGCCAAATTTCGTTTTGTATTTGTAATGGCGTTTTGCGTTCTACAATGCGGCTGGTTAGCGTGCGCTGTTTTGTAATTCGGCGTTTTGACGTCCAGCCAAGCTTGTATTCCGGCGTTCTTATTATTCAAGAGTTTGGACGGGCGTGAGCTAGCTAAGCGAGCTCAAGAATTCGG
Organism: Pheosia gnoma; assembly: GCA_905404115.1. Lineage (NCBI taxonomy): Eukaryota > Metazoa > Arthropoda > Insecta > Lepidoptera > Notodontidae > Pheosia > Pheosia gnoma. Next base: position 2,455,311 of record FR989916.1, read on the forward strand.
GGCACAATGACTTGGCTGGTTTAGGTTCGAAGGGGCAGGCCGTCATTCGCTTCGTGTAAGGTTCTTGGTGATCTTACACCTAGAAATAGGAGCTATGGCTTCGTCAACCTAGCCATTTCACTAGTTTCGTTTAGGGATATGTTAAGGTTAGTATCATAGTTGCGAATAATTATCATTAAGAATTAAAAACTATTTACAAATGAGTAGTGAAAACTATGCTAAGTGAGAATGTATTTAATGATTTAATTTTAAAAAATCATTATGTATTATTCGTTTAGGTAATTTTCACAATCGCCGAGAGAATAAAATTTATACAAATCTGAAATAAATTAGAATTTATTAATTAAATACAATATTTTGTTGTTATAAGACTAAAATAAATACATAAAAAATCTTATAACTAATATGCAATCTAAAACTACTAATAAAATCCCCTATAAAGTTCATAAACTGGCTACCCAGTAGCGTTAGCCTCAAACGAGTTTTTTAAGAACAGTTACGCTCTTATACCTTTCTGCACGATTTTCCTTTAGCAATAATAATGTGATGAGGACTAGTGTAGAAAATATCAACTAAAGGCTAAAATTAACCATCGTAAATCCAGGCTTCCTAGCCTAATCAAGCTTAAACCGGAAGCTAGATCAGCTAGCTCTCTGAATTCAGACAAGTATAATCACATTTGGCATTCTTGCCTTCAAGAAAAAGTGTTCTCATTCAGATTATGATCTGAATTCAAGGGGACCTTATTTTCTAATTAGGGTTGAAGATGGATAAGGAACATTGAATTTAGGATTGTGTCCTATATAACTCCCATAACTTCTTGTACTAAAAATACACGAATTATTCGTTCGTGTTCCAAAATTGGACGAAATATATCAAAAAAACCCCAACAGTCTTTAATCTAAGCTTCCGAAACGCTTTCCACTTCTATAACATGCCTATGCCTTTTCCTCTTGTGAATACCATCGAACTCATTCTGAATCTCCTGCAACGTCCTCCCCTTGGTTTCGGGAACAAAAAAGTATACAAATATTGTACCAATGATGCAAGTGACAGCAAAATGCCATAGCGTCCAACCAGGCTTTAGCATGTACACTAAATTATGATACAGATTGGTCGCACCGAATGCCAAAAACCAGTGGAATCCGGCAGTGATGGCGGTCGCACGTCTAGTCACATTTGGGGGGAATATTTCCCGCAATATCAGCCACGGTATTGGTCCAGCACCACACGCATACACTGTCACAAATATGCTCAACGTGAACAGCGGTACCCAAGTGCTGTTCGTTAATAGATTTGTCGCTCTCAGATTGTAGTAGATCGCTAAGCTACCAAGACTTATAGCCATTGTTGAGAATGAAATCATCAATAACACTCTTCTCCTGACCATCTTTAATAACATAGTCGAGAAGTACGTAGAAGATACGAAGCAGAAGCCTATAATAATCGCAGGACCCGGTGGGTTCAGTGATATGTTGAAGTCTTCAAAAATTTTCCTCGCAAAGAATAGGACAGGATATATTCCACTCATCTGCTGGAAGATCATGAGTCCAAAAGAGACGATGAGGGCTTTCACTGTCGCTCTTGTGCTGAACAATTCTTTGAAGGTAACTTTCTGCTTCGCTGAATTTCTGAGATGCTCTCTGAGGGCTCTTATCTCTGAATCTATGTCGTTGTCAATGCCTCTGAAGTAGCGCAAGGCTGCTTTTGCTTCGTGGAATTTTCCTTGAGACATCAGGTAAGCTGGTGATTCTGGCAGGAAGATGAAGGCAATAAAAAAAGCTATGGGGATACTGGCGCATAGCACTGTCACCCAGGTCGTATTTTCTATTACACCTGAAAAAATTAAACACAAAACCATGTTTAGGTAAATTAGATACAATTTCAGAGATACATCAAACTCATCCAAGGGTGCCTAAGTTCGCAAATATCATCAAATATTTTTGTTATAAATAGATTCTATTGTAATATAAAATTGTTTACGAGTCTATTTTTATCATAATATCAACGAAGGTGAGTGTTGTAGGCAGTACAAATTCTATTTTCATAGTCAAGTGGCTTATTATAGTACAGATGCTTGAAAAATTGAAAAAAAAGATGTGTTTTTTTTTTATTACATTATAGGCAAGTATTTGATCTCGATCTCACCTGATGGTAAGTGACGATGAGATCTACGATGGAGCATACTTGCCTAGGTAGGAAGGCGGCAGTAGATAGAGACGCTACATTCACTAGGCACATGCAGCGCAACTGATCTGACCCGCCATCCATGAATGGCAGCACCGAACATCATGCCGGAACACGGCTAGGCCGCTTGGCGACATGGCTTTGTTCAGTGGGTGGTGACTAGCCACGGCCGAAGCCTACCACCAGTAGAGTTGTCACCTGGTTGGCACCACCCAGGGTCACGTGTAGGGTATCTCGATGGTACTTAATTCTCCTACGGACGAAGGTGACTCGACCCCAAAAGCAAATAAAAGCAAATCAAGCAAATAAAAATAATAATTATGATTCCAGGCCTTTTTAATGTTCTACCATCAATGCGAGGGGATTAGGCCATAGTCCACCGCGCTGGCCCAGTGCAGGTTGGCAGACTACACTCTTTCTTCTTTGTGTTCTCTCAGACATGCAGGTTTCCTCACGATGCGTCCCTTCACCGTTTAACAAGTTATAATCATGCCTGAAGACGAGATTCAAACATGAAATCCAGAACTCCCAGAGGTGCGAGCCGGGGTTTAAACCTGCGATCCTCGTTACCGAGGCAAAAGTTATACCATCTTCGCTATCACTGCTTTTCAAGCAATTAACGCCATAAATATTTAAGTAGTCTTTAAGTGTACCCACCAACAATATATCCAAATAGTATGCCGCAACTGAAATGCACGTGGTAGAAGTTGGCGAGTGTCGATAGGATCTGCTTTTCAGCAATGTCTTCGATGTACGGTGGTATGCCCACGCTGAAGGCGCCGACTGCTACGCCGCCCACAAAACGCCCTACGTAGATACCGTAAACGTTTGGACTGGAACAAAAATATACCTGTCATATTAAGACCCTCCTTCTTATTTGGATAAAAATGTGTCATGACTCCAATAACGTCTTTATTTATTATAGCTATAGCCTTGCTAGAATGATTTTTAACCACCAACGCTCGCGTCACGGTTAAAAACTTGAGGCATATGTCTGCCTGTCATTGTATGTGGTGTCTCTCCGTGGCATTGTACCACCCAAATTCGTGGACTAATTCCAACGAGGTTTTTTAATTCGCTCAAAAACAAACGTTTAAATGTCATAAATAATATCTGTTGAGTTTAGACCATTCTTTGTTTATTTTTTAAAATATATCGCCATCTCTTTCACAAGTTTTACCTGGAAGCGACTAGGATCCACGACACCACAAGCGGCAGTGCTAGGTAGAGTAAAGTCTTCTTTCTGCCGAAGTATTGCGATATGAGTCCAGTCGGCACCGCACCCCAGACCGCGCCGAGACAAAGCAGAGACGCCACCCATGCCGCTTGGGGAGGTGTTAGCTATAGGAGTTAAAATGCATAGTGTTAAATAGAATAATGGACACGGAAATACTTAAAAAATACTTTTATTAATCGCGGCAAAACTTTGTATATTTTGGCGGCACACACGAACTGTCAAACTACTCTCCCGTCATCATAGAGTTGCGCCGCTAGTGATGTCCCGCTGCACAGAGAGTGAACGATCACCGGTAACAATAGGTATAATATTCTATTCTATTCTATCAGCCGAAATATGTCTACAACTGGACAGGCCTCCCCTAAAGATTTCCACACATCAGAGTCCTCGGCCAGTCTCATCCACCGGCTTCCTGCTACGCGTGTGATATCATAGGTCCACCTCATGGGGGGCCGTCCTACACTACGTCTTCTGGTTCGTGGTCGCCATTTTAGGACCTTTCATTTCATTTTGTACCTAAATAGGTACAAAATAAAATTATGAATAATAAATAAATGGTCAAGGAACATATCTGGAGGAAACCTGCTACATGTCTGAGAGAGAACACGAAAGACGTGTGAATACGAAAGACGTGTGAAGTCCGCCAACCCGCACTGAGCCACAGCGGTGGTTTGGTCATAGCCAAACCCCCTAATATTGAGGGAGGCCCATGTCCAGCAGTGGGCCATTAAAAAAGGGCTAACATATTTTATAATGATTATATTTCATACACATATTTTAGACTTAGCTAGTTTTTTTTTAGCTTGCAAGGTATATGTATTATAAATGTTAAGTACCAGAAATACCAACTATAATCTACCGTACGTCAGTTATCCTGAGTAATAGTGCTTATAGTATGGTGTTCTTACATTACCAGAAACATCTAGGTAAGTACACTAATCTCGCAAATTGATCCAACTTAATTTTAACATTTATAACCAGTTTATGCAGTAGTTCAATTTGGCAAAATAACTATAACATAATAACTAATATGTAATTTTCTCAGCGTGAGCTTAGCATGTGTCGCATCAAGGACACTCGGTGTCGAGAGCTCAAACACACGTGTATTTATTGCTACCATCCGTCTTGACAGCCGTGGTTAGATAATATGTATCTTTAGGTACAGGAAGACACAGTGTCAGTAAAGTAGAGTTGGTTACGGTACAGTGTGTTTGTACACTTACCGTCGAATCGTTATGCATTTACAAAAGAAAAATGCCTGGCCCCGCCATTTGTATCAGGATTGTAAATTTTGTCCAAAGAGTTAAGACCCTTACGACCTAAGCATGCCAGCCCTCGAATGTGTAAGACAGTTCAAGGATTTCTGTATCCTCAATAACTACAATTAAACTGCAATTGTCTAGCTATCTAACGGAACGGTGCGCCCAACCACAGCCAAGTTTCCGAACGCTTGAACAACATCATAAATTCAAAAGTTGTCGCGAACTGAATTCCTGAACGCAAGTCGGCGGCACTTCTGTCACTGATACTAACTTCAAACCACAGACTTGTTAGAATATTCAGACATAACACGGCGTGAGCTACAAGTGAAGGTAAAAAGTACTCAGGTCTAGCATGTAAACACACGCAATCACGCACATATATAGTAAACTATGTCCAGCACTCCTTAGCCTAGGCATTATTTTTTTGTATGTGGTAACATATACTACTACAAATGAATTGAAGAAGTGGCTTCACTTAGCTACGTTAGGTCTGAACTTCTAATACGCCTGTGCTTAAAACTGACGTATACATTTTGAGTTGTTAAGTTGTTACTTTGTAACTTCAGTAAAGAGATCATTAAATAGTTTTCTGGAGACGAGTTTTTCGTTTCGAGATCGTACGAGGATGATACAGAACGAGAATGTAGACACTCTTCATTTATTGTACTTGCAACTTTATATGAAGAGACAGAGTCTGTTATCATATTTCTTGCTATGACTATATGGCCTGAATGTTTCTCGTCTTGCTTGTGTCTAAGCTAAGACAACCTGACCAATCAGTGTGTCTAGATTTACTGGAGATTTTTGATTTGCATGAAAAGTTTTAAGTACTTATGCAGCACTCTGAATCTAAAGGTTTGTATTATTTTTACACTACCTTTTGCCTGCGGCTCCGTCCTAGCAACCATCAACTTTTCAGCTAGATCAACGATCATTGCATGACGATAGCTAACCATTAGCTATCAAATGAAGAAAACTTCATTTTTTTTCCATCCACTTTTCGGATTCAAGAACGTCCAAATGGCAATTTTTTTTATAATTGCACGGTAATTGCAGGTTTATAATAAGTTCTTATAAAATAACGTAACCTAACTCTTTGATAGTTTTAATTAGTACGAACTTTATAGTTTAAGTAATAAAAATACATTCTGCGTGTGTAACAATAATTTGTAGAAACGCAAACTCGTTCTCAACACGTGCAGTTCACAGCTCAGCCAATAATCCAGGAAAATGAAGAATAACAGCTGCATATACCAAAATGTAAACCGCTTACCTGCACTGCGCATTTCGGTGGTTATATAAAATGTTTGCCCACTCAAAAAGCAACTCTATTCGTTACATAATTAAGTTTATTAGATACTAGATGAAGTATACGCCAAGAGGCAATACGGTACCATTGCATGCGATTGACCGCGAAACGGTCGGGTAACACGTTCGGGGAAACTTCGGTGCGATTCGTGTCTTTGTCGTAACTCTAGTTTAGTACGAGTAGCTAGGACATTGATCTACTATAGTTAGGCCAATAGTTTAGTCAGCTTACAAGCGTCAAAGTGCAATAATAAGTAAATCGAATGAACCCTATTGGCGCTACTAAGTTGCCTTTGAATTTTTTGTATGTATGCCTAGCTTTTGCCCGCGGCTTCGTCCGTAATATCCAGTGACAGAATTATAAGAATCGGTTCAGTAAATCCGCAGTTTACCTCTTTATAATATTAGTAAGTATGGATACAGTGAGAATGACGACCTGATTAGCTCAATTGGGAGTTAACTTGCCTTCTACGCAGAAGGTCCTGGGTTCGAATCCTGGTAGAGAAAAAAACATTGTGTGATGAGCACGAACGTTTGCGCCCGAGACAGGGATGCTTAATACTTATATAAGTATCTCGGTTCGCCCCCAGTCCTTGGCACGTTACCCATTATACAAGTGTGGGACCTTATAGTTGGTGTTTTTCTGGCGATATTATATTTTTTTTTATTCGTCTCCCTGTTTTAGGGGTGAAATAACTGACACACACACGGTCCTGGCCAAGTGTGCCAGCTCTTGCGTGTTGGGAACTATGGAGATGATGATGAATTTTGTAGAAACTTGCGTGTGAGACGGCAAGTGTTAAGTATAACTGCTTTTTGTACGAGTGTGTTATTATTATTGAAATAAAACTATTTTTTAAGGATTTTATCGCGTTTATTTTTTGTTTTTACGTTCCCGACGTTTCGGCTGCTTTACAGCAACCATGGTCGCGAGAGGACTGAGGTGGTTGACGTCCTAGTGTTATAGTTTGGCGGGAGTACCTTCATATTTAGTTGTTACTTGCTTATTTATTTATTTCAATGTGTAGTATTCGCGTAAATATAAGAAATCAATGTGTTTTTATTAGATACATTAAAAACAATTACTATGGAAATCTTATATGCAATATCGTAAGACCGTTCAAATATAACAATTGCGTCAACAAGCTAATTAACAATGACATGTCAGTTATTGATGAGTATAATATTGATTATTATTATCATTCGCAGACACGTCTCCTCGCAATAAGTCGATCAATGTCCCACTTTGTCGTGGTGGCGTGATTCATACACCGTCTTATATAAATCAATTTCGACCTTCTTGACATCAATCATTTCGAAATTCGAACAAATTTACATTAACACCTCAGGCTAGTGAGAAACCGGTGACTACCGGCGTTGCGCTTAGTATATCCCTTAGTAGCCTGATTTACGAAAGTGATTTATTTTTAATATAACTGTGTTTAGTGTTACTGTGTTAAATAATAATGACATTTGATTTTTTTTTTAATTTCTTTGGAAAGAATATTATACAACAGTAAAATACGTACAGCCAACCTAAAAAAAAACTAATAGTAATGTGAACATTCGGTTTAAAAGATTGGTATCAAAATTGAAACTCTAGGCTATTAAGGGATATACAGCGTCCGAAAAAAAATGAAATTTTGCATTTACCAGGATTCGAACCCGCCTCAGTCCAATTTTCAAGGGAGCCTGTATCTACGAAGGGCTGAATAATAGATTATTTTTATATTAACTCAAAGCAGTCTGCCCTCAAGCTATCATGAAAACATACCCTTCTAATGAAATCTTTATTTTCTCTCGAGTTATATTTAAAATTCATAAACTCGTTTACATAGCAAAAAAACAATCTTTGAAGAAAAACACAAACCTTAAGACGATTATTGCGAGGAGAGAAAATGTATGAAATTTAATTTACCGAATACAAATACCGCTGGGATTCATTAAAGTTTCGAAGTTTGAAATTACAATATAGCTAGTTTCCTTTGGAGCACACACGGGCGGTTCAGATTTTAGCATTTAGTTCTGTTGAATAGGGATTGTACTACGAGAGAAAGGGAATTTACTGCATGCTAACTTTAAGGTCATTTTCGCATGGCAATTCTCTTCTTGTTCAAACTTACTATAAAACTTTTTCCTTCCCAACCTGCTTTCCTAATTACCCGCGGTAGGATGCAACCAAGAATTTCAAATTTAGAACATTAAAAAAATAGCAAAAACAAAAGCTGTCACTTGAAATAAAGTCAAAAATCTCAATCTTAAAATCAAATAAAAAAAAAAACTAGATGATTAAAAAACAGACAAATTAAAAAAAGATGATAATATCAGTTTTATAAATAAATAGCTTGCTTAAAAAAACTATTCGATTTATGAAAAATTCTCGTGACTTCCAAAGAACATCCCAAATCGATATTTCAATTATTATATTCGGTGACACTGTTTAAACCGAGAAATGAAAATGATAAAAACCGCCTGCTACCCTCAAAACCAACGAAATTTTTCCAATTACCTTTCGGAATAAACTTTTGTTCTTTGATTACAAGTTACCCGGTATTTGCATAATTGTGTTGACGAATTCGACGCCCGTCGCAGAGACCAAATGAAGGGAGCGTTTCATTCCAGAATATTGTCTTATTCTGATGTTTTAGTCCTCTTGGATGAGAAAATTACTTACCCCTGTTCTATTGAGTTATTTAAATTTTCTGTTATATTTTTTACATCAAAAATTATTTTGATGTTCATAGTTGTTTCTAAGACGGCTTGAGGTAGATAATTATTCATTACATTTGTAATGCAATTTAGAAATTCGTGGGTCTTAATTATTAAACATTAATTGATTTAAGTAGCCTCCCGCAAAATTAGAACACATTTTTTTATCCTTTGAATTGTCTATGCCTACGGCTTCACCCGTGCTACCATAGATTTTGCTTTGCTGCTCGACTCCAAATAGTCAGCGTAATGCTACCCTATAATTTAATTTGAACCATGAACTATATTTTAGTGACAACACCGTTAAAATCGGACTTACCGGTTTTCATTGATGCTTTAACAAACAGATACACAGACAAGAATTGTAAAAACCCTAAGAGACTCTCCAAAAGCCAATTGCACCAAATATTTTTATATCTTCATTATACAGACACAACCCAGTTACAGTTCCCCAATTGAAATAGTTGGAAACGACCGTCCTTCCTGTACTGTGGGTTACGGTTTCGAATCCTGGCAGGGCCACGCTTTGTGTGATGAGCACGAATGTTCGTACCCGAGTCATGGAATTTTCATATCCATATAAGCCCACATATGATCGCCCACAGTCCATTGTACGGTACTCATAATACTTTGCTTTTTTTGGGACCGTATTGTTGGTGTGTTTTTATGGCAATCATTATTAAAGGGCTGAATATAGATTTATATAATGACATTCAGTTTTTACATGCTGCGCAAAAATGCAAAATATCTTTTTAAAAAGACCAACCATGGAGTTTCTTGCTCGTTCTACTCCTTAGGAACGTGGTAAAGTAGTAGGTTATTATTTTATAACTTTTGACGATTCATAAGTACTGGGCCCCAAGTCTGCTAACACAATCGATTCATAATCGAACAGCAACCGCATAGTAACTGTCACTTACATAAAAAATAGTCTGATTCTGATTCTGATTCTACATTAGCGATTAAAAACGTCCCGTTCAATCCGCCCGTCTGTAACACCTGTTTCGCGGCCGCGAAAACTCCTTGCCTAATTTATCGGCGGTCGCTAATGAAAACATTATTTATGAGCTCTCTACGCCCCCACCGCCCGCTGGGAGGGTCCTAGCGAATTAATCCACTTGAGGAGCCAGTTAACACACGGTAGAGTTACACTGTGTATTACAGTAGGTACTACACTTTGAGGGAGAAAGAGAAAGTCGGGGTAGGAACGGCATTAAATGATGAATGAGATTTGTGCCGTATATATAGTTCCATATTTAGATGTTTGCGTATTTTTGTGCTATTACTTCTACCTATTATTGTTTGAGTGTCTTCCTATTATATATGTTTACTAGCTGTCCCGGTGAACTTCGAACCGCCTCAGAATCAAGCGAGAAAATAATGATTTTTTTCCCAGGTTTTATTAGCTATTCTGCGGTTTGGGGTCGGCTATATCGGTCCACTCGTTCTTAAGTTATAAATGGTATAACTAACACGACTTTGTTTTATGTTTATAAATTATAAACTATGTGCATTTGGGTGGCCAGATATTTTGCTGTTAATTTAACTGGTAAATGTGGAGGAGTCCTTTGCTCGGCCTGAAAATCAGCGCTGAAGGAGAATCTTATCTCCACCAACTCATGCTGATCCAAACGCCTTTTGGCACAGATCACACTGAGGTCACCTTAAGACAAATTTGTTTAATTCTTTTTTTTTTTTTTTTTTTTATTACATTATAGGCAAGTATTTGATCTCGATCTCACCTGATGGTAAGTGACGATGAGATCTACGATGGAGCATACTTGCCTAGGTAGGAAGGCGGCAGTAGATAGAGGCACATGCAGCGCAACTGATCTGACCCGCCATCCATGAATGGCAACACCGAACATCATGCCGGAACACGGCTAGGCCGCTTGGCGACATGGCTTTGTTCAGTGGGTGGTGACTAGCCACGGCCGAAGCCTACCACCAGTAGAGTTGTCACCTGGTTGGCACCACCCAGGGTCACGTGTAGGGTATCTCGAGGGTACTTAATTCTCCTACGGACGAAGGTGACTCGACCCCAGAATTCCTCACAATTTGTTAACTAAATATCTACTTGTACGTGTGTTAAATAAATCTTTTAACTTAATTTACAGATTACTTTCTTAAGGACTGAATTCTGTACAAAATAGTCTCTCTGTTGTAGGAAAAAGGATTCACGTACGTCATTCAAGACTACGATCTGAATGCTTTAAATTCGAGTCCTACTTAACAGATTTAGTATTCCGTTCATTGATGACCATTTTAAGAGGATCAGGTAAGCAGTTAGACTAAAATAAACTTTACCTCCAAAGGTTTAGATATCAACATCGGTAGCGCTGACGATGACCAGGCCACACATACGCCCGAAGCAAAAGCACCAAGATTCACTGCAATTAAACGAGCACGCTTTAATTTGTACAATTCCTATACATTAATGTAATTCTACGTGATATTAATTTATTAGTTACCTACCTGCATATTCTTTTTGATTTTAATTCCAACCTTATAAACGAATAAATAAAGCATGTAAGGTACGTTATTCGAGTGTGTTACACAAATCTGTCTGTGTTTAAATATTATTTTTTTTGTTTTGGACTAGGCCCGCCGCACGCTCCCACCACTGCTACTCCTGTAAGCCAGGATCTACAGTGGTGTCCAATGATGACACCGAGGTTTGACCCTCGGCGAGTCCCGGGATAAAGTTAATTGTCTTGGAACCCGCACGAATTTAATCGAAAGATATAAATAGGAGGAGTTGGAAGAAAATTATCCAACTCCCTCCATTGCAAAGCGGGAGGCAAAAAAGATCTGGTAGACAAATTTCCAGACTCTTACAGCTGGACTAAGTCCAGGTCCAGGTTTCAATATATTGTTGGCAACACTCCGCTTGTTTTATTTCTTCGTCTTTGCCCCAGAGTTCATTGAAGCATGCTCTCAGAGTTTTAAACTTACTAAGTTTTAAACTTACCAATTCCAGTAGCAATATACTGGGTGGTGATTCCTGAAGTGTCTCGTTTGATATCTGGCACTGTCTCCAGCCTCTTGAGTATCTTTGGTATGCCATTCCGGTTGTTGGGTGGTTCAAAAGTTTCGCCATTCTGAGCGGTCGCTGATGCTGCTTCAGCGTCCAGGGTTGAAGTGCTTTCATCCACTAGAAATGTAAGTCTCTTTAGTATGTTGTCACGTTAGATTTGAGTAATAGGAATTTGGATGACCATGAACGTTACAAAAATGTGGGACATCATTATAAAAAGAGTAGATAAACATTGAGTATCTTTCCCTTTCTTCTCCATAGGAACGGCATGCCGAACGGGCTGTAGAATATACTTATTTTGAGATATTCTGACGATTCATAAATAATGTAATGGCTTATATAAATAAAAATATGTTCTGTACGTCAAGTGCGAGATTATTTCTAAGATAACCGAATACTTTATAGTCTACGCATTTAGACGTTTGTATGGAGTATGGAACAGCGCCTCTAGCGGGCGGTATTTTAAAATTTTCAATACAAAATGTCTAAATATGTAGACTATAAAGTATACGGCTAGCTCACGATTAGCGCTCAGATTCTGAGGTAAATGTTGTAATAAATGCCATGATTATTTTCAGATTATTTCAATAACTTAAATGTCACGATCCAGTAATCTTAACCAACTTCAGTGTTTACCTACTACTACTAGTGATAGCAAACGGTGTAACATCGACAAAATATATTGTTTGGCTATAGTTGCTACACGTTATCATTCACGAAACCAAAACATGCATCAATGTTTTGAGTAAAAGTATTTAATTACGTAAGTTTTAAATTGAATAATATATGATAACGATTACTTACATCATATTTTAAGTATGTACTTATAATTGTATTAAACTTGAGATAATCCATGAGCCTCAATTTATCTTAATATTTATGGTTTTACCAACTGTGTGCGCAACTCCGTACGTTTAAAGCTTAGTTTCGCGTGTACTTTTTTGTGTTTCAATGTATTGTTTGCGACAGTATTGTCTTATTTTTGTGTGATTTGTTTTGTTTTATAATATTTATTTGTATTGTTTTTTTTTGTCGTCTGAATATAAAAGTTGCCTGCCTCTCAAACTAGATGAAATTATGTATTTAGAGTCATCCGTGGTTCCTTATTCGAAGTACATAGGTATACAACACAATACATTATTCAAGAAATATATTATGTATGTAGTGTATTTTATTCATTTTAGTTAATTTAATATTTCCCAACGGCAATCTGACCTTTATAATCTACTGATGGGCTTCTTAAAATATTTTACACTATGATTATTAAACCTTATATATAAGTAATAAGAATAATTATTTCACTCCAATACAATGGGAACATAGAAAGCTTAGATTTATCAAAACATTATTAAATATTTTCTAAGTAGACTGTTGCTATAATGAGTTCATGAACAGTGACAAGGTTGAAATTAAAATTAAAAACAAATGCTTAAGCGTTATTGCAGATAACAACGGCGTACAGATTACTTTTGATACGCGTAAATGTGTTTAAATTCATGATATTTTTGACGCATTGATGTGCCCTGTCTCATGGCAATAAGCTCGCCCCATAAACATTCGTACCAAATACCATCGTTAAAATGTCGGTGCACTACAATGCACCTCTGCCTATCGCTGTGTGCATTACAGGCGAGATGGTGTTTCTTTGACTGGATCATAAAATTAAAGTAACTTACGCTAATTTATTAAAAAATATCTACAATTGTGCTACTTTAAAATTTTACAGTATTTACTTGTAACTTTCATAAGATAAATAATACTATTTATCTTTTACTTAGTTTTGTAACAAGTCTATTTTATTTATCCGTTTTGGTATTATTAAGGAGTAGCTATCATTATATGTGTGTCCGAATGTGGAATATAATTGTTACGGCTGCGTATAAATATATTACATAGTTCAATTAGCAACAGTGAGACAAAGCTCGCCTTGAAAATAAATGTTGCACGTTCAAACCCCGGCTCGCGTTGCTGAGATTTCTGGTTTTAAGTGCGAATTTAAATTACAGTCAATCGTGAGGAAACTTGCATGTCTGACGGATCCTCACCAGTTCGCGAAAGACGTGTGGAATCCATCTCATACGCTCAGGCAGAGTGATATGACGATGCCTGAATCACGCACAGATACACAGGGCGGCCCGTGCCCAACATTAGAACATTAAAAATACATCAATATAATTTTAATAGCCACCAGTACTGATGAAATTACAAATCACACATGATCACAACTTTTTTTTTTATAACTATAAAGAGTTTATAATGTAAGTGCACCTACTTTTTTATCCGCAATTCCGAGTACAATCACGTACAACTTCACTATAAAAATAAATAGTTGGCCGTCAACACTGACAGTTGCATCAGGGGCTGTCAGCTCAATAACAAATCTTGATAAGGCGAGCGGACGCTCGACACATCAAAAATAATAAATCAGGGGTCGGTAATTTAGGGTTCACTTTATACTATAATAATAAGATACTAGCTGCGCCCCGCGGTGTTACCCGCTATTAAAAAGTATGTCCTGATCCTCTATTTCCTTTTCTGTACCTCTGTGCATTTTTCGGGATAAATATTAGCCTATGTCATTTTCTGACCCCTAACTACCACTATCTATGCATTAAATCATGACGATCCTTTGCTCTATGAAAAATTAAAACAAATCTATCCCACGGCAACCACACATTTTACCGGGATAAAAATTATCCTATGTGCTATTCTAGACTAGAATCTATCCCTGTGCTAAATTTCATCCATATCCGTTCAGCCGTTCTGGCGTGATTGAGTAACAAACATCCATCCATCCAAACTTTCGCATGAATGATATTAGTGGGATTATTAGTACTTACTTTTACAATAAATCGTTCACAGCAGTACATATTTCATGATCCGGGTTGGTACTGGTTTAAAGCTATTCATAAACTGAGCAATTTATAAATTATGTACGGATTGTGGTCGTCTCTGGTCCACAGATCCACTCTACTGCAGTGAATTTCTGGCTACGGCCTCAGCAATGCTTGCCGTTCGTTTATTTATTCACAATCACTTAATATTATATTGTTTGAATATTATTACTTAGATGTCGGCTTATAAAGATCGATTCTATAAAAAAATAAAACGAACCACTAATCTTTTGAAATGAAACTTGTCTTACGGATTTTATCGCGTTTATTTTATGTTTTTACGTTCCCGACATTTCGGCTGCTTTACAGTAACCATGGTCACGGGATAACTAAGGAGTTTGACGGCCTATTCCCAAAGTTTGAACTGGGATACCCTCATATTTAGTTGTTGTTTGCGGTCTGATCTATGCAGAAAGTGCTCATATTGACTTGAGGTCTTGCAATGGTTCGCTTGGTTTTGGATTTATTATTACTGGATCCCAAGTCGGTGGTAGCATCCAGCCATCTTCCCTATTGAAATTAAGTTGTTTTTATTGTAATTTCAATGGCCTCACGTATCATCCTTGGTCGGAATCGATGTTCTTTTGCGAGGATCTGTGGTTGATCAAATCTCATATAAAGGCGGGTGCGATCCTGTACATGTTCACAGATTGCAGACTTCGTGGACAAAATCCGTAAGCGTAGTTTCATGTCAATTTTTAGTATTCGCGTAAATATAAGAAATTAATTATATTTATAAATGTATAATTGTGCCTATGGTTGACGGCCGCTGGTATAGTGATACCCCCGGCCCGTCTCGTAACCTCCAACCCTATCTTTCTTAGCGCTAAACACCCATAAACACGATAATGTGAATGTTCTACCATTATCTTTACACGATGTGTTTTTTTTTTATCGAAACGTTTGATGTTTTGTTTATAAAAGAAGTATGAGTAGACTTCAGGGTTTATTATAATTTTTAAAACTTGGCTGCTTTAAAGCGAAAGTGAGCCGTCGTGGTGCGAAGTTCAACATTTACACGGCTTTTATTTTTTTCTAACTTTTACGACAATTTCGGGACACAAGTTTGTTGCTCGTCCTTTCGTACTGAAATTAATCTGAAGCGACGCAAAACTCAAAATTTTGTAAAAATATTTTTTTGTCAACTCAATCATTCAATTATAAATTGGCTGTTAACAATACAATGCAATACGATGTAACAAATTTACGTCTCATGTAAGTATTTGTTTTGTTTTTTGTAAAATACCAAAAAATACTTTTGAAACAGAACCGATCGCTTCCTCCTTAAGGGCTACCCGTACTATAGCAGCGCAGCCACAGAGAAGAAAACTAACTGTATCACTTCAGCGGAGCGACGCTGTGTGCTATATTGTGGTTAGGGTATATAAATCGAAAGAAAAATATTAACTACATTGCACTATTCAAAGGAGAGCTAATAAGTTTAACATCCTTGTTTGCTGTCTATGGCATCGTAGCTCCAACACAGATTAAAACAATTTGACACGTATACCTGGTATAAGCGAGATGTTTAGAGATGTTATATTTGGTGAAAATTAGATCAGCCGTTGACAAGATACAGGCATTGGTGGCTTTAAAACCTCTAATTTGGAACAAAAACTAAGGTAATTCTGTACAACAAGGGCGAGATTATTCGTAAGCTAACTATATAGTTTGACTCTTACTGTACATTTATAATACCTTCTGTTGAAAATAGTAAAACTTACCGAGTGTTATCTACCATCGTCCTAAAAATTACCGCATAAATAATGAAAAAAAACTCTCTCCCACAGATAACGTAAGCGACAATTTAGCGGACACTGTTACCTTAGATAAGTGCTAACGATCCGAGATCAGAATGAGGGACTGTGTGAAAATGGTATCATTTCATTTATAAAAAAAAAACATTTGACAAATAGTCATTAAAAAAAATACTTTGATAAAATTATGAATGATAAATTCATTGGAATAAAACCCAATTTTACGGATTTTATCGCGTTTATATTATGTGTTTTACGTTCCCGACGTTTCGGATGCTTTACAGCAACCATGGTCGCGGAGGACTGTTTAGTTAGATGTTTAAGTAGTTTTATTTCAATGTGTAGTATTCGCGTAAATATAAGAAATCAATGTAAATTGATCATTTGGAGATCATCATAATACAAGCGTTGATTAATTTGAGACCGTACAGTTGGTGTGTTCGTTTAGCGATATTCATTTATTTCTTAAACCAAGTTATGTTATATTTAAATGGTTTCCTGATATAGGTACATACTCTGAAAAAAGTGGTGTTAGCACATCTGAAGCCCCGTTTTGTTGTTATCATCTTATAACGATGTTTATAAGTTAGTTAGTAGAGCAGATGTATTAGATAATGCTAATTGGATTCGATCTAAACATAAACATGTTAATTCATAAACAGTATTGCTATTCTGTAACCAGCTACTCAAGCCTGCCTAGCCGTTCCTACATCGTTCTCACATACCCATAACAATATATTGCTCAAAAATGTATAAGATCTTTTTAAAATAGAGCAACCATGGAGTTTTTTGCGCGTTCTTTTCTATAGGAACGGCATTCCAACCGGGTGGTAATGTTGTAGCTTAGCAATTTGTGACATTTTTGACGATGCATAAGTACTGTACCTACTTAACAGTTTTCATGAAATAAAACTATACTGATTCTGATTATAAATTGAATATGAGGTGAAATATTAAATTGGTATGCTCCAAAAAATCGACTGTCCCGGTGGCGCCGCACATTCGAGTGCGGAGATAAGATGCACTGAGGCATCTAAGAATTGTGACGTAACATGGTATGTGTACAGTATCCCGTATAGGGATTACAGTCTCAAATGTCGAGTTTCGTTCGTAGCGAGCAGGCGGTTCGACGTATTGAAAGCAGAGCGGAGTGGAGCACAGCGGAGCGGAGTAATGTGAAGCAAAGCAGAGCCGCGTGGAGTTCTGCGGGGCGAAACGGAACAGAGTGGGGCGAAACAAGGCGAAACGGAGCGGAGCGAACTTACTGTATGTAGTTCAACCGAAACACAATATGACATTCTGAAACTTCTTTTTATTTACTTATTTTTTTGTTGTAATTAAATTAATGTAGTGATTAGCGCACGGACTGATTAGCGCAGTTGATAGTAACCCTGATTTCTGTGCCGAGGGTCCCGGGTTTGAAACCTGGTAGGGACAAGCTTTGTGTGATGAGCACGAATGTTTGTAGCCAAGTCATGGGTGTTTAATATCTATATAAGTAATATATACTAAGTTCGCCCGCGATCCATTGTACGGTACCCATAATACAAGCGTTGCTTAGTGTGGGACCGTATAGTTGGTGTGTTCGTCGGGCGATATTTATCTATTTCACTGGTACTCCCTGTAGCACAGATTAACTAGTTGTTGGGCGAATAGAAAGCCGACTTAACGACGATGGTGCTAGTAGTAAGCCAGCACACATATGGGGGCACATAGGTATACATGTATATAATATACATCCCCATTGCAGCGATGGTATGTGCACCTACGAATGTTATAACAGACAAAATACTAGGAAGTGATACTATAGCAATTAGCAGAATCAAAGTACATATCATCATGTCAGAGAAATCATGATGTTTTCAAATGATTATTATCAATGTTACCGGATTGTTTGTTTATCATGTTTAGTCTACATCTGGGCCTTGAACTGTTGTTATCACAAATGCAACGTTATCTCAATATACTGATCCAGAGACGCCTTGTAGGATATGCATCGTGATGCAAGCTATAAACTGGGCAAAAGCTGTTCTGAGAACAAAGAAAAATATTATAAATAGCACGTCAAGGTATAACCCAAGAAGAAACACCATTTATACCCCTCCCACCCCCCCCCCCCCCCATCACATTTAAAAATAATTTCATCATTTTAGGCTTATTTAGAACGGCTTACTACCTGTGATAGCCCTTCATTATAAAGTATCCTTAAAGGTGGTTCCGTAAAGGTTAGGCGGTGATAGCCAAGTAGGTAGAATGCTTGCCTCGGTAACGAGGATCGCACATCTGGGATTTCTGGCTTTCATGTGCGAATCTCATTTTCAACCATGATTATCACTTGCTAAACGGTGAAGGAAAACATCGCGAGGAAACCTGCATGTCTGAGAGAACCCCTCGAAAGACGTGTGAAGTATGCCAACCCCCACTGGGCCAGCATGGTGGACTTTGGCCTAAGCCCCCTCGCATTGAGGGGAGGCCCGTGCCCAACAGTGGGACATGAAAAGGGCTGGTAGTATAAAGGTGAAGAAGAAATTTAGTATAATACCAGCCATTTTTATGTGAAATTTAGTGCCCAAATAATAATAAGTACCTAGGTATAATTAATTTGTTTCCTATCTTAACTACAGTTCTCGAAAGTTAGCAGTTAATCTAATCGCGCCGCTAACGATAGTCGTAAACAGACCACGTAGAGCCTCAGGATGGAGTTGCCTAACTCGTTAACACAAGAGTGTGTTTCATGTAAGGAATTATCTGTTCCGAGTTTAAGATGAATAGAAGATCAGTTCAACCGTGATCTGTTTGTTTTTAACTTTACTAGCCGTCCCGGCGAACTTCCCGCCTCAGAATCAAATGTATGCGAAAATGAATTGTAATTACTATATTTTTTTTTCCAAGTTTTAATAGTTATTCTGCTTTTCGGGGCGGAGACAAATAAAAAAAAAAACAAAAATCATAAAAATCAGCACACCCGTTCTGGAGTTATAAATGGTGTAACTTACACGACTTTTTTTATATAAATAGAGATTTACATAAAAAACACATACTCCATCATTGGCCAAAATGCTCGCAAAGTAGTTGGTACTCGGGTTACATGCTACATGACAGAATACGTAAATGTACAGGTTATCAAGGATGACTCGATCGCAAGGATGCGTGCTTAGACAGAATTAGACTATTTTAAAATACATAATATTATCTACTCTGTTGAAAATGTATGTAAATACATTTGGCTAAGTGTCTTTAAAACAATTTAAAGTAAGTAAATTCTGAGGAATCGAAAACATCTTAAATCTTTTTTTTTTAAAAAAGCATTATAATCCTCTTTAGGCGCAAAAGGCTTAAATCTCAAGCTTAGTCTACGATTTAAAAATGTTACCCTTAACGAGATGTTCAATCGATCCCTTTAATATAAGCTTTTAAATGGATTTAGAACAACTAAAGAAAGTGGTTTTTAATGTTAAATAAATAGATCAGATTTTAAAACATGCTCAAAATGTTATGTAGCCCTTTGATTAAGGTTGTCAAAAATTTAGATTTTAAGTTTAGGTACACTTTAGGTACATTTGTTTTGCGTGTAATCCTAGATTTATCTTCACGCCTTATAACCTCCGCTTGGAGTTGGCAGGGGAGTACTGCTAGACAGCCACATTTTGCCGATAGCTTCTTCTACAAAATAAAAAAAACCTTTTTTATTCATCTAGGGCAAAACAGCACTTACGAATAGACAGCAGTTACCACCGGTTCGGCATGTTGGTTCCTCTGAGAATCTTCAAAGTGTCATTATAATCGTGGTCATTATTTCGAATTTGTTTTCCTGACAATTTGTCTCCATTGATCTCGAACCTTCGTCTCGCTACGTCCCCTGGATCTATTCCCATTTACATCGCCGATGGTATTGGTTCAAATGTAAAAGGTCTCATTATACCGGGCACACTCTCAATCCGAGGGAGATTCGCGCGATAGTTCATGATTCTATGTTGGTGAACTACACGCGGCTTTCAAAAGACGTCTGGTTTCCTCACGATGTTTGCATTCAACGTACAGCAAGTGATAATAATTATTGAATATGAGATTCTGACAATCCCAGAGGTATTATTTCGTTCGTCCGCCAACCCGCACTGGGCCAGCACGGTGGACTATGGCCTAATCCCCCTCGAATTGAGGGTAGGCCCGTGCCTAGCAGTGGGACATTAAAAAGGGGGTATTATTGCTATATATATATATTATAACTAGCTGTTGCCCGCGACTTCGTCCGCGTGGTATTTAACAAAGACAACCGTTGACAACAGCCTGCTCGCCCATTCTGAGCCCGCGGGACGCATTGCAGGTTGTTGCTATCATACTTAATCAGGCGCTGCGCTGCAACATTGGTTTTAATTTTTTTTCGTGAGATCCTATTTTTTTTTCTAAAATAAAAGTAGCCTAAGTTACTCCTTGTTACATCAGCTATCTGCCAGTGAAAGTCCCGTCAAAATCGGTCCAGCCATTTCAGAGATTAGCCGGAACAAACAGACAGACAGACAGACAGACAGACAGACAGACAGACAGACAGACAGACGGACAGACGGACAGACAGACAGACAGACAAAAATTGTAAAAAATGTTGCGCTTGCACTGCTATAAGATTCTGAAACAATACACTTTTAAAAATATACTTAAGTGTTCTACTTTCAAAATTATCTTAACTTAGTAGTGCTCTACAAAGGCAACAAACACAAAATTTCACAACAAACGTCAACGTAGAGCCGGCATTTTTAAGAAATCGCTTCGAGTTGAAAGCGAAATATCAATTTAACTTATCTTCTTTCGAAAGAAAAAACTTTCCGTCCAGTCGTAGTCGTCGTCGTCGAGTTGGATTTCGATTAGAGCCAGGGTTGCTGCTAGTCGAAAAATAAAAAAGAAATTTACCCCATATTAAACACTAAATTACGTAGTAAAAATAACTATAATATGTGCGTAGTAGGTTTTACTACGCACATATTATAGCATTTCGTAAATGGCTACGGTTTAAAGAAACGGCAAATAAATTTCGTCATCTAGATAACAATAAAATGGACAGTGTACAGTTGCTTTTTTTCACGTCATTCATGGAATATAGGTCATTTTATTTTTGAATGAAGGCAGCGAAATTGTTCAAACAAACAATGAACGAATCGTGATGGATTAAATAATATTAATCCTTCTCTCTCTATGGTCGGTCCCTCATGTCTGAGGATCGCGATCATCGTTGGATAGTCCACACTTGGATCGAACGATTAGCCTCCATCGGTCTCTGTTCATGGCGCTTCTGACCACCGAGCTGAATTTGGTTGAAGATGAGTCCTTTACTTGATCGGTCCATCTGGTTGGGGACCGTCCTCGAGCTCTCTTGCCATCGGTGTTCCCAACTACGATCAGCTTTTCGAGGTTCTCATCTCCTTTCCGTACTAATCCTTAACGAAGTATTATTGTTGACAACGACAATTTGATTGAAAAGACATCTATATTTTGACACACCTATTCCAGCATTTCTCGAGGGAAACTCAAACCATTCACACAAGATGTTGTGACAACCTTAATCCCTCCAGAAACTCGCGCCAATTGCCAAAGCTCTAACTTTCTTTACTTGAACACACCTGAGTTTTTTTTTAATTATCCTATATCAATAATAGCTTCAATTGAGAATGTTGGTAGTAACCCTGCTTTGAGTACCGTAGGTCCCGGGTTCAAATCCCAGTGGGAGCAACCGTTACGTGATGTTCACGAATGTTAGTATCTTAGTCATAGGCGTTTCAAATAGAGTACGAGTATCAGTAGTTATATACTGGAATCATCCTCAGTCCATTGTACGTTCGCCTTAAAACAAACGTTACTTAGTTTGGGAGCATTATAGTTAGTCAGTTCGTCTGGCGATATTATATGCTTCTCCAAACATTACTAACTCTTGACTTCTCATCTGTATATCCAACGGCAATACTACCTAGAAAAAAGGTCAAGACAAAACCTAGGTCACGGATTTTGTCGCACCGAGTCACTCTCTCTCTTCCGTAATTCATACGAAGGAAAGAGATAAAATCGATTTATCTCACATTTTATCTTGCTACTAGTGCAGGAGATGTCCACTGCTAAACAAAGCCTTCCCTCGAAGACTTTGCACACGATTCGAAATTGCTTGAGATCCTTTCGGACTTACAGATTTGCTTTTCACTGCTAGGTAGTAGCTATCTACTAACTGCCCGAGAAGCCTCGAAGTTCGCTTGGTCATTAATACCGCGCAAAGCTGCCTTGGATTTGACCCAAGCAATCATGTGTCACTAAAACAGTCAATTTGACAGTCAAAATGACAAGTGGCAGCGCTCTTATGAGACAGTGCAAGGAATTCGCCATTTTCATTTCATCATATCACATCAATTATTTTATTTATAATGTGTATTTATTGAATGTATTATTGCTATTAATTACTTGACATTGGCAAAATACCCGCTAGGTTGTGGGTGAGGCCATATTCATATCCATTTTATTTCATCACATCTCATTTCGTAAAAAAAGAAGAAGAAGAGACAGTGCAAACATTTGCCTTAAGTGATACTTGTACTTACTGAGCGAGTCAAACAAGCCTTGCATTGATGAGTTCGATTTGTCAATCATGTGTTCGTCACTATTGTTGAGTCTAAATTCATTGTTAACTAGCTGTTACCCGCGACTTCGTCCGCGCGGTATCTAACAAAAAGCGGACGAAGTCGCGGGTAACAGCTAGTCTAAAATAAAAGTAGCCTTAGTTACTCCTTGTTACATCAGCTATCTGCCAGTGAAAGTCCCGTCAAAATCGGTCCAGCCATTTCAGAGATTAGTCGGAACAAACAGACAGACAGACAGACAGACAAAAATTGTAAAAAATGTTGTTTTGGTATATGTACCGTGTATACATCCAAATGCACTTAGTAAAAAGCGGTTATTTTAATATTACAAACAGACACTCCAATTTTATTTATTTGTATAGATAGATGGCCAACCCGCACTGGGCCAGCGTGGTGGACTATGGCCTAATCCCCCTCGCATTGAGGGGAGGCCCGTGCCCAGCAGTGGGACATTAAAAAGGGCTGGAATTATTAGTATAGATAGATGTATTATCAGGGTAACAATAGTGATGAGGCATACGGATTGGGTAGATCGCGAACTCGCCTATTGTGCGGTACCTCAGATTTTAATGCTCTCTGCGGACCCAGTGCGCTCGTATAATTCTTTTATTACATCACAAATTGGTTCTACCATTCAATGCGGCCATCTTTGCTGGTATCTTTTATTGGTTGCGGTAATCATTACGCGACATTTGAGGTAAGTATTTGTATAGATTATTATGTCGTTGGATAAGTAAAATCAATAGATTTTATTTCTGGCCCGAAAGATGTATCAATTTACCTGATAGCTACCTATTAGGGAGATTTTTTTTGTAGCAACAACACTTATTTGTTTGTAGCGACCTCTTCGACCTCACCACAAGCTACACAGATGGCGCTTCAGACTCATTTAGAACCATACACAATTATCCATACAATCCTGAATCGCGCTATGAGAGTTTTCGGAGCACGTAACATATATACAAGATTCCGACAATAACCGTTGAGGCATAGAGGCTGCCCCGCCAGGCATACCACCCGCCTAGCTGGGCATGAATTTAATGGCTCAGCAGAATTACATTTGGCATTCAACCACGAAAAGACCTATGATACATTCATGACCAGAAAATTGATTATGACATGACCTACGCAACTTCAATATAAAATGGATAGGGTATAGGAAATTGATGTAGACTTATGGAAATTGAATAAACCCAAAATAGACTGGTCCATCGAACCCAGCTTCTAACACGTCGCCAGCTGAATCTCATCCATTATGAGTAAATCTCGATTCCATCAATCATACATCTTTATAATTCGTCTTTATTGCGTAGAAATAAAGTTAACTGGAAGAGGTCTTCAAGGAACCGTCGAAATAGTTGATCAATAGCCATGTACTGACTGGGCGAGAAGCTTCACGTACAAAGCTACTCAATCTCAATATTGTTTTGAGATAAACAGTCGGTCTGCCTGTGTGGTATGTGAAAAAATTGACAGCACTCTAGAAAGGCAATGCGAGTGTTTGCTTCGCACGAGATCAACTGACTAAGCCTTACGATACAACCTCGTGAGGCTCCTCAGTGGATCAGTATTGGTTATAGAAAGAGAGAACCAGTCTGGTTCATTGTTATAGAAGGCACAACAGTAAAACAAGTAAATTCATACTAATATTACAAAGAGACGGTTGTAAGTTTGTACAGATAGTCTCCGGATCTACTAATCCGATTATAAATGTTACCACATACAAAACTTTTTCTCGACCAAAGATGGCGCTACATTGTATACTCGACCTAAACTAGTGGCGCTAGAGACATCTAGCATCATATAGCTAAACCATCTAGTAATGTCGGCACAGACGAGGCGTATAGTTTTTGCTAATCACCGCTAGATGGAATTATAGAAGTGGGCGGGGCCCAAAGTCACCTTGCGCAGTGTCACGCACCATTTTATAGGAAAATCCTATAACAACCTCTCCACTTCCTAATAGGTTCATGGTTAGGTCTATCACATAATTTCAAATACAGAACATAGATTTTGATGCACCATCCTGAATAGACTACCCTCCTTGTCAGTAGGTACTCAGTCATCAATCATTACTCAGATAACGTTCAGCACGGTTCAACGATAGTTAACCTTCATTTCTATCATGACAGCGGTGCACAAAAATAGTCAATTTTATACTGACTCTGACTATTATCAACAGTAGCTTGCAATATTATTATATTCGATAGTGGGCCTTAGTG
The DNA here is from genome assembly GCA_905404115.1 of Pheosia gnoma. NCBI lineage: Eukaryota > Metazoa > Arthropoda > Insecta > Lepidoptera > Notodontidae > Pheosia > Pheosia gnoma. The sequence goes on from FR989916.1 coordinate 2,480,538, forward strand.
GACTATATCCTAAGCTAGCTGTGCCCTGCGGTGTTACCCGCGCAAAAAATCATGTCGATCCATTGCGATATGAAAAATAGAAACAAATCCATCCCACGGAAACCATACATTTTACCGCGATAAAAAGTAGCCTATGTGCTATTCCAGACTATAATCTATCTCTGTGCCAAGTTTCATCCAGATCCGTTCAGCCGTTCTGGCGTGATTGAGTAACAAACATCCATCCATCCATCTATCCATCCATCCAAACTTTCACATTTATAATATTAGTATATTAGTATAGATTATGCTTTGTTTAACTATACACCAAAGAAAAGAGATGGTTATAACAATAGCTATAAGTTTCTGATTTCCTCAACCCTTTTCACTGTCCCCTCATAAATAAAGAACCATTCATATATTACCGGATTGATATAACACGTGTCACAACATTCTCGGAGCAAATCACGGTGGGATTGAAATTGCTTGGTCCCCGTATAAAACAGTACCCTAGGTTTGAGAGATCAATGGCTATTGGAAATTTGCGGACTGGTTCACGCTCATAGAGTATGAAGCAAGCTGGTGGAGACAGTATAGAGGGTTGTAAGTTTTGAGGAAGAAAATATTGAAGTGAAGAATTATATCGTTATGCGTGAATTTTAGTTTTCTGGCTATCCCGGGAGGATGCCCTCCATTCATTCATACATACATTCCTCCTCCTCAGAGTCGTCGTCGTCAGGTCGTCGTCTGGTGCCCACACCCCAAACGGCCTTGATTCCAAGGGTAGCCTGTTTAAGGCCCTGGACATCAGGACTGAAGAAAAAGGACCTATGCACGGCATAGATACGTAAAAAATACTCCATAAAAAAGCAATACTTTTTTGTTGCTATTCTTGAAAAAGCTTCATTTACCTAACATACGTAACACAATAGGGTACATACATTATAGATAGATATAATCCACGTTAAAAGAAGAAGAATCCTTATAAACTTATGACTTCAAGCAATATTTATTCTACTATGAACAAAAGTTAAAGAACTGTCCGTCAGCTCGCGTAAAGAGCTGTCATTAGCGACGATGACGCTGCGATCTGAGGAATTTGAACAGACCCTGTATTAAATTACTAATTAGACCCTTGCAAGGAACAATAGGAATAGGTATGAGATATACTTGCAAAATTCAGTACCAGGGCTTGCAAGTACGAGTATATATATTACCAGTCGAAAACCAGGTTTTCAAATACTTGAATGTATTTGCCAGCTGGCATATTTCCACCCGACCAACCGAGCACTCGAGTAACTTCAAAATACTTCGGTCACAGCCTCCAGGCCCCGAACTCGCAACCTACGCTAGCCCTTATCGGGCCGCCCTGGTATGGGCGGTAAGTAAGGTAACTAAGTTTAGAAATAAACCGGTGCAGCTCTTAGTGAGTTGAGTTGAGACTCGCGCGCGACTTACAAGTATTTTCATACTTGCAAGTATTTCCCGCCCGTACCAGGTCAAACTACTTCTAAGCGAAGCCCTGGTTTTAAAACCTGGTATCGTAAATACGTCTCATCCCTAGTTAGGAATAAACTTAGAGCTGCACCGGTTTATTTCTAAACTTAGTACATGTTCATACATTACATTACCTAATAAAGCAACTTCGATACCGAAGCAAAAGCGATGTATAAGCTGACAAATTGAAATCTACATATTTAAATTCCTATACCCACCGAATCCTTCCGAAGACAGGCAAAAAGTCCAAAAATAGTACGTGCGTCTAAATAATATCAATAAAATAAATAGCGTATTTACTATTATTGAGGTAAGCAGGTCAGGAGGGCGTTACCAAGTAGGTAAATAAATAACATACCTACATAGGCACAAAGCATACTCATTAGTCCGAACTGATAGATTACACCCGAACTATGAGCAGTGGCATAGCTATGTTACCAAGGGCCCCGGGGCAAAAAATCGGGGCCCTATTTAAACTAAACTTTTAAATACTTTTTAAAAAGTGCAAAACTACTTCAACAGTAGGTAATCGACGACCTGATTAGCGCAGTTGCTAGTGACCCTTCTTTCTGTGCCGAGGGTCCCGGGTTGGAATCCTGGTAGGGGCAAACATTGTGTGGTGAGCACGAATGTTTGTACCCGAGTCATGGATGTTTAATATCTATATAAGGATATGTACTGAGTTTGCCCCCAGTCCATTGTACGGTACCCATAATACATGCGTTGCTTAGTGTGACACCGTATAGTTGGTGTGTTCGTCTCGCGATATTTATCATCGGCTCCTTATCGTCCACTGCAGGCCAAAATAAATTCTTCACTCAATTAGGATATGACTTTTCGAACGTTGTTCATGACGGCCGAAGGGCCCCTTGAGCTTGGGGGCCCTGGGGCACTGTCCAACCCAGCCCTACGGTAAATACGCCACTGGCTATGAACCAAATTACATAAACCGAATGAGTTTCTTTCAATAGAGCACGCTCATTATTCGTGTAAGGATTCTACGTAATTTTGCCACAGATTAAGCTCCGACGTTATTGTGCGTGCCGCATAAAGCCGATATAGTTCTGAAGCCCAATTTGGTAGGCGAAAGGGAAATGTTCGTCAGCTGTTTTCTAACTCACGAAAGAAACGCCTTTTTGTGAGAATCTCGCTTTGCAGGAGCCCAGTGGACACGAGAGTAGTAAGGCTTAATAGAAGTCCGATAAGTGGAGCAGCGAAATAAAATGTTAAGAGAAGGGGCATGTAGTGTATTAAATACATGCGACCGAATACACAATTTCAGTTCACTTCTGAGGTAACAGAGTGTTTGTTGGATCTACGTAAACTTTAAGGCGATAACAATACCTAGGTAGGTAGTTAGAATTTTTACAAAAGATTATAATCAAGTACTTTCAGAGAGCGGTCGTATCTCAAACTGTGATCTTTTTGAGACAACCTTTGAATGGATGGGGAGGATTCAATATCGTAGCACACTGAAAGAGAGTGGTTTACAATTATAAACAGTACCAACTAACCACATGCCCGATCGTAGCAAACAACAAACATTGATCCGTAACTTGACCTCCTAAAGGGTCGATTTTCCAAAAATCCTTCATTAGTGCTAACTTAGCCTACGATACATTACATAAAGGTTTAGTGTGAATAATTTCATACTTCTTCACCCACCACCTTAGGTTAGGCATTGTCTGTCATTCAGTCAGAGCCAAGAAATATCAGAATCAGAATATTTTTTATTCATGTAAATTGTAAACCATTAAGTACAGTACTTGTCAAAAGTTACGTTCGGAATGACGTTCCAATGGAGACCAGTATTAAATAGAAGATACCAACTTACGTTTTGTGATTGTCGTGGTTCATTATTCGTTCAAGTGTCGCGTGGAATTTGATCAGGCACCCTGATTGCGAGTCACACAGCAGGTACCTACCCGTAGGCGTTTGCTTGAAACGTGTTCAACTTGCTGATTTCATTTACGCTCATAACGGAAGCATCGAGATTAAGGATGACTGTTACACCGTGTTGTAATAGGCTTCTATAAACTGTTTAATACTATTATAGTTCTAGTTAAAGCCGTGTTGTTTTGAGGGAATCTCGGCGAGATTAGTAGCGTCCTTGAACGACCTTATAGGGCCGAATTTATAGAAGTTTTGCGCAATACTATATGACGTTTGATAAAGGTATAGAACGTCTATAAATTCGGGGGATATAATATTATAGTTATATACAATTTTACATACATTGTGTAAAATATATTAACATATGAATCTGTAAGTTAAATGGATCACGTTAATGTATAAAATAATTGTGTAAATGATCTTGTTTTTTTTTAAACAAAACCAGTAAGCTTTTGGCCATGCGCTCAGTACATTATGTATTTTTTTAAATGTCTAACAATTTGATTATTTTTTTTGGGTATTAATATTATGTTTTAACCTACGTGTTATGTTAGCCACCTGCTGGGGTGAACTGCTGCAAATGATAGCATAAACAGCGAATTGACTTCAGCAGGCGGAGGAACTATTGCAGGAATATGGAAAGATAAATTGGGACTATGGATTGAGGTTTGGATGGAACTATGGAAAGGGTGCAGACACCTGCCATAATCAGCTTTTATCTTAATATTGGCAGGTGGTGACTCGCCACTCTTTTAGTGGGCCCCCTAAAAAGGCCGTCATATAAGACAATAAGGGGCAACACTGGCGCGAGCGGCTCTGGAGTTATTTTTATTATTATTATGCACCAATATACCCACGGAGAGTACCATTAACAGTACGTCGTTTTATTTTGAAGAACTTGTAGTATTTTCAGAGACATCTGACGGCGGCGTACAGTAGCTGATTGCTCTTGTGTTATCCAACAGTAGGTATAATAATTATGTTTGTACCAATACCTCTCGTCGTGGCTTTATAGTTCTAGCACGGTGATGCTAGATGGCGGAACTTGTCCAACTAGTGTACATATTAGGTAGTTTCGCTATGGAAAATTCATAGCGTAACTCTAAAAATGTTCCCTGAAACACGCGATCCTACTTATCTATCCTAGGTACTAGATCCCTTGTCTTAATCTGCCGAAAAAAGCTTGTCCACAGGTACACTAAAAATTATTAGGATTAGCTCATAAGATAGAGATATGATGTGTGATTATAAATAAATATAAATAAATCGCCATACAAACACACCAACCATACGGTCCCATACTAAGCAACGCTTGTATTTTGGGTACCGTACAATGGACTAGGGGCATAGTTCAACAGTTTTTTTTCAAAGGATATACTTACACTTTGAAACAAATTGAAATAAAAAAATAGTTTCAGATTTTATTGCGTTTATTTTATATTTTTACGTTCTCGACGTTTCGGCTGCTTTACAGTAACCATGGTCACGGGGGGACCATCGATAAAATCCGAAAAAAATTGTTTTATTTCAATTTGTAGTATTCGCGTAAATATAAGAAATCAATGTATACTTACACTGTACAGACACGATCTAATTCGTTTGGTTTTGTCTTATTATCTTTATAAATTGAACGAGAAAAAGACTATTCTTCTTCTTCTTTCTTTTCGAAACGAAATGCGATAAAATAAAATGGATATGAATATGGCCTCACCCACAACTTAGCGGGTATTTTGCCAATGTCAAGTAATTAATAGCAATAACACATCAATAAATACACATTATAAATAACTAATCTGAAGTCGGTGCCAAACAAACAGCTGAGTCGAGTATTGCCGGTCCGCGCCAAAGACTAAACCTACAAATTGGTCCGCGCATTGTTACTGAGTATACTTTTGTTATTCTTCGTCGGTTGTTTATTTGGCACCGACTTCAGATTAGTTAAATATTTGATTTAGTTAGACAAGGTAGATTTCAAGATTAGATAATTTTTTGCTTTTTAGTTTTTTGAAGGTTTTTATTTTGTTAAAAAGTTTTTTATTTTACACTTTTTAGTGGATATATTCACTATTCCTTGTCACTAAAATATTTTTATATCAATCTTTTTACTGGATAATAGGTATACCAATTATAACATCATCGCGAGATAAACATAGTTTCAAAGAAATCAAGTTAAAGAAAAACCTCTGAATTAATCTCGCTTAATTTTAAAAGGGTATACTTTATTCTGTAAAAAAGAATAATCCAAATCGGAACATCAACGAAATAGTTTTATTTATAGCCAAAGTGCATCCCATAACAATTTCAATAAACCCAAACACGGCTTGGATACATTGTTTTATTACAGAGTTCCGGTTCCTCCTGGGTTTATCATCAGATCAGTTCGATGGTACCATATTTATCAGAACCATTTCTTTTAATTTGCTTTGTCATAGTTGCAATTGAAATTATCTTGGCGCAACCCGTGAAATACGTATCACTGACAAGTTCCGGTGGCCATTTGTGGTCTTCTTCATCACTTTCACTTCAGAAAATGATACTTTCTGAATGCAAATGCTTGACTTCTTGATGAAAATACCAAAATTGCTATAGGTATGCCTATAAAATTTGAGGAGTCCTCTCAATCCAGGGATCCATGAGGGATCCCATGATCAGAACAATTTTTTGAAAAACAGGACGAATCTGTAAGCATATCCTTTCATATAAAAAAATAATTTTCCAAATGGGTACATAAATGACGGAGATCTGAGGTAACAAACATAAAAAAAACAACCGAATTGAGAAGCTCCTCCTTTTTGAAGTCGGTTAAATAAAATAAAGGATGTGACATGAGATATGAAAATGGCGTGCGCGTAAATCTATTATTATTTCCAACGAATATGCTATTGACTACAAAAAAAACAACCTGACTGCGTAAAAAGTAATGTTTTTTTAAATTTCAGTTTTTATTTAAAGTTGATTTCTTACGCACGCAGGTTTTTTGCTTTTATAAATATATTTTTTTATTTTACATTTTTAGTTAGGACTATAAGACGGTACCTAATTAACATTGAATATAAAAAAAATCACAGCTATTTATAAGTATTGAAAATTCAAGTGAGAATTGTTGCTAATCAACTTTAAATCGCTATAGATCGTAATGGTCGTAATACTACATAAAACATCGTCGGATCGTAATACTACATAAAACATTATATGAGAAACTTGAAAATGATTTTCAAATACCTATTCAATGATATCCCATTTGACCTTCAGTTTTCTACTTATGCAAAATGGCTACTGGTTCAAGCCTTATTACATTTTGATTAGTAGTTCGTCTGTTTTGAGAAATAATTTTTTTACTACCGACGGGAGCTACCATAGCTGTGCTTTCTTGTAAGGATCAAACGTCTCCATCAGACCCACTGAGGTAGAGTACTAGAAATGTCAAAAATCACTAATATCTTTTTGTAGATAGATTGATTGATTATGCGTGCGTAAATCTCTTCCGTGGTAGGTAGGTACGGCCGCTAACATTAGCATGGCACCCATTTCCTTAATATTTTCAATGACACATCTAATGTAATAAGGTCGTATATCTGTATATGCGAGAGCAGTTGCTCCTATTAACGTCATTCAAAATAGTACCTCTTATGTATACGTTTGCTGTACGATATTCAACCTTGAATGTGTACAAAATTAGAGTTCGCGACTGTCCTACTCTAAATAGGGGGTCATGATTATGTGACGACCGGTCTGACCACCAAGTAATGCGTAATTTGGTGACTTTGATAACCTTGTGCAATTAAAAACAAAACGTGTGTTATAATAACTGGTTTTGTCGAGTAAAGAAAAAAACTATTTTGAATTCAGTCTCGGATAGTATGTCGATACTTGCACAGGATGAAATCTAATTCATTGGCAATAATTGAACTAAGTGTAACTCTATACTTGATTCTGTTTAATTGAGCACGAATTAAAAACAAATCAAGTAATTGAAAATAAATTTGGCCTGAAAATAACACAGAGTTAATATTTATAAAAGTACCTATGTATTAATAAGTAATGGGGCACGCCCTCACCAAATATTAAAAATAATATTCTACTATGATTATAAATAGAAAGTATAATATTTCAAACGCAGATTTATTAAAAAAATATTTCAATTAATATTTTATTTATTAATGGTCCTACAATAATCTGACTAAAGATTTCTATTGCACCCTGTATATACGATGTTAAAAATAGCGTCCAAAAACGTGCCCACCAAAACAAGTATATAAAAAAGCAATTAAGTAATTTGAATTTGAATAATTTATCCATCTTATTTATACATTATGTAGCTGTTAGTGAGATTATAAAAAAATCTATATGCTCTATTCCAAAACGAATGATTTTCGAATGTTTGTCTCCTTGGTCGAGCATAACGCAAAAGCTACTGAACCAATTTCAATTGGATTTCACTGTTCGATCGCTTAGGTTCACTTTAACAATAAGATTCATATTACCAAAGCCGCGACCAAAAGGTGGGTGGTACTAAGATAATAAAACATTTACTGCCAATTTTCCGTTTTTTTGGGACCAAATAATCAGAGTCCAGTTCCATAATATTTTCAATTAGGGGCCATCCATAAATTACGTCACACGTTAAGGGGAGGGAGGGGGTCGACGAAGTGAGACATTGTGTAACAAGGGGCGGGGAGGGGTCCCAAATTTTGTGACATAACATTTTTTCAAATTATAATACTTTATATCTAAGTTTTACAACTATTGATTTTATTGAAAAATAATTGAAATGGAAATAAAAACAATTTCGGAACACTGCTGTTTTAATTTCAATTTTTATTCATAAATTTGTAAATGTAAAATTGCAAAATATGTGACATCACACTAGGTAGGGGGGGGGGGGGGCTCACAAATGTGACCAGATGTGACAAGGACGGGGAGGGGTCAAAAATTCATGAAATTCGTGTGACGTAATTTATGGATGGCCCCTTACACTTATATTATTACAACTAGCTCTTGCCCGCGACTTCGTCCGCGTGGTATTTAACAAAGAAACCGTTGACAACAGCCTGCCCGCCCATTCTGAGCCCGCGGGACGCATTGCAGGTTGTTGCTATCAAACAATCAGGCGCTGCGCTGCAACATTGGTTTTTTTTTTTCGTGAGATCCTATTTTTTTTTCTAAAATAAAAGTAGCTTAAGTTACTCCTTGTTACATCAGCTATCTGCCAGTGAAAGTCCCGTCAAAATCGGTCCAGCCATTTCAGAGATTAGCCGGAACAAACAGACAGACAGACAGACAGACAGACAGACAGACGGACAGACAGACAGACAGACAGACAGAGGGACAGACAGACAGACAGACAAAAATTGTAAAAAATGTTGTTTCGGTATAGGTAACGTGTATACATCCAAATGCACTTAGTAAAAAGCGGTTATTTTAATATTACAAACAGACACTCCAATTTTATTTATATGTATAGATGTATAGATAAGGAGGTATAACTGTATGTCGTCATATCTGCGGGCAGTTGCCCCTAGTAACGTCAGTCAAAATAGTACCCTTAAGTATATATAAATAATATAATTATACCAGCCCTTTTTAATGTCCCACTGCTGATCACGGGCCTCCCCTCAATTTGAGGCGGATTAGGCCATAGTCCACCACGCTGGCCCAGTGCGGGTTGGCGGACTTCACACATCTTTCGAAGGGTTCAAACGTTTAGCAAGTAATAATCGTGGTTGAAAATGAGATTCGCACGTGAAATTCAGAAATTGCAGAGGTGCGAGCTGGGTTTTGAACCTGCGATCCTTGTTACCGAGGCAAGCGTTATACCAACTTGGCTTTCACTGCTGCTGTACACGGTTAGCTTACGTATAATCTCGCACTTAACGTACTGTTCTGTGATACAGTTTGAAAAGGGAACATGTGCTCACGAATCGTTAAATGAATCAATTTGAAAACTGACAAACATTTATATTCCGCTGCTCTAATAAGTTGGTAAAACTTGTTTTTAATATTAGTAGGCATATAGCGGGCCTTATAAATACAGGTTGCAACTTAAAGATACACTGTAGAGTTGTGTGCTTAGAGCGATTATGTTAAAACAAAGATTGGTATTAACAACATGTGTTTTGGTGGTGTGTTCAGTTATAGCTTTTATGTGGGTTTGCGTCAAATTTTTTATTTGGATGAGTATTGGTAAACTGAGTGATACTGTATCTGTTCATATCGCTTTTGGAGAAGTCACTAAATGTAAGTATTAGTAATGTAAGTATATATAATGACACTGTCATTATACTATAGTATGTACAGTTATAAACAGAATTGTTTGGGCAGGGTTGTCTGTAGCAATATGCTGTGCATTCCTGCATTGGCTGTGGAGCAGAAGAGAGCGAGCCCCCTCCCCCCCGCAGTACCCTGGTGCGCTGCCGCTTATAGGGAATGCTCACCAGTTTTTAGGAGACAGTGTTCGTAAGTTACCACAGATTCTATTGTAAAAAAAAACTAGGTTTTAAAAATAACGTAACCAAAAAAAATACAAATTACTAGAAATTTAAAAAATTACATCCGGTACTTAGCGCATGGCTACGCAACTGATCAACCTTGTTTTTAAAAAAAAACATCATCTACACAATTATTTCACCAACGTGATCCATATAAGTTTCTGATTCACCTGTTAAAATATTTTACACTATTTATTATTGGTACACCATACATAACAGTCCGCCTGACCGATTTTCGATCACGGTGACTAATCTCAACGGAGACTAGCCATCTGCGCAGGAGATATTATAGTGCACAAGAGTGTGCTCAAGCACAGGCGCACTCTCTCTTCCCTCACTTTCATAGTCCGATGGGACGGCAATCCGACACGACAAGAGAGAGATCAGGCGCAGGACCGACTTTACGTGCTCTCCGAGGCACAAACGCGTGATAATCATTGTTGAAAATGAGATTCGCACATAAAATTCAGAAATCCCAGAGGTGCAAGCCGGGGTTTCAACCTGCGACTCTCGTTACCGAGGCGAGTGCTCCATCAACTTGGCTATCACTGAATCTTTGTAACCTAATGTACGAGGGGAGATCAAAAAGTAGTGAGAATGAGATAGAATATAATGACTATTGATAACTTAATAATTTATTTTTCTACATACTCTCCGAGTCTCTCTACACACCGAGTCCAGCGCTATTCCAAGGCTTCAATCCCTTTCAAAAAAAATGTTTTGTGTTGGTCCTGCAAAAAGCTCTCCACAGCATACATCATCTCGCTATCGTCTTCGTACCTGTTTCCCCTTAAGTATTCTTTCAATTTGGGGAACAGATAAAAATCGCTAGGCGCCAGATCTGGTGAATAAGGGGGGTGGTCAACCAATTCGAAGCCAGCTTGCTGAATGGCAGCCATCGCAACTGCCGCTGTGCGCGGGTGCGTTGTCGTGATGAAACAGCACGCCCCTTCGAAGTTTCCCTCTCCTTTTCTCTTTGATGGCATTCCTCAACTTGGGAATTAAAGCTGCATAATATTGGCCTGTAATAGTGGTTCCACGCTGCAGGTAATCAATCAACAATATCCCTTCTGAGTCCCAAAATATTGAGGCCATAACCTTGCCAGCCGATGCCACGGCACGAAACTTCTTCGGGGTCGGTGATGATGGCCGTTTCCATTGCGAAGATTGCTGTTTTGTCTTGGGATCAAAATGATGGACCCATGTTTCGTCCATTGTTACGAAACGAGACAAAAAGTTTTCAGAATCTTCTTGAATCTTGTCCAACAATATCTTCGAAATGTCAAGTCGATTTTGTTGCTGACTGTCGGTTAACATTCTCGGCGCCCATCTTGCGGAGACTTTTCTCATATTCAAAGATTGTTTCAATATGGATTGAATACTTCCATATGAAATGCCCGTTTCTTGAATTAAGTATCGGATGGTAACTCTTTGATCGCTCAATACAATTTTCTCGACTTTCGCAACGTTTTCTTGGGTGACTGACGTCGATGGACGGCCGCAACGATGTTCGTCTTCCGTGCTCGTTCTCCCTACTCGAAATTGAGAAGCCCACCTTGCGACAGTGGAATACGGCGGAGCAGACTCTCCTAATGTTGCCTCCAAATCGCAATGAATCTCTTGCGTCGTTAACTTTTTAAACAGAGGTATTTAATAACGGCTCGCACTTCGTTTTTCCCCATTTTCGAGAACACGGTCCGACACGAAGCAAACAAATGACTACATTCAGAAAAAAACAAAAGAGAATCGAAGTTTTTTTTCTTTATTAATATTACAAATATGTATCCGAGCTATGCCTGCAAGTATTTTTTTTTTCTTACCTAGGAGTATGTCATTCTCACTACTTTTTGATTCCCCCTCGTACGTCAAGTATGAGTTTATTCGTAAACTAACCATATACTTCATAGTCTATGCGTTTAGATATTTCGTATGGAGAATTCAACAGTGCCTCTAGCAGGCGGTACTTAAAATATTCACGTTCGTCAGGCTGGCCCAACCCCCACTATCCTAGAGACTTGTGGTGTTGTCTATTCGAATGTACTCCTCGCGAGAAGCTTTAAGATAAACTTACTTTATCATTTATGAGTACCGTGTTCTACTTGAAGTGAAATATAATCCAAAAGAATATTTATAGTTTTATAATTATCATTCTTTTGTTTTTCATTGTGACATACATGATAGGTGGCCAAACATAGACAAAGTTAAGATACCATTAGATTGCTACCATAGCTTCACTAAAGAGTCTTGTTATGCAAACTCTAACATCTTCTCTTGAAGCTCATGGTTGCCCGAGGATTTTTTTCATTATGCGTGCAGGTCAATCTCACGGCTTAGCATAACCAGTCTTGGCTTATATAGGGCCTTCGTGAACATGTCTGCAATTTGGTGCTCAGTACCAATCTTTGCAATCTTCATGTTTCCATTAGCTACTGCTTCTCGAATGAAGAAGTGTCGTAACTTGATATGCTTGGTTCTGTTGTGGAACTCATAAGGCGGATTCAATGCCAGTTTAATTGCTGACTCATTGTCTATGTGGAGAACAGGAGTCTTCATTAATTGTTCTATATTCTCAATTAATCGTTTAAGCCATATGATTTCTCTTGCGGCTTCACTGGCAGCTACAATTTCGGCTTCAGTACTTGAGATCGCGACTGATGTCTGTAGTTGGCTTCTCCATGATATCGGACCTCCATAAACACATACCAAACCAGAAGTTGATCTTCCAGAGTCGGGATCTCCACCATGATCGGCATCACTATAGCAGACCAGTTCTTTCTGCGTACCTTTTCTGTAGGTAATGCAGTAATCTCGCGTACCATTCAAATAGCGAAATATTCTTTTCACTTTGGTGATATCTGTTCTGTTAGGAGCTTCCAGATGTCTGGATGCGACACCGACGGCGTAAGCTATATCGGGTCTTGTTCCCACCATTAGGTATGCAAGGGCTCCAACAGCTTCTCTATATGGAAACGCGCTATCTCCTCCGGCTTCTTCTCTCAATTCAGAGTCTTTCACTATTGGTGTAGTGGCAGCCTTACTATTCTGCATACCGAATCTTTCAAGTACCTTCTTGGTGTAGGCTCCTTGATGTATTTTAATACAATCTTCCTCTTTTTCTATTTCAAGTCCCAGGAAGTAATAGGACTTTTTGTTACTTTGGGTCTTTATTTTAAATCGCTTCTTCATCTTCTCGAGGAATTCGTCGATTAGTGCCTGTGATGTACCAGCTATGATTCCATCGTCAACGTACAGAGCTAGTAGCAGTCTTCCTTCTCCCCTCTTCATCGAGAAGAAACAAGGATCTTCGCCAGGTATGAACCCTTGTTTTTGAAGAAAGTCCTTAATGCAATTGTTCCAGCATAACGGAGCTTGTTTTAGTCCGTATAAGCTCTTTTTCAACTTGCATACTTTGCTAGTCCCGTCGTTATATCCTTCAGGCTGCTTGACGTAGATTTCTTCGTTTAAGCTTCCATAAAGAAATGCTGTAGAGACGTCAAATTGAGTGAGGATCATATTGTCTCGAGCAGCAATACTCAATAACATTCTGATTGAGCTCATTTTTGCAACTGGACTGAATGTCTTCTCATAATCAACGCCTTTCTTCTGAGAATAGCCAACTGCAACGAGTCTGGCTTTGTATTTGTCAATAGACCCATCAGATTTTCGTTTGATTTTGTAGACCCACTTACTGGATATGGCTTTTCGTCCATTGGGCAGAGGCACTAAGTCCCATGTTTGGTTCTGTTTCAGGGAGTTCATTTCATCATCCATGGCACTGTGCCATTTATTTTTGTCAGCAGACTTCAACGTTTCTTTGAACGTCTTTGGTTCTTCTTCATGATCATAGACCTTTTCGACGCAATTGAGAACAAACTCTTCAAACCTATCAGGAGGTTTGATTGTAGAGCGATCTCTCAGATTCATTCTATTTGGAACTCGTTCATGGCATTGTTCGTTATGAACTTCTTCTTCGGATGCTTCATGAGGTTGTTCGTCTTGAACATCTTCTCTTAATAAGACATCTTCAGATTCGTCTTGTAGATCTATGTCAGAATGCGATAAATCTGAGGTTGATGAATCATTCTCCTCATCTGATTCGGCAGTGTCGAAGTTCACAGATTCGTTCATTGGATTCGTCGGTTCATTTGACTGCTCTGAATTTTGATGTTCATCAGCATAATCATCTTCAGAATTGTTGGCTCGAAGTGGAATCACAATAGATTTAGGTATATTCTCCTCAGATCTTTCGGTTTGAGATTGATAACCATCTTTGGTTTCCATAGTCTTCTGGATTGGGTTCAGTGTCTTTTCTTCGAAGATCACATCTCTGGAGTTGATGACAGTCAGAGTGTTTTGTACCCAAACTCGGTAGCCTTCATCATCGTTGTAACCGATAAGAATACCTTTCTTGGCTTTCTTGTCCAATTTCTTACGTGACACTTTCGGTACATGAGCGTAGCAAGTGCTTCCGATTATTCTCAGATGCCCAATTCTTGGCTTCTTGCCATACCATAGTTCATGCGGCGTCTTGTCCTTGTTTGTAGGACCAGTACGGTTAAGTACATATACAACAGTATTTGTTATTTCAGCCCATAAACCTTGAGGTAATTCCTTTCCAGGAGCATGCATAATTGCTCTGACAGCTTCAACTACAGTTCTGTTCTCACGTTCAGTTGAGTTTTGCTGTGGCGTATGCGGCATAGTACATCTGTGTGTGATGCCCTCCTTTTGTAGGATTCTCTTAACATCATTATTTACAAATTCGCCTCCATTGTCAGTGAAGATTTCTTTAATAATGTGTCCAGTGGCTTTTACTTGAGCTATAAACTGTACCAACTTATCCTTGACTTCGCTTTTCTTTCTCAATAGGAATAGGTAGCGAAACTTGGAGAAATCATCTTTTAACAGCAGGAAGTAGCGGTATTTGAAAATGGAGTAGACAAATGGACCACATACATCGCCATAAATGCGTTCACCTGGTTTTGACGCTCCTTCTCTCGTTCCAAATTTCAGACGATGAGCTTTCCCATACATACATCCTTCACAAGCTATTTTATCAGTTGGATTTGCAATCTTGATGCCTTGTTCCCGTTCGACGACTTTTCTCACGTGAGCTTTGCTCTGGTGGACGAGCCTCTCATGGTAAAGCTGTAGCATGTCTGTTGCATCCACTGCATTGATATTTACTTCAATTGGATTCGATGGTTTGTTTTTCAGTCGTAGTTCATAGAGACCTCCATGTTTTACTCTATCTCCGAGTAGGATTGGTTCTCCATCCACTAGTAGTTTGCAGCTTCTTGTTTCAGATACAAAGGTGCTGTTATTCAACCTATCTTGGGCAGCAAGGACAGAGAAGAGATTTTTCGATATCCCTGGAACAAACCATACATCCTTCAAAGTGATCAGTTGCTTTTGACCATTGACATCTGCTTCAACTATAACAGATCCTTTTCCAGCAGCAAAAATTGCTTGTCCGCTTGCTGTTGTTACTGTATGTGAGTTCTTTTCAAATGGCGTGAAGTCTTCAAATAAATCCGCTCGGTTTGTGACGTGACTGGTTGCGCCGTTGTCAACATACCATTGATTTTTATCAATCTTCATTGTAGAATTCACTTCAACAATACTCATCAGAATCATGTTAGCTTTGCAGTTAGTTTTGGTAGAGCTAGTACTTGGTTTCGATGTTGATTGTTCTTCCGATGCTATCGGACGTCCATCTGCTATCCATTTGCGGCAATCTTGAACATAATGATTGTTCAGACCACAATATTTACATTTCTTCGACTTGACTTTGACAGCTGGCTTCTTGCGAAATTTTGACTTGCCTTTACCTCCGGATAGAGCGAGTACTTCCTCCTCTTTATCTTGAGACCCTTGAGACTGTAATGCTCGTTCGTAAGAACATAGGTGAGCAGTCAATTTCTCGATACTGCGATCTTTTTTCGCCAACAGCTTCCAACTTGATATGAACTGAAAATATTCATCAGAACAACTTTCTAGAGTCTTGCCCATAAGAAAGATTTCTGGTAGTTCGTTGACTCCTTCTTTCTTCATTTCTAAAGAGAGATCTCGCCATACATTCCGTAGTTTCGATAGATGCGTACCAATATTATCAGCAGGATCTTTTGCAAACTTAAAGAATGTCATGATCAGATCGAATGCTCGATCATCTGTATCTCCTTCGTAAATGCGGTGCAACTCCAACCAAGCTTCTCGAGCTGTTTCAAAGCGCATCACTTTCATGATGTTCTCTTGTGTCAAGTTAGTCGTTATAATAAGAAATGCTGCGCTATCTTCTTTGGCATGTTTCTCAAGCTCAGCAGCTTTAGTTTCATTCGTTTGTACGAATTCATTTTCAACTACGTGCAGGAGACCATGGCCTTTAAGAGCTAGCTTTATTTGGAATTTCCATGTGACCCAGTTGTGTTCGCTTAGCGGTAAGACTTGTAACTTTATGGCTCCGTCCATGGCGATATGGTTGCGATAGCTCTAGTTTAGTCTGCTTACGAAAAAATCCGGTGTCAACTTCTTCAAGTTAGTGATCGACGGTTGCGTGCGATTCACTTTTACACAGCGTTCTGCTACCACTTTAAGATAAACTTACTTTATCATTTATGAGTACCGTGTTCTACTTGAAGTGAAATATAATCCAAAAGAATATTTATAGTTTTATAATTATCATTCTTTTATTTTTCATTGTGACATACATGATAGGTGGCCAAACATAGACAAAGTTAAGATACCATTAGATTGCTACCATAGCTTCACTAAAGAGTCTTGTTATGCAAACTCTAACAAGAAGCATATGTACTGCTTTTTTTTTCAATGTACCTCTATAATTCCGGAGAAAATCGCATGTCAAGGTGGCCGGGCCAGCCTGACGCTTTCAGCCCGGCCACCATTGAAACACGAAAACTACATCATGTACCGAGACGGTGCTACTACAGAACGAATGTACCTTTTAAGCCTAGCATATGTACCGCTTTCGTTTTCAATATACTTCATTAATTACGGAGAAAATCGCATGTGAAGGTGGCCGGGCCAGCCTGACGCTTTCAGCCCGGCCACCATTGAAACACGAAAACTACATTATATACCGAGACGGTGCTACTACAAAACGAATGTACCTTTTAAGCGTAGCATATGTACCGCTTTCTTATTCAATGTACCTCTTTAATTACGGAGAAAATCGCATCATTAGGTGGCCGGGCTGAATCTGAAAGAAGCCATTGTAACACGAAAACGACATCATGTACCGAGACGGCGCTGCTACAGAACAAATGTACCTCTTAAGCACAACATATGTACTTCTTTAGTTTTCTATGTAACTCCTTAATTACTGAGAAATAAACGTATTACACTTTGTACTAAATGTTCTGAATAAGGTGACCATCACTCGCGTATTAATAATTCAGGACATAAAGTACTTCAGATAAATAAGTATGTATACGTGTATATTAGCTTTGTTAAACTTCTTTAGTTAGTACCTATCTACATAAATACGTAATTTCGCCACTGCCTAGCTACATCCAATAATAATATAGCAGGGAATTAAGTAGTATTACTAGTATGCACATTGCTTACAATGCACGCAACGTCACCTACTTTTATTTTTTATCTTATTTTTTTCCCGCTCAAACATTGACAACAAATTTTACTTTTTAAATTTATGATCCTGGAAGAAGAAAAATATTTTATTACGTTAATTGTCATATGCTCTGTAGTTATATATTACCAAATAAAAATTAAAAATTATGTAGGTTGGGTAGAAGTGAGTATCTATAATTAAATTATAACTAATACCTAACAAAAATAATATTGAATGCACTTATTATTTAGGCAGTAGAGGAACAATCAAGTAAGTATCTTTACTTAGTATAAACATAGTTACTTGATCTATATTGATCACACTTTTCAAACCAATTTATTACTATGCATAAGTAATATGTATAACAAAACACTTGCTTCAAATTATAACAAACGATATCTCTGTGTAAGATATGATTTATTGCGCATTTTTAGGGACGTCCAATATCGGTTCAATCATACAATTATTTTGTACCAATTGATCGATTAATTAGTCGATACTATAATTATTCGTTATATTTGTTATCTGACAAATACTCTAATTTAATACTTGTTTATTGAAATTTGAAACTAAATATAATGTTTCGATTTATTATTGGAATGCAAGAAAACAAGGCATAGTTGTTTACTAAAATACATTATATCTATTGACACCTATTATCTTTGCCTATATAACTTATAGATTACGTTAAACCTAGATGACGGCTTTTTGGCGGGAAGTTGAACAGTTGGACTATCAAATTCTTTTATTTGCTGAATATTGTGTTTTTGAGATATAATGTGTAATATTAGTGGGACATTAACTATTGTGTGATCATAAACGTGGACGAGTGAAAGAAATTAAAAGTTGAAAGTAAAAGAAAAAATACTTGGTAAATTAACGGTGCCGACGCTATTAATGTTCAATAATAATTCGAAAACGAGTAGACCGATTTTAATTTCATTTTTAAAACATTATGGCTTCCATTGTAATTGTTTTTCACATTGTAATTTTTTTTAATTAGTCTAGATTCTTTTTAGTTTGCCAGACACTCAGACGAAGAAATAATTTATTTTCTTCCTCTAAGATCATAAATTTAAAAAGTAAAATTTGTTGTCAATGTTTGAGCGGGAAAAAAATAAGATAAAAAATAAAAGTAGGTGACGTTGCGTGCATTGTAAGCAATGTGCATACTAGTAATACTACTTAATTCCCTGCTATATTATTATTGGATGTAGCTAGGCAGTGGCGAAATTACGTATTTATGTAGATAGGTACTAACTAAAGAAGTTTAACAAAGCTAATAGACACGTATACATACTTATTTATCTGAAGTACTTTATGTCCTGAATTATTAATACGCGAGTGATGGTCACCTTATTCAGAACATTTAGTACAAAGTGTAATACGTTTATTTCTCAGTAATTAAGGAGTTACATTGAAAACTAAAGAAGTACATATGTTGTGCTTAAGAGGTACATTTGTTCTGTAGCAGCGCCGTCTCGGTACATGATGTAGTTTTCGTGTTACAATGGCTTCTTTCAGATTCAGCCCGGCCACCTAATGATGCGATTTTCTCCGTAATTAAAGAGGTACATTGAATAAGAAAGCGGTACATATGCTACGCTTAAAAGGTACATTCGTTTTGTAATAGCACCGTCACGGTATATAATGTAGTTTTCGTGTTTCAATGGTGGCCGGGCTGAAAGCGTCAGGCTGGCCCGGCCACCTTCACATGCGATTTTCTCCGGAATTATAGAGGTACATTGAAAAAGAAAGTAGGTACATATGCTTCTCGCGAGGAGTACATTCGAATAGACAACACCACAAGTCTCTAGGATAGTGGGGGTTGGGCCAGCCTGACGAACGTAAATATTCAGATCTCCATACAAAATGTCTAAATACGTAGACAATGAAGTATACGGTTAGCTTACAAATATTCTAGCACTCAACGTCCTGATAGACCTCCTAAAATATGTTTCAATCGTGTTACTAAGGTGTAAAAACAATGTTGCAACATGTTATCAACTTGTAATTAATAAGAGAGCAATCATACTCAAATTTCATGACCATACATTTTGTTTGTTTATGCTTTTTTTCAGACATGTGGAACAAATCGAAGGACATCTACTATTACAGCTTAGAGAAAGGCGGTGTTATTAGTCTACGTATTGGTTTATACCCCACATACGGTAACCATTAAAAACACATTTCATAAGGCATACCTTAAGTTTGTTTTCTAAATAAACGGGCCTCACCTATAGTTTTCTTTTAACAGTCATAACGGATCCTGATGACTTTCTGACGGTAGCTAACGCTTGTTTAGATAAACCCTACGTATACAGTTTTGCTAAGACATGGCTCGGGAATGGACTGGTCACCGCGGATGGTAAGCCATTGAATAATTGTAACACATATCTACCTTATATCTGTATCTTTCTCTGTAGTGGATTTACAGTTTTTTTATTTTATTAATTCCATTTTTGTGATTTTCTAGTGAAAACGTGGAAACTACATAGAAAACTGTTGAATCCTGCGTTCAACCAACAAATGCTCAACATGTTTGTGGACATATTTAACGACCAGTCTCGTAGACTTGTCGATCAGTTGAGATGTGAACTTGGAAAAGGATTTTTCGATCCAGAACCTTATTTGATACAAAATATATTGGAAACTTCCTGCCGTAAGTTATTTCCTCTAGTTTGGATATGACAAGATAGAATATAATGAAACTCCTGCAGAGCGACACTAAACAACGGTGTTGTCTGCTCACATTGAGTTGCATCTGAAAATTAATCAATAACATTAAAAATATATCCATTGTTTTTTCTGCAAACCGACCATACCAGATGGAACCAACCCTCCGAATGGGTGGCAGATTGACTAACTAAATAACCGTATAATTACTGTCACTTTTTTTTCTGGGCATTTAATATTTTTGGAAGAGAAAAAATGGAGGGACATTGTAATTTTATGTTGTCATTCTGTTTGAACGCTAAATACGGGATAACTACTGGATCTGCCTTAATTTAAATATTAAGCAATTCTCCCGGACTAGTCAACAAAACTGTATCTCAAAATGCACTCAGCTGATTTTAGTGAAACATGGCACGATGAAAACGTATATAATTACATATTACCAACTCTATGTACACAACATTTTTTACCGGGGAATGGAGGGATTTTTTTAAGGTTAGTCAAACAACTGAAGGAAACCAGTAGGAAACAATGAAAGCTAGTAAGATATGACAAAATCCATATTTTTTAATGGAAACAATATAACATAATATAATAATAATAATATCACCAGACGATCACACCAACTATACGGTCCCACACTACCGTATGATGGTCAAAGTCAAAGTCAAATCATTTATTTCGTATAGGCCTACGGGGGCACTTACAAATTGTCATTACATTTTTTTTTCTTAAGTCTACAACCGGATCGGAACGCGACCTCAACTGAGAAGATCCGGCAAGAAACTAAGCGGGCTTGTCTTTTTTTTTTAAATTCATTATTTTTACAAAATATAAAAGTAAGCTCCAGTGTGTTGCCATGCGGGGCGCACACACGCTACACTTTAACATTATATATATTGATATTTGAGCGATCAGTCCCAGGCTGCTTTATCATCCAAATAATCCAAGATCCTGTAATAACCCTTACGACAAAGATTACTTTTTACAGTTGTTTTAAACTTATTATACGAAGCAATGGTGCTCGTCACACAAGGTTTGTTCCTACCAGTTTTCGACCCCGGAACCCTCGGCACAGAAAACAGGGTCACTACCAACTGCCCTAATCTGTCTCCAATAAACATTGTAATTTCCTAGAAGCAACGCTTGATCTAAAGCCAGATGACAATGCATGCGGTCTGGATTTTACGGTAGCAACGAAACACCTCATGGATAGTTTTGTTGAGAGATTTCAGAATATTTGGCTCCATGTACCTCTTATATTCGAATGGAGTTCATTGAAAAAGAAACAGGATAAATACATTAACATGTCAGCTGGTATTACTAATGCGGTAAGATACTGGACATCATTATAAATCCAATTAGGTATTTTTTTTATTAAAATTATTCCTGGATTCTTTTCGTTTGCAGATCATTCAAAAACGTAAAATTCTGATATTACACAACGATAATTTTAAAAAGACCTACGATTATGCACCAGGTAAACAAACATTTGAAAATAAATAAAGCAGATGAAGTCTCTGGTCTTATATTAAGTCACATAATCCATCATGACCACTTGGTAAAAGTTAAAAGCCTTTCATGAAAATGTATTCACTTCACACTAAAAATAATAAGGTTTTCTCCGACATTCAGATTATCTTCTTCTTCTTCTAAAAAATTGGTTTCTCAGACTAATGTCTGAGAAACCAATTTTTTTGCAAGTTGATAAGTTCACGAACATGGCTTTGGGCCAGGGTCGTCGACCATGCTATGATAGGGACTCGACCAAACACCGAAATTTTAGCCTCCACCGGTATATTTTTTTTTATATTTACTTCCTCTCTCCCGCCGCATTCAATTAATACAATCATCAGTAAACATTTGCATTAATATTCCCTTTCAGAATAACTCACTCATAACAGTCATTCCTTCTCTCTTACTCCTTTATGCTAACTTCCCACATATATTTGACAACACATTGAAATCAATCGTATGCGTTTTCGCTTTAAGCTTACACATGGTGTACGTACACACAATCACAAACGTGAGCGAAAGCATTCGGCGGCTAACAGTACCCTTTGCCTGTATTTGCTGTCTCTACGTATAGCATATTATTATTGTTTTGATCCCAGATAATTGCAAAGCATTATTAGACCTGCTCCTCCAATTGGCTGCGGAACGAGGTGTGTTTACCGATAGTGATATACGACAACACTTGGATACTATCATAGGTGCTAGCTTCGATACAACTGTAACCACACTCTTGTTCACGCTGGTGCTACTAGGAACCCACCCAGACGTGCAGGAGCGAGTCTATAAAGAGTAAGATGTACCTAATTGTAACACATTATATTCCGTTCGTCAGAACACATTAGAAATATATAATATATATAATATAATAAATGTAATAATAATACTTTTCAATTACAATATAATTTAACTACGATACACATACGTACATTACGTAATTTCAAAATTATTTTATTTTATTAAAGCGGCCATTACATTATCCAATTTGCAGAGCGCTAGATGAGCTAGCGTGCTAAATTTGTATTGTGTAAAGGCAGTTAGACAGGTAGTGATCCAATCTAGTGCGATTGCATGGACTCTGCCGCACTAGCGCATCCCGTACACTAGCTAGCGCACCGAATTGCATGGTGTATAGCGGACTAGCGTGCTAAACACTAGCTATGCGCGGTCACTCAGTCGGCGTGCGTTCGAACAGGAGGACGTATTTTTGGATTTAAATCAAAATGACGCAACCATCGATTAAGGAAAGGGAAATTCTCTTAAATATAATAGAATTATACAAAGACATGCCATTTGTTTGGGATAAAAATCATAAAGATTATAAAAACAAAGATATCAGCTCAGCAAAAATATTTTTTGACCCAACATTTTCTGCGTAATTTTTTATTTATTATCATTAAACTCGAACTCGACACCATTGCTAAAGCAATGCCAACTTTCTGGTGCTTTGATGATGCCATATTCGTTTAGCGCTCTTCGAAAGATGCGGTTTGGCCGACGATCACTACCGAAATAAAAGGAAGTTAAACTAACCAGCTTCGCTAGCTAGTCTAGTGTAATGAGTGAGCTCTTTTTATATCGCACTGCAGCACTAAATCTAGCGCTCTGCAAATTGGATAATGTATTGGGCGCTTAAAAATTAAAAATCACAATATGTACAACACAAATATCAATTAAAAAGAGAATATTAAAGCTTACCTACTTAATATTTACAAAAAAAAAAAAAAAAATGTGTACCCAGAATGCTGGCCGAATTTCCTCGATGAATAGGCAAACCTAGTCGCTGAGCGGGGAATGCCCGCCCCTAGGGTCCCCGCTTGCGTCGACCAATCTTCCTGATAGATTTTGTATAAAAAATATTTAATTTAATTCTGATAAACTTCTTATAATATATATATATATAATACGAACATGAGCTTTCATCAAAACTAGAAATGTTGAGTATTGTTTTACATATATAATTATGTTGCAGTCAAAACTCTTAACCAGTGTACACAACTTTTGATTGGCAAAATCAGTCAAAACTAGTTTTGCCATACTATTTGAATTAAGTTGAGTTGAGTTTGAACCGCAGCGAAAAAGGTGCGGCGAGGCAAAATAATACTTTAAAAGCATTCACAATGACCGCCACAAACAATACATAGCTCGCGTCTTCGCCCGAGTACACTCTTTTTTATGAACTGGGCTTGAGGATAAAATACATTGGGA
Organism: Pheosia gnoma; assembly: GCA_905404115.1. Lineage (NCBI taxonomy): Eukaryota > Metazoa > Arthropoda > Insecta > Lepidoptera > Notodontidae > Pheosia > Pheosia gnoma. The sequence continues at coordinate 2,504,379 of FR989916.1, forward strand.
ATATATACATTTATTTTATGAACCGCTTCGTTCTATGCTACTCGTTTCTAACAATGTCACGTTACAGGTTACAAGAAGTATTCGGTGATACAGACGTTACCATAGACAGGCGCGTTCTCCCGAAGCTAGTATATTTAGACGCAGTCCTGAAAGAGAGCATGAGATTGTATCCTGCTGTACCGATGGTCGCGCGGCATGTTCACGAAGATGTTCAGTTGAGTAGGTATTCAAAGTAATTAAAGAAATATGAAATATACATATTTTTGCGAATCCATCCACAGTTGATTCAGTCGTTAATAAATAATACTTTCCGAGGAAAGTAGAACTCAATTAAGTAAAACTCCAATATCCGTCATGCCTGTGCTAGTATAACATGCTGAATCGTATGCGTTTATTTTGCATTACAGTTATATTAGTAGTTCGCACAAACTATCCTTTAGATAGTTAATGTTGTTGAAGTGTCTACCAGACATCATAGTAAAAACTATAACCTTTATTTCAGAGAGCTACACAATTCCAGCCGGTGGTATGTGCGTCCTATCCATCTACGGGGTCCATCGTCACGCTATTTGGGGCGCAGACGCAGAGCTGTTCCGCCCCGAGCGCTGGCTGGAGCCAGGCGGCGTGCCCGACAACCCTAACGCTTTTGCCAGCTTCAGTCTGGGAAAACGAAATTGTATAGGTAACATTATCTTTGTGTCAACGTCCCTTATCCAGGGACTTGTTTAATGATCCTAGTCAGATGGTGGAGTGGTCTTTATTGCAACAGATAGATGACCATCCCTAAGAACTACAATTTTAAAGATGCTTGATTCACTACACATCTTTTGCACATTTGCAAAAAAAATCTCTTGTAATAATACGCACTACAAGTATATGTGAGATAATTTCATGATTTCTTTTTTTAGGTAAACTTTATGCTCTTATGCTAATGAAGACTACTCTAGTCCACCTCCTCCGTCGGTTCCGCGTCACAGCTGACGCCAGTAAGCTGGTCATGAAATGGAATACAGTTTTAAGGCCAATATCAGGCCACGATATATGTTTAGAATTAAGGGTGTAATTTTGATGAAAAGTCAAGCAAATAAATAATATAACTGTTTTGCATTAAGACAAAACAGGTATTATATGCTGGAGAAAACGCACAGCATAGCATTGAAGAAGAAGCAGTCTTATATTTCTTCCGGATTATTGAAATAAGTGTGTATCATACCTTTATATCGACGGGAGAAAGCGGAAATGTCGTAACTTGCATTTTGAGCTAAATCACTTTTTACCATATTCTTGTATAAAAAAAAATACCGCTTCGAATGGTCTGGGACTCGTTTCCCTACGATAAAATTTTTCATCGATACGACCTTGGATTTTTACTTACTTTTAGCACTGCACATAAAAAAAATTGTTGTAACTAGGGTAAAATATGCATTTTTTTGAAATAAAATAGATACTACTTTGTTTATGTGTCACAGTGACTGCTTGGAATAAGATACGACATTTCTGTCGCCCTAAATTTTACGTTGTCTAGAGATACGACAATTCTGCTCTATGACATTTTGGTCATTAAAGAGATACAACAATTTGTTCCATACTAGTACATACATGATGAAATAGTTACTACATTTCAAACATTTTTTTTTTTGCTAATATCATACTTAGCCTAAAACAATAGAGATTAGTTTTGTATGCAGAGATCAGTTACACCAATCTAGAACCATACCAACCAATGCGTGCATTCTTGATACGCCGTTCCGGTCGCACCTCAGTCGATGCGCGAGCGTCGAGTTGCGAAAGCGTGTTTGTCGCTGTGATAAATAAAGTGTTATAAAACAATTCTACGAGCTCGGGTGAGTTATAATCATAATAATTAAGCTATTTCTATTTATTTGTAATTTGTTTTCATGATTATTATTGTTTTTAAACCGTTATTGAGCTTCACTGTGTATGTAGGTATATACGGGTAAACATTTTTGTATTTGGTTTTTTAACTACTTAGGTCCTAAAATTGTACCTAAGTGTTAAAACTAACTTGTTTTATGCTTAACATGAACAGTATGTAGTTGTATGCAGGGTATTGTATGTTTTTGTTGTTGAAAAAAGCACAAATCAATATTATAATAATATTATAGATAATATCAATAGCGCTCTCTCCGTAGCGCTGCGGCTTTCGCATGTTGGAACGCCTGTAGGGATCATGGATTCGATTCCCGACACGGGTCTTTTTTTTAAATTGAATTTATTTCAATATTTCAGTGGACTAGATTATTGGTTTAGTGGACTTGATTGCTAGACTGGATTTAAATGGTTAGCTATTTATGAAACAAGTAATATTATTTTATATTTTTTGTTACTTGATTTTAGATGGCAGAACGTCAGCGATGGAAGGAAGAGTTGAAGTCAACATTATTAACTGATGAAGACCGACCAAAAAAGTGTGCAGGACCAGCGACGAGACAGTTTCTATTTGAAAGCGATTGTGAACACATCTCTCGGAAGCGAACTAAGAAGACTATACCGGCGACTCTAGCGAATACTGTGGACAACTGTGTTTCTAAGTGATTTGGTGAATTGTGATTTGAGTGTTTACTAGTTAGTGTACTGGTGTGTACTATTTTTGCCTTCTGTGTGGAGAGCGATTAAAGTAATTTTCACGTAATCGGCATTTGATTACCCCCGCACGTAACAATATATTTCTCATTTAGAAGCCTGTATGTTCTTTTTTATGGTCAGTTGATTATAATAACATTTTCCAAAATTTAATAAAAATATTTAGTTTAAGATACAGCATTTCATTTATAAAACATCTGTCGCCATATTTGTACTTAAAACAAATCTTTGATGCAATTTAATAAAATAAACGACATACAGCTAAATGAAACATGTGTCGAAGGTTTCATATTTAAGATACAGCAAACCCGTACCTCAAAAAACATGTCTGTCTAAGTTATCTATATATTTCATCTCACAGATACAACATTTCTGCTGCCTGAAATTGAAACATGAATTGGCGTAACTTGTGAAAAATCAATGATACACAAACTTTACGACAATTTAGACAAAAGCATCAGATAGGCTTTAGATTAATATAAATACATACCAATTTTCAACTTTCCAACTCTATAAATATATGAGTTATGAATTTTTGAAATAGTTTTTTGGCTCTGGTGTAAAGTTGGGTTTTTCAAGTTACGCCACTTCCGCTTTCACCCGTCGATATGTCCATCATAAGTTACACAATTCTGTTACCATAGAGTGGCGTGACGTCCAGTTCCCGCCATCTTAGCTGTCAAGTGTCATAGTCTTCATCATCAGCAAGCTCCTTGAAACTATGCTGTGCGTTTTCTCCAGCATATAATACCTGTTTTGTCTTAATGCAAAACAGTTATATTATATGTCTTCGAAAACGCACAGCATAGCATTGAAGACCTGTTTGATCTCTGCTGGTGAACAGAATTAACACAAGAAAGCTATGTGAATGTACTTAATATGGTTCATAAAATATCACAACTCCTATTAAGTACCTGTAAACACATTGTAATAAGAAAGTATATCTTGGTTATTTTAACTGGATAACAAATAAACCGAATATGAACTTCTAAAGAATCCATGAATTTAATAATAAAAGCTTCCGAGTTTTAAACAACTCTTATCACCAATTAATTAACTCATTCATAAAAGTAATAATTTGCTAAACTATAATCTAACAGTAAAATCACAACCTCAATGTGAAGAATAAACAATCTTAAAGCTGCCATATTACAACCAGTACAATAACTATTAAACCTCTGTAATATTTTGAAAAAATAAATACTACAAGTTTCTCTCTGTCCAGGACATTTCCGAGTCACTAGACAAATTTCGATCCTAATGCTGTGAATAGCCAGTTTGATTGTCTCTGGGTACAATCATAAAACTGTTCTAACCCAATCACAAATGGTTCTCTGTACATATGTGTTAAAAGTAACAAATGGGCAAGTCTATGTAATCTACAGCCATTAGCTAGCAACAGAATTTGAAGGCTGTGCTTCTACTTTTATCAATTAAATAATCTGTTAAGCTGCCCATGGTATTACACGGTTTTGATATAAAAGAATTATTTAACAATATTGTACTGAATATACAGTTTTTTTTTTTTTTTTTTTTTTTTTTTTTTGTATAATTTATAATTTTAACTTGTTAACTCTAAGTTACTGAACCCATTATTTTAAAGTGGCACTACTGTTGTTTAGAGTGGAAGGGTGCCATCAGGGTATTAGAATCCTTTAGTATCCAATTCTCCTCCCCCTAACTTTCAAAATCTAAAGTAACAACCTTTCTACCTGTGGTGGGTTTTATCTTATTGTTCAGTCCAGCTTAACCCTCTACAGGTTTGACATGTACTGTTAAGGGGATGGTTGGCACTCTTACCTGGGGGTCTGAATACCAAAAACTTTGTGTTCATTAGTACCATTACTGTATTGTGGTGACACTCACACTATTTGATAATTTAATGTGTGGCTAAAGGCATTATCAAGCAGCAGTCCCATTTCTTTGTTGGCAACCCAACAATACTATTTTTTAATTATTATAAAAAATATATATGGCAACATATCTGTAAATGGATGTGATCCACACTGTGTGTTTAAGTTCTTATAATTAATAATTATTCTTATATAATAATATCGCCACACGAACACACCAAATATACGGTCCCACACCAAGCAACGCCTGCGCTATGGGCACCGCACAGTGGACCGAGGGTGAACTCAGTAGGTATATAATACTTATATACATATTAAACATCCATGACTCGGGTACAAACATTCGTGCTCATCACACAAAGCTAAACATCCATGACTCGGGTACAAACATTCGTGCTCATCACACAAAGCTTGTCCGTACCAGGATTCCAACCCGGGGCCCTCGGCGCAGAAAGCAGAGTCACTACCACTGCGCTAATCAGCCCGTCAATGATGTATGTATATATATATATATATATATATTCTCAAAGTGATTCATTTATCTGATATTAAAATCTTCACCACAAAAAACCGGCTTCTCAGTCAACTACTATAGCCCTGAATAACAGACACATTTCAACATCTGAAGTCTAGTTTACATAGGCTAGAACAGCAGCCTCTTATATTGCAAATAAGGAATCTTCTAGATTTCATATTACTATGATGATTAGTATAGAAAGTAGTACATAATTCTCTCACTGGATTAGAATGATTATGAATAACATTATGGCACATACTTAGAATATGTGAACATGGTTGACTTACAAGCTCAGATATTTACTTAATAAATGACCCCAACTTTAAATTATTATCTCAGTGGTTCTCTGTAGCATAAAGCTGTTCTAGTATACATCTTCCTCATGAAGACCAACTGGAATTCAATTTAGATCTCTCAGTAAATAGGATGCTCATTGTTATATTGAGCATATGTCAAAGCCAGCCACCTGGTTAGGTTAACTTGGAGCCTCTGTTAGTCAGAGCAACCTTATTGACCAAACCCTGCCTCGATCCCGAGTCTGCTTGCCAGGGTCAAATTGACAGTATAAACATTCTCTGGGCACTCTACAACCGAAATTCCGTACAACTTGCGACCTGATGAGATCAGAGAGAATAAACATCACCTTACTATGAAATGCTTAAGCACTTAAAGTTGTTCACCATCTTCGTGATGGCTACTGATATAGACATGCTTACCAGCTCGCATCCGCTGCGTCTGTTTTTACTTGTCATCAGAATATCTCTCTTACTCTCACTTATTTTGTATAGGTCTCCCGGGTCACTTAATATTGTGGAGTAGGATAGCAATTTACTACCTCCAATCACCACCGCAACGCTTGTTGCACGATGGGGCACAGTTCTCTTCTCTGGCCTCTCTAGGTCAACTTTCCAGAAAGAGTTGTGCTTTACGACATTAGCCTGCCTCGAGTGACTGCATGTTTGTTCAAATACAACACCCTTAAAACCCTTTTAAGCACATCCAGTGGGGGACTTTATAGGCAAGGCTAACATCTGGCTCCGGACGGCCCTCGACAGGCCCAGGTATTCTAAATCGTGAGGAACCTTGGTTACCACCCTTGGTTACATGCACTAACTCTGGGCCTCCAAGCGGGCAAGCGTTTCCGCAACCTCACCACATGCTTGGGGGGCTAGGCCACGGGGTACCAAGTACACCACCAGACCATATATGACAGTTTCAAATCGTCTCCGCAACGCAAATGAAAACACTGTCAACCGGGTGCCGAAAAAAGACCCAATGATTGGGCTGTCAAACCCAAATTAGAATATTTTGTATTCAATATTAACACCACTATATAACTTTTGATCATCAGAGCTGCCACAAAACAATATGAGTTGAATTACATCAGCCATTCAGAATGCTGTTAATTCAAGGGTCCTCTGATTATAAATGATTTATATCAAGCATGTCTCAGTGATACTCTAATAAAATGCACGGAATTTCTCTTTTGATAAGATAATCCTTGGGCTCACCCAAAGTAGGTACTACATGTACCTGGGATATACAATACAAATGTAACTTCTATATGTAGGTATATAATCCTTGAGATCAGGAATTGGTCACAACACATCTCTTAAAAACAATGTTCCAAAGAATACTAGGTCCATGAGACGGGCATGGCCTATTGTAGGTTTAAGTGAATACCACACTACACAACAGGTGCTTTATTGAAATTATATTCTCATTATTGTTATTAAGATTGATAACCGCTATGTAAAGAATATGTGCAATTTCCTTATGATTTTTATTATTATTATTTATTTTTGTTAATTATTATTATTATTTTTTATATAAATAAATAATGTCAGAAGATTTCTCTTGAAAAGTAATTAAGTGACTAAAGTATAATCTAATTTGACCAACTTGATCATGAACAATCATATTATGTACCATTCAACTATACATCTTATTATGATGGTCATCATCAAAATGTGGACACACTACAGGTTTGCCCCCCCCCCCCCCCTTTCGGAGATTGAAGGGGTGATGGTGTATATCTTATTATTATATTATTCAACTTCATCCACATTTCAATTAGAATAGGTACTGGGTGGCTGTACATTTGTCTCAATGATAAACTAAAACAGCGGACTGTCTTGTACGATATGACTATCTTGTATGTGTTGTGTATCACGGATACCAAAGGTACGAAAATGTAAGTAATGTGCAAGCCCATACACAACTATGTAATCATATCAGCTGCTCAAATGCAACTGGAGGTGCCGGGGTAGTTAGACCCGCACAGCTCTCCGCTCTAGTATGTTGAATGACATACTCAAGAGGTACATACTTTACAATATTTGTCTCCTGTGTAACTTACACTCCTGTAAAAATTTGTCATGTCTAATAATATACCACTAGAATAGAAAATCCTGCTCTGATTCACTGCTACAATTACCTGTGTAATGTATTTAAGCTGCATTGGTATGAAAAAATATTTTACATTCAACCACACATTTGGATTTATTTCCATGCTTATTAGGGTTCCGCACCCAAACACTGAAAACAGTGCTTCATCATGTTGCCTGTGTATTAAGGGATTCACACCCAAACACTATAAACAGGGCTTTATAATGGTGCCTATGATTTTAAGGGTTCCGCACCCATACACACCAAACAGAGCTCTATCTAGGTACATATTAACTTACAGGGCTCTACTTCTTTATGACTGAACTCGAACATTAAGTCAGACCTGAGGCCCTCAGAGGGAACATAGGCCAAAGATTAATTGCATACCAAATGGTTTTATAAGTCTTATATCTTGGTGAGCCAAGCTCACATATTTGTAAGATCTCAGTAACAGTCATATGAACCTTACTCTTATACCGAAATACATCATTTAATATTCATCTCAGCGTACAAAAACCCTAGACGCTAAGCAGACCTGTAAGGTACTTCTATACATTGAAAGAAACTTACTTTTCGAGCCGAGGTACGCTAACGCAGGGCAGGGGTGGTGCAGGCCTTCCTCACACCTCCGAGGTTGAGGTTTAGCATCCTGAAAGATACCCCTGACCTCGAAAACGACATTATTTTCCATTCCGAGCAACATCTCGCCCGGCTTACTCAGCGTCGTTACCTGCAGGCTCCACTTTTTACGACGAAAACAATGCTGTGCTTATAAAAAACTCCACTAACAATCACACGAAACATTTAAACTATTTATAACATGGTTTAAAATGATAAAACAAAACTTTTCTGCAATTTAAAAGATGAAAGAAAAGTTTTCATGTTATTCAAACGAAATACAAGAAAGCTATGACACTTGACAGCTAAGATGGCGGGAACTGGACGTCACGCCACTCTATGGTAACAGAATTGTGTAACTTATGATGGACATATAAAGGTATGATACACACTTATTTCAATAATCCGGAAGAAATATAAGACTGCTTCTTCTTCAATGCTATGCTGTGCGTTTTCGAAGACATATAATATGCACATTAAGAAATTTCTTGTATAATTTATTTACAACTAGCTGTGCCGGCAAAGTTCTTACCGCCACAGAATCAAATGTATAAGAAAATGAATTCTTTATTATTATTATTAAGTTATTCTTTCCATGTTTTAATAATTATTACATCAATCTGCGTTTTATTTACATCAGTTGGCTGCTGAGTACCTTGTTGTGGATTGGAATCCGCTGTTTCCATCAGTGCATGCTCCTTGCATGCCATCATGCGCGTTCTCACCATTGCAGAACGTGGCGGTGTGTGAATCATCGCATCCGGCTGAAGGCCAACTTGTGACATAAAAATGTCAAAATTGACAAGGCGTAAAACAAAAGTTAAAAAAATATATAAAATAGCTTCCAAGGAGATCGCGTCGTTAACAAAATCTATCCCACGGGAACCATACATTTTACCGGGATAAAAAGTAGCCTATGTGCTATTCCAGACTATGATCTATCTCTGTGCCAAATTCATCCAGATCCGTTCAGCCGTTCTGGCGTGAAAGAGTAACAAACATCCATCCATCTATCCATCCATCCAAACTTTCACATTTATAATATTAGTATTTGTTTGTTGTTTTTGTCCTACAATAATCTGACTAAAGATTTCTATTGCACCCTGTATATACGATAGTAAAAACAGCGTGTAACGTCAAATAACGTCAAACGTGCCTACCAAAACAAGTATACGAAAAAGCAATTAAGTCATTTGAATTTGATTAATTTATCCATCTTATTTATATATTCTGTAGCTGTTAGTGAGATTATAAAAAAAACTATATGCTATATTCCAAAACGAATGATTTTCGAATGTTTGTCTCCTTGGTCGAGCAAAAGCTACTAGACCAATTTCAATTGGATTTCACTGTTCGATCGTATAGGTTCGGTTTAAAAACAAGATTCATATTACCGAAGCAGCGACCAAAAGGTAGGTGGTACTAAGATAATAAAATATATACTGCCGATTTTCCGTTTTTTTGGGACCAAATAATCAGAGTCCTGTGCCATAATATTTTCAATGACACTTATATTATTACAATAAGGAGGTATATCTGTATGACGTCATATCTGAGAGCATTTGCCCCTAGTAACGTCAGTCAAAATAGTACCCTTAAGTATACGTTTAACCAAACTGTCAAGATGACGTTACATTACAGTCTGTATATTTTTTTATCTATGCTCCTTCTGTGCGTTCGTGTCAAATGTTACTTTGAGAATAAATCCGTTCTTACCGCAACCGCTGCTTTTTTTTGGGCCTGTCCGTCGGGTCATGAGCCCGAGCGCAAGTGTATGCGATAACATATAAATTCCGCGCGAAAATACTGTTGTGGACACGTAAAAGTAGACGCTTTGTTTCCCGCCTTTTTTAACCGACTTAGCAGGTTCTCAATTTGCTTGTATTCTTTTTACATGTTTGTTACCTCAGAACTCCGTCATTTATAAACCGATTTGAAAAAATATTTATTTATTTAATAAGATAAACTTCCAAATTTGTCCTATTTTTATCAAAATCTAGTTCTGATGATGGGCTCCATGAGGAATTGAGAGAACTCCTCAATTATTATAGGCATACATGTGATGATTTTGGTATTTTCATCTACAAGTTAGCGTTTGGATTCAGAAAGTGTCATTTGCTGTAGTGGAACTGATGAAGAAGACCACAGATGGCTAACGGAATTTTGTGTTATTTCTAAAAAACGTGGTTCTCTGATAAATAATGAGAATTATACGTTGGATATTAACGTTTATAAACACACAATGTGTTCAACGTATAACATAACTTTTCATGTTCTCCCAAAATGTCCGATAAATTTTCAGTAAAGTATCCAAAGCTTTACTGATTGGGACAGGGGATTCATTTCATCATCATTATCATTATCGATATTATCATCAAGGGGGTACATTTAATTTTATAACTATTATCAAGAAATACTCATCACTTGCTAAAATGGCGCTAAAGATGAACAATGAAGTTTATTATAAAATATTCTTATAAAAGCATTAGTGACATTGACAAACACTGGAATTAAGTGTGTTGCCTGCGTAGCTGATTTACCAATAAACCAATTTTTATTTTATTTAATTTTCAACCACGATTATAACTTGCTAAACGTGAGGAAACCTGCATGTCTGCGAGAACCTCTCGAAAGACGTGAAAGTCCGCCAACCCGCACTGGGCCAGCGTGGCGGACTATGGCCTAATCCGCCTCGCATTGAGGGGATGCCCGTGCCCAACAGTGGGACATTACAAGCACTAGTATTATTATTATTATACTCACTCAGTCATAACAGTCATTTCTTTTGTCTTACCCCTTTATGCTAACTTCCCACATACATTTAACAACACAATGAAAACAATCGAACGCACGCATTTCACTCTAAGCTTACATACAGCATGGTGTACGTACACATATTAACAAAAGCGAGCAAGTATGGGATGTCAAACACCATACCCTTTGCCATTATTTGCTGTCTCTACTTATAGTAATTTTTTTCTTGTTCCCAGATAATTGGAAAGCATTACTAGACCTGCTCCTCAACTTAGCTGCGGATCGAGGTGTGTTTACCGATAGTGATATACGAGAACACTTGGATACTATCTTTTTTTTTTTTTTTTTTATACATTATAGGCAAGTATTTGATCTCGATCTCACCTGATGGTAAGTGATGATGAGATCTACGATGGAGCATACTTGCCTAGGTAGGAAGGCGGCAGTAGATCGAGACGCTACATTCACTAGGCACATGCAGCGCAACTGATCTGACCCGCCATCCATGAATGGCAACACCGAACATCATGCCGGAACACGGCTAGGCCGCTTGGCGACATGGCTTTGTTCAGTGGGTGGTGACTAACCACGGCCAAAGCCTACCACCAGTAGAGTTGTCACCTGGTTGGCACCACCCAGGGTCACGTGTAGGGTATCTCGAGGGTACTTAATTCTCCTACGGACGAAGGTGACTCGACCCCAAAATCGATCTCTCTCTCTCTCTCTCTCGATCATAGGTGCCAGCTTCGATACAACTGGGTCCACACTCTTGTTCACGTTGGTGCTACTAGGAACCCATCCAGACGTGCAGGAGCGAGTCTATAAAGAGTAAGATGTACCTAATTGTAATACAATATATTCCTTGAAATAAAACTATTTTTAATGATTCTATCCCGTTTATTTTTTGTTTTTACGTTCCCGACGTTTCGGCTGCTTTACAGCAACCATGGTCACGGGAGGACTGAGGTGGTTGACGTCCTAGTGTCATAGTTTGACGGGGGTACCCTCATATTTAGTTGTTACTTGCGGTCCGATCTACGCACGTGTGACCATGGTTGCTGTAAAGCAGTCGAAACGTCGGGAACGTAAAAACAAAAAAAATACGCGATAGAATCCTTAAAAATAGTTTTATTTCAATGTCTAGTATTCGCGTAAATATAAGAAAACAATATATTCCGTTCATCAGAAAAAAATCACCAGACCGCATAAGAACTGATTTATATTATTGAATAAAATTTATTTTGCACAAATCTCAGTCTTCCCGTGACCATGGTTGCTATAAAGCAGCTGAAACGTCGGTAATGTAAAAACATAAAATAAACGCGATATAATCTGTAAAATAAATTTTATTTCAGTACGATATAATGCTTTTGTTTATTACATTTTAATTAAATTTTTAATAAAAAAAAATTCATTATGTACTAGCTGTCCTGGGTAAATTTTTACCGCCAAAAAAAGTGATTATTTTCCATGTTTTCATAGCTAAATTTTAACAAAACAATCATCTTCTAAAATCGAAAAAGCAAAAAATAATCGGATCTAACTCGTCTAACTAAATCAAATGCCTATAATATTAAAGGAGTTATCTTAATTCCTCATGAATTCCATTATCAGAACTAGATTTTGATAAAAATAGAATCGATCCGTAAGCCAAACATAGATTTAACCAGCCTCCGAATGAAAAACCGCATTGGAATCGGTCCACGCGGGTGCTACGATGCCACGGACAGACTCGCAAGACCGACGTGGCCTCAAACTTATAACACTGCGATGCAAGTTAAAAAAATAATAAGTATATTAGTAATATTTGCATATATTTTTGTCCTTCCCAATGCTGTAAGACAAGGAAACGAGTTCCACTCGTTTTAATAATTAGTATGTATTGGTAAATCAAACGGCTAGACTTATAAAAACAGGCTACACTTAACTTAAAGACACATTGCTTTGGATAGAGCGAGCATGTTCAAACAAGGACTGGCATTAACAAGATGTGTTTTGGTGGCTTGTTCAGTTCTGATCATTCTATGGGTTCGGAGAGTGGTCGACTGGTCCGTTTTCATCAGTAATGTAGTTCCCGATACAATATCTGTTTATATCGGTTTCGGAGAAATCACTAAATGTAAGTATTAGCAGTGTCATTATTCTATATTATGCACAGTTTTTAACCCCCACGCAGGCCTCGTGGTGGTGTTAGTTTGAGGCCTATGTCTATTTGTCCGTCTGCGTGACTGTCCGTAGCATCGTTTGGGCTAATGAATTGGTGTGAATGGGAAGTTGGCACACACATCACGTGGCGAGGATCTGATGATGGAACAGGAAGGTGGCCACAGGAACTCCGTTGTACTAATCATAGACCCACTACATTGCATTAATTCGATGGGTCTCGACGAGTGTAAAGTTGATAGGGTATAGGATGCATGAACGAGTATTCAAGTGAAATAAAAATCATATAAAAGCTTAAATTAAAAAAAATAAAAAACACAAAATATGAACTTAAAAAGATAAAAATAAAATCTGTTTATTCGTTTACAAATTATTATTGATTCTTAATGGCGTTAAGGTCGGCGTGTTAATAAAATAGAGTCATAAACTTAGTGGGCCCGACTCCATTAAGGTTCAATTAACATTTAAGGAATAAACAGATATTAATTTTAACCAATTTTAAATTGATTCAGAATTGTTTGGGCAGTGTTGTCTGTAGCAATATGCTGTGCATTCCTGCGTTGGCTGTGGAGCAGAAGAGAGCGAGCCCCCTCCCCCCCGCAGTACCCTGGTGCGCTGCCACTTATAGGAAATTCTCACCAGTTTTTGGGAGACAGTGTTCGTAAGTTACCACAGTTTCTATTGTAAAAAAAACTAGGTTTTAAAAATAACGTAACCAAAAAAAAAATCAAATTACTAGAAATTTAAAAAATTACATTCGGTATTTGGCGCTTGGCTATGCTACTGATCAGCCTTGTTTTTAATAAAAAGAAAAACATCATTTACACAATTATTTTATTCACCAACGTGATGTCCTCGTAAAATATGTTTCACTCGTGTTACTAAGGTGTAAAAACAATGGTGCAACAAGTTATCAATCTGTAATTAAATAAGAGAGCAATGATACTCAAATTTCATGACCATACATTTTGCCGAGAATTGTTGGCAGTAGTATTAATGTTTGTCTATGCATTTTTTCAGATATGTGGAACAAATCGAAGGACATCTACTACTATAGCTTAGAGAAAGGCGGTGTTATTAGCCTACGTATTGGTTTATACCCCACATACGGTAACCAATAAAAAACACAATTCTAAAGAAATACCTCAAGTTTGTTTTCGAAATAAATGGGTCTAACCTATGGGTTTCTTTTAACAGTTGTAACGGATCCTGATGACTTTCTGACGGTAGCTAACGCTTGTTTAGATAAACCCTACGTATACGCTTTTGCTAAGACATGGCTCGGGAACGGACTGATCACCGCGGATGGTAAGCCAATGAATAATTTTTATAGATAGCCTTACATACCTTATATCTGTATCTTTCTCTGTAGTGGATTTACAGTTTTTTTTTTATTTTATTAATTCCATTTTTGTGATTTTCTAGTGAAAACGTGGAAACTACATAGAAAACTGTTGAATCCTGCGTTCGACCAACAAATGCTGAACATGTTTGTGGAAATATTTGACGACCAGTCTCGTAAGCTGGTCGATCAGTTGAGATGTGAACTTGGAAAAGGATTTTTCGATCCAGAACCCTATTTGATACAAAATATATTGGAAACTTCCTGTCGTAAGTTTTTTCCTCTAGTTTGGATATGGTTTGATAAAATAAAATGAAATTCCTGCAGTGCGACGCTAAACAACGGTGCTGTCTGCTCACACGGAGTTGCATCTGGAAATGAATCAATAACTTAAAAAAAATATCCATTGATTTTTCTGCCCACTACTCTGTATGGAACCAACCCTCCGAATGGGTGTCAGATTGACTAACTAAATAACCGTAACTAAATTACTGTCACTTATTTTTTTTGGGCATCTAATATTTTTGGAAGAAAAAAATGGAGGGACATTATAATTTTTTGTTGTCCGTCTTTTTGAACGCTAAATACGGGATAACTACTGGATCTGCCATAAAGGTAGTCACCATTAAGAATAATTTATATTCTGAAAAATGTAGCAATTCTCCCGGACTAGTCAACAAAACTGTATCTCAATATTCACTACGCGGATGTTACTGAAACATGACACGGTGAAAACGTATATAATTACAAATTACCAACACGATGTACACAACATTTTTTACCGGGGAATGGAGGGATTTTTGGGTTAGTCAAACAACTGAAGGTAACCAGTAGGGTTTTTTAATGGAAACAATATAACATAATATAATAGTAATATCACCAGACGATCACACCAACTATACGGTCTCACACTACCGTATGATGGACTACTGGTGCTCGTCACACAAGGTTTGTTCCTACCAAGATTCGACCCTGGAACCCTCGGCACAGAAAGCAGGGTCACGACCAACTGCCCTAATCTATCTGCAATAAACAATGTAATTTCCTAGAAACAACGCTTGATCTAAAGCCTGATGACAATGCATGCGGTCTGGATTTTGTAGAAGCAACGAAACAAATCCTGGACTGCTTACTAGAGAGATTACAGAAGATTTGGCTCCATGTACCTCTTATATTCGAATGGAGTTCATTGAAAAAGAAACAGGATAAATACGTTAACATGTCAGCTGGTATCACTAATGCGGTATGATACTGGACATCATTATAAATCCAATTAAGTATTTTTTTGGAACGAAGTTCCTTATCGCGCGTTGCGAAAGGGGGCTAGATGGAAAAAAATATCAGGAAAAGTTGTAACGACACTTTTTGCTATCTTTGTCGTTTGCATTTACATAATGGTCAGTATTTTCGAGACATTGCACAAGTGCATCCGTGGCGCAATTGGCTAGCGCGTTCGGCTGTTAACCGAAAGGTTGGTGGTTCGAGCCCACCCGGGGGCGATATATTTTTGTTTCCCAAAATTATTGATTTTTTGTACATAATAAATAATAAAGGAACTTCGTTCCATCCGGGTGTCCCTTGACACCTCTCAAGTTTTTTTTTTATTAAAATTATTCCTGGATTTTTTTTTCGTTTGCAGATCATTCAAAAACGTAAAATTCTGATATTACACAACGATAATTATAAAAATACTTACGATTATGCACCAGGTAAACAAACATTTGAAAATAAATAAAGCAGATGAAGACTCTAGCCTTATTTTAAGTCACATAATCCATCATGATCACTTGGTAAAAGTTAAAAGGTGAAAATGTATTCACTTCACACTAAAATTAATAAGGTTTTCTCAGACATTCAGATTGTCTTAATGTCTGAGAAACCAAATGTTTTGCAAGTTGATAAGTTCACCAACATGGCTTTGGGCCAGGGTCGTCGACCATGCTGTGATAGGGACTCGACCAAACACCGAGATTTCCACAAAATCTTTATTTAATACGAAATCATACACTAAACAATAAATTAGCCTCCACCGGTTTTTTTTTTCTATTTAGTTCCTCTCTCCCTCGTTTTCGCCCGCATTCCATGTATACAATAATCAGTAAACATTAGCATCAATTATCCCTTTCACAATAACTCACTCATAACATGCATTCCTTCTCTCTTACTCCTTCATGCTAACTTCCCACATATATTTGACAACACATTGAAAACAATCATACGCGTTTTCGCTTTAAGCTTACACATGGTGTACGTACACACAATAACAAAAGTGCGCGCACGCATGCGGTGTCTAACGGGGCGTACCCTATGCCAGTATTTGCTGTCTCTACTTATATTATAGCATATTATTATTGTTTTCTTGTTTCCAGATAATTGCAAAGCATTATTAGACCTGCTCCTCCAATTGGCTGCGGAACGAGGTGTGTTTACCGATAGTGATATACGACAACACTTGGATACTATCATAGGTGCTAGCTTCGATACAACTGTAACCACACTCTTGTTCACGCTGGTGCTACTAGGAACCCATCCAGACGTGCAGGAGCGAGTCTATAAAGAGTAAGATGTACCTATAGTAACACATTATATTCCGTTCGTCAGAACACATTAGAAATATATAATATATATAATATAATAAATGTAATAATAATACTTTTCAATTACAATATAATTTAACTACGATACACATACGTTACGTTACGTCATTTCAAAATTATTTTATTTTATTAAAGCGGCCATTACATTATCCAATTTGCAGAGCGCTAGATGAGCTAGCGTGCTAAATTTGTATTGTGTAAAGGCAGTTAGACAGGTAGTGATCCAATCTAGTGCGATTGCATGGACTCTGCCGCACTAGCGCATCCCGTACACTAGCTAGCGCACCGAATTGCATGGTGTATAGCGGACTAGCGTGCTAAACACTAGCTATGCGCGGTCACTCAGTCGGCGTGCGTTCGAACAGGAGGACGTATTTTTGGATTTAAATCAAAATGACGCAACCATCGATTAAGGAAAGGGAAATTCTCTTAAAAATAATAGAATTATACAAAGACATGCCATTTGTTTGGGATAAAAATCATAAAGATTATAAAAACAAAGATATCAACTCAACTAACAACAAATATTTTTTGACCCAACATTTTCTGCGTAATTTTTTATTTATTATCATTAAACTCGAACTCGACAAGCTGCTAAAGCAATGCCAACTTTCTGGTGCTTTGATGATGCCATATTCGTTTAGCGCTCTTCGAAAGATGCGGTTTGGCCGACGATCACTACCGAAATAAAAGGAAGTTAAACTAACCAGCTTCGCTAGCTAGTCTAGTGTAATGAGTGAGCTCTTTTTATATCGCACTGCAGCACTAAATCTAGCGCTCTGCAAATTGGATAATGTAATGGGCGCTTATAAATTAAAAATCACAATATGTACAACACAAATATAAATTAAAAAGAGAATATTAAAGCTTACTTACTTAATATTTACAAAAAAAAATAAAAAATGTGTACCCAGAATGCTGGCCGCATTTCCTCGATGAATAGGCAAACCTACTCGCTGAGCGGGGAATGCCCGCCCCTAGGGTCCCCGCTTGCGTCGACCAATCTTCCTGATAGATTTTGTATAGTAAATATTTAATTTAATTCTGATAAACTTCTTATATATATATATATATATAAGAAGTTTATCTTTATAGTATATTATATATATATATATATATATATATATATATAATATACTATAAAGATAAACTTCTTATATATATATATATATAATACGAACATGAGCTTTCATCAAAACTAGAAATTTTGAGTATTGTTTTACATATATATGTTGCAGTCAAAATTCTTAACCAGTGTACACAACTTTTGATTGGCAAAATCAGTCAAAACTAGTTTTGCCATACTATTTGAATTAAGTTGAGTTGAGTTTGAACCGCAGCGAAAAAGGTGCGGCGAGGCAAAATAATACTTTAAAAGCATTCACAATCACCGCCACAAACAGTACATAGCTCGCGTCTTCGCCCGCGCACACTCTTTTTTATGAACTGGGCTTGACGATAAAATACATTGGGAATATATACATTTATTTTATGAACCGATTCGTTCTATGCTACTCGTTTCTAACAATGTCACGTTACAGGTTACAAGAAGTATTCGGTGATACAGACGTTACCATAGACAGGCGCGTTCTCCCGAAGCTAGTATATTTAGACGCAGTCCTGAAAGAGAGCATGAGATTGTACCCTGCTGTACCAATGGTCGCGCGGCATGTTCACGAAGATGTTCAGTTGAGTAGGTATTCAAAGTAATTAAAGAAATATGAAATATACATATTTTTGCGAATCCATCCACAGTTGATTCAGTCGTTAAAAAATAATACTTTCCGAGGAAAGTAGAACTCAATTAAGTAAAACTCCAATATCCGTCATGCCTGTGCTAGTATAACATGCTGAATGGCATGCGTTTATTTTGCATTACAGTTATATTAGTAGTTCGCACAAACTATCCTTTAGATAGTTAATGTTGTTGACGTGTCTACCAGACATCATAGTAAAACACTATAACCTTTATTTCAGAGAGCTACACAATTCCAGCCGGAGCTATGTGCGTCCTATCCATCTACGGGGTCCATCGTCACGCTATTTGGGGCGCAGACGCAGAGCTGTTCCGCCCCGAGCGCTGGCTGGAGCCAGGCGGCGTGCCCGACAACCCTAACGCTTTTGCCAGCTTCAGTCTAGGAAAACGAAATTGTATAGGTAACATTATCTTTGTGTCAACGTCCCTTATCCAGGGACTTGTTTAATGATCCTAGTCAGATGGTGGAGTGGTCTTTATTGCAATAGATAGATGACCATCCCTATGAACTACAATTTTAAAGATGCTTGATTCCCTACACATCTTTTGCACATTTGCAAAAAAAATCTCTTGTAATAATACGCACTACAAGTTTATGTGAGATAATTTCATGATTTATTTTTTTTAGGTAAACTTTATGCTCTTATGTCAATGAAGACTACTCTAGTCCACCTCCTGAGTCGGTTCCGCGTCACAGCTGACGCCAGTAAGCTGGTCATGAAATGGAATACAGTTTTAAGGCCAATATCAGGCCACGATATATGTTTAGAATTGAGAGTGTAAATTTAATGTAAATTGTTTTCATTGAGCAAATAAATAATATGCAGAATAAGAAATTCTCTTGTATAATTTATTTATTACTAAGTGTCCGAGCGAACTTCGTACCGTCTTTGGAATCAAATGTCTGAGAAAATGAATTAGCTTTATTTATTTGTTTTAAGCACCAACTAAGAAAGGGTTTAGGTACTTCGACCTCTAAGGGGGTTGGGGAGAGGTTTTATTCTGAGGGTAGATAAACTAGAAACATTGCGAAAAGACTTTTCCTATGAAATAATTTGATGCCAAAAGATGGTCTTAGGAGTTTGATAAAAAAATATCAGTAGAACAATTCACTTTACGTTCATTACATTGTTCATTAAAAGCACTTTCATAAAAAGCACTTTGCTCACACATAGTTGACAGGGTCCGATGATGAAGCCGGAAAGTCGCCAGTGGTATTCGATTTCTCATCGAATAAACACATCGAGTTGTTCGATCGGTGTTAAACAGTGCTTTGCTCACATATAGTTGCCAGGGGCTGATGATAAACCCGGAAGGTGATCATTGAAATTCAATGTTGAAATCGAGAAGACCGACCAAGTTTGGGTTCGTTAAATCGGGCTAGTAGAGGGCTTTGCTCACACATCGTTGTCAGGGTGGGATGATGAAGCCGGAAGATGGTCAGTGGAATTCGACGAGGATATTAAAACCCAAAAGTTGGTGGCTCAAGTTTTGGGTTCTTTAGATCGAGCTTGACGAGCGCTTCAGTAACACATAGTTGCCAGGGTCAATTTTTGCCAACTGGTATTCATGATATATATAACTAGCTGTTGCCCGCGACTTCGTCCGCGTGGTATTTAACAAAGACAACCGTTGACAACAGCCTGCTCACCCATTCTGAGCCCGCGGGACGCATTGCAGGTTGTTGCTATCAAACTTAATCAGGCGCTGCGCTGCAACATTGGTTTTAATTTTTTTGTGAGATCCTATTTTTTTTTTCTAAAATAAAAGTAGCCTAAGTTACTCCTTGTTACATCAGCTATCTGCCAGTGAAATTCCCGTCAAAATCGGTCCAGCCATTTCAGAGATTACCCGGAACAAACAGACAGACAGACAGACAGACAGACAGACGGACAGACAGAAAAATTTTTTAAAAAATGTTGTTTCGGTATAGGTAACGTGTATACATCCAAATGCACTTAGTAAAAAGCGGTTATTTTAATATTACAAACAGACACTTCAATTTTATTTATATGTATAGATGTTCCACTTTTCTACGCAGATGAAATCGCAGGCAACAGCTAGTGATAGTATATAATTTACTAGCCGCTTGCCGTTACCCGCGACTTCGTCCGCGTGGTATTTAACAAAAAGCGGACGAAGTCGCGGGTGACAGCCAGTCTAAAATAAAAGTAGCCTAAGTTACTCCTTGTTACATCAGCTATCTGCCAGTGAAAGTCCTGTCAAAATCGTCCAGCCATTTCAGAGATTAGCCGGAACAAACAAACAGACAGACACAAATTGTTGTTTTAGTATGTACCGTGTATACATCCAAATGCACTTAGTAAAAAGCGGTTATTTTAATATTACAAACAGGCACTACAATTTTATTTATTTGTAGTATAGATCAAAACGTGTTGTAAATACAAGGTAGGTTTAAAAAAAAACATTTTGAAATTCACTCCCCGCCACCAATTTATTGTAGCGTTTTCCTATTTGCATTTACCTACCAAACCTATTTGCATTTGCATTATCTTTTAACTAGGTACTCAAATACACAGCTAACAAAGATTTTATGTTGATGTTTAATGCCCATTGGATCCGATAAGGCTGCAATAATTTTTCAATATTATTTCAGTGCGCGTTGGCAAAAAAAAACATTCAAGTGTATAATTATATTCAGAATAGAATATTCTATAATGTTTATGAGTTTTGTTTATACGCTAGTAATTAGTGAAATATATTCGCAACGTGGTATGTAAAATCCAATTCTTCCTAAGTACGATATTAGAAGGGTTTTATAATAGCGCCTTGTATGTGTATTATGACTAGGAAGGTGGCATATGTTATAAACTATGATTTTCACTTCGACTGAAAGGATATGAAACAGGGATAACAATTGAAATTTGAACAATGAACAATTGAAATTTGAACAATGAACAATTGAATTGAGAACAATGAACAATCTCATATCTTAACTAACTCTTACCCGCGACTTTGTCCGCGTGGTATTTAACAAAGTCACAACCGTTAGCAATAGCCCGCTCCCGCGTTCTGAACCCGCGCGACCGCCAGCCTTTGTGATATTAAGTCGTTGACGGGGGTTGGGGGTTTTTTTCTAAAATAAAAGTAGCCTAAGTTACTCCTTGTTACATCAGCTATCTGCCAGTGAAAGTCCCGTCAAAATCAGTCCAGCCATTTCAGAGATTAGCCGGAACAAACGGACAGACAGACAAAAATGTTAAACAATGTTGTTTTGGTATATGTACCATGTATACATCCAAATGCACTTAGTAGAAAGCGGTTATTTTAATATTACAAACAGACACTCCAATTTTATTTCTTTGTATTGTATAGATGTATAGATCACACAGACCCAATAGAAAAACTAAAAAAAAATCTATGAGGTTGGCGCAGAGCCACTGTTATTTTTCAAATTAGGTCGGAGACCTATACTGCCTAATCATAAGTGCATTTTATAATCAAACTAGGTGGGTCTACGATTAATATAGCCGAGTGCCTATGGCTGCCGTGTTTTTTTTTTTTTATTTTTTTTTATTACATTATAGGCAAGTATTTGATCTCGATCTCATCTGATGGTAAGTGACGATGAGATCTACGATGGAGCATACTTGCCTAGGTAGGAAGGCGGCAGTAGATAAGAGACGCTACATTAACTAGGCACATGCAGCGCAACTGATCTGACCCGCCATCCATGAATGTGATGCTCCATCAGTCACGTAATGTGGGAGCCAACTACTCCTTCAGACCTATTCAATGAGGTCAAACATCAGGGTATGGGTATTCTGCAGACTGTGCCGATTGCAGCATTGGGTCGAGGTTTTCACATTATTAGAGCGTCATCGAATATATAGTGTAAAAAAAATCGTCGATCGAACGACGAAAAGTAAAATAATGAACCCATTGTAAGAAAAAAACCCTACACTGACTTAGAACAGAGTTGATGACTTTAAAGCGGCTAAATAGTTTTTAACCGAACACAGCTAAGAATCATCCCGATCGAAAAAGAAAAAAAAACATTTATTTATGACAAATACATTTGAACAACACTACATGTAATATAACCTGTCTTTGTGCATCACTTTAGGCAAACGTTTAAATGTTGGTCACAAATCGGCTTCCACTCAGCATGTGCTAGTTGCGCTGGTCTTCCGTGGAAGCAGTTGCTAGTTGTGCAAACAACCAGCGCTGGTCTTCCGTAGAAGCATATGCTAGTTGTGCAAACAACCAGCGCTGGTCTTCCGTGGAAGCATATGCTAGTTCTGCAAACAACCAGCGCTGGTCTTCCGTGGAAGCATATGCTAGTTGTGCAAACAACCAGCGCTGGTCTTCCGTGGAAGCATATGCTAGTTGTGCAAACAACCAGCGCTGGTCTTCCGTGGAAGCATATGCTAGTTCTGCAAACAACCAGCGATGGTCTTCCGTGGAAGCATATGGTAGTTGTGCAAACAACCAGCGCTGGTATTCCGTGGAAGCATATGCTAGTTCTGCAAACAACCAGCGCTGGTCTTCCGTGGAAGCATATGCTAGTTGTGCAAACAATCAACGCTGGTCTTCCGAGGTAGCCGTTTAGTGGTGTCACGGACATCCCACTAGGTACTATTTAACATTATAATCTAATGTCGTAACCGTAGGTGAATGCAAAAAGTAAACAAAAGAACTTATAACTAGTTATCTAGATTGGTCCTATTTTTATCAAAACCTAGTTCTGATGATGGGCTCTATGAAGAATTGAGAGAACTCCTCAATTATTATAGGCATACATGTAGTGATTTTGGTATTTTCAGAAAAAAAGTATCCACAGCTATACTGATAGGGGTAGGGGATTCATTTCATCATCATCATCATCATTATCAATATTATCATCAAGGGGGGTACTTTTAATTTTATAACTATTATCAAGAAATACTCGTCACTTGCAAAAATGGCGCTGAAGAAGTAGAATGGAGTTTATTATAAAATCTATACTAATATCTATATCTATATATACTAATATTATATATTATATAAATATTATAAATGTGAAAGTTTGGATGGATGGATGGATGGATAGATGGATGGATGTTTGTTACTCTTTCACGCCCGAACGGCTGAACGGATCTGGATGAAATTTGGCACAGAGATAGATTATAGTCTGGAATAGCACATAGGCTACTTTTTATCCCGGTAAAATGTATGGTTCCCGTGGGATAGATGTTTTAATTTTTCATACTTTTTATCGCGGGTAACACCGCCGGGCGTAGCTAGTATTCTTATAAAAGCATTAGTGACATTGACAAACACTGGAATTATAAGTTTTAATCATCAGAAACAAAGAGGATATACTGATAGCTGGCCCTATAAATACAGGTTGTAATTAAAGATACATTATAGAGTTGTGTGCTTAGAGCGATTACGGTAAAACAATGATTGGTATTAACAACATGTGTTTTGGTGGTGTGTTCAGTTATAGCTTTTATGTGGGTTTGCGTCAAAATTTATATTTGGATCAGTATTGGTAAACTGACTGATACTGTATCTGTTCATATCGCTTTTGGAGAAGTCACTAAATGTAAGTATCAGTAATGTCAGTATATATAATGACACTGTCATATACTATAGTATGTACAGCTATAAACATTATTGTTTGAGCAGTGCTGTCTCTATCAATATGCCGTGCATTCCTGCATTGGCTGTGGAACGCTAAACATTGCTTTGGATAGAGCGATCATGTTCAAACAAGGACTGGCATTAACAAGATGTGTTTTGGTGGCTTGTTCAGTTCTGATCATTCTATGGGTTCGGAGAGTGGTCGACTGGTCCGTTTTCATCAGTAATGTAGTTCCCGATACAATATCTGTTTATATCGGTTTTGGAGAAGTCACTAAATGTAAGTATTAGCAGTGTCATTATTCTATATTATGCACAGTTTTTAACCCCGACGCACGCGTCGCGGTGGTGTTAGTTTGAGGCCTATGTCTGTCTGTATGTCTGTATGTCTGTGTGACTGTCCGTGGCATCGCAGCGCCCAAATGTATATATGTATGCTCATACGAATCAGTTTAATTATTCTACTATTACTCGCCCGATCGACTTGAAATGTGGCATACTCTATAAATTTCGTGAAAATCTGGACCTGATGCTGCAATCAGAATAGTCTGCAGACCACCAACTTCCCGAAAACTTAGAGCAGATGTATTGTGTTTGGGCTTATGAATTGGTGTGAATGGGTAGTTGGCACACACATCACGTGGGGAGGACCTGATGATAGAGCAGGAAGGTGGCCACAGGAACTCCGTTGTATTAATCATAGAGCCACTAATTTGCATTCATTCGATGGGTCTCGACGAGTGTAACGTTGATAGGGTATAAGATGCACGAACGTGTATTCAAGTGAAATAAACATAAAATAAAAGCTAAAATGAAAAAAAAAATCATAACCTGAACTTCAAAAGTTCGGTGCTGTAAATAAAATAGAGTGATAAATTTAGCGGGCCCCAACGCCATTAAGGTTCAAGCATCATTTAAAAGGGAATAAACAGATATTATTTTTGACTTTTAAAAATTGAAACAGAATTGTTTGGGCAGTGTTGTCTGTAGCAATATGCTGTGCATTCCTGCGTTGGCTGTGGAGCAGAAGAGAGCGAGCCCCCTCCCCCCCGCAGTACCCTGGTGCGCTGCCGCTTATAGGAAATGCTCATCAGTTTTTGGGAGACAGTATTCGTAAGTTACCACCAGTTTTTTACACTTTTTGTAATTATTAAGTATGTACGCTTGCGACCTTCTGCAGCACGATCTTAACGTCCTGATAAGATGGTGTCATGATGCTGGACTAGTATTTAACTCAAATAAAACTAAACTAGTTATTGTAAAATCACCCTATATAAAATGTTCCTTCACGGCAAGTATTGTTGCCCACGATCACACCTGCCTGCATGCTCCTATAAATACAAACAATGCATGTAGCTGCCCTATTGTAGAAGTAGTAGACACCCAGAGATACCTTGGATTAATAATCGATAACAAATTCAACTGGGCCAACCACATCGAGCATGTTTGTAATAAGCTGAGACAATTCTTGGCTAATATTGTAATACTTAAGAACCGTATCCCCTTCAAGGTCAAACTCATGTTATATAACTCGCTAGCTGAATCCTATATACAATATGGACTAAGTAGCTATGGACGCACTTTCAAAACCTATCTTAATCAAATATATAAGCTACAACTAAAAATCATCAAAAATATAGCTTCCACTAAAATAAGACTCCAATTCGAAGACGACAACATAGGCCTGTTCAAACACTGTAAAGTTATTGCTGTTCATACCAAACTTAAGTACATGTTGCTCAAAGAAAACTTCTTTAACAGATCACTCCAGCACGAAATTAAACATCCTATATGTACGCGTGCCGCTGCTCAAAACAAGCTTTGTACAATTCGAGCCACTAATGTGTACGGAGAGCGAACTACCTCCTATTTGATTCCTCGATTAATTAACGATCTACCTCCGACTTTACGAGATGCTATTACACCGAATAACATAAAATTGAAATTAAAGACTCATTTCTTAAGCACTATGGAATGCTCCTAAAAAAATGCGCTTGTCTAGTTCCGAAATTGATTATACCTAGGTGAAAAAAAAAAAAAATATTATTATACCTACAATAAATTGTTATCATTAATCCTATATAACTTGATGTAAACTATGTATGTATAGCTTCATTACAAACCTCAGTGGTTTTTTGCATGCTATGTAAAATGTTTCCCAACAAACTATGCTTTTAAATGATAAATAAATTAAAAAAAAAAAAACTAAGGTTTTCTATTCTCTTTAATGTTTTTATCTTCGTTGTACTTATCGTGTAAATAAACTTTCGTTTAAATGACATATAAGAAGCTTACAAATATTCTAGCACTCAACGTCCTGATAGACCTCCTAAAATATGATTCACTCGTGTTACTAAGGCGTAAAAACAGTGTTGCAAAATGTTATCAATTTATAATTAACAAGAGACCAATCATACTCAAATTTCACGATTATACGTTTCGCCGAAAATTGTTGGCAGTAATATTAATGTTTGTCTATGCTTTTTTTCAGACATGTGGAACAAAATGAAGGACTTCTTCTACTATAGCTTAGAGAAAGGCGGTGTTATTATCATACGTATTGGTTTATACCCTGCATATTGTAAGAAATATGGAACACATTACTTAAGAAATACCTCATGTTTGTTTTCGAAATAAATGGGTCTAACCTATGGGTTTCTTTTAACAGTTGTAACGGATCCTGATGACTTTCTGACGGTAGCTAACGCTTGTTTAGATAAACCCTACGTATACGGTTTTGCTAAGACATGGCTCGGGAACGGACTGATCACCGCGGATGGTAAGCCAATGAATAATTTTTATAGATAGCCTTACATACCTTATATCTGTATCTTTCTCTGTAGTGGATTTAAAGGTTTTTTTTTTATTTTGTTAATTCCATTTTTGTGATTTTCTAGTGAAAACGTGGAAACTACATAGAAAACTGATGAATCCTGCGTTCAACCAACAAATGCTCAACATGTTTGTGGACATATTTAACGACCAGTCTCGTAAACTGGTCGATCAGTTGAGATGTGAACTTGGAAAAGGATTTTTCGATCCAGAACCTTATTTGATACAAAATATATTGGAAACTTCCTGTCGTAAGTTATTTCCTCTAGTTGGATATGACTACATAAAATATAATGAAACTCCTGCAGTGCGACACTAAACAACGGTGCTGTCTGCTCACACGGAGTTGCATCTGGAAATGAATCAATAACATAAAAAAATATCCATTGATTTTTCTACCCACTCCTCTGTATGGAACCAACCCTCCGAATGGGTGTCAGAATGACTAACTAAATAACCGTAACTAAATAACTGTCACTTATTATTTTCTGGGCATTTAATATTTTTGGAAGAAAAAAATGGAGGGACATTATAATTTTTTGTTGTCCATCTTTTTGAACGCTAAATACGGGATAACTACTGGATCTGTCATAAAGGTAGTCACCATTAAGAATAATTTATATTCTGAAAAATGTAGCAATTCTCCAACAACAACAAAACTGTATCTCAAAATTCACTGAGCGCATGTTACTGAAAGATGACACGGTGAAAACGTATATAATTAAAAATTACCAACTCCATGTACACAACATTTTTCACCGGGGAATGGAGGGATTTTTTTGGGTTAGTCAAACAACTGAAGGTAACCAGTAGGAAACAATGAAAGCTAGTAAGATATAACAAAATCCATATTTTTTAATGGAAACAATATAACATAGTATAATAATAATAATATCACCAGACGATCACACCAACTATACGGTCCCACACTACCGTATGATGGACTACTGGTGCTCGTCACACAAGGTTTGTTCCTACCAGGATTCGAACACGGAACCCTCGGCACAGCAAGCAGGGTCACTACCAACTGCCCTAATCTGTCTGCAATAAACAATGTAATTTCCTAGAAACAGCGCTTCATCTAACGCCTGATGACAATGCATGCGGTCTGGATTTTGTAGAAGCAACGAAACAAATCCTGGACTGCTTACTAGAGAGATTACAGAAGATTTGGCTCCATGTACCTCTTATATTCGAATGGAGTTCATTGAAAAAGAAACAGGATAAATACGTTAACATATCAGCTGGTATTACTAATGCGGTAAGTTACTGGACATCATTATAAATCCAATTAAGTTTTTTTTTTTATTAAAATTATTCCTGGATTTTTTTTTCGTTTGCAGATCATTCAAAAACGTAAAATTCTGATATTACACAACGATAATTATAAAAATACCTACGATTATGCACCAGGTAAACAAACATTTGAAAATAAATAAAGCAGATGAAGACTCTAGCCTTATTTTAAGTCGCATAATCCATCATGAACACTTTGTAAAAGTGTAAAGGTTAGCCTTTCATGAAAATTTATTCACTTCACACAAAAATTAATAAGGTTTTCTCAGACATTCAGATTGTCTTAATGTCTGAGAAACCAATTTTTTTTGCAAGTTGATAAGTTCATGAACATGGCTTTGGGCCAGGGTCTTTTTTTTTTTTTTTTTTTTATTACATTATAGGCAAGTATTTGATCTCGATCTCACCTGATGGTAAGTGACGATGAGATCTACGATGGAGCATACTTGCCTAGTTAGGAAGGCGGCAGTAGATAGAGACGCTACATTCACTAGGCACATGCAGCGCAACTGATCTGACCCGCCATCCATGAATGGCAGCACCGAACATCATGCCGGAACACGGCTAGGCCGCTTGGCGACATGGCTTTGTTCAGTGGGTGGTGACTAGCCACGGCCGAAGCCTACCACCAGTAGAGTTGTCACCTGGTTGGCACCACCCAGGGTCACGTGTAGGGTATCTCGAGGGTACTTAATTCTCCTACAGACGAAGGTGACTCGACCCCATAAATCGTCGTCGTCGATCGTCGACCATGCTGTGATAGGGACTCGACCAAACACCGAGATTTCCACAAAATCTTTATCTAATACGAAATCATACACTAAACAATAAATTAGCCTCCACCGGTATTTTTTTGTCTATTTGTAAAAGTTGTTTTTGCATTTAATGATAATCCATCAGATATGTGTTTACCACTTTAATTTTCATTACAGTTCCGTAGTTGAGTTTACATATTTTATTTCGTCCTCACGTACCTCTTCATGATGTTGTAGTCTATATAGCCCATTTTTCTCTCTTGTTCATTTTCCGTTCATTTTCATAGACAATATATATATATTTTTTCATAGACACTAATCAGTGATGTGCTTCAACACTATTTAGTTCCTCTCTCCCTCATTTTCGCCCGCATTCCATTTATATCCCTTTCACAGTAACTCACTCATAACAGGCATTCCTTCTCTCTTACTCCTTTATGCTAACCTCCCACATATACTTGACAACACATTGAAAACATTTCGCGTTTTCGCTTTAAGCTTACACATGGTGTACGTGAGAAGCAGTGATAGCCAAGTTGGTAGAACGCTTGCCCCGGTAACGAGGATTGCAGGTTCAAACCCCGGCTCGCACCTCTGGGATTTTTCATGTGCGAATCTCATTTTCAACCATGATTATCACTTGCTAAACGGTGAAGGAAAACTTCGCGAGGAAACCTGCGTGTCTGAGAGAACCCCTCGAAAGATGTGTGAAGTCCGCCAATTCGCACTGGGCCAGCGTGGTGAACTATGGCCCAATCCCCCTCGCATTGAGGGGAGGCCCGTGCCCAGCAGTGGGACATTAAAGGGCTGGAATTATTATTAATTATTATGGTGTACGTACACACAATAACAAAAGCGAGCGCAAGCATGCGCCGGCTAACGGGGCGTACCCTATGCCAGTATTTGCTGTCTCTACTTATATTATAGCATTATTATTGTTTTCATGTTTCCAGATAATTGCAAAGCATTACTAGACCTGCTCCTCCAATTGGCTGCGGATCGAGGTGTGTTTACCGATAGTGATATACGACAACACTTGGATACTATCATAAGTGCTAGCTTCGATACAACTGGGTCCACACTCTTGTTCACGCTGGTGCTACTGGGAACCCATCCAGACGTGCAGGAGCGAGTCTATAAAGAGTAAGATGTACCTCATTGTGATACAATATATTCCGTTCATCAGAACACATTAGATCACACGGCCACATACGAACTGATGAATTATATTAAATGTTATAATAATAATTTTCAATTACAATATAGTTTAAATACTAATAAAACTAAAATTGTTCCGAAATATTCACAATTGGACGAGTATTTCTTTGTTTGGTTGAAATCCTTTTCTTAGGGGATCTAAGGGGGCTTCAAATTGATATTCTAATAATTCAGTAATTTAGGGCGTGGAGTCGACTCTTGGGGATTGTTTAATTGGTATTTGTGGAGACTATTTATCCTTGCTGACCAGGGTCTGATTATGAATGAAATCGAAAGGTGGTCATTAGAATTTGATGAGAGAATCGAATAGTCCTACCGAGTTTCGGTTCATTAGATCAGTCTTGAAGATTGCTCATACATAGTTTCCAGGATATATTTTTAAACGATGCTTAAAATATTTTAAATTTTTGCGGAAGAAGTCACGAGGCAAAAGCTAGCCTACGGTAAGGTCATTAAGAGTTTGAACCGCAATGAAAATGGCGCGGTGAGGCAAAAAATTATTCTATTTGAGCACTAAATCTAGCGAAAGCATTCACAATGACCGCCACAAACAATACATAGCTCGCGACTTCGCCCGCGCACACTCTTTTTTATTAACTGGGCCTGAGGATAAAGTACATTGGGAACATATACATTTATTTTATGAACCGATTTGTTTTATGCTACTCGTTTCTAGCAATGTCACGTTACAGGTTACAAGAAGTGTTCGGCGATACAGACGAAACTATAGATAGGCGCGTTCTCCCGAAGCTAGTATATTTAGACGCTGTCCTGAAAGAGAGCATGAGATTGTACCCTGCTGTACCAATGGTCGCGCGGCATGTTCAAGAAGATGTTCAGTTGAGTAGGTATTCAAAGTAATTAAAGAAATATGAAATATACATATTTTTGCGAATCCATCCACAGCTGATTCAGTCGTTAAAAAATAATACTTTCGGAAGGAAAGTAGAACTCAATTAAGAAAAACTCTAATATCTGTCATGCCTGTGCTAGTATAACATGCTGAATGGCATTCATTTATTTTGCATGACAGTTATATAAGTAGTTCGCACAAACTATCCTTTAGATAGTTAATGTTGTTGACGTGTCTACCAGACATCGTAGTAAAACACTATAACCTTTATTTCAGAGAGCTACACAATTCCAGCCGGTGGTATGTGCGTTCTGTCCATCTATGGGGTCCATCGTCACGCTATGTGGGGCGCAGACGCAGAGCTGTTCCGCCCCGAGCGCTGGCTGGAGCCAGGCGGCGTGCCCGACCACCCTAACGCTTTTGCCAGCTTCAGCCTGGGAAAACGAAATTGTTTAGGTAATATTTTGTTTGTGTCAACGTCTCTTATCCAGGGACTTGTTTAATTATCCTAGTCAGATGATGGAGTGGTCTTTATTGCAACAAATAGATGACCATGCCCGAAGAACTACAATTTTAAAGATGCTGGATTACCTTCACATCTATTGCACATTTGCAAAAAATCTCGTGTCATAATTAAAACGTACTACAAGTATGTGAGATAATTTCATGATTTCTTTTTTTTAGGTAAACTTTATGCTCTTATGTCAATGAAGACTACTCTAGTCCACCTCCTGAGTCGGTTCCGCGTCACAGCTGACGCCAGTAAGCTGATCATAAAATGGCATTCAGTTTTAAGGCCAATATCAGGCCACGATATATGTTTAGAATTAAGGGTGTAATTTTGATGAAAAGTGTTTTTATTGAGCAAATAAATAATGTGCACATTAAGAAATTTCTTGTATAATTTATTTACAACTAGCTGTGCCGGCAAAGTTCTTACAGCCACAGAATCAAATGTAAAAGAAAATGTTTTTTTTATTATTATTATTAAGTTATTCTTTCCATGTTTTAATAATTATTCTGTTATTCGGGGCGGAGAGAGAATTCAAATAATCAAATCATGAATACTGCCCTCCTGTATTTGGGTTATAAAATCTGTTACTAAAAAGACTATGTGAAGTCAGAATTTCCACTTTAAATTGTCATTTCGTTAGGAACAATTTCATTTTTAAAATCGACATCAAAATTTTGACTTCACATTGTCTTTATAAATGCGCCAGAGAAGCCCAGATTTCAGATTTATTATACCCTCTCTGAATCACTTGTTTAGCGGAAAAGGGAACACCTTCCAGCCAGGCGAGTGGTATGCCTAGCGGGGCGGCCGCTGTGCCCCGACGGTTATTATCGGGATCTTGTATATATGTTACTTGCTCCGAAAACTCTTATAACGCGATTCAGGATTGTGATGACAATTGTCTATTATTCTGAATGCGTCTGCAGCGCCATCTGTGTAGCTTGTGGTGCGGTTGAAGTGGTTGCTACACTTGTATGGCTCTGGTATAGCGAACATACATAAAATAGACTACACAGTCATTCTTTCGGTCTTTTGCCCGGTATTTATTGGACTAGATTATGTATCAATTGACTTGACACATCTATACATATAAATAAAATTGGAGTGTCTGTTTGTAATATTAAAATAACCGCTTTCTACTAAGTGCATTTGGATCTATACTCGGTACCTATACCAAAACATCATTTTTTACAATTTTTGTCTGTCTGTCTGTCTATTTGTTCCGGGTAATCTCTGAAATGGCTGGACCGATTTTGACGGGACGGGACTTTAGTATTTTTTTCCATACTTATGTTTTTTTTTCTTTTAATTGCCTAATTCACACATTCACATTAATGATGGAAAATCTTTACTTAACTAAACCCTACAGAGTTTAACGATTGAAGTTACATACACGTGTTAATTTACTTTAACTGCTCGACAAACAATAAACGTGGTTGTAAAATACCTTATAATGCATTGGTACTTTGTACATGCATTTATATTTAACAACTATTGTGTAATTAACAATAAGAATAATGTATTTCCAAGTAACATTTCTAACAACAATGTATTGGTGAGCTCCAAACTAGACAATGTCTGTATCTTGGAGCTCGGTACACTATTACAAGTAAAATGTTAAATGTTATATAATTTCAATACATAAAATCAATGTGAAAGTGAAACACTATAAAATAATAGTGTTCACTATTTATATAGGCAGGGTCGTATGTGTGTACAGACGTGTATGTTTGAGTGTGTGTGTGTGTGTGTGTGTGTGTGTGTGTGTGTGTGTGTGTGTGTTTGTGTGTGTTTGTGTGTGTGTGTGTGCGTGTGCGTGTGTGTGTGTGTATGTGTGTGTGTGTGTATGCGTGAGAGCGTTGTGAGGTTTATATGGTTTTCTTAACTTTTAGATTATTTTTTCTGTTTCGATGTAATTAATATTAAGTAGCAATTTTTTGATGATAGATTTGCAATCAAACACGCAGCAGTTAGTATAGATTATGTTACGTCTATATACTAAAAATCAATTGCTGAAAAATCGTTTGTCTTGCTAAAAGTCGAGAACGGCCGATTTAGCTGATTTTGGTTTTGATATGTTTATAATGTGTATAATTGACCCCATTTTTAATCGACTTCGAAAGGCTTCGAAAAGGTTGTCAATACGGTTGTATTGTTTTTATGTCTATTACCTCGGAATTCCATCATTTATGAACTGATTTCGAAGATTATTCTTTTATTCTAAAGAATATATTTCCAGATTGGTCCCATTTATTTCAAAGTTTAGTTCTGATGATGGGACTGATGAGAAATGAAGAGGTGGGTGAACTTAAATGCATTGTGGTAGAAGACATCAAGCGATATATCAAAGAGGTCTGGCGGGATATTCACGCGCACGAGGTTGTGGGAGCAACTAGTCCTCTTTATCAGACGCGGACAACATTTTAAATAAAATCATTTATTTTGTGTAAATCGTACAGATTTTAGGTGAGCACCTACTACAAACAGTGTCTATTTTCATAGATCTAAACTAATCTCGTGGCCGGATACAGGTGTGCTCATAATATCCAGAGCGACCTTCAGCTTGCTGACGTCACCGGCGACTCTGTATCGGCTCAGGAAGTGCTCCGAGAGTTGTCTTCATCATCATCATTGCGAAGCGTTTACCTGAAACATTAACATACTTCATTTATTTCAATATGTCGTGATGATGGTTTGGTGTAGTCAATAATGATAAGAAATCGTTTAAGATTAAAGATTGAAATTAAATAGCAAAGAGTTTTGGAGCCCTGTCGTGAATGGCATAA
Source organism: Pheosia gnoma (assembly GCA_905404115.1). Lineage (NCBI taxonomy): Eukaryota > Metazoa > Arthropoda > Insecta > Lepidoptera > Notodontidae > Pheosia > Pheosia gnoma. Next base: position 2,538,814 of record FR989916.1, read on the forward strand.
CTTACCGATACAAGACCTCTTTCCAATACCAAAACCAGCAAATGCATTAGGGTGGTTGGGCACACCGCCTGGCTCCAACCATCTCTCGGGGCGGTACTCCTCGGCGTCAGGACCCCAGATTGGATTCCGGTTCAGTGCGTACAATAAAAAGAGGAAGTGGCTATTTGCAGGAATTGTGTACTTCTCTGAAATATTTGAAATTATGTTCAAGTATGTCAAGGTTTCGCTGCTCATCGACACGTGGCCTACTTTACAAGAAGCAGAATGTAACTGGTGTGTGCAGCCATTCATCATTAAGCCTGCATGCCTCATGCATATTTATTTCTTTATATAAACGTCGTCGGTATGCCCTGCATGTTAACCTCTTAAAATATTTATCACAATTTTTATTGGACCTTAGTGTGTAGGGATTTCGCTTTGACCCCAACTCCAGATTTTCATTATAGACAATGCAACGCACGCCTTTGCCAAAACACGATATCCACCAAATCAGCTTACAATAATAAATTGGCCTACACTAAACGAGTAATTAATTAACTATGAGCTTCTCATTATTATAAACGATTATTATTTGTCTCTCTTTACACGGGCTATACCCGGATTTTTGGACGGCTTGCGTGGGGACATTGCTCCAACACGTAGAGGCCCTTTTTGAGAATTTTAATGTTATGTTAGCCACTTGCTGGGGTCAATTATTGCTGAAAATGATAGCATAAACAGCGAATTGACCTCAGCAGGCGGAGGAACTATTGCAGGAATATGGAATGATAATTGAGTCTATGGATTGAGGTTTGGATGGACATGAGATAGGGCTATTGAAAGGGTAGCAGACACCTGCCATAATCAGCTTTTATCCAATTATTATTGGCAGATGGCGACTCGCCGCTCGTTAGGTGGGCCCCCTAAAAAGGCCGTCATATGAGACGGCAAGGGGCAACACTGGCGTGAGCGGCTCAGGGGTGTAGAGAGGTGTGCTGCGCTTTCTCCGTGGTTACTCGCGGCGTTATGCCCTTTAACACTTCCACCCCTGGAGCATATAGCTCTAACGGCCCCTCTCTGGACAGCCAATTAAGGCAAGACAGAGCTGAGAGTCCTGCGGGCCCCCGTCGGTTTCCACTCGGCCGACGAAGACACGCCGAGGTGGGGGCCCTGACCGACTCTCTGGGGCACTCGGGTCCGTGGTGTCGCTACTCACCAACAGCTCGCCACAAGCTGCCCTGCGGCCCGATTATTATTATGTTTCTCCTACCTAATAAATGCAACGATGACTATGGTAGTACATTTATATTTTTAAGGTTCCCTGCAAATTCAACTTTTTCGATTTAATAATATTATACGAGTATATTCCTAGTTAAAATATATAGGGGTTAAAATATTATTAGATAATCATTAAGTATTAACTTATTGATTATCTGACTACACGGAATAGTTAAAAATATATTTTATTTATTTCAATCACAGATGCCATCGCGGAGATTATTCCAAGCCTACTTATTATTGAGTGTGTAGGATCTACCCTAAGTTGAGTAAAAGTATTAAAACAAAAAGTCCTCTTACAATATATTTTGTAGGGGCCGAAATTCAGGGTATTGAGTTCGCATCGCATTTCCTCGATGGTATACTTGACCAAATTCTTAAAGGCGTCAAACCGAGCTGAAATAAAAGTAAGCAAACGTGATTATTCAAACCCTGTATCTTATTATGTAGCCTGTTTTGGTAGTACAATGTATAAAATACATACTTTTTGGATTCCAAAATAGATGAGCATGTCCAATTAGCAGCAGTCTTCCAGGGTAACTCGGGGGCTCCGAGCTGTTGTCACGGCGTCGACGTGACCACCACAGCAGGAGGAAGCAGCACACTAGTAATACCACCTACGACATTGTGAAACCTAATTCTAATAAACTGAACTATTTATAGTCGACTAAAGATATTCTTACCTAATATTTTAGACATAAAAAACTAGTTTTGGGTTGCAGTGTTGCAGCCTTTTCCTAGAAACTTTGAGAGCAAACTATATGAGAATTATTGACTAGACATTTTATGAATAAAGGGATCAGTATGATCTAGTTTTGATCCTCTCAAAATATTTTATACTATTCGAACAACCACTTTAAACAACCCTCCTTCTTGCGCATTCGAGTCAAAAAAAACGAATTTTTTGTTAGCATAATGTTCCATATAAAAAAGCAAAAACATTAAGTTTTGCTACGATGTGATGGTGTAGGATAGTACTGTGAGTATGACAAAGCCAGGCAACCTATGAGTTAACCCAGAAGGCAGCCGCTTATCACATATTACAAGGCCTTATGACAGTGACTTCGAAATATTAATAGTCGGATACGGATTCCTAGGCACCGCCCCGCCTACGCCGCTACGGTAGCTGTGCCACAGTTAGGCATTGACGCCAATCCCGGTGTCTACAAATCGTCGCTAGGTATAACGTTAATCCTTTTTGGTCTGTATTCTAGAACACCTAGTTGTTAGCACGTCGTTCCAATGAATAGGGTCAACTGTGTAATATATGGAGTCATTTGAGTAAATCACTAGTCAACAATTCTCATATAGTTCTCAAAGTTTCACGGAAATGCCTACAATACTGCGGCCTAATACCTACCAGTTTTTTTTTTCTACAATGTCATGTACGCATATCTTTAGTCGACTATAAATATCTCAGTTCGTTAGAATACGGTTTCACAATGTCGTGGGTGGTATTACTAGTGTGCTGCTTCCTCCTGCTGTGGTGGTCACGTCGACGCCGTGACAACAGCTCGGAGCCCCCGAGTTACCCTGGAAGACTGCCGCTCATTGGACATGCTTATCTATTCTGGAATCCAAGAAGTATGTATTTTATACATTGTATTACCAAAAGAGACCTAACTAATAAGATACAGGGTTTGAATAATCACGTTTGCTTACTTTTATTTCAGCTCGGTTTGACGCCTTTAAGAATTTGGTCAAGTATACCATCGAGGAAATGCGATGCGCACCTTATATCTTGAATATTGGCCCCTACAAAATATATTGTGAGAGGACTTTTTGTTTTAATACTTTTACTCAACTTAGGGTAGATATTATACTAACCTACACACTCAATAATAAGTAGGTAGGCTTGCAATAATCTCCGCGATGGCATCCGTGATTGAAATAAATCAAATATTTTTTAACTATTCCGTGTAATAATATTTTAACCCCTATATATTTTAACGAGGAATGTACTCGTGTAATATTATGAAATCGAAAAAAATTGAATTAGCACGCCATTTGCAGGGAAACATAAAAATATAAATTTACTACCATTATCATCATTACATTTATAATTAGGTATAACGATATTGATACATTTGCTTGATATTCGAAATCCGAACGCAATAGTATGGAACTGAATCGCAAGTTGAGTTTTCACTCAAAAGTGAAAATAAATCTGCCTGGATGCAAACGTTGTACAGTTTTATTAAATAAATACTAGATTATGTAACGCCAAAACATATATAATTTACGATGGCAATTAGTGGAAGCACCTTTTTATATAAAATGCTTTGTAATGTCATTCTAAAATTTTATGAATTTGGTAGTCAAGTCTCTTTACACTAGCGAGATAATATGGACGCCCTAATCTATAACCACACAGTAAGTAACATAGAGCGATAGGTAGAGTGGAAATGAAAACATTATGGCAAGTTGTGGCAAGCAGTATTTTCAATGTAAGTAAATTAAATATTATTAAGACCTAATACAATCAGATTGTGTATTTAGAGTGCCTCTCTAGTCAGTTTCTGATGTTACAAATTGAGTTCATCAAAATGACTTTCTTTTTCAGTAATTAGCGACCCAGACGATTGCTTGAAAATTTCAAACGCTTGCCCGAAGAAACTTTACGTTTACAACTATCCAGCCAGATTGCTAGGGCAAGGGTTGATCACATCAGATGGTTAGAAAATTACACATTATTTAATTTGCTTCCGGTGTTCAGAGTTAGTATTACTAGAATCTAGATCCCGCGCTTGGAGTGTCTGTTTGTAATATTAAAAGAACCGCTTTTTATTAAGTGCATTTGGATGTATACACGGTACCTATACCAAAACAATTTTTTTTACAATTTTTGTCTGTCTGTCTGTTTGTTTGTTCCGGCTAATCTCTGCTAAATGGCTGGACCGATTTTGACGGGACTTTCACTAGCAGATAGCTGATGTAACAAGGAGTAACTTAGGCTACTTGTATTTTAGAAAAAAAATAGGATCTCACGAAAAAAAATTAAAACCAATATTGCAGCGCTGCGCCTGATTAAGTTTGATAGCAACAACCTGCAATGCGTCCCGCGGTAACTAGGCTTACTAACTAGGCGCCTCCCACCGCTTCCCCCGCCAACAACTTAAGATCACAAAGGCTGCCGGTCGCGGGCTCAGAACGCATGAGCGGGCTGTTGCCAACGGTTGTGTCTTTGTTAAATACCACGCGGACGAAGTCGCGGGTAACAGCTAGTCTTTTATATAAAGCTGCCATTTCATTTGTTTTTCAGTGGAGACATGGAAGCGTGATCGTAAGCTGCTCCACCCGGCTTTCAGTTTCACTGTGCTCAACGAATTCATGACGATATTCAACAACCAGGCCAGACAGCTCGTCAGCGACATAGCTTCACAAGTTGGGAGAGGGCCATTCAAACCTGATGACTTTATAGCGAAATTTGTTTTGAAAACAACGTGTCGTAAGTATCTACCTACTTACAACTCAATGTAAATTATTAAAATTGGATTGGTTCACTGATAAGGTTGATTCTGCTGTGGAGTTATCTTATCAATTATATCCAAAAATAAGACCATGCATTAGTGATACCACACCAAACTCCAAATTTATTTGTGGCACATACGACAATTTTACGCAAAATTACTTTTTATCTCACAGGCTTGGAGTCGCTTTCTTTATTGTCCAAAATGTACTAACAAAAGTTCATATACCCACGTGTGGAAAAGATTTTCGAAATTTGAACATCACGAACTAATGGGTACCTAACATTTTTCTTTACATTAAAAAAAAACGTAATGAATAATTCCGAAATTTAGTTTTTTTCCTTACATTCTGTACGTAATTAGTAATTGCTAGGATAAAATATGTACTCTTTTTCAGTTTTATTAAATATATTATTGCAGTTTATTTCGTTAAAATCATAAATAATACACCAATAATGACAAATAAAAATGGAATAATTTTAAATTCGTTTGGTTTAAATTTTTGCGTGAGCTTTTTTTTTCTTTACATTTTTCTGTTTAAATAATGATAAAAGAACATTTTAGTTCATCACGATATTTATATTTGTTAAACATAAACTTATATTTTTAATATGAGATTGTTTTAATATGAGATTGTTTTACGGATTTCCAAATGTTCATTTTCCCTTTCCAAATGTTCGTAAAACAAAAATTAGGGCGCAATTTTTCACGATTATGTCCAAACATTGTAGTGTTTTTATGACGTTTTTTCCTCTCAAGTATGCTGAAAAACGTCCCGTGTATCAGAATCAGAACCAGAATCAGAATAGTTTTTATTCATGTAAACCTTTAAGGGCAGTACTTATGAATCGTCAAAAGTTACAAAATAATAAGCTACTACTTTACCACCCGTTCGGAATGCCGTTCCTATGGGCAAGCAACTCCATGGTTGCTCTTTTTAAAAAGATCTTACATTTTTGGGCAGTACATTGTTATGGGTATGTGAGAAAAATGTAGGAACGGTTAAGCAGAATTCAGCAGCTGGTCAAAAAAAAAAGTAGTAACTAAGTATCAAATTACAAGTTAATGGCTACATGGCTCTAACATTTACAAATTAATTTTAAATGAAAATAAGAAGGAAGAAGAAAAAAAAATCTCAATAGTCTGCTCGAACAAGGTCACTTATATTCCTGAGGAGCCGTACCAGTATCTAACCAAGCATTTTAATCCTTATTATAAGCATCTTGTGTATAGTATGCCTTCTGACATAGCGTACGTTTTATGCACGCTTTGAATTTATTTTCACTAAGTTCGGTAATGTCAGAGTGTATTTTATTATAAAATCTAACACAATACCCCATGAAAGATGTGCGAGTCCTTGATAGTCGAAAGTGTGGTTGATCTAATTTGTTTCTATTTCTTGTATTATAACGATGTTAATCACCGAGTCTTTTAAAGAGAAATATATTTTTCCTAACATACATGATGTTTTCATAAATATATTGGCATGGTACTGTCAAAATATTAGTTTCCTTAAATAATTCTCTTAGGGATTCGCGACTGCCCCAATTATAGATGGCCCTAATAGCCCGCTTTTGTAAAATGAAAACCGATTTTATGTCAGCTGCTCTCCCCCACAATAGTATTCCATAAGACTTAAGACTATGGAAGTAGCTGAAATAAACTATTCTTGCGGTGTTCACATCGGTTAGTTGCCGAATTTTCCTAACAGCATAGACAGCGGAACTAAGTCGTCCCACTAAAGCTCTGATATGAGGGCCCCACTGTAACTTAGAGTAGAGCGTTATCCCTAAGAAAACCGGGTCGTTAACTAATTCAAGCTTCTCATTATTCAGTACTACATCGCAATCACTACTTTTGACATTCGGTAAAGAAAACTTTATACATTTAGTTTTCTTGATATTTAACGCTAAGTTATTAATAGTAAACCAGTTATGTACCTGAAAAATAGCGTCATTTACGTTGTCAAAATTATTTACATGTCTACCCACTTTAAAAATCAAGGAGCTATAATCAGCAAATAACACTATCTTGATCCTATTTTGAATTAAATGCGGTAGGTCATTTATATATATTAAAAACAGGAAAGGACCTAATATCGATCCTTGCGGACCACCCATCTTAACTGCAGAGCGTAATGATTTAGTACCATTTATAAGAACACTTAGCTGTCTGTCTCCTAAATAAGATATTACAAGATTAAGAGCTTTATCTCTAACAGCGTAGTGCTCTAATTTAAGTAAAAGGACTTCATAATTGACGCAGTCAAATGCCTTTGAGAGGTCACAAAAGACGCCAATAGCATCCTGTGAGTTCTCCCATGCATCATAGATATGCTTTATTAGGGTTACACCGGCGTCAGTTGTGCAACGTCCTTTGGTGAAACCATATTGTTGATCGTGCAGGATGTTATTTGCGTTAAAATGATGTAACATTTGTGTAAGCATTATCTTTTCAAACACTTTACTAAAACTGGCAAGATAGAAACAGGCCTATAGTTATTAGGATCTTTACTATTACCGGATTTAAAAAAGGGTATTACTTTACTGTACTTCATTAAATCCGGAAAGACTCCATGATCGACACATTTATTAAAAATTAAAGCTAAATAAGGGGCTACAGTATCAATAATAGTTCTACATGCTTTCACAGATATTCCCCATAGATCTTCTGTTAGTTTAATTTTAATATTGTTTAAAGCTTTAACAATAGTTCTGCCACTAATATCGTCAAACGTAAATTCAACAGGGCACTCAGCTATGTTTTCTTTAAGAAGTGAAATTGAAAGACAGGGGGAGCAGTTAAGAGATTCTGTTGTTTTTACAGGGATGTTATTAATAAACGTTTCAAACTCCTGGGATACCTCGGTATCTGAGCATATGAGACCACGTGGTGTCTGCAGGGTATATAGCTGTACTGCGCTGTTTCGTCTTCCCAGTTTCACTATTAACTATTTTCCAGGTGGCCTTTATTTTATCATCGGCAGATTTTATTATTTTACTAATATGTATCGCTTTAGCTGCCTGAAATACTCTCCTAAACATTTTCGACATATAACGAGCAAACCCTCCTCGCCTTCAACTCGGACTACATTCTAGCCTGGAGTGTAATGACCAACAGAGCTTACTTATATCCCACAAACAAATGTGCTACCATACAGGTTCCGTTTGCTGCTCCTAATTTTTGCCTCTTTCAGATACCAATCTGCATTTGAAAACGGATGATTTAATTAGCGCTAAGTACAAGTGTGCCATCGACGAGTTAATGGATATTTATATGGAACGTGTCATAAAGTTCTGGCTGCACGAAGAGTTTATGTACAAATTTAGTCAACAGAAGAAAAGAGAAATTAAACTAACAAAAATAATAAACGACATTACAAAAGATGTAAGCACCTTACAAAACTTACTGAGTATATTTTAAAGCCCCGACTCACGTGACGCAGGTATAAAGTATCTTCATGTTTGAGAGCCATGTCTGTCTGTCTGTGTGTCTATCTGTGGCCTCGTAGCTCTGAAACACTTGCACCGATTTCAAAGCGGTTTTTTATTCGAATGCTGGTTTAGTTGGGTAAATTATTAGCTATGTTTGATGAAAATCTGTTCAGCCGTTTCAAGATCCTGAGCTTTTTTTCCAAGTTGCGAGGGATTTCTCAAACAATGAGTTAATTTACTGTCCTTTTGCTTAGTTCTATATACTTTTATTGACTTTAAATTTGGCACACTATAAATTTGAAAACACTGCAATTATATAAAAGCGTGTTGTTGTAAATTTTATTTTCAAAACATTCTGTTATGTATTTAGTTACTCAATTCTGTATGCATTCATATTCTTCCAGTTATTAGGTAGGTAACTACATATCTTACTTAAACATTTCAGGCGATATTAAAAAGAAAATCAGAATTGTTATTAAATATCGACGATACAAAAGACACAGGGGGCGACAATTTTGGTAAGTATTTAACACAATTGATTTGTTTAGTAACCTTACCTATTACAAAAGAAATATATGACCAAACTGTTTCCTGTTACCAGGCAGAGATGTCTACTTTATATCTCTCTACCGTTACAAGGTTCTTATAAAACTTCTTATTTTTAGGTAACGGTAATAAGCCGTTAATTGATTTACTTCTGCAATTGGAACGAGAACAAGGTGTATTTACAGAAGAAGCAGTAATACAACATTTAACTACAGGCATTATCGGTACCTACGACACTACTTACAAAGCTATTATAAATATTTTATTATTAATTGGCTCCCACAAACATGTACAAGAACGGATTTATAAAGAGTAAGTAAGCTAGAGCTAGTATGTAGTATATTTTGTTCTGCCATTTGTAGCGGGAGGTGCAGGAACTCGTAGAGCGCATAAATGTGTCTGCATGCACACTCATGCAAAATAAAATCAAATCCAAGTACAGATTATAAGAAAAAATACAACCGAATTGAGAACCTCCTCCTTTTTTTTGAAGTCGGTTAAAAAAGCCTACACACAACATTTTTTCACATTTATTTCACAACATTATTGCAAATTGTCCATAGGGCTTTGGCAGAGGAGTGATCCTTGGGAAGCCAGGTCCGGACTCATTTGTATAAGGTTGCCAAGAGTCTGAGCAGTTGTAGTACTAGCATAAAAATGGAGTCATCTAAAGGATCATGATGCGAGCCATACTCGGTACCAAAAGGCATGTTCCGGCTTGCAACCTTAAAATTCGTACTTTCAAAAGACAGACGCTATTCCGGAGTTGCACAACATATGTAGAGTTGTCGTACTATTACATAAATACCTTTTTGTATTCAAATTCAATAGATTACAAGAAGTATTCGGAGATTTAGAGAGAGACGTCGAGAATAAAGATCTAGGTAAACTGGTTTACTTGGACGCGGTAATAATGGAAACGTTGCGACTGTATCCGGTGGGTCCATACGTTGGCAGGACCTCGGAGGCTGAAGTAAAGTTAGGTAAAGTATCGTTCTCCTTTTGCTTTTGTGTTTACATTACAACACGGACATCATGTTGCGGTAGTACGTTCAAAACTGCTTAATGTTAAAATTTAAGTAAGCAACTGTGAATAGGTATGTTCTTATCGAACTTGTAGTTTTAAATTTAGGTGTAGTGGCTTACATATATACATTCAAAGCCACCTAGAATCCAGACTACCTAGGAATATAAATATACTTACCTATTTTGGGACAAAGAGCTTGTATAAAAAAGTAATAAATTATGTTAAATAAAAAATAAATAAATGAGGTATCCCTAATTAGGTACTTTCCATGTTGTAAATTGGCATCATTGTTTTTTCTTTCAATTTTGATACTTCATGTTTTTCTTACTGCGGAATAGTGCAAATAAATAAGTTGTTTCCCGAAGAAATCTCGCTCCTAATAACTATATAATATTAACGTCTTATATGACGGCTTTTTTGGGGCCCACCTACAGAGCGGTGAGTTACCACCTGTCAGAGGTAATTAGATAAAAGCTGATTATGGCAGGCATCCGCAACCCTTCCAAATGTCCCATCCCATATCCATCCGAGCCCCAATCCAGAGTCCCAGTAATTTTTCCATACATCTGCAATAGTTCCTCCGCCGGCTGAGGTCAACTTATTTCCAGCAGTTGACCCCAACTCACAATAAGGTCCAATAAAAATATTTTAAGAGGTTAACATGCAGGTCATACCGACGACGTTTATATAAAGAAATAAATATGCATGAGGCATGCAGCCTTAATGATGAATGGCTGCACACACCAGTTACATTCTGCTTCTTGTAAAGTAGGCCACGTGTCGATGAGCAGCGAGACCTTGACATACTTGAACATAATTTCAAATATTTCAGAGAAGTACACAATTCCTGCAAATAGCCACTTCCTCTTTTTATTGTACGCACTGAACCGGAATCCAATCTGGGGTCCTGACGCCGAGGAGTACCGCCCCGAAAGATGGTTGGAGCCAGGCGGCGTGCCCAACCACCCTAATGCATTTGCTAGTTTTGGTATCGGGAAGAGGTCTTGTATTGGTAAGTTAAGCCATTCACGACAGGGCTCTAAAACTCTTTGCTATTGAAATTTAATCTTTAATCTAAAACGATTTCTTATCATTATTGACTACACCAAACCATCACCACGACATATTAAAATAAATAAATTATGTCAATGTTTCAGGTAAACGCTTCGCAATGATGATGATGAAGACAACTCTCACGCACTTCCTGAGCCGATACAGAGTCGCCGGTGACGTCAGCAAGCTGAAGGTCGCACTGGATGTAACGAGCACACCTGTATCCGGCCACGAGATTAGTTAAGATCTGAGAAAATAGATACATTACAATGAATACTTTACGTATTATTTTTTATGCTAAAGAATATATGTACTTCCAAATTGGTCCCATTTATTTTAAAGTTTAGTTCTGATAATGGGACCGATGAGGAATTTAGAGAACTCCTCAAATTTTATAGGCATACATATAGCGATTTTGGTATGTTCATCGACAAGTCGAGCATTTGCATTGATAAAGTATATTTTGCTGAAGTAAAACTGATGTAGAAGGCCACAAATGGCAACCGGAACTAGCCAAATCAGTGGCACGAGTGATTCTTCTCAATAACTCGTGATCCCAACAATCTAAAAATGGACCTCTAAAAAAATAAGGTGTAACACCAACATATTTTCAATTTTAATTTAAGAGATTTCTGCCGAGAGTTATTGAGAAGAAACACTCGTGCCAATAATTCGGCTACATGTTTACACAGATATGTGGAACAAATTGAAGGACTTATGACGGTGTTATTAGCTAACTTATTGGTGCATATCCTACTTACGGTAACAAAAATAGAAGAATGCTTAGAAATAGAAAAATGCTTAAAAGACTCTCGAGACCGATTTTGATTAAAACTTAAACCACAGCATTCGATTTTTGAACCTATCAATTTTGAAAAACATCACAGTACTTGATCCTTATTAGCGATAAGATCAGATGGAGTAATAAAACAGGTGTTATTTTTTAACCGACTTCAAAAAGGAGGAGGTTCTCAATTCGGTTGTATTTTTTGTTTTCAAAATCTACAGGATTAATTCCTGTCTGGGGTCATATTTTTTTTTAAAATCTAGTGATATAGTTTTAATTTTCATCAAATCGATATCGAGACTCCTTTAAGATTTTATTTATACTTTCGAAGTTGGCCATCCAGGACTATTTGAAAAATTCAGCCTGTATATAACAAAGTTGTGATGGTGACAACAATTATAACTAAAAATACCCGATCTTGAGTTACAGCTATTGGGCCGATATTTATGATGTTTGATGTTTTGAATATGCCTCCGCCCCGAATTGCAAGTCAACAATTAAAACCGGGAAAAACTCACTTTTCACTCTGAGGCGGTACGAAGCTCGCCGGGACAGCTAGTTTAATACTAACGCATTCATTTTCATTAAGTTGTGATTTCCCCGCTCCTGTCTCTTTTACGATTCCCAGGCCCACAGCAATGTAGATTAATATATCGTGGAATGCGTCGGACAAACAAATCAAATAGACATTTGGCAAACATGTACGAATTAAGCTACATTTCATGTTTCATTATTACTAGTACAACATCTATGAAAATAAAATGCGCCAAGGAACTCTACTGAATACGCCAATTTTCAAGATTCACCCATAGATTGAAAGACTATTGTAGGTTGTGCGAAAATATTTTAAAGAAACTGAATAATAGACGACGTGTATAGGCCAAGGGTCCGGTAATGGCAAACTAAGCTTATTTCCATGGATACCTTTTGCCTATTCCGATTAGACTAAACAGTCACTTCTCTTCACTTTTTATAACATTATGGCTTCCATCGTTTTTTGTCGATATAATTTCCAACAACAGACTTTTGGACGGGACAATTTGCCTAGATAGGGCGAATCAAAATTAATTAGGTTTATACATAACGATTTCGCGCATTCGTCATATAAATGCCATTGTGAAGAGATAGATTAACATTTCTATCAATTTTACGATTATTTTATGTAGAAGGACGATCAAGATGACCAACATCTAAACCTATAGACTTATGGTGAGGGTGTAGATGATAAATAAAGTTCAAAAACTCACATTTCAGTAGGATAACGTTCACGTACAGTCCAATTCCAAAACATAAATAAGGGAAGGCAAATCGAGCATTGAGAAGGCGCAGATATAACAGGAAGGGTATCATCATTAAATAGATTAGACGTATGAGGAACTAGGTATTTGCGTGATGGTGAGTGTCTAAACACGGCGCGGCGGTGCAGCATGCACGCGAGCTGCAAATGGCGCCGCCGCGCGGGCGCAGCGCAGCACTCAAGTGATATATGTATTACTAGCTGCGCCCCGCGGTGTTACCCGCGCAAAAAATCATGTCGATCCTTTGCGCTATGAAAAATTGAAACAAATCTGTAAGCGGTGGCCGCAGGTCTAGAGAATAAAACGGCAGGAGGGATGGTTAAATAAGAAAGTTATATTAAAGGAAAATGTTACCGAGCGGACATAAAAGTGTCAAAATTGACAAGGCGTAAAACAAATGTTTAAAAATATATATAAAATAGCTTCCAAGGAGATCGCGTCGTTAACAAAATCTATCCCACGGGAACCATACATTTTACCGGGATAAAAAGTAGCCTATGTGCTATTCCAGACTATGATCTATCTCTGTGTCAATAATAGTGTTCACTATTTATATAGGCAGGGTCGTATGTGTGTACAGACGTGTATGTTTGAGTGAGTGTGTGTGTGTGTGTGTGCGTGCGTGTGTATATGTGCGTGCGTGTGTATATGTGTGTGTGTGTATATGCGTGTGTGTGTGTGTGTGTGTGTATGCGTGAGAGAGTTGTGAGAGTTATATGGTTTTCTTCACTTTTAGATTATTTTTTCTGTTTCGTCGTAATTAATATTAAGGAAGAATTTTTTGATGATAGACTTGCAATCAAACACGCAGCAGTTAGTATAGATTATGTTACGTCTATATACTAAAAATCAATTGCTGAAAAATCGTTTGTCTTGCTAAAACTCGAGAACGGCCGATTTAGCTGATTTTGGTTTTGATATGTTTATAATGTGTATAATTGACCCCATTTTTAATCGACTTCGAAAGGCTTCGAAAAGGTTCTCAATACGGTTGTATTGTTTTTATGTCTGTTACCTCGGAATTCCATCATTTATGTACTGATATCGAAGATTATTCTTTTATTCTAAAGAATATATTTCCAGATTGGTCCCATTTATTTCAAAGTTTAGTTCTGATGATGGGACTGATGAGAAATGAAGAGGTGGGTGAACTTAAATGCATTGTGGTAGAAGACATCAAGCGATATATCAAAGAGGTCTGGCGGGATATTCACGCGCACGAGGTTGTGGGAGCAACTAGTCCTCTTTATCAGACGCGGACAACATTTTAAATCAAATCATTTATTTTGTGTAAATCGTACAGATTTTAGGTGAGCACCTACTACAAACAGTGTCTATTTTCTTAGATCTAAACTAATCTCGTGGCCGGATACAGGTGTGCTCATAATATCCAGTGCAACCTTCAGCTTGCTGACGTCACCGGCGACTCTGTATCGGCTCAGCAAGTGCGCGAGAGTTGTCTTCATCATCATCATTGCGTAGCGTTTACCTGAAACATTAACATGATTTATTTATGCTAATATGTCGTGATGATGGTTTGGTGTAGTCGATAATTATAAGAAATCGTTTAAGATTAAAGATTGAAATTAAATATCAAAGAGTTTTAGAAATCTCTCGTGAATGGCATAACTTACCGATACAGGACCTCTTCCCGATTCCAAAACCAGCAAATGCATTAGGGTGGTTGGGCACGCCGCCTGGCTCCAACCATCTCTCGGGGCGGTACTCCTCGGCGTCAGGACCCCAGATTGGATTCCGGTTCAGTGCGTACAATAAAAAGAGGAAGTGGCTATTTGCAGGAATTGTGTACTTCTCTGAAATATTTGAAATTATGTTCAAGTATGTCAAGGTTTCGCTGCTCATCGACACGTGGCCTACTTTACAAGAAGCAGAATGTAACTAGTATGTGCAGCCATTCATCATTAAGGCTGCATGCACCATGCATATTTATTCCTATTTATAAACGTCATCGGTATGACCTGCATGTTAACCTCTTAAAATATTTTTTATTGGACCGTAGTGTGTAGGGATTTCGCTTTGACCGCAACTCCAGATTTTCATTATAGCCAATGCAACGCACGCCTTTGCCAAAACACGATTTCCACGAAATAAGCTTACAATAATCAATCGGCCTACACTAAACGAGTAATTAAACGATTTTTATTATTATGCCTCCCTCACCACACACGGGCTATGCCCAGACATTTCAAAGACTTGCACGGGGACATGGGCTCAATACATAGAGGCCCTTTTGGAGAAACTTCATGTGATGTTATCCATCTGTTGGGGTCAACTGCTAGAAATAAATTGACCTCAGCAGCCGGAGGAACTATTGCAGGTGTATGGAAACATTACTGGGACTATGGATTGAGGTTTGGATGGATATGGGATGGGACAGCTGGAAGGGTTGCGGATGCCTGCCATAATCAGCTTTTATCTAATTACCTCTGACAGGTGGTAACTCACCGCTCTGTTGGTGGGCCCCCAAAAAAGTCGTCATATAAGAAGTTATTATTATTTTTATTATATAGTTATTAGAAGCGAGATTTCTTCAGGAAACAGCTTATTTATTTGCACCATACCACAATAATAAAAACATGTAACATGTAGTATCAAAATTGAAAGGAAAAACAATGTTGCCAATATACAACATGGAAAGTACCTAATTAGGGATACTGCATTTATTTAATTTTTATTAACATAATTTATTCCTTCTTTTATATTAGCTAATTGTCCACAAATATGTAGGTATATTTATATCCCTTAGTTTGGGTTCTAGGTGGCTTTGAATGTATTTATGTAAGACACTACACCTAAATTTAAAACTACTAGTTCGATAATAACAAACCTACTTCAATTTTAAAATTAAGCAGTTTTGAACGTACTAGTACAGAGTTGTAATGTGAACACAAAAACAAAAAGAGAACGATACTTTACCTAACTTTACTTTAGCATCTGAGGTCCGGCCAATGTATGGAACCACCGGATACAGTCGTAATGTTTCCTTTATTACAGCCTCTAAATAGACCAGCTTACCTAGATCTTTATTCTCAACATCTCTCTCTAAATCTCCGAATACTTCTTGTAATCTATTGAATTTGAATATAAAAAGGTATTTATGTAATAATACGACAACTCTACATATGTTTTGCAACTCCGGAATAGCGTCTGTCTTTTGCAAGTACGAATTTTAAGGTTGCAAGCCGCAACATGCCTTTTGGTACCGAGTATTGCTCGCGTCATGATCCTTTAGATGTCTCCATTTTTATGCTAGTACTACAACTACTCAGACTCTTGGCAACCTCATATAAATGAGTCCGGACCTGGCTTCCCAAGGATCAGTCCTCTGCCAAAGCCCTATGGACAATTGGCAATAATGTTGTGAAATAAATGTTGTGTGTAGGTTTTTTCTTATTATCGGTATTTAAATTTGATTTTTATTTTGCATGAGTGTGCATACAGACACATTTATGCGCTCTACGAGTTCCTGCACCTCCCGCTACAAATGGCAGAACAAAATATACTACATACTAGCTCTAGCTTACTTACTCTTTATAAATCCGTTCTTGTACATGTTTGTGGGAGCCAATTAATAATAAAATATAAATAATAGCTTTGTTAGTAGTGTCGTAGGTACCAATAATGGCTGTGGTTAAATGTTGTATTATTGCTTCTTCTGTAAATACACCTTGTTCTCGTTCCAATTGCAGAAGTAAATCCATTAACGGCTTATTACAGTTACCTAAAAATAAGAAGTTTTATAAGAACCTTGTAACGGTAGAGAGATATAAAGTAGACATCTCTGCCTGGTAACAGGAAACAGTTTGGCCGCATATTTTTTTTGTAATAGGTAAGGTTACTAAACAAATCAATTGTGTTAAATACTTACCAAAATTGTCGCCCCCTGTGTCTTTTGTATCGTCGATATTTAATAACAATTCTAATTTTCTTTTTAATATCGCCTGAAATGTTTAAGTAAGATATGTAGTTACCTACCTAATAACTGGAAGAATATGAATGCATACAGAATTGAATAACTAAATACATAACAGAATGTTTTGAAAATAAAATTTACAACAACACGCTTTTATATAATTGCAGTGTTATCAAATTTATAGTGTGCCAAATTTAAAGTCAATAAAAGTATATAGAACTAAGCAAAAGGACAGTAAATTAACTCATTGTTTGAGAAATCCCTCGCAACTTGGAAAAAAAGCTCAGGATCTTGAAACGGCTGAACAGATTTTCATCAAACATAGCTAATAATTTACCCAACTAAACCAGCATTCGAATAAAAAACCGCTTTGAAATCGGTGCAAGTGTTTCAGAGCTACGAGGCCACAGATAGACACACAGACAGACAGACATGGCTCTCAAACATGAAGATACTTTATACCTGCGTCACGTGAGTCGGGGCTTTAAAATATACTCAGTAAGTTTTGTAAGGTGCTTACATCTTTTGTAATGTCGTTTATTATTTTTGTTAGTTTAATTTCTCTTTTCTTCTGTTGACTAAATTTGTACATAAACTCTTCGTGCAGCCAGAATTTTATGACACGTTCCACATAAATATCCACTAACTCGTCGATGGTACACATGTACTTAGCGCTAATTAAATCATCCGTTTTCAAATGCAGATTTGTATCTGAAAGAGGCAAAAATTAGGAGCAGCAAATGGGACCTGTGTAGTAGCTCATTTGTTTGTGGGATATACGAGTAAGCTCTGTTGGTCATTACACTCAAGGCTAGATTGTAGTCCGAGCTGAAGGCGAGGGGGGGTCTGCTCGTTGTATGTCGAAAATGTTTAGGAGAGTATTTCAGGCAGCCAAAGCGATACATATCAGTAAAATAATAAAATCTGCCGATGATAAAATAAAGGCCACCTGGAAAATAGATAATAATGAAACTGGGAAGACGAAACAGCGCAGTACAGATATATACCCTGCAGACACCACGTTGGCTATTAGAAATTAAATACAAGAAATAGAAACAAAATAGATCAACCACACTTTCGACTAGCAAGGATTCACACATATTTCATGGGGTTATTGTGTTAGATTTTATAATAAAATACACTGACATTACCCAACTTTATCACTAATGTGATGTCTTATTTTTGGATATAATTGATAAGTTACCTCAACAGCAGAATCGACCTTATCTATGAACAAGTACAAATTTAATAATTTACATTGAGTTGTAAGTAGGTAGGTACTTACGACACGTTGTTTTTAAAACAAATTTCGCTATAAAGTCATCAGGTTTGAATGGCCCTCTCCCAGCTTGTGAAGCTATATCGCTGACGAGCTGTCTGGCCTGGTTGTTGAATATCGTCATGAATTCGTTGAGCACAGTGAAAGTGAAAGCCGGGTTGAGCAGCTTACGATCACGCTTCCATGTCTCCACTGAAAAACAAATGAAATGGCAGCTGGCAGCTGGCAGAAATGGCAGCAACATATAAGTCAATCCCTTGGTTTGACACTATTATATGGTTTTGTTTGATTCATTTGCATTTATTATTGAGGTTCGAGGCTTCAAAAATAATAATTAATGATCAGTCTTGCGTCGTTCGGTAAGTTATTTCCGGGGGTGGGTACTTGGTATGCCAAAACCATTAATCACAAAATACAAAGTTATGTTTTATTTGCGGTTAATTCGTTTCTCTCTATATTTCATTTGCGCAGCACGGTTGGACGCGAAATCACCTGTATTAAGTTGGTTGGCTACAGCCATCTAGGCACCAGTACTATTTGCTCTGAGAAGGGGCAGTATCAAAATAAATAATGTTGAAATTTTCTAACCATCAGATGTGAGCAACCCTTGCTCTATCAATCTGGCTGGATAGTTGTAAACGTAATGTTTCTTCAGGCAAGCGGTTGAAATTTTCAAGCAATCGTCTGGGTCGCTAATTACTGAAAAAAAAGTAACTCTGAGAAACTCAATTGTAACATCTGCAACTGACTAGGGAACACAGATGATGTATGCATCTGATTGAATTAGGTCTTAATAATATCTAATACTTACATTGAAAATACTGTCCCAACTTGTCATAATGTTTTCCTTCCCACTCTGCCTATCCCTCTGTTACTTACGGTGTGGTTATAGATTAGGGCGTCCATATTATCTCGCTAATGCAGTGAGGTTTAACTCCAAAATTTACAAAATGTACAAAGCGTTTTCTATAAAAAAGGCGATTTCACGAATTGCCATCGTAAATTATATACTTTTTGGCGTAACGTAACCAACTATACATTTAATGAAACTGCATAACCTATGCATCCAGGCAGCTTTTGAGTGAACTTTTGAGTGACAACTCAACTTATAATGTCGATTCAGTTCCATATTAATGCGTTCTAATTTAAAATCTCAAAGCAATGTATAAATAGTGTTATACCCTAATTATTATTTTTACAACTATTTATATATGTAACGTAATGATGTAGTACATTTATATGTTTAAGTTTCCCTGCAAATGGCATACAAATTCAACTTTTTTATTTCATAATAATATACAAGTACATGCCTCGTTAAAATATTACAGGGTTAAAATATTATGTTGATTTCTTATATTCACGCGAATACTGCACAGTGAAATAAAACTTATTTTAAGGATTTTACCGTGTCCTCCCGTGACCATGGTTGCCGTAAAGCAGCCGAAACGTCGGGAACGTAAAATCAGAAAATAATCGCGATAAAATCCTTAAATTAAGTTTTATTTCAATGGGTTAAAATATTATCAGATAATCAGAAATCTGAAAATTAAGTATTGACTCATTGATTATCTGATTACATGGTATACTTAAAAATATATTTTACTGATTTCAATAAGAGATTCCATCGCGGAGCTTATTGCAAACTTAATTATTGTGTAGTGTGTAGGTTAGTATAATACCTACTATGAATTTAGTAAAATTTGTGAAACAAAAAGTTCTCATACTATATGTTTTGTTGAGGCCGAAACTCGCGGTATAAGGTTCGCATCGCATTTCCTCGATGGTGCGCCTGATGATAATTTTAAACGAGTCAAACCGAGCTGTAATAAAAGTAAGCAAATGTGATTATTCAAACCCTACATCTCATTAGGTAGGTCTGTTTTAGTAGATTAAAGTATAAAATACATACTTCTTGGATTCCAGAATAGATAAGCATGTCCAATGAGCGGCAGTCTTCCAGGGTAACTCGGGGGCTCCGAGCTGTTGGCACGGCGTCGACGTGACCACCACAGCAGGAGGAAGCAGCACACTAGTAATACCACCCACGACATTGTGAAACCTAATTCTAACGAACTCAGCTATTTATAGTTGACTAAAGATATTCGTACTTGACATTGTAGAAATAAAAAACTAGTTTAGGGTTACAGTGTTGCAGCTATTTCCTAGAAACTTTGAAAGCAAACTATGTGAGAATTATTGACTAGTGATTTACTCAAATGGTTGGAACGACGTGCTAACAACTATGCGTATAACTATCGTTACTATGCCAAAATACAGAGCACCAAGAATTACCTTTATACCCAGGGACGATGTGCACTCATTGGGATTGGCGACAATGCCTATCCTATTTACAACAAAGTATACATTTTACTTATTGATTTCTTACAATAACGCGAATACTACATATTGAAATAAAACGAATTTTAAGGATTTTATCACGTTTTTATTTTGATTTTACGTTCCCGACGTTTCGACAATAGGGAAGATGCCTGGGTGCTACCACCGTCTTGGGATCCAGTGATTAATATTATTAATTCCAAGACCAAAACTTGTATTTATAAATGATTCTACTCTTTATATATGGAACACTCTCTGTGCCGGCTCCGAATCAAATGTGATTTTTTCCTATGTTTTAATTATTCTGCTATTCAGGGCGGAGACAAATTACAAAAATCAATGATCATAAAAGCGGCCCACCCGTGAAACTAACATAACTCTAGTTTGCTAATATCAATAAGTTTAGGATAATTTTAGTACATGGCTGCTATAATAGTACCTATACAATATTTTGTAGGTTTGTAGCCAACATTCCTACACTTTCATATTTTTATATTTATTTATTACTATATATAGATAGAAATGTCTGTATGCCTATGTCCTATTCCAGACTATAATCTATCTCTATGCCAAATTTCATCCAGATCCGTTCAGCCGTTCTGGCGTGATTGAGTAACAAA
Organism: Pheosia gnoma; assembly: GCA_905404115.1. Classification (NCBI taxonomy): domain Eukaryota; kingdom Metazoa; phylum Arthropoda; class Insecta; order Lepidoptera; family Notodontidae; genus Pheosia; species Pheosia gnoma. The sequence continues at coordinate 2,559,856 of FR989916.1, forward strand.
CATCCATCCATCCAAATTTTGTCATTTATAATATTAGTGGGATATCATAAACAAAAATATTACTCATCTTAGTTTAAGAGTTGCAATTACGGTTGTTCAGAGTAACAAAAATATATTGTCTACTTTAGTGGTATTGTAATACCGAAACGCAATCAGAACTCGTAAAAGCCAACATAAAGGGTCAAACTTATACGCTTCAGTCAAACGGGCATACTTTTGTTTACCGAAAGTATACAATTGGAGCTCACACAGACACTTGCATGTTCGAGCAAAAATCCCAAACAAGACGTGTTCACGCCCATTCCAATAGTCTATAAACGGACGTTTACCAAGATGAATCTCGCACTGTGCACGGCTACATAATTATAATAAATTAAATAATAATATCTATGTTTGATATGAATTAATTATGTTTGATCAACTTCTTTAAGCTAGTTGTTTTACGACGTAATAATAATTAAAAGAGAGAGAACATGTGACTAGTTTAAAACCAGAAATACTACTAAGATCATTACGAATTAAAAACATAAACCGCGGGCGAAGCGCGGAGTATAGCTAAATAAGATAGGACCTATACCGATACCTATACCTATATGTTCAGGGCATGGTAACGAAAACTTTGGGTAAAGGTTATTATAAAATTATGCAAACCATTTATGTTACAAATCATGGGATTCAAATATTCTAGTTCTGGAGCGCGCTATGTACAGTTACCCGCGGTCACAACACAACGCCCCGCGCGATACCCAACTCGTGTGAATGACGCGCGCGCGTCTTGAGATTTAGTTAACATTGCAGTTTTAGGTGTAAACTAGCTGTTGCCCGCGACTTCGTCCGCGTGGTATTTAACAAAGACAACCGTTGACAACAGCCTGCTCGCCCATTCTGAGCCCGCGGGACGCATTGCAGGTTGTTGCTATCAAACTTAATCAGGCGCTGCGCTGCAACATTGGTTTTAATTTTTTTTCGTGAGATCCTATTTTTTTTTCTAAAATAAAAGTAGCCTAATTTACTCCTTGTTACATCAGCTATCTGCCAGTGAAAGTCCCGTCAAAATCGGTCCAGCCATTTCAGAGATTAGCCGGAACAAACAGACAGACAGACAGACAGACAGACAGACAGACAGACAAAAATTGTAAAAAATGTTGTTTCGGTATAGGTAACGTGTATACATCTAAATGCACTTAGTAAAAAGCGGTTATTTTAATATTACAAACAGACACTCCAATTTTATTTATATGTATAGATTAATAATTATGTTTTGTTTTTAATTTAAGATCCCTTTAAGATATACTTCTATTATAATTCATGCTAAAACAATTAAAAAATACTGAAAAAATGCGGTGAAAACGATTTTGCGCATTCGTCGAAAAAATGCTTTGTTTAAATAGGCACATTAAATATCTATAAATTCGACAATAACTTTATAAATAAAGGGATCAGTATGTTTAGATCCTCTCAAAATATTCGAACAACCACTTTAAACAACCCTCCTTCTTGCGCAGTCGAGTCAAGAAAACAAATTTTTTGTTAGCATAATGTTCCATATAAAAAAGCAGAAACATTAAGTTTTGCTACGATGTGATGGTGTAGGATAGTACTGTGAGTATGACAAAGCCGGGCAACCTATGAGTTACCCCAGAAGGCAGCCGCTTATTACATATTACAAGGCCTTATGACAGTGACTTCGAAATATTAATTCGGATTTGGATTCCTAGGCACCGCCCCCGCCTTCGCCGCTACGGTAGCTGTGCCACAGTTGGACATTGTCGCCAATCCTAATGTGTGCACATCGTCCCTGGGTATAAAGGTAATTCTTTGTGCTCTGTATTCTGGAACGCCTAGTTGTTAGCACGTCGTTTCAATGAATAGGGTAACTAGTGTAATATATGGAGTCATTTGAGAAAATCACTATTCAATCATTCTTATAGGTATTGTTTGTTATCAAAGTTTCAACTGTCTCCCAAAACTAGTTTTTTATTTCTATAATGTTAATGTAATGTTTAGTCGAATATAAATAGCTGAGTTCGTTGGAATTAGGTTTCACAATGTCGTGGGTTGTATTACTAGTGTGCTGCTTCCTCCTGCTGTGGTGGTCACGTCGACGCCGTGACAACAGCTCGGAGCCCCCGAGTTACCCTGGAAGACTGCCGCTCATTGGACTTGCTCATCTATTTTGGAATCCAAAAAGTATGTATTTTATACATTGTACTACCAAAACAGACCTACCTCATAAGATGTAGGGTTTAAATAATCACATTTGCTTACTTTTATTTCAGCTCGGTTTGACGCCTTTAAAAATATTATGAAGTATACCATCGAGGAAATGCGATGCGAACCTTGTACCGTGAATCTTGGCCCTGACAAAGAATATTGTAAGAGGACTTTGTGTTTTACAACTTTCACTAAACTGATGGAAGGTATTTTACTAACCTACACACTTCATAAATAAGGAGGTTTGCAATAAGCTCTGGCATCTCCGATGGAAGTCACTAAAATTTATTTTTAACTATGACATGTAATCAGATAATCAATAAGTTAATACTTAATGATTATCTGATAATATTTTATCCCGTTAATATTTGAACAAAGAATGTACTCGTTTAATATTATTAAATCGAAAAAGTATAATTTGCAAGCCATTTGCAGGGAAACTTCATCACAAAAATAAACATGACAACAAAATATAAATGTAATAACATAATCAACATTACATTTATTAGGTGTAACATTATTTTATACATTGGCTTGATATTTGAAATCCGAACGCACTAGTATGGAACTGTATCGACATTACAGATAAGTTGAGCTTTCACTCAAAAGTGGGACTAAAGCTGGCTGGATGCAAAAGTTGTACAGTTTCATTATATGTATACTAGATGATGTTACGCCAAAATGTATATAATTATAATCATATAAATTTGGGATTAACACTTCACTACACTAGCGAGAAAATATGGTCGTCCTAATCTATAACCCCACAGTAAGTATCATAGAGGGATAGGTAGAGTGGAAATGGAAACATTATGGCAAGTTGTGGCAGTATTTTCAATGTAAGTATTAGATATTATTAAAACCTAATATCATCATTATGTATGTAGATTGTGTCTCTATAGTATGTTTCAGATGTTACAAATTGAGTTTATCAGAATTACTTTCTTTTTCAGTGATTAGCGACCCAGATGATTGCATGAAAAATTCGAACGCTTGCCTGAAGAAACATTATGTTTACAACTATTTAGCTGGATTGCTAGGGCAAGGGTTGCTCACATCTGATGGTTAGAAAATTACCACATTATTTAATTTGCTTCCGGTCCTCAGAGTTAGTATTACTAGCATCTAGACCCGCGCTAGAGCCGACCAAGTTAATACAAGTAATTTCACGTCCATCCGTGCTGAATAAAGTTAATGGAGAGAGAAACGAATTAACCGCAAATTATTACAACTTTGTATATTATTATTAATGGCTTTGGCTTCCCAAGGTTGAGTTGAAAACAAATATTGATTCGGTGCCAAACAAACAACATAGTTCAAGTATTGCCGGTCCGCGCCAAAGATAAAGTTCAAATTTGTCCGCGCATCGCGTTACTAAGTGCGCTTTTATTATTTGGCACCGAATTCACATTCGTTACATATTTGATTTAGTAATTAGAAAAGGTTGATTTTTAGATTCGATTAATTTATCGAGTTTATTTGTGTTCGTACGTAAGTTACGTTGTCGTTCTAAACGCGATAATATCCGTAAGATTAGTTTGATTTCAATGTGTAGTATTCGCGTAAATATAAGAAATTAATAAGTTTTTACAATTTTAAATTTTTAGTGAATTACTTATTTATAATTACTATGTTTGGTCACTAAAAAGATTTGTATATCGATCTTTTTAATGGATTAAAGGTATAATAATTCTAACATCATCGCGAGATAAACAAAGATTCAAAGAAATCTAGAAGAAACATAATATACCGAAACAATCTTGATAATTGATAGAACTAGGCGATAGTTAGCGGAAATCCATTGTTAAACAAATGGGGAAAGAGGAACCTACCATTGACCCTCGGCTTGTCACTTTTCCAATTATAAACCAAAAAGGTTTATCGATAATTAAAGAAGCCTGCAACACCTAACTCCTCTAAGATGTTAGTCGAGAAACTATCTATCACGAGTGACGGGACCCCAAATAAAATGCAATTCGCGAAGCGAATCTAAAAAACTATTTGACACGTGTTTCGCCTCTAAACGAGGCATTCTCAGGACGGCTGGGCTACTAATTAGATCTTGATGAAATTAAAATGGGAAACTCTTTTAGGTATACCTTATTAAGTAAAGAAAAGAATCATCCAAATCGGATCATCCTTGAAAAAGTTTTATTTATAGCCTGAGTGCATATACCAATTTTATTAAACCCAAACACGGCTTGGATATATTATTTAATTATAGAGTTCCGGTGCCTCCCGGCTCTATCATCAGATCAGTTCGATGGTATCATTTTCATCAGAACCTTTTCGTTAAATCTGCTTCGTTATAGTCGCTCAACTGTCACAGTCGAGATTATCTTGGTGTCACCCTTGAAATACGTATCATTGAGGAGTTCCGGTGGCCACCTGTGCTCTTCTTCATCAGTTCCACTTTAGCAGATGATACTTTCTGAATTTAAATGGTTGACTTTTTTAAAGAAAATACCAAAATATGTATGCCTGTCATATTTGAGGAGGTCCCGCCAGTCCTCATGTACCCCAGAATCAGAACTAGATTTTGATAAAAATGGGTTCAATCTGGAAGTATATCCTTTCAAATAAAACAAGATATTTCCAAATCGGTTTATAAACGAGGGAGTTCTGAGGTAACAAACATAAAAAAAATACAATCGAATTGAGAACCTCTTCCTTTTTTATGAAGCCGATTAAGAAATATTGTAATATATTTTAAGGGGCTAACGAGTAGGTCATAACGATCACCATGTATGTTTAAAATACATTTGTTATCACTGTTTAATTAATCTCTGGGTAAGCGAGCCAGTACAATTTCATCTCATTCAATACTAGCTGTTGCCCGCGACTTCGTCCGCGTGGTATTTAACAAAGACACACCGTTAACCGTTGACAACAGCCTGCTCGCGCATTCTGAGCCCGCGGGACGCATTGCAGGTTGTTGCTATCAAACTTAATCAGGCGCTGCGCTGCAACATTGGTTTTAATTTTTTTTTGTGAGATCCTATTTTTTTTTTCTATAATAAAAGTAGCCTAAGTTACTCCTTGTTACATCAGCTATCTGCCAGTGAAAGTCCCGTCAAAATCGGTCCAGCCATTTCAGAGATTAGCCGGAACAAACAGACAGACAGACAGACAGACAGACAGACGGACAGACAGACAGACAAAAATTGTAAAAAATGTTGTTTCGGTATAGGTAACGTATATACATCCAAATGCACTTAGTAAAAAGCGGTTATTTTAATATTACAAACAGACACTCCAATTTTATTTATATGTATAGATGTATAGATGTGCGCGTTTCTGAGATCCATCACTATGCCAATGTTCAAGCCACTAGGTTCTTTCCAAAATAAATTAACGCAAGAGCGATCATTATGGTTTTTGTTTTTGAAGCCTGAACCTTTACAATAAATTCAAATGAATAAAACAATACTAAATAACTCACACTCCTGAGCAAACAAGTGGCAGCATAGTGTCAAACCAAGGGATTGACTTAGGTCTATGTTTGTCAGGTAATGTTTTATATAAAGCTGCCATTTCCTTGGTTTTTAGCGGAGACATGGAAGCGTGATCGTAAGCTGCTCAACCCGGCTTTCAGTTTCACTGTGCTCAACGAATTCATGACGATATTCAACAACCAGGCCAGACAGCTCGTCAGCGACATAGCTTCACAAGTTGGGAGAGGGCCATTCATACCTAATGACTTCATAGCGAAATTTGTTTTAAAAACAACGTGTCGTAAGTACCTACCTACTTACAATTGAATGAAAATCATTAAAATTGGATTTGTTCACTGATAAGGTTGATTCTGCTGTGGAGGTATTTTATCAATTATATCCATACATTAGTTTCCCCAGACTCCAAATATATTTGTGACACATGAGACAATTCTAAGAAAAAATTACTTTTTCATCTTGCTTGGAAATACTTCCTTTGTTTTTCAAAATCTGCTAGCAAAAGTCCCTACTTATAAGGCTGTGTCCCCAGTAGGCAAACTGTTAGCGGCCGACTGAGTTTGCGGCGTATCGTTTTAGTACGCCCTTCCATATATTTGAAATGGAGTGTACACAGTTTGCTAGTTTGGGCTCACTCTGAGCAGTTTGCAGCGTTACGCGCGCCGACTGATTCAGTGAGCGGCCGACTCACAGCAAAACCGGTTCCAGTCGGCGGCGGCGATATGCTTGTTCGCCGGGCGTACTGAGTCCGTTTGCCACAAACTGTTCATATGGACAATTGGAAAGAAACTATTGACGTGTCCAGACGTGTTTTTTTGCATCGCTTACATAACTAATCTCTACGCACACACACCACAGAAAATCCAAGATGCCCTTTGATATAAGGTCGACCTAAATAAGCGGCAACTCATAGCAGTTTGCTTGCGACGCACGCAAATTGATCTGAGTTTGCAGCTAACTCGAATTTCAGTTTGCCACAAATTTGCGGCTCACTCAGTCGGCCACTAACAGTTTGCCTACTGGGGACACAGCTTTATCCCCATGAGTGGAATTTTTTTTCGAAATTCGACTGTGGCGAACTTTTGGTGTTGTACCTAACATTTTTCTGACGATGAAAGAAAACGTTATAACGTAAAACTATTAAGAAATGTAGCTTTGCTTTACAGACTTTATGTAATAAGTGATCCATAGGAATACTTTATTTTTATTATGAATAGGGAACATTGAATAAAAATAATACTCAGATTCAGTTTTATTGAATACATCATTGTAGTTTATATCGTTAAAAATATAACAATAACACAACAAGACAAATATATATCCCACTAATAATATTATTCTACTAGAAATCCCATTCTGGGATAAAAGTGTTCTATTGTAGATACTACGAGTGTGTACTACAGCTATCACCGTACAAAATTTCATCAAAACCTGTCTCTGGAAGTTTTCGGTGAGCGGGACACTCGTATAAATGTGAAAATTTGGATGAATGGACGTTTGTTACTCAATCACGCCAGAACGGCTGAACGGATCTGGATGAAATTTAGCAAAGAGATAGATTATAGTCTGGAATAGCACATAGGCTACTGGTGAAATGTATGGTTCCCGTGGGATAGATTTGTTTTAATTTATCATAGAGCAAAGGATCGACATGATTTATAGAAAAGGACATATAGGAACAGGACATAGTTTTTATTCGCGGGTCACACCGCGGGACGCAGCTAGTATAATATAGTTTTTCTTCGAAGAATTTTAAATGTGTATGTTTCAAATTCTAGCGTGTTTCTTCTTGCTTTTTACTTTATATTATCGCAGTAGAAAAAAAATAGGGCGCCATTGTTCACGATTATGTCTAAACATAGTTGTGTTGTCATTATTGTTTTTCATCCGCTCGTGTGTGTCGAAAAACCTCGCGTGTATAACGCGTAAACCACCCTCGCCTTCAGCTCGGGCTACAATCCAGCCTGGAGTGTAATGACCAACATAGCTCACTTATATCCCACAATCAAATGAGCTACTTCCCAACACACTGTCACCTTACACAGGTCCCGTTTGCCGCTCCAAAGTTTAGTCTCTTTCAGATACAAATCTGCAATTGAAAACTGATGACATCATTGGCGTTAAGTTTAAACGTACCTTTGACGACTTTTTGGATATTCTTGTGGAACGTGTATTAAAAATCTGGCTGCACAACGAGTCGGTGTATAATTTAAGTCAACAGAAGAAGAGAGAAATGACACTAATAAAAATAATAAACGATATTACAAAAGATGTAAATACCTTTCTAAACTTACTAAGTATATTTTAGTCCTGACACACGCGACGCACGTTATAAGGACATTATGTCGGAGGCCCATGTCTGTCTGTCTGTCTGTGTGTCTATTGTCCCGTTTGAAAATCATGAGCTTTTTCTTTTTCTAGTTAGTTCTTCTTAGTTCTTTTTCTAGTTGGGAGGGATTTCTCAAACAATGAGTTAATTTATTGTCCTTTGCTTTGCTTCTACTTACTTTTATCGACTTGAAATTTGACACACTTTATAAATTTGATATGTAATAATAATAATAATACCAAACCTTTTAATGTCCCACTGTTGGGCACGGGCCTCCCCTCAATGTGAGGGGGATTAGGCCATAGTCCACCACGCTGGCCCAATGCGAGTTGGCGGACTTCACACGTCTTTTGAGGGGTTCTCTCAGACATGCAGGTTTTCCTTCACCGTTTAAATCCAGAAATCCCAGAGGTGCGAGCCGGGGTTTGAACCTGCGATCCTCGTTACCGAGGCAAGCTTTCTACCAACTTGGCTTATTTGAATTTGATATATGTGTTATTGTAAATATTATTTTCAAAACTTTCCGTTATCTATTTACTTACTCAATTTTATATGTATTTTTATTCTTCAAGTAGTATTAGGTAGATAACTAAATATCGAACTTGAACATTTGTTTTTTAACATTTCAGGCGCTATTGAAAAGAAAATCAGAATTACTATTAAATATTGACGATTCAAAAGACACAGGGGGCGACAATTTTGGTGAGTACTTAACACAGTTGAACGGAGATTATTTTTTTACTAACCTTAACTATTACAAAATAAGAAAGTGACCTAAATGTTTCCTATTACGATGCAAAGGTGTCTCTTACCCCTCTACCGTTAAAAGCTTCTTATAGATCTCCTTATTTTTAGATAACTATAATAAGCCGTTAATAGATTTACTTCTGCAATTGGAACAGGAACAAGGTATATTTACAGAAGAAGCAACAATACAACATTTAACTACAGGCATTTTTGGTACCTACGACACTACTTCCAAAGCTATTATGTATATTTTATTATTAATTGGCTCCCACAAACATGTGCAAGAACGGATTTATAAAGAGTAAGTAAGCTAGAGCTAGTATCTGTACTAATTTTGTTCTGCAGTGAACTCGTAGAGCGCACAGCTATTTAGCATGCACACTAATGCAAAATAAAATCAGGACTAATTACAGATATAAAGAAAAAACCTACATACTACATTATTTCACATTTATTTCACAACAATATTGCCAATTGTCCATAGGGCTTTGGCAGAGGAGTGATCCTTGGGAAGCCAGGGTTAGGCTCATTTTTATGAGGTTGCCAAGAGTCTGAGTAGTTGTAGTACTAACAATACTGCATAAAAATGTAGACATCTAAAGGAACATGGCGCGAGCCATACTCGGTACCAAAAGGCATGTTCCGGCTTGCAACTTTCAAATTCATACTCGCAAAAGACAGATTCTATTTAGGAGTTGCAAAACATATGTAGAGTTGTCGTACTATTATATAAATACCTTTTTGTATTCAAATTCAATAGATTACAAGAAGTATTCGGAGATTTAGAGAGAGACGTCGAGAATAAAGATCTAGGTAAACTGGTTTACTTGGACGCGGTAATAAAGGAAACGTTGCGACTGTATCCGGTGGCTCCATACGTTGCCAGGACCTCAGAGGCTGAAGTAAAGTTAGGTAAAGTATCGTTCTCTTTTTGTTGTTATGTTCACATTACAACACGGACATCATGTTGCGGTAGTACGTTCAAAACTGCTTAATGTTAAAATTTAAGTAAGCAACTGTGAATAGGTATGTTTTTATCGAACTTGTTGTTTTTAATTTTGGTGTAGTGGATTACATATATACACTCAAAGCCACATAGAATCCAAACTACCTAGCAATATAAATATTTTAGGACAATTAGCTTTTATAAATAAAGTAATAAATTATGTTAAATAAAAAATAAATAAATGCGGTATCCCTAATTAGGTACTTTCCATGTTGTAAATTGGCAACATTGTTTTTTCTTTCAATTTTGATACTTCATGTTTTTCTTACTGCGGAATAGTGCAAATAAATAAGTTGTTTCCCGAAGAAATCTCGCTCCTAATAAATAAATAATATTTAACGTCTTATATGACGGGTTTTTTGGGGTCCACCTACAGAGCGGTGAGTTACCACCTGTCAGAGGTAATTAGATAAAAGCTGATTATGGCAGGCAATTGTCCCATCCCATATCCATCCAAACCCCAATCCAGAGTCCCAGTAATTTTTCCATACATCTGCATTAGTTCCTCCGCCGGTTGACCCCAACAGGTGGATAACATGACATGAAATTTCTCCAAAAGGGCCTCTATGTGTTGAACCCCGCGTAAAATTATAAAAATCGTTTATAATTATAACAGGCCCATAGTTAACCGACGACGTTTATATATAGAAATAAATTTGCATGGGGCATACAGCCTTAATGATGAATGGCTGCAAACACCAGTTACATTCTGCTTCTTGTAAAGTAGGCCACATGTCAATGAGCAGCGAAACCACTAGAACCATAATTTCAAATATTTCAGAGAAGTACACAATTCCTGCAAATAGCAATATCGTTCTTTTGTCGTACGCACTGAACCGGAATCCAATCTGGGGACCTGACGCCGAGGAGTACCGCCCCGAGAGATGGTTGGAGCCGGGCGGCGTGCCCAACAACCCTAATGCATTTGCTGGTTTTGGTATCGGAAAGAGGTCTTGTGTTGGTAAGTTAAGCCATTCACGACAGGGCTCTAAAACTCTTTGCTATTGAAATTTAATCTTTAACCTTAATCGATTTCTTATCATTATTGACTACACCAAACCATCATCACGACATATTAAAATAAATAAAATATGTCCATGTTTCAGGTAAACGCTACGCAATGATGATGTTGAAGACAACTCTCGCACACTTGCTGAGCCGATACAGAGTCGCCGGTGACGTCAGCAAGCTGAAGGTCACACTGGATATTATGATCACACCTGTTTCCGGCCACGAGATTAGTTTAGATCTGAGAAAATAGATACATTGTAATGATCATCACGCGGTGTTTACTAAATAAACGTTTGTTTGTTATTTTCACGGGATGAATTCGAATTGAAAAAAATATCTTCTTCTTTCTTTACGAAATGAGATGCGATGAATTAAAATGGATATGAATATGGCCTCACCCACAACTTAGCGGGTATTTTGCCAATGTCAAGTAATTAATAGCAATAGCACATTCAATAAATACACATTATAAATAGAATAATGGATGTGACATGATGATATGAAAATGGATCTTATAGAAAAGTTAATTTGTATGTATGGACAGTGAAGCCATCATATCTCGTGAAACAAGATACAATAGGGGCACGTCACATATATGCTCGCCGCCAGAGGCATCGCTTTGCTTGCGCATCATTGGCGATCAATTGACACGTATAATCTAATCACGAAATCTAAATGATATACCCCGCAACCCTAAACAGACACAAAAAAGTATTTCTGCGCTAGCGTCCACGATATTATGCCCGTGATTGTACTTATCGCCCAGGATAAGTACTATGTATAGAATGGCAGCAGGGACTTTTTGAGATACCTTAACCCGTGTAGCTCCGGCCGCGCTGCATTTCAGTTCTGTAATTTATTGAATAGTCAGCCTAGAAAAGCAACAGTTTGCATGATAATCATTAGTCAATTTAGCGATACGGTTTGTAATACTGGAAGGAGGAATCCGAGATTTGCCCATTATTAAGTTTAAAACAACCGAGAAAGCTAATCTATGTCGTAAGAGTTACTACAGAATCTTGGATTATTTGGATGATAAAGCAGCTTGGGACTGATGGCTCAAATATCAAGATTTATAATGTCAAAGTGTAGCGAGTGTGCGCCTCGCATGGCAACATACTGGAGCTGACTTTTTTATTTTTTTGTAAAAACTATGGCTTTACAAAAATAAAAGACGCCCGCTGAGTTTCTCGCCGGATCTTCTCAGTTTAGATCGCCTTCCGATCCAGTTGTAGAGTTAAGAAAAAAAAGTTAACGACAATTTGTAAGTGCCCCCGTAGGCCTATACGAAATAAACGATTTGACTTTGACCGATACGTGGAATTTAAGTCAGTCAAATAATAATACAAAAGTCTGACCACATATCAAATATGCCGTAGAATTTACAACTAATGAGCGATGTTGTCAGTGGGTACTGTCGCGGTCTTTAATTTGGGACCCATTTAAGGTTCAATATCGTACAGCAAACGTATGACGGAATAGGGCGAAAAATAAGCAGCAGTTGCGGTAAAAACGGATTTATTTTCAAAAGAACATTTGACATGAACATGTTGTAGCATAGAAGGAATGAGTATAGCAAAAAAATACAGTCAGTAATTTGCATGGTAATGTGACGCCATCTTGACAGTTTGGTTTGCGTTTAGTTACAACAACGTATACCATGACTGACTACACGCCATTTTCATATCATCATGTCACATCCATTATTTTATTTATAATATGTATTTATTGAACGTTTTATTGCTATTAATTACTTGACATTGGCAAAATACCCGCTAAGTTGTGTGGGTGAGGCCATATTCATGTCAATTTTATTTCATAGCATCTCATTTCGTAAAGAAACAAGAACGTATGCCATAAGTTACTACGTTACTAGGAGCAACGGTCTTAGGACGCCAAGTGCGAGATTATTCGTAGGCTAACCGTATACTTCATAGTCTATGTATTTAGACACATTGTATGGAGAGTTGATATGAATTAAATCAAACTAAAAGCGATCGAATAGTGAAATCCAATTGAAATTGGTCCTGTAGTTTTTGCGTTATGCTCGACCAAGGAGACAAACATTCGAAAATCATTTGTTTTGGAATATAGAAAATTGATATATTTTTTACAAATCACGTCTCCGGTCTCACAAACAGCTTCAGAACGTTTAAATAAGATGAATAAATTATTCAAATTCAAGTTACTTAATTGTTTTTTCGTATACTTGTTTTGGTGGGCACGTTTTTGGACGCTGTTTCTACCATCGTATATACAGGGTGCAATCGAAATCATTAGTCAGATTATTGTAGGACCATTAATAAAAAAATAGATTGATTGAAATACATTTTAAATAAATCTGCGTTTGAAATATTATACTTACCATTTTTAATCGTAGTGAAAATTACAGTATTATACAAAACTAATATAAATTAAAAAGAGTACAGAAAAGCTTAGTAGAATATGATTTTGTAATAATTGTTGAGGGCCCCATTACCGATTAATGGATACTTTTATAAATTTTAACTCTGTGTTATTTTCAGGCTCACACAAAATGTATTTTTAATTAATTGATTTATTTTTAAGTCGTGCTGAAATAATCAGTACCATGTATAGAGTTATACTTAGTTTAAAATATTACCAATGATTTGGATTTACATACTATCCGAAGAACTTATTCACTTGACCAAACCAGTTATCGTTATTCGTGTTCTTATTTTTTGAGTTGCACAAGGTCATCATGATTTGCTGTGAAATTACGCATTCCTTGGTGGATTGACCGGTCGCCACACTATTGTGACCTTCAAAAGACATCCTATTTTCAAATTGGGACCCGTTTAAGGTTCAATATCGTACAGCAAACGTATACCATTAGAGGTACTATTTTGACTGGCGTTACTAGGAGAAGCTGCTCTCAGATATGACGATATACAGATATACGACCTTATTGCATTATCAGCGTCAATGAAAATATTAAGGAAATGGGTGCCATATTAATGTTAGCGACCGTACCTACCTACCTTGGGATTTAAGTAAGTAGTAAGTACCCCCGTGCGCCTATCCCACTAATCCCACTAATATTATAAATGTGAAAGTTTGGATGGATGGATGTTTGTTACTCAATCACGCCAGAACGGCTGAACGGATCGAGATGAAATTTGGCACAGAGATATATTATAGTCTGGAATAGCACATAGGCTACTTTTTATCCCGGTAAAATGTATGGTTCCCGTGGTATAGATTTGTTTTAATTTTTCATACTTTTTAATCGCGGGTAACACCGCGGGGCGCAGCTTGTACGGAATAAATGATTTGACTTTTACTTAGGTACCTATATTTCTCATTATTTATGATGGTCACATTTTGTTCTAAGTTCTATAGATACGTCGTGTCCCGAGACGGATTTTAGTGTGATGTCGTATTTAACCGCTGGTAGCTTGTCGTCGGCGGCGGTCACGTGGTATTTGCGGAAGAGATACGCAAGAGTCGTCTTCATCGTCATCAGGGCATAGTACTTCCCTGAAATAATTTGAATTCACATTATATACCATAGTATAATCAGTAGGTACATATATTTTTGTTCATGTAACTAAACTAAATACTATGATGCTAGGTTCAAAGAAGGAAATAAAAATAAAGTATATGAGCAAGGTGTTAGTGTCTCCGAGGAGTTGGAGCAGCACCTAGCCGGGCTAGTGCTAGCAAATTCTCTTATTGTGTAATTTGTATGAAATAATACTATTTTTTTCGAATTTTATCCCGTTTATTTCATGTTTTTATATTCCCGACGTTTCGGGTGCTTTACAGCGACCATACCATTTAAAATATGACATATAAAAATTAACTAAATTGTATTTGTAATGCAAAATACGAATAAGTATAAATACTTAAGCAAAAGAACTAATTATGTTTCGTAAGTTTACTAGCTGTCCCGGGGAACTTTGTACCGCCTCAGAATCAAACGTACAAAATTTCTTTGTGATTTTTTCCCGTGTTTAATAATTATTCAGCTAGTGTAGGGCGGAGACGAATCCAAAAGATCAAATATCATAAAATCGGTCCACCCGTTCTTTAGTTATAAATGTTGTAACTGACACGACTTTGTTTTATATAAATATAGATTAGACATACTATTTCAAATAACATGTGCATCACCCTCCAATGACTGCACGTAACAACGAAAAGAGAAGTCAAATGTTCATTCGGAGCACGATTAAAAAAAATAGGCAACTATGGTTTTGGGTAAGATCGCGAGCAAATGTTTATTTCGTTATCTGTGGTCGATACCATGGATATTGCAAATTCTTATAGCAGTGTGAAGAGTGGTTCTTACCGAGACAATTCCTTTTGCCTAAACTGAACCCTACGAAGGCGTTAGGGTTGTCAGGCACGCCGCCCGGCTCCAGCCACCGCTCCGGCCTGAACTGTTCCGCGTCCTCGCCCCACATGGCGTGGCGAGACACACCGTACACAGACATCACCCCTATACTATCAGCTGGGATCGTGTAACTCTCTGAAATGTACAAAGACACACATTGCAGCTGCCTGTTTCCAAGTATAACAATATGTTTCATTCCAATGCCATTGTATACGTACACACACACACAAACAACATCGTCCTCCTAACACGCTCATCTCTCAACACTCAACCATGTACACCTAAACACTCACTGCTCAAAAATGTAAAAGAACTTTTTAAAAAGAGCAACAATGCAGTTGCTTGTCCGTTCTTCTCCATAGAAACGGCATTACGAACGGGCGGTAAAGTTGTAGCTTAGCATTATGTAACTATTTTGACGATCCATAAGTACTATACTTAATGGTTTATATGGTTTACACTCCAACACGCCGATGTCCGCTATACTCACAAACACGCACTCACTCTGGCCCAAGCACAAACATAGCATATAAATAATGTGGTTTTTTTTTTATACATTATAGGCAAGTATTTGATCTCGATCTCACCTGATGGTAAGTGACGATGAGATCTACGATGGAGCATACTTGCCTAGGTAGGAAGGCGGCAGTAGATCAAGACGCTACATTCACTAGGCACATGCAGCGCAACTGATCTGACCCGCCATCCATGAATGGCAACACCGAACATCATGCCGGAACACGGCTAGGCCGCTTGGCGACATGGCTTTGTTCAGTGGGTGGTGACTAACCACGGCCGAAGCCTACCACCAGTAGAGTTGTCACCTAGTTGGCACCACCCAGGGTCACGTGTAGGGTATCTCGAGGGTACTTAATTCTCCTACGGACCAAGGTGACTCGACCCCAATTCAATTCAATTCTCTACGTCAGACTATGAAGTATACGGTTAGCTTACGAATAATCTCGCACTTGACGTACAGATATCCTGCGAGAACTCGGAAAAATATTGACAATTCACGGATCAACGTCCCGCCAAAAAACCCATAGCTTACTTACTGAGTCTAATATTGTCCACGACTTGTCTAGCGACTAGCGGGACTGTAGGATACAGCCTTATAGTCTCCTTGATCACAGCTTCTAGATACACCAGCTTAGGTAAATCATATTTATGTACGTCTCTATTGGAACCTTCGAAAACTTCATGTAATCTGTAAATAAAGAGTGATTTTTCATGAGCTTTTTTATCCGTAATGTACCTACGCATATTTCGGAAAAGATTTTCGTAATTTGGAGGTTTTTTAGAAAAAGCCTGCAGTCCCTTATACGTAAAACAAGGGTAGTCAGTTTAGCACCCTAAAGTTGGTGTATTCGTCCGGCGATATTATTCTTATTATTAATTAAAGACTGAAAAGTAAACTGAGATCCAGAGCTTCCCACGTGGATGTTAAACAATTTAAGGCCCTCAGACAAGGGAAAATATGGTCCGTTTTAAGTTTGAAAAATATAGGCCCTCAATGAACGACAGACGCGCTCGCTCATATCCTCATCATTGACACGTATGGAAATATATTTTTTATTGCATTTCATTTATTTTTTTCAAGTCTTCCTTAGATCGCGGTTTGTCCGTCGTCTATGGAGCCCCCAATGTAATACTTCTTACTCTTGACAGATTCGATCTTGCACGTGCGGATTCATTCCAATCAGCTTCAATGTGAAATTAACAGTGATGGTCGTGGTGTCAAACCCGGTCACCACCATCGTCTCCAAGTGCTCCCTTATCTCCTCATCGGAGAACTCGCCTCGTTTTATCGACAGATACAACATGTGATCTAGTATCGGTCTGAATTTATCTACAAAAGAAAATAATTTATAGTAAGTATTTTACACACTTACTTTTATTTTTTTACTAGCTGACCTGACGGACGTTGTCCTGTCAAAATCATATAGGAATAAAACTAAAGTTTTCGTCACTGGTTTTTAGCGAAATTAAAACTCCCGACAACTTTTTAAATGTTTCGTAACCTATGAACATGGTTCGGACTATTACGAAGATTTGAAAAATCTATTAGCCTAATCAGTTAAGCAGTTCTCAAGTGGTGCGCTTACCAAAGAACAGCATTATATATTGTTTTAAATATAAGACTGATAGATTATGAGACTAGTCCGTTACGTCCCATTACTGGGCAAAGGCCAATCCCCATTTCATCCCATCCTTTCTATCCTGGGCCACGCCTTGGACTAAGATTCCAATTCGTCCCGCCCCACATCTTCTTCACGGTCTGCCTTTAAAACGTCTAGCAATTTCGGCGATCATTCTTTAGCTGTATAATCTTTGCCATTGCTGCCCATTGCATTATCATTATATGTATGTTCAATTATTATTCTTAATATTATATATTCAATTACTAGCTGCGCCCTGCGGTGTTACCCGCGCAAAAAATCATGTCGATCCTTTGCGCTATGAAAAATTAATACAAATCTATCACACGGGAACCATACATTTTACCGGGATAAAAAGTAGCCTATGTGCTATTCCAGACTATAATCTATCTCTGTGCCAATTTTCCCCCAGATCCGTTCAGCCGTTCTGGCGTGATTGAGTTACAAACATCCATCCATCCATCTATCCATCCATCCAAACTTTCACATTTATAATTTTAGTATAGATAGTATAGATTATGAAGTTTAACAATTGTGTAACAACATTATTCTAGGGATATACTTACTTCCATTGTCAGTATTTGGAATACTTTTTTTATCTTGATGGATTTTATTTGTTATTTCTTCCTTTCTTCTTTTGATTACCTGAAAATATTTTTAACGTTCGCATACATGAACACGGCTTAACCTAGCTTAGCTTGTGAATTGAGTGTCGACTCACTGAAGGCCATGAAATCTAAGATTGTTTTGTCAAAATAATCACAAATGGGAAATTAAAATACTGATTCGTTTAGAAATCATCAAATAATTCAATAATATTGGATTTGATGGTTGAAACCGTATATGAAGAGCCTAACCATAACAAACAACCAAAGAGTACCGTAGATGTGCTTAGTAAAACTATTTATACTGAACGGACTTCTCAGACCCCAGGATTTGAGTGCTTCAGTAGCGAAATTATAACATAAAACTGGGTTGATTATATTTGTTCCCACCCAAGGTTATAAATCAGATTCTTACCATATTTGTTAGATTCCTAGTTATTTCAACCAACGTATCGTATTTCTTCTTGAGAGCGGACCGCTCGTAAATAAAGGGTACATGCAACCAAACCTTTTGATTCTTCTCGACAACCACTCCGAATTGTTCCAGAAATGTTTCAGAGTACTGCGAAATGACCGTATCCATTTCGTCTAGTCTCATACCAAATATGATTTCTGGAATCAAGTTATTAATTGCAAATTAATTCTGTTTGAAGACCTAATTGTGTGTTGATCATTTACAACAGATAACACTATAATCGCAGACTTTTTAGAATATTCAGACAACACACGGCGTGCGCTGAAAGTGAAGCCTAAAATAACTCTGGTCTAGCATGTAAACACACGCACTCAGACACACACACATAATATAACTATGCCCAGAATTTTTTTGTTCTATGCCTGATGACGGACTATTTACTAGACAAATAGATTTGTATGTGGTAACATTTACCACTACACATGCATTAAAAAGGTGGCTTCATTTTGCCAGTGGCAACGCCACGTCTGAACTTCTAAACCAGTCTGTGATTATAATGTAATATAATATCCCCAGAAGAACACATCAACTGTCCGGTCCCAAACTAAGACATGGGGCGATCCCAGTGTATAAACTATACATCCATCACTCGGGTACAAATATACGTGCTCATCACACAAAGTTTGCCCCCGCCAGTATGCGAACCTGGGACGCCCGGCACAGAAAGCAGGGTCCCGGTAAAAAGGAATACTGGTCTACTCACTGGTAATAAAAATGGAGTACTTACGACAAATTGTCTCCAAAGTGTTAGCCAACAATATTGGCTGTTGATCGAAGGATCCAGTACCAACGTGGTCTGCCAACTGATCAACCAACCGAGACGCCTGGCTGTTGAGCACCTCCTGAAATTTGTCCAGCATCCTCTGACTGAACATGGGATTTATCAGTTTCCGATGCTTCTTCCATAACGGTACTGAAATCGGAAATCAATTTTATACTATATTGTAACAACCTCGCCACAAGATACACAGATGGCGCTGCAGACGACATTCAGAGCAAATTACGAGTCTCCATACAATCCTGAATCGCGCTACGAGTTTTCGGAGATTCCATTATCTATTAGCGGATATCTTTAAGTAGGACGGTCTGATTAGCGCAGTTAGTTGGTAGTGACCCTGCATTCTGTGCCGAGAGTCCCGGGTTTGAATCATTAATGTTAACTCTGTGCTATATTTATTTTTAGGTATATAAAAAATGAACTTTTAATCAATCGATTTATTTGTAATGAACTCGAAGCCCCCCCCCCCCCCCTCCTCCTCCTCTTGTAGTGAATACCTGGCTACGGCCTTGTCTGAATGTTATATTACTACATGAATTGTTTCCATTCCATCCTGTATATTGTTCGTACCTTCGGCTGTAACCAATCCTCTTCCTATCCACTCTTTCACGCTGTCGTACACGAATGGTTTGCCGTAACTCGTACTGGCTAACGTCATGCAGTCGTCTGGATCTGTAATAACTGAAAAAAACAAAACCGTGGATCACTTTATTGGATTTATGCTCCAAAAATGTGAATTTAAATGTCCAATTTGCTTATTTATAGACAAGTTAGAAGCTTCAAGATATACTACCGATTTTGGTTAATTTGGAAGAGTAACTACGAGTCAATAAAAATGTCCAAGTCTTTTTTTCTTGGTTAATTCCAACACGGTAAAGGTTGATTTTTTATAAATGTCTAATAATTTGATTTGTTTCTTTGGGAATGCTATATTTTTAACATACTGTTAGCCCTGTTAAAATATTTTTTACTATTGTTACACCTTATATAAGTACGTCCACGGTCTATGATTCAATGTTAGTTCTGAAAGATAGGTGGAAACAAGTTAATTTTATTAATGAGAAGCACTTACTAAATACTCGATGTGTTCCCAAAAACACCGTCGAAACTCCGCCACTCTTTAAGCTGTGGTAAGACAATTTCTTTATGAAGCCCCATAACTCTGCAACACAGGAGAGAAATACAGGATGGAATAAGCAAAACCTTTGTAAAAACATAGAATTTATATTAAAATATTGGCATTACTGTTGCACTGCAATGTTGGCATAACGCGTCTTGAACTCTTAAAACAAAAGCCGACTTTAAGATGACGAATCTTTTTATTTTGCTACTGAACCTTCAAAGAAGGTATATGTCTAACAATAATATCAGGTTCAAGTCTTAATACCCTTTATGAATCATTCTGTAAAATATTCATGCTTAGATATAGTAACAGTTTCACATGGTGCTTACTTATGGGATCTCCAAGAAACTGCAGCGCGTTCCCGATCAACGGCAGTCCTCCGGGATACGACGGAGCTATCGCGAGCTGCTGCAACCGTCCGCGCCACAAATCCACCACAAATATTATAAATGCGACCAAAAATAATGTTACTGTGAACATAGTGCATGCATACCTAAGAATCAAACTACATGTCCCGTCTATTTATATGGCAACCGACATAAAAACGATGTTGGTAGTAGCCGGTTTTATAAGTATCCTCAGTCCGAAACGAAGTGCTTAGGTCGTTTGTATCATAGAGGCTGTAATAAGGTAACCCCCAAATTTATAGGAGTTTTATAACATTATCAAACGTCATATAGTACAGCGCAAAGCAAAACTCTTGTGCGCAGTACTATATAATCCTACTAATCGTACTAATATTATAAATGTGAAAGTTTGGATGGATGGATGTTTGTTACTCAATCACGCCAGAACGGCTGAACGTATCTGGATAAAATTGGGCACAGGGATAGATTATAGTCTGGAATAGCATATAGGCTACTTTTTATCCCGGTAAAAAGGACATACTTTTTAATCGCGGGTAACACCGCGGGGCGCAACTAGCGTTATATAAAGTTATAAAACGTCTATAAATTCGGGGTTAATTATATACATAATGGCAGGCAAACAGTTATTTAGCGATACCTTACGCGCCGCACAAAAGTTACGTAAATATCCTAAAACGAATCAAAATAACATTATAACATTAAAAATAATATGCTAGTTATTTTAGAAACTTGTTTTTCGAAAATAACCGGTATAACAACCGCAAACAAGGCCTATCATTCTTAATTATACATTTAATTTTATTCAGGTTAATTCAGAAAACGTATACGAAGGACTAAAATAAATTTTCGCTAACATAAATCATTATTTCGTATTTTTCGGTTACAAAATAGTGCCGATTTCGCCAGTGCCAAGTAAAATATTTATTCGGTTCACATATTGATTTCTTATATTTACGCGAATACTACACATTGAAATAAAACTATTTTTTTAAGGATTTTATCGCGTTTATTTTTCGTTTTTACGTTCCCGACGTTTCGGCTGCTTTACAGCAACCATGGTCACGGGAGGACTGAGGTGGTTGACGTCCTGGTGTCATAGTTAGAAACGGGCTACCCTCATATTTAATTGTTGATTGTGGTCCGATCTACGCACGCGATAAAATAAACGCGATAAAATCCTTAAAAAAATAGTTTTATTTCAATATTTATTCGGTTTTTAAAATAATATGAGTACCCCTGATGGTGTTGATGACGATGATGATGATGATGAAATTAATCCCCTCCCCCTATCAGTAAAGCTGTGGATACTTTACTGAAAATTTAACGGACATCTTGGGAGAATTTAAAAAGTCATTTTATATTATTTAATTTAAATTTCATTCACTCGTGCACATTTATAATTATAATAATTAACAAAACATACAATTGTTAATATCCCACTAATAAAACACATTATTTGTCAAAGAAACTAAAAGTAGTTTTTTGGTAAATAAAAGTAAATAGACAACTTCACCATTCAACTTCCCGCCAAAAAGTCCACTCCAGGTTTACGGAGCGAATTTGGATCACTATCTTATAAAAAAACATATCCATTATCATCACCATATTTTATAAGTTCTATTTTTACTGCACTTTAACCGTTTTTAATGATCAAAAACTCATGTCTATAAATACTCAGTAACAAATAATTGAATGACGCAATAATAATAATAAAAAAACATTATTTACAAATTGAATACTGGCTTCAAACAAATCTTTTTTTTATTTAATCTTTGCAGTTGCCGCGTCTCACATTTAAATCTGGAACAAACAATAGACAGCTTTTTTTACTGAAAGGAATAGAGATTAACATTAATTCGCTGAATAAAAAAATATGTGCTCAGATGTTAGAAAAAAACCACAGGACACTCACCCAAATTTTATAGATAACACTTTTATCCGTAACTCACTAGGGAGAAACCTAGGGCCCGTATTTATAAATAAACCAAACTCAACTCTAAGGGATAAATTTAGAGCGCTTTTAAGATTGAATTTGAATAAAATGTCATGTCACTAATGATCTCCTTAAGATGTATTTTGATAAAAGATGGATTTCAAAAGTGCACTCAAATCTTCTTGAGATGTATTATAATAAAAGATCTGAAACCTGCTCTCAAGTGCTCCTAAGAATTAACTTTAGTAGATAATGGCATGCCAAAAATACACTCAAGTTGACTTTTATATAAGTTTAGACTAGTTTATTAAGGGTGGCTCAAAAATTCACTGATGGGACTTGGCTTACAAAATAAGGAGTTATTTATCATGGCATATAACCTGTTTAAATATACTGCAAGCCCAGTGCAGCGGCGTGTGCGAGGACCGCCTCGGCCGCTTGCCTCGCCTCGAGGTGCGAGCGAGCCGCCTCGTACCACGTGGCCGCGGCCGCGCGAGACGCGCCTTCCAGGGAACTCACGTAGCGAAGCGCCGCCGCTAGGTTGCCTCGCTCTATCCAGAATCTAGGACCATTGGGATTATTTAACATTCCATAATTCAATTCCAGTAACGCTGGCCTAGCCGATCCTACGAGTGCTACAAAATGTGGTTACCACTACAAGAACCTATAACATTCCTCCAATCTTTATTCTTAGCGACATGGGAGTTTCTTGCCTTTTCTTCTCCATAGGAGCGGCATTCCGATTTTTTTTTTTCAATTCATAAATTAATAGATCACATTAAATTCTTATTCATTATAACCATGTGTTAGGCTCATTTCAAGGAAAAACAACACCCAGTAAAAAAATATGGCAAAGTAACGTGATACACAATAACGGCTGATCAGGATTAGTGTAGCTTACTCTGAATAAAAACATAAGGCTCCCAAGACCATGCAGGTAAAACCTCGTCTTGAGGCTAGCACACGATAAAGAAAACAAAAAAGAATAAAATTTTAAGTTTGTCCAACGTTTGTTAAAGTTGGTCAACGGTAAGTCCAACATTGGTGTCCATTTACTTAACCATTTGTGGAGATTCGCACAATATGTTTAGAGCAATAGAGCGTTAATTGTAAACCTAACCTGCTTGTAAAGAATACAAGGTCCCAACTAACCTAGCCCGTTGCAATAGGTCAAATGTATCCAAATCTTTGGACGGTTCCTTTGGTGGATGGTCAAATTCGTCTTGTGGGATTCCAGATATCTGAACACAAAATAATGCGTGACATTAAAAACACAAGCCACAGCAGGAAATACCTTCATATTATAAAAATCATGCTAAGTGCGAGTGAAACAGCAGATTACGAGCGCGCTCGAGCGAATCGTGTTTTAATTTACATTGCAGTTTAGGTCTAAATTCGTAATTATTGTTTTTATTAAACCCGTTGAGATAACTTTCAGTATAATTTCATGATTCAATCATTTTCAAAGTACTGTAAAAAAACATGGGTGTGATTTTCATGCATCAAAAGATCTACGGAAAATTCCAACTCCTGGGGGGTCCAGAATCATGAGTAGAATACATGGTATAAATTTTGGTTACGATTCCACTTATATCCTGTTTATGCAAGGGGAGGGCCATATTTGGATCTCGCTCCATCCTAAAACTTGCCTCCCGCCCGCACTGGGTTGCAGGCCTGAAGCAACGCCAGAGGTTAGATGTATGCAAGGCAGTAAACCTTCATGAAGAGCAGCGCCGACTGAAGCCAGGACAGCCAGTAGATCGGCATCGACGCCCCGTCCTGTTCCACCAGCGCCACTTGCAGTGCAGTGCGCTCCATCTATACATATACATAACTCACATTACACTGCCCTTGTGTCGGTTAAAAAAAATGGGGAATTTTGCCCACTACTGCAAACGAGGATATGCAGTATTACTTCTTCATAACAATGACACAGACCTACAATCGCATATGTGATCATAAATGTATGAAACTATGATCACAGTTGTACAGTGTGATTTTTTAAATCGATATGTCGAAATTCTGACTTTAAGTAATAAATACAAATGAACTAAAATAAGCGCAGATTTCAGGGTTACCCTTTCTTAATCACACTGTAGAATAAAATTATATATCTCGTAGTTTCTTTGTAGATTTATGATATTCAAAAATCTCTCTGGTGTCATGTAGTGACTAAATCCGTATTCTCTACGCCGAATACAGATAGCACTAAATACAACGTTTCATACAAATTAAGGACATCCACAGCCTGCATTGCGGTATCAGAGATTACCAAATAACGTAACCTAGTATACAAAACTACTACATAACCTTCGGGGCACAGCGACCAACCCCAGTATTAACAACCGCATGGAAGAACTTTTCTTTAGCCACAATTCTTGAATCTGAAAAGTGTTTAGTCTGAAGGAAAATGTGTGTGCTCTACGCACACCTCTGCCTACACCTTTAGGGCCAACTGGTATAATGTCTCCGCTGCATCTTAAGCTCTGCAATTGGGTTCTGTGCACAGTGAAGAAGATTATATTCACCGCATGGTATTTTTCTCTCAGCACGCTCTCGGGCACGATCCCTTTCTCCCGAACTGAAGATGGTATGGCTTTCAACACGCTTAGCACCAGCTTGTCGCCGTCACCTGCCAATACAATATTAATCAATATCGCCAGGCGAACACACCACCTGGGCCCCAAGTCTGCTAACACAATCGATTTATAAACGAACAGCAACCGCATAGTAACTGTCCCTTTGACAGATATCCCATACAATATCTGTCAAAAGTGACAGTTACTATGCGGTTGCTGTTCGATTATGAATCGATTGTGTTAGCAGACTTGGGGTCCTGTGCAGTCACTCAGCAACGCCTGTATGATGGGTACCGTACAATGGACTGCTAGCGATCCTACTGTAAAATGATTTGTATAAATATGAATCGTCGATGGTTCCGGGTACAAACATGGTCGGTAGACAAGATTTGCCCCTCTTGAGATTCGAACCCGAGACCGTCAGTACAGAAAACGGCGTCACTAATAACGTGCTTATTTGCGTGCTTACCATGGGATATTAAAGCGACTCAAATCAGGATCCTCAAGTTTGTACTAACAGACTTCTTTAAGGTGACATAATGTTCCAATTGAGGTTTTGATTAGTTCATGGTAACACCTAACCAAGGGGATGTCCTCATGTCCAGGACTTGCCTTTTTGCGAACATAAACTCACCAGAAGCCTTCTCGATGGCCTTCAATTCTTTGTCAACCTTGACGTAGGAACCTCCTTTCTTGGTGGCAGCCAACAGCGATGCACCGGCCGACCACAGCTCCTGGGAGCGCCGCGTTTCACGCTCCGCTTTCAGCCGAGCTAGAAAATATAGTTCATGACATGAAATTTAACACATTAGAACCATTAATTGGACTCTTTGTTGCAAGTTAGCAGCCATTTAATTATGTGTTACTTTAGATATTAATAGTGGTAAATATACTAAGGGCCCTGGGGTGGAAATTATAGACTTCTTGGAGGCGCCATAGAGAACCTGGAGAAATCCATAGAGAAAATGATATAGAGCATTTTTCATAGATTGGGATATTAACTATGTGTATTCATAAACGTTGGTGTTTGAAAAAACATTGTAAAGCCATTGTTAACTTCTACAGATTTGAGGATTATTCTGTATAGGTAGTATAGGATGCCTAAGCAGTGTTTCAGCGAAATAAAATAGCGCAACCTTTATAACGCAAGCGTTCAGTCTTTTCTTATACGTCTTGATACGTAGCTCATGTTTAATGGTGGTTATAATTTTCTAAAAGGTTTACAAGTATACCGTTCAATTTCTCTTCCACAATGTTGAGTTTTATGGACATCTCTCGGAGCTGTGTTGCAAACTTCTTCTTCTCCGCCGCGACGCATTCGGCAACCATTTTATTAAACTTCACCATAACCTGCCCAAGTTATTAACTTTGATAAAAACATGTCGACATTGGCAAAATCACTTTGAACCTGACTCTATAGAAAAATACCATTGGGGAAAATAAAAAACATAATTCATCCTTCAGATGACATTATTTTTTAAGAAAGATCAGCAGAGATGCATTTTGTATCTATACCTCATTCTGCCGATAGAATTTTCCAAACGGAAATTTAAAATAACAACTTATTGCTGGACCCCAATACCTACTTAGGTTGTACTTAATATTTTTAATGTGACACCAATTGCATCGGTTCAGGCTCAGCCAGTACGTGCCTTCACAGAGACAAGTCTACCCCGTCAGCCTTCATCTCTTCATACGCCATACAAAACGCTTCGTAAAATCGTTTTTGAATATGAGATAAACACATAAAATCCCAAAATCGCCGGATTTTTAACCGTCTCACTGCTCTAGCATTGAATACTAGGATTTATAATTCAGATGATATTTAAAATTACCTCTTTCTCTCTCTGAACAAGTCGAATCTTTAACGTTTCTTCATGTTTAAGTTGCTGCTTCTTCATCAGCTCTTTTAATAGTTTGTCATTTGCACATCTTTGATCGTCGTACTGCAAACACAATATAATTTATGTATTTAGGTACCAAATCGTCTTAATGTAGTTTCATTTGATTTTTAACTAAGATCCTCGTATTCGAATTGACACCTAAATATGTAAGTACTTACATTTAAACTATGTAATTTGGTACTAACAAAGCTAACTTTTCTAAACGTTATCCTTACAACTGATTGAAAGTAATTTGATTATTATTATAACTTCAAGGTCTGGGAACTGAATAATCAATACGATACCGCCATGCCTCCCTTCGAACCTTGATAAAGATAAATGTCATACCCTTTTCCTAAATTCTCTGTCCATTTCAGCTCGTTTCTTTCCGTATTCACTTTGTATGGCGCATGCTCGTGCTTTCCTGGCGGTATCAGTCTGTGGCAAAGCTGTAAATATGGTTGGTGCTGGTTTTTGCTGCTAGTAATCACATATTATAGTTCTGAGACGTGGTGTTTTACCATTGGTCTCATAAGAAAGCTTATGGTCACTTACTCATAAGAGAGCTATGCTCGGTGTGTCACTACGTGTCAGAAACTAGAACCAGAAGAAGAGAGAGAAAAGAGAAGATTCTTAGACGCACTAGAGTAACCGACAAAGCTCAAGGAATTTCAAAGTTCAAGTTTAGTGGCAGTGGGCGGGGCGGCTACAGCTCGAAGAACTGATAGCGGTTGAGGTAGAATATTACTAGAATAGCGACCACAAGCCGGCAGATGTAGTGTAGTCGGCCACCTACAAGGTGAACCGTTGACATCATACGCGTCGCAGCAACCCGGTGGATGGGAGTGACAGGCAGAGGGCCGTGATATGTGCAACTAATTGGGGGAGGCCTATGGCCAGCAGTGGACGACTTTCAGCTTAGTAACGGATGGATGGTTGGTTTGTGTGCGGAGAAGGTCATGGAGATAGGATAGGGACATAAGATTCAACGATACAGCAAATGAATATAATTAACACTGACGATAATACAACAGTTTCTGCGTCCTATCGCAAGCGGTGCCCGAGAAACTATTATGCGGTCAAACAGGATCTACTCCGAAGGTCAAATCTCCACTCTTAACCGACGATATGTGAATACGTAAGATGCGCAAGAGATGTATCGCAGAGTCTTAGCATATGTGGTAAGCCACAGCTGGCTACCACGGGAAACCGCAATGTTTGTGGTAGAATTACCATAGTATTATGCCGTATGTACCAACACAAAAGATCAATGGGATGCAACATTACTTACAATCAATAGCGCGATTGACCCTTTCCGACATGCCAGCGACGTACTCTTGTAAAACTTCTCTGAGATCACGGGCCTACAATAAAAAGTATAATCTTGCGCTATCTCACACAATATACGTCACCAATACGATCCCAATTGACCCGCAAAATCCAACCCCTAATGCCTAAACATCCCACCCCCTTATATAAGAGGCTGTCTCGATTCATCAGAAGATTTTTACTGGCTGGGCTGATTGGATACTGCAAAACTATATACCAGGCCGTTTATAAGTCGAGTGTGTAGAAATAATAAAATTAACCCTTTTAATGTTCCATTGTTGGGTACGGACCTCCCATTGATGCTACGGGAATGAGGCCGTAGTCCCCCGCCCTAACCCATTACGCGTTGGCGTACTTCACACGTCTTTCGTCTTCTCTCAGATATGCTGGTTTTATATCCTTATGATGTTGTTCTTTACCGTTTACCAATAGATAATCATGGTTGAAAATGAGATTCGCACATAAAATAAGCGTAGTGGTGCGAGGCGGAGTTTGAACCTGTAAAGTTACCAAGGCGAGCATACCAACATGGCTATCATTGCTTCTGTGGTGGAGCACCTTATGACCTTACATTTTTTCTATGGGTTCCTGGTGCATAGAAATCGTTTAACTCCTTAAACCCTCACTACCTCATTACTACACTGCATGTTGGCTTCCAGTCAATCAAGGAGGTCTGATGAGCTCACATATCTGTTGGTGTGGTATAACAGCAGGTCGGGATCGCCGGTCAGGTTCATCCTCGTGGATTCGTAGTTCAATCCCGGGAACATTGTCTGATTCTCGGACACATATTTGTCTACAGTTTCTTCGACCTGACAAAAGATAAGTGCCCATATACATATTTTTTTATTTAATAACTAGCTATCCCGGAGAACTTCATACCGCCTCAGAATGAAATGAATGAGAAAATTATCTTTATTATTTTTATTTTTATGAATATTTCCCTTGTTCTAATAGTTATTCTGCTATTCGGGGTGGAGTCAAATTAAAAAGATCAAAGAAGTTCTTAAGTTATAAATGGTGTGAGTAACACGACTTTGTTTTATATATATGAATAACTTATCGCCAGACGAATACACTAACTGTACGTTAACTAATCTAAGCAACACTAGTATTATGCATTACTGACACTGAGGGCGATATCCAGTATGAATACTCATATACCTAGATATTGAACATCCATGACTCCAGGATCCAGGATTCGAACTCGAGACCCTGGGTAAACAGGAAGCAAGGCTACTACCACCAACTGTTCTAATCAGGTCGTTACAAATTTATATTATCTATGATGAGTTTTATACCCCCGAAATGGTATAACGACATAAAATCTACACACATAAAAAAAAAAAAAAAATGTGTCTTCATACATACACTCCATTACGATCAAATTGCCATAAATTTGTGAGTCCCTTCCAGCAGAGAAGCAGTTCTATTTCACAACAAATAAGTCTTAAATTCGAGTGCTAATACAACTAACGTACCATGCCCCAATGCGTGTCCAGAACGACCGCCTTGTCGTTCTCCCATTGAAACAGTATCTGTATCTTCTTGATGTTATCCTGGTAATCTTTGAGCAGTGTCTTTGTACCCGCGATATGATCCGATGGCGCTTGCACCCCACAGTCTAAGTATTTGGTCAATTCACCTAGAAGATGGGGAAATGGGTCAGTGCGGGTTGTCGGACGTCACACATCTTTCGAGGGGTTCTCTCAGACATGCAGGTTTCCTCGCAATGTTTTCCTTCACCGTTTAGCAAGTGATAATCATAGTTCAAAATGAGATTTGCACATGAAATCCAGAAATCTCAAGAGGTGCGAGCCGGGTTTGAACCAGCGATCCTCATTACGGAGGGAAGCGTTCTACCATCTTGTCTGTCACTGCTTTAGGATAGCTTATGGTTCGACAATTATTAGAGAGGCTCATCACGTTTGGTTTCGTGCCTCGGAGAGCACGAAAAGCCGTCGGTCTTGCCTGATCTCTCTCCGGTCGTGTCGGATTACTATCCCATCGGAATATGAGATTGAGTGCTTTGCGTTTGCGCACAATTGTGCACTGTAATATCTCCTGCGCAGTTGGGTAATCTCCGAGATTGAGATTGGCTGATGTGACCGTAATTCGGTCAGGAAAACCATTATTGATCACGTTGTGAACGTTGGCGGTCAAACAGCAGCAGTTAAAATCAATGGTTGCGCGAGAGGAGCCACGGGCAAAGTCTAGTGTAGCAATCTCTATATCAATGCTACAAGAACCATAATCTCTACGTCGAATACAGATGACGCCAAAGTAATAATAACAGAGAAGATAATCAGATATTCATACTAAGTTGTGATGTCGCTCCAGCAGCATTGTCTAGAGACGTCTTCACGAGATCCATTCGTTCAGCCATCGCAGCGTGGAGCTCCTTCATTTTCTTGATACAGAAATTACCCATCGCATCTTCTACCAACTTCAAATTTGAAAACAAAAACAAATGAGGTCAAACTAACCCAACTGCCTACTGAGCCTACTGTGGCCTAAGCACACTATAACGCCAGTATGCCCCATTAAGGCAGGCAAAGGTGTATATGTTTTGCCCTAATGTTATAGAGTTTGAGTTAGTGTAATGATATACATAAAGTTAGTACTTTTCTTTGACCAGCTGCTAAAGCCTGCCCGGCCGTTCCTACATTGTTCTCACATATCCATAACAATGTCCTGTTCATAAATGTAACGGATCATTTAAAAAAAAAGCAATCATGGAGTTTCTTGCCCGTTCTTCTCCATAGGAACGGCATTCCGAACGGGTGGTAAAGTTGTAGCTTAGCATTTTGCAACTATTTTGACGATTCATTAGTACTGTACTTAATGGTTTGCAAGAATAAAAAATATTCTGATTCTGAGTCTATATTGCTATTATACCTTACTGCAAAGGGGATGTGAAGACATGAGTAGTTCACCACGCTTGCCCTGGGCGTTAACTCAAGAGTGTTCTGTTCTGCCCACACCGCAGATTTTATGAATAAGAATGACAGTGACAGCATGCATTCTATTCTCGATGACGTAACAATACCTTATTATAATAAGCACAAGCGTCTCTAGCAGTCGTGTAGTTGTTGATGACAGTATCGGAGAGTTCCTTCAAACATTTTCTCATCTCACATATATCTTTAGTCAAAACTGGAGGCGGTGTGATTACACAAACTTCCTCGTCGTCACCTTCTAAATTGAAATTTTATTATAGTTAGGTAACTGTTTACTCTCTATCATAGTTTACTTGTAAAATAACTGTAATATTTTATCCTGATAAACTTAACAACCGCAAAACAATACTTAAATTGCCCATTATCTATATATTTGTTTTATTCTTACCTTTGCGTTTTTCTATATCCTTCTCATTCGGTCCTGTTAAAAAAATTATCGATTTGAAAGCGAAATGAATAATTTCTGAACATTATAATTAGAACGGTGAAGGAAAACATCGCGAGGAAACCTGCATGTCTGAGAGAACCCCTCGAAAGACCTGTGAAGTCCGCCAACCCGCACTGGGCCAGCGTGGTGGATTATGGCCTAATCCCCCTCGCATTGAGGGGAGGCCCGTGCCCAACAGTGGGACATTAAATGGTATTATTATTATAAATAATTAGATATTATTAAACATATGTAAGTACCATTAATAGGTACCGGGGTACCATCAGTGGAGCACTGTTTAGGCTTTCGATCGTCAAAATAATCTTCAATAGCCTTCTGCAAGTTCTCAACGCATTGCGTCGCGAACTCCCCATACGTCATGTTCTCCTGGTACACTATGGCTATCATGTCGTCGAACCATGGGCACTGGATCGATAGCCAATCGCGGATCTCCGGTTGACGCCTAGAATATTTGGCTTATTGGAACACCATAATAATATATCTAATCTAATCCTGCAACAGTTCCTCCGTCTGCTGAGGTCAATTCGCTGTTTTCGTAATAGTGCGACAGGTTTGTAGGAAATGTAAAAAATATAAGGTTATCCGGATAATTGGAAAATTACTTAAAATGTTTTTCAATGGAATTTTTCAAAACCAACGGGTTCAATTCCTGGTTAGGATAATTATTAATTCAAGAATCTAATGATGCAGTCCAGCAATTTTTTCGCTATTCCTTATAATTTTTTATTTATCCATCCACGCCCACATAAAAAGTTCATCCTAGATACCTAGCACTCCTAGATACTAATAAAAAACCCACTTCTGCGTAGTACTTACGTCAATTCTATCAACATCTGGGCTCGCAAGCCAAGTCCGTCCGTCGGACTAGACTAGCCGTCTATCAAGACAACAGACCTTGAGATCAAGACGTGTTGTGTAGCCACAATAGGTTTTCTTACTTGGCATAAACAGCGAAACCTCCAGCGAGGAACAGCAGTGTCAAAGCGCCCCAGAACAGCCTCTCGTCCTTAGGCGGGGGGCGCGGAATGGGAGGCGGGGGCGGACATGGTTGACGCTCCTTCGGATCTTTGTATTTGTATTTCGGGGAAAAGAGGGAGATAGCCGCATGTTGGAACTCGCCTAGAGGACGCCGGATCTGTGCACAATACGTAGCCGTAATAAAATAATATGCTACGCCGTAGGCTACGCAAGACTACGTCAGTGGCCATAGCGGCCAATGAGCGGTGTTAATTCTATTGAAGATACCAGTATTGATTGTGACGTAGACTTCGCCATCGTCAGATGAGAATATAATACCCGGCGTAGCAATATTATTATATAAACCTTATTTTTCCTTACTCGGAGAATTTAGTAAACAATCTTGGTAGATCTCTTTAGTGATATTTTTTTAAATACCTGTGTAGCTAGTACCCCACACGCAAATAGGATTTTTTTTATCTAGGTATATGATTTTTTTTTTGGAAATTTAAATGACAAATTAAAAAAATAAAGATTTCCTAAGATTGTTGACTAAATTCCGCACGTAAGGCGAAATAATATAAGTAGGTACATTTATTGTTTTCTTATATTTACGCGAATACTACATATTGAAATACAACTAATTTTACGGATTTTATCGCGTACCATGGTTACTGTATTATATGTTATGTTATGTATACTCTATTTTATGTTTTTACGTCGGGAACGTAAAAACATAAAAGAAGGTACATTGTAAAAGCATTAGTTTGCTGCCCTCAACTTTATTTACTTTGATGTGTACATACTTACATAAGGTACTTATTTAAATATGATGGTTCCCAAGATACAGGCCTTGTTTGGCACAGCGGCTAGGAATATTGTGTAGTAAAGATTCTTATGGAAATAAACAATTTCAAGTCCCAAATTCCTAATGTGTAAGCAGACACACCTCGGAGGTACCTTTAATCAAGGTAATTACTGTCTAGACACCTCTAAGGGTCATTTTAGAATGGTAACACTTTACTTTAACTCCCCGACTTGCTACGGCTCATTCCCTGTACCGTTCAAGCGATAAACGTCTTTAACATAGAGATAGGTACTTACCAAATTAGCTCTCGCACTTAGCACATAAGTAGTGACTCTAAACATTTTGATTTTTGTTTAATTTGCTGTGAATTAAATAATTTCCATTTTTTGTATTTCCTCACAGTTCTTCTTTCTTTAAGAAATGAAATGCGATGAAATACAGTTCATTTCTGTTCGTTTGTACTTTTTCTATTTAATTCTTCTGTCATTACTTACTGACTTCTAATGTGCCAGCAATGTTGTGGACATTAAAAACTCAAGGAGGTTTTTAGAGTGATTATATCCTCCTTGTTTCTGATGATGAAAACTTATAGCGCCGAATTTATCAAACGACATATAGGAACTGCGTAAAGCAAAACTCTTGTGCGCAGTACTATGTGACGTTTGATAAAGTTATAAAACGTCCATGTTCCTATATGTACACAAAGATTTTATTTTTATGTTTAATCGATTATTATTTAAAACCAGTCCTAAAGGTACCTAGATAAGTAGACAATTGAAACGAAATAATAGACATAAAAATCATTCTTTTAATTTATTACATTACAGTATTTTTATTATTTACATACATTACTAAAATTAAAGAACAACACGTTCCCAGTTCGCTGGCACCGTAATTTGGAACTGTCTAAAGAATTATATCTGTTTGTTACTTATAAATGCAGGCTAATGCAAAATGAAATAGACAATCCGATTATATTTTTTAACTATGTATACGTGCCTTAAATCTTATAATGTGCGGATGCAACACTACAATTTTACGGTACCCTAATTTTTACCAAATTAAAAAAAATAAAATCTTGTAATCAATCAAATAAATAAAATCTACCAAAGATCATAGAGAAAAAAAAAAGTGTGCTAAATTTTCTTATCGTTGAAAATGATACATATTTATTGTAATAATTTAGTTTATAGTTATTATGAACAATCGTTATTCTTGAAACATGGCGTGTAAAGCAAAACTATTACAAATCAAGTACCCAATTGAACAGATTTACTATATATTAATTTATCTCAATATTTCTACGCGGTGCGAGCAAGTAGGTCTAAGACCTTTATAGAAATAATGAAGAATAAATAAACAGTTTTATTTATAAATTGTAATGCACTAAGAGCTTTTTTTTTATAATTTTGTTTTAACAGCATTTTGCCAATAACAGCCATACAAAAGACAAACATAGACAAAATTTTAACTTATAAACGTAACATAAACGGATAATAAATTAAATTCACGATCGATGATCACTAAGACCGGCGTCACGTTCGAATGAATGTCGTTGGCGAAACGAGATGACGATAAGAACGAGTTTTGATAATCACCAACTTGTTACATACGACTTTCTCGTAACGTAAAACATTCCGTTTAGAAATTACTAATCGAAATCCCAGTCGAATTTGAATGATTTCCATTGTGTCGTACACTCCCTTCCAAATGGTTTCAAACCTTATACACCACGAAACAAATACCATTTCGCGGTGATTGGAATCGGTGACGAAAACAAAACTACAACTTATTTTGGACCTTAAAGACAGTACGTTACAGCCTCAATTCAACATCCGACTGTGATTACGGTTAGTACTTTTTTATATAGTAAAGCGCGTCATCCATGATCAATTTTATAATTTAGCTAAATTGCGACTTCATTGGAACCAAATAGGATCGGCGAAATGTGAGTGTACCGAATAGCACTTCTGCCTACCCCTCTCTACTTCTACTATTAAAAATATTCTTCTGAAATTTAAATTGAATCAAAATTTACATTTAAGTATCTCATTAAACTGATATACATAAGAATAATCATCATCATAACCATGATTCGCGTTCCGATCCGGTTGTAGAGTTAAGAAAAAAAATGTAATGACAATTTGTAAGTGCCCCCGTAGGTCTATACGAAATAAACGATTTGACTTTGACTTTGACATTATCATTTATTAAACTGTGAAGTAAAACATCGCGAGGAACCCTGCAAGTCTGACACAACCTCTCGAAAGATCTGAGAAATATCCAACCCGCACTGGGCCAGCGTGGTGGACTATGGCTTAATCCCGCTCGCATTGAGGGGTGGCCGGTACCCAACAGAGCTAATTTTATTATAATGGCCATAGACAAACGCGCTTTCCATATGTAGAGTCAGTTAGTCGTTGAACGTAGCAATATTCAGTCACGTTACGTGCTCGTTTATAGGTAGAGCAGTCCGGAGACGGAGGCGTGCGCCATGACGGCCTCGGCCGCCTGCCGGATCTCCAGGTGCGCGCGCGCCGCCGCCAGCCAGCCGCACGCCGCCGCGCGCGGCGCGCCCTGCAGCAGGTTCACGTAGCGCAGCGCCGCCGACAGGTTGCCGTGGTCCATGTAGTACCTGCACCAAACACACGGACGTACTGTACCAAACACACGGACGTACTGTACCAAACACACGGACGTAGTGAACCAAAGACACGGACGTAGTGTACCAAAGACACGGACGTAGTGTACCAAAGACACGGACGTAGTGTACCAAAGACACGGACGTAGTGTACCAAAGACACAGACGTAGTGTACCAAAGACACGGACGTAGTGTACCAAAGACACGGACGTAGTGTACCAAAGACACAGACGTAGTGTACCAAAGACACGGACGTAGTGTACCAAAGACACGGACGTAGTGTACCAAAGACACGGACGTAGTGTACCAAAGACACGGACGTAGTGTACCAAAGACACGGACTTAGTGTACCAAAGACACAGACGTACTGTACCAAAGACACGGACGTAGTGTACCAAAGACACGGACGTAGTGTCCCAAACCGAGTGGCTTCAAGTCGAGTTTTCATTTCATCATGTCACATCCATTATTTTATTTATAATGTGTATTTATTGAATGTTTTATTGCTATTAATTACTTGACATTGGCAGAATACCCGCTAAGTGGTGCGTGAGGCCGTTTTCATATCCATTTTAATTCATCGCATTTCATTTCGTAAAAGAAGAAGATGAAGAAGAAGTCGAGAGTGAACAGGTACCGTCTAAGCAAGTATGCTCTATCGTAGATCTCATCGTCGCTTACCATCAGGTGAGATCGAGATCAAATACTTGCCTATAATGCAATAAAAAAAAACTACATGGCGACAGTGGCGTATGGCATTACATCCCAAAACTTGATAGTGATTAGCGACATTATCGGATGTTGCAATAATACAGTATATTAGTTGGGTTTTTTTTTTCAAAATCATCGGATTCAATTGCTGCATATAGAAATTATATTTTCAAAAATCTAATGATGCATTTTTAGTTTTCATCAAAATCGGTCTGGAGTCCTTTAAGCTTTTTCGCTATACCCTGTAGTTTCGGAATAGGCCATTCATGTACCACTTTAAAAAAAAGTCTGCATATTATTGGAACGAAGTTCCTTATTTAATAGTATATATATATTTTAAAGCGAGTTTTGATTTAAATAAACGCAATTTAACTTAATTTAAAAATAATGAATTCGATAATCTTATCTTCGAGTCGGAATAAAAAATCTTATGATATCAATTTTTTCGTCATCATCATCATGATAAAATCAACAGTCAATACTAATGTATTCACAGTTGATTTTATCGAGTGATAACACAAAGTAAAAATCTCAAGAGTACTACAAACTTTCAAACTCATACCTCGCTCTCTGAATGATGTCGAATGTGTCCAAGTTCGTGAAGTCAGTAGGCAGATTGTCCAATTCATCTTTAGGTATTTCCGCGAGCTGAAACACGAAACAAGTCACGTTATAAGACGCAAACGGGCCTCTGAACTCGTTAAAGAATACCGGTTATTGAACGAAACATTTCAACTCTAATCGATGTCAAACCTTGAATTTACCGGTTAATTCGTAGGTCCCCGCCTCGACTCATACTCTAGTTATCTGATCGATAGCAGAGCTCTTATTGAGTGACAAAACGTAAATTTCATTTCAACCGTTTAGTTAACCATGATTTCGAAATAAGAAAAGTTGTCGGTTTTTTCAGGGTTCTGACTGCCTGCAACGACACGGTAAACGGTAAATGTTCACCTCAACAAAAAATGATAAATGGTTTTCGACAAGGGACATACTTTCTGGAAAAGGAATTTAGACTGCAACCATGACAGGAAGTAAATTGGTAGTGCAGCTCCTTCGCGCCCGACCAGCGCCACTTTCATGGCGGTCTTCTCCATCTGAAACAAATACATACCAATAAGAACAAGAAGATAATACTTTTTTAGATTTCGCGGAGATTTGAATATTAATTGCGGTTCCGACACTTGTTACAGACCGTTTCTCGACTAACATCTTAGAGGAGTTTGGTGTTGTTGGCTTCTTTAATTATCGTGCAACTTGTTTCGTTTATAATTGGAAAAGTTGACAAGCCGAGGGTCAGTGGTGGGTTCCTCTTACCCCATTTGTTTAACAATAAGAACCGTTTGTTGCATAAATTACTCAGGGTGTAAGGGAATAAAAAACAGAGTACACGATAAGAATTTAAAAAAATTGGATATAATATAATTTTAATTTTTGCAATGCATCGTAAACCACGCGATGAAATCAACGCTCCGCGCGATACCAGACCTGTGCGAATAGTACAGCTGATTTACGAGCGTGCTCGAGCGTTGCGAGTTTTATTTTTCATTGCAGTTTTAGGTCTAAATTAGTCATATATAATTTATGAATAGATCAACGGTTTTCGTTACGAAGTTACCTACAACCCTTATATTATAATTAATATATATTTACTAAACTATAACAGGTCTGCAGCAAACAATAAATTCATATTGTTACCCTAACCTTAAAAGATTGTGACGGGTCGTCCCTAAGCCCAAGCTTAGGCTTACTTGGATAGGCTGTTCATAAGAAGTATGAGTTAATGTGTGGTATAGATTACTGGGTAATATATAAAAAAAATATACCTTTTCGAACCGATCACGTAGGGCTTTCTCTGTGGCGATGCCCTTATCGCGTACGTCCTGTGGGATGCCCTTGAGTACCGTTTGCACCAACTTATCGCCTTTGCCTGAAAGATAAATAAATATTAACAGACGAACACACCAACTATATGGTCCCAAACTAAGCAGTATTTGTATTATAGGTAGCGCATAATGGACTTGGGGTGGCCCTAACATATAATTAATTATATATTAAAACTTAATTTGGTGCTCATCACAAAAAGTTTACTCCTACCGGGATGCTAACCCGGGACCCTCGACACAGACAGGAGGGTTACTACCAACTGAACTGATTGGGTAGCTTAAGTTAACCAAAATACTGGTGTTAAAAATAGATTAAATTAAATACAAGGTTGACAACCTCCGTACATTACAGCGTAGCTCGATATTTCGCCACATAGCTCTCCAAATCGAGTGGGCGCCACAGTACAAGCTCTTTATAAGTTGCAAACATATTCAGCGAGGCGCTGGTAGTAACTGACTATCAGACCACACAATAGATGGCGTTGTCTTACAAAACAACTATCAATATCAATATCAGAAAGGCCCCGTGTGCTGGTTGGGCGGAGATGTCATTGCCCTCGTTAATAGCTGATACAATATGTTGATGATAGTCATAGGTGTATATCGTTGTACTGTTCTTCTCGCGTAGTTAGATAGAGAACAAAATCTACATAATATCCGATATGCAGGATATTGTGTAACAGCGCATCCTCACGGCAGTATAATGTACTACATATTTCGAGCCGTGGCCACGCGAAAATGTTGTCGTACGGGCCAGTTGTGTGTGCTAGTACATATAATAATTCCAGCCCTATTTAACCGACTTCAAAAAGCAGGAGGTTTTCAATTCGGTTGTATTTTTTTAATGTCCCACAGCTGGGCACGGGCGTCGCCTCAATGCGAGGGGGATGTGATAGTGTAGTACTGACCGACTTTCTCGAGCGCCTTGATCTCGCCGTCGACGTTGGCGTGCGCGTGCGCGCGGCGCGTGGCGGCCAGCAGCGCCTCCCCCGCCGCCCACAGCGCCTGCGAGCGCCGCGCCTCCGCCTCGGCGCGAGCGCGCTCTGCACACCACACAACACAGCCACGCGACGTTACGCTCCCGCCACACCTGACACTAATCTTGGTGGGTGGTCTGATGACATCACTCGCGTCGCAGGAAGCCGGTGGATGCGAGTGGCGGAGGACCGTGATGTGTGGAAGTCGTTGGGGGAGGCCTATGTCCAGCAGTGGACGTCTATCGGTTGATAGATAGATAGATTAGTGGCATATTGATTTCTTATATTTACGCGAATACTACACATTGAAATTAAACTAATTTTACGGATTTTATCGCGTTTATTTTATGTTTTTTTTTTACGTTCCCGACGTTTCGGCTGCTTTACAGCAACCATGGTCACGGGAGGACTGAGGTGGTTGACGTCCTGGTGTCATAGTTAGAAACGGGGTACCCTCATATTTAATTGTTGTTTGTGGTCCGATCTACGCAGAAAGTGCTCACAGTGTCTTGAGGTCTTGCAATGGTACGCTTGGTTTTCGATTTAATAACTGGATCCCAAGTCGGTGGTACGTAAAAGACTCGGTCGGGAACGTAAAAAACATAAAATAAACGCGATAAAATCCGTAAAATTAGTTTCATTTCAATGTTTAGTATTCGCGTAAATATAAGAAATCAATATGCTAATCAAAATACTAATCTATCTATCTATCAGCCGATAGACGTCCACTGCTGGACATAGGCCTCCCCCAATGACTTCCACACATCACGGTCCTCCGCCACTCGCATCCACCGGCTTCCTGCGACGCGTGTGATGCCATCAGTCCACCTTGTGGGGGGCCGTCCTACACTTCGTCTTGCGATTCGTGGTCGCCATTCTAGAACCTTTCTGCCCCAACGGCCATCGGTTCTGCGAGCTATGTGCCCTGCCCACTGCCACTTCAACTTGGAAATTCTTTGAGCTATGTCGGTTACTTCAAGTCCACTAATACTCATTTATTTTGTTTTGTTATATCACACATCATTTGTCCATACCAGGATTCGAACCCTTGCCACAAAGAGCAGGTTCACTACCATAATCACGCTAATCAGATCATATTGTAGTGTTCCTGTCGTAAAAATTTGGTGCAGTTTTTTAATCTAGATTGTCGCTAGACCATGTCCAAACACTATCCCCAAATGTATAGACATTTATAATGGACTAGCTGCGCACCGCGGTGTTACCCGCGATTAAAAATTATGTCCATTTTACCGAAATAAAAAGTAGCCTATTTGCTATTCCAGACTATAAGCAATCTCTGTGCCAAATTTTATATAGATCCGTTCAGCCGTTCTGGCGTGATTGAGTAACAAACATCCATCCATCCAAACTTTCACATTTATAATATTAGTGTGATAGTGTGATTACAATGGCATTATAACGTACTTTTCAGAGGAAAAAGTCCGTTATAACTTTCTATAAATTTTAGGGTAAATATTTTGGTCAACAATTAACGTGTTCACAAGGTAACCTTTCAGCGTCTGCTCGATGGCCTTCAATTTGCCGGCCATGGCGGCCAGCTCGCGCTTGAACGAGACTCGTTCCTTCTCCACTTGCTCCGAAACCGCCCGACTGAACTTGCCCATCATCTAACAACAGACATTATTATCAGGGAGGAATACATTGTCATATTCCTATGTCATAGATCTAGGAATAAGGTCGTCTATCAAAAATCGTGTTTATTAAAAGTGTTTCGTTTATTCTTGGTTGTTCAAATTCAGGTTTGATTCATATGTTTTTTTAACATAATTGATTTAATCAAAAATGTTAAAAAAAACAGGTTTTTTTTCTATTATAAATCAGTCAGTCGTGTTTCATAATTATCTTTGTAGCGTTATGTTACCGCTACAAACAACAAATCAAATAAAGGACTTAAAAATCAACATTTATACTAGCTGCAAAAATTGGCACTGCCCTGTTGAACATAAATAATCTTTGAATTTGGCTGATGCAATAAAAAATCAATTAAAATAAAAACAAACAAACCAACTAGGTGTATGACAAACAAAAGTTTTCTTTGCTTGAATCCCCAAAAAATCACACAATTTTTTTTTATTACAAACATTTGTCGCCAATTTAATAAATTATTATTTTAATTGATAACCCTGGGCTTATCAGCTGCTAATCACAATTGCAGGCAATAATTTTTTTTAATAAAAAAACCCTCTTTTTAATCATTATTTTTTACCAACCCTGGTTAAATAACAAAACTATGATGTCATAGATATGATATACCCTTGAGGGCCCACTCACCTCCTTCTCCTTCCTGTTGAGCCTGTCTTGCAATACCTCTTGCTGTATCTCGAATTGTTTCTTCAATTGTTCCTTTATACGCCTGTTAGCCTCCGCTTGGATTTCTAAGCTCTGGAATATTATAATTTACTGTAGTATCAATAAATATTAAAATAGCTTACTACCTTTGCCCCTACTTTCATAGAAAAGGTGCTTTTGTAATGCCATTTTTAATGCAATAATTTCCATGAATACCGTGAATCCCCAATTTTTCAACCCCAAAAACATACCATACCAGTGAATAATATAGCTTAGCTAATCATATTAGAATTTAAATTTAATCTTTGAAATGTAAGTGCCGTCCTGCCGGTGACCATCGGGCTTACCACAGAAACCACACAACCGATCGATTTTGTTTCGGTTTTCAATTATGCTTAGATGATACATAAAGTTACGGTTTTACCTTCTTCTGGAATTCTTTTTCCTTCTCGAGTCTCTCAAGCTTGATCATGTCCTCGACTTTCGATTCGATGATCGCTCTCTCATCGTGACCTACATATACAGAAAATATCATATGCATTTCTAGAAGTCGACCCGCAAATTGATTTCTTATATTTACGCGAATACTACACATTGAAATAAAACTAATTTTATTGAAATTAAAAAATATCCTAATTTCAATAGGGAAAATGGCTGGGTGCTACCATCGACTTGGGATCCAGTAATGAATATCATTAAATCCAAAACCAAGCGCACCATTGCAAGACCGCAACACACTGTGGGCACTTTCTGCGTAGATCGGCACGCAAGTAACAACTAAATATGAGGGTACCCCGGTTCTAACTATGACACTAGGACGTCAACCACCTCAGTCCTCCCGTGACCATGATTGCTGTAAAGCAGCCGAAACGTCAGGAACCTAAAAAAACATAATATCAGCGCGAGA
Source organism: Pheosia gnoma (assembly GCA_905404115.1). NCBI lineage: Eukaryota > Metazoa > Arthropoda > Insecta > Lepidoptera > Notodontidae > Pheosia > Pheosia gnoma. The sequence goes on from FR989916.1 coordinate 2,602,813, forward strand.
AAATCCGTAAAATTAGTTTTATTTCAATGTCGACCCGCAAGAAAATTTTTAAAATTTATTTTAGTGATATCGCGACGCCGGGACGCTCATTGTAATATCATAGTCTCATTGAAGTAAGTGCTTTTTGTATGTGGCAAAAGATACATGCGGGCAGTGCCAGGGAAATGGTAGCAGTGAAACTTACACTCAATGGCTCTGTTGATCTTCAAATCTCTCAATGTTTGTATCTCTGCAATTTCGTTTTGCAAGTATTGTATCTGAAAACCAAAATGATCTTATAAGTCAAAAGGATAAAGCTAATGCACAGTAACCATTTGTCATACTACATTTTTTTTCCAAATTATTATAGGGAATAATATCATTCCATTATATAAAGGTTGTCTTATTGGCCCCGATCCTCTGTTACGTTTGAAGTAAAATTCCATTGAAATTTGTTTAAAAAACAATACCCCAAACTTAATCAGTATATATGATGTCCATAATAAAACAAAAAATGACTTGACATAAAAGAAAAACAATGTTTTTTGGAGAATAAAACAACATTGACAATTACTTCACTATCTCGAAATATATACTTCACTATCTCGAAATATATACACAAGGCATATATACCTGTTTGAGAGTATATACGAGCAAGAGATCGGTGTCGCCTTTGACGTCCAGCTTCCGCGCGCTCAGGTCCACGCCCGGGAACAGAAGCCGGAGCTGATCTTTATACGCGTTGCGGGCTTCTTCTACCTGGCAAGAGTTAGAATAGTTTTTTATTAATGTAAGCCATTTTAGTCCATCTGACCGAATTCCGGCCGGCCGTCATGGCAACGAATCTCAACAGGGTCTAGCCAACTAAGCAGGAAATATTACAGTGCCTGAGTACGTGTGGCTCCAACCCTGAAGGTAGCTGCCCTTACTGACCCTTCTGAAACTTCTAGCCGGTATCCTTTTGGTGCGACTGTCTGTCTATCCGTGTGTCACTACTGATTATTTTAACTTGGACAGTATAGGGAAATCCGAGTGCATAAGAGATACAGTGAAACAATCTTAGGAATCGTCAGATATATTTTTTTGAGAACAAATCTATGGTCAAGCATGAGCTGTCCATAAAAATGAATAAAATCGACCAATTTTTTTTCATGCGGAAAATAAAAAAAAATCGGTACAGCAGCAGAAGCAAGTAAAATTTTATAAATTTCAAATTTAACATCGTCCGTGATCAAAAACAGCAACATGAGGCTGGTCTCAGTCGGTCCTGCTCAGGCATACATACCTTATTCCAATACTTGTCGCTAAGCACTGACTTCTGGTACTCGTGTTTGTAGGCCTCCTCGGCGGCGCTGAGGTCAGCGCGGAACTGCTTCAGGTAACGTACGGTGGCGGCCACGCTCTCTGGCGGAGCCTGCACTCCAGCCTTTATCATGCGGTCCAGGGTCTCTGCGGGACAGTGGCGAAGGCTGAATATTCGTATAAGGGAAGCCGAAAAAAAAACCTTAGCCGTGAGTGTACAAAAAACTATACTCAATGTGTTCTAGATATCCCATACATAAAAATAAATCGACGGACTTAGTCGCATAAGGGTTCCGTTTTTAACCATTTGACACTAACAAGTTGCAAATTAACATTGTTTTTCTTACTTCCAGAAGCGGATCGGAACATGACTTTTACTGAGAAGATCCGGCAAGAATCTCAGCAGGATGACTTTTTTTTTAAGCATCAATTTCTGTTATTATATTATTAAAATGTATACAGAGCCTGATTTTGAGTCACGTTGAATATTTACCAATAGCACATTTAGCTTTCGCCGCAGCTTCGCTAGCTTTCTTCACAGTGGTATCTCGTTCCGTCTGTGCTCCCTGCAACGCTGTAAAGTTGTTCTTGTCTAAGTCGCCCACACTCGACTCCACTATCTGTTAAATAAATAATATTATTAATAAAAAAATGCTGATGATTATATTATGAGGCGTAACAAGTATGATAGTTGGCTAAAATGGCACTATTGTGTAGCTGATTGCCAGCCTAAAAAAAATAATAAAGAAAGTATAATATAATTGATAGAACTAGGCGATACTTGGCGGAAAGCCATTGTTAAACAAATGGGGGAACCCACCACTGACCCTCGGCTTGTCAATTTTTCCAATTATAAACCAAACAAGTTTGAATTATAATTAAAGAAGCCAGCAACACCGAACTCCTAAGATATTAGTCGAGAACCTATCTATCACGAGTGACGGGACGGTTGTTGGTTTCTTTAATTATCGCTCAAACTTGTTTGGTTTATAATTGGAAAAGTTGACAAGCCGAGAGTCAGTGGTGGGTTCCTCTTCCCCCATTTGTTTAAGGTGGAAGCTCAGGGTCAAGGCGCGAAATTCAAAATGTCAAAAGATGTCCAAATTTTTCGTAAAAAAATAAAAACCATTGACATTTTGAATTTCGCGCCCTGACCCTGAGCTTCCCCCTTAAAAAGTATAATAGCGACTTTGGTAATCGTCGTCGTATCAAGTACGTTCTTACCCTGTACAAAGCCTTGTTGTAATTGATGCAGTGTTGCTTCGCCTTCTTGTAGTTGTCAATGGCCAGCTTTGTGTTCTCGTGCATATCGTGCTCAAGCTCTACCATGTCTTTGGTTATTTTCACCGAGGGCGGCGGGTGCGGCTCGCACTTTTCCGTTTGGACCATGGTCGCTGTGGAATAGGAGACGATGAAACAATATTTGCGCTTACTACAAATGGTTTTAAGCCACATGAACATATGTGAAGGGGGTAAACTGAAGGTCGTCACTGGGGGTGGCAATATTTTTTTTTTTTTTTAAAGATTCAAAGTTTACCGCGCCATCCCTCAAGACTGGGAGAAAGATTCGGTAGGTACAGAAGTTAGTTCTAAAAAACTCCATCATTAGATACTTGAAATACCAAGTTTTTTAAAAGCATCTACAACTTTACTGATAGTGGTAGCGGCATTCATTTTATAAAAATGATCAGAGGTACTTTAAACAAGTATAAAACAATTTACTAACTCGCAAATACAGTATTATTTTTAGCGGATTGCCAACCTAAAAAAGAGCAAAAAAGACTAACCTGGTGTTTCAACTTCGGGTGTTTCTAACTTTTTCTCTTCTGTATACAACGGTTCAAATTTCGTGGGCGGCACTGTTAGATAAACACAGTTGGTTTGTTAGCATATATACAAGCTATGGTATAGCAATATTATGAAGGTGTTATGCTTATTAGTCAATGCAAATATCACTCACATATCAACATCTTTAACAACAATATGTGGAGAGTTAGAAATCCAACCACACAGAGAGGAGCGTTCCGTGTTGTTCTTTGTGGAACTAGCACAGAACGTTCTCCAATATTTCGACTCTAAATGTTCTTATGTGTTTTGACTCAGAAACTCGAATGAGAGCTCTCTGTCCGTTTGGTGCTCTAAGGGCCGAATCAAAGCGGGCTTTATTTTTTTCCGGGCGGCACGGCTCAAGGCACTTACGTTCGTTTGCATACACTAACAAATGGCCCACCTATGATTCGTCCCTTAAACTGCGAGTTGTACTTTATTATTAAGATTAATGAGGTCAAATTTGTTTATCCCAATGTATCTGGTTAATATACATGTATGTTAGAAGATGATAACAGTACAGACAGACTCACATTCGTATTCTTTCTTTGCGTACGATTTCACAGCGTCTAGTTCTATGTCCTGTTCTGATCTAGGCAAAATTTCTGGTGGAGTAACACCTTCCTGTGAATTAAATATCATCTTCTGTCAACACATTCGCTGCTAAATACGGAAATACATGTCAAATTTGAGGTTTGCTTTAAAACGTGTCATTTAAAAAGTTGCAAAGTATGAACATCATGACAAAATTCTAGACTATACTGATGAACTACTGGACCAATTTTAACAGAGTTTACTACAATAATATGTATTAGCGAATAACCATAGGCTAGTCTATGGTTATTTGGTTGAATTCCAAGATAGCTTACATGTATATCACTACACTATGACTATTAAAGGATGCATTGCAAACAAGCCACGGGGACAAATTCTAGTAATGTGAAATATAACAAACAAATTAGCATGTAACACTACTTGACCTTTACAATAAATTAATTAGCAAAATGGATAATGTCATTTTCAATAATGTGTATCAATGCCTTTGATATTAGGACGAACCATATACTATCAGGTGCTCCGATGTCCACCTCTGCCTATTATAGCAATTTGAATAGGGCCATAATACACATTGAATAAGAATTAACTTTGTGAAATCACAAAAAAAAATGTTACCAACCTTTCCGAACATAAAGTGACTGAGCCAAGTACTTGTTCTGTTAAACTTGCCGACTGCAGTCTTCCAGTAAGTGGTGTTCTCCTGGTACACTAGCGCTACAAAGTCGTTAGCCCAGGGAACATTTGACTCAAGCCAATTGCGTGCATCTGGACTGTTTCTGTAACGAATTATAATTTGTTACTTACAATTTCATATGTGAGGACTTTAGTTATTTAGCTTTCTTGGGAAATCATTTATTAACTAAGCTATGCTTGTATTATGGGTACCGTACATGGGACTATGGGCAATCCCATCCAGCATGCATTGACTTTTATAGATATAAATGTCCATGATTTGGGTACAAAAATCATACTAATCACACAAAGTTCTGAATTTGAAGTTTGATAGGACCTTCATTTCATAAAGCAGGCTCACTACAGACTGTGCTAATCAGGTGGACAAACAAAACAATAATAACATACTTTGCATAAACTACAGCAGCTCCAGTGAGCACAGTGGCACCAACCACCCCCCAGAAGAACTTGTGCTTGTTGGGCGCGGCGCGCGGCGTCGCCGGACACTTGTCCTTCTCGTACTGCGCGTACCGCCGCCGCGGCGCGCGCATCACGATCAGCGCTGAACATGACCCATCGCCAACTTGCCGCCTCACCTGGAATATATATTGTCGGTGATCTGTTATCGAAATTTGAATTGTTTTAGTATTTTTCACACAGTTTTAGTCTTTTATCCAACAACCTATATTGGATTGCAGTTCTACACTGATATTGTATAATAGAATGGTTTGCAAATATTTCAAACTCGTTATTACTTATCGCGCTAAATATGACCACAGCCTTAGCAAGTTTCTAGGTTATTTACGATTATGACGTCTAAAGATTGTTATGTAAGGATCAATAACAACAAGATCTAGGTGTATGTTATGAATAACAATACATAAGCAAAGTATTAACTAAACGGTTTCAATAAATGATAACTCCAAATACTTTTCCTGTAAGTGGAAAAGTGTAATCAAAACAGAAAAGTGACAACAATCAGTGAAATAATTTTACAATGGTCTGGGTGAGAAATTCTTTAGTATGGTGAAGGATTAAGTAAAATTTGCTTGTACATACCAAAATTAAATTGGCATTGGTTACATGGTTTGTAAATCTATACATTTTTCGGCACGAATCTCTTTCCACTTGGGCCTCAGGCTGTCAAAATTCAGAGACTAAAGAGCACTAACTAGTGACCATCGAGAATATATTTGTTTTCTATAGGGATTTTTAACATTATTTAAAATAATTAAAATATCATATACTTAGTCGATCAAGCCTGAAACAATGGATAAAATATTTTTCGAACAAAAAAGTAAGGATACCTACTATTACTAATGAATAGATTTATATAATAACTCATAGATTGGTTATAAAATAGTAATATAAGTTTTATAAAATGTAGTTATAATCATTTATTGAAGAAATTCTCAAAATTCTCTCATACGAGAAATTCTCTATATTCGAAGGCAAGGGACAATTAATCGACTAACAATTTAGTATATCGATTCGTCAAATTTGACAGCTAAATAAAAAAGAAGATTAGACTAACTAAACTACAACACTAACTTACCAAAAAAACGACGACGAACGAAAATAAATGTTGTAAAAGATGTTTCGCTGTGCAATTTCTGGTAAATTTTATGTTTGTACTCACTTAACCAGTACCCACGTTCCATTTAGTGGTCTGTGTGTTTGATAGTTTACAAAACCATTTGTATTTTTTTTACTGTGAGGCTATTCGGTTTGTTTGTGACGCTTTGTTTAGAGGTTATTTTTTCTTTTTCAGCTGTTCGCAGTACTATACGGCCACTGGCAGTGCCGTATTTCAATACTGCCAGGATCATTTCTAATGATTTGAGTAGCTTTTCAACAATTAAAAATGTAACTGGGTCAACGTTCAATACGGTTCTCATAAATAACCCACTATGGAACAACAAACAAATTTTGGATATATCGAGCCGAATAATTATTACTCCAGTCAGGTCCGTAACAAAATTAAGTCTAAAAAGTGGAAAAAGGAAAACTGTGAAGACGGCAACACGGAGATTCTTCAGATTGCACTGGGGTGGTTGGATTAGACCAAAAGTTGGTAGACATAAGAAAATGTGGAAGAAATCGTCAGCCCAGAAAAGACGTCTACGCCAACACGTCTTCTGTAATGCTAAACAAAATACAATGTTGGACAAGATGATGACCAAGTTCTGGAAGAAACCAAAGTATTATGTTGACGACCCATACTCACCATACCATACAAGAGAAGAATTTGCATACACTAGAACAAAACCTGTTGTTAGACATTGATCCAAATAGTATACAATGTAGAAGTTAATTGTTAGGTAGTTGGCATGATTACATATGAAAGATAATATTTATTAGAAAAAACCATTAAGACCTGCAAAACACCATAATGTGTGGGTTTCAGAGCACTCTAACAAACAGTGGTTAGTCAGAATCGCATATATTTAATAGAAAAAATGAATGTTGAACTCCCACACTACACGGTCATAAAACCTAGATAAACAATAAATGTATCTTCCCTAATAAAAAAAACTGGAAATGTTGTCTATGCTGCTAAGTCATAAATTTTCCAGAAACTTAGGTACCTACTTTGATTTGAATACTTAAATAAAAACATTTTGCCAGTTATCACTATTATTTTATTTCACACCTACTTCTTATATTTACTCAAATACTACATGTTGAAATAAAACTAATTTTTCGGATTTTATCGCGTTGATTTTATGTTTTTACGTTCTCGACGTTTCGGCTGCTTTCCCGTGACCATGGTTGCTGTAAAGCAGCCGAAACGTCGGGAACGTAAAAACATAAAATAAACGCGATAAAATCTGAAAATTAGTGTTATTTCAATCATTTCGGCCGTATTCTGTCAAATCCCACAAAATATAAGACGCCTCTACAGCGAATGATTGATAATCGTGACCGAAATACTCAAGTTTTTGAATGTAATTCTTAATATACTTACTGGCCGAATATCTTGCCAAATAAGTCATTTGTTTATATTGTAACGAGTTTGAAGAGGTCACACCCTCTAGGCCGAGGCGTTCTTCTTCCATTCAATATATTTTTCTCTGACCAAATTGATTTCGTATATCTTAGTGTAATAGAATAGCATACCTGCGCCACCACATAATAATTCACTGACGATATAAGTATCTAGGTGCCAATTGTAAGTACTAGGAGACAGCACCAGGCACTCTCCCTTCCATACGCCAGATATTCTAGACCAGTCCTCCATTCTGGTCTTCTGCGGATTGGTAGACAGATACCGGCAGTTGATAGCCACCAGAACATTACGTCTAAGCGAAGAACCATCTTGTACCTATCGAAGAATCAGATGATGTTATCTTATTTTGATAGTGTGTAGAACAATTAATTGACAATTTGATAAAGCAATGTTTGCTTAGCGTGGCCTATGTCACTAGACCTAGACTAGACTTATGACACAATTAATATGCACTCGAAGTTGGTGTTCATGTCAAAACTGTTAAATAAAAAGCATTTATTTGTATACCAAATGAATAATTTATTAATACAAAAGAATGTCTAAAACATTTTTATATACATATACAAAATACCTAAGGCACATCATTTGCGTACCGTGTATTACCCGAAGTTAGAGGAGGCTTACTTCCAATAGCTATTTACCATCTTATGCTTATTAAATAATTATTAGTTTAAAATAAGTATTAAATTATTTATCAGTCAGTATAAATAAATATATACCTAGTTCGTAAATAATTCCTAAATAAGTATTACCTATTTAGATTGTTCTAAAATTGACTTATTATACCTATACTTGATTAATATTTTCAATTTTATGTAAAAAATACACATTACACTGAATGAAACATTGGGACAAAAATATATTAAAAAAATGATTTTTCTCTCAGAAACCAGGAGGACTATTAAGAACTCTCATTTCCAAGCAGTTAACCTCCTAGCCTAGGACTGTTGTCATTTGTATCATTAACGAAATCAGTTCCCGCCATTGTCTCGGGGTCTGTATTGTAATATTGTTACCGACAACTTTTGCAAAGAGATACTTACTAGTTTATTTATTCCTAACTAGTTATCCCGGCGAACTTCATGCCGCCTCAGAATCAAATAATATTGGTGATTTTTTCCCATGTTTTAATAGTTACTCTGTTATTCGGGGCGGAGACAAATTAAAAAAAAAACATAAATAATAAAAATCGGCCACCCATTCTTGAGTTTATAAATGGTGTAACTGACACAACTGTGTCTTATGTATATATAGATAAATAAACCAAACTTATGTATTATTGATTTTAAATATAAAATTGGTAGGCAGTTCAGTATACTGCCTGGAAATAGAGAGTTTGTAATACGCCCCCTGACAGACCTTGTACTTACATGCTATCTGTCAGATAAGTATACACTGTAGCAGCCATAAAAAACTAAACAATTGAACTGACGAACGATAACCCCTAACAGTTCCACTAACTTTGTACAATTATGGCGAAAACTAGCGGTCTTACTATTCTAAAAAGTTTGGCTTTTAGTATAGCAAAGGCTGCACTTAAGAAATAACACTTTTTATTAATTCTAAAGTTCATTTTTAGAGGTTAAACCAATCGGGGAAGAGGAACCCACCACTGACCCTCAGCTTGTTAACTTTTCCAATTGTAAACCAAACAAGTTATTCGATAATTTAAAAAGCCAACAACACCGAACTCCTCTAAGATGTCAGTCGAGAAATCGTCTGTCACGAGTGTTGGGACCCCAATGAATATGCAATTCTCCGCGAAACGATGCGAATCTAGAAAAGTATTTTTAGACGTTATTTTTCTAGAATCTAGTTTTTCTATGTATCAATCGTATAAGCACCCAATTTGCTCGTACATTCAAATGCAATTAATCCCAGGCATCTTTAATTTGTCAAGTCTTTTGTACACTTCTAACATGGTGGGTCGTTCACGTCTCATGAATTTGGTGCAGTGTAATCCTATGTCTATAAATTCACGGCACAGGGCTGGGTTCGAACTGTGGGTGTTTCGGAGCACTGGGTCTTCTAGTAATGCTGTAAATGAAGGTATTTAACACTGGTATGTATTCATGAAAGATTCAAAGTTAAATCAAGGGAAGTAGGGATATTATCGAAGTCTCGGTAGGATGTTACACCAAAAACAACAGGACCCAGTATTGATCCTTGACGCACATCCATATTGCAGAAGATGCGAGGTAGCTATATCCCTACGGTAGCAATTCTAGCGATGGTCTTCCATCCTGGTTCCCCCATATATCTAAAAATACTAATACCAAAAATCACCAAGGGCCCAATGATAATCCTTGAGGTGCAACCATGTCGCAGGTAGGGCGAACTTTGTGAGATACTCGCCCATATCAACATTGGTCCTGATGTGGAACAACAGCAGAGAGCCCCTTATGAGTTCTGCAGACAGCTAACATCTGACATCGAAAACAACACAGGACCCAGAATAGACCCTTGGGGTACACCTATTTTTACTTGCATTGCGAGGTATTTTACTCACCTATATCAACATTATTTCTGCTCTGCTCGTACATATAGACGCTCAGCAACTGGACGGACCGGCCGCGGTCCAGGGCTGGCAGTGCGGTGGCCATCTCCTCCATCACTACGCCGTAGCTATAAACATCCACCGCGGGGGACAGACAGCGGGAGCGGAGGTACTCGTCAGGCAGGTACGGCCCGGTACCGTATACTCTGAAGGACAAATTCATTGGTAACACGAGTGTTTTTGTAACCCTGCGGCTAATCTTTATCGAAACAAGATGGCACCGCATGAATTAGTAAAAATCAAAAGGAAAGAAGTTATTTTAAAAGTTAATGTTGAGTATGGACATAGAATATAATATTCCGATCTGATGTTATATATTCTTTTTTTTTATACATTATAGGAGAGTATTTGGTCTCGATCTCACCTGATGGTAAGTGACGATGAGATCTACGATGGAGCATACTTGCCTAGGTAGGAAATCACAAATAGTAAGCTCTATTATCCCTTAGTGCTATAGGCTATGTGTGATCGAGGTACTGCGAACGGAGCCATGGCCAGGAGCCAGCAAAACATAGAGATGTATAGATACAAACTTTGGCCTTCTTAAGCAGGGCATGTGAGAGCAAAATCTCGCACAAGCATTTGAGCCTCTCTGTACATAAATATATATGTGACATTTCGTTAGTTTGGAAACGCAGAGAAAATAAAAGCCTTCCAATGCGATTCCTCTCGAGATTATACTTTGAGTTCTTACCTAGAAACTTTCATATGTGTTCTTTCTTCTCTATCGGGTGCTTTTCTGGCCAATCCGAAGTCTCCGATCTTGGGCATCGAACACTGGTCGAGAAGTATGTTGGCCGGCTTTATATCCCCGTGAATGAGTGGCGTGCCGGCCATGTTGTGAAGGAACTGTAGACCTCTGGGAAACGAACAAATGCATGAAGAAGGTTACCGTAGTTTAAGAAAAAAATACTGGTTATATCGTTTCGCTTTTCGTCTCCACAATCTGTGCCTTAAATCAATTTAATTTAAATGAATTCTGCAATCATCACATTACAATTCTATTTTGGATCCTGCTCCAATGACAATTAATAAAACTACACTATAACTGAAGGAAAACATCGTGTGGAAACGTACACGTCTGTCGAAAGCTGTGTGAAGTTCACCAACCAGTACTGGGCCAGCGTGGTGGACTACACACACAACCTAAATCTCGCGGTATAATGCCAATAGGATCACCTCCTATCACATTCGGACCAAATATTTTGACGACCCGATTGTCACAGTTGGTACTAACCCCGTCCCCTGGTCCAGAGTTTATGTCAAGAGCCCGAATGTTTGTACCCGCGTGATGGAATATTGATATCTATATAATTAATGCTGAAATCGCCTAAGTCCATTGTACGCTACCCATAGCTCATTCGTTGCTCTGATTGGCTGGGTACAGTTAGTGAGTTGAGTTCGTTTGGCGATATTAATTTATTAAGGTTTTGTTTACCTGGCAACCCCGTGCGCGATCAAGTACCGCTGGGCCCACACTAGTGGCGGGTGATTCGTTCTGCACGTGAGCCTTTGCGCCAAGGAACCCCCGCACATTAGCTGGTACACCAGACACTCTTCTGGACCTAGACACACGCACTACAGACTCATTCTGCTTCTTCGTCGTTACACTCATGAAGGGGACTATTAATAGTATATTAAAATTGGTCGGTCCAACGCACTGGTGAGACGGACTCATACATAACATAACTACAGGGTGAGTCAAAGATGGAGGAAATACAGTTACAATTTAATAAAAATCAGTGAAAGCCAAGTTGGTAGAACGCTTGCCTTGCAAGTTGCAATCCCGCCTCGCACAAGACTTCCTAGAATTCATATGTACATCTCATTATCAAACACGATTATCACTTGTTAAACGTTGAAGAAAAACATCCTGAGGAAACCTGCATGTATAAGAGAACCTCCGTCCAGTTCTCGAAAGACGTGCTACGTTCGCTCACTCGCAATAGGCCAGCGTTGAGGACTATCGTCTACATCGTTCTTTAATTAAGGGGAGGCCCGTGCCCAGTAGTGAAACATTAAAAAAGGGCTATAGAAAAACCTACCTCCGAGACTGTACCCATACAGCGGCAATATGTTGTCATGTCTGTACTGGTTGAGCGCCATCTCTCGGATCAACTCCCTGTATCTACCGTCGTTGTCCCGCAACCGCTTCACCGCCACTGGCAGATGTTTCCACTCACCTAAAAATGTCCAAGTCCCCTTGACATATGCACGCCGGTAAAATTATGTAAGTATTGACCACCGATTTGAAACGATGCGATGTTTGGAAGAACAAGAAAATTGGCCAAGGATAATTCTCTTTTCAACTCCTTCTATTTTTCTATCGATAAATTTCGTTGCGGGTTCCAAGACTTTCCCTCGGGACTCGCCGAGGGTCGAACATCGGCGTCGTCGTTGGTCACTTATGTGGATTCTGGCTTACAGGAGTAACGATGGTGGGAGTGTGGCGGGCTAAGACCCAAAAAAAAAAACCATGTCGTAAAAAGGCGGAGTGCCATAGAACCGTACCTTTGAACACCTGTCCGAAACCTCCTTTACCCAATAAGTTGTTCTCATTCCAGTTGTCCGTGGCCTCCATGAGCTCCTGGTAGCTGAGCTTGGGTATCGCGGACACGTTCTTCATTATCTCATCATCGCCGTTGTCACTTTGTGTTGATGTCGTATTCTGTGACGATGGGAGAATTATAACAAACTCATATGGTCATATAGATGTAGATGTTCATGATCATCAGCGCAGAAGGCAGGACCACTAAATAACTGAGCTAATCAGGTCGTCAAGCATTATCTATGTTATAGAGAATGCTAGACAATAGAACTACTATATGGGCTTAGGATAGGTATGTATACCTCTAAGCCCCTTAGAATTACAACCAAAATGATAGTACATATAATACATGGGAACCAACTGCGTCAACCAACAACGTCATCATTAACGAATCATTGTAGGTTGTAACCCAACGTTTGTATGTTAATAAATACTGATAATTCACCTACCTTACGGCGCTATAAGGAATGCTCACCTTACTCATATCCGAGCTTGACTCATCGGCTGGCGTCTTACCGTTTTGCACCTTACTGGTTGAAGGTAACTGGCAGCCCTAAAATTCAATTTAAAAAAAACAGTTCTTTTTTCATCTGATTTCATCCGTTGTTGGGCAAAGGCCGTAAGGTGATTTTTAAATACAATATTTTTTTCTATTTTTTTAAAGGCGTCGCATCATCGCTCTAGTGACGTCCCGAAGTCGATGTACTCAGAACACTCGGATGAAAATTTACATAAATGTGAATATTAAAAAAATAAAAAATACTTGGCAAGTACCTTTAATCAACCTAAAAAAAACATTTACCTTTTCAATTAATACGACTGGTACGGGAATGGATCCAAAGTTGCTGTCGCTCTTATTTAGTTCTTTATCTGTAAATAAATAGGTACTTATTTAAAATCTACATTTATATAACAAAGTCCTGTTAGTTATACAATAATCTATAACTCAAGAACCTGGTCGGCCGATTTTGAAGACCCTTAATTTTTGAATTTGCCCCGAATAGCAGAATAACTATTAAGACAGGGAAAAAAATCTCTCTCTTTTAAAAAAAATCTCATTCATTTGATTATTTGATTCTGAGGCGGAACGAAGTTCGCCGAGACAGCTAGTATGTTGGTTATAGTGCGAATATGGTCTTTAGGGATTTATTTTTTAAAAGATGTCGGGAAAATTTAAAAAAACTGTAATCATTTTACTCGATAGGAATTTGGGCAGAAACCATCGGTCGTACGAGGTCGTTGAATACAAACAAATATGTGCTTATATGACTATTAATCAGGGGCGTATCAATATTATTAGTTTAGAAGTTTAGATTTTTTTTCTGAAAAATAGGTAAAATTACACAAAAATTGTCCCCCAAATGGATTTGCTCCTGCTATTGCTATTATTGTAATAGGTATTGTATTGCTGAAAAAGGACTGTCTGTGCCATTTAAAAATAATCGTCCAATACGCTATTAGCAAAAATCCAAATCTAAATGAGGTGTTTTACAAACTTAGTATTTTTATGCAGAAAACGTTGACGTAGGTAAGTACGCCTGATTGTAATGAGAAATATCTATACATCAGGTAAGTCCCTACCTAATGTGGGATAATAGGCTAACTCATTTTTCACCCTGGAAAGCCCAGGCGGCCATACCGCGGACAAATTCTAATTAAAACCATTTTTTTTTCCTGAAAATCATTGTTCTCTTAATATAGGATACCTACTTAAATGATATAGTCAGCGGTAAATACCCAGTAGGAATAGTATAATAGTTAGTGGGTCATTCAGTATACATACCGAGATGTGACTAGGACCTTAGATCTATCCCACTAATATTATACATGTGAAAGTTTGGATGGATGGATGTTTGTTACTTAATCACGCCAGAACGGCTGAACGGAACTGGATTAAATTTGGCACAGAGATAGATTATAGACTGGAATAGCACATAGGCTACTTTTTATCCCGGTAATATGTATGGTTCCCGTGGGATAGATTTGTTTTAATTTTTCATAGAGCAAAGGATCGACATGATTTTTTGTTTAGTTAGTGGTAGTTTCGGAGTCAGAAAATGGCATAGGTTAATTTTTATCCTATTGGATAGTATACAGGAACCGTGCATTTGCAAAAGGACATAGAGGAAAAGGACATACTTTTTAACCGCGGGTAACACCGCGGGGCGCAGCTAGTATGTAATATTGTAGAGGTAAGGTTTGTGAGTTTGGATGCAGGAGTGATCTCTGGATTAATAATAACACAGACTTGTTTAGAAGTTCAGACGTGACGTTGCTACTAGCAAAGTGAAGCCACTTTTTCAATGCATATGTAGTGGTAAATATTAACACACATGTGTGCGTGAGCGCGTGTGTTTACATGATACCAGAGTTTTTTTTAGGCTTTACTTGTAGCGCACGCCGTGTTTTGTCTGAATATTCCAACTAGTCTGTGTAATATTATCGCCAGACGAACACAGCAACTGTACGGTCCCAAACTAAGCAACACTATATTATGCGTACTGTAAAATGTACTCGGAACAATCCCAGTAGGTAGTATAATCTATATAATAAAAATGGAATGTTGTTCGTTGGTACGAGTACGACTAAACCAGCCTTTCCCAAATTGGGCGATAACGCCCCTTGTGGGCGCTGCAGGCCTAAAGGGACCTAAAGAGACCCAGAAAAAAAACTGGGGGCGTTGTGTAGAGACTTACAATAATTAATTTTATTTTGAAGTTATAGTGGTTTTTAAGTAGCTGAAAAAATGGGGGCGCTAAAAAATAATTCATTCTCAAAGTGGGCAGTAGTAAATAAGTTTGGGAACCTCTGGACTAAACGGATTTGGATAATTTTGGTTTATGGTCTTAATAGACCGATCAGGATTTTAGGGAAAAAAAAAAGTTATTTGTGAAGTATGAAAATTCGAAAAAAAATTAAAGTGCTATTTTGACAGCACAACATCTGCCATAGGTACTATTAGGTAATACTAGCTGTTCAGTCGACCTTCGTGCCGCTTCAGAATCAAATGTATCAGCTTTATTATTATTTTCTTGTGATTTCTCCCATGTTTTAATAGTTATTCTGCTATTTGGGGTAAATAGAAAAAAAAAATGGACCACCCCTTCTTGAGTTATAAATGGTATAACTAACACAACTTTATTTTATATATAAGATTAAAAGGAGGTAAAGTTTGGGTATGTATTTCTCCAATTTAAAATTCAATTTTTTTTTTGTAAAATGGAAATTTACACAACATCTTCATTGTCAATTGTGACTTACCATTTATAGTAGCTGCATTACTTTTCCCTTTCAAACTGTTTGAGTTTTTATGTTTATTTAGTAGCTTGTGGAAATTGTTGTTTACCACCGGCGTGAGACATTGCAATGCTGGTAGATGCTTCATTCGGTACAACAGTATAAACAACTCTTCAACCTTGTGGTTCAGCTGGCCCCATCTCATGAAGAGCTGGTTCGTCGGGGACATTGTGAGCCGACGGGCTGTTTGTTCTATTTCCTATGAATTTAAAAAAGGAAAGTGTATGTTAGTTACACCCGCACTAATTACTATTTTCAGTTTTTTGTTTTTAATCATTGTTTTACAAAGTTGTGTCCAACAAAAGTAAACAAAATATATTTACTATAAGTTTTTCTTTTAAATAATGTAAGCACTTTTTGTTATTATGATTTTAATTGTACCTATCATAAAATTGTTTAATATTATCAGTTTTAACATTAACATTGTATGGTAGGTTTTATAATAGATTTAAATGACTTAAACATAAAAAAAATACTGAAAAGTTGCACTCAAATAAAGGGATCAATAGATAATTTAAAAAGGTGGTGATTTTATTACTTCTGACTGACTATTTCATATTAAAATAAAAATTTATTAAAATCAATGATTTTCGTAAAAATCATAATTTATATAAAATGGTTGAAAACTATCAACCCTGGAAGTATGCACTTAGTTATTTGTGCAAAACTGTGAGCAAAAGGAATTCAGTAAATACCATAAAACCTAACAGTCATGCATTCATTAAAAATTACTTAAAAAAAATATATATACTATTCAACTTGAGAGTACACATAAAATTAGCCAGAAAAGTAAACATCAAATTCAATACCTACTAAATATGTAGTTACTTATATTTTCACAGAATGTGTAAGGAGTTTTGTATAACAATTAACACTACAACATACCCCATATAATAAAAACCCACAATACCAACCACCATAGAGCTGCCCCCTTTTCTTTATAGGTATAATTTATAATAATTATTATACCCAACCATAAACATAAACTGGTTTCTATTGACACATGACCCCGCCAGCTACATGTATATGTTATCATTTAAAATAACCCGGAAAATCCTAGTATTGACGTTCAGCATGTATGAAGATGTTCGTTTTTACAAATTGGAAATACCCAAATCTTACGTAGTAAGATAGATGCAATAAAGCGTAGGTACTAACATTTACGTCAAACGGCGAATATTTCATCTGGTGGCCGGCCAGCTCCTTCCAATAGTCCTCATTATCTAAAAGCCTACATAGCTCCTTGTTTATCTCAAATGGAAGCTCGTAAATATACATTTTTCACAAAAAGTTTTTCACGTAAAAAACACACTAAATACAAGATTAACACATTCTCCTAGTATAAACACCAGTTGAAGACTATTTATTTGTTTGGTGACTGACATTGACGGCTTGTGCAAACTGTCAGCTGTTACTGAGACTGACAGGTGTCAGTTCTTATTTGTCAAAATGATTCATATTTCTTCGTTCGGAAATGTGTAAAATTATCTCTATTGGGTACAAGCACAACTTTGAAGCATAATATTATTCATATGCACATATAGGAAAATAGAACACGCAACATGCAGCGTATTAAAGCTTGCGGCTCAGGGCCGAAGACCCCACACTTGGCCACAAGGAACTACTGTCGACCAGCTGATGAACCATTTATATCATTTCTGCGTCAAGAGTGCCGGCTATTTCCCTTGCCTGACTGCTCTGATCGTCATCATCCGTTGTACTCTTACGACCGCTGACTTAGATGCTGGCAAATTGTAAGAGACGCTAGGTGTTGTATGTACAGTACGTGACGAATGTAAGAGGGTGGTATGTCTCTCGTACCCTGGAGCATGGGAAGTGGCTTGTGAGCGAGCGATGCTGTAAGTGAACAATCGCTTACCCGCTCCCTTACATGTGAAAATACGGGAGGAGAAGCATAATTTACCCACTAATTTGTTTAAGCTATTATAAAAATCTGTTACAATTCAGTTTACACTTTGTCATTAACCTACTTACCTACATATAGCGTGCTTAAATGTGTGTATGTACCTACGTAAGCACAAAATTACGTAGGTGTCATGATAAATCCTAGGTAGATAGAGGTACCTACCCAGTTACAGTAATTCATATCTTGTTGCGGTGAATCAATGAAACCACGTAATACTAGAAGCTTTGTGCTAGAAATGCATGTACTAGTTATGTACAAGAGATCTTAGCATGTTGGTAAAAACGTCCTATATATCGACGCCTGATTTGGTCGGATGTTAGATTGATGACCGAATGCTTAGCGCTAGAGCTACTTGCGAGAAGCCTTAAAAATATGAAATGGTGTTATGCATATATAGATAAATTAACTACCTAAACATTATTATTCGAACCATAACTCAGGTAGGTAGTTGTCTACCTAGATAGTTTCTTAGTTAGTAGGTACCTTCTACAATAATCATCACGATCCACTAGTACCAGAAGGCATGATCAAATATATCCTAAACACCAATAGAACAGATGGAACATCCAGATAGTTTCCTATTCCAATTTGTTGCCTGCGGTTAAAATAATATCTTTCTATAAAAATATACTTACCACCGTAATAATTATAACAATGCTGCAATACAATAGATTATACAAAATTATATTTGTAAGTAATTAATTAATACAAAAGCGGACCTTGGTTGAGGAAAGAGGCCACCTCTCCGCAAACACAGTGAAATATTTGTACAAATGTGCCAACGTTACGTAGGTATAGGTACTGCACACACATACTTATTAATCGATGATTTGAATTTTAACTAACGAGTGACCCGAATATTTTATATCATTACAACGCATTGTTATATATGAGAGTAATTAACAACGAGTTTTGGCTGGCCCGACGTGGATTTTAACCTCTTTGCAAGCATACTCCTACTTTTATAGAACTCCTTATGATTCAATAACAAATATGTAGCTCTATAAAATGTATCGGGCGCTTTAGAATTTTTAATGCTGGTAATGTTGGTTTTTTATTTTCTAAATTCACAATTCCAATCGTGGATTTATTTCAAGAGTACATCAGTTAAGCTCCGGCCTCGTCTCACGTTGAAGTAGATTGTGAATTGTGCAAAATGTATGCAGGCGCTTTCCAGCACTAACCGAACTGTAAGGGCGACAGAATAGGTCCGACGGGTTTAAGCATTGAAGCGCATTGAGGCGAGCTTTTAATAGCGCTATTTTCTAACTGCTTGAGTCCTTAAACTTTTCTGTAAACCGTTACAGAAAAGTTTAAGTTGTTTTTGAGTATTCGGTGCATGGTTAGGTAGTAAGCTATAGATGTTTTGAGTACTATGAGATCCCCATAGGTATATCTTGTCTCCTTTTGGGATAAGTACGGGTACGCCATTACATACTTATTGATGGTGTTTAGAACCATGCAATGTAGGTACCACTGTGAGTTACACTTACGCAGGAATTAGAACAAATATAGGAGACACTTGAACACACACGAAACCACACGGTCGCAGGGCTGTACTTGAATAGTTTTTATCGTAATTTTGATCATTTATAGGTAATACGATGGTCTAAGACAGTGATTTCTCCCACGTGGTTTAAGGATCATCTAAAATATAACTTATGTCTGAACCAAATTCCATTGAAAAGAAATCAGCAGTTTTTGCAAGTTTTTCAGTCAAACTAACAAAGACAACAACCTTTCATATCAATTACTAATAGGTATCAGTAGGAAGTTCACAAGGTGTAGGTATCGACTATCCTAACGGTGAAACTGCTTCAAAGTCGAACAAGAGGTCTTAGCTAACTTCTATTCCTATCTAGAAGACCGCTGCTATCACACTGTGAAGCGACACCTTTTGTAGTAGTTGTTGCCTACAGCAAAAAATACCTGCACAACCTCAATTTTCGGGCTCACCAAATGTTGAATACAGCCCTGTGCACCCAAGGCTGCATGACATCGTTCACAAGACCTACATTGTAGAACTGTAGCGGACTTCCAGCTCAGTCTTCGTCCGACCACCTCCTTACACAGGTCGCTGTACTGTTGGTGGGATATTGTGGAGGCAACGCGAGGGAGGTAAGAATATTTTATTAATCCTATAATATTGGACCCTATAGGGAACAAGAAGTAGCAGGGCTAATCCACCATACTTATTCAGTGCGGATTATAACTGCTGTTCTGGAAGAATAGGAGAATAATCTCTTTTTAAACAATGATTATCACTTTCGGAACGGTAAGGTAACACATCTTTCAACAGACTTGTGAATTTCGCTAACTTTCTATGCCATTATGACCAGACTGTAAGGCCATAAATTCCTCTAGCATCGAGGGGGAGAGTACCCAATATAAATAGCAAAAAGCTCACCCCTACTATACATTGGAACCAAATATTATCAATATGTGAATTCCCTGCAGTGGACTTCTTTCTACCTTTATGGGGAAAACAGGCGTGATGGTGTATTTCTTTTGTTTATTCTAGAAAAAAAACGGTGATTTTAAGTTTGTCCTACTGAAAGGACTTTTTAAACTGGACACGCAAGCAGGCTTTAAGGGATGCATTGGACTAGTTGGATTTGGGAATCAGAGAACTAAACCGCATGGCTCGCACAAAAAGCAGCTAAGTACAGCGTCTTTAAACTTTACTGTAGAGTCTAAAGTAAAGAGTCTGCAGCAAACTGTCTACGGCGTAGATCAATGAGAGATGTTTGTTGATGACTTTTATATAATGGGGCGCTTAGTCATTGTATAGTTGCCCCTTAGTAGTAGGTAATCTGAATATTTTATCAATTAAAGGGTTTCATAGAGTTTCCACCGCGGCCCGGTTTGTGGTGACCATACGATCTTATAGGAAGCCTTCCTTGTAGGAACCTAAACATGGGTGGCTTCCTATAAGATCGTATGATCACGTCAAACTCGGCCGCGGGGGAAACTCTATTCTATTAGAAGCCTTCCTTGTAGGCACCTCATTAAGAAGGAAAGTAGGTACTCTTGCGTATGAAAGTATATTTTTTTTTAGATGTAACTAATATTAACGAACTAAGGCTACACTAGCTAGTATAGGCTAGTAGAGTACGGAGTATACTCACTTTTACATTTCAGTGTGGGCCAGGTACAGACAGATAGCGGTTTCATGACGGGTCTCAATTCGGGGCTAACACCAGGCGACACTCAATCGTTAGGTATAGTATGATTCCGTCCCATAGAGTCCATTTTTTGTGCACTATATTATTATGAAGATAATAGACGCTTAATACTTTACGAAATGAAATGCCATGGAATAAAATGGATATGCAAATGGCCTCACCCACAACTTAGCGGGTATTTTGCCAATGTCAAGTAATAATAAATAGTTAATAGCAATAACACATTCAATAAATACACATTATAAATAAAATAATGGATTGACATGGTGATATGAAAATGGCCGATCTAAAAGACGCTTAATACTTCATAATAATACCAGAAACAAGGTATCTGAACATGTCATTACAGAATTGTATAGGTATATAAATTCATAAATTTATATATCATAATTTGCTTATGGAAGTTCTTTCTAAGTTGGTAGGTACCTACCTATATGGTTGTTTATTAAAATCTTCAGGCTCATGGGCTCCTAGCATAGCTAGCTTTCGGGGTTCAAAAAGGAATGTTCGAGCAGACTATTAAGATGTTGTTTTTATCCTCTTCCTTCTTGATTTCATTTACAAAAGTAATTTGTAAATGTGGGAACCATGTAGCCATTAACTTGTAATTATATACATACTTCCAGTTAGTACTTTTTTTTGACCAGCTACTAAAGTCTGCCTAGCCGTTCCTACATTGTTCTCACATACCTATAACAATGTACTATTCAAAAATTTAAAAGTCATTTTTATCAAAAGAGCAACCATGGAGTTTTTTGCCCGTTCTTCTCCATAGGAACGGCATTCCGAACGGTTGGTTAAGTTGTACTTTCATAAGTACTGTACTTATGGTTTAAATACATAAAAAATATTCTGATTCTGATTTTGAATGATGCATGGTTAAAAGATACGTTATTTTGCTGCTTGATAATTTCATTTGCAAAAATCCAATATAATTGCATACCTACCTACTCGAATAATAATGACGATTAATATCGGATGAGGCGAATATACATGCTACTGTTTATTCAAGTGTCCAAAACGTGTATTGTGTTAGTTCACCTCGTCTGGTGTACCTACCTTCACAGTCAGGACTGCCGAATGAACTTTATTTATTACCTACTAACAATATACAGAAACACACATTCGAGTCTCACCGCCGAATTTATGGAACTTTTATTTTATCGATCATATTTCAGCAATCAATTATGGACGATAACTTTCATACATTTTAGGGATCTACAGGGTGATTTGGAAAGGGTATAAGTTCCCTTTAAGGGGGAAGCTCAGGGTCAGGGCGCGAAATTCAAAAGGTCAATGGTTTTTATTTTTTTACGAAAAGTTTGCACATCTTTACGATGTAATTTAGTGTTTTGCGATATTAGCATTCTGCATTGGATGTCTCGATGTATTAAGTTTGCCTTAAAAAGTACTTAATCCGATACAATACCATAAGGTTTGTAAAAACCGCTACTTTTACTAACTTTATGGTGTTGTATCGCTTTAAGTATTATTTTAAGCAAACTTAATACATCGAGACATCCAATGCAGAATGTTAATATCGCAAAACCTTAAATTACATCGTAAAGATGTCCAAATTTTTCGTAAAAAAATAAAAACCATTGACATTTTGAATTTCGCGCCCTGACCCTGAGCTTCCACCTTAAAGCTACGCTTTTTCAGTGTATTTGTAATCGTTATGTGAAGTCAGATTTTGATGTCTATTATAAAAAAAAAATACCAACATAACGACAATTATTGTGATATTTCGGTGAGCAAATTAAAAAAAAAACATAATATGGAACTTCTGATGTCGTATACTGATTGCTATGCGCTAAAATGCGCAGGTTCAAAGGTTTTTATAACCATTCCGAATCATTTTGTATATAGCTGTGAATTATTTTGCCTTTGTATAAATCTTAACAGTAATCGTCCAGTTATTTTACAAAGCACTTTACTAGACTAACTAGATTTTGAAGAAGTCATGCTGCATCTCAATTTTATTACTAACTTTTTTCAGAATGAAGTCGGACACAGTTTAAGACAAACCCCCGTAAGGTGAACCAAAGATCACTCGCGTAGCCGTATCGCGGTGGATGCGAGCGGTGGACCAAGATCTAGAAGTCATTAGACGAGGCCTGTATCCAACAGTGGACCTCTACCTGCTGAATTTGATGAACTCTGTAGCGTAACTAAGGGCCCCGGGGCATAAATGAAATTGGGGCCTAATTTACAGTAGACTAAATACTTTAAAGCAGCAAAACTACTTCATGATCAGCTCCTTATCACCCACTGCAGGACATAATCTATCAAAGCTAGTTAATAATAAGTATTATTTGTATCGCAGCAGATAATATTTAATCGTATTTCTTTACCTATTATAAATTTGAAAGTTTGTTGGTTTGTTACGCTTTCACGTAAATAATACTAGATGGATATGGATGAAATTTTGCACACGGATAGAGCTCCTGGATAGGATATAGGATAGCCGTATTACACAGTGTTATGTTTGTTTATGTTCTGGAGGTAGGAGATTTTTTTGTGATTTCAGTTCGAGCCGTTACGTGGTTTGTTCAAGGGCCAAAAAGTCAAATGCCGAAAATTCGTAATTCAACTAGGTACGTATATTATATAACTTTTACAAAGGTTATTCATGTAGACCGAGGGGCCCCTGGAGCTAGGGGGCCCCGGAGCTTTTCTCCGCCTAGCCCTACGGCAGTTATGTCACTGGATGGAATATCATGTTATCACACGGATCAGCAATATAGAAGATCAATTAAGGCTCCAGAAGATATCAAAAGACCGAGACACGAGTGTTATAACGTGTTAGGCGAAGTTGGTTTGTGACCGTCACTAACGGGCAGTTAAAATTACCTTTGCCCGTTTTGCCGATCGCAAAATGAACTCGCTTAACTATATTCTACAAAAGCAAGAAACATGCAACTATATTCTACAAAAGCAACAGACAGCATAAGAAGAGGAAGAGAGAAGAAATCAAGAAGAAAATCGGTCCATCAAATTTATAGACCAATCAATTTACATTGACATTACAAAGCACGCATTGCAGTCATTACCCTAGTTATCTATTTGGCATTTAATATGTTATAATCTGACGCAATACCTTTGAGAAGATCTGTATAATTACAACCAATCATTTTAATATAACTATGTATAACTAGTACTAAGTTTTTACCTAATAAAATTACCGATATTAAATATTTTCAACGATACGTTATTTCAATTGTTTTTTTAAAACCTTACCTATCTAAGTGCATCCTTACCTAAATCAAAGTCTTAAATCCCTGCCCACTAAAGTACATTTTTGTCCGCTGGCACAAGGTCATTAAAAGCCATAGTTCTATCCACAGCTAAATATATTCCCAAGCGAGAATGACCTTAAAGTGCCCAGACAGTAATATGTTCGATACTATAACTCAGTAAATTAATGAGAAATTCAACCAAGAGTGTCTCTACAAGAAATATTTCGTGCACCTCTATATGGTCTAGTGGTCGAATGTAATCCAGAAAATGGTGTCATGTCAACTCAAGTCAAATCATTTATTCCGAGTAGGCCTACGGGGGAACTTACAAACCAGCATTTTAACATTTTTCATATTTTCTTTAATAAAGGTATTCGAAAAATACAACCGAATTGAGAACCTCCTCCTTTTTGAGGTCGGTTAAAAAAGCGATCATCATAGTCGGCGAAGAGTGGGCAACAGTGCAACTCCGCCTTACTTCGAAAAAAGGGGACTTAGTACTCAGGAATGTAGGATGAGATATAAGTATAAAGCCTAGAAATAAAACGAATTTTAAGGATTTTATCGCGTTTACCGCGCTTAAAATTAATTTCATTATTATTATAAATATAATAAATCAATATATAAAGCCTAGCTCTTGCAAATGACAAAAGAAACAATGGCTATCTTCTGTAAAGGCCAAACATGAAAATCGTCTCAATATGAATTAAGAATCACATGTAAAATCGAATCGAACTCAATAAAACTATGAATACGTATACCATCACGCCTATAATCCCCAAAGGGGTAGGTGGAGGTGCAGCGGTTAAGGAGGATTTAGGCCATAGTCCACTCGCTGGCCCAGTGCGGTTTGGTGAACTTCACACAGACGCGCAGGTTCTGTCACGAAGTTTGCCTTCACAGTACAGCATGTGACCTTCATTATCAAAAATGAAATTCGAATGTGAAAAATCCGAAAATCCCAAAGGTACAAGCCGGTGTTTGAACCTGCACGCCTTGGTTCCAAGGCGTACGTTCTACCAACTTGGCTATATCACTGCTTATATTACACTATTTGGTTATTAACTGCTATTAAACTATGAATAAGTATATGTATTTATACATTTTGAATTATAGTATAAATAGGTACTTCCTGATCGAAAAATAGCCTACTTTTTATTTAATGTACATAATAGTTGGTGTCTACACGTTGCTAGAGGCCTGTGTCTTCTGAAAAAATCCTTACGTCAGGAGTCCCTTATAATAATACGGATGGATGGACTGGGGGCGACCTTAGAAGCCCCAGATCATGACACATAACTGTATATGTATTCGAGCATGGAAATCCGGACAAATAGGTGGTTAGAACAAAAGTAAGCTTCAACTATCAAGGCCTCGATCGTCGAAGCTATTCATATATTTCACAGCTGCAGCGCCCCTAGCGGAGACGTGCAGTTTATCAGGTAAACGTATGGAAACATTCGATCAGTAGTCAGTATTTGAAAATGCTCAAAACTGATACTAAAGGTCCCTAAGATGCGACCGAATGAACCGAGGGTGCCGAGTGTACAAGACTAAACAATATCATCAACTAAGTTAGTCAGTAGGTACCTATATAACCATAGATAAACAAAGCAAACAATTTTTTTTCATAACAATGTTGTTTACTTCTCAGTCCCCCAGCCATCGCTAATGACAATAAAAACAAATTTAATATAACAAACACAATAATTAGTGCCAGTAATTAACAAATGAGACACCCCCATCCCTACCCCACTTACATTTGAGGTATAAATAGTATTAGATAACTGATATTTTAATCAGTATCACTTTTTAACGTGTCAGTTAACAGAAGGTTTCAATGTCATAGTGTTAAAGTTATTTTTTAATAAGTCAAGTGTTGTTCTATTTTATCTGTATCCTAAAGCTACGTACATACACGTGACTGCTCGTATCTCTGGCCGCTCATTTTAAGTCGTTCCAAGTGAATGAACAACGACATATATTTTTTTTCTTTACGCTTTTAAAATGACAGATTTACATATTTTCTTTTATAACGTTGTTTATAGCAATACGTTAAATGCGAGATTATTGGTAAGCTAACCGTATACTTTATAGTCTGCGCATTTAGACATTTTGTATTGAGAATTGAAAGTTTTAAATACTGTACGCTAGAGGCGCTGTTCAACTCTCTATACAAAGTGTCTAAATGCGTATACTATAAAATGTACGGTTAGCTTACCAATAATCTCGCACTTGACGTAAAGGTACTGTCGTTAATCTGAGTAAAGGAATACTTGCTAGAGCTGTATGTGCTGTTACAGTGTAGTGTAAATTATGTAAATTTATTTGCCCAGTTTAACTTCTGACTTCAGCCGCCTATAATGTATATCCGGCCTTCTTTTAAAGCGATTATAAGTAGATTCTGTCCGGCTTTGTTTTCCATTGAAAGCTGTACAAATTCTATTTATGTTTACTTTAAAAATATACGACTGTATGAAAATCATATAGACTGAAGTCTATGACATGGCTTTAAGTAGGTTATTTTGATTTGTTTTTCAATTCAAGTCAAAATTATTCCTACTTAAGTCTACGTCAGAACTGACTGGCCTACGTGACCGAGTTTATGTTTCTTGATTTGGAGATGACATACGCCAAAATTTTGCACAATGTCTGTTCGTGATGATAAGTAGATCATGTCCGGCTTTTTTTCTAAACAAGCCTTTCATATTCTGCTTACCAATTACGGCAGAATAAACTCACCCTTTGGTTACTTACAATAGAAACTTATCCAAGACTTGTACTGATGTGGAAGAATATTCTAATGTGAATTTAAGTAGATTATGTCAGACTTATTCCTGATTTAAGTCGCACAAAGTCTGCTTCAGCTTACGTTAATTATTTCGTTTCTTTATTGAGTATTATTATTTATTGAGTAAGTAACAAGTATAGATACTTAAGTAAGTACTTAGATTTTACAGATTTTCTATTCGTTCCGATTTTAAGATGATTCCTCGGACTTGTTTTTCAGTTCCCTACAAAGACGGTGACGCTTAGTCTGACGCCATGTATTATAACAAATTTTCATATTCTATCTTCTTCATACCTATGTTGCTTGTGAACTTCTGGCTTTATTTTAATTTGAGGCCATATAAAATTGACTTATATTTACATCGTATAAATGTGCGTTGTTTTTTTTTGTCTGTATCGTAAAATAAGTAAACAGGTACCTAGGCTATCGTTTTAAGTACGTTTCGATCGGCTGTCTTGATAATTAGCCCTTCGATTCATGCTTGTATTGATGGCTAGAGAGAAGATTTCTACAATTAATATTTCTTGATAAAATTGTTGGATCACTCTAAAGAAAAAATATATTAAAAAAGTCGCCATTGGTACCGTAGATTGAAAAATGGAAGCACATAGTTACAAAAACATGTTGAATCCAGAGGTGGGTTTTGTTAAATTACTTATATATATATATTTACATACTTATATATATAACACGATTGTACACTGCTTGTAGCTTCTGCATGGAACCTAGGTAGATATGATGACCCCATTGGCAAGGTCACTGCGTTGTTAGTGACCCTGCTGGCTGTACCCGAGGGTCATGGGTTCGGATCTCGGTAGAGGCAAACTTTTGTGTGATGAGCACGAATGTTTGTAACCGAATCATGGATATTTAACATCAATATAAGACTGGGATCTACCCCAGACCTTTTTATGTATCCATATAACAAAGGCTGGTTAGTGTGGGACCGTACAGTTGGTGTGTTCATCTGGCGATATTTATTGATTATTATTATTTATTGATTTCTAATAAATATTTACCCGAATACTACTACATTGAAATAAAGCTAGTTTTAACGGACGGACGGGCGGAATCACTGTCATGGTCATCCCGTGACCATGGTTACTGTAAAGCAGCTGAAACGTTTTGGGAACGTTAAAACAAACCATATCTCAAGCGAATAAATGGATTTCATTTCATTTCATTTCATAAAATATCATATAATGGCTGCTTTACAGCAACCATGGCACGGGAGTACCATGAAGATGGTTGGAAAATTAGTTTTCTTTCAGTATTATTATTTATCATGCTCGAATAATAAGTTACTATAATACAATTGCTATTTATATGATCCCTTCATATCAACCACAGCTATTCATGACCCACCCGCCCGGAATGCTCCCGCCACAGAGTGACTGCATCAAATCACATAAGCCACTGACGGCCCGCAATAAGGAAGTCGTCACTTAGTGTGCACCGACCCTAATGGGTTCAAATCGTCGTCGGTGTGACTCGGACTCAATGGAAATTAGGTGAAGGCAGCCCGCAGACACCGCGCCACATCACCACCTACATATTTTTTAGCCGACGATACAAAGGGGGAGGTTTTCAATGCGACATGAATTTTTTTTGCGATAAGGATTTTTGTAACCTTATTTGTTTGTCAAAAAAAAACAAACTTGTAAAATGAATTAACGCAATATCGTGAATTAGTTTGTTCAGAATCGATATTCGAGAGCAGAATGTATTGCACTATTTAAAATACGTTCTAAAATATTTATTTACAAATACATTTTTAACATTTTTTTTTTCATATATACCCATTTTTTTGTTTTTAAATTTTCTCTACAGTTAGCAGTACCACTGGTTGGTTGTCATCAATCAGGTACATAGCCACTATAGTATTATTCATGTCTGAGAATACATTTAAATATAAGTTGATTAATAAGTACTTATTATAACTATAAAGTCAAAGTCAAGTCAAAGTCAAATCATTTATTTTGGTATAGGCCTACGGGGCACTTACAAATTGTCATTACATTTTTATTTCTTAACTCTAAAACCGGATCGGAATGCGACCTCAACTAAGAAGATCCGGCGAGAAACTCAGCGGGCTTGTCTATACTTACATGTATTAAAGTTATAGCCACGGATACTTAATGCTTGCCACACGCAGCCACTCGCATCTCTTGTACCTGCGGAGATTGACTCGTGCGCGGCAAGCCTTAGTTGCCTATGTACAAATGACTACGTATTAAACATTTGGATGCTGGGGAGGCTGGCAGCTTTTAATATCAAGAAATTAGAAATCCTAAATAGTATTCTAGACTATAGGTATATGATATAATGTTACATGGGGATTTAATCTCAGTTGAGGTCGCGTTCCCATTTGGTTGTAGACTTAAGAAAAAATGTATGAAAAAAAAACAATTCGTCAGTGCCCCCGTAGGCTTATACGAAATATATGATTTTATTTTGACTATGACTGGGTATAATTATAATTAAGTAACAACTTTATTGAAACTAGGAAGTGTAATGGAACGTTCTAGTCCTCACACTAATAATCCCTGTATCGTGGGGACTAGAATTCTATCTAGGTATAATATGAGGTAAGAAACGTTTGTGTTGGTAATTAATAGTCGTTTTAAAGGAAGATACGATAAACAATGGAAGCCCATAATTAGTCTTATTTATTTTTAAAACTTTCCTCCCAGTACTCATATAGAGCATGATAGTTAAATTTTGAAATGCTTTAAAGTTTAAAGTTCAGTTCAGAGGTCAGTTTCCAGTTTTAACTGAACTCTGTACTATATATGACACGAGCACCTGTGCTAAATAGGTACCTAACATTTTTAAAGTAGTTTGTTCATCTCTATTCATCTCAAATTTGTTAAAACTATGTAATAAAAACACGACGCTATCACACGTTTAAACACAGTATTACTAGAGTTAATTGAATCAAATTCAATTAGGCAGGCATGTAAGAAGGCGCACGACTTCCGGCGGATATTACAATATGAAGAGGATGTGTCGTTTAAATAAAAAAAAATATAAAATCCATTAGTGCTGACCTCTATGATGGATGAAACATCAATTATCAAACTTCCTAAAATTCTTAGTAAATTGAACAATAAGTGCAATTGGGCAGTCAACATTTTTATTAAATAATAATTATAATACGTGCCTATGATTTATTTAAAAAAGCAACCTTTATTAAAAATCCAGACAAACCAAAAAGCAGCTGTAGGGCCACGATATCACCACCACTAAAAGACAGTATGGGTGCAACAGAGAAAAAACACGACGCCACTCTCTACCATGCGCCACGCTCTCTCTTCTTGAGTGAAGACCACGATTAGGCATAACTATTATGGGCGCCCTTCGGTCAGGTAACGACCGGCGGAATAGTAGTTGTCAAGAACTGGATGCAGATAACTGAAGACTGAGCTCCAGGAACGACATTGGGGCAGGCTGATGTCCATCAGCGGATAGCGGCATAGGCTCATGAAGGAAAGGATCATCCATCCCACTCTAGAATAGTCAGCTGCTTTCGTTTAGGTTGCTTAGGGCGGAGTGCACATTCACGCATAAATATAACCAAAGTCAAATCTATAAAGCATCGGTAGAGGTTTAACGATAGTTAAACTTAATCATAGATGGTGCACTCAAGCCAAGTTAGAGATAATAGGCTATTTGACGGTGTTCGAAAACCTGTCTTAAATTGTTCATTTCTTTAATATCATGCGAACAAAATAGTTATTTCATTGCAAATTCCAGTATTGTCCATAATATTCGATACTAAAGTTTAAATACATTACAATACCGCCAAAACGCGGCCTACGGGTCACGTGACCGTTGTGAAAAAAATGGCTGAAAACACATTAAAATCCCAAATATTACCAAACTCGTATTGACAACCTGACACTGATTACGACGGTGTGACGTCACAACGCATCAACCAACAATGCATAGCATTTTTTATCACGTGACCGAACCAAAAGAAAACATTATTTTATTTTGTGATTTTAAAGAAAATAATCCATATTTTTTGGAGAAAAATGAAGACTAGTAGTTATAAAAAGCTGTAATCTTTAAGGATCGCCACAATTTTAAGCTTATTTTTCATACAGTCAAACACCGTATTATGTTTTAGTAAACGAAAGTTAAGTTTTAAGTAAACGAAAGCGGTACTCATAACTTATGGCGTTTTCACTGCCCCTAGAAAACGAAGAAGCCTGAATCAGAAGACTTTCGACAGTACAGCAAGAAGATACTGTTAGTTAACGCTCTGTCCTCCCAAACAAAACATAATTTTCCTTATAAGGTTTTTTATTTATCCTTAACTGACGTCACGGAACATCGAGGGATTGAATAAAAGAAATCAACTTACGCAGCTTTGGCTAACAAAGCACCATAATATAGGCAGGCCCACATCTCCCCGCACCATCAATGGCTTAAGTAGATAATGTGGGCATCACTATTTAAAGCTAATCAAACTTAGTTAAGGAGTAGTCGGTATTTGTGCGCGGGCGGCGCGCGACGTTCGCCGCCGCCATCTTGGTATCATGTTTTATTTTTTCAGTTTTATTTCAAACGCCGAACGTGGCGGTCGTTCGTCCATGTGTTCAGTTTGACGTTATGCAGTGACAGTTGCAAATGGATATTTCTTGAGTCCCCTTTGTATTGGAGTGGTGAGTTCGGATATTTAGTGGTTAATTTAACGACTTCAATCTCGCAGTTTGAGACTTTTATTTGGAACCCAATTAGCGACTTGATGAGTTGTTCCTAAGCTATGTTATGGGTGCAGCGAATTTTGTACAATGATTTAGGAAAAATATTCCGTATTCGAATAGTTTAGTTAGGTACTCTAACATAGTAGTTTTAGCAACGTTAAAACGTTTAATCTAATAAACAGATCTAAAAAAGGTACTTTCCAATGACGAAAACGACATCTTTAGTACGAATACACACAAAAGGAAAATTTTATTTCTATTAATACCGACGAGGGCGTTGAAGATAATTAATTTGCTGCGAACATTCCTTAATGCCACAATTATTGCTGATAAGAACCTTACCTACACTATAGATAGAGTTCCCACTAGAGGTCAGGTCAAGACTCAGGGTTGTAGCTCTACTGTACATTATCCATAATTAAATGCAAGTCCCTATAGTCAAACAGCAGTTACATAGATCAAACAGCTAGGTACATACCAATGTAAACCGATTACCTTTCAAAAACTTTGCTCTGTGATTATTTTGGGAATTCCTCAACCACACTAATTTGAATTGCACCGAAAAATATCTGTTCCAAAAAGCACAATTTTTTAAGATTCCACATTCGTTATCTTATAAAAATATCCCTATTACGGTCCACTCTTAATCTGAAGACGTATAATAATAAATTAAATTAAATTAAAAGCCTTTTTATTGCTGAAAACATATGTTGTACTATATATGATACAGTAAATTATATCACAGCAAACAAAATAAAATGTGTTAGGAAAGCTTAAAATCCATGGAGTTATTTATAATATCAATGTCTGATAGCTAATAAATATTATATACATAGCCGCCTTTTATAGTACCACGTAAGTACAGAGTTGTGAAAAGTATCTTACCTTACCATCTGCATAGGTATTATGTGAAGTAAGTAGGTACTAGGTACGTCCACGAATTGTATGTTAACCTTTTACCACTACAGCCGAATATTTTCAGTTTGCTCTATAAAAATAAATAGTAGAACATTCATTGTGTAAGAATCCAATAAGGACAAAATCGTACCCAGATCGCATTTTATCAACAAGTCTGAGTCTGCATAGTTCTCATAGCTTTGGCGGCGTCAGTCATTTGGTCCGTTTGTCTCTATATATCATCTATCTTTTACGTGACGCATTAGATCAACTCCCGCATTTTTTCCTTCACAACTGAATAAAGCATTTATTTCCATGTCCACACAGTCCATAATTTAACGAAGTTTCTGTGGCAGAGGAATTGCATTTTAAGGATAAATTGCTTGTTCATTCAACTACACTTGTGTGTACCTATGACGTGATCCTATTAGAACATTTATAACGGCTACATACCTAGTGAATCATTCATCAATCATCTTTGGGTGTCGTCGTGTTCCATTTTAATTTGCAATAGGTATACAAGACAGAGCTTAGTATTTATGTACGAAGTATTTAGTAAAGAGTTTTGTATTTAAATATTGCTTATGTAGCTTGTCTCTTTTCTCTCGGTAAGTACGTAATTCGTTATGAATTTTGCCCCACCGGCATTTGAACCCTGGGCCCTCAGATAAAGCAAGGTAACTAGTAATAGAGGTGGAAATTTCTTAAACATTCTTAACCTTAAGCCAGTATAGTTAAAAGTAAGAATTTAAACCGATTCAAAATGGCAGCGATCAAAGATAAGCTAGTTTTATTTAACATACAGCTTATAAACAAATAGGCAATGTTTAGGTACGTCTTTCGAGGCGACGTCCAGACTTATTGGTCTGAGTGAACTGAAAATAAATAGGGGTCAAAATAGCGAACAAAACTCTTAGATAGAAGCGAGAAAGTCTGCACATATTAAGAGTTAAGATAACAACAAATAAGGTCATAATAACACACGGCCCACACCACGGTTCCATTAAAAAAATATATGAAAGAACACGTTATAATTCAAAAATAAGGCGCATTGTACATAAACTGTCAATGAACAAATAAGAAGTGTTTACAAGCGTTTGATAAAGTGGGATGGCAACTCGACCACAGATAGTAAAGGGCAAATGTTAAAGATGAGCATTCACGATAAAACGGTGAAGCGACAGTGTGATGAACTTGGGCAAGTAAACACTCGTTCTATTGTGTTATAAGGTACTAGCTTTTGCCCGCGGCTCCGCACTCGACCCCTAATTGCTATAGCGTGATGAAACAGTCTATGACAATCAGCCATAAGTGTAGCTTTTTATCAGTAAAAGTATTTTCAGAATAGGTTCAGCAGTATCGGAGATTGGACCCTACTAACCTACGAAATTAACCTGTTTATTATATTATTATTAGTTTATAGGTAGATTTTTAGTTCATTCTAAGTGATCGTTTCGTTGAGAAATGTCGCCTTAAGAAATAACTCGGGACTAGCTTTGCCCGCGACATCGTCTATCGGATAGTTAGGTATAGTTTGTAAGTTTGAATGCAGGGGTAGCATCTTCGGATTAACTGAACCGGTTCTAAAAAACATTTCACTATTAAAAACCTACAATATCCCTGTGCTATATATAGTCAAATTTTTCGATGAGGTACCGCAGGCAGAGCCGCGGTATGAAGCTAGTGAATAACTAAAATAAGTATGACATATTCATATTTGTTAAGTTCTTATATTTGTTTGTTAGTTTGTATATTTGACAGAGGATTACGTAGAGAAACTCTGCACGTCAAGTGCGAGATTATTCTTTTTTTTTTTTTATACATTTATAGGCAAGTATTTGATCTCGATCTCACCTGATGGTAAGTGACGATGAGATCTATTCGTAAGCTAACCGTGTATTTTATAGTCAACGTATTTACGCATTGTATGGAATGAAAGATTTAAATACTGTCCGCTAGAGGCGCTGTTCAATTTGCGATACAATGCGTCTAAATACGTCCACTATAAACTATACAGTTAGCTTACGAATAACCTCGCACTTCATATAATACTACCTATAATCTGAAAAAAATATCGGCTACCTAATTGAATATTCGAAGTCCAGCCGCAAAGCTTGCAAAAAGCTTACCTAATAAAAGTTTATCATAAAATCTTTAATAATATGTTTAATGAACCGTTTGAATTCGACCTCATTTCACGAGTTTTACTGGCTGGTTGGTTAGCTACCGCACCGCGGCAATTAACTTTTTAATTTTTCAAATGTCGAACAGTTGGCGCGGTCCCGAAAACTCGCGCTCTTACGCTGGTCATTCATCCCGATCCCGCGGCCATATGGGCGCGCACGTTGCGTTCAACGGCAAATGAAATGTTATAGAAGGGCCACGTGCGTTATTTGCATATTTTATTTCTCCTTATAAGTACCAACATACTTAGGTTACCTACTTAATTTATTTCGTCTTTATTTAAATACTTATTAACTCACCCACAAAAGTTTATAGCACGTGAAGTTGCTCCCGTACCTACAGGTGTATTGTTAAAGAAAGTAAGCGTATACCAAGGTACGCGAGAATACATACTTAATCGTACCTATGTTAGCACACTGCTATACAATTTGGTAAGTCCTAGATATCAACAACTTAATATGAGGGTATCCCCGTTCTAACTATGACGTCTAACACCTCAGTCCTCCCGTGACCATGGTTGCTGTAAAGCCGCCCTAACGTCGGGAACGTAAAAAACATAAAATAAACGCGATAATATTCGTAAAATCGTCCATTATTTAGCCAGATAGAATATTAAATATAAATAAAACATATAACTAGTTGACCCGACGGTAGACGTTTTTCCGGTACAAAAACGACCTAGGTATGCCATAGAAAAAACAATTTAACATTTTTTAAATTGTTCTTTCCTTAATCGGTCTATAACGAACATTAAAAAAACTTTCCTCATCGCTGCAGCCATTCTGAAGTAATGCGGTTACCATAAACAAATATTTATTTATATAGATTAACCAAGCTAAAATTTTCTTAGAGATGAGTATCTTTCGATAGGCCATTCAATTACTCTTGGCCAACGAGATTTAGCCGTTCAAATCCGAATGCCAGTGGGTGGTACCATGGAGGCTGCGTTTAAATCTCATCTCGGCCAATTGATTGGATTAGTCTTATTAACCTCCACTTGAAAGTTGAAGTGATACAACACGGATAACGCCGTGTCCCGTAGATTCGTGGGCTCGTACCGCGGATGCGGCCAATTGAGCAATTAAACGAAGATGTGAGGTTTGGCTATGTTTCACATGCATATGTTCGGAAAGTTTTATCTCTGTAGCTCAACCCCTAATGGTCATAACGTGATAATATATACCAACCCGTACTTAAGTTGGTACACGCGAATTCGCATGTACTACACAGATCGGCCTAGTTTTTGTGCTTCAATATGTCCAACCTCCTACATCGATATTAATCCTTCGTCTAAGCCTAATATCGCAAATTGATAGGCAGGGTTCTACAGCCAGTTGGCAATCCTATGAAGAAGAAGGCCAAGACACTCCGTCGTCGCTTATTTTAAGAGGATTTTACACAACTTTGTGTCATTGTTATATGTGAGAGTTTAGCGGAAAAGGGAAGATCTTCAAGCCAGGCGGGTGGTGTGCCTGATGGGGCTGAGCGCTTTGCCCCGACGGTAATTGTCAGGGTGTCGTATATATGTAACGTTCTCCGAAAACTTTCATAGCGCGTTTCAAGATTGTATGAAGGATCGTCAGTTGTTCTGAATGTCGTCTGCAGCGCCATCTGTGTATTTTGTGGCGAGGTTGAAGGGGTCGCTACAAGAGCGAGGTAGGAACGGCGAGCATGTTTTAAATTGGTCCTACGATTTTTACGTGATTCTCGGACAGACCATTTTCAGTAGTACCCCATTGTACAGCCCAGTCACAGTTTTATGATAGTATCTATAGATGGATTACTAGCTTGTGTGTGTATATCTACACACACGAATGCAGTCAGCGTAGCAAGCAATTAACGTCGTCTGGATTCACAATTATTAACACTGCCATATGTTTGTTTCATACGACGCTTTGTTAAAACGATTTCATTCACTCGGATGTTTTACGGGCAGGCGTGTCGCAATTATTGAGTAAACCTATGTTTCGACTAGAATCTACAAATATTTTTATACAAAACAAAGTCATGTTAGTTACACCATTTATAACGGGCGGATTGTTTGTGATCTTTGTTTTTTTAATTTGCCTCCGCCCCGAATAGCAGGATAACTATTAAAACATGGGAAAAAATTACATTAAAAAATTGTAATCAGGATAATTCATTGATTTCATTCTGAGGCCGTACGAAGTTTGCCGGGCTGCTAGTATAACTATACATTCTAGCCGCGTGGTAGCCTATAAATTCGCATTTATAATATTAGTAGGTACCTAAACTAACGCGCAATGGAGAGAGCTATGCTCGGGGTTTCGCTACGAGATAGAATCAGAAATGAGGAGATCCGTAGACGAACTAAAGTAACCGACATAGCTCAAAGAATTTCAAAGTTGAAGTGGCAGTGGACGGGGCACATAGTTCGCAGAACCGATGGCCGTTGGGGCAGAAAGGTTCTAGAATGGCGACCACGAACCGGAAGACGTATTGTAGGACGGCCCCCCACAAGGTGGACCGATGATATCACACGCGTAGCAGGAAGCCGGTGGTAGCGAGTGGCGGAGGACCGTGATGTGTGGAAGTCATTGGGGGAGGCCTATGTCCAGCAGTGGAAGTCTTTCGGTTGATAGAAAAAATATAAAACTAATGGATGATCAATTTGTTTGCTAAATCCAATTTACAGTGCGAGAAGACTTCTTCACTGAAGATTCATCATGATTCGAAGAAAGAAGCCAACTAAATCTTGTTCCTAAGTACTAGTGCCGCAGGAGTGTTTTTATCATTTCTCCTGCTGCTTAAGTGCTTATCAATGAGGATTTAGTGCCGCGACTGTGACAACAAAGGCAAGAAGAAGAATCGCAAGATAAACTTTTATTAATTTTTAACCCCCCCCCCCCCCCCCCTTAAGCTCGACCCCTCCCGAGGCACACTTCGGGAGAGCAACACACTGATTTTGCTCATTGTCTCTGGTCCAGTTGTGTTGTTCATAATTATCTCTGGTCCAGAGCTTGATCCCCTCCGAAGTTTGTTGTTAATGATAATTGTCTCTGGTTCAGAGCTCGACCCCCCCCCCCCCCCCTCCACCGTAGTGAATTCTTAGCTACGGCCTTGTAGCAAACTCTAGAAATAAAAATTCAATTGCATAGCCAACACCAAATTGCATCCACTACAAGCAATATCGATATAACGGTCGGTCTTCAACGACAAAATTGCTTGAAATAATATTCATAACAACGAATATCCGCTCGAATAGATGCGAACAGAATCTGCGGGCGTCAAAATATAACACCAACATACAAAGAACTATAGATAAACACAGACACGGCCGCTATTGTTACGAGACAAGAGATCACCCATTCTGGACGTAAGCCCGTATAAACCACTTAACTCAATAAAACTCCCCTTGGCTGACATTAAATTTAATAGTCTATGAAAAGGAACGACTGGCTCACAAATGGTCCTTCCTGTGAGTGAACGGAAGATGCCGATTGGCTCAATTGCGCGGCCCATTCACCAATCAGCGTTCAGATATGCTTGCAGGTCAACCTGTCCAATTTTAGTATTAAACTCGAAATCGCATTTTATGAAGGACTTTTTTTATTAACCCTCGAATTTACAGACGTTTTATAACATTATCAAACGTCATATAGTACTGCGCACTAGGCTTTTGCTTCGCGCAGTAATATAGGACGTTTGATAAAGTTATAGTAAGTCTATACATTCGGGGCTAAATCCTAAAATTATAAAAGTTATATAATATAAGTAGCGAGTAGAAGAACTAAATAAGATTATGTAGGTAAGTTCTGTTTTTACTTATTTCTCCTAAAAGGTTAACATTTTGTAATATTTTTAAACACTTACCTACCCCTTTTTAAAATATAATTACTAATTCTACAAATATCCATAAAATAATTAATAATTTTAATAGAAAAAATGTATGAAAATACATGAAACGATCGTTAACATTTAGGACCAAAAAAACAAAAAATGCGGCATATTTTCTCGTCCAAATAACCTCAGTATCTAAAGACAAAGGTTTACAACCAGTGTGTGCTGCCAGTGATGTCATATGGCACTGAGGCGTGGTCGCATGGGCCTCATCAGAAAGCTCAAGGTCACTCAGCACGCAATGGAGAGAGCTATGCCTGGGGGTTTCACTACACGATATAATCGCTACTGAGGTGATCCGTAGCGGAACTAGAGTAACTGACATAGCCCACAGAATTTCACAGTTGAAGGTGGCAGTGGACAGCACATAGCTCGAAGAACCGATGGCCCTGGGGGCAGAAAGACATCACACGCGTCGCAGGAAGCCGGTGGATGCGAGTGGCGGGGGACCGGGATGTGTGGAAGTCATTGGAGGAGGCCTGTGTCCAGCAGTGGACGTCTTTCGGCTGATGGGATTGATGACGAAAATACAGACTACATTTTTGTGTTAGATAGTTTTTTTAGAGGACGATATGGTACAAGATGTTTGCGTCATGCCGCCTCTGCTTCTCTTCTTACCTCTGTGGTTATACATAACTATTTTTATTCTATTATTTTTGTAATGATTTTTCAATCTATGAACTATGGTATACAAATAGGCTAGGACTGTAAGGTTTTGTACCAGACTCCTGTTGCTTTGGCTATCTCATAAATAACTCATAGTCATAAATAATTAGGAGTGCAATGTCATTGGTGGCTAACTCGTTGTATAGATTGTAGTGATACTAATCAGTATTTTTAATATTATCATTTTCTAAATACAACAAATAAGCTGAAGAAAAAGTATGAATAACATGTTTTTATTAAAATTTTCAGTACATTATAAAATGTATAACTGTATAAAATGGTTACATGATTAATTACAATATTATATTCCGTAGAACAAAACCATAAAATATTATAGGTATACCCTTAAACATGCAATCTATATATATATATAACCAATGATGAATGAACATGAACTGAATCATTTATGATCAAAGTTATTATTCGTTTGACTTAACATTAACGAGAACTTGCATTCGGCCATTTATAGGGTTTATAGCCCCCAAATTTACAGACGATTTACAATGGCATTACAAACGCTTTATAATTAATATTGAAAATGGGCGAAACCTCCGTGCTTAGTTTGTGTACACACTGAATTAGGACCAATGCAATTATGCCAAATAAAGTTTATTTACTTATCAATAAGATTCATTTTATGCAAAACTTATATCATTCCTCAGACAGGATAAATCCCACAAATGATCGTACTTAGATCAATAGTATCCCCCCTAGTTGAGTCTAGGAGGCAATCGGTCCGTTTAACTATCGGTAATGCCACATCAGGGAGAACTGGACATCGATCCCGATACAAAGAAGAAGAAGATAAACCTAGTATTAAAACTTCTCGACTCGAACGTCAAATTTTCCGATATTCTCTATCTCGCTGGAGAGGACGTCTCCTGGTTTCAGGAACTCGGCTGGTTTGCGGTGCATGCCGACGCCGTCGGGCGTGCCAGTCAGGATCAAATCGCCAGGCAGGAGGGTCATCAACCTGAAATATTAATAATAAGAATAGAATACTTTTTTAGATTCGCTTAGTGTCGCGGAGAATTGCATTTTATTTGAGGTCCCGTCACTCGTGATAGATAGTTTCTCGATTAACATCTTTTTTTTTTTTGGGACCCTTTGGTTTGCCAAAGGGTGTTTTTCATAGTTTTATGATTTTCGATTTTCAAGTGTTGGCGCATTTAGTCTTTATTTTGGTGCTTAATATTTTGTCTCGGTATTGCTGGCTTCTTTTATTATCGATCAAACTTGTTTGGTTTATAATCGAAGAAGTTGACAAGCCGAGGGTCAGTGGTGGGTCCTCTTTCCCCATTAGGTTAACAATGGATTTCCGCCAAGTATCGCCTAGTTCTATCAATTATAACACGACAAATGAATAACAGATTAAAAAACTAATAATAATAATATTTTTTAAGGGACCTAAAGAGCGGCGAGTCACCACCTGCCAATAGTAATTAGATAAATGCTGATTATGGAAGGTGTCCGCAACCCTTCCAATATCCCTATCGTATATCCATCCAATCCTCAATCCATAGTCCCAATTATCTGTCCATATTCCTGCAATAGTTTCTCCGTCTGCTGAGGTCGATTCGCTGTTTATGCCATCATTTTCAGCAGTTGATCCCAACAGGTGGCTGACATAACATTAAAATTCTCAAAAAGGGCGTCTCTACGTGTTGGACCGATGTCCCCGCGCAAGCCTTCCATAGATCCGGGTGTAGCCCGTGTGGAGAGCGACATGCGACAAGCGCCAGACGAATACGTCAAATATACTGTCCCAAACTAAGCAGCACTTATAATATGTGTACCGTACAATGAACTCGGAGAGAACCCAGTATATACATACATACATATTAAACATCCATGACTGGGGTACAAACATTCGTGCTCTACTCACAATATTTGTCGCTACCAGGATTCGAGCCTCCATCCTTTGGATCGTCATCTTATGATCCGGATCGTGGATCTAGTAACGTGATCCGGATTGACTGTATGAACGCCGCCATTACGAATACTAAGTTAGTATAATCACGAGTGGTGCCATTCACACTATCAGTTTTATTGCTATCATGGCAGTATTGCGGATGTCGAATCCCAAACCCCCGTGATCTTATGATACGGATCCTGGTTCCAATAGCTACATATATCTATCTAGTGATGATACTCACGAGGAAAGTCGCTCAATAACATCAGGGATCTTGTGTATAATGTTGCAGGTGTTGCTGTTCTGTTTCAGGACGCCGTTGACACTGCACTTGATGTCCAGCCGCTGTGGATCCGCGATCTCGTCGGCCGTCACGATGCACGGCCCGATCGGACAGAACGTGTCCTGGGACTGTGGCGACAGGATATTTTGATATATCAAAATGTTAAAGCCCACAATATATCTAAACAGCGTGATACAGTAAGGGTATACAACCATATGATTTTATTTTTGAGTAGACTTCGACATGTAACTTTACATCATGAGTACGTTTAAATTGTAGTGTACCCGTTCTGAATCACGCTGTAAGTGGACGAGTGAAGGAAATTAAAATAAAATTATAGGTAAATATAACTCGACTCTTCAATTTCTCCCAAAATATTGGGTAAATTTTCAATAAAGTACCCCACAGCTTTACTGATAGATGGAGGGAAGTAATTTCAGCATCATCGTCGTCATCGAAATCATCATGAGTAAGTGGTATATTCACATAAGTCGAAATTCCTACCTTGTGACCATCAATGCTGCAAAATTGAAACATTATAAACACATTCAAAATTAGTTTAATTTAAATTATAAAAAATACGTCGTTAATCATAGTCATCATAATGAAATTTCTTACTTAACTGGTAAGGCGTCGTCCCAATTGGCTAACGATCGTCCAAGTAATCAATGCGATGTTGTCGCACGACTAGATTCTTCTTCAACAAAAAAACTTCTCGAAGGAATCCGAGATTTGCCCATTAGTAAGTTCAAAACAATCGTGGAAACTCAACTATGTCATAAGGGTTATGACAGAATCTTGGATTATTTGGATGATAAAGCAGTCTGGGACTGATAGCTCAAATATTTAGCGTCAATTAAGATTTATGATGTGTGCGTCTCGCATGGCAACAGCCAGTGTGTTGCCATGCGAAGCTTAATACTTTTATTTTAATAAACATGGTTATTAAAAAATAATAAAAGAAGGCAAGCCCGCTGAGTTTCTCGCCGGAACTTCTCCGTTGAGGTCACGTTCAGCACCGGATAAGAAAAAAAAATGACAATTTGTAAGTGCCTCCGTAGGCCTAAACAAAATAAATTATTGGACTTTGACTTTGATTAAATACACAAATGTCTTTAGAGTGTCCTAACTGAAGCTCGCAAGTCATCGCGCGAGCACTGGAATAATTTTCATCGCGCGACCAAATCATATCGTTCAGTCGTGCGATCGTTAGCCATTTAGGATGATACCTATCTCTATGCGGTCACCTTTCCAAGCAAGAACTGCCCCCCGTTTGCCTCCTTCTGCCAGTCCCTGCTGGAGATGTCCTGGGCGACGGTGTATCCCAACACGTACTTGTAAGCGTCCGCCGCCTTCACGAAACTGGCCTTTTTGCCGATCACCACAGCCAGTTCCACTTCCCAATCGACTTTCTGCAATTAAAATGAACTAACTAACTATCTAGGATACAAGGGGAGGGGGGGGGGCATATGTGCTATTCTCTCTTCCCCTCCCCCCCTCGCCTGAATCATGAACGAAGTACTCTATTTTG
This sequence comes from Pheosia gnoma, assembly GCA_905404115.1. NCBI lineage: Eukaryota > Metazoa > Arthropoda > Insecta > Lepidoptera > Notodontidae > Pheosia > Pheosia gnoma. The sequence goes on from FR989916.1 coordinate 2,645,751, forward strand.
ACCAATTGCAATATTATTTTTTAACAGAAGCCAGTTCATCTGTAAACCAGCTGTACCAGCTGCTTTGTACGCGTCGACATTCCATTTTTGAATATCCAAGAGAAACCCTACGACTTACTCCGTTTTTTTTATAATAACTAGTAGTATATTAAGGTTCTAGAATGGCGACCACGAACTGGAAGACGTAGTGTAGGACGGCCCCCCACAAGGTGGACCGATGATATCACACGCGTCGCAGGAAGCCGGTGGATGCGAGTGGCGGAAGACCGTAATGTGGGCAAATCATTGGGGGAGGCCTATGTCCAGCAGTGGACATCTTTTGGCTGATAGAATAGAATAGAAACTAGTATTTATATGTATAACCCAACATGCCAAATTTCATTTAATCTTCCGATTCGATCTGGAGATAGTTTTTTTGGATATTCCTCCATTTTCGCAGTAAAATTTAGGATACCTAAATGGTATTACGCACCGTGCTAAGATTGACCCAAAATTTGTCGTAAGGTGTCTACTGTGATGATTACACGAGAAAAAAACATCGGCCTTATACGTTTTGTTTTTCGTGTCTGTTTACTCATCACAGCACAAACTTTTCGGTATCTGTATCGCAAAATACAAGGAATTCCAATAAATTGATAACGACAAAAAAAAATTCCTTACTAATTGGAAATTTCCTGTTTGAAGTTATCGAAATTGTAATTAACCACTTTAATTAGTATGAGTGCATACTTATATTAAATTAGGTTAGATATCAACCATCCGAATAAATAAATATCGCCAGATGAACACACTAACTGCATGGCCCCAAACTAAGCAACGCTTGAATTATAGGTACCGTACAATGGACTGGGGGTATCCCAGTAACACCCAGACCAGGGCAAACTACGAAAAGACCGTTTACGTTTAAATTTTCCCAGGCGAGAATTGAACCCCCGACTACCCGGTGCAGTGACCCGAACGGCATATGCTTAACACATGATATACATATAACTTAGCCGCATATTGATTATCCTCTAAACTTTAGAGGATAGTCTATATGCGTCTTAGTCTAGTGCTTTAGAGTCTAAAGCACTAGAACCCTATCCACGACCTATAACCCTATAACTTTGTTTTGAAGGAGGCCTTGATAACGGCACTGACACCGTTAACACGAATGTGAATAATAAAATGTAAACAAAAAACAAGTGATAGAGAAAAACGACAAAACAATACCATAGAGCACAAATGAATCTATCTATCAGCCGAAAGACTTCCACTGCTGGACATAGGCCTCCCCTCCGCCACTCGCATCCACCGGCTCCTGCGACGCGTGTGTATAGCACATGCACAAATGAATAGAGGTGCAAAATGTCCATACATAATGCATAACGTCTGTTCGCTCATCACGGGAAAACTAATGGACGGATATTGATGAAACTAGGCATAGTGGTAGCGTATAACTCAGGTCAACATAATAAGATACTTTTTTATCACGGCAAATGGATGGTTCCCGTGGGATAGTCTAAAAATCTGTATAAGAAAACTCCCTGGGCGGATTTTTAATAAACATGGTATACCAGTTTATTTGCAACTAAAAAGACAATCAAAATCTTGAAGTTTTCATGGACTATCTCCAATAATTCATCTATCAGTTGAAAGTCCTCCAATGCTGGAAAATGTCATTGTAAAAAAATATTTTCCTGCCGTATAAGAAAGACCTATTCTGTTGCATAAGACTCCTATCATTTCGTCATACACCCACCTACGCACGGTACGAATAATGAACTCAATTTGCTTCAATAATTGACTCCAATTTGTGTCGCGCTGAGGTCAGAACATCTGTGATTCAGCATACAACATTTTGACCTGACTAGGTAGCTAATTAATGTAATAGGCAGGAGAATTTGACACTGGGAGGGGTCGTTGAAACAGCTAACTACATAACGAATTGAAATTTCGAATCACCCTTTATCTATACTAATATTATAAGTTTGTTAGTTAGTGGGTTGGGATGGGTGTGGATCGAGCAATCCGATACTGAAAATTCTTTCACTAATAAGAAGCTACCCTATCCCTGAGTGCTTATAGGCCATAATTGATAGAACTTGGCATACTTGGCGGAAATACATTGTTAAACAAATAGGGAGGAGGAACCCACCACCCTCGGCTTATCAACTTATCCAATTATAAAACAAACAAGTTGATTGTTAATTAAAGGAGCCAACAACACCGAACTTCTCTAAAATGTTAGTCGAGAAACTGTCTGTCGTATTTGAAGTATACAAGCCGGAACAGACAAACATTGAGATGACTGCACATGTGCAGCATTAAAACTGTAACCATGTTTTAATTACCATCCATTTTACGGTAGGTACTTAACACAATATAAATAATAATAAATAAATATCGCCATACGAACACACCAACTATACGGTCCCACTTTAAGCTTAACACTTGTGTTATGGGTACCTTACAATGGACTGATTGCGAACTCAGTATATAAAACTTATATACATATTAAACATCCATGACTCGGGTACAATCATTCGTGCTCATCACACAAAGCTTGTGTCCCTACCAGGAATCGAACCCGGGACCCTCGGCGCAGAAAGCAGAGTCACTACCACTGCGCTAATCAGGCCGTCAATACAAGCGTTACTTAGTTTGGGACCAATTGCGAGTGTCGCTATTGGCTGCCGACGTCGTACCTTAGTAACATCAGTCCTTAACCGCAAAGGCTCGTTCTGTCCAATGATAGTGCTGGCGAATTTACTGAAGACCGTCGGCAGGGGTGGCGGCTTCAGGTTCTGCTCCTTGCAGTGGTCGGCGTAGTTGAGCGCGATGCACAGCACCTTGTCCGGCCCGTATATCGGCGCGGCGAGGGTCACGCACGAGAGCCGCACGGACGGTGGGTTCGTTTTCGGTAAGCTACAAAACCAGTAATGGATTATGGCATTAACCTCTGAAAGAGTCATCGCATCTCGCAGACAAACTATGGAACAAGGGGGGGATACTACACTGCCTGGCATTTTTAACTCAATAATTCAAACTAGAGATGTGTCGAACATAGATTTTTCAACCTAAACTGTTATACTGTTCAGCGATTATTGAACCAAATATTCGGCCGAATTATTTGTTTCAATTTATGCGTAGTTTACGCGAGCTTAGTACTTGTCATTAAGAGAGAAGTACTTGTTTACACTTTGCTACCATTGAATATGGAACACCACCGTCGCCGTTTTTTTTTTAGCAATGTGTTCACTCAAAGTAAGGCGACGAACACGATAGTAAAAACGTGAACAAGGCAATGGTTGGTGTGAACAGATGACGTTAGAAATTCGGGTCATCTTAATAATCAAGTGAACTATTCACTTAACTCAACAAGCAAGCTAAGTCTATACTTTAATGTTACAAAGTGGTGATTAAAATTTTGTGATTGGATTTTTTTGGATGTAGGGGCTAATCTCCAGATCTATTGATCTGATACTGAAAATTCTTTCACTGATAGAAAGCTACATTTTCCCTGAGCCTATGTTTTATTTTGGTACCTCGGGCGGAGCAGTGGACAAAGCTGGTTAATAAATAGCATAGAATAATATTTCCATATTTAGATGTTATAATATTGATTAAGTTTGATTCAACTATTTTTTGTACTCAACAATTTTTTAGGTCTTATAATGACAAAAGTTTCATTAACCAACATTAACCAAATACTCAGCCTAAAAACTGAATAGTTGCCAAATATTTGGCTCATCTCTAATACATCTGTAATACATACTTACTTATGTCAATAAAATATCATTTTTGTTAAATGTCAACGATATTACAATTCAGACCTAAGGCTAAAGTACTATCTAGCGGAAACTTATGTTGTTAACAAGATACAGATGACAAGTTTTAGGCTGGAAAATTAATTGCTTAGAAATAAGAGGTTGGAATATGGCCTAAAATTGGTTCTCCAACATAACAAGGCTTGGTGTGTATAGAAGATGAACAATAAAATTAGTCCAATTGGTGGTAATCCAAGAAGTGTATTTAGACTTTGTGCCTGAGTGTCCGTGGTTCAATCATAACGGAAAAAAAGAATAGAAGTTTCAATAGTTTTCACTGTTGTATAACCTATGCTTAGATTTAAAAGATAGGCATCATCACACTTTGGTCATTGTTGGTTGAGTTCGAGAGAACCTGATAGTTGGGCTAGCCGAGACTCGGGAAAAACCTCCAGCTTTTTCCTACATGTATAAGAGAATAGTGGCTTATGTATTGTAATGTTAATAAGATGTTAGTTATGAACCTTAAAAAAGGAAAAAAAAACTTACTTTTTGACTTTATCAATCTGTTCCTTCTTTAAAATCTCCAACAGCGTAGACGGAAGACACGGGTCTGCTTTATTTATGTCGACGACATTATCCTTGTCAAGATAACCAACTCGTAGCTCCTTAGGATTATCGTTATACGTGAATTGAACGAGTTTCATGTTTCTGCTGTAAGTTACTGTTAAAGTTCTCAATGCACTTGAAGTTAAGCTGTTACTGGCAGACACCTTTGATAATAACTGCCTTTTTATACCTGATAACGTACGCGCGCAATTCATTATTTTGCCGCTCATATTTGAAATTGAAGATTACGTAACTGTTTCGAGTGTTTTGCTTGAATACGTGAGGCACCGGTCAAAAGAATCAAGGTTGTTTTACATTTTAAATGTTTGCGCTATCTTTGAATAAACAATAAATGAAAAAAAATCAAAGTCCATAATACATCTCAAAGTCATCAGCTGATGGATGACATTTGCTGACATGGATGATATAGACTCTTTAGCTGATCTGTGTTCTGGAAGTATGCTAACAGTAACTCTAAGTAGCCCATAACAAATAAAAAATATCAAGCAATATAAAATTACTAAGGCTTTATATTACTTTTGTAAAAAAATATAACACTGCTTCTTCATTCACGAAAATTCCGAGAATTTTATAAATATGATAATGAGGTCCCTGTTATTTCATGTATTAGTATTTGAACGAGCTCATTTCGTTTCATTTTACGTTATACAAAGACATGTAAATTGGCCATTAATGCTTGTGCTAGGAATGGGAAAATTCAACAAAATCACACAATACCAACATTTTATTTCTATAAAACAACAGATGATCCTACCGTGCCCTGCTTTGTGGCCCTATATGGGGAAAATTTTGAGTACAAAATGATGTGCCGATTTGAAGCGTCACATTATTTGGAACTTTTCTGTGTATTTCAGTGAAAAAACAACTAGGTACATTTTTATAAGAAGATATAAAATTAGGTGGTATTGTACCCATATAAAGTAATACATTTTATGGGATTATTAGCTATCCCGGCCCAAAGATGTCTGTGGTCTAGGCGAAATTTGTTCAGACGATATTATAATGATCTTTGATCATACGTATGAGAATATAAAAAAAATCTCACGTTTTAGTTATTCAGCAAAATTTCCTGATCAGGAATAGAAAAACTTCATCTTCTGAAATAAGTCTTCCCGGAAATTAAAGTTTATGTGATATACAAACTAATTTTACCGTTTTTTATCAAAAAAATCTGTTTTTCAGTTTGCTAAGGCTAACAACACTGAACCCAGCTGACACTGACGTGATTATATACTCTTTGACACTGACAGCAGATAATTAACGAAGAAAAAAACACTACGTTAGAAACAAGTATCTCTAACTTGTCTGTGAAAAAGAAGTACGCCGGCCGGAGAAAATCCTAGGAATATTGTTTTTTACATATTTGAAACGTATTGATTTTTTATTTACCCACCATGTCTTTCCTGACAAAACAATTTGTTCGTAGAGTAAGTACGTTACATAAAAACCATCTGAATTAATTCGTAGTAACAGCATTTTTATAATGTTATTTATTATTTCTGTGAAGGTTGTCACTCCAGCTTTATCAGCTGCGAGGAGCGCTAACTTTTCCACAAGTAAGTTACCTGTTTAAGTACCAAATTTTTATCATATCATTCCTATTATGCGTTACATAACCTATAAAATACTAGAAATTTGATTTATGCATGGCTCACACGAGATCAGAGCACAAGTAAACGATTAAAAAGGTCCCTCGTAAATGGTTAACAAGTGTCATGCAGGCAAGTGATTTCCATACATTTGACCCTTACTAATTTGCTACTTAGCTAATTGTGTCCTGTCCTCATGTATACAGAGTGTTAGTACAAACTTCGAGGCTTCTATAATTTTTATTTCAGCCTGCACGGTGTCAGCACCTATGGTTCAAAAGCCAGCGCCAGCCTTCTCCGCCACAGCAGTCGTGAACGGCGAATTCAATCAAATAAAACTGTCTGACTACTCTGGAAAATATGTTGTATTGATCTTCTATCCATTAGACTTGTAAGTAATGTGACTGCAGTGAGAAGTACAGCCTTGCAACACTTTAGGGCCATTAGTTCTAAAAGATTTTCTATCTCATTCCAGCACATTTGTCTGCCCCACTGAGCTGATCGCTTTCAGTGACAGAGCTAAAGAATTTGCCGGTATTGGATGTCAAGTGATTGGAGTATCAACGGACTCTGAATTTAGTCATTTAGCATGGATCAACACACCCAGAAAGGTATGTAAGGCTAAATTATCAAAAGCAACTCAAATTATTTAAGCTAGGACTTTATCCTGTATTGACACAAAGTATGCTAAGATGGTTTGGTCATGTGAAGGGTTGGATGGGGTCCCCAAAGTTCTCATTACTTGCTCCCCCCCCCCCTTCTGCAACCATGTTAATGATCTTTTCCAGAGAGTGGTCTATTGTATCCAATATTTTATGTAATTGTTTATCTCCAGGATGGTGGTTTAGGAAAATTGGAATTTCCCCTGCTGGCAGATTACAAGAAAGTCATCTCGCAGGACTATGATGTTTTGCTGGAAGAAGGCTTCGCCCTTCGCGGTAAGACTGAAAATCACGACTATAAATCCTGATGGGATGAATTTTAGTTATTCCAGATGGTTGAACCCAGACTAAGAAGTAATGAATCAGGGAGTTTTCGTCAGGCTAGGGTCACCAAATAAACTTGCGAATATTTTTTTTTTGTTTTATCAAAGAGTGATAGCCAAGAAATTAGGGTAGAATGGCCTCCACAAGGTGGATGGAAGGGCAGAGGACTGGGATAACGGGAAGTAATGAGCCTAAGTCTGGTAGTGAAAGTCTGACCGCCTGATGTATGGATAAATCAACATTGGTTCTAACCCCTATTGATACTCCAACTGACACCAAAGCAGTGGTCAATTCTGACCATTCACAAGTCTGTTTAGGATAGAGATGAATAAAAAAACATTGAATAGACTTAACTGTCTGTTCTTCTATGTGATAATTTTATTTGCAGGTCTTTTCGTCATTGATAAAAAGGGCATCCTAAGACACATGTCGGTCAACGACCTCCCTGTTGGCAGATCAGTGGAAGAGACACTCCGGCTTGTGAAGGCATTCCAATTTGCAGACAAGCATGGTGAAGGTGGGTATTCTATATTAATTATTAAAACGACCGTATGGTCACTGCATGGGCATGCGACGTATTTAAATGGCTTAATTAATAATATTTCTTTGTGTTAAGTATATCTATATCTATACTAATATTAAAAACAGTTTGCTAGTTTGGATGTAGGGGATAATCTCGGGAATTACTGAACCCATTCCGAAAATTCTTTCGCTAATAGAAAGCTGCAGACTATGTTTTATTGTGGTACCTCGGATGCAGCCATGTGCAGATATATAATTAAAGTGTTATACTGTGTAAATGAAAAATGCTGTCAGTGGACGAAAAGTACTATAAATTTTGACAATATCTAATTTTATCCTAAGGAAATAAAGAGCATTATTTTAAAAATAAGTAAACATTTATTCATTAGGAATATTTATTTAAATTATCAACAGACATAAAACGCAACTACCTAGTGGTCTAAGCACAATCCTTACGTAACGTTACGGTAGCGTAAGTGCCTCCGTCGCGCTCACACAACAGATTTTATGCATTAGTATGGCAGTGACAACATGCTTCCTCGATGACGTTGTGATTACATTAGGTTTCGCTTATTCTAGGAATGCCCATTCAATAGGTTTGACAGTAAGCATACATAAATTGGAATCCAAAGTGCGCTCGGCGTCAGGCCTTGGGCGAGGCATGTACCGACTGGGTGAGACAAAGGAGCAACGCAAAGATGCGCAATAAGTCAGTACGCAGCTAATTTATTGAATTGTTTTCAGTATGCCCCGCCAATTGGAACCCAGAAACGAACGCGTCAACTATAAAGCCCAGCCCTAAGGAAAGCAAGGAGTACTTCCAGAAATCTAACTAAGGTACTTCTAAAATAGAGTACATATCACTTTGCTTTATTAAGGTTCAACCTGTTGCATTTATTCATAAGAGTAATTTTTGTATGACGGGTTACGTTCGAAAATGATTATGAGGTTGGATCTTAGCGCTCCGAAACTGATATCGACCACTTTGGGAATACCTGATCTAGACTAACAGATTCAGTACGGAGCGCACCAAATCCTTAGTTCGGCCTGTGCTGAGTTTCAACTTCGCCTCGCTTGTATGTTGTGTGGGACGCTATTTTATAGGTATTCACTTATTCTTTTTTTTTTCTGGGGTCTGATATTTGTTAAGTTTAATAAGTTTTAGTTTTCAAGTAATGGGGATTTTCGATCAAATAGTTATATAATGCAACTAAAATAAAACATAATAATAATAAATTATTATGTTTTAAAAGTAAAAAATATTCGCGTGTAAATTGAAACGTTTGTTATGCATATTGTGTTTCATTGTTAGGTATGTATATATATAGGGTTCTTGCAATGTATTGTGATGCCAATAAAGGTTCTGTTAAAAAATGCTTTTAATTTTTTAAACTAGCTGTTGCCCGCGACTTCGTCCGCGTGGTATTTAACAAAGACAACCGTTGACAACAGCCCGCTCGCCCATTCTGAGCCCGCGGGACGCATTGCAGGTTGTTGCTATCAAACTTAATCAGGCGCTGCGCTGCAACATTTGTTTTATTTTTTTTGTGAGATCCTATTTTTTTTTTCTAAAATAAAAGTAGTCCCGTCAAAATCGGTCCAGCCATTTCAGAGATTAGCCGGAACAAACAGACAGACAGACAGACAAAAATTGTAAAAAATGTTGTTTCGGTATAGGTAACGTGTATACATCCAAATGCACTTAGTAAAAAGCGGTTATTTTAATATTACAAACAGACACTTCAATTTTATTTATATGTATAGATGTATAGATAAAAATATGCGATAGCAGTGATTACTTACACCATCTTCCTTGCGCTAGAAAATTCTACGTCGAAGCTAAATAGAACGTCTGGACCCTGAGCACTTAATTATTTAAACAAGACAGTCATACATTTTGAAGGAGGGAAGGAAGGAAATGATGAAAGAGATATTTATTGAATGTTTTATTGCTATTAATTACTTGACATTGGCAAAATACCCGCTAAGTTGTGGGTGAGGCCATATTCATATCCATTTTGTTTCATCGCATTTCATTTCGTAAATAAAGAAGAAGGAGAAAACATCGTGACGAAACCTGCATGTCTGAGAACCACTCGAAAGACGTGTGAAGTCCGCCAACCCGCACTGGCCAGTGTGATGGACTATTGCCTTATTCTCCGCGCTTAGGATGGATGGATGGGACTTAAAAAAAACATTATTAAATTATCTATTAATAAATTCGTTATATATCAAGTCGAATAAAATAAAAATTAAAGAATACTGTAAACCCCCGTGCCCTATAACCAAAGATGTACCCATAATTTAATGTTCAACAATATTATCAGCCCTCACATAATCTATTTTGAATGGTAATCTCGTGTCCCGACACCGGTTTGAGAAGGAAATCCATAGACAACTGCAGTCGCCTGTCGTCTGCCCTCACACGGTATTGCCGAATGAAATGCACTAGCGTTGTCTTCATAGATATCATTGCGTATGTTTTACCTGAGGAAAGATAGTAAAATATATTATATAAGAAAAACTAAAATACGCGACCGAGGTTTGGAAGCTATTAGTGCGACTCAATACAGAATCTCATTTGAACTGATGAGTAAACTATGGCATGGCAACAGCAGTGATAGCCAAGTTGGTATAACGCTTGCCCCGGTAACGAGGATCGCAGCTTCAAACCCCGGCTCGCATCTCTGAGATTTCTGGATTTCATGTGCGAATCTCATTTTCAACCATGATTATCACTTGCTAACCGGTGAAGGAAACCTGCATGTCCGAGAGAACCCTTCGAAAGACGTGTGAAGTCCGCCAACCCGCACTGGGCCAACGTGGTGGACTATGGCCTTATCCCCCTCGCATTGAGGGGAGGCCCGTGCCCAACAGCGGGACATTAAAAGGGCTGGTATTATTATATGGCACGTTAACAGCTCAGAATAAATAATATAGACGGAGTGAACGATATCTTGAAGCACAAAACAAGCCGATTTGTGTAGTCACTACACGCGAATTCGTAAGTACATAAGGACGTGATTCGCATGTACTAAATAAATCGGCATGGGTATTAGTGCTTCAATAATGTTATTCGCCACCCATCCGTAAATATATCTTCTTTGTCTGAGCTCAGCAGACGTAATTTGTTAGTACCTAATAATAGTAGGTAATACCTAATCAAGATCATAATTGAATACTTAGACAACCCTTTTGCATGGAATTTCGTATTAGGTATAACGTTACATGATCGATAGGGAATTTAGAAGAGCGTTAGATACGTACCCAAACACGATCGCGCCCCTAAGCTAAAGCCAGCGCAAGCGCTGGGGTTCGCTGGTAGAGTGGCAGGGTCCAGCCACCGCTCGGGCCTGAAGCTATCAGCATCTTCACCCCATGCAGCGCTTCGATTGATGCCGCATAGAAACAGGACGCATTGGCTGCCTGGACGCATTGTATAGGACTCTGTTGGATTAAAGATTACTTATTAGTGGGCATCGTCGGACCCTGACTGTTATAATAAATAAATCTATACATATAAATAAAATTGGAGTGTCTGTTTGTAATATTAAAAGAACCGCTTTTTACTTATATGCGCCTACCTTTTATTTATTTAGTTATTATTATAAATTATGTACAATATAAAATACACATGTATAATAAAAATAAAATTATATACATAAAAATGCCTCTACATCGTCGTCGATGCCAAAAGTGCCTAGCAGGCTGGCCGCGTTTCCGCGCTGAATAGCGAGGCTCACTCTCTGCGCGAAATAGAGGCCAGCCCGCCGGTCACGGGTAGCGGCGAAAAGACGTGCAGCAATGTCCTTGTCCTTTTTACTTAATGCATTTGGATGTATACACGGTACCTATACCAAAACAACCTTTTTTAAAAATTTTGTCTGTCTGTCGGTTTGTTCCGGCTAATCTCTGAAATGGCTGAACCGATTTTGACGGGACTTTCACTGGCAGATAGCTGATGTAACAAGGAGTAACTTAGGCTACTTTTATTTTAGAAAAAAAAATAGGATCTCACGAAAAAAAATTAAAACCAATGTTGCAGCGCAGCGCCTGATTAAGTTTGATAGCAACAACCTGCAATGCGTCTCGCGGGCTCAGAACAAGCGACCAGGCTGTTGTCAACGGTTGTCTTTGTTAAATACCACGCGGACGAAGTCGCGGGCAACAGCTAGTAATAAATATAAATAAATATCGCCATACAAACACACCAACTATACGGTCCCACTTTAAGCTTAACGCTTGTATTATGGGTACCGTACAATGTACTGAGGGCGAACTCAGTATATAATACTTATATACATATTAAACATCCATGACTCGGGTACAAACATTCGTGCTCATTACACAAAGCTTGTGTCCCTACCAGGATTCGAACCCGGACCCTCGGTGCAGAAAGCAGAGTCACTACCACTGCGCTAATCAGGTCGTCATATTACTTTACTTTACTAACGTGTTAAGTTTATCGGTTATATCAAACTTATAGCTCACATACTTAGATACCGAAAGCTATTCGTAAACATAATTGAGATCAACATTGGCGGCCCCAATAAATATTATTTTAATCTGTTAAATATGTTTTTGGGTGACGTTCGTTTTTTCAAATTGGTTGTTATTTTAGAGAGATCTATAACTAACTATAAAATACTTATTCATATATAAAAGGTAATAGGTAGTAAGTAGGTACATATAGGTACTTAATTGAACGTTCACAAAGACGTAGTGTTATTGTAAACCAAAAAACAATATGAAACTTCCTGCCTCATGTTATTATTATTATTTCAAATCAAGTTATTATTAATTCGTCTCGGTAGAGCAAAGATGATGAAAAGTCTATTATTTTTGAAATTGCCGTAATTAAAATTAATCACTTTAAACTACCAAAATCACCAGTTATTCACAGATAATCTATCCATATAATAAAATGTAACTGATCGCTGTCTGTGCATTGATCTTACGATATATGAGAAAAAAACTATTTATGGGAGCCTTTTTTTTTTTTTTTTTTTTTGTTATCGAGGGGGAAATCCTCATGGATACCCGCGCCGCGCAACCCTATAGAACCCAAATAAATCAGTCAATTTATGTGTGATTTTACCTATCTTTCGGAAAATTTCATCTAAACATAAGACATTAAGTAGGCACTTAGGTAGGTATGAAATTATAGCCCCCAATTTATACACGTTAATTAACTTTATCTAACTTAGTCATATACAACTGCACAAAGCAAAACTCTTGTGCGTAGTCAATGTCAGGTCAAAGTAAAAAAAGAAAAGAAGAGATAAATCGATTTTGTCTCTTGCCCGTGTATGTGGAAGCGAAATAGAGACTCTATGCGATTATTCCGTGATATAGGTTTGGACTTACCTACGTGCTAGCCCACCTAGGGTAATTGGCACCACGGTACGAAACGACGAGTCTAAAAAACATTGGCCGATTCACACCATAGTAAAGCCATTCAAAAAGAACGCTTCGTCATGTTGTTTTACGACGACGAAATACCCTCGAGATTATTGAAAAAGAATAATTGGTAGGTACAAATAAAGGTGCTTCGGTCACGACCGAAACAATACCAGTACAGGACAATACCGGTACAATTTTACTCCATTGACTCACGAGTCAATGGAGTAAAATTTTACCCACCCGCGAATAAAGGGGGATAAAGCCCTTTATTCGTGGCTGTGTGAAGATACCTACTTAGTTTCACGCTCTTATCGACGTATCTTAATGAGACTGGCACGATAGTGAAGATTCGAAGGCTTTCCTTAATAACGGCTTCTGTGTACACAAGACGCGGGAGATCCTCCTTACTGACATCCCGGTCTGTTGTGAACACCTTTTGTATCCTATAAAAGAACCAGAAAGTAAATTATAAGTACCATACCTACCACCAGGGCCCCAAGTATGCTAACACAATCGATTCATAATCGAACAGCAACCGCTTAGTAACTGTCACTTTTGACAGATATCCCATACAATATCTGCCAAAAGTGACAGTTACTATGCGGTTGCTGTTCGATTGTGATGCTGTAGGTCCTGTCATCATACGCAATATATGCGTCAGCGCGTGATTTAGTTTTCACGTTATAACGTTATGCTAGTTAATAACTATTACCTTTTAAGGTTTCCTGATTTACATTTTAATAGATACAATCTACAATTTAGACTACAATCTGGGTGTTTTCAAGTCGAGAGTGAACAGGTACCTTCTAGGCAAGTATGCTCCATCGTAGATCTCATCGTCACTTACCATCAGGTGAGATCGAGATCAAATGCTTGCCTATAACGTAATAAAAAAAAAGATAGGTATACATCTACCTACTTATAAATTAAATGTTCTCGTAGGTCCTTGGGTAATCTATTTTTGGTAATTAGGTATTCACTATTGAATACGTAGGTACTAGGTACTTAATTTTAAAGAATTACAAAAAAAGCTGGTGAGTAAACTATTCAGTTTTATTACTGTTACGTTTTAACTTATATTTTAACCGACTTCAAAAAAAGGCTGCAAAGGCCGCATCGGCCAGAAGCATACGCCCCCTAAAAAAACGAGGTTTAGTCTTGCTAAATCAACTGCTTCTGTTATCAAACTTACTCATCGTGAAGTTTCTCCTGCACTTCAGGGTGTGTGCCCAGCAATATCATGATGTAGCTCAGCATGCTGGATGTGGTGTCGAAGCCAGCCATGATCGTCGTGTCCACCTCCTCCCTAATCTCCTGGTCAGTCAGAGTATTGTCTTCTGACAACTCCATTAGCAGGTCCAAGAGGGGCTTGTATTTTATACCTGCAAAATGTACCACGATATATAAGTAAAGGCGAGAAGTAAGTAGATGCGAGTGGTGAAGAACAGAGAGGCTTGGAAGTCATATGTAATGTTTCATCCAAACTCCTTATAGTCTCCTTCTGATTTTCCCCATACTTGGGAAGAGACTTGAGCTTTGCGTAGCTTCGCAATTTCTTAGTGATCAGATGCTTCCCAAGAGACAATAAAAAAACCGTTTTCAAAAAATCAAAAAGCAAAATATTATCTAATCTTGAAATCTACCTTGTCTAACTAAATTAAATATTTAACGAATGTGAAGTTGGTGCAAAATAAAATACAATCGAATTGAGAACCTCCTTATTTTTATGAAGACGGTTAATAAGTTGCTTAGTGTGCATATCTCACAGATAAGAGAAGAACAAAATCACTGACTCCACTAACCTGATCCTCGCATTGGAATATCATTGTCTAGAATTAATCCACTCTTCAAGGCAGCTTTTTTCTTTTGTATAATCTAAAATACAAATAACTTATTGTGGAATCTCATAAGTTATTGAAAGCAGTTCCTAGAAATAACTTGAGAATAAGTATCAAAAGATACGCTAAATGCTATTGTTCCTTTCTGAAGGCCGATCCAGTGACAACACAATAATTTTATCTTTAGGATTTATATATCAAAAAATAATAGCGGCTCCTCTTGAATTAACTAAATCAGAGATAGCGGCTCAAATAAGGTTTCTACGGACAGCTAAACTTGTTAACCAATCTGCAGGACCAAACTGCATCTGTAGGGATCCTACAAATCGGCAGTATAGATAAGATTTTTGGGGTCAAGTCACCTTCGTCCGTAGGATAATTAAGTACCCTCGAGATACCCTACACGTGACCCTGGGTGGTGCCAACTAGGTGACAACTCTACTGGTGGTAGGCTTCGGCCGTGGTTAGTCACCACCCACTGAACAAAGCCATGTCGCCAAGCGGCCTAGCCGTGTTCCGGCATGATGTTCGGTGTTGCCATTCATGGATGGCGAGTCAGATCAGTTGCGCTGCATGTGCCTAGTGAATGTAGCGTCTCGATCTACTGCCGCCTTCCTACCTAGGCAAGTATGCTCCATCGTAGATCTCATCGTCACTTACCATCAGGTGAGATCGAGATCAAATACTTGCCTATAAATGTATAAAAAAAAAAAAAGATTACAAGTTGTCTCTCGTAGAGGTTACAATTACCTTATTGGACATATCATTGAGTATCTTCAGTACAGCATCCTGTTCCCTCTGGAGTCCACACAAATAAAAGATGAGTTCACTCTGCAGCCACACATTTTGGAATCTTTTGATCAGGATGCGCAGTATTATCTCGGTGGCGTCCATATATTTATTTATGAAATCATGGTCATCCAATGTGCTTATACCGAATCCTGTCACTAGAAAAATAAAAATAGACATCACTCTAAGCATGGTGTGGATGGTTTTCAGGATGATTCAGAAATGGTATACTAAGCCTTAACCATGTACTTCTTTAGCGCATTTATTATCATTATGGTGAAGTAAGAATTTCAATATATGGATCAAAATAAAAATTTCGTTACCAACAACATGTTCATCTATTGTGATTTATTGTGAACAACGGTTTTTTAATGGACTTATCGAAATTCTTTCTTACAAATTCGCTGAAGAAGCACAGGTCAATGGATTTTTATACCCTGTTTGAATCAGCCTGTATATCTACATTATGTACTTTACTTACGGCAAAATGTTTCTAACGCTATATTCTTTAAATATACTGTATGGTCAAACGGCTCTCCTGGTTTATCTTGGAGCAATTCGACCAGCTTCCTAGCTTGGCTGTTGAAGACCCCGAGAAAACTGTGCACCACCGGCAGACCGAACGCTGGCGTCATCAGCTTGCGATGCCGCATCCACACTTCACCTGGCAATGGAATGAATTGTATGTATGAATGTTGTTCCCAACGAAATGACAATTGGGATTTATCGAAAGCAAATAAAAAAACACCGACGCTATGCCATTACATCCCAATGTCGCACACCCGTGTACGTTGTAATATAACGTACTTTTGTTGCACACACAAAACTATACATTGGTAGTGTAAACGAGATGGCATGAAAATTTGCAACAGCAAAAACAAGACGGATATTAGTTACGCTGCGTCGTTTCGATGTTGCTAGACTAATTAGACTGAGTTGCAGGTGCGCTGCGCACGCAGCCCAGTTTTGTTTTGCCATTTCCGTGCGCAAGTAACCTATCTATATCTTTCTTAATAGACATCAATGCCATAAGAGAAATGCCGTGTGTTAAGGCTCTTATCACTTACCTGATCCTGTGATCAATCCTTGACCCAACCATGGTTTGGCGAAATCATAAGCAAAGTGCTTTTGTCGGCAGGCATTAGCTGCAGTTAAGGCATCGTCCGGATCTGTTATCACTGAAATAATAGCGTCATTATTAAGACCCCATCTGTGCATAATGATGCATGTAGCGCGAGCGAATTAAAAAGGGCTCAGATTGAAGCGCCAACTCAAATGATGATTAAGTATTTAGGTATACTTAAGAAAACCACGATATCAATAAACAGTAGATTCTCGTGATTGACAGGTAGATATACTTATTCTTCTACTAAAATCGAGATTTTCAAAGTAAAATTAATAAAAAAACACACCCAAGCTAAGGGTCTTTAGGATCGTCTTAGGGCCTACTCTTGTTCGTAGTAGATTTTGATGGATTGTGGCCGCTACCTCACCAGTAGGTATAAAACAATTGGATATGGCGGATAACATTGATTACATCTCCCACAAATCCCTTGCCTTGGGCAAGCGGGCCTTTGCCTGAACCATTTGAGAAATATTGACTATTTATAAATACTCACTGTAATATAGTTGCATCCCAATATTCATGGTTATTACACCTCCATTTTTTGATGATTCCTCGCAAATGGACTTCGCCCTGTGCCATAAACCTGAATATGTACAAATAAATACATTACGACTTTAACAAATCTACATTTTGGAAAATTTATCCCTCGATTTATAAAAGTATTAATCTATTGACAAATGTTTTCAAAAAGCATTTTCAGTGGGAATATGCTTCGTAATGGTATTGTAAGGTAACAAAAACATTCTACTTGCAAGTTATAGTCATTTGTATCCAATGAAATCCTAATGGTAGAGACAGCTACCTACATACGTGAACGAGACTTATTCATTTCAAGCCCAGTTATTGGGAACTTACATACTTATACCATACACCTGAAAGCCAAGAGCTCGAATAGTGTCTTAGGAAGACACACAAACATGGGCATATGATGATGGTGTTCTTTTCTTTTTTAATATAATACAAATAAAAATCATCATTACCATCACGTCTGAGAATACAGACGGGGGGTACGTAGAGATACCTATCTACATTTCGTTGGTGGATGGATGGATTGTTATAATAAGGGGCGAGCCTATTGCCATTATACCTGGCACTCGCTTCCTCAATACGAGGGGTATTCGGGCCATATCCACCACGCAGGCCCACTATGGGCTGGCACATTGACTTCACACGAATATCGAAAGACGTGTTTGCCTTCACCGTACAACAAGTATAGTCATAGAAAATGAAATTTTATTTCTAGGTAGTGCCTTCGTAACGAGGGACTAAGGTTCAAACCCCAGCTCATACCTCTGGGATTTGTGGGTTCCCTGTGCGGATCTTATTTTCAAGCATGTTTAACACTTGTTAAACGGTGCAGGAAAACCTCGTGACGAAATGTTAGCATGTCTTAGAAACAGTGGCGTAGCATGGGGGGGCGGAGGGTGCGGTCCGCACCGGGCGGCACTTTGCTGGGGGCGGCATTTCACAGGTGGCGGTGGGAGAAAAAAAAATTAAGAAAAATAATATAATAATTTCTTTCAGTGTTTATTTCGTAATTTTTTTGTCGTTACTATATATCCAGGTATATTTTGTTTTTACTTAAATGATATTCCCATGTCAAAAATGTTAATTTCAGTTTTCAGGTTGGCGTTTATGAATAAAAGTACCCTTTTTACCATGCCTATTTTTTTTTATAATGAATAGGAAAAATATGAGGGCGGCAAATATGAAATCCGCACCGGGTGCTAATGACCTATGCTACGCCACTGCTTAGAAAACCCCTTGAATGTCTTGTAAAGTGGACTATGGCCTAATCTCCGCTCGTATTGAGGGAAATCCCAACAGTGGGACAATCAAAAGGGCTAATAATAATGAATGATATAAATGATTTATTATGCTTACTGATACCGTCTCCCATCATGAGATGAGTGTGCCCTATGACAGGAAGCTTTCCAGGATACGCCGGGGGTAGTTTATGGTCGCAAGTCCGGCGTCCACGCTTCCTCCAGACGACGTATGTACCCAACACAAAACACAAGAGAACGAAGCTGAACATCTCTGAGGACTGACTGAGACATTTGAGTGAAGCACGCGGTAAGGTAAGGTATAATTAAATAATAATCAATTTGTATTTTTTATGTTTAAACGGTTATTTGGGTACAAACAACTTTTTATATATTTTGTTTAAATTTTAAAAGCAAATTAATATCGCCAGAAGAACACTCGGACCCAAACTTGGGTAGGACTGTGTGTACATGGGTACCGTACATTGGTCTGACGCAATTCCAGTTTAATAGATATAGATATAAAACATCCATGACCTGGGTATAAACATACGCGCTCATCACATAAAGTTTGCCCTCACCGGGACTCGAACCCTAGACTCTCGGTACAGAAAGCAGCGTCGCTACCAATGAGATATTCTCATACTTGGGCTACGTTGTCTTCAGTAATTTTCATTATCAGCGGTGCAGCCACCCGAATTCTTTTTTTTAACCGACTTCAAACAGGAGGAGGTTCTCAATTCGGTTGTATTTTTTTTTTGCATTTATTGTCTGTCTGTCGGCGCATTACAGCAGAATTCACAAACATAATGTATTTAAGTATATTTTTTTGCCAGATTTTAACGAAACTTTTTATAACTATAACATTAGCAGTGATAGCCAAGTTGGTACATATATTCTCTTTTTTTAAATGTGAAAATCCTACGTTTGATTTCACACCACGTAGGTAATAATGACGTAAACTTGCGCTATTAATTCGGCTATTAAAACTAACATAAAGTAATTACCTTATGTTAGTTTTAATAGCCGAATTAAATCTACTTAATTGTTTTAAAAACAATGATTAAAAAATATATGGCTGTAAGAATGATTTGTTGTTCAATCTACAAGCTCAGGATAATGGCTCAGGGATGAAGATCGCAGAGGACAGCGTGTTTCCTTATGGCCGTTCTCTACCCTGGCAAATACGTATGGCAATGCAAAATGCATTTGCCATTATCACTTGCGGTATGGTAACATATTGTGGGGAAACTCGACCGACATAGATATAGCTTTCAAGGCACAAAAGAGGTGCATAAGGACCATATTTAAAATTGACTACACAGAAAGTTGTAAGCCTTATTTTATAAAACATATGATAATGACTCTGTTTTCGCTGTATATCTTAGAAGTTGCAATGTTTGTAAAATCAAACTGAAATCTTTTTCTCATTCATGCTTTCACAAATAAATGATCTTTATCTTTATTACACTGGCACATATATTAGCTAGCATGGGGAGAGACCTTGAACAGACAGACGCACTTATCACGTAAAACGTGTATTTGAATGTATGCAAAACCAGAAATTGTAATTATAGGGATAGTGAGGAAGTGTGACGTTGTCACACATGATTTGACCTGAGAAGAAGAAACTAAGATAAATAATAGTCATAATTAAGTGTTGCCTCTTAACGTCTTATATGACGGTCTTTTTAGGGGGCCCACCTAATGAGCGGCGAGTCGCCACCTGCCAATAGTAATTAGATAAAAGCTGATTATGGCAGGTGTCCGCAACCCTTCCAATATTGCCATCCCATATCCATTCAATCCTCAATCCATATTCCCAATTATCTTTCCATATTCCTGCAATAGTTCCTCCGCCTGCTAAGGTTAATTCGCTGTTTATGCTATCATTTTTAGAAATTGACCCCAATAGGTTGCTAACATTACATTACAATTCTCAAAAAGGGCTTCTACGTATTGGACCCATGTCCCCGCGCAAGCCTTCCAAAGATCCGGGTATAGCCCGTGTGGAGAGAGACATAATAATTTATTAGTATTTAAGTACATATCTTGTTTGACTTCAATCTGGATCCAAACCGATCAAGTAGCCTCGCGAGGCTAGCTCGGTCCTCGGACATAATGAGCCAGTACTTGGTTTCACATAAAGCGTATCCCTGCGCAAAATTCTTATGGGCACTGGCCATAAGTGTTTTATAAAGCTAGTATTGCGTGTAATGATTATTTAGATAGTATGTGTATAGACATGTTTTTGTTGGATGAGTGTGCAAGCATATGTAGTGGTCTGATGTGTAAAGAAATCTGTAAAGAAACTAGCTCTCATAGATACTCAAAGGCGCAAGCTCAGGCACTAAGAGGAATGAATCCTCTTTGGCATACAGAAGTCAGGATAATAACATTTATTTAGCGCGGATGTTATGTCGCATGGCCAGTGTCCCCGCAGCGACTCGTTTTCTGAGATGAGTATACAGGTATGGTGCACACAAGGGAGTTGTCATATCGGAATATGGATTAAAAACCCCCTTAAAAATATCAGACTAAAAAAACCGTTTAATTAAAATACAAATACATTTTTTGTAACAAGTATTAATTTAATACCCACTGTTGTCATCATACACGTGACACCAAACTAATTTCATGACCTGACTTTGGTCCCATGATTATATTATCGAACTGGACCTTCAACTTGCCGACGTCACCGGTGACTTGATACCGCCGTAGGAAGTGCGCAAGAGTCACTTTCATCAACATCATTGCGTATTGTCTGCCTGTAACACGAAAAATAAACCCTCACGCTTGTAATTCCCAAAAGGGTATTGCAACACACGCATTTTATCATTGGCATTATGCCAGCCCGAATAGAAATAGGGGGCGAACCTATTGCCATTTTACCTGGCATACTTTGCTACCCGTTTGGCACAGTTGGTAGTGACGCTGCTTTCTGTACCGTGGGTCCCGAGTTCTAATTCTAGTAGGGGCAAACTATGTAGGTTGAACGCGAATGTTTGTTCTCGAGTTATGGAGGTTTAAATTTTATATAAGACCTTATTACTTGTTTGAGCCATCTCGTTATCACGCATTTAATTGAATTTATGTTATATTTTGTAAAACGATATCTCTCGATCTTTAATTTACATAGGAGGTCAACAGCAGGGATTGCTACATTGTTCTCACATACCCAGTAAGATGTACTGCTCAAAAATGCAACATATCTTTTTAAAAAGAGCAACCATGGAGTTTCTTGCCCGTTCTTCTCCACAGGAACGGCATACCGACTGTGTGGTAAACTTTTAGCTTAGAATTTTGTACCTATTTTGAGGATTCATAAGTTGTACTTAATGGTTTACTTTACATGAATAAAAAATATTCTGATTCTGATAAAGGTGGTCCGAAAATAAAAGCATGCACGTCTACGAATATGTACGGATGTACTCCTCATAAAAATTAATGAAACACGTATCTCGGAAATTTTTGAAAAACTACCCTCTGTATAGAAATAAAATGAGCTGTAATGTTGGCATTTTATTAATAAAAAAAACAACGCAGACTTTAGAAAAAAAGTCTCTAAAATCTATAAATACTTTTCTATTATTCGGAGTGAGTAATGCCATCCCAAACTCTTACTACTACTACTACTTTTGGAGTTACATCGGCACCGACTCCGAGTAAAATAAAACCAACCCTAGCTTTTAGTGCTCAAGGTTTCTTTACACTTACCGATACAGCTTCTCTTCCCAACGCTAAATGAAGCAAACGCGTTAGGGTTGTCAGGCACGCCGCCCGGCTCCAACCAGCGCTCTGGACGGAACTCGTCAGCATCAGGACCCCATATTTGATGCCGGTTCACCGCGTAACTGAGTATAACGATATCGCTACCCGCAGGTATCGTAGACTTTTCTGCAAAATTGTACATATAAGTACCTATACCAGGCTAGTTAGGTACTCACTATTAAAAGCCCTATGTAAAGCATCTATACATACAAATAAATAAAATTGGAGTGTCTGTTTGTAATATTAAAATAACCGCTTTTTACTAAGTGCATTCGGATGTATAAACGGTACCTATAGCAAAACAACATTTTTTTAATTTTTTTGTCTGTCTGTCTGTTTGTTTCGGCTAATCTCTGAAATGGCTGGACCGATTTTGACGGGACTTTCACTGGCAGATAGCTGATGTAACAAGGAGTAACTTAGGCTACTTTTATTTTAGAAAAAAAAATAGGATCTCACGAAAGAAAATTAAAACCAATGTTGCAGCGCTGCGCCTGATTAAGTTTGATAGCAACAGCCTGGAATGCGTCCCGCGGGCTCAGAACGCGCGAGCAGGCTGTTACCAACGGTTGTGTCTTTGTTAAATACCACGCGGACGAAGTCGCGGGTAACAGCTAGTTTGTAATATAAGTTTAACGCTCAAGTACACGGGTAGTGAAACTGTTGAAACCATAGTCATATAGTGAAGGTCTTGCGTAAACTCTTTACACAGCCGTTGTAAAATCAAGTTAGCATGGTTTTAGTGGGTAAGAATCCCACATAACCCGGCCCTCTCCCACTCAGAGGCCGGGTATCTATCGAAGATTTCCCCCCCGTCAACAAAAAAAAAAAAAAAAAAAAGGGGATGCGGTCCTCCATAGGGAGACAGTCATGGAGAAATGTTGTACACTCAAGTAAGCTTGACAGAGATCATGACTCCCAAGGCTGGGACACATGTATGCACAGAGAAAGAGAAGTCTGGCTTGGAAGTCAAACTAGAACCACGATCACGCGACACGCTTAGTAGCGTTATGTTATATTTTTTTAAATATTATAGTACGATGTGCCGATAAATCCTATCTACATGTTAGTTAAAGAATCGTATAGGCCATATGTCTCATAAGTTGTGGATAGGTTTTATTAGTACATGGGAAAAAAGCCCTTAGCGTACTACAGCGCAGCGTATTGAAATACACCATACTCAGTTTCACTTCGGTATCGGAGGATCTGGACACGAATGCACCCACTGGATACAGTCTCAAAGTTTCCTTTATCACCGCCTCCAAATAGGTCAGTTTACTCAGATCCTGCTTGTCGACGTCTCTCTTCGAGTCGCCAAATACTTCCAGTAATCTGTTAAATTGAAATTTCCATTTTTTTAATTAAATTATGCACTCGGTCGAACGAAAGGTGTACGACAAATATTTCACACGGACTACTTTTTATTAGAGTAATTGAGGAGCACATATTTAATTAATTCTTGTATTTTTTTTTAAACTTTTGAGGTATTTTATTTCATTGTTACATGCACCATATGCATGTATGATCATAGACAAATTCTTGTATATAAAATGTTTTCTCAAAATTTCGAGTGAATAATGGACTTACATGATAAAATGTATTTACCAATCGAGTAGTTCTATACTTACTCCTCGTGAATTCGTTCTTGCACATATTTGTGAGATCCAATCGCTAACAAAATGTACACCAAAGACTTTGACGAAGTGTCGTAGCTTGCGAAGAGAATAGTTATCAAATTATGTCGTATCTCTCGATCTGTAAATTCATCTTTTGTTTCTTGTGCGTGCAGTAAAAGATCTAACAATGGTTTTTTATTAGTACCTGAAAAATAAATTATGATGAAGTTTGTCAAGTCAGTGAAGGGACAGTGGGGGGGCTCATAACTCAAAGGACTGATGGTTTTGGAGCAGAGACGTTCTAGAATGGCGACCACGAGCCAGAAGACGTAGGGTAATAGACGTAACCAAAGGTCACCCAACAGGTGGACTGATGATATTGCTAGCCGATGGATGCGAGTGGCAGGACCGTGATGTGTGGAAGTCATTGGGGGAGGCCTGTATCCAGTGGACGCCTTTCGCCTGATGAATAGATAGACAAGTCATGGTCTAATTAAACTCTGGAGTAAAATAACATTATTTGTAGTAGAATTAGTTATTACCTAAATTTTCATCCAATTGAACTTCTTTGTCCATGTCATTAAACATCTCTGATCTTCTTTGAAGCATAGGCTGAAAAGTTCCGACTTAAAATCTATACATATCAATAAAATTGGAGTGTCTGTTTGTAATATTAAAATAACCGCTTTTTACTAAGTGCATTTGGATGTATACACGTTACCTATACCGAAACAACATTTTTTACAATTTTTGTCTGTCTGTCTGTCCGTCTGTCTGTTTGTTCCGGGTAATCTCTGAAATGGCTGGACCGATTTTGACGGGAATTTCACTGGCAGATAGCTGATGTAACAAGGAGTAACTTAGGCTACTTTTATTTTAGAAAAAAATAGGATCTCTCGAAAAAAATTAAAACCAATGTTGCAGCGCTGCGCCTGATTAAGTTTGATAGCAACAACCTGCAACGCGTCCCGCGGGATCAGAACGCGAGCAGGCTGTTGCCAACGGTTGAGTCTTTGCTAAATACCACGCGGACGAAGTCGCGGGCAACAGCTAGTAAATAATAAGATAGGTATTCATGTTTTATAATAACCTTGAACCAAGCCTTAGGTTACCAATGACTCTCGCTCCAAGTAAATATTGTTAATGACTCATTTGCACGTTCGAAACAAAGGTTAGAAAGGTCATATGGTTTATCGATTTAATGTAACATTTAGTTAGATTTGTCTCCTACCTTTGTTACATATGCCATATATGGTTCCAAAAGTTTATCTTCTCTCTTGCGCAGCGAACTCCAACTATAAAGTGTATCATTGTGGAGCCAGAACTTTATGAATCTCTCCCAATACACTTTGCAAAGATCATCAGTGAGATGTACAAACGAACTATCGATAATAGCATCTGGTTTTAAATTAAGTGTCGTACCTTAAATAATAATCAATACATTAGGTAGGTGCCTTAAATTGTATTGCAATAAATAGAGAATCCACTTTACGAGCAGCCTAGCTACGGTGGATCACAAAACTTATGATATCTGGATGATAAGCACCAAGAATTCAGTCATCAATTGAAATCACTTACAACACGTTGTTTCAAATGAAAATTTCGTTAGAATCTCATCAGGTATGAATGGACCTTTCCCTGCTTGGAATGCTATGTCGCTAACCAGCTGTTTCGCCTTGCAGTTAAACGTTGTCATGTATTCATTGAGCATGCTGATACTGAACGACGAGCTGATTAGCTTACGGTGACGTTTCCATACCTCTACTGAAAATAAACATTTGCAGTAAAATAGTTTTTTATACATCTAGAGCGTACAACCGTAAAAATTACTCAAGTAGGTATATTATAATCCCACTATGTGTGTTTGTTACTCAATCACGCCAGAACGGCTGAACGGATCTGGATGAAATTTGGCACAGAGATAGATAGTCTGGAATAGCACATAGGCTACTTACTTACTTTATCCCAGTAAAATGTATGGTTCCCGTGGGATAAAGGACATACTTTTTAATCGCGGGTAACACCGCGGGGCGCAGCTAGTGTCAAATATAGCTAAGAACCATTTCGTTGTTACAAGGTAAGGGATAAAAAAATGTTAGCTATAGTCCAAATAATTAACGCACGTTAAAGAAAGATAGAACCTACATGAGGAACAACGAAAGAACCTACTTTTTTATATATATAAAGTAGCCCATGTTTAAAGGCCCACTCCACGGATGAATATTTATCCATCGTTCTTTGTATGTAAGTATAGTTGTTTGTTTGTCCCGTATTCGTTCCTATACATGGTGATTCACAGAGTGTATACTAAACTTGAACCCGCACTACTTTAGCGCACTTGTAATCATTATGTGGAATCAGAATTTGAAAATATCATTTTATATTAAAAAAAACGCAAATAATCACAATAAATGTCGTTTGTTGGGAACTTGGGAACAACTTTCTTTTATTAAATCGACATAGGTAGATCAAAATACTGACTTCAGATAGCTTTCACAAACGCGCCAAAGAAGCCAGGCTTAGTATACTCTTTCAGAATCCTGCTGTATACCTATCCATTCAGCGATTGCTATGTGACTTTGGTGAGTTGCGGGGCCCGCGATAATTTCTTGGGCATTTCAATACATGGTAGTACAAAAAAACAAGTGCTAGCAGGTATTTAGGTCCTAACGTAGATCTGATTTCAGGAATATATAAAAAAAAAAATAGAAGCTTACAATCAGACGTGAATAGGCCAGATCCGGTTGCTTTTTCTAAGAAGTCGTAAACGAATGATTTTTTGAGACACGTGTTTGATACGGCCATACAGTCGTCGGGATCTGTTATTACTGAAACACATCTATAAGTAAATAGATTAATACATGCTAGCGTAGGTGCAGGAAAAATGAAAAAAAAACCATTGGTATCATATGATCATCATATGATATGGCAAAACATTAATAGAGTTGCTCCTTTTGTTATTTTTTTTAGAATTTTAACACCAGAGCAACATTTATAATAGCGAATGAAAAATTATTGCGTTTCAGGATTGTATGGGGAATTGTCAATTGTTCTCAATGCGTCTGCAGAGCCATCTAGCTTGTGGCGAGGTTGACGACGTCGCTGCAACACTTTAGGTATTAGGTAATATTTATACATATTAAGGTGGAAGCTCAGGTAAGGGCGCGAAATTCAAAATGTCAATGGTTTTTATTTTTTTACAAAAAATTTGGTCATCTTTACGATGTAATTTAGTTTTTTGCGATATTAGCATTCTGCATTGGATGTCTCGATGTATTAAGTTAAACCATTGACATTTTGAATTTCGCGCCCTGACCTGAGCTTCCCCCTTAATGTGAAATAAAAGAACATGTTTAGTTGCTCAAAACTGCCCCATTGTTATAATGTAATTGCTTATGAACAATGTTATAGGGCTTCAAAGTCAACTAGCAAAAAAAAAAAACGGATTTGCCCACTTTGACCTTACCTACTTAAGTATACTTACCTACTTTAAAACAGATTAAAATAGTAATTGTTACCGTATGCTGAAAATGGGCCGACTCTCATAGTAACAGAGTCACATTGCTTCTCTCTGGTAAACTTGGTTAAACTTTTTATCATATCAAAAATTTCTGAAACAGAAGAGAGACACATAAACAATAAGTAATTAATAGTAATTAACTTAAACGGTAACCTAGAAGTTACCGTTGAATAAGATAGGTAGGTACCTACGTACTGGCTACATCAATTGCGTTAGTCTTGTTTGAAAAAAAAATCGTGCGTAATCTATGTCGTTTTTCATAAAAAAAAACTAAATCTTCTGTTGAAATAAAATTAATTTTAAGGATTTTATGTTTTTGCGTTTCCACCGACTTGGGATCCAGAAATTAATATAGTTAAATCCAAAACCAAGCGCACCGTTGCAAGACTCTGGGCACTTTCTGCAAACAACAATTAAATATGAGGGTACCCCAGTTCTAACTATGAAAATAGGACGTCTAACACCTCAGTCCTCCCGTGACCGCATGGTGGCTGCAAAGCGGCCGAAACGTCGGGAACGTAAAATCATAAAATAAACACGATAAAATCCTTAAAATCAGTTTTATTTCAATGTGTAGGTAGTATTCGTGTAAATATATCAATCTCAATCAATATATAAATCAATAAAAAGTCTGTGGTACATAATAATGGTATCTTTACACAGCTTTGTGTTGCATGCATTCGGTATACGCTGTGAGAGTTGCTTACTTTGGATACATAGCGTCAGGCGATACTTATGATTTCGACCGGCTTTGTATTTATGGAGTTATTCATCTACCTACTATTTATTTGTACAGAATATGTGTGATTACCTATTACGTCTTATCTTTCGACTTTATTCAGTGGAGGGTGTGACATATAACACATCCTGCATTAATTAAGTACCTACCGATTTAATTAGATTATTACTTGTTCAGTAATTGAAAATACCATGGCTAGAAGGCAAGTTACAACTAGGGGCACACGGTGAATTGTTTTGGCTCGCCTCGACTCGCCAAAGTAGTGTTGATGGCGTAATGGTCGAATAAAATATACATATGAGTGATACATACTATCTTTGTCTGTAACTAGAAGTGCGTGTCCAATGATCGGGAGGGCGCCGGGATAGAGGGGGGGTCGGGGAGCGCAGCCGGTGCGCCTGCACCGCTGCCCCCACCAAACCACCAACAGACAAACCACGAACAACACTGTCAACATATTTTCAACGATAACTAGCACACAGTCTATGAATCTTAGTTATATACCTACCTGCTTACTTACCTAATAAAATAACTATAGCGTCAAAAATATTTTTTTTTAGTTTAAATTATTTATGTAATTAGTGGCGCGCAGATTTCGCATCTTCTGGGTTCCGTACTGTTATTATTCATTCATTCACATTTTTATTTAAGAAGGTACTAATAGGTACTAGTAGTACCCTCGCCTTCGAATGCGGGGACTTAAGATTTTTGTAATCCTGGGGGAATCGTTCCATTATGTAGCTGGTTAGTAGGCTATCACCATGCCAAGTTTCATTACAATCAGCTCAGTGAATTTAGAGGGGACGAGTGCTATAATTTTCGACTAAGTAGGTATCTGGAGGGAATTTCCCGGTATAAAAAGCATTCTAAATGTCGTCTGTGATTATAATCTGTCACGCATCTTTATAATCAAAGTTTTATCAGGTTGATTACCTGTACGTATTTAGTATTTTTAATTTGGGTATAGGTACATAACACTAAAATAAATAGGTAGGGGGCGATGCCTATAACACCCAGAAGAGGGCAAATAACAAAATTATCATTTCAGAAATTAGCTCAAACGGGACTCGATGCCGCGCAACCACTTGTTGCAGTGAGCCGAGTAAACTAATATAATATTAGCGCGAAAATAGTAATCATTCACACATTGTGGTAGCAACTAAAATTGATGCTTGCTTTTAGGTAGATATTTAGCTATGTGTCTGCCTTTATTTTGGGCCAAGAGTTGCTCACTAACAAGTTCTATCCAGACTTTTTGGCGGGAAACTGAAAAGTCATGGCGTCAGTTATGTTTTAATTTCTAAAACTAGTGTTCCTGCGAGTTATAGTGAGTGATATAAGTGGAATATTAACCATTATAGGTTCGGTAAAGTGCACAAGTGTAGGTAATTGAAACAGAGTGACGAAACATGGCTTTTCAGTTTCTCACAAAAAATCCATGAAAAATCTTTCGGTAAAGTATCCATCACTTTACTGATTGAGGGATGGGGGGGTATTTTACTTGGGCCTAGCCTATGGGCTTGTGCATATATTCAAAAACAGAAATCATTTATATTACTTGACACTTTGGGGTCGGGTCACCTTCGTCCGTAGGAGAATTAGGTACCCTCGAGATACCCTACACGTGGCCCTGGGTGGTGCCAACCAGGTGACAACTCTACTGGTGGTAGGCTTCGGCCGTGGCTAGTCACCACCCACTGAACAAAGCCATGTGGCCAAGCGGCCTAGCCGTGTTCCGGCATGATGTTCGGTGTTGCCATTCATGGATGGCGGGTCAGATAAGTTGCGCTGCATGTGCCTCTATCTACTGCCGCCTTCCTACCTAGGCAAGTATGCTCCATCGTAGATCTCATCGTCACTTACCATCAGGTGAGATCGAGATCAAATACTTGCCTATAAAGTAATAAAAAAAAAAAAAAAAAAACACTGGCAAAATACGAAAAA
The DNA here is from genome assembly GCA_905404115.1 of Pheosia gnoma. NCBI lineage: Eukaryota > Metazoa > Arthropoda > Insecta > Lepidoptera > Notodontidae > Pheosia > Pheosia gnoma. The sequence continues at coordinate 2,675,739 of FR989916.1, forward strand.
ATGAATACAAAATATGACGCCAAAGTAAAAAAAAAAAAAAGTTCTTTCCAGTCATTATTATTTATTCGATGCCTTAATTACCCTACATACAAGTAAGCTTTCAAACTCCTGCTAGCTTCAAGAGAACCCAAAATTAGCCTGGGAAATAATTTCCATTGATAAATGTACACAGTAACAACGATAATTATATGATAAGTAAAGGAACTACTTCATTAATTTTAATTAAGATTACCTATTGAAATAAAACTAATCTTAAGGATTTTATCGCGGTTTATTTTTTATTCTACGTTCCCGACGTTTCGGCTGCTTTGCAGCAACCATGGTCACGGGAGGACTGAGGTGTTTGACGTCCTGGTGTCATAGTTTGACGGGGGTACCCTCATATTTAGTTGTTACTTGCGGTCCGATCTACGCAGAAAGAGCTCACTGTGCTCACTTGCACTGTTGCTGCAAAGCAGCCGAAACGTCGGGAACGTAGAATAAAAAATAAACCGCGATAAAATCCTTAAGATTAGTTTTATTTCAATGTGTAGTATTCGCGTAAATATAAGAAATCAATATAAGATTACCTACTTTGGTTGTAATAGCCATACATAGTACCTACCTACCTGATATGGCTGTTACGACAGGTAGGATTTACCTTCACCCTATAATCTAGAAATTACCCCCTACGTCCAAAGCAACAAACTTTGCCTCTTTATAATACCTCGCCTCTAATCCATTGTACGGATCCCATAACACATGCGTTGTTGGCGGTAAAGGGAAGATCTTCCAGCCATGTTGGCGTTAAGACGAATTTACATTAATACGATAGGTGGTTTTAGTTTTTGAGCGCCCAAAAAACGGCGCTACAGGGCCCCAAGTCTGCTAACACAATCGATTCATAATCGAACAGCAGCCGTATAGTACCTGTCACTTTTGACAGATATCCTATACAATATCTGTCAATATTATATTATAATACTCTGCGTCGGAGCATAGCGGCCGCCCGGGATCCCGGAATGCGGATAGATATTACCAACTTATTCGAATAGAAATAGGCAAGTAGGTACCTAGCTACTTACCTATTAAATTTTCTCTCAGAATTGTCCAGTTTTTCTTTAAAACAACAAAAGATCATTGTTATTTTTTATAATAGGTAAAGTAACAAACTTCTGATAGAAAAAAAAAACATAATGCTGCTTTATTATGCTTTAATTGCGTTATTCTTTAAATAAATAATAAAATAATTATTCTCAAATAGACAACCTTTGGGTACAGTGAGAAAATGTTATAAGGAAATGTTTTTCCTGATAGCCTTTTTTCATAAGTTCAGGCCAGACTCATAGTGGTAAGGAAGATACCAGTAGGTTGAGTTTTGACGGTAAAAAAACACTGATACAGTGCTCTTAGCCAATCATGACGAGAGCCCACAGACAATGTCTTCAGTGGAAAAGCAGACTGGGAGATCACGGTAATTTGTATTATCAAACAAAAAGTTACTTATGTAAGAACTTATATTATAAACTGATAAACTAAAGTAAAATAGCTTTTGATTCATGAATAATTTGTTACACAGATTATGTAACAATTGAACATAAAATCTTTGTGATAACGACATAATAAGTAGCAGTCTTCATTATATCAGATTTAATTTTTGATTTAATTAATATGCGATTTGTTTATACAGAGTAATTATTTTTATCAACAGGATCAATTCACGGCTAAGGAAATTACTATTCTATTTAGCCTCGAGATTGTTTTGAGCATTTTTCGGTATTTTGCAGGTTTAGATTTGCAGCCCACTTGAATAATTCATCCTCAGCCTTCATCTTATAGTGAATTATTGAGTGTTCTTATGTTTCAAAGTCCTTTTTTTAAACATAAGAACACTCAAAATACTGTAAAATTACACTCCTTGTGAATAACAACACTATTTTCAGTCTTCAGAAACAAGTTTCAGTTTACCAGGCTTCTTTTAGACGAAACCTAAGAAGCATACATATATCAGGATGGATCATCATCTGAGTCCAGTTCATCAGAAGAATCGTCAGATGAATCGCTGCTTGAATCTGATGTGCAATCACTTTCATCATCACTCCCATCTACATAAACTGAATTACTCTTTTTTAAATCTGGCAGTAATGCCATGGACGCCATTCTGACTGCCATTTCATTTTCCATAATATCTGCTGCTTCCTCTTTGACCATCTCTGCTGCATCTTCCAATTCCTCTAAGTCTAAATCTAGATTGTTCTTCGAGATTTCAATATTTGCTATATTATTACATAGTTCATCTAATTCCTCATTCCTACATTTCTGTAAGAAGACTAAATAGTCTTTAATGTATAGTTGATTGAGTATGTACCTTGCATCATTGCTGGAATTGAACATCTGGTGAATATCAATCATACATTTTACAATAAATTTCTTGCCTTTCCTGAACAAAGATACAAGATCATTCTTAACTTTTTGACATAATTCGAAATTTCTAAATATAGGATATATGAGTGCACGTCTGAAACTAGCTATTAAGGTCTGTTTCACATCTTTGAATGTGCAGAACCAGCATAATGTTGAAGACAGTTTATTGATTGTCCAACTGGATTCCACAGTGCTCTCGTTCAGTGTAGTTCGCTTATCATAACAATAGCCAAACAGAATATCAACTAATCCATACAAAACTTGCTTATATTCACTTTTACTTAACAAATAATGTTTATTTGGTAATTCCTTTAGGACCCCAACTTCATCTTCAGTAAAATCAAAGTTTTTATTTATTTTTTTATCATCCCAGTATGATTCTGTAGATAGGTATGGCGCAAGAAGTTCTTCATCAAAGAAGTCGGCTAAGTAATGGTCCGAAGAGAATTTCTCATCCTCGTGCTGCATTCTTAACAACTGACGGTCATCAATAGCAACATTCTCAGGGATCCTTAATTCAAATATCTGAGGAAACTCACTGCCAATATCGGTGAATTCGGTAGTAATTTTATTTCCAAACCCATAAGAAAACGTACCGCCGTCACTCTCCTTACATTCCGTTTCCAAAGTGATGCCATCTTCCTCCAACATCTCAACCAAGTTCGGGTTCATATCGGGAATATCCCTTGGCGCTAGCAAGCTCGTTATCATGTCTAGATTATCAAAATATTCACCAGACACTTCCTTGTCGAAGGTTAGGTTAAAATCACCGGAATCGCAGACGTACGAACCCTTGGAACGGTCATTGTCAACAATTCTCCCGGGCAGCCGAAGCCTCAGGAAATAAGGACTCGACACGAAGAGGAAGTTTTCGCCGTCTATATCGATTTCTGTATCGCCAATGTTTGTATAAGGAGCATGCACGTTTATATAAACGTGGTTATCGTCCTGACTTAACTTAAACCGTGGAGTCAACATTTTAATTTGTTAATAACATTCGCTTTTAATCATAAATTTTAATTACGAAGAGAAAAGTTAGGAACGAATTTGTGAATTAAAAGTTATACTGTAACTTTTAACAAAATAAATGGATATGATTTCACCATAGACCAAATGGCTGGATGCACAGACAATAAAATCACAGATTAGAGATATGTCATGAGTTACCATCCTAATAGTCTGTGGATATGAATGATATGTTGGCGGACTTCACATGTTTTTAGTTGGGTTCTCTCAGACATGCAGTTTCCTCGCGATGTTTCCCTTTACCGCTTAGGAAGTGATAATCATAGTTGAAAATGAGATAATTGAAGATACGATTAAAATATGATATTTTTTTAGTAAATCTAAGATAATTTAAAGGTTCTTCTAATGAGCGAGCATATCTTGCACTTATTTACGCACAGGTACCACCGCGAGATCTTTAGCTAAGCGAAAAAAATGGAAGGATTCCTTGGGATAGCTAAAACAGTATTCCTACGAACGATGTCGCGAGCACTACTAGTTACAGTAAAAAAAAAACAAGAATTAACGTTTGGAAGCACAGTCGGGAAATCCTCTGAAATATAATCTATTTTAGGGGATGCACAGATGTGAGTTTATTTTTTCTGTTGTGGTTTTGTGCCAGTTTTGTGTGGGATGAGTAGGCAGCAGCGTAGCGTAGGAGTAAAAATTAATTCTCTCCACTTATAATTCGTGCCATGCGATTATTGTAGCTAGGAAATAGAGTAATTGTAACTTTGCAGCTAATAATTTTTCGATTTAAATAACACCAATTTCAGTTGCCTGTTTTGCGTTCTTCTTCTTATTTTTTTGCAAAGAAAGAAGAAACGTCGTCATTAATTTGTGCGAAATTGCAATTTGCGGTCTTTTGACATAATTTACTGACACTGAGTGATTGTCATTGAATCGCGAATCGTCTATTGTCGGTCTGACTGACGTGTGTGTAAATAAAACAAGAAATGAAATTATTTTGATTTATTTATTGACAAATTAGATTGAGAAGTGCATCCAGCTTATCGTGTTCACGAAAGTAATATTTCATGTAAAGACTTCTATTATAAAGTATTTAAAGTAATGCCTGTCGTTCGCAAACGTTGGCAAATACATGGTAAGTTCAATGTTATGTGATATCCTCATTACATATTAATTTAATTTCTAACTTTGGTGGGCGCTTATTCAGAGATATTGACCAATAATTTTGTGTAGGCGCTAGTTACCATATTATATGTATGAGTCACTCGTCTAAGTATCTGAGTGATCAGCACAGCATGTAGGCACGTACTTTTATGTTTTGATGTCCTCGGATAGCCATATGTAAACGAATTTTCGTATTACTTAAAATTAAACTCTTCCTGGATGCGTGGAACTAATTGGGGGAGTCTATGTCCAGCAGTGGATGTCTATCGGCTGATGGATGGATGGATAAACATCTCCCTACCAGTGGCAAAGCTTTTATAACGATTTATGTTGCCTTTCCTTTCGAAATTTTGCAAAACCCAACTAGAATCTTGGTTGTTCTCTGGAGAATAAAATTATATATTTTAAAAGGTGATCTAGACCATATGGAGCATAAGGGTTTTTAATGATTTTTTTGCAACAAGGTTTTTATTTACGGCTTTCCTTATGTGAATATCCAGTCCATTGCTAGGCCTATTCCTTAGGAATACTTATAACTGTAATGGTGTTGGCCTTTTATAATATAATGTTCTTTATCAATAAAGTGATTAAGTAAATGTATAAATACCTTCTTACCTCGGTACATTTAATTTAAGGCATTTTTTTGTGTAAGTATAGGTATAGTTACTGGTTATTAACTTCTATTACATTTTTCTATATCTTATATAATTTTAATAGTTTATCTTTATTTATTTCTTAGCGAGAGTACCTATTCGCAATTAGCTTAATTCTGTACACTTCTATAATTTTTGTACCTACTTTTTATACATATTGACATTTATTTAATGATGTGTTGGGTGTACTTTTAATTACTACACACTTCCATGATGCAAATTAAATAACTTTTATTAGTGTTTAGGTTCGTTATAAATACTTAATCTATTTTCAAATTTACCATTATTCTGTTATAAATAATGCGATTAAAGCATAACATAATATATATACAATACATTGAACGGGATGTTGATGATTTTTGCATAATGTATGAGATTGTATGACAGCCATGTTATGCTTGATTACACTATTAATCATACAGCCTCACTTGAAGGAAATTGGTTCAAAGTGTCTTATAGTATACTTTCCAAGGTTCTCCTTGCTCCAGATGGACCAGAAGGCTCTCTGAAACGGCTTCGCAACCAGCTCGCCGAGGATGGGTGTGCAGAGTCTCAAGTTGTGCTTGCCAAACAGTTACTTGAAGAGAAATGTGGTGTGTATCTTTTGAAAATTCAAAATAGTGAAGTATTTTATTTGCACATTAATGTATATCCCATAATTATTTACTAGATGAATACCATGTAACTATTTAAGCGTTGCTTAGTATAGCACCGTATAGTTGGTGTGTTAGTCTGGCGATATTATTACTTTTCATACCGGTAAATATAAGGGTTCCTCCATGATAGTCAAAAAACGCAAATCGACATGATAATTATAATATGCAGGGAAATGCACATACGCTACATCATAATTTCGGTTGAATTTCAATGAATGTTTTGTTTGTGTAGTTTTTTCGACATGTTCTCAATAGCAATAAGATCCAGTACTGTAGACACAGGTGTCATTTAAGAATTTAATGAACAAAGTGAAACTAGGTTGAATATTAAGCAATACCCATGTACCTGCTGAATCTATCTGAAACTTTTAATTATATTCTGCATTTCATCAATTATTATTTTCTAATCTTCCAAAAGTTATAGTCATATTACGGTCGTAAATTAAGTCGGGTCGGCTGCACAGCATATTAAACATCCGTGACTCAGGCACCAACAGGTTGTGCTTGTCACACACAAAGATGGCCGCTACCAAAATTCGATCCCGTGATCCCCGGTACAGAAAGCAGGGTTAATACCGGATGTGCCAATCAGGTCGTCATATTGCCTACACCTGAACCCGAAATAAACAAATGGTGGAATAGGAACCCACCACTAACTCTCGGCTTGTCAACTTTTCCAATTATAAACTAAACAGGTTGATAGATTATTAAAGAAGCCAACAACACCGAACTCCTCTAAGATGTTAATCGAGAAACTGTCCGTCACGAGTGTCGGGAAATTATTTTCAAATATATTTATAATTTGACAAGCCGAGGGTCAGTGGTTGGTTCCTCTTCCCCCATTTGTTTAACAATGGTATCCGCCATGTATCGCCTAGTTCTATCAATTATGTTGAATCCTAAATTGTTATTATGGTAGGTGCATTCTTCTTCTTTTAAATAACAATATGGCGTCACCTACTTAGTAGGTTTTTTTTTAAACTAAGTTTGAGTCAATTGCATTAACAGTCTTGGGGCATAGTTAAATGTCAATGTGTTCTCACGATTCAATTTTAAATAGAAATGTCTAATTTTGTTGCGCCCGCGCCCCACGCCCGCGCTTGCACTGTGGGGGAGCGCTAACTATAGGTCCCAAATTCGATTCAATAATAAATCAATATCGCCCGACGATCACACCAACTGTACAGTCCCAAATTAAGCAACCCTTGTGTTATAACGACTCAGGTTCCAACATTGGAGATCGTCACACAATGTTTGCCTCTACCGGGATTCGAACCCGGGGCGTTTGGTACAGAAAGCGGGGTCACTCACTGCCAATCGGGTCATCTACTACTTTGTTGTTGTAAATGTTACTTGGAAATAAACTATTCTTATTCTTATAAGGTCGTCAATTGTTTATTTCTACTAGGCTTATATTTGTTTGCAGAGCTAGAAGCGGATAAAATATCTAACTTCAAACAAGCCTTGGAATGGCTCATCTGTGCCACAGAACAGGCGCATCCTGAAGCCAGAAGAATGTTGCGAAGGTACCTACTTACTTATTGTGTATGCTATCTACAGGCTGTTTGACATATGCGAAATAAAATGTAGTCATATGCACGAGTATCGGACGAAGAAATAAATGAAAAAATAACCATAAATACTCATTATGTAACTAAGGTGTGTATATATTATAGATAATTTTGAAAAGAACAGCTATTTGGCTGTTACCAATTTGTTTTATAAAATATATATACTTACCTAGCTAGTTAGTAGTTAGTGTTATTATTTTCATGACCTAGTAAAATTTGTCGTATAAGTAGTTTGTGAACCATAGCTATTTCATAAATATTTCGGTATAACTTTAATTGCGCGTTGGAGACTTGTATGAATAATTGTGAATTGTATAGAGCGTTGCATTTAGCGCCATCTATGACAAGCGGCTTATATTAAGTCCTCGTAACTTAATGTACCGCAATACAGAGGTCGTTACTTAACTTTTGACAGCAAATATTTTTTTCCAAAAAGTTTTCTCTGATGTTGAAACACATAAAATCACTGGCCCGAAATATCGCGTTACACAAAAAAAACCACATGACACTGAAAACTAAAAAACTTCGCGCTCGGTTCGCGCTACCAACCAAACCAAAACAATCAAGCAAATTCAATAGAATCGTCGATATTCAACGAATCTCACTCAATCAACAATCAAATGAGGTAATTGTGGTGAATCGCAAGCATACCAGCAATCGTAAACATGTGGTAACTCTGCCGTGCATTACGTGAGACGACGTTACCGTCAACGGTATTTTGTATCTTGATCCTTGTCAATTCCCTATTCAATTTGGCACAGTAATTGCAGTTCATTGTATCGTATTTAAATGTATATATATAAATGAACGCGAATGCGCACGATTTCGCTGTGTGGAAGATAAGATGGGATAGAGTTCGCGATGAGTTGCGGAAATCTATGTAAGAGATATTCAAGTTGTTTAAAGGCAAGCTATTCGGACACCTTTACGGGTAAAACGTGGCCACAATAAGCACAATACATGATCCTGTGGTGAATGAAAAGGGAATTATAAAAAAATGAAGAAGGCTGGGAAACATTTGATGGGCGGGCGGCATCGCAACTGACTCGAAATCAGTTCAATACGTTCTGCCTGAACTATAACGCACACTAAAAACTAATTTTAAGGATTTTATCGCGTTCATATTATGTTTTTTTTACGTTCCCGACGTTTCGGCTGCTTTACAGCAACCCTTTACAAATTATGACACAAAGACGTCAACCACCTCAGTCCTCCCGTGACCATGGTTGCTGTAAAGCAGCCGAAACGTCGGGAACGTAAAAAACATAATATGCATCGTGTTGTCTCTCTCAGGTGCATCCGCAGCGGTGTGATAGACGAGGACAGCGCGGCCATAGTTCGCGCTAAGTCGTGTCTCGCTGCCAGCCGACAGGAGACGGTCGCTAGGAAGGCGGCGAGGGATCTGTTTGCCAGGTAATAATTGCTAAGACAAGCCTTTAGGACTATAACGGTCGTGTTATGACTACATCACGTATTTTCTTCGTCTGGAGTAGGCCTTTCGGCTGATAAATGTATATTCGGACGAACACACCAACTGTACGGTCCCACACTAAGCAACGCTTGTATTATGAGTACCGTACAATGGATTGAATGGGGCGAACCCTGTATATATTACTTATAAAAGATATTAAACATCCATGACTTGGGTACAAACATTCGTGCTCATCACACAAAGTATGTCCCTACCAGGATTCGAACCCGGGACCCTTGGCACAGAAAGCAGGGTCGCTACCAACTGCGCTAATCTGGCCGTCTTAGATAGACTTGATACTTATACTTATTATTGATACTTGTTTGATAGTATATTGATAGTGGATACTCCCACGTCTCGTTGTCAGCTTATCAAACGGCGAGCAGTTCATAACTACGGCGCAGCTCGAGCGGCGGATTCGCGAGATATGTAACACCACCCTTAGGAAAGAGCCGGACGATAGCGACTCACCCGACGATGACTCACTAGGTATGTACCCACACAATTACTTACCTAAAATAAGTACTTACAAATGTAAAAAATACTCAGTATTTTTTAATCCCTCCTCTAAAACATTAACAATTCCAATTCCACTATTCCATTATTCCACTAATTCCACTAATTCCACTAATACCACTAATTCCACTAATTCCACTAATCCACTATCCACTAATCCACTAATATTATAATCCACTAATCCATCCACTATCCACTAATATTATAAATGTGAAAGTTTGGATGGATGGATGTTTGTTACTCAATCACGCCAGAGCGGCTGAACGGATCTGAATGAAATTTGGCACTGACATAGATTATAGTCTGGAATAGCACATACCTAGTTACTACTTTTTATCCCGGTAAAATGTATGGTTCCCGTGGGATAGATTTGTTTTAATTTTTCATACTTTTTAATCGCGGCTAACACCGCGGGGCGCAGCTAGTATATAACAATAAGCGAGTCTCATTGTTATATACTAGCTGCTAGCTGACTTTGTGCGAAGTTGAAATATGGACCAAAAAATCTTTTTATTATCGGTTTTCGAATTAAATGTTACGCCCTATTGAACTTTGGATCTAATCATTATAGGGTGTCAATTTGTTTGGCAGATGATGCGCGTGCGCTGAACGGGGAGCACGCGCTAGAACCGTCGCAGTTTCAAGCCGGCGATCAGCTTCACAGCAATGGCACTATACGGACAGCGCCGGCGCCTGAAGGAGGTAGGACTATTATAAATAATTGTTTTTTTTATTGCATTATAGGCAAGTATTTGATCTCGATCTCACCTTATATAAGTATGTCCAGGCAAATATGACAACTGTACCGTACCATATCAGTATGGGACGGTACAGTTGGCGTAACCATTGTGTGCACAACTGTGCACGTTTATGAACACACAATTTATTTATATATTTCCTTCAGTTGAAGGAAATTGAAATACAATGGTATGACTGGACTTTTTGAGCTCTCACAAGATGTCTGTAAAATTTTCTGTAAAGTATCCAGAGCTTTATTGATAGGGGTAGGGGATTCATTTCATCATCATTATTAACATTAGTCGTAATTATAGTATTTAAAAAACGAGTAAATATTTTAGTTGATCCTGGCAAAATAGCACTATTTTGTAGCCGATTACAAACTAAAAAAAAATAGAAAAAAATCAAACTCCTTTTGGCGCTACCCAGCATAGGTGGCCTCTTAAAATATCTTCCGAAGCAGTAGTAGGTCAAATTGATAGTAACCGGGCCAATAATTTTTCCACAGAATACGCCGACAGATGCAATCAAAACGAGGAGATCCGCAACCTAACGGTCGACAACTTAGTCACAGCCGCCGTCGATTATTGCCAAGGCGAATTGCCCCTTGTCAGCTACGAACTGACCTTAACAGACCCCAGTCTTAAGGCCTTAGACCACGTCCCGTTACTCCACCAAGCGTTCTTACACCCCTTAGTCTTTATCCAAGTATTATACTTAAAGCTACTCTATTATTTCGCCGCATTCTCGTTTAGACTGTCGAACGTGGAATTGTCATTACTACTCATAGCTTATCTGTCAGTTAATACTCAGAGTTTATATCATCTAGTACCGCTGGCGTTGTACTACGCGAGTTTTGTTGCAATGGTCATATGCAGTTTCAAGATGCTGCATGCAAAAAGACAGTTTATAGACTTTAGAAAATGGTCGGGTTTGTTTTTGAGGTACAGCGACGGTAACTTGCTACCGGACGAGTCCGAGAACCTTTTCGTGCGAAATAATCTATATCCCTTTGTACAGTTTTTCTTTGCGTTATTTATCAATTTGTTTTTGTATCCATTTATAGCGACTCAGTGGGTGCCGTTTTCGGAATTTTGCGTTCTGTCGTTCTTCTTGATGTTTTTAACTTTATTCTCGTTCAAAACGAACGGGCACCCGTATCCTGATGTGCTAGCGCTGCTTTCGTTTGGCATAAACGTGCTGGCTAAATACCCATACGAGAAAGACACTGTGGTCCACCAAGGCTGGCGGTTTCTGGATCTACAAGTATCCAATTATCCGTCTTATATACTAGGGAACAGCATCGAGTTTTGTTTGAACGCTCGCGTTTTCTTTTCCTTGTTAATACCTGTGATATTGGTGATAATGGCTCGAAGGAATGGTTGGCAAGGTTTTCTCAAGGCGACACTGCCTCACTGTGTTACCTTGAGTTGGTTGCAAATGTTTATAACGTGCTCTCATGGGTGTACGACTTATGGTCTTATAAGAGGCACTTTAGCGCTTGTGTGCTCCTTCTTATTCCTGCCTCTGATTGGTGTGGTGACTGTAACACTGCCCATTATAGCGTTCCTACAGTATATAACCATGTCTAAGGTTTTTTATACTGTGTCAGTATTGATAGGGTTCGGACTGAGCATAGGACTAACGTGCTATTTGGCTAAGTCTGAAGCTACGAAGAAATTTGTTACGCCGTTCCAGGTATGTACACATTTTATTTAAGTTATTTACGTAAGGTGTAACCAAAATGGTGGTTTTTTTTTATTGGTTAACGCTTACTGACTCGAACTGATCATGTCTATATATATGTTGGCGTAAAGTCGGAATTTACATTAATACAATAGGTGGATTTAGTTTTTGGGCGCCCAAATAACGGCGCTACTGGGCCCCAAGTCGGCTAACACAATCGATTCTTAATCGTACAGCAACGGCATAGTAACTGTCACTTTTGACAGACACTGTATGGGATATCTGTCAAAAGTTACAGTTGCTATGCCGTTGCTGTACGTTTATGAATCGATTGTGTTAGCAGACTTGGGGCCCAGTTATCGTACTGGATGGACCGTTTACATTTGGCTTTTGTCGACGATGGTGACTGGCATTGCATGTTTATATGGATCCAGTTACACTTGCAAGGGTCTCGTGGAGTGCGGTAGAGGTCATTCAGATTTAAAGTAGGTAGGTACGCTGATGCAACCCTGGATGCTAGATCTGTCAAAGTAAATTGGTTTAAGTTTAGAAGCAAGTCCCCGAATGGCGGCGCCAAATTGAAATTTTATCGAAAATCTGGATAGATTTTCACACTTCAACAACCTATAATTATCTTCCACAGCTCGCAGCCGGCCTCTTAGCCCTCGTCTACTTCGGCAACCAATTCATGGTCAACGTACAAGACGATGGCCTGCCATTAAGACTCATCGAACTCATCGGCGACGAAAAGTCCAGCATCAAAAACCTTCTCAAGAACGAATTCATAACAGATTACGAGGACAACACGTATCATATCAGCTGGGACGATTATTACAACCAGTGTAACTCACCATCTTGGGCCGATTTGAATATAGCGGCTATTCAAATCAAGTGTTCGGTACTAGATGGCGCTAACGTCAACTGGGAGGGCTACGTCAAAGATGTCCAGTTGAAGGAAGTGAGAAACAGATGGAGCGATTTCGCTAATTGGTTGCCGAGTTTTCTCCAAGAGTATTTCAAATGTTTCTACGGCGAGGAGTATTCGACTTTATGTCAGGGCATGGAGAGTATGAATTCGATTAAGGAGTGCGAATTCGTGAGGAGTGTTGCAAGGCAGAGCGGGAAGACTTGTCATTTGAACGATTTGAATGAGTAAGTAATTGAATGGTTGTGAAGCGTCAATAGACTTAGTGGTTAGGAGGGCCGCCCTCGTTACGTTAATTATTTATACCTGTGATTATGCATCACAATTATGAGTCGATAGACCAGGTTTAATGTTGTAATGTAATGGGCGGGGGGGGGGGGGGGTGGGTTTAGGGGCAAAAAATTTACTCAATATTGTGTTGATCGCACATAACCTACATTTGAAACGAAACATGGAACTTTCTAGATCAATCGCAATATTTACACCTTTATTTTTTTTTCATATAATAAATGCGATACGATGCACAGGCGGGGTCTTAACTATTTTCCTTCAATCTACAGGTACACGTACGAAGTGATTCTCATGATGGAAACAAGCGGTGGCCTCTTAAAACGCCACGCAGACATCACCATCATTTTCGAACACTATTTCAGCAACTTCACGCGCCGACTTCGCGTGGACGACAAGATCCGATTCAAGGGGGTGCTTTCGAACGAAAATGGTCCTTATATCATTGGTGCTAAAGACCTTAATATCAAAGGTTATGAAATTAATTGTCTCGAATGCAAAGAAGCCCGAGGAACGATTCGATCTAAAGCGCCCTCTGTATCCAAATTTTCGGAACTATGCAAGACAATAGCGAACGACTGCGTAGTGTCCACGAAGTATATTTTAAATTTCCTGTTGAACCCCGTGATTATTTTTAAATAAATGCTTTATTTTAATGTTTGCGGTTTCTGAGTTGTGCGGGATAAATTTGTTATATAAAAGTTGAATAATATCAGTTTGTTCAACTTCAAAAGATCTCTATTAATATGTTTAATTGCAAAACTGTTAAACGCGGTTTAGAACGACGTTAGTTCATATTATGGCCACCGTAACGAAGCCATTTGTGGCACTAAATATGTCAAGAGGGCGCTAGTGTGCCTGTAGGTAGAACTTATAGTTTTGCTATGGATATATCAATCTCTGTTATAAGGCGTGCTCCGTTATATATAAGGTGTTACAAAAATATGGTAAAATATTTTAACCGGTGAATCCGTAAGTTATATAGATCGTTCTTCATCTTTTTTTACGAAATGAGATGCGATGAAATATAATGGATATGAATATGGCCTCACCCACAATTTAGCGGGTATTTTGCACAATGTCAAGTAATTAATAGCAATAACACATTCAATAAATACACATTATAAATAAAATAATGGATGTGACATGATGAAATGAAAATGGCGTGTCCATGGATCACGTTGATGTACAAAATAATTGTGTAACTTATGTTTGTTTTTTTTTTTTGACCATGCGGTCAGTACAGGATGTCAGGCCTTAAATGTCTAATAATTTGATTTATTTCTTTTGGAATATTATCTTTACAACCTACTGTTATAAATGTTTTACACTATTTTTGTTACTCCTTATATACGGTGGCTACTAGTTTGCGAGAGGTATAAAAGTGAAATTTATGTTTTATTTATTAACAAAATACATTCACTGAGTATTAATAATTTTTAAAATGAAATCAGAGATTATTAAAACACTTTTTTTGTGTGTGTGTGTGTGTGTTTTTTTTACGTTGAGTATTCAAGGTTCATGAGAATGAGGGTAGAATAAAGAATATAGGTAATATATTGTTGAGATAATATATTTTATAATAATAAACATGTATAAAAAAATATGAATTGAGTTGAATGTATTGCATTGTGAGTGAAAATAGAGTATATTATGTATACATATATTTAAATGTCGGTGTTGTTAATATATTTGAAAATATATAATTAGGTATATTTCATTTAACTTTTCCTCGACTAGTCTCAAAAAGATTTTATAATCCTTTTTTGAACAAGACCGAATCTTCGACTCATTCCTGAAACGATAAATACTGAGCCTCGTGCAGCAAGTCTGAGAGGGAAATTAAGTGCGCTGTTATTTTTTATTTAATTTATTGCAATAGATAGATTAACGATAGTCAACCCACAGCATAAATTGCGTAATATTGAGTTTCAAATTGCAAATTGGCGTAGCAGCGCTACGTAATACTAATTTGCGATTTGATATCAAATATTGCGCGATTTTAGATGTCGCTAGTCTATTGCAAGATACGTAATCAAGGACCGTTTACACTGTTATCTGTAATACAGTGGGGAGGATACCATCTCGCAGGAATAATTGGACGTCGAACAGCAGAGCAAAAGTGATGATTGCACGGGTGGAGCCATAATGATTATATATATACTCATTAGGCAGAGCCGCGGGCAAAAGCTAGTTATATACTAGCCTACTACTAGTTATATAGCTAGCCATTTAATTCAATATTATACATTAACCCTCAAATTTATAGACGTTTTATAACTATATAAAACGTTATATAGTGCTGCGCAAAGCAAAACTCTTGTGCGCAGTACTATATGACGTTTGATAATGTTATAAAACGTCTATAAATTTGGTGGTAAGTTTACAAAACAGCTCTTTGTAGAAACTAACCTGAGTATTTCACAAACTGGACGAGACACCCTTTTGTTAAAAGAGGGAGTTGGTATCGCGGCTTCGGCTGCTAGTAAAATTGTAGATCGATAAGTTCTCGTAGAGCAATATTTAGGATAAGTTGTCGGGATGACACTAGTTAAGTTTCATTAGCGATACGGCTTGATTGCTCGTTGATTGGATAAACTTTCCAGACAGTTTGATTCATGACGTCACACCACAGCTTGTCCTAGTGGTTGGAACCAATTATTATCCAGCATAGTGCGCCCGGCTCAGTGTAACGCGTGGTTACGGCTTCGACTCCCGACGGGGCAAGTTCGTATGTGTTTTATTCGTTGATTTGACTTGTGATTATTGCTATTCATTACTTGGCAAAATAGCTACCGGTGGGTGAGGCCATTCAAATATATATTTTTTTATTTGTATAAAAACTGTCAAAACTAGCAATTACTTGCCATTGTCACTTGATTATGTGAAATGTGATAAGGACGTCATTTGGCAAAATACCCGCTAAGTTGTGGTGAGGCCATATTCATATTCATTTTATTTCATCGCATTTCATTTCGTAAATGTAAAATAAAATGTATATATACCTACTATAGTGAGAAGCCGTTGGTAGAAAGTGCGTTCCTAGAATTTGGTCCCAAGCGGTCCCAAGTGGTATTTACCCAGCTGTGTCCAGTGACCTAAAACTGTTAATGCAGAGGAGAACTTTAATATTCGTTCTTTAAAGTGCACAACTTATTGTGTGTGAAACAAATCGCTAGTCATTAGCCTTAAGGCCTCAGCCTCGAATTTAGCGGGCAGCGGGGCGGTGGCGGCGGCGGCGCGGGAGCGGCGCTCGTTGGCCGCCCCGCGCCGCTGCCACGCCGCTGTTTTCGAGAACCGGTCCATTTGATTTTACGCATAAGATCCTGCCGCTCCCGCGCCGCCGCCGCCGCCGCCCCGCTGCCCGCTAAATTCGAGGCTGAGGCCTAACGGCTGCACTCGCGTGGTTTAGGTCGAGAATGGGGCGGCTGATTTATTTCTTTTAAAAATACTCTCACAATAATGTCTTCATGACTTTTCGCAAACTATCTGAGTATATCGTAAAGCTGAACGGCTTACGCTCAATAGTATATCTACTAGTCCATTATGCAAACGATAAGTGTTCAATAAATTTGTTTATTTTCGTTCCTACCTACATTATAGTCGGGCTATACTATGCGGCTTACGCTCAGTAGTACCAACCGAATATTCAAATGCATAATGGATTATAATGTAAATGTAAATGTGGGAACCATGTAGCCATTAACTGTAATTTTATACTTAGTTAGTACTTTTTGTTTTTTTTTTGACCTGCTGCTAAAGTTTGATTAGCCGTTCCTACATTGTTCTCACATACCTATAACAATGTATTGCTCAAAAATGTAAAAGATCTATTTTAAAAAAAGAGCAACCATGGAGTTTCTTGCCCGTTCTTCTCCATAGGAACGGCATTCCGAACGGGTGGTAAAGCAGTAGCATAATATTTTTGTAACTTGACGATTCATAAGTACTGTACAATAATGGTCTACGTGAATAAAAAAAAAAAAAAAAAATGGCATTATAAAGAACTTTTCATAGGAAAAAGTGCGTTATAACGGCTTTATAATCCATTATAACGTTCTATTAAAATGAGGGCTGATATATTAATGTCCTGGTTGATAATGTTTTAGTGGGTTAATAACCTATACATATACTATAGTTATATAATATATTGCATACTAGCTGACCCGACCGACTTCGTTCAGTCCAAATTACCATAGAAAAAAGCACTTGTGTTTTCCCGATTGTTTTACATATTCCTAAAAAACATTTTCCGAACTATTACGAACATTTGAAATTAAACCAAATTGGTCCAACTATTCTTAAGTGATACTCTTACCAACGACCAGCATTTTATTTTTATTTAAGTTTTTATATAGATATTCCACAACCGATATATCCACACACCTACATAGTGCCTTGTCATCTTCACTATCATAAATGTAGGTCACTTCGTAGCAAATACTAGGCGTGATAAGTACTACGCCGTAGTCGTTCGTAGCAAAGCCCTTTAGACTGAGCCCAGACAACAAGATTTTCAGGCTTTAATGATTAATCTGAGTAGGTAATATTTTTATGTCTATAATAGATGTGATCATTATGTTTTTAATTTTTAACAAACAAATAAAAACGGAGGAGGTTATAAATGCAACGCATAAAGGTATACAACATAATGCATGAAAATAATTGTTATTTCGTACCCATTTAAATATTGTTGCCGACTATAATATATGTCTATCATAAATAATACCTAAAAAAGAGTCTACATCATACAATTCCATTTGATTGACCAAATCTGACTTTTTTCTGTGAATTTCAATAACCGATCAAGTACCTCCTAGTAAAAATAGAGTTGTTATTCTTTCCTAAAGTATAACAGAATTCCTCCAATCGATGAGTAAGTGAAAAAGTTAACAAAGTCTGCTCATTTGAATGGTATTTCTTTCTGTTTCTCTTCAAAATGTTTTATGAAAGCCGGCGTTATATTTTGAAGTCGATTGTTTTATCGGATAAATTTTATTGATATATGATCATTTTTTGTTAAAAGATGAGAAAAATTGCGAAATCCTACTCCTATATATGCCAACGAGCAGGGTTCTGACCGAAAAGCGACATCACAATTTTTAAAAAATTGGGTAGGTAGGTATACCAATTTTTTTTTATTTGTTAACCTACCGATCGACCTCTTAAAATACTTAGTCATAACTTTTTTATTACAATGTTTATATTGCCGTCAGCTTCCATATTGTCATATTGTCCAACCAGCCAGCTTTTTTTTTTTTTTTTTATACATTTATAGGCAAGTATTTGATCTCGATCTCACCTGATGTTAAGTGACGATGAGATCTACGATGCTATAAATATAATAATAAGCTATAATGTCTTGCCTGATAATATAGCTGGTTACCAAAATTTACCCCGAGCGATAATGATCTACCCTCGGAGCTAGGGAAACTCTCGGTTACCTAGGGGTAAGAACATTCGAGAGATTTATTCAGTCTTCTGATTGCCCATAACAACGCTCAAAGGTGTCATTTTAGTTAGGTCCACCAGCTTAACGTGCCCTCCAAAGCACTGAGGAGTGCAGAGTATAATTAGACCCATCGAAGTTTCGAGAAACCCAACGATATATCGGGCTTTTACCGACTGGGTTCCGCATTCCGTAATTGACCTCTTAAGATATTGTACCGACAGACTTTATATAATTTGGCATCCCTAAGACATCTTCAGAGGGACAGGAACTCCACTCCACAGCCCTTTAATGAAACAAAGGTCGCGAATGTCGGGGAGCGGTCATGTAATGATTGCTGCGGCGGCAGAAGGAAATTATCGTCAAGAAACTTTTAGAAGTTTGTGCGAATGAGTTTGTGTAATATTAATGGTGACCACATTTTCTTGTTGCGCTAGTTTTGGTCCAAGGAGATAAATTATAACCGCGCTGTCTAGTCTCGAAACTTTTCCATCCACTATGAACATGCTTTCTAAGACACGTTTGATGTTCTACCTTGTGGAGAGCCGTTCTTATAAAGCTTTTGACTTGTGATCATTCTAAAATCATTCTCACCAATCCAGCATTGGTGGCATTGCCTCGCATTGATGGGGGGCCCGTACCCGATAGTGGGACGTTAAAAGGGCTGGTATTATTGTATAGGTGTTGTATCTCTTTTAATAATTATCCTTAAGGGGAAATAAAATTGTGTGTTCAAATCACGTCGGGGTCACCACTTTAGGGGAAATAAAACTCCTGTTAATCTTGCATAAATCACAACTGGTTTCATTGAAAATCACATAGAAAGTAGGTAAAAACACCACATTGTCTAGACAAGGGATTATTAACTGACATCGGGACCGCCAAAAACGCTCTGCCCGCGTCCCCATCTACCAACATTACCGCAAAAGTGGTGCGTTCAGAAACGCGAACGCCACAATCCATACCCAGCCAGTACTATAATACCTAGTAGGTTATTTAAAGCAAGCGTTCATATTTTAGACCAAACCCGTCAAACCGACCTAAAACTTGATGGGTGAAAGGAAGGCCGACATGAAAGGGTGTAAGCGAAAAGTTTAATGAAATAACCGTCAAAACTTGCCCGTAGATATCGAGGCCGCAGTCTTGAAGCTTTGATACATTGGATGATATTATGTACCTACCTGCTCTACATTGCAATAGTTTTTTTATTTACAGGACGCGTATATCTTCTAATGATTATCATTTGCTAAACAGTGAAGGACAACAACGTGAGTAAACTCGTGTGGAGTCCGCCAACCCGCACTGGGCAAGCGTGGTGGACTATGGCTAGCGCTAATATTATAAGTATAGATATAAAGTAGTCTCCTAACAGAGGGCTATTTGTTCGGTAAGTAATTTATAGACCGAGTTACCCCTTAACTTGCAAATGGGGCCCTTTCAAGGGATTAAGTCGTTTTGTATGGTTAGTAGTGTACAGTAATCTCATTGGCTTTTGACATGCTTAGTTCTTAAACGTTAAACTAGATGGCGTTAGTTGTTGGTGCTTATTCAATGCATCAATCAATACTTTTCTAACTTGACCATAGGTTTAATGGTTAAATTATAATAATCTATTTGAAAGTATGTTAATTATATTTTATATGCTGGCTTAGAATAGATTTGCAGACATCTTCGTGACACGACAACACAATATTTTCAATGGAACCTGGGTCTCTCAGATATAACTACTTAGGTTACAAGGTTAAGGTGAATAGTTTAGCAAGTGATAATCATTTTAAATATAACATTAAGTATAGTGTGTAACAGGCTTCCCATTACAAATCCAAATCAGAATCGCCAAACAACAGATTATAGACCTTATTTCCACTAAGCAGCTAGTCGCTGTCGCTGGCTGCGGGCGATTCCTATTTATTAGCGAATCGCGGCCGTGATTCGCACTGCGAATAAATATACAGAGCTCGTTGGATTCCCCAATAAATAGGAATCGCGCGCAGCTAGCGCCAGAGACCAGGTGCTTAGTGGAAATAAGGTCTTCCCCACGGACTTGAAATCCCCGAAGTTTCCGGCGTCGTAATTCACTCTGTAATTAAAGGCAATGTTTGTAGCCGGATTCGTTTTAGACAATAGCGCATTCGGACATGGAGTCCGATTTCATTCACCCAAATGAAGAGATTCTCAGGACAGAGTAGGTGATTTGAGAAGACCACATAATGATTCCGATGCGGACGCAATTGCTGTAGGAAATTGTACTATTTTTATATTACCAGAGTCATTAGTAAGTACCTATATTTATAAAGCCGGGGATTGTCAAACCCGTACCATGCTCAATCACTATACCTACTCATTAGTCTTAAAATATATTACAAAATATTTTATTTACAACTTCTTATAAGGTACTTACGATCGTTACTGTTAACGACGCGATCTCCTTGGGAGTCTTTTATGGTTTTTTTTGGTAATCTTTGGTTTTTTGAAGTCTATTACTGTCACCTCATATGTCCGCACTGAAAATTTTACATATTATAACTTTCATCATTTTAACCATCCTCCTGCTTTTTATTTCTCACCCCGGCGTGTGGCGGACCTGCGGCCAACGCGTACAAGTTGGTCTTCGGCCGGATCCGATGTAATGATTCGCACACCGCCACGATCTGAAATGGTGAGAACACGCATGATGGCAACCAAGGAGCGTGCACTGACGGAAACAGCTTTCAATCCACAAGATACTCAGCAGCTAACTAATGTAAGCAAACCGCAGACTGATGAACCGGAACCTGACTTTGATCGTACCATTGTTACCGCGGGTGGCAGCGCTATTTTGAAGCGTCGAGAGACGACGCCGCCACCACGCACCGGCAAGGGGTCGAAGAGTAGAAGGTCCACCTCGTCATCTGCACTGGCTCGGAGGAAACGACTGGAGTTGGAAGCAGCACGCGAGAAGGCACGAATACAGATGGAACTGGTTGATAAAATATTGGAAGCGGACTTGGCAGAATTGGACGAATACAGTTCACACGAGGAGGAAGGTTCTGTTAGTAGAACGAGTAAAGTAAGTAGGCGGTTAGAGCACGGCCAGCAAGAACTACAGAAAGTACAGTCAGCCCCCGAGAATGGTACTAAAACGGGCGGGCTGTGCGCGCTAGTGGACACTAGCCCTGGCACCAATGACGGAACAGTTCAGCTGTTGGCTCGCGCACTGAAGGATTTAGCCACCTCTTCTGCTGCTAACGCACTAAGTGCTAACTTATGGAGAAGAATAAGCACGCCAAGAGACCTGCCTGCCTTTGACGGAGACCCGATGGAGTGGTTGCACTTCCGGCAGGCCTACGAAGAGTCCACTCAATTATGTAATTTTAACCCGAAAGAGAACCTATGGAGGTTAAGAAAATGTCTACGCGGACCTGCTAAGGATGCCGTCTCAGCTCTCCTGATTTGTACGACTGATCCTGACAAGGTTATGTCAACTTTAGAGCTACGTTTTGGTAACCCAGACACCATCATAGCAAGAGTCATGCAAGACATAAAGAAATTACAGACCATCTCTTCAGATTACCACAAGGATATAGTGGTTTTTGCTGTCAAGTTACAGAACTCAATCGCGGCTGTACGCGCAGTGGGCCGCGATGAGTACCTACAGGGAATGACTATAGTCACAAGTATATTATCTAAGTTTCCCACGGTGCTTATATCAAAATGGTCAGACTATAGCTTCCCACTGATTAAAGAGAACAAGAAGTCCCGTTTAGATATATTATCAGATTTCTTGAACGAGGAAGCTGTCAAAATATCTACCACCGTAAATATTAATGTGTTTGATATGCCCAGCAATCAACATAGACATAAACAATACCGCGACAATAACTATAGACCTCAAGCAGTGTCAGTACAGCAACATAGTACTGCTGTTTCCAGTGATGACAGATGTCAGTATTGTCACGGTGCAAAACATGAACTCACGGATTGCAAGAAGTTTAAGAAAGGATTACGTAAGGATCGCTGGCGACACGTTAAACGCCACGGCATCTGCTACAAGTGCCTGCTGCTAGATCACGACCGAGAGACCTGTCCTGCACCTGCGTGTGATAAAGACGGCTGCGGCGAAGCGCATCATCGTTTATTGTACTTCACGAGTACAAACATTAATCGAAACAATAACACAGACGTTATCGTTCGGGAATCCAGTACCGTTACTACTGAGTTTTCGCCTGTTACGGAAACTGTCATGCACATAGACGTCTGTCTAGGTGAAATCAACGAGCCGTCCGTTACACAAACCCCCCTTGGTTGGTGCGTACATGAAAGTGCGGAGGTGCCGTACGAAGAGCATCCAGTCCATACGTCACTTATGTTGGCAGAGGTGGACACTACTGCCCAGGACCGAAACGAGGCTGTCAGCATTTTGCGGGAACGTCACCAGAGAGAGCAACGATCGTTCACGCCACGCCGTAATGTCGACAATGGACGTGCTGTGGCCGCGCTGGAGCGGAGAGATACACTCACCGACTGTATGGAACACATAGGCGTACCATGGCAGCACTGCAAGCCTGACGGTTGCCCGAATGTACCGACCCGATTGAAGGGTATCGAGGTAAAGATGACCGCAAACGAAGAGTTTGCCGGCAGGTACACGGAAAAGGTTAATCATTCACGGAACATACTTAAACCTGTAGGAGTACATGTAATAACCTCATTAATACTGCTAATTAAGTACGAGCAGTGGGCGGCATTCAGCCAAGATATACTCATTTCTCCAGTCCGGACCACCAGTGCAAGCTCCGGACTAACAGCCAGATAGATTTCCCATGGAACTTTTAAGCGTTCGGTGGCTCGCGTCGCTCGGATCCCTGTTGGTGAGGAGTGCTGAGTCAGCACTAGGGTGGGGAATGTTAACGACGCGATATCCTTGGGAGTCTTTTATGGTTTTTTTTGGTAATCTTTTGTTTTTAAGGCTATTTCTGTCACCTCATATGTCCGCACTGAAAATTTTACATATTATAAGTTTCATTATTTTATCCATCCTCCTGCTTTTTATTTCTCACCCCGGCGTGTGGAATGTTAACGACGCGATCTCCTTGGGAGTCTTTTATGGTTTTTTTTGGTAATCTTTTGTTTTTAAGTCTATTACTGTCACCTCATATGTCCGCACTGAAAATTTTACATATTATAACTTTCATCATTTTAACCATCCTCCTGCTTTTTATTTCTCACCCCGGCGTGTGGCGGACCTGCGGCCAACGCGCACAAGTTGGACGTCACCAGAGAGAGCAACGATCGTTCACGCCACGCCGTAATGTCGACAATGGACGTGCTGTGGCCGCGCTGGAGCGGAGAGATACACTCACCGACTGTATGGAACACATAGGCGTACCATGGCAGCACTGCAAGCCTGACGGTTGCCCGAATGTACCGACCCGATTGAAGGGTATCGAGGTAAAGATGACCGCAAACGAAGAGTTTGCCGGCAGGTACACGGAAAAGGTTAATCATTCACGGAACATACTTAAACCTGTAGGAGTACATGTAATAACCTCATTAATACTGCTAATTAAGTACGAGCAGTGGGCGGCATTCAGCCAAGATATACTCATTTCTCCAGTCCGGACCACCAGTGCAAGCTCCGGACTAACAGCCAGATAGATTTCCCATGGAACTTTTAAGCGTTCGGTGGCTCGCGTCGCTCGGATCCCTGTTGGTGAGGAGTGCTGAGTCAGCACTAGGGTGGGGAATGTTAACGACGCGATCTCCTTGGGAGTCTTTTATGGTTTTTTTTGGTAATCTTTTGTTTTTAAGGCTATTTCTGTCACCTCATATGTCCGCACTGAAAATTTTACATATTATAAGTTTCATTATTTTATCCATCCTCCTGCTTTTTATTTCTCACCCCGGCGTGTGGCGGACCTGCGGCCAACGCGCACAGTTACGACGTATATTCTTTAATAAAAGTGCACTGTAACGTCTAAATGCAATGATAAATGGACTAAAACTTTCTATAAATTTGGAGGTTAAAATTGAATCTTGTAATATTAACCAAGAATATCGTTTATTAAATAAATAAAGCATGTTTCGTTTGATGTGAAATTGAATTTCGTTTGAAGTTTAACTGAAATACTTTTAACCGAAGTATAAACGCTTGTACGTACCGATAACATCGAACGGTTCACTGACGTTTGTGTACGGACTTACCAAGAGTTTGAAAAATTCAAATAACAATTTTACAGTTGGACTAATCCAGAAATTTAATGAGTATATTTTATAAAATTATAACCCAATGTGCGATTATCAAATTGCTAGCCCCGTTATACCCTCCAACTAGGGTATAGTGCTACTGGTTCATGCCAATATGTACCTACAGAATGATTTAGAAAACCTTATCTGAATCATCTCGCTTAAATAGCGCAGGTTCAAGGCTTAGATTATCCACCTTAAGCCTTGAACATGCCCTAAGTCAGAATTGCGATGTCAATTTTAAAAACAAAATATGATCACAACAAATCGCCTTTGGTCGTAGGAAACATTTTATTTTTAAATTTAGATATCGAAATTCTAAATTCAAATAATGATCACAAATGCGCTAAACAATTGCAGGCTAGGGCAAGGCTTAGTATACCCTTTCTGAATCACCCTATATACTATTCAGCTAATATAATGCTATTAGTGAGCTCACCTCAATAGATTAATAGGCAGGATTTGGATTGTACCCTGACAACGGCACACCCTCTAACCACTGGGCTACTGATCCCAGTCAACGTAATATCTGTACCTAAGGGAAGGCAAGAGACTTTCCAATTTCTTTTATTAAATTTCCAACAAAATTCTACTAATTTTGAGACTGAAGATAATCTTTATGAAAATCTTCATTTTAATGGAGGTTAGTCCTAATAAGTTGCGGTCGGTGTCTATTAGGTTAATTAGTTTAACAATTCCGGTGGCCCGTCGCGAGGGCTTCCACCTCTAATAACATTTCCTATTCGTTCGTTAATTTCAATTTAATTTCTAATAACGTAGCAAGTTGTAATAACGCTGATATCTAAGTTGCATGAAGGTTGGCTTTGAAAACTAAGTTCTAATCATTGCACGCAACTCCTATTTCTGGATTTTATATGCGGGTCTCATTTTATAAACCTCCTCCGTCTGAAACAACTGATAGATCATTCGATATAAAAATCTGCATTAATTTTGAAATAAAACTAATTTTTCGAATTTTATCGCGTTAATTTTATGTTTTTACGTTCCCGACGTTTCGGCTGCTTTACAGCAACCATGGTCGCGGGAGCACTGACGTCCTAGCGTCATAGTTTGAACTGGGGTACCCTCATATTTAGTTGTTGTCCTAGTAGCCAATTATTTTTTTAGCCGATTAATAAAGGAAGATGAATGGGTACTTATAATATGAAGCTGATAGGAATGCATTCGCATGCAGCCTTTTTACATAGCAGGCATTTACGATAAATTATATTTTCGAAGCTCTGCTGGATCACGCACCACAGTTATCAATTTTAATGTTTATTTCTGTTAAAAAAGTACATCACCGAAGCGAGACTGCGTGAAGCTATCAATAGCCTGCAGCTCCGCCAGTCCACTGAGCAACCGGGTCGGGGGTGTTGGTACCTTCGTTCATAGCTTTAACAATATTCATAAGAGGATGATCTACAGATATATCTGGATCGAAATACGTACTAAACGGGACAGTTTGGAGTCTCTTCAGAGTAATTATGGTTCATATTGGATCGATTTTAAAATGGGATGGAAAGGAAGGTGTTCTCAATTAAAGATTGTCATCTACAAATGCATTCAACGAGTATTTATCACGGTAGGCGCAGTAGCACTTGCAATTTGGATGGTGATACACTTATATCGTGAGGAAACGTGTATGTTTTTTGTAAGCCCTGTGAAGTTCGCTAACCCGCACTGGGCTAGTGTGGAGGACTATGGCCTCTATGCCCAGTATAATGGCGAGAGTCTGGTGCTCTATTAAAACTGGGTGCACTGCAGTTTGCGGTGCACCCAGTATCCAGTGTATTATGCAGTTATGAATACTCGAAAACACCATCCCCAAATTTATAATTATAATTTATCAAGACAATAATTATAATCACCAAGACGCAAGGACAAGTTTCACCCGTACACTGTGGACATACCTTCGGTATGTACTAAGCGTTTTGCTTCTACTTTCATCGTGCGAACTGCCAAGGAATGGAACACGCTACCGGCGTCTTTGTTCCCCGTTGACTTTAATCTGGGTGTTTTCAAGTCGAGAGTGAACAGGTACCTTCTAGGCAAGTATGCTCCATCGTAGATCTTATGGTCACTTACCATCAGGTGAGATCGAGATCAAATACTTGCCTATAATGTAATAAAAAAAAAAATATATATATATATACCTTTTATAACTTTATCAAACGTCATATAGTACTAACGCTATAGTATATACTGCGCAAAACAAAACTCTTGTGCGTATACACGTTTGAAATTTATAGACGTTTGATAAATGAATGAAACGCCTACAAATTTGGGGGTTTAATTTCTATAAGCGAAGGTATAATTTTAATTGATATCGTACGAAATTATTTTAAAACCTTGGGTCGATACACATTTTGTTTGCCAATAGATATTAAAGCATGGCGCATTAATCACTGCCTTAATAAGTGCCCGTCAGCCTGATTATGTGAAAGCTGTTAATTACTTGCATGGCCGGTAATTAAATATGCAGAGAAAACGGAAAATATAACACTAACTGGCAGTTTCAGCTTATTACGTATATTAAATGGTGGTACATCGAATTCTTGCCATCTTGCCATAACCTTTCGACCAAACGACCATCACTAAAATACATATTATTGCCAAGAAATTGGACAGTTTGTAAATGTCTCTACAATTTCGGCAACCATACGCCGAATTCGGCCAACCGATTCTCTCTTCTACACTCACAAATTACACAATACAAACAATTCATCCAGATGGATGACAGGGGGGGCAGGGGGGGGGGGGGTAATTGCAAGGATTTGTTCGACGGGTAATGGCAAGGATTTGTTCAACATCTTACAGCTGATAATCTCGTTGAAATCGGCTTTGTTGCGACTTAAGATAATTAAATAAGAATCCCTTATTAGGTAAGCAGTTCATTATTGTCTTTAATTGCAAATGTGGACATTGTAGTTGTTTGATTGCAAGGATTGTTTAAAATGAGCAACTCAACATTCAACATTAAAATAAAATTGAGTTATCCACATTACTTTCAGTTTCATGTAACTAGTTGACGACTTTAATGATTACAACTTTTATATGAGGGTTTTTGAATTTGCGAAAAACCGCTAAAGTGTCTGCAGACAATGATATATATGCGAGATATTAATATTAAACTTTTATGTTATCAGCAAAATGTTGCGGTAACTTATAATGATATAGCCACTGGGTGTTTAAAATTCCTCTTAAAAGACTAAAAATAATAATAATATGTAATTGTATGTTGAAGATAAACCCCCGAATTTATAGACGTTTTATAACTTTATCAAATCACACTAATATTATAAATGTGAAAGTTTGGATGGATGGATGTTTGTTACTCAATCACGCCAGAACGGCTGAACGGATCTGGATGAAATTTGGCACAGAGATAGATTATAGTCTGGAATAGCTCATAGGCTACTTTTTATCCCGGTAAAAAGGACATACTTTTTAATCGCGGGTAACACCGCGGGGCGCAGCCAGTGTCATATATGCCATCAAGTGTCATATAACACTCAGTATATATCTAAAAATTGTTCTACTTTTTTTAAGGTTGGCAATTGGTTAAAAACAGTGCCACTTTTGCCAGTGTCGAGTATTTTTTGATAATTGTTATAACGTTATATGTACCCCGGATGATAATGATGATGTTGATGACGATGATAGTGATGAAATGAATCCCTTACCCGTATCAGTAAAGCTGTGAATACTTACAGAATATTTATCGGACATCTTGGGAGAACGTGACAATTCAAGTTATGTCATTTTATTTTAATGCCCTTCACTCGTGCACGTTTAGAAACACACAATGGTTAATATCCCGCTAATATTACACAATATTTATCAAAGAAACACATATTTGGAAAATAAAGCAAAATTGACAACTTCACGGTTCAATTTCCCGCCAAAAAAAGTCTCTGTTCTAAATAAAAGTTATTACGTACCGAAAATTGGTAGGTATTATGCGGGGTAGGTATTAAGCCCGGTAGGTATTATGCCGAGATATTGTTGGGTGATAGCGACCTGGATATTATTATGGGGAATAAGTTCATTTTCGTTGCCTGAATAGAATGTAGCACCCACACGTGTTTGAATTGAGGTTTTTTTATACAGTGCGTGCCCGATCGTAACTTTAAAAATGGTTTCTTCATACTAACTCTGATCCCTCATTTGATAACCTTAAGGTTTGATATCCAAAAAAACAACAAACCCCGACTAGAAAGCCAATTTTGAAAATTCAAAAATAATTTATGTTTATTTGTTTGCAAATGATTATTGATCCTTAATGGCGTCGGGGCCGCTAAGTTGGTGACTCTATTTTATTAACAGCGCGTTGTTTTCATTAACATATTGAAGCTTCAAGAAAAACCAATTTCATTTGCGAAAGGTAATAGTTTTTGCACTCTCTTTGTTAAAACAAAGGGATCTGCGATAACTCTCTTGGGAATTTGGGATCTGTGAGAGCGACCTTCGCTCTATGGTACGTGATCATGCGTGGTATTGACGTCACGTAGAGAATAGGAGAGTAATAGGCTGGAGCGGCGGTAAATGTCACATGTCTTTTAAGTGGCATTTTAACATATCTATTGAGTAGTTTATAGGGTCGTCTATCGATACTCGCCTCCTGATTGTCGATAAGACGACACCGAATCGATTATATTGGATACATGTCTCGAGTCTTGAAGCACTCTCTGTGACATTCATATTTCTCCGACGTTCGATAATATTTTGGTAGAAAAAGGAAGATCTTCCATCCACGCGGATGTTATGCCTGGCGGGGCGGCCGCTATATGCCCCAACGGTTCTTGTCAGGATGTTGTATAGGTATATGTTACGTACTCCGAAAACTCTCATAGCGCGATTCATGATTGTATTGAGAATTGTCTATTGATCTGATTGTGCCTACAGCGCCATCTGTGAAGCTTGTGGCGTGGCTGACGTTGAAGTGGTCGCTACAATATTATTAAGAGATGTGTATTCTGACTAGCCCGCGATTAATTTAACGAACGATAACGCCTATTTATCGTACGATAAATAATATTGTTTGACTCATTATCGACAGCGCTACCTACGTATTAACTCAGACGAATTTTCCTCTCTACTTAAACGTACGGTAGGTACTTGAGTTCGTAGTTTATAAATCCACTCAGTTATACATTTTTTTTCCCAGACGATCATCGTTTTTGAACCTGGTGCCCGTCATCGACGGTCTAAATATTAACGTTAGCCCAATAACCCGTCGGCCAACGCAACGGCTCGACTCAATAAAACCTTGATTTTCGAAATACACGTCCCAAACTTCAACGAGCGATTTTTAACTCTATAACTGTAAGCGTAAAACTGAAACTTACTCAACCGTAGCTAACGTGATTGTATCGATATTTCAGCGACCAAAATAGATGCTTCATTAATCGAATAGCGGATATAATTCCGGGGGATTAAGGTAGAATTTTCCTAGGACGGTATCAAAAGGAAAATTTCTCTAAAAAATCCATCAAAACTTAGACGGAGGACGAAAAACAAATTAGTTGTTAAAAAATACAGAACGATTGAAAAGGGCTCTCTGCGACAATCGATTACGTTCCGAATAAGCAAAGTTTTTTCAATTACACTTTTTCGTCCATTTATTGAATGTAATTAGATTGATACTTAGGATAAACTCCTGACAAAGCCTGGACGTTGAAAGGTTTTGATTATTTAACATGGCCCGGCCACACTTTACTGGAATTGGATGTGGTGACTGTATTATCTGTTCTCCACTTTACTGGCGCTCCTGGTCATTCTAACATCCTTAGCGCTAGTTACGGACAGTCCGAAGCCTGATTAAATTTGACAAATAGGTTACTGGGTACCTATCCTATCCCAACTAATTGGTTCTCGAAGGGCCCACATTCGACCACTCGCTGTAAATATATAAAAATAAACATGAATACCAATATATGTATAATATATATAAGTAAGCAGTGAAAGCCAAGTTGGTAGAACGCTTGCGTCGGCAACGAGGATCGCAGGTTCAAACTCCGGCTCGCACCTCTGGGATTGCTATATTCAGCCATGATTATCACTTGCTAAACAGTGAAGGAAAACATCGTGAGGAAACCTGCATGTCTAAGAGAACACCTCGAAAGACGTGTGAAGTCCGCCAACCCGCACTGGGCCATCGTGGTGGACTATGGCCTAATCCCCCTCACATTGAGGGGAGGCTCGTGGCCAATAGTGGGACATTAAAAAGGGCTGGTATTGTTATTATTATATATATAAAGCTTGCAAGAAAAGGACTTATTGGTAGCTGGTACCGTATCATCACTACTTGCCAAATCGCTGCACAGTAGGTTGTGTAATGTACCACCATGACAGCTAGCTACTTGTACTTCAAAATACGCAGTAGTGTACTGTACTTCAAAATACGTGTATTGGAGGCCTGGCCCTTGGAGATAGACGCACAATGACGTATTGTTCGCGAAGCGGGCATTGTGGCGTGGTGGGCATAAGCTAGGGTATGACGCGCATTGCCGATTCGACGACGAAAACTGGATATATAGGTTGTATTTGTCTAAGTGATGTTGTTGATATTGATTTCTTATATTTACGCGAATACTACACATTGAAATAAAACTAATCTTAAGGATTTTATCGCGGTTTATTTTTTAATTTTATAGTCCTAGTTTGACGCCCTAGTGTCATAGTTTGACGTCCTAGTGTCAAACTATGACACTAGGACGTCAACCACCTCAGTCCTCCCGTGACCATGGTTGCTGCAAAGCAGCCGAAACGTCGGGGACGTAAAATTAAAAAATAAACCGCGATAAAATCCTTAAGATTAGTTTTATTTCAATGATGTTGTTGATTTAGATTAATAAGGAAGTTTGGTTCTATAGCAGCCATGATACAAAAACTGAGCCCTATTAGCTAATTAGTTCTAACTGCGGCCTCGTAGACCATTAAGTACAGTACTTGTGAATCGTCAAAAGTTACAAAATACTATGCTACTACTCTACCACCCGTTCGGAATGCCATTCCTATGGAGAAGAACGGGCAAGAAACTCCATGGTTGCTCTTTTTTTAAAAAGATCTTTTACATTTTTGAGCTATACATTGTTATATATTGGTATTGCGGTTTAGTAAACCTCACACGACTTTCTTCTGACGTGCAGATTTTGGACACGATGTTAGCCTTCACCGTACAGCAAGTGATATTTATAATTGAAAATGATGAAATTAATTAATTGATAATTAAAATTGAAAAAATGAAATGAAAATCAGAAAGGTTTTCGTACAATCGAATCTGTGCGTCAACACTTATAAATTAAGGTCTCTATTAGATGTTGTTCGAGGGATAAAATAAATAATGATTAAGTATGATGTTTCAGCACTTATCTTTTCCTTCTTCAAGCGTCGAGTCACTTTGTTCTCCGAACATTTTTGTCCACCTGGTGTTTACCACGATATAAGATTTGTGATTACCGCGAAACTTGAAGTAGTTGAAAAAAAATACAAATATACTTGCAACCTTTCGACATTTTAAATCACTCAGTATCCTTCATTGCTATAATGGCCTCAAAAAGTCGGCAAAAATATTGTTGATTTAACAATTTGCTACAAATTACTACAATAAAAGTGAGTTGGTACGAGCTGAAAGTTAAATTGGATGGTTGATGTGATTTCCAAGCGTTCGTTATTTCAATTTAGGAGTTAGCCAGAACATTACGAAGGTTTTTTTTCTCAATCCCTTGCAACCAAAGCCGTGAAGAACCAAACTAATATACTCAATCAATATAAAGTAATATAAAGATTATATCTTTGTTCGTGTCTTTACCTACATTGTGTATATTTTGAAAAATTATCGTATAAATTATTATCGATAGCTAGGTATTAAAGCCGAATCTGACAATTTTGTTTATATAACATCCGCAAAGTTTACGCAAGCTTCTAATAATTGCGTTGCGCTTTCTACCCAAAAGTGTTATACCCGGTGCCTGCTTATAAATGTTGTAATAAAATATTTTAAAATTATATACTGGTACTTTGGATAGCTATCTCCGTTCACATGATTAACTGTATCCGCGGAGACTACAGTCTTGAGGCTTCCCTCATCTGGTGCCGACATCAGAGTTCCATGCTACTTTTGTTCAGGTATTATAACTGCTTTGTACCACACTAGCTGTGGGCTATCCTTAGGAACACATTCATTTCCTGGGATGAAGAGTATTTTATACAAAGGTACGGTTTCGTGAAGTTTCAGTAACCTATTGTTTGAGATTTTTTTTTGGCTATACTGCAGGCACGTTTCCAGTATCAGGAATAAAAATACTGAGATGTTCTCTATATATAAACTGTCTGATCTCTGTAAACTGTAATTATTTCAGATCTTTCGCTTTGCACACTTCGGGAGTATGGTAATTATTTCGACATTTTGTATCGTAACTCAAAAAATATGTGGTGTTCAAATAAATGAAAATCTGTTTTTGAATATGCAAATAAAGCCATCTCATGTTACACCCCACATGACCTAGTATCGCCACATTGAAATTTTTATTTCCAATTCTGCCCGTTTGTAAGGAAAACATCTTTTTAATTCTTTTACTATTTTATTTCAATTTTCTTCACTCGTGCACGTTTAAGAACACACAATGCTTAATATCTCACTAATATTGTACATTATTTATCAAACAAACACATTTTTTGGAAAATAAAATTAAATTGACAACTTCACGGTTCAACTTCCCGACAAAAAGTCCTTGGTTCGCTTATGCGAACCAAGGACTTTTTGTGGTTGGTGTTGTGGGAGGTGGTTATCCACCTATCATCTCCGTTACTTTATCGATGTCCCTGATACTTGGTTATTGGTACGTGGAACTTTATTGACAATAGAAAAAGCTGTGGAAAAAGCACTCTCTCCGCAGAACGCGTCCGATCTACGCAGAACGCGCTCACAGTGTCTTGAGGTCTTGCAATGGTGGGCTTGGTGCGCGATAAAATGTGTAAAATAAGTTTTATTTCAATGCGTAGTATTCGAGTAAATATAAGAAATCAGTAGTTTAAAATGAATAATAAATACAATAGACCCCAGCAGGTGACATGGGTACATCATTAAAGCTCTCATAAATATTCTCTACATGTAACGCCTACCCACACACAAGTCGTATTACGAATAGATTGGTTCTTAGAATATGGAATGAGAAACAATATAACATTTTTGGGCAGACACAGGCTTTAAACTTACAACACACCATGTGTTTTGTCGGGACTAAAAAAAAAGTATAAAGTATTTAGATATCCTACTTTTTATTAAAAAGTAGTGCACAGTCATTAAACAAAACAGGGAATATAAAACTATGAATATGAAATTATGTTTATTGTTTCTTTTCAAGTATCGCAATAACCTCATTTACTCTACATCTAAACCGGTACCTACAATGCGAGGTAACGAATATAGCACATATAACGATACCAAAAAAATATTATGTTTCTGGTCATATTTAATAACATAGTAGTACCATAGAGAAAATGGTAGTCCAGGTAGAAAAAACGAGAAATAATTTCCCATTTGCCTACAGTTTTTTTTTTAAATATTCCATTTATAAATCAGGTTTCTTAGACACTGCTTATATACCTAGGTTCACTACTTTTTAAGAATTATAACCTCTGTGGTAATTAATGTAGGAACTGTTTGGGAATAAAAAAAATGTTTATTCTTCCGCCAAAAGTTCGAATACCTATAGTTGTAGTCTCAGTAGAATCTCTCTTTTAGGGCAAAGTTTTATACATGACGTGCCATTTATATTCAATAACATTGTACCTACGATCTTATTTTATTCATTTTGTTTGAAGTGAAGCCATAAAACAAAAAGAAGAGTAGTTTTTATTCATATCATGATCCATTGTAACAGACTTTATAAGCGTCTAGTTTTTTTATGGTTAGACATAATATACTTACTAGAATACTTTAAGGACACAATACTTCTATGAATTGAATAAATAATCTTATTGTAAAAGGTATAGCAAACTTATCTGCATTTTATTATGAACTCCTTTAATTTATAAAGACATTTCGCCAGAGTCAGAATCAGAATATTTTTCTATTCACGTAGACCATTAAGTACAGTACTTATGAATCGTCAAAAGTTACAAAATATTATGCTACTACTTTACCATCCGTTCGGAATGCCGTTCCTATGGAGAAGAACGGGCAAGAAACTCCATGGTTGCCCTTTTTTTAAAAAAGATCTTTTACATTTGTTAATAAACACATAGTAAATAAAGATTAAATGAATATATAATTTATTTGAACCTTGTGACTGAAGGCTAAAAAAGTAAGAGAGCGAACCACAGACAAAATATAAAAACTATGGTAACTTATTTACTTATTACATTGAAAAAGTTTCTATTGCTATGTTAACTCTAACATAAATTGGCGGGGCGCCAAAAATCAAAACAAAATTCATTATTCAATTAAATAAATAAAAAACAAACCTGAAGCATTAATTAAACCTCATCATAGATGGGCAACACAGCTACACAGTTTATAGCTCTTCTATGAGTGCTCGATCCAGACCTGACCTCAACAACTCTAACTCGGCCATCCAATCCACTGAAAATATTGACAATCCTGGCCAACGGCCATTGTAATGGTGCAGAATTGTAATTACAATTTACAATAGCATTGCGAAACAATTTTCATCTGCAAATTAATTCGTTATGCTAATTTAAACTTGTTTAAATCTTTACAGTTTAGAAAGTTGTGCCTTATATGTAATATTGTTTGCACATATGCATTCTGAATACTATGAGATTCAAGCCTAAAATAAACACTTAATAAACAATGTTGTACTTCTCCAATATAGCTTGATGGTTGGTCCACTCAATACGATGTTACCGTTTCTAAAATGAATCCGCATTTATAAATCCGGTCACGACTTGTGTTTTCTTCAAATCATGCATTGAGGAAAGATGTTAAAGGAAATTTATATTACTTTTCAACCGTTCAATAAGTTTACCTATTGTAAATCGCAGTTCAAATAAGACTTTAAAATATTTTCGAACGAAAACGTTTTTAAAAATAAAACAAAAAAGTAACGTAATTTTTTTAAGAACAATCAATTTGGCATACCACCGTAGCTGTCAAGATGACAGCCGACGTGGCAAAGGGCGATCGTACGATAGGCTTCGACCTGTCCGCTCTAGATCATTTATCTGGTGATTGATGATTACATTCTTTATTGCTGGTTTTTAGAAAATATTGGAAAATCAATTTTTATTACCCCTGTAATGTGATGGTAAATAATTAGTCAGGGTTTAGGAAATGTCGATGGTGACAAATTATTGATGATGTTTACATTCGTCATTATGTAAAAAGTGTCCCAATTAATATCTCAAATGAATTTTAAGATAATTTACAATAGCAAATACTGGTGGAAATAAAATTAATTTTACGGATTTTATCAGTTTTATTTAATGTTTTTACGTTTCAAAACCAAGTGCACCATTGCAAGACCTCAAGACACTGTGAGCACTTTTTGCGTAGATCAGATCGCAAACAACAACTAAATATGAGGGTACCCCCGGAGGGGATCATGGTTGCTGTAAAGCAGCCAAAACGTTGGGAACGTGAAAACATAAAATAAACGCGATAAAATTACGTACCTAATTAATAGCTGACAAAAAAATAATCTTGGTACTGAAAGGTTTTAGATGGCAATTTCACTAAAGTAAAAGGATCCCAATGAAACATCCACTAAATTCACAGCAACGATAGATTAAAGCACAATATAATTAGGTTTTTCTTCGATATCATCAGTGATAAGTAGTTAAATCATGGCGGTATGTATTTTATTGCTTTTTATACGGAAGGTACCTAGTTTATATAAGTAAGCTACGAAATTCGTAGCCTACAAATATAAATTATCTAGCTAAGTATCTACTACCTGCCGATCTAAGTATAAAGTACCTACCTAAGTATTTGCTACCTTCCGATCTAAGTATAAAGTATCCACTTAGTAACCAAATATTGTGAGTAAAACAGTCGAAAGTTCCTTCATTTGTTGTCGCGAGTGTAAAATTCGCGTTAATCACATTGATGTTCACTTTACAATTAATTACAAAACATTTTAAAATAATACTTGTAAGCAGTATCACACAAGTTACACATCCAAATAACTCCCCTCACAATTTTTGGTTTATATATAAGTATCTGTACCTACTTATAATTAAACAAAAATTTGCCAAACTGGGGCGGCTGCCGTCATTCAAGTAACATGTGTAAGTCGTGAAACTTTCAGAACAAGTGTTGAAAAGTTGCCTCGGATTTCGTTAGGGTGTTTCAAGGAAGCGTGTTCACGGGTGGGTCACGTCAATTTGTTTGAATGATTGTTAAAAATAAAAGTAGGAAGTATAAGTAATACTTATAGGAAGATGTATTTTGTACACCGACATTTTTAATGCCGTTAAGGAACTTGAAATTTTACTGCAACTTTTTTTTAAATTAAAAAAAAGAAACGAATTTTTAGACGAACGCAACAACTGTATGGCCCCAAACTAAGCGACGCTTGTATTATAGGTACCGCACAATGAACTGCGGCGATCCTTGTAACACCCAGACGAGGGCAAATTACGAAAATATCGTTTCCGAAATTTACCGAGGCGATGATCAAACCCGCAACTTCCAGGTGAAATGACCCGACCGGCCTACGCTCAATACAACTACGCCAAGGCTAATGGTTAGATGTTTAACCGCCAATTTAACGTACCTTTTAATACAATTGATAGAACTAGGCGATACTTGGCCCAAATCCATTGGTAAACAAATGAGGGAAGAGGAACCAACCATTGACCCTCGGCTTGTCAACTTTTCTAATTATAAACCAAACAAGTTGATCGATAATTCAAGAAGCCAGAAACACCGAACTCCTCTAAGATGTTAGTCGTGAAACTGTCTGTCACGACTGTCGGGACCCCAATAAATATGCAATTCTCGGCGAATCGATGCGAATCTATAAAAGTATTCGACCCGTGTTTCGCCTCTAAATGAGGCATCCTAAGGACGGCTGGGCTACAAATGAGCCCAGCCTTACCTTTAAAATCACTGAGAAGGATATAATTCAAACTAAAATTATAGGGGTACCCCCAAAAGTTAGTCAAACCTGTACGCCCTTATTTTTAAACCAACCTCTCGATGTCATCATCACTATTAGCTGTCAGCCCTATCAATTTGTCCCAGAAGACTGAATCTTAATTACCTCTTAAACTTGTCACGTAACGGCAGGGGACCGATGTTCATTAACAAGCTTAATTGCCTCTGATACAGCTTGAAGATAGCGCGATTAGAACCGAGGGCTCTATCGATGTGCCCTTGACAGATGATCGTATACAGGCTGTATAGCTTCGTAACGAAAACTGGTACCATGGATTCAGCTCATGATTCTGGCCCCCAGCGTTGGAATTTTCTGTTAATAATTTCATTAAAAAATACATCTTTTTGAACATTTTGATATAATCTTTATTAGTTTTACATATCACTAAATATTTACAAACAGAAAAATAAAAAAAAAAACTTAAAAATAATATGAAAACAAACTATGTGTTAAAAAGACCTTGTCCGCGTGGAATGGTGGCAAGAATGCTGGCTGCATTTCCTCGCTGTATAATAATACTATTTTTTTGAGCGAGGAAAGAGCCAGCCCTCCTTTCACCTGTGGAGGCAGATTTTTTAACATGAAATCATAATACAAGTCTATCTAGATGTGTCATATAAAATAAAAATAAACATGACTAATTCAGACCTAAAATTACAATGTAACTTAAAACTCAATACGCTCAAGCGTGCTCGTTACTCGCACAAGTCTAGTATCGCGCGGAGCGTTGTGTTGTGATCGAGTGGTTTACGATACATTGCGCGCTCAAAAATTACAACATTTGTAACACATGATTTTTGACATAAATCATTTCTATAATTTTACTATACGAATTAAGTGTAAACTTTCCCTAAAAGTTTTCGTGACCTTGCCCCTTACACCCTGTATAGAAACTGGCGAACTTTGCTGTAATGAGTCTATCCCGCGCAGAAACTGCGTTTCCGTAGATGTCAAATGTCAATAGCCTCTGCCTCTGACAGTACTTGGTACTCCCTCAGTCAGTACGCGGCTTGCCTGAGGCATGCGCTCGCACTGCCACGCTGCATCGCTGTTTTTCTCGTCTGTCATTTAGATACTTGGCTGTCAGTGGCAGATTATAATATCATATCGAATAGCTGCTTATGTTTCGATAATTCAGTACGTGGATTGCCTGAGGAAAAGTTCAGCTTGCCTCACCTAATCGCGGTCGTCAAAGTCCAAGTCACCGTCAAATCGTTTATTTCGTATAGGCCTACGGGGGCACTTACAAATTGTCATCAACATTTTTTTTCCTTAACTCTACTATTGTAGAGTTAAGGAACGAGGCGAGGACAATAAAAGATGTAGTATTCTACATCTTTCATTGTCCTCGCCTCAGCCAAACAAATTTATGTCAACTTCGCTATCTGAATGGAATAGAATTGAGTCTTGCGTGCTACGCGCCCGTGGTAGCCTCACTCAACTATGCCTGTAGAATAGCAGTGCAGAAATATTAAAGGTACTTATTTAAAATATTTAAAGTATGTATACAAATGTAATGTAAATACATTATATAAAACCACGTTTCCCAGTCATGTTTACACTACAGATTTTGCGGGTCCTGAAATAAAACAAACTCGAGGAGATTGATGAAATCTTGCCACCCCTTCGTCCCCTAAACAAACTTCTAAATCCATAAACTTTTCCGCGCTCGTGCCAAGTTGTGTGAGTTACACATGTTACTTCACAGCCTCTGAGCTTTGTAATTAAATATTGGAGCCTTAGCCTGGTACGTAGGTGGCTTGTCACTTTATCCATACAGGCTTAAATATTCTTATAGACCAGGCCTACTTGGACCACCTGGTTTACTAGTTGGAGCGCCCAAATGTCGTCCGTGTGATACT
Organism: Pheosia gnoma; assembly: GCA_905404115.1. Lineage (NCBI taxonomy): Eukaryota > Metazoa > Arthropoda > Insecta > Lepidoptera > Notodontidae > Pheosia > Pheosia gnoma. Next base: position 2,715,451 of record FR989916.1, read on the forward strand.
GTGATTACTTATAATTCAAAGTCAAAGTCAAATCTTTTATTTCACATAGGCCTACGGGGGCACTTACAAATTGACATTTTATATACTTTTTCTTAACGCGACCTCAACTTAAAAAATCCGGAAAGAAACTCAGCGGGGTTCCTTTATTTAAAGTACCATACGTATAACAAAAAAAAAAAAATTAGCTCCAGTGTTGTTACACACGCTAAACACGCTACACTTTGACATTTTAATTGAGGCTAGCTATTTGAGTGAAAATTCCAAGCTATTTTATCATCCAAATAAGGCAAGATTCTGTGATAATCCTTTTCACAGAGTTTGACAATAGTTTGAAACTTACTAATCAGGCCCTACTTACCAGCCCTACCTACCAGCAAAGACTCCCGCCTAATATTCCTACCTCCGTGTATAAAAGGTATGTTCCTGATGAAAATTGGATTATCCTTTAGGTAAGGGAATTAAGGCGCGGGCAGACAATACTGGGAGTATACATTTAAATTGGGCGACTGATCGCCGCTGTTTGCCGACTCCCGCGGTTCCCCGTTCTTTGGTATGGTGATAATGTTTACACATGCAGGGTTGCCTCGTTGCTACATTTAGGAAAAGGAATTTAGTGTACATATAATGTTTATAGGTACATATATAAGTAATTTAACAGTTTTTTATATTATTATCCGTGCTGTTATATAAAATTGTTTTTGCTTTGAACTCTAACGAATACGTGCTAATAGCGCTATATGGCGTAGAAGACCATAATCTTCTCACACATAGCCGTCAATGGTGGGGTGTCCTACGCAGCTGGTGGCGTGTGTGGGCCTAGGTACGAGCGTACTGAATGTTGATGATGTCATTTGTGACGTCACAGAGTGATGACGAATAAAAAATATAACCTTAGTACTTTTATCCCCATCAACTAAGTCAACGCTTATGTTACAACAAGTATAGTAGAACTAGACAGAAGAATTCATTTATTTTCTATTTTATAAATAGTGCCAACCCTACACGGTGCTATTGTCTGTACCTGCCTTTAATTATATTTACTGCGTAGGACTTAGTGCCACGCACAATAGAAGTGTTGTGATTTAGGATTCGATTGTCTTTTTGTTATGATAAAATTACTATGCGATCTGAAATTGACTTGGGAATTCGAGGAATATATTTATACATTTTGTGAAGTATTTTAAAATAATAATCCTAAGTCTGAAGTCTAAAGATAGAGTATAAGAGAATATTAATTTAAGATATATAAGAGAATTTAATAAGAAAATATTAATTTAAAAAAATCTATCAATAAAGCACATCACTTGTGTAGAAATATTATTTGTAATGCCATTGTAAATGGATTGTAACTTTTTATAATTTTGACAAGACAGGCTTTTTGGTTAGTCCAACTAGGACTAGGACTAGGACTAGGACTAGTATCTTGATCATTAATACTTATACCTATAGGTATATAGACATGACACAGGTATAAACATTTGTGCTCATCGCACAAAATTTGTGTCTACCGGGATTCGAACCCGGAACCCTAGATACCGATAATATGGCCACTACCATACCATCTGAGCAAATCGAGTCGTCCATTATTGTTCAATATACCTAACACCTTAGGTATTAACCTGTATCCATTAGCAGGATAAATTAAAAAGATACCAACAATAAAGAGAATCACTTTTATCCTAAAAAAGAATCAGACACCAAAAAAATTAATTTATACTAACCCAAAAATACACCTTAGTTATTTAGAACGCGTTATTCCATTCAGTAGTTATCTGCGTTCAGGCAGAAATTATATTACAATAGAGGATTCGACCACTCTATGGTGAATTATGCCCGTATGATAACGATAGGATTCTGTTATATTAGAACTTTTAATTTACGTAGATAAGGTACATGTCATTGTAAAACTCCTACTCACACACCACTCGCCCTATTCCATTGAAGTCGCCCACACAAAACTTGCTCTACTCGCGCACAAATATATCCACAATATAAAGTTACGAAAAGTAAAAATAAGACAACAATACACATTCAAAATTACGCATATATTTCACGACATACCACGAACAAATTCTAGTCATCAACCACTTTTATGTAAACATAAACGAGATGAAAGGTGCTCTACATATTAAGAGTAAACCTACAACATCGAGATGAGTGAGTGCTTCTATAAATACGTAGAAAGACAAGTGACATTGAATTTCTTAGCGAGTGAGTGAGCCGTGTCCCTTTGCTTTACGACTTAAATAAAACTGTCGTAAAGGTGGATCGTGAACTCAGACACTGTCATTACGGTGTACGCGCAGAATTCTCCCTCAAATTTTGGTTTTTTTTTTTTTTATTACATTATAGGCAAGTATTTGATCTCGATCTCACCTGCATACTTGCCTAGGTAGGAAGGCGGCAGTAGATAAGACACGCTACATTCACTAGGCACATGCAGCGCAACTGATCTGACCCGCCATCCATGAATGGCAACACCGAACATCATGCCGGAACACGGCTAGGCCGCTTGGCGACATGGCTTTGTTCAGTGGGTGGTGACTAGCCACGGCCGAAGCCTACCACCAGTAGAGTTGTCACCTGGTTGGCACCACCCAGGGTCACGTGTAGGGTATCTCGAGGGTACTTAATTCTCCTACGGACGAAGGTGACTCGACCCCAAAATGGATTGGATTAGATACTTGTGTTGTTTCACTGACCCTAGTGTGGTACTAGTAGTAGGCTACCCTAGGTATAAAAACCTTTAAGGTCAAATATATACCTACACAATGGCAGTAAAATTTCGTGATAAAAAATTTACTTAGCGGTTGTTTAGTTCATAGATTTCCTGCTAATAAAATGATATGGCAAGGTGAGGGGTAGTTGAAAAGGCCGATGACGGTTGTTAATATAATTAAGTTCTGAAACGGCGACCACAAGCTGGAAGACGTAGGTGAGTGAACCGATAAATCTATACTAATATTATAAATATGAATGTTTGGATGGATGGATAGATGGATGGATGGATGTTTGTTTCTCAATCACGCCAGAACGGCTGAACGGATCTGGATGAAATTTGGCACAGAGATAGATTATAGTCTGGAATAGCACATAGGCTACTTTTTATCCCGGTAAAATGTATGGTTCCAGTGGGATAGATTTGTTTTAAATTTTCATAGCGCAAAGGATCGACATGATTTTTTGCGCGGGTAACACCGCAGGGCGTAGATAGTAATAAATATATAGTCAAGGCAGAGGAGGCCCAGCAGTTTTGGCCGCCCTAGGCCGTTTAGTGCTACTCGCTTCTGGTTATTTTTGCTCTGTGAGTGTTGGCCGCGGACACAGGTTGGCCGCCCCTAATATCTGTCGGCCATAGGCGCGGGCCTGTCGGCCTTATGGAAAGTCCGCCTCTGGGTGGCGGGCTGTGACTTGTGGAAGTCCTTGGGTGAAGGGCGCTTAACTTAATACACCAAATAATCTCCGATTATCATGATGATTCTGCAAATGAAGGTACAGGTAAGTAGGTATATTGATTTAAAAAAATCCGTAGGTTGTCCAATCTTATAAAAGCACTGCAAAATAAAATTTACGATTACCGTATCAAAGGCATTATTTGTATAAGGCTCGGACAAATCGAATGGAATTTCCGTGACGGAATTCCGGTCACGGAATTTCGTTTTAATCTATTGACGTTGTTTTTGCCTGTCCAGAAATTGGTGTTTGCGTAATTCCTATTTTCCGCTAGGTATACACAGGATTATTCAGAAAGGTTATACTATTATTTAAGCCTGCGGTACTTGAGCACATTTTTAAACATAGACAGAATTTCGACGTCAGTAAAAATGCTCAACAAAATGACAATTGAATGTGACTTTTGGGAGCGTTTTGTTTTTCAAAGTAGACTTCGAATTTCAAACTTCACTCAATGCTCACGAAGCGCAGGCTTAAACGATAGTAGTTATACCCTTTCTAAGTCACCCGTGCTAAGTAAAGTTCTGAGAACTAGAAGTAGAGTTTCTAAGTATATCCCTAGCCCTATTATATAAAAAAAAGTTTTTTCCCGTCCATTGTAAGTCTATTAGTGTTTACTTCGTTCAACATGACACTTGACCCTTGACCCGACGTCATAAAACGTTCCCGATCCCACCGAGCAACCCTTAGAGACGTTTCATTGCTATTGATGCCGGCTGTGGTGTACTATTTTCTCGGCTGCTGGGAATATTTGACCCCGATGTCGCGACGACAGGTTTAATATTGATTTTTACAGTACTGGGTGGCCATTGATGCACCTTTGCTGAGTTGTTTTTTTATTTTGTTATAGTTGCCTTATAAGCCCTGTTTTAATGTCCTACTGTTGGAGACGAGCCTCCAAGGAGAGGTAAGGAGGGGTGGGGGGGACTAAAGTCGAAAGTGTCGAAAGTCGAAAGTGCTTGCATTGAGGAATGCAAGCGCGGATTCGACTTTAGTCTACTACGCTGGCCCGGTGCGGGTTGGTAGACTTCACACGTCTTTCGTAGGGTTCTCCCATGTATACAGGTTTCCTCACGATTTTCGTTCACGGTTTAGCAAGTGATAATCATCATACTTGACCGAGATGAAGTTTAAATGAAATTAATCTCTATCTATTCGAAAATATTTAATGTATGAAAATATTTAATGCCGGCGTTTCATCATAATATCACCAGACGAACATACCAACTATACGGTCCCACATAAGCAACGCTTGTATTATGGGTACCGTACAATGGACTGAGGACGAACTCAGTATATACCCAATACTTATATAGATATTAAACATCCATGACTCGGGTACAAACATTCATGCTAATCACACGAAATTTCGATGATTCGAACACGGGACCCTCAGCGCAGAAAACAGGGTCACTACCAACCCTCATTATTTCAGTAATAATGATCCACAAAGCATTTGCTTAATTATGTCAGCCGAGCATCCACAGAAATTCGAAGGCATTCCAATATCGGTATTCCAAGGATTATTTGGTATTGAATAACTAAGGCAAACATAATCGTTGCGGTAAGCCATCTATTGGGATATGTGGCTTTTGTATTTTATTATACACCATCACGCCTATAACCTTGAAGGGGTAGGCAGAAGTGCACTGTAGTCTCCCACATTTCGCAGATGTTATTCCGTCTCAATTTGATAGGGGGGAGCCGATTGCCATTATACCAGGGCCCAGGTGTGCTAACACAATCGATTCATAGTCGAACAGCAACCGCATAGTAACTGTCACTTTTGACAGATATTGTATGGGATATCTGTCAAAATGACAGTAACTATGCGTTTGCTGTTCAATTATGAATCGATTGTGTTTGCAGACTTGGGGCCCAGGGTGTGCCTGCTATAATTGCAATGGTCTCGCCCCACAATATGAGTAGGATTTAGGCCGTAGTCCACCATGTTGGCCGATCCAATTTGTTAAAGTGGGAACCATGCAGCCATTAACTTGTAATTATATACTTAGAGTTAGTACTTTTGTTTTGAACAGCTGCAAAAGTCTGCCTAGCCGTTCCTACATTGTTCTCACATACCCATAACAATGTACTGCTCAAAAATGTAACGGATCTTTTTAAAAAGACCATCCATGGAGTTGCTTGTTGCAAAGTTGTAGCTTAGCATTATAGACCATGGTTACAGTAAAGCACCCGAAACGTCGGGAACGTTGTAACATAAAATAAACGCGATAAATTCTAAAATCTTATACATATTTTATACCATTGTATAAAAATGTATTCTGTAAGTATTTGTTCACTGGAGTACACGGATAAATATAGATGCGTTCCAAACAATGTGGCCGCCATTTGCATTAAGTGTCAAATTTAAATCCCGAGATGTTGAGGAGGCGCTTCAAATCGGTACAAAAATTGTTATTATTTGCTACTGTAAATCAAGTCTAGTAGTACTATATTATAATGTCTATATACGTCCTATAAAAAACCTTCAGGCTTTTTGGCGGGACGTTGAATAGTAAAATTGTAAATTTTGTTTGTTTTTTTTCCCAAAAATGTGTTTCTAAGATAAATAATGTGTAATATTAACCATTGTGTATATGTGCACAAGTTAAGTAAATTAAAATAATAAAGCTTAAAATAATAAAGCTTGGCTTTTTAAGTTCATCCAAGTATCAGCTTTACACATAGGGATCGGGGATTCATTTTATCTCTATATAAATAAATGTATCATTTTTTAACAGTTATGGAGAAATACTCGACACTGGCAAAAAGGCGCTATTTTGTAGCCGATTGCAAACCACAAAAAAGAAGAAAAACAAAAAAAATAACGTTCAATAATAATAATCAGTATACAAGCTTACAAGTGCAAGTTATTTGCCTAAGTACCCAGTTGAATCGACTACAAAAATCTGAACTGATTTAACATTTTGCTTCTCCAACAAAATTTTCTCCCGCGGGAAATTAGTCCAAAATTAATTTGTTCGAGCGAAATCTGGGGAGAAATTGGAACTTTAAAAAAAAGAGAATAATGTTTTTGTGTGACAAATACCTACAGCTAGACTAGTTCCGTTTGACCTTTTTCTTTACGTTTGCGTGTTGCCAACACGTAAGACTTGCTTAGTAAACAACGGGCAGTTTTTCTAAAGGCTTTACTGTGTTCCCCGGTGAGGTTGTTGTTCGGTCATAGACCTCACGTAATGGTTTAATTAAGTCTCTTTGGGTCACCCCATTACATATTGGTTTAGGTACTTTCATGTCTTTATCAATTCGTTCAAACGTCAAATCGAATAACTAGTTCTTAAACAGAATTTAGTTTATTGATAAGGATTAATAACTGTTGTCTGTGTGTGTTGATGTGTGTGTAACTGTGCTGTGTGTGTGTTGGACGACCTGATTAGCTCAGTGGATAGTGACCCTGCCTTGTGCGCTGACGGTCCTTGGTTCGAATCCCGGTAGGGACACACACTTTGTGTGATGAGCACGAATGTTTGTACCCGAGTCATGGATGTTTAGTATCTATGTAAGTATTATATTCTGACCGAAACATGGATAAAATCCTCTGAAGAAGCAGAAAGATTCCAGCTATCTGGCTACATACACTATTTTAACTACAGAACTAATGTCAGAGGAGGTGGAGTGTCTATTTTCATTTACTCTAGCTTGAAGCACCATCTAATCCAAGAAACCTGTTCCAACGAAAACCACTTCCTTTGGATCCACGTAAATAAGATTTCCCTAGACATCGGTGGTATATACAAACCAAATCGTACAAACCTAAAAGAATTCCTAGACATCTACTCGCTACAACTTCGAAGAAGTAAAAGAGCAATCGTGTTTGGGGATTTTAACTACAACTTGTTAAGCTCAGAACCAGTAGTTAAAGAGTATAAACAAGCAATCAAAGAGAATGGCTACCATATTATGAACCGAGTGGACGAAGAGTTCTGCACGAGGGAAACTGCTGCGACCAAAACTATATTAGACCATGTGTGTTCCAATCTGCATGACAATAAATTTCACTTAGCTGTCATAGATTCGTCAATGTCAGACCACAAACAGATCTATTTTGAAATCCAAAAAATTATGCCCAAACCTATAGAAACTGTACAATATCAGGCTATACAATACAGTCAACTTTACAAAATGTACGAAGACACTGTAAATCTCATTGATGATGGCAACTACAATAACTTAGAAAAAATACTGATAGATTGCATAAACAAGAGTAAAATCATAAAGACAAAAGCTTTATATCCACCTAAAAGAGATTGGGTAAATAAAGAAATCAAAAGGGCAATAGAAGAGAGAAATAAACATTGGCACATATTAAAAAAACAACCAACTGAACAAAATAAAACAAAATTTATAAACCTAAGAAATAAAACTACTGTACTAATTCAAAAAACTAAAAACCAGTATTACCATAGTGCATTTAAGAATTGTTTGAATAAACCGCAAAAAATGTGGACCCTGATAAATAATTTAGCTAACAATAAGATTAAAAAAATGTGTGGCGCTGCTAAATTAATGGTAGATAGTACTGTTATTACAGATGAAGTGCAAATTTGTGAGTGTTTTAATGAGTACTTTTCCACGATTGGCTCCGTCCTTGCAAGTAAAATCCCGAAGAAATACCATGATAACACAATTTTGACCGTGTCACAAAACAGAGATGTTAATTATGAAGGATTATCTCATCTTTATCCCTCCTCTTCTGAAGAGATTATTAGGATCATTGACAACCTAAATGCCAATACAAGCACTGGAATTGACGGTATCAGTACGAAGATAATAAAATCTGTTAAAAATATAATAGTTGACGGCTTAACAAAAAGTATAAACATATGTCTTCAGGAGGGTATTTTCCCAGAGTCCCTTAAAATTGCTAAAGTTAGCGCTATATTTAAAGGAGGTAATAAAACTGATCCTAGTAATTACCGACCAATATCAGTATTGCCGGTAATATCAAAAATAATTGAAAAAATACTATATACAAGACTCAATAGTTACCTAAGCTCAATAAACTTTCTTAATAAGAAACAATACGGATTCCGAAAACAATCAAACACTCTTTCAGCAACGATAGACCTAATAACAAACCTTAAAAATCATATAGACAGTAAAAACATCGGTTTAGGAATATTTATTGACTTGAAAAAGGCATTCGACACAATAAGTCACGATCTCCTTATATCAAAACTAAAACACATAGGTATAACCGGCTATGCACTTAATATTTTCAAATCTTATCTCACCAATAGACTTCAGATCGTAAAAATGGGTTCCGTCCAAAGTAGTACGAGACCGATCGCCTGTGGGGTACCACAGGGTTCGATTATAGGACCACTCTTATTCCTCACATACATAAATAATATTTACGAGCTAAGCCTGAAAGGAGAAATCACTTTATATGCAGACGACACATGCCTTTTTTACTTTGGACAATCAATAGATAAAATTATTGAAGACGCCCAAGCTGATCTCAATTTGTTGAATACTTGGCTCCAATCGAATCTATTAACCATAAACACTTCCAAAACTAAATACATTATATTTAAAGCAAAAAACAAAAAAATTAGAAACTACAGACCTTTGACTATAAACGGAGAGATAATAGAAAAATCTAGCAAAGAAAAGTATCTGGGGCTCATACTTGATGACCGTCTAACCTGGAAACCACATATTGAAAGGTTATGCTCTAAAATGTCTTCATTAATGGGATTACTGCGAGGATCTGTAGGTTGTCTGCCGAGAAATGTACGCTATGTTATTTACAACTCACTTGTAAAACCTCACCTAGACTACCTAATCGAAATATGGGGCACAGCTGCTAAATCAAACTTATCACTCATTAAAACAGCACAAAATAAAATAATAAAAGTTCTATTTAATTATGACTTCCAAACACCTACGAATGAAATATACAAAGAGACAAAATTACTTAATATTGAAAAAACCTATAAGTATTATATATGTATACTTATATATAAAATAATAAATAAAAACATACATTCAGATATTACTCTCATAAAAAAATATACTATGCATAAACGAACCCTAAGAAACTCTCAAGATATATACCTTCGCCCTCCACGTACAAACTACGGTAAAAAGAACCTAACGTATGAAGGAGGACAAATTTTTAACAAATTACCAAAACATATAAAAGAAGCAAAAACATTATACACATTTAAAAATAAACTAAAACAACACTTAATAACAACATAATAATAATTAACCCTCTAATGTCCCACTGCAGGGCATGGGCCTCCCCTCAATGAAAGGGGGATTTGGGCCATAGTCCACCATGCTGGCCTTGTGCTGGTTGGAGGACCTCGCACGTCTTTTGAGAACTGGTTGGGTTCCTTCAGACAGGCAGATTGCCTCCCGATGTTTTCCGTTACCGGTCAGCAAGTGATAATCAAAGATCAGAAATCCTAGAGGTGCGAGCCGGGGTCTGAACCTGCTAACCTTGTGTTCAAGGCGAGCGTTCTACCAACTCGGCTATCCCTGCAAAACAATACTTACTTTTGTATATTTTATTTTATTTTGTAACTACGCTCAATTACACCAACCATGTCTATTCTAGTAATTGCAAATATAATCCTGTGTAAACTAACGAGTGACGCTGCCAGTGCCGTGCGGTTAATCACTTACTACCCACTTTTATATTACTTATTTTGATTGTGCATGTTAAATCGTGATTATCGATAGATCGCATGCAATTATGTTCTTTTTTTATTTTTTCTCATAAACTTATACTACTTTATACTTGTACACTCACTAGACAAAAATGTTATACTTATCTTCTTAGATTTAAGTTTTATTAAGTTTCTCAAATAAGTGAATTTCTTGTTATTCTTCTGAGAAATAAAGATACTCAAACCGTATATACTGAGTTCGCCCTCAGCCCATTCTAGATTGTATTCGATAGATTTTAGAATTCATTTTTGAGTGACTCGATACTAAAAACACGTAATGTATAGAAAGGCAGGTCCAATAACCTATAGAATAAAAGTCGTCAATACTTTTAATATAATTTATTTTAGACTAGAAACTCAGAAACCAAATATCAGCTATGGCTCCAATACCTTAAAAGTCTTTCTCCAAAGCTACGATGATACATTTAGATAATAGAAAATGATATTTACAAATATTAGACGAGGGTTTATTATGGCGTGGCATTGCTCATCTTAGTTTAAAACTACATATTACATTAAATGTTATAGGTACATAAGCTCTGAGCAGCCTAAATAGATTTAAAACTTTAACAGTGAGAAATTATATAAGCTAAACCAATTTAAAAGAACGCAACTTTTTGTGTGAAGTAAAATAATTTTATGAAAATGTTCAAATAAATTGACAATTTTTTTCAATTTACGCTTTAAGATTAATGGACGTTAAAAAAATATAATTTAGATATTATAAGTGAGATTCATTGATATCATTTCACTATATTTTTCTTTTTCGATAACTGCATTTGAAATTTTATTTAATTATTATTAATATGACAAGTGATTTATTTACAAATTTCACATTTATCAAAATAAAAGTAGATACAGTGAACTTCAAAGAATTAAAAACCAAGATAATATAAATCATATTTTGATTTAGTAGGAAAATTGACAACATTGGACAAATTTATTACAGGTAAGGGTCAGCGCACACCGACGGAGTTACAGCAAAGCGGCTACGCAAGCGTGGTCGAGAATTGCAACTGTGTGTCAAAGGATGCAAAGTTCACTTTTAACTATTACCGAACAAAATCGTTTTTCCGCCATGCCATTGGTGTGCGCTAACCCTAATACTAACAAGTCACACGAGCATATACATTAAATCATTAAAATATGCGTTTTGTAATTCAAACAGTCGAGATCATTTCGTATAACATTTACAGTGTTATCTCTAAATACTGTACATAATGTTTATAACTCTTAAATAAATTAATATTCTGATGAATAATACTGCTATAACCAATAAGATAGAGATCGGTATTTATAAACAAACGAGGAAATAAAAAAAAAATAGGCACCCAATTGTCAAAGATAACAATCAACTCGACAATTAATAATACTGCCGTGAATATGTACACTATGCTATGTTTATAATTGCTTTGGAATGTGATATGTACTATCATATAATAATACTGGCCACTAACAATAAATATACACAATTATTAACTTATATTACATCATTAGCGCTTTTCCCCATTGATAGTAAATATATACCTAACACTGTGCCTATCTAAATTTATTTTTAATATATTAACTTAATTTTTATATAAGCAAACTGGCCAGTTCGCGGTTTTTTAAAGAGGTGCGTTCCTATTTCAAAATAAAAATCGTCTCGCAAAATAGTGTAATAAAAATATTTTGAAAGTTTTGTGTGATATTAAGAAAAAAAAATGGTAGTAAAAAAGTTTCACATCATTCAAACTGCCGTAATGTTTTTGAAGAGCTGCCGGGTTTTGTAATGCCGTTTTTCTTTTCTCTATGCTCCATATCATGGTCTCATAGAACTAATTGATCTATCTCATATAGTTTTAGACATATCAGACTCTCTTATACTGGCAGGTATGAATAATGAGGTGATAAATTCTTGTACCTATAGACAGTTTTCCTTTTTTTTTAATGACTCGTACATTAATTATGGAATACATGGTTGCCCTACTACATAAATAGCTACTCTTACTTCTTTATCGCAATAATTAAATAAATACATCTTTATATAAAATAAATAAATGTATACTACTCAATACATTAATTTAACGTGAAGTTACTATATTCTACTACATATTTGGTATACATTTTTGAGTTTAAATTTACAATTGTGGGTAGTTATTTATGTTAAGAATTTTAATTCACACCCTATTCGCGTAAATATAATTATCTAAAGGTATCCGCAGTTAATTAAATTCATTTTAGAAATTCATGAAATAATAACAACTTCGATTTATCACCTAAAATATGGCTACCCCAAAGCCCTTGTTTCTAATAATTTAATTAAGTAAATAAAATTTTCTGCACATTTATAAGTTATAATCATGATAGGTAACGATATAATTTACTTACATTAAACTATTTACAGAAGTATCACAGGAATTTTAGATGATTAAAGTCTGAACAGGTCTTTATTATGACTAATAATAATACTGGACATATTTCATGTTAAAAATGTGCTAGTTTTATGTTGAATATTTCATACGCTTAACTATTTTAGTTCTAAGTTAGTATATTTGACATTTATATGGTAACATTCGGAATTATTTTTCTCTAAACGATGGACCTGAAAAAATTAGTTTAATTCATCTATTTATAAATTGATCTATTTCTTAAATGCAGAGCGCAAGCGATTTAAGTCTTTTTTATTATAATACACAAATTAAACCAAAGACAATATATTTTTTTGTATTACAATATATATCCACATATATAAAATAAAGTCGTATTAGTTACACCAGAAAGGGTGGGCCGATTTTTTTAATTTGTCTCTGTCCAGAATAGCAGAATAATTATTAAAAAAAAACATAAAGATTAACCCATTTCACATACATTTGAATCAGAGGCGGTATGAAGTTCGCCGGGATCCGTAGTATATGTTTGTTCTAAAAATCTTTACATGCATTGACAATTACAGAAGTTTTTTATGAATAAAATGCTATCGCAACACAATCTAGAAATCAAATTACTGTCTCTATCTGTATTGTGTTAAAAATATCGATTTCAAACCAGTCTTGCGAAGCTCAAACGACATCACTCTTGTCAAGCAGCCCGTTATTGCTACCACCATCGTCTTGTCATATATGATACTCTCTCAGTGGCCTCACCGACTCAGCCGAGGATCTCGGAGTAGGGTCCACTCCAGATAACCCTAAAGAACCACTCCTACGAACCACAAGAGTCTTAGTTCCATAGTCAGTGACGAAGTTGTCGTTCCTAGTTGGTGTGTTGGCCCTTACGCTCTGGTAGCCGCAACACGGTGGGTATCTTGAAGTCAGGATCTTCTTGAAGGCTTCTCGGAATTCCGTGTTGAAGATGGAGTAGATGATGGGATTGAAGGCCGAGTTGGAATAACCGAGCCAGGTGAGGATTTTGAAGGCTAAATCTGCAATAAAATGTTATTGTCAAAACTTTCCAAGAAAGAAAATGTATGCGCAAATACCCATGAACTCTTGTTTTAGATACGATCAGATCATAGCAGCGCGTTGCGATATTGTCGACCAATTGGTGGTCCGCTACAGCGCCGCATCGCTCCGGTGGGGTTAGGGGTTACGTAATCGGTGGTCCGCTACAGCGCCGCATCGCTCCAGTGGGGTTAGGGGTTACGTAATCGGTGGTCCGCTACAGCGCCGCATCGCTCCAGTGGGGTTAGGGGTTACGTAATCGGCGGTCCGCTACAGCGCCGCATCGCTCCAGTGGGGTTAGGGGTTACGTAATCGGCGGTCCGCTACAGCGGTGCGACGCTGTAGTGCGGTTAGGGGTTACGTAATCGGCGGTCCGCTACAGCGGTGCGACCCTGTAGTGCGGTTCGGGGCTACGTAATTGGCGATCCCCTACAGCGGTGCGACGCTGTAGAGCGGTTAGGGGTTACGTAATCGGCGGTCCGCTACAGCGGTGCGACGCTGTAGAGCGGTTAGGGGTTACGTAATCGGCGGTCCGCTACAGCGGTGCAACGCTGTAGAGCGGTTAGGGGTTACGTAATCGGCGGTCCGCTACAGCGGTGCGACGCTGTAGCGCGGTTAGGGGTTACGTAATCGGCGGTCCGCTACAGCGGTGCAACGCTGTAGAGCGGTTAGGGGTTACGTAATCGGCGGTCCGCTACAGCGGTGCAACGCTGTAGAGCGGTTAGGGGTTACGTAATCGGCGGTCCGCTACAGCGGTGCGACGCTGTAGAGCGGTTAGGGGTTACGTAATCGGCGGTCCGCTACAGCGGTGCAACGCTGTAGAGCGGTTAGGGGTTACGTAATCGGCGGTCCGCTACAGCGGTGCGACGCTGTAGAGCGGTTAGGGGTTACGTAATCGGCGGTCCGCTACAGCGGTGCAACGCTGTAGAGCGGTTAGGGGTTACGTAATCGGCGGTCCGCTACAGCGGTGCGACGCTGTAGAGCGGTTAGGGGTTACGTAATCGGCGGTCCGCTACAGCGGTGCAACGCTGTAGAGCAGTTAGGGGTTACGTAATCGGCGGTCCGCTACAGCGGTGCAACGCTGTAGTGCGGTTAGGGGTTACGTAATCGGCGGTCCGCTACAGCGGTGCGACCCTGTAGTGCGGTTCGGGGCTACGTAATTGGCGATCCCCTACAGCGGTGCGACGCTGTAGAGCGGTTAGGGGTTACGTAATCGGCGGTCCGCTACAGCGGTGCGACGCTGTAGAGCGGTTAGGGGTTACGTAATCGGCGGTCCGCTACAGCGGTGCAACGCTGTAGAGCGGTTAGGGGTTACGTAATCGGCGGTCCGCTACAGCGGTGCAACGCTGTAGAGCGGTTAGGGGTTACGTAATCGGCGGTCCGCTACAGCGGTGCGACGCTGTAGAGCGGTTAGGGGTTACGTAATCGGCGGTCCGCTACAGCGGTGCGACGCTGTAGAGCGGTTAGGGGTTACGTAATCGGCGGTTCGCTACAGCGGTGCTACGCTGTAGAGCGGTTAGGGGTTACGTAATCGGCGGTCCGCTACAGCGGTGCGACGCTGTAGAGCGGTTAGGGGTTACGTAATCGGCGGTCCGCTACAGCGGTGCGACGCTGTAGAGCGGTTAGGGGTTACGTAATCGGCGGTCCGCTACAGCGGTGCGACGCTGTTTAGCGGTTAGGGGTTACGTAATCGGCGGTCCTCTACAGCGTCGCGCTGCTAAAGTATAGTTAGGGACAATTAGGGACAACTTAATCAATAGAAACAAGCTTTGACGCTCCGCTCCGCTGAGG
Source organism: Pheosia gnoma (assembly GCA_905404115.1). NCBI lineage: Eukaryota > Metazoa > Arthropoda > Insecta > Lepidoptera > Notodontidae > Pheosia > Pheosia gnoma. The sequence goes on from FR989916.1 coordinate 2,730,821, forward strand.
TTTCAGTGTAGCGTCTATCCTTCTAAATATCGCGTTATATAAGCCATGTGTATGAAGCCTTACATGTTGGGGTGCTATGACATTTTAGTCGTTAAGTATAAGAATACTACTATACTCCTAGAGTGACGTCATATAAATGTTAAATCTGATTTATATAACCAGACGTGATCCATTACCGGACCTATAAATGACCCTAATCTATTGGTTGGTATTGCTCTAAAATAAAGGGGCCTTTTAATAGGCTTCACACTTTATGCATTTCCTTTAAAATATAATTTCCATCATCGAATACGAGAATTGAAAGCTTTTATTAAATATTCCATTTATTAATTGGTACAAACGAAGTTTTCCATTAACATGGAACATTTTGTGATTTACATGTTCCAAATTGGGTAAGTTAATTGTATTAATTATGTACGAGGTTTCATACAATTTATTTTCGCGACGTCAATTATAAAATTTTAATAAATTAATGAAACACCTTAAGTGTTATTTATTCTTCCGAGTTGAATATTTCTCTAATATAATATTCATTTTATTAGTTTTATATGAGTATAAAAAACCGTTTGATAAAATCTTCATCCTTCAAAATTATTATAAAGTCGAAGATAAAGAAAACATGATATAATCATTTTATTGACTTAAGCTTCAAGATTTTGATTAGTTAAGTCTCAATAATATTAGTGGTAAGTGAGTACTTAAAATAACTTTGAATATCAAGAGACGAGGCATGTTTCAAATTATTAAAATTATTTGCTAGACTAGCTGTTGCCCGCGACTTCGTACACGTCTTTAAATTGATATAACTATTTTATACTGATATACTTATTATGCAAATGTCACTAAGATAATCTTAAAACGTACCTACCATTTCTACAATTACAAAAACAGATTTAAAGTTATTCGAAGAAATTTATTTTGTCCTGATTAATAGGACAATTAAAATGGAACATTGCAATGTATTTTGAAATAAATTAAATTCAAATTTATTTAAATTCTGTTGGAGGATTAGTTTTAATTGTTCTAATAATTTTATCTAACTGTATCTGCGTCTTTAAAAAAAACCTTAATTGTGACCTCCAATAGGGCTGGGCTAACCATTAACCCTATTGCTAACCTGAGTGAGTCGTAAGTCGCAACCCTATTGGATAACTATACAATATATAAGGTAAACAATAACAGTGTAAAATAATTAAGGGGTCCATCGGTAAGATATAAAAGTTCACATTCCCGAAAAAAATATTTAAATTATTTGATATTTAAATAATAGGGATTCACCTATGAAATTGCCGTTGTGCAGTACTGGCCATTTCAAATCAAAATATTTTTTATTTGGCTAAGTATTCTAAATTCAAATTAATTTTGGAATGGAATAAACATGGATTTCTTTTTCGAAATTAGTTTATTAAGTAGCGTTATGTTATAATCGCATTTGATTCTTTTTCGTCATCATGGATACGTTAAAAATTCGAGTAATTATGGAATATGAGTACTGTCCCGCTTTCTCACAAAAATCAAACAATGTATATACCTATATTTTGTACATAAACGTGATCTTTATCATCCACTTGTTAACCCCTTAAAATATTGTACACTATTTTTGTTAAACCTTATATAGACGTAGGATTTAAAAAAAACGTTGACTACTCTCCTCACTGTGACTCCAGTAACGTAGCTAAGTATAGGGGTTTCGATTTAACGCTCGAGAAATCTCGACGGCGTTATCTTGAGACCAACATTAACAAATTAAATCAATAAATTGCGAGATGTTCTGTTCAAAATAAAAGCATCCACAGGGTAAGTATATATCAGAAATGCAAAGTAATATTTTAGGTACACAATAAGCTAGTCGATTTATAACCTATACGTAATTATCTTAGTTACAAGACTTGGAAAATCTATCACAACTCTGTGATGAGGCATTCAACATGTCTATAAGATTTATAACACAATGTGAGCTGTGTTTATAAGTAACAAAATCATAGTAAAAATTAGGTAACTACTGGGGATATTTGGGGAATATTTGCACAATGAAAAAAAAAACAATTTTGAAAATTTCGGGAACGTAAAATGCAAAATTTGTTTTATTTCAATGTGTAGTATTTGAGTAAATATAAGAAATCAATATGAATATTTGCACATGCAACTTTTTGACGTCAATGTTATGAAAAAAAACTGCCAAATCTTTTTAGAATAATTATGTGGTAATTCTTGACGCATCCCTAACATAAAAAAATATTACTTTACATTTTTAAAACATTATGTTTATTCAAGAGTATTTGCTTACCCGGTATACACGTCTTACAGAACGCAGCAACGATGTTAACACAGAAGAACGGCACCCAGCACAGGAGGAACACTCCCATGATGATGCCCACGGTGATGGCTGCCTTGTGATCCGACACGTGGTACGGAGACGAGTGCACGTGCGTATGGACACGGGTCCGGACGGACTTCGTCCGGTTGTCCGGCATTTGGACCGTCCGGGTGACGGCTCGGATGGATTTGACGTGTTTCTGAGCATAGCAGTACAGTCTGTGGACAAAATAAAACGTTTATAGTGCGGGTAATAAGCCGTGAGGTCCCGGCGATGCCCGTTCTGGCCATTTTATTATTGATGTGAGCCCACACACAACACAAGCTTTAGCTTACGACGTCAAAAAGTCGCGATAAAAATCGAAAAATTTGTTTCATTTCAAAGCGTTAGCTTAGTTTTAACTAACTAATAACCTTTTAAGGTTAACAGGACAACTAGTAATGTGTTTCTAGTTATCAATATGTGAGTTTATACAGGGTGAAAGGGGCAAGATAATGAAATCTTTGGATAAAGGTTACACTAAATGCCTATAATATAATTATAGAAATAATTTGCGTTGAATGTCATCGGTTACAAATGTTGTAATTTTTGAGTGCGCAATGTATCGTAAACCACGCGATCACGAAATAACGCTCGGCGCGAAAACCGACGTGTGCGGGAGACTAGCTCGCTCAACGGTATCGAGTTTCAATTTACATTGCAGTTTTACGATAAGATAGACTTCTATTATAATTTCATACCAAAATAAATTTGAAAAAAATAATTGCATATTATTCATGAAAAGATCGACGAAAAAAAATCCAACTGTGGGGGATTCAGAATCGCGAGATGAATCCATGGTATCAGTTTTCGTTACGAAGCAATTACACCCTGTATATTAACGGTTAATCTAAAGACATGACTAAGCAAGTTTCAGTCTTACTTACAACTTAACTTAGACCAATTTTAAAGGTTAATGTTATTTAGTAAAATCGACTAAGTTAATACGCTATCAATTATTCCGTTTGTTTTAAAATATACTGTACATTTTATATACATTTTGTGCATAACTTTAATTTAAATTATAAAATTGGACGATCGCAATTAATTGCACGAGCAAACATAATATTTTAATACACCATTTCCAATAGATGTTAACTTCGCCAACATACGTCATAGTGACGATTTCTAAAGTTTCTGTCACAATAAAAAAATAATTTTCCAAATCGGTTCATAAATGACGGAGATCTGAGGGTAACAAACATAAAAAAAAATACCACCGAATTGAGAACCTCCTCCTTTTTGAAGTCGGTTAAAAACAAATGATTGTACACATGTTGTCAATGATCACATATAATCCTAGATGTATGTAATACATAAGTACATTAATGTAATATCCCCAATTTTCAGCGGGGTTTAGTTTATAATAATATTATTATTAGACATTGCGTCAATCAATCTTGTAATTGAAGGTGTCGGTTGCGGTAGCCATTTTAATTACTCGCGTCTTGCTTGGCACGACACGTCGCCCGTTTAATGGGCTTCCGGCGCGATGCGACGCAGGGCGGCGGCGAATCGTGAGGTGTGTTATCAATTCGGAAAATAGTTTCAACAAGCTGCGCCCCGCGGTGTTACCCGCGATTAAAAAGTGTGTCCTATTTACCGGGACAAAGAGTAGCCTATGTGCTATTCCAGACTATGATCTATCTCTGTGCCAAATTCCATCCAGATCCGTTCAGCCGCTCTGGCGTGATTGAGTAACAAACATCCATCCATCCAAACTTTCACATTTGTAATATTAGTGTGATTAATAAAATTATTGTAGTACTTAAATGTTTATTTATTAATAAACTCACACTTATTATCACACATTTTCTAAAATGTAATGCGACAGCGGAGAGCTCTTATTGGTTAAAAAAAAACTGTAACATATTATAAATATTGCTATCTTCGTGAATTCATTCAGTTTGCATCAAAATAAGTATATTTCTTCAGCAATACGAATGTGTGATTATTATAAGTGTTATGGAAAAATATATACTCATCTACCTAATCATCATCAAATAAAAATACACAAATAATCACAATGTCTTTGGGAACAAAATTATTATTTTTAAATAAACATATCAAAATTCAGACTTTACATTATGATAACGGATGAAGAAGCGCAGGTTGAAGGCTTAGTATACCCTTTCTGAATCGCTCTGTATACAGGTGCAGTGTAAGGGTAAAATATTTTAGGACTTCCATATGTAGGTAATGCAAAATATATTTTACATAAACTACTAATAAACCTTTTTAAATATTATACACATTTTTGTTATCTTTTTATATGTAGTAGGTAGGTACCTGCTACGTATTTCAATCCAAAATCAACTTCGTTAAACACACGTAATCATTAATTAGCCCCATACATTCAAACAATTAGATAGAATCATACGTACAAGACTATGGTACCAACATTGATAATGTTAAAGGCGTTAAGATAACATAACAACATTAATTATGTAATGGAACGCGTCGGTGAGGCGTCCGCGTCAGTAGCGAGCAGCGTTAGTGCGTCGCGTTGGTGGCGATCGGCGTTAGTGCGTCACGTTCGTGGCGATCGGCGTTAATGCGTCGAAATGCTAGCGAGCGGCGTTTTAGTCGGCCATTTTAATTAATGTTCGTGTTGGAACTCGCGGATTCCGAATTATATTAAATGGGATTTTGCCGCGATACCGTACATGAGATACGGTGCTTTGAGATAAATTTCCTTTGACTTTATTCTGCCGCTAATTTAATTACATAGAAATATACTGCGGTTTCCTGTCGACGTTCACTGGCGGGAGCAAATGGACATACCATAGATAGCCTCGACAGTCGCATGCAGCAGAAACCATAACTAATAATCACTCCTTCGGACTAGCGAACTACATCACTTGGGTTTCTCGACACAAACAAACGCCGCTATGATAATTGCGGATCCATTTTGAGAACAAATAGAATAGAGCAATCAACCGCATATCATGTACCTTTGTTATGAGAATGGTCAATTGCTCTGAATGTCCGTCTGCAGCGCCATCTGTGTATCATGTGGCGAGATTGAAGAGGTCGCTTCACATTATCTATAGTAGAGTTACTGTAGTAAGTCACCACAGTAATAGTGAGCCCCAAGTCTGCTAACACAATCGATTCATAATCGCATAGAAACCGCATAGTAACTGTCACTTTTGACAGATATTGTATGGGATATCTGTCAAAAGTGACAGTTACTATGCAGTTGCTGTTCGATTATGAATCGATTGTGTTAGCAGACTTGGGGCCCTGTAGTGTAACCCTACAAGAGTCACTTACTCTTTCTTCTCCTACTATTAGATAAAATAGGCATTTAGAAAAAATACTGATCCAAAGGCGGTGATCCGTTAAATCTTATTATTCAATACGACATGCTCCGCCACCAATCCCACTAATATTATAAATGTGAAAGTTTGGATGGATGGCTGTTTGTTACTCAATCACGCCAGAACGGCCGAACGGATCTGGATGAAATTTGGCTCACAGATAGATTATAGTCTGGAATAGCACATAGACTACTTTTTGTCCCGGTAAAATGTATGGTTCCCCGGGATAGATTTGTTTGAAATTTTCATAGAGCAAAGGATCGACATGATTTACAGAAAAGGACATAGAGGAAAATGAAATACCTTTTAATCGCGGGTAACACCGCGAGGCGCAGCTAGTGCGCTAATAAATAGCAAAACTCAAACTTGCCACGTACTTTATGCAAAGTGATCGATTGTTCATCTTGCTCCCGCGCCGAGCTGTTTTGTATTCAGCGAGAATTGACTTTGATAGATGAGTTTTAGATTTCAAAAGCTTTAGAGGCACTAGCTTCATCTTATACCTATTGAAAAGTGGCTCGCGTTACATAAGTGGACATGTTTTTTTCTTTTTTCATAGGTATATACGTAACGGTTGATCTTGGATGGATTACAGTATAATTTTCCCTTTTTTTATTGATGTCGAAGCTTTTCAAAGGAATACCTCAAGTAAGGGAGATATTTTTAATAAACATACTACGTAAAAAAATACTATAAAAATATTCCCTTTAGTGCTGCCAACCCCTGCCAACTATGCTTTGTGCGATGAGTGAGATTACATCGATGGTATACAATGAATGGCACGGGAGGAAATCGAACCTCTCGGCTACGAGGGCGGGCGACCTAAGAAACTAGGTCTTCGGCCTGGCCACGGGACATTCGCCATAGCGAAAAAACGCGCGGCGCGGAACGGCGGGTGCGAGTGGCGGGGCGGCAATTCGCGCGGCATCTTTTGCAGGCCACGGGACACGGCAGTCGCGATCGCCGCCGCGATCAGTAAGGACGTCCGAGAGGGGAATGTCGTTATCAAAGTTATCTCGATATTGCTATTAATAGTATTTTTGTTCAAGACATCACATTTGAAAGAGATTGTGAAGTACATGTTTTTTTTATTACATTTGAATTGATTTGAATAGGAATCGAGGTATAGATGGAGAATCCCACAAGAAGTATGAGAAATACAGAATGTACCCAGAAAAAACATTAAGAAATAATTTTAAAGACTACTTTGTAACCTACTAAAAATCCCAGGTTCTGAAGGTAGATTTTTTTTTATTTATAGGTATTATTTGTACCTATAAATAAAAAAAATCTACCTTCAGAACCTGGGATTTTTTTTGTAATTTCTTCCCACAATCTCATCTCTACATGCTTATATTTATGATGTGGGTGGCCAGACTTCCAAATAGGTGGCCTTGCTAATATTTCGGCAATAAACATTTCCGTGTTCATAATTCGCGGCGGCAACGACTAAACTTGTTTAATCGCTGCCGTGCCGCCGCGAATTCCGCCCGACGCCGTGGCTCGCGCCGTACTGATTCATGTATTTGTACCCGCCGGCGGCGCTGTCCGCCGCCCGCGCGATTCGCCCGGTACAAGCCGCCGGCCGCGCTGGCGTTCGCCGCGCCCCGTGGCTTGCTCAGTACATTTCTATACGTTTGTTTCAATCGCAAGACGCGCCGCCGTACCGCGCCGCGCGTTTTTTCGCTATGGCGAATGTCCCGTGGCCAGGCCGTTAGAGTTTAAAGTAAACATAACTATAAATATTTATATAAATGTAAACATTGCACATATGTACGACTTCATATATGCATACAAAAATAACTGTTTACCGAAAATACCGTTAGATTAAACAGATATTAAACTATATTAACAAAATATTATTTGTTCCCTCAACGCAGTCCAGTAGTTGAAAGAAAGGAACCCTTTACCATTTATCTTCATTCTCTGTCTAGTTTATACTTTATAAACTACTCTTTTGAAAACACCTTACTACGTAAAATAGCCCAGTTTAAAGCATTTTATTCTTTTACCGAGACCTTATAGTAACTGTAAGGAACTGTAGCAGTAAGTATTTTTTTTTAAATACCATCGTGAATTCAAAGTGTAACTTTTCAAAAACCAAACTCACTCTATTCCGAATCCAATACTTTTTAACCGCAAGGGATTAAACGTATCATACGTGGACGTATCCAATTTGGTTTTCCACTGCGAGTGACGTCACACGCCAGCATATACATCTACGTCTAGAATGTAAGTTATGACTCCCCACTGCACTCGGTTTACGGAATAAAGTGATATTGTACAGTATGATTCAGAAAGGGTATACTAACATTAAACATGCGTTTCTTAAGCGCATTTGTAAACATTATGTCAAGTCAGAATTTCTATGTCGATTTAAACAAAAATTGTTGTTTTTTATCGGTTATTTTCTGATTTTAAGTTCCCGTGACCATGGTTTCTGTAAAGCAGCCGAAACGTCGGCTACGTAAAATCAGAAAATAAATGCAATAACATCCTTAAAATAAGTTTTATTTCAATGCGTAGTATTCGCATAAATATAAGCAATTAATACCTATTACAATTGTGATTTTCCATGAGCAATTTTTGTAAAATTTACGTCGAAGTTACAAATGCGTTAAAGAAGCGAAGGTTCAAATATATCCTTTGAATATCCTTTCTGAATAATTTTCTGTATATTTTGATAATATAATTTAATATCGCCAGACGAACACACCAATATACGACAATACGAAAAACCACGACAAGCCTAATGTCATGTACAATAATCATAAATGAAAAACAACTATAAATGCACACTCACCTGCAATATATACTTATCATCACGATACAGGGTAGTATGAAAGATATGCAGCTGGACACGACGGCGTACGTTGGAGTCAGGACCAGCGCACATGTGGGGTACTTTGGGGGCCTCTGAGTGGCGAGTGCCTCCTCATCAGGCCTGTGCAGGCCGAGGGATATCGGCAGGAAGCTGACTAGGCCAGCTAGCAGCCAGATCATGGCAATTGTGACGAGGGCGACGCGGCGCGTGACCCAGCGGCCGTATCTGCAGACAAGACTTTGAATCAGCAGGGTTTTTTTTTTTTTTTTTTATTACATTATAGGCAAGTATTTGATCTCGATCTCACCTGATGGTAAGTGACGATGAGATCTACGATGGAGCATACTTGCCTAGGCAGGAAGGCGGCAGTAGATAGAGACGCTACATTCACTAGGCACATGCAGCGCAACTGATCTGACCCGCCATCCATGAATGGCAGCACCGAACATCATGTCGGAACACGGCTAGGCCGCTTGGCGACATGGCTTTGTTCAGTGGGTGGTGACTAGCCACGGCCGAAGCCTACCACCAGTAGAGTTGTCACCTGGTTGGCACCACCCAGGGTCACGTGTAGGGTATCTCGAGGGTACTTAATTCTCCTACGGACGAAGGTGACTCGACCCCAAAAATTCGAATTATTTTAAATCATTCGGTTTTTTTAAATCATTCGGAATCGACATTGGAAACGGATTTGAAACTCTCCGATGTTGATGTCGCTTCCGACGAACTTTCCGACGGAAACTTTTTGAAAAAACGATTTGGTATTGTCATCAAGATACATCGAAGATAATAAAATTCGGAAATTGCGGATTGCGGTAATCCAGCTCGGAAGTTTTCGATTCCGTTTCCGATATCGACTTCGAATTGTTTAAAATGACCCTGCAGAGTCGACTAAGCCTAGAAGGAACCATTATATTCTAGAGATAGTTGTCTATAGAGAATTATTAATATTTGTTTGCGACTGCGCTGTTGTGACATGCCAATCTTGTTACTATTTAACCTCGTACGTACCAAGTTTCTGTCGAATAAATATATTTAGTTCTGGTGGATCCCCAGATCTGATTAATATTTATATGTCTATTTTTAGTTACTTATCTAAACTAAGTTAGTAGTACTAACTATGTGCTAGTTAAACTATTTAGTCCTATTAAGTGGATCTGCTCTCCTAGTAAGTTTTATAAAATACTTGTGGGAGGAGTTTTCTATATATCTATCGCTATCAAACATAGAATGTTTTAAATTATTGGTTTAAATATAATGAGTTAAACAGATCAAATGTTTAAAAGCTTGGTCTGTTATTGGAGTTCTTTGAATTCAAACGTCGAACACGTAAATGAAGATTTCAACATTATGAAATTTAAATGGCTCTATACGATGTTTTCATGATTCAAGCTTTAATAAACACGGACCAAAAACAAACCCTTGCGGTATACCTAACTTGAATGAAGTTGTGAAAGTTTGCGAAACCGCGCCGAAGTACCAACACGCGCACGAATGCAACCATATTCCTTTGATTTCAGTATTTACATTCGTTTTTAAGCAAAATGAAATTCCCTTCAAGCTCGCACGCGAACGTACACTTGGAAAATATCCTGTACAATATTTGAATTGTATTCGCATGTATACCCACAGAAAACGATGAATTTATTTTGTATCACACGGGCAAAACGATATCCTTCAAATGGTTACCTTACGTGTTTGTAATAAAGTCAAAATGCCTTCGGCAGATGTCTTAAAATATTAGGAGCAGTACGTGCTCCCGACAAAACCGGAGTTGACGGATGAGGTATAACAAAAGGAGTCCTGTGTCACTTTTGCGTTGTATTCTAAGAAGTTATTGAATACAAGTACACTTGAGCGCCTCAAGTAAGTTAAGGAATATTATTTTGTACTGAAATGAATACGCCTACTTGAGAATATATTTCTTTATTGACATATTTTTTTTTAAATTTGACTTATATAAGTAGATTGTTTAGATGTTTCTACTAGCAATAAATTACCTACACAGACATTATTTGTTTTCCCTTACCGCCGATTTATACAGAGTAATTCAGATAGGGTATACTAAACATTAAGCCTGCGGTGCTTTAGTGCATTAGTAATCATTTTGAGAACTCAGAATTTTGAGGGCAATGATAACAAAATGCTCACTATAAATAACAAAAAAAATATATTGGAAAAGGCAGGTTCAAGTTCAAGGGTTAGTATACCCTTTCTGAATCAACCTGTTTTTTGTTTCAATTTTTAATACAAAAATATATACAAATTTATATAAACTTAGTCAGAAGAGAAATATAAAAAAAATACCACAACAACTACTAATAAAAGCATGAAAAAAACCTTAACCACGGCTTAATAGACAGATTGCCCATAAAATTCTGTCAAACAAATTGTAGATAGGTTTTATTGTGATACACGCCCTAAGAATCTAAAATAACAGCGACATAATTGTACGGGACATTAAAAACGTCATTAAGCATGGATCTTCTCCTAATAAAACATGATATGAAGCTTAATAAAATGGCCGATAAATCCCCACCAATAACTGACGGGCTATATATTTTTACTGGCTGCACACACATAGCTATTGGCTGTGGTAACCTACGGCTGGTTATGAGATTCTTGTATCCAGTCGACTGACATACTACACTTGGGAGCAATAAATCCGGGTCACCAACATAAACATTAATATCTCTGTGAGATAATTGATAGAACTAGGCGATACTTGGCGGAAATCCATTGTTAACCTATGGGGAAAGAGGACCCACCACTGACCCTCGGCTTGTCAACTTCTTCGATTATAAACCAAACAAGTTTGATCGATAATAAAAGAAGCCAACAACACCCGAACTCCTCTAAGATGTTAATCGAGAAACTATCTATCACGAGTGACGGGACCTCAAATAAAATGCAATTCTCCGCGACACTAAGCGAATCTATAAAAGTATTCGACACGTGTTTCGCCTCTAAACGAGGCATCCTCAGGACCGCTGGGCTACGAATGAGCGACGAAGCACCGCACACGCGCCTTATATATGCAACCGACCGCCATCCCCACTACCCCCGCTACTCTCGCTACTGCGTGAATCAATTGAGCGACTAATTTGATGATGTGAAAATAAATTAAGCAAAGGGGAAGTGTCAAAACTAATCTGTTCGTTCAGCAACTCGTTCCTATTTCGTCTAACAATTTCTAATCGCTCCAAAACAGACAATCTAAGACCCTTGCCACATATGTGAACAACATTAAAAGTGTGACCATTATTCAAACTATGACCTGTATCTAACAAATGTTTAGCAAAATGAGACCTATCTAGGCGATTGTGTCTAAAATCGGCTATATGTTCCCTATATCTAATATCAAAATTGCGACCTGTCTGACCGATATAAACGTTATTACATTGATCGCAAATCAATTCATAAATACCCGACTTTTTGGACTTATCTACCCTATCTTTGCCATTACACAATGATTTTAAGGAGGCACATGGCTTAAAGGCTGAACGAATACCGTTACTCGTTCGTTCGTTATACTCGTTTAGAGGCGAAACACGTGTCGAATACTTTTATAGATTCGCTTAGTGTCGCGGAGAATTGCATTTTATTTGAGGTCCCGTCACTCGTGATAGATAGTTTCTCGATTAACATCTTAGAGGAGTTCGGGTGTTGTTGGCTTCTTTTATTATCGATCAAACTTGTTTGGTTTATAATCGAAGAAGTTGACAAGCCGAGGGTCAGTGGTGGGTCCTCTTTCCCCATAGGTTATCTCTGTGAGAATTCTCGTACATTCCTAAGAGACACAATTACCAAATAATAATGAATATTGGAGTGCCAGGGACGCTTATAATTGTTTTTTTTATATATACAGGATGTAAGTGTCTTCGTATCAATAAACGATTCCATGGATTCAGCTCATGATGGAGCCCCAGCATTGGAATTTTCCGTCGAACTTTTCATCAATAATACGCTTTTTTTCAGTATTTTTATATTGATTGTAGCATGAATTCAAAATAGAAGTCTATTACAACGAGATTTTTAATAAATATACCATATATAAATATATATATTAACTTTATGTGGTGGAACAATAAAGAGTTATCTATCTATCTATCTATAATTTCCAATTTAGACCTAAAACTGCCATGAAAATAAAATCTCGATACGCTCGAGCGCGCTCGTCACTCGCACGAGTCAGGTGTCGCGCGGAGCGTTGTGTTGCGTCCGCGTGGTTTACCATACATTGCGCGCTCACAAATACAACAATTGCAACCCATGACTTTCGACATGAGTAATTTCTATAATTTTATTATAAGTGTAACTTTTAATCAAAGTTTTCGTTACGTTGCCCCCTATACCATGAATTGTTTTCTGATAATACATTATTCATTCATAGAACGCTGGCACATATTTTGGCCAAACATCAGCATTGCCATTCAACGTGGCAATGCTGCCAGGATTTTGGGCACCCTGTCGGCCGATGGTGGTGGGGATTTGCTGAGTACATTTTGAAACCGGCCTAATTTTAATTTTAATCTGAATTTATTTTTAATTTATTACATCTTATTTATATTGAATTGAATGCTATGTGAATACTCATAAAAACATCACAGAGGGGAAGATAGAAGGAAAGCGTGGACGAGTAAGATAATAAGCTACATGAGTCACACATAAAAAGGGTCGGCGTCATGTCGTATAAGGAGCTGAAAGGGGCTGCTCTATACAGGATGTTTCAGAAAGATTATACTAAGGTTTGAACCTCCGTTTTTTTAGCGTATTCGTAATCATTATGTGAAGTAAGAATTTCGACATGTGGATTTAACAAAAAATATTTCTAATATAATGATAATAAAATAGTAATTTCTTGTGAGAACATTTTTGTTGATCTATCGAATTTCTGACTTCACTTATGATTACAAATGCGCTGGATGCACAAGATTAAGGCTTTGTATAGGTACTCTTTCTGAATCACGCTGTATAGAGATAGGTGGGAGACCCTCATCAGCTACACCGACATGGGTCTTACACGTATATTAAAAGAAGATTTTTCTCGTCTTCAATATTTTTTTATGTTCTTAGACTTTTTGATGGCATTACTTTACAGCACAAGCAGGTAGCAGCTAGTAATATTATAGGAAAACCATCGTATCACTGCCATAGTTACTTAATGCAGTATCTGGTGGAAGATATTATCCATACCGTAACGGTACGTAAAAAGGATTGTGCTCCAAATTCAAATTGTGATCGAGTTATCATGCCGTCACGGTCATTCTCATGTATAAAACCTGTGGTGTGAGTGGGATGGAAGATGCGAACGTTACCGTCGTGTAATAAGATGCTGCGTACGCCACTGGTCTCACCTCAAGGGATCCTTGATGTGTATGTATCTGTCGAGCGATATCGCGCACAGATTCAATATAGATGCTGTGGAACACATGACGTCACACGCCACCCACGTGTCGCAGAATTGCTCACCAAACACCCAGTACCTGCACCGAATAATAGAATTAGCGAGTTAACCATTTTGATTGCGTACAGTTGTAGCAAGGGTCTCTTGGTTATTTGTAACTGGCTGTAGTTGCTGTCCCGGCGAACTTCGTACCGCCTCAGAATCAAATGTATGATGAAAAGAATTAGTAGGCACATATGTGTTGAGAACAACAATTTCATAAAATAATATGTAATAATTAGGTCACGGAAAAAGTTTCTACGTAGTTGAAATAAAACTATTTTTTAAGGATTTTATCGCGTTTATTTTTCGTTTTTACGTTCCCGACGTTTCGGCTGCTTTATAGCAACCATGGTCACGGGAGGACTGAGGTGGTTGACGTCCTGGTGTCATAGTTAGAAACGGGCTACCCTCATATTTAATTGTTGATTCTATGTAGTGTCAACATTAAACTATTATATTTTTTCGATATTTCAAAAATTGTCTCATCGTTAACAATCATAAAACTTACATTTAATACTCAAGCAATGAAGAAATAACACCCAAATATATATACAAATATATCCCATTACATGAATTGATGTAAAAACCACTCACCCAAGTAGATCATTGACTCCAGCAAATGTCATGACAGCAGCAGCAACCAGCATGTCAGCAATTGCCAACGACGCCAGGAACAAGTTGCCGATCCTCCGGAGACCCCGGTCCGTGTAAATGGCAATGCAGACCAAGATGTTGCCGGCCACACTCAGGAAGATCAACAGTGACAGGAATATTCCTAGACCAAAATATTACGCGACATCAAAATACTATATACAAAGGTAACAATACTCGGAGGAGTCAGCAGTCCTTGTAAATATCAGAGGATTGTCAGCCAAATTATGTAGGTACGTACCATAATATCCTCTGATATTTACAAGGACTGGAATCAGAGTCCAATTAAATTGGGAACAAATCTGCCGAAAAGTTATTATAATAATAAACTAGCAATAAATGCCATGCTTCAACGAGCCAGGGACATGTTAACAGATGCGTTTAAAAATAACAATATTTTTTTATGAATAAATTCTAGTTGAATACTGAACCACCGTATAGACCGGGAAAAGGGGAGAAAGAAATTGGATGCCAAGCAAAGGGACAATACAGCTTCACAGAAAAAAAAAACTAACACGTAAGCCCAGCAGAAAAGTACCTTTTGTAGACGAACTTTGTAGAAATATTCGGGACTTTTTGACGGGAAGTTGAACCGTGAAGATGTCAATTTTGTAATATTTTTCAAAAAAATTGTTTCTTTGATTAATAATGTGTAATATTAGTGGGATATTAACCATGGTGTGTTCATAAATGTGCACGAGTGAAGGCATTGAAATAAAATAGTATAACTGGACTTTTGAAGTTCTCCCAAGATGTCCAGTTAATTTTCAGTAAAGTATCCACAGCTTTACTGATAGAGGTAGGGGATTCATTTCATCATCATCATCGTCATCAACATTATCATTATCATCAGGGGTACATATAATTAAATAAAAATTATCAAGAATCACTTGACACTGGCAAAAATGGCACTATTTTGTAGCTGACTACCAACCTAAAAAAACAAGAAGAAATACTTAATCAGATTCACACATCACTATTTAAAAAATAAGCCTACTATTATTGCAAGCTATTAGAACAGAATTCACGATTAATATCTCAAGATTATTACGACATACATGAGTGTCGATCAATTTATACTAAGCTCATATAATATTTCCAGCAAATGTTGGAGTAAATTCACGCCAAAATATTCCCCTTCATCGCTCAGACACATGAGCAGCGATCGGAATATACCTGGCTGGGAACGGTTTATTAGTTTCAGGAAATTGGACCGTTTAATAGGCCTGACTTGCGCAATGCTAGTAATTTAAATACAGAGTAGAACTTATTGAAGCTTTTAATATTTTGAACGAATGTATACGTCGATTAAGTGTGTAGTTTCTTTAGTAGCGTATAAAATTACGGGTACGTTTTATAGGTCATTAAAAATTGTAATAAAAGTCATATCAATATTGTCTTACTAGTGGTATTCTGTAGGACTGCAATACACAACGTAACTCAGTTTTATCCCATAAATATTAGAGAGTGGGTCCCTTTGTTCGGCCTTCCCAAATTTCATCTTCTTGAGTACTTGGCAAATAATAATAGCACCTCACCTCAGACGAATGATAACCCGACCTATTACCAACCTATAACGAAATATAGCCCAACCTACCTCGTTTCTTTTAATGACTACCATAGCAGTAATATTCTTCATAAATTTTAATGTTGGCTATCGGTTACAAAATAGCAGCGTCAGTGCGGTAGAGAGCTGTAATGTTGTCTATACACATATAAATAAAATTGGAGTGTCTGTTTGTAATATTAAAATAACCGCTTTTTACTAAGTGCATTTGGATGTATACACGTTACCTATACCGAAACAACATTTTTTACAATTTTTGTCTGTCTGTCTGTCCGTCTGTCTGTCTGTCTGTCTGTCTGTCTGTCTGTTTGTTCCGGCTAATCTCTGAAATGGCTGGACCGATTTTGACGGGACTTTCACTGGCAGATAGCTGATGTAACAAGGAGTAACTTAGGCTACTTTTATTTTAGAAAAAAATAGGATCTCACGAAAAAAAATTAAAACCAATGTTGCAGCGCAGCGCCTGATAAAGTTTGATAGCAACAACCTGCAATGCGTCCCGCGGGCTCAGAATGGCCGAGCAGGCTGTTGTCAACAGTTGTCTTTGTTAAATACCACGCGGACGAAGTCGCGCGCAACAGCTAGTTCTTCTATATAATATACTAACCAACTAGTAATATGGAGAGAAGTGTCACAGCATCCGGATCGTCAGTATCATCATACCCCACAGTGGTATCGTTCAACTGTGGCGCCACCTGTGGACGAAACATGAATTATTTATACGTAAGAAGGATTGCCGCCGCACGACCGAGCGAGGACGTTTTATGATATAATTGACGGATGTTTTCTTTGGCATAACCTTTTGTGCTTATCCAAGCACGAAAGGTCTAATGTCACATTCAGAAGTGTGATAGAAGCGATGTTTGTATACAAATAACATACAATATACTTTTTTTTAATAATAAAAATACATTTATAGAAGCTAAAGATTTGTTTTAAATATACATTTGTATACTTTATTCTTATAAAATATTATCGTTTGAGTTAACCTTAAAATTAGGTTTCATGATTATACCAATCCAAAAGTGATAGCTAAGTAAGTAGGATTCTCGCATTGGAAACAAGGTTCGCAGGTTCAAACCCCGGCTCGCACCTTTGGAATTTCTTCAACCATGATTTTCACTTGCTAAACGGTGAAGGAAAACATCGTGGGGAAACCCTACATGTGTGAGAGCACCACACAAAAGCAAGATATAATGTTTTGTTTAACAACTAAACAGTAATGTATATCGCCAGACAAACATACCAACAGGGCCCCAAGTCTGCTAACACAATCGATTCATAATCGAACAGCAATCGCATAGTAACTGTCACTTTTGACAGATATTGTATGGGATATCTGTCAAAAGTGGCAGTTACTATGCGGTTGCTGTTCGATTATAAATCGATTGTGTTAGCAGACTTGGGGCCCTGTCTGGTCCCAAACTAAGCAATGCACTGTACAACGCATTGGGGACGATACTAGTAACATAATTCTTATAATAATTATTTTGTCTGATATACATTCCTTTCGAGTATTTTATTAAAATGGTCCATGAATTTCAAGATGGGAATGTTTATCTCCACTCGAGAATTTGTTAATCGCGTTCGAGATTGAGGTATACTGTTCCATCTTTGCTCAGTTAATTGCAATTAACTTTAACTATGTCCTAGCCCAAGACTGCTTGCGGAAATGTAAGTTACATAAATTTCAAACTTCCATAAATCTAGGCACGATTAAAATATTTTAATAATATAATAGCTAAGCCCTATTTAATGTTCCACTGTTTAACAAGTGCCTCCCCTCAATGCGAGGGGGACTAGGCCATCGTCCACTACGCTGGCCCAATGCGGGTTTGCGGACTTCACACGTCTTTCTAAGGGTTCTCTTAGACATGCAGGTTTCCTCATGATGTTTGCCTTCACCGTTTAGCATTGAAAATGAGATCCAAATATTGCAGAGGTCGAGCCGGGTTTTAACCAGCGACCCTCGATACCAAGGCAAGCTTTCTACCAATTTAACTATTTGATCTTAATGCGCTATTACATCACTTTACTATAATATTGGTTTGTAAATTAATGTAATCACTATACAATACGATAAATAAACATTTAAACTCGTTCGTGTAAATTTTGCCTACCATGATATTAAGATTAGGACACTTAACCCCAAATTTATGGTCTTTGTCTATTTAAAATACCCCCACATATATTCTCAAAATTACTTTGTAATACTATTGTATAGGTATTGTTGAACAAAAGAAAGTGGCAGTGGGCGTGGGACATAGCTCGAAGAACCAATGGCCGTTGTGGAAGGAAGGTTCTGGAATTGCAATCACCAGCCGGAAAATTTAGTATAGGATGCCCTCGACCAGGTGAACGATGATATTACACGCATTCGCGACCGCGATGTGTAGAAGTTATTGGAAGATGCATATATCGCACCCTCAGAACGATAGGGGCTCAACTCAAAACTTTGCGAAAATGAATTAAGATCATAGAGCGACTTAAAAATGTATGTTCTATCCGATGAATATTAAAACAAAGGCGTTTTTATGATAGAAAAAGCATAATTATATTTCCGTCTCTTTCAAATCAAAGTTATAAATTAAAACTTTCCGATCTTTGATTGCGAATTCCCAAAAAAAAAAAAAGATTTTTGAGTTGACCCCTGTCGTTGTGAGGGTGCGATATGTCCACCGCTGGACGTATTTTGGCCGATAGATGCATGGTATTCTAGGCTTATATACTTACATTGGTAGATAAAATAGAGGTCAACTCCATTTTATTCGAATACGCGTCTCCAGTGCTTCATGCTCAAGTCTTGGTGTCGACCTTCAATAGGAAACTCTCCAGGTGGCTGTGCACCCTCCAAGCTATGTGTAGGGATGCCATCGTGTTTAATCCTTACATATCTGCAACAACATAATATTTTGGCTCTATAAATGTGAATTGATATAGAAATATTATTATTCTGGGATTACGAAAATATATTGATTTCTTATATTTACGCGAATACTACACATTGAAATACAACCGCAGGCAACCGGTTGCTGTAAAACAACCGAAACGTCGGGAATGTAAAATACAAATAATAAACGAGATACAATCCGTAACATTAGTTTTATTTCAATTACGGAAACTAATTATAAAACTAATTTATTATCAAAATCATTGCCATAATGATGATTGAATTTCTAATTTTATTGTTCACAATCGCCACGCTGGTTTAAAATATAAATATAACAATGATAAATTAATCTAAAATGACTGTTAATTAATTTCGCAAGAAAATATTACCCACATAAATGTAAAAGTAGCACCTACTTTAGGACGTGTTTCACCATCTGAAACCCTAGCCAGGACTTATCTGACCAGTGGCAAGTATACATTCTGTCAGATAAGTTCTGGACAAAGTTTATAAGGATTTGTGAAGGAGGCCCTAACTAGCTAAATGTTCTAGTTTTTTTTTACATAAAAGCCAAACTAATAAAATATGTGGTGTAAGCGGCTTCGTACCGAATACTGATACCATGGATTCAGCTCATGATTCTGGACCCCCAGAGTTGAAATTTTCCGTATATCTTTTCATGTATGTATGGTTCCTTCCAGTATTTTGAAATTGATTTTAGCATAAAATCATAATAGAAGTCTATCTCTACGTGATTTAAAATTAAAAACCATATTTACTCATCTAAACCTTAAACTACAATGAATATAAAAACTAGATACGCTCGAGCGTACTCATCACTCGTACGCGTCGGATATCGCTCGAAGCGTTGCGTTAAGGTGGAAGCTCAGGTCAGGGCGCGAAATTCAAAATGTATATTCAACAAAAACCGCTACTTTTACTAACTTTATGGTGTTGTATCGCTTTAGGTATTTTTTTAAGCAAACTTAATAC
Organism: Pheosia gnoma; assembly: GCA_905404115.1. Lineage (NCBI taxonomy): Eukaryota > Metazoa > Arthropoda > Insecta > Lepidoptera > Notodontidae > Pheosia > Pheosia gnoma. Next base: position 2,750,874 of record FR989916.1, read on the forward strand.
ATCGAGACATCCAATGCAGAATGCTAACATCGCAAAAAACTAAATTACATCGTAAAGATGTCCAAATTTTTCGTAAATAAATAAAAACCATTGACATTTTGAATTTCGCGCCCTGACATGAGCTTCCACCTTAAGCTCGCGTGGTGTACGACACATTGTGCGCTCAAAAATTACAACATACAAAAACCAATGACATTCGACAAAAAATGATGTCTACAAATTTTATTTTAGACGTTAAGTGTAACCTTTACCCAAAGCTTTCCTTACCATGCCCCATACACCCTGTATACAGAAAACTAATTAAGTATCGTGTAGTTTTACATATATTATTAAACGCTTATCATATAATTTCATTTGACTATCAATATTTACTTCACAAAAGGTTCACTATGTTAAATAATATCCTTATTACCTAATTACTCGAGTACGCCTGTGTACATGACAATTTCAGATTTTAAACCGAAACTAATTATGTACGCTTCATTAAAATGTTGGTGGAAAGTTAATTTAAGTTAACTAACTCCTTAAAAGGATTTTGTACTCAACTGCATGTGTATGGGAACATGTGAGGGAGGGCCTTCAAATGTATAAATCTAATCAATTTGCCGAACATAGGGAACTAATCTCTAAAGCAAATATGGATGCTTTTATCCGTTCATATTGAGTTAATTGAGAGTGTAATATAAAAAAAACAATGTCGTTAAAAATACGATGAAGGTATTGGGTTTTCTTCAGAAGCTGAATTTAAATGCGTTTACTAAAAATATGTTTACGGATTTTATCGCGATTATTTTATATTTTTTACGTTCCCGACGTTTCGGTTGTTTTACAGCAACCATGGTCACGGGTGGACTGAGGTGTTAGACGTCCTAGTGTCATAGTTAGAACTGGGGTACCCTCATATTTAGTGGTTGTTTCCGGGCCGATCTACGCAACAACAACTAAAATTAGTTTTATTTAATTGTGTAGTACCTATTCGCGTAAATATAAGAAATCAATATGCTTTTATTATTCAAATTATGAGAAAACATCTGCCTACTTGTACTGTAATAATGTTGCAAATAAACAATCATTTTCACAATGTTATAATCATCTTAAATGATCGTCATGAATTTCGCAAGAAAATTTAACCAAAATGGTTGGACGAATTATCGACAGTAACTCAAACTGGTTTCTCGTCATTAATATAGATAAATGTTGGCTGGTATCATTAAACCATTAGTGGCGGAGTCAGCAAAGTAATTATTATTCCACTTGATGTTATAGGTGCTATTGCAGATAACTTTGCCGTTCGTTAGTAGGTCCTATCAAATTTCCTAGGATAACAGATGTTAGATTTAAAGGTCTGTGAATTACGTTACCTAGTAATTTGTATGATATTCTTCATATTATGAACATTATTAGAAGTTCGTAGATGTAATGAACCCGTTCTGCGAAGGTATCACAGACGGTCGCGGTTATTCAAATAACTGTGGTACCGAGTTATAGGCGGTTAGAAGTCTGAATAGTTAACAAGATAACAATGTCTGGTTAAATACCGAATGTAGGTATACCTACCACTTCTTTCTTTACAAGAGTATCGAGTTTCTTGCCAGCGCTTAGTTGAACCAATATCTGAACCTGTTTCAGTACCAACCAACTAATATTCGAACCGGTGGATATATTTAATTAGATTTTTGTTACCAGTACTCCCAATAACAGTCACGAAGAGCAGAGAGTGGGTAACTCAATCAGAATAAGCTTGTAAACCACCCAATACAATTTCAGATATGACCAGGAAGAAAATTTACGAGTTATGTTCTTATGTACATGTTTTTCTATAAAAGGTGTAACAATAATAGTGTAAATTATTTTAACAGAGATAACAGTAGTGTAAAGATAACATTCCCAAAGTAATAAATCAAATTATAGACATTTTAAAAATGACACTTTATACTGAGAGCGTGGCCGAACGTTACTGGAGCGCGCGAGCGCTTTGTTTAAAAAAACATACATCACATACACCATTATTTTATACATCCACGTGATCTATAAAACATACTGATTCATCTGTTAAAATATTGTACACTATTTTTGTTACACCCTGTATATCTACTGGTAACGATATACTAGTTACCTTATAGTATATAGGTTCACTGACTACAACAGTTCGTCTATAATTAGTCACATGTTTCCGACAACACGTCACATCGTTATGTACTGTTTGTTGGTGTACATTGGATATGTCAGGTTGTATATATATATGTCCAGTATTGGTATGTATAATAATTGGTGATCTGCATATAATAATCGTGTGATCGAACCCATCTCATTGAGTTGTATACATATATAGTTGCTGCATACCAAGTAAGCCTAGGGAAACATAATTTTATATATTTATATTCGTATTTTCTTTTAAAATATTATTCTTTAAAAAATAAATTTCAAATACTACAACATAGAATATACAAAAATTCTGAGCAACGTGTTATTAGATTCTGATGTAAGGTACCTGTTGTGTACTGGTTTTTAGTATAAATTATTACAAAGATACATTTACAAAATAGCTATTATAAACAATAATTTTGGGTAGAGCTTACACTTAATGCCTATAATAAAATTATACTAGTAATTTATGTCACAAGTTATGGGTTACAATTAATGTATTTTTTGAGCGTGCAATGTATCGTACACTACGCGATCATAACACAACGCTTTGCACGATACGCAACTCGTGCGAGTTACGAGCGCGCTCGAGCGTATCGAGTTTTAATTTACATTGCAGTTTTTCGTCCAACATATTATTTGTTTTTTTTTTTAATTTAAATCACATTCCGATAGACCTCTATTATGATTTCATGCTAAAATCAATTTAAAAATCCTGAAAATAAGTAGTACAATTCATTAAAAGATTGAAGGAAAATTACAACTCTGGGGGTTCAGATGAATCCATGGTATCAGCTTTCGTTACAAAACCACTTACACCCCGTATTATGGCAAATAAATACGCAAGATCGAGTAAGTAAAAAAACGGGGGGGAAATCACATCAATATCATGAACGCAGGAAATGAGTATTTACGGTTTTCCGCGGCAAAGTGTCGAAGCAATTTGCCCCGAGTGTGTGCGATAATGCCCCAAGGGCCGTTGGGGTGATCCTGCAATTTGCATTTACGTGGAGTATTAGGTAAATATCATTGATTTTTTTATTCGAATTCGTATGTTTTAAACGTGACTTTTATATATGTTTTGGAATCAATTTTGTTAACTTAACGGCGGCGTTTTATGGGTCGATGATTGGTAATTTTGAAACGTGTTTTTTGATTCCATTGCCTCTGCTTTAATCTGTTGAAAATTGATTACCTTAACCCGTGCATGTTCGGCTGTTACAGACCATCAAATAATATAGGTAGATTTAACATTGTTCTGTTTGTATGTCTGGATATAATGCAATATTTAGATTTTAGAACTAGCATGTTATGCCCGCGTGAAATTTGATCATAAATAATTAGTTACGATCTCACGTTATCTTAAACTCGTGCACTACATATGCAATGTATTAGAATCAATAAAATCAATAAATTTCACACGGTGGTAGGTGAATTAACCTATTGTTTTTTGAAATAAACGAATAGGCATAAAAAAACGCTGAATCACATCAAAAAAGGGTAGCGACACTTTTCTCAGCAGGTAAGTTATATATTGATTTCTTATATTTACGCGAATACTACATATTGAAATTAAACTACCGTCACTCTATGACACTAGGACGTCAACCACCTCAGTCCTCCCGTGACCATGGTTGCTGTAAAGCAGCTGAAACGTCGGGATCGTAAAAACAAAAAATAAACGCGATAAAATCCTTAAAAATAGTTTTATTTCAAGGTAAGTTATAACTATGTGAAAACTTCATTTTGCCGTCCCTTCGTTAAAAACCGAATAACCGTGATAAAAATAACTCTACGTGTAATATATAACGTATCCACTAACCAACCAGTTTATTATCGTTAAATAACAAATGATAAACTAAACCTTCACTGAAGTCGGTTAAGAAGAAATCAGTATTCTATTTATCTCCCTAAGGGAGTTTCTAAAGGAATTTGCGGGCGTGAGGCCCTGCCCTAAGGGCATACATCCATACCGAGCCAGATGGTGCCAAGGGCACTCTTAAGGGACTGAAAGGTTGTGCAATCGTGATGTACGTTAAAAAATTCACCAAATTTGTGATAGGAATTCAAATAAACAGAAATTACCTTTTGGTACGGACTTGATCCATAAATTGCTTGGTGAATAATAATTTATATTTCCCAATGAAAAGCTATTTAAACTGGTTTGTATGCACTTATTTATCTTTCATTATTTATATTTCAAACACAAACAAGTTAATTCGACACAAATGGTATAACCCGTTTCTCGTAGGCTAGCGAGTCGTTGCAAAGGTAAAAGTAATGGAGGCAGTGTTGCCATAGAGTAAAATTAATATTGCAGTTGTTGCCAACACTTTTATGTAACTAAAATGTTGTTATCTATACACAACGAAATATAATAATATTTGAATTTTGAAAATAGAGCGTCAATAAAAAAAGCTAATAACGGTGATAGTCCACTTTAAAAAAAATCAGCGTGTACAGATATTTTAAAATACAATCGATGAGCGCTATTTAGGGACTTGACCCGCCTCTACAACCAATCATGTAAGTCCGGATCTACACGGTGACCAATGAAAACGTCGAGGTTTGACTCCTGGCGAGTCCCGGGGAAAGGCTTATCGTCTTAGAACCTGCAACGAAATTAATCAAAAGAAAAATAGAAGGAGTTAAAACAAAGTTATCCTCATCCCTCCTTCCAAGGCGGGAGATAAAAAAAAACTGCATATTAAGTCTTGTGAGCTTAGTACTTTTATTATTACATTGTATATAGATGACATTATCATAATGTTCAATATGCATAAGTTTAAAGTTGTTTCAGTGCTGATCATATACATGGTGATTCAGAGAGGGTACACTAAGTCTTGAATCTGCGCTTCTTTTACGTATTTGTAATAAGTAGTTGAAGCCAGAATTTCGAGATGTCAATTAAAAATAAAATTGCTCACAAATAATCACAATTAGCATTTTGTTGGAAGGTTTTTTTTTAAATCAATAATTCAGTTAGGGATTACAAATGCAGTAAAAAGCACAGGTTCAAGGCATAGGCCCTTTCTGAATCATTCTGTATATCTGTGCTAATTTAGTTTCCAATATTTTTATCGGTCCCACTTTTTTTTATTAGTATAAGTAACCCTTTTTTTATTTTATAAAACAGTTCGATTCGACATTTTGTTGGAGACATTTAATTGAATAATTACAGTACTGCGCTGTTTTATCGGACCATTTTGGGCGAGTTTAACGGTGATAAAGTTTAACATTTAGATATAAAGTTGACGGGAGATGTTTTAAAGTTTATAATTGTTCACAGATAGCGAATTCATTGAGTAAATAAATTGATTCACATTAGTATACGATCAGACGAGTTGATTTTTGTTATTTTAATATTAATTCAATTAAACAACAAAGCAAACCAGTCGTTAATGAACCAAAATTTCTCAAGTCTAGTATTGTTTTTTTTTAATAATTTGATTATGTACGTACAAACGAAATTGTTTCGATTCAATGTATTTTTTTATATAATGAGAACCACTCTATTTTCTAATCAAACTGCGTTCTTATTAACAACTCTTCACAATATTAACACCAATTTAATCTAACTCTTGAAATATTTTAAATAAAAAAAAAACAAACTTACCAAATTACCTAGAGCGTTAACTGTGGTTTATTCATCTTATACAACTTTCAGTCACTTTGAAAAATAAGCTAGGCTTAATTAAAACTACAGAAAAAGACAACAACTTGGATTGTCGGCGTGATGTGAAAACTTTGCTCGTTTCGTATTTACGCGCCCTTTTTTATGTCCAACTCTTTAGAGCACCCTGTATAATTGCCTCTCCGAAGTTTCTTTTTTGTTTTGAACATCCTCTAAAATAATTATTTTTTAGTCACTACAGAGTCTGTGCAGCTCCAAACCTTCTTAAGGGGCTTTGAAATATTCATACATGACATTATGATTGAAGTGTTGGTCCGTGCCCATGTACCGACCGACCGCGTTGCCTCACCAGACTGTCGATGAGTATTCCAGATTATGATATGAACGATACTATATTCGATTGAGTATACCGATTTGAAATTAATATATTTCTAATATACAAATAGAAGAACATACATGTAGAAAGAGTTATACTATTTTTTCCCAGCACCACTTAGAGTTAGAAAATAAGTCCATTATGTGGATTTAAGCTTGAAGAGTATAAAGTAGGCATCCAGTTACATTGACTAAGCATTTTCATCGGAATATAGCAACCTCCTACGACCATTTTTATTGAAGAAAAATGTATAAAATCATTTACCGAAGCAATTGAGGTAGTAGGGCATATCCCTTTGTCCCCAAAAACCTGAGGAAAAGTTCAATTTTATACCAGAAAAACAAGATATTTTAGAATAATAATGTCTATAAGTTGACTGACTACTTGCCAAGTAGAATCTTGTCAAACCAAAACCCTTGTATACTCAAAATACTTGTAAGTACAATAATTGTGCAGATTGCGATAAGAATAAAACAGGTAATCGAATTAGTGTAAGTGACGTTGCGGACCCGCTGAGAGATGTAATCTTATTATCGGGACCCGTGAGCACAAGCAAAATTGAGATTTTGGCAGAAAAATGAGGGCGGACGGTAACTCGAGATGAAAAACATGTTATAATGCAAAAAAAAACAAAATAACTCAGTACAAAAGAAGGAAGTGCTTGTACATATATCTTCTGCAAAGTTGTTTAGCTATCGCTTCCATAGAGGGAGTTGGGTTTTGGCAAGTACCTACAGTCACTCTCCACAGAAAATAAAATCTATTCTGACCGACTGATTAACAGACACACAGTCTTAACCGTTAGACCAAGAATAAGCTACATGAGTCAGATAAAAGAAAAGATCGGTGTCATGTCGTATAGGGAGGTGAAAGAAGCTGCTCTAGATAGAGACAGATGGAAAGAGCTTCATCAGCTACACCGACACGGGTACCCTTAAATTAGAAGAAGAAAGTCTTAACCGGCGAACCTAGAAGCATGACAGTTTGCATAAGGGTTCCTTATATAACTTAGGAGTGCACTAAGCAGGTATTTTTGAAAATTCAACCCATCAAAGAGGTTGAAGTTGAGGTTGTGGAGGTTGTATAAAAAATATTGTAAGCTACAATCGGACTCACGGCTAATACAATGTAAATTCTCAAACCCATATTATTCCCAGTTCACTGCTATAATTTTTTATAAACACAACTGAGTACGTTCAAGTCGGGTAATCGTTTACCCGTTGAATCTTTAGAAGATCGACTTTATAAAATGATTTTGTAAGCCAGTGAAAAGATCCTTGAGCGAGCAGATTACATATTTCGATTAGCCGCGAGCTCTACTTTTTTGAGACATGTAAGTTTAATATGTTCTTCAAGAGGACCTCAACTCACCTTGCACAATTAACTCATAATGGTGTGACAATTAATTAATAGTACATAAATATCGCCAGACGAACACACCTACTGTACGGTCCCATACTAAGAAAAGCTTGTATTATCTATGGGTACCGTACAATGAAATAGGGGCGATCCCAGTTTATAAAACTTTTATAGATTTGAAACATCCATGACTCGGGTACAAATATTCGTGGTCATAACACAAAGTTTGCCACTACCAGGATTCGAACCCGGCACCCTCAACACAGAAAGTAGGGTCAATACCCAATGAGCTAATGAGGTCGTCAAAAACAAAATTAACAGGATCTTGTATTATTATAGTTGTATCAATATCAATATTACTTTTTTGAAATAATAAAGTTTGATATTATTTTAATAACGTATTATTAATATAAGTTCAAAACAATTCGTGGTCAACAGTATCAACATTATTTATCGTCCACCAACGATACAAATCATCAAAGCTTATCACAAATTGATTACTGGACGACCATCAATTTGTTGGCATTACGAGAGAAAGATACGAACTATTCAATAATTTAGACAACCAATAAATTTTATTTGCGGTTATCAATACCTACTTTGAAATAGATGGTTGTTCTCGTATTAATCAAATGCTGACTTAAGCCTCCTGGAAAATTTATTACGAAATGGCACTCAGGATAAAAAATAATTCTCATAAATAGTTGAAAATTATTATTATTTCTTCTCATTCTATAAGAATATAAAATTTAATTAATTTATGATAAGTAATTACAAAAAAAAACTTAAACTACTACCTTATTTACCAGACTTAATCTGGTCAATAAGGTAGTAGTTTAAGTTTTTTTTTAATTTAGATTAAGAATTATAATTGAAGTCTTAATTAGGAATTTACCATCGATTTGTTAGTTTCAGTTACTTTCTATGTCTATTGCTTATACCTACCGATAGCAAATTAACACTGAAACAAAACGATTTGTGAAAAGCGCGCTTTAAATCGTTAATTGAATTATTTAATTATCCATTAAAAGGCGTTAGCTTTAAAATGTTCTCTAATTAAGTAAATACTAACTTTATTGCAGAAGCTGGAAAATTTAAAACGATTTGCACATGGTCGGTTTTTATTTGGTGAAATATTGAATGTGGAACATAAAAAGTGTATAATATGAAACAAGTATCGAGTATTCTGACGGCCTGATTAGCGCAGACGTAGTGACTATGCTTTCTGCGCCGACGGTCCCGGTTTCGAATCCTGGTAGGGACAAGCTTTGTGTGATGAGCACGAATGTTTGTACCCGAGTCATGGATGTTTAATATGTATATAAGCATTATATACTGAGTTCGCCCTCAGTCCATTGTACGGTACCCATAACACAAGCGTCGCTTAATGTGGGACCGTATAGTTGGTGTGTTCGTATGGCGATATTTATTTATTATTTATTTATTCTAATAATTATGTTATATAGGCTAGAACGATATGGTTCTATGATTATATGATAAACATGGGTGGCGGTGGTCGCCTTTTGTGAACGTGAATCCCATCAGAATGTTTAAAAAACACCGCTTGGTACCGAGCGGAGGATATGAAGCAATCTGGTTGGTGTATTCCGCACATCTCATCTCTTCACTTTAGTGGAAACCAGCACTAATACCTACATCAGTCGACTGCGTCCACAGATATAGAATATTTTAATATAATACAGTTAAATGTTTAAAATAATCGCCAAACAGATTTAATATTATTATTAGCTATAACCGTGTCAGTGGGCAATGCTTATACCCCCAAATTGACTTAGTTCAAATAGGTCATTTGACGTTATAGTTCAAGTTATACCAATAAATGATATTCACGTGAATATGAATGAGAACCGTTGGTACCTAGCCGAGCTCCCTCCAAGCCGGTCTAGTGGAAGCGCTTTCCATTTCAGTGCATTTTCTCGCCCAAGCACACAGGACACGCTTTGAACTTATTTTCCACTCTGGGCATTTGTTTTCTTTCTCTGTAGTAGGGGCTATAGTTATTAAATTATACATCACAAAATAGTAATAAAAAAAAACTAAAATATTTCTACATATTTCCTATAAGTTTCAGAACGGGAATGATTGGTCGTGTCTGTAGACTGAATATATTTATGTAAAATAATTAATAATGTATATATAATATTATGGATTTCAATGACGTTGGCATGTTTGTATGTGACTTGTAAACCGATATTTTTATCCCGGGATTGGGATGAGTTACCCCGGGATAGATTAACCTCGAAATAAACTACTATTATGATATTGTTAGTCATAAAAAAATAACTATAAAAATATAAGCAGATAAAATGAAAAAAAAATATATTTCTACACAAAATATACGAAAAATATTACTATAAGTCTATACATTGAGGATAATTCTCAACAACAGATACTGAGCTGAAACTTTTCACGTTGTCTCAATCAGAACAACTTCAGTAAAAGCCAAACTATAATTTTAGTGAAGTTGTTACCGATAACCAAAACGTACTTATAAGTTATATTTTAGCAAAACGCGATATGAATATAAATACATATATAACGAAGTAACATACACTTATCAACTTACTAAATAAATAACGATTAGTCCAGCTAGTGGATTGAGCGTAGACCTCATTGAGGGTTCGATTCCTGTTTGGCCAAATTACGAAAACGATCTTTTTGTAATTTGGCAAATATGTATTTTTTTGTTGTTGTTGTCGGTTGTAATAAAATCTGAATGTTGTCTGACGAACCTACTGACGGACTATCACAGACGAATTGTCACTGACAATCAATCCTGACAATAGTTGATTTATTAGCGACATAATGTATCTAACATTCCAATTTTACAATAGAAACGAATTATGTTTATTTCTACTCATTACAGTTTTTTTTCTGTAGTACTTAAATCCTTACTTGTTATTATTATTAAACTGTGTGTAGTTTTACTACCAAGAAGTCATTGAAATAAAACTAATTTGAACGGATTTGATCGCGTTTATTTTATGTTTTCACGTTCCCGACGTCTCGGCTGCTTTACAGCAACCATGGTCACGGGAGGACTGCAGTGTTTGACGTCCTGGTGTTAAAGTTTGAACTGGGGTACCCTCATATTTAGTCGTTGTTAGCTGCCCAATCTATGCAGAAACTGCTCACAGTGTCTTGAGGTCTTGCAATGGTGCGCAATAGTACAAACATAATACAGGGTACCAAAATAGATAAAAACAGATAAGAATAGAAGGCACTTTATTGATGAAAAGCTTTAAAATCTGTATCCGAATTGTAAATTCGAAGTGCATTTGACCATTACGATATTTTATATCCGCTATTAAAATTGGAAACTGTTTCCATTGGACTTTTTGACATCAACGTTTATAAAACAGCCATTAATGGAGTCTTAATATTTGTTAAAACTTAATGGATCGATAGGTATGTGATGCCTACTGCTATCTTAGTTTACTATTAAAGTATAAAAAATATATCAACATATTATCAACTCTATTTATATGGCTATAAATATCAAAATACATTCATCGCACTGTTATAAACATTCTATCGTTTCAATCATGTATGAAAAATATTTGTATTCACATAACCAGAGTTCCACTTTTGTGCCCTGCCTCTTAACAAAATTTGGGTAAGATCTCGACAGCCTCCAACGAACCCTACTGGCCCCTATAATTAGATAATCACATTCCACTAGACCGTACGCCGATTCATGTGTAACCCTAATTATATTTGAATCGTTAATTTTAAAATTAACAGCCAGTAAATGGTAACCCAAGGCTGAATAAATGTTAAAGGTTCAATTAAAAGTTATTTAGGTTACCCGAACTATAAGCTCGTGTCTATGCTTTTAAAAATAAATTACGTTCAATTTTTGAAAATGGTGAAAACAGGTACATTAATACGCGACTCAATGGCAGCTTCGGAAAAATTCGTTTACCCGATCACATCCGAACAAACAACCAATAACAATCAGTAGCTCAGTGACAATCAGGGGTGGGAGTGTGTGGCGGTCTTAGTCTCGAAAAAAAAAAACAGTAGCTCGTTTACTTACTGACGCTTTAATGAATATCGTTCGGAAATAGTCGGTTTTACGATATGATCTATGCTACTGTTGGATACTATCGTAAATGCAAGTAGTTTTACAAGTTGACGGCCGGATTAGCGCAGTTGGTAGTGACCCTGCTTTCTGTGCCGAGCGTCCCGGGTTCGAATCCTGGTAGGGACAAACTTTGTGTGATGAGCACGAATGTTTGTACCCAAGTCATGGATGTTAATATCAATATAAGTAATATATACTGGGTTCGCCCAGTCCATTATACGGTACCCATATTACAAGCGTTGCTTAGTGTGGCACCGTATACTGTGTGGTGTGTTTGTCTGGCGATATTTTGATATGTATACCAGTTGCCAATTCCATAATCAGCTTTGTTAAGTCAAAGTCAAAGTCAAATCATTTATTTCGTATAGGCCTACGGGGGCACTTACAAATTGTCATTACATTTTTTTTTTCTTAAGTCTACAACCGGATTGGAACGCGACCTCTACTGAGTTAACAACAGAATCTCAATTTTATATTCCGAGTACGTTACATCAAAAGGGCTTACTTGTTTACATGCATTTTCCACCACGTATGTTAATTACAACGTTAATAAGACCCCGTAAGAACATGACTAGCCCGCTAGTACCACTTTCCTAGGCTTTGTGCTACGATCAAGTATAGAGATTTATGGCGGAAACTATACACTTTGTTAATTAACCAAGTAGGTCATAGGAAATAATAGCGCAGATGACCGAAGTTCGACGCTAAAACTGGGCGTAACATATACTACGTCTAAACACTACGCCATATACATATTGTTAGATTTCGGAACGAAAGTGACAGTTACTGTGCGCACACACCGATGAAAGACCCAATTATTATGTGGACTGTGTTGTGTATACTTAATGCATTTAAAAAAAGATAGCAATACCAAAGTACTTAAACAAAAAGCGTAAAGCACTAGTTACAATCTTGCTCATTGGTCATAATAACGCATCCGATTCTATCTATCAGCCGATATACACGTCCACTGCTGGACATACGCCTCCCCCAACGACTTCCACACATCACGGTCCTCCGCCACTCGCATCCGCCGGCTTCACCGCATCCGATTAGATTACAACAACGACAAAAAAACTTCCGATATCGAAATAGCGAAAAAACTAGTTATACAACAGATAAAAAAATAACTATACTGCCACTCAGCGAAGTGTGTGCTTACGTGCCTCGTAAACCAGCCATCACAGGGAAGCCACAGCCGCCATTAATGCACCATAAATCGCTATAGTTGACTCGGAATGGTTTGCCGAAGGATCGTGTTGTAGATTTATAAATTACGAAATTTATAACACTTAATTGCTGTTTTCAGGTGGAAGTTGGACACTCGTGTGTAAATTACAATGAAGTTGTTTGAATGTTTGTTGCAACATTTGTTATACTTAAAATGTGTTTAGGGTGGCTGCGGTTTTGCGTTATTTATAATACACGTTGTATATTTTATGGCATAAGATAGGGTGAATCATTTTTATTATTCTACGCAAAAGGAATACTGAATAGGAAAACGTGTGATAAAGAATTTATCTATATGAATGGAGAATGAAAATAGGTATAATTTAAAAAAGTATTGCTGTACATATTTCGTAATGGCTTGATTACACGCACTGAGTACTAGGCGAGACAGTCAAATGGTACTAGGCCGAGACGTCGTGTTCTCATTTGCGATTTTTCAACCTAATAATACAGTAATATGCTACAATGCTACAGTCGCTAGTAGCGTAGAGTATGGCGTTTAAGAACGCTATCCAAAAATCTAGTACTGCATATGGAGAGAAACACAAAAATGAATACCTTCGTGTATTTTCAATACATTTCACCTGAAAGCTAAAAGGCTCGTATTATTTCCCATATGTATTTCCACCATTACACTTAATCCTCGTCAGCTATTAAATGATACAGTTAATACTGGTCATATCATACCCTTTTAAGCCCTCTAAATGACTTGCACAGTCCCCTAATGGGTTTTATTTCCTTTACAATTGTATTGTTATCACGGGAGTTCAAGGAGTTGCCAAATGGAAGGGAGTCTTTGGTGGACATGATTTGACATACGTGAGGCTGATGATAATGATGGTGAATGTCATGATTTTTTAAATTTACTAATAGGTCACTGACTTACAATAAGTACTTATTTATGAAAGGAAAGAAGTATTATTTTTGGGAGAAACCACCCTGTACCGAAAGCAGTGATAGCCAAGTTGGTAGAACGTTTGCCTCGGTAACGAGGATCGCTGGTTAAACCCCCGGCACGCACCTCTGGGATTTGGGATTTCATGTGCGGATCTCATTTTCAACCACGATTATCACTTGCTAAACGGTGAAGGAAAACATCGTGAAGAAACATGCATGTCTGAGAGAACCTCTCGAAAGATGTGTGAAGTCCGCCAACCCGCACTGGGCCAGCGTGGTGGACTGCGGCCTAATCCCCCTCGTATTGATGGGAGACCCGTGCCCAGCAGTGGGACATTAAAAAGGGCGGATATTATTATTATTAACCCTGTACCCGTGCTTAGAGATTAAGCAATTTAACTAGTTGTCGCAAATATACGTATTTCCTCTTCTTCTTTATGTTTTCTTGACCTTTTATTTGATACTTTATTGAAATAAAGTTAGTTAGTAGGCTAGACTTGCAAATGCTTGGAGCATTGTTCTGAAATAGCCCTTTCAGTCTTAAAATATAGTTTTACAATATTCTCGACACTGGCTAAATATCTGAGATTTTGACGCCATATTTTTTAAAACTTGAAGTTACGATATAAACGCCTTATAGTGTATCGAAAGTTATAACAAGTTTAGAGTTTGTTTGTTTGTTAAACCTCTACTTTGTATGTCAGATAATAGTAATTTTCTCGTAATCCTCCGTTAACTAGCTGGGGAGAGTGGCGACAAGTCACGTAAGCTCGGTTGTGGGTGTAAGTTATTTTAAGTACTGAACGATAAGCTAACCGTATACTTCATAGTCTACGTATTTAGACATTTTGTATTGTGAGTTGAACGTTTTATATACCATCCAATAAAAGCACTGTTCAATTATCCATGCAAAGTAGGTCTAAATACGTAGGCCATAAAGTCTACGGCTAGCTTACGCGAATTCTCGCACCTTACGTACTGAGTACTGAGCAATTTGGATAAAATAGTGGAACAACCTTATAATAATAAACCTATGACTATGACCTTAAATAATATTTGTGAACACATTTTTCTTTTATCTAAATTCTCAACTGAATTCCATAAGTTTTTATTTGACATCTTTGTACTGAATACGTGACTTCGTGACGTTTCACAAATACCAATTTGTTTTTTTCTTAACCAAACAAGTTCATCTTACGTGAGTTTTGTGAATATTATTTGCCTATTTGTCTAACGATGATGTATAAATTTAAATAACAAAATTGTGATGTAATAGACATTCAGTAAGTAGTTCTGAATGAAGGGGAAAAATTAGAACTCAGTTCTGTAATACATAATGATATTATGGAAACGATAGCAAACATTTTTAAAAGGAACTGTCGTAGTCGAGAATTGCTCGAAGCATAGCGAGTCAACTGAGATATTTAATATTCTGATTTCATAACGAGGGCCCGCTGGTTATCGAATCAACTTGTTTGAACGTCTACGTAGATTAATATGTGCAGTACCAGTACGGTATAACTGGCAGGAACTCTCAAGAAAGTTAAAGCTCTTGACGGAAAATAATAAAAAGGGCTGGCTTAAAACAATTTTCCCAACCGCAAATAAATATAACTTAGAATGTATTCCTTCTAAAATGACCCTAACATTCGCAGCGAAATATTTGCCCACATCTCAAATATTATCTAGCTATGCTCGTATATTCCCAGAAGTCTTACCCACATCAGAAAACCATATTCTACGAAGGTTCCCAAGAAATATAGCTAGACGTCTTGGGTACCGTAAAATCTGAAATTTTTATAACTTACTTGCCAGACAGGTACCGGCATGCTTTCAGAATAACGTCCATATTAAAGTGTAGCCATACTTTAACGTAGTAGAAGATGGTAAGATAAATATGATAAATTTGAAATGTCTGGTTTAAAATATTGCTAGAGTTAAAAGTTAGTGGAAAATATAATTCAGTTACTAATACTAGGTGTAAGTGATAGCTCCATAGCTCTGTGTAGGTGAAGAAAAAGATAAAGAAGAAAAAATGCGACTTCAGGTTTATATCAATGCGGTGACTATAAAAGCCAGAATCATACTGTGAAACCAACTGCTGGATCAAAATGAAAAAAAAATACAACCGAATTGAGAACCTCCTCCTTTTTGATGTCGGTTAAAGGTAGAGCTATAGAATTCTTATATTTACGCGAACACTACATACTTATCTAAAATAAAACTAAATTTTACATTAACGCGATAAAATCCGTAAAATTAGTTTTATTTCAATGTGTAGTATTCGCGTAAATATAAAAAATCGATAGCTCTACTTTTCTGCTTCTAGTTCTATGTTAATGATAGAGATTAGATATAATATTTATAGATTTATAGGTTAAATTGCGAATTCAAGTAACGCACACGAACATATAAATCCATTTTGTGCCAGCCCATTGGGGTGAAAGTTTGGCGTTAGTTATTTATTATTTGGGCCTGTTGAACTACATTTGGTAATTATGACCGTAAAGTATCCTAGATACATTCCGCTTATTTTAGAGTACTTAGATTAGGTACCTACCTAATCTATACATCTATACAAATAAATAAAATTGGAGTGTCCGTTTGTAATATTAAAATAACCGCTTTTTACTAAGTGCGTTCGGATGTATACACGGTACATATATCAAACAATATTTTTTTTTACACGTCTTGTCTGTCTGTCTGTCTGTTTGTTCCGGCAAATTTTTGAAATGACTGGACCGATTTTGACGGGACGTTCACTGGCAGATAGCCGATGTAATAAGGAGTAACTTAGGCTTATTTTAGAACCCCCCCCCCCCCCCCACCAACCCCCGCCAACGACTCCGCCGTTGTTAAATACCACGCGGACGAAGTCGCGGGTAACAGCTAGTATTATATAAGGTAGTGTAAAATACTTCAACAGATGAACTAGTAAGTTATATCGATCACGTTGATGTGTGTCAATTATGTTTCATTATTTTTAAATAGGCGAAAACGCTCAGCACAGGGTGTCGTTTTCTAAATGTCAAATATTTTTATTTATTTCTTTGGGAATATTATCTTTATAACCTACTGTTGGCTGTGTTCAAATATTTACACTATTATTGTAACACCTTATATATTTCTACTAGCGAAGATATAAGGTTAGACTCCGGGGTTAGTTAATTATAACAGCCAGGGAGACAGGATCGATGGTACACTTTGATTTAATTAGATAATCCCAAGAACGCGTGCGGGCATTGAGAGTAGGGTAGGCCAGCAGGGCCCCAACTGTGCTAACATAATTGACTCACAATCAAACTGCAATGGTATCGCTATTATAATTTTTGACAGCCTTAGATTAGGTAAATTGTCAAAAGTGACACTTCTATGTTGGCAGACTCGCGGCCCAGTGGCTTAAGTACGTACAAGGGACGCCATTTTCATATCATCATGTCACATCCATTATTTCATTTATAATGTGTATGTTTTATTGCTATTAATTACTTGACATTGGCAAAATACCCGCTAAGTTGTGGGTGAGGCCATTTGCATATCCATTTTATTTCATCGCATTTCATTTCGTAAAAAAAGAAGAAGTACGTAGAAGTATAATCATCTTTCATAGCGTTACGGTAAAGTAGGTGTCTTACATCCCGCTCGCATCATAGATTTCATCAATAAGTATGGCAGAGACAGTATGTTTTGATGTAAATCAAACATCATTATTTTACACATCAACATGACCTTTAAAACTTACTGATTCATATGTGAAAATATTTTACACCATATTTGTTACACCTTGTATTCGTCTTGTATTTCGAACGCGTTAAGCGTCCCTAAGAATAAACAACTCAAACATATTTACTTATTTATGTATTACACAGATTTATGGGTTTATCGTATTTCGCTAACACGGGTAACATGCTGTTGAAATCACTGCATTATTCTGCCCGCATTATTTTTTCACTCGATAATGTATCGCTCCCGCCGCTAAGTAAATATGCGCATATACTTATTTAAAAAAAAATACTTGACACATTGTGCTTAGTGGAATTGTTTATAGGCCAAGCAAGTGCAATGGGAATAAATAAATAAATAATAAATATCGCCATACGAACACACCAACTATACGGTCCCACTTTAAGCTTAACGCTTGTGTTATGGTAACCGTACAATGGGCTGAGGGCGAACTCAGTATATAATACTTATATACATATTAAACATCCATGACTCGGGTACAAGCATTCGTGCTCATCACACAAAGCTTGTATCCCTACCAGGATTCGAACCCGGGACCCTCGGCGCAGAAAGCAGAGTCACTACCACTGCGCTAATCAGGTCGTCAATCAGGAATCTCGCGTCATTTAAAAATAGACTCAATAGAGAGAGAGAAAACAATCAACAGTATGTATAACATTATTGCTTGTAATTCATGAATTTGTTTTATCTATTGTTAGCGGTTCCTATCGAATTGTATTAAAAAATATATGCACGGGGAACCGAGGGTAGATTTAATTAATTAATAAGAATAAAATCACATGAAAACATGTAATTACACAACGAACAAACTCAATTCTTCAATATTTGAATCCAACATAAATAACTCAAATTTAACAATTCCAACGAGCTATAACACGTCTTATCGCTACAAAATTCGGAGAGCGAATGAGCGCGATGTCGGGGTGCGCGCGCCTTATATAGGCACGAAGGCGCGAACTGTCAAACTGTGTTGCCATATCGCTAACACGGCCTCTCCTGACACTTGGTCGTCCTCGAACATATCTTCATTGCTGGGCAGTCTTCATTGCTCGGCTAGTGGGCTCGGGAAGCTTCCGGGAGAATGCAGTCTTCAATGCCGGCCGGATGCGACGTTTGTTGAACCCCGTTGTCCATCTCCAGTGTGAGTGCTCGAGAGTAACTGGCTCTCGCAGCTAGAGAAACTGGTAGATGGATCAGCCGCAAGGGAGTCACATTCAGCTGAAAGTAGAAAATAAGGAATATCAATATCTTCCCTATAACTTACTTCAGGATATACGCTGAAAATTCGTATATCCACATGTCTCGACGCATCAGACATGACCCAGTTAACATGTCTCGAAACCACAGGCATGACTCAGTTAACATGCCTACACCGGCGGAGAATAAACTCGACACCACAGACATGGTCTAGTTATCATGTCTACACTGGCGGAGACTAAACTCGACACCACAGACATGGCCCTGTTATCATGTCTACACTGGTGGAGAATAAACTCGACACCACAGACATGGCCCAGTTATCATGTCTACACTGGTGGAGAATAAACTCGACACCACAGACATGGCCCAGTTATCATGTCTACACTGGTGGAGAATAAACTCGACACCACAACCGACTGAGCCTACGTCCGTGTGCAACTCCGTTGGCAATAGTCGATCGAAAACAGCAATATAGGTTCATTTGTAAGGCGTTCAATTATATACTTCCGAGAATTTTCCTATTCGTCTCTCTATTCGAATCTAACGTTACTCCGCAATAACCTAGCTATGGGTACGGTTACAGATGCATAAGCGGATATGTATCTACGGAAGTATCCTGCCAAACCAAGAAACTGTCTGACCTCCCATACGTTAGTGGGTACTGGTGAATCTACTAGGGTTTTGATTTAACACTTGCTCGGTCTAACCTGACCCATTAAAATCGTACGACCTAAATATTCCACTTCCGTGGCTACAAAAGTACAAGGCGATCAATATGGTCTTCCATCAGCGGTAATGGATAGCGATCCATAACAGTGATCGCATGTAGTGCACGATAGTCGACACACATACGACCCTTATCGTCCTTTTTCTTTACAAGAATAATTGAGCTGGCATAGGGAGATTCCCCGAGAGAGATTAAAACAAATAGGTGTTCCACTCATTAACTCAAAAATGCATATGACCAGTCGCTACCGCTATCCACGCAGTGCCAACGATTAGAAACTACTCAAATTCATTAAATGTAGTAGTATTAATTCGTGATTGATCATCTAAGTTAATGAGGAACACACTGCGATCACTATTCAATGTCGACCTAGGAATTCCATTTATTCGTTGTTCATTGTTTGCACGAATGTATTGCACATCGTCATGGTTTAAGACATTGGTCCCAACAAGTACAGGTACATTCATACATTTATGAGTAACACAACTAGTACACTCAATATTTTGGTCACCCATACCACTTAAAACATGATATGTGGGTAGTTGTGTACATTCAAAATATTTAAGTACAGATTTTGAAATTAGCGACACTGATCAAAATTAGAAATATAATAATGGGTTGATCTGACCTTAGTCAACGCGCTCAGTGCGCCAATGAGGCGGTCGGTGACATCCAACGAAGTCGAGGTACTTGCGTGCGATTCACCGATGGTGCCGTCATTCGATCTGGCAGTAACTGGTAGTAGCGCGGGCGGTCGAGGTACAGACACGATGACGTCAACCGGCGCCACGATTGCACGCTCCGCCGACGATACCTCCGCCGACTCGTTGCTTGTTGCGGGTAGACTGCTATTTTCTAGCGCGTCAATGCGCGCTAGAATAATGCTGAGCTGGTCTTGAAGATCTCCTGCAACACTATTTTGACCACGCCTATTCCTAGTACTACTTCGATCAGCCATGATCAAACATTTAAAATTTCACTTAAAACTCAACCCAAGCTATCTAATCAACTAATGATTATTTTTTGCTTGCGACCAGAGCAGATGTAGGCTACAGGAGCCTATCCCACTTCTGATGTTAGCGGTTCCTATCGAATTGTATTAAAAAATATATGCACGGGGAACCGAGGGTAGATTTAATTAATTAATAAGAATAAAATCACATGAAAACATGTAATTACACAACGAACAAACTCAATTCTTCAATATTTGAATCCAACATAAATAACTCAAATTTAACAATTCCAACGAGCTATAACACGTCTTATCGCTACAAAATTCGGAGAGCGAATGAGCGCGATGTCGGGGTGCGCGCGCCTTATATAGGCACGAAGGCGCGAACTGTCAAACTGTGTTGCCATATCGCTAACACTATGTATACATCTATATAAGGCTTTGTTTGACTGACTGACAGACAAGGTACAGCCCAAGCTACTGGACGCAAAGACTTGATATTTGGAGGGTGTGTTTATATAGGGTTGAAAACTCACACTGAGAAATAATTATTGGTACGCTATAAGCATTTAAGGCTGAGTTGCGAAGCAAAATCAACAGTTGCGCGGGCGGAGCCGCAGGAACGAGCTAGTCTATACAAATAAATAAAATTGGAGTGTCCCTTTGTAATATTAAAATAACCGCTTTTTACTAAGTGCATTTGGATGTATACACGGTACATATACCAAAACAACATTTTTTACAATTTTTGTATGTCTGTCTGTCTGTCTGTTTGTTCCGGCTAATCTCAGAAATGGCTGCATCGATTTTGACGGGACTTTCACTGGCAGATAGCTGATGTAACAAGGAGTAACTTAGACTACTTTTATTTTAGACTAGCTGTTACCCGCGACTTCGTCCGCTTTTTGTTAAATACCACGCGGCATAAGTTGAAATGGCTACGGAACCCTCTCATGTCCCATGTGACCTGATACGCACATGGCCAGATATTTTGGTTTAATATTTTCTATTAGGGTTTTCGGTACTACGACAGTACTTTTTAATAATTGGAAAGATCAGGCCACATGTGGCGTTGGCCTTTAGCATTTTTGGTCACGAGACATCAATATACTAACAGAATTTGTATTGGTTCGTATCCTAATAGAAATTCTAGAGGTCAAGCACAAAAATATTATTATGCACAAAATATGTAAAACGGAATTGTACAACGTATTGCTACTGTTAAGAGATGCCACTGCACTGGCTCAATCATAATGTACGTAAGCATTTTCTGTCCTGTTCACACCACAGATCGTATAAATAAATATGACAGTGACAGCAAGCTTTCTTGACAACGTTACGATTACATTAGTTCTTGCTTATCCTATTGTTCACAAGTCCTTCTAATAGACTTTTTGGGGTTAATCGAAGAGAAATGTGTTTAATTTTTTGAAAAATGTATTTCTTTGAAACATAATGAATAATGTTGGTGGAATATTAACCATTATGTGTTCATAAACGTGCACGAGTGTAGGAAAATATAACTAAATATTAAAACATGACTTTTCCAGTTCTCTGAAGTAGTCCGGTAATTTGTCAATAAAGTATCCTCAACTTTGCTGATAGAGTTAGGGAGGTTTATGACGCCACAGTAGTATGCCAAGTGCGATCCTGTGGCGCCCCGCTCAAAGGCGGTGACGGCGGACCAAGGGGTTTTAGTGGGTATACCGGCACTCTGCCGGGGAGTCCCACATACGACATGAACTGACTGACTGAAGGGGAAATGCGTTACGCATCCCCTCTCGCCCGGGGGGACGAGAGGGGATGCGTAACGCATTTCCCCTTGTAAAAAAAAAAAAAAAAAAGGGAGGTTTATGAGGCCTAGTCTACGGATTAGGCATGCACAGAATCTCAAATGTTTGATATTTTAAAAAATCATTGCACTTGACGTTGGCAAAATAGGTACCCCAAAGATGAGTGAGGCCATTTTATAAAAAAAAGACATTGCAGTAATTCAGACTTCATGGTTTTATTAAAAAATGAAGTAAAAAGTAGCACCCTTTGTGTTCTATCGTTTTCTAGGATGCTCCGAACAGAACAATAAGGGATTTTATCCGCGACACTGAAGAAATAAAGAACATTTTCCCTCGTAGTTTCATTTCGTGAATGTCAGTGGTTATTGAATATAGATCTGGATGTTTGAGAGATATTTCTTGTCCGTACTGAATTATTTATTTATTTTATTTCTAGCCTTTGTCATCTGGATCATTTTAGTTTCTATAGTATTTTTCATTCGGTGAGATGCGTTCAGGCGGACGGACTGAAATAACAAATAAACCGAACAAGGAAAAAAATAAATAAAAAAAACTATTTTGTAGCCGATTGCCAACCTAAAAAAGAAGAAGATAACCTTCTCCTTTTGTCATCGGTTAATAATGTAAACTAAGACATTTTTTTATAACAATTTTCAATAGAAATACACCACAAAGTTGCAGTCTTACTATACGTAAGTATAGATTTCAGTTTCACTGTTTACAGGAACCTGAAAATTTACGATGTCATTAATTCTTGCCACTTTCAAAGTAGCACTGTGTCAAGAGACGTCCTGACGGCATTAGACAATATTCAATCCAAAAACCATTACGTCTTATATATAATTCATTAAAATCGATAGGACTTGTTGTGTTGTTGTGTTGACGTGTTGCGAAAACTCCAACTTTCCGAGAAGTATTAAAGACTATTTCCATTGTCTTACGACAATATTGTCGTTACAGTATAAGTATGTCGAATAGTATATAATACTGCTGTCAAAAATAATGTTATCAAAAAGTAGTTTTTCCATATTATTGTAAGATAATAGTTTCTTATCTGCCATACTGCAAAGTTATATTACGTCCTAGCAGGCCTTTGAACTTGTTAAAAAGTACCAATCATTCAGGACCTACCTAATAATGAACGGAACAGATTATTTCTGCGTGCTACGTGAATTCGGTTTATTATCTCGAGTTCACTAATTACAAAACCGGAATTCACCGTTAATTTATGTGGCCCTAGCTGCACGCCTTTGATTGTCTGACTAATAGCAGCAGAATTTTCATTGTGTAAAGTCACGACATATTTTTATTTTAACCGGTTAATTCACCACAATTATGATACCGGTTATAATTTCGATACGAGGTCAAAGACCGAAACAGTTTTGGAAAATCGGTAACCTACGTTCGTTACGTACGAGTATTATACGGGGATACGTCGAGTTGCTGTCAGAAATGTTGATTTATTGTTGCCTTATAAATCATTGGAGCGGCACAAACATAGCGCACAGATAATTACGTTACTGGTATACTGGTGTAAATAATTATTTTCAAGATTATTAGGTTTACTTCAGGTTATAAAAGATTACCTGCTCAACTGGCTCAAGGGGAGGGGCCAGTTGACATACAGATTGGTGCAGATTCTTACCGAGCATTGCTGCTTTGGTAAGTATATGCACTATATTGCTGAGCGGGAAGTGACCCCCAAGTGCCACGGCGCGCTACACTCTTCAAGAGTGTGTGGTGTGGGGGCTCGCATGGGCACGACTTGTTCAGTGTGGTCGGAGGGGACCTCTCACTTCGGAGCATAGTCAAGGCTATGCCTCCTGCCCCCGTGATAAGAGGCAGCCTTATAGGCAATTAGCCAAAGGGGGCCGGTGGCCTCGACCCTGAGGTTTCCACCGGGGCGCCATGGTGGTGTGCTCGTAGAGCGATCCCGTGGCGTCCCCACAAAAGGCGAAGAGGGCAACGCTGATTTTAGTGGGTAGTCTATACATTACATCTAGGAGTCCTACATACCTATCCAATTTCCCCCGTTTAAGTTCGGACGGGATGCGTAATCGTTCCAGCGAAAACAAAAAAATAAAAGATTATAAAAGATTGACACAGTTTGTAGTGACCCTGCTGTTTGTCAAGAGTCCCTGCTAAGAATCCCGGTAGGGGCAAACTTTGTGTGATGCGCACGAATGTTTATACCAGCACTATGGACGTTTAAAACCTCTATAATGGGATCGGAGTCCGTTGCACGATATTCAAAATAAAAGCGTTGCTTAGGGGTTGGTCTGGTGATTTCAATGAATCCTGACAAAGTGATAGCTTATAAAAGAATCAAAATCTTGCTTAATATTAAATGGAAAGATTCCTTCTTGATAGCAAAAAACTAAACGTCACGCGTACGAAATCGCGGGTGCAGCAGAAATAGTATTAAATAAATAGTATTAAAGAAATAGTATAAAAAAAGGTTAATCAGAGACAATTCTGATTTCAAGCTTCATTGTAAAGGAAAAATGACTCGTACAATCGTCGCCTCGGACGGCAAAGGGATTAAAAAACCTCTGTCACTTTGTCGTTGTTATGGTTTTCAAAAGCGAGATCCACTTTGAGCTTTATAACGGAGGCGTAAAGTTCTAAATAAGGAAAGAGGATCTGATCGTTATTTTTTATTTATTTTCAATAGACTTTGCTGATGGCTTCGTCAGGGTGTTTTTATAAAGTCTTAGGGCGAGTATTGTTAGTGCAGCATAACTCAGAAGTAATTCCTCCAATTTTTTTTATTTTTGTATTACGATATAGGCAAGTATTTGATCTCGATCTCACCTGATGGTAAGTGACGATGAGATCTACGATAGAGCATACTTGCCTAGAAGGTACCTGCTCACTCTCGACTTGAAAACACCCAGATTATAGTCAACGGGGAACAAAGACGCCCCGGTAGTGTGTTCCATTCCTTGGCAGTTCGCACGATGAAAGTAGAAGCCATCCGCTTAGTACGAACCGAAGGAATGTCCACAGTGTACGGATGACACTTGTCCGTGCGTCCAAATGGCGGATTTGGCCTTAGTATTGAAAATTTTGGTTCCTACGATTATTTTATTTTGAAAATATTTAATCAATCACACAAACAATCTTATTAATACTATACTTATAATGATAACAATATCGCCAAAAGACCTACCAGGATTCGAACTCGGGACCCTCAGCATAGAGAGCAGGGTCACTACCAACTGCTGATTAGCGCAGACCCTGCACTCTGTCGTCACTTATAAGAACTTATACAATACTTTTAAGGATTGCTTACACTGAGGCAAGTAATTTTAAGTACATTTCCCATCAAGTAGTCCCATTAGTCCCATCCCCTTAGTCCCATTAATCCGACTGATTAAGAAGTCCCGTGTCACAATGTTTTGATAAATAGGAAAGTTTTGTATTGATCACACGCAACTCACATCTAACAGCTGTGCAAATTTAGATATGTTTGAGGTTTGATTATCCTAAGCCAACAAAGGACAGCCGTCCGTTCAAATTATCTACAGGCGATATAAGTAGTCTCAGATAAAAATAATAACAGGTACATGCGTGTTAAGTAAGAAATTATTTCCATTACATATTGATTTCTTTTATGTACGCGAATACTACACATTGCAATAAAACTATATTTATAAATATGAGGTTACTCCAATTCAAACTATGACACGAGGACGTCAAATACCTCAGTCATACCGTGACTATGGTTGCTGTAAAGCAGCCGAAACGTAGGGAACGTAAAAAACATAAAATAAACGCGATAAAATTAGTTTATTTCAAAGCTAGTAATTTTTTTTTCTGTCACTCTTGAGAGGCGAGCGACGAACACGAACAACACACAACTAAATATGCGTGCACACTAGTGCGCAATAAAATCATGTCTATACACACATATTGAGGTAAAATCGTCACCCAATCACTACTTTTATATAACGCTTAATGGCAAATGACCATAAGGCAGAAGGAGGCCAAGTCCAAGCAATTTGTCTGAGTATTCGACGAAAGAAAATCCCAAACAACGAAACTGTCCGAGCGCATCGGCCATGGTGACAATATTAGATGTAGTGTCCGCGAGAACAATACGAATGGTGACAATATTAGATGTAGTGTCCGCGAGAACAATACGAATGGTGACAATATTAGATGTAGTGTCCGCGAGAACAATACGAATGGTGACAATATTAGATGTAGTGTCCGCGAGAACAATACGAATGGTGACAATATTAGATGTAGTGTCCGCGAGAACAATACGAATGGTGACAATATTAGATGTAGTGTCCGCGAGAACAATACGAATGGTGACAATATTAGATGTAGTGTCCGCGAGAACAATACGAATGGTGACAATATTAGATGTAGTGTCCGCGAGAACAATACGAATGGTGACAATATTAGATGTAGTGTCCGCGAGAACAATACGAATGGTGACAATATTAGATGTAGTGTCCGCGAGAACAATACGAATGGTGACAATATTAGATGTAGTGTCCGCGAGAACAATACGAATGGTGACAATATTAGATGTAGTGTCCGCGAGAACAATACGAATGGTGACAATATTAGATGTAGTGTCCGCGAGAACAATACGAATGGTGACAATATTAGATGTAGTGTCCGCGAGAACAATACGAATGGATGCCATTAATCTCAGCCGAGGAGGGACAAGTATTGAAACGAATTAGTGGTTATATTGTGCTGGAATATAAAAGCACCCAAGACTATATAAGCCCCAAGGCACCAAGTAGCTATTAACTCGTAAATTTCATATACTTAGACTTCGCACTTTTTAATTACCCAATTCCTCGCTGTATTATCAAGCTAATTTTTTGAGCGAGGAAACAGTCAGCCCTCCTGTCACCTGTGGAGGCAATCAACCTAGGTGATTCTGTTATTGTTTATACCTACCACATATATTAACCAGCAGTTGACATTTCAACAATCATCACACACAACCGCATGTCACCAACATGTTGGCTAACACAATGTTGGTTATAAAACCGCAGTCATATGTGTGCATATGTCGCCAGCGTTGCAATGTGGGTCGCGTCCGGCGCAAACTTTGCCAATAATGTTATTGGAACACGTACGGTCAATGGAGAGCTATTGTAACAAGGGTGTGTGCCGTGTACTTGCTGGATTCGAACCTGATGATGTTATATAAAGTGTTTTTTTTAATATGCAGTGATAGCCAAGTTGGTGGAACGCTTGCCTCGGTAACGAGGATCGAAGATTCAAGCCCCTGCTCGTACCTCTGGGATTTCTGCGTTTCATGTGCGAATCTAATTTTCAACCGCGATTATCACTTGCTAAACGGTGAAGGAAAACATCGTGAAGAAACCTGCATGTCTGAGAGAACCCCTCGAAAGGTGTGTGAAGTCCGCCAAGCCGCACTTGGCCAGCGTGGTGGACTATGGCCTAATCGCCCCCGCATTGAGGGGAGGCCCGTGCTCAGCAGTGGAACATTAAAAAAGGCTGGTATTATTATTATTTATTATATTGATTTCTTATATTCACGCGAATACTACACATTGAAATAAAACTTATTTTAAGGATTTTATCGCGTTTATTTTATATTTTTACGTTCCTCCCGTGACCAATTGACCATGGTTTCTGTAAAGCAGCCGAAACTTCGGGAACGTAAAAAAATTAAATAAACGCGATAAAATCCTTAAAATAAGTTTTATTTAACAATAATAGATATTTTCAGAATAAAATTAAGGCATTAGTAACAAATCGAGGGTCGTTCGCTCCGAGCCCCTGTACTATTCGTTTTTATTATTAAAAAATCTAAAGAGATCCTTGGAAATAATTCAGCGTATTGAACTCTCGAAAGGGAATTACATCAATTTGTGTCAGACGTAATGAAAACAGACGTTTGTATATATAAATACATATCAACATAATTTCGGAACGACATTTTGTTATCTTCCAAAGCTTGTTTTGTCAGCAGTTGTAAAAATAAGAATCGGGTTGCTCTTTTGTGAATCAGAGCAAAAAGTGTAGCTTGCCGGAAAATTTTAATGAAAACATCCATCACGCTCGTGTTCCCTGAAGGATAGGCAGAGATGAACTGTTTCGCAATCATTAGTGTATTTGCTCTTAGCTCTTTGCCGCTACTTCGCACGCGTAGGTTGGAGGACTGTGAGTTTTTTTTTACTATCCGGTTAAGCCCGTTGTTTTCCTGGAGTAGAAGAATTTTCATAAAAATCTGTTTTAATAGTAGAATTTTAAGACAACTTTTGAGGATGTATATCCATTTATTTTCCAGGATACAAAGTATTCTTAATGTTGACCCGGGCTTCAAGCTATCACCATCTAACTATCATCAATATTCGTACATCAGTTTACCTGTGATGCACGTTTAGAAAGAATTCCCATGACCAAAAATTCCCAAAAAAGTAGATTTGGTTTGTGTATTAAGAATATTGTATAATGAAAAAAAGCAGCAATGGCAAATCAGCAAATCCAGAACCTGTCGTTCAATCGATTTTATTCTCAAAGACAAAGATAATAAAACACGAAATGAAATAACGTGTATCTCACGTCGATCTTCATGAGACGTGAAACATTGATTTTCAATTTAGCTATTAGCCCACTCGGATGTTAGCTACTGGAATCTGATAAAAAAAACCACTCTGTTACAATGAGAAATTCCATTAGACGGTACTGGCTTAATGATACCAGTATTTTAAGGAAAATCCGGAGATAAACTAGTATTTTTTATTAGAAAAGAAACATCGATAAAATAGGATAAGATTGTAGCGATAATATCACTATTCCATGTCCTGTGAACTCCCAATTGTACGGTCCCAAACTAAGCAACGCCGGTATTATGGCTACCATACCGTACCGTACCGTATAGATCGAACCCCCAATACCCTCCCTACCCAATGCCTGTTGGTAGCCATCAGGCCGATACTGCCTCTAATATACTATATGAGATCAAATTGGGGTTCTGAATCCCAAACTAATTTACAATATAATATAATAGTACTACAATATGTTTTATTGTGTAAATTCTAGAAATTGCTTGCCATTTTTAAATAATTATGTTAAATCAATAAGACTCACTACCAACTTTTAGAAATATAAACATTTAACAGATGACCTATCACACATCTGAGAAAGCCTAGGATGCGAATATAGTACGCGAATGTAGTACTGTGATGTAGAAAATTCCTTGATCAATGATTCCAACTAATGATCATGATACTCCTTACTTTATCATTATGTTCAAATGTTCTGTTCAAACACTCTAAAATTACACCGTCTTGGGTACCACAAAGATTTTTCTAGAAATTGGTCAATAAGTTACGTTTAACGTCGGTCCCGGTTGATTTATATCTGGCTAACTGAAACACTGAAAATTGCTCCACACAAGAGAGTGAAAAATATCCAAGTAAGCACAACATTTTTATTTCGTGCAGCCATCTCTAAAGCCGTGTGAGCTACGATGACCGCCATCCACCGATTGAATATAAAGAAAAGAAAAAAGTCTTCTGTAGGTGCTACAGAAGACTTTTTTATTACCTAATTGAACCAGACATACTTTACGACCATCTAGTTACTACTTAGATAGATTATTTTTTGCTTATTGATTTTTTATATTTACGCGAATACTACACATTCAAATAAAACTATTTTTTAAGGATTTTATCGCGTTTATTTTTCGTTTTTACGTTCCCGACGTTACGTACGTTATTTTTTGCTTTTTAGCCTGGGACTGATCGCTCAAATATCAAGATTTATAATGTTAAAGTGTAGCGTGTGTGCGCCTCGCATGGCAACACACTGGAGCTTACTTTTTTATTTTTTTTGTAAAAATAATGGTTTTAAAAAAAAATTCAAGCCCGCTGAGTTTCAAGCCGGGTCTTCTCAGTTGAGGTCGCGTTACGATCTGGTTGTAGAGTTAAGAAAAAAAATATGTTAATGACAATTTTTGAGTGCCCCCGTAGGCCTATACGAAATAAATGATTTGACTTAGACTTAATATTATATCAACGACTTAATTAAATAACCAGTTACAAAATCAGATGTTTTTTTAAATGTTGAAAAAGATCTTTTTATAATTTTCCTCGGTCTGAGTGTTACTGGGATCACCCCTATTCCATCGTTTGGTAGCTATGTATGTTTTGGGGTCGAGTCACCTTCGTCCGTAGGAGAATTAAGTACCCTCGAGATACCTTACACGTGACCCTGGGTGGTGCCAACCAGGTGACAACTCTACTGGTGGTAGGCTTCGGCCGTGGCTAGTCAACACCCACTGAACAAAGCCATGTCGCCAAGCGGCCTAGCCGTGTTCCGGCATGATGTTCAGTGTTGCCATTCATGGATGGCGGGTCAGACCAGTTGCGCTGCATGTGCCTAGTGAATGTAGCGTCTCTGTCTACTGCCGCCATCCTACCTAGGCAAGTATGCTCCATCGTAGATCTCATCGTCACTTACCATCAGGTGAGATTGAGATCAAATACTTGCCTATAAGGTAATAAAAAAAAAAATAAAAAAAAATAACACAATTTCTTATTTTTGGGAATATATTATAGATTTGACAACAATGAGGTAGCAATGGTGTTTACCTTTAATTGGTATTTTTTCCTATTAATAAGTATCTAATAGTTTTTAACCGACTTCAACAAGGAGGAGGTTCTCAATTCGGTTGTAATTTTTTTTTGACTTCGCATTCGTTAAATATTTGATTAAGTTAGCCAAGGTACATTTCAAGATAAGATTATTTTTTGCTTTTTATTTTTTTGAAGACGGTTTTTATTTGGTAAAAAGTTTTTTTTATTGTTCTTTCATATAAATATCTTTGTATATACCTATTGTACATAATTTATAGTTTATAAATATTAACATTATTCTGTGACATTATTACACACCATGAGTCATATACTGTAACAGCCGTTGGTAAAGAATAATAAACCTAATTGTTAACATAAAAAAACTCTTGTCCCGCGACATTAATAAAAAATCTATGTAATAAGACTTCATTATCACAGGTCCTTATTATATATACCTTTGAAGTCTGAAACTCTTATATAAATCCGAATCGGAAACGAAAGCAATCAAAATATTTTTTCAGTTCGGTGACAACTTTGGCATGTAAAAAGCACCGCACACAAATACAATAGCACAGTGTAATAGTTCCTTTTGTAGGAAAAATTGTGACAATTTCTCAACACAATAATAGATTGCCGGCGCAAACGGTGCCGCGATAGAAATTCAATCATTCAAAATGGAAATAGAATAACGCTGTGCCCCTATTTCCATGCTTTTATTTATTACACTTCGGTAATTTGTTAACCAAAAATCTTTTGACTCCCCAAGCATTGTGCTCCGTTGTATATACATAGCCTGCTTAAATACATTAGACTAGACCAACACACCGAATGACATTGAGTAGGTATGTACACATAGGTATGTATATATGAACATAAATTAGTGGACTTTGTTTAAGACTTAAAATAAGTATTACAAATCTCGGTGTTGAGCGCGCTCGAACGTATTGAATTTTGAATTTACATTGCAGTTTTAGTTCTAAGCTAGTAATTTTTTTTTCATAAAAGAATAACGTCGCGATAGACTTCTATTATTACTTCATGCTCAAATCAATTTAAAAATACTGAAAATACGAAGAAGTTTTTTTTACGTTCATGAAAAATTTTGTCCTAGAAATAAAACTGAAAAACATTCGTATTATACATGTAAAGATCGGCGAGAAATTTAAAATGTGTCTATGTATACTGACACACCATGTATACTGAGTTCGCCCTCAATCCATTACACTACCACTACCCGTAATACAAGCGTTGCTTAGTGTAGGACCGTATAGTTGGTGTGTTCGTCTAGCGATATTATTATTATTATTATACTAGTATTAGTAGAATCCACATACCATAAGGCATATTTCCGCATATCAATCATAACAGCAACTC
This sequence comes from Pheosia gnoma, assembly GCA_905404115.1. Taxonomy (NCBI): domain Eukaryota; kingdom Metazoa; phylum Arthropoda; class Insecta; order Lepidoptera; family Notodontidae; genus Pheosia; species Pheosia gnoma. Next base: position 2,782,995 of record FR989916.1, read on the forward strand.
ACGAATTTGATATTAATTACCAAGAAACGAAAACACCGCGTTCCCATCGCGATCATTTCCATTGCGTTACAAATGTTCTTTGTTGATGTGACACAATGGATGTAATTATGTCGGAAGGAGTGAATTTTTAGGGGTGATTTGTCACACGAAACATCAAATTAATTTAATACTTAATAACTTTGGGGATAAAGTGATAGGGGAGTTGTTAAAATGCCCGCCTTGGTAACGAGAGTTGCAGATTCAAGCACCGGCTCGCACCTCTGGGTTTCAGCATTGTGAGGAAACCTGAATAACGGAGAGAACCCCTGGAAAGTCGTGTGAAGTCCACCAACCTGTACTCGGCCAGCGAGGTGGACTGTGGCCTACTCCCCCTCGCAATGATGGGAGGCCCGTGCCCAACATTGAGACATTAAAAGCGCTGGTTTTTTCATCTTCTTTCTTTACCAAATGAAATGCGATGAAGTAACATGGATATGAATATGGCCTCACCCATAACTCAGTGGGTATTTTGCCATTGTTTATTTCTATTCATATATTTTCATAAATTTTCTTGTCTTGTAATTTCTCCTTCTTTTTTATGCTGGCAATTGACTACAAAATAGTGTAATTTTTGCCAGTGTCAAGTAAAATGTTTCTTTGGTATTTTAAATATAAGTACCCCTGATGATAATAATGATGTTGATGACGATGATATGACGATAAAAACAATTTTCAGAAAATAAAGCAAAATTGATAACTTCACTGTTCAACTTTCCGCCAAAAAGTCGTCTTGTCATTTATTATTTTGCAAAATAAGATCACGGTAGACCATATTACCAAATACATAGATACTAAATATTCAGCAACAGCTTCTGTAAATCAATGCCTCTGGATCTGCCGAAGGCTCCCGTTTCACGTTTGCACTTCGAAATAGCAGCGTGCAACACCTAAGCCGTTTCCAATGGTAGTCCAAAGCCTAGGCTTTGTGAGATCTCGTGATTGAGATAAGACGGGCGTTCCGATAAGACCTCGGTAAATCCTACTTAGCAAAACTTCAGCGGGCTGGTGACTAGTTTCAGGGAATACAGGGTACATTATATACGACTTACCTAACGTCCTGACTTATACTAAAGAGTAATACAGCAAGCATAAAGAATTATGTATGTACAAGATAGAGATATAATTCAAATAAGTTATCGGGAATTGGGATAATTTTTTCAGAAGCTTCTGCCCGTGCAATAAGCGATTTAGCCCTACAGCTCGACCCCAATAGTGATATAGTAATATATATTTTTTTAATTAACTTTATTTGTTGCTCTGCAGGGAGCTTTGAATCGCTGAGGTGTAAAAAAAAATTTCCACATGTGATTTTTTAGGATGAGTACTTTAAAGCCTGGGTTTGCGTAGCCCGCGATTTGAGTAATAATAATATTGTAATCATATCCCTGTACTTCTAATCGTATACGCTGTCTAATAGTAAAAACGCTGTTGAAATTGATTCAGTACTTTTTAGGTGATACTCGAACAAACTGACAAAAAATCCAGCTTGCGGACTAGAAAAGTCCAAATGGTCTATTGGCATTTTTTAAATTACCTATATTAAATGTAAAGACAGCCCAGTGAAAGTTCAATAACTGTTCGGAATAGCATATATTTCAAATTATTTTCGTAAATTGGCATAATATTTATACCTCAAAGGCACATGTTTAATTATCCCAATATAACGTTAGAACGTATGTCGAAATGAACAGGAACGATATTATGTATTACTAAGTTACTCATGGCTTCCGTTGTTTTATTTATTGACTGTCTTTGAGGTGATATCGGAATTAAAATCAATGAAATAATAATATTTAAATGATTTGAAATTAAGAAAACAACAAAATCAAATGTATTAAAATTTTCGGATATGAAACATATCTCAGCTGCCAATGAAAAGGGATTAATAAAACTTAACATTCATCCTCATATTTATAAACGTTTTAATCAATTAACTTCACAAAGTTATTGTCTACAAAAAGGGCATACCATTGTTATTGGACTAAGCAAGTGGCTTATTTTTTGTCATAATTACCAACGTCGTAAATCTAAATATTTTATTGATTATTAAAAAACGTTAAATAATCTGTAATATTATACAAAAAAAATCTACAAATATAATTCTAAGCGATCCGAATCAACACCAGTTTTATTCAATTTACAATAGCATTACAAAGCCATTTTGAATTAAATATATATTTATAATTGTACTTAATTTAAACAATATTTCTACAATCGATAATTTACTATTAAACATGATTTATTTACCTGCAAAAAGCAGGTGCGCTCCGAGCTACCAAAACTTCGCTGTAACTATAAAAAAAGTTTGATATACCACTGGACTTTACTTAGTCGTACTATAGACACTGCGGGGGTTTCGCACCTAGCTCACAGACACAACAATATATTAATTATTTAGTATGTTCTCTTGAGTATTAAAAAAAATATATTTTTGAATTTAGAATGGACTGGTTTTTTTTCGAACTTGAACTTTCGTCGCACTCAACTAGTGGGCGATCCGCTCGGCGCCCTACAGTCTACTGCCGTTGGGCGGGCGGTTTCAGCCCTCTAGTTAAGGCGGCAAAGTTTAAGCTGCAATAGAGGCAAGTCTGTATACTGTGGAGTTAATTAATCGCAGTTTTGGGTTAATTATTATTGTTTAGAAAGTGATAGTGATGGAGTAGTTTTGTAACGCCAGTTAGGATTATCGCAATTTAGGGTCATATTTAGCAAACACAAACTATAGATAGTAGATTATAGGAATGAAGTAGGCCAAGTTGGTATAGTACGTTAGTCACTCGTGACTTCGTACGTATAGATTTTTTTTATCTGCCCAGGGTTTACCTAACCATACCTGTTGTAAAATATAATTACGTCTTATAAGCTATTATCGTGGCAAGTTGCTTAAAATTTGCCCAGTCGATTTTGAGATTATTTTTCGGCGACCCCGAAGAAAGCCATCTGTATTCTGGGGTGAAAATAATCCCGTGTATTTACCTTTTTATTAGCTATCTCCGTGTCACCTTACATTGAAGTAAGTCTTGTACTTATCCAGATATCAAGAACAGACAGACTAAAATTGTGGATTTGTCTTCTGCATAAAAAATAAAGTCCCGCCATATTTTCTAATATTAAATGTTCCGACTGAACGATTAGGGATGGGAATATAAAAATATCTTATGTTTGTAACAGAATAATTAATACCTGAGTAGTAAAATGTAATAAAAAAAATTAAAGATAATTAGACAGGCCATTCAACGATATATTGATAATCATAAATAATGCGCGTTCGTAACTTTTTACAAACATTATCTTACTTGACACTGGCAAAATACACAAGCGTGTGGTGCCAAAAATAAAAAAAAATCTTTTCACTCGCTTATGTCATTTTTAAGCTTGATTTATGTATGAAAATTATACCACGTTATTAAACACTGTGATGAACACAATTTTAATTAAAAGTGGTTTCATTCAACAAATGAATACCCTTCGCAATTAGTAATAAAATATTAGGCAGCTAGATATTTAATTTAATTTACACAATGTATGTAATTAAAGCATAAATCAAGGATCGAATACCCGGCGATAAAAGAAAAAATATGTTAAATATTAGAAGCGAATTGCTTACTTAGCGAATTTATGAGACACATGTAACAGATATTTTATGTCAGGTGAGTTAATAACTGTAACTGTAACTGAATAATATTTTACAGCAGGTTTTACCTAACTCACTAAGCCTTGTTTTCGTCCAATTTTCTATCCAGATTCCATCCATGATCGTAGACTTCGAAAGTTTCAATCATTATTGATCATATCAATTATACATAGTTATTTGACACAATAATATCCCCCATAAAAGGCACGAAGGAGAACATAATTACTGATACTTATTAATTAAACCAATTTCAAACGGCGCCAAGTTACTTTAACATGTGATTGATTGGGCCAATTTGAACTACATATTTAAATTATCAATGAAACTATTATTATCTCTACTGTTTTCTTATATTTACGCGAATACTACACACACACACACACACACACACACACACATTAAAACTAAACTTATTTTAAAGATTTTATCGCGTTTATTTCGGGTACGTTGGGAACGTAAAAACAGAAAATAAACGTGATAAAATCTGTAAAATAAGTTTTATTTCAATATTGTAAGTGTGTGTTAGTATTGAAAGTGGAATACAAAAACTGACCGAAGCTGTTTGCCAAAGAAACAAGATTTCAACGACAAGGAGTGTAGTTGTAAATCTCTACGGACGATATTAGACTCGTCTATCAGTGAAATAAAACTAATTTTAAGGATTTTATCGCGTTTATTTTATGTGTTTTACATTCCTAATGTTTGGGTTTCTCTTGAAATTAGTTTTGTTACAATGTGTAGTGTTGGCGTAAATATAAGAAATTCGTATATCAGTTTTAAGGAATCACTGAAAAGGGAATGCATTTTTGCTTTCTGTGTATAAACCCAGCATTAGCATATGGTGTGGAAACGCTCTTAATCATACAGAGCCAAGTCCTGACTCAAACTTTACCGAACACGTTTGGGTGGCAACCGTTATCGCGCTCGCTCACTTCGCGAGAACAAAGTTTTCGTACGACAGAACTGGCAAGTCGAGGTGAACTTGGAATGCAATTTACTTGTGTCGAATTATGAACTGTTTGCAGAAGTCCAGAGCTTGTCGGGGTTCCAACGAAATTATTATAATATTATTATTCTCTCTCTTTACACGGGCTATACCCGGATTTTTGGAAAGCTTGCGTGGGGACATGGGTCCAACACGTAGAGGCCCTTTTTGAGAATTTTAATGTTATGTTACCTGCTGGGGTCAATTGCTGAAAATGATAGCATAAACAGCGAATTGGCTTCAGCAGGCGGAGGAACTATTGCAGGAATATGGAATGATAATTGAGTCCATGGATTGATTTCTACCAACTTGGTTATCAGTGAATAATAATACCACCCTAAGGGTAGTTAAGGGCTGCAACTTAGGCATTTCGAAGGAGATGGGTCTCGTCAGCACAGCCACAAGATGGGCATTGGAGTCTTTATTTGGCTGGCAAACAAGTGCTTGTGAATAAGTCAATCTTCAGAAATTGCTGATCAAAGGCTAAAATGAAAAAGCTCTTAAAGTAGTTGTTTTGCTGCATCGCTGAAACTCAGGTTGTCTGACGTCATCGACCCTTCATCGGCTTCCACGCTCAGCCCTAATGCGTGTTTATTAATAGTCAGGAAATGGTTTAAAATTGAAGTGATAGCGATTTTAAATTAACTCCCCTTTTTTATTTTTATTGGCAAAAAAAGAACGTCGTCTTTTTCCCTGGCCTCATTGGTGTGACTAGAATATGTTTGAAATCAATTGTCATGCGCCAAGGAGTTATTTGGTATAATTCAGAACACCTCTGGACTCAGTTCGCAGCTTACATGTAGCAGACATTCCAATACTTATGAATGTGGTTTCAAGAAACTAATTTTAATTCTACAGCATGCGCTAACTACAAAGCGATTAAAACGTGATTTAAGCTAACTCTATCATATATCCCGGTATACAGGCTTACGACTAGTTTACAAAGCGCCCGCAAAATATTTTATGTACCGACGCTATACTCGCACCTATGGAACGCTTGCGTGGAGACATTGGGACCCACTGGGTCATTTATAACCGACTTCAAAAAGGAGGTTGTCAATTTGGTTGTTTTTTTATTATTATGTAAGGCCTGTACAGATATAGTACTGAAAATGATGAATATAAACAGAGAATTAACCTTAGGTACTAATTATGGTCAAATTTATGGCCAGATAAATTAGCCAAATTGTGGACAGATAATTGTTTGAAGCATGTATGAACTGTAGAGACATGGTTATTAGATATTGGAGTTTTTTGGTCTCAGTGGTATTAAAATACGGCTCGTTTAATCACTTTGCTTTTATTAACACAAACATAGGTTTACTACATAAGTCACATAATACTAACGAGGTACATAGTTTTTAGGATCACACATAAATTCATAAAATCACATAACTCATATAAACATAATAATTAACACCAGTTTTTGTATTCTCCCGATTTGTGTGTTGCCACATCTCTATTTCACTTTCTACCTAAATACAAATGTTGCCACACCAAATAAATGGTGGCGGACAGGGCGCTACGAGATAAAATTTAGATACCTCCTATATTATAATTAGAGTCATCCGCTCATGAATTGACTCTATATAACCTCTTTGACGAAGGCATTAGACGATGATTTGTGAAAACGGCCACATTAAGCCCCTGTTTATTTTCAGTGGCGTACCTACATTACCTGGCTATTCAAATATGTAGAGCTAAGATGTTTTCTTAAATCATACTCTATCTATAGTATTCAACACTTACTAGATGTGATCGTTCAAAGGATTTGAGGAGTGTGCTTTTTCATCTGAAAAAAAAACACGTCTGGTTAATTGATTCCAAGTATTATGTTAATTGATTTCTTATATTTACGCGAATACTACACATTGAAATAAAACTACGTACTACGTATGACGGGAACGTAAAAAACGGAACGTAAAATTAGTTTTATTTCAATAGTATGGTAATAGTTATGAGGATTTGAAATGTCATTACTGTGAATAGGTTGTAGCTTAGTTGGTGAAAACTAACTAACAAACAGATATTCGGACAATTGTCTTACCCGTAGTCTACTGGTAGTCCCACTAGTGCGGTCTTGAAAGGCAGATAGCGATCGCTATTTGTCATTTAAAAAATCAGTCAAGTCAAAATAGACTAGAAACTGACTCCAAGGCCAGAAAAGAAAAGCAATACAATGGTTTCGATCTATACGGCTTACCATACGTACGAGTATGGTAACCCTTTCAAACAAAAGTAATGTATTTGCATACATATAATTACGACCTTAATCCTTAAAGTATATGGTTGAATTCGAACAGTTGGACAGATGGTGCGCCTATCGCCACAAATGTGGTCTCAATTTGATGGTTTAAGGTGTTAAATTTTTCGCATTTCGACATCCTCCTATAATAAGCGGTACCACGTGGAGTTCATATAAAAATACAATAGAAATTAAATCACCTAATATTCGGCCACCGAGAAAATGCGTTCGTTACAGGTCGTGTTTTATCGTATTTCTTTCGCACGATGATGATATGATAGTATTTTTATCGTTTATCGCGGACACAAAATGTTATATATTGATTTCTTATATTTACGCGAATACTACATATTGAAATAAAACTTATTTTAAGTACACCTCAGTGCTCCCGTGATCATGGTTGCTGTAAAGCAGCCGAAACGTTGGGAACGTAAAAATATATAGTAAATGCAATAAAATCCTTAAAATTAGTTTTATTTCAACCAAATTTAATTTAAAAAATCAGAATCAAAATTATTTTTATTCATGTAACCCGTTAAGTATAGTAATTATGAATCGTCAAAATTGTTACAAAATGCTAAGCTACAACTTTACCACCTATTCGGAATGCCGTGCCTATGAAGAAGAACGGGCAAAAAACTCCATGGTTAATCTTTTTAAAAAGATCCGTTACATTTTTGAGCAGTACATTGTTATGGGTATGTGAGAACAATGTAAGAACGGCTAGGTAGACTTTAGTAGCTGGTATTATTATGTTTACCTATAGGCGAGCTAAATATGGAACGATCACATAATATAACAACACAACAAACTGCACCAGACTCTAGAATTTAAATTTATAAGTCGCAAATATTCTGTGCATTGTAGACTTTGACATGTTGCACACCGCAAACAGCTAAAGTTATTATATTTTCTGTGAAGTTTGGATATTAGTCGAGAAATAAGAGGGTTTGTTTTAAAGTCCCTGTCTGGTTTTATAGTCTATTATAATAGAGGGGTGATGGATGCCTAATCAACTTACGACATAATATATGAGGCGGGCCCAGTCCCAATTAAAAAAAAAACCATGCAATGAGCTGAGAGCGATCCTAGTATATGATAACTTAGAAGTGAAAATCTAATTAATTATTTCGTATAGACCAACGGGGGCATTTAAAAATTGTGATTTGTTTGTTTTTTTTCTTAACTCTACAACTGGATCAGAACGCGCCCTCAACTGAAAAGGTCCCACAAGAAACTCAGCGGGCTTGTCTTTTTATTATAGTTTTTTTTTTAAATCGCCATTTATGGTACAACAGTTTATTATTATTTTTTAGCTCCCGTGTGCTGCCTATTTAGGTAGATATTAAACATTCATGATTTTGGTCGTCGTGCTCATCAAACGAAGTTTGGCTTTACCGGAATTCGAACCCAGGATCTTCGATATATTAGCGCAGTTGGTAGTGATCCTGTTTTCTGCGCCGAGGGTCCCGGGTTCAAATCCTGGTAGGGACAAGCTTTGTGTGATAAGCATGAATGTTTGTATCCGAGTCATGGATGTTACTGATACTATGATGTATACTGAGTTCGCCCTCAGTCTATTGTACGGTACCTATAATACAAGCGTTGCTTAGTGTGGGACCGTACAGTTAGTGTGTTCGTTTGGCGATACTATTATTACTTATGACGATACCGTATTATGGCCATCGAGAAGACCTTTTCAGTGAACCAAAATGACAAAAAGTATTACAATAAATCACCAATTTCAATTCAAACATTATTAAAATCAAAACGAATGAAACTAAGGCGACGTCAAAACAAATAAAATACAATTATTAGCTAAAGCTCGTGCAAACATTTTCTCAAAAGGAAAATATTTGATAATGAAATTCAATATTAACTCCGCCATTACTGAATTACCATTAAAACGTTTAGTGTGTATTTTCATAATTTTTATTAACATCGTTATAACGTTACGAGGGCACCAATTTGTTTGAGGAGACCGTGGAATTAATTATAACAAAGCCAGTTCAATCAATCCAATGGTCAAGGAATATACCGGCTTTTTCCACATTTCGGTGGAGCCTTACCCTCAAATTAGCAGTGATAGCCAAGTTGGTAGAACGCTTGCCTCGGTAACGAGGATCGCAGATTCAAACCCCAGCTCGCACCTCTGGAATTTCTGGATACAGGGGGATTCAGAAGTGGTATACTAACCCTAAAAACCTGCGCTTCTTTAGCGCGATTGTAATTATTATATGAAGTCTGAATTTAAAATTATTAAGTTTTAAAAAGACTATTCCCAATAGTTCGCTCTATTGGGAATTGTTTTTTATTGTGATATTTTGAGAGTTTTTTTTTGTTTTTTTTTAAATATCGTAATTTTTACATAATGATTACAAATGCGCTAGAGAAGTGCACATTTAAAGGTTGTATATGTAGTATACCCTCTCTGAATCACGGTATACAACTATACACCAATATTATTGCAATTAGCTAACCAGTTAATTAATAGAGTAAATAAAGTACCCAAGTTAATCAAAATAATCGTCCCCGAAGCGTTGGGCGCCTTGACCCAAATCCTTGTAGCTATTAGTGGCTATCAGTGTCTGTAACAGAATGTGACCAGCGGGAGTAGACTTTTCAGAATGTGTGTGTACACATTACAAATGACCTGTCCGACTCCCGACAGAGGAGGAAAGAGAGAACAACACACACAGACACACACAAAGACACATCTGTCAACTGATAATTAAAAAAAAGGATGTTTTCTATAGCTCCGTCCTACTTCATCGGGCGTCTACTAACACAATCGAGTCATAATCGAATTGCAATCGCATCATAAAGGACATAATTTTTAATCGGGGGTAACACCGCGGGGCGCAGCTAGTATATATACGTCTGAACATTTCAGCAAAATAACCCGTTTAGCATAGTTGGTAATGCTTTCTGTACCGAGTGTCCCAGGGTTGACTTCCGATACGGGCAAACGGTGATGAGTATGAGTGTTTGTACCCAGATCATGGAGGCTTAACTATTTAGCGGAAAACGGAATATCTTCCAGCCAGGCGGCCGCTATGTCCCGATGGTTATTGTCGGGATCTAGTATCCGAAACTCTTATAGCGCGATTCAGGATTGTGATGAGAATTGTCTATTGTTCTGAATGCGTCTGCAGCGCCATTTGTGTAGCTTGTGGTGCGGCTGAAGTGGTCGCTACAGCTACAAAAGTAATTATATACTCAGATTTCCCCCAGTACGCAGTACGTTACATATAATTACAATTGTCGCTTAGGATATCCTAGTTAGTGTGTTCGTCTGGCAATTATTAAAAATAAACATAGCGTAGTCTGTACGTACCCAGGATCATCTGACGCATTTTATCTCGACATTCGGCCCACGTCCGAGCGGGTCGTCCGCGGATATAAATCTACAACATTAATATACGGTACAACATTCGAGCGTTTGGAATGGGACGCGCTCTTTTGACGAAAAAGTTAATTGCAGGAATTTAACTTCGTTTACTGGGTTTTCGGAATGTTTTTTTTTGTTCGTCATAGAATGTGAAGCTAGGAAATAAACTACGTTACTAGCTGACATACATACATACATATTATTGTGTCCACCAACCCGCACTAGGCCAGCGTGGTGGACTTTGGCCTAGTCCCCGTCGCATTGAGGGGAGGCCCGTGCCCAACAGTGGGACATAAAAAAGGGTTGGTATTATATTATTATATATATTTCGCCTGTTTACTTGCCGAAACGACGGGAACGTAAAAACATAAAATAAACGCAATAAAATCCGGAAGATTAGATTTATTTCAATGTCGTTGTCAACATACTAAAATTATCTGTATGGTATCGCTAATTAAAACTTTGGTTTCATTATCCAGAAAAAGCTAAATAAACATTTAAACAATAGCTATTGTGAAAAGGTGTTTATTTTATCCACTCCAAATATCTGTTTTCGTTATTAATAATGATCAATAATAAGGTTTGATCTACAATGTCATTAAATATAACATCAATAATAAAGCTTTTATTATTTGATTACCGTCCAATATGACCTGCAATTATATTTAACTCTTAATAATAACTATTGTGCAAAATTGCCACACTTATTGCTTTAGCTTTATAAATATAAATCAGTACGTTTGAACGACGGTCAATAATAAAATAATTTATTCAGAATTCCTTAGGGATAACATGATAAATGGGTACAATGTTTTACTTAGGTATAGTTTTTTTACGCATGTGCGTAAACTAGGATAACCTGTCTTTCAAGCGAGAACCGCAAGTTTATCTAAAATAACCATAGTAGCTAACTATTACATTACAATGTATTTATACTAATTTTCAGTTGGTAGAATAAGTATTAATTAATAATAATAGGTAAAAGGACCAATTCCTCAGTACGGAATAAGTAAGTATAAATCTTAGTTTATTGACTTATTTAAATGTGATAAGTATGTGAGACGCCATGATAAACTAATCATATAGATATAAACTATATTAAGCAATATATACTTACGGTTCAAAACTCAAGGTTTTTCCTTTATTAACAGCAGGAGTTCCCAAACTTATTTTGTCTACTGCCCACTTTGAGAATGAATATTTTTTTTGCGCCCCCATTTTTTTAACCTACTTAAAAACCACATATAACTTCAAATTAAATTAATTATTGTAAGCCTCTACACAACCCATTTTTTTTCTGGGTCTCTTACCGCCCCCCTTTAGGCCTGCAGCGGCCCCACAAAGGGGCGTTATCGCCCACTTTGGGATAGGCTGATTTACAGGTAGTAGTTATATTAGGATTTATACCTTAAGACATCGAACCAGTTATCCAACTAAAACCCAATCTGAAACACAGATCTAATGGCAGTTTAATAACATTTATCGATTTAAATTCTTGAGAAATATCTGAGTTTAATTTCTACACCAATTTGAGCAATCGCTCCGATAAGTAAGATAAAAGTTTGTGTTAGATAACGGTTGGGAGTGAATGATTGTTCGTAACTTTGTATTATGGGTACTTGCGGGCGAGTCGTGCTAGACTGGTTTAAGAGCATATTCCATTCAGAAACTAGCAATATGTTAGCTAATTTGTAAATGGAACTAACATTATCAAATTTAAAAGATAAAGTAAACACAGGCACCAGTTAATAAGCTCAGCCCACAGTTGATAAGCAATGGCCTACATTTTGAACACCACTTCAGAATCGATTGTTGGTTTAGGATCCCTCAAGGGCTATTGTAGTTCCTGATTGAGATAATAGGGTGAGTTCCGAACTAATTACTTTGGAAGTTAGTTTTTGTAATGGTTACAATGGCATTTAGGTTAGTAGGATGCGGTGATTTGTTTTTGCTAGTTAGACCTCGATTTCAGCCCCATTTCCATAGGCAAATGTTTTAAACCTATTTTAGACTGACAATGTTATGTTATGTTATTCAGATTTCATGTTTTCATGCCATGTGTTTCAAGGCTTTTACCAATATCCTATCACGAAACAAAAGGAATCATAAATATTTTTAGGCTTACCTGGACATACAAACACACACCCACTGGTTTTGGGTCGGGCTTACTGACCTTGGTGCCACGGGATCTGCATCTTGATGAAGAGTATGGGACTATGGGTTTAAAAAATACATCCTTTAATAGAAATAACAAAAAAGCAAACAAAATCGGCCTAGAAACAATTCTCTACGAATTCACTATTTTATTGCAATAAAAAAAATGTGTAAACCATTATAGTTACGTCAGATAAAAACATGCAATATCAACAGAATTATTTCAACGCAAATAAACGCGAGTCTTAAACATTTAACAAATACGCGGAGAGAGATCCGACCAAGGGAACCGCGTGCATTTTAATACAAAAATGTAAGGAATAGTGTTGAATAAACTCCCACATACCATGATGACTTAATTTAAATAAGATTTGAAGAAGAGGATTAATTTAAGCCAAGCCATGCCAAAGTCGATACCTATAATTAATGTGTTATGTTGTAAAATCAAGATGGACAGGAGAGGAGTGAAGGAGAGACGAAAAGCACAAGCAACACACAACCACCAGAGGCTTTCTCACTCGGCACGTATTTCTAGTACAACATTGTTAAACAAAAGCAGACCTTAAACTCAGCAAATTAAGTATAATGTCGAACGAAACACTATGATCATTTCATTTAAATCCGCGTCAGTTTTGACAATTCCATTTTTAAAGTCCCGAACCCTAAAACGTGTTTTCAGCCTTTTTCAAATATTTGTTCAATTTACATTCCATTACGCAGAGCTCGGGGCGCGGTGGAGACTAAATAATTCTACTTGCAGACCCATCTTAGATATCTATTAAACCTCGTGTTATTTTAAATGTTCAATGTTTATTAGCACTTGCTGTTGTCTATTTAGATGTGGTGATAGCGTGAGTTTCAATTATCTTACTAAATACAGTATTGTGTCTAAGAATATTATAGTGTTCGAAAGGTTGCGTTGATAGGTTTATCTCTATATATATACAATTCTCGTGTCACAATGTTAGTTACCATATTCCTCTGAAACGGCTTGACCGATTTTTATGAAATTATATATGCATATTCAGTAGGTCTGAGAATCGGCTACTATCTATTTTTCATACCCCTAAGTGATAAGGGTTGTCCACACCTAAAAATTTTTTTATTGGACAATTTTTTTTTTACATACACACAACCCTAAATTTTCACCCTTCTATCACCAACCCCTATTTTTTAATAGTCCTTTTAGTAATCAGAAAGCGCGAGCGGGCTATTGCTAACGGTTGTGACTGTTAAATACCACGCGGACGAAGTCGCGGGTAACAGCTAGTATTCATATAGATATAGTCTTCATGACCGAAAATTATACTCATACAACAGTAATATACTTACGCGTCCTCCTACTACATTAGGACCAACCAATACATGCTATTGGCAATATGCTATGTCATATTTAAAAATAAAAACGCATCAACGCAACTTTTTAGTTGAAAGCGCTTCTTACGCAATGGATGACTCTCATAAAACATGTAACAAGCTGATTAAAAATATGTATAACATGAAATACGTATTTTAGAGGACATTTATAAGCTATTCCTGTAAAGCAACATTGCCTTCGTATACCTTATGAATCGGAATCGGCTCCCTGATTACGCAACTTGCAATATTTGCTTTCAAATCGCTAATTGGTATACCGTAGCGCTGCGATTTCATACAAAGTTGCGATTTGAAAGCAAATATTGCGCGATTATTGATGTTGCTTTGATATCGCTCATGGCAAGGCAAGCGTTTATAGGAGTACAACAATAAAAAAGACTACTTTGTATTTAAATGTGTTTGCATCGTTTTAAAACTATAAAGTGAGTGTTGCCACTGAAAATCCTGGCCCAAACACAAACTGGGCGAGCGCCCGAAGCACCACAGCTTACAATGTCAATAGTCCCGCTCAAAATGCAGAATAGGGTTGCCACAAATAAAAAAACAAAACAAATTGAGCATTAAGCTCACTGCAGTTACAGTTTTTATTTTATAACCCTAGCATCATTCTCAAAGATCTCAAAAAATATTTCAGGTGGATAATCCCGATTAGAATACAAAAATGTATCTTGTAAGATAACCAAGAAAAATATGTTTTTAATAGTATAGTCATACCAAGTTCTAAAACGATCTGCTTAAATATGTCTAAAGAGACGTCATATCAAAGAGCGCTGTAAATCTTTGCACCGTTAAAAATCGTACCAGAGCTTTCATTCCAATTTCCCTTGCCAGGAATACTGCCAACCCTACAGTATTACTATATACTACACGTAAATGACACCAAACGCTTTTTAATATGAGACTGAGTAAATGACCGTCTCTCATTTCGTTTCAATATTGCAGTTGTGTTTTGTTCACAGTACAAAGTATATAAGGTTTAACAAAAATAGTGTAAAATAGTTTAAACAATGAATCAGTCAGATATATGGATCCCGTTGATACATAAAATCATTGTGTAATTGATGTTTGTTTTTTTTTAAAGCGCGGCGACCCAATAGCGTTTGGCCGTGCGCGCTCAGTACAGGGTGTAGTTCTTTTTAACCGACTTCAAAAAAAAGGAGGAGGTTCTCAATTCGGTTGTATTTTTTTTTTTTTTTTTTTTTTTTTTTTTATGTTTGTTACCTCAGATCTCCGTCATTTATGAACCGATTTGGAAAATTATTTTTTTATATGAAAGGATATGCTTACAGATTGGTCCCATTTTTTTCAAAAAATTGTTCTGATCATGGGATCCATGAGGAATTGAGAGGACTCCTCAAATTTTATAGGCAAACCTATAGCAATTTTGGTATTTTCATCAAGAAGTCAAGCATTTGCATTCAGAAAGTATCATTTGCTGAAGTGAAAGTGATGAAGAAGACCACAAATGCCCACCGGAACATGTCAGTGATACGTATTTCACGGGTTGCGCCAAGATAATCTCGATTATGATCGTTAAGCGACAATGAAAAAGCAAATTTAATGAAATGGTTCTGATGAATATGGTACCATCGAACTGATCTGATGATAAACCCAGGAGGAACCGGAACATTGTAATAAAACAATGTATCCAACCGTGTTTGGGCTTATTGAAATTGTTATGGGATGCACTTTGGCTATAAATAAATCTTTTTCGTGATGTTCCGATTTGATTATTCTTTTTTACAAAATAAGGTATACCTTTTTAAAATTCAGCGAGATTGATTCAGTGGTTTTTGTTTTATCTTGATTTCTTTGAATCTATGTTTTTCTCGCGATGATGTTATAATTGGTATACCTATTATCCAGTAAAAAAGATTGATATTACATTCTTTTTAGTGACAAATAATAGTAAATATATCCACTAAAAAGTGTAAAATAAAAAACTTTTTAACAAAATAAAAACCGTCTTCAAAAAACTAAAAAGCCAAAAATAATCTAATCTTGAAATCTACCTTGTCTAACTAAATCAAATATTTAACTAATCTGAAGTCGGTGCCAAATAAACTAACGATGAAGAATAACAAAAGTATACTCAGTAACGAGATGCGCGGACCAATTTGTAGGTATAGTCTTTGGCGCAGACCGGCAATATTCGACTCAGCTGTTTGTTTGGCACCGACTTCAGATTAGTTAAATATTTGATTTAGTTAGACAAGGTAGATTTCAAGATTAGATTATTTTTGGCTTTTTAGTTTTTTGAAGACGGTTTTTATTTTGTTAAAAAGTTTTTTATTAATGACTAATATTTAGATGTGTTTCTTTTGGAATAATATCTTTATAACCCGCTGCTAACCGTGTTGAAATATATTACACCTTATATGTAACGGTGACGGAAAAAATCGTGAGGAAACCTGCATGTCTGAGAGAACCCCTCGAAAGACGTGTGAAGTCCGCCAACCCGCACTGGACCAGCGTGGTGGACTATGGCCTAATCCCCCTCCCATTGATGGGAGGCCCGCGCCCAACAGTCGGACATTAAAAGGGCTGCTATCATTATTATATTATTTATTTATATGTAACCAGTGTTGTCCACAGTCTTCCATTGTGCCCAAACTTGTTACCGAAAATCTGGGGCTTGCACTTTCGCAATATTAAGACCAAGACGACAATATACTGTCATAGGATTCTGTTCTATTGAACTTTACTAAAAATAAACTGGTCTGACGTAACTCCTAAACACAATAATCATTAAGATTCGGTCTTGCAATAATAAAAAGTTTGTGTTCTTGCTGAGATTGTATTGTATATAACAAAAAATATACTTAAGTACTCCCAATTACAAGAATAAAATTTAAAAAAGTGAAGTCCAAACCAAGAATAATACTAATCATTCTCGAACGAATATCTCACAGTTTACTAATTTCCCTGAAGAATATAATTGCGGATTTATTACAGGTTCAAAATGACCGGCATCCGTTCTTGTATCCAAGTATATCTAGGGAGCTAGGGAGGGTGAAATGACACCCGCGGGACTGATCGATCAATTTGCTGTTGGATTTTGAACCTAGCGAGTTCCTGGCGGATTTGTTCAAGGAGTTTCGTACAGTCTTTAATAATCTACAGCACGAACCTATCCTCAATGCGAAGAGGATTGAAAGCATAGTTCACCACAACGGCCTAGTGCAGGTTGGTAGAATTAGTTGATTTTTCACGATGTTTCTTCACCGTTCAGCTAGTGAAACGGTTCATCAAGCTTTGTGAATATAAGTTTCACACGTGAAATCCAAACATTCTGAAGGTGCAGGATTCATCCATCGCCTGATTCATAATTGTTCGATAAGGAACCGAACGGATTCCGTTTGACTTTCCTCTAAACCCTACGAGTAGTCGCTAACGCCAAGGATACACGCTTACAATCTGCCAGTGTAATACATCTCCATTCTTCATTTTAATAAAAAAATAAATAAATATCGCCAGACGAACACACCAACTATACGGTCCCACACTAAGCACCGGTTGTACGAGTATTATGGGTACCGTACAACGGACTGAGGGCGTACTCAGTATATATTATTTATATAGATATTAAACAACCATGACTTGGGTACAAACTTTCGTGCTCATCACACAAAGTTCGTCCCTACCAGGATTCGAACCCGGGACCCTCGGCACGGAAAGCAGGGTTACTACCAACTGCGCTAATAAGGCCATCAAATACTAATATGGATTTAATATAATAATATTTTGCACTCGTCTGCGACCCCACTAGCAAAATTTTCTTTCAGCTTGTGTCAAATAGATTTCGTTAGATTTACCAATATTTCATTGATTTATCTTATACCCATTAATGTACACAATATGTACAACGACAATATACATTGAAATGAGAATAAAAAACTTACTGCGTAAAAAAGCTTAAAATATTTGGCCCATGCGGTAGCGTACCCAAGTTGCTGGCCGCATTTTCTCGCTGAATAGCCAAAGCTGCTCGCTGAGCGAGGGAATGCCCGGCTCTTGGGTTTCCAATTGTGTCGAGACGAGCAATATTTTTGATATACTTTTTATTTTATGTATATTTCATTTATATTTTGTAAAAGCTACAATGGAAAAAGCCAGTCAGTTAGACAATTTATAATTAGTATACTTAAGTCATTTAAATAATGAAACTCAAACTGTTCAATATAATCCCTTGTTAAAACATCTGGCCGTTTTAATAGTCATTAAAGTTGAAATAAATTATTATCAATATTATAACAGGCTTCGCAATATTGAATATTGAGAGAACTTAATAAAAAGAATATAGTGAGCGGGGCGCGTCAACAGCAAACATAATGAAGTTATTAAATTATTGAAATATATAATCAATTTCAGCGTCTGGTGCAGTGAGTTGGTATATAGCTGAAGTAAAAATAAGAAACTTTTAATCTAGTAAGAAAATATTCTGTAATCAGCTCTTTATTAATACCATTTAAATGAGGATCTTATCAATGATATCAATGTGAAATTTAGGCCATAGTCTGCCAAAATAATATTTTAAAACCGAAGCCCGCTGAGTTTCTCGCCGGATCTTCTTAGATGAGGTAGCGTTCCGATCCGGTTGTAAATATTAAGAAAAAAAAATATATGCCAGGCCTACGGCCTATACGAAATGAATGATTTGACTTTGACTCACTGGCACAATTAAAGTTGCCACACTTCGCACATATTTTAAGAACTTTTCAGTCGAAAATGCGATACCCATCTTAAAATTTCAGGTGTGCAAGCCCAAAGCTTTATCCTATTGTTTTCAAGATAAGACCCAGTTCAGCTTGGTTATATCTGCTAATAACAGTTAATAAAACAGGAATATTACATTTAAAGATGATAAATATAAGACGTACTGTAGTTCTAAAGTTCTCAGAGCGCTTGATACTTGATAAACTTGTTAGTGCGGATGCTGCACATTAAATTAAATCCCTTTCGGCGCATCTCCGTTGCGAGGGAATTCTTTTCGTACTTCATCTGGGAGTTTGTGCAGGGGAGTTTGTTGCAGAATATTTTTGCTAACTCATTCGAATAACTTTAACTTAATTGTAATGTAAATTGCTACGTCATCATAATTATGGTTTGTGTGTAATATTCAGTTTGTGCATTTTAGTCCTATTATCAATGAAAATTGATTTCAAGGGTTCGAGACCCACGGATGACGTCATAACATCCGCCATCTTGCGAACCAAAATCGCCGTGAGCGCCGCTGTCAAACGCAAAATTGACGTTTGTGTTGTTTTGGATTAGATTTTTTTTAAACATAGGTTGTCAAGCTAATATAGACGACGAGCTTAACAGGTAGAACGCATAATGTATTTAATGCTCACACCAGAGTAATACGGCAGGGACAGTTGGTGTCGAGACAATAAACGGTTTGTGTTTTTGAGGTTATGAATGAACACCGAGCGTTCCGAATCATTGTCAGAATTCAGCCGTCATAAGTGCGATTTACAAATCGGAACACAAAATATCAATGTGAACGCTTTCCGCGATATTAGCGCGTCTCGGAATGTAAACAATATCGAAGTTGAAATCGTAATGATCGTACGCGATTATTGGTAAATATGTCTGTTTCTTATATTTTGGCCGTTATTCTGTTTCTTGCCGTTTATATTACGTATGCGATTCCAAAATTCCGATTCGCTGTGCACAGTCTGCTAAAATAACATTGATTTATTCGTCGGAACCCAATAAAAATCCCCAATAATGGGTTCCGACTGTTAAAGTCGCTATTACTCTTGTTTTTTCTTTTCATATTTTTACGCAGTCGCATTTTTTAAAAATTTATTATTGAATTTTTGTAGCAACAAAATCACTGTGTCAAAATCAATACTTGTGACTTATATTTGTTAACCACACGGCTTTAGTTGTGGCACTCTATTCTGTGAATTGAACCCCAAGTGCAATTGAACGGTCATTAGATTAGTTTCTTTTTGCCCTAAGAAATTCAGGGTTCATTTAAAAACTCTTTGAGTTCATACCCGTTCACAGACCAATTAGACATATTCTTCAAGGTGAGTTTGAAAAAAAAAACATTTCTTTGACGCCGCAATTTAGATTTTTTGAAAACTCAATTAGTTATCTGTAAAACTCAGTTTAGAGGATTAACAAATAGCTAAAAAAATGTATAACCTTATAGTAATAATAAAAAAAATACACCTTATATAACTCATGAACGGGTGGGCCGATTTTTATGATCTTTGATTTTTTTGAATTAGTCTCCGCCCCGAATAACAGAATGACTATAATGAAACATGTAAAAAATTCACCAATTTCTCATACACTTGATTTATTAATTCGCCGGGAGAGCTAGTATATTATAAATATGACTTTATTGTCATGTATTGACCGTTTAAGTATACCTACCTAACTTTATTGTAATAATTTGGTGCTCCATTTTATATTGAAAGTTTTAATCCAATTTACTTCTGGCAAAATCTTTGTAACACCATGCATTGTAAACAGATTAAATACATCTGTAGGATAATTTGAACCAAACTGAAAAAAATACATCAATATTCTAATAACTTAGGTCCGCTTTTATAATCACTGCCACATTGCTGGCCGTATATTTTTATAGCCTATTTTATGTCGCACTCCTGGGCAAAGGCCTTCCCTTTACGACTCTACTTGTTCTTGTCTGCGGCTTGTTGTGGCCACGTTTTATCCGCACAGGTGAAAAAATCATCACACCATAAAGTAACAAAAATCACACTAATATTATAAATGTGAAAGTTTGGATGGATGGATGTTTGTTACTCAATCACGCCAGAACGGCTGAACGGATCTGGATGAAATTTGACACAGAGATAGATTATAGTCTGGAATAGCACATAGGCTACTTTTTATCTCGGTAAAAAGGACATACTTTTTAATCACGGGTAACACCGCGGGGCGCAGATAGTAATATATAAATTGTATGTATTTCTGCCGTTTGCCGTAGAGACGTTAGGTCCATAGGGTGTTAGGTCATAGCGCTGAAGAGTTTTTCACAGAATATCACCTAGGTTGAATGCCTCCACAGGTGACAGGAGCTGGCTCTTGATAATACAGCTAGGAAATGCAGCCATCCATTGCCGCAAAGCCGCAAAGCAAAACTGTTGTGCGCAGTGATAAAGTTATAAAACGTCTATAAATTGAGGGTAAATCTATAACAAAAGATTTTTGGCTATTTTGCAAACGATCCGAGTTGACTAAGAAGTGTAACGTGATTGGTCAACTGGGTCTCTGGTTCCATTAGTACTCGGTCCAAGTCGACTAAAAAGCCTCAAGTAAGTTTGATAAAATGGCAATTATTACAACGTAAAATTCATGCATTCATTCTTTGAACACATAATGCATTTATTGTTTACAATTTAAATATGTAATGAGCTTCGCTATTCTCAATTTTGAATAACGAAATTTGAATTTTAATGCGCGAATTTTGAGTAAAGCACGTATTTGGAATGAACATTTTACAGTTTTCTTAAACGGAGTGTCAAATAATGTGTGGCGCTTAGTTTTCATTGCGCTGTTTTCTATTAAGCCAAGTGTTCACTGACAAGCTCCATTTAGAATACACCTCAATTGCGCACCTGTGGTATGGCTCAAGTAATGTACTTATGGGCTTTATTTCATTAAAAGTCTTATTTATTTAATATTGAACATGGTTTAGCGCCATTTAGTGACGCTTATCCAACACATTCATATTTTTTTATTTACTAACTTTTTTTTTCAATATTTTTGTAATACAAAATACACATTAATTTATTAACTGTGGCATGGCGATTAAAAAAGTTATGTAAAACAGACAAGCCTGCTGAATTTATCGCCGGTATTATTTCGCGCGCATAAATTAAATGCAATTATATTTATTTATTATAATACCTTAAGTAAATTTACAATTTGTAAGTGCACCCTTATACGAAATGAATTATTTGACCCCTAACCCTTTGACTATCGTTTTTATTTTTCCCCCGCACTACCAAGCTCCCGCTACAATTTAACCGTGTAATGTAAGCATAATGTACCCGTGAAATGAGCCGTTACTAGCAGACGTAATATAAACTAACACGATGCTGTATTTCAAACACTATGTAATAGGTAATAAGTTACCAAATTTTGGCGAACTTAACGCATAAAGAAAATGTATATATATATATTAATTTTTTTTTTAAGTAAATTGTACCTTGTTTTAATAGTTATTCCGCTATTCAGGGTGGAGACAAATTCAAAAATCGAATATCGGAAAAATGGGCCCACCAGTTCTTGAGTCTTAAATGGTGTAACTTACACGGCTTTTATATATACTTAGATAGATAGATTATCATATACTTAGATATTATGCAGATTCAAACCCCGATTTCCACCTTTGAATGTACACTTAGTCATATTTAATAGGTTCCTTACTTTCAGCAGTAATTGAAATAAAACTAATCTTACGGATTTTTTTGCGTTTATTATTCGTTTTTTACGTTACCGACGTTTCGGCTGCTTTACAGCAACCATGGTCACGGGAGGACTGAGGTGGTTGACGTCCTAGTAAAAAACAATTAAAAAACGAATAATAAACACGATAAAATCCGTAACATTAGTTTTATTTCAATGTGTAGTATTCGCGTAAATATAAGAAATCAATATGTTTCCGCAGTAAGTCAACTAACTGTATAGGTACCGTTAATTAACGACGTCACTTGAAATATATATTTTTTAATTGGCCAAGAAAGGCTGCACGAAGTCAAGCCTCATTTTAATATCAATTTAGATTTACACAGGCGCCATTTGCATTTTAGGTGACAAATGGAAATTGTGCTTTAGGGCGTGAACACACGCGAGCTGGCGCGATATTGAAACGCTAAATTAATTTATATTCCATTCGCATTTTGTGGCTTTATTGTCAACACGTGAGTACCCAGGACAGGCGTTAACTAGAACCGTGAGTATATCTTTGTAACGTAGTTAATTAAGTGGAATTTATTAAAGATCGTGTCTAATGTAACTGGTTGGTAAACGAAAAACATATTATACTTTTGTTACGAGAATTTTGAGAAGATAACTAATTTATTTTTGTTTATGTATCTTCGAGTTCATGGAAGTAATAAATTACTTTACAATGGCTTTACAAAGCTCCGAGAAGATTGTTATAATTTATATTAATTCGACGGTTGAGTTTTAAGCTTGCTAAAAATATTAATTAAAAGTACTTCGAGTGCACGAGAATTGGGGATTTTGTTTAGGGGTCCCTATACACTTCACCCCCTTCTATTTATTTGTCAACTAGCATACAGATATGGCAGCAGGACTGTGCAATGACGTCACTAGCTTGCGTGTGCAATGGCGAATAATAAAATTTTATTTAGTAGTCAGTCAGTCGTCCTCGAGCTATCTCGCACATAGGTCGTTTGTACAATTGTAGTGACAAATATTAGCAATTTTGGACATGAATATCTGATATTGTACACACACGTCTGAAAGCATTGCATTCAGAAAATTACACCACTACAAACTATAACCTCACACGGACAAATTTATCCAGGACGAGAAACCCTAAAAATAATATTGAACGAGAAAATATTTGCACAGCTGACAAATAACTTATTTGTTGGATATTCTCATTTTTCTAATCCGAGAAAGGGTCGGCTGTGATGTTATTCCCTCTAACGCAAAAACTACGATCGGGATGGGACGATACTTATTCATATTCAATTCGTTGTCGATAAACGAAAAAAAAAAAAACAAATTTACTATGTCTCTATAAAGTTATTTTCTTTCGGCTTTTGTGAATTTCTTTTTTTTTCGTACACCAAATTGGTATACCGAACAGGGGTTATAGTTGTAGCTTAGAATTATGTAACTACTAGCTGTGCCCCTCGGTGTTATCCCACGGGAACCATACATTTTACTGGGATAAAAAGTAGCCTATGTGCTATTTCAGACTATAATCTATCTCTGTGCCAAATTTCATCCAGATCCGTTCAGTCGTTTGGGCGTGATTGAGTAAC
This sequence comes from Pheosia gnoma, assembly GCA_905404115.1. Taxonomy (NCBI): domain Eukaryota; kingdom Metazoa; phylum Arthropoda; class Insecta; order Lepidoptera; family Notodontidae; genus Pheosia; species Pheosia gnoma. The sequence continues at coordinate 2,806,827 of FR989916.1, forward strand.
AAACAAGCACCCATCCAAACTTTCACATTTATAATAATAGTGAGATTTTGACGATTCATAAGTACTGTACTTAATAAAACATATTCTGATTCTGAATGCAAAAATATGATCATACACATTCACAATCAATATCTTCCTATGACGTACTCGGCGCTCATTATAGTCACACACGGCGAATACAAGCGGCCACCCGTAATCATTTGCATACATATGTATAACAAACACTCCTAATCAACGTTGCTTTGTCTAAGATGCTCGAGGAACCGCCGTAGCCGAGCGAGACCACAAACGAACCTCGTTTGGTGCTGAGTACACTATTAACGTGGCAATTGTGAAGCTCGTTGAATGTTAATTTCGTATGATTATAAACAGACATGAAAAAAAATGGTTTAAATTTCAACGCGTAAACAAAAAATAAATAAATATCGCCAGACGAACACACCAACTATACGGTCCCACTAAGCGACCCTTGTATTATGGGTATCGTGCAATGGACTGGGGGCGAACCCAGTATAGATACATTACATATTTAGATATCCATGACTTGGGTAGTAACATCCGTGCTCATCACACAAAGTATGTCTCTACCAGGATTCGAACCCGGGACCCTCGGCACAGAAAGCAGGGTCACTACCAACTGCGCTAATCAGATCGTCAAATAACAGACTTCTTTATCCTAGCCTTATACCACATTTAATTTTATTGTATTGCGTCGGCTTTCGGGCCATCCTGATTACCGATATTTACGCCTAGCGATTGTCATCTACCCCTTGTGGCCCAATCGGTGGGGCTATAGGTAACCTAGGGTCAGAATTTTACAGGCTTATAACTAACCGTAACGACTATCAGTGTTACAATGATAACAGGGATCACTAATTTATAGTGCCTTTCAAAGTACGAAGGAGGTCTGCACGTCAAGTGCGAGCTAACTGTATACTTTATACTCTACCGTATTTAGACATTTTGTATGGAGAATTGAAAAGCGCCTCTAGCAGACGGTATTTAAAACTTTCAATTCTCCATACAAAATGTCTAAATACAGTAGACTATAAAGTATACGGTTAGCTTGCGAATAATCTCGCACTTGACGTACAGATGTTATTACTACGTCTTTAGGCATGACTAGGAACTTTATTAACATTAGTGCTCAAATATCAAGATTTATAATGTTAAAGTGTAGCGTGTGTAATCAAATATGATGGCAACACACTGGAGCTTACTTTTTTATTTTTTTGTAAAAATAATGGCTTTTAAAAAAAAAAGACAAGCCCGCCGAGTTTCTCGCTGGATCTTCTGAGGTTCCGATCCCGTTGTAGAGTTAAGAAAAAAAAATGTTAATGACAATTTGTTAGTGCCCCGTAGGCCTATACGAAATAAACGATTTGACTTTGACTTTGAATACCAAAGATATGCTAGAATTAATGTTATTTACACTTCAATTATATTGTTCAATTTGCAGAAATCATCAATTAGTATTCACCGATGAGCCGATGTTCAATGTTATCAGGTATACCTGTTTAACATGATTAAAACAAACAGCTTGTTGCATTTGCAATCGCTTCATTGTGTTCATTAATTTGTGAAAATGTTTATTTTATGCTTCCAGTTATTTGTAAAACGTTCATGCTTCGAGAAACAATTTATGCATGTCCATTTGAGTAACGCATTCTTGTAGAATCATTAGGCTGTGTCCCCAGTCGGCAAACTGTCAGCGGCCGACTGAGATAGCGGCGTATCGGTTTAGTACGCCCTTCCATATATTTGAAATGGAGTGTTCACAGTTTGCTAGTTTGCGCTCACTCTACGCAGTTTGCTGTGTTGCGCGCGCCGATTGATTCAGTGAGCGGCCGACTCACAGCAAAACCGGTTATAGTCGGCGGCGGCGATATGCTTGTTCGCCGGGCGTAGTGAGTCCGTTTGCCGCAAACTGTCATGTGGACAGTTGACAGTGAAAATTTAGTCGGTCGGTCGACCTAAATAAGCGGCTAACACATAACAGTTTGCTTGCGACGCACGCAAATTGATCTGAGTTTGCAGCTAACTCGAATTTCAGTTCGCCACAAATTTGCGGCTCACTCAGTCAGCCGCTAACAGTTTGCCTACTGGGGACACAGCCTAAATGTTTCATGTAATCTGTTCTGCTGTTCGGGGCGGAGACAAATTCAAAATATCAAAAATCAAACTAAGCGGCCTCGACTGTAATGACCATAGCGCACTTGTATCATACCGTACTATTATACTTTTAAAGAACAAAAACGCTGTTCAAAAAAAGGACAACACTACAAATATTTAGAAATAATATTCTACATATTATTTCGAGTTGGTGCCAATCTTAATTTTCTTACATTACTTAGAAGTATTTACGAGTACAGTGTTTTCAGGTGTCAATCCACGACATTTTGACACGGTTGGATTTTTGTTTCTAATTTTTTTATAAATCCAAGTGCGCTCGTGCCATTATATGTAGGTATATATATACATATATATGTGTGTGTGTAATTGCTAATCTACACAAACACATAAACGTGTAATATGTATTTGTATTAGTCATCGATGTCTATTAATAAAGACGTAGATTGGTTAATTGCGCGCGGAAATGGCACCACAAAATTGGGCTGCGCAGCGTACCTGCTACTCAATCTAATTAGTCGAGCTCTATGGCAAACACGCAGCGCAACATATGTCTATCTTGATTTTGCCCTTCTAGCTCTCATGCTATCTCGTTTACACTGACTTTGTACGGTTAACTGTGTACAACCAAATTACGTTTTATTATACTTATTGATTATGTCTTTAAAACGCCTCTATTTTTTAGCCTCGGAGGATGTAATGGAACATTATTTCAAGGGCGTTTGTTTGTGTTTTGGCCTTCTATTTCATATCACGTATAATGACGAAGAAAGCGTATAAGTTCATTCTAAAGTGCAAAATAATATAAATGTAATACATTTCATAACAATACTGTTCACGTGTGTGCGTCAGTTGGGACATTAAATATTATCACATTAGTACTAGGATCACTTATCTACGTTTAAACTTAAAAGTCATTGGTTATAGTTGAATTTTAAGAGCAAAGTAGTACTTGGTCAGCGCAATGTTCCCTTTGGTTCAATACCGAACAAGGCAGTGTTCAACAATATCGACCACTCCCAGCGAACCCGTTTTGCGGCAATAAATTATTTGCAGCTTAGTTAACTTGAATATTCACAAACTGTGACAGCGGGCTAACGCCATTAATCTATGTACCGCGATTGCATATTTTTAACAATAAAAATGAGCTTTTCCTGGCATGGTTTTATTGCGGCTTTTCATTGAAAATGTTTTCATGAGTAAAACTGCTGTGTTATTTTTTTTTTTCATGACAAAAAAGGTGATTACAGCAATAACTTCACCCAAGCTGTATATAACAGCTTACACAGACATGAGGGTTCCGCTTTTTGCGTTTCGCGTTCTTTAAATGTATCGTATCATATATTACTATGAACGCTGAACGCTCTCCTGTGTGTTGTGTGTGAGTTTGTGCATATGTGTGTTGCTGTGTCGGTGTCTGTGTATGCGCGTATGTGTGTGTCTTCCTACATTTTATCTCTATTTGATTATGATTTTATAAAAAAAACCCATGGTTCTTATTCTTATACACTCGTTCACTATATAAAACATCCATAAATTACGTCTGTTCAGACTTTGATCAAACTGTTCTGTAGTGTCCATTCTGGCAATAGAATAATACTATATCTTTCGCTGAACCAATATCTTGTAGATAGGAATTGAAGCTGCATCTTGAATCTCAACGATCCAATCTTAGCTTAGAACAATAGGTGACCAGTCAATAGATGCGGTGTACAACAATAGCCTCCATTGTCTTTGAATCCTCATGGAAATCTTACTTTAACGAAGCTTTATTTAATGTTTGCTTCAGTCTCGTTAGTGGCAGAAACATTTGTTTAGTTTACAATACAATACCTTCTTACGAGCGTCGGTAAAGCAGTACTTGGGAGAACTGCTTTACCGACGCTTCAAGCAGATATCATCGAGTATTACAATATTTCCACGTTAGGCTGACCTACTTTGAGGCTAAGATATATTGATAGCCCCTAGGTAAAAGTTACGGAATGCAGTTAGTTCGGTTTGCTCGTAAATCGTATTTTAAGAGTCTAACTTTTATATTGATTTCTTATAAATTTATGCAAATACATAACATTTATATGTATAACATTAAAGTAAAACGAATTTCAAGCATCGATTAAATATTATGATGGTACGCCAGTTCTAACTATGATGTCAACCACCACTAGGATGTCAACCACCTCAGTCCTCCCGGGGCCATGGTTGCTGTAAAACAGCCGAAATCTCGGGACCGTAAAAACATACAATCATCGCGATAAAATCCGGAAAAATAGTTTTATATCAATCTATATTTCTAAAAGAAAACTCTGAAGTCTTTAATAAAATACGAAGCGTTGTAAACTGCATCCCTACCCATACCCAGCGCAGTATGGTGCATTATGAAAACGAGATCACAGCCATAAAAGTTAAATAACAAAATCCTGCAGTCATGAGATGGTAGAATAAATTAATATTGTATGCCACAATCATCAGGAGATAGTGAATTAAATTTTATATCGTGTACAGACTGCCGAGTTTGGAGCGCTCTAGGCAGACGTTTATACTGTTTCAACCAAGCGCTTTATTTGTCACCTGTTAGTATATGGCTAATCGTGTACATAACGGCAAGGGATACCTTGTCTCAAGAACCTGGTCCAATATCATTAAAACATCACAATGTCATTAATACGATGAGAGAAAAACGTTCAGAAAATGTATGTATGCAGCTTCGACGAAGAAATAATATAGTCAGATTATCATGAACAACATATTGAAGGGCAAAACCTCAAGCCGATTTATGTGGTACTAGCTGTTGCCCGCGACTTCGTCCGCGTGGTATTTAACAAAGACAACCGTTGACAACAGCCTGCTCGCCCATTCTGAGCCCGCGGCACGCATTGCAGGTTGTTGCTATCAAAATTAATTCAGGCGCTGCGCTGCAACATTGGTTTTAATTTTTTTTCGTGAGATCCTATTTTTTTTTTCTAAAATAAAAGTAGCCTAAGTTACTCCTTGTTACATCAGCTACCTGCCAGTGAAAGTCCCGTCAAAATCGGTCCAGCCATTTCAGAGATTAGCCGGAACAAACAGACAGACAGACAGACAGACAGACAGATAGTCAGACAGACAGACAGACAGACAGACGGACAGACAGACAGACAGACAGACAAAAATTGTAAAAAATGTTGTTTCGGTATAGGTAACGTGTATACATCCAAATGCACTTAGTAAAAAGCGGTTATTTTAATATTACAAACAGACACTCCAATTTTATTTATATGTATAGATACGTGAATTTGTATAATTTTCTATGCAACAGTCTGTACTGTGGCACAGTTTGAAATAGTAGCATATGCTCGCGAACGTTCAACGAATCAATTTGAAAACTGACGAACCTTTTCATTCCGCTACTGTACCTATTCCATATAATATTTCGCAGATCTAAAATCTCAAACGAGATTATCCAACAGGGAACCGCCAGAACAAATCTGCACGTAACCCTTTCAGCGCTCAAAGCGGTAAACTTAACTCGCTTCTTTCAGCGCTCAAAGCGGTAAACTTAACTCGCTTCGATCGAGGAAGAGCTGCAAGTTTCGCTGCAGCGCTTACCCCGTCGAGAATTAAATTCGTCGTGACGTCACCAGCGGGATTTGAAACGACAATGCTATTTATGAGTGTCTACTTTGTTGAATCGGTAAATGGATCTAAGTTGAGTTCGGACGACCCGGACCCATTTGCCAATGCAACGAAGTTAGAATTTTGTTTTTTTTCACATCACTGTTTCAAATTGCCTCAACCATGTTACAGAAATGTGACAGCTGCGGAGTGATGTTAAAATTCGCTGGTTTGGAGGAATAACTAAGGAAAATGTAGACTCATAATTAGACTGTTGTATTTAGTTTTAGATATGATGATATCTACAGTGAATTTAAAATCGATAAATTAATAACATACAGAGATAGGTAAATTATATATTTAATCGGTAAACAACACAACTTTGCGGAACTACAGAGTTGTGACGTCACAGCCATATAAGCACGTGTGCGGTAGAGAAATACTGCGACCCCACATAATAATAAGATTTTATATTGGTCTGTTGGTAGGTATTTAAATATTTTAAATAAGCGGAATCCGCCATGATAGGAAACTCTGCCTGTCTATGTTCGCGCATCGTGGGAAATCTTCTGACGGATTTTGATTAAACTTGATGATGAGAGCTGTTGTCACGTTTTTAACCGTTAAGCAATTCTTAAATAATTGCTTAGCATTTGAGTATTAGGCCGCTAGAACGTTGGACGTCAGAGCCGTCGGTACGGCGCAAACTGTGAATATCTTCAAACTAATCTTGATTAATCTTTCATCAGATCAAATAATATAACAATAACTAGCTGCGCCCCGCGGTGTTACCCGCGATTAAAAAGTATGTCCTTTTCCTCTGTGTTCTTTCCCCTAAACTACGACTACCTATGCAAACAATCATGTCGATCCTTTGCTCTATGAAAAATTCAAACCAATCTATCCCACGGGAACCATAAATTTTACCGGGATAAAAAGTAGCCTGTGTGCTATTCCAGACTATAATCTATATCTGTGCCAAATTTCATCCAGATCCGTTCAGTCGTTCTGGCGTGATTGAGTAACAAACATCCATCCATCCAAACTTTCACATTTATAATATTAGTGGGATTATTAAGCTGCTTCGTTTATTCGCTGACGTTTGGTTTATAAGGATTTTCACGTCGGTGGTCGACTGTAAAAGCGTATACACCCTCAATGTGAAAATTCACCCGTCTGCCTGACTCATGAATATTCAAGAGTTTATTATAATATCCCTTGTTGCATGCTAATTGGTTGGCGATGGGAATTAAGTTAGCGTGTCCTGACAAAAATATTTGAGTACTAATCAAATTATATGTATGTACTTAATAGATACCTACGCATTATTCTGTCTCCCAAAACAATTGTAATACATATTGGCTCTCTAAAAATAATTTAATGACAAAAATTCTAAGGTAATTCAATGTCGGTACAAATTTAATTGAGCGTAAAAGATCCATTGATTTAGAAACTACCTGTAATAAAATAAGTACGACTGCTCACATCAGCATTTCCACGTAAATACCTCAACTGAGAATAGGGTGAGGCATCCAATTGTCGCCACAAAATACAATTTACATCCATTTGTTGTATTACCTTATTCAATTTAATGACAAAAAAACAATTGTGTACCTAGTGAAAATTGTCAATAAAATACTATAATATTGATTAATTGGATATTTACTTACATAATTATTATTAAATGTAATCAGATATCGTAGAACTGTACGTCAAGTGCGAGATTATTCGTTAGCTAAATGTGTCGTATTTAGACACATTGTATGGCAAATTGAACTTGCAGGACAGAATTTCAAACTTTTAATGCTCTACACAATGTATCCAAATACGTAGACTACAAGGTATACGGTTAGCTTACAAATAATCTGGCTAACTCGCACTGGGCCAGCATAGTGGACTATGGCCTAATCCCCCTCGAATTGAGGGGAAGCCCGTACCCAGCAGAGGGACATTAAAAAAAGGGCTGGTATTATTATTATTATTACAAATAATCTCGCACGAATCCATGAATAACATGAAAAAATATAATGTATTATTCGAATTTTTAATTCTTTTTAAGGATTTTTTACAAAACTTTAAGAGTCTGTTTAACAATGTACTTATAAACCCTATTAAAGTTATTTAACAGAAATTCTATGGGACATCAATTGGGCCCTTCAACCTACGTCATTTTTATAATCGGCTTTCACAAACGACTGATAAAGGTCGAGAACGTTGTACTCTTTGAGATATAACACACGCAAAGGCCCCAATAATAGACCTCTATTACCTTGTTATAGAGATATTCCATTACCAAGCAATGAAATTTAAAAATAGATACTATAATAAGCTCGATCCTTTTAATAGGGTCTACAAAATATTTACTTGTACATTTTAGTCGTTTAGGTAGGTAATTTAGTCATTGTTTTGTCGTCGTATTTACAAACTTATGGCAAATCTAAGAATTTTAGAAATATCTTACACAATTTTCAATATGCGCAGAAGTTATGGCAATGACGACACATGCCTGTAGTTCTGTACCTTTTTGGATTTCCTGGTCCGAACCTTTAAACTTCTAACACTTCCACCGATAGCATAAATTATTAAAAAAAACTTGAGAGGGACTCGTCAAGGGACACCCGGATGGAACGAAGTTCCATTCGATTAATTAGTGAAGGAATTGTAATATTTTTTTTTTTTTTAAGTTATTTATTATTTATTATGTACAAAAAACCTGTATACACTCAACAAAAATAATGGTCGCGACACCACACTGTTCAATGCGAAATAGAAAGACGAAACGAAAATATCTGGCTTGCTTTCTATAAAAGAGAGAGAGACAGACAGAGAAACATGCGCACGCCGCACGGCTTACAAAAAGTGTCGTTACAACTTTTCGTCTTATTTTTTTCCGTCTAGCCCCCTTTCGCAACGCGCGATAAGGAACTTCGTTCGAAAAATATAATTATGTAATAAAAATTGCCAAATTATCTATTGTGGTATCGTACCCGAGCCATGATTTAGTAATCGCGTTATGTCTAGAAACTTAGACCTGTGGTTTTTATTCTAATGTCTATGGCAGTAATTACTAAAATTACTGACGATGCCTGCGAGCGGCCGCAGTAGTCGGAGTCAAACGAAAAGACGGTGGCTTGATGACGTAGACTCCTCTGTGGTATAGACGTGACCGGAAATTGCCGTAATCGAAAGGATATGGAACCAAGGAGAGCTCATAGATTAAAAAAAAACATTTAACTAAATGAGTTCAGAATCGTCAATGCCCTACGAATAATATTTGCAGACTTCATTTACCATTATCATCTGGTGCTACCTAATTAACAAAACGTTTTTCTTCCCGCCAGCAGATCCAGCAGTGAATGTTAATACGCCGTTTCTTAATTCAGATGTTAAAAGCTTCAGTGTGCTAGGAATAAACCGTGAAACATTATGGAAATGAGATTGGCCATTAAAACTGTGTTCGCAGTTTGTCACCTCATTACGTCCATGTGCGGTGTACCAAGGGCTCTGAACGAGGTCCAACCTTTTCCTTGATCGAAAACCGTTTTTATAACAGACCTTTATGTGTTGGTCACTCCAGAATATTGGAGGGACAGTGGGAGGGAATTGATTTTTGACTCATGACAAATAATCAAAACACAAAAATACACGTTTTGATTTTTTATATTCACGCGAATACTACATATTGAAATAAAACAAATTTTACGGATTTTATCGCGTTTATTATACGTTTTTTACGTTCCTGACTTTTCGTCTGCTTTACAGCCACCATGATCACGGGAGGACTAAGATGTTTGACGTCCTAATGTCATAGTTTGAACCGGGCAACCCTCATATTTAATTGTTGCTTGCGGTCCGATCTACGCAGAAAGTGCTCACAGTGTCTGAGGCAATGGTGTGCTTGGTTTTGGATTTAATGATATTAATTATTGGATCCCAAGTCAGTGGTAGCACCCAGCCCGGTTCAAACTATGACACTAGGACGTCAACCACCTCAGTCCTCCAGTGACCATGGTTGCTGTAAAGCAGCCGAAACGTCGGGAACGTAAAAAACGTATAATAAACGCAATACAACCGTAAGATTAGTTTTTATTTCAACAAGTATACACGGTTTTTCAAAAAAAAATCTAGCTCGTTGTTGTTTTTTTTCATTTGAACAGCAAACCAAAGGGCTCGCTATTCATATTGTAATTAAATTGTTACATTTTATCCATCGTGTTTAATCGGGTATTCAAACAAAAGAGGGTACGTAGCAAGCCTGATATTTCATTGTGTGGGTGGTCTGATAAAAAGTTACAATTGGTTTACCGTACTCTTTTGTATCGTGTGTATTGTATCGAATTCGCCGTATATTCTGCGGGTAATCAAAAGTAGGCGTAAGGGTCGGCTTTTGGACCGTAAAAAAAGTTGCTGCTTTGGGATGTTTTGACAGAGACACAAGTCCTTTCGAACCAAACAGCCAACCATATGAAGAATGAACATAATTGTACTTTTAATTGTGAGTGTACATAATGAACGTAACTTATGATAGATAAAATAATAACTCAATTTATAACGCATTCTTTCTACTTTTTGAGGACGCCATTTTGTTTTAAAAGATTTACCCCCAAATTTCTAGACGTACTATAACTTTGTTAAACGTCATATATGTGCTCAGTATGCACAAGAGTTTTGCTTTGCGCGGTACTTATATGACGTTTGATAAAGTTATATAACGTCTATAAATTCGGGGGTACACAATACGGTACCTATAGGAAATTATAAATCTCAAGATGATTACACTTTAATGGAAAAACGATCCCCTCAGAAAAAGCAATTTTTGATCTTATCCTTTAGGCAGATTCAATATTTTTGTGAAAATTTACTGGAACAAGTCGTGCGTGAAATGGTTAAGGGATATCAGTATTGAATCATGATGATATCCTGTAAAGTGTCTGTAGGTAGCCATTTGTTTTATAAATGTTCAACACTCCAAAAGGAAGTAATGCTAAATCGAATTTTATGTAAAGATGATATTTTTTAATTTCGTCATTTTGGATTTATGTTAATAAAGCAATAAAAAATGGTGCCTACTTCCTTTTGAACAATAAAAAAATCTCTAACATGATGAATACGATCAAGAAACTACGGTATAGGATGGCATGTTGTACATAGCACTACCATAAGATGTTGATGTTGTTAAGAAGATACCATATATGAACCTAATATGTTGGTGATAAGGTCGCTTTTGAAATTTCAAAACTGTTTGTAGGTATAGAAAATATAAGTTACCGACAACCTAATATATTATGTTACCGAAGTAAATTAATTAGGAGCACCGTAATCAAAGGGTAAAATTTGGCTGGTTCAAACGCAACGCGAGCTGTGTGAGGGCAATACATAAATTGAGTCAAACACTGATATTAGCAGAATCCAAGCGTATTTTATCGAACATGAAAATCCTTTGGTCTGGGCTTTAATTTACATACTTGTAATATGACTTTTAAGCGGAAAAATACAATTTCATTGGGAACGTCCTCTATTTTTTTTTAGTCAATTAAAAACAAGCGTAAAGTCTTTTTGATTGATGAATTATAAAAGGTGTACCAAAAATAGTGTAAAACACTATAAGGGGTCAATAAGTTGGTCATATATCGCTCACGTTAATGTGTAAAATAAAAGTGAAAATTGTAATTGCTTTAAAAAAACATGAGACAAGAACTCAGAAGAAGAAGAAGAAGAAGTCGTGCACTTAGTATGTGATGCTATTTCTAAATTTCTCAAACTTTTTTGAGAATGTGACAAATATTTTACAGTATTCATGTTGAACCTTTTACATAACTATTTTCAAAATCTGTGCTTAGTTGCCCTACTAAGGCAAGACAGAGCTGAGAGTCCTGCGGGCCCCCGTCGTTTTCCACTCGGCCGACGAAGACACGCCGAGGTGGGGGCCCTGACCGACTCTCTGGGGCACTCGGGTCCGTGGTGTCGCTACTCACCAACAGCTCGCCACAAGCTGCCCTGCGGTTATTATTATTATTATTAAACGTGACATTAAGATCTCTTGACAATATCTTAAACACATGCAAATAGAAGGTTGTCACCAAAATTATACTAAACACATTCGTGTTCCTGTCATGTCGCAGTAAATCCTCGAAAACACACGACATAATCGTTCACGCCATGTTGTCGCTTGTAGCATATCAATCAGTACATATCACATGGTCTCAATACGGGTGGAATGCTTCAAATGAGCACGTGCTTGGAATGAGCAATGACGTCACGGCTCACTGCCCACCCCAAAATTGGCGTACCGTAACAAACCCGTTGGTAATTTACGTTCGAACCGTGAACCGCTTCGAGTTTCGATTTCTTGTCATATTTCAAATCGTGGATCGTTCATGGTTTTTTTTTTTCATAAGATATTTGTGGTTTTTATATGATTGCCGAATGTTAATACTCCATATAGATGCTTACAGGTTTTTTAAATATCATTTTTAAATAGCATAAGAGGAAGAATTGTAAATCATGACTATTTTTTTTCTTTAAAAATAGATAGCCTTGTATTGATCATTTGTTTTAGTCGTGTTGACAAGAGGAAGGAATGGGACGCTCTTCGCTGTCACACTGGTGTAAAGCTCGCTTTTTACTGTGGTATATAATATATAAGGTGAAACTTTAATAGTGTAAAATATGTTAACATATCAATTAGTCGGTTATAAAGGCAACATTCCCAAAGAAATTAATCCATTTATTACAAAATTAAAAAAATACACCACGTACTAAGAACATTACTGGCTGGCCTTCATAATTTTTTTTACACAGAAACGTGATTATTTGTGTAAATATTATACACTTATTTTATTACAGCCCATAGTGATAAGCAAGCTTAACGATGCATGTGGTCGCGAGGAATGTATCATAAAATAGGTCTGATAAATCTTAGGCAGAGGTTACTTTTCAAATTATCTCAAGCATCAAGCTGAGTATAGATAATAAAACTACGTATCTTAAATTCACAGAACAGCATCATTAATTCTGTCACGTCTACTCTGGACCTATTCTACGAGAACGGGTCTGTGGTAAAGAATTTAAGTTGTATGTCACTGCATCGCGGGAGCATTAATAATTCCTGTAAGACCCACCATTTGCTGCCTCTGTGGTGCACTTAATGTGTGGTCACACAGCTAGCGGGGATGTTAAGTTCATATAATTTACGAATAAGTTCCTGGTCAGTGTATCTGATGAAGCTCTTTCCACCTGTTTCTATGTAGAGAAGATCCATCTGTTTCTGTGTAGAGAAGATTCACCTTCTTATACGACATAAGATTTAGGCACTCGGGTATAATGGTAGCTTTCTATCAGTATAAGGATTATCAGAAACAGATTAATAGATCCGGAGATTACCTCTTACATCCAAACTAACACTGCCGCCTCTACTAGCTTATGCAGAACATGCCTCGCCTGAGTAATGCTATTTGCTCTGCCTCGTTGTCAGTTAGTCTGTATTTTATTAACATGACTTGAACTTCAGACTGTTGATTATTATTTGTATTTATTTAGATAGTGGGACCATACATTTAAACAGTCGTGTACTATCCGTCTTGGTTCCACCCTCGTAAAATGTATAAGTGAAAGAGGGAGAGAAAATGAGTGGAAGATTGGAATTTTTCAATACAATACAATACGAGAAAGGTAATGCAATTGGAAAGTAGTATTAAGTGGGTGCTTTGCAGTTTTAAGTAAGTTTCAAACGGAACTAAATGATTCGGTGAGAACTAGAATTTGATATTAGCACCTTTTATTCGTAAAGAGAACATTCTTCGCATTAAAGAATTATTTCATGTAGGTACTAATGACTGACGGCCTGATAACTCAGTTGGTAGTAAGCACGTCTTCTGCACCGAGGGTCCCGGGTTCGAATCCTGGTAGGGACACTCTTTGTGTGAAGAGCATGAATGTTTGCACTCGAGTCATGGATGTTTATTATCTATATAAGTATTATATACTGAGTTCGCCCTCAGTCCATTGTACGGTACCCATAATAAAAGCTTTGCTTAGTGTGGGACCGTACAGTTGGTGTGTTCGTTTGGCGTATATACCTACTTATAATGTGCTTTTATAAAAGCAAACATGTCGAGAAAACCATGGAGCATGATATGTATTTTAATCCCTAAAAAAGGGTGACTTTACATATCCAATAAAAAAACCTTTCATTATGTGACCGACTGCAATAAATCTCATTACAAATACCTAATATCAGAATGTATAAAGGCAGGTCTCCTGCGCGTATTTTTCTCTACACACCACATGAATACATATCAAAATGTCACACTCCGCTGCATTCTAGCAAAGTGACAGCATGTGCATCACTGTCATTCTTGTTTATAAATCTGTACGTGTGAGCGAGACGGAAGACGCTTACGTCACCGTATCGCTACGTAAAAATGTGCACGAGCTATGGAATAGTGTATATTTGTATTAAAATATAGGTAATATAGCAATTACAAATATTAATAATTTATAGATTAATCCGATGTTATCTACATGGAGCCACCACTCCAATCCTATAAACTGGCTTGCCAATTCACTTTGGGGCTTATGTTAAGTCCAATTGATGGGATGCATTAAAATCCTTAGCTCCTCAAATCCAATACGTCTGATTGATTAGTGAACCCAATTGAAACAAAGCCGTTATGGATTGATATCTTATATTTACGCGAATACTACACATTGATATAAAACTAATATTACGTTCAAACTTTGACACTAGGACGTCAAACACCTCAGCCCTCCTGTACGGTGCAACCGCACATAATTGTAACGGGTCAGCAATTACCGAATTGCCCAATACATATTCATTTTCTTTCCAATGTAAAATCCAGTTCACGTTAGGTCATCAACCGCGCCGCGTGTACTCACTACATCAGAATTTATCATTATCATTCAATTTATCATTATCATTAATATTAGTACTTATTTCCCAATAAACCTTTGGAATCATCAATTTAGTATCATTATCATCAGCAACAAAAGAGTGTCCCGTACACCTCCCGTGACCATGGTTGCTGTAAAGCAGCCGAAACGCCGGGAACGTAAAAACAAAAAATAAACGCGATAAAATTCGTAAGATAAGATTTATTTCAAAGGTAGTTATGTGTGTTATTTTAATAAAATTATTATCGTAATAGGTAGATAATATTGGGTTCCGCTATCTATCCCTATCTAGTTATGAGTTCCTCAGGTAGTGATATTATCTAAGCACGTATATGGGTGAACCGCATATTAGTGAAATGTGGTGAACCTGTCGGCGGAACCATGTCGCTCCAATTATATGGATCATGGTTAACACTATCATATAGTATATGGGTAACACCATAATAGTATTCCATGATATTGATTTCTTATATTTACGCGAAAACTACACATTGAAATAAAACTAATCTTACGCATTTTATCGAGTTTATTGTACGTATTTTAGGTTCCCGACGTTTCGGCGGTATTACAGCAACCAATAGTCACGGGAGGACTTCCATGAGATCGCCACAGTAGTATGCCATGTGCGATCCAGTGGCGCCCCACTCAAAGGCGGTGAAGGCGGACCGTGGGGTTTTAGCCGGTAAGAGTCCGGCATAACCACACCGTCACCCCCTTAGCGGTGTGGTATCCATGAGGATTTCCCCACGTAAAAAAATTACCCCTTGTATATCACCCGATAAAAAATCATTATTTGGTGAACAAGTTAACTTCTTTAAGAGTTGTTAATCGAATGCTGAATAACATTTGATTGGCTGACTTCGCGCGGTCCGTTGTCTGTCGATTTTGAACGATTTCCCGCGGGGTGGGAGCTGCAGGGCTCCATTTTAAGTAGCGTCGGAAAATAAATTGTTGAATATTGGATTGAAACACGATAAATGGAACTATTATGTGGTACATACCAAACTATCCAACAACGACAGCAGTTGATAAAGAAGCGGATTTTTTTTCTTCGGCTGAAACAATCGTAATTAAAGTATATCTCGTAGTTTTGGAAATAATAAACGCTGTATTAATGAACTATAATAAAGAAAATTCATGTCGCTCATATTAAACTGAGCTGCAAAAATAATGGGACGTTTAAAAAACTGATAGTTTCTTAAATGAATTGTGACAGTATAGTTTGCTGATACGGAATTCAGATTTTAGCTCTAACTCGTACAAATGAAACCCCTTTTGAGGTTTATAATAAGCACTACTAATCTAATCTTATAACATAATATTTATACAAGCGACCTCTATCTACAACTTTCGGAGATATAGTTGTTTTTCTATGTAACCCGTAATTTTTGCGGTTCGCTACAATTTCGCTATTTAAAATAAATTAAATAACAGTGACAGCCAAGTTATAACAGTGATACAAGTCTTTGAATTCTTACAAACCAGTGTTAATAATAAAATATTTTCTACTAGCTGCGCCCCGCGGTGATACCCGCGATTAAAAAGTATGAAAAATTAAAACAAATCTATCCCACGGGAACCATACATTTTACCGGGATGAAAGTAGCCTATGTGCTATTCCAGACTATAATCTATCTCTGTGCCAAATTTCATCCAGATCCGTTCAGCCGTTCTGGCGTGATTGAGTAACATACATCTATCTATCCATCCAAACTTTCACATTTATAATATTAGTGGGATGGGATCAATTTGCTGACGGTTCTGTTCGTCTAACAATGCCAAACGCAGAGTGATTGCCACCGCTCAACTTTACATTTAAGAATAAGGGCGCCCTCCAACTACTGCTGTGGAAGACGTTTCGTCGAGACATTTCAAATTAAAATCTGGTACAGGATTAAAGTACTAGCAGATTTAAAGGCACGTACAGTTGACAAGCAATAAATCAAACTAAATTCCTTACTAATAATAGTATAATTTTACTATAATAATAATACATCGTGTATGTGGCCTCTTAACAAGAATTCATACAATGGCTTCACCTCATAATTCTGGACCCCCAGAGCTGCAATTTTCGGTCGATTTTTTTTATAAATATAACCTTTTTTTAGTATTTTTGTTATTTTTAGCATGATATCATAATATACGTCTAGTTATCATGTTTTTTTTTATTAAAACAATCTATAATTACTAATTTAGACTTAAAACTGCAATGAATATTAAAACTCGATACGCTCGAGCGCGTTCGTCACTCACACTAGTCGGGTATCGCACGGAGCGTTGTGTTGTGAACGCGTGGTTTACGATACATTGCGCGCTCGAAAATTACAACATTTGTAACTCATGATTTTCGACGTAAATGATTTTATAAACTTTATTATATGCATTAAGTGTGTGTAACCCTATACCTAAAGTTTTTGTTACCAATGCCCTTGTGTTAATGCGAATGTGGTGTTTTCAGTTTGACAGAACTAAGGTTCAACGGATGTTTCACGCAATCGTTTAAGATAGTAATCACACACAGAATAAGAGCAGTGAGAGCACTACCTGCCAATTGTAACTGATTATGGGAGCTGGAACCCTTCCAATAGAACAATCCTATGTCCATCTAAACTTCAAACCATAGCCCCAATTATCTTTCCATATACCTGCAATAGATGCTCGACCTTCTAAGATCAATTCAATGTTAATGTCCATCATTTTTATCAGTTGACCCCAGCAACCACGCCAAAATACTCAAAAAGGGCCTCTACGTGTAGGACCCATGTCGCCGCGCAAGCTTACCAAAGGTCTGTGTATAGCCCTTGTGCATAATGTTTACAAATTAGCTAAATAAACGCGGCTTCAAGGGTTAGTATACCGTTACCATATCACATTGTATATGTATATATAGAGTAGTGGGAACGCCGAATGTATTTCGGCGTTCCCACTACTCTCCTAAAGACATTGTTATTATATCATTGTTCACTGATTATACATCAACAGTGACAACCAAACACGGAATTGTACCGTCACGACGTTGCGTCGTAGAACTCGTAATTTGGAAAAGTATTTTATAGTGTTTATTTTAATTTATAGAGTTTATTTTAATTTATAGAGTTTATTTTAATTTATAGAGTTTATTTTAATTTATAGAGTTTATTTTAATTTGTCGAACTCCATAAAAATGGGTGAGCACCTCTCAGAAACGTTTTACATTTAAAAACTGATCTCAACTTTCACTTTCCAATATTGGAGTTGTGTTGGCAATTCCTAACACAACTGTTGGGTATTTTTTATCTGAAATTGAAATCCTAACAGAGTTGTTCGTTCGAAAGTTAGTTTGCAATGTAATTATTGGTTTTTGGTATATTCAAAGCGAGAATATTTATTTGACTTTTAGATACGCCATAGTAGATAGTAGGAGTAAAGTGCCTTCACTAGCCTACACCATCTCTAGTACCAGGTATTATGACGAAATAAATAAATAAGTAACCGCACTGGGCCAGTGTGGTGGACTATGGGCTAAATCCTTCTCATATATTGAGAAGGAGCGTGGCCGGTATAATAGCAATAGGCTTGCTCCCTCATACATTAGGACTAGGTCAAAGTCAAAGTCAAAGTCAAATCATTTATTTCGTATAGGCCTACGGGGGCACTTACAAATTGTCATTACATTATTTTTTTCTTAAGTCTACAACCGGATCGGAACGCGACCTCAACTGAGAAGATCCGGCTAGGGACCAATATCATCGGCAAACTATCGGTGGAGTGCACTGCACCTCTGCCTACCCGTGCGGGGATTACAAGCGTGATGCGTGATATTTTTATACAGGGTTTAAGGGACATGGTAACGCAAAACTTTGGGTGAAGATTACACTAAATGCTTACAGTAAAATTACATAAAACATTTTTGTCGAAAGCCGAAGGTTAGAGATGTTGTAATTTTTGAGCGCGCAATGTAATGTAAACTACGCGATCACAATATAACGCTCCGTGCGTTATCCGACTCGGGCGAGTGACGAGCGCGCTCGAGCGTATCGAATTTTAATTTATGTTGCAGTTTTATGTCTGAATTACGTTTTTTTTTGTGAAAATCACGTTGAGATAGACTTCTATTAAGATTGCATGTTAAAATAAATGTAAATATCGACGGAAAATCCATCTCACAATGATGAGTTGAATCCATGGTATAAGTTTTCGTTACGAAGCCACTTACACCCTGTATAGTGCCCTAGTTCTAAACTATTATGTTGGATATTACGTTTCATTGCGTAATATCCAAAAAGCTCCATGATTGAAAAGTGTAATATCGATAATATTTCCAATACAATAATATATGATTCACAACAATTTCTCAGTATTGTAAACGTAGCTACGTACGAACTTGCAATTCGCAAATTGAAGAGCACACTCGAAGCTAAGTTCGCAAGTTAAATGGATCGCATTATGCGAAACTCCTTTCAACTGGGAAGTCGCTCATACTCAAGACATCCATTGTACTAAGACCCCTCTGTTCAGAGAGTACATTGTTGGCAGTATGATAAAAGACAGGTCTAGATATTCAGGTCTAGTAATGATCCTGTATTTCAATGGTAGCTTTGCTATTTATATTTTCGAGAACATTGTAAGTCAACACGATAAATGAATGAACTTATTTGTAGGTGAAGTAACATCTAATACTAAATTAAATACTAGAAAATTACATCGACTTATAATTGGGGATCAACCGAATATACCAAGTAAATTTTGATACTTATTATGCGAGCAAGTTAATTATTAACAATTTATAGATAACAAGCAAAACTCATATGACAAGTCGACAAATTATAGGTTCTCAAACGAATATCGTTTTATTTCGGCCAATGTCATTGAATCTCCTCCATTTATAGATTCAAAATTTTACAGTACGTCAAGTGCGAGATTATTCGTAAGCCAACCGTATACTTTATAGTCTACCGTATTTAGACATTTTTTATGGAGGATTGAAAGTTTTAAATACCGTCCGCTAGGCGCTTTTCAATTCTCCATACGAAATGTCTAAATACGGTAGACTATAAAATATACAGTTAGCTCGCACTTGACGCGCTGAATAAGTCGACGTTATTTGTTGAAGGAATACAAATCGTATCAGTTAATAATAAAACGTCTATATTTCCCTGTATGCTGTTGCAAAGACGTGCTTCACCTAAGAGCTAACATTACCCTCGCTAGGTCTAGGGCAACACAAACATGGTGAGTGGACCAAGACTCAGCTCTTTGTGATATTGTGAGCCAACTTGTCGAGATCGCCCCTTTACCAAGTGTAATATTTCTTGTGCGTTATCATACTATAATTATGGATTCGATGCTAATATGATACGTTGTGTTCTTGTGTTGTGTACCTACCTACCCAATTACCCAATTAGAGTATGGCCAAAATATATAATATATAGTACACGATCGTACACAAACAATTTAGTTTATATCAATAAATAATTAAATCCCCCAAATAAGGTACCACCTCATTCACACGATAAAGCGGCGAACGTTTTTTTTATCAATATAAAAAAAAATACAACCGAATTGAGAACCTCCTCCTTTTTTTTGAAGTCGGTTAAAAATATAATGAACTGCATAATAAAGTAGTCGGTTAAAAATAAAACACTACTTAATACTATTATTTATTGTACTCTGCAGAAGCTTGTGCTTAGTGCATAGGACATAGACAATTTCCAATGTTTTCTTAAAATATTTTTGTCTTATATATGTCATGTTTCCAATTATGAAATTAAATCTTGCATCACCCTTTTACGGTGTTGCAATAGTTTTAGTAGCGAGGAATATCAAAAGATTTTTAAATAATCCACCCAAACGTCAGAGCGGCTTGGACCCATCATTATTAATCTTTATTTTAGTTCCTTCTATCGCGGGTACAAAAGGTTTGGATTCGCGTGCACCCTCGTCGTGGGCTTGGCACCTGCCGATGTTATTGTTGGCATGCTCATCAATCATAAGAAAGGATGCCCTTTGCTTAAAAGTCAAACTTAAGTACTTACTGAACGACTTGTTCCATAAAATGTGGTTAAAATCATATACACATTTATATTTATTTGGTTCCTGAAATGGCTGGGGAAATATATTTGCGGTTTATTTTGATACATAATAGAACTTTAAGCTTATTATTAAACTCAAACTATCCTCAAATAAGTACAAAGAATGAGTACTCCATTTACTAGTTGAGATCGTTATCTTGAATTTATTGCATGGTGTTACATTAGGCAACCCTTATATTTTGAGTTGCGTTTGAATGTTTGGTGTCAGGATTCTAGGCATATCCTTTATCTGATAGTAGGATAATAATAAAGATTGATCCATACATTACATTATACAAAACAATGAATAAAGGCCATCTATCAATCTTGAGAACGGACGAGACACGAGATCTATCTCCGCTATTTATATATTATGTCAGTTCAACTGTAGGCACCTACTATTGTGACGGAAAGTCAGGAAGCTATGATATTAACAATTCAGATGCATTATTTTATTTATTGAATGTGTTATTGCTATTAATTACTTGACATTGGCAAAATACCCGCTAAGTTGTAGGTCAAGCCATATTCATATTCATTTTATTACATCGCATTTCATTTCGTAAAGAAAGAAGAAGTACTTACAGACTTAGTCAAATTGAATAGTACCTAAGTACATACATACGGTTGGCCGGTTTAGTCTAATTGACATACGGAATTAAAGTCCGGCTGCAGCACAAGAAAAGCCAGCTTAGCGTGGGCTCTGAAAACAAATAGTGGTGGCGCCATCTGTAGGAGACCTCATCTGCAATTATATCGGAATGATTCAAAAAGGGTATACTAAGCCTTGAAGCTGCGCTTCATTAGTGAATTTGTGATCATTATGTGAAGTCAGAATTTTGATTTTCTATTAAGTTTTTGACCATTTATCTGGTCATGGAAGGTTCTCCTTGGGCGCGCCCTTCTGCCGCTACCACTCACGTTCGCTCGGTATATTTCTTTTGTCAGTCGTCTTTCATCCCATCTAGACGACAGCTTGGTCTAGTGATTTGAGCTGGTCGGGTCACAGCACCGGGTAGTTGCGGGCTCGATTCCCGCCTACCTATACTTCGGAAACGAACTTTTCGTAATATGGCCTGGTCTGGGTGTTACTGGGATTGCCCCCAGTCCATTGTTGCTACCTATAATACAAGCGTTGCTTAGTGTGGGACCGTATAGTGGGTGTGTTCGTCTGGCGATATTATTATACATTGTCAAGACAAAGTAAAAAGTCAGTGAAGTAAATCTCACAGTTGTAGGAACAAATCGGACGGAAAATTCTCTCATAGCAGCTGTCCAGTAATCCCAACGAGGTTTGACGAGGGTAGCGCTTACTCACTGATAGGAAAAATGCGTTTTACGTAAATGTTTGTCATATTTTTTTCTTCAGATGTATACGAAAAAGGGAGTGGAATAACATTTGAAAAAATGCCCACTATAAAAGTACCTTCCCATAAAAAAATAATAGTATGTAAGCAGTGAAATAAAACTAATTTTAAGGATTTTATTGCGGTTTATTTTTGATTTTTACGTTCCCGACGATTCGGCTGCTTTACAGCAACCATGTTCACGGGAGGACTGAGGTGGTTGACGTCCTAGTGTCATAGTTTGACGGGGGTACCCTCATATTTAGTTGTTACTTGCGGTCCGATCTACGCAGAAAGAGCTCACTGTGTCTTGAATTAGTTTAATTTCAATGTGTAGTATTCGCGGAAATATAAGAAATCAATAAAGTATGTAAGCAGGTTATACTGAGAAGAGCCAGCGACAAAATCAGAAGTCATGTTTATGATCAAAAGTTATTTGCTGACTGTGTTTGCTTAACGATTGCTTGTGCTACATAATATTATGTATTCAACATCAAGGAATATATTTAAAACATATCGATGGTATCTGGGTATAAAATACAATCTTGAAATTTTTATGCTTGTAACTTTGAATATCGATCGTGGTCAATTTGTTATAGTTCGAATAAGATAATTGTGATGATGTGAAGATCAACCCTGCTGCGTAACAATAAAACCTACGCCCCTTAGGTGTGATAAAATCTGCTATCACCTTGAAATAAAACTATCTTTAAAGATTTTATCGCGTTTATTTAGTTTTTTACGCTCCCAACGTTTCGGCTGCTTTACAGCAACCATGGTCACGGGAGGACTGGGCTGACTGGGGTACCCTCATATTTAGTTGTAGTTTGCAAACAACAGAAAAAAAAGCGATAAAATCCTTAAAATTCCTTTTATTTCAATGTGTACTATTCGCGTAAATCAATATCTGCTATCGCTGTTTCATCTTCTTAGTCTACCTATGTTAAGCTAATAATATAAACACCAACATATCTTGAACATGGAATATATTATGCACATACTGTATCAACGCTGAATACAAGTCCAACAATAACCATTTTGTCCATTCGCTAGGATTTAGAACCGAGCGTCGCACAAAGCCGCAGATAACGAGTTTCCAAATTGTTTATCTAACCGCAGGATTGTTCGCCGCATCCTGATTGGAATCGAAGCTTATTTTAACGCTAAGTGCACACTTCTACTGTCTACTATGTAACTCATTTTGCTGCTGTTTTAGTCGACATATCAACGCTGGATTCAATATTGGTATTAACATCCTGCGTGCAATTAGTTGCACGAACTTGTTTGGCCAAAGGTATGCGAGGGCCCCGCCCCTCGAAACACGTGTGAAGTCCACCAACCCGCACTGGGCCAGCGTGGTGGACTATCGCTTCATCCTCCTCGCATTGAGGGGAGGCCCGGGTCCAACAGTGGGACATAAACTGATCTCCCTTTTCAGAGCGTAGATCAGTGCGCTTCTGAGATAATAAAAATAATAAGCCCAGTTGAAGAAATCGATTTATTCAATATGCTTCTCAATTGATATCTTGTTTTAGCTATTGTTACTATCAAAGGATTTTATTAAGAACCTGCAATTAATTGCAACAAAACGCCTCGTGTCCTGTTGCAATTAAATCAGCGCCTTCATAGAGAACAGCTTATGTAGTGATGTGGATCTGCAGCTGAAGTGATGAAAATGATTTACCATACAGAATATATAGCTCCTCTTGCTTTTTCAAGGCCCTAGTGCTACCGGACGAAAGACCCGTGAAATGGGCGAAAGGAAGAAGCTCCCATTATTAGTGACACGCGACAAACGTTCGGTTTTTATAGATAACTCATGCTGGCCCTTCGAATGTCATTTATAATCTCATAATTACAAATTTACTGGTTTTCTGTCATTAGCTAAATTGATTTCACTATTAAGTATTATAATTGAAGGGAGAGATTTTAATCGTGATTAAAATTTAGTGAAGTTTCGAACATCAAAGAGGACTCATCGGGCGTGCCAAGTTTCAGATTGTTTTCTGTCAACAATTAATGGCCCTGTCACAAACTTATATCTACGACATCGTGATGTTTAAGTCGATGGGTGATAAGCACTTGTTCTGAACTATGATTACTCGACGAGACTTGTTAACAATATGTCTTTATAATTCAAATGAAGATCCTCAATGCTTACGAATGTTCTTAACTATTTATTTTTATAACGTTTGTAAAAGATCGCACTAGCTTATGCACAACTGTTTCGTAGTGTTTTGTCACACTCACACTACAGATTTCATAAATACGAATGAGAGCGAAAGCATGCTTCTCGATGACGTAACGATTACGTTATGAGGTCCTGTTAGGCACACAACATCATCAAGTCTTATATTGTGATGTATTGTTCAATGTCTTAGAAAACCCAAAAGTCTGACACT
Organism: Pheosia gnoma; assembly: GCA_905404115.1. Classification (NCBI taxonomy): domain Eukaryota; kingdom Metazoa; phylum Arthropoda; class Insecta; order Lepidoptera; family Notodontidae; genus Pheosia; species Pheosia gnoma. Next base: position 2,831,259 of record FR989916.1, read on the forward strand.
ACAGATATAACTGCCAAATAAACTGCTTTACCGACTCAAATTATTTTGCTGGTATTTACTAATTGCATTCAAAAAGTTTGTTTGTTTACCGACGTGTGGGCTCGGAGTGTTGAACCGATTCATGTGGAAAGTTCCAAGTCCCGGGGGTCTGCACTAATTGGACCTCCGCAGGGGAAAACTTTTAACAATTCATATGGGAGAGAAAAATACATCGATAAGTACCTACGTAGCGCGTGAAGTTTGGTGTAGGTATTGCCAACAATATTACTTTAATATCTTTGTTATAGGTGATGCAGCTGACGAGTAACGAGTTTTATAATTAGACTGTATCTATATAATAAGTATATAATACCTTGCTTGTCCAGTATAACAATGCATTATAAGAATGTTGTAGACCTTCTGTAGTGTATTAAAAATGATTGCTTAGGCTCGCGTTGATGATTCTATGGGCAATGATTCGACAGCTAATAGCAAACCTGTTGTATAGAGAGCGAAGTGACACAAACAGTATCCTGACTACTATAGTGGAGTCACTTTTATATAGTGGAGTTACTTTTATAGGGACAGTCCGATAACAAGGCACTGGATGCACTGTACCTTTTCGCATTGTCACCTTAAAATAATAGTTAATTTTATCTATAAAAAAAAAAACTGCGTAGCGGTCAGGTAACATCATCACAACAGTTATTAGTACGTAACTGGGCCCCAAGTCTGCCACTTTTCTCTCACTCTGTCACTTCACTTTCTGTCACTTTCACTCATCTCATCTGTCACTTTTGACAAATATCCCATACAATATCTGTCAAAAGTGACAGTTACCATGCGGTCGCTGTTCGATTATGAATCGATTGTGTTAGCAGACTTGGGGCCCTGTTGTGTCGATGTGGAGTGACCATAAGTCAGATTTTTTTGCGTACGAACTTTTATTTTCAAATTCTTTTTGAACATATCTTGGAGCCTTGGGCATAGGAATCTTCCCTTGCACGCTATTATTAAAAGCTTGCAATATAACTAAACGTGACACAACAGTTAATTTTGTGACCTATTTCTCAGTTTTGGAACAGCTCATTTTAATCCTGATTGAAAATTACTTCGCTACGGTGTGACGTCAGTGAAAACATAAACTCATCCGGTTTATGGAAGCCTTTCGATATCAATATCCGTGACTCGATGTAAAAAAATAACATAATCCTGCAAAGATGAGATTGAAAACAAATCCAATAGAGTGCAAAATAAACAACGTACAGGTGTGCAAGAAGGATAAATAACTGCGACTTTACAACTTGCCATGGGAAAATAAACTGTGAGAAATATCCATTTAATTGAAGACAAAGATAGCGTGTGGTAAAACTCTTTATAGCCCGTAGCATCATCCGTAGCATGTTCGCTACGCGGTGCTACGAGTCGCCACCCGTAGCATATTTGTTATGCGGTGCTACAAGTCACACGTTTCGCAATTAGTTGTATCGGTGATCAAATATTTTTATTAATAGCAGTTAATAATATCAGATAAAATAGAGGTGTCCTTACTCAAATATGGACCACTACAAATAAAGCACAAATGTATAAATTAAACCAAGTTAAATTTGATTTTGTTAACCGTCAAATTTAGTAATCGCTGTTTTGTTTTACGCGATACTACTTCGGTTTATCTGGGTTGTGAACATAGTCGATTATTGGATTTTGTTACGATTGCAAAACTGGGAACCGAAAATAATTACTCTGAACGTGACTTATAAATAATATAAAATATTAAATTTACGCTTCATAGTACGTGAGACATATACAATTAATAACAGTACATTGTAAATAGTTATAAGTTAGTTATCACCAATAACATGTATCCATCATACGTCTACTTATGTGAGCAAGAGACGCCCGATTTATATTATTAACCGTTTCTCGTTATTTTAAACTAAATAACCGTTGAATCTAATAAGCTCGCGCACCTGTAAATGTTTATCAAAGCAACTGTTAGCTCGGGCCGCACTCCGCGTGTTTTACTTGCCCCTACTTAAGTGCTTACCCCAAGTGGGGCCCTTTGTTGACCCCAACTTCAGGACGTCCCTTCGGTTTGTATTATACAAGGACAAGTGGACTTCTCAGTTAATTACACTTGTTAAAGTCCGATTTTAGAATTGATTGATGATTATATTTGAGGAATGCTTAGTTCAACACGAAATTAATAATCCCAACACAAAAAAGACGGTTTCAAATGGGATTAAGCAGTATTTTACGTTGCCAGCGCCATGTTGATCCCAAGCGTAACGAAGGATTCCAAAGTTAGTTTTTACTAGAATTCTGAGTGCAGCTGGGGGATGCAGAAGGGATTAAAGCTCGCGCAAGATGAAGGCAGTCTCATCCCCGAAGTCAATAAATCTTCACGGCCTGTTCAAGACAATAAAAAGCAAGTTTAAGTATCGAAGCTAATTAGTATCCAATCGTATAATTGACCAGCGCGTTATAATAAAAACATCATTGCTTGGCTAAATCTTTGGGCTATGATGACTAACTTACGTTCGACGCAACCGGCGACCTAAGGGCTGGGCATTTCCTCGCTCAGCGAGTAGCTTTGGCTATTCAGCGAGGAAATGCGGCCAGCATCTTGGGCACGCTACCGCATGGACCAAATTTTTTACACGTTTTGTAGCTTTTCTATAGTATTTTTAATTTATGTTAGTTTGTAAAAATCTTTAGGTTAGGTTAACATGATATATTAAAAAATAATATTAGGTACTTCAAAGTTCGTCGATTTATATATATATTATTTTTAAACGGCAGTGTATACCTATATATAATGTGTATAATTACTATTGAAATAAAACTATTTTTAAGGATTTTATCGCGTTTATTTTTCGTTTTACGTTCCCGACGTTTCGGCTGCTTTACAGCAACCATGGTCACGGGAGGACTGAGGTGGTTGACGTCCTGGTGTCATAGTTAGAAACGGGCTACCCTCATATTTAATTGTTGATTGTGGTCCGATCTACGCAGAAAGTGCTCACAGTATCTTGAGGTCTTGCAATGGTACGCTTGGTTTTCGATTTAATAATATTAATCACTGGATCCCAAGTCGGTGGTAGCACCCAGCCATCTTCCCTATTGAAATTAGGATGTTTCTTAATTTCAATGGCCTCGCCTATCATCCTTGGTCGGAATCGGTGTTCTTTTGCGAGGATCTGTGGTTTATCAAATCTGATATAATGGCGGGTGCGATCTTGTACATGTTCACAGATTGCAAACTTCGTGGAGCGCCAATAAGAAATCAATATGTATAATTACTAGTTAATTGCACAATAATTTGTGGGTAGGCCCTTTGTACGATTTTAATTCTTGTACATAGGAAACCCAGCCTAAGTTCTCCATTTATTTTTTAAGTGAAGTGATTCCTCTCAACCTCAGCTCACAAAACAAAGGAATTATGTTATTATAATTCCACCAGCTTCCCTCAAACATTCCATTGTACAGATACAAACCTGGGTATGTTTAATAAAAGCACCTTCATATTCGCTCTTATTGGCTATAAACTGATAGTTTTACACAAGATCGTCCACTTTGACATAACATTTTGTCTAGACGTTTACAACTTAGTTATAACATGTTACCGCTAAGTTGTAAAAGTAAGACGCCTTGACGGAATATTTCATGCTCTAATAAAATTCACAATGTTAGATATTAAACGTTCACATTTATAGGTTGTCTAAGAAAACAATGTTTCTAACGATATGTGGGTCCTTGTTCGAAAATAATACCGGCCCTTTTAATGTCCCACTGATGGGCATGGCCCTCCCCTCAACGCGAGGGGGATTAGGCCATAGTCCACCACGCTGGCCAAGTGCTGGTTAGCGGACTTCATACGTCTTTCGAGGGGTTCTGACATGCAGGCTTCTTCGCGATGTTTTCCTTCACCGTTTGGCAAGTGATAATCATGGCTGAAAATGAGATTCGCACATGAAATCCAGAAATCCCAGAGGTGCGAGCCGGGGTTTGAACCTGCGATCCTCGTTATCGAGGCAAGCGTTCTACCAACTTGCCTATCAACGCTATTAGGCTGCACATAGATATGATAGGAAAATAACAAAATCAACAGCTGAATACTAAACGCTGAGCGAAATTACGCCCATGTTCTGGTAACGTCGTTACTCTGCATTTTTTGTGTTACGCTTTAAAATTAAGTTACCTTTGAGGTTAAGTTATCTGCTATTTTAGGTTATCAGCTTTATGGCCACACCACAAACCATTTAACCATTAGTATAACTAACATAACTAAAAATATATTCACATTAAAGGCTTTTTAAAACCCGTCTCTGGGGATCATAGTATTATCCTATGAGAATGTAAAAAAAACCTTTCAAATAAAATTAAATAGTTGAAATAGTTAAACGATGCATGAATAACATTCGGCTTGACATTCGAAATTCGAATAGCTCCGCCAACGATCTATCACTGCAATCACACATCGTTGTACAGATAAGGCGAACAAGAGCAAAAAACAAAACATTTCAATCTCTTCGCGTAGAGCGTTTTATTAGTTATTATACCTCGATACGATATTGAGAATGAGTTGGACGAGTAGAGTAAAAAATCAAGGAGTGTTAGAAAGGGAAGAAAAAGGTTGTCCTCCATAGAGAATATAGAGAAAACATGATTGAGCACTGTACGAGACGAAGCCGGAACTGGAAGAAACATACCAAGCTCTTAAATTATGAAAAGAAACAAGTCATTAAAACAGAACCAAGGTAGAGCAGATGATTTTTCTTTCTATTTTGGTTTGCGTTTATTACACAATTATAATGAAAGCAGATAGCCGCAATGAACATGGCAGTAATGTCCTCAGAATATAAAACCATAGAAACAGGCAGTACTTGGCAAGGAAACTTTTTATTGGCTGACATTGTTTTGAGAGCAACTTACAAATTGCAAACCACTTAACATACTCTCTACCTGTCCGCAATAAACTCAGCAACATGTAAAATTAAATGCGAATAGCCGTATCCAAACCAACCGCACAGCCTCAGCCACAGCCTCGCGAACTTGCTCGGGCATATGGCACCCGTGAGCCGACAGCGAGGCCGAGAGCATTTGTCTCGGCCATTAAATACTTCAGCGTCTAATCTGTACAAGGCATATGCTGACAAAAAATATCGACTTGCAATTCAAAAATTCCTCACAATAGTGTTGGAAATTCCAATGGCTTTGTATAGAAAATCCGATTAAAATGACCACCGTGATAGAACAATGCATTTTTCACGAGAATATTTTATTCAGACCCCTTGATATATATGGGAATTAATTTACCTAGAGCTAAATGGGAATCAAGACATACAAACTATATATACCTACTTGTTTAGTCCATCAGTTTTCTTAACTAATATTTAGACGTATATAAGTACATATAACACATTCCATATCCCTTCGTAAAACACATATAGACTCAGTTTAATTTGTAAAAATAAAGCAAATTATAGCCAGTAAGTTTGTAGAACTTATTTCATGTAAAATAAAACATATTTTTCTCACAAAATAAATTTTACATAATATTTCATAATTTGACTGTTTCATAGTTTTATAAACCGAAATAGTAACCACCTTACAGTAAAAAATATTATCGTGAAATTTACATTTGCAAATATAAATTTTAGTCGCATGTTGCACAGGTTTTATTAAATTACATGACTCTCAAAGCATATTCATTGTAATATCAAGGAGAAGAAGAATATTTATTGAGTTAATAAATGTAACAAAAGTATTTAAATACACAATATTTATGGTAATGAAACTGCACAAAAGACAATGAAATCACGTCCAATCAGTACATTTATAATAATAATAATAATAATACCAGCCCTTTTTTTAATGTCCTACCGTTGGGCACGGGCCTCCCCTCAATGCGATCAAGGATCTGGTCATAATCCACCAAGCTGGCCCAGTGCGGGTTGGCGGACTTCGCACGTCTTTCGAGGTGTGCTCTCAGACATGCAACATTTCCTTCACCGTACCTATAGCACGTGATAATCATGGCTGAACATGAGATTCGCACATGAAATCCAGAAATCTCAGAGGTGCGAGCCGGGATTTGAACCAGCGATCCCCGTTACCGAGGCAAGCGTTCTACCAACTTGGCTATCACTGCTTTTTTGCTCGGCTATCAGTATATTTATCCGATAGTTATTTCAAACAATATCCAATCAACAAGTCTCTATGAGATGAGTAGATCAACGTCGCATCAGCATCATCGTAAGTGATATCCCGGAGCCCAGTTCCCTAGCTTCGTTAACTAAATATACACATTCAATGGGACCGGTCAGGTTACCTTCCAATCTGAATGGTAATTAACCTACCTCTATTATACTTTATCAATCTCTGTAATGACCCCAGCAGTGTATCAGACCATATTGGACCTAGTCTGAATAGTGTAGTTAAACCTCCTTTGAATAAATTATTTCAGTAGAGAATATCGATCATTATTCGATGATGAATCGGAGTCTGTACAATAGCGAAATTTTAGTTATGACAAGCTTATACTACTGGTTAAATAAATAGTGTAACTAACACGAATTTGTTTTATATCTTAATATATATAAATTACGTGGCACGGTGTTTGTCCGCTATGGACTCCTAAACTACTAAACCGATTTTAATATTTTTTTCACACTTTGTGCAGTTTTGTCCAACTTGAAAGATAGGATAGTTTATATCTCAATTTATTTTATATGGCCAAAACAACGTTTGCCGGGTCAGCTAGTAATTATATACATTATATATGGAGATTCCTGTAAATTATTTCCCGGAGTATAACTAACCATAAAAAACTTTTTAACAAAATAAAAACCGTCTTCAAAAAACTAAAAAGCAAAAAATAATCTAATCTTGAAATCTACCTTGTCTAACCACATCAAATATTTAACTAATCTGAAGTCGGTGCCAAACTAACAACTGAGTCGAGTATTGCCGGTCTGCGCCAAAGACTATACCTACAAATTGGTCCGCGCATCTCGTTACTGAGTATACTTTTGTTATTCTTCGTCGGTTGTTTATTTGGCACCGACTTCAGATTAGTTAAATATTTGATGTGGTTAGACAAGGTAGATTTCAAGATTAGATTATTTTTTGCTTTTTAGTTTTTTGAAGACGGTTTTTATTTTGTTAAAAAGTTTTTTATTTTAAACTTTTTAGTGGATATATTTACTATTCTTTGTCACTAAAAAGATTTGGAAATCAATCTTTTTACTGGATAATAGTTATACCAATAATCGAGATTATCTTGGCGCAACCCGTGAAATACGTATCACTGACAAGTTCCGCTGGCCATTTGTGGCCTTCTTCATCACTTCCACTTCAGCAAATGATACTTTCTGAATGCAAATGCTTGACTTCTTGATGAAAATACCAAAATTGCTATCGGTATGCCTATAAAATTTGAGGAGTTCTCTCAATTCCTCATGGATCCCATCATCAGAACATTTTTTTGAAAAAAATGGGACCAATCTGTAAACATATCCTTTCATATAAAAAAATAATTTTCCAAATCGGTTCATAAATGACGGAGATATGAGGTAACAAACATAAAAAAAAAAAATAAAAAAAAAAAAAAAAAATTACAACCGAATTGAGAACCTCCTCCTTTTTTTTGAAGTCGGTTAAAAAAGGCCCGGATTGATACGTATTTTAAACTATCACCGTGGATCTTAAAATCCATTCAGTGCTTTTATTATTTAACATTCAGCCAGAGTTCATAATATCAAAAAGAACGTCTCAAATATTCGAAGTTGTGAGTTCGCCATTAAACTCCTGGGACCTTAGAGCCCCGGCCTTCGCTCTACTTTATCAGAATCCTAATTGATGATTTGTCACATTTAGGTAAGTATTTTATTTTTGGAGAATTCTTGTGGGAATTCCTATCAGTTTCGTTATTTGTTTATCGATATGCACGTGAAGTGCGCACATAGCGAATCTCATTGTGATTTAGGTTATAATTAGAATATTTTTAAAAAATAAAACTTCAAACAGGATATTATATATGTATCACCTTTTTATCAACTAATTGGAGAGTCAAAATAGCCCCAATTGTTTTTAATGCGGATTTGAGCTGAGTTCTCCACGCTTGATTCTATCAATTTGTCTTTTTTTCTTTTAATATAGAAAGAAAGAATATAATCTTCCTAACTTTAAAATGGCCTCACCCACCCAACGGTAGGTATTTTGCCAATGTCAAGTGACAAATAATTAAATGAAATACAAAATGGGAGATTCTATGCAAGCCTAATCCGTAGACAAGGCGTAATAACGCGATAAAATCCTTAAAAAAAATATTTCAATGTGTAGTATTCGCGTAAATATAAGTAATCAATTCTACGTCAATCTACACCCTTGCTCTATTAGAATTGCGCGCAAAATTTCTAGCTGTAGGAAATTATCCGGAGACTGGTTGGGCCGTTTTAATTACCTTCGCGACGTTGGGACAGCCACTCGCTGCTTTCGGATTGGAAAGGATCTCTGTAACTGTACTTGGTTGTGTGTTCTTTTGCGTCCGGGTACCTATGTACGTGTGTGTGTATTGTATGACTCTTTGGATGAAATATACGCGCCCAATTGATAACCTCCTCCATATTTTTTGTCCGAGAAACAAACTAATAAATATGAATCATGCAACCCTGAGCGGTGATCGGACAAAATAGTATCAGTCCGAAAAGGTTAAGTTCCGAGAGGAATGTTAGCGAAATGGAATGAGGGGGTCACCATGTTTTTTTTATTTTGTCACTGTCTCTACAGTAAATCACAATGGTCTCTACAATTAATATATTTTCTTCTCCAGCGACCATTCGATTTTATATTTTATTAATCCACATTTTTATTTCTGCGCATATTAATTTAATATCAATAAAATGCCCATCGGGCGACTGATCTCGCGTTGTTTTATGATAACAATTCCATTTTCTAGTTAATAAAAATGAATTACAAAATTCGTGCAAGCAATAAAATAATATAAGAACTGCAGAACGGCAATGTCATGGGTAAAGGACCTATTATTTAATAGGTACTTACCTACACGATTGATTAACATTTTTTTTGCCGCTACAGGAATTTATTTCTTTCGTGTCGATTCTGTTCACTGCTATACATTCACTAAATTCCGTTTTTTTTTTACACTTTCTACTACGTAAAACGAATAAGCGCCTTATCGCATTTGTTTCTACGATATCTAATTGAATACAAATATAATTTATTAATGTATTTTCACAGTACTCGTTATCTGAATTGAAAGATAAATATGATATGGAAACGAAACAATTTTTTATATGACTCCAAAACCAACAATGGTATAGTTCAACACCTGCATTATACACATCTCATCAAAAACAAAAAAAACCCATACAAACTTATTATTAAAAAAAGGTACTAAATAAATCTATGAAGCCGAGATGGGATGGTTAGTCGATAAAAACGACAAAAAGAGAACGTTGACCCCGACGTGATTTGAACACGCAACCTTCTGATCTGGAGTCAGACGCGCTACCGTTGCGCCACGGAGTCGATGAATGAAACTGCGAATTTAAGCTATAGTAAACACACACAAAAGATGCATTATGTAGGGTTGTATGAATTCTTATATCTCATTCATACCACCAATTTTATAAATAAGTATGACGGTGACAACATGCTTTCTCGATTCGATTACATTAAATTACATTAGTAGTTCCTGCTTAACCTGGTAATTTACTTAGATTGTATATCCCCCAGTCCATTATATGATACCCATAACTAAAACCAGCGTTGCTTAGTTTGGGCCCACACAATCCCAACTGCATATTCAAACTAAATTTGATGAAAGTGCGAATAATTCATACTAAAATAATATAACTATGCTACGGAGAGCAACGTTGATTTGGCATTTAAATACTGACGTAACACAAAAATAATTTCACAGAAAATCCACTCCAAACAAAGCTCACAAGTTTGGAAGAGTAAAATATATATGGCGTAACAATAATAGTGTAAAATATTTTAACAGGGCCAACAGTAAGTTATAAAGAAATGAATTATATTATTAGACATAAAACAATGTCACCCTGTACTGAGCGCATGGCCAAACGCTACTGGTTTGCCTTGTTTAAAAAAATATCAAACATAATTTACACAATTGTTTTATACATCAACGTGATCCATATAACTTACTGATTCATCTGTTAAAATATTTTACACTATTTTTGTTACACCTTGTATAAAGTAACATCGCACCTCGGATACCATTCTGAAATTGTAACTCTGATTGGACAAGTTTAATAAAAAATATTACTAGACAAACACACCAATTTGTACGGTCCCAAACTAAGCACTTGCATCGGTACCGTACAATGCATTGGCGAGGGAATTCCGGTTAATAATTATAGATATTAAACATGACTCTGGTACAAACATTCGTGCTCATCACACAAAGTTTAAACCTACCGAGATTCGAAACCAGGCACCTCTGTACAGAAAGCAGTGTCACTACCAACTGTGCCAACGGGGTATTAAGTAATTACTGATTATTCTCTAGACATAACAAAATTGAATCTTCTTCATAATATAATCTACAATCTACATTGTTAACGATGCGAAGCGCCATTCATAGCCGTACGAGAGTTCACGCCCAACTTCCATTCGCCAAAATGCAAATTGAGTCAGAAAATTGTATACTGATGTTAGCGCGAGCCGTGACGTCACTATGCAGCATTCTGAAGGCAGCCGAGATATGTTCTTATAATGGGTAAAAATAGAGTGCTTAATAAATGTAGCACTTAGCGAAATATTTTTCAAACACGCTTCGAAATTGTTGATGAAATACTTTCGTTGAATTGAAATCAATCCCCCAAATTTATAAACGTTTTATAACTTTTCGGCGCGCCCGACGGTTATTGTCGGGATCTTGTATATATGTTACGTGCTCTGAAAACTCTCATAGCGCGTTTCAGGATTGTACTGAGAATTGTCAATTGTTCTGAATGCATATTGATTTCGTATATTTACGCGAAAACTACACATTGAAATGAAACTAATGTTACGGATTTTATCGCGTTTATTATACTTTTTTATGTTCCTGACGTTTCGGCTGCTTTACAGCAACCATGGTCACGGGAGGACTGACGTGGTTGACGTCCTAGTGTCATAGTTGGATCCAGAGTACCCTCATATTTAGTTGTTGCTTGCAGTCCGATGCTGTTGCGTGCAATGGTGCGCTTGGTTTTGGATTTAATAATATTCATTACTGGATCCCAAGTCGGTGGTAGCACCCAGCCATCCTCCCTATTGAAATTAGGATGATTTTTTAATTTCAATGGCCTCACGTATAATCCTTGGTCGGAATCGGAATGTTCTTTTGAGAGGATTTGCGCTTTATCAAATCTTATATAATGCGATGGGAATGGGATATATGCATAACCAAACGCGATAATCTCTGTAAAATAAGTTTTATTCCAATGTTTAGTGTCCGCGTAAATATAAGAAATCAATATGTGTTTATACTGCTTTAAAATCTTGATAATGTGAAGAATAATAGTTTTACACTTAAAATATTGGCAAGTCTGAAATATTCGACAAGTTGACACTTAATGTCTGCAGCATAACTTAAACACAACACAGACGAGTTGAATTGGATTGCCGCCGCGTGCGATGCTGCACTCTTAACTTGGTTAACTGTCTCCCCAGTCGCCTCCTTGACATTTTCATCTGTGGAGTCCAGAGCTGATACTGTTATCGATTAAATGTATCGATTATGATATCAGTACGTCAAGTAAGTAAGCTTACCGTATACATTATAGTCTACCGTATTTAGACATGTTGTATGGAGGATTGAAAGTTTTACCGTCCGCTAGTGTCGCTTATCATTTGACTATAAAGTATACGGTTAGCTCGCACTTGACATGCGGTTCTTTTAATGATGATTAACTTTACGTATATTTTGCCAATCATTGAATACATAATATGGATACAAAATTGATGATACCAACATTATTAAAGTAAAATATAAATAAAACTACTATGAAGACCCGATTGGCATTGATAAAAGTGACCCTGCTATCTGTACCGAGGGTTCTTGGTTATGTCATGAATGTATCTATATAATCAGCAAGCTAATAATTACATAGATTCGTTTAGTACTATTATTATTAAAAAAACCTCTATAAAAATAAATCCCAACACGTAACAGAACAGTCCAGGCAAATTCGAATCAAAATTGAAACTGTCGCACGCGGCAATCTTTTTTTTCAGTCAGCTACTATCATAGTCCAGGAGCACTGAAATTATATTTTCTATTTCCATGCATCGATGTCTCGCAACTCCCAACCCTCCGACTGCTCGTGCTAGTTGGATATAATTACTAACTCGTTTCTATCACAGATTAAAACATAAACGCTCGAGCCGCGCTCGTCGCTGTTATTATAAGCACTATAATATAAACTTAATAATCTTGTGTCTTCTGCGACCCGACATGTAAGGGTAAGTACACAGGGTAGCTGACTTGATAGTATAATATTATACGAGTATGTCAGTCTAACATAAAATCCAAATATTGCCAAAAATACCTACAATGTCTGCTGTTGGAATTCCATGGATTGGTATGGTTAATTTTTGGAACCGAATGTAATCGCAGAGGAGTTATAATTAAACTTTTACTCACACAACAGGTGTGAGGTCGGGCTATGATTTTTTAAATTAATAACGTCGACAGGTGTTATTTTAATATGAAACAAAAAGATAAAATTGCTAGGAATACGATTTCAAACATAAAAAGGGGTCGGCTAATAATTAATCAACTTATTTAGCTTAAATGAAACTATATTGTTCTCGTAGAGTTTACACAAATTCTTTATTAAATAGTTAATAATTAGAGACTACACAGGAACAAATAAACTACGTCTCGCCAACCCTAAGCTAATAGCATGGTATTGCCCGGAGCGGTCGGCCAACGGTCTCATTACACCAGTCGGGCTACACCTCAGCTCAAAGTTAGCACGTTAATTTCGAGACAGACTTAGTTGTTAAGTTGCCTGGATGCTACAATTGCCTTAGTTCGGTCCTATTGGTACGCTAGGATACTGCATCGATTGGTCCGAAGATTAATTGCAAAGAGTCGCATATATTATTTGATAATAATAAATAATAATACCAGCCCTTTTAATGTCGCACTGCTGGGCACGGGCCTTCCCTCAATTCGAGGGAGATTAGGCCATAGTCCACCACGCTGGCCCAGTGCGGGTTGGCGGACTTCACACATCTTTCAAGGGGCTCTCTAATATATGCAGGTTTCCTCACGATGTTTTTCCTTCGCCGTTTAGCACTTTCACAAGTATTTTGTACATAAACGTGATCAATATAACTTACTGATACATCCATTAAAATATTTTACACAATTTTAGTTACACTGTATATATTAAATTTGTTATTGCTATAATTTGTGGGTGAGGCCATTTTGTACCTTATTTAATTTTATTTCGCAAAGAAAGTAGACGATGCGGTATTTGAACCTATGTTCTTTGATATCAAATCGAGCTTTCCACCCACTTGGCTTTCGATATTTAATTCTCTGTGTGCACCTACTGAATATTCTCGTGAAAATTGAAAGCAAATTGCTGCGCTAAAAAACTTTTCATGCAGTTTAATGTAGCGCGGTGCAGTTTCCTGCCATCTGGCGGCTGCTGGTGGCATTACAGTATTGGCTTCCATCCAAACCACATTAGTTTCTCGCTGAATGGAAAAGCTGAAATTATAATGTCAGTTAAAGATCACAGTTTTTCCAGCCATTTCGTCGGTTTAATATGATTGAACAAAAGAGTAATCTACTTACGTGTTTCGTGTATTCGATGTTAATGGTGTTATCGGCCACTTTGTGAATATTCTACTAAAGAGTATTTGAAGTCCTACTTTCGTGTATAAACATTGGGGTTATGACCTATAAACAATTTCAAACGCACTTAGACCTTCTTTGATGTTCAGGTTTAGAGAATAATTTCTTCAGTCCTATTTTCTTAAAATATTCAAAATAAATTAAATCGTTGAATTTATCTAAAAATATAGTAACCTATATAAGTTTTAATTTTTTTTTAAATTATAGTTTTTATTTTCGATATTTTTAATGTATATATAAGATCACTGAACATCGTAGTCAATTATATTAAACAGGTGATTCACAAAGGGTTTAGGTACTACTGGAACCTGGGCTTCTTTAGTGCATTTGGAAAGACCATGCGAAGTCATAATTTCAATAGTTGATTTAAAAAAAAAAATGTTGTTTCCAACTAAATAACAATATTGTGAATCCTTGCTTTTTTTTAAATTGCTATATTGAAATTCTGGTTTTACATAGTGTTCACAACTGCGTTGAAGAAGCTTAGGTTCAACGCTTAGTTTATCCTTCTTAATCACTCTGTATTTATGTTAGAAATATTGTTAATATAACTAAATAAAAAATCTAAGGACCTCGAACTGGAAGACGTAGAGTCGGACCGTCCCCCCCCCCCCCCCACGAGATGGACCGACGCCGACGATCTGGTTATAATCGCGGGCAGTCGTAGGATGCGAATGCTACCAATCGACGTGGTGGCGTTCTATGGGGGAGGCCTATGATCAGCAGTGGACGTCCTCCAGCTGATGATGATGAAAAATCTAAAATTCATACGTGATATCACATGTCCTTAGTAATGAGTCATTTCGGTATCATGACATTGTAGGATGTTTCAGCGGATTTTTTCAAAATGAATGTAAGAACTAATATTACATTTTTAATATTAATGGTGTTGATGTTCTAGGTTTATTGAGTATATTAAAAAGCATTTCCGATAGTTAGCGGAAGACCCTATTATAGATTCAGAATAATATTGCCACTGTACAAGAGAAATAAACGAGGAAAATCTTGAAGATTCATGAAACATCTGTTCGACCTACCTACGGATACTCTCAAGTGTCGTGTGGTCCAAGTTATGCCTGCGCTTTACCAAGCTGTGAGACCAATATAGCTTACATAAAAAGCCCTATGGTGACATCTTTAATAGTTCAAAATAATTTTATTGGTGCCATCGATGTTAGCTATGTTAAATGGAAATGGATTTAATAAGGAATAAGACACTAACCACCGAATTTTTAGACGTTTTATCACTTTATCAAACGTCATATAGTACTGCGCAAAGCAAAACTCTTGTGCGCAGTACTTTATGACGTTCGATAAAGTTATTTATTCGGCCTTATTGTCACCCGCTCTTTCACAATATTCTTGTAACTAAGTACTTGCTAGTCGCTTGTGCCACAATTTTCGTGTAACTATTAAATTCTTGCCGCTGCTAGCTTCACAATTTTCTTGTAGGTACGTAAGTAAGTACTTTCTTGTGACTCTCACCACAACTCGGCAAACACTAGTAAAATATGGTGCAATTACTTTGTGCAAATGTTGTACGGAATGCGAGAAATGTCGACGCTCCACTAACTCAGTTTCTTGATGAAGTATTAAAAGAATTTCCCCTGAATTCGAGATGAATCAACTGCTTTTGAAATTTACTAATTTAATTCAGCGTGAAAAACGTCGTGATAAAATAACCAAGAGCTTTGTTCAAATATTATAAGTACATATTTGGTTTTTTTTCGTCATTACATGAAAAAGTTCCATACCTTCTCCTAATGTGAAAACTGTCTGAACTTGTATGTATTGTTCTCTTAAAATGCGATCATAATATACCATCAACTATGTATATCTGTAAAAGGCTATGAAAAATTTAAACCCAACATCGATTTGTTTACTAGAACCATCTTCATTAAAAAATATAACCTATTTTATTACTCACAAAGTCAAATTTAAATAGAGCGCAAAACCAAGCCAGACTTAATTAAATCTGGGTCGTTGTGAAATTCTCATCAGTACCTATCTAATTTAAATAATATCTACGATCCGGGAAATTATTTTAACCCTTTCAAATGATGAGGCTATGCTCAGTACGTAGTTATACAATTAATTAATATATCACAGAGAATTTATATTATTGACTTCTTATATTAACGCGAATACTACACATTGAAATAAAACTAATTTTAATTTTTTAATCGCCTTTATATTGTGTTTTTACGTTCCCGTTTTACAGCAACCATGGTCACAGGAGAAATGAGGTGGTTGACGTCCTAGTGTCATAGTTTAAACCGGGGTACACCTTACATCCTGTATATAATTACTTATTGTAGTAACAAATAACATTCAGGAGAAGGTGTTACAAGTTTATTTCTAAAACTAAACTAAGCCGATTAAAACTGAAATTTTGACAACCTTACATACATTGAAATAAAACTATTTTTTTGGATTTTATCGCGTTTATATTTCCAGTCCTCCCGTGACCATGGTTGCTGTAAAGCAGCCGAAACGTCGGGAACGTAAAATCAAAATATAAACGCGATAAAATTCTAAAAAATAGTTTTATTTCAATGTGTAGAATTCGCGTAAATATAAGAAATCAATATGTGAACCTTACGTACATAGATTATCGGATGATTTAATACATATTTGATGGTGGGAAAAGCACTTGTGCACCAAGTTTGCCGCATCTCGGAGAATCTACTTTGAAAAAGTTCCTGAAACGTGCTTGAGAAAACTGAAAACTTAATAAAACTGACCGGTGCAGTTCGGTTTTAAATTTGTAAACGATTGAATAAAGCTTTGGAAATCTTTGGAAATATTAAGATTTAAATACCAAAAGTGACGTAACGTCTTTAAAAGAAGTTGGTAAAATAATTTAAAAGTACCGGGCATCTTTTTGGAATATTAAGTAATACATATTTTTGGAAAAAATAACATATGAACCGTTGTCATTGTGACCATTACGTTTACAGATGCACGACCAGTCAGTACACGGCTAATTTCACTTGAACTGATTGCTTCGTGGCTACTACACGCGGCTAGTACCCGCGGCAGCCCTATAAATAAGACTGCACGATTTTACATTTAAAAAAAAATGACACCCTGTAATGAGCGCATAACTAAACGCTACTAGGTCGCCGTGTTTTAAAAAAACATTTACACAATTATTTTATACATCAACGTGATCCATATAACTTACTGATACAACGGTTAAAATATTTTACACAATTTTTGTTATACTTTATATAAGCTCATTGCACTTTACCTATTTATCCGTGTATAGTAAGTAAGTTTGTTTTGTTTGGTATCACTTTATTAAAGTTTAGTTGGTCACAATGGAGGTCCTATTATCATAACGGGCCCTTGGGAATGGAAGTTTCTTCGCTCACTCTTCGACACCACAGAACCAGCACGTTTGCTGGAAAACTTTTTAATGCAATTGCTTTATTAACCGAGATACGCTAAGGATTATGAAAGTAGAGCTTCATCGTTGTTGTAAATCGACCTGGGCGTTTGATTGTTTATCAAAATTATAATAAATAATTATTAGGGCAAATAACAGACAATAATTTCGAACCGTTTTTTAGTCACATGTTCAAAAATAGATGAAAAGAAGAAGTCAAATAAATTAAAATAACCATACAACAGTGACATGACAACTTAAAATATTATAGCAGGAAATACGGCGTATAAAACTTACGTCTCAATATTAAAACATTGCCTTAATTGAAAAAAAAAGTGAAGTGTTCATTCTTTCTTTGCAAAAGTAAAAATACTTATCGTAAACATTATGGTACAAACTAAACACGCAACCTCCTTATTCTAAAATGTCTTCAATTTCTAATATATGTACCAGGTCAGCATGGCCGCGTGTAGGTTGTTGGATACACACGAGAGGCGGCGGCTCGGTGCACTCAATCCCGTTACGCTGCCTATTTCCTTTTGCGAATGACGGTTGCACTACCATTTTCGATTGCGTTTTATTTCGTATAAAACGCGCTTCGCTTTGTTAGTACGAGTATACGCGAGCTAGTTCTGTTGATTTACAATGTTTGCTGAACAGAGAGTTTGTATTTTGTAGTGAAATTGATGCCTACCTGTCTATATCAAAATGAAATCTAAAGATCACCAAAATCAAATTGGCCTTGAACAAGTTAGGAATACACTAGCAAGATTTGAGCGTCGAATTATTTAAATTTAGAACGCCCCGCGCAGTAAAACATTGCATTTAAAAAGGTTTATATTATTATCTCTTTATTTTCTCGCCTTTCTGTCATAGAGAAGAACAAAATATTATTTTGTTTTTCTTTTCTTCACATACATGCATTTCGTGCAATAGGCACGAAATGCATGTTAATTAGGTATATTTTTAAAAGATTTTTAATGGCGAATAAAATAGTCCGCAATTCAATATGTAGTGGCAAGATTTTTCTTTTGTACGCGTATTTTTTTACTGAATGATTCGAGTTTAGTTATTCTTTTTTATTGGATAGGATACAGTTCAAAGTTGGTCCCATTTAAATTTCAAAAGATTGTTTAAGTATTTTTTTAATTTCCCAACAAGAATTCGGTAACAAATTGGCGCCTGTTTCGTTTTCGTATCTTGAATTAAACGTACCAGGTGTGGGCCATTATTAAAAATTGTTTTTCTCTAATTGGGGCCTAAGGGGAGAGATTTATAATATAAATTACGTGGACACGGTTCAGACTGTGGTAATGGGGGATATATTTCAAAGTTAAATAAAGATAAATTTCTTTGGCAAATTTAAACGTGATTTTCTTTCTTTATCATGATAATGTTTTGAGCAGTGATAGCCAAATTGTTACAATGTTTAACATGGAAAAAATACCATAGTTTAAACCCCGGCCCGCACTTTTGGATTTTCAGGATTTTTTTTTTATTATAGGTAGGTAAACAGAGAAATGATATCTCAATTCAAAACTCGTTAAGAGCGAAATATGTTTATATATTTATTTTTCTATGTAGAAAAGAAAACAATTACCATCCATTATGCCTGTATTCCACAAAATGGTGTGCAGACGTGCACTGATAAGGACGGACTGACGGTAAGGTCATTTTTTATAATGACACTATTATTTAGAAAGTGCTATATGTAAATAGCACTGACTGGCCTGGAACTCAAAGTCGCTATCTGCAGACCGTGCTTGAAAACGCCAGACGAGGTAACGAGCTATTACTCTGAGAGTACAAAAATGACACACTATATTCAATTATTGAAATATCAAAACACCAATTTACAAAGACCTGTTTTATATCTCATCGAATACAATTATTGAAGGAAACATGCCAATTGGAGAGGTCTGGATAATATGGATTTTTTAAATGAAATGACTTCCTAGTTATCACTTAGTGAACTATTGGAATATCAACACACCAATTTACCTAGACCTGTTTCATATCTCATCGAATACAATTATCGAAGGAAACATGCTAAGTGGAGGGGTCTGGATAATATGGATTTTTTAACTGAAACGAATTCCCAGTTGTTAAGGTTCGCATAATTCGGTCCTTGACTGTGAACCTAACTTCGAGCGTGAACTTCTATTAACTTTAACTGAAGCATGCATAATCGAGGTTAAGTAGTAATAATGAGTTGTAACTTACGTGCAAGTATACTTTAAATTTTTAACAAGCAGCGCAAACTCGGCAAGGTTTGAGTGCAGTAACTTTTATTAAATACTCTGAACCGACAGCCATCTTAGTACTGATCTGAGTCGGAGTCGGACCTAGTGCGGAGAATTTCAAAGAACTATATTAAGCGCTTATAATATTTGGGCACATTGGGTGTTATATTTTTAGTTCTAAAGTTCCCCGGACACTTATGAGAGCAATGACCGTAAAAATAGCGCATAATTTAATTAGGGCATCATTTATCAGCCTAGAACTACATGATTTGACTTTAACTTAGTATACCAGAAATTCTTCACATTGCATTTTATTTTCACATTGAGTATCAGACATTTCCAAATAAGTACAATAACACTCTACTAGCGAGCTTGGAACGTGCAGGTATTCCAATTAATAGATGGAATATCTAGAAACTGATGCAATGTTTCCATTGGAAATGTCAATTCGCAGCGGTAGGTATGTTAGGTATATTTGACTACACAATTGGCATAGTTGCTTACATTTGATTGCTGCTTTCTGTAAAAAAAAAAATATTTCAGGACCCCCCCCCCCTTTTGGCGGGCAGAAATCATACCATCAACATAGTCATGTCACCAGAGAGTTATACTAACACTTTGCACGACCCAAGAGTGAACGAAAGACCTCTCGATTGTCAGGTCACGCTTGCGAGCACTAGATCATAGAGACAAATATAGAGTCATAGAGTCAAATAGCTTCTTAACTGTCAACCGTATATAGAATTTTATACGACTCTTGCTCATTTCATTCCCTAATATTACCGTCAGGGGTGCAATAAATAAAATCCAAATTTACTTAGCTGTAAATAAAGTCTAAAGTGCATTGCTGATGGGACCCAATGGTAGGTTTTAAGTCAAGATGACTCTACATAAAATTTAAATGGCGATTGTTTTAAACATTAGTTGCCATGATGGAGGCTCTAGAAACAAAGGAGAGCAGAGGGCTTATCCAGTCTGGGTTAGCGAACAGTATACGACTTTTCATTATCAGGAAGGTTTCCTCAAAATAATAATATTAATATCGCCAGACGAACCCACCAATTATACGGTCCCACACTAAGCGACACTTATATTATGAGTACCGTACAATGGACTGAGGGCGAAAACACTTATATAGATATTAAACATCCATCTCGACTCGGGGATAAACATTCGTGCTCATTACACAAAGTTTCTGCCTACTACGATTCTCTGAGCGCAGAAGGCAGGGCCAGTACGAACTAGGCCGATATCCGGGATATCTGTCAAATATGACAGTTATTATGCGGTGTCACTGTCAAAAATGACAGTTACTATGCGGTTGCTGTTCGATTATGAATCGATTGTGTTAGCAAACTTGGGGCCCTGATCTAATGTCGTCAAAATGTTTGTCTTCAATTTATATTAAGTGCGATTTTTTTTTAAACTAGATGCGTTTGAAATTCTTGGTAAATATCAATATCTTCGCACGTTATGCTCGAGTCCATGCAAAAAGTGAAGTGATAACCCTGATAACCCTCCGCTATCTAACGGTTAACCCTCCGGGATTGAGGCACGACGTAATTGACATGCGGGTCGATCGGACCCCTAAATCTGACTTAGCGTTGAATATCAAATTGTGTGGCTTCCTGGACTTAATGTTGTATGTTTTAATAATATATTAGGCTAAAAATCCAAAAAATATATACTAAGGATTAGTATAATTTATACCTGCTACTCAAGCCTGCCTAGCCGTTTTTACATTGTTCTCACATACCCACAACAATGTACTACTCTAACATGTATAAGATCCTTTAAAAGAGCAACGATGGAGTTTCTTGCCCGTTCTTCTCCATAGGGGCGGCATTCCGAACGGGTCGTATAGTCGTAGCATAGCATTTTGTGAAATTCATGGTTTATGAGAATTGTAAAAATTCTGATTCCGAATGGCTTTTATTAGTGTGTAGTGTAAGCGAGCATTTATTTGTTCCCATACATACTTTAAAATCATGATGGGGTAACGGTCTCATCATTTGCTGACACAATTGTCTCGCAATTCCATTGCAATTCAGTTATGAGTCTATAATGAAAGCACACTTGAGCCCAGGCTGGAACTCTTACTTTTCACACAAAAATAACTATAATTAGGACAGGTACGATGTGTTCCGCGTGCTGACACTTCAACTTTTCAATTCTGATACAGAATGTTACAGAAAGGGTATACTAAACATTGGACCTGCGCTTCATTAACGCATTTGTTATAGCACATGAGCATATGTGAAGACAGAATTTCAATAAAACGATAAAAAAAATCCCCGCAAAACGACAAAATTGTGATTCTTGGGAGCATTTTTAAATTGAGATATAGAAATTCTGATTATACATAATGATTACAAATTCCCTGAAGAAGCGCTGGTTCATGGGTTTGTATAATCTATCTGAATCACCCTGTAGAGCTACTTCTGATCTGCCCCCTGATTACCAATCTTGTCTAGCCTAGCGATAGTAGCGACGTGATACAAGTTAGCGATTTGAAAGAAAACATTGTGAGATTATCGCTGTCGCTTTGCTATGGCTAGGCTAGATAATATACGTAATCAGGGAGCAGATTTCATTTCTGATTCTAACGCGTAGCAAAACCCAACTAGCAGAATTTCAACCGTAATTAATATCGGCGAAACCATTTACATGTAAATTTGTGATTTAACAGAAATATTACAAAGTCGAGTAAAGCCGAGTGTCAGAAGGGATCACATGGCCGTTCAAACGAAATTTCAAATTAAATGTTTGACATTTTAATCGCCTCTAGATAGCCCAAGTCTAAGAGAATAAATCAACCTAAGAGAAGAGAATAGACCTATTTTGGTCTACTACCTATTTTAGTAGACTATTTTAGTCGCATGGCTCGGGTTCGAGATCAAATACTTGCCTATATTGCAATAAAAAAAAATAAAAAACCCATGTGGGATAAATATTGGTAATTGTATCTTTTTTATTTTCTCTAGACTAGGTGTTGTAGGATCACCCCCAGTCTATTGTACGGTACTTATTGTAGATATATCGCTTAGTTTGGAACAGTTGGTGTGTTTATCTTGTGCCGTGTAACTATGTATTTTTCTTAGGCAGATATTTGTCTCTATAGAATAACGTCACTTTTTTGTAAATGGCAGATCACTAAGAACCATCTCAACGATACAACTATCAAGACCAATAATGTGTTGTAATCTGCGCAGCCGTTTCCCAGCTACAATGCCATAGTTAGATAGACACCCTGCCAACACCCGTCTACACGTTGCATCTGGGGTATAAAAACAAAACAAAATCAATATAATTTTCAAAAAAACAATCAATAATTCCCCCGTGTCCTTATCCACTTATTTTTAAGTGAAAATCAACAGTGGACCCGAAGGGATGATCGGGATTATCAGGGGTCCGTAACCTTTTTCATACTTAGTATTTGTAATATGAAATTAATCTCTTTGAATACATAACTAGAAGATTATTGAAATAAAACTAATTTTAGGGATTTTATCGCGTTTATATTAAGATTTTTACGTTCCCGACGTTTCGGCTGCTTTACAGCAACCACGGTCACGGGAGGACTGAGGTGGTTGACGTCTTAGTGTCATAGTTTGACCGGGGTACCCTCATATTTAGTTGTTTCTTGCGGTCCGATCTACGCAGAAAGAGCGCACAGTGTCTTGAGGTCCAGAATAATATTTTTTTATTTGTTCACAAGAAATTACAGTTGTAATTTTGTTGGAAACAAAAGTAATATTTAAAAATCAACATATGAACATTTAAGCTTCACATACTACATTTATGAATCAGCCTGTATATATATTATGCATCCATGACTTTGGTGCAACCATCCGTGCTCATAATACACACAATACTCGGTACGAGTACTTATGTACTGTTCCGAATGAAGCTAAAATGTACAGCACTTAAAAAACACAATGAGCAACTCTCCCGTCTCCTAATTGGTGGAACGGCTGTCAAAGAGTCGCTACTCGTATTCAAAGCGCAGCCTCCATTGTGTTATACTAAAAACGACAAAGTTCGAGAAGGTAAGTACTTTTAAAAATCAAAAACAACTTGAGGATTTTTTTAATGGTTTTCAATATTCGTGCACTGGGTGACTGAGCTGCCTCGCAAGGCTGCCTCTCTTTGCTCAGTTAGTAACGTGGCAGCTGATACCTTTAAATGTTAAACATAATTATACATATTGCATTCTTCGATAAAAAGTGAAAAGAAATTGCAACTTGATATATACAACATATACTATATTATATATATATATATAATATAGTAAAAAAATACAATAGGTACTTATATAAATAATATACTTCCATGTCTCGGTTACAAACATTCGTGCCCATAACATAAAGATTGACCTTACCAGGATTTGAACCAAGGACCCTCGGCGCAGAAAGCAAGGTCACTACCAACTGTAGACATAGATTACGCTTCGCACAGAATTATAAAGATTTACCTATTAACTAAATTTGAATTCACAAAGTTAGTACTTATACTTATACGTATAACTAGTACGAGAGTCGGAATATAATAAATAGTAAAGCAAACTCCTATCAGGAACTATAGGTACATTTATTAAAACTAAACTTAACATATTCACAGCATCCTTACACAGATTGTGTGAGTGAATTATAAAACAGATGTGTCATACTGCTCCGCCGAGGGTTGTCCATCATTGAATATAGGCCTATAAGTAAAAAAAAACATGGAAAGTTATGCCGTAGCTATGTTGGTAGAACGCTTGCCTCGGTAACGAGCATCGCAGGTTCAAACCCCGGCTCGCACCTCTGGGATTTCTGGATTTCATGTGCGAATCTCATTTTCAACCACGATTATCGCTTGCTAAATGGTGAAGGAAAACATCGTAAGGAAACCTGCATGTCTGAGAGAACCCCTCAAAAGATGTGTGAAGTCCGCCAACCCGCACTGGGCCAGCGTGTTGGACTATGGCCTAATCCCCCTCGAATTGAGGGGAGTCCCGTGCGCAGCATTGGGACATTAAAAAGGGCTGGTATTATAATTATATTTAAGACGGATTTGTATCCCGCCTCGCACCTCAAGATATATCTCGCTTCGCACCTCGTTTAAGGTATAGTACTCTCGCGAAGCTTGCTTGGGGCTGGCATGTGCCCACAAACCGCTCTCAGCGCGAGTGTCATTACGTGGGAGGTGAGGCACGAGACGAGGCACAATTTGCTCTCGCAATTTCCGAACCGTCTCGCTACTCTCGCGAGAGTGCCTACTGCAGACCTGCATCGATGTCCTGAGAACCTTTTACAAAATTTCGAAGATATTCCATATTCAAGTTTTATTAATAAACGAATTTTACGGATTTCATCGTGCTATATAATGTTTTTCACGTTCCCGACGTTTCGGCTGCTTTGCAGCAACCATGGTCACGGGAGGACTGAGGTGGTTGACGTCCTAGTGTCATAGTTTGAACCGTGACAATGGTTGCTGTAAAGCAGCCGAAACGTTGGGAACTCGAGAAAATCCGTAAAATTAGTTTTATTTCAATGTGTAGTATTCGCGTAAATATAAGAAATCAATTTCTTTTAAAGCAATATTCAATACAATCGCCGTAAGGCAGGGCGTTTGTATTGAATATTGTATTGAATATAGGCATATTATTATGACGTCACTGTCATAAGACAGTGACCTCATATGCCTATAGTTCTGTGCTCGGTTTTCACACGAAGCAGTCCATGACATACTAGTTATAGTTAATGGCTTGTCACTGATCAAGTCGAAACTTAAAGAAAATATAAATCATACTAACTGCGCCCCACGGTGTTACCCGCGATTAAAAAGTATGTCCTTTAGCCCACGGGAACCAAATATTTTACCGGGATAAAAAGTAGCCTATGTGCTATTCCAGACTATAATCTATCTCTGTGCCAAATTTTCAGCAGTTCTGGCGTGATTGAGTAACAAACATCCATCCATCCATCCATCTATCCATCCGTCCAAACTTTCAAATTTATAATATTAGTGTGATTTATAATATTAGTGGGATTAGTGGGATTGATCCAAGATTCACATTGATGATTTATCTGTACCTGTCAAATTGGGATTGCGGTAATTGTTGCCCTGCTGATTGTTGCTCTCGTAACTGTTGCCCTGCTGATTGTTGCTCCGTTAATTGATCTCCCGGTAATGGTGATCCTGATAACTCTACGTCCGGTGATAGCAGCTCCGACAATTTAATATCTTCAGATGATGGTGGATCCGTTGTTTGTTGCTCTAGATCAACTATTAATTGTTGTTTCGTTGCTTGTTGCTCCGCTCTTTGTTGCTCTAGCAATTTTCGTTTCCGTAATTCCTGCAACCGTATTCGTTGGGATATTGACAGTACCGGCCGCGATTGTTGTGCTTGTGATTGCTGCTGTTGTGATTGTTGAGCTCGTACTGGTTGCTCATCAGGCTTTTTGATCTCATTCTCCGCAGGCCTGTAAATAAATAAATATCGCCATACGAACACACCAACTATACGGTCCCACATTAAGCAACGCTTGTGTTATGGGTACCGTACAATGGACTGAGGGGGAACTCAGTATATAATACTTATATACATATTAACCATCCATGACTCGGGTACAAACATTCGTGCTCATCATACAAAGCTTGTCCCTACCGGGATTCGAACCCAGGATTCTCGGCGCAGAAAGCAGAGTCACTACCACTGCGCTAATCAGGCCGTCAAATCAATGAATGTTTCATACTAAACTACATGCGGCCCATCCACTTACACTGGCCCAGTGCGGGCTGGCGGACTTAGCCATAGTCCACCGACTATGACCTAATTGCCCATGCATGGAGGGGAGGCCCGTGCCCAAAAATGGGACATTAAAAACGGTTAGTATTATTATTTATTCCTGCACATCTACCACATCTCTACCTACCTCTGGTTATTTATGCGTAATGGTGGTATTTACTTACCCATCAGGATGTCCAAACCACGATATATATCTTTCAGTCTTATCAAAACCCCTTACATCAGGTGGGGCGTCACAGGAAGTTCGTCTCCTGTCAATAGGAAATATCACAGGGGCAATTAGAGGAATAAAAAAAACTACTGTCACCGAAATAACTCTCACTGACATTGGGCGGGGCTCATAGCTTGTAGAGCCGTCGGCCGTTGGGACAGAAAGGTTCTAGAATGACAACCATGAGCCGAAGGCCGCAGTGTTGGTTGCCCCCCACAAGATGTTCTGTGATTACGTAAGCATTGCTGGGTTGTGCCGTTTCGAAGTCATTATAGAAGTCCAATAGCCCGCAATGGACGTCTTTTAGTCTCTACAATACCCCTGTAAGTATCAAATTCGTTACGTCTACAGCTAACAAACGACTACCCTACATCAAGTAGCTACAGTTACTGTTTGCTTTACATAGAGGTATAGAGACTATACTATAAGTACAGTTATTTCTTGCCTCGAAAGATGGCGCTCGACTAACATCGAAGGTGTTCGTACAAAGATAGCTTTACTTTATATATAACTAGCTGCCCTGGCGCACGATTACCGCCTCAGAATCAAATGTATGAGTAAATTAATTATATAAGACAAACATTCTGCCGGTTGGCTTAACAAACTCACTCACTCCCCTCAATGCAAGCGGGATTATGCCATAGTCCACCACGCTGGCCCAGTGTGGGTTGGCGGACTTCACACGTCTTTCGAGGGGTTCTCCCAGACGTGCAGGTTTCCTCGCGATGTTTTCCTTCACCGTTTAGCAAGTGATAATCGTGGTTGAAAATGAGATTCGCACATGAAATCCAGAAATCCCAGAGGTGCGAGCCGGGGTTTGAACCTGCGATCCACGTTACCGAGGCAAGCGTTCTACCAACTTGGCTATCACTGCTTTTTACTGCTCGAATGCTCGTTGTCAAATGCTCATTGTCTGCCTCATTGCCTGTCAAGCAAAATTGTCTGTGGTAAAGCCGTTACCCTGGTTTGGTATTCAGTATGCAATCCAGGAAAGCCCCATTGCACTGTGTGCTGGTAAACAGGTAGGGTCCTTCGCACTGCGACGCGGCGTTCACTCGGAAGACCGAGGCAACGCCAATGAGCACCTCGCGGGATCCCACCCACGTCACTAGAGGACCCCCGTGGTCATTCTAAAATTATCATCATCATAAATCCAATAGGTCCTCTACAGAATGTATCAGAAAGATTTCGAGCTTAAAAAAATATAATTTGTAATTGGGACAAACTAGAGTCTTACAATATGTTTCGGCCTAACAACACGTTCAAATGATTATAACAGCATATTTTGTGTACGCAAATAATGGCCAATTATAAACAGTTCATAAAATGGATGCACAAAGATCTGTGAAAAAAAAATGGTGACTGTTGATTATTTTAGTGGCCAATTTAATTGAGCCATTTGAATTTGGAACACTTGAAAAACATTGCGATTAATCTTCTATGGCGCGATGTCTCACCGTACCTCTAATAAAAAAAAAAACAAAACAAAAAACTGAGTCACACTGTATTGATGTTTTTACCTGACATATACCATTGCGTCTATAATTTACAGTTGTATTGATATTCACATCTTCTCTGCGCGTGTTATCAATCATCACTATATCTTCATTATTATTATAATAATCATTTTCTTCAGTTGGTTCGGCGCACTGTAAAAATGATTTCTTATTGTTTTTTTTTTAAATTGGGCCTTAAACACTGTCATTAACGTGCAAAACAGGACCCATATCACGATGGTATTGACTGTACCGCAGGAATTGAGACCCTTAAAAGATTAAAACGGATCGTGATACTATAATCCGGGCTGTCAGTGTGAACGGCGCCAATAAATATAAATATCATTTGGGTTGCCATACGTCCCGTATTTGAGGTTTTAACTAACACATACTTAGTAAATTTCCTATCGATATTGCCGTGAATATCATTATTATATATAGATATTCAGATATAGCGCTAATATTTGGAAAAAGTGCCTACTGCCCCTACCAGCTTTTTACATAACCTGGGCCCCAAGGCTAGCTCAATTCAATCATAATTGCACAGCACATGAGAGAGATGGAATAACAACGAGCGCGGTAGAATCTTGTTATATCATCAGCGAGAAAGCATGCCGTCACTGTTATACTTATGCATGGATTATGTGATGTGAGCGGGACAAAAACACGTTTTCAGAAATCCGTCAATAGTATAAATTATTCTATTGTAATTTAATTGTTTGTTGATTTTGTTAGCATACTTGAGGCCCAGAAGGTGATTCTTACAGGCTTTCCTTTCATTCCTCTCATCCTCTGCATTCGAGTTATACACCCTTCCATCAGCTGGCCTGGCTTGATTTGTTTTAGGATCAGTTCACCGGCGTCGTTGAAGTTGCCGGCTTCCATCGTGCATATCATATATTTATCTATGATGTAGTCCATTTTCACAAACTTTGTATAGTATGACTTGCATCGGTTTTTATCCAGGATCAAGGCGGACGCGTAGCGTAGGTTCTGTTGGTTGTAGTCTTCGGCATCGTTGGGCTAAAAATATGTAGTGAAATGGAAATAAAAAATACTCACAAAGATATCGCGCGTTTCATTGTTAAATTTAAATCTGTATGTAGAACAATGTTACACCATTTACAAACCAATAGGTGGGGCTGATTTTTATGACCATTGATTTTTTTTAATTTGAATAAGAAAATACATATATCTTTTATTTCTCATGAGAGAGAAAAAAAATACTAAAAGATCTGCATTTTCTTATTCATTTGATTCTGAGGCGGTAGGAAGTTCGCCGGTACAGCTAGTTAGAAATAATTTAAATCAGTCAATTTAATATTTGATTGATTTCGTTGTTTAGAATGATCATAATATGAATTCAATAATAATCATTTTTAAAGAACAATACTGCATACCGAATTGTATTAAAACTTTTTTTGTAGACACCCAACTTGTTTTTATAAGCAAAATCTGGTACGGGTTACAAAGTTATAATTTTTTTTTGGGTAATATCCGTTATCCGTTGTTGATCTGGCTGTAACGAGGGGGGCCCTGGGCACTTGTCCAGAGGATCCTTGGCCAATGGAAAAGAGGGGCCTGACCGTACTCATGAATCGCAAGAACTGTATACTAATAATATCGCCAGACTTATACACCAACTATACGGCCCCAGACTAAGCAACGCTTGTATTATGGCTACCGTACAATGGACTGGGGGCGAACCCAGTACATAATTCAATATAGATATTAAACATCCATGACTCGGGTACAAACATTCATGCTCATAAAAAGTTTGACCCTACCAGGATTCGAAGCCAGGACCCTCGGTACACAAAGCAGGGACACTACCCACTGACCTAATCAGCTCGTCATAAGGTCAAGGTTACGTACAGTCCGCCACACTGCCAAGTGACCCCAGCCGTACGTCAAGGTCTCCACGCCCGGCTCCTGGAACCTCTGCTCGTAGTTCACGGATATTGGGGCGGGGACGTACGAGCAGATACTTTCGTAAGACCTATCGTGGAAGTCATACGGAGATTCCACCTTCACGACGGCTATGTCAATGTAAGACCATTTTTCTAACCTCTCGTAGACCAAATCGTAATCTGTAAGATATAAACAGCAGAATTACATGAATTAATTCCCCCATCTCCATTCTATCGTCGGTCGACAAGACGCACGGACAAATGTCATCCGTACACTGTTGACATTCCTTCGGTTCGTACTAAGCGTTTTGCTTCTACTTTCATCGTGCGAACTGCCAAGGAACGGAACAAGCTACCGGCGTCTTTGTTCCCCGTTGACTACAATCTGGGTGTTTTCAAGTCGAGAGTGAACAGGTACCTTCTAGGCAAGTATGCTCCATCGTAGATCTCATCGTCACTTTCCAACAGGTGAGATCGAGATCAAATACTTGCCTATAACGTAATTTAAAAAAAAAAGTATTATTTACACTGAAAAGGATTAATACACCACCGTGTATAATACACCATCACGCCTGCTATCCCTGAGGAGGTAGCAGAGGTGCACTGCGGTGCACCTGTAGGGACCACTTCAACCGCACAAGAACCTACACAGATGGCACTGCAGACGCATTCAGAGCAATAGACAACTGTCATCACAATCCTGAATCGCGCTATAAGAGTTTTCGGAGCAAGCAAGAGCAAGTAACATATATACAAGATGCCGACAATAACCGTCAGGGCATAGCGGCCGCCTCGCCAGGCATACCACCCGCCTGGCTGGAAGATCTTCCCTTTTCCGCTAAACACCCATCGTTCGCCGATGGTGTTTAGTCCCAATGTAATGGATGGCAAGCCAATCGCCATCCTACCGGTCACCCTCCCCTAATATGAGAAATTTTGGCCATACCTGTCCACCACACCGGCCCAGTATGGTTTGGTGAACTTCACACGACTTTCGACAGATGTGAAGGTTTATTCACGATGTTTGTGTTCACCGTGCAGCAAATTTCATTGATAATCATGATTAATCATTCCATTCCATTACCCTTATTCTTGTGCGGTCGGGTAAAAATGAAACGACATAGCCATTGCTTCAGTACCGCATAGCCTCAAAAACCTGGTTCAGGTCTATGCCACGCGCAAGCTGACAGCAAGGCAAATTAAAGATTTAAGCGCACGGCCGAGGCAGCGCGCTTACCTCAGGCATGACTGCTCTATCAGGCAACCACGGGCATGTGCCGAATGCGGCGACGAGGCAATCGAGAAAAATATCGCTCGGGCGCGGCTCAGTCAGGCGAGGACCGTACTTACTTGAACCTTGCCGTCTCGCTCTTTCAACTTACTTTTAGGCACACAAATAAATACAATTTTCTTCTTCTTCTCCCGGGTGCATGGGTCTAAGTGTAAGTTTTCAAAGCCTGTGTACTTGTTGTAGCCGGCTATTGCGTATAGGTGCTGGACGTCCTCCACGCAAGCTGCTGACGTGACGATGTACTCAGAGCTGACCAGTGCGCCGCCGCACAACCACCTGTCGTACATCTGCGGCGACGCTGGAGCTTTTAATAGGTATACCTGAAAATATTATTTAGTTTAAATTTGACAAAGCGCCTTTAAAAAAGAGGCGGTTATCAATTGTTGGGCTAAATTTTTTTTAATTAAAATATTTTTTGTTTTATCTTGTATATATGTTGCGTTCTCCAAAACCTCTCATAGCTCTTTTCAGGATTGTATAGAGAATCGTCAGTTGTTCTGAATGTCCGTCTGCAACGCCATCTGTGTATCTTGTGGCGAGATTGAAGAGGTCACTACAATTCTATGTTAGCGCATATTATGTCTGGAATTATTTTATCGATAGATCGTATGGTATAAATAAAACACTAAACAATAATGATGATTATCCAACAGGTAAATAATTGTCGAAAGAAAGAATTAAATGAAAAAAATTGTGGCAATTAAAATGGATCCAAAATGTCGCATCTGCACAGCTAATAGTTGACGGCGGCTAATGCCAGTAACTGGCCTCTACACTCGGGACCAATGAATCCGGGTCACCAAGTAATAAATCTCGCATATTCTTCAGACATACGAGGTACTGAATACCAGGAGTGCTGTTTATTATGTCTATAAAATTATTTTTATTCTGAATAGGTGATAGCATTCTAATTATCGGAGCTATTTAGTTTTATTTGGTGACCCAGATTAACTGCTTCTGACTGTAGTAAATATGAGCAACATTAAATTATAGGATTTTTTGGGGAAAGTCGCAGAAAAATATGATCAATTTGGTTTTATTTGGTGAAAAATGTGGTTATTTGAAATATAATGTGTAATCTTGGTGGAATGTTAACCATTATGTGTTCATAAACGTGCACGAGTGTAGGAAAATAAAACTAAATAGTAAAACATGACTTTTCCAGTGATCCCAAGAAGTCCGGTTATTATCAGTAAAGTATCCTCAACTTTACTGATAGGGTTAGGGGGGGGGTTATTAGGCCTAGTCTACGGATTAAGCCTGCATAAATCTCCCATGTTTGATATTTAAAAAAAAAACATTCCACTTGACGTTGGCAAAATACCTACCCAAAGGAGGGTGAGGACATTTTCTTAACAAAAAAACATTAAATTATCACTCACCACATATTTCTTGTCTGAAGTGACAGCGTTGCCATTCATTATTCTTCGTTGTGCATACGATACTATAAATAAATAAATATAAATATCACCAGACTTAACACACCATCCATACGGGCCCACAGTAAGTATCAACTATACATATAATTTGATTTATTATTTCTGAATTGTGATCCTACCTATAGACCTGCTTTAATATTAGGTCCTTACATATGAAATTAGCGTTTTGTCGTACTGACCACTTTGATCAGAAATATCTCCGCTTTGGTTAAGAATTTCAAATTCAAATTTATAAATTCATTTAGCTGGTACATTTGAGTTTTGAAAAGAGTCATTCATTTGTTTTTTCCTCATTTTTTTTTCTTTGGCGACGCTTATTACCGCACAATGGAAAACATGAAATATCGGTATATTTACGAGTACGAGTTCTACCGTGGCACCAGTGCTGCAGAAACAGCTCGAAGGATTAATGATGTGTACGGCGCTGGTGTAGCAAAAGAAAACACGGTACGTTTTTGGTTTCAACGTTTTCGTTCTGGAAATTTCGACCTTCAGAACCAACCCCGTGGACGGCCGGGACCAAAGTGGAAAATGAAGAACTAAAGGCTATTGTGGAAGCGGATCCATCACAAAGCACTTCAGAGATAGCTGCAGGCTTCGGAGTAAGTGATAAAACTGTATTAATCCACTTGAAGCAAATCGGGAAAGTAAAAAAACTTGAACGATGGGTACCTCATGAATTGAGTGAATCGAACTTGCAAGCACGCGTCGACTGCTGTGTTACTTTGCTCAACCGACACAATAATGAAGGGATTTTAAATCGAAACATTACTTGTGATGAAAAGTGGATACTGTACGATAGTCAGAAGCGCTTGTCGCAATGGTTGGACTCTGGAGACCCAGCCAAATCCTGCCCTAAACGAAAATTGACTCTGAAAAAGTTACTTGTGAGTGTTTGGTGGACTAGCGCCGGTGTCGTTCATTACAGCTTTCTAAAATCTGGCCAAATGATTACGGCAGATATCTATTGTCAGCAACTGCAAACCATGAAGGAAGAACTAGCTGCTAAACAACCGATATTGGTCAATCGCTCTAGGCCACTGCTGCTTCACGACAACGCAAGACCACACACTGCACAACAAACAATCACTAAGTTAGATGAGCTACAATTGGAATGTCTGCGACATCCACCGTACTCCCCGGACCTTGCTCTAACAGATGACCATTTTTGCCGGAATTTGGACAACTTCTTACAAGGAAAAAAAATCAACTCCGATGCGGCAGTCAAAACCGCCTTCTAAGAGTTTATTGATTTTCGCCCCCATGGTTTTTTTTAGTAAAGGGATCAATGAACTACCTATGAGATGGCAAAAGTGCATAGATAACAACGGTGCATACTTTGATTCATTAAATATATTTTACAAAAAAAAATGGACTTTATATTCCTCCCGTACAAAACGCCAATTTCATATGTAAGGACCTAATATCTAACACTACTATTTTGTCACCTTATAAAATAAGTTATTATAAAAATGTACATGTACATAAATAGACCATATGGAACTTTGTTGCACATGTTCAAATAATTAAAAAAAACTCACATAGTATAAGAGTAAATATAAATATAATCACAAATCTCAATTTAATGGCTAACATTCCCATGTCGTGATAGCAAACATTGATTTTCCAATGAAACGGCCGCTTCGAGAACACCAATTTCACGGTATACAGTAAAAAGATAATGAATGATATTGATTCATTAAAATGATCATGTTTTCTTTAGTTCCACTTTGTTTCACTATTTAAACTCGTAGCTACTTGAAAAATTATGTATTTCAAATGTGAATTTGCTGTATTTTTATCACTCGTATTTTTCCCACGTAAGTTCCCAAGATATATTACCTACGCGTCATTTAGAACCATTGCTGCACGTCAAGCGCGAGCTAACTGTATACTTTATAGTCTACCGTATTTAGACATGTTGTATGGAGAATTGAAAAGCGCCTCTATCGGCCGGTATTTAAAACTTTCAATTCTCCATACAAAATGTCTAAATACGGTAGACTATAAAGTATACGGTTAGCTTGCGAATAATCTCGCACTTTACGTACCGAACTTAGGATAGCGAAGGTCCGTATCGCATAATGTTTTCATTTTTAATTTGGTCATCCAAAAACAATAGCGAGCTATACCACTTCTGAAGAGCTCAACGTTCGTGAGTTCGTATGCGTGGAGCTTAATTTTTGCTATACCAAAGGATTTTTTCCATTGCCACGACTAAAACTAAAGTTACCACTACGCCAAGATCGGGAACCCTTTAACCGGGATTAAAGTATTCTACTGTTAATCCGGGATATAGCCCCACTAATTATCATCAATACCCGTCCATAATATTTGATGCAATTATTATTCAATTTTTCTTGTCTGATGGGAAAATAAAATGCTCGAGTATTTAGTTTTTCTTTACCTTCAACGGATTTGATTTTGGAAAATGAATCTTATTTCTTTGACGATGATCATTATAACATTCCAGCAATAATATGTCAGCGTAGAATCGTAGATGGGAGGACGACGAACGTCAATGCATCATTTATGGTAAGTAACCTACCAATCTATTAAATATTGTATCCTCCCGGCCGATGGTGGTGGTGATTTGCTGAGTGCATTTTGAAATCTGCCTAATTTTAATAATTAAATAACTTAATATATAATAATCCCACCATCCCACTAATATTATAAATGTGAAAGTTTGGATGGATGGATGGATGGATGTTACTCAATCACGCCAGTACGGCTGATAGGATCTGGATGAAATTTGGCACAGAGATAGATTATAGTCTGGAATAGCACATAGGCTACTTTTTATCCCGGTAAAATGTATGGTTCCCGTGGGATAGGTTTGTTTAAATTTTTCATACTTTTCAATCGCGCGGGTAACCATATACCAAGTTACTCACGCCGAAATATGTCGACGGCTGTAATTTCCTCTATCGTCGTGTAAATGCCTTACGGTCCTGTCAGGTATATCTACTGCAAGGGGGACCCGAGAACCTTCGATTCCCGGGCTGGCTGTGCGGCGGTGCCATTGTCGATCGCTGGTTCATCCTGACGGCCGCGGCCTGCCTCGAAGACGTAGATTTAATTTATGTGGTGGCGGGATATGAAAAATATGTTAATTCCTTTGTGATGGATGATGATGAATGTATCTCTAGAACGAGGAAGAGGATTATTAGTTGGTGCCATCAGTCGAGTGAGTTGCCTTTCTGGATCCCAAATATTTCAAATTATTACTATGTACTTATCTAATGCACGACTTATTACCACACCGCGACGGACCCAATTGTAGACACTCGTATTTTTTTTTAATTATTTTCTGTGTCGGTGCACATATTGTAAATGGTGTTAGTGGCTTCGCAGCGGCAAGTGACAACAATGGGGGAAACCATTTTTACCCGACTTAAAAAAGGGGAGGTTCTCAATTCGGTTGTATCTTTTTTATGTCATAACAAAGATTATGTTTTTATGAATTCAGGCGTGATCACATATCTATTAGAAGTAGGTCTGTGGGCGTGATGTTATGCCTATTACGTGCCTAGGTCAATATAATATAGTATACGTATATTCATCCATCCAACCATCAGCCCAAAGACTCCCCCCCCCCCCCCCCCCCCCCAACAATTTACATAATCACGGTCCTCCACCGCTCGTATCCACTGCAACGCGTGAGATATCATCGGTCCACCTTGTGGGGGGCACTTACACTACGTCTTTCGGCTCGCGGTCGCTATTCTAGAACCTTTCTGACCCTTCTGCTTTCTTCGAGCTATGTGCCACCCACTGCCACTTCAACATAGAATTATTTCGATATACGCACTAGGTATAACTTACTTCAATTCCGCTTACAGAATACGTTCTTGGTGATTCCGATCAAAAAGGTGATTGGAATAAGTCTCGCGTTTGGGCGAACATGGATATAGCACTTGCGAGAGTGCACGAGCCCTTCAATTTCAAAGACCCCCTGTATATACAGCACTGTTCATATTTGCCCTCAATAATAACTGTGGGTGTCGGTGCATTACACAAAATGCCTGGTGCAGTGGTCACGGCATACGGATGGGGCCACAAGAAATATTTTAGGGCGGTAAGCGAAATTCAGACATGGGTCTGGCAGACTAAATATATTATTTAACCGACTTCAAGTTGTTACCTCAGAACTTATTATTTATGAACCGTTTTGGAAAATTCTTTTTTTATTTGAAAGGATATATTATATTCGTCCAATTGTGTTCAAAATTTAGTTCTTTAGATTCTAATGAAGATAGATAATATTCGAAAAAATAATTAGTTTAGTTTTCATAAATCTATCTTGTATACAGAAAATATGTTTCTTTGTTTGTCTCGTATTTTGTCCCAAACCATTCATCAGTAATTTCCCTGATAGGAAGTTCATACTGCTAGAGTATTTCCCATTGACGGCCTGATTAGCGCAGTGGTAGGCTATGCTTTCTGCGCCGAGGGTCCCGGGTTCGAATGCTGGCAGGGACAAGCTTTTTGTGATGAGCACGAATATTTGTACCCGAGTCATGGATGTTTAATATGTACATATATAAGTATTATATACTGAGTTCGCCCTCAGTTCATTGTACGGTACCCTTAACACAAGCGTTGCTTAATGTGGGACTGTATAGTTGGTGTGTTCGTATGGCGATATTTATTTATTTGGCCCTGATACCTAGTATCTAATTAGACCGCAACGAGACATAACTTAACTTTATCGTTATTTTTTTTTACAGCAAGGTATGACAAGAGATTACAATACGGAGAGGCTCTATTACGTTTCTACGAAAATAATGAACCTGACTGAATGCATCTCTATGTTTCCTTATGAGTTTATAAAAGAAAATATTAAGCATCATTGCATATGCACATCTGGGAATGGTTATTTAGATGATGCAGGGGATATAGCCAATCTACTAGATGTACCTAATATTCAGTGTGATGATGAAGTAAGTATTTTTATGTGTTGCCAGTCTAACTATTTGACAGGGCGTGGCATAATGTGCACTGGTATTTGGTGTGTTGCCTATTCAAAAATAATAAATAATAATACCACCCCTTTTAATGTCCCACTGCTGGGCACGGGCCTCCCCTCAATGTGAGGGGGATTAGGCCATAGTCCACCACGTTGGCCCAGTGCGGGTTGGCGGACTTCACACGTCTTTCGAGGGGTACTCGCAGACATGCAGGTTTCCTCGCGATGTTTTCCTTCACCGTTTAGCAAGTGATAATCATGGTTGAAAATGAGATGCGCACATGGTATTCGGTATATGCGCGGTGTGTGTTGCCCAGTGCTGAGGTCAACCCATGGGTAGTGTGTTCGGTGAGTGCAGGACGTGTGTTGCCCACTAACGATGTCTGACAATGTCCGGCTTATTCAATATGTGGGCAGAGTGTGCTGCCCATTGACTGGGTCAACCCGCGAGTAGTGTGTTTGGTGACTGCAGGGCGTGTGTTGCCCACTAACGAAGCACGACCATGTGCAGCGTATGTGGGTTCAAGATAGCATAAAGCCGCTGTGTGGCATCATCCACAACCTTTTAACTATCTTCAGCATCAGAACTTTTATTGCCTTGGCAGATTTTATGTGCCCAAAAATGACCAATGACAAATTCCACCGAGTAACCTGTAGCTGTCCTTTCGCTTTCAATTGGAGAAAGATGGGGTAATTCTGTTTTTGTTTTTCAGTGCAAGCAGACACGGCGCCAGGGTATATGCCAGGTATGCTTTTGATTACCGGTAAGTATATCTTCTTCTTTTTTTACGAAATGAAATGAAATGCGAGAGGGATTATGTCATTGTCCACCACGCTGGCCCAGTGCGGGTTGGCGGACTTTACCTGTCTCTTAGAAATGTAGGTTTCCTCGCGATACTTTTATTCGTTAGCGAGTGATAATTTATTTATTAAGTACACCAACGATTACTAACAAAGATGAAGTACATCGACAGAACTGACTCTAATTGCTTGATCAGTTACTGGTGAACATGACATGTAATTATGGTTGAAAATGAGATTCGCATGTGAAATCTTAAAGGTTCGAGCTGGGGTTTCAACCTGCGACTCTTGTTACCGAGGCGAGCGTTCTAACAACATGGCGGTCGTTGTGTTTTCAGAATGACCACGGCGGTCCGTTGGTGATGTGGGTGGGGGGGATCCGGTACGTGGTGGGAGTCGCCTCTCACTTCAGAATATATATGGATTACAGGTGCACGTCACCTTACGTATTCACGAGTACCGTATGTGTCAGCAAATTTCTGATGTGTATATTAAGCCGGTAATTATATTTTGATTTCTTATATTTACGCGAATACTAAACATTTAAATAAAATTAATTTTACGGGTTTAAAAACTATTTTTTTTAACCCGGGTAAAAGAACATAATATAGCTGATGTGAAATACCGACGCTCCACGAAGTCTGCAATCTGTGAACACGTACAAGATCGCACCCGCCATTATATCAGATTTGATAAGCCAAAGATCCTCGCAAAAGAACACCGATTCCGACCCAGGATGATACGCGAGGCCATTGAAATTAAAAAACATCCTAATTTCAATAGGGAAGATGGCTGGGTGCTACCATCGACTTAATATTATTAAATGTAATATGTATGTAATTATTAAGGAACCAGTAATTAATATTATTAAATCCAAAACCAAGCGTACAGTTGCAAGACCTCAAGACACTGTGAGCACTTTTTGCGTAGATCGGACCACGAGCAACAATCAAATATGAGGGTACCCCGTTTCAAACTATGACACCAGGACGTCAACCACCTCAGTCCTCCCGTACCCATGGTTGCTGTAAAGCAGCCGAAACGTCGGGAACGTAAAAAAAAAAAAAACTCGATAGAATCCGTAAAATTAGTTTTATTTAAACGGTAATTATATTTTTTTTTTTTTGCTGATAGATTCTTTTTTTAGCCGAATTCGAAAAGCAGGAGGTTCTCAATTCGGGTGTATATTTTTATGTTAGGCCTACCGTTGTCAGCCCTACTAAACATATACCCCCGAATTTGTAGACGTTATATAACCTTATCAAACGTTATATCGTACCGCGCACAAGAGCTTTGCTTTGCGCAATACGATATGACGTTTAACAAAGTTAAAGAGCGTCTATAAATTTCGGGGTTAATATATGTATAATATAGACATCTATAATTCTACAAAATGTATACTTACAACGTGATTCAGGGTCAACATTTAAACTTGCGCTGCTTTAGCGCATTTGTAATCATTATGAGCAGTCAGCATTTTTTTTTTATTTGGCATCACCATAGGTATTTTGCCAGTGTCATGTAATATAAATAATTTCTGTTTTTAAGCATATGCACATGCCCAAAGGCTAGGCCCAAGTAAAATATCCCCCCATCCCTCAATCAGTAAAGTGATGGATACTTTACTGAAAGATTTTTCATGGATTTTTTGTGAGAAACTGGAAAGCCATGTTTCGTCACTCTGTTCCAATTACCTACACTTGTGCACTTTACCGAACCCATAATGGTTAATATTCCACTTATATCACTCACTATAACTCGCAGGAACACTAGTTTTAGAAATTAAAACATAACTGACGCTGTGAATTTTCAGTTTCCCGCCAAAAAAAAAAACCGCCAGCATTTCGATATGTCAATCCTCTCTTATAAATCTTTAATTTATTTATTTTTTAAATGTGGGAACAATTTGGCTACTCAGCGAGGAAATGCGGCCAGCATCTTGGGCACGCTACCGCATGGGCCAAATTTTTTACACTTTTTGCAAATATTAAGTAGCTTTG
This sequence comes from Pheosia gnoma, assembly GCA_905404115.1. NCBI lineage: Eukaryota > Metazoa > Arthropoda > Insecta > Lepidoptera > Notodontidae > Pheosia > Pheosia gnoma. The sequence continues at coordinate 2,871,694 of FR989916.1, forward strand.
CTATACTCTTTTTTAATTTTAATATTAGTTTGGGAACAATTAATTTTTAAAAGCCGATGTTTAGACATTCTGAATTTTAGGGCACTGAGTTAGGATAATATGTTGGGAATTTTCTTTTTTATTAACCGATTCGGTTGTTTTTTTTTATTTTGTTTTATGTCCATTCACAGGTAAAGGTTTTTCCGGCTGCCCTTGTCTGTAGTATTGAACTTTAGCCACTGGTTACTACCAGCTGTCGTTTGTTTCATTTCAGAACGAGAAGATTTGGTGATTGTGCCGCGGAGCATGGCGTTCAAATAGTGGATAAAGAATCAAAATGGGATGAATATAATAAATTGTGAGTCTCAATGATTTATCTGGATGTACGAAGCAGGTACATTGCAGCATATTGACATAATTTAGTAACAAACTAAACAGGCTGATTCAGCAAGGGTATACTAAAACTTGAACCTGCGCTACTTCAACGAATTTTTATTAATTATTTAAAATCAAAACTTCGAAATGTCAATTTAAAAAAAATGTGGTAAAAAATGTATATATCCATTATTTGCCGAAGATAGAATCAGAATTTGGTTAAATGGAATTATTGTATCTTTCCATTGATGCATTCGGCATCTTTGGTTTATTTTCTGTGTCGGTTAAATATTAAACGTTCAAGCCACAATAAATTAAACTCCACTTTCTTTTCAGGACGACAGTCACGGAAAAACAAGAAACGAGAACTCCTAGTAAACCTTCGACGAAAATGAAAAAGTATCCTGATTTACTCACAACTTCTCAGAACACGAATACAACTATTCGAGTCAGAAAAAAATCCACAGAAAAAGGAATCTTCTCGAACACTGATACAAGACATAACTCGACGGAAGAGCTATTAGATGCGTTAGTCCTGGGCCCCGAGTCTGCTAACACAATCGATTCATAATCGAACAGCAAGCGCATAGTAACTGTCACTTTTGACAGATATCCCATACAATATCTGTCAAAAGTGATAGTTCGATTATGAATCGATTGTGTTAGCAGACTTTGTTAACCTACTTCACTTTAGCACAGAATAGACAATAGTAGGTAATAAGACCTCTGGTCTGAGAGTAGAATAATAAATCTTTCACTCATGCATATTCAGTTATATCTATCTAGAGCAGGGGTTCCCAAACTTATTTTGTCTACAGCCTACTTTGGGAAGGAATTATTTTTTAGCGCCCCCATTTTTTCACCTACTTAAAAACCACTATAACTTCAAATTAAATTAATTATTGTAAGCCCCCATTTTTTTCTGCGTCCTTTTTCGCCCCCCTTTAGGCATGCAGCGCCCACAAGGGGGCGCCCACTTTGGGAAAGGCTGATCTAGAGGCTGAATCAGAAAGAGAATACTATCCTTTGAGCCTGCGCTTCTGTAGCCTATTTGTAATCAATATGTAAAGTCACTTTTGTTACATTTTCGTATCGAAATTCTGATTTCACATAATTATTAAAATTCACTCAGAAAGCACAGGTTTAATGATTAGTATAACATTTCTGATTCGCCCTCTATACTAATCGACGAGTATGCTTAATATTATGCATAGTTTGTGAGTTTGGATGTAGGGGGTAATCTCCGAATCTACTGACCCAATTCTGAAATTTTTTTCACTAATAGAAAGCTAAAATATCCTTGAGTACTATAAGTTTCAAGTAGGTACCGCGAGCAGAGCTGCGTACAGAAGCTACTTAGTAAATAAAAAAAAAACTTGGTAAATGAATGCTTTGTTTTCAGAATACCAGATTCAAAAAAACGCACCTCCACCGAAGAACTATTGGACTTGTATGAATAAACGATTTAAACAAAATTATACTTTTTAATATGTCTTCTTATATTTCCTATCCGGTACTTCTGCGGGTCTTTCAGAGGCAGGATTTTAATTGAGCAGCAAGTCAACTAAAATAGAATAAGGTACAAACTAATATCAAGCCAATATAAGCGGCAATCTCTTGCTAACATTATTGCCGTTATATAAGGTTTAACCAAAATAGTGTAAAATATTTGAGGGGTTCAACAAGTAGGTGACAATCGCGTTTATGTATAAAATATATGTGTTTGATTTTTCTGTGAGAAAGCGGGACAGTAGTGTTATTTTTAAAATTAAAAATAATTTGATTATTTTTTTCTGGAATATATCCCTTATAGCCTACGGGTGGACCCCTTAGTATATTTTACGCCGTTTTTGTGAAACCTTACATAATAATTTAAAGATGATTGCAATAATCCTTGGTCTATACATTTGCTAGTCTGTTTATTGGTGCATCGCGGGAAAACTAACGAACCGATTTTCATAAAACCAGGCACGGTGATAACTTATAAACAGTTAATGATATGAAAATTATTTTGGAACCCAGGACATGGATGGGTTCCCCAGGATAATCCAAAAACTTTAACTCAAAATTCACAAGCCAGATTTAATTTAATCTGACTAGGTAGCTATTGCGATCTCTTTTTTACGTCTGCAAGTGGAAAGGGACAGGGAGGGAGGGGGCGGAAAGGGATAGTCACATACACTACGAACAACGAGTCGTGAACCCGCGGAAGTTAGCGCCAAGTGGCTGCGAAGAACGTAATTTACGAACCAAATGGCATCATTGGCGTTCTGCGCAGCCACTTAGCGCTAACTTCCGCGGGTTCACGACTCGTTGTTCGTAGTGTTCCACACGTACAAAGTCACGCGTAAAATAAAACAATAACTAACACGGTGGAGGAGAGAATATAAATACTTACAATCAAAATTCCGAAATTAATGACTAACATTCCCATGTAGCATGAGACATTGATTTGAAAGCACGCATTTTACGATATGCAGTAACAAGATGATTAATATTATTGATTCATAAAAAAAAATCGTGTTTCCACTTTGTTTCAATAACTACAAAATAATGTTTTACAAATTTGATTTTATTATTTTTTTACAGCTCATATTTTTTCCACGTAAGTTCATCAAATCAATAGTCTGTACTTAGTTGTGTTAGTATTGTAGGACTCGGGAAGGAGAATTTAAAAATTAAACCTCTGTGCCATACAGATGACACAGTGTTTGAATTTTTAGTTTGGCTCTAAGGTCTTGAAAAGCATTATGTTTAAGATCGATGTTCACGTAAATTTTATCTTATTCAAACTGAAGTTAAATCCGGATATTGAAATAATAAAATCCTAGCTTTGCGCTCGTATTTATTATTTACTAGCTGTTACCCGCGATTTAAGTTTTTCTAAAATAAAAGTAACCTAAGTTACTCCTAGTTACATCAGCTATCTGCCAGTGAAAGTCCCGTCAAAATCGGTCCAGCCATTTCAGAGATTAGCCGAAACAAACAGACAGACAAAATTTAAAAAAAAAATGTTTTGGTATATGTACCGTGTATACATCCAAATGCACTTAGTAAAAAGCGGTTATATTAATATTACAAACAGACACTCCAATAGCAATAACACAATCAATAAATACACATTAGAAATAAAATAATGGATGTGACATGATGATATGAAAATGGCGTGTCCGAAGCAAGGGTTATCTTACATGGGCTTTATTTTTCCTTTTGATGTTTGAATGCCTTCAAACGTTATCGGTTTTTTTTACAATTGCTACGTCTTTTAACGTTTCAGCAACAATGTGTCAACGTAGAATCATAGATGGACATACAACAAACATCAATGCATCATTTATGGTAAGTTATATAACTATTAGTACATATACCCCCGAATTTATAGACGTTTTATAACTTTATCAAACGTCATATAGTACTGCGCACAAGAGTTTTGCTTTGCGCAGTACTATATGATGTTTGATAAAGTTATAAAACGTCTATAAATTCGAAGGATAATGTATACTTTATTAATGTCCCTCTCCGTACTAATATAAAATGGAAGTCGCTAATTTATGCCAGTATAATTAATTACTTATCTGGAAGTTGTATCCAATAATTCACCAGCGGACAGATGACCGCCACTGGACGTACGTCATTGGCAAGGCTGATGACTTCCACAGTCACAGTCCGCTACTCGTATCCACTGGCATCCTGCGACATCATCAGTCCAACTTGTGCAAGCCCGTCTTTAGGCTCATAGGCGTTATTCTTGAACCGTTTGCCCTTGAACCAGCTTGTAACAGGTTCTAATGTTGACAAAAAAAAAATTGCCCTTCGAGGATTTTTATGCTAAGTGAACCCTTTGACCCCCTTTGACCGCTAGGCATTATATGCTCAGTGTGCCTCTAACTTAACAGGGCAACGTCTGTATTCAAGTTATCCGCGTCCTACGTTAGGTGCAAGTTCAAAAAAAAAAATCTAATGTTGATAATAGGCGCCCGGGGACTTATGACCGGCAAGCCAATAGACTGAGGCGGTTTTTAGCTGAATCTTTTGAGGTAAAGGGTTCTTAAAGACGGATGACGCGATACCGTCTTCAGAGGTCAGGGTCACTGCTGAAAGTGTTGTCGTGTCATCGCGTCGTGATGCGTCGTCGATTAATGTCGATGCGCCAAACACTGGCGGATGCCGACGCTTCGACAGTTAGTCGTCGTCCTAATTCGATCTACACGATCACACGACGAGATCAAATACACAAATCTCTTTAGAGTGTCCTCATTGAAGCTCGCGAGTCATTTGTGTGTTTGATCTCTTCGTGTGACGTAATTGCATCGCCCAATCGCACAGTCGCCAGCGAATCAGGACGAAGCCTTAGTCGCCAAGACACGCGACTGATCGACAGCATAATAATAAAATATAATAATAATAATATCGCCAGACGAACACAACGACTATACGGTCTCAAACTAAGCAACGCTTGTATTGTGGGTACCGTACAATGGACTGAGGGCGAACTCAGCATATAATACGTATATATATATATATTAAACATCCATGACTCAGGCACAAACATTCATGTTCATCACACAAAGTTTGCACCTACCAGGATTCGAACCCGGGACCCTCGGCGCAGAAAGCAGGGTCACTACCATCTGAGCTAATCAGCATGCTGCAGTTACCTCTATCGTCGACAGCCGGCCGTTAGTCCATGTTTCACAGCCCATAGGTCCTGCCAGGTATATCTACTGCAAGACGAGTCCGGGGCCCAAACTAATCCAGGATGGCTATGTGGCGGTTGCATAGTTGATCGGTGGTTCGTCCTGACGTCCGCGGCCTGCCTCCAAGATATACCACTGATTTATGTGGTCGCAGGATACGATACATATGTGGGTTCCGATCGGATGAATAGAGATAAATGTACCAGGAATACGAGGAAGAGGGTTATCAGTTGGTGCTCTCAGTCGGGTGAGTTGCCTTCCTTGATCTGAAGTTTTGTAAATTAATTATACAAACCTGTCTAATATATACTACTACTATACATGTAAGGGGCCATCCATAAATTACGTCACACGAATTTCATGAATTTTTGACCCCTCCCCCGTCCTTGTCACAACTGGTCACATTTGTGAGACCCCCCCCTACCTAGTGTGATGTCACATATTTTGCAATTTTACATTTAGAAATTTATGAAATTAAAACAGCAGTGTTCTGAAATTGTTTTTATTTCCATTTAAATTATTTTTCAATAAAATCAATATGTAGTTGTAATACTTGATATAAAATATTATATTTTGAAAAAATGTGATGTCATAAAATTTGGGACCCCTCCCCGCCCCTTGTCAAACAATGTCACACTTCGTCGACCCCTTCCCACCCCATTAACGTGTGACGTAATTTATGGATGGCACCTAACTACATGTAGATGATGGTCCATATCCCCTTCGCATTAACATGGAGTACGCCCGGAATAATGAGGCTCACTGGCCAATTCATTGAGCCCACATATCATCGACAAAATATAAGTGCGTGCGTTCCTATGACGTCACATCCTATCACTATTTCTTTCTTAATTCTATCGATCTCTATTCTCTACTCAACTTTTTATTCATAATTTATCCCATGAGTATTCCTAACTCAACTGATTACGTAAATCAAATAATTGCTGTTAGAATAAAGAATGGAAATCGTTTGAAATAAGAGCATGTGACGTCATAGGATGAAAGCAGTACCACCCCATGCGAGTATTCAGAACGTATCCAGTTTATTATTACGCCTAAATGCAATCTATACATATAAATAAAATTGGAGTGTCTGTTTGTAATATTAAAATAACAGCTTTTTACTAATTGCATTTGGATGTATACACGTTACCTATACCGAAACCACATTTTTTTAAAATTTTGTCTGTCTGTCTGTCTGTCCGTCTGTCTGTCTGTCTGTCTGTCTGTCTGTCTGTCTGTCTGTTTGTTCCGGCTAATCTCTGAAATGGCTGGACCGATTTTGACGGGACTTACACTGGCAGATAGCTGATGTAACAAGGAGTAACTTAGGCTACTTTTATTTAGAAAAAAAAATAGGATCTCACGAAAAAAAATTAAAACCAATGTTGCAGCGCAGCGCCTGATTAAGTTTGATAGCAATAACCTGCAATGCGTCCCGCGGGCTCAGAATTGGCGAGCAGGCTGTTGTCAACGGTTGTCTTTGTTAAATATCATGCGGACGAAGTCGCGGGCAACAGCTAGTGTAGAATATATTTCAATGACACATTCGCGGTATACGTTGGCATGTGTCCGCCGCCGCTGCATTCATTGCCGTTCTTTTCAGGCTAAAGGCAGGACATTAGTGTAGTGAACGCACCATAATTAAAACTTACACACATCTTTTTTTACAGACTACAAATTTGGAAATTTATCCAAACCCACCTATAATGAGTCTCTCATTTGGGGGAACATAGACATAGCACTTGCGAGAGTGCATGAACCGTTCAACTTTACTGATCCTATATATTTACAACATTGCTCATACTTGCCTAGTATGATAACTCTAGGTATAGGTGAATTACATAGGAAGTATGGTGCGGGCGTGTTAGCATACGGATGGGGGCATAGAAGATATGTTAGACCGGTAAGCGATATTCATTAATGTCCCACAATTGAGTATTAGTTTGTTGTACTTTCATCATCGTTTAACATCTATAAATACTCATTTATACTACCGTTGTCTAGTGCCTAAAACAGGGAATCCTAGTTTGGGGCAAGCTGCAGACACTTCCTGCTCCAGCTCTACTTGCTCCATTTCTATTTGTTCAAGCTTCCTATCAGTTCCTGTAACACTTTCCCAAAAGCCCCGTACCCAATTCACACGCCGCTTTGTAAAAAAATAACTCGATACCGCGCGCGCGACTGCGGCGCCGCGTCGCTCCGACGGCCCGCGCAGAAAACTACAAGCAGGACTTTTTGGCGGGAAACTGAAAAGTCCTGGCGTCAGTTATGATTTAATTTCTAAAACTAGTGTTCCTGCGAGTTATAGTGAGTGATATAAGTGGATTATTAACCATTATGGGTTTTGTAAAGTGCACAAGTGAAGGAAATTGAAATAAAATAGTATAACTTTTCAAGTTCCCCCAAGATGTCCGGTTAATTTTTAGTAAAATATCCACAGCTTTTCTGTTAGGGGTACGGGATTCATTTCATCATCATCATCGTCATCAACATTATCATTATCACAGAGAATTACTCGACACTGGCAAAAATGGCACTATTTTGTAGCTGATTGCCAACCCAAAAAAAGAAGACGTGGAAGAACTTCAGGCCACAGAGTACTTTGTATATACGGAAACTTCAGGCCTGGAACATAAGTACATCACTGAGTTTATTTCCTTCGAAAATGTGTGTAAATGTGTAAATGCAGAATAAAAAATCATTCTAATTATTTATTATTTACAGTTAGGCGACAAAACAGACTATAATTCAAAGAAACTTTATTACGCTTCGTCGGTAATATTGGACACCCGTGAATGCGTAAAAATGTATAACATGAAGCACATAGAAGTTTATCTTAAGCAAGATTGCATTTGTACGATGGGTACCGGTAACTTAGATGATGAAGGACTTTTAACCGATATCAATAATAAACCGGGCCCGTGTACTACTGACGCCGTAAGTCTATTTTACCTGGTACCATTACAGAATCTCATTTTTTTTTCATGTATACCAGGGATCTCCACCCTACGGCTCGCGATCACCACCTATCCGTGGATTCTGGAAGAAAATGATGATGATACACGAAATTTATTGTTATTACCCTTGGGGCCCAGGGCTTTGTCGGGCAATCAGTGGCCCTTTGCCTAAAACGTTTGAAGATCCCTTATGAAAACCATGACAGTACTTATCAATCGTCAAAATACATAGTTACAAAATGCTAAGCTACAAATTTACCACCCGTTCGGAATGCCGTTACTATGGAGAAGAACGGGCACGAAACTGCGGTTACGCTTTTTATAAGGATGTTATATTTTTTTTGTGTAGTACTTACATTATGGGTATGTGAAAACAATGTAGGATCACGCCGCGTGACGTTATACGCAATCTTCAAACCAACCTAAGCATCAAACTTTTTGAAGTGAAACTACTATATAGACGGGGTTTTTTTTTTTTTTATTACATTATAGGCAAGTATTTGATCTCGATCTCACCTGATGGTAAGTGACGATGAGATCTACGATGGAGCATACTTGCCTAGGTAGGAAGGTGGCAGTAGATAAGAGACGCTACATTCACTAGGCACATGCAGCGCAACTGATCTGACCCGCCATCCATGAATGGCAACACCGAACATCATGCCGGAACACGGCTAGGCCGCTTGGCGACATGGCTTTGTTCAGTGGGTGGTGACTAGCCATGGCCGAAGCCTACCACCAGTCAATTAGGGTATTAGGATTGTTTCTGTGACGAAAAAGCGTTACGGCCGCGTGGAGGGGGTAGACGATATATCGCGTGGTGAGAGGCGGCAACGGCGGAGGGAGAGTTTTTTTTTTTTAATGAATTTCCTAGATATATATTTTTTTGAATTATTGCTTATTGGAAATATGTTTTGTTAAAAAATTTTTTTTGGATATTTGAAATTATTTGCAGTAAACCTGCGAAAAAATCGAAATGTGTGCTCAGAATTCGTTTTGCCACTTTTCCGTTGTGATTCGTTTTTCCACTTGTCCGTTGAAGTTTCACTTCTACTATGTGTCCCAGCACACATTTCGATTTAATTTTTTGCTTTGGTAGTTATTTGACCTCTAAATGCCACATAGTGAGTAAAAGTTTATCTTAGTTTTTACTTCTTTTTTCTTGAGTCCCGAACCAGCCTACTTAGGATTACTTGAGCATGTTTTTTTGGACAGTGATTTTGATTATTCTTGTTATTTTTTAACAGTGTAAGCAGGACCGACCGAATTTCAGGATAGAACCAAAGACACCAGGTATATGCCAGGTATGATAGTTATTAGTCGTACATTGTTACTGTTATATATTATGATCTTCTTTATCATTGGCTATTTCTAGTTTGACTAGTGGATCCAATAAAGGGTTTGAAGTCAGAATATTAATAACAAATAACACCAGACAAACACACCAACTGTACGGTCCCACACTAAGCGACGCTTGGCATGCCTTTTAAGTTTTGTCGTTTGAAGAAAAACACAACTAGAACCTTATAGTACTTTTTATTGTTTTTCAAAGTATTCACCACGTAGCTTAATACACTTTTCCATTCGCTTATTATAACATTTATTCCACTCTAAAGTGGGGGTGTTCGAAATGGCTGACTTGAAAGCGTCGACTGCTTCTTCACCGGACTGGAACCTTTGACCACGAAGACTTTTCTTAATTTTAGGAAATGTAAAGAAATCGTTAGGGCTTAGGTCAGGACTGTATGGAGGATGGTCAAGAATTTCTACTTTTTCCTGCTTCAAATACTCAATCGTTTGACGAGCGCTGTGTGAGCTTGCGTTGTCGTGGTGCAGGATGATGCGCCGCTTTGAGTTAGATTTTCGACGTTCGGCGATGACTTGTGGTAAACAAACTGTGGTATACCACTCTGCGTTACGATCTTCAAGTGCAATAGTCGCAACATGGCCGGTTTTTCCAACGAACGTGGCCACCATCTTCTTTGAAGTGCTTCGAGAACGAACAACTTTAGTCGGCTTTGGCTCGTCTTGAAAGACCCAGATTGTAGATTGTTGTTTGGAATCAGGATCGTAGGCATAGATCCAAGATTCGTCACCACTGATGATATCGTAGACGTGATTTGACTCTCCTCGGTTGAACCTTTGCAGAGTTTTCTTACACCATCTGACGCGGGCCGCCTTGTGATCGTCGGAAAGCAGATGCGGTATCCAACGGCAAACTAGCTTTCTCACACCAAGCGCTTCATGCAAGATCTTCTGAATGGTTGTCCCTGAGATGCCTAATAGAGCCTCTATCTCTCGATACGTCACATGACGATCTTCGAGAATTAGTTGTTTCACAGCAATGATTTTATCTTCAGTGAAGGCGGATTTTGGGCGTCCTTCGCGAGATTTGTCACTAATACTAGTATGTCCACGCTGGAATTCTAAATACCAGCGTTCGACAGTCCGCAGACATGGGGCTTCATCACTGAACACAGATGTTAGCTCTTCAAAACACTGAAGCCGTGACAGGCCTCTTCTAAAGTTGTAGAAAATTATTGCACGAACATTTTCCTTAGAAATATTCATTTTCGTACGTAACCTGACAGATTCCAATCGACGCTGTGACTAAACAATAGCATTAATCCTAATACTTTCAACTGTTTTAAGATTCGAAATTTAAACACATTTGAATATAGAACAGTTCCAAATTCAAAATTGCCGGGAAATATGGAAACGACAGAACTTAAAAGGCATGCCTCGTATTATGGGTACCGTACATTGGACTGGGAGCGAACCCAGTATATAATACTTATTCAACAATACGGTCCCATACTAAGCAACGCTTGTATTATGGGTACCGTACAATGGACTGGGAGCAAACCCAGTATATAATATTTATTAAAAATCCATCCAGCTCTAGGTTGACCTTACCAGGATTCGAACCCGGGAACCTCGGCGCAGAAAGCAGGGTCACTACCAACTGCGCTAATCAGGTCGTCGTCACTAAGTATAGTTTGACCACTACCCCGCGTGCCAAGCCCTAGGAATGCGGGGCGTGGTGGGAGGCAGGGTAGGAAAGAGCATTAGGTACGCGTTGGCGGCGGACTGACGGCCGATACTCCCCCCACCTCGCCCCGCACATACCCAAGGCGCGGTGCAACAGTAGTGGTCAAACTATAGATTAAATTTTATCGTTGTCTCTTAGAATGACCACGGCGGTCCGCTGGTGATGTGGGCTGGCGGTCAGAAGTACGTGGTGGGCGTCGCCTCCTACTTCAGAGTGGCAAAAGATCTGAAATGTTCAGGACCTTTTGTGTTCGCAAGCACCACTTGCCACAACAGATTCATTATGTGTATATTAAGCCGGTGATTTTTTTTGGCACTTAATACTAACCTTCTGGTTAAGCCAGCGAACCACGTCTAGCAGAATACATATAGAAAATATCACGAATACTCCACGAGGATGATCATTGTTTTCTCACTCCATATTGCTACTGTTATTCCTGTAAGCCAAGATCCGATCAAGTGTACGACGGATTAGCCGAGGTTTCCTTCGGCGAGTCCAAAAAAAAGCTTATTGTCTTCGAACCCGCAACGAAACTAATCGAAAGGAAATTAGGAGGAATTGGAGAGAATTTTCCGTGGGTGATCCGCGTAATTTTCTATGTATTCTGCGCTCAGTCAGTCAGATTGATTTGGTGCTGGTCAGTTATATTCTTTTGTCGTGATACATCACGGGAATCATCCGAGCTGCAGAGTAGGTAGTCTTATAAGTCCGCGATGGCCAAGCGCAGGATGCCATCTACGTAAAATTAGGGCCATTAAAACAGACAATTCCTGCCTTTTTCTATGTTAGATTCTAGCAAAAAAACAGTACCTACCTATGAGTCGTCAGAATCTACACTGGTTTGGAAACAGTCTCACAAACTAAAAACGAGAACCTATGGGGAAAGAGGACCCACCAATGACCCTCGGCTTGTCAACTTCTTCGATTATAAACCAAACAAGTTTGATCGATAATAAAAGAACATCGATCAACATCATAGAGGAGTTGGTGTTGTTGGCTTCTTTTATTATCGATCAAACTTGTTTGGTTTATAATCGAAGAAGTTGACAAGCCGAGGGTCAGTGGTGGGTCCTCTTTCCCCATAGGTTAACAATGGATTTCCGCCAAGTATCGCCTAGTTCTATCAATTATAAAAACGAGAACCAACGGCTAGGTGTGCGTGTAAAAACATACTATCCCTAACTAGACTACTTGACAGCTGATCAAGCTACCATTATATGCCTAAGAGTGTTATTGCAGAGAGTAAAAATCTCAGTGTCATGCAAGACTTATGGAACGTACCTTTATTTCAGAACAAGAAGATACGATGCTTGTGCTCGGCAAAATAAAATTAAAATTGTGGAGAAAAAATTGGATTGGAGTAAAATTGATAAAGGGTGAGTCCAGCTAAAATAAAAATACTAATAAAAAAAAATCTAAATAGTTCATTCCAATACCTGCTTATAATAATTTGTCTGGAGTAAACCGCATCTACCCCTATACGGAAAGAAAATGTGTGGGGTTATAATATTGGAGTATTTGTTGCCTCCCGTCCAGCTGATTTCTTCAAGAAGGGCATCAATAAACTGCCACTGCGATGGCATAGATGCATCGAAATCTTAGGTTTGGGATTACTTTGATCAATAGAAATAAAGAAAAAAAAATACGTTTACTTATTTCATAAAAAACGGCAATTTCATAGGTAAATACCTAATATTATTACACCCACACAACCACTTAGCCGGTACTTACGTCAGATTTTGTAAGAAAAGTATTTTTTTCTCGTCTTTCTCTTTATTTTGGTCTACTTTTATTTGAACAGAACTATATAAAGTGTAACAAAAATAGTGTAAAATATTTTCACAGGTGACTTAGTAAGTTATTTGGCTCACGTTAATGTATAAAATAATAGTGTAAATTATATATGATTCATTTTTACACAAGGTGAACCAGTAGCGTTTACTATGCGCTTAGTATGGGGTGTCATTTTTAAATGTCTAATACTACCTATGATATATTTCATTGGGAATTTTCTTATTATAACCTACTCAAAGACCAACATATTTTACACTATTATTGTTACACCTTATATAGGTACCTAATAAAATGAAACCTACTTTGTTTTCAGACCAAAGGTCTCGAAAAAGGAATATCCTGCTATCAGAACAACTATCAAGAATTTGGAAAATCCTATTCCTAAGAGACCAAGTTCCATGGAAATGAAAATCTCTACCAACGTGGATACAAGATATAACTCGACGGAGGACATATTAGACATGTTAGATCTCATTTGTTACCTATTTCATTTTAGCACAGAATCCCACTAATATTATAAATGTGAAAGTTTGGATGGATGGATGTTTGTTACTCAATCACGCCAGAACTGCTGAAGGGATTTGAATGAAATTTGGCACAGAGATAGATTATAGTTTTTATCCCGGTAAAACGTGGGATAGATTTATTTTAATTTTTCATAGAGCAAAGGATCGACATCATTTTTTGCATAGGTAGTGGTAGTTTAGGGGAAAGGACATACTTTTTAATCGCGGGTAACACCGCGGGGTGCAGCTAATATTTATATAAGTATTATATACTGGGTTCACTCTCCGTCCATTGTACGGTACCCATTATACAAGCGTTGCTTAGTGTCGAACCGTATGTGTTCGTCGAGCGACATTTACAATGGCATTAAAAAGCATTTTCTTCTTTCTACTTTCTACTTAAAATGTTACCAAGGTCCTCTAAGATTCGTCGCGTCAGTGTGCGCGGTTGTTTGCCGCCGGTAAACGATACGACATCTCATGGCATTTGCCCACTATTGTCTGCCTGAAAATTCTGTTCTCTGCTAAGACTGGAAACTATTTTTACATCGAATAGATCTACAAATGATTGTTATACTATTAACTTACGAAACAAACTGTGATAGATACAAACGCTTTGTTTTCAGAATAACTGATCCAAGAAATCGCACCTCGACTGAAGAACTCTTAGACTTGTATGACTACTGACTGGGTACGAATAAACTAGAAATTTAAACAGTAGGTATGTTGTTTTCATTTATTTAGCTAAACAGGCGGTCTGATTAGCGCAGTTGGTAGTGACCCTACATTCTGTGCCCCGGGTCCCGGGTTCGAATCCTGGTAGAGACAAACTTTGAGTGATGAGCCCGAATGTTTGTCCTCTTGTCATGGATGTTTAACATCTATAACAGTAATATATATTCACCCCAGTCCATTGTACGGTACCCATAATACAAGCGTTGCTTAGTGTGAGAAAGTATCTAAAACCAAGCGCACCATTGCAAGACCTCAAGACACTGTGAGCACTTTCTGCGTAGATCGGACCGCAAGCAACAACTTAATATGAGGGTACTCCAGTCCTAACTATGACACTAGGACGTCTAAAACCTCAGTCCTCCCGTGACCATGGTTGCTGTAAAACAGCCGAAAAGTCGGGAACGTAAAAAGCATAAAATAAACGCGATAAAATCCTTAAAGTTATGTGGTTTTATTTCAATGTGTAGTATTCGCGTAAATATAAGAAATCATTTGAGTACCTATATATTAGTTTATTCATACCGTACCGTTCATTCGTATCCATATATTTGTTTATTTATCACAGAAACTGTTTTATGAAACCGTCGAACATCCTCAATCCAGGTTCATTATGCTTCTGATACCAATTTTCTTCCCTCAACCGGTTCCACCATTCGTGAAGCCTCGCGTATTTTTTGTTGACGGGAACAATGCAATCCAGTGACGAGATTGTAGTGACGCACGACACATCAGCCACCGTCAGATGATCGGCTGCTATGTACGACTTTGTGAGATACGCCTCAGCAACATTGTAACACTCAATAATATCCGACACCTGCTGTTCACTGATCCTTGTTTTGTCTTTCACGACGCCGTAAATCACGGCCCTCAATCTCGTAAAGAGTATGCTGGCGTCGAAATACAATCGTTGGTCAACTATAGCTCTTACCGCTACGTCTTTTGGGTACAAATTTTCATGTTCGCCACCGTATTTTGCCACCAAATACGTGGATATGGCGTGGCTGTCCGCCAGCACGAAGTCGCCGTCTTCTAGTAGTGGTACGGTGTGCAACGGGTTCTTCGCTAAGTATTCGGCTTTAAAATGATCTCGGTTCGGTAAATTTACTTCGCGAGTCTCGACTTTCAGGCCAAGCAGGTCGGCGATAATAAGCGCGGCCCGAGCGGGAGGGCTTACTGATGTTTGATGAATTATTATGGTCATTTTTCTGCAATTATTTGTAGTTTATATTATTCCACTCGTGTAATGACTCACTGATCGCTGGGTTATGGTGTTATCTTGTTATCGGTATCTGCCTTAAGTGTGACGTCATGTGCACTTCAATATTTGGGTCTCAGATTTAAAATCCGTAGATAGTAACATAGCGAGCGCGCATGAAACAGCAATATAAGCTATGTAAGTGGCTTCGTAACGAAGACCAATACAATTGATTCAACTTGTTCTGGAACCCCATATTTGGAATTTTCCGTTGATCTTTCTTTCATGGAATATACGCATTTTTTAAAAATTGATTTTAACATTATTATAAAAGTATATCGCAGCGAGATTTTAAATAAAAAACATATATATATATATATATATTTCTTATTTAGACCTGAAATGTAAATTAAAACTCGATATGCTCGTAAATTAACTGTTTCAATCGCACGCGTCGGATATGCAGCGGAGCGTTGTTGAAATGACACGGCAACGATACATTGCGCGCTCAAAAATTACACAATTTAAAACCCATGAATTTTGCCATAAATGATTTCTATAACTTTATTAGGTGTAACCTTTACCCAAAGTGTTCGATACTATGCCCATAACACCCTGTACTTCCATTTAATAAAGCAGTGGATCTTTCCACCCTCAAAAAACATCGGTTTCTACCCGGAGATAACAATGAAATAAAACTATTGATTACTAGAAACGAAATTTATTTACACGATGCATAATAATTCTTAACACCACTATTACTTAGTAACTTTTTTTTAATAAACTATCAATAGTCCACCTTTTAAATATACAAAACTATGGGGTACTTATGGTATGTGGCTACAATTCTTTACCTTTACAAAATTTACATACATTCAACTTTATACTAAGCAATATAAAGATTTCCTAAAAATCTAACAGTTTCGATATAAAAAATTATGGAATCTTTTTTTTAAATTACTCTTTTCATTTATTCTGGGGCCCGTTTCTCCGCTTGTTGATAAACTGCTCTCGATAACACTCATCTTTTCAGTTTAAGGTTTATACATAGATAGATTAATCTAAGAGGTATTTTATCTGTAACATTACTATCTGGCACTTTATCAGGAAACGGTGAAAGAAACCCTTTTGTTTATTAAATCAGCCCTAAGCTCGATTTACACGAGGACAGTACGCAAGTGACCAGCAGCGAATAATTAAGTAGCCTTATTATATGGAAATCTATTTCGGCCACTTATCAATTCGTACTTGCCGAGTCGTTTGCACGAAGGTACTTGCTTTGTTACTCGCCTACTGCCTTCAT
Organism: Pheosia gnoma; assembly: GCA_905404115.1. Classification (NCBI taxonomy): domain Eukaryota; kingdom Metazoa; phylum Arthropoda; class Insecta; order Lepidoptera; family Notodontidae; genus Pheosia; species Pheosia gnoma. The sequence continues at coordinate 2,888,290 of FR989916.1, forward strand.
GTAAACAGAGTATTACTCTATAAATGTCGATACAGCCTTCGCAATGACACCTTTTCATCCACATGTTGGCTGAATGTAGGCACGCACACGGATGTGGGCGAACCGGGACGAATGACGCGTCCACACATTGGCCTCGACCCCACCAACATTATTGTATTCGCAAACCGATGAATGCGATATATTTATGTTAAGCATCAAAATGGAGTTTTCATACGGGCTTTTTTTTTTTTACTATAAATATTTGGATATACGACACACCGTTGCCCGAGAGTACAATTTTATAGTATTAGTAAACAACATGCACACGTTATTTTTATTGGGTTATTACATCATCATACATCTATGACATAGATCTAGGAGGTCATATTTATAAGATAGTGTAATTTAGACATATTATTCTATCTATTGTCATAGCTTCATTTATTTTGTTACTCATCAAATGTATGATCCTAAATCTATGTCATATTTACAGGTTATTCAGAAAGGGTTTAAACCACCTGCACTTCTTTAGCGCATTTGTAATCATTATGTAAAGTCGGAATTCGATACGTGTATTTTAAAAACTATATATAATTCCCAACAAAATGACGATTGTAATTTTTGGCGAACTTTTTCTTTTTTCAACTTGACATTTCAAAATTTACTTTAAATAATGATTACAAGTTCGCTTAATAAACACAGGTTCAAAGTTGTAAACCTTTTCTGGTTCACCTGTATTTTATATAGTAATTTCTCATTTGTGCTTAATCCCACTTGTTCTGCGCTGAACCTCACTGCACTCAGATATTATAACAGGTGCGCTTAAAATTTACACAATAGTACAGCACCCGGCCGTAAATATTGCACGTCGACCTTTAGAAAGGGACTAGCGGCTAGAGGCAAGAGTGAAAGAGATGACGCTCTACAAAGCCGATGTTTTTTCTATTGCCGATGTGCAATATTTATGGCCGGATATTGTACGACTAATTCTGTTGTTACACTATTTGAAGTCGACTTAATAGTCTGTTTTCCCTGCTTGTCTTAAAACATAAACAAACCATGATAAGGTTCCTGGATGTAATATTTTTGAATACCTGTTTTTTAAATATAAGGTGTACAAAAAATGTGTATAATATTTTAACAGACTAATCAGTGAGTTATATGGATCACGTTGATGTATAAAATAATTGTGTAAATTATGTTTGATTATGTATGAAGGCAAGGCGAACCAGTAGCGGTTGGCCAAACGCTTATTTATAGGGTGTCATTTTTTAATGTCAAATAATTAGATTTATGTCTTTGGGAATGTTATCTATATAACCTACTGCTGGATCTGTTTTTTGTACACTATTATTGTTACACTTTATATAATAGAAAGTTCCACACATTAAAAATGAGTTAAAATCTTAGTTAATAATATGTAAAATAGTTAATGTTACTGTTCAGTTATAATTATTTAAAACACAAACTACATTAAAAGATACGAAAAGATTGCTAACATTTTATGAAAAGTAAAGAAAAGCAGACTTTAATTTTATATATGTATTGCCGGCCTTCTCGTGGAGGTAGATGGCAATACAATTATAACCTGTTTCAAGAAACGTCATTGGTCAAATGTCAAATTATGTCATAACAGTGGCGAAACAGGCTTTTAGTGGGTGTACAACAGAATTAGATTCAATATTATTCTTAAAAATAGAATCTTTTCGACTTCAGAGAACGGTTTCAATTTATATTTGGGGCAAATGATTGTAGCTCGCAACCGCAAACCGCACTTTTCGTTAATAGAACTATCGAAATGCACGTGGTAATATTATACTTACTAGCTTCTACTTGCGGCTCCACCCGTGGTACCTCAATAGAAAGTAGCCTATAGCACTCGGGTATAATGTACCTATCTATTAATGAAAGAATTTCCAGAATCGGATCATTAGTTCCGGAGATCACCCTCTACATCCGATCTCATAAACTTTACCAATTTATAATATTAAATAGGTACCTATAAATATAAGTGTAGAATATAGATTTGTCTATATTAATATTATAGATAGGTAAAGTAATCTGTTAGAATGTTTGTAGATGCTAATATTCGGACCTACTAATCCGATTTAGAAAATTAGTTTACTGTTGGAAAGTTTCACTATCGCTGAGTGGCATAGGCTATATTTAATCGAGCTTTAAATTCTATGTTTACGCGGGCAGAGCCGGGGGCAAAGCTGTTATTATTTGTATCCTCATGAAAATATACTCTAAATTCTTGTATCGATCTGCACAAACACCGATCGAAATAGGTATTGAAGGCTGCGGTTAGCGGATGCGAGCGACTATATATTTCAATAAGAACCACCTCTTTACCGTAGTCGGTCAAAACACGAAGCAACAACATTTAATATTTTAGAGAGCTACCTAACAACATATGGAAACGTCTTAATATACACGATTAGTTTTTTTTTTCTTTATATATCAGTCAATATAGAACAAACTATACATATTTTTATTATTAATATAACAACAATGGTTGGGCCTAGTCGTATTCAAAGGAAGTTTAAATGTTTATAAGCAATAATGGCTGCCTGACGTTTGATTGTACCCATAGTCCAAAAAAATCAATTGTGAAAGAATTATAAGTAACATTTTGGAATAACACATTGGAAATCATGTGGGGTTAGTGTCTGTAATCTGAATCTGTTATCATTATAACAATCTGTTACCGTCGTTACGAGACGTCGAAAGCCTGAAAAATGCCCTCCTTCTTAAGTCACCTGTAGTCCCACTAGTTGAGTCTCAGAGGGTAGTTATCAGTAAATATTTGTGTTAACCATTAGAAAATTTATAAAAATATGCATAAAATCTGATGGGAAAAGAAAAAGAGACAAACAAGGCCGTAGCCAGGAATTCACTTAGTCTTAGAGCACCCCGCTCTGGACGATAGACACATGTAAACAACGGTGGGTTCTCTAAGGCATTTCGTGGGGGGTTTGAACCCTAGAACCCCCCCCCCCCCGCCTACGACCTTTGGTGATAAACGATAACTAACATATAATATGTCAGTGGCTTCTAGGTTCGGACGGACCGCGTCGCATAACACATTTTAGCTAAACTCATAACACACTTTAACGAGTCGAAAATTATTCGCTTGTTGTGTGTATCTATCAAACAGACTGCCAAGCGATTTTGTGTGTTATTTCGATAGATTAAAGTGCGTTATCGAAGTTATGCCTAAGGGTAACACTGCTGCGATCACTAGTCACCGCATATAAAATTTAAAAATACGATTAGGCCATGAATCTCCTGCTACACCTGCGCGTAACGCCGTTAATTAACGTGTTTATCGATATAACATGCTGGTGTTGTATTTCGATGAATACTTTAAATAACGGCTATTAGGTGCAGGTGTAGCCGGGGCGTTAGCGAGTAGTATTTCACCGATGTTGTGCGGCGTGTGCGGGGAGGGCGGGGCGCGCGGCGGGCGCGGCGCGGTGCGCGTGCGAGTGAGACACACCTCGGAAGCACTCGTCGCACACGCGCACCGGCTTCAGCTGCCCGTAGCGCGGCAGAGGGATGGAGTTTGAGCTGCACGACGCGCAGAACACTTTGCCTGTAGAACACATTATGCAACTTGTTATACAACCGTGTAATTGATAGAACTAGGCGATACTTGGCGGAAATCCATTGTTAACCTATGCCTAGGCTCATTCGTAGCCCAGCGGTCCTGAGGATGCCTCGTTTAGAGGCGAAACACGTGTCGAATACTTTTATAGATTCGCTTAGTGTCGCGGAGAATTGCATTTTATTTGAGGTCCCGTCACTCGTGATAGATAGTTTCTCGATTAACATCTTAGAGGAGTTCGGGTGTTGTTGGCTTCTTTTATTATCGATCAAACTTGTTTGGTTTATAATCGAAGAAGTTGACAAGCCGAGGGTCAGTGGTGGGTCCTCTTTCCCCATAGGTTATACAACCGTGTAATAATAATATGTTAACTAGGCCATTTCACCCCCTTAGGGGTAAAATTCCCAAAAACCCTTTTATAGTACACCGCTAGGGTACCCGAGAAATAAATCATCCAAATTTTATATCTCTAGTTGAACAGTCAAATTATCAAATTTGATATATTTTCTAAAATATACGTTTCTTTGATATATATGTGTAATGTGTAATATTATTGGGATATTAACCATTGTGTGTTCATAAATGTGTATGAGTGAAGGAAATTAAAATTAAACAGTACATCTTTACTTTTCCGAGTTCTCCCAAGATGTCTAATATTTCTGTATAATGAATAGACAGCTTTACGGATAGGGGTAGGGGATTTGTATCATCATCATCGTCGTCATCAACATCTTTATTAATTTCAGTAGTACCTAATATTCAAAATAACGGAGTAACATTTAACTTGTCACTGCCAAAATTGCCACTATTTTGTAGCCGATTGGCACCATTAAAAAAGAAGAAGAATGCATGTGCATAATATGGTAGGTTACCGCAGTTCCGGCAGTGGTGGCGGCGGCGGAAGGCGGTGAAGTGCGCGGCGCAGCGCATGCAGGCCGGCGCCGCGATGTCCGGCACCCACTCCGGCGGCCTGCGCAACACACGCGGCTTAGTCGAGCGAGCGGTACAACACACGCGGCTTAGTCGACAGAGTGTTACAACACACGTAATTTAGTCGACCGAGCGTCACAACACACGCGGTTTAGTCGTAATAAATCAGCTGAGCAACACATCATTATAAGTCGGCCGAGCGTTACACCGTAATAAGTCAGCCGAGCGACACATCATTATAAGTCGGCCGAGCGTTACATCATTATTAGTCGGCCGATTGTTATGTCACCATTGGTCGGCCAAGCGTTCCATCATTATTAATCATAATTGAATTATTTTGCGTAAAAGTGTGATAATGATCTCTAAACAAGGTGTGGTTCCGGAACCACAGTGCAGTGGAATACATCGAATGTTTCAAGCGCCAAATCTAGTACGTAGTACATGTATATGAATGGTATAATAAAAAAAAAACAAATGAGTTCCATACCTGGTGTATGACAAGTCCCCGGTGGAGACGGAGACGGCGACAGCCGCCGGCAGGTTGGTAGCATTGTCGAGTGACTTGCGTCGCGCGTCAGTGTGCGGCGCGGCGGCGGCGCGCGCGGTCGCGTCCGCCGTGTGCCGGCGCGCCGCGCGCCCGCCGCCGCCGCCGCCGCCGCCGCCGCCGCCGCCGCCGCCGCCGCCGCCGCCGCCGCCGCCGCCGCCGCCGCCGCCGCCGCCGCCGCCGCCGCCGCCGCCGCCGCCGCCGCCGCCGCCGCCGCCCTCCGACGCGGACGACGACGTGCTGTCCGCGTACACCTCCTCCGCCGAGTACACGCTGTCGAATGAGCTGCCTGCAGACAATAATAGATTTTTTTATTTATAATCAGTTTTTTAAATCAACATTACACTACAACAACGAGTCGTGAACCCGCGGAAGTTAGCGCCAAGTGGCTGCGCAGAATATAATTTACGAACCAAATGGCATCATTGGCGTTCTGCGCAGCCACTTGGCGCTAACTTCCGCGGGTTCGCGACTCGTTGTTCGTAGTGTACGTCGCCTTATAGTGAGCGTCTACCATAATATGCCCTAAATACATTTTTTTTATTTTTAATATTGCCAGACGAACACACCAACTATACGGTCCCACACTAAGCAATACTTGTATTCAGAGTACCGTGCACAAACTTTCGTGCTTATCACACAAAGTTTGTCCCTACTAGAATTCGAATCCGGGAGCCTCAGCGTAGACGGCAGGGTCACTACCACTGCGCTAATCAGGTTGGTAATTTGGTCATTACGGTAGGTCTTTGCACTAGTTTGTCTATGCGTTACCGAAAAAAGTTTCTCATTACCATTTTGTATGACCTGATCCTCCGTGGCCTCATACTCTATCGTGGGAGGCTTGTCGTCGGCCGCGTCTGGAGCGGGCTCGTCCTCAGCCGGATCCGGAGACTGGTTCATCAGGAACACGGACTTTAGAATGTTCCGGAGATCCGCCGCGAAGTTCGTCTGGAGCTGGTCCGCGACGCCGGCGATACAGACGAAGAGACGATGAATTAGGTCCTCACTTGATCTATGAATTAAGTTAATATTATATTAAGTTTATTTATGTATCACTCACAAAACGTCTGCCGAACATAAACCTCCCATAATATCGCCGGTAACACTTATCAATGTTATCACAGCCAAACCAAGACAGCATTGACGGTATAGCATGAGTCGCGAGTATAGTAAGGTCCCAAGATAATTAGCTTTCTCCCGGGATTAACCGGGGGTTAATTCTAGGGCGTTATCATTGGACACTGCTGTAGAATATTCTGTTAGTGAGACAGTGGCGATAGCGTACCATGTCATCCGATTGGATAATATTCAATGAATAAATAAATGGGCGGACCAGGCATCCGAACATTTTGAGAGGCCAGCCAGCGCAGCTCTCCATCAGACAACTGACCAAAACCGACATCACCAATACGATTCCCAAAATTTAACAATCACAAATCTTAATGGCCTTCGCCTTTGAGAAATTTCAGACATATGGCTGGCTGGCCAAAGCTAGTGAAGCAGGGTTACCAGATTGGGTATTTTTTTCGCAATTCTGGGTAAAAAATTAGCTCTTGTAGAAATTAAATACTTGGAGAAAAATTTGGAAAAATCAAAAGCTAATAATATCGAATGAACCATTAGATTAATTAACCGATACTATTAACTTTTTGCCTTTGGCTAAAACTTAAGCAAATCGTATCATTTTGGAGAAAAAATATTTCAAATTTGGGTAGAAATAGAAAATCACATCTGGCAACCCTGTAATGACGTGATAGTCTACTTATGTACTCACTTAAACTTGCCCCTGGCCTGCTGCCGGGCCGCCAACTCCTGCGCTTGTAACGCCAACGCGATCTGTTCGTCTTCCGCGCACTCGGCTGCACCGCTGTCGAAACAAACAAAGTGGTGACAATCAACAAGAGTCGCAGGTTCAAACTACGGCGCGCACCTCATGCGGATTTCATGTGAGAATCAACTTTACAACTATAATTATGAATTGCAAAACGGTGAAGGGGAACATCGTGAGATAATATGTGTGAAATCCGCCAACCTACAGCACACCAGCCCGGTGGACTATGAGCTAAATACCCTTCGCAATAAGGAGAGCCGAATGCTCAATAGCGAGGCTTGGACTTTTATTATTATAATGATGAAATTTGATTATTTTAAATCATCGCTCATTACTGAATAATCATTAATATGACAGTTCAGCGAAACTTTCGTTAACTATCCACCCGTGTTTTCGGAAAAGTGCCCCGCCTAAGACCACTAGTTCACGAAGTGTGGTCTATTAAACTTGCAAAGTCGCACTTACCTTTCATCAACAAAATGGTCCAAATTCAATCTCAACGGGCTCTGGTTCTGAGTGGACCGATTATCCAGAATCACCATACCTGGCGACCACATCTTATTTTTTTTTCTCTTAGTCTTACTCGACTTCCTCGCCTTCTTCTGTCTCGAACTGCACTGCGGACTGGGCCCTACACCACTGCTGTCTTCGTCTAGCGAACTCTTCATATCATCTCTGTGCCTTCTCATCTCAGTTATCACTTCATCTATCGACCTAAACTCATCATCGGGAGTATTAGCCCCCCAATCTTGCAATACCTTTTTCGCTTCAGTATTAACATTAGCTTCAGACTCTTCCCCGTCTGAATTTAACCTATTTATAACCTTATCCATTATACTAGAGGACGCGCCCGCCTCGCTCTTACTACTATAGTCTTCTGCGTAATTAATATTTACAGTGCCGTCGTTATTAACATCCGAAAAGGAGCCGTCTAATGTGTTTTTGGTGCGTTTATTGTCAGTGTCTACGTCGGAACTCTTCAGTACCCTGTTCTGTATATAATGGTCCTTCAATTCTTTACTCTGATCACCGTCCGGGGACCTGTCTAAGCTTATATTGCCCGTACTAACACCGGAATCAATGGGCGATTCGTGATCGCTCTCGTAACCTAGCATAAACTTGACACCGTCGTCGTCCGCCATATTGGCGGTGTGAAAGCTCATGGTATCATCGGCAACATCGTTTATAAAATTCTGTCTAAACTCCTCGTTAGTTAGAAGGAGCGAACTTAAATTCGCGTTGGCTATCGATACATTGGTGTTCACAATTTCCGCGTCGATATCGGGAATGAGCGGCAGATCCGTGTTCAGTATTGAATTGTTCATGTCATTGGTGTTGTCGTCTTGATTGAACACAGCTGAATTATTGTGCGACAGCGAGAGAACCGGTTCGTGGTTGATAGCGTTCGGTATCAAATATCCGTGGCTCGTCGAAGGCATACAACTTAATTGTTCGTTTCTTGGACCTGAGTAGCCGAACGCTTCAGAGTCCTCAGTCGATATGAGTTTAGGAACATCGTTCGTTGAGAACGAATGAATTTGATTGTGATCTATGATGTCCACGTCATTGGCCGCTATCGAAGACAGTCTGTCCGCTATCTCAGTCACTTGCTCGTTGAGTGACGTCACTAAATCATGATCAGGCATCTGTCTGTTCGTCTCATTGGTATTGGACGAGACAGCGTTGATGACAAGCGGATCGAACATCATAAGTCCGTTTGTGGACAAATTTCTCAGCGATGCCAGATCGTTGCTTTCAGTTTTGCTGGTTTTCCTTGTTCTCGCGTCGTAGTCGGTGTGGAATGTGTCAGTGCTGGTCGTGTCGGAGTAGTTCCGGGATCGTGTCTGGATCGTGTCGCGGTCAGAGTCGCGGTCGGTGTCCGGGACGCCCTCGCTGAGGCGCCGCAGACCATCGATGATGGGTGTCATCACCTCGATGTTGTCGGGGAGATAGTCGGCGTCCGATATTCCTGTTTCGGTTGAACTGGAAATAAGAAATAAATATGCTGGTATTTTTTTTTCAACGATCGAGGGATCCGCTGAAATCTGAAGTATCTGACTAGGATCGTCAAGAGTTCACTTGCGGTTACCCAATTTGTACGTGCTTCATTGATGGTGTATGGACAATTTTAAATCTGCTGCTGGTTCACTAGCGTCCACATTCCAAAGCCAGAAGCCATGGCTACTGACAGTGAAAAGCCGATTCGCGAACCTGGGTCGGTATGATCCACTCTAACGACTTATCCTCTCTACATTTCAAACTCTCTGCGAAACAGGTCTGACCTAGTGCAGGAAGTTTATGTCAATACCACGCAACAGGTTCTTTATCGACATTATATTCTCATTATTATTATTTAAATTAATAGCCGCAATGTAAAGAATATCTGTAAATCTGATCATGATTATGATCAGGATCATGACTATGTGTTTCAATTAACACTAAATACATTACTAATAGGAATGCACATCACAGAAACAAGACGGTACACGGTCAAGAATAATGTTCATATACGGGAGTGCGTAAAATAAATAAGCAGAGATGGCAACTCTGGCCATGCCTGAATGTATAAATTCGTCGTATGCGCATAGCCGACATTTTTGCTCATTTTATGTGATGCGACCTATACTCGGTGTTATATATTCACCTCTGCAGCGTGTAGAGATCGCGACAGTGGGCGTGGTCAGTGTAGAACCGGGACACGAACTCGCCTATATCCGGGTACGGACACGACCAGTCGTTCGATGGTTCAGAATCTGAAAAAATTACATAATTGATATTTTTATTAAAGCCTTATTTTCTTGCAATCGAAATAAATTGCACAGTGTATCTATATAATAAGCCATATTATCCTCGAATTAAACATCTACCCTCGACTTCGGCTCGGGCGGATAGACGTCTCGGATAAGATAATAATAATATCGCCAGACGAACACACCAACTATACGGTCCCACATTAAGCAACTTTTATATTATGGGTGTCGTGTTATATCAAGTGTAACTCAAGAACGGGTGTGCCAATTTTTATAATCTTCGATTTTTTTTAATTTGTCTCTGCCCCAAGTAGCAGAATAACTAATAAAACACGGGGAAATTTCATAAAAGAAAAAATAATAAACTCGGGTACAAACCTCAGGCTCTTCACACAAAGCTTGTCCCTACCAGGATTCGAACCCAGGACCGGGGGGAGAATTGGTTAGTTTATGCACTTGTTGTTCAATATATGAGTAACTAGCTGCGCCCCGCGGTGTTACCCGCGTTTACATTTTACCTGGATAAAAAGTAGCCTATGTGCTATTCCAGACTATAATCTATCCCTGTGCCAGATTTCATCCAGATCCGTTGAGCCGTTTGGGCGTGATTGAGTAACAAACATCCATCCATCCAAACTTCACATTTATAATATTAGTGGGATGATATCTATGACTCAGGTTCAAACCTCATGTTCTTCACACAAAGTTTGTCCCTACCAGGATTTGAACCCCGGGGGGGGGGGGAATGGGTAGGTTTATGCACTAGTTGTACAGTACCGGCGGGGCGGGCGGGCGCGGGCGCGGGCAGGCCGGCGGGCAGGCCCTCGTTGGTGCACAGCAGGCGCTCCAGCGCGGCCAGCTCGCGCCGCTCCAGCGTCCACACCAGCGAGCGGATCTTGTGCAGCAGCGTGCGGAACGGCCGGAACATGTCCGACATCTCCTCTGACAAACGAACGACACACGTGTACACCATGTAAGTCGCATAGTCAACAAAACTTTAAAAGTGTACGCTTAATTACTATTATAAAATGATAGAAATCGTTCATGTCGAAAGTCATGGGTTACAAATGTTGTAATTTTTGAACGCGCAATGTGTAGTTAACCACGCGATTACAACGCTCCGCGCGACTATTGCGAGTCAACTAATTTTCGAACGCGCTCGAGCGTATGGCGAGTTTTGATTTACATTGCAGTTTATTCGTTTCATTACGTCAAAATTACTATATTATTTTGTATTATTTAAAATTATGTTCAGAAATACGTCTATAATGCTTTATTTATATATTGAATATGCTGTAAAATCAATTGTATAATATACATAACTCAAAAGTTTATAAATAAAGCGTTTTTTTTTTCTAATTTCCATATTCGTTGCAGAAGCTGATTCCACAATTTCTGCATATTTTGTCTGACTGAACCCGCCTCACGGAAAAATTGCTGGACTTATGGAGGATACTTTTGCCGCACAACAAGGAAATAATTCCCCTGCGTTAATCAATAACTGAAGTGTCGATGATAAGAATAGTAAATCACCTGGTGGTTTGTCTATACTGAGCGGTCCGCTTGAGTATATGAGTAGACCGCTGACGATAGCAAGACGAGGCACAGCGAACATCAACGCAGGATCGTACGAATCCACCTAGAGATATATAAAATATCATTATTACTCCAAACTCGTATTATGCCGGGTGTACACACGAACGAGTGGGTGTAGATCAGGCATTTCTAATGTGCAGTAATCGACTCGCGACTTGCATTGGTCTACACATACGGTGGTCCATTTTAGTGAGTTCTTTATTTTCCACATCTCACTACTTACTCACCGATGGGCCGTACAAATTCTGCCAAATAAATTTGGATAGGGTCGGGTCATTGTAAAAAAAAAGTCCTTAGTAATATCGTAATGATTGAAAACAATACCTGTTCCTGTGTGAGCAGGTTCTGTTTGAGCGCCCTGCGCAGGCTCTCAGAGAACAGCACACAGATGAGCTGCTGAGCTTCGAACTCGTGCGGGGTCTTCACATTCACCATCGCGCTCACGTAGCACAGCTCAAACTCGGCGAATAGCCTGCGTGAGCAACACAATACTACAATCTATCCATACATTTGTGTAATACAATTCTTAACACCAAGCAATGCAAAACCTAAACACCGGTGGTGGGCCTAAAGATCTGAAATTTGCAGCATAATAGTCTTTGAATACCGTTACGGTGCATGAAGGAGGGATCCTTGAAAATTTTACTACTAAAAGGGCCAAATGGAGGGTCAAAGTATGAAGATTTATCTTAAGCTTTGAACCGCGCTTCTTAAGCGCATGTGTAATCTTTATGAGCAGGCAAACTTCGAACCGCCTTAGAATCAAATGTATGAGAAAATGAATTATCTTTATTTTTTTTTAAGTAAATTTTTGCCATATTTTAATAGTTCTTCACTATTTGGGGCGGAGACAAATTCAAAAAATTCAAGATCATAAAAATCGGCCCACCCTTACTTGAGTTACAAATGGTGTAACTAACACGACTTTGTCGTATAAATATATATATAAATATATTTTTTCCCAACCCAACAAAATGAACTGAAACTGAATTGAGATTTTTTGTGAGCATTTTTTTTGTTGACATCAAAATTCCTGACCTCACATAATGATTACAAGAAGCACACAATCACCTTGTATATCCAGTAATTACCTGTCGAATATCCTGAGGCTCTCCTGCAGCATGTCGTCGTGCTGCGACAGCGCGAGCCCCCGCGGTCGCAGGCACTGCTCGCGCAGCAGCGAGCGCACCGTCTCCAGGCTGCGCGTGAGCGCCTTCGCCAGCGGGCGCATGGCGGCTGATTCCTCTTCGCGATTCATTATCGACGAGCCGGCGGCGAGGCACTGGAACGACGACAGGAAGAATCAGCACATGGCACCAGATGGAAACGCACAATTAAAATAAAAAGCCCTAATTTTCGACACCTAACATTTTTGTACACCACAGTACCTATTAAAAAAAATATATTTATAAGTTTACACATCAATCCGTTGCTTGTATTAGTACCAACTTTTTGCAGGTTTCCTTATTTTTGCCAACTCTTAACGATATGTAATAATAATATATTGCCCTTTAATGTCCCATTTCTGGGCACGAGCCTCCCCTCAATGCGATGGAGATTTGGGCCATACACCACCCTGGCCCCTGATGAGCGGACCAATTTGTAGGTAGCCTTTGGAGCGGACCGGTAACATTCGACTAAGTTGTCTGTTTGACACCGACTCAACCTTTGTTACATATTAGATTAAGTTAGACTGCGGATGTGTGCGAAAGCGTTACCGTGCCCCCAGAGGCGGGAGATAGACCACCCACCGTGAGGTTTTAGTCGGTAGGAGTCCGACATAACCCGCTAGCCTGCCCCTGGGCTTGCGGGTATTTCCACGAGGATTTCCCCACGTAAAAAAGGGTACATTTCCGGATGAGACTATTTTTGCTTTTCAGTTGTTTGTATTCGCTATTTGTGATACGATAAATCGGTACAGGACATTGCGGTCATGTCAACCTATGTATAAAGCAAGAGATTATTTCTAAGGTCAATCGTGTAGACGTGAAAGAAACAAGCAAACAGACAAACGACAACGTTGTTATCGCTATTTTTTTAATTCAACGAGAACACACAGAACCAGAATTGTCAGTGATATATTAATTTATGTAATTGGACCGCAACAGGTGATTATTATAAATTTGTTGCGCCATTCATTATACCTCAAACCGTTTAACAAAGGCGTCCCGCGCCCCTCGGGTCGGATAAGAAGCAAGTTTAATGTGTCTGGCATAAAATTATAAAAATAATACATTATTAGAGTGACAATTACCTAATATCACTCATATTTTTATTTTTACTATATCACATGTAACATTGTAAACTCTGTTGGCAATCCTAAATAAATAAATAAATAATACTGTTCGTCGTGTCATCAATAAATAGATACCACATCCTCAGCCTACTTCTTGCTTGCTACTGCTACCCTTATGCCGGTCGAACAAGAACTCAGTAGGGCAGTCAGTGAAAATACTTGTGAGCCAGTTTACTTCATGGCTTCATGCCCGGTCACCAGCTCGGCGGGAAGTAAATAAATGTTGAAATTTGTTATATTTTCCAAAAAAAAAAGTTTTTTTGATAAATTAAGATATAATATTGGTGTTCTTAAAAGAACTTCACTTTTCAAGTTCTTCCAAGATGTCCGATGATGTTTAGTGAAGTAACCACAGCTCCACTCATAGGCCTAGGAGATTAATCTCGTCGTCATCATCATCATTGACTTCATCTTTATTATCAGGGATACATTTTTTACTTATAATTAAAACAACGGTCAACAAATTATATTCGACACTGGCAAAAGTAGCTCTATTTTGTAGCCAATTGCCGGCGTAAAAAAAAGAAGAAGAAGACTGACCTCAGCGCCAAACCATAGCTGTCCAGCCAGGTTATCCTGTAGCACATCTTCTGGGAACTTGACCCGGAAGCCACGCGCCACGCGTTCGTCGCCCAATAGCTGGTCCATGATCTGGCTAGTGATATTCAGTACTCGGTCCTGGGGAAGAGAAAAATAAGCTTTCGTGAGATTGGACTTTATTCTTTATAGCATTCCGTTGTGTGTGAAAATTTATTGATTTATTGTCTATATCTGTCCATGCCCTTATCTTATTAGTAGGACCTTTAAAATCGTGACGATAGTACTCCGCAGTGTTATATAAGTGGAGGAATAATCTACATTTAAGCGAGAACGGGTACTGAAAATCTGTATCTGTTAAAATAAATTTTAAGTAACAGGCTACTGTGTATTGTCCCCGATCACAGATATATTAGAGGAGATATGTTATGAAAGCGGTGGGCTTGCGCTCACCTTTAGCCAAATTTAGGCTAACATAGAGTTTTCGCCGTCAGTCGACTGCAACTGCACGTCGGTATCGAGCTCTAACTTTTTTTTTAAATGCCGTGTTATTCCGTGGTTGTGTGCAAAAATACTAGCAGCAAAGTGAACTACGCGAAAGATGGAATCTCATTTCACCAGCCAGTATTAAGTATTTTATTTATTCGTCTTTAAAATCATTAAAAACAACAAATCAAAAAATATTTAATGCCTTTATTATGTTATTTTAGTTTTCATTTAGCACAACGACTTTTTTATTTTTGTACAAAATACATGGCTCTTTAAGTACCACCTATGTTCGCTACTGAGTGAATGTACGAGGCAATGGATAGATCGTCTAACGATACTTTGAATAAACTGGTGCGTCGCGTGGTACGGCCGCTGTATGCGGCGGCGACGACGCAGCAGCACCGAATTATTGGCACGCGTGTGTGAGTGAGACTTCGTATTGGTTGGTTTTATGTAATTGCATGTGTTTTGCGGCGAGTGGTGGGGAGCAAAACGGAGACAGCGAGTTCCCATACATTTTGAACCGCACGGCATATCTCTCGTGATCTGTGTCCCCGATATTTTCTATAAGTACGCCCGGTCGGTTAAGGTCGATATTTTCTATAAGTACGCCCGGTCGGTTAAGGTCGATATTTTCTATAAGTACGCCCGGTCGGTTAAGACTACATTGCAGAAATATGGGCGTGTATTTTTCACGTACATCTATTAATAAAATAAAAACGTAACGTAACGTAAACGTAAATTATGAAACAAAAAAGCCCGTCTCTATGCCTGTACCGCTGTTATTATATCCCTTCCGGAGTCCGGTCTAATGACTCAGTTAAGCATCTTAAAGGTAAGGGCGTACGCCCAGTGAATACACAATTATATAGATAGCAACTATGTTTACAATATGTGCATGTTAGTACGTACGTGTTGATAACATAGCGATTGGATCTAATTAATACACGTGTTTGAGTAGATAGAGCAGGGATGATTTATAGAAGCACACACCGAAATGTCAATATTCTATTGGTTCAAAGGTTACCTTATAACTTTATCTGTTGATGTGGTTACTAGAACGAATAAAAGATGGTCCTAGTCATTACTAGGAACGAGGGTTTTTATTTTGGAAATTATATTAGCTTACTTTTGAATTTCATCTTTTGAATTCTTTTGTAAGGAACTATGTGGCTTACAATATTTTGGAGTACAATGGCTAATACAATAATGTTTACGTGGATCGATAATTTCTCAACGTCGCGATGCTATAACTTTACAAAGAGCATAAACGTGATTTACCTTATAAGACTCGTAATTTAATTTAGCCTCCATAATTATTCAGAAAAGTGTCGCGTCGGATATCTAGGTATATGTATCCCTGTCTTCATCGATTGCGTTGTAGAACGTCTAAGGCTACTAGTTTATACTCAATTCATATACAATGTATAGTCAACCAATTATAAAAATACTACTATGACAAGTTAAACAACTATTCATATGAACAGCGCACACTTCCGTTGCCTAAACACGACTTTATCGCACTAGTTAAAACCAAAGTGACGCGAAAAAGTGTTGAATAAGCACACATTTTAAATTCTTGGGAACTATTTAACTTGGAGGCAGAAAGCGGGCGGGTAAACAAAATGACTATATCGATCAATCCCAAACTGGGTGGATGAAATTAAAATCCCTGGTCACATGGAAGAATGGAATGCAATGCATGAATAAATGAATTATTTGAGGTACAATATTCACATCAATTATGCGTGAACAAAAAGACCGAGTACAAAAACAACATGCCTTGTCAAACAATCTAAATGTTCAACAGTAAAACAAACGCCATTGATTGCGCCTTTCGTTTTTAAATCGCACTATAAGCTGACTCTACGTAAGAAGAGCCCCTTCTTAAAAGCTCTGCCTAAGATGTCCTGTAAGAAACATAGCTCGCTACACATAAGGCTAACTTTTGAACCATTTCATCTGGACCACCAAAATCTGCCGAATACGCATTTCGGCTTACAAACAATAAAGATTTCTATTTTAGGCAGGCGTTTCCGAACAAAACTAACTAATATTTACAAAAATTGACGAGAAGACACACTTATCTAAAATAAAAAAAATTAGATTTTTGGTCTTCAAAGACTGTTCAATAATATATTTTGCCAAATCGTTTCCTAGACCTTCGCATTTATCTTTGACCTTTGCTACAACGTACGTCAATGGTTCAGTGACATTTGGTCTAAATAACAATTTCATGAGCGCAATGTGGGTCAAGTGGATGTGCACGCGCAGACGGCGAGTTCGAACCCTATTTAGATGTTACGAAAATGTTTCGACTACCACAACACATGACCGAGACTAAACGTCTTTAAACTGTGGTGTTTTTTTTTAATGTTATGACTATATGAAAACCGGACCCGTGTAAAGTCTCGGTGCTAAAGATGATTACGATAACGACGAGGGACCATACATTTTGGAAATTCAAGAATGAAACAAAATTTTATTCCAGATCGTCACAGTGCAGGAAGAAGAAGCATTTCTAAGTAACTGTAACAATTTTGACGATTCCTCAGTACTGTACTTAATGGTTTACATGAAGAAAAAATCTGATTCTAAAACAAATGAGTACGTAAAATCAGCTGTTTCATGGAAACGTAACCATGATAATTAAAATAAAACCTTTAAATGTAGACTTACAGCCAATTTTATTAGTTATCGGACATTCTATAAAAACACTATCGCAGTCGCTCCAAATAAACGAGCAATAGAAAATGTGAGAGCAGAATAAGATAATGAACTTTCTATATCAGAAAACGAGGCATTCCAAACCTGTAAGCCGATCCGAGCGACGTTGGTCGAAAGTGGTACCACTGCTTGGGCGGTGCTTAATAAATTGTCACATTGTTGCTGTCATGACGTGATCTTTGTGACTGTTATATTATATAGTGATATTCTTAGCGATAATAGCGTACTTTTTTTTAATACTCCACTGCCAAAGAACTGAGGCAATATAGCTCACTGGTCGCAATGGACTGGTCGATTATAAAACGACCGTGAATGTAGATTATCAGTTTTGATAACGACTTCTAGGTACTGAAATTTCACTACAGCTCCAATTTTAATAGCCTTAGTTGTGGCTATGGCTAGCCTCAAAAACATAAGAACTAGTCAACGATATCAATTCCAACATTCCTCCTTTTTCATTTCAAAAATACTTACTGGAGATCATTAGGTCTCTGTCAATGTAAGGCATCCAACCGATATCAATAAGGCCTAAAATCTCCCAGCAGTAATCTGTAATACCACTTGGTAAACCTGTTACCATGTAATAAACAATTGAAATCTAGATGTCTCACCTCATGCAGTCACATACTCAGATTGCACAAAATAAATTAACTGGAAGATAGTTCAAATGATCTTTATGTATTTTATCTGTCACGTAAACTATCCACACTATATACAGGTATATTATATACGTCCATTTATTATGCCTTTATTATGGTTGCATGGTTCTAAAGCCGTTTGGCGCCAAAAGTTGCCTAACAAAACGATCAACCAGTTAGTCCGATGTCACATAATCCATAGGCAATGCGAATGCAAATCAATGCTCAAGCTGTGCTAACACTAATAGCTGCTTAGATAGTTGTGTTATAATATTTATCAACTGAACTGATACAAAACTAAATGACCTATGAGTCCTTTGTATTCTGCTGGAGATATCGTGGGGCGGCTCCAAAACTTGGCGACCTTCCACTGCCTTAATCCTGCTAGGCTTTGGGAGTAGTGTACCTGCTAGGGGACGGTTTAAATAATGTTCCGTAGATTGTACAGGTCAAATGCAACCTATTACATTACAGTCCAAGAAAGTTGCCCAATATGTCAAGAGCAGGCTACAAATATTGTGCAACATGTGTCGCCGTTGCTACTATTTTGTGGCTATGATAGTGATATATTGTGACATATTGTAAGCGCTGGCGTAATTGATAACTCTCGCACAAGTGAAGAAATTTGGGTTAACTGATCGTTCATCACAAACGACGTCCTTGAGCAAACCAAGCTCCTAACATGGGATCGTTTTCATAAACTAATTACCGAATACTAATGATATCCAAACAATGTGTTGCGTGGTGTAATTAGATTATTACAATGTATGTTCTGAACAATGTCGTCTATCTAGACCACACCCTGTGCTATATTTTTTTTATTTTATAGTAGTATTTTTGTATTATAAGCCCGAAAACTCTTTTTGAAAACAATCGCGTACTTATTTACCGAACAAAAACCATTAAATTCCTATAGCTTCTACCGAGCTAAGTGCTCCATAGAACGTCTTGTTGTACCTATTGGTAAAGCAAAAATCACCTATAAATGGATAGACCAAAATAAGAAGGTCAAGGTCGTTCCTTAAACCAATGCGTCATAAAAGCAGTGCGTACCACCAACCCTAATTTGGAAAGTAACCATTACGAAGACCAGAATTCAAACGTAGTTGTCAAAAGATAAGTCTGTTTATTTATTCGTCATTTATTTCATTCGTACAACACAGTGTCAATGCCAGTGGTGGAACAAATTACACATTATCAAAATACCGCTCGCAAAATGGCGACATTGAATGAATATAGAACAGTATAGCACACGTGTGATCCCTCATTTCCATAAAGAATACTAATCGCGGGCGCGCAGACTTCCTGCCTGGTACGAATGAGCATCAATGTAATACCAGACAAACCCTGAAACAATACTATATGCAACTGCTTGCTCTAGAAATTTACCCTGTAGATATTTTTTGACGATGACTTTGTACATTTCAGAAAATGTTTTGTTTAATATACGCCTTACTATAAATATAACAGGGCACGAGACCCAACAAGCTGGTCACTGTTCAGGCAAAGGCTTCAGTTTACCTCAATGAAAATAAAGATGAGCAATATGAATAACCTTTGCCTGGAGATTTCTAGGCTAACATAATAATCTTAAAGACTCTTATGGCAACCCGCAACAAACCTGCCAATGCATTATGACTCATACTGTAACAACTCGTGTCAATATCGGTTCAATAAAAGATAAACACAAATAGGTGTATTCCCAAGTCATTGAATCATTATTTTAACATGTACTATTACGGACGATTGAACCAGAGACACGTGTTTAGATGCAGGACGACTCATCAGTTCATGTGTCCAATGAACGTGCAAACGTATTCGAGCTAAATCTAATGAGGATAATTCCCTAGCCTTCGAGGCTGATGCACCTTTTATTAATTGATGCCTTTAGAATAAAATAATGGTATACTACACGCTTTAATGGCATTATATTCTATGTTTAGTTATAATAAGGTCTTGTGTAATTAGGCAACCGTCTTTTCCTGCTTCGTGTCGTAAATATGAGGATAGTGTCAGGACGTTAACGACACCATGAGAGCACTACGTCACGCGGAATATGACCTATAATATGGATTGACTAAATTATGACCACCATAGGTGACCCCTTACTTCAAAGCGTCAGAAAGGTGGCAGTGAGCAGATTGGAGCCGAATTGTCAACTGTGCGCCAACCCTAACATGACGACAATTAGTGCTTTGTCAACAAACTGACGTTTGTTGCTATCATTTTGGTTTGTTCAATGGTTGGCTCATTGGTAAACAAAAGCTTTCCTCCGAAATTATGAGGCCAGTTCTTAAAAACTTTATATGGATGTACTTTGGCTCTTTACCAAATTAAAGGAATTTACAAAAGTGTTCTAGCTCGAACATGGCTGTATAATATGGCGCGGTCGTGGCCGCCATTCATACCTGCCTACATCGTGCGCGTGAGTCATATTAACAACAGAAAGAGCGCAAAAAGCCACACATGGGAGTTTCAAGGCACTCTTTTCATTGAATTATTTCCTTGTTTACATACTTACATTTTATAATTTTAATGTCGTCTTGTTACTCTTCTGAATATTTGCGAAGTCCTGAATACTAGGTTTAAGCCCTACGACGATCAGTATTTAAGGTCGATAATAGATTGTATAGACAAAGAGTTTACGAATATATTAGTCAGCAAGTCAATGTACGACTAGTTTGCAGCGTTCTGGCGGCATTTCGAAAACGTCCTAGTCGACATTGTGAACTATAATATGATATCAGGGGAGTTGTGGATGTAATTCCAAAACCACAGCCGTTCCCTTGGAAGAGCTCTATCAGTACACTTATAGATACAAATACTCAAACAGTTTACAGCTGCTAAATTGACACCTAAATGATGATTATTATTGGTTGATCTATAACGATCAACTGCCTAGACATGACTGGCAGCATGCGAGGTAAATCGTGTTATAACACAAGTGATAATTAAATATATGCATTCGAAAACGCGTGCACCGCAAGTACAAAATAAATGAGTATAAAACAAAACTAAAATACTGATCGAGTTATAAACTTTAGAGTTGACGACAAAACGAACATAAAATGACATTGTGCCTGATTACTCACACTAATTAGTCACTGACGTCACAATTATAGAACGCGATATAATAATAATATAACATATAAAAGCAAAGTTATTACACGTTAAGTAATATACTCATTCAATATAACGAACAATGAGTAATTACGACGGGATATTTACTGTTTAGTACTGAAACCTTGCATCACAGTAAATACAGATCGGACGATGATTACCTTAAGGAAAATTAAAAAGGCACACGGATAACTTGTACATACGATGCCTGATACCTACTAGGACCTAGGAGATACGTCCGGGTTGCATCTTATTGCCTAGTAACTAGTACTTAACTGGCGGTTTTGCCTTGCAGACCGGCAATCCAAACTTTAAATTTAAATGATAAAAGGTGGCATGGCGGTTTTTCGTTATCCCTATTTGACCAGAATAAGGTCGAATTCTCAACATCATTTTAAAAAGTAACACTTAGTAATGAACTATTGACGTCCCGATGGGCACAGTTGGTAGTGATCATGCTTTTTGTACCGAGAATCCTGAGTTCGAATAGCGGTAGGGGAAAACTTTGTGTGATGAGGAGCACGAATTTATACCCGAGTCATGGACGTCGAAATATATTCTGAGATAGCGGTCAGTCCATTGCACTCATAATACAAGCATTTGGGACTGTTGACAGTTGCTGTGTTAGTCTTTTTTACAAAAATTTTGCTTAGCCCGAATTTTCCCTAGAAATAATTTTTGTTTTTTTTTTCATTAATTTTCTTCAAATCGTTACAAATACATAGCATGAACGCGACCATGACACTCTGACGTTATCGCCCAATTACTCAATTGGTTTTACCGCAAATATAATCACAAATCGACCACGTGTGTAGCAGATGTGTAGCGGAGGTTCTATGTCCGCGAAATGTAGCTGGCCGCTTCACGGCCGGTTTCGATTTATGTCAGCATGACGTTTGTTGTTGAAGTGGCTTTTGTTTTATTTTCTGTTCATGAAAATGCTGAATGTTGAAGAGGATTATATATTTTTCCAGCAAGACAAAGTTATTATTATTTGTTAGCACTATCTTCGCATTCCTATATATACTGCAGAAGTAGAACCATGCTATTTCTACACTGGTGACCACGAAAAAGGATACGTATTAGTACTGCAGCCGGCGAGGGCAAAATGGATCAATTTGAGGACGCCAAGGCGACAGACGTGCACTTGGTTGGTGTTAAGGTGCCGCCGTTTTGGCAACAGGAGCCGGAGTTATGGTTTGCTCAATTGGAAGGTCAGTTCGCACTAGCTAATATTACTGTGGATTCGACAAAATTCTATCATGCATTATCAAAGCTAGATGGCAACATTGCTGCCCAAGTTAAAGATGTGATACAAACCCCGCCGGCTGTTGGCAAATATGAAAAATTAAAATGTGAGCTTGTCAGTCGCTTATCCCAATCGGCCAACAATAAAATGATGCAGTTGTTGGTACACGAAGAGCTGGGTGACCGAAAACCGTCGCAATTTTTACGCCATCTGAAATCACTGGCTGGAGAAAATGTGACTGACGAGTTTGTCAAAACTATTTGGTCGAGTCGGCTCCCTGCTAATATACAGGCAATAGTTGCTTCGCAGATGGATTTTTCACTCGCGCAGCTGGCCAACATAGCAGACCGGGTACATGAAGTTATGCCGTGCGCGTTTCCGCAACACGTCGCTGAGGCTGGCCCGTCATCGCTGCTGCACGCTACGCCATTGGAGAGGCAGGTAGCCGAGCTGACGCAGCAGGTAGCCGATTTAAATAAGAATTTTAATGATACGCGATCACGAGGTCGCAGTAACCGAGGTACGGTTGAACGCGGTCGATCTCGCACACGCTCTCGGGTACGGAGTGAAAGATATTGTTGGTATCATGATCGTTTTGGATTTAAAGCACGCAAATGCTTCGCCCCCTGTGCTTTTGAGTCGGAAAACCCCAGCGGCGGTCATTAATGGCGGTGAATGACTGTCCACCATCGTCAGGCCGCCTATTTGTGACTGACTTGCGTTCAAAAACGCAATTTTTGGTTGACACTGGATCAGATTTGTGTGTTTTCCCCAGATTGGCTATCAAGCGGCGCTGTAATAAAAGCAAGTATGAGCTGTTTGCTGCGAATGCATCCGTTATAGCCACGTACGGAGATGTCCAGCTGGAGTTAAACCTGGGACTCCGACGCGCCTTCACCTGGAATTTTGTCATTGCGGATGTTACTAAGCCGATCATTGGGGTAGATTTTCTAAGGCATTATAGTCTTCTGGTGGACTGTCGCAACCATCGTTTGGTAGATGGGCTTACCCACCTGGCCATAGAGGTGTCAAGCAAGAAGCCGGATGAGTCAATTTCTTCTGTGAAGGCGGTAATGGGGGATAGCCGGTTCCATGAGTTGCTGAAGGAGTATCCGGAGGTTACAAGGCCGGCTGGTAAATGTGATATACCAAAGCACAGTACGGTTCACTATATCAGAACAACCCCAGGACCGCCAGTCACTGCGCGTCCAAGGCGTTTAGCGCCTGATCGTTTGGAGATAGCAAAAAAGGAGTTCGAGGGTATGTTGCAAAGTGGAACAGCTCGACGGTCTGACAGTGCCTGGTCTTCGCCACTTCATTTAGTCCCTAAGAAAGGGGACGGATGGCGGCCTTGCGGCGACTATAGAGCCCTGAATGCTAGAACTATTCCGGATGAGTACCCTGTTAGGCATATACAAGACTTTGCTTACAAGCTCGATGGTACTACAATATATTCCAAAATAGATTTGGTAAAAGCATATAATCAGATTCCTGTTTTTCCTGAGGATATCTCTAAGACTGCAATAACGACTCCGTTCGGATTATTCGAGTTTCCGCATATGGGTTTTGGGCTTAGAAATGCTGCTCAAACTTTCCAGCGATTTATTGATGAGGTGCTGAGAGGTCTAGACTTTTGTTTCGGATTTTTGGATGACATTCTGGTATTCTCCGAGTCACCAGAGCTTCACCTGCAGCATCTCCACCTGCTGTTTCAGCGAATCCGCGAATACGGGATTCTCGTCAATTCGGCGAAGTGCAAGTTTGGAATGAGTGAGACAACCTTTCTAGGGCATCAGGTGTCATCGAGTGGAATCAGTCCGATGAGGGAAAAAGTAGAAGCAGTAGCTCAGTATCCAGTACCAAAGACGGTGAAAGAGCTTCGTCGATTTTTAGGTATGCTCAATTTTTACCGGCGGTTTGTTCCCGGTGCTGCGCAGTTGCAAGCTCCGCTAAACCATCTACTTTCTGGGGCTGGCATGAAAGGATCGCGTCCGGTACATCTTTCACCGGAAGAAATTGTAGCTTTTCAGCAATGTAAAGAAGGGCTTGCTAATGCCACATTGCTGGCGCACCCAGATATGAAGTCCCATTTAGCTATTTATACCGATGCGTCTGATAAAGGAGTGGGAGCAGTTCTGCAACAATTAAAGAATGGGTTATGGAAACCATTAGGTTTTTTTTCCCATAAGCTTAATCCTGCGCAGGCGAAATATAGCCCATATGATCGGGAGCTATTAGCGATCTATGAGGCTATTAAGTACTTTCGATACATGGTTGAGGCGAGAAAATTCACTGTGTATACCGATCATAAGCCATTAAGCTATGCTTTTTCTCACCCGCACAAGGTTTGCTCGCCGAGACAATATCGGTATCTTGATTTTATAGCGCAATTCACAACGGATGTCAAGTTTGTGTCGGGGAAGGACAACGTTGTGGCGGACTCTATGTCTCGTGTGGAAGAGGTCGCAGCAGCCATTGACTACCAGTTGCTCGCGGCAGCCCAGGTTGTTGATACCGAGTTGAAGAATTTGCTGCAAGGTATTACCTCTCTGAAATTGGAAAAGATCAGGATGACGGGTGGTGATCTAAAAGTATATTGTGACGTTTCCACCCGGCGACCGAGGCCTTTTGTTACGGAGGCGTTCCGCAGGCCGGTATTTGAAAGTTTGCATAGTTTGAGCCACCCTGGAGCTGCGGCATCGGTTCGGTTAGTTTCCGAGCGATTTGTGTGGCCGGGTGTGCGCAGAGATTGCCGTCGGTGGGCGCGAGAATGTTTAAGCTGTCAGCGTAGCAAGATTCATCGTCATACGGTTGCGCCGTTTTCAACATTCGATGTTCCTGAAGGAAGATTTCAGAATCTGCACATTGATCTTATTGGCCCGATGCCGTGTTCAAATGGCTATAGATACTGCCTTACCGCGATCGATCGCTTTACTCGATGGCCTGAAGCGTACCCGCTTGTCGATATAACCGCAGAGGCATGTGCAATGGCGCTCGTGTCCGGCTGGATCGCAAGATTTGGATGTCCGGTTAATATAACCACAGATCGGGGCAAGCAATTTGAATCACAACTGTTTAAGTCAGTTGCTAAGTTAACGGGTATGAAGCATCATTCGACTACAGCTTATCACCCTGCCGCTAACGGTCTCGTTGAAAGGTTTCACAGGCAACTTAAAGCAGCGATCATGTGCCATGAGCATTCCAATTGGGCAGAGGTTTTGCCAATGGTTCTGTTGGGCATACGCACCGCCTGGAAAGACGACTTGCAATCATCTGCGGCAGAGTTAGTATATGGCGAGCAGCTGCGTATACCCGGAGAGTTTTTCAATCCTGAAGTGGGGGATCCTAACTCCGGAGACGCGACGGACTTCGCTGCAAGATTACGCAGTCATATTGCAAAGCTGTCACCGCAACCGTCAAGGTGGCATACCTCTAAAACTTTTTATGTTCCCAGGGATCTCAACGAAGCCTCGCATGTATTTCTCCGCAAGGGGCAGGTGCTGAGAGCGCTAGAGGCCCCGTATTCTGGGCCGTACAAGGTCGTACGCCGCTCCGAGAAGACGTATGACGTAGAAGTATCAGGCAAGATCATCACGGTTTCTGTTGATCGGCTCAAGCCTGCTTTTGTCGCCCTGGAGGTTGATAATCCTGGGCCGCCTACAACGCGGGCTGCTGTCGTGCCTGTTTCACCACCTGCAACGCGGACTGCTGTCACGCCTGTTTCGCCACCGGTAACGACGAGAAGTGGACGTCGGGTCAGGTTTCCGGACTTCTACCGACCGTAGTGCCGGTCTCAGCAGGGGGGTGGTGTAGCGGAGGTTCTATGTCCGCGAAATGTAGCTGGCCGCTTCACGGCCGGTTTCGATTTATGTCAGCATGACGTTTGTTGTTGAAGTGGCTTTTGTTTTATTTTCTGTTCATGAAAATGCTGAATGTTGAAGAGGATTATATATTTTTCCAGCAAGACAAAGTTATTATTATTTGTTAGCACTATCTTCGCATTCCTATATATACTGCAGAAGTAGAACCATGCTATTTCTACAGATGCATAATGAACATTATTATCGCAACACTGACCATAATGTATAGTCTAGTAGTATGTGGGATACCTAGCCACATCTACTAACTAACCTAACCAGACTAGCAGAGGACAAAAAAACGTATATATTGATTTAAAATACCACCATGCTAAGTGTCAATAAAATGTGCATCGCGAATTTTCAGGTACAGTTTTTTTTTTTTTTTTTTATACCTTATAGGCAAGTATTTGATCTCGATCTCACCTGATGGTAAGTGACGATGAGATCTACGATGGAGCATACTTGCCTAGGTAGGAAGGCGGCAGTAGATCGAGACGCTACATTCACTAGGCACATGCAGCGCAACTGATCTGACCCGCCATCCATGAATGGCAACACCGAACATCATGCCGGAAAACGGCTAGGCCGCTTGGCGACATGGCTTTGTTCAGTGGGTGGTGACTAGCCACGGCCGAAGCCTACCACCAGTAGAGTTGTCACCTGGTTGGCACCACCCAGGGTCACGTGTAGGGTATCTCGAGGGTACTTAATTCTCCTACGGACGAAGGTGACTCGACCCCACCGTATCGTATCGTATTATGGGTACACCGCAGAAACCGATCCATTACCAGTAAAAAAAAGTAAATAAGTTGACCCGGGTTATTTGCATCCATCATGACAAATTGCATCAAAATCCGTGCAGTGTGTTTTCCGTGATGCGCAAACTGACAGGCAAATATTAAAATTTGCAAAAAATGACCCATTCGGCATCTGTAAACACAATAAAGTCATAATTTTGTTTTCAAAAGAATTCAGTTTTATAGACTAATTTAACCGCCAATTAGCTTCCACATAATGACGGGACCAGCTGGACTATTAATACGACTCACTCACCTGACTAATGCAAATAAAACGAAAACAGATACAAACGGGTGAATATCGTGTTAGAAAAGTTGCAGATATCTCGTGGTCAGTAAAAGAATAAAACATTAACATCTTATCCACCCATACGTAGCTATGTGACCACAGATAATAGCTCAATTTTTTTTAATCTTAAACATAAACATGAGTCGATAGGAACGACGCACTCAACATTATGTCATAGGAAACGTACAAAAGTTCAAGGTTATTTATCTGGCCAGCAATGTTACATAATCCAGTAATTATTGTAATCCCTGAAGATGAATTGATTTATTTAATTTTTTACGCTAAATTCGCACGTCTAAATTATTTAACAGTTGTAACCATAATTTGGATATACTTATATTATAAGTATATCCAAACAATGTGAGATTAAGGGGGAAGCTCAGGGTCAGGGCGCGAAATTCAAAATGTCAATGGTTATTATTTTTTTACGAAAAATTTGGACATCTTTACGATGTAATTTAGTGTTTTGCGATATTAACATTCTGCATTGGATGTCTCGATGTATTAAGTTTGCTTAAAAAAGAACCTAATCCGATACAATACCATAAGGTTTGTAAAAACCGCTACTTTTACTAACTTAATGGTGTTGTATCGCTTTAGGTATTTTTTTAAGCAAACTTAATACATCGAGACATCCAATGTAGAATGCTTATATCGCAAAACACTAAATTACATCGTAAAGATGTCCAAATTTTTCGTAAAAAAATAAAAACCATTGATTAAGAAGGACCATTTTTCTTTTGACCCTGGCAGTAGCCGGCAACCTTGTGCAATATTATTTGTCAACCGAAACGCAACAGATTATAACAAAGTTTAAATTTATTACAACTAAATTCATGAACTGCATTGCATCTATGTACGGACAGTGTTGTCTACACATAACTTGCGTTGTGTATTGAAGTGACGTCAACTATCCAAACAGTCGGTTAGTCTCTAGAATGCGATTGCGATTTTCGAGAGAGCTTAACTTTCTCTAAGACGTAGAGCTTTTGTACCTACAAAGCACATACGATGACACAAATTATATACGAAATTATCGATCTTTTCTTTATTGAATAACCGATGATGCTGTGAGTATATTATTCACCAGAGAGAAAGGAGATCTAGCATTACTCACCTCCAGCAATGGACTGCAATGTCCTTCGTTTCAACGACCCGAACTAAGTTCAAATAAATTAGCCATCCCTACACAAAACACCGTAGGTATTGAAGAGAGTACAAAAAAGTTCGTTAATTGAAACGATAAGAAATAGAAAAGAGAATGTCATAGGCCCTTTTATTTGACATCATTAAGGTATGGTATCATATAAAATAGCATATAATCTTCTTGTATGAAGGCATAAATAACATATTTACGGGTAATATATGTATAAGAAAATCGTTGATGAGTTAGACCAATAATATGTTTCATGAGTCAGTTAAAAAAGAAAAGGTCGTTGTCATGTTATACAAGGCTGTTTTAGATAGAGACAAGTGTAAAGCTACAGCGACTAGGATCTTACCTTTAAATAAGAAGAAAAGGATGAAGACGGGGATATAATCTGAGCAATAGACTTAATGGTATTAGCTTCTCTGAGTAGCTCTCGGAATTGTAATGACAGCCATTCCTTTTTAGTTTTGATCACCAACTAACCTGTGCGTGCCTCAGCTGTGTGACGAGTGTGGAGCACCGTTCCGGGTCCTTTCGACCGTCGAACGAGTCCAGCTCCGCCGCAATCATATTGAGAGCGTCATCGGCGAAGAAGAACTGCGCCAGAAGCGACCGGTCGTCCCTCTGAAACAAGCGAGAAATCAAGCTTAATAGACCATTTAGCGGACCCTAGGACATACCAAGTAATATATTGCATAGTGCATGGTAAGCTTTGTTCAGCACTTTAATAAAGTTTAGTTACAACATATCAGAAATAATTTGTACATGTTTTCTCTCATATAAGTGATATATATGATTTATCAGCAAATGTTCAAACAGGCTTTTAGAGCATAAGTTTTTTAATCACCTTGTTTTATTGATAACTACGATGATAAGGGTTGGATGTTGAAATAAAACAGAAACAAGTGTAAGATATTTATTTGAGTGCGGAGAAGATGAAATCAAAATCACGTGAACCATTTTAAAGAGCGGTATATCTCACAGACTAGTTACAGAGTTGTCTCAATCAAGATGCCTCCCACAAATTGGATATGTAATTGAAACTGCCGATTTGAACGCTGTTCGACGATGTGATAGCAAAATATATAAAGATAGCAAATAAATAAAGATTTCAATTTTGGATAACCTATGGTAATACTCGAAATATAGGTGTACGTATCCCATCTTATAATTTATTACTAGGTACCTAGTATGGTACTCGATTATGTAAATGATTAGACCAGAGTTAGTTTTATATTCCTATAATAATACCGACATAAATAACCACAAAACTAATCGACGTTATACGCAGCAGCATTTTTTAAAGCTCTTCTTTCAATCAAATATACAGATTCAAAACATGTATAGGTTAAACACCTATCAAGTATAACCTGAATGCAGACCGTAAACCAACCTTCAATAGGACAAAGCTAGGACGCAGTGACGCAGCGCAAATCAAATTTCTTGTCTATTACTGAGTGATTAGACGAAGTTTAATAGAGCAATTATTATAATTAAAATTATAAGTGAATTCAGAACTTGGTACCTGCGTTATTTGCTTAACGAACTGATGTGAATCACCTTTGAAAATATATGTGATTGAGAACATAGAACCTATGTAGCAAAAGTTATTGACCAGCTACAAAGTGGTGCTTCGACCCAAGTCTAACGACCTTAAACGTGACGTCTGCTCCTTTTTTGCGTTTGAAATTAATAAACAAAGTACAACGCACTTTAAGCATGGCATAAAACGATTAATTAAGGTCCAAAATGAAATATGAATTTTCCTATTGATATTTCTGACTAAAAACAATAAAAGTCCTCCAGGCGCTGTTAGAGGTATGGAAGCTTATATTATTCGCTATTGCTTAGTCTGTACTAAGGCTGAAATCGCTTGAACTCAGTTATAGCCCAGACAAAAGAGGAAAATTTATACAATGTTTTGTAAACAGAATTTTAACCTAGGATTTGAGTGAGCGGCCAAGATATCAAGGCGACAAACGTCATAGCCGGTTGGGTCTGTCACCTCCTTCACTTTCATTGGCTTTATGTACTTAAGCCATGCTCACTCGCGCATGCAAACCGCGATAAAATCCTTAAAATTAGTTTTATTTCAATAACAAAGTTTTGTTTGAACAATTAATACCACAATTTCTAAGATTGACGAACGTACTAGCCCTAGAGGATTGAGATAAAAAGTCGTCGTAGTATACCTTTAATGACCATATACGTTCCGTAAAAACTGGTTGTCTCCCTCACGAATTGGCAGAATGAATTCAGTATTGAAATAAATGCTTGGCAAATCCCGTTCTAAAAGCTCTAAGGAGCTAGCTGAAGAATAATTGTAGTAGGGAGTACTATACAACGTAAGTGCAATTCAATAGATTATGTAAATACATTATTAAGAATGAGAAAAATACAGTATGCTTAAAGACTTACATATATCTTGCACCAACATTGAATTACATTACATAGGCCGTTAAAAAGAGTAATTTTACCCTAATGGGGCCTATTTGTTCGAGCATAAAAACATGTTCAACAAAATCTACGCAACAAGAATATCTTCAAGGTCTTTAAGTTAAATTCGCTATCGGAATGTTAAGCAATATTGTTGAAGTAGGACTGATGAATCCTAAACATTATAGATGGGTATCTCTTGAGTGAATTGATAATAATCCAACAGGTGTCATTCCTAGTAGAACATCACAAATGGACAATTCAACAAACCCGACTTGGCACTAAATAATAGAAAATGAAGAAAGAACCTCAACACAAAGATATGATTTAAAAACAATTCGAACGAAATTATGTCAACGATGGATGAGTTGAATTTTAATTGTACACGAATTAGACCGAAACGTCGTCAAAGCTCTGGCAATACATACAATGAGTCATTTGAGACGTAAACAAGACACATCTGTTGAAATAATGTTCGGAACGGGTCGAATTCTCGAAACGGACAACTTTGATATAACCAGACAGGTTTTTTGTTGTGTAAAATCTTTGCAAAAACATCGGGGCTTGCAACGACTGGCAACGACATTGTATACATCGCGGTGTGCAACTTAGGAATGAAGACAAAAGTATACTCTGCATTGTAATAAGCTGTCCAGCCAGAATCAGTCACGTTCCTTTGAGACACGGAAATTAGTGTCATGAGTATATCACATATTCACTTACCCTGACGAAATTTTTGTCCAAAAAGTTGTAGTATTTATACTTATTACAAAAAACATCTCAAGAATGATTTTATCACTATGTTTCCTTTTTTATGAACTTAAGATATGTTTTTCTTATATTATATCTTGAGAACACTTGCCTACTCACATCGAGTTGCTGTTTTAGTACCAATATCTTTGTTTTAATAAGAGAAATCATTAATTCTTACAGGCTCTTCTCAGTTAAATCAACGTTGTGAACCGGTGGCCATTAATTTCGACTATTCTCAAGTGTTTTGTTGGCTTACATAAATATTTATTTATTTTGATAATGATGAGATAGTTTGCGTTTTAATTTGAATGAAACATTGTTTTTTAAGATACGATTGGGCACATGTCTAGAGTCTAAATAAAACTAACGGTGAACGCTAAAATAAGGTTGTCAATTACAATAATCATACAACAAATACTGGAATATTGCAACTCCAGCGGGATCCACTTGCAAGTTCAATTGTGCAGTGTGCAGTTGGCAGCGGCACCTTGAGTATGTCTCTAGGCAACTGGTTAGATCCCATTATCTATTGTGATTTGTCATTATTAAAATTGCTGCAATTTAACAATTCATCGCAAGCTGCATACAAGGCTTGTATGTACAGATTAGATAGACATTTGAGCTTATATTCCATGGGTTTTTTTTTGCTGATTAGTGTTCATTTCATGATATACCATTTTGTTAAGTGACCTAAATACGTATTAATATAACTTTTAACTTACCTTATCAATCTAGATATTTGAATTGAAAAAGAGGGACAAGGTATTTATTTAATTATAATTAATTACTTTTTATCCTATTATAAATTAACTGTCAGTTCATATGACTAAGACATTATTTAAACCCACAATATTTACGTTATGCAGCATGGTTTTACTGCATCATAAGTAGGTATATTGTGCAGTTCTCTGGTTGGTTGAGGAAAATCATTGGGTATTCCCCCATTCAAGTCAACAGACGGTAAACATTATGTTTCGAATTATCTCGATTGGCAAAGCAACTTTAAAACAATTATGATTGGGTAACGTTTAGGATAGTTAAATAACAACTATTGAGCATAAACTATTGAAAAAAAATAAACTTACATAACAAAATTTATGTCAGGTTTACATGAATTTGAAGCAGCGTAGGTATGTAAATCGTCAAACAGTTCTACACAAGTAATAAAAAAAAATTTGTTCGTGATTTACCCAATTTACAGATTTTCCTCCAAAGCGGTGTTATTACGTAGGCAAATGTAATATGAATGGATCACGACAAACATGACACGGTGGTGTGAATAAAACTAGACCAAAAATAGATTTAAATTAAGTCTAGACAATCTCCAATGGCGACCGTTTGTATGTTGCTCCACAAATTGACATTGACATTCAGTTAGTACTTACTAGACAATTGAAAAGATTTTTTATATCATACGTAAACTACAGTATGATTCATTCAAGTAATTGAATTGAAAGTGCTAGACGGTGCAGCCTCGTGGTAATTTTCAGATTCCACTCAGTAGGAGCATTGTTATAGTGTTTCAACTGATGAAGACAACAAATTAGCTCGCCGTGTATGTTGGCCCCTGATTTACTTGTGCGCGTGGGCTGCCGGGGTTCATATGACTCATGTGATAGGCCTTTAGATGTATTAATTAGGTACTCTGTTGCTACTACATATAAAATGGATCGAAAATATTAACATTGTCACAAAATTATTACATACGAAATTTCTATGTGAGAATTAGGTATCCTTACATTTCCGACTACCTCCGACTGTGTCATGGGGGAGTAGATAGGTATTTAGTTCTGGGCCCCAAGTCTGCTAACACAATCGATTCATAATCGAACAGCAACCGCATAGTAACTATCACTTTTGACAGATATCCCATACAATATGTCAAAAGCGACAGTTACTATGCGGTTGCTGTTCGATTATGAGTCGATTGTGTTAGCAGACTTGGGGCCCAGGTGTAATTTGCTCAGCCTATTGTAAGGAAATCAAAATCATTAAGATTAAGTAAATAATAATACAAAACCTTTGACAAAACAGCGTGCTGCGACGAAATACTATATTGTTAAGTAAAACATAAAGCTGTAAATAGCTAAGTTTGTGATAAAGATCTAAATACAACGTATGTAGGTACATGTTCGGTATAGTTTACGTGTTATGGCAATGTATTTCGTGGTTACGGTCGAGCGATCGTTGCCTAGTAATACTTTATTCATACAATGAGAGTTCTGTTGTAAGTGTCGCTCGCCCTGCGAATGAGAAATTTGGAATGTCACGCGACATTGTCATTTTTCTATGCATTGTTATCTGGTGTGTTTGACATTAATAACCTTGCTGGCTTTACTGAGGAAATCTATAATTTAATATAAACGATGGCTGGAAATTTGTATTTAACAGCACTAAAAGAAGATTTGACCTTGGCAGGAATATACAGAGGATAAACAATGTCTGTTATTATGAAGATCTTTATTCACAGCTCCCAAACATTTCATAGTTATTACCAAGATTTTACAATATTGGAACAACACGAATAAATTATATTCATGAAAATAAATAATGGCTTATGTAAAGTATATTTCTATTGGCAAATGAAGAACTTATTTAAATCGTACTGCAGATTTACAATGTCTTAGCACTCCGCAATTTAATGATGCCAAAATTAGCAGTACCCTTGGCGACTACAAAGTCTCTACGGAAACATGGGTATGTGTACCATATCATATTAAAACCCTGGAAGGCAATGCTAGTCAAGGCAATGAGATCACAAGACTGGTTACCGAATACAATCCTAGACTAAACAACGAACCTTGGATGCGTACAAAGCAAACACTATCCATCGGCCGAGAATCTGAATTAGTGTATTAATTAATTCATCCGGCAATTCGACCACGGTTCATCGATTAGATACAGGAGAGATCGCAAACATTCTAAACGGAAAATAACATGAGAAAATTATCCTCGGCACTCGATCTGCAACAATCCCATGTGACGTAACAGCCGACCTTCTCGTTTTAACAGAGTCGGAATTATCAATAACTATACCTAAGTTTATTATAAGAATCGATGTTGTGATGACATTGGCTATACATATTGTAGGTCACTCTGCAATAACATACAAATGATAATTAAAATCTAGTCAGATATACAGGTACCTACCTCTCTAGTCGTCTTAATTTTAACATTATATTCGATCAGTGCGTTGCTCAGGCGCTGAATTTTGGAAGGCTTTCTGGATCATTTTGGACAATAGAAGATTTTATTTGTTTAATCAAATCATAAAACATTTAGATTGTTCTTTCTTTAATTCTTCTAGTTTTTTAATCGTAGTTTTTACTTAGGTCTTTGGTTCGCCACAAAAAGGAATGAGATAGAATTCTTCGCACCTAACCTAACCACCTCAAATTACCAAACAAACAATTTGAATCCTCTGATTGCTCGCAAGCGTAGTAGGAAGCATGATAGCACCACCATCATATAACCCAGTGGGTGATGCGGTATGATAAGAGCGTACTACAACACTGTATTGGTTAGCGTGCGTGGGTACACCATCAATTTTGTTCACACTTACGGATTAGGCCGTAGGATCCATACAATTATAACAATACCAGCCCTATTAAATGTCCCACTGTTGGGTACGGGCCTCCCATCAATGAGACGGGGATTAGGCCATAGTCTACCACGATGTCTTAGTGTGTATTGGCGGACTTTACACGTCTTTCGAGGCGTTCTCAGAGATGTAGAGTCCCATAATGATTGTATAATTGCATAGTCACAGTTGGATCATGAAAGGCTGCGGCTACATGTTCCCATTACTCACACACAATACATAACAAGATAGGTACCTAGCGAGGAACAATCCCGCTTGTTGGCTTTCATGATTCGCACACTGCACGACTGCGAGCGAATGCAAGAATATTATCTCATTTATTACAATGAAATCTGATACGTGTTGAAGTTAAAGTAAGCGGTAGGTACCCACAATGGAAACAGTGTGATAAAGTACCTACTATGTTACATGACACAAATGAAAAACAATAGATACATACATAATGGGAATGCATCAATGTTATCCTTTTACGAGAAAATGAATATGAATACTAGGTATTTAAAAACAGATTAAAAGCCTAGAGGCTTTTAATATGTTCGTCGTCGTGTCGTATGTGTGTGTTGGGTCGTGTGTGTGTTGTGTGTTTTCCTGTGTGTCGTTCTTAGACGACCGGCTTAACTTACCACCCAATCTGTAGAATCTTTTAATGACAAAATGACCTTTTGACTCAATATAACTGAGACACAAGCGTGCGAAGAAGAAGCGTAACACGTAGGCAACATTTATTTATGTTCGAGCCGAACTGAGCTCATTTCGGTAATTTTCTCAAGCAGTAGGTACGTAATATTAATATAGCATAGGTAGGTAGGAATTATTGCCCATGTCCGAATGGTTCGCAGGCTTTATGTACTGCTGTTTCTGTACCTACCTATTTACTTAACAGTACAGAAAATCAGCGAGCCATTCGGACACGAGCAATTCCTAGGAACAAGTTTAGTTACTGTATAAGAAAATTACCGTAATTTCCAGCTTGGTTTGAAGGCAAAGATAAGATTAGTTGACGAGAGCAAAAGTGGCTAGTAGACATCGGCCAGGTAGCAAGACGAAGCAATTGTAACTTGCTTCCATCAAGGTAAAAGAGATTAAGAGTTCGCTTGCACTCTAAAATAAGAAGTCTTTAATTAATACTACACGACAACTCCCTAGTCCGTAACTAAACAAATCAGAAAGCATTCAAGATCACTTCATAATAATTTTCGACTAATCGCGACGACGCATACATCATACGCAGTGACGTCACAAAAGCAAAAAAACGACACACGCAAAAACCTAATTAGATACATATGCATAATTTCAAACACGCACAGTCGATTACGCCGCACGACATACACGCCCGTATACAAATACACCAATATCTATCTGCTTTTGTAGTTGTCTTATGTGTTTTACCGAATATTTTTTTTCCTTAAATATACTACCAACAAGAACAAGGACTACTAATCCGGCAAACATTTGCCACATAGACCCATAAAAATGACAGAGATGCACTTGAGAATAATTCTGTGTGTATATGATAAGTCGTGTTGACCAAATAATTTTAAATATAGGTACCATTTTACGCGAATTGTATAATTGCGTTTGTAATCTTAGGCGTATTGGAAATTTTGCGTATTTGGAATTGCCTGCTTATTGAATTAAAACTAATTTTACGGCTTTTATCGCATTTATGTTATATTTTTTCCGTTCCTGACGTTTCAGCTGCTTTGCAGCAACCATGGTCACGGGATGAATCAAATAAAATCCGTTAAATTAGTTTTATTTCAATGTGAGTGTTCGCGTAAATATAAAAAACCTATATGTGCTTATATCTTTTGAAATTTTGGGAAAACTTACGGGCGATTTCTTGGTGTGTGGAATTTAAGGTTGAGTACACTTAGCTCGCTATTAGTTGCCAGAACTCTAAATCATAAATGATCTTAAACTTTGGTGAGACCTACATTAAGAAAGTATTAGGTATCTGCATAACAAAGCCTTACGTCAAGTCCTAGTTTTATGTAGGCATTGAATAGAGTCTGCTAACAGTGTGGGATACCTGAGCTCAGAACAGTATTAGAACTGTTCTATTTCCCCGATCTAATAATATTTTAGGTGAATATTTATGGCCCACTCAACGGGTGTGGTGTTTGACGTCAGTTATCACACAGCTGATAACAAACCAGACCACGTTACGACTATATATCATGAAAAAGTATTTTCTTTTAATGTCACTAATGGTTAGAGAAGCATTACAATTATACAAGCTGCCGGCGTCTTTGTTCCCCGTTGACTACAATCTGGGTGTTTTCAAGTCGAGAGTGAACCTTCTAGGCAAGTATGCCCCATCGTAGATCTCATCGTCACTTACCATCAGGTGAGATCGAGATCAAATACTTGCCTATAACGTAATAAAAAAAAAAATATAAACTATACGCATGTAAACAAACTCTCAAGACATCAGGCGCAATAAAACAATAAAAAAAACTTGGTGAATGTTTCTGATTAGCCAGATAATAAACTATTGTTAAAAACATCTCCGCGATCATCATAGAAACACGAACAATGGTCCTTAGAACCAAAACAATGCCAATAGAAATCCATTTACAAGATCGCGATACCTTTAACCGTTGGCCAGAATTTCGCATCATCCGCGAAACATTTGGCAAAGCCGACCGAGTTTCGCTCCGCTATTGGGAAAGCGGTGAAAAAAAGTGAAAGTGTTCGAGCGAGACGCAAATCGTCGCAGTGTGAGGAGGGAGGAGTACAAGGCGTTGTGGCGTCACAACTCGATAACTCTGATTAAGGATGTCAATTTGAAAAAATCGATTCTTAAAAATATATTTGTGGGTGGAGAAGTAGTTTGCTATTGAGTACTTTATCTCAAGGTTAGGTTGTGTAGAAAAAGGAACCTTATTGTTCTCGTAGTGCTGCCCCTTCAGGTCAGAGCGTGAGGTCAGGGTGTGAAGTTCAAAATTTCGACGGTTTTTATATTGTTTTATTTTATTCAAACATATATGGGTCGTAATTATTTTGTTTGCGAGTACGGCAAATTTTGATGCATTTATTTATCTATTAAATTTGATTCAAAATTAATTTCAAATGCATATAGGTACTAATCTGAAGATCGTTTGGTGGATCTTGGAAAACACCTGCGTTTTATAATGGACCAAGTGGACCAATAACTGTAAAGACTG
Source organism: Pheosia gnoma (assembly GCA_905404115.1). Taxonomy (NCBI): domain Eukaryota; kingdom Metazoa; phylum Arthropoda; class Insecta; order Lepidoptera; family Notodontidae; genus Pheosia; species Pheosia gnoma. Next base: position 2,926,642 of record FR989916.1, read on the forward strand.
AATGGAACAAACAATATAATAGATTAGTGGGTTGGTGTTTACGAATGAGATATCAGATAGGTATTGAGATATCAGGAAATCCAGTCTCGTATAACATTCACATTATCATAGCTCAAATCAATCTTTAATACATAACAACACTGATAATTCTGATAGATATGATCAGCTATCAATTTAAGTCAGATACATACTAGGTATTGTATTCTAAAGAATGTAGGTAGGTTTGAGGCACGCATTCCATAAAGCTGATTAAAATAGGTATATCATCAGAATACCAACTTGAATTTAGTCTACACAACCTCGATGTAAACCAAACGGCTCCATTCCAAATCAGACTCGAATACACATTAGTCATCTAATTGTTGGATAATTGTGCCAGGGCACATAACAGGACAAAGGCTCATTGAAGATGTGAGCAGCTGCAACATTTCTGCCGCATCCTGTCGAGTTATAATCGCAACAACAGCAATAAAATCATCTGGAGGTTGGGAGACTGAAAATGCACCTATTTGGAAGTTTTTTTTTTCAAAATTATTTTTGAATGCAGGTAAGAGTTCATTCAAAGCTGAACATGTTTTGAAATATTGTTTTTATGATCCCAAACAGGTGGTGCATCGACAACCAAACCGATCGAATTTGGGTGCGATTCTGATCAATAATATTGTCGTCTGCCGTACTTTGCAAAGCATGTTCAAGTTGATCTTACTCGTGGATCTAACATTTATTATAGTAAATTCTGATTTGTAGTTTTACATTGTGGCTACCACATGCCACTAGCGACACCACTGCTCCGCTAATGAATCATACGTAAAGCAATGCACCTATGCACAAAGGAGGAAGATTATTTATTATAGAATAATATTAAAGAAGATTATTTATTGTTATTTAGTACAGTCACAAAACACTTGTTTAAGTAAGGTTGTTACAATTTGTTCATGACACTACATTTATATTATTTCTTCATCTGAAGTATTATGGGTGATAATAGGTTATAAACAAACTGTTACTGCCGAAATCATAGACGTTTTATAACTTTATCAAACGTCATATACCTAGTACTACTCACAAGTTTTTCTTTGCACAGTAAGTACTACCTAGGTATACCTATGATGTTTTATAAAGTTATAGAACAAATATAAATTCGGCGGGAAATTCATTTTGATCGTATTATATTTAATAGGTACTTTTAAAACAAATCGAAATACTAACTGCAATGGTCTTGACAAAGAATTGAAAGTCACAATCACCTAATTAATGTCAAACCGAAATGGAAATAAACTGATGACGCCATTATGAATCATTATCATTGTAGAAAAATGATAGGTTATCACAAATTCAGATAAAATAGTTACATGTTAAGTAAACTTGTAGCATTGTTACTTTGAGTTTAGATAAACTTCATTGTGTGAGATAGGATTTGTCTTTTAGCAGTTTGCATCATCATATTATGTCAGTGTCAAGTTATTCAAAGCTTTGAGCCGTTATATGATTCAAGCTCATGAACAGGTCTGCGTCAAGGGTTTTGGTGGGGCCTAATATTATTAACAGAAAAAGTTAAATGATTGAAATAATGTAATGTAACCTGATTTGACAAGTGAATTGTTAAATTCTTTTGACAAACTAAATGTCTTAAATCAAAAAATGTTTCCGATGGAATAATGGCTTATAAATCTGAAAGAATTTTATCTTAAAAATAGCAACTGTTTTCAATTTAAATCCTATTATGGCACATAGGACCTACAACAACTACAACTACTTTGTTAACTTTTAACAATAAATGTATGAAATTCACCATTAAAATTGTACACACGAAGTGTTAACACATGCACCCCGTAATAAGCACAACCTGTCCAAAACCTGCAATTAATATGCACAACTTATCAGTTTTCTTTATTGTTGTCACATTACTCAACTATTACTTAGTACAATTATTTTTAATCAGCACAGTAAATCAGAAGATTACCTCCAACATCCGAACTAATAAACATTACCTATTTATAATGTTAGTACCTATAGAAATATCGCTTTCAGAGTAGTCCTCTTTCAGTGTCCACATTTATCTCACGACATTGCATAGTTTTGGACTATACATTTGATGGCTATACCAGTAATTTTTGTTTTCCTATTATTTAGAAATTATGCATGCCACATGTAGCACAACAATAAGAGCTTACTGAGCTCCTTCTGTACCTTAACAGTAGTTTGAAAATGAACAAAACAACTTCTTAAAGCATCAGAAAAATACAATACGAGTTCTGTATATTACCAAAAATAATAAGCAAAGTAAGTAAGTAGGTACAGCTTTCACATGTAGGTATTTGAAACACAAATAATTAATGTGACTTCATTCAAAACATCAAACATAAGCAGCTTAATATAAATCCAACTGATTGCCATCATAGCCCAACACTGTATTATCAACATAACATACACGCAATATTATTCACATATCTACCTACACTAATTTGCATATGTTTACCCGAAAACTGCAAAACTTTTAACCATGACGTAAGGACGCAATCATGCTCGAGAATTAAAATAAGCCCTGTATTTAGAGTTGGAAATCGTATTGACCGTGTTAATGATCAGAACGACGGTAGGTAGTAAGCAAATCAAAAAGAAACAATGGCCTGAATGATCGAAATAGGTTTCAACAAAGAGTGTCAACCTCATATCGCAATTCTGAAGTCCATATTGACTATTCGATAAACAATTATACTCATCCATTAGGCATCTAAATAACTGTATGAACCATAGTAAATTCGTGACTGAGTTTGTTAATATAATGTGAATAATAACAAAAATCATGTTGACGTACCTTCGGTTTGTAGAACCACTTTCTTAGTGACTCCATCGGACCAGTTTTGTATAACAGCCTCATATGAACGTATCACTGCACATCCACACACATGATAAAAATATAACAGCACCAATAATCACCACGTAGATGAAAACTTCAATATTATTTTTTGCCAATATTTACGTCAAATAACACAAACGGCAGACATGTTTCTTGTACTATCCGCGCGACGCGTTTCATTCACTATTCACGACTCATGTTCTTTGGAATTCGGAGCGAGCGAATGAATGAATGAAAAAAAATCGACGACGATGACTATTGCTTGCTTAGATTATAAACTCTATAGATTAAAAGACAGCGTGGCCAGCCGCGCATGAAACAGCATATATAGGAATATCCGGTAGACAAATAGAATGTTGTATGCAACTGCCAGTTGACAACTCAAAAAACCATAGACGCGTTATAAAAGGGCGTCAGTCTACGCGTTGCAAAAAACGTATCCAATTTTACCCAAATCAATAGTGGTCTCTCCCTCACAGTTCAAAGTTGTTAACATATATACATCTTCATTTACGAGTCAGGCTGGTATTTCACATACCAAATATTTTTGTCCAATTTACATTTTGATGTCACAAATGTGATTAAATATATTTGGTAAGTGCAATACCTTACTCATGGATGTAACGAAATTGGTGATCGTGAAATTGCTAATTACCTCATGCATTTTAAAGGAAGGAATAAATTGTAGTATATTCTCTACATCGGTCGCTCTACCCTGATTTATTTATTTGCAAACTAGTAGTTGTATTTCGCAGTACCACCTCGCAGGATCCCTTATGAGGATATTATTTGCAGCGTTGAGGATTGTCTGGCCAAAAATAATATGCCAAAGGAAGATTCGGAGGCAATAAGACAGGACGTATCATCTTTGTTACGCCGCAGTTCAGTGCCGAAACAAAATCTTCCTAAGAAGCAATATTTAGCGTTGAAGAACTTACGTACTAGGACAGATATCACCATTCTCCGCGCGGATAAAGGAAATGCGACGGTTGTAATGGATACGTCAGACTACAATGCAAAAATTGTCGAACTTTTATCGGATCAAAGCGCATATAAAAAGGTCAAAACAGACCCAACCACAAACGTGTTAAAAACAACCACCGCACTAATAAAGAAACACTCCGAAGCATTGAATCTAGACGTCAAATCACTGATACCTTCCTGCGCAAAACCACCAAAACTGTATGGGTTACCTAAAATACACAAACCTGAGGCCCCGCTGCGTCCCATTGTGAGCCAGATTGACACACCAACATACAGTCTGGCCCAGCACGTAGCAAAGGTGCTCTCACCACTAAGAGGACACACAAGAGCACATACAAGGGATTCTTACCATTTTGTCAGTGAGATTAAACACCTACATCTTGCTGACAATGAAACAATGGTTAGTTTTGATGTTCAGTCTTTGTTTACCTGCCTACCTGTAGCAGACTGCATCACAATAGTTTCGAAGAAGCTAGCAGAGAACAACATGCCAGAGGAATATGCTGAACTCTTGAAACATTGCCTTACATCCGGCTATCTGTTGTGGAATGAACAGTTCTACAAGCAAGTAGATGGTGTGGCGATGGGCTCCCCTGTTTCTCCCGTTGTCGCCGATTTATTCATGGAAGACTTTGAGGAGAAAGCCCTTCGTACTTCACCTGTGACCCCAAGATTCTACAAGCGGTACGTAGACGATACTTTCACAATATTACCATCAGACAAAGTAACAGCTTTCCTAGACCATCTCAACTCCATACACTCCAAAATCAAATTTACAATGGAGTTAGAGGCCAATAACTCTCTAGCTTTCTTAGATGTTTTAGTGATCCGAAATCCCAATAACACCTTAGGCCACACCGTGTATAGAAAAAAGACACATACAGATAGGTACTTAAACGGTGAATCTCACCACCATCCAACACAGTTAGCTACCGTGGGTAAATCTTTGTTTCAGAGAGCCAAAGGGATCTGTGACGAGCAACATCTGGCTGCTGAGCTCCATCATGTCAAGCAAGTACTGCATGACAACAAGCTCCGAATCCCGCGCCGCCGTCACAGGGACCGAGTGAAACCAGCCACAGTCGAGCGTCTGCCTGCTGTACTACCATACATTAGAGGTGTCACAGACAAGATTGGCTACATCTTGAAGCGCGCTTCAATCAAAACTTCTTTCAAGCCGCCGAAGAAGATTAGTCAGTTTTTACCATCTGTGAAGTGTCACATTCCTCTACAAGATGCAGGGGTATACAAACTCGATTGTGAATGTGGGCTCTCTTACATAGGACAAACCAAAAGATCTATAAAAACCCGGGTAAAAGAACACATTGCTGATGTAAAACACCGGCGCTCCACGAAGTCTGCAATCTGTGAACATGTACAAGATCGCACCCGCCATTATATCAGATTTGATAAGCCACAGATCCTCGCAAAAGAACACCGATTCCGACCAAGGATGATACGCGAGGCCATTGAAATTAAAAAACATCCTAATTTCAATAGGGAAGATGGCTGGGTGCTACCACCAGCTTGGGACCCTGTAGTAAACATCATAAAATCCAGAACCAAGCGTACCATTGCAAGACCTCAAGACACAGTGAGCTCTTTCTGCGTAGATCGGACCGCAAGTAACAACTAAATATGAGGGTACCCCCGTCAAACTATGACACCAGGACGTCAAACACCTCAGTCCTCCCGTGACCATGGTTGCTGCAAAGCAGCCGAAACGTCGGGAACGTAAAATAAAAAATAAACCGCGATAAAATCCTTAAGATTAGTTTTATTTCAATGTGTAGTATTCGCGTAAATATAAGAAATCAATAGTAGTTGTAAATTATTTTCTTTGTCATGGAAATTCCTTCATATTGCCACTTCATACGGGGCACCATGTAGTTCTATCTATGAAGCTTATAATCAATACTGCAGTGCTGTGATCACTGACGTCCATGATACAAGTACGCTAGACTAATGATATCCTTTAAAATGACAGCTATCTATTATGCCTATTTGAAGCGCCCCCAGCGAGGGGGAAAGGAACTAAATCTGACGTAAAATGCAAATGGCCGTTGTTTTGTTTACATTGTCTCCGTGTTTATAAAGTGATTTTGAAGGTTTAACGCGATTAAACTTGTTTGTTGTGTCGTATTAATATAGTTAATACATAAATAAGTGGTGTTAGTTAATAGGTAAACCATGAAAGAGTGCGTGTTATGCAAAACTCTTTACCAGAAGGGAAGTGGGGTTACATTCCACAAGTAAGTGAATTTACGGCTAATATTCAAGAAATTAAAACTTCTATTGATATTATAGGCACTTAAAAATATGTTACTAATCTTATTTATACGTGATTACAACGAATTTGTCTTTGTATTATCGGTTTATTATAAACAATAAAGTTCAATAGTGCTGTAAAAGTTCCTTGTCGATAAAATTTATCGATATTTTTTCTATCAATATCTTAAATAGATAGAACGTTCAAGAACGTAAAAATCGCCGAAGACAGATTTGTATTATCAAATACATATTATTTTAAAATAATGTTTACTAATTCACAGGTTTCCGACTGACAATAGAAGACTAGAATTATGACTCAAAAACATTGAAAAGCCTAGTTGGCGTCCGAAAAAATATGATTACATCTGTTCAAAACACTTCTCTGATGACTGTTTTATTAAACATAACTCATGTACTACTTTGATGATTTTTATTTTCTATTAATACCTTACCTACTCCATTGCTTCCCAAACAACATTACATTACCTCATTTCTAATTAAAAAACGATCCTTATTTAAGTAGGATCTAGCTAGTCACACACCACCCTTTAGTCCGGTTTCGGCTTATCCTAAGATTACCTACCCTACCCATGAGCGATTCGGCTAATCATTATCATTATTTGCTTCATCTTAGTATTAACCACTCGACTATTTTGGACATTAGCCATTGTTAAAGGAATGGATCATAATTATTTTCATTTTACTGCAAATGTTTATGCTTAAACCTACCCAAGGTTTAAGCATAAACATTTTTATCGATGTATCATATCACTGTCCCATCTCTATTATTAGTTCCATTCCCCCTCACTGCCACTATCAGCGCCAAAGTGGCGAAAATCAAATAGGCACACGATAACCGGGCTTATGATTAGTCCAGCGATGTATACCATAGAGGTCAGTGGCTGTGATTGACTCACTATATTTGTGTTATAAAAAAAAACATGTATTAAATGGCTTTAGTAGTTAGTCGACTATGTATTTGCTATAATTACACGGTTGTAATTGGTTATTATGCTCTAGTTCTAAATCATTCAATTGTCTATGAACAAAATAACATAAGGTTGGCAGTATGAATTATGTCTATTGGTAAATTTGATCATGACGTTTATTTTCATTGGCTGGTTAAACTGGCTAAAATAGCACTATTTTGTAGCCGATTGTCCATATAAAAAAAATAAGAACCTACGCGCGCTCGCCATCGCTGAATATTATGTCTGCACATAGAGAATAATGCTACCTACGCATAATACACGAGAAGGCCAGCAAAAAAATTACAAACACTCGACGAACCGAAGCGAAAAGGGTTGCTAGCTTATTAGGCCATTGAATTAGTATATATTCAGAGTAAAAATCATTCAGCTGGATAATTCTTGTAGAGTATTTTTGGCTGCCATAAAGTTGTAAAATTAGAATTTGTACCATGATAATAAAATTTAATTCGTAGTAAATTCGTAGTAGTAAATTTTATTATTTTGATGTGTGAAACCACTAAGTACCTGTCTGCGGTAGTGTGTACCTATAAAATATGCTATTCCAGGTTCCTATCTATAGCTGTCACGGAAAGAATACCTGGCGTGGCGTTATACCGTGGTATAAAAATGAGCTACGCTAGGTATTCTTTTTTCGACGATGCCCTAAGGCTACGTCACGATCAGGGCCCCAAGTGTGCTAACTTTTTTTTTGACACATATCCCATACAATATCTGTCAAAAGTGACGGCTACTATGACGTTTCTGTTCATTATGAATTAGTTGTGTTAGAAAACTTGGGGCCCAGGGCCATTAATTGATATTTTCATCAGAATTAACACTGCTCATAGGTCGAAGATGGCCGCTGACGTACTCTTGGGCAATCACGTGACCTATAGCTGTCACGGAAGATAATGCTTGGCGTAGCATATTTTTATACCATGGTCTGGTTGTCACCAATTGCTCATTTAGCGACACAGAGTATATTGTATGCTAGGCGAGGACTGCGCTATACAGCAGACTTAGCGGAGGTGATCGCGATGCAGTGGTGAAGAGAATATGGCTATTTATTACTTATCGCTATGTAAACGTGGTTTTGGGATCTCAAGCATAAGGGTTCGGGAATATAAGACAGGTTTTTAGACAATTTGATTCCAACTACAATTTCATCGCAGAAGAACACTAGTGTAGGTGGATAATACCGAAATAATGACATCGATTCTTATCGATAAGATACTAGTGATCCCTTTGAACGATGCTACAAAGGTATCGATTTCAAATAGATAGGAGATTATGTCGCTCGTTTGGGATCGTTATTGTCTTTGCTACTGTATTATTTTTTTAAATGACTCGTATAGACTCACTATGGTAATATTTGTGGTTTTAATTCTTCTAGTGGGTAGTGATGTTGTCCTAGTATGTAGCTACATATATGTCTGTATAATAATGTAGTATTCACCATCACGCCTGTAATCGATGAAGGGGTAAGCAGAGGTGCACTACAGTGCACCCACAATTCGCCAATAGTATCGAATTGGTCCCAATGTAATCGGGGGCGAGCCTATTGCCATTAGACCGGGCACGCTCCATCTCAATATGAGGTGGATTTAGATCATAGTCCAACACGCTGGTCCGGTGTAGTTTGGCGCACTTAATAAGGTTTTTTGACAGACGTGCAGGTTTCCTCGCGAAGTTTGCTTTCACCGTACAGCAAGTTAATGATTTTTTAAAATAAGATTCGTGTATGAAAATGCGAAAATCTCAGAAGGGCGATTCGGAGAATGAACCTGGACATCTCGTTGCCGAGGCAAGCGTACTACCAAAGCTAACTTAATGAGCTACCTATTATAATTTCATATTCCTGTTTTAAAAATCATTACCTATATTATTTTTAATTGAACCAAACTATGTGGCACCAGACGAGAATAGCAGCATTCGATATCTTAAAATATCGTTAAAGGTGCTCTTAAAGAATTAACTTCATGGACTAGTTAATAGACTGAGTTAATCATTTATCTCGTCGTGGCGCTCGTTTGTTTATCAGAATCAGAATATTTTTTATTCATGTAAACCATTAAGTACAGTATTTATGAATCGTAAAGTATTTATCAAAATACATAATTACAAAATGCAAAGCTACAACTTTACCACCCGTTCGGAATGCCGTTTCTTTGAAGAAGAACGGGCAAGAAACTCCATGGTTGCTCTTTTTAAAAAGATCCGTTACATTTTTGAGCAGTACATTGTTATGGGTATGTGAGAACAATGTAGGTACGGCTAGGCAGACTTTAGCAGCCGGTCAAAAACAGTACTAACCCTAAGTTAATGACTACATGAGCCGTGAATTTAAAATGTATAGTACCTAGTTAGAAATGTACTGTAGATAGAGATGCAAGTACTATTCGAAATCATGAAATAAAATGATGTCAAATAGCAAACTGCCAATACCTAATAGATAAATGTCAAACAAATGACTCATGAAATAATCATGAATAAAGATACCTTTAGATCACAAAGCGTCGCGGCCGCCCTTAGGATTAAAACAACAATAACAGTCGAGGGAATGAGCCGCATTTTAATGTAAATTGATCGACGAATAAGACTCGACGCACATTGAAGTTGAACACAGGGCCCCAAGTCTGCTAGCACAAGCGATTCATAATCGAACAGCAACCGCATAGTAGCTGTCACTTTTGACAGATATCCCATACAATATCTGTCAAAAGCGACAGTTACTATGCGGTTGATGTTCGATTATGAATCGATTGTGTTAGCAGACTTGGGGCCCTGGGTTAAGTGTCATGTCGATAATCCGGATATCCTAAAGACAATTCCAATAAGATAGGCTTAGTCTGCTTCGGGGAGTATTCCAACGGTGCCAGCTGCATATACAGGCTGTTTCTGAAAGGTTATACTAACCCGAGAACTGGGGCGCATCTTTATCGCATTTGTGATCATTATGTGAAATCAAAATTTCGCGTCGTCAATTTAAAAAAAAGATTTGCTTACAAAATATCACAATTAGATTTCTTTCGCATTTTGTAATTCTGACTACACATAATGATTACAAAAGTGCTAAAGAAGCGCAGGTTTAGGGGTTAATTTACCCTTTCTGAATCAGCCTGTACAATAAGACAGTAGTTACGGGCCAGTGGCTGGCCGTTTTAATATATTATATCTATAAATTCAGTGATGATTCAGGCCATAGTCCTCCATCCTGGGCCAGTGTAAGTTGATGGACTTCATGATCCAAGATCAAAGAGATATACCTACTAATACCACATTGACCATCTATTGCACCTGTGACCAGTTCCATCGCCTGTCCTCTTCCAGTGAACTCCAAATCTTATGTCAATAATTCAACAGAAAAGAAATTATTATTTTTAATTCGTCTCTCCATTTATTGGGTAGGCGAAATCGTCCACCTTTTCCATCGGCTATTGAGTTAAGTATTTAATTTGCACAAACTCACAACTCCCCCGAGTAAGGAGTGTAATTTTTTTTTTCTGGTAAAAGGTTTATTTTTAGGTTGAAGATGCTTTATGTGCCAGTGTATATAATTCAACGTGTCTTGTTCCCATTCCCAACCATAAAGTTAGTAAAACTAGCGGTTTTTACAAACCTTAGGGTATTGTATCGGATTAGGTACTTTTTTAAGCAAACTTAATACATCGAGACATCCAATGCAGAATTTTAATATCGCAAAACACTAAATTCCATCGTAAAGATGTCCAAATTTTTCGTAAAAAAATAAAAACCATTGACATTTTGAATTTCGCGCCCTGACCCTGAGCTTCCCCCTTAATTACTTAGTAGGTATCTATTCCGCTGGACCAATGGAGCCAACATGACGGCATTGAACAACTATAAATATCTATGGTCAGTCTGGGTATGTGTGTGTCTCAGCAAACTTTGACTGACTACAGACAGGTGATTCCTAAGGGGTATATACACTTACCTTTATCCTGCACTACTCGAAATCAGAATTTCGAAGTAAAATTAAAAAATAAATTGCACACTTGGTCTTAATTATTTTTTTAATCGACAGCGATAAAAAATTCCACCTTCACCAAATAACCCAGCCACAGTTCGAAGCGGTACTGCGGCGCCTCAAACCCGTCCGCATTTAATACTATTCTCTCAAGGCTCATCATCAGATGATAACACTCAAAGCTATTAATTAAGAAGGGGTAGTGCGATGTCACAAACTACCCTCTATGGAATGATTAGAAGCTATCTCAATGGATCATTATCAACCTCTCACGCGGGATGTAGGGGCTACTGGATGTGGTAACAGTGTGGTTGGTTGTACCATAAATTACATATGAACTGATTTAAAAATATGGTTACGTTCTATGCTAGTGATGTTTTTTTAGGATTAGTATCCACGCACTGTTTAGTGTGCAGCAGTGATAGCCTAGTTGGTAGAACGTTTGCCTCGGTAACGAGGATCGCAGGTTCGAACCCCCGCTCGCACGTCTGGGATTTCTGGATTTCATATGCAAATCTCATTTTCAACCACGATTATCACTTGCTAAACGCTGAAGGAAAACATCGTGAGGAAACCTGCATGTCTGAGAGGACACCTCGATAGATGTGTGAAGTGGGTCCAGGGTGGTGGACTATGGCCTAATCCCCCTCGCATTGACGGGAGGCCCGTGCCCAACAGTAGGACATTAAAAAGGGCTGGTATTATTATGCACGCACTGTAATTACTTAAACGCGGTTTTAAAAAGTCACTAAGACTTTCTGTGCAAGCGCACGCACATGCAATTTTTTCAAGTGTAATGTACACTCTGTACATTACACAGATTTATTAAAGTGTAATGTACAACTGTACGGTCCCAAACTAAACACCGCTTGTGTAATGGTACCTGGTATGGTCGGTGGGAGTAAATCGTGCGTATATAATGTCATATCTAGTACAAATAACATTTTCTCTCTCTAAATCCTTGTATTTGTATATTCCAGTGAGACATTATAATTATATCAATGTAATTAATTTAATATCAGACGATTAAAGGATTTGCAGACCTTAGTATAGTGAACCCTATCGAAATTAATTACTATATGTAGCTACTAATGTTGTCAATGAGTATCCCAATTATGGGTAAATAAATTAATTTCCACAACTACCTATAGCAAATTCTGTTATATTGAAATAAAACTAATTTTAAGGATTTTATCGCGTTTATATTATGATTTATACGTTCCCGACGTTTCGGCTGCTTTACAGCAACCATGGTCACGGGAGCACTGAGGTGGTTGACGTCCGAAATAAAAAATGATTTTTATTTCAATGTGTAGGTAGTATTCGCGTAAATGTAAGAAATCAATATCTGGTATATTATCTAATCTGACTCTAGTAGTTAAAAGGTCGACGTCGGTCTAAAATAAATACAAAAACGCCTATTGACGATGTTAATGGTAATAAAACAAATGCAGGAAGTACCTCCTACCTTACCGAAAAATTCACTGGAGTTTATGTTGCACCACTTTAACAAAATTGTATACATTCTTTGTAATTTAAATAAATAAATAAATAACCTGTAATTCCCACTGTGGACCTAGAATGAATCGCAGATCAGCAATTTTATTTGCAAAATATGTGCTACTAGCTGTCCCGGCGAATTTCGTACCGCCTCAGTATCAAAATGTATGACAAAATGAATTTATTGGTACTCTATGAAAAATTAAAACAAATCTATCCCACGGGAACCATACGTATTACCGGGATAAAAAGTAGCCTATGTGCTATTCCAGACTATAATCTAAGTCTGTGCCAAATTTCATCCAGATCCGTTCAGCCGTGCTGGCGTGATTGAGTAACAAACATCCATCCATTCAAACTTTCACATTTATAATATTATAGTGGGATTTGCAACATCGTTGTCTCTCTATGATCTAACTAGGTATACTTGAAGCGCTATCTAAATGTGGTCTCAGACAGAAAAGTCTTGAAGGGGTTGGCAGAGATACTTACTTTATTTGGTGGTATTTGGTCCCAATGTTATAAGAGGCAAGTCGACGTACAGCAAGTGTTATGATTATGTATGTAATGTACCTATGTATAAATGACGTATTAATAAAATAACAATATAATACCTCCAAACGAACACTACAACCATACGGTCCCACACTAAGCAACCCTTGTATTATGGGTACTGTACAATGGACTGAGGGTGAACTCAGTATATAATACCTATATAGATATTAAACATCCATGACTCGGGTACAAACATTCATGCTCATCACACAAGGCTTGTCAGCGTGCAGAAAGCAGCGTCACTACCAACTCTACCGTATTTAGACATTTTGTATGGAGAATTGAAAAGCGCCTCTAGCGAACGGTATTTAAAGCTTTCAATTCTCCATACAAAATGTCTAAACACGGTAGACTATAAAGTATACGGTTAGCTTACGCAAATTCTCGCACTTGACGTACAGGTCGTCTATATATACAAACAATTTCAATATAATTGATATTCAACTTCCAATCGGCATTTTATCGGTTATTTATTTCGTAATACAAGCCGCATCTAATTAACTGCAGGTAAAAGTCAGCAGGCGGCCATAAACAACGTAACACATTTTCAGCAGAGAGCTTGAGAAATATGTCTAAATATATTATATTTTATAATAATCATTGCGACTAAATAGTGGGTGGCGAACTTCTTACCAATTTTGAGTAGTGTTACCCAATCCTTAGACCAAGACGCAAGAATCTCGCAGAGTTATTGAAATTCTTCAAGACTTGCGTATTGGGTTGCTAAAATGCATCACTAGTTTTGGCAACACTACTTTTTTATATTAGTTCTCATAGCGCGTTTCAGGATTGTATAGGGAATTGTCAATTGTTCTCAATGCGTCTGTAGCGCCATCTGTGTAGCTTGTGGCGAGAGGTCGCTACAAATGTTCAGCAAGTGATTAAGTATATTTGGTGAAAATGACATTTACACCTCAAATCCCAGAGAGCATGCAACCGAAATCAGGAGGTGCATTGTTATATAATATATTTCACTTAGCTCTGACAGGTTTCTATGGAAGTTTTGGCGGGAAGTTGATAATGTTGTCAATTTGAAAAAGGTAGATACTGAACACTGAGATTTTTATTTTTATAAAAAAATATGTATCGAATATTGGCAAAGGAAATTAAAATAAAAAGCCAATATGGTCGATATTTTTTCAGTTAAATATCTATAACTTTACTCATAGATTCATAGATCTACGATCAATAACTGAACTCTGGGCAAAATTGGCTCTACTTTGTTGCTTTTATTACAGCTTAACGACAGTAGACTCATCAGTATTCAATGATATAAGGAAAGGATTAAATTGAAGACGCTTAATTCTACATTGTTTATTACTTTGTTAAATTCTTACTTACATGATGTATGTCCGATCCCTGCACGGCTGATTGGTGCACTCAAACACGGGCTTCAGCGTCATATACCTATGACCGATTTCCTTGAAGGCTTCAGTCGTATGAGAGCTATTTCAGTGTATGTAATATGGAACAGTCACGTTTGTTTGATGAAAATTATTAATTAGTTGTTAGACAGCCATTTGCCCTGGGCCCCAAGCCTGCTAACACAATCGATTCATAATCGAATAGCGACCGCATAGTAACTGTCACTTTTGACAGATGATGTATGGTATATCTGTCAAAAGTGACAGTTATTCGATTATGAATCGATTGTGTTAGCAGACTTGGGGCCCTGGAAGGGGACTGAAACCGGAATCATTCAGTGCAGACAATCGTATGGACTACACTACTACCACAAGCTGTTGAAAATAAATAGATGATGTCTAGTACTAGTAGGAAAGCAGACGGGCTTCAATATACTTGAGTAACATTTGAGTGACTCAAACGTTACTCAAGTATAATGAAGTTCTCTTAACTTACATTTCTTGTATGACACGTTAAAATTAAGCCGCTCTTAAATTTGAGTAGTCCGTAGTTTATCGGTCAAATGAAAGTTGATCACAACACAATTTGGGAACATGAGAAAAGGAGAAGAAATTTATTTTCCCTACACAGCAACCTGTTGCATTAATAACCCTATCAAAGCTCGCGCGGGGTGGATACCACCGCCATTTATTTTATACAATTTAATGGAACGAATTTATCACAATTTTCATAAACAAAAGCAACTGGTGTTGTTATGGAAATTTCAGCGAAGGTAATCTTCAACTATAATTTTAGTAGGCGCCTAAAAGCAAATTTTCTAATGCTTCCAATGTCTAGGATGAAACTAAAGTTAACAAATGGTACCTACTTATTTTTTTTTAACTAAATCGTCGAAACATTGCGTTGAACTAGTTAGCGAGAAAAATATCATAATAATTATTATTTAATTAAATCGTTGTTTTTTTTACATATACATATTTGATGATCATATTAAATAATATAAGATGTAACAATACTAGTGTAAAATATCTTAAGATATAAAGGTCACATTCCCGTAAATATATTCAAACCATTTGAAATTTTAACAAATAATACTACGTACTTGCTTTGGCGTGTTTTCTCAGAGAAAATTCAAACACTGCTTACATATTATATATTTTATACATAAACATGAATCGTTTTGATCTACTTATTAATCCCTTAAAATATTTTAAGTTCAAAAATTTTTGTTACACCTATGTAAGAAAAAAAAAATAGTGGGTAGGTATATTATTTTTCTTGCCAATTTGAATAAATTCCATTTACATTTAAATTTCGATTCGAATAATATAACACATATTTGAATATCGAGGACCGTTGGAGGATTCAGCCAGAACATACCTAAACATGATTATTACAGAACATACTTAACTACCTACGAGGTATGTTAATCATAAAGGTTCAAGATAAACTAGAATGTGTTTGCTAGTTCTAACGTAAGAGCTGAGAGGGTATTTCGGCTGTTGAGGGTTGAAATAAACCAAACTCCATGGTTACTACCTCACGTTTGAGCGGGCGGCGTAAAAAGCCAAGCGCGGGAGACGCGTTCCACAATGGTGTCATAAAGCGCGCATAAATTTAAAAAAAAACTGTTATTATGTTCCTTTTATGAGTTTACAGTATATTTATGGTAAAAAAGTAAAATTATAGTTTTCAATAGGTAAGCAAAAAGTAGCTGGCCTTACGATATAATGCAATAAAAAAGACAAAAGAAAAAAATAAGTGGAGTGTGTAATGTTTCTTTGATCGTGCGTGATATACCTAGTAGTAGTGGGTGGTAGTATTTTTTTTAATACCTACTTATTTTATATTCAGCTGAGTATGTTCATGATTACCTTTTAATTTTTACTCATAATTTATATTATTATTTTTTTAATGACCCGCACAATTTGTATTTCTAAACTATCGTGGCACCGAGATGACGTCAAGTATAAATAGTGAAACATCGTTCTAGATACAACATAAATGCCAAAGTTTGCTTACCAAATGTATTGCAATTTTTATGAGCACCCTCCATTGACTTCAATAAGTTAAATTGAATTACTAACACGGCGTAGCTAAGAAATAACAAACAAAACACCGATTCCGTGCCTAACAAAAACTCCTCTTTCTAAAAAAATGCACGAATACGTTTTAATAACACATTTTTTTATTTATGTAGATACTAATATAAACATCCAACTCGTAAATATGCTACGTGTAGTACAGAAAATTATTATAAGACGCCAGCCTAAGTCGTCCTACGTACATTGTATAAGAGCCCGATTCATATAAAAGGGGAAACTCCACACCGACTAGCGTAGTCAAGTCATATTCCTTCGGAGGATTCGAACGTTCGGAATTCAAATTCATAAATTGAATTTGGAATATTTTTATTTTAAATTACTTTTTCCATTCCGTGGTTGGTGACGTCACCGTTGTTTTTTGATTGGTCAGCAATTGGAAAGGTGAGTTGTTTGTGTAATTAAGTAATGGTTTCTGAAAAATGGGGATTCTATACGGAAAAAAAATCTTTGTTCTTCTTCTTCATCTTTTTTTTTATATTTTTGGATGATTATTTTTTCTTGTTATGATTATTATAATTGTAATTTACTTAAGTTGATAATGAATACAATCAAAACATTGAATTAATTTGGATTAAGTAGGTAAGGATTATTTAAAATTTTGAACCGCAATCGAATGATTTTACATTAATTACTATGTATCTTCTTACACAAATTAAATAGGAAATTATAATTCTCTATACTATTTGTCTAATTGTTCTGTGCAATGACATTTGGAAAATATACTTAATAATACGAAGCTCTATGCTAAAACTATACTTTTAATATACCTAGTAGGCTTCTCCAAAAATATGTCAATGGTGTACAGCTACACCAAATACCAGATTATTAGGCTGAGTCCGAACACTGAGCAACCATTACGACTATAATTGCATACTACTATAATAAAGAATCGTAGAAAATATTCGAATATAAAACACTATGCAGTGCGTATGAACAAGGACTAGCGATGATCTAGATCAGGGCCCCAAGTCTGCTGACTGCTGACTGCTGCTGACTGTACCCATGATAATGTCAACCATCATAATTTTGGTGCAAAAATATTCAGACCTAATTTTAGCCTTATTATTTGACGTATCGAGAACGACTGGCCCGATATGGCAGCTTTTTTAAAATTTTCGTAAGAATCCGAATATGCGGAATGAACATTTTAAAAAGTCATCCCGAAAATCCGGTAAGTCGTTTCATCCCGAAAATCTAGTAGATCAATCAAATACAATCGTTCACATACTGACGTGGGGTTTTAGTATCTTAATATTTACAAGATACCTAATACTCGTACAGTTTTAAAAATTGGCCCCTACAGTTAATTCACAACACATCGGCGTGCTACTTAAACCAAGGTGCCAAGATACTGGTATTTATTCCCTCATTCAATTGAAATAATAGTTATCTACCTTACCCATGCAAAGCTATTTTAAACTAAAAGCAAGAACGCCAATTTCCCTCATAGCGATACGTGAAAATGTTTTCTTAAGAAAAATATACCAATTGTTTATATAGGTAGGTAGTATAACAAAATATAGGGACGTTTATTTTGGATACAAAGTGTCAATATTCGTATTGATTTTGACGGAGTTTATCTTTTGTAAAGGCACAAGAGAGCTACCTAGTTTGAGTAGGAGCAGAAGTGTGGTTTGAATAGGAGAAGGTAGGAGTAGGAGTATTTATTCCCAAATTTACAAAAGTAATTTGTATATATGGGAACCATGTAGCCTTTAACTTGTAATGATACACTTAGAGTTAGTACTTTTTGTTGACCAGCTGTTAAAGTCTGCCTAGCCGTTCCTAAATTGTTCTCACATAACAATGTACTGTCCAAAAATGTATTGGATATTTTTAAAAAGAGCAACCGTGGAGTTTCTTGCCCTTTCTTCACCATAGGAACGGCATTCCGAACGGGTGGTAAAGTTGTAGCTTAGCATTTTGTAACCATTTTGAAGATTCAAAAGAACTGTACTTAATGGTTTACATTAATAAAAAGTACTCTGACTCTGATTCTTACCTACATATCTGCGTTGATAGATTCTTACAGTATTTTGGTACAAAACTTTGTGGTAATCAACGAGAATGTCGCGATGCTTAAGAGGTTTCGATTAACGTAAGTTTTATTTACGAATTATTCGCTAACTCATCGCGACAGAGGTCTGACACCATGGATTATTCGATAAGTTCGATGGAACTATAGTATAGTATCCCACAAACACTATTGAAGGGAGACCTCGTTACTAGTTATGTAGGCGGAATACGCAGTTTTTTTTATGTTCACTACCAAGTCTATATTTTAAATTGGATTGGCTGGCAGGTACAGACTCTATATAATAAAAAAAAAACAAATTCGATTTGAGTGCTCCATGCTTTTTATTTTATTTTACAATTTATATCTACGTATTTATATTTACCTATTATAATATTAATAATTTGTAACTCTATGACATTCATAATTCAAAACTGTTTATTGCTCGTGTTTTGTGGAAGCCTGAGAGCCCGACTTAGAAGACGTGCCTATATTATCTTTGGTTTTATTTTTTAATGATCGATAGCCATAGAGCCATAGACATTATTAAGTACGTACCTATTACGAGACAGCCCGGTGCACTTAACCTACTTCTCTACAAACACAATTTTCCACCTGACTTTGTTCCAATGAGGTGTTTTAACATGCAACAGAATGAGCTACTCAGCACTATATCAGCAGCTACTTTAATGTGAATCTTGTGATATCGTTAAACTGAGTTCAGTTTTCTCTGCATCAAAATCATAATAGGTATGCGAGTTCGACTCTCGTGTTGGGCGAATTATAAAGCTTTAACATTGATCACCCCTCAGACCTTTTTAATGCTATTCATAATAGAAAATGTTGTCTGAAACTTAATTCTGTGTGTTTGTCTGGCGATAGTAAAGAGATATTTAGGGTGTTCTAAAGGTTCACCACCCGTCTCTTGATAATTATGAACTTAAAAAGGTAGTCTTTGTTTTATGAAATAACTTGGCAACTCGTTAAATGTATCGTAAAACCGTTCGTAGTTTAACGCTCATCTAGTTAATTTAATATGCGCATCTCAAATTAAAATATGCATATTGATATACTTATTTGGCTAGCACCACCAACGATAATTCATTCTTTATTTTCACTTTCAGTTAAGAAATAGTTGAAGACGTACTTAATCTTGCCATAAGCACAATGGAATAAGCGAGAAATTTAATTTATTATTAAACGTCATTCTTTATTTATAATTTGGTTTGCAACTGGCAACGTGAATTTGAAAAAAGAACTTTCAAATAGCTAACGAACGCGGGGTGCCTAAATATTTTCCTTAACAATTTTGTTATTTTTTATTGATACAAGCTACTTATATTATAAAAGTTACTTAATTATTAATTACCTGTAACATAACCACTACTGTATGTGTTATTTTATAAATAACGATGTTTACTACTAATGCACTGTCTGTTGCTGTTTGGTCTTCCTAAGCACACACCATTATAGTCTCTATTTCACCAGCAAATCAATACTAAACCCCCTAATTCCAGCCACCACAATGACGACCAACGTGACCATCTTGCTCGTCTTCGTGACCCTGGCGTCGGTGACGGCTCAGACATTCCAGTACTCCCGGGGATGGACGAACGGGAAACGGGACGGGCACCACCGCGGTGAGGAGCTGAGGGAGATCGCTGGCAATGTCCAGAGGATCCTCACTCCGTGCCAGATGAACAGGCTAAAGTATGTGTTGGAGGGAAAACCTTTGAACGACAGGGTGAGTTAAATACAAATATTTTTTTTAATAAGCTTACGACCTCCTCTCGCCCTCAGACCCCAGTGATTTTAGGTAGTTAGGTAGGTACATTGTTTCCAGTGCCGTCTTTAACCTATCGAAGGCCCTGGCACTTTACGATAATAGGGCCCTATGACTACGGCAGACGACAATTTATTTAATAACTGGTGAAATGAGTAGGTAAGCATACTTCATTTTTTTTTATTTCTCTACATTTAAATGAAACGAACTTATATTCTGAAAAAGTAACTCTTCTAGCATTTACTATATACAGATCAGTGCTTTACAATCTAGAGGTACCTACTTTTCTAGATTATAGAACATAATCTTTAAACAGAGGTTCCCATAGATGGCGGGACCTTAGGCACTTGCTCAGGGTGGCTAGTTGAAAAGGGAGTCCTGATTGTTTCCTTAACTCTTCAACCGGATCGGAACGCGACCCCTGCTAAGTAGAGCCAGTAAGAACCTAAATTCTTCAGAATTGGATCAGTAGATCTGGAGATTAACCCCTACGTCTAAACTCACGAACTAACAAACTCACAAACTTAAAACACTTTAGGTACTAATATTGTACAAGCGTTGCTTTGTTTGGGACCGTACAGTTGGGGTGTTCGTCTGGCTATATTATTACCATTTTTTTTTCTCCAGTTCTTCGTTCCGTGCGACTACGTAGACGATGAAGACACGCCCAAGCGGTTCAAAGCGGAGCGAACCCAGGACCCAGTATTCGAAGCCTTCCAATGAAACCACCAAACCATTTGTTAATGTTATGTGCCAAACCAAATTATGAGATTACTTATTAAGATTTTATTTACTATAGTAAGTTATAATCAAGGACCATTTTGATATTAAATTTTTAATACATATCTCGGACGAAGAAATAAAACCGACGGAGTAGATGTTACTTCTAAACTTTGACGAATGAATAACATACTATGGTAGCTGGGTACGCAATTCGCGTGAACTAATTATTGTACGCGATACTCCGTCTGTTTTATTCTTAGTCCGAGTTATTTATAAAAATGTTAATCGTATAGTATCTAGTAATGCATAGATGGCTGGATTTGTGCATTGCTGAAAACAGAAAATATTAAATTCATGGAATATATTTAAAATTGTATTGTAGTTTAAAATTTCTATGATTTCGGGGGTTACATTATGATTAGAGCACCTACGTAACTTAATATTGACAGTATGAAGGCTGAGAACTTTATTCAAACTTCGATATTTAAACTTTTTAATTAAGGTGGAAGCTCAGGTCAGGGCGCGAAAAACAAAATTTCAATGGTTTTTATTTTTTTAAACCATTGAAATTTTGAATTTCGCGCCCTGACCTGAGCTTCCCCCTTAATGTTTCCCATTATGTAGGTAATTAGTTATAGAAGTGGAATGAAAAGGTTCGTCAGTTTTCAAATAGATTCATTTGACGTCTCGCGAGCACATATGTTACCTTTTCAAACTAATTGCATAGATAATTATGTTTCAGTGATCGACAACAATGTTCAAATTTAATCACATGAAAGTTGTTTAATTTTTTTAATTTGTCCAATGGTTTGACCGGCTATTAATATTTTAATATAAATTTAGTTGAGTCCGGTAGATATATCCATGATTAAAACTTATAATCTCAGTATGTGTCAATGTTACCAATACTTTATAAAGAATATTTTATAATCGACTCCCATTTTTTTTCATTTCATAAAGAAAGAACAAGAATGATGGAGAAAGCAAAACGAAGCAAAACCTTTATTCCATAGATTATAAACTAAATGAGACGCAATTATTAAAAAGTTGACAGTACTTGTGAAAAATTAATTGTAGAGAGATACTTAGTAAAAATACCTGCCTACGCCTGAATATTTTTTATCACACATTTAGTTCAATTTCAAAGATTAGAGTTGAATAGTATAGAACTGTCATTTTTATGCTTACCGAAAAAAATATCTGTTATTTGAAATGTAGGTACCTACCTATATGTATAGTTACACAAACCCTGTCTCACATACATAGTTATACTTGCATCAGTAGTGGGTACTTACTTACTGTTAAATAAAATTATGTAAGTACCTTACACTTTAGTACCTACATTGGAGCATTTCAGATATTTTTACTTGCTGTGAATGTTAGTACCTAATTCGTGCTAACTTAAGGTGCATTATAACGAAATATACCTAGTGTAATAAAAATGTTGACAACAGTATTAATAAAGTCTAAGAACCTATTATTTAATTGAATTATTCTACTTACCTAAATATTTTCACGCAATAGGTACGTATATATACTATGTATTGCACCAAATAAAGTGGGTCTCATCTAGGTTCCCTAGTGCCTACCTCATAAATTTTACCTAGTGGGTAAGTGCTTATCTAACTTGTTCAAAGTAGGTACTTCCTTATTTATTTATCATAAAAATGCATAAGTGGGCTTACCCACTTAGGTATATTTCATGGTTTCGAATGAAAGTATGACGAATACAGACATGAATTTTGATAAAAGCGATGGGTAGTGCAATGTCTAGAATTGAGCCAACATGCCAGCCAAGACTACTAAGAGGTAAGTAACTTTCACAAGATAAAACAAAAATAATATACATAATATTATACTGAAACTAAAAATTTAATTCTGCGCCATCTAGTGATGGTAGTTTATACTAACCGCTTCAAGCTGTAAAGAACATCGGTATCAGGTGATTGTTCATTTTAAGCGCTCAGAGGCATCTAGCGGGCAATGGAATAATTAAATTGTCAACCGTATAAGTTACTGTTGCGGCTACTCGGCAATAGGTGGCGTGAATAGGTTACACCTGTTAACAGCTGCGCGTATTTTTTTACAAAATGTGCTGATAAACCCTATACACAACGTAAGTGACAAATAGCTTATCTGTGATTTATGTTTTGGATAGGTGGGGTTTATCAGTTTATCAGCACTGTAACATGCCTGTAATAATTATACCAAATATTTTTCCTTTAAACCATAATTTAATCTATGGTTTTAAACCTACGTAGATATTATTAACCAGGTACCAAAGCAGACAATAGTCTTCCCTATACATCACTTTACGGCCTCATCTTATAATTGTATTTTAATAGATAACAAACCCTGAACTGTCGATTTCAAGGTTGAAAATACATTACCTAACACTATTTGACGATTTGTGGTTCATCTATCATTTGTAACGATGGTCATTAAGGGTTATTATGCCACGGGTTGTATTGTAATAGGTATCCAAGTATTTACAGTCGAATTAACTTTGAAACTAGCACGACATGATTTGACTAGCCTGGCCCTTTTATTTTAATATAAGTACCTAGGTAGTTCAGTAAATACTCCCTACGTAGGTACCTACTTTAGTTGGTACTATGATTATTAAGTTATAGTTTGGTTGATAAGTTATAGTACAAGGTATACATTACTTAATAATATTTGAACTCTCAATGGTTCTTACTCATATTTCTCGAATAAGAGTAACCAGAATATCTTCGAATTGATCGCTGAAGTTATCCAGAGGGAGACTTTTTGAACTCTTTTTTTTGGAGGGAGATTTTTTTCACACGAGAGTTGGTAAGAATAAGGGATGAAAATAAAATACAGAGCTATTCAGAAAGGGTATACTAACCTTTGATCATGCGCCTCTTTAGCGAAGGTGTAACCATGATTATAATATCGAGATAAGGCCAAAGTCTGACTTCACATATTAATATGTGAAGTCGGACTTTCGATATTATGTCCTTCGATTATATAAGCTATTCTATATTTGTCTTACATCTATATTAGTATCTAATTAGGTAGTGCAATCGCAACGACACTATTATTCGTAGTATGGAAAAATCGTACTTATTTCCTTTCATAATGTCGAACCTATCATGACGGTCTATGAACATAACTACCTCTCTCAATCTCACATAAAGACCCAATTACACTTACATATCATTACATGTAGGTACCTACACTATTATAACGAATATCCCCGTGTAACGAGCGCTTAATGAGTTTTACAATGTAGCCTGATGAAATTGGTCGTCGTATCGACGACTGTTGCCCGCCTCGGGTCGTTTAGTTCACGAGCGAATTAACTTTGTAGTGTGGGGGTGGTGTCGATAAAAATAATAAAATATCTTGAGTGTTAGTTACTAAACGAATTTATAGACGTTTTGTAACTTTATTAAACATCATATAGTACTGCGCAAAGCAAGACTCTTGTGCGCAGCCCTGAGGTTTGATAAAGTAATAAATGGTCTAGAAATTCGGGGTACATCTTCTTGCATAGCATGCGTTTACAAGTCCATTGCTCATCGTTAAGGGTATAATTAGCTTTATTTTACCTAAGCATATTCATATCAAATTGTATATATAGCTCTCAGTTTTCCTTTCCATATTTTTGTTTGTTGTACCTTGTAAGTAAATTTGTACCTTGTAGGAGGAATGTCGGTATGCTCAAATTATAGATGCCTCAAATATGATATTTTTACTGTACGTAGCGGTACGGCAACTTACCTATGCGTCTTCCATCCCACTCACATCATATATTTCATAAATAAGAATGACAGTGATAGTCAGGCTCTGTCATAGACGTTACGATTGCATTAGGAAGTCCTGCTCACCCTTCAGATTATGATTAAAAATGATTGTGACGGCATGATTTCGTGATGACAATTATTTGCATTTGTGCATTTTATTTACCACACTTTATATAAAGTGACTGAAAATATCTAAAGAAACCTGCATTTTTGAGACCGTAGCTGGTTTTCAGAAACCTCGTTAAATCTGCCAAGCCATGAGGCCAATGTTGTGTACCATAGCCAGAATTTCCCAACCAAAGAAAGGATACCTTGTACAGCAGTGTGACGTTTTAAAATAAATGCAATAACTTGTAATAATATTATCCTTCTTCAGGCGTAGTAGTCCTACATCTATTTTGTATAAGAGTTGCTCTTTAAAATTATGAAAATATTATAAGTCGGTATCGACATTCGACATCTATTTACGCACTGCCCTGTCGATTGTAAGAATGAGATGCCATAGACTTAAAATCCGTTTCCCGCCATCGCACAATCTGTACCGCGGAACCGACCAATCGCGGCCGATGAGGGCGGTGCGCGGCATCCAACCACCGCCGCTGATTGGTTCATAATATTAAACGGGTTGCCCGTATTAAAAAAAAAGAATATAACGCCGCGTAAACCTTACAATTGAGTGCCACTTTTTGTTCGTGTTAAATTGATGAAAAAAGACTGGGAAAAATTGGTAGAGAGATGAAATAAAAAAATGATTTATTATTCGCGTCGCTCAACTTTTTAACTTATTGGACATTAATGACTTTTGATTTTGCACGTTATTTTTGTAAATTCTCTCTTCGTCCACTGTTTTTTTTGTTATTTATTTATAATTATGCTGTGTTGCCAATTTTATACATCTAATTTAATGCTGGGCTCTCGATTGATTTTCATTGTTCGTATTTCAAATTATTTCCGTTGATGTGTTTATTTGGGATCGCTTTTATAGACTGATCGAATATTAAAAAATGTAAAGAGAAGTTAAAATGGGTTTCTATACAACTGTACAATCTGCATTTTAAACTGTAGGTATCTTGGCTATGCTGTACACATACCTGAGACACAAAATCGGTGCTAACTATACAGAGTGATTCAGAAAGGGTATACCTACTAACCATAAACCTGCGCTGCTTGAGCGTATTTGTTATCGTTAAGTAGGCATTTGAACTGTGAAGTCAGATTTTCGATAGGTAAAAAAAACATACCTACTCTTCTTCTTTCTTTACGAAATGAAATGCGATGAAATAAAATGGATATGAATATAGCCTCACCCACAGCTTAGCGGGTATTTTGCCAATGTCAAGTAATTAATAGCAATAGCACATTCAATAAATACACATTATAAATAAAATAATGAATGTGACATGAAGCTAATCATTGTCTTTTTGTGTCAATTTGTCAATCTGTATTGAAGCTTTTTTTTATTAAAATTGACATTTCGAAATTCTGACTTCTCATAATAACTACAAGTGCGCTAAAGAAGCGAATGCTCAAAGGTTAGTATACCAGTTCTGTATCACGCTGTTTTCGGAAATATCTGTATACGTCTATTTTTTTATATTTAGAGCAACAAGTTAAAACGACCTGACGACCTGATTAGCGCAGTTGGTAGTGACCCAGGTTTCTACGCCGAGGGTCCCAGGTTCGAATCCTGGTAGGGTTTTGTAATTAGCATGAATGTTTGTATCCGATTCATGGATGCTTAATATCTATATAAGTATTATATGCTGAGTTCGCCCTCCAGGTCCAGTTGTTTTTTTTTATTCGCCAGACGGACACACCAACTAAACGGTCCCACACTAAGCAACGCTTGTATTATGGGTGCCGTACAATGGACTGGGAGCAAACCACAGTATTATAATACTTATACCTATAGATAGACTCTGGTACAAACATTCGTGCTCATCACACAAAGATTGCCCCTACCAGAATTCGATCCTGTGACACTCGGTACAGAAAACACGATCACTACCAACTGAGCTAATCGGGCCTTCAAAGGAATAATAAGAACATTATTGTGACAAGACAAGGCGAATAACTTCGCTCATGTAACAACACTTCGCTCATTCACAATTTATTTTGCGTTGATAAGCAACGCCTTGAACTTGCACCTAACGTAGGACACGGATAACTGGAATACAGACGTTGCCCTGTAAAGTTAGAGGCACACCGGGCACATCGTGCCTAGCAGTCAAAGGGTTCACCTAGCATAAAAAACAAACTGGTAGAACAAATATTTTTTTCAACACCCGCCCGACTTGCACCACTTCGAATTTGGGTTTCATGTAGGTACTCAGTTTCAATAATGATTATCACGGTTAAGGCAAACGTCGTCAGTACACCCGGTGTGTCTTTTGAAAGGCTGAGAATGGTGTCAATCCCTTTAAAATTGAGGGGGAGGGTGCGTGTATAGGGAATAGTATCGCCCCTATTACAGCGGAGCTAAAATAATCGTTGGCGTTATATGGGTACACTCCAATACACCCTTAGAATGGCGAATATTGAAGTCAGAAGACGTTGTATAGGACGGTCTCTCACTAGGTGGTCGATGATGACACGCGTTGGACGAAGCTGGTGGATGCGAGTTGTGGGGATGGGGATATGTGGATGTCATTGGGGGAGGCCTATGTCCAGCAGTGGACGTGTTTCAGCTGATGATTGGAGATCTAGTAACATAAGCAAAGGTATGTAGCAAAAAAGAATAGGTATGTTGCAAGTCCCCACAAATGCGTTATTTACAGAGATACTACATAGTAATATATACACAGATACTAGATAGTGATCCTATAAAGTAACCGACATAGCTCAAAGAATTTGAAAGTTGAAGTGGCAGTGGGAACGGCACATAGCTCACAGAACCGATGGCCGCTGTGCAGAAAGGTTCTAGAATGGCGATCACGAACCGGAAGACGTAGTGTAGGATGGCCGCCCCACAAGGTGGACCGATGATATCACACGCGTAGCAGGAAGCCGGTGGATGCGAGAGGCGGAGGACCGTGATGTGTGGAAATCATTGGGGGAGGCCTATGTCCAGCCGTGGACGTCTTTCGGCTGATAGATAGATAGTAATATTTAAACCCCAAAAGTGCCTAGGATTTTTGTTCAAGTTACTAGGATAACATTACCTAGATTCTTTTGTACACTAGAACCTAGTGTGCCACAGACTTATCTATGGCAGCTCATATACACATCGTCGCCGTCCGCTACACGTGGGCCGACGCGATACCGACACGATATAGCGACGACTTTATCCCGCGACCGGTCGCCCGATTTATTGTTGCGACCGAGATAGCTAATCTGAATTGAATGTGCCCGCGATTTCCATGGAACGGATTTTTTGAAACGTCTCAATGCTATGTTATCCTAGTACCTATTGAGAAATACATTGATATTATTTGCAGTGATAGGTAAGTTGAAAGAGGACCTTGTAATGTCCAGTTTGACAATTTTATTTTATTTCCAACTGCACGTTTATGAACATCAAGTAATGGTTAACCTATTCCACCGGCATGAGATATTATCGCAGAAGCTCATTTTTAGAACAATAAATAAAATAAAAACAACTTCACTCCGCAATTACATCGTCAAAAAGTCCATTCATCCATATTTTCTATTATTTTATTTATTAATAATATCGCCAGACGAACACAGGAACAGGCCGTAACTTTTTTTATGACGACATTTGAGAACAGATAAAAACAATCGAATTAGACATGGTATAAAAACACAGTGCAGATATTATCTCCGCGACAGCTAGGTCACGTGATTAGCCCAAGAATACGTCATCGGCGATCTTCGACCAATGACCGGTGTTAGTTATATTGATGATGTCAACCGTGACGTTTTGGGTAATTGTCGCAAGAGAATATCTCACGTAGCAGTCTTCGCCACTACATCGACATTGGCAGAATCGCGTCGAACCTGGACTCAATGGAAAAAGGCCATTAGAGAAAATAAAAATAAAAAAATCTCGCGTTGCACATTTTTATACCATGGTATTAGATATAGTTTTCATTATTGGTAGGTAAGAATTCGTTCAAGAGCCGTGACACAGTGTTGTTTTCTTGGATTCATTAATACTCAGCCAGTTATCTCTCGTAAGACGGCGGTCGGTACGGCGCGACGAAAGTGTTTTCTGCTAATATCAATAATAAAAAAAAATACAATTTATTTTAAATATTCATATTAGTTGGGGGAGGGGGTGAACTTTTAACACCCCCCCCCCCCCCCCCGCCTACGCTACCTACCTTCCTACTCGCATTTTCGGTAAATTTGGTTGCAGGTTGCTTTCCCCGGGACTCACCGTGGGTCAAACCTCGACGACTTGGTCGGTCACCGCGGTGGATCCCGGCTAACAGGAGTAACAGTGGTGGGTGCGTGTGTGGGGGGGGGGGGGGGGGCAAGACCCCAGACACACACACACACACACACACAATGGTAGGTAGTACATTATTACTATTTCCTTCTCTGCCTGTAATTTCTACCACCCAAACCAACGTCCATAATAAAGTTTGTACAGAACATAATATTAAATAGCTTTTAACATTCCTCGCGCTATCTTAATGTGTCCCCGGGACATTTATATTTAGGCCTGTAGGTACCTACGTGTTCAATGTTTACCTTTCCATTTCTTTATCTTCGACCCTTTATACTGTCGAAGTTTTGGGGTCCGTACTGCGGCCAAATAAATTGCAAAAAAATAATAAACTTCAAAACAATTGAAAAGCAATGAATAATCGAATCTAAATATCTAACGTAATCTACCGCAACATGATGATCTTAAAAAGTTATGTGTGGTTTGGTTTTACATAAAATAAATATATGAAATATATGCCTACGTGTAGAATTGAGAAGCTCCTTTTTATTTTCTTCCGTCGGTAAAGAAATTGTGACAAAGTTTGGACTGATATTTTTACTTTGAGACATTCACCGCCGAATACGAGCCAGCGTGCGCCAGCCGGAGGGCTAGGGCCCCAAGTCTGCTAACACAATCGATTCATAATCGAATAGCAACCGCATAGTAACTGTCACTTTTGTCAGATATCCCATACAATATCTGTCAAAAGTGACAGTTACTATGCGTTTGCTGTTCGATTATGAATCGATTGTGTTAGCAGACTTGGGGCCCAGGGTGACGGACTATGGCCTAAATCCCCCCCCCATTGAGTGCCTGATACGATGGCAGTAGACTTCGCCCCCTGTTAAATTAGATACACCAAATACTATCAGTGAAATGTGGGCGCACTACCCTGGTTCACCCCTTCATGAACATGCATCGGTGTATGAGCATTGACAAATTTTACCGACTCAAAAAAATATTCTCATTTTGAGATATTTCTCATACGACATGATACCTTCATAAAGAACATCATAGAGGGAAAGATCGAAGGAAAGCGTGGACGAGGAAGACCAAGAATAAGCTACATGAGTCAGATAAAAGAAAGGATCGGTGTCATGTCGTACAAGGAGGTGAAAGAAGCTGCTCTTGATAGAGACAGATGGAAAGAGCTTCATCAGCTACACCGATAAGGGTCTAACCCTTAATAATTTAACCCTTAGTAGCCTGATTTACGAAAGTGATTTATTTTTAATATTACTGTGTTTAATGTTACTGTGTTTAATAATAATGACATTTGATTTTTTTTTTAATTTCGTTGGAAAGAATATTATACAACAGTAAAATACGTACAGCCAACCTATAAACAAAACTAATAGTAATGTGAACATTCGGTTTAAAAGATTGGTATCAAAATTGAAACTCTAGGCTAATAAGGGTTAAGGGTTACTGAGGGTAAACTGAGAAATATCTCTCTCAGTTTTAAAACAACACAATCAATACGGAACCCGTTTCACAAAACACACTTAAGTAACCCATTCTGTAGGAACCTCTCGTGATTTGTGAGTGCACGCCATACATATTGAATGCTTTAAAACCTTTTAAGTTGAAAACGTGTTCCGATAAAATTGCTATAAACTTGTAATTAATTGGACGTATTAAATAGATCTGTTTGTTTTTTTGTCTTGTCTTTGACGATTTAGTTTTTTTCAGTGTTTGACAAATTATTTTTGTAGTGGCGGTAAAACTACAGAAATTGGATAGAATAAGTAGGAGAGTATGAGTAGTAGGTGCTTAGTTTTAAATTCTCATAGCAGCGAATGGAAATGTTTTGAGAAATAAAGTATTAAATAAAAAAAATATCAATTAATTTGGCAGTTTGCTTTAGTTTGCTGTATGTCATTCCTTACCAGAACTTGATCATTATTAGCTAAATAATCAGATGCTGTAATACTACAAGTTATTTTTTTTTCAGAATCTACATGTCTATCGTAGCTAGGTAAATTATTCTATTCAAAATTATCTTCTTTTCAAATGATTATTTTCAAAATTCGAATGATGCCGTTTTAGTTTTAAATCGGTCTCGAGTTTCCTTTCCCAAATATCTAATGTAAGTGCAAAGGTTAATATTTTTTTTCTTTCATATTTTCAAAAGATCGAAAAGCAACATTTAAGACGAACCTCAAACAAAGCTCATCCAACTCAATACACGCTACCGGTAACCATAAGGAATGGGTACCGCAACATCGTAAATGTTCCTGACAAATTATATAACAATAACATCGCTGTTCTGTTCCGTGGGTGGGTTCAACAGCGAGCTTTGCTAACCGGTCACGTTTGTATTGCGTTTTTGGCTTATGGCCGTATACGAGGTGGTAACGATTTTGATACTTGAAATTATATTTACGAATATTAAAACCCTATGTAAGATTGTTAATTTGCTTTAACTATCTTATCTTTATTGTTATTTAATACATTATCTCAAGCCCTAGCCCTAGCGCCCTAGCGCTTAATAAAATACAGTAAGCTATCAGTGTGTCTTATTTCCTCACGTAGCTCTGTTCCTCTCTATTGCAAGCTTGATCAAGCTGAGCCCTCTTGAGGTTTCTTTAGAAGTTAAAAATGCATCCATGCAGCCTACAAAATAATGGTGGTAAACGCAATATTTATAAAGTATCAAAACACACTAATCCATAAACAAGATGAGAGAACTCGTAAAAGCTATATCGATGTGGGCACGTTTTGGTACGAGTGTCATATCGATATTAAATATCGCACCACTACTCGAATATTCTGGGCTATCGACTATAAACTAACAACAAGCTCCGACCTCTATGATTTCTCACATAAACAATCAGGTTGAAATGTATGTAACATGTATCTAGACTATGGTTTTGGTCTGCCTTACCATAAGGTCATAGGGTTCTCTTTAGCACGGTATTTCAAAAAAAACATTGAATTAAATTTGTTGAATGGATGTTGAATGGACTTAGACAATTTTAGTTCTTCTTCGGGTTCCGACGAAGATCTACATCATCATCATGTGGTTTTTTTTTGGAAATCACTAGACACTGGCTTCACAGTTGTGGGAGTCAGTGGCCGGGCAAGTCCTTATAAAAACTAACGGCATGGTATATAATTGTTGTCCCAATAGTGATAATATGCTGATATAATTACGTTTTCTTCTGTTAACCTGTCTTATTTTAGATAATTGGGTTAGGAATTAACTTAAAAAAACAATCAAAGATATGACGAGCCAGAAAAAAATATATTTGAAAGTATTCGGCTTAATTTGTAGCAAGTAGACAAGTACAATAAGAACAGAAGACGAGATATGTGAATTGTATCCCTATTGTAAGATCATTGTTAGTACGAACCATATTTTGAACTAGCTATCTACCTACTTAGGTACCCTTTAAAACTTATTCTGTGTTCGTCTCTACCTAAATAAGATAAACCAAAATAGGTACTAATGTATTGAATACATAACATTGATATTCCGCTGCATGCTCGCATATATGAAACTTTGATAGGAACAGACAGCGCTGCAGTGATTCCGATTGGTTCCGTACGTGACCGCGCTCGCGGGGGTTTTCCCTGCACTTTATCGGTACCCTAATTTTATATGACTATCGGCGGCCGATTTGGGATTTGAGAGGAGTTGTAAATGTGAATTTTTTTTTGGAATAGCGAATTTATACATTGAAGTAAGTGAAGGAGTCGTCTTAATGTAAAAGACGAACAGGATTATAGGATTAAAATATAAAATCCAAGCGTATTTCTTATGGCGTTTCGTATAAATTTCGCTATTCTCAGCTCATAAGAGTACTTAATCTATTTAAAGTAGTCTCGTAACACTGCCAAACATTATACCTACCTGGCAAGGCTTGGACAAGTCGTTCAATGCGTTGCTGTCGTTCAAGGGACACACCATTAATCGGGATTCCCTAAAACATTACTTACCCATCCAAAGACTGGCTTAATACGGTACCTTTCCCTTATGAAGGGATTTCCCGCGGTTCCCTAGGTCATAATTCGAAATTTAAATAGAAGTTACTTTGTCTATTAAAGACATAGGTTTGAGTTATATGGAGAACTTTTTCGAATGGGTTTTGCGTTTAACTTAGCCGAATCCTAATGCAGGCAAAGTGAATGGTAAACCATAAGACACATCTGACAGCAGTTGAGTCATTTAAAAACCTAATCAAATCCCGTTCATAGACTTATCTGGCTCGGGCCCTGCTTCCCTGGCTAATAATTAAGATTTATGTTAAAATATATTTCACAAATAAACATATTATATTTATTCTTCTTCTGTTTCTGTGCTCCATTTTAAGTAGTGTAACAATACCGCCGGTTCATCTCGCTAACGATGTCAGATGATCCAAATGCAATTAACTCGCAATTCGCAATTTCGTCGCGTGCCCCACAAATGAGGCAGTCGGCCGCGGTACCTACTAACTTGATTATAATGTTAGACTATTGATTGTGGATAGCTATCCTCTTAAGGGGTGGGTAAACGTTGGAAAGAAATATGGGTTTACTGGTATTTTCAATACTTACAATGTGCACTTTGAATATATACTGATTAGTTCCGTAAATAATGTCTCTACCGGTCAAATGCTTGGAGCTTTGAACCGACATTATTTATTGTCCCACTGCTGGCCAAAAGTCTCCACCATTTCTTCCATACTTCGCTATCCTTTGCCATTTTTTTATCATGGCAATAGATAACGGTTGAGATCATCACATCTCGGCACCAGAAAAAAAAAGGGATTGACATACATAACTATTAATAAAAAATCGACTCAATCTTCAAGGTTAGAGAGTATATTTTTGAGTTTTTGTCGAAAAGAATCACCTTTTTCAGGGAACAAAACTAATATGTATTCACTAGATAGATGAATTGCTGGCCTTATCACCTTGTGATCATTTTCGTATGGCAATACTTGGCTTCAGCGCTATGCTATTCTATGGAAATGTAGCTCTACCGTTCAAACAAAACTTACCTTCATTGGGCAGGGAGTCATGTCTTCAGTTCGACTTACTCTAGTGAAATTTCAGACTAAATATAGTTTATCGCCTATTGTAATTTTATTAATCCAAAATGTACCTATGTAAGTACCTACCCTCCTATAAGTACCCACATTGCCACAAATAGACTTGTAGAGTAATATATTAGATCTACATTGCCGCACTACTGGGGCTGTTCCACAAATATCTAACAGGTCTACTGGGCTTAACTGCAAGACAAACTCACAATTAGATAGATGTGGCCTCGGTACCCTATGTATAGATTCAATTTTAATTAAATTAGTATCTAGACTTGTAGTATAGTTACCTCACATGTTATAGTTGGAATCCAATGGACAATACTCTTAATAAAGGATGACTCTGGTGTTTCTATAGATTCCAGTGAAATACCATCTAAAATGGTACGAGTATACTTACCAAAAAAAACATTAATGAATTGTCAGAATCTACTAACGGTTTGACACATTAACTAGAAGCACGATGGTTACTCTATATAAGTTAACAATAAGTGTAAAATATTTAAACAGGACCAACAGTAGGTTATAAAGATAACATTCGCAAATATTATTGGACATTTAAATAATTATACGCGCTGTACTGAACGCACGGCTAGATGTTACGATGTCGCCTTATTAAAAAAAATCAAACATCATCTACCCAATTATTTAATACATCAACGAAATCCATATAACTTACCGATTCATCTGTTAAAATATTTTACACTAACTTTGTTACACCTTATATATACCAGTGGCGGAGGATCCATATAACACGATTCCTGTCGGCTGACCTTTCGAATTAGATTTTTTAAATTGATTTTAAACGTGAGGGTTTTTAAGCTTTTTGTGCACTTAGAGGTGAGGTTTTTCCGGCTTCCCTTGTGTGAATATTCAACTTCGCCACTGCTACATACTAACTTCTTTAAATTTAAGGCTTGATTTTGTATTTGGAATTTAATACATTCGCCACTGCATTCTACTATATTCCTCCCTATTTCGCTAGCTCCCTATTTTGCTAGCTCTTTAACAATCGGATAAAGCAATTTATGTTTAAAAAGATATCCTAGGTAATTAAACTTATTTTACAGATTGTATCGCGTGTAAAATAAGTTTTATTACAATGTGTAGTATTCGCGTAAATATAAGAAATCAATAATATGCTAGGTAATTGAGAAAAAGTAAACTTGAATAACTCGTATGTCGTTATTACGGTACGGTTTCATATTACTATTTGTAATAATGTATGTCGATTAACATATTCATAATTGTTTTAATTGAGTTGGAATTAATAGAGTGATGACGTCACAAACATGGTAAAATGTCGTATGAACGATATTAAAACTATAAATATTGAAACGAACTCGTTACGGCTTGTCTATTCGTTATCGAGCTCATTATGCGAACATATGAAATTATCGATTAATTAGTCGAATGATATCTGTGCATGTTTAACGATTAATCGATTGGATATTTGTGTAAAACTCGATTGAGGTTTATTTATAGACAGTTTATTGTTTATAATATGTATACACTAGCAGTTACCCGCGACTTCGTCCGCGTGGTATTTAATATTTAACAAAAAAGTTTTTCTAAAATAAAAGTAGCCTATGTTACTCCTTGTTACATCAGCTATCTGCCAGTGAAAGTTCCGTCAAAATCGGTCCAGCCATTTCATTTATTTCTATAGATGTATAGGTTATTAAGTTGTGTGTTATGTTTTTAGTGTCGACCATTACGGCTGTATATGCCGAAAGGGTAGGCAGAGGTGCTATGTTGTGTCTGCATTAACATTGCCCCGATGGTGATGGTTAAGTATCCAATAATCATATTTATCATCATCAATCAGGATACAATTACATACCATTTTCAAGAATTATGGATTTCCTAACTGAACATCAAAATGATTCTGCGTGTCGAATTAAAAATGACTTCAAATCCACGAGGAACCTAAGGGTTAAAGGAATTATAGGAACAAATTAGTTACGAATAGTATTTAAATATTAATAAATAATAATGTGGCAGCCGGGGCTTAAACCTGCGACTCTTGTTTCCAAAGCGATTGTAGTAACGAACAGGCTAACATTTTTATTTAATTAACATTTATAAAAATAGTAAATATTCTCTGGTACCCATTCATAATCAATCCCCTTTTTAATTCGTCAAACACGAGTTAGATCCGGCGAGAGTCCGCCCCACACTCGCGCTAACTGGATTATGAATGCGATTGCGATTTTTCTGTCGCATTGTCGCAGCGCGCCGAACCGGCCAATTAAAGCTTACCTCTGGATAATCGTTTTGTATCTTGTGCACTTAATTGTAATTTGAGAAGGATTATTTTCAATTAGCTCAGTTCGGGACTTAGCATAAACTTAAGTTCTTATAAAAATACTGTCCCGCAGGAATTTTAATTTCCCAGAATAAAAAAGTATTATGTTCATTATCCCGGTGTTTATGATTTTACTGAAGATCAGTTCAGATAATGTTTTCTGACTATCCCGGAGGAACCCGAGTTAAGGATGCATTAAGCAAACTTATAAAATAAATAATTAAATTAAGAAACTATAGACCTTAATCGATGAGTACTAAGGACCATTATTACTCGTCTCTCCTTAATAGCATTAATACATCTATGACATAACCTTGCCATTGCCTGCGGTCGGTCGCAGTAACCATAACAAGTGGAGTACTAAAACAAAACCGTAGTTAACGATTTATCAATAACAGTATAACGGGATGGGCCGTAACCCTCGCCCCTTCGCGCTGAACAATTAACTTATTGCAACACTTGAGGGGTTAAAACCATAGAGTATTAAACAGATGTGACGATTTTTGCAAGGTTTTAAAAATAAATACGCCTCATGATTACTTTACTAAAATTTTAAATAACGAACATATTCTATTCTTTTTTTTATTCGAGCCCAGCCGTCCTTAGGATGCCTCGTTTAGAAGCGAATCACGTTTCGAATGGTTTGCTGCCTTCTTTAATTATCGATCAACTTGATTGGTTTATAATTGGAAAATTTGACTAGCCGAGGGTCAGTGGTGGGTTCCTCTTTCCCTATTTCTTTAAAATGTTCTACCTTATATTCTAGTAATTAGTAGAGACAAATACCGGGAAGTAGAGTACTAATTTAGAAAAAAAATAGTCTCAAAATTATTGTTTGTTTTTGTGTGTAATTAAACGTTATAAATAATTTAATAAAAATATATTGTTTAAAGTTAACCATATCCACAATATGATACCTACTAGGATTTAAAAATATGTATTTAGTGCGTCCTCATAAGCTATACGTTTTGCTAGTAATTAGTTACAAATATACTTCATGCGCAAATGTTTGGCAAATTAAATTAAATTATTTGTGATGAGTTTCTTTTTCCGATGTCAACATTGTCAAATCTATTCAATTTAAGTGACCCGAGAGAGATAATTTTAGTTACAATCTTCATTGAGTCCTAACGCGCTTTCGAGGGTTAAATAATTGACCACTCTAAGAAGAGCTACAACCTTGGTACATTTGTGTATAACTATAAATGGCATAGAGGTCAAAATATATTCGGTATTGCGGCGAAATTTATTTGTTTGCTATTGGATTATGATCGATCTTGTTGCGATAAAAATCATTCGAATGAATGCGGTTTATCGTTAAGTAATTATAGTAAAAGCGTAATGAAATTATCTTTGGCGTTTATTATCATTTATTTGGATTGATTCTGTGCAGATATTATAAGTTTAAATAGGTACCTAGACACATTTTCCTAAAGCATTTGTACTTCTTAGTCAGCCTAAAATTCTAAAAACATAAAATAATTGGTAAGTATGAAATTAATACTAGGTACGTTTTGGAGTACATCATTTAAAAAAAAACGTTCGATTGATCTTGAAGCATCGAAATTAAAAGTTAATTTTGTAACAGAGGAAAGAATACTAGGCTTCCTTTTTTCAAAATGGCCTCGCCCCCCCCAACGTTACTAGGTATTTGCCCAACATCAAGTAATTAATAAAAATAATAATTATAAAATTGTAGAATCATTTATAACGATATGATAGCGAGGCTCAATCGTATTGTTTGTTATACATGCCTAGTTGTCATGTGAAATTTGACAATTGTTACGACAATTTCCAATCAAGTGACTCGTGAACGTTTGACAAAGTGTTTGACGCCGATATAAACATTGTAAGCGCTTTGCCTATAAAACAATCTGTTGTCCAAACAAACAAAACACTCGAACTGTCTGTCACGGGCGAGACGTGACAACGAGTTAAAAAAATAGACGTTAGGGTTGACGCGATTAATATTTTGGCATTGTTGTTTTTTACCAAAACTGTATAACATTGACAAGTAATACTGCATGCACTGCATGGTAGTTCAGATTTGTCCACCTCGTAATAATATATTAACTCACAGTTTAACTTTACTCTAACTTTTTCATAGATAAGTCATTATTATGGAAGTTCTTTATCAACTATAACTCATTTAATCAAATTAAAAAATATATAAAACAATATTTATGTAATTGGTGTACTATGTTTAACGTTTTTGTCAATAAATTATTTTATTATTAAAAAAAAAACTACCTAATTAATACTTAGGCTAACAAGTTCATAATCACTCTTTATATAAACGCTGCTAAACATTGCCTAAACAGATTGAATCAATATTAACTGTACAAACATTTGCCAGCCCTAGTGTAATACAGGGTGTTTCCACAGCCAGTACAGTTGACTACAATAAAAACTGCACAGCGTGGGGGCGTGATCGAATTATCCTATAATATAATATAATATAATAGTAGTGTAGTAGTATAATATAATAGGCGAGCGATATGCAGCCGCGGGACCATCTGATATCATTGTCTGGTGCGTGGGGTGATGTTACTGCTATTAAATTATTATTACATTATATTATTAACTAGTTCTTTCGGCACTACTTAAATTCTCGTCTCCAATGCGTCACAATTCATGGTATTACTAGTTCTGGTCTAGATCTGGTTTCTTTATGGAATATGGGGTACCCCAGGGCAGTGTCCTGGGTCCGAGCTTATTTTTAGCTGACATTAACGACTTTGCATTAAAAAAGAAAACTAGCTCTTGGAACAAAATTAAAATGTGTTACTAATCAAACCAAGGATCAGTGAAATCAAACAGTATTAATAAGCTTAATGTTAAGATAGAAAACCAATCAAATATCCATATTAAAATCAACAAATTTCGCGATGCATTAACTTTTAATCAAACAAATCAAACGGACCGTGAGAGTTTCGCAAATATGATACAGACATTACCCAGAGACCTGGTCCCAGCGGGACCATACCCATCACTCTTACAACATACACCATCACCCCTTTTATGGACTACACTGAACAAGATGTTATGTCATTTGAGAGGACTTCTAAAGAGTCAAGTGCAAAATTCGCTCCTGCACCAAAGCATTACAGATTATGGGAATCACGCCTTACTACACATTCTATAAAGCTATTAGTAACGTCACGTTTTTCAGTGAAATCTCAATTGTATTTTAGAGCCAATAACGCTGATATTCCGATAACCACTATACGTGTTACAGCAATTACTGTAGCTGTTAACGTAACATCATAAATCATGTTTACGCTTTCATCAATACTGAATTCTAGTGCTCCATCGTTAAAGTTGTTTTTGAAGTGTAGGTTGAAATCAATTGCAGTTAACAATGGTAATCCTCATGGGGTACAAACCCCAAAGCTTTGTGGGGTAGATGGGAAGTTTATGAAGGCGCACTTGTTAGCCGAGGGGAATTACAAAAACCGTGTTATTGTTTTGTATGGGATAGCAGGGAGATTTTATGTGTTCATAAAAAGTGAGTGGAAAATTGGCGCCAGTGAAATGTGCGAGGCTCTTAATGTTGAATTGATAAATTGGATTGGTGTTACTGTTTTTAATAAGGCATGCGTTATTAAATCAGGGCTTGATAATACATTTTATTAGCTGTGCTGTCCGTTGAAACTCGAAATTACTAGAGCCACACATAATGGTAGGTATTGCCAAATATATTCTGCATTATTTTCAGTTTGTGAGCAAAATTTTTTTTTAAAGACGGGTTATTTGGTATTAGATGATAATATAGTAGTCCTATTAACAAACCATAAGGATTTTACGTATTAAAGTATGTATTTTTATGAACAATACTTGTGAATTACAAAGGGAATGTAGTTATCGAACGTACATTATGTTAAAATTGTTGGTATATCTTTTTAGGGGAAAAGGGAAGATCTTCCATCCTGAGGGGTAGTACCTATGCCTGGCGGAGCGGCCGCTATGCCCCGAAGGCTATCGTCGGGACCTTGTATATATGTTACGTGCTCCGAAAACTCTCATAGCGCGTTTCAGGATTGTATGGAGAATTGTCAATTGTTTCTCAATGCGTCTGCATCGCCATCTGTGTAGCTTGTGGCGTGGTTGAAGAGGTCGCTACAAATTGAAATGTAACACTGAGTGAATGAGAAAAAAAATGTGTAGCGATCGTGAAAGGATAGACTGAATGTTTTGGGTGAGAGATTGTTAATATAAATTAGATGTAAGAACGAATAAGATAAGAATAATGGTGAAAGTAATACGACGTTTTAATATGACATAATTTTCTGTATACATATTATCCGTATTTGTTTTAAACATAATAACTTTTATGTTCATGCCCTCAATTCTATAACACTTATCTAACAACGTGACCATTTGATCCTATAATTATGAGAGGCGTGGGACTGTTTCAAATTCGTGTGACAATTTCCAAACATTTATAACTTGTCTCCTGAGAGTATCATCAGTTTTGGGGCAGGGTACCAATTTACCTTGACCCACCGTTCCCTCTTCTTCATACACTTCAATAGAATAACCCGGAGTGTTTGTTGAAATATACAGTTCTGATTATAATGGGTGGATAATCTATCATCGCTGGTGTATTCGCACGGGTATCCTGTGTTCGTGTCTATGGGATTAAACAATTGACAGATACTGTTTTCTAATCGAAAATTAATAATAATATCTCCAGACGAACATACCAACTATACAGCCCCACGCCCGTGGGCCCGTGCCCAGCGTGATTTTGAAATTAGATCTATACATACGATTCTTGTTGATCTGACGATTCTTGATGTCTGTGATTCTTGTTGATTCTGACTATTTGGCTATTTAGCATGATCGTCAGTGATTTTGACCTAAATTGAACACATTTTTGGACTAATCACTGAATAACACTTACTTCTGCGAATATCCTGCCAGCTACGTACAGACGCCGCCACAAGTGAACCGAACTCCATCAAGTGTTGACGCCTCCTGAATATTTCAGAGCAAGACGCTGACGGGTCAGCCTCTCCATGTCATCCGTCAAAGTCCATTTTAACTTTAAATTTACTCTTTATTTCATTTTTTTTGTGCAAGGGAGACATATAAAAGCGTTATCGAGTAAGGGCGTCGAAAATAATAGGGGGACTCGGAATTTTGAACGTTGAAAAGTTGTCTGATAAAATATTAAAACACTTTTGGGTTGCATTGTACCGTAATCTAGATTTTTTTTATTATGTTATAGGCAAGTATTTGATCTCGATCTCACCTGATGGTAAGTGACGATGAGATCGAGATCAACGATGGAGCATACTTGCCTAGAAGGTACCTGTTCACTCTCGACTTGAAAACACCCAGATTGTAGTCAAATAATTGCAAATATTTTGCAGGAGCTGTGATAAAGGCAGATACATACCTATTCATACGTTACTGAAGTACTACTTAAGTTCTACTTTAAGGCCTATTCAGATATAAGCGATAAAACCAAGTGGGTATGCGGCACGTTTTCTGGTATCGCAATAACTGCAGAAGTTCATACCCGGCGGAGGTATTTCTCGATACCTACTGCAGCGGTAGTGAATATCGATTATGTTCTATATCTGAACAAACATAAACGGCTTGTGACGTCAGTACCTTGCTTTTTTTATTTGTGCACTAAGTAATCTAACGTATTACACAGGAAAATTGTTCGTGTTACTATCAGAATTAAAGTTCAAATTAGATTGATCGCACTGCTATGCTAGCAACTGACAAATGAATTAACTGCAATCCGCTCGTACGTGGCCTGTGTTCGTTAATGAGGTTTGTAAAGTCTACTTGAGCATGAACATTGAACTAGGCAACATAGTTTTTGGTCGGTACAGGCCAGAAAATATTCGCATATTCAAAACTATGTTTTAACATATTATTTAAGAAATAAATGTTGTTGAATCAGAGGATATTACAGAAAATCGTACTTAATGAACTAAAGTTATTATGTAAGGTCACGAAAAAAAAGTTTTATCTTGAATTCGTATTTCTTATAATCGCATATAATTACCATAGCATTAAGAAGATAATTCGTTGTTAATTACTTACAAAAAATGACGTCACATCACGCGATTTCGAGCCCTACCCTCCATTCTATACGTCTATTCCACGTCGTTTATATTGAAGGTGACTTTATTATGACACCATAATACTTTACAATGCATTAGTGGAATTTGATTTATAAAGAAAATTCGAATTTTAAATATAAAAAAATACCTACTTATGTTTTTTTAGATTTAACACTAGCTGTTATTTGTAAAAAAAATATACAAAATCGTAAGACCCTATTAAAAATATTGCCAAGTTTAATGTATTAAAATAAACGTGACATAACTCGTGTCGATGTAATAAGATAGATTTCAAATTAACTTGAAAATCAAGGTGTGTCTGCTTCATCATAGCTCTATGGTCTCTTCAACTCAAATTGCACACAAACCCGGATTATATTCGGCGCTGCGCTAATCAGTCTCACTTGCGAGCTAATTGCTTTCCACTATTGTGCGCTAACAACGCCCTAAACTGCGGGCAACTGTGGAGTAGCAAGTTATTTATACAATAGA
This sequence comes from Pheosia gnoma, assembly GCA_905404115.1. Classification (NCBI taxonomy): domain Eukaryota; kingdom Metazoa; phylum Arthropoda; class Insecta; order Lepidoptera; family Notodontidae; genus Pheosia; species Pheosia gnoma. Next base: position 2,969,843 of record FR989916.1, read on the forward strand.
GTGTTAATACCATTAATATATGTATATTACGGACTAGATTTGGTGCTAAAAACGATCACTGTGGTCCTCTAAACTGTGGTTCAGGAACCACAACTTGTCAACCGCAGGGTACACCGCGAGCGTAATATTATCGCTTAGACAAAGACATAATACAGATTGAGCGTCGCAAACAAACATATTGACGCCCAAAAAACCAAGCCGATATGTGTTTTACACGCGAATTAGGAACTTATGGCCACGCTAAATCGCGTGTACTACACAAATCGGCTACGACACTTCGTCTATACATCTATACATATAAATAAAATTGGAGTGTCTGTTTGTAATATTAAAATAACCGCTTTTTACTAAGTGCAATTGGATGTATACACGTTACCTATACCGAAACAACATTTTTTACAATTTTTGTCTGTCTGTCTGTCTGTTTGTTCCGGGTAATCTCTGAAATGGCTGGACCGATTTTGACGGGACTTTCACTGGCATATAGCTGATGTAACAAGGAGTAACTTAGGCTACTTTTATTTTTGAAAAAGAAATAGGATCTCACGAAAAAAAATTAAAACCAATGTTGCAGCGCAGCGCCTGATTAAGTTTGAAAGCAACAACCTGCAATGCGTCCCGCGGGCTCAGAATGGGCGAGCAGGCTGTTATCAACGGTTGTCTTTGTTAAATACCACGCGGACGAAGTCGCGGGCAACAGCTAGTCTATAATATTATTGTTCGACTGATTTGCTATTCTACATAAGCATAATATATGATGGTTTTGACTATCTCTTTCTCGTTACTGACATTCCATACGCCGACACTGTCGTGTAGAGCAAGGCGTTTAAAAAATAAACTATCTACAAACTCGATTCAAACAGTATTATGACGAGGTCTTCATTAAATTTTATTTGAATTGTGACACGCCATTTTCATTTTAAAACTAATCGGACTAACTATCAATCGTAGATCGTAGAACTTGGCAAATTATAATGTCGTGCTGTCCCGTCAGTTGTAATGTTCACGAAATGTGGACGATCAAGCTATGCAGTCATTTTGTGAAGTAGCTCTAGTGAAAATTGGCGTTTGTGGCAAAATAATCTTTATATATATTTGTATGTAGATATTTTCACAATATTCTGTAATCAACCTGCATTCTGTGCCGAATGTTTGTACTCGAGTCATGGACGTTTAACATCTATATAACTATAGTATAATATACTGAGTTTTTGGTTTTTCCATGTAGATATCTTTGTAAATAACTTTTGAAATAAAATTAAAATTATATACTGAGTTAATCCTCAGTCCATTGTGCGGTACCCATAACACAAGCGTTGCTTAGTGTGGGACCGTATAGTTTGTGTGTTCGTCTGGCGATAATTATATTTATTTTGTGTGACCTAGGATCCCTTCCATACAAAGGTTGTTAGTTAAAAATCGCAGATAGTAATACTAGCCAACGTATACTCTCTTGTGTTTAAATGCGTTTTTTATTAAAACTATAAGGTGTTATCTATCTGTCTATGTATAGTTGGTATGAGTCGAACTGGAAAAAGTAATGACAAGTAAGTCGTCCGGTAAAGATACCATAGCATACATCAGTTCTTAGTGTCGTCACTGCATTCCGCGGTAGTTCAGTTAGCACGCTATACCAATTAAATGACATCGGTCCCGGGTTCGGCTCCCGACAGCAGACGTGCCCTTGCGACTTTTGTAAACTAATTTGTGGCAATCGTCACGCGATATAAGAAAAAAAATCAGTTTTAGTAGTTTTTAAGGGTCCCATTACTTTGAATATCTTTTTTTTTGGAAGGAATTTCGGTAATTTCGAAGACAAAGTCGTAATCATACACCAAAAAAACGTTATGAAAAATAGTCAAGTCTCGTGATGGTGTAATAGTGAAAAGTTATGAGATCTAATGGAGCCAAGTCTCACTTTAAGTATTCAACCCGCTTTCCCAGATATCAACCACAGATAAAGAGCGCGATATATACCTAGTTTACATCCTAATTATAATAATAACACAATTTGCGTAGTATAAAAAAATATAATATTATTCGCTAAAGTCTCTAAAATCTGCAAAGATTTGATTTATGGGAAATACTTAAATGGACATCAGTCAGAGAAGATTATAACCAGTTTTAAATCTATCTAAACTCTGACACATTAACGATTAGTCGATAAAACAAAATACGTATCCAAAAGTCGAAAAAAGATAAGATTGTAAGCTGTTATTAAATCGAAATTCAAAGGTGACTCAAACGGCGGTATCAAAATCGTTATTTGAACGTTTAACATCGATTATGTGGAGACATCCTTTGAAATATCATTTAGAGTGACCTTGATGATCCTAAACAATAATAGAGGATTAACAATTTCGTTATGTCCGACATTCATTGCTGTTTCTGTTGAATTTTAGTCCAAGAGTGTTCCTACGAAAGCAGTAATGAAATTCAATCCTTTGTGTCCAGCAATAAATTGTGTTGTAGCATTTGAGCATTGCGTGGTGGCATAATTCTAGGGTTCCCAAAAAACAATCAGTACATTTTTTCCACGCTCCAAAAAACAAAAGGTAGTAATGATATCACAGAAGTCACGTTCGTATAATGCTTTGTTATTATACGAGACCTTCTTGACATTAAAATAGAATTATATCGTAATGGAGGCCCTAATTGTCGTTAAAGCGACCGTTTGTGGGGACGGAAATGTAAGTATTTTTTTGTTTAAAATCGATTTCGTTTAGAGCAAGTTTTGTGGACAAATTGTATTTTCTTCGAGGAGATCGTTTTAAAAAAATAATTGAGCCAAGTCAAATTTATTTCCACAATATTATTTAATGGGATAATTTGCTACCGTGGGTAGACTCTTTTAAGTTATAAATTCTATAGAAAATCTTTCAGGAAGATTGGTCGACGCAACCGGCGACCCAAGGGCTGAGCATTTCCTCGCTCAAGCCAAAGCTACTCAGCTTTGGCTATTCAGCGAGGAAATGCGACCAACATCATGGGCACGCTACCGCATGGGCCAAATTTATTACACTTTTTGTAAATATTAAGTAGCTTTTCTATACTCTTTTTAACTTTTATTAGTTTTGTATAATAATGTAATGTTCTCTATATCTTTAGTTTGTAAATATTTCAGTTATATATTTCTATCTATCTAATTGCACCTAGACAAGTAAGCATAATGGCTAATTAATTTTGAAGGAAATGCTTTAGTGTGATACTTTTCCACCCAACAATGTTGTTAATTAGTAAAAAGGTGGACTAGTACCCGCAAGTACACGAGTACTTGAGATATTATACATTGGTGTTAATCCTAGTGATCCATAAATTAAACTTAATTAGTAGTATGGCCGTCCCGCTGATGGGCGTAATGAACGAGAAAGACGACAAAATTTTTAGCAGTATCTAATTTAATCGAGTCGTGATTTGTGATCAACAAAAGTAGCACCATTGTCTGTGGGTGCATTTCATATCTATGCGTCTCGATCAGCCTTTCCCAAAGTGGACGATAACGCGTTCTGGGCGCTGCAGGCCTAAAGGGTGGTAAGAGACCCAGAAAAAAAATGAAGGCGTTGTGTAGAGGCTTACAATAATTAATTTAATTTGAAGTTACAGTGGTTTTTAAGTACGTGAAAAAATGGGGGCGCTAAAAAGTAATTCATTCTCAAAGTACTAAATAAGTTTGGGAGCCCCTGGTCTAGATACTACTCGTACCTTGCTCTATCTACTGTCTATGATTTGGGTTGTCACTTCAACCGTGGGTTCTATACAGAACATGTCAGCACGTCAAGTGCGAGCTAGCCATATACTTTATAGTCTACCGTATTTAGACATTTTGCATGGAGAATTGAAAAGCGCCTCTAGCGGACTATATTTAAAACTTTCAATTTTCCAAAATGTCTTAATACGATAGACTATAAAGTATACGGTTAGCTTACGAATAAGCTCGCACATGACGTACAGGGGATTAATTGAAATAAAAACAAAATAAGGTTTCATTATTATTTCAGAATTTTATTAAAACGTCCATTTGTGAAGTATCGCCATTGAATTCGAATTATACATACAATAATTTACAATGTTATTTATGAGATTGAATTCACAGTGTGTTGAGCTACATACTTATATAACTATTATTTTATATATTATAACTATATTTACAAGTATTTATCCTTTACATAAATAATTTTAATTAGATTGTAGCGACCACTTCAACCGCACCACAAGCTACGCCGATGGCGCTACAGACGCGTTCAGAACAATAGACAATTGACGTCACAATCCTGAATCGCGCTATAAGAGTTTTCGGAGCAAGTAACATATATACAAGATCCCGACAATAACCGTTGGGGCATAGCGGCCGCCCCGCCAGGCACACTACCCGCCTGGCTGGAAGATCTTCCCTTTTCCGCTAAAAGATGATTGAAGTAAGAATTAAACAATAAAAATGCTTACATAGTTTATTCGGTAGCACGTACGTACCTTGGCTTGGCTTGGTTTCGCGTTCTTGGTCACGTGTATTTTGTAGCAATTTATTTAGGTACTTGTAGCTATTGATTTCTTATATTTACGCGACTACTACACATTGAAATAAAACGAATTTTAAGGATTTTATCGCGTCCTCCCGTGACCATGGTTGCAGTAAAGCAGCCGAAACATCGGGAACGTAAAATGAAAATAAAAATGCGATAAAATCCTTAAAATTAGCTTTATTTCAATACTTGTAGCTAATTAGGTGCATTATTTATTAAATACTAGCTGCGCCCTGCGGTGTTACCCGCGCAAAATATCATGTCTATCCTTTGCTCTATGAAAAATTTAAACAAATCTATCCCTCGGAACCATACGGGTTAAAAAGTAGCCTACGTGCTATTCCATACTATAATCTATCTCTGTGCCAAATTTCATCCAGATCTGTTCAGCCGCTCTGGCGTGATTGAGTAAAAAACAGTATACATTTAAATTTGGATCATTTTTGTAAAACCTTTAGTGATCACTTTCAAAATCTATAGGTATTTTCAACACTTACTTGTAATCTTTAATCACTAGGAATCATCTATAACTATCTACACATAAATTTAGCCACATAGTTAAGTAAATAAGCTGACATATGTGACGATTGCTACATATTTACTTATGTTATATATCGATTTAATTATCTATAATACTGATAATGTTTATTTACAGAAGTCTTATTAAAATAGGTACATATTATACGGTACGTTCGCTGAAGGAAAGTATTGTGAGGAAACCTGCATGTCTTAGAGAGCCCCTCGAAAGACGTGTGAAGTCCACCAACCCGCACTGGGTCAGCGTGGTGGCTATGGCCTAATCCCCCTCTCATTGATGGGAGGCGCATGCCCAACAGTGGGACATTAAAAATATTACTAGTATTTATTATAATGGAATTTCAAATAATTTGTTTCATTTTTTAATGCATGACTGAAATAATACTATACCTAATGAAATCACTAAAAAAGTTTGCCTAATTAGATTAGTATGCACTATAGTTAAGTAGTTATAGGAAAATCTTACAAATATAATGAATTTACAGTTATTTACAATAAGTACGAACTTCTTAATGCGCTAAAAGATTATACAAAGTAAGTACTTGAGACACTCAAATATAGGAAAAGCTGTGTCCTGACTAAACGTGCAGCCTCGCGAGGCTCGCTTAAGCACATGCCACGCGAGGCCAGACAGCGCAGCAAGTAACATGACAATGCTCGGAGACAGCATGAGCATTTGCTGCGTTCTGATTGAGTTACGAAGCCTCGCGTGGCTGCTAGGTCAGTCAGTACGCGGCTATTCAGGCGTACAATATTTTCAGAAAAATACCACAAAGATGATTTATCTTATCTTATGCAACAATTCTGTTTAATGTTATAACTAATTTAAATCATACAAAACGCGTGATCTGACGCTCGACTGGAAGTGATAGAACTATACACGAAGAAACAGTAGTTCACGAAATAAATATCGGCAGACCAATACACCAACTGTATGGTCCCAGAATTAATGACATTTGTACTGGTGTTCAAACAATGAAATGGATTGGGACGCAAATTACGAAAAGCTCCTTTTAATTTGCCGCTAACGTGAAATTTGTTTCTTCGTACACCTTTGATCCTATCAGGCATCAGATCTTTGGGCATATCATCCTTACTTATCTCAACATATGGGAGACGCGACTGGTGGAGGATGGGGCGCTTGAGCAGTCGCTGCCTGGGCGCTTAAGAAGTTCCCTTGGTTCCCAGCCCAAGGCTGTAAGTTCTGTAGCGCGCTTAAGGCAGTATTCGACGGTGGCTGCGGTGGTGGATTGCCTGGGTTCTGGTAATGCAATGATGAGAGGGAAGCGCCCCCTGGTGGTGGTTCGGGCATGTAGCCTTTGCTGAGCGCTTCGGCTTGTAAGGATAACATCAGGCGATTGGCTGCTTGCCTCTCAGCTTCTCTTTCTTCTGCCGTTTGACGTCTGTAACAAGAAGAATCGTTGTATAAGAGACGAGATAGCGACCGCCCCGCCAGGTATACCTCTCGCATAGCTGGAAGTTACCCTTGTCCGCTAAAAAGTTGATACTATAAAATCATGTAGAACAAGCCTAAACACACAATAAAATATATTTTATGCGACGCTATCAATAAATCACAGGTTAATTAATGCCGGTATCACATGTAAACAGGCCAGCATGGTTAGTTCCACGGACACTAATGGGCATCGTGAATTATTCAGCATATATTCTGACTCGGGCTGGTAAATTATTTAATTCGGATAATCAGTTCCGTTCTTATGGTAATATGAAGTTTATATAAGTAAATGAATGTCGAAATACTATTACATTTTAATTTAATTCTAATGTATACATAGGTACATAATGTTTACTAAAAAAAATACAACCGAATTGAGAACCTCGTCCTTTTTTTTGAAGTCGGTTCAAAATCGTGTTAAGATGTTAACAAGTAGGCCATACCAATCACGTTTATAAACGATTAATATTTTGACTGCTAAAGTAGTCGTGGCACCGATGTACCTTACGGATGTACTTATTACACAGATACCGGCACTCTCTCTGTTTCTCTCTCTCTCTCTCCCTCTCTCTCTCTCTCCCTCTCTCTCTTCTCTCACTTAATACTTACTAGCTTGTACTTCCAATACCTTTGCGGTTACAACCGATATTCGCTACGCGATAGAATCAGAATAAAGAAATCCAAAGATCAGCTGCAGTAGCTAGAATAGCTCGGATTATTGCAAAGTTGAATTAGAAGTGGGCGGAACACATAGCTCGCTGTACCGATGGCAGTTGGGGCATAATGATTCTAGAATGGCCATCAACTAGAAGTGTAGTGTTGGATGGCCCCCCATGAGGACTGCGATGACGTAACACGCGCCCAAGGAAGCAGGTAAATCTAATTGACGGAGGACTATAATAATAAATAATAATAATAATACCAGCCCTTTTTTTTAATGTCCCACTGCTGGGCACGGGCCTCCCCTCAATTCGAGGGGGATTAGGCCATAGGCCACCACGCTGGCCCAGTGTGGGTTGGCGGACTTCACACATCTTTCGAGGGCTTCTCTCAGATATGCAGGTTTCCTCACGATGTTTTCCTTCACCGTTTAGCAGGTGATAATCGTGGTTGAAAATAAGATTCCCACATGACGGAGGACTATGATGAGTGTAAATTATTTGTCATCAGACACGAACGTCTTTCGGTTGATGAATGAAAACATTAAATATATTTTCCAACAACGCTCATTAAACTCCATCTTTAATTAAACAAACAGTAGATAACTAGTTGATGCAAAGTGCTGACATTAAAACTATTATCGTTAGTGGACCGCCCTCAGCTTTCAACGGATAGTTCAGTTCGAACGTAAATAATACATGAGTTTTAGGATTGTGACGGTTCGGGGTTCGTTAACTGATTTATGTCAATTAGTCAAATCTAAATGGTGACAGGCAAATTAGTTGAGGTATTAGTTGGGTGGGTTTCTTAGTGAGGCTGTGCAGTAATCAATTAGAGATTCTAATAAAATCAATAGTACGGAACAGACAATTAAATTTAAACACTATTTAGGAAAGTTATAAAGTTTGTTTTAATATTGTAATGTTTTATGTGTTAACTGAATACTTTTTTACATTCGTATTGTTTTGCGGAGAATTGCATATTAATTCGGGCCCCTACACTCGTGACAGACAGGTTCTCGACTAACATCTTAGAGGAGTTCAGTGTTGCTGGCTTCTTTATTTATCGTTTAACTTTTTTGGTTTATAATTAAAAAAAGTTGACAAGCCGAGGGTCAGTGGTGGGTTCCTCTTCCCCCATTTTAAAATCGATTTCCGCTAAGTATCCGCTAAGACTTTTTAAATTATAAACTATTTTGCCTGTAAAGACTGACATGGATGTTGAAAATAAGCCTTCCAAACTATAAGGACACTAATGTAAAACATAAACCTAAAAGCAGGTCTCACAACAATCTTATTTGCGACTTCATTATATCCTTACTATCTTAACAAGTCATACGCAATCTCATTAGATAGTGTTACAGCTTCATTTGAGTTTGCTACAGTTGATCCGGAGTCAAGTACGCGGGCTGATGCGATAATTCCGCGAGGAGACCCACTTAACACAGAGACTCGGTACTTGCATTATTTATGCAACAACTCGCCGCACAACTGGTCCGGACTTGTGTCGGGTCCTTTGTTTGTCGAGCGAATTTATGGCTTCATTTTGTAAGATTATACAGGGTGTATGTGGCTTCGTACCAAAAACTGATGAGCTTATGATTCTAGACCCCCAGAGTTGACAGTTTCCGCAGATATTTTCATGAATATACGCATTTTTTTTTTCAGTATTTCTTAATTTATTTTAGCTCCAAATCATGATAGAAGAAAACAAAAACGTTATTACTAATTTAGTCCTATAATTGCAATGTAAATTAAACTCGATGCGCTCGAGCGCATATCTCACTCGCACGCGTCGCATATCGCACGGAGCGTTGCGTTATGATCATGTGGCATATGATACATTGCGCACTCAAAATTCTGTCAAGAGGACTATAGAAGGAAGTCTTAAAGACGTAATAGGCGACTAAATAATGGAAAAGAAATGGACTATTGACCTAATATTTAGCTTCAATTAAAATTTGTGTCGAACAAATTTGATTGATTTGCTCATTTTTAACCAGTGTAAGGTGCTTTTAACATTATCCACTTTGAAAATGTGCTGTAACGATAACTCCATCGGTAAGTTTGCTTCGAGTTCTTTGTTTTCATTCCTCACGCAATACGCAATGCGTTGTGCTTAGCTTATTAGATACTAGAATACTCAATGTTTCGAGTACGAGTTAGTAAATTCAAGAATATTCTTATGATACAGTAGCGACCTCTTCAACCTCGCCACAAGCTACACAGATAGTGCTGCATACGCATTCAGAACAAAAGACAATTCTCAGTACAATCCTAAATCGTGCTATGAGAGTTTTCGGGTCATGTAACATATATACAAGATCCCGACAATAACCGTCGGGGATTAGCGGCTGCCCCGCCAGTCATACCACCCGCCTGGCTGGAAGATCTTCCCTTTTCGCTAAAATACTGACTTATCTCAATTATAATAAATCATTTTGCAATCCACTGAGACCTTTAAAACTACGAGAATTGCCTAAGGCCACAGAGTAACAAAGATTTGTACAATATTAAACAGCGTCTTCAACACGAAGTAGGTAGATAAATCGCTAGACCGTCGTTTCGCCTTGAATAATCCCGTAATGACAGATGCCACCGCAGCGAGACAACCACAACCCAAACTTGGACTGGTTGCCCAACGGATCGTGGACCGAGATTATTTAGGGCATTCGTTACAGAAATTCAAGAAATGGAAGTGATGTAACATTTTGTTTTCAATTAAATCTTGCAAGAGTTTAAGTAATATGGAAGGTACATATTAATGAATATGTAGGAAACGGGAGGCTTCAATATTTGGGCTTGTGACTAAAATACTGATGAATATATATTTGGCCGGTGACAACGTTGTATAACGCTGGTTGGTCGAGCATCGACAATGTTTTTTTTTTAATGTTTTTTTTTTCAATATATCGATGCCAATGTGATTCTGCCACAGTCAATATAGTTTTGAAGTTGTTGAAGGCACGATAGTGATGTACTGGTTATACGAGTATATGTACTAGCTGTTACCTGCGACTGTTTTCGCGTTTATGTTTTAAATTGATACATATAACTTTTTCATTTAAGAATTGATTGGAATAAAATAAACACTAAGTACATTTTAAGTGAAGCTTTCCACAATACATTAGTGAAAACCGCACCCAAATCAGTTTAGCCGTTTCTGAAATTACCGCGCACAAACGTGCATACAAACAGAAAAACAGACAAAAACTGTAACAATAATTGTTTTGGGGTATATTGGGTCTGCATTTCTGTCTGCAATTTGCCTCGCTCCTAGTCCACGCGGCTTGAGCACCAGGCAAAATCAAGAGGTAGCACGGTTGGTCTGAACGAGGTTTTCTTGTTCGCAAATTATATAAAGTCCGCTTACCACATCTAAACTGGAACTAAATCCGTGTCAAGTGACAGGTACGTACTTAAAGCCACAACTTAACTTTGTGGCCTCTACTTAAAAGGGGTGAACACACTTTGGGTAAATGATACTCTGTTTTTTAAATATTAATACAGTAATGTATCGGACTTCGTGAACTTTAGCTGTTAGATACTAAAGAATATATTTTTTGTACGCAGCTGTTTTAGAATAAATTGTTAGTTAATTGTTGGTTTAAAAAGTCTGTCTCTTTAAGTTGCTAACGTTTTTAATTAGGTTGATGATTGAAGTTATAGATGTATTACTACCACTAATACTAATTAGCCGTGTATTGACCGACCGTGCTGCCTCGTCCGCATATTTTTTATTGCTGTCTCAAAATCCTAAGTTGTAACTCAAATATTTTTTGCAAATTGCTTTTGAAATTAAACACCTAGATATATTATTTTGAGCCGACCTCCTCAGAGTAATTGGCACCGACCATTTATGGGTCATTTGTCTTAAAAAAAAACTAAAACCTTTGTCAGTATTGGCACATTAAATGATCAAGCTCATATCCTGCTTCTGTTTCTATTCTACTTTCTATGCAAATAAATTTGATTTGATTTGATTTGTTTAAAAAAATGTCCACAATTTTTAAAAATAAATTCCAACCTAACCATACTATAATTATAATAAAGGCCGTTGCACACTAATGATCACTTAAGACATAATCATCATTAAGTAATCGACAACACTATCGGTTTGTCGAAAAATATTCAATTACGATAAAACCTTTATATAATTGAGACTCTTAACAACATTCGCGATAATATGCGCTCGGCTTTTAAAAGCTTTTTGTTTGATCTATAAAAAAAGTTGATTATGCAATCATTTAACAGCGAAATATACTTTAATGTGTTCATTATAAAGGTTATCTTAAGTGAATTTATAAGTTGGTGGCATTACATGCAAATTAATGTTAAGGGCAGAGGTAGAATTTTATGGTATCTTTAATTAAACGGTATAAGAGCAATGGTGGTTATATGGAGGTGCTGAGTTTTATCTTTCGACGATAGTCCAACAGCGTAAGTCTTTGATTATCCCTCGGGAACCCATCCATTTTCCCGGATATGAATTAAATAACACCTATAATTGTGACGGGTTATAAGTACAAGACCAATGCCCTAAGTGCTGATCAATTTAGTTATAATTGAATTGCAATGGGATCGCAATGATTACTTGACAGATTTTACCTGTACCTATTAAGAATGCCAGAAGTAACAATAAAGATTCCATTGACCTGTGGTAGGTAATATAATTTCAGCAGCGATAGCCAAGTAGGCGAATCTCATTTTCAACCATGATTATCACTTGCTAAACGGTGATGGAAAACATCGTGAGGAAACCTGCATGTCAGATTCTCTCTGACATGCAGGTTTCCTCGCAAGACGTGTGAAGTACCCGCCCACCCTGGGTCAGCGTGGTGGACTATGGCCAAGACTCCCTCGCAATGATGGAAGGACCTTGCCCAACAGTGGAACATTAAAAGGGCTGGCTTATTTATTTTTATTTTTTACATAATTTAAAAAAAATATTGACATGAAATCACGACTTAATTACAATAGCGGTAAAATATAAAGATATTGACAAATAGGGTGTTATACAATCCTGTCCAAATTCTCGGGATGTCTCTGACCAACACTTAGATGTCCATACCATAAACAAAGGCCTAATTATCCACTTAAAACGAGGAAAGTTTGGCCACAACTCACATTTCATTTAAAATGATGCACAGATGAATATAAAGTTAATTCATTCGTTGAATTCAAACTTCAGACTGATATACGACCACCCTGTATAACCAACGACAAATTAACAAAGACCTCTATCCCCTCGCGAAGTTAATGAGTAAAGGGGCGCTTGTGTTGACTTTTGAGAGGTCTAACTACGCTTGTCGGTGAGATAATGAATGATTGAACAAAGAGTTAAGTCTATTATAACGTTGGAAGAACTTTATTAGAACGGCTAATGCACGAGGTGTGCTATACTTAGTGATGTGCATGGAAATATCGATAACGTAGTTGCTTGATAACCTATTTTTTAATCAGGAATATATTTTTACCGCAGACTCAATTCACTAACATTTTATTACAATAAACATTTAAGTAGAACATTTACTCATCTACACAGAAATATAAAAAAGAAAATAGAATTATAAGAGCACAAAGGAAGGCTAATCTAATTGGGTATGGGTGGTCGTTAATTGTGTTATAAAACACAGAGCACTTCAATCATTATTTATCTAAAATCGTAAATCGGAATTTTATAAAATAAATCTCCGCCTTATCCCTTAATTTAAATTCAAATAAAACCATTCTATAAATGTCTGAAAATTTTATTCATATAAATTCTTTATCGACAAATTTTATCGACACCACACATCACCGCGCCAATCTCTCGAGTTCCCGAGTTAAGACCGCGTCTTTATAATTAGATCAAGTGGGGTACAATTAAACATCCCTTAAATAAGCCAAACGTAGAGGGGTGGCAATTAGTAATTTCGGGCTGATTATTTTATAAGTCGCTAACGGTGGAAATTAAAATGGCGACTAGATGCGGTTGGGGTGAGTCTACGTATATATAAAGTTTAACTTAACACATTACAATACTTTATATAATTTGCTGTCGAATGCATAGAAGTTACAACTTCTTTTAGAAAGGATGATGTAACCCCCGAATTTATAGACGTTTTATAACTTTACCAAACGTCATATAGTATTGCCCGCAAGAGTTTTGCTTTGCACAGTACTATATGACGTTTGATAAAGTTATATAACGTCTATAAATTTGGGGGTAGTGTTTCAAAACATTAGAAATTTGTTTGTTGCACCATAAGTACCTATCTATAACAAATGACTTCAAATGTATTCATACATGAGGCTAGTGAAAGGTTCCTGAGTTATAAATGGTGAAACTGACACGGCTTTGTTTTAATATATAGCACGAGGACCCGTATGCTATATGCTATATGCTATTTAGAATTTAGCTTATCTAGCGACATTTTTTTGTCTTCGTTCTCTTCACTTCAGCCAGCCAGCGCGGCGGTTCATCCCAACAAATTTATCCTGGCTAATTAAGATCTGCTTTATTAATTACTTTGCTCAACTCTCCGCGGTTTTCCTTATTCCATTTTTTTTATAGAAATTATATCTGAAAATATCTTAGCGCTTAGAATGATGATGGCGAAGTGGAATTAAATAAGATATGATTGGATTTTACGGAAAAGGGTGCTCAACTTGAACAATGTTTCTTTTCCCTTGAATTATCTATGGCTACCATTTTAAATAAATAAGTCATATATCCTGTACTTCAATTACTATTTAGATTTTGCTGGACACAAAATATGTGTGTTATATCGACTAAAGCGTAACAATTATTGGTAAATTAAATAATAATATTGGTAAATCTATAATATCAATATCTACTAACGTTCAAGTGGAATTATATAGCTTGTGTAGTACAAACAAACTCTCATTTTACGGTATATGTTCGAGAGAATTCCGGAAAGAAAATCAACGGGCTTCTAGTATAAGCACAGAGGCAAACAGCACTTCAAGTGCGAGATTATTCGTAAGCTAACCGTATACTATATAGCCTATCGTATTTAGACATTGAGTTCAATTGAGTTTTCCACCAAATATTTTATTTATAAGGGAAATTAAACATGAAATACAATGCCTGTAAGAAGGAGCTATTAATTAAATTAAGGTTTTCAAAAAAATTATAACCTTTAAAAATATTATATAGAAAAAATCAAATCGATTAAAAGAATTACATCGATACTTGTAAAAATCGACATATTTGAGTGCATACCTAAAACATTGATAAACCTTGATTGTTGTGTTATATGAGATTAACATTTTATTGATATAATTCCAATCCATTTTTGGTTAAAAATATACAATAGATTAGTGTTGTAATGTTTATTCGTGCTGTATAATCGACGTGTTGAGTCAATACCCTAAACATTGATAATTGTTGTGTTGTATGAGATTAACATTTTATCGATAAAATATGATAATGAGCCTATGCCATAGCTTGGTATACAAGAATAATAAATACACTCTCCTTATTCCTTAGGTGAATATAAGAAAATACGATGTGCAATAAAAATTAACTAGCATCAGACATCACCCTCCTTGGACCCTCGCTGCCATCGACAAACGGATTTGCTTCCTAATTCCTAAGGAGACAGCCTACAAGCAACAATTATACGAGAGACAAGCGATCTTTCGCGACACACACAAAACAAGAAAACAAGTCTTTCTCAACTTTATCCCAAAACACATAGAGAGCATTATCCTTTACAACTAATACAATGCGAAATTAATTTGCAAACGTAATTTACCCACGAAAAATAGCTTCTGCGTGGTTGACATAAGAATCGTATTCGCCAAACATAGAGTCTAATTCGGGAAGTTTTAATATTCACTTATACAGGGGAAAAGAATTACGGGAAGAAAATGAAGCAGGGTGTGTAAATAAATAAAGGGAACGATACGCCTAGGGCGGCCATGTTGGTAACATTACGTGTTAGATCGTGCAACGATTCCAATTCGATTTGTCGATAGTCGAACACGATTCTAGGGAAATTACTATCGACCTACCGACCTTAGAATGTGTAAATAGTTTGAGGAAATTGCCTTACGATTTATTGTTCTCTTTAGTGATGTTACTTAATTCCGTTTTTTGAATCTACTATGTTAGTAATTAGTCGAGTGCACTAAAATCTTGAAGACTGTGAAATAGTTATCTTATGATCAGCAGCATCCGTATTAGATAGATATCTGTATATATAATATCTTAAATATAAGCATTCCCGGAACAAAATAAAAAAATCAGGAAACCTTTTTAGAGTGAAATATCGTTTACCGATATTCACAAATGTATGGTACCAAACTAAGCAGCGGTAGAAATGTGGGTAACATTACAACGGACTAAATACAATCCCAGTTACGCCCAGACGACATAAAAGACGTGAAACTTATTACCAAATACATATGTTCCAAATGAACTGAGATTAAAACCACCTTAGTAGTCAAAAATAAACAAAGATAAAAAAAAACAAATGGCAATACCGTCGAAGCGTTCTAATCATTAATTTATAAAACACCAACTAGCACAGTACAACGCTTATCCGAGACGAGACACGCATAAAAATAACGTTAAAACAACGTTAAAACGCGCGTAAAAGTCACAAAAATAGGCAATAAACCAAACAAACGGGTACAATACATGTAAAAAGTCGAATGCGCGTCTTTTCCACCGCAGTTAATAATTGATGCCTCAAACTGCCGAGTTGTGTTCCTCATACAATATTTATCTCCCTAGCTACCCCATGTTACCGCCTGCTTGATGTTCCGTACATATGTATAAATAGTACGTCCACTTAACCGCCTCTCTCTAACTTTTGTTATAGCAATTTGGATTGCTTTGGGGAGCGAATTGATTGGGTGTACGCATGAAAATATTGTTCAGTTCGTGGCGCAATAAAAATAATTATACTAATTCGTTATTCATGCCATGTCTTGTAAAATTGTATGACTGATATTTACATAAAAGCTTTCTTTGGTGGTCTGATTATATTATAAGCTGTATCAAAAATTGGGTAAAATATTTTAAGAAGTTAACGAACAGGTTATACCGATCATATTTGTGTATACAATAATTGTGTAAATATTGAAAAAATGTTTTAAAATATGAAGCTCCTTAAGCGATTGACTCTTTTATTAAATTATCTGAGAATTTAAATAATGTATTTACTTACTAATGTATATTTGTGTTCGTAAAAGTTATATTTACACCCTACTGATATAGAACTCCCAAAATATTCAACGCATCTTTTGTTATACCTTATTATAAAATAAATGAAATTATTAGAAATGCAAAAAAATATTATAATACTCATTTATTTTATACACACTCGGGATCAGTATGACCTACTTTTTAACTTCTAAAAAAATTACACAATGTTTGTAACAACTTTTTATTTTTATTGATTCGATTCGAATTACGGAGTAATTTATTACGAAGAGATATAAGATAAACTTTCTATGAGTCGAGGACGTCAAACGTCTGATAAATTATATTATTCGGATAGCTAGCAATAATTTAAAATGATCCATTATTCGTGCTTGGAACACGTATCTTCAATTCGTGTACAATTAATTTTGAATATAGAAATCGAATTACACAAGAATCGACTAACAATAAAATCGATAGTTTAATTTATGAGTTTGTCACATCCTTATCGGTGTCTACAACGGGTACCTAATCGATGTAGAGGCACAGATCGTAATGTATGAAGCCGAACCATTGTTCATGAATGAATTTAAAACGATTACTTATTGCATTGTGGCTCAGAGGTGTAATTTATTGCGTGTTATGTATAATTTTAAGTGTTATTTGCTGCATATCTATACATATAATAAAAATTTAACTAATCGCTGTCAGTACATGGAAGGCATATGAGAAAACACTATTATCGGGGGCCTTTATTAACGCAATAGAAGCCTAAACAATGATTGTTAGAATTTGTCGGTTTGTCTGTGCGTTTGTGCGCGCTAATCTCAGAAACGGCTTAATTCATTAGGGTGGGGTTTTCACTATTGTATTGTGAAAAGGTTCACTTAAAAAAACCTAAGGTTTTATTTTAATCAGTTCATAAATAAAAACGTTATAACAATTTAAATACGCGGACGAAATCGCAGGTAACAGCTACCAATACATAATTTGTTCACAGAATTTGCCATTTAACGTGAGATGTAAATAAATATAATAGAGGGATCACTTCACGGATATTTCGTCCTAGTATAGCTTTTTAGGGGAAAATGGAAGATTTTCCAGCCAGGACTGGACTTTGATGATTGTTGAATGCTCCAATTTTTAACCGACTTCAAAAAGGAGGAGGTTCTCAATTCGGTTGTATTTTTTTTTATGTTTGTTACCTCATAACTCCGTCATTTATGAATCAATTTGGAAAATTATTTTTTATTCCTTTATGTGTTCATTATTGTTTTATCCACACCCGCCATATTTATTTAGATAGCTACTGTCAAATAATAGTTCATCTTTAGAGAATATTTCAGCGGTAGCCCAGTAATTTTTTTTTAAGTACATTGTTCGGAATAGATAACCCTTTGACAAAGTTTGGTCGGAGGTAGATTTCACCTTAAAGTCTACCCCCTGTTTTTATTATTTGAAACGGCTGAGCCGTGCCCCGCGCTTACGAGCGCTGTCGAGTCGACCCAGCGAGCCCGTGAATGAAGGTTGATTGTTCGCCGCCGGTATCGGACACGGTTCACCGTAATTAGTAATTTTGGACCCTTTTTGCATTTATGATCAACTGCTGCGCCCGCGATTACCTTATTAGTGCGAATATAGTGTCGTGGTTTTGATTGCGCGTAGCCCGCGAGTGCTAGTGACTAGTTTTGCCCCTCGCTGTTGAAGACATTTTTACGGTGGTTCGGTGACACGTCTCACGCGGTGGTGCTATAGGCGGTCGCCACACGGTGGATGTTTGGCAGTAGGTCACTGGACCAGGGTATTGTATGGACCTTAATTCCCCGTACGCTTTCCTTGCTTTTGCCAGCTAATTTTATGCGCTTGTACTGTATCCTCTTTAGGGGCCCCTCCCCCTAACCTAGACTAGACTGACGTACGCAGGTGACCCTATCTGTTTGGAGCTACACCAGCCCGCAAATTTGGTAAGTCGAAGTACCTATTTAATTGTAAGCAAAATCGTTTGGGGTTTGTGTCGTCGGGCCACCGATCCCGTTGAGTATACGACACAAAATTTGGTAGCAGAGCGTGGTTTGGTTCCGTTTTATGATACGCGGAAACAGTCACGCCCCCTATCGGTTATAGTAGAACTTACTTGTTGCGATTATAGGACTACCTCTTACTTACCTACTTATTGTGACAATTTGTTTTACGGTGTACGGCACCTGTGTAATAAATTTAAGTAGGTACGTAAGTTATGGTGCAGTGATAGGTAGGTAATTAGCATTGTATAGGCCGCGTCGTTAATGAGCGTTCTATTGTTATGATTTCAAGATAAGAGATAATTGTTAATTGGTTTTCTTATTGAGTTTCGTTAGCGTATTGTTTTGTTTACATGTTAGCCGCGTATTTAATGTAACTGTTTTGAATAAAGTTTTAATTTCTGGGCGCGTATTTAACTTCCCAGTTTTGGTGTTGTATTTAATTGTATTTAGTTTGCGATAGTTGAATATGACAAGTAAACATACTGCTCGGATTGCCGGGGTACTGCGGTGGCTCGGCTCGGCCGTTTTAAATATATCAAGGAAGGACCGTGCGCAGGCTTTATTATCCCGTTATGATGGGTTGGATAACCAGATGGCCGACTTGTATGACGCTTACCGCGCATTGTTGGAACTGAGTTTGGAGCCAGGGGTGATGGATAAAATTAATGCTGACGTCGATCAGGCTGACGACTTAGCCGATCAGATTCGTCAGGCAGTAGGTATTTTGAGATCGTCATTGGATGTTACTAGCCTGCCTCCCTGCCTGAAGTCTGATGGAGACGCTTCGCCCGCGCTCATTAGTAGGTTGCCCAAGTTAGATTTACCCCACTTTAATGGAGACTTAGGTCAGTGGGTGGCCTTCAATAACTTATATGATAGTTTGGTTCACACTCGCAGGGATTTGACTCCGGCCCAAAAGTTGGCTTATTTGTTGGCCTCTCTTACCGGTGAAGCCAAGGGGCTTATCCAACATTTGGAGCTCGTCGATTCCAATTATGAGATCGCTCGGGAATTACTTATGCGCCGATACCAGAATGTTCGGCTGTTAGCGGACAGTCATGTGTCGGTCATTTTAGGCCTGCCAAGGATTTTCGGAACGCAAATGTTACGGACACAGCTGCTTAATCCTTTGTTAGTGGCGTTCAATGGCTTAAAGGTTTTGGATTTACCAGTAACAAGTTGGTCCTTTATATTATTGCATATAGTTCTGGCGAAACTTCCCCATGATCTGCGGAATAGGTTTGAACAGGAGCATGGCGGGGACACCGCCACCCACCTCCCCGCGTTTGATGATTTAGTCTCGTTTTTGGAGGTTGAGTGTCGTCGTGCGGAAAATGTTCCCCCTCCCGGACCGTCCGAAGTCAGTTCTAGGGCAAAGGTGCAACCGCCCGCGCGCATGGAGCGCCGTCAACCGGACCGGCACCGAGAGGCGCGAGTATTCAATGCAGCTTCCGCGCAGAATCCTCGTTGCACGTATTGTAGGGAGACTGGTCATGGTATTACGTCTTGTTTTAAGTTCAAGCAAATGCGTTGGCAAGCTCGGCGGAATATAGCTCGTCAGCGGAATTGGTGTTATGCTTGCCTGGGCGACCACTACGCGTCTCAGTGCCAGACCGCCCGACCATGTGGGGAGTGTGGAGGTAATCACCATCTGCTTCTGTGCGGCAATAGAAACGGATCGCCTAAGCCGGCTGCTCCGGCACCGATGGCCAATGCTGCAGTGAATCAGATAGGAAGGGATGATCAATGGTCTGGAGGCACTCAGATGATTCCGCCTAGAAGTAATGCTCGCTCTCCTCGCCTTCGTAAACATCGAACACGTCGTGGTAGTCCTCCTTGTCAACCACAGCTTGCCAAGGGCGGGGGCACTCCCCCTCCTCCCTTGTTGACGCATGCAGCTGTGGACCAGGAGCGTCGTGTTGGTTGCAGTTTACCACTTCCCTATGTCGACTGGCCTCGGCTGGATCAGCGTTCCAAGATCACGGTACCCCCGCATGCGTATGGTCCGCATGCGTACGACCCGCTTGCGTACGGTCCGCATCCGGCGTACCAGTTTAGGGATCCTCGGGAAGTGCAGGGTTATTCTGCAACCCGTTATAAAAATAATAATTTTCAGTCGGAGTGTTGACTCCAAGTGAAACCTCCACTCGCATCTGCCCCCTCTGTTTTAACGGTTTTATTGCCCACCGCTCAGGTTCGCGTTGGTTCTCCTCGTGGTGAGTACGTAACGGCGCGCGCGATGTTGGATTCAGGTTCTCAGGGGTGCATTGCGTCAACACGGTTAGTGGAGCGTTTACGGCTGCATGTCAATCCAGGCGCAGATTATATCCGAGGCATAGGTGGAGTTAAGGTGTCTGGTTTGGTGGGACAAGTCTCACTCTCTTTCTTTCCCCTTCGATCTCCTCGTCCGTTGATTTTAACGTCTGCTATAGTTCTGGATAATATTATAGGTAGACACCCAGTTGTTTCTTTACCTTCAGAGGTCGTTAGTTTGACGTCGGGACTATCACTGGCAGATTCAGAGTTTCACGTTCCCGGTCCTGTGGACCTGTTACTTGGTGCGGACGTGTTAGGACTGTTACGGTTGGGTAATGGAAGATTACTGCAGTCCGGTGGTCTGGTAGCTGTCCCGACCGACCTTGGTGACATCATTATGGGCCCAGCATTTTCTGTTTGCCCTCCTCTCGTGGAGGATGGTAATCTGCAGGTAGGACTCTCACTCGCTGAAGCGGTTCAGCGCTTTTGGGAAGTCGAAGAGCCCCCTACTGCGTCTCGTGACAACCCAGAACATTTAGAATGTGAATCGTTCTTCAAAAATAATACAGGTCGCCTCTGTTCTGGTCAGTTTGTCACGAGATTACCTTTTTTGTCGTCCCGGCCCCGTCTTGGCTACTCCAGGATGCTAGCTGAAAGGAGGTTAGCTTCCATGGAAAGGCGCATGAAGCGGGACACGGTGTTCCATCAGAAGTATATTGACTTCATGCGGGAGTACGTGGAGCTGGGCCATATGTCTATTTCCAAATTTAATTGGCGTGCGCAAGAGCACTACTTTATCCCCCACCATGCGGTGTTTAAGGGCGGGAAAATTAGGGTAGTGTTTGATGGGTCTGCGCCCACCTCTAATGGGGTCTCACTTAATCAGTGCTTACATTCAGGACCTAAGTTACAACGGGATATCTCCGACATTCTGACTAACTTTCGCCGACATCAGGTCGTGTTTGTTGCGGATATCAGAATGATGTTTCGTCAGACTTTGATACATCCCGATGACCGTCGTTACCAACTCATCTTATGGCGAGAAGACGTGTCCAGGCCAATCACGGTTTTTGAACTGAATACTAATACGTATGGGCTGAAGTCTAGCCCATTCATAGCGATCCGTGCGTTATTAGAATTGGCCGAGCGCGAACGTCTGAACTTCCCCAGAGCAGCCGCTGTTATTTCCACTGACGCGTATGTGGATGACATCTGTTCGGGCGCTGCTAGCGAGGAAGAAGCATTGGTATTGCGCGATGAGCTGATAGGGCTTCTGAAAGCTGGTGGGTATGAGTTGAGGAAATGGTTGTCCAACTCTCAGGCTGTACTTGCT
Source organism: Pheosia gnoma (assembly GCA_905404115.1). NCBI lineage: Eukaryota > Metazoa > Arthropoda > Insecta > Lepidoptera > Notodontidae > Pheosia > Pheosia gnoma. Next base: position 2,991,785 of record FR989916.1, read on the forward strand.
GGCCTTCCTGAGGAGCACCAACAGGATCCTCATATCTTCCAGAATGTTGGTAATCCTGATGCTATAGCTGTGCTGGGAGTTCAATATCAGCCAATACCAGATGTCTTTACATTTTGCGTGCAAGATTTGGAAGTTTCCAGAACGTGGACTAAGCGATTAGTACTCTCTACAGTGGCACGGATTTTTGACCCAAATGGTTGGCTGTCGCCAGTTGTGTTTTGGGCAAAATGCTTCCTTCAGAGGCTTTGGTTGGGAGATTTGACATGGGATGCCCCTCTCAGTGGAGACTTATTGTTGTTGTGGACCAGGTTTGTTACGTCGCTGCCTGATATTCACTTGATTAAGCTGGATAGGGCTTTGTTACCCCCTGGAAAATGTAAGGTGACCCTTCATGGGTTTTGTGATGCCTCGGAGTGCGGTTATGCTGCGGCTGTATATGTTCGTACTGTCGATAGGACCGGTGCCATAGCAGTTAAGTTGGTTATGGGCAAAAGTAAGGTCGCTCCTGTTCGAACACGGCATACCATTCCAAAATTAGAGTTGTCAGGGGCAGCACTTCTGAATCGCCTTCTCAATCACGTGATGTCAACGTTGGGACAGTCTGTGGAGATTGATAAGGTGTTTGCGTGGACTGACAGCCAGATTGTTCTCTCGTGGTTGCGAGCATCTGTCCACGCTTTGGAGGTTTTTGTAGCCAATAGGGTTTCTCAAATTCAGAACTCGGCTACCCCCTTGATTTGGAGACATGTCCCCGGAGAATGGAACCCAGCAGACTGCGCTTCCCGTGGCTGTGAGGCTCCGGCTTTGTTGGATCATCAGTTGTGGTGGGGACCAGCCTGGCTTTCTCAGCCTGACGCTAGCTGGCCTCATTCTGTTGTAGAGCTTGTGGAACCCCTTCCAGGGCTGCGGGCGCTCGCTTTAATTAATGAATTGCCGCAGGATTTGCATTCCCTGTTGAATAGGTTTAGTTCACTAGACAAGCTACTAGGTGTGACTGGATGGGTCAAGAGATTCATCCACAATCTTAAACATCCCACTGAACGGATCTTGTCTTCGATTTTGTCGCCTGCAGAACGACAGGATGCGTTATTATTTTGGGTTCGATTTGTACAAACTGAACAGTTTGCGTCTGTGTTTTCTACCTTGAAGGGCGGCCGAACCAAGTTGAAGGGTGCTGTTGCTCGATTGAACCCGTTTATTGACGAGAAGGGATTGTTACTCGTAGGAGGACGGCTGCGCAACTCCAAGTTAGCGTATGAATCTCGGCACCCCCTCCTTCTTCCACGGGAAGGTACCCTTTCGTCGTTGATAATCACTGATCGGCACGTGAAGAACGCTCACGCTGGATTAAACACCCTTCTGGCTATCCTCCATAGGGAGTTTTGGATTTTATCGGCCAGACGAGCTATTCGAAATGTGGTATTTCGTTGCATCCCTTGTTATAGGCTTAAGGCTGCAATAAAGCAACCCATGATGGGGGATCTGCCTCCAGATCGGGTGAATGCTTCCAGGCCTTTCTCTGGAGTTGGCACGGATTTTGCAGGTCCTTTCTCGATTAAGGTCTCTTCGGTTCGCAATGCTAGGGTGGTGAAGGCCTACTTGTGCGTCTTCGTTTGCCTCGTTACCAAGGCCGTACATCTAGAGGTAGTTTCTGCCCTTAGCACCGAAGCTTTCATCGCTTGTTTGTCCCGGTTCGTCAGTCGTCGTGGGTTACCGAGTCTGATTCGGTCCGACTGCGGTACAAACTATAAGGGTAGCGATCGGTATTTATCGGAAGTTCACAGATTTTTGTCTGATAATCAGGCCTCGATAGGTTATGGTCTTTCTCGCCGTGGTATTACATGGCAGTTTAGCCCTCCCACATATCCTTCTTGGGGTGGTATTTTTGAAGCGGTTGTCAAGGTCTCTAAGACCCATCTTCGTCGGGTCATAGGTGAAACCGTCCTCTCCTTTGAGGAATTGACCACGGTGTTCTGCAAGATTGAAGCAGTACTGAATTCGCGGCCACTCTGTCCTGTATCCTCGGATCCAAATGACCTGGAAGTTTTAACGCCTGGTCATTTTTTGATTGGAGGTCCACTCACGGCACTTCCGGAGTACCCATTTGTTGATACTCCAGTTTATCGGCTGTCCCGTTTTGAACTTCTGCAACAGCTCTCACAAAGTTTTTGGAAGAGATTCAATTTAGAATATCTGCATCTGTTGCAGCAGCGTGTTCGTTGGTCGGACAAAACTGACCCACCTGCGGTAGGCGACCTCGTCCTTGTAAAGGAGATGAATATGCCACCCCTGTGCTGGAGACGGGGTAGAATACTGAGGCTTTTTCCCGGTGCGGATGGTATACCGCGGGTTGCCGAGGTCCTGGTGGGCGATTCTGTTTTAAAGAGAGCCGTGGCGAGCTTGTCACGTCTGCCGGTGGCTTAGTTTAGGTTGAGTTATCCTGATCCTCTGGCTTTGGACTCAGCCCGGTTACGCCTGGCTGGGGCGGGGGACTGTTCGGAATAGATAACCCTTTGACAAAGTTTGGTCGGAGGTAGATTTCACCTTAAAGTCTACCCCCTGTTTTTATTATTTGAAACGGCTGAGCCGTGCCCCGCGCTTACGAGCGCTGTCGAGTCGACCCAGCGAGCCCGTGAATGAAGGTTGATTGTTCGCCGCCGGTATCGGACACGGTTCACCGTAATTAGTAATTTTGGACCCTTTTTGCATTTATGATCAACTGCTGCGCCCGCGATTACCTTATTAGTGCGAATATAGTGTCGTGGTTTTGATTGCGCGTAGCCCGCGAGTGCTAGTGACTAGTTTTGCCCCTCGCTGTTGAAGACATTTTTACGGTGGTTCGGTGACACGTCTCACGCGGTGGTGCTATAGGCGGTCGCCACACGGTGGATGTTTGGCAGTAGGTCACTGGACCAGGGTATTGTATGGACCTTAATTCCCCGTACGCTTTCCTTGCTTTTGCCAGCTAATTTTATGCGCTTGTACTGTATCCTCTTTAGGGGCCCCTCCCCCTAACCTAGACTAGACTGACGTACGCAGGTGACCCTATCTGTTTGGAGCTACACCAGCCCGCAAATTTGGTAAGTCGAAGTACCTATTTAATTGTAAGCAAAATCGTTTGGGGTTTGTGTCGTCGGGCCACCGATCCCGTTGAGTATACGACACATACATCCTACGTCGGAATTCAGATAATGTGAGACCATTTGTCATAGATAAAATGCCACTTCATTTAATTTATGTCTCCAGTATCTATTATTGGGATATGTAAATCATTTCAATGAATTGATTTGTGGGGACCATTCTGATAGAACGGAGTGGTAGTGGCATGATGTCTTAAAACCTGAGCTTAATTTAAAAAAAAGTTTACGTGTCAAGTGAAATTTTATAATAAGTACATAAATGATTCAATCGTTGATATTATTTTACTTTAGAGGCAGGAAGACTTAAAATCGTTTTATAGCACTATAACATTAAAGATTGCTCGGTAAGGAACCCGAAAAATAAATAAACAACAATTTTCTTTTACTTTCTTCACAAATCAAATACGATGAAATAAAATGGAATAAGATAAAGTATGGCGTCCTCCACAAATTAGTGGGTATTTTGCCAGTGGCAAGTATTTTAAAGCAATAACACAAACAATAAATACAATATGGATGATGACATGAAAAGATGAAAATGACGTGTCCAAACAACGCTCTATACGAAATGCACATACAAAAAAACAATAATACAAGGTAAGAATTCCAAATTCAAAACTGCGAGACAATGCAACGAGGTGCGTTCCGAAGTCGTGTGTTGGTGGCATCACAACCGATTACGTTCTAATGGACAAGCGCTGTTTGTGTTCGGTACTGATAACGCTTGCTCGATACGCGCGGCGCCAAGCCACTGATTTTATTATAATAAAACAAAAAAAAAATACTGCCCGGGCACTCACGGCCGATGTTCGTGATCTACTGACTGATATTGGGATTTTATTTTCTACTTTGTAATCATTGTATCGATTGTGTTTCAGAACGTACCTAATTCGCAATTTCTTAAGAAGTAAGAAAGTAATTTTATTCACGGTGTTGTTTACTTTGCGAGATCCTCCCTATCTGGTCCAAATCTTTTTTTTTTTTTTTACAATTCCATCGGAGGCGTCCGTTTTATTTAGCTCGTTTTTCTGGCTACAAAATCTCAAAGCAAATCATTTTAAACTATTAAAATATATGTCATATTGTGTAACATTTCTCATGTATAAATTATACTTACGTGTCGAAGTGAAAAGGCCTAAATATCATACGATAGAACAAATCGGTTTTCACAAATTTGCATTGCCAAAACACCGACGGTCGACGCAGTTACCGATGCTGGATGTAGTTCTGTACATGGTATTTAAAAACATGCTGATAAAATAGATTACTGTCACCCAAAATACAGCACGAATTTTCACTTTCAAAGCCTCCAAAGCAACGCATTAGTGTTCTGTTTCGGTCGATTTATCTCGCGTCTCTTTGTATTAACCGTCTGTGTTAATGGGTATCTTATCTTCGGCTCCTTGTTTTTGCTCTGTGTGCATTATTAAAAGTAGGGCTATCTGTTAACGAGGTTCGACGCGGCTACACGCCATGATAGGATTTATAATATTTTGATTAATTCAAAAATCGAATGCTTTCGACGCGGTCGCAAGATGTTTGGAATTTATATATTCATTTGTTTTTTAATTCATTTAAGAATTTATGGCAGATAATTTATTAATGTGGATAACTAACTTGTACCTGTGAAACTGTACAAGATTTTATTTTTATATCACTGCTCGAAAAAAAAAACGATTGTTTCAATGAAAATTTGGTTCCGGATTTTCTGTAGAAACAAAGCCGATAGTCGTTTTAGTATAGGTGTACGTTTAAATTAAGAATGGAGCTGTTGAAATTGCATTTTGTCCTGCCATCCCTTATTTTCTTTCGCAAATAGTATCGGATACAAGACGAAATGGCACTTAGAGTCGAGATTCCTTTTTTAAAGGCACGTTTTGGTCCTTTTTAAAATCAAATCCACAGACAACATGACACGGTTTTAAAATTCCAACCATGGATTCACTACTTTTTTAACAGAATTGAACACTGTTGCATAAAAAAAATACCGAGTGCTCCAAACAGGTGTGTGGCTTTCTTCTAGGCTGTAAGGCGGTGTTGGTTTAGTAGAAGAGAGAATAGCAGAGCAGGGAGAAGAAGGAAATATAAGAATGACAAACACAGTCCATAGAAAGGCTACAAAAGAGTTAAAGAAAATCAGACCTTAAACTGTTAACATAAACTATAATGTCATATTTATAAAAAAATTAAGTGCATGTTCCTGTTAGTAGTAGTACATCCATGATGCTAACACATCAATACCATGTTTACGCGGCAAAGGAATTTTGGGTTCGGCCGCATTTTACTGTTTCAACCGGCATTTGAAATAAAAGACTCATTTAAAAGGAGATTACGATAAAGCACTTTCGATTTATGGGAAGGTTTGTGAGATATTTAATACTGAGTTAGAATTACTCGTTGCGAGCTGATACTAAACTAAACCATTCTGAATATGATTCGATTCGGTACAAAAAAAATCAAAATGGAAAAAAGTGACCATAGCACTTTTTGGCGCGAAGTTGAACCGTGAAGTTGTCAATTTTGTTTCTTTTTTCCACAAAATGTGTTTCTTTGATAAATTATGTGGAATATTAGTGGGACTTAACCGTTGTCTGTTCATAAACGTGCACAAGTGAAGGAAATTGAACTAAAATAATAAAACTTGATTTTTCAAGTTCTCCCAAGACGTCCGATAAATTTTCAGCTGTCAACAGCTTTACTGATAGGGGAAGCGGATTCATTTCATCATCATCATCGTCATCTAAATAATCATTAGCAACAGGGGTACTTATAATTCGAAAACAATTTTTAAGACTTACTCGACACTGGCAAAAAGGGATCTATTTTGTAGCCGATTGCCAACCAAACAAAAAAAAAAGAGGAAAAAGTGACCACAGTTTTATCGTAGAAAAATTTTTATTCATTATCATCATCGTCATTTCATCATGGGCACATAAATAGGTACTTACTTTTTAGCGCGAAATAAATTTCACTCAATCCGATATTATGTATCAAACCACCAAAATTATCGGAGGTTATGGATGACTTTAAAATTTATTGCCAAGCAAATGTCGCTATAAATTTGAATACAGCGTTAGCTTAAAGCACTTAGGGAACACGTGTACGCTCAATGATTGAACGATTTCGAATTAATTTATTATATTTATCGCCAGTTAATTAATAGTATTTATATACTTTAAAATCTCTACTAGCTAGCTGTGCCCGACTTCGTACGCGTGGATTTAAAAACGTTGGTTATTCTAAACAGGCTAAAAAGTATCAAAGTCAAAGCCAAAGTAAAATTGTTTATTTCGTATAGGCCTACGGGGGCACTTACAAATTGTCATTACATATTTTTTTTCTTAACTCTACAACGGATCGGAACGCGACCTCAACTGAGAAGATCCGGCGAGAAACTCAGCGGGCTTGTCTTTTTTTTTAAAACCATTATTTTACAAAAAAAAATTAAGTAAGCTCCAGTGTGTTGCCATGCGAGGCGCACACACTCTACACTTTAACATTATAAATCTTGATATTTGAGCGATCAGTCCCAGGCTGCTTTATCATCCAAATAATCCAAGATCCTGTAATTACCCTTACGACATAGTTTAGTTTTAACGGTTGTTTTAAACTTACTAATGGGCAAATCTCGGATTCCTTTGGGATGTTTATTATAGAAGCGTATACATTGCCCCATAAAAAAAATATTTATTCTGTGGAGACGAGTGACATGCACGGATAGTTCGTGCTTATTACGAGTGTTTATAACATGAACATCACTCCTTTTTTAAAAACACGCTATTCACATTTTTTACGATGTATAATTAAAACAAAATACTCCACCGGTCCTATCTTTAGTACTACAACTACTTAAGTTTTTATAATCCAACACTATTAAGGGGAAGACGTGGCCATCTTATGTAGACCCCTACATAATAACGCGGTTCAGGTACCAAGAGGTCCAGTGAATTTAACATTAGAACATTATTTCTGGTTATCTTAACGATATACATGCTAAAGTAATGTTGTCGCCTTCACTTAAGTAATTACGAGTATTTTAAGTGTAATATAAGTAGTGTAATAAACTATTAAAATATTGTCTATGATGCCGCTATGACATAACTTGAGCAAATATAGAGAAATATATTGTTTAAAATGAAGACATTTATAATAGGTACATTTTTACTCAGGGACCTAAATAGCCGAGGGATTCAATTTTAATCCGATTTCCATTTTCGTAAATAGAATTTGTTGTATGTATTTAGTGTCATCCACTAATTAGTCGATAGAAATACGCGAGACGATTGAAACAGGCTTGCAAACAGAATTACAATACTGTTGCAAATCTGTTTCAATAATTTATTGTATTTCTACCGACTAATTAGTCGATAGAAACATACGAAATGATTGAAACAGAGTTACATAATAGCGCTGCAGAGCGAATTTAGCTTTGAATATCTGAAAATATATTAGGATTGGTTTAAGTCTTTGCAATAAATCAATTTAAATTATACGGTACTAGTATTACGGTACTAATATAATTAGCACATTTTCAATCGTTTATGCATCTATGCCTAAGCGTAGTACTGGATTAAGACAGCGCTGAGCCAGTAGCAAATGCGAGTAAGAAGCACCTTTTTTACTTTAGGTATTCATTTTTAGCATAACTACTATGTCTTTCCATTGGACGGTAGGAAGTATAAGTAGCATTCCTATCTTACGTGTTAGATTCGTTTGCTCACAGGCGCAGGGTACCCCTAAGGCCCGGAGCCCGTAGCATCAGCTGACTCTTGCTACGTGGCTGATTTAGCACTGCATGGTCATTATAATGGGCTAATTATTATCAAAAGTGAAAGTCCTTACCTCCACTTAGTCCGTCTATTTTGGAACCACGTCTTCACCTGTGCGTCTGTCATCTTCAGAGTCTTCGCGAGAGAGGCTCTCTCGGCGGACGCGAGATACTTCTGCTTGTGGAACCGCTTCTCTAGCTCCGCTATTTGCAGCCTGGTGAACGATGTCCGAGGTTTCTTGCGTTTCGGAGGCGTTCGGTTTTGGTATGGATGTCCGATCCGCCTCGTGATCGGGAATGACGCTGAAAAAAAAATATGTTAGAATACAAGCGATGCACACAAACTGGGCCCCAAGTCTGCTAACACAATCGATTCATAATCGAACAGCAAACGCATAGTGACTGACACTTTTGACAGTTATTGTATGGGATATCTGTCAAAAGTGACAGTTACCATGCGGTTGCTGCTCGATTATGAATCGATTGTGTTAGCATACTTGCGGCCTTGTACGGTTCCAAAATAGATAAGCTTTGTATCGTGGGTACCATGCAATGGAATAGGATTGGTCCCAGTATATAATACTTATATAGATATTTAACATCCATGACTCGGGTACAAACATTCGTTCTCATCATACAGTATTTGCTCCTTTCCGGGATTCGAACCCAGCTGCCTCGGTACAGAAAACAAAACCCCAAATGTGAAAGATATAAGGTCTCCATACGGCTAGTCGGGGCTTAAATATTTGTTAGGGAGGAACCTTAATCAGATCGATTAGTTAATCTGTGCCTTGAAACGTTGAATATTCGCTATTGTCGACTGAAAGGTACCTGTAGTATAATTACGGATCCCTGAAAAGCTTATGTTTCCGGCACTAAAATGCTAAATTGAAAATAGTACTCAATGCTAAATCTTATAACATCCTTGCTCAAGATGTGATAAGTTGCTAGTGCCAAAAATAGACATGATCTTGCTAGTTATTTATATTATGTTAAATTAAAAATTAGCTTATAAGAATAATATAAATGTAACCATCAAGCTATTCAAACTATTACGACTCACGTACGAACTATATTTACATCTTATCTTTGTAATTGAAATCACGATTTAATCGTAGCGAACGAAACAGTTCGGCCATTACATAAAAAAACTCATGAATAAATAAAAATCTCATTAAAATGCGCACTTATATTACTCATACAATATCCCTACAAGTCGTACTTATTACGGCAAGCCGTGATTACCTTCGTGGTAATCAAAGTTTTCCGTCCATAATAAATGTAAAATTACATGTTGATTATCAGTCGTGGAAACTCGGCTTAAAAGACTAGCCATATACAAACCGCAAGTTATCGTCGCTTTTAAAAAAAAAGGAAGTAGTAATCGTTACAAATCGTATCAAAGTAGCTGTTGCACGTTCTCTTTTCAAAATTACATTCAAGATGGCGGACGTAATCACGTTTTTAAAATTCGAAACTCAATAAATTACTATTTAAACGGCGCGCCGCTATTGGTCGAGCACGCTGTAATGGCCGATGTTTTCCGTAATAGATCGATTTGCATTAAATGGTCCGTGAGATGAGATCATGTTGCTTGTAAGTAACTATATTGTTTTTAATGTGGTATCAATATCGGTAAATTATTATCAAGATAATTCATACCTCCACTATGGGTTGTTCAAGTTATTTTACAACAACCACGATCGCCCATTAATTGACTCATAATAATTATTACCAGAAAGGACACAGTACTTCTATCATGCCACGTTTTTGTTAAAAGTGTCACATCACAAGCGAGAAAATGAACGATTCCTATTGGTTGTTTTCATAGGTCACCGACTTTTGACATTTAAGAATTCTATAATTTTGACAATTGAGATGCTTAGTACAGTGACAATTCATTTTAGTAGGAACCTTATCGTTGACGAGACAGAAAAATACATTAAAATAAAATCTATTACAAATTTCTATTGCAAAAAAACAAAAGCAATTTGTATAAAAATTTATGACGTTTTTCAATGTTTCCGCATTTTAATGCTCACATTTATTTTATCTAAAAGTTTATTACCTATAAATATTTATGTAATCTTTATAGCGCAATGCTTTCATAGCTTTTAATTTTAAATTTGAATAATATAAAATATTATGTTCCTTTTTATGTCAATTAAACATTTTGTTGATTTATTAAAAAAAGTTGATTATTTTAATGTTTAAAAAAGAATGAGAATTAAACGACGCGCTCTCATTGGTGGGCCGCAAAGGTAATGGCCGCTTCACGAGACCGCTAAATAATGTAGCAATTGTTAGGAAGTACGTACTTCTTTGCGACTGAATCAGAATCAGCATCAGAATATATTATATTAATGTTAACCAAGACAGTACATACGAATTGTAAAAAAATCACATAACACTAAACTACAACTTTACCAGCCGTTTGGAATGCGGTTTCTATGGAGAAATATTGGCCAGTTTTTGTGTAGTACTATTGTTATGGTTATGAGTATTTAAAATCAATGTATGATCGGCTAGACAGGCGTGAGTAGCTGATTAAAAACAAACTAACCCTAAGTATATTATATAATAGTGTCACATTGTTTTCCAATAAATGTTGTTGTTTCTCTTTCTATCTCGTTACAGGCGTGATGGTGTTTGTGTCCCTCAAATGCCTCGGCCCTATCGTGCGTGAAAACTATATAAAAACGATTAGCAACACAGTAAAACACGGTGTGCCCGCGTCACCCTCCATCACGGTGGAAAAGGGTGCGGTAATAAGATTTCCCGCTCGTAATCTGGTTAGAGCCAGTATGATTCATGTGTTCCGTGTATAGCGGCCGCGGTATGGTTACTATAACTAGGTATGGTCGAAACAGGGACTGTTTTTCGTAGATAAAGTGGGTACTTTCTTTTATAATATTTATTTTTCCATAAGCATAACCAACCGCCCAATCCGCACTTGGCCACCGTGGTGGACTATGGCCTAATCCCCCTCGCATTGAGGGGAGGCCCGTGCCCAGCAGTGGGACATTAAAAACGGCAGGAATTATTATATAAGCATAATTACAAATTGTTTGTGTTGCGTTCCCAAAGTAAGCGTAAGCTTGTATCTTGGGAACCTAGTTACGACGTAATATAGGAGACTTACAGAAGTTTTAAGTAACTTATAAACCGAAACTTAAATCCAAAAAAAATAAAATAAAATTTAGTTGAATGAGGTGGACAATGCGACAATGTTAAGTCTTAAAATGAAATAAAAATAAAATAAATTCAATAAATCTAACAATAAAACAAAATAAACAAGGTGAAAATCTAATTTTGTGTGAGTGCGTGTATGTGAGTTTCTGTTTAGTGTGTGGATGTGTGTTTGTGTGTGAGTGTGTGAGTGTGTAGATGTGTATGTGTGTGTCTATTGGGCACTTAAGATAGGTAAGGTACCTACAGACTGGCCAAGGTACTTTTAGGTCCACTTGACGATGTTTTAGTTAGTTTTGAAGATATAACTGATAACAATATCGCTAGACGAACACACCAACTATACGGTCCCACATTAAGCAACGCTTGTATTATGGGTACCGTGCAACGGACTGGGAGCGACCCCAGTATATAATACTTATGTAGATATTAAACATTCATGACACAGATACAAACATTCGTGCTCATTACACAAAGTTGGTCCCTTTATACTTATATATTTAAATTATTTATGTTACATTTAGGTAACCGAAAGGTTAACCAAGATTTTTGAGTCTAAACATTCCCAAAGTGACACCGCATCGGCAAAATGAATGACAATAGTGCACCTTGCCTTGCAAAAGATACGAGCGAGATTCGTAAAAAAACCTCTAATTACTTTGCTGTAAAGAATCATAGCTGCAGCGATAAAACATAATGAGCCCTTAATTTTTAAAGCAAAAGTCTAATTACGTGAATGATAATCTCCGAGAAAAATTAAAAAACAAATTAACATTGAAGGGTTTAACCGGCTGGCAACCCTTTATGATATTATCCCTGCGGGCAACCCTTCCGCCCTCAGTGTTGCGTTCTTCATAGCAATCTCGTTTATTTGTATCACTTTATTTTATCCAAGTACAGTCGTTTGCACAAGTTATGGAAACATTACTAAAACAAATTCAAACGCTACCCAAATAGGCTGATTCCAATTTGAGTTGTGTATAAGTAGGTGTAGCGACAGGGTGCCCAGAACGCTGGCAGCATTGCCACGTTTAATGGCACACAATATACACCCTATATATAATCGCTTACAACTCTATATATTTCTCAGCGAATTCACGACTATAAGTATACCGTCGTATCCTGTTAAACGAAACAAATTCCAGCTCATATTTTCATACGAAATCCGCCCCTAAAGTGCGGGAAGTGAAAAAGTAAGGACGGGAAGACGAATGCTTGACGTCTAATTGGGCTCTGACGTCACCTGGGATTAGAGGCGGGCGCTCCATCACCTCCTACACGCACATTTGTCCGCGCCTGTTAGATTTTGGCCGCTTAAGCCCCTCAACTGTTGTTCAAACTGAGTTCAGAGGTAAGGACATGATATCAACTTTGTACGAAATACATTTAGTATATAGATACTACCCCGAAATAAAATGTGTTATGCAGACTATGAACTTTATCTATGTAAAAATAAAACTGTAATTTAGCCGTGTCGTTTTTGTTTTAAACATAATTGTAGTAGACAATAATTTCTTACTGAATTCGAATGCATCAAAATATGTCTGTCTGTCAGTCGGATTGCCGTTTGCAGTTTTCCCGTGATGTGAAATCCGCACATCACGGGAAAACTACTGGATGGATTTTAATATAACTCTACATAGTCATAGTTGATACTTTCTGATGTGCCTACAGAGGGCATGAGTCAGTTAGGTCACCCATCAGAAGTCCGACCGAGACATCTGCCGCTTTGTCGGGCGTTGTTATCAACTAGTCTATTCTCTCCTGCTTTAAAAGAAAGACAAGTTTCCAAAAGTTTAATCTTTACCTGCCTGTAGAGGAGCAGGCCGATCAGAAAACGCGGCCACACAGTCATTTTTACGACTAATTCTTACCAAAAAAAAAAGTAACCTGGCCAGATTTTTTCGGCATAAATTTTCGCACCGATCGTAAATATCGAGTTCACTGCAACACAGAATCGAGAACTCGATTGCACCGCGCCCCCGACTGACCGTGCACAATACATTTCTCAATTACACCGGGCAGTGGTACGGTACGAATGAAAAAAAATCAACGGACAAAATCTCATACATATTGCACGCAACAAGCGAACACCAATTCCCGCTAGTTACGGTACCAACCGAACGGGAGTAGCCGTGTGTTGACTGACCGCGCAGCCTCGCGAGTGTACCTCAGATCCAAGATCCCTTAGATCCAAGCAATTCATTCACAGATGAAAGCAGCCGTGATAGCCAAGTGGGTAGAACGCTTGCCTCGGCAACGAGGATCGCAGGGCCCCGGCTCGCACCTCTGGGATTTCTGGATTTCATGTGCGAATCTCATTTTCAACCGTGATTAAAACTTGCTAAACGGTGAAGGAAAACATCGCGAGGAAACCTGCATGTCTGAGCGAACCCCTCGAAAAATGTGTGAAGTCCGCCAACCCACACTGGGCCAGCGTGGTAGGCCCGTGCCCAACAGTGGGACATTTAAAGGGCTGGTCTTATTATCATACAAAGTTGATATAAACGGTTAGGTTAGAGGAAAATGACATAGGACGCTCAAGCGAGGTAGTAAAAACGTTTTCCTTGGCTCATGCGAGGCTTGAGGCTACGCGCCTAGTCGGTACACAGCGGGTGGGGTATGACACGGACTCATGGAAAATTCAGCGCTTGAAATGCAATCGGGATACGGGTTGCATTCTCGAACACTGCACCCGTAAAAAGGCCTCGCTTTATGATCCAGCGCTTTAAGTGCTTTTATTGCTGTCGTTTTACGAGTAGAACAAGCCTGTATAAAGTGTGAACTTACCTATATTGTTTTAGTTTCCTGTAAACCTCTGTAAATGGTAGTTACTGGTCAACAACTCACTAAATAAGGCCTAGTAAGAGTATACAATATTATAGCTGTTACTTTACTATGTCTAAGTAGTTTCCTGTTTGTTTTTTTAGGATTATCGATCTTTATGTTATGTCTTTATAAAAATTCGATTAAACAAAATGTAACACTAATGATTCAAATCTACTAATACTTTCGTTGTTATATAAGTCAGTAATCGATTGATTAAAAAGTATTCTTATAGTTTTGTTGATACCCTGAGAGCAGAAAAACAATGTAGTTTTGTATGATAAAAGAGTCTTACTAATTGGGTAAATACATACTTTTATACTTATCATTTTATTATAAGGATATTTTGAATTTTACAAAATATGATATTTTTCTATAGATAGTCTAATCTTGTAGTATTGTGGGTTATTTATTTGTACCCAAAACAATAGTACAGTTTCCGTCTTGTTCATAAGACAAGACTGAAAATAAGCTGTTAGTTTAAACTTATAGAAATTCGACAAGTTAATCGCTTGGCGTCGCGATTGTCCGCTCGCTCATTTAGCTCATTAAAAAATTGTCGGAGCTTGTCAACGACAGCCCACTGGGATTACGCGCCGCCTAATTGTGGATCCTGAGTTTTGTTTTATGACCATTGGCTGTATGATATGAGAGTATTATGAATTAAGGTTCAGTGAATTCAGTTTTTTTTAGATTGTAGAAAATATTATTTTGGGTATTTTATTCAAATGATTTAGAAAGTGGCGTTTGACAGTTAAAGTGACAAAACACAACAACACACAGCAACAACAAGTCAAGATAAGTCTTTGTAGGGACACGCCATTTTCATTTCATCATGTCACATCCATTATTTTATTTATAATGATACGTAGACTAGAAAGTATACGTTATACACTTTGTATGGAGGATTGAAAGTTTTAAACAACATTCGCTAGAGGCGCTGTTCAATTCTCTAAACAAAATGTCTAAATACGTAGACTATAAAGTGTACGGTTAGCTTACGAATAATCTCGCACTTGACGTACCGATGTAAAATGCGGACCTCGTTAAAAATTGCATATCAAACTTTACCTGAGATGTATATAAATGTTTCCTAGATCACGCAATACCCAGAGACTGCGACCTTTTCCCGACCAATTAAAAATATTAAAAGCTATAAAAACGTGTGACATTTTATGCCTTACCCGCAAGCAATATCACTCAACATAAACGGGGAATCTTCTAATCTTTCTCGGGCGAAAAATATAAATTGTAATATAATATTTTATGTAGGTGCCGGTCCACGTCTCCGTGGGGAGGCGCGGGGTGTTCGCGCACATATATTTACACGTTTGAAATATGGCCGACTTTATAGTCTCGCGGGTTATGGATTGGCGATAAAATATGTCAGCTTACAGCTAAGGAAGGTATGCCTAATATCGCCATCGGTGGGGAACATGTAAATTGTTTTAAATGTCCAAGTAAAACATCGAAGTTCAATCGAATCGAAGATCTAAGCAGGCACAACAGTTTGAGCTTTAGTTTGAATGAAATTTGTAGAGTTTAACCTTCAGATTTATAGAGCTATTTCATTCATTTACAATGGTATTAAAAAGCATTAATTTACTGAAAAATGCTTCAAGATTAATCCTTTTTTAATTGGCGGGTAAAAGTGTGTTTGTTTGACTGCTCGTTTTTACTTTGAGTACTTACCTACTTCAATCAAATTTGGCCTAAAACTACCTAGTTTAAAATGCATCTCCGAAATTTATAGAAGTTTCGAATGACGTCACAAAACACTTCCCTTCACAAAAATACTTTGATTGAGTAAATGTGACATTCATAAGGATACTAACTTCTCTTTGTGCTGTTTTACTGACAAGAAAGTATAGAGTATACCGGAAACTACAGTTATCCTGGTCTACTTACTAAGTTAACATTAAGATCTAGGTTTAAAGTAGGGATTAAAATAAGATTTATATCGGGAGTCCGTCAAGAAAATGTGTTCATGACGTTTTATCTTTGATTCATAATAATTTTAATAATCCTTCCCAAATATAATTGATTTCAATTTCCTCATTGACACCGATGCTAAAACGCATCCACCCTATTATACCCGACCTACCCAATAGGGTAGATGGGGCGTTATTTCACACATGCAAAATTATATAGGGCATTACCCCAGAACGTATCATCGCATATTGGCTCACGTCAAATTTTCATAACGGCATAGATACCCGCGCCTCCCCGCGGGAAATGCGGGCGTAAAGGCTTTCGAGGGGAGGGCCGGGCAATATTTGACGTGTATTTTAGTGTATCGATGATTTTGCGGCAGGTTTGAAGGGTGCGATGTTGGCTGGTGCTATAGAGTCTGTTGATATTAAAGCTAGTACTTCGTTTTTTTTATGTTCCTAATTAAAAAAAATAAAGCAGTAAACTGTAGAGACGATGACGCCAGGAGTGGGAGTAGCTACTGTTAGAGTTTAGAACAATATTTGACAACAACTGCTTACTCTATGTTACATTGTAAACGTTAGGGAAGAACTTTATCATCATACAATAACATCATAGAGAAACATTTGAATGTCATGGCTTCCTTGTTTATGTGGCTGATGTTTGAACACGCCATTTTCATAATATCCTTATGTCACATCCATTTTTTAATTAATAATGTGTATTTAGTGAATGTGTTATTGTTATTAATTACTTGACATTGGCATAATATCAGGGTGAGGCCATATTCATATCCATTTATTTCATAGCATTCATTTCGTAAAGAAATAAGAAGAAGAAACTTACGTCAAGTCAATATGGACGTATCTACATCAAAATAATGTTATACGAATTAAAATCATAACAAAACCTTAAAAACAACACTTTATTTCCACTTAACCTAATTCGCAATCGAAAAATTAAGTAATAAACTATAAAATAAATATTGAACCCACTCACAACATCGCTAGAGTTCACTTATCTCTAACTTTTATTGCATTTTTATGTCTAAAATAAGGTGATACTGTCTTTACGTCTTCGCTAACTGTATATAAACACTTAAAATGCTATAAGAAATTGTTTTATAGTCACAAATAAGGGTGCTTAACTGTAAAACAAACTCAGAATTGTAAAGAGTTGTTTATAATCAGGCTGTTAAGTCACTGACGGGCGGTAGCCAAACGGTTGCAGAGTAGGAGGTCTACTAAATACTGTAGGTACGTACTTGTTTTGGTGGAAAAAACACATTTTAGATCAAATGGTTTAGAAAATAGAGTGCATGATCTGTTGGGGATTGTAGTCCGTCTATAATTTTGAAATTGGTATCATAATGATCCTGACTAGGCGATATATAAGGTGTAACAAAAATAGTGTAAAATATTTGACCGGGCGAACAGACGACAGATATTTGACCAGGCTCTTCGTATGGTCTTCGGAATGCCTATAAAGATTGTTATAATATAAGCAGGTACAATGAATACGTAATTTAAATCATGGGAAGTCACAACTCAAGATGAAAGAGATACAACACCAGACTCTAATATAAACGTTCTGTTGATTGTTTAATAAAATAATGATTACCTGAGTGGCAATCATATTGATGGTTTGAGAACTCGTTGCTATGATATACTCAGTTGATTATATAAAATAATGGAATTGATGTGATATAATTCATGCCGTCGGCGAATGGCAAATTGAAGGAATTTAAAAAGTCAATTGGAGAAATCTGCTGTTCCGGGGATTAAGCCCTATCAATACACAAACTCACAACTGTACCTCTTTATAATAAGTATTATAAAAAGTTGAAGTCGTAAGTTGTAATTTAAAGTTGTAAGATAAATTTATAAACGCATCTAAAGCGTCTGAATAACCAAGTTATAGGTACTCTCAGCGTATCGACTGATTAATAATTTACAGCGAGCATCAGATAAGCTGATAACGAATGTATCGTCGATAATAAGCTCTGGTGGGTTATTTAAAATCATTCGGAATCGACATCGGAAACGGATTTGAAACTTTCCGATGTTGATGTCGCTCCCGACGAGCTTCCTGACGGAAACATTTTGAAAAAAAAAAAATTGTATTGTCATCAATATACATCGAAGATGAAGAGAAGAAGAATCATATTTGGAAATTTTAATAGCGATTGCGGTAATCCAGTTCGGAAGTTTTCGATTCCGTTTCCGATATCGATATCGAATGGTTTAAAATAGCCCCGCTGAATGCAGTTAGTGGATTGATATAACTAGTAATTTGATAAGTACAAGTCGTGTCATGAGCTTGTAAAGCTGGTATCCAGCCAAACTTGTTTACGTCTGATTATCCGCGGCATATATAAAAGCACCTAAAAGTGGTCAATCTGAAAAAAAAAACGCTTAGATAAGGACTTAAATTATGTAAAATATGCTATCTGGCAACACAGAATGCGGCCAATACACCTGCCTTGAACCTGAGCTTTTGCCCTAAGTGGGGGGGGGGGGGGGGGTTATGAATAGATGCTCCGAGCCATGGCTCAAGGGTAAAACGTCACGGTAGGTATGTACTAAGTGCTATGGGAGACGGGCATTGTAGAGCCAATACTTTTCAGATCACCCGTAGGTATTGTGTTGCATATAGCCACTCAAACTGCACTACGTGTTCTTATAGCACTCTTATACAGTCTTAGCTACGAATAATGGTATACTTGTGATCGCTATGCGTTTACTTGTGGCTTGATCACAGACTAAGATGTGTGTCATTCATTGGGGGAGGTCCAGCTGGCCTCCAATAATTATCTCAAATTCTATTTACTTAAATAAAAAGCGTTTACCCTTCACTTCAAAAAATAACTCACGATCCATAATAGGCAAAATAGTAGATAATACTTAAAAAAACTCGCCATGTAAAACTGTGCGGTTAAATAATGACTTGGAGGCGGAAATAGCGGAGACTATTACAGAGACAAGGCTCATTACAGGCCATATTACACTGTCTATTGATTTCGCAAAGCGATCGATCGTTTTTGTTAGTATAACTGACTCGCCTTTCTAAACGGTGGAGCGGAAAAAGCGCGGCAAACATTTGTGGTAATATTTTTTTTTTCTATGAAAATTGCGGCACCTGCCTGTGGGGTATCTCGCCAGTATCAAATAGAAATGACCTGAGACAATTTCGATGATTCGGGCACCATCAAGCCTAAACCTGAAACCTCCCCAATTTACCTATTAGTAGGTACTTATAGTTGAGGCTGCTTCACTGCACTGACCGGAATTCTTGGCGGAACTTGAAACGCCAAGTTTCACCATTTAATTTTGGAATACAAAATTGAAAATTGAGAATGCAAGTACCTACACTCGTTCAAGTTTATAATCACAGGATGTCTTCGCGGACAATGTGTATTTTTTGTTCATAAATTACGCGTGAGTGCTTAGTACATACTATTTAGGTTCATAAATTTCCCGAGAGCCTGCTCTCGCGCCACGCGAGCGAGGGATCTCCAGTAAATTCTTATTCCCTGGTATTACCCTACATTTGAATAAAAATATTAAATTTTAAATATCAAGTTTTATTTTCTAATGAAGTAAGTAGGTACTAGAATTACTCTTAGTTCGGTAATGTCAGGAGAAGAAATAAAAAATAAATATACGTACTTAATAACATGTCAATATACATAGACATCCCTAATACCCTATTATAGGTGACAATCATTTCTTATTACTTAGTATAAAAATTTGAAAATCAATTTATATTTCATCCAGTGTTACAAACAGCCGTCGCCCGGCGCGCAAAGCGGCACAACCGCAAATCGGCGGAAACTGTGACGCTGAGATGACACGCTTCGAATCGCGCATTTACAAAACTAATATACATATAAAGTATCATTACGGGCCCTTTATAAGTTGAGTACCTAAAGACATTTAATCTTTTGTTCGTTATAAGCAATGCTTGTGTTGTGAGTCAGAAGTTTTTGTTAAGGTTTTGTCACCATGTCTTTTAGTCAACAATCAATAAAGATTAGTTCCCTTACTCATAAAAAATTAGAAATGTTTTCTAAACAGAAAAAGTGTCTTGTTTGTTTTTTTTGTTTTCTCAAATTAGGCCCATGCGTGACGGTCGGATAGTGAATTTGAGCCTATTATCAATAATATTATTCAGGGGGTGTCTTGAATATTCTTGTTTACATAGCCTTCAAAGAAGTGACCGCTATTAAATCAGATAAAGTGTAAAATATGGAATTTATTTGCCACTTAAATTTAAATTTGTGTAATAAAAATAAGAGTTTGTCGTAGCCAGGTCTACATGTAATATTAATGCTTTTAAAATTATATTAAATCAAAGTTTTAAGTCTACATTTTAATCTCTCTACATGTATTTTGTTGCGAAATCGAAATGGCAACTATAAAAGAATAAAGATAAAAAACAAATGCAATAAAATTTTGCTATTTACTTATTTATGTATTACCAAGTGACTATAACATTAAAGAAACACTAAAAACCGCAAATTGAATTAAAATGTTAGTTGATTTTTATTACAGTTAAAAGTATTCACTGTAAAGTTATTATTTAATCACAGTTTATGTTAATCCTATTTTAATTGCCCCATATAAACATTTTACGAACGTAACGAGAAAAGTGTTTTAGGATTTTAAAAAGCTATAAAAAAGTTTAATCGGGCAACAGAACTACTTATGCGGCGCCAAACATTTTTTGTCACGACTTAAGTATTTCCGACACACGTACGGGAACTTGGGTTCGTTTCGAGGGCCTATTGTCTCAATTACAGTGGGGACAACCACTTCCTCTTTGCCGGTGGTCGCAAAAAATATTGACGCGTGGGCATTTGGGACACCTATTTTGTTTGAATTCAAAGTGTTCAAATTGTAACAGATTAAAAAAAGTTTGACAGATTGGTTTGCATATCAGAAACAGAATATTTTTTATTCATATTCAAGTACAGTACTTATGAATCGTCAAAAAAGTTACAAAATGCTAAGCTACTACTTTACAACCCGTTCGGAATGTCGTTTCTATGGAGAAGAACGGGCACGAAACTCCATGGTTGCTGTTTTTAAAAAGATCTTTTACATTTTTGAACAGTACATTATTATAGGTAGGTATGTGAGAACAATGTAGGAACGGCTAGGCAGATTTTAGCAGCTGATCAAAAAAAAGTTCTAACTATAAGTACATATTTACGAGTTAATTGCTACATGGCTCCCACTTTAACAAATTGCTTCTGTAAATGAAAATAAGAAGGAAGAGGAGAAAAACAAAATCTTAATAATCTGCTCGAACCAGGTCATTTATATTCCTGTATAATACATTTGTTCATAAAGTTTGTAGAGCAATTGGTATATAGTTTTGGCAGCATCATTTATCATATCTAAACTATAAGATATCATGTAAATAAAGTACTTAGGTACACGTTATTACAATAGCTGACAAATGTCAAAAAGTCAAAGAACTATAATATGGATAGGTAACATAAACAATCTTTGTAACAAGTGTCGTTGAAAATATCAATTCTACGAAAGCAATCACACATCGGAACCCTCAAATACACAAACATTACATCCAATTGACAGTTATTAGCCCTAAATTCTTGTTCGTGGACCAATTATCCTTCGAGATTGACCAGAAAAAATGCTTGTCTCCGTGTTGTCCGGCGGGTCGGCGCGACAAATTACACGGCGAGGCGCCGCCAATCTCGCCTCGACGGAAGGGCGAGAAAAAAAAACAAATAGTTCCCTAGGTGTGTGTCATCGTTTCGCACGCGAGATCGATCGACTCGGAAGGATGCTGCCACGGGATCGTTATATTTTTTTTTTACGATTGTTGTCTGTATAATTTGCTGTTTGTTGACTTAACCTATCTGTTACTGTTAACTACTTAAACCTGTTTTCAAGTGACACAATTGTTGCACAATTCATTATTATAAACTTCGAGTTTTGGTATCCGTACGTTTTGTATGGAGAATTGAAATTTTTATATACCACCCGTTGGAGGCGCTGTTCAATTCTCCATACAAAGTGTCTAAATACGTAGACTAGAAAGTAAACGGTTAGCTTACAAATAACCTCGCACTTGAAGTAGTGAATATAGAGTGCAGTTAATGTATCTTCGTAATAAGTTGTTATTTTATCTGATCATCCGTTTGGTATTATTAGATATCAAAGTAATTTATGTAAACATACAATTACTAATTCATTATCATTATAATCACTTGAGTTTAAAAAAAAATAGGCTTGCATCAATATGTATATAGAGTTCTATAACGATTTGAAAAGTGTTTCTACATCAATTCCATTTTATAGTTTCTTTTTTTTTTCAAATTATTATTTATAAAAAAATACAATTAAAGTTTAACTGAATAAGAAAATAATAAAATAGTATGACAAGAAACTGATAAAAAAGACCTTGTCGGCGTGGAATGGTAACAAGAATATAGATCCTTAAAAAAATCATCAAAAATTACGGATAATATATTATGAAGTCAAGCTTACCGTTCAATCTATCCTTAACAATTTGATGAGCAAACGCCGCTGCCGCCGCCTGCCTCATGGGGTCCATCGTGACTCCCCACGCGCCCAAAGCGCCCAAAGCCCTATGGGCAGGCACTCTGACCACGCCCGGGCTACTCGAGAACCCATATCCAGCCCCTATACCCAACCCTGGTCTTAAAAGCAACCCAGAATTTGAATAAAGTCCCGGAGAATGTGAAAAATTTAAAGGTAAACCAGTATTGTCTTTGCCTTCATCTTTAGCACTCTCAGATTCAGTGTCTTGATCACTACGCTCATCACTCTCCCCGGAATTGCGACGTTTGTCTATATTCTCAAACTGTTTCCCTAACAGCCGGGATATGCTGAAGGGCAGGCTTACTCTGGGCTGCGTGTTAGTCATGTGTTCGTTCGGTGAATCTCGATATCTGTCATGATAGCTGTGTTCAGAGTCTCGGTCATCTGACACGATGCTTCTATCGCATTGGCCTGATAACCTGCTGTCAGAGTCCACATTGATCTCCTCCTGGTCATCATCAGAATGCCCAGACGACATGTTTGATGGATTCAACTTCTTATTTCTCACTAACACTAAAATATTATCTTCACCGGTACGTTAAGCCGCATTCCATTTTGCAATACCACTAATGTCAAAAGATTCGAATTTCGAATTGAATAAAGTCGTGATCCTTATTTGAAAGGTCCGTTGGCGCGCTTCGCTCGACCGCACGCGACCGTATCGACACACAGTGTATCCAAAACGGGCCAATCAGCGGTGCCCCCACCGCTTTTCGAAACGCGATAGTTTGACCGCACAAACGCCTCAACTATGCCCGTTGAGTGGAACAGTTTCCAACAAAAGCTTAATACGATTTCCAAACATAAAAACTCGTTTGGACTCACTAACTTAAACGGAACGATTCGCTCCATCCCTCTCGCGGATCGTCTCGCTTCAATTCAGTCCCCCCACTACACCATTAACGATAAAATTTCGAACGTTGGTGTACGAGATTAGGGTCCAAGTTTCATAGGCAAGCGACAGCCTTTGTTACATTTTTAAAAGCCTTGTTACAAGGTAAATACCATCAAGAATGGCTAGCTGAACAGAGACAGCGTGAATTTGCGTCTATTCATTCACATAAGTTAGAGCAAGACAGCTATAGTTCTGTCAGAGGGCGTGCCCCTTGTCTTGTAACGTGCCGTTTAAATCCAGTTATGGCCTGACAAATGGTGTACATATTAAGGGGGGGCAATGTTAGGAAACTATTTTTGAATCTTTTAAGACAGTTAAATTATTTACGTTCAGCGGTCTACCGACCTATAGACAATGCACTTTATAATAAAATAGATCCCAAGTTTCATGTTACGGCCATAGATAAGTAGGGATAATGTATTGCTGAAGATAGCTGGTTTATAGTATTGTATCCGACATTCAGAGTGGCAAAGGGTGTTAGATTATGGGTTTGTGCGATACCGTTATGGTTATCCCTTGTTGCAATTGTTGATAACGATTCAATAGATACTTAACTTTAGGTGTTATACGTAATTTGAATTTAGAATTACTTTTATAATCACAAAAGTGTATTATTAAAGTAAGTTTATAAATTTGATAATTTGAAGTTGTGTTGTTTTGTCTCTGGGGTAACGTGGGCAAATTAAAACTAAGTTTTTAAATAAATAAATAACCTATTTTCTGCAACTTCTAATCAACTTGTTTGGTTTATAATTGGAAAAGCTGACAAGCCGAGGGTCAGTGGTGGGTTCCTTTTCCCCTATTTGTTTAACAATGGATCGTCACCAAATTTCGCCTAGTCCTATGAATTATTATAAAATCCTACGATTCTTTAGTCGACTCGGACCACTAGGACCACTATTATCTAACCCTTTCCTCTTGAACTGCGGTCCCAGTAACCAATATTTTACTTAACTGAGGGAAAAATATTTGTCCGAGTCGACTAATAAGTCGACAAAGTTTTTGTTTTCACGTTATACCATATTATGAATAAGCCTAATTAGTCAAAAAAATGTGCTTATTAAAAGGTGTAACCCAATCGATTCAACTACATTTTAGTTCGTCCTCTGAAAAGGTAATGAAACTTCCCCCCCCCCCCCCCCCCCCCTTGAGATTATCTTAGTGTAACGATTAAAACTAAATACTTCTTCTTTTTTATAGGTTGGAAATAGACTACAAAATATGTAGTATATCTTCAGCGTCGTTTTAAATATAATGAAGAAGAAGAATATGATGAAGACGGAATTAATCCCAATTTTACTGATAGGGGGTAGCCCTATCTGTAAAATTGTGGACATCTTGGGAGAACTAGAAAAGTCAAGTTATACTATTTTATGAAATAAAAAAGAAAAATATAAATTGTCTTCACTCGTGCACGAACACAATGGTTAATATCCAACGAGCTATTATAATATCCCACTAATATTACAAATGATATATCAAAGAAATAATTTTTTTGGAAATTAAAAACAAATTGACAATTTCACCGTTCAACTACCCGCCAAAAGTCCTCATAAATACTTACATAGGTAAGTGTTTTTTTTCAGGAATGCATTTCTTGATTTGCCTTGGTTTCACCAGGTGGCGTTACTATACATTTATAACGTATTATATTATTTTTAAATAGTTTCGATGGAGGAATGAAGAAATAATAAAAAAAAATGTAGTTAAATTAATAATTTTATCCTAGTAAAATATAAAATATACATTATTGTGAGGCCAAGTTATTACTGCCATCTAGTAGCGAGTAGCGAAGTTAAACAAAATCATGATCGTAGGTACACACTTTTAAGATAGATGGCACTACGTCTAATTATAATTGATGTTGGTGTGTGGTTTTTATTCATTACTGGAAGCATAATTAATTACAGTTTCATAGTTATTACAAACTTAATATATATTTTTAAATAATATAATATCGCCAAATGGGACTAAGAGCGAACTCAGTTTATACTAATTGTATAGATATTAAACATCCATGACTCGGTACAAACATTTGTGCTCATCACACAAATGTTGTCCCTACCAGGAATCGAACCCGGGACGCTCAGCACAGAAGGCAGGCACTTCGCTAATCAGGCCGTCGCAATTAAAAAAGGTCGTAAGTACCTACCCTGACTATTCGGATCTCGCTCTTTAAATTTTAATTTTAGTTTTGTCTTTTTATTCATGTTGTTTAGATGTTATCTTACTTTCACATAAAGTACCTTCGTACCTATTCACAAAGTCACTCGGCCGTGAGATTGAAAAGTCATATTAATTTTTACATACCTACGCAATCCATTCGTGTAAATCGTGTTCCAAGTTTACTTAGGTAAATTATGATTATGTATTGTTAAAAAATATGTTATAACTTAGGTTAATAATGAATTTTATAATTATTCATTTATGTGTTTACGTTGTGATGACAATAGCTGGTAAGTTCTATTTATAGTAAGTACCTGGGTACCTAGGTAAATTTATAAAACTAGCTAGTTGTAGGGACCTATACCTATTATAATAATTGGTCTTATATTTATTGGTTAACTAAGTACCTTACTTAATAATCCTGTTTTGCTGTGATAACATTGAGATGAAATTAAACAATCAATCGAATTCATAGAACTACAAATTAAAATTACAAATAAAAATACTTGCTAAGAAACTTATTTCCCTTTCTAAGTAACTACCTGCCTAGGTTTGTACTATTACTTGCGTATGAGTAGTTTTTTTTTTTAAATTTAGTAAATATGATTATTTATACATATCAAAAATGTATTATTTAATGCTTTTGTCAGAAGTACAACAAAAAGCAGAAGAGTCAAATGGAACGCGGCATTTAGGACAGACTAGAAGAATACTCAATGGTCGTGATATTCACGATACGAGGCCCTACATGGTAAGTACCATCATCATAGACCTCTGCTGGGTAGGTATACGCCTCTCCTCTTCCATGTTCCAGTCCTGTGGTACTCTAGTCCAGCCTGCCGCCAACCACAACCAGCGACCTTCTTGACCTGGGGGCTTACCATGAACTATTAATGCGACTCAAATCAGGACCTCGTTTGATCTACAGTGCTAATTTGTACTAACGGACTTGATTCAGGTGATATGTGTTGCATGAATAGGTTTGGAAGCAAGAATTTCATAGCCTTCTAGATTTTCCGAGCTTTTATCGAAATCTTGGGAGAAACAAGGTGTTTTCGATTTGTGCTCATTGAGTTGACACTGATCAGTTTTAACCATAAGTTACATAGGTTTGAATATCAAATTCTCGCTTGGTAAATATCTGGATCGTCAGACATTTCTAAAATCATCAGAGGCGGACTCTTAATAAGTGGGTACTTGTTCTTTTCAGGTGTACTTAAGACCAGCCACGAACGCGGTCCCCAAAGCGGCAGAAACGAACTGGCTGTGTGGGGGAGCCATCATTCACGAGCGTTATATCCTGACCTCCGCCGCTTGTATTGAAGACGTCAAACAGTTCTATGTGGTCTCGGGAACGCATAGGTGATAACAAGGCCCTCCGTAGCTTATCTGGCGCAGAGGTGCAAACAGCTCAGGCGCCCCTTTACCGCCATATCAGAACCCCCTTATGCTTCAGCGTTCTCTGCCCCCATCGCAGTAGACATGACTCAGGGTGATAAGCCGTGCACTCATCAATCGAGAAGTCTCGTGAGGCTGTACTACCTTGCTCAGTTAGGACTTGGCTCGACTCGGATCCAAACTGAGGCGGGCTCGTGAGGCTGTGCGGGAGGTGAAAGCTTATCTTATATTGATTAGAAGGTTTTTAAATCAAAACATCTTTTGGCCTGTTAATGATAATAGGATAGGATTCCCCTCTGGACCCTATATTGGGAATCCTAATTATCCTCAGTAATGTCTAGTGTGTTTTCGTCAATTTACAATGGTCTTACAAAGCATTTTTGTTTCTGAAAAATAGCTATTGGTAATTTTGGGATGAAAGTTTTTCTGTTACATTCGGTCCCAGTACTATAAGTGCCATGTTATGGTTAATTCATACTTCTTACCTCAAGATGGGTCCCAGCCTCTGAAAGAAGTGACGACTGCATAAATCACGGCAGCAAAAAGGCTATTTGGAAGTGCGTTCCTAAATGTAAGTTACATTCTCATAACTAAACTAAGTATGTGTTTAATCTGTAAACAAAATGTACTTCAGAAAAAAATATTTGTTGGCATATTAGTTTATTTCCTCGTGTGGTGTCTGGTTAATAATAGCACCACTGGTACATTTCCTTTGGGTTGTGTGAAGGGCACACCATACTAGAGGATGGACGGCAAGGGTAACAATAACAACATCGCCAGACGAACACACCAACGATACGGTCCCACACTAAGCAACGCTTGTATTATGGGTACCGCACAATGGACTGAGGGCGAACTCAATATATAATAATTCAATACATATTAAACATCCATGGCTCGGGTACAAACATTCGTGCTCATTACACAAAGCTGGTGTCCCTACCAGGACTACCGTACGAGGGTATCTGACATATGTTATCATTACACACTCAAGACTTAACTATCCTTAACCCTACCTTCAAATCAACCAGCTTACTTCTATGACGGTGACGACTTCGACAACATCCGCTGGATGGTGGGAGACATAGCGGTGGTGAAGGTCGAGGATAATTTCAACTTCGAGAAGCGCGTGAGAGGATGCGACTTCATTCCCAAGAAGATAGGGTTCAACAACCAGAGCATTGAGTTCGAGAAGGCTGGGACCACAGCCTCCGTTGCTGGCTGGGGATCCAATGAAAAGTTTAGCGATGTAAGTGTAATCACTACTAGGTACTTATACATTTTACACTGCTAATAATGAAGTAAAGTTAGTATTAGCGAAGACAATTCATCATCATCATCATCATAAATGTCATTATTTATTGATTTATTATATTATTAAATCCAATACCAAGCGTACCATTGCATAACCTTAAGACACTGTGAGCACTTTCTGAGTAGATCGGACCGCAAACAACAATTAAATATGAGGGTACCCCGTCTCAAACTATGACATCAGGACGTCAACCACCTCAGTCCTCCCGTGACCATGGTTGCTGTAAAGCAGCCGAAACGTCGGGAACGTAAAAAAGTATAATAAACGCGGAAAAATCCGTAAAATTAGTTTTATATCAATGTCATAATTTCTTTATCCAACCGTAGGAGATGGCAAGATCAACAATAAACTCCCCAATATTAAAAGAGGCAGACGTAGCTGTGATTTCCACTAGGAACTGTAAGAAGCGGTGGGACCCGCGGTACCACTTCGTGATTGATGGCCATATGATCTGCACCAAGGATAGCACTGAGGATGAAGCTATGAGCGCCGCTTGCTTGGTTCGTACCTGGCATTTTAATAACTATCCACTAAGCCTGTAGGTGTGCCAAACGAAGGCAGATCTGCATTGTTTGAGTGTTAAGCTGAAGGTCCTTGTCTCGTCCTAACCTCGCTCGAGGTTATTTACTTTGTGTTGGGACTACTGCTGTAAATTAATTTCATAATAGTTATATCGTTAGACGAACATACATTGTACGGTCTCAAATTAAGAAACGCTTGTATTATGAGTACCGTACAATGGACTGGGGGCGATCGCAGTATATAATACTTATATAGATACTAAACATCCATAACTCGGTCATAAAAAATTGTGCTCATCACATAAAGTTTGACCCTACCATTATTCTAACTCAGGACCCTCAACACAGAGTAATTTAATAACAGTTACTTTAAACATTTTGTTGCATCAATGTGCCATAAAGATTACCAGACCATAAAGCAAAATAACTTAATGGAATGAATGAATAATTTAAGAAGACTTAAATTATATACAAGGATATGGTTAAATATTTCTTCCATTTATAATTATTGTACAGGATGACGTAAACTGCAAAGAGCTGAACTACTCTGAAGAGGACGACGGTGACGAAACTATAGTTAGGAGAGTATTGGATCCAGCTAAGTTAATAGTCCATGGTGCAGGCCATATGGATGGGAGGAGGACTAAGTTGACGGCGGGTGGGTTTTGTGAGGTTGGTAGAGAATTTATATACAGTCAAATTAAATAAGTAGGTAGATAGCACAATATTTTGTCCTCTATCTATCAGTCTACTGCTGTACATAGATCTTCCTCAGACACCTCCACACACTACAACTTGAGGCAAATATTGACATCTGCTTTGTGCTGGATTCCAGGACCTTTTTATTGCAACGGCTGCCTGTTCTGCGAGGTATAATCCTACTGTTACATTTTCCACAATTCATTAAGCCGTGGACTTCTTCAATCTCCTCAGAACGACCACGGGGGTCCTTTAGTGTACGGCCAAGGCAAGAGCGCTATGGTGGTCGGCGTGATGTCCGCATGTCAGACCCGAGACGTGACGCAAATGTGCTACGGGCCCTTCCTCTTCACAAGTGTGTACAGGAATAGGGACCTTATTAATTGTGCTATTAATAAGGATATCGGGTGAGTCATTAGGCATTAGGCATTATCTTAGGGCAAAGGTTGACTAGTTTGACTAGAGGAGACTCGAACGGTTATGTAGGGCTTCTGGACGCGTCCAGAGTACCCACTAAAACCCAGCGGTCTGCACTAACCGCGACTTGTTAAGACCTTAACGCAGGGGTTCCCAAACTTATTTTGTCTACTACCCACTTTGAGAATGAATGATTTTTTAGCGCCCCCATTTTTTCACCTACTTAAAAACCACTATAACTTCAAATTAAATTAATTATTGTAAGCCTCTACACAACGCCCCCATTTTTTTTCTGGGTCTCCCGCCCCCCTTTAGGCCTGCAGCGCCCACAAGGCACAAGGGCCACAAGGCACAAGGGGGCGTTATCGCCCACTTTGGGAAAAGCTGCCTTAACCCAACGACTCATGTGCGCTGATGCAGTTGACCGCAGTAGGCATCCAATCCGCTAGAATAATAACTTATTCGGCGAAATCTCGACGGGAACCGCAGAGTCAATTTGATCCTGCCCGCGTTGGGCGTATAAATTGCGATTAGCGATTTCGATTCAAAACCCAGAAAATCCTTGGGAAACCCCTTCATAAGGGAAAGTTACGTTATTAAGCCAGTCGTTCGATGAGTAAGCAACATTTTAGGGAATCCCGATTAATGGTGTACCTCTTGAAGGACTGTAGCTCATTGAACACTTGTCCCTACGGGCCCTGCTTTTACACTTGTCACTTGTGTATTGTTCTCGTGTAAACCGAGCTTTATCTATACCGCTACTTTTTATGACTTCATGGCTGCAAATTTTCATTAAAATACCTTTTCATTTGTTTTCAGAATGGCGTAAGTAGTTCAAATATATTTTTACTGGGTTGTCGATGGCATGAAAGTATTGAATCCGACTAATACCTACTAGGTTCCTAACTAGTTAGTTTCTATTCTCAACACCATCACGTCTGTACCTAATCCCGAAAGGTTAGACGCAGTGCACTACAACCACATTTTACCGATAGTGTTTGGTCCCAACGCACACTCCCCCTAGTGCGGCTTAGCGAGCTTCACACGTCTTTCACAGTAGGTGTCGCGTAAGTTCCCTTCCAATGTTTCTCTTCACCGTACAGAAACTGATAATTGAGTACCCATTGAGAACCTAAATTATCTTAATCATTAGAAATAAGATATTTCTATCATTATCAGAAATCGATTTGGGTAACTTATTTCATAATTTATAGACGCACGTGCAGAAGATTGCTGAAATCAACTAAGACTCAAATGTCGGAAACTAAATTCAATTGGACTAATCATCCGGATGGGTAATATTTTGTTTTATATAGTACCTACTTATATAGTGGCCCTGCTTTCTGTACCGAGGTTCGAATCCCCGAAGACGCAAACTTCATGTGATAAGCACGAATATTTGTACCCGATACATGGATATGGAATAGCTAATAAGTAATATATTGATTTCTTATATTTACGCGAATACTACAATTTGAAATGAAACAAATTTTATCGCGTTTATATTATTTTTTTACGTTCCCGACTGCCCGGCCGCTTTACAGCAACCATGTTCACGGGAGGACTGAGGTGGTTGACGACCTTGTGTCATAAGTTAAAGTTGGGTACCCTCATATTTAGTTGTTGCTTGCGCGACGCACGAACGGCGACGCGACGTTGCCAATGCGATGAAATCCTTAAAATGAGTTTTATTTTCATAAATAATAACTTGTTACAGTCCAGCGAGATCAGAACTCGTTGATGGCAATATTCGCAAGCGCAGCAAAGCAGTTGGCGCCACAAACTTGACTACGCAACGAGATACGAAGCACTCGAGTACATAAGATACATGATTTAAGTGCGATAATAAATTATGTGAATTACCATTGTTACTGTGTTCTGTTCCCCTTTTAATATACACACCCTGAGACCCTGACCATGGAAAGGCTTGCACATGGGTTCCAACTCATATAGAGGCATCTTGAGACAACCTTAATGTTATGAAGGGCACTTGATTAGGTGAAATGCAGCACATATTAGCAAATTGACCACAGCAGATGCAGAAGCTATTGCAAAGTTGTGGACAAATGAATTGGATGTATTGTAGAAGTATTGGGGATACGGCTAATGGGTGGGTTTTGGACACCATTTTTTTTTTTTTTTCGTGGGGAGATCCTCATGGATACCACACCGCCACGGGGGTGACGATGTGGTTATGCCGGACTCTTACCGGCTAAAACCCCACGGTCCGCCTTCACCGCCTTTGAGCGGGGCGCCACAGGATCGCACTTGGCATACTACTGTGGCTAGGGTTTTGGACACCTGTCATAATCAGTATTAACGTCTGGTAGTATTTTGGCAGGCAGTAACGCGTCATATACTAGTTGGGCCCCCAAATAGGCCATGTGTAGACGCCCATAGGGGCAATACTGGTGTGAGCGGCTCAGGGGTGTAGGGATGTGTGCGGCGCTTTGTCAAGTACTCGCGGCGTTATGCCCTGTAACACATCATCCCCGGAAAATTAAGCTTTAACGAACCCTATCTTGAGAGCCATCTTAGGGTAGATAGCTAGGCTTCGTTTATTTTGATAAAGTGGCCGAATCCGCCGATCGCGCATCATAGGAAAAGTGCCAGACAGAATTTGATGAAACCTTTTGCTATTCGATTGGAAGTACATATATTGTGTTAGCAGGCCTGAAATCCAGGTTGGTAATCGATACTCAGTATAAGTTGGATTGGGATAGTTTCTTTCCTATTTTCATAATTGGTCATCAGTAACAATTTATAAGTACCTAAATTTAAATAGAAAAAGTTACTATGAAGCGGAGGGAATAACAAATTGTATGTTCTGTTATTAATTCAGTGTAATAGGTAAGTATAGGTGATATAATAAACCGTCTTATAACCTAGGCAACTTTATTATTAATTTTTAATAGTAAACTTTTGTAGTGAGTTGTGCGTCAAAGGAAATGTTGGTACCTAAAGATATTAACGACATCCAATCACACATTTCAGATCACCGTGAAATTATTTTTAATAATGAATTATTTTTCATTGCAGATTATCTGTAGGTTACCCAAACATACTTTTGACCAAATGAAATAAAATGACAAAGATATTTCTTAGAAATTTCGCTTACGTTATAAGTACAATATGTTGTTGTTTAGGTAAGTTGCACTTGAGATATAAAATACAACTTAAATTATACTTAGGAATTAATAGTTATGAGACTCCGAAGTCTCGAATGTTTCAGTAAGTTAGTAATGGTTCAAACACACTGCATTGGGTACCGACTCAAATTTCAGGATAACACCATTCACCTGTAAAGTTTACTCCTCTTGTTTCGGACCAACCCATTCTTTATTTGGTTTAAGTAGCGAATTCTTGCCATCGCCATCTTTTCTTCCTTTATTTCGCCATAGTATTAAACCTACTAGAAATGTCATGGCGGTATTGAGCTGCTTATAAATTATATGTCTTTAAGTGAATAGGTGTAAATTTCAATAATCCTTTTGTTACAGCTCACACATATGCAATAGAAGTAGCGACAACTATACCACAGAATGTGGGAAACATACTGAAGAACGCTAACGTAACCGAAATTAAGGATCTTCTCAACAACACAAGGAGAATAGTACTGGGAACAGAAGCGCTAGAAACAAGGCCTTATATGGTAAGAAAATAATTTTCACAGGCTAGTGCGGCGCTGCCTCAGAGCTTATAAAGGAGCCAATAAATTAATTAATGTTGTTAGGTTATAAAATTAAGTTCTTAGTGAAGGAAGAAAGATCCACCACCAATATCATGTAACCTGAATAAAAGCAAGAAAAAAAAATGTGGCTTAGTTAATTCAATAAATACTATCCCTAGGTCTAGTGATATGCTAATTATATATACTTATCTTCTTTGTCAGATTAATTTTGTTATGCCTTTTATGTTTCCATAGGTTTACTTAAAGTTACCATCAAATAATCCGAAGTACAAAGAGTACCGCCGTTGGCTTTGTGGCGGAGTGATCATCCATGAAGAATACGTACTCACGTCGGCAGCTTGTATCGAAGATGCGAAGCACTTTTACATAGTCTCCGGGACTTACAAGTAAGTCATCTAGAAAAGTTACGTTTAAGTCGAATGTTGAGGAGATGAGAGTAGCTTGTAAGAATAGAGTTACGTTTCATTCTCTGCCTCTCAAGGGACTTAAGGTGACATCTATGGATTTGGCATCTAAGTTGAATTAAGAACTTTACAATTTTGTTAGAAAGAAACTAAGTAGCCTTGAAATAGCGACTCCGACGACATGAAATCTAGTGAACGATACATACCTTCATGATGCTACAATGTGTTAAACTAAAGGTAAATTTGTTTTAGGCATGACGAACGTGACGACCGTTTCAATAGTCCTTGCATAAAGAATGGAGCCAAAAAGGCTATCTGGAAATGTATTCCGCGGAGTAAGTGCTGATTTTTTTAGAAAACGAATCATTTCAGGGTTAACATTAACAGATTTTAAAGTAGTTGATAACATTAAAGGAGCCTGTGCACCGCTGTTCGTTCCTTATTTTTGTCTCTTTTATAATGCCTGTGTATTAGTTTACAATTAGTAGTTATCTATATATTTATCCTCAGCATTCAATTTATATTCTTTTGGTACATCTTCTTGCTACTTTTATATCTAACGGCTGGCGATGGCCCTATTCCTGTACCTACCGTTGACATAAAAATGATATCTCCCATTATTACCTTCGGTATGTATTGTATTGTTTACTGTAATTCTAATTTATTTTTAGACTACGTATTCGACGGCCATGAGAACGACAACATCAGGTGGATGAACAACGACATCGCGATCGTGAAGGTTGAAGACGAGTTCGACTTCACCCGACGCGTGAGAGGATGCGATTTCACGCCACGGCCGATTTGCTATAACAACAGAACAGCTAAACTCGAGGAGCCCGGTAATATAGGTTCCATTGCTGGCTGGGGAAGCATTGAGAAGTATAGTGATGTAAGTTTATTGATATGTATGAGCTACTTTGTTGTTTCTAAATATAACACTCTTGTAGTGTTTAGATTAAACGAGCGAGCATTGAACTTGACCTAAATTTTCGTAGCATAATATGCAGCAACTTAATTCCCTAAAACCGTGTTAACAGACAATTTAAAAAAGTTGAGTTAAAATAAGCAAACGGTCTTAGCCCGCCTTAAGAAGATAAAAAAAGTATTTACGATATTATTAAGGAAAATTTCCTTAGAAGTGCAGGTATATATAGGGTATATAGGGCAGTAGAGCTGATAAGGCAAGGCAATACTATACGCATATATTTACTTGCGAAAATAGCCATATAATTGCCAGGGCCTAAGTTTTTGATAGACATTGGAATGTGACCTTAAAAGTCCTTGAAGAAGGTCTATGTCTAGCAGTGGTCGTTTTAAGGCTGTAAGTAGGGTAGGCTGTAGGCTGGGCAGTTAGGCTGCGGTAGCATATATAAATGTGTTTGTTTTTAGTCAAATCCAGAACTACAGCAGAATCTGCTAGAGACAGCGGTGCAGATCATACCCAAGTCTCGCTGCAAGAGACGCTGGGGCCATCGGTACCACAACATCATCGATAATTATATGATCTGCTCCAAAGATATCGTCCCGGACTTGAGTGAAATATGCCAGGTTGGTAGTGTTATAAGGATTTATAATTATTTTTGAAGAGTCGAATCAGATGTCAGAGAGGTGAACATACTCTATGTAAAACACAATGCTATCAAAAAACTGTCCTTAGTGTTCTGATTTCATGAATTTAAGACATCTGCTTCTATTCTTCCCTAATGCTGCTACAAATATTTAAATGCTAAAAAGCTATCATTAAGCAATACATGGGCAAACGTCTATTTTCCTGTTGCAGGAGAAATATGTAGATTGCACTGATGTAATGTACTCGGGCGAATCCGATGAGGCCAGGAAAGTTTTGGATCCAAATACCCTGGAATTGCATTCCGCTTACCACAATGACTCGAACGGACGAAGGCAGATTAGTATAAGTAGTGGTGGTTTTTGCGAGGTAAGTACATGTGTCATATCGTGCAGTTATAAAACAAACATACAAAACACAAAAATACAACAGACAAAAATTCAATTTAGTTGAAAGGAATATCTACAGGATTTCTGATTATTTGGATGATAAGCAGCTTGGGACCGAACGCTTATTTATTTAGCGTCAATGGCATGTTAAAGTGGAGCGTGTGTGCGCCTGCGAAGGCATTTATTGGAGTTAAAGAAAATATTTTTATGTTACTTGCATGATATTCATTGGTGATGAAAACTGTAAAAAAGACAAGTCCACAGACGGCTCCTCACAAGGTGGACGATATCACACGCGTCGCAAGAAGCCGATGGATGCGAATGGCGGAGGACCGCGATGTGTGGGAGTTATTGGGAGAGGCCTATGTCCAACAGATGACGTCTTTCGGCTGATGGATGGAATATATTATTTAGAGATTTGAATTTGTCTGTAGTTTGAAATCTCAATTATTTGTTGATTCTAGAATGACCATGGTGGACCGTTAGTTTACGGCGAGGGAGTCAATGCAGTCGTGATTGGCGTCATCTCAGCTTGCTTAGTCAAGGAGAGAACTAACAAATGCTATGGACCATTTCTCTACACCAGCGTCTACAAGAATAGGGTTCTTATCAATTGCGCTATATATAAGGATCGAGCGTAAGTCTAAATTCCTGTAGATGATGCCAGTAAAGATTATACAGAATGATTCCGAAGGGTGTACTAACCTTTGAACCTGTGCTTTTTAATTTGGCGTATTATTTCCAGCAAATTGACAAATGTGTTTTTTTGTGAACATTTTTTATCTTGACTTAAGCATCGAAATTCTGACTTCCATAATGATTACTATTACAGAAGCGCATGTTCAAAGGTTAGTATACTCTTTCTGAATTACGCTATAAACCCTTTACGGTGTAATATCATGATTTTCAGAACTGACTGCCAGAAGCTATTCAGATCGAGTATCACACATACGGAGACGGAAATGAGCTGGGTCGACCATCCTGATGGGTAAATTACGCATGCGCACTATCTACCAATCACAACCAACCAATGTATAGTGAGATTAGTTATCCAAACATACTCAAAGAACGTGCAAATTTTTAATTGACTTCAATGCGATTGTCAACTAGACTGCTTTTTTTATATTTATTAGGTATCCGATATTCGAATCGATTTCGAGAATTGTTTTTTAAGTTTGATAAGGGGATCATCAGGGACCAGAAAACAAAACACCTTCAGGGAGGTAACGGTTTTTTTTTTCGAAATCATAGACAAAAGTCGATATTACACGCACACCACTGAAAGCCCACTCCCAGGCCCGCGTAATTCGTTGGGGTATAAAAAAATCTGGTTTTTTTTTCATGGTTGTTATTAGTTATTTGAAAAAAAATAACAGTTTTTTATAATTCTCTGTAATAACATTAGGCTACTTTTTATTACCGAATACAAAGCCACACGTAGGATCCAACTAAGCACTATTACATTGACAGACCAGCCA
Organism: Pheosia gnoma; assembly: GCA_905404115.1. NCBI lineage: Eukaryota > Metazoa > Arthropoda > Insecta > Lepidoptera > Notodontidae > Pheosia > Pheosia gnoma. Next base: position 3,029,176 of record FR989916.1, read on the forward strand.
AGAACGAGATAGCAAGAATAAGGCGAAAACAAGAAGACGAGAAACGAAAGGCGACTGAAAAGACTAACGTAACTATAGTTGATATAGTGTCTCCTCGATCCCGCCATTCAAACCATACCAAGAAAGCTCTCGACAAAGCCAAGCAGCACAGCGGAGTCGTTGTCAGAGCTTTCGATTCAGACGTTGAACCAGCCAAGGTTAACGGAACGGCGAATTGATTTGTGAATTAAATATAATATTGAAAATGTTTGACTTGTTTTTCTTTCGTATGATTGGGTGCCTACAAAAATCTCCCTTGGGGTAATCATTCGACATAAGTACCTACCTTATTAAACTTTATAATTGTGTAGCAAATTAAAAATAGGAACTACGTAATATCCAACTATTGGATCTTAGCAAAAAATCAATAATAGCAAGTAATCATCAGCATGAGTGCAAAATAGGTGTACTTATTCAACCCAATCAAATTTCAAAACAATTGCTAAGTAAATAAAAAAAATAGAGGTAATATTAATGTTATTCTAAGAGTATTATTTGACAGATAGTCCATACAAAATCTGTCAGCTAAGTTGTGGATAGGGTTAGGAACAGGCCATAAATAGTGTTCAGTAGTGGCCTGGAAATAAAATATACCTCAATTCAATCTGTGAAACCCGAAACAAAGTTCATTTGCATATATTGATAGTCAATTGTCAATTGACGGCCTGATTTGCGAAGTGTGTAGTGACCCTGTTTTCTGTGCCGAGGGACCCAGGTTCGAATCCTGGTAGAGACAAACTTTGCGTGATGAGCACGAATGTTTTTACCCAATTCATGGATATAAGTAACATATACTGGGTTCGCTCCAGTCCAATGTACGGTACCCATAATACAAGCGTTGCTTAGTGTGGGACCGTATAGTTGGTGTGTTCGTCTGGCGATATTTATTTTTTTAATTTGTTCTACTTCTAGGTACGGTGCCTTGAGCTCTTGCAGAAGGTGGCTTTGATAACATAATGTAATCTAGGAAAAATACATCGAATTGGTACTTCAACAAACCACGTGCCGAATTAAAATTCATCTTCGGTCCGAGAAATTAATAGATTTTTACGACATCCATAATAATTAGTTGAATCAATCAATCAATGCACTCTCTTGTTTGCTATATTCCAACATGAAGTGTATTCTATATGTTTGTCTTATATTTTTTGGGGTTTTAGGTAACATAGTATTTTTGAGCTAAATATAAACTGAGATTCAAAGCTTGTTTTGATGTTTTATTTATGATTTCAGGTGTCGAGTCCATTGAAGTGGCAACACAGCTACCCACTGAACTGACCAAGATTTTAAATGACACTAGAAGGATCATAAACGGGGACGAAGTTACAGACAGTAGGCCGTATATGGTGAGATCTATATAAGTACAGCGTGATTCAGAAATGGTATACTACCATTTGAACCTACGGTTATTTAACGCATTAATTGTGAAGTCACAATTTACCGAGTTTTTTTTTAAATTTGCTCAAGTAATAATTGGCATTCCGTATGAAGTAAATTTTTGAATTGACTCAAAATTGATTGATTCAAAATTTAATTATTAAAAATGCACTAAAGAAACGCAAATTTAAATAGCAGTATACTCTTTCTGATTCACGCCTCATAATAACCTAAGTCAAACTTTTGATTGCTACAAATAAGATTTAGACTGGTGACGCTACTAACTATACTATAAGTAATCGTCCTAACAAATTTCCAGGTATATCTAAAACTGCCTCGTAGCAACAAAAAACAGCCCAACTATAGGACGTGGCTGTGTGGAGGCGTTATCATCCACGAAGAGTACATCTTGACATCGGCTGCCTGCATCGAAGACGCTGAGCATTTCTACATAGTGTCCGGCACATATAAGTGAGACCAATCTATAATACCAACCCCTTTTTAATGTCCCACTGCTGGGCACGGACCTCCCCTCAATGCGAGGGAGATTAGGCCATAGTCCAACACGCTGGCGCAGTGCGGGTTGGCGGACTTCACACATCTTTCGAGGGGTCTTTCAGATATGCAGGTTTCCTCACGATGTTTTCCGTCACCGTTTAGCAAGTGATAATCGTGGTTGAAAATGAGATTCGCACATGAAATCCAGAAATCCCAGAGGTGCGAGCCGGGGTTTGAACCTGCGATCCTCGTTACCGAGGCATGCGTTCTACCAACTTGGCTATCACTGCTCACTATGATTGATTGAGTGATTAGACCAACCTAACTACAATTATTTTTGAAATGATCACATTGAAAGAAATGATTATATGGATGACTACATTACTTGCTGTCCTATTAGCCACTCCAACTAAGGCATAGCTTTTATTAGCGGTGCGCCCACGATATATCATAATGGGGCCAGCGTGAGGATTGAACCGCAAACCTTTCGGTTACGTAGACGGTCCCTCTAACCACTAGGCGCTATTGACGCTTGATGTTATTTTTTCCGTGTAGATATGCTGACGAGGATGATAGATACAATAACCCATGTATTAAAAATGGCGCAAAGAAAGCAATATGGAAGTGCGTGCCTAAAAGTAAGTGCACTTGTATTTTTTTACCTGCGATCAAAGAAAAATGCCCATAGAGCTATATGCATTCCGTTCCGAGTGGCATGAAACACCGAGTAATTATCTGTTTTCTCCCTCTTTCTAGACTACGTATTCGATGGCCATGAGAACGACAATATACGGTGGATGAACAACGACATTGCAGTTGTAAAAATTGAAGACGGCTTCGACTTCACCAGACGTATTAGGGGTTGCGACTTCGTTCCAAAACCGATCTGCTATAACAACCAGAGCCAGACCTTGGAGAACCCTGGCACTGTTGTCGGTATAGCCGGATGGGGCACCACTTCAAGGTACAATGATGTAAGTCACCTTTCAAACAACAAAGAGTTCTATTTTTATTAATGTTAATAGCGATTTTACATAGTTTTGGATTTGTTCGATTTAGTAAGAACTGGTCCAATTTATCAAGTCCTTTCCTGTTTCTTGGCGCTCCATTATTTCATTCTTGCGCGGTATTATCTGAAATAGGCATTTTTTTACGTAATATTTTATATGACTACTTCAAAAAAATTGTCTCAGCTTTATCTGAGCTCTAACATCTACACGACTATGTAAAATACACTTGTCCAACCGTTTCTGTTTTGGATTATTGTCAGTTGCTAAAATATACAATATTTTCAGTGGGTAAACAGAAGGAAAGAAAATCAACAGAATCTTCTGGAAGCCCAAGTGGAGATCATAACCAAGAACAGGTGCAAGCGCCGTTGGGGCTCTCGATACCACAACATTATCGAGAACTATATGATTTGCACTAAGGATATCGGGGAGACTATGTCTGAGATTTGCAATGTAAGAAACCATTTCTTCTTTTAAATATTCAATACAATCACATATAAAGGTATCTACAGCAAAGAGCATATATTTAAAAGTAAATATGTTTTGTATGCCAACGTATAACTATGAATTTAACGATCGACTACGTGTGGTGGATTTACGACTGTAGCAATTAGAAAGAAATAAAGAAGAAAAATAAGCAACGGCATAGACACATTTGCTCAGGGCCCCAAGTCTGCTAACACAATCGATTCATAATCGAACAGCAAAGGCAAAGTAACTGTCACTTTTGACAGATATTGTATGGGATATCTGTCAAAAGTGACAGTTACTATGCCGTTGCTGTTCGATTAGGAATCGATTATGTTAGCAGACTTGGGGCCCTGGAGAGCTATTCTATAATCACGAGTGAGATATGAGATTGTCGTTAAAGCACTACAGAACCTATGTTGTACTTATTTCGTCGATACTTTACCTATATTTATTTTTACTCCAGGAAAAATACGTAGACTGTCAAGATATAAACTACTCAGATGATGAGGATATGAGAAGGGACGCCGGGATTCAGAAGGTTGAGAAAGTTCCCAGCAATCTGACAATGCACTCAGCATATCACAATGAAAGTAACAATATGGTGTCTCTAGCTAATGTTACCGGGAGACGATACGCATCGAACGCCGACGGTGGATTCTGTGAGGTCAGTGAACAGCAAATTGCCAAAGGGAACATTTATTATGTTGTGATGACTGGTGAAGCAAGTTTCAACATTTATCTGGCTCACTTAATTTTTAAATTGTGTCACTTAAAAACATAGTTATAACATGAAAATGTAACAGCTGCGATTTCAAATGAGATTTCTGAGTTTAGATTAGCTGGTAGGTACAGGAAGTTCTACTCTTATCAAACATTTCTTCTAAATGAATGATTTTTGGATTTGCAGAATGATCACGGCGGCCCTCTGATCTACGGTACGGGAGTGAATTCTATCGTCATCGGTGTAATCTCCGCTTGCCTCGTCAAGGAGAGGACCAACAAATGCTACGGGCCCTTCCTCTATACCAGCGTCTACAAGAATAGACAGTTTATATCCTGCGCCGTCTATAAAGATGTGGAGTGAGTGGATCATTATCTTTCGATAAATGTTTCAAAGAACATCTGTCTCGATTTACATCGGTATTCTCAGTGTCTATAGATGAAGCATTTAATTCGCATTATATTGTTGCTAAGGTACTCGTTACCATAAATGGTTTCGTTTTATGTCAACAGGCCAAAATGCAGACGTCAGTTCAGGTCAGGTGTGACTCACGTCGAAAAAGTGCTGTCTTGGAAGAATCATCCTGATGGGTAATTTCTCTCAATTTTCTTCTGATGTCTATAAAACATCTGTCTAGAAATTGACTGATCTTAATTTGATATTGTCCAACAGGCCAGCCAAGAATGAAATAGAACCAGCGAAGAAACCAGAGGTAGTTGCAGAAATAGTGCAACGAGCTCACGAAACATCCTCAGCGAAGTTGCCAATGGAAACGACAGGAGACAAGGTGTTCCCGGGCAGCGGGTTCATACTGCGATCGTACGGCGATAACAAGACCGTATCAGTACTGAATGAAACCAAGCCTAAGCCTGCTATTTAGTTTGTTATTGTTGATGAATAAAGAATTATAAAATAGAATATATGGAGTCGTTCTTAACACCCTATAAATAAATGTTACAATCTAAATCCGAATCTGAATGATGAACAGGAAATTAGAAGACGAATAGCTTATAACCTACAGAGTTTTGCTCTTAGCTCCAATTACCAACAAAGGGATTTGCCAAGAACTATTATTGCAACTCAAATCAGGACCTCAATTATTGATCCACATCGCAAATTTATACCAACGGACGTGATTAAGGTGACATTATGTTCCAATTTGGGTTCTGATTCGAGTCGTATTAAGTTCATGGTATGGGGCAGATGATACTATCAAAATAAAATATAGGCACCAATAATACGAGGCTCATATAAGCAGCATTCCAAGATACACGGGTGACCTATGTAAATAGGGTTTTATATGTGATGGATAATAAGGAATGGAATTTATCATTATCAATAAATATAAGCAATTACTTTTATTATTAATTTCCTGTGTACGCTCAATTAATTTCAACAATTGACAAGCTCAGTATGTAATAATTTGATTCCGGATAACGAAATTAATTGAATTCACCGAATCATAACCTTTTGCTAGATTGACCGAAAAATTAATATCCTCAATCGAATCTTGTGATTGGATAACTATTATACGGCGATCCTTCTTGGGTCGGTCCTGAAAGAAATATGACGAACCTCTGCCTGTGTCTTGCAGCATTTGTACTTGTGATATGTAAGTCCTTACTTTTGTGTTATCTTTACTATACCTTGTTTTCCAATACCTGTCTTCAATACCTGCATTATTCTAGATAACTTCTCTAGATACAGTTTATATCTCATTACAGCAACTTCGTTTTTTTTTACTTTTAGTACCAATTCAATCGTAGAATTTTCTTAACAATATTTTATTGTCAATTTTGTTTGTGTAATCTACTATACTAGGTAATTTGGAATCGTCGAAGACAATCACTATAGCATATTATTATAATATAGTATTACCTCTTCGGAATGACATTTCTACATCCATATCCCGCTTCCCACCTTTTTTTCATTCGTCTCACACATAAGAGGGGGCTCATTGTATAAAGTATCTCAATAATGCTAATATTGAACAATAGCAGGAAAGAGATAAAACAATGTACAAATTAACGACAAAAGTCTTAGGATATAAATAATTCCATATAAATCACGAATCCCTTAAATCAAAGTTGCACGAAAACTATATTCCCTCTCACAATAAACTTAATTCCCACATTAAAACGTATATATAAAGAGCTTGGCCGTTCAGACATCCAACTAAATTTATAACAACAGGTCCGGTACTATCAAGTCCATCAAAAAAACACGAAGATGATGGCAAACACCACCATCGTTCTCATAAGCACGACAAATCTAACGCGACTAATAACGAAATGGAAGAGTTGGATGACGACGACTCGGGATGGGAGTATGAGAACACAACGGCCGTGGACACGAGGAGGATCCTTTACAGCAAACGGACAAAAGTTGGAACGAGACCTTATATGGTATAATTTTTAATGAGTACTCGAAAATTGTATCCTTAATCAATTTGGTAGATGTTAATACAATTTGATGCAGTGAGAGCTTAACAAGATCAACATCTTGAATACTATTTGTCCCAGAAAATGGAGGGGTTTCCCGGAGTAGTAAAGTAAATGACTGTATCTGAAAAGTTAAAATTTACTAGGCCGATTTTATTTTAACGTGCGTGGCTTGATAATCTTATATACTGGGATGATGTAAGCAAGACATTTTTCAAATACAACTATACAAAGTCGAGGGGGTCTTAAGTAATAGGACTTAAGTTAAACCAAAAGAACCTAATACGTTTACAGAAACGTATTCTTTTCTTTCATCATCAATTTACATCTGGTGATCACGGGATGCAATTTTGTCCAGGTATACCTTCAACTGACAAAGGAATCAGCGAAAGCTCACAAGTACCGCGGCTGGCTGTGTGGTGGCGTCATCGTGGATCCTAGCTACGTCCTCACCTCAGCTGCTTGTGTGGAAGACGCTGACCGTTTCTACATAGTCTCTGGCACCACGAAGTTCGTTGACAGCTTTGATTACAAAAATGACGACTGCGTTTGCAAACATCGTCGTAAAGTCGTTTGGAAGTGTATTCCCAAGAGTAAGTTTAGGTCTATTCTTATAATACCTATTAAGGTTCATTTTGCCATAGGAATATGACATCGTTATTGCTATGAATTAATTCCCTGATCCTTTTAGTGGCTTGAAAAACTTAGGATCATGTTGTAGCTTCAGTTTTGATAGCTACACCAACCAAAAGAATTTCACAAGGAAACGCTTATGTCAAAATCTGCGTATCTAGTGGGTTTACAATGGCATAACAAAGCACTTTACAAACAAAAAGTTTGTGGGGGTACGTGTTTTTAAAAAATAGTATCTATTAAATGTAACCGTTCTCACTATCAATTATCTTCTAGACTACAAATTCGACTTCCAAGACAGCATCAAATGGTCGTCCAACGATATCGCCATTGTCAAGGTCGACAAGCCCTTCAAACTTGGCGTATGCGAGAAGGGCTGTGAATTCCCGACTGATCTCATTTGCTATAATAACATTAGTCGAGAGTTAGAAAAACCCGGAACCAAGGGCGTGATTGCTGGTTGGGGGAGTGGTAATAACTTCAGAGAGGTAAGTCTAGTGAAATAATGAGGTAAGTTTGAAAAAATGTTTAATGAAAGGAGACAAGAGGATATTAAAACATGTATATAGCCTCTGCACTAAGCTTCGGTGATATTTATTTATTTTACGTCGTTGCCTAGGTGGTGTGGTATGGTATGCATGGGCGAATAACACCTTAATGTTCATCCAAACTCATGTGCCAGATCAAATAAATGATAAGACACATGCCTCAGTGGATGGGTGGGGTAAATCCTAATTTTCCTTGTAGGGTGTCTACCGTCGACAAAAAGAAGTGCACATTCCAAAGAATTCCAAGTGCCTGCAAGAGGCGAAAGTGTGCATAATGGACAATGAGCAGTGCGCCAAGAAGTGGGCGCAAAGGTTCAGGGATATCATCACACAGTACATGATCTGCACAAAGGACGTTATGAAGAGGCTCAGCGAGATTTGTGACGTAAGCACATGAAAATAAATAATAGTACCTACTACCTGATGAAATACAATAAGTAATGATAAACATACGTAAGTGATTGTTTCACAGAAAAGATACGCTAACTGTACGGACGTGGAGACTCGGCGGCATGACTCCAACGAAGCGTCCGCAAATTCAATCAACGTGGACTTAGGGAGGCACTTGAGAGATCCCGACGACTACACTGCGCGAAGATCCTCAATGCAAGGCGGATTTTGTGAGGTAAACTACATAGTTTTGTCGGACCAGGCCAGGTAGAGACGAGAAAATTACGAACTAGTGTCTGTAACTACGCCCATTAGGGAGGAAAGGTTGACACGAGTACTTTTTTTATAAACCCATACTGGGACAAAACCAACCCACAAAACTGTTCCATGTTCAGTGACCAAGTTCCTCCGGCAGAGGGGTGTCCGTTGGACGTTTCTCTTACTACTCAGCTCGATAGATGGCCCTAATATCGAAGATGCTTGCACAAAGATGCAGGTCCTCAATACAACTAGCTTTACTATGTATTAAGATGATACCAAGTGCTCTCCTTTCACAGAACGACCACGGCGGTCCTCTGATAGTGAAATACCAAGGCAAAGAGCGGGTGGTAGGAGTCATATCGGCTTGCAAGATCGATCCCAAGAGCCACAGTTGCCACGGTCCATTCCTTTACACTTCAATCTATAGGAACCGCCAGTTCATCTCTTGTGCCATACACAAGGATGTTGAGTAAGAGTTTTTATTAGCTTTAGTGAAGCATTTAACAAGACGGAAAATTAGTAGGATTTTAAGGGAAGACATTTTGTGAAGACCCTTTATATTGGTGATAGATGGTTAGAATGATGTATTTAACAAGGTTTTTTGATTGATGCGTCTTGATCATAAGTAAAGAAGTAGAAGAATCCTTAGCATAGCAATCCTTAGAATAGCATTTGATGGTGAATAAGATAACAAGAATTATTAAATAACTTGTAGAGTGGCAGAGGCAGAGCTAAATACAAAATAGTATTTCGTAATTCATCTTCATGTGACAGGAACTTTCTCTCCACGCTTACTCCCTTCAGCCTGATAGGCAGACATCTTGTCTTGTAAGAGGATCTCGGATGGGTAAATGAGTACCTCCATCGCCCTTATGTTTAACAATGGTATGTTAATTATACGACTTTTTTAATTTTAGAGAGAATTGCCGACGTGTATTCCGTACCGGCATAACCCACGAAGAATGGTCTGTCGATTGGAGAAATGTGGAGTAAGTTATATGTGATGAAATTTGAACCTTATAGCATATACATGTAATAAGGCAGTAGCTTGTTAGTGACATTATTGGCCGATAGAGAGGTTGAATCTGTCATTTTGGGATATTTGTCTCTCGTTTCATACATCACGGGAAAACAATTGCAAAATTGGTATTTAATTATACGAAGCACTGGTGGTGGTGATAACTAATAATTAGACAAGTATAATATACATGTTTTAAGACCCCGTTTTTTTGTAACTTTATAGCGAGGACGATGACAGCGATAAAGCAGACCAGTAAGTAAACGTTTATTGCGAACATTAATCAATTTAACAGAGCTCATCTCATACGCTATTCAAATGAGGGGTTGATTAATGTTAATGCCTCAAACCTAAGGAAAATGTATACTTAACGGAAAGGCGACGTCACAGTACGGTAAGCACCACGACGTGTGTGTCGGGGGTTAAAAAGAGAGGCGTTAGTTCAGCCATCAAAGTGAAAGTCAAATCGTTTATTTCGTATAGGCCTACGGGGGCACTTACAAATTGTAATTACATTTTTTTTTCTTTACTCTACAACCGGATCGGAACGCGACCTCAACTGAGAAGATCCGGCAAGAAACTCAGCGGGCTTGTCTTTTTTTTTAATTCATTATTATTACAAAATAAAATAAAAAAGCAAGCTCCAAGGTGTTGCCATGCGAGGTGCACACACGCTACACTTACTACACGCTACCATCCATTTTCAATACTTACAATTGTGGTTTTTGTTACAGTTCCGACCAAGATAAATCATCTGGCAGGTAAAATATAATTCGCAAATTATTTATAACGGTAGATATCATATCATCGTAGGTAGTAGATAGAACTAACTAATAATTATATTTCCATTTCAAGTGACAGCGAGAGCAAGGAAGCGTTAAGACAGCTGAAGTAAGTTATTCATTTGAACTATACGATAAAATACTGCGTAAGAATATATTTCTATAACAAAAAGATAACAAATGGGGATAAAATTTACAGAATAGAAGAAAAGACTGGCAAAGACAAACCAACGAAACCAAACAGCGCAAGCGATTCGGGTAGTAGCGAATCTGATGAAGTCAAAGAAACTACGACGGAGAAGAAACCGGAGAAATCCGAGGGAAAACACAAGAAAAAATCCAAGTCTAATAAACTTAAGTCCAAGAAAGAAGATAAAGCTGACAGTAAGGTGAAGAAAGAAGATAAACCTGAAAGTAAGCCGAAGAAATTAAAGGAAGATATTCCATTTAATGTAAAGGACCCGGTCTCCTACGAATCCAGTAAAGACGAAAACGTTAATGAACCAGGCGACGAATAAACTCTCTGGTCAAATAAATAATTCATTTATAATATGACAAAACACGAGTTTTATTTACAGTATATTGCAGTACCTTAGTTATAATTAATTCATTTAAAAAATACAATAACAGAAATAAATGAAGTAATTTCTAAACATAACAATATAAAATCAAGAATATTGACTGACACGAAACAGTTTTACTGGTAGAGGATCACGAGCGCGGAACAAACGCATCTCGCAAATACACAGAAAATAAGGCGTATGATCCGCGCGGTCTATTCTCGTAATAGTAAAAGTATCCTAGGTAAGTACCCATCCGTTTTGCGTATTGAAACGGACGATGCACGACCCACTCTATTCGTAAAGTAAGAAATTCAAGATGCTTGTTGTTTTAAAATCAAGCTATGAAAATTCTAAAGCTATTTTTGTGTTGGAAGTTAAATATACACTAGACATAAAGAAAAATAAAATTATACCAATATATCACTCCATGTCAATCAGCATTTTTATGGTCAAGCATAGCAATGGGTTCAGAGTTTTGCAATCCATCTCCGGGTTTCTGGACATCTTTATATAGCATCTATAACGGCCTGCGCTCTTGCCGTCTATCGGAAGATCCTTTGTTTCTACTACGAAATTACGAATCGGATATTTAGCCTGTGAAAAGACAAAGGAATTAAAAAAAACATCTAACAATAGGGGCCCAGTATAGAGCCTAGGGATACACCAAATGCTTTTGATAGAAATCACAATATAGTAAACGTATACAATGCAATTGATGATTTGACTATTTATTTATAATGAAATAGTTACTTACCGCTGGAAAAGGACATTCGCTGGGTATGCCAAAGTACTTAATGTAAGTGTAGTAATCGCTTTCGGCGCCTTTCCTGACCTCCTCGCACAAGTTGCAAATAAGGTGATTGAACATCACCTCGTACTTACCAGAAGCTTCTTTTTCTAGTATCAATTCTACCTGAAACATGAAATACACAATAAATTATGTGCAACTATACTATAGATATACCTACCCCCGAATTTATAGACGTTTTATAAGTTTATCGAACGTCATATGGCACTGCGCTAAGCATAATTCTTGTGCGCAGTACTATTGATAAAGTTATAAATCGTCTATAAATTTTGGGGATAGACTGTACCGTGGAAAAGAGTAGTTGTTATAGACGGGGCTAAGGCTCATTGCCAGACTTGTTTCAGCTGACTTAAAATCGTGGACGTATTCACTGCTTACGCCAAACCGAACCTTTATCTCTACCTTATTAAGTTAATCAAATATAGGCATCAGCTATGAAGTAAGGTCTTGCAATTCAATCAGACAAGCTTTAAGCATCCATGTCTAATTATCTCTGCCACCATAATTCTCTATGAAGGGTAGGCCTCTCATCATTTACCTTTCAATGGTCTTCAGTCAACCCTTATTTGAAATATTAACACGGGGCCACACCCTCTGCCCTCAGAGACCCAACGAATGGGACTTACCACAGTATCTTCACCAATTTCTTCAAAGAACTCAATGTCCCCGTACATGAAAGCAACTGATTCGTTATAGAGGTCCACGAATACATTCGAAATGTCAGCTACTTTGGAGCTCGTCTCATCGCAGCAATCCAGTTGAGAGTCAAAGTTCAGCAGGTACTTTAACTCCTTGAAATAATAAAAGAATAAGTATAATTTATCACTAGATTGGTAGCAAGGCTTTCGCCAGCCAATAGGCTTTGGGGAAGTCAAGACGAGTATAAAGTAAGTCCTTTGTAACGGATAAATAGGCGAGTACGCTGATATAAAGGTTTTTGGTTTGAGAAAGGATTTTCTCTCTGAGACAAAGTAGGTAGGGACTGTCTACCATTGCCCCTGAAGATAATACAAAAGAAGGAATTTCTTATCACACCTATCTATTTTCTATGGAAGTCGTTAGCGTGCTTTCGTTAGAAAGTCCTTATTCCTATGGTCCCTACAATCACAATGAAAATATATTGTTACTTTACTTACCGTGTCTTGCGCTTGACATACACAAAAATGTATAAAATAAAACAAAACTATAACCATCATTTTACTTCATTAACATCAGTAAAATGATCGGGGGCAACCGTTTACAGCATTACTAATATGCCAAGTTGCGTGTGATATCAGATCATGTTGATACATAATGTAGATTTGTATCATCGCGTGGGAAAATATGTTGTATCATGCATGACACAATCATTTGTATCAATTTCACAAAATGAAGTGTAATAACACATTATTATAATTATTCCAGCCCTTTTTTTTATGTCCCACTGCTGGGCACGGGCCTCCCCTCAATGCGAGGGGGGTTAAGGCCATAGTCCACCACGCTGGCCCAGTGCGGGTCGGCAGACTTCACACATCTTTCGAGGGGTTCTCTCAGACATGCAGGTTTCCTCACGATGTTTTCCTTCACCGTTTAGCAAGTGATAATCTGGGTTGAAAATGAGATTCGCACATGAAAAATCCCAGAGGTGCGAGCTGGGGTTTGAACCTGCAATCCTCGTTACCGAGGCAAGCGTTCTACCAACTTGGCTATCACTGCTATAATTATAGACTTAATTAAAATATGTGTTCAAAATGAAACATTTATTGGCTACAAAAATAGAATTTAATTTGACCCTCACTAACTTCTAAACGGCAATTTAAAGTAGGTAGGTACAATTCACAACATTGTTTCAATTAATATTACAGTAAAATTTATCATTACATTACCCTTACTCATTTAACAGACACATAATATATTTAATATAATTTGTGTATGTACAACCAATTATTGATAGTGTATCAAAATGAAAATAACTAAAAATAAAACCAAAAAATAAAGTTTAATAAATTTATTAAAAAAAAATACAAAACAAAAAACGGTCGTCCATGCTTGCCACCCACCGTTATAAGATTACAAAATAAACTAGTAAAATAGCATGTGTTAACAAGTTATATACATAATAAATATATATTATAGGTACTTTAAAGTAAGAGCTTAAAATTGCAAAGTGAGGCATTAACAATGGGGTACCACTTCAGTGAGCGAGTCTAGCTCCGCTGCTAACATAGAAATGCATTTAAATGTAACCCACTCAGATTTCATATTATGCAGTACAGTTAAACTAAAATTTATCCAAAAATACTCCACAAAACATCTTTTTTCTATATAAAATACATTTTTTACGCTAAAAGACCCAATGCCGCTGAGAACCATCGGTCAGCTCCCTCTAATAGACAAAAGTATAAATATATCTTATTATGTCAATCATATATTACTTTTCAAGTCTTAAATTATATAACCTAATACTGAAAAAGTAACCTTGACATCCACCATGTGCCTCAAAATATTTATACCAACTTGACACACTCGATATGTTACATTAGTTCTAAAAAGTCCGAGAAAACGAGATACACCCGACAATTTATGTTAAAAACATTTCAAACAAAGTTGGCACAAATATACAACAACAGAAAAAACAGAGCCCCAAAATTCGATTTTAAAATAAATACTCTTAACACTAATCAAATCCATTCCAAACTAATTTCTAAACAAAGTTTGGGGCTTCGTTCTTGCAAGCACCTTACATTAATAAATAACCCTTCTAGTTTTAGTTCATTCTATACTAATATACTAAAATATAGCTTCTTTCTCGTAAATATAACTATGGAAGAACGCTTAAAATGTATCTGCATTGAAAAAAAACGAGGAATCGTAAACGTTACATGCTACTTTTAGACTAGAGAAACAACTAAAACATTCATAAAGATATAATTTCCGTTAAGTGTTTTTTTATTATTATCATATATTGCTCGCCTTCGGCCGGCCTGAAGAACAAAGATAAGAACAAAATACCATCGAGCGAACACGCGTCCGAACCACGACACAAACTAAAATCGAACCTTCTCGCTTCTGCTTCGGTTAAAATGCGTGACTATTGCACGTCGCAAGGATACGAGCTGCCGTAGACAAGCGAATAGATATCTACTGTTCTACCGTATAAGAATCGAATTTCAACGGAATTGATGCAACGATACATATATTTTTTTAATTTTATAAGTTTACTTTGAAACTTGAGCGGTTGGTATGACTAAATCGCTGATAATAAATTTCATTTTTCGCTGTAGAAAAATGCTGTTATTGCCAATTTGACAACGATTCAGCTAGCTGCATTTTATCGTACTAAACCTGTTGCAGTTAATAATTGGTTATGTGATATGCAATAGAGACGCAATAATGTTGATTCTTCGGCCAGCACAAAGAAAAATCTACCTTAACGCTAAACAAATTAGTGTCGGAATGCGACAGGGAACCCGTCAGTCCGTGTGCAACCAAGCGAGGGACATATATATATGCGTGTTTTAGAAATAATTATAAGGTAGTCGTTATCATAATATCGAGGGAAATTTTGCATTGGTTGCTGCGCCTCTCGGGAATCAATGTACCTGCAAACAAATACGTCTTAAAATTGGAGACTCGGGTAGGCGACACGAGAAATTTTCTCTAAACTCTGTTAATATTCCACGAACTCTATGTCACAAGCAAAGAACGTGAATTGTGACGTCGTGTAAATAATAATATAGCCAGATGAACACACCAAGTGTACGGCCCCACACTAGGCATCACTTGTATTATGGGTACCGAATAATAGGCTGGGGGTCAAACCGCACGATATAATACTTATACCGGGTGTAAGTGGCTTCGTAACGAAAACTGATACCATGGATTCAATTCATGATTCTGCCCCCCAGCAGCAGAGTTACTACCAACTACACTAATCAGGTCGTCCAAACTAGTATAACCAATGGTACTGCTCAAACACGTAAAATATCTTTTTAAAAAGAACAACCACCGAGTTTCTTGCCCGTTCTTCTCCATAGGAACGGCATTTCGAACGGGTGGTAAGATCGTAGCTTAATATTTTGTGACTTTGACGATTCATAAGTACGTTCAAATGAGTAAAAAAATATTGTGATTATAGTGTAGTGTTCACCTCGGCGGCGGGCGGGTTGAGGTTGCGCGGCGGCGCGGGCTCCACGCACAGCAGGCGCGGCTTGTCGTCGCGCGGCTCGTCGCCCGCGCCCGCGCCTGCGCCGGCGCCGGCACCGGCCCCGCCGCCGCCGCCGCCGCCGCTGCCGCCCACCGACATCTGCGCCAGCGCCGCCAGCACGCTGTCCATGCTCACCGACACGCCGCTGTCGCCCTCGCCCTGCACCACACAAGCACACACCACACCGTTCACTAATGTACGAGTATGTGTTGCCACCGCACTTTCTAATGAGGGGCTACATACGACGCTAAAACGGGCTAGAAATGCTAAAATGAGGTTATAGAAAGGGCTAGAAGGCTAAAAAAAGATAATAATCTCATGAAAAACTCACTAAATATACCTATAAAAAGGTCTTACTCTAGGCTAAAGGGCTAAGGTAGCAACACTGAATCGTAAACCCTTAGACTAGTGCACCATCCACGGTTAAATTTAAGTAAAGTAAAATCCATAGAGAATCTTTTAGGAACAGCGGTCTCGTACCAGTACATTTAATAGCAAAGTAAGTCTAAAAATGATGCGATCTTGACATATTACTTCGATATTACCGAAACATTCAACAAAAACGCGAACCTACACAAAATATTTTATTTTAATACAAGTGCTGTTGTACCCGGCCCCTCCCTATATGTGGGGGCACCTATTTTTGTGCGGTGAGGTACAGAAAAACACGTGCTGGAGTCCCGGCTCAACAATAAAAATAACCATCAAATCACTCACCTTTTGTGGACTAGGCTTGAAGAAATGCAGGTAGCAGAAGCCACGGAATCCCTAAAAATGAAAACACAGTTTTATAGCATTGTCCCATTTAGACAATGTTCAAATCCTTACTGATAGCTCGAAGAGGGGTCATCTCGTGGACACCCAGGCGTCCTGATTAGACGGATTTTTAATTGGGATATTTCATGTATCGTGTGTAGCCGTAGCCCAAACACACTGCTTCAATTAAATCTAAAGGTATTTTTGCCAAGGAGTCATAGAAAATTTATGTGGCCGTATAGAAACATTCCAAAATCGAAATGGCGCTAAGTTAGACATAGTAAAAAATACCGTTCATAGTATTTTTTTATATTGTATACAGAGTTATTTAGGGTATACTATCCTTTTATAATAATTTTGTGATATTGTATACACGTTCCCAACATTTTTTTCTTTTACATTTACATTTTATTGAATTTCTGACTTCAATTTCACCTAATGATTACAAATGCGCTAAAGAAGCGTTGGTATACACTTTTTGAATCAACCTGTACAAATATGAATGTTTCAGTTTGTCCCATATACGTTTTTATACCATTCATCTGATCGCGAAGGAACACTCGACCGGGAATTTTGTAGTACATTAAAACATATATCGGGTACTTACTTACGCATACTAGCAATTACTGCTGCCTGAAGTTCTCTAATCAATTCACGGTCAAGAAATTACCGACTATATGATTTTATTTTACACGCAGTTCTTACCTTCCACACCATGATCTGTGGTTTGACGCCGCGCTCGGACAGGGCCTGCTTCAGATCGCGCACTCGTGTGCTTGGGCTGATGTTAGATATCTGTTTCAATACCAAAAAACAACAAACGTTAATGCTTGTATGCTGTAAGCGTTTACCCCCAAATTTATATACATTTTTAATTGATTATAATGGCATTATAACGAACTTTTCAGATAAAAAAAGTGTGTTGTCTATGCAACATATACTTAGAAATGGCACACAAGGGTAAAACACCCACAAACAAACTTCCTCTACTTCCGTGGATAATATACGTGATGATGTTACACTTTATTCAAATTCTGTTCCAACATTAGCGATGAAAATACTAAGTCACATTGAATCATAGTGCAAGCAACGGGTGAAGAATTAAATTTATAAAAATCGCCATCACACCAACTGTACGGTTCACAAACTAAGCAATGCTTGTATTGTGGGTACCGTACAAACGACTGGGGCCGATCCCAGTACATAATTACGTATATGGCTATTAAACATCTATCAATCGGGTACAGAATCGTGTTCACAACAGTTTGCCCCTACCGGGATTCTAAACCTAGCGCCAAATTCTGCTAATTTAAATAAAATGACATCGAATTACCATTTCAGCGACACACTATTGAGGTTCCATTACGACTGTGACAGATTGGCTATTCTGCTAAAACTTTAATGTCGTCTCAATGGTTGTGTGTGCCATTATATAGGCTTATAATATTATATTGATACACGACTGAAGAGTACAGAATAGAAAATAGTTCAACGGCAGTTGAAAGGCTGGTCAGTGTAAAGCCGCTGGTCTTATAACCTAGAAAAATCATTCAATCGACACGCTATCGACACTCCACTAAAGCGTTTGTAAATTTGCAGAATTGAACCCCTGTAACGCTAGTATAGAGAACAGGGTCACAATCAACTGTGTTAATGGAATGGTCACCTTGACGGAGAAGTCGATGACGGGTCGCTGGCGCTTGGGGCGGCGCGGCTTCTGTTCCTTGTCGTCCTTCCCGTCCTTGTCCTTGTCCCGGCCCGACTTGTTGCTGTCGCGGCGCCGCGCGCTGCGCCGCGGCTTGCCCTTGCCCTCCTCGCCCTCCGTCGTGTTGCCCTGCACCGAATAAACACGATGTTTAAGCGAGTAATTCCCTACAGAGACTAAAACCTATCCCTTAGTAGCACAGCATATGGAGACTAAGGCAAAATGCGATCCATTTTGTCTCTTTCCCTCATATAGACTACGGAAAGGAGAGAGTGACTCGGTGTGACATAATCTGCGACATAGGTTTTGTCTTGACTGCTAAACGATCTGGATGATATGTAACGAGTAAAATGGCGAGTCACTTCTCTCGGCCGAGTGCTTGTTACATGTAAATTTTTTTGCCAACAATACGTTGGGCGTGGGCTCAGTTTTTGGCGGAAAATTGAACCGTGAAGTTGTCAATTTTGTTTTATTTTCCTACAATGTGTTTCTTTGCTATGTAATGTGTAATACTAGTCGGATTTTAACCATTATGATTTCATAAACGTGCACAAGTGGATGGAAATTCAAATAAAATAGAATCACTAGACTCGTCAAATCCATCCAAAATGCCAGGGGTAATGAAATTAATTATATCATTATCATCGTCACTGGAAAATTATGCACTATTTTGTAGCCATTGACCAATCTGAAAAAAAAGGTATGTGCACGCACCTCCCCCTCGCTCTGGCTCTTGTGCGAGCGCGTGCGGCGGCGCAGGCGGCGCGGGCGCTGCGCCGCGCGCTCCTCCACGTCCGTGTCCAGCTCCTTCAGCGCGCACGCGCGCCCCGCGCTGCGCATTCGTACAACCACACTTTAAACCTCTATACCATACTTCTCAACGAGGGCGATAACCCCCCCTTGTGGCCTTTTGATACTTTCAGGGAGGGGGCAGTAGAAGACCATGAGAAAATTTGGGGTCGAGAGTGAACAGGTACCTTCTAGGCGAGTATGCTCCATCGTAGATCTCATCGTCACTTACCATCAGGTGAGATCGAGATCAAACATTTGCCTATAATGTAATAAAAAAGGGGGCATTGAGATGGCACAGAGAGGGCGTGCGTAGGCTAAAAAATGTCTCATAAAGATACAGAAAAAAAGACCACGCTAATCACGTACTAATTACGCGACGCCAACGCGGCGACTTACGGATAATAGTTCTCATTGAAGCATTCTTCTTTAAACTCAGAAATAAGACAACGGTCAAATCCTATCTTAGTACTATAATAATATTACACGTTTAAATATAATCATGGCAATAGCTGTTTCAGGTTCGCGACAGTTATAAGTAAAAAAATTGGGGCTCTAGAAAATAAAACAAAGTAAGGCCGAGAGCCTATGTTCTATGCGAATATTATAACTCACCACCCAATGTGTAGGGACTAAAAATTGGCATGTCAGAGGCAATTTAAATATTAAACTTAAATAACAGGCATATTACTCACAGCATCTCAATCTCGCGGAGCTGACCCAGTATTGGCATGAGCTGCAGGCGGCGGTCGGACAGCAGGTGCCACAGTATACCCGCCGGCCGCTGGCTCATGCGTTGGGTCGATATCACCTAACAACATAAACATAATCATATACGTCATAAATAACTTTGATACTTTATAGATATTAACAAGATAATATAAAACGAGTGTTGGTGCGGCCAACACTCGGGGTGATGAGGTGGAGGAAAATCCAAATGCAGAGAATTTTGGTTCTTACAAGTACTTTAATTACTTTTTAACAGAAGTATATAAGAAAAAACCGCTGCGCACTCCGTTAGTGCAACGTTGAATATTATAAAAAAACGAAGTTCCAGCGCCCTCTACAACACTGCCGTCTTCGTCCTGATTGGTGCTCCGTATATCATCGCGTCATCGGGGACTAACAGTAGATGCACCAACAACGAGCTTTTTCCCACGGCTCCACCCGCGGCACCTTCGTGAATAATAGCCTAAAGCACTCGGGGATAATGTAGCTACGTATTTTTAAAATAATATTCAGAACCAGATCACTAGATCCTGACATTGCCCCGTACATCCAAACTCACATACATTACCTCTTTATAATACTAGTATCGATGTCAACGCACCTGTGTGGGTGTGATAATGATGTCAACAGGCACATCGTGCGGCCCGAACAGCTCAGCCGGCAGTGTGTCGAACACCTGTTAGAATACAACAAATATTAAAATAAAGTTTGCAACATTTGCAACGATGACTACTGATAAAGGTTGACATTTCTACGATCCTTGGGACAACTGATGAATGCGGTATTTGTCAGCCCGACGCGTGCAATGAAGATGCTCGCAGAAGCATTCATCATCAAGGTTTCCATACATCTGCCACAAGACATTCACAGTCATGGAAAATCGGCCCCAACTCAGCATAGTACAAACCAGCGCTGGTCTGCCGTTGGTTTTATTAGCTAACTGTTCGATCCAGATTGATCAAGGGTCTTCCCAAAACATGTCCTTTATCTCGTGGTTACTATGCAAGAACCTTTCTGCCCCATAGGTTCGGTTGGTCGATTCTACAAGCTCTGTGGTGTCAAACTAGACAATTTTGTGATTCTTAAATGTACGCGCACGATTTGACTGATTTCGTAGCCTGAGGTCAAAGCGCAGGAGTATTTTTCCCGACGCAGTCCACACTAAAACACACTTAACCAATAAAAAAAATTATAATACCACTGGCACTTCTCGTTTTATAGGAATTTCTCGACCCGACTATTATTAATAAGTGACAGCATGAAGCTATTGCAAAGAGAGGTAGTAATAGGATTTTCCCAATGCGTGACACTGCGCGGATTAAGGGGCGACGTTGAGCCCGCCCACTTTTATACTTTTGACAGATATACCATACAATATCTTTCAAAAGTGACAGGTACTATGCGGTTGCTGTTCGATTATGAATCGATTGTGTTAACAGACTTGGGGCCCTGTTCAGTAGACGACCGCTGACAAAATGACCTAGGCCACACCCACCGTTGTGACGTCCGGACCTAGCTGAGAATCACAGTGCACGTTTGGGTACGATATTTTCATCTTTGTATTAACACCGTGGTACTGTACTAAGAATAATAGTATACATACCTGAGTGTCATGTACGGTCGTGACGACTACTGTATCGGGCTTGATCGCCTTCATGTGCATCATAAGACCGAACTCGAGGTCGCCATAGCCTATATTGAAAAAAAAAACGCCTGTAATATCTGAATGAGTAAGCAGAGGTGCACCGCAGTGCACTTAAATTTCGCCGATTGTGTTAGGTCCCAATATGATAGAGGGCGAGCCTATTGTCAGTATACTGGCAGTCCAGGGTTTATTGATATAACTCAAGTGATTTTGGATGATAAATAATAAAAAAATCATGATTTTTATCAACCCTGTTGGGCAATCCCCCCCCAAAATTCGGGTAGATTCGGTACATAGTCCACCACGCTAGCCAGTACTGGTTGGCTAACCTCACAGGCATTCGAAAGGTGGTTCCCTTCCGATATTTGCCTTCACCCTACATCAAAATAATGCTCATTATTGGGTATAAGAGATGATGCAATCCAAATATCCCAGAGCTGGGGTTTGAAACCAGCAAATCAAAGTAGATCAGTAAAGAAATATAAATTAAAAATTGTTACCTCTTCCTTTGCCAATGCGATAGCCCTCCTTCGAGACAGCGACGGAGCCCATGACGACCAAGTCCAGGGAAACGGAATCCTCTATGCCTGATGACAAAAATGTGGATAGGTTTAATTGATATACTAATTCGAGGAATAGACATGATTACAGCTTGGCGTGGGCGTTAGCGCCATTAAAAGCTGGCAAAAACAGATAATATTACGACAAAAAGTACCCTGATTATTATTTATGTATATAACCCTGAAAAAAATATAATACGGTCCCACACTAAGCAACGCTTGTATTATGGGTACCGTACAATGGACTGAGGGCGAACTCAGTATGTAATAATTATATAGATATGAAACATCCATGACTCTGATACAAACATTCATGCTCGTCACACAAAGGTTGTCCCTACCAGGATTCGAACCCGTGACCCATAGCGAAAAAAGCAGGCTCATTACCAATTGCACTAAGCAGGTCGTCACACCTATATATCCTTTTAACTGCTATGCGTGATATTCAATCCAACTTCAGCATTTTTATATTACTTGTTTAATGCCTTCGAAATATGTTTTCAACTGTGAAATTAGTAAGAGACGGTTGTAGGTGTCGAGGGAATTGCAGCCAACTTCACAGTACGCAAATTCATATAACAAGCAATGCAAGGATGCAGTTGCCTCACCTATCGGTTTGCCATATGTCTCCATTCCGTTCCGGGAGACCGCCTTCCTGATGGCCGACGGACCGGTCTCGCCCTCAGGCAGCTCGAGGCGGTTCAGAAACCCGTTCTGCAGCCGCGGCACTGGCACATAGAGAGTCTTGTGTTGTTCTAGGCACAGCACACTGGAACAAATTACATGGATGGTGAAGTGAGGCTTGACACGTTACTGGTTCTCCAAAGGTTTGTCGTCATTTTATAGTAAATTATCTCATCACCTTTAGGCTCTTCAATGTCATCACAATCATGTTTAGAGGTACTCTAATCTATACTAATATTATAAATGTGAAAGTTTGGATGGATGGATAGATGGAATGGATGGATGTTTCTTACTCTTACACGCCAGAACGGCTGAACGGATCTGGATGAAATTTGGCACAGAGATAGATTATAGTCTGGATAGCACATAGGCTACTTTTTATCCCGGTAAAATGTATGATTCCCGTGGGATAGATTTGTTTAAATTTTTCATAGAATACCAATAAATTCATTTTCTCATACATTTGATTCTGAGGCGGTACGAAGTACACTGGGACAGCGAGTAGTAAACAATAGTAGTAAAGAATAAACAAAAAAATGTTCTCGAAATATGAAGTCATTGCTCGACTGGTACATAACGCGTAAGATAAGGTACTCCATCCGTGTATTTTTAATTATAATCTTCACCTCATTTCAAGTTTTTTTTTATAATTGGCAATAAATTCAATAAGTATTGTG
Organism: Pheosia gnoma; assembly: GCA_905404115.1. NCBI lineage: Eukaryota > Metazoa > Arthropoda > Insecta > Lepidoptera > Notodontidae > Pheosia > Pheosia gnoma. The sequence continues at coordinate 3,052,467 of FR989916.1, forward strand.
CATTGCTTATTAATATACATAACACCACGTGAGGTTATCGTTTGTGATTATAAAACAGGTCCTACTACTGTATGTTGCATAGCTGATACAAGATATGAGGTACTAGATATATGTATAGCATAAAGACCATCAGATCACATGCAGACTGCAGAATCAGTGATAGCCAAGTTGATAGAACGCTAGCCTCTGTAACGAAGATCGCAGGTTCAAACCCTGGCTCGCACCTCTGGGATTTCTGGATTTCATGTGCGAATCTCATTTTCAACCATGATTATCACTTGCTAAACGGTGGAGGAGAACATCGCGGGGAAACCTGCATGTCTGAGAAAGATGCACCCCTCGAAAGATGTGAAGTCCGCCAATCCGCACTGAGCTAGCGTGGTGGACTATGGCCTAATCCCCCTCGCATTGAGAGGAGGCCCGTGCCCAGCAGTGGGACATTAAAAAAGGGCTGGAATTATTATTAATTATTTATTATGGCTATTAAACCCCTCCAATACAAGGATGATTGGGGCCATACTCCACCAAGCCATCCCAAGGCTGGTTGGTGAACTTCACATGTTTTTCTAGAGACGTGCTAGTTTCCTAACGATTATTGATTTGAGTGTACAGTGTGCAAGCACATCCTGTTTCCAATGCGAGCGTTCTAGTTAAGCCTTCACTGGCTGAAGGCAAATTATAACACCTAGGTCAGGTTCTGTGGTTTGGAAATAAGTCTTTATAATGCCTCTATGTAGAAGTAATAATACTGCGACAGGCTCATCATCAACTCATCTAAAGTAAAAGCGTTTATTAAAAAAATAATTAGCATCAGTTTTGTTTTTTTATTAATTCTTAAATACTATTCGCACAAACGTGATTCCACTACGATATAGCGCTACGTATAGATTAGGGAAAGTCGTGTGTGTGGAACGACTTTCTAGTGAATTTTCAGGTATGCGCGCGGTGTAGGCATTTTATGTAATAAAGCAGAAAGTTATGTGCATTCAATAGCCGGTACGCTCTCGTCCTCGCCTCGCGAGGATGCTTCTTTACTCAGTCAGTACCTGGCTCTGCTCAAGGTCAATAATCCCAAGGCCAATAATCCTCGCCCTAGCGCCATCATCTGCCTCAATTGTTTATGTTTGAGCAGATTGCTCGGATCAAAACTGAAGCCCTGAGTCGGGAGTTGAGAGACTGCGCGGTCAGTCAATACGCGGCTAACGTGGAATGCGCTACCCAAGATATCGGCCGCGGGTGGCGCAATGCCGTAATCACTGCACCGTGTTATGGACAGCGAAAGTTTTTATTGTTACAGTGAAATATTTGTCTTGGAAACGATTTTTGTAGTTTAAACTAGTTTTAACCAGTTATTTCCCAATTCTCGAGTGGTGTTCACGACCCGCTTGGTCGTGCCTACGTGCCTACCTTGCCTCCCCATGGGCTTGCGGGTATCCATGACGATTTGCCACGTAAAAAGGGGTAGTGGAATATTTGCTGGGGCGTTTTTAAAATAAAATATACCTGATACCATATTTGAACCGTTTTTTTTATTATTTATGTCGATTCCTGTGCTTTCATTAAAAAAACCTTATTGATATGACAGGGCACGGCTTTGAGATTAAACATTTAAAAAAGGAACTATGAAGATAATAAATTAATCACCAGAAGGTAAAATACTCTTTCATTGGCCCAAAATAAGCAGTCTTTTTTTAAATAAAGTACGTATGTAACAAATGGTTCCAAATTTGAAACTTATTTGTGTCATGAAAATATAGCATTTTCCAATTCGCACTAGGCGCCAGGCGCACAGGCGCCATGAGACATCTAGTCTAAAATTAGTGGCACATTTTACGAGATCTGGTGTGTGTCATGCCATAACGCGAAGTAGCCCAGCATTACTCGACGAGGCAATACGTTAAGTAATAGTAGAGAAAGAGAGAGAAAAGAGACTTTTATTTCGCATAAGTGACGGGGCTAGACCTCAAAAGATAGATTTTAACTTTGAAAGTGTATGATTTGTTAGAGAATTAAGTTCTTTAAATGATTTAACACGGACTTTTACATCAACAGAATTAATTCGGCATAAAAATGTAATGATATTATGTCACGCGCCATGTTTTGTGTGTTACTGTAGGTCACTGGACTAAAGATAAACGCCATGACGTATATAGCCCCGCAAGGAAAAGGTTAACGTTCCATTTTACCATTTTCGGCGTTGAAAACTAAACAAACCATTCGCTGGTGTTGTGCGATTTCAAGACCGTGAACCGTCAATCAACTGGCGATGCGGAACGGGACCGCACGAAACGGTGATATAAGAGCTGTATAAAAACGCATACACACTCTTAGTATCTTTCCTTTTTTTACTTTACGTGGATTGAATTGTTTAAAAACCGCCTTTTTTCCCAAAGGGCAATACTCTGGCAATGTTGTGGCACATTAATTTCGCAGGTGATACCATAAGGCAAAGCTATACGAGCGAGTCTTTATGTGAGCTGTTGCTTTGAAGACCTATTTACCAAACATGATAAGTGGGATAGGAATATAACACGAATAAATGCAGGTAGGAACCGGCCAACATGCAGCAGATGAAAAAAAAAACAACATTCTACAGTAGCCAGAAAGTAGGTCAATCTAGCATTTGAACAACGACGACGTAAATAAGCTAAAATAATCGGACAAAGAATGGGTTAGATAGATCGGACAAGAAGAATCGAGTTGGCCAACCAATCGCCCAACAAACAGTCCAATCCGTTGGCCGACACGTTAGCCATCACCAGACAACATTTCGCAACATTTTATATCAGCATTTTGTTACAATAAATAGGTCGGCATTCTTGCAACACTGGCCGAAGAGCTAATTCCATAAATTATTGCATATTGGCGAGTCCAATTTATAGAGTATTTTTTTTATTTTGTGATCTGTGAGAAAGTCTGAAAACAAAAATAATACACTTACCGGACGGCTTCCTGCGGCTTATCAGGATTCACTTTGACGGTGTTCGCGTTCTTGAAGATGTCGAGCTCGGCGAGTTTGGCGGCCGCCTCGGGGGCTCCCTTGAAGTTCGGGATCCGGTTGTAGACAGGCCGCGGGAACATGGCCAGCCCGTTCGTCTCCAGGTTGCGCCATACTTTGAGGCGGAATGAATGCTTCGTCACCTCTTCCGGCACCTGTTTCTTGGCTGGAAGGAATAAGGTAAGCATATAGTATCGCTCCTATAGAACTTGTCTTTATTGGTAAAGTCTGGTAGTGGTCACATTTTAGCCGTCACTGGTGGTCAAAAAGTGCACTCAAGCTTTTCTTACCGGCGATTTGGGGTATGCAAATTAGCTAAGTGGCACTTTTGCGCGGACCCGATAAAAGCTTTAAAAATGACTTAAAAGGAAACGCATGGCAAAAAATATGATCATTTGTAAGTAGCCCGTAATAAATTGTTTGACTTTGAGAAAAGAGCGATTGTGGTACATTGTAGACTTATATTCATCCAAAAATATTTAATGTTGTTGTTAGTCTATTACGAACTCCTTAGAACGTATATATTATTTAAAGGATGAATGTCATAGTATTTTAAATATGTGCTAATGAACATTCTACTTCACTCAAAATATAAGACAAAATCTATTTTATTCCTACTAATGTAAATAAATAAAGTGTAAATACAGAGACGACCAAATTAATTTATACAAAATAGTGTAGCACAATTCCTCTAGTTAGGGCTTAAAAAACTTAGAACCATTGAAATTAGTTTTACTTTAGTGTTGTCTGCACATCCATCGCTATAGTTGATATGTACTGAAAATCCTTCTAAACTGCATATATTTAAATTAGATATAAACATTTATTATACCATACCCCATTTACATTGCAGCCACGATTCCTACGATAACACGAGCAAACTGATAAACGGACACATTAATAATGTGCACTACATTTAATGTAAACATTACCTATCTACACAATAAAATTATATAGCCAAGATACCACAATAAGACAGGCAGGAACTCATGTAATCGTAACGTAACGTCATCGAGAAAGCATGCCGTCCCTGTCATGCTCATTTATGAAATTAGTGGAGTGAGCGCGATGGAAATCGCTTTCACTTATAGCAATATTCATATTATATGTACCTACATTTTTCGTCCATTTACAACATAAATTATTTTGCAAAATGCTCTGTAATTCCATTGTGAAATGATGAAACTTCTACAAATTAGGGGGTTAAAGCTTGTACAAATTAAACTATAGAATAAACCCCATTATATTACAAATTTTAACCAATTTACAATGGATTTACAAAGCAGCTTATAGAAGAAAAGTGTTTTATAAGTATTTTTCAAGCCGTTACAGGATAAACTATTGCTTGAAAAATGTTATGTTATTCTTTTTCAGTGTTACTTTCACATACATAACTCATAGGCGAGTAAACTTTATAATCGCAGCGTAAATATTTAAACTGTATTAGTACCTAATAATATTTCTGTTACATTAGGTGAAGCAAACAAAATTCTGCATTTAGTTAAAGATTGATGAGCGACAGCGACTACTTGTGATTATGCAAGGTAGATCGTTGGAACCCACTTGCGGATTTAGCTAAAGGTCTATCTATCATATTGGAAGGGAATAATAATAGAAGAACCGTAGACGAAAACTCAGAATACCATAGGCACAGGACGTGGCCATATGATGCCTGAAAGGTACCCACAGAATAGGAATTATGTCTGAAGGTCACCCATGGAATGTACTTGGACATTAAAGTGTCTGAAATGTACCTACGGAATGGATGTGGACATTATAGTGTCTGAAAGGTACCCATGAAATGGATTTGGATAAGTATATGGTGGAATCAGTTTTATAAAGACCAGTTTTTAATTGTTAAGTTGTAATAAGGTAAAATATCAGTAAAGAAAACATTGTTAAGATTAGACCAAAAAAGTTATGACAAGGAATATCGAAAGCAATTAATAACTGATAGGTCACTGACCCTATACATAACTAACTCAATGAAGTAATCTTATTATTTCTTATATTTTTCCATGCACTTGGGCAGAAATCATTTAAATATATGATTGGAGTAGTTAAATACAGAACTTAAAGGTTGATTACTACACATAGTATAAAAGTAGATACTGCTACTCTATAGCAAACAATTAATTTGTCAAGGTGATCACACAGCTACGATGGAATACAACACCTGTGCATATAATATGAACAAAGTAGCATTGTTTACTCAAAATGAGGTTTTATAACTTAGCGATTGATATTATAGATGATAAGGTTACAGGTGGTGCGTATATTCTATGGTAAAATTTTTGAAGGGCACAGGAGACAAATAAATCCGCCATAGCAAGAGGCAGTGCAAGGTTAATGTTAACACACTCTTAGGCGAGCCCCATATTTTTTTTTATTATTTGCCTTATTGATGACTAGCTGTTTCCACGACATCCCACTGTTGACGGGATGTCAACAGTGTGATGTCACATGACAGTGTGGACTCATTTTTACTATATTATAGAAACCATTTCGTTAAAAGCATTTAAAGTTTCCATATATCTCAAAAAACCCACTGAGCAAATTCAAGAGAGATTTGCCATGGTTACAAGTGATAATGAAATCAATAATAAATAAATATCGCCAGACAAAATGTCTTAAATAATTTCACTCCCAGGGAATGGAAGGGTTCTCCCAGGGAACGCAAACAAAAAAACTACATTTACTTGTTGGACTTTACCAACATTTGACATGGTAATATTTTATATGGTCAACATCCGTAAACTATCCATTTTTTAAATATCAAAAGAAAAAAATGTCATGTCACTTGAGTATTTTTTAAATTTTATTTTAGTCTTTTTTTGTAAGTTGGATACTTTAAGACTATATGTAGGGAAGAGGAAGTTATCATGAACCAAACAACCTTGACTTCTAAAACTTATCATTGTGTTGATAAAACAGAAAAAGTATGCATTATTGTACAAAATTAAGGAAGTATAATAAAAAATAAGTGCAGATTTGTCAAGTGAGTGTGAGCAGTTAATTACATTAGCACAAAACCAGTGTCTGTAGACTGTCTTCTTTTTTTAAAATAATTATTGCTTACTTTATTAAGATAAAATATTGACAGACAGATAAAATATTCAACCCTGACCTATGCATCGCCTACACTCTTTTGACCAGATTTATAAAGTGTGGGTAGGCAAGAAAGTAAATACATAAGTTCTTGTTTATTGGATCTATCCATAATTGCTGTTGCCTTAAAAAAAACTGGTGAAGCAACATAGACTATACCTACATATATTACGAAGACCTTCAAAGTGATGATTCAATACAAATAGAAAATCTAAAATGACCTCACAGTTGTGCTTTGACGGAGGTGAAATAAAATAATGTATACCTACAAACTCAATTTGCAAGTGCATTGAATAGTTCCCTACATTTAATCACATCAAGCAAGTTACAAACCGGGTAATAATCGACTTCAATACTATTCCGCGCTGTTGAGCGGCCTAATAAATCAACTACATTTTTACAAGAGGTGGGCAAAATAAATGAATATGAGTCACGTTTCACTCTATTAAGCTACCCGCAGTTGGTAATATAAAAGAAAGAAACAACGCAAATCGAAATAATAAATGCACGAAACACTTGAACCCAAGAGAAATAATTTCAATTGGTTAAGTATTAGAATTACTACAATGCAATCCGATTCAACATTTTTTTTTGCATTTGCGACAGTAATACAGCAATTTTCATCATCGATTATGTGGGTACTTAGAAATAAACGTGGTATAACGAGTTAAAAACCATTTTACGTGTTTTTTCAATTATTACAACTAGAATTTTCACGGCATTAGTAAATAAAACAGAGGAATAAAGATTGTTATTTCATTATTTTATCAGGAAATCGTGATACTTACTGTTATCCGCAGCCGTCGGCGTGCCGTCTCCGTTCTGCATTTTGATATTTTACCGCAATCGGGAGGTTTCCTGCAGGTATTTTGATGATCTAAACGAAAACCATCAAAATTATATGCAAAATAAAATCTTTCTTTCTTCGCCGGACGGGACCGTCACACACAAAAATAGAACGCGAATAAAAAACAAATGCAACCAACCTGCCAACAAAAAAAATAGTGGTGTACTTCCTTTACTGAATTTAGTATATACCAATTCATTGAGTAATTTTATCAATAAGGAATGATTTTGGTTTAAAAAACAATCACTGTTTTGAAATAACTTTCATTAAAGATAATTTATTGTTGAAATTAATAATCTATATTGTTAAACACGTTTTAGAAATAAAATAAAAATTGATGTTTAGTCGACTTTGGAAGTTTTATTGATAAACTAAAGTGACTACACTATAATAGGTTCTGCCAACATTATAAATAATTCAGTATGTTTTCAATTACAGATGTATGCTAATGAATTTAATGATTATTTGAAACTGAGAACATAGTTTCTTTGACTGTTTTTCTTTTCTAATGCCCTATTTAACCTACGAAAAAAAGGAGGAGGTTATCAATTCCACATGTATATTTGTTTTTCACGACAAATTTATTAATTACATGGAGCTACAGATACTCGGTGGGTTACACGAGTGACACTAAATATTGCGTCTATATATAATTTATATGTTGCTCATGATGCCCGTACGAAATACTGTGTAAATGTATCCAGAGGGTTTGGAAAACTCAGGGCAATTTTTGTTCTCATACAGGTGTAACATCGAGATGAGTCAGTATAAGTATCTCCAAAACTATGATCTAAAAACCATGTCGATTTTTTTTACAAAATGACCGCAATCGAGTCGAGATGATTTTTTTCGGAGATCTATGACTCCCAGTTTTTCTTGTCTAAAATCGATGACAATATGATGCCTTAGAACATATATTACTTACTATCTTCTATAGTTTCGGAGATCCCCATACTAACCCATCTCTATATTACACCTGTATATCTCAGCTGCGCGTATAACCAACCATGTGCGGGCGCCGCCGCCGACCTCTTGCCGGCGGGCGGCGGCGGCGCCCGCACATTTGTGGAGTGGGCTCAAAGAGTAATATAATATACTTAAAAGTGGGCTACTCGCGCGCAGTTGCCGACTGCCGCAAAGTTTAAGCGTTCTACGAAATTGTTGGGTGATTAATTCAACGGAAAGAGACGGAGCTATATGAAAAAAAATAGACAAAAAGAGTTTTTTTTTCTTTGTAGCGCAATTTTGTAACACCACAAAAGCCAATAAATCACAATATAAGTATAATTTGGTATAAGTACATTTATTATATTATTCTAATAAATAATGTTGACAATAATAATATTAATTTATCGGATAGTCTGGGACATGTGAAGCGGCGTCAGCATCAGCTCGAACGCGGCGTCCTTCAGGTTGGCACCGCGGAGGTTCGCTTCGTGAAGATCACTGCCTGATAAGTCACAACACTGGAAGGAAAAATATACTTTTTTGTTTTATAATATTTATTCTTGACCATGGATACCAGTCCTTCAGTCGAGGAAAAATATACAAACACATTGAGTGACTAGCTCTGCCTGCGACTTTGCACGCGTGGACTTTAGTTTTTTGAATATCTGTAAGTCATATATAAATGATCCTAGATCTCAGACGAATAACTCAAGAGAAATGATAATATAATCTGTAACAATGTTTATCAAATTAATTATTGTACGTACCTCCAAGTCAGCACCGGCTAGGACGGCAGCTCTTAGATCACAGTTCTGTAAGTTAGCATTTTTCAGTGTTGCCACACGCAAATTGACGCCAGCCATGTTGCTACCCTCTAAATTCGCACCTTGAACAAAAAAAACATTTCATAACCCAAAAACCCAATATAAACGACATAACAGAATTTCTTCAAACGTAATAAGGAACCATTTTGATGATGCCGAATGCGCATTTAAATCGTTGACGCACTTTAAATTAAAAAAAACCAGTTGTTTATTATTTGACTACCAATAGGGATGGCCATAGTATTGACAATATATTATAAAGACTAATAAATAAGTAGGTAATTTCATTACATCAACTGTAGACGAAGAAATAATATAATAGGAGTGTCGCGAACAAAATATTGAGGAACAAAAAAAAAATAAACCGATTTGAGCAGTACCCTGTACGTAAGGACGCCAAGCGCGTGTATTAAACAAATCGGCTTAGTTTTTTTGGCTTTAATATATCGTCCACGCCACTCCGTCCATATTATTTCTTCGTTTAAGACATAAACTGAGTAGGTACTTATATTAATTAAGAATCATTCAATTAACCTATATGCATGTCCATAAACGCTTTTCTTATTGCTTCCATGAAATAATTATGACTCGTCTCCCTAGGCTTTTAGTTCCATTAGTTTGTTGTATTGGATTTGGTATCCAGTATACTCTGATCTGGCTATTTACCAATATTTATCCAGTATACTCTGATCTGGCTATTTACCAATATTTATCCAGTATACTCTGATCTGGCTATTTACCAATATTTATCCAGTATACTCTGATCTGGCTATTTACCAATATTTATCCAGTATACTCTGATCTGGCTATTTACCAATATTTATCCAGTATACTCTGATCTGGCTATTTACCAATATTTATCCAGTATACTCTGATCTGGCTATTTACCAATATTTATCCAGTATACTCTGATCTGGCTATTTACCAATATTTATCCAGTATACTCTGATCTGGCTATTTACCAATATTTATCCAGTATACTCTGATCTGGCTATTTACCAATATTTATCCAGTATACTCTGATCTGGCTATTTACCAATATTTATCCAGTATACTCTGATCTGGCTATTTACCAATATTTATCCAGTATACTCTGATCTGGCTATTTACCAATATTTATCCAGTATACTCTGATCTGGCTATTTACCAATATTTATCGGGGTGGGTGTTTGCCATCTGCAGAGACACCAACTAGTGGAACTACCGGTAACCTGAGGGTAAGACCATTGATTTATCAGGAATCTGACTATGACTAACAACTGTCAATTGTGCCCATCAAATCATACAGCGGCTCAATCCTGCTAACATCACAGTCGTAATGGAACCTCAATAGTGTGTCGCTGGAATGGCAATTTTGTCATTTTATTTAAATTAGCTAAATTGGGCCCCTGGGCCCCAAGTCTGCTAACACAATCAATTCATAATCGAACAGCAACCGCATAGTAACTGTCACTTTTGACAGATATCCCATACAATATCAGTCAAGTTACCGCATAGTAACTGTCACTAATGACAGATATCCCATACAATATCTGTCAAAAGTGACAGTTATTATGCGGTTGCTGTTCGATTATGAATTGATTGTGTAAGCAGACTTAGGGCCCAGGTTTGGTGTAATAACTCGATCACCCATCCACAATGCCTCCGACCTAGCTTGGGACGATCCATTGCGCGTTACAACCAAGTCTACCACCTCTTCATTAGGTAAATTAATACTGTAAAAAATTAATAAGGTGATTTACCTTTTAGGTTTACCCCTTCCATCACGGCTCTAGATCCAGCAGGATCCTCCATATTGCATCCTTTTAAATTGGCACCTGAAAACATAATTATAGTTAAGGTCCTCCTATAATATTGGTTAAAAATTGTACACTAATAAAACCATATCACAGTCATGGTTATTTTCACTCAAAATATTTCACATTTAAAGGTAATTTAAGCACCTTGAAAAGTGACCAAAGAGTGGGTAGAAAAATGCTTAATAATTACAGTGAATACCGATTAATTGGTATCTTGCATTTGCAAGTTGGGAACCAGCCTATAAGGTGCCAATAAATAGCCAATTATCGCCATTACCAACATTACCAACCTTCCATGTTGGCACACAAAGCTTTGACGCCAAGTAACTGGGCGCCCTCCAGGTTTGCGTGAGATAGATCGGCTCGCTCCAAACAGCAGTGGGATAGGTTGGCACCACTCAGGTTGCAACGGGAAAGACATGCATACTGGAAAATGAATAATTAAAGCGAGCATAAGTATATAAAACGAATGAGGACGAAAAATAAATTTCAATAAAAAATCTCACAGAGACAGGGAATTCACCACAGCAAGCATCTCATTAATTTGTCTACCAATACAATTTTTCAAAAATATTTACCTTAAAATTGATATATCTAAGGTCCAGCCTATTCAAGTCTGCTCCAGCTAGGTTTACTCCCTGGTACCTCAGTTCTGAGTTTGTTGGAGTCATAATAATGGACCTCACAACATCCATCCGAGTCAATGCGTGGTTGCTCCCACTGGCACTCCTCGATTCTTCAGCCATCTGGCTCAGTTGAGGTATCATGGAGTCTATACCTGCAATTCATATGGTATGGGTTTTGAGTCATAGCTTCAATCCATTGTGTTCAAATATGAAAAAATAATAATTCATATTGTGTAATAACTCATTAAAGGTTTACTTTTTTTTTGTCTATGGTAATGTTTTTGTTTTTGTCACTAAATTACACCAGAAACTATTATTATAAATGTATACTTTATTCTACAGCTGGATCAGTGGCAAATACTAGGTGCAATACAATTATGCAAATTAGTCAATTATTTTCAAAAAAATTATTTAATTACACATACCATAGAACACAGCTTCCTCCAACACTCCTTTAGGATTAACATGCTTATCTAATATCACATCCCCATGCCTCAAATAATTCAATATAGGCTCGAAATACTCGGGGCTTCTGTCAATTAAATATGCCCCGCTTGGATCTGTAGCACTGGGGTTCATTAAGTACACATTATTATCATCTGCAAACATTCTGGCCAACATTGACAGAGGCTCTTTCGCCAAGAGTGTAGATCTAGATGTAGTAAAGCGTTTACCACCAACGTTTAATGTGATCCAGTCTGAAACAGCTTTGTTTCCTTGACAAATACTGCTCTCACATATGTCTAATTTTCCCATCGCTTTCTCGATGCTATCACAACTTTTAGATTCTTTTTCACCATGGAAACTCATGTATATTTTCTCGTCGTCTTTTATAATCCTCACATCGTCAATTTCACAGCCGTTGTATGAATATAATCGTATTGTTTCTATGTCCACTTTAAATTGACATGATATCTCCGTTTTAAAGGCTTCAAACGTGTTTTCCACTGCCATAACTTTACCAATATCTTCATTTTTATTTTTGTAAATGTAAACTCGTTTCATAATACGAGATATTTTCTAGGAATGGGTAGTAAACGCTTTGCAAAATCGAAATCTATACAAGCTATAAAGCCGATTTTGCGCAAAACTTTGACAATCGACTGACATGATCATAAAATGTCAATGTGTACATTTTCTTTTCAAATCTTTGCCATTACGTCACTACCTACCACAGACTATACATATTTGCACAGATGATTACGCATTGGAAAATCGACTAATTGTATTCTGAGATTTATTAATATTGCCGCGGAATATTGTTTCAAAGTAGTTTACATGCTAAAGGTAGGTTTGAAGGAATGTGAGCAATTGTAATTCACTTTATTAATGTATACTTTTATTCTAATTCATAGATATCAAAATATGCAAGCAATTTTATATTTCATCTTACCCTAGTACAAAATAAATAAAATAAGGTGGATAAAATAGGTACCTACATATTTCCCCCCCTGACTTAAGATTGACCTAACCAATTTCAATATTTGCATGCACTTAAAGGAGCTTAGGTATATACGGTCGTGGCTGGACAAATCAATCGCCCAAAAAAAAGAGACAGCGCTGTAAGAAAAAATGCCAGTTATTGTGAGTCTTTTTTATCTATCTGTTAGGTGGTGTATGTGACCGTTTAGAAACCTTACTCCATCTTTCACTTTAAACTAATTTATAGATTTGAATGCCAATATTAGCACCTGTAGGTGGTAATCCACAAGGGCATCATTTAGGTAAGTACTTCCTACATCCTATCATATGTTTAGTGAGTACCAGAGGTATACATGCACTACGTAATAATTATTTATAGTGCCATAAACACGTTTTTTAAGTATACATTGATAGCGCAATGAATGGCCAGATGTTCGTCGTTAAATCCCCTGCCTCTGATCTCAGGCATTGTATTGAAATTTGAAATGCATGACAACGTGACTGTTATGACTGCGCATCTCGAAATTGGCATTGGGTTTCCAAATTCGGAATTAACCCAACGCTCATTTGGAGGTATATGTATACAACTAAAAAATTCGTGGATAGTATGATTTAATAATCATTTTATTCAGACACCATAATTGCTAGTCTAAATTATAAAGAATAGCTGTTACCCGCGACTTCGTCCGCGTGGTATTTAACAAAGACACAACCGTTGGTAACAGCCTGCTCGCGCGTTCTGAGCCCGCGGGACGCATTGCAGGTTGTTGCTATCAAACTTAATCAGGCGCAGCGCTGCAACATTGATTTTAATTTTTTTTCGTGGGATCCTATTTTTTTTCTAAAATAAAAGTAGCCTAAGTTACTCCTTGTTACATCAGCTATCTGCCAGTGAAAGTCCCGTCAAAATCGGTCCAGCCATTTCAGAGATTAGCTGGAACAAACAGACAGACAGACAAAAATTTAAAAAAATGTTGTTTTGGTATAGGTACCGTGTATACCTACATCCGAATGCACTTAGTAAAAAGCGGTTATTTTAATATTACAAACAGACACTCCAATTTTATTTATTTGTATAGATAGGGTATCCATGCGATAACATGTATGTTATAGGCCTATTAGGAGAGTTGAAAATCATATTTATCCGAGCATTTCATAAAAAATGTTTTCAAACGTTGCAGTTTTTTCTTTACTACCAACAAATATATAGGTGACATCTGGCGATTCACAAATACATTATGTTGGATGTAGCGTGCAATTAACACTAATTGAATAATAAAGTAATCATGTTATATATAATACCTACATCAAAAATGTTGTAAAAGGAACTTTTATTGGATAAGAATTGGGATGACCAGAGCGGAAAGCTCCACCCCGCTCCACTCCACCCTGCTACGCGCCACAATACCCAGCTCCGCCCCACTCCACTCTGCCCAACTCAGCTCCGCTCGCTCCGTCCGCTCCACTCACCTCCGCCCCGCTGCACTTCTTCGCACTACGCTCCACCCATTAGAAGAAAGAACAATGACATGTCTCAAATAATTAAATATCGGAAGAGTAAGCTCCACAGAAGAAAAAAACCCGTTGATTCCCACAAAAAAAATGCATACCTATACAATATCTAGGTACATTCATAGACACATTCTTTAAATGTTTACGACAGCGTCGATGTCAATAATTCTGGCAGAGAGCCACAGACGCAGGGACAGTTACGGCAGTAAATACCTAACTAACGGTGTCTCTTTTGTATGTATTTTACTGAACTTAAAATATTTTGGTTCTTAAAGTTTTTCTGAAATACCTACTACTTCTTTTATTCTGTCGTGTCTACCTCGTTACCTCTTTTCTACGTGTTCTGCATTTCCAGGAGCGGCCCTAAAGTACTCATGAGTACTTACTAGGTACTGCAGGTGTTGGGAATTGGAGGAGATAAAGCTACTTTAAACTTTGCATTGTTTGCGGGGAAACGCTGCACTCGCGTCTCCACTCCGAACCGCTTTTATCTTATAGATGGCTCTCTGAAGTGGAATAAAAAGGATAGAACAAAAAAGTCCTTTCAAAGAGGATTAGTACTAATGGTCAGTACATTTTAGAAAGCTTTTTCAACCTCCAAGCTTTTGAAAGATCTAGGTACTATAATTTAAGGTGTATCGAGTACTTGCCTAGAGCCGTAGATTCCCGACTTGCATTTCTAGGATATTAAAATTGTGCTAATTCTTTTCAAGAAAATATTGATCTACGATGAATAAAAAAAACTAATCAGCTTTCGACGTGTGACGTCCAATCAGCAGTGGGTCAGCGCATCTTACCTGCCGACCTATAATATGACTCACTATTCATTGGTATTGTGTGAGTCCATAAGAATAAATAAATGTGAGTCATTATTTATATTAGGGTAAGCGAGAAAAAAATATTTTGTCATTTGGATGGATGTTTGTGGCGTAAATAAGACAATGCAGTCTTGATACAAAATTGGGTGTTGTCTAGAAATAGACCTTTAGGACCTAAATAGACCTAAATAGACTTTTAAGATATACTAACTTAATAAATTGGAATGAGTAGTGTGGCTATTAAACAATGGCAGAAAATATGTAAGCGGATGTAGTTTTAAGTTTTTGTGCTTTCGATTTGTTCTGGTATACAGAAATTGGTACCTAAGTTAACTACCTTAATTTATAAAACCCTTCTTTAACTGGAAGGGTAGTCAATATACCTATAGATGGAATAATTTGGATAAAAACTATACTTAAGAAAGAAAGAAGCGGTAGAGAATAAAGAATAATTACAAGAATCTGTATTAGGTACCCAGATGTTAAGGTATAAAAATATTTTAAACCTGTTTGAGAATTGGACGCGCCACCAGATTTCTTTATCCTTTCATTCGAACAACTTTCTTCACAGAAGCCAAACTTCGAATCAAGTTCAACAGAATCCACGCGAAGAGCTTCTCATATAGAATTTATTCATTATATTCTAAGAAAAAAAAAGAGTCAGTCGCCTTACGCATGAAGGCAATGGATTTGGCAATAATTGTGCTTCAGATAACCGGCAGACGGCCGATGACACACTGGGAAGCTCTCGCTAACGGCTAACACCGGTTATATTTATAAAATCAGTGTCCAACCACGACTGGCACCCGCGCACGCGCTTGCCATAATAAAAGCTCACCGCGTAACTGCAATACTGAAAAGATCCGCAGTGTCAATGTAACGCAAATATTTCGACGCCGGCGCTTCATTCCACTATTGTTTTTTCGCGAGCCAATCAACTTGCAAGATGGATACTTTAGAAGTGCCGCCCTATCCGCCTCTACCGCTGCCCAAAAAGCCGATGAGGCCGAAGATAACACTGCAAATTCCTGATGCGACTTCACCTGTAACTCCAAGGGGACCACCAACAGGAGCCTCCATGTACTTCAACCCGTCAAGGTTGCGCGGGATACCGCCTACGACGGCCGGATCTCATATGTCGGACCCCCACGGGAACCCTTACTTCAACCCGTTCATGCAAATGTACCATAATAAAGCTTCAGAGTTTATGTTCAAGCAATTCGAAGGGTTCAAAGATTTTACAATGAATACCGCCAAGAGTGGTTTAAGTGCTGGTGAAAAGTCCGCGTTCTGGTTCTACAATAAGTTAAAGTTATTGTCCAGGAGATGGTTCACGCATCTGTTCCTTAGTTTGTGTCTAGTTTTGTACAGTTTTGTGGGTGCAGCTGTGTTTATGACTCTTGAAGGTAAGATATTTTTTTAGTTTAAGCTTCATTTTTTTACAACACCCATCCAAAGTTATAAAAATAAAGTAGGTACACTGATAATAGTTTCGATCCTGAAATCCTGAAAGCCTAATACTGGTCATATTTAATATTCAACGTTTAAAAAATATTATATTGCTTTACTTAATAAAAAAAAGACGATTAATTTTCAATAGAGTATGGTTTTTTTTTGTAATTAAATCCATTTCGGGTCCATAAAGAAAGTCATCAACATTCTTTATTTAATCAGTAGAACTAATAAATATTCACGTGTAGCTACATACATTTGTCTATGCCAATCTAGGTTCATCTTTCGCGTAGATAATTAAAATGTTTTATATCCAGACCACATAATGCACCGCCATATAAACTTCCCCGGGGCGGACTTAATGTGTTCCAAAAGATCAGTAGGGTTCACAGTACCAGCGATGGCGGGTAAATAAATAGTTTTAGTGAGATCATTACCTAAAATAAATACAAGCATCGATATCACAAGCATTTCTTAGTTTAGGACCGTACAGTTGGTATGCCTGGTGATATTAATTTTAATAAACTAAAAAAAACTGACAACATTCCCAGCAAAATACGTAGCTACAATTAAATCCTATAGTCGACTTTACTATTCCACTAAAAAAGAAAATAGGTTGCCATACCTACTTGGATATTTAATACAACCGAAAAACTGTCATACAGAGCTATCGAAAGAAAAACCCGCTATAAAACAAAACCTACATTAATATCGGTTCACTATATTTAAAGCTATCGTAGCTCAGATACAGATTCAGATAGACTAAAACTTTATACTTTTGGTTTGCGTTGAAAAATGGTAGGGGATTAAACGGCCGTTTGCTATTGATCAAAAATAAGAACAACCATAATATGTATTATTACTATATATAAGTATTATTTTATGATGTTAGCTCATGATGATTCCAGGGTTCCATATAAATTGATCTGTAGCTATGTTCACTAAAGTAAGTTCTATTATTATATAGTCTGTACCTACCTAAGTACCTTTAAACCGATCTCTAACTCATCAAGCGAGATCTCGAAATGCGAAAATATTTAACTTATGTTCAAAGTTTAAATCATTCACGCCTTAAGTTGTTAATACTTATTATAAACTTTTCATACTGCCGCCGGTTTCAGCCGCTTCAATGTGTTAACGCCACGCTGAAACTTTCAAACCGTTATTAATATTGCCAAGATGGCTGTCCTTTTTATGTTACTAACTTCACGTGGGTTAAGTTAATAGAATTCGCAATTTATTACTGAAATTTTCAACGGCGGAGTTCTCAAACTCCATTTAAAGTTTGTGGAACATAAAGATCATCCTTCAAAATTGCTTACCCGGAGTTGTATTGCGCTAATTACTTAATTTCATAATGTCGAGTCGTCGTTTTACTTTTGCGCGCGTGGATTTTCGCTGGTAGGTATATACTTTAAGTATACTTTCCCAAACTAAGCAACGTTTGTGTTATGGGTACCGTCCATAGCTGGGGTAACATGATTGTTAACAATAACTCAAAACATGATTGTTAGAATTTTTGTTTGTTTGTCTATACGTTTGTGCGCGCCAATCTCAGAAACGGCTAAACCGATCCTCCTCTTCGATCGTTTCCTTTAATGTATTCTGGTAAGATTGACCTAAAATTTAATGTTTGTTTTATTTCAATCAGTTCATATATAATAAAAACACTAAATCAATAAAGACGCGGCCGAAGTCACGGGCAACAGCTAGAAAGTACTAAATTTTAAAATAAGTGCGTGTTTTTTAGCTATAACATTTAATTGACTTCACAACTTTGCTTCACATTCGATTTTATTCCCGCCAAAAAGCCAGCTGTGGCGTCGCATTATGTTGATGACCAATGATTACAAGAGTTACATTGTAGTTTGTAGTTAATAGCTAAATCCTGTATTCCTTCGCATCACACTGAACTGAAAGTATCAGTTACAGCACGCCGCCCTGTCGTGTTATTGTTATTTATATACAACACTCACGTTTTTGTAAACTGTTTGTGTAACACTTGGAATTTTTGGAGCGCGCCGTCAAAACATCAGTTTGGTACAAGACAGCAGGCTATTTTTGTCCTAAATAAGTCGGCACAGGGTGTAAAGTCGCGGTGCCTGTTGACCAAGGCGGATGGTACACCGTGGAGTCGGATATAACCCTCTTGCGTCCCCCGGGGCTTGTGGGAAACTATAAGAATATCCCCAGGAAACAAAAGAATAAAGTCCTTTGTCAAAACTATGGGTGTGATTCTTACACGGCTGATCTTTTAATTGAAAACTCGTATTGTGTTCTGAAGCTTTGGTTGTTTCTTAAAACATACAAAATGCCGTGAAAATCTTCGAGAACTAGATCCAAAAACCACTTATTTTACGCGATTTACCGGTGACTGCCAAATATATAAAATCAATAGGAATTTCCAAGACTTCATACGTCGTAGAAACCTTCAATTTTCCCGGATAACATTTATCCAAGATAGAGCTTGTTACGTATAAGCTATCACCATGTCAAATTGCATTAAAATCCGACCACTGGATTTACACAAAGGTACAGATTCTGGCTAAGTATTTTATAATATGTTTCTCCGGAATTTAAAGCTATCATGCCAAGTATCATCAAAGTTCTTCGAGTAGTTTCTCCGTGATGCGACTACAGACAGACAAAATATGCGCTTAAAAGAAAAGTTATTTAATAAAAAAAACTTATTTCGTCTATAATCTATTGGTTTATTCATAAATAATACTGTTAATGCACTTCAGGCGCCACAGTGTTACATAAAAAATGTCAACTCCCTCCGTAGGTAGAGGTACTCACTAGATAGATGGGACACTTTATTAATAAACATTTAAAAATAAACACACTACGCTATGTATAAACGTACGAACGAACCGCTCTACGGTTTTTGTAATCCCGTGGGCGGATTACAGTCGACAGTGATTAGTGAAAATATTTTTTTCTCTGAATAAATGTCATCGAGTTATTAAAATAAAATTGTCTATGGTTAGAGGTATACTTCTGAGTATCACTTGTGAATCAGGGTTATTAATAATTTATGAATATTCTAGCTGCGCCCCGGTGTTACCCGCGATTAAAAAGTATGTCCTTTTCCTCTATGTCCTTTTCTGTATATCATGTCGATCCTTTGCTCTATAAAAAAAAAAACAAATCTATCCAACGGGAAAATACATTTTACCGGGATATAAAGTAGCCTATGTGCAACAGATTATATTAATCTAACTGCCAAATTTCATCCAGATCCGTTCAGCTGTTCTGGCGTAATTGAGTAACAAACTTTCACATTTATAATATTAGTGGGATGTATGAGTAATATGACATGCATTTAGAATGTTCATGAAAGTTTAAAATTAGTTACTACTATTATGAATAAGAATTAATTCTATTTAGAAGTAAAATAGCGGTGTTTTCTCTTTTGGCGGTTCACATTGGTTTTTATTTTAAAACAGCTAAGATGGTCATTGGAGATCGCGTCGTCGGAGAGCTCAACATTAATAATTATAATAAATCTACAGGATGGAATCACTTAATGACAAAAAAATATATTTATGTCATAATTTTCAGAGATTAGCTCTACTAAATTGATAGTGTCAATATAGTCAACTTAATTATTAGAAGGTTAGAATTACCTAACAATAATACCGTATAAAGTCAAAGTTTTGGATATATCCTGTTGTATATATAGTTTTTTAACCATAGACACGAGGCAGAGGATAAAACTAGAACGATCTTTTTACGTAGATACCATTCGCAACTTTGGCGTAATAAAATAGTATTTCTTTCCTTGTATACAATAATTTTACATAAAATAAAATTTTAACAGCATGCTTTGTCGATGACTGTGTTTAGGTATATTAAGGGTTAGTGCTTACCCTACAGCAGGGGTTCCCAAACTTATTTTGTCTACTACCCACTTTGAGAATGAATTATTTTTTAGCGCCACCATTTTTTCACCTACTTAAAAACCACTATAACTTCAAATTAAATTAATTATTGTAAGCCTCTACACAACGCCCCCATTTTTTTCTGGGTCTCTTACCGCCCCCCTTTAGGCCTGCAGCGCCCACAAGGGGGCGTTATCGCCCACTTTGGGAAAGGCTGCCCTACAGTATTTTCATTTGAAATATCTGTTAAAGAAATAAATCTCCCGTTGACAAAACGATCCCACCCTGTGTACGGACTTTAGAGTGCTGTACCAAAAACGGCTATGAGGCATCATCCCCAATTTCGCCTTCCCCAGCTGGTTTTCTCAGAAAAGGATACCGCTATCGAGGTGAGAACAGTAAATCTTCAGAATTTAAGGCGATAAAAACCGAAATGACGGTACCATAAACACAAATAAGTGTAAAATGTTGGTGTCAATTCAGTGCGCGGCCATTAAATGTTGCCGTTTCCCCACATTTATTTACATTGCTCTAACCTCAGATACTCGTGAATCGTTTAATATCCACTATTATAGAAGATAGCAGTGATAGCCAAGTCGGTAGAACGCTTGCCTCGGTAACGAGTATCGCAGGTTCAAACCCCGGCTCGCACCTCTGGGATTTCTGGCTTTTCATGTGCGAATCTCATTTTCAACCATGATTATTACTTGATAAATGGTGAAGGAAAACATCGTGAGGAAACCTGCATGTCAGAGAGAACCCCTCGAAAGACATGTGAAGTCCGCCAACCCGCACTGGGCCAGCGTGGTGGACTATAACCTAATCCCCCTCGCATTGAGGGGATGCCCATGCCCAACAGTGGGACATTTAAAAGGGCCGGTATTATTATTGATTATATATTATCGAAGAGTTGCCAGTGTTGTCCACACATATATAAAACCCGTATTACCTACTGGCCCACGTCTGCTAATCGATTCACAATCGAATGGGGATGGCATCGTAATTGTCGTCGCTTTTGACAGTTGTCTCCTACATGATACTTATAACAACTGACAGGTAGATATTTAATACGCCAATTTTATGGAATGTAGCTTTCAGTTCTCAATTATTATAGCGCTTATTTCAGGAAAACATACTTATTATATTAAAGTCCGTCAAGATTTTCCGGATTTTACAAAAGTCTAGATTTTGCAGTTTATCTCAAGGAACCATCTTTGGTTAGGTGCAAGATGCGCGCGTCGTAACTCCAGAGATTAGTACTTTTCAACTAATATCGTAGAGTTAGCTCTTAGCTATGCGAGATGAAATCGGTTCCACCATTTGCAAGACACAATTCGGTGTTTTTCTTTAGGGCCGACAACACCAACATCATCATACACAGGGTTGTCCCTGTGTTGCGCCTTTATGTTGATCATAAATTTGATTTATTCCCCCGCCATGTTTAACCATGGAACTATAAAAGCATTTATTACAATAACACTGAGGTATAAAATAAACATGTACTTTATAATTAAAAAAACATTATTTTTGCTTGTAGGTAAGTACTTTACCGTTTTCTGAATATTTTTTTTCATTTAATACTCTCGAATAAAATATGCCATTAACGATGTTGTTAGTGTAATTTTATGTTCATGTTTGTGGCGGTTTCTTCAATATAAGTAGGGCATTATGTTGCCTGTTACAGGCTATTAGGCATTCTGTAATGGCTTTCTCTATTTTCTTTCTTGCTATTGGAAAAAAAATCGTGTCTAGTCAAAGCAAGTAAATAGAAGTAAGGCTTTCTTAACATTTTCAAAGAATTCTTTTGGACACGCCATTTTCATATCATCATGTCACATCCATTATTTTATTTATAATGTTTATTTATTGAAAGTTTTATTGCTATTAATTACTTGACATTGTGCAAAATACCCGCTAAGTTGCGGGTGAGGCCATATTCATATCCATTTTATTTCATCGCATCTCATTTCGTAAAGAAAGAAGAAGAAGAACATTTTCAAAAGATTATATTAGAACGTCACATCAAGACAGAAATCGAAATTAAGTGTAATACTTATAAAAGGAGTCAAATCAAAATACATTATGTACTTCATATAGGTACTTACTTACTTACTTTAGAAATGAGTGGTAAATACATAATTAAGATTGGACCAAATAGGTTCCCGGATCAGCTTGTAAATAACTAGTATTTACAAGCTGATCCGATCATTTCTAAGCCTGCGTAAAATATTTGGGATTGAGATCCAATGCTATATTCACATTTTGATTAAAAACAAAAAATAATAATTTAATCAGCTATTTTGAGATATTTTGCACGCTACAAAATAGGTACTAAACGCGATTTGCAAAATAAATCTAAAATTAGTTGAACTTAAATTAATTGAAATGGTACATTTTCTTTTAAATGGCTTGACCAACGGTAGGTATTTTGCCGAACTCAACTAATTAATAAATAAACAAGAACTAATTATCAAATTAATTATTAAAACATAGGTATCGTAGTGAATGCACGACAGGTATTTTAAATAGATCTTAGAATGTTTTACAGTAACCGTCGATTCCCAAGGTTTTTGTAAAAAAAAATAACCGACAACCGCAAATACCGGACGTTCCAGAGTCCGAAATAGTGCACTGTTATTCAAGCCGAGACGAGAAAAGTAGTACATTTGCTTACGATCGATGTCATTGGAAAATAAACTCTGTATAATGCCTGGTAGGTATACATAATAACCACATACCATCTCGCAGCCGAGCTGGTTGGTCACGATTTCCGAAGGAACGACAGCAGCTGGAGTAGGCCCGCCACACACTCCCACCACTGCTACGCCTGTAAGCCAGGGTCTACAGTGGTGTCCAATGATGACACCGAGGTCTGACCCTCGGCGAGTCCCGGGATAAAGTTAATTGTCTTGGAACCCGCACGAATTTAATCGAAAGATAAAAATAGGAGGAGTTGGAAGAACATTGTTCAGCAGCAGCTGGAGTAGACGAGTTTTTGGATGGAGACTACGAATAAGAAAACGTAGTGCTGCGTCCTGCGGCCAGGTCCATAATGAACGGCAGAACAGCTGGCAGATCCTCGTTGGAGACAGCTGAAGAGTGAGCTCAGTAGTGGTCAGGCGGGATAGCAGAACTATATCTAGCAATAGGCATCAGAAGCTGAACCTTGATAAGCAGCCAGTGATGATCGTTTTTTTTATTACATTATAGGCAAGTATTTGATCTCGATCTCACCTGATGGTAAGTGACGATGAGATCTACGATGGAGCATACTTGCCTAGAAGGTTGTTCCTGTTCACTCTGGACTTGAAAACACTCAGATTGAAGTCAAACGAAAGAAGTCGTCTTAAGGCAGCCTACGTTTTCTTAGTCGTGGGTGAAGGTTGGTTAGTAATATTTCAGTCCAGGATGCGACTGACAAATAATACAAATCGTGCAAATGTTTTTTTACTGCGTTCGAACGGTAAGAATTGTGATTTATGTGTCCTACGTCTGCGTTTTTAGAGACTCGACTATTTTTTTTCAAATTTATGTATTTTGATAAGTAAGGGGGTGTGCAGATAGGATTAGTAATTTCTTAGTGGGCTCTTATATCATTCCTAGATTTATTATAGACTAAAAAATAATTATTAAAAATATTGTCTCATTCGATTAAATACAACACTTATGTATAAATGTCAAACTAATCTAAACTAATCTTGATTTATTTTGAGGTGTTTTCCCATTCGAGGTATAGTTTGATGATTATCTGGACTGATAAAGTCCCCTGCTCCTCAAATTTTAGAGCGCAGGCAAGAAACTCAACTCGTCTTAACAATGAAGCAACGAAAGATTTGAAGATAGGACTTATTACTTACGAAATGCAAAATACAACTTTTACAAGTTGATTTCTTATATTTACGCGAATACTACACATTGAAATGAAACTAATCTTACGGATTTTATCGTCGGGAACGTAAAAAACGTATAATAAACGTATAAAAAATCCGTAAGATTAGTTTTATGTCAACTTTTACAAGCCCTAAAGATAACCTAGCCATGACTCCGAAGCGTCAGAGAGTGGTCAGGTATAACGAGAGAAGATCGGCCTCGTATACAATGTAGACGATCTTCTTTGCGTCGAAGCGCAAGCGCAGTAATAAATGTTCTTTGTGGGTATTTTTTTTGGCATGATATATCTTAGCTGAAGTGCCACGGCGTACTACGGCCCGTACCCATATCATTCAGCGGAAATAAGTCACAAGCGGCATGACATAAAGATCCCGATCATACCTTGTATTCTATATAGCGTATTTTGTGTGTAATATTCTTTATTTTCAGTCGAATATTTAAAAAGTTGTTGAGTCATACACCAAGGTATTAATATAAACAGTTTTCAGGGCTGACAATATTATTTTACCGTTTATTTTTACATGCCTATGCCTACGACTGACGTAGGGAATAATAAATAGATCGATTCATTATTTTGCTATACAAGTTCAAAGACTTTGTTTAGAATGAAAGAGACAAGAGGATTTGGATAAGGAAGGTAAATATCAAGGTTACCAGTGTATAAAACTAAAAATAGACCGTACTCTACCGGAATAAAACATTAAAAAACAAATTAGAATGTATTTACCTATTTGCAAACACCGCTGTGAAAGGGTGATATATATACCCCCCACATTTATAGACGTTCTATAACTATATCAAACGTCATATACCTAGTATTGCGCGCAGGAGTTTTACTTTGCGCAGTACTATGTGACGTTTCATAAAGTTATAGAACGCCTATAAATTTGGGGGTTACACATTATACTCACTACACTCAAAACTCTCACTCATTATACTCAAAATTTCACTGATATAGGTGTCAGTTATTTCACCACTAAAACAGGGAGAAGAAAAACAAAAACAAAAAAAGTAATAATAATATCGCCAGACTAACACACCAACTATACAGTCCCACACTAAGCAACGTTTACTGTAAAGTTTATAGTCTACGTATTTATACACTTTGTATGGATAGTTGAAAATCGCCTATAGCGAATGCTATTTAAAACATTCATTTCTCCATAAAAAATGTCTGAATACGTAGACTATAAAGTATACAGTTACCTTACGAATAATCTCCCACTTGACGTACTGTTTATTGATCAACACAATCGTTAACAAAATTAATAATCTCTATTAATATAAAACACATCAATCAACATTTTCAATCATGAAGTTAAGTCTGCTTCACTACAGAGAAAAGACCAAAATAGTCTAGCCAATATATCGGAGGAGGAGGCAACATTGAGCCCCGGCAGAGAGAATTTTTCAGCTTTTTACGTTATTTTATTTATTTATTTTTTCTAGATATTGCAACGCAAAACGTAGACAGCTCCTGTGTGTACGAACTCTTTTACAATCAATTCAAAAATGAAAAACATCCCAGACATTTACTGGCTGTATAGAAAAAAAATAGGAGAATCAACTTTATCCTCTTTGGCCATATTCGGCTTTGAATTTTTTTTTATATTTTTTCAAAACAATTCTTTTGACAGACTCCAACACAAAAATCACAGAAAAATGTATTTGTAAAAATTTTGTGCCGTAAATAAAAAATATGGAACAGGCAGATATCATATTTTTATAATGTGTGAAACAGTGAGAACACAGTGACTCCACAAACTCAATACCCTCTTTAAAATTTAACCACTAATATGCCGAGTAAGTCGTGTTTATGAACTCAACATAATAACAGTTAACCTGTAGTAAGCGCTAGTTAGCCACTTGTCTTACCGAAAAGTAAAGCAGTATATTTGACGATGCCGCTGCGGTGTCCAATGGGCGCGTTGCGAGGCATTAGTCCTTATGCCCGTCTCCATGAAGATAGTTCTGTGAAAACATTTGACCGATTAGAATGTGTCTTGCCTACTTGTACGCGCTAACTGGGCCACTTGCTACGCGCTAAGATACTTACTGTCCTGATGTAAACCAGTATCAGTACCAGCAGCGGGTTGATACAGACAGAATGAAGGGAAAAGAAAAATAATCCGTTGCTTATGAGTTTTATTTCTTGTTCCAGCTTACAAAGAGTATGATATCTGCCTCGGCAGAAGAGCGAAAAAGTCCTACGCCATCTCGGAGTTCTTTGAAATAATACTAGCATACACATTCTTGATAGCGGCTAGAATTATACCACTGCTATGCTATCTGCTGTTCGGAATTGCCTTCATAGCCTGCCAAAGTGTGTTCTGCCTTATTTTTTCTTAATATTAGTTAGAGTAGTCCACATTTAGTTAAGTATATAAAATATCATTTGGATCAACTGAACCTCTTCAATCTAACATAAAACCGAAAAACAGAAATACTTGTTTTTTTTTAAATTAAACCACCTGCTTTTATATTGAGTATTTAAATAGAATAAAAAATAAGGTTCTTGTTTATGACAAAGCAATCAAAGTGATCTTAGTGGTGGTTGTTTTTTATAGTGAGCAGTCAGATTTTATAATCTTGGTATCAAAATTGAAACTCTAGGCTATTAAGGGTTAAGTGTATGGAGCACTAGCTGGGCCCCGCGGTGTTACCCGCGATTAAAAAGTATGTCGATGCCTATGTCATTTTCTGACCCCTAAACTACCACTACCTATGCAAAAAATCATGTCGCTCCTTTGCTCTATGAATAATTAAAACAAATCTATCCCACGGGAACCATACATTTTACCGGGATAAAAAGCCTATGTGCTATTCCAGACTATAATCTATCTCTGTGCCAAATTTCATCCAGATCCGTTCAGTCGTTCTGGCGTGATTGAGTTACAAACATCCATCCATCCATCCAAACTTTCACATTTATAATATTAGTGGGATTATGAACTCGCAAGTTCAGTCAAGTCTTAACTACTAAAATACGAATAAACTCCAATTAGAACGTCTTGTCGTTCAAATATATATAGTATGCTTCAAAATTAAATTGTGTCCGACACACACTACGCTCACACCACAACTAGCAAAATATATATACTCGTTTCTGACTAAGAAAATTTGCTTATTTATTTTGGCGATGCGGTGTAAGGGAAATAAATGAATCTGCTCTTACGTGTAACACTGTAGAAAATAAAGATTGTTCCAATTTATTTGAATTGGCATACCGTTAACCAAAGCTCTGGGAATAACTAGAAACATTTATGAGCTACATCGCTAGTGAGGCATCTGTATATTCTCAGTTCATAACTGAAATTAAAGTGCCTGAAAGAGATGATTACGCTTAATTGCCATTAAGCCAGAATGTGTGGGCCCAAAGCTTTGGGGTCGAGTCACCTTCGTCCGTAGGAGAATTAAGTACCCTCGTGATACCCTACACGTGACCCTGGGTGGTGCCAACCAGGTGACAACTCTACTGGTGGTAGGCTTCGGCCGTGGCTAGTCACCACCCACTGAACAAAGCCATGTCGCCAAGCGGCCTAGCCGTGTTCCGGCATGATGTTCGGTGTTGCCATTCATGGATGGCGGGTCAGATCAGTCGCGCTGCATGTGCCTAGTGAATGTAGCGTCTCGATCTACTGCCGCCTTCCTACCTAGGCAAGTATGCTCCATCGTAGATCTCATCGTCACTTACCATCAGGTGAGATCGAGATCAAATACTTGCCTATAATGTAATAAAAAAAAAAGCTTCATCATTTTAGGTGTATTCGTCTGGCGATATTATATTATAAATACCTGCGATGTGACTATTATTTAGGAATGATACACACTAGTGCCTGCCATTTTTCGAAGGTGGCCGGAGGAAATCGGTTAGTAAAGATACTTCGCCACTGATATACAGTAATGGGTTCTCTATCTGCTCTGCTGGCTACCGAGAGTAGAGCTTTTATGGTGTCATAAATATTTTCTCAAGTTTACCTTCATACAATTTTACAAATATTGGAAATCTCGCTTGCTTTCTCCACCAACTGACTGATCACTAGTCGTATTAAATGTCAACGTTTTCATCTTAAACGAAAGAGTCATGTAACAGGAAGACGGTTGTGTTTGCCAGCGGTATGATGGATGAACGATCCTGAACTTGCGGGAACCGATTGGCATTGATCACTGTCAAATAAATCTTGAAGGATGGCGAGACGTCTCACCCCTAGTTAGTGAAAGTTATTTTTTTTTGCTGGAACAGTTTAGTTTTGAAGGTTTATCCTGATTGGTCTATCCCCGGTTCCCTTTGTGCGCTAAGTGGAATAGTGTGTCCGTGCGATTAAAACGCTGCGATTAAAATTGCTGCGTTTCGAAGAATGCTCCGTATTTCTACCATAGAGCTATATAAATTTTAATGACTAACGAGCCACTTGCAAATTGTAAAATTAACATTTATTATTGTTAAATAACTAAAAAAACAAATAACTCAACTCTATAAAATAACGTATAACATCTTAAAAGAAAAACTTCTCTCACCATAATGCTCTGTATGTTTACTATTTTTCACATTTCCCTCGCTACTGACTCGATATTTACTCAACGTTTGATCCAGGAAATCATTAGTTATCTTTATAAAATATGGAGGCGATGAAATATTAACTGCAAGACACTAATTTAAGATTGCGAATTAACAATTTAGTCAAACGGTACAGGGGGCGTACTGCGAACTCTTATTATCAAGCAGGATAATGAACCGCCTGGCAATTTTATATTTTAGGTTAGAAATTTCTTTATTTCTCAAAAAAGATTTACATCATTTACATGAGAAAATTATTAGAATAATTACAATTATATTAAATGTAAGCATTACTAAGCGGTTTGTAGTATTCTATTTGTATAATAATTTATAACAAAATTTGTAGGTAGTTTTACAATAAAATCCAGTTGTACGAACAGAGGGCGGGTGATGCCAAACAATATCAGTTAACTCACGATCGGACGATAACCGCGTCATTAACATAATGCTTAATGGTTCTTACATTTATAATTGATGTTAGATATTTTTTTGTTTTTAACTTAGGTACTTATTTATTAATGTTAGTTTATCCTGCATACTTTTACTACTATACTATATACCTATTTATTTATTTTAACTGAGAATAATGCATACTTATCCTACGAAAAAACACTTTCTTGTTTCCCAACGTTGTTAGTCAGTATTACTATTATAGACTGAGACAAAATACTATCTAGCGGAATTTATGTCGTCAACATGATACAGATGACAAGTTTTAGGCCGGTAAGTGTATTGCTTAGATATCGTAATACGCCCCCAGCAATGTTTAATACGCGTTTGATCATGTATTCAAGGCAACTCTGTTGACATTACATTTCAGTAATCGGAAATATTTTTTTATCAGACACAGGCTGACTTAGTTCTTGTCTATTTAATAATGCATGTTTTGCTTGAGTATAGGTTTTAAAAGTCTACTTGCTTGCCGAGTTGTTAATATATACTTTTTTTTTTTTTTTTTTTTTTTACTTTTTAATGTATGTGCCTATTTGTGTATCTTTGTGTGTTCTTTACTTCTACTTTTTCATGTAAATGTACCCATTTGTGTATCTTCGTGTCTGTGTCGAATAAACTTTTTTCATTTCATTTCATTTTCATTTCATTTCATTTTTCATATACGCACACGTGTACTACAGCACTTACTATATATTGCTTACATATTTTTTCGTCTATATCACACAAAATATCACACCGGCAGAATTGTTGTCAATAATTAATCAAGCACTTTACGTACCTACTTTAATTCTGAGTAAATACAGACTCGCTGTTTTAAATATATCGTAGCAGCGATTGATCTTAGATCGATTACTGTTTAGATTCACTAAACTAGTTATCTAGAACAAGGTTGCAATATTATCGAGATACTATTAGACTACTGATTTTTTTAAGTATATAGTACTTACGGGGTAGTCGCCTCAACATTATATAAGGATTAGCAATAACAGCAATAAAGGTCACATTCATGAAAAAAAAACAAATTATTTGAACTTTTAAAAATAGACGTACTAAGTGCGCGGTGAAACTGTAGTGGCTTAAGTTCTCACAGAAAAGTCAATCACTATACTTACATATATTTATACATAAACGTGATTGTTATCACCTACTTGTTAACCCCTTAATATATTTGACACTATTTTTGTTAAACCTTGTATAACATTGCCAAACACTTATGACGTTTCTAACAAATGCTAGTTGCTAGGAGATTTGTAAAATCAATATTAGTACTTATGTTATTTGTATAGACAGCTCGTGGTTTTATTCAGATGTTATGTGTGAATCAAATTTTTAATCAATAATTATTATTTGATGTACAGTTCAGGCAAACATGGATATGAAAAGTTCGCGAACACATGCAGGTAATATCCTAAATGCCTCTCGTAATAAGGGCGAGTGTGCCCATTAAAATAGCAGAAATCCAACCCCTATTACATTATGATATACCATCGAAAGAACCTAGGAACATTGCACTGCACTTATGCATAGGCCTTCGGGGATTGCAAACGTGTTATATATATTTCAGTGAATAAAGGTTGTCTCGATTTTTGAAAAAGAATAAAGCAAGTTTCGAATTTATCATCTCCATAGGTCAACTTAGTATTATCTGTTAGCTATTCATAATGTGAGAACATAAAATTTTACTAAAGCAATAACACTTTCCGTTAAAGTTAATGCAATTCAGTCACACTCTGTAGAGAACTGCCGACTTGCAATGAGAAATAGCGTGAAATTTTAATAGCTCTACGTTTTACTAGCGCCCCAGACGGTATACGCTCCGGAACTCTATATTCTTAGGGTAATCACATCATCGAATTTTATTCCATGTATTAATGCGCCATTATTTAATAGCTGTGTTCTTAATTTAAATGAATCTACACAAACTTATGTAAGCTACATGCCCATCAAATACGAAAAATACCACTATATTACTTTCCTATCACGGAAAAATCAAATGATTTCATTGGTTGTTTTTTTTTTCTTCGCAATCCGATTGGCTCACCTGAACACATTTACACAAACCAACATTTACCAAACAATACTTATTTATTTTCTTAGATATAAGATACACACCTGGTTTTTAAGACGTCACTGAATACGACAAATCTTAGGGCCGCTTGCACCATCAATATTAATTATTAAACATAGTATTGTTACAAACCAAATTTATATAAGAAAATTATTTTTACATAAAACATAAATAAATTTCATTTGGATTATTGGAAACTATAAGAGGTATTCTCCTTCGCATTTGTTGTAAAGACACATTTGAACTAAAGAAAATAATAATAATAATTTCATTTGGATGCTGCAAACGATCTTTAAAATGCAATAAAGTGAGATGATTTAACTATAGGATACTGGAGTGTCCTTCTTCAGTCGGTGCTTGTCGGTCGAAATACTCGGGTGTACAAGCAAAGAATGTAGAGAAACGCGGGGGCAAATTGTATAAGGGTATTGTCTGTATCTGTTAATATTGACTCTACGTTAAATGAGTCCCAGTTATTTTTAAACAGGATTCTTATTTAGATTGGTCGACAAGTACGTCAAGTGTGAGATTATTCGTAAACTAACCGTATACTTTATAGTCTACCGTATTTAGACATTTTGTATTGAGAATTAAATGTTTTGAATACCGTCTACTAGAGGCGCTTTTCAATCCTCCATGCAAAATGTCTAAATACCGTAGACTATAAAGTATACGGTTAGCTCGCACTTGACGTGCAGACTCGTAGCTCTTAGAACCTAACACAGAAGTATCTAGCCGGGATTAAATAATTGGCTGTGTAGCTCTTCGGCTAGGTAACTTGGTTGTTTGCCTTTGGTGAGCTACGTACTGACTGAGAGTTCTAAGGCAAATTATTTACTACCTTAATGTTCTGAATTTATGACCGCTAATTAACACAGATCCAGACAGACAGTAAGTACCTAACAATACGCGACTAAAATAAACGCACAGTATATGAGGCGCACTAAAGTATTTATGCGCATTCTCTAGTAGTTAATAGGTTATATCTAAATCAGTGGGAGTATAAATATGCAGTATTTAAAATTAGACTATGTAGGTACCTATGTCTGCGAAATTCTTCTTCACGTTATTCGATGTAATTCACGTAAACGTTTGCGATGCAGTTGACGTAATAGTTAATTGTATAAATCACCTCAGACAGTAATGGTCGTCTAAAATAATCACATTAATTAACTATAATGTCTGTCAAAAACATGATTTTCAATAAAGTTTATAAATAAGTGCTTACACAAAGAAAATAAAAACTTTTTCCAATTTTCTTGGCTCTCAAAACTTGGAAGTCACAAATCATAACTTGGTACCGCTCTAAAAGAATGGTGGAGGAAAATAAATTAAAAAAATAATAATGACCTATTCAGATTAAATAAAAAAACAACAGGTAACTACATCGTTTTTCCTTGTTACCTTCATATGTCATGAAGTAATACACGCTAATAGCACAATGAAAATAGACTTTAACAAAAGAAAAACAGTTTCATCTACTGTTAACAATCTTCTTCTTCTTTTTTTACGAAATGAGATGCGATGAAATAAAATGGATATGAATATGGCCTCACCCACAACTTAGCGGGTATTTTGTCAATGTCAAGTAATTAATAGCAATAACACATTCAATAAATACACATTATAAATAAAATAATGGATGTGACATGATGATATGAAAATGGCGTCTCAACCACCGTTAACCCATCTGATCATATTATTCTGGTGTAAACTTGATTAACCACCTAACACATTTGAACAATAATTTTCGAACGAAAGCAAAATATTTTCCGGAAAATTAATTACGTTGAAAAAACAAAACGTTGCAATGACGTCTGTAGCGATTAAGCTTTGCATTCGAATAAATCTTCGAGAACTGTTTCGACAAATTAAATAAACAAGGCACTTTATGAATCCGAGTTGCGAATGAGTTATATATAATACTAGCTGTTGCCCGCGACTTCGTCTGCGAGGAAAAGTAGAGCATTATTAAAACAAATTTATCCCAAGGGAACCATATATTTTTCCGGGATAAAAAGCCTATGCCTATAGCCTATGTGCTATTCCAGACTATAATCTATCTCTGTGCCAAATTTCATCCAGATCCGTTCAGCCGTTCTGACGTGATTGAGTAACAAACATCCATCCATCCAAAATTTCACATTTATAATATTAGTGGTATAGAAAATCATGTTATATAACCAACTACAGAGCACATTTCTGAATAAACAGCAAAGATTACCTAGTATTTTAAAGGAAAGTTCTCTATATCATAAGTCTATGATTCCATCGGTCTTCTGCGAATAATGCAGAATTTGAATACCGTCAAGTTATTAAATTCTACTTTATTCCCAGGACCGATGGACCACGCATACCAGTGCGTGTCATTGCAATGCCATTGTGGTATTCCATGATCGGCGTAGTTTAGATGCTTAATTTTCCTGTGAGAGCCGGCATCACTTAGAAACTCTGCTGTGACGTGATAAGTATGTTAGGACGGACATCTTTGGATCCTATTATTATGTAAAGATAGAGCTCAAATTTAGACGAAAACTAATAGCAGGGTGTGGGCAGTAAGGTTAAAACTTCTTGATCCTAGTGTTAAAATTAAAACCAACTATTAAAAATCTGTTCTGGTATACGAAACATTATGAAATATTAAGTTCTTAACATGCCTGACCACCTTGTGTATTTAGTACAAAATGTCGGGTTAGAGAATTTGTAAGACTGGTGTTTTGAATAAAGCAAATTGGCTGGGGTTATTGTTTCCCATAATTCAAAGATGATGGTGAATCAAATAAAACGATTACATTATTATAAAAAAGTAATAATTATATTTAGGCCTTTGGGCCTGTTTCGAAATGTTCAAATAATGTTCTGGATGAACTATTGGTGACTTATTTATCCTACACTTGCGTATCAAAATCTCTAATACCTTATTTAATGCCAGAGGAAACACAATCTTAAGTTCTTATTCAAAGATCACATGATATAAATCTAACATCATGATGCAAAGTAGCATATTAAAAATCTAACAGCGCAAGGTATGATTTAGCGCTTGTCTTCGCCAAATGATGCCAAAATAAACGACTTCTTTAGTAGAAGCTGAAGAAATATAATCTCGTATTACATAATATGGTCGCAAAGAAAGCCAGACGTATGGAAAAAGACTAGACAAAATCCTAAGATTGACTGCTTTTTTCCCCAATTGTTTTGTCAAAAAATATTTTATGTAAAATATAAGCAAAATACTATTATGGCTATATAATGCTTATACGGAGGTGTACTATAGTATAGCTATACTAGTATTTGGCCGCAGCTCAGCCGCACACCCATCGATTTTCTCACGTACTCGACCCCTAATACAACAGTAGTGATAAATAATCTATTATAATAGGGCGTAGAAATAAAAGATTAGGATTTATAAGCTTTTCATATTTGGAATATGAACACAGCATTCTAAAAGAAATAAATCATTTTTTTATAGAAATTTTAAAACCAAGACCACGTAGTATTCAGTACACGATATACAGGTTCATACACCTCACATGTTTTAAAAGTACGTCCACCTGATCGGTATAACCCCATCATCCCTTAAAATATTATACACTATGCAATAGCTAAGTACCAGGTAGGTTGCACCTGGTAGGTTCAACTTTATAGTATAGTAACTAATTCTTCCTAACCTACCTACTAAAAAGTTGAACCTACCAGGTACACAAAAGTATATAAGTAGGCGTTCAAACATTAAGCGCACTGATTAATTCAAAACTTCAGACTTATGAAAACATAGTGAACTCGTAAACTGACTTTTACGACTTTATTTCACTTCAATCGAGAACACAAAGTAGTTTCAAATGTAGTTACACCACTGGAGGAGTGATTTATTTCACTTTGCGATGTTTTGAAGTAGCTGTAACGAGTTCCGTCGATTATTTTAAGTGGAATATGTTGGGAAGTGGGGGAAACGCAATAATTTATTGTATGACGAGATCAAATACCTAGGTAGTGCCTTTGTGATATACGACCCTTTCTCTGAACTGGGAAACTATGAAAAATTTATAAATATAGGACATTTAACAATCCTTAAAATGTCCTTTGTTGGAGGTCGAAGTGCTGGAATCGATCGGGGGCAGGCACTACGCGCGGAAGAAAATATTATCCTATATTATACCTATAGAAGTTTACAAAAAATACCTTTTTATTTTTGTGTTCTTACAAAAATGGCTTTCATTGGACGTTTAAAAATGATTACAAAAGGATCCATTAAAGGTTACAAAAGAGTATTTTTTCCCTTTTATGTGAAATGGATAAATCTTGTATTTTGTGAATGAGTTTTGTCAAGATTAGAATCATAAACGGTGAATTGTGCAATCTTATTTAACCTAAAAATATGTAAAATAGGAACACCTCTTTAAAAGACAAATTTCTACGTATGTGAAACTAGGTACACTATAATAATAATATATAATTACGCCTGTAAACCCAGAAAGCGTAGTCAGAGGTGCACTGCAATGCCTCCACATTTTGAGCCTATTGCCATTATACCAGGCACGCTCCTTCCTGAAGAAGATTTAGGCCATAGTCCACCGCGCTGGCCTAGATATGTATGGTGAACCTCACACAACCTTCAACGGATGTGCAGGTTTCCTCACGATGGTACACTGTAAGTATCAGGTATCCCGAGCATAATATAGTTATCCCTTTTGCTTGTCTAAATAATATTTACGTTGAACGCAAACATCGTGAGGCCCTGCACGTCTTTTGAAAACTTTGTAAAGAACGCCCACCTGCACTGGGACAGCGTGGTGGACTATAGCCCAAATCCCCCTCTCATTAGGGCAGTGTGAAAAGTGGTATGGATATCCATATCCATAACACTTTTCACTTTGGGACCAACCATTATATGATAGCAGTGATAGCCAAGTTGGTAGAACGCTTGCCTCGGAAACGAGGATTGCAGGTTCAAACCCCGGCTCGCACCTCTGGGATTTCATGTGCGAATCTCATTTTCAACAAAAATCTCCAAAAATTGCGTTACGTAATACTTGAACGCTCCCTAATGGAAATTCCAATATTACGTATCGATAATTTAAAATGAGTAACCACGCACAAAGCAGTTCACACACTAAAGCGAACGCCTCGCGTCATTAGCCCCTTATAACATAATTCCCATAAAAAATAATCTCTTCCATAAACGCTTCGTTATGACATAGAGAAAACGTCTTTCCATAATTCTAAATAACCCTCGACACTTCATAGAACGTTTAAGGAAAATCTGTACGAAAATTTGTCACTTTGTACTCCAAAGTGTATAAACATAATCTCATATTATATGAAATTCCATCAGTGCGTACGGAAATGTCATTACATTACATTTGGGGATGAAACGTGTATAATAAGCTTCCAAGACGGTAGCTGGTTGAAACAAAGTATATTTTTTATATGAGCTTCTTGAAACATTGCAGGCACTTTTGTTGGAAAATTAGCAGACGTGAGTAATGTGTATGACTTTTTAAAGGCAGTTTTATTACCTAACTAATAAACAGCGTGATCCGGAGAGGGTATACTAACTCAGAAGTAGTAAAAAATCGATGGCCCGATGATGCCCCAGCCTTAACAGAAATGTAGAGAAATTCGTGTGTGTTTTTATGAGTGACATTCATACGAGTGGGTTAGTAGGCCGAACCTTTTATATTTTTAGCGCATTCTTTGTCAACACAATGCGTTGACATTATGAGACTGAACGAACAAGGGGCACAGGTTCAGAGTGAAATTAAAAGGTATCTCTACATGTAGTACAAAATGTATGGGGCTCGAGCATAGAATCGTATATTAACTAGAATAGCTAAGATATATCACTTATCTATACTAAGGTACCACTATAATAAGAATAGTCCCTCACTGAATTTCGGTCTCGGCGGCTAATCTCAACGGAGACTCGCCATCTGCGCAGGAGATATTATAGTGCACAAGTGTGTGCGCAAGCGCAGGTGCTCTCTCTCTCTCTCCCTCGTCTCTCATAGCCCGATGGGAGGACCAACAGCTTTACGTGCTCTCCGAGACACGGTACGAGCCGGGGCTGGAACCTGCGACTCTCGTTACCGAGGCGAACGCTCAACCAACTAGGCTATCACTGCTGTTGCCGCACATACTTCTATACTAATATTATAAAGGGTTAGAGTTTGTTAGTTTGTGTGTTTGGATGTAGCGGGTAATCTCCGGATTTACTGATCCGATTTCTAAAAAGCTTTCACTATTAACAAGCTACGTTATTCTATGCCGAGTGCTAAAGACTATGTTGCATCGAGGTACTGCGGGTGGAACCGCGGGCAGAGGCTATGTTTTATATGTTGCTTAATTCAAATATACATACACCCTTATTGATCTTGTTTTAATACATTATTGAGTATACCTTTAGTTTTACGTTTTAAATCGTTAACGGTGGCAATAATTACTACGGCACCAGTATTTGGGTCCGATTACTAAAAAGGTTTCTTACCCTATTAGGTACCTTATACCCCATATATGTGGAATAAAGTTATGGTACTATCCCTCGAGATCCCTATTATTTCTTGAATAATAATTATTTCTTCCTAATCGGATCATTATATCCGGACACAAACCCCCAAGATCTGAACTTAAAAACGTTCCCCCAAATTCATAGACGATCTGTAACTTTTTTTTGGATTATGTCTCCGCCCTGGTTAGCAGAATAACTATTAAACCATGCGAAAATTCACATTCATTTTCTCATACATTTAATTCTGAGGCGGTACGAAGTTCACCGGGACAGCTAGTATTAGTACAAAATTATAGTTAGATGTGAAGAGTGATTGAGTCGATTGAGTTCGTCTTAGGTTTTAAGAAAATGAAAGATATATCTTTGTAATTATATATTTTTTTATTTATTTCAGGTCCAAATGAAAGCATTCAAGACAAGAATCTGACTGATATCCGGAAGGAAGTAGCTGATAGGATACGTGTTATATTTGCTAAGAATACATCGTTATTACATGTAGGTATACATCGAACTTACTACCTGTTCTATGCCAACCATACACATAATGAATTTTTTGGGGTCGAGTCACCTT
This sequence comes from Pheosia gnoma, assembly GCA_905404115.1. Taxonomy (NCBI): domain Eukaryota; kingdom Metazoa; phylum Arthropoda; class Insecta; order Lepidoptera; family Notodontidae; genus Pheosia; species Pheosia gnoma. The sequence goes on from FR989916.1 coordinate 3,090,751, forward strand.
CGTCCGTAGGAGAATTAAGTACCCTCGAGATACCCTACACGTGACCCTGGGTGGTGCCAACCAGGTGACAACTCTACTGGTGGTAGGCTTCGGCCGTGGTTAGTCACCACCCACTGAACAAAGCCATGTCGCCAAGCGGCCTAGCCGTGTTCCGGCATGATGTTCGGTGTTGCCAATAATGGATGGCGGGTCAGATCGGATGCGCTGCATGTGCCTAGTGAATGTAGCGTCTCGATCTACTGCCGCCTTCCTACCTAGGCAAGTATGCTCCATCGTAGATCTCATCGTCACTTACCATCAGGTGAGATCGAGATCAAATACTTGCCTATAATGTATGAAAAAAAAAAAGCTAAGTACCTATACAAGTTGGTTTAGTTGGCCTTAGTCAAAGAGTGCTCGTTGAATCCTGGCACTGTGATTGTTTAATATTTTTATTTTCTCCAAGATTGGGTTAAACATAGTTTGGACCATACATTTGGTGTGTTCGGTTGGCGTTATTATTATTTCTTTTGACGACCTGCATCGCAATCCTTTGTACTTACCGATTCGGTAACGTGACGTCTACCATCTCTCTCACATCACAGATTTCATTAATACAGTTTGACAGTGACAGTGACAGCATGTTTTCTCGATGACGTTAATTTTCTCACTATCTTTCTGTCCTGAATGTCCCGGGCTCAAATTCTGTGAGTTGCGTAGTTTGTGTGATGAGATAATTATTATGTTCTGGGATCGCCCCCAGTCCATTATACGGTACCTGTAACACTAGGGTTGCATAGTTTGGGACCGTACAGTTGGTGTGTTCATGGGACGATTTTTATTATTACTTACAACTCCGGGGATAGAATCAATGAATTAAACTGAACATTTATCTACAGGACCCTGACTTTGATTTACACCCTGAGATAGAGTCGCATCTGGTAGACTATGAGGTGACTTACATGGACATCATGAAGCACGTCAACGACAACAACACCACCAAGAGGACCTGGACCTTCTGGAATGCCATGTTTTATTCTGGCACCATATACACTACAATAGGTATGATTACAAACTGCAATGTATATTAAAACTCCATACGCTCGAGCGCGCTCGTCATTCGCACGAGTCGGCTATCGCACCACGGCACGTTGTTTACGATACATTGCTCGTTCAAAAATTACAACTACATTCTGTACAACTTACAGTCTACATTTTAATTATTGGTAATTAAGCCATAGCTTAAATACAGATAAATAATATACAAGACAGGCTGGGTAGATACCTTCTTAAAAACATACATAAGGCATAAAACAATATTTCCTATTGGATGGGAACAAGACAGTGTTTTATAATGTTAAACAGATAAAAATGGTCTAGTATTAGGTACCTAAAGATGTACCTACGATATCTACAAAAAAACAAAATCATACGTAATAACTACATCATTATGAAGATAATCTAACATCAGCTTTTTATTTTCTCAATGTTAAAAGATATTTCTATTAGACTATCTGCATTCAATTAATTAATGCTGAGTACCGAGATACCGGGCTTTTAAAGTCTTGTTAAAGCAGCCTTAATGAGTGCCAAGATATAACGAGATATCTTGGCATACGGTAAGCTTTTATAAGATTGCGTTTTAATGGCTATTGGCTAACGTTGAAAGAGATAAGTAATAATTGAACGATTTCGTTAGAGCGAGACTTCAATTTCTAACACAAAAGATTTCTAAAAGTATTGGTGTGTTTGAACCAACTTTGATTTTCTCTAATCAACGTTTGTACGTGTCGAGTCTACGCGCCTGAATGATTTCCAATAGCAACATTTATCTAAATAAAATGTGCTGCAGCAAAAATATTATCAGGCGCACCTAATCGACATATTTTTTGTTAACAGACAGTAAATAAAAATAACATTTATGAGAGAGCAGTCTGCACTCATTAACACGCTCAAAGCTTTAAAAGGAACAATTTGTTTGTTTTCCTTTAACCATAACGGTAAACAGAAACTCCGGGACGCAATGCTTTTATGCTAAAAGCTTACAAAAAGCGACTTAGACACCATAGGAGTAAAAACTCTATTTCGATTTTAAATTGTTGGACAATTCTTTATATTTAATTCGTTAGTTTGTCCATTTACCGTATTTTATGTATCTTCATTTTTAGCCATCGCCAGACAACGGTAGGCCCCATTTTCCTGGAAATGTAATGTGTGGCTGCAATTTTTTTTTAATTAATATAAAATAAGTATATTATTTAGATTTTTCTGAACCTAAGCAGCGAGCATTCTCTTGCGTAAACGGTTAAAAAAATTAATAAATGTTTATTGTTTATTAATGTGAATTATTTTGTAAAAATATATCCGGGGCAGGTCGTGCAAAAATGTATCTACACATTTCAGCGATCTAAAGTGTTTATAAATATACTATCAATGTCACTTGAATATGTACAAAAACCAAAACTTTTAATAATACCTCATGTATGAAATAATTATAACCAATTTTATATTTGCAATAAACTAAATGAAAAACTGCATCAAAGAAATATAATGAATCCAATCATTGTCTCTGTTGCGTTATATCGACGATAGATAGTGCAACACGTGCCAATTTAATAAGATCTTCGATAATAAATAGCTTGTCACATTTAACGTTAAATGGTAGTGTCATACTAAAATGGTGGCAAATGTCGAGAATTCTAGTGCACGATTGCAAACACACGAACCGGACTGAATGTAGGTGTAGTTGTTTTAAATTTGGAACACCGCCCGGCTGGCGGGCTTGGCGCTTTCCCGCTCAGTCGCCGCGCGTCACAAACGTTAAGCGTATATACGATAACTCGTGACAAACATTCAGTTTTACCATTGGAATCTTCAGCACCCGGAAAATCTATTTGCTCCTCAATATCAGCTACCATCGGGACATTGTTACCACGAAGATGACCACACTCTTATCATGGGACGTATGTTTACGTCCGATAAACTTGGGCGGCCAAAATAGATTCTTTTATTAGAAATATGGAGTGACCCCGATACAATAAAGAAGTTTGTTGTCAGATTCATCAACGAATGGTAAGTTTACGCTTTGAGAATCATTGTTGGCTTGTATTGTAATGTCATAAAATTCATTGGCAGGTGTTACATTAAACACTGCCAAATCACTTTGATCGAGTTCAAATCCCTTAGTTCTTTGTGGTTCGCTGTGGTGACACGACCTTTGTATTTTTCAGTTGCAGCGTCCGATTGCGAGTTGGTGGTGATGAGTGAATACGATAACAACGAAGATATAGAAGTGAGGTTTAAAATTCCAATTATAAAAACTGAATCTGAAACTCAAACTAGTGGTTTATTGGTATCGAAATCTCCGGATGAAATAACACCTGAAGACATGGAGTCAAAACAGGACATGTCACTTAGGAAACGCAGGAACCTGTCGAAAAATAGGGGTCAAGCAGCAAGGCAGAGAGAGAAAACGCCAGAGCCCGGCCGGACACCTGTACCTCACGAGGACACGCCGACGTCTGATGACGAAGATTTAAAACCGCAACGAAATTCGAGGGAAATTGAAGCTGACAACACGTATGAAGAAATGAAACGATTAGTTCAGAAAAATGCAAACAATATCGACCCAGTATACGATTTAGATACAGACCGCGTTCTGGAAGCTAGGGCCGTAGCCGCACAGGAACGAAGACGTCGAAGCATTTCACCGTTTGCTTTACCAGACAAAGAAGATGGTACTTTTAACTTAGTACGAAAAGGAAGTTTCATTGATCCTACTAATAAACTTCTATCTACTAATTACGCTTTAACTCCAAAAGACGAAGATTCCAGTAGACGAGGTTCTTTAACCATTGATCCTCCGAAAGAGATTAAAAGGAATATCGCTACCCCTCCTTCCTCTAGTAGCTCTCCAATAGACAAAAACTTTACGTACCCTATGCCTACTACTCCAAAAAAGTTAGAGGAAATGGTATATCCAGATGAGAAAAAAGTTGAAGAAGCTCCTAAAAAAACCAAATCTCCCGTCAAAACTGAAGATGTGTTCACATTTGAAGATAAAGAAATAAAGCAGGCTGTAAAAGCTACAGCAGCTAAACCTGAACCTCCTGCAACTCCAGGCGAACTTGTTACAAAAGTTATACAAGTTGAACGAACTCCCAGTAAGAAACTAACACCAGATAAAAAACCCAACGTGGAAGTTAGAGAAAGGATTGTCAGGACTCCAAGCAGAAAAATATCAACAGATTCTAAGCCCACAATTAACAAACCTGGAAGACAGATTAAAGATGAACCTCAAACTCGAGTGCCACCAGTTAAGCCGGCACGCAGTAAATCCGCATCAAGATTTGGGGTCAGTTTGTACATAAAAATAATTTTTATTTTAATTGTTGCTTTGTTGATAGCACTTTATTTCCAACTAAAAAAATCCCAAGTCGCATAACCAAAACGATCATTTTGTAAATAGTTTGCAATAAGTAACGTAGTAGAATGAGAAGAACAACTAATCATTTATACATAATAATATTTGCAGAGTAAAACTAGTGAGAGTGAGATGAGTGAGGATCAGCACAATACCAAAATTGAAGTTAAGCGTAGAGCAGTTCCTTTACCACGTCGTTATACAAAGAACAATATGTCGCCGAAAACGAATCGATCACAATCAGTCCACAGATCTGAGGATTTAAGAGTTGTAGATAAAACTGGTACTGGTATGAGCCAGACTAGTCGAGAAATCATCGAATTAATGCAAAAAGCTAGAGCTAGAAGCCTGTCCATACCAAAAGAGGATACCAGACTTCCACCTGAATATAAGGACTACAACCGACATTTAAAAACCCCAAACAAAACTCCAACAACACTCAGACAAGATAGAGGTTTATCCTGTCCTAAAACTATTCAGATTATAAGCCAGAAAGAGATATTGTCAAGCTTGAAAAAGAAAACGGAATTGGAGGTGCAAAGCCGACAAAGCTCTGGGTACATCGATGCTAGTCAGTCAGAATACACATCCAGTTGTTATTCAACGTCACCAAGTGAAAACGAATATGACTTTGATTTATCCGAACGGACAGCAGAGTTGACACGAAAACTAAATAAATTGAGCCAAGATTTTGATAAAAAGGAGACACTTGCAAATATAATTTTAGCTCGCGATGACAGTGATATGCCTAAAAATGAACAGGTGGAACAAAAGCCCGTACTGAGGAAGAGGTCAGTAGCCGAAAGCAAAAGCGCCGCAAGGAATGAACCTATTCACGAGAAAACGGCTAAGAGAAAATCTAAAGACGACAAAAACCAGAAAGCTCGATCGAAATGGAGAGTGATTGCGAATTGGCAACAGTTTGTGTACGAGGAAAAAGTGCATTATGAAAAAATAGTGAAGTTGCGAAACAGGTGCTTATGCCATTTGCTGGTATTAATAATAATGTGTGGTCTAGGCGGAATGATGTTCAAAACGTTAGAGGGATCTTTTGAGAACGCTTACAAATGCAGCACGAGGAACGTGAAAAGAGATTTCATCGAGAACCTTTGGCGCGGGAGTCATCATTTGCGAGAAGAGGAGTGGAAATCTATGGCAAGGAAGAAGCTGTTTGAATTTGAGAATCAGCTGCACACGGCCCACGAGGCCGGTGTCACTTCGTACAGTGGCCAGCGATCGTGGAACTTCATGAACTCTTTCGTGTATTGCCTGACGTTAGTTACAACCGTCGGTAAGATCAATATCAGTTTTAGTAAAAGCATGTAGTATTTTACTTATTAAAGTTTGTTTTGATTATATTTTAATTTCATTTTCATTTTGTACTTTATTCGATTATTCTTTTTATGTATTTGTGCTGTCTACATTAAGTTTTGTTTATAGGGCAATTGACGTTTTTATAATTAGCATTTTATAAGAAATTTAGGGCAACTTTCACTTTAACTACAGGACCCGTCAGCTTATTTCTATGTATATTCTTATGGTTTCCAGGTTACGGTCACATAGCTCCGAAGACCACGTACGGGCGTGTGGCGACTATCGTTTACGCCACCATTGGGATCCCGTTATTCTTGATCTTGCTCGCCGACTTCGGCAAGCTGTTTACAAGGATCATCAAGTTCTTCTGGGCTTTCATCAGGAGGTTCTATTACACGAGGAGTTGCCGAAAAGTTAGAAGAACAGGGCCAGTTCAGGTAGAAATATATATTACCTACGATATACTTTAATATTAGATCATATGATTTACTCCATAGTTTGAATCCTAATTATGTGCCTGATACGAAATATGTACTTATGAACTTTATTACTAGATCCATAATTTTCACATTTTTTTGCAATAATATAAACTAAGAACTCTTCTTGAATGCAAAATACTTAATCAGGTTTTGCCATTCGAGAAGGGATCGAGTTACGTGATGGTAGTACTGCCCACCTCACCGCCAAAGTTCGGTTTTGGTCGTAATGATGTGGTGCACCGCACGCCTCGTCGAATTACGTGTATCTGAACGTTTTAGTGTTTTAGCTCATGAATTAGGATGGCGGAGCTGTGACATAACAGCACCGAGCATTTATAATATATTCTTGTTGATGAAAAGTGAAATACCTTAACCAACATTTCATACATGTTTCTATACACTGTACGTCAAGTGCGAGATTATTCGCAAGCTAACCGTATACCTTATAGTCTACCGTATTCAGATATTAAGTATGGAGAACTGAAAGTTTTAAATATTGTCCCCTAGAGGCGCTTTTCAATTCTCCATACAAAATGTCTAAGTACGGTAGACTATAAACGATCATTGCATTCCAACACACAAAAGCTTAGCTGATAAACAATTTGTATTTATAATGTATCAGAGTAGGTAATAAGAAATCGATTACACTCTGTAAGCTGTAATAATGCGATAAATTCAACCACCCACACTTATAAGAGTCATCGGAGCGGATCACATGATCCACATATAAACCTCATCCAAATATTTCTATTAATAGACTTATGCTGAATATTAATATAATTGCAATGTTATGATTAGGCATATCCCTAAAACTTGATCACATTTGGCACGCAGCTTCTGAGATAGCTATGAATGTGTAAGCTCAAATTTTAGGCAATATTAGTTATATACATCAGCGCGGTCCCCAGTTCTCTCATTCGTTATTTTACTGTTGAATAATGTTTAAATTAGAAATTATGCCGTGAAAAAATCGTCTTTGTTGTCTTTTTGATACACAAAAGATTAATGATTGCGCCTAAGGCGAATGTTGCCTTATATTTGTGTAGGCCACAAAACATTGTTAAGATCAAAGATGGAGTAATCATTGTTTTTAAATTGCAGGAGGTAATGAAGGGATTGAACATCGTCTATGACGTAGTGCGGAGGCCTTCGCAGATATTCTCCGAGGAAGATATAGAACAGTGTCCAGAAGGAGTGCCGCCGCCGCCGCCGCTTCACAGGAAGCCGAGCGATGTGCCGCCACCTCTACCACCAAAGCCCGGCGCCGTGCGAGACCATGACAATGATACTGATCCTGGCACACCAGCGCCATCAGTCTTCGAAATAGACGATGAGTTCAACCTACCCATATCCGTGGCAGTATTCATTCTGCTCGTCTACATAAACATCGGAGCCGTAGTTTACAGCATGTGGGAGAGTTGGAACTTCTTCGAGTCATTCTACTTCATCTTCATATCTATATCTACTATTGGTCTCGGTGACTTGGTGCCCGATCACCCAATGTTCATGATGGCATCTATTTTGTACTTGGTATTCGGCTTCGCTCTAACTTCCATGTTCATAAACGTCGTTCAACTGAAGCTGTCGAAAACATTCAAGCAAGCTAGTGCTAAGCTTGGTGCTACGATTGGACTGAAAGTTGCCGAGGAAGACGGCAGTCTTGTGCCAATCACGCCGCCCCCTATGGAAATAGCTCCAGTGCATAAACCGAAATTCGAGATAGATGATAGTAAAAATAAAGAAGTGAATGAAGACGATACAAAAAATAGGTAAACGAGTGGTTCACAGACACTGAGTTAGGGTCACCTCAAATTGACCGGTGTGAACGTACATCGGGGTTCGTCGATGAATGTGGGGCGACCCTATGGTATTTTTAATCAACTGTAGGTATTCTGACGTGAATAGCGATCATTCTAATCAACAGATTAGGTTATATACAATGTCCCAGATGTGGATCTTTGATATTGCGATGTTGCAGTACTATGGGCCTTTTCCACGGGGTGCTGATAAACGATATCCCTAACTTATTTTGCAGAATTTGTATGGGTTATCTGTGAAATAAGTTGTGTAAGAGGCCCTAACCGTAACAAAGTAGAATGTATAAAGATATAACAACGCTGTTAGCATGTCCAAGTGATAGATACTTAAATTGTTACTAATTTTTATATTTTATATTTTACACGTGTTTGTTGCTGTGTGTGTAAATAAAGTGTTATGTAATTACGTTTTGTTAAATTTAATATAATTTATATAAGTAACCTAACCTCAAATATAATTTTATTCCATTTAAAATAGCATTACAAAACAATTTGTGTCTAAAAATGCGAACTTGAAATGTATACTACAAGTGGATTAAGCTTCTATTAATTGGGGGTTAGCATTTACATACATAAATGACACTTGTCTTAGTCTTACACCCGCCTGAACAAAGTTCTCTAAAATTTGATACTCTATTGAACATCTCTGTTCTTACAGGGTGGTTCAGAAAGGATATACTTAGCGTTGAACCTGCGCCTCTTTAGCGCATTTGTAATCATTATGTAAAGGTGGAATTTAAATATGCCATTTATTTTATTGTTCGCTGTAAATCATAATTGACGTTTTGCTATTTTTTTTTAAATCAACATCGGATATCTGACTTCTTATTATAATTATACTAGCTGCGCCCCACGGTGTTACCCGCCATTAAAAAGTATATCCTTTTCCTCTATGTCCTTTTCTGTAAATCATGTCGATCCCTTGCTCTATGAAAAATTAAAACAAATCTATCCCACGGGAACCATACATTTTACCGGGATAAAAAGTAGCCTATGTGCTATTCCAAACTATAATCTTTCTCTGTGCTAAATTTCATCCAGATCCGTTCAGCCGTACTGGCGTGATTGAGTAACAAACATCCATCCATCCAAACTTTCACATTTATAATATTAGTGGGATATACGCTACAGAAGTGCAGGTTCCAGACTTAGACTTAAACCCTCTCGGAATAGATCTGTAAAAAAAATACGAAGTCTCTTCAAAAGTGCCAATACAATTTATAGCACAAAGACTCGGAGATGTTCCTAAATGAGCAGCAACGTAAATACTAAAAACGTTGAATGTATTGAGAGAAACGAACGGGTCGTCAATATATATTTTTTAAGGTATTGTTATCAGTAATGGAAGAGACCTCGTGCTCAGAGCTTTGAAAGAATTTAATTATGGCTGCCTGTATTACTACAGCCGACGGTCTCGACGCTGACAATGGATGTTTACCAACCCTCCCACCTTAGAACTTAAAAAAATTGGACAGGCATTACAGAAATACCTATTTTGTTTCCTTTGTTAGGCCTAATCAAAGCAAAAGATTTACAAAAATGGAAGATAAAAATAAGAACCTTTATCCAGTGAAAGAATAGAGTCTAGCTAATTTACAATTATGTTTTATTGTCCTCTTATGATAATAACAAGCAATCATTCTTCTGTTGGCTGTTGAAAACTTTTATTTATGACCGAATTCTGTTCTTATCCTGCACATAGTTTATCTTACCCCCCCCCCCCCCTCCCCCTTTCAGGAATTTAAAAACTATGTCGAGTTATACGAATTTCTTTGCTTTGTTTTTAAAACCGCGCGGCATGCTCTGTCACCTTCGAAAAGCTTTATCCAGTGATTGATGATACCACTATATTTAATATTGAAAGCGTTTCCGAGTGATCGAGGATCCTCCAAAGACACGCTTTGCCACTTTAAGGATTCAGGCAATGAGCGGAGTTGTATCTTTACATATACTTAAACTGTAGCTTAGTCGGTCTGTATGTTGAGTATTTTTGAATGTCGGCGTGCAGGACATTATTTTCGATTTACCGGATAGACAATTTAAAAAAAATATAACCATGTGTCTGTACTGTACTGCGCACTATAGGAAAACAACCATACGAATTTTGATAAAACTTGGCCAGGCAATAGCTTATTATGTGGGCCATGCCATATAGGATTTTTTATCCCAAAGGCGAACTTTACCGAAACGTTGAGTGACATACGGGACAATGTAAGCAATTCATTTGGCACCTTAACGGGGCAATGCCATTTTAACAAACCTATTTTTAACCTAGGTGTTACGGACAGCTATCTATGCAGAACTTGCATGGAGGCAGAAAAAAACAGTTGCCCACATTTTGTTAAAATGCAACGGAGTGGCCACCTACCGGCTGAACTACCTGGGCCCACAGTGTAGCCTCCAGGAGATCTGCGGCGACCTCAAAAAGCTGGGAGACTACTTGCTGAGGCTTGGATGGCTGCAGTGACCAGCCAACCACCCCCTCCCACACACAAAACACTTTCACTTTGACATCAATTTGTGGAAACCGGCCACAGAAGAAGAAAAATAAGCAATTCATTATGTATGCCTGGTATTGGAAGTGCTCTCTGAGATAGTACGAAAACTAAAGTATACACGTACAAAGTCGCGAGAATCGCTTGTATTTCAATGTTTTAATAATAAATCGTGGAGAATACCGTTGGCATATTGAATGATGTTTATTGCAATATTTGAAAAGGAGGAAAGGGTTTATAAATAGATTATCTGTGCCAAAGTGAATTCTATTTAATTGATTCACAAGGGATTTGATCTGGTAAATTGAGTGTAACAAAAAATTGTAAAACATTTTAAGATATTTACGAGTAGGTCGAACTGATCACTCTAACCTATGCTATACTAATATTATAAATGTGAAAGTTTGGATGGATGTATGGATGGATGGATGGATGTTTGTTACTCTTTCACGCCAAAACGGCTGAACGGATCTGGATGAAATTTGACACAGAGATAGATTATAGTCTGGAATAGCATATAGGCTACTTTTTATCCCGGTAAAATGTATGGTTCCCGTGGGATAGATTTGTTAAAATTTTCATAGAATACCAATAAATTCATTTTCTCATACATTTGATTCTGAGGCGATACGAAGTTCGCCGGGACAGCTAGTTTGAAATAAATTACATGGCTTGAGAAACAGCATACACTAATATTACGTTCTAAGGCTCGCATTGAGCGGAGGTATTAATATTAAAGCTACATCCAAGGGATAAAGGAAGGCTACATTGAAATAACACTCTCCGCGATTTCTTCGGAATGGAATACCCTAATAGAATGAGAGCTTTTTGTTGCATCAACAAATTATGTATGTCAACATGTTTTTACTAAAACCCTTTTGTTTATTTATATGTTCTTAAACAGCAAAGGCGATTTAAAAGTAAACCTCCTATCTACCATTAAAATAGATTGGGATTTTTATTATTTGCTAGGCACTTATGAAAAGTTTAATGAATACGAAAAATGCTCAAAGAGCCAAAAATCTTTCAATACAAAAGTTTTCTATACAATATAAATATCACTACGATTCTAAGTTTTTGAACTATACGAAATTCTGAAGTGGGAAGCCGGGCTGATGAGAAATAATAAAAGGTTTGAAATTAACAAACGTTTATTACTAACTTGAACCGTATTTCAGACTCTAGCGTAAATATTTTCTAATCTAATAATACAGAAACGTTATTTGGAACTGGTTTCCTCTCCCAAGTTCGCGTTTTCATATATTTATTTAGTGCTTTTATTGCACCAAGCAGTCTCTTTTTCCCGTTATATATTTTATAATTCAAATATTCTTGTGTAGAATCGCTGTCGTAGTATTGAGATAGTGAATTTGTTAGTTTTATCTCTATTTCAGTCCACTCTTGCAATGTATCTCTTAACCAGGCTAAATGAATTAACACTAAATTCATGTCGATAGTGTTAACTTTTGAGTAATATTCAACTGCAGACAATCCAGTTTCAATGTTATCAAAATGAGAATTAATATCTGCACTAACTATTATATATCTCTTAAGAGTATTATAAATATCTGTCTTCTCAAACTCACAAGGGATTCCATACCTGCTATCGAAATTTGCAAAGTTGACAATACTATTACAATTAAGAATTTTATTTATATCTGCAATTAGGTATTTCTCGAAGAAATCACGAGGATCAGAGTCCATTTCACTATCAGCGATAACTCCGGATTTAAACTTCTTGATTAATAACAAGTTAAGTATTAAACTTGGCATTGATGCAGGGAGTAACTCACACAATGGATCCATATGACTGAACCTCGACCATCCAGTCAGAATGATACCTTGAAACCTATAAACCGATTTCCCTCCCCCAAACGTGTAATCAAGAATTAGGTTCATCCAACTGAAATGATTCAGATATCTGTTTCTAAAACTCGGTATAGTCATCGTTCGGCCATCTGCCCCTTTGAAGGCGGACGCGATCCAAATATTTTGAAATTTCGAATAGTAATTTTGTAAGTTGATATGTGACACGCTTAAACAGGGAGTATACTCCCAATATACAGGTTCAACGTTGTTGAATATTGCCATTTCTTCCCATTGTAGTGGTTTGATTTTACGAAGCATATCGTCCCAGATGAGAACTGTTGTATCTGGACTAAGATGTTTCACTATATCTGCAATATCTTTAACGTAGTTGATGAATAAGTTTCTGGAATCATAAAAGGGATTATTTATTGCATTTTCCTTGAATCAATCAAAAATAAAATCAAATAATCAGTTAAAAGAAGAGGTGTAATTCGTGGTTGGCAGTACTTACGTGTCCATCGTATTTTCCGAGCGACATTTGTCACATTGGTTAATATGATACACCTCGTTACATCCAATATGAATGTATTTCAACGGCTTAATACTGCTATGAAAACTTATGACCTGGAAAATTTTGTTTTGCATTAATTCCTTGGTACAATAATTCTCGACATCTACCCCAGTCACCTTATGATAGGTACGCCTAGTCCAAATGGCGTGAAACAGCTGCAAATAGCAGCAAAGTCACCACATAATTTTCTATATTTATCACGGACAGTAGTAAATACTTATACTGAATTGCTAAAAGGGTTTTTAAGGGTACCTGTTCTAACATTTTCTGTACCAAAATCTGGCTGTCTGGGTTACTGGGACAAATAGAGTCCGGATACGTGTCCATTTCCCGTAAGTGCCGGAACTCTTTCAGTTTCAGAGCATGCTCCAAATTACCGAACGTTTGAATCAGAGGTATCACTTCAAAGTCTGCGCGTACCGCTAGGTTGATGAAGCTTTTAAGCTGAATAAATAAACAATTTTAGATAACATGAAAATATATCTTAAAGTCATGTCAAAAAGGGGCTAAATAATAAATATTATAGTTATTGTTGATAATATGTTATCTTCTGGGCATTATAAAGCTGCTAATCCAGGAAGGCTTCTGCACGCACTACACAACACATTGATACAAGCCTACCTCTCATTACCTTTTTTTTTTTTACGTGGAGAAATGCGTTACGCATCCCCTCTTGCCCGGGGGGACGAGAGGGGTATGTGGGACTCCCGGCAGAGTGCCGGTATACCCACTAAAACTCCACGTTGTGTCTCACAGTCGCAGTGCCGAGGTCACGGGTACGCGGGACGCATTCTTCCGCGACCTCGGCGCGTACCTCTCACTACCTGGGAGGCAGTAAATGTCTCGCGTCGTGCAGTCAATGCAAACATATGAAGACATACGTATTCTGCACTACGCCTGTGTTTTCATAAATAGCATATATCTACACACATCCCAATATATTTTTATTTGCGCGTATGTCGGCGCCTCAGGTATCTCCAAGGTTCATGCGATGCCTCTCTATGAACGAAGAGTCCTTACAATACACCCCGTTGTGGTAGTAAGGGAACAGGCACTCACCTCAGCTTTCTCATAACAATTCCGAGCACTTAAATTCAGTAGGTCTCCTCTATACGGGAACATATCCTCATACTCCATCAGGAGACCATTTGCACCAATATCACTGAGCATCGGTAACAGCGACCGCATGAAATTCAACTTCGGCGGTGATCCTTTCAAATCAAAATGAACCACAACCTCAGGTAAGAGGACTGATTTTTCCAGCACCGCTTTGATTTTCGGTTTGTGCCAGACTTCCATGTATACGAAGAAGGAAATCACGTAGACGCCCAACAATAGTGTCGTTATTATGAAGTACTTCATCGCAATCATTTCGGGGAGAAAATACGCCACTTCACAATAGCTTTCCAAAGTTTATTGATTCACAGAGAAAAAAAAGCACTGCGATTGATTTCTTTTGTTTCAAAACACTTTTCTGTTCCAACCTCATTTTGGCATTGCAACTCGTTTTTTTAAATATTCATCATGAGGTTAGGTTTTATGCAATACAAGCACAGCTATGGATAGATAATACACATAAATACGTAACAAAGTATATTTAAATTTTTCACAAATTAACACCCGTCGATCGGTTTATATAGCTTTATTAATAAGAATCATATTGTTCACTAGTATGGATTCCTAAATTGAAATTACAAAATAATTACCTCCGTCATTCATCCAAAGATTATGTCAAATAGCTACTGACCAAAACCAATAAGATTATTCCTCGAAATAGCTTTTAATTTTGCATAATTTGCTAGGTACTTACGAAATTTCAGTTTTTAATGAATAAGAAAGTGCTCAAAGAGAAATCCAATTTATTTGCTTTCAGACGACTTCTACAAAAGTTCGTACGGTAATGATATTATTACAAATTAAACTTCTTTACCAATTCTAAATTCTTAAGTCGATAGTCGGGCTGGTAGGGAAAATTAGAGTTTAAAAATTCACAAAGGTTTATTCTTAACTTGTTCTGAGTTGTGGACTCCAGAGCAAATACATATCAAATCGATATGACAGGAGCAATATTTTGAACCGGTTTCCTGTCCCAAGTGCGCGTTCTCATATAAAGTTTTAATGCATCTATCGCATTCAACAGTTTAGCTTTGCCGTTATATGTTTTATAACTGACGTATTCTTGTGCAGTATCGTTATCGTAATACTGACACATTGCATTTGTTAGCTGTGTCTCAATATTAGTCCACTCTCGCAATTTATCCTTTAACCAGGCTAAATTCGTTAGTACATTATTCATATTGATAGTATGCGCTCTCGAGTAATATTCCACTGCAGACAATCCAGTCCCGGCGTCATCAAAACAACCATTAATTTCTGCACTAACTAGTATATATCTCTTAAGAGTATTATAAATATCTGTGCTCTCAAATTTACATGGAATTCTATCCATACCATCGAAATTACCAATATTGATGACATTATCGCATTTGAGATTTCTATTTAAATCTGCAATTAGGTATTTATTGAAGAAATCACGAGGATCAGAGTTCACTTCATTATCAGCGATAACTCCGGACTTGAACTTCTTAATTAATAACAAGTTAAGTATTAAACTCGGTATTGATGCTGGGAATACCTCACACATTGCATCCATATGACTGTATCTGGACCATCCGGTCAGAATTATACCTTTAAACCTATAAACCGTTTTTTCTCCTCCAAACGTGTAATCAAGAATTAGGTTCAACCAGTTGAAATGATTCAGATATCTGTCTCTGAAATTCGGTATAGTCGTTATTCGGCCGTCTGCCCCTTTGAAGGCGGACGCGATCCAAATATTCTGAAACCTCTTATGGTAATTTAGCAAGTTAACATGAGACACGCTTAAACTGGGTCTATAATCCCAATATACAGGTTCAATGTATTGGGGCAATTCAGTTTTCTCCCATTGCTGTGGTTTTATTGATCGAAGCATATCGTCCCAGATGAGAACTGTTGTATCTGGACTAAGATTTTTTACAATAGCCGCTATTTCTTTAACGTAGTTTATGAATATGTTTCTGAAATTATAAGAAGGTTTGTTTATTACACTTTCTGCGTCACAATCAAGCAGATAATTACAAGAGGAGACTTTACAACTATTTGTGAGTACTCACATATCCCAAAGATTTTTCGAGCGACATTTGTCACACTGGTTAATATGATACACCTCGTCACATCCAATATGAATGTATTTCAACGGCTTAATACTGCTGTGAAATTGTATAACCTGGAAATTTAGTTTTATTTGCATTAATAGGTTTATAATATGCCGTCATATAGATCGAGTAAGTTTATGATACGCCTTGTTAAAATGACTTATGCCACCTGCAAATGCTGACAGAATAGCGCAAGCTATGAGGCATGGCCTTATCTTTCTTATTAATGACAGACAGTGGGAAAGTTCTACACCGAATCGCTAAAATGGTAGATAACGTTACCTGTTCTAACATTTCCTTTACCAAAATCTGGCTTTCGGGGTTACTGGGACAAATAGAATCCGGATACGTGTCCATTTCCCGCAAATACCGGAACTCTTTCAGTTTCAGAGCATGCTCCAAATGGCCGAAGGTTTGAATCAGAGGTATCACTTCAATTTCGGCGCGTAGCGCTCGGTGGATGAATCGTTTGAGCTGAAAAAATACACTATTTGAAAAAAAACCAACAAACCTAAAAATAACAGGCATTCATTAATACATAATATCAACATAATGGTAGTCATTGTTAACAAGGTTTTGTGACAGTCCGTGTTTTGATATAAAAACTATATAAAAACATGTGTAGGTGTGCTCCGCGTGTAAAGTACTTACCTCAGTTCTCTCATAAGAATTTTTAGCACTTATATTCACTAGTTTTCCTGTATACGGGAACATATCCTCATACTCGATCAAAAGGCCATTCACCCCTTTATCTTTGAGCATTGGTATCAGCGACTTCATATACTTCAACTTCGGCGGTGATCCCTTCAAATCAAAATGCACCACAACATAAGGTAGGAAGATTGATTTTTCCACCACCGGTGTGGTTTTCGGGTTGTACCAGATTTCCATGAGTAAGTAGAATGAGATCAAATACACAGTCAACAGTAGTATCGTTATTATGAAGCATTTTATTGTTATCGTTTTCATTTTGAGGAACAAAACACGCATTTCACGATAACTTGTCAAAGCTTATAGTCAACGAAAAAAAAGCACACCGATAGTATTCTTTTGTTTTAAAATACTTTTAATTTGTGGCCAACCTTATTTTTTACCCTTTTTTATTTTATTTTCACAAAGAGTTTAGGTTTCATGCAATACAAGACACAAGTCAACACGGGACGCGACGTATGAGACTGTCTACTTGTATGGATTCCGTCTAATCTACAGTACTATACAATAATTTAAGTATAGCTACGTTACCTACTTAAATAGCAGCTGTTGACAGACTGAGCTGCCGCATGAGACAGGATATAGCACATGAAATATAAAAGCCTCTAAGAACGGCCCAACTTGCCATCTCATCTGTAGGGTCCCTACCAAATGGCATGTAAATGACTACCCGACTTGCCGGTTGAGATTCTAATTTGTAGGGATCCCACAAATCAGCTCTTCAGATTGGGTGTCATGTTGGGCTGTTCATAGAGTCTTCAAGTTTAAGTATGACCAATGACTTGAGACGATCTAATCAGTTGGTCTGGCTAATAACATGAGAGCGCTCGGACTAGGTAGAGCGAGAATCTGCCTCAAGCTACTCACATACTGATGTAGCGAAGATAAACAGCTTCGTGAGGCTCCGTACCAGATGTATCTATTTATAAATACCCAGCTGACCCGAGAGACGTAGTCCTGCCCAACTTTTTTTTTCTTTTTCTTGAACATTCAACAAAAAAAAATCCTCATCGGTCCAGCCTTTCTCAAATGACGCCCTTACCAAGCAAAAATGGGTATTTAATTTGTATTTGTAGGCATATATGACATTCTTATTTATATAATAATACCAGCCCGTTTTAATGTCCTACTGTAGGCCTCCCATCCATGCCCGGGGGGATTAGGCCATAGTACACCACGCTGGCCCAGTTCGGGTAGGCGGACTTCACACGTCTTTCGAAGGGTTCTCACAAACATGCAAGTTTCCTCACAATGTTTTCCTTCACCGTTTAGCAAGTGATAATCATGATTGAAAACGAGATTCGCATATGAAACTCAGAAATACAAGAGGTGCGAGCCGGGGTTTGAACCTGTGATCCTCGTTACCGAGACAAGCGTTCTAGCAACTTAGCTATCACTGCCTCATTATTTTTTTTTTTTACTATTGAGTTGAAATATAAAATTTCCAGTATCCTGCCTGGTAATAAGAGTTGGAAGCTGGCTAAGGGTTCTAAAGGTTCTCAATTTGGTTGTATTTCTTAAATATAATTTTCGGCCAGAGACATTGATGTAAGCCCAAATTCGTGGTTGCTTTATCTCGACAAATTTTGTAGTTGAACAGTAATATAATGCAATTTGAAAAGTTTCACTCGATTGTCTACAAGACTTTTGCAAGTAAACCGCATTTGAAAATTTTGCGGAGTTGATTGAATCTAAGATTAGAATTTAATTTCTACAATACATTTAAGATAATTCGTGATTGTTTAAAATTGTACAGGATGATTGAAATGAACGAGAATGAGGATGATTGGATGAATTTTGATAAAAATCTTGGCGTGGTGATGTCTTACAACTCGGATCAACATATAGTATACTTTTTATCCCGGCAAATGGATGCGTTCCCGTAGGATAACTAAAACAGTTTCATTTCATACATAATCCACTGGGCGGATTTTAATATAACTCAGCATGGTGATAGCTTATAAAACGATGAACATCTAAAAATGATTAATGTACCGGAAAATGTAGGGGTCTCTTTGGGATAGGCAAAAACTAACACCAAGTGCAAAGTAAATCTAATCAACCTGTACAGCCTAAAATAAATGGATATAATAAATGATTTGTCTTATGGAATGGTCTGTATTCTGTAAGTTGTTAAAGTTTGAAAGAAGAGATAATTACTCTGGAAAACAAAGGCGTAAGTCTAATGGCTTTCGTGAAAACATTTTAATCAAAATGCAATTACTAAGAATAATTACTTAACTGAATTAATGCATTCAACAAATAATAAAACAATATAATTTGGATGCAATTACTATATTAAAGTGTGTGTCAGATATCTACAAATTGTTTCAGTACACCATCACGCCTGTAATCTCCGAAGGGGTAAGCAGAGGTGCAATGCAGTGCACCCACATTTCACCGATTTCCTTCGGTTCCAATGTAATAGAGTGAGCGTATTGCCATCGTACCAGGCACATTGCTCCTCAATATAGGTCATAGTCCACCACGCAGGCCCGGTACGATTCGGTGAACATCACTTCGACAATCATGCAGTGCTCACGATGTTTGCCTACACCACACAGCAAGTGATGTAATTATTGAAAAAACTGATAATCATTATCAATCCTACTTAAAAGAAATACATAAGAAACAACTCTCTGACTGCGAGTTACTACGAGTATGCTACGAGTGTGCTACGGGGACACTACAGGTGAACTACGAATGCACTACAAGTGTAGGTACTACGAGTGTGCTACGAGTAGGTTCACATTTCTTACTGCGAAACGTTGACCGTAGGCTTAAGAACACTTACACTTAATTATACCTTGAAATGTTTAAAGTCCGTTTAGTGGCTTATGCGCATCTTTTACGTAGATAGCCTTACGGTAACGTATTTGTCTTCTATCCCGCTTCCACCACGGTTTGTGAATGTGAATGACAGTGACAGCGTGGTTCGTCGATGACGTTACGATATCATCGGAAGTACCTAATTCTCTCTCTCTATGGTCGGTCCCTCATGTCTGAGGATCGCGATCATCGTTGGATAGTCCACACTTGGATCGAACGATTAGCCTCCATCGGTCTCTGTTCATGGCGCTTCTGACCACCGAGCTGAATTTGGTTGAAGATGAGTCCTTTACTTGATCGGTCCATCTGGTTGGGGACCGTCCTCGAGCTCTCTTGCCATCGGTGTTCCCAACTACGATCAGCTTTTCGAGGTTCTCATCTCCTTTCCGTACTACATGGCCGAAGTAAGACAGAATGCGCTGCTGACAAATTGTGGACAGGCGGATTTTTATTCGGAGCTGCGCGAGAATTGATGCATTGGTGCGCTTGGCAGTCCAGAGTACCTAATTACTCTAAGTATATCTATGTCAGTGCACCGAGAGTTACAGACCATGTTTCCTATAGTTAAAAAGAATATGCAGTCATCTATTTTATGCGTAGGTATATAATACAAAAAAATGCTGCTGTGTATAAACATAAAACTAAATAGCTTTGCGCAGACCCGCCATTTTTGTTGATGTTATTTTGCTTTTTTTGCGCCAAAACCGACCTTATCACTTGTTAACATCATACTATCGTCGAGGCAGAACGGGACCAGCAGGTTGGAACTAACTACTATAACAAAACAATCAATATGGGTCCGACCTTTCTCTAAATCAATTTAGTCAGGGGGCTCTCGGATCACATTATTATCTTTGCAAATTTCGTTACACTAGCAAGTACTTAACACAGCCAAAATTGAACTATAAGCCAAGGTAGGAGATACTACAGTGAGTGCTTGTATAAGTTGGTATGTACCTATCGCCAGTTAACTGTGAGTTGTAACTGTCGGATGCTTGATTAATTTATATAATTCATAACGCCAAAATGCCGTGAGGCTTAGAGATTCGTAATAGACTTGAATAAATCAAAATTTGTGACGTTTTTGTTTTATAATAACATTGGGATTCTAATCGATCACTTATTTAATTAATTTATCTATTTGTCTTTTTGAATTTTACATGGGTAAATACCCTACTAATAATTTAAACTGGTTAATCATTATTAGTAGTAGGATATCTCCACAATGTATTTTGTAATTAAAAAAATAACACACCTTGTATAACGATAAGCAGTGATAGCCAAGTTGGTTGGCCAAGAACGTTTGCCTCGATAACGAGGATTGCAGGTTCAAACCCCGGCTCTTGAATTTCTGGATTTCATGTGCGAATCTCATTTTCAACCATGATTATCATTTTTTAAACGACAAACTCTTCGTAAGACGTGTGAAGACCGCCAACCCGCACTGGGCCAGTGTGGTGGCCTAATCCCCATCGTATTGATGGGAAGCCCGTGCCCAGCAGTGGGACTTAAAAAGAGGGCTTGCATATAATCATTATTATTATATGTATAATGATAATTTGAAGATTAAATTATTGGTAGGTTATATGAGAAGAAGATTTGTTACAGGTTAATTATCTTTAATAAGCGGATTACGGAATCAATTTATGGAAATTAATTTCCGAAATCCACCAAGGAAGATATGAAATACGTAGCGAAAATGTGAGTTAATTAACGTGATTTATGAGTACATTTTTAGGTTCCCATTGTACATGAAATATAATGTAAACGTTATTTTAAAACATTAAACTTTTTAGTCCATTGTGTGGATGCTCAATAGTAGACAACTGCCTGCTGACATATAGGTAAATGAAAGTTAACAGACTGTGTTAGTTAAAAGATAAAACACTGAGCTAGTTAAAAGATAAAAGACAGCTAGTTAAAAGATAAAAGACAGCTAGTTAAAAGATAAAAGACTGAGCTAGTTGAAGGATAAAAGACTGAGCTAGTTGAAAGATAAAATACTGAGCTAGTTAAAAGATAAAAGACTGAGCTAGTTAAAAGATAAAAGACTGAGCTAGTTGAAAGATAAAAGACTGAGCTAGTTGAAAGATAAAAGACTGAGCTAGTTGAAAGATAAAATACTGAGCTAGTTGAAAGATAAAAGACTGAGCTAGTTGAAAGATAAAAGACTGAGCTAGTTGAAAAATAAAAGACTGAGCTAGTTGAAAGATAAAAGACTGAGCTAGTTAAAAGATAAAAGACTGAGCTAGTTGAAAGATAAAAGACTGAGCTAGTTGAAAGATAAAAGACTGAGCTAGTTGAAAGATAAAATACGGAGCTAGTTGAAAGATAAAAGACTGAGCTAGTTGAAAGATAAAAGACTGAGCTAGTTGAAAAATAAAATACTGAGCTAGTTAAAAGTGTACCACACACAATATAAATATATAGGTAGTTTATGACAAATATCTTTGGAGCACTTAGTAATGATGTCTTAGTCTGTTGGCCTTGCGATGTCGAGATATTAAGGGTCAGACTTACAACGTTAAACCGTTATTACCCGAATAGGTGTATAAACGCTCGTATGGCCCCAAGCAAGATACATTTTCTGTGCAGCATAGCGGCAGAGAAGTAGCATCCTATGTATCCAAAGTGGAACGACAGTGAACCAAGAAACACATATCGGTTTGGTAATCGGTCCATACATCAGGCAAATCAGAATAAGCTTATTTATCGTCATTTGTTAATTACGTAAGTAGTTTGTGCCCGCGATCTCGTTTACCTGAATTTCGTGCCGAGACCATTCGAGAGGAAGGGTTCCTGAATACCTGATGGTTATTTAATAATATACCTTTTAAATATCCTATTAATAAATCAAAACGCAATATAGAATTCTGTAAAATATTAAGGAACACAGCTGTTATTTATAATAACCTCTAAAGTTAAGCACTTAGGTACTTGTAGTTGTTATTTATCGGAGAGCAAGTTACGGAGAAGTTCTGAACAGATCTCCAAGTTAACGATCTATAATGGTTTCTCAGTATAATAAGAATAAGTTTTCAGTGGGTAGTGAATATAATTATGTAATAAAGAGGTGCTTGAATAAAGTCGTTTCATGAGAGCTTAGTTGATCTCAACTCTAAGAGCATTACTCTTAGAGTTGAGAGTAACTAAGCTATATGAATATGATCATTTTTTTTCTCTGGTTATATGTTCTCGTCACATCGCCAGACGTGGCGAGAGCAGCTTAGAAAAGCTCATTGTGGTGGGAAACGTGGAAGGGAAACGTTCACGAGGCCGATCCCCGACCAGGTGGTCTGACCAACTTAAAGAAACACCAACGTCCCGCTTCTACGCCGCGGTGAAGATGGCCACAGACCGAAGCCGATGGAGACAGTTCGTCCGATCCAAAGAACTGCCGTGATGATCACGATCCTTAGTCATGAGGGAACGACCGAAGAGAGATGTTCTCCTCAGACGTTACATTTCAGTCACAGTGCTCTTGGTTGTCATGTGGGAATTCCCGGCACTTTCAAAAATGTAAAACAAATTTCTCTCATAGTATCCTTTCTGGCGCATTGATGTAACGGACCACTTCAAGAATGCTTTCTCGCGCGCTCTGGTGCCTTTAACTTATTCCTCCACGACTATTTACTAGCTGTCCCGGCGAACTTCGTACCGCCTCAGAATCAAATGTATGAGAAAATGAATTTATTGGTACTCTATGAAAAATTTAAACAAATCTATTCCACGGAAACCATACGTTTTAGCCGGATAAAAAGTATAATCTATCTCTGTGCCAAATTTCATCCAGTTCCGTTCAGCCGTTCTGGCGTGATTGAGTAACAAACATCCATCCATCCATCCAAACTTTCACATTTATAATATTATATATAGTGGGATAATGGGATTCCCCTTAACACGTAAGGTACCGGCGCTAGTAATAGAACCGGTGTGATTACTTAATGCCGTCGGCCGCCGCAGGCTCTTGAATTTAATCTTCAACATCAAGGTGCCACTGCATCGGCGACGCCAACTTGGATTAGTTCCCTAACGGTTGGCTTGGAGCGCGTACGACGCGGACTAAGCAAAATGCAATTTGGGGGATATTAGTAGAGTTATAAATAATGAGATACGTCATTTGTGCTGGACGAAGTATACAGCGCCATCTGTGTATGAGCGCAGTGTACATATTTCTTGTAGCGAGGTTTTCAAGACGTCGCTACTAACCCAATTATTAATATACATAGGTACCTAAAATATATAAAAATACTAGCTGCGCCCCGCGGTGTTACCCGCGATTAAAAAGTATGAAAAATTAAAACAAATCTATCTCCCACGGGAACCATACATTTAACCGGAATAAATAGCCTATGTGCTATTCCAGACTGTAATCTATCTCTGTGCCAAATTTCATCCAGATCCGTTCAGCCGTCCTGGCGTGATTGGGTAACAAACATCCATCCATCCAAACTTACACATTTATAATATTAGTGGGATTGATCTCGTCTGCGTCGAATGGTGGCAAGAAGGCTGGCTGCATTTCCTCGCTCTATCATCATACTGATTTTTCCAGCGGCAAAAGAGCCATTAAGTACTTGTAATAAAGTAGGATTTTGATAGATACTAAAAGGGTTCTAGCATGATTTATTTAGCATAAATAAGTAATGATATCCATAACAACAGCATTACTTTTGTTCCCAAAAAAAAAACTATTTCGCAACCAGACATGCGACATGAGTAAGTAGGTACTTACACAAAGTTTAAGAGATTTGTCAGAGGAATATTACATTTGCTTAAAATATTCTTACCGATGTTATTCGCAGGTACACAGTTTAAGCTGTCTCCGACAAAATGTCCCTTTGTTCAACTTTCAACTTTGCGGTTGAATATTTTCAACTGAATTTCCGAATTTTATGCAGAATTTGACTGTCAAAGTTTTAAAGCTGTATTAAAATTGGAGCAGCGTTTGTAGGGTGGGTGGGGTCCAGCTTCTGTCGGATATTACCTATTCCTGAAAGAATCGACACACTTATATATAAATTTTATTATAGTTGAAATTGACAAATGACTGGCACAAAATCGCTGAATATTATTTCGCTATCTAGATGAATTCGTTAATCGATAAATATTATAAATAATATCAGCCATACATAAAAAGGTAATAACCCGTTGCCACTCCATACCTTTTATGGTCTAACCCAGTATTTATATCACTTTATACAACATCGAATGTTACATCGTTAACCATTACTGCTTTATCATAGAACATATTTAAAGGGCTAGTGTGAAATAGGAATGGACGACAAGCAAAGCCCTATATGGGGAATTCTCAGAAGTGCTATACTTGGCGTTGTAGATGTAAGGCATGCTAAGCCCTTTGTGTTTGAAATGTTATTGAGGTTTCACGATTTTAATGTATTGGAGTTTGGTTCTTCTTAATTAGTGAAGTATATTGAACACGAAAGCGGTACATATGTTAGGCTTAAAAGGTCCATTCGTTCTGTAGTAGCACGGTCTCGGTATATGATGTAGTTTTCGTGTTTCAATGGTGGCCGGGCTGAAAGCCGGACCCCAAAAAGGCCCCCTTGTCATGCGATTTTCTCCGTAATTATAGAGGTACATTGAAAAAGAAAACGGTACATATGCTTCTCGCGAGTAGTACATTCGAATAGACTACACCACAAGTCTCTAGGATAGTGGGGGTTGGGCTGGCCTGACGGACGCTCTTTATTGGGTCACCATCAATACTTAGTTTTCTTTGGCCATGAGGCTCATCTACATAATTACCTAGAGTCGTTAGCAGATAGATCACTCTTAACCTCATTTACAACAGCCAGTATTACAATAGCTTGATATTTGCATTGCTCCAATAGTTTACTTCAGAATTTGGCACATAAAAATGTTTTGGTTACCCATTTGAATTTCAGAGGCCGATCTCTTTTCAAATTCAAATATTACTTGCTATACAAAACATCTAGGACTTGATCCACAGAGATTTATCAAACAAATGAATGTGGAAAACTTGAGCGTAGCATAGAGATTTTTTGTTGTTTTTTTAGAAGAAAGAAATTCAAGGTTTTAGGTTATTTAATGATACACAAATCATGGAAATCTATTATAGCTTAACTAGTTCCAGTTGACAAGTGCCATAACAGAAAAAACAAGAGTATAAGCGCAAGTAACAGCAGCAGTTAAGTAATAGAATAGCTTAGATGAGTTCATCTAATAATATTAAAGTACTTAGGTCATTACAACTACAAAGCAGTAGAGTAGTACACCAGTACAAGTGTCCAATGTGCTCTTCGGGAACACCGGTTCAATGAATCCTTGATCTGTTGGTAAAGTGAAAATGGTGATTTTCAACAGTTCCGTTTATTATTGAAAATGATAAACAAGCGTCGGTCAAAGCTGACCCAGCACAATGGTCTGACACTTCGCATAAATTAGGCATTTGGGACACAAATGGCATAATGCCGGCCGCCGCTTGACAGTCATCAATATGGATTATCCCGACAATAGCAATCTGCTTTGTTCGATGATTGGAGCAGTGTGCATTGTGGGACTATTACCGAGGTAAACAATTGCCTACTTCGAGTTTTAAAGAGATTAAAGGAGATACGATTGCTGCATCATCGTGGGTAATGAATTTCATATTACCGTAAACACAAGTAATTTCATTAAAAACAAAACTGAGTACTATGTAAAAGATGACAGGTTGGTTGTCTAAAAAATATTCACATATTTTTTTACTTAAATATGATCATTATGACCAACTTGCCTGTAAACCTTGCTTGCTTGAAATATTTTAAACTATTTTTATTAACTTATTATATACATAATAAGTAAGCTTAGTATGTTAGTTTAATATAGTTGGTGCTTTTCCTAAAAACAAATAATAATCTACCATAAAACACCAAAGACATAAATGTTTGTACCTACCTACTTTTTAATCTATAATCATTTATTTCAATAATCTTTGTTTACCAAACCTCAGCGATGTGATAGGTCTATTTTTTTATAATTTCGACCCTGGGTGTGATCCATTTATCAAATACTCAATACCAAATAAAAAAACGCACATAATATAACGCCCTTTGTTTGTTACACCGGCGTAAATTTACAATGCCTTTGGGAGAGCAAGTCAAATTGTCTAGTCGAACACAGCACGGTAGGATTGCTTCATTAGTAAATCTAATTAGTGGCCCAGATACACGACTATCCCACGGGGATCAGTGAACCAAATTTGAAGTGATATTCACGGTAGAACTTTTTAGTGTTCACAACCGTCATCGAGTATACTTCATCCAACTTTTTTTATGAATTAATTAGTCCTATAAAACAATATACAGAATGATTCAGAAATGGTATACTAAACTTTAAACCTGCGCTTCTTTATCGCATTTGTATCATTATGTGAAGTCAGAATTGCGATATGTCCATTTCAAAATATACATTTTGTTCCCGATAAATTGACAATTATGATGTTCTGCGGATATATCTTAGGTGTGCATACTTAATTAATGGAAATTTGTAATATGTATGGTCGAGTCACCTTCGTCCGTAGGAGAATTAAATACCCTCGAGATACCCTACACGTGACCCTGGGTGGTGTCAACTAGGTGACAACTCTACTGGTGGTAGGCTTCGGCCGTGGTTAGTCACCACCCACTGAACAAAGCCATGTCGCCAAGCGGCCTAGCCGTGTTCCGGCATGATGTTCGGTGTTGCCATTCATGGATGGCGGGTCAGATCAGTTGCGCTGCATGTGCCTAGTGAATGTAGCGTCTCGATCTACTGCCGCCTTCCTACCTAGGCAAGTATGCTCCATCGTAGATCTCATCGTCACTTACCATCAGGTGAGATTGAGATCAAATACTTGCCTATAATGTAATAAAAAAAAAGGTAATATAGTTAGCACACATAAGTATATTGGAAAGCCATTTCATTTCTTCTTAGTCATTACACTTTTGGCAAAGTGGTCGTGGTCATCAATTGGGAGAAGGAATTTGCCATTGCTCACGCATCGTTGCCCTTCTAGTACACTCATAAAGGAGGCCATTGGTACGGACTTTAATAATTTTATATACTGTTGAAGTTATTCTAAGTATATGTTATCATTTCAAAGCAGTATTTTTTTTACAAGCCTCCCGACAATTCCAGTAAGTTAGCTTTATTACTCCAGCAATATTTACATGAATATTTGGTATTTTAAAAGAAACAAATATAATTTCGACTTGTTTGCAGTATAGCATGTCCCGCGATTTGCAACATTTTCGCACTCGTAATAACGTTGTTTTTAATTTGAAAACAAAATATAAAATGTAAGTGATGATTCGTGTAAGCACTGAAATGAGATAGCGACTGCCGCTGAAATTATTACTATAGAACATAATAAATTACAGACAGTTTTTCTTCGTAGAGATTTTTTCTTCAGAAATTCATCTTGCTTGCGTAAATTTAAATGTTTTTATTTGACGGCTATTTAAAAGTCGTTTTTATTACAACACTACACATAGAATGTATGTATGCCGTGGGTCCTTTTTGCACGTTTTATATGTCCCCGCAAACTTCGTACTTCCTCGGAATGAGTTGTCATTATTATTACTTTTTAATACATTTTTCCCAAGCTTTAATATGAAAATAGTGAAAGTAGTTATTCTGCTATTCGGGCGGAGACAAATTCAAAAAATCGAAGACTATAAAAATCGCCCCCGTTTTCTTGAGTAATAATTGGTGTAACTAAAATACCCTATATAGATATAGACTAACAATACTTATATATATTTTGATATCTATATCTACCTAAGACTTCATTTGCTCGGACTTATTTTTGGTTGTCACGGAGGAACCCGTCCATTTCCCTAACCTACCACTACGACACATGTTTCGTTAAATGTCCATAAAGTATTCTCTTTAAATCTCGCCAGTCATGTTTTATAAAGACCACCTTCGATCCCAAGATGATCTTCATCTTAACATAAATATTTTCAGAATCAAGGAAAATCCTATCGCAAAATTCATAATCACCAACCTCGTTCCAAGGTTTCGCCTTTGAATAGATTCGAGATTCAAGCTTTGTACATATTACATGAACAATATGCCCATAGACTATCATACAGAAGTAAATAATGCAAGATATTGGGCACAGTCTGGAGATATACTTAACAGACACAGAGCTGTGAAGAAAAGACATAAAAATTACATTTATTTTATGTGACGGCACGATGAGTGTATTTGGTAGTGACCCTGCCTTTCGAATGGTTCGAATCCTGGTAGGGACAAACTTTGTGTGATGAACACGAATGTTTGCACCCAAGTCATGGATGTTTAATATCTATATAAGTAATATATACTGGGTTCGCACCCGGTCCATTCGACGGTACTCCTACTACAAGCTTAGTGAGGGACCGTATAGGTGATGTGTATATCGGGTTTAAGACCGTAGTTTCTGGAGATTACGATAAAAAAGCAAAGCTTAGTAAGCGTCGAGCTTAATAAAATATGCTGTGTTGCAAATCCACGACTATAAAAGATGAGCGGAAAGGGTAGCAAAGGAAAATCAAGGGAGATCATCGTATGCCATAAGGTCGATATAGCACGGCATAGGTATAAATACTTATTGTTAAAACATCTTAAAAACCCTAACAATAAATGACTTATTTGACTTAATGACGTGTTAGCGATGTCAAAAAGTTTATGCCATTAGTCATACAATAGGTACTCTGGCGAGCATTCGCGATTTTCATAACTTCACTAGCATTTACCACCTTCAGGGTATTTGAGCACATATCTGTATCTGTATTTGGTTTGCACTGCACAAACTTTTGTATGTATTGTATATGTTTGTATTTTAGTATCCCGTATTTGTTTCTATATACCCGACATATTGCACCAATCCACGCTTAATCTGTACAAGATCTAAGCTAACAATGCTCAAATGTTTGACCTCTAAAATGAACATCAGACGATATCTAATGATTGATGACAGAAGATATCGGTTCAAAGAGCTGCTAGTGGAACTATTCCAAGTTGGCAAAGTTTGGCTGTTTGTGTCGGACACAGAATTGCAACTGAATTGCTTTAATAGATTGCACGTCTATTATGCTACGCTAATTTTGCCAACTGAGTGTCTTGGAGCATTCACCAAGAGGGAGATGACAGTCAAAGGCGTACCTCAAACGCAATTGAGGAGGCGTGACACGTATTTATTTCTGCACGCTCTCCTACTGTGACTTGCGAAATTAGAAATGTCACTCAGTTTCATATTATGAATTTCTAATTTTAAACGTGGGCAATGTTCTTTTTTCGCTAAATGAGTTTTTGCCAAAGCTAAGTATTCAGATTTATTTTGTTTCATTGTAGTTGTTTAAATTTATTTATGTTAGGTCGCCACCTCGGCTTCTTTTTTACTGTGCGCAACATTACTCCATAAATTTACATAACCGCTTTTAAGGTAAGCTTTCGCTATGCATACCAAGTAATCTAAACTAGATACCCCCCTTCAGAATGTTCTTGACATTTTTCTAGTCCTGTGCTGTCCAGTCCAATCTACCGGCCACCTTACTGATGTCATTGGACCATCTGGCTGGTCCTGGTGTCTCCTCACTCCTTATACCACTCTGTTAACGCTCTAGTTCATTCGCCTTCAATCTGCCTCATCAAGTGTCCTGCCCATCTCAACTCATGTTTCCAATTTTACATCTACCACTTTCGTCTGATGATCCATTTTAGCTTGAGGTATTCGGTTCGCAAGGGTTATATCTAACATAGATTTACAATAAAGAGGCAAAAATGTAATTGTAGACTTTATAGAAAAATACTACTCAAACCCTTGAAATTAGATCAAGTACAGAGTTATTTCATTTTAAGATACAAGTCTCGCGAATGAAATTAAAATAATAATTCTTAAGCACATTTTTTAAAAGCACGTACTAGCACTTAAAGTGTCCCATTAGGAAACCGGCAAAAAAGTTCGTTTAAAACGGACTCATTAACGGAACCTAGAGAACGTTGGCACATTAATCAGAACGCCCCTCGCTTATTCTGGCATTCTAGATTTTTCCACATTATTCACAGATAACGCTTCTATTCTAGTACGTCTTTGAATTTCTTTTTGCTCGTTTTTCTGGCTATTCTTTTGTTTATGTATGGTTAGTTAATGCCAGTTTAGATATGCATCATTATTGTAGATTTTTTGTCTGTGTCACGAAACAAGATAATTTAACATGAATTGGAGATAAGTATGTAGAAATCATTTTATTTATTTTTTACAAAAATAATTTGTAATTGTGGGAACCATGTAGCTATTAACTATGGCCGTGTGAGAACAATGTAGGAACGGCTACGCATACTTTAGCGGCTGGTCAAAAAAAAGAACTAACTCTAAGTATAATTATATACTTAGAGTTAGTACTTTTTTTTGCGGCTGCAGTACTTTAGCGGCTGGTCAAAAAAAAGTACTAACTCTAAGTATAATTATATACTTAGAGTTAGTACTTTTTTTTGGCCAGCCGCTAAAGTATGCGTAGCCGTTCCTACATTGTTCTCACACGGCCATAACAATGTACTGCTCAAAAATGTAACGGATCTTTTTAAAAAGAGCAACCATGGAGTTTCTTGCCCGTTCTTCTCCACAGGGACGGAATTCCGAATAGGCGGTAAAGTTGTAGCTTAGCATTTTGTAACTATTTTGACGATTTATAAGTACTGTACTCAATGGATAAAAAATATTCTGATTCTGATTGTTTTTTTTCAGAGGTCAAAATCTATATACTGTTCATAAAATGTGTTAGGTCACCTCCGTCCACCCTCTAATTAAGTAATATAATTCCGTGGTCTACATTTGACTTTGGAAATGTAAATACATGATAAGAAATAATTGTGTGAGCGGTAATGACGTCCCGTAGCTAAAGTATCATTCATGTTTTAAATGTTGGCAAGAAACACCAAATAAAAATGTACCCTACACTACCCTTGATATCCAAGGTTATGAAAATATCTTTCAACACATACTTAATTACACTAATCACCATTGCATTTGGCTCACTATAATCTGGACTAAATTAGTGAAACAACTAGCAAAAAAAAAATCATTGGATATTTTTTATATCCCTCTATACGGTCTAGAATTATTACATAAACACTTTTGTTTGAGCGGGTGGGATGGATCGTATATTTTGTTGTCACGTTGAAAGGCGAACTATCAAAAAGTCTGATGTTGACATCGGCTTGTTTGCCACACGGATATTCCATGTAGAATATTTGTATTCGATTTGAACGGGTTCGGTACACAAACTTGAATATCCGGTAAATTTCCACAGGTGTCGAAATATGGAATATTGAGTCGAGTCATTCCGTTTGAGATTCGGTGTGCACTGAGGATTTTCAGATATGGTTAAGACGTAAGAAACATTATTTAAGTTTAGTTCTAACGTCAGCAATAGATGTCGCTGACATGTTCTTGAACGCGGTATTGTTAGGTTTTTGGATTTTCGAGGCTACACTATACTTTCCTTAATAATTTTACTCTCGTCCTGTACCGGGAGTTTACTTTGGTGCATGGCATAAATACCTGGATATATTGCAGGATCTTTTTGGAGCAATGTTCAAATATGATATTGAGATAAGCTGTAAATTGAAAACAAGGCGTTGATATTACAATCATTTGCAACTTTTTTGTAATTAATATAATTTCTATATAAACAAATAAATCACCATAACAAAGTATGAACAGAGGGACTTTATACACGGAAAATATTTATTTAGTTTACCTCTGACAGCGACGACGAGAATGGACACAGTTTTATAAAACTCTCTCCTGTAGGACAATGAATTTCTAGAGCTTATTTTAGTGGAGCAGAAAACTAAAGTTTTACCTACGTTCTACCTTCTAAGTGATGCTAATATACATAAGCATTATTCTCAAATATTTAAACCTTACGTATATGTCTTTACATAGACAATCAGAATCAGAGTGTGAGGATTTCCCACCAGCCAATAACCTAATTTATAAATTCAACGCTCTCAATGCGATGGGAAACTCTCTAGTCATAATGTATATCAGTTAACGTCAACTAATCATCAGCGTTACTGTGGACAATAATCAGTGAGACATACATTCATTCTCTCTTTGTATAAGGTACTCTGTGCTATCTCTACTTTTTTCTCTGCTCTTTGGTTCTAGTAGAGAGCGTCTTAGTGTTGAAATATAATTATGTGAAATGTCGCACGCTTAATAATAGGACCTATTACGGTTTAAGCCCAAAGTGAGATAAGCACACGGATAGATTTGTTCCAACGCTATCTATCTACCAATCTCAGAATTTTTACGATATCTTATTCCTTGACTGAGTAACTGCTATGTTGTCTCTTTTACTCATACAAATTTTGACAAAGCTTGTAACATGACAGTGACATAAATCATAATGCGTATGAGATTGCGACAGTCAGTTGTGTTTTTACCCCCAGGGCCCTCGGTATACTTAACATACTGCAGTTGCTGATAAAGTTCCCCTATAGGTGTAAAATTAGTGGTAGGTACCTACAGCACAACAACCATCAATATGCGTAACTTTGATGTGGTGCCAACGGCAGACTGCGTTGCATATTCCACAAATGCTAATATCGGAGGATGTTTGACGCACTAGAGATATTTGCATTGTATATTTGCGGATTGGAGAAATAAAAAAAAACAACATACTTAATTGATTATATTATTGTAGTTGTAGACAGGTGGGACAGAAAGGTAGAGATCACGAGTCGGAGAGAGTAGTAAGTAGAGTGTGGCAGCCTACTGTAAGATGACATCAAATAACCAGAGCATGTGCAAGTGGCGAAGGACTGTGAAATACCAAGACAGAAATAAAGAAATAAGGATTATTTTTGAAAAAAGCAAATGTTTATTTATGTCTGCACTTATTGTGTCTTACCAACTTGGCTTTCATTGTATACCTATTTTTTACTCTATGTTGTTAAATTAAGTCGTAAGAAAATACCCTACCGATCTAGCTGTAAGACAACCCGAAAATTTCACAGCATCGGGCTACGTGACCTATTATAGAAGACCGATGTCCGCTCGGATTGCTTATAATGATAGGAGGTTAACCCCAGCTCTCTCGTTACAGGAGTTCTCTCGCAAATGATAACCGTGACATGTTTGAACAAGAGATGCCTTCTTGTAGAGAAAACTATCTTTCAAGGTAAAAAGATTTCCTTTTTCGCTTTTAATAAAATTTCGGTTTACCAACCAAGCTGGTGAGTCTCTTATTTTTGTACAATTCCTTACTTTTTAATAATATGTATGGAACAAGTAGAGTCGCCGTGCGTGCCTTTTAGAATACAATGGAACATCTGCTGCGGTCAATTATGACGAAAAACAACAACAAAGCAAAGACAGTGAATCGACTTCGAGCAGATGCAGGATAATAATGTTTGACGGAAGATATAGATATCATTCTGGGTAATTTTTATTACAATTTTGTATAAGGCTTAGATTTATTTTACCTTATCATTATCATAACGTGACGTGATGCCTTCATTGACGTAATATCAATTAAATTTACATGCGCCAACATTGACGACTGCTTAGTCTATTTGTTTCGATACCAGGTTTGATTTGCGTCGAGAAAAAAATAGAAAATTATCTTTTTACAATTTCCCTTGTGTCTGAGTGTTACTGGCCGCCCGACTATTTAACGATATCAATAATTAAAGCATCGCTTATTGTGGCCCCATACAGCTAGTGTTTGTATGCGATCTTTATTTATTATCTAGTCTTTTAATTATTTTTGATCTCTATCATCTCTACATATCGACCTTGTTTAATCAACCACATATTTGCACCAATACATTATGTACTGTTACTTCATCTAATGTACACATTGGGAGCGATTTGTCTCCGTCGGGAGTGACAGGGGTATCCTCCGACACATTACTTTGCTCTACATCATAGCCGCTTGTCCAGACAGAACGTAAATAGCCGCTCTATCGCCCGCCCGCGATGCGACAGACGACACACGTGACAGGATATGATATGAGTCGTGTGTGCCTACAGGAAATTGTGTAGAGCCATACCTACCTTTTTCGGGTTAGAAAGGTGAGTTTTTTTTTCGAAAGATATTTAATTTTGGAAAAGTACTATTATAGAGTACATAAGAGAGTTTAGAGTAGTAGACTAGAGAAGTAGAGGTAGTATTTTTGAGAGTAAGCATACCATGATAATAAAATGCTTAAATGACTTATAATAATGTGCGGACTGATTTATATTATAAAGACTCGTCTTAGTAAATAAAAATGAAAGGTTTCAGTTCGTAATTAGTTATATTTTTGTTTGTTATTAGATTTATTTAAGTCAAGCTTGCATTCACTTATGAGCTTATGAGGTTAAGCTGTTTGTTACGTTTTATACATTTTGAGAGCTACATTTAGATTACTACTTAACAAAATAACAATAATATATGATATTTATTTACAAATCCACCGACTGTACGGTCCCAATCTAAGGTACGCTTGTATTCTGGGTACCGCACAATGGTCTGACGGCGATCTCAGTATATACCTACCGCTACCTCAATACTTATATAGATATTGAACGGACATGATGCGGCTTCAAAAATTCGTGCTAACCGCACAAAGTTTGCCTCTACCGCGATTTGAACTCGGGACCCTCGATACAGAAAGCGGGGTCACTACCAACTAGAGCATTGTTATATTATGTTACCAACTTAGACAGTTTCGTACTTAGCGAACTTTCTCAGTTCTGCAGTTTTGCAAGCTAGGCTACCTGAACTGAGAACTGTTGTACCTGGCTAGCTTGCAAAACTAAAACTGCACACAACTGTGAACTGTCCTAGTTTGAACTTTCATAAATTGTACGGAATGTCTTGTGTGTCAAACAATATTTTTAAATTGAAATAAAACTAATTTTACGGATTTTATTGCGTTTATTATACTTTTTTACGTTCCCGACATTTCGGCTGCTTTACAGCAACCATGGTACGCGATAAAATCCGTAAAGTTAGTTTTATTTCAAATATTGTACAATCAATTTAAATAATTGATTGTACAATATTTTCGCTTCTAGCTTCGAAAACAAGATCTATTTATAAATGAATGACTATTTTTGTTGAAAACTTAGCATCATTTAGCTATCTATTTTAGTTTAAACGAGCTAATTATCTGAACTAAATCAATGAACTATCGGCGGGCTGATTGCAGTTGAACTAAAACGGCATTATAATTCGCCATCCAAAGCGATTTATATTCATAAGCCTTTGAGCTTTCAGAGTGCAGATTAGGTGAACTCATCTATCGATATAATGATTTTGAAAATTGTTTGTGATTAGCTACATAAATACGGCTTTGTGAATTTATAATCTGACTGTTTTACTTGCAGCAACAATCTACGTGGACGTTAAGGTTATTTTCGCATGGCAATATTTGGCTCTGATCTACGGCTTACTACGGCTGGCTACTGCTGGGCGGTCCCTTCGTCTGTCTGCACTTATCTTTATTTAAAACGGGACCGTCGGCGCAGAAGGTAGCTTAACTACCAACTAAGCTAATAAGGTCTTCTGCTTGCTTTCGTTTCATTGATTAAAACGCATTATGAATTGAAATAAAAAAAAGTACGGATTTTATCGCGTTTATTTATGTTTTTACGTTCCCGACGTTTTGGCTGCTTTACAGCAACCATGATCATGAGAGGTTGCTGTACAGCAGCCAAAACATCGGGAACGTAAAAACATAAAATAAACGCGATAAAATCCGTAAAATTAGTTTTATTTCAATGTGTGGTATTCGCTTAAATATGAGAAATTAATACGCATTATGTATTTCCACAATATATAGTAAAATTGTCGTAAGTATAATTCAAATACAGTGTACAAGTTCGAACTAGCAGGCGTCACTTGAAGTTGTTAGCAATTATTTAAACACGACCGCGCTGTTTGCGCCCGACGTCACACCCTCGAACTAATTCATTTGTATTTAACGTTGTTTCATTATGTTTTCATTGATTTCAATTTGGTGGTACACTATTATTGAATATAACTACGTAAGTCTGTGATACTACTAGTATGTCTGTGGATGTTGAAAGAGGCTACTAATGGACCATCTAATAGAAACTGCTCAGTTATGTTTGTAAATATAATTAAATTACGCAGTTTATTTTTGTCCATGATCATATAAATTGTTCTAGATATATTATAAAGTTATCGTTTATAGACATTATAGTGCAGTATCATAATTTCATATATTTTTACCATATTATTAATTGATGTGCGTTACTGAATCTAACTGGTTACTGCTAGCCGAAGCATGATAACATCTGAATGATTTTTAATTTAAGCAAATAATTATAACTAGCTGTCCCGGTGAACTTCGTACCGCCTCAAAATCAAATGCAAGAAAATAGTCAATGTTTCCCATGCTTCAAAAATTAGTCTGCTATTAGTGGCGGAGACACATTTAAAAAAACAAAGATCATAGACATCGGCCCACCCGTTCTTAAGTTATAAATGGTGTAACCGACAAGACTATAGTTGGTTAACTACGTGGAGTAAATAGAGACTCGTTACAAAACGACGTAGAATCATATCGTGGGCGTCGCGATACGTCATTTAAGTTAAGTTAAAGTTCAATATCGTCTCAACTACAGAGGTTGGGGTGAAAAGGTGAAATCTGACATTTGCTATAGTTGACACCTAATAAATTGCGCGTGATAATGATACGGTTTAATTTGATCGAATCTGTGGTGGGTGCGTGAAGTATGTGATTGGCTATGGTTATCATAACGATACAAGGAGGATTTAATCATTTGAGTTAGCGTTTTAACCTTTCAGTACGCCTAAATGAATATTATATTATTTCAACTGTAAAGAAGTAGTGTGCTTGCGTTAATTGCAGGTATGTTTTTTGCTTATAACCTGCGTTTAAATAACATGAAATAATGTGGATTTTATTGAATACGCGGGCATAAGCTGTCATTAACTTCAATAAAATTAAAATATTTTATTTGTTCTGTTATCTTTTTATCTCAATCATAAGTGTAGGCTAATAACTGTTTAGAAAATAATAATTCATTACCGAGTTATTCAAACCAAATTTAATAAATACACGCGAATTCGTACGCCATTAATTTTGAATTTAGAATAAAATATTTGAAATACAATGTTATATGTATAGCCGACAAAGAAACTCCTTTATCACCTTAAGGTTGAATATCATTCGTACATCGTAGAATCGCAAGACCTATTTGTGTCATTTGTTATTTATTTGAACTTAGAACGTATCGAATATGAACCTTAAAAAAAATTCGCTAGGAACTAAACCACTTTTATGCCCGACGTTACCTGCACCACTCGTACTGTTTCGTTTCAATCATCAATATCGATAAATTCATTACGCGTAATCTGATTTAAATACGTAATACTTTGTAAGTGTTTTCAATTTTCGAGGCGCAATTTAATTTTCCAATTTTATATGTTCCGGGTATACCTACATGTTTGAATGGACAACGGTATTAACGAAAATTTGTCGATACGCTCAAATTACTCCACTTACCTAATTGAAAATTCGGCATGTAGCGATAATTATTAAAAAACTAGTAATGCCCCCGACTTCGTACGTGTGGGCATAAGTTTTTTGGCTATCCCAGGCACACCTTCCAGGATATACATCCAGGATTCTTGCGGGTTAAAAAGCTTGCTATATGTGACTACGACCTTCATCATGTCGTCATCTTTTGGTAGTGACCCAGCTTAGAGGAACCCTGAGGGTCCCATGTTTGAATCCTGGTAGGGACAAACTTTATGTGATGAGCATGTAGCGACCACTTCAACCGCACAACAAGCTACACCGCAGACGCATTCAGAGCAATAGACAATTGTCATCACAATCCTGAAGCGCGATATATGAGTTTTCAGAGCAAATAACATATATACAAGATCCCGACATTAACCGTCGGAGCATAGCGGCCGCCCCGCCAGCCATATCACCCGCCTGGCTGGAAGATCTTCCCTTTTCCGCTAAAAGCACGAATATTTGTATACGAGTTAGGGATTATTAATATCTATATAAGTTCAACATACTGGGTACGTCCTCTGTCCATTTGAGTGTGCGTATTTGTCGACATTATATAGAGAACTAAACATTTTAGTTAGCGCCCACTAGAGGCGCGGTTTAAATTGGCACAAAATAACCAATACGCATACTATGCAGTTCACGTCATGAAAATTCTTGCACTCAAAGCTCAGACTATTTAAGTTATAACTATACACACTGTAGAGTAACAGAACCACCTTCTCTACGTACTTACTCTACCCACGTCCTATTCTACAAAGGTTAGAAGCCTCTATCAATGTATACATTTCACCCTAAATTTAATTCACAACACAATAAGAGCATCAAAGACCGGTGAAATGAGTACCAGGTTGGTATCGTAAATCATAAGTCATTTAAGTTCAATGACTGTTGAGTTTTATTCAAAGCGAACGGTGAATGAAAAACCGATGAATCATTTTGAATAACGAAAATAAATCATAATACCGTTTTTTTGGTGTTCTGCGAACGCTTTCGTTTGAACGGAGCGTGCAGACGAGCGACTGTTAGCAACAGTAACCGAACCTCATTTCATAATTTAGTTGCCTACAAGTATTACGGGAATACAACTCTGATTGAAATAAAACTAATCTTACGGATTTTATCCCGTTTATTATACTTTTTTACGTTCCCGACGCTTCAGCTGCTTTACAGCAACCATTGTCACGGTAGGACTGAGGTGGTTGACGTCCTAGTGTCATAGTTTGAACCGGGGTACTCTCATAATTAGTTGTTGCTTGCGGTCCGATCTACGCAGAAAGTGCTTACAGTGTCTTGAGGTCTTGCAATGGTGCGCCTGGTTTTGGATTTAATAATATTAATGACTGGATCCCAAATCAGTGGTAGCACCTAGCCATCTTCTCTATTGAAATTAGGATGTTGTTTATTTTCAATGGCATCGCGCAAAAGTCTGACTAGTATTTTATTGCAAATTGTTAAAAGACTATTCTAGCTACCAAAGCGGTAGCTCGTTTGGCACAGTAGGTAATAATTCTCCTTTCTGTACCTAAGAGCCCGTGTTCGAATTTGTAGGGGCAGCTTAAAATGAAACGTTTGTCCTAGAGTAATGGACGTCTATATAAGTTATTATACTTATTACTAGTGTAGCAACCTCTTTAACCACACCACAAGCTACACAGATACCGCTGCAGACGACATTCAGAACAATTAACAATTCTCGATACAATTCTGCAACGCGCTATGAGAGTTTTCGGAGCACGTACTCGTAACATACGACAATAACCGTCGGGGCATAAGACCCACCCCGCCAGGCTTATCGCCCGCCTGGCTGGAAGATCTTCCCTTTTCCGCTAAACTAGGATACGGATACGGTACCCATGATACGAGCGTGGCTTAGTGTGGGACCGTACAGGCGGCGTGTTCGTCTGACGATAATATTATTATTATAAAAATGGTCCGTGTACTCAGACTTAAACATTGACCCGAAGATTTGACTTTACAGTGCTGCGCTTGATAAATTGTCTTGTGTTGTGATAATAATTCAGAATTTAACAAGTGAATGCGCTTAATAACCATAAATGGCGAAGATAATACAGATTGATCGATACAATATTTTTATTTTAGATAATGTTTTAAATTGTTTGCCAACTATGTTCAATTCAGTCCTCACACTTGTTTTTTGTTGAAAATATAGACAGAGCAGCACATACCGTTGTATGTCCATACTTTGTCTATAATATGAAGTTATCATACACGAAAAAAAATGAAACCAGTAATAAAGCTTTTGGCTCAGCTGATTGATTGTTTTTTATTTATTTTTAACAAAGTCGCATTGCTACATTGCTAGATGAAGTTGGTAATTAGCAGCACAAAATTGTTAAATTGAAAATAAGATCTTCTATTGATTTCTTATATTACGCAAATACTACACATTGTAATAAAAATAATTTTACAGATTTTATTGCGTGTATATTATGTTTTTACGTAATACTCCGTGCACATGTTTGCTGTAAAGCAGCCAAAATGTCGGGAACGTTAAAACATAAAATAAACGCGGTTTAAATCGTAAGATTGTTTTATTTCAATAAGATGATCTCTTAATATTACGGTTACGACTAAATTATCCGGGTAATAATGATCAAGTAAAGTTAAAAAACTTGACTTATTTATTTTTAACCACAAACTTTGCTTGTTGTATATTGACAAACAAGCCTTATTTTTAGCAGAAACTTAGATATTTATTCATCTGAGATTTTTTCCGTGTAGCTAGCCTGGCTTTAGATATTCGTTAAGGTACAAGGATCAGGTACAGGTACTCTTAAGTATTTGTTTTATATTAACCTAGATACGATATGTACGGAGTATAACGCGTGCGTCGCCACGACGTCACGTCCGCTCCCCGCGAGCCTCCGGCTTCCGGCCCCGCACGCCTCACGTCCGGCACCTGCCTTCACAAAGGCTCGAACAACCCCCTTTATTTAACGTTTCTTTGTAAACCCGCTCGCGTCACCCGCGTCATTTTAAAATGCTTTATTATTTGGTCATTTTCGTAACAAATTCAGTTTAATCAGTTTTCCAATGAAATGGACGTTTAATTTTCGTTACAAAAATATACATACAGTTGGTATACCAATTCACAAATATACAATGTCACAAATATACTTGATTAAATTATATATACTTAAAATGATAATAACTGAAATATTTACAAACTAATATAACTTAAAAAGAGTATAGAAAAGCTACAAAAAGTGTATAAAATTTGGCCCATGCGGTAGCGTGCCCAAGATGCTGGCCGCATTTCCTCGCTGAATAGCCAAAGCTACTCGCTGAGCGAGTATTAAGTATTGTATATATATATTGGTCGCCGGTTGCGTCGACCAATCAATTAATATAATAATAAAATGATAATTAGTTATTAAATAATAGGGCACAAGTATTATCTTTCTTATCTATACAGGTACCTATATAAACTTACGAAACTTAGAACAATGTACATAGAACAATGTTTTAGTTATGCTAATCAATAAATGCCCAACGCATCGTGTCGCTTCGTCTGTCTCTCCGATACGGCCTATCCCATTTTCGCCCATTCATTACAAAACATACGGATAACAAGTGTCATCAACAAATAGATACGAGTTGTGATATAATCTGGAGACCAGATTATATCGTATCGCCCAGAAACTAGGTGATACGATACGGGAACGCAAAATGAAGTATTAGCAGCTTCAGGTTAAATTTTGAACTCTATTCTTGTCACCTTTCATTTGTCTTTTCAAATCCTTTTCAAGGAGATCGTTTATCTTATCAATTCGCTCCAAACGAAAGGTTTACATCATCGATTGAATTAACTAGTATTCTATGGTTCCCGGTTCTGTACTCGCGCATGCAACACTGTCTGACCCCTGAAAAGCCGTGGAAATATGGTAAGCGTATGCAACCGACATGTGGAACCGACGAATGATCATAGATGTACGAATTGAGAAGACAATGAAAATAGTTTGATATATATTTAGTCCTTTTTTTTTTTTTTGTTGACGGGGGGGAAATCTTCGATAGATACCCGGCCTCTGTGTGGGAGAGGGCAGGGTTATGTGGGATTCTTACCCACTAAAACCCCCCCGGCGGCCGCCTTCGACACATATTGGAGGGGCTCCGGGATCTCCAAACGGAACGCACCGGTGCCCCTCTTGTGCCTCGCCCCCTTATGGGGGCTCGTCTCGGGGGAGCAGATGTTTGCTCCCCCTGCGCCCTCGCTGCGCACGGCGGCGGGGAGCCACGCCCGCCGCCGTCCTCCTCAGGAGTCCGCATCGTCACCGGACGTCCGGGGCCCACACCCCAGTCGTCCTCGACCCCGAGGGTAGCCCGTTGTTTAAGGCCCTGGGCATCAGGGCCGGATATATTTAGTCCTAGCACTACTCCGTATTACTAATTTAACATATGCAGTAAAACATGTACTGATGACTCTATCATAACAATAATATAAATTTAAATAAAATTAATTTTACGGATTTTATCGCGTTTATTTTATGTTTTTAACGTTCCCGACGTTTCGGCTGCCTTACAGCAACCATGATCACTCCGGGAGGAATCCGGAGAAATAAAATCCGTTAAATTAGTTTTATTTCAATGTGCAGTACGAGTATTGGCGTAAATATAAGAAATCAATAATATAAATGTTCATATTACTATTGAACCGCCAAATTTATATTAAGTTCTTCTATTAAGTTGTACGTATCTATAACAAATAACATACCTTCTGAAAAATGCTTTGTAATGCCACTGTAAACTAATTAAAACTATGAATTCGGGAATGAAACTCTACACACTTCCAGACTATGGGTTATACTCGTATAGATCTATCTATCTATATAACAAACAAAAAAACAAAAAAGAAAATCCCACTTATACTTTTAAGGACATGGAAATATAAGCCCTAATTGTAATAGATAAGATTTTAAATCAATGCAATGATATACTTATTTGATATTCAAACAAATTTATATATTTGATAGTTAAATTTCAACAAAAACCTTGTCCAAGTCCACCCTGCCTGCCTATACATCCGCCCTATCCAACAATAATTAACACCTAGTACAGTAAAATCTCTGAATAAATTTGCATACTCGTCCGTTTAATTAGTAGCTTGATGGTCAAACCCTAACGACTAGTGATGTGAACTGGGTCGGACGTATAATACGGTAGTACACCCTCAATGCAAACAAATACCATTAGTATTTTTTTTCAATAGGTCAAGGTGATTAGAGCACTGAATCACCGTTAGTATAAGCTCAATTGTCCCTACCGGGATTCGAACCTGGGACGGCACAGCGTCACTATCAACTGCGGCAATCAGGTCGTCAATGTCTCAATGGCATTTTAAAATCTTTTTTTTTTTCAGAAAAATACATTGTAATGCTATTGTAAATTAATTAAAACTTTGTGACTTTTAAGTTTAATTTGATTGAAAGTGTCAATGTGCAATGACAGGATCGCGACGCGCGATACACAAGCAGGTGTAGGTAGCGGCGGCAACCTTTGTTTCCTAAGCCCGGCCAGTAATGGATTAACTTTATTAATGAGCTTGGGTTCAACTGATTCAAGGCTCGCAATATTAAAAAAAAACAGCGTCACTGAAAAGCGCTGATATGTTTGTATCGGTTTTTTTTCACGGAAAATTCCTTTGTAAATAATTTCTTGCATGAAGAAACCTCTTTTAGTGAACCGTATATAAAGCTTATAATCGCCCGTGATTTAGGAGTCGTGGACAGTTAATATTAGAAAACGATTTGAAGATTTCCACACCTGTCATTTTAGGATTTGATTTTAAAAATCGCTGCCACAGAACTCTACTAGACAGGTTGCATAACGAAATTGAGTTGCGCATATTGCAGACGAAAAATGTAGAACCCGAATGTGATCAAACGATGTAACGCTTGCATTTTTAGAGCTGACTCTATTTGTTTTGATACCGATGCGAGGTAGTGCTTGCTTGCATTGCAGTTTTTGTTTTCTGTAGAGTTGTATTCTGAATATACCTGGTTGTATTGATGCTTTGATAGATATGGTTTGTCTCTGCATTGTTCGAGATATGATTTATGATAATGTATCCATACTAAATGCATACTTAAATCGGTACCTGTGTATTTCTTTTTCTATTTTTTGGTCGGCAATCGGCTGCAAAATTGTGCCACTT
Organism: Pheosia gnoma; assembly: GCA_905404115.1. Classification (NCBI taxonomy): domain Eukaryota; kingdom Metazoa; phylum Arthropoda; class Insecta; order Lepidoptera; family Notodontidae; genus Pheosia; species Pheosia gnoma. Next base: position 3,135,114 of record FR989916.1, read on the forward strand.
TTGCCAGTGTCGAGTAATTCATGATAATTGTAAACTCTAATAAATCATGCAAAACAATTACAGAAATAAACATAAAGTACTTACAAATGGAATTTTCGAACAATTTAAAATATAAAAATTTACATACAATTCGCAATTCTTAGCTATTGTATTCAAATTCCAATTGTTTGGGAAATACTTTGTGGTAATCATATGAAAATATAGTTAAGTAGGTATATCAGCTATTTCACGCAAAATAAGTAGTTACTAGAAATCTTAGGAAAATTCCAGAAACACCCACTGCTTGTCATTATGTACCACTAGCCCCGCCCCACGGTGTCCTTTTCTGTAAATCATGTCAATCCTTCGCACAATGACAAATTAAAACAAATCTATCCCACGGGAACCATTTATTTTACCAGGATAAAAAGAAGCCTATGTGCTATTCCAGACTATAATCTATCTCTGTGCCAAATTTCATCCAGATCTGTTCAGCCGTTCTGGCGTGATTGAGTAACAAACATCCATCTATCCAGCAAACTTTTTCATTTATAATATTAGTGGGATTGAGATCTTAGTGATGTGAAAAATACCAATAGATATTGTGTCGTTTTGTCATTGCAAGGGATCATTCACAAAAAAAAATATGAAATTTCCTCAGTAACAAATTGCTAAAACGGCGAGCAATCATAGGGTTACGTGGTGGAGCGCTCGCGTTATTACCTTCACCTGGTTGCCGGCGTTTTTCAAATAAATTGCTTCAAATCTGCGCACTGCAGTGAAAGGGTTGGAGCTCGCATTCGAGAACGATCCATGTATATTAAAACTAGCTTCTGCTCGCGGCTTCCCCCGCGGTACATTGATGAAAAACGCCTATAGCACTCAGGGATAATGTTTCTATCAGTGAAAGAAACTCTTGAATCGGATCAGTATATCCGAAGATTATCCCCTACATCCAAACTCACAAACTTAACCTCCTTTTATCGTATAGGAGAGGTATTTTATGTTGGTATATGAGGAAGGTAGGTCTCCGAAGAAAATCCTTGATACAGTGAGTAGAGTTCAACTGTTTCAACTCGCGGACCATAAGTGGAAATGTTAGGAACTGACTGCAAACCTTTGCTAGTAAGAGGCATAACTAGAAGAAAATACTGATCCACTGATCTTTCTTCTGTAAGCTAAGACCAATAGGTTTGACTCCCAGCGAGGTCCTAGGAAAAGGTAATTGGAGTTGAAAAGAAAGATGTTCACATCGCTCCATTCCTAAGCGGAACACAAAAATAAATTTTAAAGAAGTATATTAATTACATTAAATATTAAAATAAAACAAATTTTACGTATTTTATGGCGTTTATTTTATGTTTTTACGTTCCCGTGACCATGATTTATGTAAAGCAGCCGAAACGTCGGGAACGTAAAAACATAAAATAAACGCGATAAAATCCGTAAGATTAGTTTTATTTCAATGTGCAGTATTCGCGAAAATATAAGAAATAAATATTATATTAAATAGTTGCCTAAGCCACTAGTTAATATTATTTATATATGTCTGATACAAATCATAGAAACCCTTATCATATAATTACTGAGTTTTATCAGCTCATGATTTTCCCATCAATTACAAACGCGTATGAAACGTCTTTTCAAAAAATATTCCGTCCCTTGTAGAGCATCGTAAACGGGAGATAGATAAAACGTATAATTTACGAGGCTTTTAGTGCTAATAGCGTAGGCTTTATTGCGCACCCATCATAAAGTTAAGCAGGTGCTATACGGAGGCAGGATTTGAGCTCCTTATGAGTACGCACTCTGCTAGTAAGATGGGTTTTATTTAGTTAATCGGGAGGTCTTATATCGAATAACCTTCTTTTTCCTGACTATATGTAAACAGATTAATTGATATGTTTTTAAGATTTATTGTTACTTAGTAATTAAAAGTAATTATCTCAGAAAATATAAAATGTACTTTTATGGGAATCCATACATTTTATCGCCTGCAAATTTGCTTTATTCTCATCACACATAAAGATTTTTGGTGTTGTGCAGGAAAATATTTATTTGCGCTTAATGCATATTCAAATTGTCACTTTACGTTCGCCTAGAGGTCACGCACGACTTTACCTACAAATGAAGTTGAATTGTGAGTCTATGGTTTATAATTTCTATCAATTAAATCTATCTTTTTAATTAAACATAATGTTCAGGGTTTTACAATTAGTTTATTATTTGGAGTTTATATGATTGTGTAGTTGGATGGTAGAGTTATATCATAGTCTTGTGTAACTTTACAAAACGTTCATACATTTCTTTATTTATAAGCTAACCGCATAGATAGATAGATAGATAACTCTTTATTGCACACCGATTTCATTAACTTCTTAGTCTACGTATTAAGACATATTGTATGGAGAATTGAACAGCGCCTCTCGGGGATACTATTTAAAATCATTCAACTCTAAATACGTAGACTACAAAGTACACGGTTAGCTTACCAATCATTTTGCACGTGACGTTCTAATCATTAATAATTTGGTAAGTCAAAAACTGGTAGAGCTTGATCAGCTCACCACAGACTAAACAATGCCGTAGATTTGACTCTCTCCGTACTGGCTTAGACCTCCGGACTGTTGTGCATTTCAATGGTCCAGTATCGTAATTTTACAATCTACTTTGTTAAATGTTATAGCACGATCCCCAGACCATTTCTGACTATATATCTTGCGTATCTTGCAGAGCATTAAAAGATAAAAATGTTTCATTTACGACCCAAGGCTACTCTTCACGTTTTTATAACGATATCAATATGATTCGAGGAATATTTTATTTGATTTTTTTATGATGATAACTGCGTACCCGTGGTCATTAAATGAAGTTGATTAAATGACACTTTTTAGTAGAGCGTCTGAATTTATAGCAGCGGAAAATTTGTGTAAATTTTAAGTGGGTTCGCAGTTCTTTCTATAGCTTTATGTACGCTAATACAGCGAGTCAATGACGAGTGTGGTCTCAAATGGGTCTCGACAACGTTTATCCGTGTGTAACCTGTATCAGTTGTATAAATACAGAAAAAATACCATTTCCATAGAGCTATTTTCAAATTAGTGGAACACCATTTTTATTTCGGTACTATTTTTCACTAAAAACCTTCTATTTTCTAAACTATATTGCCCCATGTTCCAAATATTTTTATCTTTTACTTGCAAACAATTGTCAAACCGATCCAGAAAGAATAGCTACTACATTCTACCTATAGCATTCTACCTATCAACTCCTACTACACAGAGCACTTAACTATATATATTCAATCCGTCCCCACACCTCTAGTTTGTGGTGGGTGATGTAATTCATAAAAGATACTCTATTATGTTGACGAGTATTTCTGTCACGTCTGGCTTCCGTGCTCCCCCCTTCCCCCTATCAATCGCTCAGTTGATCTGATACTGTCGTGGGGTCTAAAGAGGATTATGTACAGAAAGTCTGGTCTGTACGATGCATGTTGGGGTATAGCGTTCCACGCAGCATTGAAATTTGTAGATGCGAGATGTAAATGAGAGAGAATTTAAGTCAGACACTTGAAATTTCACGTGAAAAGGATTTATACGTAAGTACTTTGAGATTGGAGAGTTCGTGAGCGGAAAGTATTTTTATCTGCGATTTATTTTTTATGCATATCTTACCTCTTATAAGGTCCCGCGGAAAAAAATAGTAGGTAAGTTAATTATATTCATTTACCGACTAGAGGACTTTTTTTTAATTATAATAACAAGTGCCCTTTAAAGTTCTACTCTCTCGGTGCGATTGAGATTCAGGCTATAGTCTACATCGTCACCGTTAATAAATCGTTATCGTAACATTGAAATAAAAAAAATGCCTTTCTTTTCAACGGTTGAGCATCGCAGCATCATAACAAAATCACTTTACTATTTTTTAAATAACACGTAATAAAAAATATAAACTGCTCTCAAAGTTATGAGGATGTGTGTAAAAAAAACTACATTACATAGACAAGAGGACTTTCTGTGTTGTCTATATAGTGTCTGCGCCCCCTGCGGGTCCGGTGCGAACCGTGTTTTATTAAACATTATTGTACGGAACCTTCCTCCATTACCGAACATGTTAACCCTTTTGGGATCCAAATTTGTGTCGAGTCTGGTTGTGGATCCTTCTAAGAATACTGTTTGTAGTTTGATGTATGTGACACGGTCATAAGGGCAAAGTTTGTTCCTTTACCTATGCTTATTTTCATCATCAGCCTTAAGACTTCGAATGCTTGATATAGTCCCATATCAATGACTTCCTCGCAGTACAGTCATTATCAATTTTATTATATTATTTAGTAATTTTGCATCAAATTAATTGAGCAAAGATAGCGTCTTTGCGCATACCTAATTGTATAAATACAGCGCAGACAGACCATCTTTGCTAATTGTGAGTGATACGACCCTACTTGATAAAGGCAACACACCTACTGATACGTGGGTAAGGCCATTTAACCTATGAATGCCGAAGTTCTTTGTTGCCAAGTGTGGTCTGGTGAACTTCACACGACTGTTGACAGATGTGCAGGTTTCCTCACGATATTTTACCTCACCGTACAGCAAGTGATAATCATTATTGAAAATGAGATTCGCACATGTAAATCCCAAAGGTGCTAGCCGGGGTTAGAACCTGCACAGCTTGTTACCAAGGAGAGCGTACTACTAACTTGGCTATCAATGCTTTTAATACACTAGATTGAATACTGTATTTACAAACCAACCCTGAAAACGTAACGGAACTCAACCAAACACATTACCTAGTAAAACAACCTCAAGGTTTATATGCAGCAAACATTTACTTAACAAGTAAATATTAGGATACTCCGTTGACTTAGACGTACAATGGGAAATCTTTCGCGAATTTGTAAAGCAAATAATAAAGGGTCTAAGCCCTGGGGCTGTTTTTGTTTAATGCCATGATATCAACATAAGCTTTTGTTATTTTTATCTGCGCCCGAAACTTCGTACGTGTATTCTACATAACTAAGTATAGATCCTGGCTTACAGGAGTACCAGTAAGAGAAGATCACGATATTTTTTGTCTCATGTAAAGAAATAGAGATATATATATCTCTCTCTTGGCACGTATTAACAGCATCGATTAAAATCATCTATGTATCAAAGTTTTGTGTGTGTGTGTGTGTGAGTGGCATGCAATACAGGAACTACTTGCACACCAACGACATGGAGATCTCCCTCGAGCTGGGCTGTTTCAAGTTCCCGCCCGTCTCCGATCTGCCCACCAGATAATAGTAATATGAACCCTTTAATGTATCATTGTTACGCACGGGCTTCCCCTCAATGCAAGGGGATTGGGCCACAGTCCACCACACTGGCCTAGTGCGGGTTGGCGGACCTCACACGTCTTTCGAGGTGTTCAAGGTTCAAGGTGTTCAAGGAATGGCATTCCAAACACTCGGTAAAGTTGTAGCTTAGCATTTTGTAACAGTTTTAACGATTCATAATTACTGTACTTAATGATTTATAAGAATAAAAAATATTCTGATATTCTGATTCATCACAGTATCAGGCATTATTATTAAAAATGACAAATTCCTCTCATAGACATGACTCTATATTCGAGTCTGCAATTCTATTTCCATACTCAAAATCTTCCGTTTTCATTCTAGATTTAGTACCTACATAGACTACTGAATACCTATGCCTGTTTTAAAATCATGTCATGAACCAAAACACAACATAACTCTCGCCGTTGTGTTCGAGGCCACATCGTCGTAAAACACCAAAATCGTGCACATTTAGTACACAGATAGTGTTCCTTTCAGGGGTATTTTTCACGAGCTATCTTCGACGGCCATTTGCTACCAGACCGTGATAAATACAGTGCATAATGACGTCGAATATCTCATTTTTTCAGCTGAAATATTGTAGTAATTTGATTTAAAAAATGAAAATTTATTTGGCTTTACAAAGGTTCGCAAGATGGATGTGATGAAAACATTTTTTTTTAAAGATAAGCTCTCGTTTTAATGATAATTAAGATCAATTGTTTGTATGTGATACTTGCATTTCTAATATTGATATTAACTATTCCATGACTCGGGTACAAGCATTCGTACTCATCATGCAAAGTTTGCCCCTACCAGGATTCGAACTCGGTACCTTTAGTACAGAAAGAAGGGTCCTATAGCTGTGCTAATAAGGTCGTCAAAATTAGAAATCAAAATATTTTCCAAAAAACTCAACAATGTAAGAGCAACTGTTAAACATTAATTACAATTTAATAGTTACTCTAACTAACCTCGACCGCATATTTCAGACAATTAGGTCAACCGCCGCGGGAGCAGTGTACCCTCAGATGCAAATTAATATTAGCGCTTACATCCTTGTTGCATTTTAAGCGCGCATCCCAGCGAACCAACTTTATTTACAAGGGTGATAATGTTAAAAACCAACTATATTTACAAGGGTGATAATGTTAAAAACCAACTATATTTACAAGGGTGATAATGTTAAAAACCAACTATATTTACAAGGGTGATAATGTTAAAAACCAACTATATTTACAAGGGTGATAATGTTAAAAAACAACTATATTTACAAGGGTGATAATGTAGAAAACCAACTATATAAATACAAGGGTGATAGTGTTAAAAACCAACTATATTTACAAGGGTGATACTGTTTAAAACCGACTATATTTACAAGGGTGATAATGTTGAAATCAACAACTTTGATCCCGTGGACCGATGATATCACACGCGTAGCAGGAAGCCGGAAGACGCGAGTGGCGGAGGACCGTGATTTGTGGAAACCATTGGGGGAGGCCTATGTCCAGCTGTGGACGTCTTTCGGCTTATAGATAGATAGATAGATAGACTGTGATCCCGTATAAATATAATCGTTTACAAAGTAAAACTTATTTAAACCGGTAAATTTTAGTGTCACCGTTTCAATTCCCTTATTGCTTTACCAATATCACCGCTTTCATTGAGCTACAACATCGCAAAACTTTCAAATTGACCGAATAGGTTTAACGGTTTCCCAGATTAACCGGTTACCGAAACAACTTCGGTTCGTGGTCAATGTTCGAAACCAATTGGGTATTTTATCCGGTTAATGAGCTTTGCAAATATATATATTTTCTAGATTTACCTAAATGGAAATACGTTCTTCAGTGGTCGTGTAATTCTGGGTTATTATATTCCTTTGGGGTTCTTCGGAAGTTAGAACTTATCCTTCCCTTGGGATGGAAGTTTCTGTGGAGAAAATTATGTAGCCGTACAAACTACATAATTTGCTTCAAATTTTATTACTTGTGGTCTGTAACCGATAACAGTTGAGCCAGCTCTAATAAGCGAGACCCTGCTTTCTGTGCCGAAAGTCCCGGGTTCGAATCCTGGTAGGAACAATCTTTGACTGCTGAGCACGAATGTTTGTACCCTGGTCATGGATGTGAGTTCGCCCTCAGTGCATTGTACGGTACCCATAATACAGGAGACTTAGTGTGGGACCATATAGTTGGTGTGTTCGTCTGGCGATATTTATTTATTTAGCTCACCCACACGGCCCACGGGTAAAAACTTACCTTTTAAAACGACAATATTATTATTAAACACATAATCATCCTACCGGCGTAGTCGGATCGAAAGATGATTCGGCCAGCCTGTAGGTGTCGTGTTTTTTTTATAATTATAAACAGCGGCGCGTTTAAAAACGTGAAAATGTATAAAGAAGTCTAAAAGGTCCTCGGGCCTTATATTTAAATACCGATTGGGCCCAGGGCCGGATTCACACCTAATAATACCTAGTTAATTACTTTTAAGTGTATAAATTAGGCTTACTAACGAATTACTGACAATATACAGGTCTTAAGGATGCAGGGTAACTAAAACTTTACGTACGTAAAGGAAGGAACTTTGGGTATGACTTTTTTTATTTAAAATCACGTGGTTATGAACTTCTATTATGATTTTATACTAAAATCAATTTAAACGTACTGAAAAATTACGTATAATTTATTTAAAGATCAACGGAAAATTTCAACCCCAGGGGTATGTGGACCCCTGGAGTTGGAATTAGAACAGAGAGAAGACGAGAAGAAGAAGGAGTTGGAATTAGAAGAGAGAGAACATAATCATGAGTGGTATCTATGATATGATTCATTATAAAAGCCAGTAGCAATCTTCAGCCGGAGCAAAGCCGGCGTTATAAAAGCGTTATTTTAATCTGTAGACTCGGCATGAGTCTTAGTTGGCCATTCATTTCATCCCAAACTATCATGCTAACGACATAAATACCCGCTAGATAGTACTGAGTCTGTAATTGTTATTTTGACCGACAACTTTAGAAACAAAATACTTTTTTTTATTAAGATAAGTATGTATTGTTGAGGTGAACTACAAAATTGCCAGACTGTTCAGTATACTGTCTAGAAATAACAGTTCAAAATACACCCTCTGTATGTGGAACTGGCACGCCCCCTGTATTTTGCAGCGTGCGGTTGAAGTTATTAGGCTCCTACAAGAATAATAAATTATGGCAAGTTTAGCATCCTGTGTTAACTTGCGTGTGAAGTTTGGGTTCTAGTAACGATGCGGTTTAAACTTCAAGGCGTCATAATGTTATTAACTTGTTTTGTCAGCTTAGAAAACATGTGACTTCTACCATATCAATATAGTTATGGCTGTCGGCTCCATATGCATCTAGCAAAGATATCATACCCATAACAATGCCAGCTGACTTTTAGAGATTATTTTGTAGGCTTTTGGAGCCCGAAACAATTCTTAGATTTAAAACAAAAAGATTGACTTCCAGATTTACGTGTCCTTCTAAGCATGGAGGTTATAAACATAAAAACCTTATTCAAACTAGTCCAGTCTAAGATATTGTCAATCCATCGAGCTGTGTATCTACCGGCTAAATCGAGACTTTTTCATAACGTTATGTTAAAAAGCTATAAGGAAGTCACATTTGAGCTAGCACGCACGAAAGCCTGCCTCCTGATGCGTGGTAGGTATAAATAAAGGCTTTTGTAATGTGAGATTCGTATACACAACAGTGGTGTATTTACCCTTGGGCCGTATGGGCCATGGCTCGGCGCGGCAGGCTGCTATGGTCAACGCAAGCCGCTCTTCGCGATCAGCTGTTGACATCTCATATTCATTACCCGTCTTTCGTTAATTTATGGGGCGGCAAACCTCATTGGCCCAGGGCCCTTAGTCCCGGGGCGCCAAGTCTTATCATTATCTCTTCCACTGGAGAAAACAGATAAGTAAGCTTTTTCAGCCTATTTATGACTGTACAAATACTAATTGAAACATCATTTCATATCTCGTAACAAACTACATATGATAATAGAACTATGAAATATTATAATATTTCTCTTCACAACAATGTGACGACAGTTTATTAGAATACTTAAACAGACGCTAACCTCAAGCGCTGAACATTACCAAATGTTTCACATATACAATTTTCAACCGTAAACCTTTGAAGTTAAAGTTGAAATTTGTTTGTGACTAATGTGATGTAATTTTAGGTTCTGAACATCGTAGTGTCAACGAAACGACAGTCAGTTTCGGGTGCACGATAATAATATCATCACGGTGCTTCATAAAGGGTAACGCCAGTTATTATGGAAAATTGTGCGGTAAATGGGTACGCTGTGTACGAAATTTGGTACCTAATGTAAGATTAAGATTGACTTACTTCATAGGTTTTACTTCCAAGATACCATGGCTGCATCGCCTTGTCAGAAGACCTGCCTGTGTTCAGTGCGAAATTATGAATAAGGTTAAGACAATATACCGTGATCATGTAAACTGAGATCCTAAGACCACCGAAACCAAAATCATGTCTGCTAAAATAGCAATTATAAATGCGTCTAAAAACAATCACAAGCTCTCAAATGAGCCCGATACAAGTCATATGTTAAAATATACCCAAAAATAGAAACGCTATGCTTGCTTACTTGGGGTAACAGACTTCGATAAAAGAACGTACAATATAAGACTTATTTGAATATCGATTTACTTTACCACGCTTGGAATAATGTCGTATTTTCCTAAGCAATCCTTGGTGCGTACCGAAATTGGGTTTACATATTTTAACTTTACGTTATGAAACGGTATGTATATTTGAATTATTATTAATTGCTAAGCGTTGGTATTTTCACTTGGAAGTAATGTATTGAGGCTGGGAAATGGTCGTGTTAATTTAATGTTTCATACTTCATAATTAACTTTATGAACTGAAACATTAGTGACGTCTGGCTTCCAGGACGTCAAGTGCGAGATTATTCCTGAGCTAACTGTATAGTTTATAGTCTACCGTATTTAGACACTTTGTATGGAGAATTGCACAGTGCCTCTGGCGGACGGTATTCAAAACTATTAATGCTCCATACAAAATGTATAAATACGTTGAATTATAAACTATATAGTTAGCTAAGGAATAATCTCGCACTTGACGTACTGTATTTAAAAAAAAATTAATCACTTAAATCAAGCTACATTGTCAATTAGCCATCAAAACCCGCCACATAATATACGCCATGAAAAAAAAGTATGTACCTATCGTTTTATGGGAATTAGCCCATAACGCTTTTCCATTTCTGCTTACTATGATATTATGCTAAGAAAGGACCCACGAAGTTGGATATATGTAAAGTCCGTATGGGACTTTTTTCCATTCAAGTAGCCCATTACTTATTACGCCCCCACAACATCTGTTCCCCACGATAGACAGAAACTACACAAATACCAACAAAATTACGTAGTCTTTAGTATGAAAAACAATAATTCTTTCATCTAGCGCTCTTGCCGCCACTATTCATAGTTAAACAGATAATAAATCAGCCCAAACATTATTAGATGGTGTTTCCAACCGCTCGAGTGTGAACGTCTCAGTAAAACAAAGGATATTAAAATTAGATATTGCATTAGGGTGATAATCCAAGCGCTAACAATGCAAGAATCTACAAGATAACTTCGCTATTGTAAGCATCTTACATTAAAACTGTCATTGGCAAAAAAATAAAAATAGAAACAGCACATCAGCGCATCGGGAGTTCGGAGTCTGTGGTAAAAAAGGGGCGGGAATTGGAAAAGGAGAAATGTGGTTGTACTGGTGGCTTGTAAACAAAAACTAATTCAATTACATATCTAATTACATTTTATATTCTTTAATTCTGTGGTGTATTATTAGAAGTCTAACCTCAGTATTTTTTTTCTATACTACACCAGAATAATAAACAGTTGTATGAGTATATAAGGTTTAACAAAAATATTTTAATATTGTAAGTGACTACTATTGCGTTTATGTATAAAATATGTATGTATGTTGTGTTTGATTTTTCTGTGAGAAAGCGAGACAGTGCCGTTTCATCGCGGACTTAGTATGTAGTGTTATTTATATATTTCTATTATATATTTAGGTACAGCAGGGCTAGGCGAACATGTCTCACACAAACAGGCGTAAGCAGAGTGACATGTGTCACTCTATGGTCTTACACATTCGCACAACGTAGGTTGCATACCTAACAATTTCAAATTATTGAATTATTTATTTCGGAAATGTGACCTTTATAGCCTAATGATGGTTCCCTTAAGCACTATTTTTGTTAAACCTTATATATAAGATGTAACAAAAATAGTGTTAATAATTTTAAGGGGTCAACAAGTAGGTCATAAGGGTCACGTTTATGTGTAAAATACATGTGTAAAGAAAGCTAGCTGATAGACCTCTTAAAATACATGTGTAAAGAATGCTAACTGATAGACCTCTTAAAATACATGTGTAAAGAAAGCTAGCTGATAGACCTCTTAAAATACATGTGTAAAGAAAGCTAACTGATAGACCTCTTAAAATACATGTGTAAAGAAAGCTAACTGATAGACCTCTTAAAATACATGTGTAAAGAAAGCTAACTGATAGACCTCTTAAAATACATGTGTAAAGAAAGCTAACTGATAGACCTCTTAAAATACATGTGTAAAGAAAGCTAACTGATAGACCTCTTAAAATACATGTGTAAAGAAAGCTAACTGATAGACCTCTTAAAATACATGTGTAAAGAAAGCTAACTGATAGACCTCTTAAAATATTGCACACTATTATTGACACGCGCTTGTCCAAATATGGTTCTCTTTATAAAAACACGGATACATTGTAAACTAGCCCTAGCTTTCAGAATAGAAGTATTTTAGGCAACACAAATACCTATATTGATTTCTTATATTCACGCGGATACTACACATTGAAATAAAACTAATTTTACAGATTTTATCGCGTTTATTTTGACTTAACTTGGGATCCAGTAATTAATATAATTACATCCAAAACCCATTGCAAGACTTCAAGACACTGAGCACTTTCTGCGTAGATCGGACCGCAAGCAACTAAATATGAGAATACCCCAGTTCAAATTATGACACTAGTATGTCAAATACCTCAGTCCTCCCGTGACCATAGTTGCTGTAAAGCGTCCGAAACGTCGGATACGTAAAACACAAAATAAAGGCAATAATCTGTAAAATAAGTTTTATTTCAAAAGAAATACCTGTTTAATCGCGTCAGGTTTAAAGTTAACATGTAATATGGCTTGCAGTTATTTCAAAGGACTATCAAAAAGTCGTGGCGTGTATGTGTGTATTTAATAATTTACTATGTGTAAATTATTATGTTCTACGTAGCGAGCGAGTGTACACTAGTCCTTATCTTAGCAAGGCGGTTGCCAGTCGAATAACAGTGAAAACATTTAATTTATAACCGTGATTTTCAAAACATTACCGGTAAATAAGGGGTGTGACTTTTCATAGAACTGACTCGCTCAGGTATTGTGTGAACTGATAAGAAACATAACTGATACTTATAGATTTTTATACAGACATTGTCTAATAGAAATAAAGTGCTTCTGAAAACCTTTACTGATTTGCTTTTTTTTGTGTGTTGAATACAAAATGTGGGAAATAGTGCATTCCAGTCAAGATTTTGATTAAAATTTCGTTAAAATGTGAAGAAATATCATATTTTATTTACGCATCGAGTTGGAAAGGCTACCAAAAAAAACTAAGTGACCTGAGCATTTTTTTTAAATTTTATGTTATCACAGCAATGACAATGATGAATGTCTTCATAATTTTCATAAAAAAAAAAAACTTGGCGCTGAACTGTATTTAAAGTGTGAAAGTCAACAACAACATATGAATTGTGGTCTAAATTATAAATTGTGTTTCTAGATTTTAATTGAAAATTGTAAACAGATTTATTCAGGCCATTATTAATGTACTTCATTTGCTTGTCACAACTTAATGAAATATAGTGCAAAACGAAATCATTTTGCCAAAACTATGTACCACGTATTTTAAAACTATTATTTCATTCGACTCTGGCAACGACGTGTCTATTCAATAAACTTTGATACATTACTAAAATAATTCGTATTTTAAATTCTAGACATATCAGATGCTTCGCGGTAGACATGGCCGCACGAGGCTCAGGTGTTTGGAAATCCATATTCAAAATTTTTAATTATTCAAGAACGGTTGGCCTGATCAGCGCAGAGACATGTCTGTTTTTTGATAAATATAACCCATTTTGCATCTACCAGGAAGTCGGTGGAAGATTGTGGAAGATGATAATGATGTTAGTCTTTGAGGGGGGCCTTGTCTAATAGTGAATATATTTTGAACTAGCGGTTGCCCGCGACTTCGTCCGCGTCTTTAAATTGATATTACTTTTTTTATTTATGAATTGATTGAAATAAAACAAACGCTTAATTTTATTTCAGTGTGTAGCATTCGCGTAAATATAAGCAATCAATATATTTTTTTTATTTCTTTATAATTCTGACGAATCTACTTTGTACGTGGAAAGTTGTTTAATCATCACCCTTACTGCATAAGTCTAGTTGCTGCAATTTCTAGGATGGATAGAGGTCGGAGGTTTATAGGATTTTAACGAGGTTTCCTACAAACGTCCAACGTTACTCGGAATCGAGGTTATCCTACTTTTACTTTGAAAATTGAAGGAATTCTATGGTATACTTAACTAGGAGTCCACTGGAACGGGGCTCATAATATGTAGCCATATGCATGTTTTAATTTGATAAACTACTGTATGTTTTGTCTTGTTAGTGTTCGACTTTAACCTATGGATAAGTACTGCGCTTTTTCTGATGGGAATCACGATAATGCGCTGTTCAGGTAAATGATGTATCCACATGGACACTAGGCAATAACTTTTTACAAACGCTGTCATAAATTTTCGTAACATCAATCTTAATCTCACACCCGCGAATTTATAGACGTTATATAACTTTATCAAACGTCATATAGTACTGCGCAAAGCAAAACTCTTGTGCGCAGTACTATATGACGTTTAACAAAGTTATAGAACGTCTATAAATTCGGGGGACAGAATATAGCTTCATCCGTAGCTTTTGATATTTCTATCCAAAACATGTGATGAGACCTCGAAAATTAGCTCTGATTGCTACCATCAAATATACTTATAACGTAATTACTACCTATTCATGCATAAATTGATAAAGTGTTGGTGTTAATAAAACAAGCTAATTAGTGTCAACTAGAATAGTATTTTATGGTATTGCCATAAGGTCTAAATTGTTAATGTTCGCTGCTGTATAACGAACACGAATTTTCTGGATACACGCACTTTGGGGCTGTAATCTCTGGCAAAACTAGTGAAACAATCTGAGGAATATTTTGCAAGTGATAAATTGAAATCACACAAAAACGCTTGCCTTGGTGAACTACGCACATATTGAGCAACTAGAGGCAGCCTCGCAAGGCTGCTCGGCCAGTCTGTACCTGGCTGTTAACTATCATGTAGTCTTGTAATATATATAAATTTCAAGTACATTATTCACTTCACACTTCTTCTCTCGTTTTGTTGTTTGTTTGTTTTTGTTGCACTTTCCTCGCCAGCTTCCAGTCGGGAGCATAACGATGTTACGGTAAAAGGAAAGCAATTTTACTCGAAAAAATGCAATTATGGACGCGGAGATAAATAAATAAATACCATTTTTATTACACGGGCTTACGCTATAACATTATTGTAGGTGTAACATGTTGTTTAAGTACTTGATTATAGGGTGCATTATTATGTATTTGACACTGGAAATATACACCAATTCTGTTTTATTTTTTTGGAAAAATGGTTCGTACAATCACCTCAACAATGGTTCTCACAGTTCTAACAATGGACTAGATATAATCTATTCAAATAAATAAAATTGGAGTGTCTGTTTGTAATATTAAAATATCCGCTTTTTACTAAGTGCATTTGGATGTATACACGGTACATATACCAAAACAATTTTTTTTACAATTTTTGTCTGTCTGTCTGTTTGTTCCGGCTAATCTCTGAAATGGCTGGACCGATTTTGACGGGACTTTCACTGGCAGATAGCTGATGTAACAAGGAGTTACTTAGGCTACTTTTATTTTAGACTAGCTGTTACTCGCGACTTCGTCCGCTTTTTGTTAAATACCACGCGGACGAGGTCGCGGGTAACAGCTAGTAAAAAATACATCAACAAAATAACATTCGAACACTAAATTCAAACCGTAAACATATTTATTCGGTACAATCATGACGATTACGATTACGTGTCCTAAAGCAAAGTCATAAAGATCTTAGGAATACAGTCACATGCAGAAGTCTTAAGAGTCGGATTTCAGATAAATAAATAAATATCACTAGACCGCCTCACCCACTGTATGGTTCTAAGCTAAGTATAAGCTTCTCTCGCACAATGTAAGAAGGCCGATATCATTAACACCCAGACCAGAGTGAATTTCGAAAAGATCATTTACGAAATTTGTCCGAACGAGATTTAAGCCCGCTACCATCCGGTGCACTCACATTGCTAGACCAAGTTGATGTGTTTACACCAATAATTCTCTAATTTCATTCCAACGTATCATTTTAGCCATATCACTAACTATATGTATTTTTTTAATATTTCATTCTAGGTTCAAATTTAGAGCATTTTTTTAAATAGACATCTAGTAGGGTGACCTTATTTAGGTATAACCACCCTAAATAGTAGCCTAGTTCAAACAAAAAAATAATACGTTGAGGCCTAGACTGAGATATAATTCATCAATATATAGACCAAAACATTCATGATTTTTAATGATAAAATTATTGGTGTTTTCTATCACTTTTGCTTTTACATATACTTTCTCTATGTACCTACCTACACGTACATTTCGAAAGCAATAAAAAGAGGCATCCGAATAAGATCTTAACGTTCATGGATCAGCTGATCGAGTGGCTTTATTGGCTAATAACGGATTTGCATCCTTATCGCTCTTCAGATTATCAACACTTTGTCTTGGGTATCACCTACATTGCTATTGTGTAAAACATTCATATCCCGTCACAAAATGTCCTCTGAACTCTCTAAAACGCATTTTAAATCTAGTTGACCAACAACAAACTAAAACGTGAACACTCAAAAAGGTGATGGAGCATAAACTGTAAGAATTTTCAAGGAAATGAGAGTAATTCCGCCAGAGCTGGGCAGTGGCGTCGACGGCTACTTTACCGGCGCGAAAAGTTCGTTTAAAAACTGTTTAACACTTGCAATTTCATGTTGTATTTTCGTTTTATTCCGAGTGGAGTTGCTTCTTCGATCTTCTTTACAGGCTTTTAAATAAAAAAAATAAACTAATTTTACGGATTTAATCGCTTTTAGTTTTTGTTTTTTACGTTCCCGACGTTTTAGCTGCTTTATAGCAACCATGGTCACAGGAGGACTAATAAGAAATCAATATGTTTTTTACAGGCTGTTATTCAGGATTAATTTTGAGTTGATTGGTCAGAAGGGATTGCGTTATAGTTAGTCAATAGGTTAACAATATACCTACAACTTTGTATCTTTAAAAAAAAATCGCTTTTCTTTTCTCAAAGTAAAAAATATACGACTCTACTGAAAACATTAATAACAAAACCCATCAATTCTCATGCAGTCGTTGCGTGTAACAGATGGATAAACAGTTTTAAAATTATAATTTAAATGCAAATTTTAATTGGGTACTTACTATCAGTGAAGACCGTGTGAATTGTTTTAAACGAATAAATATAATAAGCTAGTTAATATAAGTATTGTAATATTTTGGAAGTAAGTAGGTATCTTGACGACCTGATAAGCGCATTTTGTAGTGACCTTGGTTTTAGCGAGGTTCCCAGGTTCGAATCCTGGTAGTGACAAGCTTTGTATGATGAGCATGGATGTTTGTGCCAATGTCATGGATGTTTAACAGGACAACGTCCGTCGGGTCAGCTAGTAAATAACAACAAAAAACATTCCCTCCGGAAATGTTCTGTCTCACTAGTTAAGATGACGAACAATTAGTTTATTCACCATTAACCGCAACCCATAAAGCGTATGTTTACGCACGCAAACGTGACACGCAAACGTCAACGCGTACCGCAATGCTGCAGCCCGCAAAACCCAGCGGTCGTTTGGAGAGCTGAGGCCACTCTAGCTGGGTTAATTACGATACAACAACAACTAAATATATTGGGGTCGAGTCACCTTCGTCCGTAGGAGAATTAAATACCCTCGAGATACCCTACACGTGACCCTGGGTGGTGCCAACTAGGTGACAACTCTGCTGGTGGTAGGCTTCGGCCGTGGTTAGTCACCACCCACTGAACAAAGCCATGTCGCCAAGCGGCCTAGCCGTGTTCCGGCATGATGTTCGGTGTTGCCATTCATGGATGGCGGGTCAGATCAGTTGCGCTGCATGTGCCTAGTGAATGTAGCGTCTTGATCTACTGCCGCCTTCCTACCTAGGCAAGTATGCTCCATCGTAGATCTCATCGTCACTTACCATCAGGTGAGATCGAGATCAAATACTTGCCTATAATGTAATAAAAAAATATATATGTTCTGATTACCCTTAGAGACGGTAAGAACTATTCCAACGTCAAAAGGTCATCCTGTGCACGAAATGTCCAATAAAATTGCGCCATTCTCATATCACGTCAATATAAACGATCCTATTGGCCGACTTCTTCCTCGTTATTTACTCCAATTACTCGCATAGCTCTGGTGGACTCAACACAAGTTTTGAGTGTTGTGAGTGCTGTCTGAAGAGTTTGGGGGCAAACTACCATTTGTTTGTAGACTGACCGGGATACTAACTACACTTGTTCAGAAGTGGTGAGAGGTAGTTACGAGATAAGTTATGCCGGGTCGATAAAACTGTAGATAATATATAAGATATATAATATTGCCAGACGAACACACCAACTATACGGTCCCACACAAAGCGATGCTTACCGTACAATGGACTGAGGGTGAACTCAGTATATAAAACTCATATAGATATAAACCTTTCATTTCCTTACATCACTTAACTGAGCAGAATTATGGGTACCGTACAATGGACTGAGGGTGAACTCAGTATATAAAACTCTTATAGATATTAACCTTTCATTTCCTTACATCACTTAACTGAGCAGAATTAAATCTTATCGCCTTCAGTCTTTGCTGATTCTGTGTTGTTTGAAGGTGGCGTCATTTCAGCGCCATGATAGTGTTGGATGAATTGGACGTTGTCTTGTTCCATATGAATTTAAAGATTGATATATAGTCTCTACACAACTAACAATTATACAATACACTCAAGTAGCTTAAATATGTCTTCCAGCAAATCGATTTTTTGCAAGCCTAATGCACAGCATGAAGGCTTATGCCGCCCGGCGCATTTCAATGCGCGCCTATTTCCCTCCAGCATCTCTTATAGCGGATGCGCCAAGGAATACATTCAAGAAATAAGCATGCAATCTTCGGTTAAGGGAACTTACACAATCGTCGCATGACGACATGGCGACCTATTATGATTCTATTTTCGGTTATGTAATACGGTCGTTATTTGCTTGTAGCGCCAATTTTCTCCTTCAGATAATAATATAAGATATATATTCATGACTCCAAAAAATATTGGTACTGGTTTTCTAATCATATCATTGTCAGAAAAACGTCTACATGTTACATTTGGCTTCAAATTAATGACATTAAAATCGATTACTTTAAGTTTATTAGATTCACAATAAGCTCTCCCTATTCCCAAAATAATAATAATACTATCACCAGGCAAACACACCAACTATACGGTATCACACTAAGCAGCGCTTGTAATAGGAGTACCGTACAATGGACTGGGTGCGAACCCAGTATATTAATACTTATATAGATATTAAACATCCATGACTCACATAAAAACATTCATGCTCATTCCACAATGTCTGTCCATACCAGGATTCGAATACGCGACCCTCAGCGCAGAAGGCAGAACCCGCAGTGCTAATCAGGTCGTCAAAATGTTCCATTTATCGCTTGAAGCAATTCACCCAAGCCATAAAACTAACTACCTTCGTGTATAAGCGCCTTAATCCCGCTCCAGATTTGCCGCTACCCCTACCTAGATACCTGCCTCTAATTCCTCTGGAAATGGAAGCGATCTCGCCCCCATTCATTCGACATATGAGAGCCATTCACTACCCCCATTCTAAAAGATTTTCGAAGAGTTATTTGTACCTATAGAAATGAAACTATTGTGGTGTCTGTACTTCTTTCTTGGTTATCTAGACGATGGCGCAGATAACCGAGTCCACTTAATGCGGAGATGTAATATAGCTATACAGCAATAAATAGCATAATGGACGTGTTTTTATTTTTATTTCATCTCATCAGATCGTGACTCGATTGCTTACGAACAGAGCGAAGCTACGCTTCACTTAGTATTAAAATGTAGGCAGGAGTACATTTACTACTTGCATCCGTGTGCTACGGACACGCTACGCACTACTGCGGACACGCTACGCACTACTACGCATTCAAGAAAATTATTTTCACAACAATGTAAAACTAATTTGTCACGGGAGGACCATGATGGAGCCCTCCCGTGACCATGGTTGCTGTAAACCAGCAGAAACGTCGGTAACGTAAAAACATAAAATAAACGCGATAAAATCCGAAAAAAATGTTTAATCTCAATGTGTAGTATTTGCGTTAATATAAGAAATCAATATTTATAATGCTTTTTAATATGTATAGTTATTTAAAGAAGTATTGGAAGATAAATCATATTAGAGATGTAAGTCAAAGAAGCGAACCGTTACGGACGGACGAGTTATAAAACGATAACGCTAACAATTAATTAGATAGTAGTTCGTAGGACCAAATGGCCGCTGGGAGGAATGTTCTTGAAGGGAATGTTACCATGAAGGGTAAAACGATGAATGGCCCAACACGACTTGAGTCCGATAGCAACGTGTTTCACGAAACCGGCGGGTGTGAGAGGCGGAGGACCGCGAAGGGGGTGAAGGCGGGGAATAGGCTTGTATCCGGCAACATATATTTGTATGGTTCCGTATGTAGCTCATGTTGTATCTTACGGTGACTACTAGAAGGAGTCTACTCTTATCTGAACGACCGATCGATTTCTCCATTCCTGCCTTAGTTGGTAAAAAAATGGTCCATATCTTTGATTGCAATTAGTTTTTTGAATAATTGTAGTACATTAGTGTTAAGTGTTTTACATTTCAGTAACATCGTTACTGCGTGGAGCTAGTAAAAACAGATATTTACAATATTACATTTGAAGAAATCGACCAAAATTGGACCAGCAAGGCAAAATGGACTGTAACTTGCATACTAGAAGATGCGGAATCCTAGAAAATGTTCCATTGTTTCAATTTGCTAGCGTAGCGTCTCGCCTACTATTAACATTGATTTATAACGTGTAAACAACGAGACATATATTTTAAAATAGTACCTAGTTGCGTAAATTGTTTTGTCGCGAATCGCGATCAATGTCGCGATAAATAATATCTAACAAACCATTTAACAGTGTCATTTTTGAAATAAATGGTTGCTGTATAGCAGCCAAAACGTCGGGAACGTAAAAAATATAAAATAAACGCGATAACATCTTCAAAATTAGTTTTATTACAATGTGTAGTATTCGCGAAAATATAAGAAATCAATAAGTCTAATTTTTATAGAACTTGTGTGTTTTTAAATTACAATCATAGGGTATTTTGTAGGTACAGTACAGGTGTAATCCTTTAAAAAATAAATTTGTGAAAAATTATGACATTCGTACATCGTGGTAGAAAATCGATTGATTTTGTTTAAAATTATAGGTAGCAGGTAAAAAAAAAACAAATAAATTCCTACCATGGCCCACTAATGTGAGTGATTACAAGTTCCTATCATGGCACACTAACATAAGGGAGGAGGTGTCATATTTGTTTTAAGAGAAGAAATAGACCAATACAGTACACAAAACACATTAAATTTCCCTCAGGGGCGTTAGCACGAGTTTTGACACCATCAAATACTGATCGAGTGCTCAAATCTTACTATACATAACACAAGAGCGCTACTATTAATAACATCCAAATTTCATGGTTAATGGACACAAATCACTTGATCCCGTAGATATTTGAATTTGTTCAAAACTCATGCTATGAACCCATATACCTAAATAGATAATTATTTATTGCAAATCAATCATGTGAAATTTGTAGATCAATAAAAACATTGATGGGCTTATCTCCTATAAGTACATATCTTAAGGAACAAGGTTGCCGAATTCATATCACAATTAATTCGCGAATGCTTGAATATACAACACGGCGTTGTTCGCGGCGGTTACAGAAATGCTAACTTATAACCGGAACAGACACAACTTGCGTGTGTTTGCTCAGCTTGCGACCTTCAGCGATCCCGCCAAGTTAGGCGCAATAAGGAACAGCTCATACTTTGGGATAATTAAAATTTGACAACAAAATAAAAAAAAACAATAAAAATCCAACATAACCTTTCGAGTGAATATATAATATTTATGATGAAATAGTGGGATTATTATCGTAATTTTGTCTTAACCAGTCCATATGGCCATCAAAAATATTATTCTAAATGGCAAATACATGATCTTCTATATAATAAAAATCAATTGATGTTCGTTTGTCTCGCTAAAACTCGACAACGGCTGGGCCGATTTAGCTGATTTTGGTTTTGAAATGTTTGTCGTAGTCCAGGGAACGTTTAAACGGTGAGAAAATATGGAAAAGTTGCGAGGACGAAACATAAGTTTTTATTGTGCTTTATTTTTTCTGACTGTCAGTTGGTCTGTTCAACGTCAGACGAAAGGTAATCTGTCATTCTGTCACCATTATACGTTAGGTACAGTAGACTCGGGTCTACTAGAATTGAGAAAGAAGAAGAAGAAGCACGATCAACATTTTCAGCCATTATAGCGAAGTGAGAGTTTTAATGTCGTTAGGATAGGTGGTACGGAGTACACCGGGTCATCTAGTATATGAATAAATCAACCTTATGTGTATTAATAAAATACCCATTACACTATGTTCTAAAACGGGCGCGTGCGCCATTGTGCAAATTGCCCCGGCGTTCATCAACTGTGTCAATAAATGCATAATAACCTCCTGTCTTAACACAATTTCGATAATATATATTTCTTTATTAAATTATATTTACAGACTTTATATTGAAAAATGCGTACAATAAGGTATAAAATGCTTGATGATAGGTATTTTTGTATTGTTTAGCACCCATCTCTATGGAAGGAGATTTACAAGTTTCAATCGTTATCCGTCTACTATATGACTGTAGCTATGATATTGGTATTATAAAGGTACTTGAAAACAGTTCAGTACTAAAATTCGGAAGGTAATCTATACTAATATTATAAAAGTGAAAGTTTGGATGGATGGATGGATGGATGTTTGTTACTCTTTCACGCCAGAACGGCTGAATGGATCTGGATGAAATTTGGCACAGAGATAGATTATAGTCTGGAATAGCACAGGCTACTTTTTATCCCGGTAAAATGTATGGTTCCCGTGGGATAGATTTGTTTAAATTTTTCATAGAGTACCAATAAATTCATTTTCTCATACATTTGATTCTGAGGTGGTACGAAGTTCGCCGGGACAGCTAGTTAATAGTAATAATACACACCAACTATACGGTCCCACACTAAGCAACGCTAGTATTAAAAGTACCGTTCAATAGACTGAGGGCGAACTCAGTGTATAATACGTCCCACACTAAGCAACGCTAGTATTAAAAGTACCGTTCAATAGACTGAGGGTGAACTCAGTGTATAATACGTCCCACACTAAGCAACGCTAGTATTAAAAGTACCGTTCAATAGACTGAGGGCGAACTCAGTGTATAATACGTCCCACACTAAGCAACGCTAGTATTAAAAGTACCGTTCAATAGACTGAGGGCGAACTCAGTGTATAATACGTCCCACACTAAGCAACGCTAGTATTAAAAGTACCGTTCAATAGACTGAGGGCGAACTCAGTATATAATACGTCCCACACTAAGCAACGCTAGTATTAAAAGTACTGTTCAATAGATTGAGGGCGAACTCAGTATATAATACGTCCCACACTAAGCAACGCTAGTATTAAAAGTACCGTTCAATAGACTGAGGGCGAACTCAGTATATAATACTTGTATTGATATTAAACATCCATGACTCGGGTGCAAACATTCGTGCTCATCATACAAAGCTTGTACCTACTAGATTTCGGACCATTGGCATAAAAAGCACTGCCAACTGCGCTAATCAGGCCGTCAAATTACTTTACAAATCGGGGATTGCTGTACAACATGTAATAAAATAATTGTTTTACCCTATTTGTTTATTTGTTGACGGAGGTTTTAATTTTATTTTTTACTTACCACACGATACCACCATAAGTTAACAAAAAAAGTACAGACAGAGCTGTACTGACACCGCTCATTCCCCACTTCATTCAAAATAAGTCGATCCCTACCCAACTGAGCCATCGGTGAAACAAACACCAAGTAGGTATCCATACTGATTGAAAACACATACCTACTAATACGTTAAAACTAGACGCGAACCGGATATTACGCAAAACCGTTATTTTCGCCGCAAATAATTTTAGCGAGTCGATTTTTTACAGCGTTGCATGTCAAAACAAAAACTCCGTTTTAGACGAGTTTGTGTCAAAACAGATTCATGGATTACCGCTGAAAGTAAAAATAGTTCGCTATTAGATCATATTCTAATGCGTCGTATTCGGCTCAATCATTCGCAATTCGAATTGCTGGCTCGAAATAATGAATAATGTCTCGATCTACTGCCGCCTTCCTACCTAGGCAAGTAGGCAAGTATGCTCCATCGTAGATCTCATCGTCACTTACCATCAGGTGAGATCGACCCTTCGTACTCTTTGTATAAATGGCCTATATTGAAAATATTATATTTCACGTCATCAGCTATCCATATTCCATACCGACCGCGCAGCCTCAGACTAATGGCAAGCAAAGAATACCAGCGCCGTCATCTCTCCTTTACCTCGTTGTCAACCCTCCCATGAAATAAGCTCGAAACAACCTCGCGAGGCAACGTAGCTGGTCTGGACACAGCCATTAGGGGATGAGTATGATTACCGATGGACATATTCAGGCTAAAGAAAGCTCAAGGTCGCTCAACGCGCAATGGAGAGAGCTATGTTCGTGGTTTCGCTACGTGATAGAATCAGAAATGAGGAGATCCGTAAACGAACTAAAGTAACCGACATAGATCAAAGAATTTCAAAGTTGAAGTGGCAGTGGGCAGGGCACATAGCTCGCAGAACCGATGGCCGTTGGGGCAGTAAGGTTCTAGAATGGCGACCGCGAACCGGAAGACGTAGTGTAGGACGGCCCCGCACAAGGTGGGGCGATGATATCACATGTGTAGCAGCAGCCGGTGGATGCGAGTGGCGGAGGACCATGATGTGTGGAAATCATTGGGGGAGGCCTATGTCCAGCAGTGGACGTCTTCAGGCTGAGAATAATTTTCATTATATTACTTAAACACTTTCATGACTCGACTGATCGGTTTTCTGCGATTTGCGGTGACACATGGCGGGGCCTTACGCCATTTCTCGCGGTCAGACTGTAAAATTTCCCCCTAAAATTGTGAAAACCCACCAAATTCTTATCTGGCCAGTAACGAACTCTCTAGAATATTCAAATTTTACAGCGCATAAATCTATAGAGAGGTTGGGCCACAAAAAAGTCGTTTCTTATGAATAAGTGCCTCCCTCTGCGGTAACTTAAGTTTCGTCGCGTTTCGAAGGGATCTGTGGCTATCAGTCTTCTTTAAAGATTGGGGAGACGCGATAAATTCAGTTTAGGGGACATTGATAGGTATTACTACGGTATTATTTCTCATGTGGTTCGTAATTTTTTGTCAGGTGGTAGGCCGTTGGCCTTTTCTCAATGTGAAGACGAATTATACGTCTACGAGTATATGGCTTTGAAATATAGCTGGATGGATTTTCGATTTCGATGGATTTTTTAGTTAGTATGGAATTCTTAAGCGTTTGAAATAATATGTTTGGTACTTACTGATTTTTACTAACTATATTCCGGGCTCTAGTAACGCCAGGACAGTAAGAAATAAAGAATAGGCACCTATTTCATTATTATTATTAATTTATCGAACTTAGATGTGCCTGCATAACATATATAATAGTTTATAGAAATAGTGTAAGTTCAGGTGGCCTATTTGATAATGTAATAAATTAGTCAAAACTTACTAAAATACAAGGTTCTATAAGTAATACTTTATATACCTACTTAATAGCATATCAACGCTGGAAATCATAATTGCTGTATCTCGAAAAAACGCGAAAATGAGTTATATATGTATATTATTGGAATCACAAACAAAAATTGTGTCGAACGGTGTGTATCAAAAAAGTTGAAAATCGTAACTGTGTGAAAATCTGCTATTTTTTAAATCTAATAGATACGCATAAATTCTTGCCAGTTATTCGCTGTACGAGACAGTCAATGGCAAAGTATAATTGTTTCCGATTTTCGGCTATCAATTATAAAATAGTAGATCATATAGTAGTAGATAATATATAATATAGTAGACCGATTGGGTTACTATACCGGGTGATTACAGGTTCGATTCCGACCAGGGAAAAAATCACAAATTATCAGTCTTTAATTTATCCTGGTCTATGTATTCCTGGGATGAGGGGATGTAAGGGACATGGTAACGATTACTTTGCGTAAAGGTTACACTTAATGCCTATAATAAATTTATAGAAATCATTTATGTCAAAAGTGATGGTTACATACGTTGTAAGTTTTCAGCGCGCAATCTATCGTAAACAACGTGATCGCAACACAGCGCTCCGCGCGATAGCCGACGCGTGCGAGTGACGAGCGCGCTCAAGCGTTATACATTGCAGTTTTAGGCCTACATTACTATTTATATTTTTTTTAAAGTCACGTTGAATCCATGGTTTGAGTTTTCGGTACGAAGCCACTTAATTAAAGCAAAGTACTCTGTATATAATATATACACTCTGTATAATATAAAGCAAAGTCTAGTTGGTTACACCATTTATAACTCAAGAATGGTTGGACTTCTTGTATTGATATTTGTTTTTTTTCCCCGCCCGAATAGAAAAATAACTATTACAACATGGGAAAAATTCACTTAACAAATAACAATTAAAAAAAGACAATACATTTCCTCATACATAACATTCCGAGGCGGTACGAAGTCCGATCGGGACAGCTAGTAACATTCCGAGGCGGTACGAAGTCCGATCGGGACAGCTAGTAACATATAACTTTTCCATTGTATTGAATTGAAGTTTTTATTTAAGTTTAAGGTTTAACAGTACAAAATAATAATGGTTATTCAAATGATATGCTAATTTGTTGTAAATTAATAAATTTTAATTTATGTAAACCTTAAACTCGTTTTTTTTTTTTTTTTTATATATTATAGGCAAGTATTTGATCTCGATCTCACCTGATGGTAAGTGACGATGAGATCTACGATGGAGCATACTTGCTTGCTTGCCTAGGTAGGAAGGCGGCAGTAGATCGAGGCACTACATTCACTAGGCACATGCAGCGCAACTGATCTGACCCGCCATCCATGAATGACAACACTGAACATCATGCCGGAACACGGCTAGGCCGCTTGGCGACATGGCTTTGTTCAGTGGGTGGTGACTAACCAGGGCCGAAGCCTACCACCAGTAGAGTTGTCACCTAGTTGGCACCACCCAGGGTCACGTGTAGGGTATCTCGAGGGTACTTAATTCTCCTACGGACGAAGGTGACTCGACCCCAAACGTAATTAATAGCACAGTGTATGCTAGTGTCAGACAGTTTTAATTCTAAATTCAATTCATTTGTTTTTGTCGGACATATCACTGATGATAAATCAATGAAGTAAATTATCGTCCGAGATAAAATTCATAAACGAATAGAATCTCATGATTATTTAATGCATCCGAGCCAAGATGCTCAAACGCTCGCTTATAAAAAAAATAGGTTCAACCCCGGCTTGCACCTCTAAATAGTTCACTTGCTGCACAAAACCTGCACACAAAGTCTTTCGAAAGCCGTGTAAAATTTACCAATTTGGACTGGGCCAGCGTGGTGGACCATAGTCCTCATCTCCCTCGCATTGAAAGGAGTGTGCCCAGTATAATGGAAATAGGCTCACGCAATTACATTAAGAATTAAGTAGCATCAATGAAATGTGTGTGCAGTACAGTGTACTCTGCCTTCCCTTTCAGGCACTACAGGCGCAATGGTGTGAATGAAAGAACATATCATTGAAAAGTCGAGAGCTACAGGTGCGTATTTCATGTCGGCCGGCAAGCGCCGACGTCTTCAGTTGGCCTACGAACGTTGTCCGAAACGGACGTGTGTCCATGACCCGCCCGAAACGCCGTATCGAAATATTAACGCGAACTTATCACAAAATAAAGTGTTCACATATATTTATTGACAGTGAATTTGTGTGAGACAGTGTAAATATAACTTTACAATTGTTCCGTCAACTATCTTATCAATAACAGAGTGAACTAACAAAATATAAAAAGAATTGACATTGATAAGATTGAATGTTAAAGTTTTCAGTGTAAATAAACCATATAATGTACAAAAAAGTGAATGAATTGAAACAAATTATGTGAAGGAACTGACGCAGTATGCTGAAAAAGAAATGTGAGTGCTACCTATACTGGAAAAAGGCAGAAATATTTATTATTATATAATATTAACTCGTTTATCTAAAGGCAACTACATTTAATTGTATAGTAAAATATATATAGGTACTTTTAATTAAACTAGACATAATAAAATGGATATTTATAAATAATATATAATGTTATCGCACTGAATTGGTAATTATATACCGTCCTTGGTATTTATAATTATTATCATACATTTTTATCTCACATTTTTATGACCAATATTTCTTTCAAGTGTCCCCAACAAGAGTATTTTACCTAAACTTGAATACGTAGAGAACGAACGAATATTTTACATACTAACCTCATGCTACATAATTAATGGTAACTCTAGCTAAAATTGTATTTAAATTATTTGTGTTTTCCGCAACACAGGTAAAATTCGAATCTACCTACTAGCTCGCAATTTGCGAAACTATGAATATGAGCAAATTTTAAGAATACACTAAGCTAATGCTGACATTTCAAGATATATCTGCCTAAAAAGAAGACAACGCCAAATGCGTCACAGTTTGATAACACCGGTTCCAAAGTTGTGCCTCCTGCTGACATATTTCACCCAAAACCGTGTCTATCATAATGAAACTGTGTCCACAAACACTATATCGTCCGCTTCAAAATCGAATATTCATGACGTACTAAACAAACATCAGGTGACAATTTATTTTGCATACATTTGCTATAGGTACAAGTCCATCCGGTACCTTTCTAACGTGTACGGTTATTTAAAGACACGTTTTCTTATTAAAAAAACATGGCAGCGAATCCATTAAGATTCCTTATTTGAAGATCAATGACATGTGTGACTCATAGGCGGTTAGCGGTGATAAGGATTTCCGTCGAGTGACACGACGTGCAAGGTGGTTGGGTGCTAAGATTGTAGTATCTTCAGGATAGAGCCGGCTAATATGAGATGCCGAAGCCACAGATGTCCATTGACCAAGTGCTCAGGGCTCAACGATGCATAGGTCCCCCCCATAGCTCCAAAAGTAAAAATTCTAGATTTATTCAACTGTTATTTTTTATTAAATATACCTATGCATTTAATATAAATAATAACAGTTCAATAAATCTAGAATTTCGCTTTTGATTATTATATAATCTGAAAAGGTATCTCTCCTAGCGTTACATAAGCTAGTGCTAAAAAAAATTGTGTTGATTAAGGAGGTGACAATAAAGGGATGAGAAATGGCTAGGAAAAATAATATTTAGTCCACTGCTGGGTTGCTCTTCGCATCTGGCCGCTGCCTAATGCAAGTTGTCAAGACTCAATAAAACTGACATTAAATTTAAATTTCGCTATATCACAAATAAAACAGTCCATTCTAATAAAATAAGCAGCTGATTAAAACTAATTAATGCAACACGTGTGAATATTTTAAACGAGAATTGGCAACACCAGCTGTTTCCATGGAAGATTAGTTGCTTGCTACTCCGTTGCTGAGTTATTTTTTATCAAACTCATAGTTTAAAGACGAACACAAATAATATAAACGAGGTTTGAACAAATAATGTTACGTCACTAACACATTTTCAAATAAATCTGGTACAATAACAAGATAATTGTCATGATTTAAATGAATTTGAGCGAGTTTTGATTTAACTTACAACACATACAATTAAAGTAAGTTAAGTAAATAGTGCTTAGTATTAGAATTACTTAGTATCGCGGGTATGGTGCTGCTTGCTCTCATAGCATTGATTTTCCTAGAAATGTACTTGTTTATTACAACCTCTTTTTAAAATCAGTTGGTAACCACTGAATTTCTCGCCGGCTCTTCTCAGTGGAACCAACATTCCGAACCGGTGGTATCTTCTGAATATTCATAAGTATTTTTTTACTTACATAAATAAAAAAATACACGTGTCGAAATGAGTACCTCTTCCTTTTTTTGTCGGTTTAAATGTTTGATTTTGTAAGTAGTCAGCACCCGGAATTTATGGAAATATTAAATATGCTATTTCCATAATTTATATAGCATTTTAGAAGGGATCGGGTTCCTGTCCATCTTAATTTCGCCGGTTACTAATAATTTACACAAAGCTACCTGTCTTCCGGGACCCAAAGTGGAATGAGCAATTATCGGGTTTTATTAAATTGCCGACATGATTTGCGCAGTTAGTAGTGACCCTGCCTTCTGTGCCGAGGGTCCTGAGTTCGAATCCTGTGTGGTCAGCCGAAATGTTTGTACCCGGGTCATGGATGTTTACTATCTATATAAGTATTATAAAACTGGGTTCGCCCTCAGTCCATTATACACCACCCTAAATACAAGCGTTGCTTAGTGTGGGACTGTAGTGGTGTGTTTGTCTTGCGACATTTTTATAACAGGTGCTTAGATCGAAAACTCCTCAAATACAAACCGATTCGATTTGATTATAAATGTTTCGTTGCGTAGAATATCTTTTAAAACCATCCTCAATAACTGAATCGAATATTCGATACGACTACGCTATCTAACGGCTTTGCTCTACCAATTGTTGTGTTTACAGAATTCATTTGTATTGCAAGTCACCGGTAATAAACGAATCGGTCAATACAAGATTTGTCATAAGGATGCGAATCGGGGGCGGGACCGCTAGCATAGTCATACGTTTATAATTTACAGACTATCAATTGTTTTCACAATTACGTACCTACATCATTTTGTAGAGTTTTATATATAACCCTTTTATTGAAAGTATCCTAGGATTTATATCTCACAATTTATAGAACCTTCCATTAATTTACACTACGCATATAAACAAGATAGGTACCTAGTTATACCTACTCTTATATATGCTTATAGTACATTAGAACATACATCGTACGGTAGAGCAAAAACTCTACCGTCATCTGTTTACCTTCTAGAGTAAATAATGATTCCATTCAAGTTATATCACGCACTAAATATATTATGTAATGATGTTGTGACGTCATTATATTTTCGAATTGAATACACGTAGAGCTATAAAAAAATATCTCGTTCCTGATGCCGGTGGGAAATTGTTTTTTTTATATTTTTAATGAAATGTATTTTATTGTTTAAATTTTATATTAAAATTGTATAAATGAAATAAGAATAACACTGTTGGGCACGAGCCTACCATCAATGCGAAGGGGATTAGACCGTAGTCCACCACGAGGGCAAAGAGCGGGCTGGCCGAAAAAAAAAATTGTCTTTGACTCGTATTGCTTAATATCACATTCTGTTATTCTACTTTGTAATAACTTTTTTCTCCACATTTTTTTGTTAAGAGTACACGAGATGTACAATTAACCTTTGATGTACATGATTGGAATACTTGTACTGAATTTGAATATTAAATAATGGAAATAAATAACTTGAAGAGGTCGATCGATATGACGAATTTCGTATCACTGAAGTAGGTACCAATACTATACTGTACTGTACCTATATTATAGCAGACTAGCTGTCCCAGTGAACTTCGTACCGCCTCAGAATCGAGAAAATGTTGTTCTTTTGTCAATTGTTTCCCATATTTTAATAGTTATTCCGCTATTCGGGCCGGAGACAAATAAAAAAAAATCAAGCCTCATCAAAATCGGCCCACCCGTTCTTGAGTTATACATGGTGTAACTAACACGACTTTGTTTTATATTTATAAGATAGATTATTATACAATGAACTTAGTTAATACAGATCACGGTTTATTTTAGAAGTATCTATTTAAAATCCTACAGGCACATGATATTCCATCGAGAAAAAATAGAGAGATCGAATGAAATAAACAATATAAAATGACGTGTGATAAATGGAGACAAAAGAACATTATCTGTTTCACTGATTATCGCCCACAAAGAACTAATTACCTTATTTTTTGACAACCTTTTACAAATACTATCATCAATGAGAATTCCCATTTAATTGACTCTATAACTAAAAGCCATTTACTCGAAGTTTAAGTAGACAATGCAGCATGTTGACATGACGTGAACAAATGATCAACTCGAGCAGCTCTACCGCATCACGTGACAATGATCTATCATCCGTTCGACACACCGCACAGTTATTGCGTATTGCTTAGCACTTTATACGAGTACACGGAGAATTTTTGATGCGTTTGTGAAAAAAAATCGACTCTACATAACAGAATTGACATCCAAAATGTATGTTATTTTGCATTGTAGGTATAATTGATGTTTTATAGACTATCGTGACCGACTGAAGCCTTTCATCATTAACGTGAATCTATGTATATAAAACAAGGCCGTGTTAGTTACACCGGTCATAATTCAAGAACGGATTGGCCGATTTTTATGATGTTTAAATTTTTGAATTTATCTCCTCCCCGAATAGCAGAATAATTATAAAAATATGGAAAAATCACTAAAAAAGTAATAATAAAGATAATTCATTTTCTCATACATTTGATTCTCAGGCGGTGCGAAGTTTGCTGGGACAGCTAGTGTATGATTAAATAAGAGATAACTGAATACAGAGATAAGTATTCTCTTCTTTGTAATCTAGTCAAAAACAACTCTAAACTAAATTACTAAAATCCGATACTTTTTTTTAATTTACAGAATCGTTTAACCAAGTCGTGATATAAAATGATATTTTTTGTGAAATTTTTGCCAAAGGAAAATTGTTAATCCCTTAAAAGGTTTCGCGACACCCCATTTTCATAGCAAACTCATTTCAACTTAACCCTTTTCAAGTTTTAAGAACCTTAACGTCATTTTTGGTGGGTAAAGGTTTGACGGTAGTAAATCGTCCCAAGGCAATATATAGAATATTGTAGATAAGTTGGTACCATTGAACTTTTACATACTAGCTTTTAAACAGGGCGGCCAACCTGCGTTTATTTTGTAAAACATTCGGAATATAAAAGCGTCAGATGATAGAGGTATACAATTATTGTGAATTAGTCTTTCCCCATATTTATAGAAGTTGTAATCGGTTTATTACAGCATTAAACAGCACTTTTCTTTTGACTATTCTTTATAATACCCGTGTAAATAGATAAAATAAAAATAATATATTGGAAAATCTAGAGAAAAAATTATTGTGTCTAATGTGACAGCTTTGTCGTCTGTAGTGAAGATAGTACTTTAAAATATATTAACTACTTATATTTGGACATTCATAGCGGTACATGTTCCAACATCTGTCAGCCATTTGCTTATCGTATTCACATTTGTTGTTTAAACAATGACCACATAACTGTTTCAAATATTTGCATGTCCACAAAATAATGGAAATCCAATGTCACTGAAACAAAAGCAATTCTAAGTTTGTATGACTTTCCTCATGCTAGAGCATGCCCAAAAATACACCTTCTTGCATGGAATTTAAAATAGAAATTGATTAAACATTGGTTTTATCATCACCAGCAGTGTACTTACCCGCTATATTAGTTTATTTTATATTGAGACTACTTTACAGGCTGCTTTACAGCAACCATGGTCACGGGAGGACTAACGAAACGTCGAATACGTAAGAACATAAAATAAACGCAACAAAATCCGAAAGATTAGTTTTATTTCAATTGTAAATGCTTGCCTAAATAATAAACATCTAAATCACTAACAATTGACTGATTACCTTCTAGAGGTATTTAATAAGCTTGAAGATAGTAGGTCTTCTTTTTGTTCGTTCTGTATACGATTGAGAGATATAGGTGTGGTATACTATATCCGCTTACATTATACCTACCTTTTATACCATTTCAGAGAGTTGTAGGCACGGGCAACGGAGTATATACATGACTAGCTGTCACCCGTGACTTCGTCCGCGTGGTATTTAACAAAAAGCGGACGAAGTCGCAGGTAACAGCTAGTCTAAAATAAAAGTAGCCTAAGTTACTCCTTGTTACATCAGCTATCTGGCAGTGAAAGTCCCGTCAAAATCGGTCCAGCCATTTCAGAGATGAGCCGGAACAAACAGACAGACAGACAGACAAAATTAAAAAAAAAAATGTTTTAATATATGTACCGTGTAGTTATTTTAATATTACAAACAGACACTCCAATTTTATTTATTTGTATGTATAGATAGCTTAACTCTACCGTGATGACGTCGGGGCTTAACTGTGAGAATCACAGTGCACAGTTGGTTAGGGCATATACTCTGTGGCACAGGTATTGGTATGTTGGTAGCAAACAACGCCTCTAATAGAGGAAGAGTCAATTGAACTGTTAAGATGTCGCAAATTGCGACACAACGAGATGAATTGCGCGCGAGTTGCGCGTTTCCATCAACTCCACACTGTTGTACTGTGTGTTGGATATAAAACGATCATGATCTTATTTGTTTTTTTTTTGTGACCTTAAATTTTGCCAAAGGGTTTTGTTTAGTATTTATGATTTACATTTTGGCCAGTATTGGTAAAAATTTGTCTTAATTATGGTAGGTTATATTTTTTGTATATTACGGGTTATATAGTACTGTGCACAAGAGTTTTGCGTTGCGCAGTACTATATGACGTTTGATAAGGTTATAGAACGTCTATAAACTCGGGAGTAAGTAGATAAACATTTCTATTCTCTTTTTAATTTATATTTGTGTTGTTACATATTGTGGAAATACATTTTGGTAGCATATAAATAATTCTGAGTTCACAAACGTGCTGGAGCGAATGGAAATACATTTTAAACGTCGTTATGTTGTACTTATATTGATTTTAAGTAAAAATAGATAGAATGGATCAACGTTTCCACACAATTACTCGACTTTGTGGGAAGATAAGCAGCTGTTATCTATTTCTTTGATTCCTGGTACAATAATATTCGACATATATATTCGACGACCTGATTCAGTTGGTAGTGAACCTGCCTTCTGCGCCGACTGTCCCGGTTTCGAATCCTGGTAGGGACAAACTGTGTGTGATGAACATGAATGTTTGTACCCCAGTCATTGATGTTTAATATCTGTATAAGTGTTATATTCTGAGTTCGCCCTCAGTCGATTGTACGGTACTCGTAATACAAGCGTTGCTTAGTGTGGGACCGTATGTGGTGCCGTCTGACGATATTATTATTATACATGTCCATATATAAACTAAGTTATATTTGTATATACTGCGTTTATATATTATCTACTAGCTGCGCCCGGCGGTGTTACCCGCGATAAAAAGTAGCCTATGTGCTATTCCAGACTATAATCTATCTCTGTGCCAAATTTCATCCAGATACGTTCAGCCGTTCGGGCGTGAAAGAGTAACAAACATCCATCCATCTATCCATCTATCCATCCATCCATCCATCCAAACTTTCACATTTATAATATTAGTATAGATTAGTATAGATTATACGCTTTGTGTACTATGTGTTTACAGTGTTATCTGCGGCGTTATTATCTCGGGATTAATTCAATCGTATCCGGCCGTTTGTAGATTTGAGTAGTACGTAACAGATTAAATTCCATTTTGAACGTGGATATCTGTTGTCTGTGTGCGACACCTTGGATGTCCATGTGACTTCACACACACATAAACAGGTAAGTGTGGTATACATAATGATAGCAAAACAATTATCTCTGAGAATCTCGAGAATTATCTCGTGTTGTTTGTTCAAACTCAAATGACAGCCTCATTAGCGCAGTTGGTGGTGACCCTGCTTTCTGTGCTGAGGGTCCCGGGTTCTAATCCTGGTTGGGACGAACTTTGTGTGATGAGCACGAATGTTTGGACCCGATTCATGAATGTTTAACATCTATATAAGTATTATATACTGAGTTCGCCCTCAGTCTATTGTACGGTACTCATAATACCAGCGTTGCTTATTATCGGACCGAATGATTGGTGTGTTTGACTGGCGATATTTATAAAAATATAAGTATCCACATTTAGTCAAGTACCATCAAAATGTTACAGACTAGCGCATTTTGCAGAAATATTAATTAATATTAAGATTCGCAGCAATCCTAATTATATTCATGACTAAGATTCAAATAACCAGTTTAGTATCTATTATTAATAAGCAATTTATTAAATTAAATGCAATTTATGTCAAGATTTTAATGACAACAATTAATAATGTGTTATAAATTCACTGACTATTTATAGTAGGTGTGCAAAAACTATGTAACTTAGTATGTCTGTCTATAAATGCATAAGTACATAAACTCGCTATGAAAATTATGAAATATAATTTAATGAGATGGGTCGAAATAACATAGATAGTATAGTTAAACCTTTGGGGGCAGTAATAGCGTAGCTAAGTCAAGTTACTGTACAAACTAATGTGCTAGGTTCAATGTCAAACCGAATCTCATTTTTAAATTAAAATTATTTATGTATAACAATCTTACAAATGCTTTAGAAACATAATTTTAAATTTAGATTAACAAATTGATTAATAGCATTTTGATGATAAATATTAAAAGTAAGGTCGTGTTATAATTAATAATGTTCCTAGATTATATTAAACGCTGACTGAATTTGTGAAACATGAAAGGAACATCGTAAGGAAACTAGTTTTAAGAAGTGTGAAGTCCGCCAACCCGCACTGGGCAATCGTGGTGTAAGAGTAAACAAAAATAACTATTCAATTTGTTATAATTAAAATCAGTTGAGGTGCTTGAGGTTTTGCATTATCTAAATTACACGTTGTATTTCTACAATTACTGGCATATAACAAAATGTTTTCAAGTCAATAAATTTCGTTGTATTCTAACGGTTTTCATTCAAACGAATAAAAAAGCAAAAGGTGATTCAATGACGTTCTCTGATAAATATTTGCACATCAGAAACATCGACTTTTTGTTTAAAATGTCACGTACCTTTCGTTTTCAGATAAGACCACACAAGTTGACTGTCAAAATAACTTGATAAATATGCTGATTCCACATTAATGATCGATGGAAGTCATACGTTATCGATATCGATGCCAGTTGTTGTTTTGTAGATCGATAGCATGTGTTATTGATTTGGAGGTCTTATTAAATTCGATTACCGTGAACACGTATCAATTGTGTCCACTATACTACGAGCGGCCACCCTTGCCTCCCCGAAATGCGATGCGTTGCTTAGCTAACAATGTTTACACCCAGAAATGCAAAATTCGTATCAAAATGCTCCTTTCCCGATTTAAATTCATACATCCACCACGACATAGATCTAAGACGTCATCCTACTTCGTACTATCCTACTTCGTACTATCCTACTTCGTACTATCCTACTTCCTACTAATCCTACTGATATTATAAATGTGAAAGTTTGGATGGATGGATGTTTGTTACTCAATCACGCCAGAACGGCTGAACGGATCTAGATTAAATTTGGCACAGACATAGATTATAGTCTGGAATAGCACATAGGCTACTTATTATCCCGGTAAAATTTACACTTTTTAATTTCGGGTAACACCGCGGGACGCAGCTAGTATTGAAATAAAACTAATTTACGGATTTTATCACGTTTATATTATGTTTTTTACGTTCCCGACGTTTCGGCTGCTTTACAGCAACCATGGTCATAGGAGGACTGACTGACTAACTAATGGTTGCTGTATGCCAGCCGAAATGTCGGGAACATAAACACATAAAATAAACGCGATAAAATCCGTAAGATTAGTTTTATTTCAATGTGTAGTATTCGCGTAAATATAAGAAATCAATATAGGACGTCATATTTAAATGATAATGCACTTGATTCTGCTATATGATCAAATTTATTTTACGATAATATTCCATTACGAAGAAATAATGAATAATCATAAAAGATTGACAAAAACGTGTAGTTATAAAAAAACCAGCTAGGAATAATTATTGTTTAGTATTGATTATTATCAAGTTCATTCAAAGATAATTAAGGTCATACGACCAACACTTTATTGTCAGTTATTATGTCATGTTTAACGTTATGTCGGCAATGTAATAGATCCGACAAGCGATATTGGCCAGACAACAACGCCATACAGCGTTTTGTTTGCTTTGGCAGATTAGCTTTGTTTCACAATGTGAAATTGTGTTGGAGATAAAAGATATATTTTAGAAAAGAGATGGAGGAATGGAGAAGAAGGGAGGGAGGCAAAGGAGATAGAATCGATATACCTAATGACGTAAAACTTGCAAGATGTTAGCCCCTACCGGGATTCAAACCCGGTACCCTCGATTTAGAAAGCAGGGCACTACCAACTGTGCCAATCGGGTCGTCAAGTGTTGCATTTTTTTTAAATTTAATGTTTTTATTGTTTATGGATATTAAACAAATATTAACTACTACCTGCTATAGGAAACTATATCAGATTTGTTTAAACAACATAAAAGTTTTAAACTAAATCTTCAGCATAAGTTTCAGCATTGTTCAGTGATTGTGTCATTGTGTGGCAACCCTGAACACGCAATATCTTATATAGAATTACTTCACTTATAAACAATTCTGAAATAAAACGGATTTGTTTTGAATGACTGTTTCCCGCTAAAAATGAAGAAAACATTAAATTATACGTAGTCTATTATTGATGGAATATTAACCGTTATGTGTGTGTGTCATAAACGTGCACGAGTGTAGGAAAATTAAAACAAATAGTAAAACATGACATTTCAAAGTCAACTAGAACAAGTCGGCATTTTGTCAGTAAAGTATCCTCAACATTACTGATAGTGGGCTTGTTAGGCCTAGTCAACGGATTAGCATTGAATCTTTTGGAACACAAGTGCAAACACTTTATAATTATATTTAAGCAACTATATTCCATGTCAACATTTATGCATACTGGATTGTAACCTGTTTTGTGTAAAATAAATAAAAAAAAAATGAATTGAACCTCCCATCACAAAATTATTATTGTAGAGCTGCAAACAATTTAAATAAAACGAATTTTACGGATTTTATCGCGTTTATTTTATGTTTTTACGGTCCCGTCGCAGCAGCCGAAACGTCGAAAACGTAAGAAACATAAAATAAACGCGATAAAATTCGTACAATTAGTTTTATTTCAATGTGTAGTATTCGCGTAAATATAAGAAATCAAATGCTGCACACTAATTTAAAATTAAGTAATTGGCGCTGAAATTATTGAAATATACTGGAACTATCCGTTTATACAATAGAAACTATATCACAGGATAATATTATAGTATATAGTATAGTATTATGTCAACGACCTTGCCGTCCATTGTGCAGCATCCCGATCTACATAACCGCTTGTCGTGGACAAATCACGAATCGATTTTGCATTTGAAATGGGCGCCATTTTCATAGTCTTCCTTGAGATATTTTGCATAATAATCGACAGTGGCATATGATCGGTGCTGTGATTTAAATATCTAAGCTGTTTACTGAAATAGTTGAAATATTTCAACGTGTATGCCATTATGAGGCGTAATTGGTATGAAATACTTATTACAAGATACAGAAAGTGTTTTTTTTTTTAATTTATAGGTTATTGTTTATACCACTGCTGGGTAAAGGCCTCCC
Source organism: Pheosia gnoma (assembly GCA_905404115.1). Taxonomy (NCBI): domain Eukaryota; kingdom Metazoa; phylum Arthropoda; class Insecta; order Lepidoptera; family Notodontidae; genus Pheosia; species Pheosia gnoma. Next base: position 3,174,581 of record FR989916.1, read on the forward strand.
CTTTCCTTCCCCACTGAATTCTGTCTTGGGCTTGCTGTGGCCGCGTTTTACCCGAACTGCATATGCACTGCTACACTGTAGCTCTAGTAAGCCCGTGAAGAAAATATGCCAGATCGTGCGGCCTCGTGGGCCTACTTTGTATAATCATAATATTATCGCCAGACGAACACACCAACTATACAGTCCCACACTAAGCAACGCTTGTATTATGGGTACCGTACAATGGACTGAGGGCGCACCCAGTATATAATACTTATATACTCGTAGATATTAAACATCCACGACTCGGATGAAAATATTCATGTTCATCACACAAAGCTTGTGCCTACCAGGATTCGAACCCGGGACCCTTGGCGCAGAAAGCAGCGTCACTACCAACTGCGCTAATCAGGTCGTCGCACTTCGTAGCTAGAACTCTGCCTCACCCTACCGCTGCCTTGCCTTGCCGCTATCTCGCCCTACCGCTGCCTTGCTATGCCGCTATCTCGCCCTAACGCTGTCTCCTTTCATTTGCCTCGCCGTCAGCTCGTACGCGGCATTTACTCGACCTAGCATTTTACATTATTTTGTTAGACCTTCAACGTGATAAGTTTAAAAACTTCAACGTGGTAAAGTATTTTAATTATCTATTATGTGTTGCACCCGCCGCGATAATAGATCTTCTGGCCTGGGCAGAAGTTTTGTTATTACTCGTACTTTCTTGTTGCAATCTCAGACTAAGAAAAGATATAGATAGACCAAATGTCGCAAAGAAAACCTGTCATTTGTGTTTAGTTTCAACACGTTATCTTTAATTTTAATGCTAACAGCAAGGTTATTGTGTTAATTGGTGTATACTACAGCAATCGGCATAGTTTTCAAAAATACCATATTTCGTTAGTCCGTCGACGGCCTGATTGGCTCAGTTGGTAGTGACTGCCGAGGGTCCCGGGTTCAAATCCTGGGTACGGACAATCTTTGTGTGATGAGCACGAATGTTTGTACCCGAGTTGTGTATGTTTAATATATGTATTATTTGATGATTGATGTATTATTGATGTATTATTTGCTTGGTTCGCCCTCAGTCTATTGTACGGTATCCATAATACAAGCGTTGCTTAGTTCGGCACCATATGTTCTGTGTATTTGTCTGGCAATATTTATTTATTTATTTATTAGATGTTTATAAGTATATCACATTTCAGTCTTCAACATTAAACAACCATTTTTTTGGCTAATAAGGCCAAATATGTTGGTAGCTACATGGTCTATGTTTTTCATAGTCTATGGTTGTAGTGTAGCAAAACATTTTAACTTCAACGACGACTCCGGAAGGAGTCGTATACCGTACCGTTTAGGAGTCTGCTTCTACACATTGTGGTAATGTTTATCGATCTAGTTCTCGGTCTGGCGATACTCATATCCCTTTCAACAGGAGTGTACTTAGAGCGTTATCTGAAAACCGACTTTGAACTTATTGAAGCCTATTAGTTGGGTGTCAGTGCATTTTTTGGCCGCCAATTCCCATTTCAAATGTCCGATATTTTAGTCTCGTATCTGTGGGTGGCTAAATATGACGTAAGCAAGAGATGATTGCGCACGATTTGCGATAACATTAACTCGTGGAAAGTACAGTTTTTATGTTAAACGTCAATCATCGTGTATCTCTGACAATTGTGCCATTCTATACGTGCTTTGCACATACCTAACTAAGAAAAACGCCATTTTCATATCATCATGTCACATCCATTATTTTATGTATAATGTGTATTTATTGAATGTGTTATTGCTATTAATTACTTGACATTGGCAAAATACCCGCTAAGTTGAGGGTGAGGTCATTTCCATATCCATTTCATTTCATCGCATCTCATTTCGTCAAAAAAGAAGATGCCTAGCTAACAAAGGTGGGCCCGACTAAAAATATTGCCGTATTACAATAACAAAAAAAAAATCACCCACCAAAGTTATCAAGATCGGATTTTTTTTAACTATAGTAGCAGATATGTACTATAACACAAATATTACAATATATACAATTACTTAACACTCTAGAAGGTATTTAATAAATTATATACAATAGTTATGTACATGGAAAAACAAAAAAAAAACTAAAAAATACTTATTAATAGGACATTAAAAAATAAAATAAAATTATATACACAAAAAATATAAAGAATAGGCAAATATAAACGTAAAAAAACAAGGTATATAGCTTGGTACATCTGCTGATAAGTTAATGCTATCTATTTTATTAGCTTGTAGGTAGATACATAATATAGCATATATCAGAACGGAAATCAAGTAATAAAGATTGAAGAACCGGAATTCTAGAACTGATTAGATAATATTCCATTAATAAATGTATTAAAAGCAATGTTAACGTATTTATTTTGTTTTCAATTGATTATTATTACTTTAAAAAAACTTTTTAACAAAATAAAAACCGTCTTCAAAAAACTAAAAAGCAAAAAATAATCTAATCTTGAAATCTACCTTGTCTAACCACATCAAATATTTAACTAATCTGAAGTCGGTGCCAAACTAACAACTGCGTCGAGTATTGCCGGTCTGCGCCAAAGACTATACCTACAAATTGGTCCGCGCATCTCGTTACTGAGTATACTTTTGTTATTCTTCGTCGGTTGTTTATTTGGCACCGACTTCAGATTAGTTAAATATTTGATGTGGTTAGACAAGGTAGATTTCAAGATTAGATTATTTTTTGCTTTTTAGTTTTTTGAAGACGGTTTTTATTTTGTTAAAAAGTTTTTTATTTTAAACTTTTTAGTGCATATATTTACTATTCTTTGTCACTAAAAAGATTTGTAAATCAATCTTTTTACTGGATAATAGGTATACCAATAATCGAGATTATCTTGGCGCAACCCGTGAAATACGTATCACTGACAAGTTCCGCTGGCCATTTGTGGCCTTCTTCATCACTTCCACTTCAGCAAATGATACTTTCTGAATGCAAATGCTTGACTTCTTGATGAAAATACCAAAATTGCTATCGGTATGCCTATAAAATTTGAGGAGTTCTCTCAATTCCTCATGGATCCCATCATCAGAACATTTTTTTGAAAAAAATGGGACCAATCTGTAAACATATCCTTTCATATAAAAAAATAATTTTCCAAATCGGTTCATAAATGACGGAGATATGAGGAAACAAACATAAAAAAAAAAAATAAAAAAAAAAATAAAAAAAAAAAAAAAAAATACAAGCGAATTGAGAACCTCCTCCTTTTTTTTGAAGTCGGTTAAAAATGGGTCATTCCAGTTGGAACACCGATTTGAATATCACCACGTGCTCTACTATCTCTACTATTAGTGATAATCGAATATCACTAATAGTATTCCACTAAGAGTACCCCAAGTCATAATGCACATAGGGATTTTTATTCGGCAATACGCCTTTCTATATGCATTATTACCATTTTTGCGCTAAATGGAATAGAATAAAACATATTTTTAGTTAGAATACTATACATAATATTCGATTGGTAATATTCAAATCAGTGCTCTAACTGGAAAGTATCTCTAGAATACCGCATTATAAACGTTAACTCTACCAATTATAAAGCATAAAAGCTTATTTACAACCATAGATTAGTACATTTACGGTCGATTTTATAATGACCACGTCAAAGACTATAAACAAGGCGGATTTTTATTAGGAATCGATGGTGAAGCCATGCCTCTACCTCGTGGCTAGTGCTTTCAAATTCCTGTCGTCGTAAATTTAGATTTTCATTGGCGTATCGGTAGAGCACCTATCTGTTTCTCCGACGTACAGAAAACTTTAACTTTAAAGAAATTTTATCCATATTGCAAAGATTTAGAGCTCCAAATTATTAATAAGATTTTAATAATAATATTGGTCGTTCTCTGAATATTCGAAAGTTAAAGCCATTTGTATAAGTTTTATAGATCTAGTGTTTACTTGTAAATGGACTTACCAAAATAAATTGCTGAATTATTTCATTGATATTGGTTTGAATTTAAATCGAAACTATTGACTGTAATACACATAGGGGTACTCTTTACATTATATTTTAGATTTTGAAACTGTTCTTAGCGGAATTTGCGGTAAACAAAGTTAAAAGCTTGTGCCAGAAATGACCTGACGGCAAGTTTAATTTCCAAGGTGGGGAACGAACCTAGATCCTGGCAGTTACGAGAGCATCCCCTCTAACTAAGAATAATTAAACTAAGTAACATTATATCTAAAAATATATCGTGTAATTTAAATATTTAAGTCATTGAGGGGGTCCAGAAGTGGGCATCTACCGGCTGATGTATGGATCACCATTTATAATTTTCTGGCAACCGAGATTTTGAATAGACATACCTTACTATTTAAAAAATATAATAGTGTCTATTGTAATCAACTGAAAGCCAATGACGTGCACGTATTTTGTACATTGGTTACGTTTATTGAACAAAGAATAGGAAATTCTGGAACTAATTTGATACAAAGCGCACCTACGTATTACTACGCACAATTTTAAAACTACAATTCTTTTTTGTATTGCATTTAAAATACGAATTAAATATTCAAATCAATGATACCGTACCCGTAACTTGCCTTCTTGGTAAATTATAGGGTGCTAATTAATTAAATCAATAATAATAATAGTAATATCGCCCGACGACACACATCAAATATACAGTCCCACACTAAACAACGCTTGTATTATGGGCACCGAAAAATGGACGGGAGGCGAACCCAGTATATAATCTATATTTATAAAACCAAGTTATGGTAGTTACACCATTTATGACTCAAGAAACAACGATTGGTAAAGAAATATCAATTGGGCTAAGTTTGTCATTACATTCGTGGCGGGATTGCAGACCGAGCCGAAGGGGAGCGCGTAATGTACCCGAGCCTGTAATGATCAAATAAATACGAATAAAGATGTTTTCAACACACTAGGAGGAAAAAAAAGAAAAGCACACTAAACGTAGTTATATATACAGTTGTTTCACACATCTGGAAAAATTGGCCACAGAACAAATATGGAACCTGGGTGTTTTTCGCGCCCCGGTTGAAAGAAAAGTATCTACAGCTAACAAAGCCTAATATTAAAAACATCATGAATTGAATATTTGTGTAATCATATAACAAAAATTAATGTTAATTTAATAACAAAAATAAATAATTAGTAATCTTTATTCGTCTTTATTCATCGTCATCGTCATCGTAATCGTCATATTTTAACTATGTAACACAGTTTATTGAATCAAAAAAATGTAAAAAAAAAATTACATAAAACCTCCTATGCCAACAGAAAAAAAGTAAAGTTTAAAACACTAGTAGGGTAGTAATATAATGTAGGTAGTAATATAAAGTCAAAAGCACGTGTGTATAACAATCTGCATTATGAACCTAAAATCCGTGCAATAAGAGCTACATTACGAGCAAGTGTGTTGAAAATAATATTATATAACTTTACATCCTGACCTAACATCGCGAGGTACATTAAATACAATAAAAAAAATATCTTCTCTAATATATCAATCAATTAATATAAGAATGGAATCGTCCAACATGATTATGCCAATACAAATAAAGATGAAGGTCGCGCATCACGCCTGCTAGAGCGAGCTAAAGATAAATAGGCGTGAGATTATCCATTTACTAACTGACCGAGTAGCCTCGCGTGCTTCATCAGCATGTGCCTCGCGCAAGGCATACATTCGTGTTGCCTGTCTAAAGCATTGTCATCTGTCATTACTTATGCCTCGCTGTCAGCCCAACAGATGTTTTTATCTACTTGGCGATTAAAAGAATGTTGCACACGAAATGCAGCATTGCCTTTATGCGAAAGGCACACAAAGTAGTGAATATAAAAAGGCTTACGAAACAAATTTTAGCATTATGCGACATTTATAGCACTTATTATAGTTTACTTATACTTGTTATAAGTATGCAAATAATCCACTAAAACCATATTTGTTTGCCACAAACTTTTCCACCAGACATTTGCGGCAAATAGTCAAAAATGGGTACGCTGACGGTAGACGCCAAATATTACATATATTCTATTCACCGCAATGCAAATACCTCTATAAATGTATTTCCCTTACAAAGCTATCATAATCTCGATTGTAAGTAAAACAAACTCTTGCTCTGAAACTGCGATTGATCCCATTACTTCGCTCAAATATGAGGTTGCCACATGCAATATTCTTATATCCGAGGCAAGCGTGCGAGGCCACGCGATCTGTCAACACGCGACTATCGGCTAAAAATAGTAAAATATAAAAACTGTGTTGTTAATTGTTTTTTGTATACGGTAATGCTTTTATACTTATCATCATCAGCCGGAAGACGTCCAAATCTAAACATAGGCCTCCTCCATTGATTACTCAATGGATAGTTAAAAAATAATCTGCACCCAACAGCTCCTGCGCGGGTTAAGCGGATTGTCAGTCCATGTGGTAGGGTGCCATCCGACGCTGCGTCTTCCAGTTGGAGGTCACCTCTCGACAACCTTTCTTCCCCAACGGTTGTCACTTCAACGAGCGGTGTGGCTAACCCACATCAGCTTGCTGATTCTGTGAGCTATCTCGGTCATTTTGTTTTTTTTTGGGATATCCTCGTTTCGGATCTTATCGGGCAAAGCTCTGAACATAGCTCTCTCCATAGCTTGCTAAGCTTTATACTCCTATTATGATGTAAGTCTTAAATTAACAATTTTACTTTATGCATGTTCTTGTTGGTATGCACACATATAAATTATCTTTATTCATCGGTTATGGATGTTTCCCACCATTGGATGTAATATAAATCGATCGTGAACAATCGGTCCTTAATTATTTTGGGAATCGGAATATTCCATTTGTCCCCATGCATAAAATATAGATATTATCGGAAACCGATTTCATAATTGGAACTAATATTACAAGTAGTCGTGGTAAGCCGAAAATAGAATTAAACTTTACATCTACATTCCTCATCATCATATCTACTATGTACTTAACTCATAAAAAAGTCGTTGTGTTGCATGACTGGCAACAATCGTAGCTCCCATTTTTTCTTTGTATTTAATTTGTCGAACATATCAAGACATAGCATTCCTCGAGACCCGTCAATGGTCGAACCATGTCTTTATTGGATACCAGCTATGGTGTGAGATGGGCAAGCCCAAAGCAAATGTAACCCAAGGAAACTCCGTAAGCTTTAGTTATTGTACAGCCATATAACATTGTATCGTGCACTTCGTTCCATCAAGAAGGCACTTTGGGACAGTCGGAAGCTGTGCAGTTTGACGCACGCACGTCGTAACAATGTAGTCATAAAATATAATGTCATCAACGTGCTTGAAATAAAATAGCTAATAGCAATTATCGCCGGGAGCGGCAATAGCTTGAATTGCTTGTAAATTGCTCGTAAACTTGCGATGCTGCGATCGTAAAATAGTGTGTGACGATACTATGTAAATTATGATTCCTGACATCGCTACAATTCAATTTATTTATTTTGCTAAATATGATGTAACAATAATAGAGTAAAATATTTTCACAGGGTTAACAGTAGGTTATAAATATGACATTCTAAAAGAAATAAATCGAATTATTAGACATTTAATAATGACACCCTGAGATCTCGGCCAATCGCTACTGGGTCGCTTTGTTTAAAAAAACAAACATCATTTACACTATTAATTTATTCATCAACGGGGTCCACATATCTCACTGATTCATCGCCTAAAATATTTTACACTGTTTTTGTTTAACCTTATGTATGTATATTTATATATGTTTTGTAAAGCACTTATCACCATTTTCTACTTTTTAGCATGCAAAAAATGCTAAATAGGTTCAAAAACATTAATAATTCAATGTCACATCACAGTTAAAAACAACAACAAATATTCATATTGCAATTATTATTTTTACATAGTCATACGTAATGCAATTTGCCCGGAAGCTATTCTTTAGTTGTGTACCTTCGCCCAAGAGTATATTTAAAATGTTTTTTCTTCTTCTTTTACGAAATGAGATGCGATGAAATAAAATGGATATGAATATGGCCTCACCCACAACCCAGCGGGTATTTTGCCAATGCCAAGTAATTAATAGCAATAGCACATTCAATAAATACACATTATAAATAAAATAATGGATGTGACATGATGATATGAAAATGGCGTCAAAATGTTTGTGTGGCTAATCCTGTGGCCTAATCCCCTTCTTATTGAGGGGCGGCCCGTGCCCAACAATGGGACATTAGAAAGAGGTTTATACTATTACTAGCTGCGCCCCGCGGTGTTACCCGCGATTAAAAAGTATATACATTTTACCGGGATAAAAAGTAGCCTATCTGCTATTCCAGACTATAATCTATCTCTGTGACAAATTTCATCCAGATCCATTCAGCTGTTCTGGCGTGATTGAGTAACATCCATCCATCCAAACTTTCACATTTGTAATATTAGTGGGATTATTTTAATACTATTTACTTGGGTACTATGGCGAGTGAATGTGGGGTCCATTTACAAATCCCATGCCCATCATAGTCCTTTATTTTGCCTCGTTCCGTAGAATAATCACTTAGTCTGTACACAGCTATACTTACGTACGTACTGAGAATCCGCTGACTTTCCACCCCTTCGGGATGGCACATAAATTTTTATTAGCGCCAATTACTCGGGAGTCAGGCGCTAGGGAAGGCGTCGGGAGAGAGCGCTGAAACGCGAGAGCATCACATTCATCCATAAAACTTATTTAATACTTAATTGATAGGGACTTGAGATTTACATAATTTATTGCTTTAGTTTCGATAAGTTAAGCGCAAAACGCCGAAGTAATTCGGCCCAATTATCACTTTGAGGCAAACTAATGTATATTTTATTTAAGACTTGATAAAACTAATACACATTATATTTAAGTTTGTTCTTATACAAAAGTTTCTCGGTCTTTTTCTAGTGTTATCGTATCTTTATTTATCAATTTAAGTTGGGAAAGCAATGGCTTGGATTTTTACGCCGCAAAACGCACGTTTACCTACTAATACTTGAAAAGCCATTGCCGACAAATCAGCAGAGCAAAAATTGCTTAACTATTTCAATTTCGCTAATTTATTTTCTGACCATTCAGAATCAGAATCAGAATATTTTTTATTGATGTATACCATTATGTACAGTACTTATGAATCGTCAAAAGTTACAAAAATATTATGCTACTGCTTTACCACCCGTTCGGAATGCCGTTCCTATGGAGTAGAACGGGCAAGAAACTGCATGGTTGCTCTTTTTTATTCATCCTTTTCCCATTCATTCATCCTTATAATCGTAGGTTAATGTTATGTCTGGTTTATAGACGTAAAAAAACCCATTAAATATTAGAATCACAATTAAATGCAATTCTTTGAGTTTTTGCTCGCTGGTATTAGATTTCGTCGTTTGATTAGCGGATAGGTAATATGTTAATTCATCTTTACTGAATGAATCATTAATTAAAATAATGGCTTATCTATTTAGATAGCGCAAAAAGGTGTCTAATTCTTGAGGTCATAGGGTGTCTTCCAGGTAATTTGGTTAGGTTAAATAATTATTATTGGTGTAGATATGGAATAAAAGATACTTCTACATTATTCTATGTGAATATAGTTTATGAACTAATATTATAATGTCAAACGGTTACCAAATTATTTCATTTCGCTAACAAATCACTCGTACAGAATCTTGCGTGATTTTTCCTCATCATTAGGATTATGTTAATCTTATATAGCTTAGTGTATACAGGGTGATTCAGAGAGGGTAAGCTAAGCCATGAACCTGCGTTTCTTTAGCGCATTTGTAAAGTCGTTGTAGTGTTGTGGATTTGTAAAATATGTCGACTTTAATAAATAAATGTTGTTAACACCAAAATGGCGATTAAGATCTGATGTCAACATTTTTTTTAAATTGACGTGTCGAAATTCTGACTTCACCTAATGATTACAAATACAACAAAACAGTTTCAAGGCTTAGTATAATAATTCTAGCCCTTTTTAATGTCCCACTGCTGGGCACGGGCCTCCCCTCAATGCGAGGGGGATAAGGCCATAGTCCACCACACTTCACCGTCCGTCCAAACGGTGAAACGTTTAGCAAGTGATAATCATGGTTGAAAATGCGATTCGCACATGAAATCCCAGAGGTGCGAGCCGGGGTTTGAACCTGCAATCCCCGTTACCGAGGCAAGCGTTCTACCAACTTGGCTATCACTGCTTTTAAGGCTTAGTGTACTCTTCCTGAATCATTCTGTATAAGATTTCATAATACATGTTTTAAACCTGCGTTTAAGCATAGGTACTTTGCTATGAATTATTGTTTATATGTGAGGCTGCACCTTGATCCCGGATGAGTTTTTACATGCGTACCATTCATGGTCATTCATGCTACTGTGGTGTAATGAACTTCACTCATTAACTTTATTATTCATTCATATAAAGACTTTTTATGAGAAAATTCATTCATATCTAAGGAATCATGTCTAATGTTAAAATTGAGTGAAATGTAAAACTGTAAATGTAAAATGTAACTGTAAATGTTATTATTATTATCAGAATCAGAATATTTTTAATTCATGTCAACCATTCAGTACAGTACTTATGAATCGTAAAATAGTTACTTAAATGCTAAACTACAACTTTACCACCCGTTCGGAATGTCGTTCCTATGGAGAAGAACGGGCCAGAAACTCTGGTTGCTCTTTTTTAAAAGTTTTTTTTTTCATTTTTGAGCAGTACATGTACACACATGTTATAGGTGTATTTTTACACATTTCTATAAAATACAAGTAGTGTGTGTTGCCAGTGATGATATATGGCACTGAGACGTGATCGCTTACTATTGGCCTCATAAGAAAGCTCAATGTCGCTCAGTGCGTAATGGAGAGAGTATCCTCGGAGTTTTCCTATGCAATACAACCAGAAATTCGGAGATCCGTATACAAACTAAAGTAATCGGCATAGCTCAAGGAATTTAAAGAGTTAAATTGGCAGTGGCAGTGGGCGGGGCCATTGCTTGAAGAACCGTTGGCCATTGGGGCAGGGAGGTTCTAAAAACGGCGACCGTTAGCCCGAAAGACGTAGTATAGGATCGCTCCCCGCAAGGTGGACCGATGATATCACACTGGTCGCAAGAAGCCGGAGACAGATGGATAGATTTTTAAATTTTGGAGCTAATTTAGAAAAGTTTTTTATACATTTACAACTCCTTGTAATGTATTTGTAAATTGCCTTTAACATCGGCGTGGCCGCAAGTGCTGATCATCATTTAAACGTGACTCGCACGTATAATCCTGAGTATTTCTAATCCAACAAATTAATATAGGACATGAAAGTGACAGTGACTTAGCGTTAATTACTGAGATTAATTACTGAGTTTACTATTACTAATAAATGGGCATCCTTGATAGGAATTGTGGCTTATAATTGTCAGACATTGATAGCTACCTTTATGATTGATTACATTTATATTAAATACTAGCTGTTGCCCGGGACATCGTCCGCGTGGTATTTAACAAAGACAACCGTTGACAACAGCCTGCTCGCCCATTCTGAGCCCGCGGGACGCATTGCAGGTTGTTGCTATCAAACTTAATCACGCGCTGCGCTGCGCTGCAACACTGATTTTAATTTTTTTCGTGAGATCCTTTTTTTTTTTTTCTAAAATAAAAGTAGCCTAAGTTACTCCTTGTTATATCAGCTATCTGCCAGTGAAAGTCCCGTCAAAATCGGTCCAGTCATTTCAGAGATTAGCCGGAACAAACAGACAGACAGACAGACAGACAGACAGACGGACAGACAGACAGACAGACAAAAATTATAAAAATTGTTGTTTCGGTATAGGTAACGTGTATACATCCAAATGTACTTGGTAAAAAGGTGGTTATTTTAATATTACAAACAGACACTCCAATTTTATTTATATGTATAGATTGTTTTCTTATATTTTCGGGAATACTACACATATTCGATAAAATTTGAAACAAATAGTTTTAATTCAATAACTATTACTCGTATATATTGAAATAAAACTATTTTTACGGATTTTATGGCGTTTATTTTATGTTTTTACGTTCCCAACGTTTAGGCTGCGATAAAATCCGAAAATATAGTTCTATTTCAATGTGCAGTATTCGTGTAAGTATAAGAAATAAATATTAAATACTTCATACAATAGTGATAGCCATGTTGGTAGAGCAGCACATACGTCCTCCAGGATTTCTAGATTATATGTGTAAATCTCATTTTAACCCTGAGATTTTAACATGCTAAACGGTGAAGGAAAACATCTCGAGAAAACCTGCTGTCTGAGATCCCCTGGAATGTATGTGAGTCCGCCTCCCTCGCATTGAGGAGAGGCCCGTGCTCAACAGTGGGACTTTAAAAGTGCAATATCATTTTTATAAATATATATATACATTCCTAAAACGATGTGTGTGTAAGACAATGTGTATCAATTTCTTAATATTAATATCAGTTCGGGTGTTTTACATTTACAGGTTTTACATTATTTAAATAACACGTTGTATACTATTATGTAAAGCTAGTTAAATATTATAATATCGTCCAATAAACCTACAATTAATTTTGTCACGCCTATTTGTATAGTATAGCGATTACACATAAAATAACTCAATGAACCTGTTATTTTTTTATAATTATTTATTACGTGAATATATAATTTTCTCACATACCCACATAATATTATGACATAGCAATAAATCATACCTATTTAAGTACAACCATGATTAGCTACCGTAGGTTTTATTTTTTCTTGCATAATAAAAAATGTTTATACCTATAATTAATTCACATCGCCTCCGGCATTAGTTCAAATTAAACTAATATTCGTCATCATAACACCTATCATAAATTCGAAACTTTTTTTTTTGAGTTGACTATCGGCTACAAAATACTGTCATTATTGTCAGTGTCGAGTAAAATATTTCATCGTATTTTGAAATAATGTAAGTACCTCTGATAATGGTGTTGGCGATGATGATGTTGATGAAATGAATCCCCTTACCCATATCAGTCCCCTTACCCATATAGTATCAAAGCTTGTAGATACTTAACTAGACATCTTGGGTGAACTCGAAAAGTCAAGCTATAATGTTTTTTTCTAATTTTCTTTACTCGTGCTCGTTTATAAACACACAATCGTTAATATCCCACAAATATTACACATTATGTATCAAAGAAACACAAATTTCAGAAAATAAAACAAAATTTACAACTTCAATGTTAAACTTCCCGCCAAAAAGTTCAATTGGAAATTTATATATCTATGATTAGCACAGATCATACTGGTTTGCTATGATAAGTTAATTTATATTTTAGACATCACGTGACCGGTCAATTATAAAAAAATACTACTAGCTCTGCCTGCGATAATATTAAACTTATTATTGAATAATAAATATATTTTGATAATAGTAAAGTCATTACTGATCTCAAATGATGGTTTCAGTACTCATTTATTATTGTCAAGCTATTCATTCGTTTTTTTTTAATTTCAGATTACGTTATTCATCAGATTCCAGAATGCTCTCGTAAATAAAGACTGGATTACGGGCTATCTAGTAAGTTCAAACCTGATAAATATTTTCTATGATATTCTTGGTAATACAATATCAAATTGAGGAATGAGTTCGTTCTTCAAACTTATGAAGATTGACCTCATAATCTCATAACGGTACAGCTACACCTGCGGCTTGGTGCACTAATAAGTGCCTTTAAAATGTCACTAAGCAGACGTGGCCAACAATTTAACACATGAATTTACTATCCTTAATATAAATAAATAAGTTAACCCAGATGTAACCGCACCATAACTGACAGTGGGAAACGCCAAATAAATGACGAATGAATAAAAAAAAAACTTGAGAGGTGTCAAGGGACACCCGGATGGAACGGAGTTCCTTTATAATTTTTTATTATTTATTATGTACAAAAAATCAATAATTTTGGGAAACAAAAATATATCGCCCCCGGGTGGGCTCGAACCACTAACCTTTCGGTTAACAGCCGAACGCGCTTGCCAATTGCGTCACGGATGCACTTGTGCAATGTCTCGAAAATACTGACCATTATGTAAATGCAAACGACAAAGATAGCAAAAAGTGTCGTTACAACTTTTCGTCTTAATTTTTTCCGTCTAGCCCCCTTTCGCAACGCGCGATAAGGAACTTCGTTCCAAAAGGTGTATAAATAATTGACCAACGAACGTGACATTAATCTCCAGAGTAGTGCCTGCCTCCATGCCGTGTATCGATTGTTCCATGCAAATTTAATGTGACACGAGAATAATATATGATTAGCGACGTTATTGTGAAAAGGTACTACGTTACAGCAGCTTTTCAGTTAAACTGATATTATAGTGATTATTGGCTTTTAAATCTATGTGCCTTTGATTATGAAAATTACGTAAAACATCATATATTTCTGTCACAGATTGTGTAATATTAACCTTCAGCCGAAAAACGTGAGATGTTTGGTATCAAATGTTTTTGTCCTATGATTATCGTAATTTCGTAATAACTTCGTAAAAATGTTTTCAAACCAGCACCATGAGCATGGTTGCTGTAAAGTAGCCAAAACGTAACGTAAAAATAAAAAAGCGATAAAAGCCGTTAAATTAGTTTTGTTTCCATGTATAGTATTCGCGTAAATATAAGAAATCAGTATAATGTTATAGCAAAATAAGTGAAATGTATGGGACATAGATACGATGATTATTTTTTTCTATTCAGTACCCACGCACTTAACATATTTTGTTCATTTCGTTTTATTCATATCTCATTTCGCTTAAATATGCAAAGGGATTTCATAGCAAGTTTAAGTAGCGAACACTCAAACCTCAACCTCTTCAATTTCAGACAATCTCCATTCAGCAATTGGACTCGCGTATATACTATATATACGACTGAATAACGTCATGCATTTGAGTTCAATGTCCCCTAAAATAATAATGACATTTGCGTTCTAAAATTTGAAATATTGTATTTTTTTCACGAAATAATTTACATTCTAGATTTTCTTTTTTATTCTGTGGTCGGTTCTTCTGTTTTAATTACAAAACTACCGAGCTTGTGATAGCTATACAAAAATCACATTTATTGAAGGGACTGGCCCAAGGAATTATCAAATCCATGGTTCAATAATATTTTTTCATGCCACAAAGTTCATTCGCAATCATCCATCAGTCAGCATCGAAAAAGAATAGTTATGACGTAAACAAAGAGCTAGGTGCCAATCTCTAAACAGTAATTAATTACTACGCCCGGTTCCTTGTCAGTTTTATTTTCGTCTACCATTTGAAACGCTATTATTGTAGACATCGTACTAATACAGAGGAAAATAGCGAGTGTAGGGCTTGTTTCACAATGTGCTGATAAACTCTATACTTTAAGGTATTTTGTTCGTACTTCTCTGTATACAGTGTCATTAAAAAGGCCATATGAACCTTTAAATCTGCGTTTTTTAGCGCATTTGTTACTATTGTGTGAAGCCAACATTTTTATGTCAAATAAAAAAAACAAAATCATATTTTTTTTTAATCGTCAGTCTAAAGAAGCGCACGTTTAAATTTTGGAATACCCTTTCTTAATGACGCTGTACGTATTTTTGTTACTTAAAGTCATTTTAGATACTGATGTTTGTGTTGAGTCAGGAAATGGTCCTTGTAATGTAACTTACAAGAACGATAATCGTTTAGCCCATCATGCCGGCTCAGTATTAGCTGACGGAATTTACATGTCTTCGATAACTGGATAACATCTAGAGGAAATGCAATTTTCATGACAGTGTTCGCTTTCTTTGCATTTAAATTACTGACTTTTCACTGAGGATTTCTTTATAACAAAAATAGAGTAACGTACTGTGACGTAGAAAAAAAAAACGTTGAATCAAAAATCAATGGAGAGAATAGAACAGAATGACGTAGTGATTTATTATGTTTGTGCAACTAAGATTATCGAAGTATCGTGTTTTAAGATGCGTTCGTAAAATTTCGCATTCCGTCTATAACAATCAAGTGTCTAATATTATTTTTCATTCATAGAACAGCTCGTAGACTCCCGCTGTTTCGTTATGCATTTCTCATTCTTACATAAACTAGTTTATAGCCAAGCGGTGTTGCGTAAACCACTTATAACATCTTTTGTGTAAACAAACCAAAAATAAGAGCTGTAATCTTCACTAATATTTTTTCTACTAAAATCGTGTTGAGATGATCCGATTATTCACCCAGAAAGGTACTAACCTACACGTTGAATAATTAAATGTACTCCCTTATGTTTAGTTAAACATGTGTGAAACAATAAAAAATAAAGTACTCAAACAAACCTACCCAGTTCTCGAAGGCCGTCCGAAGTCCACTAACTCGCACTGTGCCAGCGTGGTGGAGTATGGCCCGAACACCCCCCACATTGAGGGGAGGCCCGTACCCAGCAGTTAAAGACTAAGTTATAATTATTATTATTTAAATACACAACTCTTGTGACGCCGATGTTTACACTAAAGTCGTAGTATGGTAGTATCGCATAATATCTCTCTGTTTTCGTAATCGGTAACCTTTAATAGGTTAAGAAGATAATTTGTAAGTGTCCTCATAGGCATTTACAAAATAAATTATTTGACTTTGATAGCGCTTCCCACCAATTGGTAAGCGAAGCGTAAACAGCGTCCTACAGTTTCAGGCGTTTATTTTGTTTCGTATAAGTTGCGCTAAACTTCGGAACTTGTGTACGTTGTTAAGGTGCTGACAACATATTTCATCTATAGTCTATACTAATGTTATAAATACGTAAAGTTTGTTAGTTTGTGAGTATGGATGTAGGGGGTAATCTCCAGATGTACTGAGCCGATTCTGAAAATTCTGTCACTTAAATAGAAAGCTACATTATCCTGGAGTGATTTAGGCTCTTTAAAATTAGATACCGCTGGCGGAGTGTGTTAGCGTATAAAAGTATACGTTTTAGTGTGTTGTCCATAAAAGTATGTGTCTGTGTGTGTAGTGTGTAAAAGTGGAAACATTTTCAGTGGCTTTCTAAAGCAGTCACTCTCTTCCCTCTGATATGGTTGAGGATACCGATGGCTGGTCCAGATGTCATGCCCTGTACGGCTGCTTTCGGGGATTGATCCGCCCATTCTCATCCTCAGCAGGTGATAGGTAGCTGAAGTCAAATATTGGTGATTGAAGTTGCCGTCTCGTATATAACAATCATAATTATCGCGACGAATTGATATCCTCCTCCTTTTTGAAGTCAGTCAGTATAAGTGAAAACAATGTTAAGCGGTATTTTTTTTTCCTCCAATGTGGCGGAGAGGAGCGATGACTGTTCCTCAAGCCATGCATATGCTGCTGAAAACTGGTCCGCCACATGAGATACAAGCTTAACTTAGTATGGGACCATACGGTTAGTGTATTTGTCTAGCGAAAGTTATTTACCTATTTATTATTTACAATTTGTTTGCTTATCATCTTAGCTTGAAGAAAAAAGCAATATATATATTGCCAGCGCCTTAATAAAGTATTTTGACCGAAATGGAAGTTGTTAGGGTTCGATGGCGATATGCCATGGGTCGTTGGAGACTTATATTTTATTTGTATGGTAAACTATTACAGGAAAGTTTGTTGGGAAAGGGTAGAAAGGGTTACGGGACCTTTCCAATGGTTGTACAAGGAGTTTATCTGTACTTAAGTTTGAATTTATTGATTTTATATTACTGAATCAATCTGAATCGTGATCTATGGCCACTCTGGTAAATGGGTATGACCATTATTAACCGACTTCAAAAAGGAGGAGGTTCTCAATTCGGTTGTATTTTTTTTTATAGATGGAAATATTGTGTTATTTTCCAATTGTGTGCTCATACCGTGTACAAACTAAGGAATTTAAATTTAAAAAAATGCGCCTTATATTATTATAACAATGAGGATAAATTGACCAAAGCAAGAAAATGATTCACTCAAGGTATAGCCTAATTAGTAGTTGCTCAAGCTCGCGTCTCCGTGCCCGACCGATGTAATGACTAATCGCGTAAAGCTAACGAGGATGCCTCCTGTACAAGCCACGGGTGGCATTATTTTTGACCGCAACAATCATTTTCCCGTGATGATTTTTTTATTTACAAGGAATAAAAAACTCGTCTTTCTTAAATATACAGTTGATAGAACTAGGCGATACTTGACGGAAATCCATTGTTAAACAAATGGGGGAAGAGGAACCCACCACTGACCCTCGGCTTGTCAACATTTCCAATTATAAACCAATAGTTACCAATACCAACCACCAACCAATAGTTTCTCGACTAACATCTTAGAGGAGTTCGGTGTTGCTGGCTTCTTTAATTATCGATCAAACTTGTTTGGTTTAGAATTGGAAAAGTTGACAAGCCGAGGGTCAGTGGTGGGTTCCTCTTCCCGCATTTGTTTATACAGCTATAGGCTGACAGCGAAACCAAAAATGTATGACAGCGCTCGAGCGAGGCAGCCTCTCGGCTAGTCCGTACACGCCTATTTATTCACGTAAGTTGGGTCAGTTTTAGTTATCAAAAATGACAGGTTGGCAGATTAGGTACGATTGACGTTTGACTATTTTCCACATTTTGACCTAATCTACATTATAATTCTCGAAATGTTTATACAGAAAAGTAATCACAAAATATTCCTAGAGACATATTAAACTTGGCAATTAGACTTAGGAAGGTCGACCGAGCAGTTGGCTCAGTACGCTTACTGAGCCATTTTTTATTATTCTACGTTTTGTTATGTACCGATGTACAAAACAAAAGGTAGAATAATAAAAAAAACTTTTTAATTTCCCGGTTTTAGATTTTTACTATTCGCAATGTAGCTAGAAATTATTGAGGGATTTTGATTGGCTGTATTACAGGTCTTATATAAAAAATGTTTATGTGTGTCCTGAGAATTGCTACTGTTATATTATGTTTTGTCATAAACAGAAGGATCGTTAAGTTTTATTAATTTATGCTCCGTCAATTTTATACTGATTAATTAAATTGTGTCTTTTTGTGTGTATTACAGACCTTTTTATAGTGTTTTCAACTTAGACGATTGGATCTGGACTATAACTGTCTCAACTGTTATAACCTCTAAAGTTATTTTGTTTATTACTATTTTGTTTGTGTTGAGTAATTGTGTATTTGTAATACTTATTTTAATTATATTGATAAGTAAGTACCTATATTAAAAATATAATGGGTACCTACTAAACTATTATATTTTTTCCTAATAATTTAACAACACAGAACCTGAACCTGAACCTGAACGCCGCCATGTTTTAGTCCATGACCATAATTATTAAATATAATAATGAGATTGTAAGTTTTTTAACAAACAGTTTTAACTTTTTATCACCGCGGTATTTTACCAATCAAAATGTTTGAATCGTTATCGGCATTCAACAGAGAAATACGAAACTGAAATAAAAGTATGAAACATTAAAACCATATTACGCGATTTAAGCTAATAACATTAAATCGTCGGAATGTTATCCGCGGTGACGACCTGATTAGCGCAGTTGGTAGTGACCCTACTTTCTGTGCCGAGGGTCCCGGATTCGAATCCTGGTAGGGACAAGCTTTGTACGATGAGCATGAATGTTTGTACCCGAGTCATGGATGTTTAATATCTATATAAGTATTATATACTGAGTTCGCCCTCAGTCCATTGTACGGTACCGATAATACAAGTGTTGCTTAGTGTGGGACCGTATATTTGGTGTGTTCGTCTGGCGATATTATGATATTATTATTTGGTTACAATATTTTTGACCAAAATTTTGGCGATCGCGAAAACGCAATGTATATTTCACAGTACCTTTTATACCGACACAATGCGCATATTTCAAAGGGTTCCCCTTTATTCTGCAGGGGTACTGGTTTCATAAATGCCGTCAGTCGCTGTTATAACCAGCCGTGTTTCGGGCGAATGGCAATAAGCTTTATGCCGTGTGTTTTTTTGCGGAATAAAAAGCCACCTTTTCCAATAAGCACTTCCTCGTTGCGTTATTTTAATGTTTTGTTTTTATTTGTTAAGTAACTCTCGGACTTTGGCTAACACAGATACATGTTGGTACCATATATTTTTAACTGTTGTTCCGTAGCGATTTTAATAAGCACCTACTTATTAACTTATATGAATCGTGAGTGAGTAGTTCATTTAAAGAAATAATTGACAGTTTACAATTCGCTTTAGTTGTGTAGACTGTAGTAGACTGATGGCGTCTTTAGAAATACTTCTGGTGAAAATGAGAGAACTTGCATGCTTTTATATAATAATAATAATGCCAGGCCTTTTAACGTCCCACTGTTGGGCACGAGCCACCCATCAATACGAGGGGGGATTAGGCCATAGTCCACCACGCTGGCTCAGTGCAGGTTGGCGGACTTCATACGTCTTTCGAGGGTTCTCTCAGACATGGAGGTTTTACCGTTTAGCAAGTGATAATCATGGTTGAATATGAGATTTACACATGAAATCCAGAAATCCCAGAGGAGCGAGCCGGGGTTTGAACCTCCAGTCCTCGTTACCGAGGCAAGCGTTCTATCAACTTGGCTATCACTGCCTTTATTTATTATATATGAGATGATATAATATTAATAACTGTATGCCATTTTTATTTACTTACTTACTACTAGTATTTATTATTTAAAAAACTATAATATAACTAACCGTGTTTATTATTTAAAAAACTATTAATTTGTTTCACTAATACTACTTTGTTGATACTCCAATTCACTAAACGTTAACTAGGTTATGTAAGATAATTAACTAATCTTTGTGAAAACGTTTTCGGTTCTAAATTAAATTCTTTCAGCTGAAATATATTGAGGTACTTAAATAGTATTTAGGACACAGAAACAACGTTCAGACTTTATTTAAGAAATACAAATGGGTAGTATCATTACGCCTACATAATATGAAGGGTGGACAGAGTTCTTTGGACTATGGCCTAATCCCCGTCACATTGAGGGGAGGCCCGTGCCCAACAGTGGGGCATTAAAAGGGCTGGTATTATTATCCACTAAATGGTATTCTTAAAATATATCCTTTTTTACGCAATATCTTATTTAAGCTAATATTTTAAACGAATCTCAAAATTATGATAATAATTTGATGCCAAATATGTACTTTTAAATTTCTCGGCTAATGGAATCAAATTTGCGAGAACCTCAACGTGCAACGCTATAAAATTGCGGCAAAGTATCCTATGTCTTAACTGGTTTAATATAAAGCACAAGGTATATTGGACTTCAAAATTATTTGCCCGCTTATTGGATGGCTGAAGGCGGGGTAAGTGTCATTGACCTTTAGTATGAAATGAATTTTTCGCTAAATAATGGAAATTTACATCGGACCATTTTTCATGAGCAAAGCTGCACTGCAATGGTTTTACATTGTTTAAGCATTTGTTTAGTAATTTATTTTTTAATTTCACTCATCAGCAAAGGCCAGTAATGTGTTTTTTTAATTTAGTTTGCTATAGCTAACCTATTTAAAAGTAACAAAAAAATGTTGTTAACTGATTTAAATTTGAAAATAGAATCGTCGTGGTTACGAAACTAAATTAATTATCTATCTGTCGTGACTGTCACAATGGTGTTGCGCGGCATATTTATTTAAAAAAAGAACTGGAAAAGTTTCCAGCAAGTTGCCAACATTAATAGGTTGGCCAACTATTTTAGTAAGTAGATGAAGGCCAAACTTTGAGTGCGGTTTTCGTGTTACATTGTCATAAGACATTATTTACATGTAACATATTTAAAGCATCAATCCTTCTATACAGGGTGTAAATTTATTATTTTAAATTTACATATCCAAATTCTGACTACAAATGTGCTAAGGAAGCGCTGGTTCAAGGCTTAGATTACCCTTTCTGAATCAGCCTGTATAAATAAAACTATATTGTTCTTTTGTGCGTGCATTGCTTGAGAACGGCTGGATCGATTAGGCTATTTTTTTATCAAAATATTCGTTATAGTCGGAAAATATTTTTTAGGAAAAGGAAAAGATGTCCGAAAATTTTGAATATTCCAGACAATTTGAAAATGCTTTTTTCTATGGGAATATGGACAGTACAACGTCTGTCGAGTTAAGTAAATAATAAAACTGCATGCAATGTATCAAGGTGTAGTCACTAATATATACAATCCCAACTAACTAGTAAATATATTATAAACTTTAAGTAAAAATATAGTTGGCATTCGCAGATGATAAATTTTGTAAATTTCAAATACCCTGTATTTAATTTTATAAACAAAAGCTTTGGATAAATTATGGGGCAAATAGAGCAGTATGGCAAAAAATATAAAAAAAGTAGAAAAAAAACTATAAAGATTTATCGAACGCTACTTTTTAAAAACACACACTCACCCTTGACCACTCCCGCATTATTCCATGTTCAAATTCGTTATATATTCGCGCGGAATGACACGGATATAGATACACAATGGTTTTATGAGGTTAAATCACGGAAATATTCAGCAAAGCGCGAGATATTATTTATAGCATACCTACATGCCGTATCTGCGTGACTTATAGCATTTCCACAAGGTTAGGTGAGCAGTGATACTTTACGTGAATTCCTGCTTGTGTGCGTGACACCGATGTGCTTGTGGCGTTCACGCCTGGATGGGTGACCACCAATGGCATTAACAGCTATGCGCTCAAGGCGCGTTTAGCTGGTGGTCTCGGCTATTACAGCCACTAAGCCATGTCGGAGGCGTTCGTGTGGCCTGAAATATCCTTCATCAGAGATATCTACTTGTTTATATAAAAGCACGACTGGTATTCAACTCAAATATTTTTTTTATTCGTGTAGGCCAAAAAAATACTTAAGAATAGTCAGAAGTTACCACTGGTTCAGAATTTTGGTTCACTCTTTTAAATAGTAGTTGTTATAGGTACATTCAAAATCAACTATATGTGAGCAGAAGCACCATAGCCACCATATAATAGATACTTAAGCATTGACTTGACTCGTTATTGTAAGTTAGGAGTCCAAATGGCTTTCTATAAACGTGTAGCCTTATAAGTAATTAGCAAGCCCTCACTCTAAGGAACATCAAAAAAGCTCCACTGTCAACAAATTCTTATCTTTAACGGAGATTGTTAACTCTCCATCGCGTAGTGAAACCCCAAGCTCAGCTATCTCCATCATGCGTTGGGCAACCTTGAGCTAACTTTCCTATAAATCTCCTGGAAAAGTAAAACAAGTCCCTTGTCTGAAGTATTATCCGAAGCTTAAGTATAAGTATTACTTAGCATATCCAATATATGAACTAGCACCTCGCGCTCCTAAAAGCCTTGTTTTAATAGATTCATAGAGTTCGTAAGCGTTTTTCAGTTGGTTTAACTTTTAATGGCGAAGGAACCACAGAGCTTCATTTATTATTCAAACTCTATTGAGTCTAGCTATTGTGGGGAAGTAGAGAACTTATCACACAAAGTTTGCCCCTACCAGGATTCGTACCCTGGACCCTCGGCACCGGGTCACTTCCAACTGCGCCAATCAGGCCGTTTTAATATATTATGTAAACATAAACAATGTTGTAAATCAACTAATACAAATAGTTTCGAAACATCGGTAATAGCGCAAATAAAC
This sequence comes from Pheosia gnoma, assembly GCA_905404115.1. Classification (NCBI taxonomy): domain Eukaryota; kingdom Metazoa; phylum Arthropoda; class Insecta; order Lepidoptera; family Notodontidae; genus Pheosia; species Pheosia gnoma. Next base: position 3,198,203 of record FR989916.1, read on the forward strand.
TTCACTCAGCATACTCAAAGCTGGTTTATGCAACATACCGATGTCTGAATTAGTACCAATTTATACTTGATTCTACTTCGTAAATAGTTTCAGTATCTCTTGTTGAAGTAAACATAGAATTGCTCCCCTTATATTATTAGATAGATAGATAGATAGATAACTCTTTATTGCACACCGATTTCATTAACATTGTATAGGGTATTGATACATATTAATTAAATATTGAAGCTTAACTAGAAGCTTATTCATTGCAAGTCCTAGATGGAAATGGAATACTGATGACCTATCTGCATAGCGTGTTTGACTTTGAAAAAAATTGTGAGAACTGGATTGTGCTCTTTCTCCGTCTCACACGTGCTGCGTTATGGCGGTGACAGAATAACGTGTGTAGCTCTGTCCTGTAGGGTAAGCCGTACGTCAAGTGCGAGATTATTGGTAAACTAACCGTATACCTTATAGTCTACCGTATTTAGACATTTTGTATGGAGAATCGAAAGTTTTGAATACCGTCCGCTAGAGGCGCTTTTCAATTGGCCATACAAAATGTCTAAATACGGTAGACTATAAAGTATACGGTTAGCTTGCACTTGACTTGCAGGAATGTCCAATGTAATCGTATCTTAATCGAAAAAACATGGTGTCAATGTCATACTTATTTATGAAATCCGTGGTGTGAGAGAGATCATTGCTGAAACGTCTCGTACAAAGAATCGTGCTGTTTTTGTTTATCTCAGATCGGTATCTTTAAACGTCTGTGTTATTATCAATATTAAAATGGTTTCATTATTAGGTAGTAATCGTAATATACACATTATGATATTATGTAATCAAAATAACGTATAAATTAGTACCGAGGCCCTGCCGGTACTCGCGGGTGTGCTCCCGGTCGACTTAGAGATTCAGAGACGCGCGGGAATGTACTATTCTACTCGAGAGGACATGACCACCGAATTCCTAAAACCGCGAGATCGCTATAGAATCACTAGATTATTTAAACCTCTATCTGTTGTTTACGAAGATCTTTTGAACGAGTGGCAATGCAGTTGGGATACAACAACTAAGGGCCGCCACCTCCACCAGTTCTTTCCTTGCGTTCGTGATCGTTTGGAGAAGACGTGGATGGAGGTGGACCAATGTGTGGCACAATTTTTAACAGGCCATGGTAACTTTAAGAGCAAATTATTCTATTTTAAATTAGTACCCTCGCCTCTGTGTCAATGTTCAACGCCGTATAACGAAAACGAGCAATCTGCACATCACATCCTCTGGGAGTGCAATCTCTGGCAAAACGAACGGAACATTATGCTTAATAGTTTGCAAATAACTTCTGGAGTTGTATACTACACAGACCTTGTGGAAACCAGGGATAACTTCCGTGCGTTCAAGCGTTTTTGCCATACCTACTACTGGAATCAAGTTTAATCAGCTCACAAGTTTAGGACCAATTAGTATTTAAACTCTCCGTGGTGCCTTACACCTGGAATTAGTCCAGCTGTAAGAGACTTACTTCTGTGGACATTTGTCTACCAGATCTTTTTGTCTCCCGCTTTGCAATGGAGGGAAGTGGATAGTTTTCTTCCAACTCCTCCTATTTATCATTCGATTAATTTCGTGCGGGTTCCAAGACAATTAACTTTATCCCGGGACTCGCCGAGGGTCAAACCTCGGTGTCTTCATTGGACACCACTGTAGATCCTGGCTTACAGGAGTAGCAGTGGTGGGAGTGTGTGGCGGGCCTAGTCCCAAATAAAAAAAAAAAAAAATCTAAATAACGGTTAACCGTTAAATAAAGATATTCGTTATTTTGATTAATTCACACATACAATCAGTCTGTCGATAAGATAGTTTCCTATCAGACTTCAATCTGTTTGTTTCGCTTTTGTTTGATGCGATAGCGCGGCCATTTTGTCAGTTTGCCACTTGAAATTATTATCGTCATAGATATGCAGACATATGTCTTTTTGTTCCCAATAAGGCGCCGGTCCATTGCTATATTTTAACTGCGTGGGTCCATTTGTCAGGTAGTTTTTAGCTGTATCAGCTAATTAATATCAACGTGAAATAACCATACCCACGTGTCTAGGTGATGCACTTTATCTATGTATCACCGTGACATGATATCACCAATACAGCAATAACGCGAGGGCGGCTACCGTATGCTTTCGATTAAGCTGATAGCGGTACAAGTATCACTTATCAATTAATCCTACTAACACCATGGTAATTCATAATTAATTCATAATTTAACGTTTGAAGTGCTGGGGACCAATGCTGATGATATGGCCCAAATACGGTGTTTGTCTGTATGAAAAATAAGCGTTAATTTGTGGCTATATATAACTATTAGTCTTCATTTTTCGCCAAAAATATAAATTATTTTCTTTAAAATAATAAAATAAAATAATGTTTGTTTTTGGTTCGGTCACGTGATCAAAAACGCGTTGGATTGTTGGTTCCTGTACATTGATCTCTTACGCATTTTTTCTATCTATCTATTTATCAGCCGATATACACGTCCACTGCTGGACATAGGCCTCCCCCAACGACTTCCACGCATTTTTTAAATAAATATTATTTAATTTTGTTTATAGCCTTATTTATTTGTGTCCCGCTGCTGGCTCACAATCCTTAATAAACTACTTTTTTTAAACGAGGATCTTCAAAAAAAATAATTAAACCTTTTCATGTCATATTTTTAGGCGCTATTTGGATCCAGCCTAATATAGAAAGACTTCTGAATTAATTGACGCTTGAAATGACCGTTCGATGAATCGGCAATTTACTGAAGCCAATGGCTTTTAGTCGCTTCAGACTACGAATATATTTTTATGCGGAGGCTTCAGAAAATAGCTAATATATAAATTGACAACCTAGTTGGCAGGCTATCAGAGTTTACTTCAGAAGCAATAGCTATACATAAGTAAGCCTGCGACACGCCATTTTCATATCATCATGTCACATCCATTATTTTATTTATAATGTGTATTTATTGAATGCGTTATTGCTATTAATTACTTGACATTGGCAAAATACCCGCTAAGTTGTGGGTGAGGCCATATTCATATCCATTTTATTTCATCGCATTTCATTTCGTAAAGAAAGAAGAAGAAGTAAGCCTGCTTGAGATGACACATAAAACTAGTGGCAAAATGGTAACACAATAGCTATTAGGTAAAGAAATACGCCTTAATTTTTACATATATAAAAAGCTTCATCTTAAAGTCATCAGCGGCATTATGAATGCGCTACTTGCTGCATAATAGCTGCATAATACTATTATACAGCGAGTTTTAATATTGGTTTGAAAGCAGTATAATGTGTACAATAAAAACAAGGTCAGATGTAAAAAGGAAACGCTTCCACACACATCGCAGGCGGAAACGGAATCATGCAATCGGTTACAGCATGATTGTTGTTGTATTGTTGGCACGTACCGTGTTTGAGTTGGCTTTGGGATGTTTCACAATGAAAACATATTTGTAGCACCAATCAAAATTAGTATGGACTTTTTGACGCTTGTGTTTCAAAGACGTGTAATGTATGTACACGGGCATTGCGCACGCGCATGGTGGTCAATGGCCAAAATCCCCCTCCATCATCCTTCATTGAGGGGGAGGTGTATGTATGGTATAATGGACATACTCGCCCCCTGTTACATTGGGACTATATAGCATTGAGCATTTGGAGATGGAATGCCCAGCACATCTGTTTACCCCTTTGGGAAATATAGGCGTGATGGTGTTTATCGAAAATATGTTCAACCTAAGCATATTATAGTTAGTTTTGAACAACCATAGTATAATGTATGTATTATTTTTTTTTTTTTAATGGGACTAGGCCCGCCACACACTCCCACCACTGCTACTCCTGTAAGCCAGGATCTACAGTGGTGTCCAATGAAGACACCGAGGTTTGACCCTCGGCGAGTCCCGGGATAAAGTTAATTGTCTTGGAACCCGCACGAAATTAATCGAAAGATAAATAGGAGGAGTTGGAAGAAAATTATCCACTTCCCTCCATTGCAAAGCGGGAGACAAAAAGATCTGGTAGACAAATGTCCACAGAAGTAAGACTCTTACAGCTGGACTAATTCCAGGTGTAAGGCACCACGGATAGTTTAAATACTAATTGGTCCTAAACTTGTGAGCTGATTAAACTTGATTCCAGTAGTAGGTATGGCAAAAACGCTTGAACGCACGGAAGTTATCCCTGGTTTCCACAAGGTCTGTGTAGTATACAACTCCAGAAGTTATTTGCAAACTATTAAGCATAATGTTCCGTTCGTTTTGCCAGAGATTGCACTCCCAGAGGATGTGATGTGCAGATTGCTCGTTTTCGTTATACGGCGTTGAACATTGACACAGAGGCGAGGGTACTAATTTAAAATAGAATAATTTGCTCTTAAAGTTACCATGGCCTGTTAAAAATTGTGCCACACAGTGGTCCACCTCCATCCACGTCTTCTCCATGTGTGTATTAAATGTATGTATTAAAGAAATCAAAATATACTAGCATGAAATCGTTTCAGAAAAATGTTGCATCTTTATGACAAAAAAGCTGTCCCGGCGAACTTCGTACCACCTCAGAATCAAATGTATGAGAAAATTAATTTATTGGTACTCTATGAAAAATTAAAACAAATCTATTCCACGGGAACCATACATTTTACTGAGACAAAAAGTAGCCTATGTGCTATTCCAGACTATAATCTATGTCTGTGCCAAATTTCATCCAGATCCGTTCAGCCGTTCTGGCGTGATTGAGTAACAAACACCCATCTATCCAAACTTTCACATTTATAGTGTTAGTGGGATTCTATTCAAGGACCTTAAGGTTACCTACAATTTATATGTACCAAAAATATACTAATAAAATCAAAAGGCCAACATAAACACGCAAATGCTGACTCAGATCAACATGAAAGGGTATGAAACAGGAAATATAAAATCATACGTAAAAGGGAGCCATCAAAAAAGTTGGTAGTGACAATAAATCCTGGAGAATGGCGAGTGTGCACTGCATACAATGAAACTCGAGATTATTTTGGACAAAACAAAAAAAAAGTTGGGAAAAACGATAAATTAGGAGAGAGAGAGAGAGAGAAAGTTTGAATAGAGATACTTGGAAAACAAACAGGAATGATTTAGATGTAGATGCAAGGGTGAACTACAAAAGATGCTCCTCTTACAACGGACAAATTGTACAAAAAGTAGACAAAATGTAACTACACTTTTTTATTAACCCAATGCACGATTTGATTAAAACTTAGGTTCGTCCTTGAGTTACTAGTAGAGAAAATTTTAGTAAATAAAATAGAATCCAAGTCTAAATTACTGAAGGAATATATTTATTGAAAAATTTGACCTTACTAACCCAATAGTCTTTGATATTTACCTCTTGGCAGAAAATGTGTTTCTTTTCCTGAATTATGTATAATATTGCGTAACTATAAACATGCAAGGTGCAAGGTGCAGAAAATTATCGAATAAAACGGTATACAGCTTAACTAAGAGAGGATCTACAACAATCAAGAAAATTTACTCAACACTCCTTCTATTTTGTTGTCTATTGCCACCGTAAAAAACAAGAATATATTTTTTAAATTTATATCCAAGTATTTTTTTCCATCGAGACATTATACTTATCTAACCAAAATTCTCACCGAGCCTACATTCCATTATTAAATAATACGAAGAATATTAAATTAAATTTCATCCTTGACCTGTACTCATCCATGCTTCCTTGCCCGGGTGTAAGAGCAATTTCAAGTTTTTATCGGCTCTCCCGTTGCTTAGAATGTTTGCTATACAATTTCATATCTTATCCACCTCTCCTTATGTTATAAAGTACCTAGCTGTCATGTGCTTTACCGAATTTATCGACCCCTTGAGAAAGGATCTTACTAAATAGTGTGTCTTACTTGTCATTGTATTTTGTGTTGCCAAAAGAATTTTGTAAAATCTTCTTTTTTGTCGTATTGCTCTTGTGAGAACAGTCGTGGTCTTCTTGTGGAGTTGTCAGGGACATATATCAGTTGCCCAACGATGTCTCGCCATTTGTCCTTATTAGTGGTTTTTCTGATGCATTCGATTCGAATCCTGGTAGGATTCGAACCCGGGACAAACTTTGTGTGATTAACCCGAATGTTTGTATCCGAGTAATAGATGTTTATTATCTATATAAGTATTATATACTGAGTTCGCCCTCAGTCTATTGTACGGTACCCATAATACAAGCGTTGCTTAGTGTGGAACCGTGTAGTTGGTGTCTTCGTCTGGCGATATTTATTTAATTAATATGGTATAAAATTTACTGACTATTTATAATAATTAGTTGAATACACTGCACCGAATCCTGACTTTTAGAAATATCAAGAACATTAAGTTTTATTTTTCCCACTGAGTCACCAAAACTATTTTCAGTATCAAACCAAAACCGTTGCTTCGCTGTACCTAAGGCCACATTTCTACGTCGTGTTTAGTATCTATGCCTTGTGACGTCATTGACTATGGCAGCAAAGCTATTTACATTAACGCCACTTCAGCAAATAATTTATTGAACGCTAAAGTGTTTGCGGACAGCTCAGTTGAATCACCGATTCGTGAGCTGATGTGAACTTAATGAATGAGAGCAATACATTATGCGAACATAGCTAAGCAATGGTGGGTCCCTTGTAAGGAGTACATTATCGTAAGCAAGAACTACTGATGTAATCGTGACGTCATCAAGAAAGCATGCTGTCACTGTTATACTTATGTATAAAATCCATAGGGTGAATAGACGACGTAGAATGTTGCACTAGAGCCAAGTGCGAGTTTTTCATGAACCTATCGAACACTTCATTTAAAAACATTCAAGGGCAGTAGGTCAAGTGCGAGGTTATTGGTAAGCTAATAGTAAACTTTATAGTCTACCGTATTTAGACATTTAGCGCCTCTAGCGGACGGTATTTAAAACTTTCAATTCTCTATACAAATACCTACCATAGATATAGGGTACCTACGATTAATGAGTCATTTTCTCTTAAAACATTTTTCCAATGTGTTTGAATAGGTGGCGCTTAATTATCAGCTAACTCTTATTACCTGGAAATCGACAACAACCTAGGAAGAACAAGAATTATTCAGAAAATTAAATTATGTCAAGCAATAAATAAAAACCCACCACGTATTACGCATATTAAAACGTTAGACATTAACTAATTCGTTTTTTTTATCATTTAATGATAAGAGGCGCCATAAACATGCTTTATCATTAATTAAATAATAAAAAAATATAACGCCATTGTATTATGTAAACGTAATAGTTTTAGGTGCGAAATATTCAAATATAAGTACTGTTAAATTGAATAACAAATAAGTACGGAAATTACTTGTTCTATTCAACCCGACAAAAACATAGTATCCTTTGGCGACCCACCAACTGTCAGACGGCCCTCCCTTCATCTCAGGTTTGCGCCGCTAGAGATGGCATTCTCCATGGGCGGGTCGATGATCACTGATAACACTACTTACCTTCTTCTATCTATCAGCAGAAAGACGTCCACTGCTAGACATAGGCCTCCCCCAATGATTTCCACACATCACGATCCTCCGCCACTCACATCCACAGGCTTCCTGTTACGCGTGTGATATTACCTACTTGGCTTTTATTATAAACTTACCTACATCTATCTGAGTACTCTATGTAATATTCTAAAAGGCAAAATAAATCAATCTGTAATTTTCATCGATATCCTTCGCTGTATTTATTTTACAGAAAAGGCTATCTGTAAAATCCAAACTGGACGTATATTAAGTATACACAAACCTAACTTTTAATTATACAAACCATTTGAACGACATCGTAATTAATAGTTCACACTTACATGAAATAGTTAAACAGTTAAGGGTCAAAGGGCGCACAAATATTAATTAACCTAATTTTAATTTAGATCTACGGTGTTTGAAATTGGCTATACTAAGTTACCCCTGTATATTATGCCAGTTTAAAATGGCCAAAACTTTTTTATTGTTACTTTCATCCATTAGTCGAAAGACGTCCACAGCTGCACCTTTTCCTTCTGGCCATTTTGATCTGACTATTATTAGTCACTCACTCACTCACTCACTCACATACATGATAAATTGGAGATTCCGAGGGTTCCGTCGATCGTGTTCCGATCCAAAAAAATATTTAACCGGCTCTTTGTAAGTAAATAAGGCTATAGAAACTAAGATTCTCTATCAAGAAGATGCATACAAATGGGTTTACGTATACAAAGACGAAAAATTATGACATATTTATTATATTGGTTGCTTGTTTGATTTAGAAGTGGTGCGTCTGAGCACAAAGCTGACCTTTTCAGTCCTGCATCAAGGTATTTCTATCTAGATCAAAGATCCCAGACAACTAACGTCTGCGACAGACAGGCAGATAATCATTCTGTTGTGTTGATGATTTACCCACGGAAAATAATAAAAAACATAATCTCGCTTTGTTAATTGAAATGTCAAATCCAAAAAGTTTCGAAGAGAAACAGAGAATATGAAAATTTTGGTCCCATTATGTTTTCAAACAGAAATTCTTTGCTAAAAGAATCGTATTCAGTTCACACTGATGGTTTTGCTTTGAAGTCGCATTAGTATTTTTTTTAATTTCGTTATATTTTTTCTTTTATGTGGTATCCTTGTAAAGTAAGTGGATTATTATTAATATTGTTATGACCTAAATATCACTACCGTATACCGTCATTGTTTATGGCATCAATGTATGATTTACATACCGTAAAAATACCTTTTTGTAAAAATCTATACCAAACAGATTTAGGAGAAATTGACGGACTTTTTGCCGGGAAGTTAAACCGTGAAGTTGTCAATTGTGGTTTATTTTTCAAAAAATGTGTTTCTGTTATATAATATCTAATATTAGCGGGATATTAACCATTGTGTGTGCATAAACGTGCAAGAGTGAATGAAATTAAATTAAAACTTATATAATATATTAAGTGTATTCTTCCAAGATGTCCAGTATATTTTCAGTGAAGCATCCACAGCTATACTGATAGGGGTAGGCGAATCATTTCATCATCATTATACTTAAAAAATATTGCATTCGACACTGGCAAAAACGGCACTATTTTGTAGCCAATTCACAACCTAACAAAAAAAGAAAAAGAACAAGATGTATGCAACGTGACCTGCCCCAATTGTTGATGAGGTAACCAGAGACCATGCCAAAGTTCAAGTCAGCCAAATATGGTCTATTAAACCATCGTTTTTATTCATTACCCAGTGCCCAGGGTCGCGCAAAAGTCCCAATTGCCCCGAATTGGATGTAATCACTTGTAAATATGTATGGATATAGATATCGTTGATAAACCCAAATTATGATTTAGGGCAATTTCATAGAAAACAAAATATATTCTCCTCTCCGAAGAGACCTTTAGAATCCTGTTAAATGTACTCCTTTTTTCAAAGTCCCCTAAACCGATCCATCGCTATTTAAACCTTCGGACTTGAACACTTCTCGTAAAAACTTACTGCATAAAAAACTAGCTTGGTCATGCTGATCCATCAATCAACATCTTGTGACACGAACGGCCAGTCCAGGCCGATGAGTTTGACCTGGATATTACAGCATTATATGCTTGTAATATATACAGTAGACTTTAGTGTTATTAGGTTGCCTCTACAAACGCCTCAACGTGATACCTAATCTGTATGGTTGATTTGAAAAGTCCCTATAAATTGTCATGTCAAGAGGCAAGTTGGCTATAGTCATTGTCGTGGCAATGGGTAGAGACCCTACTATGTACTGGTCAAAAATATAAAAGATCTTTTTAAAAAAGAGCAACCATGGAGTTTCTTGCCCGTTCTTCTCCATAAGAACGGCATTCCGAATGAGTGGTAAAGTTGTAGCTTAGCATTATGTAACTTTTTTGACGTTCATAAGTACTGTAAAAAATATTCTAATTCTGATACAAATCGGATAGAACTTTAAAAGCGAAATATTATTTATTCCCTATAAATTCAACCTCAAAGTGTTTCGACATGGAATATGGCAAGTTCTTGTTTCTAAACTAAATTCATTATGCTAATTATTGAGTGAGTCGAGGTCAATGACTGCAACAGACTTTTGTCTCTATAAAGTCAAAACAAGGCAAGGACAAAAACTTCATCATAAAATAAAATATTGACCAAGAACCTCCAGCAGAGGGGGCGTGAGTTGAAATTTGTCCATACATTCGACCATAAACATGGAGTAGCTCTGACGTTTTCTTTGTATGAATATTCTTCTTCTTCTTTCTTTACGAAATGAGATGCGATGAAATAAAATGGATATGAATATGGCCTCACCCACAACTTAGCGGGTATTTTGCCAATGTCAAGTAATTAATAGCAATAACACATTCAATAAATACACATTATAAATAAAATAATGGATGTGAAATGATGATCAAAATTATTTATTAGGTTCTTGTATGAATTACCAAGCACTCGTCAATCTTATTTGAAGGCTTTAGAAGCTCTAGTGTCACATCTATTCACTTCGTTTAACTTTATGACTTGATTGTTGGAATCCACTGACTCTGCAAAATCATGGAAAAAAACTTTGTCGTCCATCGTCTGTCGCAATTTTTTTATGAATTTGTTTTATAGTTCCTACCTCGTATAAGTTACGAGGGAACCCTTTATTGGTCGTCCCACTTTGCGCACTCTAGCGGACTAAATGCTGCTGTAAAATGATTTATGTTTCTACAACGACCTCCACATAAAAGGTGTATTTTGAGAACTAATTTGGACATTGTTAATCGTGTCCTGATGAGGGCTTGGTTAGGAAATGTCTGAGGTGAGGAGGTGTAACAAAAGCACATAAAACGCATTTTGACGATCCGGATGGTACAGTTGGCAATGACCCTGATTTCTATGCCGAGGATTCTGCGTTCGAATTCCGGTAGGGGAAGACTTTGTTTGATGATCACGAACCCGATGATGATGAGAACCTTAGTCAGAACCTTAGTCATTAGTACTGAGTACATAAGTGAGTTCATCTTAAGTTCATTGTATAACGACCATAAAACAAGCGTTGCTTTACTTGGGACCGTACAGTTGGAGTGTTCGCCTAGCGAAAAATTACACAACAAAAAATTAACAGACCAGACAAATTTAACGTCTCTAAACCTCGCAATGACGCCCGCACACGCACGCTTCTATAAACTGCTAGTTAACTTTTACTCCAATAATGCCAAAAAAAATGATAATATTATACGCCATACCCATAGTCTATTTATTAAAAACAAATTGCTAACGTATATTGGTTGTCTGTGGTCTATATAACTTTAAAAATAATCCTATATTATCTTAAAGCAGCTGTCTGGCTTTTCCCACCCTTAATAATAAAAGTACTTCCCTTAATAAAGTCCAGCGCATTAATTATTTTCTTTATCGATCCTTGACGCAATAGCAGCGTTTATTAACATCGAAGGCCCATCGTTTGAGGCCAGTGCAAATAAGACCAAACGTTTCATATCGAACGAATATTGAATACATATTTAATAGGCATCCTCTTCTATATATATATCTGCTAAGGGCCTAATCTTGTATTATTTATTGAGGAAGACAAGTACATAAGTAGATATATATTATCAGTTTTTCCTAAAAAATCGGTTACATTGAAATAAAACTAATTTTATCGCGTTTATTTTATGTTATACGAAACCTCGGGAATGTAAAAACAATAAATTGAACGCGATAAATCCATAAAATAAGTTTTATTTCAATGTGTAGTATTCGCGTTAATAAGGGAAATCAAATTGGCCAATGTTTTTACACTTTTTGTAAATATTAAGTAGGTAAGCTTTTCTATTCTCTTTTTAATTTATATTTGTTTTGTATAAAAAAAAATACCGAAACCAACTATACAAAACATACCTAAATTTAAAACATAAAGGATCAAATTGGTTACACTCTAGATTCAAAGATCTTGACACAAAAATCTATATGTCAACAAGCAATCACATTTTTTTAATTGGATCCCTAACGATATAATTATTTTTAATAATAACCTACTGACGATTAAACAATATTCTAATGAATATAATAAACAGAGGTTTCATGTAAGTGACCAACGGACATAGTGAAGAGATAGAGGCATCAGTCGTCACCGGCATATGTCTGCGCGTGTCAGACAGAGAAAGAAGTGTGCAATACTGTCACCTTCTACTGCTTTTACCGAACTTAAATATGTAATATCTTAAATATGAAATACTTTCAAAGATATTATATTAGTATAAGTAGTAGTAATATTATAATAGTATAAAATTATGTAACGATTTAGTTCACAATATGTCATAAAAATATTAGTACCTATAATGATTGTTACGTAATATATTTAGAAAATTAAATGATGAATAAACTTTTTAACACCTAAAATATATCTTTGTTATACTGTTAATGTCATAGCGTTTTACTTTCAACACGCTGAGATCTAAAATTAGTAGCAAACCGGCTTTTCATGAAATTTCAATATTGTTTCTCACTAGCAACTAGTTTTTAAAGCAAGGTAATTTTTTGTTTCGAACAAATTTTAAGGCGGCTTTGTGGCGGGAAATTGAAGAGTGAAGTTTTCAATCTTGTATTATTTAAAAAAAATATAATTTTGAATTATAATTTACTAGCTGTCCCGGCAAATTTCGTACCGCCAAAGATAGATTGATACAAAATTTACTTTGTGTGTTTATAACGTGCCCAAGTGTAGGAAATTTTTCAAATGAAATAGTGACATGTTAATGTTTAAGTTCTCTCAAGATTGTCGGTCGTTTTTTAGACTTCATTTAATCATCTTCATCGATATCATCATCATCAGTGGGGATAGGGGAGGCTCGTAAAGGCTAGTAGTACCCAGTGCTATAAAATAGATTAAAACAAAAGTGATTCGTGTTCAACTTTTATAAAATAATATTCCTGTAATAAAAAGACTCAACAATTCGGGCGCAAGATTAGATTTCCGTAAGAAACCAACTTTTAAAACTTTTTTTGTTTTTATTTGGTTTCAATGTCGTTTTTAGATGTTTGGGGTGGATACCCAGTCATTGCACCTACGTGCAAACATTAGTTTATATAATGATATAATTAATGATTAGTGATTTATTATTAATAAGCATATTTTTGCTACGACTTTTTTATACTTTTATATTAATTACTTAGAAAATTTTGTGTAACATGATTAACATGTTTCAATCACCAATGATATATCCCCAAATTTATACTTTTATCAATCACCATAGCGTGTTACAGAAAAAAAACAAATTACTTATTTGACATTGGACTAAAGTTACGAGTATCTATAAAATTAGGGGGAAATTTATTAAAGGTTTATAAATAACAATAATGCGCATTTGTCCTAGAAATACTTTACCCGCGATTAAAACCCGTCGGAACGCGTCCTTTTCTGTACCCCTGTGCATTTTTTCGGGATAAAAATTTGCCTATGTCATTTTCTGACCCCTAAACTACCACTACCTATGCAAAAAAATTATGTCGATCCTTTGCTCTATGTAAAATTAAAACAAATCTATCACACGGGAACCATACATTTTACCGGGATAAAATTTAATCCAGATCCGTTCAGCTGTTCTGGCCATCCATCCAAACTTTCACATTTATAATATTAGTGGGATTATAAGTGGATGCAATACTTCATAAATGCGACTGATAAAGTTATGTGAACATGTAACTGGCAACCCTTTCTTCGTCTAAGCTTTGACGTATATTAGGGTGCTTGGGCTTAAAACTTGTGTGTAATGTGTCCCTACATGAGGGAGTGACGTCATCCCCGAGTTTAATAAATGTAACGCCCCGTGAGGCGCAGGTGTTTGAAGCGACGTAAGCTTTCAAAGTGCGTCCAAGATTATTCACATTTTGACGTCATATTTACCTATTAAACTTCATCTAATTAACAGGTGTATTGTCTGTCCAGTAAATTAATATCAGTACACCGATAGAAAAATAATTGAGTAATTAAATCTTGTTAATTGAAAATTATTAATGTTACATTACATAATGTTTCCACGTTTAAGCCAAGCTGGTAGAACGCTTGCCTCGGTAACGAGGATCGCAGGTTCAAACCCCGGGTCACACCTCTGGGATTTCTGGATTTCATGCGCGAATCTCATTTTCAACCACGCTTATCACTTGCTGAACGGTGAAGGAAAACATCGCGAGGAAACCTGCATGTCTGAGAGAACCCCTCGAAAGATGTGTGAAGTCCGCCAACCCGCACTGGGCCAGCGTGGTGGACTATGGCCTAGTCCTCCTTGCATTGAGGGGAGGCCCGTGCCCAGCAGTGGGACATTAAAAAGGGCTGGTATTATTATATTTTTACATAACTTTCCTATTTTCGCGCTGTGTCCATAATACTCCACGATTAAATATTAGGCGCTCCTTTTGATCATCGGTTTAATCAAACACTGATGAATCTGTTATGAGATCTTTATTTGATTTAATTAACTTGAAGAATATGAATGTAGCAGTATATTTTATATAAAGCTACTTCTGCATACGTTATGAAAAAGCAATGAAGATTTAATAATTCTTATTACCAGTGTTCACGATAGATGTCGCTAATCTAAAATTAGCGCGCGGTGTTAAGATGGTGGAGTATTTGATCTAGTCTCTAAAGAACGTTTTGATATTAAGAAATAGTGTTATATTATATAGTAAGCCTAGAGGTAGGACACTTTGGGACATATACCGGCGTCGTTTAAAGATCAACAATCTCACAATTTTAAGTAGCTTTTCGTATCGTAGCCCCTTTTCAATTAATTACTTATTCCAATCCAACAATCTGAATGCAACTAAGCGGGCTAAACTATAGAGCTGAAATTTGGGCCTCTGCAGTATTGTTTTACCTAAAGGTGGGTATACACTGTGATACTCGTCTATTAGACCCACAGTGTATATACTGCCACAGGCAAACTGCTACGACACGAGTTGCAGATTTCGTACCATCTCGTTTCTGTGACGCTTAGTGTCGAATGTCGTTATCAGCTTTAGAAGCAAAAAGTCTAAGTTGCATAATTTCTACTTAATTTACAATAGCCCTGTGATATTTCATACATGCGGAACTTATGTGTCCGATATCTAGCCAGCTTAATAATTATTATTAAGAACCCACATTAACTATAATGCACCCAAAAAAAAATGTGATTTAAATATTTTTGACGCGGGAATATTGCATTTCCGTATTGTATTTTCTCGCTCTATAGCAAAATCAACAAAGAGTATCATCATAAAGATAACTAGAAAAAAGCTATTTATTACCCGTTTTATAAGCCTTTTGTAAGCCACTTTGCACTCGGATAAGTTTTGTTTAAATTTCACGCTCTCTGCCCAATTCATAAAGCTTCTTGTGTGATGTTACATGCGCATAAAATATGCATGAAACAGTATCCCAGGAGTTAGCCAAACACCCGATCTCAGTGTTACGTGATACGAATGATTGATCGTCAAATTATACAGTAGCGTAGGCGACGAAAAACGGAGGGAAGAGGTTACAAGGAATTACTAATATTATAATGTTCTTTGAGTTGATGCTGGCAGCCCTGAGTTTTTATAAAAAAGAAAACACGGCAAGTCTGGTCAGTTATCGGTGTGACAGACGGCGAAATAAATAGGCACGTTAGAGAACGTCCGAATTCTAACATGCGTTTTTAATACAACTAAATTATATTACTAGTATAAGAATGAACGCAGCATTTATATTACTTACCTAGCATTTATTAATATACGGCATATGTATTTTTTTAAATTAAGTTTTAGCGCATGTAGCATTTAAATGTAACGCATTTTCGATTCAAGCACTTGAATATGACGTGACGTGTCATATGAGAATACTGCCTATAGCATATTTTTTTATTTACAGTGACAGCTACATAATACTGCATTCTGGGGGCGTATCACTAACTCTTATATCCTTGAAATTCTCTTCTCGGCCTAAAACTAGTCGTCTGTATCATGTTAACGACATAGCTTCTGCTTGATAGTAATGGAGCTAGGTAGCTAGGTAACGGAGCTAGTTTTTTTTTTAAATTAGGGTAAGCATGTATTATTTGAGACATAATATATAGTTATATATACTGTCTGGAAATATGAGTGCGTAGTACGCCCCCAGATGTTTGAAATGGATTGCCTGGTGTACAATGTGTCACAAATGGCTTAACTCTTTGCATTAACTACTTACAGGTCTCCATAAATATTGACATAATTAACTTGTAATAATTTGAATCAAATTTTATCATTGAAAAGAAACTTATTTTACAGATTTTATCGCGTTTATTTTATGTTATAAGTTCCCGTCGTTTCGGCTACTTTACAGGAACCATGGTCACCGGAGGACTGAAGTTTTAGACGTCCTAGTGTCATAGTTAGCACTGGGGTACCCTCTTATTTAGTTGTTGCTTGCGGTTCAATCTACGCAGGAAGTGCTCACAGTGTCTTGCAATGGACTTAGGATCCATTAATGAATATAATTCAATCCAAAACCATGCGCACCATTCCTAGACCCCAAGACATGATGATTTCTTATATAATCAGTACAAATTTTACCACTTCATAATAAAAAACACAATATGTTAAAGTGCCTATTTAAATTTATAAGTACATAAATAGTAATTATAAATTAATTGTCATACTTTTTAAAGCATTATACCATCCCCAAATGTGTCGTGTAACTGTCCTTGTCCGTCAAGTTAGGTAAACGCAGAAGCTACGTGCGCAGAATGAGCGATCGTAAAATTATACTTACACATTTTGAAGGGCAAACCCAGGATTATATGAGGTTTATTTCGGGTTTTATGACGTCACTCAACAGTATTTATGTCGTAAAATTTCCAACGCCTACATTCTTGTGTACGTATTGTTTTTTGGTTTTTCTGAAACCAAACAGAAGATGGGTACATATTTTTTATCTGTATTGCTACCCAAATTTTTTGCTTCACTATTATTCCTCCTCAAATGTATGGTAATCATGGATGTGTTTGGATGGTTAATACACAATAATCACTGTGCACGGAGAAATATTGTACGATCGAATGTAATTTTCCTTCGACTAATATACTTGTACGTATTAATTGTACTGCCTTTCCAATTCCCACGTATAATCTGCGATTAATCACAGTGACTTGCATGTTTTGATAAATTATCCGTCGGTAAACATTGCTCTTGGGATTAATTTAATCAATTACTCCTTCACCGGTCCGGATCTCGTGTAAAGCCAGTTCTCATAGTTGTGACGACAAATTGTCCTTACTGTAAATAGGTCACATAAATAAGGGCTCCAAAAAAACTATCGTATACGATAATTTTACCGTGCATTATCACGAGCGGTGGAATTTCTATATTTAAAAAAAAACATCGATTTTAAAATATGCCCGGCTATTTTATAATGATCCTAGTACTTTTACGCGCTGTTTTAACATTACACATATTTTTTTAGCTTACGTCGAATCTGTTTTTGTTGGAATAGCGAGTAGCGGCGAGTGACAGACAGTATATATAACATATGTACACTGTAATGACTCAAAGACCACGACTTGCCACTTTCAAACTACCGAAATAGATATTTTAAAAAAATACCTAAATCTTTTATTGCTCATAGCAACATTCTTAATCCTGTTTTGTAGTTGGAATCTCTTTACATAGGTACCTACTTTCAGAAAATTCTAAGCACCGCTCGTTCTTGATAGTGAAATCTATAAACTGATCTAAAACCTATTTTATGTGTATCGTAGTCGAAGTATGTTGGTTAAATTAACTTAACTACTGATTTCTTATATTTACGCGAATACTACACATTGAAATAAAACTAATTTAAAGGATTTTATCAACCAAACACCTCCGTCCTCCCGTGACCATGGTTGCTGTAAAGCAGCCGAAACGTCGGGAGCGTAATAAAATAAACGCGATAAAATCCGTTCAATTAGTTTCATTTCAATGTGAAGTATTATATTACATACCACTATAGTAATGCTGTCAGTACAGACCCCATGAGCCACAATTCATAATCCTCTTCCTAATCCGGTAGGTTTATACTTATATAACATACCCACCAAAACATAAACGAAAACCCACACCATTCTCAGTAACAAATAAAAACAATACCACTTCGTAACCCGACTAAATATCAGGACGATATCAACATATGAGAAACCATTTCTTTCAGCCAATGACCTCTTTATCTGAGGTCAACCTCGGACCTCTTACTCTTCAAGGGTCTATGATAATGGCACAACGTAACTGTGCGAAATGAATATAACTTTCTAAACGGGTTGTTTGGGTAGCGCTTTTGTTTGGATATTTTTTGTGGATTCAGGAGGAAATTTCTTTTGTTGCGCGATTCAATCTTAAAGTATTTTGAAATAAAACTAATTTTCCGGATTTTATCGCGTTTATTTTATGTGTTTACGTTCCCGTCGTTTCTTGTATCGTCGTCGTCGTCTCGTCGTCGGCTGCTTTACAGCAACCATGGTCACGGGAGGACTGAGGTGGTTGACGTCCTAGTGTCATAGTTTGAACCGGGGTACCCTGATATTTAGTTGTTGCTTGCGGTCCGATCTACGCATAAAGTGCTCACAGTGTCTTGAGGTCTTGCAATGGTGCAAACAAAATCCGGAAAATTAGTTTTATTTCATTCGTATTCGCGTAAATATAGGAAATCAAAATATAAAGTATTTTGTTTTTATTCACTTATGCAGACTTCAGTTCTATACTTACGTTAATAAATCGATTATACAGCTGGTCCGAATAATGTTTTTTTTCATTACAGGTTATGAAAACTGATGAAATTCAGAAACAACGGGTAAGAAAATTTTATAGAGTATCCTATTTCAAGTAGGATTACTTAACACAGATACGAATTAAATAGACGTGGGAGATGAGAGCTCAGTGGCGGCTCGAATCGCAAAGTTGGTGGTGAACCTGAATTTCGTAGCAAGGGTACCGGTTCGTTCCCCGATTGAGGCAAACTTTGTGTGATGAGCACGAATAAACATTCGTGCTCATCACACAAAGTTTGCCTTAATATGACTACACGTACTCGAGTCATGGACGATTAATATCCATATAAGTTATATACCAATATCGCTCCCAGTCCATTGTACGGTGCACTGAGAAAAAAATTTGGTCCCGGTTACCTAATATTTAACCTAATATTGCGTATTTGTCGGACAACGTAGTGCATTAGGTAACAACAACCAAGTGCACTAGTTATTACATAAACTTATGTTGTACCGACGCATTAGGTTATTTTAAACTATTTCTAGTAAGGTAACTATCACCTAATAGTAGGTTAAAGTTACGTAGTGACTAGGTTGTCCGACAAAAACCTAATATTAGGTTCGATACTATAACCTAATAATCTTATTATCTAAAATTGGGTCATAACTAGTTAAGTATAACGATGCCAAATTTTAACACTCGAGTTTGTAACTATATTATACATACCGTTTAGTTTTAGAAGGCTTGTGCCTGTGAGTCACAACAAATGATTTTATAAGTAAAAGGGGCAAATGGGTTACCTGCACAAGATTGAACTTCCCAAATGACACACATAAATAAAGTATTTTTTTTTATCACAATATATTAGATGCAACATGGAAGTCGGAGCGAAAAAGAGACAAGTTTATGTTGCGATGCATTGTCCCGCATGGTAACTACTAGAAACGTACCTCTTCCGTTGACGACGACGTAATACTGAGTTCAGGTGGGCTAAATAGGTCAGTTTTGATGATCCACTCGCTATCTAAACATTTTTACTTATAAAATCATTTGTTGTGACAGACAGACACCGCAAATGAAATTGTTTTTCCAAATATAGTACGTAACACTAAATATGGAAAGATAAAATGAACATTATTAACTGACATCAAAAAGGAGGTGGTTCTCAATTCGGTTGTATTTTTTTAATACGTAAATATATTTCGTATATATTGTACCGATGAGTACGTTTTACTTAACTTGTGCTTAACTATAATTAGGTTTTATATCTGAAAACCTTATAACAAATATTATATTATAAGTTATAATATTTATTAATAAAATTTATCGATTGAAATAATATTATAAAAATTTTATTACCTACCTATGTTAATAAAACTGGGTAAGTAGGTAGGTTATTAAAACCAAATAACTACGTTTCTTTAAAGCCATTAGTTGGTTATGAAGACGCAATGTCATGTTAAAACAATTTATTGGTTATTGCAACCTTTTATTAGGTTATAGGAACCGAATGTACAATTTTAATTCCAAATAATTATTTAGGTTAAGTACAATTTAGTCGAAGCAACCTATTATTAGGTGTTTTTAAGCTATATGTAATCATATTAGGTAGTATTCACTGATAGTGATAGGTAAAATTAAATGTGTATATTAGGTGACGGCCCGTTAACGTAACAGTTAGGTAAAAAAAAAAGGTTTCTTTAACGTAAAATAGGTTAAAATTACGTAATATAGTACGCTACCAAACACTGTAGGTTGTATTTACCCAATCGAAGGTAAAACTATTTACCTACACTAGGTTCAGAAAACCTAAATTAGGTGGTATTCAACTATTTTTTGCATTACCTACATTATTAGGTTTGCATTTACCTATCTTTTTTCTCAGTGTGCCCATAATGCAATCGTTGCTTAGTTTGGGACCGTATAGTTGGAATTTGTCGGGTAATATTTATTATGAAATGTGTATAAATTATATCTGTAAGCGAATGTTGATTGACACCCGAGTAATCCTTCCTTTCAAGCAATCTCGGAACAATAGCTCAAAGACACACAAAACCATTTAATTAATGCACACCAGCTTCATCAATTTGTAACCCAAGCTAAGCCGTGCGCTCAATTAAGATCTTATACATGCCCAATCACTATACCACAGACAGTGGCAATGTACATGCTGATAGGGTTGCCAATATTTTGACGACCTTAGTAGCGCAGTTGGTACTGACCCTGCTTTCCGTGTAGAGAGTCTCGCGTTTAAAATCGTGGTACAACAACAACTGGGGCAAACTTTGTGTGATGAGCACAAATGTTTGTACCCGAGTTATGGAGGTTTAATATCTATATAAGTATTATAAACTGAGTTCGCTCCCAGTCCATTGTATGGTACCTATAATACAAGCGTTGCTTAGTTTGGGACCGTATTGTTGGTGTGTTCGTCTGGCGATATTCTATATTATTATTATGATAACATAACGTTGGCCAAAGTCACAAGTTTCAAATGCCTGGTTTTAAGCTGTGCACGATACAGAATGGATGTCACGGATTTGCTTTAGTCAAAATAAAAGAAAATCAGACCGTACAATAATAATCACAATGTCGCCAGAGGAACATACCAACTATGCGGCCCCACACTTATGGGTACCGTACAATGGAGTGGGGGCGAACTCAGTATATAATACTTATATAGATATTAAACGCCTATGACTCTGATACAAACATTCATGCCCATCACACTAAGTTTTCCCCTAACAGGATTCGAATTCGGCACCCTCAGCGCAGAAGGCAGGGTCACTACCAACCGAGCTGATCAGGTCGGATGGAGCTATTGAGGATGGACTTCTATTTCCAATAATTTAAAGTCCGTTATTAAATACATAAAAACGACGGCGAGGTCAGCTATGCCCACTTCATTTTATTCTTTCAAAAAGTTTTCTTCTTAATTAAACTACTGGTCGAAATATTCCCTAAACCGTTATTGACAGCCCTACACAATATCCGATCATCAAGTGTCGCCACCTATCGGCCGGTGTCCAATCAAGACACAATACCTTTAACATGTCTACCGTCAACTAATGAATACCAGGTTAGGTTAGTTTAGCCACTACAGTATCAGTTAACTAAAACAAAACAAGAGGTTCGATGTTCCAGTTTACGCAATAGTAATTAAGACAATGATTTATTAGGTTCTAGACTTTGCGGGACAGCTTGCTGGGAATAAAGAGCTAGATACTTACCCTCAAATTTATAGAAAGTTAAAATCTATACATATAAATAAAATTGGAGTGTCTGTTTGTAATATTAAAATAACCGCTTTTTACTAAATGCATTTGGATGTATACACGGTACCTATACCGAAACAACATTTTTTAAAAATTTTGTCTGTCTGTCTGTCCGTCTGTCTGTCTGTCTGTCTGTCTGTCTGTCTGTCTGTCTGTCTGTTTGTTCCGGGTAATCTCTGAAATGGCTGGACCGATTTTGACGGGACTTTCACTGGCAGATAGCTGATGTAACAAGGAGTAACTTAGGCTACTTTTAATTAGAAAAAAAAATAGGGTCTCACGAAAAAAATTAAAACCAATGTTGCAGCGCAGCGCCTGATTAAGTTTGATAGCAATAACCTGCAATGCGTCCCGCGGGCTCAGAATTGGCGAGCAGGCTGTTGTCAACGGTTGTCTTTGTTAAATACCACGCGGACGAAGTCGCGGGCAACAGCTAGTGGATAATAAAGGCATTATAACGCATTTTTTCCTCTGAAAAGTTCGGTGCTTCGTCGCTCATTCGTAGCCCAGCCGTCCTGAGGATGCCTCGTTTAGCGGCGAAACACGTGTCGAATACTTTTTAAATTCGCTTCGATTCATTGAGAATTGCATATTATTTGGGGTCCCGACACTCGTGACGGATAGTTTCCCGACTAACATCTTAGAGGACTTCGGCGTTGCTGGCTTCTTTAATTATCGATCGACTTGTTTTCGTGAAATATAAGAAATCAATTTTGTTCGAATGTTTTATTTTGGCACTAGCTGTGCACGCCACAATCAGGATATTAATTTCACATCTAACGTACAACATAATACGTTAATGAAATGTTCGCAGGGGAAATGGGATTGGCAAAAACCGCAGCAACTAATTTGTTACGCACCGCGCTCGACCTTTGTGTGCCAAATATTGGTTCGAGATTTGATAACG
This sequence comes from Pheosia gnoma, assembly GCA_905404115.1. NCBI lineage: Eukaryota > Metazoa > Arthropoda > Insecta > Lepidoptera > Notodontidae > Pheosia > Pheosia gnoma. The sequence continues at coordinate 3,221,140 of FR989916.1, forward strand.
GAAATTTCATTAATCGTACGTCGCGTTATTATGTTTGGATATTGATCGTCTATTATGGTTTAATATGTATTGTAACAATAAATAAAACAAGTACCTGTAATGTAGAATTTCCAAAAACAAAACACATACTTACCACAGTAATCAAATTGTGCGTTTACTCCAATATTAGATTATCTGTAAGTAATCAAATTGTGCGTTTACTCCAATATTAGATTATTTGTAATATTACATAGTGACTCCGACCGTGACATAGTGAACCGGGGTACCCTCATATTTAGTTGTCGCACCATTGCAAGACCTCAAGACACTGAGAGCTCTTTCTGCGTAGATCGGATCGCAAGCAACAACTAAATATGAGGGTACTCCCGTTCAAACTATGACACTAGGACGTCAACCACCTCAGTCTTCCCGTGACCATGGTTGCTGTAAAGCAGCCCAAATATCGGGAAGCTAAAAATCATAATATAATAATATATATTATATTGTTTTTGATACATAGTTTGTTTTCATGTCATTTTTAAGTTTTTTTTTTTCTGTTGTAAATATTTAGTGAGATTATTAAATAGTAATGATATTAATCAAGAAAAATAATATAAACGCGATAAAATCCATAAAAAAATAATTTCAATTTGTAGTATTCGCGTAAATATAAGAAATTAATATTTATGTTTTTTTAAACCGTTAAACTGAATATATCTTTATTTATAGCGTAGATTTGTGTTTGAATTATCGAACTTAAACTTTCGAAATACTTAGCAGTTTAACTCATTCTAACCAGACTGCTACGTCACTCACCAAAAGCCCTAACTTAAACCTAGTTACGAAGGAGGTGTCAAGTTCCCGATACCAAGATTAATGAACTCCATTTAGCAAACCTAGGTGGTTTAAGTTTATGTGCCACGCCAGTTTGCTTAGCGTACATAAATATATAAGATTTATAGATACTGAATTATGAACCTTAATTACATTGCTTATATATATATAGTACCGCACATTATTGTATTTTAAAAATATATAGCCTGCTACAATGTGTTAGCCACTAGAGCCAAGCTAGAGCCGAGGATATGTAGCAATTTTATAAGAGGAACAAAAACTAATGCAGGAGCCGCCAAACTAAGCTTAGCTTCAGGGATGAATAATTGATATTATTGACGTATCAGGTCTCGAGGGCTGCTTCTACAGGGTGCGGGTAACGCTTCGCATTCATGATTTTTATAGATCACTAATTATACCTTTGCTGCCCGGGAAAATTTATTTGGTTTCGCGCACAACTCACCAAACAAATAAACATTGATTATTATATTATAAAGATATAAACTAATTCAAAGTTGCGAACTTGAGATTTCGCAACATAACTATCATATGTGTGTGTGTGTGTGTGTGTATCATATGTGACACACAAGATGGCTCAGATTTGAGATCTGATTAATTTATTAATACGCTTCAGCACAAGTTAATTATTAATCGCTGACATTTGGGGGTTGCTTAAAGGTAACGCATCAGTATATAAAAATGCAACGTAACGACATCTCAAATCCTTAAGTGGAACTTTTAAGTTTTTGAGTAGCACTTGACTCAGCTTCTCAAATTTTCAAAAGTCCTTAGTGTCTTTCCTTATAAACTATACCTTGTAACGTCATTGCAAAAACTTCTATAAATATGAGAGCTAAGGTATTCACAAGACTTAAGTATATATAGACAGGCCATTAAGCGGGAACCACTTACCGCTACAGAACCCGGCCATTTGCATGAGCTGCCTCAGAATATTTTAATACTTCATTTGCTCACTATTATTTTGGTGTTGCTCGGTGTAGTATAGGCACACTTCATTTAATATTCTCCGTTGCCGTACACCGTTTGAATTTTATAAACCCTTGTTCATTAAATACTTAAAGGTAGGGAACAGGTGGAAACTATAGCCACATACCTACTAAGTACTTTATATATTAAAAAGGTTTTACTTTTAAAAATAATTCTTGTTCAAATACTAACTATACATTTATCCATGATATCCGAGTCATATACATTTGTAAGCTACGTTGGTCCGAGCTATATTGATACCTGAAAGGTGAGGTTACAAGCAATATTATTACTTTAAAGGGGCCCTTAAACAGGCTGCAAAAAATAAATCTGGCTGCAAATCATGGCAAGCACTAAAGCACAGCAATATTGCCAAAGATATTCTATTTCTGCAATGTTAGTGCATCTTACAGGGTCTATTCTGGCAATTCTATTGACCAGCAATTGCAATAATGGTCGAAGCGAGTTAGATCACTTGTTATCTAGCCCGCTAAACATCAAGTATTGTGTTGTTATTTCAAACTATATGCGCAAAATCAGCGGGCTATACTATGAGGTTACGGCAATACGATTGCATGTAAAAAATGTCACAAACGTAGCCCTCTACATACCCCACACTACGGTATAGCCGGGCAATATTTATGTCTGGCGCTATGATCCAATACTTTGTTGACTATTATTGCATTTAAGTAGTCAATTGTTTTGTTAAATCATAAACGGTCGGCGCGCGTTGAATGTCTTACCACGAGTGGTATAATTTAAAAATATTGCTGGGTTACTGGCAAGATGACAATTTTATAGCCCGTTTACGAGCAGCTTACATTCCAATATTTCAACTATTATTTACGGAGGCGATTTTCTATAACTTTGCGCAGTCGAAGTTCTGCAGAACTTGGGGTAACTGAGCAAGTTCCTTCCCAACAAACAGTGATCGTTCAAACCAATCGCTTCCGTTTCGTCCGTTTCCCAATAGAGAGGCGGCCACATATTGTAAGATGTCGATAAACCAGTCACGTTGTCTGATAAAATGCTTCTTGTAGATTTGTGACGCCTACGTATGAAAATAACTATCTTCTACATCTTGACAGAGTGGGCGTCGTCGCATGGTTTCGAAATTGTATTCCTAACTATTCGTCTTCGTTGATCTCGAACCGTCGTCTGGCGGACGCTCTAATTAATGGATCCTTAGAGATTTTATTTGATCAGTCCAGCACATGGAGCTACGTCCTATAGATCTATTCCTTGACTCTGCCTTGGACAGCGACTCATTCAATGGCATCAACTGGTCGAAATTACTATAAAACTTTGTTAATAATAAGCGTTGCAAGGCTCAAATCAAGATAAATTTTAGAGGTAAAAAAATTATTACCAAAATGTACCTAATAGAATTTACCGTACTTGCTACCTACAATATTAAGTAATATAGCTATAGATACGTATGATTTCTCATCGAGGATACTAAACTGAATTTGTTCTTGCTCATAGTGCTTGCTGGTAAATAATCGATACTCTCATATCGACATCCCACATCTCTATTGGATTCTTTATTTGAAATGTCCATTTCATTTTATTCTTGTTTCGACGGAACTCACTGTGAAACTCACATTTAAAAATGTTCACACAGCGTGTTTTCAAATTTATGAATAGCAAAAATACTGAATATATGTGTGTTTATATTGAAAATCGCCTATTAAAATACATGTTATAGCATGAAAAATTTGTTGCTTTCAACATAAAATGAATTTATTACCGTGTGACATGACTTTTATTGCAGTACTCATAAAAGATATAACAATATCAGTTCTTTTATACCTACTAGTGAGCACGGATTAAAAGATACACAAACCTATACTTAAATCCATAAAAAGTTTTGATCCATTTGAGCATCAGAATCCAAATATTTATTCATATAAACCATTAAGTAGTACTTTTGATACGTCAAAATAGTTACAGAATACTTTCTAATGGAATATGTAAAATGGATTGCAACTTCTATGAATTGGGGGGTGGGGGGTTAGTTGTGTTTTTATAGCATTTTGGACTATCAAACATAGTCTATGACTGTTATCTCAGACTGAATAATAAGCTGGGGGCAGCATCCATAGGGTGGAAGTCCACACTTATATTTTTGAGTATGCCATGAAGAAGCTGGAATAATTCATTGAGAAATTCACCTACTTTGGAAACGGCACTCTGTTATTATTAACCTGGCTATTCTGCAGTTTTTTCTACCTAATTTATCTATTCGGGAAGAATGCTGCATGATTTAAGGCTGTTTATTTACTCACGTGAATATGAACCAACCGCTTTCAACACTGTACGCGGTGTGGCTCCAAGCATAAGCGGAAGCGAAAGCTTGATACGAGTAAGTAATAATGATGCGTCTATTTTTTTTATTCATTTTTGAATAATCATTGTTGGTTGAAACTGACGTTTTGTCGGACGTTTTGTGGCCGAACCGTCTTATTTTTTTTAATTTCATTACTTCTTCCTCACTGTCCTATCACCAACAAAGTGGTTCTTTCTTTTGATGAGAGAGATGGAGTTTCAGTATTAGCTAACGATAATTGACTATCGATCATGTTTTATAAATATTGGATACTTTTAATAACCAAGCAGAGTTATTTTTTTTGTTTAATCGTGAACGAAGTTGTCAACAAAATATATGTTTTTTTTAAAACCCAATGTGATAGTTATTAATATGCTATATCGATAATTTGAATGAAGTATATTTCTATATCCGTCTTAATCACTCACTTAATAGTCATTTTCTGGTATATTTAATCAGTTTAATCGTTCTAATGATTTGAGCGAAGGCCGCTCGGTTCACTGCAACTGAAGGTTTGCCGGTTCGATACCTGCCTGGACAAATTTCGGATATGATCTCTTCGTAATTTTCCCCGATCTGGGTCTGAGCTGACTTACTGGGGGCTTGCCAGCAGGCCACTGTAGCATGGTACATAATACGAGCTTTGTTTAGTTTTGGACCATTAATTTATTGTGGTCTAGAGACATTTATTATTTAATTATTAAAAAAAAGCTAGAAGTTTTTCCGTCCATCACTTGTATCAATCCATAATTAAATTTATAAGGTGCTCGCTTTATTTTTTCCTATGAAAAGTCAGTGCACTCTTGGCACGGCAGCATGTTTACAACTCATGTCTATCCCGAAATATCAAGACCATGTTTCCATGACAACGACCGATAAATCTGTTTGTCCTACTCTTTTAACTGTACGGAATATTGTTCTTTATTCATTATGAGAGCAATGCACGTAGTGTAATTTAGAGCGATCTTATAGCCTCATGATAACATACAAGTAAGACAAAAATTGCTTTGGCGTATAGCCTCGCTAGTACCATACCATTAGATCGAAGTACTAAAGCGGAGTCGCTACACATGCACTCAAATGTATAAGATCCCGGGCGACTGAGGCGTGGAATTGAATTGAAACTATCTAAGCCAGGGATTCCCAAACTATTTTGGGCAAGAGACCCCTTTTCCAAAATTAACAGATACCCCAGACTCCTTAAGCCAAATTGGTTAAAAAATCCTGTCTAGTTTTTTCCTATTGATACAAAATAATTATTTCATCTTGTATGAACTTGTGCACGCTTATCGACTTGTTGAGTTTTTTAAAAGCACAACAATGATACTTCTTACTAAAATATTGGTCAATCTTATAAAACGTTGGAACACGTAACGCAACTTATACAGTATCTTGAAAATGTCGAATGAGAACTTGTGTTAACTATTAGGGGTCGACTTTTAGACCTCATTGGCTCTACAAATAAGTTTTCATCTATGTCGACCCCTGGGAAACCGATACCAACCCCAAGGGGTCGATATCGACTAGTTTGGGAATCCCTGACCTATGCGATAGGACAGGCGTTCAGTAGTAATGCTAAGAAACCTTCAATGCGTTTAAAATTACATGAATCATGACATTATTATACAATACCAATAAAATACTGTACTAAACGAACTGAATATTAAATAGTATAATCTGTACTCCAAAAACACTCTCTCCGTACACAGTAACTATTTGTAAAATCATGTTGAACCGTCTTCGCTAGTTCTAATAATAAACACAAAAAATACTCGTGCCAAAACTCGTCATAAATAATGTATTGTATCGTTCATTGTATGAAGAAGATTTGCATTTTATTTTCTATTTTATGTTGTACTAAATCGGAGCTTCGATGGAAAATTATTCGCATTGAAAAATTCTGAAAAGAGACTTATATAAAAATAAATCTAAAACGGAAAATTTTCTATGATTTTACTTCCGTATTTAATCGTTTTTTTAAGTACGTAGATTTACACTTACTTACAAAATCATGGTGTACAACAACATCATCAATATTACTTTATTACTTAATTGTAGTTATTTTTCAATTCTAAGATAAAATTTCATCAACCTTAACGCTCCCATTATCAATGGAGTTGAAGATTCCCATAAAGCAATAATTCAATACATTCAATCCAATCCATGTTTCCACCGAATTCAATCACGATTCATAAACAAAGTTACTCAATGAAAATCAAATCAATAACAACGTAATAAAATTCACTTTTATCCGAGTCGATTCTGAAAGCTCGCAAGAGCATTCCCAATCGGTTGTAAAATATTTGATGAATCTGTATGGCGAAACATTATTTATTTACGGTACACGGCACTTACGTAAGATGTTTTTATCATCTTTCGGATGTAAATCGCGAGGCACATCTGATTATATGGAGAGCAGCAGATTATCCAGTAAATTCGACGTACGAACGGATTACTATAGACTTTGTAAGAGTCTTGTATACGCAGGTATCTGATATCTGATATTATGCTTGCAAGTATCTTTAGTTATTTAAGCTGTCGACTTTTTTTCCCCGACTGCGAAAGAAGGAGGGTGATGTTTTTATATCATGACTGTATCTTAAGTACGGGAAATTTGTGAAATTTATTTATGTACACATAACTTGTTGAAAGAAATTATATACTTACCTATTAGCAATTTATTATTATAATAAGTAGTATGCAATATTTTTTTTCTCAAATAATCTTGTTCTTGATTTGGTCATCAAGCATTGCGCGTTACCTAACTAAATTGTGATGCAGAACAGCAAATGGACAGCTGTGGAGAGATGGGGTAAAATTATAGAACGACTCTATGAAGGATCTTTAATAGCTCTGTAAATAAATATAATTTAGAAATGGACCATACAATTTCGAATACAGCTAAAACTATATAAGGTTTCACAAAAATAGTGTAAAATATTTTAAGGGGTTAACAAGTAGGTGATCACTATCACGTTTATGTATAAAATATATGTGTATACAGTGTTCAATTTCTCCGTGAGAAAGCGAGACAGTACCGTTACATCGCGGACTTAGTACGTAGTCTTATTTTTAAAATTTCAATTAATTTGATTATTTTTTTTCGGGAATGTGACCCTTACAGCCTACTGATGGAACCTATAAAATAATTTTAGACTGTTATTGTTAAACCTATTTTACTATACCTACAATAATTATAACATCTCACAATTACATTACTCGAAACGGGATCTGTATACCCCAAAATTAATTTGTTCCCCGGAATTTATAACCCAACACTAATTATGCTGCCAAAGCAAACAGTATATTTAGCAAATCATGCAAATTTTAAACAAGCAGACCACAATTAATTCAGGTCACGATCTACCGACTGACAGGCCGAAGCGTCCAAGACTGAAAATTTCATTTCAACGGCGGCTTAAAATACTACGTGCATTAAGAGCGGTTTACCATTCCATTTGTGGAGTATCTGGACTCGGGCTGTTAGTAATACGACTAGGACTTCTCTATACAGCACCTCTTTGGATGATGTATTCTTCAATTCAATTTTTACAGTAAATGGCTCCACCGTTCTTCGGTGATTTTGCCAGTGTCAAGGTGAAAAAGGAAAAAAATAACGCAAATTATGTCCGATGAGCAATAAGGAATAAATTTTAGTGACGTTGAGAATCTGTAAAAAAATTCTTAAAGATTAGTAGACATAGTTTGACATTTTTATACACTTCATTCTGAGCGAATAGAGAAAAAAAATCTACAGTCAAAACTTTTGGTCAAAAATCATTCGCGTAAACAGTAATTGTTATCAATATCATATTTTTGTGACCTTTTTTCTAAAACTTATGTGAAAAAATAAGCATTTGTCCGCGTAACGGTATAACTATCACGCAATGTTTACTGCGAGCGGAAGACCGCTGTAGTTTGAACAAGCCGGAGGCTTTTTTGTTGCTATCGCCTATTTCCACCTTCAGACATATCCTGTCTACGCGAAAAATGCCTACAAATTTCAAGTAAAAGCTTTATTGTTCTAGTACTTTTTCACCGACACTTTACTTGGTAAATGCTTTCCCAAAATGAATGGGCCTGCAAATAATTTATTGTTACTAAGAATAAAAGAAAATGTATGGAAACTTAAAAGCCAACGCAATTCGACCTTATTCTTTTATTTATTATAGTCTGCCAATGACAATCGATTAAGTTTACTTAACGAAATATTTTTTTCTAAAGGAATTTCAATTTTAGTTTGCCGAAATTGTACTCGCCTATTCCTATTAATATTCCGAAGGTATGTCTGGTAGAGCTTTGGTATTCTCAATATAAAACAGTGCGACTTTCCGGAGAAAAATTAGATTAACTTACAGTAAATAACTCAAGCTTTAATTGATATTCTATGGAAGATGTCGAAACGTGAAATTTATTTGGAGAATATACTTTATTTTCAATCCTCAAGATTGAAAATCGACCATTTAATAAAAAAAAAATGTAACATTTTCTTACTAAAATCACTTTTATTTGACTATTAGATAACGCTGATTAATTTATTCATTAAACATAATTAATTTCGGCATCATTGTTATTTTAAATATTATTTTTTTCTTGTTTCAGATGACTACTGACCTTTATGGCTTCAAATAATACAGGTATGTTTCCCATAAATTTGATTATTCGTCTACCAAGTGCTTACTCGCATTTTGACATTATGTGATTAATATCTTACTGAAAGATATTTGAATCGATTAACGTCCAATCGAGAGACAGCTAACAGACTTGATTCGAAGATCGATCAATCGTGCGTAGGTACTCGTAAGGTTTAAATTAATCGAGTATTGATCGATGTTCATCCTTTTTTCAATCGATGTATTTTGGTCGCGATCGTCGATCTTCGCACGTGAACCATTCCGATGAATATTCCTGCGCCAGCGCTCATACTACATTATTTATGTAAATACATCTGAAATAATCTGACATTTTGGTATTTGGTTATTTGTGTTATGTTTTGTGGTCCCAGTTGACCGATTCAAAAATGTTAGTTGGTATATTGGGATCGCGGTTACAGTAGACAGCGGTCTGATCCAACAAAACATCCATAGCTTGTCACAAAAATAAAACAAATACATGTTTACCAGGCTTGTCCTCAGGAATGACATTTCAAATAGGCAGTAGAGTCTTGGCGGCACATCTGACGGTTCGTGATTTGTTTAACTCTGTAGTTAAAACAATCTAATTCTATTTTATTTTACGTTGTTCACTATTTATTATAGGATTTTATTTTTAAATCGTGTATCCTCGAGACGCTGTCGACAAATCTCGATGCAGTTTGGCACAATAGCATGCAATATTTTTCTGTAAAAACATCATCATCTAGATACTAAGTTTTAAAATAAAGAACTGTCACTAACTAAACATATTCATAAGGATTACACCTATACTCTTCATATTCTCTCAAACAAAACCACAGATACTTCAATTTTCAGCCAATCGCAATGGACGCAACGGCGTACTGGGCCCCAAGTCTGGTAACACAATCGATTCATAATCGAACAGCAACCGCATAGTAACTGTCACTTTTGACAGATGTTGTATGGGATATCTGTGTAAAAGTGACTGTTACTATGCGGTTGCTGTTCGATTATGAATGGATTGTGTTAGCAGACTTGGACCCTGATCATTATACAACATCAGTACCTGAGTGGTACCCCAACATACATGGACATAATAAAATCCAACCTTTCGTCAATAGCCCGTGTCCCGGCAGGTGGTTAGCAGGTGTGTACAATCACTTCATATCTGGGTCAGTCGACCACGACGATCTCGATTTGGGGTTACCTACTAAGCTGTTTGTGCTTTATTTTTCATGAATAAATTGTTTGTATGCTACTAAGGAATACGTGGATGTACTTTATAGACTTAAGGGGGAAGCTCAGGGTCAGGGCGCGAAATTCAAAATGTCAATGGTTTTTATTTTTTTACGAAAAGTTTGGACATCTTTACGATGTAATTTAGTGTTTTGCGATATTAGCATTTTGCATTGAATGTCTCGATGTATTAAGTTTGCTTAAAAAAGAACCTAATCCTATAAAATACCATAAGGTTTGTAAAAACCGCTTTAATTTAAAACTTTTACTAACTTAATGGTGTTGTATCGCTTTAGGTATTTTTTTGAGCAAACTTAATACATCGAGACATCCAATGTAGAATGCTAATATCGCAAAACACTAAATTACATCGTAAAGATGTCCAAATTTTTAGTAAAAAAATAAAAACCATTGACATTTTGAATTTCGCGCCCTGACCCTGAGCTTCCACCTTAATCAAATGTTAATGATATTTTTTTATAAATCTTAAGTGCTCACAAATACTCTGAAAACTGTTACTATGTCGACTAGGGTATTTATAACAAATTGCGTATGTTTTTTTTTTCTTTGTATTTTAAGTAAGAATGAAAGAGAGAACCGAAAGTAAGCTTCATGTACTATATTTTATAGAATAAACAAATACGTTTATTATTTTTTTAACTAAATTAGCTTCTTATAATTTTTCAATTTTAACCAGTTAGGAGGTAAATCTGGCAACTCCGTCTCAAATAGGTCAAAAAGGCGCCCCGAGGGCCCTTCACTAAGGTTATTAAGTAATTAACCCTCCAGTAACGAACTCCTTAATAAATTAAATATCTCTGGTGATAAAGCCTTGCCGAAAATAAAAGGAAAATACCTTCGTCTATCAAACTACCTGAGGATAAATACCTATTCAGTTGAATTTTAAAGTATTTAAACGTAAGGCTAACAAAGGCTAGGTATTTTTAAATCCATAATTATTAGATTTGCCGAGCCGCGGGGGAGTGTCGGAGGGTGGACTTACTTATTCTTATCAGTAACTAGCTTTTGCCCGCAGTTTCGCCCGCGTAACCATTGAGTTTGGTCTGCTGTTCGACCCCCAATGGTCACTGTGATGGCACAACTCAATTATAGATGTCTAAGAATAAGCAATCATGGCATTCTAATGACAACCATTAATCAACAGTACCCAGGTCACGATGGATCACAAAAATATTCGTAATGAAGCTACCGTCAAATTTTTTATGTCATGTCTCTTTGTCTAATGGTTTGATCTGTGCGTGTATGCCAATCAGTCGGGACAAATATATTTTCTACCAAGTAAAGCCGGGCGCTATCAGTAAGTTAGTGGATATTTAATTTTTATGCAAGTACCATTCACATAGTTTATCTTGCCTTTTGCCACTGACCGGTAACCTAAGGGCTACCGACACTTAATAGGATGAATAATAATACCAGCCCTTTTTAATGTCCCACTGCTGGGCACGGGCCTCCCCTCAATTCGAGGGGGATTAGGCTATAGTCCACCACGCTGGCCCACTGTGGGTTGGCGGACTTCACATATCTTTCGAGGGGTTCTCTCAGATATGCATGTTGCCTCACTATGTTTTCCTTCACCGTTTCGTAAGTGATAATCGTGGTTGAAAATGAGATTCGCACATGAAATCCAGAAATCCCAGAGGTGCGAGCCGGGGTTTAAACCTGCGATTATCGTTATCGAGGCAAGCATTCTACCAACTTGGCTATCAGTGCTTATTTAATAGGATTATTTTCACCTAGATACCTACATAATAGGCCCATTTATTCCGATATTTTCCATCTTTCAACGCAATAACGGGAGCATTAGCCCGCTCAAACATTTATAAAGAATGTCAATATTGTATTCAATAGAACCGCGGCTCTCTGCTAAGTATCAAGCCCATTTGTCAATGTATTTATAGCTTGGTGCTTGTGTAGATTTGTGTTTCGCCCATAATGTATTGAAATTTCAATGTGTTCGAATTGTGAGTCATGAATGATTTCGGACATACTTTTCGAGTATAAAAGTTTTTGCGTGATAGATAGTCCTGATGTGAGATAAAATGAGATCGTGAAATAATGGAGTTTTTTTTATTATTTTCTTATTTTTTCGTTGGCAATCGGATACAATAAAGCCTCTTTCACTAGTGTCAATTAAAATTGATTTATCGTTGTTTAAGGGGGAAGCGCAAGGTCAGGGCGCGAAATTCAAAATGTCAATGGTTTTTATTTTTTTACGAAAAATTTGGACATCTTTACGATGTAATTTAGTTTTTTGCGATATTAGCATTCTGCATTGGATGTCTCGATGTAATAAGTTTGCTTAAAAAAACACCTAAAGCGATACAACACTCCAAAGTTAGTAAAAGTAGCGGTTTTTACAAACCTTGCAGTATTGTATTGCTTCAGGTATTTTTTTAATTGGAAAAAGACCTTACTTTTATTTAACGTATTAAGCGCATGTTATATGTTATTTGGCCGAGTGGGTTCAAAGAGCCACTCCAAGTTAATCACGCCTATTTGTTGTTACTTACTTATAAAAGTGATATACAAACATTTATGGAACATTTTCTAGAAATACCTATCAAGTCCATCGCATTGAATGATGTAAGTATTTCGTAATAGATTTATTGCATTTTAATGTTATTTTTTAAGAACATTAATAAATGCTTTTATTCAAATTGTAGTTCTAAAAAAATAAGTTCTTTTTTCGGCTGCTTAGCTCCAACCACTCTGCCAATAGTTATCCGTCAGTGTAATAGAAACCTTCCCTTATTAGACCCGGCCTGTCAGTCTGTCGGTCGTTCACTTTTATTGGATTGTCAGCCTTATTGGAAGGTGGATGGATGGACCATTAATTTGTTACAGAATTGCATGTACCACCGCGTGTTACGTGGGTGTGCCACAAATTGAATGGGCCAGTTACTTAGAGATATTTGTCGTTGATGGCTAGACGTTTTAGTTGAGTAACTAGATATATGTGTGACGTAATTGTTGGAAGAAAGTTGTAATAATGGGAAGTAAATAGGGAAATAAAAATAGCGTAAATTATTTGAGAGGTCTACGAGTAGATCATACGATGACATTTATGTAGGTATAAGATAAATTTGTAGTTCATGGTATGATTTTTAAATTTAAAATAATTCAGTTTATTATGTTTGGAACACAGACGTATTAGAAGTTCAGACGTGAAATTGCCACTAGCAAATTTAAATATCTTTCTCAATGCATTCATAGTGGTAAAAGTTACCACATACAAAACTTGTTGCCTATTAAATCAATCGGTATAGACTAAGGAGTGCTGGACAAAGTTTTTTTTTATATTATGTGTGCGTGAGGCGTGTGTTCACATGCTACACCGGAGTTTTTTAAGACGTTACTTTTAGAGCACGCCGCGTCATGTCTGAATATTACAATAAGTCTGTGGTTCGGAATGTTATCTTTATAACCAACTTATGTACTCCTTTGAAAAAGTATTTTTATCCCCCACGAAAAACAAGGGTTTTATAATTTAAAAATAATATCGCTAGGGGAACACACCAACAGTACGGTATAACACTATGCAACGCTTGTATTATACCGTACAATGCATTGGGGCGATCCCAGCACACATATAATTAGAATTATTTATAAAATAGGTCTTTAGCGTCCACAGTTTGCCCCTTCCAGGATTCGAGCCTGGGACTTTTGGTACAGAAAACAGGGCCACTGGGACCAACACGACAACATACAAATAATGCTGCACTGACTTCGCTTAATATAGTAGACATCAATCTATAGTTATTGATAGACAAATAGAGGCCGAGACAGTTGAGATAATCTCCCAACGACCTTTGAACTAGTTAAAGGTCCCGCAATTCTATTCTGTAGACAATAAAAATAGTCAGTCAGCTGCAAAAGCCACAGGCAAAAATACTAAAATATTTATGCGCCAGACTAGCTTTTTTATTCTGCATCGTCAGGGCTGACAGTCGAAACCCGCCGTCGCAGAATAAAAATAACATTCGGCTTATGCTATTCGCTCATTGATCTAGATCAATGTATTCGCTATTGTTTTTATGAGCTTTCTCAATCACATAAAAACATGCGTTTGTAATAATTATTGTGGATAAATATTGTATTCATTGGTGCAGTTCACACTATCATTGTTATAGTATCAGGCGCATAAATCAAGCCAGTGACAATTTTGGAATAATCACGAGGTCCTACTTGTGGATCCCGATATGGTGATCCGGGTTGAGGGTGTGAGCCGCACCAAAATGGTGCGGCTCACACCTTCAATCTGCTCGGTGCTCTCCTATGTCATACATTCTGGTAAACGGTCAATAATAATATTTATTTTAAAATAAATTGTGGTTTTGCGCTACAAGTTAGTTTTGCAGTTATTTTATTATGTACAGCCATAATCTTTTTCCATGAACGCAGCGTTACCTGGGTTATTTCTATCAATTTATGTTGATAGGTATCTGATACACGTACAACATTGTATTTTACCGAGCCGAGCCGTTGTTTTGAAAGCAATATTCCAATATTCTCATTCGACGGAATTGTTCCGTGAATATGTGAGTGGGTAGCTTTCGTTTTGTGATGGCTGTAACAATGATACGTAATCCCATTAATACGTTGATTGAAAAAATATTTCATAAATTGCATCCTTAATTATTAGTTAGGCCCTAACTGGCTTTTGCACAATATTTCCCTCATTGTTAAGGTACTGTAAAGCAGCCGAAACGTCGGGAACGTAAAAACATAACATAAACGCGATAAAATCCGTAAGATTAATTTTATTTCAATGTGTAGTATTCGCGTAAATATAAGAAATCAATACATTTCTATTGACATTAAAGTAACAAACATATTTATAAAATTACATGAAAAATATAAAGTTCTCTCTCGGGAATTAAGCTTAGCAATGCTTACTAGATAATGTAGACATACAACACTAAACGTTGCTCCGAATAATTAAGAACCCGTACTCTTCAAAGCAAAGCCGTCAAAAGGAGCAAAAACTCTTAAAGAAAAGATCAAAGCTTGCATTCTAACGAGCGCTCTTAACACGGGTGTCAAGGCGTACCTACTTTATTTCAATGTTCCACGATATTGGTCGGATGTAGCGATTGAATCTGATGATGGTACCTACGTTGATTCATCTGGAGTAGAATTGAGTCTTGAGGAGACAAAGGCTTGTCACATACTGCATAGTATTGCACTTTTCCTTCAAATATTATGACCGTAATCTAGCCCCTGTTCTTCTTCTTCTTAATCTAGCCCCTGTTCTTCTTCTTCTTAATCTAGCCCCTGTTCTTCTTCTTCTTAATCTAGCCCCTGTTCTTCTTCTTCTTAATCTAGCCCCTGTTCTTCTTCTTCTTAATCTAGCCCCTGTTCTTCTTCTTCTTAATCTAGCCCCTGTTCTTCTTCTTCTTAATCTAGCCCCTGTTCTTCTTCTTCTTTTTTAGGTTGGCAATCGGCTACATAATAGTGCCATTTTGCCAGTGTCATACATTCCTTGATTATTGTTATAACATTATAAGTACCCCTGATGATAATGAAAATGTCGTGAATTTGACGCAGTTTTTTTAGTTTATCTTGATTTTGGCATGATATCATAATAGAAGTCTATCTCAACAGAATTATAAATTTAAAAAATCATAATTAATAATTAAGAACTATAAAACTGTAATGTAAATTAAAACTCGATACGCTTGGGCGCGCTCGTCACTCGCCAATTCAGGTATCACGCGGAGCGTTGTGTCGTGATCGAGTTGTTTGCGATACATCGCGCGTTCAAAAACAACATAGACAACATTTGTAACCCATGACTTTTGGCATAAATTATTTATATATTTTTACATAATGTTTATATAAGTGTAACCTTTACCTAAAGTTTTAGTTATCATGCCCCTCACACCCCGTATAAGGAGTTACAATATTGACCTATTGAATATTACATCGCGTCATCAAAAGGATATTATACTAAATTGGTTTCAAGATTTTCAATAAAATCGTATGTAAATTCGAGATTGCACGCCAAAGTGTTATATGAAGCGGTGAGTCTACAGAATTCTGTATTAGCAATTGAAATTGGCGCGGGATAGCTTTCCAAGGCAATCCGCGCGAAGGAGACTCGCGCTCGGACCAGCTTCGGTTACACCGCTCTGTAATGTGAAAGGTACCTATCGTTTTCAGATTTTGAAGGTAGGAAAGCTGTGTTAGGTCAATACTCTACGTAGGTACGTATACTGCGTGATTTAGAAAGAGTATACTACTATTAGAACCTTCGCTTCTTAAGTGCATTTGTAATCATTGTGTAAAGTCAGAATGACTATAGCTCGAGTTATGTAAGTATATATATATTGTGATTTCAAAAATGATTACAAATGCGCCATAGAAGCGGAAGTTTAAAGTGTAGTATAGACTTTCTGAATCACGCTTTATAATAAACAGAATTGCCTTATTTCTTCGTTTCATTATTAGTTTGCTTGTAGCATACCGATTGTCAGAATAATTACTTACCGACTTCAAAAGGGAGGAGTTTTTTGAAGACGGTTTTTATTTTGTTAAAAAGTTTTTTATTTAATTATTTTCAAATGTCTTATGAATATTGATTATCGGATATGGCTAAACAAGATATCTTGTGTCAGTGTTGCAATTCGAAGGCCTTCACTACTAACCGAATAAAAGAAAACTAACAAAGTAAACCTTACATATCGGTGTAAGAACCACTCTATTGTCTTCCGACGCCAAAACTTCAAAGAATAGGAAGAATAGACGCAATCTCCTTTTGAATTCAAAGATCATTCTCACTTTAAACGTCTTCCTAGTGGACCTAACCGTCGACGAACAAAGTCCAACGAAATGCTCTTTGTAAAAACATGCAATCCTTTTTCAAAGTAAATAATTCAGTGACTTTTATTTACTTTTAAATTAATTTTACATCAACCAATTAAGGTTTCATAATTCTTTTTTTTTTGCTCAGTCCTCAAGAGTATGTATGCGTCGTAATGAATGGACTAAACATTAATTAATTAAATAAAACCATTCAGACGACGACATAGGAATCTGAGACGTAGATGTAACCGGTAAAAAAAAAAATATTTTCAATCAAAATATTATTTGCAGACACAAATTCTGCACTAGATTTAGGGATGTACGTGGTTAATATCGATACGTAAGTTTTATTCTATGTATCGATATGCCATCTAACCGTGCATTTTTCATAAGCGTTTAATCTTAGGAAGCCGAGGCATTATACAGGATTATTATATATGGTCACGCCACTACCCCGTGATGGGAAAGTAGAGACCATGGCTTCTATTTTCATCGTGCGAACTGCCACGGAATGGAACACGCTAACGGCGTATTTGTTCCCCGTTGACTTCAATCTGGGTGTTTTCAAGTCGAGAGTGAACAGGTACCTTCTAGGCAAGTATGCTCCATCGTAGATCTCATCGTCACTTACCATCAGGTGAGATCGAGATCAAATACTTGCCTATAATGTAATAAAAAAAAACATACATATATATACTAGTACTCGCCGGTGTTATTTAAATGTATTCAATAACCTAACCGCAATAAGCTAGTATACCCACTTTCCAATTAGCCCCGTGGATAACTTAGAAATATATAATACTAGCTGCGCCCCGCGGTGTTACCCGCGCAAAAAATCATGTCGATCCATTGCGCTATGAAAAATTGACACAAATCTGTAAGCGGTGGCCGCAGGTCCGCCACACGCCGGGGTGAGAATAAAACGGCGGGAGGGATGGTTAAATAAGAACATTATATTAAAAGAAAATGTTACCGTGCGGACATAAAAGTGACAACATTTACAAGGCCTAAAACAAGTCTACAAAAAAATATGTAATAGCTTCCAAGGAGATCGCGTCGTTAACATTCTCCACCCTAGTGCTGGTTCAACACTCCAAGCCAACATGGATTCGAGCGACGCGTGCCGCCGTACGCTTTAGAGTTCCAGTGTTGATTCTGACCAATAAGCCTCTCCCGAGCCCCACCCCAATGTGGATTGACGGGAGCGATAAACGTCAACTGTGCTCCGTTGGTCCGAATAGGTCTAAGCCGCAGTGGGTGAAAAAAATCTGATGGGAAATCTACGTGGCCATCAATCTGGACTATACACTGGTTGTCCGGTACCAGGGACAAGAGTATGTCTTGACTGAATGACGTCCACTGCGCATGCTTAATGAGTAAAATCAAAGAGGTCATCACATGTACTCTTACGGGCTTATCTGGAACTCTTCTTCCTAGAATTCTCAAATCATTCCTGGTCCTCTAGGCCTTTAGTCGTTGTAGCACTGTCAAAGACCAGATGTAGCTTTGCTTTATTCGGGTTAGCAACACTGTAGTGTGGTGAATGCCACGTCTGAGCGGCAGCTTGTGTGTTCTCTACTTTCTTCGCATGATCGTTTTCAAGTAAATGACTCGCTATTCGTGTACTTGCCGGCAAATCCTACACTTGCGGTCGTCTTTCTCTCGATGCCCTTCAACCGTGTCAGTACATTCTGGTAGCTGACAGGCATTTCGCAGTACTGTTCCATCCATGGCAGGTTCACATGCCACCAACTGTCGACGATAATAGACGTTTGTTCCAGTACGGCCACAGATTGTTCGTCATCATCATTACTGCGTGGCATACCTGGCACGGCCAAGGACTCGATTGCGAATTCTTTAGGGGTGATGTTAAACTCTTGGGTAGATTCAAACAGGTCTCCATAAATAGTGTCGTGCATATCCTACTCAAGTTAGCACTCCGTCGTTAGCAGCAGAGGTGGCGGTGAAATCCTTCGGTGCGCACGTTAACGGCTGAACTATACCATCATTGGTGCCAGGGCCAGTCTCCACTGGCGAGCACAGCTAGCCCGTTTTATTACCATACTCGGGGGCTGACTGTACGTTTTGTAGTTCCTGTTGGTTGCGCTCTAACCACCTCTTCACGTCCGTGCCATCGTTACCGCGTTAACTGTATTTCTCGTCCAATTCCGCCAAGTCCGCTTACGATTTCTTATCAATAAGTTCCATTTGTATCCGTGCATTTTGCGTGCAGCTTCCTATTCCAGTCGTTTCCTCCGCGCCAGTATAGATGGCAAGGTCGACCTTCTAATCTTCGATGCCTTACAGGAACGTGGTGGCGGCGACGTCTCTCGACGCTCAACGAAAGTGCTGCTACCCGCAATAACAATTGTGCGATCGAAGACAGGTACCGTTACATCAATCTGCGTTTTATTTACATCAGTTGGCAGCTGAGTAACTTGTTGTGGATTGAAATCTGCTGTTTCCATCAGTGCATGCTCCATACATGCCATCATGCGCGTTCTCACCATTGCAGAACGTGGCGGTGTGCGAATCATTGGATCCGACCGAAGAACAACTTGTAAGCGATGGCCGCAGGTGCGACACACGCTGGGTTGAGAATGAAACGGCAGGGGGGATGGTTAAATAAAAAACTTATATTAAAGGAAAATGTCACCATGCGGACATAAAAGTGACATAATTGACAAGGCGCAAAACAAAAGTTTACGAAAAAATATAAAACAGCTTCCAAGGAGATCGCGTTGTTAACAAAATCGGGATAAATTTAAATTAAACGGGAACCATACATTTTACCGGGATAAAAAGTAGCCTATGTGTTATTCCAGACTATAATCTATCTCTGTGTGCAAATTTCATCCAAATCCGTTCAGCCGTTCGGGCGTGAAAGAGTAACAAACATCCATCCAAACTTTCACATTTATAATATTAGTATAGATTAATATACAATATATATCTATCTATAGTTAAGTTCGTAGATAAAACAATGATTTACAAGGTATACATTTATTTCGGAATTTAAATTAGAGATTTAGATAGATTAACGTGGTAAGTCTAATGATTGCAAGTATTCATTGTTCAAGCCGAGCAAATAAGTACGTTATTATTTTGGAAATTGCTCATGAATATCTAAACTATAATCGTGTGTTAATTTAGACTTATATCTTTAGTAATAACTAGCTAGGGGTCGTTCATTAATCACGGGAGGCTAGAGAGGGGGGGTTAGAAAAAAATCACGAATTATCAAGGAAGGAGGGGGGAATTAGTGAGATATCCCGTGTACTTATTTGTTCGTTGAACGAGCGTTGTATGTCCGTTTATCACGGTGCTTAATTAGATTATACCTATATTTAAATAAAATATTCCGAAATGTTTTAAGATACTTTGTCCCCAAAAATTACACGTGCTTTGGATAGAGGGGGGTAGTTTAAATCACCGCGTATCACCAAGGGAGAGGGGGATTAAAAAGTTGCTAAAACATCACGTGATTAATGGACTACCCCTAGGCCAACATTATTAGATCAGTAAGATTCGATATTTTTATGGGTTTATTGTTACGTATCTACAGAGGGCCAAAATTGAGACCGCATATCGATCGATATTGAATCTCAACAGGCTATGAAATATGCGAATCGATAAGACATCGACTATTCAATTGACAAAACCGGCTAGTTAATCGACGCGCTGATACTCTAACAAGACCTACATTTGCTATCGATTAGCAATCGGTTACCTTGTTGGGTAGTAACCGTACAACTAAATCAGCTTGCATGGACTTACATAATGTTCTTAATTCAAAAATTAAAACAAGAATTCACATTGTTCGTAATAAAACCGCCATTTGCCAAAAAGTCCTTTTAAGTAGGTACGTTTAAAGAGACCTTTTTCTATGTCACATTGTATAAAAGAATGAGGTTCTAATTGTAAGGTAGGATTAATTATTGTAATTAGGACCTTCGTTAAACGTGAATACTTGGCCCAAGTACAGTTAATAACCACCATTATGTCGATTTAAACCGTAGTTAGGGATGGGCAGGGATATTCCAAATACTGAGTTAAATTTGGAATATGCTCTTTTTAGCGACGTTAGCAAAGCTTTTTCGCAACTATAGAGGAACGTATCGAATCTTCGATTCGGTCATGAAGATAGCCCTGTCTGAAAAAGTCGTATCGAATCTTCGATTCGGTCATGAAGATGGCCCTGTCTGAAAAAGTCGTATCGAATCTTCGATTCGGTCATGAAGATGGCCCTGTCTGAAAAAGTCGTATCGAATCTTCGATTCGGTCATGAAGATGGCCCTGTCTGAAAAAGTCGTATCGAATCTTCGATTCGGTCATGAAGATGGCCCTGTCTGAAAAAGTCGTATCGAATCTTCGATTCGGTCATGAAGATGGCCCTGTCTGAAAAAGTCGTATCGAATCTTCGATTCGGTCATGAAGATGGCCCTGTCTGAAAAAGTCGTATCGAATCTTCGATTCGGTCATGAAGATGGCCCTGTCTGAAAAAGTCGTATCGAATCTTCGATTCGGTCATGAAGATGGCCCTGTCTGAAAAAGTCGTATCGAATCTTCGATTCGGTCATGAAGATGGCCCTGTCTGAAAAAGTCGTATCGAATCTTCGATTCGGTCATGAAGATAGCCCTGTCTGAAAAAGTCGTATCGAATCTTCGATTCGGTCATGAAGATGGCCCTGTCTGAAAAAGTCGTATCGAATCTTCGATTCGGTCATGAAGATGGCCCTGTCTGAAAAAGTCGTATCGAATCTTCGATTCGGTCATGAAGATGGCCCTGTCTGAAAAAGTCGTATCGAATCTTCGATTCGGTCATGAAGATGGCCCTGTCTGAAAAAGTCGTATCGAATCTTCGATTCGGTCATGAAGATGGCCCTGTCTGAAAAAGTCGTATCGAATCTTCGATTCGGTCATGAAGATGGCCCTGTCTGAAAAAGTCGTATCGAATCTTCGATTCGGTCATGATGAATGGCCCTGCAAAATTATCATCGAAACGAGAAAGTTTCTCATCGAATCGATTTGGATATTTTTTGAATCTTTCTGAATCGACCCGCAAAACTACTCAACACTACGTATCACAGATAACGTTCGCTTCCTATAATTCGATGGTGTATTTTTTATTTGCCTTTTAAGGTAGAGAAACCGGACCGTCAAATGTGTCACATAAAAAAAATCTCGATAAAAAATAGGCAGTAGCCAGGTATAGTTTTTGTACGAATTTGTGTATTATATGTTAACAAATAAGGGTCCATACGATCAATCCAGTCTCCGCTTTGAAACAACAACTTTTTGTGCCTAATGTTTGTGAAAAGCGGTCTGTGGGTGTAACAAGAAATTGTAGCCACATTATTAAGTAAGTAAGAGTAATTTTGTCGCAAGGTTGATTTTGTGAGATCATTTGGACTACTAGTCCATCCATAGACATAATATAACATAACCACAAACTCAGGGTTGTCACATGATTTGATTTGAAACTAAATAAAAGAGAAGTAGGTTTGTATCTCCATTTAAACAGCAAATAAAATATTTATTTCTTATGATTACGCGAATACTACACATTGAAATAAAACTTACTTTAACTTATTAGATATTTTTTATTGGATACTTATTTTGATGGTGGATATTT
Organism: Pheosia gnoma; assembly: GCA_905404115.1. Classification (NCBI taxonomy): domain Eukaryota; kingdom Metazoa; phylum Arthropoda; class Insecta; order Lepidoptera; family Notodontidae; genus Pheosia; species Pheosia gnoma. The sequence continues at coordinate 3,243,581 of FR989916.1, forward strand.
TTTATTCTAACCGCAATCAATGAATGGCGAACGCAGAGGTACACTTCGGTGAATCTACATTTCGATGATGGCATTCAGCCTTAACGTAATAGCGTCCCTATTGCGTAAATACCAAGACCCAAAATTAGATGTATTCACACCCTTAAATCCCACTGATATCCGTGGGTGTAGCTTACCGATAACCACTATCAACCTTCCGTTATCATTTCAATTGGTACGTTATCAATTGGTTTAATTAAATGAATATTGGATGCGTGGAAGCAGGTTTATCAAGCCGTCCTCGTACGTAGCTATCAAGTGCTCATAACTGTATCATTATTGATACAATTTGTAGGTAAATTTACGTAGAATAGTGTAGGGCTATTTATATTAAGTTTTTGAATAACTTGGGTATGTTCAATTTTAGGCGGTTTTCAGCAGGCGGTTTTCAGTATTGTGATAGGACTAAAATATTTGCTATCTCCGCGGCTGTACCAAAAGTACTTTTCGAGATAAAATTACCTATGTGATGGATTCCTGCTTAGTTGACTGTTCGCGGGTACTTATTGATTGACGAACTAAATAGCAGTTCATTGTACGGTACGGACCCATAATAAAAGTGTTGCTTAGTTTTGGACCGTTTATTCCGTGTGTTCGTCTGGCGATATTATTATTATAGACAGACACAAATGTAAGAAGGGATACCTTTTAACTGAAATGATATACGCTGCAGTACAATACTAGTTTAGGGCTTCAAATAAATATGGTAATGCCCAATAGCAGCTCGGGATGGGTGTTCGACTTTTTATTTCTACATGTCGAGTTCATTTGATTATTATTATATTTTTTTTTATTTTGTGCACGTTAATTTTGTTTTTATTATGCTTTTATTTAATTCTCATTTCGCATTTGTTTTTTGTTACGCAGATGGCACTGTAGACGCATGCAGAACAATGACAATTGACGTCACATTCCTGAATCGCGCTATAAGAGTTTTCGGAGCAAGTAACATATATACAAGATCCCGACAATAACCGTCGGGGCCATAACGGCCGCCCCGCCAGGCACACTACCCGCCTGGCTGGAAGATCTTCCCATTTCCGCTAAAATTTTTATATTTATTTATAGAATAGAAGTTAATAACACACCAAGTTTCATAAAAACTCAATACCATATACTTGTGTATATAACTTTATAATATTTACGGAAATAATGTTTTACCGGTAAACATTGTTTGACTCATAATTTCCGTATCGTATTACATCACAATTAAAACTCTCGAGCCTTCGTTATTTGCGACAGCGAGGGACGAAAGCAGATTAATTAAAAGTTAAAAGAACATTCATAGCCCACGGTGAATGTTTTGTGTGCCTATATACTATATAGGCGCTTTTATCAGTCAAACAATTTCCTTTTATATCTAATTAAACGTGTAATTACTACATAAACATGGGTGTGATTTAATTATTATCATAATATTTAAGGTAAACATGATGTATTGATTTTTTATTTTCACGCGAATACTACACATTGAAATAAAACTAATTTTACAGGTTTTTATCGGGTAAAAGAACACATCGCTGATGTGAAACACCGGCGCTCCAGCCCCACTCCTCCACCACCTCCATCAGAATATTAAAAAAAAATCGAGTACTTTTTTCATCCGTCTTGCCCTATAAATCTATGTCAAACATAGCCAAATTGGTCCAGCCGTTCTTAGTGATGCGCTTACCAACGAGCAACATTTTTTTATTTATATAGGTACCTTAACACACTAAAACAAATTATATCGTACTGGCCCAACACCTGTTCTCATTTCAGTGTACCCAAGTCAGCGCCTAATTACCGTAGCCCGCGGTCTTAGGCAACGTGTGACTACTTAATCCCATATTTCGACATTTTGGCCAAGCCGCCATTTAATCCGGACCCAACCTTCGTATACAATATTCATGTGACGCACACGCCTGATATACAATTCACTTTTGCAGCTTTTAAATAAGGAAAGGATAATGTGGGGTATATACGGAAGAACTCCTAAAGTTTTATGGACTAGTATGAGGTTGTATGGTAGTATAATTTGTACGAGGAGTGCCAATAAATTCCTTGTATGCGTACAAAGGATATAATAGCAGTCCCATACTAGACGCGAGTCTGTGTCATGAGCAGGCCAGATGCTTATTAACAATTTGGTATTATGGGAAGTCGGAATCGTGTGCATTGTGTGTATGTGTGTGTGTGTGTGTGTACTTGTGTGTGAGTGGGTTAAGTGTGCGCGAGTGTGTGCAATAAGTACATCAGTAAATAAAAGCAATACTACCGAAGAGTCGGAAAATGGACCTTAATAACGTGGATAGTTTTCTTCTGAAAATAGATCTTAACAATCCACCCATCTATCCTTAACCTAAAGACGTCCACCGCTGGGCACAGACCTCCGCCAAAGACCTCCTTCCACACATCTCCGTCTTCCGTTGTCCGTCGTCATTCATATCCACCAGGTTCCTGCGATACCTTGTGGGGACCTTCCAACACTACGTCTTCTTCGTGGACGCCGTTCTAGAACCTTCTTTACCCAACAGCCATTCTTCGAGCTATTTATATCTACCGTATCATAAGTATTATCCAAAAAAAAATGAGCTGTTTATGTCCTCAATGGTTCACGTAGAGTTGACTACTTATTCTAACTCGAGGGTTCCAAGTTTTTTTTTCATTTATTCGCTGATTCCACAAAGGGCAGCAAAAAAGCAGACGACTAATAAAGGCGTGCGCACATTCGAGTCGTGATGTGGGTCAGACGGACGGACGGACGAGCCGCCGGTGTTGTGGACACCCACACAATAAATCATAAAGAAGCCCCTCAGTGATGTCGGCTATTTTTGACCAGCGCCTATTTACGTATCAACGTATCTTTTTGGTAATGTAGATTTTTATAAAGACGGTCTTTGTGTGTTGCTGAAGCCATCTTTTAAATAGAAGTTCATGATCAATGCGATGAAGCTCTTATTAAGGTCAATATTCATGAAAAAAAAACGTTTATTCTTAATGAGACAGACACTGTAAAACCATTTTTCTCTCGTAATCCCCAATGGCTTAGTCCGACACATTGTCCCAACATTTCGCCGTTATTATAATATGTTATACAGAGGAATTTTTCACTAGAGAGCGGTTACATTTTTTTTTCGGCCAGCCACTTATATTCGACTATCATCACGCCTGTCTTCCCCGAAGGGGTAAGCAGATGACTACAGTGCATCCACATTTTACCGATGGTAATTAGGTCCCAATGAAATAGGGGCGAGTCTATTGCCATTATACCCGGCACGCTCCTTCTCAATATGAGGAAGGGTTAGGCCATACTTCACCAGGCTGGACCAGCGCTGTTTGGTGATCTTCACACGACTTTCGACAGACATGCGGGTTTCCTCACGATGTTTGCCATCACCATAATCTTTATTTAAAACGAGATTCGCACATGAAAATCCGAAAATCTCAGAAGTGCGAGCCGGGGTTCGAACCTGCACACCTTGCTTCCAAAGTGAGCATTCCACCAACTTGGTTATCACTGCATTTTTTTGGTACCAGCTACTTACTAATAAATGAATAATGCATGAAACAGCTGTACCAGTGATAAATGGCATTCGAATATATTCTATGTACCTACTTGTAGCGATAATTTATTATACCTACAGCTAGTACCACCTGATTTATTGGATTGGATTATTTATGCGTAAGCCTGCGAATAACGTAGGGTGAGTCTTCGTCAGCGTTTCACTCGATCGAGCGCTGTCATATTTCATTTGTTTATCAAGCCTCGAGCGAGTCCCACGCATCTGCCCGTTTGGTCTGGACTTGGGCAATGGTTTACTACGGATATTAAAAAACAAGTGACACTAGACACTTATTATTAGTTAAGCATTAACGCTGGAAACAGTGAATCGCGAGATTTGGATAATAATCATAATATCGCGAGACGAACACACCAACTAAACGATTCCACACGCTAGTATTATGGGTACCGTACAATGGACTGCGGGGGAACTCAGTGTATAATACTTATATAGATATTAAACATACATGACTCCGGTACAAATATTCGTGCTCATCACACTGAGTGTGTTCCTACCAAGATTCGAACGAACCCGGGATCCTCGGCACAGAAAGCAGGGTCACTACCAACTGCGATACCAGAAATATATGGTGAAAATCTTTCGACATACTTATTCTTTTTTATGTTACTACTACTAACCCTAAGTATAAAATTCAAGTTAATATTAGATTTTATAGTACGTCTCTATTATTTTAACTTGGCTATCTATACGTGCTGGATCAAAGACTGTAGCATCAGTAGCCAGTATAATCGGTGACGAGGCACCCCAAAAATAAACGATGACAAACTCAAACCCAAAATTAACTCTTTACCCAAAACGAATATCTGTCACCCGAAAATAGCGTCAACAAAAATATATTTTATTACTCTGCCTTTGGGACCTCATAAAAATAATAATTAAAATCACGAATAGGGTTATAATTACGTCACGCTGCTTATTTAGGGTCGGCCACAGATGTGCCACTTTTGTCTAGTTACGTACGATGCTTATCAAACGGGTTAATCGTTTTCTGACCTTGTTTGTGGTAATGGGCACTTAAGTATCATTTAAACGTATGGTACATTTGGCTTGCCAGTTTTCAAATGGCTTATATCATATTAGGTTGTTTATTCATGGTAGGGAATATAATCCTGGAATTTTCTGGACAAGAAATGGTAGGCATCCCGATATTATGAGTATCGGGATTGATCCCGTTATTTACGGGACTGCAAAATGATTGAGACCCGATATTTTGGATATTGGGAGGATATCCAGAGATTTTCGGTACTGGAAAATGGACGGTCAATTTCCAGTACCGAAAATCTTTATACACTATACTCTATACAGTACCCCGTACTATATACAGTCTCCTATCCAATTGTATACAGGTTGGTTCAGAAAGGTTATACTAAGCTGTAAACCTGTGCTTCTTTAGCGCATTATCAAGCATTATGTGAAGTCAAAATTTAGCTAGGTATATCGATTTTAAAAATTAAATTCTGTTTCCATCAAAATGTCAACTTTGATTTGTTTGTGATTTTTTTTTTAGCTATCGCATTAAAATTCTGATTTTAGATAATGATTAGAAATGCGCGAAAGAAGCACAGGCTTGGTATACCCTTTTTTAATCTATCTATCTATCTATCTATCTATCTATCAGCCGATGTACACGTCCACTGCTGGACATAGGCCTCCCCCAACGACTTCCACACATCACGGTCCTCCGCCACTCGCATCCACCGGCTTCCTGCGACGCGTGTGATGTCATCAGTCCACCTTGTGGGGGGCCGTCCTACACTTCGTCTTCCGATTCGTGGTCGCCATTCTAGAACCTTTCTGCCCCAACGGCCATCGGTTCTGCGAGCTATGTGCCCTGCCCACTGCCACTTCAACTTGGCAATTCTTTGAACTATGTCGGTTACTCCAGTTCGTCTACGGATCTCTTCATTTCTGAAATGAATGAAGAATCACTCTGTATGAATAAAATAAAACAATGTATTCATCTCTGTCTCTCTTTCTCTCTGCCATATTCGTACCGCTTTGGTGACACTTTCTCCACCCCGCCCAGCTTAGTACTCATAATGGAACGATGATAAAGTATGTGGGCTGCAATTTCCTTCAGTCCCGGGAATATTGTCCGCGGACTCAATATGACGCAGTGACGGGGCTGTTCCACTAATGGCTTTTAAAACGCGCTGTCTCATCGTGCACATTGAACAATTAACCCGGGAGATGAGACGGCACTATGTGTAGGCCGCAACTAAGAAGAAGACGCAGTTATTTACAAGGGACTCAGTGTACTAGTGGCATAAAGATAATTAGTATTCATTAAAATACTTACAGTCTCACTACAATAAGATAAACACGTGTTGAGAATACGTTTATAAAACTTATTTTTAGATACAAAACCGTGATAAGGCACTATTTTAATGTAAACTCCATTGTGATGAAACTAGATTCACCCCAAAATTTATAGACATTTTTTTTTATTAACATTCATAGCAAGTCCAAATTACAGTCTTATTAGACACCTACTTCTATGTATAGATAAATGGATACACGCTGGTATATGCAAAAACACACACAAAATACTTTAGATAACATAAGCCAGATATTAATGTAGGTATTGAGACGAGAACGAGAAGATATCATAATGCAAATTTAAATAATAAATCTCCCAGCTCTAAAATTGTATTAAGTATTCCATTGAAGCAACAAAATATATATTTTCACAGCATTTATATGAAGATAATGTATGTGTCTCAACTTCGAACATAGTTATATGAATATATTTCTCATTGTATTCGGCACATTCACACTATTTAAAATGTTAATATAAAAATTTACATATCTTATTTATTTTTACGCGAGTATTTAAATGATACATTACGTAACTAAAAAATAAGCACGTCTGATTCAAAAACAGACAATAACATGGATTACATTGCTGCGTGTTCTAAGCGTGGTTTATAAGATTATTTTTCTTTTATTTTCAGATCGGAAATGTACTTCACCAATCAACGGCACTAATGAAGCAATCCGCAGCGGGATATTGAAGTAGCAGCCACTCGCGCCGCCTTCCCGGCGCAATAAAACAACACCCCATCGCCGCGCCACTCAAACAAAACCAAACTGTATAACAACGACAAAAAGAACACAATCCACCGCCATCCCGCTATCAAATGGCTCTGCTCCGAATTGGCAATACAATCCAAGCAATATGTCAATTAATGACCATTCTCGATTGTAATCAAACGCGCCATTCCAAGACCAAAAAGCTTCACGACGAAGTCGTATTTCAAACTTGATTCGTTCGCACTGGTGTCACAGTTCAATACTACCATAAACCAATGTATGGTTACGTCAGGATAACGTACCAAGTAATCGTCACCCAATCCCGGGATTCGTATGGCGACTTCAAGTCATAACTGTCACTGTTCACTGCCTAGCTTTGTTGCTTTATCTTCTTGTCTTCTCGTACTAACTATACTTTTGCGACCGAGTGTAGCGTCGGTTGAGTTGGAACCGACCATCAGTCCAGACTTCAACATCACCAATCCAAACTCAACATTCAATTGGACGCTAGAAGACAACAGCACATTCGTGAAACACATTCACATAAAACATACGAAGTACTCAACTCCGGTGACAATTTTCCTCGTCATAGTATTTATGATTGTTATGATCGTAACGATAGTCGGTAACGTGTTAGTTTGCGTTGCTGTGCGCTTAGTGAGGAAGCTGAGAAGACCGAGCAACTATTTGATCGTGTCGCTGGCAGTGAGCGATTTATGTGTAGCTATTATGGTGATGCCCGTCGCGACTATTTACGATATACTGGGCACGTGGCCGTTCGGACCGGTGATTTGTGACTTCTGGGTGTCGAGCGATGTGCTGTCGTGCACCGCGAGTATCCTGAACCTTTGCATGATCTCAGTCGATCGGTACTACGCTATAACGAAACCCCTCGAGTATGGTGTGAAAAGAACGCCAAAGAGGATGCTGTTATGTGTGTGCATCGTATGGGTGACCGCTGCATTTATATCCCTCCCACCGGTCTTGATACTCGGCAATGTGAAGTCCGACACATCGTGTTCTGTATCCCAGAACCAGGCGTACCAGGTCTACGCGACCTTCGGTTCATTCTATATACCTTTGACGGTGATGATCGTGGTGTACTATAAGATATTTAGAGCCGCTAGGAAGATTGTGAAAGACGAGAAACGTGCTCAGTCGCACTTGGAGACGCATTGTTATCTGGAGATAAACGTGAAGAATGGTGGTGCGGCGGAGGCGAAGCTGTTGGGCAGCCAGGCCGCACAGCCTCCACATCCGAGGGGGTCCACGGCCAGCACAAATACAACTGTGAGTATACGCAAAACAATACCATTTACATATTATCTACATATACAGGGTGTTAGTGGCTTCGTAACGAAAAGTGATACCATAAATTCAACTCACGATTCTGAACACCCCATAATTGGAATTTTCCGTTGATTTTTTTATGAATTTAACGTTATTTTTTTAAAATTTATTTTGACATGAAATCATAATAGAAGTCTATCTCAACGTGATTACAAATAAAAAAAAAACTATAATTAATAATATAAACCTAAAACTGCACCACACGATAACCGACCCGTGTGACGCGTGTTACATTGCAGTTGTGTTCTGATCGCGTTTTTTACGATACATTGCGCGCTCAAAAATAACAACATTTGTAGTCCATGACGTTCGACATACATTTTTTCTATAATTTTATTTTAGACATTGAGTGTAAACTCTACCGAAAGTTTTCGTTATCATATCCCTTATACCCTGTATGTAAACTTCTTTATCCCATAAGTACTTGTTAAAAAGATTTATTGAACGAACGTGTTGAATGCAGTGACAGCTAAATTGTCTTAAGACTCGCTTTGAAACTAAGGATTGTTCAGACACTAGCTCCCACCTTTAGAATTTTCGGATTCCAGGTAGGAGTCATATTTTATATAAATATTATCATTTGCTGTACGGTGAGGGCAAACATCGTGGGAAGCCGGCACGTCATTCGAAAGCCATGTGAAGTTCGGCAACCCTCACTGGTGGATGGCCCGCATCCCAGTTGCACTGACGGCGGTATTCGCGCGGTATAATGGCAAAAGGCTCGCCCTTTAACCTACCCTCTATGAACCCCATTCGTATTTAAAGTTCCTTCCCCTCAATCATGACGTCATTTTATCGTTGTTACAGTGTAGCGTAGACAAAACAGAGAGTACCATTGGCAGGTGCTTCAGCGGCCAGAGGAAGTCCAACGAGTCACAGTGCCCGATGCTGCAACAGCCCAAAACCCCCACCAAACCCATCCACACAATAAACAGATCTCCCACAACTTTGGCTCCTAAACCACCAACCAAAGAGAGGCGAAGACAATCCTCAGAGAGCAGTAACAAAGTTACAACCAACAGGATTAGGTCATCGCTATCAAATTTTGCTCATAAAAGTCACATCGCCAAAGACTTGCTGCATCCCCAGTCATCGCATCAGAAGAAGTTGCGATTCCAACTCGCCAAAGAGCGCAAAGCGTCCACGACGCTCGGGATAATTATGTCAGCATTCATCATCTGCTGGCTACCATTCTTCCTGCTTGCCTTGATAAGGCCGTTCGTCGAGGAAGACGCGATCCCCGACGCAGTCAGTGCAGTATTCCTTTGGTTAGGTTACCTTAACAGTTTGCTTAACCCAATCATTTACGCGACCTTAAACAGGGACTTTCGGAAGCCCTTTCAGGAGATACTTTTCTTCAGGTGTTCGAATCTGAACCACATGATGCGGGAGGAGTTTTATCACAGCCAGTACGGGGATCCTGATCATTACTGTGGTAATAATACCACGAAGATGCATAACTATGACGAAGGGGTGGAAATTGTGTCTGCTATAGAGGAAACGAGAGCTTCGGAGAGTTTCCTATGATTGACAATGCCTGAGGTCGATACCAGAGACCTAGATACTGTGATCTAATTAAGACTTTTAAAATAGAACCAAGGTTTTACAGTGTTGATTACATTTCATTAACTTGTGTAGTATAAAAGGCTGTTTCTACTCAACTAGTCGGTGTATGTACTCCTGGTGACATGGTGTTGACGGTGTATTGTGTGGATAATTAATTTTATATCTGCATACAAACTTGTAGATACCTACGTATGAAATAATGTAATTATAATATATGTACATAATTATTTATTCGTTGAAAATAAAACACATCACTTATTTTTGAGGCAAATTACAGTTTTGAATAAAATTCAACTCGTTTGTATGTAATAAATCCGGTTTTATTCCTATCTCGATTTGCTCAATAATACAAAATAGATGTAACGAATTCGTTAAAACATATTGCTTGCTTGTTGCAATGCAATGATATTTGTTTTCAAAAGAGAGTTCGTATAATTGGTCAAAAAACAAAAGTTACAATTCTGTTAATGTCAAAACACAACGTTCGGCCGCCGAGAGAATGCGTTCCTGACAGGTCATGTTTTTTTTATTTTTTTATTACATTATAGGCAAGTATTTGATCTCGATCTCGCCTGATGGTAAGTGAGATATATGTAGATGATGATATTGTTATTATTTACTTATATGCACCGCGGACACAACATTTAATAAAAAAAACTGGATTACTATGTCGACTTACAAGAAACGATTTCTGCGAGCTAAATCTTATAAATGTTTGGACCGCAATCTCTCGGCGGTCGAACTGTAAATGTGAGTTATTTTACGTGAGAATAATAATTATAGAATTTGAATTGAATTATTTGATACAACGTGGAAAGACCAAAGAGGAGGTATACTTATTAGTTTTTAAAAGCAAAGTTTTCTAATGTTTAAGGTGTTGTGAATTTGATAAACATAAACATAAACATAGAATTGTATTATATTGTTACATAAAATAATGTATATGACGGCAAAATAGTCAGAAGTATTAATCCATGTGATAGTAGATATATAGAGTTCTATTCTTCTTTGTGCTTTTTTATATATAATATCAATATCCTTTTATTTGTATGCATTTTTTTATTTATGATTAATATGTAAATATTACATAATAATGTGCATCTTTCATGTATATATATAAAAATTATCATAAAAGGTACTGCCTGGTCAAATATATATTGTACAACATAAATGTGCAAGACACACGATAATGTTCAATTTGAGTATACTTATTTAAATTATGTAATGACGTTAGTATCTTCAATTGTATAATAATAGTCATTCGTTAAGAAAGGTTGCAAAGTTGTTATTGGTGCGAGGGCATGTATTGAATCCTGAGCGTAGTGAGGAATTCAAAGACACGAGACTCGAATAATGTTGCAGCCGAAACACACAACTTTTCATCTCACGACAGCGAGGACAATGTTATAATTAATCAACATTTCATGAAGCCTACCCTGCGAACTATATTATCAATATGGTTATATCCTATTAATATTACTACTCATTATTTATCAATGAAACACATTTTTTAAATAAAAGTAAATTGACAACTTCACTGTTCAACTACTCGCTGAACCACACTTCTGGACCTTTTATTGTTTTTTTTAAATAGTAACAAAAAAGTTAGGTACGCACACCCGATACACCATTATCACAGATTAACTAACATAACTAATTGAAAAACCTTTTCCACTCATGGGGATAAAATGGACTTTTGCGAGCAGATTTTGTACAATAAGGGCGCCTTTGCGAGCCCGTGAGATGAAATAAACAATTAAATGTTTGATACAAACTTTGTTGTACATGTACCTATAATTTCAGTTTCGAATTTCAATATGACCTTCACATATTTACGTACCTATGTAAATAATAATTAAGTAGGTATAATTATTAGAAAAATAGAATTCCCACTTATTGGTTTAGACAATTATTTATTAGTGTAGAACGGTATTTCTTTAGCCAAATCTTTTATGTTTCATAGTTTTACTACAAACAAAACCGGTGTTGTATATATATCGTTAATAATTACTAATTGACATAATATATGTAAAAATAATAATACTACATAAGTAAGGTTACAATAATGATAGGTGGAATATATTGCGAACGCCGTGTGGGGAAACTACGCTTGGAAAAAAAAATTGACAGTTTAATTTGATGTTTCTATTATTGAAATATATAAAGTACTAAAAAAACATTTGGTGTAGTTTCTTTCCGTTGTGGAAATTATGTGGTTGTTTATAAAATAGATTGTAATAATAAAAGTGAACACTGTCTTCTCAATCCTTGTAGTTACTTATTTAATGGAAGTAATGCCTTGGTCTGTCACCATCAAATATTCATATAGGATGTAAATGAAAATATGCAAGCCATAGAATACGTATGATGTTTTTTTTCAAGACTGATCCATTAGATATCGATTCTAATTTGATATCAATATCAGATCGTGTATGTGTAAATAACTATAGATTTACATTTCTTGACGTGTTTTTAGTAACAACAAACAAAAAGTAACTTTTGTAAACTGTTTTAATTCGCATCCCATTGTTTGTTTAAAGAGTTATCTTTCCAAGTACCTAATCCGTGTTGAAGCTGGTTTTTTTTTTCGTTATATTTACCTTCAAACCTTACATTACATGCGTGTAATATGCACAAAAACAAACCAGCTACTTGAACTTGAACAAGCGTGCTTCTCGCGTGTTTTGTTTTAAGGATGTGAGTAACCGCGCCGGTACGCAGGTTGTCTTTGACACAGGCATGCCAATGCGAAATGACGTGCTGCTATCAGCTGGCATATGTATTGCAGGTTTTATAAATAGTGTAGAATCCAAAGTTTAATTTATTTATAGTGTAAATATCGTTTATAGAACTCTACGAGTACATAAAATGTTGGATAAAAATTTATTTTTTATTAAAATATCGTCTATAATGTAACACGACATATCTATCTAGAGATATTAAAACCATAACTAGACAGGTAGCCACGAATTTGGAGGCATACTTTAATTCTCCGATGATTCCCGTAGTCGTATCTTGCCATTGGTCTTTCAATCTCGTCGTAGGTATATTTCAAAACCAATATTTGAAGTCGTGAATTAGAGTAAGCTTACTTATTGTCATTTTATGTACAATTTGTAGAGTTATGCTATTCCTCTCGTGGATGTAATGTTTTAATATCTCTATGTTGGTTATAAAATTGACGCCATATTGATTGCCAGTATCTAAACTTTTGATATACCTTATGTGAAAACTTTCATAGTAGCAAAAATGAATACCTACCTACCTTATATGTTGGCATCGTTGTATTTTTCTTATGTAGAGGTCTTAAATGCGACGAAATAAAAATTAGATAACCTAATTTGTTTCTTTTTATCCCACCAAACATATTACTTTATTTATTGATTTACAAGAATACTATACATTGAAATAAAACCAATTTACGGATTTTATCGCGTTCATATTATGTTTTTTACGTTCCCGACGTTTCGGCTGCCTTACAGCAACCATGGTCACGGGAGGACTCGATAAAATCCGTAAAATTAGTTTTATATCAATATTAATTCTTTGGTACCTACCGAATTAGCAATTTTAAATATATTAATTTGGTTTGTTTCATTATAAGTTTTGTACAATTATTATTCTCCCTCATTCATATTGATCTCTGATCTGACCGATCTCCGCATTCTCGATAAATGAATTACATTATTTTGATAGTTGACATAAACAAGCTTGTTTTAAAATTATAAATAGCTTGCGCGATAATTTGAATGACATTAGGGGTTTCACCTTGAGTTTTTTTTTCTAAGATGATTATATCAGGAGCGTAACCCGGAATAGGGCTATATTCATAAGCGACGCGGGCTACTGAGCGATTTCGAACTTGAACGAAAAATAACGTATAAAATGATAATAAAACGCTTTTTAATGAACCCATTGTTGGGTACGGGCCTCGCCAAAGTGCGAGGAGGATTCAGGCTATAATAATAACGCGCAAACTGTACGGTCCCAAACTAAGCAACGCTTGTATTATGGGGACCGTACCATCGACTGGGGGGGCTTAATATCTTTATAAGTATTTTAAATACAAACGCTGTATTTAATATACTTATAAAGGTGTCAAACTTCTATATCTGGGGCAAAACATTCGTGCTCATCACAGAAGGTTTGCCCCTAACTGAATTAAAACCAAACACATTCAGTATACAGAAAGCAGAGTCATTACACTGTGTTATTCAGGCCATTGACCACCACGCTTTTTTTAAGGCTATTAAACTCACAGCTGTACATTAAAAGTGAGTATTTGTTTAGTCATCTAAAATCGCTTCCGCTATAGCTCATTACCATACTACCTACCTTACTCGTACCATTGCCAAGTCGCATGTCACCTAACGATCTTATAACACTCTTTCATCGCTCCTGTTTTGGCAAGTGTAGTAAACGACGATGACCTTAGGGACCTGACCTTGCTGATAGACGATTTACATTGCACGGAAAAAAACACTCTATTTACTACAGTTAAGATAATAATTTTATAAAAATTCAAACTAAATTGGATTATAGTTAGGATACAATAAAACGGTATAGGGCATAAACTTAATATAGCTAATAGGGTTAGCGTTAGTAAAAAAAAAAAACTTTTTGATCGAAGACAAATATCGTACAACTACTAAGAATATTGTACAGATGATTCAGAAATGGTATACTGAGACTGGAACCTCGGCTTGTATAACGCATTTTTAAACACTATGTGCAGTCAGAATTTGGATAATATTTCGATTTTAAAAGTAAAATTAGCTCCCACCAATATGGAAATGATGTTTTTTGCGAACTTTTTTTTTTAAATTGACATATCCTAATTCCGACTCCGAATATTGATTGCAAATGCGCTAAAAAGCCCAAGCTCAAAGCTTAGTATACCCTTTCTGTAACACACTGTATATTTTTTTGTAGCAATTTAGTATCCCTTTTAGGTAGAGACACTCTACATTTTGTAGGCTGAGCTATATAATAAATATTCTTTGTCACAAAATAACCATCAAAATTCAATGAGCCACACAGAAACATCCCTTCCCCTACATTTACCGTCAACCTGTGAACTCTCCCTAAATACATCAAATCTGCTATTATTTACATAACGGAGTCGTTATGCTAAATTCCCCTACTTTGCCCACACATAAATAATGGCGATGACGCCAACACCAACCATGTTTAGGTATAGATGTCGCCAGACGAACACACCATGGTCCCATACTAAGGTACATGGTACCATACTACTCTTGTATTTTTGGTACCGAAAAATGGACTGAAGGCGATGCCAGTATACTATATAATACTCATATAGATATTAAACATCCATGACTTGGGTACAATCAATGTGCTCATCACACAATTACGCCCCTACCAAGATTCGAACCCGGGACCGTCAGTACAGGAAGCAGAGTCACTCCAAACTGTGCTATTCAGGTCGTCATATATAGCTCATATGTAGCAATCGCTAATCATACATTAGTGCATCACAATATCTGAAATTACTAGCTATTGTAAATAATGCTGTTCAGAGGGGCTAATAAGCTTCATAGTTTTCTTTCGTCTGCTACGCTATTTACCCACCAATGCTCTTTAGATTAAGCTCTAAATTTGTTTATACATAATTCATGGAATTCATTGGGAATTTAGATTAATGCATCGCAAACACGAAGGATTGCTGCATGAAGAAAACCATTTGGCCACGTATTCTGTAAGGTCAGGTGATACGTATTCAAAGCTAAGATAATTTGGTTTATGCACGAATTGCTTTAGAGGGTTTTTTTTTATTCCTATGTATGTTTTATAGTTTCATTGAAAACAAAAAACTCTACAAACACAAAACAAACGAAAAGAAACGAAACGAAGTCTACAAACTCATATTATGAATGTCGCACGCTTAATAATAGACTGACCTAACTCAAAAAAGCTGTTTGTTGGGAAATCGCAAAAACGTTTTGTCATTTACAACTTGTCTGACTTTATTACTTATATCTCAATGAAAATAGCGTAATAATAATAAATGATGTATTGTAAGAACACTTGATTAAGTAATTATCGATACTAAAATGTAATTTTGAAGAAATTTTATTATTATTTATAATTATTTATAGCTTTTAAAATGTTGTCCCTGAGATACGTCTGTTTATGAATAAAATCAATGATATATTTCTGTACTACTGATGACACTTTTTGTTATATGTCTGTATTTTATTAAAAATTTTACTAAAACCCTTTCTCTTTTATGTTATAAGTCTATACATAATAAAATAATAACTAGTACTAATATTTTTAAGTTGTATGTTTTTTAAGTTCAGAAACATGAATGGGTCACTATAATATAAAAGCACCGCGAGTTGACTGTCGCAATCTCAGACGCATTAGGATTTATGTCACTGTCATGTTAAAAGTTTTGTCAAAATTTGTATGCGTAAAAGAGACAACATATCAGTTACTCAGTCTAGGAATAAGATATCGTAAAAATTCTGAGATTGGTAGATAGATAGCGTTGGAATAAATCTATCTGTGTGCTTATCTCACTTTGGGCCTACACCGTAATTGGACAGTCTATTATTAAGCGTGCGATGTATACTTATAATATTTACTCATAATAAACATAAATATTTGTGTTATAAAATAAAATGAAAGTGACATCAAAAAGCAGCCATCAAACTCCGACCTTTCAGCCGGTATGGTGCCTAGAACGCTGGCAGCATTGCTACGTTGAATGGAGTAGGATACAATTTTATACAGACATATGTACATCATAAGAATGGTTAATTTCTATTCCATGTTCTTTGATGACGATGCGTACTTACGTACTATTCATAATTAAGATGTAGAATCCCACTAATATCATAATGTGAAAGTTTGGATGGATGGATGTTTGTTACTCAATCACGCCAGAACGGCTGAACGGATCTGGATGAAATTTGGCACAAACATAGATTATAGTCTGAAATAGCACATAGGCTACTTTTTATCCCGGTAAAATGTATGGTTCTCGTGGGTACTTTTTAATCGCGGGTAACACCGCGGGGCGCAGTAAGTCGAGAATAATTATCAGCTTCGATAACGCTTGGGGTCACTTTCAGTTGGTGAGGACAGAACCAATTTATGTACACATTTCTGATGTTGTCCCAAGACTACAAGACTTTCGCAAGCTTTCAGAGGGCCGTCTAGTAAATATAATACTAATTTAGTAACTAGCCAAGTATGAAGGCAAAAATATTATGAGAAATAGTAATAAATTTGCGTTTATTATTCTTGTGAATAATGGCTTAAATAAATGGCCAAAAAGTTAACGACCAAAATAATAATATCCGACCGGCAATAAGTAAGAAGTGTTGTTATAATATTGCCACATGGCTGTGAGGAAACAGTAAGTTATGATCAATTAACATTATTGCGGGATACATAATACAAAGATACATATTTGTGATGGCACCACTAAGTGAAAAAATATGTAAAAGGAATGAGGTGGCATTCGGTTGCTGTGTTGAAAAGTGTGATCTTACGAGTCTATTTGGAAAATATTCAATAAACTGTCACAACCAAGTAACAGTCTTATTACTAATGGGATTGACGAAATCTCGCAGGTTCTGAGTTGAACAAAATTTTGTACTTCTGCTTATATTTCTTTATAGTGACTACGATACAATGTTTAGCAAAATTAATACCTACAATCAAGTCGTAATTAGAATTCCAATTACCAAAATAATAATTTTATTTCCCAACGTTACGAGTTATGGGAATTTATCCCATTGGAACACACTATGTTCTCAAAAGAAGTTCTAGTTCTTATTAATGTGAATGAGTTTTGAATATTTTGGATTATTTTGAAAACATTTTTTAGAGCAATGACTTTTGATAGAAATTTTATGTTGAATAACTACGGTAGAATTTACTAGAGATTATGGTCAATTTTCCGTACCACAAGGTTGATCAGTAAATAAATTTCAGCGTAGGCAACATTTTTGTGTCTTTTTGTTTCTGAGTTCTACTGGAATTTTATTGATTTATAAAGCGTTAAATACCGTTACCCTAATTAATAGAAAGGATTAACTTACAAGCCCTTTCCACTTTGTTCTATTTGATGCATCCTCATTTGACAACGAAAATAAATATTCACCAGCAAACAAGGTGTCATATTCTTGCATAGACGTAATAACGACGAAATGTATATTATTTGTATAGACATTGTTTTCAGACGACATTTTTTTCTATTGAGAGGGGTGAAGGCTAGTCATCGTTTAGGAGACAGGGATGATTCGTCGTCTATACCTATATAAAGGGGTCATTTGAAATTTTGTACGTTTGTAGAGGACGATCTCCGGTATTACTGATCCGATTCTGAAAGTTCTGATCGAAAGCTACACATTGTTAAGAGTAATTAGTAAATTTGCATCACGCTGCAATCCTTGGGGGTCGAGTTTCAGAGCATAATGAATAGTTGTGTGAGTGAAACTGGGGGCGAAAGCTAGTTCTTAATACTACGTAGTATTTTTTTAACGTATTATCTTATAAAGATATTTTCACTTCCAAGGCTCGTAAAGTCCCTGTTAAGGTGTAAGCGAACTAAAGCTGCATTTCATGCTCTAGTGCATGAAAGTGTTTTGTTCTTCTAAGACTAAGAAAATTCGTTCATGAAACCAAATACAGTAAATCTACATACATATATCCAAACCTTGGAAAACCTTGTTATTTTATTATATTTACTTTAATTTAATTTTTGGGGTCGAGTCACCTTCGTCCGTAGGAGAATTAAGTACCCTTGAGATACCCTACACGTGACCCTGGGTGGTGCCAACCAGGTGACAACTCTACTGGTGGTAGGCTTCGGCCGTGGTTAGTCACCACCCACTGAACAAAGCCATGTCGCCAAGCGGCCTAGCCGTGTTCCGGCATGATGTTCGGTGTTGCCATTAATGGACGGCGGGTCAGATCGGATGCGCTGCATGTGCCTAGTGAATGTAGCGTCTCAATCTACTGCCGCCTTCCTACCTAGGCAAGTATGCTCCATCGTAGATCTCATCGTCACTTACCATTAGGTGAGATCGAGATCAAATACTTGCCTATAATGTATAAAAAAAAAAAATTGCCAATTTCACTTTAAATGGTTATCACTGTTTCATTTCCTAACAATCGAAGTAAAAGCAGAGTGTATAATTTGCTCATTCAATCAGCAATTTTATCCTTAACTTAAATACCAACTAGAAAAAACGTCTCGGATAAAACTACTCACTTTATGTACTTGTTGTACAATCTAATATTTAGGCACAATCGTTACCTCGATTTTGTTACCTTCCAACATCTCGTCCCTCCATCTTTGACGTAACATGACCTTAAAATAAAACAATTTACTTTGAATATTTCATTATGAAACATTAATAAAACTTGATTTTCAATTTAATTATGCGAGAAACGATTCACAAAACCACCAACCTAATTCAAAGTTTTTAAATAAATGTAAATCAAATCTATTTACCCATTCATTTATGTGGAACTTGAAACTTTTTTGGTGCCTCGAATTTAAAAAATACCGTTGAATTTTTGTGTATAAAAAAAATATATTCACGGCCCGGAAATTTGAGGTCCTTCCGAATGTATGAATAAGTTTCTGAACCGCGGTCAGACATGCGCACGGTTGGCTATGTGATATTATATTTTATAACCGACTTTAAAAAGGAGAAGATTCTCAATTCGGTTGTATTTTTTTTGGCACCGACTTCAGTTTAGTTTAATATTTGATTTAGGTAAACAAGGTAGATTAGACTTATTTTTTGCTTTTTAGTTTTTTGAAGAGAGAAAGAAGAGTTTTTATTTTGTTATTTTTTTTTATTTAATGAAAGTAAATGTAGTCGCAAACAAAAGTTCGAAATTTAAGTCTGTTATTTATATTTTAATTTGGAAACACAAGAATTGAATGAGGTATACGCTTTATTAACCGACTTCAAAAAGGAAGCCGTTCTCAATTCGGTTGTATTTTTTGTAATTCTTATATCCGGGATCGTCCATAGATCTTGTATTTGCACTAGAATCTCCAAAACAATTGAACAGTACAAGTTTTACATAGCCTACATGGGCATACAAATACATTTAATGCCAAATGGATAAAAAATATAAATTTTGGGGTAAGACTGAACAAGTAAATGCAAGGCAATTATAAATGAAGTCGACAAAAAAGATCAGATACTTTTACCAAATTGTGTATCTCAACAACACAGTGGACTTTTATCAGATTCCTTTGGTTTAAAAGCCAACTTTTCAAGACTCTAGTCTGTAAAGGGATGTCATAATTCCCCTCGTCAATACGTCATTCCCACCACCACCAAAAAGGTATTACGCATCACGCCCCAATGATTTCGGTTCCACGTTCGCACGTTCATTGATTAATGATTATAAATCGCGTCCGCGCCATTAGAACCGATCAATCATCGCTGATAAGCGCCGTGACTGAACACTTTGTAACACCGTGGTTGGTATTCAACTTTCAATTTCGGGGAATAGAGTTTTAATTTGAATACAGGTCATGAAGTTCAGGGATTTGGGCTAGACATAGATCGTAAAATTAAGAGCCGACTAACAGTCTGACTGAATGGGAATTGAAGCCGTAACCGGAGGGATCCACGCTCATGCTACGCTCAAAGCACTCTATTATAGTAATTGTATAACAGTTAACAATACATTAACAAGAAATTATAAATAATAAATCTAAATATCTCCAGACGAACACACCAACTATACGGTCCCACACTAAGCAACGCTTGTATTATGGGTATCGTACAATCGGACTGGAGCGAACACAGTATATAATACTTAGATATTAAACATCCATGACTTGGGTACAAACATTCGTGCTCATCACACAACGTTTGTCCCTACCAGAATTTGAACCCGGGACCCTCGGCACAGAAAGCAGGGCCACTAGCAACTGCGCTAATCAAGCCGCCGAATGTTTATAATAATATAAGATAACACAAGGTTGGTTTTAACATCTAAATCAATATTTCCAATGAAAACACAAGCATGTCCTTTTAATATTCCGCGCTAGACAACCAACGCCATTATTAGCATTCGATGCATAAACATTATCGTCACTTCCATGTGCCACAGTGTGTCACATAAGTGACGTCAGTATTGCTATACTTAGTAGATATAATACACTGTGGTCGCGACTAAGTACGCATAGACTAACATGTTTTTTACTTAGAAATAGAACTTATTTTACAAATTTTATCGCGTTTGTTTTATGTATTTATGTTCCCGACGTTTCGGCTGCTTTACAGCAACCATGGTCACGGGAGGACTCACTAGACAGTCCTCCCGTGACCATGGTTGCTGTAAAGTTGCTGTAACTGCGCTAATCAGTTCTTAAAAAAAGATATCTTGGCATTATGCGAACTTTCCACGAGTATAATGTTTCATTAGCTATATAATTTACATAACAATCTAACACGTTTATGTAAAACTATTTCTAAGTAATATTAAAAAATAAACCAAGTACTTACATGGGTCAGAAACAACCTCAGGTACACGACTATTCATATTCATGAGTTACAGGAAAATATTCAAATGCTTTCGAAAAATCTCATAAATATTAAATGGGAGGTTTTACTGCTACATTATTTACTTTCTAGGTGAGTTCAAGACGTATTTTAGGTCTATAGGTAACTGAGTTCTATATATCGCACCCTGCGAACGATAGGGGCTCAACTCAAAATTATGAATTCAAAATTATGCTTCAAAATTATGGTTTTAATGTATGTTATATCCGATGAATATTATAACAAAGGCGTTTTTATGATAGACAAAGCTTATTATATTTCCGTCTCTTTTACACCGGTACTTTTAGTCCTCCCCGTTCAGTTGGAAAGATCTTTGATTGCGACTTCCCAAAAAAAATATTTTTGAGTCGAGCCCCTATCGTTCGGAGGGTGAGATATGTAGAAATCTAGGCGTAGTTCAGAGGTACAGGATAGTTCTAGTGCGGGAGCCATTTTGTAACATATCCTAGTTTTACCTAACGTAATAACTATATTATTAATGATAACATTAGCTCTTTTAATATCCCACGGTTTGACACGTGCCTCCTTAGGCTTTAGTCCACGACGCTGGCGCAGTACGGGTTGGCAGAATTCACACCTTTTTGGTACCTATAATAAAGTTTATATTTTTGTGTTCAGGGATCTACGCTGATTACTGGCTTTAATTACCTTTTTTATGTACACAATTTTCCAAGATTGATAAGGTCACCCCAATCTGCTAACTACAGACAGTGACTGGCTAAACTTGACAAAATAAACTATTAATAGAAGAGAAATCTTATCGTATGTATATTTTACCATGGCAAAAAAAATACCGCATCTATTTAGAATCAGTCTCATCGCATGCAAACTAGAATCCCTCTAATTTTATAAATGTGAAAGTTTGGACGGATGTTTGTTACTCAATCATGCCAGAACGACTGAACGGATATCGATAAAATTTGGCACAAAGATAAACTATAGTCTGGAATAGCACATAGACTACTTTTTATTCCGGTAAAATGTATGATTCCCGTGGGATAGATTTATTTATATTTTTCATAGAGCAAAGGATCGACATGATTTTTTGCATAGGTAGTGGTAGTTTAGGGATCAGAAAATGACATAGGGACATACTTTTAAATCGCGTATATCACCGCGGGGCGCAGCTAGTTAATCATAAATCCAAGTCGCGTAAAGCTTTTGTTAACTATTCATAATGTTATTACAGGCACATGTTGAAGGGATTCAGGTAGCGGTATATACGTAGAGACATTCCCCATTTCAAAGTCAACCACGAAAGGACAGTCAGAGAATAGGGCAACATTTTGTTTGGTATTAAACTTCACGTGTTATGGAAACATTTTGATTGTATAATTAAAAGTTTTAATTTAATGTTAAATTTAACTTAATGATAATCGTGGTTGAAAATGCGAATCTCATTTGCAACCACGATTATCAATTGCTAAACGGTGACGGATAACATCGTGAGGAAGCCTGCATGTCTGAGAGAACCCCTCGAAAGATGTGTGAAGTCCGCCAACCCGCACTTGGCCAGCGTCGTGGACTATGGCCTAATCCCCCTCGCATTGAGGGGAGGCCCGTGCCCAACATTAAAACGGGCTGGTATTATTATACAGCTATTCGGCAATATAATTCCGTGACTGTACCAGTCGTTTCGTGTTACGTACCAATAAAACGACGTACTGTACACAAACGTATATTTTCATTATGAACTACGACATTTTTCATCGCACTATTATTACAGGTCTCTTAACGACGAAATGTAATTGTAATTTCCGTTTGTTAGTTAAAAAAAAAATATACTTATGATATTTTTTTATGTAGCCCGACGTATAAAACGTTTTATAAATATAGACACACCAATTGTTCGTCCCAAACTAAGCAACACTTGTATTGAATGGGACCGTACTAGTAACACTCAGACGAGGGCAAATTACGAAAAAATCATTGACTCGAATCGAATCCGGAACCATCTAGTGTAGGAGTTGAGTGTTTTGACCAAACTATCATCTATATTTAGACATTAAATTGCAACTTTAACAATAACAATCCGAAAACTTTCATAGCGCGATTCAGGATTGCATTGAGGATTGTCTGTTGTTCTGAATGCATCTGCAGCACTATCTATGTAGCTTGTGGCGAGGTTGAAGAGGTCGCTACAAATATTTTGAAATTAGGACATTTGTAATACAATAATTTGCTGCACCGTAGTGCGTTATGTGCCTAGATCAAACTGCCTCTCTCTAAGTGAATGTCTCCAAACCTGTAATATTAAGAACATCTTTGTCTACTACTGTCCTAGCGCGAATCGACTGCATTCGGTGAAGCGCGGGAGCATCCCCCTGCCGTCCCCCCACCTACCATACCTGCAATGTGGTGTTGCTCTTAACAGCGTTCCATCTTTTGCCCATAGGTGCGTTTTCGCAGTCGTCCGTCGTCAACCCCCACTCTGGCAACAGCCCAAGCCGAGGTCGTGCCTTCTGAGGCGCCCTTGAGCTAGTTGCCCCCCTACCCTTCTGGCTGGAGCGCCTTTAGCCCTCGCCCTCTCGTCCGCTGTAAAGGTCATTTGGGACCAACAGCAGTTCTTAATTCTTATATCTTATCTGCGTTCCTAAGCTCGATCGATCGCGTTGATCAAAACGCGTATTAATTTTAACTTTAAACTATATAAATATTATATAAATCATGATAATCTAGGTATATTATTTGTGTGGCAGCACTAGTGCATATGTACCTTAACTCGCACGCGCACTGTACATACTCACTCCATTTATTTCATACAAGCAAATCCGTGCTTAAAAGCTAAATGTAATAAAGTAGTCATATCAGCGGTACGTATCTATAACTAATCAGTCACAATTAGTTTGACCCAAACTTTTTATAGCAGCTGTTAATATTAGCATTCATTTACATTTCTACCAGGTACCGCCTACTGATAACATCTTATAAGAAATCCGGTAAAAACTCCGGTTACTTTTTGTGGGGCATTACCTTAAATAGAACCTAATTTCGAGCGATTACTCATACGTCTGTTGAAGCTTAATCTTGATCTATTAAAGCTTAGATTGAAGATATCAAAGTCAAAGTCAAAGTCAAATCATTTATTTCGTATAGGCTTACGGGGGCACTTACAAATTGTCATTACAGTTTTTCCTTAACACTACAACCGTCCTACCTTCCCTACTATCCCTATCCCTACCCTGATAGCTAATAGTCGCGTCCAGACCAACCGCACTAATTAATATGAGACGAGCTTGGACTTGGATTTGGAAGGCAAACCCTTCTGCCAAAGCCTGGTAGGTATTTTGCTATAAGCGTTATATAAAATATGAAAATATAATCAGTACATTAACTAGCTCTGAAGAACTCGGCTGTTTAGAACTGAAAAATGGAACCCAAAGAAAAATTATAAGGCGGATTCAGCGCTGACGACATGACTTGTCAAATTATATCCGAGTTTTCAGAGATACGCGTATATTAATATCATAGCTGACATCAATCAAGTCAGACTTTCTATTTTTATCACACCACAATGATACTGTATTTTCCCCACCAAACCATTTCCTTCTAAAACAGTACTATTCTATAATACCATCCATTACGGCTGAAATCATACTGAGCGAGTTGATAGCACCGCGCCCTTGAACCATGGCGCCCGAGGCGCCCCCTGTCGGTGACAAATGATTCGCGCGAAACAAAAGACAGAGGAAATGCTTTCAGCCTTGCTGTGGGTGTGCGAGCTACGATTGGAACAGCCATGATTTTGTTCGTAAAAAGGGATATAATCGAATGTGACTAACTTCATTGTGTTCACCACATAAAAAGTGGACTTGTGAGACAATTTCTGTGTTGAATGTCTTGTTGTGATCGCTATATTGTGCTTTTAATTAAGTCAATTTGTGTATGCTGATGCAGTTCAACTGCAGTGTGATTACGGACTGAACACGGTCCGCGCTCGGAGAGATACCATTCGAACTCAATCCGTGTGCATTGTGTAAGCGTACAATATCCAATTAATTTTGAATATTAATAGAATAAAGTTAGATAGTGCGAATAGCGTTCCAAGTTCCAATTAAAAATATGATGTTTATTTTTATGTTCTTTGACTTTAGCTATCATCTGGAACAACCTCCACAAACGAATACTAACCTATTGAAGTTTTGTAGATGCGTTTAACATATCATTTAGCCAGTAAAAGTGACCAAGATTCTATGCCAAAAGATTAGGACACATCCACACACAAATACAAAATTTGGCCACCCCAAAACACACGGCCGCCGTCTTTACGTTGACGTATTACTGCTATTAATGGGCGAATAATGCTGAGTAACGTCGGCATCTGGCTCTACCCGTAATCTTTGTACTGTGCGTGGCACCAGCGCCATGATTGTGTACATTCGTTAATTGGAAAAATGGGGTGAAAATAGCAAGGGTTAATGGGGGGGGGCATAACCACAAAATTGATATAATATCACGCTTGTATTCTTGGTCTTTTGGTCTTCATTGGAGCGAGCCTATTCCCCCCTTCAATCCGAGAGTTTTAATGTCATAGCCCACCAGACCGTCTCAAATTGGGTTGAGAAACTGCACACGTCTTTTTTAAAAAGTGCAGGTTTCCTTTCGATGAGTGTTGTAGCAAGTGATAAGTATCATTATTGAAATTGAGATTCTTATTTGAATCCGGAATATCCCAGAGGTGCGAAATTTTACGGAAAATTTTGATCTGTATTGAAATATCCATCTAGTTTCAATTTACTATAAACCTAGTAGACCCAAGAACATGTAATCATTAAAACAACAGTTTTAGCAATTAGTAAAAAAATTACAAGTCCGCTGAGTTTCTCGCCGGATCTTCTCAGCTGAGGTCGCGATCCGATCCGGTTGTAGAGTTAAGAAAAAAATTGTTAAAGACAATTTGTAAATGCTCTCGTAGGCCTACTTATACCAAATAAACGATTTGACTTTGGCTTTGAATTATTTTGATCTCATAGCCTGCACATAAAAGGTCGAACGATTCGATGATCTTAGTTGTAGTACTTAGTACTGGTCACTGGACTGGGTCGTACCCGAGATGTTCGCGTGTCGTCTACGACACACTCATTGTGTTCGCAATCGTTTGTCACAGAGGCCGGCTCGGCCGCCCTCAACTAGAGTACTAACATAGTACACAGTTGATGGTAGGTACATTATCTTATGTATCTCTATTATTCAGGTGATTCAGAAATGGTATAGGTACTAACCTTTGAACCTGCGCCTCTTTGGCGCATTTGTAACCATTATGTGTAGTCAGAAATTCGATATGCCAATTTAAGAAACAAAAATTGCTCAATAAATCACAATAGGGCTTAAAATTGTGCCCATCCCAAAATATTATAGCTTTTTATAACTACTACTTAATTTTTTTCAAAATATGGATTATTTTCTTTAAAATCTTTAAATAAAATAATGTTTTTTTTTGGTTCGGTCGCGTGATCGAAAGCGCTCTGGATTGTTGGTTGATGCGTTGTGACGTCACACCGTCGTAATCAGTGTCAAGTTGTCAATACGAGTTTGGTTATATTCAGTATTTAAATGTGTTTTTAGCGATTTTTTTACAAGGGTCACGTGACCCAGAGGCCGTGTTTTCATCGGATTTTATTGAAAATACAGGAATTTACAATGAAAAAACTATATTGTTATCATCATATTAAACTAATGAACAATTTGAGATAGTTTTTCAAACAGTAATAGTCAATAGTCTATTGTCATTTTTGGGTAACATTTTTCTTACCAACAAAATGAGCAGCTATATTTGTTTCCTTTGCCACTGAGGCAACCCTTGGGACTTGGCATTAGTCTCACTAGTTTGTTCTAGACGGGCAGACATGCGGCAATTGTTTAGCCAAACTATGGTAGACTCGAACCCGACATCAATATAATAAAGAAATCGGAAGGCAAACAAGAAGAAGAACCTTTTTTTGAGTACTTAATTGGATGTATATGTAATTTTTGATTTGGAAAATCCGACAACTTACATCTAATTAATTTATATTTACTTTTACATGATTAATAGGTACATTATATGTTTTACATTGTTTCCCTAATGGTGTAAAGTCCCAGTGATTTACTATTAGACAAAACGCTAAGCCGCAGACTGTCTGGAAGTCATTTCATTATTCACTTCATCCATTTTAGGTTTAGGCAACGTGTTTTGGTACCATTTCTAGACCAACAAATACTTGTTTGAAGAAAATAAATTATTGGGACTTTATTATCTTTACTATAATATAATAATAATAAGTTTGAAGTAAGTTTTGAATGAAATTTGTTGTTGATTAATAGTCTCAAGGGGTATTAGATGTTCCTTATAGTTGAATCACCCCATATCCTAGTGAACACGCAGCCTTGCGAAGATTTTAGTTGGAAAATGGCTTCACTCGCCGTAGAATAGTTATTTTTCCAACGTCAAATAGAATAGACTTTTAAATATGGGATACTAGCGGCGCCCCGCGGTGTTACCCGCGATTAAAAAGTATGTCCTTTTTACCGGGATAAAAAGTAGCCTATGAGCTATTCCAGATTATAATCTATCTCTGTGCCAAATTTCATCCAGATCCGTTCAGCCGTTCGGGCGTGAAAGAGTAACAAACATCCATCCATCCATCCATCTATCCATCCATCCATCCAAAATTTCACATTTATAATATTAGTATAGAAGTATAGATTGTGATTGTGATTATATGCAAACCTTATACATAGAATAGATCTAATAAACCTCCTTACTAACCGTAATTCAGTAAACTGGCGGATATGTTACTGGAAGAATTACCAGTCTTCTTCGAGGAACTTGAAAAGTCAAGTTTAACGAATTTATTTTGAACACCAATGTGAGATAAATCCATTTTGTCTCTTGCCCTCGTATGAGTCACGGGAGCAAGAGCTTCTCATCACGTGAGAGCAACTCGGTGCGACAGAATCCGTGACATAGGTTTTGTCTTGACCGGCGTGCTAGCGCCCCAGGGACATGTGTGCACAGCACAGCCTCGCAAGGCAGCTCAGTTAGTCTGAACTAAACTCATTCAATGATTTTGAGTTTATTTTTCATGTAGCTACAAATTAATATTGATGAGCTGTCTATCGGAATAAACATGTGGTATCCAAACTGACCGAAGTCATTGAAGTAAGTAAAACAAATCACGCCATAAAGCTGGTCGTGCCTCATAATATTGTAGGCTCGGGCAAGGCGACTAGGACAGGCAGACAATCCACCATGGAAGCCTTGACTTTCAACTGCCCTTCCACTCCGGCTGGATGTTTGTTCACTCCATTTATTTGATGGCTTTCTTTTGTGCGCGTTATTTTTCATGTACTTACTTAAAGCTTTGTTTATATACAGATTACTACAAAGTCACAAATGTAAGGTAATGAAATAATAATAATTTTATATAATACTAGCTGTTAGCCGCGACTTCGTCCGCGTGGTATTTAACTCCAAAACAATCACACAGTTCATAGTAAGCAATTTAGTTTACCAGTTTTCATTTCAATACAAATTCAATAATAGTTTAATTGTAATGGTTGAAACTTGCAAAGCAATTAGTAATGTACATTCAAAATCGAACTAAGTACATTACTAGTTAAAATACTAATATCGCCATCAGCTCAAAATGTTTGAGACATATTTTCTGTATTTAGTTTTAAATAAACTAATTGCCTAATGGTTGGAAAGTTTGATTCAGGATAACTCTAGACATTTAAAACAACTACTTACATATTACTTATTTTGGAACGTACTGTACCGCAAGAAAATAGCATAATCAGAA
This sequence comes from Pheosia gnoma, assembly GCA_905404115.1. NCBI lineage: Eukaryota > Metazoa > Arthropoda > Insecta > Lepidoptera > Notodontidae > Pheosia > Pheosia gnoma. Next base: position 3,272,492 of record FR989916.1, read on the forward strand.
TCAGAATATTTTTATTCATGAAAACCATTAACTACCGAACTTATGAATCGTCAAAATTGTCACATAATGCTGAGCCCCAACAATACCACCCGTTCGGAATGCCGTTCCTATGGGGATTAACGGGCAAGAAACTCCATGAGTGACCTTTTTAAAAATCCGTTACATTTTTGATGAGTGCATTGTTATAGGTATGTGATAAACAATGAATATCAAGCTAAAAGTAAGGTTACAATCTGTTGACTGTAATCACTAGCCGATGTGTTCACGTGTACGTATCGCCTGAACAAAAACTGGTTTTATTGTCTGAGTTACATATGCGATGGACTGTACTGTGGGCTGAAAACCCTTCCAAAATATGTCTTTGATTTTTTGCTTCCTGACATAGGGCATTTACTTATCTATTCAACCGCGCCACAAACCACACAAACGGCGCCGTAAACCAATTCAGAACAATTAACAATTCTCAATACAATCCTGAAACGTGCTATGAGAGTATTCGGAGCACGTAAAAAACCGTTGGGGCATAGCGGCCGCCCCGCCAGGCATCCACCCGTCTGGCTGGAAGATCTTCCCTTTACCGCAATATACTCTTATATATTAGTGCACTCAGACCATGAAAGCTAACCTTGAAACCTCAGTAACCTCGTCCATGCCAAAGGCAAAGTATTCACTCGCTTCATTAACATAATGACACGTCAGTTTTTGCTGCTGTCGAATATATTATGTCTACGTCAAACAGTCTGGAAGTTATGACGTATTGCCCGTAGATGGATGAAGGTTGAGCTGGGGGCTTACTTATGTTGGGAAATTAACAAGGGTGTATAAAAAGTAAATAATGAGACGATCACATCGTCTTTATAACCTTTTCCCAAGTAGCTTTGACGGAGCTTAAATAAAAAATACAGTTTGAAAGTAGGAAAAATATACCTACGTGATATTTTACAAATAAAAATGAATGTCGTTAAAATGGCCTCACCCAGTTCAACGGTAGATATTTTAATTTATAGTAATAAAACAAGTTAAAATAATAAATAAAATCCACTTACCTCTATATATACTTGTATATATAAACGTCAGTGATAAAATCTAATTATATAAAATGTATAATGATTATGGATGATTGATCCCGTCTGGATCAGCCGTCCAAATATAAATGTTGTTAACGTCAACTTAGTCAACCAACAATATCAATTTCAGTATCAATATCTCAACTAAATTTAGGTGTTACGAAGAACGCTTCCACGCGGATTTTCAGAGCGGGTCTTAGCGAAGTGTAGACGCCGCGTAAGTCCATATTAGATTGATACTTACCTAGCCTAGGGAACTAGGGAATTGACACCGTAAGATCTAACTGGTACTACCTAAGGGTTGCCTCCAGTTATCAGAATGTTGTAATACACTTATCCACAAAGGCTATACCTACAATGGAACTTCACGCCATCCCTTAAACGTTTTGGTCGCGTGGGTTTTGAGGGGAAAGCAAGGAACACGGATTGGACGATAACACGTGTCGATTTAACATCGCCGCCAGTATTTGATTGTATCTGTACCGCCCAAGGTTAAAGAGGTAAGCGTTTTCCTAAACTATTGCTAAAACCCAATATAACGTTATGTAAACCGTTTATATTTGCTAGCCCACAATAAAGGAAGAAGAAATACAATCAGTCCTCCCGTGACCATTGTTGCTGTAAAGGCGGCCGAAACGTCGGGAACGTAAAAACCTAAAATAAAAAGGATAAAATCCGAAAAAAATGTTTTATTTCAAAGAAATATAATCTTGATCTTCTCCTGGTGACATATCCTATCGGAGGTCTGCGATCATAATGGCTGTCATTGCTTTAGAAACAGCAACACGAACTAGGGATCTAGTACTCTGCCGGAACGAGTCTTTGAGGTTTTTCAACAAGGATGTCGACCAGAAGACGTAGGCTCTGTCCAAAATGTTAACCTGTTTAAGATAAGAATGGTGTGAAACCGAGTGGTGAACAAAAAGATACACTCAACAGTTGTATGAACTGCTTGCCTGATATCTTAATTCTATACTTAACTGTCGTCACCATACTCCCTATCTAACCCTACTAAGAACTCAATTATTTCAATATAATTCGATATAGAAACAGAAAAGAAAACAGACCAGAAATATCTGTGAGTTCACAACTTGGACCACACAACATGGGTTCGTTGGAATAGGTGTAGTTTATAGCTATATTCAAGAGCTATTCTGTTCGTACGTGACCATAGCTCGCTCCAAGGAGGCCCATCATGTTCCTATGATATAGTATGGCATTTAGTCCACGCGGGGTGAATTGGGACGAACGCGATTCGCTGAGTTCGAATAATGATAGATCAGGATTAAGGGATTAGTATTCAATGTTACGTAATATAGGCAGTTTAATTATTACTAAATACAATTATTTTTATAATAAATAATAATACCAGCCCTTTTTTAATGTCCCACTGCTGGGCATGGGCCTCCCTCAATGCGAGGGGGATTCTTTTTGATTATGTATAATTGTTCGTTAGTTAAATTTATAACTAAAAAAAATATAATAAAATTGTAATCCATCTGATTTTCACATAATAATATTGATCTTACTACATAAACTTTAAGGCCTACTTTACTGTTTGAGACGTTGTCTGCATGATGAGTTATGATAAAGCAGTCCTCAAATTTAAGTTGTGTATACATATATATTCCTTTACATGAAAAGGTTCAATAACAGCTGGCTTTTAAATGTGTGTTATAAATTCGTTGGCCTCTAGGCTTACGTAATCCCACATAAAGGGTCACCACAACACGCCTGTCATCTGCCATACCTACATAAACATGGTGACATAAATTTATGGAGGAATTCATAAATTATAATATTTCGGTGTTACTAAAATGAGTGTTGGTATACTACAAAGTTTTTCAGCTAGACACAGTACTATTACAATAATACTTGATAGAAATCCATTGTCAAATAGTGTGGTGATGACCTGACTATAGCGCATTTGGTAGTGGCCCTGCTTTCTACGCTGAGGGTCCCGGGTTCGAATCCTGGTTGGGACAATATCTATATAGGTATTATATACTGAGTTCGCCCTCAGTCCATTGTACGGTACCCATAATACAAGCGTTGCTTAGTGTGGGACCGTATCGTTGGTGTGTTCGTTTAGCGATATCATTATTAGTATTCGATAAATTATTCACACATCTTAATTTTTTGTCAAGTGTTAGTTTATCAATCCTCTAAGTTATAAATCAAATATGTTGATGGATAAAAGAGATGCCAACAAAACCAAACCCCCTAAGGTCTTAGTCGAGAGTCCGTCTGTCATGAGACCGAAAGAGCTAAATAATTTAATCGTGTTTCGTCTCTCAACGAGGCATCCTTAAGATGATTGAGCTGCGAATAATCCATTGAAATGAAAGACACAGACACGAAGATACACAAATGGGTACATTTACATGAAAAAGTAAAAGTAAAGAACACACAAAGATACACAAATAGGTACATACATGAAAAAGTAAAGAACATAACGCAGGTATATACTATAATATAAAGGTTTAGGTTGCAGTTAGTAGATATTGTGGATCTCAGTGTGATCTGTGCCGAAAGGCATTTGCCTCAGCATGATCTGGTGGGGAACGGATTCTCCTCCAGCGCTGATTTTCAGCCAAAGCCGCCTCAGTAGGACATTAAACCTTTGCATGTAATGCTAACGAATCAGAATCATTCATCAGATATTTTATAAACTAATGTACTACACATACGCCTCAAACCACAGGGAGTTCCGTTTTGTTGGCGTCGTCTATTATCGATCAACCAATTAGGTTTATAATTTGGTAGGTTAACAAGCCGAGGGTAAGTGGCAGGTCCCTCCCCAAGTTGTTTTAGGGATATGTAGGGTTTTGAAAGTGATGTGATTAATTAAGTTATGTAAACAACCCAAGTGGGTACTCTCTATACAAAATCTCCTGAATTATAATTAACCAACTCAAAATAAAGTATGTTGCTTTTAGCTTCTGGTGCTCGCTTGTTACACAATACACTGCTAACAGCATCTAGGAACTTGCTATACGTAGATCTGAACTCTGATAAACCTTTTGTAGTAAGCCGTTATAATAGCCTTCGAGTTTGATGCATTGTTGTATGCCCTTATTATTTGGCCTCGTGATGAATTGAACTGCAGGGGATATTATATTATCATATACTTGTATCTACGGCATAGATCTAGGATCATAATGTGATGATAGACAAAATGTATAAAAGTATTGGAAACTTGATCATAGATAAATAATATTGTTAAAGTCCCTTAGAACATTTTAGAATTCTATAAAAAGAAAATACGGATAAATATTGTTATAATTCTGTTCCTCTCCACGAGGGCTATACCCGGATCTATGGAAGGCTTGCGCGGGGACACGGGTCCAACACGTATAGGCCCTTTTTGAGAATGTTATGTTATGATAGCCACCAGTTGGAGTGAACTACTTAAAATTATAGCATAAACAGTGACTTGACCTCAACAGGCGAAGAAACTATTGCAGGAATATGGAAAGATGATTGTGGACATGGGATGGGACTATTGGTAGGGTAGCGGACATCTGTCGTAATCAGCTTTTATCTTATTATTATTACAATGGTTAGGTACGATGTAGATAGAGAATAGAATAACTTCAGGTACAATCAGACAAGAGAAAAAATGTGTGAATCGTTGATTATCCACTTCCGAGCTATTGCGAACATATCGTTCAGATAACACCAACTAAGAAAGAAGTATAAACCAAATGTGTCAAGAAATATTTGTGGCAAAGGAAATTAGGAACAAATTGCTAGACATTCAATGCTGATAGCGTTTAGTTTAAATACGTTACCTATAAACCAGGTATTCCCAAAGTGGTCGACATAAACGAAAACTGATTTTGGGGGTCGACGAGGTCTAAAATTGACCCCTATTAATTAACACAAGTTCTTATTTGAAACTTGCAAGATATTGTATAATTTGTGTTACGTGTAGCAACTTGTTATAAGAATGACTAATATTTTAGTAGGAAGTATCATAGTTGTGATTTTAAAAAACTCAACAAGTCGATAAGCGTGCACAAGTTCATACAAGATGAAATTATTATTTTGTATCAATAGGAAAAAAAAACTAAAGATAGCATTTTTAAAGTAATTTGGCTATGAGAGTCTGAGTTATCAGTTTGTTTTGGAAAAGGGGTCTCTTGCCCAAAATAGTTTGGGAATCCCTGCCTTAAACTGAACGCAATCGGTAATGTTGATTGTATATGTGTCCGTTATTCGCAAGACGGCATGTTATTTGTTGCTACGATACTTTATTTGCCACCTTTGGTGTCTATTTTATTCTTAGTCCGAGTCAGATAATGTGTTGCGCGATCGCCCCCAACTGTTCGTCTCCCCAATTTTCTATGAGTGCCCCACAAATGGGCGGGAAAACGCGACAATTTTCCTGTTCCAGACAACGGGAGGAAATGTTCGATGAGTGAAATGGATGGAGAGAAAAAAATGTTCGATGGGTCATTTGGGAGCAGATGTTGTATCGTTGCAGGATTGGATGCTAACGAGAGGATTACTGAACCGATCAAAATTATAAAGTGAATTTTGTATAAGTTATGTACGGATTTGATTGCTAACTTAAATCTATCTATCTATGTAAATAAAAAGGAAATGTTGTTTTTCGGTAAGCGCATCACTTGCAAACGGCAGAACGGATTTGTAATTTTTTTCAAAATATTTTTGAATCAGCGGGTCGACGTTCTGAACGTTTCAATAAGTATCGGAATCGATTCGATTAGAATTTTTTCTCGTTTCGGCGACGATCTTTCAGAGTCATTCTTCATAACCGAATCGACGATTCGATACGACTACGTGATCGAATGGTTGCATTCGACAACTCGCTGTGATATAGTAAATTTCATAACGCAAAGTTATATACCCTTTCTTCCGTGGAATAATCCGTTATGAATGGAGATCCATAAATGATTTTCCCCTCCCGCTTCCCCCCAAGCAGGTGAGGATCCGCTTCGGGGGAACCGGGAGAGGTTTGTGGTACTCCGGGCTAGAACAGCCGTATACCGACTAAATAACCACGTTGGTACCATCCTTCGTCTTGTGAGGGGCGCCACGGGATCGCGCTAGCATGCATCGTAACTTAAATTATATAATACCTACTTTGTTGTATTTCAATTGATTCTGTGGGGATAAATCTGATGATGACTTGATCTGATGGAAACTTTAGCAACATAAAATATGTTTTTTTTCTTCTTATAAAGTCACGTCTGTTTTCTTTGAAACAATATATAGTAACATTCTAGGTAACTACTCCAACGTAGCAGTCGTAGTTTTCAGTTTGCAATAATATTATCCTAGCAATCTAAACTATCGTTATACTTAATTAATTTCTAACTGAAGCCGTTTTGACCACAGACATAATAACACAACCACTTAATTTAATGCCCCTTCTACCGCAAAATATTCGCACATCTACACCAATCTGCACCAACCCTCTTATAATTAAAACACAAAAGGTACCAACATAGCAATTATAACCCTTCTGATGCGAACAATAAACTGTGCATGTCTTATCTGTTATACACGGGTCGTTAAGACCAGCGTGGGTATGATTGCTACATTTATCTTCGCCTCGATGTAGGGTTGACCTAACCACCCCGAAGGACCCCTTTTCACTGCGCTGAGAGCTTTTAAACAAATTAGTTTTCCTTTTCAATTCCTTAACACGTTGACTGCGTTAAGAGGTCTAAAAGATCTCTAACGTTCAGCTGGTGCGGCGCCGAAAATCGTGTTCTCCACCTCTGTGCGGGAGGTCGTAACTTCTTTATTTCTATGTGTTTGACAGAGACAAATATACATACCTACTTCCCGCTGCGAGTTTGATTCAATAATGTAATAAAAAAAATAGGAGATGGATGAGGTCTCTAACGCACTGAGTTGTAATAATATACATCTGTTGCGTGAGGAGATCTTTCGGACCTCCTAAAACACAGGCGTCGTAGACGCAAGGAGCGGAGCGCGGGCGGCGCGGGCGCCGTTAGCTCGCGCTCAGTGTTGTTCAAATGTCGATAATGTGTACCTGCGCACTCCATTTAAAAAAAATACGCTCTTATATTTTGTCAGCGTGGTAGCAAAAAAAGTCGTTGCACATGCTGTTACAGTAAATTACGGCTCACATTTAGTAGCACAGATGCATCCAAAAAAACCAAACGAATAAATACACTATGTGTGCAATGCGAACAACAAATGTGGTTACCATGCTTCAATGAGGAACATTTTTCTTAAATATTTTTTTAGTCACTATGTTTATTGAAATAAAACTAATTTTATGGATTATCATAATTCATCATTCACGGAAGGAGTCACCATGGTCAGTCCTCCCGTGACCATGGTTGCTGTAAAACAGCCGAAACGACGGGAACGTAAAAAACAAATAATAAACACGATAAAATCCGTAAGATTAGTTTTATTTAAATGTCTAGTATTCGCGTAAATATAAGAAATCAATATTACTATGTTTAAATGATTACTTCATAAAAAGTTAAGCTATCGATAACTGGGGTTTTATTTTAATCCCATCACTAGTCACCACCCAAACTGATCTATCTTTAGTTGCGATGCGAGATTCAATGGATACCTAATTTTTTTTTCGTTATATCTCATAACCCACTTTTCACATCCCCATGCGTAGCAAACTTGAGATAGAACAGTTAATTCTCTATTATTTACAGAAAGAACATAGATTGTATCTTATTTTTTGATAAAGATATGAGTTTTTTTAAAATACCTTATTTTACGAGATGGATTAGGTCTCATACGCACTAGAGTGAAGCTCGGTTAAGAGGTCGAATAGGTCTCTAACGCACTGGCTGAAAGTCCTCTGAAAATGGCACCGCACTCAACGTGTTAAGAAGTTTGGTAAATTGGAATAAAATTTAAATTGCATAATATTTTTTGCAAAGTAACTATATAATATCGAAAAAAAATTGTTATTTCTGCTAGTAGGTAACCTAATTAAGGGTAGCTCTTTCCACCTGTAAATTAGGTCCAGAACAGGTATGTGATCAAAAATATAATCAGATAAGTATCTAAATAACACTATCACATAAATAACACGTCCGAGAACGCTATAGTACTCGTATAATAATACTAGCCCTTTTACTGTCTCACTGGTTGGGCACGGGCCTCCCATCAATGAGAGGGGGATTAGGCCATAGTCCACCAAGCTGGTCCAGTGTTGGTAGGCGGATTTGTCTCTCTCACACAAGTTTCTTCACAATGTTTTCCTTCACAGTATAATATACCGCATAGATATATTTTAATGGCCCTCTTAAACAAAATCCTGTAGCTAAGAATTAAAAAAAAACAAGTAAGCACACGTATTATCGAACCGAATTTAAAAAAAAACATCACAGACATTAAATATTACCGTAGATTAATGAAGAAATATTCTTTTCATTTTTATCGATTTTTTTTTCAGTTTGAACGTTGATAGTGAAGAGTAACGAGTGATTCAGAACCAGTGAACTAGAAGCATTGATTAATACACCGCGTGTCTATTTCAGTACTGAATATATGCAGTGGAGCGTGGTATTGAAACTTGAGATATAGGGTGCTACATAATAGTTATATACTAGGTAGGCATTTATGAAGCAGTGACAATCAAGTGGTAGAACGCTTGCTTCGGTAACGAGGATTGCAGTTTCAAACCCCGGCTCGCACCTCTGGGATTTCTGGATTTCATGTGCGAATCTCATTTTCGACCACGATTAATACTTGCTAAACGGTGAAGGAAAACATTGCGAGGAAAAAATGTCTGAGAGAACCCCTCGAAAGACGTGTGAAGTCCGCCAACCCGCACTGGGCCAGCGTGGTGGACTATGGCCTAACCCCCCTTGCATAGAGGGGAGGCCCGTGCCCAACAGTGGGTCATTAAAAAAGGGCTGGTATCATTATTATCACAATACTATGAAGGTAGGCATTCATATATAATATTTCCCGACGAACACACCAACTGTACGGTAGCCCATAGTCAGCAACACTTGTATTATAAATATAAGCACCGTACCATGGACTGAGGGCTACCCTGTATACAATCACTGATATAAAAATTAAACATACACGACTTGGGTAAAAATTGGTCAGGCTATATTATTATATTCTTAAATATCAGACACAAAGAGTACAAAATTGTAAAGCGGCCAACGGATTACAAGCACAATAGAGGCAATATTGCCTATTGGCGGTAATGCCTACTTGACCGGAGATTAGAGACCGCCTTAAAGACGCGAGACCCGAAATTTACTCAAACTATTGAATAGGAACATTCGAGAATATGTGTACATATCTATACAAATATATAAAATTGGAGTGTCTTTTTGTAATAATTAAATAACCGCTTTTTACTAAGTGCATTTGGATGTTTGCCCAAATGCAATGAACCACGACCTCGCATGACTTGCAAAGCTCCGGAATCTGTCAGGTTACCGCCAGTTAGTATTAAAATATGTGACAAACCACTATGTATGTATGTTGTTATATCCGGGCATAACTAAGCTGCATATTCTTCTATAAGGTTGCAAATATTTAAATGCATATTAAGTTATAATAACATTAAATATGTGAGTAAACGACCATAGTCTGTTCCAGAAAGGGCAAGTCCGTAGTACATTCAACCGACGGAAGTATATGAAAATATGTATGAATGTGGACTAAGCAAAAATGGTATGCCAGGATCGTAGCATATGGCAATCAGTGGTCTCTGCCTACCCACATGGGATACAGGCGTGAGTATATGTATTTATGTAAGTAAACCAAAATCCTCGGGTGAGGTTAAAAAACGATAATCCCTTATACGTTCATTCCGGCATGAAAATAGACATTTGCATTCGATTCCAAAGCAAATCCTACCCGAATTTCCACAATCAAGATTGCTGAAACAAATCCGACACTACGCACGTATAGATAGCATTGAAACTCCGCTAATTCCACAGGAGTTTCACTTTGTTAGACACTCACTGGATCGTCGAACCTGCAATCAGACTGAGCAGTTCGCCGTTCGTACAAGTTCTAACAAATAAAAACATAGAAAAGTCAATCCCAAGTTGTAATTAAACCATTGTCCATTTTCGTGATCACCCACAGTTGAAGAACGAAATTATTGTAATCGAGCAAGTATTGGACAGACAATTAGTTTTTGATTGTTATTGTTATTACAGCTCTTAAATAATAACGATCATTAACAATTTTATAACAAGAAAAACGTAACAAAAAACAGCTAAAAGGCACTCAGAACATATGGCAGGCGGTAAGAAAATTAGTGGACAAAATAATATGAGAGTTACAAAATGCGTACAAAAGATACATAATCGGGAATTCATGTAACAAAATAAACACAACTGAGAGTTAACTTGAGTGCACTCTGGAGAGATCGGTTAATTTATAACACGGTGAAGTGCATTTTCGTAAAACTTTATAATAGAAAACTTACAACGGACACATATGCTCATAGATGCTTAAAAACATGTTATTTTTAAACACCCTTACTCAGAAGTATTCTTTAAACAAGTATGCTTATTGCTCGCAAGTATGTTTAATTTAAAAGCATGCGCATTTTAAGCATGGCTTTTTATGAGCAGGTGTCAGTACCATTAGACACATATGACATAGTATTTGACGAATTTAACAAAATTCAAAGCGAGACACACACACCACCATAGTATTTGAAACGGCATTCAAAGCGAGACACACACACCAAAAGTACAGTACCAACTGTACAGGACCAACAGTACAAGCTAGAACTTAATTTATTAGAGGGAGGACACATATGGCTTTAACACTGCGTTCACTGAAGCGACGAATCCAGACACAAGTAAGAATAATTGAAGAGGCTATAGAGACTAAAATAGGGTCTCGTTTAAAGGACAATGCCTATACTTACTATCAATCGGTCTGATGCATCGAGATCTATATAATATAGGGTTTTTTTCTTAATTTGTTACATCTATTCGCAAGAGAATATTCCTGACACTACTTGTACTGAACCAATCTATATAATAAGAATAAAATGATGTTCGCTGGTAAACACATCACTTGAGAACGGCATAACCAATTTGGCTCATTTCTATTTTTTAATGTTCGCAATAGTCCGAATCAGGTTTGTAGGAAAATAAAAATTTCAATTATTTTCCAATAAATTGGAAAACGCTGAAAGTGCTTTCAGCTAGTCTTTTATATATCACCTACATAATATGTATAAAACAAAGTCATGTTAGTTACACTATTTATATCTCAAGAACGGGTGGGCCGATTTTTATGATCTTTGATTTTTTTTTATTTGTCTCTGCCCCAAATAGCAGATTAACAATTAAAACATGGGAATAATTCAACTAAACTATTATAAAGATAATTCATTTTATCATACATTTGATTCTGAGGCAGTACGAAATGGGACGGGACAGCTAGTACCAAACAAAAAAGGCTTTCCCCTTGAAGTTCAAATTAGTCCTAGCAGATAAAAGCTAGATACAAAATAAATCTCTACCGTTTACGAAAGGGTTTTTTCCGGTTGTAATTTAATTAAGGTGCTCTGTGGGCGGGCGGTACCTAGGTATATACCGTATTTTATCCTGTCTGCCGCCCGCCCTAACATCCCTAATTGCGTCTGACTTTTGAATGGCTGAAATTGGGATTTGCTGATTTTTTAAATTAGGTTTCTAGTTTAGTGGGTCTACTATTGTAGTTTCTGGACAATGTAATGTTAATTACATAGTAGACACATTTTTTGACAAACATTATCGGCGATTGTCAATCGCTGTATACTTATATAAATAAATACAAAAAAAATTGCCAGAAAAACAAACATCTGTATGATCCCAAAATGAGTGACACTTATATTATGGGTGCTGGGTCTGGTCCCAATAACACTCAAACCAGGACAAATTAAGAAAATTTCACCTCCGAAATGTGTCCAGGTGGGTATTGAACCCGTGACCGGTGCCGAGTGGCGCAGTTTCAAACTACCAGACCTGGAGTCTTACTAGGAACTCTTATTTCCAAGCTGTTCACTTCTCGCCCTAAAACTTGTCATAGTTCCCGCTAGACACCAATTTTGTCTCAGTCTGTATATAATATGTTGACTGATAACGTTTGGAAACAAAATAGTTTTCTAATTAGCATATGTATGTATCAACGAGTTAAAACATAAAATTGCCAGGCAGTTCAGTATACTCCCTGCCTGGCCCCATGGGCCCGAAGTCTTACTTTTCAGAGTTTTTATGAGTAAACTGTCTAAGGCGAAAAATACAGTGCCCTATCTGTATGTCCCCTAAGCTATCGAGCTAAGCTATCAACTCATAATTATGAGTCTGCCAAGCTATCGACTCAATAATTATGAGTCGATAGCTTAGCAGACGTGGTCCCCGGCGGTCGTCAGCTCCGTCAGTTATCTGTTTTTTTTTCACAACATAACCTTGAATAACATATAACGTGACACCAGCAATCCAATGCATTTAAATGTCGACATTTCGAGACCGTGCCCACATAATCGTAAACGAAAACTAGCAGAGAGTTAAGCTGACTGCCAATATTGGGTTATACAGTCAACAATTTATGTGTTTACCCTTAAGTGATTATTACCTTATATGATTAAGGATTACATGTATTAGTCATTTTAACAAAGCTGAGAATATCTTGCAACATTCATGTAGATTAATAAACTTGTACTTGAAATTAATTGTATGATTGAATTGTAGGTTTTTTTCACATACACCTTGTTCTCTCATGATTCTTTAATAAACGATATAGTTGGAAAACAGTTATTTAAATCGAAGGCCACTGCCAAAATTAATATGATTGGTTGCTTCTGGCAAGATGGGTAAAAGACAAAAGTAAAGACGATAAAGGAATTCGGAATTCAACATTTTACACTCCGTTACTCACCAAAGCTACGAACTTTTGCTACGCAGCTACGCGTTGTATCTACGGTATGCACCTACGCTACGTACCTACACTATGCATTAACGCTACGCACGCCAAAACTAGCTAGGTATAGCAGAGAAAAAAATGGCTCTTTACCGTTAAAAGCCATTTTTTTTTTGGGACAAAAAAATATTTAACAATTTTTCACCTAACCATCCTCTCGATTTATTTTATGTACGACTTAAACATAAGATACAATTTGAATAGCCGGAAGCCGAACGAGCCAATTTGAAAAGGAACTTAGGAATTTCACTTGTTCTCGAAAATGTTGTTTTTTAATTAAGGCAACGAACACAGTTGATAATCAACCTTGTGGTTAAAGTTTTATGGTTTACAAAGATTTTATCAGGAATATTTCCTTTAACCTACCTTGAGGGTTAACATCGATTGGTCGCTATGAAGTGATTACTGAAGAACTTCCTCATTTTAGCGGTCTGTTGGCATAGGTAAACAAATTGAAAGTGTTAAAGGGAATGGTACACTATCCAGGAAGGCGGGGGATGCTTTGCGCTAGATGCATTTGATACCGCATTCTTTAGGATCTTTATGAACTATTTCACAAATATATTAAAAAGTAAACGTTTACCGCATAAGACATTTCTGAACGCAATTTAGGATATAGGTTAAAAAAATATATTTTTTGTCTAATCTTTTTAGCGAACTTGAGATTGGTTTTAAAAAATTTAAATGAATTAAGTTTTGTTGTGGAGAACTTTATTTTAATAAGGTTCATTAATAAACTTATATACTTAACTCAAAATAGTTTTTAAGACTTCTCAGTTGCCTCCTAATAAAGTGTTCCTCTGCCTACCCTCAGAGAAATACAGACGTGTTTTTAAACTCCTATTTTCTATTATATACTAATGAAAAAAAAAATTGCCTTAGCACTCTTCACTTGCGTCCTCAAAATTGCCTCCATACATTAACTTCCACAAGACTTATCCTTGAATTTACGATACATCTAACGTAACAGTGTAATCGATTTTTTTTATCGCATCGCCTCAGTCGCAAACGATTGATTTAAACCTAAAAAAGCTTAAAAAGGTCTTGCATTTGGGTCAATAAACCACATATCTTCTTTATTACACTAAACCTACATATAATACAACTATAACATGACCGTGTCTGTAAATTGAATATTTTTGACATAAAATAGTCGGTCGGACATTCAGAAGCCAAATACACCAGTTAGAAATTTTTGTCTGACCGTCAGTTTGTCTATTCTTAGGAAAATTACTGAACGGATTTAGATTAAACATGAGACGGTGATAGCTCACAACCTATTTCAAGATAATATAGAATATATTACTTACCCGGGGAACCGTTTTTTTTAGCTATGCCAGTAGTTGATCAAATTGTATTTTTTTAAATCGACACAAATGAGCTATAGAAGCCCCGGTACCAATGTTAGTATACCCCTTATGAATCACCGTATATATATCTTAAGAAATAAAGAAGATCCTCCAAGATAGGAAAAACTCCACGCAGACGAATTCACAAACACAATTGGGTACTAAAAATATTAAGCTCCGCCTTAATACAGCTAATTTTCCGCCAATCATTCGTAATCCCTAATGAATACCGCTACAGCGATGGCTATAATATTAATGGCCAATATTTGTTGGCCAGTTTGGTCGGGGTTAAGAGGCCGAGAAAGAAATCAGGGGTCAAGGAGCAGAAATCAGGTCGCATTGTGCTATTAATCGGTCTCTACGAATTATCGGCAAAGGAAAATAAATGTACACATATTGTATGAAGCTATCCAAGCCAAGTTGGTAGAACGCTTGCCTCGGTAACGAGGGTCGCATGTTCTAACCCCGGCTCGCACCTCTGAGACGACAGGGCTCGATCGGTACATAAAAAAAATACCACCATATACAACTTGCGCGGTAAATCGCTGCCGAGTCACTCTTGTAAAAAGTAAAATTATTTATTGTATACATAAACGTGATCAGCATATTATCTTAATTATCCTCTTTTACACTATTTAAGCTACATTTTATGATCAAAAATATTTCACTACTTATTGCCTTTTTAAAAATCATGTTTCGTTTCACGATACACCGCGGGAGCTGTCCGTCGTGCAGTAATTAGTTTACAGGCCTCGTGAACCGGAACGCGCGCCCGACGCGACCTGATTCAGGCCCTTTAACCTCGCGTCGTATAACCCCTGCCCCTCCGACTAGTCAACTGTATGTTGCTACTGAGTGTTGCCAATCTACATGATACATCGGACAATGGCTCTCTCTCAGGACGGTCCCCAACCAGATGGACCGATCAAGTAAAGGACTCATCTTCAACCAAATTCAGCTCCGCGGTCAGAAGCGCCAAGAACAGAGACCGATGGTGGCTAATCTTTCGATCCAAGTGTGGACTATCCAGCGATGATCGCGATCCTCAGACATGAGGGACCGACCATAGAAAGAGAGTATCGCCAAGCGAGCACACCAACTGTGCGGTCCTACACCAAGCAACTATGGAGTTTCTTGCTCGTTATTTTCCATAGAAACCGCATTCTGATCGGCTACTATACCACCCGTAGCTTAATATTTTGTGACATTTTTGACGATTTCTAAGTACTGTGAATGGTTCACATGAATAAAAAAAATTCTGATTCTGATAAGTAGTAAATATCCTAGGTTTTCGGGACCACGTTCTCAGTGTCCCATTGGCAATAATAAATGAAGTAATTCGGCAAACAGGCGGCCATTAAGCGCAGACCTCTAACGAATTGAGTCATCGCGCACGCTTCGGCTTAAAATCTCTTTCCACGAGTGTTGCCCAAAGCCTTGGGTTTGGTCTTGTACTCTCACTAGACAGACACATATATGTCCTATGTACACAATGTATTAATACCCTATAAAATGTTACTGAAATCGGTGTGCAATAAAGAGTTATCTATCCATCTATCTATGTCTCACAATTCTTGCTACCTTGCAAGACCAAGATTATGGGCATCACTATTCTCAACTAAAGATATGAATAAAATAAAAAATAAACTACACAAAATACTGCAATATGCTATGGTCTATGTTAATTAATATTAATTTAACGACGAACTGATTAGCTCAGTGCTAGCTGCTTTCTGTGCTTCGGGTCTCGGGTTCGAATCCTGGTAGCATATAAATAGCACTACAGTGGGGTAAGCAGGAATTTCTAATGTAATCGTACCGTCATCGAGAAAACATGCCGTCACTGTCATACTCATGAATGAAATCTATGGTGCGAGAGAGATGGAAGACGTTACGTTAGCAAAACGGTACGTAAAGAAAATGGTGCTTAAGGTACTGTTCTGTCGTTTTTCGCATTTGGAAATTTAATTTTCGTACAAAACTACCGGGATTTTGTAGAGATGGTAGTTTGATTACAAAATGTCGACATGGGAATAACCCTAACTACAACACGAGCTATGTAGAGCAATATAAAAATACATATTTGTACCTATTAACTTGTAAGGCATAAAGGTGTAGTTGACACCTCACTATAAAATGAATAATAAAGATAATATTGCTCTACCGTCAGGCAAAACAGAACGGCAAAAAACTCTTTAATTTTCTGTGTTAATTTAGATTGAAAAACTTTATTGTGAACTGAAAATGTCGGACTTGTACAAATAAACAGTAACTTAGGTCAGTTTTGATTATTCAGGATAAAACTCAATTGTTTCAACGAAAAGAAACAATAATTGTGTTTTTATAATATTTTAATTATATTTACGAATGCTCTGGTTAGAATGTAACAGGTAAGCTAAGGTGGATAAACTAGAACTTGATACTGAAACTCACTATCAGGTTCTTTACCCACATAAGAACATTTTCATTTGAACAATATAGGACCAGGCATAGCAATTCGTAGCGCTAAAGCTAAGTATGCCATGCGAAAATGGCCTTATATCCAACTAAGTAAATATCTACTTATTGCGTATGTGAGCGAAGGTGTCGCTTGTACTCGTTTGTTTTTCCTCTGGCAATACTAATAGAGTCGTCAGTTGACACTTTATGATATCTTTGTGTAAAGTTGGAGCTTCTTGCCCGTTCTCTCCATAGAAACGGCATTCCGAACGGGTGGTAAAGTTGTAGCTTAGCATTTTATAACTATTTTGACGATTCATTGAGTTTACATGAAGAAAAAATATTCTGATTCTGATTCTAAAAAGCAGTTATTAAAATCATTATATTCTAGACATACTGATCTTCCTATTCGAGACATACCAATTGGACAACATATATAAAAAATACTAGTCATTGATGTCTTTGGGTTCTTACCTGTTTCTTGGTACACGTTTACACAAACACAAAATACACAAACATAAAAACTTAGCCTAATTAAATGAACATTCATTGACTACTTTTGCGATAGTAATTAAGCGTTTAATTTATTTCATTACTCTCGAGACGATCAATTAATTAGTGGCACTTACATTCCGCGAATGACACGCTCCGTTAAATTATGTATCGTGAAAAACAATAAATTTATTCATTACATTACCTATTCATGGAAATTATTAGAAAAAAACTAAGATACTTACCTAAACTTTTCCCTTGATGTTAAGTAAGTAAACTAAAGTCTAATGTAAAATAAAAAACTACATTTGTTTATCAATAAAAATATAATTATAGATCGGACATATACATATAGCCATAAATAATATATTTATTTCATTACATAGTTAACAATTAGAAAGAAAATAACTGAAATATTTACAAACGAATATAACTTAAAAAGAGTATAGAAAAGCTACAAAAAGTGTAAAAAAATTGGCCCATGCGGCAGCCTGTCCAAGATGCTGGCCGCATTTCCTCGCTGAATAGCCAAAGCTACTCGCTGAGCGAGGAAATACCCAGCCCTTGGGTCGCCGGTTGCGTCGACCAATCTTCTAGAAAGATTTTCTACAAAATTAATGGTGCTTGGACCCCATGGACCCAGGGTCTCGACTCCAAACGGAACGAATATGTATTCGGAGCCGATATATAGTGATTATCTAAGTTCTTATTTCAGTAACAACTGGTCAAAAATCAAAAATGGTCAGTTCTATTCTCAGTCATTATTCTATGCAACACCCGAATACTAAATAAAACACCTATCATCCCTCACTAGTTTTATTTACAGGGAGCGAATTTTAACTGTAAAAAAAATACAACTCCAACCTTAAATAATCTCCTTTAAGCCTAATAGAAAATTGCCATCCTATTTAGAGCTAGGCGCTTGGTAGGCCTATCTTTATAGCTAGGATGAAACGTCCAGTTCCCGACGCGTTTCCGGATCCGCTTACATTGTTGCCATTCTCTGGGACGCCCTCTGTGCCACGGAAATGGAAACGACAGCAGAAATAAAAAAAACTTTGCGTCTAGGAGATATTTGTTACATAGAACTTTATTTTTGTAGTTACGGCTATTTCGGTGCCAATTTATATTTCAGTATATGCTCGTTTTCAGGGTAGGCATCTTCTAGTATTTTCTTAAATGTTATACAACTTAATATCCATCTATATAAATAAAAATAAATGCTGTTTGTTGCTAAGCGCATCACTGAACCGATTTGGTACTTTTTTTTATTATTCGTAATATTCCGAATTAGATTTTGTAGGGAAAGAAAAAATTAAAAAGTTCTCCGGCAAATTGGAAAATTTCGGATAATCTGCTTTGTTGTATAGGAATTTGAACAGGACAAAATGGGGTCTTATTTCGACATAAATGAATTATATAATTGTATTATACACACAATGTTTTCTTTATCATGCCCCTTACAGCCTGTATAATTGGTTCGAGCACACACAACCGCCTCCGGTATTAAAACGGAAGGTAAAACCTACCAGTGTTTACGAGGCCGGCAATATGTCCGCCGCAATTTGCTCGAACGACCGAACTTCTATAAAATATACGAGCACTCAACACTCGAACGGACAGGGTTATCTTTTTATACAATTCCCAATATACAGCGTGTAAGTGAAGCGTGGTAATGAAAACTTCTGTTAAAGGTTACACTTAACGTCTATTATACAATTACAGAAATCATTTATGTCGAAAATCATGAGTTACAAATGTTGTAATTTATGAGCGCGTAATGTATTGTAAACTATGCGATCACAGCATAACGCTCCGGGCGATACCCGATTCGTGCGAGTGACGAGCACGCGCGAGCGTATCGAGTTTTAATTTACATTGCAGTTTTAGGTCTAAATTAGTATTTTTTATTTAAAATCACGTTGAGATAGACTTCTATTATGATTTCATGCTAAAATCATTTTTAAAATACCGGTAATATCTAATGTTGATTGAGCAAGTTCTGTGAAAATCTTCTCAAGATGCGCTGTGAACAAGGGTTTTGGAGGCTACTTTTGTCACATTTTACTGGATAGATTCCCTGACGAGGAACTTTAAAAAATCTTTGATGTAGAATCACTAACTTTATAAAAATAAAAAACATCTCCATGAATCAAATTAACATATCTATAATATTTTAAGTAGGTACATTCCCTACACGTCGAATGTACCCATGGGGCACCCTTTATAGTCAAAAGAAATGATTAGTTATTGATGTAGTGCTGGGCCCCAAGTCTGCTAACACAATCGATTCATAATCGAATAGCAACCGCATAGTAATTGTCACTTTTGACATATATCCCATACAATATCTGTCAAAGTGACAGTTACTATGCGGTTGCTATTCGTTTATGAATCGATTGTGTGAGCAGACTTGGGGCCCTGGTGCATTACATTTGACTATACAGCGAGGAGGATAAATAAATAAAAAAAAAAATATCGCCATACGAACACACCAACTATACGGTCCCACTTTAAGCTTAACGCTTGTGTTTTGGGTACCGTACAATGGACTGAGGGCGAACTCAGTATATAATACTTATATACATATTAAACATCCATGACTCGGGTACAAACTTCGTGCTCATCACACAAAGCTTGTGTCCCTACCAGGATTCGAACCCGGGACCCTCGGCGCAGAAAGCAGAGTCACTACCACTGCGCTAATCAGGCCGTCATAAATAAAGTAGTACCTGATGATAGAATAGACTTTTCTTGACTTCCGATGATTGGAATCATTGATATTGTAATAATGCATTTCTTTTTACTTTTCTACATGGCCTGTATTATTAAAAAGTCCTAAAAATCTTCTCAGCGTATCTATAGTAAAAGTATAGTCGCTTTTACATTTGCCGTAAGCCAGGATTCGCAGTCTTCCTGAAAATTTACAAAACACAAGTAAGTTTGAAATAAAACTAATCTTAAGGATTTTATCGCGGTTTATTTCAATGTGTGGTATTCGCGTAAATATAAGAAATCAATACAAGTAAGTTTTACTCATTGCAGTGAAAGCTGAGTTGGTCGAACATTTGCTTCGGAATCAAGGTGTGCAGGTTCAAACCCAGGCTGGAACCTCTGGCATTTTCGTGTTTCTTTGGCGAATATTCAAAACAATTTCGCTTATCAGGTGGTATTATCTACGGATAGTATGATTATAATAATAACAGCCCTTTTTAATGTCCCACTGTTGGGCACGGGCCTCCCATCAATGCGATGGGGATTAGGCCATGGTCCACCACGCTGGCCCACTGCGGGTTGGCGAACTTCACACGTCTTTCGAGGGGTTCTCTCAGACATGCAGGATTCCTCACGATGTTTTCCTTCACCGTTTAGCAAGTGATAATCATAGTTGAAAATGAGATTCGCACATGAAATCTAGAAATGTCAGAGGTGCGAGCCGGGATTTAACCTGCGATCCTCGTTACCGAGGAAAGCGTTCTACCAACTTGGCTACCACTGCTAACTGGTATTAACTGATTGAACCTAATATTTTGGTAATAGGTTACGTAAAATCGCTGGAACACACGGATTTTTTCCTTGTTTCAAGAACATTGAATGTACGAGTAGGTACTTACTGTGCCAGTTGAGACAGTTTTCAAAGTATACGTCGCAATAATTTTCGAATGTGTAACTGTATTGTTTAAAGTCGTATGCGCACACTGGTATCGGAACCACTCTGTAAAAAAACTAAGATTATTCACGTGTCTCGCTTAGATCAGCCTCGACTTAAGTTGTGTCCGATAATCTGAAAATATCGTCCGATCCGGCTCGAAGGACCATTTCATGTAGGAGGCGCTATCAAACATGAGATATATTTATAGCGGGCGGTATTTAATTTAAACTAGCTGTCCCGCGCGAACTTCGTGCCGCCTCAGAATCAAATGTATGAGAAAATGAATTTATTGGTATTCTATGAAAAATATAAACAAATCTAGTCTATGTGCTATTCCAGACTATAATCTATCTCTGTGCCAAATTTCATCCAGATCCGTTCAGCCGTTCTTTCGTGAAAGAGAAACAAACATCCATCCATCCATCCATCCAAACTTTCACATTTATAATATTAGTATAGATAATGTAATTACAATGGTTCAAATGCTATCGCGGTGGCGGGTCGGTACCAACTGTCAAACATATCTAGGTACTTATAATCTATGGTGTGACAGATAAAATATAATATTTGTGTACGAATTGTACAGTAACAACCTTGCAAGGTTGCCTCGCCTTGCTCAGTTAGTACGTGCCTCGCCCGAAACAAACGCTCACGCTGCCTCATCTGAGCGCTGTCTTCAGTAAATGGCCTCTTTATTAATACGGCTGTATATACCACTTCTAATAATAATAGTAACATCGCCAAACACACCAACTGTATGGTCTCAAACTAAGCAACGCTTGTATTATGGGTATTATGGGTACCGTACAGGGGGCTGGGGGTCATCCCAGTATATAAATAATTATATGTTTATTAAAAGGAAATGAATCGGGTACTCATCCCACAAAGCTTGCCTTCACCGGGATTCGAACCCGGGACCCTCGGCACAGAAAGCATGATCACAAGACACATTGCCAATCGGGCCATGATTTCGCTGGAACTTATTGTTTGGGACAAAGGCCGGCTGCACACCCAGTCTTGGTCTTGCTGCAAGAGTCTCGTTAGTCTTGCAGTGACCTATCGCTACCTATCAAACTACAGGGTTACTTCGATATCATTGGACTTCTAGTGCTGTGTAAAGTGTCATAAAAGATCATCGTCACTTACCATCAGGTGAGATTGAGATCAAATACTTGCCTATAATGTAATAAAAAAAAATAAAAAAAAAAATTACTCACAAAGATATCAAACATCTAGTATAATGATTGTAGCAGTACTCATAACCCCTGTAGCCGTCATACTGATGGTTATGGTAATGGAACACCATCGTGGTGTACAGGCCATGGTCTTCGTACAGCGCCGCTTGCAGCACGCTGTCGGGTAAGTCGGTCACCTCGTCCGAATCCTCGTCAACTATAAAGCTAAGGTTATAGTCGGAACATCACAACGAACTTGGAATTTTCACCTGACTCTCATTCAGTGTGGGTTTCACACTATCAACGATCTTCTCTACCAAGTTGTATGAAGATCATTATGGTATAGGTACCTATGGCAGAAGCCATCAACTCGAGCAATATTCTGACGTAGTATCTAAAGTAACTTTTGTGAACAGAAATAAATAGTGTTTGCCATTTGATCTTAAAGCAAGTTACAAAACTCAAGGTTAAGTATATTATATTTAATTTCACTCCATAAACGCCATAATCTATATATGTTATATAAAATTCTCGTGTCACAATGTTAGTTACCATAGTCCTCCGAAACGGCTTGACCGATTTTTATGAAATGTTATATGCATATTCAGTAGGTCTGAGAATCGGCTACTATCTATTTTTCATACCCCTAAGTGATAAGGGTTGTCCACCCCAAATTTTTTTTTTTTGACTTTTTTTTTTATAATGTGGAATTAAAAAATACATACAACCCTAAATTTTCACCCTTCTATCACAAACCCCTATTTTTTAATAGTCATTTTAGTAATTAGACCGCGCGAGCGGGCTATTGCTAACGGTTGTGACTTTGTTAAATACCACGCGGACGAAGTCGCGGGTAACAGCTAGTAATTTATAATGTACTAGCCATGAGCCGCCCAATCGTTACCCAAAAATGTTCATACAAAATTGGACCCTCCCATTAGTGGTCGATTTTCCAAAGGGATTTATTTCGTATAGACCTACGGGCCTATTTATTTCGTATAGAGGACGCGTTCTTAAAGTAGCGATCGGACGCTTCTTTAAGGAATTTGCGGATCGAGCTGAATCCTAGGTCGGAATGGAGGTCTACATTCCGCAGGTACCAGGGGGCTCCGACGGCTTTGCGGAGGAATCGGTTTTGGATTAGCTGAAGGCTGTCAATGTGAGTGTTGGCCGCGTGAGCGAACACAACACTCGCGTAAGTCATGATGGGGCGGATGCACATTTTGTAGAGTGTCACCTTATTTCTAAGGGACATCTTACTCCTTGCGCAGATCATGGGAGATGCCCCGTCGGTTATTGTCAGGATCTTGTATGAAATGCTCCGAAAACTCTTATAGCGCGTTTCAGGATTACATAGAGAATTGTCAATAGTTCTGAATGTCTGTTTGAAGCGCCATCTGTGTATCTTGTAGCGGGATTGAAGAGGTCGCTACAAACGTTAAGGTTTATAATAAAAATTCTTACCTGTTGTTGTCTCAGCTGTTGCCTCAGCTGTTTCAGCCTCAGTTTGAGCGTTCACTGTACTAAATAAAAAAAATAAAATCACAGCAAATATACATATATTATTCAAGCTAAAGCTACAATATTGTGGTTCAAACATTGCTTAAAGTAATAGTCTAACACGTAATGAAATATTGAACTAAGAGTATGACACATTTTATAGTGTCTTGAAATATCAATTAGAAAATACTATTAAGTGTTAATTAAAAGTTGATTGGTGAACGAAATCTTATTAGCGAGCATGCGACTGTAATTTTATAGCACAAAGCAATGACTTTGAAGTAATAAAGCAGACGTCATGCTAGTTTTAACGCAATGATATTCAATTATAATGTGTATTTATTGAATGTCTTATTGCTATTTATTACTTGACATTGGCAAAATACCCGCTAAGTTGTGGGTGAGGCCATATTCGTATCCATTATATTTCATCGCATCTCATTACGTAAAGAAAGAAGAAGAATGTCCCAGCTGACGCACACACGTGAACGTTTTATAAATCGTACTTTATGTTATACACACGAAATAGTACTGTAGAAATAGCATGGTTCTACTTCTGCAGTATATATAGGAATACGAAGATAGTGCTAACAAATAATAATAACTTTGTCTTGCTGGAAAAATATATAATCCTCTTCAACATTCAGCATTTTCATGAACAGAAAATAAAACAAAAGCAACTTCAACAACAAACGTCATGCTGACATAAATCGAAACCGGCCGTGAAGCGGCCAGCTACATTTCGCGGACATAGAACCTCCGCTACACCACCCCCCTGCTGAGACCGGCACTACGGTCGGTAGAAGTCCGGAAACCTGACCCGACGTCCACTTCTCGTCGTTACCGGTGGCGAAACAGGCGTGACAGCAGTCCGCGTTGCAGGTGGTGAAACAGGCACGACAGCAGCCCGCGTTGTAGGCGGCCCAGGATTATCAACCTCCAGGGCGACAAAAGCAGGCTTGAGCCGATCAACAGAAACCGTGATGATCTTGCCTGATACTTCTACGTCATACGTCTTCTCGGAGCGGCGTACGACCTTGTACGGCCCAGAATACGGGGCCTCTAGCGCTCTCAGCACCTGCCCCTTGCGGAGAAATACATGCGAGGCTTCGTTGAGATCCCTGGGAACATAAAAAGTTTTAGAGGTATGCCACCTTGACGGTTGCGGTGACAGCTTTGCAATATGACTGCGTAATCTTGCAGCGAAGTCCGTCGCGTCTCCGGAGTTAGGATCCCCCACTCCAGGATTGAAAAACTCTCCGGGTATACGCAGCTGCTCGCCATATACTAACTCTGCCGCAGATGATTGCAAGTCGTCTTTCCAGGCGGTGCGTATGCCCAACAGAACCATTGGCAAAACCTCTGCCCAATTGGAATGCTCATGGCACATGATCGCTGCTTTAAGTTGCCTGTGAAACCTTTCAACGAGACCGTTAGCGGCAGGGTGATAAGCTGTAGTCGAATGATGCTTCATACCCGTTAACTTAGCAACTGACTTAAACAGTTGTGATTCAAATTGCTTGCCCCGATCTGTGGTTATATTAACCGGACATCCAAATCTTGCGATCCAGCCGGACACGAGCGCCATTGCACATGCCTCTGCGGTTATATCGACAAGCGGGTACGCTTCAGGCCATCGAGTAAAGCGATCGATCGCGGTAAGGCAGTATCTATAGCCATTTGAACACGGCATCGGGCCAATAAGATCAATGTGCAGATTCTGAAATCTTCCTTCAGGAACATCGAATGTTGAAAACGGCGCAACCGTATGACGATGAATCTTGCTACGCTGACAGCTTAAACATTCTCGCGCCCACCGACGGCAATCTCTGCGCACACCCGGCCACACAAATCGCTCGGAAACTAACCGAACCGATGCCGCAGCTCCAGGGTGGCTCAAACTATGCAAACTTTCAAATACCGGCCTGCGGAACGCCTCTGTAACAAAAGGCCTCGGTCGCCGGGTGGAAACGTCACAATATACTTTTAAATCACCACCCGTCATCCTGATCTTTTCCAATTTCAGAGAGGTAATACCTTGCAGCAAATTCTTCAACTCGGTATCAACAACCTGGGCTGCCGCGAGCAACTGGTAGTCAATGGCTGCTGCGACCTCTTCCACACGAGACATAGAGTCCGCCACAACGTTGTCCTTCCCCGACACAAACTTGACATCCGTTGTGAATTGCGCTATAAAATCAAGATACCGATATTGTCTCGGCGAGCAAACCTTGTGCGGGTGAGAAAAAGCTTAATGGCTTATGATCGGTATACACAGTGAATTTTCTCGCCTCAACCATGTATCGAAAGTACTTAATAGCCTCATAGATCGCTAATAGCTCCCGATCATATGGGCTATATTTCGCCTGCGCAGGATTAAGCTTGTGGGAAAAAAAACCTAATGGTTTCCATAACCCATTCTTTAATTGTTGCAGAACTGCTCCCACTCCTTTATCAGACGCATCGGTATAAATAGCTAAATGGGACTTCATATCTGGGTGCGCCAGCAATGTGGCATTAGCAAGCCCTTCTTTACATTGCTGAAAAGCTACAATTTCTTCCGGTGAAAGATGTACCGGACGCGATCCTTTCATACCAGCCCCATAAAGTAGATGGTTTAGCGGAGCTTGCAACTGCGCAGCACCGGGAACAAACCGCCGGTAAAAATTGAGCATACCTAAAAATCGACGAAGCTCTTTCACCGTCTTTGGTACTGGATACTGAGCTACTGCTTCTACTTTTTCCCTCATCGGACTGATTCCACTCGATGACACCTGATGCCCTAGAAAGGTTGTCTCACTCATTCCAAACTTGCACTTCGCCGAATTGACGAGAATCCCGTATTCGCGGATTCGCTGAAACAGCAGGTGGAGATGCTGCAGGTGAAGCTCTGGTGACTCGGAGAATACCAGAATGTCATCCAAAAATCCGAAACAAAAGTCTAGACCTCTCAGCACCTCATCAATAAATCGCTGGAAAGTTTGAGCAGCATTTCTAAGCCCAAAACCCATATGCGGAAACTCGAATAATCCAAACGGAGTCGTTATTGCAGTCTTAGAGATATCCTCAGGAAAAACAGGAATCTGATTATATGCTTTTACCAAATCTATTTTGGAATATATTGTAGTACCATCGAGCTTGTAAGCAAAGTCTTGTATATGCCTAACAGGGTACTCATCCGGAATAGTTCTAGCATTCAGGGCTCTATAGTCGCCGCAAGGCCGCCATCCGTCCCCTTTCTTAGGGACTAAATGAAGTGGCGAAGACCAGGCACTGTCAGACCGTCGAGCTGTTCCACTTTGCAACATACCCTCGAACTCCTTTTTTGCTATCTCCAAACGATCAGGCGCTAAACGCCTTGGACGCGCAGTGACTGGCGGTCCTGGGGTTGTTCTGATATAGTGAACCGTACTGTGCTTTGGTATATCACATTTACCAGCCGGCCTTGTAACCTCCGGATACTCCTTCAGCAACTCATGGAACCGGCTATCACCCATTACCGCCTTCACAGAAGAAATTGACTCATCCGGCTTCTTGCTTGACACCTCTATGGCCAGGTGGGTAAGCCCATCTACCAAACGATGGTTGCGACAGTCCACCAGAAGACTATAATGCCTTAGAAAATCTACCCCAATGATCGGCTTAGTAACATCCGCAATGACAAAATTCCAGGTGAAGGCGCGTCGGAGTCCCAGGTTTAACTCCAGCTGGACATCTCCGTACGTGGCTATAACGGATGCATTCGCAGCAAACAGCTCATACTTGCTTTTATTACAGCGCCGCTTGATAGCCAATCTGGGGAAAACACACAAATCTGATCCAGTGTCAACCAAAAATTGCGTTTTTGAACGCAAGTCAGTCACAAATAGGCGGCCTGACGATGGTGGACAGTCATTCACCGCCATTAATGACCGCCGCTGGGGTTTTCCGACTCAAAAGCACAGGGGGCGAAGCATTTGCGTGCTTTAAATCCAAAACGATCATGATACCAACAATATCTTTCACTCCGTACCCGAGAGCGTGTGCGAGATCGACCGCGTTCAACCGTACCTCGGTTACTGCGACCTCGTGATCGCGTATCATTAAAATTCTTATTTAAATCGGCTACCTGCTGCGTCAGCTCGGCTACCTGCCTCTCCAATGGCGTAGCGTGCAGCAGCGATGACGGGCCAGCCTCAGCGACGTGTTGCGGAAACGCGCACGGCATAACTTCATGTACCCGGTCTGCTATGTTGGCCAGCTGCGCGAGTGAAAAATCCATCTGCGAAGCAACTATTGCCTGTATATTAGCAGGGAGCCGACTCGACCAAATAGTTTTGACAAACTCGTCAGTCACATTTTCTCCAGCCAGTGATTTCAGATGGCGTAAAAATTGCGACGGTTTTCGGTCACCCAGCTCTTCGTGTACCAACAACTGCATCATTTTATTGTTGGCCGATTGGGATAAGCGACTGACAAGCTCACATTTTAATTTTTCATATTTGCCAACAGCCGGCGGGGTCTGTATCACATCTTTAACTTGGGCAGCAATGTTGCAATCTAGCTTTGATAATGCATGATAGAATTTTGTCGAATCCACAGTAATATTAGCTAGTGCGAACTGACCTTCCATTTGAGCAAACCATAACTCCGGCTCCTGTTGCCAAAACGGCGGCACCTTAACACCAACCAAGTGCACGTCTGTCGCCTTGGCGTCCTCAAATTGATCCATTTTGCCCTCGCCGGCTGCAGTACTAATACGTATCCTTTTTCGTGGTCACCAGTGTAGAAATAGCATGGTTCTACTTCTGCAGTATATATAGGAATACGAAGATAGTGCTAACAAATAATAATAACTTTGTCTTGCTGGAAAAATATATAATCCTCTTCAACATTCAGCATTTTCATGAACAGAAAATAAAACAAAAGCAACTTCAACAACAAACGTCATGCTGACATAAATCGAAACCGGCCGTGAAGCGGCCAGCTACATTTCGCGGACATAGAACCTCCGCTACAGTACAATGTCAGTGTAAACGAAACAGCATGAGAACTAGCAAGGGCTAAAGCAAGATCGATATATTTTGCGCTGCGTCGTTGCGATGTAAATTATTTATTAGACTGAGTAACAGGTGCGCTGCGCAGCCCAGTTTTGTGGTACCGTTAATGAGTGCAAGTAATCTATCTACATCGTTTTTAATAGACATCAATGGTTCTGTGTCTACTGAGTGCCTTTACGCACGCAGATGGAAAGCCAGCCAGTGGCTGCCCGGTGTAATAAACCGGGCGGCCTACTCTCAAACTAGTAAAACTAGTAGAACAAAGTTACTGAAACAAACCTCAAAAATTTGATTCGTATTTGAAAGCTTAGAGTTGCATGCCGGGGTTTCAAACCCGTGGCCCTTGTATCCAATGCGAGCGTGGCTAACCAACTTAGCTATTACTGCGTCTCTCACAAACTGTCTTAGAATATCATAGGTGCCAATGTTTCTTACAATACACAACTACAATTTAGTTATCAGAGTTAACTAAAAAGATGGATTCGACACAATCACATTACCCAACGCATAAATAAGGTGTAAGATACTTTGATCCATTTCTGATGTATGGTAAGCAAACAAAGTCAATACTTACTTACTTAATACCTACTAGCCATTTTTTTAATTAAAAAAAATAATAATAATACCAGCCCTTTTTAATATCCCACTGTTGGGCACGGGCCTCTCCTCAATGCGAGGAGGAAAAACTACTTATAAAAATGTACTGTATCTTATAGCACCAAGTAATAGTTGAAATCAAATTTTTATTATTATAACTGGGCCATTTTCTTCAATTTACTTAAGTAAAAGACGATTAACAATCTATCAGATAGTTTTCCCATAATATAACAATTACTTGAAATAAAACTTATTTTCAGATTTTATCGCGTTTATTTTATGTTTTATACGATCCTGTGACATGGTTGCTGTAAAGCAGCGGAAACGTCGGGAACTAAAAAACATAAAATAAACGCGATAAAATCTGTAAAATAAGTTTTATTTCAATGTGTAGTATTCGCGTAAATATAAAAAATCAATATCATAACAATGTTTTAATGTCTTCAAGAAGTATAACGCTTCTATCTGTACTAACAATATTTTTCCATATACACTTACATGAATTCCCTTTTCGGCTAAAAAGCTCTATAATTTATTTACCGTAAGTAGGTCGGGCTTTTACCCTGAAGCCCTGAATATCATATTTGCTAACGGTACAGTCGTATTGTGCGTACTTAGGCACCCTGCTTGTGCTTTCTTATATACGTGACGTCATCAATGCTTACATTTCATAAGTGGACCAAGCTGTCACATTGATTTCATAATTATTATGGATATCTTTATCATCATCAGGAGTCATATTGATTATACGAACATAAAATAAACGAGATCAAATCGGTATAATTAGTTTTATTTCAATCATCAGGGTACTTTAAATACTTTAAGCGAAAAACAAGAAATTTTACCAGACACTGGCTTAAAATTGTAGCCGATTACCAAGATAGAATAAATGAAGAAGATGAAAATATAAGTATAGGATAAATCTTACCAGGGGGCATATTATGAACTTTGATTTCCAGACAGTATACTGAAGTACCTGTAAATTTTACATTCTACCTCAATAATACATACTAATTCTAAAATAAAAACACTTTCTTGTTTCCAAACGATGTCAGTCAAAATTACTTACATAATTCCAGACAGTGACAAAGTACTATCTAGCGGGAACTTAATTCATTAACGTGATACATATATGACAAGTTTTAGGCCGGCAAGTGAATTGTGTAGAAATAAGAGTTCATAATACGCCCCCAGAACAGCTGAGAAACTATGGGCGTGTATGTTTTGTAGACTTTTGACCAACTTTATGCGGCAGCTGGCCCGAAGTGGCAGCGTACTAAGGCCCAAGTCACACAGCGCGGAGAACGTAACAAGTTCTCCAATATAAGTTGCGAGACGCCAGTCAAAGCGCGCACATTTATCAACACAGTGTGTGTACGTTGCGTAATTGCTGGAATACTAACGTCGAAGAAACTGAAGTAAACAGATATGACTTTAGGGTTCCTCTCTAAAATTACATGAGAACCTCATGCTTTTCTCGCTTCTGAGAAAATATTTTATCATCAAGATGTGACGTCTGGGTAGAAATAGGGTTGACTCACAGATATATTAGAGGAGATATGTTATGAAAGCGGTGGGCTTGCGCTCACCTTTAGCCAAAATTACGCTAACATAGAGTTTTCGCCGTCAGTCGACTGCAACTGCACGTCGGTATCGGAGCTCTAACTTTTTTTTTAAATGCCGTGTTATTCCGTGGTTGTGTGCAAAAATACTAGCAGCAAAGTGAACTACGCGAAAGATGGAATCTCATTTCACCAGCCAGTATTCAGTATTTTATTTATTCGTCTTTAAAATCATTAAAAACAACAAATCAAAAAATATTTAATGCCTTTATTATGTTATTTTAGTTTTCATGTAGCACAACGACTTTTTTATTTTTGTACAAAATACATGGCTCTTTAAGTACCACCTATGTTCGCTACTGAGTGAATGTACGAGGCAATGGATAGATCGTCTAACGATACTTTGAATAAACTGGTGCGTCGCGTGGTACGGCCGCTGTATGCGGCGACGACGCAGCACTCACCGAATTATTGGCACGCGTGTGTGTGTGAGACTTCGTATTGGTTGGTTTTATGTAATTGCATGTGTTTTGCGGCGAGTGGTGGGGAACAAAACGGAGGCAGCGAGTTCCCATACATTTTGAAC
This sequence comes from Pheosia gnoma, assembly GCA_905404115.1. Lineage (NCBI taxonomy): Eukaryota > Metazoa > Arthropoda > Insecta > Lepidoptera > Notodontidae > Pheosia > Pheosia gnoma. Next base: position 3,303,884 of record FR989916.1, read on the forward strand.
AGCACGGCATATCTCTCGTGATCTGTGGGTTGACTATTCATGTTTAAGGATTACTTACTTATATAATTTATGATAAAAGTAACTTTTCAAAATGAACTCCAGAAATTAAAAACATACTATAATTTATTTTCAATTTCCTATCGGCCTATAAATAAATAAATGTTGTAGTGACCTCTTCAATCTCCACAAGATACACGAATGGCAGATGGACATTCAGAACAATTGACAATTTACCATACAATCCTGAAACACGCTATGAGAGTTTTCAGAGCACGTAGCATATATACAAGATCCCAACAATAACCGTCGGGGCATAGCATCCATCCATCCGCCATCAGCCATCTGTGTATCTTGTGGCGAGATTGAAGAAGTCGCTACAATGTAAACTCAGTCACAGAAATTCAATTAAAAATATACCTGTATTTCGATATCAATCCACAACAATTTTCACATAGGTACAATCGAGTCGAGTATACTCAGTACAAATTAACGCAAGTGGCAAGTTCCAGCGATAAGTTTACAATGAAGATGTTTCAGCTAATTGTTTCTTATCTAGTTAGCAGTTGGATGTTAACTCTTAGTTAAATTACTTTCACATCAAAGGGAATAGTGAATATGGTATGGCCGTAGACCGAGTTAAATAATGTTAAAACTTTGATCGTTATGAATATATTATGTGTTAGTAATATAATAATATCGCCAGATGAACACACCAACTGTACGGTCCCATACTAACCAACGCCTATTAAGGATATCGAACAATTGACTGAGGGCGAACTCAGTCTATAATATTGAAATAAAACTAATTTTACTTGCAAGTAACAAGTAAATATGAAGGTATCCCAGTTCAAACTACGACACTAGGACGTCATTCACCTCAGTCCTCCCGTGACCATGGTTGCTGTAAAGCAGTCCAAACGTCGGGAACGTAAAAAACATAATATGCGATAAAATCGTTAAAATATTTTTTTATTTCAATGTATAGTATTCGCGTAATTATAAGAAATCAATATCAGTCTATAATACTTATATTGATATGAAACATCCATGTTACCTGGGGTCCAAACATTCGTGCTCATCACACAGTGTGCCCGTACCAGGATTCAAACACGGGTTCCTCATCGCAGAGAGCAGGGTCACTACCAACTGGGTTAATCAGGTCGTCGAAGTAGATATCTATTTTGTTACTATAATTGACACCTTTGGTAATGACCCTGCTTTCCGTACTCAGAGTCCAAATTTCGAATCCAATAACTTAAGTAGTCGGTCGGCATGCAAGATCACATAGGCATATCAAGGATATTATCGCATTCATTATTTTCCTACATTTAAAACTTGTCATTACATAGTAAATAGCTTTAAAAGTCTAGATGTGAAAAAACAGCAGACCTATGGGGGCTTTCAGTAAAGACCGTTTCTGCGTTTATAGATATTATTGCACCCAACTTAGCAGCTATATTTAATAGCTGTGTTGCAAGTGGTGTATTTCCCGATCTCATGAAACATAGTAAAGTGATTCCTTTGTTCAAATCAGGTAGTAGTACTGATCCATCAAATTTTCGACCTATTTCAATACTACCTACATTAAGCAAAATATTTGAAAAAATCATATTAAACCAGTTGTTATGTCATTTTAATGACCACAAGATTTTTCATAAAAATCAATTCGGTTTTACAAGGAATCGCTCAACTATAGACGCGGGTGTGGAGTTAATAAAGAACATCTATGGTGCCTGGGAGAACTCCCAGGATGCTTTAGGTGTGTTCTGTGACTTGTCGAAGGCCTTTGACTGCGTCCATCATGAAATACTTATCCGGAAACTGCACCACTACGGAATTAGGAACAAGGCTCTTGACCTCTTGACTTCATATTTAAATAATAGGATTCAAAAGGTCGATGTCAATGGTATAAAATCGCCCGGCTCTCTAGTGTCAATGGGCGTTCCACAGGGTTCGATATTAGGGCCATTCTTATTCCTAATATACATTAATGACTTGCCTTACTATGTAGGGAATAATCACGAGATTGTATTGTTTGCAGATGACACTTCACTGCTTTTTAAACTCAAGAGACAGTTAGTTAAATATGACGATGTGAACAATGCACTCGCTAAAGTTGTTGATTGGTTCACTATAAATAATCTTCTCCTTAATGAGAAGAAAACTAATTGCGTAAAGTTCTCAACACCAAATGTGAGACAAGTTGGAACCAATTTACAATTAAATGGAACTGATTTGGACCTTGTGGAGTCAACAGTGTTTCTCGGTATTACCATAGATGCTAAATTGCAATGGGGTCCACATATTAAAACACTATCTGGAAGGCTGAGTTCGGCAGCTTATGCTGTTAAAAAAATTCGACTATTAACGGATATAGACACAGCTAGAATTGTTTATTTCAGTTATTTCCATAGTGTTATGTCCTATGGCATCTTGCTCTGGGGTTGCTCTGCAGATCTTAATACTATCTTCATCTTGCAGAAAAGGGCAATACGAGCAATTTATGGCTTGGGTCCTAGAGACTCCCTTAAGGATAAATTCAAAGAAATAAATATTCTAACTGTTGTGTCTCAATTTATTTATGAAAATCTAATGTATGTTAAGAAAAATATTCATAATTTTGAAAAAAGGAGTGATGTTCATGTTATAAATACTCGTAATAAGGACAAACTATCCGTGCATGTCACTCGTCTCCACAGAATAAATAATTCTTTTATGGGGCAATGTATACGCTTCTATAATAAACTTCCCAAAGGAATCCGAGATTTGCCCATTAATAAGTTTAAAACAACTGTAAAAAGTAATCTTTGTCGTAAGGGTTATTACAGGATCTTGGATTATTTGGATGATAAAGCAGCCTGGGACTGATCGCTTTAATATCAATATATATAATGTTAAAGTGTAGCGTGTGTGCGCCCCGCATGGCAACACACTGGAGCTTACTTTTATATTGTAAAAATAATGAATTTAAAAAAAAAAGACAAGCCCGCTGAGTTTCTTGCCGGATCTTCTCAGTTGAGGTCGCGTTCCGATCCGGTTGTAGACTTAAGAAAAAAAATGTAATGACAATTTGTAAGTGCCCCCGTAGGCCTATACGAAATAAATGATTTGACTTTGACTTTGACTTTGACTTTGTCAGAAATGCATAAAATAAGTATAGGTGGGTATATTGTAAATCATAATAATGATAACTTACTTAGTGGCTAAGTTATTAATTCTAAGACTGTGACGTTTAATTCTAACGTAAAGTTAGAGACGAATCCGTCATTCCGTAATTTGAACAATTTTAATCGCCCCAAGGCACGCCTTCCTAATTCCATTCGGGGGTTCCGTACTAATTCTTGTACAATTTGCATATTAATCTGTGAATTTTGCTGTTTTGCATAAAAGAATTTCCAGATTATTCGGTCTGGCTCTTGTGAAGGGAACGGAGGAAATTCATGAATGTACAATTTAAATTTATTGTTATGAATATGTTGCGTAGGTAGTTTGGTCGTAGTAAAATGACACATTATTTAAAATTACTATACCCAAATTCTGACTTTACATATTGATTACAAATGCGCTAAAGAATAGCAGGTTTTAGGCTTAGTATACCCTTTCTCAATAACTCTGTATAATTAATGCTACTTACTTTGTTTTATATACATGGATACGTATACGATCGAACTTGGTACGAGCTGAACCACGGACATGGTTCACTCCGTACCAAATCCGTTTGTCTAGAGAGTAGTCTACCGACAATACGGTACGGACGGTCGGTACGAAACAATCCAAATCAGTGGTACTGTACCATGCTCGATCGTCAATAATGTTATTACACTGTACTGTACATTCTAGAAATTAAAGAATGCAAGAAATCCATGTAGCACATGGATTTCTTGACAGAATATTCAAATTGGATTCCGCACGCCTCAGATATTTTACAACACCGATTTCATAGTGCTTAACATTGAAAAGCATAAAGGTCAACGATCCCAATATGACGTCACGAAACCACCTTGGTGCGGTATGGACGGCTCGCGACCGAGCTTGGATCAACCTAAGCATGCGACCACATTAGGTCGCGCACGGGATTGTCAAAGGGCTCTAATATTACGACCGCAGCCACCTGTAATTAGTGACGGAAAGGTACAGTCACGGAATGAAATGTTCGTCACCCTAAAGTCGACTTTTGCTTGCAAGTGTACAACCGTAATGCCAACATTCCAATGCAAGAAACAGTACTACCAACATGTTAATAAATACTACGCGTTTTGACGTAGTTTTGACGCGACACATAGTTTTCTATAGAAACTATTGAATAAATGTTTTGCTTACTGCATCTTATTCTTATTCTATCAATTATAAAATATGGAAAACATCAACACTGGCAGCAATGACTCTATTTATAGCCGCTTGTCAACCTCAAAAAATGGAAGAAAAATAAAAATACAATGGTGACATTGACATACACATGGGACTGTATCACTGACCTCTATATATACATCGCGTACTTGTATATATAGACGTCAGTGGACTGTATGTATGTTTTAATCTTCAATTACAAAGAGGATATAGTCACTACGGTTATACTAAAATATAAATAATAAGTCAAACCATTAGACATGAACAAAAATTAAACAAATTTGATTTTGAGGAAAATATGACCTTTGCTGTTAAAAAAGCCATTAGGAAAAAAAATATTTGCCGTCGAACAGTTAAACATAATTTTCTATGCACCAGTCAGTAATGTGGTATAGTTTAAAAAAAGTACCATGTGTTCGCGAACGTTGAATGAATTAATTTGAAAACTGACAAACCTTTTAATTCTGATACTGTACCTACATGTACCCCTCTGCACAGCCAAATTGTATTATGTGTTTGATACATATTCGACATATCTAATAGGTAATTAGTAATGATAATAAAATTAGAGAATAATAATAAGAGAATAATAAGCGTCCATTTATATATATGTTGCCATATATATTTTAAAAATTAAAAAAATTGTTTTGTAGTGTTGCCAACACATACCACTCTTCACAACTATGTAATGATGCTTTAAACCTAAAATTTCTACCCGATCTGGCACATAATGTAACATTATGAAGATAATTACAACTTCGTGGGTCCTATTAACTCCATTTAAAGTGCCCTAAGCCTCGGTTAATTTACCTAAAAACGCCCTCCTAACGATGTGACATGAATTAAAATGAAAGAACTGTTCACTTAGGTACGTATTTTAGCTCGTTTGAAGCTTGAAAGGGCCCTTAGGTATTCATTGTAGTTAGCGACTCAGGCAAAATATCTCTCATGTAAAGTAGCCCATATTGTTGAGATCTTTGTCAATTGAGAATTTTGGTCAATTAAAAAAAAACACCACAACGGTTCGAACGCTGATAATATGTTTGCTATTTTGTTCTTCGCCCGTACTCAAGCATATGCGTAAATATTATTATGCCAAACTAACGGCTTCACAATAAACATCAATCACCCAAAACTGTCAAAAAACGTCGTTTTTAAAACGCGTTAAAGAATTTCTAAATCTCAGCAGAATCTTTAGGAACGTCCGTAAAACAACGAACGTTTGCAAAAAATATCCGTCGTGTGGAGGCTTACCCGGATTCGCCGGGATAAAGCACTCGGATCTCACTCACAGACGACTATTTATAAAGATTAGAGCCCCTATATTGACTTAGCGCCAAATAAAATGGAAATTTTCCATTAAAAGGTCCGTTTTATATAAAAACGATCTTGAGTCTTCGATATTATTATGTCGGTTATAACATATAGAGTACTCGAAGTAACCTTTTATAACGCGACTACTTCGTCTAAAGCGTGTGTTAATTAGTGTTGTTTGTACCACTCACATTGAGGGAGAGTATGCCCGCGGTGTAACAGTTAATATATAAATAAACTAGCTGCGCCCCGCGGTGTTACCCGCGTTTACATTTTACCGTGATAAAAAGTAGCCTATTCCCGATTATAATCTATCTCTGTCCCAAATATCATCCAGATCCGTTCAGCCGTTCTGGCGTGATTGAGTAACAAACATCCTTCCATCCAAACTTTCACTTTTATAATACGAGTGGGATAACGCCAGTCAGTTGGCAACCCGCACTGTGCCAGCGTGGTGAACTATGACCTAATCCCCTCGCACTGTCGGGAGGCCCGTGCCCAACAGCGGGACATTAAAAAGGACTGGTTAATTAAATAAATAATGATGTCTGTGCCGTGAAGTCACCAAACGGCTCCAACGGAAGACCAGCGCTGGTTGTTCTACAATCAGCACATGCTGAGTTGGGGCCAATTTGTGTCATACATTTGGATATTACCCAAACTTGTAGTCCCATATGGGACCTATGTTCAAATGTAGATTATTTATGTTCAAATGTGTTTGCACAAATAAATATATTTCTTTCTTTCTTTCTTTCATTGGGGAAATTTGGGTTGGCGCAGTGCACCCCTGCCTGGCCTTCGAGAATCACAGGCGTGATTATCTTAGCCATTCCTACTTGTTCTGTCACATACCTATAACAATGTACTGCTCAAAAATGTAAAAGATCTTTTTTAAAAAAGAGCAACCATGGAGTTTCTTGCCCGTTCTTCTCCATAGGAACGCCATTCCGAACGGGTGGTAAAGTAGTAACATAATATTTTGTAATTTTTGACGATTCATAAGTACTGTACTTAATGGTCTACGTTGTGAATAAAAAATATTCTGATTCTGATTCTTTTTTTTTTTACTTTCAAAAGGTCATGCGCTCACATTGAAGTAGTCAACATATAAACAACGTATGGGATTGGTATAAATGAAAATATTTTCCATACTCTATCCCGTTGATTGAACGAAAGCTTGTAAAAGAATCGAAGCCGTGCCGGATGTTTTTTAAAAAGGCCGGATTTTCTTTCATATCGGATTCATAAAAATTAATACCCTGTCCGCTTCGGGTGGATTTCCTATGTGGAATTATAAATGCTATTATCGGATATTCACTGTTAAAGTAACTTCGTGTAGAGTGACTGTGATAGAGCATGCTAACGGGACAATCTTTTTTAATATTTGCGATTTTGGTGTCACCGCCTTCGTATATCCTAGAATCTAGATTCATTATCCTATACATCATATTATCTATATCATACAATGATTTAGATACATGACTCTACCTCTTTTTTAATTCATAATTTGTTTGGGGTTTTTATCACATCTGGATATGCCAACCCGATCGTCGTACCTATGAACATAGTATCTGATAGTTTCATACATTTCATCTATGATCATAACTTGATTCAAAGTCTCAAAGTCAAATCATTTGGAGCGGACCAGAGTGGAGCGGAATGGGGCGGAGTGTAGCGGGACGGAGCGGAGCCGGGTCGAGCGGAGCGGGGCGAAGTAGAGCGGGGTGGGGCGAGTTTTGATACTTATAATTGTTTGTTTGCTGTCTTCAATTTCAACTCTGGAAAAACGTTCCCTGGAGACACATGAAATATTATACTATACTTACCTAATAAATAATTTAAAAACTGCATTGAACAAAGAGAGTATTACTTAGAGTATTAATAAGTACCAGCTTACTTTTATACATATCAAAGAACAATTTAAAAGTACACCAAACCGAATAATTAATTTTGAATTGAAGTAAAAATGCAACAAAAAAAATTATTATATTTGAAATTATTAATTTAGTGCAACAATAATAGCTTATAAGAAGTACCACTGAGGTTCTTCTCAGTGGAACCAATATTCCGGATTCTGATTATTCTTATATGCTTTTTTCGCCTACATGAATATAAAAATATTGTTTTTTACCGTCCAACGACGAATAACTTCTTTATTAACACTAGAAAGGGGCCAAATTCATTTAATCCAAAGATTAAAATATCCATCAAATATTAATTATAATAGCTTTATAATCCGTCATTCCTATTCAAAAACAACCCTGCATAATTACTTAGTATAATTATATTATATCATTACATACAGGGGTATATTAATGCATATCTACCTAATGCTACGACTCGTCAAACCACTGTATCACTGAAATTATATTCAAATGTTTCGCAATTTAATATCATCGAGACGAGTAGGTACTTAGCTAAAAAAATAATCACAAAAAGTGACTCTCTTTGAATACGCTAATGCATTACTGAGACAAAAGACCTAAGCTTTATTTTAAAAGCATATTGCTCATTTAAAAATAAAACTAAGTCTGAATACTGAACTAAAAATTAAATAAGTATTATTTTGAGCAATCAAAAAAAAAATTCGTCTGTAGGTTTTTATAACATTAAACATTCTTAGGCAAATAAACATAATAATAATACACCATCAAGCCTTTAATTTTTGAAAGGGTAGGCCGAGATGCACTGCATCACTCACATTTCAAAAATGGCTTTTGTTACCAATGTGATAGGGGCGAGCCAATTTCCACTATACCGGGCACATTCCTCCTCAATACTAAGAGGAATTAGGCCACAGTCATCACGCACCGGCCCAGTGCGGTTTGGTGAACTTTACAACTTTGACAGACGCGAAGTCCTCGCGATGCTACTTCGCCACACAGCAACTGATAATCACACGGTATGGCAACATGTTTAGCATTTTTAGGGGTCGAGTCACCTTCGTCCGTAGGAGAATTAAATACCCTCGAGATACCCTACACGTGACCCTGGGTGGTGCCAACTAGGTGACAACTCTATTGGTGGTAGGCTTCGGCCGTGGTTAGCACCACCCACTGAACAAAGCCATGTCGCCAAGCGGCCTAGCCATGTCCCGGCATGATGTTCGGTGTTGCCATTAATGGATGGCGGGTCAGATCAGCTGCGCTGCATGTGCCTAGTGAATGTAGCGTCTCGATCTACTGCCGCCTTCCTACCTAGGCAAGTATGCTCTATCGTAGATCTCATCATCACTTACCATCAGGTGAGATCGAGATCAAATACTTGCGTATAATGTAATAAAAAAAAACATATACCTAAAAACTAGAAAATAATTGAGTATATTATTAGTTATTTATAAAATAATAATTGGTTTGTTCAATTAGGTGGGTGTTGAATTATAAATTCTACGTGATGATATACAAATTATGTGTGTGTTTGTGTGTGTGTGTGAGTGATAAAATCTTTCTTACAATCCTGCATGTATTCAGGGCAGTTGCTTTTTGAAGAAGTGTGTATATAAGTTTATGTTTAAACTTATTTAACCAATTACTGCGATTCCAATTTTCAATGTAACCAATGTCTTGGATATGAACCTTGAAGTAATCCGCAGATAACTCCGAACGCCAAGTGACCAACATGTTTTTCTTCATGTTTTCTCAAAAGCACTTCCCAACCGAGTAAATGTTATGTCAATTTGACTTGAATTTTATTTACCCGAGCAAAATATTATACAGTACCCTTCAATAAATATGGCGCATCGTGAACGAGCAAGGTTTGATTAGCAGCGAAAAACATTATCCAAATATTTATAAAGAAAATATTGAATAAAATTACGTCCAAAAGGTAACACTTATTTTTTATGGTAAATATGATAAAAACAAACAAATATGATAAAAACAAACTTCTACGTAAATATGATAAAAACACAAGTATTTTTACTGGCCTTAACATTGCTATAACGAGTAATTATCCAGTAGGTGTTGCTCTAGGTAAGAAAGGCACTACTTCAAAGCACGCCGTTGATGTAGCACTATTAAAAAAATATAAACCAACCAGCAATGAAAACTCAAAACTGACTTCTATATGATACACTCCATAAACCTCATTTGTTTCAACTCATTTCAATTGTTTGGCATGGGAGAAATAAAAAAAAAATATCCCAATTTCAAAAGATACTTGTATAATGTCTACAGACAGAAGACTCAATAAAAGTATGTTCTACAAACCTAGCCGTTAATACCTATCCCTGTACGTGCCAGCCACTGTACATGCCGTACCAATAATACGTACAGATATTAGAAAAATAGCCAGCAGCGACCCGACAAAGTGAAATGGCGTTTTAAAAGCTACAAGTGTGCCGTAACACCAATAAAAGCATACGAAACGAACAAATACACTGACGCATTATGGTCAAAGGTTTTAATCTTATATAAATTCTCAATAATTACTTATTTTTTGTAAGCATTGTTGGTGTAGAGTTCATGCCATAAGTGGTTGAGAACGTTTTCCCGTCTACCGATATTGCTAAGTGAAGAAAACCTAAACCCAAGCAGTTGTCTGAACCAACCTGTCATCGGAATTTTTAAGAGTGCCAGTAACTGCAAGGAGAGACTTACTGCAAAAACATCTCTTTACACTGTGCCGTTAAATTTAACTAAGTATATATGTAACCCATGACGACGTTTATCACCAGACCCGCTAAATTTAACTTCACCTCCAGAACAAGAACAAGGTCATATTTAATAATTAATTAATTAACAAAGCTTTAAATAAGTATCTACTTAATAAAGGTAAGTATTCCAACTTAATAAGGCCGTGCACACATTTTCGGATATGATTTTATCCTAAAATTCATAGAAGTTGTGATCAATTTACTAACGATGGCATAACAATACTAATTTCAGAAGAATAAAAGGCCGTGTTATGCCATGGTCATTGGGTTACAACTTTCTATAAATTTGATGGTAAATGTACCACTGTGTGAGTAATAAACCTAAATGACACCACCTTCAATGTAAAATAATAAGGAATAGACATAAAGATTGAACGTTAAATGTTTAAATATCGTGATTGTGACACCATACTCGTATCAAGTGTATGTGGTTACATGATAACATTTTGGATGTTTATTTGCTTAAAAATAATTATTTGGTGATTTAATATTAAATACAATTATCTGTTTTTATATCATACATTATTGAATATAAACAAGAATGTGTATTGAAATAAAACTATTTTTAAGGATTCTATCGCGTTTATTTTTGTTTTTACGTTCCCGACGTTTCGGCTGCTTTACAGCAACCATGGTCACGGGAGGACTGAGGTGGTTGACGTCCTAGTGTCATAGTTTGACGGGGACACAAGAACGTGTAATTATTAATTTTTATTTAGAGTCTACTACCGTTTTATGTGAATTCGAGAAAATAACTTTATACTTGGTGTGGTACGTTACGCATAATTAGAGACAACATTGTTGTATTGGTTTATTCTGTAAGGAGAATTGTGTTTGTCGTAAATAAATAATGTTGTTGCGAACAACATACCTAATTAGAATCGGTATTAAAAAAATGTACTCCTACAATGAACGTTTTTAATAAAACAAAATGAACGAATGTATCGCATTAATTCCGTACTCCCAATATATTCAACAAACCAATTAATTAATGTTGATCTTGTTTCGTTGACTCGACAATTGTTTTCCGAGCCAGCCATTGATATTCAGAGTATTTCCACTCGATTCGAGTGATTCTTGCAATTTACGAGCGCGGGTCAACCTTATTTGTAAAATTAATTGGTTACACAGAATTTAGAGTTCTGAATCTTTTGGTCATTAATATAATGATCACAATTTGTTCTTGTTATTTTTTATCTAAATGATAATTAAGAACCGAAATCGATTCCATTATTTTCCTGCCACTGGCTGGCGACTATTCTTGAAAAGTTGGTAAGTAGATAATATAGACCATGTTTGAACAGTACTGAAACATTCAATTAAATAATCTAACCACTAACTTCGCAGGGTTGAACCTGCGATCCTCGTTACCGAGGCAAGTGTTCTACCAACTTGGCTATCACTGCTATTCCACTGTGAATACTCAAAAACAGAGTAATTTACAGGCTGAAACGTATTCCATCTTGGAAATCTATCATATCGCAAGTCATAACCTCAATACGGCCGGTAATTACCAAGTCCCTTTGTTATCTTTAACTACAGCGACCGCCATAAATCACGGTTAAGATAATTAGTTTGCATTGTAATCGCTAAACCCCAAAACATTTTCAAAAGGAAAATTAACGGACAGTGATACTGGTTACGGAATATTCAATTCGTAGTTATAACTATAATAAGAACACACTTACGATTAGCGCACAGCTATTTATTTCAATCAATAATACTTGTTCTTATTTCAAAAACACGTCCGAACTCGACGAAGGCTCGTAACAATGTATTACCGATCCGACGATTTCTGCAAATCGTCCAATCTGACGTATCGTTGTTTGCTAGCTCACAAAAATATAATCGATACGATGAATCGATCATTGGCTCGAATATTTTTAAAAGGACTCTACTAACGAAACCTAACATAACAATATTAGAACGCGACGAAAAAAAAAATAAGTACTCGCGAATATTTACGGTCGAATTCATAGATGTTACCAATGGTATATATAGATGTTACCAATGGTATATATCACTTAGTATTTTTAATAAAAACTAGTTTAAACCGACGATAAAACGGAGGAGGTTATCAATTCGACGCGTATATATATTTTTTCGTTATACCCACCTATTTGAAAGTACTGTCATTTCCGGTGATTTAGAGGGTTAAATATTATCAGGGACAACACTAAAATAATGAAAACTACTTAAACAACTTTCTTGGTTTTTTTTCGAATAGTTTCCAATTACTTTCACCTACATAAGCACACATTTCAAATTATGTTATTTTATTTATTTACGGCAATGTGTTTCTGGACCGGAGTGAGATCCATTGGACCTAAACACACAGTTCATATTTGTCTTTAATTTAAGAACTTGTAAACTCCCAGATGTGTGCTCGGGAGTCGATGCGACCTTTACGAACCTTACAAAGTAAAGGCAATTCATTTCATATTAATTTCAACTTGGTCGATTTGTGTGTCAACATTGTATTTTACGTCCTGAATAGCGCAGTTGGTAGTGACCCTGCTATCTGTACCGAGGGTCCCCAGTTTGAATCCTGGCAGAGACAATATTTGTACGATGAGCTCGAATGTTTATTGTATAAGTCAGGTTGAATTAAATGTTACTTATTCCATTCAAAGTCATGATCCAAAATTTAATTAATTGATGAACATAGTCCACATGTTTTATTCAGATCGATAACTAGTATTTTATATTATTTTCTTAAATATATTTACTAATATTAGGACTCAATTATTTTTTTTGCTCATAATGGACTTCAATCTAAATCATTAAATTCTTTCACAAAAGAAACAAAAATGTCGTCGGAAAGTAGGCACTTCGTTTAGAAGTCAATTTATTCGGAATGAAGAGTTTCCATTCAAAAAATATGAAGGAACACTCAGATTAATGAAACTCCCTTTATTACAGGCACTGAAATCACAAGCCCAACTTTATTTCTGAAGGTCAACAACCATCGTCATGGCAAAATGATCTAAAGCGTTTTAATAATAACAGAGACACAAAAAAATATATGGTAAAAATTGTGTCCCCCGAATTTATAGACGTTTTATAACTTAATTAAATGACATAGTACTGCTCAATACAGAATTCTTTTCGTTTGATAAAGTTATGGTATGTTGTTCTATTCTATCGGTCGATAGACGTCCACTGCTGGACATAGGCCTCCCCCAATGACTTCCACACATCACGATCCTCCGCCACTCGCATCCACCGGCTTGCTATGGTATTTTAACAATGGAACAAAACGAAAGATCCAACATTTTTATAAGTATATATCATTCAGATACACGAGCACCCTCTTGCAAAAACCTGTAAACAAATAATGCTCATTATGCTGGTTGGATCGCCGCAGCCATGCGTAACAAGTCCTCGGCTGTAACGAGCACGCGTGCGGCGGCGGCGAACACAAAACCAACCGCTTATGGCTCCCATAAAGTTGCCATTCTAAAGCTTATGGTTACCATACGTCACGGTTTCGTGAGGATGTCCATAGAATCTAATATTTGACTTTTTGGCGGAAAGTTGAACCGTGAAGTTGTCAATTAATTTTTATTATCAAAAAAATGTGTTTCTTCGATAAATAATATGTAATATTCGTGGCATATTAACCATTGTGTGTTCATAAACGTGCACGAGTGGACAAAATTGTAATAAAATAGTATAACTTGACTTTTCAAATATTGATTTGTTATATTTACGCGAATACTACACATTGAAATTAAACTAATCTTACGGATTTTATCGAGTTTATTAAAATTTTGGACTCTTCAAGTTCACACACACAAACAGGCTATTATCGCTATCTCGCTTGGATGCACCTGCTTGGGATATACTTGGTCCCTCACGCGTACTTCCGGCTGTATGGCAAACAATGGACTACCTATTCTCTTATCCAGGGTATAACAAGGCCTCCACCAAGTCAAACCTATATTAATGGATTATTAACAACAGTTTTTATTTATTTACAATTATGGTCTATTTCACATCGTGCTTATAAATTATATACACAATTTTTTTGGCAGAATGTGTATGGGCCATATGTCAGTTAAGTTATGGATAGAGTTTCTTATTAACAGGATAGCCAAGTTTGCTTTGGAAACAAGGTTTACAGGTGCTATCCCCGGCTCGCACCTCTGAGTTTTTCGGATTTTTAGTATGTGAGTCACATTTTCAATAATGATTAGCACTTGCTGTACGGTGAAAGCAAAAATCGTGAGGAAACCTGCACGTCTGTCGAAACTCGTGTGAGCTCACCAAACCGCACTGGGCCAGCGTGGTGGACTATGGTCTTAACCCTCCTCTTATTGAGGTGTGTGCCCGTTATAAGACAATAGACGAGCCCGGAGCCCCCTAGGACATTGCGACCAAAAACCATCAGAAAATCGAGGTTGCACTGCAGTGCCCTCTACCTACCCTTTCGGGTATTATATGCGTGATGGTATATTATTATTATTATAAAGTTCTCATCGTCACTTACCATCAGGTGAGATCGAGATCAAATACTTGCCTATAATGCAATTTAAAAAAAAAATATAAAAAAAAAGTTAATCAGCACATTCTTAAAAATGTCCTTATTAAACCCGTGGCCACACTGGCACAGATGCAGTACATAGCACCAAGTGGTTGCGTTCGAGAACAAAGGCCAATTTCGCTCCTCGGGCGGAAAGCAAAGCTCAACTTTTTATACCAAACGAGACGCGGTTCTGAATGGGATTTGTACATGATACAATAGCGCACAGTTCCCACCGCGTATAAACAATGTTTAATGTATATAAGTCAGAATTTCAGTTTATCGCTTTTTTTTTAAAGCGCACGTTCAAATGATAGTATTCTCTTTCTGAATCACGCTGTATATAGTTTCGTGAGACATTCCCTGATTAATATATTTTTGTTTTTTTTTATATAAAGGTGGATACGAAATATTTTTAACGTTTTTTAAAGAAGTCAAACCCAAATGATTGTTGTATAATATTGTAAAGCATTTAGAAATCTCATTTTCTTTTTGTTACCGATGCTATAGCCGAAGGCATACCGGCTTTATACTCAAATATATAGAGTCTACATGGCAGTTTGCGTAAATGCAATGGAATCAGCAGCGGCTTGAGTCATCGTTATCTTGCTTTTCTTTGCGGTACAATTCGCCAGCTCTGAAGTTTTTAATGCATTTGAGCATTATTTAAAAAAAAAACGTAGCTAACAAAACCTTTTCTCCACAGCAGCGCGTGACGTAACATCCATTACCCATGACGTTACTCCCCACATCGCGTCGTTCTCATCGCGTTCCCGTGTTGTTATATAACTCAATTCTCACCCCCCCCCCCCCCCCCCCCCCCCACCTCGGAGGTAAACCCTACCAACTTTCATCATAAAAATGTATCCCGTGTGTGTAACCACATAATGATTTTATCATATCTCTCCGTGGGAAAGAGTATTGACTCGCATTATCTATGGCAATAATAAAACAGTATCGAAATGATAAACCTCCCATAGACGAATAGTAAGTCAGAATTTCTTTTTTAATTCAAAGTCCTGGCCTTATATACTCGTACATGTCGCACTGAGATCTTCCTCCTTTTTTTTCGTCTGGTAAAAATGGCGCATAGCCTATTGTACCAATTTTAAAGGAGCCATCATAGCCCAACCATATTCTGACATTATTATTTATTTTCCAACATTTCGAATACTTTCATTATCCTTCACCTTTTTTGTGTGTCACTCGTCTTACAAAAACTCTTTCATTCGCTCCCGAAGTCCACGAAGTTCATTATCTACACCGATCAATAGGATTTACATTCACGACGATCCCGCCAATGTTTGCGGGTTTCAACTTCACTTGATTACATTCAAGTTTGTTAGTAACTACATCAAGTTTTTAGTCTAAGTTCGATGTTGATTTAGGATTGTGGGCAAATTTTAATCTATAATGGATTCTCCCTGAGGTATTCGTTAGGTACCTAGTACTTAAAACAAGTTTATAAAAGGGATTAGTTTAGAAATAAAATTAACCTAGAGCCAGGCTACTAGGCTCTAGCCTAGTTGTTTAAAATGTGCCCTAAAAGCATGTCATACTAGCAATTATGCTATTAATTAAATAATCCTGTAGTTAATTGAAAAAAACAAATACATGTTCTTTCAGGCGACTAATAACGTTCAGGAAATGAAGCCAATAGAAAGTAATATTGAAATAAATCGTTGTTGTTTCACCAAATTAAACGGAAAATGCGTTTTAATTTATCAAAGCGTTACGGGGAGTCCATTTTGGGGGCAAATAAAAATGAACCTCTCCCGGATAGCCGTTCGCGCGATCTCGCCGGAATTCAACGTTATTTGGTTAGGACGATAGGAAATCGCTGTTAATATACATTTTACAGTATACAGTACGATTCAGAAAGCGTATACTACAATTTGAACCTGCGTTTCTTTATCGCATTTGCAATCGTTATGTGAAGTCGCAATTTTGATGTCAATGACATTGAAATTGTGACCTACCAGGGAAATGAAAGCGTTCTCATGGGTAACACAAAAAGTCGCGGGGGCAGCTGGCTAGGAAATATACATAAGTTCCCATAGTTAACTACTTCATCACAATTTATACGAATTACAAAAAAAAAGGTGAATTACGAGTATTAATTAAAAAAAGATAATTTATACAGACATTCCATTAAAACGGACAAAAAAAACATACGATAATTTTATTTTGATTATCAATTGTCACAAAACTACAAAATTGGTCACTTGTGCAGACAGCGAGAGGAACTCGTAAATTACTATCACACACAACATTGTGACTATTCGTTTGTGAAATTACTGTACGTATTTAGTTTTGCAATCCAATTTCGCTTTATATTCAACAAAATAAATTGGGCGACCATGTTGCAATTTTCTAGCTGAAATCCAATCGGAATAAAATCAAAATAAAAAAGACTTTATTTCTCCTTATTTGGTAAAATATTTTATGCTTACATCCTAGTTTAGTTACTACTTATTGAATTAATAAAATCCGCAAAATTTAGTTTTATTTCAATGTGTAGTATTCGCGTAAATATAAGAAATCAATATGCAATAAAATAAATTAAATAAAAGAAGCCTTTATTCCTCCCTATTTGGTAAAATATTTTATGCTTACATCCTAGTTTAGTTACTACTTATAGAAGTCGCGGCGTCGGCGTAGGCCTCTCCCATACGTTTCCATGTATTCCTGTCTTTAGCTTGTCTCATTCAGTTCGGTTCCCATCTTTGGATAAATATATCTTTCCAACGTTTTCTTGGTTTAACTTTCATCCTTTTTCCATCTCTAGGTAACCATTCTGTTGGTTTTTTTGGTCCATTCTTCACTCTACAAATATCTCCTTCTCAGTTCCATTTCAAGGGATTATTCTCTCTATTATGTCCATCGCTTTTGTGTCTCTCCGTATCAATTCGTTTGTGACTCTAACAGAAATTCTAATACCCAACATGCTACTCTCTATTTTCCTTTGATGTATAGCTAATTTACACTCATATTCCACCGTAAGGCCCATGTTTGGCATCTGTAAGTCAATTCAAACGAAGGCGATATTAAATACCCTTGTAATTTATTTGTTACACTATACAATTTATCAATCATTGAAAGGTTTAAATAATAATTATTCCGACCGCGTTAAGATAAAATAGGTATATATGATAGTGTGAATTTGTTCTATTAAGCTCTTCATAATGTAAAGAAACTCATTAAATAACCTGAAAATTTTAATTACCTATGAAATAAATGTTGTATTAATATTGGTTTCTTATATTTACGCGAATACTACACACTGAAATAAAACAATTTTTTAGGATTTTATCGCGTTTATATTTTGATTTTACGTTCCCGACGTTTCGGCTGCTTTACAGCAACCATGGTCACGTCAAATATAAACGCGATAAAATCCTAAAAAATAGTTTTATTTCAATGTTTTGTATTAATTTTAATGTTGTAAAAACACGATATATCTACAATAAAACATCTATCTCATAACGGACCATAAACTACTTACATATTTTTATGTACGCAATAATTTATGATATTATAACACTTCGTATCAAGTCGGTAAACCCGTCTCATGCTACATTACCGACGTTATTATTCGGAGCGCGAACGCAACTTTGTATCTATCTCAGCAAATACGCTGTCAGAAATATAATATTTTGAGGTTCATGATAAAGGCGTACACCTGAGGAAGACAGGTCATAACATAAGGTTCTGCAAAACAAAACAAAATCGTTATCAAGCAAGTAGAGTATCAAATGTCAAAAGGGCAGCCGACTGTACTCGCCTTATGTGGACTCCGCCACTGGTCAGTAGTCAGTGGTTAATACATAAATATCGCCAGACGAACACACCAACTATACTGTCCCACATTAAGCATTATGGGGACCGTACAATAGACTGGGGGCGAACCCAGTATATATTACGTATATAGATATGATACATCAATGACTTGGGTGCAAGCATTCCTGGTCATCACACAAAGTATGTCTCTACCAGGATTCGAACCCGGGACCATCAGCCCAGAAAGCAGGGTCTCTACCAACTGCGCTAATCAGGCTGTCAAATATTACCACTTCTAATTAATTAGCGCGCCCGTATATTATATCTTCAATTAGACAAGTTCGCGGCACACGCGAGCCTCGCACATCCCCTAAAACGTTCCTCGCACATTCCCTCTATTGGTGTAGCACTCATGTCTTGAGTGGAGGGTGCTTCGAGCCCTCGCAGTGTCCGGTTGCGTTTACCTAGACGGCGCCGATTGTTAGGATAAGTTACCTTTGGTGAATAGGGTCGCGTACACGTTATCAGAAATGCTTTTAATGTACGGCTGTATCACGATTAAATTCACCGATTTAAGACTGTGAATAAAAGAAACATCATTTAGTAAAAAAATCTTTCTTATATTTACGCGAATCAAAATATAAATTATTATACAGATTTTATCGCGTTTATTTTATATTTTTATGTTTTCGATGCAAGCAACAAATAAATATGAGGGTAACCAAGTTCAAACATGGTTGCTGTAAAGCAGCCGAAACGTCGGGAAAGTAAAAACATAAAATATACGCGATAAAATCTGTAATATAAGTTTTATTTCAATCATTTAGTGAATTTATATCCGTTCTTATTTAAAAACATAATCCCTTAATTTCATTTCGGAATAACTCATCTAAAACAATTGCGTAATTATTATTTGTATTTGTTTTAATGAGTTTTTCCGCAAAAAAACATTCCTTCACTTTGTCTTGTCTCGTTCAAATGGAATAACGTATCTCAAGTTGACCTGAAACCCTTAAACTACACAACATGATTTATCATTAAAGACTATTTAAAATGAAATCTTATTACTCTCAACCGCAAACATTCTCTCGAGTTTCATCGTGCAGCTTCTAGCTAATAGAAGATAAAGTTTTGCTAGCGATAAAGAAATTTCCGGCGACATTGTAGAGAAGTGAGTACAATTACATTGAAACTTTGAAACTTATTGCGAGCAGGTAAAGGTCTGGTTACATGTAGTGTTGCTTAAAGTCTCGAGCTTAGTCTGGCATTATCACAAGAGCAAGAATCATAAGTCTCGCAGAGTGTTAAGTATACAACTCTACGAGACTTACGTCTTCGTCTATCTTGGTTTCGTCACAAGACCGAGACTTTGGGCAACACTAGACTTATACGAGTCCGATACTCAGGTTTTAAAGGTATAGATATACCCAATGGAGGTTGCTGACGTAGCGCCCACCGAGGACAAATGGGGAGGTGATTTGAAACATCATGCCTTGAGATGCCCCGAAACAGAGAGGAAAAGAGATGTCAAGAAGCTTTGATAAGATGTGGGTAATATAAAAGACTTTAATAAAACTAAAGTCAAAAAATCGAGCTCATATGACGCAGTAATTAATAAATAAATAATCCTGGATCCATGGTCGGTCTTGAATTGCCTTTTAGTCATTTACAAGAAGACTAGGATTAATGATGCTATATGCACTACAAGGGGTAAATAATATTCCGCAAATATTTGAACAAACCTTTACAACACACTTTGTAGCTCGCCGATGCCAACTGTGTAATATTAATTGAACAAACTGTAGCTCCCGAGATGTTTGATAAATGTTTTATTAGATCGCATCTTCGGATTGAAAGACAACTTCGAAATTACAGTCCCAAAATGTATTTATAGGATTCTCAGGAAACTTCCGACTTTGTTGAAAGTTATTTGATGAAAGTTAGTTAAGTTCTTTTGTGTTTTCACTCGGTGATAATTGCGGATAAGACAAAATGTTGTCTTATAATATAATGTATAAATACTTAAAATTGAAATATGTGTTAGTTACGCTTTTTTTATCAAATAGAGTTTTATTTGGTCTGGATGAGGTTTTACAACTCAAGTGATCTTTAAATAGCTCGACATTTATCAGATTTCTATGTCTGTTTGATATACCAAGAAGCTAAAGAATAAGTCTGATTAACATACTATGAAACTAAAGAACGATTGAGTTAAATAAATAAACAACATCACGCCTCACAACCTCGAAAGGGTAGACAGAAGTGCGCGGAAGTAAATAACAAATTCTACTAAGGTGTTCGGTCAGTGCCATTACACAAGGGAACACCCAATTTTCGGTAAATGCGATGGGAAATCGAACCATTGTCAACCACGCTGACCTAGTGTGGGTTGCCAAACTATTCACGACTTTTGACTAAGTCCAAACCTGCACACCTTGTTTGCAAAACGAGCCGTCACCCACAAAAAAGATGAAAGAAGCGTAATGATTATTATTTTGGTACACAAAATAAGCTTTTACCGTACTAAACGTAACCAAACTTTTAATGATCGTAAAGTATGATCAAAACAGTTATATATTTAGTTGTGTAGTTTAGACTTAATTTGCAGTCGGAACAGAATTGGCCACAATAACAAAGTTTCTACATTATTACAATGTGCTACGAAAACGCTACGCCATTTCTACGATTGCTACGGCAATAGCGTAGCTGTTGATATACAGAACTTATTTATGTTGGCTAATGTACGGACGAACATTAGCCAACATAACTTAGTAGGCATTTCAGCAGCATTTAGTTTGCATAATGGCTCTTATATGTTGAACAATTATGTAGAGAATGGTATTTGTGTTGTGCTCGTAATGCGATTAGAACATTAAACTAATAATGCATTCAGCGGGACCTTGGATTTAGTGGTAGGCAGGTGTGTTTAGAATTGTTTTGCAACCGTTGCCTTGTCCAAATTAGAGGAATAGGGATGCGCTGTAGTGCAACCATATTATGCCAATGGTATTTTGTAAGACACTTTTATGGCTAAACAAAATTAGATTAGACTTTAAGCTATGAAATTAAATATATAGTTAAACCGTTTATAACACAAGAACGGGATCTTTGTTTTTTTTTCTATTTGCCCCGAATAGCAAACATAGGATAAATTCACGACAAAAAAATAATACAGATAATTAATTTGCTCATACATTTGATTCTGAGACGGTATACTAAGTTCGCCGACACATCTGGTTATTTCATAAATAGACTTAATTACTACGTAGTTGTATCACCTAAAATATTATCATAATATGTTCCCAGTACTCTCTCTGTTTCGTGAAATTCAAAATTACCCCCTAAAATACCTCTGACCACATCGTTTTCAGCGAATTTAGCGAATTTATCCAGCCGACCACAGGGCACGGTCGGCCCAAATAACAGGGTCCGAGCTTTGATAAGGGTACTTACACTTGTTCGGGGTAATACAGAATTTTCAATAATTAGTACAGGCATAGAATATAGGATATGAATTCGTACAGAACGGACACCCTGTACCCCCCGCAAGTTTGAGTTACCCCACGCCGCCCCGCATTCCGTAGGCGCAGAGCATAATTTTTTTCTTCGATAAGAGAGATCATTATTATTAATATATATTTCAACTAGCTGCGCCCGGCGGTGTTACCCGCGATAAAAAGTATGAAAAATTAAAACATCTATCCCACGGGAACCATACATTTTACCGGGATAAAAAGTAGCCTATGTGCTATTCCAGACTATAATCTATCTCTGTGCCAAATTTCATCCAGATCCGTTCAGCCGTTCGGGCGTGAAAGAGTAACAAACATCCATCCATCCATCCATCTATCCATCCATCCATCCAAACTTTCACATTTATAATATTAGTATAGATTAGCTCGGTATATGAGTCTGAAGTTCCTCTGTACACAATTATGTATTCTATTTCATCGATTTACAGTCGGTATTGCTATTTGGAGAATAGTTCGCTGAAGCTGTCAATAATTAATTGACTTTCTCACTCATCGCCAGTCGCAACTAGACCTAACATGCCCTGTGGGATAGGTTACGTTGCTAGGCGGTCAGATGTACGAACAAGGGTTTGATGGACGAGCAAAACAAATGAAGCGGATACACTTACTCTCAAATTCAACGACAAGATGCTGTAGAGCACGTTCCACACACCTATCAACGTTTTTTTGTTGACAACCTGATTAGCGCAGTTGGTAGGGTAGGTACCCTGCTTTCTGTGCCGAGGGTCGCGGGTTAGAATCCTGGTAGGGACAATCTTTGTGTGAGCACGAATGTTTGTACCCAAGTCATGGATGTTTAATATCCATATAAGTTTTATACACTGAGTTCGCCCTCAGTCGATTGTTCGATACCCATAGTACAAGAGTTATTTAGTGTGTGTTCGTGGTGATATTATTATTATTAATGATATGAACGTATTGCAATAGGGAATAATATGTATACCTAGCTCAAAGAACTCATGGCTGTACCCGCAGAACTGTTCTAAGCCAGTGGACGTCTTTGAGCTGGTAGATGGACACAATTATTTATTTTGTTTTATAATCATGTAATTATCGAAATAACTTGAAGCATAGCAAAAGTACAGACTACAGATAATTAGTTTCTTTAAGAATAAAAACAAAAGCATACATTGAGGTATCAAATGACGTCACGGCCTTAAGTATTTAAAAAAATATGCCTCGAAGCAAACCCGAATAATATCCGGAAAGATGATCATCCGGGCGTCTAATTAACGTTTTAATGATAGAACATTGGTCGTAATTACTTTGTAACCGCTCATTTTCCACGTACTTGGGCGGAGGTGAAAACAGTTAAAACTTTTAATGAGTTCCGCGAAAAATGTTTACACGCCAAGGATGAGGGCGAAAAAACTTATCCGGGGCTCAGTTCTCGCATTTAGGTGAGTGAAATCTCTTAATAAGTAGGTACTCTAGCAAAAATAACTGTAAGAATTGCATTTTTGAACCGATTACATTAGATTGCCGGTTGGTATGTGGTGTGTGGGAAAAAAACTAAAGCCTATAATGGATATGAATATGGCCTGACCCACAATTTAGTGGGTATTTTGCCAATGACAAGTATTTAATAGCGGTATAAAATTCAATAAATACATTATCAAAAAAAACCTATCTGTAGTTAGTAGTAAGCCATAAACACACTCAGCATTGTCCATGGTTCAGCGTCCGAGTTAATCCCAATTCGCGTTGTAAACCCCCTGGGACCCCTTTAGCTGTAAGGGACGAAAACATACGTCCTGCCATTAGGCTGTTTGTGAATTTTATTCAATAATAACAAACGCTTTTTCTTTATCTGCAGGGCCTTCTTTATCCTATTGGAGGCCCTGGGCACTTAAGGTTCATTATCGTTTGATCGTCGGAAAATAAATATATTTATCGGTTAATTCGGCTATCGGTTGGTGATCTGGCGGGGACTGGGGCCGTGGACCCATCGTGACCAATTTACGAGAGGAGTTTGATTATCTAAAGGCGTACACCTCAAAATAGTCATTTTAATTCTAGATTTGAAGCAGATACATATGAAAAGAAAATGATATGAGAAAAGTTTTTTTAATTTTTTTTTTATTATGTATATGATTATGATCACAAAGCATCGGGGTACGGGAGTAGCCCGAAATAAATGTTGCCACGCTCATAATCTCCAGCTGTACATAAATTATTTAAATTGGAAAACGTTACAAAAATATATTCACAGGCAGGCAGACCCTTTTAATACTGAGGCCGAAAAAAAAAATTACCGAGGGAAAATTTATGTTCCAAAATATTATTGCGTCAGCCTTCTGATCAATCGCTTTTATACCTGTCCGTGGTAATAACTGGGTGTAATGAGAGGCGTCGCCTTAAAAACTGATTTAGTGTTGCCATTTTCGTGAACCCGATATTAAGATAAATACTGCATCGTTAGTGTAGTGCTCGCGAACGGGTTTGATTCCAGAGCCGTCCCGAAGGTATTGGAACTGCATGCATCTCTGCCTAGCCCCTTGGAGAATAACAGCGTAATAGTATTTACCTGTCTTTCTTTTATTTTCATAACTCTATAGTAAACAATGATAGCAATCCGAATCTAGTTCTAAAAAAAGCTTGATATTACTATTACTTATTATTCTAGGTACTTGCTTTACAACGTGACACAGAAAGCCTATCCTTGAAAGTATACGTTGTATAATTATGAACTCAAAATTCGATAACAATACAATTTATTTTTTAATCAATCGGGAAACTTAACACATTAAGTGGCAACACCGATCCGTTTGATTGATTACCAATATAAGTGAGGAGTATACGGTGAGCCCCGTTTCAAAGGTCGGGCTCGGCCCTTACAGATAAATGGAGCCATTTTCACTCTCGCCGAGAAGCCCAAGAGTTTTATGTTTATTGAGATGTACTAGGACAGAGTTTATCACCTGACGCTGTTTATATTATACATCCAATATTTGAATAGATCAAAATATTGAAATCAGAAATAATTATGATGACTGTATTATTATTATTATATGTATTATTATAGACATACATAGATAACACTGTAGGATCCTCTTCAACCTCAATCTCCTTATAATATGAGTAAATTTTAACGGTGCTTGTTGTTTCTGTTCAAAAGTACGGTCTGATAATAGTATGTTTAAAATATGCTCTAATATAATATTACATTGCAGAGGCTTCATGTGGGACTTGGTTTAAACAGCATGAAGTTGAACCAACCGACTTGGTTGTATAATAATATAAGGCCGAGTAGCAAATAAGGGCGTTCGAATCTATGATAGCAAGCAAATTACAACAAAATTACAACAGTCGATCTAGGCGCACGGAAAACGGTCATCAAACAGCGCCGGTCTGCACTGGGTGGTGTGGCACAACTGATTCGCGACAGCGGGTATAAAAATTCAATATACTTACCGAATATAAGAAAAAAACATTCCATCCATAAACACTGCTTATTTATAGTAAATTAATAATTGGCAGAGGAATTTAAAAAAATAAAGTGAAAAATAATCACATTTAGAACAACAATTAGTCATTCAACTTTACGCTAGCTGCTGTGTGCCAAGTGATAAGCTGTGTTTATAGGCATTTTAAGATTTCATACTTCGTCAAAAAATAATCACACTATTTTTTATTTTTTTTATTACATTATAGGCAAGTATTTGATCTCGAACTCACCTGATGGTAAGTGTCGATGAGATCTACGATGGAGCATACTTGCCTAGGTAGGAAGGCGGCAGTAGATAGAGACGCTACATTCACTAGGCACATGCAGCGCATCTGATCTGACCCGCCATCCATGAATGGCAACACCGAACATCATGCCGGAACACGGCTAGGCCGCTTGGCGACATGGCTTTGTTCAGTGGGTGGTGACTAGCCACGGCCGAAGCCTACCACCAGTAAACACTGCCACACTACTGGTACTATGCCACAGGATTCTACTTTACTTCGAGTCTGTGCGAAAAGTGAACCGGCGTGGCATAAAATGAAACTAGCTAGCTTACAAATAATCTCGCACTTGACGTACAGGCTTTGCCGTTGTAAAGTTATTACTAAATAACCATCGCCTATAACTTGTCCCCCTCAACACGCGATTGTATAGTGTTGTCTGCAATGCAGGGAATTATGGCCGTTGGCCGAAGCTTTGGTCATAGCAACCCGACGACGAGACGCATGTCCGTCTGACCCTCTGCTATATCAAACTACGTGCCCACTGTTGCCCGATTTGCCCACTTGGGCCCACTTTCAATCGAATTGTATGGTTTTAATAATCTAAGCCCGCAGTGACCGTGTTATAATAACAGACCACAGAGGGAGCATATACGGGCGAAGGATTATAAATAAATATCGTCTGACGGACACACTAACTATATATTTTCTTAATTTTCCAATAACGAAATGGTCCAGGGCCAATTACGAAATGATCATTTCCGAAATTGGTCCAAATGGGAACCAAACCTGGACACATACTCGTCCGGTCCAGCTTACGCTCAAACCACTAGCTAAACCAACCCGTCATCAAGCTGTGCTATGAGTACTTACAAATAATTATCAGGTATGTACACCTGTTTTAAAATGAGCTAGTAAAACTAAACCACAACTTATTAGCTAGAATTTGTATAGGCTATTTGTCAAATATGTTGTGGATAGGGTTTATCAGCACAGAACCAAACAACCCCTTTTGTGATGTCGATGAAGAAACTTTGAGTCGAATATGGTACAGGCGCTATTTAAAAGACAACTATGTTAAGCCCAAAAATAGATTTATTCTATATTGTAAACATATAAAACAAAGTCGTGTTAGTTACACCATTTATAACTCAAGAACGGGTGGTCCGATTTTTTATGATATGTGATTCTGAATTTGTCCCCCCCCCCCCCCCCCCGAATAGCAGAATAACTATCAAACCATGGGAAAGATTCAGTAAAATAAATGTAATGAAGATCATTAATTTTCACATACATTTTTAGGCGGTACGAAGTACGCGCGGAGCAGCTAATAGAAATATATGAAAAAGCTGTCGTTTTGCCAACAAAATAAAACCTCATTGAAATCGTTCAGACGGAGCAACAAGGTTTCAACGTTATTTGCAAGAGGGAAATACGCGAGCAATGTTTATCTGCTCACATTGTGGCTATATAAAGAGGTGAAGTTTATTTATTCCATTTTCAACGAGATCCCGGTATTCCTTTGAGATTGATTTGGTTAATTTGAATGTTTGGAACATGGGACATGTTTATTCTGACAATATTATTCTGAGAACTTTGTTTCACAAAAGGCGTTCGCGAAAAAGAATAGTACCTAGATTAGGTATGAGTTATTTTTGTACGATATTAATAACTTTACTGCTTTCTGCCTGGATTGCACGTTAGTAAAATGGCAAGACAGTGCTCTCGGGCTAATGCTCGGTAGGTGTAAGTAAACAGTGTTCGGTAGGTATAAACAAGGTTCATACCTACGGAGCACTCGGCTAAAAGCACTGTCCCGCCAGTTTACTCTTAACGTGTAATCCAGGCATTAGTTCAACCACTCCTGAAGCACAGATCCGTCAACGTAGGTCGTATAGGCAGATAATTTTTAATTTAGCATTATTAGACCATATAAGGCTTATAATAAAGCCGTATTTTCGTAAACACCCTTCTCTACCATAAATCATCGGATTAACCTTTTACGTTATCAGTCGCTGCGTCGAAAGTTGTTTCATTGTTGTTGATGCGGATAATTTATTTTGCAACAAGGCCCTACCACCTATAGTTTATTGTATAGCGAATATATTATCATGGGAAAATAATAAAATCTTTCTTGCGTAAACAAACATTGTAAAGAAACTGAATAAGAAAACTGTAATTTTAGGATTTTTAAGGTGTTCAAAATACCCGCTAGAGTGACCCCAAATGCGCTGGATGGAAGACGTCAAGAAAGCGGCTGGATCGAACTGTATACAGGATACGAGTCAGACAGCAGTGGAAGACGCTGATGGAGGCCTACACAGAAACCGTTGAAAAAGGCTAAAGAAGAAGGTGTTCCGAAATACTTCACGGACAAAATATTAAGCATGCTTACCCTAACATTCTCGTTCACGTCAAGAAAATGTCAGCTGAATATATACGAGGTGAACAATTCGCGCGAATACCAGTACGTATAGGTATACGTAAGAAAGTTTACTTTGATGGGAATTTCATAATAATATACAGGATAGTCGTTCAACCGCACTCGTTAATTCGAGTCTGGGTATCCGTGGAATTTCTAATGTTGTACTAATAATTATAATAATTCCAGCCCTTGTTAATGTGCCACTGCTGGGCACGGGCCTCCCCTCAATGCGAGGGGGATTAGGCCATAGTCCACCACGCTGGGCAAGTGCGGATTGGTGGACTTCACACATCTTTCGAGGGGTTCCTCTCAGACATGCAGGTTTCCTCACGATGTTTTCCTTCACCGTTTAGCAAGTGATAATCGTGGTTGAAAATGAGATTCGCACATGAAATGCCAGAGGTGCGAGCCGGGGTTTGAAACTGCAATCCTCGTTACCGAGGCAAGCGTTCTACCAACTTGGCTATCACTGCTTATTAATATCATACACTCATTTTAAGTGAACCATTTTGGAGATACCAGGGGTGATTTTGTTTATTATTTGCGCTATGAAAAAGCAAAAAAATGGGTTAAATATGGCAGGGATTAAAATCACCCATTGTTCAGATACCAACCTCGCCAATTTTTAAGTAAGTAGGTACTACATAAAGCCTCGGAAAAAAGTTTTGACACAAAAGGCTAAGAGATAATTAACAAATTTAGACAGATGACCTCCGAACACAAACACCCCGAACATGAACAAGTATCCCAAAGAGTCGAGGATCTAAATCCCTGATCGAAATCGAGTCTGAACTTGGTCTGACTTGGGATTAAAAAGTGGTCAAGTGTGAGCCGGGAACGCGACATTTTTCTTTTTAAATTTATTTCTAAAGTTCAAGCTTCAAAGGCCGATATTCATAGAATTAAATAAGTACCTAATACAATATCATATAAAAGAAGTATTACTGGAAAAAATAAAAATATGATAAGATCTCCCATGTCTATGCATTTCATGCTACTACTTCGATACAAATAGAAGATGTTATAAAAATATGCTGTTTTTTTTAATTTCGTTGCATGGAACCCCAAAAAAGAAAAGTTGAAGTGAAACGCCCAACATTTTAATGCCCGCTCAAACAAAACGCGAAAGTCTAATGAAAGCCGCGTAATTTTAATCCACGTCGATCCCGACCCTTGGGGCTTTTAAAAGAGCGTTAAATACGAGCAGCTTCATTATAAACTAGCTGTTACCCGCGACTTCGTCCGCGTGGTATTTAACAAAGACAAAACCGTTAACAATAGCCCGCTCGCGCGTTCTGAGCCCGCGACCGGCAGCCTTTGTGATATTAAGTCGTTGGCGGGGGTGGCGGGGGGGGGGAGTTGCTGAAATAAAAGTAGCCTAAGTTACTCCTTGTTACATCAGCTATCTGCCAATGAAAGTCCGGTCAAATTCTGTCCAGCCATTTCAGAGATTAGCCGGAACAAACAGACAGACAGACAAATATTGTAAAAAATGTTGTTTTGGTATATGTAACGTGTATACATCCAAATGCACTTAGTAAAAAGAGGTTATTTTAATATTACAAACAGACACTCGAATTTTATTTATATGTATAGATGTATGGTGGTATGTATAGATAAAGCCTGAGGAACACGTCAACTGTAGGTATGTATGGTCCCAAACTGAGCAATGCTTGTATCATAGGGGCTATCTTAGTAACACCAAACCATGGAAAAGACCATTACTGAAATTAGATTGTTTTTATCTTAATGACAGATGCAGATAGGCCTGCTTCTGTCATCCTCATATAAAACTGTAATAGTTTACAATTCTATATTAGGATACATAGATAGATAAATCTAGGTAAACGGTCGCTTACTTTATGGCCCTCAACTTATGACAAAGTTTCAATCTCGGGATTTATTCGTGAAGGTTAGATGTCTGATTTCATTCCTTCGCTATTCCTATCAGGATCATGGCAACGGGACGGAAAATAAGTTTTTTAACACACTTGTAAAATGGTTCTTATTGCACGGATTTAAGGTTCATAATGCAGCTTATTATACACATGTGCTTTTTCGATTATATTAGCGCACTAGTGTTTTAAACTTCACAATTTTATATGTTGGCAAAGAGGTTGTATGTCTAAAAAATAGTCTTAAATTTTTGTGGTTAAATAAACCGTGTTAGTTAAAATGTTATAAATAAACATTTTATTTATTTTTCACACATCAAATGAACGTTAATGAGTATTATAACTACAACAATATTTAATAAATTATATTTTTAATATTAGGCTGTTTTACGGCTTTGTTATCGGTGCCTCTCCTTCGAACGACGCGTAAACGTAAAGAAAAAAACCGGGTGGCATTTTTGTTCTATGGCCATATTTCACAAATATGTGTCTAAGTATGGTTTGTATTTTTATGACATTTTCCCACTGACGTCCATGATACAAGATGTATACATAGATGTCAGTGCCTTTTCCTCACAAATATGTTGAAGAACGTCATATGACACGCGGTCAATCCAATCTAGGCTCCATTACGTCCTCTTCTTCGGCTCGGGATGCATCCCGCCGCTACTGTAATTATCAACTTATCTCACCTTTATTATAATATACTATTATTTTAAATACTAAGAACTTATTAAGCGAAGCTTATGTATCAGTTGATTACGTTACCAGTATTACAACTATGTAAAAAAAATCAGACTGCGTTTTTTTACGGTTGGCTCAGTAGGAAGGTAGTGAGCCTGCTTTCTGTGCCGACGTTCCTGGGCTCGAATGCCAGTAGGGTCAAATTGTGTGTGAAATATGAACGAAAGTTTGTACCCATGTACAATTAATTTCTATATAAGTATCTATTGCTGTATAACGCTGAAAATACAGGTTATCCTAGTTCAAACTAGATGCATGCATGTAAAAAGTGGCAAGAAAAAAAACATCTACTTTAATTTGCTGGATAAACTTGAACACTGATGGACCTTGTTCTCATAGACTTAAATGAGTTGAGTACTACGTGACTAACGACCATTAGACTTCTTTTTTTTCAGGTCTTACTTTGAAATGTTCATGAAAAATTTCAAACGCGGAAGTCGTAGCACGTATCAGCAACATAATCCGAGAGATAACGGCGCCGACACGACACCGTGAAGACACAGTGACGACGTCGTGAACCGATAATTAAGTTACCAACACAAACTTATATATTAGGAAGTGTGTATTGGTTTGACAAACTAACACAGTTTGGAAAAGACGTTATTTTTCTTGTGAATGAAGCATTATATAAATAAATATCGCCAGACGAGCACACCAACGGTACCGTCCCAAACTAAGCAACGCTTGTATTATGGGTACAGTACAATGGACTGAGAGCAATCCGTTATTCTTTTCATTATTCTGGTAGCACGACACATTCGTGCTTATCACTCAAAACTTTTCCCTACCAGGATTCGAACCCGGAATCATCGGTACAGAAAGCAGGGTCTCTACCAACTGTGCTAATATATTGTCTCATAGAAAGTTGAAGGTTGTCAGAAAGTAATATATCCCAAGGGGAACCTACAGACACATAATTTGACTATTTCTTTTAATTCAGTTACGGGGAGGCATCAGGAACAAGATTTAGTTTTTGTTCCTGTTTCATTTCGTTGTTCGCGTTCGTTGTTCTCCACGACTAGCATAAGCCGCTCTGTGCATCTTGCCTTTGTTTACGAAAGGAATATTTCGTTTCAAGAAAGTACTTATTTACGTGTAAGTATTGCGAGCACTACTTAAATATGCCCACAGCCTGGTTGCACACCACGGAATTAGGAATAAAGACTGGAAAGGGCATGCTAGTAAGGTTACGCGTAGTCGCCCGTGTACGACCGACCTTATGGCCAATCATCCAAACCACACGCTTAAAGGCGCCGCTGAACTAAGGAACGACGTCGCCGCGCTATTAAACATAAGCCTACCATCCAACCCTATTAATACCAGCCCTTTTTAATGTCCCACTGCTGGGCACGGGCCTTCCCTCAATGCGAGGGGATTAGGCCACAGTCCACCACGCTAGCCCAGTGCGGGTTGGCGGACTTCACCCATCTTTCAAGAGGTTCTCAGACATGCAGGTTTCCCCACGATGTTTTTCTTCACCGTTTAGCAAGTGATAATCGTGGTTGAAAATTAGATTCGCACATGAAATCCAAAAATCCCAGAGGTGCGAGCCTGGGTTTGAACCTGCGATCCTCGTTACCGAGGCAAGCGTTCTACCAACTTGGCTATCACTGCTTTTTGCCAACGATATTATTGCGTGTAAAATTCGAATAGAAGAGTCAAATGCTTACACCGAGTACGAGTATATCTAATTTATGAGCACAGGCGAGACTGGTCTTGAAACTAATATCGAACGTTCTATTCTATTAAGTTTGTGTCGCAGACATATAAACTTGCTTGGAGACAGAAGAAAACAAATTGAATTCATCTGTTGCCGACTTTGAGTGAGTGCACCAAAAGTTCTCTATATACCTTTGAGACAATGTTCGCGCGTCGAAAGAACACCGTCTCTTTTATTCCAAAATAGCGCTATAAAAAGCTTATGTTGCTATAAAGTGCTCATAATGCTGTCTCCGCCGTCACATACCAGATGTGGACGTGACGAGCTTCTACACAACACTCCATTACAAACAGAACGCGGGGTGAATACAGGATGGCTTTTTAAAACCGTAAACATATAGGTGTGTCCTCACATCATCCTTGTTTCCTCTGATGTTTTTAGTGGAGTTACGTCTAGTCAATTGTGTGTTAACATTTCGGTAGTACTACCAATTGTTTTAGGACCCTATAATAATAATATCGTCAGACGAACACACTAACTATACGGTCCCACACTAAACAGCTTTTATTATCGGCACCGTACAATGGACTGAGGACTTACCCAGTATATAATACTTATATAGATATTGAAGATCCATGACCCGGGTACAAACATGCGTGCTAATGACACGTGATTGTCCCTACCAGGATTCGAACCCGGGACCCTCAGCGCAGAAGGTAGGGTCACTACTAACTGAGCTAATTAGGTCGTCCCTGTCTCGTTTATAAGTTCCGAGATGTAATTTACAATATTCTCACAGAACATCATTAATTGACCTTAACCTTGATCTTAACCTTGACCTTAACCTTGTCCTTAAGCTTGACCTTAACCTTGACCTTAACCTTGATCTTAACGTTGATCTTAAACTTGACCTTAACCTTGATTTTAACCTTGACCTTAAATTTGACCTTAACCTTGACCTTAATTTCAAACCTGAAACTGTTTTTCTAAAATTAAAGTGACACACTCTTCTGGTATATTGTATACACAGTCTGCCAAGCTATGAACAGTTGTCGGCAGTAAGTAATCAGTCCTCATGTACATGTAAGCCTAACTTATTATATTATTGAACATAATACAAAAAAATATATCGATTTCTACGTTAAAAATGATTCCTGTCGATTCCGACCGCATTTTTGTGTGGCTACTGACTGGTGTTATTCAAATGTAAAATGAACGTTAGACATAATCCATTCCTGGAACCGTAGTAACGGCATTCCATCGAGCAGTAAAATTGTTGCATGAGACTTAAATTTTTTGACGAATAAGGTTACATTTTTTACATGAATAATAACCAAAATCTGATTCTGATTCAATATAATCAGGCAGCGTACCTATAAAGTCGTGTGTATAGGCCACAAAGCTAGGGGTGTGTTTCCTGCAACATATTAAATCTGTCGGCAGCTTACATACCGTACTACAAGCCGGCTTACTGCACGCTTTGAATTTGCGTACACTTTGAGCGGAGTGCTCGGCTCTGTAATTAACACTGGACAATTAAATTTGTAGTTACCTAAATTGGCTCCCGTCTGTATGACCCCTACCTTGTTCTTTTTTAAATAAAACTAATTTTACGGATTTTATCGCGTTTATTTTTGTTTTTTACGTTCCCGACGTTTGTTCTTTTTCGTTGAGTTCTGGAACACTTATTCCTATTCCTATGCCTCTGACCAAATAACATGTATGTTTTATACGTGGCCACTGCCTTAAATATCGGGGATTCAATGTCAATAAAAATCTAATAAACAACACAAGTAAAAGTATATATGTTATAATAATAAGTATAAATTCAACCCGTTAAAAATATACCTTTAAAGAGCTTTATAAGTCGACGCTATAAAAGCGGGCACAAAAGAACATTTTTCTAAAACATTAATAGGCATATAATATATAAATGAAAGTCGAGAGACTAAACAAAAACGGTTAAAACTATACCAATAACAACTTCTAGACTTCTTTAAGGATGTTTTACTGCCACAGATACTAGAACAAATATAATATATTAGTTACTTTTACTGGCCAATTTTCGCTCAACTTGAGCAACGCTTTTATGGGCCATCACAATCTAAAACTGGCTATTCACGAGCCGATTTCACTTCCAATGTTGCTTGTTTATTCATCAAAGCGGCCGAAACGTTCCTTTATAAACTGTAATGTGCAGATTTAATTTCCAGCTCTTCTTCTTCATGTTCAGCGTGCACGAATCTGTTACTGGATATATATTCCTCTCTCAGCTCCCTCCATGATTGGCGGTCTAGCGCCTAGCTTGTCCAGTCATGCCTACCATACCTTTTTATGTCGTCGATCCGTCGCATGAGAGGTCTTCCTCATGGTCAGATGTTCTCTTACGGTCTCACTTGATAATTCACTTTGTCCAGCGGTTGCCCATTCTGCCCACATAACCAGTCCAGTTCAATGTTTTTGCTTCCAGCTCACGTCTCTGGAATTACATTCGCATTTTCAATGTTACTAATAAAATTCTGGAAATCTGAAAGATACATCAGCTTAGTATTAATCATCTAATTATTATTTTTTTTATTTGAACGCTAACACTACTCACATCCTGATATCAACATTTGTTACAGATTTAGAACTAAATTGGGTTGTGAGTAGCCACTTTAATGGTTTAAGTACTTGCGTCGAAGTCAGAAGTTTTCATCTTATGGTTCGGCCACATCTGTGTTAACGTTAGTATTAATGTAAATATCTATATACGCCTTAATCAAGGCATTAAAAATAACCACGTTAAACGCTTGACTACATTATGTAGTTCTAGTCTTATAGCTTAATGTCTAACGTCATTAGTAAATTAATGTGTGAAAGTGTTTTTGGCCCTATCTACTTAGTGACATTATTAAGGCACTAATTAGTACACTAGGTGCAAAAGGTTGATAAGTATATTGACCTCTTTAAATATTTTACATTCTTTTCGATACATCATATTATACAGGATGTTAGTGGCTCAGTATCGAGAAAAGATAACATGGATTCGGCTCATGATTCCGGACCACACGGAGTTGAAATTTTCCCTCGATCTTTTCGTGAATATACGCGTATTTTAAAATTGTTTTTAGCATAAAATCATAATAGAAGTAGGTATATCCTAATGTGATTTTAAATTAAAAAAAAAATAAAAAACTACCAATTTGTTTATAAAATTGCAATGTAAATGAAAACTCGATACGCTCGAGCGCACTCGTTACTCGCACGTATCGCGCGGAGCGTTGTGTTGTGATTGCGTGATTACAATACATTGCGCGCTCAAATATTACAACATTTATAAACAATGACTTTTGACAAAAATTATTTCTATAATTGTATTATAACTTTACCCAAAGTTTTCTTTACCATCCCGCTTACACCATAAACTAATATTTCCGCCATTTGTCACATTAGTTCCCATTAGTGCACCTCTGCCCACCCCTTCACGGAATGTACCCGTGATGGTTGTTTTTACTGAAAACCCATTTGCACAAAACAAACACGGCTGTCCAATAAAGTCGGCCATCAAACGGGGGCGGGTGAATTTTGAAAATGCAATAAACGAATGAAATGTGAGTGGCACTTGATCGTACAAAACACTTTACGAGATTTTCACAACCATCACGCCTGTTATCCTGAAGGGGTGGTTTAGGCACCTACTGTGTGGAAGGTATTTGGTCCCAATAGAGTCATCTCGTAGGTGTCGCCAAACAATAGCTAATACATCGAAATAAAACTAATTTTACAAATGTTATCGCGTTTATTTTACGAGTTTTACGTTCCCGACGTTTAGGCTGCTTTACAGCAACCATGGTCACGAGGGGACTGAGGTGTTAGACGTCCATAAAGCAGCCGAAACATCGGGAACGTAAAAAATAAAAAAATAAACGCGATAAAATTCGTAAAATTAGTTTTCTTTTAATGTGTTGTTTTCGCATAAATATTAAACCAATAGCTAATACGCATTAATTTGTAAAATAATCAGACAACCCTATTGGCACAGTTAGTACCCTGCTTGTTTCACCAATGGGTCCTGGATTCGAATCCCGGTACTAGCTTTTTCCAGCGGCTCCCCGCACGCGGTACCTCGATAAACCAGATCCGTTCAGCCGTTCCGGCGAGATTGAGTAACAAACATCCATCCATCCATCTATCCATCCATCCAAACTTTCACATTTATAATATTAGTGGGATAGATATACCCATCCAATTATACAGTTGCTTTACTTACACTTGCTTAGTTTAGAACCGTACAGTTGAGTGTGTTCTGGCAATATTATTTATTTATTTATAAAGTGCACACTGAAATTGACAGTATTTTGTTTGAAATTCTGAAAGCTCAATATTTCCCGCGCTCTATAAGCTGTCCATAGCGCCAACGGAACCCAGTGCTCACAAAGAGAAACCTAAAAAGGCTGTTACTCAATGGCGTTACTGTAGCCGAGTGTACAAAGCGTGTCAGTCGCTTACATGTACCCACCGTATCGATATCGCCTTTGAGAACAGCCTTTATCGCTGATACAATATTTTTTTTTTTAAATTACTGCAATAACAAGGTGCCCGGGACTTCGTACTCGTAGACATTACCTTGCCGTCTAATACTTGAGTACTCTTGGGATACAAAATGGATTGTTTACATTGAGCCGGTACGAAGACCACCTAGTGAATTTAGAAAAAAAGATAACTCTATTAGTGATAAGACCGCCCATTGTGACACTCATTGTGTGTTTTGTTATGTTCCATTTGTACTCTATAAATATGTATTGGAGCAATAAAGAGTTATCTATTGAAATAAAAATAATTTTAAGGATTTTATTGCGTTTATATTATGTTTTTTTACGTTCCCGACGTTTCGGCTGCTTTACAGCCACCATGGTCTCGGGAGGACTGAGGTGGATGACGTTCCAATGTCATAGTTTGAACTGGGGTACCCTCATATTTAGTTGTTGCTTGCCGTCCAATCTACGCAGAAAATGATCACTGTGTCTTGAGGTCTTGCAATGGTGCGCTTGGTTTTGGATTTAATTATTTTAATTACTGGATCCCAAGTCAGTGGTAGCACCCAGCCATTTTATAATCGATAAAACCCTTAAAATTTGTTTTATTTCAATTTGTAGTATTCGCGTAAATATAAGAAATAAATAAGTTGTCTCTATCTTTATCACGACCCGTTTAAGACCGTGAAAATCTGTCCAGAATAAAGTAATGAAGTCCCCCTAACACGCACTCTGTCAGTAAGTAGGCTTTGGCCTTACCTCCTTGCGTCAAGAAGAGGGCAGTGCCGGATTTAGGACATCAATAACTCAATTGTGTAGCAATTTCCAAGACAAAAGTATTCGAAGAAAAAAAACGCAGATAGGTATTATTAGTTATGAAGCAATATATAAATCTGTAAAGGAAGGAACATATTTGAAAGATGGGAATAATCCAGAGTAATCTTCTGCCATGGGTAATGGCAAGCTTTTAACGGATGTCAAAAAGGACCGCTCGCTGCGAAGGCGCCGGCTTACAGCTGACCTTAGGACTGTGATATTACGTCATAAACATTACATCACGCTGTTGATAAATATTTTTTAAGTGGCGAAATAATTGAGACACTGGCGATGATTGTTATCTAAATATCGGAAGTTGTATTTCTTCTTATTTGGTCATGAAATTTAAGAACATGTATACCACCAGGCCCATCTTTTTCATTGGCCACTCTGGGCTTGGGCCTTTTCCCAGTGAGCAGAGAAATGTCTAGCAATCCATGGGGCCCCCTAGTACCTGCGTCAGACCAGCACCACATAAATGTATTAAGATTCCGAAAATTAAACGATAACTTTATTGAACTAGCCCAGGTTTTGGCATACAAAGTTGGTGGAACGGAGCGGAGCAGGGTAGGGCGGACCGGGATGGAGTGGAGCGGGGTGGAGCAGAGTGGGGCGTAGCGCACCGGAGCGGAGTAGGGTGGAGCGGGGCGAAAAGGAGCGAGCCGAGTCGGGCGGAAAGAGCGAAGCGGACTAGTGTGGAGCGGGCGGAAAATATTGAAGCGGAGCATGGTGGAGCGGAGCGGATAACAGCTTAAATGGGCGCGTTTTATCACCCATACTTAAAACATTTAGTAATTTATAACTAAATGTTCTGTTTTCCTCCAAGAAAAAGTTTTCTACTGATCCCATTAATGATCACATTGCTTTTTAACTAACTCAATGTAATTTACGGTATAATGAACATCAAACAGAATCAATAACAAAGTAACTTAAAAGTGTAAATTGAATTCTCCTGGCTCGTTAGGTATAACCAGTATTAGAAAAGTCTAGCGATATTGGAATGAATTTAAAGTCTGTCAACATTTGATTTTGCCTGATTAAACTTTGACAATTAATTTCGATATCTACGTGCTTGGGTGTGTTCATTCAGTTGGGGTCCCGGATGTTAGAAGCCTGAACGTTTTTGACAAATGGTCTTAGGTAATCGGTAGACCTAATTGTTGGGTCTCGGAAGTCAGATGGCAATCGCTCCATGCAATCAAGCCGAACAAAGGTCCATTAGACGCAGACTCTAAGACCCTCTTTTTTAATACCCCACTGTTGGGCACGGGCCTCCCTTCAATGCGAGGGAGATTAGGCTATAGTCCACCACACTGGCCCAGCGCAGGTTGGCCGACTTCACACATCTTTACAATGGGTTCTCTCAAACATGCAGGCTTCCTCACGATGTTTTCCTTCACCATTTAGCAAGTGATAATCATGGTAAAAAATGAGTTTCGCACATGGAATCCGAGAAATCCCAGAGATGCGAGCTGGGGTACGAACCTGCGATCCTCGATACCGAGGCAAACGTACTACCAACTACCGACCCGAACTAAAAAAAAATCTAGAAACACGATATTGGGAAATGTTGTATGGCATATTTACTGGTGGTAGGCTTCGGCCGTGGCTAGTCACCACCCACTGAACAAAGCCATGTCGCCAAGCGGCCTAGCCGTGTTCCGGCATGATGTTCGGTGCTGCCATTCATGGATGGCGGGTCAGATCAGTTGCGCTGCATGTGCCTAGTGAATGTAGCGTCTCTATCTACTGCCGCCTTCCTACCTAGGCAAGTATGCTCCATCGTAGATCTCATCGTCACTTACCATCAGGTGAGATCGAGATCAAATACTTGCCTATAAAAAAAATTAAAAAAAAAAATATCTTAATAAAACTAAAAGATACAAAAGTACATGCTGCACAGTATAATAACTTCACTACACTCATGCAAAATTCATACAGTAATATATTTCGAGATTGAAAGATTAAACTGGGATCCTTTCGCTACAATGGTAAACATGATTCTTGTGGAAATGTAATGGCTTGCTCCGCAGGTACCGGTGAGGTGCACTTCAATATTAAACACGAGAATCTTACTGTATGCATAGCTTTCCACACACTACTACAATGGAATTCTTTCTTGATTAAAAGTAACATATGACGTGGGTATATATTATAGGATTGTATCTAACGTTCTTATTTGAATAGAATGTCAGGGAGGGAAAATGAATGTCAGCAACCAGGTCACTACATTACCGAAGTAATCAGGCCCTTCGATACCCGTCTAGGTTAATTTTAAAAATCATCTGTTGCTCGTCCGTGTGTTACTGGGATTTCTACCAGTCTATTTTATGATGCCCATAATACAAATGGAAAAGAAAATGGAAAAGAAAGCAGTGATAGCCAAGTTGGTAGAACGCTTGCCTCGGTAACGAGGATTGCAGGTTCAAACCCCGGCTCGCACCTCTGGGATTTCTGGATTTCATGTGCGAATCTCATTTTCAACCATGATTATCACTTGCTAAAACGGTGAAGGAAAACATCGTGAGGAAACCTGCATGTCTGAGAGAACCCCTCGAAAGATGTGTGAAGTCCGCCAATCCGCACTGGGCCAGCGTGGTGGATTATGGCCTAATCCCCCCTCGCATTGAGGGGAGGCCCGTGCCCAGCAGTGGGACATTAAAAAAAGGGCTGGAATTATTATTATTATTATAATACAAATGTTGCTTGGCTTGAGACGTATGTTATTAATACGTCAAGAGCGAGATTATTCGTAAGGTGCATTCGTCTTTAATTCTATCATCCAAACCAATAATTTGATGAGTAGGTATTTATTGTTATACCTGTTTGATGGCTCGTATACTAGCCGTGCATATACAGGGTCGCCCTTATGCTTCGATTTAACAACGAAATAGATATTCAGCTTATAAATATCCGGCGCTGAAACATGTTATATGATCCTCTTGAATGCTGGGAGCTACAAATCGTATGGATTTGCTATCTCTAATGCCTAGGATTCTGGAGGCCGATAAGTAAAGATATCGTTGTTCACTTTTTGTTTTGCCAACAATGTGTTGTCAGTACTTGTTCAGATTACGTTTCGAAATATTATTCTGTTATGGGTGTGTTGTGTATATGTAGTGAAGTATATATTATTAGATTTCATAATAGTGAAGAATAGCTGTATTAAAGTTATATTATTTTATAACTTTTCCGCTAGCCGGATCCAGACCAACCGTCCAAGCCAACCTCGCGAGGCTTTGCTAAAACCAGTCATTCATTCATTGATCAATTCAATTTTAAAGACAAGTAGGGTACCAATGCAAGAAGTCACATGATTCAGGCTTTTCTTAGTATTGATTACCTTAGCCCAATTTCGATGAATTGGGCTAAAGTAATCAAAGGCCTTTTAAAAAAGGCCTAACTAACTGCCTTAACCCGCGACACAGCCCTAAAATATTACAAAGAATATTACATATACTACTATTTTACTTTTCTCTTATTTATACGAACACGCACCTGTCAAGTTGGAATATCCCAGGTGTAGTCGAAATGAGCACTATAAATTGTGTTTCAAATTTAGATCTTAAAATTGGGATTATAGGTATGAAAATGGTGTGCAGTAAAAGACGTAGACGTGGCGTCTAGGGTTGCTAACTATCATTCAACGAAATATATACCTAGTTAGATAAAAGTTAACCTATATTTTGAGTGGTAAATTTTGGTGTAGAATTTTGGTTTATGTTACATAAATGTGTAAAGTAATTGCTGTTGATTTTATATTGCACTAACAAATTCGTTCTGTGGTATAGTCTAACTACCAAACTTATATAAACAAATCGGATTTTTACAACGGCCTTAGAAAGGAAATATGTGAATACTGATGCTTTTTTTCGTGTAAGTTGACGATTGACCTCATAAAATATTTTACCCTAGTGTAGTTACACCTTAAGTAGGTAGCATTTTTTATTACATAGGAGGAACGATGCCCAGCCCTACTAATGTCTGAATTGGGGGAAACGTCGAAAAACAGATTGGAAGGTATTTGTCAATGCCCTGGTTTGCCAACTGTGAGCCAGCCAGGGGCGCGCTCGTCAATAACTCAGACAGTTTGGTACATGTTGGACAACACACATTATCGACGTATGTTTACTTAGACGGCTGCTCTCAACGTTACACCGCTACATTTATCGCCGTAAAATACTTAAATAGATATTAAACATCCATGACTTGGGTGCAAATATTTGTACGAGCGGTGCGGAGTGGGGTAGAGTGGAGCAGGGTGGAGCGGAGCGGGGTGGAGTGCAGTGGGGCGGAGTGGAGTGGGGTGGAACAGAGTGGGGTGGAGTGGATGGGAGCACACGCGTATTCTTTCTCAATTTGGAATGTCTTGTAAGTTTAGTGGTTACTAGCTATAGCGAAACCATCTTGTAAATAACAAGGTGCGTGCTGTACCTATCTAAATCTTTAAGTAGATAGCGGGTGCAGGATGATCTACGTCATCGTGTCTTCCTCAATGCACGCCACTCACCTCGGTCGTCCGCTCTTCGCATCAATTTACTGAGGAGTATTATATGGTACTCGTTTGATAAATATTGTCCCCGTTCATTATATCGGTAAGTATACCTAACTCGAGACGGCTGCAGCAATAAAAAATGTTACTTCGAAATATTCAAAACTCATAAATGTAAATTAACATCCCCTTTACACTGACCATTGAAATAATCTCTGGAACAATAGCGCGATGAATATTTACCGTTTCACGAGCCGAGGGGTTAAAATAACTGGTGGCGGGCGATAAGGCTGACGTACGGACAATACGATCTTTGCATTAGAATATTGTATTGTTGTTAGTTGGCTTCACAGACACCTTTGTTATGTATGAATATAGATGAAAATGTTGTAGAGAGGCAATACGATTAA
Source organism: Pheosia gnoma (assembly GCA_905404115.1). Taxonomy (NCBI): domain Eukaryota; kingdom Metazoa; phylum Arthropoda; class Insecta; order Lepidoptera; family Notodontidae; genus Pheosia; species Pheosia gnoma. The sequence continues at coordinate 3,346,668 of FR989916.1, forward strand.
TTTTAGTATGTCTAGTGTTCATTTAGTGATATTTCATAATTAGGCACTTAAACAATTTGATTCAAGTGCTTGAATTTATGTAAACAATCTAAATAATGCTATGCTATGCTATCAGCCGAAAGACGTCTACTGCTGGACATAGGCCTCCCCCAATGACTTCCAAACATCACGGTCCTCCGCCACTCACATCCACCGGCTTCCTGCTACTCGTGTGATATCATCGATCCACCTTGTGGGGGGCCGTCCTACACTACGTCTTCCGGTTGGGGGTCGCCATCCTAGAACCTAAATAATATTATCATATAAATGTGAAGTCCGAGAACTATGTCATGGATATATAATGGTGTAGCTCCCTAAAAAAGGAAATATTTAAAAATAAAACAAATTTATTTACGGCAGTAGGTACATAAGTCGTGACACGATGCGTTCGGATATAATGTTTGAATCTAGCATCGCGTTCGGAGAATTAAAAAATCGATGTTTGAAAAACTAACAAAGTAGAAATGAAACGGTATATCTGAGCGAAGCGATCTCAGGGATTTTACTGCGCGAGTGCTCGGCCAAGCACCTAAAGCTGCATTCATGATTGAGCACAAATTTCGTTTATAACAATTATACTGGTATACCGCGATTATTATAAGTACAGCAGATATATTAACGCTTTGTTGATTAAATAAAATTTAAACTTCAAATAAAATCTGAATAAAACGAACTTCAATAATAAATATATTTTTAACAAAAAAAAGCCGTTTTCAAAAAACTAAAAAGCATAAAATAATCTAATCTTGAATTCTACCTCGTCTAACTAAATCAAATGTGTAAGGAATGTGAAGTTGGTGCCAAGCCAACAATACAAGCGAATTGAGAACCTTCTCTTTTTTTGAAGTCGGCTAAAAATATATCAACGCCACGATATGTTATGAGCGATTAAATTAATCATTTATGTTTTATTTGTTACAAAATGATATATTTTATTGAATCAATATTGTAGAGATAAGAAATTAACCACTACCAATTCAACACGTACCTACGATCTATCAACATCTAATCATATTTATTAAAATTAACTTTGGTTCAATTAGAAATTACAAAATTTAAGAGTCGAGGCATTCCGTCAAAAAGTAAGTACCTACATTAATTTATCTTCAAATAGATTGAATTAAATAAGCTTTTAATTAAGGTACATATCGTTAACGTAGGTATCTACAAATTATTGAGAAAATAATTAGGCCAATAATTGGAGTCTATTAATTAGTATGTATACCAACCAAGCCACCTCTTCATTAAACAGGGCCTTGAGCATTTGATGTCTAATTTGACATCGAATACCGACCTATATATATATATATAGGTACCTTTGTTTGAGGTATGGAAGGCTGGATTTTCACCTACCTACTTTTTGGTCGAAAACTCAGCAACAGCAATGCTTGTATGATGCGTATCATAGGTACAGATTACTGCGCAATCCCAGTAACGTATAAAGAAACAAAATGTTTCCTCAATTAGTCAGACCGGATTGAACCCGCAACAACTCGGTGCAGTGTGCCTACGTGTTAAAACTTAGATTTATGCATATATATAACGTTCCACATTTAATTCATATAGGCATAGATAGAAAGGTACAGTTACATTTTTTTTTCATGTCTTTTCTTCTTTTCGTTAGTCTAAGTTACTCTTTGTAACATCTATCTGCCAGTGAAAGTCCTGTCAAAAACTGTCGAGCCATTTCAGAGATTAGCCGGATCAAAAAGACAGACAGACAGACATTTTTTTTTAATGTTTTGGTATATGTACCGTGTCCGTATCCAAATGCACTTAGTAAAAATATGTTATTTTAATATTACAAACAGACACTCCAATGTTATTTATTTGTATAGACAAGGCGCGTCTCTTTCCATCGCGTAACGCTTATCTTTTCTAATGCGCGGAAATCCTCTGAATGGCCCGCCAAGGTGGGCCCACCGATTATTGTAGCTTCGCGACTTAAGGGCAGAGTGCTGGTCAGCTTTGGTCGAAAGGTTCTCTCTTTACACAGTGTAGGTACTCAAATGTGGCCGAGCCCCGCACGCAAAGCAGTAAACTCGATTTACATCAAGCTGGGCTACAAAATATTTCAAGGAATATTAGCCATTACTCGCGTAATTTGAACTCGGGGTGACGTTTTATTACAGTCCGCCGCTTTCCAAAGATGATAGTGATAATGTTGTACCTACTACGAATGTATTTGACGGTTGCATTTTCATTAATAAGGTATTTCATGTCTAGGTCTAGAATTAAGTATTCCAGCGTCTCGAGTCTGACAACGTGATGGAATCTCTTAATCGAATAGCATTGGCGTCGTATTTGACTAGTTTAATTTCCTCATGCAAATTGTGTTAGATATCAATATTATTAGTCGAATGTCAAAGTCTTGGACTTGGACTTGCGAAACATGATCAAGACCAAGACTTTGAGCAACACTACTTGGGGCTCAGCTTTCACCAATAGGGAATAAGCATAAATGTATTACTTTTTATTACTAACAGAAAAAAAACAATTATTGATGTGATACTTACGCGAATACTACACATTGAAATAAAACTATTTTTTTCATTTAATTTTTTTTTAACACAAATTAAACGCGACAAAATCCGAAAAAATCGTTTTAGAAAATACTATTTTCTAAATAACTAATGTCTAAAAACGGACGTTTAAAGTTCCCGACCAAGAAAAACACTAAAGCATACCCACATTGTAGTGCCAAGTGACGTCACGGCGCGTGCCCGGGCGCGACAGAGAAAAAATACTGTCTCCCTACTTGCTTCTACCAAGTATTAATAGTTAAGTTTTGGTGTTTTTTTATCAAACGATTTCGGCAACACTCAATAATACGAACTCCTCTAAAATAATATTTATACAGTTCCCGCTTCATGAATAATTCGCTTTGTGTAATAAGCTCTTGAAAAATGTTTATTCTGTCCACAGACGTATTAGAACGTTCAGACGACACGCTGCCACTAGCAAAGTGAAGCTATTTTTGCAATGCATTTGTAGTGGCTAATATTATCACAAGCAAACTTTCGCGCGTTGTGAAAGGGGGCTAGACGGAAAAAATTAAGACGAAAAGTTGTAACGACACTTTTTGCTATCTTTGTCGTTTGCATTTACATAATGGTCAGTATTTTCAAGACATTGCGCAAGTGCATCCGTGGCGCAATTGGCTAGTGCGTTCGGCTGTTAACCGGAAGGTTGGTGGTTCGAGCCCACCCGGAGGCGATATATTTTTGTTTCCCAAAATTATTGATTTTTTTACATAATAAATAATAAAAAATAATAAAGGAACTTCGTTCCATCCGGGTGTCCCTTGACACCTCTCAAGTTTTTTTTGCCTTGTTAATGGTAGACTAGGAAGTGCTGGAAATCGTTTTTTTATATATTGGGTACATGAGTACGTGTGTTGAAATGCTAGCTCAGAGTTTTTTAGCATTCACTTGTAGCGGTCGCCATGTTAAGTCTGAATATTCTAATAAGTCTGTGGTTCTGTCTAGTCCGATTTGGCTTAGCCTCGGAAAAATACAATTTCTATTAAATAATCTTCCGAGGCAAACATTGAATGTCAATAGTCACGATAATTTTGGACACTTTTATTCGACTGAACGTTCTCGTCTTTAATCTATATAATAAAAATCAATTGCTGTTCGTTTGTCTCGCTAAAACTCGAGAACAGCTGGGCCGATTTAGCTGATTTTGGTTTTGAAATGTTTGTCTTAGCCCAGGGAAGGTTTACCCGGTGAGAAAATGGAGAAAAGTTGCAAGGACGAAAAATAAGTCTTCGTTGTGCTTTATTTTTTCTGACTGTCAGTTGGTCTGTCGAACGTCAGACGAAAGGTTAACTGTCATTCTGTCACCATTATATTTATTTGACTTTAGCTACATGACAGATACGTACATTGTCTTTATATATCTTTTAATCGGCCCTAATAATAATAATGATATTTAAGTAAAAATCAATGTATAATATCCTAGCTCTTTGATAATATTTAAATCTGTATGTTTGTAACTCCCTAAGTTTCACTGAATGTCACGCATAAACTGCTGAACAGGTTTGGATGAAACTTTGTCCCCAGGTACGCCGGAAAAACATATACCTATAGACGATTATTTATACCTATAGACGATTATTTATACCTATAGACGATTATTTATACCTATAGACGATTATTTATACCTATAGACGATTATTTATACCTATAGACGATTATTTATACCTATAGACGATTATTTATACCTATAGACGATTATTTATACTAGCAGTTTACGCGGGAAAATATAGCAAGTCTCTATCGACGCTATAATTAAAGGCCGCTATAATTGAATTCCGAAGCTGACCAGTATTTGTAACCTTTCAGATATTTTTTAAATAAAATAATAGACTAACTAGGTGCCAATCTTAGTGGCTTAATAACGATAATGTTACGGTAGATTCGATACTTTTTTATCAGCTCTTTTTTTAAATCTTACACTGCTGAGCAAGGGCTTCCCCTCATTACCGATCTTAAATATTTTTAAAGGAGCTAAATAAAAATAACTTTTATGGTTTACGTCTGGTATGTACCCCGTAAATATAGAGGGTGTTGTATGGACTGGGTAGCGTCGTGTTGTTTAGTGATGGGAAAACCAAGAATTTTTATTTTTATTATGTATAAATTTCAACAATATATTTAAATAAAATATCTAAGTGCATAAATTATTCACCGAGGAGAGCCACTGCGCTAAGTATCCGTACCTATGATGAACAATTACATAGATATGTAATGCTAGTACGATCGAGTTGTAATTAATTTCCCAGCTGACGCACACACGTGCACGTAATACTAAAACGTACTTTGGCTGCACACACCTAAACAATACAATGGCAGTGCAAACGAGATACCATGACAATTAATAAGAGCTGAAGCAAGACGGATATATGTTGCGCTGCGACGTTTGTATATAGCTATAGACTAATAAGACTGTGTATAGCAGGTGCGATTCGAAGCCTAGTTGTTTGGTGCCAAAAAACATATCTACGTCTGTCTTAATAGACATCGATGATTTAAGTAATCAACGATATTTTGTTTATGGAATAATTAAATAATCTTTTCGCATATAAACATAGCAACTGCGACACGCTTGATAAGTATCGTATTCGATGTTACAAGGTAGCGACATTAGGTCTATTCTTTTTAATAAATAAATGATTGTAACCCAAGTATAGATAAAACCACAAGAGCAGCACTAGTTCTGCTATTGATTAATTAAACGATACGTCAAACGGGCCTCGTAATAAAGTCGGTGGGCTTTATAAATCGCCGGGAAATATATTTTTTGCCGTCAAGTTGTGGGAATCGGTGCGGCGGATTAAATGTGTTGCGGCTAATCTGATTTATATATTAACCGACTTCAAAAAGGAGGAGGTTCTCAATTCGATTGTATTTAATTTTTTGTGTTTGTTACCTCTGTACTACGGCATTTATGAACCGATTTGAATATTTAACGAATGTGAGTCGTTGCCAAATAAACAACATGAAATAATAAAAGTATACTTAGTAACGAGATGCGCGGACTAATACTCGACTTAATTGTTTGTTTGGCACCAACTTCACATTCGTTAAATATTTCATTTACTTGTGTTCGTCTGGCGATATCATTATTAAATAAGCTTCAGATAGTTATATGACAAGAAATATGGTGTAATACAGACCAAAATAATCTCAAATAGTAAGCAGTGCATGATGTTTTATTTACTGCTCTGACTTGAATCATTATAGCTACTAGAGTCATTATTTAGAGGGAAGTAGAGCAATTCCCAATAAAGTTTTCTTCTGTAAAATGTAGCAAAAAAGACGATCGCAAAAGATAATGAGTTTTCCCTGTGAAAACTAGAAAAAATAAAGTAAGAAGCTACGTCTAAGAGGCGATAATTACGACAATGAATCGGCTCTTTGCCATAACCAAGCAGTCTACACAGAACAGCTGCCGATTGTTACCGATTATTGCCGAACGCGCCAAGTATGACCAATATACTCAAGACGCCACGCGGACTTTTGGCGGGAAGTTGAACCGCGAAGTTGTCTTTTTTAATTTATTTTCTAAAAAAAAGTGTTTTTTTAATAAATAATTTGTATTATATATTATGTGTCTGATAATGTGTACTAGCGGAATATTAGAATATTAACCATGGTGTGTTCATAAACTTGCACGACTGAAGGAAATTGAAAGAAAATTGTATAACTTGACTTTTCAAGTCCTCCTAAAATGTCCGGTAAATTTTTAGTAAAGTATCCACGCTTTACTGATAAGGATAGGGGATTCATTTCATCATCATCATTATCATACCTATAACTGTATAGCAATTATCAAGAAATACTCGATACTGGCAAAAATGCCACTATTTTGTAGCGAACCGCCAACCAAAAATAAGAAACACCACTCTTCATGTACCCGTAAGGGACAGCAACAAAGTAATAGTAGTTAGTACGGGTAAGGAAAGTGGTAAGTAGGTACCTACCTACTGATTGGGATATTATAAAAACATATTTTACTAATGGTGTGACATCTACAGCCCTTAAGTTAACGTTACCAACCAATGATATCAATGTTGTTAATAATTCAACTTTTGGTACCTAGGTATTTTAACACAGTTTATCTGAGCAAATAATCTGTCACAATCTTTATTTTCACATAGTTTTCCTCTAGCCATTCGTAATAAATAGTCAAAAACCAATACGTGGAGTTAGCCAAAAAATACACAATGCATCCCGTTCACTCTAAGAGCCCTAAGAGCAAGAAGGGTTGGGATTCCCATGTTTATTAGGGCAGGCATTTGGGAATGACTGCCGTAATAAACTTGTCATAATGGCCGCTATGAAAGAAAATTTATTGCACACTATCGACACCTGTGTCACGATTTGGTAAGAATATTGCTTATGGTTTTAGGCAAGGCCGTAGCCAAGAATTCAATGCGGGGAAGGGTGGAGGGAGGGGGGGAGTTGAACCCCAAAACCACCTGCCTTCAGCCTTGGTTTTAGGTCAATTTACACCAACCATTCTTAAGATCAAGTTAAGGTAATATAACTGGCCCTTAATCTAGCTATCTTAACAGCTTATCACGTAGACAAAACGATTCAATGTTGTGTGACACAAACAACATTGTCGCCTGACTTTTTTCCACATAAATATCAGCCATGTTGTAATGGAATGGAAACCAAAAAAAAAGCATTGTACTGTGACTAAACAGATAGCAGAAGAAATCTTGGTTGAGGCAATTACGAGACAAAAGATTTTTTTAGCTACAGTCAATAAATTCTTTCTCAAAAATAAGTGTATTATGTTGCCCTATTTACCTACTTGTTAATAGTGTTTATCTACTTGTTAATAGCAGTGATAGCCAAGTTGGTAAGATGGCATGTTCAAACCCAGGCTCGCACCTCTGGGGTTTCTGGATTTCATGTGCGAATCTCATTTTCAACCACGATTATCAATTGCTAAACGCTGAAGGAGAATATCGTGAGGAAACCTGCATGTCTGAGAGAAGCCCTCAAAAGATGTGTGAAGTCCGCAAACCCGCACTGGGCCAGCGTGGTGGACTATGGCCTAATCACCCTCGCATTGAGGTGAGGCCCGTGCCCAATAGTGGGACATTAAAAAGCGCTGGTATTATATATATAACAGAGTTTTGTCTATAACACTTATATTAGTAGCTGTACAGCTTTGAATAAGGGGAATATGAAATTATCACAATTATATCTATCATTACATCCACAGACTACATCAGTACTAAGGGCAGTATAAAAACCCAAAAAACATGTACCTACTCTACGTAGGTTGAAAAAGGACAACTGTCTACGGTACTGAAAATTAGATTTTGTCGTAATTTACAAGTGTTTGTCTCTTGTGCAGCCATCGCCATTGATTGCCATGGGCCAATTCAAAACAAAAATAATTTTCGTAAACAATCTTAGCATAACGCGATTCTAAAAATACCGGACAGTTGCCCGGTTATTTTCCCGGCAATTTATCTTAATAACCGCCCAACTGAACCCGAAACTTTGGGCCCCATAAAACCGAACGGTGCCTCGCCGTCATACATAAGTAAACACCTAATAAAGATTGGTAAACCGAGTAGGTATGTAGTAATAATGTTTTCTATACTCCGATGTTTCTTGGAAGATGGATGTTCCTGAAGGATTATGTAGGATATAATATCCTGAGGTTTGAGCATGTAAAGAAGATCAATTAAAGATAATTTCTCACGTACGCTCTGTAAAATTATTTTGTCAAAAACGATTTTTACAGAGCGTACGCGGGAAAAGTGACGGATGGAGGAACCTTCCAACTGTTCAACTCAGTTGGTAATAACCCTGCTTTCTGTGCCGGGGATCAGGAGTTCGAATCCTGGGAAGAAAAAAAAATGTGGTGAGCACAGTTTTTATCCAAACCGTGGATGTTTAAAATCTATATAAGTATTATATACTAGGATCTCCCCCAGTCCATTGTTGTCTGGCGATATTATAAAAGAAAAGATTAAATGGTCTTTTCCTGAAAGGTCAAAAGATACGAGTATAATGGTTGGGGATGACGCACGAGAGGGGTATCTCGTAGCGATAATCAGGTGTCTCTGCCTATCCCCCGTGGGACCCAGATGTGAGTATATTTCGCACTAATGTATGTATGTATAAAACACGGTGTAATACTGATAATAGTACATACGATATTTCATTTTCCTTGCCATTCATAATTTGTATTAGGCTAGGCTTTGCGAGCGAGCGTTCGGTGACTGTCAGCAAATATAAATCTTTTATTATAATATTTAGGTTATCCAAATCCCACGATAACAATAGGTAATACCTCAGCATTTAATTGACGCAAGTAAATACTTGATTTTGGACGTAGGTGGGTAGATACGTACCCACCTACGCCGAATTTATCGTACGCTAATTCCGATGTACTAAATGGATCTGCGACGTTGCGATTTAATAGATCAATTTTTTATATTTTTTTTTATTACATTATAGGCAAGTATTTGATCTCGATCTCACCTGATGGTAAGTGACGATGAGATCTACGATGGAGCATACTTGCCTAGGTAGGAAGGCGGCAGTAGATCGAGACGCTACATTCACTAGGCACATGCAGCGCAACTGATCTGACCCGCCATCCATGAATGGCAGCACCGAACATCATGCCGGAACACGGCTAGGCCGCTTGGCGACATGGCTTTGTTCAGTGGGTGGTGACTAGCCACGGCCGAAGCCTACCACCAGTAGAGTTGTCACCTGGTTGGCACCACCCAGGGTCACGTGTGGCGTATCTCGAGGGTACTTAATTCTCCTACGGACGAAGGTGACTCGACCCCAAGAGCTTAGTCAGACACTCGATGTTATCTTAAGGATAAAAATGCTTGGTTAGATGCTTGTTCGGCTCCTCAGGAATATAAATGACCTTGTTCGAGCAGACCATTTAGAATCGTTTTTTCTCCTGTTCCTTCTTATTTTCATGTACAGAGTAATTTGTAAATGTGGGAACCATATAGCCATTAACTTGTAATTATATACTTAAAGTTAGTGCTTCTTTTGACGAGCTGCTAAAGTCTGCCTAGCTGTTTCTACATTTTTCTCAGATAGGTACCCCTAATAAGGTAATGCTCAAAAATATAACGAATCTTTTTAAAAAGAGCAACCATGGAGTTTCTTGCCCGTTTTTCTCCATAGGAATGGTATTCCGAACGGGTGGTGAAGTCGTAGCTTAGCATTTTGTAACTATTTTGACGATTCATAAGTCTGTACTTAATGGTTTACATGAATTAAAAATATTCTGATTCTGACACATATTAGCAACCACCTCATTTATTATGTTCATATTAACTTCATTTCCAACAAGCCTTTTATACAGCCCTTATGCGTGTGTACAATAAAGTCGCTTATGTTGTTGTCACTCGGTAAACGGGTTATTATCACAACACGACGTCTCTTTATGAATGTTTTCCGTAGAAGAATGTTGTGTCGGATAAGAATGAAGGCCACGGATATAAGACTACCTACGGGTTGAAAAGAAAAATGGTTTTTTTTAGAATAAAAGTGGTTGTCTTAATTCTTGGTATCATTTCAATTGATCCTGCTAACGAATACAGTATATTTTTGTAATTTACGTGGTATTTATTTATATTATTTATTATGTTCGCTATGTATTTTTGAAATGCGTCAATGGTTGCTTGTTTTCGACTGACTTCTGTTAGGTTGTAGGGATCTATGTTCATGTTTTTGCATAAAGTTTCATATTGTTGCCTTGTTTTTATAAATATTGGGCACTCATTCAGTAAAAGAAAAGTGGTAGTCAAGTAATAAAAATCTGGCAAGTACCCACGTATTAGATACGTTAACGCAAGTAAAACAAACGAGTAGGCGTGCGTACCAAAAATCCCAGCTATGTAGGTACTTACTGGCTTTGCGCAGCTTTGCAAGGTGGATTTGCCTCGCTCAGTCAGTACGTGGTTCACACAAAAATGAGAAAATAAATAGGGGGGGTTACCTAACAAAAATATCTTATCCCATTTTAATTTCAAACCACATTATAATTACGAGAGAGACGTTTCATTTTCATGATTGACTGCTTGTACCTACAAGGATTATGGGATTAAGCAAGTATACCGGATATAGCACGGATTTTATGTTTACCCAAGGGTTTTAGTCGAATGTAGGTAAGTATACTTATATTATTATGTCGGGTATGTTTTTCCATTGAGGGAATTGTATTTACCAAAGAGTTATAAGTACGTAGGTATATAATTGCACAAAATTAGGTAGGTGCCGTCCAGAAATATGTAGGTATTTAGGTCTAGTAGGTATCACTTATCTGATTACGCCCCAAAGTAGCGCATTCAATAAAGTTTTTTTTTTTTTATTACATTATAGGCAAGTATTTGATCTCGATCTCACCTGATGGTAAGTGACGATGAGATCTACGATGGAGCATACTTGCCTAGGTAGGAAGGCGGCAGTAGATAGAGACGCTACATTCACTAGGCACATGCAACGCTACTGATCTGACCCGCCATCCATGAATGGCAGCACCGAACATCATGCCGGAACACGGCCAGGCCGCTTGGCGACATGGCTTTGTTCAGTGGGTGGTGACTAGCCACGGCCGAAGCCTACCACCAGTAGAGTTGTCACCTGGTTGGCACCACCCAGGGTCACGTGTAGGGTATCTCGAGGGTACTTAATTCTCCTACGGACGAAGGTGACTCGACCCCGGGTCGTGAAGTGAAGTGAAGTCGGGTCAAAAGACATACCTAATGCATAGTTAGGTACCTACGTTCTTAGATAACCAGGTATTCTACTAATTAGTAGAATGAGACCTACTTATTATTTATTTCGTTAGGTTAAAATATTTTTTTTTATGTTTTATTTATTGAATTGCATGGTTGTTTTTTTCGTAAGCGTTCTTTTGCATGCGTCGGTTCGGTACGCAATATATCTTCCTCCACAATGACAATGATCACAATTACAAAGCGATGGTAACACAATGACCGTAAAATTATTATGATCTGCTGCCGCATTCTGGCCACCGTTCATTGTTCAAGCGAAGACTTCTAACAATAAGGGGATTATTAACTAAATTCCCAATACTATTGTGTTGGAGTGGCGCCGTAAATTAAAATTATTAAAGATATGTTTCCTGAAAGCGGCAGATTTGCAGTGCAGTTGAAATAATTGTAAGCAGACCGTAGATAGCTGGTAATAAATAAAATTTTGTTTAGTTCAATAACACGCGTGTAATTCAAACGCGCAGAGCCACAAACCAACAAAAGTTACCAACCACAAATAATAAAAACTCCTAATATTTTATGTTGTGTTGCCAACAGCAGCTTGCGCTGACATATCAAAATTACGAATGATCAAATTCACATTACAACTAGCTAAAAGATATTAATGACACGATGAGCCGCATCTTGGTACGCCTGTTTTTATTATTTATATCTACTATCCCGCAGGAACCCATTCATGTTTATTGATAAAAAGTATACTCATCCAAAATTTTGATATGGGTGTTAAACAATCATGCCAAGTTTCATTATAACCCGTCAAGTTTCCCGAGATGCTCATTCAGGCAGTCGGCCAAAAATTCCAACAATGGCGGTTTCGTCTTCTGTATCGCTAATAATGTCCTCTAAATTGTTTCGATCTTATTGGTATGTATCAATGTCTCTGATATCAAGCATACCTATGTTATGCACCAGCTGATGAATCGATTTGGATATGTTACTTAGACAACCCGATTTCGTATGTACAAAATCTTTCTAGAAACTTTTGGAGGGATTAATGTCTATTTTAAGGTCTATAAAATCCATTTTCCTTTATTTGATTTACACCTGCGTATCGAATTAAAACAACAATAGAGTAAGAATATTATTTTTACTGCTTCAGTCTGACAAGGAAAATTATATAAAATGGACAAGTAACAATCCAGGTACAGTTTACCTAATGCTGCAGTATTTGACCATACATTCTTTATAGATCGAATGCTATGGCATAAAATACGATTAAACAGTCAGGCTCCACTAGCATTTACATACTAAATAAATTCATAATTAATATTTTCTATGGTGTTCTTGTAATATAAAAAAAAACAAAGTATTACCCAATTCAGGGTTGTCAGCCAACAAAAATATTTCTTATTATGTATGATACTGTGGTTAATTTTTTTCTTAAGTTATCTATAAGTTGTATAGAGTTAAAAAAACTTCCAAATCAATATTTAAAGTGCTCATTGGAACATGAAATGAAAATAGTAAGTACAATATGATTAATCAATAAGCAATACTCTGTTCTTATCAACCCTAACTTTTGGCGCGCTCTTTAGTTTTTTAATAAACTTATCAGCAATTCTATCATCAACATCTTGGCCTGTAGCTTCTGAATACTCCGCTAAAACCTTCTTCTGCAGCCTCTTGAATGGTACCTCATTACCTTTCTTTTCCAAAACTGACAAAATTACAGCATGCCAATTGAATGTATCTTTAACACACAACTCCTCTATTTTGGCGACGTTTTGATCATGCAGACAGATACTCTCCTCTAATTCCTCGTCAGTTTTCAGTTTTTTCTTCTGTACCTTCTCTTTATTTACAATAACTTCCATTGCTTCTGGTACATTATCCACTGCATCCTGAATTGCATTAACAGTATCCAGCCTTTTACGCTTCTTGTTTTTATTCTTACCTTCTTGAGTTCCATCATCACCATTGCTTGTTGAGTCAGTCTTATTTTTCTTCTTCTTGCCCTTCTTACTCTCTGCATCCTCTGTCTCTTCTTCTGGGAGTGATGCCTCAGCACTCTGTAACTCTGCCTCATACTTCAGGCGTTTTTTCTCCTCTTTCTTCTGTTTTTTTGTTAATTTCTTTTCATTAACTTCTTCATTTTCACCATTTTGCACTTCTTTTTCATGAACATCACCATTTTGTTCTTCAGACTTACTTTTATCTTCTGGTTTATCATCATCAATATTATCACATTCTTCTTTCTTCTGGCCGTTGGTTACAACATCAATCTTTTGATTACTATTTTGATTGTTGACATTGGATAAAGCTGTCAGTTTAACGGATATCATGTCCCAGGCTTGGTCAATGTCTTTGGGGCTTGTTTTGTGCCCACAAACATTTTTAACAAAGTTAATGAATTTTGGTTTCTTGCGTGGAGTGTTGTTGTGTTTGCTGATGGCCTCGATGATCCGCAACACATTCTTGGGTGCACCCTGTTGTTCATCCAAGACGGATTGTACCATTTCCACCCAAGCAGTTTGTTTTTTCTCTCCCTTCTTCTCCTTGGCTGTGAAGCCTTTGCCGGAATAACGCTCCTCCTCGGTTATGCATTTGGTGTGCGATTCATAATCTTGGCCACTGAAAATACAAATGTTAAGAATGTTTAGAATACTTACACCGGAAAATATAAAATACTTAAGTATAATTTCTAACCAAATGAAAATGGTGTTGTTATTATAATTATTCTGTATTATTCTTGTAGGTTAGTAAATCTAGCAAAGATGGGATGGGTGAAGCTGTAGAAATACATGTGTTGCAAAAAAAAATCGAAAGGCAAAGGTAACATTATAAGAGTATTATTCTATGGACAACACCAGGAATTCTCAAAAGCAATGCTTGCACGAGAAATAGAGATGCTAAGTTTTATTTTTGCAAACAGTTCTTGATTGCCAGGGAACTTCCAGGCAGAGCTGGGATGGCTGCAGTAGCCAGCCAGCCAGTCATCGATTTGTTGATCCCTCTCACGGAGTAGCTAAGTAACAAATTTAATTCAACAACAATAAATAATATACTTACAGAAAGTCTTTGAAGCAGTCCATGCAAGATAAATTGGGGTTCCGGTTTCTACATTTAGTTACATAGTGTTTCTCGACTTTAGGCTTCTGCACAGACTCCCCGCAGTGCCCACAGGTGAACACAACCATCACAATTAGATAAACACGTGCTTGCCTCACTAAATTGTTTTGATACAAATAATAATTATAACCTGCAATAAAAACAACATGTATGAAATAGTCACCTTACCGTATTACAACCTAATATCATCTAATTTATAACAGTATTGGTCATATATAAACGACGGTTAGACCTACATACTTTTAAATCTAAAGATTTTTCAGAAAAAATATTGAAATTTTGATCCAATTTTCGTACGTGAAACTTCTTATAGTAGAAACGTCAACATTGACATTGACTGACCGTTCAAGGATTCTATTCAATTCATTCACTTAAAAATGGCAAGAACGAACTACACACTACCTACTACAACTAGTTTTCTGTTTACAGGTTTCTTCTTCGTCTTTCTTTACGAAATGAGAATAATTTATTTCTTCTTCTGTTTGGCAATCGGCTATAAAATAGAGCCATTTTTGCCAGTGTCGAGTATTTCTTAATGATTTTTTTTAAATGATAAGTTCTACTGATGATAACGATTAAATAAACACCCAACCCCTATCAGTAAATCTGTGGATACTATACTGAAAATTTGCCGGATATCTTGTGAGAATTTGAAAAATTATATCAATTTCCTTTACTCGTGCACGTTTATGAACACACTGGCTAATATCCCACTAATATTACACATTATTTTTCATAGAAACACATTTTTTGGAAAATAAATCAAAATTGATATGGTTCAACATGGTTCAACTACCCGCCAAAAAGTCCCTGTATTGTATGTAACTACACAAATCGTAGACTCAAAAAAACATACAAATTACAAACACTCATTTTCATTCCTCATGCAAATCATTCAGTAATTCATTCATTCAATACAATCGTTTTGTGTCGGTCGGGGTGTGTCCCCAAAATTAAATTTTATAACGAAATATTCAATATGAAATAACATATTATTGTGTTAAAAGTAATTATAATTCAAGGGAGATGCATATTTACTGTACTTTTGCAGTCATATCCTTCATCACCGGTAAGTTAACAAACTTTAAAACAAGGATCAAACATAGCTAACAAACTATTCTTCTAAAATACTTTGTAGGTACCTAAGTATTTGTGTTTACTGAGAAGGACGTTATGTGAGATTTACGTTGATTATTATCAATCTAATTATTCAAAAAATCTCCTACGATTTGGTAGTATTTTATAAATAAATAATTAAATATTTATTTCACAAAATATTCCATTTCCAGTGGTGACAGCAAGCAGCTTCTACGGCAGCGAGAATGTAAACAGCATAAACAAGCAACCGATGAAGGAGGGTGTGGACATGATAACCTGGTGCACCACATCTGTGCTGGAACAGAGCAAGTGTGAGAAGCTGAGGACTGCAGCTTTGCAGGATAAAGGACTGTTTGCTAAGGATTATATTGAGCTGCGGTGTAAAAGGGTGAGCTTGAAAAATCTTTTTTTTTTTTTCCCTAATGGCCTTTTTCCATTGAGTCAGGCTCAATGCTATTCTGCCAATGTCGACGTAGTGGCGAAGACACGATGGAGATTGCTTGATCGGTTTTACTTTTGCTTATTAGTTCTTGTTGAGATTGGCCGGTTAGCGTAGTGGAAATTATCTAAAACAACACATGATAAAACATACACACGGGATAGATGACACAAGAAAATACAAAACAATATACAGTTAATGACAGTAAAATGTTATAATCTAATATTATAGGTAGTTATATATTTCATTAAAAGGTTAATAAAGGGAGAATCAACAAAAATCTTTATATCACTCGGATTAATTAATTATTAATTAAGTATTCTTGAAAGAACTATCAATAGCTTAACTAAGAGGGTCTGCCCTCATAACTGTGCTGTTCTGGGTTTGTCATCAGTCAGTCAGTGAGTCATAAATGTAGTCTAATCTTCAGATTTGCAGCATGATATATAATATAAAGTTGATTTCCATTGCAGGCATTTGACACGGAAGAATGCATGTCATGGGTCGATCAGGGAGAAGCCTCCCTCTTAGGCTTAGATGCCGGCGAAGTATATGTCGCTGGCCGATACCACTCACTCGTGCCCATCATGCAAGAGGTAATAGCTGCCTTTACACCTACGCCTTTTCCGCGTGAAACAGCTTACGTGGGGGAAAGAGCGCGCGTGTAAGGATAAACAAGGAGAAAGCGAAATTAAGTTGGCTGTGCTACCGAATACAACCTTCCGCAGATATTCGCGCGTGATTGGCTGTTACATAGATGCTCTGTCCAGTGTAGTCCAAATTTAAAAAAAAAACATGATATATTGTGCCATTTGGTTTGGATGTCTTTTAATCCAAAGCAAGAGTTAGAATTCTTGTCTGTGTGACTGTACATTCGAGCATCAACGATAAAATACTGAACAGATTTTGAAAGAGTATTGTTGGGCCCTTCCAATAATCCCTACCAACGTATCCCCGCCATTTGTAGATGAAATCTATATTTGCACAGGTAAATACTATCAAAATAACATCAATCTTATGTTCATAGTTATACGGTCGAGGTGAGCCTTACCAGTATTCGGTAGCAGTGGTCCGCAAAGGAGGTATACCAGCTCTGCAACCTGGCGCCGGGCTGCACGCGCTGCGGGGTGTGCGGGCCTGCTTCCCTGGCGTCGGGTCGCTGGCGGGCTGGGTCATGCCGATCCATGTGGTAAGTTAGTAGCAGCAAGCCTCAATAACCAAGGGCCATCTTTAAACTATTCGAAGCCCTGGATACTTTAAGATATTGGGGCCCCAATGACTATAACAGAGGATGATTTTATTTACAAAAAGATTAGGTAACCTACATACGTTCTAGATTCATTCAGCCGTTATTTTTATATCCTTTGCAATCACATTAAATGAATAGAATTTTGAAGGATAAGTAAATAGTGCAATGAGTTATTATTGTTTGATTTTTGGAAAATAATTGTATTTATCGGATGATGATAATAATGAGATGATAAAATCATTTATGCTCATCAAAGATTGCTTCCACTGGCTATCGAACCCGGGACACGTAGTACAGAAAGCAGGACCAATACCAACTGTGCAAATCAGGTCATTAAAAGACTACAAAGAAATAAAACAAATGACAATTTTAATAACTTTATAATGTTGTAATAACTTATATACAAGGTTTGTAACGAATAAAAATTGGTAGCGTAATTACGTCTATGGTAATCTATGGTACGTATAGTAGTACCACTCTTTTTCTAGCATGTGATGCACTAAATGTATTCTTATCATGCCTCCAGCTCATGCAAGACGGTGGTTTGAAGATAACAGACTGCAACAATCACGTCAAATCGGCGATTGAGTATTTTGGGGAATCGTGCGCACCCAATTCGCTGAAAAACATGTACAATCCAATCGGCGATAACTCGGACAAGTAAGTAACTATTGCATAATTATAGTCTTTTGACCGAATTTTCATCACGGTGGCCAATCACAACGGAGAGTTTTTTTTTAATTTTTTTATTACATTATAGGCAAGTATTTGATCTCGATCTCACCTGATCGTAAGTGACGATGAGATCTACGATGGAGCATACTTGCCTAGAAGGTACCTGTTCACTCTCGAATTGACATATTGTGTGAGTGTGAACAGGCAGGAAGGCGGCAGTAGATAGAGACGCTACATTCACTAGGCACATGCAGCGCAACTGATCTGACCCGCCATCCATGAGCCAGAGTAGCCAAGTGTATGTGCAAGCGCAGGTGCATTCTCTCTTTGATCACTCTCATAGGACTGCAATCCCACACCATAATCGTAACTCTAACGTTAATCTATCTCTGTGCCAAATTTCGTCCAGTGCCGTTCAGCCATTCTGGCGTGATTGGGTAACAAACCTCCATCCATCCATCAATCCAAACTTTCACATTTATAATATTATATATTAGTAATTAGTATAGTATTAGTATATTAGTAAAGATAATGTATTCCAATTGTATCGCAGGTTGTGCAAGCTGTGTACTGGCGGCGCGGGCGTCCGTTGCACGCTGGCGGACCCGTTCGCGGGCTACGAGGGAGCCCTGCGCTGTCTAGTCGCCAACGCCTCGGGCGACATAGCGTTCGTACGAGACACCACCATACAACACGCACTGTTGTCCAATAAGATATTGGGTAAGTTGTTCTTTAAGCAGTGGCGTAGCATGGGGGGGGGGGGCGGAGGGTGCGGTCCGCACCGGGCGGCATTTCACAGGTGGCGGTTAGAGAAACAAAAAATTTGATATGAAAAAAAAAAAACAAAAATCTTTCAGTGTTTTTTTTTGTCGTTACCATGCCCCAATTTTTTTATAATGAATAGCAAAAATAAGAGGGCGGCAAATTTGAAATCCGCACCGGGTGCTAATAACCTATGCTACGCCACTGTCTTCAAGGAATGATTGTGTAGTGAAAAGTTGTTTAATTTAAAAATACCTTGTGGTAAATATACCAAGGGCCCGGGAGTGAAAATTATAGACTTCTTGTGATTTATATAATTATAATTTAATCAAATAGTCAGAATACTTTTTAAAACGAACGATGTCGAGGAGACCCCGTACAGAAGAAAGCGAAAACCATAGAGAACATTATGTATACCGATGGACTTAGAGATTTAAAATTTGAAAGATATATTCCTTGAGAACCCCAGAGGTACACAAAGGAGGGATTTTTGAAATTCAGCCATTAAGGGGGTGTAAAGTGGGTAAACAAATGATTGAAGATTTTTTTGTTTTATATTACCATCGGGTTCCTGGCTAATACATAAGACAAATAAGACTTTTAACTTAGTTGTATCTATACATTGAATATTTACGATTGGGAGGCCTTGAATGTGGTACGAAACATGTCGTGGTTATTGCTTATATACCCGGATAGTATAGGACACTTTAGTCCTGGAATATAGCAGGGTTCTTCTGGGATAGTGAAATAGCTACATTTCGCGTGTCCATAAGTCTAAGTCAAATCGCTTATTTCGTATAGGCCTACGGGGGCACTTACACATTCTCTTTTTCGTAACTCTACAACCGGGGGCCCGACCGCCGATCTCCCGCGAAAGCGATAGCTATAAGCGATAGCGATAGCTAGAGTCATTGCATTGCTTTCATTTTTTCCGACCGCCTATCTTAGCGCTGCTCTCGCTTTGGCTATTGCATTCATTTGGCTATTGCATTCACTTAAATACGTCACGTGACCTGCGTTTCGATACTGCATATTGCCTTATAAACTTTGATTTAATAAAATGTTTTCGATGTTACTAATTCTACAAAAAATGATTGTTTCGTGTTGTTTTGTAAATTTCTCGTATGGTTACATAAATATAATTATAATTACATTATATCAAATCGAATTTTTATGGGTTTCAAACTGTCAATTGCGGAAAGAAATCTAAGGACCGTAGGTTTAACAAAACGCGTTCAGTCTGTTTACATGTATCAGTGTGTAAAGTGGAGTGTTTTCTAAAAATCGGACAAAAATAAATTCTTGGGTAAGTACATATTAGTTCAGTTAATTGTCGTCACATAGGTTCATTATTCCGTATAATAAATGTGATTCTTTGGTGTATTGTATTGTAGGAGTACAAATATGTCGCGGTGCCGTGTTTACCGACAACACAATTATTACTGTTATTTTAGGTTTCTTCGTAAAGGAAACAGCCAGACTCTTTAGCAAATACCTAGAGTTAATGCACCTACACATATTTCTATAAATCTTTGATGATTAAGCTCTCGAAAGTGTACTTTGCGTTTATTTTTAACCTAAAAACAATGTATATTTCAGTATGCCGACAACTCGTAGAGTATCACATATTCAATCGAATATGATGGTGGAGTGGATGGTGGCCCACCCATTGCCAGCTAGGGGCACCATGACCAACTGCCAACAGGGCAAGCAGCAGGCGCAACGCCTGTGGGAATAGGTGGCCTTGCGGTATAACTCGGTTGGTGATGGCACGACCAAAACTGCCAAAGAATGGCGCCAGGTTAGTACGTATCTAATAGCCTATTAGATAAATGTTAATATGGGTAACGGGCCTATACCCATTGTGCATCTGTGAACCGGGTATCAGCAACATTTTAGAGACAAGGACAAATGTGATACCCTTCCAAGCTATTGCACAACAACAGCAACTAGCGTAATATACAGGAATAAGACCAAACCATAGAATTATAATATGTATTGATAGCAGCTTATTACTATGTACTATAATACATATATATATAATTATGATACTACCTTTTACGCTAGTAAACCTAATAGCGTCGGGACTAAAATATAAAAAAAACTGCTCGCGTTGTTATATACAGTGATACTCATAGGTGTAATTCATTTGTTACAGCGGCTACAACAACTAGAAAACGGGACCTTGAAGAGCGGCGGCGGCGACGGCGGAAGCTGGATTTGTTTTCCTATTGTAAATGTGGGAACTATGTAGCCATTAACTTGTAATTATTTTATGTACTTATTGGTACCAACAGTAATTTTAACTACTTAAGTCTACCTGACCCAGCCTACCTTGTTCTCCCATACTCAAACAATGTAATACTAAAATATGTAAACTTCTTTAACTGAAATAAAATTAGAAGTGCAAACTCTTTCTGTCTGTTAAGTTTTCACATCTGTGCCACTGAACTCATTTTGGTATAGATACACATAATATCTTGACACATCTATTATCTATACTAATATTACAAAGAGGAAAGATTTGTTTGTTTGTAATAATTTAACTCAATATCTACTCTGCCGATTTAAACGATTCTTTTACTGTTAGCAAGTTACATCTTGACCGAGTAACATAGGCTATGTTCCAGCGAGGTACCGCGGATGGAGCTGCGGGAAAAAGCTAGTCTATAACAATATTACAAAGAAATGAAATCATTAAATCAATATTTTTTTATTCAGGTAGGCCAATAAAGCACTTATAAATAGACAGAGTTTACCACTGGTTTGGAATGTTGGTTCCACTGAGACGAGCCGGCAAGAAACTCAATGGTTACTCTTTTCAAAATGAATTTTGGTATAGAGGCAAATATAAATTATATTGAGACAGAATTATACAAAGTTAATACAAATTATGTACTACACAAGGAAATTATACAATAATTAAACTTACTGTCTGAAGTATACATAGTTAATAGATACAAATTATGTACTACATAACTGGAAATTATGCAATCATTAAACTTACTGTCAGAATTATACAAAGTTAAAAATTACTAAGGTACAAACTTAGAAATTATACAATAATTAAACTTACTGTCTGAAGTATACATAGTTAATAGATACAAATTATGTACTACATAACTGGAAATTATACAATCATTCAACTTACTGTCAGAATTATACAAAGTTAAAAATTACTAAGGTACAAACTTAGAAATTATACAATAATTATACTAAACTTATGGTACCTAAACTCGTCGGCTGCTGCAGGCTCGCTGTGGATCTTCTTTGCTGTCATCTTTGTTCAATTGTTGGGTATATGAGTATTCTGCAGTCTGTTCACAACAGACTGTCTCACTGGACATATACCGTGGCCAGCAGATGTCAGCTCGCGGAACGGTATACGCGGTGGCTGAAGTTCTCGATCCCGCGCATCGCTTCTTTGTCAATCTCTATATTTACATGTTTGATGAGGTTGTGCAGCACAACACCTGCGTTGACGATTTTCCCTGCCTTTTCAGGCGTGTAGTACATCGTCCGATGGGCCAACAGACAACGGAATCGTGTTTTCAAGACACCAAAGCATCTCTCCACTACATTTCTAGTTTGCACTTAAGGGTCGGTGTCATCATCCACGGACGATCAACAACACTATTAGTACACACAACGTATATGAGATGAAAACTTGGTAAAAAGCTAAATTGAAAGCTGAAAATGGGATAATATTCTTTTTTTGTATCGATAGCTGTGAGTGCGAGGTCGCGGCTTTCGATGACAGTTGAGTCTTGCTTTCGTACGTCATTGAAAGCAATAGGCGCCATCTTGAAAAGTTAGGCGGTACGGATTATCTGTCAAATACATGCAATAAAGCATTCATTTCGTTCAGTCATTGCTTTCAGTCTAGCTATGGCTTTGACTATAAGCATTGTATTGTACGCGGTACGAAACGACGTGATGACGTCATATTCTATAGCAAGAGTGAAAGCTATCGAGTTGCGCGGTAGGGCCGCGGATCGGAACGCGACCTCACCTGAGAAAATCCGACGAGAAACTCAGCGGGCTTGGGTTTTTTTTAAAGCCATTACTTTTACAAAAATAATAAGAAAGTAAGCTCCAGTGTGTTGGCATGCGAGGCGCACACACGCTATACTTGACATCATAAATCTTGATATTTGAGCGATCAGAAGTATAGCTGGTGTTCATAGAAGTGTGGGTATCGGCAGGCGGTGTGAGCTCGGAGCAGTTCGAGCTGATCTGCCGGGACGGGTCGCGGCGCGCGGCGGGCGAGTGGGAGCGCTGCAACTGGGGCCGCGTGCCGGCCGACGCCATCGTCACCAGCAGCGCCGCCACGCCGCTGCAGCGCAAGAGGTCAGCCACCGCAGCCCACTAGTCATCTAGCTAATATTAGCATTTAGAAAAAATTGCAATCTCTATGTATCAGCCGAAAGTCTTCCACTGCTGGACACAGGTCTTCCCCAATGATTTCCACACATCACGGTCCTCCGCCACTCGCATCCACCGGCTTCCTGCTGCGCGTGTGATATCATCGCTCCACCTTGTGGGGGGCCGTCCCGCTACGTCTTCCGGTTCGTGATCACAATCCTAGAATCTTTCTGCCCCAACGGCCATCAGTCCTGCGAGCTATGTGCCGCCCACCGCCACTTCAACTTTGAAATTCTTTGAGCTATGTCGGTTACTTTAGTTCGTCTACGGATCTCCTCATTTCTAATTCTATCGCGTAACGAAACCCCGAGCATAGCTCTATCCATTGCGCGCTGAGCGACCTTGAGCCTTCTTACGAGGCCCGTTATCGGGATGAAAAAGAAACGGTTTTATTAAATAACTGATATCCCCGAAATGGTAAGCAGAAGTGCATTGTAGTGCATCCACAATTCGCCGATGGTATTTAGACTAGTCTATTGCCATTATACCGGACACATTTCACCTCAATATGACGAGGATTGTCTACCACGCTGGCCCTAATCTCCTATCGTAATATATACAGATGACCCGGTAATAACCGTAGAGGCACAGAAAGCGGCTAGCTTCTCAGTCATTTGAAAATTCATTGCAAACTGTCCATTGTGAACTGATTAAAACTTCTATAAATTTGGATGTCATATTGTATATTTTTCTCTAGATATCAAAACTTCATTCAACGGGTTCTGCAACTATACGGCGCCCCGAACCCTTCGAACAAGAATTACAACGACACGGTCGCGTTCCCGGGCCGCGACAACTACAACCCGTACACCTCGTCCACTGAGCCATCGCGGTATCCCTACGATTCATACAATCGGGACAAGCTTACCGACAATAGAGATCAATTGAATGATAATAACCAGTAAGTGTTTATCATAATAATATTCGTCATAATAAACCTTCTGACCGAATTTCGGTCACGGCAGCCAATCTCAAGGATGAGTCAGTGACTAGACAACTACGCTGAAGATATTATAGTGCACAAGTGTGTGCGCAAGCGCAGGTGTACCGAAGGCTTTACGTGCTCTCCGTGGCATGAACTCTCTTGCCTCCTTATCTATACTACTATACCAATATTATAATAATTCCAGCCCTTTTTTAATGTCCCACTGCTGGGCACGGGCCTCCCCTCAATGCGAGGGGGGATTAGGCCATAATCCACCACGCTGGCCCAGTGCGGATTGGCGGACTTCACACATCTTTCGAGGGGTTCTCTCAGACATGCAGGTTTCCTCACGATGTTTTCCTTCACCGTTTTAGCAAGTGATAATCATGGTTGAAAATGAGATTCGCACTTGAAAAATCCCAGAGGTGCGAGCCCGGGGTTTGAACCTGCAATCCTCGTTACCGAGGCAAGCGTTCTACCAACTTGGCTATCACTGCTTACATATTATAAATAGCTATACCAATATTATAAATAGGTAAATATTGGTTTAGATGTCTGGATCTACTGATCCGATCTCAAAAAATCTGTCAGTTTTACGAATATACATTATCCCTGAGTACTATAGCCTATGTTCCATCGATGTACCGCGGATGGAGCCGCCGGCAGAAGCTAGTATATTATATAATATAATGAGTCTTAAAATTCAAAAAATATAACGAGAAATGTTCCGCAGAATGAGTACATCGCCGCCGTACCAAGCCCGCGTGGACGCGTACGGCAAACCGATCGAGCTGCCCTTCCAACTGTTTAGTTCCAACGAGACCACAGACCTGTTGCTACAGGTACGTTCATATTACAATTCACAATATAATAATCAATCTAGTCTATAATATAAAAACCATTTTAGCGGAAAGGGAACATCTTCCAGCCAGGCGGGTGGTATGCCTGGCGGGAGGCCGCTATGCCCCCAACGGTTATTGTCGGGATCCTGTATATATGTTACTTGCTTCGAAAGCTCTTATAGCGCGATTTAGGATTGTGATGACAATTGTCTATTGTTCTGAATGCGTCTGCAGTGCCATCTGTGTAGCTTGTGCGGTTAAAGTGGTCGCTACACCATCAGCATGGATATTACTAGAATCTCCCTAAGTCAGTTGTACGGTACCCAAAGTGTTTCTTAGTATGGGACCATACAGCTGGAGTTTGCCTGGCAATGTTAATTTTTTGAAGTAATTAAATTAAACTTTATGAGTTGTCGGGGTAAGTCTGTACTGCCTTGAACCTGCGCTTCTTTATTGCATTCATTGTAATCATTGTGGTGAGGTCACAATATCGATTTGTGTTTTTTTTTAAATCCTTATGTCACAAGTCATTTTGTTGGCAAAAAAATAAATTACATATCGATATTTTGACTTCACTTCACACTTAAGTAAAGGAAGCTTATGACAACGGTAAGTTTTTCTTTGACATCAGAATACATTTGAGGATCTTGATTTTTTCTACGATAATAAATAAATAATAATTAATATCGCCATACGAACACACCAACTATACGGTCCCACATTAAGCAACGCTTGTGTCATGGGTACCGTATAATGGACTGAGGGCGAACTCAATATATAATACTTATATATACATATTAAAAGTCCATGAATCTGATACAAACATTCGTGCTCATCACACAAAGCTTGTCCCTACCAGGGGATTCGAACCCGGGACCTTCGGCGCAGAAAGCAGAGTCACTACCAACTGCGCTAATCCATTAATACTTGACATTGGCAGAATACCTACCGTTGGGTGGGTGAGGCGATTTGAAGAAAGAAAGACTTTCTTTATTTCTTTCAAAAAAAAAGAAGAAATGACACCATAGATTTAAATGGTAGTTTACCTTCTTTGAATCACGCTGCATAATATTTTTTCTCACAGGACGCAACAATAAACTTCCGAATGCTGACCGAGGAGGAGCAAGCCGCCAAGCACATCCTGAACAACCAGTTCGTGGGCGACCAGGCGGAGAAAGCCGTGCTCAACATAAGGGACTGTCCCGTGAAGCGCGCCACGCTCTGCGTCACCAGCGAACAAGAGATGGACAAGTGTGTCAAGATGCGGGTAAGATTTTTTTTTTTAATAAATATCGCCATACGAACACACCAACTATACGGTCCCGCCTTAAGCAACGCTTGTGTTTTGGGTACCGTACAATAGACTGTGGGCGAACCCAGTATATAATACTTATATACATATTAAACATTCGTGTGCTCATCACACAAACCTTGTCCCTACCAGGATTCGAACCCGGGACCCTCGGCGCATAAAGCAGAGTCACTGCCACTGCGCTAATTAGGCCGTCAACGACAACGTCAGATTCCTGAAACACACTTATACCGGATGTAACAAAATTATATAATTACTAGCTGACCCGGCAAACGTTGTTTTGCCATATACATTATTACTAGGAAATATTTTTATCGTTAAATATTTGCGATTATAAATGGAGATATAAACTATCCTATCTTTCATGTTGGATAAAACTGCGCACAGTGTGCAACATTTTATTTAAATCAGTTTAACAGTTTAGGAGTCCATAGCGGACAAACACCGTGACACGTAATTTATATATATTAAGATATTCAGGGGATGAATGTACGCATAAACCGATCAAGTTACCCCAAACAATATAGATCGTAATATTTAAAAAAAAAATTTTAGTTGCTTTTCCGCAGCGTTTCGGGAAAGTAGCGTCGTCCATCCCTCTCGCACCAAAGATTTCGCAAATAAGTGTAACAGTGACAGCATGTTCTCGATGACGTTACGATAAAATTTTAAGTTCCCGCCTACCCTACAGCACGTCAAGTGCGAGCTAACTGTATACTTTATAGTATACCTACTTTAGACATTGAAAAGCGCCTCTAACGGACGGTATTTAAAAACTTTCAATTCTCAATAAATACTGTACTACGGACTATAAAGTATACGGTTAGCTTACGAGTAATCTCGCACTTGACATACAGGTGGGTTTATTAAATAATTCGGAAACGGCTTTTACAACTTTCCGATATTGGTGTCGCTCTCAACGAGCTCTTCGACGGAGATATTTTGATAAAACGATTTGGTATGGTCATCAAGATACATCGAAGATAATCAAATTCGGAAATTTTAATACCGATTACCGTAATCCAGTTCGGAAATTTACGATTCCGTTTCCGTGATATCGATTTCGAATGGTTTAAAATAACCCACCTGTACGTCAAGTGCGAGATTACTCGTATATAACCCTGCAGGTCATCGTGTGCCGACACTTGGCTGGAGTGCCTTTATCGCTCGCCCTCTCGTCCGGTGAAGCTGTAAAGGTCATCTGCGACCAACAGCATTCTGTCAATCCGAAAAAAAAAAAAACTTGAGAGGTGTCAAGGGACACCCGGATGGAACGAAGTTACTTTATTATTTTTTATTATTTATTATGTACAAAAAATCAATAATTTTGGGAAACAAAAATATATCGCCCCCGGGTGGGCTCGAACCACCAACCTTTCGATTGACAGCCGAACGCGCTAGCCAATTGTGCCACGGATGCACTTGTGCAATGTCTCGAAAATACTGACCAATATGTAAATGCAAACGACAAAGATAACAATTATTTTTGTCAGCGATAGATGTCGCTAGCATGTTTTTGAACGAGGTATCGTTATGTTCATGGGTTTTATATAGTAAACTATACTTTCGTTTATTTATGTTTATTTTTGTCAGCGATAGATGTCGCTAGCATGTTTTTGAACGAGGTATCGTTGTGTTCATGGGTTTTATATTGTAAACTATACTTTCGTTTATAAAAATGCTTACAATTGGTCGCTACAACTTTTCTGCTTAATTTTTCGTATGAATTTTTTCCGTCTAGCCCCCTTTCGTAACGCGCGATAAGGAACTTCGTTCCAAAAAGTGCCGACAATTCGGTCTTTGCAGACCTCCAATTGCATCCAACCAACTTGCAATTGCAGATAGCCCTGAAGGCGGCGTTCCTGTTCCCGGCGGTGGTGTGCTGGCGCGGCCACAGCACGCGGCACTGCGAGCGCGCCATCGCCGACGGCGCCGCCGACTTCGCGCTGCTCGACGCCGCCGACATGCTGCACGCCGCCGCCGCGCACCGCCTCGTGCCCTTCATGCAGGAGGTGACCCACTGCCCCAGAGCCCCAAGTCTGCTAACACAATCGATTCATAATCGAACAGCAACCGCATAGTAACTGTCACTTTTGACAGATGTCCCATACAATATCTGTCTAAAGTGACAGTTACTATGCGGTTGCTGTTCGATTATGAATCGATTGTGTTAGCAGACTTGAGGCCCAGGTCCCACGCTAGGGACGGGGACACCAATCCATTTTCGGCGAACGTTCTGAATGGCGCGTACGTTTGTCCGGCTTATGTTATGCCGCGTAGACTGGTGATGGTCGGATGAGATATAATTACACACAATTCAATACCAGGTCTTCCTAGTAAGAATATATAACATACCTTTTTTTATTAAGCCTTTTTTTTCTAAGCCCCGAGGGAGGCAAGCGGGTTATTTTTTTTACCGACTAAAACCCCACGGTGGTCCTTCTCCCGCCTTGTTGGGTGACATATATAACACATACAAACATACCTGAGTCAACATCCAAGTTTTAAAATACTACACAGTGTTCGCGTTGTGCACTTCGGGGCATGACCATCGAGCCCTGAACTCGCAACCTGCGCCTGCTCACGTCGGCGACGCGGCGCGCGAGCCCCAGCTTACAGTTACATTGGAAATCGATACTTTACGCTATTTATTTATATGATTATAAGGGTCTATTTTCAATGCCTTGAAAAGATTTTAGTAGCAAGCTAGACGGGCGCGAACCCCGGCTGTTCGCGCCCGTCTAGCTTGCTACTAAAATCTTTGGAAAATGTTACGGTTTTTTTTAGCCGAATACGTGGGTCTTGGTAATGACTGTTATCATAGAATTTACTATACGCTTGCGGGCTGGCTTCGTCTACGCCTTTTCAAGTGTCTACAACTCCTGCGTGTAGCCTACGACGTTGACATTGGCAGAATCGTATTGGGCCTAGTCTCAATAGAAAAAGGCCAAAAAGTAAAACAAAAATATACACTTTTTTTTTCACATTACAATCACCCATCTCAGGTATACTCGAGCGGCGACAATTGGTACTACGCAGTAGCGGTAGCCAAGGAGCAAGACCCGGACACGGATCTGACGTACTTGCGCGGCAAGAACACGTGCCACACGGGCCTGGGCATGGCGGCGGGCTGGGTGTACCCGCTCGCGTATCTCATCTCGAACGGATGGATAAGGTACGATGCTTTTAAATATTCAGGTCATTTAGAAGTGTTATACATTATGTGAACCTACGCTTCTTAGCGCATAATTTGTAATTATTACATTGTAAAGTCAACATTTCATAAGGTAAATTTAAAAAAACACAAGTTTTTTTCGAAGGACAACTACGAAGATGTCTATCGAAAGTCTATCTTTATAACCCACTGATGGACCCGTTAAAATATTCCACACTATTATTGTTACACCTGGGAATATATTATGTTATCAACAATTAAATTAAGAGTAATTCAGTAATATCGTACTAGGCTTTAAATGTGTAATATCGTACTAGGCTTTAAATGTGTAATATCGTACTAGGCTTTAAATGTGTAATATCGTACTAGGCTTTAAATGTGTAATATCGTACTAGGCTTTAAATGTGTAATATCGTACTAGGCTTTAAATGTGTAATATCGTACTAGGCTTTAAATGTGTAATATCGTACTAGGCTTTAAATGTGTAATATCGTACTAGGCTTTAAATGTGTAATATCGTACTAGGCTTTAAATGTGTAATATCGTACTAGGCTTTAAATGTGTAATATCGTACTAGGCTTTAAATGTGTAATATCGTACTAGGCTTTAAATGTGTAATAATAGTTTCAGCTCAGTGTTGTGGTGTACACTGTGTAATGTTAATACTGTTGTGGTGTGTCAGGTCGTACGGGTGCGACGGCGCGCACGCGGCGGCGCAGTACTTCAGCAAGGCGTGCGCGCCGGGCGCGCTCAGCGGCGAGTACGTGGACGCCGCCACCGTGCCGCACGACAACCTCTGCCATCTCTGCCACGGCGCCTCCTACAGGTGATGCACCTTACAACTGTTAATTAACGCCCTTAACTAAATTTCAGCCAAACAAAATGGATGTTATATTAGTTATTAAATAAAAAGCCTTTTTATTCCCAAACCATTATAAAAAATAAAGTAATATGAAAAATTGAAATCAAAATAGTTAAAAAAATTATTTAGGACCCCTCATGGGTGAAGGCCTCTTCCAGCTTTTTCCATGTTCCTCTTTCTTGGGCTGTGTCTATCCATTCTGAAGTAATTCTTTCTATTTCCTCTACCCACCTAGCTTTTGGTCTACCTTTCTTTCTTTTACCTTGCGGTCCTTTCCATGTAGATATTACTTTTGCCCATTTTTTATTTGACATTCTGGCCACATGTCCTGCCCATCTCCATTTTGATCTAAGAGCATGGTTTAGAGCGTCTATTCATTTTGTTCTGTTTCTTATTTTATCCATTAGTTTTATTTTTAGTAGGCTTCTCTCGATGGCTTGTTGGCAAGTATTAATTTTTTGTCCGTATATTAGTTAGTAGCATCCCCAAAATACCTCCGTCCAATATGTCTGGGCGTGCCATCAAAAGGTGGTACTCCAATGCCAAAAACATTGCCCATAAGCAACATTATATTTAAAAAAATCGAAACTATTTTTTGGTTCCCATCCCGACAAAGAATATTGTGACACTTGCCAATTCAGGCCTATTAGATTTCGACGAGTGTATAACATTAGTCGGCTTCGCTTATACCAAAATATATCCTTCGCGCCTGGTAGATGAATGTGTGTGTTGTGTCTGTCAGACGGTGCCGGCGCGATGCCAGCGAAGCGTACTTCGGGCACGTGGGCGCGCTGCGCTGCATGGTGGAGGGCGGCGGCGACGTGGCCTTCGTGCGACACTCCGCGGTGGCCGCGGTGGCCGCCGGCCGCCGCCGCGAGTGGTGGGCGCGCGACCTGCTGCCCGACGACCTGCAGCTGCTGTGTCCCGACGGTAACTGACACTTGCATACATGGTGGAGGCCGGCGGCGTCACAAATGTACTACGAAAAGCTGACCAGATATTCGTCGCATATTTTTTGTTTTAATTGGCTACACTCCAGCACGCGGCAGTGTTCTAGAGCAACACTAAAACCTGCCTTAAACATATAACTCATATAACCATTGTTGGATAGGTACGCGGGCGAAGATGCATGAATACAAGCACTGCAACATGGGAAAAGTGCCTGGCTCCGTCCTAATGGGCCGAGCGAATCACACCGAGTTGGACACATACTCCAACCTCATGGTGTACGCGCAACAGTTCTATGGTGCTGTCACCACAGATGAGTTCAGGTGAGACTAACGATTATGACAAATTACGCTTGTGGATACTTGTAGCTACCTGTTCAAACTCGCCACAAGCTATACAATTGACAATTCCCCATACAATCCTGAAACGTGCTAGAGGTGGATACATACTCAAACGTATTATTTTTTCAAAAGTTTAGGGTATAAGAACACTGAACATCGTAGTTATATTCAATTCATACTGGTTATCACGTGACCGTAAACGTTAACTACTGGGTGTGACGTGATATCCTACGCGATTGTGATGTTCTGTCATTGTCCTACATTAAAGGTGCCGTAATTTTAGCACCATGACCGTGTGGGGCGATTTAATGGTATTTCACAAAATGAAAAACTGCTATTCTTTAAGATAATACCTTATTGTTGGAATCAGTAATGATAAAAATATATTATCTATTTACACAATAATTCGGTGATCATGATCTACCTTACCTTTCCTTATTATCTGCGATCAGCACAGTATCTATCTATTATTCTTAAAATCATATCCATTTCAAGCATCTTTATTCTCCCAAAGTAATGTAATCAACAAGTGTACATAAAGTCTTTGCTAAAACCGCCAAATGATTTGATTCCAGCTTCAGCATGTTCCTATCACCGGAACCCTACTCGGATCTAATATTCAGTGACGCAGCTGTGCGCCTAAAGCCATTAAAACACAGCCAGCGGTCCGCTGAGATAGTTGCCGGGTCGGCGCTGATGCGGGCCGCCCGCATAGTATCCTGCGACGCACCCCAAGCGTCGTACTACGTAGCCTCAGACCCAGATTTTTTGTCGCACGCTTATAAGAACGGTGTAGTTGGACATTTGGTAGCTATAACACTATTGATAGCTGCTTTATTGAGATAATTAGTTTGTAAGCTTTTTTTTTTGATTCTTGTACAAAAACCTCATTTATTTTATGAGCTCATATAGAGCTTTGGATTATGATTAGTGAGAGAATAAAATGCTTCATTAAACCGTGCGAATGTAGGTAGATGATAAGGATAACATCAGCCAATAGACAGGCTCAATACCTTCCTATCCAATACTAATTATCTGACTTCATCCAATAATTAGGATTGCTATAGGTTTGATTTGTTCAGATGCTATTATTATCCTTCAGGGACTTAATACTAGATCTGATCAACTAGACTTAAGTTTGTGTAGTGTGATGTTGAAAGTGAAGATTTTTTTAAAACCATCCAAATAATATTTCGTGTGCCTTAGATAATACTTTAAGAATATTCTTTCCGTCCATGTGCATCTTAGATTATATTTAAGTAGCTATTTTAAATAACTTTTAAATAAAATTATTGTATACATAACATTTGTTTTAATTGTATCTTAAAATTACATCACAGTAATCACATATTTAGCTTTTTGTGATTATAACATTCGAAGCCGTCCGGCAGTTTGTCGAAATCTTTAAAAATCTGTCTCAGATCACTTCTCCTACATATTTCTTTTACAGCTGCACGTCGACATTCACCATTCGTATCGATTCTACTCGCGTGATGTCTCCACTTACCGAATATACAATTACTCTTCGCCAGCTCATTGTTAATGCATGGTACCAGACCACTACACTTTCTAGTTTCCTTCGCACACAGATATAAAGCCTTCCATGATAAATGTCTAAAATGATTTATACAGTACATAAACATAAAACCAAGAGGTTTACTCTTCAACAATGTGTCAAGCATTGAGTTGGCAAGTTTTACTGTTACCCTCTTCTTATACATTGCTAAATAATTGTTCATATCTTTTTCGTCGCATAGCACAGCTAATATAGTACAAAACTTATTAGCAGATAAACAAAATGTTGTGAAAACATGCCTCCATATTAGTTCTTCTTTATTGTGTTGTATGTTGAAGATGTGGGTGTTAATTTGAATACCAGACTGTCCTATCCGGTTTTCAAGAAACTTGTATAAATTGGACAAAGCACTTGTAAAAGCAATTTTATAGCACATTTGACCTGTATAAACATTATTAGCCCTGCTAACTTGCATGTTATGAGTATTATAACTATAACCCAAGAATGTTATTTCTTCGCTAGATTGAATTTTTTCATGTGGAAAATTCACCACTGTCTTTTCATAGTTCACATTTCTATAATTCGTTAATGCTTTTAAAAATGATAATGCATCTTCCAATGAATTGGTAATATACAAATAGTCATCAACAACTCTGATGAACAGTTTTATTTGATTGTCTTGTGGTTTCAAATGATTGGCAAAATATAATTCATCTAAATGTGTGTAGTATAATTCTGAGAGAGCAGGTGAATATTTGTATCCTTGAACCATTCCTTCTCGCCACTCATACACAGTTGATCCTGCTCTAATGAAAAGCGGCTTACGAAGCTCACAAACCATGTCTTTGTACTGTTGAGCCGCTTTTTTCTTCAAATTTGGACATTTCTCATTCTTTTGGAAATTCAGATGCCTCTCTGATAATATTTTCATTAATTTCTCCTTGTTAATTGATCCAAAAGCATTGCTAAGATCAGTCTTAATGAAGTACAGTTGAGGCTTATTTGCTTTTACCCACTCCGAGTATATGACACTGTACTGATTTTCAATTTTACCATGTGCTTTCTGAACTAGTAGTCTCAGAAACCAGAGTCTGTCTTTTACTTTGTACTTTTCTGTAGGAGTCAATGTGTCGCTTTTGTAGCGAACTATCGGCCTGCACTCATTATTGGGCTTCAGAATCAAATATAATTTTGGAATATCTTTTCTTAACAACTTTAATTTCAGTCTTTCAATGGGACTATGAATTCTTTTAATTTTCTTACCCAAAGAATAAGGTACACATTTCTTGATAGTCTTGGTGAATATCATATTTGAAATCTTTTTATCATAAAAACTCTGCCATTGATGTTTCCAGAAATAATAAAGTTTATTTTCATTTGCATCTATTTTGCATGTTGTCACATAAAAGTTCAGGCAAATCATAGGTGCTAGTATATTCTTGCATATCCATACAATAATGTGCTTTAAATAGTTGTTAGATATGCTCGGAATAGACTTCCAAGGGAATACAGACATATCCCATTTTGTAATATACCTCTCAATTATGAAATGTTGGCGTTTCATACTATAAACGGCATTCCTAATTACACCCTTCACTATTTTATTATTATGCGAGCTTCCATATAAGTTCCTTGGAATTATTTCACACAGCGCCCTCCAGATATTTGTAAAAATAAATTCTTTGTCTACTGTATGTAAACTAGTAATATTATCTACAGGAAAATAATTCCTGAAATCCTCTCTCGATTTGTATTTCAAATTACTTTTTAATTCTAGTAAAATATTTTTAAATTCTACTGATAATCCACTCACCAGGACTTCATCTTCAAGAATATGTTTGTAGAAAACTCTATCTTCACTTTTCCAAAAGCTTCTTTTGAGAATATTTCTATATGATCTGACATTTTGTTTGTTAACAAAATATTGTGAGAAACAAATTAGCGTATCCATAAATATTATGTTTACCTACTTTAAAACAAACAAATGAATTTTAAATTTTGCGGTGACATGTCACGACTTGTACCCCATTGTACGCAATAAATGCGTTCTGTTTCACGTTTTCAATTTCTACAACGTTGCAAAATTAACACTTAGTATAATTATTACTATAAATTCATATTCATGATAGTGAATATTTATAATAAATTCCATATAATAAGTCAAATTTGAAGAACCGAAAAGTTAATGTTACTACTTTTTGAAAATGGTACAATTAATTACGGACAATCGAAACATAAAATTATAAATAACGAAGTTTTTTACGTTTTCGCGCCATGAGGTACGAAAATATGAATGAGTTGGAGTTTGTACGTGAACAACGCTGAATCAACACTCAATGCATTCCGCTAAATTTTTACATTCATTCAACTATTCCTGCTGCTGTCTGCTGATTGATTGCTGACAGACTTTTTTTTGTCTTGATCAACACGTCAACCTGACATCTCTTATCACTGATGATAAGAGATGTAGTCTGAAAATTCATCAGTTACTTGCTGCATAGGTAGTAACTTTTTGATTTCACACTTATTGCTTTGTAATTTGAGTTATTTTGTTCTTTGAATGTAATACAATATTACATTGCAAATTCAGTGTTAGTAAGTGCCTGCTCACATAGAATACAAGTGCCAAATATCCGAAAAAAAATGGCTAAATCAGTAATATGTGACCTTTTTCAAATATTTAAAAGCAGTGTTACAGCAGTGCTACCCGAGAATCTTATAAGAAAATCTATTGAGTACAATCCCAATACACAACATCTTACTGTGGGTAGTGAACACTTCAATTTACAGAATAAAAATGTCTACTTAGTTGGTACTGGAAAAGCTGTGCAGAATATGGCTAAAGAGGTTGAAAATATACTGGGTTTCAAAATCAAACAGGGCATTATAAGTATTCCAGTAAAGAGCTTGACACACAGGCCAAACAATAATATACTTTATTGCGAAGGAGCAAATAACAATTTACCCGATAAAAATGCCGAAACTACAGCTAAAAATGTTAGAGATCTTGTTACAAAACTTGATGCTAATGACGTCTTATTGGTTTTAATATCGGGAGGTGGATCTGCATTATTACCTTTGCCTAAAGAGCCCATAACTTTAGAAGAAAAAACTGCTCTCATAAAAAAATTGGCAAACTCTGGTGCTGATATTAAAGAACTTAATACCGTCAGAAAAAGGCTTTCTGATGTCAAAGGAGGTCAACTTGCAATCAAAGCGCAACCAGCTCAAGTGATTTCTCTAATACTTTCAGATATTGTTGGTGATCCATTAGATTTAATAGCTAGTGGTCCGACAACAGAAAATGAGGATGAACCATCTAAAGCTATAGATGTCATAAATAAGTACAACTTATTTGATGACTTACCAGTGTCTATAAGAACAGTTTTGGAAGAAAATGACAATGAATTTAAATTTGCTAAAGATAATGTAAGAAATTATATAATAGGATCCAATAAAATAAGCATTGCAGCTGCCTTAGAACAAGCAAGAAGTATGAATTATTATGCAGTTGAACTATCTAATGTTGTCACTGGCAATGTAAAGGATGTAGCTCTAAAATATGCTAATTTAACCAAAGTTTTTAGTAAATTCTTGAATGGCAATTTGAATTTAGAAGACCTAAAAATAAAAATAGCATGCCTTGATATACCAGGATTGCAAATAAATTTAGGAGATGTAATAGATAAAGATGTTTGCATAATACTAGGAGGAGAAATAACAGTAGAAGTTAAAGGAACTGGCAAAGGTGGAAGAAATCAACAACTAGCGCTTGAATACTCAAATTTTATTGATAAATTTAAAGATGAAATCCAAAATCATGACGTTTACTTTCTAAGTGCTGGTACAGATGGTATTGATGGACCTACGGATGCTGCTGGTGGTATAGGATATCTAAATTTAATATCTGACAGTCAAAAAGACAATATCAATGTCCTAAAGTATTTAGAAAATAATGACTCCTACAATTTCTACAATGAATTCAAAAATGGAACTCTCCATATTATTACTGGCCACACAAGCACTAATGTTATGGACATACATTTAATAATTATTAAACAAAATAAATGATTATGTACTTGGTTTTAAGAATAAATTCAGTTTATTCTGTTTTAATTTCTCATCCTTAATTTTTGCTGAAGCCATAACAGCTTTCTGGCATAATCCTGCAAATTTGTCTTTTCTCTTTTTATTATTTTTAATAACTTTTGGCAATTCCTTTACAGTATTGGCCAGGGTGTTTTTTTTATTTTGTAATGAGAACACATCAAATGCATTTGAATATACATTGATTTCAGTTTTCTTTATATTTTTAGCATTAGTGGTTTTGGGTTGTGGTTTCTTTTGGAGATTTTCTTTAACCATTTTGATATCATTCATATTATCATATTTAACCCTGTTTACAGTTATCACTTTCTCTTTCTTTGGTTTGAAAGCAGCAGTAATTTTACTGTTTTTACAAAATGTACATATTTGTACCTGAAATATAAAAATAGACAGAAAAACACAAAAACTAATGGTTTGGATTAACACTACTGAGAATGGACAGGTTTATTGCAACTATTTTTTTAAACTACAGTTAATTCTTAGGTACTCCATTTTCATAGGAGCTTTATGTACTTACACATATTAGGTATGCAACTAAACCCTTACTAATTTATAGATACTCACAATTTCATTTTTATTAGCTCTTTTGGATTGTTTTTTCCTTCTTTGCTTTTTAGTCAGTTTTATAGGTCTAACCTGGAAATATAAATCATAAGTAAACAAAATTCGATAAGAGTATAAATAATGAATATGTTGTTAGGAAACCATGTTTCTTACTTTGACTTCAGTGGTACTCTTCCATTCCAAACAGCACTTTTGACACCTAGCCTTTAAAGAAAAATATTTATTTGGAAGCTTATGTCCTCCTGTTATCTCCTTACACCGCATCCTAAACAAATAATGAAAACATTGTAATAACAGTAAATTATGAAACACTATAGTTATCAATTTATTGTACTTACAAATAGTAACTCGTGAGTAAAGTTTTTGTGGGACTATCTTCAGTTTTTGCTTGTGATAATACACCAGCAAAATTGTATAATAATCCAACCTGTGCCTCAGTCATTTTTTTAATTCCCAGATTCACAACTATGTAATAAAACAAATAACAAACACAGAAGTTCTATTTATGGATATGTTTTTATGCAATGAAAGAAAGAACGTCGTCCATTTTTCTCACAGGACAAAATTACTATTTTTTCTACTATACTAAATGGAAAATGTTATTTCTTCAAATGGCCTCTAACTAAAGTCTAAATCCAAAAACATGTATAATCTGTGTGGTCCAAAATCACTTGTTTTTCTGCTTCTTCTTTTTTTTATAGTTTGCCAATCGACTACAAAGTAGTGCCATTTTTTGCCAGTGTCAAGTATTTCTTCATAATTGTTATAATAATATAAGAACCCCTTATTGTAATGATGTCAAAACCTGTCCATAGGCTTACTAGATTCCGGGCCCCTGATTTCAAAGTATTCAACAAACCACATATACAAAAAAAAATCTTAGTCATATTTTGAAGTTGAAACGCGTGCAGGGAGAACCGACCGATATTCACAGCGGTTCACGCATGTTTCTAAACGGATCAAATAAAGAAAACTCCCGCCAAAACGAAGGAATAATGTCAAAAATTGTAATGTGTGTGAAAAAAGGCGGGAAACCTTTAAACCAAGAGGGCGCGTTTTTTGAACAAAAAAATTGTTTTGTATTATAAATATAAAGTGAGCGAATTTAAAGGGGCCTTGCTGTGGCCGGAATGACGGCGAAGCGGAAAAAAAGAAAGGCGGATGGGGATCTTCCCCCGTCATCGCAGTCTTCGGAATCTGATGATGACTCGGGAGTAGATAAATTTAAACCTTTTAAAGTTGACAATTATTCTCGACAATACCCTGAGGACGGCGGAAATTTTGAATATATTGTCATTTATGAAAGTACCGAGGTGTCGAAACCCATTGGGGACCGAGATTTGATGGCGTTAGGCGCGGTCCTGAAGCGCCATCATAAAGGAATTAAGCGCTTTAAACGAATTAATAGGTTCAAGGTTGGGGCAATCTTTGAGCGGCCTGGTCTTGCAAACATGGCTTTGAATAATGTTAAGGTGCAAAAAGACCTGGAGTTAAAAGCGACAATACCTGCTACACTCACGGAAATTACAGGGGTAATACGCGGTGTTCCCACATATATGTCTAATTCTAATATATATACCGGCATTTCCAGCTCCAAAGATGTAGTGTCCGTGCGTCGCCTGATGCGCCGTGGACGCGATGACGATGGCAATCCAATTTTATTACCCACGCAGACGGTGGCGATTACCTTTTCCTGTCCTACACTTCCTGATAGCGTCGATATAAATAGCTGGTATTTCGAGGTAAGCGTATATATTCCACCTGTTAGTCAGTGCCTGCGATGCCTGCGCTATGGACATATTGGCAAGTACTGTAAAAACAAACAAAAGTGTTCGATCTGTGGAGAGGATCATCATTACAAAGAATGTCAAAAAGCAGCCAAAGATGCCGTATGTGTGCATTGCAATGGCAATCACATATCCATTTCAGCAGAGTGCCCTAAACGAAAGGAAGAAATAGAAAAAAACAATAATAAATACAAACAAAAGAAGTATGTTGATCTATTCAATAACACAAATTTCCCTGACCTTACCAAAACTAAATCTGACCATCACATAACACAGTTTTTACAATCAGATCGTATTCTTAATTTAATAATATCCACCATTGTTAAAATTAGCTCACAAAAATCTAAAACAGACAGTCCCATTACATCTGAGACTATTAAATCAATATTGCTGGATAATTTTAATACTAGTAAAAAGAGTACAACTAATAAAAATGGATAAGCTCAATATAGTTCAATGGAATGCTCAGAGTTTGCTTAGTCATAAACATGTCTTTTCACATTATTTATACGAAAATGATATACATATAGCTATAATCTCCGAAACTTGGTTACAATCATCAAAAACTATAAATATCAAAGGATATAAAATAGAAAGATTAGATATTGGATCTAAACATAATGGTGTTGCTTTACTAATTAGAAATTATATTAATTATAAAAAGATACAAACTTATTCAGATAGTTCTCTACAAAATATAGCCATTCAAATATTTATAAATAATGAAACTTTGTCTATAGTTAGTTTTTACAGTCCTACATCTGCTTCTCCTTCTAATTTCAATTATACACAGCTTGACAATTTAATAAAGTCTGTTCCACAGCCATTGATACTAGCTGGTGATTTTAATGCACATCACACTATGTGGGGCTGCACATCCACGGATTTGCGTGGCACTACTCTTTTAGATGTAATAAATGATAATCATCTGTGCTTGCTGAATGATGGTTCTGCAACAACTGTTGGTTCCCATACATGGCAGCCAAATGCATTAGACCTTACTATTGTTTCACCCTTGTTAGCCTTAAGATGTAATTGGCATGTGCATGATGACTCATTTTGTAGTTATCATCTTCCTGCAGTCACTACTCTTTTATGCAATCCTGTAAATATAAATAACAACAGCTATGTTAATGCTAATTATTTCCGTCCAAATTATAAGTGTGTTGATTGGCAGAAATATCAACATGTGGTAAGTTTAAAACTACATAGCAGCAATTTTGATTTATCTAATCCAGAAATGTGTTATGACATATTATATAAAATTTTGTTAGAAAGTGTATCTGAAGCAAATACTGCTAATAAAATCTTTAATCCAGTGTCTCAGATTCACAATAGACCCAAAAGGAAGTTATGTTTACCTTGGTGGAATCAAGCCTGTACACAGGCAGTTAGTAAATGTAAGTCTGTTTATTTGAACTTCAAATCTAATCCTACAATAGAAAATTATTTATCATTTAAAAAACAACAAGCTTTGAAGAAATTAGTCATTAACAGAGAAAGACAGACTGCTTGGACAGAACTATGTAACTCATTCAATCGGCAAACTTCATTATCAACTATCTGGTCCAATATTAGAAAATTTAACAAAACTTATAGTCATTCACATAATTATTTTAATGATGATAGATGGATACAACCATTTCTGGACAAATACACTTCCAATCCTCCTAATATGCCAACATTAGATCTTTATACCAATAATACTGATTTCCATCTTGATAATTTCTTCATGAAGCCATTTACATTTTCTGAGTTTACAGGTGCTATATACTCTCGTAGAGATACTGCATTTGGTTTAGATCATATATCTTACAAAATGTTCAAATATCTTGACTCATTTAGCCAGCAAATGGTTTTAAATATTTTTAATTCATTGTGGAATAGCATGGTTATTCCTAAATCATGGAAGATTGATTGTCTTGTTCCTATACTTAAACCTGGTAAAGATTCAAATCATCATGACTCATACAGACCTATAGCTCTCACTTCCTGTACAGCCAAAATATTTGAACAGTTAATAAAACAGCGACTTGAATATTTCATAGAATCCAAGAAGTTATTACCTTGTAATCAGTTTGGTTTTAGGAGAGGACGCTCTGCTTCAGAAAGTTTAAATCATTTGAACTTGGATGTACATGATGCATTTGCTAGTAACAAATTTTTAAT
The DNA here is from genome assembly GCA_905404115.1 of Pheosia gnoma. Taxonomy (NCBI): domain Eukaryota; kingdom Metazoa; phylum Arthropoda; class Insecta; order Lepidoptera; family Notodontidae; genus Pheosia; species Pheosia gnoma. The sequence goes on from FR989916.1 coordinate 3,388,280, forward strand.
TAGCATTTTCTTTGATATCACTGGTGCTTTCAATAATGTAGATCATAATGTCCTTGCTAATGAATTGCATCTACTTGGGTTGCCTGTAAAATTAGTAAAATGGATTTTCAATTTTCTAAATGGTAGATCTGTATATGTAAGAAGGAGAAACAATTTGTATGGGCCTCAGTTATCCTATAAGGGTGTCTGTCAAGGGGGGATATTAAGTCCTTTATTGTTTATTTTGTATATACATAGGTTAAATAATATATTAGGCACTGATGTTAATAGTCTGCAATATGCAGATGACTTAACAGTGTATTGCACAGGTACTAACATAAGACTAGTAGAGAATAAGTTAAACACTGCTTTAAAAGGTTTAAAAACCTATTTTAATTATTTGAAACTAGATGTTAATTCAAATAAAACTAGAGTCATAATATTCAGCAGATCCAGATCTTTACTCACCAACATCATTTATGATGGTAATTTACTTCCTGTTAGTGATGAGGTCAAGTTTTTGGGAGTTACTTTTGTCAAGAATTTATCATGGCAAAGACATGTTAATGGTTTGGCAGACAAAGCCTTGCGAGCTTTTAATATATTAAAATCACTTGCCAGAACTTATTGGGGAGCTGATCCAAAAATTTTACTTATGTTGTACAAATCCATAGTCCGCTCTCATTTTGAATATAGCTTTTGTTGCTATGCTTCCAATTCTGTTCTAGTAAATAAACTGGAAAAAATTCAGAATAGAAATCTTCGTTTAATTACAGGGGCTATGAAGACTACCCCTATCATTTCAATGCAAGTTGAATGTAACATTCCTTCATTGTCTTTTAGATTTAAGTATTTAAAGTTCAATTTCATTTTAAAGCTTCACTCTTTTGACAATCATCCTCTTTTAATTAAATTAAATGACTCCCGATATTTAGCTTCAACTCCTCTATCTTCCAAATATCCATATATTCTTCGTGATTATACTGAAATATCAACATACATTAAAAACAACAATGTTTATCATGCTGAAAATTGGGCTTGCTATCATGGAACCTTTGAAGGTAAATTTCCTCCATCAGACATTATAGAAATAGACCATAATCTGAGAACCAAGCAGGATGTTTATGAGAAGCTTTCATGCTGGACAGACTACCAGATTATCTACACAGACGGGTCGAAGAATGAAACAAGTGTATCTGCTGCATTCTATGATACGGATAAAAAGTATGGTCGAGGATTTCGATTACCTACCATTTACACAGTCTTCTCGGCAGAGGCCACAGCGATTTTGGAAGCATTAAAATATGTACAAAACGACGTTTTGTGCTCCAGTGCATCACATTTTATTATTGCGTCTGACAGCATGTCTGTTCTGAAATCTTTGAGACATCCAGGTTATAAGAATGAACACCATATTATATATGATATAAAAGAAATCCTGGTAAATTTGGCGATATCTCGTAAGCAAATTATACTTATTTGGATACCAGCGCATGTGGGCGTGATTGGTAATGAAAGTGCAGATTACCTTGCCAGATTAACAAACACTTTGGGTGGCAATATTACAAATATACCAAGTCCGTGGAAAGATTTGATACCTGTTTATCGTGCAGAAATCAATAAAAAATGGTTAGAAGAAAGAAATGAGATAATTCGAACCAAAGGAGCATGGTATGCTGGTATTAATAAAGATGTGGGCAAAAAACCTTGGTTTGCAGTTGACAATGAAAATTATTTAAAGCGAAAATTTTACACACAGATTATGAGACTGAGATTTGGACATTGTCGTTTTAATGCTCATTTACACCGCATGAACATGATCGCTTCCCCTAAATGTAGTGAATGCAACTCGCAGGAAGATCAAACATTAGATCATATATTCTTTAAATGTCCGGCCTTTAACATACAACGTCTATTGCTCATAGATCAATTGCTGGAAAAATATCAAAACATCCCGCCTTCCCTACAGAACCTTTTAGCTTGCCCTGATAATTTTACGCCTATCTATGACTTTATCAACTCCTCGCTTGGAGATATTTGAAGAGACAAAACAAAAATACAAGACAATTCATCAAGGACTAGACTAGTTTTTACTTTAACAAGTAATCAACATGGACATATAATTACTGAACTATTTAAAGAAAATAATTATTCAAGATTTGGCACTTGTGCCTTTATATTTAAATTGTATACCTGCAAGTAAATTTGATCAAGAAAATACCCATGACATTGACAACATCAGAATTGGCAGTATGGATTGATTCCTTCGCCTGTCCTACTGGACGAATTAAACTACTACTACTGTAATGTGTGTGTTTGAAGTTATTTCGGGAATTTATGTATTATCTTTAAATTAATTTGATCAATGATTTCTATAAAAAAGAAGCAATCGTACTATTCGTATATCACTTTAAATTCTCAAATGCTTACACAAAATAAAACAAATGTAAAACCGACATACGTTAATAGTGAATCTATAGAAGTTATGGGAAATTAACGATTTTTTTGTTGTGCTTGAAACGCATATTTCAGGGTGGACTTCTTTATTCTTTAGATTGTTTGTAAAAATTGTTCGATTTAAGTTTGTCCGAGTATATTAGTTAAAAAATGGATGTAGCAGACAGTTATGCTACACAAAGCCAAGTCAAAGACGAGGTTGGAGTACGTTGCCAGAAGCTTTTTCAAGACTTTTTAGATGAGTAAGTATTTACGTGTCGCCAATTACTCCATTCATTCAACTTTTTTACTATATTATTTTATAGGTTAGTTTATAACAATTTTGTATTTACTCTTAGGTTCAAAGAAGACAATGAACTTAAATACGAGAAACACGCTAAAGAGCTTCTCAAACCTGAGTTAAGTACACTAGAAGTCAGTTTCGATGATGTAGAGAAGTACAATCAGAACTTAGCCACCACAATTATTGAGGAATATTACCGAATATACCCATTTCTCAACCAAGCCATCTTGAATTATGTGCTAAGTCTTGCGGATAGTGGTACGAAGAAGGATCTGCAGGATAAAGAGTTTTACATATCATTTGTTGATGTGCCAACAAGGCATAAAGTAAGGGAGTTGACAACGGCCAAGATTGGCACATTGATTAGAATCTCAGGCCAAATAGTCAGGACACACCCGGTACACCCCGAGCTGGTTTTGGGTACGTTTGTCTGTTTAGATTGTCAGACAGTTATTAAAAATGTGGAGCAGCAGTTTAAGGTAACTAAACAAATAATTTATTTTATCTATTATAGAATATATAACATGATGATATAACATGAAATTAGATTTACGACATGAAAAATAAGACATACTTTACTGGCTTACAAGCTCCACTGATTGTGGGATTATGTCAATATTGTTAAATGTGCAACTTTTGCTGTGGATAAACAAAGCCAAATAAACAACTGACGAATAATAATAGTAAATTAGTGGCAAGATGTGTGGACCAATTTGTAGGAGTAGTCTTAAGCATGGACCAGCAATACTTGACCGAGTTGATTTTTTGGCACCGTAACAACATACATTACATATTTGATTTAGTTAGACAAAGTAGATCTTTAATTTCGATATTTATCTGTTTATCAAGGTTTGAGTCGGTAAATTTTGTCATAATTTTTGGACCATTTACAGTCTGTCGGTTTTGTTATAATTTTTTGGCCTGAAATGAATTTCCTAAAAACAACATATCCTGATTAGTGGGTGTATGTTGCAGGCTTCAGATGCTTTGTATAATTCATGGTACCAAATAATTTATAACTTTATTTATATTACAGTTAAATTGATTATCATTGTATCAACATATCCCTAATATATCATATCCCTTGCAATCTGGTAAAATTATTGCAATAAATTATATCTATTTGGAATAGAAGCCGACTCTCAACACAAACAAAACTTACAAAATGACCACTGTTATGACATCAACATAAATAAACACTGCAATTCCTCAGTACACAATCCCTACAATATGTCGGAACCCAGTGTGTGCGAACAGACGTCGGTTTATGTTGGATGCAGACAAGTCGGTGTTTGTAGACTTCCAGAAGATCCGCATACAAGAGACGCAGGCTGAGCTGCCGCGAGGATGCATCCCTCGATCGCTTGAAGTTATATTAAGGGCAGAAGCAGTAGAATCTGTGCAGGTAAGCCTTGATTTTTTTGTATAAAAGTATATATGAGAATCACGGGCTGCTTTATTTTATGCATTTCTTGAAATACTATAATTATATCTCAAACAAAGTTCACATGAAACTTCAAATATTTTTAGATGAGATTCTGATGAGATTCTTCAGAAATGCAGCAACTATGTTCCATAGTTATTTCAACCTACTCCTATAGTTATAGAAGTATTTTAATATCTGTAACAATCAGGCAGGAGATCGCTACGACTTCACTGGCACGCTGATAGTGGTGCCCGACGTGGGATCTTTGTCCCTGCCCGGTGCGAAGGCCGAGCTCACGACTAGGACGCGCAAGGCGAACGACGGACAGATGGATGGTATCAAGGGGCTGAAGGCTTTGGGCGTCAGAGAACTCCATTATAAGTGAGTTATAAAGACTTGTAACTGGAATTTATATCCTAAGCATCGAATTATACCCGAGTCTACTATCGCAATCGACGCACAATCGCAGTACCAGATTATCCTTATGGGCAACTTCCTATGTGCCTTACCCGCGGCCGGTTTCAGTACTTTTAATTTTACGCTTTCTTTTTCGTTTTACAAAAGATTATGTTTTTATTTTTTAAAGAACAAACAATTTCAGAAATAGTGAAATATCCATGTTTGAAGGTATTTTTCGAGATCTATCAGTGTTCAATTAGAATTATTTCAAACTAGCTGTTGCCCGCGACTTCGTCCGCGTGGTATTTAACAAAGACAACCGTTGACAACAGCAGGCTCGCGCGTTCTGAGCCCGCGGGACGCATTGCAGGTTGTTGCTATTAATCTTAATCAGGCGCTGCGCTGCAACATTGGTTTTAATTTTTTTTCATGAGATCCTATTTTTTTTCTGAAATAAAAGTAGCCTAAGTTACTCCTTGTTACATCAGCTATCTGCCAGTGAAAGTCCCGTCAAAATCGGTCCAGCCATTTCAGAGATTAGCCGGAACAAACAGACAGACATACAGACGGACAGACAGACAGACAAAAATTGTAAAAAATGTTGTTTCGGTATAGGTAACGTGTATACATCCAAATGCACTTAGTAAAAAGCGGTTATTTTAATATTACAAACAGACACTCCAATTTTATTTATATGTATAGATGTATAGATTAAGGAAGATTCTGCTTGTAAATCAGAAACCCATATTTGTATAAACATAACGGTTTAATGGTTACCTAGAGACCTACCTACCTAAGGGCAGAGAACCCCAAGACTCGCATGGCCTAGGGGCCTCTATATGGCTTCTCATTTTGGAAATGTGTTAAAACGCTATTGTTTTCAGTAAGCTGATAGCTTACAAAAACATAGTTTTCAAAAGGTGATGTCTTACAAAATCATTGTTTTCAGAACGGCGTTTTTAGCGTGCAGTGTACAAGCTATATCGCGGAGATTCGGCACAGCGGACCTCGCCACCGATGATCTCACCACCGAGGACATGAGGAAACAGATGACCGACAGGGAATGGGATAAGGTATGACCTGCAGGCATATATTAGGTAACCTTCTTTTGCCCTTTAATGTCCGACACCAGGACCCCAAGTCTGCTAACACAATCGATTCATAATCGAACAGAAACCGCATAGTATCTGTCACTTTTGACGGATATTGTATGGGATATCTGTCAAAAGTGAGAGTTACTATGCGGTTGCTGTTCGATTATGAATCGATTGTGTTAGCTGACTTAGGGCCCTGGACGCAATTCTCCCCTCAATTTGAGGAGAATTTGGTCATATTCCACTGCACTGTGGTTCATGGACTTATCATGTCTCGCAAGAAATGTTCTTCCACACGTGCAGGTGATAATTTATAGTTTCGTCGGTCGGTTTGATGCTCGTGCAGGGCAAATTTCAGAAATGGTATTTTCCCTGGTCCCGGCTACTGAGGTCGCACTCAGTATATTATCAGACCCCATAATCAACCTGTGGCCTTCGGTACAGAGTGAAGAGGTACTAGCAACTGGACCAATCGGAATGTTAAATATTTGTGAATTCTTGTGCTGGTCATAATACGAGCGTTTCTTTATCTGTGACAGTTAGCGTATTTCTTATATTCATTATCGTTATTATCCGGCAGGTATACGAAATGTCCCGGGACCGTAATCTATACAACAACTTGATTACAAGCCTGTTCCCGAGCATTCATGGCAACAACGAGGTGAAGCGCGGTATATTGCTGATGCTGTTCGGTGGAGTCGCCAAAACTACCATTGAAGGTAGGATTGAGCTAACTTAATGAATTCAGTATGCCTTTTATGTTTAGCTAATTAAAAGTTGTTAACAAACGATACAAGTTTAACAAAACTAGGCGCCCATACTATTGAAGAAATAATAAATTTTGTGATCAAAAGAATAAAAATCGGTAAAAAAACTTTTAAGTTAAACGGTTTTATTTTATGTGCACTGAAAACTACAAAATAAATAAATAGTTACTTACCTATCAACCTACGTAGGTGATCTCGGTCATTAATATCTCTGATGGTAGTGGTTGTCATAACATGAACCATGTCAGCGGCCGAAAGGCAGTTCATGAAAGAACACTAACACCAGGGTTTGCTTGGTAGGTAAACTAAGCAGCCCACACTATAACAAGTAGGTATTTTGACCTTCTAGTTCAGAAATATTTTAGTACTAGGCAGAATAGCTTTTAGGCATATTAGACTAAAATAAAAACGTGGGGCCCATTAACTATTTCTGTATTACTTTCTACTATACTAAGTGTGAATTGCATCGACTTATTATAATCGTCATCATCATCATCCTAGCGGTTTATCCCGGTTGCATCCGAAACCTCATAGCTCCGGAGTCCAGGGTCCGCTGAATCGACTTACTATAATCGTAACTGGAGGTTTTGACCATCAATAACCAGCCGTTACGGCTTCACCAGCGAACGCCGAGCTCATGATCTACCAAAGTATAAGATATGCTCTGCCATAGGTATGATTTCAGAGGGGCCCCACGTTTTTATTTTAGTCTAATATGCCTAAAAGCTATTCTGCCTAGTACTAAAATATTTCTGAACTAGAAGGTCAAAATACCTACTTGTTATAGTGTGGGCTGCTTAGTTTACCTACCAAGCAAACCCTGGTGTTAGTGTTCTTTCATGAACTGCCTTTCGGCCGCTGACATGGTTCATGTTATGACAACCACTACCATCAGAGATATTAATGACCGAGATCACCTACGTAGGTTGATAGGTAAGTAACTATTTATTTATTTTGTAGTTTTCAGTGCACATAAAATAAAACCGTTTAACTTAAAAGTTTTTTTACCGATTTTTATTTTCTTATTTTTAGTATTTAGTGAAATTGTCTACCGAATATTCCTCATTCTATTTAATTCATTCAGTGCATCATTATTACATGGTTTCTTACCTGATAATTTAGTACAATCTAATTCCTCAATACATAGCCCTTCCAGAGACTTGACTCGACTTAGAGCCACGTATGCTTGTCCTTCCTCAAACAATTTTGAGCGAAAATATACTACTGCATGGTCGACGGTGCTGCCCTGCATTTTATGGACGGTGGATGCCCATGACAAAACTAAGGGCAACATCCTTCTTTCAGCCGTACCATAATTGAATTTTGCTGGAAACTGTATGGCTTTAGGGTAAATAACGTGCATGCCGTCTCTGCCAAAGTCAATTTGAACTGATGGTATATCTGTTTCGTACATTTGGGTTCGACGGAACTGAGGCCAAACAATTTCTGTAATGTGGCCTATAGCGCCATTTACCAATCCTTTTGTAACGTCAATGTTGGACCGCAACATTACTTTTGCACCTACAAATATTTCAAGTACTGATGGTAAGCCTCCAGTCTTATTTATATCTGTTGGTATTATATTTGCTAAATTTAGATTATCTGTATTTCGTGTGGCGTCAATTATTTGATCCTGTGCTTTTATGGTATAAATTCGAGATCCCTTGCTTCGGAACAGATTTAAAACCGCAGCGTTGTGATTGTTTACTTGCTGATTAGTGGGGTATACCCTTAACGCTTTGTCTGTTGCAAACTCATCACTTGGGTTTTGAATAACTCTTTGCATCAAAATACTAAAATGGTTAGCGGTTAGCTCACCTATTCTCAAAGCATTTAATATGTCAATAAAAGTATGGTCCCCTTGCTGACGTATATTCTCCGTCAGCTCACAGAGCGTGAACAAACGCCATAGATGCGTGGCTGGTTGGAGATGGTCGGGTTGTTTGAAAACAGGAGCTCCGGAGCGTTCGATTGGAGGCAGTTATAACAGATCTCCAAAAAGTAAAACGTTTATGCCTCCAAAGAACATCGTCGATAATGAGAAACTCTGTCTGCCTCCACTGCTGTCTCATTATTCGCAAATAGTTTCCGGACAAGGGTGACATACCAGTTATTCGTCCATCCTTCTGTACTGGCAACTTTAAGGTACTATGTATAGTAGCTCCATTTATCAACTGTTGTATTCTCCCATCAGTTCTCTCTCATTACGGTAGGGCGTATACTGGAGCAACAAACTGTAATAATAACATTCGGGATCAGAGGTTGCAACAAAGTTAGGAACCCGTATTACAGCTGGCCTGTTTCTGATGGTCATTTTTGTGTTGTTTGTTAGTGTAATAAGTCGCTTTCTTAATGTTTGCTCACGCGCTAACGCATCTGTATCGATGCTTTCTTCGTTGATTGCTGGTGATTTTGCGTAGTGCGGCTCAAACAACATCGCAAACTCTATTAGACATATGTTGTTGAAATTATAGTCGGGATGCTCAGTTGGTCGCTTTTCATATCGTTCTTAACATATTCGCACAATAACCAGCTGCTTGACCGCCTTCAGTAAACTTCAACACTTTATAACGTTGCTCCTGTTTGCGGGTATTGAGGAAGACTGTTTTTCTCGAGCTGTCACGCATATTTAAATGACAAAGTCTGAAAACGCATTCGCAAGATGAAACCTGTCGTTCTTTCAGTATGCGCATGCATATTTTAAAAAGCTTACGTGAAACATCGGATTCTTCTCTCCTAATTTGCTAGATAGCTCTAGTGACTTCACCATCCAGATTCGTAGGCTCCGATTTTGACACGTATTTTGCGATGTAATACGCAATGGACTCATTAGTGCCACAGGGTTGGATGTCCATATTGGCTTTCCACATTTTCAGCAAAGCAGGACTATAATTATTTACCCAACATATCTTCGCTTTTTCATTTGAGAACGCAAATGCGACCACCATTATATATAAATTCGTTCGATGAGGGATCAATAATATGAGTTTCTGTACATTCCGAGCGAGGAAAGTTGAACCGACATAGTGTATTTGTATTGTTATTTTTCGTACAGGTATTAGTGTGACGATGTATTTGACATTGTTTAACCAATTCGTATAGTTCTAAATTTTCAGGTGGTGTGGCTGTGCTACATACTGAATCAATACGAGCAATTCCTTCAGGTGACTCCACAGATGGGTGGTCTTCTACCCAAATAACCATATGAAGATGAGACGCCATTTTGTAACAGCGTCCATCTTGAGTTTGAAATGTTGACATAATGACAGTATTCTGCTAGTGTAGTCCTATTATTTGATACCCATATTGTGGTGGTTGTGGAAAAATATGTACCTAGTCCGCCATATTGGAACGGCGTCCATCTTGAATTTTATTTTTTTACATAATCATCGTGTTTTACTAGTGTAGCCCTTTCATTTGATACCCATATTGAGGGGGTTAAGGAAAAATATGTAATCCGCCATTTTGTATCGGCGGCCATCTTAGATTTATAATGTTATTGATTTTATTATATTGTATTGTCATCTAACTTAAATGTGTGTACCAAATTTCAGATCAATCTGACAACGGGAAGGTGCTTAAATTTCAATTTCTAATTTTGACCCAAATAAATAAATTCCGTACGGGTCGAGCTAAATAAAACCGTTTAAAAATATCTACTTTTATAAAAAATCGCCCCAAGGCATCCATGACGAGAAGCCAATAATCGATCCCTAACTCGTATTTTAGGAAAAATATTTTAATTATGATCATTATGTACATTGTTTAACTATGGTAAATCAACATTTGAAGCTAATATTAATACTAGCGGTAATACATTAGTCATTGCACATGAAACGGTTTACTTACATCGTATAAAGTACGTTGTATAATCCCCCCCCCCCCTCTCTCAGGTACCACCCTCCGCGGTGACGTGAACGTGTGCATAGTGGGCGACCCCAGCACGGCCAAGTCGCAGCTGCTGCAGCAGGTCACCGACATGACGCCGCGCGCCGTCTACACCAGCGGCAAGGCGTCCTCCGCCGCCGGTCTCACAGCCGCCGTCGTAAAGGTACACAACCTACTGAACCCACCTTCTGCGGTTGCTAACTACTCAACTCACTCTCTGCAGTGACTAAATACTGAACCCATTTTCCATTGCAATGAACCTGCCTTCCGCGATGACTAACTACTGCACCCGACCTACGCGGCGACTAACTACTGAACCCACTGTCTGCGGCGAACAACTACTGAACCCACTGTCCGCGGCAACCAACTACTGAACCCACTTTCCGCGGCGACCAACTACTGAACCCACTCTCCGCGGCGAGCAACTACTAAACCCACTCTCCAAATAAAAGGCTGCAATACATAACTACTAGTTGAAAATAATTTGTTCAAAAACTTAAGGGACCCAGGTGGTGTTATGGTTTCAGTATTTAGTATTGACCAATATTTGAGCAATAAGGGTCACCCTAAATAAACCAAGGTGAGCCCAGGGAAGTCGCTTAAACTCTGATCCTTTATAGATAAAGCCAGTTTCGTCCGACATTAGCCATTGTGATTTGTAGTGATCCCTATAAACCAACCAAAGTCGTTCAATAGGATGAAGAGTCATTCGACTTCGTGATAGAAGCGGGCGCGCTGATGTTGGCTGACAACGGCGTGTGTTGTATCGACGAGTTTGACAAGATGGACCCCACGGACCAGGTCGCCATCCACGAGGCCATGGAGCAACAGACCATATCGCTGGCGAAGGTGGGTGATGACGCAGGGCTAAAACTTCACTTGCCCATCAAACGACCGGCTTGATAACGTAACTTTCCCTTATGAATGGGTTTCCCAATGGTTTCCTGGGTTTTGAATAGAAAAAAAAACAAAATTGTTCTTTAATTTCTGTTGGCAATCTGCTGCAAAATGGTGGCATTTTTGCCAGTATCAAGTAAAATATTTCTTGAAATAAATTGAACTTAATAAAATTTTACGGATTTAATCGCGTTTATACGTGTACGTGTTTATACGAAGAACAAAATAAACGATAACATCCGTAAAATTAGTTTGAGTTCAATGTGAAGTATTCGCGTAAATATAACAAATCAAAATAATGTTTCGTTATTTAAATAATATAAGTGCCCCTGATGATATTAATGGTGTTGCCGAACCCTGAAAATCCTTGGGAAACCCCTTCTTCATACAGAAATGTTACGTTATTAAGTCAGTCGTTCGATAAGTAAGTAAAACTTTAGGGAATCCCGATGAAAGGTGTACCCTTTGAACGACTGCAGCTCATTGAACGCCTTGTCCGGGCCCCGTTTACTTGTGATATAGTATTAATAATAATTCCAGCTCTTTTTTAATGTCCCACTGTTGGGCACGAGCCTCCCTCCAATGCGAGGGGGATTAGGCCATAGCCCACCACGCTGGTCCAATGCGGGCTGGCGGACTTCACACATCTTTCGAGGAGTTCTCTCAGACATGCAGGTTTCCTCACCTTATTTTTCCTTCACCATTGGTGATATAATATTATGAAATGTTAATTGTTCCTCGCAGGCCGGGGTCCGCGCCACCCTGAATGCCCGCACGTCCATCCTGGCGGCCGCCAACCCGATCGGCGGCCGCTACGACCGCGCCAAGTCGCTGCAGCAGAACGTGGCTCTGAGTGCACCCATCATGTCCCGCTTCGACCTGTTCTTCATCCTCATCGACGAGAGCAGCGAGATGGTGGACTACGCGATCGCCAGGAAGATTGTGGACTTGCATTGCAACAAAGCGGAGGCGTACGATTGTGTTTACTCCAGAGAAGATCTGCTGCGGTACATCGCCTTCGCTCGCTCGTTTAAGCCTATCATTACAGAGGTAAGTTATATGAATGTTTATTTAATTATATTCTGATTGTTTATACCCAAAGCAGTAGAATAATGTTTATGTAACTTGACGATTCATAAGTACTGTACAATAATGGTTTACATGAATAAAAAATATTCTGATTCTGATTCCCAACTGCCTCAGAATGAGGATAATGTTTGTACATACTTTTTAATTGGTTATTTTCTTAAACTGAAACGCATTTTGATTTATACTCGTTACTCCCAAATTTTCACACTCACACAGATATTTACTTAATTTTTCTTTTTTACACAAACTGACTGACTTGACTGAAGCATGAAATTTTGCACAGGAGTTCCTTATATAACGTAGGTGAGCACTAGGGAGATATATTTGGAAAAACAAAAGCGGTCAAAAATTTGTATGAATAAAAATATTTTTGAAGTTAAGATTGGGATATTGCTAGTGGGCTATAATTGTTAATATGTGGTATAGGAGGCGGGCAGGCTGCTGGTGGAGTACTACACGACGCTGCGACAGCGCGACGGCTGCGCGGGCGGCGGCTGGCGCATCACGGTGCGGCAGCTGGAGTCCATGGTGCGCCTCGCCGAGGCCATGGCCAAGATGCACTGCAGCGGCGAGGTCACCGCGCACCACGTGCACGAGGCCTACAGGTACCCACCTCACCCGGCTATTTCCAACCAACAAACCAGTCTAACAGGGCCCCAAGTCTGCGAACACAATCGATTCAGAATCGAACAGCAACCGCATAGTAACTGTCACTTTTGACAGATATCCCATACAATATCTGTCAAAAGTGACAGTTACTATGCCGTTACTGTTCGATTATGAATCGATTGTGTTAGCAGACTTGGGGCTCAGGACTGACGCAATTGTGCAAGATCTTATATTATTTATATTTGTAGCTATGTTTAACAAATAATAAAATTCTAATGATGTTATACTAATAAAGAAGCTTGACGCTTTGGACATATAAAAAATTAGGGATACGTTTTTAAGTATGAATTGGATAACACTAAAATGCAAAACCAGTTGTAACAGACTTTACGAGATTATTCCTTTGAGGGTTCGTTTATTTTATTCATGTTTATTGTTATCTCAGGTTGCTAAACAAGTCTATAATACGCGTGGAGCAGCCGGACATTCATTTGGACGAAGATGAACCGCAATTTGAGCCCAACATGGATGTGGACCAAGAAATGCCTAATGCCAGCACAGGTAACGGAATAAAGCTATAAAAATTATTCCAGTAAAAGTAATCTATACTTCTATACTAATATTTTAAATGTGAAAGTTTGGATGGATGGATGTTTGTTACTCTTTCACGCCCGAACGGCTGAACGGATCTGGATGAAATTTGGCACAGAGATAGATTATAGTCTGGAATAGCACATAGGCTACTTTTTATCCCGGTAAAATGTATGGTTCCCGTGGGATAGATGTTTTAATTTTTCATACTTTTTATCGCGGGTAACACCGCGGGGCGCAGCTAGTTTTTCTATAAATGCAGGAGTAAGTAGACAAGATATTTATTTTATTCTATAGGTGTTACTAGTCTAGCTCCCAAATTCAAAGCCTTTGTCAATTTTCAAAGCACTTTTATACTGTCTCATCGTCACTTACCATCAGGTGAGATCAAGATCAAATACTTGCCTATAATGTAATAAAAATATATATATATAGTAGAGACCAAAAATATGAGCGTCATTTGGGCGATATACATTACTTATATTCACAGATACACCTGCAAATGGCGACACGGCGTCAAAGAAGAAGCTGACGCTATCGTTCGAGGAGTACAAAGCGCTCAGCGACATGCTGGTCGTGTTCATGAGGAAGGAGGAGGCCGAAGCGGAAACCAGAGGTAAAGAAAGAGTATCTAGTAGACTGACCACGCTGCCTCTCACTCTTAAGTATGATTTGCCTCACTATTTATCCTCACACCGAATGTACCCGAGACTGCGCGGTCAGTTTGGTTCCGGCTATCAAATTTATAAAAGTAGTCGTCGACATATTGATTTCTTGTATTTACGCAAATACTACACTTTTTTTTCATGAAAAACTAATGTCACGGATATTATCGCGTTTATTGTCAGTCCTCCCGTGACCATGGTTGCTGTAAAGCAGCCGAAACGGCGGGTACTTAAAAAAAAACAATTAACGCGATAAAATCCGTAAGACTCGTTTTATTTCAAAGTTTTCGTCAAATTATAATTTTCCAGAAAAAATGTTTTTTTCTTCAACAAATTTGTGTGTTATACGTATATCGAGATTTACTCAACAACCAAGAGTGTCAACTTCAGACAAATCAGGGTAGGACTGGAAGTCGACATTAATACAATTAGAAAAGGGGAAGTCTTGGAGGAATTTAGGCTATTGGGATAAGGTTGCAGGATTATTTCTTCAATAGGACTTTTTTTTCATAAATTTCTATCCACCATTACCAGTGTTGGTAAGTTTAAGACCATACAATATGTGTTTCGTCTGACGCTGACGACAAATTATAAATGAATTATTTCCACGTCAGGTGAGGAAAGTTCAGGCATGCACAAGAGCGCCGTGGTGAGCTGGTACCTGGAGCAGCTGGTGTCGCAGGGACACATTGAAAATGAAGACGAACTCCTGGAGAAGAAGACGCTCGTCGAGAAGGTCATCGATAGGCTTATGTACCATGTAAGTAACGAATTTCATGATTTGAAACAATAGAGGTGTTCCACTTTCTGTTTATTTAAAAGGTTTTTTCGAAGTGAAACTTCTATATAGACGGTTTTTTACGGGTAGATTGTTAATGTACATGTCCAATTTGAAAACCTGCCCGTGGAAGTTAGCATTTTGTTGCGATTTGTTTTGCCACTTGTGCGTTGATGTTTCACTTCTACTATGTGTCTCAGCACACATTTCGATTTTTTTTACTCTACCGATTTTCGTTTTTTGTTTAGCCATCATGCTTATGTATTTTGCCAGTGTTAAGTTTAAACTGCTGATCATTAGAACTGACTGCATCTGCAAAATTTGTCGTTTAAATATAATCCAGACTGGAATTCAAAATACTTTGGATTTTTTTATTGTAGCATTATATCAAGCAGACTAACAGTAATATCTCATGTTTTAGATGTGTAACATTTATCTTTTATTTAACAATATTGCATTACATTTTAGTTAATGTGAATATTTATTATTTCCAGGACCAAGTAATAATCCCGCTGTCTACCACCGGCCTCAAATCAACGCAGAAGTCTTCGGAGCAAGAGGTCGAAGACGACCCTTTGCTGGTGGTGCACCCCAACTACGTCGTCGATACATAGCTGTGTTTAAGTTCAACTTTTTGTAATAAATGTTTTTCAAATCGATCGCAACATGACTTTTCGTTAGCGTTAGGAAATGCACCCAGCATTTAAAAGAATTTGTTTCATATTCAACCATAATTATTTATTGCTAAACGGTGAAAAAAAACATCGTGGGGAAATCTGCATGTTCGCCCTCGAAAGACGTGTGTAGTCCCGTCAACCCACATTGTGCCAGCGTGGCGGACTATGCCACTATCCCCTCCGCATTGAGGGGAGGCCCGCGCTCAACAGTTAACAGTCCACCTAGTGGGGCGCCGTCCTACACTACGTCTTCCGGTTCGTGATCGCCATTCTAGAACCTTACTGCCCCAATGGCCATCGGTTCTGCGAGCTAAGTGCCGCCCACTGTCACTTCAACTTTGAAATTCTTTGAGCTATGTCGGTTATTTTAGTTTGTCTACGGATCTCCTCATTTCCGATTGTATCGCGTAGTGAAACCCCGAACATAGCTCTCTCCATTGCGCGACCTTGAGCTTTCTTATGAGGCCCATAGTAGCAGATTAAAACAAACCTTATAACAAAAACACAAATTTATTACAGATTTTTATATTCAACAACGTTCAAACACTTTATACAGATCGTTTAAACTCGCAATCTGCAATATAGCACCGTTGTGTACGAAATCAGTCGGCGGTATAAAGTTCTTTCTAATAGCTGGGAATATAACATGCTCCTGCGTCCAATGTTCTGCTTTCCGACTCTCCTGCGTCTGGTCTGGGTTCGGCTGTGAGTAAAATATAGCGGTCTGTCGGCTGAAGGTGTCGAAGCAATCTTTTTCGGATTCCCAATTCACTTCTGTGACTAAACGGACTAGGTATGTGGGCAAGGCACCCATAAATGGCGTGTGACCGTCTGAAAAAACAATAGGCTACTTGTAATTACATATTTATCTACACTAATGTTATAAAAAGGTAGAGTTTGTGAGTTTGGATGTAGGAGGCAATCTCCGGATATACTGATCCGATTCTAAAAGTACTTTCATTAATAGGAAGCTACATTATTACCGAGTGATATATGCAATTTTTCATTGAGGTACCGCGGGCAAAAACTAGTGAGTTATAATTTACTAAAAGTGAAATAATTTTCAATATAACTTATTCCGGTCAGAAAATAACTAAAGCATACATTGCTAGTGAAGTGCAAATAAATATTCATTTCTGTGGGCCGCTGCTGAGAATTTCTTAACGAAACATACCAAAAGCGCAGATCCAAGGTAGATTGGGAGTTGAACAAATTTGTACTGTAGTCTATAATTACATAAAATACTAGACTTACCTAATAATAATGGTAATGCCAATAATTCTCCGTTGCTATTAACTTCTAGAGAAAAATATTCATAGAGCATTGCTTTTTTGTTGACCAGCAGTTCGGTCATCTGTTGCGCCATCTCACGCATGTCTCCTAAAACAAAACGAGAGCAAACATCTTCAAAGATTTGGCATGACTACACCACCATAATTATTTAAATTATCGCGAGTATTGACGCCCCCTTCCTTTGGAACGTGATCGCGATTGAAGATGTGAACGGTGCCAATGAGGCTTCGATCAACCAAAAGATATCCACTGCTGGACATAGAACTCCTCCAATGACTTTCACATAACATGGTCCTCTGTCACTGGCACGTGTATGATACCTTGCTGGGGGCGGTTCCTCACTATGCGTTCTAGCTTGGGGTTTATTCTCACCTAACTCAGAGTTCCACTCAGATTCTTGTGAGTTGAGACCTAAAACGAATAGTTCTTCCAAAGGCAATGGATTGGAGAGCTTTATAAGTCCAAAATTCTGGAAATCGTAGAGCATCGTTTCGTAAAATAATTCCTCCCTGAAAATTAATATTCCGTTTAAACAGAATTTTAGTTCTAAATCGCAATACATGACTTTGTTTTTAATCATTGATGATAAGTAAAGGAAAACGTTATTTCTGTTTCATTTTACAAAATATGGTAAATTCATGAACCAACTCTTCCCAATAGTCGCTTTTACGAAATTGTAATTGTCTGGGTCCGACCAAATGCTCTGAATTTGTTTGATATTGAGCGTAATATATACGCATATATATGTTATGTTTTAGAATTCATAGCCAAACTAAAAATATTTCGATTTGAAATGACTAGTACTGCAGAACGGCAATTTCATAGGTAAAGATCTATTATACTAAATTCAAGGATAGTCAAACATCCCTATTGCTATGCACATCTTAAAAAAAAGTCGGATAAAATTGTGCCACTTACGTAAATCTCGTAGTATCGCACAAATACAACTTAGTGGAATGTTGTATCAGGGACTTGTGACAATCGATGCACGCGATAAATATCAAATTCGCCAGTATCTCCCTCAAGTTTATATTACACTTATTCTCTACGTCCAATCTTAGTTGTTTCACGCTGGTTAACTTAGTTTCAATCCTCTCGTGTCTAAAAGTCCTAGTTTTGAAGGATTCCTTCGGATCTATGTATGTAACGTTCGCTTGATCCATTCCTGTATGATTTTTCCACTTTTCAGGCATCTTATTTATAATATTAGGTTCACGTACAAGGGAATTCTCAAGAACATCATCGTTTGGCACTTCATCAACAACCATTTCAGGTAATTTAGAACATGTTTCTTCAACATTTTTTTGTTTATTATCATTTTCTTTGTTTACGTCTTCTGTGTTACGGTTTGTTTGTATATCAGTTTCAATTTGTTTGGGTATTGCGTGAAAGAATTTGTCAATTTTCTGTGTATCCGAATCGACTCGGACCATATTGCTGGGGTTGACTTTATTCGCATCGGTGATTTTTTTCACTACATCTTCTACCATAACGGCGCCCGGTAAACGAGCCTAAAAGCCATCGAAAAAAATATCAATATGCTTTTTGGACATCTGTAAATATAATTTTTTTAAAGAATTCTTATCGTCTGTTTGTTATAGCATCACGCAACTGCAAGACCAATTTCAACGTGGTTTTCACTACTGAATAGCCTATCAAAAGATATTATTATTAGAACATTGGGGATCAAGGAGCTATGTTAAGTCGATTGCTGCGCAGGCGTTGATTCGGGCAAACGGATATGTGTATATGTCCTAACTACAGAACCAAATGGGCATGTGCCGAGCTGTACCTGAGTGTACATAACTCTGGTAGAGTTGCAGCTCAGCAGCTTGCTCTCGATGCACGATTTTATCTTCTCAATGATCTGCTCTTCGTACAGGAACTGCACTTCGTGTTTCGTGGGATGTACGTTCACATCGACATTTCTGGGGTCTAAAATTAAAAAAAAATATTTAGACCTCGTCCTTTCTTAAGTCGGTTAAAAATGGGGAATTATCGACATGAAATCTATTCCACTACCGCATTAAAGATGATCGCTTATGCCTTTTTCTCTTTTCAACTCCCAATATAAAAATATACAAAACTGTCTTCAATGAAACATAGCCCATAGCACTGTGGGATAAGGTAGCTATTAGTGAAAAATCTAAATCGGATCAACAGATCCGGAGATTACTCCCTACACTCAAACCAACAAACATTTACGTCTTTACAATATTAACACCAATAGATAAATACTTACCCAATTCTATACTGAGGTAAACAAATGCATGGGAGTTCTTTGGTAGATATAATGAGTATACTGAGTCTATAGCCTTTCTTATTGCTGAAACAATATGAAATATACATTTAAGTGTGGACATCTATAATATTTTTATTGTAGGCACTTGACGTTGGCAAAATACCTACCCAAAGGTGGGTGAGGCCATTTTCTAAAATAAAAAAAAAACAAGAATTATTCAGAAAAGGTAAACAAACCTTTGAACCTGCGCTTCTTTAGTGCATTTGTAATGATTATGTAAAGTCAGAATTTGGATATACCAACATCAAAAAAATATTTTTGCTCTCATAAAAAGATTGTACAATTGTAATTTTTTGTGAGAAATTTCTTAAGCATTAAAAACCTTGTCAACAACCCTATTAAATAAGGAGTTTATTCTTAGTCCATGTGCATACACAAAGAATCCAAGAGTCTATGGTTACATAAATATATTCTTGTAGCAAAAGGACATACTGGTGAATAATCTCATGCACAATCTGCTTCGATGCCTGTTATCTGTTCTGTGTTCAGTTCAAATCCAATACATACACAGTGAGTCCACGAGTCTATGGTTGATGAAGAGCAGCAAGGTGCCCTTCTTGTGAGAGTAGTTAACGTTGGTGATGTACCCGTGCACCGACAGCTTGAGCGTTGGATCCCGCACCTCAATCTCCATCAGTTCACGGGCTATCAGGTTACTGTGGATCTGAAAGAGCAAAATCATTAGGTACAGACCGTTCACGATAAGAAGTCCCCTGCCTTGGGTACTTGGAAAACTACGACAGGGGACAACTTACGGTGAACGGTCTGTAGCTGTAACGAATCTACCACAGAATATAATAATTGTAAGGAAAATTATTATGACCTAATGGCCTAGAGTGTCCATAGTTTTCATAGAATAATGTTAATATGTGACATTCAAATTAAAATTTGAACAACAATGAAATAAAGTTCAATTTTCAATGGCGGTAGCGTTAGTTTGGTTTTAAAAAAATACTTACTATCCTAACGTTCTCAACCACAGAAGACTTCATAGGTGTTTTCAAATCTGTGTTCTCTCCAAACTTTTTCAGTGTGAATCCAACATGGCTGTTATGTATTGCATAACCACCAACCACGTCCATAATGTGGGCATACTCTTCAGAAGGGCTCCTTAGGGCTTTCTTGCGGGCTACCACATTGTAGAATAAGTCCTCGACTGTTATCTGGGTACCATTGTTGCCTGCGCAAGCCTTTATTGGCCCTTTGAGTTTTCCGTTTTCATAGGATGCCCTAACAATTTTCATTTTTTAATATATTCGATGCCCAGCCAAGTCTGTTTTAACACACTTGACTGTGCTACATTGCATATATTTTATTTTTTAAACTGTTAAAACACAATTAAATAAATATTCTACATA
Organism: Pheosia gnoma; assembly: GCA_905404115.1. NCBI lineage: Eukaryota > Metazoa > Arthropoda > Insecta > Lepidoptera > Notodontidae > Pheosia > Pheosia gnoma. The sequence continues at coordinate 3,408,832 of FR989916.1, forward strand.
TTTGTTCTTAAAAAAATATGCCATCATATGCAACTGTTTCAAATTTGAGTCACAACAGTCTAATCCGTAGATATGAAAATGTGTTTAGGTGGCAAGTGTAAGCTGGCCTCTATGGGGATAATAAACAGCAATAAAGCATTCTATAATTGTATAAGATTCCCTATATACCATCACAATAAAGGATTATCAACAGGATATGAAACAACATACTTATATGCGCATTTATCAGCAGCGGTCTTGGTGAGTACAGTGAGGTGGGCAATATGGCTGATGCTGGCCAGGGCTTCACCGCGGAAACCATATGTCTCAATCTCCCGCAGATCCTCGTATTTACGCAGCTTCGACGTTGTGAACCTTTCGCATACAATTTCCAAGTCCTCGTTTCTGATACCAGTGCCATTATCTTGAATCTGATACAGAAAAAATTGCACTGTAGTCGTATTTTTTTAGGCAATAACATAATTGCAAAATAAGAGCGGCATTTTGAAATACACAATTAACTACCCACAATACTGCGTACTTTACATTCAGCATTCTGAGCTCCAGTCTACATTCTTTGTATTGTATGAGATTCATGGAACCCATGCAATCTGACAGAACACTTGCATGTGTTATAAGTTTTTTTATTTTTTATTACAATATAGGCAAGTATTTGATCTCGATCTCACCTGATGCTACGATGTAATTATTATTCTGGTATTATGAGTAAGTGTGGGATGACCTTCATATGGAGGACATTGTGACATCATAAGTGCCATAGGAATCCGGTGAACTATGTCGTGTGGAAACCTATGAGAGGGGAATTTGCCTAGACATGGACATCTTATAGCTGATTGGATATATTTCAGCTGATGAATGGATTTATTTATAGATTATTGCAAACACACCTAAGATGTGGATATATAATAAAAAAAATACAACCGAATTGAGAACCTCCTCCTTTTTTTGAAGTTGGTTAATAAGGGTGACATTCAGAGCACATACCTGTAAATATTTAAGTCCACCAGCTTTCACAGTTATCACAATATTAGACGATTTTGCATCTAGACTGAAAAATTAAGTACAACTTAGTAATGAAACACATTTCTCAAGTTATTTTCAAAGACGTGAATATTTTTTATGTACCTGTTTTCTATTAACTCTTTCAGGGCATTTGAAGGTCGTTGGACGATTTCTCCAGCAGCTATCCGATTCACCACTTCTTCACTTAACTTCTTTATAATGCCTGGCTCACCCATAATTCTAAATAAAAAAAAAATATTTCCTCATTGAGCTATATAAAATTTGCCCCATACCTATGATCTAGGCTGAGAATTAACAAATAAGCAAAGAGTTAATTTACATTGCAGATGTTTTTTTTATTATTAAAAATCAAATTGAGATAGACTTTTATTATAATTTCAAGCTAAAATCAATTAAAAATATAATCCATGGTATAAGTTTTCATTAGGAAGCTACTTACATTCTGTATTACTATCACATAACAAAATTACTCAAGTAATTACTATATCCATTGATTATTTCATCATTGCCTATATCGAACTGTGATCCTATCCAACTATTATCCAAGCTATTATCATAGTTTTCCAAAGTTTGCTTTACAGACGACCTAGAGACAGTCTGCCGGTTTGCGGTGTTTTGTTTATAGTCTTTACTGTTTTGGTTTGGTTTGGCTTTACAATGGCTTGTGTATTTTGCCAGTATCTGGTTTCTAAGAGGAAATGTAGAGTACTGCGAACGTGGAATGTAAGGATCCCAAATATGCTTCACTGCAAGCAATCAATTGCTTTGATTTTGTATTATATAATACCAGCCAAGTGTCTTTTCAAACTCAATTTTAAAAAAGTGAAGTGAATCAATAGTACTTTTAATTTTATGGTCATGACAGTTGCAGGGTTACCAGTTTTGTCAAAAAAAAGTAGTGAAGTGAAAATATACTTCTGAAAATATGTCTGAATTTAGAGAGGTGTCACGAGAAAATATTCTGTCATGGCCAATTATACCAGGACTGTTGGACGGAAATGCAAAATAAGAGTATTACTGTAATAGCGCATAACAGCTTATAGTAATTTCAAAAAAATCATATATAGTAGCAGCGGTTGTTTCCATTGACATCCTTCAACGGCTGCCACTGGTTATCTACCAAGGATTAAATGAAATTTAAAAAACTTAATCATGCGTAATGAAAAGGTTCATCAGTTTTCAAATTGATTAATTTAACGGTCATTTAACGACGGCGTAGTTTTAACCACCAAAAAATGGTTAAGCCTTGAATCAGTTTCCCCGTCTCCCTAGAAAGGGGACGCGAGAAGAACCCACTAAGCATTGTCAACGCAACAGGAAATCCTTGGGAATCTCCATCATAAGAGAAAGTTACGTTCTTAGGCCAGTCGTGCGATGGGTAAGTAAAATTTTAAGGAATTCATAAACGGCGGCGTACCGCTTGCACAACCGCAGCCAAAAGAACTGGATGTGCGATAAAAACAATAATTTTTCAGTAAATCTAGGATATTTTTTAATCCACGATATGGCAGCACCGTTCTGTGGTCAATCCACCCCACTGACGTCCATGATACAAGTACGCTAGACTAATGATACCCTTTAAAATGACAGCTATCTATTGTGCCTATTTGAAGCGCCCCCAACGTGGGGGAAAGGAACTAAATCTGACGTAAAATGCAAATGGCCGTTGTTTTGTTTACATTGTCTCCGTGTTTATAAGTGATTTTGAAGGTTTAAGGCGATTAAACTTGTTTGTTGTGTCGTATTAATATAGTTAATACATAAATAAGTGGTGTTAGTTAATAAGTAAACCATGAAAGAGTGCATGTTATGCAAAACTCTTTACCAGAAGGGAAGTGGGGCTACATTCCACAAGTAAGTGAATTTACGGCTAATATTCAACAAATTAAAACTTCTATTGATATTATAGGCACTTAAAAATATGTTACTAATCTTATTTATACGTGATTACATCACATTTGTCTTTGTATTATCGGTTTTTTATAAACAATAAAATTCAATAGTGCTGTAAAAGTTCCTTGTCGATAAAATTTATCGATATTTTTTCTATCAATATCTTAATTAGATAGAACGTTCAAGAACGTAAAAATCGCCGAAGACAGATTTTTATTATCAAATACATATTAGTTTAAAACAATGTTTACTAATTCACAGGTTTCCGACTGACAATAGAAGACTAGAATTATGGCTCAAAAACATTGAAAAGCCTAGTTGGCGTCCGAAAAAATATGATTACATCTGTTCAAAACACTTCTCTGATGACTGTTTTATTAAACATAACTCATGTACTACTTTGATGATTTTTATTTTCTATTAATACCTTACCTACTCCATTGCTTCCCAAACAACATTACATTACCTCATTTCTAATTAAAAAACGATCCTTATTTAAGTAGGATCTAGCTAGTCACACACCACCCTTTAGTCCGCTTTCGGCTTATCCTAAGGTTACCTACCCTACCCATGAGCGATTCGGCTAATCATTATCATTATTTGCTTCATCTTAGTATTAACCACTCGACTATTTTGGACATTAGCCATTGTTAAAGGAATGGATCATAATTATTTTCATTTTACTGCATGGGTAGGTTTAAGCATAAACATTTTTATCGATGTATCATATCACTGTCCCATCTCTATTATTAGTTCCATTCCCCCTCACTGCCGCTATCAGCGCCAAAATGGCGAAAATCAAATAGGCACACGATAACCGGGCTTATGATTAGTCCAGCGATGTATACCATAGAGGTCAGTGATCCACCCACATACCATTATATACATTCCAGTTTATATGTATTATCTATGCCACATACGAACTAGAGATGATAGGTCAATCAACTTATTATTGTTCTCTTATTGGTCTCAGGTCTGTGGGTATATAATCGTTTCGTTTGATTGGTCTTACCTATGATCTTACCCACATCTACCTACCTGTAAGTAAACATACACTAAACTAATAAATAACTTCTATTTTCTTTGCTTAAAATTTACATAGTTACTGCATAGAGCATGATGGATTTAGAGATTGAGAGTGACGAAGACGAGGAGCAGTTAAACGACCTGAAGCACCTCAAAGCAGTGTTGGACGCGGACGAGGCAAGTACAAATGAATCTTTAGCTCAATACCCGGCCTCCGTCGCCAGTACTTCAACTCGTACAGCTCTCCATACCTCGGTGGTTTCACATGCGACCACAAACGAGCCATTCAAAATTGAATCCGCGTTGGCACTGAACAGATTATATGATGAGAAATTGAAACGACTAGAGAAAGTCCTCAGTGCGCGCCTACTAGAATGCCGGAGTAAACTGAAAGATATCCAAGGTCAGACCCCCGTTGCAGATAAACAAGAATCATTCCGCTATGTCAACTGCGGCAAGCCATATTTCAGGGACAAGGCAAACTTCCCTGCTCCCGATAATGATGATACTATAATGATCAAATCCCAGATGTATGATTTCTCACAAATAATGTCTGTGCCTGGATGGACAGTGAAAGATAAAAGTCAGTTTATATCAATGATGCTTAAAATGTCCAAGGACATTAGGAAGGATGAACTGCGATCGAAAATAGCAGCATTGAAGCGACAAAATAGAACAAATAAAGTAAACAAAAATAACAAATCAGAAATAGAGGCACTTGAGAGAGAAGTAACTCGTATAAAAGATCAACCCCTCAATGAGTTAGCTCTCCCCTTGGATAAGGAATACGATTGGGACACATTAGCCAATAAGCTAAATAGGCGGCACACACCACAGGAATATCAGGCCCTCTGGAAGTTATTCTTTCATCCTTCAATCAACAAAAATAGCTGGAGTATAGAGGAGCATGGAGCTCTACAGGCCATTGCAAGGGAGTACCATCAACAGGACTGGGATGTGATAGCCAAAAAACTGAACACCGGGAGGACGGGCTACCAGTGCTTTGTCTACTACAAAACCAATATGACCAATGTTACAAATGGACAAAAATGGTCTCATGAAGAGGTGACATACCTCAAAAGGTTGATTGAATACTTCCGACAGGATAATTACATACCTTGGGGAAAAATAGCGGCAGCCATGGAAAATAGGAATAAAATTCAAATTTATAACAAATACTTAAGACTTGTTGAAATAAGGAAGGGCAGGTTCCTCCCTGAAGAGGATGCGGTGATACTGAATTGTGTGAACAGGTTTGGGGAAGATTTTAAAAAGATGACCCATTACCTACCAGGTAGATCACTGAGCCAATTGCGTATAAGATATAGAGTTATTAAAAACTTTAGAATTTCAACAGTATGGAGTGTGGATGATGACCGAAAATTGATGCAAATTATTAGCAATCAGGATTCTGAGGCAGCTTTTTCTGATGCTACTAAACATTTCCCGGGTAAAACTAGAACAAATATAAGGTCTCGATATGTCACATTGGCTAAGTGGACTAGAAGGAATCCACAATTAGACATTCAGTATGCGCCGAGACGCGGCGCGCGTCGCTTGAACCACGGACTAGCCTCTGACGATTTGAATAGGGCTATAGAAAACTTAAAAAATACCCTCCAAGCAGTAGCCGAAGTCAAAACAAGTAAGAAAAGAATTACAGAAACTTCAAGTGAAATGGACATAGAAGATGCAATTATAGCTACTTTAATAAATGAACGGCTCAAAGAAGAAGAAATAAAAAAGCACTCTCTTGGTGATACAGAGGGGAGCATAGTTATGGACAAAAATCACCCAACATCACCTTGTGCTTTAAGCTCTACCAACCTGAGTAAGTGTTTAGTTATTTTAGAGTCAAGATTAAATAGAGACAAATTTAATGAGAGTAAGTTTAGAGACGAACACCCGCGATTAGGGGTTGTGGATCAAGAAGTCTGTTTGGTCCGCATTAAATCTTATTCTAGAAAAGAAATGTTGTCAACAATAAAAGTTGATGGTACACCCGATGTGTGGGGTAACATTCTTCTGACCCGAAGAACATATGTACTGCCGCCGCACTACGCTACGATAACGGGATGTAGAGCGCTAATGGCATACGTCACTGGCTCCGTGAATAATCTTCCTAATATAAATGTGATGATAAGAAAAAATGCTATTCTGAAACAAGAGTATGATAAACTTGTCGATCGTTTTTACATTCTGTTCCTGTGGCCGATGCTGCTGTCTAACGAAGGCCCGGTTAAACCCACAAATATGACAAAATCTGAAAAATGTAAGAGGCCCCTTATACCGTCGACGTCTTCAGCGTCCTCACTGTCAACAAGTGCTAAAGTTCATAGGAAATATAAAGTTAGTGAAGTGGCACCTGATGGTATTATAGATCTACAAGACACGGAAGAGAAAGATGATATAACTGTAAAAGAAAATCTGTCTAACTTGACTGGCGACTATAAAATAAAGTAAACAATAATATTCTGCCATTTGATAGTTTGTATGGTGTCATAATAAAAGTGATAATTGTATATAACTATTGTTTTATTCAGATCTTCATTAGCATCATTACCAATGTCTATCAATCCAATCTCAATAAATATCAAAAATCATCTCATCATTATCAAGTAATTATTGGAAATTATAATTTCTGACTATTAATTATAGTTTAAAGTCTAACTAACATGACGCGCAACAGAATAGGGCATTAAATATATTTAATTAATCTTCACTGACATACATCTTCGAAAAATATTAATATTTGCAAATTAAACATTTCTATTGATGTTTAAAAAAAATATTGGTTTAGTTTTTTGATGTATTAAAAAGTATTTTGATACACTTAATTACAAGGCGATAATACATTACATTGCGACGCTTATTAAAAATGTTTACAATATTTCTAGAAGAATACTTAATGATTGATGATACTCTACATAAATAATTATCTACTAAAGCACTTGTATAATTTATAAAAAATCAAAATATTACTGTAAAAAATACAGATTAAAGTAAAAACATTATTTATCAATTTTAATATGATTAAACGATTTGCTCTAAAGTGTAAACGTAAGTAAATGCAACACAATTAAATATAAAACACGTTTACCTGACAATAATACATGTATATAAAGTTATTTACAAAAAGTTAATGACCGGCTGAGCCAAAGAAAGTCTCATGAGGCTGGTCTGGTTCCAGTCTTTGCCATTTCCATAGCATACCTAATTATTTTGCTCATAATAAAAAAAAGAGCAACCATGGAGTTCGTTGCCCGTTCTTCTCCATAGGAACGGCATTTCGAACGGGTGGTAAAGTAGTAGCATAGTATTTTGTAACTTTGACGATTCATAAGTACTGCACTTAATGGTAGAACGTGAATAAAAAATATTCTGATTCATACAAATGTACATATACATATACTTGATATCACGAGGCGTATACCGGACATTATTAAAAACTTGTTTACAATTTTAAAGCAACTAACACAGGACTTCCCAACCAGTGGAGCGTGCCCCCCAGGGGGGGGGGGGGGCATAGAGAGATCTTAGGGGGGGGGCATGAAGTGTTCGGATATTTTAATCTAATTACTTATCGAAGCGAAATCGTCTTGCAGTCGATAATGATTTGATGATAGATAGCTCTGTCAAAAACAGAACCTGATATCGACCAACCGGTTCAAAAAATGCAGTCGCAAACATCCCATTAATAAATAACAAATCGTATGAAATATATATCGTAAAAATATTTTTTTCATTTTATTGAAGCAACGAAGAAAAATATAGGGGGCATGACATTTTTTTTTATAATCCGGGGGGGCACCATGCAAAAAAGGTTGGGAAACCCTGAACTAACGCAATATCAATCGTCGTTGTACGTAATATACGCGTTCAAGTAATCCCCTTGTGGTTCGAACATGAGTTTCCTGAGCGAGGGCTGCGCGCACTCGGCGGCGCGCGCGGGCGCGAGGCCGGCGGCGGCGGCGGCGGCCTCGGCCTCCTTGCGTCGCTTCCTGTTCTTCTTGTCCCAGGGCGCGTACGGTATCTTGAGGTGCACAGTTTGTATGTGCAGCTTGACGGCGGTGCTCTGTGTGAAGCGACGGTTGCAATGCTGGCACTGGTAGCGTTTCTCGCCGGTGTGTACCTGGAATAATAATAATCTTAATATATGTGTGTGTGTCACGGTGAGAGTCCGCTAAGGACTCCGTCATATAGTACTGCGCAAAGCAAAACTCTGGTGCATGGTCAGTACTATATGACATTTGATAATGTTATAACACGTCTATAAATTCAAGGGGTGAAGGAAAACATGTCGAGGAAACCTGCATGTTTGAGAGAAATCCTCGAATGAAGTGCGAAGTCCGCCAACCCGCACTGGGCCAGGGTGGTGGACTATGGCCTAATCCCCCTCGCATTGAGGGTGAGGAAACCTGCATGTTTGAGAGAGCCCCTCGGAAGACGTGCGAAGTCCGCCAACCCGCACTGTCCCCCTCGCATTGAGAAGGCCCGTGAGGCCCGGGAGGCCCGTGCCCAGAAGTGGGGCATTAAAAGCGCTGGTATTATACATTCAAGGGTGGTGGCAAGAGGTGGGCTGTGGTGGGTTGTGCTTACCACCATGTGCCTGTCCCGGTTGCTGGGCATGCTGAAACGGCGCTCGCACACCAGGCAGCCGTACGGCTTCTCGTGGGTGTGGGTTCGCATGTGAACCATCAGGTTTGCGTATTGCTGGAATATTTAAACCATAACCTCGATTACACATTCGCATTAATGCTTGGAAAGCTGTATGTATACCTATTAAACTTTAAAAAAATATTGTTAAAGAACATTTTTGCTTCTACTTTCATCGTGCGAACTGCCAAGGAATGGAACACGCTACCGGCGTCTTTGTTCCCCGTTGACTTCAATCTAGGTGTTTTCAAGTCGAGAGTGAACAGGTACCTTCTAGGCAAGTATGCTCCATCGTAGATCTCATCGTCACTTACCATCAGGTGAGATCGAGAAATACTTGCCTATAATGTAATAAAAAAACAAAAAAAAAAACAATGCCCGCGGAACTACGGACCTCTCTACCAATGTTTGACTATCCTATTAACTTCCAAGCTTGATTTATTTACACAAAACGCGGGTTGCAAAGTTATTTCAAAAATATTTTTTTACTTCTCCGGAAAAATACCTCAAGTCACGAGCAACGACAGTTTTGACATAACAGCAATTTAAAATCATATTTAGGAATATAACTTAAAACCTAACAAAGGAGAGGTTAATACATTAACTTTTATGAAATTCCCAATTCGAAATTCACATTCCTTTTGTGATTGGATGTAAGAAATACGACAAAAATAACCAATTCAGTTTAATCATTAATCTTGAAACAAAATTTGTCATGTATGGGATTTGTCATTTTATATTCTGATTAAAAATCCGCCAAATAACCTAGTTAGTGTGACAACATAATTAGCACTAGTATTGATGTAATGACATGAGTAAAATGTGTGTGTGTATGTGTGAGCGAGAGTGAGTGTGTGTGTGTGTATGTGTGAACGAGTGAGTGTATGTGTGTGTGGGAGAGAGAGAGAGAGTGCGTGTGTGTGTGAGAGATTGTGTGTGTGTGTGGGGGGGGAAGAGATTGTGTGTGTGTGTGTGTGAGAGAGAGATTGAGTGTGTGTGTGTGTGTGTGAGAGAGAGATTGAGTGTGTGTGTGTGTGTGAGAGAGAGATTGAGTGTGTGTGTGTGTGAGAGAGAGATTGAGTGTGTGTGTGTGAGAGAGTGTATGTGTGTGTGTGTGTGTGTGTACCCGCGTGGTGTGTCCGCACACGTCGCACATGTACCGCTTGAGGTACTCGGTGCCGGGGTGCTCCGCCTCGTAGTGGCGGCGCGCTTGCACGTCGTTCGGCAGCGACACGCCGCACTGCAACACACCGCGCGCAATGTTACCTCAACACTGGCAGACAACGCTTAATATACCGGTTCACTTGGAGATTTAAATCTGAAGAATATAATCCTGAGAACTCGAGAGGTGCACTAAATATGGATTATTGGTAATTCGACCCATAAAGGGGTGAAATTAGCATTACCATTTTTTTTTCTTAAATTACGGCAATAATTACGCGCGCGAAAATTTGTTAGGTTTTCCCAGTAATATTTGTCCCTGGTCTGAGGGTGTATTTGTGTAGAAGTCGGTTGGTGTACATTATCAATATCAAACTTAGGGCCCTGGACGATCGTATATGGTATCTCGGCATTCTTCTTAGTAAAATGTTTAACATTGACTTACTGACAATGAGGGCATGCTCTAAACCGGTGGGTCTAGAACATGAAATTTGCACAGGAGTTCCTTATATAGCGTAGTTAGGAGCACCAAGGAGGGAATTTTGGAAATGTGGCCCTTTAGGGTGTTCAATGGGGGGTGGGGGGGGGTCAATGTTTGTATGAACAAAAACATGGAATGGCTCAGGGCTGATAGCCACTATAAAACGTTCAAGGTTAGTTACCACTTCGCATATGGTGGGCGTGGTGGCGCCGTTGTTGAGTATCTCGGAGGCGGCGAGGCGGCGCGGCCGGCCGCGCGCGCGCAGCCCCGCCCCCGCCCCCGCGCCCGCGCCCGCCCCCGCGCTCGCCCGTTGCTCCGCCGACTTGACCCGCGTGCTCGCCTGGATTGACCTGTACACGACGATGCCAATGTACTACGTAAATAATCGCTGCTCCACTGAACTGAGGTTCCGGAACCACACCTTGTTCTTTCATGATTAGCGCAATCGATAGTGACCCTACTTCTTATACCAAGGATCCCGGGTTCGAAACCTGATAGGGACAAATTTTGTGTAATGATCATGAATGTTTGTATCCGAGTCATGAATGTTTAATATTTAATACAAAAGTATTTTATATTGAGTTCGCCTTCATGCCTCAGTCCTTTGTGCGGTAGCCATAATACAAGCGTTCTTTAGAGTGGAAGCTTATAGTTGATGTTTTCGTCCGGCGATATTGTTATTATTATTAAATAGTCCTGTAAAAATAAGAGTCAGCTATTGCTATTAATTACTACACTTTGGCAAAATACTTAACGCGGGGAAGGTCAGCTATTTAAGAAAAAAAAAAGACTACGTTCATTCTGAGCAAAAGAATAATAATTGCACATTGTTATGATGCCTTTGTAAATAGCTTTAAATTTCAATAAATTCTCATCTATACACAAATAAATAAAATTGGAGTGTCTGTTTGTAATATTAAAATAACCGCTTTTTACTAAGTGCATTTGGATGTATATACGGTACCTATACCAAAACAATTTTTTTTACAATTTTTGTCTGTCCGTTTGTTCCGGCTAATCTCTGAAATGGCTCGACCGATTTTGACGGGACTTTCACTGATGTAACAAGGAGTAACTTAGGCTACTTTTATTTTAGAAAAAGAAAAGAGGATCTCACGAAAAAAAATTGAAACCAATGTTGCAGCGCAGCGCCTGATTAAGTTTGATAGCAACAACCTGCATGCGTCCCGCGGGCTCAGAACGCGCGAGCAGGCTATTGCTAACGGTTGTGTCTTTGTTAAATACCACGCGGACGAAGTCGCGGGTAACAGCTAGTTTAATATAAGACTACTTACAGATTGGTGACAGCGTGTTTGTTGGAGCTGCCGAGGTGCGTGCTGAAGGCGGACTCGTTCATGAACTGAATGTCGCACTCCGCGCAGTAGTGCGGGCCCGCGGTGCTCGTGCTCCGGTTGTTGATCAACTCTATCTCCTGAACGCAACACAACAAATACAATCATTTATTTTCATACTCAACATGTTTGGGATTTCAGCCTTTCCCAAAGTAGGCGATAACGCCCCCTTGTGGGCGCTGCAGGCTTAAAGGGCGGTAAGAGACCCAGAAAAAAAATGGGGGCGTCGTGTAGAGGCTTACAATAATTAATTTAATTTGAAGTTATAGTGGTTTTTAAGTAGGTGAAAAAATGGGGGCGCAAAAAAATTATTCATTCTCAAAGTGGGCAGTAGACAAAATAAGTTTGGGAACCCCTGCTCTATATTATCTCACCTCCTGGGTATGCACTATCAGCTTGTGATGATAAAGGCCGGTCTCACTCACAAAGCTGTGTCCACACATCGGGCAGATATTCATTGATGGGTGCTTTATTCGTATGTGAGTAAGACGCGTCGACATTTTTCTGAAAATACCGTTGAAGAGAATAATAATAATAATAGTCTTCCTAACAGAAATTCAGTCAGGGCAGCTGTCAGCGGATATTATAGTGCGCAAGCACAGGGCCCCAAGTCTGCTAACACAATCGATTCATAATCGAACAGCAACCGCATAGTAGCTGTCACTTTTGACAGATATCCCATACAATATCCGCCAAAAGTGACAGTCACTATGCGGTTGCTGTTCGATTATGAATTGATTGCGTTAGCAGACTTAGGGCCCAGGTGTACTGTCTCTTTCCTAACTCTTATAGATGGGGCGGCAGTCCGACGCGACCGGAGAGAGATTAGGCCCAGGACAGACGGCTGTACGGGCTCAACGGGTACGAGCAACTAATAACCATGGTTGAAAATGAGATTGGCATATATGAAATTCACAAATCCCAGAGGTAAGGAAATTATACATTTTGAAATGTATCAAATATTTATTAGGATGCCTTATGCAGGTTATTAGCGATCTACATAAGCAACGCAAGAGTAGCTAAGATCCAGGCTCTCCTCTCGTTTTGCGTGAATTCATAGAAATTTTAATCCATTCCCTATGGCATTATAAAACATAAGAAAACCCTGTGGTTTCAATCAATGGTTTGAGTTTCGTACTAATTTGGGGTGTGGGATTCACGATCTTAAAATTGGGAACTACACTAAGTCATGCAGCTCGTGGTCGCCATTCCCACGAGCCGGACTTCATAGCTGTACCTGACAATAAAATACTTACTTGAACTCTTTGTCACAATGCGGACATTTGTACGTGACATTTTTATGCCATCTATAATGCATATGTGCTTGGCCCCTGAAAACAAAGCATAACAAGTCAAGAAAAGCCTATGTCACGGACTATGTAACACTCAGTCGATCTCTCCCTTCCGTAATTCATACGAGGGAAAGAGACAAAATCGATTTATCTCACATTTTGACTTGTTACAGCCGGCTGTGCTACTAGTGCAGAACCACAGGATCCTCAGGGAGCGTTCAAGTATTACGTAACGAATTTGGGGGGAGGGGGGGGTCTTCTGAAACGTTACGATGCGTTACATGGGCGGGAGGGGGGGGGGGGGGGTTTGAACTACGCGTTACGTAACATTGTTTTAACCCTTCAGAACGGTCGCGTAGATTTTACGTTTTACTAGGGGGGTAAAGAAAAACGTTACGGCGCGTTACATGGAGGAGAGGAGGGGGGGGACAAAAATCTCCAAAAATTGCGTTACGTAATACTTGAACGCTCCCTGAGGTCCTGATTTGAGTCTCTGTAATAGTTCACGGTGAGGAAGCCGTATAGTACGTACCTGTTATAGCACACATAGCTGCACAACTGGCACGAGTACTTGAACAGATGCGTGATGATCATGTGCTTGTACATCTTGCGCTGGTTGCGGAAGCGCACCCTGCACACGTCGCACTCCAGCGGGCCCGCCACCGCCTGCAAGTGCCACCATACATCTATACTAATATTATTAATATTATGGGGTCGAGTCACCTTCGTCCGTAGGAGAAATAAGTACCCTCGAGATACCCTACACGTGACCCTGGGTGGTGCCAACCAGGTGACAACTCTACTGGTGGTAGGCTTCGGCCGTGGCTAGTCACCACCCACTGAACAAAGCCATGTCGCCAAGCGGCCTAGCCGTGTTCCGGCATGATGTTCGGTGTTGCCATTCATGGATGGCGGGTCAGATCAGTTGCGCTGCATGTGCCTAGTGAATGTAGCGTCTCGATCTACTGCCGCCTTCCTACCTAGGCAAGTATGCTCCATCGTAGATCTCATCGTCACTTACCATCAGGTGAGATCGAGATCAAATATTTGCCTACAATGTAATAAAAAAAAAAAAAAATAAATTATAAAGCAGTGATAGCCAAGTTGGTAGAACCCATGCCTCGGTTTAAACCCCGGCTCGCACCTCTGGGATTTCTGGATTTCATGTGCGTATCTCATTTTCAACCACGATCATCGCTTGCTAAACGGTGAAGGAAAAACATCGTCAGGAATGCTGCATGTCTGAGAGAACCCCTCGAAAGATGTGACGTCCGCCAACCCGCACTGGGCCAGCGTGGTGGACTATGGCCTAATCCCCCTCGCATTGAGGGGAGGCCCGTGCTCAGCAGTAGGACATTAAAAAGGGCTGGTATTATTTATATTATAAAGGGGTTAAGTTTGTGAGTTTATTTATTTGAATTGATTCATGCTGTATTTATATTTAAAAAAACAAACAACTAAAAGATGCTTATTGATAGGAAAAATAAACACGTAATAAAAAATAAAAGTTTGTGAGTTTGAATGTAATGGGTAATCTCCAGATTTACTGACCCGATAAAAAATATTTTTTACTATTAGAAAGCTACATTATTTCATCATGAAGGAGTGATAGCCAAGTTTGTAGAATGCTTGCCTCGTTAACGAGGATCGCAGGTTCAAAATCTCGGCTCGCAGCTCAGGGATTTCTGGGTTTAATGTGCGTATCTCACGATCATCACTTGCTAAACGGTGAAGGTATACTCACTGGATCATGTTTCTTCATATGATTGTTATAAGTGGTCATCACTTGAAATCCTCTGAAGCACAAATGGCATCTATATTTAGCATCCTTATAGTTCCTGCTCTTTTGTCGATCCAACACCAGAGTATACTGTTCCTCGTGGCCGATAGGTGAATAAATTAAGAAGTCTTCTGGCAATTTCTTTAGTTTTCTTACAGGTCTTAAGGATACAACTCCCTTGACCCGTTTGCCACCTTTAGTGCTCAGCCAGTTTGGTCGTGTTTCGTACCAGTTGGCGTTTTTCTTTTCGCCTTTTTGCAGGTGCGTCCAGATATAATGTTGTTTCGCTGATGTTCTGCAGTTAAAGTTTAACCAATGAGTTATGTAAACGTCTAATACAAATATATATAGAAACAAAAGGAATAATGCACTGTCGCTATGGAAAAGATTTTTGTTGACAGTTGATTGCAATATTATATATTGCATTTATTTCATACTAACTGTCCCGGCAATCTTTGTACTGGCCGCCGCCTCAAAATCAAATGTAGGAGAAAATTAATTAAGTTGATTTCTTTTTTTTTTTGTTTTAATAGTTATTCTGCTATTCGGGCGGAGACAAATTAATGAAATTAAAGATCATAAAAATCAGCCTATCCTATCTTGTGTTGATAAATGGAGTAACTAACACGACTTTATTTTATATATATGTATAGATATTTATTTAGATAACATGATAGGTGTTCCCTCACACTATGATTGGTTGAAACCATTACAGATGGAGCTAGGGATTGGATTTGGAGTGTGCTACCCATCTCAATATTCCTGATGGATTTGTCACTGGTGGCTCAACTATAGCTGTTTTTTTTTAATTACCTGTCAAAATTGACTTCAGGGCACTTCTTGCACAGATACTTGTACATGTGTTTCTGAGTCACATGAGTTGTCAGAAGGAAATCAGTTTTGTAGTAATAATTGCACAGTTCACACAGAAAGCTGCCGCTAACATGCTGAAACAGTCATACAATAATCTTAACAGTAGGTTAAACATTATTTACTTAAATACATCTATGATCACTTTAAAAATATCTCCATACAGTAACCCGACAACCGCCATAGCAGATTACAGCTCAGTCTCATATTGATATTGATTTTCACCAAATAATAGCCAGTGGGAAAAACAAAAACTTTTAATTACCCACATTCCAATTATTCTAATCTAACAAGTTAATAGTTTTACATATTTAGGCAGTCGCATAACCAATGAGAACTAGATTGTACCATTGAACCAGTTGACCAACCATTGATTTTATTTAAAAAACGGAATATAATTTTCTTACCATATCATGCATACGCATGTGAATGTTCAAACGATTCTCATTGGAATATCCCTTGCCACATACACGGCACTTGTATTTCCCCGTACTGAACATCCTGTACACCTCGACAGCCGCTTTCGCCTCCTTACTCGATATTGGTACCATAGTTGCATACTCCTCATCCAAAACAGAACCGTCAACATCTTCATCCTTCTCAACCTTACAAGGTGTATGAGTGAAAACCTCAATGCCATCCTGCCCATTGTCTGAGTCGTTGTCATTGTCTAAGAACAAATCTGTTAGTTCTATCTTTGATGTTGGCAGATGTGTCACATCTTCTGTGTTATCTGGAAGCTGCTTTAGAAATTCTTCTGTGTCTGTTTTAATATTGTTCTCGTTAATTTCTATCTCCACGTTAGCGGTATTTGTAAAGCTGTCACTGTTTGTGACTGTATTGTATTGGACTGTTGGTATCCTTTCCCCTTTAATTCCGCTCCTGTTTAACTTAGTCCATTGAAACTTGGTTTCATGGTAGTGACTTATATTTGTATCTATATATGATAATGTTGGTGCTATATCTAGATTTTCACAATTTAAATTATTTATGTGGGATTCATTTATCTGTAAAAATATATCACTTATCAATAGTTGCAACTATTATTGATTATGTAGTTAGGCCATAAGCTGCTTGGAACACTGCAAATGGTATTGCAGTGGTTGAATTGTACAGCAGCCATAATACAAGAATTGCTTAGTTTGGGACCACAGTAAATGATCTGCTTGTCGGGTGATATTTATCATAATCAAAGGGCGAAAATAGCCTCAACTATATTTTGTGGTGGATAGAATTATCCCCATGAACTGTCTCGTAGGAAGTGCATGTTAGCGGTAACAGTAGGCAAAAATTTGTGACAAGTATGATAATATATTATGATGAAAATGATAGAGTCACAACACATTACCTCTTTATTTCGTTCTAGTATTTCTTGCAATAAATAATGAGTTCGATGACATTTGTCCCGAAATTTTTTGAAGCGCCTCACATAAGCCGTGCAAACATAACACAAATAGTTCGGCATACCGCTGCCGACAGACACCTGAAAAATGCTCTTGTTTAATGTAAATTATACATTACGATTTTACTTGAAACATTTATGAATATAGATAGAATCATGATAGAATAAACAATAGTTACCTGAAGCCCAGAAACCAGATTGTATTCCTGTCGAAGACGACTGCTACTCATATTATATAATTTCAAATCGGTACTAAGACACACCATACACGCTTTTAGGTCGTACATTTCTTAAGCATTAGATAATTTCTCTAAAATATTTCCGATACATTTCACAAACAAACTGTACCAAGGTAGCGTAGCGAGCGTAGCGTTATTTTCTCTATGTACCAAAGGGAGACAATCAAAATTTGATTGACATAGATTGATATGACATCTGACAGACGCTTGGCCAGGGCAGCGTTTACTCTATTGGCTCGTACGTGAACGCACCACATGTGGGCCATATTCATCTTTTCATGGTATCATTAGTTTTTTATTTATAATGTGTTTTTATTGAATTATATATCGCTATTAAATACTTAACACTGGCAAAATACCTACTAATTTGTGGGTGAGGCCATATTTCATCTTATTTCCGCAACGCACCACAAAGGCGGACACAGACCTTAGAGCATGAATGATATGTTAAAGCCAAGTCAAAAACCATATCACAGATTAAACGAATATTTTATTTCTTCGTATGACTGTTCAAGTGTCTATTGCTTCGCGCTAATGCAAGTAATTGGGATAAGTTAAAAACAACGAAATTCAAATATTGACGTTTATTTTTACATTTTACCACGTTACAAGAATCTATGTTCGTATGATTACATATACCCACATTTGAACAACATCAAAACCTCACAGTACGAATTAATTATTATTGTCATAATATTTGCACACAGGTCGAGTTAGAGAGAATAAAAAAAAATATAATACAATAAATTAGGAATGTATTGTATTGCACATCATATTGCTTAATTAACACAGTCACACCCTATTATATAGGAGCTAATCAGGTAAGTGTCACAACCCACCAAAGAGGTACCTATTGAGCTAAGGTTAGATAGAACTCAGATATTATAATCAATGATGATTATAATAAATTTGCCGCAGGCATTGAAAAAAAAAGTTTCGGAACGGAACAACAAGCGCCATCTACAAGTTTTTCACAAAGTTTAGTTGGATTGGATGGCTAGTAATGGCGGCGGACTATAGTATCGGCGCTGCAGCGGGTACATTGGAAAATTTCTATCGTTGAGACGCGCGCTAGCAAGTCTTCTTACCTTTTTCAGATCACAATATTAATTCTAAGAAGTTAACATAAAATAATTTGCCATATAAGTACCTAAATAACCTTTTTTAATCGATAACTTAGTAGCTAATTTATATCTTTCCGCACTTACAATGTGTATTACTAAAAATGTGATTATATTTGGGTAAGTACCTGCTTATTTGCATTTTGACCTGAGGAGTAAAATTATTATTATTTTCATAAACAATATTTACATGCAAACCTGCATTGTGATCTCCAAAAACGACACATGATAACTAAATAATGTATAATATAGGCAACAGATATAAAATAAACATTAGTAACAAATTCATTAGCATCTAAATATTATTATAAAAATTATCACGTTTAGGAATGTCCTTTTATTAAATTGGCATAATTTTCAAACTTAAGTAATGGCGATTTTGTCAAATTGCACAACCGTACCTACTTCAATTAGCAATGAAATAAAATCGCAATATTCAATATATTCAAAGATTATACATGCAGTGTAAATTACCTATTAAAGTAACATAGACAATTTCGATTTACACATTTTCTACAGGTAAGTAGTACTTACATATTTAAAACTAGGTTTAAATCATTGTTAAATTTTTGGTAGTTCAAAATAGGATCCTGTGTGAATACATAAGTAGTAACCTTTAATTTTTTTCTCCAATTAAGACTAAAGCACTAAACTAATAAGATAGGCCTAAAAATGTGACCATCCTATAAATTGTGACAATTTCCAAAAATCCCTTAAATAATTGACTAAGCTTACTTTGCATTGGGCAATTCACCATTGGCATAATGTTGTGAAGAATTAATAGCCAAAAATTAAAAGCTTCTACATCAAAAACTTATCTGTGCCAGTAAGCGGTACTACTGTCAATGCAAATATCTCAAAGACGTTACTCCAGATTTTGGCTTACCGGCACAGATAAGTTTGTGTTCCAGAGAATCAACCATGGAGTTAATATAATCATATACTAATTCTATGGGGTCATCTTGCTGCTTGCCGCTTGCGTCTCGTCCTAAGCTTGGATTTCCGTAGCAGTTTTATAGTCCCTTGTTGAAGTAAACCTCCTTCAACTTCGGGTATTTCTTTTGAACTGTTTCCTGTAAAATCAAATTGCTTTAAGATAGTGTAATTACTTACTATCTACTTTCTCACATTATGTTGTGCTATGCTTTTTTTTTCTTTGAGTAGCTGAGCTTATGCTAAGATATGCTTTGCTGTATTATACTTGTGCTTTATTATCTATTTATTTATTCTGTTATCTTAGTTCATTTATGCAAATACAGTTTCAAACCTATTCCCAGACCTATTAACCAGAGATCTATCGCAATCTGTCAAAGACGTGATCTTACCCTGAGGCCGGGTTCTAGGTTCGCGACCGCGATGGAGGCCCGCTGGTCGAAGAGCGCGCACGCCAGCGGCGTCGCGAAGGTGACGCACAGCCCCACCAGCCCCAGCTGGAAGGGGATGACGGCCTTCGGCGACCGGCAGAACCAGCCCCGGTTCGTCGCCCAATTTGTTATCATTGGTGTGACTGCTGTTGGGCGAAACATATAGATTATTCGTGGATGAGAAATAAGGTAAAGTCGACTTTGAAAGTGGTTCATCAACCACTGTGAAATTTTCAGTTAATATTGATAAGTGTTGGCTGAAAATTTCCCTAAGGGTCAGATTCGGTATGTTCTAAGTTCGAATTAATAACAGATAAAAAATTATAATACAAGTATTTTCCGGCAAATTACAAAAAAAAATGGCGTATAATGCACACGCAAGTTTTCAAATGATTAATACTTAATAGAGAAAGTGTGCACTAACTCATTCCAGGCAACGCCATGACCACTCTTGAGAAGCAAACGAGTAGTATGCCGTTTCGTGCCGCCTTCCACGAATCACCCACGCGTTGTCCCTCCTTCGTAAATATCGGGGCGCCGGTCTTCATTTCACTGATAAGAAAGGCACATTCCAAGTGTTAGCTATCAAACGATACGAAAAGGAGATGCGTCATTATGGGATTATTATATGACATTTCACTACAACACCTGTATTGCCAGAAATGGTGGAGGTAGGAGGTGCACTGCAGACATAGGTACCCACATTGGACACTGAAATTTTGATGCCAACGTAACAGGCAAAGAGTCTTTTCAAAGCGCATTCCCGTTCAAAACCAGTGAGCCATAGTCCACCACGATCGCTCAATGCGGTTTGACGAACTTCACGCGACTCTCGAAAGACGATAAGTCTATGTACTTATAATATTCATTGAAAAATTTATAAAGAACAACCACTCGATGACGTGATTAGCTATGTGAGTAGTGACCCTACTTTCTGTGCTGCGGGTCTCGAGTTCGAATACTCGTAGGGGCAAACTTTGTGTGTTAAGCACGAATGTTTGTACCCGAGTCATGGATGTTTAGTATCTATATTAGTATAAATTACTGGTATCGCCCTCAGTCCATTGTACGGTACCCATAAGGCAAGCGTTGCTTAGTTTAGGTCCGTATAGTTACTGTGACAATTAAAAAAAAAGAAGACTTATTTACTAAATCTGAACCGTGTCCGTTGTGGACATAATTTTGGTGTAGGGTTTCGCTGTAACAACGTATCTCTGGCGTATCGTATCGAGCTGAAATGGCCATATCACCCATACCGTGGACTGTTTATTCTCCTGTGACTCACAACTCACTCACTCCTCATACTCACTCGCTCCTCATACTAATTGCCCCTCATACTCACTTGCTCCTCATAAGAGGTATGTTGATGAAATTAGCGCCGCAGACAGCCGCAAACGGCACCAGCTTAGCGTAAATTGGTTTCATGTTCTGTGGATAAATATGCCCTTTACTTTAATGGGTCGATTTTGGAAAAAGATGAGTACCTAGTTATTTAGTGTATAAAAGTTCTTCAGTAACTTTGAGCACTGTCGGTCAAAATGTTTTGCATTTAAAATAAAAATAGTTCCGGACGAGCTCCGTGGACCCTTATACCATTCTGTATTCAGGCTTACTAACTCGCCACCTCACTGAATTCAGGTAAGAGTATCCTTACTAGCATTCGAGGAAGGGCGGTGTCACTCAAAATCCTAGTTAGGAAGGACCTATAATGTCTTCTAGGAAGGATTCTGAGCTCTAAAATCAACTTTGATGTTGGTAATTTGTCCACTGATTACGTACGTCTTCGATCAACGTAACTGCAATTTCATCACCAGTTTATTCAAAAGATACCTACTTGGCATAACGATTACGTCAATCTACGATATTTATAAATATAGCCAGTTTGTTTGCGCTTGCATTACTTATAGTGCAAGTGATAAGTGGTCATCCATGCCATATTATCATTATCTATTATCTCACTAAACTATTACCACGACCATGTTGTATACATAGGTCATGATCTGTTTAATTTACTTATACGCTTGCAATTCTAATCGAGTCATAGTAAGTGTGTACACGAGGCAAATTTTTTCGCTGTGCTATAATAGGACATACTTTTTTTGCGCTATCCACTCCAATTCTAAGCTGATATCATATAAAAATGTCACTATGTTCACTTTCAATAAGTTGTACTGTCGTTCTATCACAAAAAGTTGTCGCACGGGCGTGACGTGCGTGATGGACGTGCCCATACCACACTGAAGAAACATAGCTGGCTGGAAATAGTGCTATCCTAAGCCGTGTCACAATTTTGCTCATCTATTGTGCCCGGTATTCACAAGATGCCTACCATTACTGACGCGCATAGAGTGAACTTCGAACGTATATCAATCGTGTGATAATATTTTTTTTTATATTTCCTTCCGCACCGGCTGCCACATGAGTCGCGCAAAATGAAGACGCGCCATTAAGAAAATTCTAAGCACCTATGAGAAAACAACCTCGTCACAACACCATTCATAATTATCACCTCTAACGCAGTACCGCATGATGTAGTACTGTAGTACTAATCTAAGTGTACATAGAGAACAATCTTATGAATTCGACTTGGGCAAACAAGCCGACACACCTCCTTGTGACGTGTGCACAGAAATAGCTGATAAGATCACGAAATAATGTGATAATTCCGGTGATAATATCCATAAAAAAATGTTGTTCACATACGGCTTATCTTTTGAATGTGATTTATATTTTTGCGACGTTGTTTGAATGATAAGTACCTAACCTAGATGGTAACTAGCTACAGTCAATTAAAAGTTCGTATAGGAACCTCATCAGGAAAGGAACCTACTATCATGGACACTAAAACCTAGAAACCATAACACTTAAGTTATTGGTAATGGTAATGGTACAGATAACTAATCACCTACACATTATCTACTTTTGACACACACATTATATAACTCAATTCTCTCTTTTGGCATTACATTTTATCAATGGTCCCTGCAAATAATGACGCAAAATCACGCTGTTATCTATAACATCTATATATAAATAAAGATATCTTTCAAAGATTGTGATGGTTAAGGTTAAAACCGAGCTGAGAAATATGACAGAAAAGGTCGAAATTCTGGTATCTTTGAAAATAAGTAAGGGTTATACATGTTAGAGTATGTAAACCACATCCCAATAGCAAAAAGGTTTAAATATCGAATAGAAGAAAGTTGCGACTGTCAACTTTCTGGCACATGTTTTTGATATCGTATTTTTTTTTACGTTCCTTATATTTTGATGTCCAAATATATCTCATTTACCACCTTCAATCCTTTGCACAAATATCGACACGAAGATAGCAATATACCTAGTACATCCAACAACACCGTGCCTATATAACACTCAACTTGGATGTAATATATGATGGACATTATATATGTACTATCTTTAATTAGCACAGTGTGATTTAATCAAATCTAAGTACTGATAGAGAAGTAAAAAAATGGATTCGTACCTTGACCTTACTGTTCAAGTATAGGGCAGTACCGAGCGCACCACCGCAAGCTGCACAATACGATCGAAATAGATGGCTGAAAACAAAAATAATCTGTAATTCTTCTAGAAGTGGTGTAGTTTCGTAATTGATGCACATTATGAACTTTAGGGACACTGCAATAGAGTCACCGATTGCGCACAATGTCCATGTGATTATATTCTAAATGGAGAGGATGGTGAAATGCACCTATAAATAATGTCGATGGGTCTTGGATTTGCGTCCTGCTGCTGTCGGTAAAAGCACAGTAGCTGGTCTACAGTAGCCATCACCAAACGTCTATATTGAATGCGCCGGAAATAAGGAAAAGCATTCTGCAATAACTATAAAACACTATTCATTTGTTTTTTTTTTGATAAGTGACAAATGCTTAGAGCTAAATCCAACTCACTTAACAGAAATCGGCGCATCTCCCGATCGGTTCGTGTAGTTGACGAGAGCGTTGAACGTCTGGTTCACCCACTGCCAGAAAACAGTGGCCGCGTTCGATTTGTAGAATGTGATCATGCCTGTACAACGAAGCAGGAGCATAAGAATTTTTGATTATCGTCTTTATACAAAAGGTTCTCGATTTCAGTGAGCGGAACATTTTGGCAAGACTTTTCGTAATTTATCCTGGTCCCGGCGTTAATGGGAATGGTCCCAGCGTACTGGCACGATAATGGCTGGCGCATTTGTGGCAACATGATGGTGTGTTTATTTGTCCGGCGACTATGGCCTTCAGCCCCTTGCATCGAGGGTAGGTCCCATCGGAGGAGGAAGTCCTAGCCTAGTTTTACACAAACCCCGAAGCTTAGCGCCTATAAAGCTTGGTAAGACCTTGAATGGGTGAGTGAATTGTAACATTCGGTCTCTTATATGCTTGAGGGCAATATAAGCTAGTGGCCACGGTTGTAATTAACATCTTTGATACGTTACGGTTTATCAAAAGTCTGAGTCTGAATCGTCCATTCAAGTTCCTGTCATAGGTACTCACATCCGGTGATGATTGTATTCATGGGCGCCTGCGCAGACATCCTTCCCATCACGAACATCTTCTCGCCCGTGTCAGGGTGGAACGCGCTGTCGTACAGGTACTTCGTTTTCCACAGCTTCTCCTCGTCGAACCCGCTTGGCATCCTTTTCGTGCGTCTGGACATTTGAAATTGAACCTGACGCTTTAATAACCTCGGTAGGTTCGATCGCCAAACAACCTAGACCTACCTAGCCACCTACCTAGGTACCTAGATCAGGCCAGTTGAACTAGTAGATAAAAAGTTTCGGGTTCGGATCTACTAGTAGACAAACCCAATTAATATGAAGAAATGAGGAAATCACTGCAGATTTCCTAATTACTTATTGTTAATGCGGTAGTTGTGGGCGCACATAGGAAGCGAGTGGCGGAAGACCGTCGAGCAATGCATCTTTTGGCTGAGAGATAGATTTAAATGAAGGTTCGTAGATTGAACGTTCTCCATGATGGAGTGCAAGTTAGGCTCACCAAGAAGCTGCCTGCTAATTAAGATTTTAAATTCAATACATTATACCAGTGTTAATTATATCTAACATAAATTGCCATTCATTTATGTAATAACAATGGATGGGAGCGGTTTTTCACCGAGTCGCCTTACACAATGAATATTTTCAAAACATACGATTCATTTAATGAGTGTGGACGTCGATTTGCGTATTTAGTAAGTAGTTATGTGTCTGCGCATTAACTTTATTTATCACCTACTTATGTATTAGCATATTTTATATTCCATGAATTAAACTACTTAGCTCGGTGTTTTGGAGACTTTTATACCTATATACTTACAATTTTTAAATACTATACAATCTGGAAGGTACTTCATAAACGTGCTTTTTGGAAACCCGCAAGAGTCACGATTATGTGGAAGTTCCTAGGATGGTCTCTGCTTAGTGGACTGCGACTGGCTAATGATGATGGATGAATTAATTGAGCTACCTACCAGAAGTTATGTAATCTATACTAATCTATACTAATATTATAAATGTGAAAGTTTGGATGGATGGATGGATAGATGGATGGATGTTTGTTACTCTTTCACGCCCGACCGGCCGAACGGATCTGGATGAAATTTGGCACAGAGATAGATTATAGTCTGGAATTGCACATAGGCTACTTTTTATCCTGGTAAAATGTATGGTTCCCGTGGGATAGATGTTTTAATTTTTCATACTTTTTATCGCGGGTAACACCGCCGGGCGCAGCTAGTGATAGATATTTTATTAATTTTGTCCGGTAGTAGTATTGTCATAAATACCACGAAATGTCATACTGACGCCACTAGAGCAGCAGTGTGCCGGGCGTCTAGGTTCTATTCGGGGCCCTGGCCTCGCTTAGTATGAGTTTGAAACGTATTCAAATACTGATCGAGTGTCCAAAGATTCTAGATACAAGTTTCGCGTTGCCGCTAAGATTGTGCTGTGATTTTAGAAGGACAATATTACATGGTACTTACCGAAACTCGTACTATATAAAGTACCCTATAAGTACAAAGGAAGCGAGAGTCAAATCAATATAGCATGGTGTCGTTTAAGCGACTCCTGTTAGAGATACCATTGCAGCGGCATACCTGTATTCTGTTACAATCTTCTTGGCTTCGTCAAGTTCTTGTTCCGATACGAGAATGTTCAGCGGGTTGGTGAGCAGCAGGAAATGCTTCGCTCTCCCCATGTACGTGCTCTGGTCATAGCGGGGCTTGTCCAAGTCAATCGTCTTGCCCATTGCGCTGGTTTAACCTGCTGGTGAGGTAAAGCTTGACTTAATAAATATCGCCAAATGAACACACCAATTGTAAGGTCCCAAACTAAGCAACGCTTTTATTATGGGTACCGCACAAATGACTGTAATATACATGTGTAATTACTTATTATTTTTTGTCTGTGTTTATGTTTAATGTAAAACGTTTATAGGTAGATTCCATTTTCAAAGATGTTATAGGTGGCCAGTATTACTCACGACCTATATTTGAATAAAAGTTCGTTAATTTACAGAACACTGCAGTAGGTACTTCGTTATAAACGTTTAATTTCATCCCAACCAGATATAAGTAATTTGGTTGTGTAATAATTAAAAATGTTTGTGCTTTACTATAGATAAGGTGCGTCATTAGATAAGTGATTGAACTGCCACACACAAGGACCTATCGTTATCAGAAATTCAAGGGTGCCTAATTATGGACGCGTAAATATATTGATTTAAAACTGGCCAAGTGCGTGTCAGTTCGTTCATGTCATGTGGACAACGAATCGCATGTGCGCAGAGCAGATTTTCCGTAAGGCTCACTAGGCCCGGGCCTTGGGCGTACAGCCTGCACACTTAACACAGCAGAAAGAGGCGGCCTGTACTAAAAGGCCTAGGCCGGCCAAGACTGCTTGTCTGCGTCTGCATGTAGACATTGCCTCATGGTTCGTAAATCGTTTTTCTTGTAGAGGAATCTGTGAGTTCTGGACCTGATACAGTATAGTTACCCACCCGTATGTTCACCCAGTATAGCAGTTATAGCCAAGTTGGTAGAACGATTTCCTTGGTAACGAGGATCGCAGGTTCAAAGCTTGGCTCGCACCTCTGGGATTTCTGGATTTTCATGTGCGAATCTCATTTTGAACCATGATTATCGCCTGCTAAACGGTGAAGGAAAACATCGCGAGGAAACTTGCATGTCTGAGAGACACCCTCGAAAGACGTGTGAAGTCCACCAACCCGCACTCGGCCAGCGTGGTGAACTATGGCCTAATCCCCCTCGCATTGAGGGGAGGCCCGAGCCCAATAGTGGGATATTAAAAGGGCTGATATTATTATTATTATTATGTTCACCCTTCCGCCCTTATGATATAGAGTTGGTAGTGGCAGCGAATCGAATTCCATAACTATTTTGAAACTCGAACTTCCAGTTATCAAGACCCTGGACTGAAAGGGTCTCTATACTACAAAGTATTAACCATGACACAAGCAAGGCCCTCATGAGGCATTTTACCTACTATGCTATACGTCACTAGGCCTGCACTTGCGGCACTTTGATGTGGCATTTGATACTTAGCCGAAGTTATTAGGTACTTATAATATACCGGTACTTAAATACCTAAGTACTTGGTAGTAATATACCGTATCGTTAACTGTACGACATTTCTGTTAAGATAACAATCTTGTGGTACCAACCTATTTGCATTCGTAAAAATACGTAAGTAGTTAACCTACCTAATACATATACATTCATATGATAATTTAGCATCAGCTTTAATTTTGCACGAGGTCATTCAATTTTTCGCTAAATATTTGCTTATTCGAAAGTACCAATTATAAAATTTATTCAATGCAAAGTCGAATTATTAACGCCTCGGCTAAAGTGGAAAATATAAAGTTGCTTTGAATGAAATTCATCCAATGCAGTCTTACCTACAGATCTCTTACTATCATAAAAATATATTTCATTTCGTTTCTTTCTACCTAAGACATACTCATGCTTGTAAATTTATTGGATCGATTAACTTTGACCTGTAAGTAGGTATCTCTTATCAGGTGACCTGGATCGTTTCAGAATAACTGAACTGTTTCTTTTCCACATATTTATCTGAACGGGTCACGTAACAGTACTAATCGATAAGTTGAACAAATCATTCCAATTTATAATAGAAGAGCTGATTTATTCTACATCAATAATGTTGTGTGATTATAATAAACTGGCTATTCTCAATATTATATGAAATGATAAATCTATTTTATCGCAGTAAAATAGATTTAAAAAATCGATCTAAAATAAAGGATAAATTATTTAGCGCTCACCTCTTATTTATAAATATATAAGCTCGTAATATATATTTACGTAGTCCGATTATTTTAGGGATTTTTTTAATTCGTCACAAACATTTTATTATCACTTTTAGGTCCAATTCACAGAATTTATGTATTCACCTGAGTTCAAAATGTTCAAATGTTGCGCCGTCTGACAGAACTGACGGATAGGCAACATAAAAATCAATTCACGAAATTGGTTGGATACTTTTTGGTAGAAAATGCTACTGCTACCACAATGGCTACCTCAATAATTCCTTGATCAGATGTTACATGTCTTACGTTTTTTTCAAAAGGATTCATAAAGAAAATTGCCTAAGATATTGTTATTGATATGGAGATAATAATATTTTCGTCCGACGAGAAAATATGAGAACAATATTTATAACAAGATTCTACCATTTGAATGCTAATATTTTCATCTGGTGACATATTCTGTTATGACGTATATTCATTCCGTTTCACGATATAGAACTCATGTCACGAAATTAAAAATATTAGCCTTAACGAATATACCTTTATACATGATCTATACATATTTCTTTAGATCTTTGCACAAAAATTAATATTTATTTGAATAAAATAAGATATGTTAGAAATGTTTTTTTTTTAGTTTTTACATGTAAAACCTGAGTGATATTTAATTTCATATCACGTAGCTGTTAATTCTCGTAAAACGGATTCCTTGAGTTACGTCTTTGCGAGCAACGACGGACAAAATTAATTTTAATTAAAAATAGTATTTATAAGTACATTTATATTTAATATTTAGTAACTTCAAGGATGTCCCTGCTCACAAGGAACATTTGTCGAGCCCTAATTCAGGTACAGTTCGAACATATCACTTATTATAACTATTTCGCGGCAGTGTTGTGTTCAGGTGGTTTCGTAATCTATTTTGAAAAACTGTTTGCTGAATATCGTGTGAAACTACGCATGCATAGGACCCATATAGCGAAAATTTCATAAATACCCTATAATCATTTTAGGAATATTCGTAAATGCCGTTTTGTCGACCGTTCTTAACCTCACGTGACCTGCGATTCGCAAGGCTAATAATATCTACAAATTACAAGACACAGCTGTGTAATACGCGTATAGTTTTCTGCCGTCGGATATAAGCCTTATTGACTCATAGGCGATCAGTTGCATTTATAATTGGTGGGTACCTATATAATGTGTATTTTTCAAATTGTTTTTTTTTCAGGGCTCCCAGCACGTTAATAAAGGTCTCCACACAACCTCGGTAAACGCTGATAATAACGTACGTTCCGACTCAAAGAATATTAGCACCTTGGTGAGAATACTAACTGCATACTAATAACAATTATAGAAATAGCCAAAATTGTTTCGTAATTTATGAAGAATTATGTTTTAATTCACACTCTATGATTTAGAACAGGGACCTCAAAATTAAAATTGTATACCATGTTCTTTTCCATGTCCGTGTCAGGTAGAGTCTTAAGCTCGGACACAACCAAAAGTTTAAAACATTCATTGATATATCATAAATACTGTAATTTATTTAAAAATCAAGAACATTCTGAATTATATCATCTTTGCTTGGTTTTTTCAAATTATTTTCATTCGAAATATAGCTGTAATATTTTTTGTACTATTATTTCTATGTATTTAATGCCTATATTTTTTTTTACTTTTATTCAGATCTTAAAGACAGTTATCAAAATCATATCTAACTATTGGCATCAAAAGGAAAATAATATCATTTATTTTTATAGTTTTAGTATCTTTTTGGTTTCCTTGTCCGTCTTCAAATGAACCTATAAGCTACAACTTGTTTTCACTTGCATGCCGTCTCAGTGTATGTATGTAATTTTTTTTTAATGTTACCGTTATGTTCTTTAAATCACATTACAGCAATACTTTCTCTCATATTATCTTCAATATTGCTAAAATGTTATTTTTTTTTTAATTTGGGATATTTGAACACAAAAATTCTGCAAAATTTAATCTTTTTATTTACTGAGTATATATTAAATAATGAGAAAAAAATGGTTGGGGATGTAATTTGCAACAATTACACTAAAACAATTTTGACATAATTATTAGCACATTTTATATATTAGAAAAGGATGATGCCAATGTAGCATGATATAGTTTTGTTTTTGAACACCTATTTTATGTATTTTATGAGTTACCCGTTTTGCCGTTGCCTTTATAATTTAAAAAAATATGTAAGTTCTTAATTGTATGTAGCATGTGTCCACTGCAGTGTAGCCTTTGTGTTGTCCAAATGCATTGTTTAATTCATAACATTAGGCTTTAAATGTCTCATATTTAGTAGTCATTTAGGTCTCCTAGAGGTAA
Source organism: Pheosia gnoma (assembly GCA_905404115.1). Taxonomy (NCBI): domain Eukaryota; kingdom Metazoa; phylum Arthropoda; class Insecta; order Lepidoptera; family Notodontidae; genus Pheosia; species Pheosia gnoma. The sequence continues at coordinate 3,439,144 of FR989916.1, forward strand.
GTTAGATGAGATGGTTCAACAGAAAAGGTAAAAAAAAAAAATATTTTGCAATATAATGGAATATCAATACTCTTTCTGTCTAGATGTTATAATTTAACCTTCTGCAATAAGAAAAATGATACCAAACATTATCGGTCTTGGCAAAATAAGTTAAAACTGAAACATATGACAATAATATGCAAATATTTGGTTTCATAATGAAATCTGGCCATTAGCTCTTGATGTTGTGTAACATTTCATCCATATTGAGTGGGTATTATTTACAAAATCGCCATTTTTAATAGGTCATTTGATAATATTTTTATCCTACTTTTTATTGTCTCTTAATAAAAAGAAAATAATTATACCACTACAACTTGATATCCAGGCGACCACAGAACATGGTCAGTCAAAGTTATAACCCATCAAAGGCGAAGTATGTCTATGCTTTCGCATTACTTAATTATTTGATATGTACAATAAACAATCAGAACATAATTAAATAGGATGTCACTCTAGGAACCTTGTTTGTTTATCTTAAGGCCGCAACACAAGTCATAAGGTCTACATTGAGGAATTGAAATGATAATCTTACTACGCATTTACATAGCATCACTATCAGTAATTAAAACCAGTATCTTGTACTTGTTATATGCTACTATAATTATTTACAGCAGATCATGTTCCAGACGGAATATAGTATTTGTTAACTCTTACAACTCTAGTGGCTATAGGAATAATACACCTAATAAGTATGAATTGTATCTATGAATATGAACTATACTGAAGATTAAAAAAAAAACACAATAAAAAAATGGCATGTATCATGAGGATGATTCCATATCAGTGTTGGTTTGACAGGAAATAATTGCAAATTACTTAAAATGAAGTTAAAATATACTGTTAAAAGTAAAATGAACATGAGGGATTACAAAGATTTAGATAATTTAGATTTGTTTTAATATCTCTCCATCAGCTGAAAGACGTCCACTGCTGGGCATAGTTAATGCATAATGTTTTATAATATTCCGGTATCTACATATATCACTACAGATTATTTACAATCTTCTTTTGTTTGAATAACGACCTTATAAATAAACGCTACTCAATTATTTAAGTATTATTCAGCGGTTTGAGACATCGTTCACGTTTTGATTCGCGTACAAATTAAGCAGTTCTCTTAGAGTTGTGTTTCAATATTCTGTGCTGATTTCATACAACTGATTCAGTGTGTTGATATTTATTATGTATGTATGTAGCAATCGAACGCGAAGGAGAGCCGCATCAAGTGTACCCTCATTCCTGGCGATGGCGTTGGACCCGAATTAGTATACTCAGTACAGGATGTATTTAAGGTGAGTATTGTTAGCACCTTTGAGCTTGAGTTCACGAGATACGACTTCATTGTCGAAGTTGGTAGTGACCCTGCTATTATTTTATCATTTTTTACTTGTGGAATTATTCATGCATAGCCACGAGCCCTTTGGAAGGCAAGCGGGTTATGTTGGACTCCTACCATCTCAAACCCCACAATGGTCCTACTCCCGCCCTGTGGGGGCGCGGGAACAAATCAAAACAATGTATCTACCCTGCCCCGCTCAACATTAATTTATTTATTTATGGTAAAAAAAACCTATCTTCTAGGTACAAGCAAAACAATGCTTAATACGTCATGTGCCAGCATAAAAACTGAAATTATTATTTTGTATGTTACAGGCAGCCAGCATCCCAGTGGACTTCGAGCCGTTTTTCTTCTCCGAAGTGAACCCCACTCTGAGCGCGCCGCTCGAAGATGTCGTCACCTCCATTGCCAGGAATAAAATCTGCATCAAGGTACGTTCCATCAACACCCCACTTCTACGAACAGACAACTAACTGTAGGTCGATCATTACTGTCATCGATATATCGCGTGATTCAGATAGGGTATACTTATTAACATTTCAACCTGCCCTTCTAAAGCGCGTTTTATTATGTGAGGTCACAATTTCAATGCGTCAATTTAAAAAAAATGCTTTTACAAAATGATAATTAATTTCTTTGTGTGTGTGTGTGTGTGTGTTTTCATGTGCGCCAAAGAAGCGCAGGTTCAAACGGTAGTTAGTATATCTTTTTGGATCACGATGTATATGTACTACGTCCTAGATTCGGTGCTCGAATTAATGACTATGTTCCAATGAACTGTAGTTCTGGAACCACAACTTGTTCATAGTCACAGCGCGAGGCGGATCATGATTCTTATTCTGATTTACAATTCTAGAATAACATTTATTTCGATGATGGCTGTCCATAAGAATAATTGTACAATAAAAAATAATGAATGACGTCTCTATAGAACAAAAAATATTTATATAATCTTTGGACTATCTCAGCGCCATCTGTATCTCGAGTAGCGCGACGCATTATTAACAAAACAATATTTAGTTTCTCACCATTAGCCGCGTACTGATTGACAGAGCAGCCACTCAGCACGCGCCTCGCCGTTGTCTTGCCTTGATGTCAGTATTCATTTGACTATGACCGAACAATATTTATTTTAATGTCCCAAATAGATCGAGTAGATATAATGCACCGATTTCCATCACCTTCTCTTCTAAAAATTACAGGCAAAATTCATACATGGTGCGAGCAAGCAATGACTTTAATAAATTGTGTGAGGACTTCTCGTTTGACCCCTATGTCACTAATAGTAATCAAGCAAGAATGCAGCTAAGTCTAATTTTATTTCAATAGGTAATTAATACAAACTTTTATAATTGATATCACAACTGTTTAAAGTGTGATTTGTGTGCTATTACGTGTCTGTTTAAGATTCTTTTCTGTTACTATACGTGAAAACCTTTAATTGGCTTCCTGTCACCATACTTGTGTTTAATATTTTGTATGTAGCTGTTTGTTTTCCAATAAAAATAAATAAATAAATACTGTGTACGTTGATTGGAGCGCTTGTCCGTCCAGGGTATCCTCGCGACCCCCGACTTCTCCCACACCGGGGAACTGCAGACCCTGAACATGAAGCTCCGCAACGCGCTCGACCTCTACGCTAACGTGGTCCACGTGAAGTCGTTGCCGAACGTCAAGTGCCGCCACAACGACGTGGACTGCATCATCATCAGGGAGCAGACGGAGGGAGAATATTCGGCGTTGGAGCACGAGAGTGTGCCCGGTGAGTGGCGGAGACTATTATTTGTCTATGACATAATATTATAATTTATCTCTTTGCTTTTTCTACTCTATGGATATATTGCTCTGTGTGTTAGATTCATCCGTCCGTCTTTTTTTGTCATTATTATACATCATTACAAATTGTTACATACACTATTTTAGTAGAAAAAGGGAAGATCTTCCCAGCCAAGCGGGTGGTATTCCTAGGCCCCCAGTCTGCTAACACAATCGATTCATAATCGAACAGCAACCGCATAGTGACTGTCACTCTTGGCAGATATTGTATGCGGTTGCTGTTCGATTATGAATCGATTGTTGTAGCAGACTTGGGGACCTGGCGGAGCGGCCGCTATGCCCCGACGGTTATTGTCGGGATCTTGTATATATGTTACGTGCTCCGAAAACTCTCATAGCGCGTTTCAGGATTGTATGGAGAATTGTCGATTGTTCTGAATGCGTCTGTGGCGCCATCTGTGTAGCTTGTGATGAGGTTGAAGATGTTGCTACACTATATTATTACTCTTAGGCAGCGGGGCTAGCACGCGCGACAAGACAAGACTCGGGTTATGGTGCACCGAGTCGTTCTCTCTCAATCTATATTATTATAGGTGAAAATGAGATAATCGAGGTACCAGACGCATCACGTCAAATGATCAAAGATGGCGGCTCTGCGCATGCCGTTTTGTATGAATTCAGCAGCATCTTCATCACATTTTGTATTATTGTACACAGCTGGCCGTGCTAGGCCTGCTGGAGTGGATATCTCCAATAGAGAATATACTATATATATATATATTATTTTAGAACCTTTTGACCAATCTTTGAAATTGTATATTTAAATTTAATTTTACAGTACTTATGTCGGAAAATAATTTGTTCGTTTTCATGAAGAAATACAAGAAAATATATACGATTTTTTTAAAATATTCATTTTGTCTAGGCAAGTACGCTCCATCGTAGATCTCATCGTCGCTTACCATCAGGTGAGATCGAGATCAAATACTTGCCTATAACGTAATCTATACTAATATTATAAATGTGAAAGTTTGGATGGATGGATGGATAGATGGATGGATGTTTGTTACTCTTTCACGCCCGAACGGCTGAACGGATCTGGATGAAATTTGGCACAGAGATAGATTATAGTATGGAATAGCACATAGGCTACTTTTTATCCCGGTAAAATGTATGGTTCCCGTGGGATAGATGTTTTAATTTTTCATACTTTTTAGCGGGGGTAACACCGCCGGGCGCAGCTAGTAAAAAAATATAAGAAACTAGCTGCGCCCCGCGGTGTTACCCGCAATTAAAAAGTATGTCTATCCCACGGGAACCCATTGTACCGGGATAAAAAGTAGCCTATGTGCTATTCCAGACTATAATCTATCTCTGTGCCAAATTTCATCCAGATCCGTTCAGCCGTTCTGGCGTGAAAGAGTAACAAACATCCATCCATCCAAACTTTCACATTTATAATATTAGTATAGAAGTATAGATAATCTGATGTTTTTTGCAAAAGTAATTGAATGTTTTGTGATGTTCGTGGCAGGCGTGGTGGAGTGCCTGAAGATCATCACGGCTGTGAAGTCGGAGCGCATCGCCAAGTTCGCATTCGACTACGCGGTGAAGATGGGTCGCAAGAAGGTCACCGCGGTGCACAAGGCCAACATCATGAAGCTGGGCGACGGCCTGTTCCTCAGGAGTTGCGAGGAGGTATGACTGGTTCTCACCAGCCATCCAAAATATGTCACATATGACGGATATGTCCAGCAGGGGACATCTTTCTATGGATGTATTCCACATTGACGTTGCGGTCTTAACCGAAGGTTCCCAAAAAGAGTGATTCTATGTTATTGATATATTATTTCATTTTAAGACTTTGTTGTCGTTGTCCACCTCGTTCAACTTAATTTTATTTTAATTTTTAGATTTAAGTTTCAATTTATAAGTTACCTAAAACCCCTGTAAAACTCTTATTATGTCGTAACCAGGCTCCCAAGATACAAGCCTACGCTTAGTTTAGGACTGCAATACAAATAATTTGTAATTATAATTATGGAAAACGGTGAAGGAAAACATCGTGAGGAAACCTACATGTCTGAGAGAAACCCTCGAAAGACGTGTGAAGTCCGCCAACCCGCACTGGGCCAGCGTGGTGGACTATGGCCTAATCCCCCTCGCATTGAGGGGAGGCCCGTGCCCAGCAGTGGGACATTAAGAAGGGCTGGAATTGTTATTATGGAAAATAAATATTATAATCTGCTGGTGCAATGACGATGAGTATCATTTTTTTTTTGTATAACAGATCGCGAAGCTGTACCCGCGCATCGAATTCGAGAAGATGATAGTGGACAACTGCACGATGCAGATGGTGTCGAACCCGAACCAGTTCGACGTGATGGTGACGCCCAACCTGTACGGCAACATCGTGGACAACCTCGCCAGCGGGCTGGTGGGCGGCGCCGGGGTCGTGGCCGGCGCCTCCTACAGCGCCGAGTGCGCCGTGTTCGAGCAGGTCGCCACCACACCACCGCACCACCACACCCACACGATATACACTTATCTATACTCTATACATATAAATAAAATTGGAGTGTCTGTTTGTAATATTAAAATAACCGCTTGTTACTAAGTGCATTTGGATGTATACACGGTACATGGTACCTACCAAAACATTTTTTTTTTAAATTATTGTCTGTCTGTCTGTTTGTTTCGGCTAATCTCTGAAATGGCTGGACCGATTTTAACGGGACTTTCACTTTAGCTGATGTAACAAGGAGTAACTTAGGCTACTTTTATTTTAGAAAAACTTTTTGTTAAATACCACGCGGACGAAGTCGCGGGTAACACCTAGTTTATTATAAAACTAGCTGTCCCGGAGAACTTCGTACCGCTTCAGAATCAATAATATGAGTAGTATTTTTTTTTGCCCATGTTTTAATAGTGGCTATTTGGGGCGGAGACAAATTCAGCAATAAATTATCTTAAAAATCGGCCCACCCGTTCTTGAGTTCTAATAGTTAATAGTTCTTGAGTTGAAAGGTTATACTAAGATTTGAATATGCGCTTTTTAACGCATTTTTAATCATTATTTAAAGTCAGAATTTTGAATGTCGATCTAGAAAAAATACCCAGCAAAATGACATTTGTGATTTTATGTCAACAATAGTTTTTTTGTAGATTGACAGATCAGAATTCTGACTACACATAATGATTACAAATGTGTTAAAGAAGCGCACGCGCAAGTTAAGACTATCTGTCTCGTTCTTTCTTACGGCCGGGCGCGCCGTCAGTGTCCTTGAATGTGTTAGAATTAGAATTAAAGCATGTTTTTATTGTTTTGTTTCACGCAGGGTGCTCGTCACATATTCTCGGGCGCGGTGGGCAAGAACATCGCGAACCCGACCGCCATGCTGCTGTGCTCGGCCAACTTGCTCGCGCACGTCAACCTCCACAAATACTCCAACAAAATCAAGAACGCTGTTAACAAGTACGTTACCTTAAACTTGACACTGGCAATATACACAAACGTGTGATGCCAAAAAAGAAAAGAAAATAATAGTGCGTTACCGTTTATTTTTTTTTGGCAACAAACGCTTGGTTATTTTGCCAGTGTCAAATTTAAACGTTTTATCTTTTCTGGGGCGGCAATTCATAGTGATGTTGTCAACTTTGTTTAATGTTGGAAACTTGTGCTTCATTGAATCATAATTACTAGTAATGAGGTTTGAATATAATTCACTGTCTTCATAAACGTGCCGGGGGGTGTGCAAATAATCAAAGGTGGCCGAACATAGTTTGTGAATTCATGTTCCCCCAGGAAAGGTAACTTTTTGTCAGGAAAGTATAAGCAATTGAATACTGATGGGATGTTTGAATCATTGATTTGAATACAATGAAATTTACTAGCTTCATACACTGGCATAATACCCCGCAGTTGGCGCCATTTTATTAGAAGATTCGTATATTATTTAAATTTTGCCCCTGGCGACTAGACACGATGGAAGCCATAAAGATTTAAAAAGTAATGCGATTGCAATGGAGTAGACAATATTATTTTTTTAATACGAACTTAATTTTTGTTCCAGAGTGTTGAAAGATGGGAAAGTGAGGACCAAGGACCTCGGCGGGCAGTCCACCACCAAAGACTTCACCACCGCCATTATACACAGCTTAGCCTGAACAAGCCACACAGTAGCTGGCTTCAACGCTTTAGCGGTACCTATTCTTAGGATTTAATATTGTTATTTTTTGTTAATGATATTTATTTCTAATTTATTTAAAAAAAAATGTGATCTGCGAATCATAGTCAAGATTATACATTTTTTATTTCAGTATTTGTGAAGTATTTATGTAGATAAAATTGTTCAATATTGTAAATATGAATAAAATCAGGCGAATCGTATAAAAGTTGTTTATTTTGTTTGCTTAATGTTGGGGGTTGGGAACTGATTTAATTACATTTTTTTTGCATTAAGATGTACTTACAAAAGCAGTGTTTACAACAGCGGATAGTTTTATGCATTTTTTCTTAATAATGTTACCATCATTGTTCGTTAACATAGTCGAAAGAAGACATTACAGTTTAACATTATGTTGAATCTAAATTACCTAATATACTTTGAGGTACACAATGGAATACTACTGGGTTTCTATCTAAGTTCCCCATCCTTGAATTGCAACTCTACCTTGTCATGTATAGAATATATATTTGCATGAGAATATAGCTACATTACCCGTAGCATCTTACATTACATTTCGCGTATTTTACATCGCGCGTTCGAGTTAGTTGCGTACGTTACGTACATTGCGTACGTTACGTACATTGCGTACGTTACGTACATTGCGTACGTTACGTACATTGCGTACGTTACGTACATTGCGTACGTTACGTACATTGCGTACGTTTGGGTTTTATACAGTATATGGCGGTTTACGCTACACTGCCACGTAAAAGGAGTAATGTTAGAAATACGCTGCTCAAATTTGCGCGGCGTAAAATTACGCTACACTTGGACACAGTAAGTATTAACTCAAGGTTGGGGTGGCACTTTCGTCAGTACATCTAATGCTTATAGACACAGCACACCGTCATCAGTATTGGATTTGGATGGGTGTTCAATCCGGGGGCGGTATAACTCTCGGAGTAGCCAATTTCTTCACTCTGTCCGATATGACGTATTTCATGGCGTTAGGTGCGACCTGGTGGAAGGAACCATGGGAATTTTTAATTACTTACTATTAAATTGGGGATGCACGGTAAAATGATCCGTATTTTCTTCGCATTACGACCGCAGGCGCAGGGTTACTCAAGCAATAAATACAGTCACTTGTTTCGAGCTCAATTTCAATCAATATTGATTGAATTAGAATATTTTTTATTCATGTAAAACATTAAGTATAGTACTTACGAATCGTCAATATAGTGACAAAATGCTAAGCTACAACTTTACCACCTTTACAATATAAATAAAAGAAAATAACCGCCATCGCGACCTGTGCGTGGGTAACAGGCGACTAAAGGAATTAGCTAAGGACCATCTTATAAGAAGAAAAAAATGCGTGTTTGTTGTTATGTAACCTTTTCACGCCCTGCGTAAAATACGACTCGAATGTTCTCAATCTCTATGATCCCCAAGGCGGAGAGCAGGTGTGTAATTTTTTAACCACATTATATCGATCGTATTATTCCCAAAGCAATATTGATTTCTTATATTTACTCTAATACTACACATTAAAATAAAACTTAATTTACAGTTTTTACGTTCCCGACGTTTCGACACATAAAATAAACGCGATGAAATATGTAAATAAAGTTTTGTTTCAATTCCCAATGTAATGCTTACCTTCTCTGGGTTGCGGTACCACGGCTCCTTGGAGAGCCGCCTGTAGCATTTGAATTGAGGCCTTCTGCATATTTGGTTGATTCTCGCGAGTAACTCTTCTAGGTTCCCGCGCTTTCCACGCTGTAACCATTGATATTAACATTTGTATTCCAATGACCACATTTAAGGGCAAAGTAGATGTAATACTATGCCTCGGTAAATATATAATAACATCCCCAGACGAACGCAGCAAATCTACAGCCCAATACATTACTACTACCCACTACAGCTACAATGGACTGGGAGCGATCCTAATATATAAGGCTTGACAATAATAGAGTAAAATATTTTTTTCTTTATAACAGTAGGTTATAAAGATAACATTCCAAAATAAATAAATCAAATTATTAGACATTTAAAAAATTACATCTTGTACTGAGCGCATGGCCAAACGCTACTGGGTCGCCTTGATTAAAAAATAATCAAACGACATTTACACAATTATATTATATTATTAATTAACACAAGTTCCTATTTGAAACTTTCAAGATACTGCATAAGTTGTGTTACGTGTACCAAATATTTTAGTAGGAAGAATCATTGTTGTACTTTTAAAAAACTCAAAAAGTCGATAAGCGTTATTTTTTTGTATCAATAGGAAAAAAACTAGATATAGGATTTTTAATGTAATTTGGCAATGGGGGGTCTGAGGTATCAGTTCATTTTGGAAAAGGGGTCTCTTGCCCAAAATAGTTTGGGAATCCCTGGTATAGACAGACGGTTTTCTATAAACTGCGGTAATCACGGGAGTTTAGTTACAGGCATACTACCTACCTACGTAAAAATGAAAAATGGCGAAGTTACCATGATCGGTTCTGGCTCGAAGAACTTCTTCGGTCCAGCGATTTGCCCGATGTAATCCATGTGTTTCTTCCATTCGCTCTCGGACCAACCCTTCTTCTTCTTCACCTCCTTAGTGTCCTGTTTCTTCAGGTCGATGACGCAGTTCGCCAGCTTCGAGTAGCAAGTAGCGTTGGAACATTCTATCATATGATCGATGCGCTCTATTCGCTCCTGACTGAATATGTTCTTATACATCTTCTTTTGTAGGAGCAGCCGTCTGAAATGCGTATAGTAATGTTTTGAAATCAATTTACTTAGAAAGCAGTTGTTTTTGGAATTTTGCCTTCAATACTCAGTGATAATTTAGCTTTCGATTAGCGAAATAATGGTCGGAATCGGATCAGTTTTTTCGGAGATCACCCCCTATGTCCAAACTCTAAAACTAGGTAGGAATTAAAACGATAAATCAGTTTTTTTTTCATGTATATCATAAAAGAATATACATATGAATCATCAAATGATATGCTATGATTTTACCGCCCGTTAGGAATGCCGTTCATATGAAGAAGGGGCAAGAAACTCTATGGTTGCTCTTTTTATAAAACTGTCATAAATTTTGTGATAGTACATTGTTATGAGTATGTGAAAATAATGTACCGGTATGTAAGAACCGCAAAGCGTCTTGAGTAAGTAGTTAAAAATAAACCGAAGTACTTATATAATTACAAATTAATGATTATTCTTACCTGAGGTACGGCCACGCAGCATCCACAACCCTATCAGAGACGTGGCTCGCCAAAGCCGACTTCCTGATACCTCGGGGGGTGTATGCAGGCATACCTTCGTCAGTCACATAAACATACTTCCTTGGTACACTCAGGATGTTCAGCCGTTTTGGTATCTTGTAAGGGAACTTGGGTGTGGGCGGGTCGCACTTGGGCTTCACCATGGCTGGTTATTCAGAGAGTTATACAGGCGCACGGCTCGGCTATTGCATGTTTATATGGAATATTTGTTCATTATTTCTGTTTATTGCCCATTTTTGGTGGCCGTGTGGTTTTGTTGGACGTTTTGGATTTGGAATTTTTCGTCTGTGTTTAGAATGACAAGTGTGTTAAAAGGAAGTTTGTCAATATACAAAGAGGTTTAATTCTTAGTGTAGATATATTTTAGATCACCTACTTATCGTAGATACTTTGATTAATATTCTATATTAATGTCTTGGCATGAAATGGGTATTTATTTCCAGTACGTCAAGTGCGAGCTCACTGTATACTTTATAGTCTACCGTATTTAGGCATTTGTATAGAGAATTGAAAAGCGCCTCTAGCGGCCCAGTATACGTTTACGTTTAGAATGTATTCAACGATCGAGTGATCTGTTTTAATTTTCCATAATAATTCCATTTCTTTGCCAGTAAAGTTGTATGTTTCCGCTAGGGGCGTTGCTGTGAAATAAATGGAATGGATTACTCGATCGGTATTTGATGCTTTCCATAGAGAAATAACGTTCCGCAAAGAATGGCGTCTAAACTTGTAGCTGGTCTGGATAATACTGGGGTCGATCCCAGTCTAGTAAGGTACCCAAATACGAAGCATTGTTAGATTTTTCCATCATGTTTAAATAAAACACAAATATAAATAGAAAACGTTTGTTTATTCTTATAATAGAAAAATTGATTTCACAATTCAAAGCGAAATACTGATTTCGTCGACAAACGTTCAATATAGCAGCCTTCGTTCACATCTGTTTCACCTATAAAACCAGTCATGTGAAAACTAGACCAGCTGGCGGCCACACAGGGCCCCAAGTCTGCTGGCACAATCGGTTCATAATCGAACAGCAACCGCGTAGTAACTGTCACTTTTGACAGATATTGTATAGGTTATCTGTCAAAAGTGACAGTTACTATGCGGTTGCTGGTCGATTATGAATCGATTGTGTCAGCAGACTTGGGGCCCTGGGCCTTTGCACGACAACCTTTAACCACGCAGTATTTTACAAAACGGCCCATTGAGCAGTATGCAAAGGTATAAAAACCAAGCACAATCTTCTTTCGTAGCGTAAGGATAACGTGAGCGTTCTGTCCCGCTCGTACCTCTTAGAGTGACAGTGAAGGAATGCTTTCTCGATGACGAAGTAAACAGGCTACGTACGACTACATCGCCTTCGCATCTCGGCTGACGCGCTTCAAGTGCGCGTAAATAAGGTTGTCGTGTGCAAAGGCCGTAATAAGTGTGTTCGCCACGAGCATTCGTTAAATGGATGCAGTTCCAAATTCAATTTTATTAAAAGAAAAACTAATTTATGTTTTATAAATCGAGTGTAAATACTTGAGTTTACAAATTTTGCGAAAATTCCGGTGATTTTATTACAGATTCACCACTTTAGTGGTAGGGATGGAAGATTTAATTTTAACATACAATTGACGTCATTATTATCATCAGGGGTAAACACGAGCAAGAAATGTTACTCCCTCAACTGAGCCAGAATTGGATTGCTCTTGGCGAAGACGCTCCTTGTAACACAAAAAAATAGAAAAAAAAAATAGCAAAATTAAGCAAAGGAATTGATTCAAAGCTTTCTGGTCGCAAAATACTATTCCTACCACACGTAAAACAAAAAAGTACCATAATGCCCTACCCATTAACATTTGTGCTATTACTTACATTGAGAAATAAAAACGTCGGAAGCGGCTTTATAGGTGAAATTTATTTAAATACAATATTAGCTCGCACGCACTATTGGTACGATATAGGACAGTTTAGATCTTTACAATAATGCATGCGATACATAAAAAAAAGAAAACGGCGCCAAAACATATGAAGGCCCGTGCTATAAAAAAAAATAACGAACTGTTCATAGATCGCATTATAATGAGTTCATAAATTTTCAAAAAATTTAAATGTGAAAAATATTAATTGACCGTTTATGATAAAGTTTCAAGTAGAAAATATATTGATTCTTAGTATCAAGGAAATCTAATAACAAGATCACTTGTAAAAATATAAAAATCGTGTTGATTTTTTTTTAGATGGCAACACGTCATAATCACTGGTTACTGGAAAATTCATTTTAAAAATAAATAATATCTTTGCCACTTTCTCATACATGACAGCATAGAAATAAACATCGTTATAAAACATTAACATTGATAACATTTTTTACAATAGTAATCTATTTTACTACTAATATAAATAAACCAATTGCTATCAAATCCGCTGGTACATTATTTTTTTCAAATCCCGAATCAATGTAAACAAAAATAATTATCAAGTGACAAAACTAGCGCCAGTATTCTCAAATGTTACCAGTCACTAAGCTCTATAATATAGAGATACAACAATAATAATATAATCTCTAAACTGGCAACACTGACCTCTATATCATAGAGGTACCAGTGTTTCCAGCAAAGATGTTTTAAAGTTCTGCGACCGGGCCGAGTGCGTATTTAACCCTGTGAGATCCGAGGGTAGGCCCTCTAAGCTTTTGACGCTCTTACATATACATTTATGTACCAACAGAAGTAGCATTAAATATGACTCTAACAATAAAAAAAAAACAAGCGATCTTGCTACCAGCACTCACGTGGCGACGTCGACCACGCTAACGGTGAACTCCGGCTTCTTGTCGTCTAGACCGCGTGCGGGGTCTTTCCCGCCGGTAAGATCAATGGCAGCGACGACGCTCGCGTCTGGTGTTGATCCTGTGGGTGTTGCATCTTCTTCCAACATTTCTTTGTGTTGTCCTCGGCGGTTGATAATGCTGGAATATCATATTATAGTATCACAAGATTAATACTTAACCGAGTCTGTTCCTGGGGTAGCTGCGTGGTGACGAGAGAGGAGGGCAGAGGAGAGGGGGGATGATGCAAACAATCGATTTTTTTGCGAACCACGAAAAGTTAAAGTATACGTCCTAGGAGTAGGTGTATAGTTTATTTACCTATATGGAGATCGAACCCGGAATGTCTCGGCTAACTTAACTACTAGGCTATTGACGCTTAATTTTATTTATTACTAGCTGACTCGATAAGACATTTTCCAGTCCAAATCCCATGAAAATAATTTTCAAATTTCCCGAAAAACTTTATAATTTTTTCTTTCTTTCATAAGCAAATAAAAAAATGAACAAATCGATTTTTAGACTAAACATATTTTAAGCAAATACCCTAAACAAGCGCATGTACAAACATTAGTATGCCCGTTCTGATTCACCCTGTATAGATTCGTCCCTCCCGCACCTCGCAACTGCCTCAACAATAGACTCAGTTAATTTGACATGTATTTAGTAGGGAGTTACTAAAGATAGTTTCCCCGAAGAAAACGAACGTAGAGAAAATTTGACGTGAAGTATTTTACAATTTGCAGTGCTGAATAACATTTCAGTAGTAGGACACATTGTACCTATTCACATGCATTTTAATAAACCACACCAAGTCTTTAGTCACACGACTATTTTTAAAGCTTATTAATATCTCAAAAATGGCTTCAAGATGCTACAGTTCAGATTGCTGAGTCATTCACATAAACTAATGCAGGCCTAAATAACTGTTAAAACATTAAACATTCTTGTGACATTTATTGGTTTTTAACAGAGTTATGTTTTGGTAAGCATTACATCCTACATGTTAGTTTTCAAAATAAACAACATTTTATATATTTAACATGCCGTTGAATAATTTTTTTTGGGACCAAGCCCGCCACACACTCCCACCACTGCTGCTCCTGTAAGCCAGGATCTACAGTGGTGTCCCATGATGACACCGAGGTTAGATCCTCGGCGAGTCCCGGGATAAAGTTAATCGTCTTGGAACCCGCACGAATTTAATCGTTAGATAAAAATAGGAGGAGTTGGAAGAAAATTATCCACTTCCCTCCATTACAAAGCGGGAGACAAAAATGATCTGGTAGAGAAATTTTCACTGCCGTTGAAAGTTTATTCAAATAAAACCTTATAACGGCAGGCATGCGATGAAGTTATTTGAATATTGAATGTCGTAAATTATTCGCTCTACATATATATGTCCCAAGCGCAGCGGTCAAATTGAAAGCGTAAGCATTTGTCCCATATCACATGTCACGAGTGACGCCATAGCCCGACACCACAAACCCCACAGAACCAATGAACACAGAGCGCTCTGACATACCTCCGTAACTGGGACGATACCGTAATGTTGCGGTGATTATGGTAATATGGAAAATAAACAAAAAAAAATACTCTTTTAGTCTTTGAGTTCTTGTGTTCCTTTTTAAAATAATCCCGTCGATGGATACACCCAAAAGGCTGTGAAAAAGGCCATACTTTGGGTGCACTTTAAAAAAAAACCTTTAAATTTTTTGACAAACCAAATTATGGGTGATGATAATGACCCACTAATAAAAGCCAGACGGCACACCCATAGATACGGTGAACCAATCGTGAATATCTATTTGATTTATTTTGCAACGACATTTTCTTACCAAAGTACATTGTGGTAAGTTCACAAGTACGCAACATAAAAAGTTTGATATCAAATGATCAGGCAAAAAAAATATTGAGTAAAAATGAATGAGTAATTTCAAACTTTTTATGGAGTGTGTAGACGTAAAATCCCAACAAGACACATATCCCACTATAGCGGATGCAAACGAATACCGCTTATATCTGAATATGTCATGGCTAGGATTATCGCTGGCGGTGACGAATACCGTTTATGTTGATTGAACCCAATATGAGTTTGATATCCGATTATAGCATCCTTTGACTGTTTGAACAACTGACAATACAATGTGATGTGATGTGATGGCAATGTTGACTCACCAGGCTCTAAGCTTCTGGTAGATGTAAATGCAGGTCATCGGAATTGGTGTCATGATGGCCACGGCAACCGGGATCACTGGGAATATAAATCATAAGTTTGAGATATTTAATTGTATATTTTTGTTACATTAAAGGCACGTTCTTCTTCATTTTTGCAAAGACAGAAAGAACGACGTCTTTTTTTCGTGGCCTTATCCACAAGATAAGTATTCTGCCAATCTGTCGAGTATTGTTCTCCAAATAAATTGAACAATTTGACGGATATTCTATGACAAACCTGTCAACACGTCAAAATTAATTGGAGAATGAATTTTATCTGAGGATTGTGAAACGGGCTCTCAATCTTTAGTACTTATTATTTTATGTGGTTTTACTTTTGAAATATATTTGAGATAGTTTAGTGACTAGTAGGGCGACAACAGAGCCTTTCTCCTTCTCTGTCGCACACGGGATGACTTATGGCAGTGATGTCACGGCACTGCACCTTTGTACTGTTTTAGTTATTTTCTACTCTAGAAACTTTAAATATCTGTATTTTTTTTCAAGAAACATATTGCAATATGAAGATGGCGATGCTGGTGTTCTGGATGCCGGTCTCGACGCTGGCCAGCTAGGTGGTAACACTAAGCACCTGTGGTGAGGTCCGCCTCGGGCTGTCCCAGCGCGTACCGCAGCAGGAAGATGGCGATGCCGGTGTTCTGGATGCCGGTCTCGATGGAGATGGCGAGCGCGTCCTCGTGCGGCTGCTTCAGCAAGCGCGCGATGGCGTACCCGAACGTGTAGCCCAGCCACGGCACGCCCATGCCGGCGACGTAGATCTGGAGTTAAATTAAATGGCCATGTACAGACTGACAGCGCTGCCTCGCGAGGCTTCACCCAAAAAACTAAATGATTATGATAAGTAAACATGCACGTTTGTAAACACACATCAGCTAATATTCCACCAAAATTGGCCAAAATAATACAAAAAAAACACATTTTTTTTTAGAAAATAATACAAAATCGACAGCTAGGTGCTACATTATCCCTGCGTTCTTTAGGCTATTTTTCATCGAGGTGTCACGAGTAGAGCCGCGGGTAGAAGTTATCTATACAGATAAATAAAATTGGAGTGTATGTTTGTAATATTAAAATAACCGCTTTTTACTAAGTGCATTTGGATGTATACACGGTACATATACCAAAACAACATTTTTTACAATTTTTGTCTGTCGGTCTGTCTGTTTGTTCCGGCTAATCTCTGAAATGGCTGGACCGATTTTGACGGGATGAACACTGGCAGATAGCTGATGTAACAAGGGAGTAACTTAGGCTACTTTTATTTAGGAACCACCCCCCCCCCCCCCCCCCCAACGACTTAATATCACAAAGGCTGTCGTTGCTAACGGTTGTGTCTTTGTTACATACCACGCGGACGAAGTCGCGGATAACAGCTAGTCTTACTCGTAAAATCTTACTCACCTCCCAAGTAAAGAGTTGAAAGATATAAACATTCGTCGCTATAGCGAACACTATGATGAACAGCAGCAAGGTTGTCGAGAATCCTTTCAGGATGCGCACCATGAAGGCGGCGAGGCGCGGCGTCCAGCGCTGCATGCCCAGCCCGATGCCCAGCGGCACGATCAGCCCCACCACGAAGGTCGCGATGCGGGTGTACGGAACCACTATGTTCGCGTTACGGAACACCACTTGGCCGAGGGAGAACAGCCACGCCGGCATTAAAGCTGCAAAAGAAAAGGATATTTTCACACCGGCTGACTAACGGCGGCGTTATTATATATCATTCGAAATCGTTACCGGAAACGGATTCAAAGATTTCCGATAACGATGTCGCTCCCGACGAGCCGTCAAAAGGCTGTTAGTTTAAAATCTTTCGATGGCGGAAAAACAGTCCGCATTTACGAGGAATTTATATAGCGATCGCCCAAATCCGTCTCGGAATTTTTTAATTCCGTTTCCAAATTCGAATAATTGCACTTCTAACAATAACCGCGCGTAAATTGCACAAACCAATACCAAGTGAAACTTGGTAAGAAATAGCCATAACTTTCTTTAACTCTGATGTAAACTATAATGCCGTGTAAAAACTCACCGAATGAGGCGAGGGTGGATATAGTTGTCATGGCGAGGGACAGGTTGAGGTTCCCGCCGAGGATGAAGGTCCATATGTTGGAGGCTCCGCCGCCGGGCGCCACGCCCGTGAAGAACATGCCCAGGCGCATCGCCGGGAAGTTGGGGAAGATCAGGAAACCCAGGCCGAATGACATCTGAAGAAGAGGATTAGTGTATAAAAAATCCTTTCAGCAGATCAGGCTAGTCCACCTTGGCCTTGAAAGAGTTGGCGGACTTCACAAGTCTTCGTAATATTAGTTTGGTGGTCTTAGACTTAGTAAGAAGGGATAACGGGACTACCTTTGAAGAAAAAAATATGGTTTATCGAAATATAATGGTATTTTTTTACATGCCCAGAGAAATCTAAAGCGTAGATAGGTCTAATGATCGTCATTCTTCGATGGTGCCTCGGCTCGGATGGGATGGTACCAGAAGTAGGTGGAAGAGGTAACTCACCAGCGGCATGAAGACGAACTGCCCCAGCATGCCGATGGCGGGGCCCACCGGCCGCCGGATCACCCCCTTCACGGTGGGCCAGTCCATCGCGCAACCGAAATTTATGAAGATCAATGATATCTGGAACACGTTGAAATTGTATTTATAAAAAAAATACAAATACAAACGCGAAAGCCCCAAAGAAGGGAACCAACAATTCGCCGATAGCATTTGTTTCCCATGTAAGGGTAGGAGGAGGGGGGGGGGGTGACCTTATAGCCATTGTACCGGCCTCGGTCCCCTTCCATATTTGGGGCATTTAGGCCATAGTCAACCACGCTGGCCCATGTGAACTTCACACGACATTCGACACGCAGGTTTCCTCGCGATGTTTGCCTTCACCACATAACAATCAAGGAACATGCACACATAAACGTGATTATATTAATATATCTACTGTATGGTGTTGTCCTAAGACCATGACCCCTTTCCCAAAATGAGCTGATATCTCAGACCTACTTACTTTGTGAATCCCTGGTCTAATCTTAACATAAGTGTATTTTTAATCATGATTTTTTTGGATCAAAATTATGATAACTAACCAAAGGGGGATGAATACTTAGTGTTTTCGTCGATTCAATTTGGTCTCGACCGTGATCTTGGATTATCGCTAGCACGCTAGCACGTGATCGATCACCGATCGATCGACGCCTATATAGGTACCTACACAATAATTATCTTCACGTGTATCCTATCTTCGTTAAATAGAAATAAGTACACAAATGTACAGATTACTGATCGATACAAATTATTCACGTGAAAGTGATTAAATAATAATTTGATTAAGGTGGAAGCTCAAGGTCAGGGCGCGAAATTCAAAATGTCAATGGTTTTTATTTTTTTACGAAAAATTTGGACATCTTTACGATGTAATTTAGTGTTTTGCGATATTAGCATTCTGCATTGGACGTCTCGATGTATAAAGTTTGCTTAAAAAAATACCTAAAGCGATACAACACCATAAAGTTAGTAAAAGTAGCGGTTTTTACAAACCTTATGGTATTGTATCGGATTAGGTAATTTTTTAAGCAAACTTAATACATCGAGACATTCAATGCAGAATGCTAATATCGCAAAACACTAAATTACATCGTAAAGATGTCCAAATTTTTCGTAAAAAAATAAAAACCATTGACATTTTGAATTTCGCGCCCTGACCCTGAGCTTCCCCCTTAAACATCGATCACATTGTATTCGTACATACCAGTATCAACATATTAACATACCTACCGCCTTCACCCCGAAGGAACATTTCGAACAGCTGAACAAAATTAAGTGTCATTTCCGCGTAAGTGATAGTTGTAAGCCCTTCGCCGCAAATTTACAATCCTAATTAAATTAACCATGGCTTGAAGGAAGTATGGCCTGATGAGTACATCGGAATTATAAAAGCTGCGTAAGCGAGACGAGATATGCATGGATATTTTGGGAGTGAGAGGGATGCAGTGTTAATAAAATTGTGGCAATATAAAGGGTGTAGGGTGTTTGTAACGTGATTAATTTTAAAACTCCATCACGCCTGTAGTCCCCGAAGAGGTTTGCAGAGGTGTACTGCGGTGCACCCACAATTCGCTGGTGGTATTTGGTCCCAATGTAATAATGGGCAAGCATATTGCCATTATACCGGAATTATATTAATTTGAATGCTATAGATGACAATCCATGGGTGCTTTAATGCATGCTTCAATATTATTATTACCCTAAGAGTTGCTTGGCGGAAGGTATTTATTAAGGACCTTGGTCAAAAAGCCTTAACGTGCAGGTCACACATTTGCGCGGTATTTTTGTCTACTTTGTAGCAGTAGTCTATATTTTAAAATATAACGTCATCTGTTCTTGTCTATGGATTGTTGTGTGTCAAAAAAAAAACAACACACAGAGTTTATACTTACAAAAAGTGCGACACTGGTCACGAAAACCGTGTCTATGGGCCTCTCAGGTCTCAACACTATGACCGGTAGGATCCCGTCTACGGGGTGCAACTCCGAGCTGCGGTTCACTTCCATCGTCAAGTTGGAATGACCTGTCAAACAATGGCACATAGTAAAACCTGGTTTCAAGTGGGCTTCGTGTGATGAGCATCCATGTTTGTATCCGAGTCGTGGATGTTTAATATCTATATAAGTACTAGCTGATTCGGCAAACGTTGTTTTGCCATATAAAATAAATTGAGATATAAACTATCCTATCTTTCAAGTTGGATAAAACTGCACACAGTGTGCAAAATTTTATTAAAATCGGTTTAGTAGTTTAAGAGTCCATAGCGGACAAACACCGTGACACGAAATTTATATCTTCGCCCTCAGTCCATTGTATGGTACCCATAATGCAAGCGTTGCTTATCGTGGGACCGTATTGTTGGTGTGTTCGTCGATACTATATTATTGCTGTTTCATGCGTAGCCATGCTCGTTGTAGTGTGATCTACTGAGTTTATAATCTAAGCGCTTATAGTTATTCGAACTATCGTCCCCAATTCAGTACACTGGCTACCGCTTTGTGGTTTACAGTCAAGACGGTATAGTTAAATTTAACCAACGGTTTCAATTCACTCAACGTGTTCAATTACACGTGTAAATTAAATAAGATAAAATATCACATCTGACCAAACAAACATTGTTTATTTTAAAACGTTAAAATTTAAATATTCCATAAAATGTATGCAATATAAATAATGACATCATGAGTTCATTATTTAATTGTTTTTTTAATGAGATAATCATTTACTTAGGTGGGGGATTAATTCGTGAATATTCGCTTCATTTAATGCGTTAAATGTAGAACAATTTTCCGACTTCACAAGTTAATTTCAAGGGCATTCAGGTAGGTAAAAACAATTTTGCGAGTACTGCCTGCGAGCGCTGACACACCGTGGAACGATCGCGACATATCTATAGCGACCGTCAAATAAAATGAACAAAGATGGCAACTCAGCGCAGGTCTAATTGTATGAATGAGACATACGCAGAACACATCGCTTCCAAGGCAAGCGCTCTAGTAACTTGGCTATCGCTGTTTTGTAAAGTAACCCCCAAATTTATAGACCTTCTGTAACTTTGTTAAGCGTCATATAGTACTGCGCACAAGAGTTTTGCTAAGCGCAGTACTTTATAACGTTTTTATATAACGTCTATAAATTCGGGGGTAAATATATTATATTAAAGAATATCTTACCAAGGAATATGCCTTTGACTCGCACTCTGCCTTCGAAGTTGTTATCCAAAACATGAGACTCGGTCAAGGTGTACGTGGAATTCCACTCGGCTCCGACGAGGAGTGGATGGTCTGTTAACACATTCAACTGGTCCCCAACTTGCATGCCAGTACCTGGATAACATAACACAAATTATTGTAAGGATCTTGTGAGTTCTTGGACACAGCGGCAGTGGGGAATTCTTAACAATTTCGATAGTCATCAGATTAAAAGAATATCAGTCTGTTTCGTCATTGACTATTAAAACTTATTTATAACCTATCTGACAGAATCTGTTCATGCCTTTTCTGTCAGATAAGTTGTTTGTAAATAAGGTAAGTACATACTTTCTCATAGGAAAGATATTGAAGAACCTGATGAATGGAGAAAAATCATTCGTGCTTTTGCCCCTACCGGGATTCTAACCCGTGACTCTCGGCACAGAAAGCAGGGCCGCTGCCAATAGGGGTGGACAAAGAAAAACGCATCGATGGTCATTCAATATTCGATTATTATTAAGTCAAATCATTTATTCCGGATAGGCCTACGAGGGCACTTACAAATTGTCATTCACATTTTTTTCTCGCACATCAACTGAGAAGATCGTCTTTTTTTTATATAATGTTCGTCGGTAAAATTAAAACCATTTTATGTATATGGCAACAACATGGGTATAAGACGTTGTCCTAAGGGCAGTCATTTGCACGAACATGCGATGAAAATTAATCCCGCGATAAGAGACTACCTTTGCATATTTCAATTAGGACGCTCAATAAAGATTGTATGTTTCATCGTGAGTTCGTACGATCATTACAACACGATCGTCGCATGATCGTACGACCGATCGCCAATTAGGACATCGCCCAAGGGTGCAAAAGACAGAGCAAAAGATCTAGCTTTTGCTTTCCATCGACTACATCCATCTTCTCTTAGTCATAGTCAGTTACTTTCCAATAGAGATGGTAATGAGGCGCGAAGGAGAAGGAAGACATACTGCAATGACTTAACATAAGTGGGAATGGGACAGGTAGATGAACAACTTACCCGACACCTTCACATCGACGTACACATCTTCATCCATGTTGACGGAGGTGCTATTGGGCTCGAAGAAGGCCGACAAGTTCGGCACGGCCTGGCACACCACCCATAGCGGACACAACGCCAGCACGTACAGAATAATTAAATGGAGAGGCCAGATCGGACACATCTTGGCCTTTTTGTTGTCCTCCTAATAGATACTGCAACAAAATGATATTTTACCTATTAGAATTGTGGGTAACAGACATGGAATGCGTAGAACTGAAAATAATGTTCAGAGGTGGGTGATCGGGAAGAATCGTCCAATAGGATAGCTTAAAATAACGTCAGTGTTGGGGTCTCATTGGTCTAATCCTTGTATCTCGCTGACTTATAGTATATAAGGTGTAACAGTAGTAAGTAGTGCAGCATGTCATACTGATCACGTTTATGTATAAAATCATAGTGTAAATGATGTATTTTTTTATTTTTATGAAGGCGAACCAGTAGCGTTACAACATGCTCTTTGTAGTATGGTCAAATGTTTAAATTTCTTATAATTTGATTTATTTCTTTGGGAATGTTATATTTATAACCTACTGATGGTCCTGTTAAAATATTTTACATCACTAAAGTTAAACCTTATATATGCAGCTTCCAATAGCTCTCACAAAAGCTAAATAGTTCTTTAAAATCCACGTCGCAAAACTAGGGATGTTGTAAATGATGAAGCCTTTGGGTTAATGTGTGCTTTTCAGTGTGTACAGTAGCTCCCAAACGGATGGACCGATTTCAATGCGGTCTCTTTACTACTATTAATGTTTTAATTGTGTCATGGTAGCTTTAAAAGTTCTTTCTTTATAAGTCTTGGTCGCGTCTATTCCTCATGGCGTCTAGGGGCTCGGTAAGGCATGATTTTCACGGCTGATATTACAGAAGTAATTTAATACGCATACCCAGTAGGACAAAAAATAAGGCCAATTCTATACTTTTTTGGGAAGTAGAGTTTCAATTTGCATCAGCTTACAGTTTACATCAGCGCGATTAACGTAACAATATTAATTAGTTTCGATAACCTGTACCTAAATTATCACCACGATGGGTTATTGCTTTAAGATACGCGGGATTACTTTAATTAGCTCGACGCTTTATCGTTATGGCAACTATTTGCATGATTATCATGTTATAATTACAAAAAAAAACGAATGAATTAATACTTTTTTTCTTAACTTCGTAATACAAAAACTACATTTTTTAAAATTGCTTATAATTTCGAATTCAGAATGTTGAATTCTTTATGCTGCTTCATAGTTTATTAAGATCGTTTACCTGAGATGTTTTCTATTGGGGACATTATTGCCTGCACACCTTAAGACCATTTTCGCATGGGGCTAATTAGATCTAGGAGAACGGTTTGCTATGACACTGTGGCTGTACCGTTCAAACGATAGTGTATTTAGTGAGCAGGTAGTAAAGTCCCTGATTGGTGGTACGTAATCGAAAATGACAGTTCACGTAATTTCTCAATCACAAATTTTCCACAGCTATTAAATTCACATTTTATAAATATCTTGCCCAATCGAATTTAATAAGTAAAAGCTTAATGATGTTATTTGCCAATCATCAACACAGACACTCACCAAGCAAGGCCGACTGCAATCGTAAACAGACCACGAATTAATTAATAACACATTTTATAGACGTGCTCACTCGACAACACTTCGGGTGCAAGTGACTTGAAAATACGATACGCGCGGCTTTTGCGTGAGGCGTGAGAATAATATGGATATGCCGATAAATTATTATATGTATCATTGCGTGTTAATAATTTATCAGATAACAGGTGGATTTCAATGGACGCGGTTGCCGGGTCGTCTCTCGTGTGTTCGGTCACGTAGAGATAACAATCGATAAGAATGTACCTAGAATATTAATTAATTAATTACTGTCCGTTATATTTAAATCTTGTAAAGATAAGATAATTTTTATGATACAAACATTTAAATCAGATTAGTATTACCTATCACGAAAGCTATCTAAGATTTATACTTTCAGACTATAGCTCCGTCTGCGACTTTGTATGCACTTTAAAGCACAAGAAACTACATCACGAAAATGAAAAAAAAAGGGCGACACGCATGTATTCTATGAAGAGTAGGCAGAAGTGCACTACAGCGCATCCACAATTGAAGCATTATTTTCACAATATTAATAATACTTGGGCAGTAATTAACATTAATCTGAAAAAAAATTAAACGCTCTTTTATTAAGCCGTATGTACATCCATTGAAAAGTTAAATCTATACGTGCCTAAATATATTTAGGGATCAAAGACATCCCGTAGTATCTTATACAATTACAGCACGTCAAGTGCGAGCTAACCGTATACTTTATAGTTTACCGTATTTAGACATTTTGTATGGAGAAATGAAAAGCGCCTCTAGCGGACCGAATTGAAAACTTTCAATTCTCCATACAAAACGTCTAAATACGGTATACTATAAAGTGTACGGTTAGCGTACGAATAATCTCGCACTTGACGTGCTGATAACAATTTATAGCAGTGTTTCAATAAACAAATATGATACCGCTGAACAAAAGCTATGTCCGGTATATTCTCAAGAAAAAATGGCGCATCGATCGGGACGATCATTAAATAATTCGCAATTTATTATTCCACTCCCGATCCGAACTGAAAGGTTCATGCGACGCGTTCAAATTGTCCTTGGATAGCTACGTGGACTCTATAATCGGCTCGGGTTATTGGATGGCTGGATTGGCAGGTATATATCACTCTATGATATTCTATGGCATATTATGTATATAATACTACCAGCCCTTTTAATGTCCCACTGTTGGGCACGGGCCTCTCAATGTGAGGGAGATTAGGCCATAGTCCACCACGCTAGCCCAGTGCGGGTTGGCGGACATCTCACGTCTTTTGAGAGGTTCTCGCAGACATGCAGGTTTCCTCGCGATGTTTTCCTTCACCGTTTTAGCAAGTGATAATCATGGTTGAAAATGAGTTTCGCACATGAAATCCCGAAATCCCCGAGTTGCCAGCCGGGGTTTGAACCTGCGATCCTCGTTACCGAGGAAATTGTTCTAACAACTTGGCTATCACTGCTTATGGCACACGTAGTCTAACCTAAATATAAATTGGTTAAGAATGTCAATAACTCGAGAAAATAAGCGCATCCGATCTATTCCTAACGCTTTGAACGTTGAAATTTTCCAGAAAAATACGGAACTATTAATTAAAAATTAATACTTTTATTTACTATAAATTATGTACAATAGGTGTATAGGTATACAAAGATATCTACATGGAAAAAACAAAAAACAAAAATATACTTATTAATAGGTACTTGTAAGAATGTAATCAATTCAATTTTTAGGTTAAATGGCTCCACCGATCTTGCGTGATATTGCCAGTGCTAAGGTGGTAAGAATGTAATAATATAAGAAATTATTGAGTACGCATCGACTCTTTGTCCGTCATCCAACCACAAACAACCCCCTCCATCCGTGTCATCGCACGGGGGTTAGTTACATGTCGCCATGTTACATACTTCAATAACATGGGGAATCTGTACCCAACAACAATATGCAAAGGCTAACTCTCAAATTCATAAAAGTTTAAATACATTTGCAATTTCTTTAGACTACACTTCCCTATAGTAGTTGGATTGTTATTTCTAACGAAATATAGGTAAGTATCCTAATTTTTATGTTATATATAAAGTAGGTATCAGGTACGCACGACTCACGACCCATTTTTTAGGTGTCCAACAAATACTTACATCACGTCATTGACAATAGAACTTATTGTAGTGTTACGCTGCTGGTGTACCTAACTACTTATTGCAAGTTAGACGTAATTGAGGTACTTGATTCGTTACGGTACACCGCTTCAGTGAAGAACAAATGAATAAACCAATTATGTTTTCTAAGTAATAAATAGGGTTTAATTTCGCATCATTTGTAAACAAAGCTAATAGAATCTCAGCCAAAACCAGACAATGGTTAAAAAACAGTAGCGAAGACTCCATGCGACCCGATTCCTACCAGCTTCCCATTCGTATAATGGCAGCCCCTAGTCCCTATTATTGTCAAATAATTTAGAAACATTAAAAAAAAATTACTACCAATAGTAACCAAAAATAATATTACATATTGATTTCTTATATTTACGCGAATACTACACATTGAAATATAACTAATCTTACGGATTTTATCGCGTTTATTATTAGTTTTTTTTTACGTTCCCGACGTTTCGGCTGCTTTACAGCAACCATGACCATGGCCTCCCGTGACCATGGTTGCTGTAAAGCAGCCGAAACGTCAGGAACGTAAAAAACGAATATTAAACGCGATAAAATCCGTAAGATTAGTTTTATTTCAATAATATTGCAACCAAATTTCCAAAGCTGGCATTTCATATCATGTCGATACATAGTGATCAAACTGATTTAGTCTGCACCGAAAACGTGTCCGCAAGCTCCTTCAGAATGGAAGGTTAAGGACCTTGAAACTGCTACTGGTACAAACAAAACAAGTCTACACTCAGATGATCAGCAAACAAGCGGCAACAATAGTCGAGACATTCCCTGAAATTATTTTTAATGTCATGGATAAGAAATGAATGTACAAGGAAAATTACCTACAAATACTATGCATTCTATCAGACAGGCCCTAAAAATGCTTAGGCTGGCTGTAGCTGTTTAACAATATGACTACGAGAGATTTGGATATTGGGCTTTGTAATAGTATTTTATCTGATCCGGTGTCAGATAAAGCTCAAATTTTATATAAATTAGCAGACCTAGGTTTGGTTAAGGAGTGATTAATGTTATTATGTTGATTTGTATTTATTTTAATTTGGTTGTTTATTTTTGTATGGAGTTTCTATAGGGCGGTGTGGTCGCTAAGCGACAAAGCCCTTTAATTAAAAAAAAAAAAAATATGACAGATGACAGATGAACCATACAAATTCTGTGAAATAAGAAAGAAGAAATAATAAAAAAGAAAAAAAAAATGGTGTAAATAATAACAGTGTAGAATATTTTAACACTATAAAGCTCACATTCCCGAAAAAAAATATCAAATTATTAGACATCTCAAAAATAACACTACGTACTAGTGCGCAGTGAAACGGTACTGCGGCTCGCTTTCTCAGACAACAATAACACTGTTTGCACATATATTCTAGAAATAAACACGATCTTTATGACCTACTTGTTAGCCCCTTATAATATTTTACACTATTTTTGTTACACCGTGTATATAATATGTTCTTGATATCACTACATAGTGATAAGAAGTCCGGCCCGAAAATAGTGTTTAATCTCAGAAACCTCATCGAACTTCATCAGACGGACAGAAAAAGGATAAGGGGTAGCTATTTATTAATATTTATAATTCTAATGTATCTTTATAATTCCAGCCCTTTTTTAATGTCCCACTCCTGGGCACGGGCCTCCCCTCAATGCGAGGGGGATAAGACCATAGTCCACCACGCTGGGGCCCAGTGCGGGTTGGGGGACTTCACACATCTTTATGTATCTTATGTATCTACCGGCCGTTATATGACCTGTATGACACAGTACTGTATTATTGTGTAATACTAACTCCAAGCTATTCATAGCCGAATTGGCGAAGGTCAATGCGAGTGTAGACGCACCGGCTACTAGTTTATTTTCTTAAGTTCTTATCGCTATCTGACGTAAACAGAACAACAAACATTATTTATTTGTTGAAACTTGAAATAATTATTAAGTAGAGATGTTTTTGTATTTTAATTTTATTAAGTAATATTTATTAAGTAATTTAATAAAGTAATTTTTCAGTATGAAAATGTTCAGCTGTACATGTTATGTATATTCCATGTAAATACATGCAAATAAATTAATATCGCAGATTTAAATTATGTGGAATTTACACTTGTTAACAGGTGGTTACAGATGTACTGGGTACAGATGAAAAGAAGAATACTATAGTATTTTTTAAAAATCCAATAGACTAATATGCTCATTGTCTTGTCAGTGCTGTTTTCCAATCAATCTAAGATGTACAGGTGATTCTCTAATCATCGTTCTAATTTCAAAGGTTAAATTAATCAACTCATTCTTAACTACAAGTAAATTATAATCTGTTGTTAGAGTTTGCGAGGCGCATAATAAACAATAATCGCACCATATCCGGCCGGTGTTTACTTGCCTTTGAAATATAATTGCATCGCTAATAGACATATCGTTAGGGAATATCTATCAAGGATAATATTCATTAGTTGTCTATAATTAAAAAAAAATATTTGCTTTTGGTAGCATTGGACTATCGATACCGATCCAAAGTGCCAGTTAATATTCAAAATACTAATTCAAATCAGATCATTGTAATGAAAGGCAGCCCATAGACATAGGACTACCGCATAGTACCTGTCACTTTTGACAGATATCCCATATAATATCTGTCAAAAGTGACGTTACTATGAGGTTGCTGTTCGATTATGAATCGATTGTGTTAGCAGACTTTTTTTCACGATGAAAGACCATTCCAGTTCTGTCAAGTAAGTTGTGGTAAGGTTTATATCAGCACATTGTGAGTGAGGCTTTTAATATAGCACCCACATCGTAGAGACGATTAACGGTGGCTTTAAAAGACCAACGTCAAGTAAAGACCTCTACGGACGGTACAATTTGGGTACGGATCAGTAGGGCCGAGTGGTAAGGTCCATACCAAATGACATATCAATATGAAGACTAGCCAACTTGCTTATTGACATACCATTTGGTAGGATAGGAACCCTGCATCAGATGATATTTTAGTACTATTGTCAAAGTAGTAATTTACTTCGTCCAGTAGGACAGGAGAAGGAATTGATCGATACTGCTATTGTCATACTACCAGTTTCCTTGATACAACAACTTGCCGGAGTTATAATGACAGGAACACACCAGTGACAATAATCAGTGCATTGTGAGCCCCACATTGTTTAATCAATGTGATCGGATTGTGAGAACTATGCCCATAGCATAAAGTCCTAATGTACTTGTATCGTCATCGAAAAAAACATTCTGTCTGTGTCATTCTTACTCATAAAATCTGTGGTGTGAGTGGGAAGGAACACGCTTTCGTTAATGTTACTACATACATAGTTTGCTCTTATAGTAATTCTAATATAGTTATCGTAACAAGTATTTAAAAACAAATAAGATCATAGCTTTTCAATGATCACAAATATTAATACGACGAGAATACGAACAATTGGTACACTCAAATCAATGCAGGTAAAAAAGAGCTATAAATCAAAAATAAACCCTCAAAACTGCTGGCTGCAAATCAGAGAAATGAAACTTATCTAAGAGATAATTCAAAACAGAGGTATTTATTTGCATTGAATTATATGAGACTTAACTTAAAAGTCAATAAACTGATTAATATTAATCATAGCCATACATGAGCCCCAGAATTTATACACGTTTTTTATCTTTATCAAACGTCATATACCTAGTACTGCGGACAAGAGTTTTGCTTTGCGCAATACTATATGACGCTTGATAAAGTTATAGAACGTCTATAAATTCGGGGGAA
The DNA here is from genome assembly GCA_905404115.1 of Pheosia gnoma. Taxonomy (NCBI): domain Eukaryota; kingdom Metazoa; phylum Arthropoda; class Insecta; order Lepidoptera; family Notodontidae; genus Pheosia; species Pheosia gnoma. Next base: position 3,469,165 of record FR989916.1, read on the forward strand.
TATTTTTAAAATTCGCCCATTGACGTTGTCATGGCTTTAGATAAGGGCCACAAATATTATTTGGTACTAAATCTGTACTTAGGCATAGATGACAATATTGATTCTAAAAAAGTTATTCCAGTTTCACATTTGATTTTATGTTCCAGTTTAAGAAATTGAAATTATATAACATTTAACGGTAACGGTAATGTACTTGGAAATAAACTATTCTTATTCTTAGTTTATAATGTGCTAATCGTCTAGGTACCCTAAAGGGCAAAGCGTTGGTCAGACTGATAGGATACAATATAACTTAAACTTAGTTCAATGCGCAGTATCATTAGTAACATTGACCTCGCAGGCCACTGTGACGTCACACACAATTTAAATCGCTATTATTCAACAACGCGATTACGATTACTTTGCAATTCATTTTTCACGGCATGTTGTAACTTCGTAAGTAATTCGATTGAAAATAATTATACTTAATTCTAAATAATAACGCAATAATTACAGACCATCACGGCGGTTCAGGAAAACTGAAAACGTTTTACCTTTTATTTTATAAATAACACCTCTTACAATATAATGACGCAAACTTTAACCCGTTTTGAATAATTGCAATTGTTAAATTAACACAATAGGCAGGAAAAGAACATCAATTTATTTAAAAAGTTAAGTTCACTCGGGAATACTAGCAATACCAAAATACGGACGGACCAACCAATCGATGATTTACCTTAACCTTCATAAAAAACCAAATGATGTTTATTAGGTAAGCAATTATTTTAAAGACAAAGACAACAAAATTAAGAGGATACTTCCATTGCAATTGTAGCATAACTGGGTATCAGTTATCAATAACAATAAAACTTTGTAAATTAATGTGATGATTTAATTTATCTTTTAGCGACAGTTCTGAGATTATAAGTTTGTAATGATGATGACATTGCATATAAAGATTATCATTTTGCCTACATCATCGACACTGCCATAATTTACATCTCTGCATTGATCTATTCATTGGAGTTTCTGCCCGAATACGTGAACCATAAAAATACCTATTTTAAAAACTTCAAACAAGCGCGCTCTACGCACTCTTGATATGGCTGGGTGCAGAAATAACAGTTTCCTAAGGGGTTTTCCCTAAGAAAACTGATATTTCTGCATTTAAATGCGCTGATATATCCATGATATTCTTGAACTTGTCAAGTTTATCGCTGACACGAGGCAATTAAACTCTTGGTTTTGAATATGTGAATAACTTTGATAATTCACTGTCTAATTATCGCTTGTTCTTTTAAACACATTTGATACTTGTGATCATATTGCTCATAGGATTTTCTTATAATGGATGAGGTCTACTAACGAGACAGAGGTTGGTAGAGGGTCAAATACAATATGTTTCAATATGCCAATAGAATAGTCGCAAATAACATACAATGGATAAAATGCTTACATAATAAATTGGAATTGCGAAAATGTTTCGCTTTATAGCAGAAACTAGACCCTATTGATAAGATTGGGTTATCAGTACTTGAAGAGATGAAAGAAAATGAATATAAATGATAAGCCACTTGAGATTTCCTTTATTCAATTATTGTATCATCTGCGGCGTTACCAGTGTTGTTATATGAACGGCAAAATAAAGATAGACAGCAGACTAGAAGCCAGTAAGGTTAATGACACACACTGTCATAGAGGTCATAGACAATTTCTTGATATAACTCAAGCTTTGATGAAATCAACGAAATGTACGTCAAGTGCGAGATTATTCGTAAGCTAACTGTATAGTTTATAGTTTACTGTATTTAGACATGTATGGTGAATTGAACAGCGCCTCTAGCGGACGGTATTTCAAAAAATAATTTCTCCAGAAAGGTTAGCCAGTTAGCTGATGAATAATCTCGCACTTGACGTACTGAACGCAAGTATTTCTGGCCTTTTTCCATTGAGACAGGCTGTGTGAATAACTGGCTTTAAAAGGAGGAGGAACTCAATTCGGTTGTATTATTTTAAACAATACGAAGTAAACCATTTAAACTGAAAGGTACAGCTAATGTAACGTTTTTATACGAAAAGAACCACAGATTCTATTATCTAAAACAGATAAAAGATTAATAAGGCCGTAAAAGGTTTAAAATTCTCTATAAAATGGCACTTTTCACTCTCAATGCACTGTGTTCAATAAAAATGAAATGGGAGATTGAAAAATTCGTTGATGGAGGGATAGAATAACATCTGAATATAGCAAAGAAGTCATCCTTAGACGCCATAGATAGAGTACAACGATGACATGATTTGCAGAGGTGTGTGTAAGTGTAGTTTTAAAGCAATGAATAAAGTAGTACTAGTATAATTTTATTTGACCTTACGGCACGTGACCTTAAACTACATACAAGCAGAGATTATGAGCTGGCTTGCATTAAAATATGGGCAGCAGCTGACATATAAACATGTATCTACATAATGTACTCTAGATACTGAACCATACTAGGTCGTTGTGAGATAATGTTTTATACTGTCAATAAGTATACCGACACATTGTTGACTAATGATCTTGATTGCATCAAAGACGTTGGTGTAGGGTGGAACAAAAAGGCAAGCGACCTATAATTCATAATATAAACTGTAGTTGTAATATTGTAGCTGAAGCCGAAAGAGGACACAGTATTTTTACCTTCATATTAATATTTTCATTTCATTCATTTGATTAATCGTGCCGGTATGAATAAAGTATGATATATTTTCTCTATCTAGAATTCGAATAATAGAATCGGACCCAGTTGCACAACGTGCTAATAAAACCTATCCACAACTTAATTGAGGCATCTGTCAAAAGCCTTGGCGTATCTCCCCAGGCCGGCTTTCCAAGCCGCAGCCTTGGGAATATGATCCTATTCTGTAAAGCCGTGTGAAATTGACGTGTGTGTGATGCCAAACTGCACTGGGCCAGTGGTGGACTCTCAGTGGCGTAGCTACCGAAGCGCTAGGCGAGGTAGTGCAACGGGGCACCCAAGCTCATGGGGCTCCTTGGTCTCCCTGAACGACGTTCGAAAAGTTATATAATATCCTAGTTGCATAAAGAATTTTCGACTATTTGGCCTCTGACCAACAAACCTCGAGCGTCTCGAATCGAACTGAAATCACAAAAAAAATTGCCACCTCCAGAACACAAAAATAACAAACAAATTACCAATCTTAATATTATGTCGCAATATGAACATGTTTTCCGTATCCTCAAGCACAACAATTGAATTCCTTTTTTTATCACAATATCATTACATTTTTAAATAAAGCCTTTTTTTCCTTTTGGGTCCAAATACTCTAATATTTGAAGCCAAAATATCTATTGATTGAAGAGAGACGGGTCAATGAATTTAGCTTCAGCTAAAAGTCACTGACTGGCTAGCAGTCGCTCTATCATCGTTTAATATGGTGCCAAAGTGATAGTCGTATTTTAGTCTTGTCCAAGTGTTGCTCAAATGTGTGGCTGCCTTGTGCCATTACCGGTTTCTGGTGGTGTCAGATCTTTTTAGCAGCGGTTATTTCAACTTTTGCGGATTACATATGATTTTGATACATTTAAAAACGTTATATTATATTACGAGATTTTTAAAATCTGAGCGTTATACTGACTGGCGTACAATTTTGTTTGAGCTCTTTTAAATACTTTTCCTCTCCTTTTGACTTCCGGTTATTATTCTCGAATAGATCTCTATTATCTACAACACCGGCATAGAATTCTGATAATCTAATGTATGGTTATGAATGAAGCACACATTCATTCTATAAATCGTGTGTATTGGGCCTTCCAATACTATTAATAAATGATAACACGCATTTTTAATGTGGATGTTTATTGATTCACTTTCGTGCTTTCGTGCCATAATTCTATATTAAAATCAGAGACAGATGTCACTTGTAAGATTGACATCTACGGTAGCGTTCACAATAGTAAAGTAATACATCACAATAAACATTTAAATTAACTGGCTATTAGAATGCGCAGTTGTCATTATAAAACCTAGAATCTATTCTGCGTTTAATTATCCAGTCCAGATAATTACATGTAAATATGTACAGCCAGTATATTTTATTAAATACTTCCAGCAGGTTCCTACGAGATCTGTTTACCTGTATGCCAGTCATCGTAACAATGATTACGTTCTTTGTACTTATTCATACTGTATAATACTGTCTACTGTGATTCCGTCTGTTTTTCAAGCGTTTAGATATCAATAATGCGTTGATACTTACCCCCCAAATTATAGACATTTTATAACAATCAAACGTCATACAGTACTGCCTAAAGCAAAACTCTTGTGAGCAGTACTACATAACGTTTGATATAGTTATAAAACGTCTATAAATTTGGGGGTTATTGTTTAAGTATGTCATATAAGAATTAGGATATAATGCACTCCTACATACCTACGAAAGAAGGTCGGCAAGTCTACAACACACATGCACGCAGCAAGTGAAGGGCTAACTATGTGCCACAAGTCACCGTTGGTTGAGCAATGCCTACTCGCACATCGACGCGAGTAGGCATTGCTGTACCCCTTAATCAAATAACATTTTTTCTTATAAGTAACTTTTCTGCAGATTTGTACGTGCACGGCGGAATTCGACAGTGGGCCGAACGGTAGCGCAAGGCAGAATGATGAAGACTACTGCCAAACACGTCAGGAATAAGGCACGAAGATATATCAGTCCTAGCAATTTGTGATAAGTACATAGATACCTAGTTAACGCACTTTGTGGTCCACAAACCCCACATAAGTAGGTACCTACCTATCTATTTAGTAGTATAATATATATCATGGATACCAATTAAATCGTTTGAGATCCGAGACATTTCAACACGCTTCCGAACGAGTCTTCGCGACTATGTGATCATGTTTACTTGTATACATTAGTGATGCAACCGCGACGGTTTGTATCAGTGAAAGTAAAATAAACTTTAGATGCTCGTTGTTCCAAATTTGAAAAACGGCGCGAAGTGGTGGCGAGACGCGCGCGCTGCACGTAAGCCAGCAGAACTAGGTGAAGTTATGTAGTGACGTTTGCGTTCAATACTCGGAACGTTGCGAATTCTCACGAGCGACTAGCGAGCCGCCTCGCTTGGCTTGTCACGCTCGTTCCCCTCGAATCTGTTCAAGGATAGCCGGTCCTAGGATCTTGTACGCGAGTTTAAATTGCAATGAAACGCACAAGATTTCTCCCTACGATATTGAGTGATTACCTTAGAGAATAAAGTATAAAAATGAGGTCCTATTTCACTTATGGTTTAAGTATTTTAGTTATAAATCAAGCATGTTTGTTTGATTATTCATTATTAAATTATTTTCATGGATGGTCAGATCAGTTGCACTGCATGTGCTTAGTGAATGTAGCGTCTCTATCTACTGCCGCCTTCCTACCTAGGCAAGTATGCTCCATTGTAGATCTCTCGGCACTTACCATCAGGTGAGATCGAGATCAAATACTTGCCTATAATGTAATAACAAAAAAAAAAAAAAAAATTCTCTGAAAAGGTATTTGATTGACATTTGTCGTACACTTGAGTGTAGAAGCCATTAAACCCATTGTCATTCAGGTCTTACCGGCCTTTTAAGATTGAATTTATGAATTAAATGAGAATGCAGCCTGTCCCTTTTGCAAGTACCTGGTTAGGTTTTATAAATAAACATAACTGACTTGCCTTATTTGTAGAGCTATATTTAAAAACATATGTAAAGACTCCTTTAATTCGGAAGTTTTATATTGAAAAATACTAATTAAACTAACCATATGCCTATTTGGGAACAATTGAAATTAACTAGTATGTCTCTAGATAATGGGTACTTACAAACTAAGCAATAAAATATTGCAAAATGTTATTAGATTTTTTATATTTGTTCCTTAAATAAGGTGGTCTGGTTTCTCCTATTACAATGCCCATTGTGAGTAAATATTATAATGGCAACAATTTATGTAAGTACTTGGGTACCTTCAAGCTACAACTTATAGGTACCCAAGTGTTCAGGTAGCTGTTATAATAGATTCATGATTGTCTTCCTACGATTGCATCATGTTTTGATGCGTGAGGACACATCAATAATGTATTATTATGTTCACAAAACTTTCCATATCAAATTAATAATACCAGTAAAGGTGCCTATAGTCCGATGATAGGTATAATAGCATTTGGAAAATAGGTATATAGAGATAATGGTATGTTTGGCCATAAAGTAGGTAATAAAGGTATGTTAGAAAGTTAGCCATACGGCAAGGATTACATGCACCAATTATTCTACAGAGTTTAATTTATATTATTTTATAAAAATACAAAGGTATATAGTATAGGAACCACATAACTACACATATACCTACTTTTGTTTTTAAGAAAGTTCTCCACACTGTTATGTAAATGGTTACAAGGATGTCTTACGAGTGGGAAACCGTAAAATGACACTATACTGGTTATTATGGTATGTAATGTGTAGTGTACATAAAACTTTGTATTTTGTTTTAAAAGTAACTTATAAGTAAGTACCTAATATATTCAAAATGAATTTCGTAGTAAATACTTCCAGAATCTCAGAAATCTATTACTAAGATAAAAACTTACAGAATCCCACAGGTCAGGACTATCACAGTGGACGATATTGTTGCACTTAAAACTAGATATCTATATTATTTTTATGTTCAATTTATGCAAAACGCGATCAAATCGGCCACGGACGGCAGAAGAGAAAACGCACGTAACCAACCACTACAAAACATACATAATGTCTAACTGACAGAGAGCACATGAGTACTAATAGAATGTCTGTCTGATTGACAGACAACCTCAATATGACAGAAGACAGACTTTTTTTAAAATCTAGGTATTTTGCCAGTGTCAAGTAATATAAATTATTTCAGTTTTCGAGTATATGCACAGGCCCAAACTGAAAGACTTTATGGATTTTTTGTGAGAAACTGAAAAGCCAAGTTTCGTCACTTTGTTTCAATTACCTACACTCATGGACATTACCGAACCCATAATGGTTAATATTTCACTTATATCACTCATTATAACTCGCAGAAAAACTAGTTTTACAAATTAATCATAACTGACGCCATGACTTTTCAGTTTCCCGCCAAAAAGTCCCAGAAGACAGACTTATGGTTTATCGTTTTTCTGGCCCTGGGTACAACTCTTTTGGAGCCTATCAGTAGGAAGTAGGTAGAGATATCACTTATATTATTTCAGGGTAGCCAAATCCTAAAAATATATAACCCGCACGTCTTAAAATACCGCTTTCAAACTTCCAAAAAAAAGAATTAAGTTATTCGCGAGACTCCGTCTGTATTATTACCTCGTCTGAGTTAATGCCGCATAAATAACCTTTTTGACTGATGCTGGATATCTGACACCCATATTATTTGATTTCTTGGCTTTGGGCCCCGCGAATACAAAGTGAGTGGCGCACTGTCTTTTCTTTCTGCTGGAATTCATACAAGATTATGTGATTCATTTATTAGTTTTATGGTTCTCTTCTTTTTCTTTCTTTACGAAATGAGATGCGATGAAATAAAATGGATATGAAAATGGCCTCACCCACAACTTAGCGGGTATTTTACCAATGTCAAGTAATTATAATAGCAATAACACATTAAATAAATACACATTATAAATAAAATAATGGATGTGACATGATGATATGAAAAATCTAGTTTTATGGTTAAAGTTCTTTTTGTAATGATTTATACGTCTATGACTTGTTGTCATTAGTTATTTGTCAAAGTCAAGCAAACAAAACAGTCAAACTAATGATAGTCAAACGAACTAAATTTCCAAAACTTGTGCTTGCTAGCTACACGAAAACAGCTGTGTTGCTCACGATTACAAAAGTATTTTTATCTACCGCGGAGAAAAATATGGTTTTGTTTTTATAATTTGTCAGTCGTTGTTTATGAGTAGTGTGATACGCTTGTATATTATTGTGAAATTTTATATACGCATTACATGATGTCTGGGGAAAAAGTAGGGTCTCCGCCTGGTGTTAAGGATAGTAAGGGCAGTGAGGCCAATTCGCAGGCACTGCAGCCCACAGAGGATGAAAACGCAAAGTCTTGTTGGGTGTGTTTCGCTACGGAGGCAGACGACCGGTTGGCAGCGTGGGTACAACCTTGCAAATGCATTGGGACCACAAAATGGGTATGTTTCAAAAATTACCATTTTTTATAAGCGCATTGGTCATATTCGCGGTTCTGATGTGTGATATAAACCTACAAGGAAGTGAAAGTATGTTTGCATTACTGCCTACTTAAATATTTATCCTGTTTTAAATACAAACCTACTGATTTCTCATTAATTTATGTGGTTGTGGGTGTGAGTAATTTAGATAATGTAGGTCATATACATTATTGTTAAATACTTTGTATTTCATTTTGAACTATTTATTCAGTTTTATTTTAATCAATAGTAGTAGTAGTTCTTTGGTTCATATTTGACTAGTAGTGGATCTTCTTTGTCATAGCATTCTTAAGATAGTTGATATGGTTGTCATGCTGAGCTTTTATGTCTTGCCCTAGTGCTAAATTAAATAGTGCTAACTACTGGAAGTAGGCTGTATAAAATCACAGTCATAAAACATAAGTAGGTACATTCTTTTCATCAATACAAAAAAGTCAATTTCAAGACATGGATGAATATTAACCATGCTGTCTAAAGCTCACTTCTCGTGTTGTTGAACCCTCAAGGTTATCAGTACACCAGATGACTAAGATTATTATTTTTCTTCGCTTCAATGTTTGTTGCATTTTTTTATCATGTATCCTATCAGTCAGTGACAAATGCAGTTTGTCTATCAATCTATGCCATCTTCATACACAATACTAAGTTTATATACAACAAAAGAGCATCAATTGCAGCGCACCTCTAGCTCAAACAGGAAATTCTAGATTCCTCAGATCCAGACCCTCTTCTATGGCTACCCAAGCTATGGGCCCACAGCATTTCACAATTTGTAAGAACATAGGCATACTTGCTGAACTTAAAAAAATGCATGGGACTGCTGCTACTGGACCACTTAAAAATACTATATTTGGGCATCTGATACGTCTGTTCAGGGCCCCACGTCTGTTCACTCCATTGACTCATAATTGTCTAAAATGACAATTAAGATGCCATTGTCATTCCTCTCTTGTAGGATATTTAATTCAATACCGTTTTATTGTGATCATCTGGAATTGTTGGCTGTGTTGAAAGCACACAGCCTAACAAGACTGACATTCTTCCACACTGAATTTTGTTTATATTGCCTAGGAAGTGTAATAAGTAGTAATGAGTACCTAACAAAAACATACACTGGAGATAGACATTACAAACAAATACAGAACATACTACACAGTTGATTGCAACTTAAATATTATAATCTAATATTATAAGTTGCTATCTATTTTATTAAAAGATTCATATTATTTAGCATTTGTTTTCATATTGCAATTATTGTGATGCATTGTAAATTAAATAAAACTATTACTTATTTAAGTTGGGAGTTGGCGGTTAGTCTATCACTCAAGAAGATATATGTAGAAAGAAATAACACAATCCCATATCAACTTGTTATTTCAAAGGATTCGGAACTCTAATCCAGCAATTTTACCTGTTTATACCTACTCTGGGTACTTGCTGTTATTATTTATCTGCATGATAACAGTCGCCAGTTTGTTGTTTTTAATTTCTTATCAATCAATACCCAATTTAAATTGGCACTGCCAGGTAAGTAGGTACATTTACATGTGAATTGTTCAAGTGAATATGGGACAGTATTATCTTTTGAGGTCATAAAGGTTCTTCAGGTAATAATCACATTTTAATACCTAAGTATCTACTTGTTTTGATAAGTGATAATATTTTGGATTTCAATGTGTTGTGATTCACAGTTTTACATATCATAAAATAAAATGGTGGTTATATGAATATTCTCTTTGTAGGTAGTAGGACTCGGAATCACTCAGTAAATATACCTGGCCATGTATATAAAGCGATTTATTAAGCTGCTAACAGAATATTTTAGTATTTTTTTAAACTACCCGATTAAAATGTGGTCACAAAATCCACATTATTTAGGTACCTTTCTACTTAAAATGTCATTGTTTAGGTCATATTGCATTCCATTTATAAAATTACTGCTGCATTGCTGAATCCAGACCTTTGATCTACCTGATTTACTTCATAGATATCAGTTATCTATTTGTTTGTAGTATTATCATTAAGTAGTAAGTTGTGTGCACTTACCACTAGATGTACAAGACAATGCCTTTCTAGTATAGATATGTTAAAAGTTGAATGTATGTGCGAAAAATACCGTGCGACTATGACGAATGTGTTACAACCGTTTTGTTGTGTTTAGCGTAGCCTACTTCGTTGAGAGTAACGGGATCATGAGATAAATGTAGGTATTTTCTATACTAATATAATAAAGATGTGGTAAATTTTGTGAGTTTGGATGTAGGTGGGAATCTCCGGATTTACCTAACTTATTCCAATAAATATTTCACTATTAGCAAGCTACGTTATCTCTGAGTGCTATTGGCTTGTTACATCGGGTACCGTGGGCGGATGCTAGAAATATATAAAACAACAACGGCAGATCTGTGTACTGCGCGAACAGAAAGACTCGACAGACAAACAAAAACATAAAAAATGGCGGATCCCCCCTCTTATACTTATTCAATTAATACTAGATACGGCTCTAACGATTCTCAGACAATTTACAAGTTAATTCTGCGACGTAGCTCTTCAAGCGCTAACTGCAACCCGTCGTAATTGTGATCTTATCTCCGCGGATCAAGGCCCAATTCATGGGATCTTGTGTTACCAACCTGTTTGTATCTGTTGGTATGTGATCAACGTCATCTTCTGAATCAATTATTGCGGATTTACAACAATTAACTTTTATTCTAATGCCTTGAAAAATGACCTTTATAACCTACGAAACTATGCTCTTAAAAACTGGGCATTCGAACGAAGCGTGATCAAATTGTGCGCTAAAATTATATATATAATTAATAGTAATCACACTTTTGAGGCAGTTTGTAAATTGTTAATATCTTTGGTTCCTAGGTAGCCCGTATAGTCCAAAATAACCGGCTACGGAAAAACGAAAAATCAAAGCGGGGGCCTGCTTAATGACTTCATAAACTTTAATCGGAGTCTGTCCAATTTCTGCACTATAATAGTTTGACGGAATCCTCCTATAGTTTTGAGAAGTAGTTAGTAACCAAAATCTCTCAACGACAAGGCTATATAATCGATTATCTTCATGATACAACGATCTACAGAAAACTATGGCTAGAATGTTTCTCGTCATATCAAAACATTGTAGCTAAACAGACCTCTAATGCGATCTTCTTTTGTCCAAGGTACATCAAAGCTGTCTTCAACGGTGGGTGGATGAGAAGCAACGCGGCAACATCACTCGCAAGGTCCTCTGTCCGCAGTGCAAAGCGGAGTATATTGTAGTGTTCCCGTCGATGGGTGCCTTCGTCGCTCTTCTCGATGCGATGGAGGAGATCACACATAAGATATGCCCCTTCATCGCCGGTGGGGTGCTGTTAGGGTCTATATACTGGATCGCGATCACATATGGAGCTGTTACTGTTATGCAGGTCAGTGAATACATCCTCAGTGTTGGGAATAAACATCTATAAGTATATATTTTACAAAGAAAGGTAAGTATATGAGTTTAGAGAATTACCCCCAAATTTTAGTCGATTTATAACTTTATCAAACGTCATATTGTACTGCGCAAAGCGAAACTGTCGTGTTTGATAAATTAATAGTACGCCTTTTAATTTGAGGATTAATCTTTTGTCTTTTTATTATTGTAAGCTGCAGCTTTTTGTACCAGTATCTTCCAGCCGTTTCTGTTTTACGAAGTCTCTGTGTCTGCTATGGATAAGGGTAGATCTATACGATATTTTCGTTTTAATGAGTACCTAACTCATTAGAATTACCCTCACCTTCTCTTACTATACTTATCCATGTAACCATTGTTTAAAATCGTTTAGCCGTGCGAACAATGAAAGGGTAAACTATAGAAAAAACCATTGGCACAAGTTACTCATAAGTCCTAGAAAGGTTAGAATCTGACAAAAATAAAACCGCGCGGTGAATGTTATGTGAAGATCAAGTACAACAAATATACGTGGTGATTCAGAAAGGGTATACTAATCCTTGAACCTATGCTTATTTAGCGCAATTGTAATAATTGTGTTAAGTTAAATGTTAAATATTATGCCGATTTAATAAAAAAACTTTTTGATCCCAACAAAAAGTCAATTGTGATTTTTGGGCATTTTTTTTTTAAATTGGCACTTTGTAATTATGTTTTATATAGCTATAGAATCGCAGGTTCAAGGCTTAGTTTACCACTTCTGAATCACGCTGTATAATTTGATTGACATCGATTGAATTGAATAGCAACGATCGGGGTATGTCGGGTTAGTACAAGTCAGGAGTCAGGACGCTGCGACCTCAGTCAGGGATAACACACTCTTGGCTACATTGACTCAATAAAAATGTCTTACGCATTCAGCTACTCTCTTTCCGCCAGGGCTGATAAACCTTTTCAAAAAAAATCATAAAAACAAAACGTTGTTGTAAGTTGTGTTTCAAACTGTATTGTTTATATTTTATAGCCGGTTATTAAAACCCCCAATAGTACCAAACAAAGAACTATTCTCGTTATGCTAAATTTTATAATTTCCGGTGCATTCATTAACGACTGGTTTATAGCTTTATATTAAAATTAATTAATGAGTTTGAAATGAACTATCGTATAGGTTTGTATAATGCTATTTTCAGAAGGTCAACACATTTTTGTCGTATCGAAGCAAATTTCCTGATTAACTTGTTGACCTTAGGTGTGTTTATTGAATTGCTCTCACATTACTCTGATTCAACGGATGGTTTTTAAAAATACCAAATTGCTTACTTACTCACGATATTAATATAAGTAATCTGAGTAGTTTTTTTTTTAATGTTTTGCTCTATTGTTCTTTGCTACAAAAATCTTTGTTTATTAAAATTTAGTTTTTTTTGCCTTACGTTGTTGTATGAGCTATTTCAACTTGGAAAAAGTGTCTTCATATCCATGTTTCAGAATAGGTACACCTTGTTGCATAGGTACCAATAGAAACTAAATTTATTTTCAAGTTTTGTTGCGAAATTTCTTACCTACGCCTTTACACATACGTTGATTTGCAGTTGTTTTCCCATACCCTTGTTTGACCCACGAATATGTTTTCATATACAATGTATCGTTTGTCATGTTTTCTGTACGTTTGCAAGTCAATTAGCGTGGTCGTAACGGTGATTGCGGTGTAGGTGAGAGACCTTAGTTTGTTTTCACTTACCGATAAAATATCGGGTCAAATAACAAAATGTACTTACCTATGTACTTACCTATGTACTTAGTTAGTACTTTTGTTTTTTTTTTGACCTGCTGCTAAAGTTTGATTAGCCGTTCCTACATTGTTCTCACATACCTATAACAATGTATTGCTCAAAAATGTAAAAGATCTATTTTAAAAAAGAGCAACCATGGAGTTTCTTGCCCGTTCTTCTCCATAGGAACGGCATTCCGAACGGGTGGTAAAGCAGTACCATAATATTTTTGTAACTTGACGATTCATAAGTACTGTACAATAATGGTCTACGTGAATAAAAAATATTCTGATTCTGATTCTGATTCTGATATGTTCATATTTGACGATCTTTCATTGTTAATCCAGGCAATGTATATATCGAATGATATACCGTGTTGATTTATTTTATTTACGCGAATAGGTACTACACATTGAAATGAAACTAATCTTACGGATTTTATCGCGTTTATGTTATGTTTTTACGTTCCGACGTTTCGGTTGCTTTACAGCAACCTAGGTCACGGGAGGACTGAGGTGTTTGACGTGCTAGGGTTAAGTTTGAACTGGGGTACCCTCATATTTAGTTGTTTGCGGTCCGATCTATGCAGAAAGTGCTCACAGGTCTTTCTTGAGGTCTTGAAATGGTGCGCTTGGTTTTGGTTCTTATTATAACTGGATCCCAAGTCGGTGGTAGCACCCAGCCACATTTCCTATTGAAATTAGGATGTTTTTCAATGGCCTCACGTATCATCTTTGGTCGGAATCTGTGTTCTTTTGCGAGGATCTGTGGTTTTTAAAATGTCATATGATGGCGGGTGCGATCCTGTAAACAAAAAACATAAAATAATCGCGATTAAATCCAAAAGATTAGTATTATATCAAGATACACCTTGCATCAAGGACCTTGCTCTTTTGCTTTCAGGTGTTACCTACTCGGAATCACTCTGAACTATTCGTATCTAATTATCGAACGAATAAAAACCTTTAGCAAAGTGTTTTAAAGTGTTCCTGAAATAATTATGTAAACACTAAGTTGGAATGTACGTTGTGTAACTAAGTTCTCTAACTTAACTGCGTTGTGCAAGTTGAACGCTTTCACTAACGTTCGTTTTACGGTAACACGCTTGTTACGATCCTGAAACAAAACATGTCTAATAATATTGATTTCTTATATTGAAGCGAATACTACACATTGAAATAAAACACGGGAACGTAAAAACCATCGCTAGGTCAGGGCGCGAATTTCAAAATGTCAATGGATTTTATTTTTTTACTAGTTTTTGGAGTGTTGTATCGCTTTAGGTATTTTTTTAGCAAACTTAATACATCGAGACATCCAACGCAGTATCCAATGCAGTATGAAAAAACTAAAAACCATTGAAATTTTGAATTTCGCGCCCTGACCTAGCGCTTCCACCTTAAACGCGATAAATTCCGTAAAATTAGTTTTATTTCAATACCTACTAATACTCGACGAATACTCTACAACGAATCTCATTTTAACCATGATTATCACTTGCTCTTTCTCTGATCGCCGTCCCATCGGACTATAAAAGTAACGGAAGAGCGTGCTCCGGCCTGCGCACAGACACTCTTTTGCACTATAATATTACCTGCGTTGTTGGCTAGATTATTGACCATTTATAAAATCGAAACCTCAATATTTCCAGGTCGTGGGGCACAGGGAAGGGCTGGAGATGATGGAGTCTGCGGACCCCCTCGTCCTGTTGGTACTCCTTCCCACAATTCCAGTGACGCTGATCAGCGCGAAGATGTACAACTGGGAGGACTCGGTACTCCTGTTCCTGAGGAAGTACTGCTCCAAGATACCAGCGTTGTCTTATATACTGCCGTTTGGCGGGTGAGTAATAAATAATGACAAATTATTACAGAGGACCTTTGAAAATGTAGCAAATGGTGAATCAGAATATTTTTTATTCACGTAGACCATTAAGTACAGTACTGATGAATCGTCAATGTTACAATACATTATGCTACTACTTTACCACTCGTTCGGAATGCCGTTCCGTGTCTCCAACCCTTTTTGTCAAAATTACGGTGTTGCCTGGTCTAAAAATACGGTAGACCAGTGTTGCTTATTTTTCTCCAAAATGATACAATAAAATACCCATGCAGTGGGGATGCGTAACGTAAAAAAAAAAGGTTTTTTTTACGTTGCACATCCCTGCTCTTCCAAACTGAAGCAGCGGAATGACCTTTTTTTTTTTTTTACGTTACGCATCCCAATGCAATGTTGCCGTTATAAACTAGTAATATTTTGCTAAATCAAGTGCTATCATTATAGAAATATGGACACGGACGAAATTTCCGGTAGATTTTGACATGTCTACGGTAGGTGGTAGATCTAGAAAAATTACGGTACATCTACCGTAATTACGGCATGGTTGGAGACACTGATGCCGTTCCTATGGAGAAGAACGGGCAAGAAACTCCATGGTTGCGTTTTTTTTATGGTGCTGACCACAGCCGTCATTTGTACTGTACAGATAAAGGTTAGACTTAGTTCCAAAGTGATAATTGTTGTGGTGAAAATTATGCGTACGTGTGAATCTTGGCTTTAGCGAACCCGAAATAGGCATTCAATTCCCGCCGGGACCAGCCTCAAATAATTTTCATCCATTTTATTTCATCTAATGGGAACATTATTTCTTTCAGTATGGACAGCGACAGGAGCGCCGTAGTGACTGGCAACACCAACCAGCAGAACCAAAACAGCAACCACCTCTCGCCAACCCGGATCTTCTGTTCCGCCCTCCTCCTACCTACCATATCCACAATCATAGGCAAGATATTCTTCCGTTCCATACACAATAACCTGCACAGAACTATATTAGGCGGTCTCACATACATAACGTTAAAGGGAGCGTTGAAAATTTATCACAAACAAATGTTATATGTCAGACATTCGAGTAGAAAGATTTTGGATTACACGGAATCGAACCTAAAGTTATACAGAAGCGCTGCTACCTTAACCACCAGTGATGCAGTGTCGAGCACGCGGGACGACTCCGAGCAGATGGTTTAATGTTGAATACTGTGTGTATATAATGTAAAGTGCAGCTCGTGTTGTGTAGGGTGAAAGGTCCAGTTATCGGTTTATGTACGTTTACATTTTTTGTATTTTTTTACAACTCTGATTTGGCTCTTCGATGCGTCAAAGATTTTAAAGTGAAATTAGCTAGAAGTGGATTTTGTGCTTCAATTCATCTTGTATGTACAATTACTAGCTGAGACATCGTATGTTAATTTTGTTTGGGAGAAATTCATGCCTCTTTTCCACATGATAATTAATAAGAATCAATAAATCTACACTATAATTATCCGAAGTTTTTCAAACCTTGTACGCCCAAGGCGCCAAATCTTAAAATAAGCCACCGGGCGAGATGGTATGGTTAGCTATTCGGTTCTACTATTTTCAAGATAGGCATCGGGGCATTTAATTTGTTTTTATTGTGTCCTCACAATATTAATATTAATAATCTCAATTAAATTTATATAATTGAACAGAGACCTCCCTTGCAAGCGAGGATATTTAAAAACATAAGTGGACCTTTCACCCTACTGTAACTGCGTGATGAATGTGTGATCAATATTTTCTGCATTCTGTAACATAATTTTATGTCCACTTTTTAAGACTCTGCCATGTTGCCATAGATTTATAGGGGCGCTCCTACTGAGGTTATAAAATACCTAACACTAAATCCATATTGGCCTAGGGACCATAAGGGGGATATAACATTATCACATATCTATGACATCGATTCGAGATGACATTTAAATGATAGTGTAATTTAAACATGATCATAGTTTCTGATATAGTTTTAAATATGTTACCTATGGTCACATACATGATCTTAGACCTAGGCCATATTTATATGATAATGCATATTCTTTTTTAAAGCGTCACGTCGAATTACAACAACCTTATCTACGTTTACTTTGAAATTTCTACCATCTTTTGCAATACGATAAGGGGGCTAGTGTTGTGTGGAAGCACCCTATCAAACATATGCAATTATTACTTTATGTCTATGCTTTCCATGACAAAAAAAAAACATTGGATTTACTCTATTCACACTTAACAGGACGGGACGACTATTTAAGGTGTAAAAAAATAGTGTAAAACACTTTAAGGGGCCAACAAGTAAGTTTATACATAAATGTGATAACGATCATGTTTATGTATAAAATATTTGTGTGTTTCATTTTTCTGTGAGAAAGCGAGACGGTACCGTTAAATCGCGGACTTAGTATGTATAGTAGTGTTGTTTTTAAAATTTCAACTACTTTGATTCTATTTTTCGGGAATTTACACTATTATTGTTAAACCTTATATATTGCGAAATTAAAAATGTGATTCAGATTCAACTTTATCTGCTAACAGATACAGTTCTAATTACACACGAATATTCTTAATGGTTAACAGGTTGTTAGTTGAATATACGTCTTGGCAACCTGTTATCATTGGTACAAATAATTTGAATGTTTAATGTACACTAATATTCAATACTCAGGCCTATAATTAATTTCGCGCCACTGTTTTTTTTATAATGTCTGTTTGTATTTTCTCATAATTGTCTATTGGCATACGCGAATATCCTAGTGAAACAAAATTTATGTTTTATTAAGTACCAAAACGTATCTAGATTTTTAATTTGTTTCAAAGAAAGACATTTAGGCTTCCTTTTTTGAATTACTTGGATATATTTTCTTTTTCTTAGTATTGGCAGTCTCATTGCGTGCCAAAAATCTACCTTATTCAAATTAAAATAAGGTGCGTTATAGTAACGGCATTTTAACTAATAATTTTTAGCTTTACTACCAGTAAATTTTATGTAAATATAGTGAGTATATTAGATTATAATGTGGTTACTTATCGATGATAAGATGTGATATATTGGGAATTATATGAGTTAATGGTAACACACGTGGTTTTTAGTGGGTATGGATCCTTCGGGAATTAAATTTACTGACTTAATATTGTGTAGGAAAAGTGTTTGTTTTGCACAATAATACTTTCCAAAACATAGTCACCCTATTAAATTGGAAATGCTATATTTCTGACTAGTTATCCAATTTTACAGATGTTGAGATTCGTGGAAAATGTTAATAAAACAGTCCTAAAACGACTTGGAAAACGCTTCTTCTATGTTTTATTTGATTAGGGCCATGATTTTTACGACTTTTGAATAGGCAGTATAAAGTTTATACAGTGGATGTACAAAGTTCCTTAGCCACTAAAGACGCGTATGTAATATTGTTATAGTGCTAAATTGGAACGTCATACGTACCTCACGGAATTGATCATCCTATCATTCCTATCCACTGTACTTCGGTCTAAAATTAGTCGAGTAACTTTTCGCGAGTTATAAATTATATAAAAAATAAAATATAATCTGCGAGTGCCTTAGCAATGTTAAAATAAATATATTATCTATTGTTCATTCATTATAATAACACTTTATAGCCGGGCGGGTATTTCTAACACTATACCTACTACCCTTACTACCATCACGCCTGAAGTCCCTGAAGGGGTACACAGAGCTGTTTTGTGCCCTCATCTCACTGCAGCGAACAAGTACGAGTTTCGGAAGCATACGAAAAAACTTAACTATTAGCATACGATTTTTGTATATATTTTTGTAATATTACCAGCAGCGCCCCAAGCGGAATTGTGCGGAACAAACGCTGAAATATGTTTAATGTTTCGAGTTATTCTCAATTATGCACACAATAGTTTCATATTTCATAGTCGATTTGTTTGTTTTTAGTCGACTATCGCTCGGCCGGTTGCGAGTTGTTAGTTTTGCTAGTCCTTTGTAAATGTAGCGCGGAAACTCGGCAATTTTGTACAAACGACGCTTGTTCGACCTATAAATTAATATTATTTTGTCAATTGTACATTTTAAACTGATCATAAATATTTTTATCAAGTCTCATGTGTGTGTTATTATTTTAATTCCCGTTAGTATTGTTACGCGCGTTATCTCTGAAGGGGTCGGCAGAGTTGTATGTTTAGTATTACTCAAAATAAAAACACTATAAAAAAATGTATTCTATTGTCTGTCATTATCTAATTGAACATGCGACTGTTGTGAATAAAATGTAAACTAGAAACGTAGTGTATATAGAATCGCCCTCGAATATATAGAGGTTTTATAACTTTATCAAACGTCATATAGTACTGCGCAAAGCAAAACTCTGGTGCGGAGTACTATGAAATTGATTAAACATCTATAAATTTGGCGTTATGGTATTAAAATAAAAAAAAAACATCGACGAGTCTCGCCCCCGTTCCATCTGGCTTGTATTAAGTACAATACTAAAAATTGTAGTTATTACAATCACTGGAAAAAAGTTACTGTTATGACTTTACCTACAATACTTCTAGCAACGCAGTTAAAGGCTCTCGGGCACCTAAAATCATGTTCAGAGCAGTCCCGTACGAATTCCTTGGACGCAAACATTCAGAATTACAATATTTTTTATTCATGTTATGCTTATGAATCGTCGAAATAGTTACAAAATGCTAAGCTACAACTTTACCACCCGTTCTGAATGCCGTTCCTATGGCGAAGAACGGGCAAGAAACTCCATGGTTGCTCTTTTTAAAAAGATACGTTACTTTTTTTAGCAGTACATTGTTATGGGTATGTGAGAAAAATATAGGAACGGCTAGGCAGACTTGAGCAGCTGGTCAAAAAAGTACTAACTCTAAGTATATCATTACAAGTAATGGCTACAAGGTTCCTACGTTTACAAATTACTTTTGTACATTATCGGGCGTTGTTTGATACGACGATCCGATTAGCACGATTGGTAGTGGCCCTGCTTTATGTATCAAGGGTCCCGGGTTCGAATCCCCGTAGTGGCAAACTTGGTGTGATGAGCACGAATGTTCATATTCGATTTATGGAAGTTTTAAATTACAAAATTAATTACTTTTAGCGGAAAAGGGAAGATCTTCCAGCCAGGCGGGTGGTATGCCCCCGACGATTATTGTTGGTATTTTGTGTATATTATGTTAAGTGCGCCTAAAACTCATAGCGCGATTCAGGATTGTGTTGGAAATTGTCTATTGTTCTGAATGCGTCTGTAGCGCCATCTGTGTAGCTTGTGGCGCGGTTGAAGTGGTCGCTACATCTATACTATCTATACTAATATTATAAATGTGAAAGTTTGGATGGATGTTTGTTACTCTTTCACGCCCGAACGGCTGAACGGATTTGGATGAAATTTGCCACAGAGATAGATTATAGTCTGGAATAACACATAGGCTACTTTTTATCCCGGTAAAATCTATGGTTCCCGTTTAATTTAAATTTATCCTGATTTTGTTAACAACGCGATCTCCTTGGAAGTTGTTTTATATTTTTTCGTAAACTTGTTTTGCGCCTTGTCAATTATGTCACTTTTATGTCCGCATGGTGACATTTTCCTTTAATATACGTTTTTTATTTAACCATCCCCCCTGCCGTTTCATTCTCAACCCAGCGTGTGCCGCACCTGCGGCCATCGCTTACAAGTTGTTCTTCGGTCGGATCCAATGATTCGCACACCGCCACGTGCTGCAATGGTGAGAACGCGCATGATGGCATGTATGGAGCATGCACTGATGGAAACAGCAGATTTCAATCCACAACAAGGTACTCAGCAGCCAACTGATGTAAATAAAACGCAGATTGATGTAACGGTACCTGTCTTCGATCGCACAATTGTTATTGCGGGTGACAGCACTTTCGTTGAGCGTCGAGAGACGTCGCCGCCACCACGTTCCTGTAAGGCATCGAAGATTAGAAGGTCGACCTTGCCATCTATACTGGCGCGGAGGAAACGACTGGAATAGGAAGCTGCACGCAAAATGCACAGATACAAATAGAACTTATTGATAAGAAATCGGAAGCGGACTTGGCGGAATTGGACGAGAAATACAGTTCACGCGGTAACGATGGCATGGACGTGAAGAGGTGGTTAGAGCGCAACCAACAGGAACTACAAAACGTACAGTCAGCCCCCGAGTATGGTAATAAAACGGGCTAGCTGTGCTCGCCAGTGGAGACTGGCCCTGGCACCAATGATGGTACAGTTCAGCCGTTAACGTGCGCACCGAAGGATTTCACCGCCACCTCTGCTGCTAACGACGGAGTGCTAACTTGAGTAGGATATGCACGACACTATTTATGGAGACCTGTTTGAATCTACCCAAGAGTTTAACATCACCCCTAAAGAATTCGCAATCGAGTCCTTGGCCGTGACAGGTATGACACGCAGTAATGATGATGACGAACAATCTGTGGCCGTACTGGAACAAACGTCTATTATCGTCGACAGTAGGTGGCATGTGAACCTGCTATGGATGGAACAGTACTGCGAAATGCCTGTCAGCTACCAGAATGCACTGACACGGTTGAAGGGCATCGAGAGAAAGACGACCGCAAGTGTAGGATTTGCCGGCAAGTACACGAATAGGGCGAGTCATTTACTTGAAAACGATCATGCGAAGAAAGTAGAGAACACACAAGCTGCCGCTCAGACGTGGCATTCACCACACTACAGTGTTGCTAACCCGAATAAAGCAAAGCTACATCTGCTCTTTGACAGTGCTACAACGACTAAAGGCCTAGAGGACCAGGAATGATTTGAGAATTCTAGGAAGAAGAATTCCAGATAAGCCCGTAAGAGTACATGTGATGACCTCTTTGATTTTACTCATTAAGCATACGCAGTGGACGTCATTCAGTCAAGACATACTCTTGTCCCTGGTACCGAACAACCAGTGTATAGTCCAGATTGATGGCTACGTAGATTTCCCATCAGATTCGAAGATGCCCAGAATGGAAGACGAACCTGGCGCCCAAATGGCTCATCGCTAGAACCCTTTTCACCCACTGCGGCTTGGACCTATTCGGACCAACGGAGCACAGTTGACGTTTATCGCTCCCGTCAATCCACATTGGGGTGGGGCTCGGGAGAGGCTTATTGGTCAGAATCAACACTGGAACTCGAAAGCGTACGGCGGCACGCGTCGCTCGAATCCATGTTGGCTTGGAGTGTTGAACCAGCACTAGGGTGGAGAATGTTAACGACGCGATCTCCTTGGAATATATTACATATTTTTTTGTAGACTTTCGTTTTACGCCTTGTAAATGTGGTCACTTTTATGTCCGCACGGTAACATTTTCTTTTAATATAATGTTCTTATTTAACCATCCCTCCCGCCGTTTTATTCTCACCCCGGCGTGTGGCGGACCTGCGGCCACCGCTTACAGATTTGTTTCAATTTTTCATAGCGCAATGGATCGACATGATTTTTTGCGCGGGTAACACCGCGGGGCGCAGCTAGTACTATATAAGTTGGCACGCAGATAATTGCAATGCTCACCCGTAGGTATATATTTTTGATGGACTCATTTAATTATTAATCTATGTAACCCAGTAGGTAACAACGTTATCACGGTGCACCTGATAGGCAGCTATTATTTGCAACACAAACGCTTTGGGTAAATGGTAACATGATGAGGCAGAAAGTACAAATCGTGATACCTATTTCTCATGATTTGTATATTTGAATTTTCACCACGGTAGGTAAAGATACTAAAATATAATATGAATATACTAAGTTCAATGTATTGTTTTGCGTTGTCACAATTAATTTTGACCAGCTACTCAAGCCTACCTACATTGTTTTGACATACCCCTAACAATTCACAAGATCTTTTTAAAAAGGGCAACCATGGAGTTTCTTGCCCTTTCTTCTCCATAGGAACGGGTGGTAAAGTTGTAGCTTAGAATTTTGTAACAATTTTGACGATTCATAACTACTAAACGTACTTTATTTTTTAAAATTTTGCATAAACACGATCTAAAGATAGCACGCAAATATAAATACAACAATAACGCATTTATAAAACCGTTTAATTAGGTTCTCAATCGGCAATACTTAAAAAAAAATGCAATATCTCGCTATCACCCGGACATTAGCCATTAGTTCGATAACGATTACATATAGAATATAACACAAAGCGGTGTCGACGATAAACAACTGTATAACATTTATATCAAAAGATAAAACTCAATATCTTATCGGAGATGGAATTATGGTAAATAGTATGCGAGTATTCACTTCACTGCAGTCAGCGTCGTCAGTATCGCGTGTTATCGGTTCGCATAAAGAGTGATTTTCAAACAAGCTTATCGGAGGACGCAGTGGCTTTATTAGAGGTAAGTAGCTGCCAGCAGTCGGCCGATTAAGATATATTTCTAGCTATAGCTGCACCCATCATTGCAACCGCTATATAAGTTACGAATTATAAGTAGGGGTATTCGAAGCCGGTGGATGCGAGTGGCATAGGATCGTGTTGTGTGGAAATCATTGGGGGAGGCCTATGTCCGGCAGTGGACGTCTATCGGTCGATAGATAGATAGATATTCGAGGCAAGTCAATGAAAATATTAGGTTCGTATCCTATCAGGGGCAGAAACTGTTTAGACACCGATGATTCTTTTTCACAAACACCTAATAAGCGCTAGTGCAATGGCTTTCCTTTGTCCTGTACCTGTTATTTTTAAAAGATTTGGTAGTGTGCAGGGGAGACATGACCCTGTTGCTTGCGTGTGACTACTTACAAATGATTCAGGAATCCTTTTGTGTGCTCAAGCCAAGAGGAGCTATGTATGCCGTAAGCCTTATAAGTTCATCAGGAGGCGAATATCAACCTAAGAAAGAGCGTTATAAATAGCTATTATAAAGCTAAGAATCACCATTTTCAATGGTATGATTGTTTCACTTTTCAGACACAAATGTATATTGCCTAGTAGACCTCCAAAATAGATATTATAATCAATGGCAAAGTTCCTGAAATCAATATTCACACCTTCTGACAAGAAGAGTCATCATTATGAGGAAGGCACGGACGAGGACAGAGCCGACACCCCCCCGATGGGAGGGAAGAGGCAGCTCTCCATATCGCGCTCGGGCCGGATGCGACAGGCTAACAAGAAAAGGCACTCTTTAGTGTTGGACGTTTATGCAGATGTGAGTATTACGCTACTTCTTTCAGTATAGTACACAAGCAGTGATAGCAAGTTGGTCGCAGGTTCAGACCCGCACTCGCTCTTCTGGGGGTTTTCGATTTCATGTGGATGCAAGTCTCATTTTCAAACTTGATTATTACTTGCTTGTGACCCGGAGAGCACGTAAAATCGTAGGTCCTGCGACTGATCTCTCTCAGATTGCCGTTCCATCAGACTATAAGAGTGACAATTTTATTTTTTAAATATTATTCGTATCGTTTATTATTCTTACGTAAAAAAAAATCTTCCCTTTGCTCAGAATGTCAATCAGGTCATCGGTCCGAACACAGCAGAATAACACAGCAGTAATTTCTAACACGGCACTTTTTTTAAATTTCTTGTAGTGTTCATATAAGTAGGGATACAGGATACTTATTTGGAGAGATGGTTATCTGCTCTCCCAACAAATGGTCGGTACCGGAAGTGTAAGATTATAAATGAGCCAGAAAAACCTTATATTACCTAGAATGGCATCTTAATCTTGATTACAATAATGTACCTATATCAATACCTAAATACTTTTGTGTATTGTCGGTATATAATTAATTATCTTATTTTAAGTAATCGATTACAGATTATAATCTAACAAATTTAATTTATGATATATCTGTGACCGTAATTTCTATTTTGAGTCGCGCTCCTTTGTGGTCTTATCATACAATTAAACTTCTAGTTTTTTCCACATACAAAAATAGGAGTTTAATGATTGGCCGACAATCAAGTTGAAAATCAAGATTGGTGTTACAGATTTGATTTGGGTAACTGATAATATTGTTATCATCAATGAGATTCAAAATCTAAATGTGTAGATATAAATTACCATTAGTAACAAGAACATTTGTCTGAAGGTCTAGAGTAACTAAATCAGAATGAATATAAGATGTAACAATACGTAATATTCATTATCACTTTGAAATAAATCGCTATTTGACTTGTAACGTAGTGATAGCCAAGTTGGTAGAACGCTTGACTCGGTAACGAGGATCGCATGTTCAAACCCCGGCTCGCACCGCTGGTATTTCTGGATTTCATGTGCGAATCTCATTTTCAACCGCGATTATCACTTGCTAAACGGTGAAGGAAAACATCGTGAGGAAACCTGCATGTCTTAGAGAACCCCTCGAAAGATGTGTGAAGTCCGCCAACCCGCACTGGGCCTGCGTGGTGGACTACTGCCTAATCCCCCCTCGCATTGAGAGGAGGCCCGTGCCCAGCAGTGGGACATTAAAAAGGCTGGTATTAGCTATTTGACACTATTTTCGTTATAGCGTACCCATTGTGGCTATACGCTCGACGACTCTACAACGTTCGCTGATAAAAAACTTCAGCGGCTGCCTAATACGTAGGACGTTTCATCCTTTATGTATTTTATGTTAATGATGCGTCAGTTCAGACCAGTGGGTAAAAAGGACACAATCATATTTCGTGTATGTACCTCGCAACTTAATTTAAACTGTTAAATTTCAGAACGACAATATGGGGCCCGTGGAAAAACCGAAGTCTATGGAGTATCACGTACATACAGCGCCCATTGAGCTCGGAGCAGCACCAAGAAGATATAGTATCGGCGATAAAACAACAGAAGGGACAGACGATCACTCAGAAGTAGCTGAGTCACAGAGGAGTCTGGACACTAAACTCAGGAAGCTGGTGGACGGGGAGAAATCTCCAGAGGAAGAGATTGACAGTGCGTTCGAAATTATAGACAAATCATAGCATATTTGTGTCTTGGGGAAAATTGGGTCGTAGCCTAATTTAAAAAAGTTTATTCATGTGCGTTTTCTAAAGATATATAATCGGCTTAACTTTTGCCACTGGAATTGTAGGCGAATAGAATAGTTTTGTGCCGAATTATTCGGGTAGTCGACAACGATATGTTAAGTTGATTTATGAGCGAGGTTTAAATAATAGGTGATTTGAGAAACGATACAATACAAATGAGAATGTGTTCTCAATTAACCATGCAACAGTGACTGTGTTATCATTAACGTAAGACAACTAAGTTTATGATCGAAATAGGATGAAGTTCTTGTTTTTTAAATAAGTTAATAGGTAGAAAGGAGGTTATTTTAATGAAATATATTCTATAGCTAGCAAGTAGCCGTAAGTACAGTAGGTACTAAAGACTAACCCCCAAATTTATAGAGGTTATATAACTTAATCAAACGTCATATAGTACTGCGCAAAGCAAAACTCTTGTGCGCAGTACTATATGACGTTTGATAAGTTATATAACGTCTATAAATTCGGGGGTAAGAAGTTTTGACGCATTCAAAAGTGTACTTGCCGATATCAACGTGCAATTAGTTCAAAATATCAGTTGATAAGTGATAGCTAATTGAATTGATCTTAACTTGAGTGATTAATTATGAAGGCAAGTAACCTTGACCGTACTGAAGCTCATTACGCCTGTTACCCTCGAAGAGGTAGGCAGAGGTGCAGTGCAGTGCAATTACATTTCGCCGATGGTATTTTGTGCCCATGTACTTACAAGGGCGCGAGCCTCCATTATCATTAGACCATAGTTATTAGACAAGATAAATGAATAGCCCCCAAATTTATAGACGTTGTATGACTTTGTCAAACGTCATATAGCACTGCGCAAAGCAAAACTCTTGTGCGCAACACTATATGACGTTTGATAAAGTTATAAAACGTCTATAAATTTGGGGGTAAGTGTCCAGTACAGTTAGATTAATCCATCAATATATTGTATTTGCATTGAAAATAGGTACAATGTATATCTTATAGTACGATTGTACGTATCTTTAAAATCACAAATGGGGGATTATTTTTTACTAATTTGTAGCTAATTTATAAGTTTAGACATGAAATATGTTGAGAATCCGTGACGTAATTGCTAGTAGAAAACGTTTTGTTTCATGTGGAACAGCCTTTAGGAACACGACAGCAATGCAATGATCACACAACTAGTTCTCTTATTAGTCTGTGGATCACACGTATCGAGTAAAACATCAAGCGAGACAGTGCTCGGTAGGTATAAAGCTTGTTTACTCCGCCAAGATTATTATGCCGCTATAAACTTGCCGTGTGGAGATAAAATATATAAGTGACGTCGGTACGAACAACGCTACTTCAATATAACAACACGTAACATCCCATGTGATTAAGTGTTTATTTTTTTGTATAAAATTAAAGACTGATTGTAAATGTTGTTTATTTTTTTTATTGATTTCTTGACATTGAAATAAAACTAATCTTACGGATTTTATAGCGTTTATTTTATGTGTTTACGTTCTCGACGTTTCGACTGCTTTACAGCAACTATGGTCCCGGGAGGACTGAGGTGTTAGACGTCCTAGTGTCATAGTTTGAACTGGGGTACCCTCATATTTAGTTGTTGCTTGCGGTCCGATCTATGCAGAAAGTGCTCACAGCGTCTTGGGGTCTTGCAATAGTGGTGGTAAAATTAACGCGATAAATTCCGTAAGATTTGTTTTATTTTAATATTTTTAAAGGGTAAAATGAGTATTTATCAGTATGCTTGGACACCAATCGATTTCGTTACATATGTAAAAGCGCTACGAAATCGCAATTTCTATAAACAGGCCGTCATCGAATCGTTACAATTAATTATCAGATAACTTCGCGATAAATATGCTTTATATTAGTTTATATCTGTTTATTCAGTTTATGTTGTAAATAGATTAACGGTATAATCAATGATTTGAAACAGTAGATACTGGCGAAATACGGAAGGAACATAATTTCGGTCACGGCGGCCAAACTCAACGGAGTCTACAACTGCGCAGGAGATATTATAGTGCAAATGTGTGCGCAAGCGCAGGTGCACTATCTTTTCTCTCACTCTCATAGTGCGGTGGGACGGCAATCCGACACAACTAAAGATAGATAAAGGGCAGGATCAACGGCTTACGTGCTTTCTGAAGCACGAGGAAGTGGTAATCATAGTTGAAAGAGGCATTCGCACACAAAAATCCAGAACTCCCAGAAGTGCGTGCTTGAGTTTGAACCTGCGACGCTCGATCCGAAGGCGAGCGTACTACCAACTTGGCTTTCACTGCTTATATATACGTTTATAGCAATCCCAGTTGGAGCTAAACATCTAAAACCCGCACTACACATTCGCTGAGAACAAGTGTGGAATTACTTTATTTTTCTTGCGATTCAAATCACCAAGAATTCTTGCCGTGGGTGTAAAGTCAAAAAAATAAAAAAGGTAAGTCGGAAATATCTTAATATCTATATTTACACTTAATTATAAACACTTACCCCCAAATTTATAGACAATTGTAATGGATTATAATGGCATTATAACGAACTTTTCAGAGGAAAAAGTGCGTATAGCTTTATAATCCATCGTAAGTTTCTATAAATTTGAGGGCTACACTTCACACTTAATATCGACGCATTACAATTTGAGTTTCTTCTTCTTAGTCTTGGCAACCAGTGGCCCTCCGATCTTGAATACGGTACTGCAACAGAAAAATATAATTGTACAATGGGTACCGTACAAAGTACTGGGGTCGATCCCAATGTATAATGACTCGTATTGATATTAAACATCCATGATTCGGGTATATGATCAGGTAAAATTTGTGCACATCACACAAATATTGGCCCCAAAAGGATTCGAACTCGGGACCCTTAGTACAGAAAGTAGGGTCACTACCGATTGTGCTAATCTAGTTATCCTAATGCCCCCTATACTCAATAAATAATTTGTCTATGACTTTCAGCGAGTAATTAACAACTGGCCATCTAAAAAAACTAGAAGTAAATTAAAAAAAAAGCTTCGTACTAACCGACCCCCCATTTGGCCCCACCGAGGGTCGAATGTCCTAAAATATCGTCTTAGTGCACCTTTAGGGTAGTCAAGGAATATATTCTCACAATTTCAGATCTTTAAGTTTTAAGCTGAGTTTTGTCTGTCAGTCAGTCGCCGCTAAGAATTTTATTAAATAGACTTTGCAATAACATTCTTGCGGTAATATAAAGTGAGAAGCACGCGAGTATAATAAACTGCATTATGAACCTAACATCGGTACAATAAGAGCGACTTTACGAGCGAGTGTGTTGAAAAATACTTACTGGCAAGTTGTGCATATCGGACTGAATTTGCAGAACACTGGAACAAAAAGTCAAGTCTACTTTAAGAGTCCAATACAGGTCAGCGGATACCGTTAGGCAGCATATGGGTTTTATAGCGCCCTATTCAAACATCAGGGCCCCGAGTATGCTAACTCAATCGATTCATAATCGAACAGCAACGGCATAGTAACTGTCACTTTTGACAGATATTGTATGGGATATCTGTCAAAAGTGACAGTTACTATGCCGTTGCTGTTCGATTATGAATCGATTGAGTTTGCAGACTTGGGGCCCTGGTAATCGGCATGTTTACAAAGAACGCGGAACGTGGAACGCTGATCGCTCTGTTTATGCGTACTCTAAGATGTAGTGATATGAATGATGTCTTATGTCGTGCTATCGTACGATCGCGAACTTTAATATGGACCTTATCCTAGGAAGAACTGGGATTTCTGGTATCCTCCACATTCCTTCTAAAAAAATATTTGTAATACCATTTTAAGTTCAAGAAACGACTTTTTGCGGGATGTTGAACAGTGAAGATGTCAATTTTGTAGTATTAAAAAAAATACAAAATGTGTAGTATTAGTGGGATATTATCCATAGTGTCCTCATAGATTCGTACGAGTAAATTAAAATAAAATAGATAGCTTTACTGATAGGGGTATTCATTTCATCATCATCATAATCATCGGTGGTACTTTAACAGTGATAAAAAATCTACAAACGCGATCATACTCAACACTGGCAAATATGGCTCTATTTTGTAGCCGTTTGCCAACCTAAAAAAAGAAGAAGAAGGACTTATGAAGGCATAAGGCGTTCCAATCCGGTTTTAGAGTTAAGGAAAAAAATTTAATGACAATTTGTAAGTGCCCCTGTAGGCCTATACGAAATAAACGAATTGACTTTGACTATATAAATGCGAGAGTGTGTGTGGGTGTGGGGGTGTGTGTGTGTGTGTGTGGTAGTGTCGTGTGACTGACCGCTGAGGCAGACGGAGCAGACGTATCCGATGGTGAGCAGGTCGCGGTGGCAGAAGCAGGCGGCGCGGTAGTCCGCGCGCCCGCGCCCCGGCAGCACCAGCTGCGCGCGCTCCCCGCCCGCCCCGCCCGCCCCGCCCGCCGGCAGGAACACCCACTGCGCACGCGCAACATCACGTACACTCACAAGCACATTATTTACTAGCCATGCGATCGTATCATTAAAAAAAAACTTCCTACAAACTTTGACCCCTCTCCAAAAATCCTTCCTCAGTGTAACTAGATCCCAGTGTATAATTACTACCATTGAAATTTGATTGAGTCAATTTTGCTAGCAGACTAACTTCTAAGTCTTTCGTAAATATCTTTATATACGATCGAGATGATTGTTCGCTCACCAATAAGTACTGCAGCAACCCCTCCAAGGATGGCACCTTCAGGTAGAGGCCGCCGGTGATGTCGCAGCCCTGCTGCAGCAGGCTGAGGTGCTTGTCCAGAGAACAGACGTCGATCAGCACTTGCTGCTTCTGTGGCATATGTCATGTCAAAGTTTATAATTTATTTTGTATCTTCTTCTTCTTTGTCGTTTCCTCACTAATGAGGAATGTGATCATAATGTAATTTGTCTCCATAATATTTTGTATATAGGTGGACATTTTATACGGGTTAGTAAGGGCAGCTACCTTAGGGGTTGAAGCCACGCGAATATGGTCTTACGTAGGTGACTTTGCTTTATGTTTTGCTATCGGCATTTACACATTTTGAAAAGAAAAATACAGTAAGCGAGAAAACGGTGATTTTGTAAAAAACTAAAATAGTTTAAACGATCCCGTTTCCGACAAGAATCAAATAAATCTATGCGGACAAGTGAATTACTAGAAATATATTAACATAAAAAAAGTCCGCCCACTACCATTTCGACTTTAAAGAAAAACCACACAATACTGCTTCAACTTGAAAAAAAAAACAAATTAAAAAAGCCGCCCACAAACACTTCAGCTTTGAAAAGATAAATAGTTTCTTACCTGCGCTGTGAAGAACACGTTCATATAGTTGATGTACTGCGCGGCGGTGTCGGTGCTGCCGGTCACGATCAAGATGCGGCTGCTTGTGCGCAGCCCGGGCGGCGCCTGGCGACGCAGCTGACAAGTCACAATCAAATCGTTTATAAACTTAGTACAGTACTTCGGGGGCGTACAGGCAAATAATTTGTCATTTCTTCCGATCGGAACGCGACTTTACTTGGGGTTAGAAATTCAGCAGGCTAGTAAAGGACCCTCAGATGCTTAAGAAATAAGGTCACCGTCAAGATGGCAACATCCATCCAGCCATCAGCCGAAGCTGGTTATAGGTCTGTCCCTGTGACTTCCACATATCATGGTCCCTCACAAATTAGCAAGGCAGCAATAGCTCCATGTAAATATTTCGGCCTGAGTTGACCGCTAGCTTAGTGTGGGACCGTATAGTTGGTATGTTATATGTAACACAGTGTGACGATTTGCTTGCACACAACAAAAGGAGATGGTTTACCCTCGCAATGAAGCACAGCGCCATGGCTAATGCTCCAGCCAACAATGATTCACCAGGCTTGTCTTCTTGTG
This sequence comes from Pheosia gnoma, assembly GCA_905404115.1. Classification (NCBI taxonomy): domain Eukaryota; kingdom Metazoa; phylum Arthropoda; class Insecta; order Lepidoptera; family Notodontidae; genus Pheosia; species Pheosia gnoma. Next base: position 3,501,304 of record FR989916.1, read on the forward strand.
GCTGGCTTTTCACTAAGTTGACTAATCTGAAAATAAAGATTTCTATTAGTTTCCAAGGAAATTACAACTTCAGTTTGACCTGTTATATTATAGGAATCACAATCTGTAATTACATGCGAAATAGTTTGTTTTATAATGTTAGTTCACAGATAATACTCAAAGAATTAGACATACCAAAATAACTTATTTGGCTTTACTGCGTGATTTTGAAGGTGATCATAAATTCTAATACTCCAAAGCCTATACTTGCTGTTTAATGAGTATTTAAATTTGCCAACACCAATGTGAATATTGTTAGCAAAATTATAATAAAGCATTAAAACAATACTTGGCCAGTAGTGAGCTTAAAAATAAATTGCTTTGGCTAAGTAATCAATTAGGAGTTATTACTCATGGCTATATAGATTCCAGGATAATTTTAAAGGAATGCCTTTATGCTTCATACAAATAGGACGTAATATAACAAAATTAGAATAAAATATTAGAAATGTTTCTTCCTCACCTCATTTTTATAGTCTTCTCTACGAGTGTAAATAATTCGTACTGGCCATCAATCTGTCTCACATCAAGTGGTTTGCCGGGAGATGGATATAAGTATTCACTGTAACATACAAACAAAAGATTCAATGTATAAGAAATCAAATTACTGTATATTGATAGCAAACATCCAATATCAGGTTTATAAAAACAATATAAAGTCATGGACACACAAAGATATTTAAATTGAATATTCTCAGATATAAACATCATCTAGTCATAGACAAGTTGATAGATTAAAGTATTTTTTTTGCTTCCACTTTGCTCGTGGTTTGAACAGCATAATGGCTATTGCTGCACAAAAGATAGATTTTTTCACCTTGCATTACACAATAAAAAGAAAAGAAGTAGCCGAACTAGGTACCTTTTATGAAAATGACAGCCAATGACTGCAAGTTGGTTATTGGACTTCTGCATTAAGTGCGAGTTGGCGAACGCGATCACAGCATCGAGACAGCTGGTTAGCACCTTCGGATCCTCAGTTATATAGCGCTGGTTCGGATTTGTATCTACTATTATCACCAAGGTACTACTATCTGAAGGAGCTGTAAAAAGATTTCAATTTATTACACTTCATAATAGTTATAAAAGATATCCTCATTACATTAATAGATGACTAAAAGTATGTAATAAATGATACTAAAAAAATATATAGAACGATACAGTTCTTATATTGTTCGTAAAAGACTTGAAGGTAAGTTTTAGGGGGTTATGTTTAGTACTTACGTTCGTCGTCTGCCATTATGTATTAAAAACTAGAATAGTCCGTTGAATAATTTGGCTAACAGTTATTATTTTGTTACTTCTTACAATTTCAATATTAAATAAATGGATAGGCTTGTTTTTAATCTTAATTTGGTTTGCTTTAACAATCAACAAAACATTCCTCTGTGATTTGTTTGTATGACATTGACATTTGATTTGACAAGTTCTGTAACGTTCCAATTTACCGAATGGCGCAAGGAAAACGAACGCTTTATTTATGCCAGCTAAGTTGTGGGTGAGACGATATTCATATTTATTTTATTGCATCGCATTTAATTTCGTAAAGTAAGAAGAAAAAGTACAGTTTTTTTCAAAGAGAGCTACTTAATTATTTAGGTTCGGTGTTTCTTGAGAAAATAAATTATCTCATTACCTACTTAATGCGTATTATAATTATCTATCCTACTTAATTCATAATTAAAATATTATGAAAGAAGAGATAAGTAGGTTCTTCTTATAAATGGTACACAAGAATTTTCGCGTGACTGGAAAAATCGTAATCGAGAGATCTTGAAGAAAATAAATAGCGAAATATCCAAGGACGTGTGATGCCATCACAAGAAAATAGCGAGTGCATTTGGCGGGAAATTTAAATAGTGCACAATTTTGTTATATTTTTTATGTAACGTTGGCGGAATGTTTCAACGATATTTTTAGTGAAGTAGTTACTGGGCCTAATCCACCGTTTTACTGATGGGAACCTCCCGTTGTTTTATCATTATTGAAAGAAAAAAAACGTTTTTTGATTTTAATTCCTGCAACCTTTAAATTTACAATACAGGTTTAAAACCAACATGGCGCTTGTCCAGTCTCTATCATCGATCCAAGCTCGTTTGTTTACAATGTATTTATTAATTTAATTAATTGTTCGGAGAGCACCTGCAGACAGATGTCAGCCGATGTCCCAAATACATATTTGTCAAAGGAGGATTCCTGGCATAGCTGGTGGTAAGCATAATAGGGGCAAAGAATGGGGCAAATACATCATGCTTCGACGTAGCGCCCGTGGTTAGACTCGTGCTCTCGTTTCGATAACCATCGCTGGGTAGACTAAAGAATTGTGTGGATGGTTTGGAATTCGAATTTTAAATATATTTTTTTTCATTACAGCGTAACATGCCTGTTTGAATTAGATTATGTAGCCAATGTAGGTAACAAAGGTATGCCTAACTCAGTAAAGGCCAAACAGACATGATCGTTTCGCGTTCTTTGTTAAGTATGGCTTTCGTAACGCCTGCGCAAACAGCAGGAGCAAGATACTTCAAAAAGAACGCGGAACGCAAACTGTGGTACCCAAACGTTGATCGATCCCTGTTTGAATTCTTAGTTAGGTTTAAACTTGCTTTAATTTAGGTTCTCAACGGCGCTATTCAAACTAAATTGACTGCAGACAAGTGATGGTTGTAAGAAAGCAATATTTTTGTTTGTGGAAAGCTACAGTTGTAGATATGTATGTAAGTGCTGGTGTATTAGAAAACATATTTTAAACCTCTTTTTATTGTGTTTTAATGTTAACTTCTTCTTCTTTCTTTACGAAATGAAATGCGATGAAATAAAATGGATAATGTTAACTTCGCGATCAAAGTAATGTATAGAAATGTAAAGTAGGTACCTAAATAGTGCATGGCTGTGCTCGTGCCAAGTGCATGCCAAACATGTAAATACTCCGTGGCAGTACTTTCGCCAAGTAAGCCTATAAGTACAATAGTCGGTACTATTTTACCTTTTATCATTACAAAACACGTTCTTAAGTATAATAACAGAAACTACATCATTCACGAATAGCCTACAAAACATCACCATTAAATTGATTTACACGATTCATTTTATCAACGAACGTAAGACGGGAGCTTATTATTACATCCGAATTGTATTTCATCGTAGCGAGATGAGGGACCGGCGATACGGCGCCAAACTTATGTCATCTGTCAAAATACATGTTAACAGTACGACGAACGGTAGATGAGTGGGCGCGATAGCACTACACGAATAATATTATACGAGCGATGTGACAAGCCCTGCTACCTGTCATTTTACGACATTGTTTATGTACGGCTAATGATATGGCTCATTTGAATACCTCGGTGGTCTGGACGGATAGAAAAAAGTGCAGTGTTTTTACTTCCAACGTTGTTTGAGACGGTATGTAGTCTAAAAAGTTAAAGACGGAATGACCGAATGTAATATGAGAGTTATATTTGGTGCTGTATCACTGTCTAAGTATGAGTTTTTACAAATCTTTGATCGATTTGCAAAAACCTTCAGAGTTTTATAGGCAAGTGTGAAAATGTTTGAAAACATTGATCTTATACACAGCTCCGAATGCACGTGGTATCAGTCTGCCTTTTTTGATATCTGGTTAGTATTGGGACGCATTTTGTGGAGAGACTTGGATATCACAATTTTACTATCCTTTTTATGTATGAAAACTTTATAACTATGTACTTACATGTGTAGATACATGTATGTATACTTACGTAGAAAACGATCTTTATTTAATTTCCACGGTTGAACTCGAAAATAATTAACAATTGGAAAACTAATCAGTAGTTATATTAAGTGAATGCGGACGATAATTGAATAAAATTTTACGAGAACATTGTTTACAAGACTTCGTGCCAGAGGGCAGCGACGGTACATTAGCGCGGCCTTTCGAAAATCGAATAGGGAATAAAAAAAAGGCGGGAACGAAATAATTATGCACGTTCCGTTTCGTAATGGGCGTCGCGCTACCGTTTCGCTTTAATAGCTCGCTTGTTCTGAGAATTTAATTACGCTCGCAGCGCGCCCAGATTAGCCGGCCGCGCGTTCCGTTTTGTTAATAACTCTAATAATGGATGACGCCCGCGCACTTCGCTGCATTTACGTTTCATTTCCATTTATAGAGGGATTTTATTAAACCGATACATCACGAATAGTCAAAGCCATTATGGCATTTCGTTTCAGCTGTCATAGTCATCGGATTAGGTAGGTACGTAAAAAATATCAATACCCGTATTAATAATTCAATAACGAGCTTCCAAAAACAAATTGTTTAACCGATAAGACATTGGGTTGGGCCCGACACAAACAAAACATGAAACGATTCAGCCTTAATAAGAACCGGGGTCCAGAGATGAACACAAAAGAAAAAGATAACCGCCTATTGTTTTTTATCATGTTGTCAATATCGCGCGGCCAAATTTTCAATATTGGAATGCCACGATTCGCCAATAAGAAGCGGGAAGAATTGATTTATTGTCCAATTAGCGTCGGTCAGGTGTGCCAACTGCCAAGATAGCATCAGGCTGGCCAACCTAACTCAGCTGCAACTACTATTTCTTTTGGCGCGTTCAATTTTAAATGGCATATTGGAATCAAAAAAGAACCTTTACACCATGCTGGCTGCGTTTTGCGGACGGTGAATTTGAAATTCTGATCATTCACGGCGAAGGCTCGCTCGGGTGGAAATCGATTTGAATTAATTGTAGTGTCTGGTTTTTGTGAGGCAAGAACTTTAATTTGATAGAAATTATATTTGTTTCAATAAATATATCCAACTAGCTTTTGTACGTGGCTTTGCCCGCGTAAATATTAAAAAAATATTTTTATACCCATTACTCAATATGCTACCTAAAATTAAAATCAATCCGGCAACGGTTACGCGATTCTCAGTCAAACTAACAAAAAAACATTCGTATTAAGTACAAAAGATTGTTGATAAGCAAAATATTATTTACTAGCTGCGCCCGGCGGTGTTACCCGCGATAAAAAGTATGAAAAATTAAAACACCTATCCCACGGGAACCATACATTTTACCGGGATAAAAAGTAGCCTATGTGTTATTCCAGACTATAATCTATCTCTGTGCCAAATTTCATCCAGATCCGTTCAGCCGTTCGGGCGTGAAAGAGTAACAAACATCCATCCATCCATCCATCCAAACTTTCACATTTATAATATTAGTATAGATTGAATGCGCCCATGATTTAGTTTGAGAAACAAAACAAAGACAGTAGGTAATCAAACAGTGTTAATAAAGGACAAACACCCGAACGAGGGTGAGATTTCATTTAGCGAGTGAGCGCGTTAACAGCCGCTCAATAGCTGCCTATCGCGTTACATGGGGATTTAGTAGCCAGATACATTCTATGCTTACTTACTTAATGGTTTATGCTGCTACTAGCTGCGCCCGGCGGTGTTACCCGCGATAAAAAGTATGAAAAATTAAAACATCTATCCCACGGGAACCATACATTTTACCGGGATAAAAAGTAGCCTATGTGCTATTCCAGACTATAATCTATCTCTGTGCCAAATTTCATCCAGATCCGTTCAGCCGTTCGGGCGTGAAAAAGTAACAAACATCCATCCATCTATCCATCCAAACTTTCACATTTATAATATTAGTATAGATTACAGTGATCTGGAAAGTATTCCTTTTTACTATGTTAAAAAACTATGACTGGTGAAAAAAATCAATATTAAAGAACTGGTGTGCTACTATAAATTACATAATTGTTTGCTATACGTTGCCATGATTTGCGAATTAGTACCTTTATGGTTAAGTAGTTTACATGGAGAAAAATGACTAAATAGTGCTACAGAACTCAAAATCGGTAAAAATGCTTCGAAACATGAATAATTTCCAATTTATTAGCAATCCATTTCTTAGGGGGTCTAAGGGAGGTCCAAAGTTCGTAATCTAATATTTCAGTGAAGGCGTGGAGTAGACCCAAAGATGGTCATTGCATTTTGATAACAAAATCGAGTAGACCCCTCGAGTTTGAGTTCATTTGAACGGTCTTGAAGATACTTTTATCATATATACCTACATATACAGTTGTCAGGGAAATTGTTATGACCCAAAAAAAAGATAAAGGCCCCTAATAATAGTTAGAAGTTGCTGGAACACAGACTTGTTGGTATATTCAGACAATAAACGGCTTGCAATACAAGTGAAGCCGAAAAAAATTTGATCAAGCACACGTATAAAAAGAAATGGCCAAAACTTCTTAGTCTATGCCAGAACATTAACTAGACAAAAAGGTTTGTATGTGGCAACATTTACCACTGAAAAGGCATTGAAAAAGTGACTTCACATTGCTATTGGCAACGTTCCGTCTGAACTTCTATACAAGTCTGTGTTTGAATACGGCGTAGTGTACGGCGGGACTTGCCAGTGGCCGAGCGAATTGTATGCCGGTAGTCAATAAATTCCGGTTGCGTTGACACAACGCGGTCAGAGCGTCATTTACTATTCAGCACTCGGCTAGAGAGGACCGCTCGAGAGAGATATTTTAAACTCAAAATTATATTATTGCAATTGAATAAAGTGAGATAAGTTACTTGGACTGATGTGATTTGAGACTTTGAATTATTATTTATCGTTGATAGAACGGCCAAAATGGGTCGAGTACCTACTGGCGCACTAACTTTTCTTATTTAAAAAAAATATATCATTGATCAAATATGATTTTTTTATTCGGACATCGCGGACGATGGAATCATAGACTATATTATAATTATTCCAACTCCATAAAATAAAGCGTATTCAACTTAACAGACATTATTTTCCAGCTCTCCATCGCATTAGCCATACGCTCTATTAAATAGCAGAGTCGCTACATGTTAGAAAAAGACAGCGATACGCTGCCCTCGAACAGGTTCCCCGCAATAAATGTGCGGGAAAGAAAGAGACGTAGTAATAGCCGGAAATTAGCACTCGTCTATCTTTCATTTTACACCCCAAATTTTCTTATTCCAATTTCCTCTCGGCACGAGTGTTCCCGTTTTATGGGCCGTAACTAAGTCGTACAATATCACGCTAAAATATTCCGCATGTGGTTACGGTAGGGTTTAAATTGGGGTGTGTGTTCGTGTATTGTTGTGACGTTTTGTCAACGGGAGTGCTTTAGAACACTCTGTCATTTGAAATGAGTCATTTTCTGATAAGAATGCCCTATTGGTTGAGACGTGTGGTGCGGGCCCGCACGGCCGATAATGCCATTTCCGAACGTAGATAGCGAATAACTCGGGTGTCGGTTTTTGCACTGGAGTTTTAATAATAGGGGGGAAAAGCCGAGATATGGAAATGAGCGTGTGGAGGAGAGGAAATTTGAATTTATACACCAGCTAGTTTTATTCATGAGGGTACGCGTCGGTCGTTCACTGAGATTATACAGAAATTTTCATACGAATAATGATGTCTATATTGTAGTTTTTTTATGCAGTGGCAATACAGGCGGTTGTTAGGGGTGAATTGGAATTTTGATAAATATTAATCGTTAAATTGATTTGTAACATAACATTCCGGACGCTTTTCTTAATTATTTAGAGGGATATGAATTATCATAAACCCGTATCTCTATGACAGATATATCTAGGACCAACACGTGAGGGTAGGTACTAACTTAGATCAGTGTAATACTGATCTAACAAGGATAGGTAAGTCACGTTTGTAAGTCTCATCCTACAGAATAGACAGTAAAAAAAATATAATTAATATCACCAGACGAACACATTGACTGATGGTTCTAAGCTAAGCACTAAACTTTTAGGTGTTAACTTTTTATTATTTTCTAATTTAGTAATTAGAAAATATAAAAAGTCTTTGCTTTGCGTTTATAATTGTTATGGATACTACTACTACTACTACTACTAAGCCATAACTATTATAAACGCAAAACATCCTCCCTTGGAGACCTGCAGTTTATGGGCCGTATACATTTGTCAGTATGCTTAGTTTTTTGCTCCTTCAAAGCAAGGATATTAAATGACCCGTAGAAAATAATCCAATAACATACCTTATAAGTTTTATTTTTTAAATGCAACTCATAAAAATCAAACCATATCAATCGATTAGGTGTTTTCAAAAGCTTTTATTCATCGCGTGGGAAGCATCGAGACGCTTGCGACCTCTATGCGCGATCATTTCGCGCCATTTGCCCTGAAGGTAATATTACACTATGCGGTCAATCTCGGTCATTTATTTAAAGCTCTTCATTGTAGTCTATGGCTGAATGATGCCGTGGGAATGTGTCATGAATGTGTTAGGTTTTACTTACGTGACACGAAACGCAATGTTAGAAAAGTGAAAATAATGATAATTGCCATGCTTGGTTACTATTGGTGCCTAGGTATATGGCTAGGTAGTAAAGTTAAGTAGGTACTTATAGGTTGATAGATACCTGCTCATTAAGTATCAGAACATTACCTACCTACTGGCTAATAAAGAAATGTAGGGACGAACTAAAAGAAAAAGTAATGGCGATGTTGATATAACTATTAGGTATTTAATTAATCTGTGATACAGATAAACATTTGCACCATAACTAAATAAATTAACAAAAAATACAAATGTTTAAAATTAAATCTTCTCGCTATATTCCTCAGACTCAGAAGAAGATATTATTTCTTCGTCTAGGTCCATTCACAATATTTTTCACCGTTCAAGTTTTTTTTTAATAACAATTCTTTGAATACCTTTACGCGTTCACAAAAAAAGTTTCGAGATCATAAATAATAATAACAACAATACAAATTTTTATCGTCCGAGAACGTCCATTACAGGTGGAAAAAAATCAAAAATAGATTCATTCATAAAATGTTCATTCATGAATGAGTGAATGCATAAAGTGTCCACAAGTGGACTGCCTACTTTCATGTATTGTGAGGACTTAATCTTAACGTCTTCATTATCATCCCGTGGGATGTTTGAATGTGATGATGAATTTATTTTATTTATGCCAACGGAAAAAAAAATAAGAAAGTCACCCACAGAAAACAAATTACTATTTTAATGAAAGAAACTATTTGTTAAAAGTTTCTAACTATTCATATAATAGTCAAATATTTTAAAACCTTGATTTTATTTAATTTTCACGTTTAAAAACGATAACGTTAATTCTTGATATATTAAAAGGTACGTACGGGTAGGTTTAATTATGTAGCAGATAATAATCTGTATGAACAAATTTTAGTGTTGTCGCCCAATCTTGATCGTTGTCGGTCGTCAATGAGAAAGAGTTTTCGGTAATCGGATTACTAGTTTCAAAAAATTCCTACAATTCTAGAAAACAGTGTCATCAAATAAGCCCTTTAATAGGCCACGCTATAACAGTTATCTCAGATTCAAGTTATGAGATCGAAGCTCAGGTAGCTCCCTAATTAATCTGTGCTCATAATGATCTCTATAAGCATCCACCATGTGCCGACACATCGAAATATTTTTACCCAATTAACTTGTTACATTCTCGCTTCCGAAAATGTTTACCATAGTTTAAAAAAAATCAAAGGAGCGAGCGTTCCCCGAAACTCTGACATTATCGACCGTTACCTCCCAAATAGAGTGCGATCGAAACTCGAGATAAACCCCTTCACGTGGACTCTACTAATTGGTGCAATAAATTTGGAACAGCGCGACAACTTAGAAAACCCATTACTTGCCCATCACGGCCTTTTATTAGGACCTACGGCTTCCGACCTGTCATAGACCCTACTTACCGGCACACTTCGGAGATCTGCCAAATTCGATTATAACCAACAATCGAATTTCATCTCTATCTATCTCAACATTGGATCGCAATTAAATGGACGAAACCAACTAGATTCAGTTCCACGGAATCGAACGCAATAAAGAAACGTCAACTCGTTTAAATTCCATTTTCGAATTTTAAAAAGTCTTGTCAGGATGCAGGAGGACATTCGACCTTACGGCTATTGTTTAAAAATAAAAATCACTAATGAGGAGCGCTCGGAAATGTGACGTGCCGGTGACAAAATGTTGAAGGGATATCGATTTTGGATATTGTAAATCGAATCGTAATGTTATTCGTTAAAGCATAATTTCGTTCATGGTATTTATGTTGAGTTGGTATCGTTAATATAGAGTCGTCGGGAGCGCGCACCCGTTTGTACCCGCGTCCTGCGGACGGACGCTTTTTGTCGTTTTTAATTATATTTATTGTTCTCGTTATTTATTTATTGTTTTGTGTTTTGTACCGTTCTCGCTACCGTGCGTGCATTTTAACGATTTCGGCAGAGATAGCGGACGCATCCAAATTAGGCCGAATGTGGTTTGGGAAGATGCAAATGTTGTCCTTTGCATACGCTCGCGCAAAAAAGGACCCATCGATGTTTCGAATGAATCCGAATGAAAACATCATTATATGCTATGCAAATTATTATGGAAACGCTTTTTAGTCTTGAATTCATTATTATAAGGTACTTACCTACTCCTTAAGAAGTCATACGAGGAGGTTTAATAACAGATTCAAATCTTTGAATGGCTAATTTTATTATTTTAATACAATATGTTACCAACAACCTTTATTACCTTTTCAACGCTCCAAATCAATGTTCTTAACCAAAAGTACTTATATACTTTCCCAAATTGTGAAAGGCAATACAATTGCATCGTTATTTATCGATAATTGTTTATAAAAACCGGAGAGAGGTTACACTAAAGTGTATATTTGCAAACAAAGGCCCGTCAATTGTATCCAATAAAATCGATGAGATGCCTCGTCACTCGATACCGGGACAATGTGGAGAAATGTCAAGAAATTCCAGTGCCAATGGCCAGAGAACTGTGACATTCTTTTTTCGAATCGACCGTTTCTCATTGGTCAATTTAAAGGTTTCGAGAAGTCAGTATTTAAATGTGGAACATTAGCCGATAATAGACCCAATTCGTCATTACAGATAATAATTCAAATAATACAAACTCACTGTGGGTAGTCGACGTCATAACATTGGTTTAATAATGGCACATGATATTTCCAAGAAGGAATATTATAGAGCTCATGTAGAATCCATATTTTGCAAACAACAGTTACCAACAAGCGTTAACATTCTTGGTCATTGAAATAATAATATTTACCTAATATTTGGATCACGAGAGCATAATTTCAGGACAAATCTATACTTCTATACTAATATTATAAATGTGTAAGTTTGGATGGATGGATAGATGGATGGATGGATGTTTGTTACTCAATCACGCCAGAACGGCTCAACGGATCTGAATGAAATTTGGCACAGAGATAGATTATAGTCTGGAATAGCACAAAGGCTACTTTTTATCCCGGTAAAATTTATGGTACCCGTGGGATAGATTTGTTTCAATTTTTCATAGCGCAAAGGATTGATGATTTTTGCGCGGGTAACATCGCAGGGCGCAGCTAGTGTATTATAAAGGTTTTAAGTGTATTCTTATGACTTGGTAGATTATTAAAAAAATAATAATATAATCTTTGGAAAGTAGTTATATAATAAAAAAAATGCATAAATTAATTTTAAACACTTCAAGAATTTGCTCATGTATCAAAATCCCTTCATCGCCGTACAAGTGAACTATATAGCTTAGTTTCAAATTAAGAATGAACGAAGGAGCGACAATGTCTCGGCGGGTTGCTTGCTGCTGGGTGTTCGTTCATAGAAAGAACCGCGGGGGCTATTAAATGTTGACAATAAATGGCTACTGTCTGCTTTGCCTGCCACACTGTCTGGCACTTTTGGTCAGAGTTGAACCAAAGTCTAACTACGTAGTATATAATTAGTTACACTATAGTAGGTATACTTATATATAAACTAGCAAGTGTACTGTACTGTCACAGTACAAGTATGTCCACTACACTGGACATATTATAGACTATAGCTGTAGGTATATGTACTGTGGTGAGAGTCTAGAGTGAAAAAGAAAGCATAAAATCGAAGATTAAATACAGAAATTAGTCTTTCCCATTTTTCATTTGGATTGGGGTCGGCTTCTTAGCTCACCCTGATTAGCGCCTGATATATTTATAACTACCCGCGCCCCGTGGTGTTACCCGCGATTAAAAAGTATGTCCTTTCCTCTATGTCCTTGTAAATCATGTCGATCCTTTGCTCTATGAAAAATTAAAACAAATCAATCCCACGGGAACCATAAATGTTACCGCGATGAAAAGTAGCCTATGTGCTATTCCAGGCTATAATCTATCTCTATGCCAAGTTTCATTCAGATCCGTTCAGCCGTTCTGGCGTGATTGAGTAACAAACATCCATCCAAACTTTCACATTTATAATATTAGTGGGATAAGCAGCAATAAATTGTAGTCTATCCTCCAAGATCTGTTTGGTCTGCCAATATTTCGTCTGCCTGGTGGTCCATTCCAGCGGGTGGTTTTCAAGGTCCACATTGCCATTTTCCCAACATATCAAATAGTAATTTTGTAATTATAATCTTATTACCTTTTACAAATGTAGCTTGTATTTAATTAAAAAACTCCATGTTTATGGGCACAAAAATTCTAAAAAGATTTTTAGGAGGTACACATTGAAATATAAAAATGGTAGACGCTAATTATACTATTTGTGTGTGTTTGCATACATGCGTACTCGCCAGCTGACCGAGCAGCAACCAACACACAGCCGATTCAGTTCATTCATTCACTCGTGTTGCCAGCCTAAATATAATTCCTCCCGGCCATAGTTTATACAAATGACAAATAACTTTTATAATTAAAAGGAAAATAACTTAAATATTTACATACTAATATAAATTAAAAAGAGTATAGAAAAGCTACTTAATATTTACAAATAGTGTAAAAAAATTTCGCCCATGCGGTAGCGTGTCCACGATGCTGGCCGCAATTCCTCGCTGAATAGCCAAAGCTACTCGCTGAGCGAGGAAATGCCCAGCCCTTGGGTCGCCGGTTGCGTCGACCAAAGATTATTATATTATATTATACAAATTATGTTGATACTTATTCGCCCAGAATTCCCGACGTTCGGTCAGACACGACAGAATTCAAGAATTTTAATTTCTACTCGGTGTGTTTATGAGATATTTTTTGGTGATACCAGCTTATTCCTGGTAGTATTTTAATTGCGGTTGTATGGCGAAATGGCTGACATTTATTTACTGAATCGCAACGAGCATGACTTTTACGTTTATATTTTTGCGTTTGAATGTTCAATGAGACCGATGATGACAATCATGATTTTATTTTTTATGTAGTTATTGTAAATATAAAATCTGGTGTTGGGTTGGTCTGGTGTCCGGTTGGGAGACGCAGACCACCAACCAGGGGTTCTATAATATACTCATCAAGCAAGGGAAAGAAATTCAGCTGGTAATCCATGGTAGGTATAAGTATGTTTAATTACAATGGACTTTAGGCACAAAATTGTATAGTTTGATTATCAAATACCTATAGGTAATAGCAATATGACTATGATTTTTTAATCAGATAATTGAACCATAGCAATTTAAAAAGTAACAAAAAAAAACAAATTAATCAACAAAATAATACTTTTTTAGATTCGCTTCGCTTCGCGGAGAATTGCATTTTATTTGGGGTCCCGTCATTCGTCATAATAGTTTCTCGACTAACATCTTAGAGGAGTTCGGTGTTGCTGGCTTCTTTAATTATCGATCAAATATTGTTTGGTTTAAAATTGGAAAAGTAGACAAGCCGAGGGTCAGTGGTGGGTTCCTCTTCCCCCATTTGTTTAACAATGGATTTCCTCCAAGTATCGCCTAGTTCTATCAATTATAATAAAATGCAGCTCAGAAATCGCGTCAGGGTTTTATAGATAGTCACCGAAATATTTCCTATCGTATCACGACGCGCGTAGTGATTATTATAGTTATTTACTAGCTGTTGCCCGCGACTTCGTCCGCGTGGTATTTAACAAAGACAACCGTTGACAACAGCCTGCTCGCCCATTCTGAGCCCGCGGGACGCATTGCAGGTTGTTGCTATCAAACTTAATCAGGCGCTGCGCTGCAACATTGGTTTTAAATTTTTTTCGTGAGATCCTATTTTTTTTTCTAAAATAAAAGTAGCCTAAGTTACTCCTTGTTACATCAGCTATCTGCCAGTGAAAGTCCCGTCAAAATCGGTCCAGCCATTTCAGAGATTAGGCGGAACAAACAGACAGACAGACAGACAGACAAAAATTGTAAAAAATGTTGTTTCGGTATAGGTTACGGTTACGGTAACGTGTCTAAATGCACTTAGTAAAAAGCGGTTATTTTAATATTACAAACAGACACTCCAATTTTATTTATATGTATAGATAAACTAGTTAACTGTTGAACGATACGTTTAATTAACTAAACATGCACCAAGTAGTCACCTACCCACTACATTGAGGCGATGCGACGGCACCTATTATAATATAACTTTTATATACACAGATAATCTTTTTTTTTGTCACGACCGGTCCTCACAGAACCCTTTCAAATTAACGATTGTCTCCAACACAGTGCGGTTCTTTGGAAAATTACCTCTAAGTTTATTATAACAAGGTTCCAAGTGTTGTAGTGTCGATCTCGAAATCCGGTAGCCAAAAGTAATTTGTGAAATTACTTTCTTAGAATTGGAGTCAATTAAAGAGGTCGCTGGCGATTTCCGACAAACTGGCGTGTCGATTTGTTTCTTTTAAGAATATTTGTTTAAAAGCTGCACGCATGGAGATGGAGATAACGCAGAGAGGATACTTGGCGGGGAGGAAAGAGAACTACGACCGAATACTTTAACTCTACTCATAGTTGAGTTGGATAGTCTCTTTTATTGTTTTGCATTCAAATTTGAGTTCTATTCTAGCATTGGTGATTCAATAATTGGCTTGGTCAGTAATTTTATAGTTAATATCATAGGTAGGCACCATCAGTTCTAGTAGTTCGCTGTCTAGTGGTCCGTTGTCTAGTAGTCCATAGTCTAGTAGCCCGTTGTCCAGTCTCCGTTGTCTAGTAGTCCGTTGTCTAGTAGTCCGTTGTCTAGTAGTCCGTTTTCTAGTGGTCCGTTGTCTAGTGGTCCGTTGTCTAGTAGTCCGTTGTTAAATAGTCCGCTGTCTAGTATCAGTTATCACCGTGTATACCCTTGTGTATAGTACCGACTTAAGAAGGTAAGTACTTATGGAATGTAGGTCGGCTATAATATAAATACAATTTCTGCATAATATAATAGCATCGGTAATGTTATTGTGCGAAGCAATAAAATGTGTAACAATGACTCTATTATGACATTATTATTGCTAAGTATACTTTTCACATAAAACTTTATAACTCCGGTGTAATGTTTCTCCCAAACGTGTTCGTATAGAGGTGGTGTTAAAATGATTTCTTCATTCTACCTTTGCAAGTAACACATATATTTTATTTAGATGCTAAAGAATTATTTGAAAAAAAAATGCCATATATGTTTTTTTTTACAGAGTGAGTGCTTAAAAAACAATAACATACGCCAGAGTTGGAGACTCCATACAATTCGACTCCTATCAGCGCTTCACTTTAAAAAAATAACAGTTAATAGTTTTCTTAAATAATAACAATCTTTTACAAATTATCTTCGCCTCTGACTTACGTAGAAGTTTCACTGGGTCTTCATTGGCTGTCCACACGTAGCTAGGATAGTAAGGTCGGGGTGGGGGCGCAACAAGCTGATAAAATAGAATACCATGCTTGGGTAACATAAGCTAACTTAATCGTACCTTATATATCGTTTTCTCACTAGCTTACTAATTTAAAATTAATCTAGTTTTGTACGTCAACTGCGAGATTATTCGTAAGCAAACTGATACTTTATAGTTTACGTATTAAGACACATTGTATGGAAAATTGAACAGCGCCTCTAGCGGACAGTATTTAAATTTTCAATTCTCCACACAATCGGTCTAATTACTATAGACTATGAAGTATACGGTTAGCTTACCCATAATTTCGCACTTGACGTACTGTTTACAGAGAGCCAGAATATTAGCTTGTTAGCTTACTTTCCTATATCTGAAAAAATAGCCTCGTGTTTGCAAAACCAGACTGGACTAGATCCAGACATCAGTAATGCAACAAGTGTCAACAACAATGTTGTTAAGTGCGTTCATTATTTCATAACAAATAATAGTCCCACTATCTTCCATCTCCACTTTGAACGGTAAAACGTTGAAGACAGAACGAGACAAGTATATCGGCATGCGTAATAAGCTAACAACTTTAATTGTTAGTTGATAACGATCTATTGGCTAAAAATGACACGGAGCAAAAAGCGGCCGGTGTTGCCCGCTACCGAGAACCAGCCGGACTAATTAGCGAATAGCCGAGTACACAGTTAGTTCGCAACACTTGTATCTGTGGGAGTGACAGCATACAAAAGTCTACACTATTTTTTAATAAAAATATTCTGAAATCCATATTTAAAAAAGTTAAATCAAGTGAAAAGTACTTACGCATATTTTTTTAATGTAGATAGGCTTGCGTTCGACGACGACAGTGACATACAGTTGCCATTCCAGCGACACGCTATAGAGATTCCATTACGACTGTGACAGATTGGCTACACTGCTATAACTTTAATGTCGTCTCTATGGAGTCTCACTTGAGTGTCAATGGCTCGTCAATGGAACCATGATAGAATATCAACTAAGCGGTTATTTAATAATAGCTGTTGCCCGCGACTTCGTCCGCGTAGGAAATTAGAACATATAATTTTCCATACAAATGTTGACAAACAGACAGACAAAAATTGTAAAAAATGTTGTTTTGGTATTTGTACCGTGTATACATCCAAATGCACTTAGTAAAAAGCGGTTATTTTAATATTACAAACAGACACTCCAATTTTATTTATTTGTAGTATAGATTTCATAGATCATTCAACACAGGGACAATACACACCAACAGATATGTTTTTCTGACAATATCTTTTATTAGTAATTAAGCAAAAATAATATTTTCCATTTGTGCCGACGCTACTTTGGTACCTAAACGTAATAGGTGTACGACATTCACGCAGCGGGGAGCTACGTGGAAAGCTGCGCAGGCGCACAGCAACGAGTATGGCGCAGTAAAAGTCAGAGATCTGTCTTTTTGCCAACTTGTCGCCATATCGGCGGCGTTACTCATTTCGAAAGTTGATTATGACTTAAGTATAACTTGAGTGGACCAACGATGAGCAGTTGGAATTGGCGACGTCAATAAAAAAAAACGCTCACAGTTGTCATTATATGCCTTCAAAAAGTAAGTTAGTGGACTTACCTCCGAATTTATAGACGTTTTATAACTTTATCAAACGTCATATAGTACTGCGCACAAGATCTTTGCTTGCGCAGTACTACATGACGTTTGATAAAGTTATAAAACGTCTATAAATACGGGGGTTAATGTCACAAATGTCTTATATTTCTCACGAGTGGACTCACTTACCTGTCTAATTAAATGTAATCTGATTAAATGTAATCGAAATAATCTTTCTGAAGCATTCCGTATGAACAAAGAAATTAGTCATCATTACTTCTTTTTAAATCGACCTCCGAGTAGTTATATATTTTCCAAATTGAATTGTTCCATACCGGACATTATCACGATATGATAAATTAATCCATCCTTTCCACCCAATAAATCGAATCATGTCTTGAAATCCTAACGTATAAGGTATAAAGCTTCGATCATCGGAAAAAAAACGATTACGAAGCGCGAATACGAAAAACAAATAAGCATAACTCATCGAACACTGATCGGTATCGATTATTAAAATGGCGATTGGAATCGATTAATCGCTGAGAAATAATAAAGTGAGCGAGGAACGGTTAATTGCTTTGCGCGGACGTAAAACATCGATAGAAATAACTTACTCGATTCTGATGTGATGTAGAATCGATTCACGTGGATTATTGTTGCAATCAGTGATATAAAATAAAAGATTCCTAATAAAATTATCCTTACTTCGAGTAAATGTGATTGCATGTCTCGATTCGATCTATATCGAATATATAGCAATACCATCGAGGCGTATGGTAAAACAACATTAGATCCACTAGATTTATATTTGAAGGTATAATGGGTCATTTAGTGTCCTCGTATTGCGCTACCTATTGATCTAATTAGCAATAATTATTCGGGAAATTGACGATTTTGATCCACTTAAGTCACTGGTACATTGAACACTCCAAGGTGTAAGAGTCGACACACACCACGCATTCAATTTATCGAGCGAAATGAAGATATCCACCGACACTGGAAAGGCGTACAACAATTTTCATTGCCCCTTAACTGTAACTAACCAAGCTCACGAGTAGGGCTGTCACAAATCTAAACTTGTTCCCCGTTGACTATAATCTGGGTGTTTTCAAGCCGAGAGTGAACAGGTACCTTCTAGGCAAGTATGATCCATCGTAGATCTCATCGTCACTTACCATCAGGTGAGATCGAGAAATACTTGCCTATAATGTAATAAAAAAAAAAAAATTGTGATTAGTTTTTCCTTAATTTAAAATCTTATCAGTTATCCCGTTTCATCTGCTCTCCTGTATCAGTTTAGACGGGTTGGTACTATAAGATTCTCTTGCATAAAAAACATCGTCTAGTTATTTGATGTTCTGTACGTCAAGTGCGAGATTATTACTAAGCTAACCGTATGCTTCATAGTATACCTATTTACACACATTGTATGGAGAATTGAAAGTTGTAAATACTGTCCGCTAGAGGCGCTGTTCAATTTGCCATACAATGTGTAAGAATAATCACGCACCAGAAGTAAGGAGCTAGGTAAAGTATGATGTATGTTACCTACATACACAAAGTAGAGGGTTTGTAACATTGTTTTCATTAATCATAATGAAATTTAGTGATAAAGCAATATTTATCTAAACACTTAGTTGTGTTCCTTAGTACTTACATACTTCATTGGAATTAAAATAAACACACCGGTTTCAACCAACATTAAAATAACTCTGAAAGCCAACAAATATATCCAGTGATTATCAATGGCAGCCCTATCGTGGAGCCTCCAATTGGCTGTCTAAGTGCCGTTGCCTTGGGCAAATTAAAACATCCAGCCAGTCCTGACAGATAATCTTTCATATTTTGTCTTAGCAGTCAAAATTAGCCTTCGGGCTTGCGGCAGACGACTTAATTTAGACCTGAAGGTAGCAAGGCTATATAAATAAGATGGTACATATATTCTGATTGTTGCTCTGCCCTGTAGTGTTGCCCAGAGTCTCGCAAGTTTTTTTGCCATAAAACTTACTACTGTATATATATGTAGTGACGAGGCAGCATGATTTACAATCTCAATCAATAGCAAAGCACATCTTAATGGTAAAATGTCGATACGCTCTCACGGATCTAAAACCAATGCCGATCTGTGACATAATTGGAACAGATGCCATATCTACCTATCTACTTGCTGTCTATATTGATATCTATGATGTATGTAGGTACTCCCTGTGGAGACTTCCTGGGACGAATTTTCGTTGTAAAGTACATTTTTTTTTTCATAAATGCAGACCGTGTTGTCGCGATCAAAATAGTTCGAACAGTAGTAAATAGAAATAGCCTTTTTACAGCTTATTTTAACGGTTTAACCCCCAAAACTCTCCCCCCAGCCTAAGGCCTTGATGACATAATATGGCACTGAGACGTGCGTCGCTTAATATGGGCCTCATACGCAAGCTCAAGGTCGCTCAACGCGCAATGGAGAGAGCTATGTTTAGGGTTTTGCTACGCGATTGAATTAGAAATGAGGCCGGAGATCGGTACACAAACTAAATTAACCGTCATGGCTCAAAGAATTTCAAAGTTCAAGTAGCAGTGGGCTGGGAACCGATAGCTATTGGGGAAGTAAAGTTCTAGTATGGCTACGACGAGCCAGAAGACGTAGAGTAGGATGGCCCCTGATAAGATGGACCGATGATATGACATGAAGCCGGTCGATACGAGCGGCGAAGGACCGTGATGTGTGGAAGTCATTGGTGGAGGCTTTTGTCCAGCTGTGGACGTCATTCCACTGAAGTATGAATGGATATACACATTTCAATACCTGACGGACGACCTGGTTAACGCAGTTGGTAGTAACCCTGCTTTCTGTGCTGAGGGTCCCGGGTTCGAATCCTGGTAGGGACAAACTTTGCGTGATGAGCACGAATGTTTGTAGCCAAGTCATGGATGTTTAATATCTATATAAGTGATATATACTGGGTTCGCCGCCTGCCCATTGTACGGTACCCATAATACAAGCGTTGCTTAGTGTGGGACCGTATAGTTGGAGTGTTCGTCAGGCGATAAAAAAAAAAGCGTCGATAGATCTAGACTCAAATGTCAATACAAATGTACTTAATTAAAACATAATTGATTTATTTATTCCCGTTGTCGATAAATATTGAGTTGTTCTTATTTATATATTGACAAACTAATAAAAATCCCGTTGCAGGATGGCATGATTAAAACTTAAATCATTCGCATCCTTCGGGATGTTGATTAATTTAGTAAATCATGGGCGCTACTACGGTTAGTTATCTCACTTGTAAAATTAAACACCTTCGGCTCAAGCACTAGGTATCATTTTACGTAGCCATTATCGTAAAAGATTACTTTGAAAAAAACCCAACGTAAAACTATGAAGGAATGTGTTGATGAACCCTTAATTAACCGACTTCAAAAAAAGGAGGAAGTTTTCAATTCGTTCATAGTATTTTTTTATTTTTTATAGTTATTCTTCATTTGATTTTCGATCATCTTCAGAGAAAATCTAAATCATAATCAATCATCTAAATAGATAGTTCACGGAAAACTTTTTAGCTATTTAAATATGAATGTGAAATTACCCTTCACGTCGTCGTCATCGCAATAGTAATGTATTCTTAATCGGTAACGTAATGGTTATCGTTAGTCGTAATCGTAATACCAATATTTATCGTCATTTTATTGGGTTTCGTATACGTAATCGTAAACAAACACCGTACCTATCGTACTTATTATAGTTACCGCCATCCTCAGCGTGACCGTGACCGTGAGCGTGAACCCGGTCGCTATTATTAGGTAATTGTATTTATTATTACTCTCTTAAATCCACTACAATGTATAAAATCCTTAAAAATTTAACCTCTTAAATAGAGTGCGCGACCACGGACTGACCTGCTACTGCCCTTCTTCACTATAGGAACGACATTCCGAACGGGTGGTGGAATCCTATATCCCATAGTCTCCTACTGTGCACTTGACCGTGACCGTAATCGTATCGTAATCGCAAACAAATTCTGCAGTCTTATCGTTTTCGCAGTCGTGATCGTGTCCGTGAGCTGTGTAAGTACGGAGACGATATTAAACACTCAGAAATTTTAACGTAAGTGAGAGCAATTCTAGAACCATTGGTACGCAAATTCGAAGTCAATTTAAATTCAGATGTAGTGGGCGCGGCCGCGTAATGGCGAAGTGCCACCTATAACTAATCAGCGCACGCCCAGCGTCCGTGCTGCGCCCGCGCAGGTCCATTTGTCATTTGGAGATACGCAGCTTATTGCTGATCGAGATTGCAGCGCAGATTGCGGAGCATTGAAGATATTATATTTCTTGTATGAAAATTATGAGCAAAGAACATTTTCATATGGAACTTCAATATAAACATGCCTATAATTCATTGATATTGGTCTTTTTTAATCACCCGTGTTTCGGCGGTCCCGGTCGTCTTTTTTAACCTCTTTACACAGTCGCTACAGGCATTCAGAAACCTGAAAAATACTGATGAATATCACCCTTACGTTAGGTTACCAGCAGTCCAATTACTTGGGTCCCAAAAGGCAGACGACAATAATTAGGGTAGACTTAAAGTCAACTCAATACAACAACAAAAAAAAGACATGGGAAAAAGCAAGGATGAAGAAGGCACAAGGATATTTTGATTCATACAAATTTGGTTCTAAAATAATTTGAATTTAATGAGAAGCATATTAGGACAGACATTGTACGTAAGTCATTGTAGTATAGCCTATGCTTTTATAAAAAAAAATAACATCAAAATACATCCAAATTTAACATTTATTATAACGATATGTAATTTGATACATAAATTATGCACCGATAATGCATATCGTACCGAAAATTCATACAAACAGCTACTTAAAAAAACACTCGCTACACAACCAAATCAATAATTATTTCCACTCAAACTTAATGGCAACATTTTTCTAACCCTTCACCGGTTAGATAAGAATCGCGCCGCCGCGTCGGTGGCCACTGGCCAGCCCAGTTAGAGCGCACGGGGGGTTATGCAAAGAATCTAAATTGGCCCAAAAGGGTTGCTCTGGTATGCGCCTCGATCAGATTATGTGAAGGCGTCTCGTAGACAAACGCGGTAGCTGTGCCGAGCGCGGTGGCGGCCGGCTAGCCTGGCATACGGCCAGCTCAGATTAAATGGTGCCTAAGTAAACTCGACTAAGAAACTCCTTTAACACCCTAAGGTTGAATATCATTTGCACATCGTAGAATCGCAAGGCTATTTATTTGAACTTAGAACGTATCAAATATGAACCTTAGTAGATTTTTTATTAACTGGGAGTTTTTATCAAAACTGAGAAACCACTTTCATGGCCGATATTACTTGAGGAGTGAACAATTGAGACATCACGAAAACTACGTTGGGTTTTAGTAAAAGTTTGTCCATGTTTGCTTATCCATTTGCTATTTGCTGTTCAGAACTATTAGGCTGGACTTGTTTTCTTAAGCATACTCCTCGGCCAAATCCATATTAGGCAGTTAGCCATGACACTTGTGATTTTGTGTCAGTCTTGCGGGCAACAGGCCTCCATCGCCGCCGCGTCTGTCTGTCACACGCTTAAATTAAATATTTTAATGAAGTTTATTCTGTGGCCAATTACTTGTTATTAATGGCGGCGGTGGCGAACTTCCGTTGTTTATTAATTATGACAAATTAAAATTGATTAAAAATCACGATTATGTTTTTCCATGGAATGTGGAAGGACCTAATTATTTGAGGTTAATTAGTGTAGTTTAATTGCCTGCATAACAAAGTAAATTGCTGCTTGCTGTGGAGGAAAAAGTTTACGAAAAATGTATAGGTATGTACAAACACATGAAAAATATAGTTAAGCACATATCTGATCATAGCCGGATGCAACTACAATTTAAATCATGGTTCAATACTCAAATGCTACTCAAATGTCAAGCCCTACTAACGATTTCAGGTGTGTCTTAAATTGTGATTGCTTCAAGTATGTGGTAGTTGGTTTTGGTCCCTGTATTCTTTGAATTAGATTGTCAAAATGCCGAAAAAATCGGCTCGTAACTCGGCCATACCTTGGTAGGGTGACTAAATTATGACCTTAACCTCCTCCATGCATCGCACCGCATGTCAAGCTGATTACAACAATTACAATACTTTGGATAGACTTATCATAGGCGATTCAGTTGTAGCGACCTCTTAAACCTCGCCACAAGCTGCACAGATGGCGCTGCAGAAGACATTTCAGAACAAATGACGATTCTCCATAAAATACTGTAACGCGCTATGAGAGTTTTCGGTGCACGTAACGTAACGATAAACATGATCCCGACAACAACCGTATAGTAGCAGTAGCATAATTTTAAATATAGCCAATTAATTTACATGAGAGACCGCAATATAAAATTCAACGTATTTATGTATTTATACAAACAAGCTATAAGGGAGTTCTTTTTTATCGATAAAACCAATCGGTCAAGCGTCACTAGTCACCGACCATCAATAAGTGAGCCAGCACTAAGTCATTACGTATAAGTGGGTAATTACAATAAATTACCGGTCACATCGCGTAATAAACGGTCGAATCGGTAAATAGTCCATCTATACCCGCACTAAGTACCCATTATAAAACGGTTATACGATGTGTTTGTATATTGAAGAAAAAAAGGGTGGAATAAGCTATTCGGACGTCTCTGAATCCAAAACAAGTAGGTTTTAAAATTCTTGTCTGTCTGTCAGTTTGATCGCACAGAATCAGAATCACAATATTTTTTATTCATCTAAACCAGGGATTCCCAAACTATTATGGGCAAGGTACCCCTTTTAAAATATGAACTGATACCTTAGACCCCCATAGCCAAATTACTTTAAAAATCCTATCGCTAGTTTTTTTCCTATTGAAACAAACAAACAAATTACCCACAACACAAGCATTGCTTAGTGGGTCCGTATAGTAGGTGTGTTCTTCTGGCGATATTTATTTATTGTTGCTGGCTTCTTTAATTACCGATCAACTTGTTTGGTTTATAATTGGAAAAGTTGACAAGCTGAGGGTCAGTGGTGGGTTCCTCGTCCCCCATTTGATTAGTTTTTAGTGATTTATTAATATTTGATTGTACTGTCAACAATTGATGAGACATTCTCAAGTAAACCCACAAAAAGGAACTAGTGCCAACAAAAATATATGAGTAATTAATGCCGTCCGCACGCTCGTCACAGCTCGGCATACGAATCTGTGCATTTGAAAGCATTACCATCACTTATGGTGCAGCCAGTTTTTACCTCGAGCTACCAATTAGCGAGGAGTGCAGGCGACTATGGCGGCTATAACCCCATGGTGAAGCGGATAAGGAATAATAATGTTTATTGCGCGATAGCCTCATAGACCTAATGGGGATGTTATGGAGACCTGTGGGCATAAATAAGGTAGAAGCAGGTGCAGGCTTATTAATAACTAGCTGTTACCCGCGACTTCGTCCGCGTGGTATTTAAAAAAAAGAAATATAGAAAACATATATAATTAATGTATCTATACTAATATTATAAATGTGAAAGTTTGGATGGATGGATAGATGGATGGATGTTTGTTACTCTTTCACGCCCGAACGGCTGAACGGATCGGGATGAAATTTGGCACAGAGATAGATTATAGTCTGGAATAGCACATAGGCTACTTTTAAACCCGGTAAAATGTATAGTTCCCGTGGGATAGATGTTTTAATTTTTCATACTTTTTATCGCGGGCAACACAGCCGGGCGCAGCTAGTGTATAATAATAATACCAGCCCTTTTTAATATCCCATTGCTGAGCACGGGCATCCCCTCAATGCGAGGGGGATTAGGCCATAGTCCACCACGCTGGCCCAGTGCGGGTTGGCGGACTTCACACATCTTTCTAGGGGCTCTCTCAGACAAGTAGGTTTCCTCACGATGTTTTCCTTCACCGTTTAGCAAGTGATAATCGTGGTTGACAATGAGATTCGCACATGAAATCTAGAAATCCCAGAGGTGCAAGCCGGGGTTTGAACCTGCGATCCTCGTTACCGAGGCAAGCGTTCTACCAACTTGGCTATCACTGCTACATGTATGTATACAACTTCCCCATTTGAATCGAATATTATTAAATTTTTCATCGGTTTTTTTCGTGATGATATATGGTCTTCTATTAAAACATTATTTAATAGACAAAGGTGCTTTTACTTGGAGTAATAACCTTAACAGGCGTTTCAATAAAACCACAATTTTGTACTAATATAACGGATTTATAATTTTAATTGATAATTTACAAATGTACCGCCTCACGTCATCTATTTATCTAGTAGGATTATTATTTAGTCCTAAATTATTCCTGATAACTGTTTGTTTTTATTAATAATTGATGTAGATAATTATAATCGTGATAAATCAAATGTTACGATCAACACACTGAATGCTTACCAGGAAAATACATAAGGTCTAACAAAAATTGTGTAAAATATTTTAAGGGGTTAACAAGTAGGTCAAAAGTTTATATATAAAATACTAAATAAAATAGTGTTTGATTTTTCTTTGCAATAGTAAGCCAGTAGTGTTTTACCGCGCGCTTAGTACCTATGTAGTGTTATATTTTAAAATTTCAATATTTTTTTTTCGGGAATGTGACTTTTGTAGCTTACTGATGGACCTCTTAAAATATTTTACAGTATTATTGTTACACCTTATTAATAGGAATAGAAAAATGGTACTTACTTACAGCCTCTTAGATCTTACAGACTGATCTTACCGATTAGCTGTTGTTATAATTTAAAATCTTAAGTTTAAGTGAACTTAAATGACATCGTGGTACTGTAGGTACTTATGCTATATACAACGTATATGTGAACTGACGCAATATTTTAGTTTTGTTCAGATCAAATACTTGGCTATAACGTAATAATAATTAAAAAAAAATATTCAAGAATAAGATCGATTGCAATATTTTCAAATATGGGTCGGATTATTTTAAAAAACAAACTAATTTTTAAAGTTATGAATTGATTAGAAAAAATTGAATATCAAATATATGTAGTTACAAGTAGGTATATTTTATACTTAATGACTATGTATCAATTTCATATCATTAAAAGCTGTCGTGGTCTCTCAAGCTTTGCGTTATTTCATTAACACGTTGTATAAATTGAATTACGTTTGAATGTAATCTATCTTTTTCCGTGTTTTTCGTAACAAATGAATTATCGAATAAAGCTAAATAAATAAAACATTTATATTAATTAATATGACACGAAAAGCGATTACAAATTAACGTTTTCAAGTAAGGAAGTTACTTAAGTACTAATCGTGATAAAACTACGGCTTACAACTATTTATGTTTCTCACAATATTTAATTAGCTATTTTTAATCAGTGATTCATATTAAAAAATCTATTATACCTACTAAGGAAATACCACTTATACATTACAAATGAATCTTAAATACACAATAATTTATTTAAATAAGTATTATTTAATTATATTTACATTAGTATTTGCAGATTTTTCAACTTACATTATACCTAATAGTTAAGTATACGTACGGGAATTGTAACTAACTTATTGACTATGATTTGCTTTTTTTTTATTACAAGTTAGACTGCTTTAGGAAACTAAATAATTACTTGATTACCTTTAATAAAATAACGACATGTAAAATTATTAGATATTTGTAATAGGAAACAAATAATACGGATAGGATCTTTATTCTTTTTTTTTAGATTGGCAATCGGCTACAAAATAATGTAATTTTTGCCAGTATCGAGTATTTCTTGATAATTGTTATAAAATTATAAGTAGCCCTGATGATAATGATTATGTTGATAAAATGTATGTCCCCTATTTGTAAAGCTGCGGATAGTTTACTCAAAATTTACCGGACATCTTGGCAGAACTTGAAAAGTCAAGTTAAACTATTTTATTTCAATTTCCTTTACTCGTGCATGTTTATTAACACACAATGGTTAATATCCCACTAATATTACACATTATATATTAAATAAACACATTTTTTGGAAATAAATCAAAATTTGCCAACTTCACTGTTCAACTTCCCGCCGAGAAGCCATCTTAGTTTTGATCAGATGGAAAACGATTAAAAAATATTAAAAAAAAGTTTTAGTTTAGGTACATCCTATATCCAAACTTATTAGCTTTGCCTGATTATAACATGATTTTTCAGAATATAGAGGTACCGCTTTATAATGCCAGTGTACGTGAAGGAACACATCCTGAAATAATTAGATATTAAAAAATATAAATGTTTAGAAGACAATCACAGTCTAAAACCACTTTACACTGTGACACTTTTCAGAAGGGTCCCTATTCTCAGGAAAAAAATATAAGCGTGTACTGACTGACTGAGCACCCTCGCGAGCCCGCTTTGCCTCGCTCACTCAAAACGTACCTTTCTCTAGATGCTGAACTGGTATAAGTATATACTTACCTATAATTTCCATCGATATTGTTGGATAACATCGATGCAATGACCGCCATTAGGTAGGTGTATTGCTGACCTATAACTAAACGTATACATAATGTAGGTAATGCTATCAAAACATTATTGCGTACTCCTAGAAGTGTCTTGTAAATAAAACATTACAATAAATTGTATATTCACATATCTGTCGCCACTCCATACATAATTGCGTTGTAAAAATGGGGAAGTAAGTAGGTAGTAACACATTCTTATGCTTACAACCGCTATTGAAATTACAACGGATTTACAAACGGCATTGAAGAGAATAGGACCCGCCGAATTTGAATTTTGAACACAACCGCCATTACGAAGATGGCGGTTGGTCGATGACGTCACGCGTTGCCGCGTGATCTATTCGTCAATGGGGCTGTAGCGAGTTCAATATGTTCATGTTTATTGCGTGCTGATGGCTCGGGGGGCCTCCGAGGAAGCTCAGCTGGGGCCTGGAGGCTGCCGCCATGGCTGCGAAGAGGGGAGGCGCCCCTCCACCTCCAAAAAGGGCAAAAGATGGCGGTAGTAGCGGTCTGGCCGATAGTCTTAGTTTTTCTATCTCCGCCTCTTGTAGTCTTTTCGCTTTCGCGCGTCGATTTTGAAACCATATTTTGACCTGGAATGAAAATAAGTTCTGAGTTTTCTAATTTTAGTATGATAGCCAATAGCAGTCGGTTATTTTTACGTCACTGACCCTATTGGCTTATTTCAAGACACATGCGTAAAATATGGTGCGTGAGAGGCGCAAAACAAAGCAATTGCTTGTGGTTTTGTGTATGGATTTACGAACTTTGCAGATTGGGAATGTCTGTCATTTGCTACTCTGTTAAGCCCGCGCGTGGTTTAAGGCAGGCTCGCGAGGCTGCGCGGTTGGTCTGTACACAGGCGTTGACCATGCCTTGAGACTTGACTATACCAGGCATCTGTCAATCTTCGATCCTACTGCGATCAATACCTACAGCGCATTGTACCCCGGCGGTCAAGGCCGCAACACTCTTGCAAGAGATAGAGCTACGCGATAAAAGGAGAAGCATAGTAATGTTATAATATTTTTTCAAACGCATAAGTGCACTTTATTGCTTTCTACCAAGAGTTGCGGTTCATTTAAATGTATTTGCAGGGTGTAATATCTGTTCGTAAGAACTATTAGATAATCTGTGAGTATACCTAAAAAAAATATGAGCAGTAAATACCTGTGTCTCAGTAAGTCTAAGTGATGACGAGAACTCGGCTCTCTCGGCGATACTCAAGTACTGCTTGTCTCTGAACTTCTTCTCCAAGGCGAGGAGTTGTTGTGTGGTGAAGGGCGTCCGCGGCTTGCGGTTCGGCTTGTGCTTGCGCAGCTGGCATCGCACCACTGGTGGGCCGCTGGGCGCGCCCGCTGTCAACAAAGATGGCGAAGGTGTAAAAACTAAAAGGTTTTACATCAATATTTTTGATTGGATAATTATAGTTTCCATGCTTAATAACAAACCATATAATTGCAATCGTTAACGACATGAGTTGGGTGGTCGGTAGAGTCGCTCTAAATGTTACAGGAGATCCGTTCATATAATTGAGTAAAATACAGCGTGTTTGTTATTCCGAATTCATTGATTCTTTTGCTATGAATTTAAAGGCAATTTTTACATAGCAGGCCTCAAAGAGTATTGCCCGAAAGTCTTGATCCCAATCTTGCTCTTTCGCAAAACCAAGAAGCAAGAGTCTTGAAAGGTTTCAAAGCAAATACTGCAAGACGGCTGCGCCTTCTTCTTGGTGTGGTATTTTCGACTTCGGACAATAATTAATGACTAAGAAATTTCTGATTAAAAAAAAGCCCTGATATGAGTAAATACGCGAATTGATGATGCAATACACACGAAAACAAACACAAATAAATGTGAAATGAATAACGGCTGGTTGAATAATTAAATGTGTTTAGACGGCGCGACGCAGGCGCAGGCGCAGTTGACCCTCTGGTTATGTTCGCGCACACAGCACCCATTAGCGAATGTATCTCTTGTAAACGAGGTAATCATGTTGCTGATTTCAATGCATACACAACCTCGCCTATATTACTCAAGGGAGTAGTTGCATTGCAGTGAACCCACAATTCTCCGTAGGTATAGGTAATTGGTGCTTATGCAATTGAGGGCGATCTACCGGGAACACTGACTTTAATGCAATAGGGAATCGAGTCATAACCCACCTCGCTGGCCGGTCGTCGCAGGGCCGTAGCCATGAATCCACTTGTGGGGGGGGGGGGGGGGGGGGAGAGACAATAAGCAACAACAACAACAACACAATAACCTAACCTGAAATTACGTATAGGTAGTAGCTAAAACTCATTCAGCGTATATTTCCGTGGAGCGCCTCGATCGGCGTAAAATTTAAGCCAAATGGGTTTAAATTTTACGCAACGTGGAACTAATGCGTACCTACTCGTATACCTTCTGTTGGGTATCGACACACGGAATAAAGAATAATAACTGGAAGGAGCATGTAGACCTCTCGTCGTCACCTCACT
Source organism: Pheosia gnoma (assembly GCA_905404115.1). Classification (NCBI taxonomy): domain Eukaryota; kingdom Metazoa; phylum Arthropoda; class Insecta; order Lepidoptera; family Notodontidae; genus Pheosia; species Pheosia gnoma. The sequence continues at coordinate 3,531,573 of FR989916.1, forward strand.
TAATTATATGGGCAGATTCGTAACCAAAATATTAAGCCGAAAAACGAAAAATTTGTGATTCACTCACCAACCTGCAGTATCGCCATTCTACTTATTTTTTAGTTCTGTGATCTAGGTTTACCAAGCAGGTGGACTTGACAGGATATTTAGATCAGATTTCGGTGTTTCGCACGTAAATCTGACAAAATGTATAGACTAGGTTTTATGAAACACACTAGTTTCACTGCTAAATAACACTCATTCATACTGTTGATTGTTCCCTACCAGAATTCGAACCCGTGAACCTCGGCACATAAAAGTAGGGTCATTACCAACTGCGCTAATCAGGTCGTCAACTATTACTTCTGCTGTACATATTTTTTAATTTAAACATTGTAATACTACTATTGCGTTTTCAAATACATTATAATTAATTAAGTATATTTATCGGCACAGCCAATTGTCTTATAGTAGTTAACACGTGGATAATGTCAAAGTCACGCATTTAAGACAGTTATTTATTCTTTAGAATAAGTTATATTAGAATAATTACTCATTCAAAAAATCTATGGAATGTGTTTTACTGGTGGTAGGCTTCGGCCGTAGTTAGTCACCACCCACTGAACAAAGCCATGTCGCCAAGCGGCCTAGCCGTGTTCCGGCATGATGTTCGGTGTTGCCATTCATGGATGGCGGGTCAGATCAGTTGCGCTGCATGTGCCTAGTGAATGTAGCGTCTCGATCTACTGCCGCCTTCCTACCTAGGCAAGTATGCTCCATCGTAGATCTCATCGTCACTTACCATCAGGTGAGATCGAGATCAAATACTTGCCTATAATGTATAAAAAAAAAAAGTGTAGCGACCACTTCAACCTCGCCTCAAGCCACACAGATGGCGCTGCAGACGAATTCAGAACATTAGACAATTCTCAACACAATCCTGAATCGCGATATAAGAGTTTTCGGAGCACGTAACATATATACAAGATCCCGACAATAACTGGCATTCTGTCACCATTATACGTTAGGTACGAAGTTCGCCGGGACAGCTAGTATCTAATATAAATGCCACGTGTGTGTGTGTCTGCTCGGCAACAAGGTGGTCCACAAAGGTGGTATACTGAGAGACCAAAGCTAATAGGTTAAACTGCCTATTAAAATGTAGCCACAATTTTATGGCAATGAGTGAGACCAATCCTGTTACGGTTACGCTCATCCGCACTCAGGAAACGAGCGACGCTAAAATTAGCTCGTAAGTGTGCCAAAGACGTGGTGACCATAATTTTCTAAAACGATGAACCGTTATTACAAATAAAACGTAATAATAATATACACCAACGGTAGGGGCCGAAACTAAGCAACGCTTAAACGTTTGCCACTACCGAGATTCGAACCCGGGACACTCGTTATAGAAAGCAAGGTCACTACCATATATGCCACAATTTTGTCATCAAATCGATGTGTGAACTGAACAATTTGAAAAGTCTTCCTATTTATTATTACAACGCTGAAAGCTTCGGTCTACCGCTATGCCCCGACCGGTTATCCTTTCGCCTGACGTTCGACAGACCAACTGACAGTCAGAAAAAATAAAACACAATAAAGACTTATTTTTCGTCCTTGCAACTTTTCCTCATTTTCTCACCGGGTAAACCTTCCCTGGGCTACGACAAACATTTCAAAACCAAAATCAGCTAAATCGGCCCAGCCGTTCTCGAGTTTTAGCGAGACAAACGAACAGCAATTGATTTTTATTATATAGAAGATTAGAATTTTTACGTCCCCGACGTTTCGGCTGCTTTACAGCAACTATGGTCACGGGAGGACTGAGGTGGTTGACGCCCTAGTGTCATAGTTTGAGCGATGACACTAGGACGTCAAACACCTCAGTCCTCCCGCGATCATGGTTGTTGTAAAGCAGCCGAAACATCGGGAACGTAACAATCATAATATAAACGCGATAAAATTAGATTTATTTCAATATTTGTCAAAAGTTTTGTTAATAATATTTTTTTTTGTACTATATGAGCGTTCGTCAATTAAGTATGTGTTTGTTTGTCTGTTGATATTATATAACTTCCTGCCAACCGAACAACTAATTCGCATAAACACCCAAATTCACCCTCGATCATTAATTATGCTATCATTACCATCAGCGCTGACTCGGGTCGAGCTTCCAATCACTTTGAATGTTAAAATATCGATTCAATGGACTGTATAATCGAGTATAGCCGGTGCTCTATTGTCTCACTTCCGGTTTGGAAAATAGCCTATTAACAGTCAAATCGATCGATTAATAAAAAAAATTATACCAATTTTTATACACATTGCGTTAATGCTGTTCTACCCATATGAAGTTGATTCAAATTTTGCGTAAAACATAAAATGAAGTCATGTTATAGTTACACCACACAAGAACGGGTGATTATATGACCTTTGATTTTTTTTAAATTTTATTAGCGCGCGCGCCGAATAGCTGAATAACTATTAAAACATGGAAAAGTTCCACTAACATAATTTAATTCTGAAGTGGTACGAAGTTCGCCGGGACAGCTAGTAATTACATATATATGTAGCCTTAGCCAAGTTGATTGAATACTCGCATTTAAAACGAGGTGTACAGATTCAAACCCCGGCTCACAACTTTGAGATTTCTGGATTTCGTGTGCGAATCTCATTTTCAATCACTTCACTTGCTAAACGGTGAAGGAAAATATCGCGAGGAACCTGCATGTTTGAGAGAACCCCTCGAAAAACGTGTGAAGTCCGCCAACCCGCACTGGGCGAGCGTGAAGGACTATGGTCTAAACCCCCTCGCATTGAGGGGAGGCACGTGCCCAACAGTGGGACATTAAATGGGCTGGTATTATTATATAAAGGCAATCTTTCTTCTGTAAGCTATGCTGAAGAAGATGGTTGCACTTGAAACAATGGTGTTCTGGTACATATACTTATTTCAACAGTAGGTAGGTAGGTACGTATATATACCGATAACAGCCAAATAATCGAATTGAATTTGAATATTTATACAATTTAATCAATTATAATATTTTAATTTCCTATTTGATGAAACGTTTTGGTTTCATGAATAAAATACTACGTCAATTGAGGGCATAATCTTTCGGGCCCCCATTTACACACAAAACAATTAAACATTTCAAATGCGAACCTTATTTGCATATTAATTAATTTAATTTTCAATTATTATGTGACTACTTCGAATGCTTTTATTAATTATGTAAGTTAATTATGTACTTACATAATACTTATTAAGTGGGTACTTACTTATTCACTTTGAGTATGTTACAATGGAGCTACCTAGTTTACGTACTATTGTTTTTCTGGCTAATCAGAATCGTCCATACGCGAACAAAAAAAAAATCAACCGCATTGAGAACCTCCTCCTTTTTGAAGTCGGTTAAAAATAGAGTTATATTGCCATCTACATCATAAAATAGAGTTATATTGCCATCTACATCATAAAATTCGAACTCTGACTGACAACGCACAGCCCAAACCGGTGGACCTGGAAGCATGAAATTTTGTACAGGAGCTCCTTATTTGACGTAGGTGAGCACTAAGGAGGGGTTTTTGGAAATTCGACCTCTTAGGGGGTCAAACGGGGGGTGAAAGTTTGTATGGAAAATTTTATTCTGCGGGTTGGTTATCTCGAAACTGTGTGAAGAGACTCTTCATAAGAATTAATTGAATGGGGCTTTCTCGATTTACCCAAAAGACCCCCCAAGGGGTCGTAATGGGGTCATAAAGTTTGTATGGAAGAAATTATTTAAATAATGGTACCTACCTACTGCGTTTAAATTTGGTAAAATTATCCAGTTTTTCATATTTTTTCCAGGTTATCAAGAATCCTTTTTTTGTGATGACAATGATGAAATGAATCCCGTACCCCTAATAGTAAAGCTGTGAACGATGACTGAAAATCTTATCAGGAATAACTTATAGGTAAACTCGACATAACCATCATATTTTAATTTCCTTCATTTATATACCGACAGCTAATATTACATATTCACCAAAGAAAAAACATTATCAGGAAATAAAACAAAATTGACAACTTCAGTATCGCAATTTCCCGCCAAAAAGTCATACAATAACTTCGTCCACGCAAACTAGTAACGTTTCAATACAATCCCGGTCCATCCCTACCGATACCATAGATAAAACACAACAATTTCAATGCCCCACCTGCGGACACATCAATGCGCGCCACCGAACGCTAATGAAGATATAATATCCGTCTCTAAACGTATTTATTGTACCGCGCGCGCCATTTTGTTGAGCGCATGACAGTCCATAGAGTATCGTAATGGCGGCCAATTACGCGGGCCTTTCGGTTACTAAATAGGATTTAGTTGTCAATGTCGCGGTTTAATTGGATTGTTGTAATCTTTGTTGTAGGGAGGTTATTGTTGAATAAATTAGTTTGTTTACGTTTGTGGTCATTTTGAAAGACATTCACCACAAGGTTTTAGTGGTGGACGTTTTATGTGCTTAAATTCTATGGTTATAAATAACATATAAACTGTTTATATTTTATTGTATTCTTAACTAATTTAAAGGTAAAAAAAAACATCTACTACGTATGCCTTCGTGTTTTCTGGACCTACCTAAATGTAAATTATTGATTATGATTTTTAACACTAGCATCAGTGTGTAGATATAGGTAGGGAAAATAAAGATAAAGATAGTTTATTTGTGAACATTAGGTAAAAGGGTGGTAGTACATGGAGTTAATGTTCGCTATGATCTGCCAATTATTGGCGTACAAATATTAGTGGAAAATGAAAACTTATTAATTGCCTCCCTGAGAGGCAGCGAGTATTAGGGGCATATTACATTATAGATTGTCGATCATAGGCGTCGTAGATCTATGCCACAAATATATGATCATAGTCTTTAGATTATAATTTTCAAAGTCTGATATTGTGAGTAATACTTATTAAGTGGATATAAAGTATATTTGAATTAAACAATGTAAATTGCAGCCAATAAAAATACAATTCGATTGATCATCAACAATGATTATTGGAAACGCAAGATAATAAACACGTCATTGGCATCATTAAATCATCAGTAATAGCTCTAGAATTACCGACACGAGTAAGAGATTAGCAAGAAAATGCGATCTCTAGCTAGCTATCATCCGGTAAAATTATAAATCACTTAAAAGCTACCGGTCAACTTGCCGTGTAGGTTTTTTTTCTCTGATAAGTCTGTCAATTAGATACAGAATTAAACACAATTTGATCGCACGCCCACCAAATACAGAGCGTATTTATTACGGCATGTGATATTTTTTTAACGAGGAATTTTTAAACTTCAATGTTTCGATTTACATTACGCTGCACGCTCTTGACTTTATGATGCATTCAATATAAAATGGGCTTTGAAAACGAGGGAATTGGACTGTTGAAATGGAATTGTCGATTGCAAACTGAAAAATTTTGTTGGTTATACACATAAGTAATTAGCCAGTACGATAGAAGTAGAAAAAAAAACCAAAATATTCACTTCAATTCGGGAGTTCCGCAAGGGTTGTCAATTGGCCCTACATGTTTAATGGTTTACATTCAATTCAAAACATATTATTTATCAGTTTTTTATTGTATACTGATGGTACTCGTTGAAAAATAATTGCACAATAGCTCATTATAGAGCATATCAACACATTTTCGTTACTGAATGACGTTAGTAACGATTAGGTGCATCCAAAACGGGATTAAATGCAAAAAGTTTTCACACTTCATTGGATACATGCCAATGAATTGCACATGTAGGTATTTTTATTGTTTTAAAACCGACGTAGTACCAATTAACCGTTGGTAACGAAATTAAATAGCGGTTAGGAGCTGTCATAGCCACGAATCGTTATTTAAAAAAACACAGAAGCAGTAAAAAGTAATTAATGTAACTTACATAATTTTCAATTGAATGAGTTTGGCTCGAGTCAAGAAGCGTCAAGCACTAATTATCTGAAGGTACTAAAGATATCGAGCGCAGGGTTGCGCTTGCGCGTCGACGATGCTAAAGTCTGGCGCTAAACATTACAAGGATATTATTTAAGTATGAATGAAAATAATTAAAGAAAAACATTATTTTTAGACACATGACACACAATTTCAAGAAAACAAACAGCAGGTAGTCCTACCTGCTGTTGGATTTCAAGAAAACAAACAGCAGGTAGTCCTACCTGCTGTTGGATTTCAAGAAAACAAACAGCAGGTAGTCCTACCTGCTGTTGGATTTCAAGAAAACAAACAGCAGGTAGTCCTACCTGCTGTTGGATTTCAAGAAAACAAACAGCAGGTAGTCCTACCTGCTGTTGGATTTCAAGAAAACAAACAGCAGGTAGTCCTACCTGCTGTTGGATTTCAAGAAAACAAACAGCAGGTAGTCCTACCTGCTGTTGGATTTCAAGAAAACAAACAGCAGGTAGTCCTACCTGCTGTTGGATTTCAAGAAAACAAACAGCAGGTAGTCCTACCTGCTGTTGGATTTCAAGAAAACAAACAGCAGGTAGTCCTACCTGCTGTTGGATTTCAAGAAAACAAACAGCAGGTAGTCCTACCTGCTGTTGGATTTCAAGAAAACAAACAGCAGGTAGTCCTACCTGCTGTTGGATTTCAAGAAAACAAACAGCAGTTAGTCCTACCTGCTGTTGGATTTCAAGAAAACAAACAGCAGGTAGTCCTACCTGCTGTTGGATTTCAAGAAAACAAACAGCAGGTAGTCCTACCTGCTGTTGGATTTCAAGAAAACAAACAGCAGGTAGTCCTACCTGCTGTTGGATTTCAAGAAAACAAACAGCAGGTAGTCCTACCTGCTGTTGGATTTCTTGAATTTGTTAAAAATAAAACAAGATTTTATAACAATCAGGATAAGACAGTGGTGGGGGTCTCACGGCTAAACCAAATAGGTCACTCACCATGCAATACAAAATATAAAGCTAATCATTATTTAAAACCTAGAATTAACTTTTTCACCAAGGCTCAGTTATTAAAACATATCGAATTGAGAATCTCTTCCTTTTTTTAAAGTTGGTCAAAAAGAAGACAGAGTAACTATTCCAAGATAATAAAAAAAAATACCGCTTAGCGTCGCAAAGAAAAAGGTTTGATTTTAGGGAGATTTGCTATAATCTAGTCTGGTTAGCGCTGATCACATTGTGTATGTGGATCGCGATACTAGAATGACGATCCGGAGCACTAAACCACGATCTAAAGGTATAGTGTCGTGCCCTACCTTTGTAGCAGTACCCATAGCAGTGATTCTGTTACTGCCGTAATATAGATCTGAATCCGAAAATAGTTACTGATAATGTGAACGGCGCGAGATCAGGTTTTTTTTTCAAAATTAATGATTTTACCCAACGATTATATTATGAATATTGCGCTGTGATACCATTCTCCACTTTTGCATTATGGTTTATCTTTAGCCATAAAACCCATTTCAGCTGTTACATGAATGATCCCAGAAAATTATTAATTATAATTTATTAGCACATTATTGTTTGTTGATCACTGGCTTTGAAGCCACTGTTTAATGGGGTTTTACGACGGCCCTATGTGGAAGATAATTAAGTCATAAAGTCGGTTCTCGGAAGTGCTACCGATATTTATCACTGGTTATATTGGTGAGAGAAAATTACGTTACTAACTATTGCCTTGGACTGTCTTACGTGTACGTTAATTCAAACATGAATATCGCGATGACGATCACGTATTACGAATGTTTGAATTGTATAGGTATTATCGACGAGCAATGAGTAGGTACAGTTTGACTCAGATTCGTGGTCGACCCATTGTCACTTGAAAACAGCGCACTGGCTATGCCGATGGAAGTGGGCGATAGTAATTACCTAAGTAAACTTGCCAAAAATTGAATTCTGTACGAACAATGTTCTGAGTTACGTATTGCTTATCAACATTTACCGTCTTTACAGATCTTTTGTCAAGAGATTTTCTAGTCTAACTTGTTATTCTTGATTATGAAACCACAGATGAAATTCGGCATCACAATACCATCATATTGCTAAGGGCATCGATTAGATATTTTTACTGAAATGGAATGTTGAATGACAGACTTGATAGCCTTGCTAAGCCGACAATATTTTTCTAAGTAACAAAGCTTAGTGGGAAATCGTGTTGAAGTCCAAAATTAACGACACTCCAGGCAGCATAAAATTGTTAAGCTAACTACGACCTGTTTTGTACAGCTAGTATAGTAACCCTGCTTTCTGTACAGTGTAGGATCATAGTGATCGCAGTAGGGACAAACTTTGTGTGATGAGCACGAAAGTTTTTACCCGAGACATGGATGTTTAACTTTATACTAATATCGCCTCAGTCCGTTGTACGGTACCTATAAATACAAACGTTACTTAGTGTGGGGCCGTACAGTTGGTGTGTTCGTCTGGCAATAAGAAACAGGTCACGTATTTAGTCTGGCTCTTGGCTAAGCGCGGAAACCCGCACACGCTTACAATTTCACAATTTGTCCGCGCGCGCTTTTTGCGCTCCCCGATAATTGGCGCTCACCTGCGCCCGCGCAGCGCACCAAATATGGCGGCCGGCCCGTCGCGGACATTTCGCTTTTTAGCCGTATCTGACAAATGTGTAATTATTTATTTAATATCCTCCTCGTGCTGACGTATTTGGGCACAATTCACATACCGAATTCAATGTTTTTCGGTTGCCATTACTTACGTAGTGTTAAGGACGGTATAATGCGTCTCGTCGGTTAATAAAGTACGGTAATGGCGCTCCCTATTCAGAAAAAATGTGGTTATATTTTTGTTGAAATTTATTGTGTTCAACTGTTATCTTTAATTGGTGGGTACTAGTGTTCAATGTAGGTAGGACAGGTTTTTGAGGCGTAAAAGTCCCGAAGCTATATTTCTGGTTTAAGTTTTATGAGGGAAATTTCGAATGATGGTTAAATATATCTACCTACTATACTTACAGTTATGTTGCCAAGTCCCACGATGGCGGGATTGGGTGGCATAAATGTAGAAATAACCTTGGTGTAGAGTTAAAATATGCAGCATTGCTGGAGCGACTTTTAAAAAAAGGGTCACTATCTACACTCGTAATTTTGGCCAAATTTTTGGCCAGTTCTGTCAGTTTGTTAGCGTTACTCGCCAGTTAATTGAACCGAAAGAAACTCAGGGGAATTCAATTCAAACAATCATAAACTACGTCCAAATACTCCTCATTAAATTGATATAATTCAGATGAAAGCAGAGCTGGCAACACTGGTATATCTGTATACTTATAGCTAAACTAGCTTCTGTTGTTTGGCTCCGTCCGCGGTACCTCGATACATATATCACTTAGGGACAATTTAGCTTTCTATTAGTGATAGAATAGTCAGAATCTGATCAGTAGATCCGGTGCTCACCCCCTACATACAAACTAACAAACTTTACCTCCATATAATATTAAATACCTATACCCAGATTAACTCCAATATCCGATATGGACTGTATTTATATCGGTTTCATAAACGCTCTATAATTAATACTGCTAATACGCCAATTTCTACCTATTTAGCCATGTAGAGTCGAATAGAAACGTCTATCGCCATAAACGACGGCAATTACAGATGCCGACGTGAACATGGTAGAGCCAGCAGGAATGTTGACATTCGTGGGGAAAATATTCCTTATTTACAGTATCTGGTGTAAGCAAGGGAAATTATTATAATAATACCGTCAGACGAACACACCCGCTATAGGATCCCACACTAAGCAACGCTTGTATTATGGGCACCGTACTATGGGCTCAGGGCGAACTCAGCATATAATACTTGTTTGGCGGAAAAGGGTGGATCTTCCAGCCAGGCGGGTGGTATGCCGGCCGCTGTGTCCCGACGATTATTGCCAGCATCATATATATATGTTGCGTGCTCCGAAAACACTAATAGCGCGTTTCAGGATTGTATGGAGAATTGTCGATTGTTCTGAATGTCGTCTGCAGCGCCATCTGCGTAGCTTGTGTCGAGGTTGAAGAGGTCGCTACACTTGTATAGATATCCCTGACTCAAGTACAAACATTCGTGCTCATTACACAAAGTTTGTCCCTACTAGGGTTTGTACGCGGGACCCTCAGTAGATATAGTAAAGTCACTACCAACTGCGCTAATCGGGTCATAATCATCTTAATGTGGGGTCTTAGTACGAGTGTTGAATGTATCAACTACCATTCGAGTTATATTGACCAATCGTAAGATGTTGGCGAGAGAGCGAGATGCAAATAGTGGGGCCTGGAGCGACAAGATGCTGAATAGTGGAGGAAAGGTGAGGAACGAGTGGAGTCCAACCTTATACCTATTATAAATGTGCAAGGAGGTAACTCCATGTTTCTGTCTGTTTGTAACTTTTTTACGACTCAATGGCGGAACTGATGGAACTGAAATTAGCAAAGAAATAGTTAGCATACTGAGGAAGTAACATAGGTTTATTATTATTAAATAATACATAGCTCATTCGTAAGATGTCGCGAGAAGAACTAGTAAGTTATAAAAGTGACATAGTTTATGGCACTGAATTATTTTTGAAATTGATAAAAGCTAAGCACGAAATTCTCGCCTGTTATTTCTGTTAATAATTCCACCCTTTGTTACAAGCTTGATTAGTAAGTCGTTAATGTCTAAATACACAAGCATCATACGTTACATTAATAACCCCATGATGAATGGAGAGCAAAAACCCCTAGATCCCCCCATTAACGACCGAATGCATTATTGGCGACGCGTACGCAACAAAACGTTGAGCTATGCGCGAGCGCTGCTCGCAGAGATGAAATGTTCAGTTTTTGTTTCAATATGGCGGCTAGACTATTGCTAGTGCTGTAGCTAGTGTAAATCTTATCGTAAATCATCTTTATATAGAGTCTTAAGAGTCTCGAATCATCTTAACTTATTGGTGTATCCGTCACTAGTCGACCCTACCGCGACCCTACCCCTCCAGCGCGGGGCAACTTGCAGTTGTTTAACAATCGGGGCCGCAACGCTCTTGCAAGAGATAGATATATACGCGATAAAAAGAGACGCGGTTAGCTACGTAATTTTTTAAGCACATAACATGTAGTGTGGTGTGCGAGCTGAAATTCACTTAATTTTATTGTAGTAGTACTAATTCGCTACGTATTTCGATGTCTTTGCGTAGTGAAATATCTGTTCGAAATAACTATTAGTTAATCTATGGCCGCACGCGCACTGTAGTAAACTCCCATTTCGCCAAAATCACTCAATAAATAGTGAATCTATTATGATGGTAATAAAGCCCATTATAACTATGCTGACCACAATAGAAAATCTTAATAACACCTATTTGATAGGAACGTTGTATTGTGTAATCCATAGCATTCTGGTTGGCTGGTTCGCCTTAAGGGCGGCCATATCATAGATTCCTCATAGCTAATTTAGAAGACCTCTGTCGCCACACTCCGTCATAAACATTCCGACTGCGCCCGCGCAGCTTGTTATCGACATTTTGCTGTGATTTAAAGCCGATCACCTGTGGTACAAATATGACGAATGACCACGCCGCTGCTGGAACCGCAAAAAATGACGTATTTCATACAAGATATCTTTCGTGTATCTAACATGGACAATGGAGTTTTTAAGAACTAATTTCCGTATGGAATTTTTCTCGAAATTTCTTTAGGGAGGTAGAATCATATACAACACACCTTATGCGTTCACGCAAGTGTTAAATAAATACACGTCTATACTTACGAACCTACGGACAACCAATCGTTTTATATAAGCCTTATGGCCCATAAGGTTTTGGCATACCGGTACGCCTTGGGAAGACAGGTCCAGAATAATTTGTCTAAGCACTATACTGGGTGATTCAGAAAGTGTATACTCAGCCAATTGTGATTTTGTGCGAACATTTTTTTTTATTTTACCTCTTCAAATTCTATCGTAACATAGTATTTACAAATACGTAAAGAAGCCAAGGATCGAGGCTTAGTATGGCCGTTCTGATTCACGCTGTATACACTTAGTTTAGTGCAATCGCTCTAGTTCTGGTTACCTAATACGTATGTGTATAATTCCTCAAGCCACCGCGACTGGATCGAATCGTGCGCAGTCCGATATCACTCTACTGTTTGATTGGGCTGCCTCCAATCAAATAATTGGCACAAATGCGTGTGTTCACGCTCTGTGCCCGGTGAGATATGATTATCGATAATATAAATGTACCTACTTAATTGATTGAAATGTGTGCTTGCGCATAAGAAAGTTATTTAATTGAAATTAATAAATAATAAATAAATATCGCCATACGGACACACTAACTATACGGTCCCACTTTAAGCTTAACGCTTGTGTTATGGGTACCGTACAATGGACTGAGGGCGAACTCAGTATATAATACTTATATACATATTAAACAATTATTACATAATAACAAACATTCGTGCTCATCACACAAAGCTTGTGTCCCTACCAGGATTTGAACCCGGGACCCTCGGCGCAGAAAGCAGAGTCACTACCACTGCGCTAATCAGGCCGTCAAATTACACTGCCTTTACAATAAACGTCAACCGGGTAAGTACTTATAGATTTGCACTTTTAGTAGTCGTAGCAGTACCAGATTAAGCCAGCGGTGCCAGTGGGACCTGTAGCAAATGCGCGGGGCCTATAGCAACTACTACGTATGTTTATTGGACGGCGGGTAGACTACCATAGCTAACTGATCTATTTGATAAATGTTTTTGCGCACAGACTAGAGCCCCCCAAGGCTGGGCTAAATGCCAGAAATGAAAGCTACTGACTAGCACTAGAATACATTTAGCTGTTAGTAATTGGTAAACCCCTAATTGTGAGCGATATATCGTCATGAAATTACTGAGTCACTTGTTGCTATGTGTTATTTAAAATCATTTTCAGAACAACATATAGATGGATTTTTTCTCAATAAAAAAATTCAACCAGAAACGTTCGCTGTTTAGGTTACTATAGGGAATTACATTTTTATCGATTCTCCACGGTATTGTATCGATAATCGGCAAATAGCCACCAATCGCAGACGTCGATCGGTCACAAATCGAGTAATTGGCGTCGCGCGCGTCACGGATCGATAGATTGCGTTATCGATTCTAATTCGCTGTTGAGTTTCTTATTCGATACTATTAAAGTAGTTTAATAGGTAGGTATATCCTACCTAATCCCACTAATATTATAAATGCGAAAGTTTGGATGGATGGATGTTTGTTACTCAATCACGCCAGAACGGCTGAACGGATATGGAAGAAATTTGGCACAGAGATAGATTATAGTCTGGAATAGCACATAAGCTATTTTTATTCCGGTAAAATGTGTGGTTTCGTGGGATAGATTTGTTTTAATTTTTCATAGAGCAAAGGATCGACATGATTTATAGAAAAGGACTTAGAGGAAAAGGACATACTTTTTAATCGAGGCTAACACCGCGGGGCGCAGCTAGTGGGTTATTTCACCAACATGGTAACATTTAAATCAGTACTTTAATTTTGTTTAATAAAAAAATAAATTCATGCCCGTCATGCATTGGCGATTTCTCGTCCAATCGATTCTCGCCAACACGCATTTGTTTCGTTTAGGTAATCGATTATAACTTCATTCGATGATTAGAATACATATTGAAGAAATATGAATACTTGTAGGTACTCAAGTACCTACCTACCTAGCTACATATGTAAATGTTTTTTTAGATGCATGCATTTTATTACTTCAACTGATTATGATTTTCGATTAGTTTTTTTTTATTGAATTATTGTTTATTCAAGGAATCATTTGTGATGGAATTTAATTTGTGTGCACGTAGGGTTTTGCATTAGAGCAGTTGATAATAGTTGTAAGAAATTTCGAAAAAAATATGACGTCTTATAGATTTTAAAAGATGTCACCATTATTCCGAAATTGGCCTTCTAATTTCCAACATATTTTTTTTATTAATTTACGCCATTAATTGTATAAAGAAAACCGAATAATTTATTTATTGAGGCCGTCGACGGGAAGATACTCGTATAATTTTTTTTTTCTGAAAATATCTATAATGTGTAATTTTAGTTGGATTTTATTTAACCATTGTGTGTTAATTAACGTGCACGAGTGTAGGAAATTGAGATAAAACAGTACAGCTTGACTTTACGAGTACTCCCAAGATGTCCGGTAAATTTTCAGTAAGTAGCCTTTTACTCATAAAGGTAGGGGATTCATTTTAACACCATCATCGTCATCAACATCATTATTATCATAAGGAGGAGGTGCTTACATTTAAAATAACGAAGAAACTTTTTAATTGACACTGGCAAAATGCCACTATTTTGTAGCCGATTGCCAACACAAAAAAGAAGAATAACTTATTTATCAAGAAAGAAAGAAAGCGTTAAGTAAGTACCTAGGTAGATCTTTTTTAATACATCATTATAATAATAATTGCCCTTTAAAATCATAATGAAAAATATATTGCGTTCATAGGTTGTCCAATTTTTTGCTCATAAACATTTCACAGCAAATATTCGCGGCGCGTCCATTAGACGTGGCGTAATTTACGCAAACACAGAATAGGTGTGAGCTATTTGTTAATTATAGGAATGATTAATGTTGACGTCAACGCCATCTTGCGGGCTACTATTAATTAACACGCCGAGTCCACAGACTATACACGGTGAGAAGATTTTTTCAAGTGGGCGCGGATGGCCAAGCCCGAAACTGTAGGGAATATCGAAAAATGCTTATAGGACTTTCGATACCGATTTTGATGAAAACCAAAATTGCATTATTCAAGCCATGAATTGGACCTGTTGCTATCAAAAACATACAATATACGTATTATTGCGCCATCCGATAATGTTACTAATAAGAATCAAGTTCTGTGAAGTACTGACATATGACAAACTGATGAAACAAATATATTTTTTTAATAGGTAGGTACTGCTTTATTTTCATACGTTTACCTCAAAATTGCTCAAAATTATGCCCTCTTTGGTGACAAAAAGAATTGTTTGTTGTCTTTGATTATGGCCTTGCCGCGATAAATAAAAACAAATTGTTGTGATACCTACCATAGATAAAATATAAGGTATAGATAAAGCCCCAATGTGCGAAACAGCAAGACATGCATTGATGATTTGAACGCATCTACTTAATTATGTTTTTATACTGATTTAAAAAAAAACCAGCACCACCATAGTTAAGTATTTTGCCAGTATCTGCTATTTGCTTTAGATTAATGTTATACCTACATACGAGGCATGCCTTTTAAGTTTTGTCGTTTGAAGAAAAAAACACAACTAGAACCTTATAGTACTTTTTATTGTTTTTCAAAGTATTCACCACGTAGCTTAATACACTTTTCCATTCGCTCAAACCAGTTATTATAACATTTATTCCCTCTAAAGTGGGGGTGTTCAAAATGGCTGACTTGAAAGCGTCGACTGCTTCTTCACCGGACTGGAACCTTTGACCACGAAGACTTTTCTTAATTTTAGGAAATGTAAAGAAATCGTTAGGGCTTAGGTCAGGACTGTATGGAGGATGGTCAAGAATTTCTACTTTTTCCTGCTTCAAATACTCAATCGTTTGACGAGCGCTGTGTGAGCTTGCATTGTCGTGGTGCAGGATGATGCGCCGCTTTGAGTTAGATTTTCGAAGTTCGGCGATGACTTGTGGTAAACAAACTGTGGTATACCACTCTGCGTTAACCGTTCTACGATCTTCAAGTGCAATAGTCGCAACATGGCCGGTTTTTCCAACGAACGTGGCCACCATCTTTGAAGTGCTTCGAGAACGAACAACTTTAGTCGGCTTTGGCTCGTCTTGAAAGACCCAGATTGTAGATTGTTGTTTGGAATCAGGATCGTAAGCATAGATCCAAGATTCGTCACCACTGATGATATCGTAGACGTGATTTGACTCTCCTCGGTTGAACCTTTGCAGAGTTTTCTTACACCATCTGACGCGGGCCGCCTTGTGATCGTCGGAAAGCAGATGCGGTATCCAACGGCAAACTAGCTTTCTCACACCAAGCGCTTCATGCAAGATCTTCTGAATGGTTGTCCCTGAGATGCCTAATAGAGCCTCTATCTCTCGATACGTCACATGACGATCTTCGAGAATTAGTTGTTTCACAGCAATGATTTTATCTTCAGTGAAGGCGGATTTTGGGCGTCCTTCGCGAGATTTGTCACTAACAGTAGTATGTCCACGCTGGAATTCTAAATACCCGCGTTCGACAGTCCGCAGACATGGGGCTTCATCACTGAACACAGATGTTAGCTCTTCAAAACACTGAAGCCGTGACAGGCCTCTTCTAAAGTTGTAGAAAATTATTGCACGAACATTTTCCTTAGAAATATTCATTTTCGTACGTAACCTGACAGATTCCAATCGACGCTGTGACTAAACAATAGCATTAATCCTAATACTTTCAACTGTTTTGAGATTCGAAATTTAAGCACATTTGAATATAGAACAGTTCCAAATTCAAAATTGCCGGGAAATATGGAAACGACAGAACTTAAAAGGCATGCCTCGTATTCGCTTTTATAATAAAAAAAGGAGTGATAGCCGAATTGGTAGAACGCTTGCCTCGGTAACGAAGATCGCAGGTTCAAACCCCGGCTCGCACCTGGAGGATTTCTGGATTTCATGAGCGAATCTCATTTTGAGCCATGATTATTACTTGCTAAAAGGTGAAGGAAAACATCGCGAGGAAACCTACAGTCTAAGAGAACACCTCAAAAGACGTGTGAAGTCCGCCAATTCACACTGGGCCGGCGTGGTGGACTATGGACTATCCACTGCTGGGCACGGGCCCCTCCTCGCATTGAGAGAAGGCCCGTGCCCAGCAGTGGATCATTAAAAGGGCTGGTATTATCTATACACATATAAATAAAATTGGAGTGTCTGTTTGTAATATTAAAATAACCGCTTTTTACTAAGTGCATTTGGATGTATACACGTTACCTATACCGAAACAACATTTTTTACAATTTTTGTCTGTCTGTCTGTTTGTTCCGGGTAATCTCTGAAATGGCTGGACCGATTTTGACGGGACTTTCACTGCCAGATAGCTGATGTAACAAGGAGTAACTTAGGCTACTTTTATTTTAGAAAAAAAAAATAGGGTCTCACGAAAAAAAATTAAAACCAATGTTGCAGCGCAGCGCCTGATTAAGTTTGATAGCAACAACCTGCAATGCGTCCCGCGGGCTCAGAATGGGCGAGCAGGCTGTTGTCAACGGTTGTCTTTGTTAAATACCACGCGGACGAAGACGCGGGCAACAGCTAGTAATAAAATAAATGAGAATTTAGGAAATCGTTCCAATGTATGTACGTATGTACAATTTGGTTCTACTTATTGCTTTTTAATTAATTGACGACGCAAACCAAGTACTTATCTACCTACTACACGGTGGCTAGGGACAATTTAAATACAAGGAAGTACTAGGAATTAACCTTTCGACATTAGTTCGTAGTTACAAAGTGTACAGTAAGGTTAAAACCGATTACAAAGAGATAGGTATGTACAAAATATAGGCTATCAAAAAAAAAGTCAGTTGTTAGATAATATCGCCAGACGAACACACCAACTATACGGTCCCACACTAAGCAACGCTTGTTTTATGGGTACCGTACAATGGACTGGGGGCGTACCCAGTATATAATACTTATATAGATACTAAACATCGATGACTCAGGAACAAACATTCGTGCTCATCAATAACAGTTTGTCCGTACCAGGATTCGAACCCGGCACCCCAAGCGCAGATAGCAGGGTCACTAGCAACTGCGCTAATCAGGTCAGTAATAAAAATCTAATCGTTTTATTTAGTACCTAATTGTTATATCTACCTATAACATATTAATATACTATCTACCTACGGTCCGTTTACAATAGAAAATCGTTTAAAATCGATATCATACTATGACATATGTTCAACTGTGTCAAAACAGTATTGGTACTTAAGAGACAGCGGGTGCATATAAATGTGATGTTTACTGATTAGATCTTGGTAGATATCTTTGTGAGCTTAGGCAGCTTGATGTTTGGACCCATAAAACTCAATCTTAAAATATAATTACCATAAAGTCTCACTTAAAAACAAAATATCAGGATTAACAAAAAAAACCCTGACAGCACAGATGATTTACAAAAAAAAAGAAAACAAAACAAGCTCTAGAAATAGTGTTCCAACAGTGCATAATGGTACCATGTTTTTTTTTTCGATACGATACCTGGTGCAATGGGTTTTGAGGTGGGCGCTTAAGAATTATTTATCCCTATTTCCCCAAACGGAACATGAGATTTGTTTCCAATCAGAATGTCGTAACCGGAAAGGGTACTGCACTAATCTGGTTATATATGCGCAGGATTCATTGAGTACCTTCTACACTACGTACTACTTACCAACACCTGATGGCTCTACGTTCTAAGTAGGCAAATCTTTCTAAGACAACAACAGACCCAGTTGAAGTGAGCTTCAAAACATACCTACTCCCCAAATTCTGACAAATATAAAAGTAACTTACTGTTAGGCGATCCGCCTCTGAACATAGGGTTGGGCGCCATCCACGGGAACGCACCGAAGGGCCACGCGTGCGACGGCGGCCCCTGGTAGAGCCGCGGCAGCAGCGGCTGCGGGACCACCACCCCTCGGCTCTCCAGGTCGTCGCCGTCGTGAATATTCTCTCTCTCCTCTCTCTCATCCACGTTGGAATCAACGTCCTCGATGTCGACGTCGCTGTCGTCGCTCTCAGGCGCCGCGTCCGTGCTCTCCGCATCATTGGTCTCCGAGTAATTCGCGTCATGCTGCGTGTCCCTCACCGGCGCGTCGCTCTTCCCTCGCAACAACGAGTCCACGCTGAACGAGATTCGCCCTTTCCCACCGCTCTCGGTGGCGTCAGGACGCTCGCATTCGAGCGACGTCTTCATTTCATCTGCTCGATGACATTTCAAAGACAATTCGCGCGCTAAAACCCCCGACGGACCTCGGACGCCATTTTATAATTGGCAATTGATTGTTGTATCGATAATTTAATCGATAGTCCGTTTAATTATCTTGTGATTATGCGTCTCATTGTATTCGACTCGTGTTAGTAATTTGTATTCATGTAATTCATTGAAAACAACAGTGTAACTTCTGTCCGATAATGTTATTGATTCAAGTAGGTATCCGTGGTGTGTATGAATGTAATGTGCATTCATATGCACATCGTCTAATTTGATTACACTGTTCACGTTAACGTTTCCTAATAGTCTAGTTCAATTAAACATCACTATTAATGTAACCGTCTGATTATCACATTCGCATCACTATAGGTGAGAATAGTTTAAATTTTGAAATGGGAACGTTGTTGATTGATTCGGAATTCGAACGGTTTGCGGCGCGGCGCGTTTGGAAACTTGCGAGTGTGTTCGAAAACGTGATATCTCCGCGTAATGATTCGCGTGGAAGCGCGGTGAAAATCGCGCTAGCTTTGGGGCGCAAACCGCGGCCCGCGGACCGCCTCTCCTCCCGGCCGCGGCCGACAGAGACGCAGATACACACCGGAGAATTTTAATAACCGGCGCGGAGCGAGCGAGACGACGCTATCGCCAGACATGTGTGTAAACGCGATATAGAGTAGGCGGAGCCCGTCGCGCTCAAATTAATAGTCTCTGTGGAATACGCCTTATACAAATCACATCGAGCAATCCAAATTGAATCTTATATGATTGTGTTAAAGTTGTAATAAGAGTGTAGGTGTCAATATTAAAGTGACGTACCGGAGCGAAACGCGTCAGATTGCAGCGAGCTATTGTGTTGAATGAAAAAGGAGTAAATAGACGGGTGCTGTAGGCGGTGTAGAGGGGACTTTACGATTTAATTATTCGCGAATGCGGAGGCATTTTGTACCGGGCTAATGTCTTATTGTCTCATTAATATCTCGGCGGGCCGGCCATGTTTGATGTGTTTATGACACCGTATAGGTGAGACGGTGGCGTTTGCTTTGTTTTCGTGTGAAACGGAGATTCAGTACTAGGGGTGCCACCGGTGCTAAATTAGTTTAATACATACAACGTGTCTGTTGAATTTGTAGCGTTTGCTCGGGATTTGCTCAGACAATTGAGTTGCGAAATAGGTTTTTCAGTTAAGGGATGGTGTTATGTTGTAATATTTAACGCCATTTTTTACAACCTGTATACTTAGCGACTTTTATGGTGGTAGGTAATCGTAAGCGCTTATTAATGAAGACATAAAGATGCAAATGCGTTAAAAAATCAATAAAACCCAAATAAAGAAAATAACCCCGAATCAAATCATTAGCGCGATGTCACTTAACAGTTAATCGCATTACACAGATATCTACAATCTCTTTGTGCATCAACGAAAAAGATTTTCTCTCACATCGCCCATTGCAAATCAAACCTTACCGCTCTTACATAAAGTTGATAATACAATGTCGCGTGCACCTGACGATGTCAATTGGCAAATATTAACAAAAGACGATCTGTCCCCCAAAGTCGTGGTGGGAATCTGGACTCTATGCCGTTGCGATAGAGTCGAATGAGATTGAGTACGTTGTACAGCGTCCCCTCACCCAATTAATGTAATTTAATAGCACAGAGAGATTAACCTTCTCCTTAATTGAAAGAGTATAATGGACATGTTTAGCTTATGTTATGTTTTGGCAGTAATCCGAGGATAATAGATAACATTCTGGCTGTCTTATCGCAACCCCAGTCTTATTGGCAGGTAAGCAGTATTATTTGGGACTCACATTTAGTCTAATCTAATCTATCAGCCGATAGACGTCCACTGCTGGACATAGGCCTCCCCCAATGACTCCCACACATTACGGTCCTCCGCCACTCGCATCCGCCGGCTTCCTACCATGCGAGTGATATCACATATAGTCCACCTCGTGGGGACCGTCCTATACTACGTAGTCCAGCTCGTGGTCGCTATCCAAGAACCTTATTTGCTTAGTGTAACGTAATGTCAGTATGTTTATGATTACAATAAGCGCAGCTTTGTGTTCAAATGTAAAAAAAAAATGGAATAACAGATTTCCTTCGAGCGTAGAATTACGTACTTCACGATGGTCCAGGTTCGATTTCCTATCAATTTTTGTAGCAATCATATTGAGAGTGGCTCAACTCTTCATTACTTAACTATACAACGGAAATCAATTTACATGTATTTTGTAATACCATTGCAAATAGACGAACCCCCAAATTTATAGACGTGTTATAACGTATCAAACGTCATTTATTACTGCGCACAGGAGTTTTGCTTTACGCAGTACTAGAGTATATGACGTTTGATAAAGTGATAAAACGTTTATAATTTTGGGGTTAAAACTTTCTGTAAATAAGTACGCTAATGCGAAAGTTATATTACAGAACAGAGAACCATAATTTTACATGAATAGAATAATTTAATTCAATAAATTTAAAACATTTTTAATTATGTAACGAAATAAATTTCTAAGCGGTGGCCCGTGGAATCTTTTTCACCAATAAAATGGAGATACGGCGTCGAGTGCCGCCCGGGAAACGGCTCAACTGTAATTTACACAGAGAATAATACGCGAAAAAAAACCCCGGCAATCATTTTAAATAACGACTTTCATATTCCCGAGTGGCGCGAACAATTTAGCGGCGATGAGGGATTCGCCGGTTTTTTTTTATTATTAAAAAAGTAGCGGGTATGATGCCAGTAAGTGGGGGCGGACCGGCCATTACTCCGCGCGAAATGAGTTTTCAGTTGGCGACCTTTTTATGGATCTACAGGACGGTTGATTTTAGATAGCCGGGTAATTGGTGTAATTATACATAGAGCATTAATATGGGACCCATTAATATTTTTAATGACACTTATAATGCAATAAGGTCGCATCGTCTCAGAATCTGATAAGTGTTTTCGAAATACTCGTCAGTTTTTCCAAGCATCACTGAAAAACTGCTGAACCAATTATAACAGGGTTTTCACTATTAAATTAATTGTAGTTCGAAATAATTAATAAGGCAGCATTATCACGCTGTGACCATTGGGAGTTGGGCAGAAGAGTGAAATCGATGGCTGCGAGGGCAGAGCCGCGGGTAAGGGCTAGTAATTGAAAGACAACTCAAAGACGATAAGTGAAAAGGTAAAGAAAAAAATTGCAATCAAGTTATTTCGCAAAAACGTGCAATATTTGTTGTTCTTACGTCAGACTGTTTAAGCTGTAGGATCATTGTTGATTTAAGTCGTATTGCCGATTGTTTATCAATTAACAGCTTCAAGTGTTACAACGAAGATAAATACCTAATTACGTAATAAAAAAAGGAAATTTAAAAAATGAAAACCTGACTGCGCGTAAAGTGAAGTTTGAATAAAAACTTAAAAGAAAAAAAATCAGGTTCAGCAGTCAATAGTTTAACAGTCGGGACCCATTATTTCGAAACGGTCTCGATGTTTATTATTAGTATTGAATATTTAAGTGGGAATGGTCACTCACCAATTCGAAATCTTTATAGATCGTAAATGATCATACCAAAATGAAAAATGATAAGAGAAACCTAAAGGTAATTTTCATATACCTATTCAATGATACCCCACCTGACATTATTCATCGACTTTAATTCTTTTCTTTTACACAATACAGCGTCTGGTTGTCGCCATATTGATTATTGATTACTATCATGTGTTTGGTGACACTCGCAAGATTAAGACAAATCGATTGACGTAAGTTTCATCAAAATCGGTCTACGCGTTTAGACTCTATAGCCCACAAAGGAACAAACATACAAACAAGCTGATAAACATAATACCCCCCGAGTTGGGTAAAAAGCGTATTTTCTTGGTACCTTAGTAAATAATATTAAGGACGTGGGAACTTCAATAAAAATATTTTTTAGCTAGTCCGCCTCAGGGTATGTCTATGTAAAATATTCTATCTATTACTTATGCAAGTACCTTCTGGGCTATGTTCTGAATTACTGCAACGAATTTTGTTGTAAAATTAACCATACTGTTTATTAAGAATGGGAAATCAACCCAATACCTCATATGGGATGGACAATGAAAAAATACGTTAATAAACATATTTAAAAATAAACCTTTAATAAACTTGAAATAAAAAAATCTTTAAAAAAATACAAATATATATAGATATATGTTTTTTCCCTAATCGCCTTTTCCATTGAGTCTGTCGTGCTGTGATATTTTTTACCAAGTAGGTACTAATAAGTTATGCATTTAATTTTTTTTATAATTCTATCTGTTATTGCTATTAAATACTTACTTCACATTCGTAGAACACCAGTGGGTGGGTGAGGCCATTTAAATAAAGAACGAAGAAATGTTTTTCTTTTTTTTTTTCAATACAGCCTGTATGTATGCCTTTCCTTCATAGAAAATGCGGTGATGTTATAAAACCTGCCTCGTGTCGCCCCACAGAGGTGTCATCGTAAACACATTTCCCAGGATTCATATTTAATATGCCACAATTGCATCTTTTAGCTCACGAATTTCGAATAGGACATTTTCATTTATGTAGATGTAGGTATGTACCTAAGTAGTTGATCGTTGATATCAAGCAACTTAACTGCCTAACACTTCAACGCAAGTGTGGGAGTTTATTTTAATAATATATACATAAAAAAGTAAGTATCTAATAACTTTTTAAAACGCTAATGCTCGATTTACACGAGGACAGTAACCAAATAGCGAATAAACAAGTAAGCCAACATGGCCATGTATGTTTATCTATTCCGGACACTTTGTATTTCCCACTTGTGAGGTTTTCTATTTATTTGACTATTGATATTTTGACTTTTTGATACTTGCTTAATGTCCACGTGTAAATCGAGCTTGACATCGGTAGTTGTAAGCTTGCATAATACGTGTCATAAACATAGGTTTTCGTCGAGGATATTCAATTCGAATACATTTTCTTAATAACGTGTTACAATTCATAAGCGAGTAATTTTAAAAACTATTTATCATTTTATGTTTTTCCTTATGTGATGAAAAGAAAAACAAAAAAGCGAGAAAAAAACCTACATATTTAAGTATAGGTACTGGGTCTACCACTAAAACTAATAAGTTGTCGCATAAAATACAAATAATAATTATTAATATGCAATGGTTATTAGACATTACCAACTTTATACGATGATAAATGAAAACAATAAATTCGCGGCAAGGGAGTGTGACTGGAAATTATTGCGCCATTTTTATTATTTGGGGTGGCAATATTCGTTTCAGATTTCAGTAATTTATTTCTTACAATTTGATAAAAGGAATGGGTAACAATTTATTCAAAGAAACTATTAAGAAAGTTCATAATATATTGATGAGCGTTCGATGGTTCTATTTTCAAAATATTGATGGCAGTCTAGGAAAAAATAAACTAAATTACTAACAAATCCTTTTATTGTTATAGCATTAAAAAAACATTAAAACATATAAGCATCGATATAAGATATTATAAATCCTCAATATATTTTTGAATTATTCCACGTCCACAGCCCTCTGTGTAAGGGATCTGCATACATCAATAGTTAGGCACCTACGTATAGCTAAGTAAAGGATGTGGACGCCGTCTGACGACAAAAAAAAACCATCAGCTACCACAGTCGCTTTGTTGTGAACAGATAAAAATAAACACCACCTTGTTAAGAGGAGTCGTGTTTAAAGCCCTTAAACAAATGCTCCTAAAACAACCAAACATCAAGTCCCCACTTAACCACATCACTTAATAAAACCATTCTTACAAGAGCCTTTTACTTATATTATTTTCCATAGAGAATTAAAGAGATTCATAGATCTTTTTAGTTTAGACGCATTATACGCCAAACAAATATTGCCCGAACAAAGAATGTGTAACAATTTTTGAATTTAGAAGGTGTAACTAGTTCGGTACGGGCGCCACCTTAAAGAGATTATGGACTTTTAAGCGCCATTCGTTTGTTTGGCGTTTCAAAAATGGAACGCCGTGATGTTTTCGCGTTAGCACCTTTTAGTGCGAGCGTTTGTTGGCATCATGTGTGGTCCGAGGTGATGAGTGAATGGTTTGAACGAATGTTTTTACGTTCCGTAGTCATCTGTTTGATCATTTAAAGTTTTTTTTATTACATTAAGTATATTCTCAATTATGTAGTAGCACGGTAGTGAAACTAAATTTGTAAAGATTGTACAAAAGTCTCAAAAACGTCTAAAAATTAAAATGCTTTAGAAATCATAATATTCAGTTATGAGAAGCCTAATAAAACCTCCATAAATATTTATACAAAGAACGACAAGATAATCCGAGCAGTTTTCGAAATCGCTTTGATCGAGTCAATTTTCAACGCGTGCTTTGGGACTTGTGCGAAAAAAACGTTTTTGTCCACACATGACGTCTTTACACCTTTTGATATACAACAATCTTTAGAAAAATATATAAAACTGCAAGATACTATATTTTACTCAGTTGCACATATTCCCACTTTCATAGAGATTAAAATTGATTGTTTTTTTAGTATTTAACGGCAAATATAAAATTGTTGAACGTTTTGTACGACGTCTTCTTTCCCGTGAAGATATCTAGATAACATTAGTGGCTTATAAACGGTTGTTCAGATGATTTCAATGGGTATAATAAAGGTCTAAAGCAAGGGTCATGAATGGGTGACGTTTTTCCATAGAGATGCGTTTCAGTTGATAAATACGCGACTAATCAAATTATTTATGGCATTAAATCGTAATAAAATGATGCAAGCATCTGCTGAGCGGCAGTTTACCGTGCCTTTGTGCGTTCCATAAAGGGTTCTGTGACATTTTTTCTGGATTTTTTTAAATTATTCGCTAGCTAATAAAAAATGTGTTTAAGTTTTTAACTAGACTATAAACTGTAGTATTGTAGGTAGGTAGGTACAACCTAATTTATAGTAAAATTTAATTACTCCTGCGTAAATACCATCATGAAAGAAAAAACTACAAGAATACAAGGTAAAATGATTAGTTCGTTAGCTAACCTCACAATACCATGTTGCAAATATATAAGTTACGATATCTAAGTATAGCACAAATTAATATGAATATGAGCCTCCATTGGGTACCTAATTATTTTACATGCCTATTTTCCTCCAAAATTATTGTCGCTATTCTTCCTACAAAAACAAAATTCGGAAAATACTATCAGGTTGACCTTTGGTTCTCGCTTAATTTGACTTTGTCAATCTATTCGAACTTCGAACAAAGACCACACTTCAATTTTAGTATCGATATCATACAACATTATCGATTCCAATTATCGACGTCAAATTCTCGCGAATTGTCGATTACTCTATATTCGGCACATCGAACGATCGAACAAACATTAACTTGGCATCAGCAGGGTAAACGGTCCCGTTTTCACCTCATTAAGCCCAAGTTAAGGATCCTATTATGTACTTTATGTATTCCTAAATTACCCATCACTTAATAGGGTAGCCGAGAACGGGGGGGCTAACCCTACGGCCGTTTTAAAATGAACTTCCTATCTCCTCATTGGTCTCATTTTTTTTATCAATAGAGGGAAGTTTGTATGTTGTGTTGGGGGTCAAATTATGTTGGATAATTACTATAGGTGGGGTGTTTTAAAGTGTTGGTGTGCTTACTGGCCTGTTCAAATTTAATGCCCGCTTCTCGTTTGGCGAGTTTATAGCGTACAAGTTGGAAAATTGGGTGATAAGTATTGATGTTGCTATATTAAATTGGATATTATTAGGTGTAAGTATTATTGTGTTATAGCGATAATATCTACGTCAAATGTTTTTTTTTTAAACTGACATCGACATTTCGCAGCTGCTAGATTAATTCCATAGATAAAATTGTTATACTCTGCGTGTAAGTACTGAAAATGACAATGGAGGAACTAGAATATCGTTTCGCCTAACTTTCCATTTATGAAATTAATATACGGGATGCCAAATAAAACAACGTCTAGACAGTAAGTGGGTGCCATTTATTTCAACCAAACTCATATAAATAAAATTAAAGTAGGTAATACAAAACTTGTGGTACAGACTATAAATAAAATAAAAAAAAAACTTAAAAGTTATGATGCTAATTTGTTATCCATTTTGCCGCTCAATGAATGAACGAGTGTATGAATGATAAATTCATAAAGGCCACATTCTTAAGACGTGAAATGACATAGCGAATTTTAAAAATAGAATGCATAGGGTGTCCTCGATTCGGGGTTCGATCAGAAACCCCAGATGTCCAAACAACAATCGTTCGGATCTTCCTGTGAGGCTATTGTTTGGGATGACAAACGGAGAGCTATTGTCGGACTGTCCCATTATTAAGAGTGTTTAATATACTACCAGTTAGGGTGTGTATGAATTACGTATTTTTTACGACCGGTTTCTATTTTACGAAAATGTCTATTGAAGTTTTAATTTGAAGTTTATATTAATCTTTAACAAACAGGAAAATTTATAAATAGATACCTATATAATTAGTGCATGTTTACATTAGGTTTTATTTGTTAAAAAATCTGAGTATTTCATAGCATTCCACTAACTTTGTTGCAATTATGTAACCTAAATATAGCCGTAGTATGTACTCTACAGCATTTATATTTTATTTTAATTTTAATTGTCTCATGGTCTTATTATATCGAAATATCAACGTGAATATTTTTAATAGAAAATCTGTCTTGGAAAGTTGCATTGACTCAAAACTACGTCACCCTACACATAAAGCGTAGCAGTGTCGATTACTGCGCGCCATTCACAGTCGTTTTAATGACCGGCTGATAGCCGTTTAAAAACGAATTTGCTCACTTCTGGTACATTAAACAATCATTCGTGTCGATTCCGTGCGGCGTGCGTAGATGGGAACGCGATGGGATAACTAAATTCAAAATTGGAACGCACCCGTAGGGTTCCAATTTTGAATTTAGTTGTGGTGTGTTGGAGAATTGGACACTTCATAGAATCAGTTCAATATAAAGACTGGATTTTTAAACTTATGATAGTGACCGAATCGACAAAACAAAAGAGGGTAGTCGACAGAGGTACTGTCGTGTTTCGCATTACGGTTCGAATCGCCGAAGTATTAAAATAACATTGGCTCATTAGCATTATGGTCCAAAGAGCCCATTATAAAATAATACCGGGGTAATGCGCACCTTGGTGCGCAATGCACCTATCACACAGACCATAGACCTCCTATTACCAACTTTGATTACGCTCAGGTTGGTACTTACTACTTTTCAAGATATTTGTAATCTGTCCATATGTGTAGATGATACAAAATTCGTGGATAAGATTAGGAAAATTATCTATTAGCTTTACAGCTTCATACATTATAACACATTATATCACATTATATTTTTTTTTGTAATTTGTTTTCGTTTAGGTGATACTAGGATCGTCCTCAGTCCATTCAATAGTAAGTACAGACTACCTACAATACAAGCAATTGCTAGTAGGTTTGGGAATTTGAGACACATAATTGGTGTCTGTCTGGCGATATTTATTTAGTGTGCTTAAATATTATAACATTCAATAAGTAGGTACCTAATTTTAACATAATATTCGATAAAAATATCCGTTAGATTAAATTCTCCTTGTTATTCGTACGTGCCGTATCAAAACAGGATATTCGTTTGTTATTAATTACCGCTCAATAACAAAATAATTGGTAAGTATTTTTGTTACATAATTACAGGAAAAAGGCTAATTAACACAAAATAAATAACAGTTTCCGTAATTAATATTAATAGCCGCAGTTATCCTGTTTTGTTATTTTATCGTAAACCCTATCGCCATGTTGGGAAAAAATTAAGAGGCCGCGTGTGCCAATTTCGGTGGCGGTTATCGATCTGTAGGGTAAACGCGAACTGCTTTTGTAACAGTAACGTCATCGAGAATATATGCCATCACTGTCACACTTGTTCATGAAATCTGTGGTGTGAGAGGCATGGAAGACGTCACGATACCGAAACGGTATGTAAGAATGATTGTGCTTGAGGTACAGATCTCTGTATTTACGCAAGCCGATAATTTGATATTTTAACCTGTAGCGACCTCGTCAATCTCTCCAGATACACAGATGGCGCTGCAGACGAACATTCAGAATAATTGACAATTGATACAATCCTGAATCGCGCTATGAGAGTTTTCGGAGCACTTAACATATAAACAAGATCCCGACAATAACTGTTGGGGGCATAGCGGCCGCCCCGCCAGGCATACCGGGTGGAAGATCTTCCATTTACCGCTACAAACCCATGAAACTTAAACCCATATATTCTTAAAAGTGATATTAGTGAAAACTAGATTAATTTGAAATCTTTTTCTTTTATTATCTTATTTGTAGCAGGCTTTTGGTTAGATCACGAAAGCCTTAGGATAATTTACTACATTGACTTTTGCTTTAAGAGTAAGTAGATACCTAAGAATATATTTACAATTTTGGTATAACACTTTATATTGATACTGTGGTTTTCTTATAACAAATAATAATAATTTGATTTGTCGCATCAATTTAATTACGCAAGCGCTCTCTCCGCCTTGTTTATTACGTGCTTCGCTACGCTACTTAGCGTGTGGTGGCCTCTTAATTATTATGTCAGTGGGTAGGTGGGTACTATCGGTACACTTTCCTCTATTTTAGACAAAAACAGGATATGGTTGTTTGTGCAAAACTTCATACGGTAAGTACCTACATATTTACCGATTATCAAGTTTACGGTATTCATTGTGTGTTTTGTATCGGTTATATATAACGCTATCGGTGTAACAATGGATCAATGCGGTTCGTTTTACCCGGTCATGTTTGTAATTAAAAAAAATAGGTTATTCCCACTGACTTGTAAATCTAAATAAGCGCCAATTTATTTTATTCAAACAAACTTTTAAACATACATTCTACGTAGATAAGGTAGATAAGGCACCTATCAGACTAACATAGGTATATATATAACATAGGTATATATAACACTGATAAAAACTTTTTTGTTAAATAGACGACAATAAATGACATGGATTTTTTTAGTTTTTATATCGAGCAACATTATAACTCCAAAATTTATATATACGGTAGAAACTTGCTACATGTTAGTCAATCGCGATTAGGCAATTAAGTATAGGGCTGTCAGCATCTGCTGCCTCATTAAAAAGACGAAAAATTCAAACGAAAACTTATTTATAGCATTTATAAAAAAAAGTCCATTCCATTAAGCACCAATTTTCTTTGTCAACTGCCAGCAACAGCCATAAAATACTAAAGAAAACGCTTTTCCATTTTTAAAAACATCAAAGTGGCCTTATTAATAACCCTTTATTTCGAGTGTGAACGGAAAGCGCCCGAAATAAATTCAATAAAGAACCCCGAGCGCCGTGTATCGGCTCACAAATCCGATGATCATTCGTCTAAACACATTATGTCGGGCTATTATAGGCCACTTTAGCACCCCTATACGATTGACTGTAGTAGGGCTGTCACACTGTGGTTCGTAACTAAAATCTGTGTCACTTTGACGATAACTTGGTCTAGAGTTGCTCGATTAGTGTGTGAACGAATTGTAGAAATTATATTGATTTCTAATATTTACGCAAATTTATTTGATGTTTCTACGTTCTCGACGTTTCGGCTGCTTTCCAGCAACCATGGTCACGGGAGGACTAAGGTGTTTGACGTCCTAGTGTCATAGTTAGAACTGGAGTACCGTCATATTTAGTTGTTGCTTGCGGTCCGATCTACGTAGAAAGTGCTCACAGCGTCTTGAGGTCTTACAATGGTGCGCTTGGTTTTTATTTTATTAATTACTGGATACCAAGTCCACCAACCACCGACTTGGGCTCCAGTTATTAATGTAATATAATTAAATCTATTAAATTTTTGATTTCTTATATTTTCGCGAATACGTGTAGTATAGTATTTAAATAAAACTAATTTTACGGATTTTATCGCGTTTATTTTTTGTTTTTTACGTTCCCAACATTTCGGCTGGTTTACAGCAATTTTTTTGTAAAATAAAAATGTTTGTAATATAACTGGCTTCTTTCAAAATAATTTATTTCTATTCGATGGCAGCCCTATCAACGCAGTAGGGCCCGCACATTCAAACAGTGATTGTGTGCATTATAAAGTGTGCACATAACAGGGTAAGGGGACAAGCACACTGAGTGATTCGACAATAGTCGGGTTCAATCAGACTGCATGATGCTGTGCCGTTGCTGACGAATTAAAAAATATTGGTGTCATAGAATTACATTAATAAGTGTCTATTGCTTGTCTGGTCTGTCAATGGATGTTAAATCAATTGGTATGTGTATAGTATATTTACTATTCGCGTACAGTGCGCGCTAACCGTATACATTATAGTCTAACCGTATTTAGACATTTTGTATGGATAATTGAAAACTTTCAATTCTTCATACAAAATGTCTAAATACGGAAATACGGTAGACTATAAAGTATATGGTTAACTTACGAATAATCTCGCACTTGACATATTGATCCAGTTATCAAAAAAAAAAATATTTAATTACAATTTTTAATAGGCCCCTGTGCTGCCTATCTATACATATATAATAAAAATGTAACTGATCACTAATGTATCTGTTTTCTCTAATGTATAGTGGTAAGCTTCTATTAAAATGTAGTGTTTGTTTTAATTTAATCAGTTCGTATATAACAAAATATAAGTATAACAAAGTTAGGTATTTAAAGACGCGGGCTGCAGCTAGTACGAAATAAAAATATTATATAATATTATTATCAGTAAGTTATGTTATCAGTTATTGAACTAATACAATTGAAATGTAGTTTTCACTAAATAATAACGCAATCAGGAATCGATAGTTACGCGAGTGGAACTGCGAGCTTACGCTAGTTATATTTATTACTGAAATATTATAATATTTAAGACTGTCAGTTCATACATAGGCAGTATCCGTTTCTCGCACCACAGATACCACTTAATTCTGATCGTCTCACATAACTCGGTATTTCTTCCTGCTCCCACAAAAATTCTATCCCTTTAATTACCCCCGTGAAATTCGATCGCTCATACAGGGTTTAGTGGCAGCATATGTAAATATGTGTCGACTGACATATTTTAATATAGCACCCTCGCGACGCCGCGGATTCGACTCCCAGCGTGTTTAGTTTGTATTAAATGCGATATTTTTCCATATCATTGTGCTCGGCTTGTGATTTAGGGGGCGTTGGATGGAGTTATGCAAGAGTGAAAAGGAGATCGGATATACCCGCAGCAACGGCAATTTTTGAATCATACGAAAATGTTACTCGCGATGAGCTGTCAAAACGCGATTTTAAATAACGGTCGGATGGCAGTTCGAAAAACTTTCGATCGCCAAAAGATGATATCAATTTCGAATGATTTAAAATTACCCGCTTCAATTTGCCGCGCGTTCGTCTTCTGTTTTATTAAAAAGAAGAAAAAAAAACTGTTTCTATCTCGTCCACACTCGTTCGCGTGCAGCCGTATAAAACCGAAAGCTTAGCTCGGCATTACGAAGCCAATAAACATGACACCCCCTCACTCCGAGGATTCATTAATGCATTTGTCATAATGTGCGTTCGTATCGTTATTGCGCTGTGTAGCGCGTGTAGGAGGGAGAGGGAAGGGGGGAGGGGGTCGAGCAGTGATTTTTTCTTAATTTCCGTTTGCTATTTATTAAGGGGTGTGCAAATTGCGAAATTTAATTTCATATCTGATATGAATTAATGCCTTATAGATAGAAGAGAGTATATTTTCTAGATACTCAGTAATATTTATGCTTCTGGTATGTCAATGATACGTGCAGTTTTAACATTTTACAGTGTTACGATTGGAGTTGGTAGTTTAGGTGTATTCAACGTGTAATTTAAATAACACAACAATCCATACATCCCAATTGATTTTAACTATAAGTTATAGTCACATAATAGTAATAGTTTTATAAGATGAGTAACAATTTGAAAATAGCACTCGTAATATTAGCCCTGTGTACCTAATTGATGGAAAACATCACTTTAAAAACTGAACGCACGCCTTTTATAAATAAAAAAAAATATTTTGAATGACTCATTATTCAATTTTTAAAAAAGAATTCAAATTTTAAAATTCCAGGTGATGCGTTAATTCAATTACACGTTGTATCTAGAAGCATTTTCTTTCTAATCCTTTTTCAATTTAAACCGTACAGTTAAGTACTCGAGTCTACTAATAGTTCACTCTTAAATCTATTATCGCCCCATCTCCAAATCATTAATAATGGGTTATGAATGACTGCTTAAAATTGTATAGGACACCCAAACATCTGACGTTTGTCGAGAAATGCGCTCAACACATGCTCGCCGGCGATCTTTTCAACGCTTCGCGCGATCATCTATCATTAATTCCATCTCTGTCTATCATTAATCATTGAAATGAGACTTAAAGAGAGAGAAAATGAAGTGACGGTACGTCACAAGAGTAAATACGATACGGCTAATGATACAATTAATGATTAATTATACATATTTCAAATTTCACAGTCCGTGAATGAATGTGTAGTATCTACATGAATAGCGAATCCTTTAATGAATGTATCTAGTTGTTATAAGGGTTAAATTTGCGTGGATTGTGTGGCGTCGGCGTGTCTCAGAGATCTGTGAAATCGTTGTAATGATTTCGGGTATTTTGGATGATGATGTTGTAAAATTCATTGAGTGTTGTAAGGGTTAAGAGTGTTCCCTTGAGTGACGCGACTATTGACAATTTCATACTTTTTTTATTACAATTAAACGGCATTTTACTTGCTATTAAAAAAAACTGTTGGAGTTGTATTGTAAATTATGACAAAATGTGAACTCTGAGAATAGAGTTTGAAAGACTTTATGGTGTAAGGCTAAGGTACCTATTTATATTTGTCTATTATATTTATATTTAGCTATTATTATAGGTACCTATTTTGGCTATGGACAAGTAGACGAATTACGTTGTAAAATGTATTGACCATCGAGGAAAGGTTGAAGGATCCAAGACTTCGAGCCATTCAATAATTTAATACATCTGTGATCTGAGATGTAACTTAGAAAGAAATTCATTAAACAAAATGTTGTTGATATCATAATAAGTTGAGTCAGGTTTTATTAAAATAAAATGTTTGCTAAATAAATAATACAGCAAGTACTTTTAAACGTAGGTGGTCGAATGTACAATTTTTAGTGTAATGTTAACTTGAAATATAAAACATAATAAAACTCGTAAATACCATCTATCCCATTGAAAGAGCAAATAAATCCAAAAGAATCCCATTAAAAATTACCCAATATATTAAATAGTTTGAATGTAGGAATGAATGGCCGGTATCATACAGAATGGTGCATCATTAAAATCAAATCCTATAATAAATGTACACGGAACAATGATTGTTGTATAACGTTTTAGTGGTTTCCGAGTTATTTGTAATAAATTACGGAATAATTCGTGAGTTACCAACAGTTACTAACAAATAAATCCTTAATAAGGTGTCGTTAAAGTTTATTATTTAGTAACTGACTCCACTTAGGGGTTTATTGTTGTGTTGCTTTTTTATTTGAGAGCATCTGTTGGGCTGATTGTAGTATACGTTTGAATTTTGGATAAATATCATAGGGAAATCAATGTGAGTAAATGTTGTACTAACTATTGTTAATCTAGTATTGACTAGATAATCAGTAACTACTAAGACATTTGCCTCAGTACGATAAATAAAAAAAAACCGTCTTCAAAAAATCAAAATCTTGTAATCCACCTTGTCTAACTAAATCAAATATTTAACGAATGTGAAGTTGGACTAATAAAGAATTGGCGGTGTGCTTTGTCTCAATATCTTGCTTATACTGTGAATAGTGACAATATTTTATAGTTTATAGGGCTGAGCCTTTGTGCTACCGTTGAGCCGGGCTAGTTTATTATTTGATGCTAACGCTTGCGGCCAGTGACTGTCAAACTTTATGTTATTTGGTATACCCTTGGTGGTTTGAGCACCACTGGCTTTTAATACTAAGGTGGGGATAGTAACTGAGTATCGAATATTTAGTATTTTACCAGTACGTCAAGTGCGAGAATATTCGTAAGCTTTTATTTAGAAATTTTTATGGAGGATTTTATGTTTTAAATACCGACCGCTAGAGGCGCTGTTAAATTTTTCATACAAAATGTCTAAATACGGTAGACTATAAACTTTATAGTTAACTTACAAATAATGTCGCACTACACGTACTGACCACTAAGTCAAAATGGTCATTCCTATATGGAGATTATCATAGAAATAGGACATATTAGATCTATGACATAGAGTAAATTATAGATAACTTAATTTTCCTTTCACTCTGCATTTTAGTGAAGGGTAAGAAATTATGTCGTTACTCTTCGATAATTAAAACAGCAGAATTGGCACCCCGTTGGCACAGTTCACGTGATCTTGTGCTTTGTGTACCTAATGTCCCGGGCTCAAATCCGGGTAGGAGCAACGTTTGTGTGATGAGTCATATACCTTAATTAAAAATAATATTTGTAGGCGCCATGTCGGTAATTTACAAAAAAATACATTATAGCATTACTGTCAACAGTATGGAGTTTATCTCATTACTCTTTGCTGATAATGTTGCTGTTGCTTAGCAACATGTTTTATATTTGTTTGTGTCAAATGGTTCGTTCTTGTAATTTTTGTCGTGCTAAAATATATATTCTACATCCTAACTGTTCCTGATATTATTTCTCATAGTCTCGACTCCACACTTGCGATTGAAATAAAACTATTTTTATGGATTCTATCGCGTTAAAAATGAGGGTACCCCCGTCAAGCTATGACACTAGGACGTCAACCACCTCAGTCCTCCCGTGACCATGGTTACTGTAAAGCAGCCGAAACGTCGGGAACGTAAAAACAAAAAATAAAAACGCCATAGAATCCTTAAAAATAGTTTCATTTCAATGTGTAGTATTCGCGTAAATATAAGAAATCAATATATTAACAATTGCGACTTCTTTTTTGTTTAGTTTCGGCCACCGGAACAGCTTAGATAGCGGTATGCTGTGTTAGAACCGCGTCCGGGATACGCGAACCCCGGCACGGTTCATTAGCGGCCGGCTAGGCGGCCCCGGGCCCGGGCCGGAAGGCGGGGACTCCAACTGACCCGTGACGCGTGGCGCCAGACGATTTTTTTTTTAAGTCTCCATCGTACCAGCGACAAAAAAAGGTTGCAGCTCTGTTTAGACATTGGCGGTTGTAGCGATAGAATATTTCAGGTATTTCATTAAAAAAAAAGCGATCTGTACGTCAAGTGTGAGATACTTTATAGTAATTGAAAGCTTTGAACACTGTCTGCTGGAGGCGCTGTTCAATTATCCATATACATTTTTAAAATACGGTAGACTATAAAGTATCTAAGCTTACGAATAATCTCGCACTTTTTTTTTTATTACATTATAGGCAAGTATTTGATCTCGATCTCACCTGATGGTAAGTGACGATGAGATCTACGATGGAGCATACTTGCCTAGGTAGGAAGGCGGCAGTAGATCGAGACGCTACATTCACTAGGCACATGCAGCGCAACTGATCTGACCCGCCATCCATGAATGGCAACACCGAACATCATGCCGGAACACGGCTAGGCCGCTTGGCGACATGGCTTTGTCTCAGTGGGTGGTGACTAACCACGGCCGAAGCCTACCACCAGTAGAGTTGTCACCTGGTTGGCACCACCCAGGGTCACGTGTAGGGTATCTCGAGGGTACTTAATTCTCCTATGGACGAAGGTGACTCGACCCCAAAACTTGCAATAATCTTAATTGGGTGTCTTGCTCCCGCGATAATAATATTCGAATACAACGCATTGTTCATTTGGATGCAGCGTACGTTATATTATATCTGAACAGACCTATATCGCTCTTGTAATATACTAATTATGGTACATACTTAAAAATGATGAAGTTTAATAGTGTTGTAACTTATTAATGTGTAACCTACATACACTTATCGCTTATATTGTTACTATTTTCGTTAAAATAATGTTGCAATTATATTAAGCGAAGTACCTACTTATTTGAGTGATAAAAAAAGTAAATGAGCAGGAGTTTTTTTTTTAATAGACACTGTTACATGGAATTTGGAAAAATGCGTTCACATAAATTCATTCACCATATTATATTTTTTTATATATGCAGCATGTACCGAAATTTATGGCGATTTTTTTATATTAAATGAAAATTGTGTAGGTAGGTATTTAATACTATATAAAGATGTCAACGATTGTTTAATCACACAAACATGGCTGTATTGATTTGGATACAGAGACTTATAACAATTTAAAAACAAAATTGTTATCCATAATAATACTTTGGCTCGGTTTTGCCATCGACATCTTTCATTTTTTTTAAATAATGTGTGGCCAAGGTGTCAAACTACATGGCGGCGCGATTAGCAACGGAACATATTTTAATAATTAGGCAACAGTTTTTAGAATTCCAACTTTTTACACATGTTGGCTACAAATTTATCGCCTTGGTTTTCTTTTGCAATGAGATGTGTATGCAAAAAAATATTTAACAAATATAATCATACCCACAATTTAGTAGGTACATACTTATAAGTATTGTGAATAGTATTGTTTTTTCTTTTTTTTTTGTGCCTTAGAATAAATTATATTATTTTTGGTAGGATATCATTTGCACATCGTAAGGTCTATTCTCGTATTTTTTTTGTTAATTTGAACTTAGAACATTCCAAATCTCAGACTTTAAGACTGTCATAGTGTGCTGATAAACACTGCCAACAAATTATTAGACGGGTAACCCATAAACAATTTGGCACATAGGTTGTGGAAAGGGTTGATCAGCATCGGTACTTATGGTTTACCAGGCCCTTAGTATTGTTATTCCGGATAAACCACCTTCATGGCGGACATTACCCACCTACGTAACGGGAATATTCAATCAAAAGCATGAACAAAAATACTAGGCCATACGGCAGCGACCACAAACCGCCATCATTATTATTTACCTTATCATGGGAATTTACGTGTTCCGTGTAGTAAACAAATTGGTTTAATCAGGTACCTAAGTATTTATAACCACTACAAAGAATATATTTGTTCAAAGTTGCCTCCGTTAGGGAGGTTCCCTGAATCGTGCGGGTCGATTCAGAACTTTTTTAAGTAACCGAATCGATTCGATTAGAAATAGTCATGATCTTAGATATCGTTCTGAGCCGTAGATTCGATATGACTACGCAACTAGCCTGCTCGACGTGATCACGAATTTGTGTTTACAGGGTAGGTACATTTCGGAATGAATGTTTCAATTAATAATCGAATCGCTCGATAAATGATTAGTCCTAGGGTTGTGAATCGGAGGGCTGGACCACTGGTAGTAAAAATCTGACTCGAGACTCTAGTTGTTGTATTGTAGATTTAAAAAAAATACCTTGGTCTGAATCGCCGCGTTGATTGTCTCTGCACTAAAAATAAGCAGGTTTAAGGCTCATTTATAGCCTTTCTGAATCATTCTGTATAGTATAGTGACCATACTTTTTTGTAGGTACATCGATGTTGGACTCAGTTATCGCCAGTTGCTAAGCATAATCCACGAGCATGTCTGCTAAGTAATAGGTAAAGGTTTAATGGTATGTGTATCTATCTCTCTCTACAAATATTTTATAAAATATCGATAAACGGTCACAAGAAACATTGATGTTCGACAACAAAGAGAAATAAAAAACGGTATTTAAAAAAATAAATGAGTCCGAGGTATGGCGGGCAATAATTCAAATTTGGAAGCCGCCTCGCAAATCCAGTAACGAAGCGTGTCGGCGGCGCGCGCGGGTGCAAAACGCGCCGAAAAATATGGATGAACGAGCATTATTAAAAAAATATACTTATATATACTTACTTATCATTGTCGGTTGGTTGCTATATTCCTTTTTTCGGAAGATTCATATAACTATTCTGTGTACGTATAAGACGGATACGTCGGCAAGTATAAGATATGACGTAACCAGATTGTGTCGTATACTCAACGGGATCGGTGGCCCGACGACACAAACCCCAAACGATTTTGCTTACAATTAAATAGGTACTTCGACTTACCAAATTTGCGGGCTGGTGTAGCTCCAAACAGATAGGGTCACCTGCGTACGTCAGTCTAGTCTAGGTTAGGGGGAGGGGCCCCTAAAGAGGATACAGTACAAGCGCATAAAATTAGCTGGCAAAAGCAAGGAAAGCGTACGGGGAATTAAGGTCCATACAATACCCTGGTCCAGTGACCTACTGCCAAACATCCACCGTGTGGCGACCGCCTATAGCACCACCGCGTGAGACGTGTCACCGAACCACCGTAAAAATGTCTTCAACAGCGAGGGGCAAAACTAGTCACTAGCACTCGCGGGCTACGCGCAATCAAAACCACGACACTATATTCGCACTAATAAGGTAATCGCGGGCGCAGCAGTTGATCATAAATGCAAAAAGGGTCCAAAATTACTAATTACGGTGAACCGTGTCCGATACCGGCGGCGAACAATCAACCTTCATTCACGGGCTCGCTGGGTCGACTCGACAGCGCTCGTAAGCGCGGGGCACGGCTCAGCCGTTTCAAATAATAAAAACAGGGGGTAGACTTTAAGGTGAAATCTACCTCCGACCAAACTTTGTCAAAGGGTTATCTATTCCGAACACAGATAATACTTGAATAAAATCTATAAGTAGGAAATTAAATCGATATCTACCAACTGCCCAACAATTCTAATGGACAAATTAAAAAAGAAAGTTATTTTTTTTTAAGATGGCAATAATAAATTAATACCTCGACCTAAAAATTGTCTCTAAGTTGTCACAATATTCGAAAATCAACTTCCATTAAAGTATTATAACATTAAACCATCATTAACTTCGTATCCGAATAAAATGAGCAACATAAGCCATTTATCCTAACATCGACGGTGTTGCCAGATAACAAATTGACGTTGAAATGTAAACTTTATGCCGCGGCAACACTGAATAGATTCAATTATTAATGTTCTTGGGCGGTATCATTTTTCATCCATTCACAAGGTGATTCGCGACAAAGGGTTTGTCGGTCGAATCGACCGACACTGCCTCAATATTTAACGTGTTCAGCGATATTTATGGGTTAGGTGCACGGTCTCATTGACAGCGATTAGCCAAAATGACATTTAAAATGGTTCAAGATAGACTTAACAACCAAAGACATGAGTGCAGTAGCTTAAACTACATTCCTTTTTACGTACCGTTTCGGTACGTAATCGCCGTCCCACCCTCTCGCACCACAGACGCTATAATATATGTATCACAGAGACAGCATGTTTTCTCGATGACGTTTTAATAACATTAGTGGTTCCAGCTTACCCTGCAGATCTTAAGTGCAGTCTTGGGAAGCCATATTCCACTAAACTGAAACAATAAATGTGCTAGGTACTTTTTATCTATGCAGTTTATACAGACAAAACTGTGGTTAAGTATAGTGTACCTGCTTAAAATCCAACGAAAATAGTTTTATCCGCTTCCACTGCCGCCGTACCCTCGCGATATTTAATTCCCACCCACAAAAGGGTTGCCGCGATTCACTAACGATGCCTAACTTTTTTATTGGCGTTCTGGTGGCACAGGCAGCTAATCCTTGCGGCTCGTTAAGTGATTCCACAAGATTAATGGCGGTTTGATGAGGTTATGGTAACCAGATGGTTAATGCGATTTGAATAAATCATATCATATCAAAATACAACGTTTAAATGATTAAATAAAATAAATATTTATGTTGCCATACGAAAATTAAATGTATGGGTCCTAAGAGCAGTACTTGCATAATGGTTACCGCACGAAGGAATAGAAGCATGGCAAATTCCGAAAATATTATGTCCAAAATTTTACCAAGCATGACACGTTGTCTGTAATTAAAGTAATAGTTATAACTTGCCCCGCATGGAATCACACTCAGACCACTATATAGTTAGGCTATGCGGTCGCCTAAATCCAAAACCTGCTTCAATACCTACGTAATTAAACAAAGTACCTTTAATTAAATTATCCCGAACATGATCTTTGTCCACCGGGTACGATTTAGTGTTTCGTGTACGGGTGGCAGTATAGTTAGGGTTGCCTGGGTGAATGTGTGAGCCCCTCGTTAGCGGACATGCGCCGCGTTCTGCCTACATCTTAATTAAGGTATACCGGACCAGGTATGGGCGGGAGAAAGTACTTACTGGCATTAATTTTATTAGTATTAGCTAGTCTCACTATTTCATGTTACCACTTTTTTGAGTGATTATTCTTCTTACTACTTAAGGTCTGCTGTCAGCTTGCCATTCTCAATTTTGTCTCTCGCGACGCAGAACAGCTTTGCAACACTCGTGATGCCTGAACAATATCTGATGTTTCGCAACCAGGATTTCTATCTACGACTGAAAAGTATCTCCCCGGCAATCTTGCTCATCATTATGAGTTGCAGGAGTTCGTATCTGCTATCCTTAGCACGTGCCTCAGATATGCAACTTTATTCGTCTTTACGACGACCAAGAGTTTAAGTTTTTGACCGATTCGACGTAAAAGTTAGTTAGTGACTCTGTGCCCCCACAAAAGCCTTCGCCATCATCTCGTAATAACCCTTTTCAGACCTTATCTAACAGATGGCACCTACGAAATGTGTCGGATAAGTTCTGAATAGGGTTTGGCAATGGCGAAACAAGCCCTGATTCTATCGAATAAGTTGGAAGTAAGATTTATTAGCGAATGGTACAACAAGCCGTATACAAAACAAACGGAGATTGGTTTGTATTTGAATTTATTTGCCAAACGAATTATTTATAAGTAGCCGTCTCATCTTAATTATCTGGACACTGTTTGCTACCTTTTATGATTCGTTAGACATATAATTATTATTATATTCAAAGTATCATACACACGTAACCCTGGGTGGTGCCAACTAGGTGACAACTCTACTGGTGGTAGGCTTCGGCCGTGGCTAGTCACCACCCACTGAACAAAGCCATGTCGCCAAGCGGCCTAGCCGTGTTCCGGCATGATGTTCGGTGTTGCTATTCATGGATGGCGGGTCAGATCAGTTGCGCTGCATGTGCCTAGTGAATGTAGCGTCTCTATCTACTGCCGCCTTCCTACCTAGGCAAGTATGCTCCATCGTAGATCTCATCGTCACTTACCATCAGGTGAGATCGAGATCAAATACTTGCCTATAATGTAATAAAAAAAAAATCATTACAATAATGACATTGTACGTAACACACCACACACTAATCATAAATAGTGTGGTATGTCATTGTTATTGAACATTATAATTTAATGTATTTGTATTACTTACACATTTAAAATGAATATAATGATAAACTAAGTTTCAAGCTAGCCTTCGGTTTGACAATTTATTTTATAATTTTAATTTTACATTTAAAATTAATTTTGTACCGTACTTTCGTTCCCCATACCCCGTTATTAGGTTGAATATTGATGACCAATTAAGAGCGGTGTTCTCAGTAATCTGGGGCCGGGCCGCGAGATAGCGCATTTGTTGTGCGCCCGCGCCGCACTGGACACCAGCACCGCGCCACGAATTAAATACCCTACCATTATTAATAGAAATTCCTTTTTACAATAATTGCCTTGGATAATAAAATTATTGGAATAGAAATACCTGACCCAGTCTACGAATCCGTTAATTTACATGCTTTTAGAAAACAAATAAATATGAACCCATGACAAATATTGATTAGGCGCTTTTCCTGTATTTATACTTATCTAAGTGTATTATGAGTTGGCAATATACATGGTATAATAATATGCTAGGTCACGTGATTTGCCCAAGGTTACGTAATCGGTTGTCCTGCGGTATTTAATTGTATTGAAGACGTCAATTAATGGCAACAATGATTGTGACGTAGTCATGGCAAGAGAATACTTAGCATAGCATATTATTATACCATGGAAATGCCGGAAATTGATACGCTGACGTTACCCAATGTGACTTTTGGATGGGGTTATTGACTGCTGCTTTAAACGGACTGAGTAAATATACCTAGAAATCATGTGTGCAAAATTAAAAAAACAAGAATTTAGAGTCCGAATTCTTGAAGTGTTCTTTCCCAATTTATATTTTTAAACGATAAGATAGACCATCGCTGTCAAATCATTAACGCATCACAGATTCGCAATCATAATAAATTTCATATTTCACACAATTAAATGTGTACCATCTCATACGTATATAGCAATCGCGAACAATAATTTCTGTTGCGCGCACAGCCATAACTCATAATTGATACAGACCCCGCTCAAACGACTGATTGTTAGCGAAATGAAACGGACATTGCGCGTTCATTCAAAACGCCTTTCTTCTACCTTTTGACTTATCGATCTCCCTCGTAAAATTTATGAAGATTACCAACGACAATCGCGCCTACTCTCAAGAAATCAATGGACACTTGAGCACCGGCCATACCGGAGATTTATTAGTCACTATTCGACCATAATCACAACTAATTCACCGTAGAAAAACGTGGGGTTTATCTGGACAATCGGTCTTTTGTCGATGGTCTCAATATATTTTAAATGACCGGCCGAGACGGCCTCTCGTGAAGCCGATCCTATTGTGACTGCCCAGTGCCCGTCGCCCGATGGATGTACCTTTCGATGTCGGCGGGATATTTATTTTGAATTAAGAATAATTTCTTTTTTAGCTGCCGTCTGTGGACGTGTGCGGCGCATTAGCGGCCATTGTTGACGCTATATTAATGAATTTTAAATATAGAATGAGGTCTTTTTTTAATATATTGGACAACCGCAACCAAAATATTTTAGGCGGAATCGATTTGATTCCTGATCGAAAATATTGTTTCTGTATTGTTGAAATGGTTCTTTTTCCGGTTGGTAGTGACATATGTATGGGATACATATGTCACTACCAACCGCTGCAAGCATTTTTCAGGTTTTAACAGGCAGTAATGTTATAGATGATAGAATTATCTTAAAAGCTCAGTTATTAGTTGTACCTTTTCGTTCAGAATTATTAGACATACTT
Organism: Pheosia gnoma; assembly: GCA_905404115.1. Lineage (NCBI taxonomy): Eukaryota > Metazoa > Arthropoda > Insecta > Lepidoptera > Notodontidae > Pheosia > Pheosia gnoma. The sequence continues at coordinate 3,575,601 of FR989916.1, forward strand.
AACTAATTCATGAAATCAGGGTTATTGTTATCAAACAATTGTAAGGGTTCTACTTAAGTCGGCCTCCATTGTTTCGCATCTCAGAGACGTCGAGATTGTCACAAATGGAGTTTACATCAACACTTTGCTAATTGGGCCTGCTAAAGACAAGATTACAAATAATGTTAAAGGTTTCTGTCTGTCAAACAATATGGTAGACAGAAGATGACTTACAAATCACAACGACAAATCTTTTTAAGATCAACCTTTAGTTAGGCTATTAAAACTATGATCGTGTTTATTAAAAAAAAAGTAGAAATAATAATTGCCGCCAATCAATGCCGTCAAGTTGTTCTTTTTTTAAAGTTATTCATTCTCGGAACACATTCGCCAACTGTTTTTACATTGACGGAACTTTAACATTTTATAAATAGAGTTAATTTCAAACTCTATTTATAAAATGTTAAAGTTGACAGTTACTTTTTATGGTGATCTTACGAGCTCATCAAGCGAATACCGAATTCAGACCCTTCCACAATGAAATAAAGCTTACAATAATATTTTCATTATTAGGTACAATCGGACAAACGAGTTTTGGTTTGAGTATATAAGTAAGTACTTAGCTACATAATTATTTACCACAAATTGGTTTTTTATATTTACGCGAATACTACACATTGAAATAAAACTTTACAGCGCTGCTTTACAGCAACCATGGTCACGGGTGACTGAGATCTATGCAGAAAGTGCTCACTGTGTCTTGAGGTCTTGCAATGGTGCGCTTGGTTTTGGATTTAATTATATTAATTACTGGATCCCAAGTCGTTTATATTTACCACAACTCTACGAGGCCTTTTTCTTGTAATTTGACGTACCGATTTAGGCCTACAGTCCACCAGCACAGTGGACTGGGCCAGTGAGCTAGGTGCTGGTTGGCTGACTTCACACTCCATTCAAGAACTAGTCGATTTCTCTCAGACATGCAGGTTTCCTTACGATGTTTTCCACCACCGTTTAGCAAGTAATGAAATCCGAAAATCGCAGAGTTACTAGCCGGTGTCTGAGCCCGCGACCCTGGTTTTGATAGCGAACGTCGCTATCACTTGACTTTATTATCAATATTTATAATATCAATCGATTTAATAACATTTTTCATATCCTATCAACACGTTTACCCAAAGAGAGCCTTAAGTGTTGTAAAGCGACACATTTTTAACAGGTAAAGTTGTCGAGGTATCGATAAGGCACATCTTGGCTGGCTCATCTCGGTGGCACGTTAAGCCTATTAAGGATTTCTCTTGCAGCGTGCACGTTCCTGGGTTAAGACCTGGGGATATTCTGAACTCCAGATCTTGAATAAATTGAATGGCAGTGCTAACGACGCGATCTCCTTGGGAGCTATTTTATGTTTTTTTTTTTAAAACTTTTTGTTTACGGCTTGTAAATTTTTTCGTCTCTATGTCCGCACGTGACAATTTTCCTATAATATAATTTCCTTATTTATCCATCACTCCTGACGTTTTATTCTCACCCCGGCGTGTGGCGGACCTGCGGCCACGGTTTACAGGCAGGATAGGATAACAACAGCTTACACGATGAGAGCCGCTATTTTTTTCAGGGTGCGCCTGCATATACTAACTAGTGTCTATAACAACCTACACGCCTTATGCTTTAATTCCCACATGAGTAAAATATTTCTCATTATTTTCTGTGTAATTTTTTACTATGTCAGGGTGCAAAAGGGCACCCTTTTGCACCCCGAGTGACCCTCTTGCACCCTCCTCTCAGCATCCTGGCTCACAAATTTTGCAGTAGAAAATAATAATTACGCAAACTTTATTTAAAAAGAAACCCAAACCCCAAGCTTCTTTTCTGCTGAATAATTACCTAAGCTTTTCGATAGTAGGTACTTATTGCGTTACCCAATAAGGTGTATATTATCTTAAACTGGAGGGTTTGTATTTTATTTAAATACTAGCTTTTTCCAGCGGCTCCGCCCGCGGTACCTCGATAAACCTATAAAAAGTAGCCTATGTGCTAATCCAGACTATAATCTATCTCTGTGCCAAATTGCATCAAGATCCGTTCAGCCGTTCTGGCGTGATTGAGTAACAAACATCCATTCATCCAAATTTTCACATTTATAATATTAGTGGGAAGTGATTATTCAAGAAGGAGAGGCTTGAAATTGCAGAATCCACCAACAAAGTAGCAGCTATCTAGAGAATTATCTCGAGCGCAGGGCGCTGCGCTAGCGCCGCGTCCTCTAATTTGTAATTACCTCGCGCGCCACCAGAGGCCGCTTATTATGTTATTACATCGCGGTAATAGTATACGGAGTTTAAATACGAACGCTATTCAGGAAACTTTAAGATTTAGATTACAATGTTGGTGGTCGTACTTACAATATGAGGAATTCAGATTTTTGAAAGCATTACGTTGTAATTGCTTACTCACTTACACGTTTATGTTTATATATTTAGTCGGCTTTTATGATATTCACAGTAAGTCGGTGTGTTTGTTTTTATGTCGGTACCACAAAGATTAAAGGAATTTGTTTCTTTTTAGTTTTCTTCTGATATTTCTTATGACTTTAAGAGATTTTCATTACCGAATACTGTTACTTAATCTTTATCTTGAAGACTGATCAAAAAGTATATTTTTTTTACGTTGGTACTTACATAGATATGACAACATTATCTCTACCTTAGTCAGGTATCTAAGTATTTATTCTAACACAGAACGTAATGACTCAATAACAAAATGTCATATATCCTAGTATTTTTCCTAGTCCTTAAAACATGGCAGACTTCACCTTAAGCCCATTTAAAGCCATTACTGCACAATTGCAACAAAAGCTCACAATTATTGCCCTCATAGGTAGGTGCTCTTGCAACTAAGGGAAGCGATTCCATCTTACTGCATTCGAATATCAATGCGATCGAAACACACAACCTCTTATTACACACAAAAATAAACCTTACACCCAACATATACGATTACAAATAACTTGTCATTTATCAGTACATTTCTTTGAATAAATACGAACTTTATTTATAAGTGGCTATGGTTGTAAATGGCTTGGTTTGATCGTGAGACAGTGGTTAGGGGCAATCGTGACTGGTCGGTTGACGCTCTCTAATGAAGTCGTAAGGCACGGGCGGCTCGCACACATCGACCCTTAGAGCTCCGAAGTATGGAGAGGATTTGGCCATTAAATAAATGTCAGTAATGAAGTCACCCAAAATGGAGTCGTTGCAGCAGTTCATGAAGTAAAGAGACCACTGGCATCTACAGTTGGAAAAATGCGTCACATACAACGGAGAAAAAGTTGAATAAAATTGAATATACATCGTCTTAACAACAAAAAGTGTAAGTATTAAACACAAAGGTACATACTACTACTGCAATCGTTGCTGCATTAATCTTCAGCTTAGGAAAGCCACTACAAGCTGCAAAACAAGGCAATTCTGAATATAATTAAGGTTATTATGAAGTCTGAATATCTTTACAGCATATCCATGAATCGTAAAAATGATTGCATATGCCTATAAATGTGCCTATTTTTTTAACAAATGTGTAAGAACCTGTGGAGTAGCCGGGACCTACTTCTGTAACATATATAGAGTCGGGAAGATCGTGTCAATAAATAATAATAAGTTTGGTTTGATGTGAAAATATATAATATTAATCTTCATTAAGCATTCTTCTTCTTATTTTACGAAATGAAATGCGATGAAATAAAATGGATATGCAAATGGCCTCACCTACAACTCATCGGGTATTTTGCCAATGTCAAGTAATTAATAGCAATAACACATTCAATAAATACACATTATAAATAAAATAATGGATGTGACATGATGATATGAAAATGGCGTATCCTGAGTTAGCATTGAACATGGACAGCAATAAAACAAGATAGCTAGAACAAAACGTCATGCCGACATACGTTCGAAACCGGCGGTGAAGCGGCCAGCTTCTCGCGGACATAGAACCTCCGCTACAAACCTCCTCAATTGCCCTTGAAATACAGTCTTCTCATTCACTCATTTGGGTCCACGAAGAAGCATCCTCCACATTACCAGAACTCTCCAGCCTCGCCGAGCTGGGTGGCACTTATTATAACTCATTAGCGCGGCGGGACACTGCACGTCCACACAAATTATTCCGTATGGGTCACCAGCATCGCCAGCGCCACCGGACTGTGTGCCCAGCCCATTACAGCCAACGTTTCACACTATTATTTACCAATTACACTTTAATTGTTCGGTCCGAGTGGATTCTCTTGTTTTCCATATTCTCAGTGGAGGTTTGGAGGTCAGAGTATATTTTTATTTAAGAATGCTTTTTAAGGGTACCTTCTAGATACCTTTTAGCTCAGCGGTTCATGACAGCATCATGCTCCAAACTTGGCTCAGAAACAATTGACTATTTCCTTTAGCTCAGCGAAGTGCTGCTAACCTATATTAGAGCGCGCTTAGCACAGACTTTAAAGGTGGTAGAGACGCTTATTTCAAGAGGGATATATGCTTGAGGGGTGGTATAAAATTCCGAAGGTCTTATTTTAATTTCGACTCTATTATATGTATGTAGATTCATTATGCTTGAATGATGCTTGTTCTAGAAAGTACACCTGCTCAATAACATAGAGTAAAGTAGTTTAAAGACAAAACCGCTCTACTTAAGAAATTCGAACCCAATATCCCAAATCAGTTGAATTGTTTGCTCAAATACTTCAGATCAACTTTATAAGAATATCAAACATAGTTGTCTGTCGTAACCGTCTCGAAGACAGCTCACACAGTCCATCAGATGTAAATGCTCTAATTTTGTTAACCAACGTTAATGGTGGGAGCATCAGGAGCTGATGGCGTCTCGCTTGTCGAATGCTCACTTATCGCTGTTAGCGCCTTCTGTGGGAATTATTGTCTTCACATCAATAGCATACATAGGGTGTAGTGTACAGACAACGAACTGGCGAAATGACCCTGGACTGTGGTGGACTTTTATATAGTGATGCCTCAAGTCTTGGTCTGCGAGACTCTTGCGTCTTAGTGTTGTTCTTGCGAAAATACAAGACCAAGGCTTTTGGCATCACTACTTTAATGCACAGATGCTTACGCAAATTGAGTCAAATTTTTACGGGCATATAGCAGCGTTTTATTTCGCCATATGCTGAATCTAAGGTGTTTGTTTTTGGCAACCGTAGAGTAGGAATATGTAGAGTAGTCCATTACCTTAACTGAATATAGCCCTTTATAGAATACATTCATATCTGTTTCAAATTATGTGCAAAATTTCCTTATAAGTACAATGTGGGAAAACAGTGTGAGTCTTGTGGCGGAAGAGACGATGCTAATGTCCAACATTTTCATACTGAACACACATCCTATGCTATACGAGTAATAGAGAGCTTCCTATTGGCCGTAAGTGGCCACGCACCGTGGGTACCGCGCGAGTAAACCAAAGGTAAAATTACATTAGCAAATTGAGTAAATAGACGCCAAATGCTGTGGGAAGTTGGTATGGGAAATGAAGATCGATACCGTGTTCCTTGGGAACTGTGAAATGAATATACTAGTTGTACCCGCGACTTTGTACGTATAGGTTTTAAATTTATATGACTTATAATAGAATTTATAAATCTTTCTGGAATATAAGTTGTCATATTTTGCCATGATTCAGTAAAATCAGCGTAGTGAATGCTGGAGGTCTTCTTATTTATGAAAGAGCTTTGCCTTCCTTTCAGTTCTATCTTTCTCTCTCTCCTGCTAGTTTCTTTCTCTTCTGATATTACAAGACATTTAGTTTTCACGTTATCTGCTTGAAACAAGTCTTACACAGTCTATCTCCCCCTGTCATTCTACATCAGTTTGTCGTTTCGAATCAAATGCCAAATAATATTTCCTCTTCATGATCTCATGGAGATTATTGATCACGGTAAATATCTCAAATTACATCCTATAATGATCTTATAGCAGAAATGATTGCTATCACATTAAGGTATTAGCATCGCTTAATAGCTGTTCTATAACTAGTAAATAATTTATTTTCCAACTCATTAGCCCCGGTTGTTATGCAATATAAACTTGGACATGCTCGGTAGATGGGCGATTTTCTTTAAACGATAGATGACGTTGAGATAAAGTGTGGGGTACACCGGCAAAAATCTGCCACGTATTTTTAATACAAGTAGGTAAACATAATAATTTTTCAGCACCTTTGTTAGTAAAGTGGCTCTTATTGCACTGACTTTAGGTTCATAATGCAGCTTATTTTACACGCGCGCTGTTCACTTTATATTACCGCACTGTTTTTTTTATATTATGGCAAAGAGGTTTAATGTCAAAAAAATATTTAAAATTTTTGTGATAAAAAATTATCATTAAATTAACAATAAGTGATTTCTTATATTTACGCGAATAGTCCATATTGAAAAAAAAAAACAATTTAGTCATGTTTTCATTATATCATTTAGGTCAAACGCAACCACATGTAATTAATTCTGACGCATTCTTAGTAATTCTAGGTACTCAGAAGAAAATAGAAGTACAATTACTCAGAATATTATGAGGTAAGAGTTATTAAAAAATAACATGACACAAACCTTATGTGGGACGAGCAAGATAATTTGCGGTTACAATTTTAATGGCATAATAAATTTATGCAATACGTTTCCCTTATATTCTCAATGACACTTAAAATGCAATAAAGTCGTATATCGGTATATTTTTTTAATCTTACAATATTGTGCCAAATAATTATGTTATCTCGTGTTGTCTTCTTCTTTTTTTTTTTAGATTGGCAATCGGCTACAAAATAGGGCCTTTATGCCAGTGTCGAATAATTCTTGATGATTGTTATAAAATTATAAGTATCTACCCCTGATGATGATCATAAAATGGATCCCCTATAATAAAAGCTGTGGATAGTTTCGTGAAAATTTACCGGACATCTTAGGAGAACTTGAAAAGTCAAGCTATACCTACTATTTTATTTCAATTTTCGTCACTCGATCACCCTATTCTGTATGTCAATCTATAGGCTATATATATAGGACTAGCTGTTGCCCGCGACTTCGTCCGCGTGGTATTTAACAAAGACAGCCGTTGACAACAGCCTGCTCGCCCATTCTGAGCCCGCGGGACGCATTGCTGCAGGTTGTTGCTATCAAACTTAATCAGGCGCTGCGCTGCAACATTGGTTTTAATTTTTTTTCGTGAGATTCTATTTTTTTTCTAAAATAAAAGTAGCCTAAGTTACTCCGTGTTCCATCAGCTATCTGCCAGTGAAAGTCCCGTCAAAATCGGTCCAGCCATTTCAGAGATTAGCCGGAACAAACAGACAGACAGACAGACGGACAGACAGACAAAAATTGTAAAAAATGTTGTTTCGGTATAGGTAACGTGTATACATCCAAATGCATTAGTAAAAAGCGGTTATTTTAATATTACAAACAGACACTCCGATTTTATTTATATGTATAGATGGGCGAACTTCGTATGATACGCACGAATGTTTGTACCAGAGTAATGGATGTTTAATATATTTCGATATTTTACTTAAGTAATTGTATACGAGGATCGTTCCAAGTCCGTTGTAGGTTACCCATACTACAAGCATTGTTTAGCTTGGGACCGTACAGTTGATGTGTTCGTCTGACGTTATTTATGTTTATTCAAGTTCGATCTATCTCGAATGCTTGTACTGTGGACGCTCCTTAACAAAAATGCGAAAGTGATAATGCATCCTCCGCCTTACTTGGATAATGGGTGATTGCATACTCATCAACTCATCATCATTATTATTCTTTGGCTTCTCATGGTACAATTATGGCTCCGATGGTGAAGCCAGGCTTTTATGGTCGTACTCTTCGCAACTACAGTACCCATTAGTTAATACTAAGGTACTAATAACATAAGATTTTGATAAATTTTAATGTTTTAGTTATTATGTTTAAAATTTTATATCAGATAACATTTGCCCACGGTACCGAGATGAATTATAGGACAGGTAGCTGTACAGCAACCAGTCTTCCCGTGACCATGGTTGCTGTAAAGCAGCCGAAACGTCGTCGGCAACGTGAAAAACATAAAATAAACACGATAAAATCGTAAAATTAGTTTTATTTCGATATTAATATTTAAGTAGTAAATACTTACGATGGTTTAATTATTTAGATAAAAAGCGTGTGTACGGTAAACGAGTCACATTTAGTTAAAAGGGTTTGGACAGATAATGGCGGCGGCAGCCGGACGTGACGACGGATAATTGCCTAATTGATCGCAAAGTGTTCGTTCATTAGGCGAGAACATATTATTAAGATACCTTAGTTATGCTGTAGACTTGTCGCAATAAGTACCTGACATACCAGATCCCTGGCACCATACAACCAATCAACAAATTACCTTAGCAATAATACCAAAATACGTCGTTGGCAATAGATGCCAGTTTGCACAAATAAGTACCTATATTATATATTTATTTGTGCAAACTGACTTCTATTCACTCGCGCTAATTGTAGGATAATTCCAGGATACCTGCTCCAGCAGGATAGGTACCGCGATTTTGAGTTAGTTGGTATATTATAATTTTACAAATATTTTCGGATTAATTGTGTTCCTTGATAAATAATGTACCTTACCTATTATGCCGCGTCTCCGCCCGCTGTACCTATATGAAACATAGCGTACAGCATTCAGGGATAATAATGTTTTTATCGTTGAAATAATTATCGGAATCGGATCAGTACGTACTTACATACTTTAGCTGTTTATAATAAAAGTATTATTAAAATGAATCACTCACAATTTGATCAGAATATGACTCTATAATGATCACTGGCCAAGTTTATATATTATGTGGTCGTAGATGGCTCGGTCATCGGTAGCCGGACCCGGCGTCACCGGTCACGCTGTCTCCTACCAACTAATTGCCGTGACTGATCCAATATTTGTTCACAATTAAATACCGCACAGACTCTTGTAATTATCATTCCTTTGTGGACACCGGCCGTTTTGTTTGGCGGCGTCAACGGGCTGTTGGCTGTTTCGTTTGGATTCCGACGATCCTATATAGCCATATAGAGTCCTATGAGTGCTCGGTATGTGTGAGGTTAATGCTTCAGATATGAGGCACTGAGTTCTTCTTCTTTCTTTACGAAATAAGATGCGATAAAATAAAATGGATGTGAATATGGCCTCACCCACAACTTAGCGGGTATTTTGCCAATGTCAAGTAATTAATAACACATTTAATAAATACACATTAAAAATAAAATAATGGATGTGACATCATGATATGAAAATGGCGTCAAAAACCGGTGTTGTAAAGAGTATGTCAATTATGATGACAGGTATTTGGCATAATAAATATTTTTAAAAACAAAAGTGTGTTTTATTTAAAAAAAAAAATATCGTACATTGCAATCGACCAGACATATTTCTAATATAAGCCGATCGCAAAGATTTTCTAGAGCCACTTACGCTAATCTAGAGACCCATAAAGGCAATTTATAAAGTTTGTGTAAGAATGCTGTAGTCCGCTTGTAGTCTTTCGTGCGGTTACGGACTGCAAACGGATGATTTTGTTTTTTTTATACATTTAAGAGCAGCCCGCGAACGGTGCATCAAAACTGTTCAAGCACGATATTTTATCTTCCTTCTCACTTGCGCCAAAGACTTCATAAAAAATAATTGCATTGACGGTATCATTCTTGATGACATTACGATGCCATAAGGAGTTCATACTTACTCTACTGCAGCCGGAATGTACATTACAGCTGCAGTAGAGTCCGACAATCATGTTCTAAATTAAAAGCGCCTTTATAGTATACTAAGATATATTAAACAATCAATTAATTATACACTATAATTGCGACACACAAACTCTATAAAAAGGAGAGTCTATCCTATAACCATGGTGGCTAATAGCTCTCCATGTTTGCAATATGTAGAGCCAAGTTAATCCATTCTTGGCGCGGTTGAGCGTCAAATCGTGTTCAATAGAGTCCCCTATCTACCTTTATAAGCATAGAGCCGTCGTGTAGTCAAAACTAAGCTTATACTTGTTAGATAGAGATGTAGCTTAAACAGTGTAGATATATAAATCTGCATAGACCATGTCTGTGGTAATATGATTTTATTTATGTACGAAATAAGGATATTTGATTTCCAAAATATTACTTTTCAAACTTTAGCACAGTAAAATGAGTAGATTGGTATGTAGTGCTTTTGAAACAGAAAAAAGTATTGAGACTAATAAGTAGCGTCGAAATTCATGCTCAGATAACACGATGACGACTTTTTTTATAATATTTTGACTCTATATATATCTCACAGATAATAATACTTCTTCTGACGAAATTACGTATATCACTTAGTAACTAAGATGCTTCGGCTTAATTGTTTCAACGTATTCACAAAAAAAAGTTGAAAAAGTAGAGATGATCAAAAATAAAAATGTTTGGAAGTAGTAGCTCACAGTTGTCGCGTCCGTCGGCATCACACAAAGACACGTTCTCTTGTTTGTCCGCCGGCGCCCGCGCACCCGCGCCTTCTCTGTGCTGCGCTTGCCACTTGACTTATCTGTATTTTTCCATACACAGCTGTTGATGTTGGATCGAAAAAATATGCATTTGTGTACATTTTTATGTTTGTTTTGATTCGAAAAGTAGGTACTTACTGTTTTAGTATGGATTTCTTAACTTATAATATTTGAAGATATATCAGTAAGCTTAATGCTGTGCCTCTCGAAGAGTAAAAGCTGAGTGATGTCAGCCTAGATCCTATTTATTATTTATATGATCGAAAAACATACTGCTTCAATCCTCAAAAATATCCGTTACATCTAAAAACTATTAGGTACTTACGAGTACTTACTATAATAGTGCCCCGTGCCGCCCCTTGCATAACACCTGCTGGCACACAAAGCTTGCTAATTCGACTTATATTGCCATACATCACACTGCACATTGCTTACAACAATAGGACCACCATGAAGATACCAAAATATCTAGGTAGGTATTGTGGTCACTGAATTGTCATTCAATGGTGCTTTGAAATAAATTTTGTTAATGTCTCAACGGTATTGTTGTGTTTTTATGCATCAGCTGGTCTTCGTCTTTGATGAGATTGCATGTTGGGTATTACAAATCGAATGTTTTGGTTCAGCTATAAATTTGCCGAAGATAAACCCCCAAATGTATAGACAGTTATGATGGATTAAAACGGCATTATAACGAACTTTTAGGAGGACATAGCGTGTTATAATGTCTTTATAACTTTCTATAAATTTTCGGGAAAATGTTTGTGATGCCCTCTACTATAATTGGACTTGAGGACGAACCCAGTATCCCAGACTATAAGACAAAGGTGTTCTTCCCTCGGACCAATAATAATACCAGCCCTTTTAATGTCCCTCGAAACTTCTCTCGGACCAATAAGTCGCATAGAATTATATCAAGTAATCATTTATAACGATTGAGCAAGGGAGAATCATAATAATTTTATGTTGACAAGTAATAGTCGTGGACAAGACCTTTGAATTCAGGCACAGGCACCAGGCACAGGGCACATAAAAAGGTTTAACTCCGGCATTGATCGCAAACGTTGATAATCCCACTAATCTATCTATACTAATATTATAAATGGGAAAGTTTGGATGGATGGATGGATGGATGTTTGTTACTCTTTCACGCCCGAACGGCTGAACGGATCTGGATGAAATTTGGCACAGAGATAGATTATAGTCTGGAATAGCACATAGGCTACTTTTTATCCCGGTAAAATGTATGGTTCCCGTGGGATAGATGTTTTAATTTTTCATACTTTTTATCGCGGGTAACACCGCCGGGCGCAGCTAGTATTATAAATGTGAAAGTTTGTATGGATGGATGGATGTTTGTTACTCAATCACGCCAGAACGGCTACACGGATCTGGATGAAATTTGGCACAGAGATAGATTATAGTCTGGAATAGCACATAGGCTACTTTTAACTTTTTTATCCCGGTAAAATGTATGGTTCCCGTGGGATAGATTAATATGGTAGCATACATACTATTTTTATCGGGGGTAACACCGCGGGGCGCAGCTAGTTTTCCATAATTCTACACACAATCATCTGGATCGATTGACAATAGTCGGGATACTTGATGGTCATTAAGTGCGCAGGCGTGAAACTGGGTGATTCTCTGTGATATTTCATGCGGAGAGCGTGAAGTTGGCGCCACGTGGTTCCCCATTAAACGATGAGTGATCTCGCTTTGGGATACACCGACGCATAGTATACGCAAGAGAAGCAGATCGTTAGTAGGTAACTTAACAAAATCTTTAACATTTACTCTATCTCCAGTCTTTAGTGCCAACCAATAAAAAAAATACGATAAGCAAAACCACTACTACACTAATTGCGTCGCTCTTAGGCAAATGTCTAGTCAAACATCACTTACGAAGCTCATAATCCCAATTGCTTAGAGTTAGTCTATCTTGTGATGGACACACGTCTTAGCTCCAATTTCCACTAACCGCTAGTTTAAATAGGTACCTATACGATTATCTAAAAAACCTAACGGAAAAATAAAATATATTAATGTTTTAAAATATTTCAATATTTATCTTAAGTTCGTCCATTTACTACTGGTAGTTCGAGTGGTCGATAGTTTCAAATGTCCAGACAGTGCGGCGATTCTGCAAAATGGCCCATGCCAACAATACACGAATTTGTTGCTAATGAATACCCCGACACGCCCTCCAGGCCGTGCGCAGACCGAAGGCCTCCGCTGTGGGCTTTTGAGAGCCTTTTTTTGGGCCCATTGTTCTGCGCTTAATTTGGGCCATTCTCAATTTTTATGATGTAAACGGTCAGACCGTTGCGTCGTCTTATTAATATCGTCGTTCGACGACGAATAAATCCTCTATTAATATTACTCATACCTACCATGTGATTAATAATAATTTTGATCTAATGTGTACACACATAAGTAAATTAATTCAGAATGTTATTACTATTATTTTATTACATTGTTTTGCAATCATAATTAAAAATATCCAAATCAGTGATAAGACTTTTAAGGGTTAATCTTGTCCTTTTTGTTGGAATATTTCCTGTATATTGTTGTATTGGGGTTTGCTTCAGGTCGATCCTGGTTTAAATGAGAACTCTTCCAAGACCAAACTAATGTAACTTCGTAGTCAATTCGATTTTACTGAATTCTTTTGGAGGAGTTCAGAAAAAATCTGAGAAATGATTTCACACTCACATCGTTATTGTGAGCGTGAAAATATTTGTCAGATTTTTTATGGCTTACCGTGACGACTGCCACACATATAAGAATGATAACCTTATGTGGCCGCCGAAGCCGAAGAGGCCGTTTGATAGTACTAGTATGAAATAGCCCACGCGCGAGCTTACACGCCTAAACGCACCGTTAGGCCGTTACAAAAATCTCATTGAAAATGAATATTAAATTATCGTTTACCTTATTTCATTCAGATCACAGAATAAACCTACATATATATTTCTAAGATAGTCGTGTAAGTAGGTACGTATACCGATGGGTAACATATTCCAATTTATGGACAAAAGCTTCCCGGGGTTGTAATACTGTCATAACAAGCTTTGGCCTTTGAAGTTAAACTCTTGTACAGAACATTGAAAAGCGGGATTTTAATGATATATTGACTCTTCTAGTAACTTTAGGATACTTAACTGTGGGACATGATAACTAAAGGATAACTTTGTAGGTATTTGTAGGATTAGGTTGTAAGTCCGTGCTTACTAGGTAGGACTGCTAGGTAGGTATTATATATTTTTTATCTCACTACACCTAAATTTAGTAACATCATCTTTTTAAATAACCTATAGGAGTAACCATTGAACTGTGACATTTTTGACACTGTAATTTGTATAAAAGTGGCTTTTTAATCCAAATATTCGGATTGTAAAATTTTATTTTCGTCTACATCAAAATGGCGGAGCGAAGAAGCCATTTTGCGTTCGAAATTTAAATTGGAACAATAAAGGACTTTCGCGGAATATTTTAAGGGCACGCCGGTGGCTGTCGCCCGCAAGAACTGTTATCTCGCGACGATTAAAATTCCGTTTCGAAATCGAACAAATAGGTGCTTTTTGTCGGACCACGCCTGCGCAGTGGGTGACGTGGACACTTTTTTAATGGTTGACACAATATGGCGGCTTACGAAACTAAAGATTCCGGTGATTAGTCGATTGTTGTAGGTTTTTGTTTAGACGATATCTTTTTAGTCGATTTTGGGTTTCTAACTAAATAAATATAAATCTGAATTGCTGTTTTGTTTGTTTATTTATCCGTCCGTAGGAATGTAGGTGAAATATAGTGCACCTCTATCCGCCCCTTTATTCATTACTGTCGATATGAAGATCTTAATTCCATTCAGTTAATTGCACAAAAAGAAACATAAAAAGTCCCCAATCATTAGTAACATAAAACTAATAATTAACCCTGAGTACGATTTCAAAGTTATTGCATTTAAATGATGGATGTCACAATCTCTGGATGTATCAATGTCACATTCTCCGCATACCGGCGCACACCTGCGCACGATTAACACGAATGTCAAAATAGCATTTCGAACTAAAATATTTCCTTCCCGAAGTAAATTAACCACGAGACATTTCCTATTAATATTTTTGCCGTTACACTAATTTACACGTCTCCTAAATAAGGTTACATAAAGTTTAAATTCAAATCACTTTCGAGAATTGAACGGCAAATAAAATCAAAGTTTTACAATGCGACTCAATTACTAGTGAAGTATAAATATGGGTATCAAGACTAAATTATATCGATAAAGTAAGAATTCTCTCGAGTGAATCGTTAGTCGATTATCGAGGTAATATAATTATGGTGATTGGTTGTTAAAGGACTAGTTAACTGATTTTATCCCGTGGAATAACACTTCATTACGTGGAGACTCGATTAATATTACATTAGATTTTAAGTAGATACGTGTGATTTTTAATATGATTATCTGTGGCTTCCGACTTTTAATTACGTTGTATTCCGTTCTTGAAGTTGAGTGATGACGAAATTGTATCTCGGTAAGATTTAATGTTATCACCAAAAAAAAGATTAATTTCATTAGATAGAAATTAGAAAATTTACCGATTACCATGACCTGCCATAAATGCATATGGTAGGTTATAACATATGTAGGTACGAACCCTAGAATAGACTTGAAATACCTAATATAAATGAACGTTTTTACATGTATACCGAAGAAATGATGACATTCGACACTTGAATTTGTTGCGCTTTAATGACAACATATTTCTAAATACCTAAGTATACATCAGCGTAAGCAAAAATCGACTATTCGCATCCTTACTAATCACGAACACCCAAAGACAATTTGTAACATCCATAACGAGCGTCATGTTTCATAGACCATAAATCATAATTTTTTCGGCGGCAAAAAAACTTAAACGCCAAAATGTCTGCTAATTGACGTGTTCCTGGTTTCATAAGGCTCATTAAAACGTGGGATGCGTTCATTAACCGTTGGCCGTAGTCATAGACAATGTGTTAATTATATGAGATATTTAATTAGAATGTACACTTCTTAATAGGCTCTCAATTTGTGGGTGTAGGTATATTTTCATGTTATATACTTACTTGCACATAGAGCATGTGTGTAAGCCGGGCAGTAGGTGACATTATAATTTCGTTAAAAAAAATCGACGCTTACAAGGTTATTCTCTAAGTTATGTCAGATGACTTATACAGCGATATTCGCAGTCTCTTGAATTATACCTAACTTAACATAGTATTTAGTGCTGCCAATGCTATCGACTATAAATCACGACTAAGTTAATTAAATTTGTCTCAACTTAAATATTTATTGGTAATTTATTATGACCTCAAGCAGGATGGCAATACAATGAGTTCAGCCAAGGTCCATTTGTATACATATGTATTTATTTTTTTAATTATAATAAACAATATTTTGTTACTTTAAACTGAGACATCGCGATAATTTTATTAAAAGATTGTTTTTTTTATTAGATATATATTATCGTTAGCTAAGTTTGAATGGTTTCCGTTTCCAAGTTATACATGCGTAGATGAGGTTAATTATATCTCAAATATTTATTTAGGTTTTTTCTCCATTTAGGTCTACCGACTACTGTTACGGTAGATCTTAAAATCAATATAGCTTGCTGAATGCATAGCCAATTAAAGGTAAACCCACATGCAATTCTGACAAGTTTCTTTAACGAATTTACTCATCTGTCAAATATCTTCTACTCTATGGCCACACCGTAGGCGACACAACACAGTAGCACATTGTGATTTATAAATGTATTATAATTCAACCAGCGGTTGTAGAGATGTAATGATAAGGCGAATGTTGTTAAGAGCAGTGTGTAGGCTTACTGTCAGAACAAACTTCAATAGAGATGTAGAGCCAAATTGGTTATTGCTACATATAGTTGTATTCAATTAAAAAAGTCTTGGTTTTTATTGGAGATAGGCAAAACTACTGGCATTTGCATGCTTAGGTACCTACTTGCTCTACAAGTACCTAAACATATTGCAAGATTGCCGTTCTAAATGTGAACGAGAGAAGTACAAAATCATAAATGTATATGTACCTATTATTAGCTTGCTTACTTGTCTAATTGTGGCAGGACTTTTATAGTAGGTAGATAGCCTATAGCTATCGTTTTCTTCTTCTCCTTTTTGAAAGTTGGCAACCGGCTACAAAATTGAGCCATTTTGCCAGTGTCGAGTACCTATTTATTTATAATTGCCATACCTAAATCATAAGCACCCCCGAACATAATGATGATGAAATGAATCCCCTACCCCTATCAGTAAAACTGTGGATACTTTACTAAAATTTGCCGGACATCTTGGATGAACTTGAAAAGTCAGGCTGCACTATTTCATTTTAATTTCCTTTATAATTATTTATATCAAACACACAATGGTTAATATCCTACTAATGTTACACATTATTTATCAAAGAAACTATTTTTTTTTGGAAAATAACACAAAATTGGCAAACTATACTGTTTATCTTCCCGCCAAAAAGCCCAGCTATCGTTTTAATTTATCGCAATAAGCTTATTTTTTTTTCTCTCCAGCCAGCCATTAATTTGTTTCTTTTTCTGCAAACTAAGTTGTCTTACTTATTATCCAGGCAAGTAGTTCATTAGTTTTTTTTTTCATTAATGTTTTTGCGCCAGCATCTAAATCATAATGCAGCATTCCATGAATATTTGTGTGAGCGTTGCGCGCCTATATTTGGACCTCTGCTCAGAATGCCAGATCATTTGTAAGGGCCACGAATTCCTTATCACCAACACGTGGACTTGAGTTTGGTTTGGCCGCAAAAACTGCGCTAATTGGTGTTTTTAAGTAAACAGGATAGGAGTATCGTGATGTTAATGGAAGGTTCAACGCTAAAATAGACCGGGAAATTATAAGTGGGTATACCCCAGACTTTATTTTGTAGTACGAATTTTATAAAATATTTAAGCAAAAGAGGAAATAAATAGTAGCCATTGAGAAAGAAAAAAAGAAAAGCGTTTTTTTTAATATTTCAGCTCGGTAATTGATCCTATTCGTTGCTGGATGCTGGACCATATTCGTAGCCGCGCCAATGTATAGGCATTTTCATGTTTAGTTTATTTTTGTTAGTTTTTTTTTTCAAGAATATGTAATATCATGTACATATTATAGTACAGGTATCCGTTTATAAAAACATACGTGTATACTTCAAGAATTTGTGCTATTAATACAGTACAGTAACTAGCACTTAACATCTTCAGACAAAAATGTTACTGGCAACCAGGAAAGCCAGTTTTAAAGTCTGATTTATAACCCCGGCACCCCACAGAGGCGCTAAGCTAAAATCAATGAACCCAATCATAACTAAATAACATTTATATTTATATCGCACGCATTCAATAAGAAAGACCAAACAAGATTCGACCCTTACAATTTCAACCAAATACAAAACAACAAAAGCACTCAAATATAAACCTTATGTCTTCACAATACGTATTTGACTAGTGAAAACCGTAACCTGGACTTTTTTCCCGTTCTCACCCTACATAATTAACTATCTTCCCTTCCGAATACTAAATACCTATTTAGTAGCAACTATCCTCGTTGGAAAGAGACGATAATACCGTTTGATGTACGTGTGAAAGGGAGGGGTGTCTGTAATAGATATCGCCCTAAGTTTTGACGCTCGCTTATGATCGAGGGGTGAAAATATGGGATGTCTCGCCCCTCGGTTTCGCCTGCACTTTAACGACGGTTAACCGAGTGTGAACCAATAGATAGATGTTTATTTTTATTTAACTAACAACCCTTATCTAATTATGATTGAGTTAAGGCGTCTATTTAAGCGTGGGGATAAATAAATATCGCGAGACGAACACACCAACTATATGGTCCTACACTAAGCAACGCTTGTATTATGGGTACCGTACAATGGACTGGGGGCGAACCCAGTATATATTACTTATATAGATATTAAACATCCATTACATAGGTACAAACACTCGCGCTCATCACACAAAGTTTGTCAATACCAGGATTCGAACCCAGGACCTTTGGCACAGAAAGCAGGGTCACTAACAACCGTGCTATCAGGTCGTCAAAGATCGTGACATCTGGATTCGAAATCCCCTAATTATATAGTGTTTTTATCTAGTAATAGGTACTTAGGTCGTGGAACGCTATACATTAAAGAGGCCGACTCTACAAAGAATTACCTAGCTCGATTGTAGAGATTTTGCAACATGCGAACATTACAATATAACAGTGGTAGAGCCAACTCTATCACAGGTTTTTTCGGGTGCCCTACGTCAAGTCGGTCGACTGTTTTTGTTATATTTAAAAACAGTTTTAAACAACCCAGATTTATAATATAAAAAAAACATTGTGTATCTAATACCTACCTATCTACCCACTTACACAATACTTTTTGCTTGCTGTTCCCCAATGTAAATGACAAAGCAGTTTACCTCAATAAAATAATGTACCAACACAGCAATCACAGCTAGTTAAAGTTTTAAAGATCTTCGAGATACCTATTGATAAACGCCAAAATAAAAAAAAAAACAAAATGTATCTGATTCATAACAAAATCCATATAGGTATAAACAACATCGACTACCGTCGCTGTAAATCACTGGCGCTAATTTGAAACGGATCCGCGACGCGACGCGCCGAAACTCATCAGGCCCTAATCCCACAAAGGGACCAGCAGGAGCGCTCAAAAGGATTTAACAAGCGGCATTCACCGCTGCTCATTATATTTTTATACTTTATACCTCTCCGGGCTGACGTAGTACACTGCGCGATCAAAACGCACCAAGCCCTACAAAAGGTAATTATGTTTTGATTCGTACAGAAAAAAAAATCGAGTATCACAAAGGAGACTAACGAGATAAGAGCGTGCTAAATCGCCCCCCTCGCCCCGCGCGGATCAATTCCTCGGCGGACGGTCGATTGGCCGAGCGGGACGGGCTCATGCGCGAGGCGGAGTTAGGAGTAGCCACGCCTCCATCCACGGCCGAGGCTCCCCCGGCCGCCGGCGCCGCCAGTCAGCCTGCGACCGCGCCCGCATGCGTACACCACCGCCACGATCCACCGATCGCGTTGTGAACCAGTGCTAAATGGAACTGACCATCGTTCAATGTTAAAAAAACAAAGTTACGAGGACAAGGAAGTGAATATGGCGATACAGAGCGTGTCGAGGTACCCGAGCAGCCCGGCGGAGGCGACCGAGCCGCCCAAGACTTCCCGCATCAGCTTCAGCGTGGCCTCGATCCTGGCGGACACCAAGGCGAGCCAGGCTGACGAGACGGCCGAAATGATCAGACATCACAGAACGATTCCCGAGTCTCCGTTGAGGCAGTCGCCGTCAGCTCAGCCGGAGCTGCCGGGCGGCAAGTCCGTGTCTCCTAGGCCATCATCCTCGACTCCACCGTTGAACTTAAACGTATCTGCGACGGTCACATCTTCAGATGAAGAGTACGAAGATTCCGTTAGCCAGGAGAATTGCATCGTCGATGTGGAGGACTTGGAGAACGGTACACAGAGTGAGGATGAGGAGAAGGCCGGGCAAAAGCCGCGGTTGGTTCGGCCGACGCCTTTCAGTGCGCTGGCGGCGGCGGCGGCGGCCTACCACGGGCTGGGCTGGCCAGGACCTTCGCCAGTGGTGCCATCCTACGGACCACTGTTCCAGTCGCATTTCGCTGGACATTTAACAGGTTAGTTTCTTATATTTCGTAATCTGTAGTAGCTTTGAAAACAATATTAACAGTTCTTTGAAGTTTGTAATGTAGAGACGATTGACTTCAATTCGCCTTACTTGAAATTGCTATAAAATTGCCTTACTTGAAATCTATGGTAAGAATCGTACTTAAAATATGTGAATAGTGATCTATTGATAACTTTTTCAGTAGATTTTCAATTTATTTCACTTTGTACATACTATAAGCTTATTTTTCACTAAGTTACAACATATAATGATGTTATAAGTCTGATTCAAAATTAGGCATTGATGATTAAGCATTGATTTTTTGTACGTATCAAAAATCCACAGGTACGTAAATATATTATATCTAAATACACAATTGCATCAATGCATCCAAAGGCATGTCTAAAAAGGCTGCCGAAAAAAATGCTTACCCTATTAACAATATTTTAATAGGGTTAATAGTCGGTTATAAAGATAATTCCCAAAGGAATAAATCAAATTATTAGACTTTAAGAAAAAAATAACATTCTGTACTGATCGCATTGCCAAACTGGCTACTGGTTCGCCTTGTTTAAAAAAAATCAAACAACATTTACACAATTATTTTGTACATCAACGTGGTCCATAGAGATTACTGATTCATCGGTTAAAATATTTTACACCAATTTAGTTATAGTACCTTATATTTCAGGAGTTGGTACGTTCCCATCGACAATAAAAATCTTATTAAATTATATCTACCAACATTAATTTATATAAACCTAACTAATATAAACATATTTTTTTTAAACCGATCCACATTTTTTTCGTCTTATAAGGACCTATGTCTATCGTCATATGCATCTATATGTTTGTGTTTTTATGTATTCTTTAATTTAGGTTCTTGTGTGGATTTATTTCAATTTAGCCTATCTTAATGTCTTAAGCACGAGATGAGTATAATATTCGAAGAACGAACAACTGCTAAGATTCAATTAAAAGCCAATTATATATTTGACGGTTCATCCCTAGAGATTCCAAAATTACTTGAATATTGTATGGGTACATCACACCTACCTACCTAGTACCTAACAACTGACTTATTTATATTTAAGAATCGAAAACTCGGCTTTCCTATGCCGTACCAATATTAACTTTGGAAATGTTATTTTCCTGGACAATCCGAAAAAAATTATCAAAACGTTACTAACTAGTCAATATTTTATAATAATAATACTAGCCTTCTTGGGCACAGGCCTCCCATAAATGAGGGGGATTAGGGTATAGTCCACCACGCTGGCCCAGTGCGGGTTGGTGAACTTCACACGCATTTCGGGGGTTCTCTCAGACATACAGGTTTCCTCACGATGTTTACCTCCATCGGTTAACATGTGATGATCTTGGTTGAACCTGAGATTCGCACATGAAATCCAGAAATCATCGAGGGATTGAATCTGTGATACTCGTTACCGAGGCAAGCGTTCTACCAACTTGGCTATCGCTGCTTAAATATTTTACCACATTTAATTTAATATAAGGGGCACATAAAAATAAAATTATCCAATTATTTCCGCACGTTCGCGTTTAGTATAAACATATATGGTAAAATCCATATTTTATATCAACAGGAAAAGTTAATGAATTCGATAATGCTAACATATATTACAATTATATATTGGGTAAGTACCTACTACCTACCTAATGTTGGTGTCCCATTTTCCTGTTGGTGCCTTACTAATTAGATTATACGAATTAACTTAATCCAATTATAATAAAATTATAATCAACTTTATTCACGTTAGTCGAGTGCCGATGGATTTATTAAAATTATTTAATTGAATATTTAAATTAATATCCGGTGCAATAATTACTGCGTTTCGTCAATACATAATAAGTATTTAACTATTAATTAGGTATTAAATTAATAATTAAGCATTGTATATGAAAAGCCGCGCAGTGCTTTGCGCGGTTTTTTTATTATGAATCTTCATTAATTATTCAGAGTTGTGAATATTTAATAAGCAGCAAGTGGCTGGTTATAAATAATTAGCTGACCCGACAGACGAGGTCCTGTCTCAATTTACCGAACAAATTTCTCAATAATTCTTACCCTAAAAAACTCTTTACAAAAACTAAAAAGAACATTGAAAAAGAATTGCCAATTCGGTCAAGCCGTTTTCGAGTGCTTACCAACGAAGAGGATTTCATTTTGAACCGATTTCAAAAAGGGGGAAAGAGTTTATCAATTCGTCGTGATGTTTTTTTTCTATTAGTAGTTCTTGTTCTTTTTCTTAGGTTGGCAAACGGCTTGCAAATAGTGCTATTTTTGCCAGTGTCAAGAAATTCTTGATAAGGACCCCTGATGATAATGATAATGTTGATGACGATGATGATGAAATTAATCCCTTACCCCTGTCAGTAAAGCTGCGGATACTTTACAAAAAAAATACCGGACATCTTGGAAGAACTTGAAAAGACAAGTTATACTATTTTATTTCAATTTCCTTTACTCGTGCACATATATCAACACACAATGGTTATTATCCCACTAATATTACACAGACACACAACAAATAAAACAGAAATATAATTTCACTGTTTAACTTCGCGCCACAAAACCCCCAATTTCCTTATTTTTTGTTCATATTTTTTTAAGGATTTGGGTACTAGCCTTTTAAGCGCCTACTATCTACCAGCTTATTCGTGCAGGGTAGCTGAAACCTCAATCAAGTCTTTGTAGAGTCAATGGTTTTTCGCCCCAACACAGTATTCTTCACCCTGTTAACCCTTCAAAGCCGGGGTATAACCGGTCGGTGTCGAAAGTTACCGAACAAAGCCTTACATAAATAAGGATCTGTCAGAATGGGTAAACAATGGGCGATCAGTCGCGACAGCCACACGGGATCTTTTGGGTATAAACGACAGTAAATGAATTTTCCATGAATAATGTGGAATTGGCATTAGGAGGTTTAAGTACTTAGTATACCTGTATAGAATTCCGAAATGAGTATATACTGTAGTATACACGAAGGGCTACTCTAATTAATTCCATGGCCACATGACGCTTTAACAAAAAAAGTTTTTAAAAAAAAAGCCCGCTAAGTCTTCTCCGGATCCGCCGGTTCTTCTCAGTTGAGGTCGCGCTCCGATCCAGTGTAGAGTTAAGAAAAAAAATACAATTTGTAAGCGCTGCGGACCTTTACGACATTTGACTTTAATTTCAAACTCAGCCATCAAAAACGTTTCTATTTTTAACCGACTTCAAAAAAAAGGAGGAGGTTCTCAATTCGGTTGTATTTTTTTTTTTTTTTTTTATGTTTGTTACCTCATATCTCCGTCATTTATGAACCGATTTGGAAATTTATTTTTTGATATGAAAGGATATGCTTACAGATTGGTCCCATTTTTTAAATCGTCTATTAAATCACGATTTTATTTAAATTTTGATATTCTCTTAGTTCAAGAGATTAATTAATTACTAACATATTAAATTTATAATATTCAATATAGGTACTATCACCATTCTTGTAATGATACTTACCTACTTTAGTGATTGCACAAAGCCAGTAGACCCCTCTACTACATTGTCGCGCGAACCACAATTAATTAATCCGAATCAAACGTAATTACAATCACTCAATATATAAGAGACTCGTGATTGTAAATTGGATATTTTAATTATCGATAGAACTAGGTTGGTGCCTAGTTCATAATTGTAATTCTATATAATTTCCTGTGCTGCATGAAACCGAGGCGCAGTTTCCACGATCTATTATTAATAATCAACAAGTTTCTAATTGGAAATAATTTTCCAATATCGACTAAAAGGGAATTAGATATTATTTCATGATTTTGTATGATGTAATAATACAAATCCTTCCTAGGTATAATGTGTGCGTGCGCGCAACTTCCATTGCGCGCTCTTTTGTATTTTGATTATCTATCCTGTACACGTCTTTAGGGGATCGTACCTTGAAATAAAAAATCAAAACCTCTTATTCACTTTGCAGTCCGTCGGCTAAATGTATCATATTAAATCTTTGATTATATATATATATATATATATATATATATATATATATATATATACAATCAAAGTCGTGTTAGTTACACCATGTATAACTCAAGAACGGGTGGGACGATTTATGATCTTTGATTTTTCGGAATTTGTCTTTGCCCCGAATAGCAGAATATTTATTATAATAAGGAAAAAAACGCAAAAAAAAGTAATTAATTCTGGGGCGGTACGAAGTTCGTAGGGACAGCTAGTTATTACTAAATGATAGTCTAACAATCATAGTCCAGAAAAAATAAGTGTTATTAGGTACAACTTAATATAAAAAAAAATATTATTTTTATACTGCATATAGGAACCTTGAAATTTGGCGGTACATCTCACACACAAAGTAACCAACAATAAATCTAAATTTCAAAATGGTACCTATTAATATTTAATGTCATTTGTAACTCAGACGGCGTAGACAAAAAAAAAATAACTTTTAAAAAAGTACAATGAAGGTGCTTTAATCAATTACAGGATATAAAACACGAGTTAAAACCGTACACCAGACATAGAGGTGTTCAATAAACCATTAGACTTATATAGTGTGGGGACGTTAAGAGTACAATAAAAAATAATGTAGTTATATCTAAATAACCTACTGACCATGTTAACTTATCATTACGCCGGCTTTCCCCTCTAGCGACCTCTTCAACCTCGCTACAAGACTCACAGATGGCGCTGACGATTCGCCATACAGTTCTGAATCACACTATAAGAGTTTTCGAAGGGCGTAACATGGCCTGACCCGCCAGGCATCTTCCCTTTACCGCTTAACCCCGAAAGGGTCGGCAGAGTACTTTTATATAAGTAATAACAAGTTCGCCAAAGGTTCAAACAACGTTATAAGAATAACACAAAGAAAATTAAATGAAACAATTCCTTAGTTGATTTCCATATTGCTATGTTTAGATTTCATACGAATGATAAACTTGTATAGCTCACATTTACTGCGGTTATTATAACTTAGCTGTAGCCAGGCGCGCTGTATTGGGAATGAATTGATAAAGGTTAGGTTACACAGACAAGCTAAGCTGCCATTATTAGGTTAAAAGTGAAGCCAAACTGAGCTGAGCTTCAATTCAGAGTCTATCTGGGAGCACTGCCGTGCCCTCGCAGTGTCGAGCACACATCTTTTAATTTGAAAGGACCTTGTGACTTGCGTTAATGCGCTTTAGTTGTTAAGATGCGCACACTGTTGTGTTAAGCGAAGGTTTTTTTTAACAGACTTCAAAAAGGAGGAGGTTCTCAATTCGGTTGTATTTTTTTTTTCTTTTAAAGCCTCTTCACACGGCACATATTGGCACCCAATCTGTTGGGCCGATTTGTATAAATTGACATTCCAATTGCCAGGCTTCCTACAAATCGGCCCAACAGAAAGCTTTCAAATAATCATATAATCCTTCGATAGTTTAAACTGCCTAATATACCTAACAATGGCATCAGAATGATACTATTGTTTCGAAAAGTGCTTTCTATTTTTCTGAATAGTTATATTAAATTTACACAAAAAATACTCGAATGTTTGTATTAATTTAAAATTTAATAAATTTATTGCGTGTTAATTAATTTGTTGATTTAGATAACCTACACTACCAAGAAATAATAATATAAATATAATTATTAGCTTTTTGAATATATTGAATTGATATACTAAAATTAGTATTTATTTAACGCTCTGTGGCGCTCGTTCCTCGCTTAGCTTCCGTAATGGCACTAACTACAGTCCAACAGTTTTTCTGCAAATAACATGCATATTAATTATTATTTGTAACCATGGGCTGTAAACATGCAAGTAGTTTTGCACACACTTGTACTATATTTATTTCCTATTAGCGGGTCATTTTTAGCGGATATTGCTTGTTTTTATAAATAGTAATTAAAAAAAACAATAATCTATATTAATCTATATTAATATTATAAATGTGAAAGTTTGGATGGATAGATGAATGGATGGATGTTTTTACTTTTTCACGCCAGAACGGCTGAACGGATCTGGATGAAATTTGGCACACAGATAGATTATAGTCTGGAATAGCACATAGGCTACTTTTTATCCCGGTAAAATGTATGGTTCCCGTGGGATGGATTTGTTTAAATTTTTCATAGAATACCAATAAATTCATTTTCTCATACATTTGATTCTGAGGCGGTACGAAGTTCGCCGGGACAGCTAGTTGTTAATAATTGTTAAGACTATTGTAATAAGTTGTTTGAGAAGAAATTGAGATATATGTGACAAATTTCGAAGATTGTGAAATTAATAAATAACTTTATTGCCACTGTAATGTATAGAAGTAACAAAACTATAACTACATAAAGTACCAAATTTAAGTTGGAATCTGGCGTCAATGAAATTTAAACTATCGAAGTCATATTATAGGGCTATATTTATTTTTATTCATTTTTACGGTGCATTTGCGCATAAAATTTAGTTATTTTTTTTTACAAAAGTTATTCCACAAAAAAAAATAAAGGCGTGCACTAGTCGTGCCAATTGGCCAGTATTCCGAGACTCGAACATAAAAAAAAATATCAAATAATTTGCAACCGACCGAATAATGAAAAGTGCTCGCGGTCATGCAATCACAAAACGTAACTGCTGACGACGATTCGTGATCGTTGGTAGTTACGAAACGCGACTTTTATTTACACTTTTCCACATGATTGTACCTAATTTTGAATGCCTGTTCAGATCTCAGCGTTATTAGATTAGCAAGTATCGGCATAATGCCATGATTCCAAGCACGTGAAATAAATTGAACATAATCTTTCAATCTAAATTTTAAAAAAAGCAGATTGGATTTAAATATATCGTATCGTAATCAAGAGGTTCTATAATTTATTGATGTGAATCCCACTCTAGCACAAGTTGTGTAGTTGGAAAAGCTAGCGAGGATCCTTTATAAAAAGAAAGTGGCGCATAAAAGCGTATTCCGCTCTTGTCTGAACACGTGACATTTTTCTTTGTGTAGGTACAGTCACTAACAACGGTGTTGTAATGCAATGTGTGGATTGGCTGGGGAGTAGGGAACTTACCTTAATAGGCTGTGGACATTTATGAACGAAATGAAATGTCGAGTTTGATAATTCGGTGTGATTAGCGCCTTAATGTAATTAGCATGGTTGCAGACATACCCACAAATTTATAAAATGTTTTCGCCTACCAACAATGGTATTAAAAAGGATTTTTCTTTTTAAAAATGCTTTATAATTCAAGTGTTTAGATATGTTTTAATAGGTACTTTATTGTTATAATAGTTATATATTAGATAGATGAGTGCAATATTACAACATTGCTTTTCGAAAGGATTTAAAATAATCGAAAATAAGTATCATATTTAGATGAAGAAATAATATTATTTTTCCTTCGTCTGAGTAACCCATATAATATTTTTTCGAGCATATCTTATGGATCCAAAGATATGCCCGATCCTATGAACCTGCACACCTTGTTTTCTAGGCGAGCGTTCTATCAACTTGGCTATCACTGCTTTTTCGATCGAACGATCCGAGCGTTTGTCGTAACACCTATCTATATTATTACGTCAGCTTATACACAGTACAAGTACTTGTACTGTGTACGTACAGGTGCAAAGAAAAGGCTTTGTTCTAAAATAATATTAGTAATATTACGTCAATGAGTGTACTCTGTCTGGCCATTTCGCTCTCGCGCAACAACCGCCCTCCACCACAAAAGGTCGGACCACTGAAAAATAAAAGGCGACAAAACCCGTTTCCTTATCGCGCATGCACAATAACGACCCCAGTTGGCGATATTCGCCGGTCTCGGACTCACTCGACCTATGGATTTTGCCCTGTGTCCTGCTGGACCTTAGTAAATTACATTCCGATGCCCACTTTTCCCCTAAACGAGATGTCATCTGTTTATTAAGTTAATGGTATTGCGTGCCCTTTCGTCCGTTTCAACATTTTTCTCTATATTATGTGGTAATTATGAGTTAAAAATGATTTTGATGGGTCAAGCGAGTCTTTTATTTATGAGAGTCGAGTGGGTTCGAGACCTTTATCGTCCTCAGCATAATACGAGCCATTAATAGCCCTTTTTCCTATTCCTTTATGAGCCACAATAATAGCCTATTAAGTATGTTAAATTGCTAACGCGAGAACTCGAGTTTACTTTGATTAAACAAAATAATTGTTTTTGTTTTACGGTGTTGTAGTTTGTTAGGACGTGTGTACACGGGAGAAACTTTCTAATAGCCGAGTTTGTTCAGGGCGATTCAGAAAGCGATTACTAAGCCTGGAACCTTGGGTTTA
This sequence comes from Pheosia gnoma, assembly GCA_905404115.1. NCBI lineage: Eukaryota > Metazoa > Arthropoda > Insecta > Lepidoptera > Notodontidae > Pheosia > Pheosia gnoma. The sequence goes on from FR989916.1 coordinate 3,604,166, forward strand.
TGTAGTACTTTTGCAAACACTATGTGAAGTCATAATTTGGGCATGTCAATAAAAAAAAAATCGCGCAAAAAAACATAAATGTTATATTGTTGGGGACGAGTATTTTTTAAAATCGTAATATCGACATTCTGAGTGCGTCTCTTGTGAATTGAAAAAAAGTCTGCCAGTGTCGAGTAAAATTCTACGTTCGGTGCTTGATTACAATATGATATATTATATTCTATATTATAATTATATTATAATATTGTAGATCTTAGTACTTATCGACGCATTAAATAAGCTTGTACGAAGTACCTAGGTATAGTGTTGTCTATGCCATAGTGTTGTCTATGGACAACAGAATTATCAACACTATTGCACTAAAATAATGTGGCATTGACAACATCAGAATTGGCAGTATGGAATAATTCCTTCGCCTGTCCTACTGGGCGAATTAAACTACTACTACAACTGTCTATGGATAGATAACACGAAATAGAATACTGAAACACGCAGCGTACTTGGGTTTTATTATAAAAAAACCCCTACCCCGAAACCCCAAAACATCGTTATCAATACAACGCAGGCGGCAACCGGCGCGCGCGCAGTCATTCAGTATAAATAATCACAATATCTAATACCGCGCTTCGCTTCGCTCGCTTCGCTCGCGATGGCGGTGCGATGGTGATTTATAAACATTTAATAACTATTAAACGTTTCCATTTTACATGTGTTGATTGTGGCACAATAGAAACGATTACGTACGTTTATATTTGTAGGTAATGTATATCCGAGTTTATACTTGAATGACTAGCGGTTTATTGGCTATGCTTAGACGTATATAATATGGTGACTCTTATTTACGATGGACTGAATAATTATAATGATAATGCCAGCCCTTTTAATGTTCCACTATTGGACTAATGTCCAACCATAGTCACAGAAGGTGACTGGACTATGCTTCCTGTAAATCAGCCGAAGCGTCGGGAACGTAAAAACACAAAATAAACGCGATCAAATCCGAAAAATTAGTCCTATTTCAATGTGTAGTATTCGCGTAAATATAACAAATCAATATTTATACGGTAAGGCCTATTCATCAACCTGTTAGACTATCTCTTTTATTTTATACACGTTACTTAAAAAAAATATAAAAAAAATGGATTCTAAGAAATATAAGAAATCAAAAATGGATTCATTGATATTCAAGTGTGCACTAATCTTTAGTTAACAAGTAGTTGTGAAGCATTGATTACGTAGGAGCGTTTATGGTAAATTGAGCGATTGGCACAATGGCGACCGATGGTGGTGCTATCCAATGAATTGTTAGCTTTCATTCATTACCGGCGAGTGTTTCATTAGGTATTAATTAGTGATAAACTACGTTAGTAATGTGTTATGAGGAAGTGCTTTATTAAAATAATAGCGTGTAGGATATTTAAGTAAACGATTTGAACGGCCATAGTCAAAACAGTATGAATATATACCTATTGATTTTTTATATTTACGCCCATTCTATACATTGAAATAAAACTAATTTTACAGACTTTATCGCGGTGTATATTATGTTTTAGTCCTCCCGTGTCTAACATAATAGTTTGTGATTGGCCGGTTAGCGTTGTAGTCTGTACCTAAAACAAAACACGATAAGTAATACACACGGTATATACCAAATTACACATACATGTAGTATAAAATAATCGCGCGAATTAAATATTAAAAACCTTCGAATTTCAAAATCACCAATCAATAAACAAAATGAGTTATATATATAATACCTACCTTTTTTTTTTTTTTTCGTGGGGAAATCCTCATGGATACCACACCGCCACGGGGGTGACGATGTGGTTATGCCGGACTCTTACCGGATAAAACCCCACGGTCCGCCTTCACCGCCTTTGAGCGGGGCGCCACAGGATCGCACATGGCATACTACTGTGGCGCCCCGGCGTAATATATAATACCTACATTTTTTTTTTTTTTTTTACGTGGGGAAATATAATACCTACCTACGGTATTACGCACCAACACAAATTTGTCTCCTATCCTTAGCTAATTAGCGCCGCATAATGACATAACGCGCACCACCGTACACTCGGTTGCAAATTTAATGATAAATATATCCATATTTGTCTATCAGCATAACTGGAAAGGCTTATCGTTCCGAATGCTCTCGTTAGCGCTTGTAAACTGAAACCCCATTACTGACACTCGAAAATATCAAATAGACACCTTAAGTGCTCAATGTTAAGGTGTAAATTAATTTGACGGTGGTTGCGTGCTCTTTTTTCGCCCGGTACTCGCACGATTTCCTCTCCTAATTGGCTCGCCATCTGTTTTAATTCATTTTGCGATAGTTTTACAAGTATTTTATTGACGCGTGGCTCCGCCTGGCGGTCGGTTGGTGTAACGAAGCATTTAATCGATTCCTTTGCGTGCGAGCTGCTCGATCGAGTGGACCGGATCGAGAATAAATTGCTCGATTATTCGATTTTTAAACAATTTTTTAACGCTTTGTTTGATATATAATGTCAGTTGTTGTATATGAAAGTATTTTCCTATAATAACTTGGATGTTGTATCTAATTCATTTAGCTACTTTGTTGTGATCATTTATACTATAATTAAGTACCTATGTGAAAAATGAGTAATGTCATTCGATTAGCAAATTAGCAGTGACTAATTGAAGCAACCTATGAGGTAATTATTATGATTATGTGCAAGCATAAAAAATGGCTTAATTTATATAGGTGCCTATCACGCTATGGGTGGTCTCTTGCGAATAAACGCAGACCTTTATTACCAAAGCTTATGTTTGAAAATGAATGGGAAATTACATTTGCAAAGAGATAAGTCTAGTGGCAAGTCAGTGACGCGTGCTGCCATCTCTCGGACGATGACAGTAAATAATAAATCTTCGGATAACATCAGACGCAAAGATTATACGGTACTGAGTCCCCATCAAGCCATCCGTGCTTCCTGCACAAGCAAATTAGTAAAGCACCTACAAACAATGTTGCTAATGATTACCAACTCGCTATACTTATTCCTAGAGAATAAGATTCAGATTCGCGTGAATATTTCTTAGCAGAAGGCAAGTAATGAATAGTTGTTACTGAATATATTTTTAGTAGTTCACAGAAGTGTGGGTACACGATAATGTTAACGCCGGTGTTTGAGCCACTGAAGACAATGAACAGTACAGGCGTAGTTTGAACGTTTAAGATGATAGTTAACGTACAGTTATAGTATATAAGAGGATTACTGTTCGGACATTAGAAGATAGAGCATCGAACTTAACACTGCCACACGTGTTTTAAGAGCCTCGTTAGATTTTCAGCGCTGCAAAGCTATTTATTACGGCAATAGTGTCACTAAATCCTATCTTTGGAATAAAGTTCGAAATCCTTATTCCTCACCTTATAAAGGTTACTTACTGAAGCTTGAAGATCGCAACTGTATTTTCTCGCAGTGTACAGTTTTTATCGGCCACATTTGTATGCGCGACCTCGACCCACGCGTTGACCAATTAGAAGCACCCATTAAAACATTCGGCAAAGTCTTCGCTTTTTTCGCCGTTCGCATTCTTTCACGAAAACAAGCGATGCAACACAATCCGTCAATTTGCTTCGAACATTATCGCCACCGGTAGCCCTTTTGAAAATGGAACGCTTCAATTGATATTTGTTTTGAAGTAGGTATGTAACCGTCATTAGTTGACATTTTTGAAATTGGAATTTGCTTTGCTAATAAAACACGAAATATTATGTTAGAGAGTAAAATAATTGGGTTCGTTGTTTTTTATACATTTTATTTGAGGTAACATTAAATAATTTGTAAAGAGTTTTGTAGATCAGAGAAGTACCTACCTATTGGCAATTGAAATTAAATTACTTATGTACTGACAGTAAGCTTACTTCCTACTTATCTATGGTAATAAGAAAATAACATATAGAATAGTTAAATTTTACATCGTGAATGAACAATATATTTTTCTTTTTATACTGGCAAAGAAATAAAAATCTTAGTAATTCCTTTCACTGAATCCTACCTACTATCTAGATTAATAATAGTCAATTTCGTTAATTTAATAACCCCCAGAATACTGATTGAATGATAAACGATAATATCAAACAGAAATAACAGTCTGTATCAAAAGGCCGACGCACGCCATAACATTTGATATTAATTTTATTCAAAGACACGTACGATAGAAATTTAGATAAAATATTTGGGTTTATGGGATACGAGATTCCCGAGGTGATAATGAAACGAAAGTTGACTACTGTTTTCGTATAAAGAATAAAGATAGTATCATTTTTTTTTCATTTCTACCTGTTCTGAGCACAGATAAAAAAGTTCGTTTAAAAATAAGTAATGGGCAATGGTCGGATGTATTAATTACTTAAACATCAATCAACTTTCAATATGGCTGTTTAAATATAAACTAATTAAGGTTAATATAGTGATTATTACTAATTGGTATTAATTAATACAGTTATTGACACAAGTTTTCCCGTAGTTAATTCTAATAAGTACTATGGATAATATAAATGCTATGTTAAACCGGTTACTATAGATATTTGTTAGTTATTGAAATGAGATTGCGAGGTTTATAGTCATTCGAGATTCAAATAATCAGACATAATAGTCACGACTCCCGCGCACCAACGGAAATATAATTCTCAAATCAAAATTAAAGTTTTCGGCAGATAAGCCGTAATAAATGTCGTTCGATAAATTAATAATATTTTTGAATTTGGAATGTACCGTCCATTATGATTTGGATCCGAGTTAATTAAAACGATCTAGCGAAACGAATTAGATAATTTGTCATCGTGCGCCCGCGCGCGGCTCCTCATTGTTGCCGGTCACCATAAATTATAATATTCGAGACCTTCTCGGAAATATCTAATAAGGTGGGGCTTCCACTGGAGGGAAGCAAGAATGCAAGAAAATATGCTCACCGATACAAAATATTCGCATATTATGTTAGCAATAAAAAGAGAGAGAGAGAGAGAGAGATATTAATAAAAAAGCTTCAAGCAGTAGATACATGGGAATGACTTACTAGAGCTTTACTATAAGATATATATTGTATGACAAAAGTTCATATTTATAACTTCGTTTCTCTTCTATAGAATATAACTGCTAAACAATAGTGGCGTTCTTTAACTTGAGCTAATCACGATATAAAGGAACCATAGTGATCTAACTTTTTTGCCCACAAACATGAATAATGCAGAAAAAAAATCAGGTGTCAATGCAAGTTTTTTTTTGTAGCGGTCTAATATAATAGCCTTGATATAAGTCCTATGTTACTTCTTTGAATGTAATTTTTCGATATATCTTTAGCAGTCATAACATTTTAGATTTTATCTTGCTTAGCCCCAAACTATTTCTTGCATTACCTGTCTACCGTCCAGTGGGCTATCACCCTAATTCACCATTCTCGTTCTGTGAACGGTGTCCATAAATTTGCCAGTGCTCATAATGAGTTTAGCGAATAAATTACTCCCATTCAATTTTATACTTAATTGTTGCTAATTTTAGCTGTCATTTTTGATTTCACGTTATTATACAGTAGGTATATAACATTTATGGCAGCTATTTTGTACGTTTTAAATTAGCTTAGATATGCTGCCGCCGGTGACGATTGGAATTGAATGTGTGGGTGTCATTTTAATTATGTTTTATTGTTAGGTGTGTTAATTTATGACGTTGAAAAACTTTAAGCGATAAAATGACACAAAAAGACTTATTAGTCTCAATAATTGGTTCACTGTTATTCCCAATAAGTACCCTAGTTGTTAACAAATGAATCGTATTTTCGGTTTAATACCTATACAAAATTAGATAGTTACCTTAATCGAATAAAGGGATTCCCAAAGTGGTCGGTTTCCCAAGAGTCAATATAAACGAAAATTGATATTGGGGGTCGACGAGGTCTAAATATTGACCTCCATTAATTAACACAAGTTCTTATTTGAAACTTTCAAGATACTGTACAAGATGTGTTACGTGTACCAACTTGTTATAAGAATGACTAATATTTTAGTACGAAGTATCATTGTTGTACTTTTTAAAAACTCAACAATTCGATAAGCGTGCACAGGTTTGTACAAGATGAAATTATTATTTTGTATCAATAGGAAAAAACTGGAGATAGGATTTTTAAAGTAATTTGTCTATGGGGATTTTGGAAAACGGGTCTCTTGCCCAAAATAGTTTCGGAATCCCTGGTCTAATATAACTGGCTGCACCAAAAAGATTGAGATTACTTCATCATTCTCGTATTAGTTGTCATAAATAAAGATTTACCTCGGTGATTTTAATATGACTTGCCCGTGTATAACTAGAATCGGAAGACTAGCTAATTACTGTTTGAATATAAATATGCATTTTTAAAAAATACCGATAATATAACTCATGCTAATTACTGTACAAAATATCATTTAAAAAAAAAATCCCGATAAAACTAACTCATAAAGAAGATCCACTACGAACCACGATCGTCCACATTCCCCAGCAGTGCTGTATCGTTGGGTCTGGTAGGTGGGCAGCGGCGGCGTGGGAGTCCGCCGTCGGCGCGGGCGCGCCCCGCCGCGCGACCGACGCACGCGCATTAACATGTTCATTTATTAATATAGACCATAGACATGCAGGGGTATAGACAACTCAATATTAATTTATGCTTTGTAGTGGACAGATATTATATATTTAAATTTGGAACAAGGATAGTAAAATAATATTTGTGGAAAAATTGGAAAGATATGACAAAAATTGTCATCAGGTAATAACTAAAATATCATTATTTTAATTAAAAAATGTAGGTAAAAGGAAATTAATAAAAAATATCAAATAAATTCATGAAAAAAATGAGTAGGGTTTAAATGTGGAATACGAATTAATTATTTAAAACCTTCTTACTGGCGATTAATGCTTTATAAAAATAATTATATGTTACGCTCATCAATATTGTGTAAAAAAGTAGCGTCGTTGTCTATGTAGAGCTTTACAAAATATTAAATTGTTTCTACTTCCTAAACAAATATTCAGATAGGTACCATCTAGGAAAGTAGATACATAAATATTGGTAAGTACTTAAATACCAAGTATAAAAAAAACAAAATTAATAAGTCCATAACACCTTATTGTAGGTATAGGTATGTGTGTGTGTGTATATACAAAATACCAGCAAATTGAGAAAGGCACGCACTCATAAAGTAGGTTAAAATCTTGGTTGAAATGTTGAAAATGTCAATATTGACAGCGCAACCTAAAAAATGTTGACAATAATAAATACATTCACTTTCACAAATTATTCACGTGTCTTATTACCTACTTACCTTTAATTGGTCATTGAGATAGATGATTGAATTATGGTAATGGATATTTAGTTTTTTAATGTGATTGAACTTTTTCGTGTCTCAAAAGACCTATACTTACGGCTCGAAGGTGTTTTTTTTATAATGCCAAGGTCGAACATTTTTCGTGCAAACAGTAATTCGTAAAAAAAAAAGAATAAAGTAGTTAATTTTATTAATGTTTTATGCTAATTAATGCTTATTTGTATCATTAAAACATATTATGCTGCCAATTTGTTTGATACTAACGACTTATAATAACTCACTTTTATGAGGTAGCAACAACAAAATAGTGGGTGAGCTAATAAAAAATGCGGGCAAAATATTATCTAATTAGCAGTTAGTCCAGTTGGCATCCAATCTGTCGGGCCGATATGTAGGGTCACCAATTGGCTTTTAAATTACTAGTGAACTTGCCTCGTGACATGTCAATTTGTATTTATTTTTTTAAGAAACCTTGAAAAGAAATGTTGGTACGTTAGGAGGTAAAAAAAAAATTATTAGAAGAAATAAAAAAGTATAAATAAAAAACAATTGAACTCTATGCGTATTTAAGGCTGTGTGTACACACAAAGACGCCCCGCGACGATCGTAGGCCGATGCGCAACTCAGAAATACTTAGTATAAACCCTGGTTACAAGTTAGTATTGCAAGTCAAATGAAAGGAACAGCAAACTAATTAATATACCGCTTGTCAATTAAACCGCACGATACGGAATACCTTATATATGGAGTAAGTTGGTACTTAACTTTTTGGCGGGAAGTTGAACCGTGAAGTTGTCAATCTTGTTTTATTTAAAAAAATATGTTTCGTTGATAAATAATGTGTAATATTAGTGGGATATTAACCATTGTGTGTTCATAAATGTGCACGAGTGAAGGAAATTGAAAAAAAATAGTATATGAGTTGACTTTTCAACTTCCACAAGATGTCCGGTTAATTTTCAGTAAAGAATCCACAGCTTTACTGATAGGGGTAGGGGATTCATTTCATTATCATCATCAGCGTCATCTACATTATCATTAGCATCAGGGGTATTTATAATTAAAAAAAAATTCAACACTTACTAGTCACTAGAAAAAATTGCTCTATTTTTTAGCCGATAGCCAACTTAAAAAAGAAGAAGTAGGTATTTTTAAAAAAAGCTCATAATTAAGAAAAGCTGTCCACAATAAAATAAACCTATTAGTCTACAGCCTTAGGAAGATATCAGACATTAGAATGCCTGAAACAAATTTATAGGGTGGTAGAAAAGCAAGCGGGCATTTGGATTCTAAAGTACTGTGGGATTTTGCCCCTAGCCATGAACTATTAACGCTACTGAAATCAGGATTGCAATTGGAAGATTATGGCACACCATTCTTGGTAGGAATTTATGATGTTGGTCAATTGAGGTCCTGGTTTGAGTCGCATTAATAGTTCAAGGTAAGCCCCCGATTTATAATTCCGTCTTAGGTACCATTATCAATTTCAAATATCAATAAATCTGATTACCCATATATATAACACTAGCTGCGCCCCTCGGTGTTACCCGTGATTAAAAAGTATGTTCTTTTTACCGGGATAAAAAGTAGCCTATGTGCTATTCCAGACTATAATCTATCTGTGTGCCAAATTTCATCTAGATCCGTTCAGACGTTCTGGCGTGATTGAGTAACAAATATCCATTCATCCAAACTTTCACATTTATAATATTAGTGGCATAGTGGCATTAACTAGTTTTTGGATGTATCTGATACTGAATGGGTACTGAACCGAGGGCTTCTCAGTTACTAGAAGACACTCTCCACCGCTGAACTTACAGTACTGCCATTATAACCATACAATATTGATTAAACTAACTTGTATTGAACTCTGTTTAGCTTCTAACACTTCGTATTTCCTTTTGAAGCTTTGTTCAGAGTAACTCGCTATGGTGTACTTAGGTAGGTACCGTCGGCAGAGTCACGCTCCTAATTATAGAAGCATTCCCAATCAATTACCGTGTATGCGCAACAAGACTGTTGCGACCGCTTCATTTGTGAGGTACCGACAACAACAACGGCGTTGCATTTAAATGTATCATAATAAAAGCAGAATAATTTTACGTTTTTTTTTTAATTTTGTATAATATTTTATGGCAATGTTATTTTAAAAACATGATCTATTCGGAATTTAAAAATAACCCATCCCGTGTCATTTTCAAATTTCGAATGAATATAAACCGCTATAGCTTTACATCGGCAAATGTTGTTACTTTGATATAAGGTATTCATTTATTTTATTTTCAAATAAAGTTTGAGCAATTTTATCAAGAAAATAAAATTAATTGCGATAAGATAAATCGATGTTAAAAAGCTTTACAAATAAAATTTTAGTAGATTTTTGTGTAATGACAGAAAAGGGATTATACTTTTTTATTTTATTTAACCTATACCATAGGTTCAATAACCAATAATAAACATATTGCATTTACATTATTTTAAGTATTTGTTCAGAAGTGGAATCCAAGAAAAAATGCAAAAAAACACATCGATACAGTACTTGTAAAATTCGTACAACAATCACCGCGAAACGTTCAAACGATACGGTTTCGTGTAACAAGCAGTCAAACATCGCTGTCAACCGCTGGCACCGTTCCAAAATACTAATGTCCCATTGAATAGTGCTATTTGTAAACTGACTGAAGCGAGACAAGTATAAACACTGCGCCCGCGCACCGGCTCTTAATAGATCATTTAAGGCGAGGCCATTAAATGCTTAAGTGGATAGCAATATAGACTTCAGCTTTTTGTAAGATCACAAATGCGCTGTCCGATCTGTGCTCTTGATTAAATCCGCCAGTTTAATAGAGAATACCTACGATGAATTGTATTTTTTTTTAATTTAACTTATCTGATTTCGATAACCCTTTGTCGTTTCTACGATAAATAATAATAGTGCCGTATACATCTTGTTTTACAAAAGGAAGGGGGTTTTAAATTAAAAATAAAAGTTTTTTGTAGGTTGGTCGATCCACTTCCGCGTTTTCTATGGCCCCTTTATGAGTTAGCGATGAATGGTTAGCGCTGAGCTCCTCGTCTGATCATCAGATAAATATTGTGGGCGTTGTCCGAAGGAATCCGGGAAGATTTTCTAATGGCATTAATAGTTCTTTGTATTTAACGTGTTATTTACAAGCGCCGCATCACCATATTTTTAGCGGGTCTGTTAATTTTTTTTTTAATAAACAAAACATAATTTGTGATTTCAAAAGTATGTCATTTCTTGTTAGCGGTGAACATCGGCAAATGAGTTTTGTGTTAGGTTTATATTCGTTTATTTAATGTTGTGATGATTGTTTATTGCGAATGAAGCCGCGATTGTGGCAAATGAAATTTACTTTTATTATTCTCTCGCCCGTAAAGTTGTGCCATGAAACATAATTATGTTCTGTACATTATATTTCTTCTGAACATAATTATGTTCTGTACATTATTACATTACATTATACACGATAAGTTTCATTGAAATATAAATTATTGTGACACATTTTGATCTTTGAACTGTAAAAACATATTAGCAGTATATTTCACGTGATATATTATTTTCTCTAACATTGTAACAGTCACATACATGTTGAGAAGAAACTTGCATGTTAAATATCCTGCGAGTCGCAAAGAATGCCCGCCTCTCTTGTACAGACAACAAAAACGTCAAGAATACGGTGCCCGTTTAAAATATTGGAATGAATGACATACCACGCCTCGCACGATTAATGGTGGTGTGCACACAAAAAGCAAACATGCTCATTAATATATCAACTGTCTTTTTAGTAGCGCACCGAAGCATTAGGTACCGTCAGCACACACACTAAATATCCAAACTGATTTCCATATTTAAAATGTCAAAAAAAGTACTTGGCCGTTTGCATAAATCATTTGCTAATGTTCCTCATTTTTTTTTTCGTAACAAAAATGACGATGTTAAACAATGGAGAATGTATTTGAACGCATTTAAAACGTCTCATATTTCTCTCGCCGCTCGCGGAGTCACAACACGACCATAATTCAGCGGCGCAACATCTGTAGTCAATATCTCTTTATACAATTAACAAGAGAACGAGAACCGACAGGCCCGTATAAGTATTTTTAAAGAAGGTAATTTACCAGCTCCCGGGCAAGAAGCGACTGCACACGTGCGACACGCCGGCGACACTTTGAACTCTTGAACTTGACACAGGTTTTTTTTGGTGGTATTTCATCATCATCGGCGCTTTAAAAGTGTTTTAAATGCTCCTTTTATAGCGGCAGTCATTTGTTTTAATAGTGAGGAAGCTAAAGAAAAAAAAAGTCACCAATAATCGATTTGAACGCGTCGATTCTATTTATACAAGGGTAGTCACAAAAATGCCACTTAAATCGTTAGTGTGCATCGGCTCTTAGCTTTATTTCCGTCTGCTTGTCGTCGGTACTCGCTTTGACGTCCGCTAAACACGACATTAATACACTTTAGCTTTTTTTTTCTTTCAACTGTCTCATAATTTACTTTTTTCTGTGTACTTTTTTTTGGTGGCCCATTAGCTATTAAGCGACGACCGTACTGTTTGACATTGGGATTAATACGTTGGCATCTCAAGCGCCAGGCCCCTGTTTTAATATTTCTAATGCCAATTACACGGTGGTTTGTTCTGTAGTCAGATAATGGTCGTTTTATATTTTTACAAGCATTAATTTTGACAAGTTGTACTGCCGCTCGTGTAGAACTTCTCGAAATTACAGCTTCAACAAGCCAACCTGATGCTTTTATAACAGTTTACAGCATATGATCTTTTTAATAAGAGCATCCATGGAGTTCCTTGCCCGTTCTTCTCCGTACGAACGGGATTCCGAACGGGTCATAAAGCTGTAGCTAACCATTTTGTACCTATTTTGACGATTCATAAGTACCGTACTTAATTAGTTTACATGAATAAAAATATATTCTGATCTTTTAAGTTGAGACGTAGCTAGCGACAACGTGTGTAAATTAATTACAACAAAGACAGTAACATATATGACTTTTTATGGCTCTAATATAATAACATATTAATAGACTACTGGCTACCCTGCTACACATAATTATGTGTGAAAAAGACGAACGTGGTAATCATAATAAAACGAAAGTCTGAACACGTGTTTGTAAATCAATCAACGCTCACAAACATTAATTAGAACTCAAACAACAATTAGTTGATAGATAATTATGTAGGAGGTTGGAGTCTATTAAAACGGTTCATTCAGACTACTTATATATTTAAAAGCAAGTTTTATAGACCTCCGTCCAACTCACTAATAAATTTATAGACACTAATAAAAACCAGTTGGTTGACGATTCACTAATAGACGGACACGATAATGATTCAAAGAAACATAAATACATTATTCAATCAAGAATTAATTTGATTGATGAACTGAGTGGCCGTAAATTCATACAATGACTTGGAAGTACCAAGGTTGAGATTAAGATTGGTAAAAACGCGTATTAAAGTAACACAACACTGAAGTGCCTAATGTTTCGATGATGACGTAGTCGGATGACGACAGCCTTAACAGGATTCTGTAAAGATGTTAATATTACATGCCTTGTAAGTGACGCAATTATTATATCCATTAGCATCTCCAACGAGTGGGCGTTAATCAATTCTTTTCAAACCATCTGCGCCAATAAAAACAACAACTTACGTATTAATATGTTTGTTTAGGTCGCTGAATAAGTTTCAAAAATTACCTCGTGGAGATGTTATCGGGATCGGATCGCGGTTCGTTTCCTTTGGCCTTTGTTTTGTATGAGTTTTATTATGCGATTTATTAATCCCGCTGCGGTACGGGCCGGCATTCCGAATATTCCGATCATCATTCGGTACGCTTTTGTAGTATTGAGATGTAACAGTGAAACTAAGGAGTATTCATACTTTTGTGCGGGATATTTTCAGATGAATCTTTACCTTATACGCCAGTAATGTTCGTGTGATTCCGATTTAAGATTACGTTAATACTATTTTATGGAAGAAAAATGTGTTTGGGTGGGTTGAACTTGAAATTATATGTTTTATTAATTGATCGTTAAAAACCTGTCGAGGTAGTCCTAATGGATTAGCATATTGTTTTACATTTAAGAATATTAACGACCATGATTTTTATCTATTAAATCATCTTCTTTTATCGCAAACTATAAATCTATAATGGCGTTTCACACAAAGGGTGGCGATACATTAATTACTGTTTGAGGACTTTTTAGGGGTAGTCGAAGAGAAAGGTCATCAATTTTGTTTTATTTTGTGAAAAATGTGTTTCTTTGAAATATAATGCGTAATTTTGGTGGAATATTAACCATTATGTGTTCATAAACGTGCACGAGTGTTGGAAAATAAAACTAAGTCAGTAAAGTATCCTCATATTTACTGATAGGGTACGGTGGGGTTAATTAGGATTAGGCCTGCATAGAATCTCCATTGTTTGATATTTAAAAAAAACATTCCACTTGACGTTGTCAAAATTCCCACCCAAAGTTGGTTGAGGCCATTTTCTAAAAAAAAAATTCTTTACTTTTTACCTTCATTTTACAATAGTTTTTAACCGACTTCAAAAAGGAGAAGGTTCTCAATGCGGTTGTTTTTTTTTAATAAATATCATGACTAATCGTCTCTCTATTTCAACAGACGCTAATGGGGAGCCGGCGAAGCTGAAATGCCACCTTCGGAAACACAAGCCGAACCGCAAGCCGCGGACGCCGTTCACCGCGCAGCAGCTCCGCGCACTCGAGACCAAGTTCGTCGATAAACAATACCTGAGCATCGCCGAGAGAGCCGAGTTCTCGTCCTCCCTGGGTCTCTCTGAAACACAGGTGATTTATTTTAATATTTTTATCACCATAATATATAAGAAAAAAAATTATAAAAGATAGCTTCGCCCTGCGCCGTTACCCGCGATTAAAAAGTATGTCCTTTTTACCGGGATAAAAATTAGTCTATGTGCTATCCCAGACTATAATCTATCTCTGTGACAAATTTCATCCAGATCCGTTCATCCGTTCTGGCGTGATTGAGTAACAAAAATCCATCCAACCATCCACCCAAACTTTCACATTTATAATATTAGTGGGATTAGTCAATACGAATAAAACATATTGATTTCATTCATCGAAACGTCGAACATAAAAACATTAAATAAACTCGATAAAATTCGTTTTATTTCAACGAATAAAACATATTATACTTACTATAGAATATGTTTCTCAATGATATAAGTTTTCGGATTCGCTCCTAACTTTAGACCATATAATACAACTGATTATATACTCTAGACTGAAAAACTAAAATATACTTATTAATAGGACATTGTATAATAAAATACGTCCTATAAAGTAAGTAGGTATAGTAACCACCTAGTTATATTTGACTAATTATTAAAGAGTAAGGGCCAGTTCTTATTTTTTAATCTAATTAAAAAAAATGTATTCAACAAGAAGTAACAAACAGCAAATAAAACGTTGTTTAATTGATTTTCTTTCTTTGTCAACAGGTGAAAATTTGGTTTCAAAATCGCCGAGCGAAAGCGAAACGGGTGCAGGAGGCGGAGATCGAGAAAATAAAGATGGCGCAGTTCTCCCGGCACCCGCATCACCTGTACCCCCACCCCGCGCTGCAGCAGTACTTCCACCCCCATCACCTCATGCCGGGGGGGAGGCCGCTGCCCCACATGGGCCTGCCGCCGCATCTAACCATGGTACAACCACCTGTGTCGGGTGGCTCCCCCTCACCAAGCACACAGACTGGCAGCCAACAGTGAATAGACTATTAAAAATAAATTAAAAACATTATGAATTCCATATTCAAATTTGAACATCGATGAATTAAAATTACTTTGCTGTCACTACTGAACGGTTGTGAGCGCGCGTTGAACGGTTTAAGTAATACTTGTAAATTATTATGTAAATATAGATTTAACGGATTTGTAGATTGTATTATGTGTTAGCGATGTTTCGAATTAATTTAATTAATGTTTAATTATTAAGTAATTACCTTTTTCAACCAAAATGTATGTTTCGATTCGTTTCCATTGCAAAATTTGTTTATCAATTTTCTGAAATGTAATGACAATTTTATGTAAATACATATATTATTTTGTACATTGATTATCTGTAGTAAGTATAAATATATATATATTTCTTTGATAATGACAAAAAAACTGGTTTTAATTAATATTATTTTGTTACCTACATGGGCCATTATTACGCACGTCAAGATAGGTAGGTACCTACTAGATTTGCAGAATAATATAAACAAGGCTCTTGATAATAATGGCAGACGTGACTGGAGTATACATAAATATAACCCCACTTTACCCTCTTACTTCATTGATTAACTATAATTATTACTTCTAGAAATTCAATAACTTTAACACGAATACCGATCACTCGAAACCGAACGTTAACGCCACGACAATAAAGTTGAAAGTTCGTTTAAATGTTATATTTCAAGTGATTTTACCTTATCGGCAAATAAGTAACAATAATGTTGACAACATATCGATAATATGTTGTCAATTGAGTGTGCAGCACTAATTTAAATATATCGATTATAGTTAATTGCCAGATAGCGGGCGGGGTCGGGTCAGACAGATATGAGATCCATCTACAGTGGGTTGTTGAAACAAACCTTGTATTTTTAGTAAAAAATAACAAAATGTGAAGGTTTCACTTAAAAAGGTGTAAATTAACTTTGAATGTCATCACGCTATTATTGATCGATGGGGTAAGCACACGTGTACCGTAAGTAAGAAATAAATATAACTATTCCGAGCTGTTCCATAAAATTGTTCCATTGTGTACGACGACGCTGCCTGACTGAGCAAGCATGCGCTCTGTCCCACCGTGTACCTATGAGGTGTGAGCGAGACGTATGTTCGCCTGTCTTGTTTTATTGGATTCGTGTTTTTCGCCGCAAATCCAATCTATCATTCATAAACGCGATCTCCACGGCTGTACTTATGTTCTAAAAATAAATGCCACCACGAAGGAAGACGTAGTGTAGGACGGACCAGACGATAAAGCGGACTAATGATGTCACTTGCGTCCAATAAGCCTGGACGAAACGTCGAAAGGCGTACCCCTCTCTCTCTCTGCCAAAAACATTGCCCATTTGCACATAAGCATAAAACTAGTGCGCTTTCAATCGCTGCCATTTTAAATGTCTTTGAATTTTTCCCCAACTACCCGTCTCTCGAGAGGAAGTACAGATGTTGGCTGTAGGCGGCTCCATTAGTCCAAAGCATACATCACAGGGAGCCGGTGGACGCGAGACGAGATCAATAGTCTAGTGGTTAGAGAGGCTGCACAAATGGAGATGATTCGATTTCCACCGTGGACATATAACCTCTCGACATATCGCTTCTAGCTTGATCTTAACAACTTTGTTATATTGGGACTAGGCCCGCCACACACTCCCACCACTGCTACTCCTGTAAGCCAGGATCTACAGTGGTGTCCAATAATGACACCGAGGTTTGACCCTCGGCGAGTCCCGGGATAAAGTCAATTGTCTTGGAACCCGCGCGAATTTAATCGAAAGATAAAAATAGGAGGAGTTGGAAGAAAATTATCCACTTCCCTCCATTGCAAAGCGGGAGACAAAAAAGATCTGGTAGATAAATTTCCACAGAAGCAAGACTCTTACAGCTGGACTAAGTCCAGGTGTAAGGCACCACGGAGAGTTGAAATACTAGTTGGCCCTAAACTTGTGAGCTGATTAAACTTGATTCCAGTAGTAGGTATGGCAAAAACGCTTGAACGCACGGAAGTTGTCCCTGGTTTCCACAAGGTCTATGTAGTATACTACTCCAGATGTTATATGCAAACTATTAAGCATAATGTTCCGTTCGTTTTGCCAGAGATTGCACTCCCAGAGGATGCGATGTGGGGCTGTTAAGAAAACTAATAATTGTACAGGCTACAATGCCCATAGCATAAGACAACACCCTGGTCACATGGATTTAGCGAACACTTGACCCCGAGCCCCGAAAACAATTTTTATCATTATAATTTATGGCAAACGATTTACCTACATCGAAGTACGATCGGCCCAGATTCGTGCCGTACACAATGAATTATCAAAATAATAACAAACGAACTATTACGACACGGACGCGAGTAACATAATATAAAAGAATAGGCAATCGAGACATAGAAAAGATAATTAATTAATAAATAACGCCATACGAACACACTAACTATATGGTCCCAAACTATGCATCGCTTGTATTATGGGAATATAACTACCTATGAGAATATATATAGCAAACGAGACATAGAAAAAGGATAATAAATAAATAACACTAGATTTTTCAGCCATGATTATCACTTGCTAAACGGTGAACGAAATGATCGCGAGTAAACCTGCATGTCTGAGAGAACCCCTCGAAAGACTTGTGAAGTCCGCCAACCCGAGCTGGGCCAGCGTGGTGGACTATGGCCTAATCCCCTCGTATTGAGGGGAGGCCCGTGTCTAACAGTAGGACATTAAAAGGGCTGGTATTATTTATTATTTATATTATACTTAAAAAAAATATTGAATAATTTCTACTAGTATTACTAACCCGAGAATGTTTAAACTGAACCTATAAATAAAACACTTGCTCTTATGTACAGTCATCGTCATATCATTAAGTCCTAATTAATCTGGAGCGGCGCACTGTGTTGGCAATTACTCTGTAATTAAAAATAACTTATTCATTTAGCATTAAGAGCGAGCCGGCTCTTTGGCACTTAATTGCCTAAATTAATCACTTAAATGTTGCGTGCCTGTTAATTTTCAGGGTACAAGCCTGGCTTTGTGCCTCAAATGAAACGTGAATTGAATTTGGCTCGAGTATGCGACATGTGGGAGATTTGGAACAGAAGTTTCAGTATTACGGAAAACATTTTTCTTTATATTATAATTAATAAACTTTGCTAGTTGAATATACCAACTGTTCAATCTCAAACTAAGCAACGCTTGTATTGTTGATACTGCATAATGGACTGAGGGCGATCTCAGTATATAAAACTTATATCTACGTATAGTTATTAAACATTCATGACTCGGGTATAAAAATTTGTGATCACCACACATAAATTGCCCCTACGAGCCATGAACCTGGGACCGTCAGCACAGAATCGGCTCATATGTGTGTACGTATGGGTGCTTTACAATTTCTGGGGAATCTATTCCCCAGAAATTGTAACCACCAACCAACCAAAATTAATTTAACCAAAGAAATTGTAACCCAGAAATTGTCCGCTCTAGCGTTGATTTTCAAATGATCAATGCTCGTCTTCGCTTCAGCAAAACAGCCGAACTCCTTGATTTTATTTAAATTCACTGCTGTTTTTGATATTTTGTTTGGAATTGCACTTCTGTCACTGCCTTGTGGATTGCACCAGGGTAGTGTATTCAGACACGCTCATTAGAAGTCGTCGGCGCGTGCCAGATAGCTTAGTGGGAAATGCGATCTGTCATGTCGCCGGGTCGTTGCTATTCGCGAGTCAAATACGAGCGCGGGCGCAGACTGCTCTTGTTTAGAAGCAAGAAGCTCGCGTGGCTTGCTGTAATGGATGGAATTAATTGCAGATAGAATTTTATTATTAATAGATTTTATTATTCACGGCCCGATTGGCTTAGTGGCAGGCAGTAGCAGGGTGACTACTACACCCTGCTTTCTGTGCCGTGTGTGCCCGAAAAAAAACATTATTACTAATATAGACCTAAAACTGCAATGTAAATTAAGATAGAGTTGGATCCATGGTGAAATATAACTAATTTAAGGATTTTATCGCGTTTATTATACTTTTTAAGTTCCCGACGTTTCGGCTGCTTTACAGCAACCATGGTCACGGGAGGACCAGGACGGGAGGACATCCGTAAAATTAGTTTTATTTCAATGTGTAGTATTCGCGTGAATATAAAAAAATCAATATGTGAATCCATGGTATAAGTTTTCGATACGAATCCACTTACATCCTGTATAAGAATAAACCACGAAAGCAATAAACAATCAAGTAAGTACTTATGAAGTACTTAATTAATAAAAAATACACCCACTCAAAGTGTAGTTTCCAAAGACATTATTACAAACACACAATATTTAACATTGTAGGAGGCAACATTACAGCTAAACAGATATTAATGGGCTTCATTATAATTACAATCGATTTGAGCATCGCTATACATATTTATTCGATTAATACACTATGTTTTTCATTTAAAAAAAAACTTGTAATGTATTATAACAATAATTTTACACGACTACCCATTGGTAAATATACCGAGGGCCCTGGGGGTAAAATTATAAACATCTTTGATTTATACAATTATTATTTAATTAAAATACTTAGCACACTTTTTTAAACGAACCATGTCGAGGAGAAGCCATAGACAAGGAGATACCATAGAGAAAGTCAAATCATTTATTTCGTATAGGCCTACGGGGGCACTTACAAATTGTCATTACATTTTTTTTCTTAAGTCTACAACCGGATCGGAACGCGACCTCAACTGAGAAGATCCGGCAAGAAACTCAGCGGGCTTGTCTTTTTTTTAATTCATTATTTTTACAAAATAAAATATAAAAGTAAGCTCCAGTGTGTTGCCATGCGGGGCGTACACACGCTACACTTTAACATTATATATATTGATATTTGAGCGATCAGTCCCAGGCTGCTTTATCATCCAAATAATCCAAGATCCTGTAATAACCCTTACGACAAAGATTACTTTTTACAGTTGTTTTAAACTTATTAATGGGCAAATCTCGGATTCCTTTGGGAAGTTTATTATAGAAGCGTATACATACATTGCCCCATAAGAATTATTTATTCTGTGAACCTTATGTATATAGAGAAGTATGCACATATTGTCCACCCATCCTAATTGATGTAGGCAGTAAGTACTTCCTTTTCAATGAGTTTCACCATTCATTAGTCGGTAGGTATGAAATCAATATGTACACGGTGATTCAGAGAGGGTATACTAAAACTAGCACCGGCGCTTCTTATCTTCGTCTATATAATAAAAATCAATTGCTGTTCGTTTGTCTCGCTAAAACTCGAGAACGGCTGGGCCGATTAAGCTGATTTTGGTTTTGAAATGTTTGTCATAGTCCAGGGAAGGTTTAAACGGTGAGAAAATATGGAAAAGTTGCGAGGACGAAAAATAAGTTTTTATTGTGCTTTATTTATTCTGACTGTCAGTTGGTCTGTCCAACGTCAGACGAAAGGTAATCTGTCATTCTGTCACTATTATACGTTAGGTACGGTAGACTCGGGTCTACTCGAATTGAGAAAGAAGAAGCACGATCAACATTTTCAGCCATTTTAGCGAAGGGAGAGTTTTAATGTCGTCAGGATAGGTGGTACGGAGTACACCGGGTCATCTAGTCTATACATACATATAAATAAAATTGGAGTGTCTGTTTGTAATATTAAAATAACCGCTTTTTACTAAGTGCATTTGGATGTATACACGTTACCTAAACCGAAACAACATTTTTTAACATTTTTGTCTGTCTGTCTGTCTGTCCGTCTGTCTGTCTGTCTGTCTGTCTGTCTGTCTGTCTGTTTGTTCCGGCTAATCTCTGAAATTGCTGGACCGATTTTGACGGGACTTTCACTGGCAGATAGCTGATGTAACAGGGAGTAACTTAGGCTACTTTTATTTTAGAAAAAAAAATATGATCTCACGAAAAAAAATTAAAACCAATGTTGCAGCGCAGCGCCTGATTAAGTTTGATAGCAACAACCTGCAATGCGTCCCGCGGGCTCAGAATGGGCGAGCAGGCTGTTGTCGACGGTTGTCTTTGTTAAATACCACGCGGACGAAGTCGCGGGCAACAGCCTAGTATAGAATAAATATTCAACGCCTGCGCACTTTTATCTACAGACAGACACATTTCTCAATCACAAATAAATAATGACCGGCACAATAATTTATTAGTTCCATCATAATAATTATATGGTAACAATTATTGTTCCGTTAAGAACACATTAAGATATCTCGTATCTTGTTCACAGACGTACGTACCTACCTATAGCTTATTAAAGTTGGTGAGTTGCGTTAAATCTTATGTAATTGGTAAGTATACAGGGTGATTCAGAAGCGGTATATAGGGTGTAAGTATGTGGTTTCGTTACTCAAACTGTTATCAATGGATTCTATTCATGATTCTGAATGATTCCGAGTTGGAAATTTCCGTCGATATTTTCATGAATATACGCATTTTTTTTGTATTTTTCAATTGAAAAACATAGTTAGTAATTAAGACCTAAAACTGCAATGTAAATAAAAACTCAATACGCTCGAGCGCGCTCGTCACTCCTACGAGTCGGATATCGCGTGAAGCGTTGTGTTGTGATCGCGTGTTCACAATACATTGCGCCCTTAAACATTTTATGCATCTTCAAAAATTATTATTTCGTAACTATGCGCTTCTCTTTTTATCGCGTAGCTCTATCTCTTGCAAGCGTGTTGCGGTCCCAACTCCCGGAGTACAGCGCCATGTAGGTATTTGTCGCAGTAAGATCGACGAGTGTCGGACGCCTGCCAGCACTTGTAGAGCTATGCATTGACATTTTAATAAATACATTGTAAATTTTATGTCACATTCGCATACACTAGCTAAGTTCTCTACAATAAAGAAATGTCAAGTTGACAATCTCAATGAGTGATAGAGCCGGCCGACTGAGTGCTTTATGACTTCCTCCGATAGACAGACGCACAGACAGATAAACGCTATTTCGAGAGCACCATCCAATGAATGAACGCAATGAATGATAGCTCTATCTATGCAGATCTTCATTCTTCGTAGAGTCCGTAGAGCTAAATAGTTTCATTGTTGTTTTAATTGCTTATGATTAGATTTAGCTCGGGTGGTCTTAGGTAACATTGCCACCTCTATCGCAATAAAATTCGGGGGTAAAGAATTTTATTTATTTATTGTGAAAAATAAATTACGTGTGTCACTTTAAATTTTAAATTCAAATTAGGAAGAAGCTATCATAGACATTTCTCTCTGTCCAGTTAACAATTCGTTCGTTATTTGAATTGTATGGCGCTAAAACTAACAGTTAAATATAAATAAATAAATAAATATCGCCATACGAACACACCAACTATACGGTCAATACAAACATTCGTGCTCATCACACAAAGCTTGTGTCCCTACCAGGATTCGAACCCGGGACTCTCGGCGCAGAAAGCAGAGTCACTACCACTGCGCTAATCAGGCCGTCACAGTTGCCATGCGAAAATGTCTTTAAATATATTTAGTTAGTAATGTTAAGCGTCAATAGTCTAGTGGTTATAGGGTCCTATACGTCGTAGCTCAGGAGTCCGGTTTCAGTCCCCACCCTTGACTTTAGACTATTGGAGTGAGCCTTCTCCTAGCATATGTTTTGGCTTAGTTGGAGGTGCTAGTAGGAATCCAATATTATCATATAGGGCATTATTATTATATTTTTCTAGGAAAAATAATAAGCAGTAATAGCTAAGTCGAGATAACGCTTGCTATGGAAATATATTTCAAACCCAAAGTGATATACAGAAGGTGGACGTATGACATCACACACGTAGCAGGAAGCCGGTGGATGCGAGTGGCGGAGGACCGTGATGTGTAGAAATCATTGGGGGAGGCCTATGTCCAGCAGTGGACGACTTTCGGCTGATAGATAGATACAATAATTAAAATTATTTGCGGGTTTCAAGACACCCCAAAAAATAGGGGTCGAAACTTATCAAGGGTTATCAAATCTGTGGTGCCTTCGTTAAGTAACACAGTGTAGTTTACCATGTAGGTCTGGGCCCCAAGTCTGCTAACACAATCGATTCATAATCGAACAGCAACCGCATAGTAACTGTCCCTTTTGACAGATATTGTATGCGATATCTGTCAAAAGTGACAGTTACTATGCGGTTGCTGTTCGATTATGAATCGATTGTGTTAGCAGACTTGGGGCTCTGGTTGTTTTTTTTTTTTATTACATTATAGGCAAGTATTTGATCTCGATCTCACCTGATGGTAAGTGACGATGAGATCTACGATGGAGCATACTTGCCTAGGTAGGAAGGCGGCAGTAGATAGAGGCACATGCAGCGCAACTGATCTGACCCGCCTTCCATGAATGGCAACACCGAACATCATGCCGGAACACGGCTAGGCCGCTTGGCGACATGGCTTTGTTCAGTGGGTGGTGACTAGCCACGGCCGAAGCCTACCACCAGTAGAGTTGTCACCTGGTTGGCACCACCCAAGGTCACGTGTAGGGTATCTCGAGGGTACTTAATTCTCCTACGGACGAAGGTGACTCGACCCCAAAAGTCCCAAAAGTGTCAGTAGTACAGTGGAGGACAAAGTGTAATGTGTCTAGCTATCTGGCTACCACCACATCTGTGCCTCAAAATTCATAGCGATATCCAAATAGACAATTCATGGAGATTAAAAACCTATAAAATAACATGAAAACAACCAAAACGTTTTGATTCGAATGCCTTAATTCTTATCATTGGTTAGTCCACTCTAATATTGTATTGAATTCGGTAGTTAAATAAAACTTTTCGTCTATAAAGTTTACGTGGTGCAGTTAAAGAGACCGACACTACCTAACACGGTGATATTCGGGCGGGTTCTTTGTGCAACCGTGAATAACGGTCGTTTAGACGGTGAGTGTAGGTTTCTAGTGACAGCGGTCAGTACAAAAGTGCAAGTCTGAATTTTCTAAGGATATAAAGTCTCAGTGACTTGTTCAGGCGGAGTGCTTATCATATATTTCAGGCGGCTGTCTATAAATTGGTATCATAAAGCTATTTGTGTCCCATTTTTGGGAAAAGTCTTGCTTCCAATTTTTCCACTCCTCCCTATTATTGGCTATGGTCTAAATCCAATATATTGTTGTTGTTATAAAACTGTAACAGTAGGCTGTTTCTGTATATCGAAGATCTTAAAAAAAATATTTGGATCTATATGAATTCAAAACATGTTTTTTTAATTCATGTCTATTTGTATGAATATTTTTAGGTTATCACCGAAAAGGTGTCCATTCAACTAGCTGGATAAATTGTCTATGATTAGATACAAAACTAACCACAAAATGTGTAAGTTTTAACTATTCTCAATGGTATTATAAACATATTTAATAAAAGAAACGCTATATGATACCATATTATGTATATGAATGAAAACATAATTTAATGTTTAAAAGGGTAGTTGTAACGTTTACAATTCTGCTCGCGGTCACTCAAACCCCGAATCATCAGTCAATAAGCGAGCAATCAAATCCACGGCGGAGGGTTAAACCGATACTGAGCCTCAAACAAACATAAAAATGGATAGTAAAGTTTTACGACCAGCCATTTACGGGTCACTGTGACCTATGGGGCACCCGGAGGAAGGGGGGTTAACAGTTTAATTTTTATCGATCCATAGTGAAATGTGGTTAAATATTTTCTGGTTTTTTTATGGATTTTTAATGTAATCTATTTCAATGATCACATAAAAAATATGTGGGCTAATGAAATTTGGTATACCTATATACAGGTTGATTCAGATACATTTGATTTTGACGGCCTAATTTCCGCAGTTGGTAGTGACCCCGCTTTCTGTGCCGAGGGTCCCGAGTTTGAATCCTGGTAGAGACAAACTTTGTGTTATGAGCACGAATGTTTGTACCCAAGTCAGGGATGTTTAATATCTATATAAGTAATATATACTGAGTTCGCCGTCTGTCCATTGGACGATACCCCTAATACAAGCGTTGCTTAGTGTGGGACCGTATAGTTGATGTGTTCCTCTGGCGATATTTAATTATTTAATGGGTATACTAACCTTTGAACCTGTGATTATTTATACCATTTGAAATCATTATGTGAAATCAGACTTTCGTTATGTCAATTTAAAAAAAAAAGCTCACAAGTAATGACAACTATTATTTTACTTAAAACAAATGAGTGGATAGCTAAAAAAAGCAACGCACAATAAACTAGGTACCGCTATTTTTTTTTAGTTCCCACCCCCGTAATGACCATAAGTGCGTGACATATGAATACATTAGCATGTGAAGATGCGCTTGCGCATGTGAGGTGCCCACCCAACACCGGACAGCGGGGACTCGTTAGACCAATTAACTGAGATATATAACCGAATACTGCTTATCTGGAATGAACTTAAGGGTTAGCGATGTTTGTTTTATTAAGTGAAATCTTAGAGTTACTTATAACTTTTTACTTTTTAAAATTATTGTGCGTGTTGTTTGCCCACTTATATAAGGTGTAACAAAAATATATCATAGAGGGAAAGATAGAAGGAAAGCGTGGACGAGGAAGACCAAGAATAAACTACATGAGTCAGATAAAAGAAAGGATGGGTGTCATTTCGTATAGGGAGGTGAAAGAAGCTGCTCTAGATAGAGACAGGTGGAAAGAGCTTCATCAGCTACACCGACAAGGGTCTAACCCTTAAATTAGAAGAAGAAGAACAAAAATAGTGTAAAACATTTTAACAGGGTCAACGGTAAGTTATATAGATAACATTCGCAAAGTAATAGATCAATTTATTAGACATTTAAAAATTGACACCCTGTACCGAGTTCACGGCCAAACGCTACTGGTTCGCCTTGTTTAAAAAATCAGCTGCTTCTGCGCTGAGGGTACCGGGTTCGAATCCTGATTGAGCAAACTTTGTGTGATGAACATGAATGTTTGTGCCCGAGCCATGAATGTTCAATATCTATATAAAAGTTATATACTGAGTTCGCCGTCAGTCCATTGTACGGTACCCGTAATACAAGCGTTGCTTAGTGTGGGACCGTATAGTTGGTGTGTTCGTCCGGCGATATTATATTAGCTTACGAATATTCTCGCACTTGACGTAGGGATAAGAGCTTCATCTTAAACTGACACCGGTCATGCCGCAGGTACCAACTTAAACCTTTACCGCCCAATCTACATAATATATTTTATTTTTATGTCTCTATTCGGCTTTTTTATCCGGTAGCCGTTAATAGTTTGAAGCCATTAATGTTAATTATAAATTCACCGGTTTATCTCGCATTAGTTTTATGAACTATAAACTCGATTCGGCCACAATTTGTAAGCGAAATTCGAGATTTAATTTATGTTTATTTATATATCATTTTGTTGGACGGGTTTTGTTTTGTAATGTTGGGAATGGATCCGTGGTTGTGGTAATGAGTATAATTTTGATGTTATAAAGTAATTATTGTTTTGGACGGTGCGTCCAAAAAATTAAACATTAGTAATTAATTCCAAATAATTAACACACGTAATCAAACCTGCTTTCACCGCATATGTTATCACGAGATACATAAGTATTCATTGCGAAATTAACATCGGTTCTTAAGATCGGAAGCCGACTACTTATCGCATAACATAATGAAAAACATTAATATAAAATTACAATACCATTGCCTGGTTGGGATGGATGATTTGTCAAGTAAAATTAACTAATGCAGCAACGGATTCAAAGAGATGGTTTAATTTATTGTCCCGTTCTCTTTGTAGTATCTGTAGGTCACGGAACTGAAAAATAATGGAATGGCCTCTGATCACATTTTTTTCAACACAGAGTTTGCCGGTTTATATATATTGCTAAGAATAAATATTTTACTTCTCATTTCATTGATTACGTGCAATTTAGGGCTAATTTTACAAGCAGCGTCTATGGACAAACCATATTTAAACCGTTATTTAAAACGGACCTTCTGCGTCGAATTATTTTTATCAAGTAAAATATAGATGTTTGGCACGGAGGACTCGCATGACAGACAGACATACAAGTAAAACTGGGATGATGTGTGCTTCTTACTCAGTTCTTTAGTACTGGAAGTGACATCGAAGCTTCGATGCTTTGTTGTTATAGCTATTTGGACGCGAGTCTGTTTATACATAAGACGTTGCGTCATGCCCTTTCCAGTATATTTCTTTGTTCCGTGGTTACCAACGTGGATTGTAAGTGATGAGTAATTATTCTCTAAGTGGGTTATTAGTAAGTAAAACCGCTTGTTAAAATACTTTCCTCTGTTCTATCGAGGTATTGATTTCTATGTAATTGGCGTGTTTAAGGGGAATATTATCGTCACGGTATCCAGCCACATAAGTTAAGAGGAGGCTTCTTTTGAACTCAGATATATTGACCATACTAGCTGCGCCACGCGGTGTTACCCGCTATTAAAAAGTGTACATTTTACCGGCATAAAAAGTAGCCTATATATGCTAGTCCAGACTATAATCTATCTCTGTGCCAAATTTCATCCAGATTCGTTCAGCCGTTCTGGCGTGATTGAGTGACAAACATCCATCCATCCATCCAAACTTTCACATTTATAATATTAGTGGGATTATTCGCCGATAGCGTGTATTATTTAAAAGAGTAAGTATGTACTGAATTTCTCGCCTGCTCGTCTCAGTGGAACATTTTGAATCGGTGGTAACTGCTGACTATTCAAAAAATGCTTTTTTGCCTACATGAATAAATAAAAGTAATTTAAAGTCGTCTTAGAGTCCTGATTGTGAACGATACAAAATAATGTTTGCTTATATTGATTTCTTATACGCGAATACTACATTGAAATAAAACTAATCTTACGGATTCGTTTAGACTAGACGTCCTCCCGTGACCATGGTTGCTGTAAAGCAGCCGAAACGTCGGGAACGTAAAAAACGAATAATAAACGCGATAAAATCCGTAAGATTAGTTTGCTTATAATATAACATCGCCGGCAATAAGCTGTTTCGTTTCACAAGAGTTCAGCAAAAATTTTGTAAACATGACAGCGAATCTTACTGTGATACTTCGAGGAAGATCATCCACTTAACAGTATCTACTCTTGTATGACTGTAGTTCATCAATGCAAAGGAATGAATAGTTACTATAAGCCGCGGAAATAATTTTACTAGTTACGTGATATCTTAGGTGTAACTTTAATAGTGCACAATATTATAACATTTTGATAAGAAGATCATAAAAACAACATTCCCAAAGAAATGAATGAAATTTTTTTTTTTTTAATCATGCCACTTTGAAATAAAACTAATTTTAAGGATTTTATCGCGTTTTTATTTTGATTTTTACGTTCCCGACTTTTCGGGTGCTTTACAGAAACCGTGGTCACGGGAGGACTGAGGTGGTTGACTTCCTAGTGTCATATTTTGACCGGGGTACCCTCATATTTGGTTGTTGCTTGCGGTCCGATATAGCAACAACCAAATTGAGGGTACCCCCTTGTTTTTAATGTCCCACTGTTGGGCACGGGCCTCCCCTCAATGCGAGGGGGATTAGGCCATAGTCGACCACGCTGGCCCAGTGCGGGTTGGCGGACTTCGAAGTAATTTTTACATTATTTATGATAGTTTGCATTGTCATTTCCTAGCAGGAAGGCCTGTGCCATATTTGATTGCGTCCGTGTAATAAATAAGTAAATTATCGGCACACTTGGTCCGCGGCGGCGCGCCCTGACGACGACAGTATCGGATTTCTACGAAACAAGAGCGACGGATGTAATATAGAATGCGATATAATTGTAGAGCTGACTATATACTCGTTAAATCTCAACTCTATCTTTGAATAAAATTGGAAATAACAAAAGATGAAACTCTATGTAATCAAAATTCTACATTTCAACATTAAACGCTCTACATACGGCTTGATCTGACACCAGTTTGTGAGAGACGGAACTATAAGTCAAAGTCAAAGTCAAATCATTAATTTCATATAGGCCTAGGGGGCACTTACAAATTGTTATTTAACGTTAATTGCAATAATAAATATTAGATTATTTTCACATTTCAATTAGGACTTAATCTGGTTACTTTGATATAATATATTTTTATGGACCACAATTAAATTTCATTACACCTCTAGCGAGTCGGTGGTCTGCGCAATCGGGGGTTATCGGTCGTGCAGTCGAATATAATGTCGTGTTCACAACACGCGAGCGAGAGTAAGAGATGCGAAATGCCTTGATTACACGTGTCCAGTAAAATGGCGAGAGTGCTCGAGCTCTCGACCGATTCAACTTGTTTACTCGACTGAGAGCACTGTCTCAGCAATTTACTCGTTACGTGGTATTCAGACGTGGCCGCTTACTATGTAGTACCTCGTCAGAAATTATACTCGTAAGAATTAATAATATAATATTATAATGTATGACTAACTCATCAAAAAGAAGATAGCCTCCAAAGATGTCTGTATTGGCGTATTTTCGAGGGTAGTGCCTTAAGTACTGCTTGACTATCTCTAGGAGGTATTGTGACAATGTTGTTGCCTGTTCAAATGACGTCGCGTCGGTGGTTTTGAGTCGGTAATGTATAGGTAACCTCGTTCGATGTCCCTTCGATCGTTCAGCGTGTACAAGTCTTGCGAAGAAATTCATGAAGTCACACAGTTTTTATGCTATCGCTGTGATAAAGAGGTCAGAGGGCAGAGGGCGCCTGCCTCTGTATCAGGGCTATTATTTCTCGATAGTGTTACAATCGATAGTGTTACTTTATTGTTATGGGAGAGTATAATGAAAGTGGTTTGGCTGGAAACAAATCTGTATTGAAATATTTTGACCACAGCTTAGTATTGTGGTTTGAGGAGCTCGACTGAGGTGTTCTCAGTAGGGCCTCAGACCAGAGCTAGTGTAGTCTGTCCTTTTATTTCTGGGAGCCTTTTGATTAGATACTAGCTGTTTCGCCCGGTTTCACCCGTGCGCCGGTCATTTTTGCTCTGCAGCGCAGGTCTCAACCGTCGTAGTAGTAGTCTATCTTATGAATCTAACCAGCTATTCAACAGCGAAAACCTCGTTAGAATTGGTCCTGCAGTTTTTTCTTTTCGCTCACACATAGACACAGACAAGCAGCAAGACACAATGTTTTCGATTTAGTGATAATAATGGCTATTAAACAAAAAAAAAATGTTGCAGTAGGCTTACTGCGATTAGTGTTTTCCAAAGTACCCATTGGTCTTGAATTTGCGCGAGGCGAAGAGTAAAACAAAGAATCTCACAATCTTTGCAAAAATGTGAGACTTCTGCGCATTTTTTTATGATCATAACAACATTACAGACTTAACAAAATTACAATACAAAGTACAAAAGGACTTTTTCGCGGGAAGTTGAAAAATGAAGATATCGATTTTGTTTTAATTATTGGACATTGTAATATTAGCGGGATATTAACCATTGTGTGTTCACAAACGTGCACGAGTGAAGAAAATTAAAATAAAACAGTATAGCTTTACTTTTCGAGTTCCCCAAGATGTCTGGTAAATTTTCCGTAAAGTATCCACAGCTTTACTGACAAGGGTAGGGGATTCATTTCATCATCATCATCATCATCGTCATCCTCACTATCATTATCATCAGGGGTCCATATAATTGAATAAAAATTATCAAGAATTACTCAACACTGGCAAAATGGCACTATTTTGTAGCTGATTACCAACCTAAAAAAAAAGAAGAATCACGTCATTCACACTCGCATACACATACAAATAACATATGAGTCGTATAGCTTTGTTTACTGAATGAATAATACACATATTAATATTTATGTCTATATAGTACGTCACATACGTACGTGACCCGACGATAACATTATATGCAATAACTTTTAATTTTTATTGCAATTAATGCAGACAATTAACGTTTTATTACACATTAAAGATGATAACGGATTCAGTTTGTTATTCTCATCTCGCTTCATATTGTGTCTAATGTTGGGATCGGAGCGCCAGTTATCGTATTTGTGAAAATGTATAAATATCAATTATAATTGTACCAGACCACGTGGACTAGAATTTTCTATATCAGTACTAATTGCTTGTGTTCTCTTTAGATTTAGGTACATTTTAAATGAATAAAGAATCATAATTTTTCGTCGTGCAATGTAGGTAAGGTCAATGACCCGCACCTTCGACGCGTTGCCAAACTTCACGTCGAAAGGCGCATTTACATATATTACATATATATATATATATAATATAATATTATATTAAAACGTTTAACGATAAGTGAATCTTATTACTATCGTCACTAAACATTAAAATATTTAAGAATCATCGTCGTTCGTGATTCTTAAAATTTATATTTTTAATATCTCTCAGACGAATAAATAATTGGGTATTTTTTTTCGAAGTACTTAATAACTATACGACATGGTGCTTTCGTTTCAGTTTGCCAGGTCTTCAAGATTTCATGTTGACTCAGGATACTTATAGTAAAAGGTTAGAAGGCATACAATTTCCTAGCATTTCTTTAATTAGTAAATAAATATCGCCAGACGAACACACCAACTATACGGTCCCACAACGCAACGCTTGTATTATGGGTACCGCACAATGGCCTGGGGGCGAACCGAGTATATATTCCTTATATAGATATTAAACATCCATGACTTAGGTACACACATACGTGCTTATCACACAAAGTTTATCCCTACCAGCATTCGAACCCGGGTCCCACGGCACAGAAAGCAGGGTCATTACCAACTGCGCTAATCAGCCCGTCTAATGCAAACGTAAGATGTGTCTCAGTCTTAATTACATCAAAATTACACGGCTCTTACATCGGGTTTATCGTTTACAAACTATCAGAGATAACCCTTCGCCGCGTCGATGGCTGTGACCCAACAAGGTAAGGTTTTATTACTAATTAACCGTATCGCGGATACTGAGTGCCGTGCTCGGTGCCAACCGCCCCGTCAACCTGTCAACGCTGAGACGTAACCGTTTAGGCCTCAGCCTCGAATTTAGCGGGCAGCGGGGCGGCGCGGCGGCGGCGGCGCGGCGCGGGAGCGGCAGGATCTTATGCGTAAAATCAAATGGACCGGTTCTCGAAAACAGCGGCGTGGGGCGGCCAACGAGCGCCGTTCCCGCGCCGCCCGCGCCGACGCCGCCGCCCCGCTGCCCGCTAAATTCGAGGCTGAGGCCTTAGTCGTACGAGGTGGTCTAACCTACCCGTGTCGAAGAATGGGAAAATATTTGTCACTAGCGTTTTATAGCGTGCTTCAGAGGAGGATTAAGCAGGGTACTGCCTCTGCTTTTTGTGCTGAGGGTTTCAATCCTGGTTGGAATTATCTTTGTGTGATTAGCACGACTGTCTGTGCCTGAGTCATGGATTGTAATATCTATATAAGTAGGTGTTATATACTGGGTTCGCCTCCATTGTACGGTACTTATAAACCAAGCGTTGTTTAGTTTGGAACCGCACAGTTGGTGTGTACGTCTGGTGAAATAATGATTATTTGTCAGTAAATACGGGTGACAACGGTGAAGGAAAACATCGTAAGGAAACCTGCATGTCTGAGAGAACCCCTCGAAAGATGTGTGAAGTCCGCCAACCCGCACTGGGCCAGCGTGGTGGACTATGGCCTAATAATCCGCCTCGCATTGAGGGGAGGCCCGTGCCCAGCAGTGGGACATTAGAAAGGGCTGGTATTATTATATATTTAATACACACACCTTTGCAGGAAGCTTTACGCTGTCTGTAAAGGTATTGTGTAATACATGTATAAACAGGTTAAATAAATAAAACCGCTAAGTACTCCGGTACTTATTAAAATATCATAATACAAAACACATTTGCTTTAACGATATTTACTTAGCATTAAATTGATACAAATTATTAAAATTCTCAATTTAAATATCCGTAAAATGCCAGTTACACTAAAATCATGTGTTATACTCAAACATCAACACTCATTATAGGGTTAAAAGCACGGCCTTAACGAGTCCGCTACCGTGCGAGTGCGCAGACTGGTATGAACAACTTTTTATTTTGTTACCGTGTTATTTTCTATCCCTCACGTACATATTAACAAACCGAGTATCCATCTCGCTCGCACAAGGCAATTAACACTCTCTGTATACGGTAGCGATGGAAGAAATTAGTTAAAAGAGCTTCGTCCCCGTTTCTGTGGTTTGTGTCAACAGTCCTCGAGTGTACTTTTTTTTCTTTTTTGCCTTTTTAATTTCTTATGGTTGTTGTTTTTTTTTGACTTGCGTTTGTTGGCGATGTCCGCGCTGGGTTAATGGCGTGTTGCTCTATTGGTTTTGCGACTGTTTGATCACAGTGTAATGAGAGGTAACTAATCGCAAGGTAATGCAACCAATTACCATCACGATTTAATACTATTATAATTTTATTATCTTCGAGATGATCTATGGTAAGCCATAGGAAAGTAATAGAACTGCCACGGGTGCTACTAGAGTACTTACATATACTTTTCAGTACAAATAGAGCATGCCACATCTATATTTGTGCATATCCCCTGAAGTTTGGCCCATGGCATGCAGTTGGGAGTCGATCAAAAAGTGAAAGCTAAATACAAAAGGCCATAATATATCAAAGCTATGAAGGCTAACTTGACAGTTAAATAATTAAATAAATCAATCTAAGTCCAAGAGCGGAACTATTACTTAGCACTAACTACGGTATCAATAATTACTGGTTAGTTATTGTTTTCCAATGAAAAAATCACTCAACAAACCATTAATGTCTGATCCGCGAATAGTTGATTACATCTAATCATTGCGTTTAGGGATACGAGGGGAATTGGAAAATCCATTTGAAAGAAACGTAAAGCAAGTAATGATCAATTAATACAATATAACTAACTTTACTCTAAACTCTATGCACATTAGGTCGAAATATATAAATAAATGTTCCCCATAACTTACGAAAAGTTTTTGTGTTCATAACATATATATATATTTTTTTATTTTTTTATTACATTATAGGCAAGTATTTGATCTCGATCTCACCTGACGGTAAGTGACGATGAGATCTACGATGGAGCATACTTGCCTAGGTAGGAAGGCGGCAGTAGATAGAGACGCTACATTCACTAGGCACATGCAGCGCAACTGATCTGACCCGCCATCCATGAATGGCAACACCGAACATCATGCCGGAACACGGCTAAGCCGCTTGGCAACATGGCTTTGTTCAGTGGGTGGTGACTAGCCACGGCCGAAGCCTACCACCAGTAAAACTAAAGTGAACTAAAAGTGAAGATACTTATGTAATTTAAGTATCTATGTACTTATATAATGATTTGTTTTAAATACTTAGTATTATTTGTAGCTATATGGTATTTGTAACAGAACGCAGATTTCTTAAAAGATACTAGTACTTAAGATAACATCTGAGCGAGTGAAAGGTGAGTGGAGACGTCTTTAGGGGAATTTATTTAATTTTAATTAGTACAACATGTTTTTTAAGTTATAAATGAGTAACTGTTCGCGGTTAAATGGCGAACAGTTCCGATGATACCCGAGCCGCCACGCATCAACGGGTGTCGCCCGCCAATATTCGCTCGCCACCAGTCGCAATAGAGTCGCAGAACGCTTGTCGTGTCGTCTTGATGCCGAATAAAAAATAAAAAAAACCCTTGTCGTCACGCTTCCAAACTTAAATAAGAATATTATACGACACGCCATTTTCATATCGTCATGTCACATCCATTATTTTATTTATAATGTGTATTTATTGAATGTTTTATTGCTATTAATTACTTGACATTGGCAAAATACCCGCTAAGTTGTGGGTGAGGCCATTTTCATATATTTCATTTTCATCGCATTTCATTTCGTAAAAAAAGAAGAAGAAGAATGTTATAACTTCATACATACACATGAAGATATTTTTTTTATTTTACTTATGCATAGACAGTAACTAAACGCATATTGTTTAGTTACTGTTTTATTAGCGCTGACGCCCTACCCGTTAATATTTTTAATTTATAGATGTCTCTGGTATAATTGTTTGCAAATGTCTTGGTCCTCGATTACATTGGGACCAACGAGCTCATATTCGTAGATTGGGCCTAAACACTTACGAAATGAGATTACGGACGTAATAGCGTTGAACCAAAGACAAGTAGAATAATAAAAATAGCCAATCAAATCGCAATTCACGCTTAACCACGGCCGATGGCAAAGTACGAAGGAATTATACAATAAAACTCATTGCGTTACTAACTACAATCAGACTCTCACACTATGGTATGGATGTTATCGCACGCAATGTTCTTATATAGTAGTACTTATGGCTTATTTATGGTTTTAAAAAAAAAATTGTAGTTATTATACAGTCATCGATCACTATTTCCCGCCACCACGGTGCGTTGAGTAATGTTTTATCACAGCGAGCACGAGTGCCTAATTTCTAGAGATATCATGATCGGCTAATCTCTGAAATGCTTGGACCGATTTTGACGGGACTTGCACTGGCAGATAGCTGATGTAACACGGAGTAACTTAGGCTACTTTTATTTTAGACTAGCTGTTACCCGTGACTTCATTCGCTTTTTGTTAAATACCACGCGGACGAAGTCGCGGGTAACAGCTAGTGCCAAATATAATCACGAAGGCGCATCTTGAGTGTACGGCCCAAAAAAAAAATAAGCCGATAACCTACAACAGGATTACAACACCTTGAGCCAAACAAACATGGGGCACTTTTGAAATGCTTTTGTGATCCTCAATGGAATTAGAATCAGCGGGAGTGACGTTACATTCAGAATTGACGTTATTGACGTTTTGTTGTAGGATAAAGGGGTGTTATAATTTGTTGTAAATAAAGCAATTGAAAGCTTAGAGCGATACTTTTAAGCTCGAGTGGATTAAGCATTGTTATGGTTAATAGGAAGAGTACCGATGGACATAATAAAAAAATAATTATAGCCCGATGAACACACCAACTGTGTGGCCCCATACTGAGCAACGCTTGTATTATAGGTACCGTACAATGGACTGGAGGTGATCCCAGTAACACGCAGGGCAAATTGCGAAAAGACCGTTTCCGAAATTGGCCCAGGCGGGATCGAATCCGCAACTACCCGGTGCTGTGACCCGAATCTGAGAATTTAAACACATTTATTTAATGCAACCAATTAAATTTATCTCCAAATTGGCACATTTGGCGTTCCTGTTTCAAGTGCGCGTGCGCTGGGTGGTGCATTGTCGGCTGATTGGCGCATTGTGCCACCCAGCCGAGGTGTCACTCAGCCAAACATGGGTTTTACGTGTAAACAATGAACATCCAAGCTTTTGTTGGCAGGAATTGAGCAGGCAAAGGCGTGCAAGTACACATTTATAAAATTTTCGAGTAAGTTATGCTAGCTGCGCCCTGCGGTGTTACCCGCGCAAAAAATCATGTCGATCCTTTGCGCTATGAAAAATTAAAACAAATCTATCCCTCGGGAACCATACATTTTACCGGGATAAAAAGTCTATCTATCTATCTCTGTGCCAAATTTCACCCAGATCCGTTCAACTGTTCTGGCGTGATTGAGTAACAAACATCCATCCATCTATCCATCCATCCAAACTTTCACATTTATAATATTAGTATCGATTAAGGATTGTATTTAAAATATTTATCTTATAGAGTCATAATAATTTATAGCATGTGTCTACTTTTGGGTAAGAATTTGATTCTGACAGCAATAGACCGACATGAACGGCAACGAGAAAAGTTCTTCAACTGTATCAAAAGACAACGAGTAGAAATTTAGTGAGCTTATCATAATTTATCGATAATTAGAGCTAAGCACAAGCTGCGCAATCACAGCCAAGCAAAAAAAAAATTTCGATTCCATGTTCAAAATTTGGGAAAAATTAAAAGAAAATATTTCAGACTTACACCCCTACGCCACTTGGACACCACCGCCTACGCAGTCACTAAAATTACTCAATAAAATTGGATTCTAGCCGGTCCGATGCGCACGAAACTCAACAATGACAAGTCAATCATTCTCACATTATATGATCGCGGCCACAATGCCCGGGTCCGCCTTCCGTGAATGACGGACAAATTTTAATCTCCAAGTGATGGATTCGTCAGAGAATGAAAGCGTTATGCGCTAAACAACCAAGCAGGTGTTGTTTACGCAGGATTATCCTTGTCAAACGTTTGAGTGATTGTGGGAGATATTTTTTTTTGTCATATTTTGCTAGTTTTTTTTTAATATCAATGGCCAGATTTTTTTATGAAAAAACTTGGATATTCTTTTGCATTTTTTTGGCGATGCTTAAGACATCATCATACCTGTAGAAATGTATTGTATTACTAGCTGTTGCCCGCGACTTCGTCCGCGTGGTATTTAACAAAGACAACCGTTGACAACAGCCTCCTCGCCCATTCTGAGCCCGCGGGACGCATTGCAGGTTGTTGCTATCAAACTTAATCAGGCGCTGCGCTGCAACATTGGTTTTAATTTTTTTTCGTGAGATCCTATATTTTTTTCTGAAATAAAAGTAGCCTAAGTTACTCCTTGTTACATCAGCTATCTGCCAGTGAAAGTCCCGTCAAAATCGGTCCAGCCATTTCAGAGATTACCCGGAACAAACAGACAGACAGACAGACAGACAGACAGACAGACAGACGGACAGACAGACAAAAATTGTAAAAAATGTTGTTTCGGTATAGGTAACGTGTATACATCCAAATGCACTTAGTAAAAAGCGGTTATTTTAATATTACAAACAGACACTCCAATTTTATTTATATGTATAGATGTGCAAGTAATAGAAGGATTGCTTAAATAATTTGCCATTTTTACGTAGTCACGGACGTTTTTAGTAATATATAATTAATTGCCTAAAGCATATTGAACGAGATTCGCACACAAATAAATTAAGATTACATTTACAAAAAGACACAATAAATAAAAAAACAACTAGTACCTATTGAAATAAAACGAATTTTACGAATATTATCGCGTTTTTATTATGTTCTTTACGTTCCCGACGTGACCGACGCTTCAATGTGTTAGTATTCACGTAAATATAAGAAATCAACTAGTACCTATTTACTGCGACCAAATTAAAAAAAAGAAACTAGCAAGCCCAACAGATGACCACTGCTGAGCTTAATTATGTTCCATTCAAACGTGTCTCTAGCCGCTAATGAAACAACCGTGTAATTAACAATTATGATTTTCGTGATTTATGGACGGAATTAACCGCGATCGTTGATTGGATGATATAAAATGAATTATGTATGTGTGTGTTCGTGTGAGGTCTGTGAAAATAATGATGGTGTACTATACAGTGTTTGCGTAATGGAGATGGCTATATACTATCTGTATATAGCAGAGATAGCCAAGTTGGTAGGGTGCTGGCCTCGGTATCGAGGATCGCAGCTTCAGACCTCTGGCTCGCACCTCTGGGATTTCTGGATTTCATGTGCGAATCTCATTTTCAACCACGATTATCACTTGCTAAACGGTGAAGGAAAACATCGTGAAGAAACCTGCATGTCTGAGAGAATCCCTCAAAAGATGTGTGAAGTCCGCCAGCCCGCACCGGGCCAGCGTGGTGGACTATGGCCTCATCCCCCTCGCATTGAGGGGAGGCCGTGCCAAGCAGTAAGACATTAAAAAGGGCTGGTATTATTATTATCTGTAGCGACCTCTTCAACCTCGCCATATAGATGGTGTTGCTGACGACATTCAGAACAAACATGACGATTCTTCATACGATCCTGAAACACGCTATTAGAGTTTTCGGAGAACATAATATATATATACAAAATCCCGACAATAACCGTTGGGGCATAGCGGCTGCCCCGCCAGGCATTCCACCCGCCTGGCTGGAGGATCTTCCCTTTTCCTCTAAAATCTATTGAACCAGGAATGCGGGAGTCCTTAGGTGAAGTAGAGTAACCGATAATTCTTGGAACTTGGCTTTCAGGTATAGCAGTGGTGGGAGTGTGAGGCGGGCCTAATCCCAGCTGAAATAAAAAAGCCTTAGTAATTTAAAAATTAAAGTGGCAGTTGAATTGGAACCATTTTATGTAACAGCAACCATGGTCACGGGAGGACTGACAAATAAAATTATTAAAAAAACATTACAATTAAAGCGAGTATGGTGACCAAATACCCATTGTTTTCATATACTACGTTGAAATTGTACAACGTAAAGACAGTAAATTTAATGTCAGTAGTGAAATGGTAGCTAGTCAGGTGGAGTGACAACACATGTAACTACATAAAAATACACATCAATTATATTGCAGTTAATAATGTGTGATTAGTGAGACGACGCGACGTGGGAGCGACCGTTACGTGTGAGTAGGGTGACTAAGAAGTACTGTTTTTTAGGACATGTCCTGAATACAGAATTATTCAGCAAGGATACACTAACCTTTGATATGTTTTTGTTTAAAGAAAACAGAATTTCGATATGTACATGAATTAAAAAAAAAATGCTCACAAAAAAAATAATTTCTTTTTTAAAAAACGTATCGAAATTGTGATTTCAAATAACGAGATAAAGAAACGCAGGTGCAAAGGTTGTATAGCCTTACTGAATAACTCTGTATATCAAGCATACTGTTAATGAGTCGTTTACATTATTTAAACAATATTTCAAAACCAATAGCTCCCTATTTGGGTACATTGGGACCAAATACCAACAGCGAAATTGGGGTCCAATACAGTGCACTTTTGTTTACCCCATCAAGGATTACAAGCGTGATGACGTTTATGTATATCAAAACTATTTTATAATATAATAATAATACAAGCGCTTTTGAATGTCCCACTACTGGGCACGGGCCTCCCCTCAATGCGAGGGGGATTAGGCCATAGTCCACCACGCTGGCCCAGTGCGCGTTGGCGGACTTCACACATCTTTCGAGGGGTTCTCTCAGACATGCAGGTTTCCTCACGATGTTTTCCTTCACCGTTTAGCAAGTGATAATCGTGTTTGAAAATGAGATTCGCAGATGAAATCCAGAAATCCCAGAGGTGCGAGCCGGGGTTTGAACCTGCGATACTCGTTACCGAGGCAAGCGTTCTACCAACTTGGCTATCACTGCTACCAAAACTATTTTAAGTGGTTGGATTTCGAAAAGCACTAAAAATGCATGCTTTACATTATATTATACATAATAATCCATATCTAGGTACATACGCCAGATTTCACCGGACCAACACACCAATAGTATGATCCCAAACCAAGCAACACTGTTTTTCGAGTACCCTACAATAAACTGAGGTATTTATAACCATGACAAACTGCGTAGGCTTATTGAAATAAAACTAATTTTACAGATTTTATCGCGTGTATATTTACGTTCCCGACGTTTCGGCTTCTTTACAGCAACCATAGTCTCGGGAGCACTGAGGTGTTCGACGTCCTAGTGTCATAGTTTGAACTTGAAAATCTGTAAAATTAGTTTTATTTCAACGTGTAGTATTCGCGTAAATATAATAAATCAATATGTGTATATATTTCCGAATTGTGCCCAAGCGGTATTTGAACTTGCAACCACCAGGTGTAGTGAACCCAGTGGAACCACGAGACCAAGCTACATCATAAGGACTGCATAATTAATATTAATTAGCTCTATCTACAAAGTAGCGCCGCCACGCCGCCATTATACCCATGAAAACATTTATCGTACTATGCAAATGTAATACCATTGATACAATACAAATATGGATGGAATACAAATAACATGTTTTAATTACAGGCTTCACTTGTAACATTCAAGGTGTTTTATATGACGTTTATAGTGAGCAAGAAGATACCTACGTGAGTATTTATGGCTCTAAACAAAGTTGATCGTTTTCTTGGTAGTCAGCATAGCAAAATATATAAGGTTGAAGAAAATAGTGTAAAATATTTGTAAGGTGTTAACAAGTAGGGGATAACCATCATGTTTATGTATAAATTATATGTGTATACAGTGTTTGATTTTTCTGTGAGAAAGCGAGACAGTACCGTTGCGTCGCGAACTTGTATGTAGTACTAAATATGTAGCAACTAAATATGGGGTACCCCAGTTCAAACTATGACACTAGGACGTCAACGACCTCAGTCTTTTTGTTGACGGGGGGGAAATCTTCGATAGATACCCGGCCTCTGTGTGGGAGAGGGCCGGGTTATGTGGGATTCTTACCCACTAAAACCCCCCCGGTGGCCGCCTTCGACACATGTTGGAGGGGCTCCGGGATCTCCAAACGGAACGCACCGGTGTCCCTCATGTGCCTCGCCCCCTTATGGGGGCCCTTCTCGGGGAGCAGATGTTTGCTCCCCCTGCGCCCTCGCTGCGCACGGCGGCGGGGAGCCACGCCCGCGGCTGTCCTCCTCAGGAGTCGTCATCGTCACCGGACGTCCGGGGCCCACAGCCCAGTCGTCCTCGACCCCGAGAACCACCTCAGTCCTGCCGTGACCATGCTTGCTGTAAAGCAGCCGAAACGTCGGGAACGTAAAAACATAAAATAAACGCGATTAAATCCGAAAAATAAGTTCTATTTCAACAACGGGTCCTATTCTTGCATTTTAACAAAGCCATGGTGTTAGTACGCGGACTAATTAATGTACTGTTATATATAGGAATGCAATTATTATCCATCAGTAGACCACCCATTGTGGTAATTGTAGTTTTTTTTTTCACATACAAAGTGTAGGTAGGTATTGTATGTAATTATAGCATTGTTACTTTTACTTATTGTTTCGGTCTAGCGATCGCAAGCGCAGCGACCGATCGTGAATACTTGGGTTCGATTTTCTATTAAAAAAATTTGAACTCAAATGCTATCAGCATCAGAACATGTTTATTGTAATGAGTACCTATAATAAATAAATGAATAAATATCGCTAGACGAACACACCCACTATACGGTCCCACACTAATTTGTATTGGTACCGTACAATAGTCCACGGGCGAACTCAGTATTTAATACTTATATAGATATGAAACATCCATGACTCGAGTACAAACATTCATGCTCATCACACAAAGATTATCCCTACCAGGATTCGAACCCGGGACCCGCAGCACAGAAAGCAGGGTCACTAGTCACTGAGCTAGTCAGAAGATAAGTATATGAATAGGTACTAACACGCTTGTTTATCTCAAAAGGGATAAGCAGAGAAGTACACTGACGTTTTGCTAATAATATTTAAGGTCTGTTCTTTGATATTGTAGCTGTTAATTGAACACGCGTAAAACAATTAATATTTACAACCATCAAACGAAAATTCTAATGTATCCACTAAGCCCGACAACCGAATCATTTATACTAAATACACATAACGAGTGATGTGACTCACGATCTGTTTTATTATCGATAAAAATCCGGATCAAATGAAGTATTCAGCTTGGTGTAAAGTGCCAGCCGGTGTTGACAGAGACGCAATCAATAAATCACTCGGTGCCACAAAGAAATATTCAATGTGTGCTGATTGTGCCTCTTGAGAACGCTTTTTACTAACTGCTAGTGATGGGGGAGTATTGATACTCAATATCGATAACATATAAAAATATATTATTTTAATCGCTTTTCTGTCGCATTAAGTACCTATGGGTAACTAAGAAATTATTCTGAAACCATAAGCTACCTTAACTAGTTATAAAGTTTTCAATTAATATACATAGGTTTATCGTTAGGTATAACAATTGGGGTCCCACATGTAGGTAATCAGGATATTGATGCGAAAGAAAATATACTAAAATAGAATTTTGCAATAGAAATTAAGTTTTTGAAATTAGTCTCAACAACTCCAACGTACACAGCGATGGATTTCGCATAACCATATCGATAGATAGTTTAAATTACTTATCGATAGTTCATTCCCAACATTATTGATAGACCTTTAAGGCACATTGGTGGTCCAGCGTTGCTTTGATCGTTTCTGCCGAATCATGGCACGCGTTTCAAATATGACGATGATATGACTTTTATATCGACACACAAATTACTATCGATATTACCCAACACCGCCCTAACACTTAATCATTAGACTTTAGGGTCGAAAATTGCGTGGAATTTAGTTTAAAAGTCGTAAAACGATGAGGTAATATTGTGAGATAAATCGATGTCTATTAAACTGTTATTATCCGACTATTGAGGGGTTAATAAAATATTGTTCGTTCGTTCGTAACCGTCCACTGTTGGTTGAAGGCAATTTTAGTATTTGGCAAGGATTTAGTAATAATTATTACGGCTGTCAATGATGTATCATACCGTACTGAGCTGTAATATAATGTATGGGGAAATTATTTACATCATAGGATTTCACCATAGGTTCGAATCTATGGGAAACAATTATCAAGCATAGATTTATTTTATGTAGATACCTCTGCAACGGAGTATTAAGACTTTCATGGAAAAATTTGATTCGGGAATACCTGTACGAAATTCACGCGGACGAACTTAGTCACGGGCTTCATAGCTTCTAGTCCCAGGTCCAGCGCTAATGCTTCTAGGATCAAGACTTTGGGCAACACTGAGATTATTTTGTAAAAAAGCAAATACCTACCGATTCTTTTATTTACGCGAATACTACACATTGAAATAAAACTTTTTTTTTCAAATTTTATCGCGTTCATTTTATGTTTTTACGTTCCCGACGTTTCGGCTGCTTTTCAGCAACGGGAGTCACGGGAGGAATGTAAAAACATAAAATAAATGTGATAAAATTAAAAAAAATGTTTTATTCAAACACCTATGGTTACCACGCACTAAAATAACACAAAGGTTTATGGCTAATAACATAATAGCGATGCTACATTAGCCGGCGGCCCCCCGCGTCGGGCCCCGGGGCCCCGAGGGCCCCCC
Source organism: Pheosia gnoma (assembly GCA_905404115.1). NCBI lineage: Eukaryota > Metazoa > Arthropoda > Insecta > Lepidoptera > Notodontidae > Pheosia > Pheosia gnoma. The sequence continues at coordinate 3,648,113 of FR989916.1, forward strand.
GTCGCCCGCAATCGTTGCCACATTAACTTTATTGGCCCGATATTCGCTTGCGCAATTTGCACGCTAAAATTTTGCGAGAAGCTAATGACTTTGTTGTGTCGGAGATATTATATATCTTATACATATACATATATATGTATCTGCTTTGCGTGTTTGCCTGCTTTGTATGTTCAACACACAAAGCAGGGTCACTGTCACACTACCTTTGCGCTAATCAGGTCGTAAAAGTTCAGTCAATTGGACGTACTCGCAAAACTGTAACCAATAGACACATAGTTTCCATGACATTTCACGATATCATTAAACCACCTTGATTAGCCCTTATAGTCCTATAATAGGCTCACTTAAGTGAACACCACTTAACAAACAACCTTTACAACAAAACCAAAAGCAATGGTCAATACATTTTGCTCACATTCTGGTTGGAAATCGTAAAAATACCGCACATTCCTACTTACAAGGCACTTTGAATCAATATCCGAAAGAAAACAAAGCAACAGCGAGAGCAAATGAAGTTATAACAATGGCCACATGTATCCGTATTGGAATGTAACATAACTTTGTATAATACTAACTTAAAACGTATCTTAATCTTTGTAAGTTAAGGTATAATTTAGAATGGTAAGGTTATGTTGTGGAACGTTGGCCCTTTGCGGTCAATTTGCATATTTTCCTCCCTTTTACTCTTATAAGAGTGTGGTGAATAGTTTGTTTAACATTGAAACTAACTATTTACATTAATAACTTAGTAAAAGCACATACCGAACAATACTATAAAATAAAGCTCCTTTTAAAAAGTAAATTGAATAGTATGTAATATATGTGCATGTATCCGAGTTATCTAATTTTATATTAAGTCATAAAAATATTCAAAATCACATACATAAGATGTGGGTGAGGCCAGATACTTATTATTAACAAATTAAGATTAGTGAGGAAAGGGAAACGTGTGTTGTTGTTAGCGTTGTTGCTGTGTGTGTGTGTGTGTGTGTGTGTGTGTGTGTGTGTGTGTGTGTGTGTGTGTGTGTGTGTGTGTGTGTGTGTGTGTGTGTGTGTGTGTGTGTATGTGCGTGTGTGTGTACATCCGTAAGTACGTCGTAATGTTAACGTAACTTGTCTGCGGAGTCGTCATAAGTAAGTGTAAGCACCCATTTTTAAAATTTTTTTTTGCTTGCATGTATTAATATTATATACTAGGATCGCCCCTAGTCCATTGCACGGTACCCATAATACAAGCGTTGCTTATTTGAAAACGTACGGTAGGTGTGTTCGACGTTCGTTAGGCAATATACTTATTAGGATTCATCTAATATCCTATAAAATATACATAAAAAATGTTACTTGTTAAACGATGAACGTAAAAATCATAAGCAAATGCATGAGAGCAAGTCCTAGAGATGAGAATCTTAACACTCTTCTCAAGACGTTTAAAGTCCTGTATAAACCATTGTCCACACAAGGGTACACAGCAGCCATGAAAAATACCTCATAACCTTCGACATTATTAACGAACGCTTTAAAGAAAACATTATCACACATAACACAACCCTGCGATATAAAGTTATCCCATTACCGCACAACAGGGGCCCAGCGGGGCCCATCGTCCTGAATGGCGGTCCCCAACTACTTAATAGGGCGATAATTGCTGGGCTATTACGGCCCGAGCCACCCCCCGGGTAAAGGGGAGGTCGAGTATAGCTAGATAGATTCTTGCTTGATGTGGGGTAAATTTTATAATGTATATTGATATACAGATGATATAGAAAGGCTATACTAAAGGCTTGAGGCCGCGTTTCTTTAACGCATTGTATACATTATGTGAACTCAGAATTACGATATGTTGATTTAAAAAAAAATCTAAGCAAAAGACAATTGTCATTTAATGTGAACAATTGTTTAATAGACGTCGGAATTCGGATATGAAATAAATAAATATCGCCAGACGAACACACCAACTATACGGTCCCAAACTAAGCAACACCATACAATGGACAGGGGGTGAAGCCAGTATATATTACTTATATTGATATTAAACATCCATGACTCGGGCACAAACATTCGTGCTCATCACACAACGTTTGTCCCTACCAGGATTCGATCCCGAGACCGTCGGCACAGAGAGTAGGGTCACTACCAACTGCGCTAATTAGGCCGTCATATAATACCTAATGATTAGAAATGCGTTAAAGAATGTTAGTATACGATTTCTGTATTATGCTGTATCGTAACTCTCTACTAAGAACTAAGTAATTTTCTTCATAATATGTGCAAGAAATTTAAACAAATATTTTCATAACATAAAAAATAACAATCCCATTTTCTAACGAGACCTTGAGTATTATCTATGCTCAGATTAACTACAGAAAGTATTGTATTGTTACATATTTAATCAAAAGTATTTAAAAAAAAGCTCCATCATGCCTGAAACCTGAAGGAGATGCAGGGTTGTACTGCGATACACCCACATTTACTGACGGTATTTAGTTTGATTGTAATAGGGGAAGCCTATTGCCAGTATAACGGGAAAAATCCTCCTCAATCCCACTATCCCACTAATATTATAAATGTGAAAGTTTGGATGGATGGATGGATGTTTGTTACTCAATCACGCCAGAACGGCTGAACGGATCAGGATGAAATTTGGCATTGACATAGATTATAGTCTGGAATAGCACATAGGCAACTTTTTATCCCGGTGATATGTATGGTTTCCGTGAGATAGATTTGTTTTAATTTTTCATAGAGTACCAATATATTCATTATCACATACATTTGATGCTGAGGCGGTACGAAGTTCGCCGGGACAGCTAGTATTATATAATTTAATTTATTAAAATGAAATCGCTTAACTAACGAAATGCCAGTAATCAAGCGGCGGCTTCAGACACCATCTAACCAACTCTTGTTTCCCCAAAATTCATTACCCAACTGAACGGGGATTGGTTAATTTTCTTTAATATTAACTTGTACGGTCTCCCCTTTTTAATTAATATCGACAAAATAGTAGAGACCACCGAGAGTTGCGAGAGACGATAAAAGTTTTTAGTGATGTCCTATTTATATTTTTCAAACATCGATAATATTCTATTGTACGCATAGTTGTATTTAAAAAAAAGGGATTAGCATTTATCCGTTGCTAAATGGAGGAGTCGCATCGTATAAATAATATTAACATCAGTCAGTAGCTGTCATCTGTGACTGTGCTCACTATACTTTTCTAAAAATATAAGATGCTACAGGAAATGTTTACAATTTGCAAGTAAATTGATCGTGGATGACAATCTAAATGTGCCGGTTTATGAGAACAGTTTAAAAAAACGGTTACGAGACGTTTACATTCATCGAGAGTTGTTAAATTAAGATCAAGTCAACTAGCTGATGATATATGATGACGGCGGATTGACGGCCTGATTAGCGCAGTTGGTAGTAAGACTACTTTCTGTGCCGACGGTCCCGGGATCGAATTCTGGTAGGGACAAACTTTGTGTGATAAGCACGAATGATTGTACCCAAGTCATGGATGTTTAACATCTATGTAAGTATTAAATACTGAGTTCGCCCCCAGTCCATTGTACGGTATCCATAATACAAGCGTTGCTTAGTGTGAGTATAGTTGGTGTGTTCGTCTGGCGATCTTTATTTATTTATAAATAGTGTCACAGCTTTAGCTTTACGATATTCCACTTTCAAAATATCGATATCACGTCCCGCCAACACTCAACAATATTAATTTCAAAATTGCTTTAAATAGGTATTACGCCGCTTGTTAGCCCCGGTCCAAAATGAACTCATTAAAACTATAAAAGCAGCGGTAATTAAGGCCGCACCCCCTCCCCTGGCGACCTCCCAACGACCCTCCCCCCTTCCGGACCCAGGGGTTGGGCTTAGACCCCACAACCCCCCCGATTTCAGCGACAAACGTGGTGGCTTGTATATGGAAGTGGCAGCAAAATATTTCATTTGTTATGAAACTTTATCGTTGGTGTGTAAAATAATGGGGGGGGGGGGGGGGGGGGTACTAAACTGTCAGTAATTATAGCATTTGCCAATAGGTTTCATGACATTTTGCTGTCGATCTTGATCTCAGTATCTAAGTGAGCTAAGTATTTTAAGCTAGCCCATGAAGCCTAAAATAATAATCTTGGGTACCTAACTGAATACTGTGAAAACAAGGTGACTTAATAAAAAAAAAATCGGAAACACACTACGGCCGGACTTTGGAATACCTAAGATATTCAAAGATTACTATTGCTTCAGAAGATACGCTCTGCCATATATACCACGCGCTTCATTCATATCATAGCGCCTACGCACTTTTCCGTTGTAATTCGAGCTATTGCCTAACCCTTGCACAGGTGAGATCTTAAGGAAAAAGAAGTTAGAAGGATCGTTTCAATAATCAGCAGTTATAGTGTTTAAAAAAAAGTCATATCTAGGCGTAGTGTGTGTGTGTACCGGGCCGCGGGTCGTTTAGTGCCGGCGACACAACTGGGGACGAGCGGTAATTTTCAACTAATAACCTGTTTAATTTTCAGCGCTTTTCAGCCTCCCGCGCCGCCCGCCCCCCGCCGCCTACAGCCCGTTTTATATTGTCATTTTAAATTACATTACGTATTCTTTCATCTCACTTCTGATGGTGTTCGGAAGATAATTATGTTGGTATGTACTTATGCCAATGGTTCAGTATATAGAGAATATAAAATGCATGCAAATTTGTGAGGCTAGCTATAATTCCTCCCCGCAATATCCTTCAGAGTCCTCAGATACCGTAGAATTAAATAAGTAACTTCTTTGTTAGACAACTGGTCTGCCGAAATTGCAAGAACAATACCAACACTTTAGGTAACTAACTTAAGGTACTCATTTTAAGCAATAATGCTTTGATTGTGTTTGGTATAGCCATGAGACAAATTTAGAAAAATGCAAATGAATGTGAACATTTGGAAGTGATCAGGCTATCCCTAATACGATATTCAAGTCATTACCGGACCAATCCGCAAGCCTGATTCTATACTGTGATAACATCATGTACACACGGTCTGTGAGATTGTCCAACTTTTTATTAACTGCTACAAATTACTACCTTCCCTGCGTAATTCGATATGGAATCTAGTTATATAAAAAAATATTAAGATAAGTAGTCCGTAATCCTGTATAAGTATGTTCATATCAAAATAATCAATTTATTTGACTGATTTCAAAATGCACCCAACAAATCCCCACCACCATCGGCCGGGAAGGTGCCCAAAACGCTGGCAGCATTTTTGAAATCAGCCTAAATTTTAATTTTAGTAAATAATTTATTTGATAACAACACCATCACGCCTTTTTCAATCAGAATCAGAATCAGAATATTTTTTATTCACGTAGACCATTATTGTACAGTACTTATGAATCGTCAAGTTACAAAAATATTATGGTACTGCTTTACCACCCGTTCGGAATGCCGTTCCTATGGAGAAGAACGGGCAAGAAACTCCATGGTTGCTCTTTTTTTAAAATAGATCTTTTACATTTTTGAGCAATACATTGTTATAGGTATGTGAGAACAATGTAGGAACGGCTAATCAAACTTTAGCAGCAGGTCAAAAAAAAAAAAACAAAGTACTAACTAAGTATAAAATTACAGTTAATGGCTACATGGTTCCCACATTTACAAATTACTTATGTAAATGAAAATAAGAAGGAAGAAGATAAATACAAAATCTTAATAGTCTGCTCAAACAAGGTCATTTATATTCCTGAGGAGCCGGACCAGCATCCAACCAAGCATTTTTATCCTTAAGATAAGCATCTAGTGTATAGTATGCCTTCTTACACAGCGTACGTTTTATGCACGCTTTGAATTTATTTTCACTAAGTTCGGTGATGTCAGAGTGTATTTTATTATAAAATTTAACACAATACCCCATGAAAGATGTGTGAATCCTTGCTAGTCGAAAGTGTGGTTGATCTAATTTGTTTCTATTTCTTGTATTATAACGATGTTGATCACCGAGCCTTTTAAAGAGAAATAAATTTTTCCTAACATACATAATGTTTTCATAAATATATTGGCATGGTACTGTCAAAATATTAGTTTCCTTAAATAATTCTCTTAGGGATTCGCGACTGCCCAAATTATAGATGGCCCTAATAGCCCGCTTTTGTAAAATGAAAACCGATTCGATGTCAGCTGCTCTCCCCCACAATAGTATTCCATAGGACATAACACTATGGAAGTAGCTGAAATAAACTATTCTTGCGGTGTTCACATCGGTTAGTTGCCGAATTTTCCTAACAGCGTAGGCAGCGGAACTAAGTCGTCCCACTAAGACTCTGATATGAGGACCCCACTGTAACTTAGAGTCGAGCGTTATCCCTAAGAAAACCGTGTCGTTAACAAATTCAAGCTTCTCATTATTCAGTACTACATCGCAATCACTACTTTTGACATTTGGTAAAGAAAACCTTATACATTTAGTTTTCTTGCTATTTAACGCTAAGTTATTAATAGTAAACCAGTTATGTACCTGAAGAATAGCGTCATTTACGTCGTCAAAATTATTTACATGTCGTCCCACTTTAAAAATCAAGGAGGTATCATCAGCGAATAACACTATCTTCATCTTATTTTGAATTATATGCGGTAGGTCATTTATATATACTAAAAACAGGAAAGGACCTAAAATCGATCCTTGCGGAACACCCATTTTTACTGCAGAGCCTAACGATTTAGTACCATTTATAAGAACACTTTGCCGTCTGTCTCCTAAATAAGATTTTACAAGATTAAGAGCATTATCTATAACACCGTAGTGCTCTAATTTAAGTAAAAGGACTTCATAATTGACGCAGTCAAATGCCTTTGAAAGATCACAGAAGACGCCAATAGCATCCTGTGAGTTCTCCCATGCATCATAGATATGCTTTATTAGGGTTACACCGGCGTCGGTTGTGCAACGTCCCTTGGTGAAACCATATTGTTGATCGTGCAGGATGTTATTTGCGTTAAAATGATGTAACATTTGTGTAAGCATTATCTTTTCAAACACTTTACTAAAAACTGGCAAGATAGAAACTGGCCTATAGTTGTTAGGATCTTTACTATTACCGGACTTAAAAAGCGGTATTACTTTACTGTACTTCATTAAATCCGGAAAGACTCCCTGATCTACACATTTATTAAAAATTAAAGCTAAATAAGGGGCTACAGTATCAATAATAGTTCTACATGCTTTCACAGACATTCCCCATAGATCTTCTGTTAGTTTAATTTTTATATCATTGAAAGCTTTAACAATAGTTCGGCCACTAATATGGTCAAACTTGAATTTAACAGGGCAATCAGCTATGTTTTTTTTAAGAAGTGAAATTGAGAGACGGGGGGAGCAGTTCAGAGATTCTGTTGTTTTTACAGGGATGTTAGTAAAAAACATTTCAAACTCCCGTGCTACCTCGGTATCTGAGCATATGAGACCGCGTGGAGTCTCCAGGGTATAATCTGTATTGCGCTGTTTCGTCTTCCCAGTTTCACTGTTAACTATTTTCCAGGTGGCCTTTATTTTATCATCGGCAGATTTTATTATTTTACTAATATATATGGCTTTAGCCGCCTGACATACTCTCCGAAACATTTTCGAATAATTTGAAACATACTGAGTGAAGGCTGGATCACTAGTCTGGACTTTTATTTCATAAAGTTCAAATAACTTTTCCCTACTCTTACGAATTCCTCGTGTCGCCCAATCACTAAAAGTAAATTTAGGTTTGATAATTTTAGTTTTGAGTGGGAAAATATTATCAAACTCAGTGTGTACAATTGAAAAAAAATCTGAGTAAAATCTATTAGGATCAAAGTTACAACTGGGAGAACCTAATTTACTATTCAAAATGTTATTATATTTTTGCAAGTTCCCAGCTGTTACAACCCTACCTTTTATTTTTATATTTTTTAAAGTGGAGGTAGAATTGATGGCGATCGTTTGTCCACTATGATCTGATGGTAAATAATTAACAACCGCTTGATCTAAGTATTTACAACTACAAAAGATATTATCGATGCATGTGGCGGAAGTTGAAGTTATTCTAGTCGGTTCAAAAAATACATTTTTCAAATTAAACGATTTAAAAAGGCCTAACAGTCTATCACTATAACAAGTATGTTCCAAAATATTAATGTTAAAGTCACCACACACTATAATCGACTTCTTACTAACAAAGATTTTTTTCAACACATCTTCCATTACAGTTTCAAATGTATTAAAATTCTGAATGTGTGGGGGTCTGTAAACACTCAGTATGATGTGCTTATCCAGCTCAACACAAGAAATCTCGATAACACACTATGGTGGTACCATGCACCCATATTTCAGATGGTATTTCGTCCCAATGAAAGGTGGTGTTGATGGTGTGAAGTTCCCAAACCCAAATCGAGTCAAAGTCGTGGACTATGGCGGTATCCACTTCGCATTATTAATTATTTTTTTATCAATTTCAGATACAACAGCATAGAAAAACACTTACGTTATAGTGGTCACAACAGGCGCGTATATTGATCACACACACAGCATTTGTTCGTGCTTTGTATAAAATAGCAAAGAGAAGCTCGCAACTTGGATGGTCAAACATTTTAACCGTATGTGTGTCCCAAGCGTAAATCACGGGCTAGCCAACGTGATTCGGGGGTGATTTCCGAAAATCAATCGACGCGCTGATCAGATAGTGTGATGTATGGCCCACGCCCCCCCCCCCCCCTTCCCTGTACGTACCGTCACACTCAGAAAACAAAACAATTACACAGTAGTCACCTAGATATACTACTTAATTACTACATAATCTGAGCTGAAGACTGAGCTTAGTTGCTCGCATTTGGAGAAACCTACATCATCACAGGTCAATGATGACTACAAGTAGCTTTGCAAACAAGTAAAAAAAGTCATCTCCGAATATATTTGTGTACCCTGTTGTAATGATGGACTAAAACCTCCTTGTTCTGAGGGAAGACATACTCAAAGTACTAGGGCTGTCAAAATGCCCAAAAGTAAACGGCACGATAGTTAAACCCTCAGTAATATTCGACTTTAAAGGGCATTAAACACTAAAATCCGATCAATTACGTGCACACGTCGGCAATAAATCATTCACAGCCAATTTACAGTCAACCCTTCAAGCACAAAGACAAACGAACAAACAAACGTTCCCTCTCGCCAATCAGAGATAAGGCAACGAACACGTGTACTGTTAGGCTATACCTCATTACTGTACACATCGTGAACATTACATTATAACCTTTAGTGTGACACTTTATGGTTTACTTTCAAGTGTGATAGTGTTGATGGTTGAATCGTTTTATGGTAAAGGGCTAGAACAGTAGTTTTAATACATAATCTGCGTATTAGCATCACAAAACGTTCATTCATCAGACGTATCGGGACATGACGTGATTGTTGATCCGATAACAGCGAGATTGGGGGATGTTTATAGAGGAGATGGTACCAACCATATCCAGGGTCGTTACGCTACCAAAGAATGCCACGACCCGATCAGCGCAGATGGTAGTGACCCTGCTCTCTGCACCGAAGGTCGTGGGTTTGAATCCTGGTAGTAACAAACTTTGTGTGATGAGCACGAATATTTATACTCGAGTCATGCATGTTTAATATGTACATATATAAATATTATAATATACTGAGTTCGCCCTCAGAAATGAAAATAATAAAGTTTTAAAATGTTTTTAGTTGATTTTTGCCAATGGTTTTCGGGAATACCAATTTCAGATAAGGTGTAATTAAATGATACATATTTTGTAACTCGAAACCGGCTGTGCCGATTTTTATGATTATTCTTTGTCTCCGCCCCGAATAGCAGAATAACTATTAAAATATGAGAAAAAAATAGATTTTATTATAGGTACATTTGATTGGGAGGCGGTACGAAGTTCGCCGGGACATCAAGTTAGTTATAAAGTATACTACTTTATAAGTATATTTTGATATCATAACAGGATGTTTTTTACACAAGCTTAACGATAGTACGCTATAAAACAATTCATTTCCTGTTTATTATGTACTTGAGTACGCTAAAAAGGCAATTATATAATACCCACAGGAAGGAAAAACGTAATTTGAACTAATGATTGAAAAGAACCAGCGAGTTTTATGGCTATATTAAAATGAACATAACGACCTACACTTTTCGGTAATATTATTTCTTCAAACGATAGATTTAGTCATAATTATTATTCGCAATCTAATAATGCCTGCACACACAAATTATGTACAAGTTTTAAAAATGGCGACTAGCGAAAAATGGCGATAGTTACAGAACGATTTTTGCTTGTTAGGATGGTGTCAGTTTTCGTTACGAAGCCCATACACCCTGTATAGCGATGTTATGTTATTTTTTATGTCAGGTATTAACAGCTCTCCATAATTACTCATTGCAAATATACGAATCGAGATAACGAACAAACTAATTATAGTAAACCTCTCCCTTCATCGTACCCTTCATGTGACGTATGTTAATAACAATGGCATGCTATTGCTAAACTCTATGCCATCACAATGTGTAACCATAGCTCCTAAGTTCTTTATAATAAGGATTGACCTCGATCGGCAATTTGTTTTTCGACTGTAGCCCTGAGGTTGGTTTCCAAACATAGTTTTCAATCAAAAAAGGTCGAGGACAGATTTCAACTAAAGATATTGTCCGTATGTTTATGAATAAAACAAATTTGTGATCCTATTCGAGATTAAGTTAATTGGATTCAGCTATTATAATGTCGATAATTTCTTAATTTATCGCTGTGGCAATGTTAATAGTCGTTTAGGCACCGAGTGACGATCTGACAGAACGCTCTCAAACGTTTTCAGCTAAGTATCGTATAGACAGATTAGAAAGCTATTGGTTTTTATATAACCCATAAAAGATGGGATATTCCGTCGATCTTTTCACCAATTTTAGGCATATATCTGTGCTTCGTAATTTGATTTTAGAATGATATCATAATACATGTCTTTCCAACGTGATTATAAATTAAAAAAAAAACAGTTACAAGTCAGACCTAAAACTGCAATGTAGATTAAAACTCGATACGCTCTAATGCGTTCGTCATTCGCACGCGTCGGGTATCCCGCGAAGCACTGTGTTATGATCGCGTTGATTACGATACATTGCGCGCTCTAATTTTACAACGTTTGTAACCCATGACATTCGACACAAATGATTAATATTAGCAAACCATTACTTTGAACATACATTATTTTTATAATTTTATTAGCGCTAAATGTAACTTATCTATCAACTTGGATGGTCAAACATTTTAACCGTATGTGTGTCCCAAGCGTAAATCACGGGCTAGCCAACGTGATTCGGGGGTGATTTCCGAAAATCAATCGACGCGCTGATCAGATAGTGTGATGTATGGCCCACGCCCCCCCCCCCCCCCCCTTCCCTGTACGTACCGTCACACTCAGAAAACAAAACAATTACACAGTAGTCACCTAGATATACTACTTAATTACTACATAATCTGAGCTGAAGACTGAGCTTAGTTGCTCGCATTTGGAGAAACCTACATCATCACAGGTCAATGATGACTACAAGTAGCTTTGCAAACAAGTAAAAAAAGTCATCTCCGAATATATTTGTGTACCCTGTTGTAATGATGGACTAAAACCTCCTTGTTCTGAGGGAAGACATACTCAAAGTACTAGGGCTGTCAAAATGCCCAAAAGTAAACGGCACGATAGTTAAACCCTCAGTAATATTCGACTTTAAAGGGCATTAAACACTAAAATCCGATCAATTACGTGCACACGTCGGCAATAAATCATTCACAGCCAATTTACAGTCAACCCTTCAAGCACAAAGACAAACGAACAAACAAACGTTCCCTCTCGCCAATCAGAGATAAGGCAACGAACACGTGTACTGTTAGGCTATACCTCATTACTGTACACATCGTGAACATTACATTATAACCTTTAGTGTGACACTTTATGGTTTACTTTCAAGTGTGATAGTGTTGATGGTTGAATCGTTTTATGGTAAAGGGCTAGAACAGTAGTTTTAATACATAATCTGCGTATTAGCATCACAAAACGTTCATTCATCAGACGTATCGGGACATGACGTGATTGTTGATCCGATAACAGCGAGATTGGGGGATGTTTATAGAGGAGATGGTACCAACCATATCCAGGGTCGTTACGCTACCAAAGAATGCCACGACCCGATCAGCGCAGATGGTAGTGACCCTGCTCTCTGCACCGAAGGTCGTGGGTTTGAATCCTGGTAGTAACAAACTTTGTGTGATGAGCACGAATATTTATACTCGAGTCATGCATGTTTAATATGTACATATATAAATATTATAATATACTGAGTTCGCCCTCAGAAATGAAAATAATAAAGTTTTAAAATGTTTTTAGTTGATTTTTGCCAATGGTTTTCGGGAATACCAATTTCAGATAAGGTGTAATTAAATGATACATATTTTGTAACTCGAAACCGGCTGTGCCGATTTTTATGATTATTCTTTGTCTCCGCCCCGAATAGCAGAATAACTATTAAAATATGAGAAAAAAATAGATTTTATTATAGGTACATTTGATTGGGAGGCGGTACGAAGTTCGCCGGGACATCAAGTTAGTTATAAAGTATACTACTTTATAAGTATATTTTGATATCATAACAGGATGTTTTTTACACAAGCTTAACGATAGTACGCTATAAAACAATTCATTTCCTGTTTATTATGTACTTGAGTACGCTAAAAAGGCAATTATATAATACCCACAGGAAGGAAAAACGTAATTTGAACTAATGATTGAAAAGAACCAGCGAGTTTTATGGCTATATTAAAATGAACATAACGACCTACACTTTTCGGTAATATTATTTCTTCAAACGATAGATTTAGTCATAATTATTATTCGCAATCTAATAATGCCTGCACACACAAATTATGTACAAGTTTTAAAAATGGCGACTAGCGAAAAATGGCGATAGTTACAGAACGATTTTTGCTTGTTAGGATGGTGTCAGTTTTCGTTACGAAGCCCATACACCCTGTATAGCGATGTTATGTTATTTTTTATGTCAGGTATTAACAGCTCTCCATAATTACTCATTGCAAATATACGAATCGAGATAACGAACAAACTAATTATAGTAAACCTCTCCCTTCATCGTACCCTTCATGTGACGTATGTTAATAACAATGGCATGCTATTGCTAAACTCTATGCCATCACAATGTGTAACCATAGCTCCTAAGTTCTTTATAATAAGGATTGACCTCGATCGGCAATTTGTTTTTCGACTGTAGCCCTGAGGTTGGTTTCCAAACATAGTTTTCAATCAAAAAAGGTCGAGGACAGATTTCAACTAAAGATATTGTCCGTATGTTTATGAATAAAACAAATTTGTGATCCTATTCGAGATTAAGTTAATTGGATTCAGCTATTATAATGTCGATAATTTCTTAATTTATCGCTGTGGCAATGTTAATAGTCGTTTAGGCACCGAGTGACGATCTGACAGAACGCTCTCAAACGTTTTCAGCTAAGTATCGTATAGACAGATTAGAAAGCTATTGGTTTTTATATAACCCATAAAAGATGGGATATTCCGTCGATCTTTTCACCAATTTTAGGCATATATCTGTGCTTCGTAATTTGATTTTAGAATGATATCATAATACATGTCTTTCCAACGTGATTATAAATTAAAAAAAAAACAGTTACAAGTCAGACCTAAAACTGCAATGTAGATTAAAACTCGATACGCTCTAATGCGTTCGTCATTCGCACGCGTCGGGTATCCCGCGAAGCACTGTGTTATGATCGCGTTGATTACGATACATTGCGCGCTCTAATTTTACAACGTTTGTAACCCATGACATTCGACACAAATGATTAATATTAGCAAACCATTACTTTGAACATACATTATTTTTATAATTTTATTAGCGCTAAATGTAACTTTTACCCAAAGCTTTCGTTATCATGCCACTAACACCCTGTTCAATAGACGGGTGGCGATTCTAGATCCATACCTACATGTTTGAAGGATTCGTGTGATTGTTCAATAAAACATACATTATCAAACCTAAAGGAATCCAACTCTAAGCTTTGCCGCCATTAAAATCTCACTCTCAACACTAAGCAACAGATCAATAACATAGCTAACAATGATGAATAAATAATATCGATTCCTGGTATTGGAATGATCAGTATTTATTGGCAGCAGTGTACAGGGCTGGCTGGGTTTGCATATTAACATTCCACCGGTGGCGTGGTGCCTGCGCCCGCGCCGCGAGACTTGCCCGCGCTTCGGATGTCTCAATCTGGGTACAGAGTAGTGAGTTGAATGAGTGGGAGAGAAATCCCCCTTATTACGTCTGAGTTTACTATAGTATAAAGTACTTATTTTCTTGTATTATGTAGCTGTCTTTGTCTGTATTTAGACATTTTGTATGGACAATTGATTTATTTTAAATATCGTCCGCTAGAGGAGCTTTTTCAGTTCCCCTAACAAAATGTCTAAATACGGTAGACTATAAAGTATACAGTTAGCTCGCAAGTATATAAGGTATTAATTGAATCTCCTAATTTGATCTAGCGTTTGATATGTTCCACCTCTTTATTCCCATCTCTATCCGGCGATAAAATGTATGTAATATATAAGTTCTGTGAAAAATATACGTCACTCCAATGAAACTAAAATTTACTCCTTAATTAACCTTCAAAGTGCACATTCAATAGAAACGACATAATACGTAAGCTACTCTACACGGTCAGGTAGTTCCGACACGAAATCCGCGATTTTTCCCAATGTTTTATTTTCCGCCAGCCTGCGCCGGCGCATGACAATAAGCCACTATATTATCCGGGCCTCGCGTGGAATATTCAGATTTATGACGTACACCGGGACACGGGCGGACGCCATTTTTGCGGTTTCAATGTTCTCCCGACATGGGGATTAATAGTTTTATGGGACAAGTTCCAAGTTTTTATATCGATGGTCCCTACGTACATAAAGACATGTAATTTTTTTTTTTTAGATTTTCCATATACACATACCTATATAAGTTTTTTTATTACTAATATATTTTTTTTAAATATCAGTTTTTGTCATGTCTTTATAGTACGTATGGACCGGCAATATGTTTTAGTTATGGAGGGAATATCATCTATGAATCAATGTCCCGGTAACCTTAGCCGTGGTTGGAACTGTGGTGGTGGTGCAGGAAGTACGAACGCGTAATATAATCGTAACGTCTTCGAGAGAGCATGCTGTCACTGTCTACTTATTTATAAGAAGCGTGGTGTGTGCGAGACGAAAGACGCGTCACCGTAGGGCAAGGTAAATGGCAAAAAATATCATGGGAAATAGACGGTGAACTTTTCAAAAGTAGAGGAAGTGTATTGATTTTTTATATTTACACGAATGCTACACGCTGAAATGAAACTAATTTTACGGATTTTATCGCGTTTATTTTATGTTTTTTAAGCGTAAGCGTATCATTGCAAGCGTACCATTGCAAGACCTCAAGATACTGTGAGCACTTTCTGCGTAGATCGGACCACAATCAACAATTAAATATGAGGGTACCCCGTTTCAAACTATGACACCAGGACGTCAACCACCTCAGTCCTCCCGTGACCATGGTTGCTGTAAAGCAGACGAAACGTCGGGAACGTAAAAACATAAAATAAACGCGATAAAATCTGTAAAATTAGTTTCATTTCAAAGTAGAGGAAGTGATGTAATATACCTACCTATGTATTCGTTCAATTTAATTCTCAAACCTCAACCTCTTAGGGACCTATAAGAGAAACCTCCGTTTAATGTAGGTATATTGAATTGCTCTGTTAAAGCTAGAATCAAACGTATTAATTAAGACAATAATGGTTCGATATACGATCGGTTCCGAACGTACGTCGTACGAACATTCCTATTTAAGTATATTAGTTTTGCAGGTGGAATACCTGTGGCTAACTAAATTAACCTTGATAATAGGGCTGTGCACCCTAAACGCAACCAAAATACACATTATTGTTTTTGTTATTGCGATAGCTTGTGATATAACAACACCTTTTACTTTTAACCTTTTGTAAGAGTTACTGGCATTATGTTTGTTTATTGGTTGTACAACTGTCTATTTAAAGCATTTCCAATAATGTGTACACGACCCTATTCTTAACTTCAGCAAATTATTTATATAAAGATATATAGGGTACTATGTGAAATAAAAATTAAAATGTCGATATGCATAGATTAGAATTATATACCTAATATTAAAATGTGTTCAACATCTACAGCTTAAAAAAAACAAGCTATATCTTGTCCCAATGTATCATGTTATAGGTAAAACTGTCATCTTTGTAAAGGTACCAGATAATACCAGAAATAACTACATATATCTAATCCAACAGAAACGATTCCCAATCAATTTACGATTTATTGTCTTCTTATCACAATCTCAGCTCTATTCCGCTCCAATTGAGCTTGACTCTCGTGATAACTGTATTAGTTAGTTAATTACCTCCTTGATTCATTACACGAACCCGCCTGACCCGGTTGTACTGCACGAGCAGGGATGTGAACTGTAGTAAATAATATCGATATTATTTACTTAGTGTATAAGATATTAGTGTCGATATTATTATGCAAGACAGCGACGATTCAGATACCTATTTCGATGCAAGAAATATGTCTCATTATTACATGTGAATGTTTGGGTGGATGGATGGATGCATAGATGTATGTTACTCAATCACGCCAGAACGGCTAAACGGATCTGATGAAATATGGCACAGAGATAGATTATAGTCTGGAATAGCACATAGGTTACTTTTTATCCCGCTAAAATGTATGGTTCCCGTGGGATAGATTTGTTTTACTTTTCATACTTTTAAATCGCGGGTAACACCGCGGGGCGCAGCTAGTGTATTTATAATACATCACTTCGTACGCATAAAGTCGTTGGTCTCTATCTATAAATCGTTGGTATTAAAAGATGTCAAGTCAGTCACAGGCGAAGTTCTCAGCCGGATAATACACAATAGACTGTCATAATTTCATGCTAGTTCATTTTGATTCCACAAATACAACAGGATAACAAACAAATGGATCTTTACATGTAAATTAATGTTATCGCCTGCTTAAATTGTTTTTTTGTAATATCGATATCACACATCGATAAACTGCACAACCCTACCGCCTCGCATGATAAATGATACAACTAAATATACAAGATTGGGTATAATTTAAGCGGCTTAATTGCTTGTACATAGCTTAGCTACAATAACAGTATCTGTAGCAAGATACATTGATACTTAGCGTTCTTCCGACAGTACAATTAAAACTCATAATTCTGTGTTCCTAATTCAAATGTAAATTGAGAATCAGCTTTTAAAAACTATTACGGGCAAATATAAGAAGAATGGAATTCTTTGAAAATAAATTGAATTTCGAAGGCTTTAATTTTTTTTCTTTTCATTTGAGTAATTAAGCAAGTAAGTTACGAGGACGAATAATTATTATGAAGAAGATCGTTTATTGAAACAGTCAGCCCATAAAGTAGTGTTTTTTTTTAATTATTTATAATATTTACATCAAGAAAAGTATCTATGGAATTCCGACGAGCCGAAAACGTCGATTTAAAAACGATAGCTCATCGCCCGAGCGACGCCCGTTATGATCATCGAACAGAAACAATTACTTAATGTCAACGAAAAAGGTAATTTAATAATTGTTGGGCATGATATATGATGGGTCGCCGCCCACCTGGGGTCCCGCCATTAAAATAACCGATACTTCGGACCTTATTTATGCATGCCGGCACAAACCTTACATCTTACTCGCCGTGCATTTGTTAAAAGAACACGGTAATAGTCGCTCGAAGATTTCTAATGTCTCAATTTCAAACGCTAGTCAGACAAATTTCAATTCTATTTTGTACACAGTGAGTCCAATTCAGGTTGTATTTTGAAATACACGAGCTTTAAGTCTCATTACAGAATGGCATTAAGTAATCCTATTCGATGCAGAGGAATTTCAAACGTATTCTTTGGTATTAAAAAATAAATTACGGTACGATAGAGGCTACCTTTAAATTATGTCTTGTTTAATGAGTCGGAATCGGTTTCGAATCGAAACGCTGTAACTACAATTACATGTCAATAAAAAAATAACTGTGTGCCTTCAATATCAGGAGTTATTTTGGCGTGTGACGTGATACGTGGTTGCAGAGAACAGTGAATAACAGAGTTTGCGAGATGTTTCCACTGAGAACACAGTCATGTAACTAATGCAGGGAATCTACATATCATTAAGAGATGTAGGCTCGTTTTATACGTTTGTATCGCTTTGTTTCGTATATTTACGGCGCAGTGGGTATGTATTTATGACATCGATGGGTGTGCTATTCAATGTACCTCGTGTGGCTTGTAAGCAGACGCCTGTTAGATCATAATACGAGCATTCATATTTATGGTAAAGTTTGAACACTAAATAAGATGTTTATGGGTTTATTTCTATGTGTGGTTAGGGAGGCAACCGATGGGTGGGAGAAATATTACAATGTATCTAGAAGTGTTGGAGAAATAGAGATTATTTAACAGGTTCGATTTCAGAATAAGCGCTATTTATACCTTTCATGTTTCAATATTATTGATGCAGTGTGGCCAACCATACTAAATAAATCAGATAATTATCGATAACAAAAAAAAAAAAAACAGTACAATGATGAATTCAGTACATTCGTTCGAACTTTACCAAAACCTTTCTTTATGGTAGGAGTTTTTTGAATTTCTTTACAATCCATGTTTTCCAGAAAATGTATTATTTACCGAAATAAAAATTTATCCTTTTCTTTCTTTGCACATACAATGTACTGGCCATGTAACAGATGGCGCCATAGGTAAAACAAGAAAATAAAAATCGGTAAAAAAACTTTTTAGTTAAACGGTTTTATTTTATGTGCACTGAAAACTACAAAATAAATAAATAGTTACTTACCTATCAACCTACGTAGGTGATCTCGGTCATTAATATCTCTGATGGTAGTGGTTGTCATAACATGAACCATGTCAGCGGCCGAAAGGCAGTTCATGAAAGAACACTAACACCAGGGTTTGCTTGGTAGGTAAACTAAGCAGCCCACACTATAACAAGTAGGTATTTTGACCTTCTAGTTCAGAAATATTTTAGTACTAGGCAGAATAGCTTTTAGGCATATTAGACTAAAATAAAAACGTGGGGCCCATTAACTATTTCTGTATTACTTTCTACTATACTAAGTGTGAATTGCATCGACTTATTATAATCGTCATCATCATCATCCTAGCGGTTTATCCCGGTCGCATCCGAAACCTCATAGCTCCGGAGTCCAGGGTCCTCTGAATCGACTTACTATAATCGTAACTGGAGGTTTTGACCATCAATAACCAGCCGTTACGGCTTCACCAGCGAACGCCGAGCTCATGATCTACCAAAGTATAAGATATGCTCTGCCATAGTTATGATTTCAGAGGGGCCCCACGTTTTTATTTTAGTCTAATAAGCCTAAAAGCTATTCTGCCTAGTACTAAAATATTTCTGAACTAGAAGGTCAAAATACCTACTTGTTATAGTGTGGGCTGCTTAGTTTACCTACCAAGCAAACCCTGGTGTTAGTGTTCTTTCATGAACTGCCTTTCGGCCGCTGACATGGTTCATGTTATGACAACCACTACCATCAGAGATATTAATGACCGAGATCACCTACGTAGGTTGATAGGTAAGTAACTATTTATTTATTTTGTAGTTTTCAGTGCACATAAAATAAAACCGTTTAACTAAAAAGTTTTTTTACCGATTTTTATTTTCTTGTTTTTAGTATTTAGTGAAATTGTCTACCGAATATTCCTCATTCTATTTAATTCATTCAGTGCATCATTATTACATGGTTTCTTACCTGATAATTTAGTACAATCTAATTCCTCAATACATAGCCCTTCCAGAGACTTGACTCGACTTAGAGCCACGTATGCTTGTCCTTCCTCAAACAATTTTGAGCCCAAATATACTACTGCATGGTCGACGGTGCTGCCCTGCATTTTATGGACGGTGGATGCCCATGACAAAACTAAGGGCAACATCCTTCTTTCAGCCGTACCATAATTGAATTTTGCTGGAAACTGTATGGCTTTAGGCTAAATAACGTGCATGCCGTCTCTGCCAAAGTCAATTTGAACTGATGGTATATCTGTTTCGTACATTTGGGTTCGACGGAACTGAGGCCAAACAATTTCTGTAATGTGGCCTATAGCGCCATTTACCAATCCTTTTGTAACGTCAATGTTGGACCGCAACATTACTTTTGCACCTACAAATATTTCAAGTACTGATGGTAAGCCTCCAGTCTTCTTTATATCTGTTGGTATTATATTTGCTAAATTTAGATTATCTGTATTTCGTGTGGCGTCAATTATTTGATCCTGTGCTTTTATGGTATAAATTCGAGATCCCTTGCTTCGGAACAGATTTAAAACCGCAGCGTTGTGATTGTTTACTTGCTGATTAGTGGGGTATACCCTTAACGCTTTGTCTGTTGCAAACTCATCACTTGGGTTTTGAATAACTCTTTGCATCAAAATACTAAAATGGTTAGCGGTTAGCTCACCTATTCTCAAAGCATTTAATATGTCAATAAAAGTATGGTCCCCTTGCTGACGTATATTCTCCGTCAGCTCACAGAGCGTGAACAAACGCCATAGATGCGTGGCTGGTTTGAGATGGTCGGGTTGTTTGAAAACAGGAGCTCCGGAGCGTTTGATTGGAGGCAGTTATAACAGATCTCCAAAAAGTAAAACGTTTATGCCTCCAAAGAACATCGTCGATAATGAGAAACTCTGTCTGCCTCCACTGCTGTCTCATTATTCGCAAATAGTTTCCGGACAAGGGTGACATACCAGTTATTCGTCCATCCTTCTGTACTGGCAACTTTAAGGTACTATGTATAGTAGCTCCATTTATCAACTGTTGTATTCTCCCATCAGTTCTCTCTCATTACGGTAGGGCGTATACTGGAGCAACAAACTGTAATAATAACATTCGGGATCAGAGGTTGCAACAAAGTTAGGAACCCGTATTACAGCTGGCCTGTTTCTGATGGTAATTTTTGTGTTGTTTGTTAGTGTAATAAGTCGCTTTCTTAATGTTTGCTCACGCGCTAACGCATCTGTATCGATGCTTTCTTCGTTGATTGCTGGTGATTTTGCGTAGTGCGGCTCAAACAACATCGCAAACTCTATTAGACACTTGTTGTTGAAATTATAGTCGGGATGCTCAGTTGGTCGCTTTTCATATCGTTCAAACATATTCGCACAATAACCAGCTGCTTGACCGCCTTCAGTAAACTTCAACACTTTATAACGTTGCTCCTGTTTGCGGGTATTGAGGAAGACTGTTTTTCTCGAGCTGTCACGCATATTTAAATGACAAAGTCTGAAAACGCATTCGCGAGATGAAACCTGTCGTTCTTTCAGTATGCGCATGCATATTTTAAAAAGCTTACGTGAAGGCTCCGATTTTGACACGTATTTTGCGATGTAATACGCAATGGACTCATTAGTGCCACAGGGTTGGATGTCCATATTGGCTTTCCACATTTTCAGCAAAGCAGGACTATAATTATTTACCCAACATATCTTCGCTTTTTCATTTGAGAACGCAAATGCGACCACCATTATACGAGTATATAAATTCGTTCGATGAGGGATCAATAATATGAGTTTCTGTACATTCCGAGCGAGGAAAGTTGAACCGACATAGTGTATTTGTATTGTTATTTTTCGTACAGGTATTAGTGTGACGATGTATTTGACATTGTTTAACCAATTCGTATAGTTCTAAATTTTCAGGTGGTGTGGCTGTGCTACATACTGAATCAATACGAGCAATTCCTTCAGGTGACTCCACAGATGGGTGGTCTTCTACCCAAATAACCATATTATGAAGATGAGACGCCATTTTGTAACAGCGTCCATCTTGAGTTTGAAATGTTGACATAATTACAGTATTCTGCTAGTGTAGTCCTATTATTTGATACCCATATTGTGGAGGTTGTGGAAAAATATGTACCTAGTCCGCCATATTGGAACGGCGTCCATCTTGAATTTTAATTTTTGACATAATCATCGTGTTTTACTAGTGTAGCCCTTTCATTTGATACCCATATTGAGGGGGTTAAGGAAAAATATGTAATCCGCCATTTTGTATCGGCGGCCATCTTAGATTTATAATGTTATTGATTTTATTATATTGTATTGTCATCTAAATTAAATGTGTGTACCAAATTTCAGATCAATCTGACAACAGGAAGGTGCTTAAATTTCAATTTCTAATTTTGACCCAAATAAATAAATTCCGTACGGGTCGAGCTAAATAAAACCGTTTAAAAACACATGAAATATGGAGTGGAACATAAAACAGGAATGTTCATGAAATAATAGTTGGTAAAGCTACTGCTAAAAAGTGTTGCTAGGGTAGGCAACACTGCTTATGAGATATTATGTCGGGTCGTTGTATAATTGCCTTTAGTTAAAAAAAAAACAATCTCCTGTCTTCGTCTTAATATGTCCACCTTTTTTGAGCAAATCATCGTCCAATAATTTCCAAATTTTTCTACTAGATTTAAGAAAATATACTCTCCTTGCTAGGTTGCTGCTCTATGTGTACATAGAGCGATACTATCCAAACAAACATGTTTGCTGAACCGCGGGCCAGCCAGTTAACACCGCGTGGCGTGACCACCGCTATCCCTCTATTAATTGGTCAATAAGTGTAAAGCTGGCTTTTCACTCTACGACTGAAAAAACAAAACTATTGACATACATTCTTATTACTTTTGTAAGAATCTGTAGTTTGAATATGAATAGCTCCATTAATCAAAGCGTTAATTTTTCAAAAATAGCTACCGCCACTAGCTAGAGCTAGAGCTGGAAAGGGACCAAAAAAAACACTTACTTTGATAGAGACTTTCTGAACTGAAATAAATTTACTCTACTTATTTACCGAGATCGCCCTCAGTCCATAGTACGGTACCCATAATACAAGCATTGCTTAGTGTGGGACCGTATAGTTGACGTGTTCGTTTATCGATATTATTATAATGCTAGTCGACATTCCACAGTCCTCTTTACCACCAAATTCTTACCACCTGAACCCACCACCGCGGGTGGTCAACCCAAACTTTGTTCTCCACATTAGCGAACCGGATAATAAAGTGCCATCAAGCTACTAAACAGCCTAACGTGTGAAACGACCGTCAACAACCTTGGTTTGCTTGCTCTCTTGTTGACCTTGTGATAGTAAAGGAAAGTTCCTGATATCAAGCGATAGCTAACGAAGTACGCTGTTCCATTTGCAATCAACAAAGGTGGTGGGTGGGATGCAATGAATACCGATTCCGACCAAGGATGATTCGCGAGGCCATTGAAATTAAAAAACATCCTAATTGCAATAGGGAAGATGGCTGGGTGCTACCACCAGCTTGGGACCCTGTAGTAAACATCATAAAATCCAGAACCAAGCGTACCATTGCAAGACCTCAAGACACAGTGAGCTCTTTCTGCGTAGATCGGACCGCAAGTAACAACTAAATATGAGGGTACCCCCGTCAAACTATGACACTAGGACGTCAACTTCTCAGTCCTCCCGTGACCATGGTTGCTGTTAAGCAGCCGAAACGTCGGAAACGTAAAAACAAAAAAAGTAAACAAAATTAAACGCGATACAAGTCCTTAAAACATTTTTTTTAATGTATGTAGTGTTCGCGTAAATATAAAAACTTTGAATAAGTATTACGGTAAAAGTTACTGACCCATTACTGACATCCTTTTTAATTCTCTTATACCTATCAGAAGGACTTAAGTCATACACTGAAATTAGAAGATCATTAAACACAAGTGTCTGTCCAAACCAGGCACGTGTAATGAACGCCTTCTCGCCCTGACACGTGCTTATCACGCTTTCCCCAACATTATGTTATTGTTCTGCGAATCAATAGCTAATGTGGTATCATTACGCTCACTCGATAGGCACCTGGCAGGTAATAATCATTTATAATGTATGTGCGTCACATGTGCCTGTAAGTGAAATATCGACGTTGAACACTGTTTTCAGTGTTACACGATAATTTCAGGTGAACATCAGCGGGCAGGAAAATAAGTTGGAAATTGTGATTATTGAAATAAAAATTATTTTACAGATTTTATCGCGTGTATATCATGTTTTTATATTTCCGACGTTTCGGCTGCTTTACAGCAACATGGTCATGGGAGGACTGAGGTGGATGACGTCTTAGTGTCATAGTTTGGACTGGAGTACCATCATATTTAGTTGTGGTTAGCGGTCCGATCTACGCAGAACGTGCTCACACTGTCTTGAGGTCTTGCAATGGTGCGCTTGGTTTTGGATTTAATTATATTAATTACTGGATCCTGAGTCGGTGGTAGCACCCAGCCATCTTCCCTATTTTAATTAGGATGTTTTTTTTTAATTTCAACGGTCGTACGTATCATCTTTGGTCGGAATCGTTGTACGAGATTGTGATTATTTTTAATTTCAATTTGTGTAAAGTAATTTTAATTTACCTCAATCACAATATTATACGTAGGTATGAAATTATGTATTTACATATTGATTTCTTATATTTACGCGAATACTACACATTGAAATAAAACAAATCTTAAGGATTTTATCGCGGTTTATTTTTTAATTTTACGTTCCCGACGTTTTGGCTGCTTTGCAGCAACCATGGTCATGGTCATGGTAACAACTAAATATGAGGGTACCCCCGTCAAACTATGACACTAGGACGTCAACCACCTCAGTCCTCCCGTGACCATGGTTGCTGCAAAGCAGCCGAAACGTCGGGAACGTAAAATTAAAAAATAAACCGCGATAAAATCCTTAAGATTAGTTTTATTTCAATTATGTATTTACATTTATCTACTTATATGCCCTATGGGTGTTATTATTATCTACGCCCTATGAATGTTATTTTAATAAAACGGAACCGTTTAAGTTTCAATGTATACTAATTGATACATTTTGATTGGAGTTAGAATTTCCCGGTAAAAGTTTTTTTACCACTCAGCCAATCACTATTAAGCACTGAATTTTTTTTTTCAATAGCTTGTATTGCCAGTATACGCGAGAAAAGTAAATAATAAATCAACCGCGATTGCGGAATCATTGGCCATGATGCCGAAGAATTAATTGTCATCCATTGACTGTTGAACGGTTCCCGTACCGTATCATGATAATGGAAACACCCACTGATAACCACACTCGACGATTTTTCCGCGTCAACGTTATTAACGCGCCGCTAAACGCGCGTTATCGGCGCGTCGTCGCGCGATGCGTCGTGACGCGGTGTTAACGCGCGTCACTGATGACGTATTGACGCCTTAATGTCTCAGCGTTACGGGCGATAACGAATTTTGTAAAATTTTAAATCAATTTAGAATTTTATAAAATTAAATCAAAATTCGTTAATATTTAGATTTCTTTGGTATCCCTCGGTTCTCTATCAGTTCGTAGAATTGTCATCCATTTTTATTTCAACTTTGAAATTGTTTGAGCTATGTCGCTTACTCTGTTATGTCTACGGATCTGCTCATATAATACCAGCCCTTTTTAATGTCTCACTGTTGGGCGCGGGCCTCCCCTCAATGCGAGGGTGATTAGGCCATAGGCCACCACGCTGGCCCTGTGCGGGTTGGTGGACTTCACACATCTTTCGAGGGGTTCTCTCAGACATGCAGGTTTCCTCACGATGGTTTCCTTCACCGTTTATCAAGTGATAATCATGGTTGAAAATGAGATTCGCACATGAAATCCAGAAATCCCCGAGGTGCGAGCCAGGGTTTAAACCTGCGATCCTCGTTACCGAGGCAAGCGTTCTACCAACTTGGCTATCACTGTTCCCGGATCTACTCATTTGGTATAATATATGCTTCTACTAGCCCATCTCTGCAAACAT
The DNA here is from genome assembly GCA_905404115.1 of Pheosia gnoma. NCBI lineage: Eukaryota > Metazoa > Arthropoda > Insecta > Lepidoptera > Notodontidae > Pheosia > Pheosia gnoma. The sequence goes on from FR989916.1 coordinate 3,674,135, forward strand.
TCAGCTCTTATATAAAATGGTGCATCACTAGTTATATTGTCTCTAGTTAATTTTTAGTAAACGACAATATTTCCGGGAATTTGACCTCTATAGCCTACCGATGGACCCCTTAATATATGTTACACTAATTTTGTTAAACCTTACATAGGTAACAGTGTATGTTCAAATCTGGGCTCCCAGCTCCCATGGAATATTGACCAAACCTTTGAGAGATAACGACGGTAATTATTTTTTATAAAATTCTTTACTGCGGCCCGCGGTATTACCCGCGATTAAAACGTTAAGTATAAAAAACACGGTGCCTGTATGCTATCCCTTAGGAACCGTGCATTTTTTCAGGATAAAAATTTGCCTATGTCATTTTCTGACCCCTAAACTACCACTACCTATGCAAAAAATCATGTCATATTTTGCTCTACGAAAAATTAAAACAAATCTATCCCACGGGAACCATACATTTTACCGGGATAAAAAGTAGCCTTTGTGCCTTTCCAGACTATAATCTATCTCTGTGACAAATTTCATCCAGATCCGTTCAGCCGTTCTGGCGTGATTGAGTAACAAAAATCCATCCAACCATCCACCCAAACTTTCACATTTATAATATTAGTGGTATTAGTCAATACGAATAAAACATATTGATTTCATTCATCGAAACGTCGAACATAAAAACATTAAATAAACTCGATAAAATTCGTTTTATTTCAACGATTGAGTAACATCCATCCAAACTTTCACATTTATAATATTAGTGGGATAGTATCATATCTCCGCGCACGGGAATTCAATCACACATCCCGAATCCCATTTTCCTCACGACTCCTCAGGGATTACTTAACACAAATCCCGAGGCCCAACTACCATATTGACATTTCACACACAAGATTACCGCCCACCATTACGTCACAATTAAGCTATATAACCACACCCACACGAACGCATCGAGTCAAATTTATTACCATTTTTTTTATTATGAGAACTTCAAACAATTCCAATCCACGGCTTACGCATGTAATCCTACACATTTGATATTTTTTTTATTAATGAATGGGTACACACCCGCGGCCGACGGCAATAGTGAACGGATGGTAATGATTTTCATTGTTAGATATTATTATTAATTTAGCTATGAATAATTCAGTGTGGGGAGATGCGGTTCGTTCTGTGACGTAAATTTTTTTTCACACTTTTTTTTTAATTTATTCAGTTTAACATGGTAGTTACATCGGTTTTTTTAATAGGTAATTTTTTTATGAGCTGTCATAATTTAAGTTGGACGCTAAGACGGTCGTTCAATATAGTTACAAAATTATATTATTAATAAAAACTAAATGCAGTGTGAAATTGGTATTGTCAGTAAGATTTTGTAGTCGATTGCTTAGTGTTGCAACAAAATTTAGTTTTTTTATTGCGCATTTATTTTTATTTCTGGGCCAGGCTAGCTCACACTGGGCCAGCGCGGTGGACTATGGCCTAATCTCCTACGCATTGATGGGAAGCCCGTGGCCAACAGTCGGCTATTAAAAGGGCTGGTATTATTATTGCACTTACTTAAAAAGTAAATTAAAAGGAAAAGCTCTCCATTATATAATTTAGTTTTATTACACCGCCAAACAAACAATTCGCACGAATTCACTATCAAAAATACTTAAATACATTGTCAAAGAATGACGGATCTATCCGGTAAAAGTTAATTTCCTCTCTAACACTAACTAATTCAACCCCCCCGCGCCACAATGGGGCATATTTGCTTATCTTTAATTGATTCACTCTAGCCCCTGCCCCGATAAGGATTAGCTCTATTCACGCTGACTTTTACAAGGGTAGCTGCCCTTAACGAGGGATGGGGCATAGATTAGTGCACACAGAATGTCCCTTTATTATCTCATAGGTGAAGTACCTACATGCATCTCTGAGGCGCCCCATCAGATTGTGTGATTCAGAGATTGAGACACAGAATAATAAATGTGCTTGGAAATAGCCATGGGCGTTTAGCAGTTAGATAAGCGAATAGTGCGTGTCAATTCGCACTGTACGCTAGGTTTTTTTCTTTTTCAATATAATATAAAGTATCAGTACAAAGGTCGTAGGTACAAAACAGTAAGTATAGCCCCCTCTACACCTATCTCTTCAAAAGATTACAACATGGGATTTCATAATCGCACGCGTGCCGCGTATTATCGGACGACGTCGTGCGACGTTGGGCGACGTTGGGCGACGTCGGGTGAAGTCGGCCGGGGTCGCTAGTAACGCGATACTGTAATAATAACGCCTTGTACAGACCTAGCCAACGGTAATTTTGTAGTGTGTTTTGTTACACACCACGCTTGTATCTCGTAAAGAGGTAAACTCCAGCACACATTTCGCGGATGGTATTCTGATCCAATGCAATAGGGACCGAGCCTCAATGCGAGAGGGATTTGGGCCGTAGTCCACCACGCTAATCTAGTGCAGGTTGGCGATCTTCACTTGACTTTGGCAGACGTGCTGGTTTCCGACAACATTTGTACAAAGACAACAAGACCAAATAAAAAATAGAATTTATTTAAAATCTATGATTAAAAACTCCACGCAGGTAAGTATTCATTGCACAGTGGATTTTTTTGATATGTTTATTTTTATTAAATATTTGAATTTGGAACAACTATGAAGACCGGGTATACATTTGCGTTAGTTATTTAAAGGAAATAAGTGCCACCCTTTCAAGACACACAAACGCTATTTTTTGTGTATATGATCATAGTCTGTACAATGTTAACGCGATATTGGGCTACTGATACTATGTTATAATGCGATATTCTTGAATTACATGTATTTATCGGCTGGGGTGTCGTGCGGTGAGTTGACTTATCCCCTTTCGGAGGGGTGTGTAATGGTTATATGGGATTTGTGAAGTCGTTTGATATGTCAGCCTGTTTGTTGGTGGACGATGGTTTTTAATTAAAAATATATTGTATGTTTTTTTTATTACGTGGGAGTTTTAGATATGAAGTTTGAATTTATTTTATTTCAAAAAATCTTGACAAAGAGTTTAAAAAAAAATAGAGCAAGTAAACTGACGTCTCTATAGTTAGCATTTTGGTATTGGCACATATTAAAAGATGATGGGAATTAAACGCCAGATTTCGGTCAGCAGACAACCACTTTTTAGCATTTAGGCTATCATCGCTTCCAGTTTTTTTTTTATTTGTGGAGTTTCTTTGCCTACCTACCGATATAGATTTATAAAACAATACTCGTTTAACGTTTTCGTATGACAAGAATAAAAAAAATATCGCGCGCAATTCATTCGGCTGGACAGCCGATAAACGCGCACACGGGGAAATTGGAAAATCAATGGAAAATTCGACCTGTCTGGACGCTGACGGATTTTTGGCGGCCATTTTTTGTGTATACGTACCAATACATACTTACTCATTCATGTCACTGGCCAGTAAGAAAATAATTACAATCGAATATGTTAAACCACTGACCTCTATGGTATACATCGCTGGACTAATCATAAGCCCGGTTATCGTGTGCCTATTTGATTTTCGCCATTTTGGCGCTGATAGCGGCAGTGAGGGGGAATGGAACTAATAATAGAGATGGGACAGTGATATGATACATCGATAATAATGTTTATGCTTAAACCTACCCATGCAGTAAAATGAAAATAATGATGATCCATTCCTTTAACAATGGCTAATGTCCAAAATAGTCGAGTGGTTAATACTAAGATGAAGCAAATAATGATAATGATTAGCCGAATCGCTCATGGGTAGGGTAGGTAATCTTAGGATAAGCTGAAACCGGACTAAAGGGTGGTGTGTGACTAGCTAGATCCTACTTAAATAAGGATCGTTTTTTAATTAGAAATGAGGTAATGTAATGTTGTTTGGGAAGCAATGGAGTAGGTAAGGTATTAATAGAAAATAAAAATCATCAAAGTAGTACATGAGTTATGTTTAATAAAACAGTCATCAGAGAAGTGTTTTGAACAGATGTAATCATATTGTTTCGGACGCCAACTAGGCTTTTCAATGTTTTTGAGCCATAATTCTAGTCTTCTATTGTCAGTCGGAAACCTGTGAATTAGTAAACATTGTTTTAAAATAATATATATTTGATAATACAAATCTGTCTTCGGCGATTTTTACGTTCTTGAACGTTCTATCTATTTAAGATATTGATAGAAAAAATATCGATAAATTTTATCGACAAGGAACTTTTACAGCACTATTGAATTTTATTGTTTATAAAAAACCGATAATACAAAGACAAATGCGTTGTAATCACGTATAAATAAGATTAGTAACATATTTTTAAGTGCCTATAATATCAATAGAAGTTTTAATTTCTTGAATATTAGCCGTAAATTCACTTACTTGTGGAATGTAACCCCACTTCCCTTCTGGTAAAGAGTTTTGCATAACACGCACTCTTTCATGGTTTACCTAGTAACTAACACCACTTATTTATGTATTAACTATATTAATACGACACAACAAACAAGTTTAATCGCGTTAAACCTTCAAAATCACTTTATAAACACGGAGACAATGTAAACAAAACAACGTCCATTTGCATTTTACGTCAGATTTAGTTCCTTTCCCCCACGCTGGGGGCGCTTCAAATAGGCACAATAGATAGCTGTCATTTTAAAGGATATCATTAGTCTAGCGTACTTGTATCATGGACGTCAGTGTGTTAAACCATTAAATGTTCGATTTTTAAAATTCATTTTCTTTATTAATAATCTGTTATGCGTTACAAACTAGAAAAGGATAGTCAGATACACTATTCTGTTTTGCATGACGTAACAAATAATTTCATGTAAAATGTAAGGAGTGAGAAGAGAAGAATATTTTAATGCTTACGGTCCTTATAATATTGTAAGTCATTGTATAAGGCGACGGTCATAGGAATAAAGATATTTATTTTAAAAATAGAATTATTAGATTTCAAAATTGAACGAGATTTTTGAAATCATTCTAAATTTGATATTTTAGTTCCCTAAATAATTAGCGCCTATTTGAAAAATTGGGTAAATGATAACTAAATAGAGGGAGGATTTCGAAAATGATTTGTAGGTATATCATTAATTCATAGACACATAAAACTACTTAGTTATAGGTATATATACCATGATATTATGCAATATAGGTACCATAATCTGTTCTCGTCCGCGCTGTACGAAAATGCAGGAAATTGTTTTTTTTTTATCGTCGCCGCTACAAAATACCGCAATGGACCTGTCACACGCGCTGTACCTGCGATTGACATCTTTTGACAGCATATGTAAAATTCCATTCCATATAAGTAATTTTGCAAGTTTTGTTTTGTGAAATGCCATAACATAAGGAGTTATACATTGTGTTTTAAAAGATCATTATAAATATACCTAATGTAGTAGTAACTCTATGAATAAGCAACATTTTATGTTTCATTTGATTAATCCTTTGCAAATAAAACAATAATAAAACGGTGTGTAACTTATTTACTGTACGTTAAAAGTTACTTGTTAATCTCGATCCGTGGTTTTTGTTATTTTACTCGCAGTAAATGCATCCTGCCAGCAATATTGCCAGCGATACATTATTGCTGGAATGTTATCGTCAACACCTTTAGTATTGATTGCGGCAAGTGCTTCGTAATATAATCGACGACTATTGTTACTAGTGGTTGCCATAGAACTAGCCTGTTTACAAGCGCCTTAGTAGTGAAAACAAATACGAAGCAGAATTTTTGTATCTTCGACTATCTCATTAGCAGACTTGAAAGAACAATAAAATGAGCAACAATGTTACACTGGCGCCATCTATCTTGAAACTGTACCCCAACGGAAGAGGGCGGATCGTAAATTGCCAGTACGATGTTTTGCGGCTGGGCCGCAGGCGCTAAGCGACGCGTGACTGCACAAGTGTTGAATGTTTGATCATAAGTTTGAACGCTTATTTTATCTGAAACTAAATATAATAACAATATCGCCAGACGAGCACACACAACTGTACGGTTCCAAACTAAATCCAGTCCAGAAATCCTTGGTGCGAGCCGGGATTTGAACATGCGACTCTCGTTACCAAAGCAAGTGTTCTACCAACTTGGCTGTGACTGCATAGTTGCACGCCCGTATACACCCTATCCTATAGTGTCAATAATTCTCATCCTGGGCGGGCTCCCTGTCTCCCTAACACAAGCAAGCGTGAGCCGAGGGGCGGTGCAAGCTAAGAATTATCTCCCTATAAGTACGCCATAAACTTCAATGTGACGCGTATATTTAAACTAAGATAAACATGGCGGAGATAGCTCCGAATGAGATAATAGATATTTTCGAGGGGACTAGTGATGGGATGCAGTTAAATATACGGTAATGACGGTTGATGTAAAGCAAGGATTCCCAAAGTGGTCGATATCAACCCCTTGGGGTCGATATCGGTTGCTCAGGGGTCGAAATAAACGAAAACTGATTTTGACGTTCGACGAGGTCTGAAAATCGACCCCTATTAATTAACGCAAGCTCTTATTTGAAGCATTCAAGATACTGTATTAGATGTGTTACGTGTACCAACTTGTTATAAGAATGACTAACAAGTCGATAAACGTGCACAAGTTTGCACAAGATGAACTTATTATTTTGTATCAATAGGAATAAAACTAGAGATAGGATTTTTAAAGTAATTTGGCTATGGGAGTCTGAGGTATCAGTTCATTTTGGAAAAGGGGTCTCTTGCTCAAAATAGTTTGGGAATTCCTGATGTAAAGAATGCAAGGACTATTTTAATATAGGTTCTCGTTGCAACAAGCTTGTAGGAAAACCGTTGTGTGCCTATATAAGGTAGGTACTCGTAATGTAATCGTCTGTCCATCGAGCGGGCGTAGCCGTGGGCAAAAGCTAGTTGGTGTCTACTTAATTAATCAAAGAAAAATAAACTATTAAAATTATTTACTAAACAATTTAACTTAATTATAATTATAAAATACTAACCGTTTTGTTTAATTTCCCACTGTTAGGCACGGGCCTCCCTTCAATGCGAGGGGATTAGTCCATAGTCCACCACGCTGGCCCAGTGCGGGTTTGCAGATTACATTTTTTTTTAATCTAATTTAGTCTCTAATAAAGTGGAACGTAAAAATATAATGAAAAGTGGGCACTGAAATAATCAAGACTAAAGTTCTGCTTACAGCTTAAGCACTGGACTTAAATGTTTATTATTAAAAAAAAACACGGTACACATTAAAATGGCCGATCGGTACATCTTTTATCAATTAGTACTTACATAAATTATCATTTATTCGAAGTACGACACTGTCGTGGAACTAATAATGTTAACAGGACAGTGTACTTTGTATCTAAATAAATATCAACTAAAAACACCAAGTCTCAAAGTAAGCAACCCTTGTATTACAGGTCCCATATACTCCAGAGGTGATCCCAGTGACAACCGAATCGGTCCTAATTCTCCTCACGAACCTCGAACCTGCACCAACAAGTGCAGTAATAAGTCACGTGACCTGACACTCCAAACAATATAACCGTGGTCACCGCGTTTTGAACACTTTTTTAATTTAAATAAAACTAATTTTACGGATTTTATCGCGTTTATTTTTTGTTAAAGAACAAAAAATAAACGCGATAAACGCCGAAACGTCGGGAACGTAAAGACGTTCCCGACGTTTCGGCTGCTTTACAGCAACCATGGTCACGGGAGGACTGACTGACAGACTTTTTTAATTGTGTCCAGTCCAGTTGTATAGACCTGTATCCACACTCATTGAACACTGGAAACTCTTCAATTAACAGCTAAAGGCAATTATTTTGTGTCTCTTATCGTTGGTGAATGTGGTAAATTAAAACTATTAGCATTTATGTCTACGTTTATCTCTAGACTTTGACAGTTTAAGATAACACTTGAAATGTTTTTTTTTTCAATGAGAGACAGTAGCAGTAAGCATTGTACACGCGAAATATTTAACAGCAGCTGTTACTATTGCATTATAAACTAAACTAATAGTTTAAATGTTAACTCCAACGCTTCTTTAACCGAATACGCAATGAAAAAGAGTGTTTAAGGTAAATTACTTTTAAGTAAGGTATTAATTACTCGGTATATTTTATATTAATGTATAACTATCAAACAACGTATGACATATTACATTACTTATAAGTCACTACACCTTTTTTTTAAACGAGCAAAGGTACAGCCGATTCCTAGTTGTATCATTATAACTATAATGAAAGTGTACAACAAAATAATTTATACTAACAACGTTCAGTTCCAAGAACAACTTAACGTCAATATGTACTAACATCAGTGACATAAAGTGTAACATCAACCGTTAATTAACAATAATTAAAAAATAACCCGTGTTTAACACTGTGAAATGGCCAGCGAGCTATGCCGACCGCTTTTAATTGATATTGCTACTTGTTAAAATTGTAACGAACCTATTTTCCTTTTTATTCGCGTAAATAGGTGGGTACTGGCAGAATAGGCAATGCTATTCGAATTTCGAATACTTAAAGTTTTGACATTTGAAAAATTTACAGATAAGGCTTCGGTATTCTTTGTTTTTGTTTATAGAATAAAGGTCGCATTTTTGTTGTTTCTCTTGAGTAGTGTTATTTTTTTAAACCCATAGATGTTGAAAGAACAACGAAGAGGGGTGCGTTGCGCGTTATTTATGAAGAAGGCGAAATGTAGAACGGAACGCAGCATGCTGAGCTCTTTATGCGGGGTTTAACAACATAATAACCACTAGACAGGTGCTTTCACTACAATCTAACAAAACAGTTTGCGTAAAAGCCACATTAATTTCGAGATTACGTTAAACTTCAATGTATTTCGTACAAACATCTTCATTACATTACATAGAAACTCTTTTGATCTACAACCAACTAGAGTTTCCAAGCGAAAATTGGTGAGCAATTCCAAATTAGTTGCGCAGTTCCGAGACATTCCCGCCCTCGGCAACGCCCACTGAACACAGTTTACCGATATATCGATACAAAGTTACCGATGTTATATCGATACAGGGAATCGGGTGGCGGTACCGAGTAGCGATCGTAAAGCGGGGACTTCAGTCGCCGGCGTCTGCGAACAGGGGTTTTACTATCTGCTGAGAAGCTTTCAGTGACTACAAAGAGCTGAATGGTGATGTACAGTCGAAAAGAAAAGAGAACGTGACCTAAGAAAATAAAAAAAAAATTGCCACACGAACACACCAGCTGTACAGTCCCAAACTAAGCGACGCTTGTACCATGGGACTATTAGGGCGATGCTACATAATTAGTGATTAGCACGTGTGTAGTGACTTTTATTAGCTCACCTTTCTGTGCCGACGGTCCCAGAATAGAATCCCAATAGGTACAAATTTTGTGTGATTAGCACGAATATTTGTACCGGAGTCATGAATGTTTAATATCTACGTAAATGTAATTATATACCGGTACCGCCCCCAGTTGATTTTGCACTATCCTAATCAAAACTTTTCATAATTTGGAACCGTACCAGTTGGTGTGTTCGTCTGACGATATTTATTTATTCACCATCGTCGACGAGTGTACAGGGCGTGGCTGAGACTTGGCTCGTTTTACAACATTTCACGGTAAGACATTAATTGAGCGAAATGAAATCAAACGCGACTTTAATTACGCGTCCCCGGACACCGCCATCATTGCGCTGCTGCGATGAAGTTATTAACGGTCCACGATGGCAACAGAACAGTACACGTGAAACCATAAATTGTATTGATACAAGTTGTACCTACTATTTCATTTTGTTGTTGTTTGTTTTGTTATCTATACATCTATACATATAAATAAAATTGGAGTGTCTGTTTGTAATATTAAAATAACCGCTTTTTACTAAGTGCGTTTGGATGTATACACGTTACCTATACCGAAACAACATTTTTTACAATTTTTGTCTGTCTGTCTGTCTGTCTGTTTGTTCCGGCTAATCTCTGAAATGGCTGGACCGATTTTGACGGGACTTTCACTGGCAGATAGCTGATGTAACAAGGAGTAACTTAGGCTACTTTTATTTAAAAAAAAATAGATTCTCACGAAAAAAAATTAAAACCAATGTTGCAGCGCAGCGCCTGATTAATTTTGATAGCAACAACCTGCAATGCGTACCGCGGGCTCAGTATGGGCGAGCAGGCTGTTGTCAACGGTTGTCTTTGTTAAATACCACGCGGATGAAGTCGCGGGCAACAGCTAGTCTATATATAAAACAAACATAGACGTGTTACACCATTTATAAGTCAAGAACGGGTGGCCGATTATTATGATCAATGCTTCCGATGTTTTATTAACTATTGAAACATGGGAAATTTTCACTATAAAAAGTAATAATAAAAATAATACATTTTCTTATACTTATTATGATTCTGAGGCGGTATGAAGTTCGCGGGGACATCTGGGTTAGAATAAATTGACTGATTTATTTTGTTTGGGCAGGAAGTCGTTTCAACTAACCGAAGTAACTCTTAAAAATATTGTTCACTATTGTTGTTACATATAAGGTATAACATCATGGAAAGCTATAGCTATGACCGTGTTTAAAAAAGTATTGATTGTTATGACACTGCTAAGAGGATACATAACATCACGTTACGACCATTGAGAATTGAACGGTAGAGTAAAATCTATGGTTGCGCGGGCAAAAGCTACTTTTTTTTATTTCGCAAGACTCACCACGCTTCCACGCTTAGCTAACGTTCCTCAACACAGCCATCGCACCTCTTACACCAGATCGAACGCCCGATACCCTGACATTCATAATTAACCATACTTTCCATTCCACATCCATACATCAAACTCACAAAAAATCCCTACTACTTATTCCGAAGTATACCTACACCGTTTTGGTTCGCCGAAAACGTTTGTCGGCTGTCATATCGAGGTAAACAATAAAGTTATATGATAATGCGCTAACGCAGATGTCAGATAAAGTTGTGAGTGCGTTGTCACACCTCGCTTAATTGGAATTTATGTATTCGCTGCTCGCTTTGTATTGAAGCCCCTACTATTCGTTTACGGAATGTCGTGAGATCTCTCACAAATTTGAGGTTGATCGGAATGAGATTAAGGTCAATGTCAGCGATTGGATAGGAATGTTCGTAGAACGTTTGCCTTGGTAACTAATGTCGCAGGATCAAACCCAGCCATGTTTGGGGTTACTTGATTTCGAGTGCGAATTATTATCAACCATGTTTACCACTTGCTATTCTATTATTGCATTGTCTTTTATCTTTCAATTGTATTCTTATTAATTATCTTATTTTATGGTCGATATTTGGGGTCGAGTCACCTTCGTCCGTAGGAGAATTAAATACCCTCGAGATACCCTACACGTGACCCTGGGTGGTGCCAACTAGGTGACAACTCTACTGGTGGTAGGCTTCGGCCGTGGTTAGTCACCACCCACTGAACAAAGCCATGTCGCCAAGCGGCCTAGCCGTGTTCCGGCATGATGTTCGGTGTTGCCATTCATGGATGGCGGGTCAGATCAGCGCTGCATGTGCCTAGTGAATGTAGCGTCTCGATCTACTGCCGCCTTCCTACCTAGGCAAGTATGCTCCATCGTAGATCTCATCATCACTTACCATCAGGTGAGAAAGAGATTAAATACTTGCCTATAAAGTAATAAAAAAAAAATAAAAAAAATGGTCTGCTAGAAGCGATGTTGCAACCGTAGATTAATACACTCGAATTTACTCCTTCAAACTCGATCAGTTTTCAATAGCAAATAGTAGGGCCCCAAGATTTCGATTTAAGGATTTTATTATGCACACAAATTTACACCCGCCGCCCGCTTGGATCGCTTCCGAGCGGCTTCCGGAGTAGATTAACAAAATGCTTTATTTGTGTACCCAGCCTTATCTTAATTTCTTAATTAAGCCCCGTACACGTACGACTCACTCATTTTTACTAACAAAACTTTAAAAAAGTTTGGTTACCGTCTAAATATATATATATATTAAAATGCGACTTTTATTGTTTTGTTAATTAATTGTTTATAATTTTTAATTACTTTTCCTCTTTAACGTAAATATACTGTGGAAGTTCGATTTACATAATGACGTTTTAATTATGGGTAATAAGCAGCTTATTAGAGTTAATTTTATTTTGTAATTGGATACGTTTTATAAAACTTTTTAATTACCTCAAATTCGGAAGTTTGTAACTGGTAGTTGAATTAAATGCACCAATAGAAACCTACGTTAGCGCTGATTTCTCCAGCCGTTGCATCGAGGTAGCGCGGGCGGAGTTGCGGCCTGAAGCTAGTATAATATAAGAAGCACCTATAGCCACATCTATTCCGGTAGATGGTGTTAAATCTGCATTAACGAGCGATCAGAGTGATTTCCCCCGTGATCGCTCGCGTATCGCCTGATCTAGGAATTGCCACCCCGCGCGCTCTCCGCGGACCCAGATCGAAAATCAACTCTTTTATTCACACTCATTGGAGAGATGTATTCTAGTGAACAACAATTCTAAATAAAAGACAGAGATAGATAAATGTTTATAAGGTACGCATTAAGGTGGATATTATTATGAGTAAGTGTTAGGCTATAAACAAAGGCAGAGTATATGCCTTACGTTTAGTGTCTGTTATATTATGGTAATATCAAAAAGTTATCTAGTTTACACTTGGTGTAGGATCAAATTCGTCTGTTTATCTATATCTCCGGAACTGCTTATCCGATTTTGAAAATTGTTTTACTAATAGAAAGATATGTTTTATCTAGGTAATGAAGGCGGAGCCCCGGGCACAAACTTCTTAGTACCTACTAATTAGCTTGCTCGATGAATGTTAACTGCTTTTTCTTTTTAAATGCCAACGTAACTTGCCCGAAGAAAGTAACGGTATTGGATTTTTTTTTTCAGAGCTTATGGCATTTATTTATCAATGTTTTTGTACACCTGTCAGAGTATCAGAATACGTCCGTCGAATACGAATCGTTTCGTTCTGACGTCATTTGCATATCACGAAGGCATATAAGATTTTATTGCGAAGGGTTCTATTGTATAGAATTGGATGGGGCACGCCCCACAATAGAACTCTCAAGATAACCCTATATTTGCATAAATGATCTTTTTACTTAAGAGGTTGGCAATAATGTTGGAGTTTATTTACCGTAAATACGTAAAACGGACCCGTGTGTTGCCATGTTTAAATAATACCACCTGCATGTCACTGAGAACATAGTTGTAACAATCTTGAACGAGACGTGTGAAGCCCGCCAACCTGCACTGGGCGAGCGAGATGGATGATGCCCGGAATTCCCATTGCGTTGAAGGGAATCCCATACTCGACGATGTATTAAAAACGACATACAAATATTATTTATTTTATATTATATCTCTCACCACACGGGCTATACCAGGATGTTTGGAAGACATGCGCGGGGACAGGGGTCCAACACGTAGAGGACCTTTTTGAGAATTTTAATGTTATGTTAGGCACTGGGGTCAACTGCTGAAAATGATAGCATAAACAGTGAATTGACCTCAGCAGGCAGAGGAACTATTGCAGGAATATGAAAAGATAATTGGGATTGAGGTTTGGATGGTCATGGAATGGGACTATTGGAAGGGTTACGGACACCTGCCATCATCAGCTTCTCTAATTACTATTTTTTTAATATGATTATTAACTTTTTGAAAACTAGCCCATATACAGGCTGATTCATAAAGGATTTATCCAAGCCTTGAACCTGGGCTCTTTAAGCTTATTTGTAAACACTATGACAAGAATTTGGATGTATAAATTTTTTTATCTGTTTCCAAAAATCGCAATTTAAATTTTTTTTGGGACCAAAATTATGTTTTAAAAATTGACATATTGTTTGCAAAACAAGTGTTGAAATAAGCCCAGGCTTAGTAATACCGTTATCAATAAGTCTGTATATTCTTATGACCCATTAAATTTTCTAACCAAGTTATTATGTCAATAAAAAAGTCAAATTACCATAGTAGGTACGGTGTTCCAGGCTCTGCAGGTAGGCTACAGAGCCTGGAACACCGACGTAGGGTTGCCAGCCTATCAGTCTTCTACAGAATACATTTCGGAGAGTGTGCGACGGAATTACACGAATTAATTCCCCCATCTCCATTCTATCGTCGGTCGACCAGACGCACGGACAAGTGTCATCCGTACACTGTGGACATTCCTGCGGTACGCACTAAGCGTTTTGCTTCTACTTTCATCGTGCGTACTGCCAAGGAATGGAACACGCTACCGGCGTCTTTGTTCCCCGTTGACTACAATCTGGGTGTTTTCAAGTCGAGAGTGAACAGGTACCTTCTAGGCAAGTATGCTACATCGTAGATCTCATCGTCACTTACCATCAGGTGAGATCGAGATCAAATACTTGCCTATATTGCAATAAAAAAAGGAAAAAAAAAGGTGTCATTAGACAGATCCCAGTGTACCCAATGATTCTGTGATGTGCGATACGTTTAGTGGAATCAAATGAGCTTAGGCAAAGTCGACGAGGCCATAACATTATACCGTAGACTTCGTAATAGCCCTAATTTTCATATTTTTATAGTGTTATATAAGTATAGACCTGTTATAGTGTGATCCTAGCGAAACGGATAGAGTCGATATTCATAGTGTCATAATTTATTTTATCTTGGACAGGGAAGGCGTGTTGTCCATTTCTTGCAAATACATTCATTTATATATTGAATCCAGGGCCTCACTATCTTAAGCTGTCCTAGCGACTACACCAACAGAATAGTCAATGCATAAGTGTTCACTGAAATAACCAATCGCTCACATCATCTCCTAATCTAAAAAACAAAGTTGTGTTAGTTACACCATTTATAACTCAAAAACGGGTGGGTTGATTTTTATGATCTTTGAGTTAATGAATTTTTCTCCGCCCTGAATAAATAAATATCGCCATTTTTTTTTAAATGCAACCCTATTCAAATGGAGGTGGCGATCAGAATAATTCCCTCGTATGTATGCTTGGCGCGGCGTTATGTACTTCACGTGGTATTTTGTTGGATCAAATGAGAAATCTATAGCTTACAATGACAGTGAAAATATGATAATTTAGTGGAGTATATTTTCAGTAAAAGGGTATAATATATATATAAATATCCTAAATACTGGGACTTCGTCGTGTACGAACTTGTATACGAACTTGACAGGAATATTTAAAAAAAAAATCGAAGACATTATTTTTAATACTCAAACCGAATCCGACGGTTAAATAATTGTTGTCTAACTATCTGGTCGTGCATCATGTGAAAAATACTTGACGGATTATGATGAAAATTGTCACGGTTATAGGTTATCGGTCACGGAAATATGTTTTTTTAAATCTTGGCACGGCGACAGGGACTTACCCAAAGCATTATTATAGAACACATTATATCACTTAAATTAATTGATTGGCATAATTTCACAATAAATTCAATACATAATGGCCGAAGCCGAAAAATTGGACGAGGGTGCTATTTTCGGCTGAATGTGGGGAGAGTGGGATTGATATTATATGTTAAACAAATAAAATAATTTCTTTATAAAAAAATCAAATAATTATTTCATCAAACTTTCGTTTATAATTAAGCTGATATCGAAATCAGAGCGGGCAGGACCTCTAGACCAAATAAATTATGTAAATAATATAATTATATTATATTATTTATAATTTATGTTAATGTTGAAATATGACGGATCTATTTATAGGTACCAGAATGGAACAAGGCAATAATTTAACACTTGGTGTCCCACCCATCGCATTCCAAGTGTTACACCTTACGCCTGCGTATGATGCACGGCGCCGCCACTTCCGGTGGCGGACTTCCGGTGCACGCCCACGCCCCCTGCCGTGGAATTTTGTAAACACACAAACGTAAACATGACTTTTCACGGTATTATCTGTCGGACATAAATAATTGTGGTCCGTTGTTATGGGGTGTTCCTTGGAGCGTTATCTTCAAGCGGAATTAGACCAGTTGGTAGTGTTACCACGGTTTCTGTACCGAGGGTACCGGGTTCGAATCGTGGCATAGAATCAAAATCAAAATTTGTATTGGAATGTTGAATTTTTCACATACACACACAAAACGCGTGGCACAAAAGGAAACTATACTCGTACGACCCATTGCCAATGATAAATCTATATTTTATGTGGAACTTGATATCATCAAAAATTAACTAGACAACAATCTCATCTTTTTGGGGTCGAGTCACCTTCGTCCGTAGGAGAATTAAGTGGGGTCGAGTCACCTTCGTCCGTAGGAGAATTAAGTACCCTCGAGATACCCTACACGTGACCCTGGGTGGTGACAACTCTACTGGTGACAACTGACGGCTTCGGCCGTGGTTAGTCACCACCCGCTGAACAAAGCCATGTCGCCAAGCGGCCTAGCCGTGTTCCGGCATGATGTTCGGTGCTGCCATTCATGGATGGCGGGTCGGATCAGTGGCGCTGCATGTGCCTAGTGAATGTAGCGTCTCGATCTACTGCCGCCTTCCTACCTAGGCAAGTATGCTCCATCGTAGATCTCATCGTCACTTACCATCAGGTGAGATCGAGATCAAATACTTGCCAATAATGTATAAAAAAAAAAAAAACTTTCTACAAAAAAAATACTCATCCAGGTAATAATAATCCGATACTAACTTTAATCCCACTAATATTATAAATGTGAAAGTTAGGATGGATGGATTTTTGTTACTCAATCACGCCAGAACGGCTGAACGGATCTGTATGAAATTTGGCACAAAGATAGATTATAGTCTGGAATAGCATATATGCTATAGGCTTTTTATCCCGGTAAAATGTATGGTTCCCGTGGGATATATTTGTTTTCATTTTTCATAGAGCAAAGGATCGACATGATTTTTGCATAGGCACTGGTAGTTTAGGGATCAGAAAATGACATAGGCTAACTTTCATGCCGGAAAAATGCACGTTTCCTATGGAATAGCATACAGGAACCGTGTTTTTTAAACTTAACTTTTTAATCGCGGGTAACACCGCGGGGCGCAGCTAGTACAACATAATCCCCAATTCAAACAACAGTTTAAATATTAAAAGTGGCGGCAGGGGGCGCGCGTAGCAAAAACCAGAGATTCCCACCGGCGGCGCTAAGCCTTCGCTTAGGGCCGGCGCAAATATTTGTGATGCGATTAAGCTGCTCACCCACATTGATTGATGGGAACGTGATATTACGAGGCGCAGAGTAGACAAGCGAAATGTCTCTGATCAAAGTTAGTCACTGTCAAAATTAAACATAGACAACATAATATACTGCACACAACTACCTGAATAGATTATTTTAATTAAAAAAGAGTGTTTCTACCTACTCGAACTTATCCCTGAGTATTTTACCGAATAGTAACCTTTTGGATCCTGCGTATAATATTTCGTTCATACACAACTGAATATGTCATCTGACCACCTTTTAATAATCTCTCGCCTCTAATAATATTAAAATTAAATAAAATAATAATAATTGACCCTAAATGTTGATGGGTATATTATAATGTTATACATAAAAAAGGATCACCAAACCAGCACACCAAGTGTATGGTGTCAAACTAAAGAACGATTGGATTAAGAGAGTTAATAGGCTTGATCTATTACACCCAGACGAGCGCAAATTACTTACATAACTATTTTGAAATTTGCTTGAAGCGAAATTGAACCCGCATCCATCAATTGCAAACCACTAAACCATACTGTGGTCATCTGTAGGATTTTAAGAAATACGTACCCAAGTTGAAAACTACTTAGCGTTTAAAAAAATAAATGTATCTAACGATAGATATCTACTCTATATTATCATAACAGCTGAACTTATAAGCGGGGGGATACTTTGTCATAGTTTTAAAACAATTAAACACATTTTTATATTGTAGACATAACGGTATTGTGTGTGGGAATACAATCTTTAGGAAAATCAAGCTTTAAGGTTATTTTCCTTTGTACACACTTATTGATCCAGTCCCCAAACTGTGATATCCTATTTCTTGGGTCCTAGACAACGTTATAAATACTTAGAAAAATAGATCTTATTGAGTTTCGAAACGATTTAAATATTTTTTTATTCATTATTAATTTTTTACGACCTGATTAGCGCAGTTGGTAGTGACCCTGCTTTCTGTGCCGAGGGTCCCGGGTTCGAACCCTGGCAGGGACAAGCTTTGTGTGACGAGCACGGATGTTTGTACCCAAACCATGGATGTTTAATATCTATATAAGTAATGTATACTGGGTTCGCCCCCAGTCGATTGTATGGTACCCATAATACAAGTTGTTGCTTAGTGTGGGACCATATAGTTGGTGTGTTCGTCTGGCGATATTTATTTATTATAAATAATTAGGTTCGCATTGTAACCAAAAATCACTGAGTTACACACCAGGGTTTGAATCTGTACACCTTATGTCCAAAGCCAGCGTTTGACCACTCGCCACTTCTCCAGATATTTATATATGTACTCATAACTGCCACTTGAGATCTATATTTTTAAAAAAACAAAATCCTAAAATAATAACAATGTCAAAAGCCGTGTGAAGACCAAACTGCACTGGGCCAGCGTATTCGACTTTGGTCTAAATTTACCTTATATTGAAGAGAAATGTGCCTAGTATAATGGCGATAGGCTCGCCTCCTATTACATAGTCACCAAATACTATCGGTAAGATGTGCACCTCTGCCTATCCCTTCGGGGTTAATAGGCGTGACGGTGGATTATTATGATGTATTATTTTAACATCCTACTTGAAAAGGGCCTCTCCACATTAGCGCCGCCCTCAACACTTCGTAACATAACACCGATATTTCATCCTAATTCACCTTTGATTTCACCGCCGTCGACTCACCGCCAACGTTTCATTACAGCTGACGGCGTCGCTACCGCCATAACTGAATTCTCAAAACAATGGCGCTCTCGTTATGGCAGCACCGGTTCCAGTTTTGGCCAACGTGAACATTTAAGTTGGTAACACTCGACTAATATTTGAACACCTTTGTCCGTTTGTTTGCGCTGCCAGTTCGCAATATTTGCTAATTCTGTACGCAGCTTTACATTTGAGATTGGAAGATGTTTGTGCAGAATAAAGAGCAGGGAATATTATTAATGTTTTGATTGTAACATTGGGTTAAGAAAGGTTTTGTAATGTTATGTTGTAGTTTACATTTATAATAACACTTATATTGAGCACTGAGAAAGTTTTGAGTTAGTTAATTTTAAACTGAAAAACTGTTATCGTAGGTATTTTTCCTGTGGTAATTAGTGCCAACTGCTAGTGCCAATTCAAAAAGATTAAAAATTAACTCGTAATAATGTTACCCTCCAATGTATGTACTTACTCATTTCTTAGGTATGTATCTCGTTACTTAATAACTTATTTGAAACCAGCTGACCCGGCAGACGTCGTCCTGTCATAAAAGTACTGTCAGATTTTTTCCAATTTTCCGGATGACTTTTTCAGGTTTTCTTTTGCTACAAACCTGATTCGGACTATTAGGAACATTTGAAAAAATATATTTGCCAAAACGGTTCAGCCGTTCTCAAGTAATGCGCTTACCAACGAACGTCATTTCCATTTTATTATGGATATTGTAAATTGCTTCATACATTAACAATTTTAAAAAAACTTTAACTTCCCCGCATCGTCGGCAGAGATCAAAGCCGCGGTGGCGCTACAGTCACGCCCACGCCACTATAGCTCAACCGCACGAAACCCGACACCATAGTTATCGGACGATTCGTTATAATAACTCAATCGTTAACTGAAAAGTCTTAAAAGGGATCACTAAAGCTGCTTTAGTGTATTTTTAATTGAACACAATGCTTCTGATAAAATTGGCAATTACTTTTTTTTTATTTGAATTCAGGACAAAAGCATTTAAAAAATGTTTAAGGTCGAAAAAAATATGTAGGCTTTGTAATTAACTTACCTATAAGTATTTTGGGACACATTAATTATACTTATTTGATATCCTAGATTGAGATCTGCTTAAATTGTTAAATTTAATTATTTATTAATAGTTAACAATGAAGAATAACTGTAAGTATCTATATTTCCATAAAAGATTTACAGAATATAAGTTTGTGAAGTTATTTGATGCAACAAAACGCCCATTGAATTGCTACAAGCTCTTTAATTATATACGCCGTCGTATTTTTTTCTCTGTCTTTCTTTTAATATATACGTGCTCTATCTAAAATAGTCTTGTAATACTTATTGGTAGCAACTCTGTCAGCAAATGGTGGTTGGCGTAAAAAAATATCTATATTGACACGATGAGGCGGCGTCCGTGATGAGCAGTTGTTTGCACGGGATTGTGGAAAATACCGATAGGGCTTGCACTTTAGCAGATATCAAGAGAGATCAGGACAGGGATGGCACCTTATCAAGAGAGATCAGACCCCTTCCCCGTGAAAGTTTGGATGGATGGATGTTTGTTACTCAATCACGCCAGAAAGGCTGAACGGATCTGGATGAAATTGGGCACAGAGATAGATTATAGTCTGGAATAGCACATAGGCTACTTTTTATCCCGGTAAAAAGGACATAATTTTTAATCACGGGTAACACCCCGGGCGCAGCTAGTGTACTATAAATGCGACTCAAATGAGGACCTCAATTGGAACATTATGTCACATCAATCAAGGTCCGTTGATACAAATTTTAGATGTAGATCAATTGAGGTCCTGATTTGAATCGCTTTAATAGTTTATGCTTTACCCTCAGAACTCTGCTTTTTAGGCTTAACTATGAAATAGCTTGCAGATACTGAACTACCTGCTATGAAACAAAAATCACGTTGTAATTATTTGATACAATTTAGTCTTACGATAATTTTGAAAGCGCAATATGAATAAAATTTTCCTTAAATGTCTAATGTTTGCATGGAAATAAGAAATCTTTAGTTTCCCGCTTAAACTGATGACTAGCATCAAATACACATATATATATACATACAATAAAAATGTAACTGATCGCTATTTGTACATGGAAGGTATATAGGAAAAACTATTATTGGGGGCGTTTATCAACGCAAAAGAACCCAAAACAATGATTGTTAGATTTTTTGTCTGTTTGTCTTTGCATTTGTGCGCGCTAATCTCAGAAACGGTTTAACCGATTTGGGTGCGGTTTTCACTAATGTATTGTGGTGAGCTTCACTTAAAATGTTGTAGTCGTTTTATTTCAATCAGTTTATTAATAAAAATCTGTTGGTTTGACAAAAACATAATTGCAAACAAGTTAAATTATTGAAATAAAACTTAGTTTACAGGTTTTATCGCGTTTATTTTATGTTTTTCACGTGCCCCACGTGTCGGCTGCTTTACAGCAACCATGGTCACGGGAGAATCAGAATCAGAATATTTTTTATTCACGTAAACCATTATGTACAGTACTTATGAATCGTCAAAAGTTACAAAAATAGTATGCTACTACTTTACCACCCGTTCGGAATGCCGTTCCTATGGAGAAGAACGGGCAAGAAACTCCATGGTTGCTCTTTTTTTTTAAAAGATCTTTTTTTTGGAAGAAGGAAAGAAAGAAGAAGAAGGAGGACTGAGGTTTTAGACGTCACACAGTGTCTTGAGGTCTTGCAATAGTGCGCTTGGTATAACACAAGTTTATGTGTATCATCTTAATCAAAGATTAACGTACAAAGTTAGAGACAAACAAGCAAGCCCCCTTTTAAGCTCACACTTAAGGAGTTTCTCTATAATGTTCAAGCTATTTCATTAAGTGGGCTGGCTTAAGTGACGGATTTGCCAACACTTATCTGCCGACCGTACTTACGAGGGCGGATGGTGTACGCGTTTTTTTTTTCACTCAAGTGATGTACTTTTAAAAGGCAGGACGAGAAAAAAGTTGCCTGTTAACAGTTCAGTAATGAAGTGTCGGCTTTTTAATGTTACGCGTGTTTTAGCAGGGTTTCGTTGGGAGCTATTATATTATCATATATCTTGGATCATAGATGCATGACGATCTAAAGGGAAATGCTGCCAGCCGCCTGGGCACCCTACCATTCAAGGATTGCGGCGGTAACCTAATAGAGATTGTTTGGGCCGATTGCTTAGGCCCAAATTGTCCTATTTTCTTTGGGTATTGCTGGGTTTAAAAACGCATTCTTGCTCTTCATAATTTTAATTTCTTCAAAAGTACAGACATTTTTTATAAGGGACGAGGGATAGACAAAAATATTAAAAAGAAAAATAAACGTCAATCAAAGGGAACTGTCAAACTGACAGTTCTAGAGTTGAGGCGTAAACAGAGATTATTTATTTAGTTTATATTGATGTGTCTTTTATGTGTTTATTTTCGTCATGTTTGTATGAATAAATCATTTGGTTATGGGATCAAAAACATAATGTATAAAACTACCGCAACTATGATCATAAGTATATTATAACATATTTTATGTTCTATATTTTCATGCAAAGATCCAAAAGACTCTCATGAAACATCCCATCTGTACGTCAAGTGCGAGATTATTAGTAAGCTAACCGTATACTTTATAGTATACCGTATTTAGTAGTAATTTCGTATTGATAATTGATATTTTTAAATACCGTCCGCTAGAGGCGGTATTCAATTCTCCATGCAAAATGTCTAAATACGGTAGACTATAAAGTATACGGTTAGCTTACGAATAATCTCGCTCTAAATTTAGGTATATAATATACGAGATGGCAAAACATAAGGAAGATTAGCATACACATAGAGTTATAAATTGTGTCAATATCCCCCATGGATAGGGGCTCAATTTTATTGCGTTTGCAAAAATACCAGAACGCTGAGAGTGGGCGGCACAGGAAGTCCATTACCGAGTGTACCTATGCGCCATGTTGTTTGGATACGGGCGACTGCGACTATCGATATCGATAAAATAATTAAAAAAATATATATTTATTATTTTCATGACAAACGAAGGACTATATTTTAGTAGCGTCATTTGTCATCAATGTTTTTCAAGTTTCCCCAAGAATGGTATTTTGTTGATAGGGTTAATCAGGCGTGGTGGACTATGGCCTAATCCCCCTTGCATTGATGGGACGCCCGTGCGCAACAGTGGGACATTAAAAGGGCTGTTATGATTATTATAATTAAGGCCCAGCCAAAGGCCTGCCAATGCTTGTGGCATTAATTTAAAACAGCTATACTTACTTTCAACTTGCCACTGATAAAATGTATTTATCGATAAAAAAAATACTTTTCTATCCCCCATCACTACGAAAAACATATTAGAGTGCACGTAGTCACATTTTCTAATCTATATTCAAATTGGCGCGCGCCGCGACGCCATTCTGAAAATACGAATATTTTTCCAATTTCGCCCGGAAAACTCGCGCCTTTCCTACCAGCAAATATGTTTTTGCACCTACCAAACACTATTTCAATCCTTACTGCTATGCAATAAGGGTTATAAATTAGTTTGTTACGGATCAGGTAAGTTTGTCCAATAGGTATGGGACGTGAAAATGAATGCGCGAGCTTTTATTGTCGTCTCTCTCTCGCTTTTGTTGCGTTTTATTTGGTTATTGCATTGGGATTGAAGTTTCGTAAATGTGTTTCTATACATACAGCCATATGTTTACCAAAGTAGGTGTGGTACGGCCATAGAGTGAGCTAGAAGATATGTGCTTTCAATTTATGAAAAAAAAACAACATTGATTGGGTGCGTGTATTAGAACCGAACTAGTCTATTTTTTTTGTTCTTCTCTGTGCCAGTATGCCAGTATCCCATAGGCCTTAATCATAAAATCTGTATTTTTATAATCATAAACAATACTTGGTATACATTGACTTAGAAAAGATAGCAGAAAAGATATGTCTATGATATATTATGACATGTTGGTAAGTATAGCCCATACAATCAAAAATAAGTAAACTTTTACAACATAATTTAGTAAGTTAGAGCTCCTCAATGTTGCCACAGTAAATAAGTATAAATACCGACATAATGTTAGCACGAATACTTGTTTTTGCGAGTAAGTACGTACCTATAACGCATGTCTTTATTTTTCAATATGGCGACATTTGTTACAAATCCAAGATGGCGCCGGACCGGCAGAGCCCCTTGTTTGGACAACATAAGACTCGTTACAGACCTTGATATAGATATTACTAGAAATTTTACTTTTTAATTTCAACGGCAAAGGAAAATTGAATAATATACTGACTTCTGATGAATTCTGGTGTCGTGTGTGGTTTATAGGGGAGGGATATATGTATCGGTAGATAATAAATATATCGATATCCTTTAAAGACGTTACGATATCTTTACCCGACGAAAATAGACGTATGTTTTCATTTCAACACGTATATTTTTTTTTATTATTATCCTTGTAGTCTATCCCCTAGATTACCGATAGACCTACTAGTTGGGTCTCGGAGTAGGATACCGTTTAGTCTAGTTTATTGGAACTACCGGTATTATTGGTTTTCCACCGGTTTTGCCGGGCTACCGGTCTTTACTAACTAGTAATAGCTATCGGTAATCAGTCAAAAATAAAAATAAAAAATTACGAGCAATGAAAATAAATGTATTGTATCTTAGCATCTTAGCTTGCGCTAAGAGCATCATAATAATTATCCACGTTTACTTCATGACGTCATTAGAAAAAAAACCAAATTTGCTTCTTTCCAAGCAGTACAACGATATACTCCATCTATGTTCATAGATCAAGTTCTTGTTCTATGAAATCCACAGGTGTTGAACATTTTTCACTTCGATTGATTTAAATTTGCAATCTTTTTTACACAGCCACATCTAGACTGTTAAAGCATCAGGGATAGCAAACTCACGGTCCCTAAAATAAGACATCCAGCCGAAGCGGCTCATAATTCTTTTTTATTTTATTTATTTATGATTATTTGCATGGCCCGCGCTGGATGTGACAGTACAGCCACTATTGTTTTCCAAAATAATAAGGAGATGGCGCTAGGGGCGATACATCTTTATTTTTTTTATTTTTGTTTTGTCTTGTCACGAAGCCCTTAGCGTGCTTTAGGAGCACGTATAAATTTTTGAATTGTATTTTATAAGGATGGCGTTTGGATCGCTATAAATAATAGCGTAGTTTTGAATGACGATGGAACGGATGCGGTGCCTCATATGAGAGATTGTTCTCACGATTTGATCGTGTCTGCATGAATTTATAGTGCGTTTGTTGGACCTGTAAGAATATTAGTCATTTAATAGCGAGTGGAAAGTGTTTTCGAGGTGATAGTACAAAGCGTCATAATAATGACCGCTGAAAACAAACATGGGGTCGACAAAGGGAACTAATAACGGATCCATGTTATACTATTCTCATTCTTCAATTAAAGGCAGTTTGAGTGATCCAAATAATTATTTCGACCACTTTTAGAACTATTAACGCATTTTATTATTAAAAAAATGTGTGACTAAACCTTTAGTCATGTCTAAACTGTCCGTTAAAATGTGATTGTAAAGTAATAAAAATATCCTTAAACAGCAGATACTCGTAGGACCAGCCCACAGGAGCAACATTTTAAAGCCAACAATGCCGTTGAATATCGATAATCCAATATCATCCGCCGATAATACCACTTAGCTCTGAATTAAGATGGCGAGGCGCAATAAATACTGTTAAAATGCCTCGCCGCGGCATAATTAGCAGCCACACAGGGGCACATTCGGAAATATGCCGCCGAGCACCCATAAATCCAATTACAGGTGAATTAATTCGAATAATACTACGGCGGACATTTTTTTGTTGCCAGCGCCAAAATAAACAAATCGCTTGGCAGTTTTTTGTTTCAGCGCGTTCCGATGCTAAAACGTAATAAATAACGCCAATGGTTCGGTGCGTTCAAAATGCAATATTTATATTTTTTTAAAAGATATAAGTAGGTAAATATTGTAATATGAATTGTTGACAAAATAAATTATTATACTTTTTTTATTTACGCATTGGAAGTTTGTGTAAATTTTCTTGAAAACAGTATAAATATTTTCAATAAATTATTGAACAGTGGAGGTGACTTTGTAGTGCGGCGTATCCCTCG
The DNA here is from genome assembly GCA_905404115.1 of Pheosia gnoma. NCBI lineage: Eukaryota > Metazoa > Arthropoda > Insecta > Lepidoptera > Notodontidae > Pheosia > Pheosia gnoma. Next base: position 3,700,154 of record FR989916.1, read on the forward strand.
TATTTTTTTTCTTAATTCGTAGCCAGCCAGGTAACGAATCGTCCGGCGGCGGTGCGTGTCCCCAATAAATACTGGCTACTGGTTAATTGAAACATTATAAAGGAGATCTTATCGCGTCGGTGCAAAGACACCGCGCTCGGAACGGGACGCGGGATCTTTTAGGAATCGGTCGTTTACGTTTTTTTTTAATTTACCTTAATTCCGGAACTTCTTAGAATTTCTGTATCTAGTTAGTAGAACACGATTCGAAGATAGTAAGTTTTTATTTAATGGTTTCACTTAGCCGCCCACCGAATAACTAGATTGTAAACTAAACGTACGTACCTCATAAAACAATGAGGGATTTCAACGAGACCCATGATCACTAGTCGTAACAAACCACTGTGCATACAACACAACTCCAGCGCAACTCCAAAATTGTATGATTTAAACGCAAAATAAATTTGGAACGTTTTAGCATTTTCCCAATATAAGAAGAGCTCTTAATGTTATTATGAACAATAGCGACAGCGGGCCAAGTTGTGTTAGTAGGAGAATTACGGTGTTTTTGAGATAAGGCGCGCGAACAGGCTCTCAGCATATATTCTAATAGGCTATTAACATATAATGCTGCTGATTGGACGGATGCAGAACGACAGATGTAACACCGCCGGCAGATGTCGCCAACTGTTTGTACTTCAACAATTAATAAGAATGCGTTACCGTGACTTAAATAAGCAAACTGAATTAAAATGTTTAAGTTTTTTAATTCACTTTACATGAACCGCAATGCTGAATTTTAATTATAGGTTTCAATATTACCGGCCATTGAGCATTTTTTAGTCTTGTTTTTTAACCATACATTAAACTATAAACTATAATTATAGTAATACAAAATTACACTATATATAAAAAAAAGTTTGAATATATTTCTAAATTAAATTATTTTCTAAATGTTGAGGATCCCTGGACCGCGATGGCGCGCGATACGGTAGCAAATAGCGCCGCTTTTAGGGATTCACTTTACCTCTACACTAGCTAGTTTTATTACTTATAAAATGTTACCTTAATTAACTCATTGTAACATCAATATTAAACATTATTACATAGTAAATAAACATTAATATCGCTTGGTAACTCTCATCTCTTATGGTCTTACGAAAAATAACACAGAAAATCTGAAAATTTCCGTTCCATATTCGAAACGTTTGAAATATATTCGAATATAAAATAAAAAGAATCTTATCACAACTGAATATAAACGAAATTTAAATATAAGTTATGGAAAGGGCAACAAAGAGGGATTATAAAAGCCTAAAGTCAATTTAGTCTTAGATTCACTATGCATAGAGTTTACTTTTGTTCGACGTCTATAACTTTTGTGATGTTATAGTATGGATAGTGTTATGCATGAAGACTAACACATAGCCGCATTGTAGGTGCACCATGCACCATGTTTTATACAATCCAAATAGGGGTAAGCGCTGAAGTGGAAAGAGCTTTTTAATATTTACTTTATCTGCTAGAAACAAAGTTGTCACCGGAGAGACAATGGTACCTACGGCATGGCAAGCACTTAAGACTAAGTACTAAGAGCACCTTTGCTAATAGGCAATAGAACTATGCTCTAGTGTACGCTTCTCTCTATGAGTGCCAAGCGTCAAGCGCCAAGCGCCAAGCGTCAAGCGTCAAGCGCCAAGCGTCAAGCGTCAAGCGTCAAGCGCCAAGCGTCAAGCGTCAAGCGCCAAGCGTCAAGCGCCAAGCGTCAAGCGCCAAGCGTCAGGCGTCAAGCATCGTGTGTCGAGTGTCAAATATATTCTAGTTAGGAATCTTACGCGACCACAAACTATCTACCAGCGTTCAATGCAGCGTTCACATAGTAACATAGTAGTAAATGATGATTTTATTTTCATATTGACGCTTGACGCTTGTCGCTATGAGCATCTTTTCTTGAACAAGAGGTGCAGTCTTACAAGATTTCCATCGGCAAAGCAAACGACAATCCTCGGTCGAGGCAGTGCGAGGGTATGCCTCCCGCTGTAGCGACCACTTCAACCGCACCACAAGCTACACAGATAGCACTGCAGACGCATTCAGAACAATAGACAATTGTGATCACAATCCTAAATCGCGCTATAAGAGTTTTCGGAGCAAGTAACATATATACAAGATCCCGACAATAACCTTCGGGGCATAGTGGCCGCCCCGCCAGCCATACCACCCGCCTGGCTGGAAGATCTTCCCTTTTCCGCTAAACCGCTAAATTACAGAATCAGTCTCCACACAATGTATCCGCGCAATTCGCGTCGTGTGAGACAGAAATAATAAGCTCGCACACTGGGAGGTATTGAGACATCAGACGGTAACTACTGATACCGTCTCTCGGGCCCCGGCCCCGGGCCCCTGCCCCTGGGCCCCCACCGGGCCCCCGGGCCCCGTACCAAGAACCAGTTGCGCTAGGAATTAGACCTCGTTAACAGTAATTATTGTACCATGCAAATTGTTGGTACCTAGCAGTTATTTAATGAAACGAACTTGGATAAGTAAAAATGGCTCTTTATCGAACCAGGTTCGAGGCAGCCCGTACTATATACACTATTATAGAGGCCTACCGTTGATTCAGGGTTCTATTCCCGTAATTTAGTAACTGTGTACATTCTATACTAGCTTGTAAATAATAAGTACGTAATTCCATTTGTAAAATTAAACGGTTAGTTTTTACGAGAAGTTGGAGATAGACATGTCAATTTTGATTTATTTTCCAAAGTTACTTCTAATACATGTTTAATATTGGTGGGATATTAACCATTGTGTTCATTCATAAACGAGCACGAATGAAGAAAATAAAAATAAAATAGTACCTATTAGGTACTTATAACATGACTTTTCAAGTTCTCCCAAGATTTCTGGTTAATTTTCAATAAAGAATCCACAGCTTTACTGATAGGAATGGGAATTCATTTCACCATCAGAATTGTCATTGACATCATCATTATCATTAGGGTTAGTTAGTATAATTAACACAAAGATTAAAAAAAAAACTCAACACTGGCATAATAGTAGCTCTATTTAGTAAACAAATGCTATCGAAAAAAAATCTAACCGTCTAAATACTGGCAAAATTATTCATAAGCCATTAGGCCGGTCTCACCGCGCTTCCGTCGCGCGCGGCGGTAATTATCACTAAACACTAACCTCCATTTCATCTCGCCGCCTTTTTGTAGTGTCGATACGGTTTGTTTTATGTTGTGGATAGATATGGCTGTCGTTTATATAGGGACGGTTTACATGGCGGCAAAACATCTACTAATATTCGGTCTGTACGTCAAGTACGAGATTATTCGTAGTTATACTTTATAGTCTGCGTATTTGGACATCTTTTTTTGAAAATTTAAAGTTTGAAATACCATCCGCTTGAGGCGCTGTTGAATTTTTCATACAAACTGTCTAAATACGTAAACTATACAGTATACAGTTAGCTTACGAATAATCTCGCAATAGAGGTAAGTACTTGTCTACGTCTGCTACACACCTGGATAAATCCAGTGGCGAGACTTTTTGGCGAGAAATTAAACCGTGAAGATGTCAATTTTGATTTAAAAAAAAAGTGTTTCTTTTATATATAATATTTGATATTAGTGGGATATTAACCATTGTGTGTTCATAAACGTGCACGAGTGAAAGAAATTGAAAAATAATTGTATAAATTGACTTTTCAACAATTTCGTTTAACAACTTAATAAAATATAATTTCTTCAGCATCATAATTGCCACCATGTAAACCAACTATTGCAATACTATTAAGAAGCGCTAACAGCATTAGTAAAACATCTTAAAAATACTCTTCCGTTTTGACAAAAACGCAAGTGGCGCCCTCTATTGAGAGGCCAATACTTCACTCTACACTTACTGAGAAAACTAAATATAGTTAAGATGTCGTAAACGTTAGTTACGACGTGACATAAACTATTATTGACGTTAAATGGGAATCCTTTATGATAAAACATCTGGTTGATATTTGACTTGAGGCTTGAAGATCACATATTATTATTAGAAAATTGTACAGTGGCCTTAGAATGGGTTTTGACAGTACAATAGAATAATAATATGATATAATCATTATATATATTGATTTATTATATTTACGCGAATACTACACATTTAAATAAAACAAATTTTACGGATTTTATCGCGTTTTTTACGTTCCCGACGTTTTGGCTGCTTTAAGCAACCATGGTCATGGGTGGACTGAGGTGTTTGACGTCCTAGTGTCATTGTTTGAACTTCATCATCATCATCTCATTCATTACGTTTAATACCATACGTTTGTAATATCCAGAGGACCCTATTAAAGCCATAAACCCGTTATGGGCTCATGATTACTAAGCAACAAATTGGGACCTAAATATACAGGAAACGCTAATCTCTAACAATACCTCATGAAGGCGTCTGCCCAACCGAACATTATGGGACTTTTAAACCCGTCACCACCTCATCAAGTGGGTCGTTAAACGGTCGATAAATAATGTCTTGTCACCGAAACAGAACAGCGGAGTGGGCGCGGGTTTATAGATACTGAACAAAATAGCTGTGATCCGGACACCGCGGAACTATAACTCCAAGTATATACATATTGATTTCTTATATTATTTACACGAATACTATACATTGTAATAAAACATTTTTTTCGAATTTAATCGCGTTCATTTTATGTTTTTACGTTCCCCACGTTTCGGCTGCTTTACAGCGACCATAGTCACGGGAGGACTGAGGTGGTTGACGTCCTAGTGTCATAGTCTGAACTGGGGTACCCTCATATTTAGTTGTTGTTTGCGGTCCGATCTACGCAGAAGGTGCTCACAGTGCAATGGTGCGCTTGGTTTTGGATTTAATTACATTAATTACTGGAACTCAAGTCGATGGTAGTACCCAGCCATCTTTCCTATTGAAATTGGATGTCATGGTTGCTCTAAAGCAGCCGAAACGTCGTAAAATTTTTTTTTGGTACTTATAAGGTCGACCACATGTTATACTAAAATATCCGTTAAATGGTATTTTGATTACCCATAAGACGGAGTAAAAATCGATGATGAACTGAGAGATATTTTTGTTATTATCCGTCTGTCTTTATTCGACTTTCACTTATTATAAATCTCTTCATTTACATTAAAATTAAAAGTATCATAAAATCATAACCGATGTTGGCACTCACCAATTTGGATTATATATATTTGATAAAGCTATTAAAAGAAACAGATAATTGAACACAGCGAGCTTTTAATTGTCCACGGTGGCATCAGCAGGGTTAATAAAACTACCAGCGGCGGCGATACAGTTGTTTTACGATCAAATTACTATATACTGAATTCGGTTAATGGTTTCCGGATTGCGTCGGTGTAATGGCTTGCACACACCGAGCGACGGCGCACGCGCGTCTTACAGTAACGCAATAATCAGCGATGATAGGCAAACACTAACTTGGTCTAGTTGTATACTGTCTAAATTGACCTACCTATTGGTACTATTTGTTGCTGCTTTCCAATAGAATCTCTATTGTAAAGGTTCTAATATTATTGCCACAGTTAATTCTATTGCCGGCCTGATTACCGCAGTTGGTGATCACCCTACTTTCTGTGCCGAGGGTCCCGGGTTTGAGTCCTGGTAAAGACAAACTTTGTGTGATGAGCACGAACGTTTGTGCCCAAGTCATGGATGTTTAATATCTATGTAAGTAATACGTATATAATAGGTTCGCCCTTAGTCCATGATACGGTACCCATAATACAAGCGTTGCTTAGTGTGGGACCGTATAGTTGGTGTGTTCTTCTGGCGATATTTATTTATTTTATTTATTACTAATGCATTGGGCCAAACCTATGCTAGTAAGAAATTAATAAAATAAATCCCACTCACTTCCGCCCGCTTGGTGTGAACAAGACATTATACACAATCGTCAGATATTTTATGACCAATTTCAATGGTTATCATAATGGGAAATAAACTTCCACACTTCTGTCTTGCACGTATACATGTGCGTAGCCAGGGTTTGCTTCAGGGTAGGGCAAAGCAAGGAAACTCCAATTGAACCATTATCAAAACTTCGCCAAAAAATCTCATACCGATAGAAAGTATTTCCCTCTTATTTGCCAAGATACTATATAGAGACTCATAATCTCTTGACATTAGTACTGATAATGCCTTATAATTTTTGCTCGACTCCATGAGATAGGGCGGCTGCCCCATTCAGGCTACGCCCATGCACTATATGTCGGTTTTCTGGTTTGAGTTAGTTTTAATATAATAATTCTAGCCCTTTTTTTAATGTCCCACTGCTGGGCACGGGCCTCCCCTCAATGCGAGGGGGATTAGGCCATAATTCACCACGCTGGCCCAGTGCGGATTGGCGGACTTTACACATCTTTCGAGGGGTTCTCTCAGACATGCAGGTTTTCTCACGATGTTTTCCTTCACCGTTTAGCAAGTGATAATCATGGTTGAAAATGAGATTCGCACATGAAAAAATCCCAGAGGTGCGAGCCGGGGTTTGAACCTGCTATCACCGTTACCGAGGCAAGCGTTCTACCAACTTGGCTATCACTGCTTTTTAAACCTTTTTTATTTATTACTAGCTGTTGCCCGCGACTTCGTCCGCGTGGTATAAAGACAACCGTTGACAACAGCCTGCTCGCCCATTCTGAGCCCGCGGGACGCATTGCAGGTTGTTGCTATCAAACTTAATCAGGCGCTGCGCTGCAACATTGGTTTTAATTTTTTTTCGTGAGATCCTTATTTTTTTTCTAAAATAAAAGTAGCCTAAGTTACTCCTTGTTACATCAGCTATCTGCCAGTGAAAGTCCCGTCAAAATCGGTCCAGCCATTTCAGAGATTAGCCGGAACAAACAGACAGACAGACAGACAGATAGACAGACAGACGGACAGACAGACAGACAGACAGATAAAAATTTTAAAAAATGTTGTTTCGGTATAGGTAACGTGTATACATCCAAATGCACTTAGTAAAAAGCGGTTATTTTAATATTACAAACAGACACTCCAATTTTATTTATATGTATAGACTAGCTGTTGCCCGCGACTTCGTCCGCGTGATATTTAACAAAGACAACCGTTGACAACAGCCTGCTCGCCCATTCTGAGCCCGCGGGACGCATTGCAGGTTGTTGCTATCAAACTTAATCAGGCGCTGCGCTGCAACATTGGTTTTAATTTTTTTTCGTGAGATCCTATTTTTTTTTCTAAAATAAAAGTAGCCTAAGTTACTCCTTGTTACATCAGCTATCTGCCAGTGAAAGTCCCGTCAAAATCGGTCCAGCCATTTCAGAGATTAGCCGGAACAAACAGACAGACAGACAGACAGACAAAAATTGGAAAAAAATGTTGTTTCGGTATAGGTAACGTGTATACATCCAAATGCACTTAGTAAAAAGCGGTTATTTTAATATTACAAACAGACTCCAATTTTATTTATATATATAGATGTTACGGCCACATGTATGTTAGTATCAATGTCAATGCTAATGCCAATATACGCCACAGATGTGACCGTATCATCACAATTATCATTGGGGGTCACTCTTGTTTGTGATTCTCCGTTTGGGTATTTTTTTTTATTCGGTTTTTCTACTTAACATATTTTAATAGAATATCGGAAGGAATTGTACAATTATTTCCGATAGCAAGATAAAAAACCTGTTTAAAAAAAATTGGGCCTTCCAAATGAAAAAAAGACTAGCTAGGTAGCAGACTCCGATATCTTTCCAATCTTATTATATTTTATGATAATTAAGATGTTGGACTCAAAAAATATATTTTACCTTTTTATAATAGGTAGGCGGAGACATAGTGGGGGTTCGAATCCCGACCATTGTTACCTGATAAATAAACTTACCGTCTCACATAACATTTCCCTTTACATCGACATCTTAAACTTTGAACTGTATTTGATTTGCTAATAAGGTTCTAATTAAACTAATCTCGGATTCACGGAAAGCAAAGATATCTTTGTTGTTTTTTTTTTTGAAGTTGCCCCTCGTTCCGAGTTCGACGTGGACAGTAATTAAAAATTTAAATTATTGTGATTGGTTTTGGCAAATTGCAAATCGGTTCCTAATAAAAACTTTGGGAGACAACAATTATAGTGTGAGTGAGGACCGTGCTTAAGTTTCGGATAATTGCTCAATTTCGGATATATGGATAAAGCAATTAACATACCTATTACTGTGGGAACGCAAAGTGCTGATACTAAAATTAATACATGGATACTTAATCTAATTACTCTGTATACTTACTTAAACTGTAAAGTAATAAATATACTGTATACTTACTTAAACTGTAAAGTGAAACTGTAGAGTAATAAGTATAATAGGACTGTTTGGCGGTAAGTTGAACCGTTAAGTTGTCAATTTATTTTATCTTCCAAAAAATGTGTTTCTTTGCTAAATCGTGTGTAATATTAGCGGGATATTAACCATTGTGTGTTCATAAACGTGCACCAATGAAGTAAATTAATAAAATATATAAATTGACTTTTCAAGTTGTCCCAAGATGTCCGGTAAATTTTCAGTAATGTGTCCACATCTTTACTGATAAGGATAGGAGATTGATTTCATGATCATCGTCAGGAAATCATCATTATCTTCAGACAGTACTTGATAGTTTTATAATAGTCACTATATTCTTGCCAAAATGGCACTGGGGGGTAAGAGACCCAGAAAATAGGCAATGAAAATAGGGCGTTGTGTCGAGGCTTACAATAATTAATTTAATTTGAAGTTATAGTGGTTTTTAAGTAGGTGTAAAAATGGTGGCGCTAAAAAATAATTCATTCTCAAAGTGGGCAGTAGACAAAATAAGTTTGGGAACCCCTGATATAGACTAATATTGTGTATTATATCACTATTCCTTTGCATTTGCACCTTCATTATGTTTATCTGAACGATGGGAACGCTATCATTTTGACTTCCTAAAAAAGTATCCATTCGATAAAATCTTTTAACAAATAATTTCTTTACAAAAACATTCTTCACAGATAACAGCGCAAAATCTATGAAAAAAAGTCTACTATACGACCTTTGAGCGCCATATTTCACACTAATTATGTTACGTCAGTAATAAAATCAATTATAATAGTGTGACCGGGTCCTGTGATGCCATATTTTTTACCGAATCTATAAATAACGCTCTCAAGGCAGGTGAAGAAAGCCGTATTGTGGGAGTCGTGGGACATTCGGGGCAAAAAGTCATTTTATGTCATGTGATTTTGGTTAGTATTATCTTTGAACAAAATATAGACTTTTGGAGTACCGTGAAACGGTTCACTTTGGGAATTGTATGGAGCTGATGATACCGAAGTGTGTTGTGAGTATTTTGGTCAGATTTGTTATAAAAATATTTAGATTTCTTTGGGTATCATAAATAAATACCATTGCGGTTGTATTATTATCGGTTGGTAGAACCGGTTGCTGATGATGATGGGCGTATTATATGTAGTGGGCCGGGAAACAAATAGAATAACTTCTGGTGCGCGGTGTGGCATAGGTATTATAGGCTTTTTTTTTTTTTTTTTTATACATTATAGGCAAGTATTTGACCTCGATCTCACCTGATGGTAAGTGACGATGAGATCTACGATGGAGCATACTTGCCTAGGTAGGAAGGCAGCAGTAGATCGAGACGCTACATTCACTAGGCACATGCAGCGCAACTGATCTGACCCGCCATCCATGAATGGCAACACTGAACATCATGCCGGAACACGGCTAGGCCGCTTGGCGACATGGCTTTGTTCAGTGGGTGGTGACTAACCACGGCCGAAGCCTACCACCAGTAGAGTTGTCACCTAGTTGGCACCACCCAGGGTCACGTGTAGGGTATCTCGAGGGTACTTAATTCTCCTACGGACGAAGGTGACTCGACCCCATGTTATACACTAAGCTCATCAACCCTATCCACAAATGATTTGACAAATGGACCATACAAATTTGTAGTTTATCAGCACACGGCGGCCTGATTAGTGCAGTTGGTAGTGACTCTGCTTTCCGTGCCGAGGGACCGGGGTTCGAATACTCGTAGGGACAAACTTTGTGTGATGAGCACGAAAGTTTGTACCCAAGTCATGGATGTTTAATAACTACTTTGTTCGCCCTCAGTCCATTGTACGGTACCCATAATACAAGCGTTGCTTAGTGTGGGACCGTATAGTTGGTGTGTTCTTCTTTTATTTATACATTGTAAAAGAGGCCCTATATAAGAGTTAGATAGTCGCATAATAAAAAAAAATAGTCCTATCCTGTTCAGCTTTCAAATCGTTATTTCGGCGGCTGGTAACATCATCTCAATACATATCCCCGAATCAGGTAAAATTGTTGTTTTTTAGCGATATTTTTTTTGTAGCGTCGCGGGCAGGTCGTTAAGTGAAAAAATACCTGTTTCGGCGCTTTTGGTCGCCCAGCGCTGGGCAGCGGACGGTAGCGGGGCGATACGACACCGCACTATCGCGCTAATTAATCGTACGGTGGCTGCCAGACGAATTTTAATGTGGACGATTTGGGGAACGGAGTGATTTTGGCTAATTTGCAGTATGACGTGGTTTGTTTGAATGAGGCGAGTGACTATATATAATAGGTAGGTTACATTCTCTTTCTCTCTCTGACCTCTTCTCATCATCGGATCTCAGTAACATTTTCATCTACGATACCTTTACCGTAATAGAAAATACTCACACTACTAACAACACTAAAATGGAATATAGGGTATTTTTTTTCATTTTGTTTTTTATACTTAATCTACCTTACTGTGAAACAAAATGTCATTTAAGGTGTAAGGAAAATAAAGGTCTTTTTTATTCAACTTATTAGTCTTACGTTCACAGAAGCTTGCAATTAGATTGATTAAGGACTTTCACAAAGTACCTACTAATAAACCCTATCGACAATTTATTTGATGGACTTTTTTGGGGGTCGTAATCGTAGTCGAAGAGAAAGGTTATCAATTTTGTGAAAAATGTGTTTCTTTGAAATATAATGTGCTTAATAGCCTCACTCCCGAATTTATAGACGTTCTATAACTTTATCAAACGTCATATAGTACTGCCCAAAGCAACACTCTTGTGCGCAATACTATATGAGGTTTGATATAGTTATAAAACGTTTATAAATTCGGGGATATGTGTTTCTTAAGCGGACTAAGACATTTATACATAGTTATAAAGTGTCGTGGTTTAGTGATTTTGTGCGAAGGATGGTTTGTTGACCACTTTCGTATTAAGGAAAAATATACCGTACTAACCTACATCCGTGTTATACAATATAATGTACTAATCCAACTTATTTTTCAACTACGCGAATTCTTTGACACCTACTCCGAATGGAAATTGAGTATCCCCCTATGGTCTCCCCATATAATCGACCATACCATAGCTACCAATTTGATGGGGCGCCCATAAACAATACAACGACAGACACACAGACAATGTCGCGATATATAACGCCGATGGCAGCGCCGTGGAATTTATTTATGGTCACCATAGAGCAGACGTTTTGCGGTGAAAAAAAAAATACGTTTGACATAAATACATATTTGAAAGGCTGAATTTGGGACGTATGTTTTTTAACATCCTTTTGTCTTTGGATATGTTCGCTAAAACATTGAATTTACTGTTCAGCTTAACCCCCGATGGCTATACCCTGATGATATGTACCTTCTGAGTCTAATTGTAGATCAAATCACTTTATGGTGAAATACTAAATGAGTGTAGTAGGTTTCCACTGTCGCTCGAGCAAACAGACACGTCAATAATTCTAAAGGAAACACTTAATTGTTTATCTTCATTATTAGAGCCACACTTTTGGTCTAGATTAAGTATTATTATAACACTAATATAAGACTAAAAATACCTTCTTTCTTAAAAAAAGTTTTCGATTCTTTGTTGCTGCTGGGCCAATTTTAAAGGCGTTTTCTCTATTAGTTATTTGGCTGTTGATAACGTACTGAACGGTTCTCAATAATAAAATTAAAAATATTTCAATTGGGCAAATCGTATAGCGGTTCTGGAGAATGCCAACTGGTAAACCTTCTATAATTCACGCGCAGGCCTTCGCTCCAAGTCAACGAGTGTGGCTAATGATATCATTCAACGGTTAACTATAAATCGTAGAGAAAAAAAAAGCATAGACATGGGCTGACATTCTTCATTTTTTTTTCGCTTCCAAAACGTGGAGAATATTAGAATTAATAATTGAATGAATTTTTATGGGCAAGTTTTTATTGATATTATTAATCATGCGTTGTCGTCGACGCTCGACGGTATTATGTTATGTTAGGTGATCATATTTTATTTTTTTATTGTTAAAGTAGCTCTGAGTTTGCATTATGATAAAGTTTTTAATTTGATTGTTATATCATCAATGGAGAAAATTGAAGAATTAGTGGCTCTGATTCACAATCTTCTTCTTCTTTCTTTACGAAATGAGATGCGATGAAATAAAATGGATATGAATATGGCCTCACCCACAACTCAGCGGGTATTTCGCCAATGTCAAGTAATTAATAGCAATAACACATTCAATAAATACACATTATAAATAAAATAATGGATGTGACATGATGAAATTGAAATGGCGTTCTCCCATTCACAACCATAAAAGTCATGTGTCGACCGATACAGTTATTAATGACAACTTGCATTATGATAATGACATAACGAGTGCTCGAATCAGACCGTTCGTAATCGTATCGAATATTCCATTCGTTATTTAAAAAAACCTTTAGTACAAAAGTTTTCAAGCTTATCAAAAAGTTCTGAATCTATCCGCTGCACTGATCGGTCAAAGGATTTCATTGATGTTTTATCTGCCAGCTTACCGCAGTAGAGTCAAAAGGGCCTCTACATCTACCTTGTGAATAGACTTTATCAGGACATTATGAAACATAATGAAAAAATATTATAGACCCAACCTGGTGGATTTTAGAAAATAATCAAACGTGCGTTTAATAACTTTAATTCAGTACTATCAAAACCTTACAGCTAAGTTAAACCGACCTTCAATCAGCTCGCGGTGGCAACCCTAGCGCACTCAGCTCCTCAGTAACCTCCTCCTCCTTTAACATCAGGTTGGTCTGCTCCTTAGCCTTTATATGGGCCAAGAAAACAGTCCATACAAAACTTGCAAGGCTGACGAATACTATTCTATTCCTATCCGACACAAAATAGAAGTTGACCGTCTGCACTGTCGGCCAGAAGACCGCATTGATCTTGTAAGTACTCCAAAACTTTTCTCGCACTTCATTCATACATTTGTGCACAGGTTTTGCTTCTAGAACGCTCATGCCAAAGAAAAAATACGCTAGAGCCATAGGAGAGTACGAAATCTGTTCGAGGGCAGCTCTTTTGACCGCCGTCATTAATGTTTTCTGTTTGAAGAATTGGTTGGAGTACTTCATCCATCCGTAAAATACTGGTGCCATGAAGAACGTGCCGAAGATGCCGTAGCGGGTCGCGCGAGCCCAGTCCGCGTTTTGGAAGGCGGTCCCGTAGGCTATGTACTCCTGGGTGACGCTGCACGTCGGCCAGATGATGGCGTAGGAGACCATGCCCCGGATCAGCGGGAACTGCACCGGGAGATTGAGCACTTTTGTAAATATCCCGCTCATTGTTGGCAGGCTACAATAATTAAACAACCTTAAAAGGATGTTTAGGGCAATAATAGGCACTTCCAGAAGCAAATGTCTTGTTTGTATTCGATGACAGGTATCGCGTTATTTAAAATTCTATTTTCTTTGACTATGGATTTTATAGACGCGGCATATAAACGTAAAAAGCATTCCGTTTTCATATCATGATGTCACATCCATTATATTATTTATAATGTGTATTTATTGAATGTTTTATTGCTAATAATTACTTGACATTGGCAAAATACCCGCTAAATTGTGGGTGAGGCCATTTTCATATCCATTTTATTTCATCGCATTTCATTTCGTAAATAAAGAAGAAGATTCCTATTGATTGACAAGTACAAATGACGGCTCCGTTTATTTACTTATTATTATTTTTTAATTCACCCGATGGCAAGACCGTAGGCAGGGTTAAGGGTTCTTCCCCCCGCCCCGAAACGCATAAGAAAACCCATCGTTTTACTACTGTCTTACGAATATCACTAAACCAGAGCTCGACCCCACCCCTATTAAGCCAATGCTAAGTATTGTACAACAATAATATATAACAATAACGAATTTAGAAATAGTAAAATAAATGGCGATGACAGATCATCATAGGCTGAGCCGCAGTCCTGCCATTTCTATAAGAATCTATAGGTCAAAGGTTTTTCTGACAGAAGCAAAGAGCATATAGAAGAATAGATTAATTAGTATTTACCAAAGAGTATAGTCGCATTAAAGAGGTTAGTCATTTGAAAAAACATGTGAACCTATACTTAGGTAGGTACGTATGTTTACTTTTAAGTAGATACTTAAAAGCTTACTTAATACTTTGGGGTCGAGTCTGAACTGAACACTGAACAAAGCCATGTCGCCAAGCGGCCTAGCCGTGTTCCGGCATGATGTTCAGTGTTGCCATTCATGGATGGCGGGTCAGATCAGTTGCGCTGCATGTGCCTAGTGAATGTAGCGTCTCGATCTACTGCTGCCTTCCTACCTAGGCAAGTATGCTCCATCGTAGATCTCATCGTCACTTACCATCAGGTGAGATCGAGATCAAATACTTGCCTATAATGTATAAAAAAAAAAAAAAACTTAAGCAGTTAAATATTGTTTTTGTAAAGGCGAAAGTACTATGCACAGCAGTCTATAATGTACTAGACGTACCTACTTACTAGTAGGTACTTATTCGAGTAGATAGGTGAGCATCTCATGGTTCTATACCCAACAAAAAGATCTTCATGTTGCCTCCGCAACAAATTTAAAGAATACCTACCTACTAGATACTCTTTAGACAAACAACATGATTATTTGTTGTACCGAGAACCATGACGTGTAATTACCCATTTAGTAATCTCGCCCAATCATCGATTGGCCACCCACGGGGCTAGAACAATCGATTAATTCGATTATTATTCGATTATTTGGCTCGGGTGAATCGATTCGGCGATCGGCTTTGAGATAAACGCGATGATTCGGCGAAACGGGACGCGCGTGACGACCCGGCACATGATTAGTCAATTAATGACTAATTAATCTGATAAAGTACGCGTAGAAATAATATGTGTCCGGTTTATAGTGTAGTTACTTATTGAAATAAAACTAATTTACGGATTTGATTGAGTTTGTTTTTTTTACGTTCCCGACGTTTCGGCTGCTTTACAGCAACCATGGTCACGGGAGGGCTGAGGTGGTTGACGTCCTAGTGTCATAGTTTGAACCGGGGTACCCTCATATTTAGTTGTTGTTTGCGGTCCGATTTATGCCGAAAGTACTGACAGTGTTTTGAGGTCTTGCAATGGTGCGCTTGGTTTTGGACACAGATATATTAGAGGTTTTGGATTACTGGATCCCACGTCCACGTCGGTGGCAGCACCCAGCCATCTTCCCTATGAAAATTAGAATGTTTTGTTTTCATTTAAATGGATTATTTTTATCTCAATGTGTAGCATTCGCGTAAATATAAGAAATCAATATAAAGGTACCTAGTTGGTAGGTACTTGTAAAAAATACTGAGATGAATAAAACATCTTTTTGACTTTGATTTTTTTAACAAAGAAAAAGGAATTCATTCTCTGACTATGGAGAGGAATGATAATAGATTAAAGGTAGCGAATACTGATCAATAAGTAGGTCAGATAATATAATTACCTATCATGCTACATAATTTTAATTTTATCCAACATATTTTTTCTAAATAAGAAATTAAGTAAATCCAGCAAACTCGGTCAAAACAACACGCGCCCACCCAAACATCACTATGTTTATCGAAAATAATTCAGTATTATACATTACTATTACGTATAATAATGAATTATTAGAATCAATCAGATGACTGTCCTTAGCCATTTGCAAAACACTACAGAAACCTATGTTTTGAAACTTAACATGTTACAGTGCCATCTAGTATCACACCGTAGTAACATTTACTCAAATATATTTTACAGCGCCATCTTTAGGCATAAACTCATACGACGTTGTCCGCATTGAATATTAATAGTTCTACGCCAAAATTATAGATAGCGCGCCAGTTAAAATCACTCTTTAATACTGCTATTCGATAACAGATGTCACTACAAGCTTCCAAACAGTGGAAGATATAATATTTATTTTTTATAGTACGCCTTCCCTCCCTAAAAAGTTTTTAGTAAATAATAAATACACATTAGGCAGATTTATTTTATTTTCTCTAACTTACTTTTGCTCTTACCTGTGCAATAAACTGGCATGGACTAATAGTACCTAGATAAGTCTATGTATGATGACTATTTTTTTTAAATGGAAGTAGGTACTGAAACTGTCATACGAAACTCAATATTTTTTTATAAGAACACTGGCCAAGTTAATAATAGGCGCCTACCTACCTGATTATTGTTTATTTATCTTTGAAATATATAACTACATTTCGATGACCTTGAAGATAATGATGCTAAGTACAGGATATGTAATTTTTGAGGAGAGCAGTTCAAACAATTAACAAACTTAGTAATGGTTGGCAAAAATAAAATATAAATAGTTATGTTTTTCTAGGTAGGTATATAGATATAGTACGTATATTTGAATTAATTTTAAAGAAATATACCCATCCATGAAATATACTGAAAAAAAATCAGAATCATGAAAAAATACCATCATTTAGTACTTTTGTTTAGGATAAAATTATTTAGGTATACACACATAACCTTATTGTCTACCAATCTCGTGTCACTTAACATTTAAAGACAGGATAGACAATTGGAATACAATCACTCAATACTTCACTAAGTACTTTTTTGAATTGTAATAGTCAAAGAGAAATGATTATACAAAATTTATTTAACACGTTTTGCAAATTGTATTATCTATAAAAAAAGATAAATGGCTGTGTCACTTGTTACTTATGTGCCGATATGGTAGAAAGAGATGAAAATATGACACTGGTGAGCGAAAATCATTTTTTTTATTCATGTAGGCCAATAAACCAAAAACCACTTACAAATAGTGAGAAGTTACCACCGGTCCGTAATGTTGGTACGACCGGCAAGAAACTCGTGGTTACTCTTTTAAAAAGAGAATGTTGTAGGTGCATTCAAAATCAAAATCAACGACAATATTATGTTAGCAGTCAGCACCCTCCGAGACCTAGCAAATGGTGCAGAGTGCTCCTTCTTTTTCTTTCTTTACGAAATGAAATGCGATGAAATAAAATGGATATGAATATGGCCTCACCCGCAACTTAGCGGGTATATTGCCAGTGTCAAGTAATAGCAGTATTAAATTCAATAAATACACATCTATACATATAAATAAAATTGGAGTGTCTGTTTGTAATATTAAAATAACCGATTTTTACTAAGTGCATTTGGATGTATACACGTTACCTATACCGAAACAACATTTTTTACAATTTTTGTCTGCCTGGCTGTCTGTCCGTCTGTCTGTCTGTCTGTCTGTCTGTCTGTCTGTCTGTATGTCTGTTTGTTCCGGCTAATCTCTGAAATGGCTGGACCGATTTTAGCGGGACTTTCACTGGCAGATAGCTGATGTAACAAGGAGTAACTTAGGCTACTTTTATTTTAGAAAAAAAAATAGGTTCTCACGAAAAAAAAATAAAACCAATGTTGCAGCGCAGCGCCTGATTAAGTTTGATAGCAACAACCTGCAATGCGTCCCGCGGGCTCAGAATGGGCGAGCAGGCTGTTGTCCACGGTTGTCTTTGTTAAATACCACGCGGACGAAGTCGCGGGCAACAGCTAGTTATAAATAAAATAATGCATGTGACATGAAGAAATGAAAATGGCGTGTCCCTGCAGAGTGCTCATTTAGAAGACCTACGTTTGGCATGACAATGTCAAAAACCCAAAATTGTGCACTTACTATCATTGTCTTCAAGACCAACGACTTATCAGCGGTCACTTATCTTGATGAGACTTTTTCTTAATTCTTTTAAGTTCCTCGCTAACGAAATACTAACGTATGCGTCCACTTGAGAACAAATCCCCGTTTACACCATAAAATAGCTTCTTTATGACAAGAATTTGACATGGGCACGAGTAGAAATACACTTTTTAGCAATAACCCATGAACTTAAGAAATATTTAAAACATTTTCATGTAGGATTGCGTGTTTGTTATCGCTGTCGACAGAGTCAATTAAGACTAAGTTATTGAATGCTTTAAACATCAACCATAACTTATAGAAGTGTTATTTCTTTTAAAATGCCATTGTAAATCAATACAATTTTTTCTATAAATTAGGAGTTAATTAACCCCCGAGACGCGCGTCGCGTTGTTATAAGTTTGTGATCTGTCCGTGGCATCGTAGTACCCAAACGCGTAAACCGATTTAAATGCAGTTTTCTTATTCGAAAGCTGGCAAGATGCTTTTTAGCTATGTTTTGTGAAATTCAGCCGTTTCAAGATAATCAGCTCTTTTCCAAGTCGATGTAGTAATTTCTCATAAAGGGATTAATTATTCTACTTTTACTCGACCGATCAACTTAATTCGGCACACACTATAAGTTAGTTGGCACTGAACTAATGCAAAAACCTCGAACTGATGCTGCAATCAGAACAGTCTGCAGCGTACCCAAATCATCGAAAACTTACAGTAGATGTATCGTGATTGGGCTCATTGAAATGGTCGGAATGAATAATTGGCTCACACATTACGTGACCAGGACCTGATGATGGAGCAGGAAGGTGGTTACAGGAACTCGGCTATATTAACAGACTCAGAGTTTGGACTCTTCGATAGATCTCGACGAGTGTTATGTTGATAGGGTACGGGTTGGATGGATGGATTGGATTTTTAGTTTACGTTTAAAAGGCAAAAAAATAAAATTTAAAACTCCCCGACAAAAAACAAACTCTAAAAAGTCTAAAATAATATCTCTTTATTCATTGGCATGATTATAGATCCTTAATTATTATATTTAGTTTTTTTTTGTTGGATATTTTTAAATTTTATTTTTAATTATAGAGGCTAAAAAGGAGGTAACTAGTTAACAACATCATAGGTTTAAACAGTTCATGACCATCTGTCCTTGTCCGTACTTATAATATGAGTAGGGTGTCCATTATGACGGGAAGCTGTTAAAAGTCGAGCATCTAAGCAATTTATTTTTCTTATTATTTGAAACCAAATGGGCGTGCAAATGATTAATATTGAGGGCGAAAAATAATATAAAATCTTTTTTCTTCTAATGGAGATATTAAACGTATTATCAAATAAATTACGGCCTGATTAGCGCAGTTGATAGTGACCCTGTTTTCTGTGCCGTGAGTCCCGGGTTCGATTCCTCGTAGGGGCCAACTTTGTGTTATAAATTATGGTTGACGATAAAAAAGTCATCTACCATTTGTCAACCCAAAAGATGCCTGTCCCAAAAATTTGCCATGACCTCGCTTCCCAAAGCGTCCCTATCTTCCAAACCCGTATGGGCATTAGCTAAAAGCATTGTATAAAATCTGGGCTTAAAAATGAATATATTTTGCAATAGTGTGAAAAATAAATAGTTGTGTGCCGTACATATTTACCGCATTATAAAAAACCAGTTCCTACAGAAGCTAGCTCTTGATAGCTCCATTATTAGATACTCGAACGTCTTGTCCTGCAGATCCAACATGGTGTCCCTACTCTGCAGTGACGCATTCCCAGTGTTTGCTCGGCAATCGATGACTAATGAATTTACATTTTCATAAATCATCGGATCGGATGGACCACCGATGGCCCAGTGACTTGTATTGAGATCGATTCTCATAATAACAATTTACCTTTGACTTACGACTCGTAACAATATATTCTATTAGTTTTTTTTCTTTTTTTTCCTAATGGCCTTTTTCCATTGAGTCATATCTTAGCCTTCTTCTTCTTTCTTTACGAAATTAAATGCGATGAAATAAAATGGATATGAAAATGGCAAAATGACATGATGATATGAAAATGGTGTCAAAAATATTTTTGTCTTTTTAAATATATATTTTTTGGGTCGAGATTTTTTTTTTTTTATAAAACAAGCCGGTACCTAATTTATTTATTTATTTACATACTGATAGACGCTAAGTTCAATTAAATAAATGTAAATTTAGAGAGGCGGATAAATAATAATAAATAAACAGATTTGTACCATGCACCTACTAAATTAAGCTATTAGTTACCTACCTACCTAAAAAAAACTTTAACTCAGTTAGAGTTAGAGCACCCAAACACGACAACTGAACTAAAAGAACAAAAAAAATTAAAAATCAAACCAGTGTTCTCTGGATTTGACATTATAGAGATATTTTGTAAGCCTTCATTTCCCATCATGAGTAAGTAAAAATAAAATACCTACAATACCTATTACATAATTCATGAAACTAGTAGGTATTTATTTAATTGCACCCGAAACTGGCTAGATAACAAAAAAAGTTGACGCCTCAGCCCTTCCAGAAAAAAACCAGAGACTAGCCATTGTTTCAATCTTTAGCTCGTATTACAGTTTTAGAACAAACCTCCAAAGTGTCAGATTACATGCGGAAGAGATCTTAAAATTTATGATCCATTGACACGAGATAGTTTTGCGTAAAATCTTTTTAAACCCCAATAAAAGTTTTATGTTTTATTCCGGTAGCGACGAGATAACATTTTGTGGTTTTTGAAGAGCTTAGTATTTGTCGACAGTGAATTTGTTCACAAAAACTGACGTCAATTCTTAGGTCACAGACTTGTTAGAATATTCAGACAGCACACGGCGTGCGGGTCAACTGAAGCCTTAAAAAACTCTGGTCTAGCATGTAGTACCTAAGCCAACGAAACTATGTCCAGGACGACCTGATTAGCGCATTTGGTTTGGTAGTGACCCTGCTTTCTGTGCCGAGGGTCTCAAGTTCCAATCCTGGTAAGAAACAATCTTTGTGTGATGAACACGGATATTTGTACCCGAGTCGTGGATATTTAATATCTATATAAGTATATACTGGGTTCGCCCTCAGTCCATTGTACGGTAGCCATAATACAAGCGTTGCTTAGTGGGGGACCGTATAGTTGGTGTGTTCGTCTGGCGATATTTATTTTCCGTTATAAAGTCTCTTATCTCAGTGTGCCACCTAGCAAAGGCCTCTCACTCCTTCTTGTGCGCTCTGTCCTACAAAAATACTACAGACATACTACATAATACCTACTATTTTGTGCTCAATAATTTAGTATACAAGGACCAGAATATATGGAACAATCAATGATATTTAAAACTGTCTAACTATACCAAAATATGCATATGCATTGCCAATTTACACTTTAGTTCTTCAAATGTGCTCTATGATCAAGCAGTAATGGATAACTATTGACCTTGACTTGAATGCTATGTATAGGGGACAGACAACCCATTTCATAAACTTTAGGTGCACCGCGTGAGAAATTCTAAAATAAATTGGAATGTATGCTCAAAGCGTACCAACGGCTTAGGTTTAACTAAATAGACAGAAAAATCGAATATATATAGGTATACGAGTATACCTTCTGCAGGCAAATAATTAGATTAGGCAACACAGAACTTGATGAAATAGTTAAAATTAATTATAAACATTAACAAAACCCTCATCGGCTTTCAACAATAAGTGAGTCGCCCCGCTTTGATTATTCCAAGCGATGAAATACAGAAATAAACATTGGCTTTAACACCTTGGAACTAACACAAACAAACTATAAAGAATATGAAGAAAGATCAGTATTTTATCAGTTAGTATTGGTATTAAAATATACGCAATTGTATTTAAGAGTACTAAGCCCTTTTTAGTCCCAGACTTTGGGACAGACCAACTCTCTTCTACCTACGCTGCACAAATGCTGGTTGGCATACTTCACACGGCTTTCAAGAACAGGTGGATTATTTCAAATCATTCGGAATCGATATCGGAAGCGGATTGGAAACTTTCTGATGTTGGCGTTGCTCCCGATGAGCTTTCTGATGGAAACTGTTTCGAAACAACGAATTGGTATTTCCATCGAGAGACATTGACAGTAATAAAAATCGGTAATTTTAATAGCGGTTGCGATAATCTAATTTGGAAGTTTTCGATTCCGTTTCCGATATCGATTTCGAATGGTTTAAAATAACCCTGCAGGTCATGATCTCTTAGCCATGCTCATTATCTCACTGTATTTTCCTTCACCATTTAGCAAATGTTAATTGTTGTCATAGCAATACAACAGCAAGCAATCCTTAACACTTTTTTCATAAACTTGGATCATTAAGCCATTAGTAAATTCAAAAGGCATGTCTCAACACCCAAATGAAATCATCCGCTTTATTTACACTTCGTAGTAAACACACCTAACATTGAGTAAGAGAGACCACTTGATACAAGCTTT
The DNA here is from genome assembly GCA_905404115.1 of Pheosia gnoma. Lineage (NCBI taxonomy): Eukaryota > Metazoa > Arthropoda > Insecta > Lepidoptera > Notodontidae > Pheosia > Pheosia gnoma. The sequence goes on from FR989916.1 coordinate 3,722,636, forward strand.
AGTGTGTAAGAGAGAGAGGGCAAAAACGCCGTAGCCCCGCCCACGGCGCACCAGACCTCGTGGATTGGCTTCGGTCGGCAATCTTTACACCATCAGTCTTCCACCGCTTGCGTTTTAAACCACAACTTAATTAACCACTCGCGCCCCAAAACAATTAGTCAAAAGACAAATGAGTATTGAAGTGATCGTGAAAATGGAGAGTTACGAACAACACAACGAAGTGTCAACGTCGTACAATAATAATATTCTGAAGCATAATTACAATGACTGCAAAAATGAGTACTATCAATTCGTGGATGTAACATATATAGATAAAGATAAGCAATCAGAGAAGGATTACAACACTTACGCCGACCCTAAGTTTAATTATCGCGTGAAATTAGAAGAAGGTGTTCAAGGTAACCCGAATCTAACTACCCCGTTCCTAGTTAAAGATATATTGAATATCAATCAGCCGAATTATAGTTACGAACGAAACGACGCTTGGAAGTTTGATGAGAGAGAGCGAAGAGGTTACGAGTATGAGCAATATCCAAGCCAGAGCTACTGTCCGACGGATTATTTCCCCCAAGTGTACCCAAACGTGCCCGTCCACACGAACATAGATCCCTATTGGAACCAGGAAGTGTATCACGACCACAAAATCGACGAATACTTCAGTAGTTACAATCCGTACTGTCATAATATATATCAACAAAACTACGATCAGTATTCGGAAGCTTCAATACTACCTGATGCATCTGAAGCGCCAATCAAAATTGAGATGGAGAGAGAGACTGCGACGGTTCCGGCGTCTCTGTCCGCACAGAAGAGAGTCGAATGTGAGAAGATCTATACTCAGTTCAACTCGGAGCAGATTGATAAAAATACGTTGTTATGTAAGAAACACACAAGTAAGTTGCCAACATTTCTTAATTCAATTGCTTACATAACCTTTAATAAAAATAATGCCAATATTTTGATAGGCTTACTGTAAACTAGAGGTCTCGTAATAGCGATTAAAATCATTATTTCTTTGATCTTGAGGCTTTCAATTCTATTATATACATGATATACTACGAAAGTATAATGTGGTTTTACAACTCTCTAACTCAGCAACTATGTATAGCTACGCAATAACTTAATCACTATTTTCCTTTGTCGACAGAAACATCAGACAAACAAGACAGAAAAGACAAGAACGCCAAAAGGAAACCAAGAATCCTGTTCTCACAATCCCAAGTGCACGCTTTGGAAGTTCGCTTCAGGAACCAGAGGTACCTGACAGCGCCAGAGAGGGAACAACTGGCTTCCTCCCTCAACCTGTCCCCCACGCAAGTCAAGATCTGGTTCCAAAATCGAAGATATAAGAGTAAGAGGATCAAGTCTCCTGAAGTCACTACATCTAGTGATGCTAAACCTAGTAAGATTTCAGGTACCAGGAAATTGTTTAAACAAGAAAATAGGGGTCAACTCCCGACCCCTAGCTTTGTTGGTTTTAAGGAAGTTAGATGTGTCGACGAGAAACCCTATGAACCAATGTCTTCCACTGTATATTTTGATGATAGCATACCTTATAATAGTCATAGTGATAAGTATTATGGTAATAAACAAGAGATAGACCCAGTAGGTACGTCCGGGATACAAGGCCTATATCCGACTGAAAATGTTAGTATTATAAATGATAGTCATAAGGTGTACGAAGAGGCGGATGTTAAGAAATTTTTCCCTGTGAATAATCATTATGTTTGTTGATATTTTTTTTTATCTGCAGCCAGAAACATAAAAGAAAGAGAGCCAATGCTACCATTAATAATTGGATATTTTTATCTATGTAATGTACCTGTGTGTTTTTTTTTTCAAACACGGTAATTTTTTTTTATTTTTCTGGTTGAGCTGAAATAGTACTGTGCCATTTGTAGACTGACTACCAAAGAGTATTAATTTTAGTATTAGTTAATTTGTTATTTTATGTAAATCGCTGTATGCCAAAGTATTATTAATTGTTTTAATTATGATATCTGTTTTGTAAATAAAATTATCATTCAAACTTTGACATTCGTTTTTGTTTTAAATTAGGTTTCAGTACTACAATTTTCTAGCACATTGTCAAGTAGTAGCTGGAATTAGAACAGCATTTTACCCGACCGCGCAAGAAGGAGGGTAATGTTTTTAATAATCTAAATTTGAAATGCCTCAAGGCCATTGCTTAAAACATATAAACAAAATTGTACCTACCAAGTAAACCTTGCTAGCAACTGTCAAAATTGCTAATAATTATTTAGAATTTTAGATGTTACGTATAATGATTTATTTAGTTTCTTTATTGATAGTTCGGAATCATACAGAACTGTTGCATACAAAATATAACCAAAACAAAAACATAAAAATACAATAAATGGGCTCAATAAAAATAAGCGCACAAAAATAAGCGCACAAAAAACTATAAAACGACAGAAAGTTCTCTCGCTTCACAATGCTTCAATATTTTTTCAGTTCAATTTGTTAAGATTGGCTTTTATCTGAATTGCTACCATACCGCTGCGAGTTACTGGTTTGATACAGACGAGCGGTGTAATGGTGGCGTTTTTAAAACGATTATTAAATGCATTATAAACGGCCCGTTTTTTTGCTATAGCTTGCGTGCTAATCATGTCGGGAAGGCAATTGTACCTACTAATTTATTCTATAAATGATTTTAAATGCACATAATTGGCAAATGTCTAGCCACTAAACAGCTATTTCAAAATCATTACAAACGCATCAATCTTTGGTATCTGGCACTTCTGCGAAGGCAAACTACTAATGAAAGATTAATACAAGTTACGCTTTATCTATAATAATAAACCAGCCCTTTTTTTAATGTCCCACTGCTGGGCACGGGCCTCCCTTCAATGCGAGGGGGATTAGGCCATAGTCCACCACGCTGGCCCAGTGCGGATTGGCGGACTTTGCGGATTGGCGGACTATAAAACCTTATCTATTAAACCCCCTCGATTAAGAATATCTTATGTGCTACCAACTCGACATCTAACTAAATTTTAATACTAAATACTAAAACTAAATTATAATGCTCAAAAATGTAAAAGATCTTTTTAAAAAGAGCACCCATAGAGTTTATTGCCCGTTCTTCTGTATAAGAACGGCATTTCGTACAGGGGATAAAGTTGTAACAATTTTGATGATTCATAAGTACTGTACTGAATGGTTTACATGAATAAAAAATATTTTAATTCTGATTCTAAATAATAATAGCGATATAAACTCCCGTCTACTCATCTCCATCCCCAATAAGGATCGGTCCCTTGTAGGCGCCGGCGCCCAACAGATAAGATATTGATCCCCATAACACGTGTCCCAGCCTATGGGGAGCGCATGGGACCTGCCCACGCCCAGCGCTGGGAAAACACACCGCCACCTGTTACTTTAAAAGCTTTTAATGTTCATTTTATGATGCAAGTGTGCGCACGATATGAGTAATTTTTTTTATTGTTTTTCTTTTCTAATATAATATGTTTATTTTTTACATTTTTACGATGATTTTTAACAGATCGTAATATTGAAATGTGGTTTCCAAATGGGTTCTTAATGTTGTTAAATTTAAGGATCTATTGAGGTAAATTTTAAGTCAGCCCGCAGGTATAGAGCCTCTGATTGTTTTGAATTAATCAAGCCTTAATTGTATGATATTAGCATGTATGTATATCCCACTAATATTATAAATGTGAAAGTTTGGATGGATGGATGGATGTTTGTTACTCAATCACGCCGGAACGGCTTAACGGATCTGAATGAAATTTGGCACAGAGATAGATTTTAGTCTGGCTACTTTTTATCCCGGTAAAAACAAATATTTTTTTAATCGCGCGTAACACCGCGGGGCGCAGTTAGTAAGATACATAATTTAGTAGTATAACTGCACCGTTCACTACAAAACAGCCGTAAATACGTGCGCGTACGCCGGTTTATGCCTCAATATCTATGGTTATATTTTACCAAATTGTAATCTAGAATTACTATTCCATTACGCATTGTTAACGAAAAAAAAAATACAACCGAATTGAGAACCTCCTCCTCTTTGAAGTCGGTTAAAAATGATTGTGATCTATCATAACACACGCAAATATACGAAAATGTCGACAGGCATATTATTATTCATTTTCTCAGGATAAAAGATGGTCACCGGTGTGAAGTTGGCGGCCAAAAGTTGGCGGCGCATTATAACCCAACTAAATTAAAATGCTCACAAAAATTAATGAAAAATCTGTACAGAATGGCATGTAACGCGGAAAATAATGAAAACTAGGAAATTTTCAGTACATATTCTATGAGAAAATTAAAAAAAAACAATAAATTTTCGATATTTTTCCAATAAAGCAAGACCACTGTGTATATCACATTTTGACCTAGACAGCACCCAAGGACTGCATGGGAGTAAATTTTTGATAGCTCAAAAGGTAGGTCTAGCTACAGGCATCCCGCCACATAAGGCCTAGAGTGGTACTTCGCTCGGTTTAGCTTTTATGAGTACAGACATAACTGGCGGCCGAACTTTTTTGGCAGATTTTGACTTAGATAAAACCCAAGGACGGCATGGGAGTACATGTTTGATAGCTCAAAAGGTAGGTCTAGATACAGGCATCCCGCCACATAAAGCCTAGAGTGGTACCTCGCCTGGTTTAGCGTTTATGAGTCCAGACATAACTGGCGGCCGAACTTTTAGGCAGATTTTGACTTAGATAACACCCAAGGACGGCATGGGAGTACATGTTTGATAGCTCAAAAGGTAGGTCTAGATACAGGCATCCCGCCATATAAAGCCTAGAGTGGTACTTCACTCGGTTTAGCTTTTATGAGTCCAGACATAACTGGCGGCCGAACTTTTTTTGGCAGATTTTGACTTAGATAACACCCAAGGACGGCATGGGAGTACATGTTTGATAGCTCAAAAGGTAGGTATTGATACAGGCATCCCGCCACATAAAGCCTAGAGTGGTACCTCGCCTGGTTTAGCTTTTATGAGTCCAGACATAACTGGCGGCCGAACTTTTTGGCAGATTTTGACTTAGATAACACCCAAGGACGGCATGGGAGTACATGTTTGATAGCTCAAAAGGTAGGTCTAGATACAGGCATCCCGCCACATAAAGCCTAGAGTGGTACCTCGCCTGGTTTAGCTTTTATGAGTCCAGACATAACTGGCGGCCGAACTTTTTTTGGCAGATTTTGACTTAGATAACACCCAAGGACGGCATGGGAGTACATGTTTGATAGCTCAAAAGGTAGGTATTGATACAGGCATCCCGCCACATAAAGCCTAGAGTGGTACCTCGCCTGGTTTAGCTTTTATGAGTCCAGACATAACTGGCGGCCGAACTTTTTGTCAGATTTTGACTTAGATAACACCCAAGGACGGCATGGGAGTACATGTTTGATAGCTCAAAAGGTAGGTCTAGATACAGGCATCCCGCCATATAAAGCTTAGAGTGGTACTTCACTCGGTTTAGCTTTTATGAGTCCAGACATAACTGGCGGCCGAACTTTTTTTGGCAGATTTTGACTTAGATAACACCCAAGGACGGCATGGGAGTACATGTTTGATAGCTCAAAAGGTAGGTATTGATACAGGCATCCCGCCACATAAAGCCTAGAGTGGTACCTCGCCTGGTTTAGCTTTTATGAGTCCAGACATAACTGGCGGCCGAACTTTTTGGCAGATTTTGACTTAGATAACACCCAAGGACGGCATGGGAGTACATGTTTGATAGCTCAAAAGGTAGGTCTAGATACAGGCATCCCGCCACATAAAGCCTAGAGTGGTACCTCGCCTGGTTTAGCTTTTATGAGTCCAGACATAACTGGCGGCCGAACTTTTTTTGGCAGATTTTGACTTAGATAACACCCAAGGACGGCATGGGAGTACATGTTTGATAGCTCAAAAGGTAGGTATTGATACAGGCATCCCGCCACATAAAGCCTAGAGTGGTACCTCGCCTGGTTTAGCTTTTATGAGTCCAGACATAACTGGCGGCCGAACTTTTTTTGGCAGATTTTGACTTAGATAACACTCAAGGACGGCATGGGAGTACATGTTTGATAGCTCAAAAGGTAGGTATTGATACAGGCATCCCGCCACATAAAGCCTAGAGTGGTACCTCGCCTGGTTTAGCTTTTATGAGTCCAGACATAACTGGCGGCCGAACTTTTTGGCAGATTTTGACTTAGATAACACCCAAGGACGGCATGGGAGTACATGTTTGATAGCTCAAAAGGTAGGTCTAGATACAGGCATCCCGCCACATAAAGCCTAGAGTGGTACCTCGCCTGGTTTAGCTTTTATGAGTCCAGACATAACTGGCGGCCGAACGTTTTTTGGCAGATTTTGACTTAGATAACACCCAAGGACGGCATGGGAGTACATGTTTGATAGCTCAAAAGGTAGGTCTAGATACAGGCATCCCGCCATATAAAGCTTAGAGTGGTACTTCACTCGGTTTAGCTTTTATGAGTCCAGACATAACTGGCGGCCGAACTTTTTTTGGCAGATTTTGACTTAGATAACACCCAAGGACGGCATGGGAGTACATGTTTGATAGCTCAAAAGGTAGGTATTGATACAGGCATCCCGCCACATAAAGCCTAGAGTGGTACCTCGCCTGGTTTAGCTTTTATGAGTCCAGACATAACCGGCGGCCGAACTTTTTGGCAGATTTTGACTTAGATAACACCCAAGGACGGCATGGGAGTACATGTTTGATAGCTCAAAAGGTAGGTCTAGATACAGGCATCCCGCCACATAAAGCCTAGAGTGGTACCTCGCCTGGTTTAGCTTTTATGAGTCCAGACATAACTGGCGGCCGAACTTTTTTTGGCAGATTTTGACTTAGATAACACTCAAGGACGGCATGGGAGTACATGTTTGATAGCTCAAAAGGTAGGTATTGATACAGGCATCCCGCCACATAAAGCCTAGAGTGGTACCTCGCCTGGTTTAGCTTTTATGAGTCCAGACATAACTGGCGGCCGAACTTTTTGTCAGATTTTGACTTAGATAACACCCAAGGACGGCATGGGAGTACATGTTTGATAGCTCAAAAGGTAGGTCTAGATACAGGCATCCGGCCATATAAAGCCTAGAGTGGTACTTCACTCGGTTTAGCTTTTATGAGTCCAGACATAACTGGCGGCCGAACTTTTTTTGGCAGATTTTGACTTAGATAACACCCAAGGACGGCATGGGAGTACATGTTTGATAGCTCAAAAGGTAGGTATTGATACAGGCATCCCGCCACATAAAGCCTAGAGTGGTACCTCGCCTGGTTTAGCTTTTATGAGTCCAGACATAACTGGCGGCCGAACTTTTTGGCAGATTTTGACTTAGATAACACCCAAGGACGGCATGGGAGTACATGTTTGATAGCTCAAAAGGTAGGTCTAGATACAGGCATCTCGCCACATAAAGCCTAGAGTGGTACCTCGCCTGGTTTAGCTTTTATGAGTCCAGACATAACTGGCGGCCGAACTTTTTGGCAGATTTTGACTTAGATAACACCCAAGGACGGCATGGGAGTACATGTTTGATAGCTCAAAAGGTAGGTATTGATACAGGCATCCCGCCACATAAAGCCTAGAGTGGTACCTCGCCTGGTTTAGCTTTTATGAGTCCAGACATAACTGGCGGCCGAACGTTTTTTGGCAGATTTTGACTTAGATAACACCCAAGGACGGCATGGGAGTACATGTTTGATAGCTCAAAAGGTAGGTCTAGATACAGGCATCCCGCCATATAAAGCTTAGAGTGGTACTTCACTCGGTTTAGCTTTTATGAGTCCAGACATAACTGGCGGCCGAACTTTTTTTGGCAGATTTTGACTTAGATAACACCCAAGGACGGCATGGGAGTACATGTTTGATAGCTCAAAAGGTAGGTATTGATACAGGCATCCCGCCACATAAAGCCTAGAGTGGTACCTCGCCTGGTTTAGCTTTTATGAGTCCAGACATAACTGGCGGCCGAACTTTTTGTCAGATTTTGACTTAGATAACACCCAAGGACGGCATGGGAGTACATGTTTGATAGCTCAAAAGGTAGGTCTAGATACAGGCATCCCGCCACATAAAGCCTAGAGTGGTACCTCACCTGGTTTAGCTTTTAGGAGTCCAGACATAACTGGCGGCCGAACTTTTTTTGGCAGATTTTGACTTAGATAACACCCAAGGACGGCATGGGAGTACATGTTTGATAGCTCAAAAGGTAGGTATTGATACAGGCATCCCGCCACATAAAGCCTAGAGTGGTACCTCGCCTGGTTTAGCTTTTATGAGTCCAGACATAACTGGCGGCCGAACTTTTTGTCAGATTTTGACTTAGATAACACCCAAGGACGGCATGGGAGTACATGTTTGATAGCTCAAATGGTAGGTCTAGATACAGGCATCCCGCCATATAAAGCCTAGAGTGGTACTTCACTCGGTTTAGCTTTTATGAGTCCAGACATAACTGGCGGCCGAACTTTTTTTGGCAGATATTGACTTAGATAACACCCAAGGACGGCATGGGAGTACATGTTTGATAGCTCAAAAGGTAGGTATTGATACAGGCATCCCGCCACATAAAGCCTAGAGTGGTACCTCGCCTGGTTTAGCTTTTATGAGTCCAGACATAACTGGCGGCCGAACTTTTTGGCAGATTTTGACTTAGATTACACCCAAGGACGGCATGGGAGTACATGTTTGATAGTTCAAAAGGTAGGTCTAGATACAGGCATCCCGCCACATAAAGCCTAGAGTGTTACCTCGCCTGGTTTAGCTTTTATGAGTCCAGACATAACTGGCGGCCGAACTTTTTTTGGCAGATTTTGACTTAGATAACACCCAAGGACGGCATGGGAGTACATGTTTGATAGCTCAAAAGGTAGGTATTGATACAGGCATCCCGCCACATAAAGCCTAGAGTGGTACCTCGCCTGGTTTAGCTTTTATGAGTCCAGACATAACTGGCGGCCGAACTTTTTGGCAGATTTTGACTTAGATAACACCCAAGGACGGCATGGGAGTACATGTTTGATAGCTCAAAAGGTAGGTCTAGATACAGGCATCCCGCCACATAAAGCCTAGAGTGGTACCTCGCCTGGTTTAGCTTTTATGAGTCCAGACATAACTGGCGGCCGAACTTTTTGAGCTATCAAACATGTACTCCCATGCCGTCCTTGGGTGTTATCTAAGTCAAAATCTGCCAAAAAGTTCGGCCGCCAGTTATGTCTGGACTCATAAAAGCTAAACCAGGCGAGGTACCGCTCTAGGCTTTATGTGGCGGGATGCCTGTATCAATACCTACCTTTTGAGCTATCAAACATGTACTCCCATGCCGTCCTTGGGTGTTATCTAAGTCAAAATCTGCCAAAAAAAGTTCGGCCGCCAGTTATGTCTGGACTCATAAAAGCTAAACCGAGTGAAGTACCACTCTAGGCTTTATATGGCGGGATGCCTGTATCTAGACCTACCTTTTGAGCTATCAAACATGTACTCCCATGCCGTCCTTGGGTGTTATCTAAGTCAAAATCTGACAAAAAGTTCGGCCGCCAGTTATGTCTGGACTCATAAAAGCTAAACCAGGCGAGGTACCACTCTAGGCTTTATGTGGCGGGATGCCTGTATCAATACCTACCTTTTGAGCTATCAAACATGTACTCCCATGCCGTCCTTGGGTGTTATCTAAGTCAAAATCTGCCAAAAAAAGTTCGGCCGCCAGTTATGTCTGGACTCATAAAAGCTAAACCAGGCGAGGTACCACTCTAGGCTTTATGTGGCGGGATGCCTGTATCAATACCTACCTTTTGAGCTATCAAACATGTACTCCCATGCCGTCCTTGGGTGTTATCTAAGTCAAAATCTGCCAAAAAAAGTTCGGCCGCTAGTTATGTCTGGACTCATAAAAGCTAAACCAGGCGAGGTACCACTCTAGGCTTTATGTGGCGGGATGCCTGTATCAATACCTACCTTTTGAGCTATCAAACATGTACTCCCATGCCGTCCTTGGGTGTTATCTAAGTCAAAATCTGCCAAAAAAAGTTCGGCCGCCAGTTATGTCTGGACTCATAAAAGCTAAACCGAGTGAAGTACCACTCTAGGCTTTATATGGCGGGATGCCTGTATCTAGACCTACCTTTTGAGCTATCAAACATGTACTCCCATGCCGTCCTTGGGTGTTATCTAAGTCAAAATCTGACAAAAAGTTCGGCCGCCAGTTATGTCTGGACTCATAAAAGCTAAACCAGGCGAGGTACCACTCTAGGCTTTATGTGGCGGGATGCCTGTATCAATACCTACCTTTTGAGCTATCAAACATGTACTCCCATGCCGTCCTTGGGTGTTATCTAAGTCAAAATCTGCCAAAAAGTTCGGCCGCCAGTTATGTCTGGACTCATAAAAGCTAAACCAGGCGAGGTACCACTCTAGGCTTTATGTGGCGGGATGCCTGTATCAATACCTACCTTTTGAGCTATCAAACATGTACTCCCATGCCGTCCTTGGGTGTTATCTAAGTCAAAATCTGCCAAAAAAAGTTCGGCCGCCAGTTATGTCTGGACTCATAAAAGCTAAACCGAGTGAAGTACCACTCTAGGCTTTATATGGCGGGATGCCTGTATCTAGACCTACCTTTTGAGCTATCAAACATGTACTCCCATGCCGTCCTTGGGTGTTATCTAAGTCAAAATCTGCCAAAAAAAGTTCGGCCGCCGGTTATGTCTGGACTCATAAAAGCTAAACCAGGCGAGGTACCACTCTAGGCTTTATGTGGCGGGATGCCTGTATCAATACCTACCTTTTGAGCTATCAAACATGTACTCCCATGCCGTCCTTGGGTGTTATCTAAGTCAAAATCTGCCAAAAAAAGTTCGGCCGCCAGTTATGTCTGGACTCATAAAAGCTAAACCAGGCGAGGTACCACTCTAGGCTTTATGTGGCGGGATGCCTGTATCTAGACCTACCTTTTGAGCTATCAAACATGTACTCCCATGCCGTCCTTGGGTGTTATCTAAGTCAAAATCTGCCAAAAAGTTCGGCCGCCGGTTATGTCTGGACTCATAAAAGCTAAACCAGGCGAGGTACCACTCTAGGCTTTATGTGGCGGGATGCCTGTATCTAGACCTACCTTTTGAGCTATCAAACATGTACTCCCATGCCGTCCTTGGGTGTTATCTAAGTCAAAATCTGCCAAAAAGTTCGGCCGCCAGTTATGTCTGGACTCATAAAAGCTAAACCAGGCGAGGTACCACTCTAGGCTTTATGTGGCGGGATGCCTGTATCAATACCTACCTTTTGAGCTATCAAACATGTACTCCCATGCCGTCCTTGGGTGTTATCTAAGTCAAAATCTGCCAAAAAAAGTTCGGCCGCCAGTTATGTCTGGACTCATAAAAGCTAAACCGAGTGAAGTACCACTCTAAGCTTTATATGGCGGGATGCCTGTATCTAGACCTACCTTTTGAGCTATCAAACATGTACTCCCATGCCGTCCTTGGGTGTTATCTAAGTCAAAATCTGACAAAAAGTTCGGCCGCCAGTTATGTCTGGACTCATAAAAGCTAAACCAGGCGAGGTACCACTCTAGGCTTTATGTGGCGGGATGCCTGTATCAATACCTACCTTTTGAGCTATCAAACATGTACTCCCATGCCGTCCTTGGGTGTTATCTAAGTCAAAATCTGCCAAAAAAAGTTCGGCCGCCAGTTATGTCTGGACTCATAAAAGCTAAACCAGGCGAGGTACCACTCTAGGCTTTATGTGGCGGGATGCCTGTATCTAGACCTACCTTTTGAGCTATCAAACATGTACTCCCATGCCGTCCTTGGGTGTTATCTAAGTCAAAATCTGCCAAAAAAAGTTCGGCCGCCAGTTATGTCTGGACTCATAAAAGCTAAACCGAGTGAAGTACCACTCTAGGCTTTATATGGCGGGATGCCTGTATCTAGACCTACCTTTTGAGCTATCAAACATGTACTCCCATGCCGTCCTTGGGTGTTATCTAAGTCAAAATCTGACAAAAAGTTCGGCCGCCAGTTATGTCTGGACTCATAAAAGCTAAACCAGGCGAGGTACCACTCTAGGCTTTATGTGGCGGGATGCCTGTATCAATACCTACCTTTTGAGCTATCAAACATGTACTCCCATGCCGTCCTTGAGTGTTATCTAAGTCAAAATCTGCCAAAAAAAGTTCGGCCGCCAGTTATGTCTGGACTCATAAAAGCTAAACCAGGCGAGGTACCACTCTAGGCTTTATGTGGCGGGATGCCTGTATCTAGACCTACCTTTTGAGCTATCAAACATGTACTCCCATGCCGTCCTTGGGTGTTATCTAAGTCAAAATCTGCCAAAAAAAGTTCGGCCGCCGGTTATGTCTGGACTCATAAAAGCTAAACCAGGCGAGGTACCACTCTAGGCTTTATGTGGCGGGATGCCTGTATCAATACCTACCTTTTGAGCTATCAAACATGTACTCCCATGCCGTCCTTGGGTGTTATCTAAGTCAAAATCTGCCAAAAAAAGTTCGGCCGCCAGTTATGTCTGGACTCATAAAAGCTAAACCAGGCGAGGTACCACTCTAGGCTTTATGTGGCGGGATGCCTGTATCTAGACCTACCTTTTGAGCTATCAAACATGTACTCCCATGCCGTCCTTGGGTGTTATCTAAGTCAAAATCTGCCAAAAAGTTCGGCCGCCAGTTATGTCTGGACTCATAAAAGCTAAACCAGGCGAGGTACCACTCTAGGCTTTATGTGGCGGGATGCCTGTATCAATACCTACCTTTTGAGCTATCAAACATGTACTCCCATGCCGTCCTTGGGTGTTATCTAAGTCAAAATCTGCCAAAAAAAGTTCGGCCGCCAGTTATGTCTGGACTCATAAAAGCTAAACCGAGTGATGTACCACTCTAGGCTTTATATGGCGGGATGCCTGTATCTAGACCTACCTTTTGAGCTATCAAACATGTACTCCCATGCCGTCCTTGGGTGTTATCTAAGTCAAAATCTGACAAAAAGTTCGGCCGCCAGTTATGTCTGGACTCATAAAAGCTAAACCAGGCGAGGTACCACTCTAGGCTTTATGTGGCGGGATGCCTGTATCAATACCTACCTTTTGAGCTATCAAACATGTACTCCCATGCCGTCCTTGGGTGTTATCTAAGTCAAAATCTGCCAAAAAAAGTTCGGCCGCCAGTTATGTCTGGACTCATAAAAGCTAAACCAGGCGAGGTACCACTCTAGGCTTTATGTGGCGGGATGCCTGTATCTAGACCTACCTTTTGAGCTATCAAACATGTACTCCCATGCCGTCCTTGGGTGTTATCTAAGTCAAAATCTGACAAAAAGTTCGGCCGCCAGTTATGTCTGGACTCATAAAAGCTAAACCAGGCGAGGTACCACTCTAGGCTTTATGTGGCGGGATGCCTGTATCAATACCTACCTTTTGAGCTATCAAACATGTACTCCCATGCCGTCCTTGGGTGTTATCTAAGTCAAAATCTGCCAAAAAATGTTCGGCCGCCAGTTATGTCCGGACTCATAAAAGCTAAACCAGGCGAGGTACCACTCTAGGCTTTATGTGGCGGGATGCCTGTATCTAGACCTACCTTTTGAGCTATCAAACATGTACTCCCATGCCGTCCTTGGGTGCTGTCCAGTTCAAAATGTGATAAACACAATGGTCTTACTTTATTGGAAAAATAACGAAAATTTATTGATTAATTTTTTATTTTCTCATAGAATATGTACTGAAAATTTCCTAGTTTTCATTATTTTCCGCGTTACATGCCATTCTGTACAGATTTTTCATTATTTTTTGTGAGCATTTTAATTTAGTTGGGTTATAATGCGCCGCCAACTTTTGGCCGCCAACTTCACACCGGTAAGATGGTCATATTATTATTAGCCCTTCATTTTCTCCGCGTAACAATGGGCACAGTTTTTTCGGAATAAAACATTTTCCATCAACATTTTCCACCAAGTTTCATCAACATTTTCCACCAAGTTTCATCAACAGACAGGTATCCCATGATGTGCATTCAGACAGACAGACAGAAACATGGACAAGCAAAAATTAATAATATTTTTTAGATATATTTTTTTGGATATTTTTTAGTGTTGCCTAAAGTCCGAAGTGCAAGATTCTGACAGTGATGTTGCTTTAAAACACTGCGAGATATATTCACCAAAAGTCTACTTGCTGTATGCTTTTGGTCTTGCAAGACCAAGAATTTGGTTATCACTAACTCGGTTTTGATTGAAAAAAATATCTACAATTAACTTACAAAGACAACTCATACAACATGTATACAACATACAGGGTGATTCAAAAAGGCTATACAAATCCCTAAGGTTCTTTATAGCGCATTTGAAATTATTATGTGTATTCAGAATTTGGTTGTCAATAAAAAAAAATCAATCAACAAATTGGAAAAATGACTAAGTACCTACGTTTACAAATGAATTACATCTACAAAACATGAATCAAATCATAGAAGCATGCCCAGGGCGGCGGGGCGCTGGCTCGGGCGGGCGGGCGGGCGGTTGCTCGCACGTGGGCGGCTGATGTATTAATATTGTGGTGCTTTTAAGGTTATCGGCGGGTGGAAGGTGATCTGGCCCGATAGACCGATGCCATGCCACCACTGAGTACACCCGCAAGACAAACTGGACACAAAAAATATATTTATTTATTGATTTCTTATATTTACGCGAATACTACACATTGAAATAAAACTAATCTTACGGTTTTATGAACGGAACGAATATGAGGGTACCCCGTTTCAAACTATGACACCAGGACGTCAACCACCTCAGTCCTCCCGTGAGCATGGTTGCTGTAAAGCAGCCGAAACGTCGGGAACGTAAAAAAGTATAATAAACGCGATTAAATCCGTAAGATTAGTTTTATTTCAACTGTATTTATTTATTTATATTTATCTGCACTAGTCTGGTGGACTATGGTCTGAATCCTCTACGCGTTGAGATTAGGCACAAGGGCTAATGCAGATGGAGGAAGTTGGCCCAACCAATGTAATAGGAGGCAAGCCTATATCCATTATACCGGGCACATTCTTGTCACGTAGTCCACCACGTATGGCCCACTGCGGTTGTTTTGAACTTCACACGCGACATACTAACAACACACGAAACACAATAATATTAGTAAAATATTTTAAAAGGTCCACTCTAAAAAAGGTCATAAACAAAATTAAAAAAAAACCGTGGGATTAACGAACCCGTTATGTGTATGACGCAACTACTCGTTAAAAAATTAAAAAAATTGATTAAGACACTTATAAGCCGGCCTAACGTTAATTCTATTTAGACTAAATTAGTACCTAAGCATACTAAATAAAACTTATCTTTCAACGAATAAAATACATCAAAATAATTATGTACCTATGCATTTATTTTGGAACTATTTCTCGCGAACGAACCATCAGAATACCAAGCTCTCCTTTGAAATTTGCCTTAGGCGATTTACAGAAACATTATGCTTCGCGTTCCATTGCGTCGTGTTGGTGTACACCATTACTAAGCCCCCGTACAGTGCGCGATCGTTAGCTTTTATTTGGACGCGCAACTCCTGTTCCACCGACAAATACACTGGGTGCCATGAAAACTGGACCATTGGAGAATTAATTTCTTCTTCTTTCTTTATTTACGAAATGAGATGCGATGAAATAAAATGGATATGAATATGGCCTCACCCACAACTTAGTGGTGTCAAGTAATTAATAGCAATAACACATTCAATAAATCCACATTATAAATAAAATAATGGATGTGACTTGATGATATGAAAATGGCGTGTCTTGAGAATTAATTTAAATAGTATCGATAGAGACCAAGTTGACAAAATAGACCATAAGAGACCGGCACGCTAGGGTAGTTGGCTCGTTATGCCATTAAATCGGTGTCTGTGGAAAAATTATCTGCAAAGTTAACTGTAACTCCTAATATGATCGGAGCAACAACGAGAAAACATGCCGTGTCTATCATTCTTATTTATAAAATTTGAGGTGTGAGCAGAACACAACACGCTTAAGTTATCATATAATAATATAATAATAATACCAGCCCTTTTTAATGTTCCACTGCTGGGCACGGGCCTCCCCTCAATGCGAGGGGGACTAGGCAATACTCCACCACGCTGGCCCAGTGCGGGTTGGCGGACTTCACACGTCTTTCGAGGGGTTCTCTCTTGGCTATCACTGCTAGTGTAAGTTACCATACCCATAAATAATATATTATTATATGAAACAGCCAAGTTGGTAGAGCGGTCGCCTTAGTAACGAGAGTCACAGGTTCAAACTCTAGCTCCCATTTCTAGGATTAGTTGGATTTGGTGTCCGCATCTCATTTTCAATCATGATTGCCACTTGTTCGTGCCTCAGAGAGCACTTAAAGCCATCGTACCTGCGCCTGATCTCTCTCCGGTCATGGGATTGCCGTCCCATGGAACTATGACAGTGAGGGAAGAGAGAGTCCTGCGCGTGCGCTCACACTTATAGATAATTAATTATTAAAATTAAAATTAGGCTGATTTCAAAATGCACTCAACAAATCCCCACCACAATCGGCCGGGAGGGTGGCCAAAATGCTGGCAGCATTGCTACGTTGAATGGCAATGCTGATCTGCTGTTGCTTTTTTAGTTGGCTGGTCTACGTTGAGATTGGCCGGCGTGACCGAAATTCGGTCCGGAGAAATTTTCAATTGTATGTAGCTATAGAAACGGCCATTCCCATTGCCACACACTGCAGGGTGCGATCATTCTCATCCTTATCAGAGTTGGATACATGTGCGCAGTGTAATGTTCCCGTTCTGTTTCAACCGACTAATTGCCGCCGGCCCGACCGACGATCCGACCGGCCGACACCGACTTAATCATCGTCCGCTGTTACTCACGCGCAGATAGTCTATAAAATACTGAGAATTACATTTTTATTGATATATATCTTTTGATGGATTTTTTTCGTGGTTGATTGGATTGTGGACTATTTTAGTTTGGAGAATGTTTGTTAATGTTGCGAATGATTATATCATTACGCCTGGATTCTCAGAAGGGGTGGGTAGAGGTGAAGTATTCTACTTCTAGCTAGACTATTAATTGCTCTGCATGACTTGAAAAATTAAATAACTCGAAAAAAAAATAATTATATTCCAATCCAAAAATATATCTATAAGCTTACTATGATTTTACAATAACTCAGGTGGGTTTTACGAGATCAACAAGGGCCCACTCTCAACATGTACTTACAGTTTATACGTACCTATTGCCAGGAGTAGGTACCTAGTGGATACAGGATTAAAGTGTTTAGTGAAATGGAACGTATAATTGATTTAAAAAATATCCATTTAATACATACTTGAATAATGTTTTTTTTATTCTGTATTCAAAAAAAAATTGCGAGTCGATACAGAGGAAAAAAAAATGGTGGAAAAAAAGTGCTTCGGTCGCGATTCAGGGGGCAGGAAACAATTACACGCCTGTCTGTTGACGCTGCAACGAACTTTTTGGAGAATCTTAGGTTTCTTAAAAAAAAATCACCGTTCAAAGTGCACGCTATCAGCAAGTGACAACGCAAGTGAGGGGTCACGTCTCTCATCGTCGCGGTTGGGGTTCCGCAAAAAACGGTGAAACCCGCCGGCGCCGGGCCGCCAATAAATTATATTGGCGTTTTGTCAATACGACGCCCACCAACGCCCTGCGCATGCGCTCCTACTGCACGATTTTTTACATAATATTGAAATATTGGAAGTGATCCGTGGGATAGCTTAAGTTTTTTCAAATATTAGTTGGTGTCCCGACTTCGTTTGTAAATTATCCCATGGGAATCCTTTCATTTTCCGGGTTGAAAGGAAACCTAAATGTTGAACTCACGAACTCACATTCGTTATATATTTTAACCGACTTCAAAAAGGGGAGGTTTTTGAAGTCAGTTAAAAAGCACTGAAAGCCAAGTAGGTAGAACGCTTGCCTCGATAACAAGGGTTGCAGGTTCAATCCGGGGCTCGCATCTCTGGAATTGCTGGATTTCATGTGCGAGTCTCATTTTCAACAATGCTTATCACTTGTTAAACGGTGAAGGCAAACATCGCGAGGAAACCTGCATGCCTGAGAGAACCCCTCGAAAGATGTGTGAAGTCCGCCAGCCCGCACTGGGCCAGCTTTGATTATCACGATGTACTGAGGTACTAAGCTAGACATTTTACTTACTGCAAATTTAACTGCCACAGATATTTCTCAAAACTAAAAACAATATTACATCGACTGTTTCTGATACCAAAAACTAAAATTTCAAACATATGCAATTTTTTTTACCTACCATAGTGACAAACAAAAACTTATTGAGAAGGTCAACAATACTTCGCCACGGGTCACAAAAAAGGGATAGGTCACCGTAGTAGCCCTGTCCGGTGGCGTTCCGTATTTGTCGTTGAGTTATTGCTTGCACACGGGTGCGCAGGCGCCGCGGCGCCGCTAGCAAAAAATACGCAAGTCGCAAAATTCAAATATTGTGTCAGCTTGAAAGCTTATCGTGGTTATTTTTTTTTTGTAATATTTTTTATACATATATTTTTATTAATTGCCAGCGATGTTAAAGTTAAGCTTAAGTTTGAAGCCGTTGTCTGTCCCTATGTTATTGAAGCGAATGTGTGTGGACCGTATGATAATTAAACAATGATGTAAACAATGAATAATAATATAATTTGGGAAAACGAAAACGTACCTCACTTTCAACTTACTTATAACAATCCGACAAACTTATTAATTTAAATATACTTCAAAAAGAATTAGATAATAAAAAGAAATAAACAATTAGCAAAGAGTTCGCATCAGTTATGTTTGTAAGTCTATCTGTGGCATCGTAGCTCTCAAATGGGTGGACTGATTTTGATGCAGCTTTTTAAAGTGATGGCTGGATGGTTCTTAGCTTGAATGATACTCGCCGTCTAAGGAGTAACGGCTTTTTATCTCAATTGTAAGTATCTAGGCCACACATTGGATTATTTTTTCATTGGCTTGTCTGATAATATATGCACTGCAATAATAACTTCCCCTGATGCTGCCAGCAGAACAGTCTGCAGACTACCCAACTCTTCGACAACCTATCTCCATGAGCATTTTTGACGACCAGATAAGCGCAGTGGTGGTGACCCTGCTTTCTGTACCCAGTGTCCCGGGTTCGAATCCTGGTAGGGACAAACTTTGTGTGATGAGCACGAATGTTTGAACCCAAGGCATGGGTGTTTAAATATCTATATAAGTAATATATACCGGGTTCGCCCTCAGTCCATTGTACGGTACCCATAATACAAGCGTTGCTTAGTGTGGGACCGTATAGTTGGTGTGTTCGTCTGGCGATATTTATAGATTTATTTATATATGTAATGGAGGCGAGCTTACATGTGGCCATCGTGAAATAGTCCAAAGCAAAATTTATCGCCATGTTTCATAGAAGTACTGCAGGTAGAGCTACAGGCAGAAGTAAACAGGTACCTACCTAATATATTGGCAACCCGTGAACTGATTGCAGTCGATCATCTCTGATCAGCCCCACGTTCATCTACGCAAGGAATCGTTTAATTAAATGCGTTATAAATCTCTGTACAACAGAGGATGATTATCGTATCAATTACACAGAATGAAATGCCGGTCAAACACGACGCGGCCGACCATGTGGTTTGTGTCAGGGTATCCGAGGGTTTAAATGAATAAGGGAGGGTTTCTGTAGCTATTTGAGTAATGCAGTGATTTCTGACTGGATAATAAACATAGTTTATGTAATATTTTGTTTATTTAAAGTGCTATTTATTTGTAAAAATTGGCTTACTATATTTTGGTTTAAAACTTTCAATACAGGCTGTCGTATTTGCAAGCAGCGCCATCTTTTAGTGAATGGTCGGTATTACAAAACTGAATGCACTTTTTTATATTGATATATCAGTTAATTCTATACCCTTTATAAATCTATTTATAATAGGTAGATATAATGTCACAAGAAAATATTATAATAATAACATTTTGTCTACAATAACTACAAAGTATTAATGTTTATATTTAAGCCATCTAGTGTCGAATAGCAGAACTAGAACTACATTTAGTAACATGGTTGGCTATTATTTCAAGGAACATGTCAAAAGGACATAAAGCATGCCAATAGATGTCACTAAGAACGCAAATAATATAATTTTAGGACATCTATCATTTAGAATACACGCGGTATCAACTTTGATTTGTTACTTATTTCATCCTATCTTTTAATTCATGTAGCCCAAAATTGGCGGCAACATCTTACGATGAACTTTCAAAATTTTTAGACCGTACCTACTTAACCTAAAAAAATAAGGTAGGTAAGTAGCAAGAGGGCTGGGGGGGGAACCCGAACTGCCTTAAAGAACCCACAGTTTAATACAAACCTACTTACTAATGTCTGTGTTCCAGAGCTCGAAAATCTCTTTCATCGCATAATAGCCATGCACCCGAACAATCGGAAGCGCATTAACTCGATGCTTCCTTTTTGTGATCACTCGATATCTTTTGTAAACCATTCGAATGAATCGATTATCTTTTCGATTCGATTAACATCTCTTTGTTAGCTAAGTGCCTCATTATAATTTGTTTACAAATTCAAATTGATTCGAAAGTTGAAAAGCTAATTGATGTTCAAAAGCATTTTCAACTTTTAAAATTGGAATAATGATATCGATGTTTATGAAGTTAGCTAGTTAGTAATAATGATGAAGTTTTATATTTTTTTTTAGAATGCTCGTTCGTTCACAAATCGCATGCGGACACGCGGTCCAGAACATTCATAAATTGAAAAAAAACACATTTTTTTCGGGAATGTGACTTTTGTAATACCTACAGTAACACCTTATAATACACCTAATAATAGATGTTTGATGACAACGACCAGGACTAGACCAAGAATTTAGCTTGGGCTAGTGGTTTGAGCGTAGGCCGTTCGGCTCACTGCACCAGGTAGTTGCGGGTTCGATTCGCGCCTGGGCAAATTTCGGCAAGGATCTTTTCGTTTAGCCCTGGTCTGGGTGTTACTGGGATCGCCCCCAGTCCACTGTACGGTGGCGATATTTTTTTATTTTTTTTATTTAATAATATTCCAATGAATAAAAAGGAAAACGTTTGTATAACCTAAAAACAATAAAACCCATCAATTAGAGCGCTCCACTCTAAATCAATCGAGTCGAACGCCGATGCGGTATATCGAGTTGATTGATTATCGATATTAAATCGATATAGCATCGATGCGATGCGCGCTCGCGACCGCAAACACACCACTTATGAACACTTCGGGAGACCACTTATGTGCCCCGTAGAATTACGAATGTTGTAGAATTGCCTCTTTTAATTATAATTTAAAATTTGTATCGGTAACTAGCTGCCTCTTTGGTGGCCTGTGTGAAAATGTTATTGGGCGTACCCAGACCGGCCGCGCGGCGTAGAGGCCCATTTTGAGAATTTTAATGTTATGGTAGTTATATTGATTTATTATATTAACGCGGATACTACACATTGAAATAAACTATTTTTTTCGGATTTTAACGCGTTTATTTAATATTGATTTCTTATATTTACGCGAATACTACACATTGAAATAAAACTATTTTTAAGGATTTTATCGCGTCGGGAACGTAAAAACGAAAAATAAACGCGATAAAATCCATAAAAATAGTTTTATTTCAATGCGTTTATTTTATGTTTTTACGTTCCCCACGATTCGGCAGCTTTACAGCAACCATAGTCACGGAAGGACTGAAATGTCGGGAACGTATAAAAATAAAATAAACGCGTTAAAAGCCGAAAAAAATAGAAGTGCCGTTTGTGCCGCGTTGCTGCCACGACGGTACTCAAATTACATAATTACTCGAATTTTTAACGTATCCATGATGACGAAAAAGATTCAAATGCGATGAAAACATAACGCTAATTTTGAAAAAGAATTCCAACTTTGTAAAATAAAATAAATTTGAAATTCGAATTCTTAGCCAAACAATTTTCTCTTTGTATTGAAATGGCCAGTACTGCAGAACGGCAATTTCATAGGTGAAGACCTATTAATTATAACCTAGATAGTTGTAAAACGTATAGATAGTTCAATTTGGCTGACAAATTGTTGGAAATTTGATTGAATTTGTGGTCTGAGAGGGTCTACCCGGGCCGGGCTCTGTGGCGCGCCACTCGGCATCGGATGCCTACTCATGGGGAACATCATCTAAATGAAATATAAAACGCAACCATCAACCGCTTCCTTATTTGTTTGAGCGCCACTAAGTAGGTACCTACGTAAGTATAAACCACATCGGGAATAGGGTTTTTTTTGTCATGTAATTAGTAGGTACCTACCTATATGTATCGTAAAATTGCAAAATAAGTTCTAACGACCGTTCGCAATGCCGTTTTTTGTTAAGAAGAAGGCGGATGAAAGTCAAAATAAAACCCGTCGGAAAACTTAAATAATTTCACCATAATTATTTTGGTACTGATTTCTTATATTTACACGAATACTACACATTGAACAGTCCTCGTAAACTCGTAAACGCGATAAAATCCGTAAAATGAGTTTTATTTCAACATAGTTGGGTAAATAACATTCCACACAACACACACAACACACAACACAGCATTAAGAAAAACTCTGCATGATGAAAACGATAGCAGTTTCTGTCAAGCTCGACTTGGCGGAGGCGCAGTTGCGATAGTTTTTCTGTGATAAACATTGAATGCGGTGTTCATTGTGGAAATGGAGAGAGGCTATTGACAGATTCCTAGTTACAAAATTGTGTTTTGTGTGTGTTTTTTATAGGTAGTAGGTAAAGGTCGGCCAAGAAAGTGGTTTATCAGTTTTGACAATAAAAAAAATATTAAGGTTCATATTTGATACGTTCTAAATTCAAATAAATAACAAATGACAAAAATAGCCCTTGCGATTATATGATGTGCAAATTATTTTCAACCTTAATGGTGATAAAGGAGATTCCTGGTCGACTTTAGGTAAACCTATTATAATTGTGTTTTTATATGGCAGCTACTAAAAGCAATGGCCTCTGTTCCTAATTTAAATACTGGTAAATACCTAAGTATCTATTCAGTTCTAAATATCTTTTTTTTTTTATTACATTATAGGCAAGTATTTGATCTCGATCTCACCTGATGGTAAGTGACGATGAGATCTACGATGAAGCATACTTGCCTAGGTAGGAAGGCGGCAGTAGATAGAGACGCTACATTCACTAGGCACATGCAGCGCAACTGATCTGACCCGCCATCCATGAATGGCAACACCGAACATCATGCCGGAACACGGCTAGGCCTTCTGGCGACATGGCTTTGTTCAGTGGGTGGTGACTAGCCACGGCCGAAGCCTACCACCAGTAAAGCTCTAGCTAAGTATATTATATTATAGCCCCCATATACCTAAGTTAATCATTTATGCCTCTTATAAAAGAACCCTAATCGTAAATTGAAAAACATAACACGTTTCTTAATAATGCAATCACAAGAATCCCCGTCGTATACAAACAAGAATTTTCCGGATTCCAAAATTAAAAAGGAAAATTTATGTTGACACTTCCACTCACCCACTTCGTTTATTGGTCCGTTGCAGAGATGGTCTTTCGCTATTGGTCGGTATAAATGGGGCTCTAACGAGGGAAAGGGAGGCGGCGGCTAGGGTACTGGAACTAGCGGTAAGCGCGAAAGGGACAGCTAGACACTTGTCAAGTACTTACAGATAAAGCGACGCGCAAACGGTCGGGCGCCTAAAGGAAGTTGTATTGTAAACGATGCAGTGAGATTGTCGGGTCCATGGGAATTGGCGTGAACATTATTTATTGGCAAGATAGGTGCCATTATTTTAGCTTTCCGGCTACTTTAAATTACTTTACCATCCGCCGTCGGGATTTTCGTGTGTTTCATCGTCTATCTAAAGACTCAATGATTTCAAGACTACTAGTATTTATTGCTCGACCATAGTAACGCTTTTTGTTAGATACGACGTTTTATTAATAAAAAATAAAAAGTCTTTCGGCCTATAGATATGTACCGAACGTTTATAAATGACTGAGCCACATGAAATAGAACCACGAAATTCTATTCTTGGATGTATATTTCTGTAATTCCAAATAATAAATATCTAAGTAGGTACATACTTTGATTTCTTATATTTACGCGAATAGTACACATTGAAATAAAACTAATTTTACGGATTTTTTCGCGTTTATTTTATGTTTTTTACGTTCCCGACGTTTGGCTGCTTTACGGCAACCACGGGAGGACTGAAGTGGTTGACGTCCTAGTATCATAGTTTGAACCGGGGTACCCTCATATTTAGTTGTTGCTTGCGGTTCGATCTACGCAGAAACTGCTCACAGTGTCTTGAGGTTTTGCAATGTTGCACTTGGTTTTCGTCAGAACCATCGGGAACGTAAAAAACATAACATAAAAGCGAAAAAATCCGTAAAATTTGTTTTATTTCAAGGTACATACATACTTAAATACGTAGTACCTACCTGACAAAAGCTATTATTTTGTCAGAGACAATAACTTTTTTTATATCAAGAGTGGATTTCTGATTCGATAATGGCTGTCCTCCTATATGTAATACAATAATACTTATATCTATAGAAGAAATTTTATTTGAGATGTATCTGTAAATATTTATAACTGGTGAGGATAATGTATTGACATTCACTACCCAACTGCCAATTCTCAACAGCATCACAATCTACATTTGACCTAAGCGATCAAATCGCATCAACGTAAACATCTTCAAGAAAAACTCAACGATCCCCACTACTTACGCTACTTCGCGAGCTTTTTTAAAAAACGACCGCCTTAAATGATCACTATCCCTCTCTAACACGCGCTTGCAAGAACATTTACGTTGCGCTCCATCTCGCTCTAAGGCTTAACACGTCAAACAGGCGGGCTATCTATCACGCAAAGTTTATTCGTTTGAGGAACGCTTTTGCGGTGAGGCGAACCCCAGATCGCGCTGTGAATTAACTCAATGTGTTTTTTGAATTTTCAAAAATGGAATCGAAATTGAAAAACTTCAAGGGCTCGTTGTCGTTGCAAGATTGTGAAAAAACGTTGACGACGCCATTTTCGATAAATGACATTTTGACAAAGGAAAACGAATCCAAGTGCGATTTTGAAAATGGAATTTGTTCGGAGAGTTTCGGCGAGAGGATTCATTTTTTGGGAAAATCACCGGCTTACCATGTGAAGAACGAGGTTTTGGAGAATGGAGTGAAGTACTATGATGATTGCAACGGACACAGGGATTATAGTGATGACGGCGCGTTGGACATGTCGAGGAAGAACACGTATCCAGTCACGGAACTGTCAGGTTAGTTACCTAAACCTGTAGGTTTTTTTTGTTACGTATTATTGAATTCTTTTTTTAATTATTAAAAGTAGATTAAACAGGTATTTAATAACTACAACCTACTACTTAGGAGGTATTTATTTATGTAAAAAAATCCCGGAGTGTCTGTATGTTTGGTGCCATGTTGGGCATACCTAATCTCAGAATCGATAAAAGATATAGGTATTATTTGTCTCAGTTTTCACCTAGGAACCTAGCTGTATGTATTTTTATTCCTTAGAAAGGTTAATGTAAACCAAATAGCTGGATCGTATATGATATCTACCTGTTAAAAGTTAGATTACACTATACTCTCCCAGATACATTAAGAGAATATTACAAATTAAATTGATATAATAAGTACCTAACTGTATATAAAAACAATATAAATATATCTTGAACATTTGAAATCTCAATCGTATAAATATATCATGAATAATTTGAAAGTCATATCCAGTCTGAAATTATGCGACCATTCAAATAATGACGAGAGACTTCAAGAAAAAGACCAACAATGCCCTTTTTAACATGACTTGGCGAAAGCACTGCCTCCTATAATGATAGCTATTTTTAATTTACCTACTAAGAATAATAAGGGTATCAAAAATAATGGCAGGTAATAAAACATGTTTAAGCGCTTATAATAATTATTATTAATAAACAAAAGCAAAAGTGCTCTTCCATGATTTTATTATTACTTAAGTATTGCAATAAAATGTAAAGAAAGAGAACAATTGAACATTTTAAAAAGAAACATTATTTAAATTTCGAATAAGTATGACGGAATAACAAAAAAAGCTAACAATCGATTGTTCCAAATTTAAATTAGTTCGACGGCCATTACCGCGACGGGTGACAATGCAAATGTAATGGTACGCTCACACTGTACCCGCGGTCTGGAGCCGCGCCACCCCGCGACATCGCCACTTAACCGTCACTTCGCACGATTACGCTACACCCTCATTATTATAAGTGATGACGCTTAAAAGCACTATAGAGGCATTCAATTTAGTAATTACTAGGTTTGTAGCCCAGCACGCGCCGAGTAAATTATCTGACTTTAATGTACTTTTTTGTCTGTGAAATAAAATTAGAAGGTTATTCATAGAGACATTAGTTATATCACGTGCTAGATAGTTAGTTTAATCCTATTATTTGTTACTGTAAAAGAATTTGATAAATTGTTGTCTATGTTTCTGATGCTCATAATTAATTGGTAAACCTACAGTGCCAACCTTAAAACTCCAATGCATGTTGATAATAACTTTGATTTTGCTGTCTATTCACGAAAAAAATAATTATGAATACAAGCCAAAGTCTATGGATCCGCTGTAATTTTAAAAAAAATATTTTATTTTGATCAAATATTAATCAATTGAAATGATAAAACTTTACATACATAGCCAGCTAACTAGTATACAGATAGATAACTTATATAGCTACCTAAAACTTTACATACATAGCTAGCTAACTAGTATACAGATAGCTAACTTATATATATACTTACCTACAAACAAAGGTACCTATAGCTCAACATATTTAATATATCTTACACCAATTAGTGTCGGGGCGTCAACAAAATAAATGACCCGAAAACTTGTAACAATAGCGCGGCGTTCGCCGCACGCAAAAATACTGTTACAACTTACAATCTATTCGGAGCCGTCGCCCTTTACCACGCGTCTAATGACCGGCGACAATTTGCGTAATGGATCCATTGTGAACGCAGCTTTATACGCGGATGGCGTGAGTCGATAACCAATTTAATTGATTCCACGCGATCGTGTGAATCTGGCCTAATGAGTTTGGAATTTAGAAGCTAACTTTTTGTGGCTGCTGGTGTCATTAGAATATTTTTTGTAATCGAACAACTGTCTTCATTTTGATCATAAATATGTACCTACTAGCTGCGCCCCGCGGTGTTTCCCGCGATTAAAAAGTATGTCCTTTTCTGTAAATCAAGTCGATCCTTTGTTCTATAAAAAATTAAAAATAAACTATCCCACGGGAACCATACATTTTACCGGGATAAAAAGTAGTCTATGTGCTAATCCAGACTATAATCTATCTATGTTTCAAATTTCATCCAGATCCGTTCAGCCGTTCTGGCGTGATTGAGTAACAAACATCCATCCATCCATCCAAACTTTCACATTTATAATATTAGTGGGATTGGTACCTTAAAAATATTTATAACTAGCCCGTATTATCGATAATCCAACATTTTTATCGTTCCAGATGACTACGACTCCCGCTCATCCAACACCGGTTCCCCCGTCCGACGCGCCAACTCCTCCCCGAGCTCCGACATCGGCTACAAACCCTTCAACATGCACTACGAACCACGAAAATGCACCACACCATCGAACGACAACAGAATAATACACTCACCGAACTACAACATCACAGAGTACTCCCAAAACGGTGGGAGAAAGAAGAGATCTAGAGCCGCCTTCTCACACGCACAAGTCTACGAATTAGAGAGAAGATTTAGCCAGCAGAGGTACCTGTCCGGCCCCGAAAGAGCTGACTTGGCCGCGAGCTTGAAACTCACCGAGACCCAAGTCAAAATCTGGTTCCAGAATCGAAGGTACAAGACGAAGAGGAAACAACTGCAGATGCAGGAGAATGGAATGCTGGCTGCGGCTGCGGCGGCCGCGAACCACGCCAGGAAAGTAGCCGTAAAAGTCTTAGTGAACAACAATGGACAACCGAGCTTACCAGACCTGAAGTACCAGAACCCTATGCTTGGGAAGTCTCTTAACCCATTGTTCACAACCCCCACCTTATTGGAAAGCTCACCAATTTTAAAGCATTTCGCGGGAGTGTACGGCGTTGACTTCGCAAAGAATCCTGAATACAAAGCGTTGTTACAAGAGTCGTACAACCAAGCGGTACTGCAGTCGTTATACGGCCCGCACTTGGGGGTAAATTACCCGAATTTATCAATACCCTACATGTATTACCCCGGACATCCAGCCTTCGGGATGCCTGTTCCATGTGATGTTGATAGGAGTCAAGGCGAGAGAACAGAGATCAAGGAGTTCGGAGAGTGTTCAGAAAAAGGCAAAGACAAGCTAGACGATAAACCAAAACGTCACGTTGACGTGAACGAGAATAGCAATGAAAGTATGGCCAGTAATATTGAAATTGAAAATTAAATAGTTCCACTCGGATATAGAGCAAAAGGATTTATAATTACATAGACATTTTATCTTTTCTTCAATGCACGCTAGTCGCTGCAATTGTTTTTTTTATGTATTGGTATTCACCTTTATGGTGAACAAAAGAGTGGGGAAATAAAAGTTTACGATTCGAATCGTTCTATTTTTAAATCGTGAAACCAAAGATTATCCGCCGTTAGCCAAAGCACTAGTAGTTAGTAGAAATGTTACTGTTTAGTTGTAAAGATGTAAATAATTATTAAGGTTGTCGAATAAATGTTTTACATAGTTGATTACATTGGCACGTTTGTATATAGTACAAAGTTAGTACTTAAGCTTAATAAAGTGCAATAAAGTTATCTCTGACGTTTTCTTACAACCCTATCGACAAAAGTCCTTGTTACGTGTTACGATAGTAGAATGAACTACCTAAAATGCTGAGTGGATGCTCATTTTAAAGCTCTTGGTGTTGATCAATATAATATAGGCATTAAATTATGCCAGAGTCATACAAATTAAAAAGCACACTTTTGAAAATAAATTTTATAGCTTTATTACTTATAGAAATTCCTTATATAATTGTGCCATGATACTAGAGATACAAAACATGCCAATATATGTTCCGTATTTATACCTACATTCCGAAAGTTCGATGTTCGAAATCAGTATGCGGATTTTCGAAATTAGTCTACATTCCTGAATACATGTCGAAAACAATGTAGCTAGAGGGAAAATTAGAAAAAAAAACAATTTTAGACATCCCTTTACAGCATTATTTTTCTTTTAAGATAACCTTTTTTCAACTAGTTACCTAGTCTCCTTGCAAGCTAAATTCGAATCGTTTCTCCCTCACTTTCAAACTTTTCAACCAGCGTTTACGTCATCAGCGTCTCTCAAACTCGTGCCGAGTGTCCCCGACGACTGCCGGTAATTGCCGATGCTCGAACTGCCCGGGAAAGTGAAGAATGCCCGCGAAATCACGGAACGGTAACAAATTGCTTGTGAATACGTAGGTACTTGTAGCGACGCGAGTGTGGAGGCAGCTTTAATTTTTCTTGTTACTAATAATATTGTAGCTAAATAATAAGAAATTGGTAGATCACTCACCTTTAATTAAGGGTCACAGGTTTAAACCCCAGCATGCCCTTACCCCATCTCATGATACAACTTGTTAGGCGTGAATAAATCATCGTTTTCAAAAGACGTGTAAAGTTTGCCATATCAATATGGGACAGTGAAATCATATATATAAAACAAAAAAACATAATATAAACGCGATAAAATCCGTAAAATTTGTTTTATTTTAATGTGTAGTATTCGCGTAAAATATAAGAAATCAATACAGTGAAGTCATTCGGGTGCTGGTTTCAAGCATTTATTCACATAGGTAAGTATGTCTATGTACTTATATAATATAAAAGCCGTTTCCACACTAACTCGCATGGTGCCTCAACAAAATTATCATATGAATACTAGCGAGGGGAGGCGCGGGCGACGGGGACGCGGCGACATTATGAAAATACCAAGCTTCGACTTCCGGACGAAGAATTCCCTAAGACTTGTCCCAAGAATCATGAGTGACGCTTTACCCGCCTTCACCCTGTAATAAAATTACAATTTATTTAAATAAAGTGTGGAACATTTACGAGCTAAGATAAAATAAAATAAGGAACGTGATGAAGATATACTCGTAAGGATTGATTGAGCCAATCAGCGCCCGTTTCGAAAATTAAAAATCCAAATATTTTTTTATTATGCTGGGCAATGGAATTTTATTCCACAGAGAAGAGCCAGCAAAACACTCTCACTATTCTTTTTAAAAGAAAGAGACTGGCATACATTCCCAGGAACATCAATGCTTTCTAAGCTTCTGAGAGGGATTCCCTATTAGTTGCATTTTAAGTATCATAATAGAGGATTAAGGATCAAAAATTTCGAAGTTATGATGTTAGACTGGACTGGATAGGCTTGCAAGGGTTTCTCGTACGTTGCCTATGTAACCCTAAAACACATTGAATTCGGTTCATCAGTTCATGAGATACAGTGCTGAAGACAGACGGACTAAGAAATAAATTCAAATTATTAGAAAATTAAATAAAATGTAGACGTGTTATTCATTCAGCACAATATTTAATATTGTTTTACACCTATCACGTTGCAATCAATCAGAAATGTATTTAGTTTAGGTCCAATACCTACTACTTATTTTTTTTTTATCGAGTGTTCCCGAGAAACGGCAATTAACCGATTGTCGATGCGCTAAACTCGTAAACAGTACATTACCGCTCATCCTCCCGATAGGATGCGGTAGGGATGGGCGGAATGTATCGTTAATTTTGCTCGATAAAAACACCGATATATTGCCATGTTTATAACAATAATTATATCGCCCGACGAATACACCACCTATACGGTCCCACACTAAGCAACGCTTGTATTATGGGGACCGTACAATGGACTGTGGGCGAACCCAGTGTATAATACTTATATAGATATTAAACATTCATTACTCGGGTACAAACATTACTGCTCATATCATACAAAGTAGGTCCCTCAAGTATTTGAACCCAGGAGCCTCGGTATTTGCATTTGAAAACTAATAATATAGCCAGACGAACAAATCAACTGTACGGTTTCAAACTAAGCGACGCTTGTATTATAGGTACCGTACAATGGACTAGGGCCGGGCGGTCCCAAATTACTTGTATATGTACCTAGATATTAAACATCCATGACGCGAGTACCTAAAATTCCCGTTCATCACACAAAGTTTGTCCCTACCAGAATTCAAACCCAGGAGCCTCGGTAGAGAAAACAAGATCCTACTAAATGTGGCAATCTGGTCGTCAATGTTATATATGTCGATATATTAATATATCGATATTATCGTGCCAACATTATACTGAGCGTACTTTGCCGCATTAACACGGGCACTCGGCGGGCAGCACTAGCTCGGGTTACAAGCACGTGCGCCGGAAATGTCGTCAGGTAAACAAACACATCACTAGCAGTCACTCGGGCGAGTCACTCGCGCGCACTAATTACTGGCGCGCATTTGAACGTAGCATGTGGCGTTAACCCTTTATACGAGTATATATGAAAATACAGGAATATAGTTTCGAATTAAATGTTGAGTTGAATTGAGTGAGTTTATTGAAATAAAAATATATTTAAGGATTTTATCGCGTTTATTTTTCGTTTCTTCGGATTTTATCGCGTTTATTTTTCGTTTCCTTACATATAGTTTTATTTCAATGTGTAGTATTCGCGTAAATATAAGAAATCAATATGAGTGAGTTTAATTCAAAAGAATATCGCCAGACGAACACACCAACTATACGGTCCCACACTAAGCAACGCTTGTATAACAATGGACTGGGGACGAACCAAGTATATATTACTTATATAGATATTTAACATCCATGACTCAGGTACAAACATCCGTGCTCATCACACAAAGTCTATCCCTACCAGGATTCGAACAAGGGACCCGCAGTGGAGAAGGCAGGGTCACTACCCAGTGAGCTAATCAGATCGTCAAAACTTACTACCAAAGATTGAGTCACGATGATCACTCAGTTGCTCGGAAATCGTTATCGAATTAAAAAGGCAATAACATACAAAAGTACAGACGTAGATCATTAAACGCGTCGATCTCAACATGAGAACCGCATCAATAGTGATCCATGCCAAATGTTGCATGCAATGTATAAACAATGCGATGGGAACGAGCCAGTTATGGGCGCCATCATAACTTCTGCACTTGTAATGTTCAGCGAATTGACTTGTAATGATATACATATATATTGATTTCTTATATTTACGCGAATACTACACACTGAAATAAAACTAAGTTTTCGGATTTTATCGCGTTTATTTTATGTTTTTACGTTCCCTAAATAAACGTAATGGGGATCGTAAAACATAAAATAAACGCGATAAATTCCGAAAATTAGTTTTATTTTAACTTTTTTTTTGTTTTTTTTTTCGTGACCTCCCGTGACCTAGGTTGCTGTAAAGCAGCCAAAACGTCGGGAACGTAAAAAAATAAAATAAACGCGATAAAATCCTTAAAATAAGTTTTATTTCAGTGTGTAGTATTCGCGTAAATATAAGAAATCAATATATGTCAGATACAGAGTACGTCAAGCATTCCTTTGTATCTTCATTTACAAAAGTATTTTTTTATATATGGACACCATGTTCCGTCAATAATTTGCAATTATAATAAGTGTTTGTACTTTGTACTGTACTTATTTTTCATATAAAAATTGACATATCGATATTCTGACTTCACATGGTGTTTACAAATGCGCTAAAGAAGTCCGTCTTCCAGGCTTAGTACACTATTTTTGAATCGCCCTATATATAAGTTACTTTGTACACAGTTTTTTTTTTTTTAATTCAACACTAGCTTAAGTCATAAACATTCATTTGTAATAGTATACTCTAGACATCAATTTTAAACGATTGTACCGTCTCCGTCTCCAACCCTTTAAACAAAAAATGGGTGACCAGAAAAAAGAAGTAAATTAGTAAAAATGTGCCACGCCACTTAACCGACAAGCAAAACAGACATCACTCAGTCGCGACGATGAAAAAATCGCACCACATTTTGTGCAAACTTTTGTGTAGCTGGGACGCTACTATTGTAACTCGACATTAAATGCTCGCTAGTTTTCGATTTACTTACAACACCATGTAGTGAGTTGTCAAAATTTCGGTTCGCACACAAAATTGTAATTTCCTTTACTTGCTTTAGTATAGATGAAAATAACCGCAAAGTTATAGTAAGTTTAGGTATTTAAACCAATCACTACAAATTATAAATTGTGTGTGTTTTTTTCTCTTATTCTTGTTATCGCTAGCTTTTAATCTCAAGATTACCGTACTAACGGTACTGGACCGACACTAATAAATAAAACCCTACTGAAATATGCATATAATTCTTAAATTATGTTTAATTATTGTGTAAAAGTCGTTCAAATAAAGCTGACTTTCGTATAGTTGCGTGTAAGTAATCGAAGCAAATTCTATCACCACTACTCTAAAAACTCACTGCATTCTCGGTCTCGAAAAATTCCCACAACCGATCGAGCGAGTTGCAAGTGTCGCCTAGTGTCTAGACGAGAGGCGACATTCGCATGGCGACCACCCCGCGGTCACTTCAGCGTCTGTAGTGCCGCTAATGCGTTTCAAGAGTAGGGGACAACTTGGTGGTCTCAAAATAATTCATATCTAAGGGTTTTGTGGATACAGGTTTTCATTGAGGGGTCTGGGAGCATTTGACGGCCTGATTAGCGCAGTATGTAGTGACCCTGCTTTCTGTTCCGTTGGTCCGGGGTTCAAATACTGGTAGGGACAAGCTTTGCGTGATGAGCATGAATATTTGTATCCGAGTCATGGATGTTTAATATGTATATAAGTATTATATACTGAGTTCGCTCTGAGTCCATTGTACGGTACCCATAATACAAGCGTTGCTTAGTGTGGGACCGGTTAGTTGGTGTGTTCGTCTGGCTATATTGTTATAAATGACTGACTACTTACTAAAGTAGTTTATTTATAAGAATCCTCTCTACTCCCGCTCCGTCGAATTACGTAACGACTCACAAAGAGTACCTAGTTATACATTGTTTTATGGCTTCTATAGTCTAGTGATTAGCGGAGCCGCTCGTAACCGTAAGGTTCCAGTGTCAATCTCTACCTAAATATTAAGCCATTTACGTCGACCCATTGCTGGCACAAGCTTTAGCTTAGTTGGAGGGGCTACCGGGACTTCGAAAAAACATTTTTTTTATATATAGATAGTGTCTTGATCCTAAGTCTCCCCGGCCCCTCCCTCCCCTCCCCTCCCCTCATCCCCGGCACCAGCAGACTCACGACCAGATAATTGTGAGAACATTAAAGGTCAGAGCACACCGAGGTAGTGGCGACGAGGCGAACTAATTCGATAATATTATTTACTTTGACAAACTGTTGCGCGCTTCTTGATATTACGCTCGCCTGGGAAACAAGGGTCTCAGATTCAAACCCCAACTCGCACTACTAAGATTTCAATTTCAACCATCATTATCACATGCTAAATGGTTAAGGAAAACATCGTGAAAATTAGATTCGCACATGAAATCTAGAAATCCCAGACGTGCTAGGTGGGGTTTGAACGTGCGATCCTCGTCACCGAGGCAAGCGTTCTACCAACTTGGCTACCACTGCTATATAGTGTGCACTAGCCCTTACGAAATTCCTCATTAAAAATATGCAAGTGGGTGTAGGTAACTAGTTATAATAACATCATGCAGTTATGCTTTAACGACTCAGAATAACTCATTAACCCCTATTGTGATGCGAGGGCTGGCAGAATTGAATAGAAACGGATCAAGAACAATGCAAATAATTGTTGTATAGGCCGCCCCTATTTTGGCGATCAATTCTAACTACCCCTTGACTGTATTAAAGTGTTAGGAAACATCAACACTCAGATCATAATATATAAGGTATAACAAAAATAGTGTAAAATATTTTAACCGATGAAACAGTAAGTTATATGGATCACGTTGATCAGTAAAATAATTGTGTAATTGATGTTTGATTTTCTTTTAAACATGGCGACCCAGTAGCGTTTGGTCGTGCGCTCAGTAAACGGTGAATTTTCTTATCTATTATTATTATAGCCTCTTTATTTCCTTAATAAAATATATTGTACAGTTTCATTAATTAAAATAAATTTGAATTCTAATAAAATATAAATTTAACAAGTTAAAATTCAAAAAAAATAAATTAAATTAATATAAATAAATAGAATTGTGAATAGTAAAAAAAATGTCTTAAAAAATGCATGTAATTTTTTCTAAATTTTACTTTTTAAGGACCTCTCAACGAGTAAAGGCCTCCTCCAATTTTCTCCAAATGTCTCTATTCATTTTGAGCCAGTCTTTGCCAGCTGATTTGTTTATCTCGTCAATCCACCTCTCTTTTGGTCTTCCTCTGGATCTTTTAGTGCATATTTTTCTTATCTATACATACATATAAATAAAATTGGAGTGTCTGTTTGTAATATTAAAATAACCGCTTTTTACTAAGTGCATTTGGATGTATACACGTTACCTATACCGAAACAACATTTTTTACTATTTTTGTCTGTCTGTCTGTCTGTCTGTCCGTCTGTCTGTCTGTCTGTCTGTCTGTCTGTCTGTTTGTTCCGGGTAATCTCTGAAATGGCTGGACCGATTTTGACGGGACTTTCACTGGCAGATAGCTGATGTAACAAGGAGTAACTTAGGCTACTTTTATTTTAGAAAAAAAAAATAGGATCTCACGAAAAAAAAAAAAAAACCAATGTTGCAGCGCAGCGCCTGATTAAGTTTGATAGCAACAACCTGCAATGCGTCCCGCGGGCTCAGAATGGGAGAGCAGGCTGTTGTCAACGGTTGTCTTTGTTAAATACCACGCGGACGAAGTCGCGGGCAACAGGTAGTGTCTAATAATTTGATTTATTTCTTTGTGAATGTCATCTTTATAACTACTGTTAGGCCTGTTCAAATATTTTACTCTGTTTTTGTCACACCTTATATATATAAAAGCGACACGCACTGACGGACTGACTCAATAACTCATCACGAAATCTCCGAAGCCATGAGACCTAAGGACTTGAAATTTACCGCGGGTTCCTCTGGGCCTCGACGTGCTCGCTAAGAAAGGATTTTTGAAAATTTGACCTTAAAGGCGCTAAAGGGGTGTCAAAATTGTATGGAAAATGTTCTAATAATCTACGCAAACAAAGTCGCGCGCAATAGATGCTATGTTATATGTGTTTAATAAAAAAAAAATTATTCAATTATTTTTTTATGTGGAGCGATTCAGTTGCATGTGTAAATTATTCATGGTATCGGAAGTAATCATCAGACATCAGAAGATGGTCATGCTTGTTCTATTCATGATATTACCATGTGACAACATAACATTAAGGTAACATCAACAGGTCACACTAATACGCGAGGCATCTGGCAACCCTGCGCGCGCGCACTTCTAGTTACTAACATCAAATTATCCGTTCTCCTTTATTCACATAAAAAAAACACATAATTATGGATATAAAACCTCTTTCCTCGTAAAAAGTCCAGATAAAAAGGTCGTGAGGCACTTCCTCCATCTAATCCACCATAAAATGGTTCCGTACGACCGTAAACACTATTTTTAATTATTCTTTTTCAATCTCATTGAACGCACCGTCCTCAATGAGCCCCATTTATATTTTAAAAAGCACCAAAATAACTATATTTTGTTTGTTTACATAAAAATTTAGTGTGCGACGTAAACCTGTGTGCTGAATTTTTCTAATGTGAAGACAATTTTGATGGGCAATAACGGTGATTATCGTTTAACATCGTAGGCGGCGATGCGGTGGATGATGTACGGCGTATACAATGTGCGGGACACGCGATTGACGTCTTTAACGTAATTCTAATTAATTTATTGGCGCTTTTAGAGCGGAAGCGTAATGATGTGGAGTCGAATTTCGTTATATTTTTTTATCTAGTTGGTAATAGGTACATCAAGCACATTAGATATCGGTTGCTTATTTGTAATTTCGTATTTCATTTTATGTAGCTACTATCTAAACGTATAAAATACTGATAATGCCATTATTTATATAGACTCCTCAAAAAACTATCTGCACGAAGCTGTAATTATGTTTTTAAACATACTGTAGTTCTCGGCAATGTACTGTACATTACGCGAACTATAGGGCATCTATTATGTGCTACTTGCTACGTAATCTCATGATATTTCTACTAATTAAAAAAAACTTAAGTATTTATCTTTCACCCGATACCGACAAAGTTACCGACATGCCTATTTTTAAATAAAAAAAGTAATATAATGTAGTAACAAAAAGCTCACGGAATAACCCTGTGGAAAAGGAAACGGGAGGCCTATGCCCAGCAATGAGACACTAAATTGGCAAATATAAATAAATAGGCTAAAAAACTAAATAAGCTAAATAGGCTACAAAAATCTAATAACTAGATTGTCGTCTCCACGGCTTCGGTGCGATGATCGGGCGCGCGGCAATATTTACAAGTCGCATCCGGCGCACCGACTATTACTTAATAGCCGTTCGTCGCACCGCGCGCGCTAATGCCCGGTCAATGGTGCTCAAACTTGCCGACAAAGCCCACATTTCAACATGAGTTTTCCCTCAATGTTACAAATATTGTAAAATATTTTACCAGATGAATTAGTAAGTTATATGGATCACGTTGATGTATACAATAAATGAGTAAATTATGTTTGATTTTTTTTAAACAAGGCGAACTAGTAGCTTTTGGCTATGCGCTCAGTACGGGGTGTAATTTTTTTATGTCTAATATTTTGATTTATTTCTTTGGGAATGTTATATTTATAACTTTCTGTTGGCCTTGACAAAATATTTTACACTATCATTGTTAAGCCATAAATTCAGATGACGTACCTTTATCGATGAGTCCTCAGTTCAAAATGAGTTTGTCCTCGATGTATGATGAAGCTGTAGGTATGCAGGAAATAGTAGGTCGACTTTGTGTACCTACGACACTTTTTTTTTTTCCTTAATGGTCCCCTCTATGAGTCTCCCAGTAGGGCAGCAGTGAGTGAGGAATGGGGACGGATTGTTAAGCGTGCTACTGACCTTTGAGTGATGACCACGCCCACTCCGCTAAGAGTGCTAAAACAAAGAGGGAGACGTCGTACATTAAAAGTTTGAGAATCGTAGCGCGGCACCGCGGATTTTTTTTCCAAAAGCTCGTGTAACGCGACACTAAAATCGAGTTAAAATAAACACAAATATCCCTGCGAGCGACTCTACATAACTATTGGAAAGGGTTTATAATATTTAACCATTAGGTTTGACTGACGGGACTCGAAAGGGAACGTGGAGTTATTAATGTGCTAACGATTTATCCTTTTTAACTAAATGTGTTCAATTAGCAAGTTGGATTAAATCTGTGGGTAAGAACAAGAAGCTTACAGCTCTCTGAGACTAGTTTGAACATTTAAAACAGCTAATCTATACATATAAAAGCATTACCTTGTTAGTTAGGTACACCCATTAAGAATGGAAAAAATCAAAGATAATAAAAAATAATCATCGGCTCACGGTGTTTATGATCTTTGATTTTTGATTTTTTCTCCGCTTCGAATAGCAGAAAAACTATTACAACATCAGAAAAAACAATAAAAATAATAATAAAGATAATTATTTTTTTCATACATTTGAATCCAAGGCGGTACGAAGTTTGTCGGGACAGTAAGTTGTAGGGATTTAACCCTCAAATTTACTTATTACTTATAGGTTTCGATTATCCCTGTGTGCCTAGCAAACACATGTAGGTAAACGTCATCGAGAAAGCGTGCTGTCTCTGTCATTCTTATTCATCAATGTTAAAGTGTGAGCGGAACGAAAGACATTACGTTATGCTACGCAAAAAAAATATATTTAAAAACAAAATAATGTTATGTTCGAAAACCACTACAGTTACGTAACGTTTGAAGCAATGGAGCTGTCTTCGCAAAAAATATTAAAGGTAAATAAATATTCACTGTCTTCAATATTTGGAAAATATGTTGGAACAAGCGGCCGCCATTATTATTAACCAAAAAATTATATTTTCCAGTATCGTCATTGTAATTGTTATGTTATAAAAACCGCATAAAATCACTCTCAGTACACAAAGTGCTGTAAACAAAGAACAAACAAACAAACAGAGCGGTACATTAAAGTGTTGTATTGCGGTATAGACGGGGCGGGTCGCGCCCCTCTACTCTGAGGTAGCGTTTTGTAGTCCAGGAGAGAGAGAGATGAAAGCAGCAGGTACCTTTGCTTCGCTTTGATGAGTACTTTCATCGCCTAAAATATTATATTTCAACATTTTATTACACAGCCTGTATAAAATTCATAATTGCGCAACAGGCTTAATTTTGGATTCAGAGAGGACCATTATCAAATATATTTAATCTTATCCATCTGTAGCGACCTCTTCAATCTCGCCACAATATACACAGATAGCGCTGCAGACGGACATTCAGAACAAATGAATATTCTGCATACAATCCTGAATCACGCTGTAAGAGTTTTCGGAGACCATTACAAATATACAAGGCCCCGACAATCACCGTCGGGGCATAGCACCCGCCTGGCTGGAAGATCATCCCTTCTCCGCTAAACATCCATCCAAACTCACAAATTAATAAATGTTATCTCAATATAATACTAGCTGCGCCCCGCGGTGTTACCCGCGATTAAAAAGTATGTCTATCCCACCGGAACCATACATTTTACCGGGATAAAAAGTAGCCTATGTGCTATTCCAGACTATAATCTATCTCTGTGCCAAATTTCATCCAGATCCGTTCAGCTGTTCTGCCGTGATTGAGTAACAAACATCCATCCATCCAAACTTTCACATTTATAATATTAGTGGGATTAGTTTGGATGTTATTTTTTTTATTAAAAAACCCCGCCATCTCTTGGCCTACACGAATCTGGTTGATGGATGACAGAGCATAAAGTTGTGCACACAGATTTGCCTGCCGCTCGGAGCCGCGCCAACAAACAAGCAAGTGAATGCGAATCAGCTTTTAAGGGCGTTATATGAACCGGCAAGTTCAGACCATCCGTGACAGTGTAGATTACACTTTACAAATATTATTTTTAAAATAATTCTTCTTCTTTTTTTTGTAGGCAAACGGCTACAAAATAGCGCTACTATTGCCAGTGTCATGTATTTATTTTGCGATCATTGTTTTAAATATGAAGTAGGTAACTGAAGGTATAGTATCCCTGGTGATGATGATGATAGTGATGAAATGAAACCCCTCCCAAATGGGTAGGTACCTATCTAAACTGTTAGATGCTTACACAATTAGCTATTACTTGGTGCAGTTATATTAGGAACAAAATTGTGATGACATTCTTTTTCGACATAGAATAAAAATCCAGCTTTTTTTAAATAGCTCTCTGTCTGTGCACACATCACGGTAAAACTACTGGTTTAATTTTAATAAAACTTAGCATGGTAACAGACAAGAACAAGGTTAACATTTAAGTAGGTATAAGTAAATTTTAATCGCGGAAAAGGATGGATTCTTCTTCTGGCACAATAATACATTTCAAGCGTCCACTGTACTTAGTGTAAAATAATGTTTGTACCCGAGTTATGGATGTATCTCGTGATGGATGTCGCCCTCAGTCCATTGTACGGTACCCATAATACAAGCGTTGCTTACTGTGGGACCGTATAGTTGGTGTGTTCGTCTGGCGATATTACGATATATATTATTATCGAAATATCGCCAGCTATCCATTTGCTTGGAACTGGTGATAGGATTAAAATATAAAACTTCTTATGTATCAACATTACATAGTACTAGACATAATAAACGTTTTATTAATACATACGATGTACAAGTGTTTGGAACACGATTCATAGCGGAGTGCGGTTACTGATTGTAACTCTAAGATCCTAGTTGCGCAACCGCACTAAATCATACAATTTCATTTTCGAATCATTCAATTCGGTTCTGAGTGCTCGATTACGGCTAGACTGAAATGTTTAGTCTAGATTTTTGAGTGTATTATGACTAGGTTAAAAGATAATTTAAGTGTCTTTTAATTGTATTTATTTGTGCGCGTACGCGGGGAATACTTGTGTCTATCAAATAGTTTACATTAGTTATTAGGAATAGAAATTAAAATCCAATTTAAAAGAAAATTTATGACCTGAATTACCCATGTTGTAGGGGTCTGTACCGAAGACCCCGGGATCGATTCCCGGTAGGTTCAAACTTTGTGTGATGAGCACCAATGTTTTTACCCAATTAATGGATGTTTAATATTTAATGTAAATAATATATACTAGGTTCGCCCCCAGCCCATTGTACGGTACCCATAGTCCAAGCGTTGCTTAGTATGGGACCTTATAGTTAGAGTGTTCGTCTGGCGATATAACAGCGTACATCCATCATACAAAAAAAACTTATTTTACAATTGAAAATTGTCTTAAAAGACTCAACATTAAGGTCTTGTCTTCTGAATTACATAAGATAATAGATACGTAAGTGTTTCCCATACAACTCAAGTCCCCATGCACTGAGTAGCCACTGTTCAGATACAAGAATCATTTAGTATAATGAAGATAATTATAACTACACTTTGATAAGAACCAATATGGTCATCATACGAGCTCTTAGAGCGCATAAGGTGCTGTCACACTGGAGACACGGTAGAGCTGTGTGTTTATAGAATGGAGCATTTCAATAAATATAAAAATAATATCACGACTGTACGGCTCCAAACTAAGCAACGCTTGTATTATGGCTACCGTACACTGGGGGCGCAGTATATAATACTTACTAGCTGCGCCCCGCGGTATTGCCCGCGATTAAAAAAATATGTCCTTTTTACCGGAATAAAAAGTAGCCTATGTGCTATTGTCCAGACTATAATCTATCTGTGTGCCAAATTTCATCCAGATCCGTTCAGCCGTTCTGGCGTGATTGAGTAACAAAAATCCATCCATCCAAACTTTCATATTTATAATATTAGTGTGATATAGCTATAGAGCATATATGTCTCGAGTACAGACTGACATTTGGTATTAACATAGAAAGTTTGCCCCTACGGGGATACGATCCGGGACCCTCGGCACAGAAAGCGGGATCACTAGCCACTGGGCTAATTATGTTCTTTTTCCCGCATTTGATTGACGGAGACGAGCTTCATAGCAGGGCCAGATAACATGTGAAATGGACTTAATCACATATGGCATTTAAGACTATAGCCATTACTCAAGCTATAAACTAGTTTCTCGCCTTTTCCCATTTTATATTATAATTCCATCCCGCTCTACCATGGTTGAGTCTACCCGATTATTAACGATCTGCCGGCTCTATTCTCTTTTAAACTCCACAAAATGTTAAACATCGTGGGAGCCTCCCTGACCATCTCAATGCAGTATTATGTGTCCTGACCCTTGAAAACTTCAAAATTGTATAATATTATTTTAGTTCCTATTCTATTCTGATAGAGTATAGTTTATTTTGTAGCATGTATGTTTTAGGGGGTTTGAGATATAGCTATAGGTGTATACACGTTAATTTTATTGACAAACGTTAGATGATTGTGAGTTGATTAGTAATGATTCTTCTTATTACCTTTGAGTGGTTTCAATTTGTTGAAGCTCTTTGTGTTGTTGGTGTAGCGGAAAAGGTAAGATGATCTAGCCAGGCGGGTGGAATGCCTGGTGGGGCGGCCGCTATGCCCCAGCGGTTATTGTCGGCGCCTTGTATATATGTTAAGTGCTCCGAAAACTCTTATAGCGCGTTTCAGGATTGTATGGCAAATAATACCCCTCATTCGAAAGTAAGCTTGTCTCGTATATCTACGTTGAAAAAACCGTAATGCAAAATTCGCTCACAAGTAGCAATACTAAATCTGTTCACAAATCTATACATATAAATAAAATTGGAGTGTCTGTTTGTAATATTAAAATAACCGCTTTTTATTAAGTACATTTGGATGTATACACGTTACCT
The DNA here is from genome assembly GCA_905404115.1 of Pheosia gnoma. Classification (NCBI taxonomy): domain Eukaryota; kingdom Metazoa; phylum Arthropoda; class Insecta; order Lepidoptera; family Notodontidae; genus Pheosia; species Pheosia gnoma. Next base: position 3,765,780 of record FR989916.1, read on the forward strand.
ATACCGAAACAACATTTTTTACAATTTTTGTGTGTCTGTCTGTCTGTCTGTCTGTCTGTTTGTTCCGGCTAATCTCTTAAATGTCTAGACCGATTTTGACGGGACTTTCACTGGCAGATAGCTGATGTAACAAGGAGTAACTTAGGCTACTTTTATTTTAGAAAAAAAAATAGGATCTCACGAAAAAAAATTAAAACCAATGTTGCAGCGCAGCGCCTGATTAAGTTTGATAGCAACAACCTGCAATGCGTCCCGCGGGCTCAGAATGGGCGAGCAGGCTGTTGTCAACGGTTGTCTTTGTTAAATACCACGCGGACGAAGTCGCGGGCAACAGCTAGTGTCAACATAAAAAGAGAAATTCTTTAAAAACCTTATAAACTACACTTGAAATGTTCTGTAGATGTAAACAGGCAGACGAACAAGTATTAGATAACCGCGAATGGGTTACATACAGGAGACACTTAAGGAGTCGCAATGCTTAACCAAGTAGTGAGAGTGATGTGAATAATAGTAAAAAATATCGACATATCGATGAATTTGGTGGCATATCAAGTCACACAAGAGTAGTCGGAAATCTGATACCTTATTTTTTTCTTGTTAGATAATTTACGTAGGTACTTAAGTATAAAATGTAGGCTACTAATAGTAGAGCTCTATCTTTATTTAGTAGGTATCTTACTTACTGTTCGATCGCCGATAGAAGATGTTCCTGACGGGTCGTGTTTTATCGTACGATGATGGTATTGTAGGTAGCATTTTTATCGTTCACAAACACTATTGGCACCAAAAAAAAAATATGTTAGCATGCAATAACATTAATTGATTCGCGCTAAATTTCATCTATGATTGAACCACATTCCCTCGGCTGCTGAACTTTAAGTAATAAGTTTAATATATAAATATTGTTATGTCTTGATAGAATATTGGTTGGTCATAAAACAAAGTAGCTTCGATGACCTTTCTCCAGTTATTTCGGTACACATTTCGAGGTATCATTGATCTCAGATCACATACAAATTGAAAGTCATAAAACTTTTATAGCGCCCGAAAAACAATCGATATTGAAATGGATCGCGCCCACCACTAGTGGTGAAAAGGAGTTGTGGTACTTGAAATGTAAGCTGCTAGAGTAGCACTTCACCTGATATTTGTATTTGCTTATCTGTCTGTGACATTGCGCAGGAGCATGTGGTGAAATAGATGCTACAGGACCGTAGATAATAGCTCGTTTTGTTGTGTTACGTTACTGTAGTAAATTATATTTTTACATATTCCAATATGCAGTTTAAGTAACATTTTCTAAGCGTATTTTGTTATCACTTCTCGATTGATAACTTTGGTAGAGACCCAGTATCTGTGCAGAGGGTCCCAAGTATGAATCACGGTAGGGGCAAACCTTTAGTGATAAGCACGAATATTTGTACGGTACTCATAAAATAAAGCATTGCTTAGTTTGGGGCCGTCTGGCGAATTTTTTTTTTCCTTCTAGGTTATTTTGGGGTCATCGATGCCTAATAACGATGTTTTTTTGACTCAAATTGGCCTGAAACATAACCTCTTGCTCATCATATATAGGAAAAAGTGGTCACTGAATAAACGAACTCCCACAAATCATCAAACATAGACAAAAATCCAGGTTTCGTCACAAAAGGGAATGTACAGTCAACACCATCAGTGCGGGAGAGCTCTCCTCGTCAGAGTCAAAAACGAGTAAGTCACACAGGGAGCCAAGCTCTACTAGTTGGATATGTAGGTAGAAGCTGCTGGTAGAGTGGATTCTTATAATCCTTAGACCATCACTTACTCTATAATAATAATAATTCTAGCCCTTTTTTAATGTTCCACTGCTGGGCTCGGGCCTCCCCTCAATGCGAGGGGGATTAGGCCATAGTCCACCACGCTGGCCCAATGCGAGTTGGCGGACTTCACACGTCTTTCGAGGGGTTCCCTCAGACATGCAGGTTTCCTCACGATGTTTTCCTTCACCGTTTAGCAAGTGATAATTATGGTTGAAAATGAGATTCGCACATGAAATACCAGAGGTGCGAGCCGGGGTTTGAACCTGCAATCCTCGTTACCGAGGCAAGCGTAACTTTATAACCTTGACTTACGTCTGATTGATTGTGGTGCCACGGCGACCGGCGTCCGCCATAATGTGCCTCTGATGTTCTGTTTTATACGTGCACCGAATGATTTACGATAACGACAATGTAAGTGCGTCTGAAAAACTCATAAGTGCGCGTTCAGACCACTCCAGTTGCCAAAAGAATCAGCAACGTACGCTCGCGCGCGGAAGTGCTTAGTATGGTTAAGTTATTCATCAATGTATGCTCTTTCTCAAGCATAATCATGAAATAAGTAAGTATGAAAGTGGCGACATGCTTCCTTCGTGATGTTTTTTCGGAATTAATCGATAGGCAAGATTGTAAAATAACAAACGAAGCTGAGTGAAACGTCCAAATGATTTCACACACAAAAAAAGTTAGAAATCAGGGGCCGATATGGGGGGGGGGGGCAATGGGGTGCTACTGCCAACCCCCTTCCCGACTCACGAATGAAGAACTTTATTGCGGCTAATTCCTAAATATATTTTTTTAATGATATATTGGTAAAATGTCACAAAATCACACCCCGCCACCCCTCTTAAGGAAGCCCTGCCACCGCCCCTGAATTCTATAATTACTACATATCATCAAACGGTAACGGGGTTGTGTTTATACTGAAGAAATAAAACAAATTGTGTCATAGCTTTGTAGCGACCTCTTCAACCGCGCCTCAAGCTACACAGATGGCGCTGCAGACGACATTCAAAACCATTGACAATTCTCCACACAATCCTGCAACGCACTATGAGAGTTTTCGGAGCACGTAACATATATACAAGATCCCGACATTAGACGTTTCTGTATCCCAACAAGTATTTATAAATTGTTGTCCAACCGTTTGTTCGATCGGAAATTTTAATAAGGTTTCAACAATTGTATAGCCTATGTTTTGACATAAAAATAACAATGGGTTTACGCAAACTGGGTTACAATATGATGTACCTATATCCATTACACGTACTGAGAACCTGCCTACGAATAATAATGACTAGATGAAAATATTTAATTGTTCTATTACTTACAATTTATTTCGCACGTTTTCCCTTAACAGTTCTATCGTCGACTGTACATTAAAGAAGTGCGGTTGAATTGGGCAAGCAAAACTCAAGTGCTCTATTACGGCCACATTTAGACCACACTCGTGCATTCAGGTTAATGGTACCAGACTAGCACAGACAATGCCTATTGATTGGTGAACTACGGGAATTCGACGTAGTTAATCGAGTAGCTATAGCGCAAGTGATTTATGCTTAGACGGTAATCGTCACTGGCAAGATTCAGATCAAATGACAATATGACCTTGAGTTGTCCAGGCACTGTTGTCCCTCCTCACTTTAAGATAAGTATATTCGTTCCAATGCGAACAACATCCATCGTAACAGAGTTATGCTTTTTCTCTCTCTTTGTTTTGTTTATTATAGTCTTTATAAAACAGGTACTCTAAGTATGAAACGTTTAGTTCTTTTTAAAGTATTGTAACCTTATCCTATGTTACTCACTTGTTGTCTGCGATACAAACCATTTTTTTTTTTTATTACTTTATAGGCAAGTATTTGATCGATCTTGTGTACTTGAACACATTATATAAATTAATCGACCATCAGAAAACGCTAAAAAAATACACTACGTACAAAGTGCGCGATGAAACTTTACTGGCTTGCAGAAAGCAAGCCAGTAAAGTTTCATAGCTAGCACAGAAAAATCAAACACTGTATACACATATATTTTATATATAGGTATATAAACGTGATCCTTATCACCTGCTGCTTAATGGCTTAAAATATATCGCACAATTTTGGTTGAACCTTCTATATATACGGGCGTCAAAATGTTAACCTCCTAGCTTTATTCGTCGGTTAAAAATGTTAACCTCCTAGCTTTATTCGTCGGTTAAAAATTCAATCGATCACGAAAACATTTCTCGACACTCGATGAAAGTAAAGCGCTCAATACATTCCCGATTGGCGCGGACGTGACGGCGCGAACTCAATTTACCTTCAAACGGGAAAGAAGGCTAATCAAAAGAGATTCAATAGGCGGAAACCGCCGGGAATTACCGATGAGCGGAGGAAGTGGGGAAGGGGACGTGGGAGGAGTCGATGGGAGAAGAAAAAAAGTGGAAATAATTCGTTAATCGCGTAATTGGAGCGCGCTACCGAACCGGAAAACAAATTTCCCATTATTGCTCGGGCTATTGGGTAGGGTTGTCCCGTGCGGATTGTATTTTTTTATATCCAGACTTTTCGCTGGTAAAAAAAATATGCTATGTAACTATACTAACGTAAATTTAATTAATCAAAATGCAGATTAATTAAATAAAAATACATTAAATAAATAATTTAAATTTTCAGATAAGCCTGCATTGTCGATCCAAAAAAACTGAGCACCTGACTGTCTGGAATTCTTATAGACCGGTACGAGTATGTAAATGAAAATATTTACCTACAAAGTATATTGGTACGGTCGTAAACATTAATATGGGACAGATTTCCTTAATATTTTCAACGACACTTATAATGCAATAAGGTCGTATATCGCCATATCTGACAACAGCTGCCCCTAGTAAAGTCCGTCAAAAAAAAAACTAGTTTTTTTTTCAACACTTTGGTATGATATATTATTATGGTATGCTGAACGATATTCAACCATAAATGGGTCCTAAATTAAAGTCCGCGACTCATAAATAATATCATTGAAAATGAATTATGCTTTAGTGTATCTATGCCCACATCATCTAGATACAGGCTGTATGATATTAATTTAATTTACAAATGTCTTACAACCCTAGCTTCCAATCTTGCAAAGTCGAACAGAAAGTGTGGGTAGATAATTATTATTAGAGCGCGACTCATTAGGGAGCGATTGTCATCCTCGCCCCTCGCCCCTGAGGGTGCACCCCCCGTCCCCTCCCCGCGCTGCCGCTCGGTCGGACACCGTCACACCTGACCGAACGGCTTATTATTGGTCATTTGGCGAGGCACTTTTATGTATACAAGGTGTTTTTTTAACATATCTACTATGGCCGTAGCTAAGAATTCACTTCAGAGGGTCGAGTTTACTTCGGAGGGGTCGAGCATTGGAAAAGGGGCGAAAATATTTTGGTAAGCACCTATGTATAATATAATGATACCTACTATTTAAAAAAAAGTTGATTAATAAAAAATAATCTCTATGAAGGTTATTAGTAGAAATACATGGATCCTATTATCAGTGGATATGCTACTTAAATAATAAATACTTAAGATAGTTTTATCTCTTACTTATGATTTATTTTAAGCAATGTGCCCTATTGGACACACACAATTAAAAAACCGATCATGTATTTACTGTGAGCGAAAACTCTTTCTCTAGTCTAAAATAAAAATCTTAAATCTTAAAATCTAAAAATCTTAAAAAAAATAATAATATTGAAATAATACAAATTTTAAGGATTTTATAACGTATTGATTTCTTATATTTACGCGAATACTACACATTGAAATAAAACTATAATAAATCAACAATTAAATATGAGGGTACCCCGCTTCTAACTATGACACCAGGACGTCAACCACCTCAGTCCTCCCGTGACCATGGTTGCTGTAAAGCAGCCGAAACGTCGGCAACGTAAAAACGAAATATAAACTCGATAAAATCGTTAAAAAATAGTTTTATTTCAATGATTTTATAACGTTTATATTGTTTTTACGTTTCGGCTGCTTTACAGGAACCATGGTCACGGGAGGACTGAGGTGAATCACGTCACAGTGACATAATTTAAACTGGGGTACCTACCCTCATATTTAGTTACTTGCGATGCAATCTTTAAAATTAGTTTTATTTCAATGTGTAGTATTCGCGTAAATATAAGAAATCAATCAAATGTAATATATTCAAAATAATATGATAATAGTGTGTCGTATGTATGTCATAAAAGCAACAACCTGTATACCCCCCTACTTGTGCGCTAAGACGCCATTGGCTAGCAAAGCTCAGCTTTTTATTTGTTCGTTCCGACCACTTTGTACGTGACCGAAGCTAGCTCTCCGTTCACTAGAAAACTATTGAAAATGCTTATATTACTCTTATAACACTTATATTACTAAAATACCAATTTATTAGGATAACATTTTGGTGTTTCACTGCTTACACAAGGCAACTCAAATTCGAGGCTACTTTATTTTAACCCGTTAGATAAAATAATGAAGACGGACTTTTCATCAGATGAGACTAGAGTTATCTTATGAGTAACTCTAAAATAATTTAATAGCCTTCTAAAATAAGAGTGAAGGAGATGGAATTTTTTTTTTTTTTTTTTTTTTTATACATTATAGGCAAGTATTTGATCTCGATCTCACCTGATGGTAAGTGATGATGAGATCTACGATGGAGCATACTTGCCTAGGTAGGAAGGCGGCAGTAGATCGAGACGCTACATTCACTAGAAATTATTATCCGGTCACCCCACGGCACAATAAGGGCCTATCTAAATACTCACAAATATAAAGGCGAAAAATGTGCCCGGTTAACTTTTTGTTTCTTTCTTTTTTTTAATTCATTCGCAAAAGGAAAGAAGGTACGTTTTAAATATAGAATTTCATATAAACTTATCAATAAAATTGGCCCCTTTATTGTTAAATATGATACCATATTTCTAAAGCATTAAAGAAGATTGTAATATGCTCGTATGTCAATAAATGTCGTTAGATAAAAAGGGGGTCTATAACAAAATATAATTATTTTACATATAACTTGGTACGGAAAGTCCATATAGTTCTGTAGGTTTTACACTTAAAAAAACATGCAATCATCAAAATATTATGGGCATGCCGACCTCCCATATTGTCATTACCATCATCGAACGCACGAAGCAACAACCACGTGTCAATCAATCAATCATCAATGTTGATAGCACAGCTAATGCACTAAATCAAATGATCCCTTCGTAGGAATACAAATATTTTGACTAGCCGATGACGTGTACCTAAACTAAACTAAGTAATCATGGAAAATCATCTGAGTTACGTAAATGTTTGTAATGGAAGTGGTTGGTAGGTTATAGTGTAAAATATTTTAAGAGGTACATCAGTAAGCTATAAAGGTCACATTCCCGAAAAATGGATACAAATTTCGTAAGACCCCCCCCTCCAAATTTGTTACGTAATACTATTTTACACTTTTTTTTACACCTTAGATAAAACCAGAGGACCTAAGTGCGTATGTAAACCACTTGAGGTCTAAGTCTCTCACACATCGTCTTATATTATATACTACTTACTTAAAACGGAATAAAGGCCACTAAGTACCTATACAAGTTAAAATAAAATAAGCGGGCATTCCAGTTAGAGCAAGCATTTGAATATCACCAATAGTATTCAACTTAGAGCACCCGACGGGTGCGCTAACTTTATTCTATTTTATTTGTTGTGTTAAAAATCAAACGTATATGGATACAGATTATCATAAAACAAAATATATATATGTAGTTTTATTATATTCCACTTTGCACCATCGGTTATAATTCGTATAGGCAGGGGTATTACCGATTAAAAATCCCTATAGGTATGGATTATGACCGTAAGTGTCAGAAATTACTCGTATACAAACATTCGTGCTGATCCCACAAAGTTTGTCCCTACCAGGATTCGAAGCCGGGACCCTCGGTACAGAAAGCAGGGCACTATCAACTGCACTAATCAGGCTGTGAGGGCCCCAAGTCTGCTAATACAATCGATTCGTAATCGAACAGCAACCGCATAGTAACTGTCACTTTTAACTTTTAGATTGTGTTAGCAGACTTCGGGCCCAGGTCGTCGTACTAGGTACATTAAACATCCAAATGACTCTGGTACCAACCATCTTATCTATAGATAGAGAGAATCAATATTTTTATTCCGCAGCTAATAAGAAAACACGTTATTAAACATTGTAAAAACATTCCTCCCGCTTGAATCACAGTTTCACAGAACAATAAACACGGCTCCGGCTACCACTGCGCCCGCGCACATCAACGTCTAAAAGTTTATACATTGTCAGGGAATGTTTTTTAATTGCTCACATACGGTCACTCAGAAAGCAGATAACTTGGTTGATAATGTATACTCTAACACACCGCACGAGGAATCACAATAAACGATTCGAGTAATAGAAATTGTGTTTATTCGACGCTTGAGTTGGGGCGTTTTGTTATTGGATTTTTTTTCTGGGGGGTACTTTATCAATGTAGATAGGTAGTATTGGGTATTTACTCAAATTTCTCGTTCAAACAGTATAGGTACAGGGTCCTAGGCCGGAAAGTATTGGCATGCGATAGTCAAGCCTATAATCTATACTCTATACATACACATATAAATAAAATTGGAGTGTCTGTTTGTAATATTAAAATAATCGCTTTTTACTAAGTGCATTTAGATGTATACACGGTATCTATACCAAAACAACATTTTTCACAATTTTCGTCTGTCTGTCTGTCTGTCTGTCTGTCTGTTTGTTCCGGCTAATCTCTGAAATGGCTGGACCGATTTTGACGGGACTTTCACTGGCAGATAGCTGATGGAACAAGGAGTAGCTTAGGCTACTTTTATTTTAGAAAAAAAAAATAGGATCTCACGAAAAAAAATTAAAACCAATGTTGCAGCGCAGCGCCTGATTATGTTTGATAGCAACAACCTGCAATGCGTCCCGCGGGCTCAGAATGGGCGAGCAGGCTGTTGTCAACGGTTGTCTTTGTTAAATACCACGCGGACGAAGTCGCGGGCAACAGCTAGTTGTAAATAAAGGTCATAGGTTTTGTGTTAACGCGTCAATTAACGTCAAGTCACAGATGTGGCCCGGGCGATATAGGATCTACAACTGCTTTTATTAGTTATCAAGAAAATTTGGATGCTACACAAAATTATGGAAATCACATACTTTCTTGCTGCTGTAAACAAAGCCGATTATAAATTAGACTGCCTGCCACCGTCTCGTCGTAAACTATCACGATGAACCGACGAGCTATATCGTCTGTATCTACTCGCTGGAGTACGTAATCAAATGCGAAAACTCGCCTACGCATCCGTATCATGCCATAAACAAGAAAAAAATTAAGCAGACACAGTAACTTTTTTTAATTGCTCGCTATCCCGCAACGCAAAAAATAACGGCCAGTTCCTTGAACGCGGATTAACTGAACTTATGTTATATTGATTTCTTAAATTTGTATATATATAATTGAATTAATATATATTTGTTTAATTTATATTTTAATTCTCAGTTTAATTGAATAACTGGCTGTGAGACTGTTAGTTTCTATTACCATTATCCAACTACTATTAATTTCGGTAGGATGATATCGAAAAAAACACTCTTAATCAGAAATAGTTTTTTTAATTGCATAGTTATTGTATCACTATCAACATCTTAACTTAGCTGCTAATTATAATCCAGGACCGACTGCGGTTGTAAATAAACGTTTATTTAATTTGTGCGTTCAAGTTTATTGTCGTGGTAAAAAAAAACGAATAAAAAAATGCGTCGTTCAGTAACAGGCACACTTGCTGAGTAAATAAACAATATACACATGTTTAAGGCATAGTAATCATATATTTCTTTTTGTGTCATAAAATTTACGGGTTAGGTATATTATGAGAGCAGGTTTATTGAACGGCTCGTTAACGTCTCTATTCTCGACATAAGTGTAACTGGACTGAGTCTATACATATATTGCAAATATTTAGAAAACATTATTCGGAATTGAACCGAGAACAAAAGTTTTTTAAATTGTTGTGTCAGGTGTGTTTGTTTGTTAGCTAGTTAGCTTCGCGAGTTTGCGCAGTCGATCTGGTGACCGGTCGCCGTATATAGCTCTTTACACCAGCTATAATACTACCATAATAAGAAATAGTGCAGGTAGTGCCTAGTGTTTGTAAATAGTTATATTTTTAAATTATGTGCACAATAGTTAAAACATCCCTCTATAAAAAAAACAAGTTAATGTTGACGTGATGAGTGAACTCGCGAGGTTTCATAAAAATCATTCTCATTACACAGAGCGAGCTATATTTGATGTTTGTTGTCGAGTTTTTTTACTGCGCGCGCGCACCGGTCATTGCGAATGTACGTCTATTTAATGTTTTATTGCCTAATAGTAGCCGGCGGTGATGTAAAACGGTTCAACGCGATGAAAACTAACAGTTTATTAATACTTTTAATCAAATCTAATGTAATCACACGGCATAGTGATTTACATGAAATTGTGTAAACTTCATAAATCGTGATGTGACTTGTAATAGTTAGACTTTTTAATGATTTAAAGTGAAAATGTATTATTATTAGATTTTATTTTGATTTTTCATTTCTTTGTGTCTTCTATAACAAACTAGCATGGGCCTAAGCAAAGTTATATTGCGAATTAAAATGGGATAGCATGAAGTACTTGCGCGTCAATAAACTGCGAAGGAGAGATGGCTTGCATCAATTAACTCTTAAGTACCGTTTTAAGAAAATTATAATATAATTTACTACCTATATGAGATCGAAAAACTGTCTTATAATATCTTAGGAATACCGAGAAAATCGTGTGGGCATACTTCTAGCAGCAATCTTTATTTTAAAAAGAATACAAAGAATAGACAATAAAATTAAAACTATAACAATTATGTGTCACCAACATCAACAAGGTTTTTGGTTTTATTTTTTTTAATAACGATTTTTTTCCACTTATCAGTTTAAAGATCAAATTCCATGGGTCCAAATATCAAACTCTTAGCTCACAAAGATATTAAGATCTATCTTGATAACCCATGGAATTACAGTGTTGCCAGATGTGATTTTCTATTTATACCCAAATTTGAAATTATTTTTCTCCAAAATGATACAATTTGCTTGAGTTTTACCCAAAGGCAAAAAGTTAATAATATCGGCTTAGCTTTTTGCCTTTTTCTTATTTTCTTTGAAATATTGTTCTAATTTCCAAATTGAAGCAGCAGAATGACCTTTTTTTTTACGTTACGTATCCCCACTGAATGGGTATGACATAGCATAGGGAGAAAAAGCAGAGTGAAAAGAATGAATGAACGACGAGATGGTTTAACGCGTGCGTTCGTAAAATGCGTTGTGGTCATCCTACAGGTAATCCCACTGAAACTAAAAATTACCCAAAATTCTCCATGGTATTTTTTTTCTCGAAAATTTTCTCCAAGAATTTCATTTCTCCAAAATTTCTCCAGAGCCAACATTTTTACCCAGAATTGCGAAAAAAATACCCAATCTGGCAACACTGCATGGAAACGAGCACGGAATGACTCTTAATTTCGAGTTTTTTAAAACCTGAAAATCCAACTGGCTGGATAACTCAATCATCATCAAAGGCGGTGCACAGATACTCAGTAATGTTCAGGAGTCAATTAGCAGGACCACAAAGCAGCCGCACGGAATTAGCTCCGGCAAACAATACAACACGTGCGGCGCATGAGTAAAAATAAAACTATCAGTCAGTAGAAGACCACTGTTTGAAAGGTTTGCGAGGTGTGTTTGTGTGCGGCGAGCCCACTTGCTACTCCACTAGCTAGGCAAGTGGCAGTACTTTTGTATAGTCAAATATATCGTTTATTATCTACACATGCAATATTATACTATTTTTAATTTGTCAGATTTATATAAAAAAATACTAGGAAATATAAGCAAAAATGTTTTTTATTAATGTAGACCAAAAAAGCACTTATGAATAGTCGACATTTGACAGTTCGGAATGTTGATTCCACTGAGTAGAGCGGGCAAGAAACTTTTAATAATATAATATCGCTAGACGAACACACTAACTACACGGTCCCACACTAAGCATCGCTTGTATTATGGCTACCGTAAAATGGGCTGAGGGCGAACTCAGTATATAATACCTATATAGATATTAAACATCCATGACTTGGGTATAAACATTCGCTCTCATCACACAAAGTTTGTCCCTACCAGGATTCGAAACCGGGACCCTCAGCAGCGAAAGCAGGGTCACTACCAACTGCGCTAATATGCCCGTCAATTTGTAATACTTATAGTACGCCTAAATAAGTTCTGTAAAGTTACATACTTTACAGAACGAACTAAACTAGGTTGAGCCATGGATAATAATGTCAGTGATGTAATCGTCAAATAAAACTTCTTTAATAAAACCATTACGTTTCGTACTAGACCAAGTGCCCCAGAGCTGATTTCGCTTTATGCGTTTCTTTCCAGTTACTCGCCCCATCAACTGGGCCAGAGTAAACGCAGCACGAGAACTTCCGACCTATATGATAAACAGGTAGGGGAAACATATCACAAGTTTACGCTACTGAAATGTAAATGTGGAACAAACCAAATAGGAGAGTTAATTTGATGAGCTAGTACAATTGAACCATGTCTTTGGAAGTACCACATCTGGGCACGGGGCTCCCTTCAATGCGAGGGGATCAGGCCTTAGTCCACGTACCCTGGCCTCAACCGAGATGGAGAACTCCACATCATTCAAGGACTGGCTCTAGCAGACATATAAGATTTCTCACCATGTTTTTCTTACACCGTTTTTTAGTTTTTTATCATTGTGCTGGAAATTAGATTTGGCCATGGTATTGAAAAGTACCAGCAGTGTGAACCGGGGTTTGTTCAACCATAGTTTCATTTCAATGTGTAGTATTCGCGTAAATATAAGAAATGAAATGTACTAAATACTTTACACTGGCCCAAGATGCTGGCCGCATTTCCTAGCTGAATAGCCGCAGCCACTCACTAAAATAGTTCTGGCTGGGTTTATGGTATAGTATATGAGATGGTTAAATGAATAAGCCCTTGCACCCCATACGAGACTTTAACGAGGAACAAAAACAAACAGTCCGGTCCCAAGGTATCCATATTGGAAGGTTTAATATTACGCTCTATTCGTTTACGACGCGTAATCAACCCGTTTCCGAGAACGCAACACGTGACGCCGGCCTAATATTATTTTAAATAGATACTTTTTGTCGCTTAGTTCAGCGACGTGGTTTGTTTTATACATATGCAAAGATACGATCTTATTTTTCGATAAGCTCAAGTTCCATTGCGCTGTTCAACCGAAATTTAATAAACATATTTCTTGAACATACGGTAATGGATTGTGAAATGGGGTGTGAAGTGAAATTGTCGGTGGTTATTTAGTAGGGGTATAGGCGGGGTTAGTTAATAGGTGTTTAAGGCCTTTTTTAAGGTGTGTATAATGTTTAAACATAACTCGTGGAACCACGTCTTTAGGGGGTGAAGGATTATAATAAAACATTTTTTGTTTAAGTTTTCTTTTTCTGTTGACTGTCGAACCATATCGAAATGTTCGCAGTGATAGCCAAGTTAGTAGAACGCTTTTCTTGGAAACAAGGTGTGCAGGTTCAAGCCCCGCACGTACCTCTGAGATATTCGGATGTTCACGTGCTAATCTCATTTTCAATAACCATTATCAATTGCTGTACGGTGAAGGCTTACATCGTGAGGAAATCTGCACGTTTTTTTTAGGACTAGGCCCGCCACACACTCCACTGCTACTCCTGTAAGCCAGGAACTACAGTGGTGTCCCATGATGACACCGAGGTTTGACCCTCGGCGAGTCCCGGGATAAAGTTAATTGTCTTGGAACCCGCAAGAATTTAATCAAAAGATTAAAATAGCAGGAGTTGGAAGAAATTTATCCACTTAATAATCTGCACGTCCGTCAAAAGTCATGTGAAATGAAGTCAAAAGGGCCAGCGTGGCGGACTCTTGCCTAAATAATTTTTTATATTGACGAGAAGCGTACCCGGTATAATGTCAATAGTCCGAATGTCATCGGTGAATTGTGGTTGCACTGCAGTTCACCTCTGAAAGGCTGTCTTGGTATTGGCAACAAAAGAACGTGTTGGGTTAATTTTAATTGTCATATTATCTCTTTAATCAAACTTTTAATAACACAACAACACGGTTACATACTTACGCCTAAACATTAACTTCAACCCTCGAGTCCGCCTCTCCGTGGCAGTAGTGACGGCGCGGCGGGACGGTCGGACAGTCGGACAGATAGCTAGCTTCCGCCGAGCGGCCCCGCTCGTGTTTGTGTAACAACGCATTAACCGCCCAGCACCGCACCTCAAATACTAAGAACACTAAATTACGCTTTGTTTCGTACAGATTAGCTTTGTGCAGAGATTTCACGATGATTTTATTTTAAATGTATTCCTATAACAATAGCGTATACCAACAGCTTTTTTAAACAACTCGCTGTTATAAGTATGTAATGTGTGTGTAAGTGTGTATGTATGTATGTTAGACAGCACAGTTTGGGTGCTACGATACCACGGAAAGACTTCCGTGGTATCGTAGCACCCAAACGCGAAGATAGAGTCGAAAATAATATATTTTATTTGTTTGCAGATTATTATGGTGTTAGGGACCGAGCTGTAAATAAAATAGAGCGTCTAACTTAGCAGTCCCCGACGTCATTAAGTATCTATAATCATTTGCAAACCAATGAACAAATATATATTTTTTTAATGATTCCTTTATTTGTCGGTTTTTTTTTAATTTTAATGATTCCATCCGTATTTTTCGTAAAATCTTATGCATTGTCCACACAACAATAAACGATAATGAATTCCAACCTTTCAAGAATGAGATTAACCTATAATATATTATACTAATAATCGTCTCACCTTTGCAGTCTCTAATCTTTATCTACTCTGCGATCTCAAGAATCAAAGCTCTGGCGTTGCTCCAGTACCGTATTTAAAGACAAATGAATCTGTCTTTTGATCAATTGTCCACTACCGATGTTGATTACCGCGGCAAACAATCATAGTATAAATATTTATTAATAACTAACACTTTGATGTGGAAAGAGAAAGAAGGATATTTCTTCTTCATTATCATACGTTTAATAGAACATTTGTAGATCGTATCGCGAAAAATTGCATATAGATTGGGGTCCCGACACTCGTGAACGATAGTTTCTCGACTAACATCTTAGAGGAGTTCGGTGTTGCTGGCTTCTTTAATTATCGATCAACTTGTTTGGTTTATAATTGGAAAAGTTGACAAGCCGAGGGTCAGTGGTGGGTTCCTCTTTCGCCATTTGTTCAACAATGGATTTCCGCCAAGTATCGCCTAGTCCTATGAATTATTAACACGGCGCTACATATTTGAGACGATGATAACTATGTTGAGAAACGTAGAGATAGGCTAATAATTAGTGTATTCAAATTTCGACTCTATATGCGTGGCTTTTCAATTTTGTGTCATTTAATGAAGAAAAAATGAACCTTCTCCTGTTTCTCTTTGTTGACTTGGCTAGGAATCCTGCTGTGTACGTGTCTTGATATAGCTGGTTTTATTTTTGGAAAGTGCTTCCGTAAACCGTTTGTGTACTCTGAAAACGTTTTAAAGAAAAATATCGCAGCAATCATTTTGTATCTCTCTGTATGTTTGTTCGGCCATCACGCGAAAAGTAACGGACGGATTTTAATAAAACTTAAAATGGTGACCGTTTAAAACAAGCTCTCTAAGACATATTTGCTTATTGGAAAATGGAAGAGCTGTCTCGGAAATGCCATTGAACTACATCAAACTCTACGCGATCCAGTTCGAATCAAAGGTTCACAGTAGGTATCATCGCCTCCCCCAGACACGAGGAGTGACCATAAAAAGTTCATGTCTTCCGCTCTCATTGTTCTCAAGCTGAAAGTAATTAAACTTACAGCTTCCAGTGCTCATCTGGCGAAATGGTCACTCACATTGTAGTCGGAGAGACGGTGGGCGAAACGGAGCTTGTTAATCTTCAAAGATTTTTTTTTTTAAATAACTGACAATCCGATTGCTACACCTGTTAGTGGCTCCTTCTGTACCTATGGTCCTGGTTTTGATTCCGGTGACGACAAACTTTGTGATGACAACGATTGTTTGTATCTGAGTCATGGACGTTTAATATGTCCTGTATTTAAGTGATTATATATACTGTAAGTGTACCGTGCCCGAAACATTATACAAGCGTCGTTTACTTGCTTGGATTACTGTCTGTATCCAAAATAACGTAATTTAAGATCATAAATGCGCTAATGAAACGAAGGCTCAGGGCTTAGTGTGACCTTTCCGAATCACTTGTATTGGCAATTCCCGATCCGGGAGCTACTAAAATGTTATATTTTTTTTTTAAGATATAAGTTTATATTCTGTTAGAACTTTTACTTATTTGTAAAGATATGACTGGCACGTCATTCGATATGTCTTTAAAAATAAATTAAGATTAAAAAAATATATATCATTCTAATTTCAATTACCTCGCCACCTCTCGGACTACCAGAAGCAAAAGTTGGCTCGCAAAGATTATACAGTCGACTTTTATGAATATTCCCGAATGAGTGCCAATTATCAAACGCAGCGATTGTATGTGTACGTACACTACTAGTAGAGCAGGATGAAAGACGCAAAAGCTCTTTGACTTTCAAGTCCGCCCCGGATTTGACTTTATAGTCGTAATAATAGCAGTAGGTATTGTTTGAATCGCGAAACAGATCGCGGATTTAGTCTCAATGGCTAAATTTTGTGAGAACAATGATCTATTACCGCAAAGCCTTGGGTTATAAGTAGACACCGACTGGGTGGGTACATTGCGGGTTCGATTCCCGTCGGATTTCGGAAATTATGTTTTCATAATTTGTCTTTAAAGGTACTACACGCGAATTGCGTCTTTACGTAAAGCGGCTTGCTTTTTTGGGCTTCAATATGCTAATAGGCGCTGTTAAATTTTCCATACGATGTGTCTAAATACGTAGACTATAAAGTATACGGTTAGCTTACGAATAATATCGCACTTGACGTACAGGCTGCGCTTGCGACTATTTGTAGATAATAGTTCAGTAGGATGTTCTAGAAAAAGTAAATACCCCACAATTCTTGGTATCCTCTCGTCGCACACCATTCCTGAAGTCATTAGCAACTGGATCCCCGTACGTCTAATTGCAGATGTTGAGTCGAACTAAAATAAATTATATTTTAATGTAAATACACGCGCAATTGGCGCAACGAGCTCACGGCTAATAGGTATGCCCGATGACGTCACGGGCGTATAACATCATTGACATTTACGATTTTCAAACGATCGGCCGCTTTTTAATATTTATTAGGTTTTTAAAACTAACATTTATCACTATGCAGGGCCCCAATTCTACTAACACAATCGATTCATAATCGAACAGCAACCGCATAGTAACTGTCACTTTTGACAGATATTTCATGGGATATATGTCAAAAGTGACAGTTACTATGCGGTTGCTGTTCGATTATGAATCGATTGTGTTAGCAGACTTGGGGCCCAGATAGCTCGAAGAACCTATAGTCGTTGGGGCAGAAAGATGATAGAATGGCGACCAAGAGCCGGAAGTCGTATTGTAGGAAGCCCCCCCCTCCCCACATTGTGGTACGATGATAATATCACACGCATTCCAGCACGCTGTTGGTTGCAAGACTAGGCCTACGTCTTAATCAGTGTTGCCATTGATTGACATCTTCAATGAAATCTCATACCGCATCCAACTGATGAAATAGTCTTGGGACAATCACATGACCTAGCTGCCATTGATCTATCATGCCATAGATCAAGTTGATCGCAATAAAGTCTAGAATATTTCGATGAAATGCAGGGCCGATCCAGAATTTCGTGATTTAACCTCATTTTTCAGACAAAAATTGAAATTGAATTTGGTCGCAATGAAGTACTTTAGTCGTGAGTCAGGGGAGGCGGGGGCAATTACATTTACCACTAAAGCCACGATTCTGTATTGTACATAATTATAGAAGAGCTTATAGGGGAAAGTGGGGGAAATACGAACACCTAAGGGAAAACTTAAATAAAACCGTGGAATTTGATCACAGTTTTTTTTAATTTTTTTTATTATACAGTTTTCTTATCTGTCTAACTAATTCACTAATCAACATTAATATTTTTTTAATGAATTGCAATAATATGACAGAAAAACAAAACCCTTAGTGTTCGGCTTTGCCCGACATTAGTCGGGTAAATACGAACACCAAGTGGGGTAATAACGAACTAACATTATTAACGACAGAGATCACATTTATGATATAATCGACAACTTGCCTTTCTTGATCGTCTGTAAATAAAGATTTTCGTCCAGACCTTGGCTGTTTTAACGCTTCTTTCTTTAGGTGGTTAAAAATAGTTGTTTTTGGAACATATAAGTTTCTGCTGCATTGACGAGAGCGAGTTTTTTTATTTTAACAACTTCTATAGCCTTTTGGAGATCTTCTAAACTGTACTTCAGTTCGGTATTTCTTTTGTAAGTACGAGGCATCTGTAACAATAATAAAAAAAAGTTGAACGGAGAGCCAACAAACGGGAGTGTGGTAATGCCGAATGTTCGAGATTGCCCGACATGGAGTGTTCGTCTTTACCCCGCGGGATCGAAAATAATAAAATTTCAAAAAATAAATTAGGTGTATTTATTTGCCAACTACGTCATTATCATTTAGCTGATTAATATGTGATTATTCCACTATGTAAAAGCTGAATTACTATTGTAGATAGAAAAAAAGGTACACCAACTTGAATTTACCAAAAAATTACATCTAAAACATACAAAATATTGAAAAATGCATACCTTGATAAGTACGTGCGTCCGCGTCTCCCGTGTTGTTGACTGGCACTAGTTGTGGCGTGATCTCCGGAATGGCGACAAGTAAAACATGGCTATATCTTTCTAACATATTAGAACCATTGAATTCGGCATTACCCCGCGTTCGCGTTTCCCCCACTTTCCCCTACTTAGATACAATGTTCAGTGTTCACGGACATGCCGTAGGCATTACATCTTCAATGGCGTTATAAACAGTACCAGAATATTTATACAGGAAAAGTAGGCAACTGCGCCTATGGGCCTAGCGCCGCCTGTAGAAGCACCGAGACCTGGGAGAAAAGTCAGTACTTTATTAGTAAACAAAACGAATTTCGTTAATACTAACCTACCTATATAAGAGAGGGACCCCAAGACATGCATTGGCTAGGGGCCTCTACACATTCCATTGTAACATTGATTTAAACTTTTATAAATTTGAGGGTTCAATTTTAACTATTATCTCGGCTACTGCATAGCCTAGGTAAGTAATCAAGCGCTACTCTTAACACCAGCGGCCAGACGCCGCTTTCTCGGAAGGCCACCCACAGCGCTGCCACCTGACAAACAAACAGACGAACAGCAGAGCAAGCAGCGCGGTGGCTGCCACTTACTGGAAGCGTTCATACGATCATAGGTTGAGGACAGAGTAGGGATCCAACCTGCCCCCGTTTTTGGGTTCTCGGATCCAGTTGCCTCTTAAATCTAAACCTTAAATGCCTGGCAGTATGTCCCAATAGCTCTGCAAAAAAGAATACAGGTAACAGCCGGTGCGAGCGGGCGCGGCAAAAATATAAACTTAAATGGAATCCTTTATTAGTAGTTGCACTGTGAATAAAACCTATTTATCAGGCTAGCCTATTTAACAGGCTAGCCTATTTATCAAGCTAGCCTATTTAACAGGCTAGCATATTTATCAGGCTAGCCTATTTATCAGGCTGGCCTATTTATCAGGCTAGCCTATTTATCAGGCTAGCCTATTTATCAGGCTAAAACTTTTGCTTCAATTACTTTAGGTATAATATGGCAGTCGCTTCGTTAGCGAAGTGGCTGACCTCAAAGAAAAACACAAACGAATAGACATAAATAGGTACCTAGTAACAATTCCGAAGAAAATTTATCCGTGAAAATGCGGGTCAAGTGTGACGCGGGGTGAAATTCAGATGTCAAATGGGTCCAACACCGTTTTTTGGTAGGACTATTTAATTATAAATTTAACTATCACACAGTACACGCAGGTGTCCGTCCATTCGTTGTGTGATATATTTTTATTGTGCTAACCCCATGCGGAAGGGAGGTGATGTAGGCTGATCAACGATGGAAAATAGTACCGTGAAAGTCAATAGTGGATCTAAAACCAGAAGAAGGTGCAATGGCGAGACCCAATGTCCTGAGAATTACCTGGCCTGGATCTCAAGTCAATTGTTTAGTTCCATTTTCGTTCGGGGAGTCCCGCGTATCTTATAAATATTATCTTAGAATGATTCTTCTTCTTTACGAAATGAAATGCGATGAAATAAAATGAATATGGCCTCACCCACAACTTAGCGGGTATTTTGCCAATGTCAAGTAATTAATAGCAATAACACATTCAATAAATACACATTTTAAATAAAATAATGGATGTGACATCATGATATGAAAATGGCGTGTCCTTATAATGACTAGCTACTAATTTGACGGCCTGATTAGCGCAGTTGGTAGAGACTTCGGGTTCGAATCCTGGTGTGGACATACCTTGTGGGTTAAGCACGAATGTTTATACCCAAGTCATGGATGTTTAATATCTATATAAGTAATATATAGTGGGTTCACCCCCAGTCCATTGTAGGGTACCCATAATACAAGCGTTGCTTAGTGTGGGACCGTATAGTTGGTGCGTCTGGCGATATTTATTTATTAATATCCAACTACCAGCGATAAAACAATAATGACGTCATAATGAGCTAACTAATTTCGCAATAACACGTCACCACGAACTCTACCAGTCAATTCCGTTCCACGCTACAAAACAATAAAACGTCAGTATAATATTTTTTCCAACAAAAATAATGTTCCGTTCTATTCGTGTTCACTGATGAATTTATCTGTTTATCGATGCTATTTAATCGATTCGTTGCGTTCTCGATAAAACGCAGACAGACATTCGGGAACTCAATAAAATCCCATTTAACATTTACAATGAGCTTGTATTTATTTAAGTGGCATTATGGGCCGCCACCCGCGGCTGCCAGCGACCACACATAAAACCTAGACTCATGCTATTACCGACATGTTTTATTGTGCAGTAAGTAGGTAGTTTGACTACTTTTCCTACTTACCTAGTAGTGTAGTGTATCATCCGCAAGGCGGTAGGCACCGGGGGTAGGGGGATAATCCCTCCAACCCTCCTGAAATGCCTTAGCTAATTATAATAAAACTAATTGTATAGATTTTATCGCGTGTTTATTATGTTTTTACGTTCCCGACGTTTCGGCTGCTTTACAGCAACCATGGTCACGGGAGGACTGAGGTTGTTGACCTCTAATATATCTGTGTGGTTGACGTCCTAGTGTCAAAATTTGAAGTCGGATACCCTCCTATTTAGTTGTTGTTTGTGTAAAATTAGTTTTATCAATGTGTAGTATTCGCGTAAATATAAGAAATCAATATGCCTTAGCTATTCCAACTTTTTATATAAAGATACTTTCTCAATTCTGTCTACTCTTCGACGCAGACTTATAAGTATTAAGACAACAGCCGTCGTACGCTAAAAGTGAAGCCTAAAAATATCTGGTCTATCATGTTGTTTAAATGGTAGACCAAGTTTTATTAGGATTCACTTTCTGCCTATGCCGCATGTTGTCTGATTATACTAACTAGTCTGTGCCATTCGGATCGTTGTTGTTGTTGTTGCTAATTGTCTCTGGACCAGTGCTCGATCCCCTCAGAAATGTATTGCTGTTGCTAGACGGCCCTGATCATATCATCAATATAATTTTAATGCCTAGGTACCCTACCTAGGTACTCCTTTTGTATCATTGATACCAGCTATAGAAGTCGTGTACCTATAGGATAACACCATAAACATTAGGAAGTAAGTATACTTACTATTTAGGTTTGGAAGTACCTACCATACTAGCATTCATGAATAAGGTTTTTCGTAAACCACGTCATTTGTCATATCTGCTTACTTGCCTACCACAAGCTTCTCAATTCAATTTACTCATACAATTAAGGTCC
This sequence comes from Pheosia gnoma, assembly GCA_905404115.1. Classification (NCBI taxonomy): domain Eukaryota; kingdom Metazoa; phylum Arthropoda; class Insecta; order Lepidoptera; family Notodontidae; genus Pheosia; species Pheosia gnoma. The sequence continues at coordinate 3,787,726 of FR989916.1, forward strand.
TCTACCGACTTTAAAATGAACTAAAACGGCAAAAGTTATGGTAGTACAAAGAAAAACCAATATGGTGGGTAGATAGATGTCAGCCCATTCATAAAAAAAATCTACTCATCAATAGATGGCTCTACTACTCGGAGTTTTACTTTGAAGCCAGATGTCACTATAAATAGAATTAATCCATAATAACAAAACGAAAGTAATTATAAACGATCACGATATTTTTATAACCAATTTTGTATTTTTTAAATGTTATTTCCAATCTTGTTACACAATTGTGAAGTGCAAGTAAAATAGTATAACAAAACGGAACGCGATTCTATAAAATTGAGTAAAAACAAAATGACGTTTGTTGACAGTTGCGCTTTGTTATCGTCTAGATTATTTTGTACATTCTTTATAAGAAGAAAAATTATTTGTATCAGTGCAGGCAGATTTCATATGGATATGAGAGATGAAGCAAAGTCAACCATGGAGCTGGTCAATATACCCCCTATCATATCCACGTACCGCCACGCGTTGCACACCTTCGATGACAAGTTCAAGAGCGATCTTACGACCAACTTGAATAAACTAAAAAGTATGATGGACGCGTTAAAACCCGAAGACTTGGGCTTCGACAAAGCCCTAAGCAACGCGGAAACCTGGCAGAAGCCCTATAAGGCGCCGTGTACGTACATAGAAGTGTTTCAAAATAGTAAAATAAACATGAGTATTTTTGTGTTGAAACCTGGTTTTAAGATGCCGCTGCACGACCATCCTCATATGCACGGGCTCCTAAAAGTGATATCGGGCGCGGTGAGGATTCGGAGTTTTACAGAATATCCCGTAAAGGAAGCCATGAATAGTATTGACTTCGCAGATCGCGCGAGGCACGAAGCGGCGCGTATTGCGCATGGCATCCGCAAAAGGAGAAGATTATTCGCCAAAGTATCGAACGACTCCGTCTGCCGCGAGAACTTCACGACATGTACTCTCACACCGACGTTGTCGAACTATCATGAAATTGAAGCCCTGGAGATGCCGGCAGCATTCTTCGATATTCTCTCGCCCCCTTACGACACATTGATCGAAGGTATCGGACCGAGAAGATGTCGCTACTATTACGTCGCCAACGAAATAAGTTCTAATGTAGTGGAATTACAAGAAACAGATGTGCCAAAATGTTTTTATTGTGATCAAGCACCTTATTTAGGGCCAATACTGTGTTAGGTACAAATTTGTTAGAAATTAGGTAGCTATTTGAATCGAAGGAAATTATAAAAAAAAATAGACTCTAACTCTACTGGTGGTAGGCTTCGGCCGTGGCTAGTCACCACCCACTGAACAAAGCCATGTCGCAAAGCGGCCTAGCCGTGTTCCGGCATGATGTTCGGTGCTGCCATTCATGGATGGCGGGTCAGATCAGTTGCGCTGCATGTGCCTAGTGAATGTAGCGTCTATCTACTGCCGCCTTCCTACCTAGGCAAGTATGCTCCATCATAGATCTCATCGTCACTTACCATCAGGTGAGATCGAGATCAAATCCTTGCCAATAATGTAATAAAAAAAAAAAGATTGGATATCACTTCATGTTTAGCAGGTACTTGGGGTCACATCACTTTTATAGTTCAAATATAGTTGTGCCTTCATTTCTATGACACAATATTAAAACAGTATGTTTTACCATGTAACTAGACTTTGTTGTACTTGTTACTGAAATATAATCATCTATACATATAAATAAAATTGGAGTGTCTGTTTGTAATATTAAAATAACTGCTTTTTACTAAGTGCATTTGGATGTATACACGTTACCTATACCGAAACAACAATTTTTGTCTGTCTGTCTGTCTGTTTGTTCCGGCTAATCTCTGAAATGGCTGGACCGATTTTGACGGGACTTTCACTGGCAGATAGCTGATGTAACAAGGAGTAACTTAGGCTACTTTTATTTTAGAAAAAAAAAAATAGGATCTCACAAAAAAAAACTAAAACCAATGTTGCAGCGCAGCGCCTGATTAAGATTGATAGCAACTACCTGCAATGCGTCCCGCGGGCTCAGAATGGGCGAGCAGGCTGTTGTCAACGGTTGTCTTTGTTAAATACCACGCGGACGAAGTCGCGGGCAACAGCTAGTTTTAAAATATAATTATGACTATATGAGCTACATACTGTTACCAAGTAATATAGTTTCTTGTTTAGATAACATGTAAAACGAATATTAATCCATTAGGCTACAGTGCTAGTTATAAAATCAGTTTTTAATACATCTTAAATATCTTCAAATATTTTTTTAATATGATTATTCCATTTTGTGCAACATGCACCTTGTGATTGCTCAATTCCTTTGCAATTGTAACTCCAGTAAGGCATGTTTACAGTCACACACATTAAGAATGACTAAGTGTTCTTACTCATAGTATTGGGAGTAGAATTATTCAATTCCTTTGTATTGCATTTATGATTGAATCATTATTTATAAAGATAACTTCATTCATATTTATATTACCTATACATAATATTGCTTTTTAGGAGTCATGCTATGTTTTGTTATGTTCAACTAAAAATATATTGTATGATTCTGAATGTGTTATTTTATCCAATGTTACATATCATATGACAACTTTGCTGTAGGCAAATATTAATGTTCATCACAAATAAGTTGACTATTTATTTAAATATAAAATTTTACAGTTACAGTCAAAGATATGCTTGAGGTCTTCATTGTAGTTTTTTTTATAATGATCATACAGGCATGTTTTATATACGTAATATTATGCTCACTTCATTCTACTATAAAAAGTATATTGATAGCATTTTAAGATGACACAAAAAGGAATGAATGAACCATTAAAACAGTTAAGCGTTTTTCAGCACACATTAAATACATACATACCGCATGTAATTTGAAAATGTATTTGTCAATCTGATCTCTTTAACTTTGTTATCGTTAATCAAATTAACATTATTGTAGTACCCATTGTTTAGATATTTTAGACATCTAGTGAATGTTGTACATGTTAGTTTAAACTTATTGGTTTTATTTACACTAAGAAATTCGAAATTGTATAAGATTGATTTGTATTTTTAAGGAACTATTATAGAATTAAGTTTTGATTCCAACAGATAGTATTGTTTTTGTTAATAAAATCCTTAATTTGTTACGCTCGTTGCTGTTAATTCAAATGTTTACCTAAACGATATACCTACTTGCCATAAGCCCTCACAGAAAAGTAAAAGATGGTATTAGTAAATAATGATTTATTGAATTATAATAATTATAACAGCATAAACAAATTGGATCACACATTAATAATAATTGCACATACGAATAGATTCCAAATGAAGAGATAGCTAAGCAGAAACAGGAAGAATAAAACGCTATATAAATGCCATAATAATAAAAAACATTTGATAAGGCAAACTTCAGCACCTGACTACACTTGTTTTATTGATTATGTTTTTATATATTATGCATATATTTTTAAGATGTATAAGTTCAACATAATTATAAGCACTCCTGTGCCCCAAATCTATGACAATGGCATTGTAATGGTCATTGTTGACAACTTAAAGTTTTATAAATCGTTTTAGACACGTTTGAGGGTACAACAAGACCAAGACAGGGTGTGAGTGACCTGTGGAAAAAGAAAGGCCTTTGTCCAGCAGTGGGTCTCAGAGGCTATAAAAAATGTCAAAAGTAGAAAATTACGATGCCATTACAAATCAATTATGAGTCCAAACATCACATTCCAAGTATATTCTTACCAAACCACCATCGCATAGCGAAGGTACCAATAATATCGCTATCAACTTAGTCAATCTCTTATCTACACTGCCAATCATTCAAAGTTGTATTGTGTTATCTATTACGAGGATGATTATAGATGTTGTTGATAACAATGAACAAAATAAACAATACATGATGATTATTGCGGTGTTAACCGTATAAGAACACTGAAAGTAGGACTTATATTAATTTAAGGGTACCGTATCACAAAAGGAAAAAAAAACGGAACCCTTATAAATATTATTATATTATGTATATTGGTTCAAAAAGAGTCAGAATTTCGATGTCAGTTTAAAAAAAATTGGCATAAAAATCGCATTGTAATTTTGTTGAGGGCAAAATTATTATAATGGACAAAAAAATTAAGGACAATGTTTATTTTGAGCATTTGTTTTCCGCGCCTGGTTACACATTATCATATACATTGGAAATAATCGTCCTAGATGTAAGTCATCTATACATATAAATAAAATTGGAGTGTCTGTTTGTAATATTAAAATAACCGCTTTTTACTAAGTGCATTTGGATGTATACACGTTACCTATACCGAAACAACATTTTTTAAAATTTTTGTCTGTCTGTCTGTCTGTCCGTCTGTCTGTCTGTCTGTCTGTTTGCTCCGGCTAATCTCTGAAATGGCTGGACCGATTTTGACGGGACTTTCACTGGCAGATAGCTGATGTAACAAGGAGTAACTTAGGCTACTGTTATTTTAGAAAAAAAATAGGATCTCACGAAAAAAAAAAAACAATGTTGCAGCGCAGCGCCTGATTGTTTGATAGCAACAACCTGCAATGCGTCCCGCGGGCTCAGAATGGGCGGGCAGGCTGTTGTCAACGGTTGTCTTTGTTAAATACCACGCGGACGAAGTCGCGGGCAACAGCTAGTATATATATATATATGATAATGTAAAATAGCGCTATTCTGAGAAATAAGAGTAGTCATAAAATAACTAAATTCTACTATCATTGATGTAACATTCCACAACAAATAAATCTTATAGTAGAAATGATTGATCGATATATACAGGCACGAAGTGTCGACAAGATTTTGACTAGGTAATTGTGTGTGAGCAGTTTACTCTTGATAACACTATCAGATGACATACCATTGAGCAGATTTACACTCTATTTCACTACACATAAAGATCAAAATTACTATATCATTAAATATATTTCAGATGAAATTCTCAGTTTATATTTATGTTCTGTCAATCTTTAGTATATTTTCACAAAATATTGAAGAGTTTACAACTTCGCTACTATCAGTCCTCGACATATCTACGACATACTTACAATTCTACATATTACTCACAGTTCTAAGGTAGACGTCGACTATTCGTTCATTGTACAGTGAGCTAAGTACAAGTTTTGACAGCGTCACATACCGATCGAGTGATCGAGTCATTCCATACATTTCACAGCAGCATCCATAGCGGAAATTGTATAGCTTTACTATTGTACATAAACAGTTGATCGGTACGCGAAAACAATGACAACTCATACTAAGGGCCCAGTCGCCATTGCGTGTCGCCATTTACACTTTACTTTCACCATCACGACACCATTAAATTTAAATGTATATAATAAATGCCTTTGATTTTCACATCACAAGAAAAAACTTCACAACACATAATAGTATCTTAAAGAAATTATTATTTTTAAATAATATTAATTTTAATTTTCAGTCCTGAAATAACGGTGCCAAGTTCATTATGGAGTAACAGTGAACATGTAATTAATATTCTAAATTATTAAACAATCAAATCGCAACGCATTTTATGGCAGACGCTAATAAGAGCAACAGTTTCATCAACCATGTGATCATAACATTGAAAACATTTTTTCTTTATACTAGCTTAGACCCGCTACTACTGGTACCGAAGTTCCAAAAGTCCCTAATTAGTGCATCTCTAGGGTCCTCAAGGAGTATATCCAACGAATTCCGAACCGGCCCCTGATTACGTAACTTGCAATAGCCTAGCGATAGCAATAAATGCGCAACATTTGCTATTAAATTGCTAATTCGTATTACGTAGCAATTTGAAAGCAAATATTGCGAGATTATTGCTGTTGCTTTGCTAAGGTAGGCAAGATCCGTAATCTAGGGGCGGTTGTTGGTTGACCAGTTGAAGCCACGGGTAAAAACTAGTACAAATACATAGTTAAATTAATGTGAAAATCTAATCTCTAAGCTAACTTGGGCAGTGTCAGGGCATAAAGTAAAGCATGCATTGTGTTAACTCTACTCTCTATGATACTAATTGGACTTATAATATATTTTCCTAAGATATTTTGTTTATTGTTAATTGTGAGCAGATATTTTGCATTTGAGTTTCATTATTTATTACTGGAAGATACATTTAAATAATGTTGGTATAAGATCTTTTATGCGGGGTTGGCACAATCAGAAAAAAACTGAAAAAAATGTCGATCAGTGAAGTGAGTTGGGACCAGATCTTCGAACACAAATGACATGACAGTGGTATCGCGATTGTCACTATTAACAGGTTAATTAGGAAACACTGTTGGGAGTGATAGCTACAAGCCATTTCTGTTTAATTATTTGCTAATAGTGAAAGCAGATTTGGATTCCTGATCAAAAGCTCAGGGCCCCAAGTCTGCTAACACAATCGATTCATAATCGAATAACAACCGCATAGTAACTGTCACTATTCACAGATATTGTTTGGGATATCTGTCAAAAGTGACAGTTACTATGCGGTTGTTATTCCCAGGCCCAGTGTGCTCGCTCGGGCCGTGCTCAGGCTCTGGCGGCTCAGTGGTCGAAAGGTGTTCGAAAGATCTGCCCCAGACCAACAACTCGGAATTCCAAGCAAATTGAATGGTACATTATTAAGTCCAACACAAAATAAAAAAAACTTTTCGTCTGCTTTGAGTCTTAGTCAAAATAGCGTAAATGTAAAAATCTAGGCACGAATCGAAATAAAAAAAATTATCATAAATGTATCCCACAGTAAAATAGTGTATATTAATGAGCAGTATTATTTTTTTAACATATACGTTTTTTGAGATTTTTGTATATTTTTTCTGTAGCACCTAAGTACTTGTTGTGAGCAAGATAGCTACCACTTTTTGATTATTTTATTAATGAGCTAAAACTAAATTGGTCCGAAAATCAATACTAATAGCGCACTTAATAATAATTTCAACCAATCGACTAGCAGTGCGTTGTACTGATTACGAGATTATAAAAGAAATAATTAATAATTAATTTGTTCCATTAATTATAGAGATTATGAATGCAAAAAAAATACAAATTCAGATACTATAAGAGATATAACAGCCTGTTCACTTTTTTTCGGTAAACGATACAGGATCGTGCGTCGTGGCGAGCTAAGTATTGCCACGGCAATATGACCTTAAAAGTGTCCAGCTAGTAATACCCCCTATAGTAAAGTCGTGTACATCTCAAAACCTTCATCGGCAAAATTCATCATGTGACGAAATGACGCATAAATTACAGTTTTCTATTGTTTTTTTTTTAATCGTTCGGCAATGTTCGGTTTTGGCGAACTTTACCGATCATGTTATGTCTTGGTACTCTTTTATATGTATGTCTAAGTTTTAATTAGACGCGTCAAGTCGATTCGAAATATAAAAAAATACTTAAGTATGTTTAGCGACGCACAGTATGAAAAATGACCTAAAAAGCGGTCATCCAATTTTTATTCCTATATTGGATAGATTAAATGATTTCAAATGCATGAGTAGAACTCTCGCAGATCAAATGTACGTAGATCCAGAGATATGATTTTTTTTTCATAAAATCTATGGAAATCAGAAAAAAACATAGAAATAGCTGTAGTTTAAAAGGCGTTTAATATTAATTATTGATTTAAATGCCACATTTTAAAAGAATAAATTCCCTTTATTATCTAGTGAATATTATAATTTTAGCTCTATAAATAACATAGAAATGCGAATTTAAGCTTATTTTCGTAAATATTTTTTTTTTCTTAACTCTTCACGTATTAGGATTCAATTCTTAGATTAAATTATTCTTCAGGTCCCACTTGACATGTTTTAAAAATCTGAAATCTTAATCTCGTAGGATCTGCAGTTTATTGGGATTTAAAGAAACTGGCTTAGGGTTGCTACCTACCGGACTATTGTGTTTATCAAGTAAATATAGGTTAAAACAAATGGGTTGATCCACAGATCACGAGAGATATGCCGTGCGGTTCAAAATGTATGGGAACTCGCTGTCTTCGTTTTGTTCCCCACCACTCGCCGCAAAACACATGCAATTACATAAAACCAACCAATACGAAGTCTCACACACACACGCGTGCCAATAATTCGGTGCGTGCTGCGTCGTCGCCGCATACAGCGGCCGTACCACGCGACGCATCAGTTTATTCAAAGTATCGTTAGCGATCTATCCATTGCCTCGTACATTCACTCAGTAGCGAACATAGGTGGTACTTAATGAGCCATGTATTTTGTACAAAAATAAAAAAGTCGTTGTGCTACATCAAAACTAAAATAACATAATAAAGGCATTAAATATTTTTTGATTTGTTGTTTTTAATGATTTTAAAGACGAATAAATAATTACTTAATAATGGCTGGTGAAATGAGATTCCATCTTTCGCGTAGTTCACTTTGCTGCTAGTATTTTTGCACTCAACCACGGAATAACACGGCATTTAAACAAAAAGTTAGAGCTCCGATACCGACGTGCAGTTGCAGTCGACTGACGGCGAAAACTCTATGTTAGCCTAATTTTGGCTAAAGGTGAGCGCAAGCCCACCGCTTTCATAACATATCTCCTCTAATATATCTGTGGGTTGATCTGTTAATAATATTAACGGTATTATTAGTAATTTTACATATTATATTAATGTCTATCTAAGTATTATATACTGTACGGTACCCATAATACAAGCGTTGCTTAGTGTGGGACCGTATAGTTGGTGTGTTCGTCTGGCGATATTATTATTATGTGTGTCTCCACACGGACTATAACCCGGATCTTTAGAAGGCTTGCGCGGGGACAAGGGTCCAACACGTAGAGGCCCTTTTTGAGAATTTTAATGTTACGTTTTATTATTATATATATATGTAGTGAAAGGATGTGACAAAACGCCGGTTTTCACAGTAATTTTCACTTTTTTTATTTATTAATTTTACACTCGTCAGCCATCGTTTACAGATACTAACACACAACTTCAAAACCACAGAGCAAGTAAACAAACGTGTCTTTCTTTTTTTTTTTTAATATCCCACACGGCCATCCTGGATTATTCATCCGTCCCGGATGAGTGTTCCGAATCATCACTGCAGGGTGTCCGCCATGGTTTCATCATATCGGCCGAGCTAGATGTATTTATCGGTCCTTCGCCAGTTCCAATTTTCTTCAGATCATATCGATCATTGTTTTTCTTCTTAACTATCTCATACGGACCAAGGAACTTCGGGTAAAGCTTATAGCCCTGGGTAAACTGCGTTCGTTTTATAGCGACTAAGTCTCCGACATTGTAGTCACAAGCTTGCTTTCGTTTTTTGTTATAACTCCTTCTATTTTCCTCTTGAATTTTTAGTATACTTTCTTTCGCTTTCTTTCTGAGATCTTCTCTTTGTTTGTTAAAGTTTTGGATTGTTTCTTCATTAATTAGTTTTAAAATTTCATCATTTTTGTCATTCATTTTTATACCCGTTAATAGTTCAAAAGGTGTCATTCCGACGCTTCTTTGGTAAGTACTATTCAGGCTTCGTTGTACAGCACTAACTCGTCGGTACCATTTAGTTGGATCATCACTGGTTAGTTTACTCAACACATTAATTATAATTTGATGGATCCTTTCCACCTGTCCATTGCCTCTAGGCTGACCAGTCGTAATCTTATGATGGGTAATCCCTTCTGCTTCACAGTAGTCTTTAAACGCATTTGAAGTGAACGAAGCGTTGCGATCAGTTATAATTCTCTGCGGTGAACCAAATGTTTGCTGTTGTAATCTTAACTTATCTAGTACTTCTTCTGATGATAGTGTCTTTGTTGGGTAGATCCATGTAAATTTGGTGAATCCGTCAACAACTGTAAGGATATACTTGTAATTCTTATTTGTAGAAGTCAGCGGGCCAAGATGGTCAATATGGTAAGTAGACAAAGGTGTTTCTCCTTTATCTATACAGTGTAAATAGCCTTCTTTCTTTCCTCTTTTCTGTGACACAAGTATACACTCAACGCAATTATCTATTATGGATTTAATTTTATCATTCAGATTCTCGATGTAGTATTCTCTGTTTATTAGTTCTTTTGTCTTTATAATTCCAAAATGTCCTTTATCATGATTCTTTTTTATAATTTCACTTTGCATCTTTTTAGGTATCACTATGAGTCTTTCTCCTTTTATCTCTTTACATAGTACTTCTCCTTCCATAACGTAGTCCTTATATGGTTCTTTCTCTAATAATGTCTTAATCAGTATAATCTTTTCATCTTCTTCTTGAGCTTTCTTTATTCTTGCAGCAGTCTCAGTAATCATCATTGTAATCGGGTATCGACTTAAAGCATCGGCATGTTTCATTTGTTTTCCAGGTCGATGTTCTACTACGTAGTTGTATTCTTCGAGCAACAACGCCCAGCGTGCCACTCTTGGAGGTAAATCTTTCTTTTGTAAGGTCATAGTCAAGGCAGAGCAGTCGGTTATAATTTTAAAACGTATGCCAAGTAGATAGACTCTAAATTTCTTTACAGCTTCAGCAATGGCGAGAATTTCAAGATAGTAGCTGTGATATTTCTTTTCAGTAGGCGTAGTCTTTTTGCTCATGTAATAGACCGGATGCATCTTATTATCTTTGGGACTTTTTTGCAGCAATACGGCTCCGTAGCCGTCAGCGCTTGCATCAGTGTGGAGTTCTGTTTCAAGATCTGGGTCATAAATACGGAGGACTGGTGAGTCACACAGTATTTTCTTTAATTGTTCAAATGCTTCTTCACATTTTAGGTCAAAATTATAAACTGATTCTTTTCTTAACAGGTCTGTAAGCGGTTTGGCGATCAGCGAGTAATCTCTAATAAATTTTCTGAAGTATCCAGTCAGACCCAAAAAGGATTGTAGTGCTTTTATGGTTTGTGGAATCGGAAACTTTGAGACAGCAGTTATTTTTCTGGAGGATGGTCTTACTTCATTTTCGTGGATTACGTAGCCTAAGTATTCAATTTCAGTTTTCAGAAAATGACATTTCTGCCAATTTAATTGTAGTCCGTACTCTTCAGCTCTTTTAAATACATTCTTTAGCTTCATTATTCCTTCTTCTTCTGTAGTGGAGGGGATAATCAAGTCATCTAAGTACGTTAGAACCGTACCGTCATTAATAAGGTCTCTAAAAATATTATTTATGAACCTCTGGAATACTGATGGAGCTGTGCATAAGCCAAAAGGCATTTTCATAAATTCATACTGGCCTTGAGGTGTTACGAAGGCAGTATACTTCTGGCTGTCTTCGTTAATGTTTACATGTAGGAAGCCATTTTTTAAATCCAATGTGCTAAACATCTTCGCTCCCTTCAACTTATCTACTTGATCTTCAATAAGTGGTAGTGGAAATCTTTCTTTAATAATGTTCTTATTAAGTTTCCTGTAATCTACACATAGTCTGTATTGGCCGTTTTTCTTCTTCGCTAAAACTACAGGGCTAGCAAAATCAGAGTTACTAGGTTTAATAATTTTCTGGGCACACCACTCTTCTATTTGTTCTCTTACTATATCCATCTCATAGGGTGAAAGTCGTCGTGGATTCTGGTAAATTGGGTTTTCATCTGTCAGTATTATCTTCAGTTCAACAGCACTTTCTTTCTTAACTCCAGTTGGATTATACTCTTCTATCATACGTTCTATCTGTTTTGCTGAATTCATCTGTCCAATATCATAGATCTCGTTAACTTCTTGTGCGTGTTCCATCAACAGCGTCATGTGTTGTATCTTTCTTACTGTTATTCCACATGCTGAGAAGTTAACCTCCAATTCTTTTAATATTGGGTTACCAAGAATCAGATCTACAGGTATCATATCGCTTTTAACAACATGAAAGGTAGTATCGAAATAGCAATCATCTATTTGTACTCTAGCAGGAAACGAGCCTTCAGTCTTCATTTCGTTTTCCGCTATACCAGAGATACAGAGAGTAGCTTCGGGATCATATCTAAAATCATCTTCATTAAATCTTTTAAATTCGTTCATGCTAATTAAATTAACGTCGCTGCCGGTATCTATAAGTGCTCTTATCTGTAAGTTCTTGATTTTAATATTTTTATAAGGTGTAATACTTCTGTCTTCTTTATGTGTTTCTTGGATCTTCAGTGTCTTTTTAGCATCAGTTTTGCATTCGTTAGATTTATGGCCATACTCATTACATTTAAAGCATTTAATGCCTTTCGTACAAGCTGATGTATAGTGATCCTTATCACCACAATTATAGCATCTGGATGGACGTGATGTTGGCGTGACGTGAGGTTTGCGTGTAGTAGATGTAGTCGGGCAGTTAGTGGAATCAGGTCGGCTACTTGTGTAAGCTTTATTGGCATTCTTCTTTCTTATTTCGCTGTACAATTCTAACTTCTTTCGGAATTCTTTCAAATTCGAGGCTCCATAGAGAATCATTTTATTTGTTTCAGAGTCCCTAATACCATCTATGACATATTCCATCAATGCTTCGTCTTCAACATTACCGTGTAGTGCCATCTCTCTCATCTGTAGGAAGTATTGTTGAAAGGTTTCATCACTCTTCATCTTCCGAGACGCTAGTTTGTTGTGGACAGTCGCGCTATTAAAATGTGCGCCAAATTCTTCCAATAATTCTGCTTTTAAATCTTTCCATGTCTTAACACTACCCAGCGAACGTAAAAATAACTTAGCGGTGCCGGTAAGAAGTCTCTTCGCATAAATCAGTTCTTGCGCATCACCCCATTCCATCATTTCGGATGTATCTTCAAATTCGTTAATCCATAATTTAATAGGGTAAGTATCATCACCACTGAACGGTATCATCGATTTTTCCAAATCATTAAATGATATGTGCGGTCGATAGTCATTATTCATCCTCTTTTTATCTTTCTTATCATCTTTATCGTCTTCACTCAGGTCATCAATCTTGGGTTCTACTATTTTCTTCGGCGGCATCTTCAATCTTTTTAAAATCAGTTATCTTCAAATATTCTTGGTAGGAAATTATCAAATTCAATTTAACTTGAACGCATCGTATTCATTAATATTCACGTTGTCTTGACAAAAATATCGTCCTCGTGTAAACCGTGCATCAGTGCATCAGGAATGCGTACATTCTTTAAGTCATTGTCTATGGTTCGACGGACATCTTGAATGCATAAAATGTAATGTCATCGTATAGACTCACTGTTTAATAATGATGTTGTTTACGTCTTGATCGTCTTGAAAATCGACTCTTCTCACCATCCCGGACGAGCCCCCAAAAGTTGTAGTGAAAGGATGTGACAAAACGCCGGTTTTCACAGTAATTTTCACTTTTTTTATTTATTAATTTTACACTCGTCAGCCATCGTTTACAGATACTAACACACAACTTCAAAACCACAGAGCAAGTAAACAAACGTGTCTTTCTTTTTTTTTTTAATATCCCACATATATAAAAATATTGTATCTTTGTAATTCAAACTTAGAAAATTCCGATGAAAGGTAAATGTGGTATGGGGAAGGTGTTCGCCCTCGTAAAGCTTAAGCTAAAACCCTATACCTTTACATTTTCTCCGGAGGAACGGGGGTGAGGCACCATTGAGCCGTCAAAGACCCATGTTGCCAATATTTTCAAACGCCTATTTTACTCCATTAATTTATGTTGCAATTTAAATTAACAGTGTCTATTTATTTGAAACTATTTACTTTAATATCGTGCCCCTAACTTAAATAATATAGGACTTTCGTAGATATTTTCAACCCTTTTTCACCCCCTTAATCCATACCTTTCGTAAAATCCTTACAAGGACCATACTTGCCAAATTACAGCCTTGTGTCGAATGTCTTGTACTTTTCGGAATTTTGTGTTTAGTCAGTTTGGTAATGGCATTTTAATTTGATTAACAACAAACTTCAAACAACATAATATAATGAGTTTGATCATTATATTCGATGTCTAATAGGTTAGAAACCATTCACAAATTATATCTTGAATATAATGTGAAAACACTTAATTCTGTGTGAAAACCCTAAAACCATAGAAATTATGGAAAATCTTTAGACGCTCATAACTCCAAGATCCTACAAGATTAGGATTTGATTTTTTTTTATATCACTAGCACAATGTCAGACATTATATTAATTATGATTTTGAATCCAAATATGGCAAAATATAGCAATAAAAAAATAAAACTTTTTTTTCTTTTTTTTCAAATATCTTTCACGCGATTGGAGTTACAATCTGCTAGTTCCAAACATTATTTGCCTACGTAGAACCGTCATATGAGGACACCAATAGATTTACGAAAATATTTTTTTAACTATAAATTTTTAATATTATGTAATTTCGCAAAAAAAAATTAAAAAAATAATATCTTTGGATCTAATTACTTTTGACTTTCGGGAGTTCTACTCATGCATTTGAAACTATCTACTCCTTCGAAAAGAGGAATAAAAATGGGATGACCGTTTTTTTGGTCTTTTTTCATACTGTGCGACGCGCTGAATTAAGTTACGGAATTGAATTTACCATGTTTTTTTTTGGAAGCGATTCGATGTCCAGTAATCGAAGCTAGGCTTATATGCCGATGAAGTGAGATTTACTAAGGTGACATATAACAAAACTAGACTACATTGATTGAACATTAGTATTTCAATATTACCTAAATATATTGAGAAAATAATAAAAAAATATAGTTAAATACAACGTGATTCAGAAATGGTATATTAACATTTGAACCTGCGCTTTTTCAGCGCGGTTGTAATCGTTATGTGATGTCACGTTTGAAAGCATTTTTTTTTATTCTACAATGTTATGAATTCACTCTGTATATGTAACTGTCATGAGACGTTTTAAAAATATAACCTCCATATTACATTATTTCCATCCATTAACAATAATTTGCATTACAAATAACTTTTCATACGAAAAAAAGGTTCTGTAATGCCATTGTGAACGTATTAAAACTTCAATGAATTTGAGAGTAAAACTAGCCAATTAACTAAATTTAGTTATAATTGCATCATAAAAAATATAATAGTTCTTTTAATTAATGTCTGAAGAAGAGTGAAAACTTCAATATTTAAACAGCTGACAACAATAAGATTGAAATATTGACTATGCATACAACTGGCAAAATATTTTATAGCCACAATGGTTTCATAATTCAAAATGTAATATCAAGGAAAAAATAATAATAAATATATATTTCTTCTTCCTTAGACACAACTGACTGATTTTTAATGTAAGAAATTCTGGATAAGTGTCGCTTAAACTTCGACCTGACATAACCGTCCTATATCAATAAATACCGAAAATATAAAATGATGGCGAATAATTACGAAATATTCGGTTCATCTCTAGTTGCTACTGATCTCGAAATTCAAAAACCTTACGAATTTTGTAGCCAATATCACGTGTTACCAGCGTGTTTAATACGTATATCCGGTGGGAATCTACGCTGGTAACTCCGGGCGGGCCCCCACGCCGCCGGCTTGATCGTACACCGCTTGCGCCACTTCCGCCGCTAGTTTGTCTGCAGACTGGTAGAGAAAGGATATGTTATTACAGTATATCAACATCGTTAATAAGAAAAATCTCGATTAAAAATAGAAATCGCCTTATTTCTCACATATTTTGTTGGTTAATTTTGAAAACTTTAAGTAATTTTAAGACGATTTTAGCTTTAGTAGTTGGCTAATGATAACTTCTCGACTTTGACTAAGTTTTTTTTAATATAAATAAACCCTCAAATTTATAGAAAGTTATAATATAATCTTCTGAAACGTTACGATGCGTTACAGAGGCGGGAGGGGGGTTTGAACTACGCGTTACGTAACATTGTTTTAACCCTTCAGAACGGTCGCGTAGAGATTTTAGGAGGGATTTTATTTTTCGGGGTGAGGGGGGGGGGGGGTTGTCAAAAATCTCCAACAACCAGCAGAATTGGGCCTCTGATTTGTTGTTGTCAGTGTACCTACCTGTTGGGTGTCAGCTTCTGCGTATACTCTAACTATGTCCTCAGTGCCGGAGGGTCGCACGAACGCGCGCCCGCTCGTGTAGGTAGCGACCAGCTCGTCGATCCTGGCTTGAAGACCTTCGGGAGCCGTGCACTGACGTTCCGCGTCCGTTGTCGATATCGCGGTGCGGTCCTGCGGGATTTTGAACATTATTCGTATTGATTCAAGACATACTTTAAAATTGATGTTTTGGAATTCGATGTGAATGTTAGCGATCTACTATTTAGCGACAGCGTTGTCTAGCGAGATTAACGTAGATCGTTCGTATCGCTGCCTGGGTACATTTAGAAAATTATCTCTTCATAATTTACCCTGATCTGGGTGTTACTGGGATGACTTTACAGTCCAATAAATAAATATACCCAGTACAAACCAACCGTACGGCCTCAAACTAATCAACGCGTGTATTATGCCAATCGTGTGCTACCTACCGTGTCACAGAACACACACACACACATAATATTAATAAGCAGATTTAAGATAAAAAAAAATCCCAACAAAATGAGAATTGTGTTTTTTTGCGATCATTACTTTTTAATTTATATATCCTAATATGGGCTTTAAATAGTCTTTACAAACGCGCTAAAGAAGCCATGGTTCAGAGCTTATTATACCCTTTCCGAACCATCCTGTATACAAGCTCTTGCTCTACATAGTGTGTTGTGAACGTACCTGTACGGTGACCTTGAGCTGTCTGCAGGGCAGGTCGGTGTATGACGTCATCCAGGTCCTCGCGTCCTGTCCCCGCGCGCACAGCACGGCCTCCACCAGGAACAGGTCGGAGATCGCGTCGCCGACCGTCTCGTTCGTCATGTCTATGAAGTTCAGCAGCAGTGCCGCAGCCTTGCGTTGTTCTGGTTCACTGTGTAATAATAATTGCACATTATATGTAACGCTGCTGATTATTTTTAACCAATTATGATTATGATTAGCGCAGTGGTAGTGACTCTGCTTTCTGCGCCGTGGGTCCCGGGTTCGAATCCTGGTAGAGATAAGATTGTGATGTGTGATGAGAATCTTTGTACCCGAGTCATGGATGTTTAATATTTATATAAGTAATATATACTGAATTCGTCCTCAGTCCATTGTACGGTACCCATAACACAAGCGTTGCTTAATGTGGGACCGTATAGTTGGTGTGTCGGTATGGCGATATTTATTTAAAATAAAAAAAAAAATGAAAATGATAAAATGCAATTTGCTACGCAACGAACGAATCGATGAACGAGTCGTTTCGCGGAGATATGCATTCTATTTGAGGTCCCGACACTCGTGACAGATAATTTCTCGATGAATATCTAAGAGGAGTTCGGTGTTGCTGACTTCTTTAATTATCGATCAACTTGGTTTATAATTGGAAATGTTGACAAGCCGAGGGTCAGTGGTGGGTTCCTCTTCCCCCATTTGTTTAACAATGGATTACCGCCAAGTATCGCCTAGTTCAGGGGTCAGCAACCTGCGGCTCGCGAGCCACATACGGCACTTTTTTATAAAAAAAATATTTTTAAAATCTTTCTGAATCGATTAACGAGGCGTAAGCACCATTTCTATCTCTCAGCCACTTGTACCCGCTTTTTTTTCTATTTTCCCACTTTTTGGACACCCTGTTTATTATCTAATTTGTTGTGACAAAACACTACTTATATATGAATAAATAGATATTATTCTTATTCATGCAAAAAAACTATTAATAGTTCGCAAGAATAACTGGTTGTACTGGTGGTAGGCTTCGGCCGTGGCTAGTCACCACCCACTGAACAAAGCCATGTCGCCAAGCGGCCTAGCCGTGTTCCGGCATGATGTTCGGTGTTGCCATTCATGGATGGCGGGTCAGATCAGCTGCGCTGCATGTGCCTAGTGAATGTAACGTCTCTATCTACTGCCGCCTTCCTACCTAGGCAAGTATGCTCCATCGTAGATCTCATCGTCACTTACCATCAGGTGAGATCGAGATCAAATACTTGCCTATAATGTAATAAAAAAAAAAAATAAAAAAAAAAAATGTGGTTCTTTAAAAACTTTGAAATGTTGTAAATTGTAATTTTTGATTCTTCCGACTCAAAAGGTTGCCGACCTCTGTCCTAGTTCTATCAATCATATGTACAAGTGTCATTCACCCCTCCCGCGCGATCTTGCCGATGGTGTTCTTGGCCGCGTCGCTGTATATGACGGTGCCGTGTCCGTTCGCCTCGAAGTACACGCCGACGTCGTACGCCAGCGCCGCGTGGTGGAGGTGCTTCACGCCAGTTTTGACGCAACTTACTGGCACTTTCTGTAATTAATAATAATAATATAGCCAAACGAACACACCAACTATACGGTCCCACACTAAGCAACGCTTGTATTATGGTTAATGTGCAATAGACTGAGGGCGAACTCAGTATATAATACTTATATACTTATATAGTTATTAAACAGCCATGAGTCTTTATACTATACTACACTGACATGAGAGCTAAATATAACTTTTGGAGGGCGATTTAAAATAGAGTTCTATAAAAAAGGCAAGCCCACTGTGTTTCTAACCGGACCTTATTAGTTAAGTTCAGTAAATTGTAAAAAGAAACTTTGTTAGTGCCACCTTCATAAAAAAATGACAAATAGCCCTATACGAATTAACTACCTTTATTAAGCACCTAGTGTTCGGACCCATGTTTTCAAAATTCGCCTTTATAGAAGTTTTAATCTATCTACATAAAGAACATTCCATTGAGCAATACTTACTTTACAGAGTAGAGTAGTAACAAAAAAGCAACAATAGTTTTTTTTAACCTCAATTTAGTTAGACCCATGACATATTAAACTTTGCGTTTCAACGTCAAACGCTTTTAAATAACTGGCAACCAAGTAATCTAATCAACTCTACGTATATACCTTATAAGGTTGGGAACCCTTAAAACTATTAAAGTTATCTATGCTTGATGATATGCTTACCAGATCTTCAGTGATATATTTAGTGGAGGCGCCGTTAGCGTATGCCGTCTGCACCAGGCCGAGCTTCAGATCGCTGGCTTCACAACCTCGCAGCAGCTCTGTGATGTAACCAGCGAGTAGGGTGGCTATGCGATCGCCGTCTAGCAGGTTCATTTGGTTCCTGGTGACAAACATGATTGGGAGTTACCCTATCCATCTATTAACTTATTTAAACCTTATCCATACCTTAGGGAGCGTTCAAGTATTACGTAAAGAATTTAGGGGGGGGGGGGGGGGGGGGGGGGGTCAAAAATCTCCAAAAATTGCGTTACGTAATACTTGAACGCTTCCGCCCCTCCCCCCCTAGTAAAACGTAAAGTCTCTACGCGACCATTCTGGAGGGGTTAAAACAATGTTTCGTAACGCGTAGTTCAAACCACCCCCCCTTCCGCCCCTGTAACGCATCGTAACGTTTCAGAAGACCCCCCCCCCCCCCCAAATTCGTTACGTAATACTTGAACGCTTCCCTAAGGCAATCAGGTGGTCCAGAGTGAATTATGATCTTACTTATCATCTAGGTAGTAGTACACGATCCTGTCGGCGTCTCCGTCGAGCGAGGCCACGCGCTGGTACGGTACGTGTTCCACACCAACGGGGGGCTTCTGGGACACCTTCACGAAGTCCGCACCACACTGGAGTAAAACAGTACACGTACAAATTTCATAGACCATATTATGTCAATAAAGTGCAATTCAGATCGCAAACCGCTGAGTTTTATGCGTTTTTTAATGTCCTAGCCATGTGCCAGAAGGAAACTTATATATAAAAAAAATATTTTCATACAAATTATGACCCCCCCCCCCATTGTTGATCCCCTAGGGTAGGGGTCGCCAACCTGCGGCTCGCGAGTCACATGCGGCTCTTTGGATGTGAAGCTGCGGCTCTTTAGTTCCATACGCAAATATTATTATGTATAAAATATTTAAAAATCTTTCTCAATCGATGAGGATTAGGCACCATTTCTATCTCGCAGCCACTTGTGCTCGCTTTTTTTTTCTAATTAGCCACTTTTTGGACACTCTGTATATTATCTGATTTGTTGGGAAACCACTACTTATATTATATTAATAAATAGATATTTTTCTTATGAATAAATAGATTAGCTTTTTTTATCAAAACACTTCATTTATGCAAGTACGATTAATTGTACGCGAGAAAAAAAATTGTGGCTCTTTAAAAGCTTTGAAATTTTGTAAATTGTAATTTTTGACTCTTCCGTCTCAAAAGGTGGCCGACCCCTGCCCTAGGGGATTAAACTTCCTAAAATCCCTCCCTACTGCACCTCTAGGGTACTCAAGGAATAGAATATACTTACGTTCAAATTCAATTTCCCGCCGTTCCCTCCGAGATTGAACAGGTTGAGGTCCAGCTCCCTGTCGAGGCTCTTCCTGATGATGTTCAGCTTCTTGCCGCCGACGCCGTTGGCGCCGTCCACGTACAGCGTGGTATTGTACTCGCCGAACACGGCCAACTTTTGGCGGATGTTTTTAAACGCACCCACAATTTTCTCGTAGTAACCTGAGAATTTTGTACAGATTTAAATAAATAAATATAAACAAATATAGCCATACGAACACACCAACTATACGGTCCCACATTAAGCAACGCTTGTTGTTATGGGTACCGTACAATGGACTGAGGGCGAACTCAGTATATATTACTTATATACATATTAAACATCCATGACTAGGGTACAAACGGTCGTGCTCATCACACAAAGCTTGCCCCTACCGGGATTCGCACCTGGGACCCTCAGTATCATTTGTACTGTAGCGACCTCTTCAACCTCGCCACAAGCTACACAGATAGCGCTGCAGACGCATTCAGAAACATAGGCAATTCTCAACACAATCCTGAATCACGCTATGAGAGTTTTCGGAGCAAGTAACATATATATACAAGATCCTCCAGCCAGGCGGGTGGTATGGCTGGCGGATCGGCCGCTATGCCCCGACGGTTATTGTCGGGATCTTGTATATATATGTTACTTGCTCCGGAAACTCTCATAGCGCGATTCAGTATTGTATTGAGAATTGTCTATTGTTCTGAATGCGTCTGCAGCGCCATCTGTGTAGCTTGTGGCGCAGTTGAAGTGGTCGCTGCAGTATCATTTGTACCAAACATAGAAAATATCTAAAATGTCAGGTCTACCTTCCTCAGTGGGTGTTCCATAGGTGTTGTCGTTCCGACACTTGACGCAGTAGTGCAGCATGGGCGTGGTCACTATGCCGAACTCTCGGGGCGTGCCTTTCAGGGCTATCACGCCATTGGCCGCCGCGGCCGCCAGCCGAGGACTCGTGTACCTGGCCCATACGAAAGACTTGCTAAGTACTAAGGTAGTCGACTCTTTACTAATAACTAGCTGCGCACCGCGGTGTTACCCGACATTAAAAAGTATGTCTTTTTCCTCTATGTCCTTTTCTGTACCCCTTAAAATCAAACAAATCTATCCCACGGGAACCATACATTTTACCGGGATAAAAAGTATGTCAAAATAAAAAGGATGTTTGTTACTCAATCACACCAGAACGGCTGAACGGATCTGGATGAAATTTGGCGCAGAGATAGATTATAGTCTGGAATAGTACATAGGTTACGTTATATCCCGGTAAAATGTATGGTTCCCGTGGGATAGATTTGCAGCACAGAAAGCAGGGTAACTAGGCTGAGCTAATGAGGTCGTCTGAATATTCTTACAATTTCGCGACTGAATGAGGAGATACGTAGATGAAATGATGAAAAATGAAGAGTAACCGATATAGCTTAAAGAGCTTCATGTGGCAGTGGGCACATTGCTTGATGAACCAATAGCCATTGGGGCAGAAAGGTTCTAGTATGGCGCCCACGATCTTGAAGAAGCAGAACGGCCTCCACAAGGTGGACTGATGATATCGCGGTGGATGCGAGTGGCGGAGGACCATGATGTGTGAAAGTCAGTGGGGGAGGCCTATGTCCAGTTGTGGACGACTTTCGGCCGTTGGATGGTGCGAGTTTTTTTGCCACTATATAAGTAAGTAATGGGCTTCTTTGTATATGTTTAAGGTAGGTTTTAGCTTACCGCGTGTCCATTCCTATGAAAACGCTGGCTTTGAGCGCCATGTCAGCGTTCACTTGCTTGATGACTTGCTCCGTGGTTGATTCTAAGTCATTGTCACTGGGAACAAACGTGCACAATCGTTTATTATATGCGCACGCGCAACTGACGCCAATATCCCACATTCTGGACGCAATAGACGCATTTTTTTATTGTATGATATATTGATGGTAAGTGACGATGAGATCTACGATGGCGCATACCTGCCTAGAAGGTGTTAACTCTCGACTTAATGAATTCGATTCGATTAATTCAATTACTTTATAATAGTTAAATACAACACTAGCACAGCTTGATAAAGGCCATGAGTGCGAGCGAGAGGTCTGATAAAATGATTTACGACCACTTAAAGCCCGATGCATGAGGACATTAGGGGAACACTAGTGATTCTGTATACCAGTGGTGCTCTAAGTATTGACTATGCGAGTAACCCTCACCTGACATTAGCGAGCCTGGTGGCTATCTCCTCCCAGCTCTGCTCCAGCATCTCGCCATCAGGGTCGATCAGCTTCACTCCGTTATCCGGCTCCAGGTTGTGGGATGCCGTTATCATCATGCCTATCGTGCGACCTGGAACCAGCCATTAAAAATTTTAGAAGTGTGGTTACTTTCACTTATCTGAAGAGAAAACTTCCAAGACAGATTTCCGAATTCTTTATAAATGCACACCACCTTCTTCCAAGTGCCTTCTTCTTTTTTTTAGGTTGGCAATCGGCTAAAAAATAGTGCCAGTTTTGCCAGTGTCAAGGAGTTCTTGATAATTATTATAAAATTATAAGTACACCTGATGATGGTGATGAAATGAATCCCTTACCTCTATCAGTAAAGCTGTGGATACTTTACTGAAAATTTACCGTACATCTTGGGAGAACTTGAAAAGTTAGGTATTACTATTTTATTTTCCTTCGGTAATTCGGTATTACTGTTATATATTACTCATTATACAACAAAATTGACAACTTCACTGTTCAACTTCCCGCCAAAAAACTTTCCAACTGTCATCCGAGTGCTATTTCAAATAGCTTTTTAACGGCTCATTGGGAGCAACATCAACATGGGATAGTTTTCATATCAGTATCCTTTATCAATTGTCTAAGCCAATAATAATCATCTCCATAGTTCCCAACACGCTAAAGCTGGCACACTTGGCCAAGGCCCGTGAGTCAGTTTATTTATTATTTATATTACCCCTAAAACAGGGAGAAGAAAAACAAAAAAATAATAATATTACCAATCCTTTTTAATGTCCCACTGCTGGGCACGGGCCTCCCCTCAATTCGAGGGGGGGATGCCAATAAGGTCGTCATTAATAAGTAAGTCAGTGCACAGAGAGATCCATGCTGTGATGTGGTGTAGTAACAAGAACCATGTATCTTACCATTCTTCACCCTGGATCTGATGACAGCCAGCAGGCCCATGCGATACACAACATGTTCCAGTAAATTGGCCCTGTAGCAAAACATACACTAATTGGATGGTTTTATTATTCCACTTACTACATTATCAGTCAGATAACACCATATTGATTTTTCGGCGCGTTCATATCATTGAGTCTTTATCTAAATTAAAGTAGGTTAACACACAATTAATGAGTAATCACAAACCATGTTTTTTGTGTTCTTTGAAGAATATAAGCATACATTGTGACGAAAATTAATATCTAAGAGAAACCAATAAGTTAACTTTAAAGTCAGATGATGTTGACTAGAATTTCATATTAAAAAGAAAGGTGTTTGTGATCATATTTGTATTAATTCTTCAACAAAATCAAATATAGTCCTTTTACTTTTATATATTACTAGCTGTCCCAGTGTACTTTGTACCACCTCAGATTTATAATAAAATAAAACCCATATTTTAGTAGTTACTCTGCTATTTGGGGAGACAATTAAAAAAAACATAATAATCAGCCCAGTTCAGTAATTTATTTATAAATGGTGTAATTAACACGATTTTTTTATATATATGTATAGAAGATTAAACACTTATAAAACTTACGAGCAAATTACTGGCTTAATTAGAAATTATATAAGTAATAATTATGTGAGTAGTGAGTGCATTAAACTCACATTCTATAACCTGAAATGAGCATAGCTAATTAATATTAAGTGTAATTTAATTTTAAAAACCTTACTTGTTATTTTAACAATATACATTTTGATAAAAAAATTCAAGTTCATTTTCAAGTTTTAAATATAATGTCCGTCCAAACTATTGTCTCATAAATATACACCCATAAAACTATCATTCCATTCTATTATATCACAAACATACATTTTTAATGCACATGTGTTTGTATAACGAATAATCAAAGTGAACCTGAAGGTAGGTATAAAGTGTTTTGGATTCGTTCCAAAACGAATATATTAGATATGGTGGTCGGATCAAAGTGACTTTTTATTATTTTAGGCATTTGCAATGCAGATGTGTTTGTACAATCTGGTTTATATTAACATATGTGGAAGGTGTATTTTATAAATCATAGAAGTATTCAAATTCTTTCGTCTGGTTTCTGAATCCAGAATTAGATACTTACCTTGATTTCCTATAGTAACATCTATATAAATAAATATTTAATGCTGTTCAATGTTAAGGGCATCACTTGAATGTGGCTGAACTGATTTGGCTAGACTTTATGTGATCTTCGTAATAGGTAAGGAAAAACATTTTCAGGGAATGGAAAAAATGTCTGGAATTTTAGAATATATGAGTCGAGATAATATCTGTACCTGTCAGCTTTTGAATAAAGATATTGCTACGCACACCACAATATTTTACATATAACATTAATATTGTTTTGAAATAAAGATAGGCATCAACTTATCTATATTTAGGAGACCTTACAAAACCCTGGACATTAAACTATTGATGTGAGCCCACTCCCTGCCCATTAAATAATTTATGGGAGCCCACACCCACTCCTCATACAAGCTTTGTCTCAGTTGGAGGGGCTAACTGGACTAAATACATATTACTATCGTAGGTATATAAAAAAATTATAAAGACATATAGTGTATTACAAATTAATTACTTTTACATTTTAATTTATAAATATTGTTACTTAAGCACATGCCTACCTATTATTTTGTAAGTGCCTATTGTGTAATATAGAACACTTTCTAGCTTGGCCTTGAATGTTTCAAGTGTGTATTTAGAAATAGATAATTTTGAACTATATTATGTGTGTGAGAGTTCTAGAATTAATAAAACTTTATCAGAATAGTAGTACTAGTCTCTATATTTTGTTATTTCTATCAACAGACAATATGCATTATTTATCAGTTACTATGGAATACCCCCCACAGAGTTACAGGCATTCCAGAATTGTGCAAAGGATCTTGCGGACACCATGAACACAGTATAATAAGTAATAACATTGTTAACCATTGTAATTACCGCAAGGTCTTTTTCATTGCATTTTTACCTCACAAACGCAAAACAAACAAGTAAGTACATATAACACATTGTAGGATATATATTATTATGGAGGATGCAAAAGCTATGAATCACCAATCCTTAAGTTTTGTCACATATATTACGCGAAGTCATTGACCATAACCACAGTCAGACGGCGACTTCCCGTTATGAATTCGTAATAAATATTGTTAGGTGACTCACAATCAGATAGTCAAGTACTATAGTTATTAAAGGATAACTAGCCTCAACAAAAATTTGCTTACGTATAAATCCGACATGTCTGAGAGGAAGGCGCCGCCAAAAGGTTTTTATATTATTGATAAATGACCTTATATTGCTAGAAAGGAAATTCACTGTGATCACTGGTTACCAATACTCACTTTGTACGGAATCCGGCTGTGCCGTATTCAATGAAAACATCGCTCGTTTTCGGATGCATTTCTCTGGCGAACGCGTACACGACTCGTAGGCTACTTGGCGGCATTATGATCGGCGAAATTTATTTATACGGTCGCGTATCGCTCAGTTACAATCACTTGGAATCAACAAACGAGATTTCCACATTCCCGCTCCGATACCAGTTTCAATTTCAATGAATATTGACGTCAAACATGAATATGTCATGGATGTCAGTTAATCGACTTTTAGGTTATCCGACATTTATATAACGGTCACTAGGTGCACTGCTATCTCATAATCTAATCATAGAAACACTATAGATACAAATAGGATAACAAAAACTTGTTAGGCTTTTTAATTCAGTAGCGTATGAATTATGAGTATAACTGGCTGTCAAACTTTGACAACCTCCGTTAGTGAACTAAACAGCGAAATAATGTATCTATTAGACGCTAGATGGCGCACAAGTTGCAATTAAATTGGTTTATCTATTAGCCAAAGGATGTCACTAGCAGTCACAAATTAATTGCTTTTAGTTGTATTCTGTATGTAAATTTTTAGTTCCACGGGGAGTGCGCCCGTTAGGTAAGTGTAATTAATGGCAATAGGCTAACCTCTTACCCGATTATTATATTGGGACCAAATACCATCAACGAAATGTGGGCACACTTGAGGGCACCACTGCCTGCAAGTCTCACAGGGGTGAAGTTGTACCAATTTTTCCAATACGAAATAAAACAAATACACTTCTATTCCTAAGCATATTTTAAATAAATTTCATTTGTAATATCATCATTACATAATAAACCAAAGTCGTGTTAGTTACACCATTTATAACTCAAGAACGGGTGGGCCGATTTTTATGATCTTACATTTTTTAAATTTGTCTCCGCCCCGAATAGCAGAATAGGTAACTATTAAAACTAAAATAAATAAGTAAAGATAACTATATGTCTAATACATTACGTTACGTTACGTTACAATACATTTGATACTGAGGCGGTACGAAGTTTACCGGGACAGCTACCTACTAGTACCTAGGTACTGTCGGATTTATCTATACCTAGGTACTAGTACCTATCAAGGTACCTACATTCCCCATTTTTAGGGTGCTTCCCTATCTAAACAGCAAAAGCACATCATATACCACGATACATATAGAAATACATGCACCTATCATTACATTACTGATACGATACCAAATTGTGGATAATATCATTGCAGTAATAGGCGACCTTAATGGGAACGATATTATACCCACCGATTTATATTGACCTGCCATTCCCCTCCACGTAAGTACTCACAAATCAATTAAATGCAGACTGTATAAACTTTATGGAATATGAGTATAAGAGCGAGTTTTGTTGAATTTAATTGATAGATATTGCAGTTTTCTTTGTAAGAGGGAGTATTAATAGAAAATCGAAGGTCATGAGCGTCTGGTCGTGGTAGAGCATTAAGTTATTTAGTCATACATCGGGCAATTTCGCTATTAGCTATTATATAGTTTTGAAATCAATTCAGCATCGCGTTACGGTGGTAATCCATATTTGCTTTTTTATTCGGTGGCTGCCGTTTAATTTAGTTCACGATCGAGGTGGGTGGTGGGGCTAGGGCTGCCAGGACTGTGAGTAAAATATTCAAACTTTTTCGGAAAACCCTGTTCTATGAATCTAAGAATGAAAATTCGGAAACCCGGATGCATCTTTTAAACAGCAGGGCAATTTTTCCGAAACCAGCTTTAGAGGAAAAGGAAGATTTTCCAGGCAAGCGGGTGGTATGCCTGGCGCAGCTAGCGGCAGTGCCCCGAATTTGGCTGTCGGGTTTTTTCCCAAAAATTCTGCGAAAACTCTCATAGTGCGTTTCAGGATTGTATGGAGAATCGTAATTTATTCACGAACGTCAAATGCAGCGCCATCTGTGTATTCGCATGATAAACGTGTTTCTTGTTGCGAGGTTTTAAAGAGTTCGCTACACAGCTATCCAACAGAAATTCGCGTTCAAATTTCTTCATCCGTTCTGTGGGTACGATGCCACAGACAAACATGTCAAACTTATAACCTGTCTATTTGCTTTGCTTCAGAGCGTTGTTGACAACACAGATATTTCTATAGTTAGCTATCCACTTCGCAGTGAACTATATTATCATAGTAATAAGTGGTTGGCATGTAAAATTGAAAGGTGCACTTTGTAATGGCCGCCCGCGGTGCCGTTTGCGAACTTGGATGGCATCATCGTTCTCATTCTAATATTTTAGGTCCGGACAAAGAAAATAATTATAGCCTGCAATACCTACCTAAGATTATTTATAAACCAGCTATCAGCCCAAACAGAATATTAATTCTGAAGCCCGAAACTGGCATTAATGCTCGTAACCTAACTATCAGTGATTTTAATGTACTTAAGGTGGAAGCTCAGGGTCAGGGCGCGAAATTCAAAATGTCAATGGTTTTTATTTTTTTACGAAAAATTTGGACATCTTTACGATGTAATTTAGTGTTTTGCGATATTAGCATTCTGCATTGGATGTCTCGATGTATTAAGTTTTCTTAAAAAAATACCTAAAGCGATACAACACCATAAAGTTAGTAAAAGTAGCGGTTTTTACAAACCTTATGGTATTGTATCGGATTAGGTACTTTTTTAAGTTTTTTTTATGGGTGCCTTCGAATGGACAGCGGGGCAGAATGAAAATGGGGAGAGCAGTACTCACTCTATATAAGTAATACATAATACACCATTTTTTTTTAAAATTATACTGTACATATCCTACCTCTACCGCTGTATCATAAAACTCTACTCCTAACAGACACAGCAGAGGTGTTAATACAACATCCATAATACTCCAAGTGTGTGGTCCGGTACAATTAGGGCGAGCCATTGTGATCCGTGCGCTATGGGAAGCCGTAATATGCCTCTCGGTGGTGTGACGCAACCTTTAGTGCTGAGCTTTCACTATGATTTATACGTTTTTAATGTTTTTTTTTATTGATAACGATATTAAGTTGTTGAAGATTGTAAGAACGGTCTGATACGAGAATGGGTTTCTGATTTGTAACTAATTAAATGTAGATAGGTACTTATAGAACAATGGTAGACGAATCGGTCGCCGTCGTACCTAATAAATACAGACAAATTCCGTTTAATAATAGTAACAATTAGCTATTTAATGTCCCTCTGCTGGGCCCGGGCCTTTCCTGTATGCAAGGAAGATTCGGGCCATAGTCATAGATTCGGTAATAATCCATAGTCCACCTCGCTGGCCCAGTGCGGGTTGGCGGGCTTCGCACGTCTTTTGAGAATCAGAGGTTCTCTCAAACATGCAGTTTTCTTAACGATATTTCCTTCATGGTGTAGTAAGTGAAAATTATATAGTTAAAAATGAGATTCCCGCATGAAATCTAAATTCCCAAAGATGTGAATTAGGGTTTGAACCTTCGACCCTTTGCTTGAAAGGCTAAAGTCTACAATACATGGCTATCACTACAGTATAATAGTCATATTATTTATTCTTTGACACCAACAAACATTTTTGTAGGACAGAGTCACCTCAACATCGGGATGTATTAAATAAATACACGTCCGTGTACCCATTT
Source organism: Pheosia gnoma (assembly GCA_905404115.1). Classification (NCBI taxonomy): domain Eukaryota; kingdom Metazoa; phylum Arthropoda; class Insecta; order Lepidoptera; family Notodontidae; genus Pheosia; species Pheosia gnoma. The sequence continues at coordinate 3,817,167 of FR989916.1, forward strand.
GGAGTAATGGCGCGGGCGCATGATATCACGATCGTATGCGCACGCGCACTGCCACGCGGTGGTCCGGTCAACATCGCCACACAATGATCTAAATCATAATAAATAAATAAATATCGCCATACGAACACATCAACTATACGATCCCACTTTAAGCTTAACGCTTGTGTTATGGATACCGTACAATGGACTCAGAGCGAACTCAGTATATAATACTTATATACATATTAAACATCCATGACTCGGGTACAAACATTCATGCTCATCACACAAAGCTTGTGTCCCTACCAGGATTCGAACCCGGGACCCTCGGCGCAGAAAGCAAAGTCACTACCACTGCGCTAATCAGGCCGTATGCATATAATAATAATACCAGCCATTTCTAATGTCCCACTGCTAGGCACGGGCCTCCCCTCAATGCGAGGGGGATTAGGCCATAGTCCACCACGCTGGCCCAGTGCGGGTTGGCGGACTACATCTTTCGAGAGGTTCTCTCAGATATGCAGGTTTCCTCACGATGTTTTCCTTCACCGTTTAGCAAGTGATAATCTTGGTTGAAAATGAGATTCGCACATGAAATCCAGTGATCCCAGAGGTGCGAGCCGGGGTTTGAACCTGCGATCCTCGTTACCGAGGCAAGCGTTCTAACTTGGCTGTCACTGCCGATGTATAAGTGCTTGTTCACGTTGACTTAGCGGGCGCGGTGGTTATAGCAACTCACAATTTGGAAGTCTCGTCACTACATCCGAATATACCTTAATGCCATTTAAACCTTTGCTACTGGTTTTTTTTATATAATTTTATTAAAAGTTGTTACATAAAAATAGCCATCACTGATCAATCAATAAATTTCTCAATTAATGTCATTTATAGTGAGGCGCAACCATATTAAGGGGCGGCCAGTACTCGCGTAGTATCCAGATTATAAATCAGAAAATGTATGTTTTCGATGAGATTTGCGCAATAAAAATAAATGTCAAATTATTAGAGATACTTATAGATTACAAATAAGGCCAACTTGCGGTCCACTAGATTATAATACCTAAGCTATAATTATTTACGTTATGGTTTTAATGATTGAGTGGTTCAAAAATCCTAGAAGATATGGCTGCCTACTGCTAAAGCTGGCCTCCCCCAAGACTTCTAAATAATATGTACTTAACAATTAACAATCTTCTTAAATTGTAGGTTGATATTAGAATGAAAGACCACAATTAGGTTGAATGCCTATTTAAAACTTAAAAAAAAATACGGACTTCATAAATATTTTTTTTTTAAATAACTCAAAAATTACAAAAATACAGACATTTAAAGTAAAATAGTACAAAAATACAGCGCGTGGGCGACGAAGGCAGAGCAGGACTCGCAGTCTCCCCAATAATATAAAAATACTTATTTATATAAAATTTAAAAATAAAATAGTAAATATCTATGAAATTTTTACTAGTTTCAAAATATATTTAAAAAAAATCATCATAAAAGAATGAGTATATTAAAAATATACCCCCCAATTATCTCAAGGCGTATATAAGTGGAGGTAAAAGAAAAGAAAATTAAAGTTAAGTTCAAATTTTGTCGATGTAAACATATTTAAGATAAAATTCTTTCAAACATAAACATCCCCTTTAAAAGATTTAATTAAAATATAACACAGCATCCGTTTTCAAAAAACACAGTCGGGTCGTACTAATAAAGTTGAAAATATAATAAAATGAGTACAAATTCCACTATATAACATGATGATAACTTCTCCGTCCCTAATAGAGAGGCTGTAAAGCCCATCTTACACACCATGGGCGCTATAAATGAATAAAAACAATTACTGAGATACAAACATATTGATACACTAACATTCTTACTCCCCGCAACTCGTTACTACCTTAAGTTAACATTCCTAAGGTTGATAATACATTGGATCGTCACTGCAATCATTTTCGTGGTTGCATTTCGATTGTGGGCGCCGCGTTCTGTGTGAAGGGAACGGTGATGTTGTTAAGCGGTAGCGGGAGCGGAATCAAGTACTTAGTACCTATAACTAAACAAATAGCACTTACAAAAGAAACAAGTAAACTAAGTCCTTTGAGTCCGTACCTGGAGGATTTTATTAGGAGAGCATCCTTGAAAAACTGACGGATACACAGCATAAGGGTTCTGTTTTTACCATTTTGGTATGGAACCCTAAAATCTGAAGAGAAATGAACCCAATGCTTTTATATAAATCCACACTGTTCAATGCTAGGCCAAACAATATCTCAACTTGCTGGTTTAATATCGATATTACATAGTTTATCGATATTTTTGCACTATTATTCTCCACGTTTTGAAACTGACGGCCAATTGACATCGACATATATAATATGTATACATATTTTGAGACATTTCTAGGACATTAATATGGAAAACATGATTGAATTGCCCGTGTTAAAAGTTTGTGGAATATTTAATTTCGTTATTCGTCCATTTTTGGGCATTCGGACATACTTCATGTGTATTCATAATCATCGATGCCTATTAAATATCTATCATTGATATAATTATAACAACTGTAATAGCACCAATTTCAGTAGTGTTACATTAAAATATCGAATAGTGTAAATTAACATAAACGCTTTTGATAAGATGAAACAACATATGCACTAGATAGGTATATCAAATGCAAATAATTATTATAGTATACATCCTCTAAATTCCCCATACCCGCCTCCGCGGCCCGCTCGCGCGTCACCTAGCGCCCGCCCCGCGGCGGCAAGATGAAAGCGGTCGGCGCGTTTGAGACGAGCACAGCGGTGCAATTAGGGCTCTCAGTAATGAGAGAAGCGACACAGCCACTAATCGGGCGCGGTGCCTCGGCTGAGACGGCGTTATGAGCCGATTGGAATCAGAAGCACATCGGGCTATTGTTGTGTAAAACGGTACGAGGAAAACTTTAAAATGTGATCAATATTGATGTTGATTCACACAAAACTTGACTTATCTGGTATTGCCGTATGTTTCGACAGCGAGACAGCGCACTCTCGCAACCATAGATTTTGCTACTACAGCTACAGTTCTATGCTTTCTTTTTAGAAAATAATCTCCTTTGGGTAGGTGTTTTGGAGACGTCGAGTTTGAAAATAGTTTGAAACTCACGTAGATGAGCTAGAGTAAGCAAACTAGTAGTAGTAGTGTAGGTCCCCACAAGTAACCGTGAGATGAGGCTTTGGGAGGAAAGCATACCTATATCCAGCAGTGGACCGCTTCCCATTGAAAGATAAGATTATAACTTATATTGGCCGTTAAGTAGAAATTGATAAAATAATTATAGCAGCTGTTCTATAAGTAAATGATAGCTTAAATCTGAATCATGTCTGGTTGCATATTCCTAAGCCTCTACGTTTCTGTGACCAAACCAAACCGAAGCAGAGACAGAATTACTACATAACTAGTCAATAAATACCTAATTCTAAGCATGAAAACTTTAGCTACGAGAAGTAAGCCGATGATATATAAGTAACCGTGTAACTTTTTTCACCCACAGCTACCAGAAATGTCTGAAAGCATCTTTAACAAAAACTCTTTCGCTTCCCACTGGACCGATCCATCGATTAAACTCCATTTTAATGTCAATTTACACCTCTCGCCATGGACAATAAAAAAAACAACATTATTGATCGTCTATTTTGAAGTTTACGAACAAACAAGTGACGACTCAATCATGTCGAAATATCCATTACTCCATTCCCTTAGAAAACACTTGACAATTATGGAACTGAACGAGCAGTGGATGTTTGAAATATTTGTATCTACAAAAGATTTGTGTAGCACAACTGATTAGAAAGGGACCCGAATCTTTTGTGGTCCAAAAGGAGGCATAATGTGACATCCGTTGATGACAGATGACTATCACGACAAAGCAATTTATCGTTGACAAAAAAATATTGTATCTTAATATCTAAGTCATAAAGTTTATGTTAAGGTTTGGTGGACGTTAAGGAACTTTGTAATTTTGCATAAAGGGTTTCGTAGGCAAATACGGAGGCGCTAAAAGGTGGTCCCGATTAACTATCGTGTATAGTCCAGAGTTAGAATATTTACATCGCGATAAAGATGTTTGCGTAAACATTTTTCGCTCATTTTCGTATTCCACTGTGATATTTAGCATGGGTCCTTGAAAATCCGAGCTGCTGTATAGTTGGTATATACCTATACTTGGAATATTTTTATTGCTAGACACGTCACCTTTGTCTATGTCCTTTTTCTTGTAGAAGAGGAGGATGAATGGCGAGGTCGACCTCTTCACATTTTCTCACTTATTTACAAACTAATATAAATTAAAAAGAGTATAGAAAAGAAAAGAGTAGTACCGCGCCCAAGATGCTGGCCGCATTTCCTCGCTGAATAGCCAAAGCTACTCGCTGAGCGAGGAAATACCCAGCCCTTGGGTCGCCGGTTGCGACGACCAATCTTCTAGAAAGTTTTTCTATAAAATTTATGGTGCTTGGACCCCATGGAACCAGGGCCTCAACTCCAAACGGAACGAATATGTATTCAGAGCCGATAAGCTTATCAAACATAAGTGTTTCTCAAAGTCTTAATAGGTAAATACACACTTTTATATTTATTTCTTAATGGTAAATAAGCTCCGTCTGTCTGTCACTTATAATTACGCGAATACTTCACATTGAAATAAAACATAAAATAAACGCGATGAAATTAAAATTACTTTTATTTCAGTACTCACTTTTAATTTCTTTTATTCTAGTCTTCATTGCAGCATCATTCAGAGAGGGTATATACATTTATACCTTATATATTTTGGACAGACCGGAAAAACTGAGCCCGCTGTCCCAATTGATAGTAGTCTGAGTTGACTATCAGTCCCTACACAGTGGAAAACGAGGCAGGTCGTAGTCAACTATTAGTTGCAAAAAAACCTATATTCATAATCCGATTTCAGAGCTTGATGGAATTTTTATTTCTCAAAATGTTCAAAAAGCCATAGATAGAAACCATAGCTAATAATTTAGCACACAACTAACCCCGACACACACACATGTGCAATAATTATCCAATTCATATTTCACATACCTACCTATTTATTCACGATCACATTTGAAAGGCTATTGTAACTATGTGTATCTCGTGTTTGAATGTGATCAGTGTATCATCTATCAGCGCAGTGAATAGCGCCGCTAAATAACGCCGAGTACATCGGTCACGCGTAATTAAACGGGCACTTATTGTTATGAGGTGGGTGACCAAGTTGATAGAAAAATAGGACAGTGTCTTCCTTTTCATAGTCGAAAAGCGTCAGACGCAACTAAAACCAGCGTAATGCTATACTTTTTCGGCTGCGTGGACGCACATTGACGCACTTCAATTGCATGCGAGAAAGATCATATTGTTCAGCCCAGACACTTCAATGAAAAGATGACTGAGGTATGTTACGTCAATTACGTGAATAAACACTTAGTTGGGTTACTTTGATATAGCTTAATATGAGCATTGAAAACAACTTACGTATGGCATTATCTAATCAAGAAGCGTCAATGTTAAATGACAAATCGCCAGCTAATGCTTACAGGCGTACCTTACCTTTGTGTGCCTTTGGTTGCCTAAGCGGCCTTGTGATAACAGAGCACGCACTTAACGTTTATATATGGTAAGTACGTAATTTACCACCTCATGTTATCCTCAGAAGAATGTGTAAACTATGCTACATTATCCTTCATAAAGCTCAAATCATTGCCACCCTACTCTCACATAACATCTGCAGGCCAACAATACGAGTGATTAGCCACGTCGCGGCGACGACTCTATCGCTTTGTCGCGCGACGACGCGGCGTCCCGGCGACGTGTCGCATCACCGCCGATGTCACCCGATTGTTGCCGAAGCCTTACTCGGCCTGACGAGGATTGACTGGTCGATTGGCGTTTGACATTTGATTGTTTGATGGATGGAGATAGCAATAATTTTTATATCAGATTTTTTATGGGTTTATCCGCGTTATCGACAAAAAAGTGTTATAGGTGTTTTCCTTGTTATGTGCGAGAGGAGAATAAATAGATATGCCTCGTGTTGTTATGCCTTTTCACATCAAAATCGGTCCAGTAGTTTTCCCGTGATGTGCGTTAAAACAGACCGGTAGGCAAAAAAAGCAAAGAAAAACGAATTCCGACTTTCTAGAGATTACTAGTGTCTTACTACTATTTATTTTCCTAAAACATTCAACGTAGTACCTCCAGTACGTCATGTGCGAGATTATTTGTAAACTAACCGTATACTTTATAGTCTACCGTATTTAGACATTTTGTATGGAAAATCGAAACGTTTAAATACTGTCCGCCTATAGAGGCGCTTTTCAATTCTCCATACAAAATGTCTAAATACGGTAGACTATAAAGTATATAGTTAGCTCGCACTTGACGTGCAGGCCCGGCATTTTATACGTAGGTAGACCTTTCTGTCTTCATTCCTGACTTTCGTAAATCCTAATGCCTCAATCTCACTCAGTTGTCCATTAGGCCGACATCACAAAATTCCATTACAGAGCGCATAACTCAATCATTGCAACATTTATTGACACGGAGCGCTCAGTTCAGTAGCGATGCGATTGTGCGGGAATTACTTGAGATTGCATCCAATCAGAGTGTTTGTGTAAAGGGCACATCGCATATCCGAGCGGGCTTGAGACTTCGCTTTTGTTGCTGAAGTTTCTTATAGCCCTCTCTTTCTGCTGCCGGCTCCCTGACCATACGACATGACATTTTACTTTTTAATTTATCTAATGGTATAGCTTTCCTCCCGTTCCTACTATGATTGTGGTTATCGGTTTATGCTGTCTTACTTATTGATTTCTTATATTTACGCGAATACTACACATTGAAATAAAACTATTTTTAAGGATTTTATCGCGTTTATTTTTCGTTTTTACGTTCCCGACGTTTCGGCTGCTTTACAGCAACCATGGTCACGGGAGGACTGAGGTGGTGGACGTCCAGGTGTCATAGTTAGAAACGGGCTACCCTCATATTTAATTGTTGATTGTGGTCCGATCTACGCAGAAAGTGCTCACAGTATCTTGCGGTCTTGCAATGGTACGCTTGGTTTTCGATTTAATAATATTAATCACTGGATCCCAAGTCGGCTGTCTTACTTATTGAATGTGCAATCATATTCCCTCTTCATTTTCGATAAAAAAAATATTAACGTCCATTGCCTTTAGACTAGCAGGCTATACTCTTATTACTTACTCTTCTTCTTCTCTTTCCAAATCTTCTTGGCTTATCCCTCTTTCTTAATTATTTTGATATGTAGCTATCTATATATAGGAATCTAATACACATTGGATTTTGCATTTCCGAACATTGCCGACGAAATATATGAAGCATTGAAATAAAACTTATTTTAAGGATTTTATTGCGTTTATTTTTACGTTCCCGACGTTTCGGCGTATAAAAACATAATAATAAACGCAATAAAATCCTTAAAATAAGTTTTATTTCAATGTGTAGTATTCGCAGAAATATAAGAAAATAATATATATGAAGCATTGTGTATAATACTCATTTTATACATCTCATAAATTATAGGTACCTATTTCAGCAAATAAACAATAACATTTGCGATTAGAAAGTCTCTAACTATCCCATCAAGGATAACGGTCGTGATGCGGTCCTTTCCTTCGGTAGAAATGTGTAATCCCACTAATATTATAAATGTGAAAGTTGGGATGGATGGATGTTTGTTACTCAATCACGCCAGAACGACTGAACGGATCTGGATAAATTTGGCACAGAGATAGATTATAGTCTGGAATAGCACATAGGCTACTTTTTATCCCGGTAAAATGTATATTTCCCGTGGGATAGATTTGTTTTAATTTTTCATAGAGCAAAGGATCGACATGATGCATAGGTAGTTGTAGTTTAGGGGTCAGAAAATGACATAGGCTAATTTTTGTCCCATACAGGAAAGCATACAGGAACCGTGTTTTTTTACACTTAACTTTTTAATCGCGGGTAACACCGCGGGGCCCAGCTAGTTCTACATAAATCATCCAGTACGACATTAAACCTCGAAACGTGAACGCCTCTTCCGAATCAACATTTATTTCCTGTCCCACGCCAACTGTTAATAACCGACCGCGGACCACACGTAGCGTTATGTGTTTAACACAAATGGTAATGTGGACTTGTGTTAGAATATGTACATATAGGTAGGTAAGTATTAAGAGACTACAACTTGTCGTATCTGCAATATTTTTATATAATAAAATAGTCTTTTAGGGCACATAACTATCGATACAGTCGAATCAGTCAATTTAAGGATTCCGTACCAAAATGGTGGCAACAGAATCTTTATATGGTGTACCAAGATCAATATTTAGGTATCTAAAATAAATGTCAACTCGACATATGGAAGGACTGGCGCGTCGCTAATGGACGCTAGGCTTGACATAGAATTTGAGCGTTCAAGTATTACGTAACGAATTTAAGGGGGGAGGGGGGGGGGGTCTTCTGAAACATTACGATGCGTTACAGGGGCGGGAGGGGGCTTTGAACTACGCGTTACGTAACATTGTTTTAACCCTTCAGAACGGTCGCGTAGAGATTTTACGTTTTACTAGGGGGGAGGGTGGTTAAAGAAAAACGTTACGGAGCGTTACATAGGGGGGAGGGGGGGGGGGTCAAAAATCTCCAAAAATTACGTTACGTAATACGAATTGAACGCGCCCTAACGCGGTATCATAGTTAACGTAGATTAAGCAAAATTTTGTAATTAAATTCGAGTCGACTCGACGCTTCTTAATCGATGCGAGGCTTAACAAGTAATTTTAATAAATTAAAGATTACCGACCACATTCGAATCTAGCCGAAGGTACCTACCATCGTTAGTTCAAGTTATTTCATAATTGATCCCGAAAATTACGAGATTGGAGTCAATCACCCCGGGTCTCGTCGACCACGGCCGGTGACGGGCCACCCGCATTCAACCCGTGTCTGCTTATTACAATTTATGTGTTGAAACTAAATTGAGACGTGTCATAATGACCGCACCCGAAATTACTATCTATGAGGTTTGTGGAGTCGCGTTATGGAGCTTGGATTCGACTCTTTATGGTCAAATGTTGGTGAAGAGAAAATTGATTCGATATTTTTTTTGTAGGTGTCTCTAGTTGTACCTACAGTTAATTCTTGAAAAAAAACATTTTTTTTGACGTACTTATCCCTTAGTTTCAGAAATCCGTAAATGTGTTTTATTTGCAATAATTTATTACACTATAACTGCAGTTGGCGTTTATTAAATACCTGATGCAAGATTTTTGAAGATTTCATGTGAAAACCTTAACTTCAACTGTGATTATGACATGCTAAGAGGTGAAAGAAAACAGCGTGTAGAAACCTGCATGTCTGAGAGAACTTCAGCAGTTCTCGAAAGACGTGTAAAGTGGGCCATTGCTTGATTCATCAGCCTGATTCCCCTTTGTATTGAGAGGAGGATCGTACCCAGCAATGAGACATTAAAGAGATTTTTTTTTATAAATCGAATTCGGGTCTAATTCGACCACCGTACCGAGCACTCCATGTCGTGTCTACTGGTACTAGAGACCCTTAATGACACGGCCCCACGACGTAATGCGGCCAGGGGGTTAGCTTCCGTTATCAATTTGTACTGAATAGTTCGCCACCTCTAAACACAGGGTAGCGTGGATATAATCGTTCTGGAGATGGAGATGTCATTCATTAAAATTGGCCTGTTTGTAATTTGAAGTCGTAAAAAATTAATGGAGCAGATGTTTATTTTGGGTCGGCATTTTAACCATGCAATTTGTATTGTAGGATTGATTTCACATGTAGCATATGTTACGTGTTGGTAGTATCTGAAAAGTTACCTGTCTGAGGTTGGTACCTACAGCTATTTTGAATACATTCAAAGAGCAACATTTAGGAGGATGTCTTTCGTGTTTTATTAAAGTTGTCTTCATTTAGGGTTTGTAGCACAGACTATATCTAATGATGTAGTACCTCTGACTGCTACAGCAGTGATAGCCATGTTGGTAGAACGCTTGCCTCGGTATTAACGAGGATCGCAGGTTCAAACCCCGGTTTGCACCTCTGGGATTTCTGGGTTTCATGTGCGAATCTCATTTTCAACCACGATTATATCACTTGCTAAACGGTGAAGGAAAACATCGCGAGGAAACCTGCATGTCTGAGAGAACCCCTCGAAAGATGTGTGAAGTCCGCCAACCCGCACTGGGCCAGCATGGTGGACTATGGCCTAATCCCCCTCGCATTGAGGGGAGGCCCGTGCCCAACAGTGAGACATTAAAAAGGGCTGGTATTATTATTATACCTCTGACTGATGTCTACCAAGATGAGCCTTGAAGAATCCTGGTAGGGACACAAGCTTTTTGTGATGAGCACGAATGTTTGTACCCGAGTCATGGATGTTTAATATGTATATAAGTATTATATACTGAGTTCGCCCTCAGTCCATTGTACGGTACTCTACCCATAACACAAGCGTTGCTTAAAGTGGGACCGTATAGTTGGTGTGTTCGTATGGCGATATTTATTTATTATTATACTCTACGTCATTTACCTATTTTGTGTAGGTAGTACCTACTATCAGGAAGTGCGCTCTTACTCTATATACTTGCTACAATTATTTTGCGTCCAGCGCACTATTTCTTAAACTTCATCTTTTTGCGGCCTGCTGTGATGACTGCCTAACACTTTTACTAACATTTTAACCATAAGGGGGAAGCTCAGGGTCAGGGCGCGAAATTCAAAATGTCAATGGTTTTTATTTTTTTACGAAAAATTTGGACATCTTTACGATGTAATTTAGTGTTTTGCGATATTAGCATTCTGTATTGGATGTCTCGATGTATTAACTTTGCTTAAAAAAGAACCTAATCCGATACAATACCATAAGGTTTGTAAAAACCGCTACTTTTACTAACTTAATGGTGTTTTATCGCTTTAGGTACTTTTTTAAGCAAACTTAATACATCGAGACATCCAATGCAGAATGTTAATATCGCAAAACACTAAATTATAACGTAAAGATGACCAAATTTTTCGTAAAAAAATAAAAACCATTGACATTTTGCATTTCGCGCCCTGACCCTGAGCTTCCCCCTTAAAGACTGGTTAAAGTCTAAAATTACGGCTGTATGTAAGTACTACTCTAGATAATATTTTTTATTTGATTACTACTATCTGACTAAATCGTTTTATTTGACTATGTACTATCTCACAATATAATTTTATTTAAATACTATTGACTAAGACTAAATATAAGGCACTACTACTCAATCTGACTACTTTTTTATAAGACGTGAAACAGTAACTTTTTAATCTGTAATAACACATACTAAAAGAGTAGATAGCCACCGTTTTTTTTCTAACTCATATTAATATGTCACACACATAACGAAATAAATGAAAAAAAATCATCAACAATAATTGGCCCGCTAATAATATCGAGTATGACGGGCGGAAATGGATAATGATTGGTCGATGGTGGACGCGGAAAAGTGATCAATATGGCGTCGGTTCCGGTGGCGCCATTTATGGGAAACGCGGGCACTAATGGATGGATTATCGTTTTTTTTTTTAATGATTTTTTTTATTTTATTATCAATCTTTAGGTAAAGAGTTTACAGGATTGGCTACAACCATCTTAATTGTTTTGTTTACATGATATGACCAAGGAGGTTGTCTTGTAGGTACCTAAATTCCAGTTGTAACACAATTGTAAAGGTTGTTCTATTTCAAGGCTGTAACCAGGATTCAATTTTGGAGGGTCGAGCTCTGGACCGGAGACATTAATAAATAGGTTACCTATGTATAAAACGGTAGGTGGGTTGTCTAGGGTCGTTTCGGGGGGGGGGGGGATTTGAACCCTCAACCCCATCCCTACGGCTTTGTTTGATTTGGCTTTGTAATTCAATAACCATAACATACATGTTGGAATTCCAACGAGTGGTGATAAAGTAAGATATATCTTTCTTATTCTTCTTTTTTTTTATGGTTCGCAATCGGCTAAGAAATAGAGCAATTTTTGCCAGTGTCCAGCGGATACTTTAGGTACTGAACATTTACCGGACATCTTGGGTGAACATGAAAAGTCAAGCTATAAATTTCATTATAATGTCCTTCACTTGTGCACATACATCAACACACAATGGTTAATATCCCACTAAAAAAATTCAACTTCACTGTTCAAATTCCCGCCAAAAAGCCATATGAGGTTTCATTACACTAACCAACCATAGTCTATAAAGAAAAAAAAAGCATTATTTAATTATGCCCCCCACCCCCACCTTCAGAACGTGTAGGTACCAGTCTGTGCCCTCATAAAAACCAAACGCAATGTCAAATTAGATAACTTTTTCCACATCACTTACCCCAAAACCCACTGTGCGTGAACAACGCGGCAAGTAAACATGACGATTCCAAAATGGCAGCTACTTAATGACGGCGCGCGGTCAATTTGAATATGGAACTTGAAATGAGGTTTATAAATAATTTTATTAAATTGGTAAATATGGTATACAATTTACATAAACATAAGCATGGCACGGGAATAATAAATATAGAACACTATTTTTGTGTTCTTTTTACCTTATAAAAAAAATGTTCTTTATAACTTGTTTTTTTATCATCTTTTTATAATTAAGAGATTTACTAAAAATATATATAAATTTTCTTATATTATAATGGTTAATAAGTCGAGAGAGAGATAAAGTCGATCAGTAACCGAATAATTTTTTGGTGGTTTTTTTTAATCTATACACTTGTCGTTGGCAGAATCATCGGTAAACGATGGAGCCATATTTTTAGTTGGAATTGGAATTGGAACAAGGGAGTTTTGGATTTTTGGTCTGTCTGTCTGGTCGCGCATCATGGCAAGACTACTGGACAGATTTTTATGAAACTTGCCATGATGATGGCTTATAATCAAGCTCAATATATTTGATACCCATTTTCAATCTTATTTGATTGATTTATTAATAATTTTGGAGTAAAATTAATTTAATTCTGATGTCATTGTCTGCAGGCACTGTGCCTAACGAAATTAAAATTCTCCGCCAAATTTATATAAACTTACAATGCCTTTACAGAGCATTTTCTTCTTCCGAATAATGCTTTGTAACGGTATTGTTAATTTCAATAAATTCGAAGGATAAGTCAAATTGTGGTGTCAAGTAAAACGAATGTATAGTGGAAATATTCAACTACGGTAATAAACTGTAACACCTGTACATTTCCCGTGAATAATGAGTTTATACCGACTGACTACTGTTTAAAGGGTCGATTGACACCGACTTCGAGCAATTAACCGACGAACTATAAATGTAGGCGAGTGGCAATTTCTCCGGTGACAAACGTCGGCCTTATCGACGCTAAATAATGGAGCCAGTAGTTAGACGCGCGTCTTCATCCCGATAATTAACCGCCACCCCCCCGCGCCACCCGCCCGCCGCCCCGCGTCCACCCGCGGCGAGCTAAATTAATCACACCACGAATCTCGCCCCCCAATCCAGGACCGGATTAAAAAGTTTTATTGGAGAGGCGAGTGTGACAACCTGACTCGCCTCGGGAGGCGCCTCCGACCAATCCCGCGCCGATAGCAATAAAACGAGCCGCTCCCATTGGCTGCTGCGTAATGGCCCACGCCCACCTTCGCCGCCCGCGGCAGGGCTGTCACCCGCCACGTCAGTTGACCGAGGCGCGTCGACCCGTCAGCCGTATCTTGTGTTAGCTTGGTGTCTTGTGAGATAACTCAACTGACTGAACGTTTCGATATAATTTTGTGACTGTTGTGTGATGGATCTGTGAGTTGATGATGATGGAGGAGGAGTCGATGTCGGGGCACAGCTGTTCGGAGGACGATATCAGTGTGGGGAGGCCGTCACCGGCTCCGTCGCGGTCGCCATCGCCGCACGACTACTTCAGACCGCTGAAGCGCTTGAAGATGGCCTCCGAGCCGGCGGAGGAGCGCCGAGGGGACGGCGTGAAGAGTTTCTCTATCTTGGACATTTTATCTCACAGCCCGCGCACACCACCGCGCATAGTTCGACCTTGGGACGCGTCAGGGTTTGAGAGATTGCAGCGGCTGCAACGTTTGGCCGGTGCGGCGTTGCTGGATGGAGAGAGATGGAGGCTGGCGGCTTTGGGGCTTCTGAGGCCACGGGACATGGCTCCCGCGGAGTGCTGTGACTCTGCGTCCGAGCGGTCTTCGTCTGCATCGGACTGTTGCTCGGAGCCTCGCCGAGCGCCTCAGCAGGGGTCCACAGCACCGCATACGCCTCTGGACGCGTTGTTCCATATGACGAGCAAAACCTTCGAGGCGAATAATTCTGACAACGGAGGTAAGTAGAGTTGTATTGTTTTTCCTACTTACATCGATGTAACTTACAAGGTTAAATTAAAGTTGCAAGCATTCCAATGGATCAAACTTTTGGATTTATACAACTAAGATTATTTGCTTTTAAAAAAAATAATGTTTTGTTTACGCTAACGCGATACTGTTTACGTCAAATTGGCAATACCTACGACCAACCCATGATAATGCCAAGAATATTACCGAACTAATATTAAGTACATTGATAACCGCATAACAATTTCTAAAATAATAATATAATGACATATGTTTGAATACATCTCTTTTATAAATGCGCTGTCGTAATTAAATCTAAAGCAGGAAACAAGTCAAATGTCGTACTAATTTATTTTAGCGCGAGATCTATGGCTACTCCGCAATGAACCGAAGTTATACACGGATAAAGTGTATCAGTCTTTTGTTACACTAATCCATTGTCTATAGCCGAATTAATTGAACTAATTAACGGCTCTTGTCGGTCAATTGACCGAAACACGACCGTTGTACCCCTATGAGCTTATGTTCGCTGGTATATCAAGCGCATATTTGGCTACTTGCCTAGTATTTTATTCACATAAATAGGAGGCAATTAATTATAGTTGCTTTACTGTCAAGTCTATACAGTTTATTATTTTAGTCTTAACGATAATAACTATCATAAGCTTAAAGTGAGAATTGCGGGGCAAAAATTAACTTATTGTAATATGATGATTAGTTTTGCTAGTTAAGTAGATAGATTGATAGGATTGTAAGAATCGTCTTGTTATACTGTTACCTATTACTATTGTTGCTGTTTGTTAATTAAACATGAACCCCCAAATTTTAAAACGTTTTATAACTTTATCAAACGTTATATAGTACTGCGCAAAGCAAAACTCTTGTGTGCAGCGCTATAATAGTTATAAAACGTCTATAAATTTGGGGGTTAGTCGATTGACTAGTGATTATGAGCAAAACAATAGAATGCCTTACTCATTTCTTTTTTTTTATTATTAATCTATGGCAGAAAAAGAGGAAACTTGACAAGTTAAGTTCTTTTTGGAAAGATTATTTTTTTTTCTGGTAAATAAACCAATTGATGCAAGGAGCATTTCTTGTTATCCTTTAGGATAAGGCTTTAAAATGGTTGACATAAATACAAAGCCTATTATGTAATATACATATTCATAGGAATTATTTCATAAAACTACCTCATAGATATTATAGAACTCACCCATTATCTTTTTTTATTAAATGTTTAAGCAGGTATACTATTAAGTATCGGTATATTTATTTGCGTCGTTTATTATTATTTGGTTCACTTAAGTGCCCCAAATAAATGCTTATTTTTCTCTTTTGCAATTCCGGCCCTGCCTTTTATTTTGCATCTATGGCGCTATATATAAATAAAGTTTTATTGCAGCGACATTAGTTCTAAGCAACACATCGCACGTAGGAACCTCATGTATTTGACGACTTGTTACCTAGCTGCCTACATTATAATATTATACAGGTACCTAAAGTCATGTTCGTTATTTTGAGAGCTTATAAAGTAATATTAACCTTTTTGTGGTCAATTACCTCAAAACGGCAGTACAAAATCCAGCACTGTTATTTTGAAAGGCTTCAGATCAATGCAATATGGACCCTATGATGCTTCACGAAGTGACAGTTTCTAATAGCAGCAAGCTCCATGCATTATTCTTTAACACGTGTTTAAAGTACTCTTCTCAACTTTACCACTGAAATTGATTTCAATTTTCTTGTAAATACGTAACGTTGTCCGAAAACTCTCATATCGCGTTTCAGGATTGTATGGAGAATAGTCATTTGTTTTGAATGTCGTCTGCACCGCCATCTGTGTAGCTTGTGGTGCGGTTGAAGAGGTCGCTACAGTTTTATTAAAACAGATCGTAAGCTTCTTGTGACTTGTTGCTAGGGCCTAGGAATGATTTTTAGTAATTCATCCTCTCGGATGTCTGGAAATAGGGGTTGAAATAGTGAGGTCAGTGAGGATTTGTGCTAACAAATTACTTACCCTTGCGGAATCAATTATTTTTGAACCGCAGACGAAGCGACATAAGTAATAACACCTAATCGATTAACTTAAAAATAAAAAAGCATTATTGCCCCAATAACAAAAGGTTAATTTAATTATTCTTTTAATATTGGGGCAATAATGCATATTATGCTAATGTTTATAACGCTCATTTTGCCGTTTCGACGGGTGCGGCGTTGTGATTAATGTTTTATTTGAACATAAAATACGCGTAGGTTTTTGAATTCAAAGAACGATATATATTCCATAGAAATACCTAAACAAAATAAAAGCTATCGTTTTATTTTATTAAAATTTAAAACCTATATTTTTCTAACTATGGGCGAAGATCTTCTGTACGTTGTAAGTTCCACCCACAATAGTGTTTAAATCCTCGGTCGCACCGTCATTGTTTTACCATCCAAAAATGACATCTAGATTCGCGAGAAGCAATAGTCCCAACTTGCTTTTATACGTAAGATATAATCTGTACGGCATAGACAGCAGATGAAAAATAATTGAGGCAACTAGGACCTAATTTGTCCCATTATCTGCATAAAAAAAAACAAAAAAAGAATGCCATGTAATACCTAACACACCCAACCGACGTAACACATACAATTACGGACACGAAACAACAATGCAATATCAATTTATCGATCTTTATCTCGATTAAAACGTACCCATCGACAAACATGGCCGAATCACTGGGTCTTGTGGCGAAATAGACGATTGTGATATGATTACAGGCCGGCGACTTGAAATTGAATGATTCAAGAATCGAACGCGGCTCGCGGTCCGTCATTAGTCGATGGTTATAATCTTTTTTTTATTTGTCTCTGGTTGTCGTTGTCGTTGATGTGTTGCGGAGGATTTAATGGCGGTCTTGGTGACTGTGTATGTAAATTCTTAGGTACATTCATACCATATTTTCAATTTTATAAATTAAATTATATCGCTCCTAGAGGTCTAAACTAATAAAGGTAGGAGTATACGGAGTTAACGTTCATAATTTTCACAACACAAAATGTTAATGATAGCTCGATAGCTTTGTGATGGTGAACCAAGTAAAAGCAAAACAATATAATTTAAAAAAATAAATGAAACCTACCTATTACCTTAACAATAGTAGGTCCTATCACCCATATTTTCCTAAGAGTGTTATAAATGTTGAATAGATAAACATATTGTTGTCTCATGAACAAAACTTAGTCATAAACAAGATCCCCTTAAAAGTCAATGTGCTTAGAACCAGCATCGTCACACAATCTAAAATGCACACGCACACTCTCGTATAACTTAATTTACCACAAATGCATTTTAAATTAACGCCCATTTTGCAATAACGGAGGTCCATTTATACGAATTAACCACTTAATAATGCAACAGAACAAATCAATGAGCTCTTAAAGACCCACAAAGTTACCAACGTCATTCATCGCACACCTTTTTGAAAAACATCACTATGGAGTAATTTACACGGACTTAGCAAAAACGCTATTGTTAGAGCACAAAAGAAGACATCACTACGATTTAGATGAAAAAAAACGTTCGAAATTCGAATTCGAAAAGGTGGAAATCGTCTATGCTCCATATGTTACGAGATTAACACGTAACAAAACGGTCATTTGTCATTGGCTGTACCGAGTTCTTGATTGAGGAAGTCATTTCTTGTCTATGAACGGAAATAATATTTTTTTACGCATCCCCTCGCTCGCCGCGGGGCATTAGAGTCGGGCAATGAGAGGAACATGGATGAGTGTGTGTCATAAGAGACAATAATTACATGGATATATAATGTCGTTTTATTTCAAAATGTCGGGGATATTATGTCTTTTTATGATCTAGAGATATAGTATAATAATTCAATGCCATGTTGGTAATCTTCTCTGATAAATATCAATTCTTTTTAGCTTAAGATGACACGCAACGAGAGGTGTTAAAAAGTTGACGCATTATTGTCTGTGGCCATGTCAAATAATAATACTTTATAGTGGTGTTTTAGCTTATATAGCTAAAAGTTGCATTAGCCGTTTACTTTAAAGAAACTTTTTTGGCACTGAAATTTTTGCATTTATACAGCTTTCAATGTAAAGCTAAATGAAAACATTATAATTAGATACATGCCAACCTATATAAAATTCTTGGACAGTTAGACAGTTAGCGGCGGTAAAAATAATAAGTATTAATATCGCCAGACGAACACACCAACTATACGGTCCCACAGCAACGCTGGTATTATGGGTACCGTACAATGATCTGCGGGTGAACCTAGTATACAATATTTATATAAGATATTGCACATCCATGACTCGGTTACAAACATTCGTGCAAAACACGTAAACTTTAAACTATACAGTTAGCTTACTAATAATCTCGCACTTGACATACAGAACTTAGAATATTAGTTTTTTTACTTATCATTTATTTATTGCCCGATGCTCATGCATAAGTATAGGTAATTATACACACAACACAAGTTTGATAACGCACTCTACATTTAACTATTCACAAAAAACATCATCAAAATCATTTCACTCCCATGTCGACACTTAAAAACGGGAGAATTATTATATTTTATTATCCCACAAATGATACCGGTGCCTCCTGTGGGGTCCCAAGGTGTCAGACCCGACACGTTTATATTATCCTTATTGTAAAAAAAAAACGGGGCAAAAGGCACCCGCCATTGTGGGTCGAATGCAGTGAGCTTTCGCGTTTGTTGTGTTACTAAAGAAAAATCGCTGACTAATTGATTGTAAGTAGTTTTTATTATTTACTAGCTGTTGCCCGCGACTTCGTCCGCGTGGTATTTAACAAAGACAACCGTTGACAACAGCAGGCTCGAGCGTTCTGAGCCCGCGGGACGCATTGCAGGTTGTTGCTATCAAACTTAATCAGGCGCTGCGCTGCAACATTGGTTTTAATTTTTTTTCATGAGATCCTATTTTTTTTCTAAAATAAAAGTAGCCTAAGTTACTCCTTGTTACATCAGCTATCTGCCAGTGAAAGTCCCGTCAAAATCGGTCCAGCCATTTCAGAGATTAGCCGGAACAAACAGACAGACAGACAGACAGGCAGACAGACAGACAGACAGACAGACAGACAGACAGGCAGACAGACAGACAGGCAGACAGACAGACAGACATACAGACAAAAATTGTAAAAAATGTGGTTTCGGTATAGGTAACGTGTATACATCCAAATGCACTTAGTAAAAAGCGGTTATTTTAATATTACAAACAGACACTCCAATTTTATTTATATGTATAGATAGATGCCTACGGGGTATTGGGTTCACTATATTGAAGCAATTAAATGATAAAAAACCGACTTGCGTGTAGATATTCCATAGGAATGTTAATGCAATGGTGTGCAGTAGCGATGCTCTTTTATTTCTCAAATAGTATTAATTGTACTGCCTTTTACAATAACAGTAGGCATACCGCACGTCAAGTGCGAGATTATTATTAAGCTCACTGAGGTTATAGTCTACCGTATTTAGACATTTTGTACGGAGAATTGAACAGCGCCTCTAGCGGACGGTGTTTAAAACTTTCCATTCTCCATAGTAATGGTCTAAATACGGAAGACTATAAAGAATATATACGTTTAGATTCCAGTAATCTCGCACTTGACGTACAGGAACTCCTAATGTGATCGTAAAGACATCGAAAAAGCTTGCTGTTACCTTCATTCTTACTTAAGGAAGTCGCTTACGTTACCGTAACTTTCTGTAAAATATTGTGTTTGGGCCTCAGAATATATACCCATGGGTAGCCTTTCAGCTGACTTGTGACAAGAAATATCTGACTTTAATAAAACATAGTTTGTTTTCATATTATTTTTAAGTTTTTTTTATTTTCCTGTTTGTAAATATGTAATTAATTTTAGTTCGTCATATAGATAATAAAAAATAAAATAAATAAAACAATCTTATCTATAGATACTGGTAGAGGTAGGTTATCAATTAAATTAGTCCTGCAAGCTAGGTCCTCATCCTAGGAATAGACATCATTAATACTTATTAATGACTACCTACTACCACCTACATAGGTAGGTAGGAATTTTAGTGATAGAATAATTATCGGTTGGTTGATCATTTCCAAAACGAACTTGTAACAAATCTACCTCAATTGACTGTTTTTTGGCATTCAATAGTAAGCTTTTAAAACTGGGTTTGAGCGAAAAATAATGAATTGTGGCTCGGAGACTGATTCGCATTAACTAAGGCCGGGCCACATTCCACTGTACATTGCACGCGGCGATCAGCAGCATTCATTATTTAATGGCTCTACATTTACCCGGACACCCCGAGTGCCGAATTACAGGCCTCTTTTTGTAAATAAACCGCCGGCCGGCCTGTGTATAGGCTGTTATTTCGAGGCCGCCGACGATCGCCCAGGGCGAGGCCAAAGTTTAGAATTAGCGAAATGTGGACGCACCTTATAATTATATAATTGCAATCAATGACTGAAATCTCAATGTATCTAAAGGATTTTTTTTTTTAAATGGTTATGGGTAGAACATGTTGTTCTCGACTCAGCGCCTAAAGCTTTTATATAAGCTGTTCTGTCTTCTTAAAGATACACATCACTATAAATGTATAATTTACTATAGCTGTAGGTACCCAGCATATGTTGCAGAAAAACCTTCGCATATGAGACAAACAATTAAAGAACCATTAATTTTTGTATTATGAACAGATTCGCGTTTGTAGTTAAAATTGTCATGAGTATTAAATATTTAAATTTTTGGGAGTGAACGTTAATACTACAACAATTTTACCCGACTGCAGCAAATCTAAAACAGTGTTATATAATCTATATAAGGCACCACCACCCCTCCCACATCCCCTTTATACCAACAGACCCCAAAGATATTGATTTAGATAAGCTAATCGATTGAAAATCAATCGAATTACTTTTTTATCGATACCTTTTAACGGACTTAATAGAATTATGTGCTTAAATATAGGGGACCCCTGAGTTTTAAGCTCAGGTGTGCATTTTAATTGGACATATTTATATAAAAGGTGTTCAGGTTTTTATGTCATGTAAGGGGCGGGACCCTTGTAGATATTTACTTGAATGGCCTCGGCTCTCACGGGAAGTTTATAATAATAATATAATAATTCCAGCCCTTTTTTAATGTCCCACTGCTGCACTGGCCTCCCCTAAATGCGAGGGGGATTAGGCCATAGTACACCACGCTGCCCCAGTGCGGGTTGGCGGTTTCACACATCTCTCGAGGGGTTCCTCAGAAATGCAGGTTTCCTCACGCTGTTTTCCTTCACCGTTAAACAAATGATAATCATGGTTGAAAATGAGATTCAGTCAGTTATTATTTACTATGTGTCCACAAGGATATCCATGCGTACCTACCCATTATAATTTTATTTTCGATGTTTCGTTTCAGTAAATAAATTTCTAAACGAGAACTTACATGTAGGTATTTTCTTTATAATAATATATTCACCTTTGCATAAAATAACAATACAATTGTACAATTTCTCCAACTGAAATGGTAATTGCAAATAATTTCGCATTCATGGGCACAATAAAAAAATAAATTAAACTCACATAAGTACATTCAGTTTTCACGCTCTTTTATTTCGTAAAAAGTTTATGCCAACGTTCTTTTTTTGAAAATTATTCACATTTATTGTGGTAGAAAAAATGGAGTTTCCAATGCCAACGTTCTTTTTTCGAAAATTATTTCTATTTAAAAGAATGAAATTCACACGTCGGATGGCAGGACCTCTCCGTCCAATCAAAAGATCGTTATAATTAGAGTCTTCACTTTCCAAAATTCATTTGTATCATCGCGGTCACGATTCTCTTGTCATTATTGAACACACGCCAACCGCATTTTCATTCACAAAGGTGCAACAATACATTTTCATCGTGCGTATATCGCTTCTCACATTTCTTGTGGACGGCATTTTTAAAATGGCGCCCGTTCGGGTAAAAAGCTCTTTGTCGAACAAAAGAAGCCTCGCTGTATTTTCATCACGAATATTTTTAGTTATATCTTAATTATACCTGTTCGATATTGCGATCACATTTAATTACGTGATCGGTTATAAAAGTGTTTTGAGCATTTATTGTTATATTTTCAACACGGAGCACCGTATTGTTGTAGCATTGTAGGTGATTGGAAAGGAAATAATTATTTCGCAATCAAGTCATTTCGGTTAAATTCGGATTGTTTTTTTTTATACATTACATGAATAGCCTACCGACAGACAGACAGCCAGTCGTATTGCCGGGCTGTTGTGATTGGCTCGATTTATGCAATTAAAAAAAAATATCTTGAATAGATAGTATAGTACGTTATTCTTAAAAAATAAACGTATGAGGAGTAAATATTGTAAAGAGCTCTAACTGCAAACGATGAAAATAATAAAAATTAAGAGTGAAATCACATTTCATGAAAATATATTTTTTTTAACTTTTTTAACAGTAGTAACCTGCTAACCTCTTAACTGAATCTGGTCTTTCGGTTATAAAATATCCTAGCTTTCAATTTGACAGCTACATATTACTCCATTAGTCACTGACCTCTATGGTATACATCGCTGGACTAATCATAAGCCCGGTTATCGTGTGCCTATTTGATTTTCGCCATTTTGGCGCTGATAGCGGCAGTGAGGGGGAATGGAACTAATAATAGAGATGGGACAGTGATATGATACATCGATAAAAATGTTTATGCTTAAACCTACCCATGCAGTAAAATGAAAATAATTATGATCCATTCCTTTAACAATGGCTAATGTCCAAAATAGTCGAGTGGTTAATACTAAGATGAAGCAAATAATGATAATGATTAGCCGAATCGCTCATGGGTAGGGTAGGTAATCTTAGGATAAGCCGAAACCGGACTAAAGGGTGGTGTGTGACTAGCTAGATCCTACTTAAATAAGGATCGTTTTTTAATTAGAAATGAGGTAATGTAATGTTGTTTGGGAAGCAATGGAGTAGGTAAGGTATTAATAGAAAATAAAAATCATCAAAGTAGTACATGAGTTATGTTTAATAAAACAGTCATCAGAGAAGTGTTTTGACAGATGTAATCATATTTTTTCGGACGCCAACTAGGCTTTTCAATGTTTTTGAGCCATAATTCTAGTCTTCTATTGTCAGTCGGAAACCTGTGAATTAGTAAAGATTGTTTTAAAATAATATGTATTTGATAATACAAATCTGTCTTCGGCGATTTTTACGTTCTTGAACGTTCTATCTATTTAAGATATTGATAGAAAAAAATATCGATAAATTTTATCGACAAGGAACTTTTACAGCACTATTGAATTTTATTGTTTATAAAAAACCGATAATACAAAGACAAATGCGTTGTAATCACGTATAAATAAGATTAGTAACATATTTTTAAGTGCCTATAATATCAATAGAAGTTTTAATTTCTTGAATATTAGCCGTAAATTCACTTACTTGTGGAATGTAACCCCACTTCCCTTCTGGTAAAGAGTTTTGCATAACACTCACTCTTTCATGGTTTACCTATTAACTAACACCACTTATTTATGTATTAACTATATTAATACGACACAACAAACAAGTTTAATCGCGTTAAACCTTCAAAATCACTTTATAAACACGGAGACAATGTAAACAAAACAACGGCCATTTGCATTTTACGTCAGATTTAGTTCCTTTCCCCCACGCTGGGGGCGCTTCAAGTAGGCACAATAGATAGCTGTGATTTTAAAGGATATCATTAGTCTAGCGTACTTGTATCATGGACGTCAGTGCCATTAGTCCATTACATCCTATTACTTGCCAGTACAACTAAACAATACAAAGGTACCTACCCATAAAATCCATTGTTAATATTTTTTAATTCCGTTTCCAACGGCTAGTATGTTTACAATCTTTACCACCGTCACGGTGCCGGTGTAGCAATCTATTAGTGCCAATTATTAATGGTCGATAGTTGGCACCGATAAGCCGGCCGCAATCTACTTAATTGAATTATGTTTACATATAAGACGTCACGGTAGAACGTGTCAATGTTTAGCTCCGCTCGGCGTGTGCGCAGCCTTCCTATTGGCCCGTTCGTATTCAGAACAATGGCGGACACGGAAATATCTATAGTTAGGTATCGATGAAATGATGACATTAAATTGTCATTGGTTTTGATTTTAAATGAAAATTTGTAATTATCCGCTGTATTTCAGATGAAATTAAACGCGCGCGCAAAACATTATTATTGAAAATGTATATCACAAAATACAATACTTTATTAATATTTCGACTATTTTACTAGTTTTACTCTCGGCTTTGCCCGCTTTGATTTTTGACTTTGTAATGATCGAAGTGTACCATATACAGATTCTCCTATAACATAATAAAAGTCCCCCAGCCAGTTGATTTTAGATGACGCACCAATCTTCAACACATAAGCGCATTCCCAAAATCGCGCGTCTTTAGTTATATTGCACAAATGTTTCCCAACAACGATTAGTTTGACTAACTCTTGACACAGGTTAAAATAATAGTACAGGATACGCAGTAGGATCATGACTATCTCTGACACAGTGTGAAGTAATGCACAGTTGTAATGCGCAAGCTCGCGGGGCTATTGCATCGCGTTGCGTAATAGAAACCGCATTCAATCTGCGAGTAGGAAGTCGGAGTGCAATTTAAATATTTGACAGGCCATTAGTTTGCGAATTAGTGAGCCGTCTCCGTTGAGAAACTATGAGATCTTATTAGCAGTTTTGTTGAGTGTAGATATTAAACTATTTTAATATAGACACGTCGCACAATGCTGTTTGCAAGTTTTAAATGACAGTTAACTGAGCTTCATAGGTATATACTATAGCTAAATATATGGTATGAATTGACAGCTACATAGTTTATTGTCATGTTATTTCTAACATTTTTATTTTTTTATTTAGTTTAACTGTAATGGTAAATTTGAATTAAATATTGACAGCTAGAAGTTTTAAAATTTGGAAAAAAAATATATATATTTATATATTGTATGTTTTCCATTTAATTATGACCCAGGTTTTTGATAGCCAATCTGTTCTGAGTGTTTTAGCTCAATAAAGTTAATATTTATAAAATTACTTCTCTCCTGAGCGCAACGTGAATTCATGTCTTACGTCTTCTCATATGCAAGACATTGCAATCAAACTACCCGAGCACTGTATTGGCACTGTATACTATACCTAGAATGATAAAACAACACTGAAATAAACTCCTAACCAACTTAAATTCAAAATTAGCAAACACGCACACAGGCCAACTTGCTTACAAACACAGACACACACATAATATAAAGGTACGAATGCACAATAAGCAGTCGATTTGCTCGCACAAACACGAGCTATAAATAAGCTATTGTTTCTAATCCTGGTTTGACTAATCGAATGGCTGCAGTTAAAACAGGCACAGGGTAATCAGTGATAATAATAGCGGTCGGTTTAATTAAACATGGTGGTGCTGGTCGTTCGGTGTGAGCTTGAAGGGTGGCGCGTGTATAGACCGAAGCAACGTAAAGTGTATTTTGCAAACCACGTTCTTACTTATTGACGAATGCTCATACGCAACTTAAATATAGGGAGTGCTTAATTTTAAAAGGTGGACCCCTCCACAAGGTGGACCGATGATATCACACGCGTAGCAGGAAGCCGGTGGATGCGAGTGGCGGAGGACCGTGATCTGTGTGGAAGTTATTGGGGGAGGCCTATGTCCAGCAGTAGACGTCTTTAGGCTGATAGAATTAATTTTAAACCCTAATAAAAAATACAAGATAATGACACCGTAAACTGTTAAGTAAGGCGTAAATATTTGTATAGCGTCACATTAATAAGTACTTACTAATATATATTTGATTATGTTGTATATGTGTCGTGTATATGTGTGGATACATCGAAAGCTTAACTAAATATGAGTATGATAAGGTTTTTACTGCTTTATCCGGCAAGACTTTGGCGAGTATTCTTCGGCATATTTGATTAAATATAATTTTAGTAATGTACAATTCATTTTTATAATTTTAATAATGGTGATAGCCAAGTTGGTAGAGCGCTTGCCTCGATAACGAGGATCGCAGGTTCAAACCCCGACTCGCACCTCTGGGATTTCTGGATTTCATGTGCGTATCTCATTTTCAACCATGATTATCACTTGTTAAACGGTGAAGGAAAACATCGCGAGGAAAAATGCATGTTTGAGAGACGTGTGGAATCTGCCAACCCGCACTGATAATACCCCTCGCATTGAGGGGAGGCCCGTGCCCAACAGAGGGACATTAAAAGGGCTGGTATTATTATAATGTACAATTCAAGACAACATTTTACTCGGATACACACATGCAAGCTACACTATAAAATTAACTACAACAGTAGCGACTATGCTCTATAAGAAGCTCTACACAACAACAGCTCTACGTATTGTGAATTAATATCAATTGCCACAAGCGGTAAAATACTTGATCGTCAGAATACCTATCACTTTGAATTCGATTCAAATCAAGAAGCTTTATAGCTTTACCCAGATTAACTTACCTCTTGAAGATGCGGTGACCATATATCTGTATGAACATGAGATTGCACAAAAAGAGCTTCCCTGAGTGACGTAATTTGAGAAGTTTGTGCGTTGGGTGCAGCCGGGCAATATAGGACAAGGACAAGATAAACGGAAGATTCCCTAATAATTTCACCATGATGGCCATATATTATTCTGTTAGGAGAGAAAACATGCAATGCATTGACGGCCCGATTAGCGCAGTTGGCAGTGACCCTGCTTTCCGTGCCGAGGATCCCGGGATCGAATCCTAGTAGGGACAAAGTTTGTGTGATCAGCACGAATGTTTGTACCTAAGTCATGGATGCTTAATATCTATATAAGTAATATATACTGGGTTCGCCCCCAATCCATTGTACAGTCTATTACAAGTGTTGCTTAGTGTGGGACCGTATACATAGTTGGTGTGTTCGTCTGGCGACATTTATTTATTCATTGATGTTGATACGATACAAATGTGACACCATGTTAATTAAATTATTATTTATGCAAAATATAACGTCTTAACTCAAAATTGTACAGATCTACAATACCAAAATGTTTATCATTCGATTAAATTCGTGCGGGTTCGGAGACAATTAATTAACTTTATCCCGGGACTCGCCGAGGGTCAAACCCGGTGTCATCATTGGACACCACTGTAGATCCTGGCTTACAGGAATAGCAGTGGTGGGACTGTGTGGCGGGCCTAGTCCCATAAAAATAATACCAAAATAACCACATGTGTCTGACAAAATATCCTCCTAGTAGTTAACCGCAAGCTGTCAAATCTCTAATCAGCCATATTCATGTTGTATTTCAAAAAGTGTACCAACTTGGAATAGTATAGTGTGCATTTGAAAAAGGAATTGACATAATTCATGTCTCATAACATAAAAGTGTATGGTATCTGTGGCGCTAACCGGCCTGTATGGTCACCCTACTCATCAGATTGAGCCATCCCGTCAACGCCCGCGGTGCGATGCTATCTGGGCCATCGTTTTGTTCTTATTGTTCGTTCCTCATATTTTGATACATTGCGCAGCCTCTTATTATGAATTAGAAGCGCTTTGGACGGTTAAATAGCGTTTGTTCTATAGTATTATACATCTCCTTTTCGATTAAATATATACCGACATAGAAAGCGAGCTATAACAGTTTTGTTTGTTCGACCATTTGAGTATAGCAATCGCTTTGACATTTTTTTTTATATAATAATACCAGCCCTTTTTAATGTCCCACTGTTGGGCACGGGGCTCCCCTCAATGCGAGGGGATTAGGCCATAGTCCACCACGCATATCTCATTCATAAATCGTCTAGGTATACATAAATTCACTTTTGCAGTACTAACATATCTTTACACCCAAATTTATAGCAGTTTAAATCAATAACCCACAATAGTATTACAAAGCAGTAATGTCATTGTGGATAAATGGTTCAGAGGCTTGGCAGCGTTACGTAATAACGTCGTAAGTGTTAAAAACGCACTAAATTTTCTTTCTCTTTCTGCTTTTGAAAACCGGAATAAAACTTCGCATGTTATCTCTCTTACACACCTAACTAACCTTCCATACAGCTATCATCGTGATTAATCCTCTCAATCGCTTGTCTGTGCCTCGAGATCCCGACACATTACAAGGCCTTATCAAAAGATCCGAAAGGAAATCCCAGCCAAATTCGATGACCACCCAAACAGGCGATACTCAACTTTACCACTTTAGTCTTAAAACTTGTGCAGAGTGAATATTGAATTTGGTAAGTTGAATGTGAGGAGCTGTGTCGAATCGGTAGGAAATCGGGCTCAGTGTCAACACTTTAAGACGACCTGGGTAAGGGGCTCGGCACACGGGTCGAGAAAGCGAAGATTGATCTTTTGACAGTTAAACATGCAAGCCCTGAACCGGTAAAAATACCGGTTTAGATATTGCAATATGTGATTAGCTTAAATTTTATCGATTATCGGCTAATGAGTAAACCTGAATTAACCAGTAAATTTGAATGTCATCGCCTCGACTCGTTCGTATATTTGCATATTCATTTTATCAGTTTAATTTAAAGAATTTAATGGCTAACTACCGATGCCAAACCTGTCTACTGTATTTCGCAAATATATATCCTGGCTGCAACTCGAACTTGATATCAGGTATTCTTAGGCTAGTTTGCTAAACAGCTTTTTTTATTTTCATTACATTATAGTATTAAATAAATGGTCTGTTCCAGAAAGGGCAAGTCCGTAGTACATTCAACTGACGGAAGTGTATGAAAAGATGTATGAATGTGGATGAAGCAAATATGGTATGCCAGGATCGTAGCATATGGCAATCAGTGGTCTCTGCCTACCCCCATGGGATACAGGCGTGAGTATATGTATTTATGTATGTATTACATTAAAGGCAAGTATTTGTTCTCGATCTCACCTGATGGTAAGTGACGGCTTAAGCTTAACCCACGGGTACTGTAACGGCTCAGCAATTATATCGACACCAGTGGCTCAACGCTTAAACGTCAATTAAAAAGCATGCCAGTCCGCTGATTATTAAACCTAGGTATTGTACAGCTTGTAGGCATTTAGCCACTGCATCTGAAACACCTTTATACGTCCGAGTAGCCACAATGGCGGTGGACGCTTTGTTGTTTCGAAGTTACACGCCTGTTCTAATCACTAGGTTAAAGCTTCGACAATGCCTTTGTGTCCGCCATTGGTGTGCTCAAATATACTTTGCGCTTTATCGATTCAGGTAATTGATTACCGGTTTTCGAGAATGGGTGATCAAATTTTTCGTTTTCAAGTATAAAGTTCATGATGGAAAATCGGTTAATTTTATTATTACTTTGGACATTATCTTCTGTGTAGTACATTGAAGATCGCAAATACATTTATAAGCAAAAAGAATTAGAGGAGTCTTAGGCCCTTTTCTGGCGGAAAAAAACAGAGGTACAGATATAAATAAAATAATATTAAATACAGCATTTTCTTTTCATTTTGGAAAAAAGAGTGGGTTCAATTCCCGTTTCAAGTATGAGTTTTTGTTTTTAAATCCATGAATGCAATTTTTCTTATGTCCAAAATCGACGATATAGTTCCTTAGAACAATTTTCTCTATCTCTTAAAGTTTTGGAGGTCCCCATACTAAACCATCTCAACGTTACACCCTGTATAAGAGGTTTGAAACTTTATCATCGATATAGAAAGGTGCAAGTCTTAAGATCTGGTCAAGAAATTGCATCAATTAACGGTTTCAATAACCGGTTTTTTTACACAAATAACCAGCTCATATGAAAAATATTGCAACGATTTGTTTGCTAATAATACCCATCCAGTTTGAGATTTGCACCCGTCAAATTAGTCTGCTAGGTTAAAAAGAGTTCACGCTATAAATCAGAGAGGGATATCTACTACGCACGATTACAAATTCCTCAGGCATGACACAACTCATATAAGAATCCTATAAAGGCAATAAGTCTCGCCCCACACAGCATATCGAACACCAACAGTGCCTTACTAATTGCCTCGCGATCTCAGTGAAATTAATCAATCGCGGCGCGGGTGTGTGCCTGCCTAATATAAACGTCGTGGCGGGCGGCTTTCTTTGAACTCGCGCGGTCTCCAATTAGCGCACGCCGACGCCTTTGGCGTCTGCCGCCCGCCTTTGAATCGGCCGCTGGTGCCTCTCTCATTCTAAAGTCAAGTGTCTCGCTCGCACGCCCCTCCTTTGAAGCCTTCGATGCCATTTCGTTTTAGTCGTTTTAAAAGCCTTTGGATTACTGAAAGTATAATATGTTGGGGTCTGGGGATAATAGGGATTTCGATAGAGTGCGGTAGAGTCTATGTCGTAATGTTTAACATGATTATTGTATGTTGTCTTGTAGGATTACTTCACATGTTAAAATGTTGTATGGCTGTAACAAAAATGTGAAGAATGTCTGGCTTTGGCGCCTGTCTGTCTGAACGTTACAGATGTTACAGTTTATAGGATGATGCTCTTTATTATGATTCTTACTTGCTTCAAGCTCAGAATTATCGTTTATGTTTGCTAACTCGTTTTAATAATTTTTGTAACAGTAGTGTATCTTACTTAGTTTTTTGTTTTTTTTTTATTAAATAGTTCCTTAATTATTTGTCAGTTCAAATACGAACCAATGGTTCATTTAGTTAGGTCTCGAAGAGCATTCGCTTCGTGTAAAATCGGTAAAATTCGGGTAGGAAAGTAGATTGGATGCCGCCGCCTCGTTTCAATAAAGAAATGGTAATAAAGTTAAGGAGCAAAGAAATAGCAGGTACTTACATGTAATAGCGTCATGGCTATGTACTTACTAATAATACCAGCCCTTTTAATGTCGCACTGTTGGGCACGGGCCTCCCCTCAATGCGAGGGGGATTAGGCCCTAGTCCACCACCCTGGCCCAGTGCGGGTTGACCTACGTACCTACCTAGCTAAGTACCTACTAGGCATTTTTTTTTTTTTTTTTTTTTTTTTTTTATTTGTCCGGGCGCTATCACACCCGGCCCGCGAACACCTCTGACATGGGGGTCAGAGACTTTGTAAATCTTAATATTAGTGACAGAAAGTGTAAAATGAATATAAAAAAAACAGCAATAAAATGACTTCTTATAAAAGTAAACATAGAAAAAGATACATTATTTATATGTTATCTTACATTATTTCTACACTGTGCACAATAATACACAGTGTAAGGCTGTTTCTTATTAACTATTGACTGCACACAACAGTGTGCAGTCATACACAGTACACAGGATCAGAATTGTAGTATAGGGTCCTATCATCCACTGCTCAGACTGACCTGCTGGTGTGAATGGTTGCATGTGATATAAGATGCTAGCTGGGCTTATTACCATAATAAGTTGCTAGCAGTCTTCTTTGTTTTGCAATTTGTTCCTATTCACACCAGCCACCTTCTCCGTACACTGGTGCGGTAGGATCCTATACTCTGTGCTTAAAAACCTGTACCACCATGACCATACTCCTTCTTCCACTTGGTCATTGTAACGGTTCTTCCAACTCTTAAGGTGTGCCGTCTTGGCTTGTTCCTCATATTTTTCCTTTGCCTGCGGTCGCCGTTCGACGACTCCCGCTCTTCGGGCTTGCTCTGCACATTTGACTCTGCGCTTCTCGATGTTGACATCTCGCTTCGTTTCCCCACGATCCTCAGACCACCACTGTATAGTGAGTTTGTAAATTGGCCTATTTGTGTCTGTTGTTTGGTTGCATGTTTCTATGAATGATTGTGTAAAGCTTGCATGTCTTTTTAAAAATGTACTATTTTCTTTAACTACTGTCTGACTGATTTTATATGCAAATTTTAACTGATCCAGTTTCTCATGAAACTGGATACAGTTAGCATGTTTTGTTTTTAAAAGCATGATTCTACTGATTTTAACGCTGAATACTTTACACAATTTAATTTGGAAAAGTATACCGTTGAGGCCTGAGCCCGCGGGGCTTTCAGCCACTCTCCAGTCTTTCACCAGCGCTAGTTGGTCATTTTTGCAGGCTGCGACTTGGACGATGCATGTTGGTCGTCGTCCTCCCCTAACTTTGTCAATAGTGGGGTTGTCGCCGTCGTTCGGCATCCGCAGGCCCATGTCTATCTGCGCACCCGGCGTATTTGCCATTCTGATGTCGTTTGTGGTGCTGCCACACCACAAGCTCTTGGCTTTTGCGTTGCCTCCTGCTACTATCTTATAGCGGAGGTTCGCTTCTGCTGTCTTGTACGCCGGGGTGCGTGTACCGAGTGGGACCCTAGCGACCACCTTAGCAATAGGCTATGGCGGTTCTCGCTAAGGCGTCCCACTTCTTCCTAGTTGGGCATTCCAGGCCGAAGGCAGTATGGGCTGTGTCGGGAACTTTTGCGGTTACGCAGTTCCGACACACTGGTGGTTCGCCTGACCCCCATTTTGGGCAGTCGGACTTCAGGTGCGTCCCACCGCAATGCGCGCAGAGGTCGGTCGACTCCTTACATGTCTTCCGGCCGTGTCCGTATGCCAGGCACCGCGTACACTGTATCAGCGGTGTCTGATCGTGCACTTGGACGTACTGAATGTCGATGAAGATCTTATCGACCGACGTCAGCCGTTGCCACATTTTAGGGGGAACCTGCAGAACCACATGGTTCTGTAGCGGGTTCCGCGCCCTTCTCCTGTACTTGACCGTGACGGCCGAATCGTCGGCCGAGAGATCTCCCAGCAGCCGCATGTTTTGGGTCTTAAGTGCGGCCTTGATATCCTCATCAGTGATGTATTTTTGGACATCTCTGATTATGACCAAGGGGTTCTTGTTCTTGGCCTCCTCGATCTTGAGTTTCTTATCTTTTCTCAGCTGTGTCACCGTTTTCTCAATCTCCACCTTGGTGGCACAGCTGAGAACGACTTTCTGGTCCTTGATCTTACGGACCCGCTCAATTTGAAGACCGCACTTCTTGGCATCCAATGCCTGCCGAACTCTGTCTATTACGTCGGCGCCTGTGTCCATGATGTCATCGGAGGACACGATGACGGAGTGTTTAGGCCCCTCTACTGGAGTGGGCCGCGGTTTTGACAGCATCTCTGAGTATGAAGGAGTATTCTCCTTCATCTCCGAGAGCCGTCCACTCATCTCTTCGGTTGTGCGCCGCAGAGATTGGACCTCGGCCATGAGCTCCTCGTGGTCCCGTCCTCCGGTGACACCTGGCGCCGGTACAGCCTCAGCCATCTTTTTCTGATGGCTGTCGATCGCGGCTTGGAGAACGTGCATCCTTTCGGTATTTTCCCTCGATAGCTTCGAGTTCTCCTCTATTTTGCGGCAGAGTTTGGTGATTTGCTCCGAACCTTGCGCGTCTTTTGCATTCCCCTTTTGGTAAACCATTATTATAATCCGACAATTGAACGAGACATAATCAAGAGTTAATCTTCGGTGTTCATGAATGAGTGCCAGTTCGATTCTCGCTCAGTCCCCGCCGGACCTTTTCCTGTCTTAACCAAGCAACCGCCATGTCGAATCGCTAACGTGTGTGGGAATTAGTTTCGGGACTCCTAATACCTGCAACAAAGCACCCATGATTCTATTTGATACTTTTAATAGTCACACGCTCATTATATAGTTTTTTAAATTTGGTGCCTTGGTGGTCTAGTAATGCTATTTAAAAAAAAGTGCCTAAACAATGTGTTAGCAAAATTAGGATAAGTATAGGTATGTAAGATTGGGGAGGCACTTCGTATGTTAGAAGAATATCTAAAGGATGCTTTATGTTTAGCGTCGGCTAGTAGGTATCTAATAAGAATTTTAAGCTTCTCAGTTACTTACCTTTCAAATGCACCATATTAAATAGGTAGTTATTTCCTTCCTATAACTGTGAAAAGTTCACTTCACTTCACTTTTTAAAACATTATGGCTTCCGTCATTTTTTGACGAAAATTTTGCCAACAACAGAGTTTTTTTTTTATTTTTTTTATTACAATATAGGCAAGTATTTGATCTCGATCTCACCTGATGGTAAGTGACGTGAGTATGAAAACACATGGCCGGTAGAACATAATAACAAAAAAAAAAAC
Organism: Pheosia gnoma; assembly: GCA_905404115.1. Classification (NCBI taxonomy): domain Eukaryota; kingdom Metazoa; phylum Arthropoda; class Insecta; order Lepidoptera; family Notodontidae; genus Pheosia; species Pheosia gnoma. The sequence continues at coordinate 3,851,652 of FR989916.1, forward strand.
AAACCAAAATATATTTTTAAAAACATTGTATGCTAATAGCTAAATATTCCTCAATTAAAATGCCTACTAAATACAATCTTAACTTTCAATTACAGCTATGCAATCTAGCTGTGTCACGAATAAAAAAAAACTAATAGATATTATAACCAATGACCGCTGGGCGTAAGCAGGAGATAACTGGTCCAGACAGCGCTGCGCTAATACTTGCTCCAGCTGAACGCGGCCCACCCCGCGCCGCGATAAATCTTCCCTACATCACATTTATTTTGCATAAACAAAACTAAATTACAACAGCCCTTTGCTCGCCCGGTAGCCGCCAGATAATATTGTAACTAATAACAAAAATAACACAACACAAAAACGTGTAAATGGTAGAGAAAAAAGGACGCATATCAAAGCAGTGCCGCGGTCACGTAGAGACGGGTAGAGACGGGTTATGACGAACAGCGGGACGTTGCTGGCCGCTTGCCTCCGAAGAGCGATTAAAAAAAAATCTCGATTAAAATCGAAATCGAATAGATTTACGAGATTTCAATTTTGATCAAAAAAAATGTAGAACGAATTCGCTAATCTGAGCACTGCGGTAATATCGCCAGTAGTTTTGAGCCGCGGCCATTAATCCTTATTGCGTTAATTAATTTACGGCCTGCCTGTCCCATTAACCTATTAATAATAAAAAAATGATGTATACGCAATAAATGTCCAACAACTCATCGCTACCGGACTGCGTACTTTGACTTGTGATAACTTTTAATTTTTATCGGCACCGCGTGTGAAATAATTTCGGCGCTAATTTGGGGCTTATAACTTTCGATTTTACTTAGGCATGTGAAGTTTTAATTTGTGGTCCGGTCGGTCAGTTCAGTGTTATTCGTCGGCGGGTGTAATGTCATTATGCGGGACCATTCACAGCATCGGCTCAGTAACGTTATGGCACGTATCCATTGTGGTCGACACATTAAAAAGCATCGCGTAAAAAACGCAAAGTATACGCGTTTTATATTATACTAGCTGCGCCCCGCGGTGTTACCCGCGTTTACATTTTACCGGGATAAAAAGTAGCCTATGTGCTATTCCGGACTATAATCTATCCCTGTGCTAAATTTCATCCAGATCCGTTCAACCGTTCTGGCGTGATTGAGTAACAAAAATCCATCTATCCATCCATCCAAACTTTCACATTTATAATATTAGTGGGATTAAAACAATCTTCGAAATGGACGTGTCCAAATTTGAAAATGGAATGCAACAAATTCACAATTAATTACCCTCAATATTAACACCCGAATTAATTAAGTTAAGTGCCATCTTATAAAGAGTCGATTAAATTACGTAAAAGGTGTCAAGATGTGTATCTACGTCATTCAATCAGCTCCGAAGCTCATCGGCTGCCGCGGCCATTGTCATCGGTACAGTCATATCTTTATTAATACTTTAAAAGCATCGGGTTGTGGCATTGGGCCGAGTGACTGACGCTCCAATACTCAGACTGGCTCCCATAAAACGATTGTGTACGACCATTCACAGTATACCGATTCATCTTTATTGGACATTTTCCATTGATGTCGACACAGAGCTTCATGATTTCAAATTAATAAAAACTTAATTATTTTCTTTTAACACAATGTAGTCAACTAGGTCTGCATCGACAATTCGCTCATATAACACACCTATTCATTCAAGACTTTTTCACTATTTAATACTATAATAATAGAATGCCTTGATTTATAATTTGCGTAAGTTAAAAGTAATAATATTACATAGTTAATTTTACTACGTACTGTAACATAATAAATCAACATTCTAACTTTACAATCTCGTATAAAGAACCACTATGAAACTACTTAACTGTTATCAAAATATTACACACAAAAATTAACATGGCAGCATTAATTCAAAACGATATCATATATTAAGCAATTAAATAAATTCAAAAGCGCATTCCTCAGCGATTCCCGACACGCGGCGGTGTGGGGAAGCGCCCACTTCTTTGTAAAACGCCGCTGCTATTAAAGTGCGATTAAGCCGGCCCCAGACTACGGGGCTCCCACTTTCGATTTTACGACTGTCTAAAATCGAACCCGACACCTGAGAGCCGCTGACCCGATCAACGTTGACACGGATACGAGAGTGTTGTGCAAGGTGGCTTTTTGTTAAAGACTCTCCAATAAAACATGATGGTTCTATTGAAATTGTAGACTTTGCTCGCGTCTTTTTTGAAGATGTGCTTGCTTCTTAGATTTCTTATAAAAAAAAATATTACGAAATAAATCCATGCAGAGGCATCGCAAATGGTTAAACTTGAAATATTCTCGTTTTATAATGTAGTCGCTAACATGAAGCTTTCATTATTGAAATAAAACTAATTTTAAAGATTTTGTCGCGTTTATATTATGTTTTTACGTTCCCGACGTTTCGGCTTCTTACAGCAACCATGGTCACGAGAGGACTGAGGTGTTTGACGTCCTAGTGTCATAGTTAGAACCGGGGTACCCTCATATTTAGTTGTTGCTTGCGGTCCGATCTACGCAGAAAGTGCTCACAGTGTCTTGAGGTCTTGCAATGGTGCGCTTGGTTTTGCATTGGATAATTATATTAATAACTGGATCCCAAATAGGTGGTAGCACCCAGCCATCTTCCCTATTGAAATTAGGATGTTTTTTTTTAATTTCATTGACCTCAAGTATCATCCTTGGTCGGACTCAGTGTTCTTTTGCGAGGATCTGTGGCCCGTGGCGCCTCAAACGCCTCAAGCTCAGCGCACAAGTACTTTATTCGTAGCTGTTTATTACACGCTGAAGTCCCTTTATACCTAATGCGTTCGCGCTGCAACGCTCACGTGTAATATTAACAATATACCAAATAGTACAATCAAAATACAAACTACAAAACGCTACGGTACCCCACACATTTTAGAATTAACATGCTACCGAGCTAAGTTAATCGCTTCTCTATGGTATAGTATACCTAAACATATTGAACGCAAACACTTATTATAACCAGTAGTTAGTGTAACTAAATACTAAAACATTCCGATGTTGTGCATAATTATGGTCACGGAAGCTTGGTTAGCCGAAAGCTCAAACATATCTAATTGCGGCGGGGAATGAATTTAAAAAATATTTTTTAATTAATTTTTTGTCTTTCCACAGCTGAGCAAAAGTCCGCCCCAACGCACAATCAGAATATTTTTTAATCATATACACCTTAGGTACTTATCTAACAGGAATGCATATAATATGCTACAGTTTCTATTGAGAAGTGGCAATAACCTATGGTTGCTATTTTTATCATGATGTTTGGTATACATTTGTGTTTACATAGTTATATTGTTATGGGTATTTGAGAACAATGTAGGAACGACTAGGCCGGCTTCAGCTTCATGTTTCCCTGTCATCATTCATCTCAAGCCAATCCTATAGTCTGGGACGCAACAAATGTGTACATTCTGTACAATACACACTCTTTGTAGATGTAGAGTCAAATTAGAGTATACTTATTTGACTCTACACTTCAATAAATCTACAATTCAAATCTTTTAATAGTTTAAACTTCAACGCCGGTCACTATAATTTCCCATTTTAAATAGGATGTTATTTACAATTATTAATGTAATATTATAAATGATAGAGTATCTTCTAGCATAAAGTCTTGTCAACAATTCCGACGCGTCACAAATCGGGCCACGAGTATTAATTTAATAAAATTAGCATACCTACTTAATGGTTTCGCGGACAACATCAAAGCGCCGCCGCCTTTCTCATTAAGTATCAGTTTAATACGACTATTTATGATGTAATTCCGGTTATTTTATAGCATATCATGGAGGTACTTACCAAAATTATGTTAACACGCGAGAGGTAATTTTTTTTAAGAAAACAAAATCTTATTAGTGTTGCCGTAATGATGAGGAACTTAACTTTTTATAAGGAGTTCCGTATTAATAATTCAGTTGGATGGACTTTTAGAGTTTTTTTTCCATGTCCGTAATGTGTGCATGTGTGTAAGTACCTATAAACATTTTTATTTTTTAATACCTGCTTACCTCACATAATTAAAGTAAAATTATTACCTTGGTCAGTAAACTGGCACAGGTATCATAATGCCAGTAACATTCAATTATACTTACTTAGTATTTATAGAAGTGGATGTAAACTTAAAAAAAATATTAAACATTTTTGGGGGGAACTCTAGGTTTTATTTTTCTTATGCCTAGCATAGGTATGTCTTTAATAGATTCTTCGAAAATGTATGAAAATTTATAATAAATAACTATAATTATGTACCTATTTCCACAAAGCCTACAGTAACAAAAATGGCATAAAATACATTTTAATGGCTTATTAAATCAGCTCTAATCGTCGCGTGATATATTATAGGAATTCCGAGTAATTATAGAAACAGAATTGCTTATTTTTATGGCGCCAATTAATTTACCTAGAAGGATTTAGGTTTTGACAAAAAGTAACTATAAATCACCACAACGATATTTTTGTACCTAACTAAATTATAATTATTGTTTTAATATCGAATTAATCAAAAAATATTATCTAAATTTGCCTGTCGTCATTATTTATATTTTTTTTATTAGTTGGAGCTGTTAATTAAAAAATATGTTTTGTATAATAATAAATGATATGATACTCCGCCAAGTACCGACACACCACAAACTCAAACGCGAATAGCAGCCAATTTTAGTACAGAGAAATAGAAGATGAGGCTTCGCCGATAAAATATGTACCTAAGTTATATTTGGTTGCCAAGTCTTAGTCATCGGTGAAGGAAAACATCGCGAGGAAACCTGCATGTCTGAGAGAACCCCTCGAAAGATGTGTGAAGTCCACCAACCCGCACTGGGCTAGCGTGGTGGACTATGGCCTAATCCCCCTCGCATTGAGTGGAGGCCCGTGCCCAACAGTGGGACATTAAAAAGGGCTGGTATTATTATAATTATTATATCTTAGTCATCGACTTGCAAATTTTTATACACACCTGATTCTTCCTTCACCTTATAAATCTTAATGTATAAAACAAAGTCGTTTTAGTTACACCATTACACTCAAGAATTTGGCCGATTTTTATGATCATTGATCCTTTGCATCTTTCTCCACCCTGAATAGCAGAATAACCATTAAAACATCTGAAAAATTCACAAAAAAGTAATAATAAAGATAATTCATCTTCTCATACATTAAATTCTGAGGCGGTACGAAGTTCGCCGGGACAGCTAGTTATAAATAAAAGTGTACCTTAGGTACCTAGTACTCGAACAAATGAACTGGAATAGACAAAAGACTAAATCTGTACACAACAAGTTGTCTGTATCCAACTGTTACCAACAAGACGACGTGTCTTGTTGGTAACAGTTGGATACAGACTTTGAAGTTGCAAATGTAACATAAATGCCAAATAATGCCACGACTTGAAACCCTCACACCATGATTACACACATCGAGGACAATACTTATACTCTTCATAACTTATTTTAAATCATTTTAAAAACGTTGAACACAAGGAATTATGTGACGATCTCCAACTAATATAAGTCGATCAAAGGGACCGCGCCATGTCCCGCCGTTGTACGTATTTATCCCACATTACTGACGATGGAAGCTGGTTTAAAAACGATAATTTCGTTATTAGCTCCGGGCGAACGTATCAAGGAAGACTTATTAAACATTGCAGCGGTTAACGGTTTTGGGGAATTGACATTTTGGAAAGGTAGAGTGTGGCTTTAATAACTATTCCACCACCACCACTATTCCATTTTATTCTTCAATCGTCTAAATAAATGACAATCCACCCGACTAAAAATAAACAAAAGAATAGACACATAATTTTTGGGCATTTGTTTTGATAGATTTGGATTAGGACGTACCGGACAATACAAGGACAAGTTGTAAGTTCACAGCAAAATCTACAAGCTTACCCCGTAATGGCGGCGTTATTCCATCAGTTAGAAAGTGGGTCCAACGTGGTGTTAGCACTGTCTCTCACGCCACTAACACGTTAATTACTACGATTGGTTCAATGGCTTGTTTTAGTTAAAAGGTTTTAGAAATCTGTGGTTAAATAAACTTACGGTTTTCATTACAATTATGTGCAATAGCCATGAATTCGTATTGGTTCTGATTCTGGTGCGCAAAGTAAACTGGACGGACTTTGTGATTGCAATTAAAAATTATGGCTTCATTGTTACCGACGATCCTGGCAATAAAAATGTAAAGAAGAACATATTGATTTTTTATATTTACGCGAATACATACATTGAAATAAAACTAATATAACGCATTTTATCGCGTTTACTTTTATGTTTTTACGTTCCCGACGCTACCCCGTTTCAAACTATGACACTAGAACGTAAAACACTTCAGTCCTCCCGTGACCGTGGTTGCTGTAATGCAGCCGAAACGTCGGGAACGTAGAAACATAAAATAAACGCGATAAAATCCGAAAAAATCGTTTTACTTCTAGGTATGTGTTGTATTCGCGTAAATATAAGAAATCAATATATAAACCTAATACCCTTAAAAAGTTATAGGACCATGCAATCGCGAGTTTATCTTATTTTTCATAGGAATTGAACTTTATTCATTACATAGGTAAGTCGAGATTTAATTCTTGGTCCAGTAAGATGCAGTTTGTCGCTGGAGGGCGCCACGGGCGATGTGTACGTTGTGAATTGTGTAACAACTAACAATCGATCGGTTGGCGTGTTTAGTTAGCGTGTACTGTTAGTGTTACGGGTCAGTCGTCAAAACAGACGGAGCGCTAAATGTCTGACTATAAAAAACTGCTTCGCAATTATGTATACATATTTTTTTTAATTATAAAATAAATTGTAAATTGGCAACGATAAGATATAAGAGTATAGGCGACATAGTGTCTTTGATATAAATTGAGGGAGTATTTATCTATGTATATACCTATTAATAAAATTGGTGTGATTTACAGCCACTACGTACGAATACTAATTATAGTAGGCACGACCTCTGCACAATAAATCCTCTGTTGAAGCACATGGTAGGTAGTCACTTGGTAATTGAGTATTTTTTTAGTAATTGACATTTTTTATATTGATTTCTTAAATTTACGCAAATACTACACACTGAAATAAAACCAAATTTTAAGGATTCTTTTGTTTATTTTTTAGCTGTCTGAGTTGAAATTGTTGTTAGATTTTCATGTTAGTCTACTCGTACTTTGTAGGCAAAACATTGTGAGGCACAATTCTTTCTTTCTAAGCGGTCAACAATCAGAGACTTCATCCACTTCGTCCAATCATCCAATTTCGTACTTCAACCTCGACACCGCCACAATTGTGTGCCAATTACATCGTTAGTTCGTCTTTAATGAGGCGGCCTCAGGCGGCGATCATGATCTACTCCATACTAGATCACTTAACTATACACACACACTGTTAACTTATCCACATAACAACCAGCTTATTACAACACCAATAAGATCTACTTTAACCGCGCATCATGTTGAACTTAGTTCGTTTCTCGGAATACTAGCGACGGTAATTCTAGTTCTTATTGTAAATTGCTTAAAGAGGATTTTAGTTAATCATGGGAGATGAGGCTGCTCTCGTGAAATGAGCGACCAAATTATGCATTAGTTTATTTCACTTTATTAGTGCAGTTAAAACGATTTAACCGGGTTTATGGTGGAACCAGAAATTGTAGTATAACATGCCACGGCATTAGTAATCTAGGTCGTTTTAACTGTCAGTGGGTATTTAGTTAATCTAATTATGGAGATAACAAATAGAAAATACATTCGATTTGGCGTGCAAGAAAAAACAATGTTTTATTTATGAAGGTTTGTTTGTCGCGAGAACTTATCTTGTACCTGAAAAGAAAAATATGATAATTTTTTGTACTTTTTTCAAATCCACCGATCCCGTAATATGTTTGCGACATAAAAAAACGCCACGCAGCAGCGAGCAACAGACGACAATTACGAAATTAAACTCCAATTACTCGGAAACACCTGCTTGTTTTTATTTTTGTCTTATTCCCGCCGGTGATTGCGCCCACGAGAACGTAGAATTATCTCGTCAATGTACTAAGTATACCTACCAACTTGTATATAAATTTAATTTACAAGTAACAGACAGCTAAGCTATAGGTAATTTTCGATACTTAAGTATAATGAGTATTGTTGTTAAACGATTATGCATCGCTGTGGGTCCGACTAGGCACTTTGATGAATGTCGTAATTCAAACTTAACATTTAACAATACCACCATTAATATAGATTTAGTTCTTCAGTAAACTTCCTTATCAAACGTTTTTTTTTTGATAATATATCAGGGGGCTGCAAAGTTATAAATTTAAACATGTAAAACACAAACCCGACGGCTAATGATATGTTCCTTTTTAGGGTGCCGTAGTACAAACTAAGAACTCTTATATATTTTCCTGTGATCGTCTGTCTGGGTCACAGCCATTTTATTCAAAGGCTTGGAATTATAAGGCTTAAAAATGGGCAAATTTATAGATAAATGTCTCCGCTATAATTAGTATGTATAACAAATAAAAATAAAATGAGGGTGAAAAAAAACATACATTTGCCTTCAAAGTGGTAATTTTATTATACGAATACATCTTCTAACTACTGAACCACTGTTCAGAAAAATCTGTCAATTTCTATGATACGAGTACTAACTCATAGCTCACAACGTTATTTACTTATAATTCAGGACTTTGGTTTACTAAGTACCTACTTACTATAGGTTTTTATTGTCAACATGGATACGGAACCCTACCTTTGTGGTGATCCGATATTTCATGACCGGTTTTATGCAATTATTATTTTCATTGTAATTTACTTGTCATGTGTTCCGTACGATGCAACTAGACGGTTGATGATCATGGATTAAAAACGGGACATGCGGGGTTTATTTTAAACCATTCGAAATCGATATCGGAAACGGAAACGAAAACTTCCGAACTGGATTACCGCAATCGCTATTAAAGTTTCCAAATTTGATTATCTTCGATGTATCTTGATGACAAAACCAAATCGTTTTTTCAAAAAAAAACCGTCGGTAAGCTCGTCGGGAGCGACACCAACATTGGAAAGTTTCAAATCCGTTTCCGATGTCGATTGCGAACGATTTCAAATAACCCACATGGAGTCTGGATTATGCGAGGATAAATTACTTCAAACACTCTTTTTCTGTTTTTGAAGAACTAATCTATGGGGTGAAGCAAGATGAAGGCGGAAGAAAGAGACGCTTATACAGCATGATTCAAAAAGGGTATAGTAATTTCGGAACCTGCGCTTCTTTAGAGCATTTGTAATCCTGTTGTGAAGTTTGAGCTATTTGTCATGTAAGTAGGTATATTATAGAGTGACCAACATGTTGCGATGACGTCATAAAGACACGAGCCAATGTTAGCACATCCGTGTAAATTTAATATCTTCTCATTAGGGGATCGATGATAATTTTAAAGGAAAGTATTGATGAAGAAAATTAATGTCAAAGTCACGGTCAAATAATTTATTTAATTTGTAATTTTATTTTATTTTTCTTAACTCTATATCCGGATCGGAACGCGACCTCAATTGAGAAGATCCGGCAAGAATCTCAGCGGGCTGTTGACATCCAATCATTACGTTCACGTTAACTAGTAGTTGTAAAACGTAAATCGAACCCGACGGTACGATATGTCAACATGTTCATGCTAGATTTTCGGTTGTCTAAATTAGATATCATTCTTCATGTTTATATTTTATGAAGCACGGAGTCATTTTTCTCAGTGAATATTGTATTTTATTGATATATTGGTGTGAACTAATTTACATTACTCCGAATTAGTGTTGCAAGTGCCGAGTGCCTTATACGTTCAGTAAATACATAGTTAATGTTAAAATACTATCCCACATTTTTTTTTTAACAATTTAAAACAATATCAGCTACTCTATGCGTGCCCATGTCACATAATTCGAAACCAAAGAGAATTGTTCGTTTACACGCGAACCGCTAAAAAGGGCTGAAACATAAACAAGACACATTTTTTTTAATTTTATGCTTCAGTGTTCTCCATAAAAACGTTGTAAAAAAGTTTAAAGTTTAGTTTTAGTTGTTTTTATATCGTTAACAAACGATATAACGTGACGACAAGTTAATAGTTTTTTGTGTTAATTTAAAACTGGTTATTTCCATTTATTTATCAACAGTAGGTAGTCATCACTTCTCTACTTACGTACTTAATTTTATCCGACTGCGCAATAAGAGGGTAATGTTTTTCGAGATTATTGTTGCGATACGATTTTATATTTGATACGTACACGTGAGCCAGTTTAACTAAACTAATTTGTATGAATATTATAATTAATTAGAAGAAGCGATGTGTTTTAACGATGCCCCCTTGAACTAAAGGTTACCCACTTTTGCTAAACTTCGTACTTCGCTACCTACGTACATGTGAAGACAGGAGACGCAGGTCATGAGCGGGAAGCGACAATAAATTGTAACTAAGCTGTATGTAAACAATGAATACCTCAAACCACGCTGATGTAACAAATAATTTTTTTGTTATAGCAGCGTAGTTTGAGGTCGGTATTTATACACAGTTTATGCAATCATAAAATGTGTGTTTATTTTTACATCTTTCAAGATATTATATTAATGCTTATATTAAGTGGGACTATGGCCATAGGCACATTAGTTATTTGTCCACATAAAGAAAATCGTTTGAGCCTCAGATGTACAGGGACATAGCCAACCATAGTACTAGACCTAGGTGCTGCCACGCAAAAATAAACTTACAGTGGGCAGGCAGTAATTTACCCCGGAATATCATTGTTTAACAAAATCTACACTAGTGAATTTATTCTCAAAAACTATATTTTAGTGACGACCTGATTATCGCAGTTGGTAGTGACCCTGCATTCTGTGCCGAGGATCCCGGGTTCGAATCCTGGTAGGGACAAAGTTTGTGTGATCAGCACGAATGTTTGTAAGTACCCAAGTCATGGATATTTCATATCTATATAAGTAATATATACTGGGTTCGCCCCCAGTTCATTGTACGGTACCCATAATACAAGCGATACTTAGTGTGGGACCGTGTAGTTCGTGTGTTCGTCTGGCGATATTTATTTATTCATAATGTTACAGCTATTTGACCATTTTATAATAATTTAATTGACATTATTATTCTAATTTGCACTTACTACATAACTTTCTCAATTTCTTATCACTTAAGCCACACATAAGGATTGATCCGAATGTATGCCTGTATCGTGTGTCTGCCTCATTAGGGCTCGGCTCCTCGTACGCTTTTGTTACATACAGAACAACTAATTGATCCGCAAGAGTTTTCTTACAATTACTACGAGTTCTTGTAGAGAATATTATACTTACAACACTGTTACGAGTTTGTTTAATGTGTGGGTATAAATTTGATAGAGCTTTTTAACCGACTTCAAAAAGGAGGAGGTTCTCAATTCGGTTGTATTTTTTTTTTATGTTTGTTACCTCAGATCTCCGTCATTTATGAACCGATTTCGAAAATATTTTTCACGTAGTGTATTTGAAAGCTCTTAACTGACTTTTATAACACCAGTGTATAACGGTATATACTTAAATCAAAGAATATTCTGAAATATGTCATAATAGAAAAAGAAGTGAGGCCTATCTCACAGTCACTGATATAATATAATCAAGCACACATAACCACGTTTGCCAGCCACACAAAAGTGTCAAGCTAATAACACCTCTCTGCACGTTGCGTCAGGGTCCAAAAATATTTGCGAATCTCTTTTGTTTCATAGATGCCCTTTTGCTTAAGAATAAATAATACCTAATACAAAACTCTTTACGTACTTCAGTTGTTTTATTTCCTCAATTCAAAATTCGTGACGTCACTATAAAGCCAAACTAAAAAGCGTCATCAAAAGATATTACTTCCAAACATTCATAATCCTTTGCCTAAATATTCGATTCAGTCTGTGGTTGGCCCCCACTCACGGGTCACGGGGTCGGGTTTCCAATTTGCCGCTTAGCATAAGATGTTGCACGATCATTAAGCGCCCTTCATAAATAGATTATTCTTATTCTGAATATGTGTGTGTGTGTTCGTAAATCAAAATATTTAGTTTTTTTTGCTGAATTACTTTTTTCCTTCCGATAGGGATATCTAAAACGAAGATTTGTCGACACATGTGTTCCCAAATTTTGGGTCCGGCTGTGCCACCGCCAAGTTAAGAAATGTCATTACAAGTTGTTGTGATTTTTATTATGAGTATGTAATTAAATAATTATTTTGCCGGACAAAAAAATATATTTATTTTTGTTTGACATAAGTACTTAATCATTTATTTTAACCATCTTACCAAGGTTCCAAGTTGGTATACATATGCCTACATTATCTATCAACTGGTAACTGAGTAAATAGGGAACATAATGTAGTATAACAAAACATCTTAATTTAAAGTCTCCAAGCGTAGGAAAGAAAATTGGAAAGTGTTTTTGCTAGCGTGTTTTTATACCAACTACCAGTGCTAATATGATAGAACAGTCGCTGATCCTATTAGTTAAAAAAAAATGTGTTTGTGTCCAAATTTATTTGACAAAAACTCATTGTAAAAACTCCATTCAACTTCTTTTGCGCAATATGTGTGTGGTCTCAGACCTTTTTGTTTTGTTTTAAAGTAAACACTGCATCGATAAAGTATTGTCTCTTAACGTATTTAGACAGACTTTCCGGACTTTTTATTGTACTGTGGGTGGCGGGCAGAGGTTCAATTGCTTAGATCTTTATGGCAGTGACAATTATTAAGTCAAACTGTTGGAATACATATGTATTTTTATTTTTATAGGTAGGTAAATAAGTCATTTAATAGTCATCTGTGGCCAAGGTTACAAAATATTCTATGAAAGAAAAAATCTCGTGTAATCTAGTTAAAAAAAAAACATTTACTAACCTTTGTTATTCTATATATATTAGCGAACGATCTAGATCAGTATATTTTTATCGTCTAGTCTTCAATTTAGGTTTTCAACTTCGTTAATTGCTAAAAGGCACTTAAATTTAATATGTTTTACAGATACTATAGTTGCATTTTACATAACCATGATATAGACAATAATGAGTCCCTATAAATCAATATTGCATCCATTACCCGGGAAGATGGGAGATCACAGGCGCGCGGCTTAAAACCTCTTATCTAAGCTCCCACTTAGCGTATATTTCATAACATGGCAACATCGTCTGCTCAGTGTTGCCTCATTGCGTGCCTGTCAAAATATTGGCGCCATAGTGTAGCAAAAAAATGAGACAAAAAACCATGCGGTGGTTTTTGCGTAACTACATAACAGTGTGACAAAAAGTTTAGTATGTTGTGGCAAATTCATATTAAAAATTTGGACTATTATGACAATATTTAAGAGAAAGTTAAGAAAACAAAACATACTTTTTAAATAAGTAACTTAATAGACAATGTTTCAATTCAAGTAAATTATTCAATTAAGTAAGTAATTTAATTAACTATAGTATCTAATTAAAATTATGACTTGACTTGATTTCGAAATCTATTTAATTTCATATACCGAACATTTCTGTATTTTTTTATTTAACAATCTTAATGCCAACAGCTACGAATAATTATCGTCAAGATAGCTACTCCAAATTGTCCGATTAAATACTGTAGTGGGGACTGAAGTATGTCTAATCCTGTACTCCATTCCCAGTGATTAACTACGCTATTAATTAGTTTAAGAGACGAATACCTACCGGGAGATAATTTCATTTTAACGGCCTCAATTTGCTAATAACCAACGCCGATTCATTAGCGCGCGAATCCGCACTGTCATTCGGCATTTGTTTAAAAGAAAAACATCAAAAAGAAATAGAATTTTTCAGAACAACGTATTAATGTCGAATCACGATTGCGATTGGTTTCGATTTTTAAATTAGTAACGTTCGTCGGCGCCCTTGTTCTAGCTCGCTCGCTAATGAAGATTTCGTATACACCCGTCCTTTTTTGTCAGCCATATCTGTTTGTTTTGAGCTCACCATCAATTTATTTTCGAGTTTTAAATTAGCCGGAGTGCGAGCACCGGGCTGTTAGCGTCTCGTTCCTTCGGCGTGGCGGACGGTATTGTTGTCTCTGTTGCTCGCGTCGCCTGAGTTTGTTTTGTGCGTGACGCGCCCCGCCCATGCTCGGTGTCGGCACGGGCGGCAGCTTTGACCGGTAGCGGCTGAACTCGTTATCTGTTTTTTGGTTTGTCGGTGTGTGTCCGGCCTAATATTTGTGTAGGCCGATGAAAAAGTAGTTTTGTGTCAGTGGGAGGTGCACGATGTGTTGTTGTTCCGTTTATTGCCTGCCACGACTTCGGCGCGATAATCAGCCGAGCCTTAAATACAGCGCACCAATAAATTACACTATTAATGGTTTGCGTAAAATAAATTGCTTATTTATTAGGTGAATAATAGAATTCAATTTCCAACATTACCCAATGAATTCTGAAATCATCTAATTTCATTTTCTATCAAGCCTTTTAAAAATCTCGTGTGCCTAAATGGCGCTGAGACCGTGTTTTTCAGATAATACACCAAGTGTTCGTGTATTTAAATATCATGTTTAGTTTCACATAATCTTTATGAGAGTTAATAAGTAAATAAGTTCAATCGCGTGCTTAGACAAGTTACTAAATAGGTATATTTTAAATTTTCATAGACAATCATTTTTTATGGGTCTTGGCCGCCACACCTTCCCACTACTTTTACTCCTGTAATCCAGGACCCGCAGCGAATATATAGAGAAGTATGACATATTAACACATTAGAATTGAAAATTATGAAATTTTCTAAAAATAACTACAGTGGAAAACCTACCTACATAATAATTCACTAGGAAGTAGCCACCCACTCACCAAAAATCTACTATATTTTAATATAAACAACGCCATTAGTCCTCGTTTCAGCAATTTTTCAGCTGAAATAGTAATGCTAATTAGGACTGGACATGAACCATGTTTACAGGACTTTGCAATCTGTACGTCAAGTGCGAGATTATTCGTAAGCTAACCGTATTCTTTATAGTCTACCGTATTTCGACGTTTTGTATGGAGAATTGAAAAGCGCCTCTAGCGGACGGTTTTTAACACTATCAATTCTCCATACAACATGTCTAAGTACGGTAGACTATGAAGTATACGGTTAGCTTACGAATAATCTCGCACTTGACGTACAGGGAGTGATAGATCCTGTTATCAAGTACTACATCCATAGTGGTTTGTAATTTCAGTGTTTTGTTGCACTTTGTCGTGCCGAAGCGCGGTTTGATGTTTGATGGCGCGATACACGCGACTCGGTACTTGGCATCACCTATACTATATTAATTACCTATGCGAGGATATATCATTGTTTTTTTGTGGGAAAATGTATTATTTGTTAGACACTACGGTTAGAGAACTTTGTTATAGATTTAGTTATCACAATCTCCAGTAACATTGAAATAAAACTAATCTTTCCGATTACTTACGTTCCCGACGTTTCGGCTGCTTTGGAGCAACCATGGTCACGGGAGGACTGAGGTTTTTGACGTCCTAGTGTCATAGTAGTAAAAAAAATTAAATCTAAAAATCTTCCTTGCCTAACTAAGTCATATATTTAACGAATGTAAAGTCGGTGCCAGTATTATTTTCTCCAATAAATCCGTGATTGCACATTCCATATTATTTCCATCACGAATTAAAATAACCCATTCATCCTCTGACAAACAGTTTGAAAAAACAATTAGCGCCTCCCAATGTTTGCACGCTTGCGCCAATGTTTTATTATACGGAATTCAATTTTATGCATCTGTGAACATCTACCTCGCAACATCGCACCTCGAGCTTACTGATTGCGAAGCATTTCATTGCCGCTAAAGCTTATGTCAACATTCCTAGTAGCAAGTAATCCGATGTAATGTAAACGGTTATAGCGGAGAATCCATTTAGAGATGATATTGGTAGGATCCCCTAATCTCTTGGTAATGTCGCATGAGTAAATATATTGTGTGGGGTGATTAGATACGCAGCGACGGGATTGCGCATTTTAAAATAAGGATGGGAAGTGTGACCAAGTTTTGTTGTGTTTCTAGTCATATCTTTTTCAGGGTTTTCGTCATGATTGCCACATTAGTCAAGCGCTAAAATAAGTCTTTAGTTTGACAGTTTTTTTTAAATCATGATTCTTCTTTAATAAAAAGATATGTATGTTATATTCCGGTCTACACGCTATAAATAATCAGAACTACAGACACTTACTATAGCTCTAGGACGTCAAACACCCTAAGTCCTCCCGTGACCATGGTTGCAGCAAAGCAGCCGAAACGTCGGGACCGTAAACACATAAAATAAACGCGATATAATCTGTAAAATAAGTTTTATTTCAATGCGTATAAATATAAGAAATCAACACCGGTAGATACTTATTCTGCTGGAAATTGGTATCATAATTATGAAAATTTCGTCCGAATACGTTTACGTTTCTGTAAAAAGAAACCAAGTTTCGTCACAGTATTACTTAGGATTGATTTGGTGACGGCGCTTCCGTGTGCTTACATTAATTTTAGTGTTTCCCAAAGTCCTGGTCTTGCCATAATGCAAGAACCCAAGGCCTAGACTTTGGGCAACACGAATTACTTTTACTGACGTTACTTTATTGTACTAACACACAACAACCTAACAAATCAATCGACACCATTAAATTAAAACAAACATAAAACTATTGTACCGTACAACTATTGTACCGTACAACTATTGTACCGTACAACTATTGTACCGTACAACTATTGTACCGTACAATAGGGATCCGATTGGGGTGTCATATCACTGGACAAACGCCGATGAAAGGGGCAATATGGGCGGCTAGTGGTTCGGAAAATGACAGCATATTGCCCCGGCTGTGGGCACAAGGAGGGACAAAGGGGCAATTGTGCGGGCTCGGTCGAGCGGCGAAGTGCCCCGACCCGCGGCCCGTTTTATGTGGATTCTTATCGTCGATTTGTCAATGAAAAGTTATTACACGGGTAAATAAACATTATTGAAGTCTAGAAGACACGGTGATTCAATATATTCGTAATAAATCTGACAATCCAACGACAAATAGAGAGTTATCTGTTACAAACTCTAAAGTGAACTTTGCATTTTTACTTTACTTCCCAAATCGTATTATCGTTCGTTTGTCGTATCGTTAGAAATACTCGTAAATTAACTTCCTAAAATAATCCAGTTCCATGTACATACTTAAGAATTTATTTAAAAGCAACATGGCCAGCTGTACAAACTATCATATATTTTCATCAAAGTTCAATGGCAGCGAATAAAAATGGCACCCAATAAGAATCATTTTTCATCTGATTTAGTCCGCAAGTGTGCAAACACGTGGGTATTGATAATATTCGTCACACACACATGTTTAGGGAACCAATTCTTGGGGGTAGACATCTAATTTTACGCCGATTTTATTGCGCAAACGCATCGCTAAACAAAACTAGCCGAAAATGAAACTTACCTTTTCAGAATTTGGACTTGGCTGACCGCACACCAAATAATTTATTATATCGTATTTGTACATCTGAATCTTTAAAAAATATGGTTAAATTCACCAAAACTCGGTTACTAAAACAAAATAAGGGTAGCCGAAATGTCGGGAACATAAAAAAATATAATAAACGCGATAATATCCGCAAGATTAGTTTTATTTCAATGTGTGTATTCGCGTAAATATAAGAAATCAATCAAATAAGGGTAGGTACAGGAATCATAAACGTACAATCATTAATATTCAAATCATAAAGTGATCTAGTCAAGTGATATATGTTGTAGCAGTGATCACTCGCAATCTCCAATCTCGCTATAAATACGGCACGTTAAATCGCGATTCTAAATCGCCCAATCTCTGTAATGATCTCGACGAACATATTGGTACTCGTATATCGTTAGGGTTGGCAATTAGAAAATAAACCTTATGCCATCGTATAGAGTACCGTAGCTATGGTGCCTTCTACTCAAACCCCTGTACGTCAAGTGCGAGATTATTCTTAAGCTAACCGTATACTTTACAGTGTACGTATTTAGACATTGTGTATGGAGAAGTGAACAGCGCCTCTAACGGACGATATGTAAAACTTTCAATTCTCCATACAAAAATTCTAAATACGGTAACTAGGCTGTACAGACACAGCCTAGTTACAGTGGTGTAATATATTTTAAATAAATTATTCCAAATTCCTTTCATAATCAATGAAATAAAACTATTTTTTTGGATTTTATCGCGTTAATTTTTTGTTTTTACGTTCCCAACGTTTCGGCTGCTTTACAGCAACCATGGTCACTGGAGGACTGAGGTGGTTGACGTCCTAGTGTCATTGTTCGAACTGTGGTACCCTCATATTTAGTTGTTGCTTCTATCTATCAGCCGTTAGACGTCCACTGCCGGACATAGACTTTGTTGCTTAATTAGTGTTATTTCAATATGTAGTATTCGCGTAAATATAAAAAATCCTTCCATAGTCTTATGGGTCCCAGGACCATCCATTAGGATTCATAGCCGACGGGTGTGTTTGGGAGTGATGGCCTAACCGCCTTCAGCTTCAGCATTGCACTTATATTCTAAGATATTGGTAAGTTTACGTGTACTTTACCGCAAGTAGCAACCCTGTCCCCATCTCCCAACGGATCTCTGGCACATTTCCACGCGTGTACCAAACGGGCCCGTTTAATTAGCGTCCATTTGTGCTCTTTTACATAACTGCGCGAACGGCGGCGGAGATTTATGTGCCCGATGACGTCACGCTTGTTGGCCTGCAGAGATACGCGCCTGGGACCCGTAGACAATGGACGTGTTGTATTGAGGCGATTCGAATTAGAACCTGTTAGCAGTTTAAGTTGTACGGCAAATGTGGTTAAGTTGAGCTTTAACCGTTATTGATCGTCCGGTCTCTTTTTGTATTTTGCCGTCAACTCACATCACGTATCTATACTGCGTGACCCAGAAAGGCTGTACTATTTGAACCTGCACTTAGATAATTAGCGCATTTATATGCACTTAGATAATTAGAGATGTATATTTACTTCAAAAAAGATATTGTCATTTTCTAGGGGCCATTTTTTTCTGGGTCACGCTGTACTTATTAATTGGTGTTATATATAGCTGAAAGTATGTTTTTAAAATATCTATTTACAGGTGTAGGTATTTGGTATCCTTACTTCTATAGTGATGTATGCGACTATGATATCGGACAAACGGTTGAACAAGTTGCATCCCAAAACATGATCGTTTTTGGTATAACTCTGTATATTAGCCACTTCAATCATGTTTAAATAAATCTAATTGCACGTTACATTTTCCTAATTTTAAGTTATAAAAAAAGACTTCGTTTCCAAACTAAAATCGCGAATGTCCTAATTTTTTTTTCATTTAACTTCTTAAATTCCTTTCATCTGACTTTATTTCAGCAGTGTATAACCACTATACACTGCTGAAATAAAGTCAGATGAAAGGAAATATATACGTTTTTTTCTGTGTTGACAAATGTAGCTCTATTAAGGGACACTTAACGAGCTGTCGCTCGCGCCAGCAATAACGTATGTGGATGTCGGGTTGGGACTTTGAGGGGACATTTTTCAGTGTCCCCTGCCCCCGCGTGCGATGTCCCTTCCCTGCTAGGGCTGCCAACTACAAAATCTGTGGCTACTTCGATAAATTTAAGATACCATGCTGCCACATTTGTTTTCTTAGTCTTTGAATCTGTTGCTGTTTAATTTACAAACTATACATGGCTTTACAAAATCTGTGTCTACTTCGATCAATTTAAGATAGCACGCTGCTACCACAAGTATTTAGTGTTACCCGAGATCTTTTTTTTACAGGCTTTGAATCTTTTGCTGTTAAATGTACAAATTATACATGGCTTTTAATTATGGATATTCCTGCTTGATTCTTTAATCTTGCGAAAATGCAAGGCTTTTTGGCGAGCGACGACCAATTTTTGGCGAGCGAGGCGACCAATTTTTGGCGAGGCCAACCACAACATTTGTAAAAACTGATCTTAAATTCTCAAACAGGAATATAAAGTTAACTGCCATCTTAGGAATGATTGATTCCGTAATCCAATGTCACAAAATACCAGAAATAAAAATAATATTCTAAGTATATGCATCACAATATTTACATTTGGCTAATTCAAGGATAAGTCTTATACATTGGCAACCCTAAATCCCACAGTGTCCCCGCCCTGAAACACTGAAGCGTAATTACAGTCGCGAGGACAGACAGATGATTTGTAGTTTTTATTCGTTTACATTTGGAAACATCGCGGATTGAGTTGCCGAACAAATAAGATTTTCTAATAGTTTTCAGTAAATGAAAGCGTGAATTGGATCGCGCATTTTTTGTAGGTACATTTGCATTAATATTTCGCAGCTACTATTCGTCTGTAAAATTACAAATTGATTTTTGAAATGATTGGTTATTACTTTTTTACAGGTGTGATATCCAAGTTGGTAGAACGCTTGTCTCAGTAACGAGGATCACATGTATTACCTATAATAGGGTATTATAGGCAGTACATGAATGTACTACAGCTACTTTATACCATGGATTCCTTATTTCATATTCCCTCCAAAAAACGCGACCGTTACGAATCACACAAAATGACAAACTTGAAAATGGAACGCGAGCATATGCGTTCCATTTTCAAATCGTCATCGCGCTGCACCTGAGCCGGGATCGTCACGGACATCGTCGCGGGATGCGCCCCGCCGGGAATCCGATCGAGCGCGCGTTGTCATTGGCCCCCTTAATCGAGAATTGATACGACTCGATTGTCTAGTGGAATGTCGGTTTATGTAATAAGTTTGCTGGTAGGCGTAGCACGAGCGATTGATCGTTTCGTATT
Source organism: Pheosia gnoma (assembly GCA_905404115.1). Taxonomy (NCBI): domain Eukaryota; kingdom Metazoa; phylum Arthropoda; class Insecta; order Lepidoptera; family Notodontidae; genus Pheosia; species Pheosia gnoma. Next base: position 3,872,562 of record FR989916.1, read on the forward strand.
GTCGAGAAAACTGGGTCTAAGTCGCTCAATAAGGGATTTTATCGCTCTTGTAACATATATACAACTTTAAATACTATATGTACTTTTACCCCTTTTATAGAACGTTTAACCAATTTACGATAGCATACACAAAGTTTATATAAGGTCATATATTTTTTTAAATATTATTCATATTTTTTTAAACAGATAAAAAGGATTTATTCGAAAGCCGTTACCATAACTGCGAAACAGTTAATTTTGATGTCCAATAAAAGTTGTTAGTCAACACGGTGTCCATTAAGGTAAATTTCCTAACACTATGATGACCATGCGCCCAAAATTGAGGAGACTGTCCATTGATTGTTTACCATATTGTCAAGTTATAATTGGGGACTGGGTCATGACCCTGAATCGCGTAAAAAAAAACCAAGCTTTTAACTTTTGACATTCAATTCGAGTTGTTTCGCGTTAAATGTTGTTGTAATTTGACCATTTTGTGTAGGCGTAAAATGACGCTTATTCATAACCAAACTTGAATAGGGAATAGCATACATTCGTAGGCGTTTCTTTTGTTAATTTAATGTGAGGTTATAAGTTTGTTGTTAGTCAATGTAAAATATCTTAATAAAAAGAGCAACCATGGAGTTTCTTGCCCGTTCTTCGCCATATAAAGGCATTCCGAACGGGTGGTAAAGTTGTAGCTTAGCATTTTGTAACTATTTTGAAGATACATAAGTACTTTACTTAATGGTTTACATGCAAAAATATTCTGAGTCTGATGTTTGGAAGTAGGGAGGTATACATTTTGCTTTAAACATTGTATAATGTATATACCATTGATAGTATTATACTCTTCATCAGACGTTCATTAGAATTATCTAAAAGTATTTTATAGTTAAATATAGTTAATACCATCGATGTCCATTAACAAAGTCGTAGATAGGTTTCTTGCCCTTGAAAATGGCATCACAAAACTGAGCTGAACAAGCGCACCGGCTTACTCAGTCTAATTACTTCATCAAAACGACGCAGCGCAACATATATCTGTCTTATTGTCATGCTATCTCGTTTACACTGCCATTGTGTCGCTAAGTATGAGCAGCTAAACGCACTCGTGTGTGCGTCAGGAGGGACATTAATGACAACACATTAGTTCTAGCATCACATATCTACGTATTTTTTCACCAATGTATAACAGAGTACTATCCTCCGTATTGAATCAGCTTCGCCGAAAATTAATGGCGTTAGCTATTTAGGCATGTATTTAGTCTTCCGAAACATTTTCAAGTATAAAAGTCAACATTTGAAAAAAAGGTTTATATGTCTATGAAAGCCGGGTTTCGTCCCCCAGTGCGGCGGCGGCGTCAAACAGAAGCACGCGCACAGTGGGCTTAGTATCCCGGCTGCTGGACAAAAAGAATGGACGTTTTTTTATAACAACCGGTCGCATCGCAAGGTGTCCGCAATTGTCACGAGCCGTAACAATCGTGCAACCAGACAAGAAAACAAAACGAAACGCAACATCTATATAAATGAATAAAATTGGAGTGTCTGTTTGTAATATTAAAATAATCGCTTTTTACTAAGTGCATTTGGATGTATACACGGTACATATACCAAAACATTATTTAACAATTTTTGTCTGTCTGTTTGTTTCGGCTAATCTCTGAAATGGCTGGACCGATTTTGACGGGACTTTCACTGGCAGATAGCTGATGTAACAAGGAGTAAATTAATTTTATTTTAGAAAAACTTTTTTGTTATATACCACGCGGACGAAGTCGCGGGTAACGGCTAGTTTGTAATAAATACCTTCGTGGAATGTCTAGGTGCTTCTCCTTGCCACTGTAGTTATAACTATTTTTTGGAAACATATCTCAGATTATATTGCTATTAAGCCATCAACTAATAAAAAGAATATATTTAATATAAGTACAAATTAATTGTATTTTAACTTCGCATGCATTGGTACAACATAGTATAATTATAAAGACACTTAAAACTATTATAACTGTCATACCTACTCAACTCGGAATGCACGATTTGTAAATAAAAAAAATCTTTTCTTTTTTAATAATCACCCACGATTTTATACCTAGCCGCTTATTTCACGTCGTAAAACACACACGAGTGACAATTAAAAGCGGAAAGTTTAATTGACACGAAGAATTCTATGGCATATTACAAAGACACAGTTCAATTCAAGTTTCTATTGTTAATAACTGTCCCAACAAAACTGAACAACAGATCGCACGGTAATATGTCTTGTGTTTAGTGTTTCGCGTATACCTTTAAGCGTATCGACGTTAATTAAAGGGGGGTTCGCTCAGGCGACAAACTCGACAAGTTCTATAAGACAAGGACGGTGTTAAATCGAATCAATTTGTCGGGACAAAGCCTTCAGCTCCGAAGCAGGAGAGTCGCCCTTAGCCCAAGTGACAGTTATGACGTGGTGGGGCGTGTCCGCGACTGCGCCCTCAGTTCATTTGTCGAGCCATTTGCTCGGTGGAATGCGGTGTCATCAGAGGAGAACGGAGCGTGAAATGGAAAACGCCCCTCTAGTGACAACCTTCCCCTTACACCCCTTCCTCCCTCCCTATCGCCCTTAACGCGCGCTAACGAAAATTCGCTTCGTCGAGTGAAATTTGTCCGCTTAAATCCGTCAGTTGATTCGGTGTGCACTTGATATGTTCAAATAGGCGAGTCGGCGTTTACTGTTGATTACATAAAGTTTCAGTTAAAGCAAATAGGTTGGTTTGGAGATTAGTTCTTGTAATGTTTATATAACGCATGATGGAGGATATAAAGTTCTGTATATCATTAATTTTATCTATCAGCCGATATGCACGTCCACTGCTGGACATAGGCCTCCCCCAACGACTTCCACACATCACGGTCCTCCGCCACTCGCATCCACCGGCTTCCTGCGACGCATTATATTATATCATTAATTCTGTAGCCAAGTAATGTATCACATGAGTAATAGTGTATGGTACTAGGTAAGGGGTCAATTTGAATATAATTGGTATTGGTTATACCGACTGGTACCGAGGTACCGAGAAGTTAAGCCAACTTAAATTAAGATTTATAATAAACTAGCTGACCCGGCAAACGTTGTTTTGCCATATACATTATTTCTAGGAAATATTTTTATAGTTAAATCTCGTAATAGAAAAAAAAAATATTTGCGATTATAAATTGAGATATAAACTATCCTATCTTTCAAGTTGGATAAAACTGCACACAGTGTGCAAAATTTTATTTCAATCGGTTTATTAGTTTAGGAGTCCATAGCGGACAAACACCGTGACACGTAATTTATATGTTAGATATTAAGATTATCCAAAAAAAAAAACATTTTTGGTTACTCGTTTTTTATTTGCATGGGCATTAGTTTTTAACCAGAATATTGCCTGTTATATTAAAAGACATCTGTAAAAAAACAAACATAACAAAACACATTGCAATTTAGACAAATTTTCCCCACGAACTAGTTTGCAAGTAATTGTAACAAATCGGTGCGCGTAGGTGGCGGCTCTCGAGTCGGGCGGTCCCGTGTTATCCGTTCAAATTGTCACCCTAATCCCGGGATTGATGCTATTTGTTTGCTAAAGGGATCCCGGGGGTTCCGAACACTACGTGACTTACATGTTATTATGATTACCTAGATGTATCCAAAACTTGTGCTGATTTTTATAGGATAAATAGTTTTTTTTTTTGTTTTATCCATTACTTGAGTGCTTGTATTTGCAACCATTGATTCCAATTACGGGATGCTTATTTAATTTGGTTACAATATCGGTTTTAAAAATTCTTACATATTTATAGGTTCATTTAAAAATTGCATTATACATATGTTGTTAGGACCTAATAATTTATTCGGTATATACCTCATAATTTTAGTCATGACAATAAAATCCAAAGACTGTATAGGTAGATAGATTAAAGTTAAAATTATTCTACAAGACGAATTATGAATTTTATTGATAGTACAATTTTGAAACGTAAATAAATTAAGTAGGTACTTGTAGGAAAAGCTACAAATGTAAATATAGTCCAGCTCATGCCTCAAAAGCCTGTCCTTGCGTTGCTAGGAGACAATCGATTATCAATTTATCCGCGGTATGTGACACAAATCGATTCTGCCAATCGGTACGAACGAGCCTGTTTATTTGAACTTAAGCCGTTTGATAAATGAACTCAGGGGTTTACAGTTGTTAATGCAATGTTGTTTTAAAAAAAGTTGGTTTCGATTCAAATACAGAATAGTACAATGATACGGCATATACATATATATAGTCCACTGAATGTTATTTTATTAAAAAAAAAAAAAATATTCCAGAACTGACAAATTACTTTAATTTTTTTTTTTTGTATAAAATTAAGAACATTTGCCGTGATATAGGTAGGTGCCTACGTACCGCATGCGGGATCGCTCGAGCCGAGTCCGGGATTCGCAATAAATACCGGTGGGGTGAATAAATCTAATTCGGCGGCGACGTTTATATTGCCGCGGACACCGACCGTGTTCCCGCCGTTTCCCGTAATGCATCGCGCGATTTGCGGGACTCGAATCTTTTCTTTTTATTTAGTACCTATAGCGACAACATTTTTCACGGGATTATTTGTGACGAGCGACGACACGGGATCGGGGAAGCATGAAAAAGTATTCATGAATATCCTTTAAAACATATTATTATTATTTAAATCAATCCTATTTAATTGTATTCCTATATCAAAGGAAAAGTCAAATCATTTATTTCGTATAGGCCTACGGCGCGGCGGCACTTACAAATCGTCAGGCGTCATTTACATTGTTTCTTATTGAATTTAATAGTAATACTTAATATATTTTTTCGTGAACAAACTCGAAAAAAAAACCTAAAACTGAGAAGTTTATAAACTCATCATTAACTATTGTCTGTACACACAGTCACAAAGCTATGTGTAATGTAGCGAGACTCGGGCGCACGATGCAATGTGTCTCAATTAGTGCCGCACAGTGTGGTGACCGCGTCGCGTCGGTATATATGGGGACAAAATTAGGTGACGTATTAGTCCGTTAAAAAAGTTGACGGGGAAATTTAATTTAAGAACATTCTTTTTTTTGTATTTTAAATTGTCTTTGGAAACGCTGTTGAGAAGGAAATCATGTGAAAACTCAAGAAAAACTAAATACTCAACGATTTTGACGAACTGATTAGCGCAGTTGGTAGTGACCCTGCTTTCTGCGCTATGGGTCCCAGCTTCGAATCCTGATAGGGACAATGTTTGTGTGTTAAGCATGATTGTTTGTACCCGAGTGATGGATGTTTCATATCTATGTAAGTATTATATACTGAGTTCGTCCTCAGTCCATTGTACGGTAGCCATAATACAAGCGTTGCTTAGTGTGGGATCGTATAGATGGTGTATTCGTCTGGCGATATTATATTATGATATTATTATTATATTTTCTGACATAAAAATTACACTTACCATAATACAGATAGACCACACATAGCGTAAAAATACTATTTTGGTGAAAGATTTATCAACGATTAGGAGTGGAACCACACAGAATGACGGCAATTTGTTAGCATATTTTTTGCATTCATATCTCAGAAACCCACAAAAACGACTATTTATTTTTGAGTTTTTAAACAAAAATGTCAATAGTGGAGTGGACATTTCAAGTATCATTCGATGAAATTCTCAATCTTTAGACTTGCAGTTGTGTATTAGTGCTTATGACATTTTGCTGTCGTAATGAACTATCTTGAGACGTGACACACTGGAATAGAGTTCAAATTTGTCTTAAATTTATTTTCATATGCGTAATTGTATCGTGGTTTTGTGTGAATGCAATGCCGCCAATATATCTGTCAGTGCGGTGTTTTGTTGTAGGTTTTAGTGTCGAACACATGGCAGTGATTTGTGAAGACCGCACACACACACACGCATGCTGCTTTATTACTGTTATTGGGCGCCGAAATGTTTGTGTAACGTACCCAAACTGTCACCCCTTACAATACTCGTAAAACTATTAAGAAGTGATATGATTGTCAACGTACAGGCGACATGAAAATTAAATGCCACTTGCGAAAAATAAAATTCTTGTTGTTTTAAATGATTTATTCGTGAAAAAGTGTACCGAGTGAGATGTCTTTCAATTATCATTTAAAATAACCAGTCGTTGACAAGACATTTTATATCTTAATATATATATATAAATTACGTGTCACGGTGTTTGACCGCTATGGACTCCTAAACTACTAAACCGATTTAAATAAAATTTTGCACACTATGTGCAGTTTTATCCTACTTGAAAGATAGGATAGTTTATATCTCAATTTATAATCGCAAATATTTAACTATAAAAATATTTCCTAGAAGTATTGTATATGGCAAAACAACTGTTGCCGGGTCATCTAGTAGGTAATAAAATATCAATATTTTAAATTATGTTTGTTATTTTTTTAGTAGTGTATGTTACTTGCTATGTAATCAGAGTTACTACACGTCTCAACAGATGGCGTGAAGCTTTATACACTGCTGAATCGTGGGTGCAAAGTTTACAATGGCTCGGCATATTCCCTTCATTATATATAAATTACGTGTCACGGTGTTTGTCCGCTATGGACTCCTAAACTACTAAACCGATTTAAATAAAATTTTGCACACTATGTGCAGTTTTATCCTACTTGAAAGATAGGATAGTTTATATCTCAATTTATAATCGCAAATATTTAACTATAAAAATATTTCCTAGAAGTATTGTATATGGCAAAACAACTGTTGCCGGGTCATCTAGTAGGTAATAAAATATCAAACATTTTAAATTATGTTTGTTATTTTTTTAGTAGTGTATGTTACTTGCTATGTAATCAGAGTTACTACACGTCTCAACAGATGGCGTGAAGCTTTATACACTGCTGAATCGTGGGTGCAAAGTTTACAATGGCTCGGCATATTCCCGTCATTAGACTATACGAGGCACAGTGGGCTGAAAAACGTCCCTAATACTGCATCTAAAAGTGCCTAAGAAAAGCCTAAGAAGCCCCCTAAGCCTAAGAAAAGACTGACTTACTAATACTAGGTCACATCATTTATCAACCAGATTTCCCCACAAAACTGACACCCCAACATATAGCTAACACACCCAACCAATTCATCTGAGTCACACTATTAAAAGATCATCTTTTACACCGAAGTCTATAAATATCTGCCCCATTCTCGGCCCCTCGGAGTAATATGTCTTTATTCCGTCTAATAACAATTTAGGCAATTATGTGACAAAAGGAAGTGTTTTCGTCGAACACATTTCTCTTGGCGGAGCGACTTCGGAGTCCCCCGGGGCACCTCGAACCCACATTATTGCCCCGAAGTGATTTATGCCAAGCCCCGCTACCGGTTTTCGGTAATACCTCGTTTTATTCACACAAGACGAATTAGTGTTATGCAGATTGTACACGTGATATTTTTCTAATGCGGAATTTAATTTAATACTCCAATCGATGTTCTAAAATAAGATTATATGACGATTAAATGTCACAAAATTAAAAATTTAATCAAATCTATCCGCTTTAGATTATCTGGTTTATGCAAAAAATATTGCACAGTGGTTTGTATCTGGAGTGTTTGTGTCGTAACAAATTACAAAAACAAAAAGTGTTCATTATAATTGTGGTTTTTTTTCCGCTGACAAACAGTTTTGCACGCGGCATAAAACAAAGCCGCGTCGCACGGCGCGCGCGGGTAGGAATCCCTTACAAATTGTTGTTAAACTCGATTTATGTCCGACCCGCGGTGATTCGCCCACTGTGCGCTGTGGGAACATACACAAATGCCGTGGATATCACAGATTCTATCTTCTGCAGTATATAATACGAAAGATTATGGCGTCTGTAAAATAATGCTTTCGTAAATATCGTATCTATTTACGCCGCAGTCGTTATAAAACATGAAACTCATATACAGTAACTATAAATGTTATACTACATGATCAAAGCAACAATAAAAACAAAAACAATTATGTTCATATTTCTCACAATTAATGTTTAAAACGTGATGTTATTAATAAAGATCATACAATGCATAATAAATAATTACAATACTGTAATAATAATTTATTGTATGTATTATGAGTCTTATAATATTGTTTGCTTACCTAGTAAGTTTGAGTAAAATCCTTCCACCAGTATTACCGTAATGCATTAACAGGCTGACAATAAGAATACCTACCAAAGCAGCAGATTCGAACTATTTATAACTAGCTGTTACCCCCGTTAGCGTGGTATTTAACAAAAAGCGGACGAAGTCGCGGGTAACAGCTAGTCTAAAATAAAAGCAGCCTATGTTACTCCTTGTTACATCAGCTATCTGCCAGTGAAAATCGGTCCAGCCATTTCAGAGATTAGCTGGAACAAACAGACAGACAGACGGACAAGAATTGTAAAAAAAATGTTGTTTTGGTATAGGTACCGTATATACATCCAAATGCACTTAGTAAAAACCGGTTATTTTAATATCACAAACAGACATTCCAATTTTATTTATTTGTATGTATGTATAGATAATGGCGCTTACGACAGACATTCGTGCACAAAAATATTCAATTACATACACGGCACGACCAAGTTACAGTCTTATTATACGTATATATTGAATATTGTCACGTGCAGTAATAAATACTCTTCCAAACGATATTTATGCGACACCGCACAGTGGTAAGAACGACGTCGTCCGGCCAAAAGTAGTAAATATAAAATAAAGGGCGGCCATAAACTCAAGTGGCATGCTCAATGGGACTCAAACGGTTTGTTTTGACTACCCGAGACTGAAGAGGTATTAAAAAAGCGTTATCAGTCAACTGAAACTTCAAAGAGTATTTCGGGTGAACCACTTCAGTTATTGGAGCATCGTGTATGAGATTTTGTTCTTCTTCTTTCTTTACGAAATGAGATGCGATAAAATAAAATGGACATGAATATGGCCTCACCCACAACTTAGCGGGTATTTTGCCAATGTCAAGTAATTAATAGCAATAACACATTAAATAAATACACATTATATATAAAATAATGGATGTGACATGATGATATGAAAGATAATATTTGTTACAAATTTGTATTTCTATTTCATTAGGTTATATTTTTTAAATGTCATTACTCATAGATAATGTATTTTTTTTTATTTACATCAAAAATATAATGATGCTATTCCGCTCATTCAGACCAGACAGACAGAATTAATTATATTTTATGTTTCGCTATATATTATACGATGCCACATTAGAAGCGTAATAAAGTAATAAATCTTTTATAAAATTACAAATACGTTTTCTAACCTGTAATTTAACATGAATCATGGGGTTTTACCACCATTTCCCACTAAAAATCACCAAAAACAACTTCAGTCACAATAATTATTTAACTACGTATATTATTGGCCATTGTGCAAAGACTTAGAATATCATAAATGCAACTTCGCAACCGTGAAGATACTAATCTTAATGGCGTACATAATCTGTAATATACATATTAAATACGTGCGTATTTATGTATGTTTAATGAGGACTGCAATATGGCCTCAAACGCCACCTACTCATGGTAGATAACTACGATACAATTTTATTCGTGGTTACAACCTACTAATTGCTGTAGAATAGTAAGGAGATCTCGTTTCGATGTTATGTAGCACCTTTGTGCAATTTACGGATTAAAAAAAAACAATTTCAGTGTCTATAAAGACCGTTTACCAAGTACTAACTTTTTAAGAACCCACAATTTTATTCCATTTTCAAAATGTCACCGGCCAGTTATACTAATTAGGCATCGTTGAACGTTTAAAAATAATTAGTTTCTATAATAAGCAAGATTAGCGCGAGTATTTAAAAAAAATGTAGATATTTTTGTAAATGTTTGTCGGCACAACTTGCGTATACCTACACTAAAGACGAGTGGGATCCACGATAAACATCGGTCGTTATACAGTCACGGGGCATGCACTAACTGCCGGCGTACACCACGCGTGCAACGTTTTTGTCCAAAATACGCGCCTTTTTGTACCACTGGGCTTTCTTTTTTCAAATTTAAATGCGTTCATGGTATGCGTATTTACGGGCAATTAGTAAGCGCCTATGATTTATATATATTCCATCGCATGGAAAATATTGGATAATTTGGATGTTTTTGCATTTGTATTGAATGTTGGCGCCATCTTTGATGCGACCGCTAATGACGTCCTCGGGATACTTGTGCTTTTGTTTAAAAAAAAACTTGTTAGTATAGATATTTTGTCTATCAGCAACCCATAATAATTATTATTTAAACAATTGGGGAATTATTTGAATTAAAATCTTCTAAGTATCTGGAAACCTTTAGGTATCTACACACTATAACTTTTAACAAGACATAATTTCTATTAAAATAGTCTGTTAGGTATATACACAGAAATAAATAATAAAAAAAAACTTATTTGAATAAGGCTAAATCTACATGCACCTAACATTTAAAAAATTAAAATTAAAACGTTTATTGATTTCAAAACGTCATCGTCGTCGTTCCATAGACAATAACGCGCCAACACGCTGTAAGACAATGTCGTACAAGTTACGCCATACTAATTGTGCTTAATGAGACGTTGTGGCATTCTGGCGTGGGCCCAAGACCTTTGCGTGATGTTTGCCAAGCCGATGAACAAATAAGGTACTTAAAGTGAATATATAGCCGACATAGACTACAAAAAGCGTATGCGATTATTTTTAATTTGTAAAATCATAATAACTTGTTTGCTGCCTTAAATGCTATAAAAAGTTGACACGAAATTCTTTAAAATATTTTTGATCATTTTAAAAGCTCGAGTCATGATGTTTGATGATTTGACTTCCGGTCCAAGTGGTGGTTTAATTTTCTCTCATATAGTTACTTATAAAAAGGAAGATACACAAATATGTTTCGCTTATCTATGGTATCTATGATGTCTAAAATAAAGTCTAGTGAAATTTAAGACAGTGTTGTCAGTCAGTTGTAATACGAAATGCTTCAATTAGATATCTTTTATCGGGGACCTTATTGCCTGCACACTTAAGAAAATTCTCGTTTGTACGATGCAGGCACAAGGTCTTACTAAACCACCGCTTCGCTAGCTAGCTTGCCACGCCAAAAATACCTTTAGGTGTCCAGGCAGTAGATAATCCTGGCAAACCAAATCCAGGCAAGAAGAAAAGAAGCCTAGCAAAGGCAAATTTAAATAATAATATCTTTTCTTTTAAAAGGAAGTTCTCATTTCGTTTTTTTATGTTTGTTACCTCAGAACTCCGTAATTTATGAACCGATTTGGATTTTTTTTTAATTTGAAAGGATTATACTTCCAGATTGGTCCCATTTGTTTGGCACCAACTTCACATTCGTTACATATTTCATTTAGTTAGACGAGGTAGATTTCAATATTAAATTATCTTTTTGCTTTTTTGAAGATGGTTTTTTTCATTTTAAAAAGTGTTATTATTTGAAAATGTACCCATAGATATAACTTCATAAATGTACTGTTACCTAAACTATCTGGCCAGCCAGGCGTAAAATTCTCCACTCAGTATTTCCCATTGGTAGGTAACCGACAATCGAATAAACAAAAACAGTTTTCAAATAATCTGGTGGCCAACGGGCCATGAAACCGAAGGGTCCGCCGCGGTGGTGGCTGGCACCCACATCTTCAGCGCCGTGTGAACCAGCCGCCACCGTGAGAATGTGGTCAGCTGGCAATTGTTTTATTAAATAAACTCCACAAGATTATAGCAGAGGCGTGATCTTCTTTGGCCTAGTATGGAGCAGTATTACAAGTCGAAATGGTGCGATATTTTTATTGTAAAATAAAATCCTATAGAGTGACAAGCAGGCCCAGATCAGCCGTCTGTGATAAGACACATTTTGGCTCATATTTTCCTATGAATGAAGAAAGAAGGAAATCGAGTCTAGGCATATGATGTAATTCTTAACATAAATCTTGCCTTGGCGCATGTGCTAGCCCTGAAAGTAATTATTCCACCGATTCATGCTTTTAGATAAATTGAGACGTTGGATTTAATAAATCTAAAATCCATAATTCAGTACTAAACCTTGGCAATATAAATGCTATTACTTTCGATTAAAAAAAAATGTTGAAAATAATACAATGTTATCTACGCAGGCTTTTATGAAATACCGGTTCACCAGAGCCCATAACAAACCAGATTGCACACAATAAATTAATCGATATAGAACAGCCGTCTCCCGAATCGATAACTGCAATATCTTTAATTCAATAAACATATGATTTATAACGATTTACATATTACTATAATTATTCGTAGGTATAGTTTGAAGCGGTGCCAAATACATACCACGCATCAATCGTACCGCGAAGATCACTCGATCAAAATGAATGAAATCATCCGAAAAATAGTATACCTTTTTATTTCACATCCAATTCCGGTCGCCAAGTACGCAAAAAACTCAATCTGGACTGGAATTCGAATATTATTTTTGACGTGGATTCCGAGAATCGACCGCAACAAACCGAATCGTTTTGATTCGATTCGAGCGCTGCTCACTCGTTTGTCAAATTGGCAGTTGCCGCGTTTTTATTTTGATGCAAGAAACTTTATTCATGTGACTTGTAGATAAGTTTGTAAATATTTTTGTCACGACGATAAACGACTTATTCCGATCTTTAAAAAATCAAACTCCCAAGTGTGAAAACGTATGCACGTTCGTTTTTCAAATGTCGATTAGAAATTGTGATTTATAAATATATGAATAATCATAAGTAATATTATGAATGACTTTTCTTGCATTTAACGTATCCAGTGGATTCAATCTTTAGGAACTCAGTTTTAAAATTCAAACTCTACAGCCGGGATGTGAGAGTACAAATTTAATTAGTAATATTTATTTAAAGCTCTCCCAACTCTATTAGTCTAATCTTATCGTCAACAAAACAAACACTTAACCGGATACTTATCCCTAATTAAGAAGCGAAAACATCGTTATACGTCACGGGCAATGTACAGTCGGCATCACAAAGTGTCTGCAGCTAAGTCGAAACAGTCGAAGCAAATAGCCCGTGGCACCAAGCCGGCCGGTGATTCGGAACGACTTTGTACCATGTTTTCATAATGGCGGGTTGTTTTGACGTTTTTGTGGTACGTACTGTGGATAACAGATGACACGTGTTTGTGTATTTAGATGGTATTTAAAAAAAAAAGCCGATGGTATGAGTGTGATAGCAACACAAAAAAAAATTGTTATAATGCTCGTTTTGAAAATTAGAGGCGCAGTTCTGATTCTCGTCCTGAGTTTTTGTTTTTGGACTGTGTACACTGCTATACTCTACTGATGCGGCAACGAGCTCAAATATATATATTCGTAGTTATACGGCCAGAGATAGAGATTTAAATTAGTCGTCCTAGTGTCATAGTTAAAACTGGGGTACTGGGATAAAAATAAAAATAAATATTTTTATTTCCGCCAAAAAAGCCAAATAATATTAATCTATAAAAGTACATATAAAAAATAAAACTATTAAAAATAAAGATAATCACAGATCTAATAAGATTTTACGTATTTAAGGTAGCCTATATTCGCGGTACTGCTCATCGTGGAATCTGAATTTGAGATAAAAAATAAAATCAGGTGGTATAAGACAACAGCCTCATATTGCAATAAGTATACCCAAAATCCAAATTAAAAGATCGTGGCTGAACAAATTATGAACCGGATACGAAGCCATATAGCACTTCTTACCGGAAATGCATTCACAGTAAGTCGTGACTGTACTAGCTTATGTTACCCGGCTCTGCTTATAACTATGATTTCAGTAATTTTGATGACATATTGAAATAAAATTATTTTTAAGGATTTTATCGCGTTTATTTTTCGTTTTTACGTTCCCGTATAGTTCGTATAGTTTTATTTCAATGTGTAGTATTCGCGTAAATATAAGAAATCAATATTTGATAACATATGTTAATTTTAACTAGTGGTATCTAGTAATGGTAATTATGTATATAAGTAGGTACCAATTATGGCGCATCTTATTCAAATATACAAGTTCCACCATAGCACTAAATAATCTAACTTACCACTAATAAGACGTAGAAACCGATGACATATGAGTAACATTTTCAAATCATATTTAAATTATGCATAAAACAAAAACGCGGTACTAAACTTTTTTACAAAACAACTGGCAAAATGTCCGCTACTGCGGCTGCGTGAAGTTTTTGGTTTCAGTCGCTCTGAAAAAGGGTATTATCTTATCAGTGATAAGGCTTCTATCATCCTTCGATAATGCTTCCTCGATATTCAACCTCATATAAGATATTCGATATATATGTTATATAACAAAAATATTTTAACCGATGAATCAGTAAGTTATATGGATCACGTTGATGTATAAAATAATTGTGGAAATGTTTGTTTTTTTAATAAATAAGGCAACCTAGTCTCGTTTGGCCATGCGCACAGTACAGGGGGTAATATAAATAAATAAAAAAAAAAAGTAAAAAAAAAATAATTAAATGTCTAGTATTATGATGTAATTCTGTTGGAATGTTTTGAATTATTTATACCCTACTGTTAGCCCTGTTAAAATAGTTAACATTATTATCGTTGCACCTTATATATCAATTTCTAACTTAATGCATTCAAACTATAAACATTTATTTATTAAAGTTTGCATAGATCTACTGAATGTAGTTACGGTGTGTTAGGTGTTAGACGTTCTAGTGTCATAGTTAAAACTGGGGTACCCTGGGGTACCTGGGGGGGGGTTAGTTGTTGTTTGAGGTCTGATCTACAATTTAGTTTCATTTCAATGTTGTAGTATGTTAGTTAAAGTTTAAAATATTTAAAATACAGTTTGAGTTTTTTAAAATAGCTTGCAACGTACAGACACACATCCCGTGCTTATATTATGATATAAAATAACCGTCATTAGTGTCTGCGTTCATTTTTATTCATTCAACAATCGCACCGCGGCGTTTCGTTCTCAATATTTTTAGATCTATTTTTTGGTAGCCGATACCCAGTTATTATGCACAGTAATTACATGTACCACTGACTTCTGCATAATCGTCAGGATATTATCTAGTAATGTATATTATAATTACGTTTAAATGGTGTTGGTAAAAGATAATGACAGGTGATATTTAAAAAAAAAATTGAGAGCGCAGTCTTTTCACTGATATTCTTGTTTTTAATTTTTTTTTTACACAGGCAAACATAAACACTTTGAACAATGAGTAGATACTACCTTTAAGTAAGTATACACATTTTGGATAAAACAAATAACTTAGAGTTTTTTGAGACACATTGAATCTTACAGAAATAATATCAATATTGTGTAAGTACAAGCCAGAAATTGTAAATTTTGGCAAGTTATATGGGCTCGCTTGCTGCAATGATATGGGACTTATACCAACGGCATACGGCATACTCTGCATGCCTTTGAAAAAAAACCCTATTATATCGTTTTGCAGTGACAGCCAAGTCGGTAGAACGCTTGCCTCGGTAACGAGGTTTGCTGGTTCAAACCTCGGCTCGCACCTCTGGGATTTCTGGTTTTCATTTGCAAATCTCTTTGTCAACCATGATTATCACTAATCGGTGAAGGAAAACATCGTGAGGAGACTTGCATGTCTGAGAGAACCCCTCGAAAGTCGTGTGGAGTCCGCCAACCCGCACTGAGCCAGTGTGGTGGACTAAGGGCTAATCCTCCTCGAATTGATGGGAGGCCCGTGCCAAGCAGTGGGACATTAAAAGGGCTGTTATTATTATTAATTTTATTTTACAAATGCAGTTCACCAGTCCCACTAACGAATCCAATAGAGCTAGTACACAAAATCCAGTTATGTAACAAAAAATAGATAACCCAAAGTTTTTAGATAAAGCAAAAAATGCATATCCTGCATCAACCGGTTCTATTAACAACGGGTATTTAAGCTCAGCCGCACTAAATATCAAACAGCTAGAGTTGTAAAACACTATTTCTTTTCTTCTTTATTCCATTTTACGATAAATAAAAAATACTTTGCAATAACATCAGCGTCATAACATCCACCGTTTCATAATACCTAAATTTATTGAGATATATCGATAAGAATCGATCATTCCGATATAAAATGCATTTGACCTTTTCAAAGTCCGTGTCATCGATTCGGTGAAACCGATTTAATCATTTTTATTGATCTGTAAAGACAACATGTATTCGTTTTTCCAATCGAAATTTATAATCGTTTATGCCACCTAAGTAAATCAGTTACAAAATATTCCATAGATTTATAGTTTGTTTCACTAAAACTATTATGACTTTCGCCATGTAACAATACTTTTACATAAAGTATAACTTAAAGTTAAGTAACTTATTTATTTATCGATATGCATGCTAACCGCTTAGCTTGCTCGTCTCTACCAATCAATCAGCATTTAAAAAATCAATGCAGCACACGTAGAATCCAATTTCGCCACGCTTTTTTAGCACACAAGAACGAAATGAGCGTAGGACCTTAGAAAAAGAGGTTCTATTGTGGTTCTCAACTCTCAGGGTTCCGCATAACGAGGTGTGTGCTGTAAAAAAAGAACCCTGGACATTCAATTTGTGGCAGTTAAGGAGCTGTCTGGGGTATTGTTCATACGTCACGACTTTGTAATTGGATATAATAGGGGTTAGTTTCGTGCAATGCTGACCCATTTATGTTGGAGATAGCGAGACAAAAACATACTAATGAGATAGCTTGGCGTGATTGTAGACCATACAAATTACTGGATCGTTGAAACATATATACTTATTTTTTTTTATAACTTTAATATTTAATCGAAAATAGTAAATAAATAATAAGTTTCATCGCACTATCGATATTCTGATAATTTTACTCAAAACATTGATATTACAATATTTAAAAAAAAAGTATTATCGATAATAAAATGTCTAAGTGGAGGTCTCCCTTTCACTTGTACAAATGCTCATTAAACATACTAACCTAAAACTAATTTAATCGGCTCTACCCACTGAAATGCAGATATTATTCTGCAATTATAAAATAAAATAATTTATAAATTAATAATATCATAACAGATATTAATCATCCATGTCTTGGGTACAAACTTGTTTGCTCATCACACAAAGTTTGTCCCTGCAAGGATTCGAACCTAGGACCCTCGGCACAGAAAGCACTACCAACTGCGCTAATCAGGGCGCAGGCGCATATTTTTTTTTATATTTATTTTTATCAGTACCAATAGGTAATGAAACCATCTAATACAATATCTTCTCGTAGTTGGTTACACAACACACAACCTTTTTATTTTGTACCGAGAACGGCTCAATTCTCGTCGGCTCGTTGCGCCCAAGCCATTAACCCGTGTTCACTACAAATCTGTGGCTCAAAAACAACACCGACCTTCACGACGACGTAACTTTGGGTACGTGCGTATCGATCCAACCATCGATTACAAGCAGTGTTAACGATACCGATACAATCGATTCACGATCGATTGGTCGGTTATCTGATACTTTTTTTTTATTAATACTCGTTTATAACGAGCACTCAATATTTTGGCAACAAACTAGCTTTAGACAACGGCTTCGCTTGCGTAAGAAAACAGTATTGTCACATTTCCAAAAATGTTTAGCCTATGTCCAAAATTTTTGCAAGACTTGCGATATTTTTTAGATCCTGCTAAATGGTCTCAGTATCGCTATGTTAACGTCCCTCTAAACTTAAGAAAATAAGTGCCAAACTTTAGAGTCTGAATCATTCAACACAAAAAATCAATCGATTTTATTACAACATCGATTGTATCAACTCGGCCCCATCACCTTAAAGCAGAGGTCAAACCGTTGCCCCTCACACGCAGGGCCCTACGTGACGGCATTGAGGAATTAATTAAGTACGCAAAGCATGACCGAAATAAAACGAAGGAAGTCCCGATTCTCTACAGCTTTTGAACGGAGAATGAGATTGGACTTAATTCTGATAAATGATGTGGTCAGTCTATAGTCGGTTTTTCTTAATCTCTATTGAAGTTTTGGGTGCTTTGATGTTGCTAATATTATCAAACTATTCGCGCGGTCTCTGTTGCACTTAAGAGATGCTCTCTTCCCTCCCTCCTAGCAGTCAGTCCTGAATATGATAAGATGATGTTTAGGGACTAAAGAATAGCAAACATATTATGTCGAGATATCTGGCGTTTTGTAAAAGCAATTAATGGCATATTTTTTTTTAGGTTCAAACAAAATAGTCCCATTTTGCCAGTGTCGAGTATTTCTTGGTAATTGTTATACAATTTTAAGTACCCCTAATGATAATGAAAATGTCGATGATGAAATTTACCCCCCCCCCCCTATTTTAAAGCCACTTAAGTGACCAACATCATAATTCACAAGAAACCTATTGTAATTCTGAAATGCCGCGCGAATCACGATAATAATGGCTACAATGGCCATCACCGGAGATCATCAGGTGCTTCCATACGTTAGCGCGTCACCGTGTCTGATTGAGCGGTTTTTTTGCGAGCCGTGTGTACACTGACCGCACATGCCTCGTGAGGCTACCTCAGTTTTTAACCCAGCAATAAATGCACACGAAGTTAATCTTCTTCTTCTTTCCCTTCTTTGTCGTTCCATCACTAATGAGGATCGTGGCCAAATATGATTTGTCGAATTGGACATTTCTACGAAGTTAATACCTAGTAATAAATATCGCTTGACTCACACACTACGGTCCCAATCTGAGCCACCCTTGTATTATGGATACGGTACAACGGAGTGGCGGTGATTCCAGTAGCCCCAATATACAATTAGTTACACTTACAAATGAAACGTCCATGACTGTGGTACAAACATTCGAAATGTGAAAAGTTTACACGAAATTTAACCATACCGGGATTCGAGCCTGGGATTCATAGTGCAGAAAGCAAGGTCACTAATAACTGTGCCAATCTTTAGTTGACATAAATTTCGGTAGTTTATAGTGAGCGTTTGTCTCGGGCGTCGCACGTACTGCCACCGTTAAGCGAGGCAAAACAGGCATGCGAGACAGCGCGGTGAGTCAGTACGCGGCTGTTAACGATGTCTTTGAGTTGCCCGCTTTTTTCCCACTATGCCTGTTTTATGCACATGTAATTGAGGTCCGATCCGGTGCGATGAGATTAGCCGATGATTAATAAAGCCGACAGTCTTTATGGAAGGTGACGTGGACTGTTGTTGGATAAGGAGAATATAATAATTATGTTTTAGTTAGTACGTTCTGTTTGAGGCAAGAATCATATTATGTAATCAAACAGTAGTCTTCAAGATTTGTACCTACCTAATAACGAAGAAACAGTGATTCGCGGATAAAAAATTGAATGGTATTGGACATGGACATGGAGATGACATATGGTACCGAGACGTGGTCGCTTACTATGGGCCTCATAAGAAGGCTCAAGGTCGCTCGACGCGCAATGGAGAGAGCTATGCTCGGGGTTTCGCTACGCGATAGAATCATAAATGAGAATTACTAAAGTAACCGACATACCTCAAAGAATTTCAAAGTTGAAGTGGAAGTTGGCGGCACATAGCTCGCAGAACCGATGGCCGTTGCGGCAGAAAGGTTATAGAATGGAGACCACGAACCGGAAGTAGTGGTGTAGGACGACCCCCCACAAGGTGGACTTATGATATCACACGCGTAGCAGGAAGCCGGTGGATGCGAGTGGCGGTGGACCGTGATGTGTGGAAATCATTGGGGGAGGCCTATGTCCAGCAGTGGATGTCGTTCGACTGATAGATATTTGGGTACCTATTTAACATAGGTATAATAATAGCGTCCTAATTAAAATTATATTATTCTGATATTTATAAGTGACGGTAATTGGCGTCTTTACCACATTATAAAAATGAATCCTCGTATGATTTCGCCTCGTATAATCGTTCGTGACGGTGACCGAGCGCGGCTGACGGCTGATAAATGCGTCGGGGCTTATTTAATTAACAATACAAGAAACTTTGCCGTGGTTCGTTCAAGTTAATTGATTTCCAACACTTTGATGTATGGACACGAATCTATTTCGTATTTATTATAGTTTATGAATACATTTTTTTTTTAAAATAAAATATGGCGCGTTTGTGTGTCGTTTATGTACTATCGAACTCGCACCACCTTTGGGGTAACCTTGGTTTGGTTAGAAGTTCCTAAGGCCATCTGTAAGTAGGTATAGGTATCTCTGTACACATGTCGCGCCCTCAGAACGATAGGGGCTCAACTCAAAATTATAAATTCAAAATTATGCGTCAAAATTATGGTTTTAATGTATGTTCTATCCGATGAATATTAAAACAAAGGCGTTTTTATGATAGAAAAAACTCATTTTATTTCCGTCTCTTTTACACCGGTACTTTTCGTCCTCCCCGTTCAGTTGGAAGGATGCTTGATTGCGATTACCCAAAAAAAAATATTTTTGAGTTGAGCCCCTATCGTCCTGAGGGTGCGATGTGCCCTTTTCTAGTATTTAAGGTATATGAATGTGCTCTAACCTCATTGCTATTAAACTAGCAGCATATTTCGATTCGAAGAAAAAAGTATGACGTCACGGTGCTGTCATTTCGCTAACGTCAACTTATAAAAAAAAAACCATTTAGACAAAGCCTCACAATGTGAACTCCATAATAACCACATAAAACATTATGTTTACAACCAAACCGACTAAAATTACTTACCTTTTAAAAAAAACATAAAAGTAATTTTTAATATGCACGTGCGGTCAATGTAATTGTGCATTAACTTGCAATGTTGAGGATTCCAATAATCACACAATGCATAGGCAGTTTTGCTTAACGACGGCCATTTTGGACGAGGTTGAGATTTTATTATGAATCTGCGGTGAACCGCCGGTGTCTCCGGGGCGGTCGCGTTTCGTACTTTTTTAATGACCATAAACGATCTAAAATGGTTAGGTACCTATGTTTCTAGACCTGGTCCAAGGTCTCTAGACCAGGTCTAAAAACATATAAGTTGTAGCAACTTCCATTTTTCAAAGTTGCTATACGCATAGTTAAGTAGGTAATACCTAAATAAGTAGCAGTAGTAGTAGTAAGTATCGAATAAATGTAAGTAGCTAGCTGTTTAAATAAATTATGGCAACGACCACCTTACTATGTCTAAGTTGGTACTTATTCTAGACCTACAAGTTTAATTTAACTTGCGTCTAAATATAAATAATTATTGGTAGCAAAAATAAACCAACCTGACTATTACTAGAGTTATTTTTTTTTGTATATGCAGCTCTTTTAAACTCTTTCTTAATAGTCTTTCAGCGAATTCACATAACAAATATATTAGTTCATTTAACTGTAAAATGCGCGAAACCAATAAGGTGAAACCATAAACAGTACCTAACAAGTTAATTTAAAAAATAATAACCATAGACAATGCAATTTTGAGCACAGATAACACAAATGTGCCGGATGCAGTGATAGCGCCATTGTTGTGCCTCCATTTCCTTTTATTTTTATTACTACAGCAATAGGTACCTGGAAAATTGAGTTTTAACAGGCGTGGAATATGTTTACAATATGTTGTTTTTTAATGCATGTGTATTATAAAGCAATTTTTAAGTTATCTGAATTTGTAGGTATGAAGATCTAACTTTTTAATAGCTATATAACAGCATGTATACCTAGTCCTATAATATGAGGACATACCGTAGATATAGGTACTATTCAATTTCCATGATTCGATCAAACAAAAAACTCAGTTACAAGTAGTAAAGCAAAATAATATTTTTAAAAGTCCGAACTAGAGCTGTCTCATCTTAAAATATGGGCATTTATTTAAAACATGATAAATTATTGCATCCTCTATTAAACAAATACAATCACATTGAAGTCCGATCAATGATCATTAAATTAGTCCAAACAATCATCTCTAACTCGGTTGTAGCACTACATTGTGCTATAGCGATTGTTTTTTCATCATTATAAAACTGTTCGGCCCGTATGTGATAGCTTACTCGTTAAAATGTAACCATAGCCAAGCTTTTATAGTTCCTTTTACGATGGCCCAACGTTTTAGCGCTGCGGGTTGTTTATGGCGGTGTCATAGAGTCTGTTTTAGTACCTGATAACGAGTCGACTATCTACCAGCTCCACCACCATGGTCCTACTTTTACTTATGCTCCTTTTATTGGTCCATTTCTAATGTAGTTTTGTTTAGTGGTCTCTTATTATCACGCTGTACCTACTTTGCACATACACGCTGTACCTTACCTGTGATTAGTGGCCAGTGACTTCGCTCTAAGTTTATTTTTCTGTGTGATTAAACCGTTGGGTATAACGTCGTTTGTATAATTACGTAA
Organism: Pheosia gnoma; assembly: GCA_905404115.1. Classification (NCBI taxonomy): domain Eukaryota; kingdom Metazoa; phylum Arthropoda; class Insecta; order Lepidoptera; family Notodontidae; genus Pheosia; species Pheosia gnoma. Next base: position 3,894,896 of record FR989916.1, read on the forward strand.
ATGTAATTAAAAAAAAACCTATGATTGACCAGCCCAAATGTATTCGCCAGTCGTTTTCAACACGTCTCAAACCTTCAGTAATTAGTATCGCGTTATTACTTTGACCTCAGAGAAAGGCACACTTCGTTAGTGAAACAAAAAATATTACGGAAAATTCGACTAATCAACAAACGAGTTTGATTCAATCGATTAACGCAACTTTTTTTTTCCTTTTAATACCTTGTCAATTGGCCACTTACTAAATTCTTTTTTACACATATAGTTAATAACTTAATAGCCATGACTAAAAAGTTGTTTTTTATTGTTCCAGATGGTCAGTCGAATCACCTCAACCTCTTCAACTCGAGGCCGCAGCCGAAGAAAAAACGAAAATCGAGAACTGCCTTCACAAACCACCAGATCTTCGAACTGGAGAAACGGTTTCTCTACCAGAAGTACTTATCACCGGCCGACAGGGATGAAATTGCGAGTTCGCTGGGTCTCTCCAACGCGCAAGTCATCACGTGGTTCCAGAACAGACGAGCGAAGCTCAAACGAGACATGGAGGAGTTGAAAAAGGATGTAGAGAGCGCAAAAGTCTTATCAGCCCACAAGACTTTCCTAGAGAACGTGACTGATCTTGGGATCCTGAAGAAGAAAGCCATGAGCATAGGCGCGAGCGAGGAGGCCGCGACGAACTTGGTAGTGAACGCGTCCAAATGAAACGAGGCCACGCGCGCGATCGCTGCCGACATCAACAGCTACGATCGACGCGTGCTCGACTATTAAATCGACATTGGATCCTACTAAACGGGCAGTGGACACTCGTGTTACTCTATTGATCTTTCAATACGAACTCTTTAGTGACGTTAGATGTTTTTATCTTCACTAATAATAGTATTCGATACAGTACATCACTATTAAATACGTCTGTAAATAGTTATTAGTCGGCGGTAGTGTATTGTTTGTTGTACAAAAAACTTATGAAGCTTCGTTCTAAATAAATGTGATAGTTGATTTTATTATTTAAGTACTTAATATTTTATAGAGATTATTTCTAAATTATTTATTTGTGTTGGGCAGTCGACTGGTTTGTAGACACATACAATGAATGAAACTACAGGAGTATTGAGAGATTTTTTTTTTATAGATACTGAATAAGGACTTTCCATAAAGTGTGCAATAATTATGATATAAATTACCAGCATCTATGAGCCAGTTCATTACCTGACTCGTGTTACATTTGTAAATATAAATGTAAAGGTAGTAATGTTTAGTAATTGAACCGTAGTATTTTAACGTTAATGAGACTACGGAGCTAATTAAGTGAATATAGTGTCTAATCTAATTTTTAATTAGTAAATATAATTACTTACTAATTTTAAATTAGTTCAAGTTGTGGACTTCTACTAATTACCCATTGGCGGTATAGAAAACGAATATTAGTGGTAATGACTAAGTAATTTCACGAGATCGCAACGCTGTTACGTGCGTAAACTAATGAAGCCCGTCGTAAAATTAAAACAACTAAGAAGCGTAACTAATTATTAAATATTTATTTTCAATATTGTATTGGAATATTGATTTCTTATATTTACGCGAATACTACACATTGAAATAAAAATAATTTTACGGATTTTATCCCGTTTATATTATGTTTTTTACGATCCCGACTTTTCGGCTGCTTTACAGCAACCATGGTCACGGGAGGACTGAGGTGAATGACGTCCTAGTGACAAGCAACAACTAAATATGAGGTTAGCCCCGTTCAAACTACTTCTACTACTACTGTTCCTACTACTACTAGTCGGGAAAATAAAAAACATAATATAGACACGATAAAATCCTTAAAATTAGTTTTATTTCAATTGATTGCATTATGTTAACCACTGTTATTTCAACCACGCATTTTAACGTACAATATTTCATAAAGTATTTCATTTTTAAATCAGTTGTTGTAAATAGATGACTTAACAAAATATTGGTTTAATATGAATATAAATAATACCTTTTGTACAGTTATATGTTATCAATTGACTATTTTGTAAAATAGTCTTAACGATATTAATTACTTACATAGGTGACATTTATTTTAAATAACATCTATACATATAAATAAAATTGGAGTGTCTGTTTGTAATATTAAAATAACCGCTTTTTACTAAGTGCATTTGGATACACGTTACCTATACCGAAACAACATTTTTTACAATTTTTGTCTGTCGGTCTGTCTGTCCGTCTGTCCGTCTGTCTGTCTGTCTGTCTGTCTGTTTGTTCCGGCTAATCTCTGTAATGGCTGGACCGATTTTGACGGGACTTTCACTGGCAGATAGCTGATGTAACAAGAAGTAACTTAGGCTACTTTTATTTTAGAAAAAAAAAATAGTATCTCACGAAAAAAAATGAAAACCAATGTTGCAGCGCAGCGCCTGATTAAGTTTGATAGCAACAACCTGCAATGCGTCCCGCGGGCTCAGAATGGGCGAGCAGGCTGTTGTCAACGGTTGTCTTTGTTAAATACCACGCGGACGAAGTCGCGGGCAACAGCTAGTTTAAAATAACACCTTTTTGCTCAAGGCCGTAGCCAGGAATTCATTGGGGGGGTGAGGGGGGTCGGTCGAGTTCTGGCCCAGAGACATTACATTTAAACGTTGAACTGTCTAAGGCATTTCGGGGGAGGTGGGGGGAGGGATTGAACCTTCAGAACTTCTCCCGCTCTTGCCTACGGCCTTGCCTTTGCTTTAGACACTCACTTGTTAAATATTTATTGTGAAAGTCAATTTTACTCATTTCTGTGTAATCTATGCAATACCTAGGAATAAGAGAGTACGTATTGATTTCATATATTTACGCGAATACTATACATTGAAATAAAACTAATCTTACGGATTTTATCGCGTTTATTATAATTATGTTTTTACGTTCCCGACGTTTCGGCTGCTTTACAGCAACAATGGTCACGGGAGGACTGAGGTGTTTGACGTCCTAGTGTCAATGTTTGAACATATAATAAACGCGATAAAATCCGTAAGATTAGTTTTATATCAATAAGAGAGTACGATTTGATTGAATATTAGGGATTAGACAAGTATACCTACCAACTCTGTTTTCAATAGCACGCGAACGGACATTTTATTATCGTATCTACGATTAGTTCTTTTTACACAAAAATGAGGAAAACTGTGTCCATAGAATAAAAATTATGATCTTGTTCCTACTACGTTTACTTACGGCAACATAATTACTTAACCATGTAACTTTTTATACGCAACAACGGACAAGAATACAATGTGAATATTACTTGGTGTAAATAAACAATTAGTGTTCTAATTTGTGTTGTGTACATTTATTTATAACTGGCGATCATCGACAGTTAAAAAGATTACGATGTCATCGTACGAACCCCACCATCCCATCACTATGAATCCAACCCGACCCCCGATTCACAACCTTACCGGTACCGGAGCTAGCATGTGAAACCTAAACTAAGAATTCAAAAATATTCGATGCAGTTTTCTCAAACTCCAATGCAATCGATTCAGCACGTGGATATGATGCAATTACACTTAAAGATATGCTCATTTTGAGCTATTCAAAATATTATAATTACTTAAAAGTGCTTACACACAATTTGGTGGATACTATTCCACATGAATTTTTTTTTTTTTTTTTTATATATTATAGGCAAGTATTTGATCTCGATCTCACCTGATGGCAAGTGACGATGAGATCTACGATGGAGCATACTTGCCTAGGTAAGAGACGCTACATTCACTAGGCACATGCAGCGCAACTGATCTGACTCGCCATCCATGAATGGCAACACCGAACATCATGCCGGAACACGGCTAGGCCGCTTGGCGACATGGCTTTGTTCAGTGGGTGGTGACTAACCACGGCCGAAGCCTACCACCAGTAGAGTTGTCACCTGGTTGGCACCACCCAGGGTCACGTGTAAGGTATCTCGAGGGTACTTAATTCTCCTACGGACGAAGGTGACTCGACCCCAAAATATATTAAATATTTTAACTACGAATAGTAAACTGTTTGCTAGATATTTCTATAGATTGGTAGATAAGTGTTTTATGAAATATCTATGTGGCATATATGTACTCAAAGTAGCTTAAATTTGAGAGCCACCTGAACGTCTCATACGATGAAAGCAAAGACAAAGGCGACAAAATCACAGGTCTTTAAGAAGGATTTTAAACATTTATGTAGAGTTTAAGAATTCGAAGGTTACCGTTATCGATAAAAACAACTGTTTTAAAGTCCAGTTATATCCAATATACTGATAAACCCTATCCGCAACTTATTTGACAGATGGCCAATATATTTATATTAAATAAGTTGCGCAATGAGCCCATAACTAAAAATATTAACTGACCAATAATGTTAGTGCAGAGAAATATATTATCGTATTACATAAAAAAAGCTACAAAAATCTTCGCTTTCAGTATAGCACTGTTGATATTGATATCAGTTTTGTTTGAATTTCGACGATCGTTTGATGCAGATAGGCGTCGCGTGCCGGCCAGGATAAGCCGCATGCACATTGCAGTAATATCCAAGAACCACCTAACTAAGCCGGAAATATGTTTGAGTAAGTTTCTGACATGACCCCTTCATAGAGAACATATCTTAGAAGGGAGGGTACAAGAAAAGAGTACCGCGTAGGAATGGCAAAATAAGCTGCACGAAACAGAAAAAAAGTCACAAATTGTCTATTTAAGTCCTACAATTAGCGTGTTCCTCGCGTAGATTTGTCTAATATTCTTTAAGGTTACGATTGTATAGGACTGGACTGGATTTCCAAATAGACGTAAACGAATTTACACTGGTACACGTCGCGTCTTTACCCCAGTTTGGTGAATCTGTACATCAAACATGTACATCGGGCCTAATAGCCGATCTTCACGGCACCAAATTGGTCTGCGTAGCATGTCCGCGCAGGCCTTAAGCCGGCGCAAACGAGACGTGAGGACGTCATGTTTGAAGTCTGCGCCGATGTCAAATTCGACTCGGTCTGCGCAGCACAAGTCGTTGTCGTATAGACCCAGCCTTACTCCCCCGATGTCAAATTACACCGACCATTCGATATTTAAAAATTGTTAAAACTGTACGAGAATTTGCTACGGACCAAAGTTTGTATTCGTTAATTGGTCGCCCACAGGTCGTAATCACCAGTCGTATTAGACTTGTACTCGCTTATAACGTCTAAAGGTTTATAGGTCTGAGTATATTGGATGTTGGTGTTAGCACGCAAGAAGGTTTCGGACACATTTTAAATATTAATTCTTCGTTGTTTATACGTTAACTATGGTTGCACAAGCGTGGTGTGATGAACCGTAAACAATAAATAATTGCTTAAATACCGTCTAAACCCACACGTTTTATAACTATAGACAATTTTTCGAGCTATTCTCTTAAGATTCGGTTTTATTTGTTCACGGTGGGATTGTAGTTTGTATTGAATGAACGGACAATGAGACCGTTCGACGTTATTTCAATTTATCGATGGATGGAAGAGGTTGCAGTACCTATTGAAATAAAACTTATTTTACAGATTTTATCGAGTCATCGCGATAAAATCTGTAAGATAAGTTTTATTTACATCTGAATGAATCTAAGTAAGTACCTACTTATATGAAATTTAATAATACGTTCGTGGCTTATATCTTACAGGTGTACATCCAAGTTACAACCTTTATCTTCTAGGTGTTTGCCGGTCCGCAGTGGCAGCGGGGACTGAAACTAATTATATATCTAATGGAGTATTCGACTATTCGCTCGCTAATAACATAGACAACAAAACATATTTTCAACGATCTTTTTTTTAATATTTACCTTGTGGTTTACACAGTCTTACAATAATTAACATAAGCACAACAAAAAGAAAGCCAATAATGACATAGCCGAGAGCGCTAATTTATGTCCGTTATTGTAGTGTAATTAAAATAGGGTAAAAGCCCTGTTCGCGGGTTCCACAAAAGTGCAGCTTTTGGTCGCCTTTTGTGCGAAAAATACTGTAATTTGTGTGGTTAAGGTGGCAATGCTGTCGGTTTAAGAAACCGATTTAATATGGGCAACACTACCTATGAAATGTTATTTCTTAATGAGACGAAGAAAATCAACAGTAGCTCATGTGACTTCTTAACAGAAATTCTCCATGAAGTGACACTTCTGACAGTTTACGGTGTTTCACTTTAAATAAATATTCACTTTAAGTAATTTTTGGGCATCTTGGTGTTGCCATTCGTGCAACATGAAATATACAATGTTAGACAAGGAGTGATTTAAAATAAAGACGAATGTTATCTGAGATCATACAATTCTTGTTTCGTAAGTATATTCAAGATAGCTTTTTTTTCGGGCAGTTTACATTTATTTGAATAAATATAGTGTTGGACACAATAATATGACATAGGTATTCATTATTTCACGGGTAACCAAAAGGCGGTAGAGGCCTTTCTACATTGGTAGTAAATATTATAACAGTTGTCGAATTCGAATGCAATTATTTAAAATTCGAATTAATTACAGTGCTACCAATGTTACCATAGAATGTTATTACTTTGCATTTGCTTTGATGAAATGAAAGGCGGGATCTTTATTTTTTTAAATGCGCTGCCAGTTGTAATTACTTACTAAACCATCTTTTATTTCTGTTGTTGGTTACTGTCCTACCTATAATACGTAATGCCAGTGTCATTTATTGCAACATCAATAATATTTCTGCTTTGAAATCCTTACATTTTTCGTATGCTAATAAGTATTTTTTTCTTTTCACCATTCACATTCAACCGTTAGCAGTGCAGTACATAATTTTGAAATAAAAGTTTCTATAATGAAAATGTCGGTAATTATATTTATAGGGTCGTTATAATTAATTTGGACAGCACACGCCGCCTTGGGCGTTGACAGATTGTAAGTCGTTTAATAATCCCACCCAAAACAATACAATCACGTGATATTCCTTAACACGTTAGCTGCGGCACCAATTTTTGCATACTTTCCGTTCCTGCGGCACGAGGTATAATCGGCCCGTACCGTGACCAGACGTTAGGGCGACACGCGGTCTATTAGACCCCACCTCCTTTTACAGACTAAAATCCATTTTCTGGCGCGAAATCAAAGATAAATGAGAATTTTGGTCCTTATTGATATAGACAGTGAATTGATGAACCCTAATCCACCGTCGCCCCGGGATCTGATGGCTAGTTTAGGAATTATTAGCAAAACAAAATATGGGATCTTATACACCTCGTAACGCACTGAAATAGGGCAAATTTTCGCTGCGATTAGTGATGGGAAAAATAATATCGACGTTTTTAAACTGTCTTAACTACGCAACGACTTGACCGATTTTGATCAATTATATCTCATTAGATCGTTTTAAGGGCAAAACCTGGCAAAACAACACAAAGCTATCAAAGGATACATTTTTTTTTAAATAATCTAAATTGTGCTTGAAGGCGCCATAAAGAAAAAAAAACCGGCCAAGTGCGAGTCGGACTCGCGCACGAAGCGTTCCATTCTATACCATTAAGAGGCACCTATTACAGACTTATTATTGGAAAATAATGGATTACGGTTTATGCATAAGGTTTATCTTTCTATTTGTATATGAAAATCTTAATGCGGTTCACAGAATAGAAAAAAAGGCAACCAGAAGTAGAAAAGAAACTGTCCTATTTATTCTGCCTCGGGCTTTAAAAATACAATTATTAGAACTTGAATTAACATTAAAAAATCAGTATCAATATACTTTTTTTATAAAAATCTCAATATATATGTTGTACTTATTTATGAGTGTTTTTCATTGAAACAGGGTAGACAATAAGATTTTTTGCACTGAGTGCACTGAGTCAAAATCTTTTTGAATTTTTTATCAGCTTCACGAGATGGTAAAAATGTGCGTAGTTTTTGGTAACAACCAACACATCTTCTCCTTTTTTCACCCTTTTCGAGGCAATGGCGTGCGCTTTCAGGTGCTGAAAAATAACAAAAATGTAAAGATAACGTAATAAAACTGACATTGTTACTTAGGTTAGATCGTAGATGAGAATAACAATGATAATGTAGGTATAACTGCATCAAATGAATGTGTTTGTTTTATACTTAAAATGTTGAAAGAGTAGGTAGGTAAGGTAGCTTAAATTCAGAATAATTAAAAGGAAACAATAATAAATAACTTAATAATGACCAAATGTCAAGCTTAGTTTATGAAAGCTTCAACACGTTGACTGTCAAGAAATATATCTAAGCATTACATTACCTGGGGTCTCATCGATTTCCTTTTTTATTAAAGATTCTATAAGTTTCTCCACAAAGAGTCTTTTTGGTAACTTTTTTCCATCAGTTTGGATTGAATTTGTTTTTATCCTTTCGATACGGAACCCTAAAAATCTTTAATATTTATATACCTACTTTCAAAACCTAGACAAAGAACTACTGAAATATTAATTATATTACTTACCTGTTTTGTCAACGGCTGCTTTGCGTTTCTTGTGGAGTTTTTCACTACCTACAAAAATATCAATTAAGTGTTAAGTCAGAATCAGAATCAGAATCAGAATCAGAATATTTTTTATTCACGTAGACCATTATTGTACAGTACTTATGAATCGTCAAGTTACAAAAATATTATGCTACTGCTTTACCACCCGTTCGGAATGCCGTTCCTATGGAGAAGAACGGGCAAGAAACTCCATGGTTGCTCTTTTTTTAAAATAGATCTTTTACATTTTTGAGCAATACATTGTTATAGGTATGTGAGAACAATGTAGGTCCTAATAATAATAACATTATTATCACGATATAGAATAATAGGTAATTCTAGATATGTTGCAAAGTATTAGGTACGTCAATAATCGTTATTACCAATAATATCTTTAGGTATAATATACTTAAGTAATAATATCTTACACTTACTTTAGGTACATAGCTACCAAGATAAGAAAAAACTAGGTACTTACTGAAGATTTTTTCATTAAAAACTTACCTGTTTTGGCTCTGTTTCTGGGTTTTTTAAAATTAACTTCTTCCGACATCGTTTAGACATGTTCGGCGCTGTAAAAGGACGTGAAAGGCTCTCCAATCGACGTGATGCACAACACTGGTCGCGGGAAGCTCGCGTTGAGTGCGGTACGAGGTCAGGGGGGATATGGGACGTTTTAGCCTCGTTCCGCACTGCATTAAAATTATATTAATTCAGTGCGGCACGAGGCCTAAGACATCCGGTACCAAGGTAGGTACACCACCGAGTCCGGAACCATTAGTGATCTCAAATATATATTTATCTCTTTCCTACACTGGACCAAACCAAAGCTATGCCATTCGCACGACAGAGAAATTCACTTTTTTGCTTGCCGCACCACAGGGAAGTTGCATCAGGGGTGATTTAGGCCTCGCTTCGCACTTAACGTGTTAATAGTTTATAATGAAATGAAACCTTCAAAATAAAAATATGGAAGATGTACCTAAATGAAAATAATACAGTTGAACTTGCAAGCTCTTCAAGAATCGTGCCACTAATAGTCGCTATTCGGTACATTATTAAATACTCAATACAGATACTTAGTTTAATGGACTTTCTAATCTCCGCAAACAATGATGGATGATGCTCAAATTCTAACATTTAAACCCGGATGCGACTGTTATAGCAATAAACAGTTTTAGTTTTATCGCACCATATTGCAACGCTAATAAATAACGTTCACGAATCCATCACGTTAAAACCCCACATGACCATAATAAACTTTTTTCTCTCACATTAAACTCCCCCCGAGGCAAAAGAATTGACCCAAAAATCCAGCCTTCACTGTAACGAATTAACAAGAGAATTCGCTTGAATGATAAATCGCTTCACGCGTTCGTTTCCCTATTATCATTGAAAACTGCCTTCCGAGTGCGAATATACTCTTCGACACAATTATAACAATCCTGTCAAAACCTCTCACGCTTATTTCGCCACTATTACGTTTACCATAAGGACAATAACCGTATGAAAATAGTTTATAGAGTCCTACATTAATGTGGTGCGCTCATTGCTCACAAGTTCAAAAATGGAACTCGAGAATTTTTGCTGTCAAATGGAGAGAAAAAAATAAACACGCGGCCAAAATTCAGCCAGCTACACAATAGCGGTTGGAAGTGGAGTGAAATCGCGACAATGGCCGATAATGAAGTGGTTTTGTCGTGTTTTTGGGTGATGCGCCGTGTGTGGGTATATTAAAGCACAATTATGTTATAATGGGCGTTTATTGGACGATTAGTGTGGACCGGAGAGGCGTTGTGAAACTGGCGCTTTTGAAATCGATGTACAATCGCTGTCTCAAGTTTTAGTTTCGCATTACGAGGTATTTTTTTTTATTAAAAGCCCACTGTTATAAGGTACAATTTTGAGTGCTGTGTCCTGGAGATGGGTTTTTGTTTTAATGTTTAAATTAAATTAAATTATTATATTTGCCGTCGTCGTGATCGATGATATTATGCCATTTTGTAATAATATCAAGGGGCAGGGGCCCGTACAGTAAGTGTGTTCGACTGTCGATATTATTATTATGTACTTATTGTAAGGAATAAAAACAACAGCAGCAAGTATTATGCCCGACTAACATGGATAATAACTTGAAATTAAACTAATTTTACGAATTTTTTCGCGTTTATTTTATGTCTTTTAGGTACATTCCCGACGACGTTTCGACTGCTTTACAACAACTTAGGTACCCTTATTGGCAAGATCTTACCCGGAATAGGCTAAGAGCCAGTCAGAATAAGCATTATACCTATTATTCCTTTATTAAAATGTCACCCATCCACTTTTGTAGCCAATCATACCGCTGCTGGTACACAAGTAACAATTATAGATTTGTAAAAGGTAATGCTATAATTACTACCTTATTCCGGAGATGACGCACTCACAGACACACAAATATATTATTATAACTTATAGGTACTATGTAACGTAATTAGTTTTGTATGTGACTGTACCTATCTGTCATTATGTAGGAATCGCGAAAGATGTTAATTTATGAGAAAAGATAGACCCGCTCAAGAGTCATTTAAGATGTGCAACGTTTATAAGACAAAGTGGTTGTATAATTACGATAAGCTATTAGTTACAAAGTAAGTAGGTACTTACATACAAAGACAATTCAATGTAGCAGTTTAATTATTTTAGCGCGACCAAATGCCTCTATGGACGGCACAACTTTGCACCCATCTGTAGGGCCGATTTGTAGGGGTCTTTAAGCTTAGGCACATTATAATCATTTTATATTAATTAGGCGGGAACGGTAATTCAATATTTTATACTGGGAACACTCCCCGTCAATGTAAGAGGAGTTGGCTCTCGACCACGCTGGTCCAATGAGGGTAGACGAACTTCACACGGCTTTGGAAAGACGATGATTCCTCACGAGTTTTCCTCCACCTTACAGCAAGCTACACAGCAAGTGATAATCATTATCTAAATTGAGATTCGCACATGCAATCAGAAAATGAAGAGGTTTGTGCCGGAGGTTGATCCTGCACACCTTGCTCCCAAAGCGAGCGTTGGATCAACTTGGTTATCGCTATCACAAATTATAACCACACTCTAGTCTGTCATGTCTACCAATTCAAACCTTATTAAGCCCGACTATTTAAGCTATAATCTGTTTAACATCGCGGTACCAAGATCCAACTAACAAGAGTCCTGTCAATCGGCTCCCAACATCGGAGGTTATCAAAGACGCCGGCCGGCGCGCGCGCATTGTTCCCGGCTCGTTTCGCGACGCGTGCTTAATCTGTCGTGTGATACCTTGTCGTATTAGAGGTGTGGCTCGACTGCTGGCGACGATCGAGAAAAAAATGGGTTTAACTTGTTACAAACGGCAATGAAACCCCAATGACCTGTTTCACAATGAACTATTATGAGAAAGATTATTGAAATAAAGATGACGTGGTAGGTACATTGTATTGTTGACGCAACCGGCGACCTAAGAGCTGGGTATTTCCTCGCTCAGCGAGTTGCTTTGGCTATTCAGCGAGGAAATGCGGCCGGCAATTTTTTTGTAAATATTAACTAGGTAAGCTTTTCTGTTCTCTTTTTAATTTATATTTGTTTCGTATAATTATGTAATTTTCTTTATATCTTTAGTTTGTAAAAATTGAAGTTATATTCTCTTTTAATTAATCTATGTTTAATTTAAAAATACTGTATCAACTTTTTCAAGTAGATAAACTTTGGTGTAAAACTTTGCATATTCAATTAAAATTGGATATCTTTGTATCGTTGATATCAAGTTACGTATAGTACTTTGATATTCATGCTATGTGTCTAATAAGTTGTGAATAAGGTAAGGCTATGTTTAATATGAATGAATGTATTTTATTTAAGACCTTAATGGTTGGATGGGCCAATGCCACAGCCGAACGGGTTCAATCCCCACTCTAGCCACTAAACTATTTTCGTGAGCCTACTCCATCTAGCACGAGCTTTAGCCTATTTGAAGGGGCTAACGGGCTACTAGTAATGTGCTTACTAGTAGAAATGACTACCTAATAGGTACTGATATAATACTAGTAATATAAAAATCTTGGTAAAAAAAAAAATATTCGCTACCACTGGAACCATACCCTGGTTTATCAAGAATAGTTTCGGTACCAATTGATTTGTGCTAAGTACTAATGAGCCATGGTTCCTCTTGGAAGAAAAGATGCCGTCTTTCAAGCGTAACCTTTACCTTCATAAACTTCTAATTTCACCTCTATTCCGACTACCTTAAGGTAAGTTCGTCTGTTTAGTAGCGGCACTGAATACCAATTAATGTTGTAAAACTTTAAGCCGATAATAACATTATTCGGTCCTATTTAACGTCGTCTTTGAGATGAGTATTATAACCACTTCAATCGTATAGCGTCGTATAAAAACAGTCCGATGAAACTTATAGGTAAGGATTATAAGCTAAATGAATGTGATTGAATTCGGAGAATATGCTAAATAAACTAATTTATTAATAAGCTGGTTGTGAAATTCTACCCACAAGGTAGCCTAGTGCTTACGTCACCGAAGCATGTGTCCGAAATGGTGATGTGTAAGAAAAAAAGAAAAAAAAAACTTTTACAAATATTGTGACATACGAACTATGTGTTCCTAGTAACAAAACTCGGTGTGATACTATAGTAACATTCAGTTTTTTTAAATTTAATCATACTTCAGTTAGTTCTAACAAAAATTTAGTTAGATATTTTGAAAACAACCAAAAAAGTTCGACTTATTAGTTTTTTCAGTGTGTGCATAGATATAAAATTAGAGGAAAACCCAAAAAGATGGATGGTTCATTGTATTCATCATCATCAGGAGAGCATCTTTGTTTACACCCTCTAAACTAACCTTTTCCAGATTAGTATGTATACCTACCTATCTGAACGTCAAGTGCGAGATTATTCGTGAGCTAACTGTATAGTTTATAGTTGACCTATTTAGGCACATTGTACGGAGAATTGAAAGCTTTAAATACTGTCCGCTAGAGGCGCTGTTTAATTTACCATACAATGTGTCTTAATACTTAAACTGTAAACTATACAACCTACAAACTACCTATCCGAACCTATCCGATCCTAGATAAATATACTATTATTTATCTAGGATCGGATAGACTTAGGGAAATATACAGTACCTATGCCATGTATCATACACTTACTGAGGGGATGGCTTAGTCCAGCACTGGGATTTGAGAACCATACATATGGGAAACACTTTTCACGCACGAGGCAAAAATGGCAATGCTTCGCTCCAATTTTTTTCTTTTTTTTAAAGAGTAACACCGTGAATCGAGCATTGATAGCTTAGTTGGTAGAACGATTGCCTCGGTAACGAGGATTGCAGGTTCAAACCCCGGCTCGCACCTCTGGGATTTCATGTGCGATTCTCATTTTCAATCATGATTGCTAAACGGTGAAGGAAAACATCGCGAGGAAACCTGCATGTCTGAGAGAACCCCTCGAAAGATGTGTGAAGTCAGCCAATCCGCACTGGGCCAGCGTGGTGGACTATGGCCTAATCCCCCTCGAATTCAGGGGAGGCCCGTGCCCAGCAGTGGGACATTAAAAAGGGCTGGAATTATTATAACACCGTTAATCACAGACTATACGACGTCTGCGTTTTGTTAACACTGTATGACGAGTAGTAAGATAATTATTAATTCATACGTTCTGTTTTACGATGACGGAACATCGGATGTATAAAACTCTAACATAAAATGCCCATACCTGTGTTCTATCAAATCATATTTTATTACAATTACCTACATGTACGTATTCATTAAATAATAACAAATAATGAATTATCATCAAAAGGTGTCTGTAGATTATGATATTCCTTTGAAATTGAAGATTAGATGCGCCCGCGCAGCCGCGTCTTTGATACGGCAAATAATGTAAATCATCTCGAGTTTTATGTGATCCTGGTAATACTCATGTTCTTATTATAGGTTAATATACTTTTTTCAGGGGAATATTTGACTAAACGTAATAAATCGATGCATGCCTACGTATACCTATATTATTATGAGGTGAAATTGTAAGATCAGATGTAGGAGGTAATCTCCAATCCACAGAATCCACTGATCTGCATTTGCAAGTTCTTTCACAGGTAGAAAGCTACATTAACCCTGGGTGCTATGAGCTATGTTATCTCGAGGTATCGCCGGTTACATTAAGCGTCTCTTATTAAGCGGTTTTTCTCTACATATACCTATCCTGAAAAGGCACGCGAAATACAGTATACTGACTGAGAATGGCTTTGGGCATACCCGTTGGTGTCATCGTCTTGCGTTACTTATGTAGCGACCTCTTCAACCTCGTCACAAGCTACACAGATGGCGCTGCAGACGCATTCAGAACAATTGACAATTCTCCATACAATCCTGAAACGCGCTATGGAGGTTTTCAGAGCACGTAACATATATACAAGATCCCGACAATAACCGTCAGGGCATAACGGCCGCCCCGCCAGGCATACCACCGGCCTGGCTGAAAGATCTTCCCTTTTCCCGCTAAACTTACTTATTTGTAAACATGCCTTTTACGATTAGATACAGACAGAGTTAACCATTGTTCTCATGATTTCCAATTAAATTAAATACGATGAGCTGTGATTGATGATAGATTTAATATGATGAACCTACCCCATAATAGCATAGTAAATAATTTACCGAAGTCACAGACACAAGATAAATAATCACGAACACAAAGGAATCATTTTACCCCCTATACTGCGCTGCTAATATCGAAAAAAGCGTAGGTATAGCAAAAAAACCATACCTACCTTACTTTTAGCAATCACCTAAATTAAATTAACTTAACAGCCTCTAACAGGTGGAAAGCCACGACGAAACTCCATTAATATTAATACATACATAAAATATAAACAATTATACAAGTTTCGGTCCGATATAGGAGTGAATTGATCCTAATTATGTCGAAATAGGCGTTAATAGGACATCTAATAGTCCGTTTTACGACTCTCGCGGACCGCCAAAGAGCCTCCTGTTGTATTTATTACCCTCTTTTTTGTGTACCGATCTAAGTTTTTGAGTAAACAGCTCGGAAACTGAGAATTCAATCCGTCAATTTGAACCTCCGTTTTCGAGCGAGGCATGGTTGGTTATATTGTATAAACGCAATTGAAAAGCTCTGTTGATTTAAAAAAAGCAAACGAAAATTATAAGCCTAGTGTCGTAAGTTAAATATATTAAAAAAATATCAGCTTCGTTACTTATCACATTATAATAAATATTAATAATACCAGCCCGTTTTTTTTTAATGTCCCACTGTTGGGCACGGGCCTGCCTTCAATGCGAGGGGGATTAGGCCATAGTCCACCACGCTGGCCCAGTGCGCGTTGGCGGACTTCACACGTCTTTCGAGGGGTTCCCTCAGACATGCAGGTTTTTAGCAAATGAAATCCCGATATCACAGGGGTGCGAGCCCGTGGGTTTGAACCTGCGATCCTCGTTACCGATGCAAGCGTTCTACCAAGTTGGCTATCACTCCTTATTACTTTTACTAGCTGTTGCCCGCGACTTCGTCCGCGTGGTATTTAACAAAAACAACCGTTGACAACAGCCTGCTCGCCCATTCTGAGCCCGCGGGACGCATTGCAGGTTGATATCAAACTTAATCAGGCGCTGCGCTGCAACATTGGTTTTAATTTTTTTTTCGTGAGATCCTATTTTTTTCCATCCATCCTATCTTTATCCTAAGTTACTCCTTGTTACATTAGCTATCTGCCAGTGAAAGTCCCGTCAAAATCGGTCCAGCCATTTCAGAGATTAGCCGGAACAAACAGACAGACAGACAGACAAAAATTGTAAAAAATGTTGTTTCGGTATGGGTAACGTGTATACATCCAAATGCACTTAGTAAGAAGCGGTTATTTTAATATTACAAACAGACACTCCAATTTTATTTATATGTATAGATGATGTATATATGAGTGTGTATTTGCATTCTACATAACAACACTTTCTTAGGACTTCTTCCTATGAAAACCCTTAATGCCTACCACCACCAATCGTACATAAGCCTAGCACTGACGATAATATTTCTGTCATATCGTTTCGCTTCTAACCGAGGGTATGACCAAAAGAATAGGCACTATTGCACCATAATTTATAGCGCAGCCCGGCCGAGCTGTGCTATAATAGCTTCTCGGACACCTTTGCGGGTGCGAGGGGGACCGAGCGATCTGTGGGAACAGGACGCACGACCAGAAGCGCCGCTCCACGTCAAAATACGTGCTCCATTCGTTTTATTACCTTGCGGTGATGTGAGCGAGGGTGGCAATATCGATATCGATGAAACGTTAATTAGAAGTTTATGGTGTTTTGACCAGACTATAGTAATAACTCCCTATTTTTCTATCTGTGCTTAGTAATAAAATACTTATGTTATTGAACTAAATTATAACAACACAATCTATATAATAAATTTGATATGTGTTTCTCAATCAGTGTTTAAGTATAGTTTTAAATTATTCACACCTGTCAAAATCATCATGCACCTAATAGGTAGGTCAATGTGGATATGGTGAGAAGTATATTCATTTACCCTTCAAAACACATCAACTAGTTGATTAGCTGTTAGCTACTCAACAAGTGGAAATCATTAGTGGTCCCAGCAAATGGCCTAAATGTCAGATCAATTTCCCTATTTCACTAAGCAAAGCAAACACCGTACATACTACACTGTATACGTATCATTGATCAAAACATCGATACTCTACAATCATCGATATCAACAATCCCATTCTCCCAACCGCTTCGCTTCACTACGCCGGCGCGTCGGCAACATCAAAGGAGGCCACCTCTTTGATGTGGCCGATGGCGCGCGCCGCCAAACGCCGTAAGCGACAAATCCATACGTCATCCTCCTGTCATTATAACGCCTTCGAACCGAGCCGGGAATGTGGAATTACTTACAAGACAATATAAATTGACAAGTCAGTTTAATAGCGATCACACCGCCACAAACTTAGTCGTACTGGCGACCAAGAAAAGAACCAATATTGTTCTTATTTTGAATTTGAATGGAGTGTGACCGTTACAATCGGGTGCACCAAACGAGTATTATCGAATAGACAATAGGCTGACCTTTCACCATGTGCAAAATTGTTTTTTTTTGGCCATTAACACGATAAGGAGAACAATTACAATGACAAGAATCGCCCTACGATCCTATATAAATAGAGATAAAAATGAATTGTACCCACCTACTTTTTATTTGAGACCATGTTTATTGTTTTGAAGCAGAGTTTCTTTGTAAAATTAATTAAAATAGGACGATATCGCGATGGGCACTGCGTAGCGCTATAGCATAGTTTTCTTATTACCTAAGTAACGAACGAGGATCGCAGGTTCAAACCCCGGCTCGCACCTCTAGGATTTCTGGATTTATGTGCGAATCTTATTTTCAACCACGATTATCACTTGCTAAACGGCGAAGGAATACATCGTGAGAAAACCTGCAGGTCTGAGATAACCCCTCGAAAGACGTGTGAAGTCCGCAAACCCGCATTGGGCCAGCGTGGCTGACTATGGCCTAATCCCCCTCGTATTGAGGGGAGGCCCGTGCCCAGCAGTGGGAGATGAAAAAGGGCTGGTATTATTATTTGGCTTAAATCTAGAATTAACGTACCCCAAACATTCTAACGCTTCAATTCTAATAAGTGACGTTATAGCTATAAAACAGTTTTTCAACGGCTTCAGTGGAACAAATGATTGTGAGCTAGGTACCTACTTACATTTACGGAGAGAGTATCACGATTTGGCCGTTACAAGGCTACACGTAATGGCCGAATCTAATCATTTAGCAATTATCATAATTGATTTAAGTGTTTCAATGAAGTCCGTGTGTGGTGGACAGATTAGTGGATGTATGTTGAAATCAAGTCCTATTATGTGCTGGGCCCCAAGTCTGCTAACACAATCGATTCATACTGATTTCTTATATTTACGCGAATACAACATATTCAAATAAAACTAATTTTAAGGATTTTATCGCGTTTATATTGTCAGGAGATTACCCCCTACATCTAAACTCACAAATGCACATACTTTACTTCTTTATAAGATTAGTAAAAGTATAGATAGACTACAATGGACTATCATATGGTTCTGTTATATTGAAGACGTAGGTAGGTACCTAATTATATCTAATTTAAAAATATGCTAAAGTTTTACGCAGATTCAGATTCTCCAAGATTCATGCGTCTAGCACTTACATCAAAGTTTAGCCTTTTATTTTCTTATTCTGCTGTTTGGTTATGTCTCTGAATAATTATCATTACAATTATGTCTCTTACCACACGGGCTATACCAAGATCATTGAAAGGCTTGCGCGGGGATATGGGTCGAACACGAAGAGGCCCTTTTTGAGAATTTTAAAGTATAATATAATTATAGTTTTGCTCTAGTCACTTACGTCATTTCCACGCTGAATCACCGAACAATAGTTCCGTATCCTTAATGAAAGGGAACAAAATGAAAATTACACGTTACGGCCGCGAGAGGGCATTGTGATCGCTAATTCGGGGCAACCCTTTACTTTTGCCCTTTGCCGGTACAGGTACCTATACGTAGATCTTTGATATTTACAAGATATCTCCCAATTGATAAGACAATAGCGACATTGTAATGTTTCATGTTGTATAATTTGTTGCGGTATTGCAATTTGGAAACTTGGTCCTTGAATGAATGGTACGAATGAATTACTTATATGTTATGTCTCAAGTGAACGGATAGTCACATGAGTAGACATTCAGTTCACTTAACGATTCCCGCTTCAGACGTTTACAAACTAATGGGGATTGGAACTCAGCTAGTGGTCACACATACCTACTTAGTGTAGCGATGTCTTCTTCTAATTTAAGGGTTAGACCCTTGTCGGTGTAGCTGATGAAGCTCTTTCCATCTCTATCTAGAGCAGCTTCTTTCACCTCCCTATACGACATGACACCGATCCCTTCTTTTATCTGACTCATGTAGCTTATTCTTGGTCTTCCTCGTCCACGCTTTCACTCGATTTTCCCCTCTATGTTGTTCTTTATGAAGGTATCATGTCGTATGAGATGGCCTGTGTGTAGCGATATAACCAGAAGTAATTACTAAAGAGCTAAGTACCTATATCAAAGCTAATACATTCAGCCTAACGATCACCACAACCGGACACAAAGCAAATTTAACTCATCAATCACATAACAACACAAGTTGGATCCACCGTACCTACCACCGCTATCAGCCGCGCTGTGTTATTAAATAACATTTTATTTAACAGATAACCGTGAATAATTAACTAACAAAGGCGCATTTTCCGTCCATCCGTCAACCTTTATCAAGGAGAAAAATCGTCTAATTCACACCTTCAAAGGAACCCAAATTTGATGAGCGGAGAACTTATTCCGCGCGGTGTTGCCAGGTATGCAAACAAGCCTACCAGCGAGCCACATTTTCATCACTTTTTTTAAGTACGTACGGAAATAAACACACCTATTCTTTATTTAAATATTATGTACCAAGTTAATATTCACTTTTTGTTCTTTTAACCGACTTAAAATAAACAGTTGTATATTAAATATGGATGACTATGCGATCATTCCTCTTCTTTGATGATCTACTAAAAATAGTCAGAAATCTAGATTGGTAGGTAGTTAGATCTTAACATTTAGCACAATTTAAAAGTCATTGCACCGAGCATTTAGGTGCGTTGTAAAAATGTCTATACATATGCGCTAATTTAATTTAAATGTTACCGGATTTGGAGTTTAACGTTTCCGTATGATATTTAATTGAGGACGACTTTGAATGGCAGCATTGTTTAGAACCTGAATTTACAGTTAGTCAGGTATCCTTACTCGTATGTCTTACTCTAACGGCTTAACTTTGTATCCTTTGCTTTGTAAAGCATTGCATTATTGTGACACCTATACAGACCTAACCTTAATTTAAAACCAACTAGGTCATCGGTAGCTACTAATAAGATAAACGCAAGTAATAAATAAATCTCAAAAAATTACCTCGAATTTTAAACTTCCAATCTGGCAACACCGAATCCTTGGGTCAAATTAATCAACAGTCCGCTAATTATGGCATATTTTAAAATATTTTCGTCCGCAACGACACAGTTTTGACAGAGGCGTGAAGATAAATGATCGCTAATTACCGAACGGTCCGCTAGGGGGCGTGGTGCGGGCTCGATCTAATGGGCAAGCCGCAACTGTTGCGAACTAGATGCGCCCGCGGCGATGCCCACTTGACAGTTGCCCTTGAGATTGACAGGACGAATGAATTGACGTAATGGGAACAACAAACGACGGCCCCAATTGTGATAACACAATCGATTCATAATCGTACAGCAACTGCATAGTAACTGTCACTTTTGACAGATACTGTATGCCATACAGCATACAGTGTATGGGATATCTGTCGGGTCGCTGTTCGATTATGAATCGATTGTGTTAGCAGACTTGGGACCACGTGGATTGACGACGATGTGGCCAAGATAGCTGTACCAACGACGAGAGCTAATGACCATCGCTTGAACGACCACGAGGACTCGCGAGGCTTGAAGGCTAATGCCGGGCGCAGGCAACGAACAACGAAACAGTTGAAAGATGACAGCGCTGAGGTGAGACAACATGAGCGAACTTGACCGTTAGTTACTTGGTCAGATGCATAATCTATTTAAGTAAATAGCAGTGTACATTAATAAGTAAAATAAATTGTATAGCTGGAGAGATACAGTAAGTTGATGATAAAGAAAATTCATAAGTACATTGAAGAACTGTACATACCTCTACTACTGGAAAGGAATGTTAGAGCAAAAAAAATAGCTGGAAAGAAGTCGAGGAGAATCTAGAAAGCTCTGTTCCATTATTTAAAAAAAAATACAACCGAATTGAAAACCTCCTCCTTTTTGAGGTCGGTTAAAAATAGGTCCTATACTTAAGTGACTTCGTAACGAAAATTGATTCCATGGATTTAACTCATGATTCTGTCCCCTAGAGTCGGAATTTTCCGTCGATCTTTTTATGAATATTTTATGCATTTTATTCTGTTTTTTTTAAATGTTTTCAGCATGAAATCACAAAAGAAGTCAATCTCAACGTGAAGGCATACCAAGTAATTTAGACCTAAAACAGCAATGTAAATTAAAACTCGATACGTTCGTTACCCGCACGTGTCGAGTATCGCGCTGAGCGTTGTGTTGTGATTGCGGTGTTAACGATACATTGCGCGCTCAAAAATTACAACATTTATAACCCATGACATTGGAAATAAGTGATTTCTATTATTCCACTATAGGTATTCCCAATATTATCTATACCCAAAGTTAGTAACCAAGGAAATCACAACCTGTAGGTATAGAAGTACCTAATAAATAAAATGGACGCTCACGTTATTTTAATTTGCGGACATGTGCTTGAGTTATTACTGAAAGCAATTATGTAATTACGCCAGTTACTGCACGCAGGAGGGACGGCAGGACACACCTGTTTGTTCAACACTGATTATTTGCAGGTCATCGTGAGACTTGCCCCACTAAATCACCCACAGATTCCATCAGTCACTGTTGTAAGCTGTAGATAAGCTATCAGAGCTACCTTTGAAGGCAGTCGTTGGGGAACTAAGAAAGTGTTTTATAGCCCATATATTGCACGTTTAAAAAGCGTTTTTAAAGTAACCAAATGTTTAGAAACTTATATTAGGTATAAAATATATCTTCGGCATTTCATAGAGATTTGTATATCAACAACTGATGCTGATTAATCAAGATATACCTACCTAAACAGCTAAAGATACGAATAGAAGAAAGGCAAGTTAATGGAAAGGCAATTCTTTATAGTTTTAGTAAAATCATCTTGATTTGGTTTCCAAAACTATATTTAGTACATACTTTTTTCTAGACTATAGGGTTCCACTGCTGGGCAGAGGTCACTTGGGCTGATAAAAGGCAGCTAAAGATCATGATGTTATAGTTGTTTAAAATTTGTATCACATTCCAATTGTATCATTCTCAGCATCTCTACAAACTCCGCTATACAAAACACCTATACATAACACACAAAAAAAACACAATTCATACCATAAACCACTTATTTGAGCCCATCTTTATCGAATTCGCGATCGTGGGAATCTATTACCAGGTTCAGCACTTTAAAACTCCGAAGCCTTCCTGACTCAGCAGTCTTTCTTTCAACCATCTTACCTGGACCTGCTTCTCTTCCCCGTAGCCCTTTGAAATAGACCCCAAAAGGGACCGCGAGTGTTACTTAGAGGGTCGCAATACGGTGGTTTTGTTAGATTTAATGAGTAGTTAGCTTTTCTCCAGTGATGTGAACATGTCATTCATATATAATTCGATTTAATGGCTTGGAACTGTTAATTATCGAATTAATGATGTTCATTGTGATTTTAGTGGAGCTCTTTTTTTTAATTAAGTAAGGAAAATATGTTTAATTTTTGTGCTGTGAATGCAGATTCCTTTTATCTTGAACTTTTGAGACAAGGCATAAAGAAAGGAATAAAATAAGAAGTCTGTAAGTGTCTAAACATAAGCTTAAATCCCTGCCTAGGTTAAACTTAATGGTTATCATACAATTCCAACGAAATAAATCAAATAGTAGTACATCTACACAGATTGACTCCTATAAAATTGGCTGTAGGTAGCTTCCCCAATTTTTTTTTAAGTTTTAAGCTTTGTAATTGCAGTTGAATGAAAACATTCTATAAACTTGTAAGATTCTCCTATCGAAGACTATCAGGCATAAGATTAAGATGAAAACAGTTATTTATTATTATCATTTATGTAGGTAGATTAAATAACATATGATTAATTTTCTGTCAAAATTCATTAAGCTTCAATTTCAATTAAGAAAAACGAAATTCTTGACGATTTATTAATCGTGTCTGAATAGAGTCTTGGAATTAGCACAATCATTTTAAAATGTCATCCTAAATGATCAGTTGCGATTTAATTTGCTTTGACGTGTAACGCTACTAAAACGCAGTGTGCGTTTGTCTTCGTCCCAATGCTCTGTATCATTGCGCTATATAAACTAGTCGGATATTCAAATATCTTCGCCGAGGCGGCGGCGTCTTGATTTATAAACAATACGTCAGTGACGTAAGCTTCTTTAGCGGCACAGATTTATTACTAGAGATGGGGTGAATCGGATGCTGGGATATCGATAACTTTTAAAACCGATTTTATGTCACAAACTCGTTTTATTAGGTAGGTGACTGTGTTTCAATCTCTTATGGAATCAACAACGACAAACAGAGAGAGATAAGTATATAACACTTTATATCGTTTACCAGTTTAACCACTTAAATTTTTATTGTACACAAGACTTTGATACTTGCATTGAAATAAAACTAATCTTACGGATTTGATCGCGTTATTATACGTTTTTTACGTTACTGACGTATCAGCTGCTCTACAGCAACCATGGTCACGGGAGGACACCTAACTGACTGGAACGTAAAACCGGGAGCGTAAAAAACGTACAATAAACGCGATAAAATCCGTAAAATTAGTTTTATTTGAATGTGTAGTAATCTCGTAAATATAAGAAATCAATATTTGATACTTACAAATAAATATATTACACAGTGGACGCTTTTATCACAAGCTCTCATCGCGATCTCTTCCAGACAATCTTTGTAGCTTCTCTTTACAGAATCATACCTATATGGTTACAAAACTATATCTACCTAAATGGAAATCAAGAACCTTAATAAGTAGGTAAATAAATTTAAATACTTATGGCGAACAAAACTAATGCATATAAGATTAAAGTCCCTTAAACGTTTTATTTACCAACATCAACTACCCGTCATAAATAATCCAACTCATTATAGCACATAAAACCTTATCGGTAATTAATTGACAAGGACCAACACTCGCAACACCAACATAAACTAGCTTAAATCCCACCATTAATATTAACGTTCCGTGCCGACTTATCGATAAACTACCTCACACCACTATCCGCCATTCTCTCTATCTTGAATCACCCCGTTCATAAGAAGTTACTACTACAAACACACTTATCTTTAATCCCTTTCACTCGTATAGCTTTTATTGCGTGTTCTCGCTCGCACTACAGTGAGCGTCCCTTTTGCGGTGTCGTGGCGGCTTCTTTTGAAGTGTTGAGGCCACGCCTTCGCCCCGCCCCGCGCCGCCCCTCTCCCCGCTGTCCTCGCTCGTAGTTAATTCGTCCCAGTGTAATCACAATGGGTTTAATTATGAGCTGAAACAAAATATTGCTGAATGTTTACGTTTTGGGTGTTAGAGAGCGGTAAGTGGGTGCGTGGTAGTTTTTTTTTTTACTTCAAGTATATTATTTTACCGACATTTTTGTCCACTTAGTGGTGTTATATAGGAACTTATTTGACATATTATAGGTAACTAACATAAGGCTAATAAGGGCTAATATATAAACATTATTTTTACGTAATAATAGTAGATAGTAGTTTAATTTTATTCGGTATTTTACAAAATAGAGCATTTATTTAAAGATTAAAAAAAAATGTTTCCTTTTACATAAGTGGGGAATTTAAAAAAATATTAAGAAAATATTCGGATGGGATTTTTAAAGAATAAACAAGAAAAGGAAAAGAGGCCCCTATAATTTAATAACGTACCTTGGGTTTATATTTTATCGAGTTTTCCATTATTGAATTGATTTTAATTTACAAGTCTGTGTTTCTATATAGGTATACAAATTATGAAGAATGTCTTAATTTTTTTTAATTTTTATTTTGAGTTTTAATTAAATTTAATTTCTAAAATAATCGGAATCTCATGATCGTATAATTTCTAATGTTTCAAAATTCATCGTGTTGATTTATATACCCCAAATACCTTACTATGAATCTTTACACAGCTCTTTTTTTTTACCAGGCATCCTCAAGGCTCCCAGCTAGTCCGCAAAACCATAATCACAACATTAAAACATTCAATTACAGCATCCACGGCAAATAAACCCCAGGATTCCTGCATCTCAGTGCTTATAGTACGTCATCCCGACTTACACCGCAGTGTGGGCCCACTCTTACGTAATTACAGGCGGCCGCTTCAAAGGCGCCGCCGGTCTGAGCGGCTTCTTTGTTGTTTAATAAACGGGTTTATACGCTCAAACGAAAAGCAATCTTAGTTCTTGAAGCGTTAGGTTATTTTTGTGCTGTGCTATGTTAGCTTTCTTAACACCTTAAAGTTATAAGGGGTCATATCAGTTAGGGATTTTGCCACGGATGTGTCAAAAAGAGGTTTTATTACCAGCCCAAATGAGAGACCGCACGAGTAGAATGGCCGAATTAGGTCATTCGTAACATTGGGGGCACAGATTTGGGCTCGTTGGGTGCCGTTTTGCCGGGTGATTGATGGAGAACCCGGCTAGTTAATAAAAATATAAATTTATGGTAAGTACTTATACTTGTATAGATAATAAGTCCTATATTTAGGTAGGCTGATTGAATATTTTACGTTTTAGGTATTTTTTTGGGATGAGGCAATCGAATAACACAATTTTTCGGTCTATGTCGTCTTTAATAAAAACAATCAAGCACCATTTCATAAATAACTTGTGTATAATTTTACATTATTATTTTTATCTAATTTAAAACCTAGTTTTACACACCTACTTTATATAGCTCACACTGGCTAGTCGATCACTATTTTTCTATTTTATGTATAACTCTGTGCGCTGTTGTTTGGTGTATCTTTTAATAATAAATAATAAATAAATAAAAGCACATTTCTATAGTAAATTCAAAGATATTCTTACTACTTCACTAGGTTATATACGTCATGTATTTACTTATTTAAGTGTACCTTCCATTAGACGGAAACGTCATAGTTATGTAGGTACTGTGCCGTTAGAAAGTGCGTCAGGTATAAGTTGTTATTAGTTAAGTAAGTACCCACATATAAGTAAAATTATATACTTAGACCGACTGCCTACCTGCATCGATCATTGGCCACTGCGAGGCACAGTACACTTACCACACACGATGTGATCATTATGATTTTACTGATGGCCCGTCGTGTAAACGATTCTAGGCATCGAATCAAATTATTTGACTTAACCTAATACCTATAACGCGCGGTGTAAGTACCTAATACAAATATTATAGAATATTTTAAGAGCTACACAAGTACCTAGGCTCATCGATCACGGTTAATGTTTAAAAAAATATGTGTATTTTTTTTTATTCTTCGATACACAATAGTTAGGTCCTAATCCCACCAAATAAAACAATATTGACAATCTCACCATTACAACTTACATTTTTTTAACCCCTCAATCTCTCTCTCTCTCACTTGTGCCTGTTTACTGTTAGTATATACTAGATACCTAAACATTGCTCAGGCCCTAACGTGTTTCGCATCCTTATTTAAACTCCCGCCACTCAATTACCGAGATGAAATTATTAGCACTTAACGAAGATTAAAACAAAATAACACACTATAACGACTTAACTCTACAAGCTATTTTGAGGTAACAATCTTTGTGCAAGTCTTTTCCTTTTGAAAATGGACCTTAGCTATGAGTACTTTAGGTACCAACTTAAGTATGTACTTGGATTGGTTTGAAGAATGGGCGATTTTATTCAGATATTTTGACCACAAAAACATTATATAATAGGTAAGAAAATCGATGGATAAAAAATAATTCAGAATTCATTTTGGGATAGCTAGCGCCATCTATTATTGATATGCGGATACTATTACGAGGTATAGGGCTAGAACTTTTTCTCGTGATTTTCAATTTGACTTCGTTTTAGAGTTTCTTGCTTCAAGTTATATTTTTTTTTAAATATTAAATTATACAATTTTCTGACCGGCCCACTGTAAATTTATCCTTGGTATATATCTACTTGGGTAATTTGTCTGAGGTCCATACCAATAAAAAACTCTAGCTACAATAAGAACTGCGCTATCGGAAACTGTCATCATAAATAGAATCATATGCCTAAATTACACATTCACAATCATTGGACGTCCTACATCTAATTATCTCATAGATATATGATAATGTACTAATGGGAGATATTCCTATAAGTACTTAGAATTTTAATAATTTATAACCTATGTGTATAGAAAGCAAATAATATTTTTGTAGTTTTATTTATCTGATAGGTACAAGCCGAAACTCCATTGAAAAGGAACGTAGGTACCTAGTACGCCTAGGTAGCCCTAATGGAAAACTATTCAGCCGCGATGTTATACTAGGTACCTACTTACAAAGCCCATCATATGAGATATCATAGGTAGTTGTTTAGCGAATCGCAACACCGTTCTTCCATAATAAGTAATTGTTTGGCATGATTGCGCGGGCGCAGCCGGCCACCCAGCGCGCGCGCCGCCTGCGCGACCGGTGGTCTAACAAGACCTCGCGGAAAACTGGATATGCCGGGTAGGATGTTACGTTTTCCTTAAATGCACATTAACCTTTGTTAGGAGGTCTTTCTTTTAGACTTTAGAGCTTGGAATGTTTGACGAAAATAATTGCAGTTTGACAAATATTTTACAGCATCCAATGGCTACTGTTATAAGTATAACTGGCAAAAGTGACTTCAGATTTAATTAATTCTTCTTCAGGTTCCCTTAAAGCAGTTAGGTAGGTATAAGAACTATTTCTTAACAAAATTCTTGGGTATTATCTATAACGACGACGACAGCTTGATGTAGTGTTTTTTTTTATTATTACACTAGCTGTTGCCCGCGACTTCGTCCGCGTGGTATTTAACAAAGACAACCGTTGACAACAGCCTGCTCGCCCATTCTGAGCCCGCGGGACGCATTGCAGGTTGTTGCTATCAAACTTATTCAGGCGCTGCGCTGCAACTGCGCTGGTTTTAATTTTTTTTCGTGAGATCCTATTTTTTTTTCTAAAATAAAAGTAGCCTAAGTTACTCCTTGTTACATCAGCTATCTGCCAGTGAAAGTCCCGTCAAAATCGGTCCAGCCATTTCAGAGATTAGCCGGAACAAACAGACAGACAGACAGACAGACAGACAGACAGACAGACAGACGGACAGACAGACAGACAAAAATTGTAAAAAATGTTGTTTCGGTATAGGTAACGTGTATACATCCAAATGCACTTAGTAAAAAGGTTATTTTAATATTACAAACAGACATTCCAATTTTATTTATATGTATAGATTATAGGCAAGTATTTGATCTCGATCTGATCGGTTTGAGCGTAGGCCGGTCGGGTCACTGCACCGGGTAGTTGCGGATTCGATTCCCGCCTGGGCAAATTTCAGAAACGGTTTTTTCGTAATTTGCTCTGGCCTGGGTGATACTGGGATCGCTCTCAGTCCATTGTACGGTACCTATAATACAAGCGTTGCTTAGTTTGGGGCCATATCGTTGGTCTGTTCGCCTGGCGATATTTGTTTATTTATTATTTATTAAACTAATGTAGGTACCTGGGTAGGCACTTTGAAGCCTCGTTTATGACAAATTTCTTGAAGATTTTCAGACCTTTTTTAAGCATGGCAACCCTGTAATCGTTTCTTACAAGATTTACTATTATCTACCGCTAACAAATCGCTCGCTGGGCGGCGTAAAATCGTTGGGACATTATTAATGCCGCATTAATTCGATACTTGCTCGATGGGTGACTCGATTATCAATCATTTGATGAATCGAATAATCGTTATGGGCACAAACGATCGGTTTCGTCCTTTTTGTCTGGTACTGCTAGCCCTGCCAAGAGGACTGTAGGTAAGTCAGTCGTGTTAATATAAAGAACGAACATTTCGAGGAGGTACGAGTTCGTTATAGGTATACCTCACTAAACACGAGGGTAGAACGACCGGAGATTTGAACTAAGCTATACAGGATTATTTAAAAAATACAAATAGTCTCTTACAGCACGTCAAGTGCGAGATTATTCGCAAGCTAACCGTAGGTATACTTTATAGTCTACGTAGTTAGACACTTTGCATGACGAATTGAACAGCGCCTCTAGCGGACGGCATTTAAAACGTTTAATTCGCCATACAAAGTGTACGGTTAGTTTACCAATAATCTCGCACTAGACGTACAGGTACCACCTACTGTAAACATATAAAGAAAGTTTAGTGAATTTTCATAGTGTTCAAACAACAAAGTGAGTTTTTATACTTCTGCTATAAATACCTACCCACCTACATATATACTTCAATAATGTTTCATGATGATCGGTAATCATCGGACTGGCCTCGACACTTCGACACAACACGACACCTTTCGCACGGTCCGGGCCATTGCGGCCTGTTGCGGCCTATCATTCGGGCCAATTCAATTGTTTGACGAACGCGCAACGCGAATAAACTCACGTTGGAGTCAGAACGCGCGATCAGTCATTAGGGCATGTTGGGGTGACCATAATGACCAAGATAAATAAACATTTTCGTCAATTTACCAATCACACTAATATTATAAATGTGAAAGTTTGGATGGATGGATGTTTGTTATTCAATCACGCCAGAACGGCTGAACAGATCTGGATGAAATTTGGCACAGAGATAGATTATAGTCTGGAATAGCACATAGGCTACTTTTTATCCCGGTAAAAAGGACATACTTTTTAATCGCGGGTAACACCGCGGGGCGCAGCTAGTTAAAAATATTTGTAAGAGCTTTGTAGGTCCTAAAATTTTAATTAAAGTAATATAAGTATATTTGCGGCTTTCACACAATTAAGCTTTTCCCCTTGACTCACCGAGAGTCAACCCTTGGCCGTTCGTTGATCTTCTGTAAAGCCCGGTTTACAGGAGTAGCATCGGTCAGAGTGAGTAGCGGGCCATGTCTCATTAAACAAAGCTGTTTTCTCCTGAACAATGCCTATGATTCAAAGGCAATGCAACCTGTCGGTCAACCAACACGAACGAGGGGGGAGCGAGGGGTGTTAAGCATATACTAGGTTATTTATCTATCCACATCGCATTATAAGGCTAAGCCTGCGCTCCTTAAAATATCAATTTTGTAATCACTTGAGAACGTTGAAATGAAACACGCAACACTTATCACAAAAAACCTGGTCACCCCAGCAGTTATATGTGTCTTGAAGAAAAATGATAATGGACAGAGGATAAGTTTGTTTTACGGGCGTTTACATGAAGCGCACATTATCAAACACAGACGAGAATCAAGCACGTAACTATATACTTACATGTGGTAAAAAAATATAGAGTCGTGATGCTTAGAGACGTTACTACAGGGCCCCAAGTCTGCTAACACAATCGATTCATAATAGTAACTGTCACTTTTGACAGATTTCCCATACAATATCTGTCAAAAGTGACAGTTACTATGCGGTTGCTGTTCGATTATGAATCGATTGTGTAGCAGACTTGGGGCCCTGGGGCATAGAGGTGTGGCACAACTCACGTTTGGCATAGTTTGATGTGGCAACACCAAGATGACAGGACGGGGGGGAAACTAGAAGGTGTCATGACATACACCAAGTCTAAAAATAGTTGGGTGATTTGAGTTTGTAACTTTTACTTTGTCGTAGAGATTTTATATAACACGCAAATTATAATATAAGTCGTTGAAGGAGACTGGAGTTTTTATCATTGACCTTAAACTCCCACAGAGGCACAGAGAGTTAAATATATCTACATACTTGTACCTATGTATTTAGAGTTATAGTACACATATATATTTTATACATAAACGTGATTAGTATCACTTATCTTTTGTTAAATCTGGGCAAGTAATCTCTTAAAAAAAAACACTATTATTGTCATTCCCCATACTCTATACGCCGCCATTAATTACTCATTCTATACATATCTGTACAGATTATAAGTTATTCTGTGCTTACAAACATGCGTTCTTTTTACCGAATGGCGCTTACATATAGAAATCTTAATTAAAACCCCCAATGAGCTGCACTACTAATGTACTTTTACGAGCTATAAATAAACAAACGTAATTACTCCATTCGTTTACAATAGCTAGGTTACGTTAAGCCGCATTGTTAAAATTGCACAGCCTCCAAGCGAGACAGAGATGACGATAGCACCTCTCCTCTCGGGCGGAGTCTCTGTACGGTGAAGCCCACGTGGTGGGCTCTCTGTGGGGTCCCGCCGGTAACTTATTAAGTGGGCCCCACGAAATAAAGCATTCATGAACACCAATATGAATTATTATTAAAAGGTTTTTGTAGTTCCGTAATAAATTTCGAGAAACGGAACCAGTTCTTCGGTTTATCTACATAAGTATTTAAGACCATATGATATCTAAAGATAATAAACGCCATTATTGACTCTCCTCCTATTCTAAACAAATTGTCTATTAACGTACCCTCTAGGCCGCCGCGAAAGCCCCGTCACTTATTGCACGTCCGGTTTTACAAAACTAATCTCGGTAAACACGCACCTAGGTATTCCTCGTATTTCCTGTCTGTATAACACATTCGTGGATCGAATTAGTGATCTCGATATATTTCACGATTCATCCTATAAATTTAAGCACAAAATTTCTAATGTTTCTAACATAACATAAACTCTTGAACCCTATATTCATTGATTTATTTACACATGTTTTACCTGTATTACCACTTACGTCTATTGTTGTTGAACCTCTGTTTAAGTGCTACCTCTAGTATACTCTACATTTGATCTCATTTTTTTAATTATTATTATATGTTACACTGTATCTGTGGCACATGATGTTGTTGCCTGTTACTAGAGTTACAATTACCTAATATCACTCATATTTTTATTTTTACTATATATCATGTACATTGGAAACTCTGTTGGCAATCCTAAATAAATAAATAAATAAAAGGAAAATAATTTCAAAACATTTTCCTTCGCCATTAACGAACTGAATCTTTTCCACAGATAATAATCGCTAGATGACACACCCCAACTGGTTCAAGCGCCACTCAACAATAATACGTACCTACCTACCTACCTCAAATAAGAATAAGTACCTACGATTTTTCCTAATATAACTGCTTAGATAATTTAAACAGGTCTACGGAACACTATATACATGACAGAAGCTCGCAATTGCTTGCTTTTTTCCCCACTGTATAGCGGTATAAATTCATGCTAATTAAGATATCCGAATCTTCTATTATGAGATCTTGATGAGTGATTCCAGTTTTAAGATTTATACACGATTATATACAACGAGCTTTCTCCTATTAAGAGCGGTGTGTTATTGAGGTACATTTTCAAGATTTGTTTTGTTTCGGCTACTAATTTTATTGCATTATCGTGATAATGTAATGTTCGTTATGGAGTAAGGAACTATATATGAATATTTGTATGGTGAAAGCGTTAATGCTAGGCGTGTCAAAGTGCAGTCGATTTAAAAAAATGTGGCATTTTGGAAAGTTACATAGGTAAGTTTGACGACTTGAATAGCAAAGTTGGTAGTGACCCTGCTGTCTGTAGGTACCGAGGGCTACGGCTACTAGCCCGAAGAGATGGACCGACCAGGTGTCCGAACAACTGGACACAAAAAAGTGACTCTTGGGATACTCAAAAAATAAAATCCGTACAATGTCGTGGACACTGCTAATTAGCAATAGGTCTACCGTCTATAGGTATTCAATAACACACAAGATTCAAGAATCTATTCTTCAGACGCTTGTCAGCAGTCAGATGCCTGACTTGTTCGAAGTTATTGAAAAAAGTTGCCGACCTCTTATCGCCTTTGTAAAACTAGACGAGTGGTAGGTACAGTCGCCCACTGTGCCACTCAAGTCGTATTAAGCTAATACTGGTCGATGCCGACATTTTACCTATCTGGCTCAGGGATTGACTTGTCTCCGATGCAATTCTTCAATAACTTCCAGAGCCTCAGTAAATTTTTTGAACCTCAAAGCGAGATCCTATTTCAGAGGGAAATTAAATTACCCTCCACTATTGGCACAGTGGTTGTGAACTATGGTCAGGTCGTCAGGCTGTCTCTCAGTCACGTAGAGTATGCGCAATTTCGTCTCCAACCTCGTAAGAATTTTTCCTGCATCATATCCAACTACCGCCATCTAGTAGTGACTAGCAAGAAAACAGGGACAGGAAAGTACCACTAATGGCATGCGTAATCTACGTCTTGTACTGCTGTCAGGAATAGTCAGTAACAAATGTCAATGTCAATTTGACGTTTTTAATCAACCTTTGTTATTGTTATTTTATGTGTTGTGCAGAAATACGTAAATAACGCACCATGAATAATCAATTAATAGAGAAAATAATCACATCCAATAATCTACAGTGTCCAGAACTTTTTTACGAAAATCCGCTTCTCGATAAGAATGCCGCAAATGCACTGTCCAAGAGTTTTGTTAAGATCCTCAACGTGTCTCGACAAAGTTCAAATGTTAGTAATAATTTAAGACTATCTATACTGGAGAATATAAGAAAAATGTGTCGTATTGAGCCTTCGAGCCATGCTAAAGTTAACGAAAACTTTACCAAGTTACTGACGGAGGTTTATGAAAATAGTGTGGAAAATAAATTAAGCAAGAGATATTCTATAGACAAAAGCCTGGACGCTTTTTTGATACGAAGAACCAAGGATATGAACTTAAATACGAGCTATGACTCGTCAGTGAATCCTGAAATAATACAAGCCTTAATTAACTTAAACCAAAGTGGAGTTTATCTCGAATATTTATCTCAGGACATCATTCATTGGAACTCCAATAATAGTAAACAGATAAACGTATTGAAAGAACTATGGAATAATTCTATAAACGAGTCAAATATCATCTGTAATGATGTTTCAATAAAACTGAAGACTGAAATAGAGAAATTGTTACTCGAGACAGTTCATAATATTTTATGCAATAGAGAAATAAATATCACAGATATTATAACATCTAATATAGCCCTTAACAACATGATCAAACAATGCTCACATTCATCTGAATGTTTCCAAATATGTACTGGGATATTAAACTTTTTATTTATAACAACAAATTATGATAGCAAATTACAAGAGTTTATTGAAATATTTGTTAAAACTGTAAAAGAGAAATGTTCTCATATTACTTTTTCTGTTTTATATCCTATTCATGTCAGTTATGTTGTGGTTCTAATGGATTTTAATATAGACATACTGCCGACTAGTTTAAGAGATGAGTATGTTAAGTCTACTATGAAATATTTGTCTGGTTTGCATTCAGCATCAGAAAATGACTTGATATTATTATTGTCTCATTTCCCACAGTGGTTTGATGTGTATTGTAATGACAGAAAAACCAACATTTATTCAGACCTGTAGCAATGTTATACATTTAATTAAGAAATTTAGAAATATTTATATTATTAAAATATTGTGAAAATAAAAATCTTTAATAATGTAGATTTTTTTTTTTTATTATTAATCTATATAGTAAAGAACAATTCTAATATTTGTACACACCAGGTGGAATTAGTTTGAGAACAATCACAAAGTAAAAATGTTCAATAGATTCTGACAACTTCCTTCATACCTATTTTAAATGCTGTTAACAGCTTACTATGAATTTGGGAGTTTGTGAGTACATACTTACATAATATAGAGATTCCAACATTGCCTAGTCTAAAAAGCCTGTGGTTCAAAGTACTCTAGTATCTCCATATTTACCAAACAAAAAAGGGTGACCAAAAAGCTCAGGTCATATACGGAAACAGTTTAAATAAGTACCTATTTCAAAATACACACATACCATAGCAATGCTGTTTATGATTTATGTCGAGTGCCATCCTATTCAGTTTCTAAATTTGAATAACACAAGTACTTACTAGCCTGGTGTGAACAAGCATTTTATTAAATAAAGAAAAAAAGGGCCACTAACGACTACGAATTACGCTATATCCAAACAAATTTCGCATCAACTGTGCGTAAAAATCATCACTATTCTTCGATTTTATATGAATAGCCGATGAGCCGAAATTTCGCCAGTATTCATATGATTTCGTTGTTAATATATTTTTCCCGTGCTTATCGAATGTATGCCGCCAGGATTGGATGTGCTTCTCCACTGTCTCCCAGTAAGGGAGCGTTTGGTTGCAAAAACCACAGTGATAGAGATTCGGCCGTATCTGTAATACAATAAGATTTAAATTAGGGTTGACTTTTACTCTGTAAAATGGATATAAGTAATTAACTTGGGACCAATGTCTATATTACTATTTTACGATAGTTTCTCTACTGCAAAATGCAGAGCTGCTTCGTATGAACAATTTTCTACACTAATACAAGATAATGTACATTCGCTAACATAAGTGTTTCTTCTATTTTGCTAGGCGAATGTTCCAGTAGCTTTCTACTTCTACAGTTCTACTACTAATGTTCCAGTACCTACCAGGATAGAACGGGCCGTATCGTAATTTACTTTCAAACCTGCGATAATTTACATCATGGAAATAAAACATAAATTAGTTGTTTATTTCGCCTAATAAATGTTTGCTATCGGGATTTTGCAATAAAATGCCCGTGCAAGTGTTCGCGAGATATGATTAAAAAAGGTGAAAAGTACTTACTTCTCTCATAAATTCCCCCTCCATCGTTAGCAACTTGGCATCATTAAACTTGGTTTTGTGTGCCTCAGTCACGCAGTGATCGCGTTCCTTCCCCTGCGGGAATAACTCATCGCACACGTAGCACATTGTTTTCAAGTAATGCGGATCGTTTTCGATGAAATAAAGCAGTAAGAAGCTATTCACGTCGATACAAAACTCAGTGTTTACCCAGAAACCGCCCATATCAGGCGAATAATGAATGATTGTCGGTAAAGTATATAACTCTTTCTTTTCCATCAAACACATTTCGTGCGTTTTAGGCTTCTTCAAACCTTTTAATTCTAGATGGCCTCTATGCAAAGTTCCCCGAATATGCTCCTTGAAGTTCTTTTTATGTGCCGACAAATATCTAGTGCATATAATACAAAACCCTTTGCTGCCGTTAAAGTTCATTCTGATGGAATGTTCTTTTCCGTATTTGGACAGTTCATATCTGCGTTTGCCACTGTCTTGCACTTCTCTGTAAATTACTTCTTCTTCCGAAGATTCTGAGCTATCAGAGATCCTTTTAGTTTCAATAGTGTTGTTGTGTTCGTTTTTCATGTGCTCGATCATAGCTTTGAAGTCGATGTTCACAGAAGTGTCGCAGTGCTTACATGCCGCTGTATTCTTCTTCTCATCAACGATGAAGAATTCTTGCAATGTCTGAACAAGCTTCTTCTCAAGGTCCGCCATCCTGGCGATATCGTCGGTGATGGTGTTAACGTCTTTGCTGTTACAGGCTTCTTTCAACTTTTTAATTTCGATTTCGTCATTGTTCTCGCATTTGGAATCTTCAATGTGTTTAGTGAATGTGTCGCTGGTGAAGGTTTGCTTGCACGTGTAGCATTGGTATATTTCACCGTTGATCTGTAATGCATTACCTTTATAGTAACTTTATATACAAAGACGTGGATCCAGTCCACATCTTGTAGTATAATCCAGATGGTTGTTTGTTTTTTTTATTGTAAATAGGCTTGCGTTTGATGACTATTTATACATGAGATGAGCCTCATGTTAAGTGACGATGAGGTCAATGATAGAGCATGGTTGCCTAGCAGGTTCAGTAGTGACTTGAATAAACCTAGGTTATAACTATCAGGTAACACAGAACCCTGTAAGGAGTTCCGCTCCTTAGAGTTATGCACGAACTGATAAACACCCGGCGCATTACCGTACGTCCGAACGTCCAATAATGTAATGAGGATTGGGGAATCAAATAGTACAATTCTAATGCACACTCGTCAAAAATTTTAGAAACGTAAATTGGTTATGGGAGTTACATCAGTGGACTTTAAGGAGAAATAGAGGGAGAGTGAATTATTATTGCGTACTAATCGTGAGGAGCAGCAGTCCTAGGAACAAATAGTCAAGTAAGTAGGTACAAGGTACTAACTTCACAGTAGGTAAGTAGAATAATACTAACCACTCTATAATAACGATCATTTTTACACTTGCTATCACATTGGATCAGTTTTATCATATGATCCTGCGATGCTATGTGTTCATCCACATTCTCCACATCAACTCCACATAGCAAACATTTGCCACCAATAATACAATGCCATTGTTGTTTGTTTATTATAATTTTACGGATTACAACATAGCCGGAGTCGTATTGGCCCACGGGCTTTTTAATTATGGATGCCGGGTTTGTCTTAGCTTCTTTGTGTTTGTCGTCGCGAATGTGTTCTTTCAATGAACCCATGTTGGTTGCCACGAAATTGCATGTTTCGCAGTAATAGTTATTTCCAAACTGAAATTAAATAAATACCAATGGTGTGAACGAGCCGTTACAGAATACCTTTTCAAAAAGACTACGATAATATCACAATCTGGCATAACGATAAAAAAGGTTTCCACTTAACACTTTTTAGAGCAACTGTACGCGTACTGTATAAGAGCACGTCATGTTGAAAAAAGGTTTTATCTTGCCTAGGTTGCTTACTTTATAAACACATTCTTTCTTGAACTTCGGTAAATACTCTTGATCCTTTAAATTTTTTCTGTGTTTCTCCCAACGAATATGCTTTTCGATGTCCGTAATTAGCTGAAACGTTTCGCGACACAGGAGGCAGTGATGGTCTATATCACCGCACAATATGAAATTCTTAAAGTATTTATTCATTGCGAATCAATTTAGAACTACAAAATTACGAAGTATTCGTTGTAACGAAATAATTTTGTATGTAGGTAGAAAGAAAGAAAGAACAAAGTGCGTTGTACACAGTACGAATTTGTAGTAGGTAAGTATATATATTATGTGAAGGCACACATGAATAAAATATCTAGTCGTCGAAGCCTGAAATGTAGTGTATATTTCGGGTGTCAGCAAATCAAAAGTTATACACGGCCATAGGTTCATGTACACAGCACAGTAAAATCAGAGGAAAATCTAGTTTTATAAGCTTGGACTGTTTGGTTTTCAACTGAAATTAAAAAAATGCAATCTCCCGCCAAGAATACCTTCGCTTTTTA
Organism: Pheosia gnoma; assembly: GCA_905404115.1. NCBI lineage: Eukaryota > Metazoa > Arthropoda > Insecta > Lepidoptera > Notodontidae > Pheosia > Pheosia gnoma. The sequence continues at coordinate 3,933,412 of FR989916.1, forward strand.
TTCTGTACTAGATGCGCCCGGCGGTGTTACCCGCGATAAAAAGTATGAAAAATTAAAACATCTATCCCACGGGAACCATACATTTTACCGGGATAAAAAGTAGCCTATGTGTTATTCCAGACTATAATCTATCTCTGTGCCAAATTTCATCCAGATGCGTACAGCCGTTCGGGCGTGAAAGAGTAACAAACATCCATCCATCCATCCATCCAAACTTTCACATTTATAATATTAGTATAGATTATTGACAGGAATCAGACAATAAATGACATTTGCAGTCATCGACCTAGTTACGATTTGGAAGTACTTGCGCATATGCAGACTAAACACATGCGTGTATTTGTGTCTCATTTCTTTCTGAAGAATATGAATCATGCTATCTCCTTTTCACTTCGATGCTACAGAAAGTAATTTAAAAATAGTAAGAGCTTTATTTTGTGGACGCAAGAATAATCACAAGGCAAGCGATCTTTAGCAAAATAAGTTATTGTGATTACGATTTTTACAGGTACAGTACAGGTGATTCATACTGAATTTATCTAAACATGTAATAATAAAACCCGTAGATACATCGAAATCTACGTAAGAGTTTAAATTTACTACGAGTCCATAAGGTGTTTGGTCAAAATGAGTAAGAGACGCCGTGCGTCCTCTGTAACTTCCCGTGGTGATGATAGTGACGATGGCATCGAGCTTAGCAACCCTGGTCCACCGCCCTCCACTCGGAAGAGGAAGAAGCTAGATCCTGTAAGTACCTATAATCTGAGACGTAAATGTAGTAGTAAACTATTAAATATTTGACCGGCATCGTGGCGTGTTCTAGCGAGCCTAGTTAGTGTGTTGTAGTAATATATTTCTTCTATAATTCTGAAGAATTTAGAAATAGAGGTGTCTAAAAATCTTTGTAAGAGCCTAGAAGTAGTAACATTATATTTAACCAGTCCACAAGGAGCCTATCTGGAATGCTCTGACTAGACTTAGCTGCCAGTTAGGCCTCTGCTGTAATAACCTAAGCACAATCAGCCTAATCATCGGCTGCAAATGAGGGGCCTCTCAGTCAATGAATGCCTCTGTATTTGCCATGTGTGCTAGACCACCTATTTGTGGTATAACTTGGTACAGGCTCACGGAAGGGCATTAGATATGGCTGCTTCCGACTAAATAGTTATTAAACACATAGCAATTTAAAAAGTTCTGTTAAAAAAGAAGCCTGCCAGATCTTCTTAGTTGAGGTGAAATTCCTATTTGGCGTTATAATCAACAAATTGAATGTGCCCTCATAGGCCGGTACAAAATAAATAAATTATATACTTGCCTGTAGTTAGTGACTAGAGCAGATAGATCATATAAGTATCTCACACGTTTCTTCCATACATTTTTTCTAGAGTGAAATATGTCAGCAACTGTATGATACAATCAGGTCATACAAGAAAGAGGATGGTACATTACTCTGTGATTCATTCATAAGAGCCCCGAAGAGACGACAAGAGCCGCAGTACTACGAAGTTGTGTCACAGCCTATTGATTTATTGAGAGTAAGTATGCGGGGAAGTCAGTAGGACCAGTTTCCTCACTGGGATATTTTAATGGCACTTAATAACCAGTTGTACAGCAATTGGTTGACAGTAAAAAACAGTGTGGCCCAATATTATTGGAATAATCGTTTATGCTATTTTGTGGTCTAAAAGCAGATTCCTAGCAAGGATTTTGTTATACTGGGTCCAAAATAGTTGTACAGCAATTGGTTTTCAGTAAAATATAGTGTGGCCCCAATATTATTGGAATAATCGTTTATGCTGTTTTGTGGTCTAAAAGCAGATTCCTAGCAAGGATTTTTTTATAATGGTTCCATTTGGTACCCTGTGGCTTATTACGGATATTTAAACAGAACAAACACTATTTGCCCTGTAATTCTTAAAAAATGGGTGGTTGGTCATTTCTCATTATTATTTACTGAAAAATGTATACCTTTTTAACCATCACATTACTTTATTATTGAATACAAATTAAACTCTTTCAGGTTCAACAAAAACTCAAAACGGACACATACGAAGACATAGAAGAGCTGACGGCAGACATTGAGCTCCTTGTCAACAACGCTAAGGCTTTTTACAAGCCGGATACAACAGAGTACAAAGATGCTATTGAGTTATGGAAGCTGTATGCACAAACCAAGCAGGCACTTGAGAATGGTGAGATAGCTTGCTTAGTAAGCTATAGAAAATTAACACAAAAAAATCTTGTTTATGTTTTCTACATCTAAATCTGTAATTTGAAATTTCATCCATTCGGAACAGGATAGCAAAATCATATTCCACAACAGTTATTTGTTTTTTTCTCTGCACTAACGTAACATAACAGATTCCAATCAAGATCCTTTATGAAAGCTATATTATGTTTATCAGGTGAAGATATTAAGGTTCCTAAGCTTTCTCGCAACGGCTCCTCGAGCAGGAGATCGGATGTGGCCGAGGATCTGTCAGAGACATCCACCAACAATGAAGAGGACATATTTGATGAGCTCTTCAATTCTGTAAGTACCTAATGAATCTACTAGCATGTAGGTATATGTACAAAGACATGCAATTTTAATCTTATAGCGGTGCCTACATTATTCTCACATACCCATAACAATCTACTGCTCAAAAATGTAACAGATCTTTTTAAAAAGATATAACCATGGAGTTACTTGCCCATTCTTGTCCAGGAAAAGTATTCTGAACAAGTGGTAAAGTTGTAGCTTATCATTTTGTAACTATTTTGATGATTCATAAGTACTGCACTCAATAGATGACATAATTAAAAATATTCTGATTCTGATATAACACCCAAAAACATCAACACAACATTGAGCAGATCTCCCAACCAACCACAATCCATAATCTTAAGACTTAGGCTGTTCCAACCACTAGGCTGCTCCTATGATGACTGGCATTATAATATTAGCCGAATCCAAACTAACCGCGCAATCTCACCAGGCTGCCTCGATCATATACCACGCACCTGAGGTAAACACTCGCACTACCTCGCCCGCCTACAGTCTGTCAGCACGCCCGCAATATCTGCCTAAACACCGTGAGGTCGCGCGGTTATTCTGGAACCAGCCATTTATTTCCGTCAACCTTTTAATCTTCCCCATCAGGTTATGTCAGCGAACATAGAAGGCCGCCCCCTTCACTCGGCCTTCCAATTCTTACCCTCAAAACGTCGCTACCCCGAATACTTCAGCGTGATCGACAACCCCATCGACCTGAAAACCATAGCACAGAAGATACAAGGCGGAGAGTATACCAATCTGAATGAACTGGAGAAGGACTTGCTGCTGATGGTCAGGAACGCTTGCCATTTCAATGAGCCAGGCAGCCAGATCTATAAGGATGCTAAGACTTTGAAAAAGGTATGGTTTATTTGTGTTTTATTTACAACTAGTTGTCCCGGCGAACTGCGTACCGCCTCAGAATCAAATGTATGAGAAAATTAATTTATTGATACGCTATGAAAAATTAAAAAAAATCTATCCCACAGGAACCACACATTTTACCGGGATAAAAAGTAGCTTATGTGCTATTCCATACTCTGACTGACTGACTGACTGATTCAGATCTCTGTGCCAAATTTCATCCAGATCCGTTCAGCCGTTCTGGCGTGATTGAGTAACAAACATACATCCATCCATCCAAACTTTCACATTTATAATATTAGTTTACAATTATATTCTCAATAACAATATAACATTTTAATATAAGATTTGGAACTGGAATTTTACTGAAATGGTTTGAAATAAAACTATTTTTAAGGATTCTATCGCGTTTATTTTTTGTTTTTACGTTCCCGACGTTTCGGCTGCTTTACAGCAACCATGGTCGCGGGAGGACTCAGGTGGTTGACGTCCTAGTGTCATAGTTTGACGGGGGTACCCTCATATTTAGTTGTTACTTGCGGTCCGATCTACGCAGAAAGAGCTCACTGTGTCTTGAAGGGTATTTTTTTTAATCCCCAGGTGATTCAAATGCGTAAGCAAGAGATAGAGCAACACGGCCGCAGCGGCCCCGCCAAGACGTCGGAGCGGATTCGCAGCAAGCGCACGTCCCGCGTGGGGCCCGTGCCGTCCAGCAAGGCGCTCGCCATCATGGACCCGCCGGGCTCCGACCACGAGCCTGATGTTAAGGTATGGACGACGACCATAGACAATATATAACAATGATTATTGTTTTTTCATAACTAGGGTTGCCATCTTTTTTAATGTCTATGACATTAGCCGCCTAGCTATATTTTAGCTGCCATTACCTCTATATAAATATAGTAGATTGAACATAACTAGGGTTGCCAACTGTTTTAATATCATATTATTCTAGTTGTCATTACCTCTATATAAATATATTAGATAACAAAAAATAGCATAAAAATAGAATGCACCTATTTAAAAAAAAATATTCATTTTGGTAATTAATTAATAAATATAATAATGTTACGATTTTGTAAGGAAGAAAATTAAAGTAAGCTAATATTAAAACTCCCAATTATAGGATAACGAATATATAGTAGTTAAACCTACTATATTTTCTACTTAATATTATAGTAGGTTCATAATATAGCAGGGTTGGCAACCCTATATACAGCTCAATTACAGTTTTAAGAATAGTATAGACGGAGACAATGAACGATATTAATATTGAAAGGGATACTGTTTCTAATCATGTAGCTCTGTGTTATTTTATCCAGCACTCTGAGGACAGTGCCGGTGATAGCGATGAAGATAAAATGGAAAACGAGGACTCTCCGCAGTGGAAACTCTTGGAAACTGTCAAACATCACTTGGGGCCTAATGGTAAATTTAACTTCGCTAACCTATACACACCTGATTTCACACACACAGTTTTACAATTCATAGACTTGTATATTGCCTTTTGTGTGCAGTCGGGTAATAATTATAAACATCATTCACTAATTGCAGACCTACATTAGGGGATCTTACAAAAAAAAAAATTCGCGACAAAAGTTCAATGACCCCGCGATTTATTACGCGACACCTAATAGTGTATTAGTAGTGAGCGTCGCGACTTGCAATAACGACTTGCAATTCATTATTTCCAAATAGTTATCAGCACTTCACGCTATTAAAACCAAGTACTCCAACAGCAGAACCATTCTGGAAGCTGCCGTCACGCCGCGCCTACCCTGACTACTACAAAGAGATCAAGAACCCAGTGTCCTTGAATCAGATCAAGAATAAAATAAGGAGGGGCAACTATGGGACACTGTCAGAGGTGGCGGGAGACATGAACATCATGTTTGAAAACGCAAAACAGTATAATGTACCATCGTCGAGATTGTATAAGGATGCTGTTAAGTTGCAGAGGTTAGTTTTATTATGATCTATTCAACGAATCATGACACCTTTGACATTCGACAAAAATATCGCACTCAAAGTAACAACGATTTGTTCATTCGGACCAATTTTTTACGGATTGGTGTCGCCAAAAATCTTATGTCAGTGTAAACATTTATCCCCAAATTTATAGACAGTTATAATGTATTATAATGGCATTATAACGAACTGGAAAAACTGCGTTATAATGGCTTTATAATCCATTATAACTATCTATAAATTTGTAGATTTAAAAAGCTAATTATCTAATTTTTTTTTATGAGCAATATTCTATAACACCATAATATTTCCGTATCAAACTATGACCCTAGGACGTCAACCACCTCAATCCTCCCGTGACCATGGTTGCTGTAAAGCAGCCGAAACGTCGGGAACGTAAAAACATAAAATAAACGCGATAAAATCCGTACAATTAGTTTTATTTCAATGTGTAGTATTCGCGTAAATATAACAAATCAATATGTGAACCATAATATTTGTTTATAACAACTTATATTTGTCCAGGATCATGCAACAACGGGTGCAAGAACTGTTGGACATTGTTCAAACATCGTCGAGCGACGACGAAAGTCTGTCATCTGTGAAAAACCAAACTCAAGTTCAAACACCAAGGCCTAGAGGTACATTACAGACCTTTCATATCCCTATTAGATTTAAGTCCTTTCACTGTTAGAGGCTTTGAAATGTTATGTAGCGACCATTTCAACCGCACCACAAGCTACACAGCAACGCTGCAGACGCATTCATAACAATAGAAAATTCTCATCACAATCCTGAATCGCGCTATAAGAGTTTTCGGAGCAAGTAACATATATACAAGATCCCGACATTAACCCTCGGGGCATGGCGGCCGCCCCGCCAGCCATACCAGCCGCCTGGCTGGAAGATCTTCCCTTTACCGCTAAACTTACACAAAGAACTCTAAAATTCTTTGAAGTTATTTGTAGACAGTTTCATGTTAATTTCGAGCTCATCTTTCTATTCATATATACACACGCCTGTATACCGTGGGGTAGGCAGAGACCACTGAATTCCACACTACGATCCAATAATACAGCATTTGAACCTTTCTGCGAGAGACCATTAATCTGGCTATGGGAAAGTTCCTTGGGTGCCCCCTTCTGGTACTAAACTCAACTTAAGTATCTTCTTCCTCCCATCATCTCCATTTAGCCATCCCAATATGAATTTCTGTCATATTTTATATTCGCAAGGAATGTTAAAGTTTATTAAGGACAATAAGAATCGATTTCGGAAACCAATATTGCACCCTATTACAATATTAATTTAGCTCCTTTTTGCTCAACAGGTCGTCCGCGCCTAAACCCAATCCCGGTCACAGCACCATCCCCAGTAACCACTCCAGCCATCCCGAAATCAAATCTACCCCTCAAGAAGAAGTTCCACTACATATCCAAGCAACTGCTGGAGTTTACATGCTCTGATGGAAGGCAACCCATGTTGCTATTCATGGAGAAGCCAAGTAAAAAACTGTATCCCGAGTACTATAATGTTATCGATCGACCTATCGATATGATTACTATCGAGACTAATATTAAGGTAAGGGAGGTTTTTCTCATGTGCGGTCTTTAGTAATGTGGCTTTTTAAGTCAGTGTCGTCAAACGTTCGTTGTTTAGTTGAATGTTTCTTTCGAAGTGTACTTGAACTATACTCCAGCGGATTTAGGATTACAATACATTGTGACCCATAGTCTAAATGCTTGGCGGAGGCGTCTTAAAAGCGATGCCAGTCAATGAACGTGGTCTATGAGGTTTCATTCTTATTCTGTTTGAAGGAGTCTCTTTGGGACTAAATGAAAAAAAAAATGTTTGACTTGCAATCAGATTTCAATCACGTTCAAAATATTTATATATTGCCCATAGAACGACCGCTACAACTCTTTAGAGGAAATGGTATCCGATTTCCGCCTAATGTTTTCCAACTGCCGCCAATTCAACGAGGAGGGCTCCATGATATACGAGGACGCGAACCTTCTGGAAAGAGTCCTGAACGAAAAGCTGAAGGAAGTTAACATTAGTTTCGAACGAAAGACGCCTTTGAAGACGTTCAAGGCGGTTAAGTCGAGACAATTGTCACCGTTTGAGCAGAAATTGCGGACGCTTTACGATGCTATTAGGGACTATAGAGATCCTAAAGGTTAGTGGAATTATTTTGTACCAATTCAATTTGTTAAGCCAACATTTATCTTTACCTAATGTAGCTACGTGTGACATATTGTACGCCTCATTATCAAGTATCTATCTATCAGCCGATAGACGTCCACTGCTGGACATAGGCCTCCCCCAACGACTTCCACACATCACGGTCCTCCGCCACTCGCATCCACCGGCTTCCTGCGACGCGTGTGATATCATCGGTCCGCCTTGTGGGGGGCCGTCCTAAACTAGGTACGTCTTCCGATTCGTGGTCGCCATTCTAGAACCTTTCTGCCCCAACGGCCATCGGTTCTGCGAGCTATGTGCCCTGCCTATTGAGCTATGTCGGTTACTCCAGTTCGTCTACGGATCTCTTCATTTCTTATTCCATCGCGTAGCGAAACTCCGAGCATAGCTCATTATTAAGTGTTGTAAATATATAATTCTGCTATCAGCCAAGTTGCAATAAAAAATGCAATACAATGCAAAATGCGTCATTTTCGCAGAGGTTTTTTTTGTCAACAGTAACAGCTTTAATAATTTGTATTTTGTCACAGAATACTTAATAGTATAAGTGCAGAAGGATCGCTCAGCGAAAACATTTAATAAATAGCGATGCTTATTTCTACGTAATAAAGTTCAATTCAGCTCGCACATTGCTGTGTGCCAAATATTTTAATACTAGTTGCGCCCGGCGGTGTTACCCGCGATAAAAAGTATGAAAAATTAAAACATCTATCCCACGGGAACCATACATTTTACCGGGATAAAAAGTAGCCTATGTGCTATTCCAGACTATAATCTATCTCTGTGCCAAATTTCATCCAGATCCGTTCAGCCGTTCGGGCGTGAATGAGTAACAAACATCCATCCATCTATCCATCCATCCATCCATCCAAACTTTCACATTTATAATATTAGTATAGATTAGTATAGATCCATCCATCCATCCAAACTTTCACATTTATAATATTAGTATAGATTAGTATAGATTAATTCAAAAGGCATATCTTTCTATTGCGTTATTCTTATTCCTTCTGATGCGCGGCGAACCATTGAATGGCCCGCCGAGGCGGACCCACCTATATATTTGTAGTTAGGCACCAAAAGTGCGATGTGTTGTCGCACTGATATTGTTTTAAAATAGGTATCAATATTTATAAAAACCGGATAGATGAGCAAACATCACAGCTGGCTTAAGTCTGGATTAATTATAGTAATATGTTTTTGTTTTGTTTCTGCTCCTGGTATTCCCATCAATATTTTATTTTCCAGCGAACCGCCAACTAGCTCTTATATTCATGAAGCTACCGAGCAAAATCGAATATCCCGACTACTACGAGCTCATCAAGAACCCAATAGATATGGAGAAAATAGCCCACAAACTGAAGAACAGCGTGTACGGATCCGTGAACGAGTTGGCCTCGGACTTTATACTGATGTTCGATAACGCGTGCAAGTACAACGAGCCCGATTCACAGATTTATAAAGACGCCTTGATACTGCATAGAGTGTGCTTGCAGACTAAACAGATGTTGAGGTAAGTCTTGTGTTTTTTTTATAAACTCTATACCTAAAATGCAATAAGGTTGAAAATGTATTCATTTATTTTTGACTAATTCAGCATAGGTGCTTAGGGGTTTTGCCAGTGTAAAAAACCTGTATAACTTGTATCAGTAGACAGAGACTATGAAAGAGAAATAAAAACAAGTTTATTAAAAATCAATTAAAGGGATGGAATTGGCAACCTTATTAGATCATTATGCAGCGGCCCTGCCTTCTACGCTAAGGGTACCGGCTTCGAATCCTGTTAAGGACAAACTTAAAATCATGTATGTTTAATATCTATATTATAAGTATTAAACTGTTTTCGCCCCCAGTCCCTTCTGCAGTACCCTTAATACAAGTATTGCTTAGTGTGGGACCGTGTAGTTGGTGTATTCAAATTTAAAATAAATCATTTTTTGTATAATAAGTGGAAGCAATTTTTCAATCTGTCACATAAAATAAATAAAAAATACTTTTTTTATATAACTAATGCATGAGTTTTGTATCGAATGTCGTAGTTGATGGTATTTTATTAAAGACCTAGATTCAATACGCAAATAAAATTAAGGTAAGCACGTACTCTTAATGTGTGTAACGTCATTGAGAAAGTGTGCTGTCACTGTCATTCTCATTCATAAAACCTGTGGTGTGAGTGGGACAGAAAACACGTTACGCTACGTAGCAACATTACCATAAACTTGTTGTTGTCCAGGGAGGATGACGACGCAGTGCCCGATGTTCCGGCGGCGGTGCAGGAACTGCTACTCAACCTTTTCACCACAGTTTACAACCATCAAGATGAGGAGGGCAGGTGAGAATCTATTAAAAAAATACTTATATAAGAATTTAAAGTACTTTTGCTATTTCTAGTACGCGACTCGATTTTGGGACTAATTAGTAAGCGAATTCAGATGTCCCCCCTTATCCCCCTTAACCCTTAATTACATTACATTAGGCCTCCCATATGGTTAGGAGTCCCGGGCAGCTGTTGGATGCGGATTACTACCAACCGTCTGTTGTGGCGTGCTATGGGGAGGCCTATGTTCAGCGGAGGCTTCCGTCCGGCTGATGATGATGATGATGTTGACGATAATGATGATGATGATGTTAACGATGATGATAATGATGACATTACATTATCTTGCGGTGCTGAAAGGCCCGTATAACACGATTCCTGCCGGTACCTACTTGCAAGGAATTATTTGAAAATAATTTATTTTTTGGAGGAACCAACTACTGAGAATCTTGTTATAAATCTACATATTTGTGTATAGATGTTACTCGGACAGCATGGCTGAACTCGCCGAGCACGACGAAGCGGCGAACGGCGAGAAAGTGCGAGCCATATCCCTGGACTTGGTGAAACGGCGGCTCGACAAGGGCCTGTACAAGAGGCTTGACCACTTCCAACAGGACATGTTTGCCGTTTTCGAGAGGTATGTGTTATTTGGTTAGGGAGCGTTCAAGTATTACGTAACGAATTTGGGGGGGGGGGGGGTCTTCTGAAACGTTACGATGCGTTACAGGGGCGGGAGGGGGAGGGGGGTTTGAACTACGCGTTACGTAACATTGTTTGAGACTACGTTTTATTAGGGGTGGGGTAAAGAAAAACGTTACGGCGCGTTACATGGGGGGAGGGGGGGGGGGGGGGGGGGGCAAAAATCTTCAAAAATTGCGTTACGTAATACTTGAACGCTCCCTTATAGATATGACACCTCAGAAGGACAAAGAGGAACTTAATGTAATCGTAACGTCACCGAGAAAGCATGCTGTCACTGTCATACTTATTTATGACATCTGTGGTGTGAGAGCGATGGTAGACGCTAAGTTACCGAAACAGTACGTAAAAATGATTGTGCTTGGGGTACTGCACCCAAATAAATAATTTAAATATAACTAGAAATACTATTCATTCATAAATAATAATAATTAACCTTTTAATGCCCCTAAGGATTGAGGCCATAGTCCACCATACTGTTGCAGTTCGGGTTGGCGGACTTCACACGTCTTTCGACAACTACTCAGGTTCTCACAGACATGCAGGCTTCCTCACGATATTTTCTTTCACCGTATAGCAAGAGATAATTATGGTTGGAAAAGAAATTCATGCGTGAATTCTAGAAATCCCAGAGTTGTGAGCCGGTGTTTGAACTGGTGACCCTTGTTCCTAAGGTGAGCGTTCTACCAACTTGGCTATCACTGCTAACCAGCACACCTCATATATTATTAACTTACATTTTCAGAGCCCGTCGTCTCTCCCGCACTGACAGTCAAATCTTCGAGGACTCCGTAGAGCTGCAGTCGTACTACATAGAGCAGCGCGACCAGCTGTGCCGCGGCACTCTTCACTCGCCGGCGCTCTCCTTCACTCGCGACACGATGGCCACCAGCGTGGAGCTCGTCAAGCAGTGCAAGCTGCTGCAGGAGAATGAGGACGAGGATGAGACCAGGTCAGTAGTAAAGCTATTAAAACCACCCAGAGCCGGCAACAGACTAAACCCTCATATTTATAGACAGTTTTTGCCTTTTACAAAGCAATTAAGAGATCTAGACAATACTTGGTAGAAATCCATTGTTAATGAAATGGGGGAAGAGGTACCCATCTTACATCCACATATTAGAGGAGTTCGGTGTTGCTGGCTTCTTTAATTATCAATCAACTTGTTTGGTTTATAATTGGAAAAGTTGACAAGCCGAGGGTCAGTGGTGATTCCCTCTTCCCCCATTTGATTTACAAAGCAATTTTCATACGAAAAGTGCTTGCACTAGTAGCACAGCCGGTTGTGACAAGACAATATGTGGGATAAATCTATTTTGTCTCTTTTCCTCGTATGAATTAAGGAAGGAAGAGAGCGACTCGATGCGACAAAATCCGTGATAGGTTTTGTCTTACCTGCGTGCTAGCCCTTCTGTATATTATTTGTATAGATATTAAACAGTTGGTTAGTTTGGGACTGTGCAATTCCTGTGTTAGTCTGGCTATACTATTATGATTGTATTCCTGGCAGGTCTAGCACAGACGACTCGATGCCGCCGGGCGGTGCGCCCCTCCAGCAGACGCAGTACAGCAAGGGCGACTTCGTGTACATTCAACCGGATAAGGGCAACAAGGAGCCCTCCATAGTCCAAGTGGAGCGAGTCTGGACCAACAATGAAGGCGTACCGATGATATACTGCAACGTTTATTTTAGGTATGTACCAAATCCATACGTCCAGAGCAGTAGCCAACAACCAATAGCACAGCCCGCTGTGACAAGGCAAAATTTTACAAATAAAAACAAAGCAAAATTACGTAATAACATAAAATAAACGCGATAAAAATCCGTAAGATTCGTTTTATTTCAATGTTTAGTATTCGCGTAAATATAAGAAATCGACTCGGTATTACACTACGAACAACGAGTCGTGAACCCGCGGAAGTTAGCGCCAAGTAGCCACTTCTGCGCAGCCGCGCAGAACATAATTTACGAACCAAATGGCATCATTGGCGTTCTGCGCAGCCACTTGGCGCTAACTTCCGCGGGTTCACGACTCGTTCGTAGTGTACATACTCCATTGATATAGGTTCTGTCTTGGGCCTGCGTGCTAGCCATCCAGGTGTAATGTCTTAGTATTGCACCAATTGATTAAACTTCTGTAACTTTTGTGGGTTAATGTTCTGTGTGCAGGCCGTGCGAGACGTTCCACGTGCGCACGCGCAAGTTCCTGCAGCAGGAGGTGTTCAAGACCGAGGCGCACCGCGTGGCGCCGCTCGACCACGTGGTCGGACACTGCTACGTCATGAACGTCAAGGAGTACTTCAAGTACAGGCCCGAAGGTATACCGCCATAGTGCAATCAGTTCCAGTGCCGCAGGATCCATATAACATGATTCCTGTCGACTTGCCTTTGGAAAATAAAATTTGTATCCCACTAATATTATTAATGTGAAAGTTTGGATAGATGGATGGATAGATGAATGGATAGATCGATGGATGTCTGTTACTCAATCACGCCAGAACAGCTGAACGGATCTGGATGAAATTTGGCACAGAGATAGATTATAGTCTGGAATAGCACATAGGGTACTTTTTATCCCGGTAAAAACGTTCCCGTGGTTTGGGTTTGTTTTAGTTTTAACACCGCGGGGTGCAGCTGGTACATACTATTTTCATTGTCGTTGTGAAATATCGTTTTGTTAGTGTTATAGTGTTCAGTTTTTGCGGTTGTTTTTTTAAACCATGCATTTTGGCTTTCCTTGTCTGAATATTCGCCCTTTGCCTCTGATAAGTACTATTTTAAATACTACATAATACCAAGAATAGGTATTTTTCCTAGAAATTGTCTATTAAATGTTCTAAACATTTTTCAAATGTTTTTTGTTCAGGCTGTAAGTATGATTGCAATAAAAACGAGTTTTATGTTTTTAGAACTGTTTCTAAAACGCTAGTTTGATGGGCATTTTTCACAATGTGCTGATAATAAGCCCTATCCACAACTTATTTGACAGATTTTTTATGGCCCATATGTCACATCATTGTGCAACAAGCGCTAAAACAAATGTTTTAAACCTTAATTTTAATTGTGTTTTAACAACAAACTGTTGTAATTTTGTTGTATGCCAGCCCTAGTGTAAATTGAGGTAAAATGGGTCTTTTGTCAAATTGGATAGCCAACTATATATCTCTTATTAACGTTCGTAGGTTTCGCTGATAAAGACGTGTACGTTTGTGAAAGCCGGTACAACAGCAAGCTGCGCTGGTTCAAGAAGATTAAAGTGTGGGAGGGGACCGAGAAAGAAGCTACGCTTGTACCTAGAGAAGTAAGATTTAACATCGATTTTATCGCATTGTTTTAAAGACGATATTGCGTAATTCCTTTAAAATAATCATCATTATGACATTGTTAAAGTAGTAGAAGTATTTTGTTTGTAAAGACCCCGCCAATGGATTACAGCGCAAGTGAATTAGAAAGGGATAGCATGAATATCTACAGCGTGTACTTAAACGCTTACATTGAAGCGCTCTATAAAATAATGTTTATATATTATAACTAGCTGTCTCGAGATGGTATTGTCCAATTAACCGGACATTTTTTTCTTTGCCTGAATTAAAACCTATTTGGACTTACGAATATTAAAAAAAAATCGCCAATATCGGTCCAGTCTCAGGTCCAGAATAGCATTCTTTTTTTATTTATATATCATAATTTTGGGTTTCAGTTTCATGGTTACAAATATCATACTTTTAGCTCACACGGATTCCAAGATCTATATACAGCCTTTCCCAAAGTGGGCGATAACGCCCCCTTGTGGACGCTGCAGGCCTAAAGGGGGGCGGTAAGAAACCCAGAATAAAATGGGGGCGTTGTGTAGAGGCCTACAATAATTAATTTAATTTGAAATTATAGTGGTTTTTAAGTAGGTGAAAGTGGGCAGTAGACAAAATATGTTTGAGAACCCCGGATCTATATATACATCACTGGTATAAGGACAGACGGACGCTTATTTAAGTTGTTTTTAGGTACCACTGGAGCCGAACAGGACGGTGTCAGTGTTCCGCGAGCGAGTGGAGAAACACAAGGACGAGCTCGCCGAACTGGAAGTACTGGAGAACGTGCACGAGAAGGAACGCCCTGTACGTACAATAACACTACATCCTGGGATTACAGGGAGCGTTCAAGTATTACGTAACGAATTGGGGGGGGGGGGGGGGGGGTCTTCTGAAACGTTACGATGCGTTACAGGGGCGGGAAGGGGTGGGGGGTTTGAACTACGCGTTACGTAACATTGTCAGATCGGTAGCGTAGAGACTTTACGTTTTACTAAGGGGGGGGGGGGGGGGTCAAAAATCTCCAAACCTTGCGTTACGTTAAACTTGAACGCTCCCATACGTACTCCTACTAGTTTGGAAATTGCCTCATTCATCTCTCTTTTTTTACCAGCTAATGTCTGCCTAGCCGTTCCGACATTGCTCTCACAGACCCATAACAATGTACAGCTCAAAATGTTATTTCTCCATATGAACGGCATTCCGAATGGGTGGTAAAGTTGTAGTTGTAGTTTTCCTTCACCGTTTAGCATGTGATAATCATGGTTGAAAACGAGGTGCGAGCCCGGGCTTGACCCT
Source organism: Pheosia gnoma (assembly GCA_905404115.1). NCBI lineage: Eukaryota > Metazoa > Arthropoda > Insecta > Lepidoptera > Notodontidae > Pheosia > Pheosia gnoma. The sequence goes on from FR989916.1 coordinate 3,948,612, forward strand.
GCGATCCTCGTCACCGAGGCAAGCATTCTACCAACTTGGTTATCACTGCTATTTACCATGCTATCTCTCTCTCTTCGGTCGTTTCCTCATGACTGAGGATCGTGATCATCACGGCAGTTCTTTGGATCGGACGAACTGTCTCCATCGGCTCCGGTCTGTGGCCATCTTCAACGCGGCGTAGAAGCGGGACGTTGGTGTTTCTTTAAGTTGGTCAGACCACCTGGTCGGGGACCGGCCTCTTGAACTTTTCCCTTCCACGTTTCCCACCACAATTAGCTCTTCTAAGCTGCTCTCGCCACGTCTGGCGATGTGACCAAAATAGCTCAGTATACGACGATGACATATGGTAGACAATCGGTCTTTATACCATGGTATATTCAATGCTATTTACCACAGGACGTAGTGATGTACAATCCCCTCGGCACCGACGACGAGAACACGTACTACGAGCAGTACAACACTGTTTGTTCTGGTGTGATCAAGACAGGCGACTACGTGTACGTCGTCACGGACGGCGGCAAGCAGATGATCGCGCAGGTCGACACCATATGGGAGACTGGCGAGTGAGTATTTTAATACTAGCTGTCCCGGCGAACGTACCCATTCAGATCTATACAAATAAATACAATTGAGAGTGCCTGTTTGTAATATTAAAACAACAGCTTTTTACTAAGTGCATTTGGATGTATACACGGTACCTATACCAAAACAATTTTTGTCTGAACAGCTCACAGCAACAGCGGGCTCAGAACGCGAGCGGGCTGTTGCCAACGGTTGTGTCTTTGTTAAATACCACGCGGACGAAGTCGCGGGTAACAGCTAGTACCCAATAAATATCACCAAACATATAAACACACCAACTATACGGTCCCACACTAAGCAACGCTTGGATTACTGGTACCGTACAATTGACTGAAGGTGAACACAGTATCCAGAGCTTGAAGTTTCAATAAAAATCAATCGGTGGACTTTTAAATACAGTTTTTTTGCCTATCTGGCAAGAACCCATTGCCCGGGACAAAAAGTATCTTAATTATTAACCTGAGTCATAAGCTCCAGTTGTTTTAGTATTTTGTTTTCTTTTTTTACAGTAATAAATGTTACTTCCGTGGACCTTTCCTCATTTTCCCAACAGAAGTGGCCAACATTATCACTAAGGTAGTTGAATATAATTAACTTTTTACAGTAAATTGCAGATATACAGTTGCAATCCATTCACAACGCAATTACAAATCATTTCTAAAGAAAATTGCCTTGTAATGCCAAGCATTCTATGAATTTAGGGGCTTATTTTTTCTCGTTTTTCAGCCATTCTACAAACAAGAAGTGCTTCTAACGACGATGCACGACACCAGCCCACTGGTGGGCATAGTGGGCAAGTGCTCCGTGTTGGACTACCATGATTATCTCAAATGTAAGTTAACTTATTAAGAACTTAAATGTGCATCGTATTTTTTTTTTAATTGACGTCGAATTTGTGTTCTCGCACAACGATTAAAAACGCGCTAATGAAACGCAGGTTCAAATAATAGTATACCCTTTCTAATTTACGCTGTATATTAGCTAAATTTATTCAGTATTTTGTTTCATCCACACCCAGGTCGTCCGACAGAGATAGCCGAGAGTGATGTGTTCGTCTGTGAGTCCATTTACGACGAGTCGAACCGCATCGCGCGCAAACTCAAGTCCGGCCTGCGCAAGTTCGAACACACCAAAGATGTCACCATTGATGAGGTTAGTATTTTTAAATAGCAGTCGCAAATATATAAGGTGTAAAAATAATATTGTACAATATTTTAACAGGTTCCCGACGAACCTATAAAGGTCACATTCCCGAAACAATAATCAAATTATTTTAAATTTTAAAATGTAATGCTAAGTACTGAGTGTGCGGTGCAACGGTACTAGCTCGATTTGTCACAGAAAAATAAAACACTGGTTAACACATATATTTTATACATAAATGTAATTCGTTATGATCTACCTGATAGCCCCTTTAAATATTGTACACTATTTTTGTTACACCTTGTATGATATATTATCTGGACAAGGTACCTAGATTTTGGCTATTCATAAGAATTTAAATAAAACTAATTTTACAGATGTTATCGCGTACATATGTTTCTACGTTCCCGAAGTTTCGGCTGCTTTACAGCTTTACTTTCCATTTTATTTGCACAGAAAACTGCTAATATGTTATTTATTTACAAAATGAAATGCGAAGGAATATATATATATAACGAATATAAGTTAGGTTATGAGACATCTGTCATCTTATTACATGCTTATTCAGACGTAAAACTATGTGCCGCGACGATTAAAATTTATTCAGAGAGTAGATTCGGATTAGTTTACTACCTCCTTACTGCATATTTATTTATACTGAATTTAATTAATATTACCTTAAAACTTGGAAGGAAGTTAATCTTGATCTAGTCTATCTTTATTAATAAGGCTGTTAGATACTGGTTACTTATTGTACGTATTATTTTCAGATCTACTATTTCCCGAAGTCCCTGGGCCCGCCGTTGCTGGCCTCGGCGCAAGAGGTACACTCCACTTCCAGCGCGTTCACACAGAAGCAGTTCAACCCGCACGTCAATATCGAGTCCATGGTAAATTGAACTCTATCAACTTTTACTACATACACAAAAAAAAAATCAGCCCGACATGGTGCGTGTAATCATTTTTTTTAATTTTTTTAATATTTATTAGTGTGTACATTAATTATTTTTGTATAATATAATCGTAGCTTTCCAAACGTCTGGTGGAGACATCAGGTGACCAGAACGCTGGCACATATTTTGGCCAACACATCAGCATTGCCATTCAACGTGGCAATGCTGCCAGCGTTCTGGGCACCTTGCCGGCCTATGGTGGTGGGGATTTGGAAAGCTGAATGCATTCTCAAACATGCCTAATTTTAATTTTTATCTTATTTTAATTTTAATTTATTAATATGTTGTTAGATATAATATAATTTCTTATTAGCTGATATTATATTATCCATCCTTGTTTTAAATTGTTGTTTTTGTGACTGTATGTTCGCATATCACGGGAAATTATTATTATTATTAAGCTTCTCAAGGAATATATCCTCTCAAATGTTAAATAGACAACAGAATAGACAAATGGGGGAAATGGAACCCACCTGACGCTCGGCTTGTCAACTATTCCAATTCTAAACCAAACAAGTTGATCAATAATTGGTTGAATTCGTTATAGTATTATAGGTTATGGTATAGAAATGCACCGCTTCGAGAAATAGATACGTTTAGCCATAGTTTTGAACGATTCCCCGGTGTGTGCAGGACAGCAAGCCGCAGTTCACGAACCTGATCAACACGACCATAGGCAGTCAAGACGTGGAGATGATACTCGAGAACTCGCTCGACGACTCGTCACTCGCCTCGCCAGCTACTCCCCTGTCTATAGGTAATACTGCCTTCGTACACGACGACTATTTCTCGCGGACCTATAACGCGTAAGGACTTTGAAGACTTTGAGCTTGAAGTAGTCAAATTATATTTACCTTCAAAAAATTCATTTCAAAAATTCTCATTTAATATTGGTGGGATATTAACCATTGTGTGTTCACGAACATACTCGAGTGAAGGAAATTAAAGTAAAATAGTATAACGTGATTTTTAAATGTTCTCCCAAAGTACGCAAATTTTCAGTAAAATTTACACTTTGACGAAGAAAAAATATAATCGGGTGTGTCCTTCGCAAATTGACTTAGTATTTTGTGCGTCAATATGTTGTTCGCGGCACTCTGTTTATATTTTTTCATCGTCGATGAGTATCCCCACCTTTAGCAATAGGATTAGTAGATTCATTACATAATCATCGCAATCTTCATTATTATCAGGGGAACATCTTTGCATTAATAATTATTTTTACATATTGTCATTCAACACTGACGACTCTTAAAACGACAATATGTAAAGATATATTATTATATTATTGGAATGAAAAATATATAAAAAGATTGCCCTTCAATGTCTGTTCCTCACTGCAGGTGGTAACAGCAACCCCTACAACCCCTCAATGGCCATCACCCCCAGCCAAGAGCGGTCCAGCATCCAGCCCACTGCCACTCCATCCAGCGGCAAGAAGAAGAAGGACTCCAAACAGAAGATAGTCACCGGATACATTATGTACTCCAGCGAAGTCAGGAAAGCCATAGTAGCTAATAACCCGGAGGCCACTTTCGGTGAGTATAATGTTTTTATGGCTTGATCCCATTAGTTCCTGTATTTGTTCAGCCATGAACATTCTATTATATAGTCTGTTTGTGCGTGCGTGTGTGTGTGTGTATGTATGTGTGTCTGGGAGGACTGCAAGACATTACATTTTCAGTATCTCAGTAAAATGTGATGGGTGATTTATTAAATATTAATCTTGAGTTCAATAACACCAAATGGCCAAAAAAATACCAAAAATTATGTTTTAGTACATGGTCATGCTTCGTCGTAAGTACTGGGCCCCAAGTCTGCTAACACAATCGATTCATAATCGAACATCAACCGCATAGCAACTGCCACATATGACAGATACTGTATGGGATATTTGTCAAAAGTGACAGTTACTATGCGGTTGAATCGATTGTGTTAGCGGACTCGGGGCCCTCTGGACTGATGCATGAGTATTCCAATATGCAACGTCTTCCGAGATTTGAAATGCCTACACCTATCTTTCTAATATCCTATGTGCTTTATTATCCTATGTGAATAATCCTAACGCCACCTGTATGTAATATTTAGCTAGCAAGGATAAACATTTTAAATTAGGTAGGTATTATTTCCTCTTCCTTTGCGTTTACTATGGCTTTCATTTTTCTTTTGGTGTCGCCCAAGATTATTTAAAAGCGCTCCCAAGCTGTTTGATGAAGTCTATTTATTTTCCACTGCTTTTAATACTAGTTATTGTTGGTAAATTAAATAGTTGTTATCAGTGGGCCGAGCGTATTGTCGCAGTGAACTCGTGCGGTCATGGGGCTCAATTCAGCTAATTTACAAACGCTTCAGTGGAGCGTCGATAGCGTGTCGGTTGAATGAATTTAGACATTTGGTAGTCTGCTAGTTTTTTAAGATTAGTAGCTTTCCACTCATCTGCCATCAATTGCCATAGAACTATTTCGAATTCTGTACTTCAGTCGTGTATCAATATATTGTAGATGGTATTCTACTCGTTATCTGACGTTTCTAGCAGTCGACATATAACCGAAGTGAAACTCCATCGAGACGACATTAAAGTTTTATCAGAATAGCCAACCCGTCACAGTCGTAATGCAACATCAATAGTGTGTCGCTGGAATGGCAATTGTATGTCATTCGACGGCCTGATTAGCGCAGTGGTAGTGGTCTCTGTTTTCTGCGCCGAGGGTCCCGGGTTCGAATCCTGGTAGGGACACAAGCTTTGTGTGATGAGCACGAATGTTTGTACCCGAGTCATGGATGTTTAATATGTATATAAGTATTATATACTGGGTTCGCCCTCAGTCCATTGTACGGTACCCATAACACAAGCGTTAAGCTTAAGGTGGAAGCTCAAGTCAGGGCGCGAAATTCAAAATGTCAATGGTTTTTATTTTTTTACGAAAAATTTTAACATCTTTACGATGTAATTTAGTTTTTTGCGATATTAGCATTCTGCATTGGATGTCTCGATGTATTAAGTTTGCTTAACAAAATACCTAAAGCGATACAACACCATAAAGTTAGTAAAAGTAGCGGTTTTTACAAATCTTATGGTATTGTATCGGTTTAAGTATTTTTAAGCGAACTTAATACATCGAGACATCCAGATGTCCAAATTTTTCGTAAAAAAATAAAAACCATTGACATTTTGAATTTTGCGCCCTAACCTAGCGCTTACCCCTTAAATTGGGACCGTATAGTAAATAGTTGGTGTGTTCGTATGGCGATATTAATTTGGCAGACTTGGTCCCCCGGTCACGTGTAGTGTGTTGGCAGGCGAGATATCCCGCATCGTGGGCAACGAGTGGCGCTCGCTGCCCGCGGCCACCAAGCAGAGCTGGGAGGAGCGCGCCGCGCGCTGCAACGAGGAGACCTCCGCGCGACTCGCCGAGGAGATGAGGGAGATGGCGCAGCACGTACGTACACTGCAACACTTGTATTAAGGGGGAAGCTCAGGGTCAGGGCGCGAAATTCAAAATGTCAATGGTTTTTATTTTTTTACGAAAAATTTGGACATCTTTACAATGTAATTTAGTGTTTTGCGACATTAGCATTCTGCATTAGATGTCTCGATGTATTAAGTTTGCTTAAAAAAGTACCTAATCCGATACAATACCATAAGGTTTGTAAAAACCGCTACTTTTACTTACTTAATGGTGTTGTATCGCTTTAGGTACTTTTTTAAGCAAACTTAATACATCGAGACATCCAATGCAGAATGTTAATATCGCAAAACACTAAATTACATCGTAAAGATGTCCAAATTTTTCGTAAAAAAATAAAAACCATTGACATTTTGAATTTCGCACCCTGACCTTGAGCTTCCACCTTAATATTTCAGCATTAATAGACTGTGTTCAGTACACTGCAACACTTGTATTAATATTTGAGCATTAATAGACTGTGTTCAAGCGTATAAATGAAATCATAAGAAATTCTTTGAATCTGGGTTTATTCACAAAACTGGTATTTCTCGTGGGTGACATAAAAGTAACAATACAACAGTCAAATTTAAACTAAGAAAAAATTTTTTTTTTTCTTTCAATGGCCAGATGTAAAATTCTGTTAAAACCTAAACCTTTTTTATTAAAATCTTAATAACTTGCACACGCTTGTCTACACCTATATCCTAGGGAACGTATTACGTAATGAATTTGGGGGTGGGGGAGGGGGGTCTTCTGTAACGTTACTATGCGTTGCATGGGCGGGAGGGGGGTTTGAAGTACGCGTTACGTAACATTGTTTTAACCCTTCAGAACGGTCGCGTAGAGATTTTACATTACGTACGTACGTACGGGGTGGGGGGCAAAGAAAAACAGTTACGGCGCGTTACATGAGGGGGAGGGGGTCAAAAATCTCCAAAAATTGCGTTACGTCGGTTACCCCTACCCTATCAGCCGAAAGACGTCCAATGCTGGACATAGGCCTCCCCAATGGTTTACACAGATCACGGTCCTCCGCCACTCGCATCCACCGGCTTCCTGCTACGCGTGTGATATCATCGCTCCACCTTGTGGGGGGCCGCCCTACTACGTCCTATTGAATTAATATTTTTGTGACAAAATGGGAGATTTTAAATTTATATTTTTGAAAAATTTCAAGTCCTTCCGTCCGTCTATCTATATTGTCTGGTTGGATTTCGATTCAAACATCTAAAATGTTGACCCGGATAATGAAAGGGTTCCCTAGGATAGTCTTAAAATGGTTAAATGCACGCGTACGAAGTCGTGGGCACTGCAAGATTGTCAATCACACTATCCCACTAATATTATAAATGTGAATGTTTGGATGGATGAATGTTTGTTACTCAATCACGCCACAGCGGCTGAACGGATCTGTATGAAATTTGGCACAGAGATATATTATAGTCTGGAATAGCACTACTACTACTACTTTTTTTATTTGGTCAATTGGATTTTTTCCTACGGGAATGTGACCTTAATATCCCGGTAAAAAGGACATACTTTTTCATCGCGGGTAAGACCGCGGGGCGCAGTAGTGATAATATAATTTTGTGTATCGTATAGACCCCGATGGAGATGACGTATGAGTGCGCGTGGGACACGTGCGATTATCAATTCGAGGACCTCAGCGACTGCATGGAACACTGCATCGGCGATGGAGGCAACAGTAAGCATTTATATAGTTCGCTTAGACCACCGTCTCATAGCTTTTTACGTTTTAAATGTATCTTATTCATATTGATTTCTTATATTTACGCGAATACTGCACATTGAAATAAAACTATTTTTTTTCAAACTATGACACTAGGACGTCAACCACCTCAGTCCTCCCGTTACCATGGTTGCTGTAAAGCAGCCGAAACGTCGGGAACGTAATAACATAAAATAAACGCGATAAAATCCGAAAAATAGTTTTATTTCAATGTATTTTATTCTGCAAAATAATGGAGCAATAACATTTTCTAACCAATCTTAACTCTTTTAAACGCTGCCAGTGATTGGTACATACATTGAAACCAAGAAACCAAAGTTAGAACGTGAGTATTTTGATACCAATTATGCTATCTTGAAATATTTTTGATTATGTTTTGTCAATTTTATATTAGTGTTTTAGTGTTATAAAATTATTAGTGAAGCAATATTTATAGCGCAGTGGCGAAAATAATTTGTATTTAATAAACAAAAAATATAATAGGAATAAAGAATATTATTTATAAAAGATGTATTCTTGTTATTTTATAAAACAATCTATTTTATAAAAAAAATGTTGAGATAGTTGTCACAGATCTATAATTAGTTCCGTGGACACTCGCTATCTGATATCACTGCCATCAGCGCCAAAATGGCGACAATCAAATAGGCACAAAACGACGATGTCTATTGTCAATCAAGTAGTATTTACAGGCCAGTGCTGCCCTCGTAATAACAAATACAGTAATCTCCATTTTGACGAATTTCCCTCGCTATCAAAAATAGCATCAGAGTGGTCTTACTTAGATATACACTATTTTGTGTTATAAAAAAAAACAGTTTTACTAAGGCAACTGGAGTGAAGTTGTTACAATAACTTTTAACCGGTTTTTATCTCAAATCGCCATTTTCAATAATAAAAGATTTTACTAAAACAACTAGTGTGAAGGTCCTACAATAACTTTTAACCGCCATATTGCGAGTGTCGCATTTGCTACTACGAGGGCATCAGGCACGTGTAACCTCCCCCTCCCCCCCCTCCCCCCCCGCATGCGTGTCGGCAGCGGGGCACGTGCAGCAGCAGTACCGCGGCGCGCACGCCGAGTACCCGTGCGTGTGGCGCAGCTGCGCGCGCGTGCGCAAGGGCCAGGCGCCCTTCCCCAACCTGCCGCGCCTGCTGCGCCACGTGCGCGACCTGCACGTCAACAAGGGCAACGGGCGACTCATGGCCGTGCACGAGAGGTCCAGGTCAGTGGATACCTCCGAGAGGCTCTCGTTAAGGCCTCAGCCTCGAATTTAGCGGGGCGGCGGCGGCGCGGGAGTGGCAGGATTTTATGCGTAAACTCAAATGGACCGGCTGTCGAAAACAGCGGCGCGGGGCGAACAACGAGCGCCGCTCCTGCGCCGCCGCCGCCCCGCTACCCGCTAAATACGAGGCTGAGGCCTAATGGACGCTTGACGACAAGGAACAGAAAGTCCCACAAAATGATACCCATTGCTGTAAAGCAGCCGAAACGTCGGGAACGTAAATATCAAAACATATTGCATATATTTTTTTTTATTACATTATAAGTATTTGATCTCGATCTCACCTGATGGTAAGTGACGATGAGATCTACGATGGAGCATACTTGCCTATAAGGTACGTTCACTCTCGACTTGAAAAATATATACGCGATAAAGTCCTTAAAATTAGTTTTGCCCATGGATTGCAAGAATTCTTTTATTATGGTCTAAGTGTGAAGGGATACCTAATAAAAGATAGATCATGTTGATATGCCGTATGTTGGTGATTGGTTTGAACAATTTGAATGGTTACGGTTCGAGTTATGTATGAAAACTGGAATCATTTATTCAAAATGAGCAGTTTTCTCTTCCATCATTTAATAAGGATTTATCGGATGATATTTGTTTTAAATCAACAGGTTTAATTCCCCGCTATGGATACTAATTTTTCAAAAATCAAATGATGCCGTTTTAATTTTCACCAAAATTGGCTTCAAAACTCCATTCGGGATTTTCAATTATTCGCTATAGTTTCAGATTTGGCCATCCTCGCCAGCTTGTTAAATTTCATCCTATATAGTTCTGTGCTGTTTGTTTTCGAGAATTGACTGAAAAAACTGTACAGAAACGAGCACTTAACAATCTCAATGTAGATAACTTGAATATGCGTCAGTATAATCTATTATAATTTTTCCATCAGAAACTACGTACCATCGACGAAGAAGCCGAAGCCGGTCGCGGTCCGTAGCGGTGTGATGTCCCCCGGAGGTACGAACTCTAGCGGTAGTGTTGGTCAAGGTTTGCATGAACAATACTAACATGGCTTATAGTATTTGTGTGGCTTTAAAAGGTGTTACAATAATAGTGTAAAATTCTTGAAGAGGGCCAACAAACAAAACGTTCCCAAAAGATTAATCAAATTATTCGATATAAAAAAATAACATCCTGTACTGAGCGCATGACTTCGATTTGTTATAAAAAAATATACAATTATTTATACATCAACGTGATCCATATAACTTACTGATTCATCTGTTACACTATTTTTTCTTACACCATATATATGTGATGGCGGTCCCAACACACACTAATTATTTTCCATCTCTCATCGCCGAATAGCAAAAACGTTACGTGTTGTCATGTTGAGATTGCTACGTGATTTATGTGATGCAAGATGTACCGTGAATGTGGCGTTACCTTTTGTCGAGCGGTAAAATTAAAAGAGTATAATAATCTGGGATGAAAATGCGAGCGTGCTGTTCAAAGGCCGACGCCGCCTGACTAACCACACCCACCGTGATGACGTCAGAATTCAGCTCAGTATCACAGCAGTGCTATTCTGTTTGACGGCCTAGGCCCGTCAGCTAACATAATCGAACAGCAACCGCATAGTAACTGTCACTTTTGACAGATATTGTATGGGATATCTGTCAAAAGTGACAGTTACTATGCGGTTGCTGTTCGATTATGAATCGATTGTGTTAGCAGACTTTGGGCCCTGATGGTAAGTGATTATTCTGCCTTTAATGTGTGTTGGAGTATTGGTGCGTAATGTGTGTCGTGGTCCCGGTTCCGCAGCGTCCCTGTCGGGCATGTCCCCGCTGGCGCGCAACACGCCGTCGCCGGGCGCAGGCGCGGGCGCGGGCGAGTGCGCGGGCGCGGCGCCGGGCGCGCGGCCGCCGCTCGACCCGCTGTTCGTGCTCGCGCCGCCGCGCGCGCAGAGACTCACGCACTCCGAGGCGTACATCAGGCAAGTACTACATCCTCCATCCATCACCCGAATAACGTCCACTGCTGGACATAGTCCTCCGCCGTATTACGGTCCTCGGCCACTCGCGTCCTCCGCGAAGCGTTTTACACGGCTGCAGCGTGATTCGCAAAGGGTATACTACTCTTTGATCCTGCGCATTTTCAGAATCACGCTACATAAAACTAGGTGATAATAATATGCTATGTTTATGTAATGAAAAGTGACTATTCCAGTCTTTATATCTTTTTCAATTTCAAGAATTTACAGAAAAAAATAAGCACAAAACCTAACGCTTAGTAACTCCGTTATAAGATTTTAGCAATGAAGTGATGATCATTTATCTAGGCGAGTCTGGTCACTATGCCCTGACAGCTTTCGGACGGTTTTCGTTGTGCGAAAACTCATAGTGCGTTTCAGGATTAAAAGGGTGCGAAAAGTACGGCCCGCGGACAAACTTCGTCCGTTAACGTCTTTTCTAAAGTGGAAGTATATTTATCCACAGTCAAAACGGTATCCTTGTATGCCCGAAAGATGTATAAATCGTCATTCTCTCCACCTCAGGTACATCGAAGGCCTCCACTCCGAGCAAAAATACATAACACCATGGGAGAAATCCCTAACTCCTATGCCGATAAATCCAGACCCGGCGCAGTTTAATATGCAGAAATTACCCGCTCACTGGATGACGGAGGAAGCCGTCAACGGGTATTTGGCCCAAGACAAGAGCCTATCAGAGGCTGACATACAGAAAATGGACCCAAACGCCAAGATTCTGAAGGGTTTGTGCGCACTGCGGGATTTCATGATGAAGGATGCTTATTCTATTGCAAGGTCCAACAGTCATTACTATTAATAATATTTTTGGGATATTTTAGTGCCTTGGGCAAGGACTTCCCATTCACGACTTTACAGGTTTGTTAGGGCTGTTATGGCTGGATATAACCCGAGGTGTCCAAATACCTATTGCTGCATGAAGAGAACTGAGAGAGTTGAGTGTGTCAATATTTAACACGTTTGACCGCCCCAGTTGGTTTTACGATAAATTTTCTGAGCCCATTTTGCCAGAGTCGGGTTTTTTCGACAAAAAACAGTTTTTGTATAATTATAAATACATTCGGGTCTACGTACATTGTAGAAATCAGTTTAGTAATTTAGTTTTGAAGCAACTCTAATTAAATAACTAAGAGATTAGGGATGAATAGATCGCAATATTTTCAGCTATATAGTAGTATAAGATTTTGTACTATTAAATTAAGGAGCTATTTCACCATTTTGAAGTTAAATTGAATTAGTTATAAGCGAACTTCTGTTTGGGTATACTTATGGTTGTTATAAGAGATCTGTGCACCTTATAATTGGAATAAAGTATTACATTTTTGAGATCCTAATTTTATTTGTTTTCATAAGCATGCCAAGTTATTTTTTTTCTGTAGGTAGGTGTACAATGTTTTTAAAGCTGAAAATTCATAGTACGGATTTCGACTCATATGAATTTGATAAACATCATAGAAACAACAAAATAAGTAAGCTTACGTTTAATATGTAATAATAAAATATAAATATGTTTACACCCTGATAAATGGCGTAAATAATTATATAGACGAGTCATACGCGAGTACGTTTCAAGCAAGTTTAGATTGACTCCACTTCTTCTTTGATAAGTCGCACGAGGTGATTGAATTTGCTGCCATCGAATATTAAAACCTGAAACAAAATTACATATATCTTGTTTATTTGTTACGATTTTAGGGCTATACTGCTGAGAATATTTTGGAGATTGTTTGCAAGGACAAGTAATTAATTTCTTTTTGTTCTTTTGTACAGCACAGTTGTTAGTGACTGCGCTTAGGATTGGGAGTGATCCGAGTTGAGTTCTTATACATATATATATGTATACATATATTAAAGGTCCACGACCCAGGTACAAATGTTCATGCTCGTCACATAAAGTTCAAACGGCGGTACAGAAAGAGCTATTGTGCATAACGAGTCCACTTTTGGGTCGAAGCTACGTCTATACGGACGCTTAAGACTTTGATTCTATGTATGATCATAGTTTTTTTATAATTTCATACATTTTGTCTATAATACAAAATAAAATCTTTCATACAAAGTAATCCATCATTTAATCCTCCATAGAGGTTGATCGAAATCCCTCCTTTGTGCACCTCTATGGTACACAAGGAATATATCCTCCAAATTAAAAATCTCTAAGCCCACGTTTTAGGTCGTTCGCCGTCTGTCAGTAATTTTATTACGTAGTTGATGGGAATTCCCTCTTATCGGCTTTGATATTCCAACTGCATTTAATAGTACCTTCCTGCAGGGCGTCAGGGCGCCGCCTTCGTAGTCCCACTGCGACAAATCCGCCTGAGCGGTCACGTCCACGTCGAAGCTTGCCAACGCCTCGTCCGCGATCGGTTTCTCCTCCTGATTCGCGAACAACACCTCAGATGATTCTTCTGAAAATTATAAACAGGCCATTGCATTATCTAGTATATTTTTTTACACTAGATGTTCATCTGGTTATAAGCTATTGCTATGCCAAGTTTCATTAAAAACCGTCTATTGTATTTTAAAACAGAATTGGCTTTAGTGTTCTTTATGCTTATAGGGGGCAAGAATATTGGCCCCATACCAGGAAATTTTCTCTAAATACGACCGGGATTCGAGCTATATGCTTACACTCTAAGCCAGTGCATGTTGGCTTCACATGGCTTTGATAGTTTCCTTACGATTTTTGCCTTTACCATAAATCAAGTAATAACCATTATTAAAAGTGAATCCTCATGTTATCATAGCGCTCCAATCAATCACTATAGAAGCAGTAATATATACATGTATATTTAGTTTGAAATCTAGCTTTTTTAATATTACCATTCCAACCAGATCAATTGTAGAAGAAAACGAAAGTTGGCACAATTTGTTCAAATTTTGCATCACTCATTCATGGCACAGGTTCATCACACTCATATTATAAAACCATCATCAACACAAGTGTTGGATGTTTACAAAACACATACCACCAGTGTTGTATGTTTTGCTTATCCATATCAGGTACTGGAATGTGTATGGCATGTTCTTCTTAATGGCTTTATCCAGTTCGTTCTGTAATGACGAGAATAGGGGAACACTGATGGCAGCCGGAATGTTTAGAATCCTGAAATAATTACAAAATTATTGAATAGTTACAATATACAATATTAATGAATAAATATTGCTAGTTCCAGAACTCCATAGTCACAAACAAAGCAATATCAATATTAGTGTTATTATACAATGGCCAGTCCATTGTATAATAACTGATTGTGGGCCAAAATTTAGGACCAATGACCAAAATGTTAGTCAATGTTGTCTAAAATATCTACTATTAAAAATGGAACATGGCCTGCCAAACACTGACAACTGTTACTCCAGTAAACTGAATTTAAAGCAGTCACAAAAAACGAAATCAGTTTTATTCATACTGTTACTCGGTCACATGTTAGTATGGATAGGTCTAGACCTACTAGTAGAATAGTGCCCAATATTATATTTATACCAAACCAACTAGCTGATTGTGTTTGTCTGCTATTAACTCCTAAACTACGAAAGAGATTTTAATAAAATTTTGCACCCTGTGTGCAGTTTTATCCAACTTGAAAGATAGGATAGTTTATATCTCAATTTATTTTATATGGCAAAACAATGTTTGCCGAGTCAGTTAGTACAAATATATGAAAAACTATGCAAGCATGAATATTTTAAAGGGAAACACTGTTACTAACCTTTCATTAATAACAAGTCCTACATGTTCTGCTTCGTTTGTCAAGATCTTTTTAACTAATGACTTGGTTCTATCATCCGCATTGTTATCTGCAAGGGTCGTAAGTAATTCCCTAATCTGTTGTATGGAATTCTCATCCTGCAATGATAAAACATGTTTGTGAGAGGACAGATTTCATTCCTCAGCTATTGTTTTGGAAATCTCCAATATGTTTTGTAAGAAATTGTTCACCAAGTATTTTTAAGTAGGTACAAAAACTATGATCTGTACATGTTCAATATTTTCATAAAAAAAGATCATAGCTAATAAGAACTTTTTGGAAAAAAGAAAAACCATAACTGATTTTGGGGCGAGAGTCGAGCATAATTTTAGAGCGCTCTAAATATGTGGTAGGTTAGTATTGCCTCATATTTGTAACCCAGTGGGATTTATAGTTTTATTATGAGTAAAATCCGTACTTGCATACCGGCTTTTAATAGTTCTAGTAAATTAGATGACGTAAATTGAAAAAAGCTACATAGTTAGGGAAATCTTCAAGGCGCAGAGGCCCCTCAGATCGAGAGGCAGTGGGCAGTGGCCGACGCCACCCCCGCCTTACGCCGCCACTGGATGTTAGTACTATAGTTATGTTGTAAGAGTAACATACTCACTTTTCTTTTAGTAATATTTATAACTGTGGTGATACCAAACACTCCATCGCTACCGTCATCTTCATCGTCATCGTCTTGTGGGTCATCTAGGCATTGTTTTACCACACTGCCTATGTAGTTTTGGGCTAGAAAAAGATACATTGGACTTTAAAAAAAAAAAATAAACAGGCCTGACAGCTGGGTCTTTGTCGAGTCTTGAGACAGTGTAAATAATTTTAGAAAATGTAATGTATTTAGGTGGGTTTTATTTACTTACAAATAATAATCTGCGCTAATCCACCCAGGTCAACATTGGATTTCAGGAACAGTTGTCTCAATAGCTGTTTTATGCCGTGGAAGTCGCAGTCCTCAGGGTTGCGCCCCTCGAAGTCAGCTTGCAGCTCCTAACATAATAATAAGAATGTAACAAAATAAATATGTTTGAAATGATTATTTTCACACATATTTATTTTGTTTGCGGTGTTACCCAAAATTAAAAATAATCAATTCTGCTATGACATCTTCCAATACTGGAACTTTGTAAGCATGTAACATAAATTACTGCGTTTTGTGAAATAATGTTAACATTCGGCCCACCATGTGTCGTATAGGTTATGTACTGTACACACCTTATCGCCAACGTAATTCCCATCGGAATCAAAGTCCGAATCCTTTTCGCTGCCAGAGTCTTGCTCTTCTTCACTATCACTGTCGTGATTTTGTATTTCCTTGTTCTTTTTATTAGACATTATATATATTTTTATCGGTCGATTCACAACGCAACAAAACCCAAACAAAAACCATAAACGAGAATTTTATGGAATGTCAAAGTCTAGATAGAGATACCATAGTGCAGTAGATTCGATTTTTATGACAGTGGTACACAAGTAAAAAGTTTAGTGGAAGCAACAACTCAGAAATGAATGGAAATCTGAAATGAAAATTAATTCCGGACCAAGCTATTTACACGATGACACTTATTACTAGGCGCCGCTGGTAACAAGAAGCAAGTCACGCCAGTGTTCGTATGTAAACCGAGCAGTAGTGATTTGTATGATTAAGAATGAATATATAGACGATAGTGGGAAGTTGATCAGGTTAGTAGACAATTTAGATTTATTCCCAGAAAACTATTTTGATTTGATAAATAATGTATGATATTGGTGGATATTAACCATAAATTTTACTCGACACTGGCAATATTGGAACAATTTTGTAGGCGATTACCAAAGTAAAAAAAAGATGAAAAGCGAATGGATAACTTTTTGGCGTCTTACAGTATGCCCAAATGAAACCAGCTATCGAAGTACCGGTTAATTGTCATTCATTTACTGTATAATCAATTTTTTTTTTTCAATCATCTACTTGTCTTTGGCAAAATCATCGGTAAACGATGGAGCCATAAATATCAATTGGAATTGAACATTTTGGCGGGAAGATGATGGTGAAGTTATATTGATTTCTACTATGGAAATCGTCAATTTTGATAGTGTCTAGATCAGGGGTTCCCAACCTTTTTTTGTCTACTGCCCACTTTAAGAATAAATTATTTTTTAACGCCCCCCTTTTTAAACATACTTAAAAACCGCTAAGTACTTATAACTGATTATTGAAACGCAAATTTATAGTATTCGGACAGAGTATCTTTTATTGAAAATAAAACAAACATAATCAATTCTTATATAAAAACGAATGTGAAGGTTGAATCTGATGCTGTTCAATAAGTTTGTTGATATCAGGTTCCAATTTACTCAAAAACAGCCGCAAGTCGCCACGTTCGGTAACACGCAAACGATTTCTCTTTTTAGTAAGCAGCGTTGCCACAGCACTAAATCCACGTTCACACAAATATGACGATGGGAATGCTATCAAAAATCGTTGAACAATTGACCACAATCCAGGGTACAATTGCGGGATCGGTTTTTGTAGCCAAAATTCTTGATATCCATTTTTGAACTTGATTTTTATTTCTTCGTTTGTTGTCAATTCTATAAGTTCTTCTTCCAGCTGAGGTGACATTGCTGTGTTGACATTTGAAAACGCATCCAACACCCAGTCTGGTATTTCCAAGTTTAAAATGTCCTGGTATCGTTCGGTGAAGTCAATGTGGAGGTTTTCCAAATGTTGGCAGTAGGCAAACAAGTCGTCGTTACTGCAGTATACTGATAAATTCGGAAAATTGTGAAACTCACGTCTGCCCATATTCTTTTTGTGCAGAAGCAGTTTGGCTGCGAAAGCATAAACGACATTTTTTGTTTTAATTAAATTTAGTTCATCGCCTTGCAGTTGGAGGTTCATGTCGTTGAACATTTTATACAGGTCTGTCATGTAAGCTATATCATTCTTTGATGTTATGAGCTTGATGCGCAGTTCTGTATCTTTAGTTTCCAAGAACTCTATTATAGAGTCAAACAGGTTGTAAAATCGAATCAGACAATTGCCTCTTGACAGCCAACGAACTTCAGTATGAAGCAACAAACGGTTGAAATCTTCGTCATTAGTAACACAAAGCTGATGAAATAATCTATCATTCAAAGAGCTGCTACGGATTTTATTGACTGCTTTGATGACATATTGCAGTGATTGAAATAGTCGTTCAGTTAAGTTTCTAGCAACCAAATGTTGTCTATGAATAACGCAATGTATAGCAAGGACATCTGGAATTTTATTCTTTAAGTATGCTATGAAGCCTTTATGGCGCCCTGTCATAGCCGGAGCGCCATCCGTAGCAACTGATATAATATTTTTCAAAGGAATCTTTCTCTTCACAAAACTTTTCCAATGTATTGAATATGGTTTCGCCTTTTGTATCTGTCTCCAAATTTCTGGCAAACAATAGTTCTTCACGTATTTTCTCATCTTTAATAAACCTCACGTAAGATAGCAACAACGCTTCATTAGTTGGTAAAGTGGACTCATCGAGCTGAATTGAGAATTGACTAGTCCTCAGATGATTGCACAATGATTCTTCAATGTTTTCAGCCATTTTATCAATTCGTCTTTGCACAGAATTATTACTCAAAGGAATTTTTCGGATAATATCTGCGGCCGGTTTATGAAGCACAGTAGTTATTACTTCCTTTATTGCTGGCAAAATTAACTCTTCTCCGATGTTGTGTGGTTTGCCTTTTTGAGCAATTAACAAAGAGATATTGTACGAAGCTCGAAGTCCGTCGTCATCTTGCTTAGCAGCCGCCGAAAATAGTTTTGATACACTTGGCTCAGTATTATGCTTCTTCTCTAGGTCTTGAAAATATGCTACATTCTTTTCTGTCTTATCTGGATGCATTTTATTCAAATGATCTTGCAGTCTTGAAGGCTTCATTGCTTCGTTCGAAAATGTTTTTAGACATAGAAGACACAAAGGCGACGACGGGTTTGTGGGATTTTCAATAAATCCGAATTTAATATATTCCGCAGAGTATTGCCGTCTCTTCTTTTTTACTTCCGACATTGTTTTGTTTTAAGAAATACGTAAGTGTTGAAATCAAGTACTGCTTATCTATTATGCGCGAAACCGCAAATGAAAATAAAATAAATTTACGTCGTTTATATAGGATTGCATAAGCAGCACGCACCAACAGGAATAAGACCAACGTGCATAAACTCGTTTATCTCATTCGACGCCCAATCGTACTCGACAAGCAAGAACAAGTATTATAGAACCAGCCGATTGGTATAGGAATGTACAATTCGGATTATTTAACAAAAACTTGTTAAAACATGATTGCCCGCGGTCTTTTATATCGAACCGAGTTTGAGCTATATCTTAATTAATATTAGTTGATGTTCACAAGATGTAGTCGAGAGTCGAGAGGTCAGTCGGTGTCTAAGAGTCTTCCTAGCTAGGTAGATGAAATTATAAATCGACCCCAAAGCCCTACACAATGCCCCCTTTTTTTTCTGGGTCTCTTACCGCCCCCCTTTAGGCCTGCAGCGCCCACAAGGGGGCGTTATCGCCCACGTTGGGAAAGACTGGTCTAGATGAAAGTTCTATAGTATATATGCTGCTGGTAGCTTCTACAGCTTGATCAATAGGAGTAAGGTAAGGAACGTAAAAAACGAATAATAAACGCGATAAAATCCGTAAGATTAGTTTTATTTCAAGGAGTAAGGTATTTATTTATATTTAATTTCGTCGACGTCATCGACAAAGGTTGTCCGAAAGAAAAATAATTGATTGGCACCTAGATAATTAGTACGTGTAAATAACTATTTGAAAATAATAAATCAGAAACATCGGTAAATTTGTTTACAATTCTAACAAATAGACATTTATGTAGATAGGTACCCCATTCCCAAAATATATAAACAGGATCCTTTACATTCAGATGCTTTATGGTAGCTACCTACTCAAGCCCATTTTATCCAACGCTTAATAAAGGCGGCATAAAAGGAGGCTTCTCTGAATTCCTTTGCTACAGGTATAGGCCTTAATACTGACAAAGGTACCGTGGAAATAGATTGCGTAATATTTGCCTTGGGCATATCTCCTTTGTAGGCTCTGTTTATTAGTTGAGCTGCAAAGTCCCAGCCTGGTTTTAAAAGGATTAGTGTCTGTACAACAAGGTGCTGTTAAATTTTATGCACAACATTGTTTGTTAAAATATGTCATATCTGTGAAATTGTTGTGGAGGATATTCAGCTCATGTGAAACAGCCTCAGTGTTTAGAGAGCAGTTTATGGACTAGAAGACTCGGGCAGTTTGTACGGAGCGGTCCAAATGGTCCGTGTTCAGCCCGTACCAAGTTTGGTCGTCTGTTAATTAACACCAGTAGGTGGGTACACTACTTTTCAGTACAACTTTATCAATTACAAAGTAACTACCTAATCTGATAGAATGTGTACTAAGCCATTTGTTATCTGTCTAGCCCTAAGCTATCGTCTATGGTTCGCGTACTTGTATCATGGACGTCAGTGTATCCAGATAACAATACTCTATGGACATATTAATTAATGCTCTTTAATTAATATGGGTTTTATTACACCCCCGTGTGACTATTCATCTTAACGGTGACTATACCCGAGGCGATGTATTTTATATTTCATTAATTGTTTACTGTACTGCGAAGATTTTATACTACATGATATGTTGCCAAATCGATTGGCAATATTAGTAGTAGGTACTCAACCTTGCTTTCTGTATCGTGGGTCCCGGGTACGCACTCCAGTAATTAATATACTAGGATCGCCCCCAGACCATTGTTCAGTGCCCATAATAGGTACAAGCGTTGCTTTTTGGGAATTAACGTCTAGTTAGTTGGTGTGTGTTGTCTGGCGATATTATTAGTTATCTATACATATAAATAAAATTGGAGTGTCTGTTTGTAATATTAAAATAACCGACTTTTTACTGAGTGCATTTGGATGTATAGACGGTACATATACCAAAACAACATTTTTTACAATTTTTGCCTGTCTGTCTGTCTGTCTGTGTGTTCCGGCTAATCTCTGAAATGGCTGGACCGATTTTGATGGGACTTTCACTGGCAGATAGCTGATGAAACAAGGAGTAACTTAGGCTAGGTACTTTTATTTTAGACTAGCTGTTAACCGCGACTTCGTCCGCTTTTTGTTAAATACCACGCGGACGAAGTCGCGGGTAATTTATATTAAAATCAGAGCCTTTTAATATCTGCAGGTACGTAAATATCTTTACATATACATCGACTCGTAATATAAATCTTATGCCAAGTATTAACGAAGTCGTTAACCTAATCATTACTTTCAAAGTACAAGCGAGCGCGCTGTTCTTTGTTATTAAAAAGCTCCCGCATTTTCATTTGTTTCTCCACTATTCGCTCCTTGATTAAATTGTAGCCGGATTACAACTATCTGCTATATTTCATCAAGACACTAATAAAATAGATGACTACTACGGCCGAACAGGTGAGTAACCTTATGTTAAAGAAAACAATACTTTTACATTAAGTACTTATGATCCAAAATTCACAACCATACCCGCACTGTATGGCCTGAATCGTCCATAGCCCTGAAGGAATGTCAGCGTTCAGCACTGGGACGTATCCTTCCAAGAGTATTTATATATATCAGCACAGTACTGTCTGAGATAACGGGTAATAAAACATCATTCTATACTTACTTATTTAGCTAAGTACTTATTCCATATCTCGAGTCGACAATGAAAATATTTTTTACGAAATTCATGAAATACTTTATGAAGAGGATACCTTTGTTTGGGCCTGAGTTGGCATTTTTATTATAAATTCCTTTGGGATTTGTGAAAATAAATCTTTCAGAATCTGTATTATTGCAATGAATTAAGTTAGTAAGTAGCCGAGGTATTCTTAAGATTCCAATAAATATTCTTCAGACGTAGCTACTTAAAATCCGGCAAATATAATCTTTATAAGTAAGTAGAGTTAGAGTATCGTTTTTCAAAAATCATAACACACAGAAGAAGTTGACCAGCAGAGCGAAACCTTATATCTTCTGAACGTGGCCTGACAGTCTTTCAAAATGTTTCTTCTTCTTTCTTTAAATAATTAAATGCGAAGAAATACAATGGATTAAGATGAAGTATGGCCCCGCCCAAGGAATTTTACTGCGCATTGATGACGCTGTGTTAATGTCTTTATAGGTGAACCCACACATACATGTGAGGTTAAGGTTCTGTTAACTTCGTGTTTGTCTGACTTTAAAGTTTACAAGTCTCTACACCGATTATTTAGAGGTGTCTCAGTTAATTCGAGTTGTATCGTATGGCGATGTTTTAGAATTACGGGGTTAACAAGTAGGTGATAACGATCACGTTTATGTATAAAATATACCTATGTGTATATAGTGTTAGATTTTTCTGTGAGAAAGCAAGCCGTACGTAGTATTCTTTTTTAATTTCAAATAATTTGATTTTCTTTTTAAGAATGAGACCTTTATAGCCTACCAATGGACCCTTTAAAATATTATACACCATTATTGTTAAGCCTTATATAGCTTACACTATAAGTGAATATTATTAATTGTCCTTTTGAGATGTTCCCGAATCACTTTTAGATGCGTATCTGAATTTATCATGTCTGTCATGGTACCGTGACATTTCGTAGAAGAAACCCCAACTATTCAGACCAGTCTAATGAAAATAATGCTTTATGACCTACAAGTAAGTAGAAAGTACATTTAGTGGCTGTGATGTAAAGGCTAATAATAAAAAAAAAATGAAAAACCGGAGCATGTAGAGTACTTAACAATATTGATTTCTTATATTTACGCGAATACTACACATTGAAATAAAAATTATTTTACGGATTTTATCGCGTTTATTTTATGTTTTTTATACGTGACTAAACCTACTAATAAACGCGATAAAATAAGTAAAAAATAGTTTTATTTTAATGTGTACTTAATAATATTTTATCGGTACCTACATGCCTACATATTTGTGTGTGTAATGTTTCAGTGTTAAGGCGCGCGGTTGACACCAAGGGTGGTCTGGAGTAGTCCGTCCGACAAGTGATTAATTGAAAAATTTGAGCTGACGGCTAACGGGAGCCGATAAATCAGTTCGGATAGATGCTAGCTATCGATCTACCTGTAGATAATATGTTATTTGAACGTGAAATTTACGTACAGAATGATCCAGAGAGGATTGTTATACTAGGCTTTGTAATCATTCGGAATAACGAAAGATTAAAACAAATCTATCCCACGGGAACCATACATTTTACCGGGATAAAAAAGTAGCCTATGTACTATTCCAGACTATAATTTATCTCTGTGCCAAATATCATCTAGATCCGTTGAGCCGTTCTGGCGTGATTGAGTAACAAACATCCATCCATCCATCCAAACTTTCACATTTATAATATAAGTGAGAAGTGAGATATAAGTGAGATGCTCACAATCACAATCACAATTGTATTGTTGTTGGGAATAAAAATTATTTCATAAAATCTTTAAATCGAAATTCTGTCTGAACATATTTTATTTAAATGCACCAAACAAGCGCTGGTTCAAAGGTTAGGTCCTCCCCAAAAGTAGTAACTTCTAACAGCCACGCATAATTGAATGTAGATACAATACGAATACAATACGATCAGCGAAGGGTCCACGGTTCTTAAGGGATACATTGGTCAAAGCTTTTGAAGTTCTAATTGGAGCCATTCTCATTAGAAACTTTTGTTAATTACAAAGTATATAATGGCTTTTCAGGAAGTCCTTGCCAAAAGGTACAAAGGATAAGTAGGCTATTAAAAAAACATTATAAAAGTACCCATCTTACTTTTGTCTACCACCCCATTCGCGGCGAGGGACAAAGTAATTACTTACTTATGTTTTTGACGATCTTATTAGCTCAGTTGGTAGTGACCCTGCCTTCTGCGCCGAAGGTTTCGGGTCTGAATCCTGATACGGACAAAATTTTGTGTGATGAACACGAAATGTTGTAGCCAAAGCATGGATGTTTCATATCTTAAGTATTACATATTGGTTTCAGCCCCAGTCCATTGTACGGTACCCATAATACAAGCGTTGCTTAGTGTGTGACTGCAAGATGGTGTCGGTTTGGCGGGCAATATTATTAATATTTATTTTATAGGTACACAAAATGTTATTGATCACTTGAGTAGCTAGCTTTAAAAGTTCACATCAATATTAGGAAATTTCCATTAAAGAGGAATTTCGTCCAACTCGCTGGGCAAATTGTTCTATCTCGGTAAACATAAGAGAAGTAATAAAATCACAGTAACGAAAAACGTAAACTATTTATTAAAATTTAAGTATTTACAATTAAAGTGAAAGTAAATAGGAAAATAAAAAAAAATGTATGACAACAAATTATGTATCAAAAAGTTAGTTAGTTATAACACTAGTGGACCTAGTTCTGTTTTCATATAACTAAATATGTCGTTACTAAATTTATGGTGTTCTTCGCGTATGTACAAAACAGCAATTTGGTTTAGGCACTTACTTACCTAGTTGTATCAGATTTAGTTTAGTCTAGTCGAAAGTTTCAGTGAACGTAATTGGCGTAATTATCTACCTAATCGTTCGTGTCGTAATTTCTGAAGTTAAAATTTTGCTTTACAATTTTCAAGTTGCCTGGATCATTCACGAAGTTACCCGGGTAATTTGGGTAAATGCCCGGCGAAATTGTTTCGTTTTGAACACTGACTTTGATTAATCTAGTTAAAAGTCACGGCTCAGTGAATTTGTGAACCTAAATTATAGTTGTGCTAACTTTATAGGAGGGCATTACGTATGTATGTTCTTAATGTTGTCTGGCAAAAGTTTGATCACAGGCTACATTAATTCATAAGGAAAACTTTACTTCACAATGAAAGCGCTCTCCGTCCCTATTTCTAACGAGTACATAATATATAAGTAATATACACTATCCCTTTTTAACCGACGAAAACAAGGGAGAGGTTGTCTTTTCGACGCGTATGCATACCAGCTGCCCCGGCAAAATTCGTACTGCTTTAGAATAGAATTATATTTTTTTTCGTTAATTCAGTGTTTTTATTTTTATTTTTATAATATCGCAGTTGAATAAAGATCTTTCGACTTTGGGCCCCTGAGTCTGACCAACAAACCTTGAACGGCTCGAACTGAAATAACAAAAAATTCTTCCACCTCCAGAACATAAACATAACAGGATGTATTAACACGGCCTTAAGCGTGGCAACACAATTGTTTGTTGGGCCAACTTTGAAAATTATACCACGGCATCCATTTATCGGGAAAAAAAGTATCATGTCCAACCAAGCGCGAGATTTATCCTTGTTCAAAGATTCAACCAAGTTCATCCAGTAATTTTGGAAGCGTACGTAACAAACAAACAAACTTTTACACTTATATTAATATTTTCGGACGTACCCCCTATTGAATATTATTCACAGCGATACATATAATACTTAGTAACTAGCTTTGCTTTATTATGCCCTGCAGTGAGCGATAAGGCTGATGATGGAGTCCCTAGTTTTGCATAGGCTACTTTTTATCCCGGTATAATGCATGGTTCCCGAAGGATAGATTTGTTTTATTTTTTAAAAGGACATACTTTTTAATCGCGGGTAACACCGCGGGGCGCAGCTAGTATGAAATAAATGATTTGTCTATGATCAAAGCATAAGTAAACTCTTAGCGATGACAAGTACGATTATTCGCTGCTGCAACTGTAATAGTGCTATTAGAACGCGTAGTGCAGTTAAGTGGCTATATGCAACTTAATACCTACGGGTGAACTAAAAAGTCTTCACAAAAAAAATCAAGGTCACGATGTCTCAGACTTAAGTAGAACTAAAATTGTTGAGTAACGTCTGAAGCCACAAATAAGCTACATAAATGCTGAAGTTATACATATTTTTCGCTATTTGTATGGTGATGAAAATGAAATTTGGTGACGTACTTTTGCCCGCGTAACTTCAGTGTTTGTCTTCCTAATTCAGAGAACATTTTCCTGAAGCTCGTCATTGTTGACGCTGAACGTTCAAACTGTACTTATTTTTTTCCTTTCCGAGTCATTTTTATTCATCACGTCGCGTGACATAACGCACACGTGATTTGGATTTTTTATATTAAGTTAGTTTTATAGTTTAGTTTTGCATACATGTTTTCATAAAATATTTAGATTAACTAAAGATTAACTTATTTAACTTGAAATTTTGGCTGTTTATTCACAATAAATTTTGTACGAATTATATACAAAGATATCTACATGAAAAAACAAAAACCTAAAAGTTAAAGGCTGTCCAAAAGGCAATTGAATAATTTCTGGAGCAATTAATATTTTGAGTGCATTTTGAATCTTGTATATAACGTCCGAAAATGTCGAACAAAAGTTGCCTGGCTATGGATCCACACGATCAAGTATCATCCAATTTGCATGATATAAGTCCGTTCGTTTGATTGGCGATTCATTTAGATCTTCTAGGTTAGATGGGCAATGGGCTGTAGTAGATCGATCCTCAGTATCATGATTGGGCAATAAGTATACTTGACGGTGGAACTGTGGTTGTGGGGTCTTATAATATTAGCAGGGCTATACTAATGATCTAGCTAAGATTTATAGCTTAAAAACCGCTAAATAAATATAAAATAGCAATCAGGCTCCATGTTTTATGCTTACTGAGGTAAGCAGCTTAAAAGGTATATACTATATTATTTTGACTATGTATACCGAGAAAATAGGTCCATTTAGTACCGAGAAAATAAGTACCTTGTGAACACGGCAAGCCCACGGAGCAACGGGCATTCCTGAGTATGGTCACGTCAGGAGTTACTCAGAGGGAGATGGACTTCTCATGTAGTCCCCAGATTTGCATCTTAGAACTTGAGTCGGTGGACCACTACGATCCGTTTGGACTCAAGACAATTTTATGAAATATGAATAAAAATACTCACTGCTAGATTAGTAACAATCGTAAACATTTCCGTTGATTGCCATCGTGTCATAACTTATAGCAATTTAGAAGTGAGTGAAAATTTTATGAGTAAGAAACAAGATAAACTTTATTTGCTTTAGCTTGACATTTTTGGTTATTATACGAACGGCAACGTACCGGAATAGCAAAAAAAAATTTGTAACAATAAACTGGCAACATTTTTTTTTTTTTTTTTTTTTATTACATTATAGGCAAGTATTTGATCTCGATCTCACCTGATGGTAAGTGACGATGAGATCTACGATGGAGCATACTTGCCTAGGTAGGAAGGCGGCAGTAGATCGAGACGCTACATTCACTAGGCACATGCAGCGCAGCTGATCTGACCCGCCATCCATGAATGGCAGCACCGAACATCATCATAAATCAGACAAGCCCCCCTTTTGCTATCGGATGTATTCGTTGTGGTCGTGTTATAGAAAAATGAACACTATTCCTATGTACTCCTGTATGCCCCATCAAAATTAATGACTTGACTTCAACTATTATCTTTTAGTAGTAGATTTACGAATTATTATACGAGCGATCTCACACACGCGTACTTAATTATAACTAATGCTTTGAAATAAATCTTATTTTAAGGATTTTATCGCGTTTCTTTTTCTGTTTTTACGTTCCCAACGTTTCGGCTGCTTTACAGCAACCATGGTCACGGGAGGACTGAGGTGGTTGACGTCCTAGTGTCATAGTATGAACTGGGTTACCCTCATATTTAGTTGTTCTTTTGTGCGATCTATACAGAATGTGCTCACTGTGTCTTGAGGTCTTAAAATAAGTTTTATTTCAATGTGTAGTATTCGCGTAAATATAAGAAATCAATATGACTAATGCTATATGATTATGTGTGAATATTACTATTGCGTTATTCCAGGGTACTTATCCGATCATCGATTTGATTTTTTTAAACAATACACTGCGGTTGTTATTTTGGCGGGAAATTGAACACCGAAATTGTCAATTTTGTTTTATTTCCAAAAAAATGGGTTTCTTTGACAAATAATGTGTAATATTAGTGAGATATTAACCATTGTGTGTTCATAAATGTGCACGAGTGACGAAAATTAAGATTGAATAGTACTCGTATAACTTGACTTTTCATGTTCATCCAAGATGTCCGGATTTTTTTTAGTAAAGTATCCACAGCTTTACTGATAGGGTTAGGGGATTCATTACATCATCGTCATCGACATCATGATTATCATCAGGGGTTCTTATAATTATACTCGACACTGGCAAAATGTCTTTGTTTTGTAGCCGATTGCCAACTTAAAAGAAAAAGAAAAATATACTAGTTTAAGTGGTCATTTGTTTCGAGCCTTGGTAAAAGTCGTCGACCGAAACGGGGAATAAATTAAGTGAAAAGTTGTTTTTCATGAACCGTAAAATATTCAATGCAAAAAGGCTTTTAAGATTGTTACTGTTTTATGGGAGTTTTATTGGTACCTATAGGTTATTTTCAATATTTTTTACATGTAAATGAGCGGTTCTCTAGACGAGGTCAGTCATCTGGCCGTATACTCAAGTACACACATATTATAATATAACTAAGTATATATAGCTAATCTTCTGAGTAATACATGATGATCATGGGAAACCTCTTAAAAAGAACTCTTAGAAAGAACTAAGCATTGATTTGACATAGATTACCCATTTACATAAGTAAGATAAAAAAATAGTTCTGATTTTCACTCAAACTCAAACATTTATTGCAAACTATGTGTTCATTGGTCTTACATTCGTTTTAGTACTTATGACATAGCGGCCTTCTTCAAGCATTGCAATGTTGAGGGGCTAGTTCTATCTACTAAACACGATTCTTAAATACTAATATTATCAATAGAGTTATTTTTCAATGCTTATGCAATGCTTAAAATTATATAACATTATTTAGAAATTATTATTATTATATTATTATTATGTTATTATCATTATATTATTATTTGTATATTATTGTAGGTAGATCGTAGACTTTAGAAGAAAAAAGAATAACTCCAATGTTTATCAGCTGTGGAGATTATAAGCTAAGCTTCTAGTGCTATTACTATGAGGCTAGCGCAGTGGTACTCAACCTTTTTTTTATAAGGGCCACAAAGTCGTGGTGTCGCGGGCCGCAAAAAAAAAAATAATTATAAATAATGATTTCTTAGGTTTTCGCTATTGTTACACATTGAATTAAACAACTATGAACTGATTCATCGCGGCGTGGTAGTGTTATGTAGAACCTATTTACTCAGCGCGCTCTCCATTTTTCTCATGGGCGCGAAAATCGAAATTTAAAATAAAGGAACACCAGATGGGCCAACCACAAAAACCCAGCGGGCCGCACCCCACGTGGCCCGCGCCGGCCGCAGGTTGAGTATAGCTGGGCTAGCGTGTCTCCAACACGTATTTGTAATTACCAGCCAGGTACGTCAAGAGACAACATATATTTTAATAACGCCTGTAATGTTTTATGTTGTCGGTGCTCAATAATGATTGTAACGACTTCCTTAATCAACCTGACTACGTACATGTGTGTGCGCACACTCGCGATTCAATGGTCGCTATGTAAACGCTAATAGTCGCCTGAGCGTTGTCATTGTTGCGATTGTTTATGTTAGATATAACAAACATCGTTTTATTTTTCGACGGGGTAACCCTAGGCACGAGTGCATGATTCGAAATACAAGTGCACTGCAACCTTGCATACCACCTCGAGAATCTCCGGCGTGATGTTTTTTTTTTAATGAAAACCCATAAACAATAAAGGGAAAGCGTAAAGTTGATAACCGCTCGTCATCACTTCCGGGTCGTTAAATGCAGATAGACGAGGAGCTTAAGTAGCGCTTACCCCCTCAAAAGAAAATGTAACGTTTTTATTACTCAATTCACTTAGTGTCAATAGCGTATACCGTATTCTCGGCTATCGGGTCCCGTATAAATATTAATGATATCGTCTACATAATATAAACTTGATGATGAGAAAAGTGTGGCATTATCAAGGCATTGGAATGTGATGACTTCTGGGTGCTTTTAAAAGGGTTGTCGATGCATTTTTACACCTCAATTTAAAGATTGAGTAGCGTAGATAATCGTTAATAACTGGCATATAATATTATTATGTCTCTCTTCACACGGGCTATACCCGGATCTTTGGAAGGCTTCCGCGGGTACATGGGTCCAACACGTAGAGACCCTTTTTGAGAACTTTAATGTTATGTTTGCCACCTACTGGGGTCAACTGCTGAAAATGATATCGTAAATAGCGAATGGACCTCAGCAGGCGGAGGAACTATTGCAGGAATATGTAAAGATAATTAGGACTATGGATTGAGGTTTGGATGGACATGAAATAGGGCTATTGGAAGGGTAGCGGTATTATAATTATTGTTTATATACTAGATTAATTTTAAAAAAATATGTATTATATAAGTGAAGTGTCGCATACGCTATATTTCTTGTCCAAATAATGTTATAGGTCTATAAGGCCGAGGTTACTACACCGTGGCAACGAATTATGGGACTTACAAACAGGTGACAAATATTAACAATTTCCTTGATTTCATCAATCATCATGAGCGGCGCGTATTATTGTTTTTTTGTATGGCACCAACATTGTTGTATTAGGCCAGACGAAATAGTGTACTTATCCGGGAGCTGTCACAAGTCACAACATTCGCTGCCTAAAGTTTAATGTGACGTCATCGATATTTTTAATATCCTAACAAAACGCTCGGTGTGCGCTCTATGCTATCATTGTCCGGGGTCGCGTGCACGCCATTGACAATGAGTGTCGTGCCTAAAACAACACAATTGTATTACCGCCATGTATAGCTAGCCTAACGACCCAGCGATACACGCGCTTTAGACATTCCAATGAATCAACACACAAATAGCACCACTGTTATATAACTTTATGTTGCACTAAATGACTTATAGAGCAATTAATATGTGTCAATGTTAAACTTTGTGCGAGTGTAGATTCGATGTTTGATCTTTTAAGATATATATTTCGATTGAATTGAATTGGGTATTATTATTTAATTTTGAGTGTATAACTTTCTGTAAGTTGGTACTATGTTAATCGTGAAGGTACTTAAGATTCACGATTTCTTCAAAGCAGACAAGTCTTTAATGTAAGTATCTATTCTGTTGCATAAATAAAAAAACTTCAGGTGTTCACTACGATTGTCTATGGCTAACCCTAGGGTATATATCATCACGCTATGATCATTGGGGGTCGAACTACGGATAAAAATCGATTGTTACGCGGACGGAGCCCGCAGGCAAATGAATCGGCATTGATAGAATATAAACAAGGTAAAAAATAAATTAACAATACCGGTTTAAAATCAACGAACAAAAACCGTTTCTATTTTTATATAAATTTACCTAATATTTTTGTACAAATCCGTAAGCAAGCACAATAAGTAAGCACCTATGTAAAAAAAACCTTTTTACAAAAAAGTGTCTTGATTTTTTAAGGTAAAAATTAAGTACTTGGGTTCTGCTAAATATGTGGTGTGTGTAATTAAATATCCTGAGATTATGATCTGGAGTTTAGGGTCTCAAGGTCCCAATAATACAGGTAGAAATTATAATATAGACTTTCTTTATTATGTAGCCAATTAAAAACTACCTGATTACCTAACTGTACATAATCTGTAATCAAAATTCTAGAATGTTCGTGGAACACCTTCCTTATTGGATACCCACTTTCCCGCGCTCTCGATTGCTTTGTCCAAGAGTTGTTATTTGATCTTGAGATCGCTTTGAATTACTTAATATTGGACAGTCCGGGATGAAAGACGTGATTTTCCAGTAATCTGAAGAGTATGTCTGAAAGGAGGCCATTAAATATTTATTGCTAGTAGGTACAAATAGCTGAAATTTGTCTGTGTCTCGAGTATATTGATACTCTTCTCAATGGTGGAATCAATACATTTTAATCACA
Source organism: Pheosia gnoma (assembly GCA_905404115.1). Taxonomy (NCBI): domain Eukaryota; kingdom Metazoa; phylum Arthropoda; class Insecta; order Lepidoptera; family Notodontidae; genus Pheosia; species Pheosia gnoma. Next base: position 3,980,453 of record FR989916.1, read on the forward strand.
TTAAGCGGTATGAGTAGTGAAAGGCTTCATAATTAATTATTCATCTTCATTGAGGCTGTGTACGTACGCCATGTTCCAGTGCTGGGCCCCAAGTCTGCTAATACAATCGATTCATAATCGAACAGCCACCGCATAGTAACTGTTAGTTTTGACAGATATCCCATACAATATCTGTCAAAAGTGACAGCTACCATGCGGTTGCTGTTCGATTTTGAATCGATTGTGTTAGCAGACTTGAGGCCCTGGACTGGCAGTCTTGGCCGCTTTAGGGCTTTGGCGGAAAAGCGAAGATCTTCCAGCCAGGCGGGTGGTATGCCTGGCGGGGCGGCCGCTGTGCCCCGACGGTTATAGTTGGGATCTTGTATATGTGTTACGTGCTCCGAAAACTCTTATAGCGCGTTTCAGGATTGTGTGGAGTCTTGTCATTTGTTCTGAATGTCGTCTGCAGCGCCATCTGTGTAGCTTGTGGTGAGGTTGAACAGGTCGCTACAGGGCGTTTATTGCCAGTGCTGACTGTTAACAATGTGTTGCCAGCCACAGTTGCGGTACAAGAATCCACAGTCGCGCGAATACCCTATCTATAACAATTAGATACGGGATTGCATATCCAACTTTTAATTAAATAAAAAAAAATATGATTCACATTATTAGTTATTAGTTACTTATTCTGTTGCATTTTGTAAAATATACATGCACACTTTTTGTACCTTGAAATGTTTCAGTAAATTAATAACTCCAAATGCTCTTATTTTTGATAATCCTAATAAAAATAAGGTGCATACTACTTGACTCTAAACAAACCAATTTAATGTCGTCTTTCTATACATATAAATAAAATTGAAGTGTATGTTTGTAATATTAAAATAACCGCTTTTTACTAAATGCATTTGGATGTATACACGGTACCTATACCAAAACAACCTTTTTAAAATGTCTGTCTGTCTGTCTGTCTGTTTGTTCCGGGTAATCTCTAAAATGGCTGGACCGATTTTGACGGGAATTTCACTGGCAGATAGCTGATGTAACAAGGAGTAACTTAGGCTACTTTTATTTTAGAAAACAAAATAGGATCTCTCGAAAAAAAATTAAAACCAATGTTGCAGCGCTGCGCCTGATTAAGTTTGATAGCAACAATCTGCAATGCGTCCCGCGGGATCAGAACGTGCGAGCAGGCTGTTGTCAACGGTTGAGTCTTTGTTAAATACCACGCGGACGAAGTCGCGGGCAACAGCTAGTAATCATATATTTTTTGTGTGATTGACATGTCTTTCTCAATATGATGTTAAGCATAAGTTTACTTCAGACAAGGCTACTACATCTTCAGATGAGCTAAGAATTGATACATGTATAGCGTTGAACTTGGTTCCATCATATCCAATGCTGATCCATCCTAAGACTTGGCCTTTTTACAAGTATTGTTTTTGGCGATTTTCCTCAATATTATTTTTAACCTTGTATATAAGTATCGCGATAATCTTTTGCTTTTATTTTTCCTTGGAATTGTTTAATTACTAAACATGATAGCTTGGGGAAAACCAATAGACAAAATCACGTGTTCAATAAATCTATTTATATACGTTTCCAATGGAAATCACATAGCCGCTGTCCACCATTCGTTGTCTATATATAGATATATTGTCTATGAATGCTTCGCATACAAAGTGCCATTATTGAGTGCATTTGTATAACTAACTACACAATTGAGTGGTTTTTGGTAAACTCAGCTATTCATATGTTAATATAATTTGTTCAGTGTACGCGCATATTATGCTTGCCTGGTGGTCTTGCGTCAGATAATAGCTATACCGCGGTCTATGAGAACTGTAGGGTAAGCAGAACAGGCTGTCACTTTCATACTTAATTATGATATCTGTGGTGTGAGAGGAATGGAAGACGCTTATGTTACCGAAAAGATACGTAAAATGGATTGTGCTGAAAGTACTGACCGCCTTGCGCCCGCTTGTGTTGTGCTGAGCATACCTTAGTTTTGTAGAAGCTGTGTCTAAGAAGCTTTAGCCAAGCTCCAAGCCAAGGCTCCTCACATTATTTGTTTAGTACATATTTGTATTACGGGAATCATGATCCATACCACGGCAGAAATGACGGTATCGTTAGAATCACGAACTCCTACTTTCGGATCGCGATCCAAATTGATGCAGCGAAAGAAAAGAGCCAAATAAAAAAAACCGAATTAGTTAATAATTAATGGATTCCCCAATTATTAGGGGAAATTTAATCAATGTTATGAGAAAAACCTAAAGAAGTCCACAAATAAAAATGGCATCGTTAAAAGTTGTTTTTATCTTGCAGAAGTTTTGTTGGTTCAATATTTAACGACATTTCTAAACATTGAAATAAAAGTAATTTCAAGGATTTTATCGCGTTTATTTTTTAAATTAGTTTTATTACAATGTGTAGTACTCGCTTGAATGTAAGAAATCAATACATGTCTAAACATTACACGAACTTAACAATCACATTAAAAAAAAACACATTTAGAAATATAGCCTCACCCACCATAGTGGGTATATTGCGAGTGTCAAGTACTTAATAGTAAAATCAAATTCAATAAGTACACATTATAAAATAAAAATGGATGATTCTTTACCTAAAATATATTCTTAAATGCAATTGTATGCTTGCAAACAGTCATAATACCATTTTACCTAACACTACTGCGTCAGAAAAAAAAAAATGCATTCCAAACATAATAGTGGCTGACAAGAGTGCAAAGCAATTTTCACGAGACCCGCTTAGGGATAAGTTTACATTGTTTATGCACTTATTTGAAATTGGATAGCCGGGGACTTCGAGCATAGACGATTATTTTATATTCTTTTGGAAATTGAAAATGGCTGTCAGAGGAAACTTGAACTAAGCAGTACCAAATACTGTTTTTGATTGTGACTACATTTATGAAGTCTCCTTCTTTTTTTTGGGTTGGCAATCGACTTCATTATACAGCCATTTTTTGCCAGTATCGAATATTTCTTGATAATAAAATTATAAGTGCCCTTGATGATAATGATCGATGACGATGATGATGAAATAAATTCCCTACCCCTATCACTTAAGCTGTGGATACTTTACTGAACATTTACCGGACATCTCGGGAGGACTTGTAATTGAACATTGAAAAGTCAAGGTATACTATGTTTGAATTTCCTTCACTCGTGCAAGTTTCAATGGTTAATATCCTACTAAAATTACTCATTATATAACAAAGAAACCATTTGTTTCGGAAAAAAATAGACAATTTCAACTATCTGCCTAAAAGTAATTGATGTAGTTAGTAGTCACTACATCAATGAGATAGTCAATGATTGACACTATAATCTAGTGTCAAATCGTAAGGTACGGGTTTTCTATTCTTAGCAAAGCATTTTTTGAGCTCTCCAAAGTACATCTTAGGAACTAACGGTGTGCAAGCTCTGGCTCCTTTCCAAAACTACAGGCGCAATGGTAACGATAGTTTTAGTATATTTTTTAACACCGAATGTGTAACATTCCCATCGTGTGTGACGTCAAATATAATATTTATATTGGCGCGTTAATTTGTCCCGAACGCGATAATTGCCGCCTATTCCATTTCGTTTGTGCACCGCGCCTGCGGAACTTACGTACGCATCAGGCGGGAGATCGCGAAAAGTCGCGTCAGTCGAGCGACCGACGCGCGGCGTGTCAGTCTACTCCGCCCTTTATTATTGACAATCTTTTCGAACGCGGGAAAATTTGAATATAGAATGAAATAAGGTTGTGCTCAAGTGTTGGAAAAAAAAATAAAAAACATTTTGGTTTTAGTTTGAAAATATTGTAATGTTGGATTCGTTTGGAGTGAATGTGGGAATGTGGGAATCGTGTTAAAATTCAGTAATCATCGAATAAAATTTGTTGTTGAAGAGAGGATATCAAATAAGGTAAGTTTAAGAACTTAAATTATTAAATTGTAACATGAAATATAATTAATTAAATAAAGTAGGTAGTACGTAAAAGGGAATTATTAAGAACCAACTGAATTGTTTTACCTCCACATTTGGAGAAAATATTCGTCATTTAACAATGAAATCACAAATATTATTTAATTTGAAAAACATTTTGCCAGTTGATTATTTATCATTTTTTTTATTACTAATATGGTGATCATTTCCGATTTATTATAACTTTAATTTGTAAATAATTAATAGGACAATAAAATGTATAATAAAATAACCCTCTCGACGATATTGGAACATTATTACCAATCAAGTTATATTTATTTGGCAACATTAATAATAACTTAATGGTAAAACGATCAGCCTAATAAAACTAGCTAACTGATCTGATGTCGCTGACGTCACGCACGTCGAAAAGGATAATGAACGGCCGCCACTTCCGGTCCGAAGGTGCCAAGGTCAAGTTCTTCCTCAGGTTACTCTCATAGATGACTTAACTCCCCTACATATATATAGTTATGGTATAATTATGTTGGCTGTTGTATTTGTACGAGTATATAGTTGAACCGTGAAGTTGTTACTTTTTTTTTTTTTTTTATGTGAATAGGCCCGCCACACACTCCCACCACTGCTACTCCTGTAAGCCAGGATCTACAGTTGTTACTTTTGTTTTATTTTCTAAAAAATGTGTTTCTCTGATAAATAATGTGTAATATTAGTAGGATATTACCCATTGTGTGTTTATAAACGTGTACGAGTGAAGGAAATTGAAATAAAATAGTATAACTTGACTTTTCAAGTTCTCCCAAGTTGTCCGGTAAATGTTCAGTACAGTAGCTACGGCTTTACTGGTAGGTAAAAGGGGATTCATTTCATCATCATCATCGTCATCAACATTATCATTATCATCAGGTGTACCTAAAATTTAATAAAAAATATCAAGAATTATTCGACACTGGCAAAAATGGCACAATATTGTAGCTGATTGCCAACCTTAAAAGAAGAAGAAAATTCCCTACATATATAGGTACTGTCCTATCTACATAATTATAAAACATACTGTAAGTATTCACTAGCTATCATAATAATAATATAATAATATCGCCAGACGAACACACCAACATACAGTCCCAAACCAAGCAACGCTTGTATTATAGGCACAGTACAATGGACTGTGGGCGAACATAGTTTATAATACTTCCATAGATATTAAACATCTCTGACTCGGGTACAAATATTCGTGCTCATCACCCAAGGTTCGTCCCTACTAGGATTCGAACCCGGGACCCTTGGCAGAGAAAGCAGGGTCACTACCAATGGCGCTAATCAGCTCGTCGTAAAGAAACATAAAACTAGCTATACTTTTAATTTGAAATCGTAATTACACTAGACTGAAGAGTTACTATAGAATGCCAATTGCATGTCTTTATCCAGTCAACTCTTAAATATGTCTTGAAATCTCTTAATTAAATGCCGTCACAACAAATTTACCGTATAGATAGACCTTCTCGTTTCAATTTCACGCGAACAAGAACCAATTCACTCTTAAAGTACGTACACTTTAAACACGGAGTCTCTACAGAATGAATGTTCACAGGAAAAATGGTTTTCAACTTCACTAATATGAGAAGACAGTTTCTAGACCATTTTTCTCAATGGCATGCACATCATATATTACTGTACTCGAACAGAAAAATATATGATGGTACTTGTATAGTTAAAAAAAGTTGTCGGCGCTACCGGCGACCCAAGGGCCGGGCTCCTCATTTCCTCGCTCAGCGAGTAGCTTTTGCTATTCAGCGAGGAACTGCGGCCAGCATCGTTATATTCTGAAAGACCTCTGCAGAACCAGGTATGACCTTCTATTCCCTGATGATGCTCTAGCTACCAGCAGGGATGTTCTCAAAAGGGTATACAAGTTATTTCGCAGATCATCTCAAAAGTCACAAAACAGCTGGCGAATTTTGTTTCAGAATATCAAATACTATTGAAAAATGTCGAAATACAATATTTAGATAATTCTTTTCACTTCGGTCGTCACTTAGCGGCGCTAGAGTAAAACTCACTCATTTTAAGAATACCAAACTATTGCCGCAGATTCACAAGTGATCTCGCAAATAAACATTTAAGAACGGCGTAGTTGGTCTGGGATCTTGCCTATCTATATAAGTTGCAAGCAGTGTTAGCCATATTGGTAGAACGCTTTGGTAGAACGCTTGCCTCGGTACCGAGTATTGCAGGTTCAAACCCCGGCTCGCACCTCTGGGATTTATGGATTTTCATGTGCGAATCTCATTTTCAACTACGATTATCACTTGCTAAACGGTGAAGGAAAACATCGCAAGCAAACCTGCATGTTTTAGAGAACCCTTCGAAAGATGTGTGAAGTCCGCCTACCCGCACTGGGCCAGCGTGGTGGACTATGGCCTAATCCCCCTCGCATTGAGGCCCGTGCCCAGCAGTGGGACATTAAAAGGGCTGGAATTATTATTATATAAGTTGCAGAAGTTCGTATCAGCACATGTTCCAGATATGTATATTTTCCTCTTTATGAATAGCATGAGTTTACGCTTCTGGCCAATTCGACGTAAAACTTTGTCGTGGGCGAATCTGTGTACCGCAGTATACTCAAACCCAACTTAAATTAATCATAACTAACAGCGGTGTCTCAAATTGGGTCTCAACTGTTTGAGTTGTGTTTAATTATTCAGTCGTTAGAAATGAACCGTTCGTATAATCTAAAACATCATAGTTATTTGAGAATATATTTTAGACATAGCTATGATTCTATCTATGATCCTACTCTATACTATGGATACACGATAATATATTATACCTCTATATAAAAGTGGCAGTTATATATGACCTTCAACAATACATTAATCTTTATCAACATATATGTAAGAGGAGTCTTCCAACATGTTCCCGCAACCTCTTTGCAATATAAATCACAGTTAGGAACCTGATTGGGGAGGACTGTGCCACAATTTCCAATGAAAATTCATACCGTCTTTAGACTTATCAGATGTTTGTTGAATTATCGCTCTTCTTTCACCTGCGGTAAGAGTTCTTTAGCTTTGTTAATCCATTGAAATAAAACGAATCTTACGGATTTTATCGCGTTTATTCCACGTCTTTTACGTTCCCAGCGTTTCGGCTGTTTTACAGCAACCATGGTCACGACAGGACTTAGGTGTTAACGTCCTAGTGTCATAGTTTGAACCGGGGTACCCTCATATTTAGTTGTTGCTTGCGGTCCGATCTACGCAGAAAGTGCTCACAGTGTCTTGAGGTCTTGCAATGGTGCGCTTGGTTTTGGATTTAATAACATTAATTACTGGATTCCAAGTCGGTGGAAGCACCCAGCCATCTTCCCTATTGAAATTAGTATTTTTTAATTTCAATGGCCTCGCGTATCATCCTTGGTCGGAATCAGTGTATTTTTGCGAGGATCTGTGGTTTATCAAATCTGATTTTTTTTTTTTAATAATTATATGTTGCTTTTTTTTCTTAAAGAGTAATTGGTAAAATATAGTGTACAGGCAGTCAACATAACACTATTATGCCCTTGTTCCCTAAACTATGTTGAGAGTGAATTATTTATATCTTTCCTGCACTAGATATAGACCGTCAGATCTCTTTATACAACCCCAAGTGAGAGTGATGGATTATTTTTCACAGCTGTATCTTGGAAGAGCCATTGTGTAACACAACCACATTGGATGCTATTTATCAACAAGTATCATATTTAAAAAAAAAACCGTTTATAGTCATTGAGAGGAAAATATTGGTGAGTTCGTGATACAAAATTACTTAGATCAGTAGACTTTTTTTTCCTACTAAAATACAAAAATAATTTTATCAAGAAAACCATTTGATTTTTTTAAGTGCCTGTGGCGGAGGTTCTGTTACCGCGAGGAATAGCTGGCCGCTTCACGTATATGCTACAGAAGTAGGCCCCGGCTACTTCCACGCGCCTTTTTCATTATTAAGACGAAAAAGACGTTATCTATACATACATATAAATACAATTGGAGCAACCGCTTTTTACTAAGTGCATTTGGATGTATACACGGTACCTATATCAAAACAACATTTTTTACAATTTTTGTCTGTCTGTCTTTTTGTTCCGGGTAATCTCTGAAATGGCTGGACCGATTTTGACGGGACTTTCACTGGCAGATAGCTGATGTACCAAGGAGTAACTTAGGCTACTTTTATTTTAGAAAAAAACATAGGATCTCACGAAAAAAAATTAAAACCAATGTTGCAGCGTTGCGCCTGATTAAGTTTGATAGCAACAACCTGAAATGCGTCCCGCGGGCTCAGAACGCGCGAGCAGGCTGTTGCCAACGGTTGTGTCTTTGTTAAATACCACGCGAACGAAGTCGCGGGTAACAGCTAGTTCAAATTATAAAATATTCAATTCTTAAACTTTTTGAGCACGGGTTAGGTTCTCTCAGACATGCAGTAGTTCCCTCACAATATTCTACTTCACCGTTTAGCAAATTGTAATCATGATTGAAAATTGGATTCGCACGAGAAATCTCAGAGGGGCGAGTTGGGGTTTAAACCGGGGATGTTTAATAGTTTCTATGGCGAGTTATCTACTAACTTAGCTATCACTGTTTTGTTAAAATGTATTTGTTGGGTAATAGATTTTTTTGGATATTGTATCTCAGCATTTTTTTTTTAAGTTTATTGTGGGTCCCATGATGGGCACAGGCCTCCCCTTGGTTTTTCCATATGATCCTGTCTAGGGCGTGTTGTGGCCATTTTTTACCCGCAAAGTTGTCCAAATCGACGCATCTTGATAAATATAGCTCTTCTTTACCTTTGGTTACCCTTGTCGGTGTAGCTGATGAAGCTCTTTCCATCTGTCTCTATCTAGAGCAGCTTCTTTCACCTCCTTGTACGACATGACACCGATCCTTTCTTTTATCTATATAGTTACGAGAGAAACATATTTTTCATGTTTTACACATTCAAGTTTTTGAATGAGACCTATTGAGATGTCTGTGCCTCCTAAAACCAATTACATACCCACACAAAATTTGATTATTCGCTTTCATGGAATTATACGCTTTAATAATATTCATTTAAGGTCGCTATTGGATTTTCTTGTTCATAATAATAAGATTAGTACCTATATTAATTTGAATACGACGAAAATAAAAACAGAAATCTAAATTACATGAAAAAGCTCCTCTGCACAGGTTGCTAAGGTACCCTATATGCGCCGTCGCAAGATCGAGTATTCTATTCCCGAAAAATGCACGATTTTAGACCAAACATTATTTTATAATTGATCTCTTGTAATTACTCGAATACTGCACATTGAACGAAAACTAATTTTACGGATATTCATCGCGTTTATTTTATGTTATTAGGCTCCCGACGTTTCGGCTGCTTTACAGCAACCATGGTCACGGGCGGACCGATGTGTTAGACGTGCTAGTGTCAAAGTTGAAAATGGGTAAAACTATAACAAAATCCATAAAGTTAGTTTTATTTCAATGTTATATATCTATTTTATCTCACTGAAGTTGTCCTATGATTTTGTTGGCGTTTCCTCAGTGACAAGGTATTTTCATATTGGAACGCGGGAGTATAGAAGATTGCCCTGACGTCAGCCCTTTGGGGTAAAGGGGGGGGGGGGGATATTTTATAAGAATGTATCCTCATATTCAGGTTTTATGGTGTAGTATGTACAAGGCAGTTTGCTATACGTACGGAACCACAACAAACATTAGGATACCTCACAAGGACCGGAGAGTGATTAGTAGGGACTAACAATAATATATGCGGGGGAACTCTTGTGTTAATGTTTTATCTATTAAATTTTATGTATGGGGTGTGCTGTAATTTGTAAGCCTCATTTTGAACCCTATACGTAACAAAAAGAGGACGGCGATGAGAAAAAACTAAATAAATGAAAACGACTCAAAGAAATTAGGTTTTTTTTTGTATAATAGTACTGGACTCCGTTCGAATAGGTAGGTAGGTACTATCAATGTTCGAGGTTTGTTTAGGAATCTTAGTTCAAAACTCAATCAAAGTATAAAATTAATGATGCAAACTCTTCTACAAAGCTAATGCATATTTATAAGGCTTGTTATTAATTTTAGAAAATTTGATGATTTATAATTTAAACTAACTATGCATTTAATATTCTTCTCACACCTAGACTAGCTATAGTATGTAGGTAGATATATCGGACTGTCTTTCGTCATAGGTATTTACCTCGTTGGTGTTTACTCATACCTAAGTAAATCAGTTCAACTACAGGGTCCCAAGTCTGCTAACACAATCGAACAGCAATCGCATGGTAACTGTCACTTTTGACGGATATCCTATACAATATCTGTCAAAAGTGACAGTTACCATGCGATTGCTGTTCGATTATGAATCGATTGTGTTAGCAGACTTGGGGCCCAGGTGATTTGAATAAATCCAATCAAACCTTTTTAGCCCTTATTTTCTTCACCCACCATTCGTAAAATATTCAGGTAACTACCCAAAAAGAAAATGGCTTCATTTAACATGTTTATGTCACAATCTTCAGCTAACAAGACAACTGATGGCCCTGTAATAAAATTCCGCTTAAGCTCAGGGCCGGACTACATAATATGCGAAAGGAAAAAATATTTTTTTTCCTTAGATTAAAATGATGGGTGTTATTTTCGACAACATTAATTGGTTATTTTATAATTTATTTCTTTTATTTGGGCTTTTATATTTATCCACGGATTTATTTTACTTACTTCCAAGCACTACGTACTACGAGAGAGATAGAGAGAGAGAGAGAGAAAATCGATGTGTACCTATCGGTAATCAGCCAAATTAGGGTAAAATGGAGGTCTACACCGAATCAAAGAAAAAATGGTAAAAGGCCAGGTAAAAGTATCTCTTCTTTACATTTTTATATAACTTGCTTGTTTACTGCTATCTTACCTAAACGTACCTTCTTTGTCATTAGTACCATGCTTAAAATTTTACGTTTAATAAAGCGAGCTTTATTGCTTAGCTCATAAGAACGACGTTCACCACCATTGTGATGAAAATGCTGCTTTATCCAGAGCCCAAATTAAATTTATCATTCGAATAGAGGAAAGTACACATTCCGTGGATTATTGTTATTGTGTGGGGAAATAAACAAAGTCGTAAGTGCGGGTGTTGGATAGAATCTCTGTTTTGATGTGCCTCGTTTAAAATGTCTACCCATTCTACAGCCTTCCCAATATACATATATATATCCAGTTTTGTTTTTGTATTATAATTTTATGATGATCCCTTGCTAAACGGTGAAGGAATACATCGTGAGGAAACCTGTATGTCTCAGAGAACCCCTCGAAAGACGTGTGAAGTAAATAAACTTTATGTGAGTAATAATACTGTTTAAACCCACACGATTGCGTCTGACGTATTTTTCATTTAGGTAACTTATTTATTTAATATACCTAATATAAATTATTATAATTACATACCCTACATAAATTAAAATTAAATTAAGATAAAAATTAAAATTAGGCATGTTTCAAAATGCACTCAGCTTTCCAAATCCCCACCACCATTGGCCGGCAGGGTGCCCAGAACGCTGGCAGCATTGCCACGAAAATACCACACTACTATTTGAAACTAAAATACTTTGGCAACTTAAACTCGGCATCTAAAACATTTAAAATAGGTATATTAACAAATAATCAAGCATTTCCAATTGAGAGACTCTAATTAAATGTTACAGATATTCAAATCCTGTACATGTTTACAGATTGCAGGCTTCTTGGAGCGCCGATGTTTCACATCGGCGTCGGGAACGTGAAAAACATAAAATAAACGCGATAAAAATCGTAAAATGCGTTTTATTTCAATTATTCAAATGTTTTGTAAATACAAATACGGCCCTGTATAGCTAAGAAAGCAGATATAAAAATGGTAATTTCGTGCCATGGTATTCTCATTAGAATGTGGTTTGCACAACCTATGGGTTACATATATCATTTACTATACATGCTATAGACTGGGCTGTTGCTATGTTTTTGTAAGTTCTATTTCATTGTTTATTTTTATTTTAAGTGTTCAGAATTCTTTACCTCCCGATCTCGGAATCTCTTTTTTGGCAAAATTTCACTTGCTGTCCACGAGACAGGTTCGACCTAATATGGAAGCCACACGTCTGTTACGTAGAGTCTAGTTTTAGCGTTCAACTAACCGATCTGACTAACTGAACGGATTTTATCGCGTTTATTTTATGTTTTTACGTTCCCGACGTTTCGGCTGCTTTACAGCAACGATGCTTACGGGAAGACAAACGCGATAAAATCCGTTCAGTTAGTTTTACTTCAATGTGTAGGTAGTATTCGCGTAAATATAAGAAATCGATTTTACTAGCTTATTTTTTTTGAAAGAAATGACTTTATTAGCAAAGTCGTAATACACATTCGAGGCTCTATTCAATGGAAATTAGTAATGCTATAAGCTGTAGTAGTTATTGTTTTGAAACTTGCAACATGTTTTCTGGTTTAAGCCATTCGCACATATGTACATACGCACATATGTTTTTTGTTAAATGTTTCAAATATTTAATGTAAAACCCTTGGTCCCTTTACCACAAAACTTCTGTCCTTTAATTCAAATTCCATGCTCGTGCGACCATCCTTTCGATAGTTAGCATCTTCTCCCTTAATAAAATGGCGGGCAAGTTCTAACTTCGCGGTGAGGGTGTAATCTGGTGTTGCCCAGACAATGTGCCCAAAAACCGCAACCGGAGATTCCAATTTGAAGCCAGTAATTGCCCATAAACTGAAACTATGGGTCTAATAATTTCATGAGCCGGCTTGCAATATCGTTTGCGGGGGAATTAGATGTAATTAATAGCTTTCGTAACATTAGAATTTTAATAAAAGATAACATAATTATTGCGAGGCAGTTTTGTAGGTACGGATAAGCTAAATAGATTGTTATGGTTGGTTATATTAAAATGGTTCAAGAAAATAAAATTGCAACCTTCGTGTATCTGGAATGCAATCTGTTTTTTTTTTTACATTATGGGCAAGTATTTGATTTCGATCTCACCTGATGGTAAGTGACGATGAGATCTACGATGGAGCATACTTGCCTAGGTAGGAAGGCGGCAGTAGATCGAGACGCTACATTCACTAGGCACATGCAGCGCAACTGATCTGACCCGCCATCCACGAATGGCAACACCGAACATCATGCCGGAAACATAATTAGAAATGCGAATTATTTAATAAAAAAATCAATGTTATTAAGTCAGTGAGAGCCTTGTACGTTGTTATACATGTTGCCCACAGCAAAAATACAGAGACATTAACCCCGACGACAGTTCTATATTGCCTTAACTCTCGACAATAGTAGCCGCAGAGTAAGAAACATGTTTACTGTTGTTTATGAGTTCCTAGCATCTCGGAATTCTGTGCTAACTAAAATCTACTCTATTCAAACTATACTGTGGTTTGCGCAGCATTCGTGAATTTCACTTTACGTTTCGTACGCTACCAGTCGCGGTACGTTGGTACAAGCCAAAAAGCCCAGCTTGCGTTGAAATATCTCAAACAAAAACATCTATTTTCAAAGCGCATCGAACATTTTAAATTTCGCGCATTTATTGCAGTACATAAATATCAAGTGGCAACAACGCGTTAACCTTGCAATGCATCGAGCGAGGCGCGCACTACATTGTTATCCCACTTGCACTCGCTGGCTTTCAATACGGCTTTCGAACGAAAAGATTCTTCTTCTAACTTCTCTCTCTAACCCATAAGTAACCCTATGCACAGCTATACAAATTGTTGTGTGTGTGTGATATATTTGTGTGCGTTTTCGGTGCGATTTCTTCGTAGTCAAAAAGCCAGCTTGCATCACGTGACGTACCGCGATATACCGCTCCCTGCGCGAGTCGCTGCGCGTGTGTGTGCGTGACTAACTTCACATCTATTATTGTTTCGATTGTTTTAGGGAGCGTACGTTTTCTTAATTTCATTTCAAAGTGATTCAAATTCAAAATGAGTAAATAATTGTTATTGGTGGATATAGAACAATGGAGGTAGTTGTCCCTTGTGAGGATTTAAAATGTTTTCAAGGTTTGATTGGTGAAAGAAAGGTAAGATCTTTAAACTTTGCTCAGAAAAAACTTTTAATTTCTTCGCCAAAACCTACGCCTGATTTGTGTATTTCTCTTTATTTGTGGGTGTAGCGTGCAGGGCTAACAGGTTCGCTATAAACCTTTTCCATTAACCTTAACTAATGAAAATATGCAATTTAACCTCTTTTATTCTTTGTATACGTTTTTAGTTTTTTACAGGTGACATAAGTGTTTGGTGTGGCCAATGTGAAATTAAATTCGCATTGCCCATAGCAGACAGTGTGGCCGCTTGAGAAAATGAAAGCATAGATATTTTTTGAATTAAAAATGTTTATTAAATTCCTTTTATTCTTTAATTACGCAACCTTACATTTGCACTGATATTTTTAGATATAAACTAGCTGTTACCCGCGACTTCGTCCGCGTGGTATTTAACAAAAACACAACCATTGCCAACAGCCTGCTCGCGCGTTCTGAGCCCGCGGGACGCATTGCAGGTTGTTGCTATTAAAACTTAATCAGGCGCAGCGCTGCAACATTGGTTTTAATTACCCACGTTCGATTCTCTTTGGTGAAATATTACTTTAAAATTTAGAGCCGTCATTCAGTTTACCTGGAAAGTGGCACCGTTACATGGGCTTGCTCAATATTGGACCCCTGGGCACGCTACTGTACGCTACGTACGTTCCCGACGTTTCGGTTCCATTACAGTAACCATGGTCATAGTCGGACCGCAAGCAAGAACTAAATATGAGGATACCCCAATTCAAACTATGACACTAGGAGGTCAACCACCTCAGTTATCCCGTGACCATGGTTGCTGTAAAGCAACCGAAACGTCAGGAACGTAAAATCATAAAAAACGCGATAAAATTGGAAAACATAGTTTTATCAAAAAATATATATGTAGATTTAAATTAAGTAAGTACTCACCTAAATTAATTCATAGGTCTAGGATTTCAATTCATGCTACAATGCACAGTTACAGTAAACAGGCTTTATGTACGTCTATCTTCTATTCACCTAGGAATATATCACATGAATGTGAATCGTAATTCCTGTAAAATAGCCTCCATTGTACTGTAATAGCATTCTAGAATAGAATTCCAAAATGGAGGATATAAATAAGGTACGAATAAATTACAGCAAAGTATTAAGAGAATTTATTGATACGGCGTTCTTAAAGTAACAAAGAAATAGGGATATAGGTATGGAAGCGATCTCTTCAACCTCGCCACAAGCTACACAGATGGCGCGGCAGACGCATTCAGAAGAATTGACAATTCTCAATACAATCCTGAAACGCGCTATGAGAGTTTTCGGAGCACGTAACATATATACAAGATGCCGACACTAACTATCGGGCCATAGCGGGCCAATGCTGGAACATAAACATTAATGGCCTTTACAATCCAATCTCAAGCCATTTACTTCCCTTGCTGATGTTTTATTCTATCGAGGCTAAACCCACCCAATTTAATATATTTGATGCGCAATAACTAACATCTGGAGGGTGTTGGAGAGTGAATCCTCAGACTGACATATTTTACTGAAAGAAATTTATTGTGACTAATAAAATCACCAATGTATCGACTTTTCATTGCTTCTTTTGCTTTAATAAATATAAACGAAAATACAGTTAAGGCTTAGTTGTGAGTATTCAAAGTCAAAGTCAAAGTCAAATCGTTTATTTCGTAAAGGCCTACGAGGGCACTTACAAATTGTCATTAGAATTTTTTTATCTTAACTCTACAAGCGGATCGGAACGCGACCTCAACTGAGAAGATCCGGCGGGAAACTCAATGGGCTTGTCTTTTTTTTAAGCCATTATTTTACAAAAACAATAAAAAAGGTAAGCTCCAGTGTGTTGCCATGCGAGGCGCACACACACTACACTTTGACATAATAAATCTTGATATTATTCATCATTGCGTCAGGCCAAATTATTAACTATTCTCATAACATAACTATTCTCAAAATATTAACTTTTTTATTTGTTTACTAGCTGTTACCCGCGACTTCGTTCGCGTGGTATTTAACAAAGACACAACCGTTGGCAACAGCCTGCTCGCGCGTTCTGAGCCCGCGGGACGCATTTCAGGTTGTTGCTATCAAACTTAATCAGGCGCAACGCTGCAACATTGGTTTTAATTTTTTTTCGTGAGGTCCTATGTTTTTTCTAAAATAAAAGTAGCCTAAGTTACTACTTGTTACATCAGCTATCTGCCAGTGAAAGTCCCGTCAAAATCGGACCAGACATTTCAGAGATTACCCGGAACAAACAGACTGACAGACAGACACACAGACAGACAGACAAAAATTGTAAAAAATGTTGTTTTGGTATAGGTACCGTGTATACATCCAAATGCACTTACTATAAAGCGGTTATTTTAATATTACAAACAGACACTCCAATTTTATTTATATGTATAGAAGAGATTGAAAGCCAAACCAAATCGATTCACAATCATTAGTAACATCTGGCAGTAGATGTAGATGTCACTTTAGATTTTATTAAAAATCCCGCTAGCTAGCTCAGATGCATGTCCAACGCAATATATCTTAAAATCATATACGACACGAACATAATTTTACTGCGGCAAAATACAATATATTCTTATATATTTGCATTTACAAAATTATTTTTGTAAATGTGGGAACCATGGAGCCATTAATTTTTAATAATATACTTAGAGTTAGTACTTTTTTTGACCAGTCTGTCTAGCCGTTCCTACATTGTTCTCACGTACCCATAACAATGTACTGCTCAAAAATGTAACGAGAAAAGAGCAACCATGGAGTTTTTCTTGCCCGTTCTTCTCCAAAGGAACAGCATTCCGGACGTGTGGTAAAGTTAAAGCTTAGCATTTTGTTTCTTTTGATAATGATATAAATAAATATAAATATCGCCAGACGAACACACCAACTGTACGGTCCCACGCTAAGCAACGCTTGTATTATGGGTACTGCACAATGGACTGGGGGCGAACCCAGTATATAATAATCATTTTATAGCTAATAATGTTACCGTTAAGTCATTGTATTTGCATAGGCCTACGAGTAACATAACGTTGTATTGGAACCCCATCCAACCCCTCCATTTTATGGTATTGGTATACACAAACAGCTATTTATTATTTTCATTTCTTTCTCGTAAAAGTCTTGTTTAGATCGGACGTTGTACCAACTATGTGATTCCACCTTTAGCTAAGTTCAAACGTCACTATGTGATGGACCGGATCGATACAGGATCTCATACACGTATGTACATGTTTAGCTGCACCAAGGATAAGCGAAAGTGCACTACACTTGGTAGCGTTGGTGTACACACGTTCTAACACAGTATAAAATGTTGGTATTGTATGTAACGTCTACTACATAGGCCTCCCCTAACGACTTCCACACATCACGGTCCTCCGCCACTCGCATCCACCGGCTTCCTGCGACGCGTGTGATATCATCGGTCCACCTTGTGGGGGGCCGTCCTACACTACGTCTTCTGATTCGTGGTCGCCATTATAGAACCTTACTGCCCCAACGGCCATCGGTTCTGCGAGCTATGTGCCGCCCACTGCCAATTTAACTTGGAAATTCTTTGAGCTATGTCGGTTACTCCAGTTCGTCTACGGATTAGATTAGATATGTAGCGTTATTTCATAGAATCGTTAATATACCTTCAAATGGTTATAAAAATCAGATGCATTTCGTCCCAGATGGCATAAGTATATTATAGAACCATTATTAAATGCTGTAGCAGTGATAGCCAGGTTGATAGAACGCTTGCCTTGGTAACGAAGATCGCAGGTTCAAAACCCCGGCTCGCACCTCTAGGATTTCTGGATTTCATGTGCGAATCTCATTGCACTTGCTAGATGGTGAAGGAAAACATCGTGAGGAAACCTGCATGTCTAAAAGAACCCCTCGAAAGATGTGTGAAGTCCGCCAACCCGCACTGGGCCAGAGTGGTGGACTGTGGCCTAATCCCCCTCGCATTGAGGTAAGGCTCGTGCCCAGCAGTGGGACATTAAAAAGGGCTGTTATTATTATTATTATATATTAAATGCTAGCATTTTTCCGCACAATCATTGATTTTCTCTGCAGCTTGACCATCAATTATCAAGGTGTGATGATATGGATCCTATTTATTTAGTATAACTTTAGGAGAACTAATCAACATACTAAAAACACTTCATTGGATTGAAATACATCCAAATAGCTAAACATCCAGTTACACTTTACAATAGACGGTATAGATAGCACCGACCCCAGACATTCGGTCCAGATAATCTCCTTGTTATTTGTGAATACGTTTAAAATTCATAAACTAAATCCGATGTAAAACATTATTACTGCAAATGTATCAGAATCAGAATATTTTTTTTTCACGTAAACCATTAAGTACAGTACTTATGAATCGTCAAAAGTTACAAAATACTATGCTTTTACTTTACCACCCGTTCGGGATGCCGTTCCTATGGAGAAGAACGGGCAGGAAACTCCATGGTTGCTTTTTTTTTAAAACGATCTTTTAAATTTTTGAGCAATACATTGTTATAGGTATCAAGACGTTGAAGTATCTCTAACGTATGTGTGTATGGATCAAAGGATAATCGTTTAGCTATAGAACTAGCTGACTGAACGGATCGATCCTACTGGTGTAAAAGTGATAGTACCTATTTGGATCCTGGTGGGATGGATATCATGTTACAGAATATTATTATGAATACTGAAAGTTTTACGACGCTGACCTTTCTATATACTTAGTTATTCTGTCTATTAGGTAAGTGTATAGGTGAGTGTACTGTCAAATATTTAGTTACTTAAACGAACTTGTTAATGTGTAAGTCAACGAAACTAGAACTGTTTATATTTGACAAATTTTATAATATTAATGTTAGCTCCATCTAGCATACTCTTTTATGATTTAACAATGTAGTTGTTAAGAGTAGTAGAGAAGTAAGAGTTAGTTTCTGTGCTTATATTTTTCGGTCACTTTTGTGGAGAGTCCCATGGTAGGTACACTCTCGTGCAAAACAAAATTATGTTTCCACACATACTCAAGAAAAATCCAAACCCAATCACACGTTATACATAAAACCGTAATTAGGCTTTGGCATAGGGCCTTGGGACGACAAGTCCAGGGTCTATTGTATGTGTGCGTACTTTCTTGATCTATTTTAGTATCTATGCTCAAAGCGCTAATTAAATGTCGCTGCTAGTAATGAATAGGAAACCTTATATAAATTGATTGTATGAACGTACATGAGTAGGAGGAATAAGCCATAGATAACATGTAACTAGACTGAGAATCTATCTACAATATAGTATAAACCTCCTTTTTTATCGGATCCCAATCCAAAAATGAATTCACTGATAGAAAGTAAATTATCCCTGAGTACTATGCAATAGCTATGTTGTATCGAGGTACCGCGTACAGAGCCGCGGGAAGAAGCTAGTAATAATAATGTTGCTGTTTTTATTCCAAAAATAAATAAAATTAAAATATTAGAACCATTGAATGAGAATGTGGGCCGCATATATTTTATCTTTTCAACATTTTTAACCCAAAAAAACCTACTGTGGGGCGAGATGAAACGCATAAAGATCTCGGTCCTTCAACAAAGATATCAATCTTGGGTTCTCCATATTCGTGTTTCTAAAAAGAGGTCAGGCTACATTAACACGCGACTTCGAATATCAGGATTCTGTTCTGTGTAATGTACCCTGTAACGGCTCTTAGTAAGTTCGTTTGGTTCATTGATTTCTGCAAAGCACATACCAGATTCATTGGTATGTTCTTACGTACAATTTTTATGCGTATAGATATGCTATCGGGAATTTGGATTATAGGTAGATTTTTTCTGTTTAGGAAAAATACCCTAATCTACTAGTAATCGATTAGATTTTAAATATAAATATCTTAGAATCTATGATAATTAATTATATACTGGCATTTTACCCAGTCCATTGTACGGTACTCATAAAACAAGCGTTGCTTAGTTAACTTAGTTTGGGTCCGTACAGTTGGTGTGTTCGTCTGGCGATATTATTACTATTAATAAATTGATAATGTTGTACTACACTAGTATGTAGAATAATCTCGTAGCGCAACGAAAATTGCATTCCATTAAATTCTACAATCGGTGTCCGTAGCACACGCGATTCGTAGCGCCATCGGTGCGGAAGGCTACGAGCGTAGCGCGTAGCTCGTAGCCCGCTATGCAAGCCGGGGTAGATGTCACATTTCGTAGCGACGGGATGCAAGGAATTACTGCTAAGCTTGTCGGATTCCATTTTGTTTAGTAGGTATTTAGTTTTATATTAAAAACTTTTAGCGTTTACTTGATATCTGAATCAAATTTACACTAGAGTAGATACATCATTGTAATAAGTTACACTATTTCCCCCAAATGTATCATCACAAAATATTTTTCAGACGAAAAGTGCTTTGTAATTCTATTGTTAACTTCTTTATGTGTGAGGATTTTATGTATGAAAAATAGTATATAAACTTAGGCTCAAGCTTTGCAAATTCCTGAGTACTTCTTTGCACCGCTCAATGGATATATAAAAAGTAATTTTCGCGAGCACTGAGTCAAAAGAGCTCTATCCTTGTCCTATAAATGCAATCAATCCAGTGTTGCCAGATGTGATTTTCTATTTATACCCAAATTTGAAATTATTTTTCTCCAAAATGATACAATTTGCTTGAGTTTTACCCAAAGGCAAAAAGTTAATAATATCGGCTTAGCTTTTTGCCTTTTTCTTATTTTTTCCTTGAAATACTGTTCTAATTTCCAAACTGAAGCAGCAGAACGACCTTTCTTTTTTTTTTTTTTACGTTACGTATCCCCACTGAATGGGTATGACGGGTATGATATAACATAGGGAGAAAAAGCAGAGTGAAAAGAATGAATGAATGAACGAGGTGGTTTAACGGGTGCGTTCGTAAAATACGTTGTGGTCATCCTACAGGTAATCCCACTGAAACTAAAAATTACCCAAAATTCTCCATGGTATTTTTTTTTTCTCCAAATTTTTCTCCAAGAATTTCATTTCTCCAGAGCCAAAATTTTTACCCAGAATTACGAAAAAAATACCCAATCTGGCAACACTGAATCAATCAGAAAGAAATCAGAGGAACAAACATTTCATGAGCCCCGTCCCACGATATGTCCATAGTTGTTTTCATGTATTATCTATGGTTGTTTTCACCATGACACATTTGGTTTTCTTGTACCTACTTGTGTGTTTTCTGTGTTATTTTTTATTGGAAGCCATTTATTGTTGTCCGTCGAACCTGTAAGAGGTTCCACTCTATTTATTTTTATGTCTCTTGTTTTTTGTGTTCCGTACTTTACTGGAATATTGGTAAGGTCAACGGCACCTTATGGCATTAAAAACATACCTACTATCCTTAGCACTTGTCTGCAAACCAGAATAAACAAAAAACCTTACAAGTGTTTGGTATAAAAGCTTAAAACAATGTTCAAATCACTAATCTACTGATCTCTGCAGGAAAATTACGTAGATTTATTTTCTTATAAATAATAAGGTAAAGCAGCAGTGATAGCCAAGTTGGTAGAACGCTTGCGTGGGTAATGAGGAACGCAGGTTCTAACCCCGGCTCGCACCTCTGGGATTTCTGGATTTTATGTGCGAATCTCATTTTCAACCATGATTATCACTTGCTAAACGGTGAAGGAAAACATCGCGATGAATCCTGCAAGTCTGAGAGTTTCCCTCGAAAGACATGTGAAGTCCGCCAACCCGCACTGGGCCAGCGTGGTGGTCTATGGCGTAATCCCCTTCGCATTGAGGGGAGGCCCGTGCCCAACAGTGGGACATTAAGTGGGCTGGTATTATTATTATAAATAATAAGTAAGTAAGCACTTATCTGTAGGGAGAATAGGAGAAAGAGTTAAAATTTAATACATCCTTATTAGCAGCTTACTAAAATGCTTTCCTTAGATTTATCTATAAGCGTGTTCATGGGTACTTTCCATATCTTTACCCCACTATGTCTTTGCCCAACTGTCCTGGTTATAGAACTTGCTTGAAGTCAGGAGAGCATAGACCAAATTATTACAGCGTGCAAGGCTGTCTCTGTTCGAATCAATGCGCCTGATATTCTCAGTGCGTTGTGTCGACTCTTCACAGTGGCGTAGCATAGGTCATTAGCACCCGGTGTGGATTTCAAATGTGCCGCCCTCTTATTTTTACTATTCATTATAAAAAAATTGGGACATGGTAAGGACAAAAAAACGAAAAAGACACTGAAAGTTTTTTTTTTCTTTTTTTTTCATATCTTAATTATATTTTTTTCTCTAACCGCCACCTGTCAAATGCCGCCCCCGGAAAAGTGCCGCCCGGTACGGACCGGACCAACCGCCACATGCTACGCCACTGACTCTTCTCCCTTGACAGCTACTGTCGCGGCAGGAAAGATAAGTGGTTTGCTGTCCCCATTTGCCGTACTGTTGCTCGAGCTATGCCGCCGTTACCTCGCCCCCCACTGCGCTTAACGATCTTCTGGATTATAAACCTTGTATGGATTTGTTTGCGGGTGAATGGGCGGTGATTTTGTTTTGAATATTTGAAGTTCTGTGAGAAAGATGCATGAAATTATATATACCTACTAGCTGACCCGGCAAACGTTGTTTTGCCATATAAAATAAATTGAGATATAAACTATCATGTCTTTCAAGTTGGATAAAACTGCACACAGTGTGCAAAATTTTATTAAAATCGCTTTAGTAGTTTAGGAGTCCATAGCGGACAAACACCGTGACGTAATTTATATATTAAGATATTTACGCCTTGTTGTTTTAATTTTTAGTTAGTATAGTTGGAATAAAACTACTTTTACTGACTTTATCGCGTATATATTTACGTTCCTGAAATTAAATAAAAAACCATTGCATGACCTCAAGACATGGTAAGCACGTTCTGCGTAGATCGGATCGCAAACAACTACTTAATATGAGGGTATCCGAGTTCAAACTATGACACTAGGACGTGACTCAGTCAGTCCTCCCGTGACAATAGTTGCTGTGAAGCAGCCGATACGTCGGGAACGTAAAAACATAAAATGAACGCGATAAAATCCGAAAAAATCGTTTTATTTAAATGTGTAGTATTCGTGATCATAATATAAGAAATCAATAGTATAGTTGGCTTGTAGCCGTTTTTATTAAACTAAAATTAAATAAATTTTCCTCGCTACTACTAAATTATAGACCGATATATTCTGAAATAATGTAAGTTATTACTAGATTTTGGTTTACTTTCAGACAAGGGCAGCATCAAATGAAAAACCACAAAAATTCTAGAAGATTCTTGACATTGAAATCCGTAGATACTTGCCGTGTCGTACTACCTAGTAACTCTTTCATAAAAGTATAGATGTCTCTCTCATATTATTTTATATTCATAAAACAACTCGTCATAGAGAAATAAGATGTCTTTTGTATGTACACATCGCAAAGAAAAAAGAACCACAGTACCATCAAGTGAGAGTGCAAAACGTTGTTAGCAAAAATGCTTGTAAGTACTCGTGTATCATGTATTCACAAAATATAACATAAAACATGGAGGCTACATGACAGACGACATGGCGGGCACCCTTTTAATATATTTCAGGTGAGTTCATCCCATTGGTTCAGTTGGTGGAGTCCCTGCTTTTTTTTTTATTACATTATAGGAAAGTATTTGATCTCGATCTCACCTGATGGTAAGTGACGATGAGATCTACGATGGAGCATACTTGCCTAGGTAGGAAGGCGGCAGTAGATCAAGACGCTACATTCACTAGGCACATGCAGCGCAGCTGATCTGACCCGCCATCCATGAATGGCAACACCGAACATCATGCCGGAACACGGCTAGGCCGCTTGGCGACATGGCTTTGTTCAGTGGGTGGTGACTAGCCACGGCCGAAGCCTACCACCAGTAGAGTTGTCACCTGGTTGGCACCACCCAGGGTCACGTGTAGGGTATCTCGAGGGTATTTAATTCTCCTACGGACGAAGGTGACTCGACCCCAAAGTGCTTTCTATACCCAAGTTTCTGGGTTCAAATCCCGTTACGTACAAACTGTGTGTTAAGCACGAACATTTGTACAGGCTGTTGGACATTTAATACATATCTAAACAAGTCTTTTTATTGTCGATTCGTGCCCAAAATACAGACAATCCCTGTTTGGGGCTAGATCAAGTGACTGGAATAGTAAAAAAGAAAGTTTTAGTAAAAAAAATCAATTTTAAAGTTTAATGTAACACTGGACTTGAATATACGTAGTCTGACACCCACTCAAATGGCTTTATTAGTAGGTGATTACTCTTATTTTATTACCTAAACTTGTAGTCCGTGCTTAGTTGGCGTTTCAACACGAAAGTTTCAGTTAAAAGTTAGTAGTGGGTACCAAATGGTTTGGATACGTAATCCTTCTAAGCTCTGCTATCACTAGTCCACTCGCTGGCCCAGTGTGACAATAATATAGCATATACGTAATAAGGCACATTCACCCAAGTTTTAGTTATTGTATACAGGATTATTACTCAGCAAAATATTCACTTAACGAACTCACGTAAATTCATATAAGTCTATTATACATTAAATAGGTTCATTATTTATGTTCCTTTGGTATGTTTCAAAGTATATTCTGTTGGAATAATGTTATCAAAAACCCAATTTATGCGAACATTTTCAACTAAATAGCTTCTATGTTAGATATTCAATGATTTACATTTTAAGCTCCACTATGAAGAACAGGCTGTTTCTAGAGCTCATTTTAGCGTGACTTACTTTTTGAACGAACAGTAAATTAAACTTAATTAAATTTCAATTGTTTGTTATGCTTGTAATAGCGTTTATTCGTGCTGTATATACAGCTTGTACAACGATCGTGTTGTCTATACTCAAAATAAAATACGAATAATACATTTTCATGATTAATTAGCTTCGATCCGAGTTATATTCATTAATAACCATTAGCCTGGCTCACCTGAAAACTATCAAATAATTGCTTTTGTGAAATGGCATGTTGACTTTATATTATTTAAATAGTTTAGCACACAATTTGCGAATAAGAAAGTTTTAACGAGTATCGATTGGGTGATCGACAAATGATTCCATCAGTGTTGCCAGATGTGATTTTCTATTTATACCCAAATTTGAAATTATTTTTCTCCAAAATGATACAATTTGCTTGAGTTTTACCTAAAGGCAAAAAGTTAATAATATCGGCTTAGCTTTTTGCCTTTTCCTTATTTTTTTCCTTGAAATACTGTTCTAATTTCCAAATTGAAGCAGCAGAATGACCTTTTTTTACGTTAAGCATCCCCACTGCATGGGTATTTTTTTCTCCAAATTTTTCTCCAATAATTTAATTTCTCCAAAATTTTTACCCAGAATTGCGAAAAAAATACCCAATCTGGCAACACTGGATTCCATTAATATGTTTCACAGCAGCGCCCCTAGCGGAAACTTTACTGGTGAATGTATAGTTACATTCGATCACTTGGTTGGTGTTCAATAACTTAACAAAACTGATACTTTATGAGGTTTCCTATGGATCATTCTGGTTAGCAGGCCCTTGTTATTGCCAACCAGTATAAAGTCAGAATCGGAATCAGAATAGTTTATACTCATGTAGACCATTAAGTACAGTACTTTGAATCGTCAAAAGTTACAAAATACTATGCTACTGAAGTTGTGTTCTCAAAAATACAAGTCCAGACTGGAGAGACACCCCAACCAACTGGCTGCTCAACTCACAATACCAGATTGTGTCAGCAGACTCAAAAGACGCAACATCCTACAGCTGGATAACTTGTAGAGAGTGTTGTCTTAATATTAAGACAGTTGCTCCTGATGGGCAAAAGCTCATACCTGCCAAATCCTCCTCCAACCCATCTGCTCATAGTTTTTATAACTGATTGCAAGATAAGCAAATAAACAAAAAAAAAAAAAACTTAACCACCCGTTCGGAATGCCGTTCCTATGGCAAGAAACTCCATGGTTGCTCTTTTTTTAAAAGATCTTTTACATTTTTGACCAATATATTTCCTTGAGGCTAGTATTATTTCAGTACATCTAATGGTAAATTAAACTACCGTCAAATATCTAAAGATTCTCTATAGATTTAACTGTAGTTAAATCTAACCGTGGATGGGGCACTAAAACAATTCTTTTGAAACCTAACTAACCTTTTTTGATTATCTGAACTTTAATAGAATTTAACACTTAATATTCCGGCTGGAACTATTAACTGTTAATTATAAAGTTGGCGAGAGAGCCAACAGCTCTGTGAAACTTTATTTGGCTCGCCCAGATGGCAAAGTTGAGCTGCTCCCGGGACTCAGCGATTATCTGTGGTGCCACACTCGACACGGCTGGCCATCTGTGTTTGTCCCCAAACTGTTTAGCTTTCTAATACCTACTTATAATACATGAATTTAAATGCTTCTGGCATTTTCGTGTTTTATTCGTCGTCTGACACCTTTGGCCTTTATGAAACAACATTTTAATCATTTAGTCTACAAAGAAGAGCCAAAGAAAACTATTTTTTTTCTGTCAATACGTTTCCACGGAATAAGTAGTTAAAAAAAAGTATGGACGCATAGACAAGAAACACAATATCCAACTTAACTGCTACATTCCTATAAATTGATTGTATCCAATCTCCGATTATTTTTATTTAATACTCATATTCATTGCTTTCTAAACAAAAAAAGTTGAGAGAATATCTTAAAGTATTTCCCAAAGAATAAAGACACTATCGCTTTTATTTGTTGGATCACAAAATAAACTGCGCAAAAATCAAGTGTATTCCGACGGAATCTAAGTGACTTAACGCGCTTGGGATCAGCTTTGTAACCTTTAAATCATTGTGGTGGGTCGTGCTGCTGAAAAAGGAAATAAAACGTACCGTACACCCGCTGCCTGAACTCGTAAACCATCCCTGAAAGCTTCACGTTTTTGGGTACTAACTGTACGTACCTATATTAAAAGATGTATAAGAGGATTTACATTATTGTTACGGCTTTCTAGAATCGACTAAAAATGAGCCCAATCTGTTACTACGGTTAATCTATACATATAAATAAAATTGGAGTGTCTGTTTGTAATATTAAAATAACAGCTTTTTACTAATTGCATTTGGATATATACACGTTACCTATACCGAAACCACATATTTTACAATTTTTGTCTGTCTGTCTGTCTTTCCGTCTGGCTGTCTGTCTGTCTGTCTGTCTGTCTGTCTGTCTGTCTGTCTGTCTGTTTGTTCCGGCTAATCTCTGAAATGGCTGGACCGATTTTGACGGGACTTTCACTGGCAGATAGCTGATGTAACAAGGAGTAACTTAGGCTACTTTTATTTAGAAAAAAAAAATTGGATCTCACGAAAAAAATTAAAACCAATGTTGCAGCGCAGCGCCTGATTAAGTTTGATAGCAATAACCTGCAATGCGTCCCGCGGGCTCAAAATTGGCGAGCAGGCTGTTGTCAACGGTTGTCTTTGTTAAATACCACGCGGACGAAGTCGCGGGCAACAGCTAGTAATAAATAATAATAATAACAGCCCTTTTTAATGTTCCACTGCTGGGCACGGGCCTCCCCTCAATGGGAGGGGATAAGACCATAGTCCACCACGCTGGCCCAGTGCGGGTTGGCGGACTTCACACATCTATCGAGGGGTTCCCTCAGACATGCAGGTTTCCTCACGATGTTTTCCTTCACCGTTTAGCAAGTGATAATCGTGGTTGAAAATGAGATTCGCACATGAAATCCCAGAGGTGCGAGCCGGGGTTTAAACCTGCGATCCTCGTTACCGAGGCAAGCGTTCTACCAACTTGGCTATCACTGCTTATGTTACTACGGTTGGTTGGTATATAACTGAAAGGGCCTGTTTCACAATCCTGAAACAATGTTTAGTGTTTGACTTTTCAACAGATGCTCTAAGCCAAAACTGTCAACATATCAAATTTATTTGCAAAGTAAACGTTCTCAGAGGATTTTGAAACAGATCCGAAATATCACAAAAAAAACTTTAAGGCAGCTACATATTACACTGCTGGGTAACATGCTAGTTCATAAATTATTTTTTTATCCCAATATATTCGAGTTAAGAAAGTAATCTTGTACTTTTTGCGATGTATGTCCTAATATCTTTGGACATACATCAATATAATCATAGACTTTTTTATTTACGAAGTAATTCCAATGTCTATGGATCTAATCAATCTAAACCAACATTAGTGTTCAAACATCTAGGATTAAGTGATCCCAAGTTAATCTCGTGATATGTAGTGATGACTAAGCTTTTGCGAATTAGTGTTCCACGGAAGTCTCTTGTGGTAAGTATCCATTATTCGATATATCGCTACATTAGCACTTGTTAGCAAGTAAATTGTAGCGACCTCTTCAACCTCGCTACAGGCTACACAGATAGTGCTGCAGACGCATTCAGAACAATAGACAATTCTCAATACAATCCTGAATCGCGCTATGAGAGTTTTCGGAGAAGGTAACATATATACAAGATCCCGACAATAAACGTCAGGGCATAGCGGCCGCCCCGCCAGGCATACCATGCGCCTGGCTGGAAGATCTTCCCATTTCCGCAAAAAAAATCAATATACTGATATTTCTATTTAATAAAATGTGTATTATGTATTATCATTAAACGCTTTCATTATTTTGGAATATTAATTATACCTATTTGAGAAGTCACAGAAGCCACATACAAACCCGTTTGATTATATTACGTGTACGTGTTACGTGAATATTTCTCACGTTATGAGCTTTCAAGGCCGAGTGGGAAGACTATCGCCACTCAAACGCAGTGAAGCGTGTCTACTCGTGTATACCCGCCCTAATTTGAATTTAAATATCACTCATTTGTCGAGAAATTACAGCATACTCAATGTACAATGTTTACATACAAACTTCTGTAGAACATTTATTTACATGAAGTTGGTATCAGAACCTCTATTAAATATCGTTCGGAATTTTGACACATGAAAAATACTAGTAATGAATGTAATGAAATTGTCGAGTCACGCCATTTTCATATATTCATGTCACATCCATTTTATTTATAATCTGTATTTATTGAATGTGTTATTGTTATTAATTACTTGACATTGGCAAAATAACCGCTAAGTTTAGGGTGAGGCCATATTCATATCCATATTATTTAATCGCATCTCATTTCGTAAATAAAGAAGAAGAATGAAGTTGTCAGCTCGTAAATGCGAGTTCGCTAACAACCAAACGTGCATGTAAAATAAAGGTATATATAGATTGTAATAGGTAACTGTAGGCGATGTAGGTTTGCGTGGAGTGGTGAGTTCGTTAAATAAAGCACGATGGTAACAATTCACTGAGTTTTATTCCAATTTACAAATTTTTACGTGCAAAGGCAAAACTGTCCGGCGATCATAGACACAGATTCAAAAGGTGGTGTGGTCAACTATAAATCGGTTTTCCTAGTGTTGCAGCATTCACGCGATTGATTCTACTATATTTTTAGAGGTAAGTAATGTTTTATAATATTATTATATTTAGTTTTAAGTTCTAATTAAGTTTTTAATCAATGTTGTATTTTTCAGGTGCAGCCGGGATTTTTAGTCACGTCGTCTACAGTAACCTTATGTCGCAGGCACTACAGCGATTTTTTTCAATCGTCAACTAGCAACATTGCGTACAATATTATTTTTTTATCCATAAAAAAAACATTCCATCAATAAATGGTGTAGATCTCTACGAATAAAATATATTTGAGCTCGTTGGTACCTACGCGCGCACGTTGGTACCAAAATCTTACCAATTAACTTGTAGGAATAAATGCAAACATTGTGAGGAGACCTGCACGTATTACCAAAGATGTAGATCCGAACTCCTCTCGCAATGAAGGGGTATGCCCGGTTGGAAGACTATAGACTCACCCCTTTTTTTTTTTTTTTATTACATTATTGGCAAGTATTTGATCTCGATCTCACCTGATGGTAAGTGACGATGAGATCTACGATGGAGCATACTTGCCTAGGTAGGAAGGCGGCAGTAGATAGAGGCACATGCAGCGCAACTGATCTGACCCGCCATCCATGAATGGCAACACCGAACATCATGCCGGAACACGGCTAGGCCGCTTGGCGACATGGCTTTGTTCAGTGGGTGGTGACTAGCCACGGCCGAAGCCTACCACCAGTAAAAACCCTACCTACCTACAAAACCTACTGCAGTACACCTCTACCTACCCCGAGATTATTTCATTTATGTGACTCGAAATAAAAATTCCAACCATGTACAGAGCTCTTAAAAGATTGCCTTTTAACATTCTAGATGCAATCCTAACGTATTGATGCAGTTAAGATGGCTCCAATAGCAATTTTCACGCAATCTCCTTACGACTATCGGGCGTTAAGAAGGAATGGATGCTGCGACATGTAATTGAATCTCTTGGATATGGGAGATAGGTTTCTCGGATGCCTTATTCCGTGTCGTGTGGAATTGCTATTAATGACGATGACTTGACGTTTACGTGTTCCTTCTCCCGCTCCGCTCCCCTACCGTTGTTAACTCTAGGTACCAGTTAGAAATTGATCTTTAACTATCATAAACATCTTATTTAAGGTTTTTATAATCTATATAAAAATAGTTTGTTATTTAACTTAAAGCCACATGATCTTGCTATCTATGTAAACAAAATCACACATAATTTCTAGCCGCTCAATATACAGCGTGATTCAGAAAGGGTATATTACCCTTTGAAACTTTGAAAAAAAAAACGATTCCAACGAAATGACAATTGTAATTTTTTTTTAAATTGACATATCGAAATTCTGACTTCAACAACGATTACAAATGCTCGTAAGAACGGGTTCAAATGGTAGTACACCCTTTCTGCACCACGCTGTATACACATAAAGCTACGTATTAGGTTCTCCTCCATTTGTGTATTAGTGTATTGACTATTCGTTCTTATCAATTGACCTTCAAAACACGTAGGTACAATTACGTACGGAGAGCCCGTGTACCGTGTGTGTGTGTGTGTGTGTGTGTGTGTGTGTGTGTGTGTGTGTGTGTGTGTGTGTGTGTGTGTGTGTATACCGAGATAGTTTCAAAGTCATGACATACCCACTTGAAGGTCACAGCTTGGGAAAATAGTTTTTATTTTAACAACTAAGGGACTTGCAACTGAACTAGTAAAGTAGCTTCTTTATAGTCGTACATAAGTTGTTTTTAAGTTAGTTTAGGTTAGGTTACAAGGGCAAGACGTACATAAGTTGTTTTTAAGTTAGTTTAGGTTAGGTTACAAGTACACAGTATGCACTTAATTCGAACACCCGATTGGGATAGTTGTTAGTGACCCTGCTTTCTGAGCCAAGGAGCCCGGGTTCGAATCCTGGTAGGGTCAAAATTTGTGTGATGAGCACGAAGGTGTGAACCTGAGTCATGGATGTTTAGTATCTATGTAAGTATTATATACTGAATTAGCCCTCAGACCTTTGTACGGTACCCATAGTACTTACAAGCGTTGCTTAGTGTGGGACCGTATAATTGGTGTGTTCGTCTGGCTATATTATTATTATATTAATGAGGAAATAGTATCCTGATCGACAGGCCCATATCGTTTTATTTGTACAAGGCTTATGAAATTGTGTACCAGATCGTCCGATTGACCTACATTTCTCGCGATCCACTGGGACCGGCTACTTGCCCTGCGCCAGAATAATTCAATATAGTTATCATAAAGTTCATCCGACCCCACTTCATACATGGTATTAGGATAATAAAACAAAACCAAAAACATTCAATTTATTTTTATTATTGAAATAAAACTTTTTTCACGGATTTTATCGCGTTTATTCTACGTTTTTTACGTAAAATAAACGTAGAATTCTATGTTTGCTCTTTCGGGTGTGCGTGCACTTACATAAAAGATAAGAAAGAATTAGGGTTCAGAGGAAATCTTAGAAGCTATGCTTGTTGCAAATGATTTATTTTCGAAGTACCTATCAATAATAACAAAATTGTGCTAAAGATTGTATACTCCTGAAACCCCTGTAATATTATTGCGTTCTTTCAATTATACCTTGTATGATAAAAAAATATTTATATACGTAGTTCATACGGGTGCGAGCAAAAATATATCTACTTATTTATGAAGATACCCAAATTACTTCATCCAAAAATAACGGATCCTGATAAAAATCTCGCGCAAAGCCGCCTATACGCCAAGTACGAGATTATTCATAAGCTAACCGCATACTTTATAGTCTACCGTATTCAGACATTTTGTATGGAGAATTGAACGTTTTAAATACCGTCCGCTAGAGGCGCTTTTCAATTCTCCATACATAATGTCAAAATACGGTAGACTATAAAGTATACAGTTAGCTCGCACTTAACGTGCTGTATGTCAAATGCGAGATTATTCATAAGCTAACCGCATACTTTATAGTCTACCGTATTCAGACATTTTGTATGGAGAATTGAACGTTTTAAATACCGTCCGCTAGAGGCACTTTTCAATTCTCCATACATAATGTCAAAATACGGTAGACTATAAAGTATACAGTTAGCTCACACTTAACGTGCTGAACTAACATTGTGTTAAGGCAATTTCAACCTAAAACAATCTATGGTCCTCGTTAACGGCATACGCTTAGAAACCCAAAAGGGTTTATAAAGAGAATTACAACATCACTTTACCCGACATCAAAAGAGAAGGTTCTCAATTCGAATGTATCTTTTTCGCTATATGTATGTTACCGTATATCGCTGGCATTTTTTACTCGAAGCCCATAATATTTGTTGCTTGATATGGAGATAACTACAGAGTGTGTTCAAATTTCCTATTTAGAAATCAGACCCTAGGGATGTTGTTTTGGTATATGTACCCTGTATACATCTAAATGCACTTAGTAAAAAGAGGTTACTTTAATATTGTTGTTGTTATATACAAACAGACACTCCAATTTTATTTATTTGTATGTATATATAGATTCATCCATTCATTCAAAATCCTTTACAACCAAAAGCGGGTAGCAACATGTTTATGAAGGCCAGGTACTACCCAATTCTATAGGTACACCCTCTATCAACAAAAGACTATCAAATTTAATTAAACCACTTGATAAGACCAATCCAATTTACCTACTAGCAATGGCCGACCACAACGAGGCAATAAAAATACTCGCGTTGATGTCAGGAATGAACGTACCTATTTAGAAATGGACAAGGACAATCAAATATTCGTTTAGTATGAATAGTGCAGCACTGATAGCCAAGTTGGTAGAACGCTTGCCTCGGTCACGAGGATCGCAGGCTCAAACCCCGGCTCGCACCTCTGGGATTTCTGGATTTCATGTGCGAATATCATTTTCAACCATGATTATCACTTGCTAAACGGTGAAGGAAAACATCGTGAGGAAACCTGCATGTCTGAGAGAACCCCTTGAAAGATGTGTGAAGACCGCCAGCCCGCACTGGGCCAGCGTGGTGGACTATGGCCGTATCCCCCTCGAACAAAGGACTGAGGGCGACCCCAGTATATATACTGTAACAGATATTAAATATCCATGACTTGAGTACAAACATTCGTACTCATCACGCAAAGATTGTCCCTACTAGGATTTGAACCCGGGATTATCGGCGTAGAAAGCAGCGTCACTACCAACTGCGCTAATCAGGTCGTCAACCGTGCGAGTACAATTGCATAATTCCGCCTACCCCTGCAGGAGATACAGGCGTGATGGTTTATAAAAAATAAACTCACGCCACCGTAGTCTGTGAACGCACATAACTCACAGAACGAGTCTCTTCCTATTCGCCCACTCGATTTTATATCGAGAAGATGCCGAGATATCGAATCACACATGTTTGTTTACCCGGTGCCACCGGCGGAACACTTCAAAGCGGCGCCGCAGGGTAAATACCGACGCGATGATTCAATGCGACGACACACGATCATAATTAATCGATTAATATACGAATTCGTCGCGGAAATGCGGCTGTATTGGACATGTTTCGAAATATCGGGTCTTCGAACTTTTTCTACTCCTATTACTTCTTATATTTACGCGAGTACTACACATTGAAATAAAATTATTTTTTCGGATTTTGTCGCGTTCAGTCCTCCCGTGAACATGGTTGCTGTAAAGCAGCCGAAACGTCGGGAACGTAAAAACATAAAATAAACGCGACAAAATCCGAAAAAAACGTTTTATTTCAATGTTTTTCTACACCTTATTAAATTCAGCGAAAGACACCGATTTTGAGTGGTTTATTATCACTTTGAGGATCAGTAGAGTGAGCAGGAATCTTCTCTAATATAATCGATAACGTCATCGAGAAAACATGATGTCACTGTCATACTTATTTATGAAATCTGTGGTGTGAGAGGGAGGGAAGACGTTACGTTACCGAAACGGTACGTAAAAATGATTTTGCTTGAGTATGAACCTACATATTATGAAATTCATTGTCTGTGGTATGGAATATGAGTTATACATTTCTAGCCAGATGTATCGTCAATCAAGAAACTTTTAACCGTAATAAATTATATTCCGTCGTTGCCCACCCCCACCCCCAGTAGGGGGAACTGTAGGACAGCTCGATAGCCAATTCCAATGACAGATTACACCAATTTGTCCGAACGAGCTACGTCACAGACTTGTGAGAATATTCAGACAACACACGACGTGCCTGCAAGTGAAGCCTAAAAACAATGTCCAGACCTTCTTAGTCTTTGCCTTAGACGATTTACTAGGCACAAAGTTTTGTATGTGGTAACATTTACATATGTATTGAACTACAAATGTATTGAAATCGTGGCTTCACTTTGCTAGTGGCAACGTTACGTCTGAACTTCTAAACAAGTCTGTGATTGAAAGCTAAATATAATATTATTGCAGGGGCTAGGAAAGAAAGATTATTATCAAACATGAAAAGTTTAAAACCCTATAATGTTTCCGTTTATTTATAGAGGCACTACACAAAACTTTTTTTTGTAACGATACTGGTAATCCATATAAGAGTCTTTTTTTTCAAATTTGTAATTTGATTATCATTGTTCTTTTAGGGCAAATAATAGCTTGGATGTAGGTATCTATTAAATCAATGAAAACCTATTAACAGTTCGAGTTTGAATATCGCTGAACTTGAAACAGAATCAGAATTTGTTTTTAGTCATGTAAACCATTAAGTACAGTACTTATGAATCGTCAAAATTGTTAGAAAATGCTATGCTACAACTTTACCACCCGTTCGGAATGGCGTTCCGAAACGAGATCTATACCTTAACAGGGATACCCCAGGGAGCCCCAATATCCCTACTTGATATTTTATTTATAGATACGCAGCAAGTTATTTTTATCATTTAAAATGTGCATCTTTTTGAAATAAATATCAAATGATGGTGGCAGTCAATTGGACAACCAGCAGTAACGATGCTCCCGCCGAGTTATTGGCCACTAACAAGCTACTAACGAGAAAGCCACCCCCCACTAACGATAGCAAATTATATATTTTTCACAAGACGTTATACTGACAAACAATATATAAGGTGTAACAATAACAGCATAAAACTATTTGAACAGGCCTAACAGTAGGTTATAAAGATAACATTCACACAGAAAAAAAAAACAAATTTAATAATTTGTACAACCTATCTAATGATAGGTACATTTAAAAAATCACTCTCTGTACTGAGTGTACGGCCAAACGCTACTGGTTCGGCTGGTTAACAAATCAAATATAATTAACACATTGAAATAAAACTAATTTTAATGATTTTATCGCGTTAATTTTGGTTTTACGTTCCCGACGTTTCGGCTGCTTTACAGCAACCATGGTCACGGGAGGACTGGGGTATTAGACGTCCTAGTGTCATAGCTTGAACTGGGGTACCCTCATATTTAGTTGTTGTTTGCGGTCCGATTTACGCAGAAAGTGTTAACAGTGTCTTGAGATCTTGTGATGTCATTAACACAATTATTTTATGCATCAACGTGGTCCATATAACTTATTGACTCATCGGTTAAAATATTTTACAGTATTTTTTGTTAAACCTTATACATTTGTTTGGAGATTTATGTGGTCAGACCATAAGTTCCAATGCTGGGCATACTCTACCCACAAAACAACCTCAAAAAACCCGTACGATAGGTAGGATAAGAATTCGTAGCCAT
The DNA here is from genome assembly GCA_905404115.1 of Pheosia gnoma. NCBI lineage: Eukaryota > Metazoa > Arthropoda > Insecta > Lepidoptera > Notodontidae > Pheosia > Pheosia gnoma. The sequence goes on from FR989916.1 coordinate 4,016,695, forward strand.
GGCAACAACGAAAACTTTACGCGGTTAAACCAAAATCATGAATTACAAGAAACAAAACTTTATTTGGAGTCGATTTTTGTCCCACAATATTGAGTTGGTTCAGAACTCAGACCACGCGAATGAGGCCTGTTTATTTTATTATTCTTGTGGTCTGAGGTTCAGAAATGTCACGGATTAACTTTTCATTAACTTGGTCGGCTATAGCTCGTGATCCAAAAACAAGATCCCGTATTATTTTCTTGGAAAGGTCACAGTTGCGAATGTGAATTATTTTTCTATTTGTGTAAGTATTTGTAGTAAGTATACTATGACATGTAACTATGACAATGCGTCCTTTTTTATAGGTAGGTAAATACGTACATACATTTGTAACTCCTATAAATCTGTCTGATGTGTTAAATTGCTTTTTATCTCGCCCTCCGGAAAGTTTTTTACCCAAATCGTAACGATAAACTTATTAATTAAGATATGTAGCTACCAGATTAATAATCTAAAATTCCATTCCAGAAACGACCTAACGCAAAGAGCTCCTAAATATTGGTTCCCAAATTGGCTTAAATTCTAAGTTTCCTATATTATCTGGCCTATTTGAAACTGAGCTGAAATTATTTAGAAACAGACCCAAGTTTCGGCGCTAAATAGAATCTTGTGAATTCTTTACCTACCTAATTTGTCTGGATTTAAGGTATCTTATTGAAATATATTTAAGGGTCACAGCGTTTTTTGTTTATTAAAACGAAATACTTAGAACGGTCTAAAAAGTTGAAATTCCGTGTCGCAGGCGAAACAGCCGATAAAAAGGGTGAGAGCGATGATATCGTTAGGACCGGATTATGATTTTTTTTCCGATGTTGGGATTGTCAAATTTTGTTTTTATCAAGCATTTGCACCCAGGGCATTAAATAGGTGAGCATAAAAAAACTTTGGTCAGGCTTTTACATATTATCTACCCTCGACTTTTTCAGTAAAACCTTACTAACAATTTATATCGTTAAGAATGCTATCATCATATACCAACCGTCATTAATTAATTTAGCTGTTCTATTTTTAAAAGAATAAGTATCATATCGCTATAGCTTTATTATTATCTATGCCCTGCGACTAAAAGTCGACTTTTTGGCGGGATATTGCAGTAATGTTGTATTTTTTTTTAAATATGTGTGGAATTGTTGATGGAATTTTCATAATTATTGTAGAATGTAAAAGTGATGGACTGTGGTACAATTTGAATTTTTATGTTGTTTCTAAATTTCCGGTAATTGTACTGTAATTAACATAGTAGAGTTTTATTCATCATCATTATTTTTAATATCATTGATAGCATAATTATCATCAGGCAGGGGGATCTCATTTCATCATCACCATCGTTTACATTGATACCATAATTGTCATCAGAGGTACTGAAATACTATAAATAAAGAACTATATGTATAATAATAAAACCACCCCTTTTAATGTCCCACTGATGGGCACGGGCCTCCCCTCAATGTGAGGGGGATTAAGAAGAACTATATATATACTATAAGCAAACCAATCGCATCAAAGTATCTAGAATCTATCTTCAACCCTACCAGGCAAAAACGTTCCGAGATTTATCAGGATTTATTAAAGGTGGATTGACTGATCCTGACAGAAATGGTTTTACATAATCCCTCTCGGTTTTTATGTAACCTGTGCTCGATTTTGCTTTAACAAAAACCATTGAGTATTATTCTTGACGATATTTGCGTTTGACAGCAGACTCTTAGGCCACGGAATATTTTATAGCCGGCTGAGTCCTTCGCCATGTTCGTTAAAATCTCAAATTATAGCATACGAGATAAATAAATAAATCGCAAGACCAACACAATAACTGTATGGCCCCAAATCAAGAAACGTTTGTATTATAGGTACCATACAATGGACTGCGGGCGATTCTAGTAAAACCCAGGCCAGGGAAAATTACGAAAAGATAGTTTCCAAAATTTGCCCAGGCGGGAATCAAACCCGCAACTACCCGGTGCAGTGACCCGAACGGCCTACGCTCAAACCACTAGACCAGTCTTTCCCAACGTGGGCGATAACGCCCCCTTGTGGGCGCTGCAGGCCTAAAGGGGGGCGGTAAGAGACCCAGAAAAAAGGGGGCATTGTGTAGGGCTTTGGGGTCGATTTATAATTTCATCTACCTAGCTAGGAAGACTCTTAGACACCGACTGAGCTCTCGACTCTCGACTACATCTTGTGAACATCAACTAATATTAATTAAGATATAGCTCAAACTCGGTTCGATATAAAAGACCGCGGGCAATCATGTTTTAACAAGTTTTTGTTAAATAATCCGAATTGTACATTCCTATACCAATCGGCTGGTTCTATAATACTTGTTCTTGCTTACCGAGTACGATTGGGCGACGAATGAGATAAACGAGTTTATGCACGTTTGTCTTATTCCTGTTGGTGCGTGCTGCTTATGCAATCCTATATAAACGACGTAAATTTATTTTATTTTCATTTGCGGTTTCGCGCATAATAGATAAGCAGTACTTGATTTCAACACTTACGTATTTCTTAAAACAAAACAATGTCGGAAGTAAAAAAGAAGAGACGGCAATACTCTGCGGAATATATTAAATTCGGATTTATTGAAAATCCCACAAACCCGTCGTCGCCTTTGTGTCTTCTATGTCTAAAAACATTTTCGAACGAAGCAATGAAGCCTTCAAGACTGCAAGATCATTTGAATAAAATGCATCCAGATAAGACGGAAAAGAATGTAGTATATTTTCAAGACCTAGAGAAGAAGCATAATACTCAGCCAAGTGTATCAAAACTATTTTCGGCGGCTGCTAAGCAAGATGACGACGGACTTCGAGCTTCGTACAATATCTCTTTGTTAATTGCTCAAAAAGGCAAACCACACAACATCGGAGAAGAGTTAATTTTGCCAGCAATAAAGGAAGTAATAACTACTGTGCTTCATAAACCGGCCGCAGATATTATCCGAAAAATTCCTTTGAGTAATAATTCTGTGCAAAGACGAATTGATGAAATGTCTGAAAACATTGAAGAATCATTGTGCAATCATCTGAGGACTAGTCAATTCTCAATTCAGCTCGATGAGTCCACTTTACAAACTAATGAAGCGTTGTTGCTATCTTACGTGAGGTTTATTAAAGATGAGAAAATACGTGAAGAACTATTGTTTGCCAGAAATTTGGAGACAGATACAAAAGGCGAAACCATATTCAATACATTGGAAAAGTTTTGTGAAGAGAAAGAGATTCCTTTGAAAAATATTATATCAGTTGCTACGGATGGCGCTCCGGCTATGACAGGGCGCCATAAAGGCTTCATAGCATACTTAAAGAATAAAATTCCAGATGTCCTTGCTATACATTGCGTTATTCATAGACAACATTTGGTTGCTAGAAACTTAAGTGAACGACTATTTCAATCACTGCAATATGTCATCAAAGCAGTCAATAAAATCCGTAGCAGCTCTTTGAATGATAGATTATTTCATCAGCTTTGTGTTACTAATGACGAAGATTTCAACCGTTTGTTGCTTCATACTGAAGTTCGTTGGCTGTCAAGAGGCAATTGTCTGATTCGATTTTACAACCTGTTTGACTCTATGATAGAGTTCTTGGAAACTAAAGATACAGAACTGCGCAACAAGCTCATAACATCAAAGAATGATATAGCTTACATGACAGACCTGTATAAAATGTTCAACGAGATGAACCTCCAACTGCAAGGCGATGAACTAAATTTAATTAAAACAAAAAATGTCGTTGCTGCTTTCGCAGCCAAACTGCTTCTGCACAAAAAGAATATGGGCAGACGTGAGTTTCACAATTTTCCGAATTTATCAGTATACTGCAGTAACGACGACTTGTTTGCCTACTGCCAACATTTGGAAAACCTCCACATTGACTTCACCGAACGATACCAGGACATTTTAAACTTGGAAATACCAGACTGGGTGTTGGATCCGTTTTCAAATGTCAACACAGCAATGTCACCTCAGCTGGAAGAAGAACTTATAGAATTGACAACAAACGAAGAAATAAAAATCAAGTTCAAAAATGGATATCAAGAATTTTGGCTACAAAAACCGATCCCGCAATTGTACCCTGGATTGTGGTCAATTGTTCAATGATTTTTGATAGCATTCCCATCGTCATATTTGTGTGAACGTGGATTTAGTGCTGTGGCAACGCTGCTTACTAAAAAGAGAAATCGTTTGCGTGTTACCGAACGTGGCGACTTGCGGCTGTTTTTGAGTAAATTGGAACTTGATATCAACAAACTTATTGAACAGCATCAGATTCAACCTTCACAATAGTTTTTATATAAGAATTGATTATGTTTGTTTTATTTTCAATAAAAGATACTCTGTCCGAATACTAAAAATTTGCGTTTCAATAATCAGTTATAAGTACTTAGCGGTTTTTAAGTATGTTTAAAAAGGGGGGCGTTAAAAAATAATTTATTCTTAAAGTGGGCAGTAGACAAAAAAAGGTTGGGAATCCCTGCACTAGACGAAGCTGTCGACAGGTATATTAATAAATTCGGAATCAAACTAAATAAAATTCTCGTTATTCATAAACAATTAACGTACAAATTATATACAACATTCTTTACGTATACATACTGGCTGGAATAAGGCTTAAGGCTAAAAAGATTATGTTTCATAGTCTATACATACATACATACATATAAATAAAATTGGAGTGTCTGTTTGTAATATTAAAATAACCGCTTTTTACTAAGTGCATTTGGATGTATACACGTTACCTATACCGACACAACATTTTTTACAATTTTTGTCTGTCTGTCTGTCTGTCTGTTTGTTCCGGGTAATCTCTGAAATGGCTGGACCGATTTTGACGGGAATTTCACTGGCAGATAGCTGATGAAATAAGGAGTAACTTAAGCTACTTTTATTTTACAAAGAAAAATAGGATCTCTCGAAAAAAAATTAAAACCAATGTTGCAGCGCTGCGCCTGATTAAGTTTGATAGCAACAATCTGCAATGCTTCCCGCGGGATCAGAACCCGCGAGCAGGCTGTTGCCAACGGTTGAGTCTTTGTTAAATACCACGCGGACGAAGTCGCGGGCAACAGCTAGTTCTAAATATATCTAAAGAAATGTGAGCAACCATAAACCCAAGAGTTAAATAGGTACAACTATATATTACATGTGTGGAACGACTTTCCAAATGCCAAAAAGTCTATTCAAACTTCACTCTTTTATAGATTTTCAGACGAGCTTTTTGTTAGGCAATGTTGAAAATTAGATTTTCGCTGTGATAACATTGGTCCGTGAAAAGAAGACTTTTTGAAAAATCTCATATCGAACTTGTTGAAAAGCCATCACAAATACTACTAATTTACAATTTTAATGCTTGGTTTACACGAGGACAGTAACAAACAATAGTACAAAATGTCAAATCACTGGAAAAGATTTCGTATCAACTTATTTGTTACTTGGCTATATTTGTGTCCTGTTGCAAATCGAGCATGAGAATCTAAACACATATTACAGCGTTTGGCATTTTGCATTCCCCGTTATTTGTAATAATGCGATTCACGCAAACAGCAGACGGTCAGCATCCCATAAATTTCAAAGAACGGGGGACGAAGAACGCTAATCACTTTGATAAAAGTGCTTCAAAGCAAAAGGGTTTTATTAGTTTAGTGTTTTTTTGTTGGGTATTTCTTGAGATATTTATGGAAATCCATGAAATAGCAATCAAAGTTCATCGATTCTCGACCACAATTTTGATCCGTGGACATTTATTACGACAATCTACAAATTGTGTATTGTCAGCACGTCAAGTGCGAGCTAACTGTACACTTTATAGTCTACCGTATTTAGACATTTTGTATGGAGAATTGAAAAGCGCCTCTAGCGGACGGTATTTCAAACTATTAATTCTCCATACAAGATGTCTAAATACGGTTGACTATAATGTATTCGGTTAGCTTACGAATAATCTCGCAGTTGACGTACAGGTACTTGTCATAGAACGGCATTCAATTTTATTTTGCGTTCAACTATATTTATCGTCATTCTAATATCAAATACGGCATATGTTTTCTATTTCAAAAATCCTCTCACGTGCTGTACCCTTTTTGAGACAATAGCGAAAGTGCGACAGAATATCAAGAGGGCGACACGAGGCCGAGGGTCTAAAAATACACGAGGGTACCGGACAGAGGTTTGCAATAACTATGATAATGTACCCGTGATTTTTGGTGAACAATGTCTAGGACGCCGAGGAAGGTCAGGAGCGGATTAAAATGGCGGATGGAATGACACGAGTTTACAATGTAGGTTGGCTATCATGAATAGCCTGAAACGGCCAGAACACACAAACGGTTCAACATTCAGTAGGGCTGTATGATAGGTACCGTACAATGGACTGGGAAACATCCCAATATATAAACATCTATACTAATAGATACTTATTGTATATGAGTTTGGATGTAGAGTGTAATCTACTGATGAGGTTCTGAAGATTATTTCACTTCGGCTATATTTCATAATGTAAACCGCGGGCGCAGCCGCGAGAGTAAGCTATGACTTATATAGATATGAGACGTCCATAATTGGGGTACAAATATTCGGGCTTATCAAACAAGGTTTATATAATCCCCGAATAAGAGTTGTTAAATTTTAGCGCGCCATAAAAAAAAGTTAACTGTACACTGAGAGCCGGCTACCACCAAAGCGGAGAGCAGGGAAGATGTGCGGAATAGACCAATCAGATTGTTTGATATCCTCCGCTGGATATCAAGCGGGTTTTTTAAACAATGTGATTGGTCTATTCCGCACATCTCTCCACTCTCTCAGTGGCGTAATTCCACGCTACCCCACTGAGCGGAGTTACTACCGCCCAGGCCAAACCCAAAATTGGCTGCCCTCCCTGAGAAAGCGTTCGAAATCAGGGTGTGAAATATAAAGTTAAGATTTTTTTTTAATGTAACAACATATCTTGTTTGGATTTAATTAGTCATACACCCCTGTCATATATGTTGCCATAGCCCGTTGCTATAGAGAGGATAGCCAGGGCTGCCCCGTTGTCCGTGGGGCAGTGATGCTCAATGCCGTCCCAAGATGATTAAATCATCCTAGATGCTGCTCTCTACATCTGTGCACCCATTGCTCCCCCCCCCCCTGCCCCACACGCTACGCCAATGACTCCGCTTTGCTGGAAACCGGGTCTTAAGCAACGTTTGAGTATCTGGCTGTATATCTCTTTCCGTTCACGCCAGCCACCTCTATCCGGGGTATTTATCACATCCAGAACTCTCCCGCAATTCCATTTATTCGACAGCTCTATAACAATAATTACTCAATTAAAATCATTAACACACGGAAAACAAGCTGAATGGCGAATTAGAAATAACGGCCGCCATATTGGGCGGGTGCGCGGTTTTGGCGCGGCCGTGCGCGTGCGCACGCTGTCGCAATGTCGCATTGTGTTGCTATTATTAGCCACAGCCGCCATTGTATAATGCCTTAGCAACGGTCGGTGAATGGCTTACAGATAAATATGGTCCGACTATGGAGTCGACTGAGCCTATAATATGATGCTTAAAAAAATAAATGATCCATCGTTATCTCCATTGAGATGTCAGCAATGTATGGATACAAGAATAATTACCTACCTATTGCTTGCAATACATATACTGAAAAACCACGAACGCCAAGCCAAAAACAAACGCCAAGCGATAAAACGATAATCCTAAATGATTTGGTTATTACCTAAATGTTGTTAAAATTAACTGAACATTGAAATTATTATATATATTATATCCCGACATTTCGGCTGCTTTATACGTCGGGAACGTAAAAAACGAATAATAATCGCGATAAAATCCGTAACATTCGTTTTATTTCAATGTGTAGTATTCGCGTGAATACAAGAAATCAATAAAATTAAGTGAACTTTGATTAAATTTAATGTTGTATTGTGTTACTAGTAACAAACCATTTCTGTTACTAGTAACATGTGACCATGGTTGCTGAAACGCAGCCGAAACGACGGGAACGTAAAAACATAAAATAAACGCGATAAAATCCGTAAGATTAGTTTTATTTAAACGTGTAGTATTCGCGTAAATATAAGAAATCGAAATTTTGACTCCACGCAATGATTCGAAATGCGCTAAGGCTTAAGGCGCTAAGCTTAGGTGCAATAGTTTTTATACCCTTTCTAAATCTCTAACCTTACCCCCCCCCCCCCAATTTCTAACCTTACCCCCAGGTAAAACTCACAACAGTAATTAATCTGCGCTTACCCATTCGCGGGGAGTACAGACATGATGGATACATACATATATACGCCAGAACACCCAAATGACAAGAAATGTTAGTGCCTCCATCATTATCATTGTTTTGTGTCGCATCGTACCATTCCCAAACCATTCGATAGCAATTTATCAGATTGAATAAGATTTGGCGTCGCCCTAACAAGACTTGGTGTTATATAGCGCTTTATATTATCGACTAGCTGTTACCCGCGACTTCGTTCGCGTGGTATTTAACAAAGACACAACCGTTGGCAACAGCCTACTCGCGTGTTCTGAGCCCGCGGGACGAATTTCAGGTTGTTGCTATCAAAATTAATCATGCGCAACGCTGCAACATTGGTTTTAATTTTTATCGTGAGATCCTATTTTTTTTTCTAAAATAAAAGTAGCCTAAGTTACTCCTTGTTACATCAGCTATCTGCCAGTGAAAGTCCCGTCAAAATCGGTCCAGCCATTTCAGAGATTAGCCGAAACAAACAGACAGACAGACAAAAATTGTAAAAAATGTTGTAAAAAGCACTTAGTAAAACATCCAAATGCACTTAGTAAAAAGCGGTTATTTTAATATTACAAACAGACACTCCAATTTTATTTATTTGTATGTATTGTATAGATGTATAGACTAGCTGAATCGTGCGTATTTCCCCGCGAATTACATATGCATGGTAATCCTCTGCGTGTGCACAACATACAAAACAATAGCTATGCCTTCTTTCAATGGTTATAATGGGTTTTTAATGGCTGTTTGTAGCACTTATGAGCCCGTAATGGTGGCCGAATAATAATATTATCGCCAGACGAACACACCAACTGTACGGTTCCAAACTAAGCGATGCTTGTATTATGGCTGGCTGGGGGTGATCTTAGTACCTAAATAAATAGTTATAACTAAAGATATTAAACATCCATGACTCGGGTACCTACAGCCCTTATGAATCGTCAAAATAGTTACAAAATGCTAAGCTAAAACTTTACCACCCGTTCGAATGCCGTTCCTATGGAGAAGAACGGGCAAGAAACTCCATGGTTGCTCTTTTTAAATAGACCCATTACATTTTTGAGCAGTACATTGTTATGGGTATGTAGCAACAATGTAGGAACGGCTAGGCAGACTTTAGCAGCTAGTAAAAAAAAAGTACTAACTCTAAGTAAATCATTACAAGTTAATGGCTACATGGTTCCCACATTTACAAATGGCTTTTGTAAATGAAAATAAGAAGGAAGCGGACAAAAATAAAGTCTAAATAGTCTGCTCTATGTTCATCAGCACATCATCCGGACAAACATAAAAGCATTTTATTATCGTTGTCTATGCACTGATACATTCCACACAGACGGCGCCGCGGTTTTAATGTATGCTATGCATTCTAATCTGTATGCTTTTGTCAGAGAAATTAATACGTAGGACGTTGAATGATTTTTATAATGCCATGGAATAATCCTTAAGATTAGTTTTATTTCAATGCCATGGCCTTTGGTCGAGTGGCAAAATCAAGTACGAGTATATCGTGGTGCGGGTGGAACCGCGGGCAATAACTAACATATTATAATAAGAATACAGCCCTTTTTAATGTCCCACTGTTGGGCACGGGCCTCCCCTCAATGCGAGGGGGATTAGGCCATAGTCAACCACGCTGGCCCAGTGGGGGTTGGCGGACTTCACACATCTTTCGAGGGGTTAAGCGCGCTAATCTCAAAAACGGATTAACCGATTTCAATCAGTTTTAAAAAAAAATGTAATATCAATTTAAAGATGCAAACGAAGTCGTGGGCAACAACTAGTGATCATATATGATTAATTTAATTGAGAAGAGAAATATATTAGAAAATAAAGACTCTACGCTTTATAAGCAAAAAAAAGTAGAAGATAATGAACAAACAAAACATTGAATAATTATCAAAGCTATTTACAATATATTATTGTGATATTATAAAAGCCTGGTTTTCGATATCACAGTACATTACATAAAATGGATTCAAATGTAATGTTTGTTTCGTGATAGGGTGGATTTTACGGCGTTAACTGGGATCGTAAACTACGGTTCATAAATCGAGTCATGCCTAAACCCGAGAAAACCACCAACGCATTTAACAATATAATAATACACATGTAAGCTTATTACATAAAATATTTTATGTTACCGTTACCTACTTTACATGTTTTATTTTTTCATGGTTCACTTCTGCCTTAAAATAAAATAAATATCGCCAAACGAACACACCAAATATACCGTCCCACACTAAGCAACGCTTGTATAATGGGTACCGTACAATGGTGTGTGGGCGAACTCAGTATATAATACTTATAGAACTGTTAAATATCCATGACTCGGGTACAAACATTCGTGCTCATCACACAAAGTTTGTCCTTACCAGGAACCCGGTTCCCTCGGCACAGAACGCAGGGTCACCAACTGCGCTAATCAGGCCACCAAAAAAATGTCATTAAACAACCAAAGAAATCAAAGATGCTCATTAGTATGAAATATACTCAATTCACCAAAGCGCTTGATTTATTATTTTTATATGGTGACAATCGTACAAATAAATACGCTTTCCCAGTGCGGTTTGGTGAACTTCACACAACTTTCGGTGTTTCCTCGAAAAATTTGCCTGCACTACAGCCAGTGACAATCATTATTGAAAATTAAATTATTGATTTCTTATATTTATGGAATACTACACATTAAAATAAAATTAATCTTACGGATTTTATCGCGTTTATTATTGATAGCCTCCATACCTGCTTACGTAAATGTTAAAAAAAAAAACACCTATCAAACTAATGATAGTATATTAGATTCTTCACCTGTTATTTTCGGGTCGAGTAATTGATTCGAACAAACACTTACCAAGCTCGTGCGAATCACGGCCCGAAAACAGTCCGAATAATCACGAATCCAGCATCGCATCTAACAATCGCATAGTAACTGTCACTTTTGACAGATATCACATACAATGTCCGTCAAAAGTGACAGTTACTATGCGATTGCTGTTCGATTATGAATCGATTGTGTTAGCAGTCTTGGGGCCCAGTACGATGTCGTGAGAAAAGTTCAAGCTATTTACAAACTCAGCTTGGATATCCTCAAAAGTCTCTCGTCCATAATCCTTAACACCAGTTATAACTCCTAATAATTGGCCGCAGTATAAAGGTCAACATTTGAAGGACAACCCACATCGCTAGATAACGGTCAAATTAATACAAATAGAAAAGACCCATTTGATCTCAGTTTTATTTAGAAACATTTATCTTCTAAACTACTTTTTAACGGCGTTTTTACGAATCTGGTTGTGTATTAAGTTTTAACCTAGTTTTTTATACTACTTAGACCTATTTTTTTTCTCCTTTCAAGGACAGAACGAGTCAATAATACTGCTATGTATCACAAACATACGGATTCCGTGGTTGCGTCATAAATTACATATCAAAGAATATATAAGTAACATAGTGTGGGCATTGGGTTTAAATTTTGGGCAATGAGTTGAGATAAGTGTATACATACAGAGGCGTATTAACACTTGGGCCATGTGGGCCACGGCCTGGGGCGACATTGCGGTAGGCTCCCAGGGGCGGCGCTTGTCGCTCCTCGCGCTCAGCTTTTGACACCTTTCATATTCATTACCATTTAAATATTTATATCCAAAAAAAAAACACCCGAATTGAGAACCTCCTTTTTAAAGTCGGTTAAAAACAGGCCTGTCTGCGCATGCCTAAATATATGAATCGTACATGCAAACAGCCCGTCATCTTTACTCATTGTATGTGACGCGAACTTTAGTGCAATAGATTTAACACTTTTGATTTTGCTTTAATTCACCAACACGTTGTATATATGCGTAAACGTAGAGTTGAAGGTTCGTAGTTTTAAAGAGCTGACGTCACTCTCCCTCCCCAGGCCCCAGGATGTACGGGCTCCTGCTGGAGAACATGGCGGAGTACATTCGTCAGACGTACGGCGAGGAGCGGTGGGAGGACATCAGACGTCAGGCGGGCGTAGAGCAACCCTCGTTCTCCGTGCACCAGGTGTACCCTGAGTGCCTGATCACAGGGCTGGCGAAGAAAGCACAGGAAGTAAATTACTTTTTTATTACCAGCAGTGTAAACTTCCATCAACGATGTGAATAATAGAAAGTCCAATACACACTGAAAAATATACCTATAGAATCCAAGTATTTATCTTTTCGCAAAGCAATTCCCTTCTGAAAATGACTATTTGCAATCAAAGGGATTGTGGATTGTGACATTACCACAGTGATTGAATTGTAAGGGTGTGGTATGTAGCTGATGTATGTCGTAAGATTGAAAAGTATTTAGTCTTCAATTTCGCAACTGTTAGCATCGGCCCATTAGCTCAGTTGGTTAGAGCGTCGTGCTAATAACGCGAAGGTCGCGGGTTCGATCCCCTCATGGGCCAAATATGTTTTTGAATGCTGACGTTTTCTTTATTTATATCCAATTATTTCACAATTTTACACAAATATTATTATGTATCAAATTATCAAACTTCTACATTTTTATTATGGTTTATGGTGGTAAGTTGAAAGCTTAGCATTTATCCCTTTTTGACGATTTATAAAAGTACTATGGTTTCATGAATAAAAAAATATTCTGATTCTATAAATAAAAATACAATTCAATAAAAGGTATTTGGAGGTGCTGGGATTTGAACCCAGGACTTTCAGCATGCGAAGCAGACACTCTACCACTGAGTTACACCCCCGGTGGCTAACTAGTTGAAATTAAGGATCAATATGTGTTTTACACCATTTTGATTTTATTACAGTCAAGATTGTAGAAACCCATGAAAATAGTGCCATTCCATTGTAGTATACAATAATATAAACTATCTAATTCACCATTGTACTTTCATAACAGTACCTAGACTACGTACCCTACAAATCGAGCTCTAAGAAGTACTGAGAGCAAAACACATTGAAATCCAGTAAAATTATAATTCAAAAGAAACAAGAACAATATCATGAGAATCACTCACAAGAGTACTCACTCACGCGCCTTTGAAGTACTTTATCTTACGCCTCAAAACATTTGCACAAATCGTTGAAACCCAACTTTGCTATGAAACTTTTCACAGGCGCTTTCTCATTTCAGGTACTCGGCATTACAGAAAAAGAATTTATGGATCAAATGGGAGTTTATTTTGTTGGGTTTGTATCACAATACGGTTACGACAGAGTATTATCAGTTTTGGGGAGGCACATGAGAGATTTTCTCAACGGATTGGATAACCTACACGAGTATTTGAAATTTAGTTACCCCAGAATGAGAGCGCCTAGTTTTATATGCGAGAATGAATCGAGGCAAGGTTTAACATTACACTACAGATCGAAGAGGCGAGGATTCGTTTATTACACGATGGGACAGATAAGAGAGGTGAGTTTCTTTTTTTCATTCATGTATGTTCACTTATGTACCACTGGTTCGGAATGTTGGTTCCACTGAGAAAACACTATTTTTTGTTACATGTTGTATAAGTAATAGGTGGGTACGGATTTATAATAAAAGGTATTTGAATTATTAGGATCGGCAATAAAAGTACAGAATTTATAATAGTAGACGGCAATAATTATTATAAACTAATTGCAAAGCCACTTTGAAACTGAAAAATGAACAAAAAGTCATTATTGGAGGCGCCGGGTATCGATCCCGGTACCTCTCGCATGCTAAGCGAGCGCTCTACCATCTGAGCTACGCCCCCGATGTTTAGTTGATCAAAATTATGCATATGTTACCAAAATGTTTAATTTGGTTTATTTATGGATAAAATATATCTAATGCATAGTCCTACCTACAACCTTCTTGTAGCATTGAGGCACAAAATTATTATTTCTAGAACATATAATAATTATCTACTTGTACAAAGTTCTATCGATACCAACGCCATCTATGAAACATATTCATCAATACAAATATAGGTGGCGCTTTTATGCAATTATTTAATATGTTTTATTTTCGGACTTTTTGTTTGGGTTACAATTTTAGCAGAGACTTTACTGCCCTCATATTTGAGATTATTATCGTTTAGCAAACCGCGGCGCTAAGTAGCCCAAAGTCTACTCCACCTATTACAAATTGACTCAAAATTAAATGACGATGGCATAATTTGTTACTTTAGTGACATCGTGATGCCATTTAATTACGTTTCAATTAGACGATTGACGTGACCGAAAGTCTCTGTTACCAACAAACCTACAGCTTTTAAAAAGATTTCTCACCTAATAGCCTCTCATCTCATCACCTCTTCCATCCAGGTAGCCCGTCACTTCTACCACAAGGAGATGCGGATAGAGCTGGTTCGCGAGGAGTTGCTCGTCGACATGGTCCACGTGACCTTCCAGCTGACCTTCGACAACCGCGCCTTCACGCTGGCCTCGCTCGCCATGACCAGGGAGGAGAAGCATCTGCCAATCAGCGCGTCCGTGCTCTTCGAGATATTCCCCTTCTGCATTGTCTTTGGGTGAGTTTTTTTTTATTCGCCGAGACCTGTCACCGGACGTTGAAATAAAACAAATGTTATGGATTTTATCGCGTTTATTTTATGTTTTTACGATCCCGACGTTTCGGCTGCTTTACAGCAACCATGGCAACGGGAGGTCACGGGATAAAATCTTAAAAAAATATATATTTCCGTGAATTAATAGTGACCTCGACTTCTGGATAAATAAGATAAGTTTTAACACAGACTCCATTGTTTCAGTTCAGACATGGTGGTCCGCAGTATCGGCAACTCGCTGATGGTCATCCTACCAGACCTGGTGGGCAAGAGGATAAACGACTGGTTTGACTTGGTGCGGCCGCTCATCATCTTCAAATTTCATACTGTGAGTAAGCCACCCACCAGGTCTCTATTTCCAACCCTTGTTTGGTGTTCAGTACGTCAAGTGCGAGCTAAGTGTATACTTTATAGTCTACCGTATTTAGACATTTTGTATGGAGAATTGAAAAGCGGCTCTAGCGGACGGTCTTTACAACTTTCAATTTTTTTTTTTTCATTACGATATAGGCAAGTATTTGATCTCGATCTCACCTGATGGTAAGTGACGACGATAATTCTCAATTTAATTAAATTTATAATCACACTTAAATTTAAAACAAAGACTTTGCCCACAAATTCATAAGTAAGTAGATGTTTTAATTAATTTTAGTATGACATTGCAATACGTCTAAAAATGCTTTGTGAATTCACTAAAACATTCTCAATTTGGTGGTAATCCTATTAATCTGTTAAAGTCTGAACTCAGGTAACCTTAGTTTTAATTTGTTGCGCGGTCACCTACACAATATCAAAATAGTACAGCTATAATGCTGTTTTATTGAATGGGCTATAAATATGTGCGAGTGGGACTTCATTATACCATGAGTATGCCCACACGAAGCGAGGGTCTAACAAAGAACGCTTACCTAACTCTGGACCTACCAAATCGTCCCAGCACGTTAAGTGCGAGATTATTCGTAAGCTAACTTCATACTTTATAGTCTACCGTATTAAGACTGTAGCGACCTCTTCAACCGCGCCACAAGCTGCACAGATGGCGCTGCAGATGCATTCAGAACAATTGACAATTCTCAATACAATCCTGAAACGCGCTATGAGAGTTTTCGGAGCACGTAACATATATACAAGATCCCGAATATAACCATTGGGGCATATCGGCCGTCCCGCCTGGCATGCCACCCGCCTCGCTGGAGGATCTTCCCTTTTCCGCCTAAATACGGTTTGTATGGAGAATTTAATGTTTTAAATACTGCCCGCTAGAGACGCTGTGCAATTCTCCATACAAAACGTCTAAATCTGGTATGGTACTATAAATAATCTCGCAATATTTGCTTCCAAATATCAAATTGGTATCAAAATCTCACAGTAAAATTTCCCGTCAGATACTGAACCGCACCAACAACATCTTCGAGCTGGTGACGATGCAAGCTGTGATACACGAGAAACCTCCAGACAAGCGCAACGAGCTGCTGAAGCTATCGGACGAGACTGACGGCGCTACTGAGAAGAACTTGAGACTTAAAGGTTTGGGAAACATCTATTACCTACTTTATAAACTAAACAGCTTATTATAGAGGTCGAAGTCTAGTTGGTAAAAACATCCATGACAAACCGATTCGCTGTTGATTCGGTCCTTGGCTCGGTGGTCGAAGGTTACCTTCGCCGTGCTATGCGATGGACGGCACTTTTACTGGCGGTTCTTGTTTTCAATCTTACATCTTTGAAAATGGTTACGGGCAGTCAGAAGCCTGAAAAATGCCGACACCCACCATGGCCTTAGCCTATGGACTGACGAAGAATGATAAAAGTATAGTTAGTAACGAGATGCGCGGGCCAATTTGTAGGTCTTTGGCGCGGACCGGCAATACTCCATTTAGTTAGACAAGGTAGATTTCAAGATTCGATTATTTTTGGATTTTTTGTTTTTTGAAAACGGATTTTTTTGTTGTTGAAAAGTTTTTTTTCCAATTCTTTGGCCATGTCGGCTTCCTACAATCTCGTTCTTAAAATAATTTGAAGAATAGAGACCCAGACCTATTTGGGGGGAGGGGGGGGGGGTCTTCTGAAACGTTACGATGCGTTACATTAGGGGCGTAATTACGTAATATTTGAACGCTCCCTAGGTACTAGCTATCCCGGCGAAATTCCTACCGCCTTAGAATCAAATGTAAATGTGAAAATCTATTTCTCTCCCCGTGTTTTAGTAGTTATTCTGCTATTTGGGGTTAAGTCAATCAAGACGCCATTTATACTCAAGAACGCGTGGGCCGATATTGATGATCTTACATTTTTTGAATCGGTAATTGTAATAAAGATAATTCTGTGGTATGATTCTGTGGCGGTACGACGTTTGTTGAGATAGCGAGTATATATATAGATAGATAACTATACAGTTTCAATTGATCCAAACGTAAGCATTAAAAAACGTACATATAAAATAAGTCTGTCTGTACGCTAGCACGAGCCTTATCTACGCGGACAGCTACGTTCAACCCCAAGTTAAATTGTTATGACAACAACATTGGATGCGTTGGAATTTCAATCTTAAACTGCACTATACAAAGTATACTTTAATAATAGAGCATAACTATTAGACGGTTTCAGTATGAAAGTAAGCGTTATTTACGTGTGATCGGTAGTTTTTCGCAGTACTTATAATCTGTTTGCGGACGGCTGATGAAGCTTTTTTCGCAGTATAATCTGTTTGATGAAGCTTATGTAGCTCGTTTTGATGGCAATATACCATCTAACTATTGTATAATAATCTAAAATTTAAAAAGTCACATTATTTGCGTAGGTAGCAATTATGAACTGTCTTAAGTATAAGCTACGCCAAGTGCGAGATTACTCATAAGTGAAAGAAAGACTAATAATATCATAAAACTATAATAGATCACCAATAACCGTTAAGTTAACACTTTTTTTCTTTTCTTGTTCTTACTCTCCCGCCTTTTTTTCCAATACCTTCTTTTTTTTCACCCGTCATCCACCTGCCAGTGTCAATCTCCGGTGATGCCAGTCTCTTACGACATTGTTAACAATTTTCCATTATTAAGCCTATTTATATATTTTGACTAACTAAAATAAACTAAACAAACAAAAATCTAAGCACACAGATCATTATTCAGAAATTGCTAACATAAGTTAAAAGTTAATAATAAAAACTTTTTAACAAAAAAAAACCGTCTCCAAAAAATTAAAAAGCAAAAATAATCTAATCTTGAAATCTACATTGTCTAACTCATATTTAACGAACGCGAAGTCGGTGCCAAAGACACAATTGAAAACAAATATTGATTCAATTTCCAGGCATGCCTCGCAAGAAGCGTTTAGCGTATGACGGTCGTCCGATACCTGACGATATTAATTTACATCTCAAAGGTAGATCCTACTGTAGACTTACAGTAGAGTTATGGCGAGCACATGACAATCAAATAAATAGTGCACATCTTGTAAATATATATTGTATTCTCTTCGCACAAGAGTTCAAATTTAATGCGGATAGACACATATTATTTCGTATAGATATAATACCGAACGTTCATCATTCGCACAAAAACTTTGTCAACTTAAGGCCGCGTTATTTTAGTGCACTGTACATATAAAAAATATGGTATTAGAGATCGAATATATACTGCTAATGACAATTTTTATTGTACGGGTATGTAGCGACCTCTTCAAGCTCGCTACAAGCTACACAGATGGCTGCGAACGCATTCAAAACAATTGACAATTCTCCATACAATCCGAAAACGGCGATGTAGGTCGACAAGTAGCTTGTAGTGACGTAGAAAATCTAAGCCCAGTATTGAAGTTATGACGTCAGCGATGATGAATGACCATTTGAATTTTGTACGTGAACCTAGGTCGAGCTCGAGTGTACTTATGCTCTCCGTAGGTACGTACCGGAGTGTTGCGGCAAACAGGTTGCACGGTGTGTTGTCAATTGTTTTGAATGCGTCTGCAGCGCCATCTGTGTAGCTTGTGGCGAGGTTGAAGAGGTCGCTACAGGTATATATGGTTTCTTAAACGGACGTCAGAAAAGCGCTTGTGCGAATGAACCCTCCACAGAGTAGTGAGCTAGCGCATAATAATCAGTGGCGTAGCATAGGTCATTAGCACCCGGTGCGGATTTCAAATTTGCCGCCCTCTTATTTTTGCTATTCATTATAAAAAAATTACGAAAAAATCACTGACAGATATTATAATTTTTTTTACTTATTTTTTTTTTATATCTTAATTTTTTCTTTTTTCTCTAACCGCCACCTGTGAAATGCCGCCCCCGGCAAAGTGCCGCCCGGTGCGCACCCTCCGACCATGCTACGCCACTGATAATAATGTATTTTTTAAAGGTTTTTATAATGCTTGCACATGTAACTAAGTCTATTCACAAAATACCACTCAATATGAGCTTTTAGGGAGCACTGTTCGGATCAACGTTTTATTTTACACCTACGTTTATACAAAAAAATTACGAGGATTTTATTGGCAATATTCCCCAAGGAATATAAAAGTTATGGGTTTAGTGGTAGTATTAGTAGTCTATATTGATAGTACCTAATGTATTAAAGTTCCATTAGGAGACGACACTACCTGTCCATGCTATAATATTTTTATTATAGCAACTAGCTGTTGCCCGCGACTTCGTCCGCGTGGTATTTAACAAAGACAACCGTTGACAACAGCCTGCTCGCTAATTCTGAGCCCGCGGGACGCATTGCAGGTTGTTGCTATCAAACTTAATCAGGCGCTGCGCTGCAACATTGGTTTTTTTTTTTCGTGAGATCCTATTTTTTTTTCTAAAATAAAAGTAGCCTAAGTTACTCCTTGTTACATCAGCTATCTGCCAGTGAAAGTCCCGTCAAAATCGGTCCAGCCATTTCAGAGATTAGCCGGAACAAACAGACAGACAGACAGACAGACGGACAGACGGACAGACAGACAGACAAAAATTGTAAAAAATGTTGTTTCGGTATAGGTAACGTGTATACATCCAAATGCACTTAGTAAAAAGCGGTTATTTTAATATTACAAACAGACACTCCAATTTTATTTATATGTATAGACTAGCTGTTGCCCGCTACTTCGTCCGCGTGGTATTTAACAAAAACAACCGTTGACAACAGCCTGCTCGCCCATTCTGAGCCCGCGGGACGCATTGCAGGTTGCTATCAAACTTAATCAGGCGCTGCGCTGCAACATTGGTTTTAATTTTTTTTCGTGAGATCCTGTTTTTTTTCTAAAATAAAAGTAGCCTAAGTTACTCCTTGTTACATCAGCTATCTGCCAGTGAAAGTCCCGTCAAAATCGGTCCAGCCATTTCAGAGATTAGCCGGAACAAACAGACAGACAGACAGACAGACAGACAGACAGACGGACAGACAGACAGACAGACAAAAATTGAAAAAAATGTTGTTTCGGTATAGGTAACGTGTATACATCCAAATGCACTTAGTAAAAAGCGGTTATTTTAATATTACAAACAGACACTCCAATTTTATTTATATGTATAGATTATTTACAAGACTGTGAATCATTTGTTAATCATAAAACGATGATTTTGTATAAAATAAGTTGCGTTTACGAAAATAATACCTAAAAGTCGGTAATTTTTATGTATTTCTTTTGGCACTGTAACATTATTTACTCAAGTCGTGAACTGGTATACAATATTTGATCGGAATTTCATATTAAAGCTAAAATAATTCGTTGCCAAATTGTTGATAAGACATCACTTTGATTTGGTAATGTTCCTACCGTGACATTGATAGTTCGTGGTTAGGGCATGAGCTATTAATACGACTCAAATCAGAACCTCGAATAGAACGTTTTGTCACCTTCCGATCCGATTTCATCCGAAAATTAGGATCGGATATAATTGATAGAACTAGGCGATACTTGGCGGAAATCCATTGTTAACCTATGGGGAGAGAGGACCCACCACTGACCCTCGGCTTGTCAACTTCTTCGATTATAAACCAAACAAGTTTGATCGATAATAAAAGAAGCCAACAACACCCGAACTCCTCTAAGATGTTAATCGAGAAACTATCTATCACGAGTGACGGGACCTCAAATAAAATGCAATTCTCCGCGACACTATCGGATCGGATAGGAAGGTGAGACTGTCTCAATCATACCCGTTGGTCAGTCACACTACAACACCTCAGTCCTCCCGTGACCATGGTTACTGTAAAGCAGCCGAATCGTTGCAAACATAAAAACATATAATAAACGCGATAAATTCCGCAAAACTAGTTTTATTTCAAGGCATTTTTATGTATATAATTTATACCCACGTTTTTTTTTCCTATCAATAAATATCTTATAGTTGTTTGTTTTTTTCTATATACATATATTTGTCTATATCTATTGTACATACTATTATGAATAAAGGATATAAGAATTAAAATAAAACAAATAAGGTTCAGATTTGAGTAGCTTTAACAGTTTCTGGTAAGCTCCTTGTGCCTTATACTGAATAATTTTCAGGCCAAATGATCTACATGGACAACTGGCGGTTGATGATGTACCTCGGCACTCCCGTTATGCCGGACCTCTCCGCTTTGGTCTCCACTGGACTTTACATCAACGATTTATCTATGCATGATTTTAGCAGGTAAGTCGTCATATAATCCCTGGAGTAGTATCTAGGGATGGAGTTATATCTTACAGTGTGTCCGTGACTGCGCCGGTGGCGACCTGGAGATCTTTTTTTTTTTCATATTAATATCTTAGCAAATAAATATTTTGCCGAATAAAAAAAATACAACAACATTAAACCTCCTTCCAGAGATTTAATGCTGGCCGGTACGCAACAGTCAGTGGAACTAAAACTGGCGTTGGACCAGGAACAGCAGAAGAGCAAGAAACTAGAGGAGTCCATGAGAAAACTGGACATGGAGATGAAGAGGACGGACGAACTGCTGTACCAGATGATACCGAAGCAGGTCGCTGATAGGCTGCGGAACGGAGAAAACCCTATTGATACTTGCGAGGTGAGTAAAAGGGACGTGTATATTTTTGACATCATGTAACATGTGACGCCAGTATGAGCGGTATATGCAGTATTCCAATTAGGAATAAATGTGGTACGTTAGTAAATAAATGTGTTAAACTGTTGGCCGCATCTGCTTGGTGGCATTATCAAGGCACTAATGATTACACTACGCCACAGGTATGAACGTAGCATTACAAGCTGCCTACCTACCTAAGCAGTTATGCAACGCGGTAAAACATAACAATGATTATAGAAAAATAAATAAAGAAAATATACCATCACGCCTGTAATCCCTGAAGGGTGGATAGAGGTACACTGCAATACACTCACATTTGGTCGATGGTATTTTGGTCCCAATGTAATAGGGGTCGTGCCTATTGCCATTATACCGGGCACTTTCCTCCTCAGTATGAGAAGGATTTAGGCCGTAGTCCACCACGCTGGCCCAGTGCGGGCTGGTGAACTTTACATGACTTTCGACAGACGTATAGTTATAGAGTTGTCTATATAATATACTAGGTGTTACCCGCGACTTCGTCCGCGTGGTATTTAACAAAAAGCGGACGAAGTCGCGGGTAACAGCTAGTCTAAAATAGTAAAAAGTAGCCTATGTTACTCCTTGTTACATCAGCTATCTGCCAGTGAAAGTCCCGTCAAAATCGGTTCAGCCATTTCAGAGATTAGCCGAAACAAACAGACAGACAGACAGACAAAAATTGTAAAAATTGTTGTTTTGGTATATGTACCGTGTATACATCCAAATGCACTTAGTATAAAGCGGTTATTTTAAACAGACACTCCAATTTTATTTTTTGTATGTATATATAGATTATGTATCCTACAGCGCGCACACACGCACGACTCCGTCACAATTATCTGATGGTTTCGATACTACCTATCTCTTCGATTAGCCGCGTCTGTTTGTCCCCTTCAATGAAAATGCACTCGATTTTCTATTTAATATCCCATGACAAATTCTGTGTTTTTCCAACGTTTCATTACAAAGCGACAATGTATCAATCCTATCCCATTCCACTTGAAATGAGATCAGTACAAATTCAATTTGTATATTATGTACTGCAAGCAAGCTACGCGATCACAGATGGAATCTTATAGACGATTCATCGAAAGTACGAGTAGGTAGATAGCCATTTACTCGTAGAAGTTTGTTGAGAATCGCATTGTAGAATTCAACCTTAGTACCTACTTGGATTTTTATGCTGGTAGGCATTAGTTACAAAATGCATTGCACTTCTCCTGATGAAAGTAGATAAGTTTTTTAACTTAAATAAATGCAGCTTGTCTGATTAAATGCTTCGGGCTTCAAGTATACATTAGTTTATACTTTTTGAAATTATTTTCAATTATAATAACCTATAGTAAATATTTATCATTTCAAATCCAAAATCAAAGATTAGGCCTGGTAAATACTAGGCTAGTAGAAAATACTAGTTGGATACCGTTAAATAATAAAGATAAGTACTAGGTAGTCTATGCTTTAGGATGGTTAAGTAGGTATAGGATGTTTAAGAAGTGAAGAAACTAATGAATCCGAAACGTGACAATAGCTGTGTGTTTTCCTTCCATTAACCCCTCAAATTCAAAGTGTTATCTTTCTAAAACCACTTTTAAAGATAATAGTTATATTTCCTAGTCGCGACAATCTGTTAACCCCGGATCGGTCCTACAATATCCCTGGATCAACACGGATGCGTGTCAGTCCCCCGTCGGATCAGATCGCTGATAAGTTTGTTGTGGTATAGTGCGAGGAGTTAGAGGGGCGTTGAGCAATTAAAGATATATTTTTTTTACGAGCTTGATTGAGAAGATTGTTTTTGTTAAAATGGAATATTCACAACGAACAACGCATTCTTGTCTGCAATTATTATCATGAATCGGTCTTTCTTTCGAGAGAATCGTATCTACAGTTTTGCCACCGAAAGAATTCGTTCCAAAGATGAATAAATTTCGATCAACTAAATCGTTTCTTGTAAGTTGACATGATGATATATTTTTTAATAAAATTAAATTAATATTGATAATTTTATTTTATACAATACAGCACACGCACAAGCAAGTTCGCAAATTGCCTCGCTACTTGTCAAATCAAATATTATACTTAATTGTTTTACCGACATTATTTGCAAATTAAAAGCGCCATCTAGTTAGTTAATTTTTAAACCACAAAATAATGAAAGTACGCCTCCAACCGCAGATGTTCGACAGCGTATCGATCCTTTTCTCTGACGTGGTGACCTTCACGGAGATCTGTTCGCGCATCACACCCATGGAGGTGGTCTCCATGCTCAACGCAATGTACTCCATATTCGACACGCTCACCGAGAGGAACCGGGTTTACAAGGTTCGTATTTGTCCTATTCAACTAACTTGAACACATAGGATATGACTTAGTAGTATTTGTCCTATTCAACTAACTTGAACATAATAGTTAATTGAATAGGACTCACTATATGGAGGATGTATTTGGATAAATTATTAGATCCATAGATTGATGGAAATTACGGTCTGGGACCTTAAATTACGACGTACGACGTAGGTAATTAAACCTACGCAAGGATTATACCTTAGCTAGGTTTAATTACTTTATAATAATTAAACAACAAGTAATTTATAGTCATTGCTTTTTTAAAACTAACTGGAATAAATTTGACGATTGGTCAAATTAGTCAGTTATCTAAGGACTATCCTATCCAATATAGGATAGGGTCGGTCAAGAGTAGTCTCTATTAGTAGAGAAAGATAATTCATATTTGAACGACTGTAACTTGCCACCAAAAATGAAAAACTACCACCCATAGACGATTTTAAAACATAAAAAATCAAATAAACATTTATTTTTATACATGTCGGCCAAAAAAGTACTTATGAATAACTAAAAGTTACCACCCTTTTGGAATGTTGGTTCCTCTGACAGGAGCCGGCGAGAAACTCAATGGTTACTCTTTTAAAGAAAAAGAGTTGTTGTAGGTGCATAGGTATACTTAATGTTGTTACATATAAAAAAATGAGAGATTTGGTTTGGTTGACTTTCAGGTGGAAACAATAGGTGATGCATACATGGTGGTGTCAGGAGCTCCTGAGAAAGAAGACAATCACGCTGAAAAGGTTTGCGACATGGCGCTAGATATGGTGGACGCTATCACTGACCTGAAGGATCCGAGCACAGGTAATATAACAGTTTCTTCAATATGGACTCTTTTACTAACATATTTCTTCTAGTATCTGTTTTAATCTTAAGTGTTAAAGATTCAAACCGATCGTTTTGAATCCAATTTCATCAATCGTCATGTGTACGTTGATGATTTTGTCTCATGTATCGATGTTTTATTTGTCAGAACATCAACTATATGGTCCCAAACTAAGCAGCGCTGTCTATATTATGCGTATCTATCGTTTGAACTATGGCCTATATTTCCATCTCATTGAGGGGTGGCCCGTGCCCAGCAGTAGAACATTAAAAATGTACTATCCAAAAAATACTGTACTTAGTTGGATTTATCCCCAACTCCATATTCCAGGGTCCCACTTATCAATTCGTGTCGGAGTCCACTCCGGCGCAGTAGTAGCCGGGATCGTGGGCCTTAAGATGCCTCGGTACTGCCTGTTCGGGGACTCAGTGAATACAGCCTCACGCATGGAGTCCACCTCTGAGGCTATGAGAATACACATCTCTCAGACTACACAGGAACTGCTCTCGCCCTCGTACATGGTGACAGAGAGGGGGGAAATACAGGTGAAGGGGAAAGGTGAGGATCATTTTGTTTATTGTGATATAAAAAAGCATGAACTCCTTAATGTGAGGAAGTTCTAGACTGAGTCCACTATGCTGGCCCAGTTCAAGTTAGTGGCTATCTCATACGCCTTCCAATATCTGTTTAAAAGGTTCTCACACACATGCAGGTTATCTCACTTACGATGTTTGCCTCGAAATTCGTAAACAATGTAATAGCTGTGACGATGATTGACTAAATATATGAAAAAGGCAAATTCTTATAATTGATTCCACATTTTTTTGGTCTCCAAACAAAAAAGCTATATATATTCAAGTTTAATCCGTAATTTATTTGAACAAATCATAACTTATCTCCTCTAAAATTATTGCAGGCGCAATGAAAACGTATTGGCTAGACGGCCGCGAATCCCGACCGTCTCTCACCAAAGTGATATCGCCACAACTACATCCTGGGACGGAACTTGAGTGGGAAAGGGCTGCTGACATCAGAGACAGTATTGCTGAGCACTCAGCACAACAGATGAACAACAAAGATGCCAATATGGCTAGAATCATGCATACCCACCTTCCTAACTCTATCATCAATTCCGGAACGAATTCTTTAGTGAGCAGTCCCGGAAATCTTATGACTGTCCAAGTTCCTAGGAATTCTCAGGTCTTTGGTGCCCCTACAGCAACTATTACATCACCAGTGGAAGAAAGAAGAATATATTCACCAGTGACTTTTCAAGATGTAGCGAAACGGAGTATAGCTAATTCACCTAATAGAGCTGAGAGGGAAAGAGGTAAGGCTAGCTCAGATATTACTAGTAATGGATAAATTCTCGATTCTAAGTAAAAATTTGAAGGTGCAAATGTAAGTTACAATGTAGGTATATTTCCAAACTATGGCCTGTGTCTTTGTGCTAAATAATGGACAAAATTAGGTCTGCAACTTTCAAAGCTACTAACAAACTAGAAATAATGAGTTTTAGTGTTAATAATGTTTTCTAGAATCAAGATCAACCTCGACAAGTGTAGCGGCAGTGTGGACGGACGCTGAGTCCGTTGACCCACCGAGATCTGCAGACAGTCTTTCTTCGCTCTGGTAACTATGCTTACTTTATCCTGAATGTCTGAAAACACCAAGCCTTGCACAGTTTTTACTTTCACTGTGACAATGATTCTTATACTAGTAGTAGTAGTGACAATGATTCTTGTTAGTTGAAATGTTTTATAATCTTAAATTACAGTTCGACGTCCCCTTGCAGAGTTGTAACTGCGCCCCAAATCAGGGAGCTAGACGCAAATTTCATCACTGAAACAGTAAGTACTTTACCTTGAAGAATATTGAATGATTTATACTGGTGGTAGGCTTCGGCCGTGGCTAGTCACCACCCACTGAACAAAGCCATGTCGCCAAGCGGCCTAGCCGTGTTCCGGCATGATGTTCGGTGTTGCCATTCATGGATGGCGGGTCAGATCAGTTGCGCTGCATGTGCCTAGTGAATGTAGCGTCTCGATCTACTGCCGCCTTCCTACCTAGGCAAGTATGCTCCATCGTAGATCTCATCGTCACTTACCATCAGGTGAGATTGAGATCAAATACTTGCCTATAATGTAATAAAAAAAAAAAAAAAATGAATTAGTAACGTTAATTTTATGATCTCTTCCAATCACTTATCATTATTTGATCCATCAAATAATGATAAGTTTATTACTATTAATCTCTAACCAGTCATAAATAGTTCAAATTTAATGTTATATGTACCTTACAATCTTACTCCCGTTATTTATTATTCTATTTCAAATTGTATCTACACCATGTATGGTTGAAGCCAAACAAAGTTAAAATCACTTTTTAAAGTTATCGCACGGGAATAGGTCCACTATATAACCCATAATAATTAAATCCAAATTCAACTTTGGCCCGAGGTTCGATTCTCGTTTTATAGATGTCCCTAACTGGTCAGCTCATGCTTGGCTGCTTCCTGCTCCAACAGTTCGTAACTCACATATCACCGTCTCACTCCGCACCGCCAGCCATCGCAGTCCACCCTCGACCCTTGTGTTCAGTGTCGATTCTCAGGCCGGATACAGAATCATCCACTACCACTATTAAGCAGAGTGCAGACGAAGCAGGTAAAGATTCAGAAGTAACCTTTGGAATTTGATTGATGTATAATTAATTAAAATTTCAAAAATGTTATAATAGATATAAAGATATTACTATATCATCATAATAATAGCAACTTTTCGGGTTGTCATTAGATTGAAAATAACATCATCCACGTATACAAATTTAATATAATTATTATTTTACAAGAATTGTCTCAATGTGTAATTTTATGCAACCTATATTCATTGAGTGACATTGATGTCACCGTATTATCGATATACAACCGATGAAAATAAGGTTTTTGGTATGAATATAACATAAATGAACAAAAGTTTCCCTACATTGTAGTTTGACAATAAGCGTAGCCCTAATCAGATAATTCGAAATTAATGTGGATTCTTGTGTAGTCCTTCCATTTGCGTTTATTAAGCTCGCCATCACTTGTAGACTAGTATTAATGTGTTTTATTTTGCAACAGAAACTCACGCAGAATATCAAGGCGCACACACAGAAATAACTCAAGGACCTCATATCAGCAATACACAAGACACAACAGACATTCATCCGAAGCAGTGCAAAGTGGGCAGATTAAGGGCACGGATAGCCCCTGGATCCAAATGCTCACAAAAACAAGTCAGCAAGGACTCTATAAAAGATAAGAGCCAAGGACAGAATAATGTGCATCCCCACGGCCATCACCACACAAAGAATGTGAACCACCACCAGTGCTGCGGAGCGTTCGGCAATCCTCACGTACGGCATAAATCTAATTCAAGTTGTTGCATCATTTAAAATGTATCAATCGTTAGTGAAATTCTGTTTCAGTACGTCATGTGCGAGATTATTCGTAAGCTAACCGTATACTTTATAGTCTACCGGATTTAGACGTTTTGTATGGAGGATGAATGTGGCAGGAAGCCGGTGGATGCGAGTGGCGGACGACCGTGATGTGTGGAAGTCATTGGAGGAGGCCTATATCCAGCAGTGGACGTCTTTCGGCTGATAGAATAGAATGGTATGGAGAATTGAAAGTTTTAAATACCGTCCGCTAGATGCGATTTTCAATTCTCCATACAAAATGTCTAAATACGGTAGACTATAAAGTGTACAGTTAGCTCGCACTTGACGTGCTGACTCTGTCTACGGTTTTAGCTTTACGATAATATCATAATTATTTTTGGAATAGGTACACTTAATCACGAATAACATTTTCAAAAGACGCAGTTATCTAATAAAAATCTATAAATTATTTATTTTATATTAGTATAAATCGTAATGTGATTTAGTATTACGAGTAGTAACCACTTATCACCATGTACAATATCAGTATTTTTAACACAATTGTTTATAAAACGGTTATATATTATGGATATTAATTATCTCGACTTAAAGGTATTATTTTGAAATCCACTCTAGTCCATGAAAATATTTTGAAACAAATAATGCAAGTAGTTGTAAGGGAATTTAAGTACTTAATGATAACTGTTTTAAGTGATAAAAAAAAGATTGTTCTGCCATTGGTACCGAGCCGAGCGAGCGGTTTTCGCTCACTAAGCGATCTACG
Source organism: Pheosia gnoma (assembly GCA_905404115.1). Taxonomy (NCBI): domain Eukaryota; kingdom Metazoa; phylum Arthropoda; class Insecta; order Lepidoptera; family Notodontidae; genus Pheosia; species Pheosia gnoma. Next base: position 4,045,933 of record FR989916.1, read on the forward strand.
CTAGCTCCTTTTTTCGTAAGCTAATCAAATACTTCTTTACCTAAGTATTTACCCACGTATGGAGTATTGGAACATTTAGATAACATACGCTAAGGGCGCTATAAGATTTTCCATATAAAATGACTTATACGAACCCCGATATTTATAAAAATTACAATCCATTTACGATGGTTTTACAAAGCAGTCGCTAGCAGAAAAGTGTTTTATAAAGGTTCGGTAAGCAGATTATAAATTTCTATAGTTATGCGGGGTAGACTATAAAATATATATTTTCGGTACCTAAAGAAAAATCTCGCACTTAATATACCTACTTAGGTAGGACCTACTAATTCCTAGTAGGTACCTACCTAGTTAGAAACTTTAAATGGCGGAACATTCTTTAATATTTAATTTCTTAGTTTTAACGGATCTCAGACGAATGCATCCCAAAAAATAATTCCAAAGATTACTATTACGAAATACATCAATTTGTAAAGAGCTTTACACGATGACAATAGCAAATTATGTTTTAAATATAACTTTAATGAAATTAACAAAAAATATTTGACGTCGTTTAACGACGATTTTCTAGATAAGTATAAGAGCGGTTTAAGTGAACGGAAATGGTATTTTTATTAACCGTAGCTAGATATATTTTTGTGTACAAAAAACAAAGATAATATTTTTATTGTACATTTTATAATACGTCGAGTGCGAGATTATACGTAAGCTAACCGGGTACTTCATAGTCTACGTATTTAGACACATTGTATGAAGAGCTGAAAGTTTTAAATACTGTCCGCTAGAGGCGCTGTTCAATTTGCCATACAATGTGTCTAAACGTGGTCTAAACTATACACTTAGCTTACGAATAATCTCGAACTTTATGTACTGGCGAGGGGCCAGCCGTCATCTACAAAGTCACTGCATAGTTTGTAGGATTTTACGTCAGGCTAGCAAGATAATATACTTAGACCAAAAGTTGTTAGCAAAATTTTGAAGCCAAAAAACCACTCCGCTTTACGTAGTACCTATACGCAAATATGCGCAAATACAAATATTTTCGAATGCATTTCAAACGCAATCGCTACATCTAACACATAAGGCACACTTTTGTTTCCAGACCTTACACAAGAATGCAGAAATTCACTATACGCAAATACAAATCATTTCGATTGCATTTCCACCGCAATCGCTACGTCTAATACACAAGGCACATTTTTGATTGAACACACCAATATCTATGAATTCACGTGAACAACATATTATTATTAATAATCTTACAGAAATATAGAGTAAAGTATAAGGTTTTACAAAAATAGTGTAAAATATTTTAAGGGTTTAATATCTTATGCTCTAGCAGTCTTTCCCAACGTGGGCGATAACGCCCCCTTGTGGGCGCTGCAGGCCTAAAGGGGGGCGGTAAGAGACCCAGAAAAAAAGGGGGCATTGGAACCTGATATCAACAAACTTATTGAACAGCATCAGATTCAACCTTCACATTAGTTTTTATATAAGAATTGATTATGTTTGTTTTATTTCCAATAAAAGATACTCTATCCGAATACTATAAATTTGCGTTTCAATAATCAGTTATAAGTACTTAGCGGTTTTTAAGTATGTTTAAAAAGGGGGGCGTTAAAAAATAATTTATTCTTAAAGTGGGCAGTAGACAAAAAAAGGTTGGGAGCCCCTGCTAGCTCATACCGATCGTGTTTCTATATGTAGCTATTTAAAATATGTATGTATGTGTTTGAGTGCAGCTCGAAAATACTCGAAATACTAATTGAATGAACGGAATATTTTTTTTTTTGTATAGCACGTGTACCCAACGTCGTTTGTATTACATTACAAGCTGTCCCGCGAACTTCGTTCCAGAATCAAATTTATAAGAAAATGAATTACCTATCTTTATTATATATTTTTTTTGTTCTATTACCCACGTTTTAATTCTGCTATTCGGGGCAGAGACAAATAAAAAAAAATCAAAGATTATAACAATTGGCTCACCCGTTCTTGAGCTATGGATAATGGTGTAACTAACTCTACTTTGTGTCATATAATATAGATTATTATTTTACACTATTTTTGTTAGGACTAATATGTTCAGTACAATAGATATATAGCTAAATGTAATCACTCCCTGTTTGTGTTTAGTCTTTGATCACTTCGTAGTTGAATGTTGTGAGTCAATTAAAAAATCATCTAGTCGTTTCGAGATTGTTCGTGTTATTTATTGTTTTATTATTGTTAGGTACTTATACAACTCGCGATCCGAGTTAGATGTAATAAGGTACCTCCGGAATGTAATGTTAAAAGTACTGCTTTTAAATGATAAGGAATATTAATGTTTTGGTAATGATCCAGCTAGCAGGTCTGCCTAGCCGTTCCTACATTGTTCTCACATACCCATAACAATGTACCGCTCAAAAATGTAAAAGATCTTTTTAAAAAGGGCTACCATGGAGTTTCTTGATATCCACAGGAGCGGCATTCCGAACGGGTGGTAAAGTTGTAGCTTAGCATTTTGTAACTTTTTTTATTACAAGATTATTCATAAGTACTGTACTGTAATGGTTTACATGAATACAATTTTCTTATTCTGATTCTGATCAAATAAAAAAATCTACCACCCATTTTTTTTCTTCTATTATACAGTAAGTACAGAATAGTAATTAAACATCATTGCCTTTACATATTTGTATTTCTTATTATTTATAAGTATGTATGTATTAAATATACTTTATATAGAGAGAGTTCGTTATTGTGTACGAGATATAAGAAATATACATCTAAGCATAATAATATAGGTTGGTGTAATTATATTTTCACGTTATTGAAAACAGCTGCTTGTAGAGCTACCTACTGTCTTTATTTTTAATGGCAAAAAATGTGAATCTCATTTATGTGGTATTAAAAAAAATGCATCCATTTTTTTTTGTGTTATTGCCTTCAATCATCAAGGTTTTAATGGACTTAATGTGCTCAAGGAAGGTTTATACAATCACTAGCTGCGCCCCGCGGTGTTACCCGCAATTAAAAAGTATGTCCTTTTCTTCTATGTCCTTTTGCAAATGCACGGTTCCTGAATGCTATTCCATAGGAACCGTGCATTTTTCCGGGATAAAAATAGCCTATGTGCTATTCCAGACTACAATCTATCTCTGTGCCAAATTTCATCCAGATCCGTTGAGCCGTTCTGGCGAGATTGAGTTACAAACATCTATCCATCCATCCATCCAAACTTTCACATTTATAATATTAGTGGGATTCGTAATTGTAGATTTTCATTTATTTCAATCACAAAACAAGGCTATAAGTAGGTAAGTACTTAATTGAAAAAAATAATAATATTACAATATGTTTAACAATTTATTGTTTTTCCATTTATGAATAGAAACATGATAGTTATTATCAACAGGCCACAATTAGTAGGTATTTTAATTAAACGTATCAATTTTATAAAACGGAAAATACTGTTTTACTTGTAACAACATAACAGCTTACAAATATTCTTTATATCTTCCTACCTATACTTATCAAGGTAGCTATAAGTAAGGTATAAATATTTTACTCTCACTCAAAACTCAGTTCAGTGCCTTTCAAATTTTGTTCAGCCCACTCGTCGAACCTTCGCGAAACATCTTCAGACATATAGTTCTTCCAATCGCCTATCTCCCCTTTCCTAATGAATCTCAACTCGGTGGAGTCCAGGTAATTCCTCCCGAAGGACTTCTCCAGGATAGCTTCCAAGTTCACGGCTCGATTGGTCTTCATGTTTTGAAACGAGAGATGCTCGCACAGCTTCTCCACTTGGGTGTCTGAGATGGTTTTGTTCAGGAAATCGGCCGTCCTCCTGATGACCGACGGCAGATCATGCTTCATCTCCTCGAACTTAATGAAGAGAACGTTTGGGTCGTTACGCCGATGCCAGAATCCTGGATAATTTGAAACAATCTTAACATAAGCATGAGTATATATAAGCAAACTTAAGCATAAGTATGCGTAAGCGAGATGCTTACGCATACTTATGCTTACTTATGACCGATTCACACGATGTATGTACGCAAGTAGAGATAAATTTCTTCTAATTAGAATATAAAACCTGTTTGATTTCTTATATGTATTTACGCGAATCAAACTAATCGAAACGAACGAAATCGAAACGCTGGGAACGTAAAAACATACAATAAACGCGATAAAATCCGCAAAATTAGTTTTATATCAATGTGTAGTATTCGCGTAAACATAAGAAATCAATATTGTGATAGAAGATTTCTGGGGTCGAGTCACCTTCGTCCGTAGGAGAATTAAGTACCCTCGAGATACCCTACACGTGACCCTGGGTTGTGCCAACCAGGTGACAACTCTACTGGTGGTAGGCTTCGGCCGTGGCTAGTCACCACCCACTGAACAAAGCCATGTCGCCAAGCGGCCTAGCCGTGTTCCGGCATGATGTTCGGTGCTGCCATTCATGGATGGCGGGTCAGATCAGTTGCGCTGCATGTGCCTAGTGAATGTAGCGTCTCTATCTACTGCCGCCTTTCTACCTAGGCAAGTATGCTCCATCGTAGATCTCATCGTCACTTACCATCAGGTGAGATCGAGATCAAATTACTTGCCTATAATGTAATAAAAAAAAAAAAAAAAAAGATCTGTAGGTACAAAACAAAAGAACATAGCGACGAAAGACTTACCAAGTATATGATCCCAGACGGGGCCACAGGGGGCGCGGTCCCTCATGAAGAGGTCGCAGAACTCCTCGAATGTGCCCTTGAGTCCGTGCACTAATGTGCAGTAATGGTAGTAGGACACTACCATGTCTTTGGGATTCCGTGACGTGTATATCACCTGGATAAAGACCACCATTAAGACGTACCACGCGTATCCGTAACTAGCTGTTACCCGCGACTTCGTCCGCGTGGGATTTAACAAAAAGCGGACGAAGTCATGGGTAGCCTAAGTTACTTCTATCCTCTCCTATCTGCCAGTGAAAGTCCCGTCAAAATCGGTCCAGCCGTTTCAGAGATTACCAGGAACAAACAGACAGACAAAATTTTTAAAAAATGTTGTTTTTTACCGTGTATACATCTAAAAGCACTTAGTAAAAAGCGGTTATTTTAATATTACAAACAGACACTCCTATTTTATTTATTTGTATATATATACAGGATAAATAAGCCTTGAACCTGGGCTTCTATAGCGCATTTGTAAACACTATGTCAAAGTCCGAATTTGGACAATACGTTAAAAACAAAAAAGCACAATTTTCTTTTTGTTTTGTGATAGTTTTTTTTTTAAATGGACTTGATAAAAATCTGTCTTAGCATAGCGTTTAGAAGCACATAAGCAGCCCAGGTGACAGGCTTAGTGTACTACATATATCTGAATAATTCCGTATATAAATAAGTAAATTATAAGACGTTTTTCGTCGTGTGACTATAGGTACATTAGAATATTGATAGTAATCAAAATATTTTGAAATTATTTTTGATAATGAGGCCGAATCACTCCATTTAATGAAACTTTGTCTGTCTGCCTGACTGGCTGTCTGAAAACGGGTCTCGATCGCACCTGGAAACTTTTTATCGATAATAATGTCTAGGGAACCAACAAATAACAATATAGAAATACATTTGGTGTTAACAACCAATGTGAGTTTAACACATTACCTAGTTGTAGGTAATCGTTAGCCCCTCCAACTAAGCTAAATGCTAGTACTAGGAGTTGGCTCATACCAATAGATTAATTACCAGTGTGCGCGTCACACCACTACCCTAAGGGCGACATACCTTAGGTTTTGCAGACCCATCCTCCCTCTCAATATCAACCGGCAGAAGATCCCAGGGTAAATGGCTGCGGATATACCGGGGGAACGGGAGGCGGTACTTCACGAGGTCTACTGAGGTCCCCTGCACGGACTCCTGGTGCCATCGCGAGTGGCCATCCACCATGATGCAGGAGAGCTCCACTAGGGGACAACGGATCTAAGGAAAAATGCAACAAAAAGTTATAACAATTAAGAATGTCAGTCATAGGAAGCTACATTGCATTGTAAACAGCATTTTGTTACTCAAAACTACTTGAGCATGAGCCAACTTGAGCTAGAGTTAGCCAACATGAGACAGCGTTAGCCATCGTCCGGGACAGAAAGACCTAACGTGTGGCAACTTTAGCCGATGTAGCCAGTTTTATCCAATTAGTGAGCCAGTGTTTTCCAAAGCACTGGCCAGCATTAGCTAACGTTGGCCAACTTTAGCCAATATGGCCAGTGTTAGCCAATGTGGGCCAGTGTTAGGCAATTTATTGGTGTTGGGTTTTATTGACATCTAAATGAAGTTCATACTTCATAGTTCGAGATGAATTCGCGATGTAATGTGAATGTACTCGTATAGCCTGTCTTTGTTGTTGGAAAGAAACTTACTTGCTGTAAAGATTTAGCTCCTTCGTAGTCCAGATTATGTCCAATAAGCCAGACCATCTCTTGCGCCCAGGTCGAACCTAAATAGAAAGAACGTAAGTACCCCCTCAAAATTATAGAAAAGTTGTGCTGATTCAGTTACTTGTCTATAAATTACATTTGACACACCTAAAAATATTGCTATCTTACTCATAAATTCCGACAATTAAAAGGATGGCAATAATAATTATTTTAGTCAAGTTTACTTTGTGTCTGTATGTGGTTTGTGTATAGTACCGTACGAGACAAATTCATTTATAACCGGGCACTGTACCGAATGTATTCATTTGAAAAAAAAATATGCGACCACTGTGCTACCTAGCCACGATTTTTGTTATTTTTTTAAGATCTGCAAGTAACTAGGTAGGTATGCATCATAGATTATTTTCGTCGAAGTAATACCTACAATTGAAGGTGAAGGAAAACATCGTGAGGAAACCTACATGTCTGAGAGAACCCCTCAAAAGATGTGTGAAGTTCGCCAACCCGCAATGGGCCAGCGTGGTGGACTATGGCCTAATCCCCCTCGCATTGAGGGAGGCCCGTGGAGGACATTAAAAAGGGCTGTTATTATTATTATAATACCTACAATTAAAAAAAAAACTCACCGGTCCTCGGATACGAGCACATCCAGACGTCTGTCTCCAACACCTCCATATTCATGATATCTTGACCAATCTTCATATAATCCGCCGGCAGGATAACCCTGCCAGGATTGATCTCAATCATACAATCCTTCTTATCAAACATCCTGTCTAACTGCTCCCCAGTCTCCTGGTCCAGCTTAGTAAAGGTCAATTCTGGTCTGGTCCTCATTTTTTTTAATTTTATTTTTCGTAACTTTTTTTTCACATTTGATGCGCAGGCGTCCGGTATCGGTGTCTAGCGGAAGTATTGTGGGTGCGTGTTGCGCCGGCGCATTGCATTTCCCTCGGCGAAGTGCTCAAGCGTCGTTCACTTTCTACGAGTAGGGACACCCAATGTTTCAGGTTTCCCTGTCTTAATATACTATACAAATAAATAAAATTGGAGTATCTGTTTGTAATATTAAAATAACCGCTTTTAACTAAGTGCATTTGGATGTATACACGGTACATATACCAAAACAACATTTTTACAATATTTGTCTGTCAGTCTGTCTGTTTGTTTCGGCTAATCTCTGAAATGGCTGGACCGATTTTGACGGGACTTTCACTGGCAGATAGTAGAAAGCATCATTGTTGTACTTTTAAAAAAACTCAACAAGTCGATAAGCGTGCACAAGCTCGTACAAGATGAAATTATTATGTATCGTATCAATAGGGAAAAAAACTAGAGATAGGATTTTTATAGTACTTTGGGTATAGGAGACAGCGGTATCAGTTCATTTTGGAAAAGGGGTCTCTTGCCCAAAATAGTTTGGGAATCCCTGCAGTACACAGTACAGTACGTAGTTATTATTGTACGGCACTCGGGTAGTATAACTTTGACCCTACCGGGTTTCGAACCCGGGACCCTCGGTACAGAAAGCAGGGTCAGTACCAATTGTACTAACCGGCTACCTAGTCGTTTAGGTCTCAGATACTACTTACTCCATACTCCATTTGGTCACCGGCACCTTCGCACACACACTGTTGTTGCTAGCAAAGGTCTTGGCAAAGTCTTTGCAAGCTCTTGAATTATACATCCGTGAAAGTTTTTTTTTTACCGCGAAGGAAATATCGTGAGGAAACCCTGGGCCAGCTTGGTGGCCTATAGCCTGATCCCCCTTATATTGATGGGTGGCCCGTAACGTGGCAAACTGTGGGACATTCTAAAGGGCTGGTATTATTAAGGTTTTTTAGTCTGATCCACATTTCGGCGAGAATATATTGTATCGAAATTTATGAGAAAATACACTGTGCAGGACTCGCATATACTGAAGCCAGAATCTCCTGATCGGCCGATTTTTTTTTTTCAGATTAATTTTCTTATCCTGCAATAATTAGTATTACCTATAAATATTGTGGTCACATTAATACTGACTTACGTAACCATCTAACCTGTGTGGTTGAGTGTAGCTTTTCTATTTATTACAGTGTAATGAGAATTGTAGAGAAATCATCAAACTAAATTGAACATGGCCACTAAACTTTGTCAATGTTTTGGATTGTTGTCAGATATTGCCAAAAGTTTGACTTATCTATATTCTTAGAAGCAATAAATATATTGCCGCAGTAGTTCGTAGGTAGGTACCTCCCTAACTTAATTTAAACGGAGGATCTTATCACGTTTCTTTGTAGGGCCCACGAAACCTTAAAAAAGTAGTCAATAAAGAACGTACCTATCTATAATATTATGATTCAGTGTTACCCCTTGGATGTAGACGATATTATAAGTAGATACATAGAACTGATAGTATAGCTGTAGATAATCTAAGGTGGCATCCACGAGTCGTTTGAAGTTTATATCACAACAGCGTTCAGCTTTCTCTTTTTTATATAGCTCTCTCTCTCTCTCTATCAGTTGAGTGGTCGATACGACCGTGTAAAAGCTGTTCAGGGACCCTAATGACCTTATGTTATGACGCATCCCTATACCAACCGGTTGTTCCGCTATCAGGCCTTCGCATTTAGTATTATTTCATTTCATTCTGTCTAGTAGATCAATGCATATAATCTCTAACTCTCTATGGTCGGTCCCTGATGTCTGAAGATCGTGATCATCGTTGGATAGTCCACACGCCATGCATGTAATACTTAATAGTAACTAGCTTTGCTATATAATGAGCTGATGAAGTAGTTTTTCACCTTTCAAGTATTTCCTTTATGTAGTTTAATTTAAGTATCCCAATTTAGTTTTTGTCTCGGGTCCCTTGATTATATAGCTACGCCACCTGCATGTACCTAAAACGATCGTCTTATGCGATAGTTGCGCAATATTGGACTTGCATTCGGGCGTAAAGTTGTACGCACTACTGCGCGCAATACTTGTATACAGTTCGGATCTCCTCGTAATACGAACGGACTACGCGAAGAAATGAAATGTAGAGAGATAAATTTAACGATCAGCCCTGGAGGTAGAGGTGTACTCAGGGCCGTTTCTACATAGGAGTGGAAGGGGTGTGCCTCCCGGCTAAGATATGTTCATTCTTTTTCAAAGGCACCTGAGTGTTGAGCCAAGTGCGGATAACGGGGGAGGGCAATTGTTTCATTATATATAAAGAATCGAAATTACAAATTACGGCCTTTGTTGATATAAGACCTATGTCCTAACGTCGTAATTTCACCCATAAAGCACAGGGAAACCCTTTGAAATAAAGGTTGAACGTAAAATATCGTTGTAAAGGTTTCCCCTTAACTTACTAACTTTCTAATACACTCGCAATAAATGGGTTACCCCTTGAACGGACTCACTGACGGACTGGTCCGGGCCTTTTGTGATATTGAACAAGGTGTGGCCTTTGAATGGCACGTCAGTACAACGTTTGTAGTATATAGTGTTCCTAAAATTGTTTAACAAAAAATAATCTCTTCGTTGTATCTTAGGTCAATACACAAAATTAAATCATGAACGCACGGAATTCCTAAAATAAGAACTATTAATTTTGACATTCATTCATTCAAACTTCCGTTTCCTACTTTTTTCCTCCACCATTTCCGGTCGATAGGAAAAGAAAACACAGAAACGTCATCGAAAGATGTAAACAAAAACATTTTAAACATTTGCTGCATTTAAAGAATACATAGAATGTCTAAAGTAACGAATGTTAACTCCAGTTTAGCGTATGAAATACTGCTTTACCTGAATAGCTTCTATTTAGGGATGTTCTTTGTGTGCGAAGTAGCTATGGGGATCCTTAAAGCTATCAATGTTTCATATCCCGACAACGCATTGCTCACTGAAGCCGGTATATTCAGTGCATTATGCACAGTTGAAGTTATTCGTATTTTCTTGGGACGGCGAGGAAATTTGTCAAGCAAGAGTAAGTCATATTTTTTGTAATAATGACACAAAGTCCCTTGTATTAATTGTCCTTTTTAATATGTGGTTATTATTATGCGTACAACTGCGCTGATTGTACAGCCTGCTATGCTTTATATTTGACTTATTCCCTGTGTATAAGGTTTTTATTTTTTTTTATTTGTGGTATCCATCAACAAAAAAGATCACAATTTCAATATTATGTAGATACAAAAATATCAAAAATCCATTTGTTTCCTTTCCAGAAGTGCCAGTATTCTTCTCTGTGATACTAACAATACCTTCAGCGGTTGGTGTATGCTACTTCCTCATCTACCAGACCTACATACTCCGTTTAGAGTACATATGGTGTGCTGTGATGCTGATGTTTCACGCGCTGGAGCTGGCTTTCGCTATCCTCTTCATCTTCACCGTGTGTAAAAATCAGCAGTATGACTAGAATAAGTTCAACAGCGACGCAATGCCAAACAGAATCAGATACTGATGCCAAATATGTGAACTGAGTGGTTATAAGTGTTTTAGAAATGTTAAATGTAAATGTTCTCTTCGTATCAACTATGTTCTACTTCTGGATAGTAATCAGAATCTGAATATTTTTTATTCATGTAAACCATTAAGTACAGTACTTATGAATTATCAAAAAAATTACAAAATGTAAAGCTACAAATTTACCACCCGTTCGGAATGCCATTCTTATGGAAAAGAATGTGCAAAAACTCCATGGTTGTTCTTTTTTTAAAAAGATCTTTTACATTATTAAGCAGTACATTGTTATAGGTATGTGAAAACAATGTAGGAACGGCTAGGCAGCTGTTCAGAAAAAAGTACTAACTCTTAAGTATATAATCTGGTTGAGTCTAGTAGTATCTTAGATTATGTAGCATAATCTATGAGTAGTATCTACTCGTATACTAATATGGCTTGTATCTACCTACCTATACATACATATGGCAGTTTCAGCTATTCTAATTAGATATATTATGTCACTGGCATGGTGGTATTTTTTGTAACTAATTGATATTCTTGACTCATAAGTGAGTTGCTGTAGTTTTAAACTTGTAAAAATATTTGTTACTCATAATGCGCATTTATTATTCTTATTGTAAGTGTGTATATAGATATGGTTAAGCCTATTTTTGGAATTTCCCGGCGCCGCGCGGCGTCTATGCTCTTATACGATATACGTCTATTAATCTAGCTACTATACCCAGGTAAGTCTACTACATTCCTATAGCGTATAATATTGTACCTTACTACCTACCTAATATAATATAAACTAGTATGAAATAAGTGTAAGTACTTAAATTACTTTTCATTTGCATCTATTCTACAAAATACATACCTACTGTATAATTTATGTCTACTTTCATATATCTATTTATATTTATTTCAGTTGTAGTGTGTGTGTGATAGCCAAGTTGGTAGAACGCTTGCCTCGGTAACGAGGATTGCAGGTTCAAACCCCGGCTCGCACCTCTGGGATTTTTCAAGTGCGAATCTCATTTTCAACCATGATTATCACTTGCTAAAAAACGGTGAAGGAAGACATCGTGAGGAAACCTGCATGTCTGAGAGAACCCCTCTAAAGATGTGTGAAGTCCGCCAATCCGCACTGGGCCAGCGTGGTGGACTATGGCCTAATCCCCCTCGCATTGAGGGGAGGCCCGTGCCCAGCAGTGGGACATTAAAAAAAGGGCTGGAATTATTATAAGTTGTATCGCGTACGGCCAATCCATATCGCGGCAGTCCAATCACGAGCTTTAACATTGAATTGAATGATGATTCTGTGCTCCGGTCCGATTGTCGTGAGTTGGGTATCGAAATCCAAATTGACAGTATGAACGTCGCCAGTTGGTTGGACTCACTGACGTCCATTATACAAGTACGATGTATACATAGAGGTCAGTGGTTGGACTCCATTCATAGAGCTATTTATAACCTATTTTCATTCTATAATATTCTCTATGGTATTATTTGAAGAGAAAGTAATCAGTACTAGGGATGATTAACTTGTAAAATTCAATACCAGGGCTTCAAAGTACGAGTACTTAGTATATTTTCAAGTATTTGGCAGCTTTCGACCGGACCAACCTTCACATGTGCCCAAAGTATAACGCAGATTTCGGTACGTGTACTCGAGCAACTTCAGAATTCTTCGGGCACGTTCACCTAGGCTCGAACTCGCAACCTGCGGCAGCCCGTTTAAGGCCACCCTGTTAATGCCGTAAATACATGAAAGTACTTGCTACTCGCGCGCGCGTCCCAGCTTCGAGGCCTGAAAATATTTGCATTGGAAATAGATCCTTACATTTATATAAATATAATCGTATTTATGATAACCATACTTGTAAGTTTAGAGAATGATTCTAATTCGCAAGGCTACCCTACTTCGAAACGAATTCCTGGTTTTAAAACCTTGTAACGTGAATACGTAAATCGCATCCCTAATCACTACGTTTACCGTTTACATTCATTTCATTCGTTCGTACTCGCTTGTTTGTGATTGTTGTTTTGTACAGTTTTGTATTGTAAAATAATTCTGTTTTCAGTAAAGTTTTAGAGCATTAAGATACTATACTATTTCACAATACCTATACAGAATCTAGTTAACTTCTAATTCGTAAGAAGAGCATCACATCTATAATCGCTTAACCTCTCGCATAGCCAAAATGCTCGGGCACGTAATGCTCCTGAAAATGCTACATTGTAAAGGAATTAGCGTAAAACGAGTCAAATCTAAAGAACCTACTCGTGAAAGAACTTCACGCGACCCCACTCGTAAACTCGACTTTAAAAAGAAGAGTCAGAATAGCACTTGCAGAGTGTGTTTAAAAAGTGGCAGCATTCCTATTTTCGGCCACGATAAGTCGGACAAAATTTGTAAAGGCTTATACATATTTGGCGGCATAAGAGTACATATTGAAGATGCGTATCCTAAATTCCTGTGTCAGCCATGTAATGAACTGCTTCAGGGCGCGATATTATTTCGAACCCAAGCGCAGAAATCAGATGGTCTCCTCAAACAACCAATGGAAATTATTAGTGACAATGATGACTCCTTGGATTGTGATTATAACATAAAACCTGAATATGAAGAGATAACAGTAACACAGAAGACGAGTATTGAGGAATATAAATTAAATAAAAAGCCCAAAGAACAAAAATCCCTTCAGTGTGTCAAGTGTAATATGTCATTTGAGACATTCACAGAGTTTACCAAACACAAAATGACTGAAGAACATGAAAACATGAAGCAGAAATGTCCAATATGCCACAATTTATATTCATCACTATACTATAAAAAGCATATGGCTATACACAATCACCGAGTATCATATCTGTGTGATGTATGCGGAAAGGATTTTATATCTCTGACATCGTTTAGACAACATCAACTAATACATTCGTCTGTACTTCCTTACAAATGTTCACAATGTCCATACAGAGGACGAGGGAAGGAAGCTTTAAAAATGCATATGAGATCACATACTGGTGAGAGGCCATACCAATGTACACATTGTCCATCGAGATTTATAAGTAGCAGTAATTTAGGCAAGCACATGCGCACACATAAGGTGGAACATAAGTTTGGATGTGATACATGCGGGAAAGGGTTTTACACTAAAGGAGAAATGGAGATACATATCAAGGTCATCCATTTGGGAATCAGAGACCATGTATGCAGTGACTGTGGGAAAGCTTTTGGGTATAGAAAAATGATGATGAGACATCAGTTAAAAGTGCACAAGAGGAAAAAGCTCAGGGCTGGGAAGATGCCTGTTTATTTGAAGGTGGAAATTATGAATCAACAAAAGGAGAATACTTCTGTTCAGACCGAAAGCTAGAGTATGCAGAGGCAGACTATGTAGTACTTGTTATAAACTTTTGCTGGGAAACGGTTGGTGAAGAATTCATCACAACTTCAAACATTGCTGGAAACAATGTTCAACATATGTTACATATTAAGTAGTATTTTCTTAAACATATTAACATACAACTAACCAATGAATGTTCATTTTAGCCTTTCTTGTCCTCAATTATAATCTAAAAATTCTTGTTTCTAAACTGATGTTAAAGCTTGCTGACCAGCAATACTGCAACTAGTTATGTTGCCAGTGAAACGGGAAAATAAATTGAGGCTTGAAAACTAAATAAATATAGAGACAAAGAATCAATATTGCTTTGTTGATATATGGGTGTAACATTGTGATGGGTCAGTATGGGGACCTCCAAAACTATGTTATAGAAAATTATGTTCTATGAAGCCATGTTGTTGATTTTACAGATAATAGAAACTGTGTGTGTATTGATTTTAAAAGTCTAGCGAACCATCAAACCCAGTCATTTTGTAAAAAAGACATCATTATTTCATTGCAATATTGATTGTGTAGATTGTAAAGAGTAAACATTGCTATAAAACCTTGTGTCCAATATGAAAAGTTATATTTAATGTTATTTCATTTATTTCTGTACCTAAATGTTCAAAATTACCGTACTCAACTCAATTAAGTAATAATGGCTTTTGTTGTTTCATTTACTCTGTAAGCAGTAAATGTTGTAAAACCTACACAATCAATAAATTAATGAAATAACAATATTTTGTTTCCAAAATGACCAGGAGCAACTGCCAATTCATGTACAAGTTTTATTTTTTAATTCATAGAGTAAGTGCAGTTTTTCTTTATCAAAAATGATTTAAATAAATTTGTTTTTATTAATAATAATTGTTAACACATTTTTATTTTATCGATAATTGTTAATACTGAGAAGCCTATTACTGTACCTACCTACTTTTTTTAAAATAAATATCATCTAACACTGGTATATCAAACCCAACTCTATGGTCTAACAAGCACTTTTGCCTCCTGATACTATAACATTGATCCCAGTAGCATCTAGACCAGCAATATATATATATATATTTATAGGTAATTTCTAACCTTAGGCTAACAGGGATTGAATCTGCAACAACTAGTGGTGTAGGCAGAGCAACCATCAAACTTTCATATAAATACCATTGCACAAGGTATTCACATTGCATATGTATCCAGAAATATTTTCAAACAAATTGTTTCTAATTATACTTTATTCTAACTTTACACATAATTACATAAGCTTATTCTTCACTAGGTGGTGTAACATGATCTCCTAGTTGCTGGCACTCAATCTTAGTCACTTTGAGAGCACAGCCTTCAGGCAAGTTCCTCTCTATGTACTCGAGATATGTGTCACATGTAGAGCCAGTTAGTCGTTGCAAATGTATAAACCTAAAGTATGTTCGGATCTCGTACTGGACTTTGTGCTTTTTGTAGATGTGTACACATCGGAGTAGTGTATGCCTTTCCTTTTCTGCTTTACGTAGTGCCCAACTGAAACATATAGGAAGAATTTTATTGCATTTGAAAAAGCTTATAAAAAATATTAAGATGTACATAAGTAATGGATAAGTAAACATATTTTTTCTGTCATTATTAGCCGCCTTAGTAAATTAACTGACTGTTTAATATTTTGTATAGACTGAAAACTAAGCCATATGCCTGGGTTAACATTTTAATTGTACACTGGACTGATCTTTCAAGTTTATAAATGTAACTAGGGTTGCCAGATTTTTTTTCAGCCTACAAGGGACAAATGGTTAAATGGGTTATTTAGAATTCTTCATACAAGCAATCCATATTTATTTGTTCTATTTTAAAATGTTCCGCAGCTTCCTGAAAATTGTTGTAGTTTATTTCAGCTATAAAGTTTAAAAAGAGTGCCTTGGGGAGAATGTTATTTTCTGAAGCCAAATGCGAACGTTGCGTGTGTGAATACTTGGATCGATTTCATAATGAAAAACGAAGTTCGGTTAAAATAGGGGACAGATGCAGTCCCGCCGGGACATTTTAAACTTTGCCTAAAATACGGGACGTCCCGGGAAATACGGGACATCTGGCAACGCTAAATGTAACCTAAAACATATTTACATACCTCTTCGTAACTTCAATACCCAGATGTGACGCTGCAGCCACACAAAACCAGGAGTAACTGAGCAGCACTGCGGGGTCAATGCCTCGCATTTCCAACTCAACCTTTTTGTATAATTTGTCCAGTTCTATTTGTGGAGGCATTTGTTCAGCTTGTGTCGTAATAGGAACCATAGAAGGGGTGGAGAGGGTTCGTAGGGCTGCATAATTGGTTGGTATAGTACTCCTAATAAGTGGTGCTGCCCGCCAAATACTCTAAAATGTAATAATTGGTATCACTAATGAATAAATAACACAATAACAGGTATGGTAATGGCAATAGGTTCGCTCCCAATTACATTGGGGGCAAAATGCCATCGATGAAATGTGGGTGCATTGCGGTGCACCTCTGCCTACCTCTTCAGGGATTACAGGCGTGATTGTGTATTATTATTTCTACCGAACATGAGACGAGTATGCTGTAGGAACAGATTAATTCTTACCCTGATAGCATTCATTTTTAGGTCACGGCACTAAAATGGTTTCAAGCGATATTTTATTGTTTCTATGATATTATTGATATCTCAGAAATTTTTTAACAAAAATCCATAACTAAAAAAATAACCTCATATTTATTACGGAGTTTGACGTTTTGAATGAGTTTCTTTTTTATTTTGGTTTACGGCCGTGGGTACTAGCTTTTTTTAAACTAGGTACTACATGGATACAGTCCTTCAGTCGAATACATTATATTATATTATGGGCAGGTAGCATTTTTGTCGGTATTTTTTGTTTTTTTTTTAGGTAGGCAATCGTCTTTAAAATAAAGATATTTTTTCCACTGATGATAATGATGATGGCGGTGATGATGATAAAATAAATCCCATCAGTAAAGCTGTGGATAGTTTACTAAAAATGTACTTGACATATTGGGTGTCAATAGTCAAGTTATTGTACTATTTCATTTTAATTTCCGTCACTCGTGCACATATATGAATACACAAAGGGTAAATATCCCACTAATATTACACATTATTTATCAAAGAAAAACATCTCTTGGAAAAATAATACAATTGACAACTTCACTGTTCAGCTTTCCGCCAAAAAGCTATTCCGCAGTGAAGACGGAGAAATACACTATCTAAGTTTCGTAGTGATTTCACTTCACCAGTTTCACCACAGATTCACTTCACTTTATAATGGCGTCCTTCGTGTTTTGTTTATTCGATGATTTTGTTAGCAACAGAATTTGAAAAGATCCTTTGTTAGTAAAATATAAATCGATGGCAACAAAACATTTTAAAATCAAAATTGGTAAAGATTTCAATAACATTTAATTTTAGAAATGTCAAAACACTTGTCATTTTAGATGATCGGCACGATTATTTTTTTGATGCTGTGAACGGACATTTTCAAATTTCTGCACCGGTAAAATTCTTCAATAATGGCAAACGAAGCAGAGGAAACGGTACGCAAACTATCTATGCACAAAGGCGTAGCTGGCGTCATAGTGGTGAACGGCGAGGGTATTCCTATAAAGACGACCCTAGACAACCACATTTCAGTACAATACGCCGGGCTGATGAGCGCTCTTGTGGACAAAGCTAAAGCCGTCGTGAGGGACCTGGACCCAACGAATGATTTAACGTTTCTTAGAATACGCAGCATGAGAAGTGAAGTGATGGTAGCTCCGGATAAAGACTTCATATTGATAGTGGTCCAGAATCCTGTTGAATGACAAAGGCTGTGGCTTTTCAGCCACTTTCCTTTTAGTTTGGCGGGCTTTTGGGCCATTTGCCGTAATTTTAAAATAATTATAATTCTACATTTAATTTCTACTTTCCTTACTATGAGTGGTTAACTCTTACTGTTCATGGATTTTATTTTGTTGTAATGTAAACTGTGATTAGGTTTTATTTTATTCAATCATGTGATTTATGTTCTGTGTGTATTACTGATTGTAAATTCATTGCTTGGTAAGGATTAGACAAGCAAATAAATAAAACAATATTTAATCTATCTGTCTTATATTTATAACATTAAATTAAAATCACAATTTCAATTATTTAGGAATGAAATCACCACCAGGATCTTCTACCTCGGCCAGGCCTACCGCGGCTACCGAAACCTCCTCTGGTACCGCCGAAACCACCTCGGCTACCACCAAAACCACCACGACCACCATAGCCGCCACCGTAGCCCTGTTGCCCGCCGAATCCGCCCTGGTTCCCGCCGAATCCGCCTTGCGAGCCGTCGAAGCCACCCCGAGGACCGCTTGTGCCCCAGCCTCTATTCGTGCCCCGTTTCGCGTCACTTCTGAACGTCGGCACGCTTACATCACGTTGAATGTTGTAATCACCGGCCTCCATTACACATAGTTCTTTTATGCCTTGTATGACCTGCGGAGGGAGTTGTTATTAAACATGGAAATAGTTGTACATATATGTGATTTCATGCAAGCAATTTTTTTATAATTGACCATCGACATTTTGACTTCATGTAATGATTACAAATGCGCTAAAGTAGCACAGATTCAAAGCTTAGTACACCATTTCCGAATTATCCTTATATCAGATGAACGTTTTAAAATAATTCAGAACCAGTGTGGTATTCAATCTAATCGATTCGGTTTCTTAATCAAATCGTTCTGAAGGCGTGATAGGCAAAAATAAATTAATAAAAAGACAAACTGACATAAATCAAAGAATTCTAAAGTTGAAGTGGCAGTGGGCGCGGCATATGGCTCGAAGAAACGATTGCCTTTGAAGCAGAAAGGTTCTGGAATGGCGACCACGAGCCAGAAGACGTAGTTTAGGATGACTCAATGACACAAGGTGGACCGAGATGTGTGGCAGTCATTGCGGGAGTTTTTTTTTCGTAGTTATTAGACTTCTGGTCGCAGATGACCTTTACAGCTTGACCGGGCGTGAGGGCGAGCGCTAAAGGCACTCCAGCCAGAGTTGGGGGAGGCCTATGTCCAGCAGTGGACGTCCTGCGGCTGCCGGGGGAGCGGTGTACCTTCTCCTCGGCGGGGGTGAAGTGCAGCGCGGCGTCGGGCTGCGCGGCGGCGCGCTCCACCAGCCCCTCCACGGCGGGCCGCAGCGCCGACACCAGCGCCGCCGCGCGCGCGCTCATCTCGAAATTCAGCCAGTTGTCCAGCCGGACCACATTGTCCACCTGAAGTACACATCGATATACATTTTAAAGTCAACAAACTCATGACCCAAGACGACAACGTTAATATTACTAGAGTAGCCATGAACAATGTTTGAATTGTCGATACTGATAAGTCACCCAAGATATTCCTTTGTTTCGAATAACGTTTGCACATCATATTAGAGTATATACAGTATACGTACGTAATAGACAATCTATCACGTATGTCTTTTAATTGTGGTTAAATTATGTAATCCTTTCTAAATATTTCATGGTCCATGATCCATGACCGTAATAATTACCAGAACCCAGTATATAGATATTTAACATCCACGAGTCGGGTACAAACATTCGTGCTCATCACACAAAGTTTCTCCCTACCAGCATTCTAAGCTGGTCCCTCAGCGCAGAAGGCAGGTTCACAACCAACTGGCCAAACAGGCCGTGAATTGACAGGTTTATTATTGTATTCTGGTCCAGTGTCCAACCCCTCCCCCTCCCCATATAGTCTTGGTCACTTGGTAACACATACCCATTCCACCTTCCTGCTGGCGAACAGCAGCAGGTGCAGCGGCGCCACCATGGTGGTCTGCTTGCAGCTGATGGCGCGCGTGCGAACCTTCTCGCCGAACACGAACAGCGGCGAGGGGAACCGCTGCTCCTGGTTGCTGCAGTTCACCGACGTTTTGTGAAGAAGGGCGGGCTTCCCTTCTGTCGTTAGCACCTAGGAGGTAAGAGCATAAGCAAGTTAAAGTATGCTGGCGTTACTGGCAGTTGCAATCCATATTGATGATAGTTTGATTCGAAGTAGGCGGCTCGGCTCATTGGACCAGACCATTGTGCGAATTTCAGAAATTATGAACTAGCTGTCCTGGCGAACTTCGCACCGTCTCAGAATCAAAATGTATGAGTAAATGAATTTATTGGTACTCTATGAAATATTAAAACAAATCTATCCCACGGGAACCATACATTTTACCGGGATAAAAAGTAGACTATGTGTTATTCCAGACTATAATCTATATCTGTGCCAAATTTCATCCAGATCTGTTGAGCCGTTCTGGCGTGATTGAGTAACAAACATCCATATATCCAAACATTCACGTTTATAATATAAGTGGGATTTTGCTTGGTATAATGGCAATAGGCCGCCCAATGTAATAGCATTGGCATTGGGACCAAAATACCATCAGCGAATTGTGGGTCAGTGCAGTGCACTTCTGCCTATCCTTTCGGGGATTGCGGGCGTGATGGTGTACTGTAGACTAGGTTACCTTCCTCTTGCCCTGGTACAGGCACACGTTGGGATACAGCCCCATGCACATGAGCGCGATGACCAGGTCCAGCGCGGGGTCGGGCCCGGTGGGCCGCCAGCGCTGCGGCACCGCGCACTCCTCCGAGAACCCGATCGAGCTCGTCAGAATATCTACAGGAGAACATTCTCATGAGGAGGCGCAAAGATAAAAAAAACTTAGCTCTACAAGTAAATTGAAGTGATTATCACAGTCGGTAGTGAACTCGCTCTCTGTCCCGATGGTCTTAGGGTCGAATCCTTGTGGGCTGTGGCTTATTTACCCTTGGGCAATATGGGCCATGGCCCGGG
Organism: Pheosia gnoma; assembly: GCA_905404115.1. Lineage (NCBI taxonomy): Eukaryota > Metazoa > Arthropoda > Insecta > Lepidoptera > Notodontidae > Pheosia > Pheosia gnoma. The sequence goes on from FR989916.1 coordinate 4,067,018, forward strand.
GCGGCGCTTGCCGCGACTCGCGCTCAGGGCCCCAAGTCTGCTAACACAATCGATTCTTAATCGAACAGCAACCGCACAGTAACTGTCACTTTTGACAGATATCCCATACAATATCTGTCAAAGGTGACAATTACTATGCGGTTGCTGTTCGATTATGAATTGATTGTGTTAGCAGACTTGGGGCCCAGGTTTAGGATAACTCGTGAACTATTTTGCGTTAATTAATTGGGGGGCAAACCTTGTAGGCCCAGGGCGCCAGATCTTAAAACACGCCACTGTGTTGGGGTAAACATTGTGTGATGAGCACGAATATTTGTAGCCGTATAAGTAATTATATACTGAGAGTGCTGCCAGTTCCTGGTACGGCACAAAAAAAAGCTAATAAAAAACTAACCATAAATGGATTTTAATATAAAAAAAACTTACTGTTCAGTTGATTCTTGGCCTCGTAAGTGACGCGCATGGTGGTGAGTTGAATCCCTTTCCACTCGCACCACTTCTGCTCCGCCTCCTCGCCCTTCGAGTACTCCCTCTCCCACATCTAATGCCAAAACAAAACACTATTTTAGTCTTAGAGCGCTAACTCACTGGTGCAGTTGAGTGACCCTGCTTTTTGCACAGAGGTTAGAAAGTTTTGTGATTAGCACAAAGTTTTGTAGTGTACCCAAGTCATGGATGTTTTAATATCTATATAAGTAACTAGCTGACCCGGCAAACGTTGTTTTGCCATATAAAATAAATTGAGACATAAACTATCCTATCTTTCAAGTTGGATAAAACTGCACAAAGCGTGCAAAATTTTATTAAAATTGGTTTAGTAGTTTAGGAGTCCATAGTGGACAAACACCGTGACACGAAATTTATATATATTAAGATACATACTGGGTCCGCCCCCAGTCCATTGTACAGTATCCATAATACAAGCGTTGCTTAGTGTGGGACCGTATAGTTGGTGTGTTCGTCTGGCGATATTTATTTATAATGATATACCTGAAAGGCGTTGAGCATGGCGACGTGGTCGGAGGCCCGGTCGCCGGCCAGCGCGCGCTGGTGCATGGAGAGGCGGCGGCGGCCCTCCACCACGAAGATCTCGGGGAACGTGGTGGAGTTGGCCGCCATCGTGGTGAGCGCGTCGCCCACGCCCAGCACGAAGCCCAGCACCATCATCTTGCCCAGGCGAGGCTCTGGAGACCAAAACAATGTTAATTATTTCTATGCTGCGACTTTTATGGTAACTATGGTAAATCCTCTGAATAGTTTGTTCAATATACAGAGAACTAGAAAGTAAAATTTCAAAAAAAAAAAACGCCTTCCTAGACCTGACAATTACGAGACAATCCTAATATCATGGCGAGTAAATTTTGTTACTAGTTTTGGGGTAATTGGATCGACCTCACTAGTTGAATCTCGGAGGGCACTCTCGTTGCGTGTAAGAATAGGTTATTAGTAAAGTAATAATATATTGGAAGTAGACAACACCATAATAGCTGACTCCAATAAATATATCAATTGAATGATTACTATATACAACGAGAATGGTCAGAATCACACATCAATGAACAGAGTTTTTGGGGTCGAGTCACCTTCGTCCGTAGGAGAATTAAGTACCCTCGAGATACCCTACACGTGACCCTGGGTGGTGCCAACCAGGTGACAACTCTACTGGTGGTAGGCTTCGGCCGTGGTTAGTCACCACCCACTGAACAAAGCCATGTCGCCAAGCGGCTTAGCCGTGTTCCGGCATGATGTTCGGTGTTGCCATTCATGGATGGCGGGTCAGATCAGTTGCGCTGCATGTGCCTAGTGAATGTAGCGTCTCGATCTACTGCCGCCTTCCTACCTAGGCAAGTATGCTCCATCGTAGATCTCATCGTCACTTACCATCAGGTGAGATCGAGATCAAATACTTGCCTATATTGTATAAAAAAAAAAATCGACTGACAATGATGATCGATCAATAATAATGTTCATTGTATTAGCGTTATGTAAAAGAAACGTTAAATTGTGCATAGACGTGGTTGAAACACAGATTCATCCGTAGTTATCCATTACTGCTTGACCGTAGAGCACATTTGAAGGGCTGAAACGTCCACGCATCGATGAATATGGTGATCTCTTACATGGGCAATAGTTTGCCGTCGTTGTTGTATTACGAGTTTCTAAAGTAGTTGTGTAAGAGGCTAGAGGCTAGAGGGAGGAGGGTGTATGTGTGTAGTGTGTGCTGACCGATGGGCAGCTTGGCGAGTATGGCGCCGAGCGGCGTGAGGCAGTCCCCGGCGTCGAGGCAGCGCAGCTCGCGCAGCAGCGCCTCGGCCTCGATCACCGCGTCCAGCGGCGGCGGCTCCGGCGCCTTCGACAGGAAGTGCCCGATGCTGCCCAGGCGCAGCAACTTTATACTGCGGACGACCAAGAAATTATATAACCTCAACAAAAAAACATGCTCTCACTGTCCTTCTTAATATCAGTAGCGGTACCTTTATATAAGCCAAAAAGCCGGGCATGCTTTAAAATATCTCAAACAAACATACATTTTCAAAGCGCATCGAACATTTTAAATTTCGCGCATTTATTGCAGTAAATAAGTATCAAGTGGCAACAACGCGTTAACCTTGCAATGCAACGAGCGAGGCGCGCAGTACATTGTTATCCCACTTGCACTCGCTGGCTTTCAATACGGCTTTCGAACGAAAAGCTTCTTCTTCTAACTTCTCTTTCTAACCCAATAGTAACCCTATGCACAGCTATACAAATGGTTGTGTGTGTGTTTAATGTCCCACTGCTTGGCACGGGCCTCCTCTCAATGCGAGGGGGATACCGCGTTCTCCCAACATGACTATTATTGATAAAAAAATATTAGTTCAATTTATAAAAACAGCAAAATTTATCTCTACCTTAGAGCCAGCTCGTGTAGCGGCGTACGGAACATTTCCGCTGTTTGATGTTCGTCGAGTTTGTCGTAGCGAGCCTTAGAGCACAGCGTGAAGCACACGCCCGGTCGAACGCGACCAGCTCTGCCTTTACGCTAAACCAGAAAAAAAACCACAAAATAGTTATATTACAAAGATCTTTAAAAAAAAAAGGAGCAACCATGGAGTTTCTTGCCCGTTCTTCTCCATAGGAACGGCATTCCGAACGGGTGGTAAAGTAGTAGTAGCTTATTATTTTGTAACTTTTGACTCTTTTGATTCATATGTAGTCATATGTAGTAGTAGATTCATAATGGTCAACAAGAATAAAAAATATTCTGATTCTGATACATAATCAATTTGTCTGGCGACCTAATTTCAGTCCTCGGTACCTGGCCTGGCAGCCTATCTATAGCACTCAGGGTTAATGTTAGTTTACAATACGGAAATAATTTTTAGAATCAGTTCAGCAGATCCGTTTTTTTAACGAAATTATTATGGGGAAATACTAATCCATAGGACATACCTGCAAACTATTATGGGAAACGTTTGGTTTTTATTTTGGCCTTGGAAAAATGTTTAGTCAGACATTTTCCATATTATTACTTTTTAATGCGATTAAACTGGGTTTCATGTAAGGATCATTGAATTATATCGAAAAAAAAAACAGGGGCAGAAGTTAGTCAAAATAAACTATACAGAAAAATATACCAATGAAATGGGTTTAATTGGATTTTTTTTCTTAAGTGCGAGCGAGAAATCCAAAATTACCTGTTCCAAATTGGTTCTGCTGGCCCACACAGTGGCGTATGACGTCATATTGTTGTGCGATGTGAACAGCTTCATCTTGGCCTTGCACGAGTCGATAACGTACACGACGTCGTTGATCGTTATCGACGTCTCTGCGATGTTCGTGGATAGTATGACCTGTAACAAATCGGAACTAGTATAACACTCTTTGGGCAGTGACTGAAAGTCCGACCTTATTGACTAAAGTCGCCGGCAGCTTTTGGTAATTGGTCAAATCATATTATTTTAATTTTAATAATGGTGCTCAAAAAAGCACTTATGATGAGTCAGAAGCTACCACCGGTTCAGCATGTTGGTTCCACTGAGTAAAGCCATACAGAAATTCAATGGTTACTCTTCTAAAGAAGTTGGTATACATCCCTGAGAACATAATATGATACAAACATTCGTGTACATCACACGAAATTTGCCCCTACCGGGATTTGAACCGGGACTCTCGGTATACAAATCAGGATCATTAATAGCTGTGCTAATCAGCTCTATGGATAACTCACCTTGATGAGCCCTGGTGGTGGAGTGACGAAGACCTTTTTCTGATCATCTCGAGGTATCTGGCTGTGGAGCGGCAGGATGATGTACTGCGAGGTGTCTCCGAATACCCGGTGATGGGAGAGGTGCTTCATCAGAGCGAAGATGAGGTTCCAACCAGGCAGGAACACGAGTACGGCACCGTCACTCTGCAGGCCGCGGATGTAGAGGAGAATTGCTTCTATCAGCTCGAAGCTTAGCTGGAAACATATTTATTATGAATTGGTGTTGCTATCTAAATAGTAACTAGATACTACTCCGAATAGTATATGAACACAAATACAACAACTGTCTCGATGGGATACTATGAAGACGGTAACGTTAGCGTCTGCCATCTCTCTCACATCACAGATTTCATCAAAAAGCATGACAGTGACAACAAATTTTATCGATGACCTTACGAGTACAGAGTTCTTGCTGCCCCTGCCATTAGAAGGCGATAGCGAGGCGCCTTAAGAGTGAATATAATCCCAGGCACACAACACTGTGTGAATTGAATTGCACTTTATTGCGTCGTAGCAAAATCGCTATTTATTTAAATAGACTAGCGGTTTGATTCTTCTGTACCTGTACTATTAACTATTCTGTGCTCAAGGTACGTACATCTTTCTCGGATAGTTTCCCCATGGCCTGGGCGGTCTCCGGGGAGTAGTTGGCGTCGAGCTGACAATTTTTGTTCAAGTCTTCCTCTGGCTCGTCCGCGCCTAAGCCTGTAGTAAATACTGGATGTTAGAATATCTCTCTTATCATCATCTCATCTTTCTTCGATTTTAAATTATCAAGGGTTGTCATAGCCGGAGAAATATCAGTGTTTAATCAAATCAAGGTAGTATGAAAACCGGCTCCAAAAACAAAATAATTGAATAGGAGGAAAATAGAAAACCATAGAGAAAATCATTAATCTCGCCGCTATATTACTCTTATAGCGTTGATTTTGGGTACCTTACATTAAACCATACAGGGCATGGTAACGAAAACTTTGGGTAAGGTAACACTTAATGCCTATAACAAAATTATAAATATTTTGGGGTTGAGTCACCTTCGTCCGTAGGAAAATTAAATACCCTCGAGATACCCTACACGTGACCCTGGGTGGTGCCAACTAGGTGACAACTCTACTGGTGGTAGGCTTCGGCCGTGGCTAGTCACCACCCACTGAACAAAGCCATGTCGCCAAGCGGCCTAGCCGTGTTCCGGCATGATGTTCGGTGTTGCCATTCATGGATGGCGGGTCAGATCAGCTGCGCTGCATGTGCCTAGTGAATGTAGCGTCTCGATCTACTGCCGCCTTCCTACCTAGGCAAGTATGCTCCATCGTAGATCTCATCATCACTTACCATCAGGTGAGATCGAGATCAAATACTTGCCTATAATGTAATAAAAAAAATAAAAAAAAATCATTCATGTCGAAAGTCATAGTTTACAAATATTGTATTTTTGAGCGCGCAATGTATCATAAACAACGACAACAACGACGACAATTTAAGTCTAAATCATTAATTATGTATTTTTTTATCGCGTTGAGATAGACTTGAATTATGGTGTCATGTAAAATTGCGTATAATTCATGAAAAGGTCAACGGAAAATTCCAACTCTGGGGGTCCAGAATCATGAATTGAATCCACATTTTCGTTACGAAGCCACTCACACCCTGCTTGGATATTAAAAGTATAATACCTTCATCGTCGTCATTGTCATCATCGTCCCTGCTGTTGTTGGCCTTCTTGCCGGACGCTTTCCGCTTCCTGTTGTCAACGGGCGGCACGAACTTGGTGATCTCCACGCAGTCCTCCAGGAAGTACTGCTTCACGGGGAACGTGCGACCCGGCACCTGAGGATGGACGATCGTATTGAAACAAACCTCTATATTAGTTGAACACATATTAAAGCACTAGCCATAAAATAAATGTTACTTCATACAAAATTTTCTCCCCTTAGGGGTCGAATTTCCCAAAGAACCCTCTTTAATGCACCTCTAAGAGTACTCAAAGAATTTAACCTCAAAGTTGTTTTTTTAAGTCTCTAGGTACAACAGAGAGAATGAGGCTGTGTGTTGTTTGGCAGTCAGCATTAATTTTTTTATTAAAATTATATAGCTCACAAATAGTTTGAAAAACATTTGATTTTTTTTTCTTCTGATTAAATTTGACCAACTTGTGCTGTCCAGATTGCTTTCTTCCAATGCAATGAAATTATCCTTACATAAAACTGAATCAATTCGTATTAAAAAAAAAAACATATTCATGTACAACACATGCTTGACCAAAAATGGACTAAACCAAAATTATTTTGCATAAAAAAGACCTAATAGTCTCCCTAAGACATTATCCCCGTATTCGCTATTCATTTGGTATAACCCATATTGCTGTTCGATTATAAATCGATTGTGTTAGCAGACTTAGGGTCCAGTAGTGTTTGACGGCCTGATTAGCGCAGTTGGTAGTGACCCTGCTTTCTGTCCCGAGGGTACCGGGTTCCTATCCTGGTAGGGACAAACTTTGTGTGATGAGTACGAATGTTTTCACCCTAGTCATGGATGTTTAACATCTATATAAGTATTATAAACTGAGTTCACCCTCAGTCCTATGTACGGTGTCCATAATACAAGCGTTGCTAAGTGTGGGACCGTATAGTTGGTGTGTTCGTTTGGCGCTATTTATTTAATAAAAAAACACTGTTAAAGTTACCTCGATAACTGGACAGTTGCCGAAGTAGTTGGTGAAGAGTGTGGTGTCCACGGTGGCCGACATCAGGATGATCCGCAGGTCCGGGTAGGTGTGCGCCATGTCGCGCAGGAGGATCAGAGCGAAATCCGTGTCCGCGTCGCGTTCGTGCACCTGTACGGGGAAAATTTGACATCTATAGGGTTCTTCTTTCTCCTTCTTTCATTACGAAATGAGATGCGATGAAATAAAATGGATATTCAAATGGCCTCACCCACGACTTAGCGGGTATTTTGGTCAAGTATTTAATAGCAATAACACATTCCATAAATACACATTATAAATAAAATAATGGATGTGACATGATGATATGAAAATGGCTAGTCATTTGTAGGGTTATAAGCAGGAGCTGTCTTAATGTAATCGAGAAGTCATACTCATTTATAAAATCTGTGGTGTGAGAAGGATGGACGACGCTTATGTACCGAAACGGTACGCAAAAAGGATTATGCTCAAGTCCGAGAGTTACCGATTTAAACACGAACATGGCGACTATAAAAACCAAGTGTTTTATAGAAAAAAAGCCCTTTGATGGTGACTTCCGACTGATTTTCAATTTCATTTTTACGCCTTGTACACGTATATATTACGTTTTCTAGTAAATATTGATACCGCGTTTCAGACTTGCGTAGCACTCAGCGCCATCTGTTTTCGGCGTGGGGAATATGATCCTGATGTGTGCGGTGGTCCTTACCTCATCGACTAGTACATGGCTGACGCCTCTCAGCCCCCCCTCCAACTTCCTCAGCAACACGCCAACGGTACAGAACATTATTGAACCGTACGGACGCGGCAACACAGACTCGAACCGTACCGAGTACCTGCAATATGTAACATACCATACAATGATAATTACACTAATCCCACTAATCTATACTAATATTATAAATGTGAAAGTTTGGATGGATGGATGTTTGTTACTCAATCACGCCAGAACGGCTGAACGGATCTGGATGAAATTTGGCACAGAGATAGATTATAGTCTGGAATAGCACATAGGCTACTTTTTATCCCGGTAAAATGTATGGTTCCCGTGGGTTAGATTTGTTTTCATTTTACATAGAGCAAAGGATCGACACGATTTACAGAAAAGGACATAGAGGTTTTCCTATTTGTCCTTTTCTGTAGTATGTAGTATGTCCTTTCGGACATACTTTTTAATCGCGGGTAACACCGCGGGGCGCAGCTAGTACATTATAAATGGCGACTACTTGGTGTAATGTAAGTCACTCGGTTCACTGCACCAAGAGGCACCGTGTTCAAATCCCACCTGAGTAAATTTCGGAAATGATGCTCTGGCCATTTGATATGGTCTGGGTGTTATTGGAAACGCCCCTTAGTCCAGGCGGCCATAAACAAGCGTTTTTTTAGTTTGAGATATTATGTTAGTCCAGTGGTGTAGTGGTGGGCTTTATTTAAATTTAAAATATAACAGCAAATATATTTTGTGTGTATATTTTGTGTGTCTCCGCCCGAAATACCTTAAAACATCCAAGTAGGTATCGAACAATAGTTATTTGTTATGCATGGTTGCAAAGTTGTTGATATAACGGACTTTTGTGAGCAGATTTCGAACAATAAAAATCGCATCTCCGTGCCAGTGAGATGAAAAAAATATTGCGTGGAAACGTATGTCCCGGTCGAATTAGGGGGCCCTTCTTCGAAGCGAAGCCCTGGTAGTATAAATACGTGTCAGCCCTAGTGTGTGTGGTGCACGGCTGGTGCGTACGTACCCCACGCTGTTGCCGAGGTCCTCGCAGCGCTCGCTGGCGACGCGCTCGGCCACGCTGACGGCGGAGATGCGGCGCGGCTGCGTCACGCACACGTTGGCCCACGCGCCCTGCCCGCTCGCTATGTAGTCGTCCAGGATGAACTGGCACACCTGGTGGGACACAAGCCTGTTATACTGATCTAAATCTGTGTATGTGTGAGTTTGCGTAGGCAGCCGATGCCACTCTAGAGGACCCTAACGTTTAGGCTAGACGTACTTTGTGAACCTTATTTTAATTATATCTAATCATAAAACGAAGAATCGTTTTATTCATAACTCGCGCCAAGTGGAAATTATTCCGGGTTTGGTTTTTTATTGTAACATCTATTGTGACACAAGTGGCACGTGATAATCATTCTGGGTTTGGTTTTTTATTGTAACATCTATTGTGACACAAGTGGCACGTGGAAATCATTCCGGGTTTGGTTTTTTATTGTAACATCTATGATATACACGTACCCCCAAATTTATAGGTGTTTTATAACTGTATCAAACGTCATATAGTACTATACGGTACACATAAGTTTTGCTTTGCGCAGTACACTACATGACGTTTGATAAAGTTATAATAAAACGCCTATAAATAGGGAGGTTAATCTTTACCCAAAAAAAAAAAACTAAAAGACACCCATAATATTGAAATTTTCGCATCTGTCATCTTGAGTAATTTTGTGTTAATTTGTGGGGTCGATTTTTAGATCTGGTCGACCCCCAAAATCGGTGTTTATGTAGACACCTGGGAAACCGATATCGACCCCTTGGGTTCCACTTTGGGAATACCTTGGTTTAAACCATGAAATATTTACCACGAACTGCTTACAAGCGATTGTTCGACAGTTCGGTGCGGGCTTACCTGTGTGGTTTTCCCGCAGCCAGTGTTCCCTCTGATGATGATAACTGAGTTCTCGTTGATGGCCTCCATGATTTGCGAGCGCATGGCGTACACAGGCAGCTGTTCCCGTTCGCGGACACTCTCCTATCACAAACAAATATTGTATGTTATAATAATAATATTTCCAGCCCTTTTTAATGTCCCACTGCTGGGCACGGGCCTCCCCTCAATGCGAGGGGGATTAGGCCATAGTCCACCACGCTGGCCCTGTGCGGATTGGCGGACGCATATTGTACGTATTACTTCTTATATGCAGTGATATATATTTATAATATCGCCAGACGAACACACCAACTATACGGTCCCACACTGAGCAACGCTTGTTTTATCGATACAGTACAATGGACTGGGGGCGAACCCAGTATATAATACTTATAATATAGATATTAAACATTCATGACTCGAGTACACATGTTCATGCACATCACACAAAGTGTGTCTCAACTCGTTTATTTCGTATAGGCCTACAGGGACACTTACAAATTGTTAATTACATTTTTTTTCTTAACTCTACAACCGGCTCAGAACGCGACCTCAACTGAGAAGATCCGGCGAGAAACTCTGCAGGCGCCATTTTATTATGTTTTTTTAACAACCAAGTTTTTTACAAAAAAAAATAAGCTCCAGTGTGTTTATTGATTTCTTATATTTACGCGAATACTGCACATTGAAATAAAACTAATTTTACGGATTTTATCGCGTTTATTTTATGTTTTTTACGTTCCCAACGTTTCGGCTGCTTTCCAGCAACCATGTTCACGGGAGGACTGAGATGGTTGACGTCCTGGTGTCATAGTTAGAAACGGGGTACCCTCATATTTAATTGTTGCTTGTGGTCCGATCTACGCAGTGGTTGCCATGCGAGGCTCAATTATATAAAACCTGAAGCCCACCTGGTAGAGCTGGCTGTTCTGGCACACGTCTCTGTGATGTTTCTCTAAGTCCGCGCTGATATCGTCTAGACTCGTGGTCGCCAGCGGGCCTTCATCTATTAGAATTGGACATAAACGATTTTATCATGACTAAAATAAAAAGCGCTCATCACACACAGCTTGTCCCAACCAGGATTCGCAGCCGGGACCGTCGGCACAGAAAGCAGTGTCACTACCAACTGCGCTAATCACGTGGTTGGATACTGTTTGATCATAATCTAGTCCACGATCCTGACACCTACCAATATTGCATCCAGTCCAGGCGTTCCAGTTGTTCTGCGGCGGCGACCAGGAGACCACGCCGCCGGGCGCCTGGCGGGCTTCGCGCACGGCGCGTGCGCGGTCCACCTGCAGCAGCGTCACGCCGCCCGCGCCCTCACCGCTCTCCTCGCCCACCGCCCCCGCCGCGCCCACCGCCCCCGCCGCCGCGGTCACGTCCACCGGCTCAATGTTAAGTTCTAATAACCATTAATAATAATAATTTAAACCGTTTGTTAAGGGCTCATTAGTAATAAGCAGGTATAAACATTTTTCGTTAGTAAAGCAATAGATGACATATAAGAGAGAAAAAAAAACATATCTGTCAAAATGTAAGAAAATAGAAAATAATAAAAAAGAGATAATTTGTAAAACCTACATATATTCATTTTACATCGTTTTTTGTGGATAGGTTTCCACAAAAAACGATGTAAAATGAATATATATAGAAAAGCATCTGATTTCATTGAAGGAGTTAACACCGTTGGGAACGGGCCTCCCATCGATGCGAGAGGATTAGGCCATAGTCCACCACGCTGGCCCAGTGCGGGTCGGCGGACTTCACACGTCTTTCGAGTGGTTCTCTCAGTCTCGCGATGTTTTCCTTCACCGTTTACTAACCGTAGACTTAAAAACCGAGTCATATTCATGGAAATAGCAACTCTATGTGAAGAGAGCCACAATACTTATTATCCAGATCAACATTTCCGTAATGTATCCAGCCGGGAATTGACCCCGATGACAGTGAACCGAGCGGCGTACGCTCCAGCCAACCACTAAACCAGGGGCCCAATTCGGCTAATTTAAATAATATGTCATACAATTCCTATTCCAGGGACACATTTATTGAGGTTCCATTACGACTGTGACAGATTGGCTATTCTGCTCAAACTCTAATGACGTCTTGATGGAGTCCCATTCTCATTGTCAATGGTTGTGTGTCGACTGCTAGAAACGTCAGATAGCGAGTAGAATACCATTACTTAGCTACATTATATTAATACACGACTGAAGTACAGAAAACGAAATAGTTTTATGGCAGTTGAATGGCTGGTCAGTGGAAAGCTACTGGGCCCAAGTCTGCTAACACAATCGATTCATAATCGAATAGCAACGGCATAGCAACTGTCACTTTTGACAGATATTGTATGGGATATCTATCAAAAGTGACAGTTAATAAGAGATAAGAGCCCTGGTCTTAAAAAAAACTAGTAGACTACCAAATGTCTAGAACCATTCAATCGACACGCTATCGACACTCCACTGAATTTTTTGACAAGTAGCAGAATTGGGCCCCAGCCGTAAAATAAGTACTGTGATATTACCTTTCAAGGTATCTTCTAATTTCTGTATTAGCTCCGGGTCTATGGCAACCGGGTATGGCTTCATAATGCCTTCTGATGACCTATTGAATAGATAATTATTAATACACACAAGTAGTTCTTGTTATCTATACATGCCGAAACGTCGGCAACGTAAAAAACAAATAAACGCGATAAAATCCGTAAAAATAGTTTTATTTAAATAATAATAGATGTTAATTACCTATCCTTCTTCAGGGTGCCACTGAAAGTCTCAATCACACCGAGATGGTACAGCTGGCGAACGATGGACAGCGCGCACGACTTACTCGCCGTCTGCTTGTTCGAGGCGGTCTCGCGGCCGGTCACGTTGCGGCCCAGTTGCCGCACGAATATCGACATCTCACAGCAGAAACTCCTGGGAATTATTTGTGATGATATATTTTTGCGCAGAAAAATAAATTGCCCGACGAACACACCGACTATACGGACCCTAACCAGGCAACGCTTGTATTAGGCGTCGAATCTAGCGGGCAGCGGGGCGGCGGCGGCGCAGGAGCGGCAGGATCTTTTGCGTAAAATCAAATGGACCGGTTCTCGAAAACAGCGGCGCGGGGCGGCCAACGAGCCCCGCTCCCGCGCCGCCGCCGCCCGCTAAATTCGAGGCTGAGGCCTTATGGGTACCGTACAATGAACCAGGGGCGATCCCATTATAAAATATATATATATTGAACATCCATGACGGGGTACACATATTCGTGCTCATCACACAATGTCCCTACCACGATTGCAAACCGGGACCCTCGGCACAGAAAGCAGGGTCACCACTAACTGCGATAATCAGGCCGTCATAAATTAAGAGATTTAAAAGTAGTATTGCCGGTAGCTACATAAATAACTGGTTATTATACACCAGTAGTACATAGACATTATTAAGTACCAAAGACATGGAATTAACACCAGCAACATTGGGCAACGTTTTCGCAAGGTCTCTCTTCAGGCCAATCGGGAGAGAATTTTGTCTATCTGTTTGCCTTCATTTAAGGACTTGTGAACCTATTTGTATTGAAAGTGACGCATGCATTGTACATAGAATATTTTTTTTTTTGTTGAGAGAAAAAAAAATTAAGTACAATATTTAAAGTGTAGCCATAATAGTGTAAAAAAAAGGTATGGAATTATAAGTGCACGGCGGAACATTACTCATTCGTTACTCTGAAAATAAAAGGTATAAACTTAATTTACCCATTTATTTTATACATACTCTTTTGTCTTCTTAATATTTTAAGACACTATTTCTGTTACACTTTAAAAACAATGATTACATACTAATGTAGACTGATGAAGGAAAATAAGTAACGCAAAACATGTATAAACTTACCACATAGATGACTCGGGTATACCAGAGAGCTATACTCTGGAACTGTGGCCGTTCTCAGTTTAAAATGCCCAAACACACCTGTATTCAGAACAAAATCCAAGACTATCAATTTGATCTTAATAAGTTATACTGCAGTATTTTATCAAGATCCTCCTTAAAATGCCTTGTCCTATGGTTTCAATATCCTCAAGGAAATACTTATTATACATTCATTGAATGGTTTACAAATGATGTTTCATGCAACACGCAAATCTGAAAGTTTTTAACAAAACACTGCAGAGTAAAATGATTTTTGTCTTGGATTCCTTCTGTGCGTTGAGGTTTCAAATTCTGAAGCAAAGCTTGCATTGAGCTGTTGCAAAATTTGCTTCATATTGTATTGTAGTTTTGTATTGACAACACAAATTTTTAGGTTTACTGTTTTTTTTTGGCACTAGACAAAATGGTCTTCGGAAAACACTATAATGCAGAACAATTTCGATCTAGTGCCATTATGAATATAACGCAATGTACAGACAAAACAAACACACACTAACAAACATGTTTTTGTTAGCATTTATTTGTTAAGTCAGTACATAACATAAGTGTCTGTAGTTCATACGTAAGAATAGATTATCCATTGAATAAGCCATCTGTGGCACATAACACTTGCTACAAGTGTAAAAAATAATTTATTACTCCGTTTTTTACTCTGTTGCAAGGCATGGGATTGTTTTTGGCCAGTGGCAGTCATAAAATGCTTATTGCATTATTTCTTCAGATATCAGCTGGTTAATACACAGTTGATGGTAAATGTGGTTGTGACCAATTACACTTTTTTTTTATTTTTTTTATTACATTATAGGCAAGTATTTGATCTCGATCTCACCTGATGGTAAGTGACGATGAGATCTACGATGGAGCATACTTGCCTAGGTAGGAAGGCGGCAGTAGATCGAGACGCTACATTCACTAGGCACATGCAGCGCAACTGATCTGACCCGCCATCCATGAATGGCAACACCGAACATCATGCCGGAACACGGCTAGGCCGCTTGGCGACATGGCTTTGTTCAGTGGGTGGTGACTAGCCACGGCCGAAGCCTACCACCAGTAAAACACATCTTCGATTTAAAGCTTATTCTGATAAGCTTTAAATCAAAGATGTGTGGAGACGTAAAGGAATGTTTTATCACAGCAGGGGTACATAAAATTGTCTAGAAAAGGATTGTCTGGTATAACGCGTCTGAGACCTGTTGAGACATCAAGCAGATGTAATTTCTCAGCGGGGGGACATAAACTTATCTAAAAAAGCATTGTTTGGCCAAACTTACACAAGTTTACATTTGTGGCACCTGGCTTAACTCAATGGATAGACTGATCCACTTAAAGGTAGGTAGCACTACAGGCCGTTACCATTATTATATACACAGTAAACCTAACCATTAGTGCTGCCAGCAACATGAGCAAGCTGGTATATATATAGTCGGCCACATTTCCAGAGTCACAATTTTTTATCAGCCATTGCCTATTCCAATTTAATGAATGACCATTGGCTAAAGCAATACGATTCCGAATCCGATTGGTAGAAATTGAATCACAATACATCAACATAACAATTAAAAAAATATGCATATAAATAATCTCTACACATCTACATAATATCAATATTATACATATGCTATTGACTATCATAGAGAACCACAAATAACATAGGAAAGATGCAGCAGGTTTCATTCCCATGCAACTCTGTTTCCTGTAGGTCAGCCCCTATCAAGTCACAGATTTTGTCCATGGTTTTAAATAAATGCTGCAATACATAGAGTATATAATTTTCATATTATATAGTAAAACACAAAAGCTCAAAGCCTTATGTGATGACCTACAATATTTCAGATATTCTGTTTAACCTCCCCAAAATATTAAAATAAGAATATATATCTCCATGTATCTTCCTTGGGGTGGATGAATGGAATAGATGCAATAATTAAATGAATGAAAATGCAAGTAATTTTATATCCTGTATGCAGGACTAAACAATTATTTTGTGGATGATACCGACAAGATAAATGATTTGTGCTTAAAGAAGGAACTAGAAGGCCCATTGCTGATGCTTATGAAACACCAGACTCCTCAAGTTTTCAAATAAATAGCAGTCTGTTAGTTTGTTGCAGTGCACTTACAGATTGCTACAAACTAGTTTTATCACAGTTATAAATAAAAAAAAGCAATACTGCATATCCTATGTGTACACTGGCTTTAACTGTGCATGTGCAAAATATCGCAAAACATATTAATAAAAAAAAACTGTATCAAACCTTGTATGATCAGGACCGACGGCTTTATACATATACTCGGCATTTATCTTATTCACTTGCATGAACTGATGCAGTTTAGACTTGGCATTCTCCATGGTCCAGTTGCCATGGAGGCTGGCATTAACGTCCAGGTCCTCTGCTTCCTCAACATTCTTCTGCTGCTGCATTCGATCCATATACGTAAAGTTTTGGCTTTGACCACCGTACGCATGGTAGGCTTGACCCATGCTATCTGGGCCCATTCCTTCCTAAAATTAGAAAAATAAAATGGTTGTCAGTGACCCAACTAGTGGGCATATTGGCAACCTAAGGGCGAGACCATTCATCAAATTTTTTTAGGCTTCTGACTGCCCGTAACAATTCTCAAAGATTTCAGAATGACAACTAGGACCGCCAGCTTTGTGTGGAGCCAGCTTTATGTGAAGCCCTCTAAAGCAAAGAGAATGTCAAATAATATAATTTGGTCAGGCATCCAGGTCTAACTGAGCCTTTTGCCAATTAAATAGGTGTTTCTTACTAACTAGACTACAACCTCCTCTCCTACCACACATCCATAACTAGTCTGCTCAATGTGCAGATATACCCAGGAGAGAGAGAAATACCCAGGAACATTACCTGAAAAACTGGCCTCTGAATCTCCTGCTGGCCA
Source organism: Pheosia gnoma (assembly GCA_905404115.1). NCBI lineage: Eukaryota > Metazoa > Arthropoda > Insecta > Lepidoptera > Notodontidae > Pheosia > Pheosia gnoma. The sequence continues at coordinate 4,083,467 of FR989916.1, forward strand.
TTATTCCCTTGTGCTGGACCCTGAGCTCCATCATCCGGCTCGGTTTTGACCACCCGGTTATCTTCAGGTACATCCGCCGCGGGGATCTGTCCACTCCTCACAAGGTAGCTCACGAAGTCCCTCGAAGCATTCACCTGGGCATCTTTCTTGGTAGTAGAGTTCCCAGCACCGGCGTAACTTATGCCATCAACACGAACTTCGCAGAGAAACCTCTGGCGATGCCTCGGACCTGATTGGTTGTGACGAAAGAAAATATATAGCAGAGGGTTTGAGTATAGCGTAGTTTATTTGGTCCATGTCGATATGGTTGGTTTAGGTTAGGCAGAAGACCATGGAATCAGATCAAAGAGGTATGATTCTGAGTTTCTTAGGTGATCTAAAACAAGTTTATAACGTTTCTAAGGTGCAGGTTTTCGTATTAATTGATCGTAACGAGTAAGATCCTAGTTTTTGGCTAAGTAATTGTTGTTTTTGTGGCTTCATACCTGTGGCCCGGATATCAAATAAAGGCGAAAGTCCTTTCTTAGCGCACCAGGAATGGAAAAACGATTTTATATCCATTACGAATGCTTCAGATTTTTGATATTTGTCGTTTTTAAATCTCAATAAATACACCGGAATTCTCCGTCCGCGATGATGTCCGTAGCGTTCACCACAGACCAATAATAAGATACAGATAACAAATTGTAGCGTTATTTAGCCCTATGGTGTCATCTGTCACCACAATGTTACTCTATGGTCTGTCACAGCTACGATTACAGAACAAAATTACTCAAATCTCAATTCGAATTCAATTCAATTTTTACAGTAAATGGCTCCACCAGATCTTCGGTGATTTTGCCAGTGTCAAGGTGAAAAAGTACTCACATCTCAAGTACTGCTAAGATACGATGAATTGTAAATTTCGACTGACATGCCACGCACGCATGTATACGAACTTCCGAGAAAAATGATTACTATCTACTTATGTTTTCTGTAAAATACCTCCACAATACCAATACATTTTGGATGTATTTCGGTTGAGCTAAAGCTAGACACAAACCAACAAAAACCTATATTTTCTTTTCTAATGCTAATATCAGTAACATTTTCACGTTTTTATATGCTGCGTGTTCTGAAGGCCTTTGCTTTTGTATAGCTCCCAAACAAACCCTATCAGTGGTGCTGGATATATATACGTAATGCTTCATTTTGTGCGCGTTTATGAACACATAGTGGTGTATGTGCAAACTCCAGGCGCGGTCAGCAACCTCTATTCATTTCAAAGATCGCAGAACGGAACGGATTGAAGTAAAAGTCGAATATGAAAAGTTTATAAATTGTTTTATTAAAAACACACCAATTCATACAACACTCGTTCACTTATTGAGTGCTTACATTTGGACGATCATATCTAATATTAATCAGGAACTAAATTATTAAATAAATAAAAGTATTTCTATAGAAATTATAAATCTTTCAATTGTAACCACTATTACCTATTCTTTAAATTATCATGAATTGTAACAATCTGAATTATGCAACACGAGAAAATTATTAAGTTTACATAAGGAGTATTCCTAGAATGAAAAAAAAAAACTATATTATTTTGATTGCAGAACAATAGCATTTTTTTTTACATAAAATTGATCCTTCAGTTTATTACGGAGCAATATATGAATATAAACTAATGAAAATTATTGCAATACATAAACAATGCACTTAATTATGTAATAACTAATGGCTCTACGTGGACCGCATGAAAATATGAAAAGCTGAACATACACCCCCCGCATGTAATCCTGTCAGATATAGGTTGTATCAAATAAACTGAGCAAACACGGCTCTGCGCATGCCTCATTGTTTGAACTGGGCATGCGTAGAGCCGTTGTCTTTGCTCATTTTATTTGATGCGACCATATACATGCACGTGTTTTTCCTGCTATTCATAAATACTGCTGAACTACGAAATGGTTAGACGATGATTGTTATAATTATTATTGCTTATAAATACATATTTTTACAAGGCAATATAAACTTTATAATAACCTAGCAAGATTTTGTTAAAACTATCGAATGACGGTTTTATGAGATTGCGAATTGCGATGATAGACTGAGTCATAAAAAATAATTGAAAATTACGATTGTATGTGTTTGCTGATTAAAAAAATACAAAAGCATAAGTAATATCCATAATAATACCAGCATGCCTATATATGTAAACGCCATAAGGATAAGCAGAGGTGGGGGCCTCCACAAATTTTAGCTTGATGGTGGTTTAGTTTTTTAAAAGCGGCCATGATGCCAGGGACTTGGTATAACTCATGGTAGTTTATTTTTTATCTCCCTTTGAGTTCCTAATAAGATGATATTATATGAAAGTAACATGTTACACGAGGTGGCCTTTTATACAACCCTTAAAATATAAATCGAAATTTCAAAAAAAATTCTCAGATACTTATTGCAAAAGATATCAGTTTTGGCAAGTATCAAATGATATCTGAAATTAATAAACTAATTATCCAATTAACTTATTTTGGTTTATCTAGTTTGGTGTTATTAGCTTTAGTAATTCTGAATCAAGAATTTTACGAGACCTCGGAGCATATACATACAATGATAAGATGGCATAAGCAACTGTGCATAGGGATTCTCAACTAGGTCCTGACGTCATCATGGTGGGCGGGGCCTCAGTCAGTCTGTCGGCCCTCGTCCTTTCAACATCACAACTTACTGCTCACCAAGAGATGGCTCCATCTTGTATAATAAAGATAAACCATGTATTCTTGACATAAACAAAGCTTTTGTTTTTCTTAAATCTTCTTGTATTTGCTCCTCGTTTTAGAGATTCCTATACGAATTAATTATGTGATGATTTGTAAATTTATTGTAAAAAAATAGACTTGTAACACACCCTCAAATTCTACGAAAAATAATTGCAACATTTCTAATCTTACAGCAAGACAATACATATTGTTATTGAACATATTTTTGTGATAGTAATTTTCTAAATAAAAAAAAATCTAATACACTTGTTGTAATATATTAGTCCATGTCTTCATCCAACCAAAATCCTCGACCGAATTAATAAAAAAGGTATACGAAAAAACCAAGAGGCACAGACCAGTACATTATGCCGCATCCATGTTTGGCCAACCTGGGCCCCAAGTCTCCTAACGCAATCGATTCATAATCGAACAGCAACAGCATAGTAACTGTCGCTTTTCACAGATATTGTATGGGATATCTATCAAAAGTGGCAGTTACTATGCGGTTGGTGTTCGATTATGAATCGATTGTGTTAACAGACTTGGGGCCCTGAACGAACCAAGGTCAACACCAATATGACGTTGTTGGTGCCAACATTTGTATACAGCATTATATAGAGAGTTCAAACAGGAATGTCATTGTCAACACCATGCTCACTCAAGGCTATTAATACAGCCTCTTTCTAGATTGTTCCTGTCGTTTCTGATACCACATAATGCCGAGTACCACGAGAACTATGATCACGATGGCAACGCACATCATGTAGAGGAAGGTTTTGACACCCGACATGGCCGGCTTGGCGTCGTCGACGTGTTCCCGCGGCGCCTCGTACGTTGCCGCCGATGGTATTATTTTAGATCTGTCCTCATCTTTATTTTGCTGTAATAAATGGTTTTATTAGAAGTGCATACGGCTTACCAGCCCTTCCCAAAGTGGGCGATAACGCCTCCGTGTGGGCGCTGCAGGCCTAAAGGGGGGCGGCAAGAAACCCAGAAAAAAATGGGGCCGTTGTGTAGAGGCTTACAATAATTAATTTAATTTGAAGTTATAGTGGTTTTTAAGTAGGTGAAAAATGGGGGCGCTAAAGAATTATACATTCACAAAGTGGGCAGTAGACAAAAATAAGTTTGGGAACCCCTGGCTTACATTGTTAGATACGGACAAAAAACTCCATTCCAGTGAACTCTTCTCGCATTAGCGGGAAGCCCAAAGGGGTATCTACACTAAACCATTTAGCTAAGTTGTCAGCTTCATTTTTATATCCTTACCTCTTCTAACAAGTCCAGTTCGAACATCTTGATAGCAATGATGTCATGGTTGTCGCTCAGATCGCCGGTGGTGGCCGAAGCTCCGAAGTAATAGCCAGTAGGTAGAAGAACATTTTCAACCTTGAAGCATTCCTTCCACGCGTTCTTGCCTTCGAGGTCAGTGGATACTGAAAGAGAAAACATTATTACATGCTATAACGCCTGTATTCCATCAAGGGGTAGGCAGAGGGGCGTCGTAGTACACCTACATTTCATTTGTATTAGCTTCCAATGTAATAGAGGCGAAGATTTTAACTTTTATTTATGCTGGGTAGACTTCGCCCTCGCACTCAATGTTAGATATTTCATAATTTGGAAGCTAATTGTTACATTATATTTCACACAACACAAACACATTTTTTCACAAAATAAAACAAAATTTATAATATAATGTGTAATCATGGTCGAATATTAAAAATTACGTGTTCATAATCGTGCACGTGTGACTGTGACAAAACATGACTTTTCCATTTTTAGCAAGAAGTCTGGTAATTTGTCAGTAAAGTATCCTCAACTTTATTGATAAGATTAGGGGGGTTTATTAGGCCTGCATAGAATTAGGGGAAGTTTATTAGGACTAGTCTACGGATTAAGAATTTCCCATGTTTGATATTTAAAAATAACATTCCACTTGACGTTGGCAACACCCAAAGGTGTGTGAGGCCATTTAAAAAAAAAACTATTACATTCTACATTTAAAATAATACCGCCTACCACCCTACGCTTTTTTGACTTCAATCTGGGTGTTTTCAAGCCGAGAGTGAACAGGCACCTTCTAGGCAAGTATGCTCCATCGTAGATCTCATCGTCACTTACCATCAGGTGAGATCGAGATCAAATACTTGCCTATAATGTAATAAAAAATAAAAAAAGAAAGGAGTTGGTAATAGATTTAGAACAGTATTCAATCTTACCGACAAGCGTATCGTCCTTGTATATGATGGATATGTGTGTGTCGTGGTTGTAGTTGCGGAACTTGCCCTCGCAGCCGGCGAGCTGCGTGTGCGTCCCGTCGCGGTCGTGGTCGTAGTGCAGCGTCCCGTTGTTTATCATAGCCGATATGTACGGGTGCTGGTGCTGTATAAAACATTCAAGAGTGTAACATAGACAAGCGCCAGTATTGGGACTTCAAATCTAATCTATACTAATCTATACATATAAATAAAATTGGAGTGTCTGTTTGTAATATTAAAATAACCGCTTTTTACTAAGTGCATTCGGATGTATACACGGTACCTATACCAAAACAACATTTTTTACAATTTTTGTCTGTCTGTCTGTCTGTTTGTTCCGGCTAATCTCTGAAATGGCTGGACCGATTTTGACGGGACTTTCACTGGCAGATAGCTGATGTAACAAGGAGTCACTTAGGCTACTTTTATTTTAGAAAAAAAAAATAGGATCCCACGAAAAAAAATTAAAACCAATGTTGCAGCGCTGCGCCTGATTAAGTTTGATAGCATCAACCTGCAATGCGTCTCGCGGGCTCAGAACGCGCGAGCGGGCTGTTACCAACGGTTGTGTCTTTGTTAAATACCACACGGACGAAGTCGCGGGTAACAGCTAGTATTATAAATATGAATGGATGTTTGTTACTCAATCACGCCAGAACGGCTGAACGGATCTGGATGAAATTTGGCACAGAGATAGATTATATTCTTGAATAGCACATAGGCTACTTTTTATTCCGGTAAAATGTATGGTTTCCGTGCGATAGATTTGTTTTAATTTTTCATAGCGCAAAGGATCGACATGATTTTTTGTGCGGGTAACACCGCAGGGCGCAGCTGCGAGTCGCCACCAGCCAATAGTAATTTGATAAAAGCTGATTATGGCAGGTGTCCGCAACCCAACCAATAGTCCTATCTCATGTCCATCCAAACCTCAATCCATAGTCCCAATTCTCTTTCCTCCGCCTTGTGAAGTCAATTTGCTGATTATGCTCTTATATTTAGCCGTTGACCCCAGCAGGTGGCTAACATAACATTAAAAATCTCAAAGTGTCTCTCTATGTGTTGGACCCATTTCCCATGCAAGGTTTCCAAAGATCCGGATGTAGCCTGTGCGGTGAGAGACATAATAATATTGCCAGACAAACACACCATTATACGCTGCCACACTAAGCAATGCTGTAAATGGACCTATACAAATTTTAAATTTGTAAATGTAGTGTGAACAAACAGACTAACAGATTAATAAAAATAAAAATTATATATATGAATTTGTTTTTTCTTTGAAATGCACTACACTCACATTATGAGCACCGTTATGGTTGCTGTATGTGTCCATTATAATCGCGAGGCCCTGGAAGTAGTCCTTGCTGCCGAAGACCGGTCCGGTCTGCACACGCTCTTTCACATACCATATGACGAAGCCGTCGCCAAATAGATCCTTGCCGCGGCCATGCACCTTGAACTGAACTTGGAGCTCCCAATTGCGAGTTTGACATGGCTAAAAGTTATAACAAAAGTATTGTGAGTAAATTATTAAAGCAGTTATCTAGTAAATCATGTATAAAATACTGGGTAGACTACTTTAAAAAAAAATTAAACCTAACTTTTCATTTTCCTCTGTGCATGTAGTGCATGGTGTTATTCTTTTTTTTAATATCTTTAGCAATTCCTTGATCACCATAACAATGAATACCACTTGCACATGAAAGGATAGTAAGATATTAATTTTGAAATTTGAATATTCTAAATGTCTGCCTCAGTGAAAAATTTCAATATTGAGTTGTTCTCAAAACTGCTAAAACACTTTTACGGCAGATTTTATAGACTAGAATTTAATAGATAATTTGCAAAAACTATGCACAAGTATTAATTAAACTCACCTTATCCAAGGTGAAATTAACATTTGTAAATTAGTCATAATAACATACATATATTGCTCTAATTGCTGAATCACTTTCCAACAGCCCCCTATAGAGTGCTTGAATGAAATTATAGGAGCATTAAAACCATCTAATTGGAATATTGAAGTGTTGTTTTCCATGATTTAAAAAAATATAACTATTAATAAAATATGAATGTAGTATGATAGAACTGTATTTAGTTTAAAATTTCAATACCACTACGAAATTGACACATCATAAGTAGGTAATTAAATTATGTATGACATGTAAATAAATACATAGAAGTCTTTATACCATTACCATACTATTATATATACCACCTGGATAAATATAATTTAGGTAAGTACCTACTTATATTTAAATGATACAACCCAATAATTTTTGTTTTAAATTAAACCTTCCACATAATCTACATTAAAATTAGCCTTATCGTTTCAAGATGTCGTTACTGACATCACAAAGCGCGGTTAATGTACCTTATCATGAGCTCGGTGATAATAATCACATTCTTACCTCAGTGTTCCAAATAGCTCCAGACTTGGACTGCAAATCAGGAGTCAAACGGACGTAATTCGCGGTAACAATAGTGCTACCCAAGAAGTCCCAATACGGCACGGACATACCTCTCCCTGTAGGAAATTAAACACTTCATTGTACTGGGTAAAGTAGAATTGATAGAGCAAAGTCAGGGCCTTGGGGTCACTCACCTTGGTAAGGTTTTGTGAGAGAATGCTCTCTCCTGATATAGTCGCGTGTGTTCCATTCCGCGAATATTGGTGAGATTAGTATGGTGGTTAGGATTATTTGCACCCAATTCAGTTTTTCGTGCAGCATTTTTGTTAATTTTTAGGTAAAACTTCACAATAAGTGAGATGCCGACGATGACAGAGCTTGCTGGCTGACAGGCAAACGCCAAATCATGACAGACGACAGGACAGATAAATTGGACAGACAAATTGCTATTTTAGTGGTGGGGTGGGACGTGTACGATTTTTTTATGTAGGTAATTTCATTACTTATCCATTTTATTTCATCGCATTTCATTTTGTACAGAAAGAAAAATTTCATTACTCTTTTTTTTTCCAAACTCACTGCGTGTGGAATGTGAAGAGGAATTTTATATTGATTAATATATCAAATTTATTTGCGAAAAGTTACCATACGAAAAAAAACATCAAATAGTTTACTAATTTAGAAATAGATAGCGCTGTTATAACTTCACTATTGCCATCTATTGCCATTTATTACAACTAGGTAGATACACACATTTGCTAGAAGTTCTCAAAACACCCACGAAATTGATACAAATTATCTTCACGTTATAAAGCAACAAAGTAAACTTCCCGGTTAGATAGGTATCAGGCGCACAGCATGTACATCAGGAGTAGATTTCATACACCGTACAATCTGCAAAAAGTATTGATAAAAGGCATGACTCGTAAATCGTCATGCACATCAAATTGCACCTGCCTGCAGTCACATGTAAGGAAGATATCGCACGCGATCATGCGAGCAACACGAACGAGGTGGTGAGCATGACAAATGATGGACTGCCGTTATCAGTAATGTAATGGAATACTGTTATAAACACACAAAGATTTGCAAATGTCAACGTTCCGAGCAAAGTTTATGTGTAAGGCGTTGGGATAGCTATACCCTACCCACTACATGATATGATATGGGGCCCATTTCCGTAATATTTTCAATGACACTTACAATGCAATAAGGTCGTATAGCTGTATATTGTCTAGTAACGTCAGTCAATATAGTAGGTAACCTAATGGTATATGTTTGCTATACGATATTCAACCTTTAATGGGTCCCAAATTAAAGACCGCGGGTGTACATGATAGGGGTGGTAGCCTTGTTGGTAAAACGCTTGGTAGATCGGTGCGAGGGTCTGTCGGACTTTCGATGGGTGACCGATTTCAAATATTTGGAGTTCACGTCTCTTGATAGTCGTTACGGGCAGTCCTAGTGACTGCCCGTAACATACCTAAATTATAAATTACCGCTATAACGAAATACTTACTTACCTACCTATTCCGTTTTATTTTTAATTAAAGTTCTTGAGTTAGTAAAATCATTTTCTAAAAATAGAAACTGCGTGAAAGTCGAAAGCGTGAAGGGCCATGGGAGATGATGTGTTGTTAACGAATGAACTTTAATAGCTAATAGTAGTTGATATAGAAGAGAGATTCCCAATCGAATGAACATTTATGAATGTTAGCAGTCGCTCAGATTGTCCAATAGTAACTCTGTTGAACTCACAAACCTATTATACCTATTCAATTACGTAAAGAGACGTCCTTTTCAATACTGTTGTAACTATAACACCCAAATTTATTGTAATTAAAATAGCATTACAAAGCACTTACGCCTTCTGAAAAACTTTTATAAATGTTAAATTTTATAAGTCTATGCTCGAACAAATTCCGAAGGAAAACTGATTTCATTCGCACCTGTGTCCAAAGATCTATATCTACATCTACCTAACGCAAAATGGGTACTATGCAATGTGCTAAGGATCGCCAGCTTAACGTGATCTTCGAAGCACGGAGGTGGTTAGACGATAATTGAGCAACTCATTAAATTCGTGCCGGCCAGTATCACGTCTAAAATGGCGCGCCAAAAAAAGTCCTGACCTGGTCTGACCGAATTGCGGTCACGACGGACAATCTCAACGGAGACTAGCCAACTACCTATGCTGGAGATATTTTAGTGAAAAATTATGGGAACAAGGACAGGTGCACTCTCTCTTCCCTCTCTCTCATAGTCCAGTATGATGGCAATTCGACACTACCGGAGAGAGATCAGGCGATAGACCATCGGCATATACGCGTTCTCCGAATCACGAACAAGTAATATTCATGGTTGAAAACGGGATTCTCACTTGAAATCTAGAAATATCACAGGTACGCCTTGTGTCCAAATTTAGCGTGGTACCAACCTAGCTATCGTTGCGTTTAATAAAAAAAATAACTTAACTTTAAACTATAAAAAAACTTAGTAAACCCGCACTTTGGGCAAAAAAAACCGGTATCTGTATGGTAAAAGTTGCCAAGTGGAGTTCAACGACCCCGCAAGTGCGACTGTGACCTCACATGAGGTATATGTAGCAAAGTTAAGTGAAAGTCGGTGCATCCATCACAGGCGCGGGGAAAGTGTGGCCACCCTTTGCTGTGACGTGGGATGTTGATTCTGTAGGGTTTGTTCAGCACCCTTTGGTGTGAAGTGGTAGGTATGCTGATTCTGTAGGGTTTGTTCGGCACCCTTTGCTGTGACGTGGGACGCTGATTGTGTAGGGTTTGTTCGGCACTCTTTGGCGTGACGTGGTATGATGATTCTGTAGGGTTTGTTCGGCACCCTTTGGTGTGACGTGGTATGATGATTCTGTAGGGTTTGTTCGGCACCCGTTGCTGTGACGTGGTATGCTCATTCTGTAGGGTTTGTTCGGCACCCTTTCCTGAGATGAAACCTCGGGAACGTAAAACCATAAAATAAACGCGATAAAATCCTTAAAATTAGTTTTGTTATAAATTACTTAGAATTAGGATGATATCGTTTTATCGCTTTTAAGATATGATGTTCAGTATACGTGAGTAGGTATAATGTTGCGGTCGCAGATGATCATCTTGATAGAATAGGTCCGTTACCGTCTGCATTGGGAAATATAACTTTGACATAATGTGGGTGGCTTTACAACATTGTCTACCATTTGGGGAGCTCAGCAATCTTTGAACATTTTTCTAAATTACCTGCGAAGACCGAAGTCTTCGAGGTATTTACGTCAAGATGGCCGGTAGCAATTCAACTTGGAAACTGCTGCGACAACTTGCATACTTATCAACCTCGACCTACCACGTTGTTTACTTGATGCGTGTCCAGTTGACAAGCAGCGTGTCATCTTGCCAATTTTAAGTGTACAAAGCGGGCTCCGAAGGGCTAGCACCCAGGGCCGTATACCAAATTAGAAAATAAAAAAAAACCCTGACAGATTTATCCTACTCAAACAACGTCAATTGCTGGAAAAATATCATAACATCGCGCCTTCCCTACAAAATCTTTTAGCTTGCCCTGATAATTTTACGCCTATCTTTGATTTTATCAACTCCTCGCTTGGAGATATTTGAAGAGATAACAATTACAAGACAACCGATCAAGGACTAGACTAGTTTTTACTTTAACAAGTAAACAACATGGATAAATAATTACTGAACTATTTAAAGATAATAATTATTCACTATTTGGCACGTGTGCCTTCATATTTAAATTTTATACTTGCAAGTGAATCTGATCATGAAAATACTAATGACATTGACAAGATCGAATTGGCAGTATGGGTTAATTCCTTCGCCTGTCCTACTGGACGAATTAAAGTACTACTCAAACAACATCAGCGCCCATCAAACTTTCGATTCCCGACCAGTTTCCCTCCACCTCCCATGTCCTAAAACTCCTGCGTCACCACTTTCTACCATAACTTAATGAAAGTGATAACACCGAAGGTATGGCCACCCCGAAGGCCAACCACTCGACCTACGTCAACGATATTTGGGTCAGAGAAAGCAGTGAAAGTCTATATTTGACCGTGATCTACTCTTTACACTCTCCCTAGATATTTTTATCGTGTTCATGACATTAACCATTCACTTTTTTTCTAATATCTCATACAATTTTCAACTCTACCTGTAAAGAATCTGATGCGACAATCCAATGTTTGCTATGTAGGTTAAATCGCGCAATGTTCTTATGATTGTGTTTTAATGATGATTTCTTTTTAATTTTGACGAAAAGAGACAAGGGTATTCAACTATCAAGTGTATTGTTTTAAAAATATACTGTTTTTTTTTAAGAATATCGCTGGCATTCAAATTCTTGGTTCGTTTGATTTCACGTTTCGCATTTTCCCTCGTTAAACGTTGAAACAATGCTATAGCACCCAAGGAGTTGCATAGTCGGTGCATTTTGTGGCTAGAGTCGGATACGATGCCGTCGGAAAGATGGCGGGCCCGTCGAAGTTTTCTCTGCTTTCTATACACTTTCACTTCCTTGGCTATATGCAGACAGACAAAATGACTATAACGCCGGCTATTTATCGAAGCCGAGCCGGTGACTCAGTGTGTTTACAAACTATGGTCTGTTTAGTAGGAAAAAAACTGATCAGTGATCACAAATATCATGAATGGCAGTCGAGGAAAATATCAGCTATATTAGTAGAATATAGAGAATTTGCGAGATATTTTAATTCTGGAAAATTCGTGTCATTTTCAAAGTCTGTAATACAATTGATATTTTCTAAGAGCCCTTTCGGACTATCACTTTAAAACTCAGAAAATGATGTTATACATTGGGTATGCTTAGATAGACTACACATAGGAACCGATATAAAATACTTTTTATAAAAATACTAGCTTATTGATTTCTTATATTTACGCGAATAAAATTAGTTTTATTTCAATGTGTAGTGAAATAAAACTATTTTTTTTTCGTATTTTATCGCGTTTATTTTATGTTTTTACGTTCACGACGTTTCGGCTGCTTTATAGCAACCAGTTTTGCCGTGACCATGATTGCTGTAAAGCAGCCGAAACGTCGGGAACGTAAAAACATTAAAATAAACGCGATAAAATACAAAAAAAAAATAGTAGTAGTAATAGCTAAATAAATGATTTGGAGGGGCGTGCAATTAATAGAGTACAATCAAATATTTAACGAATGTGAAGTTGGAAAAATGCGACCACTCTGTAAACATACCCTTTCAAATAAAATAAGTTTTTTCCAAATCGGTTCACAAATGACCGAGTTTCTGAGATTACAAACATAAAAAAATACGATTGAAAGGAGAACCTCCTCCTTTTTTAAGTCGATTAAAAATAGTATATACCTGTTTTTAAATATAGCCACAGACAAATTTATAGCCTACTTTTGTCAACTTTTTGCGCATTTTGTAGGTTTTCTTTTACCATTCGAACTTGGCCTACTTTCATGGTAGTAAAAACACAAAAGAAATTGTAAATACTCACCGTCTGTTAATTATTTATTTAGAAATAAAGACTTAACTGTACATTAATGGGATGCTTTTGTTTTTTACAATCGCAACATATAAGGAATTCACTCTTCTTCAAATGCTTTGGATCCCAATATATATATCTATCTATACAATTATGATCAAAAAAAATATATATATGATGATCAAAATTGTATAGATACAGTGGGATAAGTTTTTTTTATAATTCCTTTAGATCTACTAAGTATTGTCTATGATGATTTCCGCATTGGTCCCAAGAGACACATCTGAAAATCTTAGAGGGTACGGCTAATTATTAAATTTGCTTAAAAATAATTGTGTTATTAACTTATTACGCGTTTTGCTTATGATTTCTTCTAAAATAATAATACCAGCCCTTTTTAATGCCCCACTGCTGGGCACATGCCTCCTCTCAATGGGAGGGGGATAAGGCCATAGTCCACCACGCTAGCCCGGTGCGGGTTGGCAGAATTCACACATATTTCGAGGTGTTCTCTCAGACAGCAGGTTTCCTCACGATGTTTTCCTTCACCGATAATAAATAGTAGACTAGATTAAAACTAATTGCCAAATCAATCCGGCATCAGCTTGTAGGGTCCCATATAATCGTAAAACATTTGATTGGCCATAATAAAACTATATTTTATTTATCAACTAGCTGCGCCCCGCGGTGTCACCCGCGATTAAAAAGTATGTATGCTACCATATTAATCTATCCCACGGGAACCATACATTTTACCGGTATAAAAAGCCTATGTGCTATTCCAGACTATAATCTATCTGTGTGCCAAATTTCATCCAGATCCGTTCAGCCGTTCTGGCGTGTTGAGTAACAAACATCCATCCATCCAAACTTTCAGATTTATAATATTACAGTGGGATTAGTGGGATTGAAGTCTGAAACTCAATCAGAGTGAGGTCGTCGACCGCACAGAGATGCAAAATCCGTTTGTTTAATATCGTATGCAAGGGGAACACTTTGTCTCGAGAAAGTAACTTAGTGTTTATGTTCGGTAATTGTTGCTGCACTCAAAATGTTTAGTCACTTTTTGAGCATTACGAACTGGTTTGGGAAAACTCTTTTCGGTCTTTATGTTGTTGGTAATCTATAAGATTAAATTCATTGGTCCACTTTTTTGAGTATTGGCGGGCCTTATGCGTTTTTTACATTCGTTTCTGATTAAATGAAATGCAATGTACTAAAGTGGAATAAGATGAGAAATGTCCTGACCAAGAAATTAGTGGGTATTTTGCCAGTGTCAAGAATTCTATAGCGATAACAAATTAAATAAAAATAAACGTTATAAATAAATAATGAATGGTGACATGTATTTTTTTCCATAATTTTGCCAGATTTGTGCTCTTGTACACATGACACATACTTCAATTCACTTTTTAAAACATTATGGCTTCCAGAAACATAATCATCGGTTTTAAAATATATGGGGGAAGATAATTATTAAACTGACAACCTACTACGACAATTAGCGCCATCTAGTATCCCGTAGTGAGAACATGGTTTATAATTTTCCGAGACTCAAGAAGAAAATGGTTGTCTATTAGAAACCAGTAGTTTGTATAAATATGAAATTATCATTCATAATTAATGTAAAACGTTATTCGTAAAATTATAATTTGTCATAGTTTTATTGTGAAATTAAATGATACCCTATTTCCTATAGACTATAAATTCCTATGCATTAAAAAGTTTACTTATTAAAAAACATTCGATCTCCGAATTACGATGTTCAAAAATAGAATTACCGATTTGTATGTTTTAATTGTCACTGGTCGTAGAGGTAATGGCAATGTTTACGATAATGCCATTAATCGTCGTGTGATTCAGCCAGTTTGGCTGCTCTACACTTCCGAGGGTCATTGAACCATCGGCCGTTCCATATTTATGTTCACGAGCATTTTATCTTGTAGCTGTAGTTATTGATAAATAAACTTATATAGGGACTTTTTGGCGGGAAGTTAGACCGTGAAGTTGTCAATTTAGTTTGATATTCCAAAAAATGTTTTTCTTTATTAATTAATGTGGAATATTAACCATTGTGTGTTCATAAACATGCACGAGTGAAGGAAATTGAAATTAAATAGTACTACTTGACTTATCAAGTTCTCCTAAGATCGTCTGTCCACCTCATGTTGTAGCTTCATATATCTAAATATCTTCCAATAGTTAAACAAATGGGGGAAGAGCAATCCACCACTGACCCTCGGCTTGTCAACTGGTTTGGTTACTAATTGGAAAAGTTGACAAGCCGAGGGTCAGTGGTGGATACCTTTTCCCCCATTTGTTTAACAATGGATTTCCGCCATGTATTGCCTAGTGCAATATTATCAATTATTCCAATGGTTAATTAAAATACAGAGAAAATAAAATAAATTCGCGCCTGTAATCCCTGAAGGAGTAAGTGGAGGGGCACTGCACTGTGCTCAAATTTCGCTAATGTTATTTGGTCCTAAATAAAGGCGTGCCAGCGAGCCTATTGCCATGATAAAGACTTGACCCATAGTCCACCATGCTCGCCCAGACACACGGCTTTTCTATGAAGAGCAGGCTTCCTCACGATGTTATCTTTCAATGTAGACCAAGCTATAATCACATTTGAAAATTTGATTCTCGTATGAAATTACAGAAAAATTATAAAATTTTATATTTACAGTTTGACAACAATGGGACAAATTTCCATCAAACAGACATAGTTAGAACCATATAGGTGATACAAGTTAAATCAATCGATAAAAGCGCATAGCATCGACTCACTCGGCATCCAACTTAACAACCTACAATTCTTAAGAGGGCACATCATGGTAATGTTGGAGCATTTGTTTTTGAGCAGCACTTTTAAATTAATGGCGCCGGTCGTGCCACTGCCAGCAGGTGCCACATTGTTGAGCCATGTTGCAGGTGTCCGCAGATCAACGTTTATATACTACGCTTTCGATTTCATTGCGTTTTTTCTTATCCGTAATCACTTAGCGAAGACAAATTATCATTCCTTGTACACATATTTTTTTTAACTGTCGTATTCTTAGAGAATATGAGCCTCTTGCCGCGACGATGATATATATTCGTCGGTAGTTATGTATATAGCTACGTTACATAGGTTTGTGCATAGATATAAATAACTAGGCGCTCAACACAGACAGGTGGTTCAGGTTGTATGAACCCGCCGGCTTGGTGTGACCGCGAAATTATTTTCAAGACTACAGCAACCTCGAGCCCACGCACACATTCGCGGCACAGCATCTGCACACGCGTCTCACTACTGACGTGCGAATGTAGTGGTAGTCGTGAGAAACTTGCCCTTTCATTCCAAAGCATCATATATACGACACATTAACAAATGAAAATAAACTTTATTCGCAAGAGTTACCGCTGAAATTCCTTATCACACGAAAACGTGTTCACGTCATTTCATTGACACGGTGCGTATGGTAAAGTTGCTATCTTGTTCGTAATGTCCGCGAACGGAGGTACATTCAACTTTTAGCCCAGTAAACTCTCGGAGTTCGTTCACCCACTGCTTGTCAACTGACGTGTAGAGAGCTAGACGGGCGATACCTCGAATAGCGGTGTCTCTCTCTCACAGTATGATCAAGTTTAGAAGTTTTTATTGAGCGTTCGGCTGTCGAAATAGTTTACTTTTGTTTTGGTTATGGTCGCCTAGTAGTTTTGACGGTTTACGTTTGCTGTATCGATAGATAACGTGACTATTATGAGTTAGCGTCACGTTTCGAATTGTCGATAATACCTACTATTGTACTTACTTGACAATATTACCAAAAACATCTGGAGTAAAGGGTATCACTATAAAATAGAAGTAAGTATGGGTGTACGATAAGATATGGTACTATTTTCGAAAAAATAACTAGACAATGTATCATTCACTTTTTTTAAATTGTGTATTATTGGAGTGATAGCCAAGTTGGTAGAACGCTTGCCTCGTTAACCAGGATCGCAGGTTCAAACCTCGGCTCGCACCTCTGGGATTTCTGGATTTCATGTGCGAACCTCATTTTCAACCAAGATTATCACTTGCTTAACGGTGACAGAAAACATAGTGAGGAAACCTGCATGTCTGTGAGAAGCCTTCAAAACACGTGTGAAGTCCGCCAGCCCGCACCGGGCCAGCCTGGTGGAATATTGCCTAATCCCTGTCGCATCGAGGGGAGGCCCGTGCCCAACAGCGAGACATTAAAGAGGGCTGGTATTGTTATTAATGGTAGGTATAAGGTTCTACCATAGAGCTACATTTTTCATCATATATCATCTAATAAAATTGTCGACATTATCGGAATGAAAACCCACGTAACATTACGAAACATAAACGCATTACCCGTACGATCAACGAATGTTTTATCAACCACTGCAGTCATTCTCAACTGTTGGATGTCTTCTTTTTTAAAATTTACGATCTTTTTTTAAAAACCCGGCCAAGCTTAAGACGCGTGGACTGATCCATCTTATAATGGCTAAGGAGCCCTTTAACACTATTAAAAATACTAATAAATTAGGTTCCTTCATTTAATCATAGTATTGAGGCCAATAGTGGAAATTATCTAAAATCTTACCCCCAAATTTATGGACGTTATATAACTTTATCAAACGTTATATAGTACTGCGCAAAGCAAAACTCTTGTGCGCAGTACTATATGACGTTTGATAAAGTTATATAACGTCTATAAATTTGGGGGTTAGTGTACAATTCAAAATTATACTTTATTTGGCAATTGAAACGAGTATTAAAAAAACAATAAGAATTCGTTGGTACACTTTCGTTGTAGAACCCTTAAGAACATGAAGGCTACTATATTTGTTAACTTCCAAAAAGTCTGGCCACCTCACACATTAAATTGATTACCTATCGTCAAGGGACAACTCTTAAAAAAAACGTTTGGATAGGTACGACACTTTAAACGAAACTTCGTAGAACGGACAATAGTAACCCCCGGGATAGGAAAAGCAGAAAACATTTCAGAAAATCAATACAATTTATGACTCGCAGTACGTACCGCGGAAGTTATAAAGTAAGTTGCTGGCTCGCTATCCAGACACTACTTAGCCGGCTTAATCTTTATTGAAACGAGTACTTTACAATACAACTTCCTTGATTCTATTCAAATAACAACCTAACGTACATGCATTTTAACAGATTTGTTGTAATATAATTTTACCTTTTATTATAAGGTAACTTACCTTTTGATTTGTGTTTATGTTCCTGTCTATAAAAGCATAGCTTAATTTTTTTACTTGTTGCTTACAAGCGACGTGACCTGGCTTTGCTCATCAGCCTGAAATCCTCCTCGAGCATTAATTAACTTACATATAGGTGGAAACGAGCTCAAAATCGATACACTTGTTTCTGAAATTAGCACTTACAAAGGGACAGACAAACAAATAAGTTGCTTACCCCTGAACTATAAGCAAAGGGTTCACACGTCCAAAGGCATACCGAATTGAGAAAAGGCGCCCACGTGAAATCAAGACCACTATTCTATCATGACCTCTCCCGCCTTCCGCATTCCGAACAAAATTAGGACCATTGAATGACAAAGTTATGGGAACCTAGGGGTCTGGAGTGTCTGGCTGTGTAAATACCACATTGTCTCTATGTTTACAGTGTGGGTGTTCCGGTTTTTTTTGGTGTAAATGTTGAGGTTCTGTTCATTCAAGCATTCGTTTGGTCTACTCGATGACGGCAATGAACCTGGCATGGCTACTGAAGGTTGCAAAGGGAATCAAGTAATATTCTAAGAACCTTTGTCTACAGCTTAGTTGTTCCAACAGAACGAGTATCCGTATTATAACAGCGTTTAGTACAATGTAGCTTGTAGTTAAAACGACTTTTGCCATCGATTCCTACCATAACTAGTATGACTACTTCGACTTTCATGGATATTTTCTTCCGTATTTCTCATTTGAGAAATTTCTAAGATTGAACATTTTCTATGCGACATTTATGTACGTTCGTTTGTTGAATATGTTCGATCGTTCGTTTGTTTTTCACGTTATCTTTTGTTTTATTCTCGAAATCCCGAGTACATAAATTGTATTAGCATCTCCCCTGGGGAAAATATTAAGCTGCAGGGAATGAATTAAAAACTAGTACTAGACTCCTATGTCTTGTGACTTTGTTACGTATATTATTGACTACTTTTGATTGAGTCTTCTTTCTTTACAAAATAAAATGGAGTAAGATGAAATATGGCCTCACCTGCAAATTAGTGGGCACTTTGCCAGTGTCAAGTATTATTGGCTGTAAATTCAATAAATACACATTATAAATAAACAATAAACGACGGAATGAAAATATGTTTGCTTGGCTCGTAAAAATGTCGCCATAACTTGGTAATATTAGCTAATTAAACGTAATTCCGTAGAGGCGAGTGTATCATAGCCGCGCCAATGACTTGATATACCTCTTCAATTATATATATTCCTAGTCCATTGCTGTTTAAAGTTCGTCCGTGGCTATCTTCCACAATGGATGTAAAGACTGACTCAATAAATGTTTTAAGCAAAAATGACTTGTATTTTCTTGATCATAAGTTTAATTTGTTTTTGCCAAAATAAATGTGTAGTTTTCGCTGCAAACGTCAAGCCTCGGCTCTACAATTTAATTTTGTTTCGTATTTCTTTGGATTTGTGTGGGTTTATTGGGAAAAGTAAGTTGGTCTGAGCATGCTTGCACAGATTTACACATAAGAATTGAAGATGCTGCAGTGGTAATTCACGTAATTGTTGGGTGTTATAAGTCTTCGAGCAAATAAAAAAGTAAGTATTAGTCATGGGATGACTCAAGATATGTCGACAGTGGTCGAATATGGATTATTCTCGCTTCTTTAGGTCTGTGCCTACAAGACCACTAATTCATATTAAGAAAAGTTATAATTATTATAGTATTTTATTCTAGCATTCTATCCAGAAAGTGATTCATCAACAAAAAGTATTTGTTGTTTGAACACCAGTCCAATTTCACTCCTTGGCAGACGTTGCTTAATGCAACAATATCTCAGAAACTCGATAAGCATCTTGTCACCACTCAAGCGGACATTGAACTTTTAGCCCAGTGTGGTCCAGCAGCTCGCAGCATCGCTATATCTCTTCTTTAAAACCGTCGACAGTTGGGTCTCGCCCAGTTGCCCGTGGAACGTTGCAGCCGAGGCAAAGCAAAGAAGGATCTAGGACTTGCGATCCAAGTATTCCTTAAGTGTAGACGCAGTTGTTTAAAATGTACACAATACATTATACAATATTCCTCAACTGCGCCAAACCATCCAGTTAAAGATTATGTGAGCTCAACAGTGCCCTCACAAATTCCAGCCAAGAGACATGATAACCAAATAAAATGCTCAGATATTTTTTACTATAATTACTAGATTCACCATAAACTTGCTGAACAATTTTGGAGCTAAATTCGTTTGTATTAAAGTAGCGACGTTGCCGGTGTATAGACGCGCCAAACAAAACGTTAACCACTTGCTTTTTGTTGAGCTCCTGGTAGGCATAGAACTAGGAAGTAGGAAAGTAGTTTTCGTTTTACATAGTGTGATATGCCGCCGCCGCGCCGGTGCATTTCGGATAGAAGTAGCAGGAGTACTTAACTATTTAGAGCCCGCCCGCACTAATGTTGGTAGACGCATACAACGTAGTGTGGGGACAACTCGTTTCAATTTATAATCTCCTAGTACAACTGGAAGTGAAGCAGCAGCTGTTTGAAAGGGATGGGTTATCAAGATGAGATAACAAGATGACGCTGACTATGACGACGCCATCAAGCACTTGGCACTTAACCTAGCCTGCCTGATGGATTCATGACTAATTCCACGGTTTCTTTAACCTGATATCAATTTCCTACATTACTTAGGACTTAGGACACCCATAATGTTCCGGACCGGGCTGTTAAGTAACAAGCTAGCGTATATAAAGTACGCGATCGTTGATCTTTTAGCCCAGTGCTAGCAGGCTGATGCAAGAAAAACTCGTTTAAATTCTTGTAACTGCATGATTCCTGGTCTGTGGCTCGCAACGTCTGTGGCCCGACCGTGTAGTCGCTGTCCGAGCAATAAATCTTGCGATTCTACGCTTTATTACTTTGTCATGACGGTGCAGTTTTCATAATTGATTAGGTTTATATTGTATGTTCGATACCATAGGACAGAAGATACTAGTGGATAAGAAAAGAATATGGAATTTTGTGATCTCCTTTGGCCTAGTCAGCATTAGCAAATTAATGGCAACCCTGCCATGAGTATCAAAGCCAAAGGAGTTCGGTCCAAGGAGCAAAATGATGAGCAAAATGATGGGCAAAATGATGGACCAATGGATGTTGATCTCAGATTAGTGTATGTCTCAAAATATAAAGGCTTATGAGAAGAGAGGTAGCGACGAATGGCTTTCCATTGTAAAATAACGATTGATGAATGCAATGACAATTGATCTTGTATGCTAGTTACTTGATGATACAAAATTGAGTTGCAAAAATCGAGGAATTCTTTTCAATGGAAAAATTGATTGATTGAAGAAATTTTCAGTTACGAAGTGTACCTTGATTTTGACAATTGCGAACCCCAAAGTGTATGGTATAAAATGACTAATGATTATGTACCCCTCGCACATCCAATAACAAGCCGAAATAAGCCACTTCGATATAGATTTCCCCCTTCCGTGTACCAGGGCTGCATCAATTTGCAATCAAGACAGGTTTAGTATATGTATTTGCATCGATAGTCATTCACCCCACATGCAGTGATTCGTACATCATGTGGCTTGCTCAATGAGAGCGAGTAGGTTCAATAGATTGAAGTATGCGTGGAACAAGACTCTTCTGTTGGTGCTGGGATAAACGAATGTTAGAACACCTTGAAGTTATGATTACCTGGTAGTTTCGGGGGCGATTATTGACGGGTTTGATCGGACAACTACCAAGATTTTGTCAAAGTCACACACCTATTGTGAGTTCCATAACTGGGCAGAGGTCGGTTTTTCATTCTCAACTGGACCATCTTGGGCTTGTTATGGCCACACTTTACTTACAAAGCTTTCCAATCATTTAAATTGGAAGTATTTGCTATAACCATCTCGAGGTCAGCCTACATACATGGCCATACAGTTTTAATTTTTTTCTTCCATTGCTAACTACTTACATTGAATAATACAAAAACAGTAATAAACCGGAATGTACGTTTATCGGGCTATAGATCATTGGTCGGCATACCTTAATGCGGTAGCTGTCAAGCATGCTATGTGCGGCGGTGGTGGTAAGATTGGTACCATTTTGCCCGGTGATACAGCTGCTTAAGTACCGGAGAGAATGGTACAAATCAAGTGCCATCACAACTAGAACTATGGGGATCTTCTCTCCAGTGTTCCCATGGAAGATTGCACTAGGCGCCGCAAGCGAAGGTGCGTAGCGCTACGAAATGCGTAGACTACGCTACGGCGACTAGATACATTTTACAAAGATCATTCGCGAAGGAGATATTGTAGCAACGTGAAGTATTATAAAATAAATGCGTGGGACTACAATATGATAATAGGATAAGGTTAAACCTAGTACATGTTACACTGGGAACTTAAATGTACTAGGTAGTCCGTCATACGAGGCGTCTACGCGCCCATCTCTTACAATCTTTGACCTACTATATCTGTCTACTAATCATCAATCTTATGATAGTATATATACGATTAATTTCTTTTTTTATCGTAAAAAAACAATAATGAAAGAAGTGAGAACTACTTATACGAGTGCACTAGATGGGTTGCAGGTGAAGCTATTGCTATGGTCGAATTATAAGGCTTTTATCTTAGAATATTTGAGGCTTCTAGCAATTTTTTACAATCGGCAAACGTTCGACGGAAGAAAAATTCAAATTTCCATGTTAATTGTAATTTTTTTCTTCTTATAGTTTACTAAAACGATATTAGTTTTGTTATCAATCCATAAAAATCCTCAGTTTGCCAATAACGATGTCTTTATTTCTTGTTTGAGCTGGATTACTATGATAAAGCCGAATTGGTACGCGTTTAAACAAAGTTGAAACGAAATTTTAGGCGCAATGCCCTTTTTACTTTTCTCAACGCGGAAATGCAAAGACATTTTTAAGAAATGGCCCCGTCGAGCCGGTTGTGTTATTTTAAACCGCGCGTACAAAAAAAACTTGTACTGAAATGTATGCGCAAACGAGATCCAAGGTACCAGGCTTGCATAAGGCATGAGAGATCGCGCCCAGTCATACGAGTCACATATACACTCGAGCTTCATGTATCGCCTACGCACTCACACACATCACCGGGCAAATATCAATTACGACTCCGTCTCCTATTATTACGATTAAAACGTACGTCGAAATTAGGTGATAGTAATCACGCAGGTGGTCGATGATTAATAGATACAGAATATCAAACATTTTATCATCAATTTGTCCACGCTTCCATTCCGAGCAAACGTGTCGTGAATTCATTGCACTCGGCTCTCTCTTTCGCACCCGAAATCGCACGCACACATGCGCAGGGTTCGTTCGCACGTCAAATTAAACAAAGAGTTTGATTTTCGAACGTATCGATTGTATTGAAACTCGGAAGTGTCGATCGAGTCGGTAACGCGAGTGAGTTATCTACATTTCTCACGGTGCGCCCGCGCCTCCATCGGTGTGTGTCGAGGCAAGTTCATCTTTGTTAGCTTTACACGTGTACGTGTATGCTATCTGTGGCTGTGTGTGCGAGAGCTGAGAGCAATGAGACGCGCAAGTGCTTCCTAGGTTCGTTCAACTTTTAGCCCAGTAAACTCTGTGACTATAGTTAGCTGCGGCGTGGGGCAGTGTCTACGGTATACAATGGGGTAGGTTGTATAGCGGCGCGCATTTAACGCCATGTTTACACTGGCCCTTTTGTTCATAGAGGTTTATATCATCATTTGCCTTTCTGGTTAAACATGTCGGTTGCTGGTCAATATTTTTAAAATAATAAATGTGACTATTACAGGCTCTGCATCACCTCGATCGTACAGCAAGTGGTAATCACTGTAGAAAATGCAATACATTGACTGCTTTTATATTAACTGATGCTTTGCTACTCATTAGTTACGGCCATGAGGACATATTACATTAGGTTTAGTCAAGTTTCATTTTTGTTACAACAGAATGAGTACTATTGGAATCTAAAAGTATAGCATGAGTTTTGAACGTATTTAAAATACCGATCGAGTGATCAATGTTCCTATACATTTACGACAGGGTGCTAGAGGATAAACGCAGCTTCACTGGTAACTAGTTCCCTATCGGAAAAGTGCTACTTTACTGGAAACTATACCCCTAGCGGCTTAGCGCAGCTTCACTGGTAACTAGATACCTATCGGAAAACCTCAGCTTTACTGGTAACTAGACACCTAGCGGAAAAGTGCAGTTTTACTAGTAACTAAACAGCTAGCGGTATAGCGCAGCTTCACTGGTAACTAGACCTCTAGCGGAAAAAAACGCGCAAATTCAATGGTAACTAGACCTCTAGCGGAAAAGTGCAAATTCACTGGTAACTAGATCCCTAGTCGTAAAGCGCAGCTTCACTGGTAACTAGACCCCTAGCAAAAATGCGCACTCATTGGTGAATGTATGGAAAGATACGTTCGATCATTCATCGGGTATTTGATGATATCAAAACTCGTAGCAGAGGGCTTGAATTATTTTTTTTCTTTGCGAAACCACAGACATTATAATATAATATATTAGATGGTACATATTGATGAGGTTGTTAGACCATCAACTAATTTAGTGTGGGTGTGATTCTGCGAATAGGTGCGCGTGAGTCGAGTCACGTCGGCGATCGTTTGGTGGGTCATCGATACCATTCAAACGAGGAGTCGTTTTTATTGGCCAATATTAGGGATCGAATCCTGGTAGGGGCAAACTTTTTGTAATGTTTGTTGGATCCGAGACATGGATGTTTAATATATATACTAGGATCGCATCCAGTCCATTGTGCGGTACCCATAATACAAGCGTTGCTTGGTTTGGGAGCAAAATGTATAGTTGGGAGTTTTGTCTCCCGTTAAGTTTTTCTTTTAAATGTCGCAAGAGGAACATACCAACTATCTCCATACTAAGCAACGCTTGTATCATGGGTACCGTACAATGGGCTGGGGGCGAACCCAGTATATAATACTTATAAACATATAAACTTCCTGAAGCCCGGTATTTTTTTTATTCATTGTTTACAGACATTCGTGCTCATCACACAAAGTTTGTCCCTACCAGGATCCCAACCAGGGACCCTCGGCACAGAAAACAGGGTAAGGAATCCCTATCAACTGCGCTAATCAGGCTGTCATTCTTATTAATATTTTGTTCAGCCACAGAATTAAATTCATACAAACACTTTTTTTAATCTTAATGTACATTTTAAAGAGTTAATACATTATTCACTTGTAACTGGCAACACACTTTATATTCGAAGCAGGAGTTACTGGAATTAGTGATGTAAGAACAAGGTGTAGTTAATCTATTAGCAGTTGCGATAAGAATATCGAATGATCTTATTACAATCGATTATAATAAACTCTAGTCGATGTTGAAGAACCTAATTTGTTTAAAAAAAACCGCTATGGTACAGTCAATAAACATAGTTATTTATATCTATGTTGCGTATTATATACGGTTATAGTTTGAATAATTTTCATTAAAAAACAAAAACATTGTTTTTACCCGACTGCGCGACACAAAGGAGGGTAATGTGTTTATCAGCTTATGTATGTATGTATGTTAGTTCCTTTGCGGCGCTCTAGAGATCAAACGCGTAGGCCGATTTTGATGATTTTTACGTCAATCGATTTTTCTTAATCTTACGAGTGACCCATAATGTGTTCCGACTGTTAAAGTCGCTATTTAGACTGTTGTTTGTCTTATTAGTTTTATTTAATAAAAATAGATTTTTATTATTCTTGGTATACAAGGTTTATCGTCGTTTTATGATTCATTATATAAATTTCTGTAATTATACATTAGTCTTCGTTTCTATATAACAAAACAAAAGTCTATTTTGATTTTAATATTATATGGTTCTCATGAATAACATCATGAATTCTTTATCCCTGGTTTTTTTATTGAAATTTTATTGTGAAAACTTCATAAAAAAAATCTACATTTATTTTAATTTTGTTACGAATGAACACGCCATCTATCGTCGAGTAGTAGCAACTGCGGTTCACGTAAAAAAATCGTCATTGAGGATCGATCTCCGGCAAGGAATAAAGCCATTAAATTCCTAAATTTAAGAGGAAAGCAATAAATTATTATGTTTACTAGTTTGTAATATGCATTATAAGTCGTTCATCGTTATTCGGGTTTGATTCGAGTCATATAATGAAATTACCTAGTAATAAGCACATTACCCTCCATAGTCGGGTAAAAATATTTTGAGGTTGCAGTTAAAAAGTTTACATGATATATTGAGTAATTAATTAATATTTCTGTTCTTTTATATTTGCATTGTATTGAAATTAATATGTGGAAAAAAAGGCGGCATTTACTAAATTGTTAAAAAATAAAAATAAAAGAAAAGCAATAGTAACATGTAACCTTTTTACAGCAATAATAGTTTGCTCTAAAATTTGTTTTATTATTTTTAATCAGAATCAGAATCAGAATCAGAATCAGAATATTTTTTATTCACGTAGACCATTATTGTACAGTACTTATGAATCGTCAAGTTACAAAAATATTATGCTACTGCTTTACCACCCGTTCGGAATGCCGTTCCTATGGAGAAGAACGGGCAAGAAACTCCATGGTTGCTCTTTTTTTTAAAATAGATCTTTTACATTTTTGAGCAATACATTGTTATAGGTATGTGAGAACAATGTAGGAACGGCTAATCAAACTTTAGCAGCAGCAATCAAAATTGCAAACTCCTATCGCGATTGTAATTACAGAATAGGGGTGCGCGCGTCGGGTCGACGACCGTCGGTTTCGGTGGTCGGACGCCGATCGCATCGATAATCGATTCTCAGCACTAACTAGGTACCTACCTAGCAGTGGCAAAAATGTCAATTCCCACAAGGTAAGCCAGAAAAAAACCTTACCTGTGAGGGCGTAAAATCCCTCATACTCAACGTGGTTAAGATCTCCCACCAACAATATTGAGTAACTAGCTGCGCCCCGCGGTGTTTTTTTACCGGGATAAAAAGTAGCCTATGTGCTATTCCAGACTATAATCTATCTCAGTGCCTAATTTCATCCAGATCCGTTCAGCCGTTCTGGCGTGATTGAGTAACAAACATACATGCGTCCAAACTTTCACATTTATAATATTAGTGTGATTACCCATGTACCCAAATTTTAATATCGAAAAGGGAGTCGATAGGAATCGTAACGTTCCCTTCGCCACAGGTACCTAGTCAAGCTAGGTAGACTAACTGGATACCTCACTAGTCTCGCTAGCTAGACTACTAGGTACCTAACAAGTCTAGCTAGGTAGACGAACTGGAATAGTTCGATACGCATAATTCGCGATGTTATAATTTTTGCGTTATATGCGTCCAAAAACATGAAAGGAAATAGGTATATTAGTGGAATATTATTAAGATTAACCATTGTGCGCTCATAAACATCCATGATTATGGAAAATTAACGTTGAATGAATCTTAACTTTTTCAGCTCTATCAAGGAGTCGAGCCATTTTTCAGTTCCCATCTTCCTATTGATAAGATAGCATCATACACAGTTCTGTGTTGTATTATAGGTCTTATAATTAAATGTATCTTCCCAACTGAACATTAACAATGAATTTCCCTTGTGTGTTGTTGGTGCCACCAAATTAATTGTTACCGGCTTCAGTTACCTTAGCCACCATTTTTTGCATCAAGCCAATTCCAATAGTTTCTCACGCCATTCTGGCCACCAATATGCCATAAATATGCTGATCAATAAATACTTCAGCGTATCTCAGACGGGCTATGGCTCCATCCAATTTAATCATTTCCTCTAACTGGACACCCAGATAATTAGACTTTTTTTTATTGTTAATCACCAAAAGCAGCGTCAGCGGTGTGTGGTGCGGGGAAGCTCGCTAGGACGGCCGTTGAACTTCGCGAGTGCGAGATAAAACACTTTCGCATAACGTAATATGCAGCAGATTCAATAGCAAAGAAATTTGCACTTTACTACGCCAACATCAAAGTGGAATTATCATTGTACGCGGAAGTGGGATCGTTGAGCTGTGTAGCAATTTATTTTGCTAAATTAAAACGTCGCAAATACGAAAACTATGCACAAGCGAAACTCCACCTTAGCTATGACATCTTGGGTTGTAATTTCCATTGTGGAGTAGGTTCGATCGATTATAACGTCTTCCTGGTAGGTACATATCATATCAATTAAGTATATTGGTTCGCTAATTTGTTAAGTATAATCAGGGCAGTTCATTCACGCATCGCGGTAATAAGTATTAGGTATTCTAGGCTCGGAACACTCCTAACTTTTTCAGACGCAATGAATTATTTTTTTGGTTAAATGGCTCCAGCGATGTCCGGTCGTTTTGCCAGTATCAAGTTGAAAAAAGAAACGTTATCTAGGTAATTACATTTCTTTTTGGAAAGCCTTATCAGTATGTCTGAATCTCAGATTTCAGAACAGTAACGCACAGAGCGGTGTGTGTATTGCGTTCATTGAATTGTATGGTATGTCGACTGTCTGCTGTAGAACGCGGAACGCAGAACATAGAACGTTGAACGAACGCTCTTGTGCCTGCGTGGGGTACAGATGCTGTGCTGATTGCAGACAAAGATAAACAAAGCTATACGAAAAAACGCACCCTGTCTGTTTCATTGTATAAGTACCTTCTCTGTCAACTAGACAAAAACTAAGCTGAAAATATTTCCTTCAATATTGCGTATAACTATTAATTTGGCATTACACTGTGACGATAAGAATGTATTTTTAACCGACTTCAAAAAAAGGAGGAGGTTCTCAATTCGGTTGTATTTTTTTTTTAATGTATTAAATAGCCTATAGGCATAGAAAATAAAAACACTTATTTAAAGGTCTACAAACAACAATTACGAGCATTCGTATTAGAAATCCTTCGTAATAACCCTTATAAATGCATTCAACCTTCTATAAATTCGACCTGTTTGTAACTGTGAATATTTGAAAAATCTCACGTGGAACGCTATGTGACCAGAGATAATATCATTGCCACACATTTGAAATTTCCACGTATATAGGTTATAACATGAATTCATACGACTTGGTAATCGATCCGTGGAACACGTCCGACTTATTGTAACACCAGTTGATTGGATCACTTCTCGAATAGCTTAGATACCTGGTTAGAGGTCAGTCACTCCCAGATCTTTGATCCCTAAATCTAGTCCACAAAGAAGAAGACCGAAAAAAAGTACTGATGAGCGCTTACATAATATGTAAAAAAAAGGAACGTAAGGTGTATTTTTAAAGTAGAATTAATAAATAAAAGGGAACGGCTCAGATACTTGCAGATCATTTATTTAAATTAAGAGTAATCCAAAAATATTTATATCGATTTAATTATGATTTTGGAGATGGTGCAACATTCACGCCAAATAATCAAGTATTCAGGGTGCCCTGAAAACACTGAAAACTAAACACAAAGCACCTCAGAATAACGGTAAACATAATGTTATTGGCAACATTAAAAATTGAGAGTAGCTCTAGAGTTGCTGAATTAATATTAATGATTTGTTTTCCAGGTGTCAGCGCATTATGCAGAAGATTCAGTTGCATTCAGCCTGGCGCCCTCGTGTTTGTTACGAAGCGCATTGACCTGTAATTTGTATTGCTAAAACCACGGCCGGACAAGTCATTCACTGAGCTGCAGTCATTCAAGGGGTACGTCATTGATCGGAATCCCCTAAAATTGTACTTACCCATCCAACGACTGGCCTAATTACGTAACATTTCCTGTAAAATAATTATGAATGCCACTGAAGCTTCAGGGTTAGTTTTCTTTGCTTTGGGCGTAATTGACTTATAATGTACCGTCTAAAACGATTTCTATACAAAACTACACGACAAAGCACTGCACATTTTTAACCGATTTCAAAAAATGAGGATGTTATTAGAATAAAACAGTTTTACCATAAAATGTAAGGAGGATTCATTAATTATTTTGGTTCTTACAGATATCAGGGAAATTGGAAACTGAAATATTTGGAATTCGGGTTATAAATTTCACACAGGCCACAACTAAGTAGGATATTTCTTTATTCAAAATCAGATTCTTCATCCTGCCCTAGTCGCAATCACCAAGCTAGTCGCAAGCTCGCTTAGGATACAAGATGTGCTGGTTCGAATCCCGACTCGCGCCTCTGAAATTTTTCAGATATTAAGCCGAGATTTTATTTTCAATCTTGATTACGCCAACCTAAGCCAGGATGGTGGACTAAGGTCCCAATTATCCTCGTATTGAGGGGGGCATAAACCCTGTTACATTGGGACCAAATGCTATCGGTGAAATGAGATTACACCTCTGCCGACCCCTTCGGGCATTGCAGGCGTGATCGTATATTGTTTTCCCTTCATCCTTCTGTTAGGACAGGTTTGCTGACCTCCACGCTGCCGTGAGGAGGAGGCATCTGCACAAGCGGACGGCCGCTGTTGGGGTCGCGGATCAGTGCGAAAGCGTTCCCGTGGTCCCCTCACCACAAGGCGGGAGAAGGACCAACCGACCAACCAACCAACCAAGGACCGGTCGGTAGAAGTCCGACATAACCTGCTTGTCTCCCCCGAGGCTTTCGGGTATCCATGAGGATTCCCCCACGAAAAAAAAAAAAAAAAAGGTTCGCTGACCTGTCACGTTGCAGCCCACGATACCTGGACGACAATTATTGATGCATTAGCTGCGGTGATTTGAATATATGAACCGCATTTCACATTTAAATCTAACACTTCGTACTTGGCCACGCATGTTGTTGTATTACCGTTTCTCATTACACAATCGTATGTGTTGAATTGTATCGTAGTGTTTTTATATATTTTGTAATACAAGAAATTGATATAAATAAGTGTGTTGTTTTGTTATGTTGTTCGGAAAATTTAAAGATCAGGCTCTTCTTCTTTTTTTATGTTGGCAATCGGATACATAATAGTGGCATATTTGCCAGTGTCACGTGAAATATTTCTTTGTTATTTTTAATACTAAAAGTAGCCCTAATGAAAATAATGATGACGATTATGATGAAATGAATCCCCCTACCCCTCTTAATAAAGCTGTGGCTACTTTACTGAAAATTTCATGGACATCTAGGGAGAACTCGAAAAGTCAAGCTTTACTGTTTTATTTTTAATTTACTTCACCCGAGCACGTCTACGAGTATAAACACACAATGGTTAATATCGAAATAATATTACTAATATTACAATATATCAAAGTAACACATTTTTTTGGAAAATAAATAAAAATGTACAACTTCCCGCCACAAACCTACAAGCATAGATTTTTACTCAATACTGGCAGGAGTATCCGATTGCCAAGAAAAAAAACGCAAATGTATTCAAAACGGCAAATCACGGAAAGAGAATTTCATAAGTGCTGTAAATCTTATTTTAACGAGCTTAATTCTCTGAACTTGTCAATTAAATATCCCCATACAAATATAGTACCCTAAGCTGTCATGGTCGCCTGGTACACAGCAACTAAAAACTATGACGTATTGAAATAAAACTAATTTTGCGGATTTTATCGCGTTTATTTTACGTTTTACGTTCCCGACGTTTTGGCTGCTTTACTGTGACCATGGTCACGAGAGGACAGAGGTGTTTGATGATCTAGTATCATAGTCTGTACTGGGGTACCCTCATTGCAGTGACAAGTAGCAAGTGTCCTCGTCAAAATCGACAATTACGAAATGACAAGTTTCCAGAATAGATTTCCATACATTTCTATGTTTTTTAGTTGTTGCTGCTTGCGTACTTGTTTTTTATTTAAATAAAGCATCATGTCCTCTTTACATAGAGCCAGGGTCCAACGTGATACTGCCAGACTTTATTTAAAAAAATATAAGTGTCATAATATATTTTTTTTAACTGTTTAAAAAGGGTTCAATATACTCTAGAGAGATTTTAAGAGTTCTGTAAGAACATCTTATGAGATTTTTCAGTGCAATGCTTTAGTGTTTCAAACTCTTATAAGATCTTCTAGTACAATTTTCATAGCCTTTTACACTCTTATATGATCAATCAGTACGATTGTCATCGTTTTTTAAACTCTTATAAGATTGCTCCGTGTTATTGTCCTTGTCTTTCAAACTCTTTTAAGATCTTCCAGTGCGATCGTTATAGATTTTAAAACTTATAAGAATATTCCGTGTGATCGTCGTAGTTTGTCACATCGGCGTTCTAACTTCTCCAGCTACGAACCAAACTAGCAGTTCTTTTAGCATAATAATAATACTAAATAAATATATGCTTATTCATTTTAATTATCAACTTTAATGTGAACCATTAATTAAGTATCGGTTTTTTTTGGAATACGGATATGATCGTACTTTCCACATTCCGATTCGATGCCGGATATAATACTGTATGGAGTTTCCAGTACAAAGATTTATGCTTATTAATATGAAGCTGTGAAATAATGCAATTATGCGGTGTGCACAACGGGGAAGTGGAAAGGCTGTGGGAAAACACCACTTATCATGTTATATCTTGACCTGGTACTTTATAGGTGAATGGCATGGCTATTTTGGGGAGAGTCCAGATACATATATATATGTATAGTTAAATTTGTTTAGCCTACAGCTTTCAGCATAGTATTGTTGATATATAAAAATGAATGAATGAAACGCAAAATTAATCTTTATTAATGTGCATACGCAACTGTTGGCAACCCAACGAAATTAATAAAATATATATGGTCACACAGATAATAAT
This sequence comes from Pheosia gnoma, assembly GCA_905404115.1. Lineage (NCBI taxonomy): Eukaryota > Metazoa > Arthropoda > Insecta > Lepidoptera > Notodontidae > Pheosia > Pheosia gnoma. Next base: position 4,116,318 of record FR989916.1, read on the forward strand.
GAACGCTATAGTAGCTGATTGAAAAACTTATTATTATATTTTATATTGTGCCTGGCCAGAATATCAAATGCATCTATATTAAAATCTAATTTATTTACATTAAAATGCATCGATATTAAAATTCATCTATACTAAAATATATTTTTATTAAAATGCATCCAAATTAAAATGCACATATATTAAAATTCATCTATACTAAAATATATATAAGAATTAATAAGCTTCTAATATCATCAATATCGTATCTGTCAAATAAAACTTCAATGTGTTGCTCTGAAAAAACAAAGTTGTATTTTAATAGTTTTCAAACATACCACAATACACTATAACACTAAATAACTAAACACTAACCTGAAAAAACAAAGAAACGACATTTAAAGTCTATTCTATAATCTATCTTGTACTTATCTAATTTTAATAGAAATTAATTTTATAACAATGTTTATTTGGTTAAACGCCATATTGTTCAACTCTGTCTAGGCTGTTTTATCGACATTCCACACATAGCCCTGACTGCTTTGCCGACAGCGCCAGCGCGATGATATTCAAAAAGGAAGTAAACTTTCTTTATATCTCCCCTCTTGAAGTAGAAAATTCACATAGAATTTTCTTCGTATGAATTTTTCTTTTTCCATTTCCTCATTTATCAGCTTCTTTTTTTAGTATAGGGACTGGAATAAGTTTTGTGATATGAAAAAGGTTTGATTCTGTTTTTTTATGACCTGTATCTATTCTGTATATTGACTTCGAAATTTTATTTATAATTTTATACGGTCCGATTTTTAGTTCATCTAATTTCTTCCTGTTAAGCTTATTTCCATTTTCTACATACACCATATCTCCTACATTAAATTCATAATATTTCCGACTCTTATCGAACAGTATTTTGTTGTAGTTATGTGATTTTATTGTATTGTCAAGTGCAATTTTTCGGTCATTAATCCAGTCAGTTTTGGATTTTCCTTGTTTTAACTCATCTGGTACGACACTAACATCTGTTCCATATAAAAGATAACTTGGTGGATAGCCAGTGACTGAGTGATTAGTATCATTATATTTACTTGCACATTCCTGAGCTATTGTGGTCCACGCTTTCTTTTTTCCATTTTCATTGATTTTGCATCTGATTTTATTTACTAATGTTTGATTCAACCTTTCATTCAGGCCATTAGAGAATGGTGCATTTACCGCTGTGAAGATCATCGGTATTTGTTTATCTTTAAGGAATTTCTTAAATTCTTTCGAATTGATTCCGGGGTATTGGTCAGTAAGAAGCATTCCAATATCTTCAGTTTCTGTTATGTTTGTGATTAGTTTAATAAAATCATTTGCATTCTGGGTTTTTAAAGTTAGTATAAAAGCATATCTTGTAAAGTGATCCACTAACAGGTGTAGATATTTCTTTGATGATCTTGAACCTCCAAAACCTCCAATGGTGTCTATAGAGATTATTTCAAATGGCTCTTTGGCAGGGCCTAGATGAGACATAAAACCAAATTTATCTTGGCCTCTTGATTTATTTTTAATACAAGTTTCACAGCCTCTGCAAATTTTCTTAATATTGTTTATCAAATTTTTGGCCGTGTAGTACGGACTTATTGTCTTCTGCATTTGACTTATTCCAATGTGGCACAAGCTTTCATGTATTTTTTTTAGGAGTTTGATACTAAATTCTTCTGATATAATTAATTTTTCTTTTTTTCTGATCTTTTTAAAGTATACTTTGTGTTTTTCTATCAATTTACCCTTATTTTTTTGTATTTCTTCATTTTTATTTTGATCTGTTAAAATATCTTGCAATTCAACCACGTTCACAACTTTTAACTGTTCATCTGTATTTTTCTCTGATTCCAATACTGGATTCCTGCTTAGACAATCTGCTTCTAAATTTTTCTTTCCTGGAGCATATTTTATTTGAAAGTCATACTGCGATAGATAATATGTTAAATCACCTAGTTCTTCATCGGTTCTAGATTTCAAATTCATGTTTTCCAGTGGTTTATGGTCTGAATAAACTGTAAATGATTTACCTATCAACCAGTATTGCCAGTATTTCACAGCTTCTTTGATAGCTAAACATTCCAAGTATATTGCTTTTTTTTTCTTTTGGGATTCATTAAGCTTTTTAGAAAAATAAGCCACTGGTTTTTCTTTCCCGTCTGTCTGTCTTTGTTTCAATATAGCTCCAATACCTTCTAAAGAAGCATCTGTATATATATTGATTGGCAAATCTTGATCAAAAATCTGAAGAATTGGTTGGGTGCATAGCAAGATTTTTATAGTCTCAAATGCTTCTTGGCATTTGTCACACCAAATGAATTTTTGGTTTTTCCTTAGTAAATTATGCAATGGGTCTAATATTCTGGCACTATTTGGTATGAACTCATGGTAAAAGTTAATTTTCCCCAAAAATTGTCTAATATTTTTCTGTGTTCTTGGAACGGGAAAATCCTTTATTGAAATCAAATTATCGTTTACTGGTTTAATGCAATTATTTTCAATTATATGACCCAAGTATTTTACTGAATTAGAAGCAAATGTGCATTTTGTAAATTTCAACCTGAAACCTTCTGTTTTGACTGCTTCCAAGAGCTGTGTAAGATGATTAATGTGTTCAGCAAAGGTTTTAGAAAATATAAGTATATCATCGATATAATTAACTGTAAAATCTGACAGTTTATACTTTCTAAGTATATTATTTAGTATTCTTTGAAAAATGGCTGGCGAAGTTTTTAATCCGAAGGGTAGACAGGTCCACTGGTAATGTCCATCTTGTGTTACAAATCCAGTCTTGGTTTTGTCTTCGATTCGCAACGGTATAGACCAAAATGCAGAATTGATGTCTAGCGTTGAAAAGAATTTGCAATTCCTGGTCTTTAACATTAGATCTTCAATTAACGGAAATGGTTGAGCCTGAGGTACTACTATTTTATTTAAGTCTCTAAAATCTATACATAATCTAGATCTTTTATTTTCTTCTTTTTTAAAAGCCAAAGTGACGGGTGCAGCGAAAGGACTGTAGGATTCTTCTATCATCTTATTATCTAGTAATTTTGCTATTTGTGTTTCTATCTCTTTTTTATCTTCTATAGTGCATCTGTAGGGCCTCTTGCTACAATATCTGTCCACTAGTAAGTCGATTCTTGCTTCATACCCATTAACAGTACCGACGTCGTATTTATCTTTCGCAAAAACTGATTTATATCTGTCGATCAGTGTATTTATTTCCGATTTTTGATATCCATTTAGGTGATTTATCTTAATTTCAAAGTTTTCTTCTTTTACATGTTCATTAAAATTTATTTTGTATTCCTTTGTTGAAATAGTGTTATCTATACTTTTTATTTTAGTGTTTGTATTTTCATAAGTAGAGTTTTCCTCTGTTTTATTATTTAGGTACAATTTCTGTGTTATTTTTAAGTCTTCGTTTTGGATTAATTTAAATTTTTTTATCAAGTCTAATCCAATCAAAAAATCATATTTGAAATTTTGTTCATCAATTATGTATACATCAGCATTTTCTTCCAATTCAAAGATTTTTATTTTTAAGGTCGTCAAACCACTTGTCTTTTTAACACCACTAATTGTTACTAAATCTGCTTCATTCAAACTGTTTCCTTTTCCTTTTAATTTTAATATTTTCGAATTAATTAAAGAAACATTTGAACCAGAATCATAAACCCCGTATATTTCTAGTTTATCATTCAATAGTAGTTTGACATTAATTAATGGTGTTACTATTCGTTTTTTTGGTCAGTTTCATTTAACTCAGCTTCGATCACAGAATTATTAACATGCTTGATGAAATTCTTCTTCAATTTATCATCTTCCTTGGTTTTGAACCAACATGTGGCCTCAGGGTGATAACGAGAACCTTTATTCAATTTTTCACAAATTTTACATGGGTATTTTTCTTCGTTTCTACCATTAGTTTTCATATTTTCATTTTTTCTTATAGCCAAATAACTTTTTTTATTTACCATGTGTTCATGTTTACTCACTTCATTAAACAAATCCACTGTATCTTTTAATGTTTCTCTATCAATCCTATTTAGTATGAATTCTGGTAAACCAGCTGCTACAAGATCCACTAGGGTACTTGGGTCAATTGTTCTTCTCATATCTAATAGCAGTTTTTCCTTTCTCATCGCATAATCCAATAATGAACCATCCTTATATTTAAACAATAGTGCATATCTAACTGGGTTCCATCCTTTGTTTGCAAATGATTCACAGAATTTATTTTTCCAAGTTGTCCATTCCGAATTCATTGTCAATTTTATAATCATCGAACTGTACCAGTCTGCACAGCTCTTATCCATAAACAATCTGAGTATTTCGATTTTCTTTTCATCCTCTGTTACATCAAAGCGTTTGCATTCTCTTTCAAAAATATCGATCCACTGGCCAGCATTCGAATTTTTGCTTGTGAACTTTTCAATTACAAACATTTCTGCAATCTTTTTCAAATTTTGTTGTTTAACTTCTCGTGTATTTTCTACTAATTTCTCAAATAATTTTTGCAGCGTACCTGTTTCTGTTTGATATGCATCAGCAAATTTATCCTGATTTAGTTCCTCTAAATATTGATCCCCAAACTGTAAATTATCCTCATCATCTATGTACGTCTTATGGAGTTCATCTGTCATTGTAATCCAAACTCTTCTCACCTGGTACCTTTTTCTCAAACTATTTTTCACTTTATTATAAACCGTTGTTTTCAGTATTTCCTTATGATAAGTAACTGCTTGTAGCTCTTCAGGTATGGCATACACTTTATTATCACTTGTAGTTATTGAAGTAATAGAAAGAACATTTGATTTTCCATCACTTCCAGGCAATAGCGTAAATTCAAAACGAAGTCTATCCATTTTCAATTATAGTTTATAAACAAAAATGTCGTTTTATAAGAATTAATAAGCTTCTAATATCATCAATATCGTATCTGTCAAATAAAACTTCAATGTGTTGCTCTGAAAAAACAAAGTTGTATTTTAATAGTTTTCAAACATACCACAATACACTATAACACTAAATAACTAAACACTAACCTGAAAAAACAAAGAAACGACATTTAAAGTCTATTCTATAATCTATCTTGTACTTATCTAATTTTAATAGAAATTAATTTTATAACAATGTTTATTTGGTTAAACGCCATATTGTTCAACTCTGTCTAGGCTGTTTTATCGACATTCCACACATAGCCCTGACTGCTTTGCCGACAGCGCCAGCGCGATGATATTCAAAAAGGAAGTAAACTTTCTTTATATATATTTTTATTAAAATGCATCTAAATAAAAATCTATATACTCAAATTAAAATTCGTATTTTAATAATCTTCCGACATCCAACTACAGCCCTTAACTACAGTCGACATGATAAAAGCAACGTCATTGAACGCATAATACGTGCGTACATGCAATGGTACAGTCGGCAAGTCAACGACTTCAGGCCTTGTACAGTTAACGCAATACTTAACGCTGTAAAAACTTTTCAGTTTTACAGCTTGACTGTATACAATTTGTGTATTTTTTGTACCAAAAATATATTTAAATAAGGTACATAACACTATCGTAAATATTCATGAACTTCATCAATGATCTATTATTATTATTATTCTATTATCCTAAAAATAGTCATAGTCTATAATATCGCCAGACGAACACACCAACTATACGGTCCCACACTAAACATCGCTTGTATTATGGGTACCGTACAATTGACTGGGGGCGAACTCAGTATATAATACTTATATAGACATTAAACGTCCATGAATCGGGTACAAACATTCATGCTCGTCACACAAAGTTGTCCCTACCAGGATTCGAACCCGGGAGCCTCGGCGCTGAGAGCACGGTCACCACCAACTGCGCTAATCAGGTCATCTATGAAATTCTAGTGATGGCTTCTGAACTGATATGCTTAAAGTTACGTAAAGTAAGATGTTGCCGTGTTAAATCATCATTTTATTTTTTACTAGCTATCTCGGTGAACTTCGTACCGCCTCAGAATAAAATGTATAAGAAAACGAATCATTGAAATAATTTTAAGGCTTTTATCGCGTTTATATTATGATTTTTACGTTCCCGGCGTTTCGGCTGCATTACAGCAACGATGGTCGGGAACGTAAAAAACATAAAATAAACGTGATAAAATCCGAAAAAATAGTTTTATTTCAGTGTGTACGAGTAGTACTCGCGTAAATATCAGAAATCAATACTCTCAATAATTAAAAACACGGGATCTGGCTTTAGTTTTAATATACCTACCTACTCATCTTCTGAATACAGGGACGCGTACAACTACAATGTGTTATGTAACTGCAGTAAATTATGTATTGCATGCTATATAATCTAAATAATCACTCATTATTCACTCCGCTGCTCTGTTAGGTAAATGTAATCTCTTATCAACGGGCGTGACGTTGCCTGAATATTTTCTCAGGTTGTTGATCGTCCACATATTTTATTTAGCAGGCCAGGCTTGTTGAATTCTATTATGGTGTATTTTCAGGATAACCTAGGGCTGCCTTTTTTATATATTGGGTTATTTATTTATTTATTGTTATCATTACGCAAATAAATGACTTTGACTTTGACATTATTTGCGTGCTTTCTGTCCTGAATCATGGTAGGGATAAGCTTTGCGTGGTGAGCACGAATATTTGTACCCGAGTCATGGATGTATAAAGATGTTTAATATCTATATAAGTCTATATACTGAGTCCGCCCTCAGTCTATTGTACGATTCCCATAATATAACCATTACATAGTATCGGACCGTATAGTTGGTGTGTTCGTCTGGCAATATTATTATTGTTATTTAGTTATAAACCTATTAAATACCACAACAGTTTCCAAGTCATGAAATTATCTCCATTTTAGGATTCCGTAGTACAACTAAGAAGCTTTATAGTTTCGCCTAGTGTGTCTCTCCGTCTGTCTGGGTCTAGAGGGAGACTATATCAAATCTTATAAAGCTGAGAATTGGTATAGCTATAAATATTTGTCACCGCTCCAAATAAATATGTTACAACTAGCTGCGCCCCGCGGTGTTACCCGCGATTAAAAAGTACCCACGGGAACCATACATTTTATCGGGATAAAAAGTAGCCTATGTGCTATTCCAGACTATAATCTATCTCTATGCCAAATTTCATCCAGATCCATCCAGCCGTTCTGGCGTGATTGAGTAACAAACATCCATCCATCCAAACTTTCACATTTATAATATTAGTGGGATGATTTAACAATGATTATTCTCACGTAAAATGGAACAGCCCTTGCAGAAACATTATTGTTTCGAAAGACTTCATGTATTTTAAAGTAATTTATTCTCCTTGTTTACATGTTGTATTGTAGCTTTAACTGCCAATAGAATGTTAACACCATGCTTTGATGTTATATTTTGATCGATCATTGTGTTTTATTAATTCATACATATTCTCACGCCTGTATCCTATGGGGGTAGGTACCTACGATTCCACATTGAGGTCGAATTCCGATAAGATTGTTGAGTTACCAAAAAAATGTAAAACGACAATTTGTAAGTGCCCCCGTAGGCCTATGGGAATTATATGTTTTGACTTTGACTTATCTTTTTATCCCCCTTCCAACTTGCGTTCACGTTCGTTCGGTAGGTATATTTATTTCTTTGCAAAAGTAATTTGTAAATGTGGGAATCATGTAGCCATACACTTGTAATGATATACATAGAGTTAGTACTTTTTTTACCAGCTGCTAAAGTCTGCCTAGCCGTTCCTACATTGTTCTCACAAACCTATAACAGTGTACTGCTCAAAAATGTAAAATATCTTTTTAAAAAGGGCAACCATGGAGTTTCCTGCCCGTTCTTGTCCATAGGAACGGCATTCTGAACGGATGGTAAAGTTATAGCTTAGCATTTTGTAACTTTTTTGACGATTCATAAGTACTGTACCTACTGGTTTACATGAATAAAAATATTCTGATTCTGATTCTGATTCTTCAGTCATCTGTGATGTATACAAATTCATTATTATTGACGATCTGATTAGCGCTGTTGGTAGTGACCCTGCTTTCTGAACCGAGGATCCTGGGTTCGAATCCTGGTTGGGACAAACTTTGTGTGATGAGCACGATTGTTTTGTACCAGAGTCAAGAAATTATCTTATAACGTATTTCACTTCATTTTGTTTATATACAAAATGTAAATGTATATATATACGCCAACTATCCTTACAAAGGTCAAACGCTACTCAGATAAATAGAAATATCGAAGAATAAAATATCATCCTAGCCAACTAACTCCGATCCATTTTGAATTGAACCCTATTAAAAGGCTGAGAGAGCCAACGTCCTGATGTGAATAAGGGGAGCTAGGGCAGTGGCCTGAGCTGATCATACATAATACAATGCCAACACAAATCTGTAGAGTTAACTTTAATGTAGTTTTTTCGTATTCGTAAATGATATACGAAACTGATTCGAAAATATATAGATTTAATTTAACAAAAAATGACTCCTTGATATAATTTATGGATGTGAATATGGCCATATATCAAATAGAACACATTTTTTTTTGAAAAATTAAACAAATTGACAATTTGACAGTTCAAGTTCCCGCCAAAAAGTCCAGCGAACTGTGAGCACTTTCTGCGCAGATCGGAACGCGACAACTAAATATGAGGGTATCCAAGTTCAAACTATGAGACTAGAACGTCAAACACCTCAGCCCTCCCGTCACTATGGTTGTTGTAAAGCAGCCGAAACGTCGGGAACGTAAAAACATAAAATAAACGCGAAGAAATCCGCAAAATTAGTTTTATTTCAATGTGTAGTATTCGCGTAAATATAAGAAATCAATAACTATATATTATATTGAAAAACTCTTTCGCAAGGCACCCTCTATATTCAACCTTCTTGTAAACGCATGAGAATAATTTTGTACGCATATGTCGGTATGCATAATGGCCCTTAAATGCACTGATATAAAGAGGTCACCATCAGATCTGAATATTGCGAAATGATCCTTCATGGAATCATATTTATTCAGTTCCTCAGTGGTGTCAACGCACCGTCGTTTAATGGGGACATGGGACTGGTAAACAAGTATATCCGATGGTCGTTTTTGACAGCTCGTGGAAAAATACAATTTGTATTGATGACCCGATTAGCCAGTGCCAGTGTCCGTGCTTTCTGTGCGAAGGTCCGCGGTTCGAATCCTGGTAGGAACAATCTTTGTCATGAGCACGAATGTTTGTACTCAAGTCATGGATGTTTAGTGTCTATATAAGTATTATATCCTAGGTTCGCCCCCAATCCATTGTACGGTATATATAATAAATGTCATTTAAATTCTGAAGTGACTGCATAACTATTGAGGTGGGCTTTTTGGCGGGAAGTTGAACCGCGATGTTGTCAATTTTGTTTTATTTTGGATGGAAATTGAAATGAAATAGTCCAACTTGACTTTTCATGTTCTCCCAAGATGTTCGGTAAATTTTCAGTAAAGTATCCACAGCTTTACTGATTGGGGTACGAGATTAATTTGATCATCATCATTGTCATCAACATTATGAGAGTACTTGAATTATTCTAAATTACTTAGAATAAGATGGGGGATGCCTTTGACCAATGGTTCATAAAAAAAAACGAAATCTCATCTAATTTAATCATTCTAAATTTAATTATTTTCTCGTATTTTTTTTTTATTTTACTATTGGCCAGATACTTTTCTAATACGACGCAGTACCATCATGACTAATTCATTTTTTTTAAATAAAACCAATGTATTTTTATGCAGCATCCGTCGGTTAAATGACAATATTGACTTTCAACCAACAAAGCGAAGTTGGACTCGTGAGAAAATTAATGCTGTAGCATGATTTTTATCGATCCAAGAATTACTAGGTATTCAAAATCGAAAATGTGTATATTTTTTATCGATAATTATTATATTTTGTTATCGTTATATTTTGTTTTTATTGGAATAATAGTATATTTATTCCTTTATACATTTTTTTCAAATTATTGTAGCAATCCAAATATTTGTTTGTAATGGACGATATGAATCTCGAAGTATAAGGTTTAACAGTATAAGTTTTAATAATGTAAAATATTTTAACGGATGAATCAGTATGATAGTAGAAAGATATATTCATTTTATCATCATCATAGTCGTCGCCATCCTCATTATGATCAGCGGTACTTTAAAAATAATCTATTTGACACTGGAAAAATGGCACTATTTTGTAGCCATTGCCAATCTAAAAAAAGGAAGAACATGTAGAAAGATCTCGTCCACAGAGAATGGTAACTTTTTATCATTTTTTACAATAAACGTGGTTTGTTATACCATTGCAAATTGGAATTCTGTAACAATTATAAATTTGGTGGTTAGCCTTTAATTTATATATTTTTTTATTATCGTTATTATCTACAACCGGTTGTAAAAGAGAAGCGTAACATAACATTACAAGAAATTCACATTACACGGAACGTTTTAAACAAGATCATTTTTCATACATTTAAGAGTTGTGACAATCACCAAAAATAAACTAGTATCATTAATATTACATAAAGAGATTTGCTACCATGTTATACGCGATGTGCCCTATTATAAGGTATTGTATTGTAGCCCATTATTATTGTAATCTTTTGTGGTTGGTTAATAAAGTGTGCGTTTTCAAGCGGCCGGCGTTGTAGACAAGGTGCAAAAAAATATGTTCGGACATGAATGACCGATGTTATTTATACAGGCTGCTACAGAATCGTATTAATCATTATAATTAGGAACGTTTGTTACATGGAAACCGATTTTAGTAAGCAACAAAAATGAATGTTAATTAACTCAGCTGATATGCTATTTATATACATATGGTGAGCTATTTTACACGAAATATTCAAGCTGTTTGACTTAGTTGGCACATAGATTACGACTAACTGGTATGATATTTTAAGAAAAAAAAGAAAAAAAAGTATAATTTATCGCTATAATATGTATTTCAACATTTGCAAAGCAAAAAAAAAAAATGCAAGGTAAAACTGATGTTTTATGCATCACGCTGTATATTGTGTTGGGCGGGGCGGTGCGCGGGCGCAAGCCAAAGCTGAGGCCGGACAATGAGGACGCGACGATCACTGTGATTCGCGCACATCTTCGTGCCCGCACGAGGCGATCGTGTACGGGAGAAAGAAAGTACTTGTGGAGCTTAACAATAAATATGTATCGTCTCTGCAAGGAGTTTTAAGATTATAGGATGACTACTCGAACACACCGACGCGACGGTATGATTCCAAACGAAGCAACACTTGTATTATGGGTGTACAATGGACTGCGGGCGAACCCAGATAATAAATACTTATATAGATATTTATCACCAGTGTTGCCAGATTGGGTATTTTTTTCGCAATTCTGGGTAAAAATAATGAAATTCAATTTCAGTTTGGAAATTAGAACAGTATTTCAAGGAAAAAATAAGAAAAAGGCAAAAAGCTAAGCCGATATTATTAACTTTTTGCCTTTGGGTAAAACTCAAGCAAATTGTATCATTTTGGAGAAAAATAATTTCAAATTTGGGTATAAATAGAAAATCACATCTGGCAACACTGTTTAACACCCATGACTCTGGTAAAAACATTCGTGCTCATTACACAAAGTTTGCCCCTATCAGAACTCAAACCCAGGACCCTCGGTACAGAAAGCTGGGTCACCACAAACTGTGCCAACCGAGTAGCCTAAGCATTCAAATGTGAAATTGATTTGTTTAGTTGTATTAATAAGACATGACTGTCTTATTGATTTAGAGTTTAGAAGCAAGCGCAGGCTGCTGATAGCTGCATACGAAACGAATTTAGATCACACTGGTCTACTGGGTAACGGCGGATTGGTGGTTGGAATTGAGTCGTTAAAAAAATCCCACACAAAATGTGGGTACTTTCGTGCTCCTATACCCATTGTGTCCTTGTCCATCGCTCAACCCTCAAACCACAATATGGTCAGTCCAACATTGTCCACCTTTAAAAAAAACAAGGATTACAATCGTGTAGACGATTCTTTTCACTACATTTGTCCCGCGAACATGATTTTTTCAATTAAAATTAGTTATGAATAAGTGGGCTTGAGTTTATGTTGATGCGTTAGGGATGTACCGGGAATATTGTCGATAGTAATGTGACTTTTTTTTGACGGCCTGATTGGCTCAGTGGGTAGTAACCCTGCTTTCTGTGCTGAAGGTCCCGGGTTCGAATCCTGGTAGGGACAATCTTTGAGTGATAAGCACGAATGTTTGTACCCGAGTCAGGCATGTATAAAATCTATATAAGTATAATATCCTGGGACCGCCCCCAGTTCATTGTACGGTACCGTACAATAGTACACCGTACAGTTGGTGTGTTCGTCTGGCGATATTATTATTTTAATATATTATCGGACTATTGTTAGCCCTAGAGCTCCACTGCTGAGCACAAGTCTCCCGTATATTCAAGGGGGATTCAGGCAGTAGTCCATCGCGCTGTCGAGAACCAGTTAGGTTCTTTCATATGCAGATTTCATCATGATGATTTCATTTACCCTTCAGCAAGTGATAATCATGGTATAAATTGAGTTTCGCTTAAAAAAACCAGTAACCTAGTAATACAGACAACATAGTAATAATAAACCTTAGTTAACAGATAACTAGGTATAATTATTTATGACAAATGGCACTGCTATATGTATTAAAATGCCAACATTAAAAAAACAGTTAACATATGCTGTTATTTGATTATTCATTACGAGTATAGTTCCGACACAGATGTATATAGGAAACTTTTGAGTGAATTTAGTTATTGTCTACAATTTTTCATTAATTATTCTCTGCTATTTATAAAAAAACAATCATCATTTTAATATAAGCCGCATATCATCAATCATTCATTCATTTTAATATTTTTCTCACCTATAATGTAACTATCGATACTGTTAAATTATGCGAGTCACATCACTAGCCAACAAAAACTACGGATGTGTCGCCAAATATCGGAACGCAGCAAGGTGCTTGAGTTGACCACCGGGTACTTGGTGAAAAAAAAAACAATGTCCACACAGCTATGAACAATTCCATTCGATGATGGATGTCCAATATGTTCTCTGGGTAAAGATCTATTGGACAAACGAACGGGGTTAGCGAGGAAGTACATTCTCCCTCAGTTCATATAATAACTATCATTTGACCTGATTAGCGTAATTGGTAGTGCCGCTGCCTCCTGTGCCGAGGTTCGCGGGTTCGAATCCTGGTAGGCACAAACTTTGTATGATGAGCACGAATGTTTGTACCCGAGTCATGGATGTTTAATATCTGTATAAGTATTATACTGGATTCACCCTCAGTCCATTGTACGGTACCCATCATTCAGGCATAGCTTAGTGTGGGTATACGGTCCCACACTAAGCTATGCTTGAATTCTGAAGACTATAATCTATCTCTGTGCCAAATTTCATCCGGTCCGTTTAGCTGTTCTGGCGTGATTGAGTAACAAACATCCATCCGTCCAAACTATCACATTTATAATATTACTAGCTGACCCTGCAAACGTTGCTTTGCCATATAAAATAAATTGAGATATAAACTATCCTATCTCTCAAGTTGGATCGAACTGCACATGGTGTGCGAATTTTATTATAATCGGTTAAGTGGTTTAGGAGTCCATTGAGGACAAACATTGTGACACGAGATTTATATATATTAAGATAGTGTAATTTATTGATCTAGATGTCATTATCTACGTGCGCTAAGAATGTTAAGATCATATATTATGTGGATAATATGTTACCGATAAATAATTATATATTATAATTATTATTTTTTAATGTCCTATTAATAAGTATTTTTTAGTTTTTTTTTGTTTTTCCATGTACATAACTATTGTATATAAACTATTATATGAAAATAAAACCAATTATATAGGTCCCTTTATGCGCATTTTATATAATGTGGGTATGTATATAGAATATAAACATCCCTCTTGTCTTTATACTTTTGTCGAAAATTTTAACAAAGGATCAAAGCCAGTAATAAGCGCTCTTGTAATTTAATTGTCATTTGTTATCGAGGTGCGCAAGCGCTCATCGAAGCGTGCTGTTATCGGAATCGCATCAACGTCCGACTCGATTTCAAACATCATTAATTATATTTCGAATGTGTGTACATTATAATTTTTTTGGAGAGACGTCAAGGATATTAATTTTATTTTTATTCGAGAAAAACATATTCTTGTCGCGGTTCGTGTCTCTTTTGAACGTTAGAGCCGACTGCATCATACGTAGCACCCAAGCAATATCCTAAAACCAGTTAAAACTACTCAAAAAAAGGCGTTCCGTAATCAGCCTATCCGTTCTTGACCTACTGGTGGTAGGCTTCGGCCGTGGCTAGTCACCACCCACTGAACAAAGCCATGTCGCCAAGCGGCCTAGCCGTGTTCCGGTATGATGTTCGGTGTTGCCATTCATGGATGGCGGGTCAGATCAGTTGCGCTGCATGTGCCTAGTGAATGTAGCGTCTCGATCTACTGCCGCCTTCCTACCTAGGCAAGTATGCTCCATCGTAGATCTCATCGTCACTTACCATCAGGTGAGATCGAGATCAAATACTTGCCTATAATGTAATAAAAAAAAAAAAAAAAATACAGTGCTACAGACAGACAAAGGTGTTTTAAAAAACGGGTATGTTCTTTAAAAACGCAGCAAGTTATGGCAGTCATGTCGGATTTGACAGCTAAAGTGATTTGTACCTACTGCATTGTTATATTAACATTCCGAAATGGATGCCAATATATTATTATTATTATTATTATTATTTTTTTTTAAATAAAATTTTAAATTATGTATTTGTCAGATGAAACAATTACGAAAACTAACATTTGAGACGAAATCAATTAATTGAATCTGAAGTAATACAACGAGCTTGCGGGATTTCAAACTTACTTTATTCGGTCTCCATAGAATGAAATACATTTGAATGAATGAGTTGAACGAATGAGTGATGGAATGATTGCATGCTTATATTTAACACTATTCCTCAGTAGGAATATATAACGTATATCTGTGCATGTATTACAGAATGCAATAAAATTCCATTCGATAATATTTAAATATTTGCCTGCATTTAACGCGATAATAAATTTTGAATAAATGCATTTCAAATCAATAATGGACAGCAGAATTGCAATTAACAAAGAGTCGACGTCCTGGACGATCGATTTCCCTTAGTAATTAATTAAAATAATTTTGCATGTTTCAATGCCTACGAAACGTTCAATACCGCACAGTGGGACTATAAACATATTTTTTTGGACTAAAAATGCCACCCAAAAATTATTAGTCACGCGGTATTTAACTGAATAATTGTTCGATTTTTAAAAATGGTTTGTGAAACTAAATTAGGTGGACGCGTATTATTCTTGGGTGGTAGCTGGAGAGTGGAATGAGCATTCAAGTGCCGTATTCAAGTATTTATTTAAAGGATTACGTACATTATGACCACTGGTCATAATGGTACTTTACCGGCTTTTGTTGGCGATATTTTGTTACGAAAGAGCTTCCTCTTCATATTTATTTACATTAGTTATGCTGGTACAAATATTTGAAGGCAAATTTTCGATGCGGTTTTATTGCTTTTTATTTTGAATATATCGAGTAAAGACTTAGTAAGTTATAGTTAGTACCTATTATCTTAAGTTTTATGGATTTTGCGAGATGAAATACTTTACTATTACAACAAAGTTGTTACTAAAATTGAATAATGACTATTTGTAGATACATGTATACATTTTAAATATACGAGAGAATATTATTCTGTATTAATAATACCCTGAGCCCTTTTTAATGTCTCACAATTGAGTACGGGCCTCCCCTCAATGCGAGGGGGATTAGGCCATAGTCCATCACGCTGGCCCAGTGCGGGTTGGCGGACTTCACATGTCTCTCGAGGGGCTCTCTCAGACCTACAGGTTTCCTCACGATGTTTTCCTTCACCTTTTATAAAGTGACAATCATGATTGAAATTGAGATTCGCACATGCAATCCAAAAATCGCAGCGATGCGAGCCGGGTTTGAACCTGCGATCCTCGTTACCGAGGCAAGCCTTGCACCAACATGGCTATACTGTTTCTCATTATCATTATTTAGTATCAATGTATATTCCAAAATATTCATGTTCAATTTTACACCAGCTATGACCACTATAAAAACTGCATTGTCAGCTTAAGTAATATGGTTAATAAAGGTCCTTCATCCTTTTCAATACGAAGATTTATTTGAGCGTTGCCACAATTGTGTTGGGTTAAAAAAAATTAAAGGAAGCGGCGCTAACTTCTAGAAAGGATAATCCCCAAGGAATCGCAACCCTTTTCCGACGTGTCTTGGTATTTTTTCAGTTTTTTGTCCAGATAAACGTTGAATGGGGGCCGGAGCATTGTGCGTGTGTAATGTACAGGAAACTATCGAGCTCAATTGTCCACGGATGGGTGGCCGTTATTTAACATACTCGTATGAATTGTGTGTATGGAAAATGTATGTATGTGATTGCGTATTAGTTTGATATTTTGTAAGGGATTTTCAGCCAGCAGTAATAAATAAATTACATAATATTCAGAAAGCTATATAAATATACTAGCTGCGCCCTGCGGTGTTACCCGCGCAAAATCTATCTCTGTGCCAAATTTCATCCAGATCCGTTCAGCCGTTTTGGCGTGATTGAGTAACAAACATCCATTCATCCATCCATCTATCCATCCATCCAAACTTTCACATTTATAATATTAGTATAGATACATACTAGCTGACCCGGCAAACACTGTTTTGCCATATAAAATAAATTGAGATATAAACTAACCTATCTTTCAAGTTGGATAAAACTGCACACGGTGTGCAAAATTTTATTGAAATCGGTTTAGTAGTTTAAGAATCCATAGCGGACAAACACCGTGACACGTAATTTATATATATTAAGATATATTATATATATATAAAGTCGTGTTAGTTACACTATATATAACTCACAAACGGGTGGGCTGATTTCTCAGTTCAAAGTATTAGTGATAATACATTTAATCAAAACAAACCACGAAATACCGAAATATGAATATTCAAAAATGCCCATTGAGTGAGGTCGTCGGCACACATTCGCTCGTGAGTAACAGCGATCCTGCTAATATGAATCTTTATTATGCAAATTGGAGGTATCGCGGTTTTCCGCCTTCGCCAATCAGACTGTGTCAGTCAAACAAAGAAATTATTATGGTATCGAGGTTAACAGTGTTGGTTTAGTGTAGGTCATTGTCTTGTGCTGACGTCATATGACTGTATAGAAACGTAAACCCAGTATAATTATTTGCGCCCATTAATTGAGACTACTGTCTTACTCCCATAACTTATTTGGCCAAATAAATCTTCTGTGTTGAGTTGCATTTTTTTACTTGCAACTTCGACTGGACAGTCCCATGATCTGTTTACATTCAAAACTCATACTAGATATCTGACCGTATTCAAATACTGATGGAATAGGTTTTACAACAGTAATTAAACTTAGAAATAAAACAAATTTTACGGATTTTATCGCGTTCATATTATGTTTTTTACGTTTCCGACGTTTCAGCTGCTTTTCAGCAACCATGGTCACAGGAAGAGGAGGAGTTCTCCCGTGACCATGGTTGCGGTAAAGCAGCCGAAACGACGGGAATGTAAAAAACATAATTTAAACGCGATATAATCCGTAAAATTAGTTTATTTCAATGTGTAGTATTCGCGTGAATATAAGAAATTAAATCTGCACGGTTTCGCTAGCGACACTGCTGTGAAATGCATATGTCGTTCAGTATTTGATGATAACAAAACTCATACTTAGGGCCCAGCCCAGGCCCAGACCATCAAGCCACCTCGTTTAATATCGTCCGATTCCGCGCTGGCCGAAGAATGCAAAATTAATAATGATTACTGACTCAATGGCGGGTGAATCTAATGTTATATACATAAGTTTAGCTCTTTAAAATCGTTTTGATGATATATATTTACGGATGCGATAGGTATATAAATACTATGTACCTCAGACTATGGTGAAAGGGGAGACTCGAACTCCAGCAGTCCGGTCATTCCAACCCGTTTCCTTGTTTCAACCGACAGAACGCTTCCGAGCGCGACGATCCGCGCTGCGCTCGCGCCGGTGTCAACGCGCCATTATATTGTTGATTAGGCGACGCTATGCACTTTCATTTTGCAATAAGGCAACGGTCAATGACCCTGGCGTGATTATCAGTGATACAGGTTGTGATAAGGATGATGTATGGAAAAGGACCCCCCCCCCCCCCCCAAATGGACTGATGACATCACACGCGTCGCAGGAAGCCGGTGGATGCGAGTGGCGGAGGACCGTGATGTGTGGAAGTCGTTGGGGGAGGCCTATGTCCAGCAGTGGACGTCTATCGGCTGATTGATAGATAGATTTGATATGTTTTTTGTTTGTGACAATATTGGTTTTGTTTTAGATTAGAAATTAGGGTCAATTGTTGGTCCGACCACACAAATTGTCTAAAAATATAATATCGTCTTTAAATATACCTGAAACCGTGTTTACAGAGAGTTCCTACTGTGAGCTGTTTATTAAAAGGTAAAAGTACCTTGGATAAACACCTGTGACGTAGTGCCATGACGACTTGACTTGAGGCCCATGCCCAACAGTGGGACATTAAAAGGGCTGGTATTACTTACTTTTACCAAGCTTCATTCAACCAGCAATCGATTCCCATACTTCAATAGTATGGGACTTATTTCTAAGTTAATAACATGAAAAATTATCAATGTCCCGGAAGGGAGCAGTTTTCTGCGCACGAAAGAGAATGTCCGACCGGAAGTGGCGCATTCACCCGCTTCCGGACTATCAAGATGGCGAAGACCTGGAATTGTTATAAAATTACTGCCCTGCCCTGAAGTTTTATTATGATTACATCTGATTAATAAGAATCACAGTGATAGAATACTTACTCGATGACGTTACGATAACAATACCATTTCCTGCTTGCTCTACTGATCTAAACTCTATCATGATGTATAAGATCATAAACACCAAAAGTGAAACCACTCCGGCGTGGTCATAAAAGTTTTACGATCGGTTCCAACCTCCATAGCCCACTGACGAACGGGTTCGATTCCCGGTTCGTGCTAAACTACTACAGAATTCACTCACTCACCTATTGCTCTTATTTTTCGTTTAGATAATCTATTTTATATTCGCGTCGATAATCGATAATCTATTTTATGTCACACCTTATATATGGTCTCATTTTAAATCGACTAACGATGAAAGTGCAATGCAAATAACTATTATAATATTACAAGTTTGTCCTTGTATACATTAAGGTCGTCGCTCACCAGGAGCATTCGCGTGTAATGTGACAGTTCATTCGACGATTTTCATTCGACGGCCTGATTAGCGTAGTTAGTTGGTTGTGACCCTGCTTTCTGTGCCGGGTTTGAATCCAGCACTAGTAGCGCAGCCAGCAACATGACAACATGTCAAAAAAGAGACAATGACAGGACAAGCGAGAGATGACAAGAGAAAATATGAGACAAAATGACCCAGGTTTTGTCTTGACCTGAGTGCTAGGGCTCCTGGTAGGGACAAACTGTGTGACATACGGTTTGTTGACACCAGGATTCGAAACTGGGACCTTTGGCACAAGCAAAGCAGTGATAGCCAAGTTGGAAGAACGCTTGCCTCGGTATCGAGGATCGCAGGTTCAAACCCCGGCTCGCACCTCTGGGATTTCTGGATTTCATGTGCGAATCTCATTTTCAACCATGCTTATCACTTGCTAAACAGTGAAGGATAACATCGCGAGGAAAACTGCATGTCTGAGAGAACCCCTCGAAAGACGTGTGAAGACCGCCAACCCGCACTGGGCCAGCGTGGTGGATTATGGCCTAATCCCCCTCGCAAACAATTTAATTTAATAATCCGTGCTTTGAGCTGGCGCAGTATTGTAACTTGTGACGTAATGTTCAAATTCTAAACTTAAATTGTTACGAGATCATTACACGCGAATGCTCCCGGTGGGTGACCACCTTTAGGCAGTTAGTCATCAGGTCTAGGTCTACGATTGAATACCTGAGCGTCCTTCAACGCGATGCGCGTTGAGTACATCCTGTCCCACTTTCATTACACAGACTTGGACTTTGTGACGATTATTATATAGCACATATTACTCGTATCAGATACAATAATATTTGAGTATCATTTAAGTTGAAACACTTTATTTTGTTCCACTCAATACGTTTTTGGAACTCAGTGACTTAATTGTGGAACTATTTTGATTTCTTATATTTACGCGTGAATACTACACATTGAAATATAACTAATTTTACGATTTTTATCGCGTTTATTTCAAGTTATTATGTTCCCAAAAAAAAACGCGATAAAAATCGAAAATATAGTTTTATTTCAATGGAACAATTTTTTTACGGATTAAGCAAAAAAAAAACACAGACTCTGAATCTCTGAATGAATGTATGTTATCCATGATTTTTTTTACCATTCTAAGTTAATTGTGGGGTAAATAACGATTAAAATCTTATTATTATTGTATATATTTTAGTGAATATCAATCATAACATAATAAGAATTGATTAGCCTTAGCCATAACCTTTTTGATTCAAGAAGGGACCTAAAAGTGCCTTAAGTAGGAACTTGCCAACAATACTATAGTGCAGTTATCACCGTGTGAATAATTACCTTGTCTAGGTTACTCCGATAGATTAATTGAGCTACTGCATACCCGGATTTGAACCCGGAACGTTGACCATCAGCGATAAGAGCTATAAAGGCGAAAATTGCGTCATAACTCCAGTTATGTAAATATCAGTCCCTTTACTGTATTAAAGACTTGTTATAGACGATATAAATCAGAGCTTTGTAAATACATTTAATTATAATAATTCATGGAGTCATGTCTTTTGCGAAATCAGTGCGAAGCTTCGGCACCTTTTTATAAAGTTCATTGTGCTAACTGATCTTGAAAACTAGAAAAGGAACCCATCACACTTTACAGAGGCAATCAAATTAATTGTTGATGTTTTATCTAAACAAATGGGGGAAGAGGAACCCACCACTGACCCTCGGCTTGTCAACTTTTCCAATTATAAACCAAACACGTTGATCGATAATTAAAGAAGCTAGCAACACCGAAATATTCTAAGATGTTAGTCGAGAAACTGTCTGTCACGAGTGTCGGGACCCCAATTAATATGCAATTCTCCGCGAAACGAAGCGAATCTAAAAAAGTATTCGACACGTGTTTCGCCCCTAAACGAGCATTCCTCAAGACGTTTGGGCTACGAATGAGCCATGATGTCTTATCTATTAAAAATAACAGTTATCAAATCATATGATATTCATAATCTGAGATGAGGTCAAAATTAAAGTCAATATCATTTACCTTATCGTGGTAATATTTATACATGGTTGCCATTCCGAACTAGGTACTTTTGAAATTGTTACCAAATCAAATTTCAAGGACTTGGCTGTTTCCCTTCCTTATAGTTACTCGTTAATACTAAAATAGGCAAATTTTATATCAATTGTCATTCTCACGAGTTATATAATTGCGAAGTATTCAGCACACGTCGGCGAGACGTGGGACATCCGTTTATGATGTTGCCAACTCTTGTGATGTGCGTGGGACAATCTGAAGCGAACAGAGAAGTTTGGTATTTTCCTGTTTTTTTTTGCCCTAGTAACACAGAGACATCTAGATTAAAATGCGTATAGATTAACTATCCCTTCGAATTGAATGACAAGGAATATATTATTTTCACACACAAAAAAAAATCCGTGCACCTTCAAAAAAATTGGTTGAACGTTCTAAATATAAAATAAGCTGTGTAATTTCAAGCCCGGCTCACACCACTGAAATTTTCTGATTCTTATTTTCAATAATAATCACATGTACGATCAAGGCGAACATCGTGAAGAAACCGGCATGTCTATTGGCCGTGTGAAGTTCACCAACCCTCACACGACCCGCGAACGATGGCCTTAATCCCCGGCACATTGAGGAGCAATGTACCCGGTATAATGCCAATAATAGGATCAAATACAATCGGCAAAATGTGGAGCACTACAGTGCCCTTCCCCCACACCCTTGTTTTAACCTAGACGCCGTAACTAAAAGTACCTATAAAAGATAAACCTTTACTTTCTCATCCAACGCTAACATCTTATGACGCTCTAGTGATATTTCATGTTACCATTCCCCAAAAACATTAAGGTAAAGTGATCACGATGACCAGGCTAACATAAATCACCGAGAGGTTTGAATTAGCATAGATGGCGAGATGTGGCTGTGGGCCAAGGTTGCTGGCCGTCTGCCGCGCGCTGACGTCACCGCGTGCCATGGGTTTAAGGTCACGGCTGTGGTTAGCAACCAATGTGGCAAGTTTTATTTGTATATTTGATACTCATATTAGGCTTTACTGGGGACCTAAAGGCGCCGACATAGAAATAATATGGACGGAGTGTCGCCAGCAACATTATTGAAGGACAAAAAACCTAGCCGATTTGTGTAGTACCCGCGAAATGCGTCGTTGCCACACCAATCAGCTTGGTTTTTTTGTCGTTCGCGACACTCCGTCTATATTATTAAGCCTCAAAGTTACAATAATTGTCATAATTTTAAAGCAGCTGATTCTGACGTTATAATGACAGCTAGGAATGCCAGGCTTATGCCCTTCGAAGGATATTGTTTCTTGCCCTGAATTTAAGGGGGATTTAGTGGGTATTCTGTTTTTCCAGGACTGTCCCATTCATACATGACAGCAGTTGAACTGTAGTCGCGTTGTGACTATTTAAAACAATTTGCAATTCACAGCTAGTTGTGGAAGGGAAATACCGGCGGCGGTTGGAATACGACGTGATCAGTAGAAAGTGTGCTAATTATTGAATTCTATTTTTAAAATTTCAAAACCTTTTTATAAATGGAAGCAATGCCTTCTACCATTTTTAAAAGAGGTTAAAAACATACAGAGGACAACAGCGATTTAGGGACAATAATAATATTAACATTATATTTGGTTATCTAAATTACCTTCTAAAATAATTAAAATTCGGCACATTTTTCTGACGTTAAGTTCGTCGAAGACTGAAAACAGAAAGATATCGAATAATTAAAAAGTCGCAGATAAAAGCACCTATTTAAAACTTTTTATGTAACAAATACGATTAAAAATGTAATCAAAATTGATTTAAAATTAAGAAGGCCGAATTCTTTTTTCAAATATTTCCGTACGGGCAACGGCCAGATATATTTCAATATTATTTTATAGTTTCCATCTGACAGTTTAATAGGTTCTCTAACCTCCTTGCTTTGTGTAGTAGCTGTATTTGTGAAAGGAAGCAATCTAAAGAAACCAATAAAACGTCCAAAAAAGTGGTTTGATCGTGACGTCATGTTATCCTATGCAGCCTATGGCTGGTATCTAAACCAGTATACACTCTTCTTCTTCTTCTTTCTTTACGAAATGAGATGCGATGAAATAAAATGGATATGAATATGGCCTCACCCGCAACTTAGCGGGTATTTTGCCAGTGTCAAGTAATTAATAGCAATATTAAATTCAATAAATACACATTATAAATAAAATAATGGATGTGACATGATGATATGAAAATGGCGTCCTATGGTTTCCATATCCAGTATACACTCAATAAAATATAAATTGAGTAAAATGACAGCTGTCAAACCATGGCCAAAGCTTTATTGCTCTTATTAGGTTGAACACATTTTAAGGGCTTTTTGGCGGGAAGTTGAACAGAGAAGCTGTCAATTTTGGTTTAGTTTCCAAAAAATACATCCGTATTGAGAACCTCCTCCTTTTTAAAGTCGGTTAAAATGTGTTTCTTTGACAGTTAATGTGAAATATTAGTGGGATATTAACCATCGTGTGTTCATAAACGTGCGCGAGTGAATGAAATTGAAATAAAATAGTATAACTTGACTTTTGCTAGTATTAACAAAATGTTCGAAAAATTATTAGGAATGTATCCATAGCTTCACCGATTAGAGTAGGGGATTCATTTCATCACCATCATCATTATCACCAGTAGTACTCATAATTTAAAAAACGCTGAAGATGTTTTACTCGACACTGGCAAAATTGACACTATTTTCTAGCCTATAGACAACCTAAAAAAAAGAAAAATAAACAAAAAAACATTAAAACGCAACTTCAACGCAAAGCTTCCCCCTCCCTCATACTACAACCTTACACATAACATGAAAGTTATTACGCAGGACAATACCTCATAGCAATATTACCATAATGTAGATTATGTCATGGGATTACTAGAACTTGAATAATCGCGTTTCACTCGAGGTCATGCGAGGCAGCCAATCAACGTTTAGCAAACGTGGCACGTTCGGCAGTCATTGGCTATGCGCAACACCGCGCTTGCGCACGCATGCACCGCCTACCCTGCCCTAGCCTAGAGTCTATGTAGGTGCACTATGATTGTCCTAGTGAACATAATAATAATATTTTGTTTTTCTTTTATAAATACTAGTAATATGCGATCTCCACATTACCTGATAGTAGTTAGCTTAGCCCACAATTCGAGAAATAAATAGTTCAAAAGGAACGTTTGTGATTATAGGTATAGACGTTTTCCATTTTTTTACAAGTAGCGCCTCCACTAATATGTACGACTACGTAGTCCACTGACTACATAGGTACATGGTTTTGTTGAAAATTGTAAAAACAAAAGTCCTTTTTTAAGCTCTATCTTGTTTTTAGAGTCTTTATTCTGATAGCATCTACAGTACACTTTTAGTGTAGAAAGAGAATCGAACTCTTCATTATAGCCTTGTCTATTTCTATCAGGCTCCGCTTCCAGGGCAGATCTTTCATACTGGTTCAGCATGAATGTAAAGCAGCATTGCATGTTGGTTCACCATGAATGTACAACGGTATTGCATTCTGGACCAGCATGTACAGCGGCATTGCATGCTGGTTCACCATGAATGTAAAGCAGCATTGCATGTTGGTTCAACATGAATGTACAACGGCATTGCATTCTGGACCAGCATGTACAGAGGCATTACATGCTGGTTCACCATGAATGTAAAGAGGCATTGCATGCTGGTTCACCATGAATGTAAAGCGGCATTGGATGCTGGTTCACCATGAATGTAAAGCGGCATTGCATGTTGGTTCACCATGAATGTACAACGGTATTGCATTCTGGACCAGCATGTACAGAGGCATTGCATGCTGGTTCAGCATGAATGTACAGCGGTATTGCTTGCTGGCTCAGCATGAATGTACGGCAGGATTAGCGTGAATGTTTTGTGGGTAAGTGTATCGCTGTTATGGGAAGTGCTGGTTCATAGCTACCCTAGCCGGTGCGGGTCAATGGTGCAGTGGACTAAGTCGCGTCCGCCTCCAGGCACCATGCCAACTGCTAATGCACATATCACAGGGTAGAGGCGGGATGTAGAGAAAACTGCACTATGCATAATATGATTTGTGTTACTATGTGAAAAAAAAAACATGAATATAAATCATACTAATAAGAAATCTTATGTGTACAAGGTGATTCAGAAAGTGTATACTAAGCCTGGAACCTGGGCTTTTTTAGCGCATTTGCAAACACTGTGTAAAGTCGGAATTTCGATACGTCGATTTCGATAAAATATTTTTTCCTAGCAAAATGGCAATTGTGTTTTTTGCGATCTTTTTTTTTCTTTAAATTGACGTGACTGTATAAGCTACTAGCTATCCTCCTATTTATGAGTCATAGCATAAAGAGAAGATTGTGGTCCGAAAAATAACAACCAGTCCGAAAAATAAATCCTCGTCCACAATACTTTTTTATAACATTCAGTATGAGATTGAACTAAATACCTATTGTGGTTTAATAATCTTAGTTTCCCACTGCAGTCTCTGAATGCACCGTGCTCTATTAAACCTATGAGCTACCCTGATCACGCTTCTGCATAGTAAAAGTACTTTCATTCGAGGTCGCATTGTCATTCACGCTGCTTTTATACCATCAACAGGCAACCTATTCTGTCACCATCTACTATTAGAATCAACGATTCGTACAGTCGCAACTATAAATGTATAAGTATACTATTTGGATTTCCTATATTTACGCGAATACTACACATTGAAATAAAACATTTTTTTCTGATTTTATCGCGTTTATTTTATGTTTTTATGTTCCCGACGTTTCGGCTGCTTAACAGCAAACATGGTCACGGGATGACTGAGGTGGTTGACGTCCTAGTTGTTACTTGCGGTCCGATCTACGCAGAAAGTGCTCACAGTGTCTTGAGATCTTGCAATGGTGCGCTTGGTTTTGGATTTAATGATATTAATGGATCCCAAGTCGGTGGTAGCACCTAAACATCTTACCTATTGAAATTAGGATCTTTTTTAATTCCCATGACCTCGCGTATCATCCTTGGTCGGAATCGGTGTTCTTTTGCGAGAATCTGTGGCTTATCAAATCTGATATAATGGCGGGTGCGATCTTGTACATGTTCACAGATTGCAGACTTCGTGAAGCGCCGGTGTTTCACATCAGCGATGTGTTCTTTTAAAAGAACACATCGAACTTACCTGGCTTACTGGCTTTTGTTTCCATACTTTATTATCTAGGTTTGAAACCTCCCACACTTTTGGTGTAATATTTTAGACTAAGGCACTATCTTTGATTATATTTGACTACGACCAAATCTGTACAGATTCTCTGTAGTACAGATTTGATTGTACTTAAAATCAACCGTGGATGGTTCAGTCTGCCCTTAATTAACCATCAAATCTAGACGGTTAAACTGGTACTATTATAAAACCAGACCAACACTTGACATCTGGAGGTATGGAGCTTACTATTCGAAGTCGAGTGTTTATTGTTCAAATATACTTTTTCTTCATTATTAATTTCTAGCTCCTCATAGAATATGGACACAATTTGTTCGTGTAATTAGGTACGTAAATATTAAAGCTTATTACTGACTGTACTAAAGTCATTAGACGATACGAAGTGAATTCAAGGATTTCTCAAGTTAGTTTTCTCGGTAGTGGAAGTGAAATATGTAAATTTGTTTACAAATTGTTCCTTAATAAAGCCGTGTCGTGGGAATGAGATGTATATATATGTTGTGTTCAAGATGTACTCGTAGGTACATAATACAATTTGTCAAGCTAGCAAGCTTTTAAGCTATCTATTATAATTATATTCAATCACTCGCCGTGCCAGCGACTTGTTAACATATCAACATATTCGATATGTTGACCTGGGCTACAAGCTATCACCGTGCCGAGTTTCAACAAAGTCCGTCGCGAGTGGTTTCTTCGTAAAGCGCGAACATGCAAAAATGTTATATTCGGTCTTTGTATCGAAAACAATGCCCCTGCGATCATTTGTTTTTCCAAAATATTCAATATACAGACACAAAAAAGTAACAGTTCAAATATAGATATGTTTATATGTTTGGAATTGGATATATTGTATTTCAGAGTTCCACAATATCAAATTCAAGTTGATGTAATTGAGCGATTTTGAAACTATCGTACTACCTCCGCGATCATACTAAAGTTTCCTTACGATTAATGTATTCATACACACAGCTGCTGCTGAAAATAGTCGTCTTGAGACACCTAATACTTTCAGCATGCAAAATAAATTTCAATTCGGTATAATGTCTTGTTTCATTCGGCGTATGCGCACAGGAAACCACGTCATTCCCGCCGGCACAAGAAAATGTATCAGCCGTTGAATACAAAATGACTGAAATATACATGTTTAAATTAACGTATTTTATACACTGGGATATCTTAATACATAATATAAGGAAGGGGAATAAATGTATATGTACAATTTTAATCAAGCCATTGACGTTCGTCGGAGTTTGATTAAAAGATGATGTTATAGCCATTGGTTTTTTTTATTCAGTGTTCTATATTTAAGATACGGCATTAATTCAGTGATCATTCTGAACAAAATATGTTTTTTTTTTTTTGTTACATTATAGGCAAGTATTTGATCTCGATCTCACCTGATGGTAAGTGACGATGAGATCTACGATGGAGCATACTTGCCTAGGTAGGAAGGCGGCAGTAGAAAGAGGCACATGCAGCGCAACTGATCTGACCCGCCATCCATGAATGGCAATACCGAACATCATGCCGGAACACGGCTAGGCCGCTTGGCGACATGGCTTTGTTCAGTGGGTGGTGACTAGCCACGGCCGAAGCCTACCACCAGTAGAGTTGTCACCTGATTGGCACCATCCAGGGTCACGTGTAGGGTATCTCGAGGGTACTTAATTCTCCTACGGACGAAGGTGACTCGACCCCAAAAAAGTCATCGTTCCCACCCAAAGTTCAGTGATCATTCTGAACAAAATATGTATAAGCAATGAATGTTTTGCAAATATTGAATCATTTTTTTTTCAAGAGTGTGTATTGATTCAGTTTACTTGAAAATACCGAAGTCATTTCAGTGTTACAGTTCGCGGATAAAAATGCATGGACCGTATAATAATATAAGTGTAAGCAACGCTCGAGTCATGGGTACCGTACAATGGACTAGAGGTGAACCCAGTACATTATTAGAATAAAAAATAGCTCGCCGGATCTTTTTAGTTGAGGTCGCGTTCCGATCCGGTTGTAGAGTTAAGAATTTTTTTTTAATGACAATTTGTAAGTGCCCTCGTAAGCCTATACAAAATAAATGATTTGACTTTGACTTATTACTTATATCGATATAAAAACATCATTGAATCGAGTGAGAACATTCGTGGTCATCACCCAACGTTTCTCCTCAACAGAATCCGACCTCGGAACCCTCGGTAGAGAGAGTAGAGTCACTACCAACAGTGTTAATAGAGTTAATGGCATAATCATTTGAAATTAAACTAATCTTACGAATTTTATCACGTTTATTTAATGTTTTACGTTCCCGACGTTTCGGCTGCTTTACAGCAACCATGGTCGCCGGAGGACTAAGATGTTAGTCGTCCTAGTGTCATAGTTTGAAATGAGGTACCCTCATATTTAGTTATTGTTTGCAAATTCGTAAGATTAGTTTTATTTCAATGTGTAGTATTCGCGTAAATATAACAAACCGAGACATAATAAAAAACATTCACGCACCTATTGTATCGACTAAAAGTGTTGATACATATTGTTGGGTCGTCGGAATATGACGGTTGACGCGGAGCGCACTTACATGCTCTTTCCATTTTAATTCTTCACACCGATAAGCCATTAAGCTACCGTCTCGACGGAGTTGATACCAAATTAGCTTGTGGAATGTAGCACAATGCGAAGCTCGTTACGTAAGGCCAATCATCTGCTTATTTACCTGTGAATGCGAGGCATCCGCCTGTTGCGGGGCCACTGTGGCTTTTGCGAAGTTAGCTAATATGTTAGGGCATTCGCACACGTAAGCAGATAATGTTTTTTTTATGTCTGACTTCTTTTTTAATACCGCCACACGAACCGACCAACTGTTACGTTCCCATACCCAGCAACGTTTGAATTTTGGGTACTCTACAATGAACTGGAGGCGATCCCAGTATTTCATTACTTACTTATATAGATAAAGAAATGGGGGAAGAGGTACCCCACTGACCCTCGGCTTGTCAACTTTTTCAATTATAAATCAAACAAGTTGATGGATAAATAAAGAAGCCAGCAACACCGAACTAAGATGCCAGTCGAGAAACTGCCTGTCACGAGTGTCACCTTGTTCTATCAATTATACTTATACAGATATTAAATCCTGGGATTCGTATGACTACTGATGTTAAGGAATCATGTGCCTCTATAGATTTTTTGCAAATCAGACCAGTGACTTTAGGGAAAGAGCGACTTTCTATTGTTGTCAAATTGTTTGACGAAGAAAAGATAATGGTACCCTGAAGCTTGCCCTGGCTACGTCCATGGCGTTGACGACAAAAAGTGTCAAATGACGAATGAATTATGGCATTGGCATAAACCACTTCTAGCCCAGACCAGTGTTTTGTGTGCGGGTAGCCTTAATCTATACTTCTATACTAATATTATAAATGTGAAAGTTTGGATGGATGGATGGATGGATGTTTGTTACTCTTTCACGCCAGAACGGCTGAACGGATCTGGATGAAATTGGGCACAGAGATAGATTATAGTCTGGAATAGCACATAGGCTACTTTTAATCCCGGTAAAATGTATGGTTCCCGTGGGATGTACTTGTTTTAATTTTGCATAGAGCAAAGGATCGACACGATTTTTGCATAGGTAGTGGTAGTTTAGGGGTCAGAAAATGACATAGGCTAATGTTTATCCCGGAAAAATGCACGGTTCCTATGGAATAGCATACAGGAACCTTGTTTTTTAAACATAACATTTTGAATCGCGGGTAACACCGCGCGGCACAGCTAGTGTCTTTATATTTCCTATTCCGATAGATGTTAGTAGCTGCTGCCGAGAATAAATAAGAATTATTGTAATAAATCAACATGGAATTGCTTTTTAATATCAATTGTCTTTTATCCTCCAATTAATTATATCTATAATATACATATTTCAGTTATTATTTACGTTATGTTTGATATTAAAAATAATTGATGTTATTGATTTATTTGAAGCCATTTTCGTATATTCTGTAAGTAAGTATTAGTTGTGTAACATTTATAATTAAATGAAAACATTCATTAAAAATACTCTATTATTTATTTACATTTAAATATTAAAATTAAACGAATTCTACGAATTTTATCGCGTTTATTTTATGTTTTTTTTTACGTCGGGAGCGTAAAAATTTTAAAATTCTTACGATTCGTTTTATTTCAATGTGTACGAGTAGGTAGTATTTGCGTAAATATAAGAAATCAATATACATTTAAATATTTATAATTACGGTTTTACCACTTATTAATAAATAAGGATGTGGTTATTACTTAAGTAAACAATATTGATTTATCCAAGGAAAATCATTATTTTCTTTTGAACGGTAATTATTATCTAATGACATACGTACAATAGGTAATATAGAAAGATATTTACATAAAACAATAAATAACTAAAAGATAATTCTTGATTGCAAAAATAAATGAATTAAAAAAAACCTGGGTATAAAATACATGAAAATGCCTCTACATCGTCGTCGATAACAAAAGTTTACTACTACAGTAGGGTCTTCTTCTTCTTTTTTTACGAAATGAAATGCGATGAAATAAAATGGATATGCAAATGGCCTCACCCGCAACTTAGCGGGTATTTTGCCAATGTCAAGTAATTAATAGCAATAAATCATTTAATAAATACACATTATACATAAAATAATGGATGTGACATGATGATATGAAAATGGCGTCCCTTCAGTAGGGTCAGCAGGAACTTATAATGTTATCGTAACGTCATCGAGACAACATGCTCTCACTGTCATACTAATTAATGAAACCCGTGGCGTGAGAGGGATGGAATTGGCCGTAATTTTTCTGTGAGTAGGTACGTTTCGGCTTCGTATGTAATGACTAGTATTCTAATTCTCCCGAATTTAAAGACGTTCCTTAACCTTATCATATGTCCTTTGACAGTACTGTATGACGATAAAGTTGTAAAACTACTATAAATGAGGGGATTCTTTTTAATGTAAATAACCAACAGTGGGGTTTATAATAATGTTGATAGTAATAATAATCGCAGCACGGTGCAGACAATGTGCTTCCTATTCTCATTACATAAATAGTATTCATTAAACGCTGAGCCCGACGCAGGGTTGCCAGTTACAAAAACCTGTCGCGTTTGGTCTAGCGGTCACCTCGGTATTGGAGAAAATGGAGGAATTTTCTTTTATTATTTAAATAATAAATAAGAAACGTCTGGAACAAGCGTACTAGTAGCATGTCTCCACCACCTATACAAAAGCAATGGTCGCCGCCACAGGCGTGCACCTGCAAAACTAATCGGCAAATATTGTTGAGTTGTGGATTGTGGATTAGAATGAGTTAATAAGAAGCCATTATTATATTAAACATGAGTTTTAATAACTGGCGTGGCACTTCAAAATTAAAAAAAAATGAACAATATTAATATTGTTAGAGACTCCCCTCTATTGGGTAGGTATTCGGCCAACGACAAGTGGAATGTTTTTAAAATAACAAAAATAGGAGATTCTATGCATACCTAATCCGTAGACTAGGTCTAGTTATCCTCCCTTACCGTATCAGTAAAGTTGAGGATACTTTACTGACAAATTATCGGACTTCTTGGATATATAAGAATGTTATATTCAGCTTCTATCGCGTCCATTATATCTGTGTTGCCATCTTTATTTTTATTTATTAAAACTAGTTTTGTTGGGTTGCCAACAAATATGTCTTTTTACATGAACGCTTTTAAAACGATATTTATGTTGGAGTTAAAATTCCTGCATTGCATGGAATCAGCACTAAAATTATGATCAGTTGTTTAACTGGCACGTGGCAGCCCTATAGGAAACGTCGGCTGGCAGTGATTCAGTGTAGAGTTCCCTGTGTTTTTGCCGCGAGTCGGGGGTGTCGCTCGGCTCGTACTCTCGTACCACGTGCTGCGCGGCCAACGAACCCGGCATACATCTCCTAAAGGAAAACTATCGCGCTCTCTGTCACACAGCCACCGGGGAAAACGTCAGTGTCTGAGAAAATATAGTTCGGCTTTCAAAGGTAGAGAGCATTATATTAAAATATTTCGACTATTAACGAAATTGTATTCTGATATTTGTGATAGGTGATTAATGATTTAAACGGGATGTTAAAAAGTATGGAAATTGAATTTACTAGTCACAATCTAGTCGTTTATTGTGACTCCGAAGATCAAGTCCGAGTAGAGAGTGAATACAATGATATGAATGGTTAATGTTTCTTATAATTTTGTTTTATGGTATTCTTCAGAGATTAAACTTTTTTTATGGTTATTGCGAGAAGCTTCTTACTTGTCGGTGTGATCATTGTCCTTTTCTCGTAGTGGTGAGGCCGGGTATCTATCGAAGATTTCCCCCCCGTCAACAAAAAAAAAAAAAAAAAAGGTATGTTAGGGATAAGTAGAATTAGTGGGATGAATAAAATCGAACCCCCAAATTTATAGACGTTTTATAACTTTATCAAACGTCATACTGCAGAAAGAAAAACTCTTGTGCGTAGCACTATATGACGTTCAATAAAGTTATAAAACGTCTATAAATTTGGGGGTACATCTATATATATATATATAACAAAGTCGTGTTAGTTACACCATTCATAACTCAAGAACGGGTGGGCCAATTTTAGGATCTTTGATTTTTTGCATTTGTCTCCGCCCCGAATAGCAGAATAACTATTAAAGCATGGGAAAAGTCACTAACCCCGAATTTATAGACGTTTTATAACTTTATCGAACGTCGTATAGTACTGCGCAAAGCAAAACTCTTGTGCGCCGTACTATATGACGTATGATAAAAATATAAAACATCTATAAATTGGGAGATAAGCAAGTAATAATAAATATAATTCAGTTTCTCATACATTTTATTCTGAGGCGGTACGAAGTTCGCCGGAACAGTTAGTATTTTTAATAAAATTTGACGCCCAAACGCAATCTGAATCGGAAATCCAACCTAAGAGCTTGGCTATAGTAGGAACTGCAATAATCGATGTTTCATCATGAGGTTTTTAAAAAAAGCAGTGATAGTCAAGTCAGAACGGTCGCGGTGAAATAAAGGTCCCACGTTCAAACTCGCACCTCTAAGATATCTGGATTTCATATTATACATATTTAATTTGCTAAACGGTACAAGAAAATATTTTGAGGAAACCTGCATGTCTACCCTCGAAAAACCTGCTTAGTTTGCCAATCAGAACTAGGCCCGTGTGGGGACTAGGGCTTGAATTCCCCTCGCATTGAGGGGGGTAACAGTGGGGATATTAAAGGGCTATTTTAAATAACTATAATGTTTAATTTATTTACTCCAATAGTAACCCTACAGGTATGTATTTATGATCAAACATTCCCATAAACTATACTCAACATAGATCTTCCCACATTGAAAATTTCCCGTAGTTATCCAATAAATCAGTGCGTATCGTGTGCGCGTGCGCCGAGGGTGTCGCACGGCACCGGCCACGTGGTGCGCGCGGACATCGAACCCGGCACACATCTGCTAAAGGAAAGCTATGCACTCGTTGCCACACCAGGGTGCACGGGATTGTTGCTTGCACTGAAATATTCAGTATCTTACTTCGTAAGTAATTGCAATATTAAAGTATCATTACACACGGACGTTGTGTTGGCGGTTTGTTTCAGCACGTGCCACTTGGCGCTCATCACCTGCTGGTTGCGGGTTCGATTCCCATTGAGACACATTTTACACTTTACACACATTTTACATTTTACACTTTCCGTTATCTGTGAGTTACTGAGATCATAAAGTTCATGCGTTTGTGTGGGCTATTAGGGAGATTTTACTGAAACATAGATCATAGCTAATTTGTAGCCCGAAAAACGAAAGGATTAGGATTCATTGAAATGAAACTAAATTTACGGATTTATCGCGTTTATTTTATGACACTAGGACGTTTAACGCCTCAGTCCTCCCGTAAACAAGGTTGCTTGAAAGCAGCCGAAAGGTCGGGAACGTAAAAATATAAAATAAACGCGATAAAATCCGTAAAATTAATTTTATTTCAATGGGATATGATTCTTCAACTTAGAAACCAGTGGTTTATGGTTGACAAGCCGAGGGTCAGTGGTGGGTTCATCTTCCCTCATATCTTTGACCAGCTGGGGTTTGAACCTGCAACCATTGAGTCAAGGGCGAGCGCTCGATTAAATTGATTGCCAAGACTTTGCAGCTTTTAAAATGTATCTATACATATAAATAAAATTGGAGTGTCTGTTTGTAATATTAAAATAACCGCTTTTTACTAAGTGCATTTGGATGTATACACGTTACCTATACCGAAACAACATTTTTTACAATTTTTGTCTGTCTGTCTGTCTGTCTGTTTGTTCCGGGTAATCTCTGAAATGGCTGGACCGATTTTGACGGGACATTCACTGGCAGATAGCTGATGTAATAAGGAGTAACTTAGGCTACTTTTATTTTAGAAAAAAAAATAGGATCTCACGAAAAAAAATTAAAACCAATGTTGCAGCGCAGCGCCTGATTAAGTTTGATAGCAACAACCTGCAAAGCTTCCCGCGGGCTCAGGACGCAAGCAGGCTGTTGTCAACGGTTGTCTTTGTTAAATACCACGCGGACGAAGTCGCGGGCAACAGCTAGTATAAGATAAATCCACTAGGACACCAACAAGTTTCCTTACCCCACACAAACGTAGGAAAAGCGCATTCCACTCGGGTTTTTCTCTGAGATAGCGTCAGGTATGGCATTCGACATGTCAACTTCGAATTAAGAGCCATTGGAAGCAGACATATAGGGATTCGCTTCGTTTTTCACGCGCCCACGATATATCACAAATGATCACGACCAAGCTACGGTTTATAAAAATAAAAGTTGACACCGGAGCCCAATTGTGCTAACACCATAGACTCGCAATGGAATGATGATGATATCGTGATTACCATTTGACAGATTTAGTTTATGGTAAAACTGTACATTGTGAAAGATGCCGTAGAATTGGGGACCAGCGTTTGTGGACTGTTTCAATTTAAATGAATATCCGAATAATAGCCTTCCTCACTGAATATCAGACACGGCGGCCGATCTCGGGAATAAAAGTTATAGCACGAGCCGAGAAGACAACCTTAGAAAATTTTCATATCAATGGATATTGAAATAAAAAATAATTTTAAT
This sequence comes from Pheosia gnoma, assembly GCA_905404115.1. Lineage (NCBI taxonomy): Eukaryota > Metazoa > Arthropoda > Insecta > Lepidoptera > Notodontidae > Pheosia > Pheosia gnoma. The sequence continues at coordinate 4,152,149 of FR989916.1, forward strand.
GATTTTATCGCGTTTATTTTATATTTTTACGTTCCCGACATTTCGGCTGTTTTACAGCAACCATGGTCACGGGAGAACTGAGGTGTTAGACGTCCGAGTGTCATCGTTAGAACTAGGGTGCCATCATATTTAGTTGTTGATTGCTGTCCGATCTACGCAGAAAGTGCTCACAGGGTCTTGATATCATATAAAGTAACGCGATAAAATCTGTTTTATTTCTATGTGTATCTAAATCAATCGTAATAGATATATAATGAATAATTATTAATCTTGTTCAGATTATACTAAAACCAAAATTACCGTCCAATGAACTGCATTTACGATTCTTATTTCCGCCGACCACTTCAAGGAAGACGCGCGACATAATAAAAGTTATTAGCCACTAACAAATCAAATATTCGCCCAACATTTGCGCCGATCAAACGTTTGATCAAAATGTTTGGCGAACGCATTTCTTCCGATTTCTGATTACTATCTTATATAGAAATATAAACAAATATTGACACCGGCTGGCCACGTGGTGTCGTCGTACGTGCGCCTGCGCAAGGCAGCGAACTTTTTACACACGGGGTCGTTACCCCCGCCAGACGAGTAATTAAGAGTTCACTATCAAACGCGAGTGAGCTATTGCTATCATTGCAAACGATCGCATTTAGAGTGACTGCATGCTTTTGTATGTGTAATAAGTGCCTTGATGCGTTGCTGCTATTCTGAAGAGATCCGAGGATCGCTTATCTTCTAGATGTGATCCGCAGTATTTAAAAGGTTTTAAATCATGTAGAGGCATTTATACCAGCTATTATAGAAGACATGGAACAGAGAAAGAGACAGATTACTAAAATGTTACGCATCTTCTTCTAAATAAAAATAATATATGTAATAAGTGGATAACAATATCGCCAGACGAACACACCAATTGTACGGTCCAAAACTAAGCAGTGCTTGCATTATGGGTACCGTACAATGGACTGGGGGCGAGCCCAGTATATTATAATACTTACATAGATATTAAAAGTCCATGTTTCGGGTAAAACATTCGTGCTCATCGCACAAAGTTTGCGCTTAGGATATTCGAACCCGGGACCCTCAATCCAGAAGGCAGGGTCGCTACTAATCAGCCCACCATAAATAAAGGATGAAAATAAATATAAATAAAAGTTGTATCCTATCAGAAGCAAGTGGGAACGAGTAACTAGACAAACATCATAGACAAGGAGGAAGCCGTTAAATGCAGAGAGAGGAAGATGCGTAAAGCCATAGACAACTGATGATACCTGGTCCTTATTTTATGGTAGAGCCTATTTTATGATTATTAAAAATTAAAGAAGACGTGGAAATTGTTTAAATTCCAGTTTTAGGTGGATTTTACACTCATATTATATATTTAATTGGACCCAAAAATACTGAATGACATATCATGTTTTTTGTGGTGTGTGTATAAATAACCTACCAATAAATTGGCATCTATTCATTATTACCTACTACCAGTTTTAGACTACTTAATTAGCTAAGTCATTATAAGCAATTAAGACAAACGAGGCAGACATTTGTCATAGATAAACTCAGATAAAATCAATTAATATATGTTAGAAAAAAATATTTTGAAAGATGTTTATGTTAAAGCTAATAGTTACTTACATCAAATTGATCAGCCTTTGATAAATTAACAACGGATAAATTACATTGATAAATCGAATAAAATTAATGTTGTATATAAATTAAAGATTAAAAAAAAATGTAGCACTCAATCCGCTTACAATATTTGTGTTCATTCCTTGGTGCAAAATAAATTGGAATTTGGAGAGATAAAAAAGGTATTGTATAAATAACTTTTGGATAACTATTTTGTCGTTTGAATATCCAGAAGTTTTTTAGTGGTTACTGCATTTGTAATAAAAGGTAAATCATATGCAGAGCATAGAGAGATTTAAATCCATAAATAGAAACTCCTACTACTTAAATTAATTTTCACTTTAAAAAATATATACTTACGGCTTTCCAAACAAATGGGGAAAAGGAGCCCACCACTGACCCTCGGCTTGTAACCTTTTCCAATTATAAAACAAACAAGTTGCTCTATAATTAAAGAAGTCAGCAACACCGAACTCCTCTAAGTAGTTAGTCGAGAAACTATCTATCACGAGTGACGGGACCCCAATAAATATGCAATTCTCCGCGAAACGATGCTAATCTAAAAAATGTTTTCGGCTTTTTATCTAAATCCTTGTTTTCATTATGGCATAAAGTCAAGTCAAGTAAGCCCCGCAACTAGTCGCTTAAACTTCAGAGGCCACTTTGTCAAGGTCAACGCGGTAAGTCAGAGCGATTTTGGGTGACCTTGGGTGTTGATCGACGTTGCAGAGTGGTATACCTAGGGTATATTGAGCAATCCACTCCGGCAATCATCGAATCATCCAATCATCGAAAGACGTTCACTGCTAGACTCAGACCTCTCCCAATGGCTTCCACACATCACGGTCCTCCGCCATTCGCATCCACCAGCTACATCCAATGCATGTAATATCATCGGTCACTGCCGCCATCCCGTCTCTTGCTTCGTGGTCGCCATTCTTAAGCTTTTATGCCTCATAATTATTTCGAGCCGTGCCAACCACCCGTTTCCAATTTCACTTTGAATTCATAGAGCTATGTCGGCTACGCTAGATCGGCTTTTGGGTCTTAATATAGTCACTATACATCTTCTTTTTGCCTGTTAACAGAAGCAGAAGGCTACTGTAGCTGTAGTTAAGGTATGAAATATTGACGTATAGAAAGTATCCAACGAGCTATTAAAATAAAAGTACCCTATACGTCAATAATTCATACCTTAACTGATTTATTAATATTATAGCAAGCGCCATTTTTTACAATGCCATGATTCGGGGCGTGGTGGTAAGATAAATGGCATTAAAATTAGGCGCAAAACAAAAACAGGTTGTTTTATTGCTATTTGTGGTTCAACACAAAACACATTGCGGATCGCCATTGTAGGCCATGGTTGTAATTTGTCTATGGTAAGCGGTGGGTTAGGACGGTCACGTTCGTTTTTTAAACCATAATGGTAGAAGTATAGACAATAATTCATTTGCTTTTTTCTTTGTCTGATGCAATTGTGAGTTTTTGTTTAAACCTGCTATTTATTTTTAATTGACGCTTTGTATAGAGCAAAAATGCTTCTAGCCACATATCAGAAGTTTTGTGTAGTAGTAAATTCCCTCATCTGTGGGATGACTCCTAATAATCTTAAACTCTTAATCCATCTTACCGTAATTAGGAATATACGCAATGTTAGGTACATTGAGTTAAAGACCATGGTTGTATAGGTACCGGGGGCTTCTAAAAGTACATCTCCCAAATTTATAGAAATTTACAAAAGCATTACTAAGCACTATTCCTCTGAACATTTGGGTGTATAATACAGATACGTTTTAAATCTACAATATAACGAAAACACAAAGCAAACGCCAGTTTTGTAATATTTAACGTATTGCAAATGTACAACACCCCAAGATACAAAGCTACATAAGTAGATAAATGCATTAATTCGTCACACCGAGTGACGGAGAAATCGCAAGTCCGAGGGGAATGAACGATCAAATGGAGCACGGAACTATGACAGTGAGAACATATGTGGCTGCCAGCCAGTCTTCTTTGAGCCATAGACATAATCATTACATTTTAGTCACATGGTTCTGTGGTAATTAAAAGGGTTTGCGTAAGTATTTAAATATAGAATTAAATAACGCAAAACGGTTTGTGGCTTATATTTAACTAAGTCAGTATTGATATCGAGAAAAAAAAAACATAAATATAAAAATACCTATGCGATAAAATCCGTAAAATTCGTTTTATTTCAATAAAAATACCTACTCACTCATACAATATATACTCATACAATTGACAGATAATCTCATAGTGACGACAATGGAAATTAATTATTTTTTTGTTTTTCATAAAAAAAACATGGGACTCTGATCACTCTCTGGTCTCTGATCTACTAAAAAGAAAGCTTATATTATTCGGATATATATTATAAGGTCGCTAACTACGATCCTCGTATGAAAGGAAATCTATCGTCATAGGCTCCTTGGTATTGGGCAATGAACCCTGGTTTTACCGATAGATATACAGATATATTATCGGACATTGAGATAACTATCGTTGTGTTGACATTACTTATATCAATTGGTATAATATCTCCAAAAGCAATACCTATCTAAATTGCAAATTCCATACTCACGCTGATAATGTTTGACCCAATAAAATACCTTTTTAATTATGACCATATATTTTTTAATTTTATGACAACGTTTTATTTTAAAACTCAACTCCTTTTTTTATAATTGTTACTTAGAAAGGTAGTTTAAATTTACACACAAAATAAAAATAATTTCAAAATTAAATTTATTAAGGCTTTCCTCTCAATTAATATATAATAACAATAATACCAGCCCTTTTTAATGTCCCTCTGCTGGGCACGGGCCTCCTTGCCCCAATGCAAGGGGGATTAATATATTACGAGTATTTCAAATATCGTATATAATACTGGATATATTAATATAATACATTATATTTGGCACCCTGTAATAATATACACAAACTTTATGACCACACGTGGTGATGACAAACATATGATTTGCCAATAGAAGCAAGGTCAGTCAACTATATCAATCCGTGCAATGCCTGTAGTAGCATACCTAGTAACAGCGAGAGTGAAGTTCGATGCCCTGTTCAAAACATAATACACCTATTGCCCAATAAGTGGGTTCATTGAACCGTGACTCTAGAGTTTATGAAGTGTTAAACACCTATGATCTAGTGCAGGTGGTAAACCATAGTTGACAGGTTAATTATGCTAAAATTGAGGATTGAATGTAAATAATGTTTTGTACCAGTCAAATTTTTACATTTTAATATCCAACACACAAATACAGAGTAATGTCCCGGATAGAAAACATTAGCAGATATTAAATGACTGGTCTAATTTAAAATACCCACAGAAACGCTTGGAAGATGACACTGTGACGATATCTGCAAATCAGTATCGCGGCAATGTACACAATTTAAGCTGGGGAGTGTCTATTTAAAAGTGTCGTCGTGTTTCCCATAGAGTCCAGAAACTGACATTTATTACGATTTAATGAAAGGAGCCACGCTGACCGACGTCATATGAGTAAGTTAACACACAAGTAACACACAAGTATATTGGTAAGACTCTCTCTGTGCACTAGCCAACTCACAAGTATGTTGGTAAGACTCTCTCTGTGCACTAGCAAACACATAAGTATGTTGGTAAGACTCTCTCTGTGCACTAGCCAACACACAAGTATATTGGTAAGACTCTCTCTGTGCACTAGCCAACACACAAGTATGTTGGTAAGACTCTCTCTGTGCACTAGCAAACACACAAGTATGTTGGTAAGACTCTCTCTGTGCACTAGCCAACACACAAGTATATTGGTAAGACTCTCTCTGTGCACTAGCAAACACACAAGTATGTTGGTAAGACTCTCTCTGTGCACTAGCCAACACACAAGTATGTTGGTAAGACTCTCTCCGTGCACTAGCCAACACACAATATGTTGGTAAGACTTTCTTTGTACACTAGCCAACACACAAGTATGTTGGTAAGACTCTCTCCGTGCACTAGCAAACACACAAGTATGTTGGTAAGACTCTCTCTGTGCACTAGCATACTCACAACACACGTAAGTATGGCGCTTATGACTGCCTGTAAGATCATAAATATGAAATGAAATGAAATGAAAATGAAATGAAATGAAATGAAATGAAATGAAAAAAGTTTATTCGACACAGACACGAAGATACACAAATGGGTACATTTACATGAAAAAGTAGAAGTAAAGAACACACAAAGATACACAAATAGGCACATACATTAAAAAGTGAGGAACATAAAGTAGGTATTGTGGATCTCAGTGTGAGCTGTGCCGAAAGGCGTTTGGCTCAGCATGAGCTGGTGGGGAACGGATTCCCCTCCAGCGCTGATTTTCAGCCAAAGCCTCCTCAGTAGGACATTAATCATTTCGCTTGGTAACCAAACTCAGACGCAATCGCAGATACACACAATACATGTATAAAGTATAGAATAGAAATAAAAGTGAAGAAATATATCAGCCTAGAGTCAAGACTTATCCTAACCATAGACTAAGCTGAAGATTCGATCAGTAGGTATATCTTTAAATAATGTATAGGTTAACATTTAAAAATGATTAATTTTAATTCCCTGATTGTTCTACTTATTCCTAACTCTACATAAGCGAATCAAATGAAAGTTAAAAAAAGTTACAAACAGTACGTCCAGTGAGCAACGAAGCGTCATCAGCTATCGTGTCTGCCACTAATAATTTACTATTAAGCATAGCATACTGCTCTTTACGACTATTTAACTCAAGGAAGTTGGTTTTGTTTGCGATCGCAATAATGACGAGTTGAGTGTCTCTCAGATTAACTAGCGATCATTGGATTGATTAATCTAATCTAAATGACGATTAACTCAGTGAGCCTGCTTTCTGTGCTGCGGGTCTCGGGTTCGAATCCTGGTAGGGACAAACTGTGTGTGATTAGCACGAATGTTTGTACCCGAGTCATACATGTTTAATATCTATATAAGTATTATATACTGAGTTCGCCCTCAGTCCATTGTACGGTACCCATAATATACAAGCATGCTTCGTGTGGGACCGTATAGTTGGTGTATTCGTCTGGCGATATTTATTTAATCGTGAGAGTAAGATTATCTATCTAATTAATATTTGCTGCAAGTATTCTCTGAACTCTACCAGTAATTACTACTAATTGTAACTTTATAAATATACTATAATATATGTAATAAATATGTTGTAACTCTGTCAGCTGTAGCGATTTATAAATGGAATGGAAAAAATATGTATAAAAGCTACGTGTGCACTCATTTCTCCGTACTAACACTATGTAGTTATCCTCAATTCTTGATCATACAGTACATAGTGATAGAGTATGAAACAGCAATATATTTGAGGACGAGCAATGGAAACCCGATAATCTAATATTTTAGCAATATAATGTATAATAATATAATATTTTTTTTAATGTCCCACTACTAGGCACGGGCCTCCCTTCAATGCGAGGGGGATTAGGCCATAGTCCACCACGCTGGCCCAGTGCGGGTTGGCGAACTTCACACATCTTTCGAGGGGTTCCCTCAGACATGCAGGTTTCCTCACAATGTTTTCCTACACCGTTTACCAAGTGATAATCATGGTTGAAAATGACATTCGCATATGAAATCCCAGAGGTGCGAGCCGGGGTTTGAACCTGCAATCCTCGTTACCGAGGCAAGCATTCTACCAACGTGCTAAATACTCGTACATTGGTTTGAAATGTCACTGATCCTTTAAATTGATCGCACAGCCCCATTACTAGTACATGGTCTAATCTCGCTCGCAATAAGGGAACACCCGTACCTTGTTAGGTACGGTACGGGTAGGTCTCAGTGTTCTGAGACATTAAAGCTTATATTATTAATATTACAGCATTGGGAATTTTCCGTCAATATTCTACCACCTCTTCTTTCAATCGAATTTGTTGCGGGCTCTACGAATGATACATTTTCTGGGGCTTTGCCATAAAACGTATGGCGTCTTAAATATTCCGAGTATCCAAAAATGCGGTGAACTCAACTATAAAGCATCACGTATGCGTCTAATTGATACACAAACCACGTCAGCAATCGTCACATTTCGTCACTGCACGGTCAGGGTCGGTTCGCCGGTAACCGGGGTCGACGGCCGGTCAAATATTTTCGGAGACTATAAAAAAAATCTGCAACTCCACCTATTATGATGTCAAGAGTTGTTTGGCGAGTTTCGCAAGGACTTCTTTTGAGGTGTGTAATTATTGTTTTTTTTTTATATATATGTATATTTGTTTCGTACGTATCCCGATAATGGGTGGCTATTTCCGATTCGGAATAGGTGTTCATTCGATTTAATATTGACGTTTGAATGGCGAATTGTTTTTACTTTGTTCGATTTTAACGTTAACAGAAACATTAAATCAAATTAAGTACTTATTTGATTTCAATAAACACAAATCGTGAGATAATCGATTGCAATCATTATTTATTGCATCAATCGATCAGTAATCAAAATGAGAACCTAATAAAAAGCCGCCATCGTATAAGATACATTGCGAAATTCGAGAAACAAGATGGCGCCCGGCGTTTTTGTGTGATGCGCGCCAAAATAAACTGGCGGTCGTTCGTTGACCCCGGCGTGTTGACCCGCTGACGTGACGTGCTGTGACGTGGTGGGCATGACGTCACGGCGCACGCGCACCCGCGGCCTCGCCTGCAGCCGGTCGCCGCGCGATGATTTAATACAATGTTCAAGGTTCCTTTTTGTCGTAGTACGGATATTGTCCCATATTATTTCAAAGAAACGTGCGCACTGCTAATAGAATGTTTATGTTTGTGTTCTTAGTATTCTATTTATAATCAACGTTAAGGATATGTTTTTTTTTTGGCTGAACATCACTGATTTTGATTTGAGATGTACTCATTTTTAATTCACGCACAAAAGGAGACAATCTAAGCTTTTTTTTTTTTTTTTTATTACATTATGGGCAAGTATTTGATCTCGATCTCACCTGATGGTAAGTGACGATGAGATCTACGATGGAGCATACTTGCCTAGGTAGGAAGGCGGCAGTAGATCGAGACGCTACATTCACTAGGCACATGCAGCGCAGCTGATCTGACCCGCCATCCATGAATGGCAACACCGAACATCATGCCGGAACACGGCTAGGCCGCTTGGCGACATGGCTTTGTTCAGTGGGTGGTGACTAGCCACGGCTGAAGCCTACCACCAGTTACAGTAGGAGCATTCGCCCAAGAAATAACTCCATATAAAATAAAGAAACGAGATACGTTAAAAAAAATCCAAAATTCAGAAAGCGTAAGAAATGAACTGCAAGTCCAGTAGCGACTTTAAAAGTCGGGATTGGGAAGATTTGAACCGGTCTAGATTTTTATTTGGTCCCGACTCTTAAAGTCGCTACCGGACCTTTTTTTTTCTTTTCAGTGGACTTTTTTGTTTTTTTTTTACTCTTAGTTGAAAAAATTACGCTAATAACACATTATGCGAGTATATAATAATATTATTAAAGCTCATTATTATTATAAGTATTTAAATTCTAAGTGAGAATGGTTGCTATCCAACTTTAAGTCGTTGTATGTTGTATGTATGGGGCAATGTATACGCTTCTATAATAAACTTCCCAAAGGAATCCGAGATTTGCCCATTAATAAGTTTAAAACAACTGCAAAAAGTAATCTTTGTCGTAAGGGTTATTACAGGATCTTGGATTATTTGGATGATAAAGCAGCCTGGGACTGATCGCTTAAATATCAATATATATAATGTTAAAGTGTAGCGTGTGTGCGCCCCGCATGGCAACACACTGGAGCTTAATTTTATATTGTAAAAATAATGAATTTAAAAAAAAAGACAAGCCTGCTGAGTTTCTTGCCGGATCTTCTCAGTTGAGGTCGCGTTCCGATCCGGTTGTAGACTTAAGAAAAAAAAATGTAATGACAATTTGTAAGTGCCCCCGTAGGCCTATACAAAATAAATGATTTGACTTTGACTTTGTAGATCCTAAATGGTCATTCGAAATGAAAAATGATAAGCAAATCTTTGAGATGATTTTCAAATACCTACCTATTCAATGATACCCCACCTAACATACTTCGTTGACTTATTTTTTTTATTTTTCACAATACAGCGCCTGGTTGTTGCCATATTGAATTTTGATTACTGTCATGTCAACAAAATCGGCACACGCGTTTAGACGATAGAGCGCCACAAAGGCACAAACATACATACATAGTCCGATAAACACATTACTATTAAAAAGAACAGACTTTAAAAATAGCGATTAGTCTCTCAACGCTCCACTATACGGATACGGGCTTCCTCTCAATGCGAGACAACAATACATGTAAGATAAAGAAAAAATATTAGCACAATTTTCATTTCAAACAATTTAAACACAAAACAAAGCTTCAACTAAACAACACGCTTTTCACTTCCAACCCACAGAAACACGACGCATAACAACAAAACAGTTAAAGGCACGCCATAATTAGCAAAAACACAATACAGAATTGAGATCATCTAGAGACTTTTCAGAACCACCTAGTTTCGTAATGAGCGTGACAAAGTTCAAGGAACGAGGAAAGAATGGAGTGACCCACTTGTAGCAGACTGGCTGTATTCATACCTGACTCTAATTCTTTGAATAATAAGTGGCATTTAAATCAGCGATGTGTTATTTCGTGCATAAAAGTTTCGCGTTGGAGGCTTATTCTGGAAAAAAAGATTATTATCGTGATTAATAGACATAAATAAATAAAATCGCCAGACGATCTGTACCGTCCCGAACAAATCAAAGTTTGTAATATAGGTACAGTACATTGGACTGGGGACGATCCGAGTAAATAATTACTTAGATGGATAACAAACGTATCTATAGAGAAACACATAGTGAAGCAGTGATAGCCTAGTTGGTACAACGCTTGCCTTGGTAACGAGGATCGCAGGTTCAAATCCCGGCTCGCACCTCTGAGATTTCTGGATTTCATGTGCAAATCTCATACTGTACTATATACTGAGTTCGCCCTCAGTCGGTACGGTCGATACGGTACCCATAATACAAGCGTTGCTTAGGGTGGGACCGTATAGTTGGTGTGTTCGTCTGGCGAAATTAAAAAAAATATATACCTAGAGGACATGAACTCCACAAATGAAAAAAGATATAGAAAGGAGACTCCGGATCAAGAATTATGAAAGACATTAGAAATGGTTTCAATAGTGGGTCACAGATAATATAATTATAAACGATGATCACCAGAATAGGTCCACATTCACAACCTGCGTGAGTCGCGAGGCTGCGCCGCGGCGCCGGCGCAGTGGAACGGTCGACCCACATACCGGCCGCGGGGCGCGACCTCCTCAAGTTTATTGCCAACACAAAACACACTGTACGAATACACATTCGATTCCAGGCAACAACAAGATGGCACCGATTGTTTAGCCGCCCTGAATTTGAAATTGGCCGGCCATTGTTATTTTTATGTCAATTCTGATAATTTGCATTTAATTTTGGAGTTTTATGTGTAGGTGCGTGCGATACTCCGAAATAAACTGTTCTAAATGAATAAGCTGAAATTGTTTAATATAAATTCATATTATTATAAATTTAAATGTATATTAAATAATTTTATTTATAGTCGATTCGTGAACAGTTGAATAATAGTTTATATATAACGCTCCAAATTTATAAAAGTTTTTGATTAGAAAAAAGTTCTTTAAGTTAATGGAATATAAAAAAAACTTTTAATAAATCTCACGGTTCTAAACCAGTTTTACGTGGGTGGGAGTTGTAAAAAAAAGTTTAACACTAGAATTTCTACATAGTTTATAGACGAGCCAGCATGATAGTTACTAAGAATTTTCTTTTTCTTATAGTCGTGATAAAAGGATTAGCAAAAGTTGTCTATGGCCTAGAGTGCACAAGACGTGGATATTAACCCAATGACGTCATATCTTGCCCTCCGTACATCTCCTGCTCATTTCGTGTACCCCACGAGAGAAGCCTTCCAGAGTGACGTAATACATAACAAAAGATAAAAAAATTACTCAAATATATTATCACTAGGTTATCTATTTCAATGTCTGAAAGTTCAGTAACCTCTAAGTAGGTGTCATACGTTTTCGTTTCTAGCAAATTCTATGCGCCATTCACAAGTGAAGAGTGCTAATTCGAAAGAGCGTCACTCAAAGAATGTTTTGTTAAATAATGTTGAGCCAATTTGCATTGAGATACTGACCGAAATATTTTGTTGAACGAATCTCTTTGTTGAAACACTGCGTAGCTTAGTTTAGCGGTTTGAGTTGGCAACTTTTAAAATATTAAGGAGGTGGTCGCATTTAGCTCGACTGATCCTGAAAATCTGCGTTGGAAATATATAAGGTGTAACATAAATAGTGTAAAAGTCAGCCTACGTCAACATCCAAAATATTCTATAGAAATAGTGTAAAAGTCAGCCTACGTCAACATCCAAAATATTCTATAGAAATAGTGTAAAAGTCAGCCTACGTCAACATCCAAAATATTCTATAGAAATTAATGGACGTCACACACAGACATTTTGTATGGAGGATTGAATGTTTTGATTACCGTCCGCTAGAAGCGCTGTTCAATTCTACATACAATATGTTTAAATACGTAGACTATAAAGTATACGGTTAACCTACAAATAATCTCGTACTTGACGTCCATGAATTTCTATGGAATATTTTAGATGTTGACATAGGTTGACTTTCTCATCGATAAGATTATCGGATCTTTGTATCCTATTGGACAGGTCAGGATATATACAGAGTGATTCAGAAAGGGTTGACTAGTCCTTAAACCTTCGCTGCTTTTAGCGCATCTGTTACGGTAAGCGTACGAATAATCTCGCACTTGACGTACGGATGTGTCTAAGTGTCGACGTGACGCACCAAAACTTTAAGAGTTCAACATTTGTTCAACTTCTATAATAGATTCATACCCACATTGTTTTGAGTTCAACATTTTTACGACATCATTCATAAAATTCGCATCTCATTACGCAGGTACTGCTTTGCAATAATATTTCAAACGCATTCACTCATCCACTGCAACTTCAACATTAATATCACCTTACGAGGGTTATTTTTCTAAAACCCGCCAGGCAACCGTTAATATGTTATTGGTAATGTATACTTTAGCCCAGTTAGAGGCGGAACTTCTAACCGGAATAACACTGTGAGTCAACTGGCTTCACAACGGATGTGGTCACCAATTCGGGCGCCGTGTCACTGCTTGGTATATCCCATACTTCATTTATAAAAAGTCCAACAGGATTTTAGAATTTTGAACAATATTATACTCTCTTCGGGAAAACTAATAAAATTCATCCTTCATAAGTTACTGGATCTCGGTCTAATATCATTATTATATAATTTGCAGTGCCTGCTACTTCATATCCATGTATTTGTTCTTGTCCCACCCGTCAATTTCCCGGGACAAAGTGAAAAATATACTTTGCCCTGGCGATTAGGCATTCACGTTATTTAGTTTAAATCAAATCTGCTCATTAGATTTTGAGGTACACATTCTTGGGCTCTCCGTCCATTTCCTGGGATAGAAAGTGTCTTAAATATTGGCCCAGGTTATAAGCTATCACTACGCAATGACTCAACAAAGTCCGTCCTGCAGTTTTTCTATGATATAGGTTCAAACAGACAGACTGGCTAAAATGGCTAACATGGTGGATTGAACCGCTGTATAGACAGCGAAGTAAGTTACCCACGATCGCTTTTTTTTACAAAACTATTAAGTTCACTTACTCAACCAAGTTTCAGTCTTATTCGTATAATAATAGGTTAGGTATAATATCTTGTTATTAACAGGGCCTAGTTTTTTTCTTTGCGTCTACGTCTCAATTAGATACAAATATTTCCGTATGGAATCCCATGTCCATATTATTTATCAGGATTTGTCTCTTTTCAAAGTAGCGCACACTCAAATAAGTAGGCCCACTACATTTTGAACTACATATGTGTACAAAAAGTGTGTATAACCAATTCTTAAATCAAGATAGTAATATAACAGCTCATGACATCCTGTTGTGTCAGTCAGTGTACCAATCTAGTATTATATACAGTCAAATACAACTAACTAAGAACAAATTATCAAACAATATGGAGCCTACAAATTTGAAGTTTGGCATTATGTTCCACTTGCCTATATCATTCCAGAGGTAAATAATGACCATAGGATTAAAAAAAAGAAGTAGACAATATCCCATGTTACTAGCGGTCTCGAAAGCATTTTTAAATTAAATATAATTTTACACTTCTTAAACGTTATGTTCTTAATTCGAAGTTTTTTTTAGTTGTCTTAAAATATCGTGGGTTTTGTTAGCTTGTTTATGGTATTTTTTTAGCTTTGAATAATACCAGCTGTCCCGGCGAACTTCGTACCGCCTCAGAATCAAATGTATGAGAAAATGAATTTATTGGTATTCAATGAAAAATTAAAACAAATCTATCCCACGGGAACCATACATTTTACCGGGATAAAAAGTAGCCTATGTGCTATTCCAAACTATAATCTATCTCTGTGCCAAATTTCTTTCAAATCCTTTCAGTCGTTCTGGCGTGATTGATTAACAAACATCCATCCATCCATCCAAACTTTCACATTTATAATATTAGTGGGATTACTTAGTAATGATTTCCTTCTAAACATTCTCACACACACAGATCACCAACATAACGAACAACGATATCGCAATGGTGGCACCACTGACGGCTAACGGTCGACCCACATAGAGCCTTTGATCCCGTCCACAGAACTAACAAGACGTAACTAACTGTCACCGGTGCTGTCGTCGAGAATACCAACCCGTGGCTTGCTATGCAAAATGTATTTAGAGTGGACCGCCACTCGGAATAATTTAACGATTTATTTGTTTGTTTTTTATTATGTGGTTTATCATACATATTGACGGCCTCATTAGCGCAGTTGGTAGTGACCCTGCTTTCTGTGCCGAGGGTCCCGGGTTCGAATCCTGCTAGGGTCCAACTGTGTGATGACCACGAATGATTGTACTCGATATTACATCCTGTATATCGGTAGGGTTAATAGGATGAGACTTCGGAAGAAGTTTTCTACAACGTTAACCTACAAATAGTAATACCCACAGATATATTAGAGGAGATATGTTATGAAAGCGGTGGGCTTGCGCTCACCTTATGCCAAAATTACGCTAACATAGAGTTTTCGCCGTCAGTCGACTGCAACTGCACGTCGGTATCGGAGCTCTAACTTTTTTTTTAAATGCCGTGTTATTCCGTGGTTGTGTGCTAAAATACTAGCAGCAAAGTGAACTACGCGAAAGATGGAATCTCATTTCACCAGCCAGTATTAAGTATTTTATTTATTCGTCTTTAAAATCATTAAAAACAACAAATCAAAAAATATTTAATGCCTTTATTATGTTATTTTAGTTTTCATGTAGCACAACGACTTTTTTATTTTTGTACAAAATACATGGCTCTTTAAGTACCACCTATGTTCGCTACTGAGTGAATGTACGAGGCAATGGATAGATCGTCTAACGATACTTTGAATAAACTGGTGCGTCGCGTGGTACGGCCGCTGTATACGGCGACGACGCAGCACGCACCGAAGAGACTTCGTATTGGTTGGTTTTAGCGAGTGGTGGGAAACAAAACGGAGACAGCGAGTTCCCATACATTTTGAATCGCACGGCATATCTCTCGTGATCTGTGGTAATACCACTATAATATTATAAATGTGAAAGTTTGGATGGATGGATGTTTGTTACTCAATCACGCCAGAACGGCTGAGCGGATCTGGATGAAATTTGGCACAGAGATAGACTATAGTCTGGAATAGCACATAGGCTACTTTTTATCCCGGTAAAATGTATGGTTCCCGTGGGATGGATTTGTTTTAATTTTCCATAGAGCAAAGGATCGACATGATTGTTTGCACAGGTAGTGGTAGTTAAGGGGTAAAAAATGACATAGGCTAATTTTTATCCCGGAAAATGCACGGCGCCTATGGGATAGCATACAGGAACCGTGCATTTGCAAAAGGACATAGAGGAAAAGGGCATACTTTTTAATCGCGGATAACACCGCGGGGCGCAGCTAGTCTATAATAGAATAGTGTTCGTCTCGGCCGGACCGTCCGCGTGGCTCCGCTTAACAGAATACTGATCGTACGGACCTCAACATTCGTAGTTATGCCAATGTTCTGTCCCGTGTCGCGGCACTCCGGCCGCCCTAACTCGGGCCGCGCGCGCCACCCGCCCGGCGCGGGCGCAATAACTTAGGCGCTATCAATAACGGTTGACCCACATACCGGGGTTACTTAACGAGTTAACTCACAGTTACATCCTGATATGGAGCCTCTCGGAACTCGGATGGCGAGATAACGGGTGTCCTACACGGCCTCACTTCAAGGATTCTGTAGGTACTAGATCGGCCTAACATCACTTATATATAAATTTACCCTATCATTCAAGTCTGAACCCGTTGAAGTCTGTACAATATTTTATATGTGATCCTCAAACAAACACACACACAGACAAAAATGCTATTTTGTTGCTTTTATAGATTTTAAAATGTCTACTGAACTTTTTATAGAATTTAAGGTATATATACATAATAGTTACAGTTTTACTAGTATAATGCCCATATAATAATACGAGCCCTTTTTATGACCCACAGTTGGGCACGGGCTTCCCCTAAATGCGAGGGGGATAAGCCATAGTCCACCACGCTAGCACAGCGCGGGTTGGCGGACTTCACACGTTTCGAGGGGTACTCTCAGACATGTAGGTTTCCTCACAAAGTTTTCCTTCACAGTTTAGCAAGTGATATTCATTGTTTAAAATGAGATTCGCACATGAAATCTAGGAATTTCAGAGGTGCAAGCCGGGGCTTGAACCTGCGATCCTCGTTACCGGGGCAAGCGTTCTAACAACTTGGCTATCACTAGTTTAATACCTTTAATACTATAAAATCAAAAATACGAACTACAGTTTTTTTTAATACTAAGCACGCTTCAACCTTAAAAAAATGCTCTACCATTTCCAGTGATCACTTTATAAGCTTAAAACGTTTTATATGTATTATCGGCTCTACCAGAAGCGTTCGCGGATGTTACACTTACTTGGATATATCCTCTTAAGTTGTAAGCTAATTACAGACGGTACGTGCGTCTGAACGGGCCTTTATATAGCGAGGCTGCCTTTTAATAGACAAGTTATTTAATTATTAGATGGACGCCATAAAGTAATTGGTATTTAGTCTTTCTGAACTTGGTAAGAGGCTTGTGGCATCTTCTATACAGCATAGTACCGACTAAACGCAGTATCTGCTCAAAATGTAGAGTTGACTGTTTGCGGCTTATGTTGCGGGATTCGTTCTTGAAAACCCCAAAATATGTTGAAATGATACAATTTGTTCGAATTTTATCGCGTTTATTTTGTGTGTTTTACGTTCCCGACGTTTCGACAGCTCGAAAAATTTGTTTCATTTTTAACCAACTTCAAAAGGAGGTGGTTCTCAATTCGGTTGTATTTTTTAATGTGTAATATTCGCGTAAATATAAGAAATCAATACCCCATAAATATAGCTACAAAAAAAATGAAGTAACTCTGCGGTTTGTGCTATAAATACGGTAGACCTACAAAATAAAACTTTTTAATCGTTAGCATCACATTGCATATTATCTGTGCAAGCTTACACTCGTAACACTGTGTAGTATAAATAATGGATTTAAAAAAAAGACAAGCCGCTGAGTTTCTCGCCGGATCTTCTCAGTTGAGGTCGCGTTCCGATCCGGTTGTAGAGTTAAGAAAAAAAAAAATGTAACGACACTATGTAAGTGCCCCCGTAGGCCTATACGAAATAAACGATTTGACTTTGACTACAAGAAATATCACCATTTATCTCTCGCATAAATTCAGGTACAGTTAGGTCATTAGGCCCACTGTGCCAATCGGCGGATAACGGACCAACTGACGCATCATGTTTGTGTGACCCAAATACGTTTTTTACATAAAACCTTTTTTATTTTGAAGCTAATACAATTTTAAATATTCCGGGTCAACTAACGGACTGGACTTCCTTTACGTGTGGGAATCTTGTTTGTTGAGATTAACATTATTTTAATTATAAATTTACATACTAAATGGCGGTTTCGGTGCTGGTCAAATTTTTGCTTGATGTCAGAGTACGCGGTAATGACTTGTGCTGCGAGGCTTGGCTGCGCGGGCGCAGTCGGCGTGTACGGTCGTCGTAGACCACCAACATGGGTGTAGACTTAAAACTTGACGTCCATACGAACTCAGCGTGGTGTCAAATCTAATTTCATCTGATTAGAATTCTTTGAAATTTTCATATCTTCATGTCACATCCATTATTTTATTTATAATGTGTTATTGCTATTAATTACTTGACATTGGCAAAATACCCACTAACTTGTGGGTGAGGCCGTATTCATATTCATTTTATTTCATCGCATTTAATTTCGCAAATAAAGAAGAAGAAGAAATTCTTTGCGAGCTAGCTAGCACCCAGAAGTTGAAAGGTGTGAAATCTGTAGTTCTGTAGCTTGGGTCTCACATTTTTTAAGTTAGTAATGAGTGAGTGAGTCAGATAGACAGCCAGTAGGTTTCCCTTTTTGAAACAAAGTGATTTCAGTATCACCATGATTTTTAAACGCCACAATGAATAGACAGAATGAATCATTCGAAATAAAAAAAGTCAACCTATATATTTGTATTAAAGTCTATTTTTATTTACAAACTAAGCGGCTTTTATTTACGACTAAAGTTCTTATTATATACAAGACGCACGGACAAGTGTCATCCGTACACTGTTGACATTCCTTCGGTTCGTACTAAGCGTTTTGCTTCTACTTTCATCGTGCGAACTGCCAAGGAATGGAACACGCTGCCGGCGTCTTTGTTCCCCGTTGACTACAAACTGGGTGTTTTCAAGTCGAGAGTGAACAGGTACCTTCTAGGCAAGTATGCTCCATCGTAGATCTCATCGTCACTTACCATGGGTTGAGATCTAGATCAAATACGTGCCTATAATGTAAGAAAAAAAAATTACATTATTTTAAGCCATATTTTTTTTCTTAACAGAGATTATCGTCAAAACTATGACATATTTATAAAATAATTTCTACATAAAATAATATCTATACACTATACTTTATATCTTCCTATGTTCCTACTCAACGTGTCTCAGATGTAATACCATACAAATGTGACACTTGGGGTGCGGGTTCGACGTCCGGTAACGGTACACATGAACTAGGTCACGAGGCTTCGCTAATATCATTGCAACGGTTGTACCGTTAAGTATCATGCGTCGAGATCATACTACGTTAGAATAACCAGTTTGAATTGGCCTTTGATCATTGAATGTTTGCAACAAAGGTAGATGTCAGGTAGTGATGGTGGTAACTTGAGAAGGTTGCCCAAATGAGGTTACGTAACTGTGAGACGTGGGTTTGTGGGTAGGATGGTGTTTTATAATGGTTGTGGACTTGCGGTGGTATTCAGGTTGGTAAAGCTCACTCCTTGTCTTTAAGAGAGATTTGTCCGTGGTTAACTAAGGGTACGAAGAAAAACCACAAGAACTAGCTGACCTGTCCGACGTTATTGTCCAAAATTATATTCCGATTTTCCGGACAACTTTTATTTTTTTTCTTTGCCAAAAAAGTTTAGTTGGACTAATAATAATACCAGCCCTTTTTAATGTCGCACTGTTGGGCACGGCCCTCCCATCTATGGAAGGGGGATTAGGTCGTAGTCCACCAGGCTGGCCCAGCGCGGTTTGACGAGACTTCACACATATTTCGAGGGGTTCGCTCAGACATGAAGGTTGTCTCACTATGTTTTCCGTCACCATTTAGCAAGATATAATCTTGGTTGTAACCACATGTTAACATGATGGTAGTCGGACTAATACGAACATCAAAAATACCTAATGAGGGGGTCTAAAATGTCCACTTTAGATGAATCATCTCAGGATCATAATAATTATGAGTGTAATCTAGTTTTATACTAAGTTTTATTTTTAAGCGATCAGTCGTTTTCTCGTGATTATATGACAACATTACGAACGTTGACATTTTTATTCCAATAAACTTGGTATGGATATATTTATTAACATTGCAAGGGAAATCGCTTCAAATATAATTGTTTATTTCGATATTATACTGCGAACTAATCGAAAATGATACCCACTTATCGTATCGAATAACTAATTAATTTGTAATTCATATTATTAATAATGTATATGGTACCAGGAAATCATACATTGAGGGCTGTCTAAATATGTAAATAAAATATTTCACCCGTTGTTTCATTTGCAGCACAGACTTGTTAGAATATTCAGACAACACACGGCGTGCGCACAAGTGATGGCTGAAAAATCTCTGGTCTAACATGTAACATTAAAGGCCATTGGAGGAAAAAAAAAACATGTAACACACGCTCTCACGCACACATATACAAAACATATGTCCTACACTCCTTGGTCTATGCCGGACCATTAATGGGCAAAACATTTTGTGGTAACATTTACCACTACAGATTCATTGAAAAAGTGGCTTCATTTTGCTTTTTTTTTTATTACATTTGTAGAAATAGCATGGTTCTACTTCTGCAGTATATATAGGAATGCGAAGATAGTGCTAACAAATAATAATAACTTTGTCTTGCTGGAAAAATATATAATCCTCTTCAACATTCAGCATTTTCATGAACAGAAAATAAAACAAAAGCAACTTCAACAACAAACGTCATGCTGACATAAATCGAAACCGGCCGTGAAGCGGCCAGCTACATTTCGCGGACATAGAACCTCCGCTACACCACCCCCCTGCTGAGACCGGCACTACGGTCGGTAGAAGTCCGGAAACCTGACCCGACGTCCACTTCTCGTCGTTACCGGTGGCGAAACAGGCGTGACAGCAGTCCGCGTTGCAGGTGGTGAAACAGGCACGACAGCAGCCCGCGTTGTAGACGGCCCAGGATTATCAACCTCCAGGGCGACAAAAGCAGGCTTGAGCCGATCAACAGAAACCGTGATGATCTTGCCTGATACTTCTACGTCATACGTCTTCTCGGAGCGGCGTACGACCTTGTACGGCCCAGAATACGGGGCCTCTAGCGCTCTCAGCACCTGCCCCTTGCGGAGAAATACATGCGAGGCTTCGTTGAGATCCCTGGGAACATAAAAAGTTTTAGAGGTATGCCACCTTGACGGTTGCGGTGACAGCTTTGCAATATGACTGCGTAATCTTGCAGCGAAGTCCGTCGCGTCTCCGGAGTTAGGATCCCCCACTCCAGGATTGAAAAACTCTCCGGGTATACGCAGCTGCTCGCCATATACTAACTCTGCCGCAGATGATTGCAAGTCGTCTTTCCAGGCGGTGCGTATGCCCAACAGAACCATTGGCAAAACCTCTGCCCAATTGGAATGCTCATGGCACATGATCGCTGCTTTAAGTTGCCTGTGAAACCTTTCAACGAGACCGTTAGCGGCAGGGTGATAAGCTGTAGTCGAATGATGCTTCATACCCGTTAACTTAGCAACTGACTTAAACAGTTGTGATTCAAATTGCTTGCCCCGATCTGTGGTTATATTAACCGGACATCCAAATCAGAAGGTTGCGTGTTCAGATCACGTCGGGGTCACCAGTGTAGAAATAGCATGGTTCTACTTCTGCAGTATATATAGGAATGCGAAGATAGTGCTAACAAATAATAATAACTTTGTCTTGCTGGAAAAATATATAATCCTCTTCAACATTCAGCATTTTCATGAACAGAAAATAAAACAAAAGCAACTTCAACAACAAACGTCATGCTGACATAAATCGAAACCGGCCGTGAAGCGGCCAGCTACATTTCGCGGACATAGAACCTCCGCTACACCTTATAGGCAAGTATTTGATCTCGATCTCACCTGATGGTAAATGACGATGAGATCTACGATGGAGCATACTTGCCTAGGTAGGAAGGCGGCAGTAGATAGAGACGCTACATTCACTAGGCACATGCAGCGCAACTGATCTGACCCGCCATCCATGAATGGCAACACCGAACATCATGCCAGAACACGGCTAGGCCGCTTGGCGACATGGCTTTGTTCAGTGGGTGGTGACTAGCCACGGCCGAAGCCTACCACCAGTAGAGTTGTCACCTGGTTGGCACCACCCAGGGGCACGTGTAGGGTATCTCGAGGGTACTTAATTCTCCTACGGACGAAGGTGACTCGACCCCAAAAGTAAGTAATGGTAATATTACGTCTGTATGCCTAAAATTCAGTGGTTCGCAGAAGTATATTACGAACATAGGTATCAATTACGCTCAAATCCCCTGGAACTGAGGGAAAATCTGGCTTCCATTACTAGTTCAAAGGGTATACAAACACAATTAAAGTTCATATCAATAAAAATACTCATTCACGAATTATTAATTACATTGACAAGATTAATTTTATTACGATAAGGAAAATCAATTAACGAGTATATTATATATAATAACATATTTAATTTATTTTTACCAGGAACACATAAGCGTATTGAACAATATTAATTTGTTAGCTAGGTACTTATTTTATCAGAATTGATAAACTCGATACGGAATCGATAGATAACAGCTATCAATTGCTTACGTGGTACATTTAAGTAATTATTGAGATATGTATATACACAACTGGTCACATTTGTGAGACCCCCCCCCCCCCCCTACCTAGTGTGATGTCACATATTTTGCAATTTTACATTTAGAAATTTATGAAATTAAAACAGTAGTGTTCCGAAATTGTTTTTATTTCTATTTAAATTATTTTTCAATAAAATCAATAGTTGTAATACTTAGATATAAAATATTATATTTTGAAAAAATGTTATGTCACAAAATTTGGGACCCCTCCCCGCCCCTTGTCACACAATGTCACACTTCGTCGACTCTCTCCCTCCCCCTTAAGGTGTGACGTAATTTATGGATGGCCCCTATTATGATTTTTACGAGTAACTCATAGTAACAAAACTCGACTCTTACTAGGATATTATAGATTTCTTATATTTACGCGAATACTACACATTGAAATAATTAATTACGAATTTAACGTATTTTATCGTGTTTATTTTTATGTCTTTACATTCCCGACGTTTCGGCTGCTTTACAGCAACCATAGTCACGTCAAACGTCGGGTACGTGAAAACAAAAAAATAACTGCAATAAAATCCGTTAAATTAGTTTTATTTCAATAGGATATTATAACTAAATTTTGAGTGAATAAAAAAAAATACTTCCGCTAAAAAATATTACAGCTAAGTAAAGGATGTTTTGGTTCATATTTAACAGTCATTATACAAAAGGTTACAGTAAACCTGACATACAAGGATTGAAATAAAAAAGAGATCTTAAAAACCAGCGCAATTTATATCATCATTTCATTTCGCTACATTACCACACAAATGTGTTCATATACATTGCGTACTGAATGCGCAGGCGCACGACACTCAGCGCGCATGCGTCGGAAAACGCATCATGGCCGCCGTTGAGCAGTTTTTCCCCACATTTCGTAAGCGAAACGGTTTAAAAACCAGATTTAAGAGGGTATGCGGAAAATTATAATAATGAGACGGGGTCCTGAATTATTCATATCAGTTGATTTTAATTGTTCGTTTTGTGAGGCGTGCTGATGTGAAGAGGTTGTTGCTGATAAAATATATACAAAACTTATTTGACAGCATTTAAAACAGAGCATCAGTATTTTATTTACTTAACACTTCATTATTTAATCTGATCGTCAATAAATCTTTGTACTTATCATGCCAAGGTCAGAATGTCAATGTAAAACGAAAATGTTCACAAAAAAATAATTAAAAAGAATAATTAATTAAATGCCCTAAATATGCGCAGATTTAAATGGTAGTAAACCCTTTCTGAATCACACTGTAGAATCATATCGTTCTGTGCATTACCACCTGGACCGATTGAACAACGATACAGATCTCGTTATATTCTCTCGTTCTGTGTAAATTAGTTAAAGAAAAACTGCTCCATCTGGGAATGAAGCCGGAATGAATATACCTATACACAAATAAGATGAATCGCTTTCTAATTAACGCTACTTGTAAACATGTTACAATCTATTTCACATAGAATCTCATACAGACGCGACGCTAAAGATATTCTTACGACACTGATTTTACATTATCTATACATTTTCATTGTGACTTTATCGTGATACTTCATAATCATGAAATAGAGTAGAAAGATATGTGAATTAAAGATGCGCCGAACATGCACATTAAAACTGAACCGAATACTGATAACTATTCGGTTCACTTTATGTGCGCGCGTCGCGACGCTCATGATTTGGAGCCACGACGCTTGCTATAAGGCGTCGCGACGCTCACTACAAGGTGTCACGGCGCTCACTACAAGGCGTCACGACGCTCACTACAAGGCGTCACGACGCTCATGGTGTCACGACGCTCACTACAAGGCGTCACGATGCTCACTACAAGGCGTCGGGACGCTCTCTATAAGGCGTATTATTACAATAATAATATTTAATAATTAAATATTTTTAATAATTAAATACTACGTACAGGTACGTACTATCGTTAGCGAGTTTAAAACTACGCGCTAGAATTAAACTAATTCCTTATTCTTATCCTATTCCTTATTTCACAGCCTCTCTAGGTATACAGTCTGTGAAATATCGGTACGTTTTACGTACGTCGGTAAGTAACGCATAACTTGCGTATATTGTATCGGATATGACGTACATTGGTCATACATTGTGATTAAATAAGTATTGCAAATATTATAACGTTAGATTAGTACTCATTGATTTCCTTCCTGCTAGTATCACCCGAAAATTCCCAATAATTTAAATTAATATGGATTTTAGGAATTGTGGTTAATTAGATGTATTATTAAGGCTGCCTATTTTATTTAAGCCGCGTAGGTTTAAAACAGTTTGGGTAATACCTGTGCTGTTTTGTAGCGATAAAAGGAATCCGATAAAAATATGTAGGTACTAGTGTTGTTTGGTCCATATGCTGGAGAGTTGCAAGGGAGACAGAAATGAATTCTGTTTTTTTTTAAACTATCTAAATGAATTGAATAAAAAAATTATCAAGTAGGTACCTACCTACTTATATTTATTTATTTTACACCTTTTACCAACAAAAGGAAAGTTTTAAGTCGATACTTCGTATTCGCAAATTGAGGTCACGTCTGCGTTTTCGTCAATGAAACTAGCCACTGATGTATTCAGGCCGTATACATACAACTAAGTACAAAATAATTTGACAGTTTATCGAATAAGTTTCACTCTTTTTTTTGAACGGCGAACGTAAACAAACATCCGCTGAGCTTTCTACTAGCGCTGCGCGCGAGACTACAAAGACAGATGCACACTGGCGCAAGCGTGTGCACTCTCACACACACATAGACAACACTCGAAAATCCACCTTTCCCTAGTTCATTTTCCCCTGGTACCGACGGTGGTGATATTTTTTTTTCACCACGAGTCAAACTGCCAAATTGGCCGGTCGTCGTGCCACTTACAGAGTTCATTGTCGAATACCGTTTGCCGACCTACCTTCACATTTCGCTGGTATTTATTTTGGCCGGACAGTTAGCTTTTATTCGACATTAAAATGCTGAACGAGATGAGATCGCTGGTACGATAAGGCGTTCGGTTTATCGATATAGGTGGACGTGCCGCGTTGTCGCGTGTTGATCGCGTTTGGCCATTCATTCATAAAAAAGCGCCTAATATGGGGAGGAAATATGACGGGTTCGGAAGCAGGATAAACCGAAGGTGTTTATTGTAGCGCCCACGTTTGTGTATGCGGCCCAAATCTGATATCAACGAGATATTTGAACAAAAAGAAAGTTGCTAAGTCTGAGATTGAACATTCTAGAAGTCGCTTTATATATTGTAGAGTACGTTGACATTATTTTCTCTTAAATGTATTTAGAGAAAATGGCGATATAGTACGTGGAACTCACATGAGAATCTTATAGACTTGGCAATTGGACGCAATTACGTATTAAGTGAAGGCTCACAATGGCGGGTTTCGTGAAAATTCATACCATTTCAGAAAAACGTTCCCAGTGCACCAAATGGAAGACAGAGACCAAATTGTATCTTTTAATAAATACAACTTTAAGGCCTATTATTACAATGGTTTAACAAACCACGACTTATTTCGCAAATGACCCATATTATGATCATATTGGCCCTTAGTGTGGATTTAATGAGGAAATGTTATTTAAAATGAAAATATTTTTTGAAAGAGTTATTATAGACCATCTTATAGCCTCTTCTACTTGTATCCAATGTCCCAATAAATTCCAGCACCAAACATTAATCTTCAACCTGCCTAATTAAGTATAATAATGTAGAAGAAAAAAAACAAAGAACTTATTCACAACACAAAAGCATTTTTTTGCTCACCCATAGACTAACAATTACCTTGTTAAAGTCTGACACACATACCGAACAAAAACTATGGAAAATTTCTTGAACCGAAAAGAATATACCTACTCCAAAACGTTGCAAGTACACCAAATTATAACCTGACAAATTTTAATAGTACACTATTAAAATGGCATTCGTACTCGAGTTCAAGCGTTGTGAACTCGGCCGCGGTAAATTTAGGCAAATTAGGTGAAAGGTGAACGAACTGTGCGTCATTTCACCGGCCGTGACTGTGGTGCGATGCGATTATGGCCGCTATCAATGCTGGCCGAATTGGCGTTTGATTCGTAATTTCCATGCGCGTTGCGATCGGGAGATTTTTTTTTCTATTGCATTTAATTAAATTGTCATAGGCCAGGAATGTAAAAAAAGATTTTGAATTTTGAACGTCTATGTAACTCGATTTATCATTTGTTTATGTTTGTCCTTGATTGTTTTTTTTTTTAAATTTCTTTTTATTTTTACATAGTTTGGGCATTATATAAGGCGTAAAAATAATAGTGCAAAATATTTTAACAGGGCTAGTAGGTTATAATGATAGCATTCCCAAAGAAATAAATCAAATTATATTCCTACTTAGTATTTTTTTTAAGTCTCATTCTGATTTTTCAAGCATCAAAATCCGTTTTCCTGTGATTCGCGAAATGACAGACGGACAAAAAAAAAACAAAATGGCCAATTTGCCTTCTGTATGATTAACAATTAGCCATGACGATAGTTTTTTTCAAAAATATTCTTTGTAGTACCTAAGCATGTATGTCATATATTGTATTATTCGTTTTAATATTAGTTACCTATTGCAACCCACCTACGGCAGGCATCCCAATTACGATTTATTATTTTCCCCATAATTATGTAAATTATGTGCGTCAAATTTTTAAATTCAGTTATTAATATTGACGTAGGTATTCGGTATTCATTGACGTATTTCTTCTTATATTTGATGAGTACCCGCTTCATTTTTAAAGGGGAATATTTTTTTATTCTCATTCTGTGTATTTACAAATCTACGTTTTATGAGTTATAATTATTAAAATGAATGATGCTACTATTAATATGAACATTACGTTAACTTTTTTATTTTCATTAATTAAGTGCTAAGATATCTAAAAAATAATTTATGATTAATTTATAAATAGAACTCAGTTCAAAATAGATAAATATATAAAAAAACAAAGCTCTATATTTAAATATTAAAAAGAAGAAAACTGCAACCTGTCAGAAATTACTTTTTTTTAATTTGCTTTACTACTGGCAGCTTGCTGGTTTTATTTGCATTGCGCATTGCATTTGATAGTGCCGTCGTTGTTAGTATGCAGTGTACACACACAATGCTCGCGTGTCGAAGAGTGTGCGACAACTTTCATCCGAACTTCGGAACTTGTAGAAAGTATGGGAATCCACTAGCCGCGGTTCGGCGAAAGGTCTACGTTTTGTTGGTGGCCAGTACATTATGGGCAAATTCATGGTGAAGTTGTTTATAAAACATTTACCGTAGATTATTAAACTACTAAGGTATCTACAGAAAATGAAAATATAAACCAACTAACCACCCGCAACTACATAGGAATGGATTTTAGTTTCCAAGAATTTTGTTTCCTCGCTCAGCGCGTAGCTTCAACTATTCAGCGAGGAAATGCGGCCAGCATCTTAGGTATGCTACCGCAAAAGTAAAATAATTCACACTTTTCCTAAATGTTAAATAGGTGGTGAGTAGGTGTTTATATTCTCATTTTAATTTCTGTTTTAGTATAGGTAGTTTAAATAAATGGAAGTTTCTTAGCTATCCCGGGAGCCTTCGATGTTTTGGAATTAAAATATCCCAAATATACATCTTCGCAGTAGTTTTCCCGTGATGCGCGCGAATAAACAGCCAGAGATACAAAAAAACAGCGCATTCGGCTTCTTTATCGAAAATAATGAACCCTAGGTCTTCTTTTTTCAAAATATTCAACGTTGGTACTTACACGAAAAGTTCCAGCTACTTTAATTATTATTCGATAAAGGTTGATTTAATTGGCGCTGTATTACGCCCACGTCATTAACATTATGTACTAAATAATATCTATGTTTTTATTATTTTTTAAATTTTGGTTTACCGCCCAGGATACTAGCCCTTTGGAGCCTATCAGTATGAATATGTATGATATTTTCATATTAAAATATTTGCTTCGCTACTTAAACAAAACATACAACAGATCCTCTGGGGAATCCGTCTATGGATCAGACTTGAACTACCTTTTGTAGTCTGCCAGGAATAAATAAAAACGATTTTGATTTTTGACTCCTTACACTGCACTGGTTTGCTTATTATAGATCCAATGAGATATTCAGATTGCTATCGTCGTCAGTTATGCAACCAATGACTCCAATGTTGACATCTCAGTTTCGAAACGACCGCTACTTGCGTATGAGTCACTTGCCAATTTCCTTGAACCTTGCGTTTCATTCATGAGAATTCTGTGTTAGTGTAGCTATGTGTGTCAGTGAAGTGAAGTAGTGATAAGGAAGCTGAGATTTCACCTTACGGATCTTGAATGAGGCCATCTTCCATCCATCGATCAGCCGACGGACGATCACTGCTGGACATAGGCCACCCTAACGACTTCCACACATCACGGTCCTGCGCCACTCATATCTACCGGCTTCTTGCGACGCGTGTGATGTCATCGGTCCACCTTGTGGAGAGGCGTCTTACACTACGTCTTCAGCTCGTGGTATGGGCTTGTATGAGGTAATTGACCGCAAAAGCAGCTGCCAGCTGTTGAGGGGATTTAACGGGGTGAGATGGTGACTAGGAAACTAAGATGACGTACGGAACATGCATGAGTTATTTGGCCGAAAGTAGTCTTATAAGTGACCTCTTAGATCTCTCCATATAAGATACATATATGGCGTTGTACACGGAAATTCAGAACAAGTGACGATTGTCCATACAAT
Source organism: Pheosia gnoma (assembly GCA_905404115.1). Classification (NCBI taxonomy): domain Eukaryota; kingdom Metazoa; phylum Arthropoda; class Insecta; order Lepidoptera; family Notodontidae; genus Pheosia; species Pheosia gnoma. The sequence continues at coordinate 4,181,260 of FR989916.1, forward strand.
CCCGAAACGCGCTATAAGAGATTTCGGAGAACGTAGCATATATACAAGGCCCCGACAATAACCGTCGGGACATAGCGGCCAGGCATACCACCCGCCTGGCTGGAAGATGTTCCCTTTTCCGCTAACGTCTTTACAGCTTCCAGCCTTTAAGGGACTTTGAAGGGGGAAAGCGACAGGTATTATAAATGTAGTGCTACCAAGACGCTTTTTCGAGGTTATACTGGAATACATCGTGATTCCTTAGAATTTTCGTGAGCCATAAAAAATGTATATATCCCTCGGTGTAGTAATCATGGTCACCAGTCGTCAGTGCGCTAAACAGCCACCAGGAATACATCATGACCATGACCAATCGAGTGTCTGACGTAGATCAAGTTTAGGAGTGCTGGTTCAAGGTTAGCCTGAGGGGACTGTGACTCTCGACTTAGCCTGTCAAGGGAGGAGGTGGCATCCGAGGTATTACCTTGCCTTGGAACCAGATTGTACATAGTTCTTAGATCCTCTTGTCTGGTCCAGTTGTTTTTGGGTGACGACGAGGGTAATAGGATAACTGCATTCAAGCAAACGTAGATAAGCTTAGTGAAAGTAGGAGGAAATGTTTGAAGTGCACTGTTGACCTAGTTACGACAAATTGATGCTATCTGTAGGTAAATATGTTCCATGTAATAGTGTTGTTGTTCTAGGTTATAGGTAAAAGTGAATCGCTCACTGTTTGCTTATGAAGCTGGATCTACGTATGGAGAGGACCAAGGTTACTAGTGACTCATAAATTAAGAGGTCCACGATGTAAGCTTTACGGCTTCAACTGGGATTATTTTATCAAACAGTCATTTCGCGTTTCGCCGAGAGTTGCATTTTATTTGACGTCCCGTCACTCGTGATAGATAGTTTCTCGAGTAATATCTTAGAGGAGTTCTGTGTTGCTGGCTCCTTTAATTATCGATCAAACTTGTTTGGTTTATAATTGGAAAAGTTGACAAGCCGAGGGTCAGTGGTGGGTTCCTCATCCCCCATTTGTTTAATATTATATATTTAGGTACAGCAGGGCCAGGCGAACATGTCTCACACAAACAGGCGTAAGCAGCGTGACATGTGTCACTCTATGGTCTTACACATTCGCACAACGTAGGTTGCATACCTAACATTTAACAATGGATTTCCGCCAAGTATCGCCTAGTTCCATCAATTTTAAACAGTCATTTATTGACTGTCCTCCAATTTGTATGAGACAATTTTTTTTTAGTGCCTCATCTATGAGATATGGAGAAGACGCTTGACTTGGACATGATTGTTGCCGGTTTAAGACGTGACATGATTGTTGCCGATTTCTTGATTTCATCAATTGCGTGAAGTGGAAGGAAAACATCTCCTCTCTCTCCCTCTAGCACTGAGCGAAGGCCTATGCCCAGCATTGGGCGGTAAAGGACAAATTGTTTTAATATTTTACGTAAAATCAAGGTGCCTAGTATTGTATGTACCTATAATATTTAAATCAATTAATAAAAAATAATATGTGTCACCATTTAGGAATTTCCAACGAAACTGATTTAAGAGCCCCACTAGTGCATCGCAGCGCGGGCGAATTAATAATAGATCGAATGACTTGTGGATAAGAGATTGCAGAAAGTGAATGACTTGTGATACAAAACCACAATATCCATAAAAAAGTTACCAAAATAGAAAATGTAATACTACTTACGTACTCTTAAAAAAATATATATTGAATGCTTCCGATATCTGACCAAAAATTTATGAAAAATAATTTTTCAGCCTTTTTTTTTATTGATCGCGTTTCCACATTAATCAGTTTTAAGATTACGAGATCATGTTTCAGACGTCCAAATATTTAAACCCTTAGTTCACATTGATAACGCCACATAAAATGGGTAAAACCACCGAAATAAGCACAGGTGACCTAGCACCGCGTAGATCGGACCGCAAGTAACAACTAAATATGAGGGTACCCCCGTCAAACTATGACACTAGGACGTCAACCACCTCGGTCCTCCCGTGACCATGGTTGCTGCAAAGCAGCCGAAACGTCGGGAACGTAAAAACAAAAAATTAACCCAATAAAATCCTTAAAAAATAGTTTTATTTCAACAGGTGACCTCTTAAGAATATCACAAGACTTCATAGAGACCTTTGAACAGTGTATATGACTAATCCATAATTATTTTTCTTTAAGCATTTGATAAGGTTACGTTTTTTAATCTCAAATTCATACTGAGTGATGTAATTTTTATCAGGTTTTCCTATTTCTATAATCAACAATGCAATGACGAAGTGATTCATGCAATATTAAACATTAGCCCCCAAATTTATAGACTATTATAATGTTAATTATATCGCCTGTTGTATATTAAATCAAATATTCAAAAAAAGAACTCGTCCACGAAATATCCCCTATTCTAAATTCAATTCGCACAGAACACAAAACTTTATGGGTATTCGAAATCGGTACCCGCTATCCCAGGGTCGTTGAACCGTCCGCAAACGCGAATAGTTAGCGTCTAGCATTGTATATGGTCCCGCGATCAGCGGAAAGTGGTCAGATGTGCCAAATATAAGTGTTAATGACCCCCCGGACATGCTAGCCGATCGGCAATCGCATGCAGTAATCCTCAACCAACGATCGGTTGGTAGGTTGGCGTAGCGGCTACGGTCATAGCCCGCGTTGAGTCCGTAGCTTAGCGGACTCTTTTACCATGAACATCGTGTCCTTTGCTAACTTCCCTTAATGATATATGTTCTCCGTAGAACCGTTGATTTTATACTATAGCTCGAACGCTAATAGCTTTATAATAATATATGTACCCTGCCTATTGTGTCATAGGCAATCCAATAATAAAAACTCCGTTCAAATTAATTCGTTTTTCCATGATGCTAGGACAGATACGTGGATAATAATGTTAATGTATTGTAGAATCTTAATCGAATCTTGGGTACGAGCGATGATTCAGAGTTCTTACAGCATCAGTAGTCTTCGTCATCAGTTTTGTCAGATAACAAGTAGTACGACTCAGGTCATCACATTCGTAAAATACTTCTACGTCACAATCGCAGATCGACAATGTAACGTTAACAAATAGTTACTTCATCACATTGTTCTCTATATAATCATTTTGTCTGTAAAGTAAAGTAAAGTAAAGTAAAGTATTTTTTTTTCAGTTAAGACATTTGACATGATTCTAGGTTCAGTTGCGGTTACAAACTAGGCGGAAGCCTGTATATTGGAACCAGATTAGTTTGCTTTACAGTTAAGCACATTACATTACATTCTTATATAAAAAAATAAAGCGTACATAATAAATAAAGAAAGAAGACATAAATTAAATTAAAATTAAACATTATTAATTCAGATATTAGAGAGTGCATAGTGTATTAATAATGCAGAATGAATGCCGTATATTGTGATGAATCTTTGAAAAATGTAAATAGCCAATTGAAAACAAATAAAAATCAGAAAGTATGCATTTAATTCTTGTCATTTATAGTTTGTCGAAGCTATTAATGTCACAGATGGGAGCAATAAAATCGTAGATTAAAAAATAATGTTTAATCAATACAAGAGCACCGAAAATTTTAAAAAGTTAGCTTGAAATTATTTTGTGAAGATGAGGGCGACTGCGTATTAATTGTTCTGATGCAGCTATTCTCTGGGGTAGGTTGCAACGTTGTTTTTTATTATTAAAAATATATCCTAAATTGGAAAATATATATTTATACAGAATGTAAGGGGCACGATAACGAACGCTTTAGGTAAAGGTTCACCACGTCAAGTGCGCGCTAACTGTATACTTTATAGTCTACCGTATTAAGACATTTTGTATGGAAAATTGAAAAGCGCCTCTTGCGGACGGTTTTTAAAACTTTCAATTCTTCATACAAAATGTCTAAATACGGTGGACTATAAAGTATAGGCTTAGATTACGAATAATCTCGCACTTGACGTACGGACCCTAACGAGAGGTATAAGATTTTCACGAATATATAAATATAGGGAGTGGTTCAGAAAGGGTATACCTACCTACTAAACCTTAAACTTGCGTTTATTTGGTGCATTTTTTATCATTATATGAAACAGAATTTCGTTAGGTCAAGTTGATAAAAAAATAATTGCCATTTTCTTGGTCACAAAATAAAAATGTTTAAATCGAAATTTTGAAATTCTAACTCCAAATATAGATTACAAATGAGCATAGAAGCGCAGTTTCAAAGCTTAGTATACCATTTCTGTATCACCCTGTATATGCCTATCCATCACCATGTATCTATTAATTATCTATACATGGAGCTTGTAAATAATATTTCGCGCATAATTTTCCTGTTATATACGTGAGAGTAATTTGAATTTAGATTTGATTTGGACATCCGACAATAGTTTATGTGATTTAAACATCCGACGTGCACGAATTGATTATGAGATCGACGATTAGCATCTATAAATATATAAAAATACAATCGAATTGAGAACCTCCTCCTTTTTGAAGTCGGTTAAAAGCCAAGTCGCGTCAGTAACACCATTTATAACTATTAAAACATAGGAAAAATTTCTTATATTTACGCGAATACTACACATTGAAATAACACTAATTTTTCGAATTGTATTACATTTATTTTATGTTTTCCGACGTTTCGGCGGCTTTACAGCCACCATGGTCACGGGAGGACAGTCCTTTCGTGACCATGGTGGCTTTAAAGCAGCCGAAACGTCGGGAACGTAAAAACAAAATAAACGCGATAAAATTCGAAAAGATAGTTTTATTTCAATGGGAAAAAATAACTCAAAAAGATAATTCATTTTCTCTAACAGTTGATTCTGAGGCAGTGCAAAGTTCACTGGGATTAGAGATACACAAAGCCCACTACGATATACACCTGCTATGTATTTACTATTACCAGCTGTCCCGAGGAACTATCAAATGTATGAGAAAAAAAATATCCTTATTTTTTTATTAAGTGATTTTGTCCTATGTAGTTCTGCTACTTGGGGCGGAGACCAATTAAAAAAATCAAATATCATAATAATCGGCCGACCTGTTCTTGAGTTATAAATGGTGTAACTAACACGTCTTTGTTCTATATATAAAGATAACATTAATTAGTATAGTGAGGGTTCATGAGGTAAATGCATAGAGGCTTAGAGCAACCTTTAGATACAGTCTGAAGGTTGTTATAAGTCTGCTGAATTATTATAATTTATCCTGAAGGAGATTATACTGTATAAATACATTTTTCCTCAACACTCACCCTCAGCTCGTTTCAAAATCTATGATTGCAGGTCAGGTCGTTGACCCTGCGCCGGCGCATATACTTACAAACTTTTAGCTAGCTCTCGTACGTTACGTGACTGATTTTATTAATTACATCCCACTCTTGCACTACATTATTTTAATATGTGCAAATAACATAGAAAATAGTCATATTTAGTACCTATATATTTATGTGTAGAATAGACTTTCATGGTTTTCAATAAAAAACAGTAAGAAAAGATTCATTTCTGCTCTATCTTATTGAGAATATTCACATGTTATTTGCACATAATTACACTTGGGTATATGTTAACAATATAAAATCTATATACATTAAACAAAATCGTGTTAGTTACACCATTTATAACTCATAAACGGATAAGCTGATTTTTACGATATTTTATGAACTATTAAAACTTGGGAAAAATTCAGTAAAACATATTAATAAATTCATTTTCTCATGCATTTGATTCTGAGGCGGTACGAAGTTCGCCGGGACAGCTATTAGTGAGTTAGTTAGACATTTTCACAAATATACATAAAATATTTACATAGTTTTCCAATAGGATCAAATGGATTCTTGTATGTTCTGTTTAGCATTACAAAATATTTAATAAAATTAAACATACGGTACTTCATTATGGCACCTTACTCAAAATAATAATAAAATCAAGTTCTCATAAAGAGCCTCTACGTGTTGGACCCATATCCTTGCGCAAGCCTTCCAAAGAACCGGGTATAACCCGTATGGAGAGAAACATAATAATATCGCCAGACGAACACACAAAATATACGGTCCCACATTAAGCAATGCTTGTATTATGGGTACCGTACATTGGACTGGGCGAGCCCAGAATATTATACTTATATAGATATTAAACATCCATGACTCGGGCAAAACATTTGTGCTGATCACAAAAAGTTTGTCCCTACCAGGATTCAAACCGGGAGTCCGCGACCCAGCACAGAAAGCAGGGTCACTACCAACTGCGCTAATCAGGTCGTCAAAATATGTTAGAATCTCTCGATCTCCACAGCTTCTTAACCACTCCACAAATTCTTATAAGAAAATATAAATCCACGCGCAACAAATGTCTAATTAAAAAAAAACCACCTACGGCATTGAAAAATTTAGATTATTATGTATATCAAGACCAAAACAGCTTCCCTAAAAATCAAATAAAAATTTTTTCTATAAAACAATCTAAATCGCGGTTGTTACGCGAGCGTCATTTCGTAGGCAGCGATGTTAATAATTTACCTCAACTAACCGTTCCTTGAACCGCGTTCGTATTCAGCAGCCGTTCCCTGCTTATCATTGCTAATCATCGCTTAAGATTAAATTTTTGTCCATACGAGTATAACGAATGTCAAAATAATTTAAAAAGAAAATCATGTAGGCCAAAAAGGCACTTCGGAATAGTCAGAACTTACCACCGGTTCGGAATGTTAATTCCACTGAGAAGAGCCGGCAAGATGAATTTTTTTTTTTTTTACGTATATTTTATCAATAAAAAAAATTACAATTTCTTAATTTGTAATAGGGTTGATTTTCGTGTACCCTAATATGGTTGTGCGCTGATATAAATAGTAAAGAGTTCTGTCTTTCGTTTGCCTTTACAGCCACCAGCTAAAAAGCCTACGAGGGTAAGAATATGTAGTTATAGTACGAGTATATACAAAGTAAAATTGGCAAAAATAATGTATAATAATACTACGCGATTACGCTGTATGAAATTAACACTACTGAATGAAATTTATAAATATATAAATTTTCGTGAAGTTATTTAAAATTGATGTTTACCAAAACTTTTTAAGCTATATTAAAGTCGTTACAGAGATCATTGGTTAACTTTAACGCACATATTCTTGATTTTATAATATGCATGTTATTTTGAACTCTATGAGAATAGAATCACGAAACAATATTACGAAACTACTCAAATGTGTTTATTTGTATGGAATAAATGCGACCGAAAATCGGGATACTTATTATTGTTGCAGCTCTGTGATTTAAATTCTCAGCTACTTTAAATAAAGGATATTCAACATTGAAAAGATTTTACCAGAAATGGCCACCGTCAAATTTCACGCAATAAAATTTACCAAATCTCTGTGTTGTTTTACGAAAAAATTAACAAAACTTTTTGTCCAGTGCGAGCGCCGTTCAGCCCACTGTTCACAAATCGGTGTTTGTTTGAGATACCGTTGACACAGTGGGCCCGCAGCATCGTAAATTAGACAAAAATATAAGGAACGGGAACATTTGTAAAACTGTATTTTTTTTTCTGCTGATGACGTAGCAATTGTTGTTGGTTAAATAAGGTTGGTGACAAAATGCTTTTCTCCGATTTTCAACTTTATTTTCATTTGGTTACGAATGTTTGGTGTCATAACATTGGTCATACGGTATTCCGTCATCCTAGTTGTCTATTCTGTTGGTCAGGCTTTGTTATGAAACAGTGGCAACATTTTCGACACGATATTAAAGTTAGTGTAAGCAGCCAGGTGAGTCATTTCATTTTACCTCTATGGTTTTTTTTTTTATTACTTCATTGAAGAACATACCTACTCAAAAAGGAACCAACAATTATTATATGTATTATGGTAGATTGCAATAAGCAGTGATAGCCAAGTTGGTAGAACGCTTGCCTCGGTAACGACGATCGCAGGTTCAAACCTTCTGGGATTCATGTGCAAATCTAATTTTCAACCATGATTATTACAAGCTAAACAGTGAAGGAAAACATCTTGAGGAAACCTGCATGTCAGAGAGAACCCCTCGAAAGACGTGTGAAGTTTGCCAACTGGGCCTAAGTGGTCTGCTATGGCCTAATCCCCCATGCATTGATGGGAAGTCCGTGCCCAATAGTGGGACATTAAACGGGCTGGTATTATTATTATATAGTAGGTTGGTAATTTCCATGTTAGTAAAACCGCGATTATAAATAATAAAACAAATAACCACATGGGTTAGACGGTTCCTTTAAATCCAGGGGTCCCCAAACTACGGCCCGCGAGCACCACCTCTCCGGCCCGCGACATGACGTATCCTTAAAGATCTTGACGTCAATTGCAATTGCGTCAATATAGGTCGTTTCAGAGGTTGACGTTACATAATTATCACAAAGGCGTGAAACAAGCGCAGACTTAAAGACTTTAAATTTTCTGAATCACTCTGTATACGAAAAACGAGATTCAATTTTTTTTTACTCTTAAGTCTCTTGCAGCTTTGTTAAGCAAACAGTCTGGCCCTTAAGCTAAAAAAGTTTGTGACCCCTGCTTTAAACTATAAATATAGTTAAAAGAATCGTCATTTCAAACTATGTCAGGCACCTCTTTTTCACTGTAATTATAATCTATGGACAGACACTTCATTGGCTTAACATTTTAAGACTGTCCAGTAGCAAGGCTAACCTTTTTTTTAAATTAAATTAGTGCATTTCTCACAACAATTTCAAACAAAACACCTTTTGTGAGTATCCACAATAGAACTTCGGTAGCGAAATATTTGTCCCACCAGACCGACGCGGCGGATTGTCTTATGAATATTATAATTAACTCTTTCACAAAGTAACGGTGCTTGGGACCGTAAGGGTTGGCTGTAAATAGGTTGTAAACGACAGTAAATCATAGAGAAAGGGCTGCAACGGGACAGTGGCCAGAGTTTATATGAAGTGGTGTATTTTATACAACTGTATACAATGTATAAATCAGTTTTATGTTACGGCACACAGCTATCCCGTGAAGGGTGCTTTCCCGTTATTTTGAAGACCAGACCCAACGCAAAAAACGTATCATGGTTTTGACGTCTATATCTATGTCTTTGTCTATGGCTCGAAACAGATGAATCTATTTCAAAACGGTGATTAAAGTTCTAACTAAATAGGTATATTGATTTCTTATACGAGTATTTACGCGAATACTACACATAGAAATAAATCTAATTTTAACGTAAAAAACATAACATTCGCTAAAATTCGAAAAAAATGTTTTTTTTTTTAAATATGTATTTTGCCAAACATCTTAAATGTTCAAACCCTAGGTTGAAAAGATAATACCTATTTAATATTCACAAAAAAAAATACCTTCATAATTTAAATTCTCGCTTCGTTTTTTTTTAATAAAGTTAAGCTCACCTGTCACCTATGGTGCGCTTTATGTGTAGAAAAAATATATTTTATAAATAAATATGGTTGATATGTGTTGTTTTGATAAATAATGTGTATTTGTGTGTTCATAAGCGTGCACGAATGAAGTAAATTTAAATAAAATTATAACTAGACTTTTCAAGTATCCCCAAGATTTCAAGAAATTTTTCAATAAAGTATCCACAGCTTTACTGATAGCGGTAGGGGATTCATTTCATCATCATCTTCGTCATCAACATCATTACTATAGTCTATAATTACGGGTACTAAAAATTAAAATAACAAAGAAAAATTTTACTTGACACTGGCAAACCTGGCACTATTCTGTAGCCGATTGCCAACATAAAAAATGAAGAAGATGAAAGGTATCGATTAATAGATCTTATAGGTTCCTTGTGTGAGACAACAAATGTAGATATTTTGGACGTCGGGTCAGTGACGTCAATGGCCGAAGGGTCAAATCGGTCGCTGGGGAACTAACCGGAAGTCACAGACGGCGTGCGAATAGCATCTATGCTATGTAGATCACGTTTTTTTACGTATTGCACGTGTGCTCATAGGAATTTGTGATGACCTATTCTGATTTGACTATTGCAAAGTATTTTTCTTCTTATAAATAAAACATATTATCTGCTTGAACGAGTTGCTTGTGATCATTGTTATTATTTGATTCTTTATTCAAACACATTAATTTTAAAGTTTGAAGATAAAATATACTTGTTGTAAGTAGATAGTCAAAAAACCTACCGCAATAAAAGTAGGTAAAGTGTGCCGCCAAAGATGTCCTAAAGACGTCTTTCCAGCAACCATAAAAAGGTAATGGTAAGGCCGCTTTTTATTCATATAGCCATTATGATGTTTGCGCAACATTAAGGTTGTTTTAAAACGACATTAGTTCGGAATCTACTGTCCTTGAAACTCGACCCAATTACTTTTTAAATTTGTCAGGATGTTTATTTAGTAGCATCGGATACATTGAAAAATAAAGGGTTAGCCATAAAAAAAATAAAACAATAAATGTGACAAAATGGTACATAGATGCTCCTAAAAAAAATCCTATGGTCCTATTTTCAAACGTTCTACTTTTTTTATTTAGCCAAAGATATTTTTGGCCATTTTTGGTCCAATTTTGAGTTTGTGTCCAATTCGTCTTTTAAGTGGCTTTAGTTGGGGGCAATGAAGTAACTGTAGTAAATAATTCAAAGATGGTATAAAAAACTAAGAAAAAAAACTTTAAAACAACAATACTATTAAAAACGTGCGCACTTGCCCACTTTCTAACCGTAAAAATCCCTTGAAAATTGCAATTTTCAGTGCAATAACATGTTCTGCAGGATAAAAGCAGCAAGTAAAGTTGTAATAAAACTATAAAAATGCCGCCATTGGTTGTGCATAAAGAAGTACGTACCTATGCATTTTTTGTAAAACCGTTATGGGGTAAACATTTATAGAAACAAATCCTAGAGTTAAGGTGCAAAACTACTTGTACCATAATCGAAGTTATTTTACCTAAAAAACAAGAATATTACGTCATTTTCATGGCTGATATCTTAAAAAAGATTTACAAGCCTCTGTACTATATGTAGCATTGAAAATTTATGCGACCATTAGCCTTTTACGAGGTAGTTCGCGGCTCACTCAATCTATAATTCACTCTAATTCCTATCATCCTTTTATCAGCTCATATTCTATCAACTTCCAGTTCTTTATCAATCCTCTACCAACTATTAAAGCGTATAAGGTAACATACTGGCCTGTAAGGGGCCATCCATAAATTACGTCACACGAATTTCATAAATTTTTGACCCCTCCCCCGTCCTTGTCACAACTGATCACATTTGTGAGACCCCCCCCTACCTAGTGTGATGTCACATATTTTGCAAGTTGTAATACTTAGATATAAAATATTATAATTTGAAAAAATGTGATGTCACAAAATTTGGGACCCCTCCCCGCCCCTTGTCACACAATGTCACACTTCGTCGACCCCCTCCCTCCCCCTTAACGTGTGACGTAATTTATGGATGGCCCCTAAGTACATAATAATTTTGTGAACAGCTTTATTAACATCTAAAACATATTGATTTCTTATATTTCCCCGAATACGAAACATTGAAATAAAACTAATTTTAAGGATTTTATCGCGTTTATATTAAGAAATCCTTATAATTAGTTTTATTTCAATGAAAAGATATGCTTACAAATAGGTCCAACTTTTTTTTCAAAATATATTTCTGATGATGGGTTCCATGAGGAATTGAGAGGAATCCTCAAATTGTATAGGCATAACTTTAGCGATTATGGTGTTTGCATCAACAAGTGCAGTATATGCATTCAGAAAGTATCATTTGCTGAATTGGAAGTGAGTTTATTATAAAAGCTTTAGGTATATTTAGTTACGGCATACATCAAAATTACGCCAGCAAATGTTAGTAAGATGAAGAAACAAACCGAATTATCCTTAAACACTTATAATCCCTGTGAAATACTATCAATACCTTACTGCCACTATTTCTATGCCTATCCTAATCCCCACTTTTTAAAAACCTTAAGGAAATTACAATTATATAAAATCTTTTATTTATCAAACAGGTGCCTAAGCGGTCATCTTTCATAGGATTCAAAAATATCTCCTAAGTCTTTGGGAGGGACTAAAATAATTAGCATCTGGTTTAATAGAAGTTGCATTCGTTTTTTGCTATATCGTACTTTATTAGCCGACTTCAAAAAGGGGGACGTTCTCAATTCGGTTGTATTTTTTTTTGACATATCGTCTTGTAGAAGCACTTGGAGAATAGGGAGCATCACATACAGTACCCACAATCTTATACTAACTATAAAACTCATAATCAAGCTTGATATTAGTCATAAAAAAAGATGTATATATAAATCAAGTATGCTCCATCGTAGATCTCATCATCACTTACCATCAGGAGAGATCGAAATCAAATACTTGCCTATAACGTAAAAAAAAAAACAATTACATTTTCCAACCGGCGACCCAAGGGCTGGGCATTTCCTCGCTCAGCGAGTAGCTTTGGCTATTCAGCGAGGAAATGCGGCCAGCATCTTGGGCTCGCTACCGCATGGGCCAATTTTTTTTAACTTTTTATAAATATTAAGTAGCTTTTCTATACTCTTTTTAATTAAATAATACGTCTATGAACAAACGAACGATACTTACACGTAATACCTACCGTCGATAAAGAAACACAGAGTTGGGTATTAACATTTTACTTTGTAACCTAGCGCTTACAGTATTAAATAATAATTGTATATTGATAAAGGCATTTACCCATTGTAATTATAAAATATACTTAGGTCCGTTATCACCCGTACGAGGACACAGTTACTAACTAAACGTTGCGGTTAAATTCTGCGAAATTATGATTAAACGTTCAATTAATTCATATTATGAGTATTATATATTTATTTTAACCTAATTATATATTATATACCGAATTTAATATATACTCTGAGTTACTTATATTGGCGGCCTAATTAGCGCAGTTGGTAGTGACCCTGCTTTCCGTGCCGAGGGTTCGAATCCTGGTCAAACTAATTTTAATTTTAATAGATAAAATATTACCAGTATAAATATAGTATTTCCTAATATATTACTTTGCTACTTTTTATTATTAATTTATCGTGACTTATAAAACCTAAACATTCCTTTTCTAAACATATATTTCCTTGTACAGATAACCTACTAGCAAATATTTAATCTGTGACCCTAGATGGTGGCGGGCTCGGTTCATTGACTTTGACATTTCTAATTTAGGCCTTCTATAGCCTAGCAAAGTTTAATGGAAACATGGCTTGAAGCTTCTCGCACAGTTGTAGGTGCTTTTTAGTTTGGTCGGGTTATCCGCGAAAAGCGTTCTCCACCCGAGTTCACGTCTGCTTTCTTTTATTCAAATCGGTGGTTAGTGAAACCAATTATTGTATATTTAGTTGACCAGACGTATAAATTATCATTATATTCACGTCGTATCGTTCCCTGATTTAATTTTTCATTCATAAGTCTGTGGTTATATTATCGCTTTGTTAATTAGTCAAGATAGCGAAACTTTTTTTATCATTAATAAATTATTGATTAAAAATGTTAATAACAGACTCGTATTTATTTTAAAAACATATGCCATCTTGGCTATTGCTTTTTGTAATACAAAACCCTTTTCTATTCTTCATCAGCACAGCAGCGTTTTTCAGAAAAAATCATCCTAATTTATAACTCTATAGCTCTCAAACTAATAAGCCTTGGACGAGGTATCGATCTGCCAATAACATTGCCCATAAGCTATATTAAAAACTAGTTCATTCTCCTCCTCCCTCCCGCCCCCGTCCCAAGAATTGGCAGTAAAAATACAGCAGAAATGTTGGCTCCATTTGTTAAATACTGAAAGCAATGACTCTATTGATCTCTCGCGATCAAATTCGCGTCATCTCAACGATCATTGACTCTACTCAAGTGACCTGGTTTAACAAACGTGTTTACCACGTAGCGTTGACTCAAAATTCTCGTTGTCTCTATATTTTTGAATGTAAATTACCATCATCCTGATGGTGTGGGCAACAGTTTGATGTTTTTTACACACACTTGACTTGATGTCTTCTAGCTGAAATTAGAATAGTTAGGTGGTTTAAGTATACGGTTTTCCTTAAGGTGGTTGCTTTATATAAAACTTTACCGGAAAATTGAAGATCTTTCAGCCAGGCGGGTGGTATGCCTGGCGGGGCGGCCGCTCGCTATGCCCCGACGGTTATTGTCGGGATCTTGTATATATGTTACTTGCTCCGAAAAATCATATAGCGCGATTCAGGATTGTGATGACAATTGTCTATTGCTCTGAATGCGTTTGCAGTGCTATCTGTGTAGCTTGTTGTGCGGTTGAAGTGGTCGCTACAAGCCTATAGGCTAGGACTGTACATTGAAGAAATATATTTGAAAAAAAAATACAATATAACTATCCCCCTCGCATTGAGGGGAGACCCGTGCTATTATAAGAACGTTTATGAATCTAAAACAAGTGTTTTTAGCTTGTCCGTATGTCTGTTCGTTTGAGCACCACGCAAAAACCATTTGACCATTTTCAACGGGGTTTTCACTGTTGGATAGTTATCGTCAAAACAAAGGGTACTTATAATTACGCTATGATCATTAGCGGATCGTACTGTTTGCGCGAGTGGAGCCGCAAATAAAGGCCCTTTCACCATCCACCGCAGACCCTTTCACACTTTCCGTTACATTTCTAAAACGAACCTCATTATACACAACAAATCTTCGATTGTAAGTGTAAAGCTACTATGGAATTGTTGGGCGCTGCTGTACCTGTGTAAGCTCCAATTGTTACAATTGTCAACCTTATACAAATGGCAGAATGACTTTGGACCTGTCTTAATTGTAAAAGGCTATTAGTAAAAAAAAATATTTTAAGTGAATTATTTTTGACGCCTTCGCTGACGACACCTACGAATAAATGACCACACTTCATAACAAGGAACAATCAGGCCATAGTCCAACACCCTGGCATAGCAAATGGCGAACTTCACACGTCTTTTGCCAACAGGTAATGATTGCGTTCACCGCTTAGCAAGCGACATTCATTGTTAAAAATATAAGATTTCAAATAAATATGGCCTAGTTTTTATAGAATACGTCTTGTTATGGGGTAGTTTTAAGGCATAGCTTAAAGAAACGTAATTTAATTATGGCAATACCTTCAATTATATCTAGTCTTCATTTTGAACAAACGATGTTGTCACTATGTTTTCTAAAATGAAAACCTATTATTTTAATTTATTTATTTAAGACCTTCCTACAGTTGTAATAGGGGTTTTATTGTGTTACTAGTTTTATTCACATGTTAGGATATATTTTAGGCAAACCAAAGAATGCCATGCTTATGCATGTAACTTAAAACAAAGTCGTGTTAGTTTTACCATTTATAACTCAAGAACTGGTGGGCCGATTTTTATAATCTTTGTTTTTTTTTAATTGTCCCAGCCCGGAATAGCAGTGTAACTATTAAATCATAGGAAATATTATTAATATAATAATAGCAAAGACAATTCATTTTCTCAAACATTCGATTCTGAGGTGGCACGAAGATCGCCGGGACAGCTAGTTGATAATAACTAATTGCTTATAAGCAATTAATTTAAATAGTCATTGATCTGCTATATCACTGATAGCAGATCAATGACTTTAACAATTAAAATCAGTTAAAGTTAGATTGTCTCTGGTATTGTTTTTTTCAAAACCACACTTTGTCCATCTATACTTAAATAAATACCGGTTAATAAAACGACTAATGGGTTCCACTTTTGAACATACAAACTATTACCAGGTAATGCATGTTCAAATATAAATCATACTATAGATACAATCTGTGGGCATAAAATGACAATGACTGTCTGTCTGACAAACCAGCGATCAGCCCCAAGTTCCTTATATGACGCAGGCCTGAGTAATTGAATGGGGATTTGTAAATTACCACGGGAGAAAAAATGAATTGGATTACTTTTTGACGCAAGATCTAGGGACATTTCCTTGTACTACTCTGCCTGTATTTCCCAAATAGCAATGGGCATGGGTGTAATCTTGTGGATCCATGTTTTACTTATTATACAGGTACTAATATTATGAGCAAACTTGTAAGTCCAAGGGTAAGGTTAGACGGCGCGTGGAGAACTACTGTGACGCCCGCAAATAGTAGAAAAATACCATTTCCACCCTCGGCCTGTTCTAGAAATAAT
Source organism: Pheosia gnoma (assembly GCA_905404115.1). Lineage (NCBI taxonomy): Eukaryota > Metazoa > Arthropoda > Insecta > Lepidoptera > Notodontidae > Pheosia > Pheosia gnoma. The sequence goes on from FR989916.1 coordinate 4,197,425, forward strand.
AAATCACATAAAAAAATAAAGATCATAAATATCGGCTCACCTCTTCTTGAGCTACTTATGGTGTAACACGACTTTGTTTTATATTTAAAGACTAGCTGCGCCCCGCGGTGCTACCCGCAATTAAAAAGTAGGTATGCATGCTACCATATTAATCTATCCCACGAGAACCATACATTTTGCCGGGATAAAAAGTAGCCTATGTGCTATTCCAGACTATAATCTATCTCTGTGCCAAATTTCATCTAGATCCGTTTAGCCGTTCTGGCGTGATTGAGTAACAAACATCTATAAATCCATCCAAACTTTCACATTTATAATATTAGTGGGAAGTGGGATAATGATAACGCAATATCCCCCAACGAATATTAGGTAAAATATAGGCCAAGCTATGTTCCATATTGTATCGACGGCCTCCTCGAACAAAATTATGGGTATTTACAAATCGCCATGAAATGTTATAGCAATCTACACAGCATTCTTAAACAGATCTTCTCAGAAATTGAGGAAAGTCATCCCTTACGAGCTTTCTAATCATAAAACAGTCCTAAAAGGCTTGCAATTTTTTGCGCACCAACAAACACAATTGCTCTTTCTAATGGCAATAAAATGGCAATTAAACCTTCGTTGTTCGCAACCATTAGTTTGTTTTTTAAAATGGCAACCTTGAAAACAATTTGCACAATGTGCGTTTGGGGTTATAAAGCAATTGAGAGATAAAGAATGATGCAAATATGCAGCATTATTGAAAGGTATACATTTAAAAAAAAAACGTACAAAAAACAAACACTTTTAATGGGTGAGTTGAGCACGTTTTTTAAGACCGTAACTTAACTTACAATAAACTGAACCCAGCCGTTACTCAAACCAACTATGACATTAAGTACAATAAACATTGGAACGGTACCTCACCTTCCATTTGTCATTCGAAATTTAATAAAAAAAAAACCCCATTTTTAACACTGATTATCAAAAATCAAACACATGGGGGAAGAGGAACCCACCACTGACCCTCGGCTTGTCAACTTTTGCAATTATAAACCAAACAAGTTTGATTGACAATTAAAGAAGCCAGCAACACCGAACTCCTCTAAGATCTTACTCGAGAAACTATCTATTCTAAAATGCAATTCTCAGATGATAGGCAAAGCCGCGCATTCAGTTTGAACACGCCTATTACAGTAACATTAGATGCTTCTTACAATCATCTCGCACACAAAATAATAATTATTAGCACGTAATTCGCCTATCAATTAGTGAAATCGTTAACAATCCAGTCTACCGACGCCAAGTGTTTTGTGGTTATTTTTATAGTCAAAATGTTAAATTATCAATGTATTTTGCGGTTAGGCGTATAATATGTACCTACGTAGTTCAAGTAGATACGTAGAGACATATTTACACACGTCACAAAAAGTCTGGGACCAGGGACCGGGGTGGCCCAGTTGATAGTGAGCCTAATGCATTCTGTGCATAGGGTGTCGTTTTCAAATCTCGGTAGCAACATAGTTTGTGTTATGGGCACGCTAATATTAGTGTTTATAGGAGAAATAGTCGGGTGATAACCAAGCCGTAGCCAGGCATTGACTTAAAGGGGGTCGAGCTCTCGACCAGAGACCAACAATTCTAATTCAAAAGTCGAAAATAATTTAGAAAGTTCTATGTATAAACGTTGGATTAGCTATGGCATTTCGGGGGGGGGGGGGGTTTGAACCCTGAAATACCGCTCTGTTAATAACATATGTCGGCAACGGACTGTAAAAAAATATAAAGGTTGCGTGGATTCTTCATGGTTGAATATCTTATGTCTGACTGAAATTCTCTGTGGGGTAAGCAGATGTGTGCTGTTGTTCCTTCGTACCTAGTACCTACCTTGTTATTTTTAGTAAAATTAAAATGTCATTAATGTATCGGCGCCTCTGCCTACCCCTTGGGGAAATGCAGGCGTGTTGGTGTGTATATGTTGAGATAGGGGAGCTATCTGGAATGGGCTTTTTAGGGCATCATTTTCTAAAAAACCCCGGATAAATTAATCATCATCAGGTGGGTAGCCTGTATGACCATTTACCGCAAAGGAAGGAAAACCAAATTATTGGGAATTACGTCACATCATACGATTTCGCGTTTAATAATTTAATAATTTTAATCTGCAACATTACTGTGCCTAATTGTTGCCAAGCGGAGAATCGTATTTAGGTTTCCTTAATAATTAATGATTATTGTATTAATTTTTGTATTATTTTTAAATATTCCGAATAAAATTAAATGATAATAACTAATATTGATAGACAAACACACCAAATTTAAAGTCCCTAACTAAGCAGCGCTTATGTTATGGGTACCGTACAATGGACTGCCTGTGATCCTAGTATATAATTATCTTATATGGATATTAAACATCCATGACTCGGGTACAAAATTCGTGCTTATCATACTAAGGTTTTCCCTACCGTGAATCTTTGACCTTCGGCACAGAAAGGCCTAAAGGGTCACATCAATTGTGCCAATCGGACCGTCAATGTATGTTTGTGTAGGAGAATCCCCAGAACAACTGATCTAATGCCGTACCGTAAACCGTATGTATAATGTGTCATTCACCAACACGCACTAGGTCTACATTGTAAAATAAACCTTGATTCCAACCTATTTTAATATTAAATCAACCATAGATTCGGGCCTCTTTATTAGGCTTTTATTATTTATCTTCTAAATGCCGTACTTATATTTTAAAGGCAATCAATGTTTGGACTGGGTACCACTAATTACCTGATCCTCGCTTTAATACTACCAGCATACTCTTTATAGGAACCGAAAGTCCACCTTTAAGGTCTTAGGAGATTAGTCGGTACATCAATATAGTCGCAAACTTCAATTCTTTGTAAGCCTATTTTAATTATTTATCTTTTAATCCGTCACTGACCATTTTAATCCGTTGCAGAAGTTCTCTAATCCGTCACTGGGAAATTTAAAATTTTCGAACAAACGCGTTCTAAATATAAAAAAAGCTTTTCTCTTTTAAAATAATAAAAAGCAAATGCATAAAGGCATCGTATTATCCAATGCAATAAAGTGTCAACAGGAATCTACGTGCTTCTGAAGCATATTGTGATATTAAGCCTGAAACGCTGTGTTTCTGCTGATATAGCTGTTACAGAAAGTGCTGTTTTCTGAAATATAGTCAGGACAGAGCGTCGTCGTCTCACCCACAAACACAATCTGTGAAATTTGGGTGTGCAACATTGGATCGGTGGATCGATCGATGGATTGGGGAGGCCTATGTCCAGCAGTGAACGTCTATCGGCTGATAGATTAGATTAGAACATTGGATCACAGTTTACCCCTTTAAGAAATACACGAGTGCATCACACATTATTTTCTACAAAACTGACACGGGAGCTTTTTATTTAACAACATTGCGGTGGCCGTTTACAAGATTATCTACCAAGCAAATTTGTAATCCGATTTGAAATATTTAAAATCGAACAATTTAAAACAATACTTTTAAACGTAGTTTTATTTTATTTTAATCTGTCATTTTGTGAGAAAATTTTGGCGGCAATGATTACGGGATTACGTTGGAATGGGATTATTTTAAAAGGCTTGTGGGATTTGCGGGAGCCAGTGGCACGGATTAAAATATTTATGTTCACTCTAGTTGTCAGGAACAAGGATTATAATTTTGAATATTCTTTATGATGCCGAAGAATAAAAGAAAAGGTTTGTTTTAAATTTGGAACTGTCTATTTGATGTTGTGTTGAAATAATTAATATATTTTAAGTTCGCGAATAAAAAAATACATTTATCACCCTAAAAATGCTATTCGTTACCGTTTTAAAATGATTAATACTTTTATAAATTTTGAAAGCAAGTGTTTTATTATATTTCTATGAAGCGAATATTACAAGAATAAATGTTTCATATACTTAGGGGCGTAATTTTTACACGACTATCCAAATTGAGCTTAATAACTATGTCACTATACCTTACAATTGGTTAAGTTAACAAGTGAAAGAACTACGGAAATATTAAACCATCACGCCCGATATGACACCGATACATAGAGTTCAAAATACCTTGTATAGTTGGCCGCGAAACGGGAGCGATGTACTATAAGGTCATTAGTCCTGGGGTAAATAAGGAACTTAGGAAATAGTAAGAAAACTATAATATTATAATAACTACTACTACTAATATTATTAACTATATATTATATATAACAATTTTATATATAAATATTCTTATTCTAATACATACTACCTATGATTACTAGTGAACTGATAGGGAAAGATTAAGTTAAGGCATGTTAGCTGTGTCTGAAGTTGGATGTGTTAATTAGATCTAGCATTTGACCTCCTTCATTCCATTCACATTAAAAGAAAATCATTTCCTCTAATGATATACTGTTTTGGGCATAAGCAAAAATTTTTTTTTTTTGTATCACATACCCCTGGCGTTGATGTTACCCTACCAACTGCGCTAATTAGGTATTCAAATAATATATTATCATTTTGTGTTTTGATTCATTCATGTTGTTTACTCAATGGATTTACCTACGAACCATGTAAGCACTCGTAACACGCAGGCGTGACAACATTTCCAATTAATATGTTATAACATTTTAATTTAAATAACAATAATATAATTTAAATAAAACGAATTGTTCATATTTTATCGCGTTCGTTTTATGTTTTTACGTTCCCGACGTTTCGGCTGCTTTACAGCAACAATGGTCACGGGAGGACTGAGGTGGTTGACGTCCTAGTGTCATAGTTTGTAAGTAACCTCATATTTAGTTGTTGCTCGCGGTCCTACATAAAATAAACGCGATAAAACCTGTAAAATATGTTTTATTTGAATGTGTAGTATTCGCGTAGATATAAGAAATCAATAATATAATTGTTTATATTTATTAGTAATTTGATATAAACATGAAATTAAACAGAATGTAAATAAGGTTGCAATTAATTTTCTCATGTCATCATCACCACGTAAAACATACGGTACGTATTAAAAGAGTTTTTGCTAACATGAACCTTAAGGTCATTAAGGTTTGGTTTGCCATTTTTTTTAGTTTTAATTTATATGTTGCCAATATTTTTAAATTGAAACGTGATTTTAAATATATTCAATTGAGTGATAGATATATTATTTTTTCATTAGATATAATCATTATTATTATCATAATTATCACGTATAATTATTGCTCGTAGATATAAATTTGTCACGTTCCATACATTTGCTTTCAATGCAATTTCTCAATATTGTATGAGCATGCATTACGATGAACGGATTAGCTCAGTTGGTAGTAACCCTGCCTTCTGCGCCGAGGGTCCCGGGTTCGAAACCTGTTAGAGGACAAACTTTGTGTAATCAACACGTATGTTTGTACCTAAGTCATGGATGTTCAATATCTATATATATACATATTATATAATGGATTTGCCCCCAGACCATTGTACGGTACCCATAATACAAGCGCTGCTTAGTGTGGGACCATATATATAGTTAGTGTGTTCTTTTGGCATTTTTTTTATCGTGCTCGAGTCTATCAATAAAATATAAATGTAATGAACATTAGACTAATTAAATATGAAATCAATGAAATATGAAATATGGATGTGCTTATAAACTATAGGACAAATAATAATGCAATTTCGAACTACGTATAAAAAATAAAGATACCATAATATGATAATATCTGCTACAGCATGTGCTAACTAACAACGTGGCATTAAAAACATATTGCAGATAAAAAACAATATTGCAAGGGCGGGGGCGCGCGGACGCCCACCCGGCTGAAAGCTTCCAAATTCAAATCGCAAAAAAATGCGCGACTGCGCACGAGAGGTGATTATAAAAGGAAGGCACGTGGTCGCGCAGCCACCAGTCTACAGTTTGCCGCACAAGCGAACGTACGTCACTCGGTTCCGCGCGCGCCACACCATCGTAAATAAGATCGATATTTTTCAAGTTCAAGAATCATTTGAATTATGGACATCAAAGTTTTGGATCCGACTGGCATCTACTGACTTCGAAATAAAATTACATTTGAAGAAAAATCTGAATATTTGATAATACATCACTGAAAATGTTCGGCCTGGACCCCACTGGAGTTTATTGATAATTTTGAAGAATTTTCGAAAAAAAATTGTGATCAAGATGTTCGTTTTGGATCCGACCGGAGTTTACTGATTTGAGATATTTTTTCTCGATACTTCTGATTTTCTTCAAGTAAAATTGTATCCTGCTAAAATGTTCGGGCTCGATCCCACCGGAGTGTACTGAAGATTTCGTGAAGTGTGCAGCATCCAGTGATTCAAAATGGGTCTCGACCCGACCGGAGTGTACTGAAAAGACTTTTATAGTGTTAATTGTTATCTGGTAAAAACTTAAAATGTTCGTGCTTGACCCCACAAACGTGTACTAGGATTAATTTGTTTTCCTGTTATATTATATTGTTAGTTCATAAAAAATGGCGTTCGGCTTAGATCCCACGGGAGTATATTAGACGCCATGCCGTCACAATCTTCGTAACTTTAATAATTAATCCTTGATATAAAAATGTTAAAACTACGCTGTTCCTCAATCCGGCACAAATTAATTTCATGCAGTCGAACCACTGTCTCTTCGAACAGGAAGAAGAGAAAACATCACGCCGTGAAAGTGACATGAACTCTGTAATGATAATGTACATAGGGAACCAAAGACTGTTGCTGCCTATCCGATCATACAAATGATTGTTTATAAGTCTGGTCGTCGTAGGAACGAATGTTCATTAATTTATTAAAGTTACCCTAGATTAAGCGATTATTTATTGACTAACATTAGTTAAGTAGTTGAATGTAGAGACGTCCGAAGTTACGGCGGCATTGTCGTTGATACGTGTACGATGTTATCTCTTAGCCAAACGGAACTGTTGCATTTCTATGTACCTATTGCATTTCTTTTTTTGTATAAATTTCAGCAGTGATTTCATACTCTTTTATATAAAATAATAAGACTGTTAGATAAATACTCTGGCTAATTGTTGCTGGTTAAGTATTGAACGATTTAGACAATATTATAAATTTCTTTAAAATGTATTATTGTTGTTTATATTTTGTTTGTTAACCCCTCTCACACCTAATTGAAAAGTTCTACACACATTTTATATTTACACAACACACATGTACAGGTAAGTGCATTTTATTAAATACTTTTTGTTTTAGCAATCTTTAGGTTCCAGAATTAGCCAGCTGCTAATTCTAAATTCAAATCCCGAGTTCAAAATTCGAAGAAATAACAAACTTACAACAAGAACACTATAGTAATTCTCACCAATACTTTATTAAGATTTATTTGCAAAAAATAAATTATTCAAACATAGAATAAATTGAATAATTTTACCAATATATACATTTAACAGAACTTTGGTTTAAATATCAGAGAAGACCAAACGACATAGATGTGCCGTATTAACACAATAAGGTTATTACTAAGGATTGTTCATAGTGAGTTAAAGCTTTACTCAACTTTCGGTATAGAATAGACTGTATAAAACATTACAGTCTTCACTACTCCTTGATTAGGTGAATAAAAAGAAATATACCCCGGCAAATATTTCATTCAACAAGTTACTACATAATCTATTTGTTCACCAATAGCAACCTGAGGTCATGTGCGATTTTGTGCCAGCCTGATTAGCGCAGTTGGTAATGAGCCGGACTTCTGTGCCGAAGGTCCCGGGTTCTTTGAATCCTGGTGGGGACAAACCTAGTGTGATGAGCAGGAACGTTTGTACCCGAGTTATAAATATATCTATATAAGTATTATATACGGAGTTCGTACTGAGTCCATTGTATAGTTATAGTTATTGTATAGGGACCGTATAGTTGGTGTGTCATCTGGCTATATGTATTTGTTATTTGGAAAGCCTGTAGAAAGGCCTACTGTCTTGAACCCGCAACGAAATTAATCAAAATGTTAATCGAAGCCGTTGGAAATAAGTTTTCGTCTTGGAACAATTTTTTAGCACCACTATGATACTAGTAATAAATTATTTGTTACACAATCGTCCCGACCATAGGGTTGAAAATTCCATAACAGTTAACAACACAGCGGTAGTTGCATCAGCCAATTGCAAGCGGCATACTCCCTCTTACTGAGTGAGGGCGACATAAGCTGTGGTAGTGTCATTGACGCTTATAAACATCTATTAAAATACGCGTAAAAATACTGTGTGTGTTTCATATATTATACAGGGTGTATAATATATGAAACGTCTACTTCGTAACAAACACTATTACAATGGATCCAACACATGATTCGGGACCGGGACCGAGAGTTGGTATTTTCCGTCGATCTTTTCATGAATTATACGCATTTCTGTTGTCAGAATTTTAAAATTTATTTAAGCATGAAATCATAATAGAAGTCTATCTCAACGTGATTTTAAATATAAAAGCCATAATTAGTCATTTAGACCCAAAACTGCAATGTAAATTAAAACTCGATACGCTCGTCACTCGCACGTGTATTGCGCGTAGCGCTGTGTTGTGATCGTGTTGTTTACGATACACTGCGCGTTCGAAAATTACACCATTTGTCACCCATCACATTTGACCCCTTTGAAATCTTTACAGGTTAAATTTTCAAAAATCTTTTCTTAACGAGCACCTAGGGGCTCAGAGAAACCCACGTGCCAAATTACAAGTTCCTAGGTCTCATGGTCTCGGAGATTTAGTGATAAGTGATCAGTCAGTCAGTGGGTTTCACTATTATATATAGATAAGCGACAGTACATAGTAGACTCCGATCTATATGCATTTCGTAACTCAACCTTGTTTATGGAGCCTTCGTTTACTACGCAGTGCAGTGTAACAGAGTATCATTGTTACATCAGACATTTGACAAACAAAAGATTCAACATTTATTATACAAGATTAAAAAAAAAATGCTTGTTCAGCATCAATTTCTTAACTCTATGGAGCTGGCATTCGAGACAGGCAATAAACCTACTGAAATTTTCATATCTACAAGGAAACATTATATTGCTCTTAATACCGATTACGTCAACTTAAATCATAATTGTTTGATTGAATGAGGAAAATGTCAGAATATTGGCGGAAACCCATCGAAATAGTAACATCATCCTTGTATGACGTTGATAAGCGTCACACGCGGGGAACACGACCGGGGAATTGTCATTCAAGATATCAGAGAATATCATTGACTGATAACACTGCATAGATAACAATTCTGACTTTACGTATACACAAACAATTGGGGTTCTTTGTTTATTATGCGTTGTTATTCTTAATAATCTGCAGGTGTTCTTATCATTTAATAATCCCACCTACATCCTAAGTAAATCTCTAGTAGGGGAGTGGTTGGGTATATTTTAAATTATAAAATAATAATATCGCCAGACTAACACACTAACTATACGGTCCCACACTGAGCAACGCTTGTATTAATGGTACCGTACAATGGACGGAGGGCGAATCCAGTATTTGATAACTATATAGATATTAAACATCCCTGACTCGGGTTCAAACATTCGTGCTCATAACACAAACATTGTTCCTACCAGGATTCGAACCCGGGACCTTCAGCACAGAAAGCAGGGACACTACACTAGCCAATCAAGTCACCAAATACTTCGTATGCTGAAACAGCAGTGACTATTCTTACCACTGCTTGACATAATATACATATTTGACATAGTATACATATTCCACATAAAATACATATTTGTCATAATATACATATTTGACATAATATACATATTCGACATAATATAACAGCTGATTGTCGAACCTTATGCTTTAGTTCCCGGAATTACACTTACTGACGGATCTAGGCGGTAATGTTGCACACCTTAAACTATCATTGTTGAACTACATCAAGGCCCTTACTACACTTGGGAGCAATGAATCCGAGTCACCTACTTAAAATTTTAATGTCTCAGAGTTATGTGACATTCTTTGGGTGTAAGATGTAACATATTTGCGTCATAAATAATGAATGTAGAATACCAGTAACGCTTCTTATTTTTTTTTAAGACAGATCTGTAAGAAAAGCCATATTATATGGTGAATTCATGAAAAATCCCAGAGGTGCGAGCCGGGTTTGAACCTGCAATCCTCGTTACCGAGGCAAGCGTTCTACCAACTTGGCTATCACTGCTTTTGTAGTAAAGTATAATAAACGCGATAAAATCCGTAAGATTAGTTTTATTTTAAGCAAGTATTTATAAGGTTTTTATATTATTAATGTAGTTTTCGTGTAAAAGGGTGGGTCGTACGCGGACCTACAGCGACCTCGAGCGTCAACTCATTTGTTGTCATGATTTATATTTAATTATCGGAAACAAGTCTTGCGGCCTTGAAGCCGCTTTAATTATGCATCGGACACGTATCCATCCAGCATGCGGTTGTTATGCCAAAATATAAACAATATTCCGTATCGGCAAATAGTCGAACATGAAAAACACAGAACGAAGACGGCTCATGTAGTCGTAGGACTTATATTTAAGTAGAGCTAGAGTATTCGTTTGAGTTAATATATATTATACTATCAAGAAGATATATTTTTTAATCTTTTTGATTTGTAGGTGAGGTATCAGTTCGGTTTACCTTATAAATTGTCTCGTATTATGATATTATAAATATATGACAAATACAAGGTGTAATAAAAATTGTGTAAAATATTTTAAGGGCTTAACAAGTAGGTGTGATCACGTTTATGTACAAAATATATGCGTTTGATTTTTCTAATAAAAAAGCGAGACAGTACCGTTTCATCGCGGATTTAGTGTGTAGTTTTATTTTTAAGATTTCAAATAATCTGTTTTTTTTTGGTAATGTGATCTTTATAGCCTACCGATGGACCCTTTAAAATATTGTACACTTATTGTTAAATCTTGTATACTCCTCTCTAATCTTGTCTTCTTCTCTTTTCTTCAGATTTTTTCAGATTGAGATCTTCAGATCTTCAATCTTTGGCCGGTTTATATTTATTCCCATTGGTGCTGGCACGAAGGATTTTTTTTAAATTCAACCTCTATGGTGCCAATGGAATATTCATTATTATATTTTTATTAACCGACGAAGAAGAAGAAGGAGGCGCTCAATCCGACAATTTTTTTTCTCAAACTTAAAATTACAGGTTTACTTTCCCTGCCACTGTTTCTCAACCTAAAATGACCAAAACACATTAGTCCGCTTTCTAGACTAAGTCTATCTTCTAATTTTTAAGTTATTTTTTTAATCTATATCTAAACATGTGATTTAATTAAAATTAGAAAGTAAAACGTTCGCGATTACTTATTAATGATAGGTGTGTATAATAGGGGGTCTGGTTATCAATGATAACAATTTAAAATCAATAGGCATTTTAAGTAAAACTAACCTTACGGATTTTATCGCGTTTATTATACTTTTAATTATAATTTACCCCGGTTCAAACTATGACACTAGGACATCAACCATCTCAGTCCTCCGGTGACTATGGTTGCTGTAAAGCAGCCGAAACGTCGGGAACGTAAAAACATATAATAAACGCGATACAATCCGTAAGATTAGTTTTATTTCAATGTGTAGTATTCGCGTAAATATAAGAAATCAATAGGTATTTTAAGATTGGCTACAGGATAGAGCCGTGAACCTCGTCCTAGCAATAAAAACAGCACACAAAATATATTATCATTACAGACTTTTCCTCTTCCTGTTTAAGGGGTAACATAACTGCCACACGGATAGTAGTAGGCGCATAAACAAAACAAGCGATAAGTACATCGCGGTGCACTGCGCGGGCGCAGGTGCGAGCGCGGGCATGCGCAGTTCGCGGCCCGACGCGACGCTTTCTTGCGCTAACCCACTTTTGCGCACAGAGAATCTGTAGAATCAATATTTTATTATACGTTTGAGCTGTCAACTTATCTTCAACAAATTTGCTTTAAAAATGACATATGGGTTCAATAATAATGTTAAACAGGGTGTGTGTGAAATAGGTGTGATGTAAATAATATTACACATAACATCGTCTCAATTGAAATACGTACAACTAATTTTACAGATTTTATCGCGTTTATTTTATGTTTCTACGTTCCCGACGATTCGGCTGCTTTACAGCAACCATAGTCACGTGATAAAATTGGTAAAATTAGTTTTATTTCAATGTGTAGTGTGGAAGCAGGGGGCCTATTTCTAGTCCCGAAGATCGTGTCAATAAATAATAATAGGTTTGGTTTGCTTTGAAAATATATTATATTAATCTTCATTTAGAATTACAAAGAAAATAACTTAAATATTTACAGACTAATATAAATTAAAAAGATTATAGAAAAACTACTCAATATTTACAAAAAGTGTAAAAAAATTGAATTGAACACGAACAGCGATAAAAAAAAAGATAGCTAGAACAAAACGTCTTGCTGATATACGTTCGAAGCCGGCCGTGAAGCGGCCAGGAACCTCCGGCGCAGTAGTACTCGCGTAAATATAAAAAAAAAAACAATATCGTCTCAATGCTTTGCTGTATCCTAAATTGCATCTAAACAATGTTAGGCGTCGCATTTTAAGTGAGCTTACTCTCTCCAATGAGACCGGCCGTAGCGCTTCCACACTGCGCCCGCGCCGGTGACATCACGTCTATTAGCTGACATTACTGAGCAACTAACAAGACTTTTTTTAACATCTCATTATCATACCGGCGCTTTTATAAATTACCAACACGTCTGTGTTTCCCGATACATTCGATGGTTTTATGCAGCAATGTAATAGGGGCAAGCGTTAATGTAATTATGTACTACGTACTAGATGGGGCGTAGCAATCGCTGTGTTCCATTGAGGTGTGGCTCCGGAACCACAGCTTATTCCGAGGCACATTGACATTCGCGAAATTCCGCACCACGTGGACATCGCGATTGGAATAATATGGTTGTTCTGATTTGCTGTTCTACACATATATTTAGATGGGAACAAGCCTATTGCTGTTTACCAAAAGTATTAATCGTCAAATTTCATCGGCCACCCATCCTCAACCTGACCTTGCTGAGTGGCGCTTACCCTTCATCTGTTGCAACGCGCATAAACAAAATATATAAGCCACAGTGTCTGATCACAGCAAACGGTAGCTTATCTTATATCCGGATATAGGTACTATTGATTGATTTCAAACAAAAATCTATTTTATTGTTAGTCAAAATCCTGGTACTAAGTATGTTGAGTACTAAGAAAAAAAAACCGTAGACATTGAGATTGTGGAAACTGAGTTTGTTACACAGTTAACGATCAATGACACTAGGCTGCACAAAAATCCCCACGTTTTTCCATACATAAAAAAAACATTACATTATTCGACACGAATCGATAAGAATTTCCTTGTAAATAAAAAAATGCAGGTAACATTAAAAAATATCTTCTACGAACTTTGACTCCCTTAGGGATCGAATTTCCAAAAACCATAGTACATTGCCTGTCGCGCATTACACCAACAATATAATTGATTATGTAACAATTTAAAAAAACAAATTGAACTAGTTTAAAAAAAAAAACAAAATTAAAACATCATAAAGAGTACTTCCCTATAATACGGTGGATGCGATTGTTGCGCAAGCGAGGGCGCGACGAGCACGATCATACCAATCGGCAGCCACATTACTATACCATGTGCGTCAGCCACATTACTATACCATGTGCGTCAGCCACATTACTATACCATGTGCGTCAGCCACATTACTATACCATGTGCGTCAGCCACATTACTATACCATGTGCGTATGCGCCGTGAAAACGCGACGCGACGCACTATAGTAGAAGATTAATAGACGCATTGTAGATGATAATGGATGAACGACGTCACAATCACAACCTAGTTCATCTATTACACATATAAATAAAATTGGAGTGTCTGTTTGTAATATTAAAATAACCGCTTTTTACTAAGTGCATTTGGATGTATATACGTTACCTATACCGAAACAACATTTTTTACAATTTTTGTCTGTCTGTCTGTCTGTCCGTCTGTCTGTCTGTCTGTCTGTCTGTCTGTTTGTTCCGGCTAATCTCTGAAATGGCTGGACCGATTTTGACGGGACTTTCACTGGCAGATAGCTGATGGAACAAGGAGTAACTTAGGCTACTTTTATTTTAGAAAAAAAAATAGAATCTCACGAAAAAAAATTAAAACCAATGTTGCAGCGCAGCGCCTGATTAAGTTTGATAGCAACAACCTGCAATGCGTCCCGCGGGCTCAGAATGGGCGAGCAGGCTGTTGTCAACGGTTGTCTTTGTTAAATACCACGCGGACGAAGTCGCGGGCAACAGCTAGTAAATAATAAATATCGCCATACGAACACACCAACTATACGGTCCCACATTAAGCAACGCTTGTGTTATGGGTACCGTACAATGGACCGAGGGCGAACTCAGTATATAATACTTATATACATATTAAACATCCATAACTCGGGTAAAAACATTCGTGCTCATCACACAAAGCTTGTGTCCCTACCAGGATTCGAACCCGGGACCCTCGGCGTAGAAAGCAGAGTTACTACCACTGCGCTAATCAGGCCGTCAATTCAACTCTATGTATCTGTTTGGGATGCCACGTGTGTAGACACACTGGCTCCTTCTCATCTCAGGGAGTCAGTGTCTGCGGCGGGGGCCGCGGCCGAGAGAGCGGATCTCGGCAAGCGGCGCAAGTACGCCCTATTAAACAATAGTAACGCATTTCTGCCGTTTGCCGTAGAGACGTTAGGCCCATGGAGCCATAGCGCTAAAGAATTTATAGACAAAATATCACCTAGGTTGATTGCCTCCACAGGTGACAGGAGGGCTGGCTCTTTCCTCGCTCAAAAAAATTGCTTGATAATACAGCGAGGAAATGCAGCCAGCATTCTTGCCACCATTCCACGCGGACAAGGTCTTTTTGATACATAGTTTGTTGTCGTACTATTTTTAAGTATTTTTATTTTCCTATTTAGTTTAACTGTAATTGTACTACATTTTAATTAAACATAATTAATTAGTTATATAAATGAAATAAAATTTATCATGTCTACCATAAGTTTTAAAATAAAAATCACTGACAACAAACTCAATGGTAATCTATACATCTATACAAATAAATAAAATTGGAGTGTCTGTTTGTAATATTAAAATAACCGCTTTTTAAGTGCATTTGGATGTATACACGGTACATATACCAAAACAACATTTTTTCAATTTTTGTCTGTCTGTCTGTCTGTTTGTTCCGGCTAATATCTGAATTAGCTGGACCGATTTTGACGGGAATTTCACTGGCAGATAGCTGATGTAACAAGGAGTAACTTAGGCTACTTTTATTTTAAACCAACGAATTAATTTCACAAAGCGCTATTGCTAACGGTTGTGTCTTTGTTAAATACCATGCGGACGAAGTCGCGGGTAACAGCTAGTTTTTTTTATAAAATCGAATTTTGTACATATACCAACAAACGAACTTCAATTGAATAGAATTACAACAACATTTTGTTTGAGATCGTTACAGTTGGCTACTAATTATTTAAACTGTTCTAAGCAAAACGATCCGTTAACACGTTATAAAAGGTTCAAGTTATATATTAGAAACCGAGGAACTAGAAATCTAGTTAAAAATACTTGTTCTCTAATAACAGGTGTACAGTCGCTGACAACAATATATTATCTACAAGTCGATTTATTATTTTAATATGTAAACTAAACTAATTTAAAACCAAAAAAAATATATTTTATGTATTCTTGTCTGTGTGTATGTTTGTTCGATCATCACTTAAAATCAATTACAAGGGTGGTTTCACAATCGGATAACTTATAGTTAGAATCAAAGATAGAGAACATTATCATTTTGGTTATGCTCATTAATAGAAAAGCTCTGGTTGTGCGAATGCAGCCGCGGTTGAAAGCTAGTTTTATTAATAGAAGCTCTAAATTGTTGTCTTGATTTTATTTATATAAGCTATACATTTTTGTATTTAATTGTATAAGAATACATTTACTCTCTCTCCTATTTGTATTTGTTTTATTTGATTGGGTTTGGAAGTATTAGTGTTATGCTTACTCACTTTTATGCTTCATTGTATATCTATCTATCATCTATGTACCTATAAAAATAATACTTGAACGCATCTGTACATTATATAATAAAAAAAAAGTATTTTTATTTATCTCGAATCCGCATTTTTGTTAAAATTTGTGTCAGTTTACGTATTCTGGCAAAACTAGCAGACACATTTCGATGACCTTTGCCATTGTAATAGCTTTAAAACCGGATCAACATTTAGGATTTTTTCGGGGAGCGGGGAGAGCCCAAAAACTGCAACTCAATATCCCGATTTCAATCAAACTTGGCATAGTAATAGTTTGTAACAATACGATCATAAATATCTAGGCAAATTTTTATTTCAGCTCAAGATTACTCCCCCCGGGATGTCTAAAAACTAAATCCCACGCGTACGAAGTCGCAAGCACCGCCATTCAGAAATAAGTAATTATCTTTATTTCCTTGTTTAGTTGTCACCGTCTACACCACACACGACAGTACTTAGATTACGTGTATACGGATTGGATATCTCGAGATAAGAAAGCAGTTTTCACTCGGACGGGGAAAAGGAAACGCTTCGGGCCGGCTGATCGCTGCCGGCACGCGGGGTAACCATAGCAACGCCGAGTTCCTTGAACCCTGTATAAATCACTGTCCACTTAACAACCCCGCTTAATAAACCTGTAATATAACAATCTATACTAATATTATAAATGTGAATGTTTGGATGGATGGATGGATGTTTGTTACTCAATCACGCCAGAACGGCTGAACGGATCTGGATGAAATTTGGCACAGAGATAGATTATAGTCTGGAATAGCACATAGGCTACTTTTTATCCCGGTAAAATGTATGGTTCCCGTAGGAGAGATTTGTTTAAATTTTTCATAGCGCAAAGGATCGACATGATTTTTTCCGCGCGTAACACCGCAGGGCGCAGCTAGTATATTATAATATTGACAAACGAACACACCAACAATACGGTCGCATACTCAATAATAATAATATAATAATACCAGCCCTTTTAATGTCCCACTTTTGGGAACGGGCCTCACCTCAATGCGAGGAGGATAAGGCCATAGTCCACCACGCTGTTTCAGTGCGGGTTGGCGGACTTCACACGTCTTTCGAGGTGTTCTCTCAGACATGCAGGTTTCCTCGCGATGTTTTCCTTCACCGTTTAGCAAGTGATAATCATGGTTGAAAATGAGATTCGCAAATTAAATCCGGAAATCCCACCGGCGGGAGCCGGGTTTTGACCCTGCGATACTCGTTACCGAGGCAAGCGTTATACCAACTTGGCTATATACAAAAAAAAATATGTATAAAGAATACGCAATGTAATGTATATGGCGATGTTTACATCGATCGGTTGTAAATGATGCATTGTTAAAACCCAACGTGACATAATTTGGTGACAACGTGAAATAAATTTAAAACTTTTTCCGTAAAACTAATTAACAGAATTGACGATTCATTCATAATTTGTTATTCAATGGATAATTTTTAATTGTCATAAATTTTATACAATAACAATAACATGTACATACTGACGTCAATTCGCTGTTTATGCTATCATTTTCAGCAGTTTACCCCGGCAGGTGGCTAACATAACATTAACATTTTCAAAAAGGCCCTCTACGTGTTGGACCCATGTCCCCGCGAAAGCCTTCCAAAGATCCGGGTATAGCCCGTGTGGAGAGAGACATGTACCACCTTGCTTGTTGGCTGTCCAGAGAGGGGTCGTTAGAGCTATATGCACCAGGGGTGGAAGTGTTAAAGGGCATAACGCCGCGAATAACCACGGGAGAAAGCGCAGCACACCTCTCTATACCCCTGAGCCGGTCACGCCAGTGATGCCCCTCATCGTCTCATATGACGACCTTTTTAAGGGGCCCACCTAAAGAGCAACGAGTCGCCACCTGCCAATAGTAATTAGATAAAATCTGATTATAGTAACTGGTTCTAGACTCGTGTATACCCTGCCTCTCATATGCATGTCGAAATGGATATATCTATAACAATTTGACAGATAATAAAGCTATGGAACTTATCATTCTGAGCCCAAAGCGTATAGACAAGAAAGACAAGATTATTCACTAGTGGACTCCTAATGGTGTATCTGTCATCAGCCAAACTCCAAGTTAAAAACAAGCATGCTTTGTGGTAAGAGAATTCCCATTTCCACATCACTTAAATAGTTATCACCCCCCTACAAGTCATAAAAACCTACAAAATATTGGGGTAAATGATCACCAACCAAATTTGGTCCTTATTGCGTAGGCAACAGGGTTGCGTCAATGCGGTAACATGGTACTGCGCGCGTTGAACTCTTTCATATTTAAATGAATCATGCCTCCAACCATGAGGTTGTAGAGTCAAATTATAATTTTGTTGAAGCGATAATATTAAAAATTTAATCGTGTGTTTTTCTGCCTTGTTGACCTTTTGAAATGGATTGTTTAATGATAAGTTATGTATATAATGTTAATGTAAACAATGATTATAGTTATTTTGGACTGATAGACACATGCGTCTGCGCAATATGAGGGGCAGGCCTTTTGCTTTATCAACCTCCAGTGGTCCAGTTCAAGTGGGTGATCTGCACAATTTGACTCAAAAATGGCTTAGATTTTAATAGGTAAAAAAAAATATAAGATCTCAGCGTACCATTTATATGTAGAGTCATGACAAAACCATATTCTTCTTCTTCTTCTAATTTAAGGGTAGTCCCCTTGTCGTTGTAGCTGATGAAGCTCTTTCCATCTGTCTCTATCTAGAGCAGCTTCTTTCACCTCCTTGTACGACATGACACTGATCCTTTCTTTTATCTGACTCATGTAGCTGAAGGTATCATGTCGTATGAGATGGACTATCATCAAAACCATATTTACTTTACCATACCATAAATGGTCATAAAATTAATGTGTTTTTCTGTCACACTCCAAAACTCTATGGCCAGTTGTTTTAACATAACGCATTAATTTACTTATAGGCAGGTGTAAGTGGACTAGATAATCTTGCAATTGCATATTTAAAGTGTACTGTGTTTGCCAGGCGATTTGGCACATCTCTTGAATAATATAGTTTATTAAGCTTGCGATCAAAATTCGCTTGCCGAGCGAGCGGTGGCAGGTTCAATTTCCACTAAAACTAAAACATATGACAAGCGTTTTAGTTTGTTCGGAGGGATCACAAGACTACATAAATATAGATTCTGAAGACTAACTTAAGGCGTAATAATAAATGTATCTTTCATTTTCGACCATGATTATCACATATCGAAATAAAACTATTTTATCGCGTTTATTTTTAGTTTTTACGTTCCCGACGTTTCGGCTGCTTTACAGCAATCACGGGAGGACTATGATTATCACATGCTGAATGGAGAAGGAAAACATTGTGAGGAAACCTGCATGTCTGAGAGAATCCCTCGAAGGACGTGTGAAGTCCGCCAACCCGCTGGGCCAGCGTGTTGGACTGGGCCAATCCACTTCGCATTGATGGGAGGCCCGTGTCCAACAGCGGGACATTAAAAGGGCTGATATTATTTCATTGTTATAACATAAAAATATAAGCAATTTTTATACGCCATTTTAATTGGCCAGTATTGTACTTATTGTACAGAATTTGTTCATACAAGGTGACATTATCGGGTATTGCAATTATTTTAATACCACATTGAAAATTCAAGATGTTTTCTGTAATAATTGGCTTGTTTCAGATCTACGGAGAGCTTTTGAATACGGATTAGAAGAAGTTTCGCTTAGTCATCAATTACCAATCTATAATGTTGGTAGTACAAATGATTAAGCGAAATTTGACCCTGCTTTCTGTGCTGAGGGTCCTTGGTTCGAATCCTTGTATGGACAAATGTTTGCACCCGATTCATGGATGTGTAATATCTATAAAGTATTTTATACTTGGATCGCTCCCAGTGTATTATATGGTACATAATACAAGCGTGTTGTCTGGCGATATTATATTAATCATATTTATAATCCACCACATTTTCTTTTTAATGATCCAAGTTATAATAAGAGTTCTAAGCAAATCATCCAATATTAGTCACCAAATGAAATAAAGATTTTCTTATAATAAATGATTACAACGATTAAGGCATCGGAAATTATTTGTTTATTGCCCGCCACTCGCCACCAGATGGCGGTGGCGGAGGGCGCTTCTATCATATAAGCGTGCGCGCACGCGGCGCCTGCCATTGGCCGCCCAAGCGCACTCGCGTTCACTACTCTGTGTCACTGCCCGCTCACTCCCGCGACCCCGTGCTTACGAACGATTGTGTTGACTGTGCTATCATGGATATATTCACCCTGGACCCCACCGGACTTTACTGAAAAAAACAACAGAAAACCATCCAACATGGGCTCCACCCTGGACCCCACCGGTCAGTACTAAATTCATCTCCACACCTTATAAGAATCTTATTAAAAATGGATATAAAAGTACTCGATCCCACTGGCCAATACTAAACGCCACTATGATCGGTCTGGATCCGACAGAGATATATTAAACCCCAGATGAGAGAGAAGATGTGTTGCGGAAGACGAAAGATTTCCACTGGCACCAGTCCGGGCGAGACTTCATCCTGTCGAAAAAGAAGGTTCACCGAGACTGTTCCACTCACTCATCGCTTGTAAATAGAATAATATGAAGGGGGGACGCGTCTGCAAGGTCGTCGGATGGAAATCAGCTGACTCGCGCGCCGCGTGCAATCCGGAAACATACACCCATAGAAACAACACCATGAGAAAAAGCATACATAGCGCACGTACGATGGCAACGCAATTACAATTCAACGTGAGTATACGCCTTTTTAAGTTTTCTAATCTGTGCAACGACATGTCGCTGTCAAATGCTAAGTTTAAAATTGGAACGCTCCTGTTTTGTAATTCGAACGTGTCCATTTATAAGGGGTGGTCACGAAATTAGGATTCAGTCATGGGTGCTGTAGAGACAAAGAGCGAAACGGACAGCTGTCGCCGTGGCGGACACCGGAGTTGCACGCTGCATATTAAAGTTCGTTGCACACCTGTAATCCTTCCTATTCCCCGGCCCGGCCGCCATATTCGGACATTTCGAATGCCGAAATAAGAGCGTTCTAATTTTAAAACTTTTTTTACATAAAAATTAAGAATCTTATATTTTAGATGTATGATAAATTTAATATTCGCATTTGTGTCCAAATTTCGGCCAGTATCGCGATTTTTATGGCACCAACCGCGAGTTCATTGACCGGACATATTTTATTTCATCGCGGGCTTCCACGTACACACACAGAGACTATACACCCACACGAGTGGAGGGACGCACCCACACAAAGGTGGAGCATCTCTACATGTTTGCGTTTGGTTCGCGTAAACATAGCATAGCGCTCATTTGTGTCGCGCATGTATCGTTACTATAATTAATTGTCAATGTTATAACATTAAAATCGCGAATATGACAAAAACAATTTTTGAAAGTAAGGTTTAAAGGTAACAAATATTTGATCAAATATCTGAGCCGTGCTAACGTTTTGACACTTCCCTGAATACATAGCCAACATTTTTGGAAACACGAAAAGGAATTTTGTAATCGGCACACGGCGCAACACGTATAATATTATTGCAAGATTAACAAGCGCGTAATGTGGCTGTGTTTGCCGAATTATTCCAGTTCAACAACCGGGCGAACGTCCGATCGGGAGTTCAAAATAGACGCGGACACGAATCCACCACGCTCCTCGACGACGACATCCACGAAATGTCGCTACCATCGCCTTGTTTAAAATTAAAACAACCAAAAAAAAGCTATGGCATTGCATGACAGGCGCCCGATTTTTCAACTAATGCAACGCGGTCGAGTGACGTAACGCTCGAATTTTGAAATGGATTAAATTAACGACACGGTGAATAATGGCGCGATATTTGGGTTCGCACATGTTTATAAGATTGAGCAATATTCAGCGGCGATGAACCTCCTTGACCCCGCGCGGCGGAGGCTTCGGCGGCTGCAGTGTGGCCTGTTTTCGGCATTGCGTCATCATAGGTCACTACCACCCTAGCCCGCCATATTTTTTGCTCATAACATTCATCGCACGTTGGAGTCTTCCTTTGTTAGTCCATTTAAACTCAAGCCATTTATTTCGGCGACTTAATATAGTCGAGAATGGTCGCGTCGCAACTTAATGAGGCGTAATATGATTGTGATAAAGCTCGGCCCGAAATAGCTATTTCGTTTCTGTTTTAGGACAAGCCCGAGTAATAAAAGTCGGTTATGGGTAGACAAGGCCCAAGTCCGAGGATCCATATAGAGTATAGTGTGAATAGATTAATTGTTAAATCACCGTATAATGTTGATATGAGGATCCTAAATATGAGTTGTCGCCCACGTGTTCCTTGAACAAATGAACACCATCATCAAGCGTGTGGTCGCCGATGGGAAAGGCTGAGGTACACTTCAGTGCACCCACATTTCACAAATAGAATTCTGGTCCTAATGTAACACAGGGTTTTACCCAATCTGTGGCTCACACTAAATGCGAGTGGAATTAGTAAAATTGTACAGACGAAAGCTACGCAGTTTAGTTTTCTCTAGCCATGTGCCCAATCTTAACATTACAAGAAGCTTTATACAATCTTTGAACTCCTATCAGAGCCCCTTAGGGATCAAATTTTCAAAAAATCCTCCTTAGTGTAGGGTACTTAAGGTATATAAAATACCATAAATTTAAATCTCTGGTTGACAAGTTTGGACTGTGCGTTGATTGTAAATCAGTGTAAAGAATTTTAATAATTATATTCTTGTAATTAAACCAGTGCTCGCGAACATTAAAAAATCAGTCTCCATATTGTCTTTCGTTGAAATACTTCAATCCTTTCTTTCGTTCACTCATTCGTCTCGCTCACACACTTCGTTAATCAATAATCATTTTAAAACATTATAGTACGCATTCGGAAACATAATTAAAACTATAGCTATACAATCAAAAATTACCTAATTAAGTATAATTAATCTAATATTATAAAAATATATATCTTTACTTAGGACCACCATCATCACATCTTAATATACATTTTCTTTCATTGCATTTCATTTTATAAAGAAAGAAGAAGAAGCATGGAGTCTGTAAAAAAAATATTTATTCCATAGATAATATAGTAAACGCGTAGCGATTATTAAAAAGTTGGCAGTACTGCCTCGTGCACTGGAATGTTGGCATTACAGATCTTGTACACTTGTAAGCAAAAGTCGACTTTGACGTGCCGAACCTTTTCATTCCGCGACTGTGCAGTTACATGCTAAATGCCACCGGAGCTCTGTAATCCAGATTACGTCAACTTGCATCGAATTCGCAATGTAATGACGTAATAAAGGTGTCATGTTTGAAAATGGCCAGACCTTAATATCAGAACTGTACTGGCCATTATTGATTTATCATTTTTAAGAACAATATTTAATTAGGTAGCCCGTTACTTAAACCTTAGTTTTACACTTCTCGTGATAAAAACCTTGTATATAATGAATCATCACCATCGTTTCAGTGAAATCCGTCCAGTGAATTTCCAGAATGGTTTATCCTAGATATTGTTATAAACTATCACGATGCCATTTTTTCCGATTTGTGGATTTTGAGTATTTTCGCTATTCTGCGGGTATCTAAATGAATTTTTCGGAATAAAACATATTCAAAACTAGCTGTTGCCCGCGACTTCGTCCGCGTGGTATTTAACAAAGACAACCGTTGACAACAGCCTGCTCGCCCATTCTGAGCCCGCGGGACGCATTGCAGGTTGTTGCTATCAAACTTAATCAGGCACTGCGCTGCAACATTGGTTTTAATTTTTTGTCGTGAGATCCTATTTTTTTCTAAAATAAAAGTAGCCTAAGTTACTCCTTGTTACATCAGCTATCTGCCAGTGAAAGTCCCGTAAAATTCGGTTCAGCCATTTCAGAGATTAGCCGGAACAAACAGACAGACAGACAGACAGACAGACAGACGGACGGACAGACAGACAGACAGACAAAAATTGTAAAAAAATTTGTTTCGGTATAGGTAACGTGTATACATCCAAATGCAATTAGTAAAAAGCGGTTATTTTAATATTACAAACAGACACTCCAATTTTATTTATATGTATAGATGATTTAATTTTGACGACCACTTTAATCAAGTTACATCAGAATACGTCATGTAGTGTTTCCGTGATACGCTCTAGAGGTTCAGAGAGGCAAGTCTATCATCAATAAATGAGATAGAAAAAATATTAAACGGCAAATTACACAAGCGTGCGAGACCAAAAATAAACAAAAATATAAGACTGGGCCCCCGTATCAAAAATATAAGACTGGGCCCCCGTATCAAAAATATAAGACTGGGCCCCCGTATCAAAAATATAAGACTGGGCCCCCGTATCAAAAATATAAGACTCGGCCCCCGTATCAAAAATATAAGACTGGGCCCCCGTATCAAAAATATAAGACTGGGCCCCCGTATCAAAAATATAAGACTGGGCCCCCGTATCAAAAATATAAGACTGGGCCCCCGTATCAAAAATATAAGACTGGGCCCCCGTATCAAAAATATAAGACTGGGCCCCCGTATCAAAAATATAAGACTGGGCCCCCGTATCAATAATATAAGACTGGGCCCCCGTATCAAAAATATAAGACTGGGCCCCCGTATCAAAAGTTACCCGAAGATTGTTTTATCCCAACAATGTTCTATGTAGGTATGATCAAGTCACAGAGTTACTTATTATATTTATGTATATATAGCTCCCAATGTATATCTAGTCTACCTAAGTAATATGGTATACCTCAGCTGATAAATAGATAATACGCTATTTGACTAAAATAAAATATTACTAATAAGATAATATTACCTATTTATTATACTAAATTATAATTATAAATAACAAATATTACATAATTTCAAACATATTTGCTATTAAAGTTTGGTAAAAGCATGTAATGGCGCGATAGTGGGGTCGCACAGTCGGACTCCTTCTCCGTCGCACATGCGGTGTCTTATGGAGGTGACATCATAACATCCGTAGCCCCGTCCCGCTCATGCTTCATCGGATCGGTAACTTTAAATGTCTATATTTTTGTAATTTGTAGAGTTATTTTGAAAATAGTTTTACTCTTACAAATCGTAAAACATAATTTATAAAATGATGTTTTAAAAAATACAGGCAACTTTCCTACATTATGATTAATGCTATCTGTAGAGATTGTTTAAAAATAAGTAGAACCATATATTTTTTTCTGTAGCACTTTATACATGACTAGGTTCTCTCTCGCACATGACAATGTATAGGTGTACCTACAAACACTGTGTATTTTATAGCTTTCTATGTACAAAAGCTTTATAAAAACCCTGATGCAATGTCAAAGGGCAGTCAATCGCCCGTATAAGCAACAATTCTAACAAACGCACATACACTCAAAATTACCATATTATATCAATAGAAAAGTACAGAGTTCAATAGGATTTAACGTTGAAATAAAACATTTTTTCCGGATTTTATTGCGTTTATTTTATGTTTTTACATTCCCGACGTTTTGGGATAAGATTTAACGTGCATATTAATATTCTTAAATATAGCACTACCGTGGCAACATACTGGTACTGAAATAATATGCTTTAAACTGACTTAACACTGGCCTTTTACCAACCTGATTTGTATGACAATTTGCATGAGTTTTGAAACAGACGCGAGCGAAATTTGTAAGCTGTCATGTTCGCTGAGAGCTGTATAAAGTGCACAAGCACCATCGCTACATGACTCTACTGTACCAGTCAGGTGCAGCTAATAACTCTACCGTCACGAACGCGATCAAGCGAGCAGATGTAGACAAAACTTCGGCTCGCTCACCATGCAAATTACACTAATAACATTATAGATTCTGAAAATATATAACAACAAATATCTTGGAGATGTGCGTTTTTATGCACCCTGCAGAAACTACGAGCCGAGTCTATACAAATAATTAAAATTGGAGTGCCTGTTTGTAATATTAAAATAACCGCTTTTTACTAAGCGCATTTGGATGTATACACGGTACATATACCAAAATAACATTTTTACAATTTTTGTCTGTCTGTCTAGACAGACAGACAGACACAAGCCGGAACAAACAGACTTTGTTCCGGCTAATCTCTGAAATGGCTGGACCGATTTTGACGGGACTTTCACTGGCAGATAGCTGATGTAACAAGGAGTAACTTAGGCTACTTTTATTTTAGAAAAAAAAACCCCAACCCCCGCCAACGACAACGTTAATATAACAAAGGCTGCCAGTCGCGCGGGCTCAGAACTATTCAGGGCTATTGCTTTCGGTTGTGTTTTTGTTAAATACCACGCGTACGAAGTTGCGGGTAACAGCTAGTTGAAAATATGTACTTTTTGTCATGCAAAATACTGCTTGGCATTACAAAGGTGCAGTGCAAGGTCGCCATGCACCTGGCCGAGACCAATTAAAGGTTTATGTTTAAATAATTAAGTGGGTAACGGCGCGGCGCGGGCGCAGGGCGCGGGGCGCGGGCAGGTGTCGCAGTGTATTGCAACAAATAAAATTTATTTAGGCGCACGCCAAATAACTCACGTTAATAATTTCGATTGCGTATCGAGTATTCACACGTAATATAAAATATCTATTTAGTACCTTATTTCAATGTGTAGCGTGTGTGCGCCCCGCATGGCAACACACTGGAGTTTACTTTTATATTTTATTTTGTAAAAATAATGAATTTAAAAAAAAAGACAAGCCCGCTGAGTTTCTTGCCGGATCTTCTCAGTTGAGGTCGCGTTCCGATCCGGATGTAGACTTTAGAAAAAAAAATGTAATGACAATTTGTAAGTGTATACAATTATACGTAGGCCTATAAAAAATAATTATTTGACTTTGACTTTGAATGTGTAATTTGTTTTTTGTAAGCTTGAACGTATGGGTATCGTTTGCCTACCTATAACTCTATTTTTGCATAATTTTATTTGACTTCATAATAGTTTGGATCGAACTTTTATGTTGCATCTAAATAAAATAACAATAATAAATATCGCCATACAAACACACCAACTATACGGTCCCACACTAACCTACGCTTGTGTTATTAGTATCGTACTATGGATTGAGGGCGAACTCACTATATTTTTTTTATTTTTTTTTTATTACATTATAGGCAAGTATTTGATCTCGATCTCACCTGATGGTAAGTGACGTTGAGATCTACGATGGAGCATACTTGCCTAGGTAGGAAGGCGGCAGTAGATAGAGACGCTACATTCACTAGGCACATGCAGCGCAACTGATCTGACCCGCCATCCATGAATGGCAACACCGAACATCATGCCGGAACACGGCTAGGCCGCTTGGCGACATGACTTTGTTCAGTGGGTGGTGACTAGCCACGGCCGAAGCCTACCACCAGTAGAGTTGTCACCTGGTTGGCACCACCCAGGGTCACGTGTAGGGTATCTCGAGGGTACTTAATTCTCCTACGGACGAAGGTGACTCGACCCCATATAAAACTTACATTAATGTCTCGGGTACAAACATTCGCTCTTATCCCACAAAGCTGGTCTCTACCAGGATTCGAAACGGGGACCCTCGGCGCAGCAAGCAGGGTCACTACAAACTGCGCTAATCTGGTGGTAAATGTCCATTTATGATGTAACAAATCGGTATTCACCAATATAATAGAATTAAACCTTCTTATCTAATCCATCTAATTAATTTATCCTAAATCCTTTGCCTGACAAAAAATGTAAGCCTATAATTATATCAAGTTTATATGCAGTGTTACAACTATTCTGTGTATCCCATTAACTTACAGTGTGTAAATGGCTTCGTAACGAAAACTGATACTATGGTTTCAACTCATGATTCAGGACCCCCAGAGTTGGAATTTTCCGTCGTTTTTTTTTATGAATTATTCACATCTTTTTTAGACATCATCCAAGATTACTTATAATTTAATATAAAAAGTAAACGTTAAAATAAAAATGTATTTCGGTACCCAATTACATTCATACCGAAGTCATAACATATTTACACAAATTATACGCATATATTATACATCTAGTAACCATTTTTATAATAAACACGTATACGTCACTGGCTGTTTACGTGTTCATATAATTAAATGTTTTGATTTTTCTATCGAATAAGGCAAAGGAATGTATGATAGACTTCTCGATGTCATTAAACCCTCAAAGAACAGGTTCCTATTTGTTTAAACACAAAGATGTTTGAGCGTATTATAAAGTTAATACAATATTATAAGCATATTTGGATTGTATATGGTCTGATGATGAAGCTGGAAGATAATCATGGAAATATGATAAGAGTAGACGGATCGGGTTTGGGTCCATTCAATTGGTATTTACGAGGACTTTATTCATCCCTGGTGACCCCAAGTCTGCTGACACAATCGATTTATAATCGAACAGCAACCGCATAGTAACTGTCACTTTTGACAGATATTGTATGGGATATCTGTCAAAAGTGACAGTTACTATGCGGTTGCTGTTCGATTATGAATCGATTGTGTTAGCAGACTTGGGTCCCAGGGTCTGATGATGGAGTCGAAGAGTAGCCATTGAAATTTCATTAGGCAATCGAGTTTGGGTTCATTTGAACGGTCCTGAAGAGTGCTTTGGCCGCACATAGTTCCCAGGGCGTTATATGTTGGTACCTATTCTTGTTTGATTCCTCTCACTGATACTTTTATCAAACATTTTGATTAAAAAGCATGAAAACGACCCGTCGTAGGTTTAAGAAACATTTAATAATTACACAATATCACTGACCTCGCCGTCTGTACTGTCACCTACAACAGTCTTTTTTAAAATACTAATTGGTAATCATTTTTTTTTTACAATATTTCGTACGAACTCTGTTACTGAATTAGACTATATTCAGAGAAGTGTTTCAATGTAAAAAGAGGAGAATGGAAGAACAAATATATTGCGCATGCGCCCAATTGTTATCCATATGAATAGGCATAGCGGAAAATCAGCGGTTTGCTTAATGTACAGTTTATACTGAACTGGCTCCAGGGTCTTAAACAGGAATTCCTTCAAAGGGGTGGGGGGTCGAGCTAACCCCACCCCTTGTCTACGGCATTTACTGGGATCCCTGCCACACATACGTACTTATACCCGTGTTTTTTAAATTGTGTATCAAGTCACAGTCAATTGACTTTCGTTCGTCACGGACTCATAAAATTAAGATTTTTTTTTGTATATTGTATAAGTACTTACGTCAATTTGTCGTTGACTGTACACAAAAATGTCGGGTTTTAAATGCAGCCAGTGGGTCAAATATTGGAGGCAGACACCTAAAATTAAATATATATCTGCAACCTTACTTGTTACAATACTAGTTCGAGTTGCGTCAGAGCACTTGCATAACGAAGCTTGCCGTAATATCCGCGTACGCGCTGCTTTTTCCGATTTCGCTCCAATTTAATAATTGTTTCATGGAGAGAAATTTACCTATATGTATAATAAACACCCAATAACATCTTAGTTTCCTACATACATCATCTACAACGTGTATTCTCTCTCTTTTTAATACAGCGATTACAACCATATATAACCTCAAACCAAAGGCATTTGTATATTTTTAATTAAACATCTGATTCAAATAAAACTAATTTAACGGATTTTATCGCGTTTATTTTATGTTTTTACGTTCCCGACGTTCCGTTAAATGAGTTTTAGTTCAATGTGTAGTATTCGCGTAAATATAAGAAATATATTCAATATCTGAGTTGGTATTCTCTTTGATATTGCGTTGATTGCAATCATTTATTTTATATGCAACGCATTAATCAATTTATTGCAAGGTCAGTGCGAAATGCCAGTCGGCCGCTTAAACTGATTGCGAAATAATAAGTATTTTTTCTTAAAACTCAGTCTCACACCGTAGGTTACTTACAAAATAGCAAACACTAAAATTGGCATCCACTATTATTCCTCCAATGTCACCTTACAACTTCATTGTAGATCAATTATGTGATGATTATTTTAATTTACTGATGATAGCTTTCCTCGTGTTTTTCTAACGTGGCTGGCTGGCTGCTGATGGATTCGTCATCGATCAAGTCATTGACACGACTGCACCGAACTCGATATACTAGGACATGATGAGATCGCAAGCGTTCAATCAACTCGCACGGTGCATCCACCTTATCAAGACCAGCTCGTTGCGAAAACAATTACATGAAAATTGCTCCTCAAAATTCGGAACCCAATCAAAACGTGTATGTGTGCTCGTTATTAGATAAGACGCTTAGATAACGCACACATACGTAACAACACGTGTGCCATGCGCACTCCTCACCGCTTCTGTGCTCCTAGTACCCGAAACATAGAAACTGCTCACGAACAAATCTGAAAACAACATGAGCACAACATTTTACGTGTGGAAAAATCGTACACTAATATAAAATGTGCATACGTACACGTCGAGGCGTCGCATGTTGGAGTTCAACTTGTGTTGCTGCGCCTGTGTGTTGTTTAGTGAAAACGCTTTCCTCGTACAACACTATAACTCGTGTGTATGTGCGCATAAGTGGCAGTATCTCATAGTACAGGAACGCGTGTTAATAGCAAAGTTGTGTTTCCGCATAGGCACGGCTCGTACACCAGCGTGCGAGGCTCGCCCCCGTGTGAACACGAGATCGTCAACCTTACGAATTAGAAAAAAGTCGCTTTACGCCACTCGCCTCGACGCGGTCCGGATTAAATTCATTTATTCGTTTTTAGGACCACGGATTTGCTTAAAATAGACCAGTTTAAGTAACATTTGACTAGTTTTATTGGTAACTTTTTTACACTGATCTCTTGTCTAATTAATATATAGATAAGTAAGAATGTGTTTTTTAGGAGAACAATGCGTCAAAATGTCGTCAGTGGCTGTGATTGTGACGTGTCTACACGCGCTCACGCACACACCCCCAAACGTGCCCACTCGGTATCTGTGTATAACTACAACATTGAAGCTAGCTACGTCACAAGTTGGCCTCTCGCGATCTCTGCCAGCCTGGTACCTCGACTCCCCGTAATAAGCTGAAGATAACTCGCTTTTCTTGATCTTACAATAAAGGAAGGCATTATTTTTAGCTTCCGTGTTCTTTTGGTTTAAAAGATTAAAAAGGTATATTTAAAAAAATACCATTGGCTTGAAACTTGACGAAAATATTGAAAAGATGCAAACTTATTTAAAAAAAGATCTTAAAATATGTATGACTTTTGGCTGTGTTAAATAAATTCTCATTTACGCAGGTCGATGAAACCTGCAAGTCCTTTTGTAAGACTTACACTTACACTCGGTCTTCAGAACTGCTTAGAAGTTGTTGCCATGTAACGCACGTACAACGTAACTCCTCGTTGGCTCTGCGGTCCTAGTATAAAGTGTTCTAGTTGACGATCCAAGCAGTCACGAGATGTCGATCGTAATTTGAGAACTTTAATTTTTATTCTATGCCCGATATAAGGTGACTATTTTCTTAATTACAATACAAAAAAATTGATGAGTAAAATAATTTAATCGAAAATTACATCTCGACGCACAGCGCCATCTGTTATCGACTAGCGTCAAACGCATCTATGCACACACTATCACTCAACTTTTAAAATTAAAAATACATATCGTCCATACACCTTGTATTATGCGAGCGAGTGTACAATTTAAGAAATTATTTAAGGCAATGTGTCGCCTGGTTATATTGAACAATGGCAGGTGGTAGGAGCCTGCTCCATCCAAGGATGACCACTGGGGGCCGGTGCATAGTGAGCCGAGTGGTGGCTAATATTCGCTAGGTAGGTTGTTTTATGCCATACCGGGGAAGCAGACCTATTATTATAATTAGTGTCTAACAGAAAATTATTATTGGATATATTGCGTTTGCAGTCCTTACTAGTCTACATTTTGCTGAAATGTTAGAATATGGAATCAGTTTTCGAATAAGCTGAGCATACGATGAGATTTACTTACATGATAATTTAGATAGTCATCATTTATTTGTATGCATTAGGTATTGTTAGAGTTATTTTGTTATTAAATGTTCTTTAATTCAACAATTGTAGTAGTGTTTATTTTATTATTTAAAAGTAGTACCACACTGCACTCTTGATTCCGAATGAATAGATTTCAGGTTTCGCGGTATTTCACTTGCATATGGAATATTGTTGTTGATGACAAAAGTTATACTATAAAAATAAATTAAAATTTGTCCGCTTTTTATTTTTAATATTTTGCTGCTATACAAAGAAATCTGCTGGGTAAAATAATACCATACTGTGAACATACAAATAAGAATAAAGAAATGAATCATGTAAATAAAAATAGACTCCATTTTTAATATCACAACCTACGAAACGTTTTGATGGTTAAAAATGTGAGCATCTAGTATCGTGTAAAATAAAAGTCAAGCCGACGATTCCTTTTATTAAAACTTGGAACGCATGTAATGTTGAATTTTGAATTTAAAAAAAGAAGGTTCCACCAAAAGAACACAACAAAAGCTTGAAATCACCCGCCAACTATTATCTTTGCGCAAAGAGAAAAAAAAACTTTTGGAAACAAATGAACTTTTTGCAAAATGAATTGTTAAAAAATGCATTTGGTTTTGCAAAAAAAAACACATTCTTAACGACCTTGCAATAAATGTATACGCAACGCGGACCACGCGATGGGGTGTTTTTGCTAAAAAAATATATCTTTTTACAATTGTTCTCCAATTGTGCGATAGTTATCAAAGAAGACGCCGCCCATTGTGGGTGGATGAGGTTTTTGTTGTTCATAATGTCGATGACATTACTGAGTTTTCAATATTTTGATGTAGCAACAAACAAACAAATAACTTAACTTGTCATATAAATATTAATATTGAACCGCCTCTTAATACAACTGAATGGTATTAAAAATAAAAATATTAAATCGAAGCAGTAATGAAACCTTAATTTTGTCGCTATACCAACCATGTATGTACCAACTGGGGCCTATAAAAATAAAAAGAACACCCACCTCGGGCTACCGCCTGATGGCATATGCATGCGTTAAGTACCAGATATGTTGCCATTGTGAAACCGGGTTTAGACTGTATTATTTTACAAAGGGTATCATTTGATCGGGCGCTTTTATCTTCGTTTTGTCACTAACAAGCTATTGCACTCATTATTTGAAAATACTGATCGAGTTTTGACGAGCTGATTGAAGTGTTTATCTAGCGAGTATTATTTATTATTAAGCTTGAGTCAGATGTTATCGTTCATAAAACAATTGGGTTTATTCACATCCGCAAAAATATATTTCTTAATAAGTTCTTTTTAAAAAACGAAATTAATACGTTTGACTGAAGTAAAAAATAACATGAATAACTATTTAAATTTCCTAGAACTACGATAACGGAAGCTTTTATATAACATTACAAATAACATTAGTAGATTTTTTTTTATTCATGTAAACTGTTAATTTAGGAAAAGTATAACATCCTTTTAAAATGAGCAACCATAGTTTCTTGCCCAACTTCGCCATAGGAAAGGTATTTTAAAAGGGCGGTAGAAGTAATAGCATAATTATTTTGTGAAAATTTTTACTATTGTACGTGTATTGGTTCCATGTTTACTTTTTCCTTTTTTTTAATTTTTTTTTTCTTTTGGTTCCAGGTGTCAAATCTGCATCGGTCCTGTGCCACTCTTAGAAATTTCATCATCAACGGCTTCATTATCATCACCCACAATGTTTCACTAGTTTTAAATCATCATGTTTAATACTCAGTAGTGAATAAGACGTTAAAATGACTGATATTTTTTCTCATAATATTATTGCATATATTATCCTTCATGCATTTGTATTTTTATATAAATTATTATAATAAGTGGTGTTATCTCGTTGATATAAATCCTTTGAAAAAAAAATAATAATCGATTTTATGTTTTATTTCAATGAAGTGACATCGATAAATAGATTTAAGAAAATTAAAATGACAAGCAAACAGAGGCAAATGGTTTTTTGAATGGTTTTCCTCACTATGACTGTACATTATTTCGAGAGACCTTCAAAAATGTACCGTACAACATATATTATAGGAATGAAATTAGTTGTAAGTTAATTATGTTATATCAATTCGGCTCCTTGAATACGTAACTTCCAACACAATTCGAGTTACCATTATATGACTTTCCGCTTGAAATGTAAATAAAGTTGCAACGCTTTTCCAGTGCTTCTCGTTCGCTGAACATAGATAAATAATTACTTTTGTGTTATACTTTAAACCTTATTATTATGTAGATACAATGTAGATAAGACTGCGTTATGTTTAAGCGGCTACTTTTTTTTTAAATTCAGTGTTGCCAATAAAGACTGAATGATGAAAAATGTATGAATTAACAAACCAAGTTTTGTCGTGTTTCTTTCGTTAAAACCCAGGAAGGATCCCACCCTAGGTTATTTTGATTTCTTTTTTGTAAACGATACATGCATAATAATAAATATAGGAGTTAATAAATATGTTTTATATCAATTTGAAATTGTGTTGTTTTATTTATCCCTGGCCATTATCAAACGTAGATAAAATAACTGGCAATCCTAGAGATGGATATAGGGCCTACACACACGAAGTACACACACATTCTAACAAAATTCACTTAATCTTATTAAACCATACAAAATCTTAAATATCAAAACTCCAAGCGTCAATTACCACATAAAAGGTTATTGTAGGCTTGAAAGGGCACAAAGATACAATATATTTGCAAGTAGAGTTCATTGTTTAATTTGTGTAGAGCTAATAAATGTACGTTAACAGGTAAGTTTTGCTTTCAAACTGCTAAAATATGTGAAAGATATTTTTAAAAAGAGCAACCATGGAGTTTGTTGCCCGTTCTTCTCCATAGGAACGGCATTCCGAACAGGCGGTAAAGTAGTGGCCAAGCATTTTGTAATAATTAATGGTTAATGGTAAATAAAAAATATTATGATTCTGAAACTTAAAATATTATGATTCTGAAACTTAAAAATAAGTTTCGAATAAATTTTACGACCCGATTGGCACAGTTGGTAGTGACCCTGCTTTCTGGACCGAGAGGCCCGGGTTAGAGTTAGGTTAGGAGTCCCGGGCTAGGAGGAATTACTAGAAAATACTATGAAATACTAAGAAATACTAGGAAATATTTGTATATAAGCACCAAGGTACTAGGCGCATATAAAGATGGAGCGATAATACAACACCGTTAGTCCTAAATTCCTTCGTAGCAGTATAAGTATAATCGCGACCACTTACAGATACGGGATAATAAGCTATTACCAAAGTACTAACCTTTGATGTATCGTTTAGCGGTACCCATGTAACCTGGCTGTCTATGTAGGGCTGGGGCCCGTTAAACATCGCTCTAGTGATGCCCATGTGAATCGGTTTATCGATAGATTTCAAGAATTTGTAAACCTACGACCGGTTGTTGAGCTGAGAATTTAATATAAGTTGTAAGTTCCAGTTGTAACAAGTTACTGGTTAATGCTTAAGTGATTATTATGTTAACCTCGATATAGAAATAGGTAAGTTGTAAACGATAAAAATACTTACATTATAATCTATACTAATATTATAAATGTGAAAGTTTGGATGGATGGATGGATGGATGGATGGATGTTTGTTACTCTTTCACGCCCGAACGGCTGAACGGATCTGGATGAAATTTGGCACAGAGATAGATTATAGTCTGGAATAACTCATAGGCTACTTTTTATCCCGGTAAAATGTATGGTTCCCGTGGGATAGATGTTTTAATTTTTCATACTTTTTATCGCGGGTAACACCGCCGGGCGCATCTAGTATTACATAATTTGAGAAGAACTAGCATGTTTCTCGAAATTATCAAAACTGAGGAGCCAGGCGCAAGCATAAACATATATACATAAATATCTTGGTCGTTGAACTGTTCATAAGACAGCCTTATGGATACAAAAATTGTAAGAATTTCACGCAATAGAAACCGTAGGCAATAGTTAGTATAGAACATTATATTAATTAAGTAGCTATATTTTTACCTAACGTTACTTTTTACATAACGATACGTAAGCGTGTGCCATCCCGCTCCCTCCACATATTTTATAATTAAGAATGACAGTGATAGGCGTGGTTTTTTATGAAAAATTAGTTTGGAATTGCAACTGGGCGCACTGAAAATGTAGTAAAATGTACATGCCTAAGAGAATTCATTGAGATATCTGCTATTAAATTGATCATAGGCCCGTACCTACAGCTTGGTTAACATTTGTCGATAATGAGACATCGAGAAATCTTAGATCGCCTAATTAGCGAGTCATTCTAGAGAACACTAGACTAGTCTTGTAATGCAGATTAACATCAAAATAAAACCTTTAATTTTAGTATGTATCTAATTATTATCGGCAGGTGATAGGTACCTACTAGATATTAAATAAGTGAATTTTAACCCAAATTGCCTGTATTTAAAATGCAAATTTCATTGAGACTAGCGATATGTTATTTATGTACGAATGTTACTGCCGGTATTAATACTTTAAACTCAGTAAAAACTGGTTTTGTTAATGGTGTTTACTGCGAAATTTAAATATCCACTAGCATGCTCAAATTAAGAATTTTATATTTACTTAATAATTTATGTCGTACTAGAAGTAGGCAGTTACTTAAAAACATCAAGCTGGAGGTCATTTTAAGGAAGTGGTTACACAACTGACAGTTTATTAAATCTATAGTCCCTTTTCCACCAATTTCAGATAATATAGCCTGCATAAATGCACTGTATAAATAATAAAAAAAAACTAAATATATTCGTGTCAAGAGTTAATTTAAAAAAACGAACATCGTGTATTTTTTTAGGTTTATCGATTCTTCTAGTTTGTCGTCGATAATCGATATACACAGGCACATCTCTCGACAGGATCAGGGATACGCGGCCAGTGGCGCACTGGGTCGCCGGCCGGCCCGGGAATGCGGAAGGGCCCCATCCCACACGGACATACACCGCAGTGGTACACACATATTTATCGCGAGATATCTTCTTTAAATAAAAAGCATGTGCTATCATTTCTTATTACCTATTGTCATGTCAACAAATGATATTATACCGTCTTCCACGATTTAAAAGTATAAAAGAAATGAAAACAAATTATAGCGTTGAAATAAATTTATTCAACGCTATAATTTGTTTTTTGCTATAATGTGTTTTTTTGTTTGACGCAAGCATCAACTAAATATGAGAGTACCGCAGTTCAAACTGTCACTAGGACGTCAAACAACTCAGTCCTCCCGTGACCATGGTTGCTGTAAAGCAGCCGAAACGTCGGGAACGTAAAAAACATAAAATGAACGCGATAAAATCCATAAAATTACTTTTAGTTCAATGTGTAGTATTTGCATAAATATAAGAAATCAACAAAGTAGCGCAATTAAATTTTGGTATTTAAATAGTTTTTGTTTTGCTTGTCGAGTACATTGATTGGTTCAGAATTAAAAATAATAAACATTATTGACACACAATCTCATTGTAAATTAAAGATAATCATTATAATAATGGAAAAACACTTGTATCCAATTCGATTAATGATCTTATAATACCATTATCAAGGACTTGTAATTATTGAATCTTTATTATGTAATTAAAAATACACAGTCCTTTTAAATACTTTTTTTACAATAATTACTTTTAAGGATAGTGTAATTGTGTCTATACTGTCGTTATATTTCGAATGCTCAAGCCATATTTGGTTAATACGTGATTTGTCGCGGCCAGTACAGGTGATAATTAGCTTAAAATACAACAAATATAATTAAGATTGACTTTTATTTTCTCTACTTAATGAATCGTTTCGGTGAATGTAAATGTAGTTTTTGACACGTTAGTATTGCAGTAAGGATTGTTTTCTTCTTTTTTTTAAGTAAAGTAAAGTAAAGATTATTTAAGTTTAGACTTTTCACATGGCAGTAAAGGTGCGGTTCCGAACCAAGCGGAAGTCCGTATCTATGAAACCTTATTAGTTTGCTTTATACTAAAGGACATTATTATATTCCTGTATAAAACATAAATCGTACGTGTTAAATAAAGAGACAAGATAAGATGAAACGCAGAACATTATTTTTTCTGAATTAAATGAAATAAAGAATAAAGTTAAAATGAAATTAAAATACAATTAAATTGAAATTTAATGAAATTAAATAATAAAAAAATAAACAAATATATATGAAAAAGCTTATCAACTAAATATGTACCAACTGTGCCTACTTACTTTAATTAAAACAGTACAGTTCGATCGAGGTATAGTGTGCAATCGGTGGGCAATTGGCTACAAAATAGTGCCATTTTGCCAGTGTCGAGTTAATCTTGATAATTGTTATTGAATTACAAGTTCTCTTGATGATAATGATAATGTTGATGACGATGATACTGATGAAATGAATCCCCTACCCCTATCAGTGACTGTGGATACTTTACTGCACATTTACCGGACATCTTGGGAGAACTTCTAATTATACTATTTTATTTCAACTTCCTTCACTTGTGCACGTTTATGAACAGATAATGGTTAATATACCACTAATATTACACATTATTTATCAAAGAAAAACAATTATTGGAAAATAAAACAAAATTGACAGTGAAGTTGTCCAACTTCCCGCTAAAAAGTCTGAGTAAGGATTAACAACACATGTCTAATTTATTACCAACTAGCTGTTGCCCGCGACTTCGTCCGCGTGGTATTTGACAAAGACAACCGTTGACAACAGCCTGCTCGCCCATTCTGAGCCCGCGCCGCGGGACGCATTGCAGGTTGTTGCTATCAAACTTAATCAGGCGCTGCGCTGCAACATTGGTTTTAATTTTTTTTCGTGAGATCCTATTTTTTTTTCTAAAATAAAAGTAGCCTATGTTACACCTTGTTACATCAGCTATCTGCCAGTGAAAGTCCCGTCAAAATCGGTCCAGCCATTTCAGAGATTACCCGGAACAAACAGACAGACAGACAGACAGACAGACAGACAAAAATTAAAAAAATGGTTGTTTTGGTATAGGTACCGTGTATACATCCAAATGCATTTAGTAAAAAGCGGTTATTTTAATATTACAAACAGACACTCCAATTTTATTTATATGTATAGATGTATAGATATACTATTTAGAAGTAAAATTATACTAACATTAATTTTACTTCTAAATAGTATTTAGTATTTCTACCAAAAAGTTCCTCTAATTCTACTATTATTTAGATTCCAAATTCTTACTCGAATATCTTAAGACATATCCCGGAGGATTCCTTCCTTGTGTACCCCACAGTTAACGGTACCCGTATAACTAAAATCAGTCTCTAGGGCGGCCGATAAAAAATGAACCTTGTCTTTGGTACACCTAAAAAACTGTCGGGTCCTGTTACGCGCGGGTACTGACCCCAAAGTAGATACGGGGTGGAATGACCTATTTATATTGAACGGTGTCATTATAGGACTCTATGAATTTTTTGTTGTTCATGTTTTGGGTACGAGTTAATTTAGCCTCAGAATATATCAACTACTACATTGGATAATAGAGTCGTGCACATATTTTAGAAAATACTTTTAATATAAGTCGAATAAACACAATAAGTCAAATTTATAATTGTATTTTCTTTAGAAACATGATTTTTTAATTTTGTAATAAGAAATATTTGTCTCATGGCGCCGACATTTATTTCCAAAAATATCTTCAAACACATTGGGGGGTTCTTTTTACTGAGTTACATCTCATATATTGTGAAGTACTATCTAGGTTACATTTTATTTACTGATAAAATACTTAGGTTTTAATTGATAGAACTAGGCGATACTTGGCGGGAATCCATTGTTAAACAAATCGGGGAAGAGGATGCACCACAGACCCTCGGCTTGTCAACTTTTCCAATTATAAACCAAACAAGTTGATCGATAATTAAAGAAGCCAGCAACACCGAACTCCTCTAAGATGTTAGTCGAGAAACTATCTGAGAGTGTCTGAGAGCGTACTTGATTGAAGCAGTATTTTTAAGGGGATGAATAATTGAGATACAAGAGGGGTGCATCTCTGCTTACCCGTTCAGTAAATGCTGGCTTGATAATGTTTGAGATCAAATGGATACGCCTTACATACATTATTATTATTCTGTCGCTTATACGGGATGAATTAAAAAAAAAATGACACCTACCAGGATTCGAACCCGGGGCCCTCGCCGCAGAAAGCAGGGTCACTGCCAACTGTGCTAATCAGGTCGTCAAGTCAAAGTAATTATATACTGGGATCGCTTCCAGTGTGTTGTACGGTACCCATATTATAAGCGTCTGGTAATATAGTTATTTCAGTTTGACATATCTATCATGTTATAAAACTCATCCTGTATAGGCTTCGTATGCGTCTGCGCATACAATGTGTGATCGTATGCTGGGCATGAAGTTAAAATTAGCCGCAGGTGTATCCAATCTAGTTATGTAAGATAAATATAAAATATAAGTACATTATATTATTTGTTAATAATGTTGTTTGACCCGGTTCTGTGCAGGTGATCCGGGAGTTTTATACTTACTCCTTTAAATTTCGTGCGATTTTGTTCACTTGTTGCGGCGTTGGTGTGTGATAAATATAATAATAAAACCCGCCCTTTTTAATGTCCCACTGCTAGGCATGGGCCTGCCCTCAATTCGAGGGGGATGAGGCCATAGTCCACCACGCTGGGCCAGTGCAGGTTGGCGGACTTCACACATCTTTCGAGGGGTTCTCTCAGACATGCAGGTTCTACTACTAATTCAAAATGTATTTATTACAGATTAAAAATAAAAACATCAAGTGCAATCCATTAATTAATTAAAGAAATAAATAATATTGTTATATGGGTACCAAGCGTTTTTTTCTGGGATTTAAAATAAAGCCTTGGATACATCGGATGCTTATCATTGTCTCACAAGAGGGTAGGTACTGTGTCATATCAATTATATTTCAAAATTATAATAAGCCTCTCATGATCTTTCACCTCGACCAAACTCTTTAACAAAAACTCAATTGTTTTATAGTATTTATGATGAAACTTTGTATACATAGAGTCTATTTCCGATCCGACAATTAAAGTCTATTTCCGATCCTAACATCCTGCTGGGTCAACTTTAGTGTATCCTACGAGGTCGAAACATATATGTAAATAATATTTAATACCTCAAGTATGCCGCATATAATAAATAACGTAAATACCAGAGTATCAGGAACTTTCTGGAATGTACGAAGTTAATTTTGTCTCTACGTAGAGTCTTAGGGAGTTAAATTCCTCAACTCGAATGATTCTCTGAATAGAGAAGTACTTGGTGCCTACATACAATCGAGATACTTCTGGTTTCAATTAAAACAAATCTCGATAACAATTAGTGGAGAGTTAACGAATTGTAAGAAACATTCCTTTTACGATCGATGAGCCTGTTCCTGACGTATGAACGCGTCGAGCTCGATCAAACGCTTTCGTCCTTTACCGGTCCAATAAAATCTCCTATTAATTGCGTAAGCGCATGTAATAAACTTTTGGATTGGTTAAAAATAACCGAGCCAGCACCACCGACCGTCCGAGTATAAATTCTTAAAAAACATAAACTTCACCAGCGCACACAGACCAAACAGCTATAAATAACAAACACGACTTTTAAATTCCGAACGACGCGCCGTCCAATAAGAATCAAACTGGAATTGCCGCCAAAATTGACGTACGACATTCTAGTTCGGATACACGTCCTGAAATCTATGATTAGAAGTGGATTCTAATACACAAAAAATAGAGTGTAGTATAGTTGTCTGGTGCCTGTGCAGTTGAAGCGTTATAGCGCGGTCGGCCAGCGGCTAGGATATAGGTCATTGCTCCCCTAAACCTGCGGAGTAGTCAGGGCAGTTCATAAGTACTTCCATGTTTAAATTGCCCAACTTGTATGTACTCTCGGTACAGGATACTGGCTCGGACATTACTTACTTGCGGCCTCGGACGAATGACCATCCCGCCGGCTGATAACATCTAGTTTTAGAGTCATTCCTCTCTGGAATAAGAACTATAATTCTAAGAAGGACTTTTGAATATAATTATGTATTATGGTGATGGTTTATGCGTGTATCCAAACATTTAACTTTTTTTTTAATTATATTCTTACGAAATTTATTTAAAAGTTTATCCAATGAGCTATGCAACGCTTGA
The DNA here is from genome assembly GCA_905404115.1 of Pheosia gnoma. Taxonomy (NCBI): domain Eukaryota; kingdom Metazoa; phylum Arthropoda; class Insecta; order Lepidoptera; family Notodontidae; genus Pheosia; species Pheosia gnoma. Next base: position 4,239,694 of record FR989916.1, read on the forward strand.
CTTATTGTAAGGACGTCTATCAGCCAATTGTCTATGAAACAATGTTATTATTGTTGTTGTTGGTCGAACGATGCTATTATTAAAAAAAAAACCTAATGAACATTATTACATCTAGTTTATAAGTAGTAATCCAAACAAGAAAATATTTTTCTGCACTATTCCAATAACCGATCGTAAAGTACGTCCGTATTTAGAAAAAAAGTTTGAAACAACATTTGGCAACATGGTCACGTTACTTCATTGTGGTACATGCCATGTTATCAGTTACCAAACAATTGTAACAGCTCACCACGTAATACCATTAACCCCTCAAAATGTTTTAAAGGGCTACGATTATGTGTATGAGTTCATAAAATGCACACTAATTCAGTAGGTACTTACTTACATATAAAAGTAAGATATGTATATTATATCAGATTTGATCAACCACAGATCCTACCAATAAGAGGATGATACGTGAGGCCATTGAAATTAAAAACTATGCTATAGGCACTTAGCTATGTTGGAATTCCCAATTTAAGTTCCATGAACTCTAAGCAAATTCTACAATATTTTTAATTAAAATAAAACCACCTTAAAATGTAATTATTCACAATCAATCAACGAGCTCACACATTTAAATAGTTTATTTGTTTTATTGTCTGTGTATACGGTTTCAGATAGGCGCAAATTTTGAAAGATTTTTTCATCCCATTGCCGACTCTATGCTTTGGGGATTAGATTTAAGATATATATAATCATCCCTCGATCCCCTAACCACGGCAAAAAGTGTAGATGCGTTTCCGGGTGTAAAAATTGTCGTAGATCAATTTGGTTTTCGAACGCATTTGGCGGTTAAAAAAAATATGGCTGGAATTTGAAGTCAGAACAGAATTCAGGTTCTGTAGATATGTAGCCATGCTTACTTTACTACCCACAAACACTTGTATAGTAGCAAACAGTACGTCCACCATAACATAACGATACAATTCGAGGATTAAATTTCCTATTAACTAATCTAAGTTATTAGGTTATCTCCAGCTTAAGTTACATTATATTTTCTGTTACCTAACTTAAATTTAAATTTATTTCCTTTTGCAAGTTCTTCTCAGTTCAGCTTCTTTTTCCTGGTTTAAGTAACGAGGTATTTCCTTTTACATTGTTTAAGTTAAAAGGTATCCCCTTTTACATAGTTTAAGTTAAAAGGTATTTCCTTTTACAAATCTTAAATAAAGAGGTGTTTTGTCGTTTTGAATTTAGTTATGATATTAATCGTAAAATGGCACGCGTTGGGCTACGATTAAAAAATACCTTCATCTCGTGCAAGAGCAAGAGCTCCTCGAGAAAAATGTGATCGTGAGATTGAAAATCTCATCGGAAGAATTTGTTTCATAAGATTATTATAGGGGACTTTCCTGCCTGGATTTTGTCAAAGACATTTTTGCAGCGCTACACTGGGCTCTGTATCCACTTTGCTACGACCCACATAATTTAAGAGGGCAAGGAATAGAATCCCGAAAAGAAACGCAGGGTGATTTCTATTCAAATGTACACGAACCCCCGAATTTATAGACGTTTTATATCTTTATCAAACATCATATAGCACTGCGCAAAAGGATTTTGATTTGCGCAGTACTATATGACGTTTGATAAAGTTATATAACGTCTATAAATTTGGGGGTTAGTAAATGTAAGATAAAAAGAAATTCTTAAATCACCTCCGCACGGAACCCTAACGCTATTTCCTAATCATAAACATTTCCGTGTATCGTCTCGGTATGCTTTTTGCCATAGATATCACGTGTGAAGCTGCGCCGGCGCAACGCAAGTGCCGCGCCGGTGTCTCTCTCGGGGGACGCGTGAGAAACGCATCTTGTATGCTGATAAACTTGACGCTTCCGACGCAGTTACATGGTTATGTAACTCGAGATATTAGAACCGAATAAATGGGTTTTCATCTCGAATAGTTAAGGAAGCGAATAATAGTGACTTATTAAGCGGCTAAATGCCGCTTAATTCAGATACATGGTGACGTTTATTCCTTATAACTGCACATTTTTTTTTATTAAAATAACTTACGTGTTGTTTGTTTTTTTTAAATATGTTTATGAATGCAGTATTTCGCATCGCGAAAACTGACGTCTAAGTTCCATATAGAAAAAAACTCAATACCTATATTATAGCTGTAGACATCCTCTTACCGACACTTCTCTATAAATAACACTAAAACACATTCAACAAAATGCAAATGAAACAAAATTAAAACGGCTCAATTCACCGAGGGAGTAGGTAGAGTTGCCCTACTATAATGCCTAAAATACAATGAACCCTGCTCATATACAGGTGAATAGATACGATCGTCAAAATAATGCTATTATTTGTGATAATAAGCTGATTTCGTTTAGCGATATTGAACTTACATAATTACCTTTAGAGCTCGAGCAAATAGCTCCATCTACCGGCTACCACCAAGAAGCTTTCATGCTTCCCTAAGCACTTTCGAATAATACATTCCTTCCTAATGGTAAAAAACTGCAATTGAATTATTTTTTTAATTGTCATTTTAACCACGAAAATGATTGCCCTTAGTTCATTATTCCATATTTAAGTAGTATATTTGATTATTTTGTCGCTACACTTACGTAATTTAATTAAAGAATCAATCAGATTCAAAAAAGGAATTCAGAGTAAACACGTATCCAAAAAATGTTTGCATTCAACAATAAATCATTTTTAACGGTTCCAGCGATGTATTCTTTTTTTAATTTTCGCGCGAACAGCCGAAGTGATGTTTATCAGTGGAGGACGCGTTTAAAAACGCGATGATAAACGATACGACAAAGGCAGATGATATTTTTGATAAAAAAAACAACAAACATATATTTTTGACAGAGACAAAAAATCATAATATTTCCTTCAAGTCAACTATTCTAGGTAAAAATCGGTTAATATACAATCTAAAAGATTTTATGCAGGTATTTAATTATTCAAGAACAAAACGTCACAATAGCACACGCTAACTAATATACCTAACTAATCAGTTAAACAGCTACACAGTTCCATTACCTGTTAAAAATGTTTAGTCTACCTCTTTTTTTTTATATACATTCTAGGCAAGTATTTGATCTCGATCTCACCTGATGGTAAGTGACGATGAGATCTACGATGGAGCATACTTGCCTAGGTAGTAGTTTTACATGCAAATCCTGAATAAACCAACTATTAATTATACTTCACTAACCACTAAACCTATCGTAGTTGACTACCTAAATCCTAGGAGATAACGGATTAAGACGTCTTACCAGAACGCTCATGTACCAGGCTCGCATACGTTCGGAGGAGATTGCCTGTGGTACAATTACATGTGCTATTAGGAAAAACTATATTTTCTCGTGTGATGTCATGATTGTTAGTCCTATTAAATAAATTGCTGTGACCATTACGATGCTGGCAAAACTAGCGCTTGTGTATGTATATTCTAAAATTTGCTGATTGTCTGCCGACTCCATTATATTATTGTCTAGCAATCAATCCTAAATTGTGCTAGATTCTAATATTTACATATTGATTTCTGATATTTACGCGTGGGGTTCTCTCAGACATATAAGTTTCCTCGCGATGTTTTCCTTCACCGTTTAGCAAGTGATAATAGTGGTTGAAAATGAAATTCGCACATGAAATCCCAGAGTTGTGAGCCGGGGTTTGAACCTGCGATCCTCGTTACCGAGGCAAGCGTTCTACCAACTTGGCTATCAGTGCTTACATATTCCATAGTTCTAGTGATACATCATCAAGCTTTAAAACGTTTTCCAAGGCCTGTTCCATAACGTGCCAATAGACCCTATCCAAAACTTATTTTACAGATCGTCCATACAAATTCTGTCAAATAAGCTGTTGGCTGGTATAATCAGCAGACTGACTAACACGCCGATAACTAGCTATTTAAAGTAAGCTACTGTAATATATTAAGTACATGGCGTATGCCAATTAACTTTTAAACAAAATTATTTTGCTAAGAAGTTAATTGCTGTGCGCTATTTTTTTTTGTGATGTCACTATAGTTTGACCACTACCGCTGTGCCGCGCCTTGGGTATATGCGCGGCGAGGCGGGGGGAATATCGGCCGCCAGTTCCCGCCCCGCCACCAACGCGTACGTAATGCTCTTTCCTACCCCGCCCCCCACCACCCCCGCATTCCTAGGGCGCGGCACAGCGGTAATGGTCAAACTATAACTAACTATATAAAAGAAGACAATTGGACTATAAGGCCTCAGCCTCGAATTTAGCTGGCAGCGGGGCGGCGGCGGCGGGCGGCGCGGGAGCGGCAGGATCTTATGCGTAAAATCAAATGGACCGGTTCTCGAAAACAGCGGCGCGGCATATGGTTGCGGCGCGGGGCGGCCAACGAGCACTGCTCCCGCGCTGCCACCGCCACCCCGCCCCGCTGCCCGCTAAATTCGAGGCTTAGGCCTTATGCTCTTTCCTACCCCGCCCCCCACCACCCCCGCATTCCTAGGGCGCGGCACAGCGGTAGTGGTCAAACTATATAAAAGAAGCAAATTGGACTATAATTAGTATGGTATCTGTCCTCTAGGTGGCGCGTGCGTGGTGGCATGTGCTCACCAGTAATTGCCAAGCTACTGTGCATATGGCTTAACAATAACATTGCACTCTATATAACTCTTAATATGCATTTAATACGCACTATTATGCTTTGTTTTATCGACGGAGTAAATTTACAACAACTTGGACGGCTAGATCACCTGTAAATTATTAATATTGTGCTGTATGTAGTTTAATATTAAATTATGAATATCGTGCTGTATGTAGTTGAATATTAAAGGAAGACCCAATTGTCCTACCTAACCTACTTGTTATGTATATTTTACGTTTACGGAGTACCTAACTTGTGTTAATATAATTCATTTAGTTTGTTAATCAGCAACATTCGGTTAAAAAACGATACAATAAATATGTATATTATTAACTAGCTGTCCCGGCGAACTTCGAACTACCTCAGTATGAAATGTATGAGAAAAAAAAATATTATTTTTTAGTCATAAATTCCAACTCTCGGGGGTCTAGAATTATGAGTTGAATCCATGGCATCAGTTTTCGTTACGACTCCACATACACCCTGTATACATGCGTAACTTTTTTTCTCATCTCATTACTGCAAAACGTGTGGATATCGCGATGCATAAACAGACGCGTAAACATAATATTCGTAATGCGCCAATAAACGCGACCGTGACATTTGCGATGCAGTTCGCGCAGTCGTCAACTGATCGCAACGAAATTTATACATAACCTTATTTTATAGGTAGTACTGGCGACAACAGCCGCGTTTAGATTATGGTGCAGTGACATATGGGGCCACAAGCTGGCTTGAAAAAAAACTAAATCATAAATACAAAAGTGTTTGTAATTTACCGTCGGTTGGTACTAATTAAATATGGATTATTTAAAAAAAAGTACTGTTGTCAACGACAATATTCTATAGTATTTGGATCTAACCACAGATGAGGTTTTTTGGCGGGAAGTTGAACCGTGAAGTTGTCAATTTGATAAATAATGTGTAATATTAGTGAAATATCAACCATTGCGTGTTCACCGCATCAAGATGATCCGTGGCGTTAAAGCCCTCAGTCGCCTTTTACGACATCTACGGTAGTCGGTCTAGTTTAACCAGGCATCTCACTATTCTTTAATTAAATAAAATGCTCGATTAGCCGCCACATTCGTACTCTTATCAAGTGTGATGTAGTGTAAAGTTGAACAACCTATAATCAGTCGCAGGAACCACTGAATCGAAAAACTATTTATTTCAAATCGGTTCAATGACTTTCTGTTCGATGCGCGTTATTTGCTAAAATACGATGAATTAGACTTTATATATCTTTACTATAGGAACTTATTTCGCGTGAAGTATATCAGGTATCTATTTACCACGCGGCACTACACTTGCATATGTGAGGATTACTTGCGTATATATTTTTTTTTATGTTTCAGTATCACACGCTTGTGTGCACAGATGATTCAGAAAGAGTGTACTAAACCTTGAACCTGCGTTTTTTAGCGCATTTATAATAATTGAAGTCAGAATGTGAACAAGTATATCAATTTAAAAAAAAATGCCGGTTTAAATTTAGCTACTTTGACATAAAACTAATTTTACAGATTTTATCGCGCTTATTTTATGTTTTTACGTTACCGATTTTTCGGCTGCTTTACAGCAACCATGGTCACGGGACGACCTTATAAATAACTTTTTAAAATTCTAACAAATTACTTTTTAAAATTGACATATGAAATTTCTGATTTCACATAGTGTTTACAAATGTGCTAAGGAAGCCCAGATTCCAGGCTTAGTATACCTGTTCCGAATTACGCTGTATTGCCAGTGTCGCAACATAAGTTTGGACCTTCCATACCGCTCATACCACAGTATTTATAAATGAGAATAACAGTGACAGCATGCTTTCTCGATGGCGTTACGATTACACAAGAATATCCTGCTTACCTGCTGTTTGGCGGGTGGGAGTGTAGTGTGCTATGTTTGTTCACACGACTGATCATCACGTGTCACGTGGTTGCCATTGATGCGCAAGCGCCCCCACATTTGCACTTAGCGCTCAAGCTATGTCTCGAGTATTATAGATTGTTCCCTAATTTCTAAAAGAATGTCGTGAATTAAAAATAGCAATATAAATCGATTTACTTCTAAAGCAATCAGGTAATGCCAACGTGAAATAATAAAAAATTATAAAAACTGGGTAAAATTGTTGAGCTTATATTATTTCAAAGATTGTAATTAAAACCATTTTATTGTAATTTTATAAACATAAGTCATCTGCCCAGTTGTTGATATGTGATTTATATAAAACTTGCACAAAAGTGTTATGCACCCGAGTGTACTAGGAAACGCGAATTTATTTCAGACATGTCAATGCTAAACTCGAGATACTTTGTAAGCGAATGAAGCAATCACCGACTCGCAAAGTGTGAATTCGATAAATATATGCCTATATGAAATATTGTAAATCATTAAACATGTATTAATGCACCACAAAATGATATAGAAATACCTTATAACTACTATTATCCGTGCTGGTTCACATATTGATTTTTTATATTTATGCGAATACATTGAAATAAATTTTACGGATTTTATAGCGTTTATATTATGTTTTTTACGATCCTAACATCCTAATTTCAATAGGGAAGATGGCTGGGTGCTACCACCGTCTTGGGATCCAGTAATTAACATCATTAAATCCAAAACCAAGCGCACCTTTGCAATACCTCAAGAGACTGTGAGCACTTTCTGCGTAGATCGGAACGCAAGCAACAACTAAATATGAGGGTACCCCAGTTCAGACTATGGCACTAGGACGTCAATCACCTCTGTCCTCCCGTGATCATGGTTGCTGTAAAGCAGCCGAAACATCGGGAACGAGTTCGCCCTCAGTTCATTGTACGGTACCCATAATACAAGCGTTGCTTTGTGTGAGACCGTATAGTTGGTGGGTTCATCTGGAGTTTATTTTTTCATGAATGCAAAACAATTAGCCAAGGAACCAGGAGTCTTCTTGCAAATGTATGGAAATCTAATTTAGTCTACTTAGTTTGGAAACATTATCACCCAAATTTATAATGGCATTATAACGAACTTTTTAGAGGAAAAGTTGCGTTATAAGCTTTATAACCATTATAACATTCTATAAATTTGAGGGTATATTTTCATCTGGCTTAGTTATTTCAGTTGTAGGTATCGTTTTGTTTAAAAACTCCATTCGCTCCAATTAATCGACTAATCCTCAATTGGTTTTGCACATCGGGTCTGCCCTTGCGCACCCAACTCAGCTGTGCTATATAAGGGCATGACCAAGATTCCGATCCCTTATGGAGACTTCGAAGACCACCAAAAGAATACCAAACTGGTAAAAAAGATTTAAATAATGATGAGTTAAATCATCTCGTATTAGTAACTAATCTAACCTTCAAATAAATAAAAAAAATATATCGTAAAAAATGTCTATTAATAATGCACTTTTCTTCAGAAAAATCCTTTTGAAAGTAATTTTACATTGACGAAAAACGCTTTTAAATTTAGGGTATTTTTAACCGACTTCAAGGAGGTTCTATCTCTTCATTCAGGTTTTTTTTTTCATACATTTTATGTTTTTTTTATAATGCTGGCAGTGCATGAATGACCGCAAAATAAGAACATAGAATCTTAAAAAAAACTTTAAGTAGTTTGTGCCCGCCCGTTCTTTTTTTTAATATCTATCTTCAGTGTCGAGTCACAGCATATTAGTTTTATAACAGTAACTCACGTGATAATATCGAATGTCCAACTTAATTTTGAGTTACACTGAACTTCAAACTTCCCTGCATGATCAAGGAAAATTATTCCAATTTTCCATATTGTTCTTTTTTAAAAACCCTATGACATGGGACAAATGTTTTCTACGACAAAAATACCGAAACGATTTCGTCTCCGAGGACTTTCCCTTTCATCTCCTTATAGGGTAACCCTGAGAATTTACGTCGCATGCTATAGTAAGGAATTACCAGGTTTTATGAACTCCATCAACTGACGAATTGAGCCTTATTTGCTCTGTTAAAATTGGAATTTGGAAGGCGAGTAGGTCAACAATTATTGGCTCGTATTACCTGATGGTTTAGATCGATTTTTTGTATCGGTAACATTTCTTTAGGTTTGGTATTAGAACTGTATAGCAAGTGCATCATTTATCAAGATGAATTGTTAACATATTTTGTAACCACACACTCCTAAGGAAAATTAACAGCAAAATTGAATGGCGACGTAATTGCCGCCATAATCTGACAATGCGGTTTTCGGTAAAAGGGTCATTCCGCTGACCAAATATTACAACATTACTTGACATAATGCCAATATTATCTTATTAATTTCATGTACTCGAATCGAATAAAAAATAGAGATAGATATATATTAAAAATAACTCGTATCTCGTCTGTAATCGAGGAGTATAGAAAGTAGCAGTGCAGTTCACCCACATTTTTCCATTAATCCCAAATCCCTTTTTTTTTTTTTTTTGTTTCCGCTGGGAAATGCATTTACGCATACCGCCCGAGCCCGGGGGAGCTCGGACGGTTATGTGGGGCTCCTGGAAGAAGTCCAGACTACCCACTAAAACCCAGCGCCGCCCTCTCTGCCTTTTGTGGGGCGCCACGGGATCGCTCTACGAGCACACTACCGTGACGCCCCGGCGGATACCTCTGTTTTGGGGCCCCCCGGCCCCATTCCGGCTTAACTAATCCCAAATCCTAATGTAACAGGGGGTGAGCCTATACCTATACCAGGCATACTCCCCCAATGCTATACTGTTTCTATGGTCGTGTATGAGTATACCCTATCACACTGGCCCAGCGTGGTTAGGCAAATTTCCAGTCTTTCGAAAGACAAGCAGGATTCTCAGGAATCGAAAATATCTTTTTTCTTTGAGGGCGCAGCACACGATAATTATTATTCCAAATAAGATTTTAAAATATGAAAACCATAGAGATGCACCATTTTCTCTATGTTATCGTTTCGTTTGACTGAGTTGGCGATCACTACAATCACATGTATAATAAATAGGTAAGCATACAAAATAAACTCATGCAATTAATTAACATGTATGAGCTTGAGTAGCTATAAATAAACGCAAATAAGTATGACATTCCTGTTTATGTTTATGACTGCCGGCATTTTATAATAATTTCATAGTACCTATAATATTTCGAACAACCGATATAATTGAAGGCGACAATAAAACTGATAATTAATCAATAATTACTCAGAGTGCGTTACTGGATTAAAGTGTTATCGTGCATTACGAACCATTAAAAAATATTTTAAAAAGAACAAAACTAAAACTCTGAGACTTCTTTGTGAGAATTCAAGAATATGTATTTTTATTGATTGATGATTACATTCCAAATTTGAACATAATTAACGTTGCATGTTTTAAACAACAAATTTGAATGTTTTGCTTATTAACTTTGGAACGTTTTGATATTGAAAATGTTCAAAATAATTAATTTGTTGCATGAGGTATTTTTATCTTAAAATGTGCCCATAGTAGCTATTCACGCCACTCCAAAACAACATAAACACCGTGCATCCTTTTCCGCTTACTAAAAAAGTAATTACACCGATAAGAAACACAAAAACACGTATTTAACACATCAAACTAATGGTCCGCTAAACTAACTCTTTAACTAAATAATGGCGAATTTTGACAGTCGATCCATAACGGTTCATCCATTGTCTACAGCCGACGGGTCTGCTATATTTTTTATTAAAAAAAATACATCAAACCCTTTCTATTTGTGGACATCTGCCGAAATCGATTTTGCATTTTTTTTTTCTTAATAAAAAAGCCGGGGCGGGTGCAAAAAGTTAGAGCATACGCCGCGTTCCAATAGTTTTTGTGATCGACAATGTTTAGCAAAACGGCAACCCTTTGATCAAATGGTGTAATCAGATTTCGGCATGTGCTATCCTTCTTTTTTTTTCAAGAAACTCGATCTTCAGTCGAGTGTGCTCAGTCTTTTGTGGCTGACAAATGTTTGCTTTCGCCTATCGTCTTCCGTGTTTAAAAAAAAATGGCACGAGCCTTTTGTTGCAAAATGCACTTACGTTTCTATTATTGTAGAAAGCACATGCAGTTTTATTATAAAATTAATATTGGTGTACCTAATAAAGTAGACGAATCAATTAAATCATTTGCTATTTTAAAGCAACGCTCATAAGGTATTATTCACAATGGAGAGTAGTAAATAAACATAATTAAAGAACCCTTATTCAGTTTCATGTATCATTATTGAATTTGCAACTGCGGTCATACAATCCGATTTAGGGCTTGCAAAAAAGAACCTCATAGATACACTCCTGTACTATTTACATTGTTTTAGTGTCAACCCTTTCTGTTTTCACACGATTTAAATTTAAACGGTATTTTGAGTAAGGTATCGTTCAAACCAGCGTTGTGGAGTTGGTCTAAATCGTCATCTCATGAAGAATGCCTTAAATGTGGACTATTAATGAATTAAATATTTGAAATAAATGATTAAAATGTGTGAAATTAACTTGGCTCCATTAAAAGCAGGCCTTAACTGATTGTAATTTTATTATTAACTAGCTGTTACCCGCGACTTCGTCGTGGTATTTAACAAAGACACAACCGTTAGCAATAGAGCGAAAGTCCCGTCAAAATCGGTCCAGCCATTTCAGAGATTAGCCGGAACAAACGACAGACAGACAGACAAAAATTGTAAAAAAAAATGTTTTGGTATATGTACCGTGTATACATCCAAATGCACTTAGTAAAAAGCGGTTATTTTAATATTACAAATAGACACTCCAATTTTATTTATTTGTATAGATGTATAGATAATAATTAAGCAATATCCCTTTAATGGCTAACTTTTGGGCACGGGCTTCCCCTCAATTTTAGGGAGCCTAAAACCATAGTCCACGTCGCTGGCCCAGTGCGGCTCGGCGGACTTTGCACTTGTTCTTGAGAACTGTTTAGGTCTGAACCTGTACTCCAGGTAACCAATGTTTTTCTTCAAAAGACAATCATAGCCGAAAATGTAATTAACACATGATATGCAGTAATCCCAGAGGTACGAGACGAGATTGAACCTGCGACCCTTGTTTCCAAGACGAGCGTTCTACCAACATGGCTTACACTCCTGGTTTAAATATAGATGTTAAAAAAGACGTACTCTTAGAAACATCACATTCTATTTAAATACTATACACGCTATGTTTATATGTTAACTTGTAAATCTATATAAGGGATTGACCAAATAAATTGGACTTACCAAGCGATGTATAAATGATAGATCTTTGTATGCGCAGGCACCATTAATGGATTACTTCAATATAGTGTCGGTCACCTGGTCCAAGTTCCCCCCCCCCACCCTTCCCTGGTAGCCCCCTTGGTCAGGTGCTGTATCACCTGTGCCTAGCCAGTCTTGTTTTGACAGGTGGATCAGCCATTGTCACAAGATTATAGAGTTCACATACCCGAGACGAAAATGCGAACTTTTTTTTTTGTTTATTTGAATATAGGTTTTGAGTAAAAGGTATTTAAGTGTTGGCTCGCGTTAGTATTTTTTTTTTGTAAAACAACTGTTTCACATGATACTAATAAACTTTAGGCTTTTGGAGGGTAGATAAGAAAGGATGATTCAGATATGTTGTCAATAAAAAAAACAATTCTCTCTGAAATAATCGTGGGATGCGTTAATAGAATAGGATCCACCTGTATCGCAAAGAATTCACAATCCATAACCTTTAATACTTCACATAGTTATTTATATATTTTATATGGATACGCGATATATTACAAGAGCTTACAAAATCAGGTTACGGAAAACAATAGAGTGTCCTCAACGCCCTCCCTGGAATCCCTTCAACCTGGTGGACTCATCAATATACCGACAAAAACACATCACAAAAAGGTACCCAGCAGATTTTTATTCGATGGAATCCTTCGGCGCAAGTATGAGGGCTGCGCCAGACGCACCGCGTCGGCAAAAATGTGCATAATTGGCGTCGAATCGGAGAAAAAACCCTTCAAAAAGTCGACCTCTAAACGTAACGAAAAAGTGCACTGCACAGGGTGCGACGAAACTGGACTGAATGCCTGGCGAATGACGTGTCACTTCCAAGTTTGAAAATGTGATTGCATTGGAGCCGAGTGAATTTTATTTGGAACAGAGATATAAAGAAAAAAATAAAAATCATCGATGGTTTACAAAAAATAGACATGTTTTGAAAGAAATAAAATAAGAGGAAAGGTTTATTTATTCACACTTACTCTCGATGATTTATTACATTTTGTACATGTTTTTAATTTTTGGCTTGGGCTGACGAATTTATATTTTATAAATATTTTATAAAATGCTTAAATATTTAATTTGAATTATTATAAAGCTTATTCTTTTTTCTAAGTATTCTGAACGTCTATAGCACAAACCGGCTTCCCCTGTATAAGGATGCATTTCTATAAGGGATTGATTTATTCAAATCGAAAATCTTTTGATTGTGGGTCGGCGGGCCGGCCTCGAATTTATTTGTTTTTGAATAGCAATTATATTTTATTTTATTATAAACGCATCGTCTCGCATCATGGCTAATGTCTAATTTTTCCGCGAAATTCGTCTCGGGGTTACCAGCATAGCAACAAAAACCAGGTAAGCTTCGTGCAACATTTTTGATATAATTACGTGATTATAATAAACTGCACTGAATAGATACACGCGAATTTTTGGAATGCAGATACGTCAAATACCTCTATAGAATTGTGCATACCTACGTATCTTTGGATTTTTTTATTTTTTGAAATGATATTAAAAAAATAGCTGTCTGAAATAAGATCAAACAATCAATCATAAATGGCAGGGTCCACCCAACATCTAATACTTACGCAGTTCAAAGTTGAAGAAAAAGACGCTTACCTTTAGTAAAACACAGCACCTGTCTGCAAGTGCCTGGTATGTTGTGCAAAGTTCGTCCACAGATAAAAAATCTACATTATTTCCAACATCTAGATATGAAGCCTTCAACTAAAGAACGTACCTATACGTCACATTGTATGGAACTTTGTCAAAGTACCTAACTAAAACGTCATGAAGATTTTTTTTATTTATTAAAACCCAATATAAAAAATGCAATTTGGTTTAAATAAAACTAATTTTACGGATTTTATCGCGTTTATTTTTTGTTTTTACGTTCCCGACGTTTCCGCTAAAAACAAAAAATAAACGCGATAAAATCCGTAAAATTTGTTTTATTTAAATGTGTAATATCCGCGTAAATATAAGAAATCAATATACAATTTGGTGTTCATTTCACAGCAGCTTCTTCACTTGTAGTCATAATACTATTTACTCTTGTAGTGGGTACGCTACTTCATCAGTCAATGTATCATCAGGTAATGTATACATTGCCATTACATATGCAAATTATACACCCGTCAGCTGATAGTGCACGCGTTGGTATATTTTTTGCTAGCACCGCCTAATAAACAGAAAAAAAATATAATATGCAAACCATCTGCCTTCAAAAAAGTCCGATCTACCGACAAACCACTAAAAATCGCACTAAGAAATAAAAAATGTCATCTGCATACAACATCTGGTCACTATAAAAACATTTTGTGCGTGCAGATAAAAAAATACTTGCTAAAAAGCCCGTCACTCACAAAAAAAGTTTGAGTAAAACTATAGATCGCTTTTTTTATCTGGCAATTCTGGTTGTTTTTTTAATCGCGGCATGTGCCAAACTTCCGCTGTTCGCGGTAATGTTTGATTTTTTTTTATAAGCAATGTTTTCTTTGATTATTCTGATAATAAAACGCGCTTCTGCGATAACCTTTTTTGTTTAAATTTAGAACAAGAGTCTGCTTTGTTAATGCTAATCGTTAATAGTAAATAACTTTGGAAGATTAAAAAAAAACTATACAAGTTAAAAAGGTACAACTACCTAATGGCACCTGTGCAAAAGTTAACGCCATGGTGCTATCATGTATAAGCATGAAGGCAATTGCCTTGTGTGCAACAATCTAAAATATATACTTGTGTTTATTTAACAAATTCATGAAAAAATAAGCATTCAGTAAAACACGTTAATTAATTAAGGGCAATTACTCTTTTGTCTTAAACAGCATCCGCATTCCAAATTCAAAATAATTCCAACGACTGCGTTTTCGATTTTTCTTTTTTACCAAAATAGACAAAACATTATTCTTTTACATCTGCTCACAGACCATGCCATTAAACACATGCTAACAAAATTAATTTATCTGCATCGCACCGAATATAAAAAGAAAAAAGCGAATGGCAATATGTGGATGATAAAAAAGCGGAGAGCACGAGCCACGTTTTTTTAAATTTTCCTTTCCGAGTGTGTTATTATGATCTGAACAATTGCTGATCAAATTAAGAAAAAAGTGGCGGTTCTTATTGTATGATAATATTAGTATGGATAAGGTGTCCACGCGTGAATTAATACCGTCACTATAATAATGTACCCACATTTGTAATAGTTTTAATACTAACAAAATATATTAGTAATCTAGGCGTCATTTACCACAAAAAATAAAACTCACTTAATCCTTTTACAAATTCATTAAAGCTTGTATAAATATGGGGGTTATTTTTATATTTTCTTCTAAAAGTACTTTCAGGTAATAAACTAACTGCTTGGTACAACAACATTTTAACTAGCTGGCAGTAAACTGACTGACTGAACCGAGTTGCAAATGTATCAAATCTCATGTAACAAAAACAATCAAAGCATATCCACTCTAAGTTGTCGGTCGGATAAAACCACGGAAGTAGCCGCAGTATGGCATCTCTTCCTGTATTCTACCTTCCTTGCTAAATATATTTTTTATTTAACTTTTTTTTTATCATCAGCCAACAATTAAGACGGATGGAGCACGGCTCGTGCCCGCCAGCTGCGGGCGACATACTTTTCCTTTCTTAACAATTTCGCGGTGCTTTTTCGCATAGAAAGTGTGTATAGTGTAGTATAGTGTAGCCTATAGGCTGAATGTGAACATCTGTGCCTATAAAATTGTCTATTTAGGCAGAACTTAATTTCACTGAAGTGTTGGTCGCATCGCAGCCAGTTAGGACTGGCCGATTATTTTTTGAATTTGGAACCCCCTTTAAAAAAATGTTTACCTAACATCGGAGCACGTTATTTCTTTTTTATATTCAAATTATTTTATATGTTTTTGAAGATTATTTAAAAGTTACAGTCAGATTGTCTTCATCGTAGTAGAGGAAAAGTTTCGATTTCCCCTACATTAAGATATTACATTATTTCATAATCATTCATGTGTTTCAAATAGTTTACAGTGCACAAACATTCAATGCAGTACCCACTGCCTGATTTATTTTATCGAAAACTATGAAACACAATGCACAAAATTAATAATAATATGAACCTACTAGCTGCGTCCACCATTGACGTTGCTGTGAACTTCACACACGTCTGTAATTTCTACACAAACATACGAACGTTCGATTTTTAAACACGTATAATTCCTTGACTACGTCTATGTTATTTCTTCGTCTAAGGCTCAAAAGTATCAAATCTTCTTAGCATCAATAAAAAATAATATAAACTTACAATTATATTCTTTTTTTAAACTTTAAACAAGTGACTACAGTCTGTACGTCCGTTAATATTTCATTCGAATATCAACGATTCTTTTAATATTTTATCCGATGTTCAGCCAATGACGCGGAAGGGGACCGCGTGTATAAAAAACAGTGCGATCTCGTGCCTAAAGATTTTGGGAATCATTTTATTGAAAAAAAAATCTCGCCTTACCTGAGATATCAAAATTCTGTAGGTGTACAGGTGGATTGCTTTTATGGGGATAGCACGATCTTGCCACTTTCCAGTTAAATACCAAGAAAGGACGTGCGTTTTATATGATGGTTTAATTGAAATAAAACTAATTTTAAGGATTTTATCGCGTTTATATTTTGATTTTTACGTTCGCGACGTTTCGGCTGCTTTACAGCAACCATGGTCATGGGAGGACTGAGGTGGTTGACGTCCTAGTTTCATAGTTTGACGGGGGTACCCTCATATTTGGTTGTTGCTTGCGGTCCGATCTACGCAGAAAGAGCTCACTGTGTCTTGAGGTCTTGCAATGGTGCGCTTGGTTTTGGATTTAATGATGTAAAAATCAAAATATTAACGCGATAAAATCCTTAAAATACGTTTTATTTCAATGTGTAGTATTCGCGTAAATATAAGAAATCAATATGATGGTTTAATTTTATCTCTGCATGATAACTCATAATATATGTACATACTTTTACAAAGATAATAATATTTATGCCTAAAAATGGCAAAAGGTTCCCCCCTTTAAATGTCCCCTCATCTCATCATCCATCTTTGCACCTTTTAATCTTGATAGTAAAGAAACTCCGTACCTAATATTTGCTACAGGCGTTCGTGGCACTAAACAAGGCCCAGTCTAATTACATAATTGTTTTGCAATTAAACAACAATGGCATCGCAATTGTCATCTATGTCTATGGTTCCCCTATATTAGAGTTAGGGATGAGTATCTAATTAATACTCTTACCAGATTTTTCCCCAAAATGCAGCACTCTGTATCCCATAAGGCCCGTCACACACGCGCGCCGAGTGCAGCGGATAGATTGTGGTCGCTAAAAAACGGCGGACCCCAAAGTTTTTATCAAAACTTCAAAAGAAATTGGAGAGAAAAAAATAACGATTTCGCAGATGTTGGTTTTATAAATTTCTTGCACGTGTTCTGATATTTTAGGGGTCTGTAGCGAAGTAATTAATTCTACTTAAATAGTACAATTGATAGAACTAGGCGACACTTGGCGGAAATCCATTGTTAAACAAATGGGGGAAGAGGAACCCACCACTGACCCTCGGCTTGTCAACTTTTCCAATTATAAACCAGACAAGTTTGATCGATAATTAAAGAAGCCAGCATCACCGAACTCCTCTAAGATGTAGATGTTAGTCGAGAAACTAACTATCATGAGTGACGGGACCCCAAATAAAATGCAATACTCCGCGAAACGCGAACGAATAGGTACCATAGATGCTTTTAGCGGTCACATAAAGAAGTAAGTTGTAGCGACCACTTCAACAGCTACACAGATGGCGCCGCAGACGGCATTCAAAACAATTAAAAATTCTCCATACAATCCTGCAACGCGCTATGAGAGTTTTCGGAGCACGTAACATATATACAAGATCCCGACAAGAACCATACCACCCGCATGGCTGGAAGATCTTCCCTTTTCCTCCAAAAAGTAATAACCCAAGCCCAGTACAAGGAGAAAGAATTTAGGTGGCTCTACCACCGTTAACTTTTTTTTCCAATTTCATTGGGTTCAACTTACAGTCCACTGAATTGCTTGATGAGACCAGCTCCAACTTCTATTTAAACATAAATTCCACGCCTTAACCTCGACTTACTGATCAAAGCGCCAGCCGCCTTTCGGGCTGTCACCTCCTCAGGCTATGAAATAATATTCAAACATCTAAAAGAACATACCTGCAAGATGGAAATATAATTTTCATCTTATCTTTATTCACCAGATTAGGGACAAAAGCAGCAGGTTTACAGAACCCGGGACGGTAAAACAATTCACACTTAGATATTTTTTTTCTTCTCTAGTGTGCGGGCTATAGTCTATGAAATCGAGTTGAATATAAAAATGTAAGCTTAATTATAAATAAATTGCGGTAAACGGCTTGTTAATGGCAGGTGCGATACTTTGTTTATGATTATCAGTTCATTTTGTAAAATCGAGTTTTTGGAATGTTATAATTAATTGTGGAAAGTAACTATTGAGTGATTAACTATTATTTTAAAAGTGATCACGGCCCCAAGTCTGCTAACACAATCGGCAACCGCATAGTAACTGTCACTTTTGACAGATATCCCATACAATATCTGTCAAAAGTGACAGTTATTATGCGGTTGCTGTTCGATTATAAATCGATTGTGTTAGCAGACTTGGGGCCCTGATAGCAAATTAATGGCACTTAAAGACAGTAAGACTATGGCCATGTATGCTTACGCTGTTTTAGTTTTATGTAGTGATACTTATAGGAATAATTGATTATTTATACCTTTAATATTATCTACTTAACAAAATACCAACTATGAACTAATGTGAAAATATTTAATGTATCTTTATATATTTAGTGCGTAACTTCCTATTTTCACTTTGTTAGTGACAAATCAATGTAAACGAAGGATTAGAGTAATTATGTAATGAAAGAAACCTCATTTATATATTTTTGCACATTTTTAAATCAAGAGCCATATAGCCTTTACATGATGAAATATGATTATAAATAGGACGTTATTACATTGACAGCGCCATCTTACAATCACACAAAGTTATTTAAGATTTATAAGAGTGTTATCTACATCTGACATCTCTTTTAAACTTGTTGCTATTTATCACTTTAGTAACAATGTTAACCGCTAGAGTGCGGTCCACTAGGTACAGTCATGGGCGTAGCCAGGGTTTGCTTCAGGGGGGGCAAAGCAAGGAAACTCGAATTGAATCTTTATCTTTTCCTGGTCAATGTCATTGCTCTCATTTGCTAAGATACTGTAGAGGCACATAATTTATTACATTAGTAGTGGTAATGTTTTATATTTTTCGCTCGACTCCATGCCCTGGGGGGAAGGTGCCCTCTGCGACATTGTAGCTGCGCCCATGGGTGTAGAATCTTATGTTTTATGTAACACAACTTCATTGTACAAACCAACATAATATTCATTGGTACTCTGTTGTCTCTTACAGTTAAATTCATTTGTAGTCGCACACACTGGTGCTTTACCAATATACTTAGCCCCATTATACAAAATCCCTAACGTCTTCACTTCTTTTAGTATGTCGTTGAGACAAGCACACTGCCAAGGGTTCGGATCAAAGAAGAACTTCTTCAAATTGGCCCCATGATTCATCAGCTCCAAACAGAAATTGTCAGCAAGGTAAGTAATCTTATTATGTGCCAGATTTAGAGTTTTAACTGGTGTACCTCTGAATGCATCAACTGGCACTTCTGAAATTTGATTACCGGACACTAAAATTGTTATTAGCTTTGGCATGTTCTGAAATATACCATTTGGGATGTCCTTCAACTTATTCCCTTTAAATACAATCTTCTGTAGTCTTTTCAAATGTGATAGAATATTCTCATTAACGTGATCAATGATATTATCAGTAAAATCCAATAATTCTAGGGCTTCCAAATTGACGAAGAGTGTAGGATCTTCTAACTTTGATATTTGGTTTGTAGATAGTACTAATTGTTTCATAGTCCTCAAGTTTGGCTTCGTTGCAAATTGAGGGACTTCTTTTAGCAGACATCGGTCTAATTTTAATGTTTCTAAGGCTTGAAAGGCGTGCAGTAAGTTGTCAGGCGCGTCGACCATATTGTTCCTTGAAAAGTCTATAAATTTTATCAGCGGGCTCTGGTCAAATATGTAAGGATTCATATCTTTACCCAAAAGTGCATTGCTTGATAGATCTACATAGGAGAGTTTGGGTAACAAATCAAAAATACCCAGCTCTAGCTTATTTATCCTATTACCTTTTAAATCCAGGCGTTCAATATTTGTGGTCTGATCGAAAAGGCCTAATGGAAACTCCGTTATTAAATTATATGATAGATTTAACAATGTTAGCTGTTTAGGTTCATCTAAAACGCCCAATTTAAGTGCAGCTATTTTGTTCTGTGATAGATCTAAAGATCTTAGTGCATTGAGGTCGTTGAACGATTCATATTCCACATCGGTTATTCTGCATGCTCTGAGCGTTATTCCTGTAGTTAAGTTGTTATCTGAGACTAGGCCTCTCACAAGTTGATAATCTGCCTTTCCCGCAGTACATACGACATCGTTTTCGTTGTTTGTAGTGCACTTTGGCTTCGCTTCAGCTGCTACAAGTATGAATATTAAAATTGTCGTAATTTCTTGAAACTTCATTTCTGAAATTGTGAATATAGGATTGATTATCCTTCAAATTTATAGACATTCGACAACTTAGTCTTAGTATTGCACTAAGCAAAACTCTTGTGGGCAGTACTATATGACGTTTGATAAAGTTATAAAACGTTTATAAATTCGGGGGTAAAAGTTTAATAACAAGAGTTATGGGACCATTTTTGAGAACAGCTTGTGCTTATTTCTGATTTGTAATTAGACCTTCTTATGTACTGAACTCACCGAGATGTACCTCTTGCTCGAATGTTTAATACGAAATCAAAGCATGAAATTCAATATTAAATTCGAATCAAAACAAAGAGCCACCCAAAAATGATTATTTAAAAAAAATTAAAAGTGACAAAAATCAAAACAAGAACACTTATGTTTCTAAAAAGTTTGAGTCATATTGTCTGCTTTTAGAAACAATTCCAGTCCCGTGAAAAAGGTGATACGGGCAATACATAAGATTACACAATTTCAAAGGTTATCATTTAGCATAGCATTGTATCTTATTTTAATATAAACAACATATTATACATAAGGCAAATATTGTATAAACTTACTGCACGGGTCGCGTGTAGTGGAGCCGGTTCACTCGACATAAATGAAACACGAATGTGCGAATCGCATTTAGAGCGAGAGCGGTTTTAGCTTTATACAGAGTGCATGGTGCCGCGATAATCCTTGGTTTTTCCAATATGCTTTTGTTTAGGGCAACAAACAATAGAGGTAGGTACACACATCATATTTTACTGTAAATAAACTTTATTATTTCTAGTGGTGTTTGCAATTTTCTTACTCGGCGTTCCAAGTCTACCTATACTCGATTTCACAAATCAACTGAAATTTAACATTTAGGTACTGTTGAAACAAATCTTTTATGGATTTAACGGCGTTTATTTTATGTTTTTTACGTTCCCTGACGATTTGGATACCGATCAAACGTAGAACGTAAAGACCCCGTTATTGCATGGTCATATTATTAGAAGGCAAGGGTTAGTTGGCAGTTTTTTGTTTCATTGCTGGATCGAACTCTCCATAAAATAGGTCAGAGTACATATGACAGGTTTTGCATGTCAAAAAAAAACATTTATAATGCCTTCTCGACCACACTAGTTTCTCGCAATATTTTCCCTAAACGTTTTGACCCGCATGCACATTTCGGTAAACCCCTACCTTTGTTTGCTCGAACGTTAACAATATATCCAACGTGTTTCGAGTTAAAACTACTAGATGGCGCTATTCGCAGAATCGATTAATGAAGCTTAATGACGTCAATTAGTATTGTTTGCGCATTCCAAACGGTTAGACATCACCTGCGATACGCCTACGTTCTAAATAGTTGCTAGATCTATAGACCTTGACCGATAAATCAAGCACTTGTTCGGTACCTGTTTATATTATCAAACTAACAATAAACCTCTTGTATGTATGTCTGTCTGTCACGTTTGCATCACAGCAAAACTCCAGAACCAATTTCAACAAGGCTTTCGGTATTGCTTAGACTAAGGTTATTCTCTAAAGATACCTACGGTTAATATCATCATGATATTGACCATTCGGGGTCAGTATGCAGAAAACGCTTGCTGCTGTAGTGAAACTTCTAACGCATAAGCTGGCTGTTATGCGCAGTGGCAACCCCTACAGGACTACTACATTAGTTCTATTTAATAGGTGTTCAATATGATATAGGTAGTAATACTAGCCTACTATAAATCAAAATGAAATCCCTTTATGTGTTTTTTTACATTATATTTATTGTCTAAAACTATTCACATACATCTTCATTGTTATCTTCTCTAGATTCTGATGCCTCATGAATATCATTACCATTTTCATTTGTATCACGATCTGGTTCATCTTTTGATGTATTGAAATCTACTGAAGTATCCTTAAAACTGAGATTAGTGTCTCTATCTTCCACTTCTTTGGTAACATTTCTAGATATGTCCAGTTCACTCTTGAGCCGCTGTATTGCTTGTACCACTTCATTTTGGAAGTTCATATTTAACTTGTACAATTGTTCGGCGTGTTCCTTCTCCCTCCTCACTTCGTTCTTCATGTGTGTGTCTTTAAATTTCTCAAATTCTGTCATAATTCTCACTTTCGACTCGTACGTGTGTTGCACCATCGACACCAGAGCAAAGAGTTTCTCTATGACCTTTTCTTTGACCTCATTTGATATATTAGCATCGGATTCTAAATCAGATTTGGCGTCCAGAGCTAAATCGTTAGCTGAAGATGGGAATCCCAGCAGCTTCGACGAAGAACCGTTTGATCCATTTGTTTTTGGTGGTGTTGTTTCTTTGACGGTCCTATTGGCAGCTTTAGATGTAAACGCTCCATGTGTGACTACTTCAGTGAATACCCCTGAGCTAGGTTTGTTAGATTGGTACTCCGCGGTCTTCTTGTTCACAATTTGCATTAGCTCATGCTGTTTTTCTTTTTGAATTTCGAAATTAGATTTGTGCACTACTATTTCTTCGTAAACGTTTTTAGTTAGATCCGCGGTTGATTGCAGGTCCGCGATCGATGGTGTCCTTTCGCCTTCATTCTGTAATGGGCTCGATTGTCTCTCTGTATCAGTTGTATGTATTTCTTCAACATTTATCGCGATATCCGCGAGTGATTCCTTGCTTTTGTTCTGTATAGAACTCTTTTGTCTTACTATATTATTTCTCTGCAGTACTACGTCGTGAACAATTTTTCTTCCATTCGTGGCTGGTTGTTTGTTTTTGTTCGGTGTTCCAGCTGCTGGCAACACTTTGCCTTTTTGAAAGGGGCTGCCAGTTCTCTTGCTGAAGTTCGTCACGGTCATTTTAGACATGTCTTTTTATGGGAGGGTTTAAATAAGGCGATGAAAATCGTTATCACTGAACTGATTATTTCCACTAAGGCTTCTGTCCACAGTGATGACGATCATGGTACTAAGCGGTCGCTCGTGTGAGCCGTAGAACGGTCGGCCTCACCGCACCAAGTGTGGGTTTCGCTCCTTACTTTTGGTGCGCCTGCGCTTCCTAGGCGTGGCGGTGAATTCATTATAAGCGGTTGATTGGCTGGCGTGGGCTATAATGCACTTTGCATTGTAATGTTGACATTACCAAATTAACAAATATTAATTGAAATATTGTTTAAATAATTATTTAGGGGCTCCTATTTCGTATTATTGAGGTTTTTATCTCATAGACACCTTCATGTATTATTTATTATGTAATGTTGGGGTTAGCTTTAGTTCAATATGACAAAATAAAATCTATACTCATTCGTATGTGTATAAAATTCTAATCAATTTAATACTTACATACATAATTATATACCTTCATGACTCCTATTTTGTATTAGGTATTTAGATGGATTTAATAAGAATGATGAAATGAGGAATCCCGACGGATGTGGTTCTTTATGTGAGTACTAGTACAATATGATAATATTATTATACTACGAGTACTAGCTGTCGCGGCGAACTTCGTACCGACTCAGATGTATGAGAAAATCATTATTTATTATCTATATAGTATTATATACTGATTTCATCCTCAGTCCATTGTAAGGTAGGTACCCATAATACAAGCGTTGCTTAGTGTGGGACCGTATAGTTGGTGTTCGTCTGGCGATATTTATCTATTTATAATTATCCATCTCATAAACCACCAAGATTAGGAGTCATAGCTGAAGGTCTGCTTATGCTTGCTAATTAACTCGACTCATAATCAAATTATAATGGAAATGTTTTATGCCAGTTTTCCCATACATAATTGGTAACACTTGCTAAAATGTATTGCAGATTGAGTGTATTGGTTTTGGGGCTTGCGACCCTGATCAAATTATACAAGCAACACGCTCGCAACCCTATACTGTTAAATTTGTGCCAGGCGCATATTTGACGGCCTGGTTAGCGCAGTTGGTAGTGACTCTGTTTTCTGTGCCGATGGTCCCGGTTTCGAATCCTGGTACGGACAAACTTTGTGTGATGAGCGCGAATGTTTGTATCCAAGTCATGGATGTTTAATAATATGTAAGTAATATATACCGGGTTCGCTTCAGTCCATTGTACGTTACCCATAATACAAGCGTTGCTTAGTGTGGGACCGTATAGTTGGTGTGTTCGTCTGGCGATATTATTATGTTATTATTATTATTCATTATCATAATAAAAATATCGAGGACTTCCTATTTATAAATAAACATCCTTTTTTATATCCCACTGTTTGCCTTGCCTCCCACCAAAGCGAGGGGGCCATAGTCCACCACGCTGGTCCAGTGCGGGTTGGCGGACTTCACACGTCATTCGAGGGATTCTCTCAAATATGCAGGTTTCCTCGCGATGTTTTTCTTCATCGCTTAACAAGTGATAATTATCGTTGAAATGAGAATTATATATGACATTCTGAAATTCTAGAGGTGTGAGCCGGAGTCGAATCTGCGATCCTCGTTACCGAGGCAAGCGTTCTACGAACTTGGCTATCACTGCTTTATGCTTTGGTAGTTTAATAGCTTAGACACAATGTGATTCTGTACGTCAAGTGCTAGATTATTCGTAAGCTAACCGTTTACTTTATAGTCTACCGTATTTAGACATTTTGTATGGAGAATTGAATGTTTTAAATACCGTCCGCTAGAGGCGCTTTTCAATTCTCCTAGATAATCTCATAGAATATTCATCTCATTTAAAGTGAAATAAATAAATCTATTAAGTATAAAATATCCCACACCGCTACAATTTATCTAATACAAATTCGAAATGTCATCTCGAATGGTCCCGACCACTCGAAGCAATTCGAGCAGTTTCGTTCGAGAAATTACAGATCCGACATTACCAGACAAGCACAACTTGATTTTCACTGGAGAGAAGTCTGGATTCGACTTTTTTCGAATTAGAGATTAATTCGAGTGCACGAGAATTGGGCCCAAAATGGAGTAAGCCGCGCATATATATTTTTTCTATTTACACGATTAGAAAGTCTTTATCAAAATTATCCTTTTGAGCGCAAATGGTAGCAAATTCAACCCGCACAAAATTATGCTACTCATTAATATATAATTAATAGAGCCATTTGTAAATCATCACTTTCACCATGGCGGAACTATCGGGACACAAATGGTCACCCTATTTGTATTCAGTGTTGCCACCTGACGCCGGATCAATAATAATTGGATATCGTCCGTTAGCTTGTATGTACGCAAGTATTTGTGTCATGGGATTATGTTTTGAAGTTTGTATTTAGCTAGCTGTCTGTCCAGTGATAGCTAAGTTGGTTGAACACTTGCACTCTTAACAAGAGTCGCAGGTTCAACCACGGCACGATCAATATCGCTTGATAAACGGTGAAGAGAAACCTGCATGTCTGAAAGAACCCCTCGAAAGTCGTGTGAAGTCCGCCAACCCGCACTGGGCCAGCGTGGTGGACTTGAATGACCTAATCGCCCTCGCAATGAGGGGAGTCCCGTGCTCAACTGTGGGACATTATAAAAGACTACTTTTATGACATAAGCAAGCTGTGTGTCTCTTTAGCTATTAATTCTTGACAATGTGATAAGCACAGATCAAAAATATACTTATTAAATATATACCTGGCTAGGTATATTATTTTTAATAGCTAGGTAGATTTTCCTTCCATCGTAGCTACGATGGAAGGAAAATCTGGCTGAGTAAAGCTAAATAAACTACTAAACTAAACTACTACTTGTAAATATTGGGTAAGTTATAGATGTCGGTGGTACGGTCCGTTGGTAAGGAGCGGACCAAAGCCGTGGTCCGGTCCGTACCACGTACGATCATCTATTAAAACTTTATAAATGTAATAGTAAGTTACTAATCTAGTCAGAGGTTCGTAGTTTATTTATATAGATAGACAACAGTACGTCAAGTGCGAGATTATTCGTAAGCTAACCGTATAGTATATAGTCTACGTATTTAGACACATTGCATGGCAAATTGAACGACGCCTCTAGCGGACAGTATTTAAAACATTCAATTCTTCATACAATATGTCTAAATACGTAGACTATGAAGTACACGGTCAGCTTACGTATAATCTCGCACTTAACTTATATACTCGTACTGGTAGCTTTCAAAAGGGCTCCTACAGAGATTCGGATTATTTGAAGGATAAAGTAGCTTAGGACTGCAGATTGAACGTCAATCAAAATGTCAAATTGTAGCGTGTGTGCGCCTCGTAAGGCTGAAGTAAATAAAAAAAATATAACTTCTTGTGACATACAAATATAATACTGTTAAATAAAACAAAAGCGCGCTGAGTTTCTTAACGGATCTTCTCAGTTGAGGTCGCGTTTAAAATGACAATTTGTGAGTGAAACAAAATAAATGAATTGACTTTGACTTGAATATGTACTTTCATTTCGGAAGGCGTTCATCCTTAAAGTTGAAAGCTTCGGCCAGAAGAACAGCAAAAGTAGCATTAGAGACTTTATGATCAGTGCCGGAATAGCCATAGCAAGCAAGAGTGAGCAAATGCTACGGGCCCCGTGCCTTGGGGGGCCACGCGCCTGTACGCAAATACATCTATCAAACAAGACAGGTATGGTATACCACCTACGGTCCAATGAAAAGACGTCTAGTTATACAGGCTCCGCGAATTTGCTACAGGCCCCGTGCCTTTGTTACAGGCCCCGTGCTTTTGTTACAGGCCCCGTGCTAGCTTAATCTGGCACTATTGATGGTAGAGTCTGGATGCCTGGAGTACCCAACCAAACCACCTCACTCACAAAACCGGCGCAACAACGTAGGAAGTTGAAATACCAGCTCCAATTAATATTTCTTGTAACCTGAAAACCTTTGTAAGTAGGTCTAGGAATTAAAAGTAGGACTTCTCATCTTCGACTCATTTTAGTATTGGAGTCAGCTTGAAGTCTAGGGTTGACTGAAATCCGAACCCAATATAAAAATAGGACAAAGATTTGGCTGAACACTGATACGAGTATTTATATGGAGTGATTGCAATCTGCTCTCCGATTATCAACTAGTAAGACTTAAGGTTTCCAAAGGCAGTATATTTCGGGCTTTTGACTTCGCGTAACCACTGTTAAAGATATTAGAAGACCGGTACCACCAGCTTAACATGTCACTGAAGCACAGATATTATACTTCGGTCACCCATCCAAGTCCGGACCCAGCGATGCGCCGATTCATATCTATCGGGCTGAAGATATGAGTTATTGATCAAAGATTATCTCTGCGAGCGACAAGTTCAATGATATCGATTTAGCCATGATTATGTATGCAAACATGCGCGTGCGCCACGCCCGCTCCTCCATATCAAACACCTCACTACTTCTCACACGCTGGCTCTCTCTCGCACACGCCATTACAGCCATAAGTCGAAAAGGGAGGCATGAACTGGATCACGTCTCCTCGAATCAGGGTACGGTGTCACAAACAACAGAAAAGGTGCTTCACACGAACGATTCTAAAACGTACGATGGGCGACCAACAATGTTAGAACATAGGACGTTTTGTGCGCCATCTCGAGGAGGATACGTATCAGATAGCTTTCCCTTGCGCTTGGTCCTGTCCGAGCGAGAAGGTCGCAAGCGCACACTCCACGCGTACGATGAAACACAATGCCTACCGGAACTGCAGACTACGTGCTGAATTTGAAATAGCTGTATAAAAACAGCGGGGTCCCTGTCGACACTATCACAATCTATCTAACCATCGTTGAGTGAACACCAGGAGCAGCTGACAAAATGGTGTCCAGTAAAGTGGTGTGCGTATTGGCTCTGGCCCTGTTTGGGAGCGCGGTGGCGCAGCCCGCGAAAGACGCCTTCTGGAAAGGCACGCCCATGGACAGCATGGTCGAGGAGATGAGGTCCGGCTGCGCCGAAGGCTCCGACCCAACCGCGTGCATCAAATACAAGGTCATGTCGCTATTGGACAGCATTTTCAAGAAGGACACCTTCCAGGTATCCTATACTTCTTCCATAATTACAATTTAAGTGCAATGATTTGGAAAAATTAAAATCTTGACATTATTTCAGATCTCCGACGCTGTTGAGGTGTCGAAGAATGGCGCTGCTAATGACGTGACCGGCCGTTCCTCTGGCGACTTCTTCGACAGCATTGAGAGCTTCATCCAGTCCCACGACGTCACCTTCAAGCTGCCCATCGTTGACACCAAGATCACGGTCAGCCCTAGGAACTTGGACAATGATGAGCTCTCCTTAAACGTGAAGTTTAACAAGGAAGGCGCCCGCTCCGTCGGCGAGGCCCGTAAAGCTAAGCTGAAGAAGATCATCGTGCCCATCCTGGTGTTCGTACTCCTCAAGGCCATGACCCTCATCCCCCTGGCTATCGGTGTGCTCGGTCTGAAGGCTTGGAACGCTCTGCAGCTCTCCTTCTTCTCGTTCGTTGTCTCCGTCGCTCTCGCCATCTTCCAGCTTTGCAAGAAGGTGAGTTGAACAGCACTTGATAATTAATGTTAGGTATGTGGAAGCATACACCAACGTTTTAACATTTTCACCGAAAACAAATTAAGTAGTAATACATCAATGAATAGCGATAAAAAAATATCATGCACTGATACACCTATTTACGATTAGGAAGCACATTTCAATTGCACAACTAACAATTTAACTTTAGCGTTTAGTCTGACTCTCTAAGAATAATCGCCTCTACGAACGGTACAACATGGTTTCCAACTATACGGCCGATTTGTAGGATCCCTACTAATTGTCGTATCAATAAAAAAAACGTCCTTACAGATTGAGTGCCAACTTGTGTCATTTGTCGAGGCTTTTAGAGAGCGACTTAGCGTTAATTTGTGTACTAACATGCCTTCATAACTTTTCTATCCATGCCTAACGTTGTAGTTTACCCAGATTGCGGCGGACAACTCGCACCCGCAGATCGCCGCGCACGGCCCCTGGGACGCCGCGTACGCTGCCACCCGCCGCAGGAGGGACGCCGAGCCCCAAGAGCTCGCCCAGGAACTGGCTTACAACGCCTACCACTAAACTATCCGAACACAACCCCGACGACCGTGTATCCGAAAACCTGATTCACCCGCCATTCGACACTTTTCAAATTTCGAACGGCTGTGACGGGCACAGATAAGAAATAGACCAAATACAACGATTTCGTTCTGAAATCGTGACCGTGTAAATACTATGTAATGCAACTTATTTATTGTAATAGAATGTGAATGGGAACGTATGATTGTGATGTGTGATTGTTATTTATTTTTATTTTTAATAAATCATTGATGAATATATATTTTTTTATTATTTTGATTTGTTCTGCCAAACCTCACACAGGTACAGCTATATAGCTATAAATGAAACAGAATATATATTTTTTATTTGACTCAACTCGAATAATAAACACACATTCAATAAAGTAATCGATATTTACGATCGATTAGAAACAATTACAAGAAAACTAATAATAAAACTAAGACACGTCAAATGAAGTTCAAATCAGGCTAAAATAATCCCAACACCCGAAAAAAGAATATCCAACCATAAATTTGATAGATTCCTCTTTGGTCAAGGTCATATAGGTCATATTTAAAAAAGGAATTTAATGCATATGTAAATGGAATACAAAAATGGAAACAGGACACGAGTCTAAAACACTTTCTCCATAAGGGAAGAAGATGTCGACGAGTGCAGGCATCCGAACCGCATTAAGTTTCCGGTCAAGTGCCAATCGCTTTCTACCGCGGAGCTGATCATCATTATTACACACACGTATTTATGCTGAAGCATCACTGTCGCTTGCGGAGTTCTTGGAAAAATGGCAGCTTTCAGAAGAATATATCGGCAATCGATTTGAATGATCATAGAACTTATACTTATGTATACGTACCTACCAACAGTTAATATGTAGTTGTATTTTTTTCGATTTATAATCGAAATAGATCTATTTATAATCGAAAGGTGATCGATGTTTAACTTAATAATCGGTACGACTATAAGACGAGCACACCAACTGTAGGTACAATCCCAAATTAAGTAGGTTGTATAACTATACGTTGGTCTATCCTGTTTAGTTACCATAATAGGCTTGTGGTAGTTCTGAATAAATAAATAAATATCGCCAGACGAACAAACCAACTATACCGTCCCACTTTAAGCGACTCATTTGAAGCAGCCATTACCAAAGGTGTGAAATAGGAAATGAACATCGACCCTCGTGTCTTATAAAAGTGTTCAAAAGACTTGGCTCATCAACCTAAACTATGTCATCCATGGAGTCCTCAATAATGGTTGCGTTCTGTACGTCAAGTGCGAGATTATTCGTAAGCTAACTGTTTACGTAAGTCTACCGTATTCAGACATTTTGTATGGAGAATTGGAAGTTTTAAATACTGTCCGCTAGAGGCGCTGTTCAATTCTCCATACAAAATGTCTAAATACGGTAGACTATAAACTATATAGTTAGCTTACGAATAATCTCGCACTTGACGTACAAACCCTCTCCGAGTATATAGTGGTCTGTGGTTTAGTCCATATTATTATGTTACCTTTTCAACCTGAAGGTCGTTTGAGAAATGAAAATAATTTTATTAATCATACTGTCTAACTATTCATCGATGACAAATCTACATAAAGATTATAACAATACACTCGTAATCCTTAAATGGTATATCAGAGAAATTCCATAACGTATGGTATTTGGAACACCCAATATTCACTGGAATTTTATACAGGAGCTCAGTGAACCTAGCGGCACCACAGATCCGCGGACTGCTACAAAAAAAACTTAAATGAAATTCTCAACATTTTCATTACATTCAATATATTTTTCGATGTATTTGCGTCATTAAGTATGCCGATCGAATAATGTTTTTTTTTTCATAATTCGACAAAAAAACACGGCATAACAAGACCGGGCGCAGTCGGGAGCCCTGCGGCACTCCTCATTAGAATTCTATGACGTCGCTCAGGATGTGTCTAGCACCCGCTTGACATACCTCCGTACCCTGCTGACCCACTTGCCACACATTAGCACGGACCATACCCATAACCAAACTATTTTAAGGTGCTTATAGCATGAAAGCCTAACCAAACGCTTCATACAAATCTATTTTCGTACACAAATCATCATATATTTTGATAAATCATCGAGATAAGGTTCAAAATCGTGTGGAATACGGTTAGAAGGTAGTAATAGTTAATTTGTGTATTTGTATGTAGAAGTATCTGATAGACGGGTTTCGGGTGATGCATTGGTATGCATGCCGCGATCTCGATGATTGTAGTGCTCAGTATGTTATGATTATTGGGTGTTACCTTATAAGGATGACACATTTTTCAAAAGAAATTGTTTTCACTTATCCAATAATATCACAAACCGAATAAGACTAAACAGCGTGATTAAGAAATGGTATACTGCTAACACTGAAACCTGCGCTTCTTTATCATTATGTGAAGTCAGAATTTCGGTGTAATTTTTTTTTCCCAACAAAATGACAACTGTGGTTGTATGTACTCGTACATACAAAAGTAGAAAACTTTTCAACGTTTAATTGGAATGACACTATCATAGCCTACATAACGCTACTATACTAAGAATAAGTACCAAACGTTGGTACACACAGATTAGTTATTGCCAACCTCATTTAAATGGTGCCATCCACATCTTCAATCTGGATTTTGGGGTCGAGTCACCTTCGTCCGTAGGAGAATTAAGTACCCTCGAGATACCCTACACGTGACCCTGGGTGGTGCCAACCAGGTGACAACTCTACTGGTGGTAGGTTTCGGCCGTGGCTAGTCACCACCCACTGAACAAAGCCATGTCGCCAAGCGGCCTAGCCGTGTTCCGGCATGATGTTCGGTGTTGCCATTCATGGATGGCGGGTCAGATCAGTTGCGCTGCATGTGCCTAGTGAATGTAGCGTCTCGATCTACTGCCGCCTTCCTACCTAGGCAAGTATGCTCCATCGTAGATCTCATCGTCACTTACCATCAGGTGAAATCGAGATCAAATACTTGCCTATAAATGTATAAAAAAAAAAAAAGGATTCTTGCTATACCGTCAAGTCCTGGGCCCAAAGTCTGCTAACACAATCGATTCATAATCGATCAGCAACCGCATACTAACCGTCACTTTTGACAGATATTGTATGGGATATCTGTCAAAAGTGATAGTTACTATGCGGTTGCTGTTCGATTATGAATCGATTGTGTTAGCAGACTTTGGGCCCCGCTGTTTTGTATCGTGATTTGCATAATACTTGTGATAATACTGACACTATATTTAGAAGGGTCTTCGATGCACATGGCGGGATCTCTGAAATAGATTTTTCAACAAAATGCTGCAGTAACATCTCTTCATCTCTTCTATGTAATCCAGGTTCCAGGATCCGTACGTGCCATCATTATCATCGGCCAATGCCTGCTCCAGTTCAGACAATGCCTCGTGTATACGTTCTAAGTCATGCTCGGCATGCCACAGAACCTTTTATCAGCACAATATAAACAAACGTTAGCAAAACTGCAATTTGATATTCTTCTCTCGTGAACGCAGAACGGCCATTTAAATAACCGTGTAAGATGACTGTATGACTACAACATACCTACTAAGTGTTTACTATTAAAAAAACATTGTATTTTCACGTTCGCGTCAATGAATGGCGTCCTAATAGTTATAATCAGTGGCGAAAGCATAATATACGGTAAAGGACAAAAAATCCTATGATTGCATAACAATCTTGAAAAATCCCTCATACTCATTGTAGCTTAAGTAGTACTCTCATTAAAATATTCAGGTTCATATTTATTTTAATCTGTAGAAAACAACCAAGATTGTAGTCAGTCTGCAAATTTAAAAAAAAAACGTTTTAAACAGGTAGGTATCCTTTTTTTATTTTGAAGTGGAACCGACAGGAATGATGTTATAAGGACCTTCGCCACTGTTACTAATTCAATAGATAGAACGGAAGTGAAACAGCAATTTCACAATCCGGACATGGAGGCAAATGCTAATGTGCGCGCGCGACGCATGCGCGATGACCGACAACCCTTATTGCATAATGGAGATGCGCGCACGCAGACGCGCCGCGTTTTTGCTAAAACGGAGCAAGTTTCACTTTCTAGGCAAAACATCGCGAAATGTTACGTAAGATCTTGTAACGTGGTGGTTGGACAATAATCTATGAAACATGTTCTATATAATGTTCTCTATGGTTTTCTCTCTCTTCTCTATGGCGCCTCCTTGGCATCGTTTGTTTATAAAGTGTTCTGTGTATTTAAATAAAAATATGATTATTTAACTAACAAGAAGTCTATAATTTCCACCCCAGGGCCCATGGTATAATTACCAGTGGTATGACCGAAAATTTACTTTGGCGTTAATAGAGGGTAACGAAATAAAAATGTGACAAGTTTACATACAATTTGGTCTATGGTGGCTAAGCACATTTTTTTTAAATATCGACTACGAATTATCACAAAGCCTACGTGATAAAATAAGATTAAAAAATGTATCTGCTAGCTGACGTGATCGTAGCTGCTACGGCTACGAACGTAGCACTATTACAAGTAAAACATATTTATGCAAACATAATAGGTATCATAATGATTTCTTATATTTACGCGAATACTACACATTGAAATAAAACTAATGCTACCACCGACTTGGGATCCAGTAGTAAATATCATTAAATCCAAAACCAAGCGCACCATTGCAAGATCTCAAGACACTGTGAGCTCTTTCTGCGTAGATCAGACCGCAAGCAACAACTAAATATGAGGGTACCCCGGTCAAACTATAACACTAGGACGTCAACCACCTCAGTCCTCCCGTGACCATGATTACTGTAGAGCAGCCGAAACTTCGGGAGCGTAAAAATCATAATATAAACGCGATACAATCCTTAAAATTAGTTTTATTTCAATATTAGGTATCGTTACGCAAATATAAAATGCAAATCACAGACGAAAAATAAAACAGCACTGAAGATGATACCATATTCCTACTGCACAAACAGGAAGTAACATAACCCAGACGACGGCATCAACATTACAAAGACACACCACGGTAAGGAGCCCATACTAAACGGTGTTAAACTTAGCAATGACATTACAAAA
Source organism: Pheosia gnoma (assembly GCA_905404115.1). Taxonomy (NCBI): domain Eukaryota; kingdom Metazoa; phylum Arthropoda; class Insecta; order Lepidoptera; family Notodontidae; genus Pheosia; species Pheosia gnoma. The sequence continues at coordinate 4,274,295 of FR989916.1, forward strand.
GTGAAGGATCGTGCGAATGATTTGTATGTAGCTATCGACTGGCGAGAGCATCGACGAATTGCAATGCGACATGACAACCGACGCGTTGATTAAAACACAATAGTTGCTGCATAAATTGTTGCGTTGGAAATTGCCGAAATGTTGCCCAATAATATGCTGGTTGATACAACGGACTCGGAATATTTTTGTTCATGTAAACCATTACAACCCTCTTACCATGAGCTATTAATGCGACTCAAATCAAGACCTCAATTGGAACATTCTCACCTTAATCAAGTCCGTTGGTGAAGTCTCAAAAAGGGAGCAAGCAAAATAATATGCCATGATTCACCGCCCGTTCTTAATACTGTTCCTATACAGACGGACAAGGAAGGAGCAAGAAACTCCATGGTTGCTTTTTATAAGGATTTTAAGTAAACATTTTTGTGTATGACTTGGGTATGTGAGGACAATGTAGGAACGGCTAAGCGAGCTTGAAGAGACGAGCGAGAAAGATAATCAACTATACTATACTCCTGAAATTTTAGCGGAAAAGGGAGGATCTTCCAGCCAGGCGGGTGGAATGCCTGGCGGGGCGGCCGCTATTCCACGCCACGGTTATTCGCGAGCTCTTGTATATATGTTACGTGTTCCGAAAACTCTCATAGCGCGTTTCAGGATTGTATGGAGCCTAGTCATTTGTTCTGAATATCGTCTGCAGCGGCATCTGTGTAGCTTGTGGCGACGTTTAAGAGGCCGCTACAAAATCATACACAGAGGATCATACAAGGGCTACATCATCTAATAAAATAGGCTACCTCCAATATAAAAAAATATATATTTAAGTAAGTAAGCTGCATTTATATTCCCCAGCTTTCAACAAGAAATGCGAGCAGCCGCATCCATCTTTTGGACTAAGTATATAAAATCGTATTTTAAAACGCTTATTAATTCTAAAGGCACACAAATTAATGCATAAATAATAGTCATTAATATGTTTTAATGTAACCTAGCACAAGACTCCCCTTAATGCCAGATTCAGAGCACATCCCAAGGCTAGAATAGATTCATACGTTTTTAAATAACGATTTTTTTTTTTTATCGCCAGACGAACACACCAACTATACGGTCCCACACTAAGCAACGCTTGTATTGTGGATACCGTACAATGGACTGGGGGCGAACCCAGTATGTAATACTTATATAGATATTAAACATCCATGACTTGGATACAAACATTCGTGCTCATCACACAAAGTTTGTCCCTACCAGGATTCGAACCCGGGACCCTCGGCACAGAAAGCAGAGTTTAACTCTCAAACATGCAGGTTTCTTCACGGTGTTTGGCATCACAATTTAGCAGGTGATAAGTAATTAATAAGTTATTAAGTAAATATCATAACCAAACCCACACACTCTCACCAACAGGACTTTCTTTAAATGAAAATAAATAGTTTGCCAAGTATGAAAAGCATTCGTATTCTGCGCACGCGCGCCCACCGCGTGCCTTGCCGCCCAAAGGATTACACTATAAAAACCAAGCCCATAGAAAAATTAAATCATTGTTGCTCCATTAACCGACCGAGCCGTACGTCTAATTAATCAAATCTAATGACAAAGTGATTGAAATTAATAATAAAAATGAAGTGTCTGTGTTTGTTGCTCGCGTCGGTCGCCATCGTGCGTGGTTACGCCATCAAAGACAATGAGATAGAAACGGCCCGTTTACGGACAAGTGATGACTTACTCCAGAGTGTTATCAGTGAGTGTTTCGAGGCAGAGGCGCCGATGTCGTGCCTCAAAGTGAAAGTTCTCTCGTTCCTGGACACCAAAATGGGAGTGAGCTCCGAATCATCGAGGGCCTTCGAAGAGAAGAACATCGACAAAGTTATCTTTGAACGCGTCGCGAGGTACCTGAAGGACCACGAGATCAGGTTCCAGCTTCCCGAATTCCTGTTTGATAGTGCTGAAGTCTCTTACAGAGCGGACAGAGGCTTGGATGTCGATTTTCCCGAAACTGACAACGAAAACGGTGAAGGTACTGAAGTATCACGTATAATAAACAAGTTTGAAGAAATCAGCAGCAATTTCAGAATTATTTATCCCTTTTTGTTTCAGCTCGTGGCATCTTGAAGAAGAAGCTGCTGCTGCCAGTTCTTCTGCTTCTGAAGTTGAAGATGAAGGCTCTTATGCCCATTCTGGTGTCCATCATCGGCATCAAGGCCATTAAGGCCCTCGTCCTCAGCAAGCTGGCCATCACACTGGTCCTCGGATTCTTGATCTACAACTTGCTTTTGAAAAAAGGAGGTGAGACAACAAATTTTTAAACGTACGATTTGTAACTCTTTTTCAATATGGTAACGTGTGAATTTTGTTCGCAGGCATGCCAATGATGATGGCCCCTGCGACGGAGGGCCCCCCCGCACCCCAATACGGTCCCCCGGCCTCTCAGTACGGACCCCCGTCTACGCCTGCCGCTCCTTCGGATTCGTACAGCCCGCAATGGGAGCCGGCCAGCTCGGGCCCCTACGCCAGAGTGTGGGACCCCTCGCAGCTGGCGTACAGCTCGTACTATCCTGGTGACTCCAGCTCAGCTGCGTCGTCGAACCAGTCGCCGAGCTACTCCAGCGTATCATCGGTCTCATCATCTTCACCCACTCACTAAACGATATTACCTCATGTAAATAATATAAGCACTGGATTTGTACATAGCGTTTGTTGTACGCACGAACGACAAGGCTAGAGTTTAGAGGATTAATTTATTGACGATATTTATAATTATTTATTGAACCACAATAAAGAAACTGTTGTTTTATGATTGGCCATTTATTTACACTACATTTTTAACTACTGATACTTATATACGTAAGCTAACTTAGGAGTCCTTAGTTAGCGATGGAGAGACATAGAAAGAAGCCCTTTGCCCAACAGTGGAGCGCAAATTACTAAATAATAATAAACTTACTAATTATAAAAAGGGAAATAAAAAAAATATTTATTGCACAACGCAAAATATATAAATGTCATGTTCACATGAATTTATAACAAATGACGATCCGATCGGCACAGTTGGCGGCCTGCTTTCTGTATCAGGGGTTTCGGGTTCGAATCCCGGTATGGGCAAACTGTATGATGAACACGAATGTTTGTACCCGAGTCTACGTAATTACAAATGGGATCGCCCTTAGTAATTTTACGGTACCCACCCATACAAACATTGCTTATAAGGAACCATACAGTTGGGTATATAAATACATAGACGAAGTCATACAAATGAATAAGGAGTGAAATCGCCCTACATAATAGAAATTCCCTGGGGCTTTACAAATATGTCCTACATGTATATAATCGTACCCCATAACAATTTCCGACGCCAACTTTCACCATTGTCAACTTTATTAAGTAAAAGTAATTGAAAATTCAACGCCTTGTGAATACATTACGTACATTTCGACATTCGTATCAGCAGTAATTATGGATTTACAGAATAGCCTACTTTTTTGCCTGGGCAAACCCTCATGGATGCACACCAGCAGTATGGAGAATTGAATAGCGCCTCTAGCGGACGGACGATTATGAATCGATTGTGTTAGCAGACTTGGGGCCCTGGTCACTTCAATTCGCGTAATAACAATAATCCCAGAAGGCTTTGAGATGATACACCGGACGGTCTTTCATTGCTACATGTTCACGATGATGGGGCAAAGCCGCGAAAAGGTAATGCCAGCCATGATTCCAGTAATTAGCATGGCGGCGGCGATCATGCCAGCTTTTGCTATGTGCTCGGGGGCTACGGTGCTGGAAATAGAGGTCATATTAGCAGGCTCGCGATCAGCTTAAAAAGCAAGCACATATCTAGAATAACGGTGTCACTAAACTGAAAATCAGCGTTGTAGTAACATATCTACTTACTGCAGTAGGCTGAGCTTAGCCCTTTTTAAAAATGAAATATTCTTTGGTAGTGCATCACTTGATAGCGGCTGATACGATATGGACTATTTTATCAAATGTTCGTAATAGTCCGAATCAGGTTTCCAGGGCAAGGAAAAATTTAAAAATTTGTCTGAAAACGAGAATTCTGAAACTGGTTTTCTATGGGATTTGGCCAGGACGATGTCTTGGATCAGCTAGTTTCGAATAATTTGATTCGGTTTTTTTTATATATCATGTAATTCTTCTAGGGACAAGCTTTGTCTGATGAGCACGAATGTTTGTACACGAGTCGTGGATGTTTAATATCTATATATGTTTTATTTTGAGTTTGAGATAATACAAGCCCTGCTTAGTGTGGGACCGTATAGTTGGGTGTGTTAGTCTGGCGATATCATTATAACCTACTTAAAATATTTCATTCACAAAATATTATTCTCTCACCCCCCGACGTACATCATGCCCAGCGTGCTGCCGTGACCGGAGCTCCAGCCAAGGAGTACCGCCCCAACCCAGTAGACCCAGTCGTTGCTGATCAGCACCGGCAGTGTTCTGTTCTTCGGCTTATAGTTGCACAGCAGGAAGAACGGGATGAAGACCAGACGGATAGTGGTGAACAAGAACAACCTTTTGGGTTGCGGCTGGAATGTAATAGTGAACTATGATAGCTTGGTCTACTGGTTTTAGGCCGTTCGGCTCTGCACCAAGTAGTGCACGGGTGTGATCAGGGAAATTTTCGGAAATGATATTTTCGCAATTAGCCCTAGTCTTGGTGTTCGGTTCCCAACCTTAAATATTGATACGGGATATAATGTTCTGCCCATGCCATGTTTGATTAAAATCCTTGCAGCAGTTTCAGCGTGCTGCCTCTCTAAACAGGCAGTAACCCATTCGTTGTCAGCCTCGATTACTTAAGTGGAATTTTAGTTACCTACTAGCTGTCCTGGCGAACTTCCACTTCAGAATCAATTGTAAAAGAAAATGATTACTTATCTGTATTTTTTCCTATGTATTAATAGTTATTCTGATATCGAGATTAACTAGGTACATGAATACCAGCAAGATTGTCAGTTATTGTGTCTTTTAACTATTAATTAAATCTAACATATTGAAATTCAACGGAATTTTGGGAACCAAAGCTAAAACTGCATGAAAGCCAATCTTACGAATTGCCAGCAACTGGCAGTGATGCTGCCAATCATAGCTGTGAAGTTGAACGTCAGGAAACACGTCAACCTCACAAAGTGTTTGCCGAGGAAGCCTTCGGTAGAGGGCTCAATGTCTGTAATCAAATAATGTGCCTTGAACATCAGCAGATAGAGTCGATAACTGATCAAGATTATTAAACGCTTTACGAAGATGTTACCAAAGGCAAATTCAAATAAGATCAAGGTAAGGGAGATGAAGATTTGTAATTAAATGGCATGTTTCAAAAATCTTAAGGCATGGATAGTGTCTTACCAGAATGCACTGCGGGAAACACAGTTAAACTAACAAAGAATATTATAAAGACGTTGTATAGCTGGACCCAAGATTGTTTAAATATAGTCGCGTATGGGGGGTGTTCTTTTGCTGGGCTCGCGTTCTGATTCAGGTTCCCGCGGGTCGGCTGTTGTCCAGCGTTCTGGCGGTAGTATTTCTAGAATGAGCATAAGAAAATGTTATAAAGAAAGCATGTATGACTAATTGCAATTGGATCTTATCGGACTTAAATTAGGTAGTAACAAACTTCGTCACAGTAGTATACCATGTGCGATCCTGTGACGTCCCACTTCAAGGCGGTGAAGGCGGACCGCTGGGTTTTAGTGGGTAGTCTGGACGTGTCCAGGAGCCCTACATAACTGTTCGGGTCCCCCCGGGCCCAAGCGGTATGTGTAAATGCATTTCCCAGCGTTAACAAAAAAAAGGTAGTACAAATTTGTTAGACAAAGATATACAAAACAAAAGCCACAGAAAGCCTTTTATAGATAAACTGAGAGCAAAGAAGTGAAGTAACGCAAGCAAGAGTAAGCAAACAATAAATCAACCCTAGTTGACAAACACCGGTCGTCTTCTCGTGCTAAGTCCATTGGTGCTAGTGTACCTACAGCTTTTTATGTATATATTTATTTTACTCACATTGAGCGGCAAGGCGTAGTAAGTGTCTAGACACATCAACAACACAAACATCCCTCCGATGAAGTAGTATATCGCCGAGGTGCGAACGCTTTCAAACAGTTCGGACAACCATTGCAGGAACACGACCAGGGTGCCGCAGATGTTGGAGCCGAGGACCAGAGCGCCGATATACTTGGGGGGCAAGTTGGCAGCGACACCGAACACCGAGTTTTGGAAGATCGCGTTGAGCGCTGAATGTAGGTTGAGATGATTTCGAAAATGTATAGATCTTAAAATAATTATATGTGAATTAGGTACATCCTGCTCTTTCTTACCATTTAGGAAGAAGACAGATATCATGGTGAGCCAGAAGAAAGCGACCGGCCACCCGGAGCTGTCCAGCATCGCGAGGAGCACCGTGATCATGAAGATGACCACCTCGCCGCACAGCGACCACACGATGCGGGTCGTCAGGCTACCACTGTGATTGAGAAGTCTTGAATGACCTGGTGATGGCACTCGACACAGCGCTGACTTTAATAATGAGCTTATAAGGAGACCATCACATCTATGCTATTTAGACGTCCCTGAATCCAAATCCTGTTTTTAGAATTCTTGTTAGTGTGTCTGCTTGGTCAAGCATCACGGAAAAACTGGTATCAGCGTGGAAAGACAGTCATGGTTGGACTCAAAAGATAGAGTACATATCATAGAGCTAAGAGCATTGATGGTAAGCTGTAGAGCAATATGATGCTAACGCAATTGACGCCGCGCTAAAAGGTAATAAAATAAATAAATTACTTAATAGATACTTCATTCTTACGAGGGTGGGTGGCTACTTGCTGTTTCTTTATACACAGAAATGACAACTTACCCAATCTGAACAAAAACATTGGCCCAACTGAAGGCCAGATTGGGCAGCTGACTGGCCCATCCCAAATAAGTCAGAAAATTCTCAGCCAGACCAGGCACCTCCGCCAACTTGTACTTGACAAAGTAATCCTTAGCTGTGATGAACATGTTCCAAGCGGTCAGTGTGCCCAGCCCGTGCAGTAATAGAGTGATGTATATTAGATGCCATTTGTCTTTGGAAGATGCCACATCCATGGCTATAGCTGGGGCAAGAAAAATAGACTGTTTGGTTAAAGAAAATACTGCAGACCTACTATGCTACCATCGTTATTAGTAGATTTTCGTTTGAACTGTAGGTACAGGCAGCGTGGTTTTAAAACATAGAGCTAAAACCGAGTGTTGCCAGGTGAAAATTACTTCAATGGAAGCCAGTAATTTCGCCGATGGTATCTTAATCTACTAAGTCTACATTTTCCGAGTCTCGTTCTTCTTGTACCCCACAAGGGTTGCTTTTGGCAGTGGATTACCTTTCAAGATGAGGCTGTCATTGGGCCGGTCGCCAACATTACACGTGGGGGTGAGTCACACAGTCTCGAGGCACAACGAACGGCCCCTCTCACCACCCAGGACAGGCAAGCTTGCCTGGTGGACTAAGTAGGATCTACTGTCGTAGCGTTACCCTATCAGAAGAAAGAGGTTCGATGGTATATGGACGATTAAACATATAGTAGTTGCCTCCAAAAAAATAAAGAATGCGCGAAATGAATGAGTAACAAACTAATTGGTTAAATAAATAACCAAGTAGGTAATTCACAGAGTAGCTCACTCAGTTCAGATCGAATATCTGCAAAAAGTAATGCATGACAAAATAATGAAAGAAAAATCAAACATAAATAATGTTCTTCGTTTTTACGAAATTAAATGCGATGAAATAAAATGGAGATGCAAATGGCCTCACCCACAACTTAGCGGATATTTTGCCAAAGTCAAGTAATTAATAGCAATAACACATTATAAAATAAAATAATGGATGTGACATGATGATATGAAAATGGCGTGTCAACCATAGATAATACATAATATAGGAGATGGTGTCAACATCAACAATACCACAACGGCAGAATTTTGTAAGTTTTTTTTTTTTATTAAAAATTTTTGACGTTTGATGTTTTACATTAGCTTTTGCCATTTGACAGAATGACAGTGTAATGGAAATTACAGAATGGATAATACCCGCTAAGAGACGCCATTTTCATATCATCATGTCACATCCATTATTTTATTTGAAAAGTTAGAAAGGTATGTACTTACCTAAATAAAAAGCATTGCCAATATTCAATATTCTTTATTTTATCCATTAATTCTATTATTAAAATATAATATTATGATTATGAGAAATGTGGAAGATTTTATTATCTGTTGCTCCGATTAATAATTATTATGTGAAACAGTGGTTATTATAAAGTAACGAAATGACTGTATACGCTATTTATTATTGTCATAATATCGGTAATTCCTCTGATTAACTATTATGTGAGAATATAATTAAGAGCCTAAACACACAAGAGTGAGTTCAGCGTTCTAGGTTCCACGTTCTTGGAGAAATGTATCATGTAACCATGGTCTAGGTGTAATACTTTCTATTAGAGATTCATATTACCCTTTAACCGACGAAAAAGCGTATTTTAATGGCAATGGCGATTACAAGTTATAATTATGTCAAACTATACGGTGTAAGAGGCGCGGTAACGAAATGTTTGGGTAAAGATTACACTTAATACCTATACTACACATATAGAAATGATTTATGTCGAATGCAGGTAATGCGTTATAAATGTTGTAATTGTTGAGTGCGCAATGTATGGTAAGTCACGCGAACGCAACACAACGTCCCGCGCGATACCCGAATCGTGCGAGTGACGATCCCGCTCGAGCGTATTGAGTTTTAATTTACATTGCAGTTTTGGGTCTAAATTTGTAATTACTTTTTTGCATTTAAAATCATGTTGAGACGGACTTCTATTATGAAAATATCAACAGAAAACTCTGGGGGGTCCAGTATCATGAGCTGAATCCATAGTATCAGTTTTCGCTACGACGCCACATACACCCTGTATAATCGTGTACCTACCTTAAACAGCTTAGATATAAACAGTATAAATGCACTATTTACAAATAGAATATAGACTATAACTGCTGGATTCATAGAGAGTTTTCATCTATTTATAATGGCATTTCAAAAGATTTCTAAATAATACTTGGTAATGCAGTTTTGAATAGATTAAAACTTTTATGAATTTGGGAGCTAGGTACTATACATTACATATAAAGGATCGGTAAATATATACGTAAAAGTGCTACCTATTTGGAATAGATACATTGAGATTACATATTTGTACTTGTATTTAAAACGATTTGATTTAATGATAGAAGTTTACTGTTCAGATGAGAAGATCGTCAACAAAGCATCTTATTCTCAATAGATATATCAAGGTAGGTACTTAGAAGATAAATACCTAGCTACCTATTTTGATTCCATCCTGCTTTTTCATAATAATATAACGCCAGCCCCACAGGTATGAGAACGTATAACAATAAAGTTCTGATTAGTCCGTGGCCAGTCCTTGTTCAGTATGAGTACCTACATATCATAAATACCTATTAGGTTCTTAAAAAGAGCAACCATGGAGTTTCTCGCCCGATCTTCTCCATAGGAACGGCATTCCGAACGGGTGGTAAAGTTGTAGCTTAGCATTTTGTAACTTTTTTGACGATTCGTAAGTACTGTACATGAATAAGAAATATTCTGATTCAGAGACTCAAAAGCGTCCGATAAAAGAAAACTCTTGCAAAAGACGATTAGGAAAGCTGAAACTAAATAAAAATGAGAAGAGGCTGGAAGATTTTTTAAACTTTCTTTTCATCTGAACATAGTGAATGTGTGTGATACCTACAGTGGACAGATTAAAGCTATATCTCACAGCCTTCGTCTAGGGATTGTACTATAATAACGTACTTTTTATAGGTAGTGATAGCGATACAAGTTAGATATACTTAATATACAATAATACATACTATAATACAAAAGTAGTGAACAAGGTACCTAAACCTTATTTTTCCTTACTTTACGGATTTATTAAACAATCTTGGTAGATATCTTTATAATGTTTTTTTTTAAATACCTGTTTAGAAAATATAATTACTAGCACCCCACACGCAAATAGGTTAAACAATGTTAATCAATATGTAAAATTGTAATTAAAACAACTTTTAATCATTTTGAATGAGAAATTAAATTAAAAACACGTGTCATTATTGTTTACAAAATCCGTGAGGTCATGAAAAATAAGGTTTAGTTTTATCCTAATTAATTTAGGTAAGTCAAAATTGTTATAGAGTTCTTTTCATCACTTACATTTGGGAGTACACCCAGCGAGTAATAGTGCTAACTTCATAATGTGATACATTAGTATTTGTATGTGATACAATTACATTAGCGTTTTTCTATTTGCATTATTCTAGCGCTAATATTCATAATGGCGTTTCCAATATATTCCATTTATTGTCATCAGATATATACTCAATACTTTATTTATAGATAACTGTATTCGCGACAACGCTACCAACTTCTGGACGTCAAGTGTGAGTTTATTCGAAAGCTAACCGTATACTTCATAGTCTACGTATTTAGACACATTGTACGGAGAAATTACAGTCTTAAATATTGTCCGCTAGAGGCGCTGTTCAAATTGCCATACATTGTGTTTAAATACAAACTATAGACTATACTTAACTTACGAATAATCCTCGCAGTTGACGTACTGTACCTCAAGTGCGAGATTCATAGTTAACTTTCCGGTAGTTAACTATATAGTCCGACGTGAATACGTCTGAATTGACAGTATACCTAAAACGTTCGCGTCTAAATACCAATTGTATTCTATTGGTAAACAAAAAGTTTGCTCGATGAGTGAAACCACAATTAGGCCCGTTATGTTGGCTTTTACGTTTTCTGATTACGTTTGGGTATCACAATACGACTAAATGAGACAAGATACATATATTTGGTTTTATGTCCTTATCGTTGTGACTGGTTTTTCGGACCAACAATACAAGTTGAAAGGACAAACAAAAAATCGGTCACACGCGATCCGCGCGATGCATGTCTAGATAAGACTAAGAATTCTCATCCGATATTATTTCCTTTTCAACCACATGAGTAACACAGAGAAAGGTGAGTTAGCCAGGCTAAAAGTGTTGAATGACTTGATTTTATTTTCGTTGATATTTTTTATATTGGTGTGAGCTTATTTAATGGTTATAAGGTATCTATATTTCAATTTTCTTGATTAGTACGATGGATGCTAAAAAGGTTTGAAGCTCATAATAACAGATAAGGCAGAGGAGGTGGCATATGCTACCTACTTCGATCTACCTCACACTAGCGCATAAAATCGTAGACAGAGAACTGTCAAGGCTTGAATATGTCAAGATTGTATTTCTAGGAACAATATCATTTTATAGAAAATAGTTTGGGACATTCAGGATGAGCCAAAACCGACAAGAGTTGTTCGCTCACAAAACACTTAAAAGAAAATGGTAGCCACGTTCGTAGCGAAAATAGGTCCCATTGTGACGATTGAACAAGGGGTTCGTAGGACAATTAATGCAGAGCGGTAGGTATACCACAGTCTGTTTACCACAAACTATCATCGAGTTTCGGAAAACCAACCCATAGAAGTGCATCATCCTGCACCAGGACAACGCAAGCCCGTACATCAACGGTTCCGGTGTATAGTGAAGAAGCAGTCAAATATTTTTGATCGGCAATTTGGAATACCATACTTCGGAGTGGAACAAATATTATAACGACTGGTTTGAGCGTATGGAAAAGTGCATGAAATACCGTGGGGAATACTTTTTAAACAATAAAATGTATATAACGTTCTAGTTGTTTATTCTTTTCTCAAACGACAAAACTTAATAGGCATGCCACGTTTACTAACTATATTATTAGGTACTATCCAGGGATGTTCTTGATACCTTCTCTCCATGGTGATGCTTATAAATAATATAGAAGGATAAATCCTTAATCTTTAATTGAAATATTCTAAACATTACACATGATAATTCACAGAAACACAAGTATTGGAAAATAAAAATACATCACTAAATGTTCCAACAAGAAACCAAACTAAGAAATAATCAGTATTACAGGTAGCCACTTTTCCACTTCCAGCTAATTCTGGGTTCTATTCTTTTTCGCTGTTTCCAATCGGTTCCACAATTATTTTTCGCTGAGGTCCGTAAAGGATTAAAACTCTGCACAGAAGTGTTTGTCTCGCTTATCTTGATTATGAGCACTAGCCAGCATCCTCTAGCCAAGAAGATTACGCATTGGGTACGTTATTATGTAATTTAAACATGATTTAATATCAATATTGTTTTCACAAAGACTTTCCACGTTTCAGTTTTCTTCAAAATTCCATTGACAGATTGATTGTCGTGAAAACGTCTTAACTGTTAGTTTACTGTTAGTATACCTAAACCGTGCGAGTGTAAGCTCCCATACTATACAAAAGTATGCTCGATTGACTGAAACGTAAGTTATGGCCGTTATGTTGGCTTTTACGTTTTCTGTAAAACCATAAATCCACCACATAATCTAGAGGAATAATATTTCTTGTATTGCTATTTCTTTTTCAACCATATGAGTAACAGAGATCAAGCCAAGTCGGTTGTCAAATGACTGACAATTTTTATTCTGGTTAAAACAATATTCATATTTCAATTTGCCATCATTGTTTATTAATTCGATGGAAGCCATTCAGTTTTGAAAGTAAAGAACACGAGCAAGAACTAACAAGCGGGCTTATTATTTGCTAGCCTAAGTATTTCTGAAATGAAAACAAATGTCCCACAATTTGAGTTCTTGGTAAAATGTATACTACGGTAAGTAAAAGCTAAAAGCCGTAAAATGCGTGGTTGCATTCGTCAAGTCCCAGTTCTAGGTATACCGGTACTGCACCGGTGCCTATCTGCAGGCGGTCAGTGGGGCCATCGGTCCATTCGGGCCGCGACAGTTGATTATCCAGATACTTTATTTTATGTACAGGTAGTACCCATATTTCTCTTTAACGTAAATAATACTCATGCGAAAATCTCAATTCTGAAATCTAATAAAAAAATGTGAGGAAACCTGCATGTCATGGGCCAGCGTGGTGGAATATAAGCTGAATTAACCTCATATTAACGAGAAGTGTGTGTAGTGTACTATCGATAAAATTGGGTGCACTTTAATGGACTGCACCTCTGCCTACTACTTAGGAGATTCCAGGCGTGATGGTGTTTCTCTCTTTACCTAATAGCTTAAGTAATCAAATATTGTATTTTCAGGAGGATGGAAGAACTGTAGATTCAAACTGTCAGGACAATAATCCTGCCACCATTCCAATTCAAAAATCATTTTCATTGTTGGCTGAATAGAAATCAAACCCACCGCCACCCGGTGCAATGAGTTGAGCGGCATGCGCTCAAACCACTAAATAAAGATGCCTTAACATTGTCACATTGTGTTTTATTTTCATTGACCTAATGTGATAATGGATATGTGGAGTGTGTGTATATAAAAGGTAGTTTAAAAGTAGCGCCTGCAGCAGAGAAAGTAAAAAGCAGGAGGCTAGTTTGGTCACGTTATCAAAGGAGACGAGAAGCATTTTGAGCGCCTAAAAGGGCTATTAGTATGAATATGCATAGATAGAGTGAGAGGAAGACCCACGAAGTCACGAAGTGGTAGAAGTTTGTTTAAAAAGTGATATGAAGGAGATTAATGTATGAAAAAGACATACTGCGCCGATCCCAAATAATGGGAAAAGGTGAGGCAGATGATGATGATTTTACTGATTTCCAATATATATTTACATAATTTAGATTGAGTTTAATTGCAAACAAGAGCCTTAGTATGAGGTTATGCCGTTTTTTGACGAAGAGAAATCCTTATGGATACCCGCAAGCTCCGCGGGAGACGAGCGGGTTATGTCGGACTGCTACCGACTTAAACCCCACGGTATACCATCGTCTACCTTTGTTGGGGCGCTATGGGATAGCACTAGCATGCACTGCGACATCCAACGAGGTTATGCCCTAGCTCCACCCTTGATATAGTGTGAACATTCGATAGTAGTGATGGCCATCTTGGTAGAATACTCGCTTTGGAGACAAGTTGCGCAGATTCAAACGCGGCTCCCGCTAGGACTTTCAGATTTTTACGTGCGCATCACGTTTTCAATCATGAATCATTGGCTGTACCGACGGTAAAGCAAACATCGTAAGGAAACTTGCACGTTCCTCAAAATTTATTTGAAATTTACCAAATGGCCCTGGGCCAGCGTGGTGGACTATAGCCTGAGGAATGTGCCCGGTATAATGACAATAGGCTCGCCCCCTAATTCATTGCGACCAAATACCATTTCCGAAATGTGGGTGCACAGGAGTGCACCTCTGCCTATCCCTTCGGAGATTGCAGGCGTGATGGTGTATTAGTAGGTAACAACCAACTATTTTATCCGTCTATCTATTCAGGGAAATGGCTGTGTTGCGTAGGTGTTAATAAAACTTGATATATAAATAACTTAATACAATACTTTTTGTAGTTTCACGGTTTCACCAACAAAATCATAAGTGACGACGCGAACTATAAAAGTGAACGTTTCCGTACGATACGTATCGTAAAATCTTTCAAATTTATGACTCGCACTCGTGCAATTCGTACGTCTAAAAGTATTCGGTTAACTTATGAAAAATCTCCCAAAATGTCTATGCGTACTATAAAAGTAGGTTTAGGTTTCTCTATGGTACGAAATTATACCTAAGTAAACTTGTGACTCACACTCGCGCATGTCGTACAAAATCGTTAACTTTCAAAGTTTCCGTGAGCAAACGATCGAATGTTTACTACATATAGTAACGAAAAAAACTCACACTCGGCACAAATGTTTTAGATATCGCCCGCTAGGGGCGTTTTTTAAGTCTCTATACAAAATGTCCGAATACGGTAGTTTGTAAACTATAAAGTTAGCTAACGAAAAATCTCACACTTGAGGTACACCTACTAACAAATTAGAAGTCGTCCTATTTATTGTGGGAGAGATGAATTTAATTTTACGTTCTCAAATTTTGGCTGTGTTACAACGTTACTAATTTAAAAATGAGTGTACCTAATATATATTGCACTACTTACTCATTAAAAAGTATCTACCTATAGTGGTTCAGACAGGCTATACTACAGACCGTTCACCGTAAGATGTCCGTAGTGTTCCCAGTACCCAAGGCAAGGGACATCCTATTGTGAACGGTCTGTAAGCCTTGAGTATGAGCGTCTTTAGCGCAGGTAATCATTATGTCAAATAAGCACTGACGTCCATGATACAAGTACGCTAGACTAATGATACCCTTTAAAATGACAGCTATCTATTGTGCCTATTTGAAGCGCCCCCAGCGTGGGGGAAAGGAACTAAATCTGACGTAAAATGCAAATGGCCGTTGTTTTGTTTACATTGTCTCCGTGTTTATAAAGTGATTTTGAAGGTTTAACGCGATTAAACTTATTTGTTGTGTCGTATTAATATAGTTAATACATAAATAAGTGGTGTTAGTTAATAGGTAAACCATGAAAGAGTGCGTGTTATGCAAAACTCTTTACCAGAAGGGAAGTGGGGTTACATTCCACAAGTAAGTGAATTTACGGCTAATATTCAAGAAATTAAAACTTCTATTGATATTATAGGCACTTAAAAATATGTTACTAATCTTATTTATACGTGATTACAACGCATTTGTCTTTGTATTATCGGTTTTTTATAAACAATAAAATTCAATAGTGCTGTAAAAGTTCCTTGTCGATAAAATTTATCGATATTTTTTCTATCAATATCTTAAATAGATAGAACGTTCAAGAACGTAAAAATCGCCGAAGACAGATTTGTATTATCAAATACATATTATTTTAAAACAATGTTTACTAATTCACAGGTTTCCGACTGACAATAGAAGACTAGAATTATGGCTCAAAAACATTGAAAAGCCTAGTTGGCGTCCGAAAAATATGATTACATCTGTTCAAAACACTTCTCTGATGACTTTTATTAAACATAACTCATGTACTACTTTGATGATTTTTATTTTCTATTAATACCTTACCTACTCCATTGCTTCCCAAACAACATTACATTACCTCATTTCTAATTAAAAAACAATCCTTATTTAAGTAGGATCTAGCTAGTCACACACCACCCTTTAGTCCGGTTTCGGCTTATCCTAAGATTACCTACCCTACCCATGAGCGATTCGGCTAATCATTATCATTATTTGCTTCATCTTAGTATTAACCACTCGACTATTTTGGACATTAGCCATTGTTAAAGGAATGGATCATAATTATTTTCATTTTACTGCATGGGTAGGTTTAAGCATAAATATTTTTATCGATGTATCATATCACTGTCCCATCTCTATTATTAGTTCCATTCCCCCTCACTGCCGCTATCAGCGCCAAAATGGCGAAAATCAAATAGGCACACGATAACCGGGCTTATGATTAGTCCAGCGATGTATACCATAGAGGTCAGTGCAAATAAGTCATTATGTAATTTTTTTTAAAAATAAACGATTGTCATTGTAGAAAAAAAATGAATACCGATAATGCCCAACACAAGCGTTGCTTGGTTTGGAACCGTACAGTTGGTGTGATCGTCTAGCGATATTGATTTCTTCTACTTAATTTTTTTATGTTGGCAAATTCTGATTTCAGTCATTACGAATACGCTAAAGAAAGAAGCGCAGGATCAAGGCGTACTATCACCTTTTCTGAATCACTCTGTATAGATACAGATATATTTTTTTACAGATATATTTTATATCCATCGTAGCCTGAGAAACACTATTTATGATTTCCATAGAGAAAATACCAGACGATATTATTTTATAACCTCCCAAACATCATTCTTGATTACCCTAAGTACTAGTTAATTATGTTTATGAATAAATTGGTAGCGTTACTTCGGAGTACATCCACGCCAATATTGAAAATGTAGTTTCGATAAAATAAGCTGGCCGTTTACTATAAAAAAAAATAAGGTTGTCTCTAGTGAAAAAAATATGTTAAATCAATGGAGTATGGTTAAGGCACCAGGGTATAAACTTCGAACAAAGCATTCCTTGAAAAAACGTTGACTTTTCTACACTATCACTTATCTATGTATAGATTTAGTATGTGCTATTTATATGTAAATTTAATTAAAAATATGTTTTTTACATTCCAATTCCATTTACAATTTAAAATTATGGCTCCATCGTTTACCTATGATTCTGATTCCATCGACAAGTGTACCTAGATTAAAAAAATTCAACAAAAAAAAAATCTTCGGTTACTGTTCGTACATTCGATCCTGGCTCACAGATCTATGTCATAGATGTATGGCAATGTTATTTGCCGTTAAATCATCCTCCATGCTACCTACATTAATCGTCGAAGGGCAGTTTCACAATGTGCTCATCCCTATCCACAACTTATTTCACAGAATACGTATGGGTCATCTGTCGAACAAGTTTTATATAGGGTTAATTAGCACCGTCAAACATACCCCAAGCATATCCACATCCCACGTATATATTCAAAGGTAAATAAAATAAAAACAAAATAGTTTTAAAAAATAACGATTTTACTATGAAATAAAATAGCGTCTAACAACTGTCACACTTTGGATTTCAAAAACATAAAATGAGAAACTCTTGAAATTGTCTTCACATTGTTTTGTTTGAGTAAAAGTGATTATCACACGAAAAAAATAGACACTCGTTAAAATCGTGAACTTTTTTTAATGCATATAACTCGCGCATAATAAGAATGGGGATGCCTTTTGAAACTGAGGTTTTGGGGCCCAAACAAATAAGGGAGCGATCAGTGTTCGCGTTTCACATTCTACGTTCAAATGGTATGCTGACCACCTGTTGATAGCACGGGTGCTATGTAACTCACATTACAAAGAACGCGGAACGCAACACGGGGCACGCAGAACGCTCTGGTGAGCTTGGGCTTTCACACATACATGTGGTCTTAATACGAGTTTTGACTACTTACGCATACCACGTTCGATTTCGAAGTAAAGGCGCAAGGAAATTTAAAGCATTACCTCGTTAATTGTATGCTGCCCATGCTTATAATGAAGTGTGGTTTCCTGCGAATGTTTTATTTTCAGATGAACCCTGTCCCTCTTTACCCGCGCGGGGGGAAATTTATTTTTTTATTGTGTAGAGAAAAACGCGCCCTGGGAACCCGCCTTTAACGGTACTTTTAAATTGGCTCAGTTGAAAAGGATTCCCATTTAATAATGCGCAAGTCATATTTTCACACCGCTCGCACTTCTTAAGTGGTCTTACATTCAGTTATTATATTAGTTAAATAAACTAGTGTTAATTTGTAACAATTGCCCAGAGAATGTCAATACAATGTTATGTTAGCACAGATGTTACCCCAATATCCATAGATTGTTTTTTTTTTCAATTTAAAATGATGCTGCAATCTATGCTTCTCAAAGAATGCAGTGCAATTTCATTGTAAATTGATTGAAAGTATTCATTTAGGGGTAATAATTATATAACTACACTCGAACTTATAATCAATGTTGTCTCAGTCTGTCAAAGATAAAATAATTTAGCATTTTTACTATTTCATAGTCAATGATGTGAATGACACTAAATTCGATAAAACTGTCAAATGAATGTTGTCTAAGTACCAAATAATTATGATAAAATGTCAAGCAGATATTTGTTACATCTAATGTCATTCACATTGTTTAGGCATTTGTGCAAATTATTTTTTACAATTTATTCTTACAACTAAATTTTAGTCAAAATATTTTTGTAGCACTTTGGATTAATAATACAACAACAAGTATGTAAACGGTGAAAAAAAAAGTATTCAAAATGAGGAATAACATTTCTACAAGACAGGTCAATATCAAACTACACACAAAAAAGAAATTATGCCATTTTAAACGGAACACAATTAAAAAAACAATATTTTAAAAACATTATTAGTAACACAAGTTATATATTGAAATAAAACGAATTTTTCGAATTTTAATCGCGTTTATATTATAGTTTTTACGTTCCGGACGTTTCGACTGCTTTACAACAACCATGGTCACGAGAGGACTGACTAGGATCGGAAGTCAATCACCTCAGTCCTCCCGTAACCATGGTTGCTGTAAAGCAGCCGAATCGTCGGGAAAGTAAAATCAAAATAAAGGCGATAAATTGCGAAAAAAATCTTTTATTTCAATGTTCAAAAAGAAAACATGTAAGATACTTACATTTTAAAGAACACGATAAGTGCATATTTGTATATAATCTTAAATGTATACAACGCTAATAACATCATATAACCCCAACTGTTTTGTACTAGCTACAATATAATGATATATGTATATGCATTGCAAACTTTAACTAGACTTAAATAAAATAACGTTATATAGCGATATTATAATATTTATATAGCAGACGCAAAGCTAAATATATATAGTTCTTGTGGTGCTGGAATTGAAACTGCATTGGTAAAATGCTATAAAAACGGGAAGCCAATAGCGAAAGCAATAATGTCTGTGCATTTCGTTTCTATTTATTGATTGGCTTTAAGTGTGAGCAAGATGCAGAGAGCATCACAGTACCTACACTTTGCCAGGGCCCCAAGTCTGCTAACACAATCGATTCATAATCAAACAGCAACCACATATTAACTGTCACTATTGACAGATATTTTATGGGATATCTGTCAAAAGTAACAATTACTATGCGGTTGCTGTTCGATTAAGAATTGATTGTGTTAGCAGACTTGGGGCCCTGGAACATTGCTCATACATCCAAAAACTGGTAGAAATATCATATTATAGATATATGTATATTAACATTACTTCAAGCATGTATTAAGCCTCAAATGCAATACTACTCCTATTTAGAGATCCAGCCACTGGGACCACCAATCTGTAAGACCATCTTTCAGGTATTTTTTTCAGACTTCTGACTGCCTGTAACAACTGTCAAAAATGTCCAAATGATAACTAGGAACGCCGGCTTAACGACAACGCCAAATGATAAAACACTACTATTTCATTCTTTGTTAACAAATGCAACCACTGGTAAAATAACAAGTTTATGTGCAACTACTTCATGACTACTCTCAAACTAGTAAATAAATTCATAAAGTTACTTTTAACTTTGTAGCAACACAAGTACAAACTTAATCACTCACAGTTTAGGAACCTTTCAAATCTTTTTACTAAGTTTACTGTTTTTTTTTTCACCTGTAGTTCTGGTATTTAGTCATAAAATATCCTACAAGATTATTTTAACTATTTCAATATGTCATTACCTCTGAATAAATGGCAGTGTGTAAAAATAAATAGGGGGCACATGTCAATCAAATGCAATTGTTAGGATCCATAATTATCACTATTCCGTAACTATATATAAACCACGTAAATATTATATAACCAGCGTAAATTTATTCCACATATTAACTGTCACTATTGACAGATATTTTATGGGATATCTGTCAAAAGTAACAATTACTATGCGGTTGCTGTTCGATTAAGAATTGATTGTGTTAGCAGACTTGGGGCCCTGGAACATTGCTCATACATCCAAAAACTGGTAGAAATATCATATTATAGATATATGTATATTAACATTACTTCAAGCATGTATTAAGCCTCAAATGCAATACTACTCCTATTTAGAGATCCAGCCACTGGGACCACCAATCTGTAAGACCATCTTTCAGGTATTTTTTTCAGACTTCTGACTGCCTGTAACAACTGTCAAAAATGTCCAAATGATAACTAGGAACGCCGGCTTAACGACAACGCCAAATGATAAAACACTACTATTTCAT
This sequence comes from Pheosia gnoma, assembly GCA_905404115.1. Lineage (NCBI taxonomy): Eukaryota > Metazoa > Arthropoda > Insecta > Lepidoptera > Notodontidae > Pheosia > Pheosia gnoma. The sequence goes on from FR989916.1 coordinate 4,295,101, forward strand.
TCTTTGTTAACAAATGCAACCACTGGTAAAATAACAAGTTTATGTGCAACTACTTCATGACTACTCTCAAACTAGTAAATAAATTCATAAAGTTACTTTTAACTTTGTAGCAACACAAGTACAAACTTAATCACTCACAGTTTAGGAACCTTTCAAATCTTTTTACTAAGTTTACTGTTTTTTTTTTCACCTGTAGTTCTGGTATTTAGTCATAAAATATCCTACAAGATTATTTTAACTATTTCAATATGTCATTACCTCTGAATAAATGGCAGTGTGTAAAAATAAATAGGGGGCACATGTCAATCAAATGCAATTGTTAGGATCCATAATTATCACTATTCCGTAACTATATATAAACCACGTAAATATTATATAACCAGCGTAAATTTATATAGAACACATTTTGTCGAACGCCACAATGCGGTGATTCCTTAGTCATACGCCTAAAATAAAACCATTAATATCATCCTTTTCATACACTTGGGATATGACAAGGATATAATAGGTCCAATAATATCATATATATATTAACTTATCTACTTGCTAATTAAACTTCTGTCAATATCCCAATTTACATAAGATTCTTCAATTCTTCGTCGTCTGTCAGTCACACATAAATAAACTTCACTTAATTCACTTAACATCCAATAAACACCCCTCTTAAAGAACATTCCAGTAGAACTGAACATATCCTAAATAAACTTCACTATTCACGTTGATTGTTCGCTTTGAGTGTTCCTGAAGCGCTCCTCAATTGTTTTAACTTCAACTCTTTGCCCAGAGTTCGTCAACATTTTTTCAACTCACTCGAGAAACCAGAAGACATTTACATGTTTCACTTAAAGACTCAGAAGTTGTCAACATTTTGTCAATTCACTTCAGGACCTCATGTCCTCAACATTTTTAACTTCACTCCACTTGTACTCAGTGTTCAAGTCACGCTGTGGCGAGGTCCCAGAAGGCATCGATGTAGGAGATGATGCGCTAGGTGGAGACGGTCTTCCATAGATCCATGGCGATGATGATGGGGCAGATACGGGAGAACGTGATGCCAGACACGATGCCCGTCACCAACATGGCGGCGCCGATCATGCCGGCAGTCCCCGCGTGTTCGGGGGCTACGGTGCTGGAAATACATATAAGTAATTAATATTAGTCCCATTTATTACTATACGTTTGATAAGTTATCCTAAGTTTGTAGGACTCCATTATTCATATTCTTACTATTTACTTCTTCTATGGGATGACCATAGATGAAGTAATAATCAGCAATCTGGATTATTTTATATTACAGTACTTATGAATCGTTAAATATAACACAAAATGTTATGCTAAAACTATACCAACCGTTTGGAATACCCTGCTCAACTCTATGGTTGCTTTTTTTTATAAGGATGTTATACATTTCTGTATATTGTGATAGGTATGAAAACAATATAAAAATGGCTATGCCAGTTTTTTTTTGTTACTTCAGGGTGAACAAAGACACCCATAATTTGTCTCTATAATAAACTTGAATTTCAGCTTTCAACAAATCACTGTAACTATACATACAAATCTAGCTGCTTTTTAATGTCCCACTATTGGGCACGAACCCCCCTTCTATGCGAAGGTACCTATGTTTACATAATAAAAGATGTCATCCATAATTTTAAGGTTGTCAAGCCGATGAGTGGTTGGTCCTTTACTCAAATGATTGTTTAATGACTCAGTGTACTCACCTCCCGACGTACATCATGCCCAGCGAGCTACCATGTCCGGAGGTCCAGCCCAGCAGCACCGCCCCGGCCCAGTACACCCAGTCGTTGTTGATCAGCACCGGCAGCGTCCGGACCACATTGTCCGGCGTGTAGTTGCACAGCAGGAAGAACGGGATGAACACCAGGCGGAGGGTTGTAAATAAAGACAACCATTTGGGTCCCGGCTGGAAGGATTAATAAAATTCTTAATACTGACTGACTAGAGATTGGAAATTTGGGGCATATATTCTTTGACGGTACTTAAGGAATATATTCCCCTATAGAGGTGCACTAAGTAGGGATTTTTGGTAATTCGACACCAAAGGGGATCAAAGTTTATATTGTTTTTTTTATGTTACGATGGGAGTAATGGCTAGTACTAATATAAAACAGTAACTGGGCTTTATACGGTCGCGATGTCAATACCCACATTACCAACTTACATGCTAAAATGATAGCTCTTAAGTATACGTTTACATTACGAAAATCAACTTTAATGTGTCCCAAAAGTTCAAGACTGTACATACTACAGCTAAAAGGCAAAGTGGTACACCCAGGTTTTGTCAGCTCAAACTATGTATAGCTTTCATCAACCGGCTACTAATAGATAAATCGAATCCTCGGAAACTAGATGAAAAATAAGGTGTCAATGCAGGCCGTTGGCAATTGGTACAATATTATTTAATAAAATCGGTAATGTCGATTGAAAAGTACTCAAGTTTTTTTTTTACTTACGAATTGACAGGAACTAGCTGTGATGTTTCCAATCATGGCAGTCAAGTTGAACGTCAGGAAACACGTTATCCTCGTGAAGGTCTTGCCGGAGAAAATATCAGACACCGCCTTTATGTCTGCAACGAAATATTGTACAATTTATATGTGTTTAAATCCAAATTAGTACTAGTATCCTGGCGACATTTGTGCCACCTCAGAATCAAATGTATGAGACAATGAATTATCTTTATTATAAGTTAATTTGTGATTTATTTTCCATGTTTTAATAGTTATTCTGCTATTCGAGGCGGCGTCAAAATAAAAAAAAATAAAATTAAAGAACATAACAATCGGCCCACCCGTTCTTGAGTTAATAATAATAAATGTTGTTACTAACACGACTTTGTTTTATATATATAGATTAGATCGACTATAATGAGGCAAAGTTTGTGAGTTTGCATGTGGGGGGTAATCTCCGGATCTACTGATCTGTTACTGAAAATTCTTTCATTAATAGGGAGCTACATAAACCCTGAGTGCTATATATAGGCTATGTTTCATCGAGGTACCGCGGGAGGAGCCGCGGGGCGAAGCTAGTAAACACCACTTACCAGAATGCACTGACGGGAAAACAGTTAGACTGACAAAGAACACCATGAATATATTGTAGAGCTGGAGCCATGATTGGCGGAATATGGTTCCATAGGGCGTGCGCTGCTTCGCGGGGCTCGAATTCTGATTGGTGGCTGCCAATGCAGGGTTCACGCGGAGAGTCCGCTGTTGTAGCGTGTCGTGGTAGCGGTAGAATCTCTGAAATGAGACATATAATGATAAGGCCTTTAATGTCCCACTGATGGACACGCCCCCCCCCCCTCAATACGAGGAGGGTTCAGGTCATATTCTACCAGGCTGGTTCCCTCACGATATTTTCTAGCACAGTTTAGCAAGTGATAATCACAGTTGACAATGAAATCCCAGAGGTGCGAGCCGAGGCTAGAACCTACGATTCCGTTCCCAATTGGTCTAAAAATTATCATGTTTTTTTTCATATAAAATGACATAGGCATCGACATACTTTTTAATCGCGGGTAGTTATGTATATACTCACATTGAGCGGCAACGCGAAGTAGGTGTCGAAGCATATCAACAGCACGAACATGCCTCCGATGAAGTAGTATATGGCGGCGGTGCGCAGGCTGCCGAACAGGTCGGTGGTCCACTCCAGCAGCGCCACCAGCGTGCCGCAGATGTTGGAGCCCAGCACCACCGCGCCGATGTACTGCGGCGGCAGGCGCGCGGCCACGCCGTACACCGAGTTCTGGAAGATCGCGTTGAATGCTGGAAACAATCAAAAACCACTGACGTCTATTGCTGTTGAACCTCTGTTTTTTTTTATTAGTCCGGCCGCTATCACACCCGGCCCGCGAACACCTCTGACATGGGGGTCAGAGACTTTGTAAATCTTAATATTAGTGACAGAAAGTGTAAAATGAATATAAGAAAAAAAACAGCAACAAAATGACTTCTTATAAAAAAAAAAAAATACAACCGAATTGAGAACCTCCTCCTTTTTTTTGAAGTCGGTTAAAAAGTAAACATAGAACCTCTGTTTAAGTTCTACCTCTAGTGTACTCTACATTTTAATCTCATTTTTTTTTTAATTACTTACACTGTATCTGTGGCACATGATGTGGTCGCCTGTCATTAGAGTTACAATTACCTAATATCACTCATACTTTTATTTTTATTGATTACTAGCTGCGCCCCGCGGTGTTTGTACTTTTCTGTAAATGATGTCGATACTTTGCTCTATGGAAAATTAAAACAAATCTATCCTATGGGAACCATAAATTTTACCGGGATAAAAATTAACATATGCGCTATTCCAGACTATAATCTATCTCCGTGCCAAATTTCATCCAGATCCGTTCAGCCGTTCTACCGTGATTGAGTAACAAACATCCATCCATCCAAACATTCACATTTATAATATTAGAGGGAAGAGGGATGGGATAGTGGGATATCACATTTAACATTGTAAACTCTGTTGGCAATCCTAAATAAATAAACAAAAGAATAAAGCAGACGGGGTGTCGCGAACGACATATTGAAGCGCCAAAAACTAAGCCCATTTATGTAGTGCACGCGAATCCGTGTGTGCTTCACAAATCACACACAAATCTTGCCCTGCGTGCTAGCCCTTTTAAGCTTCTTAGCGCATTTGTAAGCATTCATTGAAGCCAGGATTATATCGAATAAAAAAAACACATTGGTCTCACATACCAATAACAATGAACTGCTAAAAAATTTTTAAAATATCTTTTTAAAATAGACCATCCATGGAGTTGTAGCTTAGCATTTTGTAACTTTTTAACGATTCATAATTACTGTACTTAATGGTTTACAGTAATAAAAATATTCTGATTCTGATTCTAATAATAGGTAGGTATGTAGCAAAACTTAGGTGCACACAAATTTATCGATAAAATATGCGTGTGTTTTAGTAGAGCATTATTTTACCCACATAAATAATGTGCACAGCACTAAATTATTAGTGTTGCCACTGCGTTGGATAGTGGGCGTATACCTACTGTTGTGTAATCACAAAGATCTATTATAACTGGTTGGTTGGACATTTTGGCCCGTATTTTCGTTTTCCCGCTCTCTCTTACCGTTTAGGAAGAAGACGGATGTCATGGTGAGCCAGAAGAAGGCGACCGGCCACCCGGAGCTGTCCACCATGGCGAGGAGCACCGTGATCACGAAGATCGCCACCTCGATGCACAGCGACCACACGATGCGGGTCGTCAGGCTACCTCTGGAACAAGCATATTAGCCATGAGGTTCCATCCACCAGCCCATAGACGTCCACTGCTGGACACAGGCCTCCCGCCACTCGCATCCCCCGGCTTCCAGCGACGCGTGTGATATCATCGGTCCACCTTGTGGAGGACGTTCTACACTACATAAGTACTGTACTTAATGGTCTACATGAATTTGATAACTATTTTTTTTTTTGTAATCGCCATAGAAATTCTGACTTCATAAAATGATCACAAATGTGCTTAGAAGCGCAGGTTCAGGGTTCCTTTATGAATCACGCTGTTTATGCGTGGTGTAATTTTAAAATAATTCTAATATTTTGATTTATTTCAATGGGAATGTGACATTTATAGTACAGGCTTGAAGAGCGCATTTCATATCCTATTCTTTATTCAGATATATTAGTATATACCTTTTAATTGACATGTGAATACCACTTACCCAATCTTGACAAACACATTGAACCAACTGAAGATGAGGTTGGGCAACTGGCTGGCCCAACCCACGTAGGTCAGGAAATTCGTGGACAAGTCCTTCGCAGTGGATAGCTTGTATTCGGTGAAGTAAAACTTGGCCGTGATGAACATGTTCCACGCGGTCAGGGTTCCGAGGCCGTGCAGCATCAGGGTTATATATATGAGGTGCCATTTGTCCCTTGGAGGCACCAAGTCCATAGCTATACCTGGAAAAGGTAAAAGTGTAAAATTTTATTTATTTCTTTTGGATAGTAAAAAATTTAACTAAATAGGGAAATAAAAAAAAATAAAAAATAGTATGACAACAAACTATGTATCTAAAAGACCTTGTCCGCGTGGAATGGTGGCAAGAATGCTGGCTGCTGCAATTCCTCGCAAAATTTTTGAGCGAAGAAGAGGCAATCAACCTGTGATATTTTGTCTATAAATTCTTTAGCGCTATGGTAAAAGTTAATAAGCATATCTCCAGAAGACCAGAACAACTGTACGATCCGAAAGCAAACACCGCTTGTATTATGCATTTCGTAGCAATCTCAATGGACTGACGATTCCATTATATTATTACAGAAATAGGTATTGAACAAAATTACAAGTTAATTCCTTATATAATAAAAAATAAAAAGTTCTGTTAAAAAATAAAGCCAGCCATTGATTAAAAAATAATGATCGCGGCATACTAATTGTAAAAGTCATTTCTGGTACAGCGCCATCTATCGAAGTCATTGTTAAACTATCTACATTTTATAACAAGGAACTGAAATAAATAATTTTGTATCCTCTGAGCAAACGAAAATTTAAAAATAAAATGAATAAAATCTTAAAATAAGGCGCATATTATGTATGTGATACGCAAAAATTAACCTTATTAACAGGGAAGTGGTTTTTTTATTGAATTGCTCGTTGGTAGTCTGTATATTATTTATAATACAAGATTTTATTCAAGATTATTAGCATAATGTTGAATTAAACATTATAGGCAAATGTAATCATTGATTCTTATCGTATTGAGTGACCGAGCTATTATCTAATTGTAAGTTATTTATAAAAAAAATATGTCGCAATACTTAGGTGCACACAGATTCACGGGAAACTGCATGTGTTTTAGTGAAGCATTTCTTCTACCCACGAAATAAATGTGCTGCACAGCTATTGAACTGAACACACTGCGTTGAAGTGGGGAATAGTTCGTATAATGTAAACATGTTGCCGGTTGTATATATGCTACGAAATTCGAAAACTTTGATTGCGCGATTCAGGCCCGTTAGTTATCTTTTCTCGCCGCCAGATGGAGTGTAATTGAGAACGTTCTCACATTGTTATCTTAAAAAGAGAATCCATGCAATTTCTTGCCCGTTCTTCTCCATATTGTAACAATGTTGATGATTCATAAGTACTGTACTTAAAAGTTTACGTGAATAAAAAATATTCCGATTTTGACACTCTTTAATGTTAAGACTTTTTTGTTCCGGATTTATTTTTGCGGTTTTGGTTATGTTAGATTTTATTCTTTGACTCTTCTTCGACTATATTATGTTTTGGGTTGTATAGTTGGGAATACTTATTATCTTCTCATAGAGTTAACTAAATCAAACTTAACAGAAACAAAAAAAAACTTTTTACCAAGATTTGATATTTTCATGTTGGAATATATTTAATACATTATGTTACCGAAATAACTCAAGCTCAGATAGGCCTTCTGATTTGTAGTATAAGAAATTTATTCACCAAGCCATTGATTATATTACTGAGCATTTTTAATAAAAATACACTTTTGGATGTTCCAAATTATTTAATTTTTGGAACTATCATTCCCATTTTATGACTGACTACTGCAAAAGATTATGAGTATTCTTGATTACCCAAAACTACTTCAGCATTTACTGTACTGGTACACATTGTATTATCTTGAACTATTGTTAGCGGCCACATTACCGTAGCAATTAGGTATATTCGTTTAAAAACATTTTACGATATTGATTTCTTATATATTTACGCGAATACTACACATTGAAATAAAACTAATTTTTCGAATTGTATCGCGTTTATTTTATGTTTTTACGTTCCCGACGTTTCAGCTGCTCTACAGCAACCATGGTCACGGGAGGACTGAGGTGGTTGACGTCCTAGTGTCATAGTTTGAACCCTCATATTTAGTTGTTGCTTACTTGGAACGAAACAACATAAACTAAACGGGATAAAATTGGAAAAAAATAGTTTTATTTCAACATTTTACGAGATAAGTGAGCGCGGGGTAGAGACGCGTTTGGCGGCAGATTACCTTTCAAGTTGAGCGTGTCATTGGGCAGGTTGGCGCCCTCCCACGCGGGTGTGAGCTTCACCGGCTCGTTGCGGAGAAACGGCGCCTTCTCGCCATCACCCGCATCCCATCCTGTAAACAAACAATTCTCTTAATCTTCTTGGATATCTAAAAGTATCATCCAAAGACGATCTAGGCCTTACTTCCTTCTAGGCAATTCGTATCCAAAAAGCCTAATGTAGTCATTGCTACCACAGGCACAGATTAGATTATAGTTCTTACGACTACAGATTCGTAACGTTGATTCAACTGAGAAGAGCAGGCGAGAAATAATAATAAGAAATAGTAATTAGATAAAAGGTGATTATGACAGGTGTCCGCCCGCAAACCCTTCCAATATTCCCATCCCAGTCCATCCAAACCTCAAACCATAGTCCCAATTATCTTTCCATATTCCCGCAATAGTTCCTCCGCCTGCCGAGGTAAATTCGCTGTTTATGCTATCATTTGCAGCAGTTGACCCCAGCAGGTGGCTAACATGACATTAAAATTAACAAAAAGGGCCTCTACTTGTTGGACCGATGTCCCCGCGCAAGCTTTCCAAAGATCCGGGTCTAGCCCGTGTGGAGAGAGACATAATAATATATGATAACTAAAGCGAATCGGTCCAAAAGAATCTCCTAAGGTATAAAATACACGTTAGACTTACTGCACATAAGCCACGTACCTCTATATAGATCTTTAAATCGATAAATGAATGCCCCACGTATTTCAGTTTAGCTAGACTGGACGTCAAGATTGCATATAATATGTATACCGGGCTTATTTTACGGTTGTCAGGTCATGAGAAATGGGTCAGACGGTGCACTTTGTGCATCTGGATAGTACGGAAAAAAAATCTATATTTTTGGTGACCAAGCTTGCAATGAAATGGATATTTGTTTTCTTTTCACTATTTTGTGTATAATGTATACACTGCACAACTTTCGACTCTACCTTATTCTCGTCCATATTTTCTACCCCAATTTATTTTACCAGGATAGTTGATTTAAAAAAATACAAAGTCATTCTGGCGAGATATCTCTCCGTTATGACTCTAAGAAATAACTATCGGAATTGTTTGACGAAAGTCGGAGATATACGATAATAAACAGGAAATAAGACGCCGTATTCGTAACATTTCTCCATTTTAAAGTCGATCAAATAAACGCGAGACGGTCAGGTCAAGGCGGTCAAATATTTTTAACACAGGTTTTTATAGCGATAATTAATTATGAAATTTGTATTGGAATATACCAAGCGTGAAGGAAGATACACTTCGTGTTCCGAAGCATGCGAAGTCCGCTCAAACTAGCCAGTCATCAAGGAATTTGAATATAGAACAAATTTGAAAAAAAATTGAATATAGAATTTTTTAAACCCCACGAAAATTCTCCACGTTACGTCACTACATTTTCATTACACTATAAGAACATTTCAAAGCATTTACCTCGAGTTAAACTGCAGCAAGCGCTGCTAAAAAGCAACAAGTAGGTCACAAACTAATAACGTTATAACAGCGGTATAAGAAGGGAAAATACACTGCGGCTAAATTATTTTCTTCAGCGTTCACGTTTGCCCTGCACCGACACGATCCAATTTATTTATAAAACAATAACGTTTATCGCTTTTACACGCGTAATAATGATTTTTCTCTTTGTTTTATCGCTAGTTAAAAGGTATAAGCGGGTGGAAAATGTTTTTATATAAAATATTGTATTCATGTTTATTTTATGCCCGTTCACGATTCCATAACCTAGTATTTTTTTTAATATTAGTTACGAGTTGTATTAGTTTTTTTATGAGTAGCAAGAGTACAAATACGTAGGTAAACTGAGATAACATTAAAACGTTTAATAAATATGTTAATCTATACATATAAATAAAATTGGAGTGTCTGTTTGTAATATTAAAATAACCGCTTTTTACCAAGTGCATTTGGATGTATACACGTTACCTATACCGAAACAACAATTTTTATAATTTTTGTCTGTCTGTCTGTCTGTTTGTTCCGGCTAATCTCTGACATGGCTGGACCGATTTTGACGGGACTTTCACTGGCAGATAGTTGATATAACAAGGAGTAACTTAGGCTACTTTTATTTTAGAAAAAAAAAATAGGATCTCACGACAAAAAATTAAAACCAATGTTGCAGCGCAGCGCCTGATTAAGTTTGATAGCAACCTGCAATGCGTCCCGCGGGCTCAGAATGGGCGAGCAGGCTGTTGTCAACGGTTGTCTTTGTTAAATACCACGCGGACGAAGTCGCGGGCAACAGCTAGTTATATATAAAGCTAAACTGAAAAAAAATGCATGTATTTAAATTATCCGATAAGGAGAGACGAAAACAGTACAGAGCTACAGGCATGTGACGTCTACGCCGTAAATCAACATGCGTGCGACAGAGATAGAGTGTGAAGAGTCACGAGAGTAGAGACACTTTCCCTGCTTTAACTAAATTTGAATTTGAAATCTCTATGAAATTGTGTAGGGTAGGTACTCTCCTATCAAAGTAAATAGATATGTCATAAAATTATTAGTAGGTACCTACTTATAATTTATTATGACGAATATACTATATATTCAATAATAATTCAACACTCTTGTCGTCCATGAGCGCGAGCCATTTGCGCAAATATTTATAATTATGCATTGTTTTTAAGTCTAGTGTTTGTTTTTGTATACCTACGCATTGTGTTCATGTTATAGGAAAAGGCGATGGGTGACCAGTGGCGAGACTCCATACAACTCTATTCCTACCATCTTCCCTTTAACCAAAATTGATCCTTCGTCTCTACTACCCATTGAACTAATACGTATTTTAGTTTTTCTATCTCATTAGAAACGAATTATTTTTTTCCAAAAAAAAACTTGTTAGAACATTCCTGATATATTATTTGACTCTACCTTCGCGAAGTTGCGGTTGTTGATTTACGAGCAAAGCGACTATACTACGTACGATACCGTGGATATCAAAACTAGCACTGCTTATGCGCCGGCTATAGTTACATACAGCATAGATTATAATAGGGAGTAGCGAGCCACCTGACTGGTAATATTTTTCATCCATAAAACAGTATACAAACATATATTTATAATCATCTATGGACTCCTATTATATTTGTATCAAAGCCGAGTTGCAGGAATATTTGTATATGTTTTCTAATTTCGCTTTGTTTTTTTTAAAACTCTGTTGTTTGCAATATCATCGACAAAAAACGATGGAAGCCATGTTTTTAAAAGAGAAGGGAAGTAGAAGTGCTATAAATTGCCCCAATATATTGATTTCTTATTATTTTATTTCAATTGCCTCAATATGCGCGACTTATGTTTTACTCGTGTCTGGGGAGGGCATTCAAATATACATTAGCGCCATCTATGACCTCTACAAGACAAATAATAGTAGAGCTCAGTGCCAACCAGCCATTGTCATTTTCTGACGTCATGCAAGGCGGACCACTACCCAAATCTATTACCTACGAGAGAAAATGTAGTATGTAGACATCGCGTACACACTAAAGCCCGGTTTCCAACAAAGCGGAGAAGATGCGCGGAATAGACAAATAAGATTTGTTTTTTTTAAACATCTCAATGCAAAAAACCTTGTAACTGCGTCGCTTACGGATGCATATGAGTATCCTCCTTTATTTATTTATATTTAGTTACTATATAACTTTATGAAAAATACTACTAAAAGAAAATAAATAAATAAAATACCTGAAAAGGTTCCGTAGTCACCGCTGTTGTCTTTCATGATTACAAAAGACACTATATTGATTTAATTGTTATAACTCGGTCAAAACGTACGCCCGAGGCTGACAGCTTGTATCGAACTGTATAAATAACCAAGATATCTAAGTTGGTTTGATCAGAATATTGTCCTTCATCTAATTCGATGCCAGAACCGGATCGACATGCAAATTTTATCAAGCCATTTTAAACTGAGACTATGTTTAGCGATAAAACAAGTTATGTTTACATACACACTTTTTTTGCTGGCTCCCCATTCAATGCGAGGGGGATTAGGCCATAGTCCACCACGCTGGCCCAGTGCGGGTTGGCGTACCTCACACGTCTTGCGAGGGGTTCTCTCAGACGTGCAGGTTTCCTCTCTATGTTTTCATTGACCGTTTAGCAAGTTGATAATCTTGGTAAATAAATAGATTCGCACTTGAAATCCAGAAATACTAGAGGTGCGAACTGAACCTGCGCCTTGCGTTGCCGACGCAAGCGCTCTACCAACTTGGCTATTACTGGTTTTATTTGGTCGTATCGTATTGGTCTATGTCTTGCTAAAATGCAAAACTTTGGGCAATAGTACTTTACATAATATACGATCACGCGTGCCCACTGAGGCAGGCAGACAATGGAGATTTGTATAGAAGGGTTGCCGCAATTAATTAATCATCTACCTACTAGGCTGTTAGGTTCTGGAATGTGGCCCAATAGCCAGAATATTTCGTGTAGAACGCTCTGCCCCGAGTTGGACCGATGACCTCACAACGTCGCAGAAAGCTAGCTGATGGGAATGGCTAAGGACCTTTGACGTCATTTTTTTTGCATTTATTCTGGACTCTTTTACACCCATTAATCTAGCCCAGGGGTTCCCAAACTTATTTTGTCTACTGCCCACTTTGAGAACGAATAATTTTTTAGCGCCCCCATTTTTTCACCTAAATAAAAACTACTGTAACTTCAAATAAAATTAATTATTGTAAGCCTCTACACAACGCCCCCATTTTTTTTCTGGGTCCCTTTAGGCCTGCAGCGCCCACAAGGGGGCGTTATCGCCCACTTTGGGAAAGGCTGATCTAGCCCAAACTCAAAATTCCCTGTATCTTGGGCAGTAGACAACGATATGAATAAGTACCTGCTTAAGTATTATATTAAACGTCGGGATCAAACTTTCGTGCTTATCACAAAGACTATTCGTACCGGGATTCCATAACCCAGACCTTTTCATCTGCACTATGTTTCGTAGAGTCATTGTGCATGAATTCTATGAATTTGGTGGGTAATTGTTTACCAAATAGTAACATAAGCGCTGCCGCTGATTACAGACAGAAGTCACTTTCTTATCTTAACTAAGCGCCAGCCGTTAGTAAACAAGGAATTTATGTTTAAGATAAAGCTGATAATGTTTTAGTTTAAAACTCACAAGTTTCTACGGCGCCTGCAACAACATCAACATCTCATTATTATGTCACTGCCTGATACCCAAACTAATGACTATCTTGCACAAAGAATGTAATGTTACTTACTGCGCTTAATAATGTTATTTTAAACGATGATTCAAGCTCATAACTTGAGGATCAATAACATTTTAGAGGCTGCTCTGCTCTCGTAGCCCAGAGGTTCTGGGTTCAATCGCCACGTTAGCCAATAAACTATTGACGTGAGCCAATTCCTAGCACCACTTTTATCTTAGTTCCAGGGGCTGGGACGGGATGTGTTTATGGCACGTTAGTAGTAGCCCTGCACAGTATTGTACACAGTCTACCGATATGTAATCAAACCTTCAGTTGCACAATTACTTGGTCAGATTGTTTTCTTAACAACCTGTTGCCACAGAAACTGTGCCAGTGAGAGTGACTGAGAGGTATGTTTACATTGACATAGAGTGATATGACACACGGTACCGACAGACTTCTTCTTTCATTACGAAATGAAATGCGATGAAATAAAATGAATGAGACAATGTTGTCTCAAAGCGTTATTTTCTCTATGTGATGTCTGTCATGTCATAAGTCATTGCTAAGTCATCGGTGAGTGTCGACGGAGCCTTCCTTCCTTCGCTTTCTATTTATGGATAAACATTACGACGAGCGAGATTAAAGTAACTCCATAAGTAACTATGTGTTTCAACTCATTCACGCACGAATTTTTGGATTGGTTACTTTTCGAATTCCTTATTTTGCATGTCTTGTAATGGGAATGAGGAGGTCGTAGCGTTAGATGGTAAAAACGCCAGATAGATCAGTGCGTGGCTAAGTCGTACCTTGGATGGGTGACCGATTTATAACATCTGACCTCCTCCGTATAACGTTAAGCTGCCAGTGGTGATACTAAAATATTTTTCAGGGTCTTATCCTAAGGTTACCGCTAGAGTTCCTTTAGATGGGTCCGATGGCAAATGGCTATCTGACGCATGTCTGACGAAAGTTAATCCCAATACAAAAGAATTGGATTTTTTTTTTAATATTTCTCAAGAATGTATTTTGTCTTAACACCGGTTTTATTTCTTCATCACAAATTCTCTACCAAATGATACCTCTACATAATGTAGTGTAGTATAGTATGCTCACGCACGGTACGATAACTACGGCGACCCTAGTTATCGTATAGGTCAGCGGGGAGGCGACTACAAACGGCCCCGCGCTCGATTACCGAGATTGAATGGCTCCATGAACCTCGAGACGCGCTCCTGTGGAAACACATTCGTTCACAACCAAACGAACACAATGGATTTACGCATACATTGTTTTTGAGGGTTCAATGGTCGAGCTAAAAAAGCTAAAATGTCAGCTATTCTGTTGTTTTAAAATTACTACTAAAAATATTGCCTTTTTATACGGCCATTTTTAGAGCGGCAATACATCTAGTTTAGCTTAATCAATAACTAGTTTCGAGTAGAGTTTAATTCTTTAAATTTGGATCTTTTTAAAAAGAGCAACCATGGAGTTTCTTGCTCGTTCTTCTTCATAGGAACGGAATTCCGAACGCGTGGTTGAGTTGTAGCTTAGCATTTTGTTACTATTTTGACGATTCATCCTCCATCTGTACTTAATGGTTTACATGAATAAAAAAAATATTCTGATTCTGATTCTTAAAAGTTGCCTCGCTGTAATTTGTATCCATTCCATTCCCTCACGAAGTCTTCCGAACTTTTCATCTCATTTACCCAGACGAAGTCTCCCGAAGTTTACCGAAAACTATGACAATAGAACTAGAACCTGCAGACATCCACTGCTGGACATAGTCTTCCAACACAACGGTGCTCTTCTTGCATACACCGGTTCCCAGCGACACCTGTGATATCATCGGTCCACCTTTTGGGGGGCTGTCCTACACTACGCCTTCTGGGCCCCAAGTCTGCTAACACAATCGATTCATAATCGAACAGCAACCGCATAGTAACTGTCACTTTTGACAGATATCCTATACAATATCTGTCAAATGTGACAGTTACTATGCGGTTGCTGTTCAATTATGAATCGATTATGTTAGCAGACTTGGGGCCCTGGATCGTGGTCGCCATTCTAACATAACCTTACAGCACCAACTGCCGAAATTTTACCGATTATTTTCCGCCAGGCTGGTACCTACCAGACAGATAATTCTGTGCTCTAACCTCGATCCCATTCTTTTACTACGTCGATATGTGTTAATAATTGGGGCGTTGTTTATAAATAAAACAAATGGCGGAGACATTGAAACTTTTCTACACACCACATTAGAATGATATCGTTTTTTGTTCCGTCGTCCGTTCGTTGCTGCTGATCGTCTGTTCGCCTCAAAATAAAAAAAAGTATTTTCGATGCAGAGACAGAATCAGATTTTTTTTCATCTATACAAATCAATAAAATTGGAGTGTCTGTTTGTAATATTAAAATAACCGCTTTTTACTAAGTGCATTTGGATGTATACACGGTACATATACCAAAACAATTTTTTTTTTAAATTTTTGTCTGTCTGTCTGTTTGTTCCGGCTAATGCTGGCTGAAAAGGCTGGACCGATTTTGACGGGACTTTCACTGGCATATAGCTGATGTAACAAGTTACAACTTAGGCTACTTTTATTTTAGACTAGCTGTTACCCGCGACTTTGTCCGCTTTTTGTTAAATACCACGCGGACGAAGTCGCGGGTAACAGCTAGTTATCTATCTATGCTTCACGTGAAACCTATTGGACGGATAGGATTGATGGCTGTGACGGTAGGTAGGTAAGGGTAGAACGCTCGTCTTGGAAAGAAGTTGTGCAGGTTCAAACCCCGGCTCGCACCTCTGGGAATTTCGGACTCGGAACTCATAAAAAAAACTTGTGATCACCACACAAAGTGTCTCCCTACCAGGATTGGAACCCGGGACCCTCAACGCAGAAGGCAGAGTCACTACCCACTGAGTTAATCAGGTCGTGAACACTAAATAAATACTATCACTAGCAGTTGTACAAAACTTCTAAGTATACATATGGGGATAGAGTCAAATAAGATTCATTCCTTTGAATAGATAGTCAGCAATACGGTATCATTTGATTTATGACTCTACGACTGATCTGTATGTACTCCGATCGCATTGCACCGATGATGAAATAAACCTATGACCTTAGCCCGAGATTTTATAGGATGATTGTTTTAGATCATTTGTGTCAACTAGATAACTGCCGCAACTTTCTGAACATCGAAATGAATGCGGATAATTTCGAAAATGTTCTGTTTAGTTCTCTAGAACAGGGGTTGCCAAACTTATTTTATCTACTGCCCACTTTGAGAATAAATTGTTTTTTAGCGCCCCCATTTTTTCACCTACTTAAAAACCACTATAACTTCAAATTAAATTAATTATAGTTAGCCTCTACACAAAGCCCCCATTTTTTTCTGGGTCTCGTACCGCCCCCCTTTAGGCCTGCAGCGCCCACAAGGGGGCGTTATCGCCCACTTTGGGAAAGGCTGCTCTAGAATCATACACGCAGGTTTTAATTCAAATCCGTTGTCTAATCAAGCTCAGCTGGAGCTTTGTAACTTTACAATCGCTCTACCATCGCGCCATCTTTTTATGCATCATGCGTTTGAAGTAATAAGGAAACGCTTAATAGGGGCTAAATATCGGATGCGTGAACGTCAGCTGATGAAAGCGATGTAACAGTGATCTCTATGTACCGAGCACTGCCTTACTTAATCGCGCGATCGAATTGTATGAATAAACTCTGACCCTCAAATTTAAAGAAAGTTATAATGGATTATAAAGCTACTTTAACGCACTTTTTCCGCTGAGAAGTTCGTTATATTGCCATTATAACTGTCTATAAATTTGAGGATTAATATGTATCTACAGCACGATCTTTTTTTAAAAGACTTCAAAAAAGGAGGTTCTCAATTCGATGGTATTTTTTATGTTTGTTACCTCAGAACTCCGTCATTTATGAACCGATTAGGAAAATTATTTTATTATTTGAATGGATATATTTCCAGATTGGTCCCATATTTTGCGTAGCGTGTTACGCAGAATTATTCTAAATTATTTGCGTTTCGGTAACGTAAGCGTCTTCCATACCTCACACACAACAGATATCATAAATAAGTGTGACAGGGACTGCAAGTTTTCTTTATAACGTTAGAAGCTCCTGCTAATTTACCCAAATGGTCGTCTAAATTCTGCGTAAAACAAAACGTAAAACCTAATGGCATAATACACCAATTAATGTCCTGTATCCACGTCTTTGGTATTCAATCCACAATTTGATATTGGCATACCTGAAGAACCTAATGAAGTTTTTATTTTCAGCGCCATTTTTGTTTAAAAATCGAATTCGAAATATAAACATAATTTCGAAGGCTAGGAAGCGGTTACAGAAAAATTTAAAAATAGAAAAATATTGTGATTGTAAATTCTTGCGTTTTTGGTGTTATCTACAGAGAAGTAAGTATGTAACCATAGTGTAAAAAACCCTTTTAATATGTTTTAACGTTTCACCAAAGAACTATGATGGACGGAGCAATGTGCTATGCAAGCTATTAATTCTGTGTAAAAAAAATCCCCAACGTACCAGGTCTTCACATAACAATAAGACAGTAGATTTTAATCTTTTTTATAGAGGTACGTGCAAGCAAGCCTATTACCTAGAGTGCTATAAAAAATCTCCCACATTCCCTGCGTTGAATGAAGATGAAAGACGGCCGCGTTTCCACTTAGCTGGAGATGATGTGCGAGTTTCCGTCGAGTGAAGCGTTCTTAGACGCTTTAACAGTTAAATAAAGCGTTAAAAATTTGTTTTATATTAACATGCTATCCATAAATCGGCTGTTTTTTTTTAATGTAACTGAAACTCTATCGAAGCGTGGGCAAGCGACTCTATCTAATCTTGTTTTCAATACCTGATAAGAGATTCTAAATCCCTGCAAGCACGAATTACAGTAATATTTTTTTTGTAAACACATAATTTTTGTTTCTCCAAGCGTAGGATCTCTCGAAGGGTATTTACCCGTTTTTTGCACCATTAACAGCAACATAATAAAGCTATTTGAAAGCCACCTAAGAATATCATAGAAAGGAGAGACAAACAATGCTGTCACCTAAATAATGCAACCGCTAATGAATTCCGAGCCGACTCGTGTTCGTGGCTCTGAATCAACAATAGGCCATTTTGGTAGAGACGTTCTGACATCGAACCGTAGGTGGGACGTTATTAAATATGTTGTTTCAAAATGTACGCCCTCAACGCCCCACCTACATATTTTTTTAAGATGCCGCGTGTCGGGCTTTGATTTCCAATTTCCAACAAAGAGCATGATTTATGGATTATGGTACAGAATATAGATTTATAACGGAAGAGGGAAGATCTTCCAGCCGGGCGGATGGTATGCTTGGCGGGGCGGCCGCTATGCCCCGACGGTTATTGTCGGGATCTTGTATATATGTTACGAGCTCCGAAAACTCTCATAGCGCGATTCAGGATTGTATTGAGTATTGACTATTGTTCTGAATGCGTCTGCAGCACTATCTGTGTAGCTTGTGGCGAGGTTGAAGAGGTCGCTACAGATTCAATCAAGAAGACTATAGTGGTCAGTTAAAATTTAACTATACACTGGAACTAGAACCATTGTAAAACTATGTCGATTATATAAGTTGCCAACGCCTTTAACACCAAATTTACTAGCTGCAAATAGGACATTCAATTCGAATCAAAGCGCAACTTAAACCTGATATAATTATCAGAAATCCTTACAACAGGTGCGTCGTACGCACAGATGTGGTCGTACGTGATCCATCACTAAGTATAATTTAAAGACGGTAATGATAAATGCTCCAAAGACCGATAACCAGTTCCTAAAGCCTTGGAAAAGGCATGCACCTGAGATACCTATTAATATTTATCTACGGTAATTACAATCAAGAAGAGTAACACAAGCTCAACACACAGTGTCTGTGCATTTGCTGACAATAAAAATATAACACGCTTCTCGTATTTTTGCAATCTAAGCCACACATGCGGCTCCCAACGCTAGAAAACAAATAATCTTAGTAAGGATTCTGGCAATAAATCTTTGGTACCGAGTGTTAACATGTTCCTTTGTTAAACAAATGGGGGAAGAGGAACCCACCACTGACCCTCGGCTTGTCAACTTTTCCAATTATAAACCAAACAAGTTTGATCGATAATTAAAGAAGTCAGCAACACGGAACTCCTCTAAGGTTTTAGTCGAGAAACTATCTATCACGAGTGACGGGACCCCAAATAAAATGCAATTCTCCGCGAAACGTAACAATGGATTTCCGCCAAGTATCGCCTAGTTCTATCAATTATATGTTTCTTTGTGTCGTCACAGTATAACAGTGTGCTACAATTTAATACTACCTAGGTACTAAGTTTAGACGCTGCCTAGCAGGCATGTAAAGCATCCAGTCATGTGTCGGGCACCCGACGATCCAAACATATTCTATTGTGTAGCGACATTGTTGAACATTGGCTGTCTCCCGCCATCGTCCTACGTCAAGTATGTTTTTAAACATACACTAGCTCTATCTGATGGCTTGTGAGCCTTTGTGTACATACATGATTATCTGGAAATATTAATTACTAGCTGTTGCCCGCGACTTTGTCCGCGTGGTATTTAACAAAGACAACCGTTGACAACAGCCTGCTCGCCCATTCTGAGCCCGCGGGACGCATTGCAGGTTGTTGCTATCAAACTTAATCAGGCGCTGCGCTGCAACATTGGTTTTAATTTTTTTTCGTGAGATCCTTATTTTATTTCTAAAATAAAAGTAGCCTAAGTTACTCCTTGTTACATCAGCTATCTGCCAGTGAAAGTCCCGTCAAAATCGGTCCAGCCTTTCAAAGAATAGCCGGAACAAACAGACAGACAGACAGACAGACAGACAGACAAAAAATTAAAAAAAATTAGTTTCGGTATAGGCAACGTGTATACATCCAAATGCACTTAGTAAAAAGCGGTTATTGTAATATTACAAACAGACACTCCAATTTTATTTATATGTATAGATGATAACATATGGCAACTTCAGAATGATATGATGATGATTGGGGCTCAACTCAAACATCATTTTTTTTGGGAATTTGCAATCAAAGATCTTTCCAACTGAACGGGGAGGACAAAAAGTATCGGTTTAAAAGAGACGGAAATATAATTATGCTTTTTCTATCATAAAAAACACCTTTGTTTTAATATTCATCGGATAGAACATACATTTTAAGTATCTCCATGATCTTAACTCATTTTCGCTAATTTTGAGTTGAGCCCCCATCGTTGCGGATCGCTGAGGGTGCGATATATCCGCACCTCCTTCTAGACCTAACAACATTTCCAAATCAAACACGGGTGAATTTGTTTACATATAGATTTCATAGAAAAAATAAAAAATAAAAGTAAAAAACCTGCCCAAGGATTTTAAATTTAGAACATGCACATCCCGCCATCGCCAACATAATGAAGTTCAATGTCACTCAATGTTACCAGTATGACGTCACTCGGTCATCGCGTTCCCTTTCAAAAACCGGCCCCGTTACTACCTACCTACTACATTGCAATTTGCAATGTACGGTATACACATAGCGTTCGAAAATAATTTATTTGCAGTAAAAAAATCGTGTAACAAGTGTTTACTGATACTTATCAATTCCTTGTTAATGAAATGTCAAGGCCGATTGATTACTCATGAAGCATCAACAACGATTACCAATAAGCCACCATTTTTAGCGATGATTGCATTCGCGATTTTTTCTTATAAATAGTAGAGTAAACTTTGGCTGCAAACCAACTTATCGTCTCGATCACGCATCCGACAGCTATACTTACTAAAAAAAAAATATCCATACCATAAATGGCTTGAGGTGTAGGTAGATATAGGAACCAGGCAGCGAGCCAAGCCAAGATCGAAAATGCCCGGGCATTTACCGTAAGCCCACGTCATTTCAATAATTTTCTTTTAAGGGGGAAGCTCAGGGTCAGGGCGCGAAATTCAAAATGTCAATGGTTTTTATTTTTTTACGAAAAATTTGGACATCTTTACGATGTAATTTAGTGTTTTGCGATATTAACATTCTGCATTGGACGTCTCGATGTATTAAATTTGCTTTAAACATAACCTAATCCGATACAATACCATAAGGTTTGTAAAAACCGCTACTTCTACTAACTTAATGGTGTTGTGTCGCTTTAGGTATTTTTTTAAGCAAACTTAATACATCGAGTCATCCAATGCAGAATGCTAATATCGCAAAACACTAAATTACATCGTAAAGACGTCCAAATTTTTCGTAAAAAAATAAAAACCATTGACATTTTGAATTTCGCGCCCTGACCCTGAGCTTCCACCTTATAAGCCTTTTTATTTCAATCAGGCATGCGCATTGTTCAAGAAGTTTGCCGGTGTCTGTACACTTTATTTCATAAAAATCACATCGGAAGAACTAAACGAAAAAACTTATTCATCCCATTAATCCCACTAATATTATAAATGTGAAAGTTTGGATGGATGTTTGTTACTCAATCACGCCAGAACGGCTGAACGGATCTGGATGAAATTTGGCACAGAGATAGATTATAGTCTGGAATAGCACACAGGCTACTTTTTATCCCGGTAAAATGTATGGTACCCGTGGGACAGATTTGTTTTATTTCTTCATAGAGCAAAGGATCGACATGATTTATAGAAAAGGACATAGAGGAAAAGGAAATACTTTTTAATCACGGGTAACACCGCGGGGCGCAGCTAGTAATAAATATATTAAAGATATTCTTATGGACACTGGACTAGCGTGGTAGACTATCGGTCGAAGCCCCCTCTTGTGTTGGTGCAAGGGTCGTATAGTAATAAATACGGACATAGAAATGGAAGACTTAATTATTAGAGAAGGCTACTCACGTCCAGGCTTCTGTCCCGGCGGCATGACGACGGCGCTCCTCTGGTCCGGTCGCAGCAGGCTCTCGGCCTCCGCCCCGCCCTGGTACGACATCTCCATGGCCAGCTCACAAGTACGCCAATATCATAAAACGGATACGGGCATCTGTGTTGGGTCGGCGCACGCGACGAAGTCTGCGAACGAAATTAGAACGTTGAGGACTTGAAATTCAAGTGCCTGTAGGCATTCAAATTTAGCAAGACGTAAAATTAAATTGGGACTGGGCCCGCATCACACTTCCAGCGCTTTTACTTATGTAGTCAGGATCCACAGTGGTATCCAACAAGGTTGACCTCCGAAACGTAATGCGTAAGGAGACAGTGTTGCAGTGAAATTTCCGTGACAGATGCGAAGGAAAATATTCCCCATAATTGAAATAAAACTTATTTTAAAGATTTTATCGCGTTTATTTTATGTTTTTAAGTTCCGTAAAATACAAAATACTTTCTCTAAAATAAGTTTTATCTCAATGTGTAGTATTCGCGTAAACATAAGAAATCAATATACCCTATAATGCACGTACCAAGATATGTTTACTTTGCTATCATTATTCAAATATGTAAAATTATGACTTCATATATCTACGCGAGTACTACACAATTTTACGAATGTTATCGCGTTTATTTTAAGTTTCTTACGTTTCCGACGTTTCGGCTGCTTTACAGCAACCATGGTCACCACCCGTGACGTCGGGAACGTAAAAAACATAAAATAAACGCGATAAAATTCATTAAATTAGTTTTAATTAATGTAAAATATTACTTGAACACAGATCGGTATACAACAACGGACTTGAATAACATAGCTTCTTTAACTTTCAACTTGAAAATATCTAAACAAATCCAAAGAAAAATATTGTAAAACGATTGTAACTTAAGTACGAATATTGAAAAGCTTCACCTAAGTTATCTTATAAAATTTGCCAGTTAATTTTTACTGACACATTAAATATTCTCCTAGATAAGTTTATTTATAACGGCACCACAAAGCAATGAACTTATACATGGCAAGATTTTAACAACACTAGTCTTGTATTTTTAGCAAGTAGAGTACGTCCACGTGGACTGGCTTTGACAAGTTATTGGTGTGATGATCATTCAATTGACAATTTTTGAAAAAGCTCAGACAGGTAGTTGAAAATTATTTTGAGGAAAGTACTTTGGTTTGTCATTCCACTAATATTATAAATGTGACAGTTTGGATGGATGGATGTTTGTTACTCAATCACGCCAGAACGGCTGAACGGATCTGGATGAAATTTGGCACAGAGACAGATTATAGTCTGGAATAGCACATAGGCTACTTTTTTCCCGGTAAATGTATGGTTCCCGTGGGATAGATTTGTTTTAATTTTTCATACAGCAAAGGATCGACATGATTTTTTGCATAGGTAGTGGTAGTTTAGGGGTCAGAAAATTACATAGGCTAATTTTTATCCCGAAAAATGCACGTTTCTAATGGGATAGCATACAGGAACGTGTTTTTAAACTTAACTTTTTAATCGCGGGTAACATCGCAGGGCGCAGCTAGTGTAACCATATAATAAAAAATAAGCTCTAAGAATATTTTTGTTAGAGCAAAACATCCTGCGCAATGATTTCGCATCTAATTTTAAGTCAGACAGAAAAGCCACTTCACTCTTGAATGTAGGTAGTAATTAGTTTATATTTACAGTAAGTAGTGTAAATACTAGCTCGTTATAGGCTATGACTAAGAAATTTGGCAGCTCTTAAGTAGATCAGCTTTAATACTAGAATTTATAAACTCAGAACTATTGTAAATAATATAGTTTGCCTTTGGAAAATCTAGATATTTCTTATGTTTTTATGGTGAGCAGGAAATCCTAATGTGATCGTAACGTCACCGAGAACACATACTGTCACTGTCATACTTATTTATCAAATTTGTGGTGTGAGAGGGATGGAGGACGCTTCCATACCGAAACGGTACGTAAAAAGGATTGTTGCTTTAGATATTTAAGACTAGCTGTTACCAGCGACTTCGTCCGCGTGGCATTTAACAAAAAAAGGACGAAGTCGCGGGTAACAGCGCGTCTAAAATAAAATTAGCCTAAGCTACTCCTTGTTTCATCAGCTATCTGCCAGTGAAAGTCCCGTCAAAATCGGTCCAGTCATTTCAGAGATTAGCCGGAACAAACAGACAGACAGACAAAAATTGTAAAAAATGTTGTTTTGGTATATGTACCGTGTATACATCCAAATGCACTTAGTAAAAAGCGGTTATTTTAATATTACAAAGAGACACTCCAATTTTATTTATTTGTATAGATATAAAAGGATACCGAAATACTACAACTAACTACTGCCTCTCTGACGTGAGCCGAAAGATAATGAATACATACCCTACTCTACTAATTAATTTATTGATAGCAAAAAGTGATAAATTCATATGCAGATTACTTACGACTATTTCCTTTATCTTGATTAAACAAATCTATCTCAGATACAAGATAACGTACAAGTATATTATCAAGCAGCACTTACAAGCTATCTTGTGTAATCAAATTACGTCAGTCGGTAGGCATTAGTTTGTTTTACCTATAATTCCTTAGTTTGAACAACCTACTGTCATTATTATGAGAAAACTATCAGCAAAGCAGCTTCGGCATGCAAATAACATGTAATTACAATGAAAAAAAAAAACAACAACCGTCCCAATTATCTTTCCATAATCTGCCTGCTGAGGTCAATTCGCTGTTTATGCTATCATTTTTAGCAGTTGACCCCAGCACGTGGCTAACATAACATTAAAATTCTCAAAAAGGGCCTCTACGTGTTGGACCCATGTCCCCGTGCAAGCCTTCCAAAGATCCGGGTATAGCCCGTGTGGTGAGAGACTAATAATATTGTGATCGTAACTACAGGTAATAATAAATTAAAAGTACAAACAATCATATCTAATTAGCTCACTCATACATCAGTTTATCACATTGTAATTATACAGCGTGTACTTTATCAGCAATATTAAATGCAGGTCGTGTTGTATTGTTGATTGAATCCTACGCAATTGGCCGTCGCGTCGACCGGAGTGACCAAATATTGCGTAGCTTTGCTTTTACTTGCTGGGACAAATATTGCAAGACACTTCGCGTTTTTATACTTAGTTGTTACGTTGCAAATTGCAACTGTAAGTGGACTTATTGATCACAGAGTTATTCGAGCCAAGATTTTAACGTGACCGTTTTGTATGTAGTACCTACTTACTTACATTGGAGCATCATTTTTATGAGCTGTAATGACAACAGTAAGATGGGTTGAGGACTTACAAAGAACTAGCTGCGCCCCGCGGTGTTACCCGCGATTAAAAAGTATGTGCTTTTTCTGTCCTTTTCTGTAACTCATGTCAATCCTTTGCTCTATGAAAAATTAAAACTAATCTATCCCACGGGAACCATACATTTTACCGGGATATAAAGTCTGGTTCCCGTGTCTCTGTGCCAAATTTCATCCAGATCCGTTCAGCGGTTCTGGCGTGATTAAGTAACAAACATCCATCCATCCAAACTTTCACATTTATAATATTAGTGGGATGAGATTAACATGGAATAGACGTGATTAGCTCAAACAAGAGGAGGCGTGTGGGCGTCGATGATGATGGTCGTTGAATAACATAAGTAACATTACAGGATAAAAGTTCTCACACTGTACTGAAGAACGTCTCACATAAGGAATTAAATAACTATTGTGAGCTTTAAGTATTCGGTCATTAGATAAGATAAGATATTATTGAGATAGAAGATTGAGAATTAAGTACCCTCTAGATACCCTACACGTGACCCTGGGTGGTGCCAACCAGGTGACAACTCTACTGGTGGTAGGCTTCGGCCGTGGCTAGTCACCACCCACTGAACAAAGCCATGTCGCCAAGCGGCCTAGCCGTGTTCCGGCATGATGTTCGGTGTTGCCATTCATGGATGGCGGGTCAGATCAGTTGCGCTGCATGTGCCTAGTGAATGTAGCGTCTCTATCTACTACCGCCTTCCTACCTAGGCAAGTATGCTCCATCGTAGATCTCATCGTCACTTACCATCAGGTGAGATCGAGATCAAATACTTGCCTATAATGTAATTAAAAAAAAAAAAAAAAAAAATTCCCAGAAGGTTTATAACAGCTGCTGGCTGGGTTACATTTCGGCGGTTACATCTACTGAAGATAAGATAATGATATTCTACAGGTTTCACAAGCTGTTTGCATTGCACACATCCGGCTATTATATTCAAAACAGTAAAGAAGCAGCAACACTTCACATTCAAAATTGCCAGGGTTGCCAATAACTTGAATTTTATCTGCGTAATCGGACTAATTAGTACTGACATCATGTCTTGAGGTTAACAACCTTATTCTATTAGTGTATTTTTACTAGTGATTAGTCCCTATTTCAATGGTAATGAGGTTGAAACTAAAATTTGGAAGACATGTTACCTATTACACAATATTTTTTCGTATCATTGGCACCTATGGTAGAATTTGTAACTGAAACAACGCCATCCATTCATCTCCGTTCAAATGGACTGCCTTTATAGGTTCACGAATTATAAAACCCCTAATAATCAGTATTAAATAACTACAGTAGTGTATAGTTATTTAGTAGCTACCTAAACTGATTGTCGTGAATCTATATATACCTAGATAGCTATATCAATAATGTTATAGACAAGTGTCGGTCGACAAATTACCCCCCGCAGACATTAGCGACGTTTCGGAATGCATTAAGAGTACTCACTACATATAAATACTATTAGTTATAAGTACCTAAGTAAAAAAAAAAAATTATGGCCAGACATATACACTAACTATACCAAGGATTCCCAAAGTAGTAGATATCTACTCCAAGGGGTCGATATCGGTTTCCCAGGGGTCGACATAAACGAAAACTGATTTTGGCGTCGACGAGGTCTAAAAATCGACCGCTTTTAATTAACACATGTTCTTATTTTAAACTTTCAAGATACTGTATAAGCTGTGTTACGTGTACCAATACCAGTGTTTTGGGAATCCCTAAACTATACGGTCCCACATTAAACAACGCTTGTATTATGGGTAGCGGGCAATGGACTGGGGGCGAGCCCAGTATATAATACTTACATAGATATTAAACATCCACGACTCGGATTCATGCTCATCATACAAACTTTGTCCCTGCCCGGATTCGAATCCGGGACATTGGGCGCAGAAGGCTGGGTCACTACCAACTGACCTAATCAGGTCATGTCATAGATTTATATTTGTGACATGATGACTTGCTTAGCTGTGTAATGTGGTCGGACAAGGACGTGGAAAATTTAAAAACATTGAATAGTAATGTAGTAACAGTTATCAAAATAATTATTCGATACACTATCTAATCATGTTGTTATGCAAAGCGAATAAAATAAAATATGGCCGACCTAAGTGATTTAAATTATATTGATTTCTTATATTTACGTGAATACATACATTGAAATAAAACTATTTTTTCGGATTTTAACGCGTTTATATTATTATTAATTAGTTTTATTTCAATGACTTATATGAATTAAATATTGGCTGGTATATTATATAAGTCTAGTGATAATTCGACCTGATTAGCTCATTGAAATAAATCTATTTTTAAGGATTCTATCGCGTTTATAAATAAACGCGATAGAATCCTTAAAAATAGTTTTATTTCAATGTGTAGTATTCGCGTAAATATAAGAAATCAATATCTGATTAGCTCAGTTAGTAGTTACCCTGCCTTCTGCACCAAGGGCCCTGGGTTCGAATCCTGGTAAGGACAAAGTTTGTGTGATGAGCATATATGTTTGCACCCGAGTCATGGATGTTTCATATCTATATAAGTATTATGTACTGGGCTCGCCCACAGTCCATTGTACTGTACCTAAAATACAATGCATTGCTTAGTGTGGAACCGTATAGTTGCTGTGTTCGTGTGGCGATATGATTATTATAATGATGATACTAAGCTTCTTGAGAAAAAATATCATTGTTAGGCAAGTACAATAATTAAATTTGTATTATACCTTAATTAGGAGTAAACATTAATTGGCATTCAGTCTAGAGAATGTGACTTGTTCTCGAAAGACATACAAAGTCTACCAACCCACACTGGACCGCTCACATGGTAGTCTATTGCCTGTATCACTCTTGCATTGAAGGCAGGCCTGTGCCCTGCATTGGGATATTTATTTATTGAATATACTAAAGGTCTCATTTTCATTATGTTCATAAATGTAAGATCATTCACTCAAGATGTTGAATGCGCGCGCATGAGCTTAAAACTATTCTCAAATGTTACAAAGAAAGTCAATATAAATAACAATATTATGAGTCACTTCTTTGTGTGGACCATTACATAAAGGACAGGATGTGCAGCCAAGCATGCCGCTGAATAAAAACTGTGCTGGTTCATTTATATATTGCAACATTTTGTCACTAAACCTTTACTTATATTACAGTGTTGACTACTCATATGTATCACCCAGAGAATGTTTACCAGCCTCTTTCTTTTAAAAGCATTATCCTTAAGTTTTATGCTAACTCTTCTCTGTGCAACCAATGTTTTGAACTGGTGGTAAATTGGGACTTTTCATGAGAGCTTCCTTTGGTTTTCTTTTTAAATAAGAATAAATATTTTCACATTGAGTTAATACCTAATAATTAATTGGTATGTTAAATTACACCAGTAAATATTTAGTTTTGTATGTAGGTAAGTATGCTTGCTACCCAAACAAAGAAATATATTCCTATTACACTGTAGGTACATAAGCTGTTAGGTATGTTCTTATCAGGGGTATAATGCTTCAACTTTTTCCCAGACATAAAGATTGTTCTTATTATTGGGTGTATTTTTTTATATAAAAGTATAGATAACTGGCTGTTATACAAAAAGCAAGAACTTTTCAAATTAGAATATCTAAGTATCTTCTATTATATTAACAAGCACAAGAAGTAAAACAAAAAGCCAATAGGAAATATTGGTGAGTGAGAAATTAATATTTCCAAAGTTTATTGACCGTGTAGGTGTCCATTGCCCTATAAAATGCATAAACATAGGTAGGTACTAAACCGTTGCATTGACACACCGGTAGGTACTGAGGACCGGATTCCGACTATGATAAGAGAAAAAATCCATCGCATCTGACATATACAATTTATTATCACATACAAGAATTATTATTATCGCTCAATTTTCCACTAGTAGCATACTTACTTACGGACAAGCTAAAATAAACACAGTAACCCACTATTACACACTAAAAAGATAATTCTAAACGTGCTTCACAGAGCGCGTGGTCATAAGGTCATAATAACATTAGTGTAACACTTACCAAATTATGATCAGCTGACACAAATAACTCGCTATATTGCAACCCTTCGCAGAGCACGATTAATGTTTGTTATTAGTTAGAATTTTATAAACAGCAATAATTTTATAGAAAATTACAAACATGAGCGACACGGCCACCTCCAATGCTATTCGTTGTGCACTAAAAATGGTGTTGCTATTACATTGAGAAATAAAATATTTTGAAAATATTATATTTTTGTTGCTGCAGAACGATTATTTACACCCACTTGAATATTTTTTGAATATTTCCTTACTATTATTAAGGAAGAAAATGTATCAAGAGGTTTTCTTGTTCACAGTTTATTTTCGTTTAATGATTTATACCAAAGATCTATAACGATCCGTAAATGTAGCAACACAGTTAGGAATCCCACCGAATTCCACTTTGATGCCCCTTTACAAGTTATGCCCTGTATACAGTGTGACATCGAGAAGGGTCAGTATGGGATCCTCGGAAACTATAAGAGATAGAAAAATATGTTCTATATGTTTACAATTTTAATATATAATCACGGAGAATTTATATGTAATGAAAATACTAATGGCAGGCTCAAAAGGGCTAGTGCCTAGGTCCGTAAAACATACAGTGACTTTGTTTTTCTGACCGTCTTCTCCCTCCCTTTTTTTTCCCTATGACAGAATTGACAGATGAAACAATTTTCCTCATTTCCTGTTCTATTTTAAAATTTCAAGATTTTCGATTAAAATTTATTTAATGACGGTTTAACTAATCGTGCCACTATTTCATTTGTTTTATAGTATATTTCTACATCAATTTTGGTTGGTTACAAAACCTAACTACAATACAAATACATAAATTGAACTAAAAATGGTGAATTCGAGCTTAGCATACGAAATTCTTCTGTACATAAATTCGTTTTACTTCGGACTCTTCGCAACGTGTGAACTGGGCACTTTGATTCTGAAGTCGGTATTGATTATAGAAAAATATCACGTGGACAAGGATCCAACGCAACTAGGCCGTGATTATGGGGTGTTGATCGGCCTATTTATCATTGAAGCAGCAAGACTTATACTGGGGAGGAAAGGCAGTCTAAGTGAAAAAGGTGAGTTTATAAATGAACTTTAAGTTTAGACATAATAAGAGCGATCAATGTTTTATAGCGCCCACACAAACAGCAGACAGTCAGTTCATTTGTGGCCCATGATTGTCATCTAAAAGCAAATAGATGGTAATACTAATTTTACTATTAAGCTAAAATCTCTCCCCACTCTTCATCTATCTATGTGTTGATTAATCTTAATCGAAAAATTTGCTTTATATCAATAAATATACTTCTATTTTCCAGATATACCAGTGATGTTCTCAGTTCTGTTAACAGT
Source organism: Pheosia gnoma (assembly GCA_905404115.1). NCBI lineage: Eukaryota > Metazoa > Arthropoda > Insecta > Lepidoptera > Notodontidae > Pheosia > Pheosia gnoma. The sequence continues at coordinate 4,325,990 of FR989916.1, forward strand.
GCCGTCAATACTGGGTGTCTTGTACCTCCTCATATGCCAAGTGGTGGTTCTTCGAATCGAGTACATATGGTGTACTCTCATGTTGTGTATACAAATGCTGGAGTTTGTATTTGCATCCATGTTCATTGTCACTATGTGTAGGGGGCCCTCGTATGATTAATATAACTAATAGTGTGGGACATACTTGAGCACTGGCCAACATTAGTGATGTGACCCTTGATGGTCAAACCACATTATCAACTTTTAATACCCATCCATCCTATACAACTGTAAAAGTGTTAAGTACATGACCCATACTGTAAGTTTCTGTACAAAATACAATTAAACACACATTTGTAAGTGTGATTATGACAAGACATGTTGTGTTCTGTTTTAGAAATGTTTATACTTCCATTGTGTCATTGTTGTGCATACTGGCCTGTGTAAAGCAGTTTCGCCCCAAGTCAGCAAACAATCAAATACGAGTGGCATCATGACAGTTTTAGTTTTTAGAAAAAAAAGTCATGTGGCAAATTATGATGCTATTGTCATAATGATTCAATTGTGTTGGCAGCCTGAATGCCATGCCTCCACCAAAGAGGAAAATGTTTCATAATAGCTAAATATACACTGCCTTAATGATTGCTAGTCATAATTTCAGTATTTAATAAAAAACTAGATTTTAATATTGAACTATATTTGAATGTTGTTACAATATTTATAAATATATTTATTCATAAGTTTAAATGCAACATAGTGGCCATAAATGTATTAAAACAATTCTAACACTAGTCAAGAGAACTATATTTAGTACTTTCAATATTGTATAGAATATTACTATGTACAGTACACTATGGAATAGTCTACAGAGTTATCATCTCAGTGGGTTAGTAGGTAGTCACTAAGAAAATACTATACTACCTGCTAGTCACTATATTTTCAATACAGGAATATACATTGTAGTTGTTCATATTTTTGAGTGTACACAGACCAATGTTAAAATTAAGAAACATTAGCCTTTTCCATTGTTGTGCTATCCCATAAATTGTAAATGAACAAAGTGATATTGTGGCCTTCACTTAGATGTTTTATACAAAAAAATATTACTAACAAATCTTCCATTGTACTGTAGAATTTTTAAAAATAGCGTTGTGTGTGTGAATATTGTTCCTATTTAAAATTGTAATCAACTTTGCCCTCATGTTTATCTATATGTATTTGCAAAAAAAAATAACTTATTTATGGGTTATCTAGTCAGCTGTGCAAATTTATAGCATATAATAAAATTGTTATTACCACAAATGTGACTTATAAACAAAAAAGAATGAAGTGTTTATATCAATATTATTTATTGTCTGAAAATAAATTATTTAAAAAGTACCCACAGACTGCATATTTTACTTGATCTAAAAAAGTAGCTAGGTGTTTACTTAGAAATATTAATATGTAACAATATAATTCTGATCAAATCAAATGTTTATTAAATAATTAAGTATCTGTAATACTTATTTTCTATGGTACAATATTTAAAACATAACAAAGCATTAACAGGCTCCCAAACTAGGCTTTTTTTATTTTGGGATGCCAATTATGAATTACATAGATAGGTCTGCTTTTTCCTGTCCGTAATTCTAACACAGACCATCAACTCCTCTGTGGGTTCTAAAAACACTAAACCTAATCAATAGATAGGTATGCATAAAATGTAAACATTATGCCTATGTATTCTTTAGTTTTAATTTACAAAACTTAAAGCAATGACTAGAAAAATATATATGCAGGCAGCTGCCCAACTCTACCCCATTGTGGCTACGCCCATGTACTGTATAGCCCCATAATAGATATATTTTGTATGGAATATTGATTTTCTATTTACAAAACTAGTTCAGTTTTCTGATATTCAGCCTGCAAGTACAAGGGCATACGTCCTTTGGCCATTTTATCTCTCTTATGAACCCTTAATTCATGTCTCATTAGGGCTTTTCTCGTTCCATACTTATTCCCACACAATCGGCAACTAAAATCCTTCACACCCACATGATCTGCCTTAAAATGGATATCCATATCATGTTTTGTATAAAAACCCCGCCCACATTCACCACATTTTAACGGTCTATCCTTCTTGTGGGTCATTAGATGTCTATTCAAATTGCTTCTGGTCAGAAATCTTAATTCACATTTGTCACATGAAAATGGTTTCTCCCCTGTGTGTGTTCTCATGTGTATTTTTAATGATTCCATAAACCGACCTTTGTATGGGCATATTTGACAGTGAAAAGGCAATTCATAGCTGTGTAGCTGTAAATGTCTTATTAGATTGTCTTTACGGTACAGTTTACCACATACATCACAAATCAGATGAGATGCAGATTGATGTCTCTTTAAATGTCTTTTATATAACTGTGCTGTTAATAGCCCTTGGCATATAGGACATTGTATACGGATGTTTCTACGATGCTTGGAGGTCTTATGTGTTATATACTTGTCACAGGAATTAGAATTTTCTGCCTCATTTACACCTTTATTATCGATGGCATCATTAATAACACCTAAATCTACATTTAAAATATGATCTTGAGTATCTTTTAATAATTTATCTGTCTCTTGAGCAGTTTTTTTGAATAGTGAAGCCTTTTGGAGAAATTTATGACAAGAGTGACATAAATGTTTTGGATATTCATCATATTCACTTACTTCTATGCCACCATAAGTTTTAATGGCATCTTTAAGATCAAACGGAGCATCTGGGCTAAATATTGATATGTTTCCACCTTTCAAACAGATTCTACACTTGATGGGGATTTCAGTGTCTTCATTTTTTTCATGAATAATACGCGCCCGTTTTTGTTTACGTTTTCGTTTCAAAAATCTTAACATAAAATATGAAGTAGACATTAGTCCATAAAGAGACAACTAATTCAGAACATAATAAGGTACACGCAGAGAATACTTGAAGGTACAATCATAATTATAATATCTTTTACATGCACTTGGAACAACAAACAAATAACTAATCAATCAAAGGTCATTATTGTCAATGACAAAGCTTTATGTCATCGTCACCGACAGAATGAATGAATGGATGAACTTTTTGGCGGGAAGTATGTGTGTGATATAGTAGTAGTGGTATATATAAAGTAACTGTTCAAACTTTTCAATATGTTTTATTTTCTGAATATTATGTAACTTTAATATAATATAATGTATAATATTAGTACGACATTATTAACCATTGTGTTCAAATGTTCAGGAGTGAAGGAATTTAAAACAAAACAGTAAAGCTTGACTTGAGTTCCCTCAAGATGAGGGGATTGATTTCATCATCATCATTATCTACAGGTTAATTATACTTATATTTCCAATTCCAATGGATTTTTATGGCTCCATCGTTTACCAATGATTTTGCCAACGACAAGTAGCTAAATAAAAAGAAAGTAAAATTGTGGCGTAGTCCTAAATAATTTGTTTGGGATATGTTACTCTATGGTGCCCACGATTTCGTACGTGTGAAAAATTTAACATTTGACTGTCCCACAGGAACTTATCCTTTTCTCGGGATAATTCATATTGTATCCATTAACCAGGTTTTTTTATCAACGACATGCCGTGTTTTAGTAAAATTAGCTTTAGTAGGTCCACACAATACAAGCTTGGTCTGCGCAAACCTTGAGTAGGCGTAAACGAAATGTGTGGATACAAGATACTAGTTTAAAACCCGTGTCAATCTGCCCAGCACATTGAGATTCAGTCTGAGATATTATAATTTTTTGCTATCCCGCGGAACCATTCCATTTCTCTGGACGAGTATTTTACGATATTATGTCAAACTTTCTCTAATCTGTGTCTATTCATAATTTTGAAGTATTTCTTCAGCCATCCTAATGCTTCATCGCTCAATGGAGTTGGCAACACTGCCATTTCAATAAGCAAAGCAATGCTAGTTTACATATCTTTTCTACTACATTCAGCTTGCAAATATGCTGGCATCCGGCCAAATAATAACTTTTCCCTTTTGTGCACTTGCCTTTGGTGCTTCATCATAGCGTTCCTGTAGCCAAATGCTTTCCCACATATATTGCACACATGATTCTTAATCCCCAAATGGTCTGCTTCAAAATGTTTCTGTAACATTGACTTTGTGTGGAATGCTCTCTTGCATCCATCACATTTAAACTCTGGCTCCTTGTGCTTCAACATATGGCTGTTCAAGTTGCTTTTAAATAAGAATCTAGCTGGGCATTCAGTACACATGTACCTATAATCACCAGTGTGGGTTCTCATGTGGGTTTTCAACAACTCTGCATACCTCCCACGGTACGGACAAAATTGACATTTGTGGGGGAAATCAGTTCTGTGTCTCAGGCTGTGGTTATGGTATGCACAACGCAAACGAAAAGACTTTCCACATATATCACACACATACTTTTGGTGATCTGGATCATGCATTGTAATGTGCTCTTTATAATATGACCTGTTGATGAGTTTATTACATACATTGCATGTCACTTTGGGTACATATTTTGTTTTCTTTTTCTGTTTTGTTACATTACTGACTTCTTCATTTGTCCATATCTCTGAGTGTTTTAGCTCATTTATACTACTGTCGCTGAAGTCAAGGTCCTTTTGTTCAAGGAATGATTCCTCTTTCAGGGGTTTCTTGAGTATTTGTTGTGATTCTTTGGCTACTTTTCTAAATACTATAGCTCCCCTTATAAACTTGTAACAAGTAGCACATAGAAATTTAGGATATTCTTCATTTTTATCCACCTGTAGAAAGCAAAAATTACAAAAACCTAATTAGCACAATTGGTAGTGATTTCCTGAGGTGGTAACCGGGGTTTGAACATGCAATACGACCATTGTTTCATAGGCGAGTGGTCTACCAACTTAGCTAAGACTGCTTTTTCTTCCTTTACCTGTATGTCGGCAAAAATTTGCAGCGCTTCTATAATATCAGAATTATCATCCCCACATATTGATTCAGATCCCTCTTGTAAACAAACACGGCATTTGGAACTTAAATCTTGAATATTTAAGCATCTATTTCCTTTTAACTCATCATAATATTCATCTATATCTATTTTCTTATTCTTCGTAGATTTCTTCAGCATATAATATAAAGCAAGCATTGTAGTTTCATTAACAATGAAGGAAAATCTACAAACAACAAAACAAAATATTTGACACTGGCTATAGAACAGTATAATTATAGACTAGGTAGAGATTATCATTGCGTATACATATTATGACAAACTAAATGGCAACCAAAAAGTATAATCATTCATTCACTTTGATGGCAAGAAGGCACGACGAACTAGAGATGCTACAACAGGGGCAATCTTGATCCTCGGGACCAATATAGGTTCACGGGGCAAACTGACTGTTGAGTAATTTTGGTCTGGGCTGGCCGGTTTCTGGCAACCTAAAAAAAGAAGAAAGCACGCACGCAACACAACTTCCCATCTTAACCGATCCTGTCCTTCATCTGATAATTAGGATCGGATCGGATAGGTAGGTGCGGAGACTCGAAACGAATTGATTGACGATGCAATAGTCTATGGTCTACGTTTTTGATAGATACCACAGACTAGTTGGTTGTATGCTATGCACTGACCTCATATATACAACTTGTATATATAGACGTCAGTGGTTGTATGATAGAAACGATACCCATGATAACATTTATTTTGGACTTTTTGGCGGGAAACTGAAAAGTCATGGTGTCAGTTATGTTTTAATTTCTAAAACTAGTGTTCCTGCGAGTTATAGTGAGTGATATAAGTGGAATATTAACCATTATGGGTTCGGTAAAGTGCACAAGTGTAGGTAATTGAAACAGAGTGACGAAACATGGCTTTTCATTTCTCACAAAAAATCCATGAAAAATCTTTCGGTCAAGTATCCATAACTTTACTGATTGAGGGATGGGGGTATTTTACTTGGGCCTAGGCTTTGAGCCTGTACATATGCTCAAAAACAGAAATAATTTATATTACTTGACACTGGCAAAATACCTATGGTGATGCCAAATTAAAAAAAAAAAAACATTTATTTTGACCTATTAATTTCACTATGTTTATAGCAACAACAAGACGTGAGAGTCAGAAAAGACGCTGAGTTCTATTGACGTTACTGAAGATTCCGAAATTGTTCAAGAAATGAAGCCAGATCAGACCAAGTGTCGTGTGTGTTTGAAAGATGGAGAAATTCCCATCTTTGGCGAGGTCGATATTTCATTAGACGTGAACAAATTTGGCGGCATCGAAGTGTTTGAAGATGATAACTTGCCACAGCATATATGCGATGCTTGCCACTCATTGCTTAAAGCAGCTATCATGTTCAGAAAAACCGCACAGAATTCTGACAACATACTTATGCATACAGATTTCATAAATGCCTCTTTACTTGAGAGTGAAGATTCAAAATATAAACAAGTGCCTGATAACCTACTGCGAACGAAGCCTCATTTTAGTGAATACATTGAATTTGATAAGACTTCTGATTTTGAGGAGGAAATACACGAAGATGAAAAGTATTCAGATGATGGCAGTGCAAGAGAGGAAACATTATGCCAAGATAGTAGTGATGATAAAAAAATTGAGATGCAGTTATTAAAGCTTAAAGATGAAAATGGTGAAAATATTCCAGAAAATCAGATGGTAATGATTATAGTTTCAGATAAAAATAAAAAAAACCATCAAGCACAAGCTGCCAACTTTGATTGTGAACAATGTAAAGTAATATTAAAATCAACCGAGGAGCTTAAAATACACAATTTAGAGAAGCATCTGATATTACTTTCTCACCAAAGAAAATGTGATGTTTGTTTCAAAATACTTAACAAAAAACATTATAGAAGACACCTCAATGAGCATAGAGCTATGTACAAACTGAAGGTAGACCAAAAGTATGGAAAAGTTGAATGTCATATTTGCAAGAAAAAAATATCCAAATCATATATTACCCAACATTTAAAATTGCATGGATCTGACACTGAAAAAGCTGAAAGAACGAAAGAATGCCCAGTTTGTAATAAAATAATTAGCATAAATTACTTAAGTAGTCACATCCAACGGGTACATCCTACAGGTAGGAGTCATGAAATGGATAGTCTTGAAAACAAAACCGAAAATATACAATGTCCGGTTTGCGACAAGAGTATAAAAGAAAGTTTATTTAAAGCTCATGTTGCTAGACATGGAGGCTCCACAAAACGCTATGTTTGTGATCAATGTGGCAAGGTTTTTAAATATCCATCACCATTTAAAACACACTGTCTAACCCATGGTGGTGAGTTGAAATACAAATGCCAATTCTGCCCTTACCGAGGATTGCATAAAGCTCTACTTAAAGTCCATGTTAGGACTCATACTGGGGACTATAATTATAAATGTACTGAATGCCCTGCACGGTTTATCACAAAAAGTAACTTGTCCAAACATCTTGTGCGACATAACGGTACACACAAATTCTTTTGTAATGTGTGCAACAAAGGTTTTTACTTTAATTGGGATATGAATAAACATAAGCTGAAAGTCCATTCAGGAAAGAAAGATAATATTTGTGACATATGTGGTAAAGGGTACGGGCACAGGGACACTATGCGGAGCCATCAGCTAAAAGTGCATGGGAGGAAAATACTTACTGATCGCAGGGGCAAAATGCCTTCATATTTAAAATTAGAACAGAAGATAGATGGGGAGGATGAATTGGAAAGTTAGGTAGGTATTATTTGTTTTTAAATGGGGTATGTCTATTTATTAGCCTTTGTGAAAAAAAACAAATGAGAGCAATACTTGTACAGTAGTTTTCGAGATTGTTTCAAGGCATAACACACAGTTTCTACAATGTACCATTCTCAAGGAGATTACAACGTGATACTTATGAGAATTTTAAGTAATGCCTTTAATATATGGAACTAGTTCAGTTCCCAATGGAAAAGGTCTTGAAAATAAACAAAAAACTTTCGTCAAAGCTTTATTAATTTATATCATTTTCAAATAATAAATAAAAACTTAAAAACAGTACATACTTTATACATCAAAATAATTATAGACATTTCGTTTTTCAGTTTATGTATACCTTGTATTGTTATAAATGAAATAAATTTCCGCAATAATTGCCTACGAATTCAAATTGCCGTTGGTCGAATTTATTATACTTTATTTCAAACTTTTGGGCGAGAGTAGAGTTGTATTGACTAATCAGGTTGGCAGCGACAGAGCCGAGGAGAGAGTTGGAGTAGTAAGAGATTTTATAAGTGGTCAGTAGTTAGGTCTGTTGCACGCCCCACAACATTCGATCCAATCCTAACTATCGGATGAAATCCAAGTGTAGGACAATCGGACGTCCGATTGCCTTACACATTATCCGATAATTATGATTCAATTTTTAGGATCGGAAGGTGTGGAGCGTGCTTGTGGATTGCGTTTTGTGTTCGACGAAAATAAAAAAAAAACGAGGTAAATTATTGTCTGTTACGTATTCTTCCACCCTATATTACGGTTTATTACATATGTAGAAGTTAACTGCTTGCCAACTTAATAACATTTTCCTTTAAACGGTACAAGTACAACTACAAGGCCGTAGAAAACCGTTGGGCTAGAGCTAAATATTGTCATGCTATAATGACCTTAAGCTGGGCAAACAATAAAGTGTCCTCTAACACCTACAGTGATTAGGATCAACTATTGTCTTTGGAAATAGTGTAATCTTGGATACCATAGTAACATTGACCCAAATAGCACACAAAATTCGGCTAGTTACTATTTATTTATAGCGATTTTTAATAATACATTGCAAGAATATGAACGGTTTTAAAACATATCAATTCGCTAAGCAGACGCTTAAATTTTTAATGCTATTTGCTATCAGAAATAAATCATGATAAAACGGTTGTTTGTAATCACTTCATTTAATCCACAGACTTGTTAGAATATTCAGACAACATGTCGTGCGCTACAAGTAAAGTAGCATGCAAACACACGTACTCACGCACACATGTAAACTACGAAGTATTACTTAGTTTACTAGGCAAAAAGTTTTGTATGTTACATTTACCACTACAAATGTATTGAAAAAGTGGCTTCACTTTGCTAGTGGCAAAACGTTTGAACGTTTATAACAAGTCTGTATTTTAATCTTGCATACAGACATTAAGACCAACCACGCCTATGCCACGCCCCCACGATGAGGATTAATTTTTATTCGAAAAGCCTTGCCTAGCCTTGCCTAGCCTTGTGCCCAATCGTAATTTATAAAAAAAATCTTCATTCGAACTTCATACGAGCACCTCTAGGGTACACAAGGAATATATACTCTTAAAATTTCAAATTTCTAGGTCCACTGGTTGAGTCTGTGCGTTGTCATCCCCCCCCCCCCCCCCTTCCCCTAAACGAAATCCTGTATCTGGGTTTGTTCACGGGTTTATACTTTTGGAACATTATACATGTATGTTGGCACGCGAGGTCCGCTCACTTTCCCGTTATATCTTGATTTATTTCTGCCAATGCCATACATTATTTATTAAATCAACTTTCAATACAAAGCTACAGAACTCTACAAGCTACGTCTAACCTGGCGTTAGGCAGCTTGGCGTCTATATTCGAGCCACAGCAGCACGGGCGACCGTATCAAGCTATTGCTTCTAATTGACTAATCCAGTGAATAACCTACTTTTATAGATTCAATTAAGATTATCACTTGCTTTACGGTGAGGAAGAAAGTCGTGTGAAGTTTAGCTAACCACACGGGGCCATCGTGGTGGACAATGGCCTAAATCCTCCGCATATTAAGGGTAATGTGCCGGGAATAATGGCAATAGCCTCGCCCCCTATTAAATTGGGATCAAATGCCATCAGCGAAATTTGGGTGCACTACAGAGCACTTCTGTCTACCCCTTCGGTGATGACAGGCGTGATGGTATATTAACCAAATGACACGACCAGCGCTTGATGACGAGATTGATTGTACTTATAGTATATAAGTAGGTACATTACATTTTGAATCCAAATATGATACATTATGTCTGATGTGGCAAAATAGAATATGAGTTGGCTAAATATTTGGTTAACAATTTCGCCAGAAGATACGAATATTTTATTACTTTACACAAATCACATTATATTTTAGTTGATTGATGCATTGGTGTCCTTGTTGTTAAATACATATAACTAATTTACTAGAACATTGTGTAATCGTGAATACCTATTTAATTTAACTATGGAAATTTCGTTTAAACACTTTAAAATTTGCGTTCTTTTACATACATAAGTAGTAGTCTAATTTAATAATTATACATAATTCATTTCGAGGTTCTGGCCTGGACGAACACAAGTTTTATACAACTTAAAATTATTTTATGTTTTGATTATGAACTAGGTTTATAAAATGTTATTATACCCAATATGAGAGATATTGATATATTATAATATATATGTGACATAGATGTAGATCGTATATGTAAAATAAAATACATTTAAATTTACTCTAAGATACTGATATCTTGGATTTTCTACAGTGCAAAATATTATATATTGTTTATATATAAAATTAAATAGGCTGATAATACATAAAAGTGAAGTAATATGTATCATCACATTATGACCTTTGGGGTCGAGCAGCAAACCAAAATTGATAGCTGCGCGGGCGGAGCCACAGGCAAAAGCTAGTAATGGAAAACAAAAGGTTTTAGGCAGACTATGCAATTTCAATAATAATAAATCGTGGCTTGACAGCTGTCAAATTTAAAGAGAGATGGTAATGTGCTTCGCATTAAAATATATATATGTATTATAATAAATAAAGATTGTCGGACGAATATATAACTGTCCGGTCCCAAACTCAGCAATGCTGGTACCTTGGTAGGTACCTTACAATGGACTGGTCAAATATCAACGTTGTAATCCAGGCCAGGGCCTATCAAATCTAAAATCTATTCTACTATATTCCTATATCATTCCTCAATTGAATAGCGTCATACAACTATCGGTCCTATTCTAATTGCATTAAGATTCGTAATCATTACTCTTCTACATTTTCTAATATTTTATAATACTGAACAATATAATTATTTATACTTTTTGGTAATTGCACTGTGAGTCGAAGTTTAATGTTGTGAAGATGGTGGTATAATCGTCACGGCATCGAGAAAGTATGTTATCACTGTCATTCTTATTTCAAAATCATTAGGTGTGAGCGGTACGGAAGACGGTTAACGATACGCTTCGCCAAATGATTGTATTATTTACCACTGATTTGTATTGTTTAACATTATAGTTAGCAAGCAAGCATGAGTGTTTGCGTGTCATCCTCGCTCCAAATTTTAACCTTACGATTTAACGTCATAGATCATCTGTACCCAGGGCCCGGAACCCGGTAAGCCTATGAACGGGTTTTTATTGGCTTTTAGAACGACTGAACTGCTGTCATTTGGTTGCCAATTCACTTTTTTACCGTTGGATTTGGCTAAGTTATATATATATAGCAAAACCCGATAAAAACTATTCAAAAGAGTTTCCCATAAGTATAACAAACCTGTTTTGCATAGTCAAAATTGGTAATTATTTTTTAAATTTCAATTCAAAACCCAGAAAACCCTTGGGAAACTCCTCTGGGAAAGTTATGTTATTAAGCCAGTCGTTCGATATGTAAGTACCATTTTAGGGAATCCCGATGAATGGCTTATTGAATGCCATGTCTTCATATGAGAATATGTATAAGAGAGAGAGAGAGAGAGAGAGCTAAAAGATGTCAATATTACTCACATTTTGCCTTATCACAGCCGGATACAGAGATTTAATTTTAGTATTAGATGTATGTGTATCTATGTTATACTAACTACTAATAAAATTAGACTATCGCATTTATATACAAAAAAGGAATGTCAATTTAATAAAAAAAAATCAATAATATTTGTTTAGTATTCTTTTAAATGTAATTTCGTAAGCGAATTCATTTATCGTGGGAATTGACTTATTTTTATTTAGCAGAGAACTATTCATAACATCCTAACATATAAATGAGTTGAAGACTTAAGGCCGAATACTCAAACGCAACTCAAACATTTAAGTCAGTAACTGTGATAGCGTTCAAGTTTGAGATGTTCGAGCATGAGGGTTTGAAGGAATGGTATGAATACATTTAATTATAACAATAATTCACAAAATTTACAAAGCTAACACTACAGGCCCGCTTTTGTACATATAACCCCGCAATCTACACTGTATTAATTTAAAACAATTATGACGGTATATTGATGATGGTTGGTGAAAGTAAAAGCTTACATTTCTGTACAAAATCACTATAAAAAAGAAAAAACCGTCATATTGTTTTACTATCTGTTTATATGAGTTTGTTGGCAGCACTGACATTATAAAGCTAACAGCTCCCTATAATATAACTCGTAGTTTGCAAACATTGGACTGTCAAACTCCATATGAACATTCTGGCAAATCAAAGCTTGCCAACTGTCATTTAAATTACTTACGCAATAGGGAAGCAGAACAGTGCCGATTTTACGCTAAATATAACCAATATAATATGTATACGTAATTTTACATTTTTGTTTAATATTTTTTCTACCTGGCAATGTTTGGTTTCGTGTGCTGGCAGCACTGGTATTACAAGGCGACGAGGCGGGTGTTGCAGTCGCGCCATTTCTCCTGAAGCTGCCGGTGTTCCTCGTACTGATGTTCTGTTACGTGCTTCACGGCAGCAGAGCCCTGTTGAACATTTTTTTTAAATTAAATAGTTTTATATTGTCTATGGCCACAAATCGAAGGGGAAGGGATGTTGTGCTTGCAATTAAGGTTATGAAGGTTCATATTCATAAATGGCAAAATGATCCTTCATAACTAGAATAGAGGATCGAGATCTTCTCAACCTTGTAAAAGTTGTGGCGTCTTTTAGAGAATATAATATAATTGTAAATCACAAGTACTCATATATTTATGAAATTCTGTGAATCAATTTTGGAAATATGTTTCATATTTATTTCAAAAATGTTCGTTTACAAAGATTGGTACAAGCAATTACTGAAAAGGGACAGAAATAACATGGATCGTGCTCTTTCTGTCGCAGGCGCGCGACTTATGGGGATGACGTCATATGCCTGCAGCTCTGCACTCTTTTCGTGTTTCCTAATCGGAAACTTTAAACGTCTGTACTTTGATCATTATAGGAGTTATTTTAATAATTATTTCACCCTATTTGTAGTCATAAATCTTAAAATATACAATGATGTAATACATCATTGTATATTAAACTAACTTGACCGTTCTTCCAAACCTAATTAAACATGAGAGTAGCGAACATGACTTCAGTCAACTTTGTGCCTTTTGCCCACTTCCTTTTGCGTCTATCCGTCTCTTTCTAACGCCTACGTCACATCCTCTTTCAATATGGCCGTCGCTAGCATGAATATGCGGTGCGTTCTCCGATCATTGGCGTCTTGATTTTCAGTCCAAACGGACGTGAACTCAGAAGGAGTCCACAGATCCAATTAGTGTGCCTATTTTATAATAAGTATAAGCGTGATTTCGAATAAGCCTAAGTAGTGACATTTTAATTATTGTGCTTAGCAGCGCTGGTGAGTATTCTTAAAAAAATCCTATCGCGACATCCAATGTCGTAGTTTCAACGAGCGTGTGATTATTTCTTTTAACACGCTAATACAGATTGATTATCATGCAGTGTTATAAATAGCGGGTCGATATTAATGGTTTTACCATTCGATTATATTGTACATATCACTTAATTTTATATCTACCCGCAGTTTTCGATTATAATTTTATTTTATTTTTCGATGGATTCTATACAAAATTTTCTCACTGATTCGAATATTTTATAAAAAATATTTGACTACCCTCTTTTTTAATGGTTTTACCATTCGTTTGTGTTCTATAAAAGTGAATCCACAGGTGATTTTTATTAGGGAAGCGTCTATCGGAAATAACGTTTCGGAGCAAGTAGCGGATAAGGTACCAAGGAAGAGGAAGGACAGGAATGAGTCATACTTATCGGACCCCGATAGCGCCTCATCATCCTCGACCTCTAGTTCTTCCGAGGACAAGCGAAAGCGATCTTCTCGAACATATAAAGCTAAGCGCCGCCGTCGCGACCGTAAGTTCGCCAATTACTAGCGGAAGTTACTGATCTAAAGAAACGGGTGCAAGAATCCACCAATCGTGATACCTACATTTGCGAAAATCATTCCGACTACATTGATCTGAATGAAAGCAATGAACTTTACGACGAAGCAGGTCGTTCTCCAACGGAGAAACCTGTCGAGCTGACCTGGGCCCTGGGCACAAAAACCCAAGAGCCATCCGTACCCCCTGCCTGCCCTGAGTACGTGCAGTAAGTAAAGGACATACAAAGATTCGATCATGAGGAATGGAATAATATCAGGTAAGCAGATGTGCAAAAGCAGTACGTACGTTCGCCAGGCTTTACTGCCCTTCAGGCTAATGATGAAATTAGACGTTATGATGCCTCGTGGTCTGATACCGCTATGGAAAAGTCATTTGCCGGAACGACGTACGCACTGCTTAAACAGCGCAAAACCTTACAGGATGAGCTTACAGGATTCTTAAAATGGACAAGTGAACAAGGAAACACGCTGTCATATGACACAATTTATGCTAAAATAACGGACATTTTCACCACCGGTGAATACGTTAAGGCGTATAACGATACCCTACAAATGGTTTGCGGCCATAGGGCCGAAATCATACAGCGCAGGAGAGAGACTGTCCTCGCTTCCGTTAAGGATGTATACCACAAAAGTGCCTTTCGAAAGATACCCCCATCGATCAGCAACTTGTTTGACACATACAAATTTAGTGCCGTAGTGGACAAATTTGGTGGTATGCAAAGTGTCTTCTGGCCTAGCTATAAGGATCGCAAAGCTTCTGCACCGCAGACCGATCCCGGCCCCTCTACTTCTGCCCAAAGCCAGAAGCCTAAGCCATATGGACACAATAGACCTTTCAACACAAGGGCAAACGCCCCAAGAGGTCAGTCCAACCGTGGATCATTTCGCGGGGATAAAAACTCCAAAGGCCGCAGAGATACCAATCTGCCAAATCGCAAAGGCGCTCCCCAGTATCCCACCGGGATCGAGGAAATCGGCAGCGATCGCGTTTTTGACTACCCGAGGGAGTTTTCTGCCGGCCATCTCCAACTCTATCACAAACAATGGCAACGTTTCGGAGCACCAACGCACATTCTAAATATGATAATTGCATACCGTTGGCAACAAAACCACCCTTGTGCTTCCCCAACAACCTCGGCAGAGTAACTTTAGTATCTTCGGAAATGGACCTGATTATCGAGGATATGCTCGGACAGGGGGTACTCGAAATTGTACAACGGTCCCCCAACTTCATATCTCCTATTTTTCTGAGATCAAAAAAGGACGGTACGTCGCGACCGACCTTCAACTTGAAGCACCTAAACAAGCATGTTCAAGTCGACAAGTTCAGACTAGAAAATGTGCAGCGCATCCCTGATTTCATGCAACATGCAATACGACTGGATGGCAAAACTAGACATCCACCAGGCCTGTTTCCATATACCAGTAGCGGCAACTCACAGAAGGTTCCTGCGGTTGATTTACCGAGGGAAACTGACGCAAATGACCTGTCTACCTCTCGGTCTAAGCTCAGCACCAAAGGCGTTTGCAACGCTGACGAACTGGATTGGGGAACGGCTCTGCCATCAGGGCCTGCGCATCCTCATATATCTCGACGATTTATGCCTGGTCAACCAAGACTACCAGCGCCTTGTGCACCATATCAACATAACTGTGACCACCTTGGAAACCCTCGGCTGGGTATTAAACATAGAAAAGTCAGTGACAAAGCCCCGCAGGGTCATGGAACTTCTGGGCATCACCTGGGACCCCTGGCAAAACTATAAGTATCTCCCGCAAAGGTCAATGTGCAAACTGGAGACCCAGACCAGAGACCCATGTGTCAGGGTTCCTACGCAAAAAGAAAGCAAACTTGCTCGAACTACGGAGAGTTATTGGAATCCTCAACTTCGCCAGTTTTGTGGTAACGAGAGGCAGACTGAACTATCGTCATCTACAGCAACAGCTAAACGGCGCATAGCACTCGGGTATCCTGAAGTCAGGACTTCTGTCATACGACACTGTGAAAGAGCTCGAATGGTGACATCGACACTACAAGACCCGTTCCAAAACTAATGTTTACGCTCCAGTCAATCACCTTGTGACCGATGCCAGCGACATTGGTTTAGGGTACAAAGCTGAACAACGAAAGCCTCTCAGGAACTTGGGCTCCATAGCAAATTCACCTACACTCCAACCAGAAGGAAATGGTTGCCATCCTCAACGTTCTCAACCTCCGAAGCCAGTTCCCCGCCTCCTCGACACTGCACACCCAATGCGACAACAGAACAGCGGTGTCATACGTTCGCAACCAAGGAGGAACCAAGTCCAAGGCCTTAATGGATCTGACGCGAAAAATCTTTATGATCCTAGATCAGTACAACATAAACGTCTCCATCTACCACATACCCGGCGAACACGATTGCCACGCAGACAGGCTGTCTCGAAACCGGGAACCGCCGGAATGGCACCTACTGCCCACAGATTACGGAAGTAGTGTTCGCCATGTGGGGAACACCACGCTCACGCGCTCAGCTCACGTAGTGAGAACAACGGAACCCTAGACCGTCTAGACGATCGAGCGAGCATTTACGACGACATTACCATCAACTGGAACTTCAGCCTAGCATGGGCTTTTCCGCCACCGTATCTAATACCCAGGGTGCTATCGCACCTGAACCAAGCGCAACGAATCTAACTAATAGTGCCCCACGGTGGGGGGGGGGGGGGGAAGTATATTGGAGACCAGATCTGAAAAATCGGGCCCTGTCGCCCCCATTCACTGTACTGTCCTAGTAGATATGTCAACCAGTCTTCCTCCTCCAAATGTAGCAGAAATTACGCTCGAAATATGGCGATGTGGTGGCCGGAAGATGATTTAGTAGACTGGTCTGGTCTACGGAACAGAGGTCTCTTCTAACATCTATTTGGCCACAGTGAACCCTGAACACTTATCGCCCCGCATGAAACCGATAGATTAACTGGGCCCATCACAATAATGTGGACAGTTGCAAGCCGTCAGGGTCAGACCTGGCACGATTTCTTGCTGACCTGCATCAAAAGGAAAACCTTGCTCTGAATACCATCCTAGTTCATAAATCGGTGATTTCTACATTCTGCGACCCAAACAACAGGTATAAACTAAGCGCCCAGTCCCTGGTAAGGCAGGTCCTCAAAGCCATTGCTCTAGCTAAGCCTAAAGCAGCGAAACCACCTATTTGGTACATTGATGTCCTCGCGGATCCTTTGGCAACAAAAAACCCAGACACTACTATATGAAGCCTCATGCCAAGCCGCGACTATCCTCCTATTATGCTCCGGCCGACGGATCTATGACCTTACATTACTCAAAATATCGCCTGAGTATTGCAGTATCGAGGAAGAGTATATTATCCTTAAGCCGGGCCACGGATCTAAAACTGATTCAGATAACTATAGGCAGTCTTGTTGGAAGTTAATAAGAAACCCCTCTAACGAATCCTTAGATCTCGTCTACTGGGTCCGCCTTCTGCCGAAGCTATCTGAACAAAGAAGACTTCTGACGATAGCCTGTTTTTGACAACCGCCGGCCAACCAAAGCCAGCATCAAGCGTTTGGCTGGAAATTCATTTTAAAGGGAGCAAATATTGATGCGAGTCCTGGAAGCTGTAGATCAGCTTTATCATCTAAGAATTGACTAGAGAACTTTCCACTAAATGAAATATTGAACAGGGGAAACTGGAGGTCGGCTAACACCTTCAAGAGGTTTTACCATCGGGAAGTCGAAGCTTCGCTACACACTCGTAGCAGCCCTTTGATTACGACTTTATTTAAACCTACGGATTAAGCTATACCGTACCATATGTTATATTTTTTTCTTGCATTATTACTATTATTCTTATTTGATTCAAATAATTACATCCATTATATTTCGGGAAAAATGCGGTCTTATTCTACATTCATCTATCTAGTTATTATAGATCACATTGACGTCCTCTTTCACCAGGCGAAAACAAACAAATCTCTCATGTTTAATTAGGTTTGGAAGAACGGTCAAGTTAGTTTAATAGCAACGTTTTACCTTAAAATAAAACGTATATTAAACATACTTACCTTCTTCCAAACCTAATATTTTTAACCCTGCCTGGTGATTAAAACACTCGAGCCAATGATCGGAGAACGCACCGCATATTCATGCTAGCGACGGCCATATTGAAAGAGGATGTGACGTAGGCGTTAGAAAGAGACGGATAGACGCAAAAGGAAGTGGGCAAAAGGCACAAAGTTGACTGAAGTCATGTTCGCTACTCTCATGTTTAATTAGGTTTGGAAGAAGGTAAGTATGTTTAATATACGTTTTATTTTAAGGTAAAACGTTGCTATTTTTTGTATATTTGATTTGAAGAATAGTCCATACCCTATTCGGGGCGCCAAGTCTGCTAACACAATCGATTCATAATCGAACAGCAACCGCACAGTAACTGTCACTTTTGTCAGATATCCCATACAATATCTGTCAAAAGTGACAGTTACTATGCGGTTGCTGTCCGATTATGAGACGATTGTGTTAGCAGACTTGGGGCCCAGTTTGTCTATGCCCTCACCTTTATCTTCCTCGGATCCAGGTTCGCGCCCAAATTCTGCACCCCTTTAGCCAACTTCGTCAGCGGCGACAGAACCATATCCTTCGTCGCACTCGACACAGGACTCGCCATATTCTTCAGCTGCCTCAGAGCCGACTCACTGTGCGACTGAGCTATATTCAACGTGATCTCGTTCTGAGAATTGGATCTCACGTGGAATTTCACACCCTCCGAACTCTGACTGTCGTCGAAGTTCAATTCGTTGGAACTGTGCGAGAGTTTTTGAGCCAATAGCAACGTGTTAGGCGGCGCCGGCTTAGCGAAAACGCCGTCCACGTGTATTTCGGGCGTTCTCGACGTATCGACATCGAAAGGATTGAATTTGTTCACGTTAACCGGCGTTTTTGCTGTATTTTTATCGATGTTTGCAACAATTTGCGTGGGCACAAATACTGCCTGAGGTTCGGAAGGCTCAATTTTGGATGAGTATAAAGGATTTTGGATCAAATCGCAGTCGTTGTCTTCGTTCGGCTGGCCGTGGGTGTTGCCAATGTAATGTTGGGTGTTCTCAAAGTTGTCCAACGTCGGTTCAAATATGTTGGTTCTGGTTTCGTCGTCGGACGAGTAGTCCGAGCTCATGCCATCGGAGAGGCTGCCCTTCTTCTTGTCGTTCTTGTTTTGGCCCAGTGTGAATATTTTCTTGGTGCGCGATGTGCCTTGGTCGAATTTTAGTTGGAGGCTTGGTCGTGCGCGCGCGTTTAGTGAATGGCTAAGTTTGTTCAACTTGCTGAACTGTTCGGTCATGTTGTTCAGGGCTTTGGATCCTGGAAACGTGTTGGAAGTGAGTATACAAAATATGGATTCAATCTTTTTCATGTTGACTTAATATACGTCCATAAAGAACTATGTAGACCTAGGGTGAAAATATTAATAAAGGTATCTACGATGAGTCAATAAGAAATAATGATATTGTCAGATATCACAACCGGCTTTTTTGATTTCGTCTTTTGATTGTCTCTGAATGTCACCTTAGAGGCCGAAGAACAATGCACTTTATTTTCTAGTAAATAAGAGCGGTAACATCCAACGGCACGTCAGCCTCACTATTGGCGATTACGTCTCGAAGCGAGCCAATGGCAAAAATTAACGATTTCTATTGTTTGTACGTTCGGCATTGTTCGATTTGCCGAATTTTGCCGATGTTATTCAAATCTATACAAATAAATAAAATTGGAGTGGCTTTTTGTAATATTAAAATAACCTCTTTTTACTAAGTGCATTTGGACGTACATATACCAAAACAACATTTTTTAAAAGTTTTGTCTGTCTGTCTGTCTGTTTGTTCCGGCTAATCTCTGAAATGGCTGGACCGATTTTGACGGGACTTTCACTTACAGATAGCTGATGTATCAAGGAGTAACTTAGGCTACTTTTATTTTAGACTAGCTGTTACCCGCAACTTCGTCCGCTTTTTGTTAAATACCACGCGGACGAAGTCGCGGGCAACAGCTAGTAAACTATTATAACTAACGGTTTGCGTGGTATTGGTCAAGCGATCCTTGGCTGGCGGCACTATAGTCCTGTACATGTGTACGTCCGGTTTGGACACGATGCGCAGGATTTGATCAAGGATAGTGCTGGTCGCGGTCACCTTCACTCGCTTGTCATCTGGAGGATAGGAGAGGAGGAGGGGGGGTTTTTGGGGTCAAGTCACCTTCGTCCGTAGGAGAATTAAGTACCCTCGAGATACCCTACACGTGACCCTGGGTGGTGCTAACCAGGTGACAACTCTACTGGTGGTAGGCTTCGGCCGTGGTTAGTCACCACCCACTGAACAAAGCCATGTCGCCAAGCGGCCTAGCCGTGTTCCGGCATGATGTTCGGTGTTGCCATTCATGGATGGCGGGTCAGATCAGCTGCGCTGCATGTGCCTAGTGAATGTAGCGTCTCTATCTACTGCCGCCTTCCTACCTAGGCAAGTATGCTCCATCGTAGATCTCATCGTCACTTTACCATCAGGTGAGATTGAGATCAAATACTTGCCTATAAATGTACAAAAAAAAAGGGAGGGGCATATGGACCTCATAGGAAGATTCAAGGTGCAACGACACGCAATGGAGGGAGCTATGGGAACCCCCATAGTCGCAAATGCTATACAATTAGTAATCTATACTAATATTATAAATGTGAAAGTTTGGATGGATGGATGGATGGATGGATGGATGTTTGTTACTCTTTCACGCCTGAACGGCTGAACGGATCTGGATGAAATTTGGCACAGAGATAGATTATAGTCTGGAATAACACATAGGCTACTTTTTATCCCGGTAAAATGTATGGTTCCCGTGGGATAGATGTTTTAATTTTTCATACTTTTTATCGCGGGTAACACCGCCGGGCGCAGCTAGTAAATATATAATTCTAATAAACATGACTAGTTCCCATATTTATAGAAATGTTTCGAACTAAAACACATTTTTTTTATTATTAATTACTTGCACTGGCCATTTTTTCTAATTTTAATTATTATGTAAAAAATAAACATCAACCTAGCGCGTGAGATGGGAGAATGGAAGGTTGCAAACTCTCAATTTTAATTTATAATGTTTCAAACTAATTTATTATTTATTGTAATGTGCGATACGTACACATGCATTTACCACATACAATTTATTTTTTCAATAAGAACTTTTTAACGCAATTGTAAATTGATTAAAACTTTTATAAATTTAGAGTTTTTTTTTTTTATTACATTATAGGCAAGTATTTGATCTCGATCTCACCTGATGGTAAGTGACGATGAGATCTACGATGGAGCATACTTGCCTAGGTAGGAAGGCGGCAGTAGATAGAGGCACATGCAGCGCAACTGATCTGACCCGCCATCCATTCCATGTGTGGTATTGAAATAAAACTTATTTTAAGGATTTTATCGCGTTTATTTTCTGTTTTTACGTTCCCGACGTTTCGGCTGCTTTACAACAACCATGGTCACGGGAGGACTGTAGTTTTTGACGACCTAGTATCAAAGTTGGAACAACAAATATGAGGGTATCCCAGTTCAAACAGAACGTGAAAACAGAATAAGTTATATTTCAATGTGTAGTATTCGCGTAAATATAAGCAATCGGT
Organism: Pheosia gnoma; assembly: GCA_905404115.1. Lineage (NCBI taxonomy): Eukaryota > Metazoa > Arthropoda > Insecta > Lepidoptera > Notodontidae > Pheosia > Pheosia gnoma. The sequence continues at coordinate 4,347,797 of FR989916.1, forward strand.
TTGTGTGGTGTTATTTTTTTAACGAATCTATGAAACCGAGTGTTTTTTTTTTTTTTTTTTTTTTATACATTATAGGCAAGTATTTGATCTCGATCTCAATATATATATATACTTACCAACGCTTCTGATGTCGGCGACTAGTTGTGTATCGGTCACGTTCTTCGTGAGCGTGGGCAGCCGGGACAGGTCCGGGTACAGGGAGGACCGGGGCCCGCCGGACTGACCGTGGCCCGGGTACACCTGCAACAATCACAATCACAATGTTTTTCAGTCATGCAAAACCTCAGACCAAAAAGCCTGGCCGTGGTATCGAAAGGCATAGCTCTATGCCAAAAACATTGCCCATAAGCTGTATATTAAACAGGCTCACTCTTGATTGCTCCCATTTCGAATCGCTTTGAAATTTAACTAGAATTCGGAGATATAATAACCTTGGATTTCTTCTTCTCCAATTTGGCGCCGTCGTGGAACGGTATGGGCGGCAACTTGGCAACGTCGCGCGCCACTATGATCGACTCGCAGATCGAATGCAATGATTCTGTAAACAAAAAAAATACAACCGAATTGAGAACCTCCTCCTTTTTGAAGTTAATAATAATACTCAAAAGAAGTAATCTCAGTCTCTGTCAAATTTGGCTCATAGGTGGCCTCTGGGACATCTTCTGGAGCGGCCGGTATGGGCTGACCCTGGCTGCAATCATGATGTTATGAGGGACTTCGGTTTAACCATTGTCTAAGTAACAGCCCACACACACAGAATCTGAAGGATTGTCCGAATGATAATGAAAACAGACATTTATAACATCAAGATATACTTAACCTTGAACGTTGGAATTAAAATATGTAAATTAAAAAAAAACCATTTTGTTCGTTCGTAGGGGTTTTATCGGGTATTGCGTTTAACTTACCCAAACCCAAACTCACCTTGCGTTGTAGAGTAACGATAAGTCAAAACTGACAGCAGTGAAGTCGTTCAAAAACCCAATCAAAACCCGTTCATGAGCTTTTTTTTATTTTTTTATTACATTATAGGCAAGTATTTGATCTCGATCTCACCTGATGGTAAGTGACGATGAGATCTACGATGGAGCATACTTGCCTAGAAGGTACCTGTTCACTCTGGACTTGAGCTTACCGGGTTCCGGGCCCCGAACATAGCACAGAGATGTGAACTGACCGATCATCTCGTCCCTGGTGTTGATGACGACCGCCACGTTGTTGAAGAAGCGCAGCGAGGTGGAGCGGAACATGTGGAAGTAGCCCGCCTCGCATCTCAACGTGTAGTTGATCCTGATGCAGTGTGCAGCCTCCGGGCACGCCTTGCGACCCACGCTGAACAACTGCCGAGGATACAGCTAAGGGTTTATCTATAGGATTGGTGAGTGCAGTTGGTAGTGACCCTGCGCTCTGTGCTGACAGTCCCGGGTTCAAATCCTGGCACGGACAAGCCACTCCATTGCACGGTACCCATAATACTATGGCTACCGTACAATGTACTGGGGGCGAACCCAGTATATATTACTTATATAGATATTAAACATCAACGAATCGGATACAAACATTCGTACTCATTATATAAAGTTTGACACTACCGGGATTCGAACCCGGAATCTTCGGTATTGAAAGCACTACTGAATGTGCTAATGGAAGAAAGAGCAAGACAGAAATAATGACTTGAAAATATTGAAAGAGTAGGACATTATAATAAAATGATATGAACAAATGGGGGAAGAGGAACCCATCACTGACTCTCGGCTTGTCAACTTTTCCGAATATAAACCAAACAAGTTTGATCGATAATTAAAGAAGCCAGCAACACCGAACTCCTCTAAGATGTCAGTCGAGAAACTATCTATCACGAGTGACGGGACCCCAAATAAAATGCAATTCTCCGCGAAACGACACGAGAATGATATGACTCACGGTAGAGTTGGCATCAAAAGGTCCCAGCTCTATGGAGGTGACATCGGCCAGAGGCACTCGCTGTACGGACAGCAGCCGGTCCGAGGTCTCGTCGTAGTCGGCCACGTAGTACGCGTCACTGGTCAGGAGTAGCACGCTGTCCATTTCTGTCTCCTGAGGGTCGCCCGTGCTAGCAAATACATAACAACTATTTGTTTCCAACTAAACGACAATTGTGATTGTATGTGAGCAATCTTTTTTTTACATCAGATTCGCAGGGTAAACGGTTAGTAAGTATACACTTTCTGAATCAGCCTGTATATATATATATATATATATATTTTGGTTTGTTATCAATTAATTTTAAGGGTTCCGATTCTTTTTTAGGGTAAGTGATTCTGATACATAATGTTTTTATAATTTACGTGTTGCTTATTTTCTTAAGTAACACATAGAGGCCCTTTTTGAGAATTTTAATGTTATGTTAGCCACCTGCTGCGGTCACAGCCAATTGACCTCAGGAGGCGGAGGAACTATTGCAGGAATATGGAAAGATGATTGGGACTATGGATTGAGGATTGGATGGACATGGGATATGGCCATAAACAGCTTTGAGTTGACGTCTACGAAATGGCCTTAAAGCGGTCCCACTAAGCTGTGAGCTTAACTCGGTGGACTGAGTTTAAAATAATCTTACTTAGGATCAGCATCGATCAGTCCCCACGAGCCGAGCACCGGTTCGGTGTCCACGAGAAGCTTCTTGCAGTCGTCGATCAGCGACTTGACGTGTTGAGCCATCGCCGCAGTGTCGGGCTCCGATTGGTCCTTTTGCGATGGAAAAACAAATATTAAGACACGGCAATGTTGCGTTTGTAGTGGATAGCCAGGTGGTGTCTTAACTTGGTTAAGGGAGCTTTCAAGTATTACGTAACGAATTTGTGGGGGGGGGGGGGGGGTTCTGAAACGTTACAGGGCCGGGAGGGGGGGTTACGTACGTATACGTACGCTTTACGCAACATTTCACCTAGGTACAGTGAGTGAGCTATATGATGCTTGTGAAATGCGGTTGTATCTACATACAGTTAGTAACTTATACGCATTCTCGCATATTTTAGATAAGAACCCTGACGTGCACTTGCACAGAGCGATAAATTATTAACTTTGGAAGCCTACCTACGTGAAGTGCGATTCTATCTACATAGAGTAAGTAAGCTATACACATTCACGCATATTTTAGATAAGAACCTTGAAGTGCACTTGCACAGAGCAATAAGGTATTAACTTTCGAAACCTTACTACGAGAAGTGGGGCCAGGCCTGATAGCGCCCGGACAAAATAAAAAAAAAACTACGTGAAGTGCGATTCTATCTACATACAGTAAGTGAGCTATACACATGCACGCACATCGAACGAGAGAACCTTGACGGAGGTGCACTTGCCGCAGTCGGGCACGATCAGCTGGTCGGGGATGCGCGGCGCCTGGCCCGTCTGCACGTCGATGGCCACCTGGCGCAGCGCGTCCTTGAACGTCGACAAGTAGTACCTGCCAATCATTATTATCATTGGTAAATCGAAATAAAACTTTTTTTAAGGATTCTTTCGCGTTTATTTTATGTTTTTTTCGTTCCCGACGTTTCGGCTGCTTTACAGCAACCATGGTCACGGGAGGACTGACGTGGTTGACGTCCTAGTGTCATAGTTTGTCGGGGGTACCCTCATATTTAGTTGTTACTTGCGAAAGAATCTTTAAAAATAGTTTTATTTCAATGTATAGTATTCGCGTAAATATAAGAAATCAATATCATTGGTTAATTTATCATAATTAAAAAATATATGAAGCAGTGATAGCCTAGTTCATAGAGCCCTTGCTTTCAAAAAAAAGTGTTCAGGTTGAAGCTTTTTGAGACTAAATTACTTACATTATCCAATGTAAATTTAAAATAATCTGTATGCATAGTTTTTTTCATTTTTAAAGTTTTTTTTACTGTTATTCATGGTACACAAATTAAATATTATACTTAGAACAGAAATAATAACGCATCCTATTATTTTTTTAATTCTTATTCATCGCAACGTATTCCAGCTTGAAGATTATTGGCTTAAGATTAGCTTTACATTAAAAATAACTAACCTCCCCAATCCATAAACGATCTCTGCCGACAAAAACTCATTTGTCAGCGTATGGCCATAATAACTCGGCATCAATTCTAATTTGGGTCTATCGACATCCATATTGTCTATGACAATCGACGAGACAGTTCTAAAATCCCGCCAAAAACTATCCAATTCCTCTATGGTCGCCATCTTGATTTCTTCTCCATGCAATATGTCTATGGCGAATTGAGTCATTGCGTCGGAAAAATGGCAGATAAAAAATCTGGAAGAAGGTTTTTTATTTTTGTATCCTGAAAAGGAAATTTAGTTTTTTTTTGGATGGTGTCGTTTACCTGTTAGCGGATGCGACGCCATCTTTCATCATACCGGTGAATTTCCTCTCGCCGGTTCTTGTATAGTCGCCCTGTTGAAAAAAATATTAGTGAATATTGGACCACACCAATAAGTCTGGACGGACTCAGTATAAAAACCTTGCCCATAAGCTATATATACAACTAGTTCAATCCCAATAGCTCCCATTTTGAATTCTCCCCTCCCCCGTGCCCTCCATAACTAGTATAAAAAATCTACCCAAATTTTGAATTTCGCGCCCTGACCTATAGAGCTTTTTTAAAATTTGGCATCACCATAGGTATTTTGCAAGTGTCAAGTAATATAAATTATTTCCGTTTTCGAGCGTATGCACAGGCCCAAAATCTAGGCCCAAGTAAAATAAAATAAAAAGTACGACCTAGGGTTGTCACTTCTCGTAGTATCGTCACTGACCTTGAGCGCCTTGGTGCCGGCGTACTGGCGGGAGACCACGTCGCCGTTGTCGGCCCACATGGTGAGGAAGGCGTGGCGCAGCGTGGCCGGCAGCCCCGCGCCCGGCGTGCCCAGCCCCAGCCGGCACAGCTGCAGCTCCAGCACGAACTTCGCGATCGCCGTCTGTACCGTACACCACGAAAAAAAACACAATGTTCAAGCCGTCACCACCCTGCAGATTATCTATACTAATATTATAAATGTGAAAGTTTGGATGGATGGATAGATGGATGAATGGATGGATGGATGTTTGTTACTCTTTCACGCCAGAACGGCTGAACGGATCTGGATGAAATTTGGCACAGAGATAGATTATAGTCTGCAATAGCACATAGGCTACTTTTTATCCCGGTAAAATGTATGGTTCCCGTGGGATAGATGTTTTAATTTTTTAGGTTGGCGGACAACAGAGATTATATTATTTACGGTTTATTTTTGTCAATTTTAATGTTATTTCCAAAATCATTTCACTTTTTTTAATATAATTATTATTTTGCCACGCATTATTTATAAATATACACAAAGACGTACGACGCATGTTTTTGATGTTAAATAAGTGAACCTTATTAACCCACAAAAAAAAAGAGGTCAGTGGTATAATTTATCTTTCAGAACACTCGTTGTATACAAAAAATGTTTAGACTCTTATTCATGCAATAATATAAATTCTTTAATTTACAGACTTATGTTTAAATGGTGGTGAAGTAAGGGGGGGGGGATTGCACCCATTCCTGTCCCCTCCTCTATTGGCGCCTGACAAAAAGTGTTTACCTGAACAACGTTGGTCCGGTCCAGGCAGTCGATGCAGTTGACCCTGAAGACGCCGTTCTGCGCGCAGATCAGGCCGCGGTCGTCGCGCCAGCAGAAGCGCATCTCGCCGATGATGTCCGCGATCGCGTTGATCAGTATACTCACGTTCTCGTAGTGCATGCCGCGACTGATCAACAAAATAGTATGGCAATAATACTATATCGTCAGACGAACACACCAATGTACAGTCCCAAAAACAACGCTTGTAATATAGGTACCGTACAATGGTGTGCGATAAAGAATACACAAAGGGTATACTAACCAATGAACCTGTGATTCGTACTTCGTACCGCCTTAGAATGAAATGTATGAGAAAATTAATTTATTGGTACTCTATGAAAAATTTAAACAAATCTATCCCACGGGAGCCATATATTTTACCGGGATAAAAAGTACCCTATGTGATATAATCTATCTAAGTGCCAAATTTCATCAAAATCCGTTCAGCCGTTCCGGCGTGATTGAGTAACAAACATCCATCCATCCAAACTTACATATTTATAATATTAGTGTGATAGTGTGATTACGAGATAACTAATATTAAAAAAAAATTAACAGCTTCAGTTTTAACCTCCCGCCTAAAAGTCCAGTTACAGTCTTGTCTATGCGGTTTCAGGGTTGCCACTCACCAGTACTCGTGGAAGTCGAATGTGGCGTATATGACGTCGGGGCTGTTGTACTTTAGCACATGCGTGCCGTACGCCTCCCAGATGACGCGCTCGCGGCCCTGCTGCTCCACCAGGTTCACGATGCACACCTGCTTGTATTTACACAACTCCTCCTGGAAGTGCTGCTTGAACGCCTCCTGGGATTCCTCTTCGGCTGTCATCACAGAATACAAATCAATCGTCACTATCGTCAAAATGATTTGATTGATGATTTACACCGTAGGGTTGTCAAAGTTATTTTTTTATATTTGAAGTTTTTATTTTTTCGACCTATGCTTTTTGGGGATACTTGTTCGGTGTTATGACTACGATCATCCCTTAAAATATTATTTAATTATTTTGTTACACCCTCTATAATAATTTCATATCGCAAAACGTACACACCAACTGCATTCGAACAGCAATCGCATAGTAACCGTTACTTTTGACAGATATCCCATACAATATCTATCAAAAGTGACAGATACCTACTATGCGGTTGCTGTTCGATTATGAATCGATTATGTTAGCAGACTTGGGGCCCTGTACGGTCCCAAACCAAACAAGATAGATGGAGAATTTACTAACTTTTATCAAGACGAGGCGGCGGTCTGAACTTGTAGTCGGGTTGACTCCAGAATATGGGAACCGAACCGCGTACCTGTGAGGACGGAGAGGACATTACACTACTGACTTACTACTATCACGACAGTGTTCCGCGACGGCATAGGCAGTGTTGTACAGCTACATTTCGCAGACGGTATACGAGCGTTTGTATATTACGAGTTTTTCACGTGCAGTTGAAACCTTTGTGACGACTACTAACTAACTAACCGCCGAAAGACGTCCACTGCTGGACATAGGCCTCCCCCAACGACTTCCACACATCACGGTCCCCCGCCCCTCGCATCCACCGGCTTCCTGCTGCGCGTGTGATATCATCGGTCCATTTATGACAAACGTTTCGATAACTCGTATTTGGACTTTGATAAACTCTCGTCAACAACAATTATTTTATTCGGTCCATGAATCCGTTGCCAAAAAAACATACAGTTAAGAAAAAAAGTGGATGAGTTGAACCGGACGCAAAAAGCCTAAAACCATCGGCGCGTGGCATATGAACAACGTGAATGTTGGAAATAACGGTACCTATCGTGTCATTTACCTTCAGGAGTAACTAAGTTAATTGTTTCGTCACCAAATATATAGATTGAAATAAAACTAATTTTAAAGTTCTTTTCCCGTTTGTTATATGTTTTTACGTTCCCGACGTTTCGGCTGGTTCGTTTTGTAATGGTGTGCACTATTGCAAGATCTCGAGACAGAGATACTGCGAGCACTACCTGCGTACATCGGACCGCAGACAACAACTAAATATGAGGGCACCCCAATTCTAACTATGACACTAGGACGTCTAACACCTCAGTCCTCCCGTGACCATGGTTACTGTAACGCAGGCGAAACGTCGGGAACGTAAGTAGAGTATTTATACATCCAAGACACGTGTTGTAGTAGGGATTCTTGTCTGTGTTGTAGTAGGGATTCTTTTCTGTGTTGTAGTAGGGATTCCTCTCTGTGTTGTAGTAGGGATTCTGGTCCGTATTGTAGTAGGGATTCTTGTCTGTGTTATAGTAGGGATTCTTGGCTGTGTTGTAGTAGGGATTCTTGTCTGTGTTGTAGTAAGGATTCTTGTCTGTATGTTCGAGCAAAATTTAACCAATTGCAAAGAGGTGGGTATCCAGCCAACAATACGCCCGCGACTAGATCATATTCGAATCCTGAATTATAGCGCGGGAGCATATTCACTCATTATAAAAAAAAAGATTTACCTGTACGAATGAAGCTCTGTGTATGCTATCTGAGCATATAATAGACACAATCTGCTCCGTCTCCACATAGTTGGCGACTTTGCCGTTGGAGTCGATACCGCGGCGGTTGTACCTGCGAATTTTGGGTCATATCGGAATTTTTCCTGTTCTGGGTACTTTTGGGATAGAGCGGCTGCCTCAAAATAATAGAATGATTCTATATTCCAGTTACTCAATCAGGGCGGGGAGCGTTCAAGTATTACGTAACGCAATTTTTGGAGATTTTTGACCGCCCCGCCCCCTTCCCTAGTAAAACGTAAAGTCTCTACGCGACCGTTCTGAAGGATTAAAACAATGTTACGCAACGCGTAGTTCAACCTTGAGCTTTCTTATGAGGCCCATAGGAAGCGACCACGGCTCAGTACCTTTGCTACTTGTAACATAAGTACATGGAATTATAAACAAAGTAGTTCTGTAAAAGCAGACAAGCCCACTGTATTTTGCCGGTTTTTTTCAGTGAACGACGCATTCCGTCCGATCCAGGCGCCAAGTCTGCTAACACAATCGATTGATTATCGAACAGCAACCACATAGTAACGGTCACTTTTGACTGATATCCCATACAATATCTGTCAAAAGTGACAGTTACTATACGGTTGCTATTCGATAATGAATCGATTGTGTTAGCAGACTTGGGGCCCAGGTTGTGGAGTTAACGAAAAAAAATAAAAAGACAATTGTAAGTGCCCCCATAGGCTTTTATGACTTGTCTCACCTAGTCCCAGCCTGGTAGCGAGACCTTCTTGATATAATTCCCAGTGTGAACGTCTCATCGCAAGTGTTTGCGTTGCTTAGCGGCTCCGTGTTAAGCGGGTTGGCGTCCGACGGCCCCACCGCTATCTGGGAGAGATGCGCGTAACCCTGGATGATGGGCAGGATCCATAGGTCGCAGTCTGGACTCTGATAGATGAGATGATGCAAATAGTGTTACAGCTTCTTAGCGTTACGGCTCATTTTCATTTGTCGATAACTCTGTTATTACACCGCATGCGGTACCCAAAAATATAACTGCCTTTTTCAAACATTACGACTAAGAAAGGCATGGCATATGTTTAGTCAAGTTTATTTTTCATACCAACAGAATTGGCATCTGTATGTTCTATCGTGAACTATATTGCCATGATAGCTTGAGGTTATTTTCGCTTGGCTGTACTTAATTTTAGTGCTGGGGTTCGCTTCATTTTCCATATGTTTTGTATCCTTTTTAAGTCTGTTTCAGATTATTTTAGTCATGTAACCGATTGATCAAAAATATTTTTTAAATAAAGCCGTTTGAAATGAAACGACAATTTTTAATCATATTAGAATATTATTTTAAAATAATGAAAAAGTCACAACCTATTACTTTAATCATGCATATTTTTTACAAATTTGCTCATCTGAGCAATAAATAATGCAAACCCTGTGTTATTTTTAGGCGTATTTTTTTTTTTTAATTAATGCTACAATAATTAGAATGAAAATGTTTCAAATATTGCCAATGATTCTGATTTCACCTGTATAATGTAATTGTAGCCCTAAATAACTTAAAGATGCTTACCCCCAATTCGATGATATCCTTCAGCATGTGCTTGTTCCAGAAGAACCTATCATCGACATGCTTCCACCACTTCGTTATATCCACTACCGGCTTTCCGGCCCCATGTTCAGCTTCCAGAATCTTCTCAATCTCGTACTGCCTCTGAAGGCTGTTGGTGAGGTCCAGGGTTCGGGAGAAGTAGAAACTTTCTGAGTCATCGAAGATTTTATGTAGTTCATCAGTGAGCCGTTTCTCGAAGCGTTCTGCTATTTTTGGGTCGCGTTGTTTCTTTACTGTTTGCTTTACCTTTGAACAATAGGATTGGGTTATAGAATTGAGTAATTCCAAATGCCATTGGTAGCAAAATATAGTTATAGATTAATTGGAATACTGGGGCTCTATCCATTCTTACGTAAAGTGGGCAAAAGACGCACAAGTAAGTACTAATAGTTGACTATCCATCCATCCTGACTGTGCTTTAGCCAGTCACTCAAAATTTTTCATGCTTTATAGGAGAAATATTTTTTTTTTTATTTTTAAGATTTGTGCTATAATAAGTATTAAATACATTTCGTAAAGAAAGAAGAAGTATTAAATAATGTGAATATAGGTTTAGTATATATATATAATATAGTTTATATTCACCTGTGTAGCAGCCTGCTGTGTGGTCGATTTGATGGTGTTACTGACATTCCTCACCGCACCCACGGTCTTGTTCAAAAAAGCTGAATTCTCAAACAGCCTTGCCCCCATCTTTTTGTTTAATGATTTATTGGAACTTGACATGGAACTCATGGATCCATGTTTTGTGCACGGCGATAGGTCTACATCCTGATTTGCCGCTCCCATGTTCAAAAAGCATATTGATTTGATTTTATATATTGTGTGGTGAAAATAAATTGTACCAAGTGGAACACACTCTTTTATTATGATTAGGCGTGGCTCGAATATATTGGAATGCTCCACTTTACCTATAATCCCATGAGTAATGCCTAAACACTCGATATCTTCGATATCAGACAGATCCCAAGCTGAAACAAAGAAACGAAAACTTCTAATACTCCCGAATGTAATCGCTCATATTATCCAATCTGAACTTGTAATCTCTGAATTATGAATTCCACATCGGAAAGTAATAATCCCTAATAATGTTTAAGTATTTATCTAGGTCAAATACCATTGCGATTGCCAAAAATTTAAAGATTTTCGATACGTACCCGATCGGACTGAAAATGCCCCCGTTGATCTATTCCACCACAAACTAGACTCATTCTTCACGAATATATAATAAGACTCTGATCTAAACAATTCCATTTTGGTATATTTAATTACACGTTCACAACGTTTCGAATTAATTTCATCGTGTTTATTGTTGTTGTATTTTGTACCGATTTGACATTTCTTGTAAGGGGCGGGGAGGGGAAATCATTAATTTCGATTGTTGGCAGCAATGGGAAATAATAGACTATTGACTCGATGTGGGTGCGGTCACAATAAAAAAATCTCTGCTCTCGATAATATTTTTTATGATTACGGTGATCATGGATAAAAACGAAATTTCACATAATCAAAAATTTATCGATACTATCACCAATCCAATAATTCAAGTATTATTTTTGCATTTTAGGTACAAATAAAAAGCCAGAGTGGTACGTTCCGTTCAGTAGAAATAATTAGGTTGTGAATGTTGGCACTTATGTCAAATGTCCAAACTTCCGGTTTGAGAAAATCCTACATTTTGTTGAGTATTTTAGTGTAACTTGTAGTTGTTACATCGTTTTATCACGATATGGACTGGCAATTAACGTGTCGAGTATGTCTGGAGACAGGAGATATGGTTTCCCTCTTTGATTGGGACGAAAATAATGAACAACTAGGAGACAAGTACAGCTTCTGCTGTGGCGTGGAGGTAAGCAAAAATTACCACATCAAAATGGTTGCGATGGCCACACTATATGATTTTTTACTACAATAATGTTGCTATATTGTTTATTTGTAGTGATTTTGGGATTTTTTGCTGACATCCCAGAAGATATTACTAATGAAAATCATAAATTTGTATGTTAAAATTATCAAATCATTTATTATTTTAGATATCGAAACACGACAATTTGCCTACTCTGATATGCTTGAATTGCGTGGATCGGCTAACATATTCGTATCAGTTCAAGCAGCAATGTTTGACTTCCAACGAAACATTGAAAGAATGTTTAGAGGAGTTCAAGAAGAGTTCAGAGGTTGTGTCAGCCTCCAACTCTTCGAAAGGTTAGTAAAATGAGGGATTAACTTGATAAAATTGAGATCACACATTGAGAAGCTCATTCCCGCCAAAAATAGCTTTGCTTGGGAGGCAAAAAACATTCAATTTTATAGTTGTAGTATAGACCCTAGCCAATCATTTCCATGATTAGTGATTACTCGAATTTCACTAAATGCAACATATCAAAGTCATACATCAGTATTTTGAGTATTCAGTCATAGCAAGACAACTATTTGCACAGCATTTACAGTCACCCTGCATTCTATCCTGGGTTTAAATCCAGGTAAGGGCTGTCATGGATCTTTAATATCTATACAAGAAATAATATTCTGGGACTGCCATCAGTTCATTGTACAGGTGGAGTGTTTATCTGGCAAAATTACAATTATTATAAAATATTGTAAATCTGTGAACGCTTTGTGATGTTGACAACAACTTCTAAGCAGAGGCCACAGGTCCACCACAAGCCGGGGTGAGAATAAAACGGCAGGAGGTATACAATATCAAAGATAAATATGGAAGCAAAATTATCACATGCGGACATATGAGGCAAAAAATAGACAAGGCGTAAAACAAAAGTGCAACATAAAACAACTCCCAAGGATATTGCGTCGTCAACATTCCCCATGTACAGCTTTGAACTCTTCATATTTCATCATCTTTAGCTTATGTACCTGCTATTGACACTATAAAAAGGTAATTATAAGTTTAACATTAGTTACAGAGACAGAGACGATAACAATAAAACAAGAGAATGGTCTGCTCCTCCAATATGAACTGCCAGTCGAGCACGACCCGCAGGGGCAGTGGACCAGGACCCTGGTGAAGACTCCGAGCAGTGCTGTTGTGACCAAAGCACCTGGGCCTAGAAAGAGAGGACGCCCAAGGAAGTATCCTAATGAACAGGGGCAGATTGGTGAGTGTCACCTGTAATGGTTTTTTACGTATATTGGGATATGTCTGTGTAAAATGTTCTGTAGAAACAGAACACACTTTTTTTTATCTATGATTTTTTTCCTCTTCAAAACATCATTCTACACAACAGCAATAAATTGATAGAAGATTTTATTTATTACTTAAAATACAAATTACAATTCTTCTTTTTCTTATTCCATCATTTAATTTCTTGTGAAATGAAACACTCAAAATTACATCCATCAAAGAGTAAAACAATCTTCTTCAGGATTATGTACTCTTTATATGAACCTAGTGCCTGCAATAAACTAAGTTTCACCAATTTTATTTGAATTAATTGAATTTGTATAGAATTATCGCCGTACCAGCGTAAAAAGCCCAAGAGCAACGAGCAGGAGCCTGAAGCGCTCACCACTCTGCTCGCCAGCGGCTCCCTCGAGCTGAAGCAGGAGCCCGCGGATGACGAAGACGATGCCTTTGGAGGTCAGAACTACTTTTTCTACTCCTTATAGTGGCCTAACAGATATGGCAGTTAACAAAGTAGGGAATTCAATTTGAAAGAACAGTTTATTGATAACAGCTATATAACATTAAAATAAAACTATTTTTTACGGATTTTATCGCGTTTATATTATGTGGTTTATGTGCCTCCCGTGACCATGGTTGCTGTAAAGCAGCCGAATTGTTATGAACGTTAAAAAACATTATATAAACGCGATAAAATCCGTTAAATTAGTTTTATTTCAATGTGCAGTATTCGCGTAAATATAAGAAATCAAGCTATATAACACATCCATTATAGGTACTTTATTTTACTTTTATCTAGACTTCGGTGGTGATGACGATCCTGACTTTGAACCTGAAGCCGCTGCTGAAGACCATGATTCAGAACCTGAGGTCAAAGAGGTATTGTATGATTTTTAATACCTTTGAGATATCTGTATAGAAATTCTATAAGCTATGTTCGGAAATTTGTTTTCGCAATTTACTCTCGTCTGGGTCTTACTGAGATTGCCCCCGGGCCATTATATGGTACCCGCCCATAATACAATAATCTGAGAGCAACCCTGCAAGTAGCTTGCCGTAGGAATGGGCTCACATCAATAGTTTAATGGCCAAGGTGTGGATCCAATGCGGAATAGTGATTCCAGGTAATAAAATAAAAATAAATAAAATAGCCTTTATTACTGACAAAAAATAACAAGTAGAGTAAGTATAAAGTTATAGAATTTAAATAACATAAAGGTTTGTACATCAGTCCGGTATTTGCTCTGGGTCAGTGAATCTTGAGGACACATAAGCCTCCATAGTGATTCCAGGTATGATCTGGTTGATGAACCACTCTTGGTTTGATTATGGTTTGGCAGAATTGTTTTTCTGTTTGTGTTATCTTTTTCAACCCATCTTAATCGATGTTTGTATCGAAAGTGCTTACTTAATATCTAGTTCTTTAAATTTCCATTTTTTTTCATTTTATTTCCTTCCCATCACCAGCAACAGCCCCGCAAGCGCGGCAGGCCCCGCAAGGCCCCTCAGGAGGCCAAAGCCAAGTCCACCACAGATGATGGCGAGGACGTGCTCCTCAAGGAGACAATACTGGCCTTCTCGGAGCCCATACCCGACCACATCCTCAACCCCAAGCCCAAGAAGAAGTACACCTCAAAGAAGAGATATGTTTACGAGAAGACGTAAGTGTATATCCATTGTAGTGTAAGCGAGATGGCAATATTTGCCGACCACCTGGACCATGTCTGCAAATATGCAAAACATTGGTGACCTAGCACAGTTACTGCTGCCTCTGCTTTCTGTACCGAGGGCCCCTTGGACCTTTGAATCCTGTGCCCCAAGTCTGTTAACACAATCGATTCATAATCGAACAGCAACCGTATAGTAATTGTCACTTTTGACAGACATCCCATACAATATCTGTTAGCAGGCTTAGGGCCCTGGTGTGATGAGCACTTATATTTGAACCTGAGTCATGAATGTTCAGTATGTATAAAAGTATTTATATACTGGGATCGCCCTCAGTACATACACTGTATGGGGCCCATAATATAAGCATTGCTTAGTTTGGGACCGTAAAATTGGTGTTTTCGTCTCGCGATATTAACTACTCAACTTTCGTACCGATACCGTCAGAGACTCATCCTAGACACGTACCAAAGAATGTACAACTGCCTACCGTAGCTGCTTGCAGTCAGTACATGGCTATTAATTAATGAGTCATCCCCAGGCACACGTGTGAGACTTGTGGCGCGTCATTCACCTCCAACGCTTCGCTGCAAGCGCATATAAGACGCCATTTGGGCATCAAGCCTTTTGTATGCAGGTATGTTAATATTCAATCAGTGTATAATTAATAATGAACTCAACAAATGCACCGACTTGGATCCGATCGTTAGAAAGGGACAACGCTATAAGCAACAGAGAGACGGCTGCTGTACGTCTTGTTTATAGCTCCGATCGGCGACAAAGTCGGTGCGTCTGTTGCTAATAATGGCTGTAAATTATTAATAATGTACATCCTCAGTTTTCTTTGGTGATTAGGGCAATTCCGTTTTACCAGATACAAGGATTCTGCTTGCATTGAGTTACACAAGGGGTCGATGGGTCTTGTTTTAATTTAGGTTTCAAAAGTAATAATGAATTCACAGAAAGCTTACACGATTTGAGTGTAGTATGGCCTAGCGTCTTCCTTCCCCCTCAAACCCCAGGTTTAATAAATATGAGTGACAGTAATAGCATGCATTCACGATGACGTTTCTAGGAATTCCTAATAAAATAAGCATTCTACTGTTGCCTATATTTTCGACTATTAATTTAGTCAATATTATTCTGATGATAGAAACCTATTATACTGATCGAAAGATAAAAATTTCAGCCATTATTTCATAGTTGTTAATGATTTAAATGTGTACTGTTTTATGAAATATCTGTTAAAAATTATCACCTCCATGTGTTCTGCGAGACATGGGTGCTGGTGGGGTCTCTAACGTTTTTTATTTTAAAAAGAATCAAATAGATAGTATAAACAATTAAAAAAGAACGAATTTAATAAAAAATATATAGAAATCTACACCTGCGCCCATGGCGACAAACGGCCGTTCCCGCACACGCTGTTTCTCTATTTTGTACAAAATCAAATAAAATAATGCTGAAGAACGCACCTGCACCCGCGTCTCCTTAACAATATAAAATAATAAAACGTCATAGATTTAGGCAGATATCATTGCCATTAAAAAAATAAATTATCGTTAGCACATGAAAAAAAAATTACATTCCGCATTCGAAATTTAAATGATTGTCGCGCCCTGCAGCATTTGCGGGTACGCGTGCGTTCTGAACATGGAGCTGCGCCGTCACATGATGCGCCACACCGGCGTCCGGCCGTACAAGTGTCGCGTCTGTGATCGGCGCTTCGGTGACTTCGGCAGTCGGCAGAAGCACGAGAGGCGAGTTTCGCGTGCTACGATGGGATGATGCGTACCGAATGGTCGGTGGGGTGTATGACACAGGTCAAAATAGGTCACACAAATGTAGAAACCGTGTCTGTGAGTTGCAGTCATGTCGATTCCACGTCGTTAAAATTGTCTTTGTGTCTGCAATAAATAAACGATCAGAACCTACACCACATAAACACATTCCACACATACACCAAACACTCATTACATACACACACACACACACATTACATACACACACACACATTACACACACCATACACAAATTACACTCATAAACTACACACACACACACGCACACAATACATTTTGCGTTAGAGCCAACGGGTGGAGTGACTGGCGATTTTGTGTTCTTCTTGGGATATTATATTATATCGTTATAAAAATTCATTGCGAAGTCACTCCGTCGGTCTGCACTGACCCTTAGCTTCGGTAGCGTTAGCGTAGCGGCCCGCGCGAGCCTTGAAAGTGGATCCGACTGACTTCACCGAACAGCCCAACTACATTAATGACGTCACAGCCCCTACCATCCCACCATTCCGCACGCGTCCGCCCGTCGAATTGCAACAGTGTATAATACGAAACAGCGTGTGCGGTTTCACGGCGGTGACGCGGCTGTGCCTGAAGCGCCACGTGATCCGGCGGCACACGGGCCGGCGGCCGCACGCGTGCCAGTTCTGTGACCGCGCCTTCGTCACCCGCGGGGACATGCAGAGACATGAGAGGTGATCGAGTTGGAGACGCGTGGTAGGGGCCGAGCGGGCTGCGGTGAGAGGCGCGGCCGTTGCATTGTCGACTTAACGCCTTTTGCGGTTTGGGTTGGTATTCCATTGGATGTTTCGAGCCAAATGTCACGGCCATTGCAATGTCGATCTATAGCTGATTGTAATTTAGGTTGGTATTCCACTTATCAAATATGTTTGTTTAAGTTTGGGACTATATTTGATCACACTTCTTTGCTGCCCATGCTAATATCCAAATTCTCTTCGAGATGTATATGAAATTGCATTTTAATGTGTTTGATTTTAGTATAATTTGTTATATGGAATTGTAAATGGGGAAAGAGTGGGGTTGTGCTCTTTCTGTCGCATACATGCTGATTTGTGGCAGTGACGTCATTGTACGTTCCGATTCGTGGCCGCCATTCTAGAACCTTTCTGCCCCAACGGCCATCGGTTCTGCGAGCTATGTGCCCTGCCCACTGCCACTTCAACTTGGAAATTCTTTGAGCTTCAAATTTCCTTTAACAAAAGATATTGAACGAGTGGAATTACCAACCTTACGAGTCGCAATTCAAAACAAGAGCCCTCACCAAGGCCAAACTCTATAAAACCCCGTCCGCACGTCCGCACCAACCGCAAGTCCATGATCGCCAAACGATAGTGTCTGCGGGTTCGCGAGCGTGATGCGCGAGGCGCTCAAGCGTCACATGCAGCGGCACACCGGCGAGAAGCCGTACAAGTGCCGCATATGCGACCGCCGGTTCGGAGACTACGGCACGCGACAGAAACACGAGAGGTACCGTACAATCAGGGCTGCTAACATCACACAAAAAACTTGAGAGGTGTCAAGGGACACCCGGATGAAACGAAGTTCCTTTATTATTTTTTATTATTTATTATGTACAAAAAACCTGTATACACTCAACAATAATAATCGTCGCGACACCACATTGTTCAATGCTAAATAGAAAGACGAAACGAAAATATCTGGCTTGCTTTCTATAAGAGAGAGTGAGAGAGACAGACAGAGAAACATGCGCACGCCGCACGGCTTACAAAAAGTGTCGTTATAACTTTTCGTCGTAATTTTTTCCGTCTAGCCCCCTTTCGCAACGCGTGATAAGGAACTTCGTTCCAAAACCTTAAAAACGATACGAAATAACCGCAATTCCAATAATTAAAAGCTCTCAATGAAAACCCTGTATTTGAAACGTATATTCAAATATTGTTTTCGTTTCATTAGGGTAAATAGGTACATACAGCCGACAACAATAACAACAGGGCCCCGAGTCTGCTAACACAATCGATTCATAATCGAACATCAACCGCATAGTAACTGTCACTTTTGACAGATATCCCATACAATATATGTTGCTAGCATCACACAAAAACGATACGAAATCACCGTAATTCCAATAATTAAAAGCTCTCAATGAAAACCCTGTAATTAAAACGTATATTCAAAGGGTAAATAGGTACATACAGCCGACAACAACAACACAACATTTCGACAGGCTAATATACAACACAATACACCAGACACGTTGTCATTTTAAAAAAAAATATGCCTCGAATACAAAGCCTAAAACAATTTGAGCACAAAAAAAAAGCCCAATCTTCATATGGCCGTCCCAAATTTGTGGCCAAAAGCCCTAAGTTAGGAAGCCTGGGTATTTTACATTGGTGATGTGACGATTCGATTATATTGATAATCGATTGTGAAAATTTACAGTAATCGATTATAGGAAAAAAATATGCGCCTTAAAAATACAAAGTATTATTACTGTTAACTTTTGTTCTTAATAAAATTGGACATAATAAACCAACTTGGCTAATTATGTACACGTTATCAAGATGGTGCTGTTAGGAATGTAGGCTCAAAAGAAAAAAAGGACAACCCTTTTAAATTAGTTATGCATTTAGAAAATTCCGAACACTTTCATAAGTCCTATTTCATTATACGGAACATTACTTGGACTGCTTATGCAAAGTCCCTGCGCATGCTAGTTAAGTATATCCAGTGACGTCATCGCGGGGCTCATCCACCAGAATAATCAGGTATTTTTTTAGCATTAATGATTTGTAGATAGCAAACAAACTATCCAATCGCAAGGACCATGCACTGGAAGATAAACTTTAAATTCTACAGTTTGTAACTCAGGTATGTTGTTTTATTATGTGTGTATCATAACGTGTTACTTTATACATGCTCCCACATAGGAACGGCATTCCGAGCGGGCGGTAAATTCAAATATCATTTTGTGACATTTTTGATCATTCAAGCGTTTAAGTATTACGTAACGCAATTTTTGCAGATTTTTGACCCCCCCCCCCCCCTTGTAACGCGCCGTAACGTTTTTATTTACCCTCCCCCCCGCTCCCCCTAGTAAAACGTAAAATCTCTACGCGACCGTTCTGAAGGGTTACAACAATGTTACGTAACGCGTAGTTTAAACCCCCCCTCCCCCCAAATTCGTTACGTAATGCTTGAACGCTCCCTTAGTACTGTAATGGTTAACACCATTAAAAAAAATGGTATTCCGATTGACGAAGTGTGCCTGGTATGATGGCAATAGGTTGCGAGTATCGGCAATACGATTAGTGAAATGTGGGTGCACTAAAATTCACCTTTCTCTCGCCTACACCTTCGGGGAATGTAGGCGTGATGGTATATCAGTTCTAGAGTGATTTCTGGTTGTAGAAACCTGGCCCAGCTTGGTCGAACAACAGCCAATGCCAGCATGTGGCTTCCTAAATCGTCTATCTCGCTTCGTTGCCTTTAGTTAAACTGGGATAGACAAATAGTTAGTCCACTCGTCGACGCTGCCCGGGTTAGCCTAATATCGTCTTAATTCAATTGACTATGTATAACCCAAAGCGTTAGGCTTAAAGTGGGACCGTATGTGGGACAGTTGGTGTGTTGGTAACAAAAAAAAAAGTGTTAATAATGTTTTTTTTTTGTATTGGTCAGGTTGCACATGGGCGTGCGTCCCTACCAGTGTTCGCTGTGCGGCAAATCTTTCACATACTCGTACGTGCTGGCTAATCACATGCTCACGCACACGGGGGAGAAGAAATATTCGTGAGTATACCTACAATACTGAACACTAACATCTAACAATTACTCCAAAAACTTATAATATTACTTGACATTTGTTTGACAATGACATGTTCAATCAAAGCCATAATGGGGAATTTTATTTTCTTTCATGTTTTGCTTTTGGGTTTCTTGTAGAAAATAACATATATTATTCAATTAGATTATGTACAATAGTTATTTACATGGAAAAAAAAAACTTATTAACGGACATGTACACTAAATATGATTACTATACACCACTCTTTCGTGAAAAATCAATATTGACAAACTTATCATAAGATACATCATGTAGATAGATTCTTGTGTCGTTGTACTGAAAATACGCTCGAAAATCTTATACATTTGAGCGTTCCAGCGTTTTATCATAATTTTAACAATTAATTTAAAAAAAAAAAACGGTGGCGTTCCGAACGGATCGTAGAGGCCATAGAGGTCATAAAGGCCTTAGCATATCATTTTGTGACATTTTTGACGATTCATAATCCCGAACACATGAATAAAAAATATTTGGATTCTGAAAATTCATGTGTCAAGAAGATGATGTCAGTTCATTATTTCCATCGCAACACATTTTACTGAGCCAGCCACAATTAGACTGGACATTCCGTTTGAACTTGACTGTGAATATTTACGTAAAATGTTAAGCCATCGGTAGCCCATCTTGTTGAATCTAACCTACAATTTCCTCCTGCAGATGCGGTCCATGCAACAAGAAGTTCACAAAGGCGCATCACCTCAAGTACCACAACAAGGTGCACCACAAGGAGCTGTACCTGCAACAGCAGCTGGAGCTGGAGGCCAAGAAGGTCCGGCAACAGATCAACGTGTCCGGATTATCCGGCGTCATATCTGGACAGATCGTGGACGGCACGCTGCAGCTTATACACGCGCCTTCTGAAGGTAACATATTCCCTTTGACGTACATCAAGAACCTTCTTGGCCATTCTCGTAGTGGGTGGTAAAGTTGTAGCTTAGCATTTTGTAACTCTTTTGACGATTAATAAGTACTTTACTTAATGGTTTACGTGCATAAAAATATTTTGATTCTGATTCTTCGTGTGTGTGAAGTGAAATCTTTGGACCACCGTTTTCAGAAGCTTCATTGCATGTTGCTATCAACATAAATATTATAAATGAGAAAATATCTGTTTCTCTGTCATTTTGTAACCTTTTCATGACTAAACGGCTGACATGATCTGGGTGCAATTTGACAAGCCAACTGTGCATCATGCATCAGAATCAGAATTAGAATATTTTTTTATTCAGGTAGACCATTAAGTAAAGTACTTATGAATCGTCAAAAGTTACAAAATGCTAAGCTACAACTTTACCACCCGTTCGGAATGCCGTTCCTATGGAGAAGAACATGAAAAAGAAGATAGGCATTTTTTTTCAAAAGTCCAGGCGTATCACGTCGCTTGCTTTATATTAGAATGTATAATTATTCAATGGAGAGAGAGTAAAGCATAATTAGAATGCATGATTTGGCTCAACATTAGATGCAACTTTTGACGATGACTCCTATTACATTATTACATATTTACCAGATTCCTATTACAATACCAGGTTCATATTGAAATATAAAACATGTATTATCAATTACCACATACTAATTAATTTACTGCTACCAAAATTAATTATCTGGCTACCAATCATTGATATTGTATATTGTAGCAGTGAATTTGAGTAATCCTCCTTCGACTCCTATGTCTGAGCACCTTAAAAAATAGCACCTTAAAAAATAACTTAAAAAATAGCAGAGCTGTTTTTTAAGTTAACATACCATTTCAACGGGTGAATTTCACTTTCGTTAATCTGTTGATGTTTTTACAATTAAAGGGCTAGGAAGAAAACCCTGTATCTCAAATTTATCCATTTACGATAGCAGAAATAATTTCGTGTCCGTAATTTAAACCATATAAAATGTTGGTGACTAGATGGTGAACAGGAGACGCAGATGCAAGTGGTTGAGGAGCAGGACGCCGCTGACGACTCCGAGAAAGAGACTGACCGGGCAGTGGCTGGCATGCAAGCGGTAAGCCATTCAAATATAGCTTGAGGCATTGTTAAGTTTGCTACAAGCACTTCACACGCTTTGTGTGATGAGCACGAATGCTTGTATCCGAATCATGGATGTTTAATTAATATCTATGTAAGAATTTTAATATACTTGGTTCGCTCTCAGTCTATTGTACGGTAATCATAATACAAGCGTCGCTTAGTGTGGAATCGTATAGTTGGTGTGTTCGTCCGGCGATATTATTTTTTGTAAGCGTTTTTTCGTGCTTTTGAACGATCAAATAACTCAATTACAAACAGAAAATTAAATATTTGTATTTATTTTCAGGTAGTATTAGATGCAGAGTTTTGTATCGATGAAGAAGATAAAGGACAATAAGATTTATTAATGTCTGTCCAATAAAAGTTGATGCTATAATGTTTACGGTACATTTTTGGGAGCTAAATATACCGTGGGTCAGTCCATTAATTGTATCTTACTGTTTAGAAGTCGTACAGGTTGTCCCTGGTATATACGCATACAATGGAGCTTTATCCGAGATGGAAAACCATCACTGTTAAAAAATAAGTTACGTTAACTTATCAATAATTTAACCTATAATGTGTATTTATATTCGAATATATATATCCCCGAATTTATAGACGTTCTATAATGTTATCAAACAATATTGTACTGCGCAACGCAAAACTCTTGTTCGCATTACAATAAGACGTTAAATAAAGTTATAGAATGTCTATAAATTGAGGGCTAGTTTGTAAATATATTATTATACCTATATTTTATTTGTTTTGTACTCATAAATGTACTCCAAACTAAAATGTATAATAACTGTACATAGTATAATAGAAATTATCTTTGTAAGAATATTTGAGGAGTGTTATCCCATAATTCTTTTTAAGTTCGAGCGAGGCGATTTTTGAAAAAAATAGCGTTTTAATTAAATATGAGTTCATAAAGACTCGTCACATTATATTGCGGCACTTTAATTGGTGTATTTCTACGTATATTTGCGTTTATTTGCCAAAACAAAGCCTTAATTCCCATGAAGGAAGGTTTATTTTGTTATGACCATAAATCACAAATACGTTATATAAAGTGCCGTCATATATAAGGTGATATCTTTGATAGTTTCCGCCTTGCGCTCTGCTTACTTGCAACACTTCGGGATGGACATTCCGAAATTAATTTGGCATTTATTGATTTAAGAATTTTAAGGTCGATTTTTCCTCTCAGTTTAATGTTATTGTATAATAACTTATTATGTACCACCTGTAATATGTACATTCAGACACTTTTTTACATGAACTCCGATTTCATCTATACTAATATTATAAATGTGAAAGTTTGGATGGATAGATGGATGGATGGATGTTTGTTACTCTTTCACGCCAGAACGGCTGAACGGATCTGGATGAAATTTGCCACAATGTTAGATTATAGTCTGGAATAGCACATAGGCTACTTTTTATCCCGGTAAAATGTATGGTGCCCGTGGGATAGATTTGTTTAAATTTTTCATAGAATACCAATAAATTCATTTTCTAATACATTTGATTCTGAGGGAGCCGGTACGAAGTTCGCCAGGACATCTAGTGTATAATAAAATACATTTTTTATGTTTTAAAATTTGTCGATTTTTAGTAATATTGTCCTAGTTTTAACTATGCACCTAGAAGCTATACAAAATTACTTAGTTATATAGTTAAACAAAAACATAGTATAAAAGTTATCTACGATTGAATCAGTACGTTAGTTATTATTAAATGAAATAAAGATCATGTAATGTGTATTTGGTATTATTTTCATCATCTCTTAATGCATTTACCTATAATCTGAATACTAGTTACTTCACAAATAAACCGTTTTTCTTTTCTTGGATAAGAAGTGCGATTTTACTTTTTTGGGGGAAATTGAACCGTGAAGTTGTTGCCATTGTGTTCATAAACGTGCACGAGTTTAGGAAAATTAAAAAAAATATATAACTTGACTTTTCAAGTTATCCCATGATGTCCGGTAAAGTATCCACAGCTTTACTGATAGGATAAGGGGATTCATTTAATCTTTATCATCAGGTGTACTTATGATTTTGTAACAATTATAGAGAAATACTCGATACTGGCACTATTTTGTAGGCGATTGCCAACTTTACAAAAAAGGGCTATTTTTATGTTTAGTATGAAATATTAATATAAACTGAATATTTTTTAAATTGAAATGCATGAACTTATATTATTATAATCATCTACCTAATTTTATTATATTTGAGTACTGCTGTAATGTAGTGTTGTAGGAATAGTGACATTAAAAAAAACGTTATATATATGTCATAGACTACATCATACAATGTGTGATAGAAATAGACGAAGGAGTTAACAGACTCGATTCGTCTAGACGTGCGGTTCAGGCATACATTTATTTATTCGAAGTAACTTTTTACTTATTTTTACACACAAATCTTTACAGCAAGTCAAAGCAATCAGCATAAAATGTCCTCAATCGCTTAGGTGCACGCGAATGCCTTATTGTAACTTTCCAATTTGCCATATCCGCACGCTTTCAGACTAAAATTGTCTGTGCATTGGTGTTGCCAGCTGTAAATAAAATAAAAATGTAAATGACGCTCGCGTCGACCCCCGCCCGCGGTGCCGCGGCTGATTCTTTTCTACTGTGCGGCAGTGGCTCTCAAACTGTTCTGCTATTTATTATTAATTATTTTGTTAATTTCAAACTCGTTGGATTGGAGGGAATGACATTAGCTGCCAATCCAAAGCTATAGGATTCAGTTTCTAGGCTTTGTAAAGTGTTAAGAAATAAAAATAAGTTGGAGTATAAGAATTAAAATTACTTATTTTGGTATTAATAGCCACACATACAACTCTAAAAAGTTGATTACGGCCGCTGTTTTCCTTGTTTTTTTTTTAAGTTATTTGAACTAGGATGTGCATAAGTACTAAAGACTTTTACTTACTAGTAGATATTTTGTAATGCGTAATTCACAGCAGTAGTACACGTCCTTATTAGAAAAAATAACAGAGTTCTTTCAGAATGTTCTGTAATAAAATTAGTCCTCAACACTCGCATTTCACACCTCTGATAATAATGAACATAAAAACACAAACTTTCCCACCGTCCAATGAAAACTCGAGTACATTTGAAAAAGTTTGAGAACCATCAAATTTGTCCCCACTCGTAATAAGCGCATTAAGGGTGGGACAATTTTAACTCGCCGAGTCCCCAAACTTTTCGCGTTTTTTTTTACATTAAGAACAAAAAGAAAAAAGGTTCTACTTAGAAGGGTGGCGCAACTTTTAATATCTTACATTTCAAACTTCGACTGCTATTAAAACGGCATATTCGCCTTAAGACCTGTGGTTATACGGTTTAGTTTCCCACAAAAAATACGATGTTTAATGGTAAATAACAAGTTGGTATGTTTATAATATAAACAGGTTGTATATATGTGAGCGCTTAGCGAATTTAAAAACTCATGGAGAGTACCCGCGGGGAGTGTTTTACTTCTGATAGACTTTGTTAAGAACTTATATAAAATGTATAAGTACCTACTGGACCCCATGTTTGCGAACACAATCGAATTATAATCGGATGGGGATGACATCGTAGTCACTTGACTGATTTAGGGTAGAAAAACTGTCAAAAAATACATTTACCAGTCAAAAATGGCCCAGACCGGGCCTAACGACCTAGATAGATAGATCTACTTAATATGATCTATATACTAACACACTTACGTTACGCAAAAACAGCTGAACGAGTTTGAATTGAATTTGGTATACATATAGTTTATTGCTTGGACTAACATAGGCTAGTAACAGTACACACAACAACCTCTGCCTAGCCCTTTTGAAGATACAGATGACGCGATTGTTAAATAGTTGTTAACTTGTAAGTGTAGATGGCGTTACTGGTATCAATATTACGCGCAAAAAATCTGGCAAGTTGCGTGTCGGACTCGCACCAAATTGCAGTTTTCCGTACTGAGTGAGATAGGTATATCATTGTTATATGCCTATAATTCGGCCGCCGGGAGTCTCTTATATAAAAAGTTTTTCTATTATAAAAGTGAAAGTCTCGTCAAAATCGGTTCAGCCATTTCAGAGATTAGCCGAAAAAAAGACACTTTTTTTTTTAAATGTTGTTTTGATATATACCGTGTATACGTAAATGCACTTAGTAAAAAGCGGTTATTTTAATATTACAAACAGACACTCCAATTTTAAGATTCTAAAAATATATAAGATTCTAACAATTAATATCCATCCAATCCTCAATCCATATCCGCCTGCTGAGGTCAATTCGCTGTTTATGCTATCAATTTCAGCAGTTGACCCCAGCGGGTGGTTAATATAACATTAAAATTCTCAAAAGGGGCCTCTACGTGTTGGACCCATGTCCCCGCGCAAGCCTTCCAAAGCTCCGGGCATAGCCCCTGTGGAGAGAGACATAATAATAAGATTTCTAATAATAATTTCACTCTTCAAAAATGCCTCTCCACTCTTAGCTAATTGTAAATTTTGCTAACAAATCGTTTTACAATTCAGCAGGGTGCTGTATAATTTTCTTCAAATTGAACATTGACTGATTTTTCATGGCTTGTTTAATTCAACCCTTGCGTTGTAAGCTGAATGGATTAATTTGTCTTTTGAATTTCAATGAGTAGGTATTAGCTAGGTACTTACCACGACGCTAAGAAACATTATCAGCAAAAATCGTCTTTAATAGGACGGAGGTTTTCTGTTATAAGGACTAAAAATATTTTTTATATAGCATATTCATTCTTTTTGGAGATTATGTTACCACCGATAGCCGAACAAAGGCGACAAACTATGTAAAAATATATAATAAAAAAATCCAAAACCATGCTTTGGTTTGGGTTGCGTCCTGGACTAGCAATTACACATCCGTTAGATTTATTTATAATATTGTTTGACGAACTCCGCCCCGCTCTACAGAACTCCGACCCGCTCCACTAAACTCTTCTCCACTCAGCTCCACTCCGCCTCACACGGTTCCACTCCATTCCACCCCTCCACTCCACTCCTCTCTGCTTTACTCCACCCTGCTTCGCTCTGCTTTACTCCGCAAGTCAAGCTCCGCTCCCCACTTCGGAGACGTCAATGTGATACTGAACAAGGTATAGTTCCGGAGACTTAATTCAGTGAACCACAGTAATAGTTTAGAGCGTTGAATCTCATTGATATAATTGACCTGTGGTATGAGTTTTGGGATGTAGCTATTCAAATGCCGATAGTCTGATCGATTAATACTCATAAATTTTCCAGTATACTGCATAATTCCGCTAGGGGTGTAACCACATGTAACCGTTTTACTCGATTGAGTTTCATGATGTTATTTGCTAAAAAATAAGAGCCATATGCAATTAGGAGCAATTAGTATTGATCTGTTGATAGACACATTAGTGTAGTGTGTTTGCTCAGGCAAACACTCCGCGCCCCCTGGCGGAACAACTGTGAGGCGAACGAAAACAAATAGACGAACGTAACTGTCAGATGGAGTAACTCGCCGACAGATGTGTGATCTGTGCTTTTTATAAATGAATAAAAACCGCTTGTTTGTTTGCGTGTTTGTCATGTGATTAGTTAATGAAATATCTCAATGTTAAGAGTAGACCTACTCAGAGAGTGACCGGTAGATTGAAAGAAGAGAAGGACACGCCATTTTCATATCATCATGTCACATCCATTATTTATTTATAATGTGTATTTATTGAATGTGTTATTGCTATAATGTGTATTTATTGAATGTGTTATTGCTATTAATTACTACACATTGGCACAATACCCGCTGAGTTGTGGGTGAGGCCATTTGCATAATATCCATTTTATTTCATCGCATCTCATTTCGTAAAAAATAGAAGAAAGAAGAAAGTGACCCCCTGTAAAGGAATATAAAATAGGAAAGGAATACCATTTTAGTCGCATTGTTTCGACACCTTTGACTTTCTTAAGTTACTTCTATTTGAAATAAAACTAATTTTAAGAATTTTATCGCGGTTTATTTTTGATTTTACGTTCCCGACGTTTCGGCTGCTTTACAGCAACCATGGTCACGGGAGGACTGAGGTGGTTGACGTCCTAGTGTCATAGTTTGACGGGGGTACCCTCATATTTAGTTGTTGCTTCTATTTGTTGTTCCCTAGTGTTCAATCCAGCACAACGTCTACTATAGACAGATATGCACTTACGAGGTACAAAATATCGATGGTCTAGTAATAGCGAACGAGCCGGAGGCCGGAAGACGTAATGTGTGCTGATCCTTTTAAGAATATTATCCGAGATTAATAGACGCTCGAACTTGGTACGGGCTGGACCACGGACATGGCCGGCTCTGTACCAAATTTGTGCGTCTAGACTCTAGATGCCCAGATCCGTACCGAAATCTACTCTCTAGACTCTAGAGTCTAGAGAGTAGTCTGCGGACAATTTGGTACCGACGCACGGTTGGTACGGAGCGGGCCAAATCCGTGGTCCAGCCCGTACTAAGTATGATCGTTTCGTAAAAAGACTTTACGCTTTGGCTGATCCCAACACCCTAGACCAGCCTTTCCCAAAGTGGGCGATAACGCCCCCTTGTGGGCGCTGCAGGCCTAAAGGGGGGCGGTAAGAGACACAGAAAAACATTGGGGGCGTTGTGTAGAGGCTTACAATAATTAAGTTAATTTGAAGTTATAGTGGTTTTTAAGTAGGTGAAAAAATGGAGGCGCTTATAAATAATTTATTCTCAAAGTGGGCAGTAGACAAAATAAGTTTGGGAACCCCTGCCCTAGACCGATGACATCACAGTATCGCAAGAAGCCGGTGCAAGCCGGGGACCACGATATATGGAAATCTGTGTCCAGCAGTGGACGTCTTTAGGCTAATGGCTGGATGAACGTTACAAATTAATGTTAACTATTGGTCAAAGCAAGCCATCCAATTGAAATCGTACCAATTATGAAATTATATAAATCCGACACAAGCGGAGGCAGATTGCCGCGAAATTATTCACAAAGCGCCCCCGGGCACGGACTTGATGATATTGTATTAGGTGATCACATACGAATGCGATTTTAATGGATACGAGCGCCCCCCTGTAGCACGCTACAGCTCTAGTAACGGCTAAAGAAAGTCCAATTTTCCCGCGCTATTTTGACGTTTACGCCATTTTGTGTCGCTTCACCTCTCGACCCCAATCTAAATTAAAATCTAAAACCTTGTAAACAAGGCAAGTGCTCACTTTTTCGGGGATTTTAACCCTCTGAATTAACGATAGATATAAAATAAATGGGGGTCCCGAGTGCCCGCGGTTTCACCATTGTTTCGGATGCGTGTGTTGTCCTTATTTTTTTTTATTGCGCACATATGATGCAATTGCATGATGATGTCTTGGAGTTTTTGATATGTAAGTAGTTTACATAAGTACTACCAACTTTGTGATTACGTTAAACATAAACCCCCAAATTTATAGACGTAGGTACTATACATTTATCAAACGTCATATAGTACTGCGCATAAGAGTTTTGCTATGCGCAGTACTACCTATATGACGTTTGGTAAAGTTATAAAACGTCTATAAATTGGGGGGTAAGATGTGTACTTAATGAAATTACGTAATATGAACTTTAACGTATATTCAAGTAGAACTGCAAGCATATATAAATTAAAATCAATAAAATAAACTTCAAAAATGTAAATAAATAACAGAGCACAATGTCAAAATATTTCTTTTCTGGTACCAACGCAGCGCATGGGATTCGAAGATGTTACTGGACCTCATAACGCGATTGGTTATCGGGCGACAACAGAGGGGATGCTTTGATAACGAGCGAGCCCACCGGCGTGGCGCGCGGCAGCTGCGGCTCCTTGCGGTGCCGCAGCGAGGTCAACGAGCTCTGCCTCTGAGGCTTGTCCGTCACTTTTTGTTCGGGCAGTCGTCCTCGTTGCAACTCTGCGAGATTGCTGGCTAGTTCGGTGGCTGCTTCGCCGTATAGCCGCTGACCGCGTCGCACCTGATGGTAAGAATAATGTCTGCAGACATTCGCTGCATCTATAAAAGTGTTTGGACCTACTCAACTCACCCATTGCTTGTTAAGAATAGATGTACGAAAAGATTTGTTGAAATCCCTTATTAGTTTGATTTGACTGCTCGGCTGAAGACATTTCTCTCGAAACTCAGGGTAGGGCCTACTCCGAGACGAACTTCCATAGGTGCAGGGCACATTAGGGAGCCTAGAGTCCCTGCGTCGCGGCGAACGCGGCCTCCAGGTCTAAGTGGGTAATTCTACAGCCCTCTCCCATACAAAAGACCATCTATAGAAGATTTCACCATTGTGAACAAATGAACAAAAAAGGGCGGTTTCCTCGGCGGCTAGTATCGGCGATGGCTACGCCTATTCGTCAGTATTATAAGA
Organism: Pheosia gnoma; assembly: GCA_905404115.1. Taxonomy (NCBI): domain Eukaryota; kingdom Metazoa; phylum Arthropoda; class Insecta; order Lepidoptera; family Notodontidae; genus Pheosia; species Pheosia gnoma. Next base: position 4,378,371 of record FR989916.1, read on the forward strand.
GCTTGTTAACGTCACAGCGCGACAGGTAATGACAAACAAGCGACCGCGACACGGTTTTCGTGCCAAGTCAGACGTTTTCGGCGCAAGAGCCTACGAGTCCTTTAAAATCTCGCACCAACCCGAGCTCTTTCATGAGCAATTCTTCCAAAGTTATCTTACCTCGTCTTTAAGTTCGCCTCGCCGCCGCGACACCCACTCGATTTGCTCCTGCAGTTTCTTGCACTCCTTCTCGTTACCCAGCAAGTCCGTTCGCAGTGACTCCATGATCTCCCGGTACTTGACCCTCACGCCGTGGTCTATAGCGTGCAGATTCTCGATCTCATTCTGAGTCTCTCGGATCTTCGATTTGGATATTCGGAGGCGACCCTCCTGATAATGAAATGTTGGAAGGAATTAATTTGTTATCCAAGTCCACACCTACAGGGCCCCAAGTCTGCTAACACAATCGATTCATAATCTAACAGCAACCGCATAGTAACTGTCACTTTTGACAGATTTGATTGTAAGGGATATCAGTCAAAAGTGACAGTTACTATGCGGTTGCTGTTCGATTATGAATCGATTGTGTTAGCAGACTTGGGGCCCAGGTCATATGCATATATGAAGTTATATTTACTGCTGAGTACCGCGCTTATATTACTATTGACATTAACATAGGAAATTCACACATAGTCCAGATGTAGGTATTTAACTAAGCTTTCGGAGATTACAGGTGTTGTACATAAAGCACGCGATGGAGAATGTCTCCATCCTGCCCCAAAAGCCGAATATTGGCGGAATCAGTTTAAAATAGGTACCTGTACCTTTTCAGCCAGTTTCCTAGTTAGCACGTCGAGGTGATCATCGAGGGAATCCTTCTGTTCCACCTCGAAACGCTGCACCACGTTGTGATGAGGACACAGTCGGTGCACCAGCTGGGGCAAGCATGGAGTACATTCGGGCTCCGGCTCCGGCTCCTCCTGTATAACAACATATTTATGCCTAAGAGCAGTGGCGTAGCATGGGGGGCGGAAGGTGCGGTCCGCAACGGGCGGCACTTTGCCGAGGGCGGCTATTCACAGGTGGGGGTTAGAGAAAAAAAAAATAAGCTATGAAAAAAAAAAAGTATTTTTTTCGTCACTTTTTTGTCGTTACCATGCAAATATAAGAGGCAAAAATAAGCGGCAAAAATAAGATAATTGAAGAAGATATTGAAGCGAAAATAAGAGGGCGGCATATTTGAAATCCGCACCGGGTGCTAATGACCTATGCTACGCCACTGCCTAAGAGCCCAAACACACTGGTGAGGTTCCACCGTGTGCATTACGTTCTGAGTTTCGCGTTACATATAACACCGATGCTTAGGCTTCCAATGTAACCCTCCAGCTCGCGTCGCACGGCCCTTTCGGTTTCCTCGGCCCTCATCAGATGACGGCAAAACACAGGGTTCATGAAGTAGGAGTGACTCCATCAGCAAACCTTCTTGGGAATATAATACTACATCCAGACTCTGGCCCCAATAACTGGCTTAACAAACGCTGGCCCAAAAACTGGCCCAAGCCAACATTGTGGATATATTTCGTCTCTGCTGGGCTACACTGGCTGTCACTGGCGGCAGCTCCATCCAGCTCGCTTCGCTGCCTTAAATCAGACTGGGGATTAGCTAACAGGTGCGATAGTCCACTCATCGACGTTAGCGGCTAGCTAAATGTCCTCCAAATCCGCGCTATACTCGCTGGGGCTAGCATGTGCCTGCTCAGCTAGGCGACAGTCATATCAACATAATAATATCGCCAGACGAACACACCAGTTGTACGCTCCCAAACTAAGCAGCGCTTGCATTATGTATGTATGTATGATCCCAGTATATAATTCGTATATAGATCGGTATTAAACTTCAATGACATGAATATAAACATGCGCCTACCAGGATCCGAACCCGGAACCCTCACAGAAAGCAGGGTCACCCCTAACTCAACTAATCAGCTCGTCAAACCTGGCTGTCTGTCAGCATAAGGTCAAAACTGAGCTATTCAGGTAGAAAAGTCTGCTCACCTTCGGTGCGCTCCATTTCCACTTATACATCAGAGCCAGAAAGAGCAGAAGAACACCGACCGTGGCAAGAGCGATGGGGATCATGATACCGCTGGGCTGCTACCATTGTACCAACGGCTTTAATTTGAGGTCTGGACCGCACGGGGCGACATCTTGCTTGCGTTTGTTGACAGCGTCACAATGACGTGGAGTTTGGATTTCGAATGACGTTTGAAGATTTTTGGGAACTTCAAAAGAGGTTGGACACGCCATTTTCATAGCATCATCTCACATAATTTTTTTTATTAATAATGTGTATTTATTAAATGTTTTATTGCTATTAATTACTCGACATTGGCAAAATACCCGCTAAGTGGTGGGTGAGGCCATTATCGTATCCATTTTATTTCATCGCATTTCATTTCGTAAAGAAAGAAGAAGAAGAAAAGAGGTTATGTTTCGTTTTCTTACAGTATGCCCAAACGAAACCAGCTATCGAACTACCGGTTAAATTGTCATCCTCTTACTGTATAATCTTTCCTTTTTTTAATTTCATTCATCAACTTGTCGTTGGCAAAATCATCGGTAAACGATGGAGCCATAAAATCAATTGGAATTATTTTTTTATTGTTTCGTCTCGTGCGCATGCCGAAAGCTATGTACCGTTCGTTATTTCTAATATTACAAGTACAATTTAATGAAAGTTAATTATTATGACAAAAAAGTCAAATGGCGTTTCACAATAGCTTTTATCAATCAATGTCCCAACCTAAAAAATTACATTTATAGACAGATTACAGACCGCTAATCTAAATTTAATTACCATGGCAAAGGGCTGGACGGGGCAGCGATCAGGGGCGAGTTGACACCGTCATCCATCACGCGCTGTCGCCGGCTCAGGTGACGAGGCGGGGACGGGACGAGGATCTAGATTCTATTGTGGAAATAGGTAGGTAACAAGAAACAAGAAAGCCCGTTCACGGGACCAACTTGTCTCACGAATCAAGATGATGGGAAAATCTACTTCAATAATTCGTTATTTTATTCTTATTTTTTGCCATTCGTTTGAAAAAGGAATGTGGATTTCGAATAGGGAATTTTAAGCTATAAAATTTGATTAATTTGGACGGAATTGACGTCAATTTACGGCAAACTATTTGGTGTTTTTTTTGGTTGGTTTTTGCATTCCATAACAAGTGAACACTTGTGTGTTGATTTTTTTTAGATTTTTTTTCGACCAGCTGCTCAAACCTGCCTAGCTGTTCCTACATTTTTCTCACATACCTGTACTGCTCAAAAATTTAAAATATATTTTAAAAAAGAGCAACCATGGAGTTTCTTGCCCGTTCTTCTCCATAGAAACGGCATTCCGAGCGGATGATAAAGTTGTAGTTTAGCATTTTGTAACAATTTTGACGATTCATAAGTACTGTACTTAATGGTTTACATAAATAAAAATAAATTCTTATTCTGATTCTTGTCTTTTGTAGAAGTTGTTGAATTTCCCATAACCTATAATATATTTTTGCCCAAACTTTCCTCACGGAGTCTCCCTACACATCGTTGGCGAACAAAAACAACTCATATCAATAAACCATTTACGTTGTACAAGACGCAATCAATTGCCGATAATGGCAATAGAATCTCGATCACATAATACGGCCGTGGGTGGGGCGAGCGAGCCAATTACGTACCGATGCGGGGTTTAATTGAAAGGGGATCGGTTTCTAATTGATTGTTTCTACCCGAATGGGTGATATGATAGAACGATTAACATTCGAGCGTGAGATATGACCGTTGACGTTACTATGTAGGTACCTAGGTACCTATAGGGGTTGCGGAAGAATGCGTCCCGTGACCTCGGCACTGCGACTGTGAGACACACCAAGGGGTTTTAGTGGGTATACTGGCACTCTGCCGGGGAGTCCCACATACACCTCTCGCCCCTCCGAGGCGAGAGGGGATGCGTAACGCATTTCGCCTTGTAAAAAAAAAAAAAAGGTACCTATAGGGTATATATAACAATGTTTTCATTATTACTTTATTGGGTATAAGGTATACGAGCTTCATTGGTCAGTACGATCGCAGAAGTCGACTATAAGGGTAGGCTTATACATGCGGGATTTCATAATTTAAAAATAGTACGTTCTTAACACACCTCCGTGCGTCAGTTTCATGCTGTCAGGTCGATCTGAAAAAATCATAACTAGAAAAATTTAATTGTCTGTGATTACACATTATATAAAGACCTTTTATTGAAATAATAATAATCGATAAAGTAACTTCTCTACGCGTGCAGAAACGTATCTACGACATAATTATACGGCTATGTTTTAATACATATGTATACATATGTACTTAACTATACTTAACCACCACCGTCTCTACGGAATGAAGCCATAAAACTTAAGGGCCAACGGAATTCCCGCCACATTTGACTTTAAACGCTCCGTTCAGAAATCGTTCAGTTCATTCATTCACATGCCGCGTTCCGTTTCACTTGACGCGTGATCAAAGCGGCTGCGTTGACGGCGGCACAGTATACGTTAGATTTACTGCTTACGGAAGCTAATTAGTTGGGAGGACGGCCCGCGGCCCGGTTAGTCGGGCGGCGCGGCGCGTGAAACGGAACGTGACTGTTTTATAGATGGTATTCTAAGTTTGAATAGAGAATTAGATACCTACCTAATTTGGTATTTTACCTAAATTATACCTTGATATTATTTATATTAATACGAATTTCAATACACACCACACTCAGTCATCATCGTCATTGAGTCATCTTAGTTCTTTGTCTTGATCATTTGCTGATGGCTGCCTGTTTGTGAATTTAAAGAAAAAAAAACGGTAGCAGATTTGCAAACCATACATTAACCTACGACTTCAATAAACAAAAACTCTTTTTTTAATTAGGATATTAGTTAAATACAAAATAGTCATATACGTATCATAGAGTACCTTATATGTTTTACGCCAAAGTCTATGAGCGAAGCAGTCTCATCTAGTTAGGGATAAAAGTCCTCAGTAATCTGGTCTTAAATTAACCATGTTCGACTCTATTACTTCCAAGATATATTAAAATATCTCTCGCGTTCCGGTACACGATCCGTGACTGAGTTCACGCCATTCTCACAGCAGCCGTGCGCGTACGCAGTTTTTGTTACATAATTTGTAACTAATTATGGGACAAAAAACAACGGCCCCTTTGATCAGCGGCTCCATGTGGGACCGGGACACGTCGTTTACATGTTATAGTAATTAATTGTTTGAGAATAATTAGGGACGCGGAGAAAAATGTTAGTATTTTAATTGATGATGATTCATTTCATATTTTAACGACGATCCGCCATTCCGCGCTAGGTTAGCCTTTATATTACCTCGAATTGGAATAATATCCGTATTCGCATGCCATCAATGAGTTTGTTGTAAAGTAGATATATACCGGTATTTCTCAGCAGTGTGACCAACCCTACTAATTCAACAGTAGATTTACAGTTTTTTTAACTTTTGGTGCAATCTGTTACATACAGTACTTACATACGTACAGTACGTACAGTCTGGTCAGTACTATACGCCATTTTATTTTCAAAGAAAGAAAGAACGTCATGTTTATTCCTGAAAATAATAATATCTCTTGATAACATTATAGATTGTTATATAAATGTCGTGACAATAGAACCTTTTGAAAACGTTGAAAAGGAATTAGATATCAATCTATCTTTGTTTTACGATCAAACATAACACCTACATAACTTCTAAAATGTAACAAGCTGGTGAAATATGTATCTATACAACATAATATATATAATCTGCACATACAGAGAAAAAAAACAAGAAATACTACGTAACAAAATATCTACCTAGCACCAAGTAAGCAATCATAATTTAAAGAATTCCGCCTCGGGAGAGCGCGAATAAAAGAAAAATCAAAATGGCGGCGGTGGCGCGCGATTTCTTTCCGCGTATTACTAACATTACCATACTTCAGGCGGCGAAGCTTATTTAAATGCTCCACCGACTCCATTTAGAGCTTGGAAAAATAAAACTGGGGAACAGATCCCGCGATCTCTCGCTGAGCCGCTTTTGTGGTAAATATGTATAAACTTACCAACTTACGTTTGCGGTCCACGGACATACTGTACGCAATATTTACACCCTTATGTCAAAGCGGTTAGGGAGCATATAAAATTTAATTGAGTGACTGAATCGCTTGTTTCGTGTATAAGTATCTACGTTTTGTCGTTGGCATCTTTTTATTTTATCGCATTTTATTTGGGAGCTCAGCTGCCAGCCGTGTTGTTTGCCGCATTCAAGTATATTCCGTTACCTCTAATATCTACTTAAAATACGAACAACTCCTGAAAAAAAAACAGCTTTCGCAAATACCTATGAGTTATTTCTTTTCATTTTCTATACTTCATCTATATTTTTTTACTGTCTTAAAAAAGATAATTCTACTTACAACTTTCTACTGGAGAATTTATTTTGAATATATATAATATATAAATTCTCCTCTACTTAACAAAACCTAAATTAAGTTAAACGATTAAAAAGGGCGACAGTTGTTGAACAATGATTCCATTATCTGTGAAAGAAATGAATTCTATCTACAGACATAAAAGATAAAACTGAATAGCCGCCAATTTTGTTCCATTACTCTCGAGCGCCGCCGCATAATGCACATTATCCGTAAAACGGAACGCAAACAAAGTGAGCGTCGTTTCGCCGCCAACGATAACTTAATTTCAGTCCGCCATAAGTACGTAATTAGCGAGCCGCTGCCTTATCGGCCGGCGGGTAATTAACCTCTCGGGGGTGTCCCTCCTTCTCATCCTCCTGCCTCCTCGCACCTTGAATGCCTCCTCAGCGCGTAATATTTCCGCCATATTATCCGGGAGGCCGCCCACCTCCTCCGCCAATGGCGTCGATTCCCGCGCTTTTGTTTCGCGCCAGCCGCCGCTTCGTTCCGAAACGTTGTAACGCTGTATGTTTTCTTTGGGAAATTTGGCTGTATTCGTGCGCTGGGTGCGGTTTGTTTTCGTTGGTGCGCATTTATTATGGTGAGCTGTCTTCACTTTTGCTGAAAATGTAATCTAAACTTTATGAATAGGAGAATTGAGTTCATTTTAAGACTTTTTGTGGTTTTGCGAAGAGGGGTTGTCGGCAGTTCATATTTCATGTGTTATCATCTTTTATTGAGTGCGAGTGCTGGCTTTGTTGTCGGTTTATGCGCGGTTATCTCGCGCGGCCGCCGGTGTTTAGCGGCGCCTCGCTGATGAATAGCATATTGGTATGGCGTTATAGCCGACGGTACCCGCTGGGTTAGTGGGGAATGAATATTATTCAAATAATTGGATTCTAGTTGATCTCTGATTAATGGTAACAAGATAAGCTAGCAGTACCTAACTAGCATTCTTGTAAGTTGATCAGAAGTTCTTAGATTAGTATCTACTTGTTAGTTTCTAATTAGTCTACTCGTCAACGGTTCCTAGACCTACAGATACTAAGTCAGGCATAGATAGTTAGTGAATGATTAATTACTCAATCCCAATACAAGCAGTCAAATCAGAACCAGCCATAATCGATCACAGACCACCGGAGCGCAATTCCTGAACGAACGGTCGTTTGTCAAAATTACGCGGGAGTTGATAAACCGCAAATTTTTTGGCGGGAGACTCGGAGCACCCTAATTGGGTGCCGTGGCCGGCGCGCCGATAAAGCCCGGTTTACACAGCGTTTTAATTAATAGAGGTCGGCAGGCTATGGGATAGGGTTGACGCGGTTTTTTTTATCAGTTATTAGGTCTGATTGTCAGCAAAAAACAATGGGTTATAGAATAAATACCTATATATGCAACAGTTTACAGTAATATAAACTAGTCATGGTTATGCCAGTGTGAATGAAACGAATATATACACAGCCCTAATCTTAATTGAGCCCAAAATGCGAGCAGAGTTACCAAAACTAAACCAGCGCAGAAGTATAAATCCGGTCAACATTTTGCTAAGTGGTACCTAGCAGTGAATTAGAACGCTTTTAACGTAGATACCTAAGAACTATTTTCAACTAAATAACTATCCTAGATAGGAGTTATTTGTTCGACAAGTATAATGTTGTTGAAACAAAACAATGGCGGCGTTTATAGTTAATTCAGGAGTAATTCATTATATTTACCAGATATAAATAATGAGTCAAATATAAAAAATAGGCAAATATTATTAAAACTATTAACTCGGCAAATCAGTCCAAAAAAAGTACTATTTATTTTGACTCGGATTTTGGGACAGATTTTAAAGCCATGTTCAAAATTATGTCAAAGGTATTTTCTAGCGAAGTTTACGTAACATCTCTCGAACCCTTCTGAAACTTTACACGGCGTCTTATCAAAGTTGCGAGCCGGCGGCGGTAACTTGCTGAGAATTACCGGGAATTTGGTGTAATCAACTCTTGGGTCCTCGTTCAAATGTCACGTTAAATTGCCTAGTCAGCTACTACGACTGAGTTAGCGTAAATTAACGACTGACGAGACAAATATATAGATTTAGGTACGTATGAAATTATGGAGGATAATAATATAAATATAAATCTTTGTCAATTTAGTTACTAGAGAAATGAACTATTATTTGAATGAATAATTTGAGACCGTAAATAATGATTTCTTATTAATCTTTTAAAATCCATATTTTTAAAAAGTTGTTTCAAATAGTTCAATTATTAAATGCTCTTTATAACACGTTTTCCGCCTTCTGAGCTGAAATATTTGCAACTTGGGAACTGAACATTTCGGATAAGTAGGTACGAACTTACAACTATTACGATATAAGATGCTCTAGACTAGTTAAAACTTTACTTTTTAGACAAATAAAACGGTAAGTACATTTATAAACAGCATCTGCAAGGTAAAATGTATATGCTAAATATTTAAAAAAAGAAGCGAGAATGAATTTGTGAACGCACCTAACCGTTCCCGCGCCCGCGAGCTGTCAAACGCCGCGTCAGGCGCGCGAACTTTTAGCGGGAGAGCGAAACGGGCGACGCAATAAAAACCTTATAAAATTTCTAATGGGAAAACGTACGGGGAGTTTTCCCCGTGAATTATGAATGGTAACGAGTAGCGCGCCGCACCCCCCTTTGTATTGAGTCTGGCTGCGCCAAGTTTAGACTTGTTTCTTTTGTGGATTGCGGTTGTGGTTTATGCGATGCGAAAAATAACATTGTTGGCACTTCCGAGTTGTCTCGTTTCAAGTTTACAGACTCGTTGGAGAATTTCTGTGCAATTAGTGTTGGAATTTCCAAAAGTAACTACCTGGTATTTAATAAATGTTTTCGTCTAGATATAGATTTTCAGTATGTAGCCTGAGGGATTTTTGAAATATGTAGAAATGTCAATAAGTAAGTATCTAGAAATATCTAATTTAGTATCTAGATAGATAATTAAACTATGGAACAATTTTATAGGTAGGTACACATTATAAACACAAAGGAATATATTGTTAAACGTTACGTACCGCACGTACCTACATATCTATGCATAAGTAAGTACTTATCTATCTTTATTTTTTCCGCTTATTAGCTGACCCAAATGGCCGAAGTAAGTAGAAGTAGTGCACGATGGGAATCTCCATTCGTAATTTAAAAATAGTGTGACCATGCTATTGTAATTTTTGACACAATAATATGGGCAACTAAAATCGTTTTGTGACAGTTAAATTCCGATATTAAGCTGATTATTGATAGTGAAATAGGGATCAAGGTTATAATATCTTATGTAGTTTTCGACCTTATGGGTCTAGATACACTCTATATATCTTATTTACATTTCGCTAAATATGAAGGACAGGGACATATTTGAGTCCCTTAAAGGAGGCTTATTTCCAGCAGTGAACATATCAATGGCCTATTTTCATGAGTTGTGTTTATTGAACCAATTCCAATAGAACAACGAAAGCTTGGCTATCCCACAAAAGTGTTAGCGTGTGAAAATGTGCAGTTTTTAGCGACTTAACAGGACACAGTCCCTTTTTTCACAGCCGCGGGCCGGATGGGACGCGGTATTAAAACTTGTATATCGGATTAGACGAAATTACTAAGTGCTCGAGTTGAGAGGGTTCCCTCTGAGCGAGCGACGGCCGCCGCGAATTCAAAAAAGCCCACCGATAATCGTATGTGATTTAAAGTGTTTTAGAATATTAATTCGTATATTTAGGATGGTGATTACAATCATTTCAACTTGTGTTGACACATACATAAACGATAGATTTCAGAAGATTCGTAATTAAGCATGTTCTCATCTTTTTATTGAAGATCTAGCACACTTAATTAAGGAGTGGGCTGATATACCCTATCCATAACACACATTATTTGAAGGTTGGCTTGGAAGCCTGAAATGATCTGAACACTGGTTATACAAAACGTCGACCGGATGGCGTAGAAGAACGTTTCATTGAAATTGGGCATAAGGGCTAGGTGGTGAATGTCAACAAGTATGTGGTCCTGACAATGTTGGCCAAAGTCATGCCAAGTACTGCGAAGCATTGAAGAAGAGGGCTAAGATCCATCTTATAAATCACATATTTAAATTTTTAGTCAAAGCGCTAAAGAGCTTATCAACAGAATATCACTTAGGTTGATTGTCTCCACAGGTGACAGGAGGGCTGGATCTTTCCTCGCTCAAAAAGATAGCTTGATAATACAGCGAGGAAATGCAGCCAGCATTCTTGCCACCATTCCACGCGGACAAGGTCTTTTTGATACATAGTCAGCTCTCATATTTTTTTTGTTTATTTTCTTATTTACTAGATCCATCTTGAATTGATGATCTAAATAATAAACTACAACAAGAATTCGCGAAGCAGTACAGAAACAGACAAAGAATTCGTAAGCTTCACTTGCGGCACGCAATGCCAAATTCATACAGATTATGCTCCACATTTACATCGCTTCAGAACGCCCGTGCTCGTTCAGTTGGCACGCCTGAATAAAAGATGGCCGACACGTGTCTCTAATGCACTCATCAATTATTACTCGATTCCCGCCCGACGGAGCCTCCCTTCGGCGCTGCGTTTTGATAACTCAAGATTCACGGAGCTTTCATGTTTTATGTACTCAACTGTGTTTTGGAAATGTTTACTTAGGTGTACATATATCTAACTATGCTTAGGTGAGTAGGTATATATAGGTAGATATATATGTATAGATATAGATTGTTATGTAGACAGAATCTTGCATGTCCAGCATCCCGTTTGCATAATGAAATCAATCCTCCTAGCTACTGCAACTTGAACGTCAATATTACTCTCATAAATGTGTGAAAACTTGTGTTTGTAAAAACCTAAATTATGAATTTAATTAAAGGTAGTTAACAAACACAAAGAATGCCGGCTATACTAGTTTGGTTGGCCTTTGTATTTTTTATATTGATTCAAAAAATTCTATGATTACATTGAACACATATTCTGAAAGCTGTCCTTGCTGGTCTGGAAACAATAGAATTATTTGCATTATCCCACCCAATCCAACCTTAAGGCCAGAAGATACTGTTAGCCGAGCTGAGTGGAGAAAATTCTGACACTCCGTAATATAAGGCAATTATCTAACTAAATTATCTTCGTTGAATAATAACCCAATCTCACCACAAATTACCTGACCTCGCTTCTGTATAGCTAATATATCGGCTGCCGATAGCAGGGTTGTCGAGAGACAAACAGTTGTATAACCTGAACAAATAAGACAACATCGAGCTACTTATCAACCTTGCTCCCCGGAGCAGCTCCCTGAAAGCGCGACCCTACTGGTTTTGTTACGTATCGCTATCGAAACCGATAAACATTACCAAAGTGCACAAAAAGATAGATATTTTATAATATATAATAAGTTAAGTTTCTGCCCAGTTGGTAGAACGGTTGCCTCGGTAACGAGAATCGCATATTCAAACGCCGGCTCGCACCTCTGGGATTTCTGGATTTCATGTGCGAATCTCATTTTCAATCCTGATTATCGCTAGCTAAACGGTGCAGGAACACATCGGGAAAAACCTGCATATCTGAGATAACCTCTCGAAAGACGTGTAAATTCCGCAAACCCGCACTGGGCCAGCGTGGTGGACTGTAGGCTGATCCCGCTCGCATTGATGGAATGCCCGTGCCCAACAGTGGAACATTAAAAGGGCCAGGTATTATTATTAAAATGTTTATTATTTTGCCCGTGATATTTATATTTTAGTTATATGTTCGTGATACTACCTACTCTGTACATTTTTGGCTGTTCTTTGATTGTCTATTTCCTTTCGTTGTCTATTCCTATCCCGATACGTAATGCCCCCGTTCCCCTATATATTCGTTATCTTCGGTTTCGTCTTAATCACAGGGCGGCCATCATTAGTCACATGGATCGGCTAATTACCGCATTTGTTGGTCCCAAACTACTCTCTTTAAGTACCCACCCACCCATGTTGTTAGATTTATTTAGCTGTTATAAAGCGGTTTTGATAAATTAATAACGGCTACTATATTATTGGGACAAATATTTTTCGGACCTATATGTTGGAAACTTAGGTTGATTTTTTTACAGGGGGCTACGCACAGTTTATACACAAGAGAAAAGTCTGACGATGCAAAGACAATAAGAGCCACACCCAAAATCTCTGTTTAAGCTATTAAGGTTATGTATTTACTCTGGATAATACGTTTAAAAAAATATTTTATTATAATTTTCCTCCCATCCCTAACTCTATCTTAAACATTAGCGCGAGAGGTCTCATTAAGGCCAGTCCGGCTATTATGTCGCCTCACGTGCCCTCTAGTGAATTATGTATCAACAACACTGGCTTATGTGGAACACGGTAGTGACGTGACAATGATGCGAGGATCGATACCTAATGCAAAAAAAGATAACATTGATTGTAATATAGTGGTATGAATGGAAATAAAACTTATTTTTCGGATTTTATCGCCTCTATTTTATGTTTTTACGTTCCTGACGTTTAGAGTCCTCCCGTGACCATGGTCGCTGTAAAGCAGCCGAAACGTCGAGAACGTAAAAACATAAATTAAACACGCAAAAATCCGAGCAATAGTTTTATTTCAATGTGTAGTATTCGCGTAAATATAAGAAATCAATAATGGTATGAATTTCTTTGGGTCCACGTGAATTCCAGCATGGTCTTGTGCCTTTCACTTTGCCGTGTGCAGACGACAACCAACGACCTCGTGTGAGATGTGTCTGAGGAATTCTAGAATGCGAGATTGAAGTTACCTGAGTAGCTCATGGAAACTACTCCCCAAGTGGAAGTGGAATAGCAAAAACGGACATATACTTAAGTAGGTTAACAAACTCAAAACACATTAAGCTTGTTTTCCACTTAAATTATAGCAATAATAAAGCACCACACTAGAGCACATTACCACCTTGTAAAATATAGAGGTGGCAACCCCGGCCGGCTGAGATTGGCTCATTAATTTAACAGCGTGCAACACTTAAGCCAGGCGTACCAACATTTTCGCAAATGAAGTGGCGGGAATACCTTACCAACTTATATTTGCTGCTGAGTTATATACAATCGGTGTATTATAACCCTTAATGCATAGAAATAAAGATCATGTAAAGATTTTCATATGCCATAATAAAATTGTAAATAAAAGGTAGGTCTAAGCCCGAAGTATTGTCGCTTTTGTGTGCACAGGTAGGGGAAAATTCGGGCCTTTGATTTGTTGCGTAATCTTTTGTTCAGTATTGCCTAGTTAATTGTACCAATTAATTTCGATTTCCGAATTGAGAACTTGACAAAGAAGATCCTAATTCTCATTAATTCATAGACTAGGAATTTTCTTTTAAATAAAAAGTTAGTACCTACTGGCATTACATGACACTTTCTGCAGGTGTTACATGTCAATGGCTTATTTTTAAGCCGCGTAAGCCAATTTAGTAGTGTCACATATTTTAGATTAATATTATTTCTTTTTAATAGCTATTAATAACGATTATTAGAGATTAACGTTTATTGTGCTGTTAATAGTTTGCTCTCGATCATTAATAAGGATAAAGTGAGATATTAATGGACTGATACGTATCGTTTTTTGCAAGATATCCCTATGTCTGGGATATTATTATAGGGTAAGCTTAATTTACGTTTTTTTATCATTCAATTTTATTGTAGTCTATGGCCACTGTCTATGCCCCCTTGATGTTGTAGCTCTGTGAAGCGGGTCACTCTCTTGTCTCATCCCTCTTATATGTCCAATATGGTAGAGGAGAACGATAGCTGCTCCTTAAGATGACTTGAGGAGCAGGCATCGCTCCCCTTCAGTCCCCAAAAGCACACCCGCAATTGGAGGAGGAATTGTTTACATATTTCTCTCTTGACAACATTCTTAGTTTTTTTTATTTACCATTAGTTTGAAAGGCATTACACCCAAGATATTATTTCAATATCTACCATGTTACTTGATAATATCCTACTATAAATTGAAGTAGATGAGCACACCCCACTAAGCTTTCCTATTCTAGATTATTCTCAGCGAGTTTTAATGTATAGGTAAATAAATATTAGTTTTAATCGATGCTGATGATGAATGCTATACTTACTTAAGATGAAAGGCATCTTCTATTTTGAATTGTTTCCATAAGCGATATTCTTCTTGGTACTCTTTTCAAAGCATCCAACCGCAATTGCTTGTAGATCATAAATTCCAAAATGTTTCGACACAAAAATATAAAGTTAACACAACACATTAACAAAACATCCCTCCTATACGAAAACTTGCCATATGTGTCGCGTGTAAACGCATCGCATTAAGAGTAACTGCGCGGGGTTCGATTCTCGTCCGCGCAACTCTCCGAGGAGCGGGCCGTTGTTTTTATGATGTGTCGTTTATTTTAAATGCCACTAAATAATTCGGAACGCAGCGGTTTGGTTCTGATTGCAATCTGTGGTAATAACGAGCAAATGTCAATGTTGAGAGTCAGTCAATGTGAAGAAGGTTTTTATTTAAATTTAATAGGTAAGTACTTGAAAGAATCTTTCTCTGAATTTTAATACTTGAGGCACACGAACAAATAAGACTTTGTGTTTCAATAGGTACTTAGGATTTGATTTTCGGCTTAAGTCTCAACTCTTAATTACTCGAAAATACTTAAGTTAATCGAACTTAAGTGCAATCCTGATAAGTAATTTTTCTGTAATGGTACCACAACGTAGGGGATTTATTCCATCATCATCATCCTCACCACCTTTATTATCAAAAGACTTATATTTAAACGAAGAATGAAACAATTTAATTCTGGCATAAATGGCTCTATTTTGTAGTCGATTGCCAACCTAAAAGAAGAAGAAGTCTATGAATATGTACCAACCAACGTTAGAATCTTTATACTATACCCACTGACCTCTATATAGCGTACTTGTATATATAGACCTCAGTGACTATACCTAACTCACGTACCTACATCATATAGTAGGTACGTATGTATTCACATAGCGTGGGCGTCAAAATTAACTTGTCTATTAACGTCGGCGCGGCGCGTTATCGGCCCAATTATAATTCACAGCGCAAATGACACCGTCATTACCGCCCGTTCATAACCGGCTTAATGGTGTAGCCGGATACCCGGGTGCCCGGGTACCGACAGCACACACAATCACAAGTGCCTACCTTACTATGAAGATTTCTTGGTTGAGTTCGAAAAACTTAAAGTCAAGTCAAATCATTTATTTCGTATAGGCCTTAGGGCACTTACAAATTGTCATTTACATTTTTTTTCTTAACTCTACAACCGGATCGTAACGCGACCTCAACTGAGAACATCCGGCGAGAAACTCAGAGGGCTTGTTTTTTTTTTTAACAGCCATGATGTTATAGAATTAAAAAAATAAGCTCCAGTGTGTTGCCATGCGAGGCGCACACACGCTACACTTTGACATCATAAATCTTGATATTTAAGCGAGCAGTCCCAGGCTGCTTTTGGTCTGAAATACTGATCAATTGCTTGCACGTATTCCACGTGTATAGATGAAACTTTCTTTTAGTGATGCCCAAAGTCTTGGTCTTTGAAGAGTCTTATTGCAGTTTTTGTTGCAAAAACTGCGAGACTTATGCGTGGGTCTTGCGAAAATACCAGACCCAGACCGTGATTTGGGCAAAACTAATTGTTGGATCGTCTTCCTTAGAAATAAAGCCTAAGCTAAGTTTGACTTAAATATGCTATAGTTATTGTTCCTCACACTTCAATGTTACATTTTTCAAGGAATTACTATAAAAAAGCTATGAAAAACAGTAGAACTAACCGAATAAGTAAGTTTTCAAATGCAACTGAACGGCTACTTAAGTAATTTTAACGAAAAAATATGCACCATAACTACGATATGTCTCAAGCGGATAATCAACAATCCGATTATTTGAGTTGCGTTTGAGTATACGGCCGTAAGTAATTTGTAAAAAAAAAAGGTCTGTGGCTTTCGAAAATAAATGAAAATGGTTAAATAAAAAACGTATATAAATATAATAAACGCGATAAAATCCGTAAGATTAGTTTTATTTCAATGGTTAAATGAAATCAAATTCGAAACTGCACCCAAGTTTTATCACCAAAACATATTTTCTAAATGATATGCTGTCTGTACCGAGGGGTGTCAACCAGGCGTGTCCCCCCCACCCCCTTCAAACAAAGGCAAGCCAATTATTATTAAATATTCGCAGCTCAATTTATGGCGGGCTGCGTAAGCGCCGCGCGAGACAATGCGACGGATTACCGGTTGGATAATTAGCACAGATAATAATATTACGTTTAGTTTTTTTTAATTATGTCTAAAATATACACTGTTATAAAGCCGCAGTTTGACGTTTAGTATTAGTTGGAAATGTAAAAAAAGGCATCGTCAAACACGATCGTATCAACCGCGCAACAGTGAAATATTTTTTCCAATTGAATCTATAGCATTAATTTCTTGTAGCTCTATCTCTGTTTGTTGGATGGAAGATCAAAATTTTAAGCGTGTCCACACTCTACTTTTTATTTGTTTGATGTAGGGCCATGCCTTTGAGCATTCTGTGTTCTATATTAAACAGTAATAATATTAAACCTATTGGACTTTTTGGCGGGGAGTTGAGAAGTGAACTATAAATGTTTTTTTTCCACAAAATTTATTTCGTTCATAAATAATGCGTAATATTGGTGGCATATTAACCATCGTGTGTTCATAAACGTGCACGAGTAAAGAAAAAATAAAATGGTAAGTACATAAATTGACTTATCAAGTTTTCCCAAGTTGTCCGAA
Organism: Pheosia gnoma; assembly: GCA_905404115.1. Taxonomy (NCBI): domain Eukaryota; kingdom Metazoa; phylum Arthropoda; class Insecta; order Lepidoptera; family Notodontidae; genus Pheosia; species Pheosia gnoma. The sequence continues at coordinate 4,395,655 of FR989916.1, forward strand.
AAATGTTCAGAAAATATCTACAGCTTTATTGATAGGGTTAGTAGATTCGTTTGATCAACATCATCGCCGTAGACATCATCATTAATCATCAGAGCTACTTTACTTAAAACAGCGATTAAGAAATTTGACACGACACTGGCAAAAGGCGCTCTATATTTTAGCCGATTACCAACGAAAATAAAAGGAAGAGGAAGAACCAACCCTTTACATAATCCAGCAAGGATAATCTCCATTCTTATTTCAAAAATTAAGATGCCTCTTTTTTTAAAAAAAGGTCAGCAATTTAAATATTACGAGCCAGTGACTCTACAGTAATCTCATGCATTACGCAGGTGTGTTGGTAATGTTGGCATACAATGGCTTCAGGGCCCCTGCGTGTCGCGCTACAAGTTGGCCTACCTATGTTTGGCACGTGCCCGGTGAGGATTAAACACGTGTTTGCGTGACGTCATGACATTGATTGTATTTTTTTAAATAGGCATAGATATAATATTTGAATCTGGGTGGAGTGTTTGCTGCAAGTACCGTTCCAAGTCTTCTTTTTTTTGTTCGCAATCGGCAACAAAAAAAAGCCACTTTGCCAGTGTCGAGCAAAACATCTTTATCGTTGTTTTACGTACGTAGATATATGTATACCGGACATATGATTATGCTGATGATGATGATGATGGTAAAAGGAATCCCAATCAGGAAAGCTGTGCATGCTACTGAAAATTTACCGAACATCTTGGGAGAACTTAAAAAGGCCTCTATAGGTACTATTTTATTTTTGTTTTCCTTCACTCGTGCACATTTATAAACATTCAATAAGGTTTTTATATCCCATCTAAATTACAAATTATTTACTTATTACATAGTTGCATTGTTTTGAAATTAACAACTTCATCTTCAGCGTTCCGCCAAAAAGTCCCTTACCTTCAATCTTCAACAAATTGGAAGATTTCCTCCGTGACGTCAAAAGCTATTAAAAAAATTCGCACCACGATTTCTACGGTCTACGTAATCCGTTCACCGATTTCCCGCCAATTAACTGCGTTGCTAGGCAACGAAAACTGTCATGGTGGAATTTATATGTGTGCAGCTGGGTAGGTATCCTCGAGAAATAGAGCACATTCTCGCTCCCGTGAAAATATTTGACATCAGAAATATTTTGATTGGGAATGTTCAAATACTTTAGTACCTACCTAAGCCATTTATGTTGAACATGTCTCTGATTGATTTTGTGGGCTAACAAAGAGCTGGCTGGAGAAAGAACGAGCACATAGCCAGTTTATTTTCCTTTTGCCTGCCAATCAGATAAAAGGTAAATGAGTCGCATTATTTTCTTTCTCTGTATTACACAAATCATCCCTCTTCTTTTCACTCGACTACGCTAAACGAGGAAAGTATTGTCACATATTAGGTAATAGGTAACGTGTTTATTAGCCTATAAATAAATATTGTATTTATGTAAGTTCATAAATAAGTAAGTGTATTACAGATTATATAACAATGTGGAATACGTTACAGTCGGTCTTGTCAAGTAGGCAAGCATTATTATGAGACTCTTTGGTGGTTCTAACTATATAAATATTTTTTACTCAAAAATGCTTGTAATTTGGTCATTATTTTGACAACATTCTTTGAAAAAAGTCTACTTGAATAGGCGCCAGTAAAGTTGCATTGAATTTCATTGCTGGTGAGTTTTAGTCACCAGCAATTTCCTTTACAAACCATTACTGCGAGTTTTTTTCAAAAATATTCAAGTGCAAAAAGATTGTATTAAGAATTTGGCAGTTTAGGTACATGCAGTACTATATTTACAGTAGTATATTTTATTATTATTTATATAATAAAAAAAAACTGGAACGTAAAAACATAAAAATAAACGCGATAAAATCCGTTAAATTAGTTTTATATCAATATGTAGTATTCGCGTAAATATATGAAATCAATATGTCAACTCATCCCCATTTCAGTTTTTTATATATATTCAATACATAGCCTAGTTACAGTATCATAATAGTAGGTAAGTATACAATACCTCCATATTACAATACAATTTCATGAAGCCTATTCGCCGGTCGCTGCCGCGCTAACGGCGCGTTTAAATATGCAAAGCGTTATTCGAAAATGGAATCCGGTTCAAAAACGTGGCGGCACCATATTGTTAATAGTTTAATCTGCGACGGTGATCCGCGGCCAGCCGCATGGAATAACTACACGTGAATATTTTACGCGCCATTTTCAGTTGCACCGTTTGCGTTCGCTAACATAGTGCTCAAAGATTTTATGTTTTCAGTTTTAAAGCGTTCGGATACAAAAAAATGATACAGTACTAGGTATCAATATTTACCTATTATGCTGTCATTATTTTGTTCCTATTCTATCTTTTTTTCGGCGACAAATCACTGGGTAAGCCAAATTAAAGTTATCTTTGGTACCTATATGAATTTACTTACGTGAAAAATAAAATTTCTGAGATGGCTGTACTCCATTGAATCGCTTTTGATTTAATTTATTCGGAATGAAAGTATAACTAGAGAGTATATTGGTGGAAATCACAATAAAAAGTAATAAAATTAGTTTCACAACATTCATTCATTCAAACGAAATCGGTATTGGGTGATATAGGTACCGTACTCAATCCATTCCCTCAGTACACCTATCGTATTTCCAGTGGATCGATAGTGTTGTGGATCGGATTCATGTCGGACATAGTAAGACGGGATTGCATCCTTTGTAAGCGCGGATAGTGGGCGAATAAAAAAAACCCTCCAATACTGCATGTATACTAGCGTATGTGACGATGATGAGAGACGATAAAATAACGATATTAGAACGTTTATATGGTTGCAACCTACTTGGTTATATGCAGAACGGGAGGCCATGTTAAGCTGGTGGAATGATTTTGCTTGTTGTCAAAATTGATGTCAAGTCGGCTAACCTGAACTAGACCAGGGTGGACTTTGGTCCAAATACGTTCAGGGGACCTAGTTTTGGAACTTCTTTAAGGATACGATAAATTCGGACGCAGTTGTGCCAAAATGTTCACAGTGACCACATTTTGGGATACTTAATTTTTTTTTTCATGATTCATGTATATTATAATTTTGCTACACATTAATGTAGCAATGCATGCATCCTTGTAGCAATGCATGCATCCATGTAGCAACGCATGCATGCATCTAGTATGAATCTAGCATCAATATTCCAAATAATATTTGGAATACTGAGGTTTCTAATAGTACGCTATAAAATTTTCAGCGGCCCATGTCTAAGTGGCTGTGGTGGTGGACTTGTTATCGAAGCGCATCATCTCTCCATCTCGATCCATCGTCTCGTATGTTTTTAATTTGCAGCATGTGACCGCTCTCACATATATTACACGGGACAAACAAACGGCGGATTAGATCCTCCCGGACCCGGCGCGTACAGGGTGCGGGAAAAACTGTTAGCGCCCCCGGATTTATGTCCGGAATTGATGAGAATGTTTTAGTGTGTGTAGAATATTTCTTTTTTTTTATGTTGATTGAATATTTCATTTCGTTAGTTCCCTGAATAGAGCTGGTCGTAGACACAACTGATTTTATACCTTCACAAAGTAGTATGAATCGTCAAAGTGTCATAAAATAATGTTAATTGCCAGTTTTATGGGCGAGAATACAGAGCAGATTACTCTTTTTAAAAGGATTGTTTTGTGTGTAGTATTGTTCATTACCTACATAGCAACGCCATATGATTTTGGTAAGTAAAGCAATGCCCCTTGACGGTGTCGTAGAAAACAAACATCGTAAAAAACAAACAAGTAAATTGCCATTTTCTAGGGACTAAGCCATTATTTAACGCACGGTGTCCTATTTTTTATATTGAGCCTACAATTGAAACCCATACCTTGGATAGGTAATAGATAAACAACGGTATCAACCTGTATACCCGACTCCCATTTAAATTGATATAAATTAATCCTTTAGCAATGCGCCCCTCAAGAAAGAAATCCCATTACGTCCAGATTCGATTAACGTTTTAACAGGATCCCTCCGAGCCCCACCCCTCCCGCCCTTCACCCCTTGCATCTTTTGCTTGGGACTGTCCGACACACAAGCCTAAGTATGTTTAATGTGCTTTATTGATTCATTTGTAGTTAGTAGTTTTTATGTTAGTAATCAATTGCTTTTAGGATTTCCTCGCATTGGTAAAGAACGTAGAATATATATTCTTGTTACTTTTTAAATGTTTTTCTTAAGTACTTTTACAACATGGGTACCGTAACAAAAAGAGAAATATTATGTTACATAGCTTGAAATATATTTGCTATAAGTAGTGAGGAGAGTGGGGCCGTGCTTTTTCTCTGTCTCACACGAGCGTACTTATGGCGGTGACTAAAATTACTTACACTGCATGCAGTGTTCATTTATCACAGTCTATTTCATTTACGAAATAGTAGAAGACAAAATAATGCTACGTCTAAGTTTTTGGGATTACGATAAAAATATGATGTGCCAATCATGACCTCGTTACGACCATAGATGAAATCTCCAAACTTTATTCCATTTACGAATTCAAATTCGAAACCTATCCCATAGCCACAAGCTCCAGCTTTTTTTCTCCGCAAGTATTGACACGGTCATCTGAGTCTGTTTAAAAACCAATTTCCCTCAACAAACAACTAACAAAAATCAAATAAAAACCCCGCATCTTCAATTACACTCCTTTAACATGGGTTGTGCAAACACTCGCCGAGGATCGGTTCGGTCCGAATCGAATAACTATTCGAATACGAAATCGATGCTCTTGCTTCTCGATTCCCATGGGATGTGCCGCGGCCGCATAATGTGATTCTATTATGGATGTACAAGTAACAAATGAGGTGACGAAATGGAAATCTCGTACCTTGCATGTAAGGTATTTTGATTCAGGTTCAGACATTGTCAAGAGAGTAGGTTTACTCCGACGAAGTAAAGAATTTAAAATGATAACATTTACATAATTATTATTTGATTCGTAAAAACAAACTAAACTAAACTGGGATATCACGCGGTCGTCCACCGTGTGATGTTAGCCGAAAAAAGAATCTCAATAAATACCATTTAGTTAGGTAAACACATGTATTTTTTTACACAAATGTGATCGATGTGAAATATTTTACACTATTTTTTTAAGTACATCTTTGTATATCAAACATAGTAGAAAAAAAAACTCATATCTGCTGTTATTTACATGAGTGTTACTCTGGTACGACGATAGCCGCCAATAAAAAAAATAAGAGCTGAATACAATTCTACATTTAAATTTGAAATGAGAACAGCCATCAATCAATCACTAGTGTAGTGCAGCCAGTGTGCACCAGCTGAGGGAAACTACGACAACGGTCGTGTGGAGCCACCTCATTGATTCCGCTAATCCTGCGGGAATCTTAATGGGAATGCTCAACGCGGGAGAAAATTAGACGGACACGTGGCGCAGCCACTAGTTGTAATGATGTCATTCGAGTGTTTTCATGTAAACATCTGTGATAGAAAATATATTCAGGTATATGTACTTAGATGCTTAATAGTTTTTCGATATCTTAGGCACTTGCTTGTACTTATCTACTTGCTGTCAAACATAAGATTGCTGAATTAAGTAGTAAGTTATTTATATTGCACAAAAATATTCCTGTTTCGTGAAGCTCAGATGAAGTTCCATATTAGGTATATCAGTTACAACAATGACGTATCTTGTATAATGTTTCAAATAAGTATAAGCTGTTATTTCTTTACACAATATAAATACTAGTAGCATGCAGTAGAACTAGGTAGGTACATATAAGTATACCTAGCTCAGTTGCGTTGTCTCTGGGATTCTGTAAAATAATAAGGTACTTATATATATATTTTATACCAGTTCTCAGATAAATCTACTTCATTCTAGACTAATACCTACTGGCTGGTTTAGACGATTATTTTAAAAGAAAAAAAAATATTTTTATTTTTATAATCGTATAATAATCGAAACAATGATTGTCGCTGGTGTCGCGGCTCGTTATCGCAACACGCCGCGATAAACGACCCTATTATGTCAAGTGACAGTTGCGAGCGCTCCCGGAGGACAGATATTTTACTTTACTTGATTTATTGTCACTTTGGGGACCACTAGGTGTTGTGTTTTTGCTTTTTCGGGGAATAATTAGCGATCATTGTAGAGGATTGTGTAATTTGATACCCAATTTTTCTTTTGAGTTTTTTTATCTGTGGATTGTTGGGGAATATTCAAATTGGGCTTTTTGGCGGAGTTGAAGAGTGAAGTTGGTTATTTCGTTTTATTCTCCAAAAATGTGTTTCTTAGTTAAATAATGCGTAATATTGGTGCAATAGTACTTAACCTTTATTGTATGCTCATAAATGCGCACAATTAATAGAAATTAAAATGAAATACTTAGTAGATATAGCATGATATTTCAAGTTCACCCAGGATATTCGGTAAAATTTCAGTAAAGTATCCAAAGCTTCATTGATAGGTGTAGGGGATACATCTCTTCAACGTCATCATCGGCACTGGAATCATAATTTTCATCGGGGGTACTTACCATTTTATAACAATTATCAAGAAATAGATACTCGACACTGGCAAACATGGCTCCATTTTGTAGCCGATTGCCAACAATAAACAAAAGAAGAAGAACATTCAAAATACCTACCTATAAAAAAAACAAAACGCTTACTAGCTAACGCAATTTATCCTAATATATGCAATTTATATACCTACCTTCCTTCTGCAATTTATATACCTATCTAACAAGTTTTTTTTTAATCGTACGGTGCGTACTAAGCAAATCCATAAATAACGTCAACGTTATATGCAAATTAAAATGTTATTTGTCATCTATTATTACAGTATTAGTATAATGTAATTAATTGACATTGCATAATAGAAACATTTGCAGTAAAGTTTAAAATATGAATGCGTGCAGTGGCGCGTGACCGATATCACATTATTCCAAATTTGAATAAAGACGTTCGAACCGCGACGTCAGCTAATTCAAATTTCGAACGAGCATGCATCGCATACCGTTTATTTAAATTTAACACGCAGTTGACTCTGAATAGAAAAATATGGCGTCCGAAGGGAAATTATAAAATTATCCCTGTTTGTCTATTTAGAAACACAAAAGATCCAGTGTACATTTTACACGCTATTTAACAATTATTTAACATTTGATTTGTGTACGGACACGTGTAATAATTGAACTTATTTGCATAATCCGTTTTATTAAAGTCGAACTTACGATTAGCGTAGCAATGTTTAGTGACGTAATGATTTATAAACGTTTGCCAAATGTTAGACAAATAAGGGTGTTATTGATCCTACATACTTATGTTCCAAATTCAAATTTATTTCATGTAGGTACTTCGCCAATGACCTTATAGACCTTTATATCCTGCTTATTTTTGATCTACTTTTTAAACGAACTAAAGTGGCCAGTACATGGGTTGCAGTCATGGGTTGTTTTTCCTTGATATTGAATTTCAACAATTAGTGTTCTTGAAATTCAATAGCATGGGAAAGCAATTGTGGCCTGGCAGTACCGGCAGTGTTGCAGTGAGTACCTACTAAACAGTCAAAGCGAGCTATTATCATAAGCAATCTAGAAGTTAGCAAATATATGCACTAAATAAATTTCAAAATTTGTAGGTATTGTAAAATTGCAGCATTTTTGGGGTCGAGTCACCTTCGTCCGTAGGAAAATTAAGTACCCTCGAGATACCCTACACGTGACCCTGGGTGGTGCCAACTAGGTGACAACTCTACTGGTGGTAGGCTTCGGCCGTGGTTAGTCACCACCCACTGAACAAAGCCATGTCGCCAAGCGGCCTAGCCGTGTTCCGGCATGATGTTCGGTGTTGCCATTCATGGATGGCAGGTCAGATCAGCTGCGCTGCATGTGCCTAGTGAATGTAGCGTCTCGATCTACTGCAGCCTTCCTACCTAGGCAAGTATGCTCCATCGTAGATCTCATCATCACTTACCATCAGGTGAGATCGAGATCAAATACTTGCCTATAATGTAATAAAAAAAAAGCAGATATAGCTTTTAGTAGCTGACTGGCGATATTTTTTTGCTTCTTTTAAAACATATTTTATTTAGCGCTCGTAAGGAAAAAACACTTGTCTTTTATTTTCTCATGTGAATTCAGCAGTTTGTAATGACAAATAAATTGTTATAAGACGCCGCATGTCCTCACGTCATCCTCCACAATTAACCGATCCATCATCCCGTGAACACATCCCGCAAACTCCTGACATAAGGCGTTTCCGCGAATTATTGTCCGCGAGACTTCGACCCCAACTTGCTAACGTCAAACCAGATATCGTTACAGAATGGCTTATTCGATTTCTTTGTGAAATTATGTTCTTTTTTTATTCTGTAGCAAAGGTTGACGTATCAACTAGTATTCGGTTATCGGTTCCGAATACATATTTGTCCCGTTTGGAGTCGAGACCCTGGGTCCATGGGGTCCAAGCACCATTAATTTTGTAGAAAATCTTTCTAGAAGATTGGTCGACGCAACCGGCGACCCAAGGGCTGGGTATTTCCTCGCTCAGCGAGTAGCTTTGGCTATTCAGCGAGGAAATGCGGCCAGCATCTTGGGCACGCTACCGCATGGGCCAAATTTTTTACACTTTTTGTAGCATTTCTATACTCTTTTTAAGTTATATTAGTTTGTAAATATTTCAGTTTAGACCGTTAATCTGTATATATTTTTCGTCCACTAGAGGACACTTCCAAAAAAAGGATTTGTAGAGGATCTGTGTACCTAGCCGTGGAAGCAATTGCACTAGACATTACTTAGTCCTTTTTTAAGTAGTAGGTATTTTGATAAGAAATCGGTCGTAAAAATAATTCAAATGTATTTTCTATTCGATCCAATGAATAGGCCAACATATAGCAAAATTTATCTATGTTGACCTACAAATTGAATGGCGTATTTAGTCATGTTGACATTATTTTATTGCGTTTCGCGCCAAAATCGTGATCGGATACACGGCGGCCTCTAGAGGCATTATTAGCGTCGTGTACCCACCCCATTATACATTTTTGAACCGTATCCATATAAATTAATGTGAATATCACCCCAGCGTAATATCAATCTCGCGCGGAGCTGTTCGCGGATTACGTTACAAATAATATCATTTTGTACGGTGATTCGTTATGAATGGTGCCACCTACGGGGGTTCGACGAATACATTGGATGTACAATCTTTATTATTTTTTTTTAATTTGGCATCACCGTAGGTATTTTGCCAGTGTCAAGTAATATATTTTTTTTCTGTTTTTGAGCATATGCACAGGCCCAAAGCCTAGGCTCAAGTAAAATACCCTCCATCCCTCAATCAGTAAAGTGATGGATACTTTACCGAAAGATTTTTCATGGATTTTTTGTGAGAAACTGAAAAGCCATGTTTCGTCACTCTGTTTCAATTACCTACACTTGTGCACTTTACCGAACCCATAATGGTTAATATTCCACTTATATCACTCACTATAACTCGCAGGAACACTAGTTTTCGAAATTAAAACACAACTGACGCCATGACTTTTCAGTTTCCCGCCAAAAAGTCATGTACAATCTTGGTTATCTTATAATATTTCCGTTAAATAATTTGACTTTTATTAATTTATATATTTATTGAACACAAAACAGGTTACAATCAAGTATGCATTTGGTAACATGGAATATAGTTGCTTAAATATAATTATAACCCAAAAACTTGTGTTTTCAAAATGATAGGTAAATAAACATAGGTAAGTGTTAGAAGTTAGGAGAAGTTAACTGAAATATCCTCAATAATTGTGCGTGAGAGATAAGTATAGAATGTAGATATTATTCGATTTTTTATTAAGCTCCCCCTCAATTTAGTGTGGATTTAGGCCATAGCCCACCACGGTAGTCCAGTATGGGTAAGCGATATTTTACGGCTTTCGAAAGGCTTGCAGGATTCGTGGCTTGATTATTAAAATATCTTACTACCGAACATATTTTCATTGTTTTCCCAGTATCAATACCAATCCGTCGGGCTGTACGCTCAACGGAGGGGACTCCAAATGAGGGAGGCCAGTTTACTGTTTCTTTATTCCATTATGTTTTAAAGAGAATGTCATAGCTATCGGGCAAGTGCAACGCGCGGAACGCAACCGAACGCACCCGAATTAAGAGGGGCTTCGACAATAGAACGATTCAAAATTGCGAACGCAGCTTTTAATTGCGCGCTAATGGGCATTTGACTTTTCTTTTTAATTAGCTGTCACGTTGACAGATATTTTTTTTATTCGGAGATTCTTGTAAAGTGATCCGATGATAACTGAATTTTGGTTAAGTGATTACTGGCTTGTTGAAACTAGGTCGCTAGTAAAAAAAATAAGTACCTAGTTCTTATAGCTAAGTGTTTAAGTACTTAGATTTCCTCTTGCACAATATTGGCTATTGAGGTAATTCAATGCTCCGGGCTTTAAAGGGTAATATTAAAAAACATAATAGATAGGTAAGTATGTATAATAATTTACAGACATTGGATACCTACGCCTACCCTCGAGGCTAGAGGGGTTCAGACTTAAGACCCAGACGTGGATACCCCCCCCCCCCCCCTGACTCACGACTGGAGTAGGTAACTTATTTTAACCAATTTCGTTTTTTTTGTGATAGATTTGTTCACAGTAAATCCCCCCTCCTACGAGATTGCTCCCCCCTAAATAAAATCCTGTATCCTCACCTGTTTAGATCACCTCACTCGCCTGGTACACATTGCTACCGATTATTGTGAACTAATTAATACAGATCGCATTATCTTGAAAAATATAGCTACAAAATTGAATAGTCCGCGAGTGTCGTTGCGATCGCATCTTGCCGCAAACATAATTCCTACAACAATACACAGATATTGTTGAGGGGAGGCGCATTCACAAAAAAACTGTCCCAATCAAATAAACGAAGGATTCGCTTGCTGCGGACACCATCTTTCAAATAATTAAATTGGGACATCTCTCAAACGCCAACAGAAATTCATTTATTTATTTAATATTTTGTAAGAAAACTTAGGGCAGTTTTTTAGAAATTTCAGGCTATTCTTATTGATGTGTTAATTTTTATTATGAGAGAATTTTATGAATTATACAAATATCCCGGAAATCTGACATAATTGGTGGTTCTAAACTATCCGTTGCGTCGATCTGGCGACGCAATCTCCCGCCAAAATTGCGATTTGATACCTTATATCATCGAGTCGGCACCCCATGGTGTCGGCTTGATAATCATCTATTATAATATTTTCATCTGATACCTCTGTTTGTGGGTATTATATTGCATTAGGCTCCTTAGGACGTAAATATGTAATAATAATATCGCCAGACGAATACACCAACTTTACTGTACGGTCTAAAACTAGGCAACGTTTGTATTTATGGGTACCGTCAAATGGATTGGGGAGATCCCAGTATATAATTAGGTACCTAAATAAATATTGCCAGACGAACAACTTATACGGTTCTAAACTTAGCAGTACGGTTCTAAGACTTTAAAAACATACATAGGTAGATAATGTATCCAAAGAGTAAATACTATTGTGTAAAAAGGTATAGTATACGTGAGAACCAATTTCGGTTACAAAGTTATTCTTAATAAAGATAAATCCGCGTCCAATCATCAAAAGATTAAATTTTTTTCGCCCCACTGGCATTATGGCATGCAGCCGTAGGCCTATTAGATTAAAACGTTTCGTTCCCGCGGCACGTGGCGCGCGTGCGCCGCGCGCGCTTTCTTGACAGCTAAACAAACATGGCCGCCGATACCGGAATCAAAGTCAAAATATCTTTATTAATATTATATGAGCAAACACATTGTTCTGTATGTAGGGCATTGTGCAAATATAATTTTGGTAATTGGTCTTGTTTCCTCCCCTATTTAGATATTTTAAGTAAGTAAGCAGTTATTTAACTTAAGGGTGGAAGCTAGCGATTGCTTTGGCAAACAAATGATTAATTGCTTCTCGATAGTGTAATGGTTCAAGGAAAACGATAAATTAGAAAATAAAATTTTAAAAAATCTATACCAGCTCAAATAATCACAACAATGACCAACGAGCGTCCCGACTGTTAAAGTTGCTACTGAACTGGTGTTTTTTATTAGTTTTATTAAAAAAATATTTTTTTACGAAATGTTTTTTTTTTTGTTATTATATAAGCTCACAGCTTTCATATAAGTATTGAAAATTGAAGTGAGAATGGTAAAATTAAAAAATAAACCGCGATAAAATCCTTATGATTAGTTTTATTTCAATGTGTAGTATTCGCGTAAATATAAGAAATCAATATGTGAGAATGGTTGCTGACCAATTTGAAATGATTATAGATCCTAAATGGTAATTCGAAATGAAAAGAGAAACCTAAAAATGATTTTCAAATAACTATTCAATGATACTCCACTTAACATAGTCGACTTTCATTATTTATTTTTCACAATATGTCGTACAAAATGCTTTGTAATGTCATTTTAAATTGAATAAATCTTCTATAAATTTGGCGTTTCATTAAATAGTGTTATTATAAAGCCAGCCTACATAGCCTCGCCGCTGCGTGGCTGGTTATCCCACATACCATAACCCAAATATTCAGAGCGGGAATATTTACCGCGCCCGGAGCGCGCAATACACGGCTATTCATTTACATACTAATTTATCTTGTAATTAAGTACGCCGCAAATTGCTATCTCAGCCCTACATAATCCTTTCGCGTTGTTGCTTGGTGGTCTATAGCGTTAGCCTTAGTATGGACATGACTGCAGTGTTTTTTAAATTTAAAATACCTAAACTGATAATAGATGGCACTAGCAGCAATATTAACCGCGGCGTTCATATTTTAATGTGCTGGATACTACAAGGGTCGATTAGGTGATGGGCTTCCTTAATTCAAAATGAAAAAATCTTTCGCTTTTTCCCTAGTGATCTGCTAAATTTACATCATTGCCTTTCCGACAGCCTGATTAGCGCAGTTGGTAGTGACTTTGATTTCTGTGCCGAGGTTCCCGGGTCAAATCCTGGTAGGGACAAACTCTGTGTGAAGAGCACGAACGTTTGTACCCGAGTCATGGATGTTTATTATCTATATAAGTGTCACATCAACCTCGGGAGCGCGATTTCTTATGTCAAAATCTGGAATGTTGACCAAAATCACAATTGTCATTTGTTTGGGAACATTTTTTTAAAATCGACTTCTAGAATTCTGACTTCATATAAAAATTAGAAAGAAAATAACTTAAATATTTACAAACTAATGTAAATTAAAAAGAGTATAGAAAAGCTACAAAAAGTGTAAAAAATTTGGCCCATGCGGTAGCGTGGCCAAGATGCTGGCCGTATTTTCTCGCTGAATAGCCAAAGCTACTTGCTGAGTGAGGAAATACCCAGCCTTTGGGTCGCCTGTTGCGTCGAAAATAATATAATACGAGTAATAATTTAAAAATACGTTAAACAAGCGCCAGTTCAAGCGTTAGTATACTTTCTGAATCATCCTGTTTGATTACCTTTTTAGCAAAATATAAAAAAAAAACATAAAAAATGCCCAGTCTCATCCCCACTAATCTATCGCGCACCCTGCGGCTGGTGTTGACACGCAGCCGACAGACAGGGATTAGGGTTATCTGCATCACAAAGCCGCCGCCTGCAACGCTACTGCGACGCCCGCCCCGCCCGCCCACTCCTGCCCACGGCTCGCTACCGGCGTTACCACCTTTTTGGACACTATTGACAAAATCGGCATGTAGACCAACAAGTTTCTTAGTTACTTAGGTTTTTTGGCGGGAAACTGAAACATGACTTTTCAGTTATGATTTAATTTCTTAAACTAGTGTTCCTGCGAGTTATAGTGAGTGATGTATGTGGAATATTAACCATTATGGGTTCGGTAAAGTGCACGAGTGTAGGTAATTGAAACAGAGTGACTAAACTTGGCTTTTCGGTTTCTCACAAAAATCCATAAAGAATCTTTCAGTAAAGCATCCATCACTTTACTGATTGAGGCATGGGGGGGGGGGGGGTATTTTACTTGGCCCTTGGGTCTGTGCATATGCTCGAAAACTGATATAATTTACATTACTTGACGCTGGCAAAATACCTATGGCGATGCTAAATAAAAAAATAAAAAGTACATCCACTCATAGTCTACAATTATAATTGAGGCCAGCCTCGGCAGTCCAAGTTGTACGATTCTCACATTGTTATGGACAACGGGTTGTTATCGAACTCGATCTTAATTGGGTCCTATGTTTAGTGGACTTGCCGAGTTTGAATCTCGAATTTGAGTGACGATATAGACCATCTGAATAAGATCTATAGGTAGGTACTACCTTAGGTATGTTTCTAGTTTTAATTGACAATCTAGAAATAATTTTGTACTAATGCCACGTCTATTGGGGGTCATAAAATCATTATGAACTACATTCATTAAGACGTAGACTAATATATGAAAATTAAAGAATTTGAGAAACAAGCTGAGCGAATTACTTAGGATATGTGTCGATTTCTTCATTTGCGCACCATTGCAAGACCTTAAGACACTGTGAGCACTTTCTGCGTAGATCGGACCACAAGCAACAACTAAATATGAGGGTACCCCGTTTCAAACTATGACACTAGGACGTCAAACACCTACGGAACCTCAGTCCTCCCGTGACCATGGTTGCTGTAAGACCGCCGAAACGTGGGGAACGTAAAAAACGTATAATAAACGCGATAAAATCCGTAAGACTAGTTTTATTTCAATAGGATATGTATCGTTTACCTACGATCATTTCCCTTTATATTCCAATCATCAATACACAAAAAGTACCTCCAAATCGAATAGCCCCCCCTCCTCATCTCACAGAGCTATATAAGTACAACAAGCAGCTTAACAAAGCATCAAACGGATACCGCGATACACGAAATCTGAATGCGTTGTCATCTAACATTACCGGGGAAGTCTATTAATTCCATTGAGGAGGGCACGGGCCCCGAGTCGATATACCTACGCTAAGAGGGTCCCATTTCACGGATGAACACCCCCACGACCAACTTGGAAATGGAGTGGGGCGTGATATGGAAACCGTATCCCGTAAACGGTCTTTAAAATAAACTACGATATGAAGTTATAGGACTGTAGAGTTGGTATAGTAAAGTATTCAAACTACTTATAACTTCTTGCTGTATAATAAAATTTTACCCCCAAATTTGTAGACGTTTTATAACTTCATCAGACGTCATATAGTACTGCGCACAAGACTTTAGCTTTGCGCAGTACTATATGACGTTTGATAAAGTTATAAAATGTCTATGAATTTGGGGGTTAACGTTTTAAATATTTTTAATGTAGGTACTCAGAGAATAGGGACGATTAGTACCGATATAAGTATTTCAATTACTGTAATGTAAATGTTTTCTAATTTCATACTATTATTTCATCAATAAAATACTGTTAAATAAAGCTCTCTATTCTGACTCTACATCCAAAACAATCAAACTTAAACCATCAAAATGCTGACATAAATTCTCTAAAACAATTTAAAGCCGCAACTCAGCCGCTCTTGACCCATTATGATCGTTTTAAAAAGCTTTTAAAAGAAACAATGGGTCGGCACGCGCGCGTCCGTCCGACCGCCCCGGCGCGGCGCGGCGCGGGGCGGCCCGGGCTCGATTGCATAATTTTTAATCACACGACCGAGTAAGCAGCTAATTCGCTAGAACGCAAGATATTGGGGGTAGTTATAGCTTAGCCGGCAGCAGAGTGGAATTGGCTTCCGTCAGCGGTAGCGGAACCGATCTCCTCTGTGTTCTGATAGCCTGGTACTTAAGTGATCGATTTCTTATTCACTACCTCTTAGTTGGTTGGAGATTTTACTGTTATTTTATTATTTAATCTCAAGTCTTTTCATAGTTTCTTTGTATTTACCAGCCCAAACCTACTCGAGTGTTTAAATACGGTAGACTATAAAGTATACGGTTAGCTTACGAATAATCTCGCACTTGAAATACAGATCATAAAACGATGTACTGTGACCAAACAAATACCTACTATACTTAATGTCTTTGATACTGTCGGCGCCAGCCACTCGCCAGGCCACTTACCAGGACAAAAAAAAACATTTCACCTAATTTTGGCCCAACAAATCTATTGTCTTTGAGTCGACTTTTTTTCTTATATTCCCGCACTGAACAGTTGTTTAAAAAACGAACATTTATTAAAAAAAAAGAATGACACTATTTACTTTCAACTATCGTGTTGACTTGCCATGTGTGTAAACTCTAGTTCTACTGGCTAAAATTAAAACGTCACAGTCCCAGTAGCGTTTCCAACCATTAATCCGCGCATTGTGATGTTAAACAGTGATCTATATTTTAATAACACGCCTCGATGGACACTTAATAAGGGTGAAAATTGAGTTAGGGACAACTTGATCACGCTATACTGGGCTATGACGTAATTTTGACAAAAGAGACCGAAATGCGCGGCAATCTTAATGCCACACGTTGACGTAAGTAAATAAAGCATAAAAAAAACTATTAAAATTTGAGCTAAGTATAAATAGAGCATCAAAAACTATGAAAATGTCAGCTCATTCTGTAACTTAAATTAACTTTGACACAGCTAATATATAAGGTGTAACAATAATAGTGTAAAGTATTTTAACACTGCCATCAGTAGGTTATAAAGATAACATTCCTAAAGAAATAAATCAAATTATTCGAAATTTAAAAAAATCTGCTTGTACTGAACGCATCGCCAAAAGATACCTACCGGTTCGCCTTGTTTAAAAAAAGAACAAACATCATTTACACAATAATTGTTGTATACATCATCGTGATTCATATAACTTACTGATTCATCTGATAAAATATTTTACGCAATTTTTTTTCTATCTTATAGCCTTCTACAAAAGTTTTTTATAAATTTAACACTAGCATAACAACGTATGTTTTAAAAGAAACGTGATATAGAAAACTTACATAAATTCAAACGTTACAAACTTTCTTTACAAAATGAAATTCGAAGGAATATATATAGCGAATATAGGTTAGGTTATTAGACATCTGTCTTCTCATTACATGCGTATTCAGACGTAAAACCATGTGCCGCGACGATTAAAATTTATTACGAGAGAAGATTCGGATTAGTTTACTAGCTCCTTACTGCATGTTTATTCATACTGAATTTCATTAATATTACCTTAATTCTTAGAATGAAGTTAATCTTGCTTTAGTCCATATTTATTAATAAGGCCGTTAGTGTTTTCGATCACGTAAAAGTTAAGAACTACTAATGTAATCCAAACGTCATCGAGAAAGCATACTGTTACTGTCGGTCTTATTAGTGAAATCTGTCATGTGAGCGAGATGGAAGACGCTTACGTTACCATAGCGCTGATATATGAAAAAAAACTATTATTGGGGGCCTTTATCAACGCAATAGAACCCAAAACAATTACTGTTAGAATGTTTGTCGGTTTATCTGTGCGTATGAGCGCGACAATCTCAGAAACAGCAGAATCGATTTGGGTGTGGTTTTCACTAATGTATTGTGGTGATCTTGACTTAAAATGTAGTGTTAGTTTTATTTCAATCAGTTCATAAACAAAAAAGTAATATCAATTTAAAGACGCGGACGTAGTCGCGGGCATCCGATAGTTCCATAATAAAATTAGCATTACGACTTCCGTCCATTAGTTTTCAGCGAACACGCTCAATATTATGTTATTTTTCCAACTAGACGTTTTAATAAACATTATCATAATTTACATATGTATGTCTAACTGCACTTAAGTAGCAATTTATAAGCAATAACTGGTGTTTTTTGTTTTTTGTGCCACTTAGAATATATAAACCAAACGTCGGGAACGTAAAAAAAACATAATATAAATGCGAAAAAATCCGTAAAATTAGTTTTAATTCAATGTACTTACTTTTATTTCAATGTACCCTTTTGACAGATGTCCCATACAATATCTGTCAGAAGTGCCAGTTACTATGCGGTTGCTGTTCGATTATAAATCGATTGTGTTAGTAGACTTGGGGCCCTGTACCCAGGCTTGATATTACCCACTCTGTGATATTACCTATTCTTTGTGTTAAACTGTAATTTGTATATTCTTTATTGTATTATGTAAAATTGTAAATAGGAGATTGAAAGAGGAGAGTCGACCGAACAAATCAACGGAAGCTATTTTCTCATACTGTCTTAATGCGTCTCTACTGCAGTACACGTACCGACAACATTGGAAATGCTATCGTAAAATTAAATACTTAAGTAGGTATCTCCAAATTCTAAGAAATTTGATCGATCTACTATGGAATTACAGAGTACTTTTGAAATATTACAAATTTTCAAGGTAATGTAAAAATTGTGTATCTATACTTGCGTGAATCCATTTTGTAATATCTTTTACATTATAATTTAAAGTCGTTGAAGTTAATAAAGCAGTACAACATTATGTTTAGTATAAGTACCTACTTATATAACTTATAACAAAAAGAGTGTAAAATATTTTAACAGTAGGTTATAAAAATAACATTCCCAAAAGAAATAAATCAAATGATTAGACATTAAAAAAAATACAGTGTATAGACAAAATCTATTAGTCCACCTTGTTTAAAAAAAATCAAACGTCATTTACACAATAATTTTATACATCAACGTGATCCATATAATTTACTGATTGCTCTGTTAAAACATGTTACACTATTATTTTTGTTGAGCCTTAAGTAGAAGCCAGTTTCGCCAGCGCGTGTGCACCGCCGTTGCTATGATTCTTTTTAAAAGCTTAAAGCTCATTCCGGATCTTCCTAAATATGCAGCTTTTAAATGAAGTCTTAGATAGAACGCGTTTCCACGGACGACCCTCACGAGATTTAACAATCATCTATACATATAAATAAAATTGGAGTGTCTGTTTGTAATATTAAAATAACAGCTTTTTACTAATTGCATTTGGATGTATACACGTTACCTATACCGAAACCACATTTTTTTACAAATTTTGTCTGTCTGTCTGTCTGTCTGTCCGTCTGTCTGTCTGTCTGTCTGTCTGTCTGTCTGTCTGTCTGTCTGTCTGTCTGTTTGTTCCGGCTAATCTCTGAAATGGCTGGACCGATTTTGACGGGACTTTCACTGGCAGATAGCTGATGTAACAAGGAGTAACTTAGGCTACTTTTATTTTAGAAAAAAAAAATAGGATCTCACGAAAAAAAATTAAAACCAATGTTGCAGCGCAGCGCCTGATTAAGTTTGATAGCAACCTGCAATGCGTCCCGCGGGCTCAGAATGGGCGAGCAGGCTGTTGTCAAAGGTTGTTTTTGTTAAATACCACGCGGACGAAGTCGCGGGCAACAGCTAGTATTTATTATAAAGGGTGTAGCGACCACTTCAACCGCACCACAAGCTACACAGATGGCGCTGCAGTCACATTCAGAACAATAGACAATTCTCAATACAATCCTGAATCGTGCTATAAGAGTTTTCTGAGCAAGTAACATATATACAAGATCCCGATAATAACCGTAGGGGCATAGCGGCCGCCCCGCCTGGCATACCACCACAAGTGAAGATCTTCCAGCCAGGCGGGTGGCATGTCTGTTATTGTCTGGATCTTGTATATATGTTACGTGCTCTGAAAACTCTCATAGCGCGTTACAGGATTGTCAATTGTTTGCAAGTCGTCTACAGCGCCATCTGTGTAGCTTGCGGCGCGGTTGAAGAGGTCGCTACAGTATAAATAATAAAAGAGCTTAAACGCGTCGACGTGTCAGCATTAGCAATGGAAACATACAACCAAGTGTACGACGCGAGACGGGAAAGCCGACGCTGGGACCAATTTATGAAAGAACCGAATACTCAATTACTGGCGATTTGTGACGTTTAAGTGCCGATTCCGCCAATAAATTCCGCGAGATCCGGGTCCGGATCTCAGATCTCGTGTTCATTTATTTTTATCTGAGAAGGTTAGATAAGTGCGCGCATTCGAACACTCCGTACTGTTGAATAAGTACCTACTCATTGAGTTATTCTGTGTTCAGTTTATCCTGAAACAATTAAAAAATGATATTTATAATAATAAATAAATCTATTAGTCCTCCCGTAACCATGGTTGCTGTAAAGCACCCGAAACGTCGGGAATGTAGAAACACAAAATAAACACGATAAAATCCGAAAGAAATGTTTTATTTCAACGTGTGTGTAGTATTCGCCTAAATATAAGAAATCAAAAATAGAAAGTGTCGAAATTTTGGATTTCGCGCTCTGATCTAGAGCTTTCACCTAAAGGAATAAAATTTATTCCATAAATTGTATGTCGAGAAACGCGTCCAGTGTGCATCTTGTAGCAAATATGTAAACAAATAGGTATAGGTATATACCTACACAAACACATCAGGATAATTACATTGCGTGTTAAATGCGAGCGGTTAACGCGTGTAGCGCAACTAAATCGCCGTGCTATGTGCAATTAAACTTAAATTTACATCCATTAATGTCGTTACGGGTGGCATACAGCATGGCTTTGATCACCAACTAGTATGTGACTTCTTCCTAGCCCATACCTAATTAGGGTCAGTGACCAATCAAGGTAGGTAGGTAGGTACCCCTAATTGGTTAATTACGGAGCGACTGTCGCAGAGACCTAGGTCTGCGGATAAGACCACAGATCTTGGTTACGAGTTTACAAGTTTATTGATATACGTAGATGCTTATTATTGTTATAAGCACCGTCCTTATTTACGTCTAGGTATATAATAAACACATTACCCTCCTTTGTGTCGTGCAGTCGGGTAAAAAATCATACACATCCTCCACGCTAAAAAAATACTGGCCATCAATAATTATAAAAAATAATAATCCCACAACTAAAAAGAAAATAATAATTTATATCGCATTCGAAAAACGAATATCAGCTGTCGCGTTTTACGCGCCAAAATGGCAATAATTCAGGCAGTGAAAATTGAAAGTTTTAAAACGTCGAGATGTTTGGCTCTTGGCTCGCTCTGACAAACACTTGTTAAAAGGGTCGTAATTAATATTAAAAATAAACTTTTTACACATTTATAAAGTGGACATCTCTGATTATTTATAGGACATTTAAGTGGTCACGTAGTATAGCGATTTCCATAGATATTTTGATGTGGTTAATATACACGTACGCTTTTGCTAACGTTTATTATTATAGTACAGCCGTATTTTTAATTTTATATCATTAATTACTTATTCCCTTATTTTAATAAACTTTTAGTGACCAATGAGGAAAAGGTGCCTCTTAGTAGATTTAATAGTTTTTTTTTATCTGTATAAAATATTTGATGATATTTTTTATCACCGTAACCTTAAATAAGTAGCTACCAACATAATAAATTTAGATGATATTCTGTGATTATTTTTATTAGGTTAGCTTTTCAGCGAGAAAATGTGGCCAGCATCTTGGGCACGATACCGTATGGGGCACATTGTTAATCATAAGTAGCTTTTCTATCCTCTTTTTAAATATATTAGATATACTTAATACCTTTTTATTTGTTATGTTCCTACTTTAAATACCGAATTTAATGTAAATATATCAGAAATAGTAAACGGTAGGTATTTCAGTCTCGCAACGACCGCCAATAATTTAAGAAATGGTATTTGTACACTTCTTCTTTATATTATGTCCGTGAAACGTTTATTGCTTTTTAATGTAGTAGACGACATCGCTATACAGCCAACGGTCACGCGTCATAACGTTATTCTGACGTTTGCTTTTATCTTTTTTTAAGCTGTCATCTGTCAAAGCAACAGAGAAAGGCGCCAAATACCTTCATTTTTATAATGTTACTTACCTCTTACCGCCTAGCAGTTCGATATTGATTATTTGTAATGTCTTACAATAACAATATTATTTGATTGTGTTGTGCCTAGGTAATTATTGTTTCAAATTAGTCAATTTTGATTAATTTCTAAAAAAATAAATCCAACATGTCCAGATTTTTTTTTGAAAAGTACCCACACTTTTACTGATAGGGGTAGGGCATTCATTTCATCTTCATCATCGTCATTAACATCATCAACATCATCAAGGGTACTTATAATTTTATAACAATCATCAAGAAATACTCGACACTGGCGAAAATGGCACAATTATTAACCGATTGCCAACCTAAAGAAAAGAGAAAAACCTAAAGAAGAAGAAATGAGTAGTTAGTTATAACCTACCTAAGGCCTGCAACATTACAAGAACGATTACTTGCAAGGATTAAAATATCAGGGAATACCTACGGGGCGGTGCCCCCACCAAGCCGTATTATAGTAACCTATTCTAGAATGTCATAACAAGTTAACCAATAAAATGAACGGAGTTTTTACTAAGTAAACACCATCTATAATTTTCTTTAATATCCTGAATAAATTTTATATTTTTTTAAACATTATTACAGCACTGTCATCGGGCGCGAAGTGGACATTGAAAAGATCACACATTATGAGCGGCGTGTTGTCTTTGAAGAGCGATGTCGGACACCGCGACACGACGACACGACACCAGCTAACTCATATCGTTTGTCACTTTTAATTGCCACTTGTTGTGTCGGAGACCGAACCAACTCGTTATAAATAGTTTATTGTGAAATAAACGGGGTGCGTTTTTAAATGAGGTTCTCTCTGAAAATCTCTCTTTTACTGAATTAAATAACTTCTACGGAATTATATCATTAAAAAAATATATATAAGGGCAAATAAATTTATAAAAATAATAATTATAAGGGCAACATTTGTGAGATGAAATCAACGTAAATTAACACACAGCTTAAAATACAATATAAGTATCGTACACTATATTTCGATTAGACACTCTTTTTTTTTTAAATTGGATTTTTAAATTAGGACAACGCAATATCCGAATTGGAGATCTAAGAATTGTATAAACACCTCTTAAATTATGTAAACAATTTTAATCAAGCAATAATTAAAAGGTATAATAATTAAAGGGATTGCTAGTTTGACTACGAAGCCCAAAAAATAATTCGATACTCTATGTAAAAACGTCCATGGCTCTAAACATCAAACAAAAACGATAAATAAAAATAATCTCTTTAACATCTTCTAACTGGCGCTGCCCCATCCTGGATATTAAGACATAAAACGCGTCCTGCTGAGCGGTTGTTATTATTCTGATACCCACTTAAACGTCGATTGAACGCCTCACTTTGATGTCCACGTGCATTCGCAATTAACGAAACGCAATGGCACATAAACACGCAAAAGATATCCTATTCCCGCAGCCCTTGTACTGAAGATATGGTGTGATGGTAGTTGACGGACATTCTAAGCTCGGAGACATACCTAGACAGCGTTTTGTATTGTATACACCGTGACCTTGAACTGCAGATCTATCGTAAAATATAAATGTCTATATAGGACCGGAATTATCTTAATGCCAAGCCAAAGGCATTAAAAATAATTGAAACAATTGAATAAATATAGTTATAAATGTCATAGTTATTTGATACTGGCAGAATAGCTTAGATTTTGCGGTCACCATATTCGAAGAATTGTCGTAGCTTCCTTGTAGAGTCACTGACGTCCATGATACAAGTACGCTAGACTAATGATATCCTTTAAAATGACAGCTATCTATTGTGCCTATTTGAAGCGCCCCCAGCGTGGGGGAAAGGAACTAAATCTGACGTAAAATGCAAATGGCCGTTGTTTTGTTTACATTGTCTCCGTGTTTATAAAGTGATTTTGAAGGTTTAACGCGATTAAACTTGTTTGTTGTGTCGTATTAATATAGTTAATACATAAATAAGTGGTGTTAGTTAATAGGTAAACCATGAAAGAGTGCGTGTTATGCAAAACTCTTTACCAGAAGGGAAGTGGGGTTACATTCCACAAGTAAGTGAATTTACGGCTAATATTCAAGAAATTAAAACTTCTATTGATATTATAGGCACTTAAAAATATGTTACTAATCTTATTTATACGTGATTACAACGCATTTGTCTTTGTATTATCGGTTTTTTATAAACAATAAAATTCAATAGTGCTGTAAAAGTTCCTTGTCGATAAAATTTATCGATATTTTTTCTATCAATATCTTAAATAGATAGAACGTTCAAGAACGTAAAAATCGCCGAAGACAGATTTGTATTATCAAATACATATTATTTTAAAACAATGTTTACTAATTCACAGGTTTCCGACTGACAATAGAAGACTAGAATTATGGCTCAAAAACATTGAAAAGCCTAGTTGGCGTCCGAAAAAATATGATTACATCTGTTCAAAACACTTCTCTGATGACTGTTTTATTAAACATAACTCATGTACTACTTTGATGATTTTTATTTTCTATTAATACCTTACCTACTCCATTGCTTCCCAAACAACATTACATTACCTCATTTCTAATTAAAAAACGATCCTTATTTAAGTAGGATCTAGCTAGTCACACACCACCCTTTAGTCCGGTTTCGGCTTATCCTAAGATTACCTACCCTACCCATGAGCGATTCGGCTAATCATTATCATTATTTGCTTCATCTTAGTATTAACCACTCGACTATTTTGGACATTAGCCATTGTTAAAGGAATGGATCATAATTATTTTCATTTTACTGCATGGGTAGGTTTAAGCATAAACATTTTTATCGATGTATCATATCACTGTCCCATCTCTATTATTAGTTCCATTCCCCCTCACTGCCGCTATCAGCGCCAAAATGGCGAAAATCAAATAGGCACACGATAACCGGGCTTATGATTAGTCCAGCGATGTATACCATAGAGGTCAGTGTGTAGAGTACAATCAACTTATTTTTTTTTTAGAAAATGGCTTTTGGTGACAAAAACATTCCTCTTGACTTTGGCAAAATACCTTTTGCCAAAGTCAAGAGGAATGTTTTTTTTAAATATCAAAACTGGGAGATTCTATGCAGGCGTAATCCATAGACTAGGCTACATAAACCCCCCCTAACCCTATCAGTAAAGTTGAGTATGCTTTACTGACAAATTACTGGAACTGGGAGAACTGGAAAATTCGTGCACGTACACGTTTACGAACAAAATTACACGTTATATTTCAAAGAAACACATTTTTCACAAAATTAAACCAAATTGATCTTTCTCTTCGACTACCCCCAAAAAGTCCCACCAACTTATTTGTAATGATAGCTAAAACTGGAATTGGCGTTGATATTCTATATCTCATTAGGTACATGTAGATATTCCAAATCTCGATCTTCATCAACTGTAAAATTAGTTCTCTGACCAACCCTTCGGGAATCAAGGTCATCGTCTCATGTAAATAGAGATGAAATGGATATTTTAAATATGCTTGCCATTTGGCTTCATCGCAGTGCTTCGTGCTGCTGGTTCTAAAACGTTATTACTTATATTGATCTTAAACGGTTTGACTGTTCGCTATTACCTAGTTATGGATACAGCATGTTTTTATCGCTTTGTACGTGTTTGGTAAAATTAGTCCGCTTCAGTGAATGGGTACTTAAGTATATGTGTAATAAAAAGGAAATGTCTTCGCATAAAGTTGTTTGTTCTTCATGTCCTGTTATTAAACTTGATTTTTAAAGCTATTCATGTCTGTGCTTAAAAAGCATTTAATCTGGGCTTAGAGATGCTGTGGCCAAGTCGTGAGAAGAGTTGATAAAACATAGTCTACAATAATATTCCAATTCCAACTCCATTTAAAAACTATGGTTCCATCGTTTAGCGAAGATTCTGCCAACGACAATTGTAGAGGAGATTAAAAAAACAAAAAAAATGTTCGGTTACTGATCGACGATTATCCGGTAAGTGAAGCGCTAATTTCAATTGAATATACTGAAAAATGACAAAATACACGTATTAGTAAGATTACAATAATATAAGTATCGCTTTTATAAATAGATAGATCTGTCAATGTCACAGAGTTAAAGAATAACTATACTGAAAATTAAATCATTATAAGTAAATAACTATATATTGGCCATTCGATAAAACACAACGAAAATCCAACCGCAATTACATGAAAATTACTCATGAACACAAGCCAAATAGACGCGCGAATATAATGAGGATCCGTCCCAAATAATAGCTTCGTTTATATCGCGATAAACTAAATATAACACCGCCTCGCTCCCTGAACGCACCGTTTGACATACAATTAAAAATGACAGATGACTCGCCGCCATCTTGGAAGCGTTCAAAGCGCGCCGATCTCGCGGGAAAAAAATCGCTCAACACATTCTTAGCTAGTTAATCCAGATAGTTGGATGTTAAGATGTCAATCATTTTGCGTTTGTTGGTAAAAAAATGTCGTGTGGAGGTGCCAATTGGATGTCGCTCCTTTGATGTTGAAATACGACAGATATTACGGACCATCGATCCAGATAACTATATATATGTATAGTCGTATTTATAACCTATTATAAATAAATATCTCCAGACGAACACACCAACTATACGGCCCCACACTAAACAACGCTTGTATTATGGTTACCGTACAATGGACGGGGCGAACCCAGTATATAATACTTATATAGATATTAAATATCCATAACTTAGGTACAAACGTTCGTGCTCACGGTACAAAGTTTGTCCCTACCAGTATTGGAAACCGAGACCCTCGGCACAGAAAGCTGGGTCACACCAACTGCGCTAATCAGGCCGTCGTATTTATGTAATCATTGATATATGCATATTTATTTTTGTGAGTGAGCAAAAATAATCACCAAATCACGGAAGATGGTCACAATCTGAAGTAAATTCTTCGCCTCGATTTTCATACATCTATTTCATCTTATTTTCCTTCATTACTGATAACAATGTTATATAATATTATGCATATTTATCACATGTGCGAGTGTTTAAATAATACCATAATTTAAATAGCTGCTATAACTACCTATTTATTTTGGTCGCGTAAGCAGTGATAGCCAAGTTAGAAGAACGCTTGTCTCGGTGACGAGGATCGCAGGTTCAAACCCCTGCTCGCACCTCTCTGGGATTTCTGGATTTCATGTGTGGATCTCATTTTCAACCACGATTATCACTTGCTAAACGGTGATGGAAAACATCGTGAGGAAACCTGCATGTCTGACATACAATACAAGCAAATCATTGGGGGAGGCCTATGTCCAGCAGTGGACGTCTTTCGGCTGATAGATAGATAGAAAGGTATCTCCAAATTGATACTCCGTTTATTCAATAACAGTTTGCTGGGATTCTGAATTGGATTCAGGAATAAACAGCACCTTAGTTTTTTTACTACCTACATTATAGGCACGTATTTGATCTCGATCTCACCTAATGTTAAGTGACGATGAGATCTACGATGGAGCATACTTGCCTAAAAGGTACCTGTTAACTCTCGACTTCAAAAATAGTTATTAAACAAGAAACTGGTAAATAAATAAAACAAGTTTGTTTGTTAACTTGAAACTATTTTATGTCAACATCAATTTAGTGTAGTCGCCGAATTAAGTACATAATATTTACAGCGTTGAGCATCACCTTAGCAAAATCTTAATTAATATTTACAAAATCATGTTCAAATTATTAATTATAGCAAAAAAATTTGTACACGCCAGCGTCGCTACTCCATATTGAACCCCTTTGTATAGCGGTCAGCAAATTTCATGAATTTGATTGCTGACCTGTATAAGCCCACCAGCTCATTACTGTACCCTTAGCTGGCTCTGACATGAGCCGGTGGGCCGAACAATCGACCGACAATGCGTAGGTACTTCGATAATTAAATAAATTAATAAATGTCGCCAAACGAACACACCACCTATACGGTCCCACACTAAGCAACGCTTGTATTATGGGTACCGTACAATGGATTTGGGGCGAACTCAATACATATTACTTATATAGATATTAAACATGATTTAGGTACAAACATTCGCGTTCATCACACAAAGTTTGTCCCTACCAGGATTCGAACCCGGAACCCGCGGCACAGAAAGCTCGGTCACTACCAACTGCGCCAATCAGGCCGTCAAATTGACACAAGGCTCTATAAGAATTTATACAATACAATGTGTGAGGGTCGTTATTGTGTATAAAGAGAGGTTGACACGTACCTTTACAAAAAAAGGGTATATTAAAAAAAAACATGTATAACGGCATGCCTGGTCCATCCAGAAACAATAACCACTTTCTGAGTGTCTTAGCTTACGATGTTGACATTGGCAGAATCGTATTGGGTCTAGTCTCAATAGAAAGAGGCCAAAAAGTAAAGGAAAAAAAAGAACCACTTTCAAATTTGCTACAATTTTTTTTTGATCAGCCTCATGTATGTGTACCGTGATGCCAATATTAATATAGAGCTATTGCCATCTGCCCTTCGAAATTTTGAACCCAAAGTTTGAACGTCGAACAACAACACTTTTAGAAATTATTCTACTGTGTTGCTAATCCAGCAGTGGAATAACTCTTTAAACCTTTATTGCGCGATTAAATACTAAATGAAATACAGCAAAATTGTTTCATGTAAAATAAATATAACTATAGGTAGTAATGTTCTTAATTATAATTTATATACATAATATTTTACATCACTTATAATTTGATAACATTATATTTTCGCTTTACTATATGATTGAGTTAGATATACCTAAACTTACTAGGTAATTCAGTTTACATGGCTCTACCACAATATGTTATTTGGACTTGTTGAGCGTACAGCCGTGTGCTTATTGAAATTTAAGTTTTATATTTATGTAGCCAAATAATCGGGACAGCGAATTAAAACGAAATAGTATCATTTGTCTTTTCAAGTTCTCCCAAGATGTCCGGTAAATTTTCAGTAAAGTATCCACAGCTTTACTGATAGGGGTAGGGGATTAATTTTATCTTCATTATCGTCATGATCATTATCATCAGGGGAACATATCATTTTACAACAATTTTTATTATCAAGAAATACTCGACACTGGCAAAATGCCTCTATTTTGTAGCCGATTGCCAACCTTAAAAAAAGAAGAAACTGAATATAAATTAGCGTACCTATATATATGTATATATTTTTCAACAGGCTTAGACTATAGTTTAGCGCCCTAGTCTAGTGTGTTGATGGCTTATTAATAAATAAGTAAAAAATAAATTATAATAAAACTACTTTCAATCATGTTGAGAATATTATGGTGACTATACTTACTTACTTATTAAATACGTATCACAATTGATTCATAACATTATCTTAATACAAATTGCACTATTATTATACAAGGTTAAAGTTAAACTAGTTTGTTCACGACCACTTATTAGAGTACGTCACGTGCGAGATTATTCGTAAGCTAACCGTATACTGTATAGTCTACGTATTTAGACATCTCTACTAGAGAATGGTATTCAAAACATTCAATTCTCCATACGGAATGTCTAAATAAGTAGACTATACTATAAACTATACGATGAGCTTACGAAAAATCTCGCAATTGACGTGCGTAAATAGCGAAAAAAATATAATTTTAAATAAGTCCTTGAAACGTGATTGGTTCTTCTTTAAACGTAAACGCAATTGTATGGTGTGTATCAAAAGAACTCGACTCTGGATTAGTCTTTATATTAAAAATACAAGGTTTTTTCTACGAATCATAATACTCAAAATGTGCTAATATGTGCGACCATTACAAAATTAAGCTGCTGACTCAGTAAGGAGTTCCTTCAGAAACAATTGAGTATAGAATTTCTGTATCGATAAGCATATTAATAATGTTTGCCACGCATGTACTTACATTTTAGCATTTCAATTTGTAAGATCGCTTGTATTTCTAAACAATCTCATCCTGTCTAGAAGGTTTGGTGTTGCCACAATAACATTACATAAATAAACTTCGCACGATCGTCAACAAACTGCAATCCATAAATGAAGTAGCTCCGGTCTGATCAACTGCCATATCTTCGAGAGGAACTGTTGTATTATTTTTGGAATCTATAGCATCGGTCACCTTAATTTGCCAGACCACAGCTATTCTCATTCTCTTTATCGACCCTGAGGTCCTGGGACCCTGGCCGCTGCCACAATCACGTGTGAGAATGCCCTAAACTCCCATGCGTGTGATGGTGATTGGCTGCTAGATGATGGAAGTACGGCGCGTAGGGGCCCGGCCCTGAGAAGGGATAGGGAACCCCGTGGGAGTAGAGCAGTCCTCCAGGGTACGGGCCTGAGGGGAACCCGCCAGCAGAAGGAGGCGGCACAGTAGGGCTGTTGACGTCTAGCCCAGGGTTCTGCTTTTTCCATTTCGTGCGGCGATTTTGAAACCATATTTTGACCTGTGGGGAAAGGAAATTTAATTATTCATTTGGAGTGTTTCATGTCTATTTTTGGTGACAGGAAATAGCAAGATCACTGACTATATTTTTGATAATCTAATCGGAATGAACTTCTCGTAAAAGTGCAGAATCAAATGCAGTATCTTTATTGTTTTTGCTTTACATGAGTAAAATATTCTGATTCTAAATGGTCTTCCAAGCCTAGCCTTCTTCCCTCTAGGGGAATTTCGGGATTGGGTTCAGTGACACACTCTTGCTACAGTTACGCTTGTAAGCCAGAATCCTCAGCGGTGATGTTCATCTAGGTGTCAGATTTCAATACCTTACCGAAACAACCGGCAACTTTAACACACATTAACACACGCACGCACACTCAACAACACACGCTTAACAATAGACATACACACCTGTGTCTCCGTCAGACTAAGACTTAGCGCCAAATTAAGCCTCTCACACACCGAAAGGTACCTCGTCGTCTTGAACTTGTTCTCCAAGGACACCAGCTGCTCATACGTGAACGCGGTCCTGGCCCTTCTAGGCTTAGTCCCGCCTTTGGAGTCCCTTGAGGACCCTCCCTTCCCCTTCTTGGAGCTAGAACTGGTGGGGCTTTTAGGGTCACCGTTTTCATCCAAATCTGATTGTGTTAGGATGTCATCGTCGAGGTTGGAGATTTGGTCGTCGGTTTCCGCTTCGTCTGCCTCAAGGTCTGAGTGCTGGAGGTGGTCTTTTACTGTAACAAATAATTATGTACCATTACTATCAGTTTTGATAAATACAGCATTTGCCGAGGGTCAAATGGCGTACAGAAATTATGTGGAAATCTTAAAAAAAGTACACGTCAGAACTAAAAAAATTACATAGATAATTAAATGTTTTTTTTTCTTTTATTCGTGCTAAATGGGGGTAGTAATCGTTAAGTTAGGTGGATGGTATGTTGGTACCTACTTAGTATTTGAAAAATGGAAATATTATCTGCAAATATTTTTCTTACGCATATTTTCTTATACCTAACTAATTATTTTCTTCTAACATCAATCTTAGAATATTTTATTGCAACCGAGCTCTATTAAACAAGAGTCTTATAAATAAAACAGTTTTATTGCTTCCTCATAACGCCATTTTCATTTAAAAAAAACATGTTTTTCAGATGATATAATGAACATTTCCGTTTCCTTCTCCGTTTACGCTCGCGGCCAGTGCTGCCAATGCGAAATAGTTTTAAAACGCCTATTAATTTTTAATGTTGGTAGCATCATCAACGATTTCGAACTATTCGAAGTCCGGAAACATTAAAAATAATTTATGGGGGACAGTTTTGTGTTTAGCAAGATGGCTAAAATGCGATTTTTTAATGGTAGAAAGGATGTATAAATGTTAGCAAAAATGGCTCCGTTGTTTTTAATTGCAAGTGATTGCCATTTAACGTTTGCTATTGACGATTTATTTGTGGGCACTTGCTCACGCTTCGTTCATAAAACGGTTAGCAATTTGTTAATATTTGTGGATGGTTTATTGATGATAAAGTTACGAGCAACATTTAAAGAATGTTGAAAAAAACTAATTTTAAGGATTTTATCGCGGTTATATTATGTTTTTTACGTTCCCGATGTTTCGGCTGCTTTACAGCATCCATGGTCACGGGAGGACTGAGGTGGTTGACGTCCTAGTGTCATAGTTTGACCGGGATGAACTGGGGTACCCTCATATTTAGTTGTTGCTTGCGGTCCGATCTACGCAGACCAGACGCAGACCACCGACTTGGCATCCAGTAATAAATATCATTAAATCCAAAATCAAGCGCACCATTGTAAGACCTCAAGACACTGTGAGCTCTTTCTGCGTAGATCGGACCATAAGCAACAACTAAATATGAGGGTACCCCAGTCAAACTTTGACACTAGCACGTCAAACACCTCAGTCTTCCTGTGACCATGGTTGCTGTAAAGCAGCCGAAACGTCGGGAACGTAAAAAACATAATATAACCGCGATAAAATCCTTAACCCTTAATAGCCTAGAGTTTCAATTTTGATACCAATCTTTTAAACCGAATGTTCACATTACTATTAGTTTTTTTTTATAGGTTGGCTGTACGTATTTTACTGTTGAATAATATTCTTTCCAACGAAATTAAAAAAAAAAATCAAATGTCATTATTATTAAACACAGTAATATTAAAAATAAATCACTTTCGTAAATCAGGCTACTAAGGGTTAAATTTAGTTTTATCTCAACATTCTTCAAATGTTGCTTTATGCAATTAAAAATTTAGATTTGCCTCAAGCAATAAAGCCTGCAAATTCTAGTTCAAAATGATTTCAGATCTCCTTTTCAACATACCTAACCTCATTCGTACACTAATTACAAATCGACCACCCTATTTGAAAATAACTATTAGGAAAACATTATTAATTTCAAATAGTTCTAACCACCGGATCCATTCAAGCGAATTGCTAACATATAGCCCACAAGGTAAGGTTTAAATTAAGTTATTGGTTATTGTCGTTTAATGCCTTTACGTTAGCACAGCAGTACACAGAATGCGTAGCAAATTAGCGCTATAAAATAAAGAACACATGTGGCGATGAGTGATATATAATTCGTGCGCATGCGACGATCGCAGTTCAAATTAAACTCATTCCGTTAGGGCGGTAGTCCTTTGCAAGATATTATTAGTTTAGGCAGCTTGTATTTAAAATTGGAAATATTACAGCGATACGTGAATTTCTAGAACAGGAAAATCAATTACCATTCAACATAGTAAATCACAAATAGTAATTTGATTACACTCTCTCTGGCCACAGACTCAACACAAAATAAACTTTTTTTTGTTACGAGCTACGACGTGAAACTGTGGTTATATTATATATCTCGTAGGTAACTATGTGTTCCATTCATAGCAAAAAAATGTCGTACAAGTAATAGAAGTACATAAGTACTATAATGCTGTCATTAAAATAGCTTCACTCTCTCTAGAGGTAGATCTAAGAGCCCAAAGTAGTGGTTCAGCGACCGTTTCAAAGAATGGGGAACATATAATGTAACACTGAACGCTTTCTCTCTGTTGCAGGTCTATGGTAGCAGTAAATACGGTCTTTATCGCTTACAATATCTTACAACTAGCACTGGACTTGACACCTAACAGTTGGTCAAATTTAAACTATCTACTTACTAACAAGCTCATTTGCCTGTCGGTGAGACACTCTGGCAATACCAGCGTGGTTCAGTAATCGACTGCTGTGCATAAAAAGTAAATTCTGATAGTCTTTGATACTATCAATTACTATCAATTTGGTCTTCACTTTCTAATGCAATATTTATCCCACTAATATTATAAACTAGCTGCGCCCGGCGGTGTTACCCGCGATAAAAAGTATGAAAAATTAAAACATCTATCCCACGGGAACCATACATTTTACCGGGATAAAAAGTAACCTATGTGCTATTCCAGACTATAATCTATCTCTGTGCCAAATTTCATCCAGATCCGTTCAGCCGTTCGGGCGTGAAAGAGTAACAAACATCCATCCATCCATCCATCCATCTATCCATCCATCCAAACTTTCACATTTATAATATTAGTATAGAAGTATAGATGTGAAAGTTTGGATGGATGGATGGACGTT
Source organism: Pheosia gnoma (assembly GCA_905404115.1). Lineage (NCBI taxonomy): Eukaryota > Metazoa > Arthropoda > Insecta > Lepidoptera > Notodontidae > Pheosia > Pheosia gnoma. The sequence goes on from FR989916.1 coordinate 4,429,555, forward strand.
TGTTACTCAATCACGCCAGAACGGCTGAACGGATCTGGGTGAAATTTGGCACAGAGATAGATTATAGTCTGGAATAGCAGATAGGCTAATTTTTATCCCGGTAAAATGTATGGTTGCCGTGGGATAGATTTGCTTTAATTTTTCATAGAGCAAAGGATCGACATGATTTTGTGTATCGGTGGTAGTTTAGGGGTCAAAAAATTACATAGCTAATTTTTATCCCGGAAAAATGCACGGTTCCTATGGGATAGAATACAGCAACCGTGCATTTGCAAAAGGACATACTTTTTAATCGCAGATAACACCGCGGGGCGCAGCTAGTTGGTTATAAAACCAAAATTGCTTTTGGTCTTTCCAATTCGAGTACCTCCCTATTAATATAGCTACCTATCGACGTGACAATAAGCTGGGCTTTACCGTGATCCCGGCAACACGCTGGTGATCCCACTAGCCGTGTTTGTTACGTGTTTGCACGAGGTAGCTTTTATGAACTTCCAATATCTTCTGACGAGCAATCTATGACAGTCTTTACGGGCATTCAGAAGGCTGAAAATTCTATTAAGTTGTATTTCCCTTAGATAAGTACTAGTTACGTCTTAGGAAGGCAGGAGGTCTAGCACGCAGGTCAAGACAAAACCTATGTCACGGATTATGTCGCACCGTGTCGCTCTCTCCCTTTCGTAATTCGTGCGTGGGAAAGAGACAAAATCGATTTATCTCACATTTTGTTTTGTCAAATTAATTAAGGCAGACGCAGAATTTCAGTTCCGTACTGAAATGGAAATAAAAGGAACTCTTATGCTGCGACTATGTCTGTCCGTCTGCCACACCTGATCATCTCAGCAACTACGTACCTACCGTCAAAAAGATCACATAATTATAACATTAAGATCACAGACTTGTTTACAAGTTCAGACGTAATGTTGCCACTAGCAAAGTGAAGCCACATTTTAATGCATTTGTAATGTTAAATGTTCCGACATAATTACAAAACTAGCGTAGTAAATACTCCGGCATAGACTATGAAGTTCTGAACATAGGCTAAAAAGTTCTGAACATCGGCTAAGAAGTTCTGAACATAGGCTAAGAAGCTCTGAACATAGGCTAAGAAGCTCTGAACATAGGCTAAGATATTATGAACATAGTTTTTATATGGGAGCGCGTGTTAACATCCTAGACTAGTTTTTTTTAGGCTTCACTTGTAGCGCACGCCGCGTGTTGTCTAAATATTGTAACAAGTCTGTGATTAAGATGCTACGGGCCGATCGAAATGTCATTCCCATGGAGTTAAGGGACCCAGAAACTCGATGGCTACTCGGTAGTCCATGGTTACACTTAATAAATCAATGTGCACTTCACAAAACACACTCAACAACGGGAAACCTCCCCCCCCCCCCCCCTCCTCTTCAAAATCCGCCGAGGAAAGGCACTTGTAATCGAGAAGGCTTTATTAATTACAAACTTGGACCGCAACCCACCCTACACCCCAACCCCGCCCATCGCCAACCTATTATCACCCCTAACTCTTGCTTACTAAGGTTAAAAATCTTGTACCCCTAACTCGAAATCGGTCTTATCTCTAGGGCGTACTCGACAACATTGGGGTGGTTGTACTCGGAACAAAATTAAGCTTAATGATGTGTAGTTTTAAGGTTGTTTTTCGGGTGGCGTTTTGAGGCGATCAATTTGTTAAATGAAGAAAATGGTTATGTGCAGAAGGATTCTTGGTTGGGTGGGCCAGGGGTTCAATTTGAGCTGTGTTCGCGACATGATACTGAAATTTGTTGTTAATTTAATAGTACGTCCGTCTATTTGTATTCTGTGGTTACAAAAGGCTTTGAAGTTATTAAACACTTCACAGACTTTTCAGTGATGAATGACTTAATATTAACCTATTAGCCATTTCATTCTTCTTTTTTTTTAAACATACTTTTTCATTAATGATTACCTTAATGTCAATAAGTCAATGCACCCGTTTCAGGGCGATAGATGAATTATTATTTGTCCAAAAGTATCCCCCGGTTTTCTGAAGTGAGAATGCTTTTTCGATCGCGTAAGAGTGGACTCTATATTATTAAACCGTTTTTCTTAAATTTATAACAGTTTTAACGTTTATTTACAACGGCATTTTTAATCACAGAAACACATTTTATGGAAAATAAAATAAAATTTACTACTTTAAACTTGACACTGGCTTTATACACAAACGTGTGATGCCAAAAAAGGAAAAAAATACATTCACGGCTCAACTTCCCGCCAAAAACTCCTAACCACAGGTTATATTAAACGTTGACACATCACAAGCACTATGGACACAACAATGGCGCCGCGCCAGTAATTTTACTCAATTAGTATTCGCAACGCAACCGACGAGGTGTTTTCACGTAATTTCCGGCTTGTAATTAAAAAGTCAGCGCAGTGGTGACAACGTTAAGCCGCTCGTTAACATGCCGCCGCTTCCGGTTACGGCCGAACGATGATTTTGTTGTATATCTTCATGACTTCCAGTTGCAAAGGCATTTTGTTAAATGTTGTATACTCTGCTTTAAGTGTTATGTATAAGGTACTAGCTGCGCCCCGCGGTGTTACCCGCGATTAAAAAGTATGTCCTTTTTACCGGGGTTAAAAGTAGCCTATGTGCTATTCCAGACTATAATCTATCTCTGTGCCAAATTTCATCCAGATCCGTTCAGCCGTTCTGGCGTGATTGAGTAACAAACATTCATCCATCCAAACTTTCACATTTATAATATTATTAGGAAGTAGGATAACAAAAATAGTGTATAATATTTTAACCGATTAATCAGTAAGCTATATGTATCACATTGATGTATAAAATAATTGGGTAATTAATGTTAGATCATTGTACAACAAGGCGCACCTGAAGCGTTTGGCCGTGCGCTCAGTACAGTAATGTATTTTTTTAAATGTCTAATAATTTGATTTATTTCTTTGGGAATGTTCTTCTTTATAACCTACTGTTGGCCCTGTTAAAATATTTTACACTATTATTGTTAAAGATTATGTATTCTATTAAATACCACAATGTCGTGTTAGGTACACCATTTATAACTCAAGAACGAGTGGGCCGATTTTTATGATCTTTGATTTTTTTATTTGTCTCCGCCCCGAATGGCAGAATAAGTATTAAAACATGTAAATAATTAATTATCTCATACATTTGATTCTGAGGCGGTACTATGTTCGCTGGGACAAGTAGTACTTATATATAAATTACTACTAAACGTTTTCAAATGTCTCGCTTTTATTTACATTTGAACGCTTTGTTACTTTTTTTTGTAAAAAAAAATAACAAACTATAGATAGACTTTTTATTACAGTTTTTAGTATTCAGTCATCGAACTGAGTAAAAAGTTGTTTGGTCGCAATGTGGCTCTTGCCGGTATTTTATAAGTACCTACGTCTGAAGTAGACGAAACCTAGACATGGGGTGGATTAAACAATTATGTAGGGCTTATTGATTAATTGCCAGGTTTGAGGTGCGCCAAATTTATCTAAAGGCTGATTATGTTGTAGTGACCTTTCTGAATCACGCTGTGTAAGATGTAACATTGTAATTTGTAAAAAAAAAAACATCATTTACACATACTGATTTCTTATATTTACGCAAATACTACACATTGAAATAAAACTTATTTTATCGCATTTATATTTTTGACGTCAAACACCTCAGTCCTCCCGCGACCATGGTTGCTGTAAAGCAGCCGAAACGTCGGGAACAAAACATAAAATAAACGCGATAAAATCTGTAAAATAAGTTTTATTTTAAAACATTATCTGTGGATTAGGCCTTATTGTTATTCTCTCAAAATATTTTACACTATTCTTGTTACACCGCATTCTCGAACCTAATTTTCGGAACGTTCTAATCAGTACCTATGATCTGGTTTACTAATTTTCTAGGTTTTGCTTGCAACATTATTTGAACTCAAGATTTTAGGGACTCTGGCCCACCACAGTAACACTCTTAAATGAAACTAACAGACACTTCAGAGCTGTTGTTCGAGAGTATTTAATTACCGAGAAACCTCTAAATATGTAGTCCCTCAAAGGAATTGGTGTAACATCTCCAGGAAGGATAACTCGGGCGCATAATATGAATGCATCCATCTGTGCAGTCCGGCGCGTCGGACCGGACTTAAAGATCCGAAAAATAAGCCGTCCCGACCCTAAACGCCGTCAGAATTTATGTCCCTTCGCTGACCCTCGCAACGCCTTATTCACCTTTTATTTTTATTTGAGTGAGCAAGGAACAAATCTTAGCGCAAAAGGGATAATAAAATAATCGTTAGATTCGTATAGACGATTCTAATTTCACGGATTGGTGCCCAAAGGGACGCAGGCTGTGTAGGGTTGACTCTGTCCTTTTCGCGCTCGCTATAAAGTATTGCTGTCTCGTTGCGCCGCCACCCAATCGGCGGGAGTGAGTTGCAGAAGTTGCAGAGTTGGTGTTCTTATTTTTTCTTGTTTGCGGGTTTGCAGGGAAGTTTTTTTTTCGCGTCGTGTTTTGGTTTGGTATCCAAGTTTGTTTTTGCGTGTCCGAGCCGGGCTGGTGTGCTCGTGGAGTTCTATTTGTGATCGATTTGTTTTCGATGACGTAGTATATTGAAACGTGTCCGAGTTTAATCGAAGTTTCTTTTGGAGATTCTGACATCTGTATCTCGTTGTTTTTCATGGGGAAAAGACGTGCTGACGGGTCAAGGTAATCCTATGTCACCATAAGATCGCTGAGAAAGAATGCCTTCATTGACATAACTAATATATAAAACAAAATCGTGTTAGTTACACCATCTATAACTCAAAAAAAGGGGGGGGGGGCGACTTTTATGATCGATTTTTGGAATTTTCCTCCGCCCCGAAGAGCAGAATTACTATTAAAAATGAAAAAAAAAATACAATAAAAATCATAATAAAGATAATTCATTATCTTTTAGATTTGATTTTGAGGCGGTACGAATAGTTCGCTGGGACAGCAGTTATATATAAATTATGCTATTTCTATTTACGCTTCGCGTTCGTATGAATTGCAAAGCCCAATAGTAGGTACCTTCGCAAAAGAACTACGGATAGTTTAAAACAACCTTTTCTATATATTCCACATGGTCTGCGCAAATCGTGTAAAGACCGTTCAAAGTAATAATAGCGTAATAGATCAATTGCTATCGGTCCTATCGCGATAGATCTAAATGGAATGCCGTGCTTAGCCCAGCGATCTGTGTTCCAAGACTCGCGTTGCCAAATTTTGTGTTTCGTCTAAGCGCAGATTGTTTTGGGAAATTGTTTATTGATGGATCTCTTTATAGATTGACTGCTTTTGTTGATAGCGTATTGATCTTTTTGGAGATTTATCACTTGAGTACCCGGCTCTACGTCGTACCACGTGAATCCCGTGATCGTGAATTTCGGTGGTTTTTGTAGATCGTCGAGCCGTGTGTAAGTAAGCTTATCATGAAATAAAACAGTTTTATGCAAATCTACCATCGCGTAAAGTAGTCCATTCAGCACCTATAAATACCTACCTACTATGTTTAAATTTACTTGTTTATACAGCGTGACCCAGAAAGGGATACTACCATTTGGAGCTGCGTTTTTATCGCATTTAGGTATAATAACTTTGCGAAGTCACAATTTCGATAAGTACTCATGTCAATAAAAAAAAGAATTGTTCTACTTCTTCTTTCTTTACGAAATGAGATGCGATAATGTTCTTATAACAATCTATGTGATATTTTTTTAAATTGACGTAGCGATAATGTCATTTAGCCAGTATCAAAGCTCATTTTTTAATCACGCGTCATCTAGGTTTATGAATAGTCTGTGTCACGTCCAAGTTATAAACACATCAATTAACATTAATATGGAGCAAAGGAGCGGAAGTTGTATATCACATTGGGACGTATTTCTACAATTGAATTAATATCCAGTGTTTATAAATCAGAGAAATATGGTAGTAAATTACAGGGAGCTTTCCAAACGTCTAGTGGAGACATCTGGTGACCAGAACGCTGGCACATATTTTGGCCAACACATCAGCGTTGCCATTCAACGTGGCAATGCTGCCAGCGTTCTGGGAAATCTGAAATCTGTGGCGTGAGAGGGATGGACGACGTTACGTTGCCGAAACGGTACGTAAAAAGGATTGTGCTTGAAGTACTGAATGCGAACTGCATATTTATAATTTTGCTACATTTTCCTACATTGTTCTCACATACCCATAACAATGGACTGCTCAAAAATGTATCGGATCTTTTTAAAAAGAGCAACCATGGAGTTTCTTGCCCGTTCTTCTCCATAGGAACGGCATTCCGAACGGGTGGTAAAACCACAGATAATTTTACAGACGCTCCGTTTGATATAGATCAACCAGGCCTGACCCTAATAAAAATAGTAAAAAAAACAAATTATGGGCACCACGTTCTAAAAGTACGCAAGTACAAATCCTATACGATTCCAAAAAAAGTATGCCAAACGATTTGATTATATTGCTTCAATAAATCGGGGCAGCTATTAGCGCGCTTGTCCTCGTTGCAGCTGTGACGTGATGACAGCTTAACAGCTTCCCATCCACTGTTCCTACTGACCAGCCGACGGCCTACCCTCTTTTCAAATAAATACACAAAACAAATTCAAATAATGGTTATTAGTGTAAAAAAAACAAGTAGCTCTCTGTACGTCAAGTGCGAGATTATTCATGAGCTAACCGTATACTTTATAGTCTACCGTATTGAGATGGAGAATTAAAAGTTTTAAATACAGTCCGCTAGAGGCGCTGTTCAGTTCTACTTACAAAATGTCTAAATACGGTAAACTATAAAGTCAGCTCACGAATAATCTCGCACTTATGACGTACTGATATATTTATTAAACTCACATGTATCTAGATTTACAATACATAATATGTAAATAATAGTAAAATTCTGTTCTTCATAGAGGTCTAATTCGGTGTTATAAGTACCTATACCTACAGTTTTGTATCTGCTTGGTAATAGGTCCTCAATCCTACACAAAGTATATGTACTTACTTTTTGATACGCTGAAGTACCTATATTCAAATTAGTATATCGTCAAAATAATTGAAAAAAAAAAATACAATTACAATTAAACTAAATAGGAAAATAAAAAAAACTTAAAAATAGTATGACACCAAACTATGTATCAAAACACCTTGTCCGCGTGGAATGGTGGCAAGAATGATGGCTGCATTTCCTCGCTGTATTAAAAATAGTGTTCGTCATAGACTAGGATGTCTTTAAAACTTATATTAACTCGGTTTTTGCCGTCTGATGTTGTAAAAAAACTAATCGTCTAAATTATTTTGACAAAATTATCAAGTTTTTCTATTCATTTCGATTTACTTATTTCCGCTGAGTTAATTTTGTTTCTTAACATTTAATGTCGATTATTTACCAATCATACAAATTGTTTAATTTAAATTCCAAAGGTTGTTCCTCAATTTTTAAATAATTAGAGATGGCCGGCGGGAAATCGGAGATGATTTTGCAAAGAATTAATTTGAAAAGATTTGTAATGAGTTTCCGATTCCTTCGTTTAATTCAATGACCTAGATTTTGTAACTGTTGCGAAGTTTCCATTTTTTTTTTCTTTTCATTTTTATCGATTATATAGGAATGTTTTTTTTTACTATAAATTAAAATTCCTACAACCAGAACTTTTACCTTATAACCCCACTTTTATCTTACCTTTGCTTTTTTATTTATAAAAAAAAACGGGAAAAAAAACATGCGGCTTTTATTTTTAACATATAGATTTTTTAAAAACCCCAGGTATCTACTAAAATAAATATGTAAGTAGGTATGTCTCGACAACCTCTTTATAACTGTGAACACACACTTTTTATAAAATGTAAATAAATTCTCGTCTCACCTGGAATTGAAACATTATCAAAACGGGCGCTCAACTTAACTAGCATTTTTGTCAATTTCCTCACTTATTATGCTTTTGATTGAACTACGTGACAAACGGACGGAAGCTATCGACACTAGGTATATTCGCTTTTCATAAAATCCATTAAGCACCTTATTACTGCATCATAAAATACAAAATAAAAATAATGACAGCTATAGAGTTTGGTTTTTGACTTTTTTTTTGACAGCTGACGACTAAATTGAGTGGAGCACGTAGCGAAAGTATAAAGCCGTGTATCCATAGATAGTGCAAAAGAGTATAGCATTGTCTATGACCCCGCGTTCTGCGTTCAAGCACGCTTTTTGTAATGTAGCGGTTTCATAGCACCCGCGCAAACAGCAGGCGGTCCGAAATCCGTAGGTGAATTGGTTTCAGACAACGGATATAGGTAATTTTTTTTTAGAGAACCCGTTTAATTCCCTCTTCAGTGTGCGTGGGGTCTGATAGTAGCCAATAAACTATGTATAGTGTGCCTATAAAGTATGTCCAGTAGCCCAGTCGGATGTGTGTCAAGATAAATGTGGAAAACATGGATCTTGTCTCATGCTCTCCTATGAATTGAGAACGCCTGTTTGAATTATGTTGCTTGCTGTGCTGCGGGTCCCGGGTTTGTATCCTGGTACGGACAAACTTTGTGTGATGAGTTTGTGTTTGAATTATTTAAAGATGTTTTAGTTATTTTTTTTTTGTACTAGTTATTAATTTCTTTTTGAACAGGTATTTAAAAAAATATATAATTAAAGAAATCTACCAAGATTGTTTGATTGATTGATTGTTTACTCTGTAAAGTAACGCAAAATAAGGTATAGCTACAATATCGCGATACATTACACATACATTAATCTTATCCCGCAAATCAATGGAACACCAGCCTTAAATTGAACAAAGCAAAGCGACTCACGCTCAATCGTTCGAAAGGTTAGTTCATTGAAATAATAAATTGACACGTTAAGTCCGGCACGTTGTGGCCGCTGATTGGTTCGTAATTAGTTTATAGGTGACGCTGGCGCAACGTCGAAGTTTTAATTTGAAACACGAAAATGTATTGCAAAAAATGCAATTTAAAAATTGATTTTCCGTGACTGCAGAGTGTATTGAAGGAGGTGCGCTTTGAAATTGGACATTTTAAATTTGACGATGTCTAGGAGTGTATTGAGACGCAGCCATTTACCTGCGACAGTTCCTGAAGCTTTATAAATAGCTTTAGGAAATGTTAGCTTCATATTATTGTACAAAATCTTTAATTAATAAGTGTGCACATTTTTTCTTGTTGGGTTCTAATACCTAAAAAACATCTAATCGTTGAACTGACAGAAGAGGTCGAAGGGCAATACATAATATTATCGTAATAACCTATGACATAAAAACTATGACATAGACCGAGTATTTTTATATATGAAAAGGTAATTTAGACATATGATATTATATTCTATAATTTGTGTTAGATATGTGTGTCGAGTTTTCTATGTATAGGCAAATATGAATTGTAGTAAAATAACAATAAATATGCCTAGCTAATGCGTAGGAATAGATTTGCACTTTACTATTAACAAGTGATGAATTGAAGAACAAAATAGATCAGGATAATATAGTATTCATATTTTTCACAATGAGGTCTACCAACGAGCTATTAATAGTTCACAACAAAAACTATTTATTCTTCAGCCGTAAACAGAGTGAACGCGCAGCCTCGGGGGACCTGTCTCGGCCTAGGCTTACCAAACCAATCCATAAAAAAATATGTAAAGTACGGGTTACGTACTCTATAGTTTTTGGTTTTGGTTGTTAACTAAAAGTCACTGGTAGTTGGTAATAGTTGGTTTATTCTACTCAACACTAATATTAAGTATGGTTAATGGTAAATGGTAAAATGGTTACAAATGGTAAAGTGGTACTAGCGCACACGATGGTCGAATGTGTACTGGTTAGTTACTGGTAAAATGGTACTAGCGCACACGATGGTCGAACGTGTACTGGTTAGTTACTGGTAAAATGGTAACAAATGGTAAAATGGTACTAGCGCACACGATGGTCGAATGTATACTGGCGCTATATTCAGCAAACTCGCATCGTGTGATCGCGCCGACAGTAAACTGCTGACGATGCTAAATGGTGTAATAATGTACACCGTACAAAATATATTTAATATCGAACAATTCAAATAGTATATGATCGTTATGGATTGCTAAAAGTTGGTACTGAGTTTTGCCATATATTTTAATGGGGTCTAAAATACGTAATTAATCCAGCCATTTCTCAATATCGCCAGCAAATCACTCAATTACTATCGTTCTCGCTTCATTATGTCGACACAGTAACCGTTTTAGAGTTTATTTTTCTTTTTTATTCTTCGACCACATTGTTCGAAGTTCGAACAAATATAGTATATAGACTCGTAGAGTCATGGAATATTATATTGTAGTCATTTTCGAATCTATTATTACTTATTAAAAATGTAATATTAATTTTTCATACAACTTGGCTGAATGGAATAGTTTACAATAGGAGAGAAAATAATGGCTAGTCTTGTAATTAAAGTTTTGGGAGTGGCCGTGGTAGAGTGGGCCAGGGTAGATATCTACCTACTGACACAGCAGTCTCTATTAATAGTGCCTTATTAGGTGCCTACACATGTAATATTGATAGAGGTACCTACCTGATCTGTATTTCAATATAGCTACCATGCTGAAACTTTTTTCACTATGGTAAATTTATGTTTATCTCTCTTGAAATAAAACTATTTTTAAGGATTCTATCGCGTTTATTATTGTTTATTATTTATCTATCTTTTAATTCTTCTTGAACATGTTTGTATCGTATAAAGTTTTGTTACGATAAAAAAACCTTGGGTACCTAAGAACTCTATACATTAACTTTTTTTTTGAATCGTAATAAAAACTAAACTAAAAAACATAACTAATAAAAACTTGTCTAGTTAAATAATCTAGTCATATTTATACATATAAAAAAAACACCTAGGAATGGCAATGTCGATTTTGCTCTACTGCTCGACCCCAATAGTCATAGGGTGGTAATACTACCCTAATACTAATGTATGTTATGTCGAACCATAAGCTACCGGCGAGCGGAAATATATTTATTCGAAATCAGCTACCGAATATTGAGAACCCTGTTAACAAACAGAAACAGACTAACATTCTAAGAACACTTATTTTCAGAATTTGTGCATTGGCCAATTGCAACCATATTTATTGAAATTTTCAATGTCGAAACAAATCGCTTACAAGTTTGCCGTATGATGTGCCCGAAAAATGTTTCTTCATACATAATTTAACCCCCCCCCCCCTCCAAATCCTCCTTAATGTACCCCTACGGTACTTAAAGCATATACCGTCCAATTTTCAATCTCCAAGGCCGTGTGTTGAATTTCAGTCAGTCCGTATAAATAGATTATATAGAAATGTATTATTCTAGTGCCAGTTAAAATAAACAAATGGGGAAAAAGGAACCCACCACTGACCCTCGGCTTGTCAACTTGGGATCCCGACACTCGTGACAGATAGTCTCTCATCTTAGAGGAGTTCGGTGTTGCTAGCTTTTAAACTAATTCGGTATTGCCGGTTTATAATTGAAAAAGACGCCCATTTGATTAACAATGGATTTCCGCCAAGTATCGCCTACTTCTATCAATTATGCCGTAGTTCAAATGTTTTATTTTTAAATATTAATATTAATATAATATATAATAATTTCTAATATAATAATAATAATATATAATAATAATAATTTCTATTGAAATAGTAACCAAGGTCACAATTATACTTAGTTAATCATTCACTAATAAAATCCAGTGGTATGGCAGCATACAAATTTTTTAACGCTCCGTCTGACCACGCCTTTTTATCGGTATCCGATACCTACGTAATGGATTTTGAAAGTATGTTAGTTTTACGCTATCAAAAAATAGTCTAGAGCCAATAGAAGACTAGAAGACTTGAAAAAAACTCAAGTCCATCCAATCTGCTTCAGGAGGTTTAAGCTTGTTGCCGTACGTGTGTAGGCGTTTTTGAAACAGAAAATCAATTTCCAACCGGCGATAATGGAATACAATACCCGTTGAAATCGTTTATGTAGAGACATTGAGAATTAATATAATTATAATGCAAGTCTATGATTCTTTGTTTTAAAAAGGTATAAGTATTCTTGTTTACCATAAATTTAATTTAATCTTCTAGTTATTGTTTAAACTGCTATTATTATAACGATCCCCAGAGCTACGAAACTAGCTGTAGACACACCGGCGTGAACCATCTTACAACGCACTTCGCGTTTCACCAGGGTTCAACAATCTGGTCACACTGTAACCCCGACACATGACTACCTGATTTGTAACTGAAAGTGACAGAGCTATACGAAGAAATAGACACACAGACAAACTGTCTTATTAAATTACAGCATATCTCTTACTCTGTCTCTCCGTCGTATGCAGTAGTAGTAATATAGTCGTGTGCAGTAGATATTATACAAAGATCAGTACTTACAAATAAGGCTGCAAGTCTGCTAAGACAATCGACTCATAACGGAATTGCAGTGGCATCATTACCTAATCAAATTGGTCAAAAGCGACAATTAAGATTCAATTGCCATTCTCATTGTGTTAGCATCGCTATTTTCTAGCCTTTAAGACGTAAGGTACATAATATTATAAACTCTACTCACCAGAATCGCTATCCTCTCTATCATAATGCGGCCTCCAGTACTGCTCATCGTACCGCAAAGGCACCTCCGACCTCCCCGTGAACTTATTGGGGTCCAGGATGTTCTCTACCGAGAACGCTATCGCCGGCCGATCCGGCGGCCTCGTGAGGCCCAGTCTTCTCGTCAGGTCCACAGGAGCTGCCTCCTCCACCCCCACTACGTCCAGTTCCCCGTTTGCCTCCCCTTCTCCCTCCGTTTCCTCCTCCGCTTTGTCTCTGCGCTCCTCCGATCCGCGCGCCATCGCAAGCATCGTCATATCAAAGCTTATTTAAAAAAAAATTAGACTCAAAACAGTTCATGGATGCGTCTGTCTTAACACTCTCACTGCACAGCGTTCAACATCGAGCCCTTTGAGGTCCAATTTGATACACAACTTGTATACGCGGGTCGAACAACCAACCCTACAGTTCGCACCGTAATCCGCGGACGAGACCACACGTTCGCCCCATGCCGACATCCGATATACACAACTCGAGACCAACTGAAAACGGGAGCGCAGAAACGGGCGGGGACCGAAAAGGAGGGGCGACCCGAGTGGGGGGCCACCGGCGGATCCCGCCACCCGATTGGCGGCGGGAAACCAGGCGTGTCCGGGGTGGGGAAACGTAATCGAGCAATAAGGTTTAAACAATTTCGTTTAATACGTTGAATTATGTAAGAGAGCGGCGGGCAAGTAATCGCGCACAAGCGATAAGGCCATTTGCGCTACTTCGTTACGTATTAATGGCCCAGGAAATTGACTTATGAATATTAGAGGTCGCGGCGAGTTGAAGATCGGGCCAAAGCGGCCCCGGGCGGCCGCGCGCGGGTTATTTTCCTAGTTAAGCGTTGGAACAATGATGTTTATTGAGTTTTGAACTTAATGGGTTTGGGCGCTGGCCGCGGGCGGTTTGCGCCATTAGCCGTGTTTGTGAAGCCGGGCGCCGTGACGACTCGCCGTGATAACGTGAAGTATTGCGTTACTGTATTGCTTTCACGTTGTTCTCGTTATCATTGTTGACAAGAGATAAAATAATTAACTTTTGCGAAATTTAACTTGCGGAATATTCATTGAGCTTGTAAATGGGTACCTATTTAAAATCGAGTAGCATTGAACATTTTTGCAAGGATTACAGGGTCTACTTAAATTGGTTTTTACAAAGGTGTGATAAATGGATATTTCACTTGACACGAATTAGTTTTAATGCCATGTAATTGTGTGTGCCTACACACATCTAATAAAGTTTAAAGCTCTTCATATGTAACTTGCAAAAAAGTAATTTGAATCTTTTTGTAATGTGTTATTTAGGGCTTTAGGAAAGGGGAAATTTACACATGAAGGAAGTATTAGTTCTGTGTTTCGACATCTGCTTGCTAGGTAACTTCACTTTTTTTAAATATAATTTCATTTTAAATAGTTATCTATTTGGCCAGTATTATGTATGACTTAATTATGCGTTTATAACAATAGGGCTGTCAGAATAGCATTTTATCTTGCCATCCCTTTCATTTCATACGAAATTAGTACGGGATGCGAGACTAATAACATCTTGACGGTTCCATATTTAAAATGTCTTTTTCAATAACGATTATCACTTGCTGAACGGTGAAGGCAAATAGGCGTGAGGAAACCTGAACGTCTGTCGAAAGTCTTGTGAAGTTCACCAAACTGCATTGGGGCAGCATATGGTAGAATACCTATAGTATAATGGCAATATTGGCTTGCCCTCTACTACCTACGTTGGGACCCAATACCAATTGCAAATTGTGGGCGCACTGCAAAGCACCTCTGGCTACCTCTTCGGATTACAGGACCCCGAGTCTGCTAACACAATCGATTCATAATCGAACAGCAACAGCATAGTAACTGTCAATTTTGACAGATAGTGTATGGGATATCTGTCAAAAGTGACAGTTACTATGCGGTTGCTGTTCGATTATGAATCGATTGTGTTAGCAGACTTGGGGACTTGGCGCGATGGTGTATTTAAACTGTCGTATCATTGCAAGTTTACCCGCCGTGTTGTACGTGCCGTGTCGAGCGGATCAATGCCTCCGTTTAGTGTCTTGTTCCATTTTCTATTTACACGACTAATCGCAGACGCAGATCTACCATTTAGAGCCACCAATGACATGCACGATCTCGGCGGTTGGTCACGCCACTCTTGGGAAACGAGATTCGATTATACAGACCGATCCAATTCCGAGTAGTTTATAAAGTGGTTTTAAAATTGAAAATACAGCTATACAATAATACTAAATTATTAACTCAAATTAAAATTAGGCTGATTTCAAAATGTACTCAACAAATCCCCACCACCATCGGCCGGGAGGGTGCCCAAAACGCTGGCAGCATTGCCACGTTGAATGGCAATGCTGATGTGTTGCCCAAAATATGTGCCAGCGTTCTGGTCACCAGATGTCTCCACCAGACGTTTTGAAAGTTTATAAAGCTAGTTATGAAGACATTTGTATCTCTCATTAGAACGTATAGTATGGTATAGCACCCGGCCGTAAATATTGCACGTCGACCTTTAGAAAGGGACTAGCGGCTAGAGGCAAGAGTGAAAGAGATGACGCTCTACAAAGCCGATGTTTTTTCTATTGCCGATGTGCAATATTTATGGCCGGATATTGTAAATTAATTCCTCCTTGATTTTGGCAAAACTCCTACACACGATTTTCTAAAACAGAAACTACTAGTTATTTTAGTATCCACCTGTATATCAATGGAAATGTATACAAAAAAGGTCGGATTCCACCGCGTAGCACGTTTTAGCTGTGAATGATTAGCCCCGCGGCGCGGGCGCATTGTGCAGCCACCGCACAATTGACCCACACAGCGACCACTCAACACTCAACACTTGAGGGCCGGTCAATAATACTACTGGGATATTTTAGTAGGTCGTATTCAAATTACTTTTTTTTTTGTTATATTTTATGACAGATTGCGAAATATATAAAAATAAAACAAATACAAGAGATCGAACGGCGTTTGCTCAACAAACAATAGGGTTCCGTTTGACCCGAGGATTATTTTTGCGTACGGAACCTCAAACCCGAATAAAGTTATGTTCTATTTGCAATATTAGCAAATATATGACTTTATTAGTATCCAAATTTTATAAAGTATAACAATAATAGTGTAAAATATTTTAAGAGGCACATCGGTATAGGCTATAAAGGTCAACCCCCATCTGCCACGCGTGTGACGCACCGGTGGATACGGCGCGTCACACGCTGGAGGAGTGCGTGGCCTGGGGGCCGAGACGACACGACCTGGTGAGCGTCGTGGGGAGGGACCTCTCGCTGCAGAGCGTAGTAGCAGCCATGCTCAGCAGCGAGAGGTGCTGGAGGGCAATGGCCTCCTTTTGCGAATCCGTCATGGCGCAAAAGGAGGCCGCGGAGCGGGTCAGGGAGGGAGACGCCCAAGCCGACCCGCTCCGAAGAGCACGGCGGGGGAGACGGAGAAGGCGCTATGCGCATCTTCTTCCCCCGCCGTAAGAGGAGGACGTCGAAGGGGACTAGGGCAGGGGGTCGGGGGACCACCTGCCCACACAAAGTCCCTCCGACGGAGGGTGCCAACAGGCACCCCTCCTGATGTCTGCGGCCCGGGACCAACCGGGCCGGCCGCCGGGGCGCCACAGTAGTATGCCAAGTGCGATCCTGTGGCGCCCCGCTCAAAGGCGGTGACGGCGGACCAAGGGGTTTTAGTGGGTATACCGGCGCTCTGCCGGGGAGTCCCACATACCCCTCTCGTCCCCCCGGGCGAGAGGGGATGCGTAATTGCATTTCCCCTTGTAAAAAAAAAAAAAAAAAAAAAGGCTGTAAAGGTCACATTCCCGTTGGGAAAAAAATAAAATTTAAAAAATAAACTTCATACTAAGTGCGCAGTGAAACGGCTTGCTTTCTTAGAGAATCATAAAATAAACACTTTTTACACACATGTATTGCAAACATAAATGTGATTGTAATGACCTTCTTGTTAAACCCTTAACATATTTTACACAATTTTTTTTACACCGTATATAAAAAAAATGGGTTAAATAGCTTACCTATTACTTCTTATAAAGCAATCGAACCAATAACATTTAAACATGCATTTAGTTAGCGTTATTCACAGATGTTTTCTAAATTTCCAACCCAAAACATAGTAACCACAATTCCCACCACTAGTGTCCCTCAACGAGTCAACACTATCGATGTCGATAGTAAAAACTATTTGAATTTTGATTAGCGAACAGCGGGGGCACATTCTCACGGGGCAGCAGCGTGTCGCGAACACGCTGCGTGCGAGTGTTTAGTGCGCCGTGAAGCGTGATAGGTGGCGCTAGTGGGCCGTTCGACTTAATGATCACCCGCTGATATAAATTACAATTCAGTGTCAAACACTAAAAAGAAGTTTGTCCAACAAAGTAATATAAAAAAAAACCACTAGTAGCTCTCTGGTTGTGTTTTTTATTAATGTATAAGGGAGGTAGTCAGGGCCAGGCGCTGGCTCATGTGGATTGGTCATATTCATCTTTCATTAAGAAATAAATAAAACTTTATGGAAATTATGGCATCACTCACAATAATTTCCGTTTGTCTTGCCAGTATCAGCGATAACTAATCCAATAGATTATAAATAACAAATAGAAGATGGCGTGTCCTTTCGATCAGTCAATTGACTAACTAACCAATTTTTATGTTCAACTTACCTACTCATACATACTCATTGCTAACACCTATTTTAATTAACCTTTCTGCCCTCTTCGCTCTTATTATCGTGGGTATGTAGAGTACCCACCCAGTATAAAATAACCCCTAAAGTATTTTCAAGAAAAATATAATCACCACCAATTCTACGAGAATATTTCGTCAAAATAAAAAGATTCATTAATACATCATAAACAAGCGATGCCGCGGCGTCCGTTTCACTGGAGATGTTAATTAAAAAGTTTTTATGCGAAAAAAATGTCGAGAACGCACCACGCCTCCGTCCCAATTAAAATTCTAGCCGGATTCATTACAGCACTTTATTTTTTAAATGTTCACTAACGAACGCTGTCAAAACAAAATGTGAATTAATATGAATGTTTTTAAAACATGAAAATACTTTAATCTCCGGTGGCCAATAAATTCTTGGTTAATGAAAATAAAATAATGAAAGTCATTGGAGACATAATAGCGATGTGTTTATTGTATATTTTCTAATATTGAAGAGATGATTAGAAAAACAATCTCAACTCTTTGGTCACAACACACACTTAGCCAACGAAAAACTTCGTCTACCAACTAATAATTTGGGTAGCGGCCGAATATTCAAACTCTACTCAAATATTTAAGTCCTACTTTACTTATTTACCTAAGTGTTGTACGCATTAAAATAAAGCAGTTCTCTAATGTCATTCTAGAGAAAATAACATCTCAGGAATGCGTTCTAGGAGATGTATTAAATTTATTAACACTGCCATTGTTATTTTTATAACTGAGTAACGACCTCTTCAACATCGTCGCAAGCTACACCGATGGCGCTACAGATGCATTCAGAACAATTGACAATTCTCCGTACAATCCTGAAACGCGCTATGAGAGTTTTCGGAGCACGCAACATATATACAAGATCCCGACAATTGCCGTCGGGTCATAGCAACCGCCCCGCCAGGCATACCAACCCACCTGGCTGGAAGATCTTCCATTTTCCGCTAAAACTGTTTTCCATGTAGGTATATTTTCGCCAACCGCCTTTATCCATCCTCTGTATATTTCGGAAACTACTTGTTCAATTAATCAAATGATCGGGGCGCAATTATATTCATGGAATATTAGCAGGTAGTATACGATCATACAGCTACCAACAAAAGCGTCGGAACAGAACTAATAAATAGTTGTAATTCGGTAGCGAACCGCACATCAATGGTCGCCATCAAATTGTCACGCGCCACGAACGCCAAGAATTTTAATAACCAATTTGTATTTAAACGAATATGTCTTGCGCTAACATGGTTTTGGGGATCGTTACACATTTTGCTATTTTAAAATAACAACATCAAAGATCTACCTACCTACTATAGTTCCTTACCCAATTGAAATTGAAAATACTATACTTGCTTGGTCATTGCCTGATGATAACATTAAAAAAACTGTTTCTTTTTACAGACTTTAATCCCCAATTTGACCCCTCTAGTGGTCGGTCTTAAGATATGAAGCTGCTGTGCAAAATTTCAAGCTTATGGACGTTGTGTTTTGTCTGTCAGTGTCAAGAATGTTATTAAATGGATAAGCTTCTGGCATAAGCTCTGGAATAAGCTTCACTTACGAATTTGAATCGATAGTGTTACAGACATGAGTTAGTACTTTTTTTGACCAGCTGCTAAAGTCTGCCTAGCCGTTCCTGCATTGTTCTCATATACCCATAACAATGTACTGCAAAAAAATGTAACGGATCTTTTTAAAAAGAGCAACCATGGAGTTTCTTGCCCGTTCTTCTCCATAGGAACGGCATTCCGAACGGGTGGTAAAGTTGTAGCTTAGCATTTTGTATCTTTTTGACGAATCATAAGCACTGTACTCATTGGCTTACATTAATAAAATATTCTGATTCTGATTCATGTCTTATTAAGTCCGAATGAACTATTTAGGAAGTTCGTTATCTTTATTGAGCCGTTAATACTAAGCAGCCCTAAATTTTAGCATTAGGTACATGTGTATATTCAGCTGTTAGTGATTTTAACTACGGATAGGTAACTAAGTACCTACTAACAGAAATCTGAACATACTTTTACAAGTTGGAACACTCGCACGGCCATAATTGAATACGGAACCATCTGTGCGTAAGCCACATTCACACGTGAGCGGGCCTTTATTCACAAACACAGGGACTAAATTATAAACGACGTCTTCCTCAGTTAATTGAATGTTCCCGGATAAATCTGAATTAATATGCGCGTTCTGAAACCGGGATTGGATTGTTATTGCTCTGTTAGTCGAGTCTTTGATGCGTTTGAGTAATGGAACGCACGCGCGCTCGTATGTCGCACACATCATTTACATTGCATTCTGTTTTTTATACGTGCTTAATTATTTTAAATTTTCTTTTTTATTAGGCACCAGCTCATAGCTATGCACGTGACTTCGTGTGTTTGATTTAGATTTTATCCATGCCAGTGGTACTTACAGATTGATTTTTCGGGATTTGAGTATCCTAGCTGTGATTCCGGGTATAACATATCCACAGAGCAAATTTAAAAAATAATAAATAAACGAGAAAAAATATTTATTAAAATAACGTTCCCATTGTTTTAAATGTGCCGACATGTCCTAGTGTCAGATAATTATTACTTGTAAATAAATATAATGAATAAATTAAAAAAAATAAAATGACAAGCACTCCCAGCTTTGCATACCTATTTGATTCTACAACTTTCAAAATCATTACTAGGCACCGCGCTTGATATTATGTGCTGAAGCTTGTACCCTTAGTACGGTTTGGGTTGTAGTACCTGTAAGGAGGTACAGGCGTCAGCTTGGCCAGTCTCTCTATCTAGGTCGTAATTTAAGGCATTACCTTCCCAATATAGTTCACCAGCCACCAACCAGGTACCAGCTATAGGGAGATGGCGCGCGGGCAATTTGTCACACACACCCAACCAGGAACCTGACAGGCCCAAATGATTTATCACTGCCCGAACAGACAAAGACTTCTCCAAATAGGCTCCCCTCGCTACGCAAACACTCAATTCGAGGGTCATTACTGAGGGAAAATATTCTCTAAAATCACAGCGCAAGGGACACTTTTCCCGCCAATATGTTTGACAGAGCCCGCGCTGTCAACGGGTGCGGATGCGTTCGGAAACATTCCCCGGCTAATTGTATGTATCGCACCGCACAGAACACATTTGTCAATTGTCGCCGTCCGCCTTTATAACGGAACATAATTAGTCAGCCGACTATTTCGGGAATGCTTTGACGGCTTATTAAGATTTCAAATTGAACACAAATTAGGTGTCATGCCTAACTGATCGCTAACCTATGGTGCGTTTTGGTGTTTTATTTCGACATTGAAAAATTTGTCTGTCGACGTGGCGACAGCCTCGTTTTCCGGACATCAAAAAGCTATCGCTTAAACGGAATATGGGTTGGAGGATTGATTGTTTTGATTTCAAAATACTTGATATGGAATAGGTTTTGGTAGCTTTACCTTTTTTTTCTCTAATTTAAGCACAATTTGAAAATAAAAATAAGAATTATTTTTTGCTTTTTTGGTCTGCTCGGATTTTTTTTAATACCAATACTAAATACCGACCGAAATTTTAAACGATATTCGAATAGTTCGAAAATAAATAGCCCTTAAATTACATTTTCATTTTAGTACTAATTCGGTGACATGTTCCAATATCAATATCATGACAGTACATTAAAAAAATAAAAAAAAACTTTTGAATCGATGCTGTAACTAACGCTGTCACTCAAACAACTTTAAATACTTACAGCCCTTCTCAAACCCAACACCCGTATTTACACATGTAAACTCAAATCTAATTAAAACTCAATAATAGATACAAATTGACTCAATCTCACCACATGTTTTGAACGCCATACCAATTATAAACCGGCAAAGATCGATTCACGATTCCCAGCAATGCCATCTGTGAACGATGGGCGATCAACTGACGACAGCCGTGCCGATCGATTCGATACATCGAGCTTTTTTTGTAACAACTCGATTGGTGTGAAAATGTATCGATTAATTACAGTTTCCGATGACATTCCAGAGTTTATTTTTATTTATTTTTATATGCCATGTAAAATCTATGACTGCCAACTATGCTACGCTACGCAGGCAAATTGTGCCTAAACTCTGTCAAATAAATGCTAATCTCGCATATACCGCAAAATCTATATTCTAGTGCACAGATTATTAATAAGAAAAATATACTTAGGTAGTTTTGACAGTTGAAAACTTACATATATAATATATATTACATATATATAACAGTTTTAGTTTTGAGCATTGTTGCCATGATATTTTTTTTTTTTTTATAATTGTCCTTGCCATGATATTGCTATTGCTTTCGAATTGGACATTGCTTTTTATTTACAGCTTTACCAAATTAAACAACGACTGCCTAAATATGCGCTATAGCTTAGTAAAATGTTAAGCTACAAGTCATTAACCACGAGCTGCTTTGTTGAGCCATTGTAATAGAACAGTACTTTCAGTCTGTGTGGACTTTCCTGAAACCTGTTTCAACATTTAAGATGAGAACTAACTGGCTGTTTAGTTGATTAGCGTTTTATAAATCGAACACAACCATTTTTGTTACAAACTACGGCTTTGAAAGAGATAGACTCAACAAAGCAAGAAATAATGATCCCTAGCGGTAGCCGGAAAAAAAACACGATCCGTCCGGAAATTGTTACAACTGGGCTGTGATTGCAACTGTTTGTGAACGTCCGTTCGATTAGATTATTCGTTTATAAACAGACTTTTTACGAACGAACGTTTAAGTACTTATTAAATTATTATTATTACCCTATGTTCATTGATTTATTTACACATGTTTTACCTATATTACCACTTACGTCTATTGTTGTTGAACCTCTGTTTAAGTGCTACCTCTAGTGTACTCTACATTTGATCTCATTTTTTTAATTATTATTATATGTTACACTGTATCTGTGGCACATGATGTGGTTGCCTGTTATTAGAGTCGCAATTATCTAATATCATTCATTTTTTTTTACTATATAACATGTACATTGTAAACTCTGTTGGCAACTCTAAATAAATAAATAAATAAATAAAAAAAACATTAAACCTAACTCTAGAAAAAATTAAAGATTTCTCTATTGTAGTTACAGTATAAAGCATCTATAACTAAATACTACTCGGGACCTTTTGGCGGGAAACTGAAAAGTCATTGCGTCAGTTATGATTTAATTTTTAAAACTAGTGTTCCTGCGAGTTATAGTGAGTGATATAAGTGGAATATTCATCATTATGGGTTCGGTAAATGCAAACATTATCTTTTGCATTGCAGCAAGCAAGCAGTGATAGCCAAGTTTTGGTAGAACGCTTACCTCGGTAACTAGGATCGCAGGTTCAAACCCCGCCTCGCACCTCTAGCATTTCTGGATTTCATGTGCGAATCTCATTTTCAACCACGATTATCACTTGCTAAACGGTGAAGGAAAACATGGCGAGGAAACCTGCATGTCTGAGAGAACCCCTCGAAAGACGTGTAAAGTCCGCCAACCTGCACTGGGCCAGCGTGGTGGTCTATGGCCTTATCTCCCTCGCATTGAGGGGAGGCCCGTGCCCAACAGTGGGACATTAAAAGGGCTGGTATATATATTATAATATTATATTATGTTCTGCGCGACATCTGTTGGCGTTACGGTGATACGCCTGGCCTTGTACGAGTTTGACCATTGTAGTTCTATCTTCTGCGTTTATATAACAGATGTCGTTTATAAATATATTTAAATTAGCCATTAGCCAAAATATGTATAATTCTCTATGACTTGCGGCTCGCAGTAACGTCAAACATAGAATATTGATTTCTTATATTTACGCGAATACTACACATTGAAATAAAACTATTTTTTAAGGATTTTATCGCGTTTATTTTTCGTTCGAAATGTCGGGAACGTAAAAACGAAAAATAAACGCGATAAAATCCTTAAAAAATAGTTTTATTTCAATGTCAAACATAGGATGTTAAACCTACTTCAAAAAGGAGGAGGTTCTCAATTCGATTGTACTTTTTTTATGTTTTCTTAAAGTAACGTCCTATGCTATGACAGTTCATTGTTGACTATAGTTACAATATCCGACCATAAATATTGCACATCGGCAATAGAAAAAAAATCGGCTTTGTAGAGCGTCATCTCTTTCACTCTTGCCTCCAGCCAATAGTCCCTTTCTAAAGGTCGATGTGCAATATTTACGGCCGGATGCTATAATTAGGTGGTCTTGGTCTTGCGAAAATGTAAGACAAGTCCGAGACTTGGACGAAACTAAATTGATTTAATCTAGGTTAGTATACTTGCCTACTTAATACTTTGTAGTTGCTCAAGAGAAGGTGACAATGAATTTTATATTTATTGCAAAATATACAAGGTGGGTACTTTAAGCCCGGTTTGGTTTTAATTAAAAAATAAATAATTACGGAACCTGCTTTAATAAAGATAGGTTTTTTTCTGAAACAAAATAGCCTAAGTCTTGAATTCGATCCTCAGTTTATTTTACAGCTACGCTGGCTCGTTACGGCAAAGCAAACGATAAGGAATTAAAAATTAGGCTAATAGTCTTTGGTATCTAACTCAGCAGCTAAGTAGGTACTGGGGTATTAACTCTAACACATTCGACAATCGCAATCGACATACAACGATTTCAATCGACTTATTATAGAATGGTGAAGGAAAACATCGTGAGGAAACCTGCATGTCTGAGAGAACCCCTGGAAAGATGTGTGAAGTCCGCCAACCCGCACTGGGCCAGCGTGGTGGACTATGGCCTAATCCCCCCTCGCATTGAGGGGAAGCCCGTGCCCAGCACTGCATGTGTGTGCCTCGCTAAACTGCGCGGTATAATAAGATATAAGTTTGGTCAGCCATTAACGTAATTGCAAACAAAAACAACTAAAGTATAAGTAAACGAAAACAATTATTGTAATCGGTAGACCTTATCCATCGGACAAACATAATGTTAGGTATTCACAAACAAAATGTGACCTTAATGTATTGACATTGTGTTCCCAAATCATTTGATGTGTACAATCGCGATCTAAAATCAAGGAGATTGGTAGTAATTGAAGCAATCTGATTGAATTCCACATTTAGAACACAGTAGAGGTTTATTTTTATGCAATAATAACACTTATTCGATACAATTGATGGTTTAAATAAACAAATTGTCGTTTAAATAGTTCATTTATTTCGAATAGTTATTTCGTGTTCTATAAAAAAGTTGTTCTGTGACCCGAAAAACTGAGATTACATGAAGTCACAGACAGTACTAGAGATGCTAGCTGAAATATATATCCTCTATATCGTATACCGTGTCAAATGCAAGTTACATTCGTTGTTAACATTTTGAATGGTTGCGGTACGTACGGTTTTTTTACGTATGATTTTCATACATAAATATGAAAATATTAATAATTTATAAAAAAAAGGTTTTTTTTTCAAAATCAACAGGTTCCATTCATGGCTAGGAAAATATTGTTTTCAAAAATCTAAAGATGCAGTTTTAGTTTTCATCAACATCGGCCACGCACGAGAGTCATATAAGCATTTTTCACTATTCCCTATAGTTTAGGATTTGGCCATACACCCACGTGAAAAAATCCCCTGTAAATATATCTACTTGCATAAAAAAGTAAACAAGCAATTTCGCGATGACAGCAACGGCCTTGGCAAAGACCTTACTAAAAAAAGTTACGACCATTCATTCACTCTCACTATCACTCGATAAAAAAAATACAATTAACTTTATAAACACAGAATACGTATAGCGATAATTTTTTGCATCGATTAGAAAAAATGTGAAGGGGCTTCGTCGATCCGAGTCGATCAGCATAGCCCACAATTAATCGATATGGCTCAAAGTAAACACGTCTAGTGCCGTTAAGTTTAAAAAAAAATATAGCGTTCTATATTTAAAAGTGTAATATGTTCGATTTGTTTAAACAGCATTTGAAATTAAAATGGCGCCAGTACTTAGCGGCATCATTAGGTAAGCGATAAAATTCAACTGTACTTATGTATTTATTTTTAACTAAATAATTAGGTGCCCAATTGGTCTAAGGTTCACAGGGCTTATGAAAAAAAATATTTCGACTCATAGGTTGGGAAAGTAACTTCCGATTTTGAGTTTAGATAGCTATATTATAGGTACCTACTTATATATAAATTCAAATAAAATGTGGAGTGTCATTATGGTAAAATTTGACTTCGCAAAAATGTTGCCTACCTACCCCCGATGTCATCGTTGATATAAAGTAGGTATATTTTTTTAATTTTTACTTTACTAGCTAAGTTAAGCATAAGCTTGAAGCTAATCTAATAAATATCTACCCACATATATACAATCAAATAATTATTCACGCAGGCAAATAAACATAAATACTTACCTTAATAAATATTAATTAATCTAACAAGTTATCTAGTCACGGATAATAAACGCACGCGCAGATCGATCTTATAAATATTAATTTAAATCTCATTTACAATGTCTTATTTCTATGTCATAGATATATGATAAAATAATGGTATATAATAATTGTTTTTTTTTTTAGACAGTTCGTTTTGTATTATTCTTATTATGAACTCAGCCCCTCATTTGGATTTTTTGTATGTCCGTCTGTCTGTATACGCATCGGAAACTATCGAACAGATATTTATCAAATTTAGCACGGTGATAGCTTATAAACCGGGTTGTTTTTTTTTTAGAAAATGGCCTCACTCACCAGTGAGGCCATTTTCTAAAAAAAAGTTGCGTTGGTATTTTGCCAAAGTCAAAGTAAATGTTTTTTTAAATATCAAACATGGGAGATTCTATGCAGGCCTAATCCGTAGACTAGGCCTAATAAACCCCCTTTAACCCTACCAGTAAAGTTGAGGATACTTTACAAAAAAATGACTGGACTTCTTGAGGGAACTGGAAAAGTCATGTGTGTTACTATTTATTTTTATTATCCTAAACTCGTGCACGTTTTTTAACACATTATGCCACCAAAATTACCCATTATATTTCAAAATTACCCATTATATTTCAAAATTACCCATTATATTTCAAAGGAAATCATTTTTCACAAAATAAAACAAAATTGATAACGTTTCTCTTCGACTACCACCAAAAAGTGCTAAAACACTTTTTAGTTTAGTTCCCGCGGCATAGCCAAAAAAATACATGTCTCAAATTAACTTGACGGATTTTAATAAAACTTCATCATGGTTTATCTTACATACCGGGTCAATATACAATACTTAGGTATAATGAAAAATGGCAAAGTCCCTCAGGGATAACCAAAAAACTTAAAGTTACGCGTGTGAAGTCGCGTTCACAACATTGTATAACTGGATTGAACGATTCCATTACTTAGGATATACATAGTTTTATAGAATTAATTACTAAACAATGCTGTTTACCTACTGCGTGGACCACTATTATGATTAAAATAAGAACATGATTCAATCAATATCGCCCAGTAGGTACTGTATACATTATTTACTAGACCCTGAACAAACAGAAGAACGTTCAGCGTTCTACGTTCCGCGTACACAGAGTATCAGTACCTATCACATTTATTTCAAGGAACGCGATACTCTGAACCACAGATATATTAATGGGAGCTCTGCCCCAAGTCTGCTAACACAATCGATTCATAATCGAACAGCAACCGCATAGTAACTGTCACTTTTGATAGATATTGTATGAGATATCTGTCAAAAGTGACAGTTACTATGCGGTTGCTGTTCGATTATGAATCGATTGTGTTAGCAGACTTGGGGCCGAACCCATTTTGACCGTTAGCGATGGCTGTAAACTACTCGCAATCCTTTGCCTAAGACCCGGAAACCACGTATTATTTCATAAACTCCTTTCTGAGAGCATAGTTTTTGGATAATGTTTATCGTAGTAAAACGAAGGAAGGACCGACTAAGTAATCTCTTCTGAAAAAACACATCCAGAAACACTAGAAGATCTTACTTGAACTACATAGTAACTAGTCTAGTGAAATGACATATCACGAAAATAAAAAAATACAATTTGTAATTGTGCCCATGGGTATATGAGTCACTGACTGGACAGATAACCCAAACGGATAGACCTAGAGATTTAAGATTTGGAGAAGGAGGAGGATATTCTTTGAATACCTTAGGGGTGCAGGAAGGAGGGATTCTTGGAAATTCAACCCCTATGAGTGTCTAATGGGCGGGTCAAAGTAATATATTTTTTTAACCATGTACCCAATCGTAACTATTGGGTACGGCTAAAAATGATTTGACTTTAGTCTTTAAGCAAATGGGGGAAGGGACCTACCACTAACTTAGACTTTAATGCAATATGTTCAAAGCTTATTCTTGCATCGCAGCAAGCTACGGCAGCCTGTGCACGGGCATGTCGATGGGATGGACGTCCCCGGTGCTGCCCCAACTGCGCGGCCCCAACTCCCCGCTGCCCCACGAGCCGACGCTGCAAGAGGAGTCCTGGATAGGCTCCTTGCTGGTGCTCGGAGGGCTGTTGGGTAAGAGGCAAAACGAGCCAACAGCTGTGTCCAAACCGACGGCGCGTCTGCAGTGCTGATTTAGACACATACCGCTCGCAGACTGATAGTGAGGCAAATAGATAAACCCGCTAAGGTAAGGCAGTGTCAGCATCTGCCTCGGGCGAGTGCCAAGCTCGAGGCAGGCTGGCGGTCCTGACACAGCGAGTGTTCACATTCGAAAACATGATCCTTAATAACGACATTATCGGAGGGTGCAACAATATAATGCGTTGTTCTTTTTTCGAAGTATACAGGTTCAAATTCTGGCAAGAGACTTCATATTTTAAAAAATCGAATGTTGCAGTTTTTGTTTTTATCAAAATTAGAATCGAGAATCGAGAGTCCTTTAATCATTAGCCATCTTCACACACTTGAAAAAAACACTGTGTAAGGGTAGGACTATAAATTGATTCGATCCATTTTATTGTCACTACACATGTGTGAGAACGCGAACTTTATTATTATTTCTGAACGCACCGGATTTGATTGCGTCCTGACTCTATGCCAATAATCCTCATTGTTTTTTATACTACTTTTTCGTTCGTACACAATTACATTCAATTAATATTAATTGTGGTGTTTCATTTAATTAATATACACTATAACATGGAACATCTGAAACGACAATTACGACTTCATCACTATTCGATTGTAGTAGCACTTTGCTTGCCTAAGTCAAGTGCAGGGTATATCCGTAGTAACGGCGAGACGAAAAACCTGAAAGTAGATAAAAACATAACAAACAAGATCGATATATAATTGATTATACAACTTCCTAGTTCTTCTGTTGCAAAAGAAATCACTAATCACTATTGTTGCCGGATTTCTTTTTGGTTTGCCGTCACAAATTATAACAAACTAACTGCGCCCCGCGGTGTTACCCGCGATTAAAAAGTATGTTCTTTTCCTCTATGTCCTTTCCCCTAAACTACCACTACCTCTGCAAAAAATCATGTTGATCCTTTGCTCTATGAAAAATTAAAACAAATCTATCCCACGGGAACCATACATTTTACCGGGATAAAAAGTAGCATATGTGCTATTCCAGACTATAATCTATCTCTGTGCCAAATTTAATCCAGATCCGTTCAGCCGTTCTGGCGTGATTGAGTAACAAACATCCATCCATCCAAACTTTCACAATTATAATACGAGTATTGGATGATGCCGTTTCCAATAAGCTCCGCAAATTTTGCAATACAGTTTTTAAGGTTTAGTTTTTTGGTACCCGCATGATAGATTTGTTTTAATTTAACATAGAGCAAAGGATCGACATGATTTTGTGCATACGTAGTGGTAGTTTAGGGGTCAGAAAATGACATAGGCATCGACATACCTTTTAATCGCGGGCAACACCGCGGGGCGCAGCTGGTTGATAATACTGTTTTATCTTTGCCATGACGTCATCGCTCTCCCTCTAGGTCCAATAATAACAGTCCCGCTGTCCCGGTACGTCGGGCGCCGCTGGATCATAATGGGCACGAACGTGCCGCTGCTGCTGGGCTGGCTGCTGGCGGGCGTCACCACCAACCTGGAGACGCTGTACGCCGCCAGGATCATGTGGGGCTGCGCCACCGGCATGCAGTTCGCGACAGTGCCAATATACATCGGAGAAATCGCTGAAGTGAGGCACTAACATCATCTCTATGAATAAGCAGTGATAACGAAGCTGGTAGAACGCTCGCCTTGGAATCGAGAGTTCTGGAAATTCTGGATTTCATGTGCGAATCTCATTTTCAAGCATGATTATCACTTGCTCGGACCTTGGAAAGCACGTAAAGTCGTCCGCCCTTCGCCTGGGCCCCAACTCTGCTAATACAATAGATTATTTCGATTATGCTGCTGTTCGATTATGAGTCGATTGTGTTAGCAGACTTGGGGCCCTGATCTTGCTCCGGTCGTGCTCAATTGTCTTCCCCTCGGTCTACGACAATCAGAATCAGTATATTCTTTATTCATGTAAACCATTAAGTACATTACCTATGAATCGTCAAAATAATTACAAAATGCTAAGCTACAACTTTACCACCCGTTCGGAATGCCGTTCCTATGGCGAAGAACGGGCAAAAAACTCCATGGTTGCTATTTTTAAAAAGATCTTTAATGCTAGCGAATAGTTAATAGCTATATGCTTGTACACACACTAGTATTATGAGCACGTTGGAAGTTTTATATATAGTTTTATATACATACATAAATATTTTTTACCAGGACGCCCTCGATGCCCTGCACCTGTATAGTAACTATAATACAAGGGCTGCTTACATTGGCTCCGTACAAGTGTATCCAACTAGCGGTTGTTACCGCTAACAATAATAACCGGCGCACGATTCGCAACGTCCCCCCTCCCCTACCTTATCTCGAAGCACTCACAGTGTATCCCCCCTCCAGGATCAAATCCGCGGCGCATTAAGCGCGTTCTTCCTACTCTTCATCAACATCGGCTTCCTGCTCGCGTACGCCATCGGACCTTTCACTTCGTACTGGGGGCTGACGGCCGTCGGCGGGATCCTCTCGCTCTTCTACATACCTTTCACATGGCTGATACCAGAGACACCCTTCTTTTTGGTATACAAAGGTAAGTTATGACGATGATCGATCTACTCGTTAGAGTTTAGGCCTTTTGAATCAATGTAAGTAGTAGGTAGTAGCAGGATGGATTATACAAGTAATGAATGATCTTATCGTAAAGAATTCAAAATATATATTAGACCTAGGGCTTACCATCAACTTATTGAAGAGACACAAATCAGGACCTCAATCGATCTAAATCGCAAACGTGTATCAGAATCAAAATCCGAATACATTTTATTCATGTAAACCATTAAGTTCAGTACTTATGAATCATCAAAATTGTCACAAAATGCTAAGCTACAACTATACCACCCGTTCGGAATGCAGTTCCTATGGAGAAGAACAGGTAAGAAACTCCATGGTTGCTCTTTTTGAAAAGATCTTTTACATTTTTGAGCAGTACATTGCTATGGGTATGTGAGAACAATGTAGGAACGCCTAGGCAGGCTTGAGCAGCTGGTCGTTGCTATCAACGGAGCTGGTGGTGGCTATCAACGGACTTGATTAAGGTGACTTAATATGGCAATAGAGGTCCTAATTTGAGTGGCATTTATAGTTCATGTTAAACAGCTGTAATAGTAGGTCTAGTTTCATTCTCTCCCGATAAATGTCAGGGAGCCTTAATCCAGGATTATAAGATCATTATAGGGCTTGTTGAAATTACCCCAATGCGATGTGCCCTATAAGTGGAATAAAAGTACAAAAAGCATTGTGGATAGAAACTTTTCAAGGCTTATAAGATCGACAGACGGTTATTTAACATGCCTATAATACCTACAATAGGAAAAGTGGGAGAAGATATTTTTGGAGGTTCCGTGATGAGTGTGTTAACAGGTCGTCACGAAGAAGCATCGTCAGTGCTACAAAGTCTTCGAGGCAAGTCCAAGGAGGGGGTTCAGCCCGAGCTCGAAGGGCTGCAGGCCATGGTCGCGAGGGAGTTCAAGGAGGAGCCCAGGATACAGGATCTGTGGGCCACCAGGGGGAACGTGAGGGCGCTGGGTAAGAGATTGAATATACAGGGTCATTCAGAACTCCGTAGATAGACATTGACGTTTTGTGCCTAGTTTATTTTCGCCATTTTGGCGCTGAGTGTAATGCTAGCAGTTAGTGAGTGTCCACGGAACTAATGATAGAGATTTGACATGTGTCAATTATGTCGACAAAAAATCAATAAAATGGATAAATTTATATCATACCAATAAACATATTTTAGTTTTTTTTTATAAAAAAATATTTTTACTTGTTTTTTCACTGTAATACACAGATAAATACAGATACGCTCCACACAACGCGACGGCCATTTGCATAAAATGTCAAATTAAGTTCTGGAGACGCTCGAGGAGGCGCTTCAAATCAAAACCAAAGGCAACGAGTTTATATCATGTCGATGCCCCAAGTGTTTTTTTCTGGCCGTTCCATTTCGACATGTGAAAGATTATCTTATTATGTTGTCTATGGCAAGGCATCTGCACGTTCTTGGCGATGCTGCTGCAGCTGTCCGGCATCGACGTGCTCCTGTTCTACATGGAGGAGCTGCTGGCGAAGGTCGGCACCAAGATATCGCCGTCCGACGGCACCATCATCATGGGTGTCGTACAGGTAAACTATACTACGTACATTTTATGGCGGCTATAGAGTTTTAGCGGAAAAGGGAAGATCGTCCAGCCAGGCGGGTGGTATGTCTGGCGGGGCGGCCGCTACGCCCCGACGGTTATTGTCGGGATCTTGTATATATGTTACTTGCTCCGAAAACTCTTATAGCGCGATTCACGATTGTGACGTCAATTGCCTATTGTTCTGAATGCGTCTGCAGTGCCATCTGCGTAGCTTGTGGTGCGGTTGAAGTGGTCGCTACAGAGTCATGTCTATCTATCAGCATAATGATTTCCACACATCATGGTCCTCCGCCACTCGCATCCACCGGCTTCCTGCTACGCGTGTGATATCATCGCTCCACCTTGTGGGGGCCGTCCTACACTATACGTCTTCTGATTCGTAGTCGCCATTCTAGAACCTTTCTGCCCCAACGGCCATCGGTTCTGCGAACCATGTGCCGCCCACTGCCACTTCAACTTTGAAATTCTTTGTGCTATGTCGGTTACTTTAGTTCGTCTACGGATCTCCTCATTTCTGATTCTATCACGTAGCGAAACCCCGAGCATAGCTCTCTCCATTGCGCGTTGAGCGAACATGAGCTTTCTTATTAGATGTAGTGTATGTAGTATAGAGTCATGTATTGGTCGTTTTATAGCCAACATTGGCGTTAGCCGACGCGACTAACAATATGCCAACTAGTAATCATATTTATGGTCTCGTTAGCCCCTCAATTTGGAGTGAACTCACTTCAATAGTTTTTACCAGGTTGAGATCGAACCCGGAGGCTCACGATTAAAAGGGCGGCCTCTCTATCACTACACTCTAGAGTAATGAATCCGGGTCACCTTTAATATCACTGTAACGTCTCTTTAGTTTCCGAGATTTTCATTCATTGTCCTCGAGTGTGATGAAGATCTTTCAACTAGGCGGGTGGTATGTCGTGCTCCGAAAACTGTCATAGCGCGTTTCAGGATTGTATGGAGCCTCGTCATTTGTTCTGAATGTCGTCTGCAGCGCCATCTGTGTAGCTTGCGGCGAGGTTGAAGAGGTCGCTACATATATATCAGGTAGTAGGATAGTCTAGGTATTACAACCGGGCCAAGTTATAACCTTGTATTATATGTACCTACTACTCGGCAGGTGTTGACGAGTTGCGTCACGCCCCTGGTCGTCGACCGGCTCGGAAGAAAACTGCTCATGTGGACCACGTCTCTTGGCCTCACTATTTTCCTGGTAAATATGATCTTGTATTTATGTTACGTGCTCCGAAAACTCTCATAGCGCGTTTCAGGATAGTATTGAGTATTGTCAATTGTTCTGAATGCGACTGCAACGCCATCTGTGTACCTTGTCGCGCGGTTGAAGAGGTCGCTACACTTGTATTTAGTTCGGTAAGTACTGAGCGGAGTAATATTCGCTATTCATATAATAATAATAATAATATCAGCCCTTTTTAATGTCCCACTGCTGGGCACGGGCCTCCCCTCAATGCGAGGGGGATTCGGTATTGGTTTCGGTTTAAAAATCCATGTTTGGCGCATCTTTACTTTTAGTTGTACTCGTAGGTCAATGGGTGATACCTCCCTATTAAGCTCGCTCTCTCCACAGACGCTGATCGGCGTATACGCACTATTGGACTCGTACTTTAAGTATGACATGTCGTCGATCGCGTTCCTCCCGCTGCTCTGTCTCATCGTGTACATGATACTGTTCACACTCGGTGAGTAACTCATAATACAATATTAGGTAAACCTTCTAACAAAGAAAGAAAATGCTTCAAGAAAAAAAAGCTTTATAAATGATGGAGTTCTGAGGTAACAAACATAAAAAAAATTACAATCAAATTGAGAACCTCCTCTATTTTTTTAATTTTGTTAAAAATACTGTATGGTATGAATGAGGTTGACAGCTTTGAACCGTGCGAGCGAGATCGCTATAAACAAACGCCTGTAAAAGAAAGGAACATATTATATAGGTTGCTTTCTTTTAATTTTAGTATAGTTCTACGTGTATAGATGTATTTTGGGTGTAATGAAATGTATATCTACTATAATGCCGACAGGCGTCGGTCCCGTGCCATGGATCCTGGTGGCGGAGATGTTCCCGGTGAAGACCAAGTGCCTGGCCGGCGGGATCTGCTCCTTCATGTGCTGGCTCGCTGGGTTCATATGGACTAGGTCAGTTTTGTGTAACTAAACCTCCCACCCTCTCCTCAGGGCCGAACCTAGCTTATCTGGTGCCGGGGTGCGAAGCCAGGTCATGCTCTTCCTGGCCTTTTCAGCACCTCCAGCATAGATTAGGGCAAATATTTTGCTAGGTATAGCGCGGCTCAAGCACTAACTTTTTACAGAGTGGTATGGTAACGTATTTTAAATGTCTTCCATCTTACTCACTCCGTAAATTTCATAAATATAAATGAGAGTGACAGCATGCTCTCTCGATGACGTTAATATTAGCAGTTCCTGCGTGCCCCACAGGTTCTTCCGCGACGTGGCCGCTGCGTACGGCATCTACACCGCGTTCTGGATCCTGGCGGTGTGCTGCGGCATCGGCTTCATATTCTCCGCGTCGCCCCTGCTGCCGGAGACTAAGGGCAAAACCTTCGACGAGATACAGGACATGCTGAACAACAGGTCAGTGTGTAGGAGTTACAGGACATGTTGAACAACAGGTCGCTGTGTTTTGTACGACAAGGTCAACTTGATAGTACTTTTTTTTTGCATCCATTATCAAAATGAATTTGGAAATTACAAAAGAAATATAAAAAAAAATTATTTCAGGAACAAAGAAGACACGCCAGTCGACGTATAAACGTATTGCAAACTAAACCGTCGGTACTGAAACATAAAATCGATAATGGTGAATCTATCGATCGGTGAACACCTTACTGAGTGCGGGTAGGTATACCTAACATAGGTTAAGTACATTGTTGTAAATTGGTTATTTATAATTAAATTATTATCACAAAGAAAAAACGATAAACAATGTTTTATTTTATCTATCTGTCTAGACACGAATATTTTTAAAAATGTCATTTGGACATCTTTGAATGCAAAAACAATTATATCTCTGCGCGTGTTCGATCACCACAGATCTTACTGAGCTTTCAGGATAGCTGCGGTAAGGTAGGCAGGAACTCCTAATGTAATCGTAACGACATTGAGAAAACAAGCTGTCACCGTCATACTAATTTATAAAATCTGTGGTGTGAGAGGGATGAACAACGCTTACGTACCGAAACGCTTCGTGCAAAGGATTGTGCTTGGGGTACGATCTTTTGTCTTGTTATCTTATGTGTCTGTCTACCATCCCACTTTTATCCCGGTAAATGGAAGTATTCCTCCGGGTTAGTCAAATGCTACAGTCCAAGGCCGCGAGCACATCCGTTTCATCAACAAACCTATCACCACAAACAAGAAAAAAACGTCATACAATAGTTTATTCTATTAATTAATAATCTTACATAAATCACCGTACATAGCAATACATTACACATTATTATCTCTTATCTCTGGAATTGGAGCGGACAGATTCTTAGACCGAGCACATCCTTGCCGATCTCGGCGACCCCGCACACCGGGCACAGCCTCCCCTTGTGCTCGGGGAGGAAGCTGGCGCCGCACAGCGCACACTTCTCCTCCGGCTTCCCTCTATAAATAGGTTTATAGCTGATGCCGCAGATATTGAACGGGTTGTGCTCGTCGTAGAGCAGCTGGTGTTCGTCCGTGGGTGTTTTCTCGCACGCTTGGAGGATCTTTCTCGCTTGCTGCGCGACCTCGGGCCTCGGGCCAAGTTCGAGGAGTCTCCGCGCGAAGGAGGCCGCGCTCCGGTAGTTCTTGAGTTTGAAGAACATGTTGAGCGCGGTCCGGAGGGTCAGGATCTGGTGCACCGGCTGCAGCTTGCAGTGTGTGAAGTACGCGGCCATTTCGCACGTGCGTTTCTGCTCGTCAAGAGTGTTTTTCGGCATCGCTGTTGATGCAGAAGTATTGGCATTATTGTCTAGTTTTGTGATATTCGATTAGTAACAAGGAAATGTTATCGAAATAACTGAAATACAGACGTAAAGATTGTGAAATAAAAATACAAGCTTTGGTGTTAAACAAATGGGGGAAGAGGAACCCACCACTAAGAGGAGTTCGGTGTTGCTGGCTTCGTTAATTATCGATCAACTTGTTTGGTTTATAATTGGAAAAGTTGACAAGCCGAGGGTTTGAAAACCTGTGTGAAGGCCTGTGTGAAGTGGGCCAATGAATAATAGGCCTTATCATGAGTAGAGATCTCTCAAGCAACCTGTATGCCTGCTAGACCCCAGCACCCAGGAATCCCCTCACCTTTCCTGGCGGTCTCCATCTGCAGGCCCAGCAGGTACTCGCGGCAGATGTTCAGCAGCTGCTGCGCCTCGGCCAGCTCGGGCTTGGTGTCCACGTGCAGCAGCGGCACGCTCTGCGCGATGCCCTGCAGCCGGTCCACCGCCTCCGTGAACTTGCCTGCGGTGGTCAGCTGGTAGCACTGCTGCAGCTGGCTCACTAGGTCGTTCAGTTTTGCAGCTGGAAGGCAAGTTTAACGTTTTAATAGAATTCCTAAAATAAATAATTAAATTAAATCCTTAAATTAGTTTTATTTCAATGGGTAGTATTCGCGTAAATATAAGAAATCAAGATTACACCCGGTTTTATTGGCGGGAAGCTGGTACAGTGAAGTTGTAAATATTATTGAATATTCAAAAAAAAAATCTTTATTAAATCAATAGAAATATTAGTGGGATAATGACCATTGCATGTTCTTAAACGTGCACGAGTGAAGGAAATTGATATAAAATAGTGTAATTTAACTTTTCATGTTCCTTCAAGAGGTCACGTAAATTTTCAGTAACGTATCCACAGCATTACTGATATATAAGGAGCAGGGGATTTATTTAATCAACATAATAATTTGTCATCAACAACCATTATCATTAGGGGCACTTATACTCAATACAACGATCAAGAATCTCCTTCAGCAGTGGCAAAATGATATTATTTTGTAGCCGACTGCCGAACTAAGAAAGGAAGAAAAAGAAAATGCCATCCAATAACTGTGTGTATATTGCCGAACTAAGAAAGGCAGAAGAACACGACATAAGTGTGCGTGTATACTGACTGACGACGGGCAGCAGGTCGGGCCCGCTGGCCTCGCGCCAGTTGCGGTGCAGGCGCGCGGCCAGCGGCGGCAGCGCCGGCAGCGCGCCGAACGACAGCCGCGCGCGACTGTACATGCGCAGGAACGCCTCCGAGTACGCCTCGAACTTTACTATGCCCACTTGCTCGTGCAGCAGCCTGCCGACAACAACATATAAAAAATTTTTGGCGGATAACTGAAAAGTCATGGCGTCAGTGATGATTTAATTTCTTAAACTTGTGTTCGTGCGAGTTATAGTAAGTGATATAAGAGACGAAGCTTTTCAGTTTCTCACAAAAAATCTATGAAAAATATTTCAGTAAAGTATCCATCACTTTACTGATTGTGGAATGGGTTGGGGGGTATTTTACTTGGCCTAGCTTTTGGGCCTGTGCATACGCTCGTAAACTGAAATAATTTATATTACTTGACACTGGCAAAATACGTATGGTGATGCCAAATTTAAAAAAAAACAAATAATAGTACATTATGATATTATTAAGCTTCTACGCTCTACTGCAATGACTAGTCGAGCCTAGAATATCGTATTATTGTTATGAGGTTCTTGTACCTATTATACATATTTTATATGTATGCATAAAAATGAATTATTTAATTGTGTTTTCACCTAAATAAACGATCCAAGCAACGCGACGGCCATTTGAATTAAATGTTAAATTTGATTCCCAATACGCTTCAAATCGGGTCAAAAAATTGTTATAATTTTATACTATAAATAATTAATTAAATTTTATACTATAAATCAAGCCAGGGTCTTAGGCTCGAATCTCAGTAGGGACAAACCCTGTGTGATCAGCACGAAACTTTATACCTGAGTGATGAACGTTTCTATAGCGTGATTCAATCATATTGATCTGTGTTTGGGCCTCACCTGAGCGCCACCTCGAACTGGCCTGTAGCGACATGGTCGTGAGCCGTCTTCAATTTCCCTGACATGGCAGCGCTGGGCCCACGCGTGGGCGCCACGAAGTACTCCGTACTGTCTTCACCGCCGTCGATATCAGCTGAGAATAACAAAATATATCTCATAGATATGGGAGCGTTCAAGTATTCCGTAATTTTTGGAGATTTTTGAGCAGGCAGTACAAAACTTATTTGATTAAATCTTGCCCAGATTCATTGAAATTATGAATCTGGCTTGATGGGGCAGAAGCTAGTTTGTGGGTGCTTACCAGATACAGGCACCAGCTCTTCCGGCAGGTCCAGGTCCTCGTCGCCGACGTCCCAGCCGCCGTCGTCGCACGCGTCCTCCATCACTTCCTCGCCGTCCTCACCTTCCACCTGCTCGGAGACATCATGAAACATCATGAGTGTTATCAATGACAGGGTGTCCGGTATTAAAAGTAATGTATGGTCACGATATCAAAAAATATATAGAATGATTTTTTCTAGTGGGCGTAGGCTATGTCCGAAACTATAGGGGAATAGCGGAAAATTCTTAAAGAACCTTCGAAACTGATTTTGACGAAAACTAAAATTGCATCATCACACTAATATTATAAATGTGAAAGTTTGGATGGATGGATGTTTTTTTTACTCAAACACGTTAGAACGGCTCAACGGATCATGGATCTCGGATAAAATTTACCACAGAGATAGGTTATAGTCTGGAATAGCACATAGGCTACTTTTTATCCCGGTAACAAGGACATACTTTTTAATCGCGGGTAACAACCGCGGGGCGCAGCTAGTAAATAATATTTAAAAAAAAAAAATCCCTACCCAGGAATTGTATCCGTTGATTTGGGAAACAAAAACAAGATACTGTATTATTGCACCATCCCAGAATATCGCTAATAAGGATCAAGTTTTGTGAAGTCATGACATACACACTAAAGAAAGTACTGATTACTTTTATTACAAAAACAAATTCTCTTTGATACGATACGTGAAGAGAACCTTGACCATAACACGACATTATCAGTTTTATTAAAATTTAAAGCTCCCATAACAGTACCCCGTGACCCCATAACAGTACCCCGTGACCCCATAACAGTACCCCGTGACCCCATAACAGTACCCCGTGACCCCATAACAGTACCCCGTGACCCCATAACAGTACCCCGTGACCCCACAACATGACACCAACACAACGCACGCGACACGCGGCGCGCGCGCAGGGAACCAGCTTCACTGCAACTTGGCCAGACTGGTATCGCAATAAACTCAATCAGGATATTTTTTATTCACGTAGGTAGACCATTAAGTACAGTACTAATGAATCGTCAAAAGTTACAAATTATTATGCTACTACTGTACCACCTGTTCGGAATGCCGTTCCTATGGAGAAGAACGGGCAAGAAACTCCATGGTTGCTCTTTTTTTTAAAAGATCTTTTACATTTTTGAGCAGTACATTGTTATAGGTATGTGAGAGCAATGTGGGAACGGCTAATCAGACTTTAGCAGCAGGTCCAAAAAAAGTACTAACTGAGTATAAAATTACAATTAATGGCTACATGGTTCCCACATTTACAAGTGACATATTTATATGTAAACGGTACCTTATTATCGTCAAGAACGTCGTCGTCGTCTCCCCAGGCGCCGGCGGCCTCCAGCGGCTCGTCGCCGGCCGCGGCCACGCCCCCCGCCACGCCCCCCGCCTCCGCGCCCGCCCGCGCCGCGCCCGCCACCTCGAAGAAACTCCTGCGCAACGAACATTCTGTTACTTCAAAGCAGCATATTTAACGGCCTATAATTTTATATTTTACCACAATAACACATAATTATCCTAGTAAAACAATTATCCTGTTTCTAAATTACTGACTGAAAAAAGTACTGCCTTGCGAGAAGCCATAAAAAAATAAAAAGCGACTATGTTCGAAATTCAAAATTTAAATTTTAACCGCTATTTTTTTTATTAAAAATTTAAAGCCCTCATCCAAATTGCCTTGAATGGTTATATTATGTAATGGTAAGGGTATCTGGGGTGCTACACTGACTTGGAGACGGCGAGCTGGGGCCAGACGGGCTGGGCGCGCAGCACGGGCAGCGGCGGGCGCAGCAGCGCGGCGCCGGGGTTGCGCGCCGGCACCGCCAGCCCCGCTTCCTCCAGCTTCGCCTTCAGCTCCGCCGCCTCCTCCGGCTGCTTGTGGTTGATCGCGGTCAGGTACGCCAGCGAGATCTAACAAATTTTAACAACATTGCGTACTCAAATATACAGAACAATTCGGAAATGGTAAGTGTTATGGTTGTTATTTGAACGCTCCTTTCCTAATAATTATGGAGTAACAAACAAATTTTATTTTATTGGTTTATTTATTACTTTCTTCTTTTTCGTACCATAGTCTAAAAATTACACAGACAACAATTTTTTTAAGCATTCGTTCCGAAATCTAACAGTAAGGTTAACGCATTTAATCATTACGTAAACACAAAAAGTCGATTTAAAAAAACACATTTTGTTCCCAACAAAATGACAATAATTGTGACTTTAAGAGTATTTTTTAAAATTGAGATTAAGAAATTCTGCCTTCACATATTGATCACACATGCACTAAAAAAGCGCAGGAACACCCTTTTTAGATCACATTATATAAGGTTTAACAATAACAGTGTACATATATATTAAGGGGCCCACCAGCAGGCTATGAGGGCCTTGTAGATAGTAGCCAGATAGCCAAAAAAGTAAAGGACTGCTGGTTTGTTTATGAAAAATAAATAATAGTTTTTGTGTCCTTTACCTGTGACACAGACTGCTGGTTTGTTGATAAAAAATATATATTAGTTTTTAGTGTCCTTTACCTATGACACCGATAATAATTACGCTAAACCAACCTGTCCGGAGTTCTTCAGCAGCCGAATGGTCTCCCTAACGTCCCCCAGCAGCAGCGCGCCCTCGAACTGCGCGGACACGTCTTTGCGAATCTCCGCAATCTTCATCATCTTGCGCAGCTTCTCCAAGTTACCCGTGATCAGGTACAGGAACGACAGCTTGTCGAAGTTCTTCGTGCGCTGGTAGCACATCTCCACGATCTATGGAGAATATCATTATTATACATTTGATACACTGACCTGTACTACTACAGGGCCCCAAGTCTGCTAACACAATCGATTCATAATCGAACAGCAACCGCATAGTAACTGTCACTTTTGACAGATATTGTATGGGATATCTGTCAGAAGTTTTTGCGTAGCGCAGTCGGGTAAAAATGGATAGAAGATGGAGGAGGAGTTGGTCTACACTGGATGTTAAAGAAACGACGTCTGACCTGCGAGGTTATTTTATACCATTCGAAATCGATATCGAAAACTTCCGAACTCGTAGCCCAGCAGTCCTGAGGATGCCTCGTAGCCCAGCAGTCCTGAGGATGCCTCGTTTAGAGGCGAAACACGTGACGAATACTTTTTTAGATTCGCTCAGTGTCGTGGAGAATTACATTTTATTTGAGGTCCCGTCACTCGCGCTAGATAGTTTCTTTACTAACATCTTAGAGGATTTCGGTGTTGCTGGCCTCTTTAATTATCGATCAAACTTGTTTGGTTTATAATTGGAGAAGTTGACAAGCCGATGGTCAGTGGTGGATCCTCTTTCCCCATTAGCTTAAAAATGGATTTCCGCCAAGTATCGCCTAGTTCTATCAATTACTTCCGAACTGGAA
The DNA here is from genome assembly GCA_905404115.1 of Pheosia gnoma. Taxonomy (NCBI): domain Eukaryota; kingdom Metazoa; phylum Arthropoda; class Insecta; order Lepidoptera; family Notodontidae; genus Pheosia; species Pheosia gnoma. The sequence goes on from FR989916.1 coordinate 4,471,408, forward strand.
GGATTACCGCAATCGCTATTCACATTTCCGAATTCGATTATCTTCGATGTATCTCGATGACTATTCACCAAATCGTTTTTTCAAAGTTTCCAAGTCGGAAAGCTCGTCGGGAGCGACATCAACATCGGAAAGTTTCAAATCCGTTTCCGATGTCGATGCCGAATGATTTAAAATAACCCACCAGCGGGGCTATTTTAAGCCATTCGAAATCGATATCGGAAACGGAATCGAAAACATCCGAACTGGATTACCGCAATCGCTATTAAAATTTCCGAATTCGATTATCTTCGATGTATCTCGATGACAATATCAAATCATTTTTTCAAAAAGTTTCCGTCGGGAGCGACACAGTCATCGGAAAGTTTCAAATCCGTTTCCGATGTCGATTCCGAATGATTTATAATATCGCACCTGGTGGTTGCCGGCGGCGAGCGCGGCGGCGGCCAGCTGGTCCCAGGCGGCGGGCTCGTCCAGGCTCTTGGCGGCGTCCAGCGCCACGTCCGTGTTGCCGCACTGCAGCGCCAGCGCCAGCCGCGTGCGCGCGTCCTTCACGAAGTGCAGCGCCACCTCGGGGTAGCCTGCCGACACACATCGCCATTCACACTACTTCCCGCACACGGTATTCCCTTATGAGAGCAGTATAGGACTGTTGTCATAAGGAAAAAAGACGTATCTGACATTTTTGTCGCAATTGAGTTGCATACATACATCTTCGGGATCAGTAAAAAAAGACGCATCCGCCACTATTTTTTTATTTTCGCATATGCAAACAACCCTATAAATCTGACTTCAAAATAAGACGCATCTGCTCCAATTCATAATATTTACCAAATAGGAAGGACATTTTTTACAAAAAAAAAAGGGAAAATGTATTTTATTTAATGCATAAAATGTATTTTATTAAAATATGCATCTGTATTTCAATAGATCATACTTCTGCACTACAAAAATATTATTTTGATTATTTTCTTTCGCACAGCGAATTTATTGGTTTAAAAAATACAAAACATTTTTTTTCTACATTTCGAAGTTTAGGTAGAAATGTCCTTTTTTCTTATGACGGCAGTATAGCACTCGCAGTAGTATGCCGTGTGCGATCCTGCGACGCTGCACTTCAAAGGCAGACCGCTGGGTTTTAGTGGGTAGTCTGGACGAGTCCAGGAGCCCCACATAACCGTTCGGGTCCCGCCGGGCCCGAGCGGTATGCGTCAATGCATTTCCCAGCATTAACAAAAAAAAAAGGGTGGCCTATAGCACTCACGGAATATACAGTTTTATATTTAAACAAATGGGGGAAGAGGAACCCACCACTGACCATCGGCTTGTCAACATTTCAAATTATAAACCAAACAAGTTTGATCGATGCTTAAAGAGGCCAGCAACACCGAACTCCTCTAAAATGTTAATCACGAGTGACGGGACCCCAAATAAAATGCAATTCTCCGCGAAACGTAGCGAATCTAAACTTTTTGTTTGGTGCATAATTGGAAAAGTTGACAAGCCGAGGGTCAGTGGTGGTTTTCTCTTCCACCATTTCTTTAACAATGGATTTGCGGCAAGTATCGCCTAGTTCTATCAATTATAGCTTTATATTTTGTAAACAATCTTTTAAATCGAATCCGTAGTTTTAGAAATTGCCCCATACATCCAAACTCATTATTGCTTGAGGAAACCCTAAAGAACAGATGCAGAAATTACCAGAAACTCTTGAGACTATTCCACTGGCGTATTATAAGCTTTGGCGTCCCGGGGCTAAGAGCCCTGGGCCTATGAGGTTTGCCGCCCAATAATTAACGAAAGATAGATAATGAATATGAAAGATGACATAAGTTGAGCACGAGGAGTAGCTTTCGCCGCCCCTGGCAGCCTGCCCCCGGGCCATGGCCCACACGGTCCAAGGAAAATACGTACCACTGTTCTATACTAAACCATCCAACCTCGCAATAGGAGCGATGTACTGGAAATTAGTTATTTTAGAAAACTAATACTTGAAAATTTTGATCGTAGCTCACCCTTCTCCTGCAAGTACGCGATGATGCTCTGCCCCACCAGCTTGGCGGTGCGCACCATGTGCAGCACCTGGTCGTACTGCCGCGTCACCAGCGCCAGCTTGAACCTGAGCCAACGTTCCTTATTATGGGACCCGTTTGGCACAGTTCGTGGTGACCCTACTGTTCCTATATCGAAGTTCCTATTGGCACAGTTCGTGGTGACTCTACTGCGTGGATCAAGGTTCCTGATGGCACAGTTGGCAGTGAATCTGTTCTCTGTACCAAGCGGTCCTGGGTTCGAATCCCGGTACGGCTAATTGTATGATGACCACAATACTTGTACCTGAATTATGGATGTATAAGTATTTTACACTGGGAGCACCCCCAGTCTATTGTACAGTACCCATACAACAACATAATATACAAGGGTTGCTTAGTTTGGGACCGTACCGTTGGAGTGTTACCGTTGGAGTTATATGACGATATTATTATTATACATATAGATATATAAAAGTGAGACTAGAGTTCCTGATTCCAGAAATATTGAGAGATTTATTTAATACATGTGTTCGTAAATTTTTACGTGTAATAATAAATTATTTTATACCATTGTATTTATTTCAATAATTCCTTACAGACAGGTGGGGATGTGACAAAGCAGATATTTTTATTATTTGAGGGCCTGTTTCACGACCCTCAGGTAAACTTTATCCTCCAAATATATTCAACATATTAATAGTATTTCCCTAGAATATCTGTCAAAACATCATAATTTATTTGGATAATTTTATCAGAGCATTCTGAAGTCCTCAGTAAAGTTAATAATAAAACTATTGCCTGTTTTGTCTTCACAATATTCGCATGTTTTTTTTGCGAATGCGAACCTCGAAAATCATGCGAATATCGGTGACATCTAGTACCTGTACTCGGTGGGGTCTATGTTGAGGACCTTGGGTCGGCATTCCCTGTCGAGGCAGACGACCCGCGCGCCGGCCTCGCTCGCCAGCACCTTCACCGCGTACACCGGCACGTCCAGGGTGCGGATGGTACCGTAGTCACTGTGACAGAATCAGAATATTTTTTATTCATGTAAACCAGGGGTTCCCAAACTTATTTTGTCTACTGCCCACTTTGAGAATGAATCATTTTTTAGCGCCCCCATTTTTTCACCTACTGAAAAACCACTATAACTTCAAATTAAATTAATTATTGTAAGCCTCTACACAACGCCCCCATTTTTTTCTGGGTATCTTACCCTTTAGGCCTGTATCGCCCGCCCACAAGGGGGCGTTATCGCCTACTCTGGGAAAGGCTGATGTAAACCATTAAGTACAGTACTTGTGAATCGTCAAAAAAGTTACAAAATGCTAAGCTACAACTTTACCACCCGTTCGGAATGGCGTTCCTATGGAGAAGAACGGGCAAGAAACTCCATGGTTGCTCTTTTTGAAAAGATCTTTTACATTTTTGAGCAGTATATTGTTATAGGTATGTGAGAACAATGTAGGAACGGCTAGGCAGACTTTAGCAGCTGGTCAAAAAAAGTATCTAATTATTACCCAATACCCACCAAGTTTGTGGGTAGGACATATACAGTGTGTTAGTGGCTACGTAACGAAAACTGATACCGTGGATTCAACTAATAATTCCCATCAGAATCGGCAGTATGGACCAATTCCTTCGCCTATCCTTCTGGACGAATTAAACTACTACTAATTTATTGTTCGCAATTCAAAAGCCTCTCTCAGTCGTTCGAAATTCAAAAGCCACTCTCAGTTGTTCGAAATTCGAAAGCCATTCTCAGCTGTTCGAAATTCAAAAGCCATTCTCAGCTGTTCGAAATTCAAAAGCCATTCTCAGTTGTTCGAAATTCAAAATCCATTCTCAGGTGTTCTAAATTGAAAAGCCATTCTCAGTCGTTCGAAATTCAAAAGCCATTCTTCAGGTAGCGAGGCGTAGACAAGCGCAGTGGTACGCACCCGTCCTTGCAGCAGTACTTGATGTGGTTGGCGGTGGTGTATATGAAGACGGGCTGCGGCGCGGCGTCGTCGAAGGCGCCGGACTTGACGCGCGCGCCCTCGGTGACCGAGCACAGCTGTTCCAGCCGCCGGCCGCACAGCGTCACCGTGTGCTTGCCCAGCAGCGCCACCACCGACATGTCCGCGTTCCACACCGCGTACCGGCACTTCGCGATCTTCACCTGCACATATTTTTTTTTTATTACATTATAGGCAAGTATTTGATCTCACCTGATGGTAAGTGATGATGAGATCTACGATGGAGCATACTTGCCTAGGTAGGAAGGCGGCAGTAGATAGAGACGCTACATTCACTAGGCACATGCAGCGCAACTGATCTGACCCGCCATCCATGAATGGCAACACGGCTAGGCCGCTTGGCGACATGGCTTTGTTCAGTGGGTGGTGACTAGCCACGGCCGAAGCCTGCCACCAGTAGAGTTGTCACCTGGTTGGTACCACCCGGGGTCACGTGTAGGGTATCTCGAGGGTACTTAATTCTCCTACGGACGAAGGTGACTCGACCCCTAAGTCAAACATGTCAAAGTCAAGTCATTTATTTGCGAATACAGGTGAATACAGGATGTTATGATGACGATATTTATACTTATACCGCACTCTACCTTATGGCATGCAAATATAGATTAGGGCTAAAAATAAATTACAATTAAAATTAAAATGTTACAATCTTAAAAAATAAAAAATAAAATTCGTCATAAAAAATTACATCAAAATGTACTTTATGTGTGATTGAAATTAAACTATTTTTAAGGATTCTATCGCGTTTTTGTTTTTACGTTCCCGACGTTTCGGCTGCTTTACAGCAACCATGGTCACGGGAGGACTGAGGTGGTTGACGTCCTAGTGTCATAGTTTGACGGGGGTACCCTCATATTTAGTTGTTACTTGCGGTCCGATCTACGCAGAAAGAGCTCATTTTAGCTCACTTTATGTGTGATCATAAGATAAGCACACTAACTACTCGACGGATGATACCAGGGCCGAGAGGAGTCGATCAAGTAGTCGTTCAAGGGGTAAACCATTCATCGGGATTCCCTCATCTACTTACCTAGCCTTATAACGTAACATTGCCTTATTAAGAAGTTTCCCAAGGGTTTCCTGAATTGAGAATCGAAATTTAAAAAAAAAACTTTGTCCATGAAAGTCTTATGTGTGTTATATGAGGAACCCTTTCGAATGTGTTTTATCGGGTTTAAACTGCTGTCAGATTTGGCTTACGGTGACCGAAGTCAAATCTGACAGCAGTTAGGTCGTTCTAAAACCCAATCAGAACCTGTTCATAGCTAACCGAGTTCCGGGACCGGGCCCTGGTTGATACAATGGGCTGAAGACGGTTGTAATACCACCCAGATCTACGAGTCGATTCAGAACTTTACGAAATATATGATTTGACTATGAATTAAATACATGTAATGTAAGTGTATTAGGAGCAGTACGTAGGAGTCAGGTTGTATGGCGCCATCGCGACTGTACATACCGACGCGACGGTCCTCTTCTGCTGCACGTCCAGGAGCTGGACGCAGTCCGGCTCCCGCAGCAGCAGCATCCCGGTGCCCGCGTACATGATCTCCTCGCACGTGGGCGTGGATATCTTCTTGGACACCTCGTTCTTCAGATTCTTTATTACCAACTGAGAAGACAAAACGGAACGTATTTTTATTTTATTTTATTATTATGTTATAAAGAAAGAAGGTCGTCTTCTTTCTTATAAGATGTGTCTGAGTCTGTCATGGTCGACGATGATGGATAACTTTTTCTTTCAAATTAGAGTTATAGAATAACAAAAAAAACAAAAGTCGCAATAGTTTATTGCATTATTTTTTTATTTGAGGCGAATGCTACACATTGAAATAAAACTAATTTTTCGGATTTTATCGCGTTCATCGTTTCGGCTGCTTTACAGCAACCATGGTCACTGGAGGACTGAGGTGTTAGACGTCCAAGTATGATAGAAAGAACTGGGGTACCCTAATATTTAGTTGAACCTTTTTTTTATATTTCCAATAATATGTAATTCTTCGCAGAACGAAGCGAATAAATTTTTTTTTTCCAAAAATTTTAATATAAAAAAAATGTGTTGGTCAACTGGTGGTCATTTCACTGCCTTACAGTTACTACTTAGTTAGTACTTGTTTTAGGGGTAGAATTTCCGAGAATCCCAGCTTAATTCAGCTCTAGGGTACTCAATATCCTCAAAATTTTAGCACCCAAGATTCACCGGTGTAGGCTGTGCATCGTCTCAGGCAGTAGTAAGAATTTTAATGAGTATATGTTAGATATCAGTGTGTAGTGTAGTGTGTGGTGTGTAGTGTAGTGTGTAGTGTAGTGTGTGGTGTGTAGTGTAGTGTGTGGTGTGTAGTGTAGTGTGTGGTGTGTAGTGTAGTGTGTGGTGTGTAGTGTGTGGTGTGTAGTGTAGTGTGTGGTGTGTAGTGTAGTGTGTAGTGTAGTGTAGTGTGTGGTGTGTAGTGTAGTGTGTGGTGTGTAGTGTAGTGTGTGGTGTGTAGTGTGTGGTGTGTAGTGTAGTGTGTGGTGTGTAGTGTAGTGTGTAGTGTAGTGTAGTGTGTGGTGTGTAGTGTAGTGTGTGGTGGGTGGTGTGTAGTGCGTGGTGGGTAGCGTGTAGTGTGTGGTGTGTAGTGTAGTGTGTGGTGTGTAGTGTAGTGTGTAGTGTAGTGTGTGGTGTGTAGTGTAGTGTGTAGTGTAGTGTGTGGTGTGTAGTGTAGTGTGTAGTGTAGTGTGTGGTGTGTAGTGTAGTGTGTAGTGTAGTGTGTGGTGTGTAGTGTAGTGTGTAGTGTAGTGTGTAGTGTAGTGTGTAGTGCGTGGTGGGTAGCGTGTAGTGTGCGGCGTCACCTGGTTGTTCTTCTCGAGCGCGGCGAAGCGGTTCCGCGCGACCCACACGGCGCTGGTGGCCTGGCCGCGCGCCGGCTCGGCGGCCGCGTCGGCGGGCTCGCGCGGCGCCTGGTACAGCTCGTACGAGCTGCTGTCGCCCACGCGCCAGTTCACCAGCACGCACCACTCCGCGTGGTTCAGCGACATGCTGACACAGTTACAATATACACGTATAACGTGCCACAATAATAGTGTAAAACAGTTTATGAGTTTCAACAGTAAGCTTCCCGAAAAAAAAAATACTACCGAATTGAGAACCTCCTCCTTTTTGAAGTCGGTTAAAAAGTATTCAAATTATTTGAAACTAGCTGTCCCGGCGAACTTAGTAACGCCTCAGCTGTATGAGAAAATGTATTCTAAATTTTTTGTCCCATGTGTTAATAGTTATTCTGCTATGCGGGGCGGGAGAGAAAATCAAAAATCATAAAAATCGACCCACCCGTTCTTGAGTTACAAATAGTGACTAACACGACGTTTTGTTTATATAGCTTTACCTGGGAACCTCGTAGTTATCTTTTTTTGTGAATTTTTCCCATATTTTAATAGTTATTCTGCTATTCGATGCCGTATTTCAAACGCTCCCATTTGATGAAATGGAACGTCACAACGTTATTCAAGATGAAAGTATTAATTTCTAATGTAAAATAATTAATATACAACAATGGATCTGCTATATTAAAATCCAACACACGATTGATGTAAGTATTTTATTGATTGATGTAATTATTATATGAATCGTCAAAAACAATACTACAATTCTACAATCCGTTGGGAATGACATTTTCAACGTGAAGATGTGCAAAAAGGTAATGTATTTAAAGGATGTTTCTAGATGAATTAGTTTCTAAAGAAACCACAAAATAATAATAGCTGGACTATGCCTACTTTAAAAAAAAAAAAACAATCTCCCTAAATGATGCAAGTCGACTTGCGTTCAATTTTGGTGCCTAATTGCATATAGTTTTAAGTCGTAATTCACCTGTACGGCTGATGGCGGCCGCCTCCTTTGATCTGCATGACTGGCGAGTCTCGGTTAGTCTGCATATCCAACTTGCGCAGCTGTCTAAAGACAACGATAAAAAAACTATTAAAATAATACCCCTTCAACACAAATATAGACAATACACACAGAAGCCTTAAAGTTCAGAATCAAATGACATTAAGACGTAACCATCCTTATTTTCAGCAATTTAATATATAGACCCCTTCTTTTATTTAAACAAATGTTTTTTTTTTATAAACAAGTAACATTGGTCGGATATTAACCATTGTGAATTCATAAACGTACCAAGTATAACTTGACTTTTCAAGTTCTCTTAAGTATCCCCAGCTATACTGTTAGATAGGTAGCATATTCATTTCATCATTATCATTACTATCCGGGGTACTATAATAAAAACAACGACCAACAAAATTATACTCGACACTGGCAAAAATGTCTCTATTTTGTAGCCTAAAAAAAAAGAAGAAAAAAGGACCTCGTATCAAAGTCAAATCATTTATTTCGTATGGCCTATACGAAATAAATGATTTGACTTTGACTATGGGGGCACTTACAAATTGAAGGGTTGTAAGTCTAAAGGGTCTAAGTGCCATTTTTTTTTTTAACAACAAAAAGTTGCTTGGCTTGGCACATAGATCGTATTTTTGTAATAATATTGATTTTTTTTTTTGGCACTTGGACCCTTTAGAATTACAACCCTTCAATTGTCATTACATTTTTTTTTCCTTAACTCAACCACCGGATCGGAACGCGACCTCAACTGAGAAGATCCGGCAAGAAACTCAGCGGGCTTGTCTTTTTTTTTTTTTTCTATCGATTGCAAAGTTGTGACAACCATACCTATCCTTGATGTAGAACAGCATGTTGTTGTGCACCGCGTACGCGGGTCGTTCTCGCTGCAGTTTGAACAGGATCATGCCGGCGTCGTGGCCGGCCGCGAACAGGTTTAGACTGGGATGTGACGTCAGCACCCAGTACCTGGAACCAATTTAAACGTTTCGACCACGGAATAAACAATAATCACTGGAGATGGCATGTGGTTAAAAAAAAATCCCAAAATGAAGTGCTTCGATCGTGAGTCCAAACATGGTTATCTTTACCTAGGGCTGCATGGGCGCTAAAGCACCCAGCGCCTGCCTTCTGAGGGCACCGAAGCCGTAGAAATGTTTGTACTCAACTCAAACTACGCATCAAAATGATTTAGCAAACCAACGACCACCACCCTGGGCCCCAAGTCTGCTAACACAATCGATTCATAATCGAACAGCAACCGCATAGTAACTGCCACTTTTGACAGATATCCCATACAATATCGATTGATTACCCATACAGATATTGTATGGGATATCTGTCAAAAGTGACAGTTACTATGCGGTTGCTGTTCGATTATGAATCGATTGTGTTAGCAGACTTGGGGCCCTGGTGCTTAATTCGGGGACACCTAAGCTGGGTTAGTACCCTGGCGCTACAAAAGCTAGAGCAGCCGTTAGGTTAGGTTAGAGCGCTACAAAAGCTAGAGTCCAGGGGGAGGGAGTAGCAGCCCCCCCCCCCCCCTCTCCTGCATCAGCAGCTAGACACAACGGGTGCTCACCGCTCGTGTTCCCTGCGGAAGGTGTGCAGGCAGGTCCTCTTGGTCATGTCCCACACTCGGATGGACTTGTCCTCGCTGTTGGAGAGGATCAGCTCGTGCCGCGCGTGGAACTGCACGCACGACACGTTGTTGTAGTGCCCGCGGCACGTGTCCACCTCCCACGCCTGGCAACCACGTACAAGTGAGGGTATTTGAAAAGTACATGCGCACGAGCAAGTCCGCCAACCCGCACTGGGCCAGCGTGGTGGACTATGGCCTAATCCCCCTCGCATTGTGGGGAGGCCCGTGCGCAGCAGTGGGACATTTAAAAGTGTTAGTATAAGTATAAGTTTGCCCGTACCAGGATTCGATCCCGGACCTACGGCATAGTAGTCCGGTATCGGGTAAATAGTTAAGTAATTAATAATGATTCAATTAATTACGTATTTAATTTCACCCCATGCTCACCTAACCCAATGGGTCTGAAATGTCAACCCCGCCATTTTTCAAACCCACCCATTCTATCATATAAAATGTTAATCAACTATCTTTGTCAACACAATGCAAAATGAAAAAAAATACAACCACTACAAAAAAACTACCACTTGAATCCTTTAAATGGTAGTTTTTTTCAAGTATAAACATAAGGTAAAAATTCCTCGTAATATAAAAAATTAAAAAAAATGTGTAAAAAAAGCTACCATAAAATAATTACAACGCTCATTCAGAGCGCAAGATGTTGAGATTAACAGATTTTGTGTACATGTAAAAAGTCTAATTTACCTTCAAATTAAATGTACACTTATGTCTTCCTTAGGTTCATTCATGTCTTACCTTAATAATGAATGTTAATGAAAATGATCACTGCAATGAAAAAGCATTATATGTTACAAGAAATATTTACAGCAGTTTTTTTTTTGCTTATGACAAGCCCGAGATACAAAAGTCCGTTGAATTTAAGGCGAATATATACCTCGAATAAGAATGAAATCGTAAACCAAACCAAGACTGAATAGTATATATAATAGTACAAGAGAAAAGAAATTGAACCAACAACACCATATCCTATTCAGTGAAGACCTCTGCAAGAATCAAAGAAACCCAATTTTCAACCTTACCGTCATCCATATAAAGTTGGTACACCGCAACATGCAAAGTAAAAGCGGTTTCATAAACCAACAGAGATCAACCAAATAAATGTGAACCGCAACAAGCTGTTTGAAAAAGAACTTTACAACATATCCATTAGAATATAAAATCCCATGAAAAACCATGTCGACAACACTTCACGCAAAACGTTGTCAATGTAGCCATTTTAAAAATGACTATAGCGTGCTGGAATTAGGATTTAAATTCCCACACCACGCGCTTGTTACCTTCGCGTCGTTCATCCTCCACAATTTGACTTGCCGGTCGTCTGCGGCGGACACGATGAGGGGCAGGGAGGGGTGGAAGGAGGCCCAGTTGACCCCCCTGTCGTGGCCCTCCAGCACGTGCTTCACGACCGCGTCAGCCTGCAATATTAGTTGCTTTCAGCAACAATGGTGGGTGTTATAATAAATAATTAAATAAATATAATAGCTTCGGTGCATATACCATGCAAACTAAATAGTAGCCATTACAGCAGTGGCGTAGCAAGGGGGGGGGGCGGAGGGTGCGGTCCGCACCGGGCGGCACTATGGCGGGTGCGGCATTTCACAGGTTAGAGAAAAAAATAATATTGAGATATGAAAAAAAAATTAAGTAAAAAAAAAAATCTTTCCGTTTTTTTTGTCGTTCCCATGCCCCAAATGTTTTATAATGAATAGCAAAAATAAGAGGGCGGCAAATTTTAAATCGGCACCGGGTGCTAATGACCTATGCTACGCCACTGCATTACAATGCCACTAATCTATTCAGAAAAAAACATTAAAAGCCTAGCCTAGCTGGGTTGCCCTCGTAACCAAGGTTCCCGGCGTGACACGTGAATCCACTTCTAGCTAAAGCTTCACCTTAATCGGAGGCAGAACCATAATTAAAGTTAATATCTCGCCATGATAGTAATATTAAAAAAAAGGCTGTGCAGCATTTGACATTAGGCCGCGTAAGACGGCTGTACACAACTTGGCCACTTTTTCTTGGCCACTTTTTCATGGCAGCAACTTTCGATCGACGCGTGCCCTACTAACATGCACTTACCAATGATTACTTATTCTGTGGTAGCTATTATGAGCTATAATATACAGGTTGTAAAGGGCATAGTAACGATAACTTTGGGTAAAGGTTACACTCAATACCTATAATCAAATTAAAGAACTCATTTATGTCGAATATCATGGGGTTCAAATGTAGTAATATTTGAGCGCGCAATGTATCGTAAACCACGTAACTACAACACAACGCTCCGCGCGATACCGTGCTCGTACTCGTACTCGTGCATGTGACGAGACAACTTGATGGCATAGTTTGTTTTTTTTTAATCTCAATCGCTAGTTTGTCTACAGGGCAAGTTTGCTGTACTTCATATATTATGATCAACAGTATAATATCCTCATGCTTACACACATATATAAGGTGGTAGTAGCATGCAATTATAGGTTCCAAATATACATACAATAACTAAGAGCTAGAAAAAATGCAATAAAAAACATACATAAATTATACACTATTGCTATTTGCTACAGTAAATAATAGATATTTCCTAATGGCAGAAGTACTAGGCTACTGAGCTCAGTAAATCTACTAGTTGTCAGGTCTTTGAAGAATCTGTTCAGGTGTTGATTTTATGGTCAAATACAAATCATATTGTTATGTACTTAGGCATGTTTTGCAATATGCTCTCAACTTACTTTACAGAATTTGTATGGGCCCGGCGTTTATGACGAAAATAATGTCTGATACAATTATTTTTTACCAAAGATATTCAATGCACAGACAGGACTGAGTTACAGGCTAATTATACATATACATAAGTAATATAATGTTACCTGTCCAAACAGATCAGTGGCCTGTGGATTCCTTAAATGATCCGCGAGACCTGTAGGCCCAGGGGCCACACTCTTCTTCCTCAGCCCCGAGAAGTCCCACACTCGGACGGACTGGTCCAACGAGGCGGACACCAGCAGATCATCAGTCGGGTGGAACTGAGCACACATCACATAGTGGTTGTGGCCGGTGAGCACGCTTATGCATTGACGAGACTGCCAGTTCCATATTCTTATTGTCTGCAATAAAAAAGGTTACAGTATATAAATAAACAAATATCGCAAGACGGACATGATGACTGTACAGTACCCGTATATAATTTAGTATTAATTATCCATAACTCTGGTACAAATATTCACACTCATCATAAAGATTACCACTACCAGGATTTGAACCTGGGGCCCTCAGTATACAAAGCAAGACCCATCTAAAATCATCTGAATTGATAATAAAATAATATTAATGCTTTTACGGTCAAAGTTGGCCTTTAGCTTCCTCTCAATACGAAAGGGAATTAGGCCTTAGAAGACTTCACATGACTCAAGATCTTATTAAGTTCTCTTGAGATATGCAGGTTTACTCATGATCCTTACTTGCATGTTTTATACTCTAGCTATAATAAAATATATAAAATACTCATGGAGGACAATTATGTTATCATATTACTTGCTAAAAAAACAATTTATATCTTTACCCTAAAAAAATTAGGTTGATATCTATTGGTTTCATTTTCTGTAAAAATAAAAGGCGTCCACCTTCCATGAGGAGAAGGATCTAATACTCTCAGCAAAGCTCTTACCCTTTTAGAAAAAGTAAGGCTGTGATGGTATTTGATAGATTATTTAACAAACTGTATTCACCTGATCATCCGAAGCACTCAGGATCCATGGGTACTCATGGTGGAAGAATGTTGTCCGGATGTAATCCAAGTGGCCCAGCAGTGTGAACAAACATCGCCTCTGCTTGTAGTTCCATACCTATAGACAAAAATTTATACTTTTATAATGTGTTATTATATGTCTCCAGTATATTTTAAGCTTTCAACTTCATATTTCTATATGCTAGAAGCAACCAACCTACCCCTTACAGGCTAGACAGAGATTTTGATGTATGAATCGAAGTGACACAGCCTAGTATGTACGTAAGTATTTTAAACAATTATAAAACATCACTCATATTGACAATATATGGAAGTTATTATACTTTACGAGTACAATTTATTATACTGGAAGCATCCTAAATAAATTAACATATGACCCAATTTCATATAACGATAAACTGTTGGGATAACATCGAAATACGTGTCAATACATGACGAAACATAGCCATTGAAGATATATACCGAAACATTATTTTTATTACATACCTTGATTTTGTAGTCATCACCACCGGATACAAACAGTGGCTGTTGCTGGTGGAAGCAAATACCACGCACAGGGCCATCATGTTCATCAAATTTCTCCAATAATGTACACATACGATAATCCCAAAGTTGAATCACGCCATTGTGTAAACTCGCCAAAACCCATGGCCGTTTCGCGTGAAACGATATACCTTTCACCCTCGCCGACTTAGTTTCGAACTTTGTAAGCATTTCGTCAGCAATTAAAGGGAATATTAGAGAAAAATCCCATAAAACAATCGTTCCACACAAGCACAACCAACGAAACGTCAGATAACCGGCTGACGTGACACGTCGCTCGCTATCAAATGTAGAGGTGGTAAGAAATAACGCAACATTCAAATCGATTGTGTAGTGTACATTTTTATTTTATTCATTGATCTCTAAGCTATCTCATCTCAAACACGAGTATATATATTCTATGCTGATTCTATCTAGTCTATGCTAGTGTTATCTTGTACATGTTTGTCAACAAATTCATGCTGAAAATAATCATAAAATATTATTCAGTAATTGCTTAGTTTTAATTTATTACGAATAGAAGGCAAACGGTCACGTGGTCGGTCTCCAACAAGATGGACTGAGTCAATAAAATCTGCTACAAATTGTCCCATAGTAGAATGTTCCCGAAATGCCCTACATCGAGATACGTGGAGAAAAATAGCTAGAGCAGCGTCCATGTCCGAACAGTGCAACCCATTACCACGACCACTCTGACAAGAGTGCCCGACTAAGAAGAAGAAGAAGAATTTATTACGTAAATATACTCACGGGAAGTGTCAGTGCAAGTTCTATACAGCGATACAATAGCAATTGTTAGTTACAAATCATATTTTGAGCAACATAACCTCATCCATCAGTATCATGGCTGCGGATAAATTGAAAGAAATCGGGAAAATATGTATTCCCGGCATGCGGCTGAGTTTAGCAAATAAAGAGCACAGTCCTGGGCCTGGGACCTATGAATTAAGAGGTTATATTTATGCTACACTAGCCGGTGTATTAAAAATGGAACAGGATGAAAACAAAGTAAGTATAATATGAACATTAGTATTTGATACTGTTACTATCAGTCTGAATTTTTTCATCGTATGCTATACATATATAGCAGTAGCGAGCACAAACAGTCAAGGAATAAAAAAAACAGACTTTATACAAGCAACATTTTGATTGAAGTGCCAACGTGACTCCTACCCGAGAGAAGTTACTATTAAAAAAATACTATTTTAAACTTTTTTCAGGTCACAGTCGTCTCAGTAGAAAGCTCAAGAACACCGAGTATACTGCCAAGGACCGGTGACATAGTGACTGCAAAAGTTACTGTTGTGAACCCAAGAATGGTGCAATGCATTATACTATGTGTCGGTCCATCAGTACTGGTAAGGCCTTATAGGGGTGTGCTGAAGAAAGAAGATATAAAGGCTACAGAAAAAGACAGAGTCGACCCTTACAAAAGTTACAGACCTGGCGATGTTATACTGGCTAGGGTTGTATCCTTTTGAAAAGACAACTAGTACTTTGTTATCAGATCAGATACAGTATGTGTGATTTTCTGTCATTTTTTATACTTTATCTAACCAGGAAAATAATGCAGGTAGAATTAAAAAAAAACAAAATAAAGGTCTTAAAATGGCCACATATCCCATATAAAGATGGGATGTAATTACGCCATTATTTCTTAGTTAATAGTTATTTTCCTAAACCAATATATCAGCTCCCTATGACCGAGATCCACTGGTACCATCTATCAACAGCAGAGAATGAGCTTGGTGTTGTTATAGCAACTGCTGAAGGATCCCCACAAGGTGTCGGCATGGTGCCAATAAGTTGGTCTGAGATGCAGTGCCCCAAGACCTTAGTGAAAGAGCCCAGGAAAGTGGCGAGGGTTATCCCTGAGAACATTAATCAGGCGCTGTTCCCAGTTGGTGTTAATTCTAAGCTTACTGATACAGGAGATAAAAAATAAAACGAATTTACAGTACACTCTTGTTATTACACCTACCAAGTGCGTGCCATTAAATTGGCCATTCCAAAGATTAAAATAATATACTTGGCCATTCTAAATTTATTTCCATTAATCACATTAATGGAACGTCACAATCATAATGGTTAGTTTTAGTACCCATAAAAATGATGCAAATTAACTAATTATGGCTCCATCGAAGTTGATGCAATTTGCCTTAGCAGATTCATTGGAAATTTCTTATGATTCTGCTTAGGCATCTCCAAGTATTAGTATTGGAGGGAGAAGTATGAGAAAAACTCATTTCAATGAGCAATGACTCATGAATGATTGATTCAAAGTTCTACTACAAAATTAACAAACAATTTATGAACGAAATGCAGACGTAAATAGTGCCGCTCTTTATTTCTAATTAGGCGATTCATTATACGAGTGTCTAGTCGAAATAAAGAGAAGGACATGATACTTAGCTACAGAAAATTAAATACCACTACATAAGCTCATTGCAATAGTTAAATCTTTTGGGCACATCGATCGAGAATCATAATCATAGACAATATATATAGATATCAAAATCGATTCTTCTTCTTCTTCTTTTACGAAATGAGATGCGATGAAATAAAATGGATATGAATATGGCCTCACCCACAACTTAGCGGGTATTTTGCACAATGTCAAGTAATTAATAGCAATAAAACTTTCAATAAATACACATTATAAATAAAATAATGGATGTGACATGAAGAAATGATAATAAAAATATTATTATCAAAATCGATTATAAATCCTAATCGCAAGAACAAATGTCATTGTCCTGGCAATTGTCATGCTCATGTCAATGTCATTTCGAACATAAATCTCTCGCTGTGTTTTACGAGTATTACAAAAATGTAAAAAGTAAAACTAGAATTAAAGTGTAAAAAGAAACTAAGTATAAAATAATTGTTTATAAGTATAATAACGTATCATTCCAGTGTTATTCTTTTATTTTTTCGTTGTAATGAGGTCATCACCAAAGAGTTATCACAAAGCAAACTTGGTTTGTGACAAAATAATTTGTGTTGCCTATCTTTAGTGTTTAAGAGTTATTCTAACGACGAAGTCGTGTTAGAAGGCTTTCAAAATGAAGTTCGCGGAGCACTTGAGCGCTCACATAACTCCAGAGTGGCGTAAGCAGTATATTAATTATGAAGTAAGTACTTGTGTACAATGGTTATTAACTTTTAATTTTTACCAAAAATTTACATGATTGTCTATCGCATTTCTATTGAATAAAATTGTACCTACAGAATGCACGTCGTAATACCTAGGTATATCTTACAGTTATTAATTAAATGTATGAGTCATATACACTTTACAAGGTTTATCTAAATTCTCAGGTATATATTAGTACTACTTACTAGTCCTAGTTCTAATGTACTATCTGCCCACCTCATTGTCTAGTTTTAGGTCTAGCATTAGTTATAGTACTTGTGCTAATTGTTTTAAATAATACTTTTACAATAAAACATAGCAGTCTTATAGCATGGTTATGCTAAATAATATGAAGGACAAGTATCTATAGAAAAAAAGTTGGCGAAGTTGTATACATTTTTTGTAACAAGGAAATTTGGGTCATGATCATAAATCATATGACAGTAAATTGCTTGGCTTACTTGCACTTGCTTATGGGTACAATTCCTGCCATGGCAAAGTTAGGCAATGATCTCTTCATTAATATTTAATGGTCTGGGTGTTATTGGAAACACCTCCAGTCTATTGTATATGTATTACCCATAATACAATAATACCTTAGTTTGGGACCATATAGTTAGTGTATGTCTGTTGAAACTTATTTTGAATTATTCATCTCAAATCAGATTATCAAAATAGTTTTATGCCTGTACGAGTTATTTTATTCCTCACAAGTTACACAGGGTCTTTTTATATAATCTTCATCATTTGACGCTGCCAGGCCTGTAGGCATGTAGAGAGTGGTAGTGACAAGATATGATTCAAACATTGTTGCACCGCTTTCCCATCCAGCTGCTTGTATGCCCACTGCCCTAACGTACTTACACATTTCCCCTTTAGGAAATGAAAGCAATGTTATATACAGCAGTCGAGGAGGCACCGTCAGCTGAGAATGTGGAGCCCGAGGTGCTATCGCGGCACTTCGCCAACTTCGACGAGTCATTCTTCCATTATTGTGATCAGGAGTTGAAGAAAATTAATACATTCTATTCAGGTAACCGAACATGCATGCACCATTCTTGGCTAAGATTGCCATATTTTATGCCTATTTGTAGCCACAAGAAGTAATAAAATAAATAACAGATGTGTGCATGTTAGACTATATAATACACAAAAACTAGGCTCACTATACTGGGTCGCTGCACGTTCAATTCCGTTCAAAGACGGTGAAAGTTTCGAGTGAACCGATTGGTATGCTACCGGGATTTGAACCCACGACCTTTGAATCTCCTTGCAATCCATTCCCAATGGTTTACAATGGTCACTACTAATTATTAAGTCTCAATACATATTGAAATAAAACTAATTTTGTGGATTTTTTTGCGTTTACCCCGTTTCAAACTATGACACCAGGACGTCAACCCCCTCAGTCCTCCCGTGACCATGGGTGCTGTAAAGCAGCCGAAACGTGGGGAACGTAAAAAACATAAAATAAACGCGAAAAAAATCCGTAAAATTAATTTTATTTCAATGTGTAATATCCGCGTAAATATAAGAAATCAATATCTCAATACATAGATTTGAATCCCTTACTCATTTTTTTTTCAGAAAAGCTAGCGGAAGCTACTCGTAAATTTGCCACACTACAGAGCGAACTGAAATCAAATTTTGACACAATCAAACCTAAAGGTGGTGGGGATAGTAAAAAGGCAATACCCCGACGTAAAGTGCAAGAACTAAAACTGGCATTCAGTGAGTTCTATCTCAGTCTAATACTCCTACAGAACTATCAGAACTTGAACTACACAGGCTTCAGGAAAATATTGAAGAAACACGATAAGGTGAGATTATACATATATATTTAAAATATGTACCTCGACGGCCTGATTAGCGCAGTTGGTAGTGACCCTGCTTTCTGCGCCAATTGTCCCGGGTTCGAATCCTGGTAGGGACAACTTTGTGTGATGAGCACGAATGTTTGTACCCAAGCCATGGATGTTTAATATCTATATAAGTAATATATACTGGGTTCGCCCCCAGTCCATTGTACGGTACCCATAATACAAGCGTTGCTTAGTGTGGGACCGTATAGTTGGTGTGTTCGTCTGGCGATATTATATTATTATTATGTGACTTGCCCTGCCATATATCCCTGATACTGCTGTAAGCCAGGATCCACATCGGCGGCCAACAAAGAGATCGAGGTTTGACCCTCGGTGAGTGTCAGGATAAAGCTGGAAGCCGCAACCAAATTATTCCTCAGAAAATAGGAGTTGAAAAGAATATTATTCACTCCTCATTTCCAATGGAAGGATTGCAAAAGCTATATTATATTGGATAAGATTAAATTTATCTATGCTATTTATAGGGATTATAAATAGATTATGTTAGATAAAGCAAGATTCGCTTACTGAACAGGTAAACAAAGCAAAATGTTAGACAGATAACAGTATGAGTTATGATATGGAAACAAGGTGTGCAGGTTTGAACCCGGGCTCGCACCATTCATGGAGTGTTCGGAATTTCGTGTGTGAACTCTTGACAAAAGAATAAATAATATTTTTAGTTACAACAACAAAAGGCAACAGTTGTAATGAAAAGCATTAATTGAAAAGATATACACTTTACAAAAGTATTTTGAATGTTTCGTCGTTTATTTTTGTCCCAATTTGTAAGAGAGAATTGCGACTTAGGGAGCGTTTAAGTATTACGTAACGAATTTGGGAGGAGGGGGGGGGGGGTCTTCTGAAACGTTACGATGCGTTACATGGGCGGGATGGGGGGGTTTGAACTACGCGTTACGTGACATTGTTTTAACCCTTCAGAACGGTCGCGTAGAGATTTTACCTTTTATGGGGGGGGGGGGGGGGGCTAAAGAAAAATGTTACGGCGCGTTACCTAGGGGGAGGAGGGGTCAAAATTGCGTTACGTAACACTTGAACGCTCCCTTATCCGCTATTGTTCTCACAATTCTCATTCATGAAGTTGCCCACAAAAGTTTAATTGTTACAAATAACATGTTGCTAACTGTCTAATGGTATCCTGTCTAAAACATAATATTTACATACCTACCAGATAAAAACTGACAGTCCAATCGTGTTTGGAGATAAGCACAGCCCGACAGATAGGTAAACACGCCGGGGACTGTTTTTAATAAGTACCTATGCGTGTACTGAGTAGGTAGAACAAAAAAAAACATGAGGTTCTAATAAAGTGTCTATGTTATTGCTATAACCATAATGTGATGGAAATTTCCTTATTCATGATTATACAGGATCATTCAGAAATGGTATACTAAGACTTGAACCTGCGCTTCGTTAGTGTATTTGTGTTTATTATGTGAAGTCCGAATTTGGATATATCAACTTTTAAAAAATGTTTTGCCAAAAAATCACATTTGTCGTTTTGGTGCGATCATTTTTTTTTTAAACATACCGAAATTTTGACTTCACATGGTGTTTACAAATGCGTTAAAGAAGTCCAGGATCGAGGCTCAGTGGACACTTTATAAATTATTCTGTATAATAGATATACTACAACATAGTTAAGTGAATACATTACCGAGATTCGATAAAATCCATAAAATTAGCTTTATTTCAATGTGTAGTATTCGCGTAATTATAAGAAATCAAAATGAGTAGAATTATTTAAGACAGTTAAGGATATGTAGTTAATTATCAGAATAGCTTTAACAAAACAGTTTCAACTGTATAAATATAAACACATCGCAGTTAAATACAATCAGTTCTCTATAAATATAGACTAGGACCCACTATCCTGTCAGGGACATTTCTGCCCACTTATCTCAATGCTGCGCCGTACGAAAATGAACTTAAAAGTTATATAAGCTGCAAGGAGCAGCATTTGCCACAATCATAGTGAATAATTGTTTGTTTTCAACGACTTTGATTTCCAAGATTAGCATTATCATAACATGTTATCGCGGATCGTGTTACGCGAGATATATGATTTACCGCTGTCAATGTTATCCGAATGCAATTTGCACTGCTCGTATTGTTAGGAGTGAGTACTTGAGGGTCGTGCATTATGAAAAGTAATAGCAAGACTACTTATTGGTTAGCCTTGCGTGAATTGGTTCGATTTCTGCCACAAATAATTGTTAAAACTAGGTAGATATATAGTTTTCGATGCCGAAATTGACCATCTAGCAACTGCATATATATAGCTGTTGCCGGCGACTTCGTCCGCGTGGAAATACAGAACATTATAATTATCTACCTACAAACATTACCAACAATTTTCCTCTTTCAGTTACTAAACGTGAGCAACGGTGCGCAATGGCGCGCGGAACACGTGGAAACGTCACATTTCTATACCAACAAAGATATAGACAGACTGATCAGCGACACAGAGGCTACGGTCACCAATGACCTGGAGGGGGGGGACCGGCAGAAGGCGATGAAGAAGCTCAGGGTGCCGCCGCTGGGGGAACAGCAGAGCCCGTGGACCACTTTCAAAGTTGGACTGTTTTCTGGGTCATTCATTGTGCTGCTCATCACAGTAGTATTATCTGGTGAGTTAATTGAAATAATACTATTTTTAAGGATTTTAATGCGTTTATTTTTTGTTTTACGTCCCCGACGCTTCGGCTGCTGTACAGCAACCGTGCGGTCACGGGAAGACTGAGGTGGTAGACGTCCTAGTGTCATAGTTTGACGGGGGTACCCTCACATTTACTTTTTACTTGCGGTCCGATCTACGCAGAAAGAGCTCACTGTGTCTTGAGGTCTTGCAATGGTACGCTTGGTTTTGGATTTCATTATATTCTTCTCTAGAATTGGCCCTAGCTTTCATCTGCTTGCATAGACTTGTTAGAACACTCAGACGACACACGGCGTGCGCTTCCAGTGAAGCCTAAAAGTTCTGGACTAGCATGTAAACACAATTCCTCACGCACACATATAAACTATGTCCAGAACTTCTTTGTCTATGCAGCACAAATTACTAGGCAAAAAGTTTTGTATGTAGTAACATTTACCATTAAAATGAACTTCTGAACTTCTAAGCAAGTCTGCTGGCGTTTATCTTGTAACCTATGTGATACTTTCAATCAAGTCTCTAGAATTCTAGATTGAATGACATCTCAACTCTGATGTAACGAAACATATTCAGTTTTTTGCCTATCTCGCGGAATCCCATCGATTTCATTGACTACAAACTATATTCAATATTGACTCGTGTTGTAAGCTATTAATTATCGTGTTAAGTTTCATCAAAATCCATCTAGCAGTTGTACCGTGATGCGCGTTCAAATAGACAAAGTTTCCAAAAATGGCGGACTCGTACAAAACGCTTATGACTTTTGGTTTGCCTCAATAAAAACCCACCCTTTATTTCTAGAATCTTTGAACATATTTAGTAAAACTACACTATGGAAAAACCCACATTTGTCTTTTAGAACTAGGACATGACCTGACCATGGCTTAGCTAGGCATACCAAAGCAATATAATTCAAAACATAATGACCAATAAATTTTCCTAACACCCATAACATTTATAACATCAGTTATCGCATGCAAACAAGCTAATAAACTACCGCAAATCCTAACCGCAAACATTGTTAAGTTAACCGCAAGCATTACCTGACCACGGGCAATCGCTATCGTTGTCCAAATATGAAAAGATTAAACCAATATATCTTGTATATTTGATTATGCAACCGAAGTTAATTGTCTTGCAATGAACATACAAACATTCTTTATCTGTATAATCCTAGAGTATATTTGGTGTGTGTTGTAAGCATGTTATTGGGGGGGAGGGGGGACATTGACCTTTGTGTTTGTAAGGATATATGAGGTACACGCATGATAGCAGGGCCCGGACAAGTTTAGAGAGCAGCAGTCTTTCAAGCAATTACTCATTAGGTTAATTAATCGATACTATTAACTTTTTGCCATTGGGTAATTTTTGGAGAAAAAATATTTCAAATATGGGTAGAAATAAAAAATCACACCTGGCAACCCTAGAGTGAGTGCACTGCATTCTCTGTGCATTCCACTTCGGGGATTATACTTTATTACTTTAATAAAGAATATCCAATCATCTTTCCAGCGCTGTTCTACGGAGACCAAGAAGGTGGCATGGAAAACTTCAAAGCCGCCTTCCGATTATACCGAGGACCATTCCTCCTAGTGGAGTTCATATTCCTAATTGGCATCAATGTTTACGGTTGGCGATCGTCAGGCGTCAACCACGTCTTGATCTTCGAGCTGGACCCTCGGAATCACTTATCAGAACAACACTTGATGGAGCTAGCGGCGATTTTGGGTGTCGTGTGGGCGCTGAGTATACTGAGTTTTATATACAGCGCGAGTCTTAGTATACCCCCGTTCGTGAACCCGCTAGCGCTGGTGATAATCATGATGACATTCCTGATGAACCCGTTCAAGGTGTTCAGGCACGAAGCGAGGTTCTGGTTCTTGAGGATATGTGTGAGTATACATTTTTGTATTTATCTATACAAATAAATAAAATTGGAGTGTCTGTTTTTAATATTAAAATCACCGCTTTTTACTAAGTGCATTTGGATGTATACACGGTACATATACCAAAACAACATTTTTTACAAGTTTTGTCTGTCTGTTTGTTTCGGCTAATCTCTGAAAGGGCTGGACCGATTTTGACGGGACTTTCACTGGCAGATAGATAGCTGAGGTAACAAGGAGTAGCTTAGGCTACTTTTATTTTAGAAACACTTTTTTTTTTAAATACCACGCGGACGTAGTCGCGGGTAACAGCTAGTTAGTCTAGTTAGTCGATAAAGTAACTGCGCGTGCACAGTCAGCATACGATATATTTTAAAGAATATGAAAAGGGGAACGCTGCCCGTCTGTCCGGCCTCTAAAGAGTGGGAATGTGAACGTTATTGTTCCAGGGCCGTATATTAGCCGCCCCGTTCATGCCGGTACTGTTCGCAGACTTCTGGCTGGCGGACCAGTGGAACTCGTTCGCGGCCGCCTTCCTCGACTTCCATTACCTGGTCTGCTACTATTGCGCCGGCGGCGATTGGTTCAACGTTGCTCGTATGTAATTGTCTATTCGTTCGCCATTCGTATTAAAGTTGTTTTTGAGGTTTTTATATTTTATATATATTATTTATTGCTTTTTAGTTTATTGAAGACGGTTTTTTTAACACCTCTACTCTAGCTGATATCAAAGTTAAATATTTCGTTACAGAAAATGTACAAAATAACACTAGGTACTGTTTAGTTAAGACCGCTACGATGTATTTTTTGTTAAAAAAAACCGAAATTAGTCAAAATGATAATTATTGCATTTGCTATTCTATGCTAAGTGGCCATCATAGCGTACGCGCAACCCGCAGACCGCAGCAGTCCTTACCAACCTATAGACTAAAAAGGTGGATGCGAGTGGCGGAGGACCGTGATGTTTGGAAGTCATTGGGGGAGGCCTATGTCCAGCAGTGGACGTCTTTCGGCTGATAGCATAGCATAGACTAAAAGCGCAGAATGCTCCTGGCTCCCGGCGCTCTTAATAAATAAACATCCCGCCTTCCAGAATCCCCGGCGATCGAGACGACCATGTGGTTCATAATATCCCGCGCGCTGGTGAACATAGTCCCCGCGTGGGGTCGCTTCTGGCAATGCCTGCGCCGGTACCGGGACAGCCGGGAGGCCTTCCCGCACCTGGTGAACGCGGGGAAGTACTCCACCACATTCTTCGTGGTGATGTTCGCCACGATGAGGAGTATTTATAGTAGTAAGTGAGTTTGCTTTGTTCTTATGAAATAACCTCAACTGTCTACTCCACGAATATATTACAAGAAATGCTTCAATTATACCGATGAACCTTTTTTATTTGTTGACTTGGACTTTGAAAGATACCCGGCCTCTGTGGTAGTGGGCCGGGTTATGTGGGATTCTTACCCACTAAAACCTCCCCGGTGGCCGCCTTCGACACATGTTGGAGGGGCTCCGGATACCGATGAACCTAGAGTCCTATTCCTTATGTACCCCCGAGGTGCGCTAGGGAGGGATTTTTGGAAATTCGACCTACATGGCTTAAATATAAAGTCAGTTTTCATGAAGTTCCATTGGCCAACCAATGCTTGTATTATGGGTAACGTACAGTGGTTGCCTCAGTGGGTTGTAGGGGCAAACTTGGTGTGATGAGCTTGAATGTTTGTATCCGATTCATGGATGTTTAATATCTATATAAGTATTATATACTGGGATCACTCCCAGTAATGGATATTATGGATGTTTCCAATGGGTTTGGTATGGCTACGGTATTCATAATACAACCATTATTTTGTTGGCGCGCGCACAGTTGGTGTGTTCGTGGCGTGATAATAATTATATAAATAATATAATATCGCCAGACGAACACAACTATACGGTCCCACACTAAGCAACGCTTGTATTATGGGTACCGTACAATGGACTGAGGGCGAAGTCAGTATATATTACTTATATGAACAATAAACATCCAAGACTTGGGTACAAACATTCGTGATCATCACACAAAGATTGTACATACCAGGATTCGAGCCCAGGACCCTCGGCACAAAAAGCAGGGTCACTACCAACTGCGCTAACCAGGCCGTAATTAAAATGGTACTTTTGAAAAATGCTTTGTAATTCCATTGCAAATTGATTTAAGGCTCTATAAATTTAGATGTTAATGTTTATGTTATGATTACAGGCAAATACGCGGACTCGTACGACAATCCGTTCCTGTACGCTTGGTTCGCGTGCCAGCTGGTCTCGTCCCTGTACACGTACACGTGGGATGTGAAGATGGACTGGGGCCTATTCAGCTGTGGGCCCAACGCTGAGAACAAGTTCCTCAGGGAGGAGATCGTTTATAGTCCCGGGGTGAGGATAAAATCAATAAATAAATATCGCCAGACGAACACATCAATTGTACGGTACCAAAGTAAACTGTATTGTGGGTACCGTACGACGGAACCGTGTATAATAATTACTTATGTTGCCCTAATTACTTATTAAGAACACGATTTATTATTATTTCTTTTTAAATAATTAAAAAAAACAATGACGCCTGCGCAAGCGAATTAGCGCACTATTATTAAGGGACTATGGATGATTTCGTTATTTGATCTTGCTTGAATTAATTTGTTTATTTTTCCTCATAAGTTCCAATACTATACAAGTTTAAGTTACCACACAAATTAAAAAAACGCACAAATTTAAGTTTAAAACGGACCAAATTTAGGTAAAATAAAATGTAATTATTTAGCGAACATAAAATAACGTACGAAACATACGTTATTATGAACGCGACAGACAGCCAATTCTGGTGTTGCCATCTACTTAAAAATATTTTTTTTTGTTTGCACAATAAACTTACACATTTTTAAATCTTAAGCATATTGTGTATTTTTGGTCATCAGTTCTACTACTTCGCGATAGTGGAGGACTTCGTGCTGCGGTTCATATGGACCATCTCGTTCGTGGTCACGGAGAACGGTCTCGTCAGCGGTGAGACTATGACGTCGATCC
The DNA here is from genome assembly GCA_905404115.1 of Pheosia gnoma. Taxonomy (NCBI): domain Eukaryota; kingdom Metazoa; phylum Arthropoda; class Insecta; order Lepidoptera; family Notodontidae; genus Pheosia; species Pheosia gnoma. The sequence goes on from FR989916.1 coordinate 4,497,905, forward strand.
TGGCGCCGCTGGAAGTCTTCAGGTATACATGAGCTTAGCATATACAAAGAGGAGCTTGGCGTAGGGTATATTATTTATTATCCGTCACTTCACCCTAATTTAAAAAGAAAAAATATGGCTTCCATCGTGTTCCACAAAAATATGGCCACTTAAAATCTATCAAAGTCGAAGTCAAATCATTTATTTCGTATAGGCCAACGGGGGCACTAAAAATTGTCATATTCATTTTTTTTTCTTACCTCTACAACCGGATCGGAACGCGACCTCAACTGAGAAGAACCGGCGAGACTCAGCGGGCTTGGTTTTTTTTTGTAACAATACAAAAAAAATACATCATAGATTTAGATAATAATTTAGATAATACATCTTCTCTGACATGAGAAGGCATAGAATAAGGCAAAGGTCATTAGTATTGTAAAAAGTTATGTTTATAAAAATACGGTTCCTGTATGCTATCCCATAGGAACCGTGATTTTTTCCGGGAACAAACTAGCCTATGTCATTTTCTGACCCCTAAACTACCACTACCTATGGAAAAAAATTATGTCGATCCTTTGCACTATGAAAAATTAAAACAAATCTATCCCACGGCAACCATACATTTTACCGGGATAAAATATGCTATTCCTATGTGCTATTTCAGACTATAATCTATGTCAGTGCCAAATTTCATCCAGATCCGTTCAGCCGTTGTGGCGTGATTGAGTAATAAACATCCATTCATACAAACTTTCACATTTATAATATTAGTGGGATAGAAAACTATTTTTGGGACTTATTTATACTTATTTTTTTTTTATCGTGGAAAATTGCATTTTATTTAAGTTCCCGTCACTCGTGATAGATAGTTTCTCGACTAACATCTTAGAGGAGTTCGGTGTTTCTGGCTTCATTAATTATCGATCAAACTTGTTTGGTTTATAATTGGAAAAGTTGACAAGCAAAGGGTCAGTGGTGGGTTCCTCTTCCCCCATTAGACACACCGCGCACTAGACAGCCTGTCTGCGGCAGCCAGTAAATCATATGACGTTGTATGGGAGCCCGCGCACTAGGCAGCCACGAATTCCCGGCTGCGGCAGCCAATAGAACGCGCCTGTTTGCACGGCAGCCAGCTGGCTGCGGCAGCCAGAGCGTGAATAGGCGAATGTATGTGGCTGCCGTCAGTCTCCGCGCACTAGTTGTAGCAGCCAGAAGTATTCTGGGTTCCGAACTTTAAAAAAAAATTACTTTCGATACAGAGAAATTAAATAGTCGTCGATTTGCTGCTATAACTGGCTGCGCAAATATTCTGGCTGCCGCAGTCTGGCTGCCGCAGCCTGGCTGCCGCAGCCTGGCTGCCTAGTGCGCGGGGGCTCTTAGTTGGACTTATTTAAGGTTGACTATATGTATATGTGTATATCGCGCAGGCGCTTCATCTGGAACTTCTTCCGGCTGGAGAACGAGCACCTGAACAACTGCGGCAAGTTCCGCGCCGTGCGCGACATCTCCGTGGCTCCGCTGGACTCCTCGGACCAGGCCGACATCATCCGCATGATGGACCACCCCGACGGAGTCATCAACAGGTACAGAACACTACATTCATTGACTGCTAGGACCTGGGCCCCAAGTCTGCTAACACAATCGTTTCATAATCGAACAGCAACCGCAAAGCAACTGTCACTTTTGACAGATATTGTATGGGATATCTGTCAAAAGTGACGGATGGGAAGGCTCGTGCCCAACAGTGAGACGTTAAAAGGGCTGGTATTATATGTATATGTATATATGCATGATCTAGTACCTACTTCGAGAATCGCAATGTATCTTGTCTCTTCTCCACAGATTAACGAAGAAGAAGAATGCAAAGAAGATAAAAGAGAGCGACCGCAAGCCGCTGCTGAAGAAGGAGTCCATCCAGGACATGCAGCTGGAGCTGGAGCTGTCCTCCAAGATGCTGTGACCCGCCGCCTTGTTATACACCACCACTGTACTTATGGAACTATCAATATATTTATAGTTGAATTCTTATTTAAACTAATGTTTTTTTTTTTTTTTTTCTACTTTATGGACGCCACGTTTGAGAATACCATGCGCCAGATCCGGGCTTGTTTAAATCATTAGAAATCGTTTTCGGAAACGGAATCGATACCTTCCGAGACGAGACGAGATGAACGGGTGGGTCGATTGTAAAGATCTTTGATTTTTTGGAATTAGTCTCCGCCTCGAATAGCAGAATAAAACTATTCAAACTTGGGAAAGAGTAACTAAACAAAATAATATAGATAATACATTTTCTGATATATGTATTTGATTATGAGCCGGAACGACGAAGGCTAGATATAAATAAAAAAAATGGTTTTTTTTTAATATTATTTTGACAGCTTGTCGGTGTTATAAAAAGAAGTTCTTGGGTGATTTTTTACTTATCTGAGCCCTGAAGTTGTTTAACTACGGCTACATATAATCGAAAAAATGTGGCTACACTTCAGTTCACCTCTGCCCACTCCCTTGGGGTTTAAAGGCATGATAGTGTCTGTGATATATAATTTATCTATCGGAACTTCAAGCCGATCGAGGTGATAACACTTTAGTGATGAATCAGTGTGATAACGAGATATTGATCAAGTGGTTATCTTGAATATAAGATAACGAATAAAATCATATTTCAATGGTGACGACGAAATAATAAATACGGAGTGTCGCGATCAACATATCAAAGCCTAAAGAAGCAAACACTCCCAATTCGAATGTAAGTAAGGTCGTAATTCGCGTGTACTACACAAATCGGCTTTGTTTATGCGGCTTCAATATTATTGGTCGCTACTCTCTCGTCTGTATTATTTCTTGGTCTAAGACAGTGGTTCCCAAACTTATTTTGTCTACTGCTCACTTTGAGAATGAATTATTTTATAGCGCCCCCATTTTTTCACCTACTTAAAAACCACTATAACTTCAAATTAAATTAAAATTATTGTAAGCCTTTACACAACGCCCCCTTTTTTTCTGGGTCTCTTACCGCCCCCCTTTAGGCCTGCAGCGCTCACAAGGGGGCGTTATCGCCCACTTTGGGAAAGGCTGGTCTAAGACGAAGACAAATAAGTATGCGTTTATGAAAAAAAAAATGGGACCAATCTGATTCTATGTGTCAAAGGGGTTTGTTTGAGGTTGTGGGTTCATACACGCAAACCCATGTTGCTATTCTACATTGCAAAACAAAGATCTGTTAATGTATGTTAGTGCGTTTAATATCAATAAACATAGAACATTTTTGACAAAGAATCAAAACAGCTTTTTCATGATTCATAGAAATGCTTTACTATAAGACTATTATAACATATCACAATCTGAAATCGTTAATTAAACACACAGCACTTCGCATACTCTCCGGGGTCACGATGAAGCACATGAAAACACTTTTTACACTGCGCGACACAAAGGAGGGTAATGTGTTTAACAGCCTATCGTTAGACATGTATTAACCAATGAAGTCGAGTTGGTCTTCTGTTCGCAGGCGCAGCCTTCATCATCAAGTCCTGGGCCTCAAGACTGCTAACACAATCGATTCATAATCGAACAGCAACCGCATAGTAACTGTCACTTTTGACAGATTTTGTATGGGATATCTGTCAAAAGTGACAGTTACTATGCGGTTGCTGTTCGATTATAAATCGATTGTGTTAGCAGAGTTATAGGTTCGGTTCCCGGGTCGTACAGTAGTGATTCTGTTAAGAAATTCTAAGTAGCAGCCTACTGTTTTGTATTGCACAGCTTACCGCCAACATTGGGCGAATGTTATGTAACCTTCAAATTCATATAAAATTACAAACCATTCAACATAGCTTTACAAAAGATTTTTCGTACAAAAACTATAGTAAAATAACGTAAAGTAATTGTAAATTCTTATGTAACAAATTAATTTCTAAATCATGTATTGTGTTGTTCGGTGTATGGCGGAAATCCGACGCGCGCGGCGCCTCTTATAATATTTTACACTATATATGTTAGACACTTAGGAAATAATACAGACGGAGAGTCGCGAACAACTTATTGACGCACACATTATAACCAAGGTTTTAGCGCAAAAGGGAAGATCTTCCAGTCAGGCGGGTGGTATCAGTGGCGTAGCATAAGTCATTAGCACCGGGTGCAAATTTCAAATTTGTCGCCCTCTTATTTTTGCTATTCATTATAAAAAAAGTGGGGCATGCTAACGACAATAAAAACTGAACCGCCACCTGTGAAATGCCGCTCCCAGCAAAGTGCCACGCGGTGCGGACCGCACCCTGCTACGCCACTGGGTGGTATGGCTGGCGGGGCGGCTGCTATGCCGGGACGGTTATTGTCGGGATCTTGTATATGTCACGTGCTCCGAAAACTCACATAGCGCGTTTCAGGATTGTATGGAGAATTGTTAATTGTTCTGAATGCGTCTGCAGCACCATCTGTGTAGCTTGTGGCGATGTTGAAGAGGTCACAACAAGCTAATTCGCGTACTACAAAAATCGGCTTGGTTTTAAGCGGCGTTCGCGATTCTAGGTCTATATTATTTATTCGTCTGAGATTAGACCTTATACGAATGAAATAGTTACACACTGCTTACATTCATAGCCTAGTAATTAAATAACATATCTATGCATAATTACGAATTAAATAAAACTCTATTTTTTATTACCAAGCAAACATAATTATATAAATACATACAACAATTATTTAATTAATTATTATTTACATGTAAGGCATTTTGTCAATCTTCTTGCTAACACAAGATCGCCTTCGATCATCTCTGCTTTCCATATAGCGTACCTGTAAAGATCATTGTATAGGTACATATATGAACATAGAATAAATGTATAAACGGTTTAACAATAATAGTGTAAAATATTTTAAGGGTTCCATCGGTAGGCTATAAGGGTCACCGATTCCTGAACAAAAAAAAACTAAATTTAAAAAATAACACTCCATACTAAGCTGCGATCAAATGTAACTGTCTCACATTCTTACAGAAAAATCAAACACTGTATACACATATATTTTATACATACACATGATTGTTATCACCTACTTGGTAACCCCTTAAAATATTTTACACTATTTTAGTTAAACTTTATATATAGCTCAGTGGTTAGTGACCCTGCATACTGTGCCGAGGGTCCCTGCCGCGGGTTGGAATCCTGGTAGGGACATACTTTATGTGTTGAACACTAATTATTGTACCCGAGGCATAGTGGTTTATAGCTTTATAAGTATATAAAGAGTTCACCCTCAGTCCATTGTATGGTACCAATAATACAAACATTGTTTAGTTTGGGACCATATAGAGAAGCAACTTACCAGATGCTCCAACAATGGTATATTAAGATCTAAGAGCTTCCAAGCGGGACTGCATTTCATCCAGCTCACTCTCATCTGGCTCGCCCTCCTCCTCCTGGTGGCTGGTGGACGCGGCCGGCGCGCCCACCGCCGTGGGCGGCGCGGGCGCCTCGCCCAGCTTGCCTTGCGTCAACTCCCACAGCACCTGCCCCACAAATTTTATTTTACATCTTAATGTCAACTTAATGTAAATGTCACGGTGTTTGTCCGCTATGGACTCCTAAACTACTAAACTGATTAAAATAAAATTTTGCACACTGTGTGCAGTTTTATACAACTTGAAAGATAGGATAGTTTATATCTCAATTTATAATCGCAAATATTTGACTATAAAAATATTCCCTACAAATAATGTATATGGCAAAATAACGTTTGCCAGGTCAGCTAGTATAATATATACATTAGCCGTAATGCTGGGCTACCACATCACCATGCCTTTGGATATATGGATATTTTAAGAAATTACTAAACAATGTTCACACGGTGGCCATTTTGGTTAGAAATGAATGTTGGCGACGTCATACCAACACCTGGTAAAGTATCGTAAAAATATGCATCCCACACTTGGCTGTAACAACCAACTGGCCTTACGACGACGTACCGTCAGACAGAGTTGAGGCTAAATTCCGTGTTCTTAACCTCGCATCTCGACGTGACCGCATGGTAGGCCACATCTTGGTCAGAGCTTTTGCAACCACAGTCCCGACCATAACTGGTCTTAATCACTACATATATTATCATAGTGCGCGATGTCCTTAAGTCTCACCTTATCAACCTCACTCTGCGCCGCCTCCTCCATTTCCTCCTCATCTTCCACACTAGACATTGTCTCGTCCAGCATTTCCTCAATGATGCCAGCTCGCATCATCTCTTTACTGAGATCTTGCATCGTCGCCGCGACTTCTGGGAGGCGGATTAGTGCTTGCATGGCTTGCATTACCTGTAAAATTATAATAAAATAAAATAATTATATAATTATAATTATAAATTATAATAAAATATAATATAATAAATATTACGAATATTTTAATAAAGTTTTAAAGCATTTCTCAGATGATATTACACTAGGAAATGAATGAAGGCTCTCTATTAATGGTGGTAGATTATAAATAAACAGGTAATTGAACAAAATGAATCAATAATAGATTTTTATACGTAATATTTTTAACCTATGGGGAAAGAGGACCCACCACTGACCCTCGGCTTGTCAACTTCTTCGATTATAAACCAAACAAGTTTGATCGATAATAAAAGAAGCCAACAACACCCGAACTCCTCTAAGATGTTAATCGAGAAACTATCTATCACGAGTGACGGGACCTCAAATAAAATGCAATTCTCCGCGACACTAAGCGAATCTATAAAAGTATTCGACACGTGTTTCGCCTCTAAACGAGGCATCCTCAGGACCGCTGGGCTACGAATGACACGTTGACAAGCCGAGGGTCAGTGGTGGGTCCTCTTTCCCCATAGGTTAACAATGGATTTCCGCCAAGTATCGCCTAGTTCTATCAATTATGTAATATTTTTAGTTAATCATTAGACACAACTCCAAAACAGATAATCTAAGACCCTTGCCACATATGTGAACAACATTAAATGTGTGACAATTATTCAAACTATGACCTAATTTATTTAATTAATTACCTCAGTGGACTTCTGCAGTGATCCAGCAACTCGTAATGTAGCTGAAAGTAAAACAAATATTATAATTTTACATATAATAATGAGTTGGGAATGATATGGGCAATGTAAGGCATAGCCATAATGAAATATCCCATATAGTCAATCACAACCATTTTCACTGCTCAAGGCAGCCATTCTCAACTTTCTTGTGTAATTTAAGTACATGGAGCTCTCAAAACGTCTGGTGGAGACATCTGGTGACCAGAATGCTGGCACATATTTTGGCCAACACATCAGCATTGCCATTCAATGTGGCAATGCTGCCAGCGTTTAGGGCACCCTCCTGGCCGATGGTGGTGGGGATTTGCTGAGTGCATTTTGAAATCTGCCTAATTTTAATCTTAATTTATTATATCTTATTTATAATCAAAGCAGGTATCATAAATTGTAGCCGTATCTAGTTCATAGTGTCTACTTAATGTGGAATGTATGATAGGTACTAGAATATCTAGTTTATTTACCTAATTGGTTTTTCATCTGCAACTGCACAGAATTCAAGTGTGCCTTGCTCGTGTATATTTTACTAATGGCCTTCCTCGACCTGATAATCTCCTTGGCTAGTATTGTGCACACCTGCTTATCGTTTTTGGTGGCTGCCTCCTTCAGGGACCGTCTGATTTTCTCCTCTTCTCTTTGAATACCTGAAAATATGTAACTCTACTAGGCAGTGGTACTGCTGCGCCTTCTGATACTTAAATTATGTTATTGGTGTCGCATTTAGACCGAAATACCATCTGGAAATATGTTAGGGATGCCTTGACCTTGAAATCTTTTGTTTATTGATATGTAAAGCCAATAGCTATAGACAGATATATAAAATTAAGTTTTTTGTAAGCGAAACTTGGGTTGCAGTATGATTATATATAAGAAACTATACCTCTTATTTGCCTATCCAGATTATATCCTTCTTTTCGTAGTTTATGAGTCCATTCGTTTACCTAAATTAAAATATAATATTTTAGACGTTTTATATGAGAGTAACCAAAATTCTAATGTTGGTAAATTTATGACATAGTCACCCACCATTTCTTTTGGATTGCGCTCCGGAGATTTCCCGAAAAGACCCATCTTTATGTAATAATTAAATAATTTCTAAGATTTCTTCTAACAAAATTGTTTGACAACTTTGGATTTTGGATAGGTTTTTGACTGACGATGACCTCATCACGATCTTACGTGGTACGGAGAAGACAATCCAAAATTTATTTTTTATTTTGAGAAAAATCACTATTAGTGATTTTATATTTTGATCATTATATAATTTATTCACACAGTCATTTTTAACAATTAGATCTTTGTATCAGGTCAAATGTACAAATTATATAAGACGCAAGGGACCTTATTCAATTAAAAGTCTGAGTAGAACGGAACGCTGCCATGGTAAATGTTCAATCATATTTACGAAGAAAATGAACTATGTTGAGAAGGAAAAAAATAATCTGTTGGAAGAGCTTTTATCTTGTCTAAAATACCGTTTTGCTATATTATCAATATGACGTTTTTGTTAAATAGGTACCTATTTTATGTTTGATTTTTTGAAATGAATACACCTAATTAATTCACCTAGAAATTACTTACCGACGCGTCAAAGACCAATAAGAGAACAAGTTCAATGCGTGGAATGAAACTCAACCCAATCTCAATGTTACTAGGTTATCAAAATTAACCATATTATTTTAATTATTTACATTATTGATGGTCATTTCAATGTATAATATGAAAGACCTTGCATGGTTTTTTTTTTCCTGATAAAATAGTTTAGTTACTACGTATCGATATTAATCTGTTGAATCAATATATGTTCTCAATTATACCAATATGTAGTAAATCATTTTAGAGGTGAAAAGGACATTTCTAGACGTATAGCTAGCAACACAGTGTATTTTTTTTTTGGTTTCGTTTTGTTTGATTTTTGTTGATGCGAAATTTGAACCGATTTTCTTTTATTAAAACACAAACAAGTAAAGTGTTAAAGTAGCTGGTTTGAAAATATCGGTAACGACGCTGCTTCCTGACAAAAACCATACGAAGTAAGGCTTTTTATTTGTTTTATTTTTATAAAATTCTAGTTCCATGACTGTTCCTTTTTACAGACGTTCTAAATTTGTTCAAATCCTTCTAAACTTTAGAGGGATTTCAACGCGTCAATCAAAGGCTGTGTCGTTTGTCTTAATAGCCACATGATTATTCCTCAATGCATGTGTGTTATCAATTTAATCATATTGAGGTTATTTGAAAACAGTATAGTTATGTATGTATATACGACCATTGAACCAAGATTTTTGGTGGAAGAATAGTAATGAAGTACCCATGAAGTAATGAACTACAAACCAAGTCAACATTGACTGATACTTTTTAAAATGTATCGTTAAACTTATGTACAAATCTAACATGTTTTGAAAACATTCACAGTAGTAATGTCTGAAATATTTAGGTAAGTACTAAGTAGTTATTACTTATGACTTAAGATACTAAATATAAATAATAATACACATAGGTGTACCCTATTCAGTATATGTACCTATTATCTCTAATCAACATACTTATAATATTATTTAGCAAATAATGTAAAATGGGACAATAGGTGGACTTTGTACTCGAAGGCAATTGTTGATATTCTTATAAAATAAATACTTAATTAAGCACTTTATCTTCGGTCAGACATGTTGTATGTACGCTCATGTTGGTTAAATTAATTACTCCCTTGCCATATTGCAAACTTATATCTACTTCGAGAACTAAAACAAAAGGTAGCATGGCCCAAATTCCTTTGCCTTAATTATGAACTTTGTTCATACTAATAAGGCTTCTGTCTCCTTTTTTTTTAGGTTGGCAATTGGCTATAAATTAGTGCCATTTTTCCCAGTGTCAAGCAAGTATTTCTTGATAATGGTTACAAAATTATAAGTAGCCTTGATGATAATGATGATGATGATGACATGATTCCCTACCAGTAAAGCTGTGGATACTTTAAAAATACGCGCCATAATTAAAACTCGGCATAAATTACTATACGACGACACATGAATAATAAAGATCCTATAGGTAGGTGTTGACAATACCCACGTCGGGTGCATTGCATGATGCCTCTGTGACATTGGACAGCTTAACCAGGCATTATATTTATTCAGGATAAGTCTCATTTTGTCAAAGATCCGACGACCGTAGAAATCGAATCGTGGACAATCAATCTTATCGACCGAGAAGCCTGTAATGTGCGAGGGCACTTAATTGACTTCTACACGGTCGAATCACCTAAAAGAAACAAACGTAATTTTGTCTTATATCTCCGTTGTTGAGGCCGTTTTAAAGCCGATAGCATAAATTGACAAAACAAGTTGGCGGTATAAATTGGCAAAAGGCTACAAACAAAGTGTGGTGAACCTACCATTAGTCACCATTTCGTAAACCAATCGGTGATCGGCGTTTTGCGGAGCGCGTGTTGTGAAACCATGTCGCCCCGCTAGTGTCACCTTACGGTAGGACTATATTGTATACAATGTATACTACCCTAGTACAAGATAGCGCAATAATCAGAACTATTAAGTAATCTGTGACGATAGTGTGATTCGAGAGCGTTACGTTAATTTTAGTATGCTGAAAACAAAATGAGAAATAGCTGAATGCCGTAATAGCCAAGTTGGTGGAACGCTTCGTTTCGAAACATGGTGAGCGAACCTCGTCTTGGAACTTAACTCGCGAATCATAAACAAATGGGGGAAGAGGTAACCACCATTTTATTTGGGGTCCAGTCACTCGTGATAGATAGTTTCTCGACTGACATCTTAGAGGAGTTCGGTGTTGCTGGCTTCTTTATCGATCAAACATGTTTGGTTTATAATGGGAAAAGTTGACAAGCCGAGGGTCGGTTGTGGGTTCCTCTTCCCCCATTTGTTTAACAATGGATTTCCGCTAAGTATCGCATAGTTGAATCAATTATCGCGAATCTTCGTTTTCAATCATGATTATCAAATGCTGAACGGTAAAGAAGAACATTGTGAGTAAACCTGCACGACTTTCTAAAGCCGTGTGAAGTTCGCCAATTCGCATTGGACCAGCGTGGTGGAGTATGACCAGAATCACGTTTGCATTGATAGGGATGCCCGTTATAATGGCAATAAGCTCGCCCTCAATTACATTGTAAACAAATTGGCGATATAAGCACACTGCAGTGCACCTCCGCTAACTCCGTATGGTAATATAAGAGTAATTGTGTGGACGTTAAATAGCTAACAATGTTTAATGGTAGTGGCTATAAAGGTGCATTTGTTGGCTGGTGACTATTGTCTGTAGTACAGAAGCTGCAATTTCTCTCTGCAACCGCACTACCTCTTGACGTATGAAACGTGTAGCAGACGTACTTTCGCTATTTACGCATTCTCTCCGGTTGTTGCTTGGTATTATATAGGGCTCGTTGTAGGTACCTATATGCCGAGAGGTCCGTGAACTTGACATGAGATCTTGATAATAATAAAATAATCCTCATTACTTATACATACTTATATTAAACCTTATATTTACAAATATAATAAATACTGTAAATTAATGGCAAGTGCGCGGTGTTTATTTATCGTTGTTTTTCTAAATAGAAACCCGGATATCAGTATTTTACGATCAGACACTAGTACCTACGTAATGATTTATTAGCACTATTCTAAAAATTCCAAAAGAAACGAATAGGAAATACCATTTTGTAAAATGTGACGTATTTGACATTATAGTATGACCTGCGTGCGCGGATACGGAATATAGTTTTTAACCGACTTCAAAAAGGAGGAGGTTCTCAATTCGGTTGTATTTTTTAGTAATAGTAGTTAGCTATACTATCGTACGCGTAACCTACGGTTGTTTGTAATAACCTGGGTGAACCGTTTCTTTTTCCGGGATAAAAAGTTTCTTATTCATAGACCGCAGACTACCGCTAGTGGGGTCACGGAATGTGCGAGAGCGTTCCCTTGGCCCGTCCACAAGGCGGGGAAGGGACCATCGTAGGGTTTTAGTCGGTAGAAGTCCGGAACAACCCGCTTGCCTCCCACGGGGCTTGCGGGTAGGCACCCATGAGGATTTTTCCACGCAAGAAGAAAAGGGTTACCAAAAAAATAAAGTCCAAACGTAGAAAGTCGCCAGCCAGCAATATAGTTCATAGATTATTTTCATCGGTAACACATTTTGATTACGTATCGACGAATATGTCATTATATCATTGACCTAAACCTTGTCTGATATCGATCGTCAATGTCAATTGCGTCAATTGTATAATGGTAGGTAATACACAGAAAAACACTCTGTTTTCAATACTACCCTAAAGGAAAACATTAAATTCGCTTTATCAATCGGTTTATTTACCAGAAAATTAATTATCTCAGAACAAAAACAAAACGTAACCTGACATTTTTCTTATTATGCCATAGATAAAAAAAAAAGAAAAATGAGCATGGCATGCAATTATTATGGCCATATCACTTGTCAATCGACTAAATGTTTAATTAACATACAGCACCAATAGTAATTGGTAACAGTAAAACAAGACGATTCTTACAATCCATACGATTTCAATCATCCAAGCTTTGGGTATTATGATGCTTATGGATTATAGTAATAGGTACTTAATTATGTTAAATACCTACTCGGCAGTGTATGTTAATTTTAGCTCATACCTATAAATTCGGTACCAAATAGTTTTTACACGTAATACCTTATTACCTACATGCAAGGTTAAAGTCTCCATGTTTGAATGCAATGCACTAAATCATCCATAACATGTTGATGGCGATATACAATGCTAAGCATAAAAAGAAACTTAAAAACAATAAAATAAAAAACTCATCACGATTCCTTTAACAAAACACACATGACGTCAATTGCACTCATATCGGTGTGATTGCTTAATAATTAATAGTTGTTAATGTAACAAGAATAATACCTTAATCGATTGCCATAGCGATTAATGATCGATTTGGTTTGTTAATCTGATATGGAAGAAAGATCCGGGAACAATTGGATGTCAACTTTGTTATTTTTTAAACTCTACACATATAAAAGTTCTAAACTGTTTGAGACGGTATAAGGTGGCAACGTTAAGATCATTGCATTTATTTGTTGTAGTGGCGTTGAAATTGAGCCGGGTCACCTGCGGATGTTTCTCTTTACACATTACACAAAAACATCTCAACATTTTAGAACCAGCGCGCGTACAGAGCGGCAGCGGTACAATCATTTATGATTTATCTATATCTTATACTCTATACAAATAAATAAAATTGGAGTGTCTGTTTGTAATATTAAAATAACCGCTTTTTACTAAGTGCATTTGGATGTATACACGGTACCTATACCAAAACAACATTTTTTACAATTTTTGTCTGTCTGTCTGTTTGTTCCGGGTAATCTCTGAAATGGCTGGACCGATTTTGACGGGACTTTCACTGGCAGATAGCTGATGTAACAAGGAGTAACTTAGGCTACTATTATTTTAGAAAAAAAACATAGGATCTCACGAAAAAAAATTAAAACCAATGTTGCAGCGTTGCGCCTGATTAAGTTTGATAGCAACAACCTGAAATGCGTCCCGCGGGCTCACAACGCGCGAGTAGGCTGTTGCCAACGGTTGTGTCTTTGTTAAATACCACGCGAACGAAGTCGCGGGTAACAGCTAGTATGACATAAAATGTGTAAAAGTACATTGTGTTTGTTCAATGTTTCAAAAAACACTGTAACAAATGACCGCTTAGATTAATAGTTACACAACGGTTGTGACTTGCGGACTATGCGTTTCTAGTAACTAAACTCGGACTTGCTATTTGCAAATCAGTTGTGTAAATAATAATTGTAACTCTATTTATGTCATCCCAATAGTTTGGCTGATAATATTTTTACCGTAAAACAACAAGAGGATCTTTCTGAAATCTGTTCATGTGTTCTAGTGCATCGATGTTCGCTTAAACTTGCGTCAGGGTTCAAATAGAATTAAACCTATGAAGCAACAATTACATATCATTCATGACGTCACAGTGTTTGTTAACGATACTAATAAGTGTTTTGTTTTGATGCGCGCAAGTTACACGTGCTTTTTGTAGTATGTATTTTATTAGCATTTAATAAATAATGTATAGATAGATTAATGATATCGGATATATGACGCATTTAAGGCAAATGGGTTTCAATTTATATTCCCTTACCTATTACCAATAGGAATTGAAATATATATTTTTTGCGCATTTCTACTTGTGAACTGCGCAGTGCAAAGCAATGCTGAAATTAGGTGAGACGCCTGTTAAGTAAGTACCTATTTCACAAATAAACTAGATATCGTATGGTATAATTCGTTTAGATAAAATGATTTATTTAAATAATTTGGTTATTTAATTTAAAGTTTATTACATGCTAATAAATATTTTCAGAGTTGGAATTAATAATTGAAAAGTAAATCATATTCTCAATTGTAAATAATTTAATTTCCAGACTTGGAATAAAAACAAAAATTAAAGTAAATCAAGTTTTTAATTGTACACAATTCGTTAAACAATGCCTTCTCTTGTGCATAATAGAAGATTAAAAATTAATTATCATTTAATAATAGCATGGACTTTGATCCACACTTTAATAAAACGAATCCTGTAGGTCACTGAAAGATCACCGCTCACGTAGTCATGCACATAATAAATGATTATTAAGTTAATTTTTATCTGTCCATTGTGTTAGTTTAATGTTAAGGTACTATACGTAAATACAGACTCCACACGTTCCTATCCGATCCTAAAGTTATCGGATGAAATCTGGTTATGTGTGGGGCAATCGGACTACACGGTATATCTGATTTCATCCAATAGTTAGTATAGGATCGGAAGGTGTGGAGCGTGCTAAATTATGATTCAGAATTTGAAAAATGTCGTCTTCAAAGCAGCAGCGTCGGTGACATTTTCAAACATTATTTTACTTTCCTTGCACCCTATTATGTTACCGCATGTACTTTTCAAACTTTGAATTGTCAAGTACTCGGTGTCTCAAACTATGACACCAGGACGTCAACCACCTCAGTCCTCCCGTGACCATGGTTGCTGTAAAGCAGCCGAAACGTCGGAAACGTAAAATCAAAATATAAACGTGATAAAATCCTTAAAATTAGTTTTATTTCAATTGTCAAGTACTATGCCAATAAGGAGCAGCTTCGCTATTCTGAAATTTTCATTTGCGTAATCACTTGTAAATCCGCGGTGAGATTATATTGTCGTATTCAATGAGTGAGTTGTACACTAGAGCCACTAAATGAAGTCGGCAGTGAGAAGTATTACGTCGAGTGAGTATTTTGACGTTTTTCAATAGAATTTGGTAATCTGAAACAAAATTCGCCTGCTATATTTTGAGTGACTTCCCAAGTGAATTACGCTATCATTGCATAGTCTGAAAGAAAGCCGTTAGATCACTCACATTTTTTTTTCCTGTAAACCATTACAGTACTTATGAATCGGCAAAAATGACATTAAATGCTAAACCTGTTCGGAATGCCGTTCCTATGGAGATGAACGGGCAAAAAACTCCATGGTTGTTCTTTTTAAAATGATCTTATACATTTTTGATTAGTACATTGTTATGGATATGTGAGAACAATGTAGGAACGGCTAGGCGGGCTTGAGTAGCTTGATGAAAAGTACTAACCAAGTTTATACTGACAAGTTGATTGCAGCATGGTTCCCACATTAACAAATAACTTACACTTACATAATAAGACTCGCTGATCGTATCACAATTTTGAGAGAGATTAAAGCATTACCTCATGAAACCGAGTTATTTATTGTCGTTCAAGATTAAACTCGTATTCTGAATTTAATTTCATGATTAGCTGAAAAATTGCTAACAGTCCTCCGTGGCGACACGGATCATTGACATTACCTTCACAATCGGCTCGATAAACATTAATCGGCGAAAATTACGATACAATTCAACACAACGGCTGCTAGTGCTTACGTGTTTAAGCCGATGTACCTAATACATTTTATCCTTCAGATAACTTTCACTTTATTATCCATTTATCTTGGATAAGTTATTTTTCGTAAAGTAGCAGTGTCCGCGACTTGCACGTAGACTAGAGTTTTAGCTATCCCGGGGAACCATCAACTGTTACATTTTCCGGGAGAATTATTTCTCAGATATAACAGACAGAACTTTATTCCATTGATCTTCCAACTAACATATGTATGTTTAATTAACTCATTTATCATCTTATGCAACATTTACACGAAGCCAATGATTAAAAAAGCCCTCTGTGTGGCTGAGATATTTACCCACTAAGACACCCCGCGCACTAGGCAGTCTGGCTGCGGCAGCCAGTAAATCATATGACGTTGTATGGGAGCCCGCGCACTAGGCAGCCACGAATTCCCGGCTGCGGCAGCCAATAGAACGCGCCTGTTTGCACGGAAGCCAGCTGGCTGCGCGCAGCCAGAGCGTGTATAGGCGAATGTATGTGGCTGCCGTCAGTCTCCGCGCACTAGTTGTAGCAGCCAGACGTATTTTGGGTTCCGAACATTAAAAAAAATGACGAATAGAATAAATATCTCGAATAGTCGTCGATTGGCTGCTATAACTCGCTGCGCAAATATTCTGGCTGTCGCAGCCTGGCTGCGCAACCAGGCTGCCTAGTGCGCGGGGGCTCTATAAGCCCCCCCAATGGCCGCTTTCGGCACGTCCGCGTCGTAGCGGGATCTCTGAACAGAATGCATCTATATTAGTCCTACGCTAACAATAAATGTTTACGATTCAACTCAAGCTGTCACGAAATGACACTAATACGGCAGCCCTCAATATTACACGTCGCGGACGTTCAAAAGCTATCAATTACACCAGTGTTAAGCAATTGTCGGTCCATTGGACGGCCGCTCCGACAATTGTTGAACGTTTACAACCACTTGCGGGTGTCCTGGAACCCGGCACTGGGTCGTATTACTGCTAATGTGTTAGTCACTTTCAGGAGCCACCTGTTTTCCACTTGGTAAATGTAACGTGGGTCCAAGGATTGTCCCTTGAGCTACGCCCAGTTTTTAAGCTAAACTGAGTTTTACACTAGAGGGAATATAAATATAATCTTATACAAGGCTAGAATAAACTCGTGTTCTTCAATTAATGTACTTGGTAAATAAAGACATAAAGACGTCTGTCTATACATATTGACATGGCTACCATAGCCTTGACAAGAATATTTGCTCGGGGGCATACCATACCAACACATTATTGTTAAGTTTACTTGTAATTGGAAGGTGTTCGTTTCTACTATTTTCTTAACCCTATAAAAAGTGCCACGCAATTGAATTAAACTAAGGTCCTGATCCGATGACCGGTTGCCCAACATGTGGTACAACTGTTGCCTAGTGAAGGTCATATAAGTGGACGGCTTATATCGCGTACCCACTCCCAGCAACACTTAATTATTACATGTTTTATCTTCATATTATCAACATTAATTGATACGATCTGATTTAAGTCCACCAACAACCATTTATATATAATTTATCGCTGACGTATTAAAGTTCATATAGGAATATGAACTTTAACCTATAACCGATCTCTATAACCGACCAAGAAAGAGAGGTATTCAACACTGATGTGAATGAAACGAGATTTAGATCAAGACTCGTTTATTTCATGCATACCCCCCATACATATTATAATTCTCACAACATCTTCCTCTTATCTTCCTTTTATCCCTTCCTTTAAGTTGTAATTATAAATCTACAAACTATAGACTTATAACACTACCTATATATAAACAATTTTGTTAATTCACGCAATACATTAATTTCTGCAAAATAAATAATTTTAAACAAAATTCCTATTAAACTAAGTCAATAGAAAATTGTTTTCAAATACACAAGTAATTTACCTACAATAAACTTTCATAAGAACATAATTTAAACATTACCAAATTAAACTGTAGTAAAAATATACCTAATATAATATTATTGTATAATTGCGTAAGTATTTTTATGGTTTGTACAATTTATTTATATTATCACGAGCTCGAAGGGCAGCCGCCCGTCTAGATGCATGCGCTTCGTCTCTGTTTAACCGCGCGGGCGTAGGCGTGATGATGTCCTGTAGTGTCAGATCAGCATCCTCTGTCGTCGCCGTGTTGTCCATCTCTAGATCATCACTTGAGCTACAGTCAGCAGCGACACTCTGCGCACTGGACCACTCGTCTTCTTCACCTTCGGTTCGACTACTTTCATCCAGACTGGCCGAGCTAGTCTGAGTGACGTCCTGAACACGTGGATTGGATATTGTTATTAAATGTCGCCGATTGCGCCTATAGCGTCTACCATTCGCATCCGTAATAAAATATGATCGCGGCTGTTCTGCTCGTCCTTCTACTCTTGCATACTTTCGCCTGTTATTGTCTACCATTATAACCGGTTGGCCAGTATTCAGCTCCGGTAGTTGTCGAGAACATTTGTCGTAATAATTTTTTGACGTTTGTTGTTTGAGTAAAATATTCTTGTAGTTTTGTTCATTCGAAATACGTGGACGTAATTTTATATCATGAGTCGGTAGTTTCGTATTAATTCTACGCCCCATTAGCAACTGAGACGGAGAATCTATGTTGTTATCCCGCGGAGTCGATCTAAAATTTAGTAATCCTAAATTATAATCGGTGCCTGACTTTATAGATTTAATTATAATATTTTTTATCGTCCTAACACTTCTTTCGCTTCGGCCGTTGGATTGAGGATAGTTGGGAGAGGTGGTGATGTGATCAAAACCCCAATCCGCGCAAAAATATTTAAATTCTTTTGACGCGTAGGATGGTCCGTTATCAGTGATTAGTTCCTTAGGAATGCCATGTCGTGCAAATTGATCTTTCATCGCCTCTATGACAGCTCGACTACCAATACTCTTCAGGGGACACACCTCAATAAAATTAGAAAAATAATCCACCAACAACAAAAAGTTATTTTTTCCCACTTGGAATATATCGGAACCAAGTTTCGCCCAAGGTAGGTCCGGTATACGGTGCGGCAGTAGCGGTTCCCGCGAGGGTCGCGCGGCGCACTCGGCGCATGCGCTGCAGCTGCGCACTGCCTGCTCCACGTCGTATGACATCCGCGGCCAAAACATTACCTCCCTTGCATTCCTCTTGCATCTATCTATACCCATGTGGCCATCGTGCACTCTGTTTATCATTTCAGGACGCAATTCTTTTGGAATAAATACCAGATTGTCCTTAAAAATTATACCTTCTATGTATTCAAAACACTCCCTGTATGACCAACATTCACGGACCCGGTAATCGACTTTATTTTTTGTTTCCGGCCATCCGTCACTAATATATTTAATTAGCATCCTACACTCCTCATCTTTCTTTGTAGCTTCCCTAATAATACGCTGTTTAATATCGCTGAATCTGACTTTGCTCAACAAAAAACACGTTTGCTCTGCTACTTCGGTAGATAACTTCTCCGACATCAGATCAGGTAGGGGCGCTCTAGATAATGTATCCGCTAAAAACATGTATTTACCAGGCTTGTAACAGACGCGAAAGTCATAACCTTGTATGCGAAGCATCATCCGTTGAAGCCTACCCGGAACCGAATCTAACGCCTTATTAAATAACGCCTCCAGTGGCTTGTGATCGGTCTCCACTATCACGTCCCGACGACCGAACAAGTACTGATGAAACCGCTCCAGTCCAAAAACGATGGCTAGGAGCTCTTTTTCAATCTGCGCGTAACGTGTTTGCGTCTCTGTGAGCGTGGAAGAAGCGTACTCTAGAGGCCGGTCGGACTGTAGTAGCACGGCGCCAAGCGCATGCGCGCTCGCGTCCACCGACAGAACGAGCGGCTCGTGCGGGGAGTACAGCGCTAGCACGGGCGCACTGCATACTAGCTCCTTGAGCCGTCGCACAGCTATCTCCTGTGATTCGTCCCAAATCCACACAGCATCTTTCTTTAGGAGACATCTCAGCGGAGATGCCACCTCGGCATAATTCGGAATAAATTTGGACAAATAGTTAACCATGCCCAAAAATCGCTCCAGTGAACATCTGTCCTGTGGTTTAGGCATGTCTCTGATGGCTTTCAATTTTGTTGCGTCAATACTCATTCCATCGACGCTAAAAGTATGTCCCAAATAAGTCACCTTGCTTACACAAAATTCACATTTCTCCATATTAAATTTTATACCTATCTCTCGTGCCCTCTCGAGTAGGCGTTTTAATCGCGTATCATGCTCCTCCTTTGTAGACCCATAAACGACTATATCATCAACAAAAGTCTCCACCCCGTCGAGGTCCTCTAGCAGCTGCCGTACTTTCGAATGGAACACTTCTGAAGCGCAACTGATACCGTAAGGCAGACGCAAGTATTGGTATCTTCCGAAGGGTGTACCGAAAGTACATAGATCTGCACTATCGTCGGTTAGCTCGACCATCCAAAAACCAGATCGGGCGTCAAGCTTACTGAAAAACCTGGCACCGTACAGCCTGGTCGCGATTTCGGTCAGTGTCGGCAACGGGAAATGCGCACGGCGTACCGCGCGGTTCAGCGGTCGCGGGTCTAGGCACACACGCAGGCTACCGTCTTTCTTAGCCGCAACCACAATCGCATTTACCCATGGCGTTGGATGCGACACTTTGCGGACCACCCCTAGCTTTTCCATACGATTCAACTCATCCAATAAGTTCTCGCGTACTCCTATTGGAATTTTTCTTACTGGACAGACCGACGGCTGCACTTCTCGATCGATAACTATTCTGTATTTACCTGGTAGTTTTCCTAAACCGTTAAATAAATCACAATATGTTTCAATATTTACCGAAAATACACGACTTATTAAATTCATCTCTTCACAAGCATATTTTCCTAAAATACTTTGACAATTTTGTTCGGAAATAATGAAATGGAGTTTATAAACAGTATCTTTGTATACCCATTCGATAAAACACGAACCAATGACAGGTATATAATTGCCACAAAAAGATAGCGCTTTAGTTTTATCAGGTTTTAGAATATTACTGTTTAAACCTAAACTTATAAATTTATTCCATGATATCACATTTAAATCTGACCCTGTGTCCAGCTTAAATTTTTCTGTTTTTCCACTAATAAATAGAGATAAAACTTCATACCATTTTTTAGAGTCCTTACCGCCCCGAGGCGTTCCTTCTACGGTCGACACGTAGTACATCTCGCTCTCAGCGTCTGCACATTCCTCGAA
Organism: Pheosia gnoma; assembly: GCA_905404115.1. Lineage (NCBI taxonomy): Eukaryota > Metazoa > Arthropoda > Insecta > Lepidoptera > Notodontidae > Pheosia > Pheosia gnoma. The sequence goes on from FR989916.1 coordinate 4,519,145, forward strand.
TTCGTCCTCTATTTGATGCACCGATTTATCGTGCCTACTAGGGCACACCCGCACAAAATGCCCTATTTCATCGCACAAAAAACACTTTACCGCTCGGGCGGGACAATGCGAATCACCAACACACCGTACACCGCCACAAGCGCCGCACGAGCGGCTCGCTGCGCCCGGCGAGTAGCCTTCGCGGCGGTCCCCGCCGCCGCCGCGCCGCAGCCAACGCGCGCGCCCCCGGGCGCCGGCGCCGGCGCCGCGACCGCGGGCCACGTAGCCGCCGCGCGCGCTGCCTCTCAGCGCGTCCACTGTCGGGGATGCCTCACTCCCACGATTGGTCTTGATCCCCTCGATCTCCCGTTTCTCCTCGGAAGACATCTCGTTGGCCTGGCATATTTTCACCGCCAGTGCGAGTGTCAGGTCGTCGGCTCTCAACAACCTATCCCGTACCGTGCTGTCACTGACGCCGCAAACTATACGGTCCCGGATGAGACCTTCCTCGAGATGCTCGAACTCACACGACTGGCTTAGTATTTTGAGTGATGTTACGTATTCGTCGATCGATTCTCCGGCGACTTGACGTCTAGTGAAGAATTTAAACCGAGCCATAGTTGTATTTTTCTTGGTTCCAAAATGCTCATTGAACTTTTTTACCAAAACATTCAAGTTATCACGATTTTCACCAGATAAAAATTTGAACGTGGAATATATGTCATAGCCGTCTGGCCCGATTAAATTTATAAGCAACGAAGCTTGTACATCGTCACTTTCTTTTGTTACACCAGACGCCTTCAGAAACACATCGAATTGCCGGTACCATTTGCGCCAGGCCTCGGCCCGTATGGCCGGCCCACCTTCCAAACATAATTCTGCCGGTGGTCGCGCGTGTTCCATTTTTTACACGCCCGATAACAAGTAACTTGTAATATACGACGTTCTAATCACAATAAAGAGCCACTGTAATAACTTTTCCGCGAATAATATAATTATTGTTTAGACCGCTGTCACCATGATGTGAATGAAACGAGATTTAGATCAAGACTCGTTTATTTCATGCATACCCCCCATACATATTATAATTCTCACAACAAACACTATGTGTAACTTATCCTATGAAGAGCGGTTTAACTAAGGAGGATTGGGAAACTGAGCTAAATTAATTTCTTTTTAATAGGTTGATTAATTTCAATTCAGAATGGGCACCAATTTTGTAGGCACAAAGGGTAAATCATCTAAGACATCATACAAAGTGATCTGTTATGGGAAGAATTGAATTAAGTTCAAAAAGCGGAGACCTTTGCTCTGCAATCGAACAATATAAATTCATAAATTCATTTACAAACAATAAGACAAGCAAATTTATATAAACTGCTGGAGAAACTTTACCTCCGTGCTAACAAGTCCGTTGATATTTTTCAACAAGTTTAACATTTTGCTTGGATCAGAGCTGAGTTCGCCGCGCATATGTGACATAGGCAGGTTCGCGAAGCTAAACACAAAACGATTTCCAACTTGCAATTTTGTGTTGCCAAAGTCCTGGACTTGCGAGAATGAAGATCAATGCCGCCTTATTAAAGACTACAACTAGACTGGCATATACAGTCCTGTTTTATTGAAGATTATTTAAAAAAAAATTGATACGTAACTGTGAGACGAAATACTAGCAGAATCAACCCTAGTCTTTTTATAATTAGGTGGTATTACGAATATAGCAGACCCTAACCAAGACTAGGCAACACTACTACGCTATCTCGCGCTAGCTTTAACAAAAGTGTGTTTGTTTTTATCACTGCACTTACACGGTAAACCATCTGATAATCTAATTACCTCAACAAAGTATAATACCGAGTGTCAAGCCAGTAGTCGTGTTCCCCATTTCTTTTATGACTTAACTCAATCACTGTCGCTACTTATAGATGGAACGCACGCACGCGTGACGCGCGCGTGGCGCGTTTCAGTGCTGCGTCGTCCGTGCGCAAGGGCAGACGTGTCGCGTCCGCGTTCCAATACAACAATCGTTCTCGGCTGTGTTATATAAAAAAATCGCATTCTTTCACCATTTTAAACGGCCAGTTGCATCAGTGTTTCATAAAGTTACCTTCTTACACGATCTAAAATTCGTGCGATCCAAAGCGTTTTATTAATTGAGGTTAACATTCCGGTAAGGTATCCAAAATATATTTGCATAGTATGATGGTGTATGCATTTGTTTTTGTGCATCACTTTTCATGGGCTTTCCACTGGCAAGTCGATTTCACTTTCTGTGCGACCATCGGAGCGGTGATTTGAAATTGTCAAATGACACCTCTAACACTGTCAACGTGTATTGTAAACGCAACCTGTCCAGTGGTCGTTGGACTTGATATTCGAGAACCGAATGATAATAGTAATCGGACCGCATGATACTCATACATTAGTTTCGACCTGATTGTGTTGCTTTACCGCATTATACTAGAAGCACATGAGCGGTTTGTAGGTAGTGAGCTTTCTACAATATCTTGTAAAGTTACAATAGCCGAGGTAGTAATAAATAATATCGATAGATGCCCATATTCAATCAGCAGCACCATTCATTTGTCTGTCACACACAGCATTTTCGTTACCTCTCCAAATACGTAAGGGAGCTCGTTCACAAATGTTCACTTTTCTGACCAAAATTAATAACCTATAATTTATCCTTGCGCACATTGCGTTCCGACAGGTGCAATACTGTGCAAATTGAAATAATTATTATTTACTTGCTGTACATTTCATGTGATGATTTGCTTACTAGTCTTGAGTGACCCTCGTTGTCATTGCATTGTAACTGAATTGCTATTCTAGTCATGTAGTTTTACATAAGCGTTCTTCAAGCCTGTTTATTTTTAAGTTATCTTTATTTGTTTAGCTTGATTTATTCCATTTGACTGAAAGTCATGAGTCAGAAATTATAGTAATATAATAATGAGCCACTAAGGGGCACTGGTCTCCCCTTTATGCGAGGGGGGAATCAATCGCGTATATCATTTGTTTACATTGCCTTGCCCCTATTCGTAAAATCATCTAATAAAATGAATTTCATATTAGTCCTTTAAATAGGTACACCTTCTGCTATTTCTAGCTTCAATAATGTAATCAATTGATTGAAAACAATACCTAACCGACATGTAGAATTACCTTTTATGTGACCTTATTTATTACATTGTGTTAATTCAAAACATGTATATTTCAAATTCTAATTTGCGTACAAAGACTGCCTAATGCAATCGGCGCTAAGTGGACTACTAACCAAATTATTTGACTACTAATTTAATTTCCTAAGAAAATGACCATCACGTTAGTTGCTAGTAAGGAATTGCATAAAATAATCACGATGCAACTAGCCTAAACACAGCGTTCATTTGATAAATTTTCAATGATACTTGGGGCATGTTTTACAATGGAACCATATCCCGTGGCGTAGCTATCGTAGAGCTAGGTAGGGCTGTGCCACGGGGCCCCCAAGCTCAAGGGCCCAACGGTGGGAAAGGCGTTCGAAAAACCAACATTGAAAACTATCTGCTGCGTCGTTACAGAACACTTAAAAGTAACTAGTTTTGCTTTAGTTGATGATGAAGTAGTGTTGCACCTTTAGGTATTTATTTTAGTTTAAATCGGGCTCCAAATCATTTTTGCCCCGGGGCCCTTGGTTACACAGCTACGCCACTGACCATATCCATAAATTATTTGACAAGTATTCCATATATAAATTCTGTGTATATTCATTAATGAATAGCAATAATTCCACAGTACAAATTGCTTTTTTTTTTAATACTTATTTAACACAGTCAGTCCGCATGCAATTCAGAATAATTAATTAACCTTTAATCCTAATATACAGGGTAGGTTGTCTTGTTGTAAAATTTCCACTTAATAAACCTTTGTAAGTGGCAGACTTGTATCATTTGCTGGGTAATGTAACGTGTTTAGTACAGCACCTCAAGCAAATCCGTTTCGGTAACGTAACATCTTCCATCCTTCTCACACCTCAGATTTCATAAATAAGTATGACAGTGACAGCATGCATTCTCGATGACGTTACGATTACATTAGAAGTGCCTGCTCACCCTGCAGTAATCTGTGCATTGTAAACTAAGAACATAACAAACAAATACATGGTGATATTAAGTTTTCTTTGCCGAGAATTTTAAGAATTTGAGCTTTGGCCATTTGCCGGTTCCAATTTCATGTTAGACCACTTTTTGCTGACGAGCTCCATTCATATTTAAAATATGTCTGATCGATGCTTATTAGTTATCTGTATCTGCTTTAACCGCACATTTTTTTAGTGGAAACCTTTCGACATTGAATAATGTATAATCACGCGGGATCACACCACCGTCACCCGGTGGCCATTATCGTCCGCATGTCTGAATCCACCCGCAATATTATTTGTTTGAGAAAATATTATATTCGTACACCTTCTGAACTTACGATGATCTATGCTCTCGTTATTAGATAACTTTTTATTGTTAATGATGATAATGTATCTACGTATTCCTTGTTGTTCCAATTTGAAAGTCAATTTCTTACCTTACCACTTTGCATGTGTCCGTTCGTCGGAATCATGTTTCATGTACTATTTCCTCCGAATCAATCTTCAATAAATCTTTGTCCTTCTGCATTATAATTTTGTACACCGAGTTCCCTACTCGTATGGATCACGAATTTTCACATTCATCTCAATCATCATCTCGTGCATGCACTAACTTTGCTCTGTTCACAGTTCATTAGTTTATCGTCCAACAATTGGGTCGTTATTAATTATTGTTTTCACATCCAGGGCGCATGGCAGTTCAGTACCTATGCTATCTACCACGCCGATATGACACAACAGCCATAGGTCACTCAAGTGTTCATTGTGACATCTGTATACGTTTTGTATCAGTTTCGTTTGGTCTCTCATTGTGTTAAGACATCTAGCTCCGATCACAGAAATTGAAATCGATTTATAAATTTTCGATTTCAGAACTCGATTGAACAGTATTTACATCAACGTTTTGGGCGTTAATCAGTGAAAATTTGTTAATTTAAATTGTGGCGATTCCTTTCAATATTCTTGAATCAAGTGCTTTGTGGAACTGGACCGGGGGTAATGTAGTGACGGCTGGTAATTGTACCGACATGGATACAATGATCAGCGTGTGGACTATGGTGGAACATGTGAGGGTGACCAGCGGTGCCGCTGAGCTGGCCATCTTCACCGCTATACTGTACTGGTTCTTCACTTCGAGGTTTGTTCATTTTAATTATGTATATTTACCCACATTACATGTATAATCATCACACTAGAAGTTTTATTTTAATAGGAGATTAGAGGCGCGTGACTACCAAAACATTATTTTAAATAATTATGTGTTATCTCTTTAACGGGCTTCAATATAAGCTTCAATATAATTTACCTATATTGAATCTATTTCTTTTCTAGCATTTTTGTTTGCTATTGAGACGTCAGTATCTTGGTGTTATGTTTTTATTTCCTTCTATATTCGTTTAACAAACTCAGGATTTTTTCCTTTTTTATCTCGTGCAAGCTAGCTAATCCTTCTTGCTAAAAAAGCATACTCTAATTTTGTCTTATTTGACGGGATGGATGGATAACGGCTTGTTATTTGCAGGGTGCCTGGCTCCGCCCTTTACATTTACTCTTGGCAATTTCTTGACACTATCCTACTTATCGCCATATAAGTAACTCAGCGATTCGTTATGGGCGTGATTTTTTTTTTATTTTACACGTTTTCTTCAATTAGTCCAGCGCGGGATAATAATAATTCCAGCCCTTTTTTTAATGTCCCACTGCTGGGCACGGGCCTCCCCTCAATGCGAGGGGGGATTAGGCCATAGTCCACCACGCTGGCCCAGTGCGGGTTGGCGGACTTCACACATCTTTCGAGGGGTTCTCTCAGACATGCAGGTTTCCTCACGATGTTTTCCTTCACCGTTTAGCAAGTGATAATCATGGTTGAAAATGAGATTTGCACATGAAATCCCAGAGGTGCGAGCCGGTGCTTGAACCTGTAATCCTCGTTACCGAGGCAAGCGTTCTACCAACTTGGCTATCACTGCCTTTATGCGCGGGATGTATAGTTGTTAAATTTGTAGCTTAGCATTTTGTGACAATTTTGATGATTCATAAGTACTGTACTTAATGGTTTACATGATTAAAAAATATTGAGTCCGACTGGAGTTTAAGTTATGAAGCGCGTGAATAATATATCGTTCTACGCTTTCATTAAACTGCGTAGTTCTTCTTCTAGTTTAATGACCGCGCCTTCTTTTATGCGTAATCAAAACAAATGTTGTCATTAGTAAGTGAAGTCGCAATACTTAACCATTTTAACATCAATTAATATTGCATAATTCCGAGCTATAACTTTGTTTTTATTTCTTTTCTTATTGTCGTTTAGGTAGGCATTAAGATAATTTACGATTACATTTGAAGCGACCTCTTCAACCTCGCCGCAAGCTACACAGATGGCGCTGTAGACGACATTCAGAACAATTGACAATTCTCCATACAATCCTGAAACGCACTATGAGAGTTTTCGGTCGCTACAGATAAATTTAAGGTTAATATAGACCTTTGTTGTGTGCGGTGTGACATTCATGTTTTTACACCATTGTAATATCTGTTTCGTCATAATGTCTAGAATTCTTACTTTTACAATTATAATGATATCGTCTACGTCTAAAATACCGACACAGGTCTTAAACTATTTCACTGATTACTTGGTTATTTGTTCATAGCTTGCTTACGGTAAAATTAAATTCAGACAGTTGTGAATATATGTGAAGATTGGAAACCATGTACATTATTCAATGTAAACTAAGGCCACATTCATTAACAATGGCTACGCTTAAGGGTCACCTTAAACCGAACGACGCAAAAACGGCTTTAGCTTCTTGATATAAAGGTTTATTTTGCCGGTTTGATTTGTTTTTGGGCTATTAAAAAGTGTCTCGCTGTGCCTGCATGATTAAGGGTCTCATCCTTGTTGCAGCCGTGTGGCCGACATGTTGGAGGTGGTCGGCGAGCGCGTCGGCGGGTGGTGCGGCCGCGACACGAGCAGCTCGCTGCGGCAAGCCGTGCGCGCGCGCCGACGACACAACCAATACGGAGATGTCTATAGCAAAGTGGATGCTGATATAACTGTGAGTATCCTGATTACTTTTATTAACGCGAATACTACACATTGAAATAAAACAATTTTTTTACGGATTTTATCGCGTTTATTTTTATGTTTTTACGTTCCCGACGCGTTTCGGCTGCTTCACAGCAACCATGGATACGAAACGTCAGGAACGTAAAAACATAAAAATAAACGCGATAAAATCCTTAAAATTAGTTTTATTTCAATGTGAGTATCCTGTTGTACTCAAATGTTGAAATTCGCTTAATTTGTAACGCGTCCTCGTACATATAAAGATGAAGATAACGACGTCCTAAACTGTTAAGAACTTAAATTGATTTGCGTTTGTGTACTCAGCCGTTGCTGAACTAAACTGGATTGGTCCCCCTCCTCACAAGTATTATACTTGACTTCATTTAAAAAAAATATGGTTTCCATCGTGTTTAGTCGATGATTTTGCCAACAATAAAATTTAAAAAGACACTTGGTCGGTAAAATTAAATAACATACGAATACGAGGGAAATTTTGAAAATTACAGCCCTGTATGGTTGAATAGTCAGGACAATAGTAAAAATAGTTATGTTAAAATATAATGTGACAAGCAAAATTTAGTCATTTAACGACCTGTTTAGCTCGTGACCTAGCTTTCTATGCTGCGGGTCCCTGATTCGAATCCTGGTAGTGATAAACTTTGTGTGTTGAGCACGAATGTTTGTACCCGAGTCATGGATGTTTAATGTGTTTATAAGTATGTTGTACTAAGTTCGCCCTTAGTCCATTGTACGATACCCATAATACAAGCGTTGCTTAGTGTGGGGCCGTATAGTTGGTGTGTTCGTCTGGCGATATTTATTTCTATTTCCAGTAAGCGCGATTGTGGAATCAACTTTCTTGAATTTGACACTTTCGCCATTCTGAATGTGTCACAATAAACGTTGAATAATGAATCCAACACGTTTGGCTTGATACTGAGGTTTAAATAAGGACAATGACAATAAAGTCGTTTTTGGATTTCGTGTGAGAATAGAACACACGCTAGGATGCTTGACACATGAGCTAGAGATAAATCTAGCAAAACATACCACTTTTGTTTTGTACATTCAGATCGGACGTTATTTTTCCACATCTGGTATATCTTACCTACATAAATGGATAGAAAAAGAAATAGGTATAGCCCATGTTGTCGTCATTTCCCATGGGTTTCCCGTCGAAAATTCCGTGATATTCTGTTGTGTTTAACTAGATTTGCCCTTAGTCTTAAATCGCTACGACTTGGCAGCGTTGTGAGAAAGAACATTCACAAAAAAAAAACGCAAACATTGCGTTCTATAAATACCCAAATGCGCGGTTAAACTGTCCTACTCTTAATAATGTGAATATTACGTAAACAACAGTACAATACTACATATTGCGTAACAATACTCGAATGAGTGTGTGTGAAGAGTACATCAGAGACTGCTTTGTTGGTCGTAGTCTATATAATAATTTACTAGTGACGGTTGTAATATTTTTATTTACTAGATCGTCGTTACCGGTAATATACGATTGCCGATCCGTCATGAACCTAAGTTTATAAATAACTAGCTGTTGCCCGCGACTTCGTCCGCGTAGACAATTAGAACAACATTTTCCATACAATCCCCCCCCCCTCCCTTAAGCCCCTTAGGGGTCGAATTTTCAAATATCCTTTCTTAGCGAACACCGAGGGGCTCAAAGGAACCCTCGTGCCAAATTTCAAGTCCCTTAGTTTCATAGTTTCGGAGATTTCGTGATGTGAGTGAGTGAGTCATTCAGTGGGTTTCGCTTTTTAACCGACTTCAAAAAAAAGGAGGAGGTTCTCAATTCGGTTGTATTTTTTGTTTTTTTTTTTTATGTTTGTTACCTCAGATCTCCGTCATTTATGAACCGATTTGGAAAATTATTTTTTGATATGAAAGGATATGCTTACAGATTGGTCCCATTTTTTTCAAAAAATTGTTCTGATCATGGGATCCATGAGGAATTGAGAGGACTCCTCAAATTTTATAGGCAAACCTATAGCAATTTTGGTATTTTCATCAAGAAGTCAAGCATTTGCATTCAGAAAGTATCATTTGCTGAAGTGAAAGTGATGAAGAAGACCACAAATGGCCACCGGAACTTGTCAGTGATACGTATTTCACGGGTTGCGCCAAGAAAATCTCGATTATGATCGTTAAGCGACTATGACAAAGCAAATTTAAAGAAATGGTTCTGATGAATATAGTACCATCGAACTGATCTGATGATAAATCCAGGAGGAACCGGAACATTGTAATAAAACAATGTATCCAAGCCGTGTTTGGGCTTATTGAAATTGTTATGGGATGCATTTTGGCTATAAATAAAATTTTTTCGTGGATGTTCCGATTTGGATTATTCGTTTTTTTTACAGAATAAGGTATACCCTTTTAAAATTCAGCGAGATTGATTCAATGGTTTTTGTTTTATCTTGATTTCTTTGAATCTATATTTATCTCGCGATGATGTTGTATTTGGTATACCTATTATCCAGTAAAATTATTGATATAAAAATATTTTTAGTGACAAAGAATAGTAAATATATCCACTAAAAAGTGTAAAATAAAAAACTTTTTAACAAAATAAAAACCGTCTTCAAAAAACTAAAAAGCCAAAAATAATCTAATCTTGAAATCTACCTTGTTTAACTAAATCAAATATTTAACTAATCTGAAGTCGGTGCCAAATAAACAACCGACGAAGATAGCAAAATCATACTCCAGTAACGAGATGCGCGGACCAATTTGTAGGTATAGTCTTTGGCGCAGACCGGTAATACTCGACTCAGTAGTTTTTTTGGCACCGACTTCAGATTTGTTAAATATTTGATTTAGTTAAACAAGGTAGATTTCAAGATTAGATTATTTTTGGCTTTTTAGTTTTTTGAAGACGGTTTTTATTTTGTTAAAAAGTTTTTTTATATATAAAGGTAACACCAGCCCTTTTAATGTCCCACTGTGGGGTACGGGCCTCCCATCAATGCGAGGGGGATTGGGCCATAGTCCACCACGTTGGCCCAGTGCGGGTTGGCGGACTTCACAAACCTTTCGAGGGGTTCTCTCAGACATGCAGGTTTCCTCGCGATGTTTTCCTTCACCGTTTAGCAAGTGATAACAACGTTTAAGCAACAGGTATTTTGGCAATATTGTAAATTGTTATATAAATGGTGTAATCTCTACGTTAATATTCTCGACCCACATTTTTGGTTGTAGTCTATTTTGACCTCTAGATCTATACCGCATTGAGTTGCATTTCGTGACGGACATCATTATATCGTTGCGATTTTTTATATTATGTATAGACACGCTAGGTGAGTTCTTAAATATTGCAAGATTGTTTATTATAAATGTCATGATTTACTTAACGAATTCTATGAAATAGCTGTAGATGAATCATTGTTTACGTGGTGTTGGATTTAAAAATTCATAGACTAACAGGAATATCGACTAATTACTGGTTTTAATTATAATAATAATACCAGCCCCTTTTAATGTCCCACTGCTGGGCACGGGTCTCCCCTCACTGTGCGGGGGGATTAGGCCATAGTCCACCACACTGGCCCAGTGCGGGTTGGCGGACTTCACACATATTTCGAGGGGCTCTCTCAGACATGCAGGTCTCCTCACGATGTTTTCCTTCACCGTTTAGCAAGTGATAATCGTGGTTGAAAATGAGATTCGCACGTGAAATCTAGAAATCCCAGAGGTGCAAACCGGGGTTTGAACCTGCGATCCTCGTTACCGAGGCAAGCGTTCTACCAACTTGGCTACCAGTTCTATATATTTTTAGGTTAGGTTTTAATTAACTTACCTGTATTGAAATAAAACTATTTTCTAAGGACGTTATCGCGTTTATTTTTTGTTTTTGTCGTTCCCGACGTTTAACTTACCTGTATTTACAACAGAAAAAATATGTGTGTGCAGGCCAGGACAACGTCACTGTACAGAGTGAAGGAAGGCCCCGTAGTCCCCGCCCCTCAGCCGCAGACTCGCCCCCCAGCTGGCCTGGCGTGCGCGAGATGTGCTCCTTTGTCCAGGGTAAGTCCAACATCCTTTTATTAGTCACCTTTATCTAGCTTCTGTTCCATACACCTGCGACAAATTTCGTAATCCGCAACATTATCGTTTAATATTTCGTAATGTATTTATGGATGTTAATGTGTATAGCTCTAGGTATAGATATGTAGAACAATAGAGGTTTTATTGAAAGGTGGCGTACATCGCGTTGTTGTCGTTGAGTCACGTTCAATGTTCATGGCCCAAGATCATCTCCCTGAGGTGATCCGATGGAGTATTATGGATTCCCAACAGTTTCACGTTATTATGCGAACCAACTTAATACTATATTGGATGTGGTATATTTAAGAATATTATAATAAGATACAAACGTTGAATAATATATTATAATCACAAATAATTTTAAAAATATCAGTTTGTTTCAAGAGAAGGAGGTTCTCAATTCGATTGTATTTTTTTTATGTTTGTTACCTCACAACTCCGTCGTTTATAAACCGTAAATTCTTTTTTTTTTTATTTGAAAGTATATACTTTTCGTATTGGTCCCATTTTTATCTTAATCTAGTTCTGATAATGGGATCCATGAGGAATTGAGGAAACTCTTCAAATACTTCAAATATAATAGGCATACATGTAGCGATTTTCTGTTTTTTTTTTTTAATATAATCTATACTAATATTATAAATGTGAAAGTTTAGATGGATGTTTGTTACTCTTTCACGCCCGAACGGCTGAACGGATTTGGATGAAATTTGCCACAGAGATAGATTATAGTCTGGAATAACACATAGGCTACTTTTTATCCCGGTAAAATGTATGGTTCCCGTTTAATTTAAATTTATCCCGATTTTGTTAACAACGCGATCTCCTTGGAAGCTGTTTTATATTTTTTCGTAAACTTTTGTTTTGCGCCTTGTCAATTATGTCACTTTTATGTTCGCATGGTGACATTTTCCTTTAATATAAGTTTCTTATTTAACCATCCCCCCTGCCATTTCATTCTCAACCCAGCGTGTGCCGCACCTGCGGCCATCGCTTACACGTTGTTCTTCGGTCGGATCCAGTGATTCGCACACCGCCACGTTCTGCAATGGTGAGAACGCGCATGATGGCATGTATGGAGCATGCACTGATGGAAACAGCGGATTTCAATCCACAACAAGGTACTCAGCAGCCAACTGATGTAAATAAAACGCAGATTGATGTAACGGTACCTGTCTTCGATCGCACAATTGTTATTGCGGGTGGCAGCACTTTCGTTGAGCGTCGAGAGACGTCGCCGTCACCACGTTCCTGTAAGGCATCGAAGATTAGAAGGTCGACCTAGCCATCTATACTGGTGCGGAGGAAACGACTGGAATAGGAAGCTGCACGCAAAATGCACGGATACAAATTGAACTTATTGATAAGAAATCGGAAGCGAACTTGGCGGAATTGGACGAAAATACAGTTCACGCGGTAACGATGGCACGGACGTGAAGAGGTGGTTAGAGCGCAACCAACAGGAACTACAAAACGTACAGTCAGCCCCCGAGTATGGTAATAAAACGGGCTAGCTGTGCGCGCCAGTGGAGACTGGCCCTGGCACCAATGATGGTACAGTTCAGCCGTTAACGTGCGCACCGAAGGATTTCATCGCCACCTCTGCTGCTAACGACGGAGTGCTAACTTGAGTAGGATATGCACGACACTATTTATGGAGACCTGTTTGAATCTACCCAAGAGTTTAACATCACCCCTAAAGAATTCGCAATCGAGTCCTTGGAGGTATGCCACGCAGTAATGATGATGACGAACAATCTGTGGCCGTACTGGAACAAACGTCTATTATCGTCGACAGTAGGTGGCATGTGAACCTGCCATGGATGGAACAGTACTGCGAAATGCCTGTCAGCTACCAGAATGCACTGACACGGTTGAAGGGCATCGAGAGAAAGACGACCGCAAGTGTAGGATTTGCCGGCAAGTACACGAATAGGGCGAGTCATTTACTTGAAAACGATCATGCGAAGAAAGTAGAGAACACACAAGCTGCCACTCAGACGTGGCATTCACCACACTACAGTGTTGCTAACCCGAATAAAGCAAAGTTACATCTGGTCTTTGACAGTGCTACAACGACTAAAGGCCTAGAGGACCAGGAATGATTTGAGAATTCTAGGGAGACGAGTTCCAGATAAGCCCGTAAGAGTACATGTGATGACCTCTTTGATTTTACTCATTAAGCATGCGCAGTGGACGTCATTCAGTCAAGACATACTCTTGTCCCTGGTACCGGACAACCAGTGTATAGTCCAGATTGATGGCCACGTAGATTTTCCATCAGATTCGAAGATGCCCAGAATGGAAGACGAACCTGGCGCCCAAATGGCTCATCGCTAGAACCCTTTTCACCCACTGCGGCTTAGACCTATTCGGACCAATGGAGCACAGTTGACGTTTATCGCTCCCGTCAATCCACATTGGGGTGGGGCTCGGGAGAGGCTTATTGGTCAGAATCAACACTGGAACTCTAAAGCTTACGGCGGCACGCGTCGCTCGAATCCATGTTGGTTTGGAGTGTTGAACACTAGGGTGGAGAATGTTAACGACGCGATCTCCTTGGAAGCTATAACATATTTTTTTGTAGACTTTTGTTTTAGGCCTTGTAAATGTTGTCACTTTTATGTCCGCACGGTAACATTTTCTTTTAATATAATGTTCTTATTTAACCATCCCTCCCGCCGTTTTATTCTTACCCCGGCGTGTGGCGGACCTGCGGCCACCGCTTACAAATTTGTTTCAATTTTTCATAACGCAATGGATCGACATGATTTTTTGCGCGGGTAACACCGCGGGGCGCAGCTAGTTTAATATAATCCCTTTAAAAGAATTAATTCATAGTTTTAACTTGTATTGTATTACTAATCGTATTCGTCTATTCTTGTGCCTCTATGTGTGAACTCGCTTTGAATCTCAATCTAGGCCATTGAGATTGTAATATACTTAAGTGAATTATCCACTTTGATTGTTATCTGTTGTGTTGTCCAAATAAATAAACCGTCCAGTATGTCTTATGCTCGCGTAAAATCTAGCAACACTAACTTAATATTTTTATTAACAGTTTATTTACTAAATATTCGTTGCGTTTTGCACGCTATTGGAAACAACTCACATGCAATTCTTTGTTTACAACTTGGACAATATGTTCATTATTGCATGTCAGTTCGTGTACCACGTAGTGGAGTACAAAGCCGTGTGTCAAGCTAACATTATCAATGCTATGTTGTTTTTTTCCTTGGGCTAACATATAAACTGTGTCTTCCGTATACGAATGACTTTTAAACCTCCCCTTATCTGTGTTACTTACGCACAAAATATTATGGGTTCATCTGTAAATATGGTCTGATAATAATATTTGTGTGCTAGTGACATATTTTCTGCAAATTTATAAGGTTTCGGGGGAAATGTCACTAGATTACGTTTCGTATTGAAATATTGTGTACTAGTAATTATTCAGCTTGGAGTACCGGACAAACAATGAGCATAATTCCTGCACTTTTCAGTGTACCTACTGTATGTAGTCAGACCCCTATTTCCTAACAGCTCACTTCTTATTATTAAAGTAGCAGAATGTAAATAACTTAAGGTGGAAGCGCTAGGTCAGGGCGCGAAATTCAAAATGTCAAAAAAAATACCTAAAGCATTACAATAGTCCAAGGTTTGTAAAAACCGCTACTTTTACTAACTTTGGAGTGTTGTATCGCTTTAGGTATTTTTTAAGCAAACTTAATGCATCGAGACATCCAATGCAGAATGCCAATATCGCGAAAAACTAAATTACATCGTAAAGATGTCCAAATTTTTCGTAAAAAAATAAAAACCATTGACATTTTGAATTTCGCGCCCTGACCTAGCGCTTCCACCTTAAAACACGCAACCTGTAATGATCATTTTGAATTGGCACTTGGTAATGTGGATTTTCTCGGTTCGTTTCACGCTTCTGTTAAGGGCTGGATTTGTGGTTGAAAAATCATTCGCGTCACATAACCGGGATCGCTTGTTAATATTGAAATCATCCGTCACGTCAACACAAGTGATATTGTTTCACAACATCGTTTTCGCGATCGCTTTGAACACCCACACTTGGTGAGATAACAAGTGTTTCCTTTATTCAACGGACTTCGAACAGTGATGATAAAGATACGCCTTTGTTGTACAGCATCATGCTGCATAGCAGTGGCAATTTGTCCTCAAAAGACATTCACATGTTTCAAAGTCATTCAAAGCGGTCTACCGGCCTTTTGAATTAAAACCTGCTTGGATTGATTAAAAAAGGAATCCATACAGCTTAATGAGTTATGCTGTTAAAGAGCATGGTACATTTTGGAAAATAATTGCTTTGGTTGGATTCTTTTTAAGCTGAAACCGTTGGGAATATAAAAACCTTTAGGAAAATAGGTGGACCAATTCCCGCAAGCATTCGTACACGTATATATGACTTGAGGACGAGCCATCTCTCTCCTCTATAGGAGAGAGTGATATGGATGACCCGCTACGCAGACCTCGTGGTGGCTCTGCGTAGCAGGTCATCCAAGGGCAAGGAATTTAATGTGCCTTGATTCGCTTAAGAGACCTACAAAGTTAATTGCTATACTATACTTAACTATAAAATGTCCCTTAAGTGTGCCTATTGGCAAATAAGAATAATAAAAGTTTATTACCTAGTAACATTGACAACAACAAAGTATTGGTGAGCTCCAAACTAAATGCCTCCTCTGCTTCAATGTCTACCTGTCATTTTTTTAAAATATCATCTCATCCAGTCCTGATCTGAACTGCCTTACTCTTTTCCTATTCTTTACGTACCAATTTGATATTGCTTTGCTTCATTCATTTTACCTACTATATAATCAATCAACCATGATTTACTATGTGCTATTTCATCAAAATGTGAAAATGAAATATCTTTGTTATAAAAAAGAAAACATTTTTAAATGCTGTTTCGATTACAATTTCTTGGTTCATTTTTGTTATTCCGTCTTTCACTTTCTCAATGATGTTTACCTTTTTTGGTCATTTCTATTTTTCTTTTAACTACCACTGCTGTATATAAGCTGCAGAAGTGTAGCTCTTACACTTCTACTGCTTATATAACACTCAATATGTTTATCAGTTTATGATATACTTCTATTATCATCTCCCTTCTCACGTTAAGTTGCAATGCTCTCCAGATTCGCAAAGGACCTAGTTCAATGACATCTGATTTATATTTACACATAAAACTTCGATTTGTGTTGTAATAACATGTGGGCCGTGATTATAGGGTGATGTTTTTTTTCGAATTATTACCTAGCTACGTTTTATTTATACTTACCGACACGTCTCATCGCGGCTCAGTGTTGGGCAACGACCTTTGTTCGAAGCTAAACAGATAGTTATTCTAGCTATGTGATTACCTGATGTCTAGAGGTATGTAATTGCCGTAACCGCAAAACTATCTACAAATTGTTAATGTTGACTGTACATCATACACAATGATATAATATATATTATATTAGATGCTATGATACTTAAAAAGTATCTTTATCGTGTGATATAATGCTTAATCATCTTATATGATATTTTATATAATCAATAAGAAATGAATGAAGAAACAAATGTAAGGGATTAAAACGGCCATTTTATTGTTGAGATGGTAAGCCATATTAACCGTGCAGTAGAATGCGTAATTTACAAGTGTAATCTCGACCTTACGGTACCCCCCCCCCCCCCACGGTCGAGTGCGCGTGCACCGAATAACTAATGACGATACACACGTTGAACAAAGCTTGCTCATGTGATACGTTACTAAACGATTTATCGTTGACTAGCGATGTCCGCGCGATGGAATTTTAGTTCTTAAGCTCGGGAACGCATCCATCTTTCGCTACAATGCTATTAAACATCGCGCACACATGTTTGCTTTACATATTTCGATACGGCGCAGACTTTAATCTTATTAGAATCAGTCATTTATTTCGCATAGAATACAGGCATAGAAGAGGTGTTACAGAATTTACCATAATAAGGGAAATATTATATTAACATATATCTACGACATAGATCTAGGATCACATTTTTGATCATTGATAAAGTCTTCATAAGATACGATATGAATTGAAACGTAATGTCCCTCTAAAATATGTAAAATTCCTCGCAAGGCTTCATTACTCGCTCGCAAGGGTTAGGGACGGCTATTCTCTGACAGTAGGCCACAACCGACCGTAGAAAGGGAACCAAGGTCCCGAAGATAGGTGGAGTCATCTAGTTAAAAAAAAAGTGTTCCAATTTCAAGGAAGTGTTCCCATTTCAAGGAATAGCTGCAAATTTGCCGCCATAACATTTAGCGCAACCAGAGTATCTATGAAGTAACTATTAACCGTTACACGCTTTTGCATTCCCGCCCACCACCGCACCGGCTGGCCATCGTTCGATGACCTCGCCAAGGCAGGGGTAATCATCATCAGCATCTGTACCACTACGGAATTAGTCCAGCTGTAAGAGGCTTGCTTCTGTTGAAATTTATCTACCAGATCTTTTTTGTCTGCCGCTTTGTAATGAAGGGAAGTGGATAATTTTCTTCCAACTCCTATTTTTATCTTTCGATTAAATTTTTGCGGGTTCCAAGACAATTAACTTTATCCCGGGACTCGCCGAGGGTCAAAACTCGGTGTCATCATGGGACACCACTGTAGATCCTGTCTTACAAGAGTAGTAGTGGTGGGAGTGTGTGGCGGGCCATCTGTACCACTAAGCTCAAGATTTGTGAGCTATCATGATAACTTAATTTCGTGTGAGCAGTCACGTAGAGTGCTTCATTAAGATGCACGGTAGAATGCATCTCAATAAACATATTACCTTCGTTTTCTCGGCGCAGTCAGAATGATGCTGCTGCTTTCTTTGCCGAGGAGACAATATAGTCATGCACAATATTTTTTTTTTCTTTATTTCGCCAGACAAACACACCAACTATACAGTCCCACGCTAAGCAACGCTTGTATTATGGGTACCGTACAATGGACTGGGGGCGAACCCAGTATATATTACTTATATAGATATGAAACATCCATGACTTGGCTACAAACATTCGTGCTCCTCACACAAAGTTTGTCCCTACCAGGATTCGAACCCGGAACCCTCGGCACAGAAAGCAGGGTCACTACCAACTGTGCTAACAAGGCCGTCCAAATCTTTGACCCAAACTAATCCAAGCAGTAATGTCTGTGATAGTACCCATCTCATTATAACTATAGTAACGTGCTCCGTTTATGGGTTACATTCAGTGTTGCCAGATGTGATTTTCTATTTATACTCAAATTTGAAATTATTTTTCTCCAAAATGATACAATTTGCTTGAGTTTTACCCAAAGGCAAAAACTTAATAATATCGGCTTAGCTCTACTTTCCAAACTGAAGCAGCAGAATGACCTTTTTTTTTACGTTACGTATCCCCACTGAATGGGTATGACGGGTATGACATAGCATAGGGAGAAAAAGCAGAGTGAAAAGAATGAATGAACGAGCGAGATGGTTTAACGGGTGCGTTCGTAAAATGCGTTGTGGTCATGGTACAGGTACTACAGGTAATCCCACTGAAACTAAAAATTACCCAAAATTCTCCATGGTATTTTTTTTTCTCCAAATTTTTCTCCAAGAATTTCATTTCTCCAAAATTTTTACCCAGAATTGCGAAAAAAATACCCAATCTGGCAACACTGGTTACATTATTTATGGTATATTCTTGTCGTTCTCAACCATATAATTTAAAATTCCATGACCCGTGTCTCGAAGATATAAACAGCGCATCATCGGTGTCAAGGCTGCTGTGAAATGTCACCAGCAGAATACTTTGGATGAGGCGATCAAGCAAGATACATCTACATATGTATCTAGCGAGCAAAAAAATATCGATGGTGGCCAGATATTAGGGAGGGGCAACACTTAGCAAAAATCGGCAATAAAGTAAGGGGTAGCTGGTTCTAAAAGACCGAAGGCGGCCATCCGCTAGTCAGCCTTTGATGTTAAAGACATGAATGACGTCGCAGAAGAAGAAATAATATGGACGGAGTTCCGCGAACAACATTGAAGCACAAAAAAACCAAGCCGATTTGCGTAAGCCGTTGCTATATTTGACGACCTGATTAGGACAGCTGTTAGTGATGTGATGTTAGTGATGACCTGATTAGGACCCTGTTTTCTACGTTGTGGGTCCTGGGTTCGAATCCTGGTAGGGACAATCTTTGTGTGACGAGCATGAATGTTTGTACCCTAGTCATGGATGTTTCATATCTATTAGGTATTATATACTAAGTTCGCCCTCAGTCCATTGTACGGTACCCATACTACAAGCGCTGCTTAGTGTGGGACCGTATAGTTGGGGTGATCGTCGGGCGATATTATAATACTAGCTGTTGCCCGCGACTTCGTCCGCGTGGTATTTAACAAAGACAGCCGTTGACAACAGCCTGCTCGCCCATTCTGAGCCCGCGGGACGCATTGCAGGTTGTTGCTATCAAACTTAATCAGGAGCTGCGCTGCAACATTGGTTTTAATTTTTGTTCGTGAGATCCTATTTTTTTTTTCTAAAATAAAAGTAGCCTAAGTTACTCCTTGTTACATCAGCTATCTGCCAGTGAAAGTCCCGTCAAAATCGGTCCAGCCATTTCAGAGATTAGCCGGAACAAACAGACAGACAGACAGACAAAAATTGTAAAAAATGTTGTTTCGGTATAGGTAACGTGTATACATCCAAATGCACTTAGTAAAAAGCGGTTATTTTAATATTACAAACAGACATACAATTTTATTTATATGTATAGATTTCGTCATTATAATTATGGGGTTAAATATTTTGAATGTGTGTAAAGGTATTGACCACGTTTAGTGAAATCAAGATCGAAAACCCCGATCCTTGGTTACTTCGTTGTTTCATTACGGTGTAATATTACACTCTGTGTTCGTTAAACAACATTACATGTTGCCAAAACTCATTTGGGTACCAGCAAACCGCGCAACAAAGGTCTTTGTTTAAAAAAAATCTTTGTTTTGTATACGGAAACGCGTCCTCTGTGGACTGTGATTCACATTGTTTGCGTACCTTTTATTATTATTTTGTTTAATCTGCACATCTTTAAGGCCTCAGCCTCGAATTTAGCGGGCAGCGGGGCGGCGGCGGCGGCGGCGCGGGAGCGGCAGGATCTTATACGTAAAATCAAATGGACCGTTCTCGAAAACAGCGGCGCGGCAGCGGCGCGGGGCGAACAACGAGCGCCGCTCCCGCGCCGCCGCCGCCGCCGCCGCGCCGCCCCGCTGCCCGCTAAATTCGAGGCTGAGGCCTAAAGGATTGCGTAAACATGGCATAAGATAAAATGGTGTTCTCCTTCACCTGACTTACAAAGTATTTGTAAATACTTGTTGAGTTCATAAAATATAATATCCGCAAAAAAAAAATACAAAAAGTATACGTGTGGCTTTAAAAGGTTATAGGTTATCGTCTAAATTTGTGTTTAGTTTTCATATAATCATTACAATGGCATTTAATAGCACTTTTTTTCTGAAAAATGCTTTGTAATTGTATTGTAAATGGTTTTAAACTACTATAACGCGGGTATTATTGCAGGATTGGATGGGCAAATCTAAATTATGGAAGCAGAAAAGGGGGTAGGGCTATAATAATAATAATAATTCCAGCCCTTTTTTAATGTCGCACTGTTGGGCAAGGCCTCCCCTCAATGGGAGGGGGATTAGGCCATAGTCCACCACGCCGGCCCAGTGCGGGTTGGCGGACTTCACACATCTTTCGAGAAGCTCTCTCAGACATGCAGGTTTCCTCACGATGTTTTCCTTCACCGTTTAGCAAGTGATAATCATGGTTGAAGATGAGATTCGCACATGAAATCCCAGAGGTGCGAGCCGGGGTTTGAACCTGCGATCCTCGTTACCGAGGCAAGCGTTCTACCAACTTGGCAATCACTGCTTTTGTAAATAATAATTGTAGCAAAAACATACGAGACTTGTGTCTCGGTCTTGGGAATCTGCAAGACCAAACTTTGGGCAACACTAGATCCCACTTAGTTAAGATTCGCACATCTCAAAGCGGGGTCTTGTAATAATTATGCAAGATTCACGATTGCATGCAATGTTGACCTACTGGCAAAATTACTGTAATCACGTGACCCCTTATCATGCCTTCAGGTGCAAGATCAAATGTTATCGCCAGCCCCAGATCCAGGGTTATCATTATTCCACGTTTAATGACAATCAAGGGCGCGGCACGGTCACGTCGCTAGTCAGTATGCAAAGTGAGACAACACCTTGAAATGGACATCCATGGATGCTATTATTTTCCTCTCGACCATTTCCTCTTTCGATCGGAATTGAAAGCCTTGATGTTGTTTATGGATTTATATTGCATCATTATTGCGAACGGCGGTATTACCCGCGATTAAAAAGTATGTCCTTTTCCTCTATGTCCTTTTTTGTACCCCTGTTCATTTTTCCGGGATGACAATTTGCCTATGTCATTTTCTGACCCCTAAACTACCCACTACCTATGCAAAAAATTATGTCGATCCGTTGCACTATTAAAAAATAAAACAAATCTATCCCACGGGAACCATACATTTTACCGGGATAAAAAGTAGCCTATGCCTATTCAGCCGTTTTGGCGTGATTGAGTAACAAACATCCATCCATCCAAACTTTCACATTTATAATATTAGTGGGATTAGTGAGATTGCAAATTCTATTTGTTAAAATTAAGCAATTCGCAATGACTGTTTCGGAGTCATTGCTTTAACCTCATCCTTGAACTTGGAAACAAAGGAATATCACAGTGACTGTAGTTCTTTGTTAGTTATGTAAGGTAGCCAGTTACAACAGACCAGGGCCCCAAGTCTGCTAACACAATCGATTCATAATCGAACAGCAACCGCATAGTAACTGTCACTTTTGACAGTTTTTATTTATTTTATTATCTGTCAAAAGTCAAAGGTGACAGTTACTATGCGGTTGCTGTTCGATTATGAATCGATTATGTTAGCAGACTTGGGGCCCTGGAAATAAGAAAATACCAGAATTTGAGCGCTCGCAAATGAAACATCAATTAATGGTTAATTAGGTAGGACCAGTTTGTGGTGCTATATTTAGCCCAAAATTATATACATGGTACCGTAAGTACCTTGAATATGAATGCTACTTGCACGTGTAATATCACTTATACGTCATAAAATCTTAGCTTTGAAATTAAACATTGGCTAATGATGTTAAGTATGTGTGAGAACCACAGATATATGAAAGCGGTGGGCTTGCGCGCACAAGTGGTGCAAATTGCACTCACATAGAGTTTTCGCCGTCAGTCGACTGCAACTGAACGTCGGTATCGGTGCTCTAGCTTTTTTTTAAAATGCCGTGTTGTTCTGTGGGTGTGTGCAAAACTACTAGCCGCAAATCGAACTGCACTAATGATAGAATCTCATTTCACCAATAAGTATTAAGTACCTTATTATATTCGTCTTTAAAATCATTAAAAACAACAAATCAAAAAATATTTGTTGCCTTTATTATGTTATTTTAGTTTTTATGTAACACAACGACTTTTTATTTTTTGTACAAAATACATGGCTCTTTAAGTACCACCTATGTTCGCTACTGAGTGAATGTACGAGGCAATGGATAGATCGTCTAACGATACTTTGAATAAACTGGTGTGTCGCGTGGTACGGCCGCTGTATGCGGCGACGACGCAGCACGCACCGAATTATTGGCACGCGTGTGTTTTAGACTTCGTATTGGTTGGTTTTATGGAATTGCATTTGTATTTGTGGCGAGTGGTAGGGAACAAAACGGAGACAGCGAGTTCCCACATTTTGAACAGCACGGCATATCTCTCGTGATCTGTGGTGAGAACCATCAGACATGAGTAATTGTTCTAAGCTTTATTCAGGTAAATCAATTAGACGCTTCTACGTTTAAAGTTATATTTTACTGAATTTCCCAGTAGGTATGTCGCCAGACGAACACACCAACTATACGGTCGCACACTTAGCAACACTTGTATTATGGGTGCCTTGCAATGGACTCGGGGCGAACCCAGTATATGTATATAACTTATATAGATATTAAACATCCATGACTTGGGTACAAACATTCGTGCTCATCACACAAAGTTTGTCACTACCAGGATTCGAAACCCGCGGTACAGAAAGCAGGGTCACTACCAACTGCGCTAATCTGGCCGTAAAAGTATATTATTAAATTGCTACACAGTAACTAATAACGCCTTACTGTATTATGGTTTAAAGATATAATCGGCCACGTCCCGAGAGCTGGCGTAGTTTCCTCGACTCGATCGGTCTGGTTTAATATTTTCATTACCGCATTTCTTATCGACTTTCACAACCTCTTTAACAAGTGCAGCTATCTAATGTATATGATTCGTAACTACAAAGAGTACAGTTAGCGGAGTTGACAACGTTCATTCATCGACTCTTGAAAGCGGCCGCTTTATATTCCAAATTTAAACACAAAGCCGGCGCGGGCGCATGAGTGGCGTGACTCTGCGGCGGCCAACCGGCGGCGGCGCCCGCGCGGCTAGTGCGACGACCTCACACCGAGTAAACAATCGATTCATTATCGATAAAAGGCGAATACTCTCTTTTATCGAATACTGACGATTCTTGTCTTTATCT
The DNA here is from genome assembly GCA_905404115.1 of Pheosia gnoma. Lineage (NCBI taxonomy): Eukaryota > Metazoa > Arthropoda > Insecta > Lepidoptera > Notodontidae > Pheosia > Pheosia gnoma. The sequence goes on from FR989916.1 coordinate 4,543,047, forward strand.
TGCGATCCGTGAATGTTGCCATTTAATTCACGGTGTGATACGTTGTTTGTACATTACAATATTCAAAGCTGACTTCATTTTGAAATTTTCTAGGCATTACTGTATTGTTACATAAAAATGATGGATATAAAACTGAAAGAAACACATTCCATTAGTCCTGCCCAGTTTTATTCAATGTGCCTTGTACCAAAAGTTACATTATTCACGAGTTTTTATCAATATTCTTGTTCAAATTATGGCAGAAAATTTCCATAACAATACAAATTTTAAATATTAATGATGTATACTTATAATAAGACTGTTACTTGGTCATATCGTGTCTTCACATTAAATATTAAAAAAAAAACATCATCGCAGGTGACATTATTTTTGATTTATTGAATTTTCGTCTGTTTGTATGTCCAGATGTGGGATTTTACTGAAACATGCCTTAGTGATAGCTTATAATAAATTATAAACATTGGTCTGGTATACCAATGTATATAATTTATTCCGGGAAAGGGGAGGGTTTCCCCGGGATTGTCGAAATAGTAAATTCTACGCGTACGATGTCGCGGGTACTACTAGTATGTATATATATGGTTATATTCTTACAAATCACAATATTCATCGACTCGGCATCGATAGGCACTCGATATATTTTTGCAGCCCTAGTCACATTTCTAAAATTAGTTTGATCTTTAGTTAGTAGGTAGGTGGTATGTATTTTCTTATATGTCTTTAGTTAGATCATTTTGCTTACCCTAAATTCTTCAATCTAATTCAGAACTGAATACTAATTATTTTATCAACATTCTCATTTGTGTTGACACGTCCATATATTTGGCTGTTGGTACTATTCTATGTGTCCTATCTATTTTTAAATTGTTACCTTCGATAAACAAATAGTCTATGTCAACATTAGTTTCTACTAAAATATGCCTATAGCCAACGAGCTATAGCCTATAGCTCTCAGAAACCTATACTCTCATCTCACTCGCACGTAAGTCTACAGTTTTAACGTAAATCCAACTGTTTGATTGTCAGTAACGTTTGCCCTTGACACTGTACGTTGTAATGATGTAACAATGACAAAGATATATTAATCGCTTTTCACACCATTATTTTTCTCATTAACAACAATATACTCGTAGTTCATTTGAAATGATCTTTATACAGACCTCAATTAACATCGAGTTAATGATCCTAATATTATTTTTCTAACTTTTTGTGTGTTTTTAAAGAATGTTTCTTTGAGCATTTAACTAATGGAGCCGTCTACAGCCAGTTTTATATGTACAGCTTACGATCTTGCGGTTGCTGCTTTAACTATCGTAACTGTTTTATGCTGCTAACCACCAAGTCACAGCGAAGATTAACAGTATTGTAGGGTCTCTGAATTACAATTTTGTGTAGTCTTTCCTATGAATTCAACCGCAGGTCTATTTCATAGCCTCTGTAAGTACCTCTTTGTAGGACTGTTTTTGTTTTGTCCATTTGTTATCACCGCGGCAGCAGACGTCCATCAAAGTAATTTTTAATAAGAACAGACACATCGCATACGGTATCATCTTTGCTATCTGCTCACGCTTCAATGCCAGCCACTGTATGCCGTATAATAAATAATTAGTTAATCGATGCATATGGTGGAATAAAATTCGAAAGAAAACCTGTTTGATTTGCACTTTTCCAAATACGTGTTCATAGCGGGCGTGGCCTCAACATTGTTATGTTTTACTAAAATAGTTTATCTCTATATACCTCATAATTTTATTTTCGTCATGGATAATATTGCCCATCTTATATTTTCGCAAGTCCAAGATAACATTATTAGAAATAAGAAAAATACTGTCGTAGGGTTATGGGGGTCTACCGTGAACTTTAATGCGACACAAATCAGGACCCCAATTGGTCAAGATCTCAAATTTGTACTAACGGACTTGATTTCGGTGACATAATGTTCCAATTCAGAACAGAGAATCCAATTGAGAACAGGGCTAACAGTAGTTTATAAAGATAACATTCCCGAAGAAATAAATCAAATTCTTATAGATTTAAAATATTACATCCTGTACTGAGCGCATGGCCAAACGCTACGTTCGCCTTGTTTAAAAAAAAACATTGTACGGTACCCACAATACAAGCGTTGCTTAGTGTGGAACCGTATAGTTGGTGTGTTCGTCTGGCGATATTATTATTATTTATCTTAATATATATAAATCTCGTGTCACAATGTTTGTCCTCAATGGACTCCTAAACCACTTAACCGATTATAATAAAATTCGCACACCATGTGCAGTTCGATCCAACTTGAGAGATAGGATAGTTTATATCTCCATTTATTTTATATGGCAAAACAACGTTTGCCGAGTCAGCTAGTATATTATATAATCTTATCGCGTGTAAGCCTTGTCTTATTTCTTCTACCATTAGAATTTTTCGCATCAAAAGATTACTTATCTGTTCCATTATTAACACTTCCTGTTACAATAAGGACATACCACTAGTATAATAATGTCGTCCACTAATTATTTGAAATGCTTTTAATGTACCTTTAGCGGAAAAGGGAAGATCTTCCAGCCTGGCGGATGGTATGCCTTGCGGGGCGGCCGCTATGCCCCAACAGTTATTGTCGGGATCTTGTATATATGTTACATGCTCCGAAAACTCTCTTAGCGCGTTGCAGGATTGCATGAAGAATTGTCAATTGTTCTGAATGTCGTCTGCAGCGCCATCTGTGTAGCCTGTGGCGTGGTTGAAGAGGTCGCTACACACCTATACATTAAAAGCATTTCAAATTATTATTGGACGACCTTCTAAAAGCAAAACATATTTACCAAGCGTCCTACCAGCTATCATTGCTCTCTAAACTTATCAGAGCTTTATCTTCTTATCAGGACTCATGGCAGGATCCGAAGACCAAGGACACGGGGTCCGTGATCAACATTTTGGACATTGGACGGCAGAACTTCGCGAACGGTGGCGTCGTGTCCCGATACCTGTGCGACCTGGCCCAGTGTTGCCAACTGCAGCATTACGACTACACAGACATTGTGCCGAATGTGAGTTGCAAACTTTACTATTTGCTTTGAGATATTATTTAGCAGTGGCGAAGGGTCCATACTCGTATAACATGATTCCTATCGGCTGTCCTTTCGTACTTGATATTTGGGTACCTACTTGCTTCAAAGCATTTTTTGCAGTAAACGTTTAGATTTTTAGTTGTTTTTTTGCAGGTAAAAGTTATATATTCTTAATGGGTTATATAGATACTCTTATTCACAGGATTATTTTTTAACGACTGACCTTATGCGAATATTCAGCCTTCGCCACTGTTTGTTAGTGCTTATTTGTACTAGCTAAATACGTACATAGTATATAGTTCCTTATTTAGTTATGTTGATTAAAAGGCTGGCCTAGCACGGCTGGCTGTGGCATGACAAAATGTGTTTTATATGGATTTTGTTTCATTTCCTTATATGCGTTAAGGAAGGTTGAGGGTGTTTCGGTACGACACAAGATGCGTGCTAGCCTTGCTTATGGCCTATGACAAGCACCTATATACATGGGGTTATAATAAAAGTTAAAAATTTTTTAAGAGGTTTATAAAGATCATATTTCCAAAAAAAATACTAAATTATTTGGAGTATATACGTACACAGTAAAATGTTACTGGTTTGTGTAGTCTTCCAATTATATAAGGTGTTACAATAATAATGTAACATATTTTAACAGGTCCATAAATAAATAGATCAAGTTATTAGACATTTACCGAGCGCACGGAAAAACGCTACTGGCTCGCCTTGTTTAAAAAATCAAACATCATTCACACAATTATTAACGAGATCAATACAACTTATTGATTCATCGGTTAAAATAATTTTTTAACCATTTTTGAACTACGCGTTATGCGAACAGTCGCGTTGTGCGTTGTCGTCCGATCTACGCAGAAAGTGCTCATAAAATATAATAAATCATATAATTGTTATCACCTTGTTATGTCAGGTGATAAAAGACGAGAACGTCCAACGATCGATAGAGGACTCCGTCCAGGACGAGCTGGAGAAGGCTAGCGAGGGTAAACTGAACGGCGGCGGGGACGGCAAGCCGGCGGCGCAGTACGACAGCATCAGGAAGCGAGTCCAGCTCCGCGCGTACAAGGTCATAGGCGGCATCAGCTCGGCTATGTCCACCAGCGTGCTCAGGTGAGGTTTGCGTAGAAGGAGATGAAAAATTAGAACTCTGGTGAGCGCAAGTGGTGCAGAATACTCATTTAGTACATTTGGAATCAAAATGTTTTGCACTTAGCACGTTTGTCTTCTAGACCTTCGATATTATATTGCATAATATAAGCAAATGGAAAGAGGATTGATCAACAATCGTCTATACATCCAAATTAGTATTTTGCGATGTCTTAATTGTTCGCCTTTTAAATTCGACTATAGCTTGCCTCCACAACACTGTTCACCCCTTAAATATGGCTAGCTAGCGGCCACAAGTTTGTTCGTCCCTTAAATATGGCTAGCTAGCGGCCACAAGTTTGTTCGTCCCTTAAATATGGCTAGCTAGCGGCCACAAGTTTGTGCGTCCTTTAAATATGGCTAGCTGTCGGCCACAAGTTTGTTCGTCCCTTAAATATGGCTAGCTAGCGGCAACAAGTTTGTTCGTCCCTTAAATACCTATGGCTAGCTAGCGGCCACAAGTTTGTTCGTCCCTTAAATATGGCTAGCTAGCGGCCACAAGTTTGTGCGTCCTTTAAGTATGGCTAGCTGTCGGCCACAAAAGTTTGTTCGTTCCTTAAATATGGCTAGCTAGCGGCCACAAGTTTGTTCGTCCCTTAAATATGGCTAGCTAGCGGCCACAAGTTTGTGCGTCCTTTAAGTATGGCTAGCTGTCGGCCACAAGTTTGTTCGTCCCGTAAATATGACCAGCTTTCGGCCACAAGGTTGTTCGTCCCTTATATAAGACCAGTTTTTGGCCACAACTTTGTTCGTCCCTTAAATACGGCTAGCTGGCGGCCACAAGTTTATTCGTCCCTTAAATATGGCTAGCTGGCGGCCACAATTTTATTCGTCCAATAGATATAGCCAACTATCGCCCACATGTTTGTTGATACCTTAAATATGGGCAGCCATCGGCCGCACTTGTTCGGCATTGTGTAATGTCCATGGTGCGTCAGGCTGGTGGCGTGGCTGTGCCACAAGGCGATCCGGCGCATCGCGCTGGGCGGCTGCGGCACGCGCGCGGGCGGCATCGCGCGCCTGCGCCGCGCCAACGCGGCCGGCCTGCCGCTCGTGTTCGTGCCGCTGCACCGCTCGCACTTCGACTACATACTCGTCACCTTCACTCTCTACCTGACCGGCATCCGCCCGCCCCTCGTCGCCGCCGGAGACAATATGAGGATACCGTTCTTCGGGTGAGTGATGGCTTTCAACAGGAGTCCCAATTCCCATGGATTCCGTTATCATGGCTTTTTGACGGGTAATTTCAAAGTGAAGTTGGCAATTTTGTTTTATTATACTACTAGTTTCTGGCCGCGGTACCAGCATTAACCATTTTGTGTTCATGAAATTGCACGAGTGATGGTCATTAAAATAAAACAGTATACCTTGACTTTTCGGGTACTCCCAAAATGTCTGGTAAAATGGCTATTCTTCGTCGGTTGTTAATATGGCAACAACTTCACTTAGTTAGACGAGTTAGATTTCAATATTACGCAATTTTTTGCTTTTTAGTTTTTTTGAAAGCGGATTTTTTTCTGTATTTTTTCAAACATGTTGACTTTTTTCAGTTGGTTCTTGCGCGGTTGTGGTGCATTCTACATCCGGCGAAGGATGGAGGGTTCGGATTATCACAGCGACCCCATATACAAGTCTGCACTCAGGTATGTGGCTACATTCAACTAAATTCACATATTTTAAATCCCTGATGTTCCTATAAAACTGTAAGTATGGCATTATACAAGATGAAACAAAATGTATGGCTTGGCACACACGAACTGTTATTAGAATTTCCAATTAAAACCAGAATTTTAACAGTACGTAGGTTTCTCTAAATTTTCATTTATAATGTTTCATATAGTTTGAACGGTTTTTTTTTATATTTCCACTCCTGTTCCTTGTAGAACCTTGTTTAGTTGTATGAGTACTTTCATGATGTGAAATATAATTTATTTATCTTTTTGCACCTGTATTCTGGGATCGCCCTTAGGTCATTGTACGGTACCCATAACACAAGTGTTGCTTAGTTTAGCACCGTACAGTTGATGTGTTCGTCTGTACATTATGAATATTTTCTCTAATTTCTCTATTGTTTTGTTCTAGGGCATACATACTAAATGGCTTAGCTGCAAAAAATAATATGGAATTTTTCATCGAAGGCGGTCGAACGAGGACCGGCAAACCACAGCCACCGAAAGGTACCTATTTTAGATACATCTTTGAGTTAAGTCCAGATCCACAATATTGTGATAAACCATATAAACATATCTAATACTTATTTGAGGGGGGGGGGGGGGGTAAGGAGTTCAACCTCCCGTTTTATCGTATGTACTTCCTAAAATATGTTTGTCTCTTTTCGAGTTGTTGTTATGAAACATTATTGTCTAGTTCAAAGTTCGACCCCCCCCCCCCCCCCCCAAGTGAATTTCTGGTTACGGCCTTACTAGTGACCTATACATAGTTATAGAAAGATGTGAAAAGTCCGCCAACCCCCACTGGCCCAGAGTGTCCAATAGTGGTATAGTAAAATGTATAATTTTTATTTAATATTTGTCATGCTTCATGCTTACTTTGGACGTCAAAGATGTTTTTGGTATGTCATGTTTGAGACAACTATAATATGTCTATTACGTATGTATATTACTTAAGTCAGATGTGTAGTTCAGATTTGCGATTAGGAAAATACTAAATCACACAGTACAATGTGACGTCACTGCTATTAGTGAGCACGGGTGCGAGAGAGAAAAAGCATGGGGAGTGAGTGAGAGAGTCTCACTCACTTCCCATGATTTTACCAAACCGGCGAATATCTTTGAAATTATGTAACACAACGAAAATTCTTTTACGGTATGCATTTATATTAAAAAATAACTTTTCTTTATGAATTTTATTACCAACTAGCTTTTGCCTGCGGCTCCGCCCGCGGTACCTTGATGCAACAAAGCCTATAGCACTCCGAGATAATGTAGCTCTCTATCAGTGAAACAGAATTCGATCAGTATTTCCAATGATACAAACTCACAAACTCAATCCTCTTATAAAACTAGTTTTGCAGATTTTATCGCGTGTATATTATGTTTTCAAGTTGCCGACGTGTCGGCTGCTTTACAGCTAACTAATAACTAGCTTGCTACTTTCGTTTCAATGTGTAGTATTCGCGTAAATATAAAAAAATCAATACTTCTTATAATGTACAGCATGGATATAAAAAATAAAATAAATACGCATATTCCACATAATTATTTAACATGCTTATCATATTATCCCATTTCTTATTCCAGCTGGTATCCTATCAGTGATAATGGACGCGTACCTCGACGGTACAATAGACGACGCTCTCCTGGTGCCAGTGACGTTGAACTATGACAAGCTGGTCGACGGCAACTTCGTGCGCGAGCAGTTGGGCATGCCGAAGCAGATGGAGACGTTCTGGTCGACCCTGAGAGGCATATGGAGGACGCTGAACACGAACCACGGGAGCATACGGGTCGACTTTAATCAACCTATATCGTTGAAGGTATGTGAACATCCTTTATGTATATTTATAATGTTACTAGCTGCGCCCCGCGGTGTTACCCGCGATAAAAAAGTCCTATGTCATTTTCTGACCCCTAAACTACCACTACTACACCTTTGCTCTATGAAAAATTAAAACAAATCTATCCCATGGGAACCATACATTTTACCGGGATAAAAAGTATACTATAATCTATCTCTGTGCCAAATTTCATCCAGATCCGTTCAGTCGTTCTGGAGTGATTGAGTAACAAACATCCATCCAAACTTTCACATTTATAATATTAGTGGGGTACAAATGAATTTCTTATAATAATAATCTTAGGCTTTATGTATTGCCAACATAATATGTCATACAAAGAGGATCATATTTCATAAATACATTTTTGCATGGTATTATCAAATGAACGTAATTTTCCCTGGTCCGTGACCGCCCCAGTCTAGTAGGGAGCGTTCAAGTATTACGTAAAGCAATTTTTGGAGATTTTTGACCCCCCCCCCCCCCCTCCCCCCATGTAACGCGCCGTAACGTTTCAGAAGACCCCCCCCCCCCCCCAAATTCGTTACGTAATACTTGAACGCTCCCGTATACGGTATCCATAATACAGCGTTGCGTAGTTTATGACCATACAATTGATGTGTTCGTCTGGCTGTATTCATGACATCTCCCCTCACCACTCTGTGTTCCAGGAATTGGTGACGTCATTCCAAAAGTACAATCATTACAAGTCGTCGATAGAGACCCCGCTGACCCCGCCGAACAACAACCTTGCTGTGAACCTGGACAGACAGATATTGTACAACCACAGCTACTCGAGCTTCTACGGTGCTGACGTCAGCATGGACCATAAGATTATGGTGGAGGCGATTGGACGTCATCTTGTTTATGGTGAGTTTTTTTTATTTTTTATTACATTATAGGCAAGTATTTGATCTCGATCTCACCTGATGGTAAGTGACGATGAGATCTACGATGGAGCATAATTGCCTAGAAGGTACCTGTTCACTCTCGACTTGAAAACACCCAGATTGAAGTCAACGGGGAACAAAGACGCCGGCAGCGTGTTCCATTTCTTGGCAGTTCGCACGATGAAAGTAGAAGGAAAACGCTTAGTGCGTACCGCAGGAATGCCCACAGTGTACGGATGACACTTGTCCGTGCGTGTTGTCGACCGACGATAGAATGGAGATGGGGGAATTAATTCGTGTTATTGAGTTAGAGAGTAGTTAACGTTTGTTGTGTATACCCGCAGACGCGGCGCAAGCCTCCCCGCTGATGTGCACCAACATAGTGTCGTACGTGCTGCTGACGGAGCTGCGCGGCGGCGGCGACGCCGGCCACCTGCTGCGCCTGGTGGAGCGCCGCGCCGCGCAGCTGAGCGGCGCCGGCCGGGACCTGGGCTACAGCGGCGAGCTGCGGGCCTGCGTCGACCACGCCGTGAGTACACCAGGCACACCACCAGGCCCTCGTACCAGATACTCGTATACTGGTACCGCTCGGTACCAGATACTGGTATACTCGTACCACTCGTAGCAGATATTGGTATACTCGTACCAGATATAGGTATATTCGTACCACTCGTACCAGATATAGGTATGTTCGTACCACTCGTACCAGATATAGGTATGTTCGTACCACTCGTACCAGATATAGGTATGTTCGTACCACTCGTACCAGATATAGGTATATTCGTACCAGATATAGGTATATTTGTACCACTCGTACCAGATACTTGTACCACTAGTACCAGATACGCACACCACTCGTACCAGATACTCGTACCACTCTACCAGATACTCGTGCCACTCGTACCAAATACTCATACCACTCGTACCAGATACTGGTATACTCGTACCACTCGTAGTGTCGCACGTGCTGCCGGTGGAGCGGGCCTGAGCTGCAGTTGGTAGTATTCCTGCATTCTGTGGCCGCTACAAGTAGCGCGTTCAGTTTGTGACCGGCGGTGACGATGGTATATATTTCCAGCTGGACATGCTGGGGCGCGGGCTGGTGCGGCGGGCGGGCGGCGGGGGCGGGGGCGGGCGGCGCGTGCAGCCGCAGCTGTCCATCGCGGGCTCGCTGGAGCTCGCGTACTACGCCAACACGCTCGTCGCGCACTACGCCGCGCACGCCATACTCGGTGACTATCATACCATTTTACACATTATATGCGGGAGATCTACAAACTATTATTATGATTATATAAATTAATTTATGACACCCATAGGTCAGGGTGCGATTTTTTTTATGGGGTGTTGTCTTCTGCCATGCAGGACTTAACTAAGTAACAGGCCAGGTTAAATAGGATTGGTGGAGGATTTGGATATAAATGGTACGAACTTTTGCGTTTTGCAACGAGAATTCAAGCTGACTTTTAGAGTAAATATGTGTTGAGTATATTAAAAAAATATAAATAATTAAAAAGCTTTGTAGTGAGTGCTTGCGCGCTCAGAATAAATTATTTTTTTTATAAAAAAAAATCACAAATATCAATTTAATAAATATGCTTATCTAATTTACCATGGCTAGTCTATCGGGTATCGGGTTTGAATCTACGGGCAAATTTTGTGCGATGAGCACGAATATTTGTACCCGAGTCATGAGCGTTTACTGTATATATATAAGCCGCCCTAGTCTCTTGTACTCATATGGGGTATTGTTTGGTCGGTGCGCAGCGACGGCGCTGGAGACGCTGGCGGTGGAGAGTGCAGAGGGCGGCGGCGTGCAGCGCGGGCGGGTGCTGGGCGCCGCGCTGCAGCTGGCGGCCGTGCTGAGCCTGGAGTTCGTGCTGTGCGCGCCCTGCCAGCGCATCCACGACTGCCTCGACCGCGCGTTCGACGACCTCGTCGCCACCGGACTGCTCGTCACCGTCCAGGTGACTCCTCCGACCTGTAATACCTCCAGGGCGTGAAGCCGGCTCTGGCCGAGGCGATCTCAGACCTCAGAATCAGAATCAGAATATTTTTTATTCACGTAGACCATCAAGTACAGTACTTATGAATCGTCAAAAGTTACAAAATACTATGCTACTACTTTACCACCCGTTCGGAATGCCGTTCCTATGGAGATGAACGGGCAAGAAACTCCTAGGTTGCTCTTTTTTTTTAAAAGTACTTTTAAATTTTTGAGCTCATTCTATTGTCCCTTAAAAGCGATACGGGCAAGGAAAGCCTGGGTCCCACTAGTTGTGTCACAAAAACAGATAGCAAGCTCCGATTAAATATCGTTGGTGAAGAAAATCGTAATAGGCAAGAAAGTCAATTACGATACAAAATACCTGTGAACCTCTTTTTTTATATAACCTCTCTTTCTATCTGTGTTTTTTTTATCCGATTTTCTTGCTGACTTTTAGTGGACCAACATTCCCTACCGGTGGTAACTGTTTACATTATAATATACTGGGTGGATTTAACTAAAACATGGAATGACTCGTTCGAAGTGTTTGGCACGTAATAATATGTTGCCTGTGGCGTGTCGCCAGCCGGCTGGCGGGCTGGAGGAGCAGCAGTGGTCGCGGCGGCTGGCGGCGCAGCTCGACGACCCGGACGAGGACGAGCTGCGGCCCGACCTCGCCGACCGCCTCACCTACACCCTGGCCGACACCGAAGACGCCAGGGCTGAGAGGTAAGGGCTTAACACAAATAGTGTCAAATATGTGAAACGGTTAACAAGTAGGTGATTAACCATCACGTTTATGTATAACTAGCTGCGCCCCGCGATTAAAAAGTATGCTATCCCATAAGAACCGTGCATTTATCCGGGATAAAAATTAGTCTATATCATTATCTGACAGTTTATTTTTAATTCCAGACGGCGGCTGATGCTGACGGTGCGGCCGCTGCTGGAGGCGTACGCGGCCACGTGCCGCCAGCTGGCGGCCGGCGGCGGCAAGCAGCTCGTCAAGAACACGCTCGACGCGCTCACTGAGGACTTCACACAGAACAAAATGTTATACGGTCAGTGTTATAGTGCTTGACGCATTCACACATACATTTTAAATGCGAGATACTAGACAACAAATTGCTCTATGTGACCTTTTTGTTAACGCTGGGAAATGCATTTACGCATACCGCTCGGGCCCGGGGGACCCGAACAGTTATGTGGGGCTCCTGGACACGTCCAAACTACCCATTAAAACCCAGCGGTCCGCCTTCGCCGCCTTGGAGTGGGACGTCACAGGATCGCACGCGGCATACAACTGTGGCGCCCCGGCGGCCGGCACGGGTTAGACCTCAGGCCGCAGACATTAGGAAGGGTGCCTATTAGCAACAGGCACCCTCCGTCGAGGGACTGCGTGGGCAGGTGGTCCCCCGACCCCCTGCTCAAGTCCCTATAGTTGTCGGGATCTTGTATATAGGTCGCGTGCTCCGAAAACTCTCTTAGCGCGTTTCAGGATTGTACGGAGAATTGTACTGTAGCGACCTCTTCAACATGGTCACAGATGGCGCTACAGATTATTTTATAGGACGACTAGAAATAGTTGTATACTATGTAAGCTTCCTACATCCTAATTGTTTGTTGTGTTGCAGGCGAGGCGGTGTCCACGGACGCGATCAACAACTGCGTGCGGCTGCTGCGGCAGTGGGGCGTGGTGCAACTGCGCGCGGAAGGCGACCGGCGCGAGCTGGTCGTGTGCGAGCCCTACCGCGACTCGCACTCGCTCGACCTCGTCACACACAACATCACCAGGTTCAATGTGGACACGCCCTTACTGCGACAAGTGACCAGTGACGGCGACAAATGAAGTGACCGCGATACGTTAACATTTAGTGCTACAAGTGAACTGTGACTGAAAACAATAAGTGAACAGTGTTTTGTATAGGATAGTATTGTTTAATACTAAAATAAAGGTGACGGTATTAAAACGGTACCTTTCAGCTGACCAAGCACAGCTGGCTGTGACATGAGAAATATGGATTTTGTCTTATTCCCTCATATACGTTAAGTAAGACACTGGTTGGCATTGGAGTAGTGGGGTTACCGGTAACCCCACTAAGTCAATGAGAGCAAATGGTCATTTCTCTGTGTAAATTAATGACTGATTTGGCTAAACACTAATGCAGGGTTACCATATTGGCTATTTTTTTTTTTGCAATACTGGGTGCTTCGGGTAATAATTTGACTCTTGGAGAAATCAAATAGGTATGTATCCCTGTTTTAAAACCTTTCGAATGGGTTTTGCTTTTTACTTAACCAAATCCAAACTTACCCCATGTTGAAATCGAATGGGTAAGTCAAATATTTTGGAGAAAAATATGTTCAAGTTGGGGTAGAAATAAAAAATCACATCTGGCAACCCTGCACTAATGTGCTAAGCCAAATCAGAGTCATCACTGCACTGAACTCATGTACTCAACGAAATCAGAGTAGAGTGAAAGCTAACTCTAACCAGAACAATAAGCAAAGCTAAGTAGAGGAATTAAGTATGAGTGTAGGCTACTCTGTGTGACAAAAACTGTAAAACAGATTAATTGCATTGATATCGAATTTGTTGAATGAAGGTAGACAACTAACACAATTGGATTGGGGGGTTTGGAAATAAAAGATACCAGGCCCATATGCTCTAAAATTCGCAGAACATTCCTTCCATAGGTGTTAACCCCAACTCTAACCCCCGAATTTATAGACGTTGTATAACTTTGTCAAACGGCATATAGTACTGCGCACAAGAGTTTTGCCTTGCGCAGTACTATATGTCGTTTGATAAAGTTATAGAACGTCTATAAATTTGGGGGTAAGATGGGGAAAACCTTGTAACAGTCTTCAAAACTCATTGGTGACCTAAAAGCAATCCTGCTTAAAAAATAATTTCGCATTATGCTATTTCATTGTAGATCGAAATTATTAAGGCATCTATATAATACATACATACAATTCTGTTAGTATATGAACTTAATTCGTGAGAGTGAGAATGTGTGAGTATGAGAAGGTGTGAGCGAGGCAGCTATAATTCTAGTTGTTATTTATAATAGGCAAAATAATCGTTCAAATTGATATTGTGCGGTGTGGTAAAGTAAATATATATTCTTAAGCATACTGATTTTCAATCAGACGAACATTGTAATGGCATTTGGTTATTCTATTATGATGTTAGGCAATAAAGAATAATTACGAAATTATAGACAATCTATCTAACTTTATCACATGTTATATAGTACTTCACACAAGTTTTGTTTTGCGCAGTAATATATCACAGTTGAGAAATTTATACAATGTCTGTAATTTCAGGGTGAGTTTGTTATACAATGTGCTGATAAATATTTCAATAAATATCGCCAAACGAATAACTGTATGGAGCCAAACTAAGCAGTGCTTGTATTATAGGTACCGTACAATGGACTGGGGCGATCCCAGTAACACCCAGATCAAGGCAAAGTACGAAATATCGTTTCCGAAATTTGCCCAGGCGGGAATCGAACCCGCAACTACCCGGTGCAGTCCCCGGTATCCCGGGACTCGTCGCGGGTCAAACCTCGGTGTCATCATGGGACACCACTGTAGATCCTGGCTTACAGGAGTAGCAGTGGTGGGAGTGTGCGGCGGGCCTAGTCCCATAAAAAAAAACCCGGTGCAGTGAACCGGCCGGTCTACGCTCAAACCACTAGATCACGCTGTCGTCAGATGGCTCATACAAATTTGATCCAATATATTGTGGATAGGATTTCTCAGCACAAGGTCAAACAGGCCCTAAATATCATATTCATAAATGTGTGTCATACTCCAGTTGTAATTAGGGCTAGTATGCTCAGGTGCATGAGCCGCTCAAGTAAGAATGCCTGAGCACGGGCCGAGCGAACGTGCTCAGTTGTTCGCATTTGCGTACGGTGTACTTACTATTACTCACGAGGCCTTAGTATTAGGGAACTGTGGCCTAAACACAGACTATTTACATAGCGTTATGCTGTCAAGCCTGTTTAGTACTGCTCACACCACATATTTTATACAAAAGTATGACAGTGTCAGCATGCCGCCTCGATGACGATACGATTACGTTGTTTTCTTATACTATGGGCACTGTATCTGATAGCTTGTCATAAAGTGTATATTGTAGTAACATAAACTCTGCAATTACAAATGTGATGTAGATTAAGCAATTTGACTTTATCATTATTGTTTTTAACAGTTTTGTAAAGACAATAGCGATGCTTGTGGCGCTGTAACCATGGTATGATAATATGCTATGCGCTGTATTCTCTTATGACCATGGCCCGACCATGGTCGCGATCAGTGCTGCAATCTGCATAATTATTGCTCATTGGTCAAAGATGGCCGATTACATAGTCCTGGGCCAATCAAGTCACCTAGCTGTGACAGAAAATAATACACGGCGGAGCATATTATTATACCATGGTTGTAACGATGTGTCTCGGCAATCTTCGTTTATTATCGGATAGTTAAACGGACGCCGAAGAGTACATTGTATTGTATCATATCTGCTCAAAGATTGTGGAGCCAAATAAACATTTATATTAGTATGTAATATAGTTTACAGTCGCGTGGAATAATTTTGGCGCCGTAGTACTCGTCAGTGGCGTAGCTTGGTGGGGGTGGTCGTTACCATGCCCCAAATTTTTTATAATGAATAGCAAAAAAAAATGCGGCAAATTTGAAATCCGCACCGAGTGCCTATGCTACGCTACTGACTCGTCATATTTCACTTTTTGTGTGAACGTGACGTACTACAGTGATGTTTTACATTTTAACACGCGATTGTACTAAGCTGATTGATCTGTGATGGTTTCAGCAATTTTCTAACGTGTTTTGTATATAATGTAATTTAAATTATAGATACGTATCTTACCAACTGTGATCTCATGATTGCAAGCTCTCGTTATAAAGTACTGTATTGGAGCACATAAATATCAATGCAAACCGATAAAGCATCACTCAGATTGAGACGAGTGATGAACTCACACCAATCCTGTCAGCTTACATTATATGGACTGCCCGCAATACACAAGCGAGCTACTTGCATTTGTTCAATCAGATAAGAACACTTCTTGTAGATGGTGTGTGAACAGCGCCCCAAGTCTGCTAACATAAACGATTCATAATCGAACAGCAACCGCATAGTAACTGTCACTTTTGACAGATATTGTATGGGGTATCTGTCAAAAGTGACAGTTACTATGCGGTTGCTGTTCGATTCTGTTAGCAGACTTGGGGCCCAGATGGCATTGTCATGTACAACTACAATGAATATCAACATTTGCAATATACTTACCTTTGGTTGGGTGCAGCCAGAATAATGACAGCATTCATTCTTCCTTTGTAAATAAAAAAGCTTGCAAGTAGCTGCGGCGGTGTCACAGAAGCGTGCCAATGTCCAGTGCCAGGTAACTGCAGCGTGAAGCTGGCATTTTTATTTCATGATAATATGTGCCAGTTAATGGCACGTGAGCTACTCATGCTTATTTCACTGGCATATGTATTGCGGGCTTAATATAAACAAGTCTGTTCAAAATGGCGCGAGCGAGTTATTCGCGCTTGTGCGTGCGGTTCGCTCACTGTCTCGCGTCATTTTGGCCGTCCTTAGGTACATGTGTGGTTCGCATTTAGTGGACACTGTTTAGGATTCGTGTTATACATTTTTGTACTGCGTTAAGTTACTTTAAGTTGACAAATATTTAATTGTAGAATTTATATACTGCCTACATAATGTTGCCCGTTCGCCGGCAGCTGGAGCATAGAGAAATTAAACGATCGTTTAATAGACATGTGTTTTAATAATTAAAATAATATTTAAAAACATAATTCAAAAGTTATAAAATAATAGGTGTTGTCTATTATGAAAAAAAAATCGAACATTTAATACAATCAAATCAATGAAATTTCTCGTATATCAAATATGATTATATAATTTGACCTACAAGTTGTCAGGTGTCGACCATTATTGAAAATGGAAATAGGGAAGCATGCCTCATTTAATACAATAGAAGAATAGCATATAGAAAGGATTAATTAAGGAAGAGATAAGAGAAATTTGAAAGACCATGACGCGTGTGGTGGCGAGATTTAAAAAAAAACAGACCATGACTACACGTCGATGGTGTTGTATAGTGACCGCCCCATTTACCCGTCCGTAAGTGGCGGACGGCGTAGTCAACCACTAAAAAAAGGGCTCAGCCTTGAATCAGTAGCGCAGTCTCCCCAGAAAGGGGACCCGGGAAGACCCCACCCACTGTCTAATAACTATTTAAGTCTAAAGAGAAATGACATGGGTCCTATAAGTTTGATTACCTAATTGACTTGTAATAGTTTCAGCATGAAAAACAACTTACAAATACAATGCCATAGCGATTTGATCGCATTTGCAGACTAAAACTGTATTACTTATCTAAATATCCACTTATTATAAATCAATTTTATTTAAAAATACCTATTTCCCATCATCATCATGGTCATAAACTGAAAAGCTTCCTTTCTCTTATGTTCGGCTATCAGTGGACGAAGTTCATTGAGCCGCCATGCTGCGAAATTCTTTCGCTCCTCATGTGCTGAACACTGGAGATGCATCTCTACACTGTCCCAATTGCCAATCACTAGGTTACAGTAGCCGCAATGAAACACTCCAACACGAACCTGTAATTCATAATTATTGATTATGGCAAGTGTTCAGACAAAGGACAACATATTTGAACCACAAAAAGAAAAGACAATTTTTTAAGTTTGTGTTCCTAAATGTTGTTTGCGAAACTCCGTTTGTTATTTCTGCGTCTAATGGCACGTGTAAGAAACTCTTTGAACCGAGCTCTAATCAATCCTGATACAATTCTTTGTTTCGAGATACAATAGTTCCTACACCTACTGTTCATAATCCATTCAACACAAATGGGATTATTCTGGTATTCCATCTATACAAATAAATAAAATTGTAGTGTCTGCTTGTAATATTAAAATAACCGCTTTTTACTATGTGAATTTGGATGTATACACGGTACATTACCAAAACAACATTTTTTAAAAATTTTGTCTGTCTGTCTGTCTGTTTGTTCCGGCTAATCTCTGAAATGGCTGGACCGATTTGGACGGGACTTTCACTGGCAGATAGCTGATGTAACAAGGAGTAACTTAGGCTACTTTTATTTTAGAAAAACTTTTTATTTAATACCACGCGGACGAAGTCGCGGGTAACAGCTAGTTTAAAATATGCTTAAATTCTCTTACCTCTCTAATAAATTCTGAGCTAAAATTCATTACAACCGGTATCGTCGCAATTAGACTCTCGTGGGAGTGGAACTTCGCGTGTACCAGCCCCTCGTTGTCGTACGGACATAAAGCCACTTCGCACGCCTGACACCTCAAGCCCAAATCAGTTTTTGTGATCATCGAATAGCTGAGCCTGTTCACATAATACTTTTCATTGATCACATATGCGTCTATAAAAAACATTGATGTCACATCATATTTGGACTCGACAAATTTGTTCGTAGGTTTTTTCAAAATGGGTTTCGGTTGCGACGCAAGGTTTGCGTTTTTTCTGTGCAACGCGCCCGCCACATGCTCTTTCATATTCTTCAGTGACGAGGGCATTCTCTTTTGGCAAATACGGCAGTACGCTTTGTTATGATCGTCATTAAATGTTATGTTGTTATTTTTGGCAAAATCGTCTAGATCTTCTACAGTATTTTCTTTAGATGTCGATTCGTTATCATTTTTCGTTCCGTCAAGTGAGTTATGTTCGTCCAGCAGCTGAGGCTGCTCAGGGATATCCGGCAAATTCTCAAGTATAGCCTTTTTATCGGCGTCGATTGAAGACGAATCTTCAGTTACGGGTTCCTTTACATCTATTTTATTTAGATTTCGATCGAAATAAGAAGGGTAAAGTAGCTCAGAATCTACATTTCCTTGGATGGATGTGGAATGATCCGCGATGTGGTGCTCTATGGCGTTGCAATCAAATCTGATGTTCACTAGACATTTCTTGCAGGAAGCCGTTTCAGTTTCCAAATTAATATTGATCATATTGTTTTGATATTTGCTGATAGACTCAATTATCTTTGATTTTGTGTCTTTCAGGAGCGATTCGTTCTCAAACGGTTTATTTTCAGTCTTTTTGGTGTTAGGAGCATTAGAATCATTTTTCCCGCTCGGTGTATTTTCTTTATCTTTAAGCGCAGCACTTTTTACTTGCCGACATTTATCGTAGATGGAGAGATGTTCGGAATCATTAAAATGTTGATTCATTGTGTTAGAAGCAATAACATGTTCACATGTAAGGCACTGAATCACATTGTCATCAACCTGAAATTCAGAAGATACTAACTTAATTTAAATAATGAATAAGCACACAAGATAATATGTGTAGACGGATGCAACTCGAGGACATGCAACATGTGGATGAAAATTTTAAAATGTAATTCTACTCACGCGTCGAAAGATGGCGTTGTTGGCCCCGAATTGCACCGGCTTCTGTACCAAGTTGAGCAGGTGCTTATTGTGACTCCGGTGGAGACATTCGTCCTCGAACTCAGTGTTGCAGACGGTGCACATGTTGTCGATGATGCCGTGCCAAGAGCGCGCTTTGATGATGACGTCATCGAACGCGACGACGTCGCTGCCGGCTAGCTTCAGCAGCAGAGCGCCCTTGCTGTGTTTGTGGCTGTCCTCCGTGACGTGCACATTCACTTTGCTGGCGATGGCGAACAGAGCGTTGCAGAACTCACAGTAGTAACCCATTTGGACCTGTAATAAGTGCAAACGAAATAATGAAGGTTAAACTCGGGAGCCTTAGTACAATTTATGATAACTTGTAATTTGTTATGTCATTCTATTACATACATTTTACCTACAGTGTGCGGCACTGTAGGTAAAATGTATGTAGTAGAATCACAACTCAAATAAGGAGTTTTACTGATGACTGAATAGTTTTTTTTGTGGTCAAAATGCTCGAAATATGAATAGGTATCTACTATAAAAACAAATGCCTACAGTACCTAACGTACGTAAGAAATAATATAACAAATATCCATTTTGTCTCATTCTATCTTATGGATTAAGAAAGAGTTTTGTCCGGCATGCTAGCCCTGCTGATGGGCACATAATGTCGCGTTCTTACCTTTCTGATGCGGTCACCCTTAAACTTCTCCAGATATGGGACTAAATCCAAGTTCTTGCGATGCAACGGCTTGTCTATGTGCGTACAGATCTCCTGTTCTGACCTCAGGAAACAGCCGCAGGCCAGACAGAACGAATCCAGGTACCCAGTGATGACTGCATTATTATGAAACTTTGATGCCATGTTGGATGCTGTAAATACAAAACGGATTAAATAACTACCTATTCAAACAGCTGTGGCATTAGTACAGGTTCTGACGGCTTCTTAAATCATATCGAATCATTCGTTCTTGTGGCTGCGTCCCTAGCGGAAACTATCAACTGTACTGCAGGGTTATTTTAATCCATTCGAAATCGATATCGGAAACGGAATCGAAAACTTCCGAACTTTGATTATCTTCGATGTTTCTCGATGGCAATACCAAATCGTTTTGTCAAAAAGTTTCCGTCGGGAAGCTCGTCGGGAGCGACACCAATATCGGAAAGTTTCAAATCCGCTCCGATATCGATTCCGAATGATTCAAAATAACCCACCTGGTAACGTATGGAAAGATTCGCTACCCGATTTGGTTTTCGACCTATCAAATCCCGGCACTAAGAACATGCAAACAGGCAGACTTCTATCCGTATCCTCACCTACGATTATTGCCAATGCATAAAATTGAGATTCCAATAAAAAGAATTACCCTAACTATAGCGACTAAGCCAGAACGCTCTTCGAGTTTTCTAAACGAGAAACAATCTTGCAACAGTATGGAGATGCTGTCGTGGCTGGCTTCCGTACAGCACTGTTGCGAGTGTTATTTACGTAGGTACTTAATGTACGTGGGTATCTACTAGAGATATACTTGTCGGGAAACCCCCAAACACCGATACAACATAAACAAACCTCATTAGTAATCGAATCATTACAAAATAATTTCTTAAAAAGCCACAAATTAACATTGATTGTTAAATAGATTAAAACAAAGAACACAAATGAAACTCTATCACAGTGTAATTAAGTAGCTCATTATTTGTTGTTTGGTAAATCGACAAATTTAAAATGGATGCCTGTTTATAAAACATAAGTAATAATTATTTAGATTAGGTAGTTGATAATGGGTAGGTACATACGAACTATAAATGTTTGGGCCTGTTTTACAATGTGTTGTAAACCCTATCTACAACATATTTGTCAGAATATGTATGAGTTATTTGTCATATAAGTTTTGGATAGTTCATCAGCACGGTGTAAAGAGCACCAATACGATATATGCTACCTATGGGCAAATACAATGCAAGTTATCGATTTTACGAGTTCTGGCTTCACCAACCCGTACATGTATAGTGTGATTAAATTCCTAAGTTTACCGTATATTTTAGTCTAAATTCAAGGTCTTGTGTAACTTTGACCTTGATCTAAGAAACCTGGTATTTAACTTAGGGTCAAATCAAGGTCTAAAACTAGTAGGTAGTCAATAGAGGTAATGTTTCTGCATGATCATAACATGAGATCAAAAGCCACTTAAGGATAAAGGTCCATGATGACCTGGGAAAGTCAGTCCATATTTCCCCACTCTTGTAATCCCACAACACAACCTGCCACAGCTCAAATGTGCATTTTGGCGAAGTTTTTTAAGCACTTCTTCCCGTAATAACTTCTAACGCCTATCTATTTCATTTCATTAGGAAGCTAGAAGCCTCTGACCAATGAACCGGTGGACAGTCAGACGACGATCAACATTGGCATAACGGATTCGTTTCAAGTTTTAGACCCAACTTTACGGAACCCTAAAAAGATGTATTTACCAACCGTATAAATTAAATTGTTTTAAACTTTATATATTTCTCTTAGGCGATGGTCTGAATGTGTAGAAGCCTTCTCACTCTAAGAGAAAACTAATTAATATACATATTCACTTAAAAATCTTATGACAATAATTCTTATGTAAAATATATGATATTGGAGGTACCTTTACAGAATTACCTAAAATTAAATTAAGGTAGGTGTATCGTATTGTATCTTTTTGGTTG
The DNA here is from genome assembly GCA_905404115.1 of Pheosia gnoma. NCBI lineage: Eukaryota > Metazoa > Arthropoda > Insecta > Lepidoptera > Notodontidae > Pheosia > Pheosia gnoma. Next base: position 4,564,836 of record FR989916.1, read on the forward strand.
CACATAGGTACCTACCAACATGAAACTGAACAAGAATAATACTATTACACAGGTAAGTAAAGAACGTGTAGTTCCACGTTACCTTCTTATTTCAGTAGCGCAGTTTTTTTGAGATTTAATGTTATGTTTTACAGTCTAATACGACCAAAACACGGCACAAAACTTATTTCACTTCTCCTCCGTAACTCACCCACGAACGCAGAACGAAATGAGCCCACAAACTCCGACGATTGTGTGTGACGAACAACAAGAAGATTTTGTGCAGTTAGTACTTGAACGCCCATAGACTAGAGAAAGGCAAAGGAATATCCTTAGATTAAAAACCAAAATAAAATGTTCCCGGCCACGGATAATGTATTAATTCAATGGATAATGTTTCTCTTTATCTAAAACTAGCTGCGCCCGGCGGTGTTACCCGCGATAAAAAGTATGAAAAATTAAAACATCTATCCCACGGGAACCATACATTTTACCGGGATAAAAATTAGCCTATGTGCTATTCCAGACTATAATCTATCTCTGTGCCAAATTTCATCCAGATCCGTTCAGCCGTTCGGGCGTGAAAGAGTAACAAACATCCATCCATCTATCCATCCATCCAAACTTTCACATTTATAATATTAGTATAGATGTATCATTTTATTTTTTCATTTAATGTTATATAGTTTCCCAACGTACACGGGTGGGTGTGCCTAATACCCTTATAGGCATGCCTAGTGGAAGCATCCAGCCATACAGCAGTAAAGCAAGATGGATAATTTTTTTGATGCAACAAAACGGCAGCTTCGAATTGAGAGAGCAAGATTGCTAACCTATCAAACGCATGACGAAGACAAGAATACATCAGATCTCTACCGTCCCCGTTGCTGTAGCTGGTTTATTTTATTTATCTACTATCAATTTTATAAAATATTCTTAGTTTGAAAACAAGCATTTAAGGAAAAGAAAAATTCCCATATTATATTGCTGTTTCATGTGCTACTACGCTGAGTTATTATCTTGGAGTAAATTAATCTAAGGAATTATTGTCTGTGGTCGGGGCGTCACAAAATTATATTCTAGTTTCACACATACATAATACGTAGTTTCCTCTTATTGGTACACCACCTCACTCACTCACTACTACTCACTACCCCTGTGTGTTAGTGATTTGCTGATTGAGGTTATGATATTATATTAAATAATCTAGTAATTTCTTGATTAAAGCTAATGAAATAAGTAGGTAGATTGTTATGTAAATGGTGCAGTATCATATTATGTATGTTTTATATATGCAACAGATAATAAGTTAGTGTCACAGAATGTATAGCTGGCATCAAATAAAATGATTAAAATGAGCCAAGCTGGCGGGCGGCTCTGGGATGCGCAGAGATGAGACCTGTAAAGTGACAGATACAAGTATGTAGCAACCTCTTCAATCTCGCCACAAGCTACACAGATGGCGCTGTAGACAACATTCAGAACAAATGGCTAAAGCTCCATAAAATCCTGAAACGCGCTATGAGAGTTTTCGAAACACGTAATATGTATCCACGATCCCGACAATACAATACAATTAGCGGCCGCCCCGCCAGGCATACCATCCGCCTGAAGTACTAAAGTATTTCTTTGACTGAGACTAGCAAATAATTGATTCGCAAACACAAACTTTATCAGGTGTTACAATGTTGGGCACAGGATGTTATGGCTTGGGTGTATTAATAGCATGTATAAATATAACAACTTCATATAATGATAACTACATACATATGTACATAGATTACCTACTAACATTTTAAGCTAAGTTGAATTAACAAACAATTAATAATGAGCTAACATAGTTAAAAAGTGATTAAGTAACGTTTGTTCTGATAAAATCAATAAAGAATAGAATCCAGTTTTTTAATTTAAATTAGGTATTTATTTACTAAAGAAGTTTATTGCGATAGTGTGCTAAGGGACTGTTAGCATAGAACTCATTATGTAAAGTTCAATAAATAAAACTGCATAAAAGATCGAAGCTCAGTTTTACTCACATCAGTGTTGTTTGGAAGGCAACAGCAGTAGCTTCTCCGCACTGTTGCGAGGTACTTGCTAGTCTATGATACTTGCTCGTTGGCTTGAGCGCACTCTCACTTAGTTGCTGTAGTTTGGCCAAACCGTTGAATCGAAAATAATCATTGGTGAGTCCGTATTTACGCAGTCTGCATATATAAAACCATATCAGATAGCGAATCTTTCTATACGTTTCCAGTACAGTTGAAATTTTCCGCTAGAGGCGCTGCCACAAGTACGAATGATTCGATATGACTTATGAAGCCGTCAAAACGTATACTAATGCCACAGCTGTTTGAATAGGTAGTTATTTATTATGTTACGAATGTTTGTACCCGAGTCATGGATGTTTAATATGTATATAAGTATTATATACTGAGTTCGCCCTCAGTTCATTGTACGGTAGCCATAACACAAGCGTTAAGCTTAAAGTGGGACCGTATAGTTGGTGTGTTCGTATGGCGATATTTATTTATTTATTTCGTTTTGTATTTACAGCATACAACATGGCATCAAAGTGTCATAATAATGCAGTCATCACTGGGTACCTGGATTCGTTCTGTCTGGCCTGCGGCTGTTTCCTGAGGTCAGAACAGGAGATCTGTACGCACATCGAGAAACCGTTGCATCGCAAGAACTTGGATTTAGTCCCGTATCTGGAGAAGTTTAAGGGTGACCGCATCAGAAAGGTAAGGAAGGAGGACAAGGAGCTACTGATAAGTACTTTAAAATTTTAAAAATGAAATCACAAAAGTGATTTTAGCCTTGTTTAAAACTAGCTTACCCGCGACTTCGTCCGCGTGGCATTTAACAAAGACACAACCGTTAGCAATAGCCCGCTCACGCGTTCTGAGATCGCGCGACCGGCGTGATATTGAGTCGTTGGTGGGGGTTGGGGGTAAAAGTAGACTATGTTACTCCTTGTTACATCAGCTATCTGCCAATGAAAGTCCCGTCAAAATCGGTCCAGCCATTTCAGAGATAGGTATGCAAGTAGTAGGCTTGCTTTTTTGTTCTAGTGTTCGCTTACCTACCTTATATAAATTGGGTTGGGTTCCATTTAACATTTGGTTGGTACCTAGTATGGTTGTGTAAAATATCAAATTTCTTTGTTATTATGTTTCTATAATTACCTACCTACTTATGTAGTCTGAAGTTGAAACTTTATAAACCCTTCATTTTAAAGGTTGAATGGGGTTACTACTGTGAGTTCTGCAACGCTCTGTTCGCCATCGCCAGCAAAGTGAATGTGCACGTCACGGAGGACAGCCACAAACACAGCAAGGGCGCTCTGCTGCTGAAGCTGGCCGGCAGCGACGTCGTCGCGTTCGATGACGTCATCATCAAAGCGCGCTCTTGGCACGGCATCATCGACAACATGTGCACCGTCTGCAACACTGAGTTCGAGGACGAATGTCTCCACAGGAGTCACAATAAGCACCTGCTCAACTTGGTACAGAAGCCGGTGCAATTCGGGGCCAACAACGCCATCTTTCGACGCGTGAGTAGAATTACATTTTAAAATTTTCATCCACATGTTGCATGTCCTCGAGTTGCATCCGTCTACACATATTATCTTGTGTGCTTATTCATTATTTGAATTAAGTTAGTATCTTCTGAATTTCAGGTTGATGACAATGTGATTCAGTGCCTTACATGTGAACATGTTATTGCTTCCAACACAATGAATCAACATTTTAATGATTCCGAACATCTCTCCATCTACGATAAATGTCGACACGTAAAAAGTGCTGCGCTTAAAGATAAAGAAAATACACCGATCGGGAAAAATGATTCTAATGCTCCTAACACCAAAAAGACTGAAAATAAACCGTTTGAGAACGAATCGCTCCTGAAAGACACAAAATCAAAGATAATTGAGTCTATCAGTAAATATCAAAACAATATGATCAATATTAATTTGGAAACTGAAACGGCTTCCTGCAAGAAATGTCTAGAGAACATCAGATTTGATTGCAACGCTATAGAGCACCACATCGCGGAACATTCCACATCCATCCAAGGAAATGTAGATTCTGAGCTACTTTACCCTTCTTATTTCGATCGAAATCTAAATAAAATAGATGTAAAGGAACCCGTAACTGAAGATTCGTCTTCAATCGACGCCGATAAAAAGGTTATACTTGAGAATTTGCCGGATATCCCTGAGCAGCCTCAGATGTTGGACGAACATAACTCACCTGACGGAACGATAAATGATAACGAATCGACATCTAAAGAAAATACTGTAGAAGATATTGATATCTTTGCTAAAAGTAATAACATAACCATAAATAAGGATCAAAATAAAGCTTACTGTCATATTTGCAAAAAGATAATGCCCTCAACATTGACAAATTTGAAAGAGCACGTAACGGGGACGATGCACAAGAAAAACGTGCAAATGGCGCCGAAACCAAAGCCCCTATTGAAAAAACCACAGATCACGAGAGATATGCCGTGCGGTTCAAAATGTATGGGAACTTGCTGTCTCCGTTTTGTTCACCACCACTCGCCGCAAAACACATGCAATTACATAAAACCAACCAATACGAAGTCTCACACACACACGCGTGCCAATAATTCGGTGAGTGCTGCGCCGTCGCCGCATACAGCGGCCGTACCACGCGACGCACCAGTTTATTCAAAGTATCGTTAGACGATCTATCCATTGCCTCGTACATTCACTCAGTAGCGAACATAGGTGGTACTTAAAGAGCCATGTATTTTGTACAAAAATAAAAAAGTCGTTGTGCTGCATGAAAACTATAATAACATAATAAAGGCATTAAATATTTTTTGATTTGTTGTTTTTAATGATTTTAAAGACGAATAAATAAAATACTGAATACTGGCTTGTGAAATGAGATTCCATCTTTCGCGTAGTTCACTTTGCTGCTAGTATTTTTGCACACAACCACGGAATAACACGGCATTTAAAAAAAAAGTTAGAACTCCGATACCGACGTGCAGTTGCAGTCGACTGACGGCGAAAACTCTATGTTAGCGTAATTTTGGCTAAAGGTGAGCGCAAGCCCACCGCTTTCATAACATATCTCCTCTAATATATCTGTGGAAAAAACCTATGAAAATGTTTGTAAATTCGAAATACGATGTGACATCAGTGATTTTTGCGGACGCTACTGTGATCAATGAAAAGTATTATGTGAACAGGCTTAGCTATTCGATGATCACAAAAACTGATTCGGGATTAAGGTGTCAGGCGTGCGAAGTGACTTTAAGTCCGAGTGATGACGATGGGCTGGTACACGCCGAGTGCCTCTCCCACAAGAGAATATTGGCCAAGACACAAGTTATAATGAATTTTAGCTCAGAATTTATTAGAGAGGTAAGATGATTAAAGCATATTTTACGAGATTACCAACAATAATATGTTTTTACGTTAGTGTGCCAGACGTTTGTTGTGCTGGCTGTGATGGCTGGATCCTTAACAGCAAGTGCAGGAACGATTGTAGGTATAGCTATCGAGAAATATAGATTTGAATTAGGATTGATTTTATTGGGATTAAAACGGTTTTGGGAACCCGCCGTAATCAATAATCATGATTGAATTACAGGTTCGAGCTGGAGTCTTTCATTGTGGCTACTGTAACCTGGTAGTTGGCAATCGGTGTGAACTCGAGATGCATCTCCAGTGTTCGGAACATGAGGAGAAGAAGAAATATTCAGCTTGGCATTTAAATAATGTCAGCCATATGATAGCTATACATAAGAGGAGAGAAGCTAATGCTGAGCAGTTAATGCTTATGGTGCAGAAACATCTTCTTATTTCTTTACGAAATGAAATGCAATGAAATAAAATGGATATGAATATGGCCTCACCCACAACTTAGCGGGTATTTTGCCAGTGTCAAGTACGCATTCAATAAATACACATTATAAAAAAAATAATGGATGTCACATGATGAAATGAAAATGGCGATTTTTATCCACTTCTGTTTCGATACCTAGTGGCCGATGAGATTCTGGCAATAGGCTATTTAATTGTTTTTGAAAAACCGTCTTCCTTTGTCCATTAGTTCAATACGAAGCTAAAAATATAGTTTTTTGAAAAAAAAACTATATTTTTAGTTTTGTTTTTTGCGTTTTAATTTGCCGAATCCAAAAATATCTCGTGTTATAGGAAAAGTTACCTTTCAAAGGGTAAGCAAAGTGAATGGGTAACCTTAAGTCAAATCTGACAGTAGTTAAGTCGAGAACGTAAAAAAACATTAAATAAACACATAAAATTCGTTAAATTACATAGTTTCATTTTAATAGTTAAGTCATTAAAAAACCCAATCAAATTCAGTTCTTAGGCTTACCGGGTTCCGGGCCCTTATAACTTACGCAGCTTTTATATAAGAGAACACAATTACTTGAGTCAAGATACTTAAAACCCAACACGTGGCTTCTTGGCGGGAAGTTGAACAGTGAAGTTTTCAAATTTGTTTTATATTAAAATAATGTATTTCTTTGATAAATTCCCATTGCGTGTTCATGAATACGCACAAGTAAAGAAGATGTTCGGTAAATTTTCAGTAAAAAAAAGTAAAGTAAAATAAAGTAACAGCTTTACTGATAAGAGTAAGGGTTTAATTTTATCATCAGGGTTATTATTTTATAATTGTTGTTTAACAATTATCAAAAACTCAACATGACACTGGCAGGGAAGCCTTAATTTTGTAGCCGTTTGCCAACGAAAAAAAAAACTAAATGAATCTGTCAAATCTGACAATTCATCCGTCCTTCCATACGTTCGTTTGTTTTTTTTATTAATAAAGCGAGTTCTGTGGGTGACGCACGTATGTTTGTGTCAAGCAAGTCGAATGATGTGCAGTGCCTTTACTAAAACACAATGAAATGAAACTTATTTTGTGGATATCATGTTATTCTTCTAGCTCAATTTGCTAGGCTCATGTTAGCAATGTCACAAAATACTTATGGTGTTAAAATGTTCAGTGATAATTTGTGTGTTGTGTGTTTGGTGCATTTGTTGATATTATTAGCACTAACTAAGGGTACGGCTGATGCTCAGGAACTAAGTAAGTCCAAATTTTATATAATTATGTTATTCCTTATTTGTGTTTTGTTCGCTCCATGCATTGTTACTTGTCTTGCATACGAGTTTATGAGGTGTCTATAAATTATAAAAATAATTTCACTACCTATTTGGCTATGTAAATCCCTCTATTTAAAAAAAAATACAAATATTTAGACAGAACTATAAAGTTGTATATTCAGTGGTACAGGCAATTGTTTAAAATTCTTCATACTAATTCTTGGAAAAGTGTCAAAAAAGCAATGTTTTAAATGTTTTTATATAAGCAAAATAAAAACTGAAATCATAAGTATTCACGGTATGGTTGACAGGCTAAAAAGGTACAAAGGTGTTATTTGCTAAGTAATCTTCTCTGTCATATTATGTGGATAATAATTATAAATAATAATACCAGCCCTTTTAATGACCCACTGCTGGGCCCGGGCCTCCCCTCAATGTGAGGGGGATTAGGCCATAGTCCACCACGCTGGCCCAGTGTGGGTTGGCGGATTTCACACATCTTTTGAGGTGTTCTCACATGATGTGGAAAATGCAATTATTGGGAGACCTTTACGAGCATGAGGGAGGATGCAATAAGGCAATGTTATATTTATAATTATGGTAAGTGGATCATATCATAGAAAGTATATTTAAATATATCTTTATTGGATACAACTTCTATATTATAAAATTTACTTAAATAGACTAGCAGTATACAGTCTTATCACAAACTGCAATCAACCTGATGGCCTGACCTGAGGGTCCCTGGTTCGAATCCTAGTAGGGACAAACTTTGTGTTATTGGGGCACTTACTTGGCACTTACTTGGGGGCATTTACTTGGGGCAAACTCAAGTCCAGCCAGCCCAGCCAGCCAGCCCCAAGTCCATTGTGTGGTCCACATAATACATGGGTTGCTTAGTGTAAGATTGTATATTTTGTGTTTGCCTGGTGCTATTATTATTATTATAATCAGTATGTATGAAAATGATTTCATTCTTTTCCAAGTAAGCTAAGAAAGCACTAATAAGTAGTTGGAAATTACAACCTTTTGAGTATAATCTGAGTTACCATTGGTTTGGAATGTTGGTTCCTAGAAAACAGCCACCTAGTAATGTAATAGTTAATTTTTAAAACATTATCAGGAACATAAACACCATGGAAACAGGCGGTACCAAAATCACAATAGTATGTAATAATATTCAAGCATTATGAATATAAAGGAACATAATAAGTCATTAAATTTAATGGAAACTCATTCAGATAATGGACAGACTTTTTTCCAGGCAACCTTTGGATTGTGAGGATTTTGTGTGACAAAATGGCAGTCAGAAGTGTACCTTAAATCTCCATACAAGGCATAGTTAGCTATTGTGTCTTGTTTTTACAAATGGTTTGCTGCCATGATGATGCCAATGTGTGCATTCTACACTAAAGCCTAACATAAAATGAATCTGAAGAGAGTTCTTTTGGCCCCTTCCAACGGCTGGTAGGAGTAGTCACCGGTAACCGGCTTTAATGATCGAGATAAGATAAATGAGTTATCACAGAGGTGGATTGAATATTTTTTTGCATAAAGTTAAATTATGGAAAGGATATGTGTCTTTGTACAGAGCCATCCAAAATACTGTAGGTTGAGAGTAGTATGAGTTCTTAGGAAGCACCGGTGTAACATTTCGGAGCCCAGAGTAAATGATAGCAATACTTAATGTACTAGTAACACATTAGGTATGGGTATATAAATGTTAGCAGTTTAGCGGTAAAGGGAAGATCTTCCAGCTAGGCGGGTGGTATGCCTGGCGGGGCGGCCGCTATGCCCCGACGGTTATTGTCGGCATCTTGTATATATGTTACTTGCTCCGAAAACTCTTATAGCGCGATTCAGGATTGTGATGACAATTGTCTATTGTTCTGAATGCGTCTGCAGTGCCATCTGTGGAGCTTGATGTGCGGTTGAAGTGGTCGCTACAGCAGGTCTCGGTATCTGACGGCTTCCGTCCAGCTTCCGTCCCATCGTTCGTTGCGATGTGACGCTTGACCCCTAATTAGGGTGCTTGATAATATTCCCCACGAACATTCCTACTAATAGCTTATCAAGTGGCTTTAAGGATTTGAATGTAGGTACTTGAGCATAAGTGAGCCGCTCAAAGAAGCGTTCTCATTAAATACTGTCATTTGAGCGAGCATAAAGGTGTGGGTCGGCTCGCTTTCTTTATGAGCGAGCGAACGGGTCGTTCGCCTGAGCGTGCTTAGAACCATATAAAAATTTTAGAAAACTGGGTTTTTTTTTTTATTACATTATAGGCAAGTATTTGATCTCGATCTCACCTGATGGTAAGTGACGATGAGATCTACGATGGAGCATACTTGCCTAGGTAGGAAGGCGGCAGTAGATAGAGACGCTACATTCACTAGACACATGCAGCGCAACTGATCTGACCCGCCATCCATGAATGGCAGCACCGAACAGCATGCCGGAACACGGCTAGGCCGCTTGGCGACATGGCTTTGTTCAGTGGGTGGTGACTAGCCACGGCCGAAGCCTACCACCAGTAGAGTTGTCACCTGGTTGGCACCACCCAGGGTCACGTGTAGGGTATCTCGAGGGTACTTAATTCTCCTACGGACGAAGGTGACTCGACCCCAACAATATCAAAAAAATATTATCTTAAATGTGTTATGTATTTTAATTAGATAACTTTGTCTGTCTAGGTCAAGTACCTACAATGTTTAGTAGGTAGGTAGCTGCCAGATTTATTATGACTAATCGATTCATTGACATAGGAAAGGCTCGCCTGCGAAATGACTAACAATAGATAAGTAGGTATTAACGATATGAAATATTCAACTTGAACTCTCATCGGTTACGGTTAACGCTTAAATTGAAACGTCACAATGAATTTCCGTTCTTTTAGCTTCTGCTGCAAATTGGCACGGGTGTCCGGAAAGCCATGTCGGATACACAGTTTGTCGACCTTCCAGAACCCTTAAATGCGCGCTAAACTCATAAATTATTCAGTCCCTTCTCGCCATGGTGATCGTTTGCATACGGCCTATAATTACGGGGGGAAGTTCGTATCTCAACATCTGACGTTTGACCATACGAGGGTGTGGCCGGGACCTAATAAAGTATGTGCCAGACGTGTCGGAAACGGAGACTAGGTAGGTACGTTATTTTTTTTTAACGGTTGAATTCAGTACGTAAATATATATCGCCAGACAAATACCAACTGTATGGTAGGTACCTAAATTGAGCAAGGTTATAAAAAATTTATACAAATAAATAAAATTAGAGTGTCCGTTTGTAATATTAAAATAACCGCTTTTTGCTAAGTGCATTTGGATGTATACACGATACATTATACCATAACAACATTTTTCCGTTTGTCTGTTTGTTTCGGCTAATCTCTGAAATGGCTGGACCGATTTTGACGAGACTTTCACTGGCAGATAGCTGATGTAACAAGGAGTAACTTGGCTACTTTTATTTTAGAAAATTTTCTTTTTGTTAAATACCACGCGGACGAAGTTACGGGAAACAGCTAGTTGGTTATAAAATTCGTTAGCCAATGGAATGGCTTTTAAGAGAAAAAAATGCTACAGTCCTTACCTCACTCGTGCCCTTCCACAAAAAAGAATCAAAGAAAGCTTCTCGTCTTTAAACGATCCATCGAGAGATCGAGATCAACGAGAGTTTTAAAATTATCGATGTTGTCGCTCGCTCGACAACGAAATCTCAGTTGACTACAAAATTTGTTTTCAATATTTGAGATAGTATAATCTTACACTTATGATATGAACGGCACGTCAAGTGCGAGCTAACTGCATACTTTATAGTCTACCGTATTTAGACGTTTTGTGTGGAGAATTGAAATGCGCCTCTAGCGGATGTTATTTAAAACTTTCAATACTCCATACAAAATGTCTAAATACGGTAGATTATAAAGTATGCGGTTAGCTTACGAATAATCTGGCACTTGATGTACTGAGCGGCAATTCCGTGTCCACGTAAGCCAAAGAAAAAAAATACAACTACATTTTTTTATGTGGCTCTTTCCACCTTCTTTTAAATATTATCTATAGTCTGTACTGTATTTAAATGCCTAGAATGACTGTCAACATCTTAGTCAATGTTGTCTCCGTCTGATTGCAAAACTACCTCATTAACATTATTTTATAAGTCAATTCGCTGTTGGTTTAATGTTTTAAATGACTTGTGTTACAGTTACCTATCTGTGCAAATTGCATGTCTTTTCTCTTGTAATTGCAATGGATCCAGTCGTTTTGGTTTCTGCACAAATATTTTTACATTATTCAAGTCAACGAAGGGTTCTTGACCAATTTACTTGCTTGTGTTTACAGTCATAGATGGGCACGTGCCTTGTTTTTTTATTTGTCAATTTCCAAATCGCAGGTAGTAATTTTTTGTTGCATTAGCACGAGAGGTCGACACACAAGCTTTTATAGTAGACCGTGATTTAACATCATATATAAATAGTTAAAATATCGTTTCCCGTGTAAGGTTGTTGCCAGCATCTTTTATTTCTTTATTCTGCGCGACAACCGTTTGTATCCTCGTGAATCACGGATGGCTTCCTATCGCTAATGGATATGATTCATTGGCTATACACATATGCTAATCGTCTACTTGTACATTCAGCTCGTTATTCAATACTGTATTCATATCTTTTTTTACCAGTCTCAAGCTGGAGGCGCCTCATATTAATGCCGTAATGATGCAGTTCTCTAAGATCTAGAGTCTTTCTGTTGGTATCAGGAATCTTTCAGACTTGTACTAGCTATGGTTGGATAAGTGTTCTAAATCCTGTGGCGTACCTACCTATGTATACTATGTGCTGACAATTAGTTGAATACCGCCACGTACGTCAACACGCAACAAAATGTTTTCATTGTTGTGAACACTTTATGGACCTTATATTTGAGTGTAGTGTAGACGTTCGCAAGAACGTTATCCTCTATGGTTGGAGAACAGAAAAAAATCTTGGTTTTTTCATATCATGTGGTTTTCAACGGGCGTTTTGTCTATGAATTTGTCTTCGCGCCCAGCAATATTAAAAAAATAAACGACCAAAAAGGTATTTCGATGAATCGGCACGCTACGCAGCCGGTCGGGTGCGTTAGTTTACGTCATAGCATATGCGATACGATGCGATGCGCGTGAGCAGTGCACGCACATCGCTGCGTTCCCCCGTTTGGTTTTAACTAACTTTTTATAGTTATTACTCGACGTTGAGTTTTATGAGCGTGGCACGGTGACTGATGCACTCATGCTTAAAATGTATGGGATGAGGGATCCCGCATCGGGAAACAATGAGAGCTTGTGCTTGGTTGTGTCGTAATTGTTGTAAATATTTCAACTCCTATGGTTTATTTTCTTTGTGTTATTAATTTAGTATAAGTACATCATTATAGTTTTGAGTCGTCGAAGCAAATGTTGATGTAGTGGTGTAGGGCTTTTTCTTTTTATGTGCTACGCAGTTATAAGCAAACCTATGGAGGCCAGTTCGGCCCGGTGCTATGCTTTCCATGGCGCTTCTATATCGTCTCCTATAGCTTGTATTATGTGAAACCTTTAGTCCAAACTGTTTCAAAATCTGCAGATCAAATAACATTCAGATTAGAATCGTAATTGTTAAATAGATTCAAATGAACCGTTTCAAATGATCCGTCAGACGCGAAATGGTTTACTTTACAGCTTCCTACACTGTCAAGAATTTCCCCTGTGATTGCAATCCGGATCCGAGGACCAGTCGGTTTGGTTACGAGATAATTGTCAGTCCGTGGACATGCCTAGTTGCTTTCTATAGTTAAAACTACATATACTAAGCCAATGTATAGCAGGTGTCAAAATTTAGCAAGTCAAGTGCCTTAATATTTCTTCATTTATCTGAATACGCTTGATTGATTGTATAGGTCCGTTACATACTTTTTAAGGCCGCTATCCTGAGTGGCCATCATCCTAGACGAAAATAAAGTCTAATTCACTAGTTATAAGATCTAAAGTGCTTAAAGTATCCTCGACACTGCTTTTGCGTCCACATATAATATCCCTCCACAAGTTTGTTCCCGAGCTATCGAGGAGTCACTGCCTCGCAATGAGAAATAAAAATCCAAACCCGATGTTCATCAACAGCTGTTTATAGAATGAGCAATTTTATCTTGACGCCCCTCTCCTCTGCTAACTGCAACGAACAGAATGTAAAAGGCAGAATCTGAGGTTTCAATTTAAAATGGTGACATTATTTCTGGATGTAGTTAGACGATATGGGAATAATGACTTCCACGCAGCGGCGCGGTGCGTTTCCTCCGCGCTCCGTCACGTCCGATGTCAACTTTTATCATTTTTTTTCAAATATAAATGTATAGATAAAAGGACAAAGCAAAGGCAGATTCAATAAGCCAGAGCTAATTTTGCGAATATACTTTAAGACAAATGTTTTGATTTCTTATATTTACGCCAATATTACACATTGAAATAAAACTAATTTTGCGGATTTTATTGCGTTTATTTTATGTTTTTTTACGTTACCGGCGTTTCTGCTGCTTTACAGCAATCATGGTCACGGGAGGACTGGGGTGTTTGACGTTCTAGTGTCATAGTTTGAACTGGGGTACCCTCATTCATATTTAGTTGTTGTTCGCGGTACGATCTACGCGGCTGAAACGTCGGGAACGTAAAAAACATAAAATAAACGCGATAAATTCTGAAAGAAATTTGTTTTATTCCAAGACAAATGTTTGTTACCGTACTCCACTAACGATTGTAGGTTGCTAACTTGCCACTAGTTCACATCAGAAAATACTGATATCATCGAGTGATTAACTCTTTTCATGCAACTGGACAAGTCCAATAAGTACATTGTATCGCTAGGCGACCCAAATAGCACAACTAGGGTAGCTAGCAATAAACGAGCATAGGCGAGCGAAAACAATCGCGATAAATTCCGCCGGTCGTTCACACTTGAGTTTATGACTAGTGTTGCCAGCTGTGTCATCAAAAAAGTCAGGATATACTTCGGTATAAAACATATAATTCAGGCGAATTAATTTAAAGTTTTATTGAGGCTTATTGACTTACAACTTCACAGACTACCTACTTAAAGTAGGATCACAAGATTCTGTGTTGGCTGTGTCAAACAGTGGTATGATTCAGTCATTTAGAGAAAGCAAGGCAGTTTATTAATGTTCTGTGCCAATGCGCGGTTCACAAACAATGTTCTAAGAACGATCGGGCAGGGTTTCTATATAAGTACATTCATAAAACTAGAGCTTTACAGATGCCCAGAAAAAGTTGTACCAACTAATGTCACTCATTAGCCAGTCTGAGCGTATCTTTAACGAGCTGTGATAATTAATGAGTATGTTTACTTACGAATAAAAATACCCTTGTAGGTTGAATATACCGATAAATACTAATATAAAGATAACAAAAGTACCCCCTACTTGTGATAATTTCGCACCGGTAAGATCCATGAACACTTATGTGAATAGGAGCCAGCCTATTGCCATTCTATTACACTTCTGGCTACCAGGTGCCGAGATTTTGAAACCTTCTACGCAATCTTAGCACTGAGGTAGGAGTAGATAACGTCTATCCAATATCTATTTCGAAAATATACAAGAAAAATACTACATTAACAGAACATCCTTTGGTATCTACAAGTGGCTAAAATGCTATATTCATAACGAAGAAAGTTCCATGACAATGCTTACACAATGTTCGTAGCCCAACAATGAGTAATGGTATCAGTTCCTCATTCTCACGTTTTGCTGACATTGCCCTATAAAATGCGTCATACGTCAGCTGCCTGCGTGTGCGAAAACATATGGTGTGGCATTTTGCATGCATCTACATCCTTGGGTATGACCTCGGGACCACGGCCGTAAGAATCAGTTACATCGATACTTATCCAGAATCCAATCCTTCCCTTTGGAATCAGTTGTCTATTGAAATCGTACTATGATGTATCTGTTGTCTCTTGAACAAGCCGAACGAACTCTCTGGGCTGTGCTTAGGGCAAAACATTGGCGAATGAGCCTATTTGCAAATACGTCCCGAGCTGCAAGCGTGCATTGCGTAGTGCGTTCTATTCGCAAGCTTCGCACAACAAACTGCTAGCAAAGCAACAACCAAAAGGTATTATTAGGCAGCGAAGTGAATACGTGCGTTCAGCACGCACGTATTTTGCAAGACTAGCGTGATTTGCGCTAAAGAGGTACACACAACTCTGCGCGCATTAACAGTCACTGTTTTAGTAACTGCCCGCATTATAACACACTCGTAAGAAACCCGAAAACTCAAGCATCACTTATATCCTCATACCCCAGTAAAAGTGTCTGGAAATTTAAATGTCACAGTTGACGGCGTCAACATCATTCTAAGTCAACTTGTCGATGTATCATGAATACATTTTGAGTCATCAGTATGTTCTCTTTCCTAGATCATCAGTGTTCTCATACAACAATATCAACAGCATCTATAACTTCAATACTAACGTAACTATTATGTTCATACTCTATTGCAATAATATTTTAGCGGATAAGGGAAGATCTTCCAGCCAGGCGGGGCGGCCGCTATGCCCCGATGGTTCCTGTCTGGATCTTGTATATATGTTACGTGCTCCGAAAACTCTCATAGCGCGATTGAGGATTGTATTGAGAATTGTCTATTGTTCTGAATGTGTCTGCAGCGCCATCTGTGTAGCTTGTGGTGCAGTTGAAGTGGTCGCTACACTATGAATAAAGTTGTTTATAATGAATTTCGGCCTTTACCGCTTTCTGCAATCCGGTTTTTGTATTGTTTGCATAATAAGTTAAATCATGTTAACTGCGTAAAACGCCTTGGTCGGTGAGAGGCAGTGCTATATCGCATGCGTGAGTTATCAATGTCTTAACGGTCAGGGACCCCGGTTACCTAATTACAAGGGTTTGTTAAGTTCCACAAAACGTTAAGTGACATTTAACTTGATTGTATTCGTTTACTAACTTTTGTGGTTCATATTGATGTCAAATGTCATTTTTTTTTTTAATCGGTAAGTTGCGTTTAATGCGATATTCTTTAGGTTTATAGGTTGACAGATCAATTAATCAATGGAGCCAAAATTCCGAACCGGTGGTAGCTTTTAAGTATTCATAAATTTTTTTTTGGCCAACATGAATAAAAAAAATGGTTTTGATTTTGACTCAGTGTGTCAAATAGGTAAGTATTCAATGGTTGACATCATAATTTGGGCCAAGCAACAAAAACAGCCGCCAATAACAGCGACCCAGATGGAAGTAATGTTTAAAGAGTCACCCAAAATTGGTTCAACCCGTTCTCTGTAAAAGGTTTTTGCCGGCGAGCATACGAAATGAATTCGTCATTGTGCACCGAGAAAACACACAAAAGCTCGACTCCCGCGCACGTGCGGCCGACTTGCGATTGCCGTTCACTAGCATAGCGTTACCCAAGAACGGTAACAAAAGAAAATGAATAATCTAACCCGTATTAGATGAATTGGAACATTACTGTGGGATTTGTAATGTAATCTTTGGATAGGTTTTAACACTTTCCATAAAAAAATATGTTATACTAGCGGTCCCGGCGAACTTCGTAGCGCCTCAGAATCAAATGTATGAGAAAATGAATTTATTGGTATTCTATGAAAATTTTAACAAATCTATCCCACGGGAACCATACATTTTACCGGGATAAAAAGTAGCCTATATGCTATTCCAGACTATAATCTATCTCTGTGCCAAATTTCATCCAGATCCGTTCAGCCGTTCTGGCGTGAAAGAGTAACAAACATCCATCCATCCATCCATCCATCCAAACTTTCACATTTATAATGTAAGTATAGATGTATACTCAAAAAATTATGGAGAGGCAACTAATAGAACGCGAATAGTGTAATCATCGTGTAAAGGAACAAGTCTCACCCCAAATTTATAGACGTGTTAAAACTTTATCAAATTTCATATAGTACATATACTGCGCACAAGAGTTTGGCTTTATAAAACGTTTATAAATTCGGGGGTAAGGATATAGCGTTTCAAATAATGCAATAATGTTAGCTGTCTTGTAAAGAGCCATATGACTTATCAACCTTGGGAATGTAATCATTCACAAATGTTATTTTTGTGTATGTAGATTTACTACAACACGCTCTAGTTGTATGAAAATAGCGATTTAGATCCACGTTAAATGAACAATTGACGTCAACACCATCGCCAAACAATCCAGCTGCCATTAGTTACATATTTGGCGAGAAATATATCCGTACAGACAGCGACGGTCACCCAATTAGGCAAATTGGTCGTTAATGGCGTTGAATAAAATGGCAAAATTGTTACCGTACCGTATATCTTCGTGGGGCAGTAAATTATAGCTAGAAATGAGAGCTTGGAACAGGGCGGACGTAATTTAGAGCGAGGAGGCGATCCGCACGCAACACTTGAGTGTTATTTATGCTGTATATTGTTTTTGGTGGATTAGATTATTTTAGGCGAGCCACCGAATGATTGGTGGAATGGATTTGAAGTATGGTTCCTATTTCTGCGATACTGATCGGACGGATATAAGTTCTGATGTTGGTCTTGGTAGTAAACGGTCTCGAAAAGCGTGTAACTGCCCCTGTTCGAGCTCTGATGTCGCTAGTAAGAATACCCGTCAGTTAAACTATATTCTGATATGGATGAGTCATAATTATGCTGCCTTACGATAAGCCTTGATCAAGCAGGACTTGGACGCATCAATTTGGAGACGGATTCATACTTTTCGATTAAAGAAAGAAAGAAAAAACATTTATGTAGCTACAAAACTAGACACGAGATTACATAAACAAACTTATAACTATAACAGGCTAATCATTATTAACTTAAACAATAGTGTGTCAGATACAGTGGGTTACTCATGGCTGCGCCAAACAGGTGTCCAGCTCAGCATAAGCCACGCATCGAAGACGCCAGGCGCTGATTATCAGCTGGAACCCACGATGATTTTCACGGATGGCAATCAATGTCTCTCAGTACAAATTCTTTTGTATATGTTTCCTATAGCTATTAATCACATGTAGTGAATTTATGACTTTCAGGAATCATTAAACTTACGATGGATTGGAGTAAAAAAAAAGGATGGTAGTAAAAAATAAAACTCCGGAAGTTATAGCTTAGACTTGCAAAACTCAGTGCGCTGCGCCTGCGCATTGGCCTGCCGCCAAGTCTGACCAATAGCTGTTTAATGGGTAAACAAAGATGCAAAACATTGTTACAGAAATATGAAGCGTTCGTTGATCTCACTCTAGCAGCAATACATTTACTACGGCTGACGAATGACCTGGATTATTTTAATTATAGTCTTAAGACGTGACGTGGCTCTCAGACTCTAATGTAGCCGAGTCAGGCGCGTGCATCATTATGGTTTAAAAGCGCATAATGATATGGAGAATCATGTTTGAAGCTTAAGGTTCCTTGTATAGTAATGACAATGGAAGAATCTTCAAATGGAGAATCTTCATTCAGTAATTTAAGTTGTTTAAAAGTGTATCCTGGAGATAAAGACAAGTCTGTTTGGTTTTTAGCCTTTAAAGGTAATCGACTACTGTTTATTTGGTCTGCAGTATTTTTTTGTATCACAAGAGGACAATCCAAGCAATTACCAAATGATTCACTGCATACAAGCCAAGATGTAGGTAAGGTAACAGCATTTTAAAGGTCACTTCGTTTTAAATTTCGTTCGCGTTTTAAACCTCGTATTCTTTTAACAGTTTAGTTTTTTTTTGTCTGTTAAAATCTACAACATATTCCGTTATGTTCTTAAATAACGATCCGTTGACTTGTGCAAAAATATAATCGCGTTCACGATTAATTAGTTGAACAAATTAAACCTCTCGAGTTAATTAGTTTTCCGAGATTTATTGATATCACGGCTACTTTCCGTACTTCCAATAGTTTGATTATGTTATGTTATTTTTCCTTTTACGATTAATTATCGTTACTAATTGCATTATTTTTAATTACAATACGATTGTTGCTGGTTTTCCTTTTAACATAATTTATTTCTATAGTGTATTAATATCTATGTTTTAATTTTTTTATTTCCCTGATTTTATTTACACACATTGAAACATGTCAGGTAAATAATTACACACACGAAGTAAAGATAAAAAAAATATGAATTTATACCAACATATTGTTTTGTACTCATCCAGTATTAGGTATTATGATTTATTTGCGTATCTTATATGACCTTGATAATAAATATAACTATGAGTTTAACAGGAAATTAACATGGAAAACCGCAAGCTAATTAGTTAGTATCCAATTAATATGCACTTTACATACACGGTATGTAAAGTGCATGTGATTAATTAAATAAAACATTGTAGTTATTTTTTTACACAATAGTTAGTTAATATTATACTTACACAAATTTACTTAAGTCTCAGTATATGGATGTATATTGGACATGAAAGGGATTTGCAGTTTTGACAAAAACTTCTAGTTAATTAAAAGTGTGCTAAGGTTCATATTTGATACGTTGCAAGTTCAAATAAATAATAACGAATATAGGCCTCGCGAATCTAGGATGTGCAAATGATATTCAACCTTAAGGTGATACAGGAGTTTCGTGGTCGACTTTACATAGCGAATATCATACAGTATTTTTTTTTATTACTTGTTTCTTCCTCTATAACAATCAATGCACGCGTTCTTCCAACTTGGCTATCACTGCCTTCGTGCATCGTAATCGCACCTACTCCATATTGGTTGATGACCCATAGATAATCACTTGTGTAATCACATAGTCCAGTCAATGGAGTAACGACCGACATTGTGACGTGTGGGCGTGTGTTTACGAACACAATGTTTATCAGGTTTGTTTAAAACATTATGAATGTTGTTTACTACAGTGTGAATAGAGGTGCCTTCTTTATTTCGTATCCTTTTTCTGGAAGGGCCGAGGAATCGGAAAATTAATACTTATTTAATTCAATAATTTGTGCACTTATATATGTAACCCTCTTTGCATGGTATTTTAGGTTATACGTCGGTACCTAATTTGTCGCACACATTTGACATTTGCTTGCTTAAAAAAATGTATTTTTTTTGTTTCTGGCTTCTTGGGAAGTAATTACGTTTGCTGCCCTCTAAAAAGGTTAATTTGAGGCGTAACAAATTAGCGTTTAATTTTACACATTACGTGAATTTTTGCAAACAGCAAATTTTGATCTACAGGCATGTTCAAAAACAATAGTTTTGTTACACTACGAATTTGGACTGTATTACTAGTGATTTAAGTTTATATTGCTGTGTTTTGTGCAATGTGGTTAACATGTTTTCGCATGTCGATGATATATCATCACAGTTACACATCGGCTGTGTATTTGTACGAATATGGAATAGTCGGCAGACGCGGCGCCTGCGCCGGAAAAAAACTTGATTAATATGGTAGAGACGATACTACTATTGTTCTACCCAATGCCGTTAAGCTTATAACATATTCATTTAATTACAACGCAATTGACAATTTTATAACCAATGTACCAAACCAACTATAAAATAATGAGTAATGAAAAAGTAACCTTTGTACCATATAATCAGTGGTATTGCCATAGAAATAAAATGTAAAAAAATATTTACCTTATCAAGTATACATATACTATTACATTGTAGTAATTTTAAATACAATAGACAAACTTTTTTTTTGCCACCCATATGACATGTTGTAACCATAATACTGGTGAATGGCGGTCAGAAGCGTTTGTAGTGATCCAATCTATTGGCCTTGCTCGTAGATGCTAAATAAGAGCAATTTAAAACGAGTACTTACGATTTAGTTCACTCG
This sequence comes from Pheosia gnoma, assembly GCA_905404115.1. NCBI lineage: Eukaryota > Metazoa > Arthropoda > Insecta > Lepidoptera > Notodontidae > Pheosia > Pheosia gnoma. Next base: position 4,585,759 of record FR989916.1, read on the forward strand.
AATGTGCTGTCAATGTCTAGCAACTGGCTGGCAATAAATAATGTCGACGTAAAACAATTTTATTTAAGTGGTTCGTTAATAGACAGACATACACAAGTGTATTTTGCTAGCTAGAAAAAAAACATCGGCTTTATAGTTTTTGTTGCTGTTGCCTGCAAAGCACTGAGATGATTAAAAACGAAAAGTATGGGAAAGTACATAGTCGGATCACGAAGAATCTTCAGATTTAGAATTCGGTTTTCAAATTGACTGACAGCCAAGAAAAGGGTCCGTCAAACGCTATTCCAATTTTGGATCCAAGCTGTCAGATGTCGCTGTTTCTATATTTAAAACTGTGCACTGCGTCTGAGTATGCTGTGTTGCCATTTTATGAATAGTGCGCTCATTTCACTTATGTTAAGTTAAGGTTAAGCGATGACAGAAAGTAAAAAAAACGTTTTGTAAGTATAACTCACTAGATAGGTCTATCAGATTAGACGAAATCCTAGAACGGAGAAATAAATAGCTTGCTTCTAAACATTATAAGGACTTCATATGAATGGCTAACGTATCTCTACTTCCCCTTTAAAAATATAAATGCGTTCCAAAAAATAAAATGCTCAATATATAAGTATTGAAATAAAAATGAATTTTTATTTAGTTTGCAACAAGCCTTCGTTTGAATCAAGTTATAATATTGTATTAAGAAAATCAAAATACCTACCTTAATTTAGGTTTCTTGTTTCGCCTCCACAGGTGGGCAGTACATCTGCCTTTATTAAGGCGCAGCAGGTGTGTACTGTCTTTAAACAGACCTAGTTATAATTCATTCAACTTTCAAACAATTTAGCGTATTGACAAAAATAAACTACGCTTGTTTATGGCGTTTAAGTTGGTCTATGCTTCCGTGTTATGCGAGGATGTTTACGCTATGATTCTGTTATTAAATATTTTAGGAATTTATGCTATGTTTAGGGAAAATATCGTAGTATATACAGTTTCTGTGTCTGTTCATGTGCAGCAGCTCTTACTCCCTCGCGGAGATAAGTAATGCTACTCAAGACTGAATACAACGAGCAGTTTTTTTTAAATAAAACTAATTTTTATCGCCTTTATTTTATGTTTTTACGTTCCCGAAGTTTCGGCTGCTTTACAGCAACCATGGTCACGGGAGGACTGCGGTGTTAAATGTCCTAGTTTCATAGTTAGAATTCGGGTACCCTCATATTTAGTTGATGTTTGCGGTTCCATTAACACTGAAAGTGCTCACAGTGTTTTGTAGTCTTGCAATGGTGCGCTTGGTTTTGGATTTAATTACTGGATCCCAAGTCGGTGGTAGCACCCAGCCATCTTCCCTATTGAAATTAGGATGTTTTTTAATTTCAATGGCCTCACGTATCCTCCTTGGTTGGAATCGGTGTTCTTTTGCGAGGATCTGTGGTTGATCAAATGTGATATATAAATGGCGAGTGCGATCCTGTACATGTTCACAGATTGCAGACTTCGTCGAGCGCCATTGTTTCACGACATCGATGCGTTCGAAAGAAACATAAAACAAACGCGATAAAATCCTTAAAATTAGTTTTATTTCAATGTGTAGTATTCAATACAAGAAAATATTGTATAAAAGCAAAAATATTGAAAAAAAAACATTAACTAACCCAATGTTGGCATATTTTGTTATCATTAAGAGATGTTTAGCGTGCATCTGCCAACGAATGTAAACGTAAACTCAAAGGTACAAAGATGCACAAACGATACGACCATCTTAAAAAAATAAGCAAACAACGGATGCGTTCGGTGCCCAGAAAAGGAAAGAAGATGGCAGTGCAGTGGCAAAGAACGGGATGGTATGGCAGATGCGTGTTGCGTTCGACCATCAGTGTTGCCCGTTATCGTCCTAAATCGCAGTGAAGTGTTGTAAAAACGTGATTTGCCAGTAGTGATACATTAATTATGCACATTACGATAGATATTACCGAATTTAATCCATATTTCAATATATGCGTTATATGACGGCCTGATTAGCGCAGTGCGTAACCCTGCTTGCTTTCTGTGCTGCGGGTCCCGGCTTCGAATCCTGGTAGGGACAAACTTTGTGTGATTAGCACGAATGTTTGTGCCCGAGTCATGGGTTTTTAATATCTATACAAGTATTATATACCGAGTTCGCCCTCAGTCCATTGTACGGTGCCCCTAATACAAGCGTTGCTTAGTGTGGGACAATATAGTTGGTGTGTTCGTCTGGCGATATTTATTTATTTATATCAAGATCAGTATTTGTATTTTCTCCGTGCGAAAACTTGAAATAAATTTAACTTTTTTTTTATGGCGAAATTTCGACGCCATTTTTGGCTTCCATTGTTTAATCTTCTTAGCATGTACTGTATACACAGTTGTAAATATGAAATCTAGATCATGCTATCTCTCGTTCTCATTGCCTTGCCTTTGTTTTAATGATAATGTACCAAAACATAACCTTATCCGTCGGCTATAGAGAGAATTTATACAACTTTCGCCGAAATGATCTCACTCGTACAATATTTACTTGTTATCAGACTCGTTTGGATGCTATGCCACGCGAATGTCCCAGTTTTTATTACGTCATGTCATTCGGCATATTGGCATTGCGTTTTTTTTTATAAAATAAGAACCAGTTTTGCATGACACCTTAAAGCGAGTTTAGCTGGTCACATACCTGCTCAAATAAAATCTCTTTTAAGAAGTATACTATTAAATAAAAACCTGAATAAACAAATGATGCTACCTACGCACGAACCCAGGTCAAACACATTTTTTTTACGTAGCGTAAGGAGTGCCGTCCGTCCCGCTTACACCACTGATTTCATGAATAAGAATGACAGTGACACATGTTTCCTAGATTAATCGTTGCTGCTTTTGCTTGCTGTGGTCAGAGAGGTGCATCTAGCTCAAAGACTAGGTGCCACCATAGATTTGCAACCTTGTGCAAGACACATCGGAGGAATCATCAATGGCATATACCACAATCTTTTATCTTCTGATCTGCACTGAGCCCGACTAGTTGGTGAAGATAGATAGGATCCATAAAAAAATGTAAAAATATGGAGTTTCCTCCCGTTCTCCTGAATGACTGTCAGAATATAGCCCCAACAAAGTGTTTGATGATATAGTACTATCGGTTTTCATGAATAATATATAATTCTGGTTCTGATTATTTAGTACTTTTGGGATTGATACCGGAAACATTGAGGACTTAGTACTCTGCCAGGGATTAATGTGCCTATAGTCAATTGATAGGTCTTATCAAAAGTTGCATTCATGGAATGTGTAAAGGACGATAAATGCAATCCACTTCCTCACCAGATAATACCAGGATGTCATGATATCCGTTACCCGGTGACCTTCGCTGTGCTGTGAACCTAACACAATGCCATGTGTGTTTTGATTTCAAATCTTGTAGGTACCTATCGTGTAATATTTCGTTTTATCGCTATGTGATTTAAGTGAACCCTCCGGCACATGCTAGACTTTGGTCTGGTTGTCTGATGCATCGCAGCTTTAATATGAATGGCCACTTTACAACGTGAAGCATTTAAAAAATACATTTTACTGGTCACTTATACAAACAGACATAACATCTTTATAAATATAAATTGTGACCCCAAACAATAGTCTTGAAAAGTTCCGCTTCATGGTTTATTCAAAAACTGCATAATATAATATTAAATCCGTAACCAAGTAACTTTTGTTACGGTACTGACTCACTTATATTTTAAACCACAGACAGGCTTACTCATATAAAAATCTCTTTGGAATTCCAACAACCGACCTGACATGACACAGACTTCTATAATGCCCTGAACTTCCCAGGTTACTGACTGCACCGATAAACAACGCGCCTTGAGTTATGGACTGTATGTTTTTAAACATTCAGACTATAATACAGTAAACACTTTCGACGTCTTATGATCCACAGCTTATCGTACCCAAGGTGGTTAGCACATTAATATAGCCATAGACTAAGAGCCAAGAGAAAGCAAGGTAAGATAATGCGTAAATTTTCATTGCATAAACGCTCGTATTATATGTGGTCCTAATAGTTTAATGTTTCGTAAACGTTGGGCCTCCAAACCGAACTCTTGTTTCAATGAGACCAGGCTAGAGGAAGTCTTAATTTACCGCAATACGATAATAGTTTGCTCAGTACGCTCAGAGAGCTGTTCTGTGCCCGTATTCTTTTCAACTACTCTCAGTTTCGTTTGTGCCTTACGGTTCAGCTATGATGGCTTTCCTCATTAAGTTCATTATATATAGTTAATTGTGATTCTACATAAATAACATACTTTCTTCACAATAATAACTGAATGATATCATTGTTATGTTATCATTTTGAGGTTTTTCCATATATGTAGTTATAAATTAATGCTTTTATTATGTTAAATAACCCAGTACTCGTTTCTTTTGGATGCAATCTTTGTTTGTTATTAATTAACCTCATATCAATGTCATATATTTCCGATTAATTAGCTTAATTAGTGTAGTAGGTATTAATCTGATCGATAACCGTGGATATTTTTTTTACACATACATACATATACCCAAATAATTAGGGCCTATAATTTACGTTTAACATTATCATGGTTTATGGAACTGTTGTATATAATTGAACTACGTTTAAATATTAGATTAGTACGTGTAATGTCAAATCAATAGTTTCTAGAACTTTCGTACAGATCTGAAGAACATCATAAAAGTATGAAGAGATCCAACAGACAGGAGCGTTCGTGTTCTTTAAAATGTAGGGGTTGCTGACCGCCTACAATTAGAACCGAACAAATAAATATAAACCATAAACAACGCGGAATACTGACGGCTCTCCTGTGTTTTTGGGTTCCTAAGGCGTTCCAGTCTACCTATAGGTGATTCCAAAATCTGATGATTGGGCATAGAGATGAATATTACGTTACGAACATTTAACTTGCAATGCGGTGCGGTACGTTTTACGAGACCTCCATTTAATGTTGAGTAAGAAAGCGTTTGTGGCTCGAGTAACTGTTAAATGATGTGGAATCGAACCAACAGTGTCGCGTTTATAAGAATTTTAAGTCATCGATTTGTTTCCATCACGGGGCGTGGGAACGAGAGTAACAATGCTGTACCTGAGCTTACTTGTTCTAAGCTGCAATATTTTCTATCCGACTAAGTACAGGACAATACAGAAGTATTCAACGTCATACGCGTAAACAGAATCATTCGAAACTATGAGGTCAATCAATATGTAATCGATTTAATCGATGACCTTGGTTTCTTTTCAATGCAGATGCAATCGTTTCTGAATATTATGTGATTCGCTTCATCGAGCCATCTAGCGATACATTACACGGTCAACCTAACTAAGATCGCAGATTGAACTGCTACTGGACTGACCGTTTTAACAGTATAGGTTAAAATATAAACCTAGTTAATAAATATAAAACGAATGTCCTATATCTTAAAATAAGCCCTCAAGTGGGTTTCCTGAAGCAATTAGCAGTAATAAAACAACTGGATTTAACGCGGCATCAGTCATTAAGTGTGGTTTAAAAATATTATTTTAAAGGTGTGTTACAGATTAACGAGATAGCCTTGTATGGCCCCGCTTTTTGTTCAGAGCACCAGATTACCTGATTACCTTCTCAGAATTAATTTATATGACTTTTGGACCAATACTGTCCGTATAAGTAGCCAAAAGGTCGGAGTTTTGCAACGATCTTTACGGCACCGTGGTAATGCCGCAAATTGGGGAGAAAGCTGAACCTGTTCTGCACAGTGCATCTTTGGTCCTATCCCATTTTACATCTTAACCATTATTAATGGCGTTGATTGCAAGAATGAATGAGTGCGCTTAAAGAGCGAGATAACACCGACCACCACAGAATAAGAGGCGATGTTATTGCTTTTTGCAGTTAAAGCGTTTTTGGCAAAGGTATTCTTCCGGTAATAGCTAGCATTTGAGAAAATAAGATAAATTGTCTTGATATTAATCACGTTTTATCGGGCTGCTGCTATCATATTGGTAACATAAAAGGTTGTCCCGATATAGACTTATTCAAAAACCCATTTACAGATTTTTATGAATCCAAATATTGTAAAAGCATTTTGTTTATTCAGAGCCTTCAAAACAATGTTTTTACTGACGTGACAAATGATCATAATCTATGGTTCCATTGAAACAAATCAACTTAATTAAACAAATTTCGAGGTCGAGTGGGGGAGCTAGAGATTTTGGGAACTGCTCTAGATATCCAATTGGCGCTTTCCCATTAATTTCTCTATGCCATGACTAAACTTTATTTTATTATATTTGAATGCTAGTAAGCCCTTTCTTAATTCTACCTCCTCCGGATGAACTGTCCACCTCGTAAGATCTAGGTCGCATTTACAATACATCAAAACTTCCTGACCCACAAATGAAATTGGAACCACGTCATGGTTTCTATGGCATCTAATTAAACACTCATGTCGCCAGACCGCTCACAATACACCGTATACAAATACAAGTTGTGTCTATTGTTCAACGCATAACAATGTCAACGTCGACGTCACGAGTCAAGACCACGAGACCAGAGACACATCTCGCGCCCGAAACCAGTTTCAGAACATGGACGTTTGTTTTCATTCGTTTGTGCGCGTGATCATATTGTATTGTATTGATTATGTAAAGTCGGCCAACTAGGAGCTGTTGTCATAAATGAAAAACAACTTTTATTTTAAAATTACATGCGTTAATTTTGGAGCCATTTTGTCTATTTTTTGCAGAATGAATAGTGGTCATCAAGGTTTATTACGCTTCTAAATGTTCTTACTATTGTGTCATATAACATCATATTTCAAACCTGTCTTTTTTAAAGCTGATTTGTCATTTTCGACTACTATATTTCAGTATTGGTTTTACTTGACACCTTGGCGGGTTTAGGAGGCTGTGGAATATATAAAGTTTTCTGGACAGGATGTTTAAAATTACGCACGCCCATACTAAACTGGTATAATTTGTCCGAACAATGAATCAATTAAGCATTGCCATATAAAGGTGATGGTCTTAGTAGAAGCGCTAAAAGGCACTTTCTGCATTATAAGTCAAATGAGGAAAATGTGTTCATACACAGTGAACTCTTGGATACTGCGAAATAACTCGAGTTCTGGTATAATAGGAGGAGGAATTATAAGAAGCAAGGACAAATCAAACTACAATGACATTTGTGAATAGAATGTTTGTTTATTTAGAATCGTGGTTAGATGTTATAGCTTCTCGTGCTTTGAATGGGGCATTCCAATTTTGGATTTCAAACAACTTCGAACGGGTGCCTGACCTTACATTAATTCCTGAGTACAATTAATAATCATTGTCTCTGCATACCTAGTTGTATTGTTTTAAAGAACGCAATGTTCACCATTTTTTTTTAGATGCTATACGATATATTATAACATAAGACTAGGCCTAGCTAATTCAAGAGGGCCGTACACAATTTGATCAACTAAGATTTTATTATGATTAAAGATCGTTAGAAGTTTCAAACTGGAGTTACCCAAAGTGGGAAGGCATACAAGAAAATAACAATAATAACACCAGACGAACTCACCAATTATACGTTCCTACATAGGAAACGCTTGTATTATGGCGACCGTACAATGGACTGAGGGCGAACTCAGATAGATATTAAACGTCGATGACTTGGGTACAAACATTCGTGCTCAGATTGTCCTACAACGATTCGAACCAGAGATCCTCGGCGCAGAAAGCAAGGAAACTACCACCCGCGCTAATCAGGTCGTAAATACTAGTAAAGTGTGTGCATAAGCGTGTTATTATTACGACGAAGTACTTTATCTAATTATATGGGGAAAGCCGACCAATGGCCCCAACAGACCGTGACAGTTCGAAATATGGTTACTTAAATTTAATCCGTAGTTAGATGTTTCTGAAGAATCAACGATATTGCGGAGATGGTTTATGCTCTGGAATTCCCAGATGACAAGTTTGATTCTAACATCTGATTGAAAAGTGCAATGTATAAAGAGTTTGATACCATGAACAACATTGCACGTCTCTTCTGATAAATGCTTTCTAATTTCATTGTTAATCATATAAAAGTTCTATGAATTTAGGGTTAAAGAAAGGTGCATCTGCGAAGGTTTGTCGTTTGATTCTCGCATCTCCCTGGCTATTTAAAAATGTTTGAATAAGTGTTAAGGAATTGGAAATTTGTATATGTATAGAGAAAGAGTAAAGAAACTTAGTCAATCGTTAATCCAAATGTATCATTAAAGAATGGTATCTACCTACTTATTGATTTTCTATACGCGTCGCGAACTCGTTTGCAAAAATACAAATGTCAGGTTAGTAAAACCAGTGCGGTGGTTCCACGCTAAGTTTCGCTTGAGATCTAGATTGCATTTGAACGTGTGCTGAGAATGTTAATTTTTAAAGTATCCTTTTACCTACTGCGTGCGTGCCAGATAGCTGTGCACTTGTTGAGATCGATATCTACCGATTCCCGATTCCGGTGATTAAAAAAATGTGTATGCCATTAAAAACATATACATTGCAACTCCTGTCCAAATCGCTTGTAGTTGTAAATCAGAGAAGACTACGCTCAGTTATTTATGAATTAAAGACTTTTGTATGTTCTGGTCTTTCTTACGTAATTACTGATACTTACTTAAAAAAGTTAGAAAAAAAACAGATAAATAGACGCAATTTAATATATCGTATTAGGTCTAATTAATATTGTTGTTTTTTTATTGGTATTAGTGAGTAATGACTCACTTGCTGTAAATTTCCTGTTATAAAACAGTAGGAATATATCACCAGATAAAACTTGATATAACCAGACGGTATTCATATTTACGCAATAACTTATAAAATAAGCGACACAATTTTAACTACATTAAAAAAAACCTTGCTATTCAGACACAGAATATGCATATCGTCATCCAGTAATTAAAGTAAAATTGGCCGTAACAGCTGGCTGTAAGCGAAACCGCGGGCAATAACGAGAGGTCAAGAACTTGCACGTCTAGTCGTATTGAACGCTGACTCACGAATGACGACAAACCGTAAGAAAACGACGTATCTGCTTTAACATACACGCTGAAATGAACTTTACTAGGTTTATGTCAAGTTCGTATTCATATCGTTCTGTGCCTTCGTAAAGGGCTGTCAAGTGATGATAAGTTGCAATACGGATCCTACAGAAGCTAATAGATGTAATTGTTGATTTGAACTGTTGCTGTCCTGGTTTTCTGTTTCTTTTTGGGCTCTCTCCGTATAAAATTGATTAGATTCGCTGTTAACAAATGCAAGTGGATCAACACGTGATGTGTGAAACTCGTTAGTTACGTGAAAACCGGATGGATCACCGTAGTTAATACTAGAACACAATATGAATAAAAAAAACATTTAAATACGTAACAACAGAAATGAGTGGTGACTTCATAAATAAGATAAAACATTTACTAGATACATTCTTGTATAGATTTAAGGCATATTAAAATCAGATTAGCAGTCTATACAAGACGGGTATTTATACAGTGATGCTAGAAATATTTGCTATAGCGCTACCTGCCACTGTATAACTGTATAACGACTCTGGAACTAGCTCTAACGGTCGATATTAGAACAATTTCTGAGGCATAAAACCTGAAAATCAATCAATGTTCCACTTAAATAATAGATATGACACAGGAAATACCTGAGAAAATACCTCTTGCTATCTCCAAAAAAAAAATACATTATATACTATGGATTCAAGAAAATCTTTGACTGCGTTTGGAGAAAAAGTTTGAGATAAACTGTTATAATTAAATAGAAAAAAAAGCAGCTGTAACCAATCCCAGCTATTAAATGAACGTTTGATTTGATTTGATTCATTTGGCTTAGTCATCCAAAGAGAAAACGTTGCCAATATATGTCGAACAGTATCTATTTCACTTCGGGCCTGTTTCAACAATGTGCTGATAAACCCTATCCACAACTTATTTGACAGTTGGCCCACACAATTTCTGCAAAATAAGGAGCCAGACAGGCCCTACTTATTTAGATAAGTAAGTCTGGCCAAGTGACCCACAAATAGCTAAACAAATGATGCCGAGAAAAAACTCGAATGATTTTGCTAGTTTGAACAGCATTCTTGATCGTGAATGTATTTCGTTTTATAAGCAAATATAATACTTATTACAATTGAGAAAGGAACCAACGTAAATAAATGTAGTACATAAGGTATAAGAAAGCAAAGCAATTATTTAACAGAGATATTTTGTGTCAGGCCGACTACTCTCATTGCCTTGTTTTTTACGTCTTTAGAATTCAAGATGGGAGTAGGTATCTTTGCAATTGATTCTTCAACAAATGCTACACATTTCTTGAGTATTAATGTGATTAGCCATATACTAGTACTAAGTATTTTTACGTGCTTTTACGACACAGCCATTAAATATACACGTTTACTTGACAGATCTACACACATAGATAACATCATAAAAAATGATACACAGAAATCGCTCTGGTTTCCAAAGCACCATGGAGTTCTATATGAAGTTAATTTCGCAAATTCCGAATCTAGAACCCAATGAAACGCTTTCGAAACGCCACCACTTGATTGTATGCGCCCACGCACATCCTGGCGTGCATACGGTCTCCATTGATTCATTTTACGTTGGTTGACTCACTGTTCGTTTCTCGTACGTGAGTTGATTGTTGACAGGTGGATTTCGTAGCTTAGGAGGCCGAGGGAGATAATTAGTCTGCTTCAAAACTAGGTTATGGGTCTCGTGAATATAAGTCTTAGCTTTAAGAATGGATTACATATATCATGTAGTTATAGACTTTGGAAATTGCATCACAGGATGAAAGTGAAAGGATATTTAGTGGGCGGGACACTTAAATTTGCTGAACGTAATAAATGTAGGCGGAGGTTTTATTGATCGGAAATGCCATTGAAACTTCCTTTGAGAAAATTCAACTAACCAACGGTTGATATTATGTAATTAGTGTGAAAGTAATAGTAATAATGAGAAATTAATGGTTAAGAGAAGAGAGTTCAATTTAGTCTGAGAGATCAATAATTGTGATGGCAAAATAAATGTTAAGTAGAATCTCAAAAGGTATCCACACGGTATTCCTGAAAATAAAAAAACAAAATGTTGGGGAAAGAATTGTGTGAAAACACAGGTTGCTGAGTGTATTTCGTCCAACGGAGAGGTTGCTTTTAATTTCTTTTAGAAACACCATTCAATAAAATTAAAACATATTTTATTTTAACTCATTATGCACCTCGTACATAAACTTTGCAACTGATAACCCGAGATAAAAGTGAACACAGTGGTCTTGCTTTTCATTGTCCAGATACACGTCAATGTATTGTGACACTTATTTCTCTACGATAACTCAATGAATCATACCCTACACAATGCTCGAATAAAGCTTCGGGGAACGTTTCACGCCGTGTTACTCCATAATAGCAAATAATAGCTCAGATTGTTGATTTTGATGGAAAAAGTGTGATTTAAAATTATTATGTGTATTTGATAGAAACCTCACGCTAAGTTCGAGATAGTTATAAACGGTTGGCTTTAGATCAGTGGACTGGTTAATTCGAGATTGACATTTGTATCGCTTTTTATAACGGAAGTTGGGGACAACTTTGAGGAACCTTTTATTGCTTTGGGAAAAAGGTTTTAGCCAATGTGAACATGAGCGGTAAAAGATTTGGATAGCTGAAAGAATTATAATATAATTACTTAATACGTTGTTTTAAGCCATAACAATTATAGAGTATAATTATTACAATTTATATTAACAAAACTTATGTCATTAAAGAGAAAGTAAAACTTAAGTTAAAAAGTAAATTTTAATTCTGCTCTACATAACTTGCTTACTTTAAAGCAGTAAAATGATTTGATCGTTTGACTACTATTCCATTCCATATTCATGCCATAAAGTCTAATGAATTACTTGTAATATTAAAATTATCCTCCTAAGTGATACAAAAGTTCCTGGTACTTCGGTGTATTTAGTTGCATTATTGTATGTAAACAAAATGTGTGTGTTCTAGTTCGATGTGGTGTAGGTACTTCTATTACAATACTGTGGTATGGCGTTCCACGAAATCCACATTTTGCATTTATTTATTTTCATAGCTGAGCTGAGCTCCCACGAAAATAAGGTCGGTTACATTAAAGTGTAACGATGGACTTTTAATTACATAAGTAATTAAGGAGCGATTCATTACACTTATCGTAAATTAATGTTTTCTATTACAATTGGCTTGTTAATGTGTACTTTCTCTGGCTTATTTTAGTTATAGTTAAGTTCGTCGGTCAATAACTGCATGACTTTTCATGAGAGCATTTAATATACAAACACTTTATCGCTGTTCAGCGTACCGAATTTTTGCTTCTCATAATAATTCATGTATTATGTAGGTACTCGCTTGGATATATTGCGATTAGTCACAAAAACAGTTAGTGGGTAATTAAAAGATGTTGCGTTGCGCGTCTCTGTCATGGGGCGCCATCTTAGTTCTCCGTGATAATCGCGGGAAACAAATCTTAGTCATTCATTCATAAAATTACTCACCTACAAGGTGTTTGTTTGTCGTGGCCACAGGTGATAATTTGTTAGCAGATCGTATCCGAGCCGTGTTACGTGTTTGACTTGCTGTTGTTCAACCTTCGGAAAGGTTAGCTTTGTAACTAGTTTCAATCAATCTTTGAATTATTTCAGTCTACTTATTTTGATAAAGTTTTATGGTTTGGATTTGGTAGTCTAGCGATTACAATATTTTTGTTTTTTTCCATAACAATGTTTTTAGTAAAAAGCAATCGCTTAGGAGTAATACGATAAGCACCGTTCAACCATTTAAAATTACGCGTAATAATAATAACATTAAATGAAAAAATGTTATGGTTATGAGAATTCTGCGATTTATTCGTTCCATGTAAGTATAACACATACGTTTCAGAAAAATATGAAATACCCACTATTTTTTTTAAATTTATCATGTAATGTAATTTAGGCGGGAACGACTGAAATAGTTGTGTCTACTCTAATATACACGTTAGTAGTCTATGCTCATACACACGAAGCCACGACTTAAATAATCAATAATCAATTGATTATTAATATTATACGTGACCAAGAAGTTAACTTATACAGACCAGCTTTTTAAACACAACTCGAAAGAAACTAAACGGTCGAAATCGTGATGTGTACACACACACATCGAATTTGCATCGCAAATCAATTACACGCGCCCAGTTGTCACACACGCGTCACGATTTCCGAACGCAACCGACGATTGTCCGAATGACAGGTGCGTTATACGTTCTGAAACGCTATTTAGATCGAAATCTGTTTAAAAATGGTCTAAATAAGTCGTTTAGCCGTAGCTGACCTCGCATTTCTGTTGGATTGTTTTGTTAGAAAATTAACTGAAATCGCTGTTACGTTACAAATGAAATTTCGTTCAAGATCACACTCGGAATATTTGACCATGGTTTCGTTTCGGATATGAGCATGTAAGTTTCATAATTTTGCAGAAAAAAACAAAGTCGTTCGTGTGTAACCTTACCTACTTACTTTTATATGTAAGTATATCCGTCAACGCAGTTCCATTTTATCAAGATATATCAATCTAACTTTATGTAGTAATCCATGAAGCCATGTTGGATCTATAGAGGTGCTACGACCCAGTCCTTTTTATTATTTTCACCGAAATTAAAATAAATGCTTTTAAATTTAAAATTTTACGCATAAACTGAAACCCAATTTCTGAAATGCGAAAGCCCATTATTGAGCAGTCTATTTACTTTATAAATTGGTCTCAATTACAGTGCCGAGTGAAATTACGACAGACTATAGTTTTTATTGTAATTTTTTTCATTTTTTATTCGCCAGCCATTAATTATTAGCAAGGTCGTCCACTTCGGACCAGTTTACTTTCTCTCGTATTACGTATATTATGACCTATAACCGATTGCTACTAGTGCTTATCATATGGATGGGTTTTGTACGTGCTTATTAACTGCGAGTTGAAATTTATTATAAAGAACAATTGTGATCTCGACAATCTCATAACTTCATCACTGAATATCCGAAGCTGGGAGTCAACAGTAGCTTTAGCCCTTATATTTTTTTTTTCATCTACCGTATTAGGACACTCGCTCCGACTCGCCAGAGAGACACGATTCTCACAATGGAAGGAAGTTCACAGACCGTGCGTCATCGGGCTTAAAAAAAGTTTGAAAAAAGTCGTCGCGGGCGCAGCGGTTGACATTTCCTTTTTTTACCCGGAGCGGGGTTATTAAAAACTATCACGTGACACTGGTATACGACGCGTAAAGCCAATGTTTTTTTTATAAATGCGTTGTTTATGTTGTCAGTTACAACAATACATCGTAATATTCTTGAGTTATCACTATAAGATGAATTAAAAGATTTTATAAAATGTAAGGAAGCAATAGGTTATTTTCCTTAATAAATAATAAAAGAATGTTTCAAATAGTTTTATTTTGGGTTCTACATAACGGACCTCACTGGATTTAACTCTCCAAGGAAATACTATACTTATAACCCTTAATTCAAAGTAATCTAATTGTAAATCACTTTTATCTGGTTTTAAGGGTTCTAAATGACTTAATTAGAACATCCGAGTAATTACTCACGGCTTCAACCGTCATAGTCTCCATTTAGTGCTACAAAGCGACGGCATGGAAGCAGCTCTAAAAGTCCAACGTCACTGACCTGACCGGACCGCACCCTCCAATTAAACATAATTCACCACACACCTTCCTCCGACAACATAAGGTCCGTATTCCTGTAAGCTGGGTGTATTTGATAAAGGCTGTTCAGCTTGGCTGGCTGTCAAAAGTCCAGGACAATGGGTGTATCGCGTCATACCACTGCATAGGGTTCACGGGTCGGTGCATCTGATTATTATGTAAAGTAACCTTTGATGCAAATGTTTGGGACGCTTTTGAGTCCTTTGAAAATGTATAAGGACCGGACTGTTATAGGCTGCCCTAAGCTCTAGATTATTGATGGTAGTGTATGGCTGTTCGTTTTGAAACAGCAGAGCCAATGCTTCCATTGCTTTTAGGGTTATCTATGGGCTAAAGTTCTTGTTTTTTCGTTGTTCTGTATTGCAATCATCAAACGCACAGAGTATCATGTATAGCTGGTATATAGTTGACGTGCGACTGAGTCTCCGGAGTTTTTACACCACCTCTCATTTTGTGCGGGTAAATCTAAATCTTCCCGATTCCAAATAGTTTTTTCCTCCTCGGTATTTGAATCTCCAACAATTTCTTCCGTAGTAATTCTTGAGCTATTCTAGTCAATACTATTCCACGCTTGAATTTCAGCTTTTTTTGTTTTCCGGTAACTATATTATTATCTGTAGCTCAACATACTCCTCTTTACGTTGCATTATCAAAGGTAAATCTTACAATAGAATAAATGTACAGATATTTGAACAGACAAACATGCGTTCCGTGTTTAGTATCTTGTTTTATAGGTGGTACTTAATAATTTTGCAATAGGTTCTGATAGATACTTATCAATATTCACCATCACAATATTACCTACCTACAAGATTGGGTAATAAACGCAACAACGAGTCCTGAGCAAACTCTGCTTATGGCGAAACGTGCATCTAGAATGTCGACTGCACTAATATAGAAAGGCTTCACACAAGCCTGTTTCTGTCTGTCTTTGTGTTGCCATTACCACCGATATGGCTATGGCAACTATGTAAACGGTTTTCCGCAAACAAAAAATGCGAACAACGCCTTTATTCTTTATCAAGGATTTAATGGTTATCACAGTTCGTATATTCAAAGAATGTGAGGCATATAAGGATGGTTTGAATTATAGTTTTAGTTGGTTGGATGGAACTACTAATTTGTTAATCGAACCTTCGTTGGCAACCGTGGTTTGACGCGCATATATTTGTCCAATAACTGCTCTGTTTAATGAAGTAGGGAAAATTATTATTTATATTTATATGTACTTAATTGAAGAGCTTTACATTAACCATTCGTACTTCTGAAAATAGTGGAATTTTGTCGAGGCAACCTATCAAATGCAGTAATGATGAGACACCTGATTACTTTTAATGAGGAGCACACTGTGGCTATTCCACGCGAACAGTTGTTCTATACAAGCAGTTCTGCTGAAAAGGTAATATCTAATGATCGTACTATAAAGACTACAAAAGAAGCGAAGCTGCGGGTGTAACACTATACTATACAGAATTGCATCTTGTAAATAAGTAATGGCTTCAATTATTACGAAAGTATGATGTGCGATCGTAAGTAAGTCGTGTTGGGATTACTCGGTCTATTGCGTTAGATAAGATTAGAATCGAGAAATCATCTGCCTGTAGCGATGCAATATCGTTATTGCATTTTTTTAAGTGGCAATTTGACGTAAATACTTTTGAAGGCACTTTCTGTAGACATAAGGGAAATTTTAAAAATGTGAATCTGCATTTCTTAAAGTTTCTGTACTAACAAGCGGACGTCCTTCCTTGGTAAGGCACATCACAAGATACAGAACAAATGTTGGAACTCCCATTTTTTTTTCTCTCAACATTTTTTATAACTTTCTAGCCGACCGCGGTGCGTATAATTTCGCCACACTTTCGTTTAGGCATTTTAGATGAAATGCCTTTTAGATAAGATCGTTTTCACATCCCGTTTGCGCGACATAAATTTGTCGTTATCAGCGTCGCTTAGCGTCAACATGGGAGACTTAAGAGATTAATACACAGGAACAACTTACCAGTATCTTATATAGCACTATGAAGTTCTTGGATTATATACTATGAGGTACATATCACATGTATACCCCTTTCATTATTCTTTATCCTTTTGTTTTGTAATGAAATGATGTTTTTATTCACAAATGTGATTTCGTTTAACCAAGAAGAAAACGAGTGAGTGATGACTTAAATTATAAATTCCCAATAAATAATTACGCGAACAACATATTAATTGGGGTCCCCCAACGCATGCAGACAGATTCTTGATCGACATCTTAGAGGAGTTCGGTGTTTTTGCTTCTTCAATTATCGATCAACTTGTTTGATTTATAATTGCGAAAGTTGACGTAGCCGAGGCTAAATAATGATCGTTGGTAAAAAAATGATTTTTTTTATCGTCGTTTACCAGTCGAAGTATTTTCAATTCATAAACTTTTGCCAGTTAATGCGTAATTATTTCAAATTTCAGAAACCTGTTTTTGTAGTCGTTGCAAGCAGGCAATAGATTTATTTTTTCAATCGCCAAACTTATATCTCAACAGAATACAAATTCGTTTTATTATGATTTGAGACTACACAGATAAATAGATTCTGATGTCGGAAATCAAGACGTCGTAAAGCCCTCAAACGCTTCCTGTACAGACATGGTAACAGGCGATAACGTTTCTCATCATAACTCAATCAATAAAAGTATCCAGGGTATTGCACTTATAGCAATCAATTGAAATGATCCTGACATATAGTCATCACTTATTTTCTTTTATGGGACTTACCCGCAGCTTAATCCTAAGGAAAATAAAACCATACGTACTATGGTACTATAAAACGTTAATGTTATACGCAATACGTATAACATTAACCAACTTCTAAGAGTTATGTAGGTAAGTAATATAGAAGCGTATTTAAACAAAAGGTAAATATAACTATAAAAAGGTTCATAAATTAACTCTAGTATCTACTTGTACAATAACAGGTAAACCAAAACTCCAGCAGTCATTAAATTTATTTACTTAACACGCAATGAAATCGTCAAAAAGACATATGCTTGAATAATATTAATTTTATCCAAACATCGCACGCTCAAATATTGCGACAACGGTTTCATGTTAAATTACATATTATTCGCGATACATTTGTGTCGTATGTTATTCACCCAGCTTTGGGATACAGTTTTTAAACTGGCGAATATTAATAGAAGCTAATTGGGCCATACCGAAATGAGCGCGTGCGTCGCGTGTGGGAATCCTCTCTTGGTCGTTATAAGCACAGCGAATGGTCATGACAGAACTGAACGAAGGGAAACCAGTGGGCTCTTTCATAGATGCTTAAGATGACACACGACTTCACTGGTCTTCTACTCTTCTTCTTCTGAAGTCTCAACTCAACTGCGACTTGTTTCTCTGTGTGTGACTTGATCATTTATTTTGACTACTGAAAGACAGAAATCAATAAAAGCCGAACAAGTTTGCGAAATCAAGCGAACGGATTTTGAATTGTTTTTGGCTACTAGGACGACTCTACATTATTTTGACGGCAACAAAGTCAAAGGATATCTTTGTAGCTGTTCTCGAAATTACGTTTGACCGCGATAAACCACGTACAAAATCGCACCAGTAATTTGAGTGGCACCATTATCAATGGCAACAATAAGCCTTTGTGTGGAGAGGCGCGAACGGCTGCGCGTGCGACGATACCATCTCAACGCGCAGATAAGTTTTATGTTGCGCAATGGATGTTTTTGTTTATCGGCTTTTGGAAGCTTCTTTTTTTATTTTCATATAATATTCATGTACCCATCTCATCATCAACGTCGAGGTCGTCCTCTCAACCGAAAGGTTCACGCTTTAGTCTCGTTCGAGGGGCTATCAGGACTATTAGTTATGTGCTTGTGGCGTTTATGGATATTTCTAATAAAAGACCTTGGCTCTGGTCGATGGAGTTTCTTCCAGACTTCTCTTTCTCCAGCTAAATCCTTGACCGTCTGAGACGTGACGTGACGTGATATATGTAATTGACATTTGTCACGGTTTTGTAATACTAATTATTCCTAATTACAAAGAGTTTTTGTCACATTTAAAAAAGTAATTAATTATAAAATAACCGACTCACATTTGGCACACAACTGCCAATGTCCGTTAGCTCGCTAACTCTAACTAGCGACAATTTGACAATTAAATTAGTATGCCGGACACATGTTATAGTGTTTAATATTTGACACATCACGCACGGTCGTTGATCTAAGTCTAGATATTATAGACAACCTAGCCCATGTCGACATATCTAGAGTATATCCTAATCGGCCCAATTTGGTTGAAAAGTACTTTATTGTTCGTCGACCTTAGCTGGGGGAGGGAGGAGGGACTATTATATTGAAGTAAAACTAATTTTAAGGATTTTTTCGCGTTTATATTATGTTTTTATGTTCTTAAAAAGTACAGGTTCAAAGGTGAGTATACTCTTTCTGGATCACCCCTTTATAAATTCTTCGTAAATGCACACCATCATGTTTCCATGATTAGAAGATTTCTATCAGGCTTCCAACAGCTTCATAAAACAGCCTTTTGAGCTCTTCGGGAGCCATATCGACATCCGAAAGTTTTCGATACCGTTTCCGAAAATGATTTCGAATAACCCTTAATACATGGACATATATTAAATTCACACTGCATGTTTGGGAAGCGCAACATCTGCCATTTACGCCTTCCTCATATATCTTTTTGGTCGCGGTATTCATGATGAGTGATGATCGGTACTGGCATAGTTCGACAGAGTAATAATAGTCCTTTTGACCGAAATTCGGTCACTAATCTCAACGGCGATTAGCCATCTGCACTGGAGATGCACTCTCCCTTCCCTCACTTTCATAGTCCGATGGAACGGCTATCTGACACGCTCGGAGAGGGATTAGCTGGACCGACGGCGATACGTGCTCTCGGAGGCACGAGCGAGTGGTAATCATGGTTGAAAAAAAGATTCGCACACGAAATCCAGAAATCCCAGAGGTCGCAGCGTCTCTACAGAGTATGGTGCCTATAGAACTATTGTGACAGCGTTAGGCGTCAAATTTAAAACAATACATGCCACAGTAAAGCACCAGCCAGATGTAACTCGTTGATATCCATGAATAGGCGCCCGCGCATGTCCCGTATTGCGCGCAGTTGATGGACAAACCTGTCGCCATCTTTTAATAGAACGGTCATTGGTTTTAATTCGTTAGAACGAGACGGACGGATCGTTACCGAAGGATGGCCCTAACGTTGGTGGTTTACTCAACCAAACCCACCTGTAAAATTAAAGGTAGTGTTATGTGGCCATACGATTAAGGATTTCGTGTGGCTGACTGCTGCTACAAGGGACTGTGCCTTGTTGGTCTCGAGTCTCGATCTGCACTCGGATGGTTATTTATTTTTATACTTCTGATGCGATGCAAGAGCAGTCCGACACGGCGACGACTGTCTGCCCGGCGGCGGCGCGGCGGGCCGGCCGTTTGATGAGGCTATTTGCAGTCAACCGCATTACTCATTAACAAATTGGCCACGTCCAGAACGACCGCGCAGCCTCGCGAGGCAGCCTCGGAAGAGCGCTAACATCCGTCGAATCTCCTCGGTATGTACAAAGCGAGGCGCCACGGTAAATCTGGATACGGCTAGTAATTAAAATTGCCTTTAATTATCAAAAATGGTCTACCTTAAATTTACGCTTATGAATAATCGATAAATTATCGTCTCCCTTTACCAGTTCCTCGACTTGGCAATAAAACAAAGGTTTCACACGTAACGGCACATTGTCGTATGTTAATGAAAATATTTCTTTAATGAATCACATTACTTTGCAAGCGTACGCGTTTCCTGTGTTGCCTTATGTTTTTATCGCTAATCTTACTTCTTACGAGGACAAATCCATTCGAAGTACCGTCAAGTACACAACAGTTTATGGGTAGTAACGGTCTAAGGTGTCCGTATTTGGTAGATTGTAAATGACAGTTAAAATAATGTATTGCATTGGTTAGATATTAAATTGCCATCACGTACGCACGTATAATCACCGAAGGGATAGGTAGATCTTACATTTCGCCGTATTATTTGATCCCAGTAGGTGTGTAGGGCACATTTCCCTACAGTGTGAGGAGGATATAAGCAATAGTTCACCACGCTGACCCAGTAATTGCGGGTTGGTGAACTTAATACGGCTTTCGACAAACGTGCACGTTTTCTGACGTCGTGTTCACCGTGCAGCATGTGTAAATCATTATTGAAATTGAGATTCGCACGGTTTGAACCTGCACGGTTTGTTTCCAAAATTGAGGGTTCGACCAACTTGGCTATCGATGCTATTTTAAATATTATTGGTTGTTAATGGTGTACACGGAACAAAAACTAATAAAGATTTCCAGTGTCGGTTGTCGACACGAATGTATAGTAAATTTTGTAAATGAATGGAGATTGTAGAGACTATGATATTGGCAGTAAGCTACTAACCATGGGACTACTACTGGTCGTATCTACTGTCTAACTAGTCTAAACATTTGTGTGGCAAACTAATATTCAACATATTGATTTCTTATATTTACGCGAATACTACATATTGAAATAAAACTAATTTTACGGTTTTTTTCGCGTTTATTTTATGTTTTTACGTTCCCGATGTTTCGACTGCTTTACAGCAACCATGATCACGGGAGGACTGAGATGTTTGACGTCCTAGTGTCATAGGTTAAACGGGGGTACCCTCATATTTAGCTGTTACTTGCGGTCCTATCTACGCAGAAAGTGCTCACAGTGTATTGAGGCTTTGCTTAATATTCAACAGTCTTCATTTCTTGTTTCAGGATCGCCGGCACTAGATTTCAATAAACACACAATAGTCCAGCCCACTGTACACCATGGGAGGACCAAAAGAGAAATCACAAACACGAGAGACACGGTAAGACTGAAATTTTGTTTTTTTTTAATGGGACTAGGCCCGCCACACACTCCCACCACTACTACTCCTGTAAGCCAGGATCTACAGTGGTGTCCAATGATGACACTGAGGTTTGACCCTCGGCGAGTCCCGGGATAAAGTTAATTGTCTTGGACCTCGCACGAATTTAATGAAAGGAATAAAATAGGAGGCGTTGGAAGAAAATTATCCACTTCCCTCCATTGCAAAGTGGGAGAGAGGTATGACTGAAATGTTAAATGTCCTAGAATTCAGGAAGATTTTAAGAATGAAGCTTAAAATTTCCTTAATTCTACCACATAGTGCCGAGAATTCGAATACCAGTTTACAAAATGTTGATGTTGACGTATCGGCTTTCGGAAATCCATAAACTATGACGACCACTTCTCTTTATACGTTTATACGAAGATCGCGTGCGCGAATGACATAAAAAATATATTACAATATAACAAAATTACACGGTGTATTAGTAATTGGAACGGATGCGAAGCCGGTGACCTCCGCCGCCGGTGGAGCGGCGGTGTTATGGCGACGTTTGACCACCGCAAAAATTGTTTCGTGACGGCACTTGGAATAACACCCCATTAGGTGCTGTATGGAATTACAGTCTTCTTTACGGTTGTACGGTTAACCAAGTTCAAGGTGGCAAATATACTCTTGATACTTATTTCAAGCCAATCATATGTCATGTCTGTTTGTCCCTTTACTTCTTTGACTTAAACCAAGACCGCTGTTACCTCCTGATTTTCATAACTAAGTAACAAGACGAAAAATCTATTCCTGGCTTATTCAAATTGAGCTTTGGGTTTTATGAACTTCATTGGTGATTCTTCTAATAAATCAACAATGATTTTAAAATTCACAATTGATATGAGGAACCCTGCATGAAAATATATGTACCATAAGCAGGGTCCCAGAATCCTTGAGCAATATAAAACTATTGTAATTGTTCATGGTACATCCGTATCCACGACTAATTGATTCGTTAACAACGAATCTAATCTTAACTATTGATCTTTCTCATTGTAAGTATCTTAATTCTCATCAATTTATGGATTGCACTCGCTCGCGGTTTCGCCCTTATCAATTGAATTGAATAGTCCCAAACAAAGCGCACATAAGATGTTATTTAAAGCATCAAGTGGTCCTACGCTGCGGCAAAGTTAGTAGCTTAAATTAGGTTTTTTACAGAGCGGTGCACATCATTCAGAGGTGACAATGAAGGTCCCCATAGACGGCAGAGAGCTCGTCCTCGACCTTCAGCTCAACAAAGACTTGATCACGGACAACCACGTGCTCAGGTATCAGGAGGGAGGCAAGACTGTGACCCATAGACCTAAGAAAGAAGTGAGTATTCTTTTAAGGTGATGAAGATGTTTTTAATGATGATTGGCTGACATAGTGTCTTTATTGTAGGACATAGATTTATGCCAGTATTCTGGCACGGTGCGGGGCAAGCCGGGCTCCTGGGTCGCCGTCTCCACGTGTCGCGGCGTCCGCGGGGTCATATTTGATGGTGAACAGATGAGATACATCGAGCCCGCTGAAGGTACGTTTCAGTACACTGATAGATATGAACATTTAGAAACTTCAAAGAGTACTTACATCTGAAATGACCTATTGTAGGTGATGAAATTCAGTCCCAGCATTACGTATACGACCATTCGGAGCTGAAAAATAACTATAATTGCGGTTACGTCGGCGGGGTAACCAACAACACTGGTTATGATCCATTGCTGCTCAAGAAACATCACACCGAGAAGGCCATGCAACGGAGCAGAGTCAGCAGAGTGAGTGGATTATTCTCCTGACAACTTACCCAAGCCTGGTTGTTAAAAAAAAATGCGTTTTAAAACGAAAATACTGGATATTGAACAATGCTCATAAGGCTCTCCGTATTTCAGAATGACTCCGTAAAAATGCTAAAATTAATTCGAGGGGTCGTTCCAACAAATGCCTATGTCTTAAATTATTAGAAACACGGATCAAAGTCCCTATGTGCCGTCTTGTAAATCATGCTAATTTTACCTACTACAGTACAAACGCTACGCCGAGGATACTCGAGTCCGTGGCCCATACAATGCCAACAAGTTGACTCGGTACGTGGAGCTAGTATTGGTAGCTGACAATAGAGAGTACAAGGCCAACGGCGAGAGTCTACGCACAGTGCATCACCAGCTCAAAGACGTCGCCAATATCATCAATTCCGTGAGTGACAACGAAATTATGATTTTATGTCCCGCTGCCGGCGACGGGCACCAGCCATTCAGGCTACAATTCTCATCGAGTATGAGTTGATAGACTTCATACGGCTTTCGACACCTGGGTCTTTTTAACATGCGGATTTCCTCACGATGAATTCTGTAAGTCATCTGAAATGAAAATAGTTTACGGAATTTATCGACGTTGCCAACTTTTCGGATATTTTACAGCATTTATAGTTATGGGAAATTACGGTGTTGGGCTTTCTTGAGTCATTGTTATCTCAGGGGCTGCCTCTGTTAGTCCGATCTACGCAGAAAGAGTTCACAGTATCTTGAGATTTTGCAGATTTGCGGATTACATTAATTACTTGATCCCAGTCGAAGCCTCCCTTTGCCATTACCATACTATTGTCTTCGAGTAAAATCAGATGGAGAAACATTACTGTTTCTAAGTTCATAGTCTATCTGGAACATATATCACAAATATTGTAAACTTATTACTTATTGCATTATTTCATCCATCAGGTGTATGCTCCACTGAACATTTTTATAGCTCTAGTGGGCGTGGTGGTGTGGTCGGAGATGGATGAGATCCAACTCGTGGAGAATGGCGACGCGACCCTCAATAACTTCTTGCAGTACAGGAAGAGTAGGCTGGTCGTAGACATACCTAATGACAACGCTCATTTGCTTACGTGAGTTGCCTTCATTTGACCCATATTTATGGAACCTTATTTTCCTGTTATATTCTCATTAATTCTGACATCCTAACATATTTCTCCTCGTAGCAGTGATTTTTTTCATTACCTAGTAATAATAACATAATAATACCAGCCCTTTTTTGTCCCACTGCTGGGCACGGCCCTCACCTCAATGCGAGGGGGATTAGCCTAGTAGCAAAACCCTACATACCTAATAACAAAAGCCTAGTAGGTAGTATTAGGTAAAGCCCTCTCCTATAAGTCACCACAGCTCCCAAGCCTGAGCCTGTTGTGGCTACATTTTGCGCAAAGGTGAGCACTGATCTCGTCAAGCCATCTTCGATTTCAATCATAATTTTTGGTCACAATATTGTTTGGAAATGGGAGAATGGGAGTAGTTATTTACATTTCTCTTTCAGGCGGCAATCATTCAAAGACGGAGTAGTAGGCAAAGCTCTGAAAGGTCCCATATGTACTTACGAGTTCTCTGGCGGTGTTGCCACGAACCATTCGACGGTGATCGGACTGGTGGCCACCACCATAGCGCACGAGATGGGCCATAACTTCGGCATGGAACACGACAATGAGGAGGACTGTGAGTGCCCCGACCAGAAGTGCATCATGAGCCCTTCGAGTACCTCGGTGACCCCTACAAGGTGGTCGTCTTGCAGCTTGAAGTCTCTGGCGCTGGCTTTTGAGAGGGGCATGGATTATTGTTTGCGGTGAGTTGCTGAATTTTTAACTTTAATGCTTAAGTGAGCGAGATGTGTGGTACATTCATTCTTAATCACTATATTTGTGTAGCACTTCAGCGCCACGTCGTCATCCCCATCACCCAATCCGTACCTCGCAGTTCAGAAACAGACTCAGTTAATAGGAGGCCCAGTCGTTTATCTGCCTCTCAAGAGCTCTTTTTTCCACAGCAATAAACCGAAACGTCTATTCGAGTCTCCGACATGCGGCAATGGGTTCGTGGAGCCTGGTGAGCAGTGCGACTGCGGCAAAGCTGCCTATCCGAATGCGCTCAATCCGTGCCACGCGTGCTGCCAGCCCGACACGTGCATGCTGCGGCACAACGCCACGTGCGCCGCCGGCGCCTGCTGCGACCTGCAGGTGAGTGTGTGTGTTGCGGCTAGCTGACAGTGTGTCAGTGTGTGTGCTCGTGTGTGGTAAAGCTCTGGTGGTGTCCGCAGACGTGCCGGCCCAGGGCGGCGGGCGCGCAGTGTCGGCCGGCGGAGCGCGAGTGCGACCTGCCGGAGTACTGCACCGGACACTCCGAGTTCTGTCCCGATGACGTCTACAAGATGGACACCACGCCCTGCGGAAGGGATGACGACGTAAGTGTCACATTTTTTTACACATTTGAATTTTCACTCTCTGCGTATAAGCTAATACATTAAATATGATTTTCAGCGCGCCTACTGCGTGCGCGGTTCGTGTCGCTCGCACACCGACCAGTGCCGGCTGCTGTGGGGCAGCACGGGCGAGAGCTCGCACGACAAGTGCTACTCCAGCACCAACGTCAAGGGGAACAAGTGAGTGCTGGTCACACACGCACACTTTATTTATTTAATTTCTCCAAGATCCAAATTTTTACCCAGAATTATTGCGACAAAACTACCCAATCTGGTAACCCTCATAATTAATTTTGCTTGACGCTTACATTGTGTCAGGAGCGGCAACTGCGGCTACGACCGGCTGCAGCAGCAGTACCGGCGCTGCGCGGCGCCGGACGCGCCGTGCGGCACGCTGCAGTGCCGCCACCTCAACGAGCGGCTCGAGTTCGGCATGGAGTCCGTCGCCATACTCTCCGCCGTCTTCATCAACAACAACGGTGCGGGTATTCGCGGAATAAATTGTTCATTTTACATTTATTTCTGGATTATTTTGTTCATTTTACATTTATTTGTGAGCTATTTTGTCCATTTTACATTTATTTGGGAACTAGTTTGGTCGTTTCCCATGCATTTGGAATTTATTTTTTCATTTTACATTCATTTGTGAACTATTTTGTGTGTTTTACATTCGTTTGTAAACTATTTTGGTCGTTCTACGAGTACATTCATTTGCATACTATTTTGTTCATTTTAAATTTATTTATAAATTATTTTGTTCATTTTACATTTATTTGTGAACTATTTTGTTCATTTTACAATTTGCATACTGGGCAAAAAATAGTAATTATTTTTGCGTAATTTGCCCTAATCTAGGTGTTAATGGGACCGCCTCCAGTACATATTACGGTCCCCACAATACAAATGCTACTTGACCGTACGATTGTCGTGTTCGTCCGGCGATATTTATTTATTTACATTCGTTTTTGCCAACAGGTACGATAATACCGTGTCGGACCGCGATTATAGACCTGGGTCTGAGCGACGTGGACCCCGGTCTGGTGCCAGACGGCGCTAAGTGCGGCGAAGAGAAGGTAAGTGGAATGGGAGCTGGGGGAAATTGAGTGAACATTAGTTTGGTTTATTTTTCAAATATGTTACCCAACGACGGGCCCAGGCTGGCCAGCAAAGACGATAGGCAAATGTTTGAAGGTTATACCATCGTCGAAATACAGTCTCTGAATCGCCCCCCCCCCCCCCCCCCCCCGCAGATGTGCGTGCAGCAGCGCTGCGTGGCGGTGTCGGCGCTGCGCGCGCGCATCGCGGCGCGCGACTCCTCCGTGTGCCCCTCCAACTGCTCCGGCCACGGCGTCTGCAACTCGGAAGGTGACATGTTCTTGCTATTTGGTCGGGGACCTTTCACTAACCATGGATCTTATAACTAGCCAGGGATCTTATTTAGTTGGGGGACCTTATTTCTAGCCAAGTATCTAATTTCTAGCCGGGGACCTGATTGCTAGCCGGGGACCTTATTTCTAGCCGAGGACCTTATTTTTAGCCGAGGACCTTATTTTTAGCCGAGGACCTTATTTTTAGCCGGGGACCTTATTTCTAGCCGAGGACCTTATTTTTAGCCGAGGACCTTATTTCTAGCCAAGTATCGAATTTCTAGCCGGGGACCTGATTGCTAGCCGGGGCCTTATTTCTAGCCGAGGACCTTATTTTTAGCCGAGGACCTTATTTCTAGCCAAGTATCGAATTTCTAGCCGGGGACCTGATTGCTAGCCGGGGACCTTATTTCTAGCCGAGGACCTTATTTTTAGCCGAGGACCTTATTTTTAGCCGAGGACCTTATTTTTAGCCGGGGACCTTATTTCTAGCCGAGGACCTTATTTCTAGCCAAGTATCGAATTTCTAGCCGGGGACCTGATTGCTAGCCGGGGCCTTATTTCTAGCCGAGGACCTTATTTTTAGCCGAGGACCTTATTTCTAGCCAAGTATCGAATTTCTAGCCGGGGACCTGATTGCTAGCCGGGGACCTTATTTCTAGCCGAGGACCTTATTTTTAGCCGAGGACCTTATTTTTAGCCGAGGACCTTATTTTTAGCCGGGGACCTTATTTCTAGCCGAGGACCTTATTTTTAGCCGAGGACCTTATTTCTAGCCAAGTATCGAATTTCTAGCCGTGGATCTAATTTCTAGCCGGGGATCTTATTCCTAGCCGGGGACCTTATTCCTAGCCGGGGACTGTTTTCATAGCCAGAGTCCTCGCTAACCGGAGACCGTATTTCTTGTCGGAGGTCCTCTATCTATGCAGAGGGCCTTGGACTATCCGCGGTGTGTTACTGAGTGTCGTGTCTGTGTCGCAGGCCACTGCCACTGCGAGGCCGGGTTCGCGCCGCCGCTGTGCGCGCTGCCCGGCGCGGGCGGCTCGTACGACTCGGGGCCAGCCACCGACCCCACCAGTAAATATACACTTATATTACCCTAGTACCATTCCCGACATTTCAGTTTAGAAATTCACTTGCAAAATTTAATTATTGACGTAAATTTAAAGATGATCAATATTGTTACTGGACACAGGGCTCCTGCTATAACTTTCACATTTTGTGTACGGTGAAGGCAAACTTCGTGAGGAAATATGCACAGCTTACGAAGGCGTGTGAAATTCGCCAACCTACATTTAGCTAGCGTGGTGCACTATGGGATAAACCCTCTTTACATTAAGGCATACTCCATGCCTGGTTTACTAGCAATATGCCCCTATTGAAGACCTGATTGATTAGCGCAGTTGGCAGTGCCACTGCTTTCTGTGCTGAGAGTCCCGGGTTCGAATCCTGGTAGCGACAAACTTTGTGCCAAGAGCACGAATATTTATATCCGAGTCATGGATATTTAATATCTATATATATGTATACTTAGTACCCATAATACAAGCGTTGCTTTGTGTGGGACCGTATAGCTGGTTTGTTCGTCAGCCAATATTATTATTACATTGGGACCAAATACCTACCATAGATTATTTTGTTCCAGTCCAAAGAAACTTCATGGTCGCTATGTATGTGATATTCCTGGGCATTATACCCGGGATACTGCTCCTCCTCTTCGTGGTATACTACTCCCGGCACAACGTGCTGCTCTGGTGGAAGCGGCCGAGGAAATCGTACGTACATATGCTTCTATGTACCGGGTGCAACACTAACCCAAAACGAATGTTCTCAGATAAATTTCAGAACAGCACTAGCTCGCTAAGACAACTTTTAAACTTCAAACGAAACGACCCAAAGGACGATAACGTGGAAAACATTTACGAGGAAATCAATACAAACACTAAAGCGACCGATACAAAAGCTAAAGTGAAAACAAACGCTAAAGCGGTCGATACAAAAGCAAAAGTGGATACAAACCAAAAAGTATTAAGGAAACCGATTAAAAAAATTAACAAAGATGACATTCATATCGCTGACGGCGCTGTTAAGTTCGCGCCGCCAGTCAAACCAAAGCCGTCGCATAAACCTGAGATTTCAAGGGAAAGTAAACCTAATATAGTAGTAGTGAAACGCTTGGAGTTCACCACAAACGAGATGGTCGCTAATAATCAAAGTCGCATGTACAATGTTGGTAATAATGCATTATATGCTAAAATACCTTCCGACTCTAAAGTGCATGGTATTAAGAAGTAGCCAAAGCTTAAGCAAGTAGGTTTAAATGGGCCGCCCTCGTAACCGATAAGTATCGGAGTTCGATTCCAGCCTGGCCATCCAGCTATAGTCGTTTGCTCAATCCTAGCAAAAGCTTAGGCTTAGTTGAACGGGCTAATGAAACTATTTTTGTAGCAGTTGAAATGTTTAGAGGGGCTCTGAATAATAAATACCTTTTATTTACAAAGTTAATTAAAACCACAATGAAATTATTATGATGTGGTCTGACAGACATTTGAATAGTAACGGTTTGACAAGACCTACCATAGACTCGGTTATCTTTTTAATAAAAATTAAATAAAATAAAAATTATAAAAACAAACTAGAAAATGTGTATGAATACCTATAAACACACATTTTGAGTAAATGAGACATACTATGAACCATTCTAAGTTTGCAATATATACCGTCAAGCATAAAGCTTAATATGCGTACCCTGCGATAGTTAGTAGCAAAACTCAGTTCATTCAAAAGCTATCAAAATTGAATCTATGCTATTAAAAAGAATACTTGGATGTGTAGGTACCTTGTAGATATTCAATAAACGAAGATCAAAAAAGACAATTCGGACGCCTCATACCAAAAACCAGTGTTTTATTTAGAAATCTAGTCTGAATTTTATAATCTATTAATTTAATTCAAATATTATATAAGTGATATTTTGAATAAGTGCTATAATATAATTTTATACGTAGTATTAAATAATTTAACTTTTCCGTATATATATTAAAATAATAATTATCTAAGGGTTCGGGGGCTGATTATTAACTAACACTCAAGAATAAGTCCGCCTTTTCGTATCATTATTTTGTGTCACCGCCAACGGGCGCAGTGACGACGCAACGACTTATTCGATAACAATTGAAACTCAAACTTATCTTCTTTTTCATACGGTTAAAAATATTATGAGGAATTAAATAAATAGCACTTGTGATCATGTTACTCCGCCCGTCAGCGACTGACCCTTCGAGTATAAATCAAAGGTAACATTAATTGGATAAATTACTGGCTATTATTAATACATAAGGCGCTTAATAGTTTATTGTTACGGTACGGTAACGGTGGTAGTTAACCGTCAAATCTCTACAGAATCTTACAGATCCTCTATAGATTTGACTTTAGTTAAATTGAACTGTGAATGGTCAACTTCGCCCTAAGTATTTTTACTACTTCACGAATAGTAGTTAGTAGTTGAAGTTAATTACATGTTTTTCTTTCTTTCATTCATTCTTCTTTTATTAGGGCAGTTGGTAGTGACCCTGTTTTCTGTACCGAGGGTCCCGGGTTCAAATCCCGGTAGGGACAAACTTTGTGTGATGAGCACGAATGTTTGTACCCGAGTCTTGGCTGTTTAATATCTATATAAGTATAATATACTGAGTTCGCCCTCAGCCCATTGTACGGTACCCACAATACAAGTGTTGCTTCGTGTGGGACCGTATAGTTGGTGTGTTCGTCTGACAATATTTTGATTTATTATTATTATTTTGGAACTTGACTTGTAAATATTGTACTTATACTTTTCAATGCTTGAATATCATGGCGGCTGACTGTAGGTTCCGTGTATAACAGGGCCCCAAGTCTGCTAACACAATCGATTCATAATCGAACAGCAACCGCATAGTAACTGTCACTTTTGGCACACATTGTATGGGATATCTGTCAAAAGTGACAGTTACTTTGCGGTTGCGGTACGATTATGAATCGATTGTGTTAGCAGACTTGGGGCCCTGGATATTTTGTTGCGATGTTTTGATCTAGGAAATCGTTTTTTTTTAACTTGCTCATGTGTGAATATTAAATTGCATATTAAAAACTAAGTCATAATAAGTAAATGTACTGTGATTTTGAATGCTCAACCCCAAGATTATGGAAAGTATCGTCCGATAACTGAATTAAAATGATTTTAGCTTGTATATATTCAGGATTTGGTTTTTGGGCATCATCTGCTTATTTCTTTTGTAACTTTGTTCGTACTTTATAATATACTTTACATTTCACTGTAGTTATCTGTAATGCATTACTTAATAAAGTGTTCTTCTATTTTTTTCATTATAATTTTCTTTTCATACCCTAACATAATACGAAAATGTCACCAGTACAAGTGCGAGATTATTTGAAAGACAACCGTATACAGAGTGCTACAGGGAGGGTGTACTAACCTTTGAACTTGGGCTTCTTTAGCGCCTTTATAATCATTATGTGAAGTCACAATTAAGGTATGTCATATTTTAAAAAAAAAATTGTTCCGAACATATTTTTTTTGTGAGCTTTTTTTTTATTTATTCTTACTTCATATAATGATTGCAAGTGTGCTACATAAGTGCAGGCGCAAAGGTTAGTGTACCCTTTCTGAGTCGCCCTGTATTTTATAGTTAATAATTTAGACGGTGGGTATGGAGAATTGAAGGTTTCAAATATCGTCCGCTAGAGGCGTTGTTCAATTTTCCATATGAAATAACAAATTCGTATACTAAAAGGTTCGCCTACAAATAGTCTCACTCGAAGCCCCGAGGCCCCAAGTCTGCTAACACCATCGATTCATAATCGAACAGCAACCGCATAGTAACTGTCACTTTTGACCGATATTGTATGGGATATGTGTCAAAAGTGACAGTAACTATGCGGTTGCTGTTCGATTATGAATCGGTTGTGTTAGCAGACTTGGGGCCCAGGTGTCGTGCCCCTTCGACCTGGTTATACTTTTCGTCATTCGAATAACTCTGTGAACATTGGCACATCAGGGGAGTGGGAAGGTAGAGGAAGACGTCGTATCTACACTCAAATAGGGTATTTGATCATTATTGACTTTAGTACCTATATTGTCTATTAATATAAACAGAATTATTTATATCACAAGTACTAATTCTTTTATAATATACTGTTTCGAAATATGTCATTATAAATTATTTTCTTGGTTCACGTTTAGCAAAATTGTTGAGAGAGACGGGTCGCATTCTTTCTCCGTCGCGCGCGCGCTGTTTTATCGCAGAGACGTCACATGCCTGCAGATTTGTACTTTTTTATTTTTATCCTGATTGGAAAAATTAATACGTATTAAAAAAAACGTTTATATTGTCAATAATCATAGAAAATTAAATAATTATGCCATAAAAATTTATGTGCAAGTACCCTATTGTATACCCTAAGCCATGTATAGGT
This sequence comes from Pheosia gnoma, assembly GCA_905404115.1. Lineage (NCBI taxonomy): Eukaryota > Metazoa > Arthropoda > Insecta > Lepidoptera > Notodontidae > Pheosia > Pheosia gnoma. The sequence continues at coordinate 4,618,565 of FR989916.1, forward strand.
CGCATCACATGAATCAACCAACGATGGCGGCTTTCAGCTTTGTATGAATTCAGCATGCGCAGAGCCGCCATCTTTGCTCGTTTTAGGTGATGCGACGTATACTGTCGGTTGAAATGTGGGATGTTTCTTCGATGGGCCACTGTTCTCAAAGTTATATACTGTGTAGTTCTGTTAGAAGCTGTTTACATTGCCTGCACTGTTGTGATGTATTTGGTGAGTGATTTGGACTGGTTTAGCTTGACACTAACATTGCATGTGCTGATTATATTTAAGTTACTGGTGGTAGGCTTCGGCCGTGGCTAATCACCACCCACTGAACAAAGCCATGTCGCCAAGCGGCTTAGCCGTGTTCCGGCATGATGTTCGGTGTTGCCATTCATGGATGGCGGGTCAGATCAGCTGCGCTGCATGTGCCTAGTGAATGTAGCGTCTCTATCTACTGCCGCCTTCCTACCTAGGCAAGTATGCTCCATCGTAGATCTCATCGTCACTTACCATCAGGTGAGATCTGGATCAAATACTTGCCTATAATGTAATAAAAAGTCTCCAATTTGATCAATGTTAACCCGACCTTATGGCTGTAATTACGTAATAAAAATCGTGAAATATATGACGTAATAAAAAATAGTGTGTATCGTGAAACGGTCTCATTTATCGCATTTATGTTTAAAATAAATATTTCAATGAAAAATTTTTTCAGATAAATCGATCCAGGAATGGCTTAACATAATCGATTTTCTTTTGTCATTTTATTCTTATAACCACTGAGGGATGAAGGATCTTGTATTTTGACAATGGTGTTGACTGATCACACACAGACACATTAACTCACACACACACACCTACCCACACACACACACACCTACACACACACACACACATACACACAATGTCTGTTTTTTTTCGAAAAAGTGAGCAATGAGTTTCTTGCGGGCTCTTTAACCATAAGTAATTTCATAAGTAATTAATTCCTTGGCCTACATAGTAAAATGTAATAATTTAGATTTTCAGTAACTAAAATATACATTAGATAATATAATAGCAAGGTCTCAATATATAATTTATGAGGTTAGACGCATTTAACATGAGGTCGGATGACCGTTTAGCGAAGGTTTTATAATTTATAGTAATATTTATACGTAATGTCATAATATTGCATGGCATGTCAATAATTAAGCGATAAATAAATTATACCAATTTAAAACTACATAACAATACAAATTAGATGTAAGAAATATTTTCAGCCAGAAATAACTGCATGCAAGTAACACCTATGTAGCATGTTTTTAAATATATATTCGCATGTTCTGATATTATTAATTATTATACTTATAATTTTTCTTCGGGAGATTTTTTTTTCAATTGGATTTTCGCGATATTTATCATCCAAGTCGTTAAACGATGCCAATGAAAACCACTCGGTACTTTGTTGAAAATAAACAGAGTTCCGTATCGACTCTGGACACTCCAAAGTTCGGAAAGTACGAGTTAAAAAAAAAATAGTAATGCTTCACTCGTTCATTTCTAGGGTCCAATCACCGAAGAAAACAAGTCTACAGCACCGTCTCTCGCGCAGCGCCAGCAAGTTCGCCGCTAACTTCCAGAGCGGCGCGCAGCCGGGCGCCGCGGCCGCGCCGGCGCACGCGCACGCGCCCGCCAGCCCCGACGACATGAGCTCCAGCCTGCTGCGCGCCGACTCGGACCGCAGCCCCGCCGGCACGCACAACCCCTCCGTCAACTTCTTTGGCAACTTCAAAGGCTTCTCGCTCGCTCCCATTGACAAAACAGAGAAAGACGACGAGCCGGTGAAAGCCGAGGTCAATAAAAGCGCGAAGATTACACCCGTGCATAGAAGCGGCAGCAACAGCCAGAACTTCATCAGTCAGAGCGTGTTGAAGCCGGTGCTGCGCAGCGCGCCGCCCCTGCCCGTCGTGCCGGCGACCAATCAAACGCCGAAATCCAGTCCCACTGTCAAAAGGACGAACAGTTCCGTGCAAAACAAAATTAAAGCCCTCATAGCCACAGAGAAGATGGACGAAGCCCCTGCTGCTAGCGCGAACCCACCACCGCGACCGGTCATATCCAGCCCCATTCTGGAAGCTTCCACGTGTTCAGCCAAAGAGCTGATATCACCATTGCAAGGGTCCAAGACGCTGGGACCGATCAGGGCGGCGCCTCTGATTCCCACCTCACCGGATTTCTCAAAAAGACCGCTCAGCATGCACTCGACTGCCGTGCCCCAAAAACCCCTGCCAGAGGAGCCAAGGAAGGTCAAAGAAGGCATCTCTCTCAATCGCATAGCGTCCTTCCTGAAGCACGACAAGCCAAAAGATAAAGAACGGAAGCCGGTTGAGAGGAGTCACTCCCTGCCCAAAAACCCGAACCATCAAATTAAAATTCCGAAAGCAGACAAAGTCGCGCTGCGGAACTTGCAGATATCAAACCCCATTTTGCAGAAGGGCATAGAGTTGTCCGTCAATACTGTGCCCGTCGTGTCGGATTCAGAGGACGGAGATGATGGCAAGGCTTTCATGAACAGGGCACAGAGTATGAGAGCCCCACCCGCTCAGAAGCCAGCCATCCAGAGCTTCGGGTCAATGAGACAAGCCGCCGGCGCGCCCAGACCACTCTCTATTGTTGGCAGACCCACCGCCCCCCCACCCCCACTACCAAACCAGCCCGAAAACCAGACGGTAACGAAACCCGAAATCAAGTCCACGGACTACGTTGACTGTATAGAGGAAAAACAGGCGCCGCTTGCGCATATAGCCGAAGAATCCGGTGATAATATCTACGCGGTCATTGAAGAAAGTCCCGAGAAGAAATTGAAGCCGGCCCCCGTCCCGCCGCCCGTGAAGACCATCCCCCACCCCCCGCCGGAGGGCTACAATACACCCAAACCGGTTACCACCAGTTCCGGTAGCAACGAAAGCATGGGTTTACTCGGTGAGATCGTCGATGAAATACAGAATCGCAACTTCGAGTCCATATACTCTGCGTCGACGCTATCCAGGAAGAAAGAGAAGGAAAGAAAGCAGCGAGAGGCCGAGAGCAACAGGGATAGCACGTATGCGAATTCGGATCATTACAAATCACCCGAGAGTGTGTACAGCAACTCTGGAGCGAAATCGAATGTGTCCACCACGAGTAGCGGATACCTCCACCCTTCTGCCGTCAACGTGCCCACGTATATGAAGAAGGAAGATGAAAAGGACGAAGAGAAGCGGCCTCCGTCGCCCACGTTCAAGGGCGCCACGAAAATCCCAACGTTCTCGCGACAAAACACACCGCCCCTCCGGAATACGACGACATTCAAAAGCGTACCGCAGTCTCCTAAAACGACGAAGAACATGAACTTAACCACTAAAATATCCAACAGTCCTGACGTTGTGTCGAGCTGCACGCTACCAGATACCAAGAATATCAAAGCTCCGGACGTTATTAATAATAACAAGATCAGTGATACGCCCAAAGTGAGCGCGAAGCCTTCCATTAACGCTAAACCTAACGACAACCGACCGCCACTGCGACCAGCGCCCGCAGTGGAAAAGAAACCAGCGAAAACAACGCCCACACTCAAACCGGTCAGTTCAAATTCCAATTTAAAAGGTCAAGATAAAAATCCACCGTTAAACCGTGCGAATTCCAAAATAGACGCTAATGTCAAAGCAATAGCGGACAATTTAAATAAAAACAAACCTAAAGTAGTACCGAAACCGTCGACCGTAAATGTAAATAGGACAGATAATAAAAGTAACACAAAATTAACGCCGAAACCGTCTAATGTTGCCAGTTTACAGCAGAAATTTGAAAATAGAAAATCGCTGGGCAAAGAAATTACCGTTGCGAAGAAATAGGTGAGGGTTGCTAGAAATTTATTTTACGATTTAGTCGGGACATATACGATACATGTTAACGGCATAAATAACGTATTAATGTAGTCTAAAAGAAGCTCTCGCGACATTGACACGAATAGTCGATTGCTATTGGGCGAATATTCGGATACGATCGGGTTTTTCCGAGTTGTCCCGAAGCTTATATAGTTCTATGCAGTACAGTAATTCAAAATGTTCATTCATAGAATAACTACGGGTTGGTTATTGGGATGTATATAGTATGTCCCATAAAATAATACAGCTATTAAATACATGGTACGAGTCTCCTTTTCATAGGATTTTTGAAAAATGAAATGTGTTTTTTGATGTATGGGTTCATATAGGTACGAGGTCAATGGTTATATGGCTTTGTTATTAGCTCGGTAACAATGTATAAAAGTTTCAACTTTACAATGCAAGACACAAAACAGTTATGATGAAAACAAAATCCTCATTCTCATACATTTGGAATATACTAATCGAATTTTAGTTGAAAAAACTTTTGACCCTGATAATAAATTCATTGTTATGATGATATCAAACTGACAGTGTACTCAAAACTACCAAAAACACTTTTCGTTTCTCAAAAAATCCTATGAGACTCGATTTTTCACCCAGTGTGTCCCAAAATAGTACCAATTAACTGCGATCGTATGTGCCCACGGCTTTATTAAGAGTTATCTAGTCCCTAATTATACTGAAACGATTAGCACTGAACACTCGGTAAGTTATGTACTGATTTAGCAACTTGTGACATTATCATCCAATGAACAAAACCGAAATCTATGTGTAATCTGCTCCGATAAAGCTTAGAATCGAAACGAAAATAGCGTCCGAGATTGTTCTCTTTCTCTCGCGTACACAAACGGCACTGACGAACGGAACGCACATATGAACAAAGCGACTTATTTTTCAATGATCGGTTTACATGAACATTATAATTTATGTGACTAATGATGAATATCTATAAACATTGTAATTTTTAGTTATAGTGACAGCTTTGAAACGAGCAATGAAGCCAATAAGATTCTGAACTTAATTTGACAGATGTGCATCTTTCTCAGTCTTTAGGTGTGCGACAAGGATAGCTATAGGTATTACAATTCAGTGTTGCGTGCGACAGAATTGGATCGTTTTTACATTATTAATAAAGTGTTCATATTTAGTAAGACGCACTTTCGTCGTATGTACATAAAAAACAAAAATTAGTATATCTTTATGTATGGATCTAGATTGAAGTTGTGAATTCATACTGTAATAATGATTTAATTATTATAACTTAGACAGATCTCTGTACATAAACTAGCTGTAATTTTTTATTCCTTAATTTTTAGTTTAATAGCCATATCTAGCGTCTCATGTTTGATGCTTCGTATTTTTACCCGACAGCGTGAGGAGGGTGATGTTTTTGTAAATTGTTTTGAGATTTTTTCTTATGACCCCATCTGTTGTGTACTAAGCTGAAAGTATTGCCTGCCTTCTCATGCCTATAACGTGTGAAGGGACCGTCAATATTTTTAGTTATGTCGTATTTAGTTTAGTCTTAATTTTGGACAACAGAATTTGGGATATTAATGATCACCGTTAATGCACTTGATTAACTATAAGACGTCTCTACCAATAAGGCAGCTAATAAAAGTAAATATGTTGGTTAAGTTGCAAGGAACAGAGAACAGTGGGAAACGTTTAGACGCCATTTCGTAACGGCAAGAGTTAAAACTGGCCCGCTTGTTATAATAGCCCGTAGATTTGTTCGCTTGAATTTGCATAAATGTATAAACTCCTTGACATTTGTAATCAACAACAAAATAACAATTTGAAATTTATAAACAATATTCGTTTATTTTTGTAAGCTTGGCCTTGAATCGAGAGGGAAATTTCAATGAGAAAAACTGTCAAATTTGACGTTTAGTGCACCATTTTAATCCGATTGCGAGTCGTTTGCGCTATCAGAATAGGGGCCATGTTGTTTTGCATTTGGAAAAGCGTATAAACGGTGATCTTTACACAGACTTATTATAGTTAATGAGTGTTGATGCTTTATTATTATTTATACATACTTATTGTAATGATTAATTATTATTATCCGCACTACGTTCTTAATTATATCGACTGCGTCTTGGTGCTAAGGCGATACAACGTTCTCACCACGAAATATTAATAGTAAATATTTTTATATGAATTGAAAATGCATATAACTTGACGAAAATAAGTACATTTTAAGAGCAGCGCCCCTAGTCGTAATCTGCGTGGTTCGAGATCGAATTAAGTTTTCGTACGCTATCACAATTTGTACTTTTTAAGAATGCAAGCATTACAAAATATTATTCCTTATGGATACCGATACGAGTTGTGAACGCATCATAGAAGCGTATATTGATTTATCGATTATTACACATAGTCGATTGGTTCGTCAGCGATCACTTGCATGCAGGGCCTGGAACCCGCTAAGTCTACGAACGGGTTTTTGAACGACTTAACTTCTGTCAGATTTGACTTATGGTTACCCATTCTCTTTTCTTACTGTTTGAAAGGGAGTTTCTTTAACACGACGGAAGTTTGGATTCTGCTAAGTTAAACGTAAAACCCCTTCCGAAAGGGTGTCCCATGTAGCACACACCTTTGCTTTGATCGACAGTTTGAAGCTGCAACTGAAAACCTAGAAAACCATTGGGAAACCCCTTCATAAGAGGCAATTGGCCTAATAACGTATTATTAGGCCAATCGTTCGATGGGTAAGTTACAATTTAGGGAATCCCGATGAATGGGATACCCCTTGAACTACTGCGGCTCGCTGAACGACTTTTCCAGGCCCTGCTTGCATGTCACAGTCATGATTCGTGCCGCTATCTTCCTACTGCCCAATAATAATAGATGCATAATAAACGTCCACAGTGTCATCACTGCCACAGCTTGGTACAAAATGTATGGTGCTGATCTATAGCAAAATAATTGAAAAAAAAAAGATGTGTAAAGCGGCCAAGTTCGATTTGTAAATACTTTTTTTTTTAAATTATGATTTTGTTGAACGATTGATTGAAATAAGTACGTGCTATTGTAATCATAAAAATAATCTAACATATACCTTCGTATTGGTAATTTAAAAACCGAAAATTAATTTATTTATTGTTCTACATCGAATGTAATTTTAAAACTTATAAAAATAATTTGTAAAGATTTTAAAAACTGATATTGAGACTTGTTGCCCGCTGCTATTTACAATGTATATTTTTTTTATTTCTGGCAACACGATGTGCTTTGTACAATGAATAGTCGCCATAGAATAATAGAATAAAACAGCAGCTACTTATATTTTCTTATAAAGAATACAAACTGTCAAACAGACAAATGCGATTGCCTTAATAAAAGATATATAAGAAATATGAAAGAATACAAAAAAAACATTATATTTTTTCAACACCTCGCCTGCTGATTAATTATACACGAAAGACAATTTACATGTTTTCAGTGTTACTATTGTTGCACGATACTATGTGATAGTTTAATTGTTTACGCTCCTGCTACATCTGCGCCTAAGGCCGGCAAAATTCTGGTATTGTAACGGCTTTAGGCGCAAGTGTGACCTGCACGTGAAGTGCGAGATTATTCGTAAGCTAACAGTATAGTTTACCGTATTTAGACATTATGTATGGAGAATTGAACAGGGCCCTTAGCGGACGGTATTTAAAATTTTGCCAGTCTTTATACAAAATGTCTAAATGCGGTAGACTATAAAGTTTACGGTTAGCCTACGAATAATCTTGCACTTGACGTACTGCACGTAAAAATTACATAATCTTATGTTTGTAAATATGACCAAAGAAATTTGTGTAAGGAGGTCGTGGTATTCATAATTTAAGCTTTCTCTTTCGTCATTAAATGAAAATACACTACGAACAACGAGTCGTGAACCCGCGGAAGTTAGCGCCAAGTTACTTGGCGCTAACTTCCGCGGGTTCACGACTCGTTGTTCGTAGTGTACCTACCTATATTTAGGGTAGATTAAATAAAGTTTGCTTTCGTATCTACCTAAATGTTCATATGGCAACTTGATTTAAGTAACTTTTTTTATTCAAAGACTGTATTTTATATTATTCGAAATTAGTTACTGAATTAAAACGTTAAATATCTTCTTATTTTTTTTTCTAATGTATAGACAAAATAATAAAAACAAAATCACGAATAAAAAATATTTTATTGTATATTATAACTAAGTATGTACAAAAGGTTCTCAATCATTAAAAATTGTCACACATACAAAATATTATTATGCATATTATTAATTATTTACCGGTCATCATAAAATAAGCTTTGATTTGCAGTTCCATCTGTTTATTTCAAATGCTTTCCACTTAATTATTTTTTTCAATGGATACTTATTTTTCAATATAACTATAGTTTTGTTAGTAGATTCTTTGTCAGTAATGTATCCACGGTCTGGATCAGGATGGGATATTTAATACTAGCCAAAGCCTGCGAATGCTAAACAGCTCTACAAGACTGACGAAACATCTATGACTTTGTACTCATAAATTTATAAAAAAAGACAGAACAAAACAATGACAACATTGCGATTTTATCACAGTCATGGAAGAGATTTAACATCAAACAACCCCTCCAGAGGACGATATACACGCGTCACGGGGTTGGTTATACAAGCATAATGAAGACAAAAAGGTTATCTATACATATAAATAAAATTGGAGTGTCTGTTTGTAATATTAAAATACTACCTCTTTTTACTAAGTGCATTTGGATGTATACACGTTACCTATACCGAAACAACATTTTTAACAATTTTTGTCTGTCTGTCCGTCTGTCTGTCTGTTTGTTCCGGCTAATCTCTGAAATGGCTGGACCGATTTTGACGGGACTTTCACTGGCAGATAGCTGATGTAACAAGGAGTAACTTAGGCTACTTTTATTTTAGAAAAAAAATAGGATCTCACGAAAAAAATTAAAACCAATGTTGCGGCGCAGCGCCTGATTAAGTTTGATAGCAACAACCTGCAATGCGTCCCGCGGGTTCAGAATGGGCGAGCAGGCTGTTGTCAACGGTTGTCTTTGTTAAATACCACGCGGACGAAGTCGCGGGCAACAGCTTGTAAAACATATATACAGTTAACGTTAGATTAAACAGATTTTTCTTAATCGCTATCATTACCTTGTGATTGCAACAATCACTTCTAATCACTATCAGAATCAGAATAATTATAATTGACCTCTGTCGCTTTGAAAGATTCATACATCTCCGAGTCCATACGTTGGCGCATTCCGGGATCGAGAATATTGTTCTGTAGCACTTCTAAGCACCGTTCCTTTTGGAACTTGGTTCTCATGTGGTCCGGGGTGTTGAAGTGCTCGTTCAAAGTTGCCCAATCGTTCGCCACATAGTTGCAAAACGAACAATTGTACATGCCCGGTTTTGCCTGAAAACGTTAAACACTATATTAAGAAAAAACAACCGAATTGAGAACCTCCTCCTTTTTGAAGTTGGTTAAATATATGCTATTATTTTATTTAAAATGCAAGTGTTACATGGATAACATTTTTTGTTTTTATTAATTTTGTAATGATAAATCACGACAAAATGTGGGATAAATCAATTTGTCTCTTTCCCTCGTATGAATTACAGAAGGGAGGGAGCGGCTCCGTGACAAAGGTTTTTTCTTGATCCGTGTGCTAGCCCTTTGTGCTGTAGAGAAATATACATAGCTATGAACTGTATGTGTTTACTGCCTCCTTCACTTATGTGGCTTGCTTGGGTATCAAGATAAATTCAGTACATACACTAGCACTCGCTACAGCCAGTTATAAATCCTATATACGTTTACAATCTAGTTTTTATAAGTAGGTACTCACTTTTTGAGCGCGCTCGTCGCGCAGGTGCTTTTGTAAGCGCCGTTCTGACCGGGTCTTGCATTTCTTGTGGACCGATGTGGTTAAGTGCGCCTCCATGCCCTCCCAGTCCCTCGCCACATCATTGCAGAACCCACAATGGTACAGGCCCGGTCTCATCTGAAACCGTGAATAACAAACATTAAAAAAATACAACCAAATTGAGAACCACCTCCTCGTTTTTGAAGTCGGTTAAAAAGAAGTCTAATACATATTGACAAACTAATTGGAACAGTTAGCAGTGTTGAGGTTGACCCTGCTTCTATGCCTAGAATCCCGGGTTGGAACCCCAGTAGGGACAAACCTTGTTTTAGAAGTATGAATGTTTGTACCCAGTTCTTGGACATTTCATATGGTAATTATATACTCATTCATGGGGACACTTTACTATGATGTTATTTCATAATAGGTGAGTAGGTAAAGTTCTTTTTGACTGCTGCAATGTCATGAAGTACAGCAGATAACAATCTTAGCTGCTATTACGAGGAGAGTGCCTGGGCCCCAAGTCTGCTAACACAATCGACTCATAATCGAACAGCAACCGCATTGTAACTGTCACTTTTGACAGATATTGTATGGGATATCTGTCAAAAGTGACAGTTACTATGCGGTTGCTGTTCGATTATGAATCGATTGTGTTAGCATACTTGGGGCCCTGGTATAATGGTAATAGGCTCACTCCCATTTGGACAATCATCACCCGCCGATGATCATTGGGACCAAAGATCATTGGCGCAATGTGGGTCCACTTCAGTGCAACCCTGCCCTCTTCGTATTTTACAGGCGAAATAGTGTGTAGCTATTAAATGTGATGGTATTATTAATTCATGATAGAAAAAAAAATTATCCTAATAGATGAGTACCTCTCTAACAAATTCCGATTCCAACGATGTTATCACCTGGCACTGTTCCATAATTCTCGTATGTCTTGGTGAGTTAACATGCTTATCAAACATTAACAGAGATCCTATCTTCATATCACACGCTATGCAAACAAACTCATTACGCGATTTCCCCACAAACATCAAACACAATAATGGTAGACAAAATGATTCATTAATGACATACTCTCTATTAAATTCATAGGAATCAGTGCCTTGAAAGATTTTCGTGTCCTTTATGAAGTTCTCTATCGGTTGCTTAGTAATTGTAATTTTCTTCTTGGGCACTTGTTTTACAGGTACCACGGGCATTTTGGCTTTGTGCTTATTCCCAGATATGTGCTCCTCGATATTCTTAATGTTCGCGGGCACAACCGAACCGCAGGATGTGCAATGCAATTCTCTACCATTGTACATCATTCCGTTTTTCTTAGCTAGAGCCTTGACGTCCTCAATTGACGTAGCAGACGTAGAAGCCCCATTTGGCGTAGTAAATACAGGCTTCGTGTACAAGTTTTTGTTGTCTCCGTTCGCCTGAACGCCATGTTCGAAAGGCACCTTCTTAACTTCCTTTTTTTTTGACGTCTTCTTGTGATCATCTACGTGTTTATTGATCGCATTAAAATCGAAATCTATGTTCATTGTACACTTTTTGCAGAAAGCAGTATCATTTATGAAGTTGATATTTACGTCGTTCTCCTGAAATGTAGACACGGATTGTAGTATTTGAGACCTGTTGTCCATGTTGTTGGAACCCATTTCTTGAGCATTTTCCTTCACATGTTCTACTTCATTAGTTTCAAGATCCTTTACAATCTTAGTGTCTTCATTAACTTCATGTTCACTTTGGGCTGGCTCTTCACCGTCAATATTCTTTTCGGTACATTCTCCATTCATTTTAAACATATTCTCATGATGTTTGCCATCTAAATGTTGTGCAATGGGTTCAGAGGACACATCTTGGGAATCGACAATGTTGACTTCGGTGGATTCGGCACATTCCTTAGTAACCTCATTCTGCTTATCACTAGTAGAATTGTCTTCAATATGTTTAAGATCAATTGATGGATCAGTTTTATCCATTACATAAGAAACATGATTATCATCACTGATTTCACATAGTTTATGCGCCGTTTTATGATCGGTGCTATCGAAATGTTCATTGAAAGAGGAAGCGGAGAAGATTATGTTACATGTCAGGCATTGGTACGAATTGTCATCAATCTGGAAACGAGAATGTATTAAGTGCATGTAGGTACTATACTCTAGTGTTATATTTTACTAGCTATTACCCGCGACTTCGTCCGCGTGGTATTTAACAGCGGACGAAGTCGCAGGTAACAGCTAGTCTAAAATAAAAGTAGCCTAAGTTACTCCTTGTTACATCAGCTATCTGCCAGTGTAAGTCCCGTCAAAATCGGTCCAGCCATTTCAGAGATTAGCCGGAACAAACAGACAGACAGAAAGACAAAATTTGTAAAAAAAATTGTTTTGGTATATGTACCGTGTATACATCCAAATGCAATTTTTGGGGTCGAGTCACCTTCGTCCGTAGGAGAATTAAGTACCCTCGAGATACCCTACACGTGACCCTGGGTGGTGCCAACCAGGTGACAACTCTACTGGTGGTAGGCTTCGGCCGTGGCTAGTCACCACCCACTGAACAAAGCCATGTCGCCAAGCGGCCTAGCTGTATTCCGGCATGATGTTCGGTGTTGCCATTCATGGATGGCGGGTCAGATCAGTTGCGCTGCATGTGCCTAGTGAATGTAGCGTCTCGATCTACTGCCGCCTTCCTACCTAGGCAAGTATGCTCCATCGTAGATCTCATCGTCACTTACCATCAGGTGAGATTGAGATCAAATACTTGCCTATAATGTAATAAAAAAAAAAAAAAAAAACAGTAAAAAGCGGTTATTTTAATACTACAAACAGACACTCCAATTTTATTTATTTGTATGTATAGATTGATGAAGCGACTTAACATATCTCAGGCCGCACCACACGCGCCTCACAATCCATATTCTGTTGGTAGTCCAAAGGTCACACTATACCTCATGATGACATCTGACTTAAAAAAGAAATCCTTGTACTCACCTTTCTGTAAACACTCTTGTGAGCTCCAAGAATAACTTTATTCTCCACCAGCTTCAATATGTGCGCGTGTTCCGATTTGTGGATATCCTTGGCCTCGAACTCGGCGTTGCAGAGCACGCAGGTGTCGTCGACGAGGCCGTGCCACGCGTCCTCCGCCAGCAGCACAGTGTCGTGCGCGAGCACGCCGCCGCCACCGCTCGGGCGGCGCAGCAGCAGCGCGGCGCGGTGGTCGCGGTGCGGCGGCTCGCGCACGTGCAGCCCCGCGCGCGCGGCGGTGGCCAGCAGCTCGTTGCACATCCCGCAGAAGTACCCACTCTTGACCTGACATAACCATACAGACAACTCATCAATCCTTTTAAACTTTAATTTAACTGAGAGCATTGCAAGTCAAGAAGATTGAACATGCGCTGCCCACCTTAGAAACAACGGTATCAGGTCTAAGCTCTGTCGCACACCACTCCAATCATGGTTTCATTTAAGACATTCATGCAAACATAACAAGGAAGCCTGCATGTCTAATAAAATGAAAGCAGTTCTTGAAGGCTGTCTGAAGTTCAACATCCCACACTGGGCCAGAGTACCAGACCAGGAGCTGGGTCCCAACAAAGAAATTATAATCAAATTTTAATTTATCCTAACTTACCTACCAAGAACCCATTGCATACTGACCTTCCTTATATAGTCATCCTTATATTTCTCGAAATACCCCACGGCATGCAAGTTGTTGGCGTGCACTGGCTTGTTGATATGCAAAGTGGCACTCTCCTCGCTGCTCAGGTGGCACTCGCAGGCCAGGCAGTAAGCATCCACCTGGCCCACCAAGATACTGTTCTTGGCAAACTTTGACCACACTGGAATAAAGAATGGGAAGTTTTAACTTTTAACAATTGATTTGGTGAATTAGTTAATCGAATTTAAATTTGATATTCATTGCCTTGCACATTGTATTATTTGTATTGGATAATGGTTTAATTATGTTTGCCAGATACTGTAAAAAGCCAGACATGCAACCCCAGGTGATTTATAATAATAATATCAGCCCTTTTTAATGTCCCACTGTTGGGCATGGGTGTCCCCTCAATGTGAGGGGGATTGGGCCATAGTCCAACGGGCTGGCCCGGTGCGGGTTGGCGGACTTCACACATCTTTCGAGGGGTACTCGCAGACATGCAGGTTTCCTCGCGATATTTTCCTTCACCGTTTAGCAAGTGTTAATCATGGTTGAAAATAAGTTTTGCACATGAAAATCAATTCCAGAGGTGCTCGCTGGGGTTTGAACCTGCAATCCTCGTTACCAAGGCAAGCGTTCTACCAACGTGGCTATCACTGCAGGTGATTTAGTTTTTAAATATTCATAGGTAATAATACAATTATTATTCCTTTCCCTTCATGCTTTAGTAACCTAAGTAGGCCTATCAATTATTAGCCCTACTCTTTTCTGATGATTGAAGGTATAAGTATGCAGGTAAAGTACAGTCCGCCATGGCAGTGGTTTATCAGTTTTGATAACAATTCAATAAATATGTAATTCTGAATGTTCTTATTTCAAACCCCTCTCGTCCCGCGCGCGCGCGACGCGAGAATCACTCAAGTGAAGGACGCATGCGCCGTATCGCGTATCAAATTTCATGGCTCATAAAAAAGGGTCCCACTCGAGTTCTATTGCCTCTATTTACTTTCTGATGACTGTTTTGGTTTCTCAGATAAAGGGACCGTATATTATAAACATAAACAGCACTCATGTTTCAACTTATGATTTGTAATATGCTGTTGAAATTTGAGTACTTTGAGTACTGATTTGTAACATAACTACTGAATCAATTTATACGAAATGTTGGGTTTCACTTTATGAATATACGAGTTATCTAAGAGCTATGTTTTTTTATATATCTCCCATAACACATTTTCATATAAATCAACCTTGAACTTCATAGCAGCCACGGCCGCACATATGAATATCCGCAGTTCAGCGTAAGATTTGAAAGCGATAATCCGAGCTCTATTGAATAGTTCCTGAATATAAAATGTTACTAGAGTACTCTATAAGTCTTCATTGAATAATAATTAGCTTTATCCAATAGAAATATGCCACAGTTATTGTAAAATACAAGGTTTTGTTGCACAACAAACAAAAAAAAAGGTTATTTTTTGAATGCTGTTTTTGACTGTTTATTCACGTATTAGGAACTGAATAATAGTGAAAACTAAACAATAACAATATGGATTATCTAATTATTACACAAACTTGACAGACTTTCATAACAAAAAAACAAATGCAAAAAACAAATGCATCGCCACCCAACGGGCCTCTTTTGTTTACGATTCTCGGGATTACCGTAGTGATGAGGGTCGCGCGCGCGGCACACAGCGCAGTTTTATCGATAAGTTCAGCGAGCGAAAATGTGTGTTTGGTATTGAATTTGGTATCACCTAGATAACGAACTATTTTTTATTATGTGTTATTTGTAACATAAAATAATACTTTATATAATAATAAAAGATTCTTCCTTTTTGTGTTATTTATTTTTTGATAGGTGTAATTTATGTATGTATCACTGAAAGTTATGATCCTATTACGTCCTATTGGAATTTTTGGGGGTCATATGTGTGGTACATATATGACCCTCATAAACTCCTCGAATTACTTGAGGTTCGATTCACGGGATTGCAGCTAAGGGTGACATAATAATCCATTCTTACCATTTTTACAGATTGATACTGAAGACTGGGGACCAGGTGGTAGTAGCAGGTTCGATTCCCGTGTGAAGCATTTTCACAAACAAACTGCCTTTGTCTGGGTGTTACTTGTATAACCCCAAGTCTATTATATGATGATATATGTTACAAATATCTGTTATTATTATTTCTAGGTAATGTTTTACTGGTAGCTATACTGTTAGTGGATTATTGAAATAAAAACAAATTCTTGTAAATATTTTTTTTATTACAAAACACCCAAATAATCAATTTAGACGTTCATGTGTTTTTATACATATAGCGGATAAAAAAGAGAATACACACGTGACTATAAAAAAAATATAATAATAAAATAACATTCATGCATTTTTACCAACATTTTGGATACAAAGAGAACACACTTAGTATACAAACACGAAACAGACCGACCGACGGATCCAATCGCCTCTTTTGTTTAGGTCCCGTAATAGATCATTTAAACACCCAATTCCAGAGCGCGTACGTCCCGGAACAAAACATTTGCATTGACGAGTCTTTGACTTTGTGGAAAGGTAACTTAGCAATCCGCCAGTACATATAGACCAAGGCAGCCAAGTTCGGTATAAAGACCTTCGAGCTCTGTGAATCTTCTACCGGGTATCTTTGGTCATTTTTTGTGTACACAGGCAGTTCTACATACTACAATCCCGCCTACCCTTCGAACTTGCCGAAAAGTACAGCTACTGTTCTCACCCTCGTACATGCGCTCCTTGACAAAGGTTATACTCTTTTTATGGACAACTGGTTCAATAGCCCCCAACTGGCCCGCTATCTGAAGTCGCGGAAAACCGATTGCGCAGGAACATTGCGATCTAACCGTCGCGATGTATCTCTCATTGTGGCAATGTCTAAGATAAAGGAGGGCCAGTTTGTTGCGCGACACTCCGGCGACATGACTATCCTTGCTTACGGGGACAAAAAGAAGAAAGTCACCACCATTTCCACATTCCATGGTAGACGTCAAGGCTTGATAGACCCGAAGCCAAATCGCCCAGCGCAGTACAAGCCTCAAGTAATTCTGGACTACAACAAAAATATGGGAGGCGTTGATCGTAAAGATCAAATGCTGGAGCCATACCTCCTGGAAGGAAAAAGATGCGCGAAATGGAACCATAAGCTCTTCAAGCGCCATCTCAATTGCTCCATTTTGAACACCCGCATACTCCTACAGTCTTCAACTGGGAGTCGTTCCGAACATATAGTGTTCCGCCTCGAATTGGTGGAGCAAATTTTAAAGAGGCACCTTCAGTGTGTTCCCCGTCCGCGTAACAGTAGCGTTACGCCAGCTCCAACGCGCAACTTGTTACCCAATTCGGCTGAGGTTCCCAGTGGGTAGGCGAACACGGCTCTCGTAGCGGACTGGATCTATAAAATATATAAAATAAAATGTTTTATTATTGTAACCATACAATACAACTAAACTCTAAAAAAAAAAAGGTTTCATTACTTACAAGGGGCTGTAGGCCGGAGCAGGCGGGCTGTCCGAGGACGCCGGTAGGGACCCCCGGACCGGACTCGACCTATATAATATAACGTTTACATTATAGTATCTATATAACACAACAAAACAAATAAAATATATATATATATATATATAATATTTATATAATACAATACAAGAACCAATATCATGTATTTATACTCAAATACATTCGCAAAATAATCCAACAAAAATATCGATGTTATCGATAACATTTCTCGACATGACCTACACACTACTGGTGCATAAACCAAAATGGCGCGCGTTCGCGCATGCGCAGAAATTGTCAATTCTAACGGACAAAACTATTGTCTTCAATTGAAATGTACACATTTCTACATGAAACTGTTGAAATGTGCTTTGGGCGAATGTAAATATGAATGCCTAATCGATTTTACGTTATTACTCATCTTACAAAGCCACAATTTCATAAGAATTGGGTAAAATATTACGAAACGTATAACGGTTTGACGAAAATCTGACGACTTCAAGATAAAAAAACATCGAAAAATAGTTTTATAGCATTTTTTTTGCAAAAACGATTATCTAATTACTTCATATAAACACTATTCTAATGAAAATCAATCCACTTACCGTAAAACAATGCAAAACACAAATAAAATCACATAAAATAGTCACGAACGCACCAACCGCAACAAATGCCGAATGACAACTGAAGTTCGAACGCTTGCCAGCATTTGATTATTACTTTTTATTGTCTATTACCTTTGGAATGAGGCCAGTAAAACCCTACAAGCCAAATAGCACCATATTTTTATTCAGTTAAAGTTTATTTCACAAATACCTGACCGGGACTCTAGGTTACCGCTGGCACTTGAAGACAGGGCGGAGCGACCGGGCAGCGGGCTGTCCGCTGGCGCGTAACACGTTAACAAATGACGGAAAATATACCTTGCCATCCTATAATGTGCAAAATATATTAGATCTGAAGGCGATAAAGGAATTTATTGGCCAACTTCACCTATGCTAAAATATCTAAAATTATTATTTTGATCTTGTGTGTTGCTTTCATGTTTGAGCATTTACATTTCCAGAGCAGATAATTAATTAAATGATGTAGACATGTACTTAGATAACTACCTAAGTTACAAGAGTATATCAAAGAGTAATCACTACGTTTTACCTAAGTTATTGATGTAGTCGAGTAAATAAATACGTACTTGTTTGATTTCCTCGGCAGGTTTTTACGAACCGAACTTGTGCTTCCAGGCGCCTTGTTCACTTCTATATAAATTAGACAAAAGAATTGCAAATAATTATTTGTTCCTAAGAATCGTAGTTAGACTTGTGGTTATTGACGAGAGAACAATATTAATTAGCTGTTCACTGATCCTGTTAGTATCCGTTTTCCTTTGCCACTGAAATGGACAAACGAAGTGCGTCGTTATCAACTAGGTAGGTACCTACTAAACTTACATATCAACCAACCACGGACCAATAAGAGAACAAGTTGAACCAACACATCACATGGTAAATCCCGAACCATAGATACAATGTGACGACGTTTTGTTGCGCGTTTCTACTAAAGTTATGACTGAAAATGTCAAAATTCTACTAGAAATTTCTACCAAACAGACGTTCATTCGTTAGTTTATACGTTCATTTTATTACCTACCTATGAATATTATTAAGAGATTTAGAGTCACAGCGTACGTACAAGTCAAGGCAAAATTTTATATAGGTTCCTATTTAAGTTTCACAGAATGTACTTTTACATTTATATTCTACTCTACTAACGTAACTATAGTAGTTATATAACCGCGCTAATAATATGCATCAATGTATATTATGTACTTTTCTTTCTTTACGAAATGAAATGCGATGAAATAATATGAAAATGGCCTCACTCACAAATTAATGGGTATTACACTGCCAGCTGCATAAAGTTCGACTTCACTTGACTTTACTATTTAAAACATTATGGCTTCCATAATTATTTGTCGATGATTTTGCCAACAATAGAGTTTGAAAAGACTTGGCCGGTAGAATTTAATAAAAATAAAAATATAAAATAATTCAAAATTTATTAAACTTTACAAAATCGTTTGAAAGATAAGAATAGAGGAGAAATAATAAAATGAAATAATTTACATTCTTCATTTAATTTTGTTCGTTCATTCTATTTTCACCTCATTCCGTTTTACGTCAAAAACTGGTAACCCACTAACTGTCGTAACTGTCTTTTTGTTGTTATGAACTTTAAATACCGCCCTACCAGTGTCTCCAACCATGCCGTAATTACGGTAGATCTACCGTAATTTTTCTAGATCTACCACCGACCGTAGACATGTCAAAATCTACCGTAATTTCGTCCGTGTCCATATTTCTATAATGACAACACTTGATTTAGCAAAATATTACGGCAACATTGCATTGGGATGCGTAACGTAAAAAAAAAAAAAAGGTCATTCTGCTGCTTCAGTATGGAAGAGCAGGGATACGCAACGTAAAAAAAAAAAGGTCATTCTGCTGCTTCTATTTGGAAAAAGCAACAGGATGACCTTTTTTTTTTACGTTACGCATCCCCACTTCATGGGTATTTTATTGTATCATTTTGGAGAAAAATAAGCAACACTGGTCTGCCGTAATTTTCCACCATCTACCGTATTTTTAGACCAGGCAGTACCGTAATTTTGACAAAGAGGGTTGGAGACACTGCGCCCTACGTCGACATTGGCAGAATCGCGTTGAGCCTGACTCAATGGAAAAAGGCCATTAGGGGAAAAAAAACTTTAGATACATGACACTGTATGCCAGTGTATTTGTATATGTCCTATATGTAGTTGTTTCGTTTTAGAGTTTTCATCTGTAAACTCCAGACGTATTTCGCGCTTCTCACTGACCAAATTCTCCAGTATATACATACTGTGTATTCGTCCCACTTGACATTGGCAGACTTGTCAAAAAAAAGAACAAGAAACGAAAGGTCGGGAACGTAAAAAACGTATAATAAACGCGATAAAATCCGGAAGATTAGTTTTATTTCTATGTGTACTGGTGGTAGGCTTCGGCCGTGGCGAGTCACCACCCACTGAACAAAGCCATGTCGCCAAGCGGCCTAGCCGTGTTCCGGCATGATGTTCGGTGTTGCCATTCATGGATGGCGGGTCAGATCAGCTGCGCTGCATGTGCCTAGTGAATGTAGCGTCTCTATCTACTGCCGCCTTCCTATTTAGGCAAGTATGCTCCATCGTAGATCTCATCGTCACTTACCATCAGGTGAGATCGAGATCAAATACTTGCCTATAAAGTAATAAAAAAAAAAAAAGAAAAAAGTGTAGTATTCGTGTAAGAAATCACAAAATAACACGAGTCAAAAAATAATAATTGCGCCATCTATGACATTTATATAAAGACGCTAAGAGCACTGAATCGCAAGACTATGAATAGGAACAGCATTGAGCAATTCGTTTATTGGTGTTCCCGCTAGATAGACCTACTAGACCTGACTAGACGAAGAAACAATCTGGAGTGTTGCTAACAGCACAAAAAAACCAAGCCGATTTGAGTAGTATACGCGAATTACGTCCATACTTACACGCGAATTCGCATGTACTACACAAATCAGCTTGGTTTACTGTGCATCTATATTTTGTTCGCGATTTCGCGACTTTCCGTCTGTATTGTGTAATGGTCTGATCCCCAGACGAATGTTTAGCGGTCAGCGCCGGCCGAGAGCAGCAGTGGCAATGGTGTTTTAAAAAACAGTGATAACCAAGCTGATAAAGCGCTCACCTTGGAAACGAGGATCTTAGGTTGACACCCCGACTCACACCTCTGGGATTTCTGGATTTCATGTGCCTCGGAAAGTACGCAATGCCGTTGGTCCTGCGCCTGATCTCTCTCCGGTCGTGTTGGAGTGCCGTCTCATTGGACTATGCGAGTGTAGCGACCTCGTCAACCTCGCTGCAATCTACACAGATGGCGCTGCAGTCGACATTCGGAACATTTGACATTTTCAGAGCATGTTAACATATACAAGATCCCGACAATAACCGTCGTGGCATAGCGGCCGCCCCGCCAAGCATACCACCAGGGCCCCAAGTCTGCTAACACAATCGATTCATAATCGAACAGCAACCGCATAGTAACTGACACTTTTGACAGATATTGTATGGGATATGAATCGATTGTGTTAGCAGACTTGGCGCTTGCCTGGCTGGAAGACCTTGCCTTTTCCGCTAAAAGACTGATGGAAAAATGATTGCACCTGCGCTTGCGCACACACTTGTGCCCTATAATATCTCCTGCGCAGTGCACTAGTCTAGGATGAGATTGGCCATCGTGACCGAAATGCGGTCAGGAAACTATTATTTTGTATAACGTGGTGGTATTTAACAAAAAAGTTTTACTAAAATAAAAGCACTCCTAAGTGAACGTCCCGTCAAAATCGGTCTCGCCATTTCAGAGATTAGATCAGAAACAAACAGTCAGAAAGACAAAAAAAATAAAAAAAATTGTTTTGGTATATATACCGTGTATACATCCAAATGCACTTAGTAAAAAGCGGTAATTTTAATATTACAAACAGACACCCCAATTTTTATTTATTTGTATAGATATTGTCTTTTTCTATTGGATCGTTTCTGCAACCTGTTGCAACACCTAGGTACTACCCAATGGAGAGAGACGGAGCTGTAAGAGAAAATAAGATGCACGACAACTACTACCTCATCCGTATACAAGTCACTTTACACTGGACCCTCACTCGTAATATAATGGCAATGGCACAGCTATTGTATGAGGACATTGTCATGTACTATTAACTATTCGATCGTAAGTCGATTGCCATTCGATCGCCTCGTTGTGTAAGTAGACACTTCTAACTGACTACCTGGGGTCGAGTCACCTTCGTCCGTAGGAGAATTAAGTACCCTCGAGATACCCTACACGTGACCCTGGGTGGTGCCAACCAGGTGACAACTCTACTGGTGGTAGGCTTCGGCCGTGGTTAGTCACCACCCACTGAACAAAGCCATGTCGCCAAGCGGCCTAGCCGTGTTCCGGCATGATGTTCGGTGTTGCCATTCATGGATGGCGGGTCAGATCAGCTACCCGATCTACTGCCGCCATCCTACCTAGGCAAGTATGCTCCATCGTAGATCTCATCGTCACTTACCATCAGGTGAGATCGAGATCAAATACTTGCCTATAATGTATAAAAAAAAAAAAAAAAAAAAAACCTACTCACTCAGTTCCGCAACTGACTCTGTCATAATATGCGCGCTCATGCTAGCCCATAATATAAATTAACAATATTAATTAATCGTACATCCCACTAATATTACAAATTGGATGGATTGGATGGATGGCTGGATGTTTGTTACTCAATCACGCCAGAACGGCTGAAGGGATCTGGGTGAAATTTGGCACAGAGATAGATTATAGTCTGGAATAGCACACAGGCTACTTTTTACCCCAGTAAAATGTATGGTTCCCGTGGGATAGATTTGTTTTAATTTTTCATAGAGCAAAGGATCGACATGATTTACAGAAAAGGACATACTTTTTAATTGCGGGTAAAACCACGGGGCGCAGCTAGTAATATATAAATTAAATTTGTTTTAATAAATACCATCGTTTTCCTATATAACTCAGTTTGCTAGTCTGTATTCCTCCTATGACAACGTATTTGTAAATGTAAGGCTCGTTAAAAATGATCAATTGGAGTTATAACTATAGAAAATATTTTGGTGTTGTGTGTTTGTTGCATTGTATGATATTATTATCTCTGACAACGGGATCGCGTGAAGCTCAGGATCCAAGTAAGTGAAGAAAAAAAAGTACCTACCTGCCTACCTAGACTGCATAAGTAACTAACATAGAATATTTGTGAATTTGGTCCACAGAGAATTAATTAACAAAAACATTATTATTTTTTGATATACAGATCTTTTATTGATTTGTTATATTTACGCAAATACTACACTAATTGGAATAAAACTGATTTTACGGATTTTATTGCGTTCAGTCCTGCCGTGACCATGGTTGCTGTAAGCAGCCGAAACGTCGGGAACGTAAAAAAAACATATAATAAACGCCGTAATATCATAAGATCCGTAAAATTAGTTTTATTTATATACAGAACTTTGGCAATGTTTTATACTAAGTAAAGTAACGTCCGCCAACCCGCACTGGGCCAGCGTGGTGGACTATGGCCTAATCCCCCTCGCATTGAGGGGAGGCCCGTGCCCAGCAGTGGGACATAAAAAAGGGCTGGTTTTATTATAAAGTAACTAGGTTCCGTAAGCTCAAATGCTTGTATTAATGGTTTTATGGCCAGCATGGGAATTGAATTCGGAACATCTCAGTCATGCACCTCGAAGCACTTGGTTATTGAAAGGGGGTGGGAGGGGATGTTGGGGGTGCAATAGGGTACAATTATTACATTACATTTAGTACAAACTTACCAACAGGTGAGATCGAGATCAAATAATTGCCTATAATGTAATAAAAAAATAATTACCGCCCTCCCCCACCCGACTCACGTCTGAAGTACTATCGTAACAAATTTCAATATTTTTTTTCTAAATGATGAGTAAGATCACACAAATGTAACCCCCCTAAGGCATTTACAACCCTTAAGTTAACGAAATCCTAGATCAGCCCCTGGCTATTGAGGATCCTTGGTACACAATCGACTCATGATTGCATAGGAATGGCATAGTAAATCTCACTTTTGAAACATTTCTTTTGACTGAACACGCTGTATAAAGTACTTTTAAGGGATATCATTATATAAATTGTTGCAATTAATTTCCTTCATAGTCACCGTAATGTATTATTATAAATAACTAATAACATTTTCCTTTGAAATGGGCAAAAGGAAAAAGCCCAATGATACCAATTTGTTCCCTGAATCATACATTATATAGGTACTTATAATAATACCAGTTCTTTTTTATGTCCCACTGCTGGGCTCGCGCCTCCCCTCAATGCGAGGGGGATTAGGCCATAGTCCACCGCGCTGGCCCAGTGCGGGTTGGCGGACTTCACACATCTTTCGAGGGGTTCTATCAGACATGCAGGTTTCCTCACGATGTTTTCCTTCGCCGTTTAGGTAGCAAGTGACAATCGTGGTTGAAAATGAGATTCGCACATGATATCAAATCCCAGAGGCGCGAGCCGGGGTTTGATCCTGCGATCCTCGTTACCGAGGCAAGCGTTCTACCAACTTGGCTATCACTGATGTATATAGGTACTTACTTTTTAGAAAACCTATTCGCAAAATGATGTAGGTCACTGTTATAATGAAAAAAAATTTAACAGGAACGCCGGCATCAGGTTTCAATAAACACATAATAGTCCAGCCTACCGTACACCATGCCAGGACCAAGAGAGAAATCGCCAGCACGAGGGACGCGGTTAGTATCAACAAAGAACAGAGCATAGCACACATACAATGCCACTAACCCACTCATATTATAAATGTGAAAGTTTGGATGGATGTTTGTTACTCAATCACGCCAGGACGGCTGAATGGATCTGGATGAAATTTGGCACAGACATAGATTATAGTCTGGAATAGCACACAGGCTACTTTTTATCCCGGTAAAATGTATGGTTCCCGTGGGATAGATTTGTTTTAATTTTTCATACTTTTTAATCGCGGGTAACACCGCGGGGGGGGCAGTAAGTATTACATAAAGGTAAAGTAATTGAGAAAATGCAGTCAGTCATGGTATACCTGACTATTTATGCTAGGCCAGGTACTCCCGGCAATCTCTTCCCGGGACAGCTATGTCATGATTGACCCAACCACTTTTGACTACCTATCTACGTCTTCGACTCAGGTGCCGATATAATGAACGGGTGATGTTGCCCTCCCTGTCGCACGACTCAAGTACTTATTTTTTACCAATATTAATCATACCCCCCCCCCCCCCCAATTTCCTGTATCCGCACCTGCGGCTGTAGTGCGGTATTGTCACTGATCACGTAGTCCTGGATCACCGTGGGAAGAGAATGCCTGGCGTAGTATATGATTGTACCATGCTGCCAGTCTTTTGGGTGCTCTACGCTGCGCCGCCGCCGGTGGCAACCGGATCGAAATTGAGGTAGCTGCTATTATATTTAATTGTCCTGTTAATGCGTCAGAATCAAAGCCAATGGTAGACACACGACAGGGTAAAAGCCGAACATCGAATTACAAGGTAAACATTGAATTACTCATTATAATACGAGTAAGGACCTACTTTTCGTATATAATGAAAAACTAATGTAGTTCATTGACTCACTAAATATCTGACCATTTAAGTTGTAACAAAATAGTGTAAAATATTTAACAGATGAATCAGTAAGTTATATGGATCATGTTGATTTATAAAATCACTAGCTGCGCCCCGCGGTGTTACCCGCGATTAAAAAGTATGTCTATCCGACGGGAACCACACATTTTTCCGGGATTAAAGGGTTCTCTCAGACATGCAGGTTTCCTCGCGACGTTTTCCTTCACCGTTGAGCAAGTGATAATCATGGTTGAAAATGAGATTCGCATATAAAATCCAAAAATCCCAGAGGTGCGAACCGGGGTTTGAACCTGCGATCGTCGTTATCGAGGCAAGCGTTCTACCAGCTTGGCTATCACTGCTGCTTTAATTTAAATACTTAGGCCTGCTCAAACACAAAACTAAATAAGTACCTACCTACCGACAGTAAAGTCTGTTCAATTGTAAGTTTTGTTATTTACACAGAGCGGTGCACATCATTCAGAGGTGACAATGAAGGTCCCCATAGACGGCAGAGAGCTCGTCCTCGACCTTCAGCTCAACAAAGACTTGATCACGGATAACCACGTAATCAGGTATCAGGAGGGAGGCAAGACTGTGACCCATAGACCTAAGAAAGAGGTGAGTACTCTTTTAAGGTGATGAAGATGCTTATGATGATGATTGGTTGACATAGTGTCTTTATTGTAGGACATAGATTTGTGCCAGTATTCTGGCACAGTGCGGGGCAAGCCGGGCTCCTGGGTCGCCGTCTCCACGTGTCGCGGCGTCCGCGGGGTCATATTTGATGGTAACCAGATGAGATACATCGAGCCCGCTGAAGGTACGAAATGGTATCAAACATGGACATGTACGTAAGAGACGTAAGAGTCCCGGACATTCTTGGCAGACAGACACTCGACTAAGACCATAGAGAGTTCAGTTTTGTTGGTCGCTTTTATGATCGATCCACTTTTTGATTTAATAATTTGGGAGGTTGGCAAACAGAGAATGAATGGTGGATCTTTGCGCCAAATGATTTAATAATTTGGGAGGTTGGCAAACAGAGAATGAATGGTGGATCTTTGCGCCAAATGATTTTCCGATATGTCGCCTAGGCCGAATGAACTCAGGAGGTTGGCAAACACCGATAGGCCCCGTACCATGGAAGCCTACGAGAGAGACCCAGAAAGCGATGGCACGGCTACTATGGGAGACCTAAAACCCGGGATGAGTGAAAAGAGTTGCGGGAGACCCTCGTAGAGGGACACAATAGTTAGGTTATAAAAAAACGCATAATTCTATCAATAACGAAATTATATTGCTAAGTTTCTCAAACCTTTAATTGCCTATTGAAGGTGATGAAATTCAGTCCCGGCATTACGTATACGACCATTCGGATTTGAAGAACAAACAACGCCGTGGGTACGTCGACGGGGCTAACAACTACACCAGATATGAGCCACAGTTGCTCAAGGAACA
This sequence comes from Pheosia gnoma, assembly GCA_905404115.1. NCBI lineage: Eukaryota > Metazoa > Arthropoda > Insecta > Lepidoptera > Notodontidae > Pheosia > Pheosia gnoma. The sequence goes on from FR989916.1 coordinate 4,645,242, forward strand.
CCACGCCGAGAAGTACAGGAAACCCATCAGCAACAGAGTGAGTATCTAGCGTATATAAATAGGGTACCTTAATCATGAAAGACAACGAAGTTGAGCTCTTTGTACCCTGAGAGCGAGAAGGCAAAATTTGTGTCAACAAGTGGTCAAAAAAGGGCATGTTAGGTGAATCATCCAAGGAGCATAATATGATTCATATTGAAAAGCACAAAATGGTCACTTAATTGGTGATTCGATTATATATCTTCTGCCTTGAAAATAATTGGCAGACTGTGATAGAATGTCAAATGAGTCAATCTGTAGACGAACAAACACTGGTTCTAAGAATTTCATAGATGATAGCAGTGGGCAGCGCTTGATATCTGAAAGAATCGATGGCTGTTACCCAGGGCAGTATGTTTCTAGAATGGCGGTCCCGCGAGAGGGCAGGCAAATTATTTGAGCAAGGCCTATGTCCAGCAGTGGACGCCTATCTGCTGATGAAACTCCTTGGTATACAGTGCAGGTGGTATACAGGTGCATTTTAAGACGGAATGCCATTGACCACATAGTGATTATACACTCTTTCATTGACGAGTAGTGCTATTCTGTAACTAGAATCTCATATTCACACGCGAGAGTAAGGAAGTTTTAAAATTATCTATCGAAAACTGTAGAAATTAATAGCATGGATGGTTTTGCGCGGGGATTGTCTATTATCTCTATGATCAAAGTCACGTTTCAGTATAAGCGTTCGACCGAGGGTGTTCGCGGGCCCTACAACGCCAACAAGCGTTCCCGGTACGTAGAGCTGGTACTTGTGGCTGATAACAGAGAGTTCATTGCGACCGGCAGAAACCTCCGTGCACTTCACGACAAGCTGAAAACCCTCGCCAACATCATCAATTCGGTGAGTGGACCAGGGTTGGATTCAGGATTTCGTATAGTACATTAGTTCCCAAAGTGGTCCAGGTGGACCCCCAGGGGTCCAACGGAGACTCGACGGGGGTCTACGTTATTTCCATAGATCTTAGATCTAATCTTCACATTTTTTGTCCAGTTTTGGGAATATGATAGAAATATTTTAAAAGTGGTCTATGAGAAAAAAAGTCTGGGAACCTCTGGTTTAGCGGGAGTACATTTTCGTGTGCTTTTACCTATCTTCCAGAAAAAAATAATTGTAATTGGTCGTAATAAAGTACTTCAATCGTGAGTGGGGGCCCCCTCCCTCACTCACGACTTGGGGGCAACTGCATCCTTTTCCCCCCTGTACTAGCCCCTGAAGTGAACCAGATTTCTAAGATAAAAACACTACAGCGAACCTCCATTAGAAATGTAATTTCGCAGTAAAATTCATAAACGCAACGATTGCATAAGATTTGACGACGATCTGTCAATCCAACTGCCCAGTTGGTACTGACCCTGCTTTCAGGGTCTTGGGCTCGAATTCCGGTAGGGGTAAACTTTGTATGATGAGCAAGAATGGTAGTGCCCAAGTCATAGATGTTTTATATAGTATACAAGGCCTCCCAGTAGATTGTACGGTACCCATAATGCAGGCGTAGCTTGCTTCGTTCGGGACCGTACAGTTGGTGTGTTCGTCTGGTGATATTATTTTTTTTTTCTCTCCACACGGGCTATACCTGGATTTTGGAAGGCTTTTTTTTTTTTTTTTTTATTACACTATAGGCAAGTATTTGATCTCGATCTCACCTGATGGTAAGTGACGATGAGATCTACGACGGAGCATACTTGCCTAGGTAGGAAGGCGGCAGTAGATAGAGACGCTACATTCACTAGGCACATGCAGCGCAACTGATCTGACCCGCCATCCATAAATGGCAACACCGAACATCATGCCGGAACACGGCTAGGCCGCTTGGCGACATGGCTTTGTTCAGTGGGTGGTGACTAGCCACGGCCGAAGCCTACCACCAGTAAAAGTTTTTAGTTTAATTTTAATGTTATCTTAGCCATCTGCTGGGGTCAATTGCCCAATATGATTGCGAAAACTGATGATAGCATAAACAGCGAATTGACCTCAGCAGGCGGAGGAATATGGAAAGATGATTGGGACTATGGATTGAAGTTTGGATAGATATGAGATAGGGCTATTGGAAGGGTAGCGGACACCTGCCATAATCAAATCAGCTCTTATCCAATTATTATTGGCAGGTGGCGACTCGCCGCTCATTGGTCGCCCTGAAATGGCCGTCATATGAGACGATAAGGGGCAAATTTTTTTTCTTTATTAGGTGTTTGCCCCTCTGGATATCTTCATAGCGCTCGTGGGCGTGGAGGTGTGGACTGAGTATGACAAGATCCTATTCAGCAAGGACAGCTTGGTGACGCTCACAAATTTCTTGAGCTACAGAATTGAAAATCTTGTCCGTTACAAGCCTCATGATAACGCGCAATTATTGACGTAAGCAATGCCATCGGTCATTATAATTTTGCAGTGATAGCCAAGTTGGTAGAACGCTTGACTCGATAACGAGGATCGCAGGTTCAAACACCGGCTCGCACCGCTGGGATTTCTGGATTTCGTGTGCGAATCTCATTTTCAACCACGATTATCACTTGCTAAACGGTGAAGGAAAACATCGTGAGGAAACCTGCATGTCTGAGAGAACCCCTTGAAAGATGTGTGAAGTCCGCCAACCCGCACTGGGCCAGCGTGGTGGATTATGGCCTAATATCCTCGCATTGAAGGGAGGCTCGTGCCCAACAGTAGGATTAAAAAGGACTGATATTATTATTATATTATTATCCAGTTCTGTTTCGCAAATCAACGGATATACCTATACCTGTGTAGGTTTTGCATCGAAACAATCACTGTGGTTCCGGAACCACAACTTGTTTAGCATCAATCACATTGATATTTGCTATTCTAGAGTAACGTCATCATTTCAATGCCTTTTTTTACTCTGTGTTTCCTTTTGTAATTATTGCAAAACGTTAGTTTTTTCACAAAATAGAACAAAATTTATAACCTTTCTGTTTTCGACTACCCCCAAAAAGTCCTAGGTAACATTATTGTTTTAGACGACAACATTTCGATGGAGGCGTCATAGGGAAAGCACTACGAGGTTCAATGTGTTCGGCGCAGTCCGGCGGGATCGCCGAGGACCACTCGACGGTGATCGGACTAGTGGCGATCACGATAGCGCACGAGATGGGCCACAACTTCAACATGGATCATGACGTGGGAGGCTGCGAGTGTCCCGACCAGAAGTGCATCATGAGCCCTGTCAGTAACTCCATCATCCCCGCAAAATGGTCGTCTTGCAGTTTACAGTACCTGACGTCAGGCTACGAGAAGGGACTCGACTATTGTTTGCGGTAAGTTCCTTCATATTTGAGTGCGACTCTCGTGCTATAATGCTCATTAATAGTACTTAATGAGCATTATATATAAAGATTCTAGAATGGCGACCACGAATCGGAAGACGTAGTGTAGGACGCCCCCCCACAAGGTGGACCGATGTTATCACACGCGTCGCAGGAAGCCGGTGGATGCGAGTGGCGGAGGACCGTGATGTGTGGAATTGGGGGAGGCTATGTCCAGCAGTGGACGTCTATCGGCTGAATAGATAGATAGAATGAGCATAATATATTTTACAGCAACAAACCTAAGCGGCTGTTCGAGTCTCCGACATGCGGCAATGGGTTCGTGGAGCCTGGCGAGCAGTGCGACTGCGGCAAAGCTGCGTATCCGAATGCGCTCAATCCGTGCCACGCGTGCTGCCAGCCCGACACGTGCATGCTGCGGCACAACGCCACGTGCGCCGCCGGCGCCTGCTGCGACCTGCAGGTGAGTGTGTGTGTTGCTGCGACCTGCAGGTGAGTGTGTGTGTTGCTGCGAGCTAGCAGTGTGTCAGTGTTTGTGCTTCTGTGTGGTAACGGTGGTGGTGTCCGCAGACGTGCCGGCCCAGGGCGGCGGGCGCGCAGTGTCGGCCGGCGGAGCGCGAGTGCGACCTGCCGGAGTACTGCACCGGACAGTCCGAGTTCTGCCCCGACGACGTCTACAAGATGGACACTACTCCCTGCGGGAGGGATGACGACGTATGTGCCATTTCATGTCTCTATACTGCTTTACTAATATTCTAAACAGGGCGAAAAGTTTTAAGGTTAGTGATTAAGGATGTAGGAGGACTTCGGGACTACTTATCCGATTATAAAAATTGTTTAGTGAAACACTGAACACACTGAATAGCGCAGTTGGTAATGACCCTACTTTCTGCGCCGTGGGACCGGAACCTGGTAGAGAAAAGCTTTTTGTGATGAGCACGAATGTTTTTACCCGAGTCATGGATGTTTAATATCTATATAACTTTTATTATATACTGCGTTCGCCCTCAGTCCATTGTACCGTACCCATAATACAAGCGTTGCTTAGTGTGGGACCGTATAGTTGGTGTGGTCGTCTGGCGATATTATTATATGAAGCTCCATTATCCCTGAGTGCTATAGGCTTGGTTTCATCGAGGTACTACGGGTGGAGTCGCGAGTAGAAGCTAGTCGCTGCATAAAATAGAACACACTTTTCATCTGTCAGCATTCTCTAATACTGCCTCCCGAAAATCCCGTGGACTAGAGATGGAGCAGTTTTACCCACTAAGTAATACCGCTGACCCAAGGGCCGGCCATTTCCTCGCTCAGCGAGTAGCTTTGGCTATTCAGCGAGGAAATGCGGCCAGCATCTTGGGCACGCTACCGCATGGGCCCAATTTTTTAAACTTTTTGTAGATTTTCTATTCTCGTTTTAATTTATATGTCTGTCTGTTTGTTCCGGCTAATCTCTAAAATGGCTGGACCGATTTTGACGGGACTTTCACTGGCAGATAGCTGATGTAACAAGGAGTAACTTAGGCAACTTTTATTTTAGAAAAAAAAATAGGATCTCACGAAAAAAAATTTAAACCAATGTTGCAGCGCAGCGCCTGATTAAGTTTGATAGCAACAACCTGCAGTGTGTCCCGCGGGCTCAGAATGGGCGAGCAGGCTGTTGTCAACGGTTGTCTTTGTTAAATACCACGCGGACGAAGACGCGGGCAACAGCTAGTTTAAACTAAACAAGATTGCATTGCACATGTATGAAGTGGTTGATGTTCCTCAGCGCGCCTACTGTGTAGGCGGCTGGTGCCGGTCGCACCGGAGCCAGTGCCGGCTGCTGTGGGGCCCTACGGGGTTGCCTTCGCACAACGACTGCTACACGAAGCTAAACGTTCAAGGCACAAAGTGAGTACCTATTAGGTATCAACAAATGCTTACTAGTGTTGGTCGCAAAGTTGAATATATATATATATATTTTTATTACATTATAGGCAAGTATTTGATCTCGATCTCACCTGATGATACGTGACGATGAGATCTACGATGGAGCATACTGTGACTCGACCCCAAAAATCTAACAAATTTGACAGTCCAATCAACCCTGTTTTATATTTTTGTCTGGCTGTTCGTTTCTTACGCAGATTATCTCACGGGATAACTACTAAGGCTCGGATACAGGGGGGAGTTAATGGGCAGCGACCACTTCAACCGCACCACAAGCTACACAGATGGCGCTACATAGGCATTCAGAACAATAGACAATTCTCAATACAATCCTGAATCGCGCTGTGAGAGTTTTCGGAGCACGCGACATATATACACGATCCCGACAAGAACCGCCGGGGCGTAGCTGCCGCCCCGCCAGGCATACCACCCGCCTGGCTGGAAGATCTTCCCTTTTCCGCTAAAATAATAATGGTGGCATGTACTAGGAGCAGCCACTGCGGTTATGACTGGAGTACACAGCAGTTCCGGCGCTGCTGGCCCCCGGACGCCGCGTGCGGGTCGCTGCAGTGCCAGCACCTCGCCAGACAGCCCGCCTTCGGAACACAGTCCAGGGTCATGATAAATTACTTGTATAGCGGTGAGTAATAATTATATTTCTCTAGCAACATTATGGTAACAACTAGACACACGGCCGACCCAGACGAAGAAGTAATACAGAAGGAGTGTCACGAACAACATATTCGAGCACAATAAACCAAGTCGAATTGTGTAGTACTCGCGAATTACGACCTTACGTACGCGCGAATTACGACCTTACGTACGCGCGAATTACGACTCTATATACACGCTAGTTCGCGTTCTACATAGATGGCGCATTCAAAACAATTGACAATTCTCAATACAATCCTAAAACGCGCTATGAGAGTTTTCGGAGCACGCAACATATATACAAGAGCCCGACAACAACCGTCGGGGCATAGCGGCCGCACCGCCCCACGCATACCACCCGCCTGGCTGGAAGATTGGTTCCCTTTTCCACCAAACCCCATTAGTGTACGAATTTCCACAAATCCCTCCATTCAATGTTAAGCATTTAATTAAAAATTGGATTGAATTGGTGGACCAACCAACTCAATATTCCGCAGTTCAATTTGCCATAAAAATGAAAAATACGCAAACTTTGCAGTACGTACGTTGTAACGGTCCAGAGTACCTTCCCGTCACCGTTCACAAATATATGATTAAACATTAAATTATGCTTGAACTTCTTTCTCTTAGTTTCACGATAAAATATATAATTTCCATCATGTTATGGTCAATGTTCTTGGCAACAGTTAGTGAGGACACTTGATAGGTAAAATATAACATTATAAATTACTTTAAACTGAGGAAAAAACACAATAATAATGAAATAAACGAGAATCGTTTATGTTCTAACTAAAAGATTTCAAAACTTTGTTTACAAACCGAACTTGTTGACATTTAATAGATTTGACGTTTGATGGACATTGTCAGACGGGATGCGTTTCGTTATTGTATTCTTTAAACAAATAGATAAAATAAATTCGTTAAAAACAAAATAGTTCTACGAACATTATAAATTATTAACTTTAAAATGTCAATACATTTATAGATTATAGATTAAGTTATTATGAAAGTCTTGATTTGCTTTTGAGTATTGATTGAACTGACTATAGTTCATTCACTAATGACCATAGATAAATATCAAGTGGATTGTTTTATTCGATCAATACTTTCTCTGCGAATCAGGGATGCCAGGCGTAAGAACAAGTCCTATGATCTAGGGAATTAGGGAAAGTATTAGTAATTCGATCGGATGTTAGAAATGTCAGGATTGTTGTTATATTAAAAGATATGTTGAATATTTTAATACGTTTAGCCAAATATATTACTAGATTATACTTTGTTCTCCTTTTGGAGTGAATTATAATATCAAATTGCACGATATTATCATTGCTAGGATAAAACTTCAGAAGTGAAATTAAAAGGTTTAAAATAGTTGTAAATTTAGTTAGTATTATATAAGATCGCAGAAATAATATTAGGTTATTATTTATACAAGTCAGATTATTTTAGTTAGGACATTTTAAGTTTGAACTCTGGTAACCCAGTCGATATGCCGGTGCGAGCTAGTTACAAGTAGGAAATATGGAATCACACGCCATTTTGGTAAACAATCGAGATTCAGGATGTGATTGGCTGACAGATTGAACTATAAAGATCTAATTTGCGAATGAAAGATTGAAATAGGATTAGAATTTGGTAATAGGGATGTGACAATATTCTGATGCCTGATCTCACGCGGATTAAAAACCAGATTTGATCCGGCAAATTACTTACGTGATAATATTTATAGTTCAACAAATTATTAAGAGTCGAATTCTGATATTGTAGAATTTACTTAGTAGGGCTTATAAAATATCTATTTGTTCTACAGAGTTATCGGAACCGAAATATAATGATGAGGGAAATTTCATTTAGTATGAAAGCATAATAAATATTATCTAGATTTCGTTTTGTTTATATAAATTGATATTGCAATGGTTTAAAATACATTATGAATGTATTCTTCTATTTTTAATATTAAGGACCCGGATTTTAAATAATAGGGAAATCCGTGACCTAGGAACAAATGTCACATCACTAAAGGATTCCCTAGAAGATGTTAGAAAGAGAAAGTGACATTTGAATGATTTTAGGGAATTCGCGCGGGAGAGTAAAAAAGTAATGGCGGAGAAGGACGCGTCACTTAGTGTTTGGTAGTTTTCTCGGGAGGTTCTTTGTAGATTTTCGCGGGAGTGTTTTGTAGAATTTTGACTTGGGCTTGGAGTTTTTCCCGCGGAGGTTTTGTAGTTTTTCTCATGAGTGGTTTTTAGATTTTCACGGGGTTGTTTGTATTAATTTTGCATAATGAGTAATTAATGAGTTTCGTGTTATTATTTTACAATAATTAATCCTATATCTGAGTGTGTGTGTGTTCGACGGGATGGCGTAGTAGGCGAGTTGCTGCATCTAAAGGGAAGTGCACTTTATAATCACAATATAAATTAAACAAGATAGGTATTTACGTAAAGGACGCTATCGGCGTAGGGCGGGAATATTTCCAGATGAAGAAAAGATGGAATAAAATAGACGCTCAGCACTAGATTTTATATGACAGGGTTTTTGTTTTATAAGCTTATGTTTACCTAGAATTGGTATTTAATATTATCAACATACGATCACAATAATGTTTGTGTTCATTTATATGTGAAGTACTTGCCTATGTTTCTAACTAGTTTCAATACTAGAAATAGGAATCTACACAAGTTCCACTTTGTGGCGCAATGGGAAATTTACGTACCTACTTTTGAATGATGGATTGATTTAACAATACTAATGATCAATGGATGGATGATACAGCAAAATCCTGAGATAATACTTTAGTAGGTTAAGTAGATAGATGATTAGAAATATAATAGAGATTTAGAAAGATTGGCGCCTTAGAAATATGGCACGCCATGTCGGAGAGGAAACGCCGAAACACGGTAGTTTCGCGCCAAAAGCGACGCCGCGCCGCGATAGAAGTAGGGTGTTTCGTCAGGTATGTGACGCTTACCTAATTAATAATTATGATTTGAGTTTTCTACATTATTTCCATGAAGTTTCTAGTCCAATTTATTATATGGTATATTTTCAAAAGTGTGACGGAGGTTACAAATACGTGTACCACGTAGGTACGTATTTAAATATGGTTAAATAGGTAGGAACTGCGTAACCGGTGAATCGGTATCGTATACCTACTTACGGCGTTATGATGGTGTTTAATAAAAACGTGTACTAGGTATTGTCCTTTTATTTATCCATGGAGTTTCTTACTAGTTCTTCTCCATAGGATTAGGTTTTACGAACTAGTGGTAGCTTCATTGTTTGACATAATTGTTTTCTTATATTTAGTAGGTTGGAACCTACCTATTTGAACACTTGAAAAATAACTTTTTAATGGTTGAATTATTTATTTTAATTCTAAGCGTCGGAGTCTGATCATTTGGTACAGTAAGTTGAATACGGAAGGATGGTCTCTGAAAGTTGAATTACTTATAATCTGTAAATTTATATCATAACAAGATTGACAGGTACGGCTACACTAGAGGCGAACGATCTCGTTGGTTATCTTCTTGCACGATCGATGTAAAGGGAGCCGACATTATAGTCAATGGTCGCATTTATCGGTTTTGTATTTGTACCATACTGAGCAGGAGTCTCGATTTGGTATTATCATAATGGTTTTGATTGGGATTGCGGATTCGGTGATATCCTGATGGTTTAGCTCTGTCCAAATGGTTGGTAACAGATAAGCTTGGTTTAAAATACATAATGGTATTTGTACACTTATTTGAGTAATTGGTAATGCTTTAACATAGTAACTTGTCTGAAAGGTTGACATTTACTTCTTTGATTTAATTTGAAATGTTGTAAATTATAAATGAATTTCAATTGATTCAGTCAATGTTTCCACTCAATTCAATACTATATTGACTAAGTGGAGGGAGAGACAAAAGGTCAGGTGACGGTCTCTACTGGTCTTGAGCGGTGGAGTCGTGAGCTCTACCCTTAGCCACTATAAAAATATAGATCTACTTTGGATCTATACAGTTTAATAATAATAGTAAAAGTATTTTGTCTATGTCTTTATATTTGTAGTAATCAACAATTATTCATCTTATTGCTATCTATTCGGTACCTATTATCAGGATAAATAGTAAATTAATATATTCTGAGCACTCAATAACAGTAGGATCAATAAATATAGAAACTTTGATTTATTTATTATGGGTAATTCAAAGTGTATCTTTCTTCCATTTACTTTAACATCACTAACGTTTACCTTAAGCCATATACATGTAGGTGACAACCTTTATTTAGATGAAATTATCTCAGCTGCATATTTTAGTAGAAATAAAATAATAGAACAGGTCTAGGTAGAGAAGGTATAGTATTATATAATTTAGGCTATGTAGGAATACCAATCTTTCACTAAAAGAATTTAGGTTACTAATCAACGGTATCACAACGTATGGGTTTCATTATCACTAGACGAATCACTTGGCCAATATTAAACCCAGATCACAACTAAGTCTAAGGTTACATAATTAAGTAGGTAAAGGTATAAGATAAGTCATTAGGATATTAAGATAGGATAGATGGAGATATAAGTAGGTAGGACAAGTAGGTAGTTCATTTAGGTCCCAAGTGACCAGTACATAGGGAGGTAAGATTATTGATAAATAAATTTGAAAAATTTAGATTAGATTTAGCTTAGGTTTACAATGGGGTTACAATAGGTATTAAATAGGAGGTTAAGTAATTAGGTAGGCGGGTCGTTACAATTTAGTGTGCCGTGGACCAGGATTTGAGCCTCGATCTTGAGTTACAATATAGAATTCTGTGGACTAGGATAGTGTAGTGTTTTGTTTTGAATAAATTAGTTATCATTATAATATTTACATCCGTGTATAATATTTGTTTAACATAATATTTAAACACTTGGTTTGATCTGGAAAGTGACTTTTATAAAGTCACAATTTGTTGCTTGTGAAATGGATAAGTGAAGATTGGTATTTGACTTGATTGGTAGTACTCAGGTAGGATAGATAGATTTAAAAAAAAAAGCTTTAACGGTGTTATGACAATATATATATACATATTTACCCATTTTATATGTTTTAATGATTAAATTAATTTTAGGATCATAGTCATGAGTTTCATCACAGTCTATTATAATTTTAAACTTATTAAATTATGTTTAGCAGTATACATATTCTATATAAAGGTATACAAAATCGGTATTGTATAAATGATTTTAGGAAAATGTTATAATTAGTCAGATTCTTATCAGATTTTATTGATTAATGATAAGACTTAATAGATATAGAAAAATATTAATCAAATTTTCGAACGCCATCAATTATAGGAAAAATATATTATGGTTTTGATGTATTATATCGCAGTATAATTATTACATAAGTTAATATATTACGCCAGGGTGCTAACGCCTAGCAAATTGGGGGTTGTGTTAGTTCACACGGACTCTAACGTCTATAAATCGGGGGGTTGTATTAGCTGAGGGCTTTCTAATGTCCTATAATCGGGGGGTTGAATTTTATAGTTTACATTTTACATAAAATGTTTTAAAAGCTGAATAGACTAATTCCGATATTCAGTCTTATATAGGGCAGGTTAGGGTATAGTTTAGAAAATCAAACAAGTTGTATAATGTTTATGAACATAGGTGCTGTTATAGAATAGTTATAGATAGGTAGAGAAAGAGTAGTTTCATACTGGGATAGTATGGTTACGCTTCGAGTAACCTAGGTTGTTACATTTAGGTATAAAGAATTTGTGAGGCGCTTGAGTAGCGAAACTCTAACTTTGTTCCGCTCGCATTATAGTTTTGACTTTTGTCTGTTTGATTATTAACGTCAATAAATATTTATAGTCGGTTTTATATTTATAAAAAGGGTTTGTTTTTGCATTTTACAAAAGATAAAAGTAAAAACATAATTATTTTAGTACATTAAATTCAATTTCATTACTAGTAGCGCCATCTATTGGGAAAGAGGAACAGATTAGTATCGATTCATATTTGTTTCATTCTATGAGGTAATATAATCTTGTATATAGTTTATTATTTTAGAGGAAAGGGATTACTAGAATTCTAACTCTACTATTAACGGTTTTGTCAGTCTTTATTTTACCAGTGTTATAAGAAAAGTTGAAGGATAGAATTAATGAAACTTGGGTTTGCGATAGCTATTAGTTTCCCAGTATAATGTCTACAGGACGGACAGAATACGGCAATACCTACGATTCGTTAGGTAACATCTAGTTAAAATATGTTTAGGGTGATATAGGAAACAAACATACACCCAGATGTTAATTATGTTTAAAAGAAAATATGTTTTCTCATTTTAGCAATGTAAACGTTAAAATTTCTAGGATAAATAATTTTATAATATTTTCATTCGAGGCTAGGTAGGTATATCAATATTAAACGGCTAGAATGGGCTAGCGAAGGTTAATGATTAGTATAATTATGGCTATTTCTCAGAATATCATTACGTAACTATCAATTTTAGTAGCGCCACCTACAGGATTTATAGTCTAACACCTCGTAAACATTATTAACGTAACATACGTTAACATTTATTGGTATAACTTGCACCATTAGGAGTAAAATGAAATATAGGTAGTGAATATTTGTTAGTAGAAAGAAAGCTAGGGAATTTATTTAGTAATAATATTTAGGCAACTTTATGCGTTTATAGATAAACTAGTGACATCTGTTAGCGAAAAGTGAAATACGTAATAACTGTAATAGAAACATCGATGGTGGTATTAAAAATTTATTAATTTATTAGACCTCTAGTGAGTGGTAGCAGAACTTTAAGAGGCCATCGATTTAGGTAAATCAACAGCGACATTTCTGTCTTTTTTTATTCGATTAGAGATAAACTAGCGACATCTATTACAGAAAAGTGAAAGTAGTAATTATGGCGCTATTAGACATTTATTAATTTATTAGACCTCTAGTGACTAGTAGCAGAACTTTTAAGAGTTCGGGTAAATCGATTTAGGTAAATCAAAAGCGACATCTGTCATATTAAATGATAGAATTAGCAATCGATAAATGAAATAAATATATTTTTAGTTTAGCTAGTCGGCGCTAGATGTCTATGACGTGTTTAGGGTTATGTTTCAAAAATATTTAGCTCTTTTGTAAAATATCTAGTTTGAATTTAAACTATGGTAAATCATTTTGAATTAGTGCAATGCTAGGATAGGTAGATTTATACGATGTGGGTTCGATTCCCAGGTCTATCATTATTTTATGTTTTAATTTTGTTTTCCATGTAGAACGATTTGTACCTACGTATAGAAACAAACATAAAGATTCTCATAGGTATTGTTATATATGGTATATCGTTTTGAATTAGTACAATACTACTATAGGTCGATTTATACGATGTGGGTTCGATTCCCAGGTATATCATTATTTTATATTTTAATGTTGCGGTCAATTTAGATCGATTTGTACTTGTATATTGGAACAACAAATATATAAACTCAGATAGGTATTATATATTTACATAGGTAGAACGGACACAATGTTACGGTAAATTTGAGGTAAAGAATATTCAACTTGTAAAGTTTATTTATTATTTCTTTACAAGATACGGTTTGGACTTGCATAAAAATGAACCTAAGCTATAGTGACTTAGTGGCAGGACAGGTTGGTCTCGGGTTCGAATCCCGGGTAGTTAACTTTTTGTGTTTTTGTATTTTCAATTGAGGAATATTTAGATCGTTTCGTGAGCATATAGTACACAGGTACCTACCTCAAATAAATAGTGGTACTTTATAGGATGGGGAAACTTCGTAGGATATTGACTTTGACCTTGGTATTATTTTATTATAGAAACTTTTAGTTTTATTTACGAGATAAACTAAACTCGCACAGGTACCTACTTCAAATTAATAGTTGAACTCTGTTGTAGGATGGGGTAACTTTGTAGACTTTGACTTTCGGTAGTATTTAAATAAAAAAAAATATACTTTACGTTTAAATAACAAGTTAATGATTTTAGTGTAGATACATACTAATAATAATTATTTTAATAATTTAATTTGATTAAAAAAAAATAAGATACCTTTAATAATAATTGCCGTTATAAAACTATAATACTAATACTAAATTGTGAAGGTGAACACGTGAGGGTTACTTAAGGAGCCTGTTTGGACATGTTTAGACGGGGGGTTGCAGTTCAGTCTGGGGGTTGGGAATTAATTTAGATTCAACAGTAATTCGTGTTTCATGCCAAAACGAATGTTGCGGAAATGTTTAGGTGGAGTGGTTCGCAATGAAAAGAGCAGTGTCAGCTTGTATGTGTAGTGTTGATTTGTTGATGACGAGTGATTACTTAGGTGATGATGTATGTTAAGTATTATATTATCTTTGGGGCCTAAATGTTTCAACAACATCTTGGTATGGAACGGTTTGTCAATGTATGAGATACATGAAATTACATTCACACAATCAAGGACTTAATATGAAGGAGATGGTGTTAGGTAGGTCAGCAGACAAGCATCAGTATTGACTGATTTCATATTAAGTTCTACTCTACTCGCAGCCGATATCCGATCTAATTACACTCCACATACTCCGAATTGTAAATGAGTTATTATTATGTTGCCGGGTCCGAGTGGGGATGAGGCAGTCATGGAGATTTATTACTTTTAGCCTATGAGGACTTCTAGATTATGATAGGATGGTGTATTCGGGTTCCTGGCGAACGATAAGGAAACTGTTTTGCTCGGAAAGGCTTACACCATATCACTAGGATTGACCTGCCTCACAACCAGGTTTCTTTACATAGTTTAGATTGTCTGCGCGAGGGGTCATACCTTTTCATGCTTTGTTGCATTAAAACGCTTGGATTTTGGTTCATATAATAATTATTTCCAATTCGGTTGAAAAACACTTTTCATGAGTAAGCACACACACATATTACATTCATAGCCTTAGGTTAGTTCTTGTATTCAAATGTTGACAAATTAGAATCTGTTTGTTAATTAGTGAGGGGACATTGAAATTGTAGATATATTTGTGAAAATATTTTATTTCGTGAAAAATTTACTACGGTTAATTATTTAGCCACCTGCATAAATTTTGGGGGTTGAGCTGTAACGGTCCAGAGTACCTTCCCGTCACCGTTCACAAATATATGATTAAACATTAAATTATGCTTGAACTTCTTTCTCTTAGTTTCACGATAAAATATATAATTTCCATCATGTTATGGTCAATGTTCTTGGCAACAGTTAGTGAGGACACTTGATAGGTAAAATATAACATTATAAATTACTTTAAACTGAGGAAAAAACACAATAATAATGAAATAAACGAGAATCGTTTATGTTCTAACTAAAAGATTTCAAAACTTTGTTTACAAACCGAACTTGTTGACATTTAATAGATTTGACGTTTGATGGACATTGTCAGACGGGATGCGTTTCGTTATTGTATTCTTTAAACAAATAGATAAAATAAATTCGTTAAAAACAAAATAGTTCTACGAACATTATAAATTATTAACTTTAAAATGTCAATACATTTATAGATTATAGATTAAGTTATTATGAAAGTCTTGATTTGCTTTTGAGTATTGATTGAACTGACTATAGTTCATTCACTAATGACCATAGATAAATATCAAGTGGATTGTTTTATTCGATCAATACTTTCTCTGCGAATCAGGGATGCCAGGCGTAAGAACAAGTCCTATGATCTAGGGAATTAGGGAAAGTATTAGTAATTCGATCGGATGTTAGAAATGTCAGGATTGTTGTTATATTAAAAGATATGTTGAATATTTTAATACGTTTAGCCAAATATATTACTAGATTATACTTTGTTCTCCTTTTGGAGTGAATTATAATATCAAATTGCACGATATTATCATTGCTAGGATAAAACTTCAGAAGTGAAATTAAAAGGTTTAAAATAGTTGTAAATTTAGTTAGTATTATATAAGATCGCAGAAATAATATTAGGTTATTATTTATACAAGTCAGATTATTTTAGTTAGGACATTTTAAGTTTGAACTCTGGTAACCCAGTCGATATGCCGGTGCGAGCTAGTTACAAGTAGGAAATATGGAATCACACGCCATTTTGGTAAACAATCGAGATTCAGGATGTGATTGGCTGACAGATTGAACTATAAAGATCTAATTTGCGAATGAAAGATTGAAATAGGATTAGAATTTGGTAATAGGGATGTGACAATATTCTGATGCCTGATCTCACGCGGATTAAAAACCAGATTTGATCCGGCAAATTACTTACGTGATAATATTTATAGTTCAACAAATTATTAAGAGTCGAATTCTGATATTGTAGAATTTACTTAGTAGGGCTTATAAAATATCTATTTGTTCTACAGAGTTATCGGAACCGAAATATAATGATGAGGGAAATTTCATTTAGTATGAAAGCATAATAAATATTATCTAGATTTCGTTTTGTTTATATAAATTGATATTGCAATGGTTTAAAATACATTATGAATGTATTCTTCTATTTTTAATATTAAGGACCCGGATTTTAAATAATAGGGAAATCCGTGACCTAGGAACAAATGTCACATCACTAAAGGATTCCCTAGAAGATGTTAGAAAGAGAAAGTGACATTTGAATGATTTTAGGGAATTCGCGCGGGAGAGTAAAAAAGTAATGGCGGAGAAGGACGCGTCACTTAGTGTTTGGTAGTTTTCTCGGGAGGTTCTTTGTAGATTTTCGCGGGAGTGTTTTGTAGAATTTTGACTTGGGCTTGGAGTTTTTCCCGCGGAGGTTTTGTAGTTTTTCTCATGAGTGGTTTTTAGATTTTCACGGGGTTGTTTGTATTAATTTTGCATAATGAGTAATTAATGAGTTTCGTGTTATTATTTTACAATAAT
Source organism: Pheosia gnoma (assembly GCA_905404115.1). NCBI lineage: Eukaryota > Metazoa > Arthropoda > Insecta > Lepidoptera > Notodontidae > Pheosia > Pheosia gnoma. The sequence continues at coordinate 4,662,021 of FR989916.1, forward strand.
TAATCCTATATCTGAGTGTGTGTGTGTTCGACGGGATGGCGTAGTAGGCGAGTTGCTGCATCTAAAGGGAAGTGCACTTTATAATCACAATATAAATTAAACAAGATAGGTATTTACGTAAAGGACGCTATCGGCGTAGGGCGGGAATATTTCCAGATGAAGAAAAGATGGAATAAAATAGACGCTCAGCACTAGATTTTATATGACAGGGTTTTTGTTTTATAAGCTTATGTTTACCTAGAATTGGTATTTAATATTATCAACATACGATCACAATAATGTTTGTGTTCATTTATATGTGAAGTACTTGCCTATGTTTCTAACTAGTTTCAATACTAGAAATAGGAATCTACACAAGTTCCACTTTGTGGCGCAATGGGAAATTTACGTACCTACTTTTGAATGATGGATTGATTTAACAATACTAATGATCAATGGATGGATGATACAGCAAAATCCTGAGATAATACTTTAGTAGGTTAAGTAGATAGATGATTAGAAATATAATAGAGATTTAGAAAGATTGGCGCCTTAGAAATATGGCACGCCATGTCGGAGAGGAAACGCCGAAACACGGTAGTTTCGCGCCAAAAGCGACGCCGCGCCGCGATAGAAGTAGGGTGTTTCGTCAGGTATGTGACGCTTACCTAATTAATAATTATGATTTGAGTTTTCTACATTATTTCCATGAAGTTTCTAGTCCAATTTATTATATGGTATATTTTCAAAAGTGTGACGGAGGTTACAAATACGTGTACCACGTAGGTACGTATTTAAATATGGTTAAATAGGTAGGAACTGCGTAACCGGTGAATCGGTATCGTATACCTACTTACGGCGTTATGATGGTGTTTAATAAAAACGTGTACTAGGTATTGTCCTTTTATTTATCCATGGAGTTTCTTACTAGTTCTTCTCCATAGGATTAGGTTTTACGAACTAGTGGTAGCTTCATTGTTTGACATAATTGTTTTCTTATATTTAGTAGGTTGGAACCTACCTATTTGAACACTTGAAAAATAACTTTTTAATGGTTGAATTATTTATTTTAATTCTAAGCGTCGGAGTCTGATCATTTGGTACAGTAAGTTGAATACGGAAGGATGGTCTCTGAAAGTTGAATTACTTATAATCTGTAAATTTATATCATAACAAGATTGACAGGTACGGCTACACTAGAGGCGAACGATCTCGTTGGTTATCTTCTTGCACGATCGATGTAAAGGGAGCCGACATTATAGTCAATGGTCGCATTTATCGGTTTTGTATTTGTACCATACTGAGCAGGAGTCTCGATTTGGTATTATCATAATGGTTTTGATTGGGATTGCGGATTCGGTGATATCCTGATGGTTTAGCTCTGTCCAAATGGTTGGTAACAGATAAGCTTGGTTTAAAATACATAATGGTATTTGTACACTTATTTGAGTAATTGGTAATGCTTTAACATAGTAACTTGTCTGAAAGGTTGACATTTACTTCTTTGATTTAATTTGAAATGTTGTAAATTATAAATGAATTTCAATTGATTCAGTCAATGTTTCCACTCAATTCAATACTATATTGACTAAGTGGAGGGAGAGACAAAAGGTCAGGTGACGGTCTCTACTGGTCTTGAGCGGTGGAGTCGTGAGCTCTACCCTTAGCCACTATAAAAATATAGATCTACTTTGGATCTATACAGTTTAATAATAATAGTAAAAGTATTTTGTCTATGTCTTTATATTTGTAGTAATCAACAATTATTCATCTTATTGCTATCTATTCGGTACCTATTATCAGGATAAATAGTAAATTAATATATTCTGAGCACTCAATAACAGTAGGATCAATAAATATAGAAACTTTGATTTATTTATTATGGGTAATTCAAAGTGTATCTTTCTTCCATTTACTTTAACATCACTAACGTTTACCTTAAGCCATATACATGTAGGTGACAACCTTTATTTAGATGAAATTATCTCAGCTGCATATTTTAGTAGAAATAAAATAATAGAACAGGTCTAGGTAGAGAAGGTATAGTATTATATAATTTAGGCTATGTAGGAATACCAATCTTTCACTAAAAGAATTTAGGTTACTAATCAACGGTATCACAACGTATGGGTTTCATTATCACTAGACGAATCACTTGGCCAATATTAAACCCAGATCACAACTAAGTCTAAGGTTACATAATTAAGTAGGTAAAGGTATAAGATAAGTCATTAGGATATTAAGATAGGATAGATGGAGATATAAGTAGGTAGGACAAGTAGGTAGTTCATTTAGGTCCCAAGTGACCAGTACATAGGGAGGTAAGATTATTGATAAATAAATTTGAAAAATTTAGATTAGATTTAGCTTAGGTTTACAATGGGGTTACAATAGGTATTAAATAGGAGGTTAAGTAATTAGGTAGGCGGGTCGTTACAACGTCAAGTGCGAGATTATTCGTAACCTAACTACCTATATAGTGTAGTCTACCGTATTAAGACATATTGTACGGAGAATTGGAAGTTTTAAATACCGTCCGCTAGAGGCGCTATTCAATTCTCCATACAAAATGTCTAAATACGGTAGACTATATAGTTCGCTTACGAATAATCTCGCATGTATTCCAAGTGATTACTTTTTTACTTACAGAAAATAGTCTACACCAATGTCACGCGATCGAAGATGACCCACGAGCCACCAGCAACGTCGGCATGGTACCAGACGGCGCTAAATGTGGCGAAGATATGGTATTAAACTTAACCTTTTCTTATATTTATACGAATACTACACATTGAAAAAAAAACGATTTTCTCGCGTTTATTATACTTTTTTACGTTTCCGACGTTTCGGCTGCTTTACAGCAACCGTGGTGGAAGGACTGAGGTGGTTGACGTCCTAGTGTCATAGTTCGAACTGGGGTATCCTCATATTTAGTTATAAAGTCGCTAATAAATATTAAGTCTCGGGCAGTAATGAAATAAGGCAAACTAATGACAAGTCGTCCCGCAGATGTGCGTGCAGCAGCGCTGCGTGGCGGTGTCGGCGCTGCGCGCGCGCATCGCGGCGCGCGACTCCTCCGTGTGCCCCTCCAACTGCTCCGGCCACGGCGTCTGCAACTCGGAAGGTGACATGTTCTTGCTTCTTGCTCGGGGACCTTTTACTAACCGGGGATCTCATACCTATCCAGGGATCTTATTCCTAGTTGGGGGACTTAATTGCTAGACGAGGACCTTATTTCTAGCCGGGGACCTTATTTCTAGCCAGGGATTTTATTCCTAGCCGGTGACCTTATTTCTAGCTGGGGACCTTATTTCTAGCCAGGGATCTTATATCACTAGCCGGTGACCTTATTTCTAGCCCGTGACCTTATTTCTAGCCGGTGACCTTATTTCTAGCCGGGGACTTTATTCCTAGCCAGTGACCTTATTCCCAACCCACCTTATAACTAGCTGGGGACTATGTTCATAGCCAGATTTCTCCCTAAACGGAGGCTGTCTTTCTTGTCGGAGGTCCTCTGTCTAACCAGAGGGCCTTGGACTAGCCGCGGTGTCTTACTGAGTGTTGCAACTGTGTCGCAGGCCACTGCCACTGCGAGGCCGGGTTCGCGCCGCCGCTGTGCGCGCTGCCCGGCGCGGGAGGCTCGTACGACTCGGGGCCCGCCACCGACCCGATATTATATACTGATACCGATATTACTCACACCACGACAACCACAAGTAAGAGTTCGCTATACTTTGTGAAACGAAGCAGTGATCAAAATTGTATACAGGGCCCCAAGTCTGCTAACACAATCGATTCATAATTGAACAGCAACCGCCCAGTAACTGTCAGTTTTGACAGATATTGTATGGGATATCTGTCAAAAGTGACAGTTACTATGCGGTTGATGTTCGAATAGGAATCCACTGTGTTAGCAGACTTGGGGCGCTGGTATTATACAGAATGAGTAAACTAACTTTAGATCCTGTGCTTCTTCAGCGCATTTAAAATCATTATGTGAAGTCAGAATTTCGATTTGTCGATTGTAAAAATATACATTTTATCCTTAAATTGGGCGCGCAGGTTCAAAGGTTAGTATACTCTTTCTCAATCACGCTGTATATTTTGGAAGTCCTAGATCTATGATATAAATATGGCCCTAGAGTCTACTGGCGATACTTAATTATGTTCTTGGTTGCAGTCATGGAAAACACCATTGTGGCGATTTATGTCATATTCTTTGGCGTCGTTCCTGCTCTATTGCTGATCTTCCTGATATATCACTATCGGCAAGACCTGGCGGCCTGGTGGAACTCCTACGTACACCGTCTTCACTGTTGTGGATGTCGGAATAACACCGGTCACGCGAAACAAACTATTGCAGGCTGGTTTCAATATACCACCAGCTCTTTAACACAGACACTTCGAAACATCAAAACTAACGCGCACAAAGGCGAAACAACAACGAGATTAAAAAAAACTAAAGTTGAAACAAAAATAACTATTGTTAAAAATACAGACGGCGAAATATCCACGAGTATGTTAACAAATCCAATTAGGAGAATTGATAAACACGACATACATATAGTTGGGGGGTCCAACGATGAGCATGTTTACGCAAATGTACATACGAATATAATACTTGATAGTAATTTGAAAATTATAGGGAAACCAATGAAGAAATATAATATAGATGATATAGAACCTAGAAGTTCAAAAGATAATATGTACAGAATGATAGATAAAAATACAACATTGATAATGAACAACCCGACTATGAATACACAACCCAAAATAGACATTGGACCAATAAAAAATAATAATAAAGACGGCACAGATAATACACATAGTAGTTCAAAAGACAATATGTATAGAATGATAGATAGAAATACAAAAATGGATACAAAATCTATAATAAACAAATCCACACTGGATACAAAACCGAAAATAGACTGTGAACCAATAAAAAATAACAATAAAGAGGGCACAGATAATATATCTAGTAGTTCAAAAGATAATATATACAGAGCGATAGATAAAAATACAAAAATGAATACAAAATCGATAATTAACAAACCGACTCTGGATACAAAACCGAAAATAGATACGAGACCAATGAAAAATTTTAATGATGAAATACAGTCAGCTCACGGCAACAACAAAGCATTACTTAAAGCAAGGCCTCAAGTCCCACTTAAGCCGACGTCTAAAACTATTTTGTCCAAGGCAAAAAGGCCTACAGTGGACAATTCAGAGTCCATTACTCGGGGAACTGTCTCTAATATTAGACATATGTTTGATTCGAAAAATGCTACATGTGTAAAGACCAGCAATGCGAGGGTTGGGATTAAGAAATAATTATTGATGGCTCGACTATTTTCTAAACTTGAAGACTGACTTTTTGGCGGGAAGTTGTACGGTAATATATGACTAGACTTTTGAGGTTCCTCGAAGATGTCCAGCAAATTTTCAGTAAAGAATCCACAGCTTTACCGATAGGAGTAGGATTCGTTTCATTATCTGGAGTACTTATAAATGTATAACAATTATAAAGAAATACTCCACACTGGCATAAATGGCTCTATTTTGAAGCCAATTGCAAGCTTAAAAAAAAAAGAAGACTTCTCAACTCAACTAATGAACTTACTCAAAGCGACTCAAAACAGGACTTCAAATGGAATATTTTGTCACCTTAATAGGTAGAACTTTTATTTTGAACTAGCTGTTACCCGCGACTTCGTCCGCGTGGTATTTAACGCGACCTCAACTGAGAATATCCGGCGAGAAAGTCAGTGGGCTTGTTTTTAAATATCTATGTTTATTATAAAAATAAACTAAGCTAGCTAGTGTGTTGCCATGCGAGGCACACACACACTACACTTTCACATCATACAAATTAATTGCCGCTATATCTAGCGGCAATTAAACAATATAGTTCGATCAATTATCAACATCTACCCATCTTTATTTATATTAAAAGATGTCAGTTAGTAATGTTTTCAATTGTATTTTTATAGATCTATTTTAGTATATCAATGATTTCATAATGCTAATTATTACATTTTTTTACTGGTTTGTGTATTATAGTAATATCACCCTACAAGTTTGTTGTCATAGCTGTTAATGAGTATAAATGATAATTAAAAAATACTAAGTTGTATCATTGTTAATTGATCATTTATAATTTGTCGATTAGAAAAAAATTATATAACTTGTTACTTAAAGATAGTTTTTTTCTTTAATTACACATCATTCCGTGATACAGCAGAATTGTTTTAGACAAAACTGGGTTTTTATTTAATGTGGACCCATGATCATATCTTAAGTATATTTAAATACAGACCTTATAAAACTTATTAGATATATTTTACAACTATTACTTCCCGGCGGCAGTTGCAAGTGGATTCCTTAGCACTAAGATCACAGAATCTCCCCGGAGGAACATTTTTGAGATGAATCTGTCTTTGTTTACAGCTTTGCCCTGAAATTGAATTATTAATTTTAATTTTAAAATGTTCATGACATATATAATAGAATGTGCCAATTAGAATAGTTAATCATATCACATCTAGGAGACGGACGGAAATTTACATAAATGTAACCACCAAGTTTTTTCCTCAAAATAAACTTGATCCAGTAGACAAACACACCAACTATACAGTCCCAAATTAAGCCAAGCTTGTGTTATTCGTACTTTACAATGGACTGAGAGGGACCTCAGAAAATAATACTCAGATAGATAGATATTAAAAATCCATGACTCAGGTACAAACAGTTGTGCTCTTCACACAAGGATGATAATGATAATTAATCAATCAAGCAAACATGAATTGAAAAAAAAACTTGTTTTTGGATTCAAAGATGTTTGATAATATTGGCAATGTACAGAACAGCTCAGTGGCTCAAGCAAGATCCTGTTACATAGAATATCAGTAACACATGCATCTTCCGTTCTGTTCACTCGTACTGCATAGTTTATTAATTAGAATGACCGTCACAGCATGGTTGTAATATTGCCAGACGATTTCTCGATAACACTACCTTTACAATAGGAGTTCCTGTTTTTCCTACTGTACCTAACAGTTTTATAATAGTAGTAAATTAGACTTAAAACGTAAACATCCAAAATGTAATACGCTGCATGAAAAAGGTTGGGTACTTCACCTTCTTTCCTTTCCCCAGGCGGGGCACCTCGGTCCACATCTCCTTGACGTTCTCGAGCACCATGTTGCAGTGGCGGTCGAACGCCTTCACACGCCCCAGCAGCTTCTTGTTGTTGCGGCAGTTGATCAGCACCTGCGTATTATTCTTCACCGACTGTGTCAGCACCGACAGCGGGCCCGTGCTGAACTCCTCCTCCTCAATCTTGGACAGCTCCTCCAGGCTCATCTCCGAACGTGGTTTCGTAGCGGAGGCCCTGAAAATTATTAATCGAGATACTAATATGGCATCGATCGCAATTAGCGTGTATGTACAGATGCGTATGTTCTGATGTTATTTTTACTAACATTTTTATATTGAGCACTTATCTATGAAGCCGGCAAAACAAATCAACAACAATAACCAATAACATAATCGACCACAGACCAATAACGTTTTTTCTTTTTTTGTCCGTATTGGCAATATTCGGCGCTTGGAATACAAGCTTTTTACTACAACGTCAACAATCAATGTAAATTGTAAAGTGAATTCAGTAAACCACTTGCGTGAATTTATATGATGACAATCGCACATCACAACTAAATTCATGTTTTAAAAACGTAAATAATTTCTGATCAGATCAGGGGTTTGGATAAGTAATGACCTGTGATAAATATTGACACACTACATAGTTTTTTACGGTCATATTCTATCGAACTAGGCTTGCGATTATAATGCTAATTGCTAGGTTTGCAGACATAGTATATATATATATATATAGTATTGTAGATATAGCATGCGAAGAGTGCGATTAAATTTTATATTAAAAAGGAAAAAAATAAAATTAAATAGCTCTATGGGTGCGATCACTCAATGTCACAGACAATTTGATTTGTCGTAAGTGTCATTGTGCCGCTTAAAAAATAATTTTGGCGTCGTGCGCGTATTTGCATTACTTTATTTTTATCCATTGAATTTGTAGATCTATTGCTCTTTGTATACCAAAAATGTAAGTAACAATTAAGTTAATATTATTACTTCACAAGCGGGTATAAAACACTGAACACTGGAATGGTAAGTAGATGTTTCAATGTTTATAGGTTACTTTTAAACAAACCTTCATATTCAGGGCTTCCACTGCTAAACCTCGTTCGGAGATGACCCTGGAGGAGCTGTCCAAGATCGAGGAGGAGGAGTTCAGCACGGGCCCGCTGTCGGTGCTGACGCAGTCGGTGAAAAACAATACGCAAGTGCTGATCAACTGCCGCAACAACAAGAAGCTGCTGGGGCGTGTGAAGGCGTTCGACCGCCACTGCAACATGGTGCTCGAGAACGTCAAGGAGATGTGGACCGAGGTGCCCCGCCTGGGGAAAGGAAAGAAGGTGAAGCACCCAACATTTTTAATGCAGTGTTAAATTTTGAACGCTAGACGTTTGACGTTTTAATCTAAAACTACGATAGTATCAGAATATTTCTTATTTATGTAACCCCATTAAACTATTCATGAATTTTACTAAAAAAGTCACAAAATGCTATGACAAGATTTTATCACCTGTACGGAATGCCATTTCCTATGGGGAAGAACAGACTAAAATCTCTATGGTTGCTCTTTTTAAAAGGAGCTTATACATAAATTCTTGTAGTACCTGGTTATTGCCATGTGAGAACAAAGTAGGAACAGCTAGGCAGGCTTGAGTAGCCGGTCAAAAAGGACTAACCCTAAGTATATAATTATAAGTTAATGGCTATATGGTTCCCATATTTACAAATTACTTTTGTAAATAATAAAATTGTTACCGACATGTACATTGACAAAAAATATAACCATTTGACATATCTTGTCTACTTAATTGATCATTGTGCTACTATTAGACCGAATAACTGAATTTTGAGCATACATTTCAACTGAAAAGGACAATATGAAACATCCATTATATGTGTAATTAACTTTTTTAAATATAATTAATTAAATTTCAGGGCAAAGCCGTTAACAAAGACAGATTCATCTCAAAAATGTTCCTCCGGGGAGATTCTGTGATCTTAGTGTTAAGAAATCCACTTGCAACTGCCGCCGGGAAGTAATAGTTGTAGAATATATGAAATAAGTATTATAAGGACTGCATTCAAATAAACTTGAGAACCGATCATGTTCCACATGACACAAACGTTTATTTATGGTGTAATTTGTGAAATAAAAAAGGTCTTAAGGGTATTTTGTTTATTTCCTTGTCTTTTATTTATTAATGATCCTTTACACATATTAAAGATCATCAAAAGTTGCATAAGTTCCTGTATAATTTATGTGAATGAATCATCTAAAGAAAATTTAAGTGTATGTCTAAAGTTCATAAATGTGGATGAATTTAGGAAATTTAACTAAATTGGTGCAACTCGTTTTTATCAAGTTTTTTTCGATACTTTACTGAATTATTCCCAAACTTGAAAAGTCAATTATTTTAATTCATACACTTCTATTGACACACCATTATCAGTTGTTTAGTTCAAATAAACATTTTTTTGGTAAATAAAAGAAAATCGTTACTTAGTAGTTTAATTCGTCCAATAAGACAGGAAAAATCGTTACTGAACCTTTCAATTTCCCGCCGAAGCAAACCGGACTGAGTTGCTAACATTTAAATTAAGATTACCACAACTTCGAAATTCTACCTAGGCATTCCGACAGTGTTAGTTACGTAACGAAAGCCAAGGCGTTTATTGTAAAAGGAATTTGAGCGATAACACAAGTATTTAAAGCACATTGTTATATTACTAGCAGCATGATAAAAAAAAACGGACTAGACAAGGCTTCGCTTTTCGTGCGCGGTGTCCCTTTCGCACAGTTGCCGTAATCCGTAATACAGCAAGGAGCCATGTGAAATCAAGAATATTTTATTTCTGGCTCAGACGAACAATAAAACAGATGGAAGTTCATGAATATCATATTGCAGCACAAAAAAAGCCGATTTGAGTTCGTATAATTCACGCGTACTTATATATACGTTCAATAAGTTGTTCGCGTCACTCTGTCTATATTATTTCTTGGTATTATATGCGGGAATAAAAATTGGTAGAAAATGTTGTTCATTTCGCACGTTTCCCTCTACAAAAAGTCTTGGACATTGTGGTATACATGGAAATTGGAAAAATATAATATTGTTTTTTTTTTGTATAGACACAAATGAAAATAGCCTCAGCTAAAAGCACATTTGGTTTATAACGTGGTATAGTAAGACATCAACAAATCCCATAAAATATAATTTACTTAATTATAGAATCTGTAAAAGTACAGTTGAAGTATCAATCTTATTATGAACCTACATTGATGTGAAAGAAAAACTAAATTCAATTTGTTAATATTATGGTTCACGATATTAGTTGTTAAAGGGGTTTCGGCACATCCAATATAAAGGTATCTAATATTCTTACAAATGTGTGGCTCAAGTCACCATAGTTTTTATCCGCAGCATTTCGTTTATTATTACTATTTTACTTGGTTTTAACCTACTGAACAACAATTATGTTGGTTCTATATCTACTAAAAAAGTAAAACCTACTAAAGTGGTCACACTGTCCTCGAAGCTTGTCTATGGTTAGGTTTATACCGCGAACCGTGGTTGATATAAAACGTTGTGTAGTATGTTTGGATTATAATATATTCTGGTTGGTTCATCTTGTTGAACTTTTTTCATTTTCATTTCGCCATCGTCTGCGTGTTACACTGTCTTTGGCGCATGCTGTCGTCTTCTTCCTTTATCTATTTTGATTGTGGTCCATAATAAAGTGGCTACCATTGTAATTGCGGCGCAGTGAAAGTGAGTACTGATATACATAGTTTACCACAATTATTTTAGAATTCCTTTCAAGATACAAAATAATCATTCTTCTCGGCGGCAGAACTGTAATGAATCATGTACTTTGTCTACTGTACTTAGTCGGTTTGTTTAATTTTGTTAACTATGTGAAATGTTTAACGAAAATTTCCCATCGGAATATTGCATCATGCATGTTCTAGAAAGATTTTGAAATTAACCCAACTGCATAAGTACCTACTTTTAGTAATTGTCTATAACCGCACTTAAAAAGCTCTATGAACAGCTCAACTTGGCACTTGGTAGGGTAAATGACTAGCTAACATGCCTCATACCATGACAATTTGTAGGGACCCTAAATATCGGCCCTACAGATTTATGCCGATGCAGAAATCATGCCAATCATAGAGGCCTGCCCGACAGTTCCTGACATTGCCAGCTCAAGAAGTTACTGCTTTATCCCAACAAGCTCTCATATAGGCATATGATGCAATAATGTTGAGCCATGACCTAACTAGATGGGTACTTCATTCAGCATTATTAAGTGTTTTAATCAACAAATTTATAGACATTCTATAACTTTGTTAAACATCACATTGTACTGCGCACAAGAGTTTTGCTTTGTGCAGTACTACATGACAATTGGTAAAGCTATATATATATAAAGTCTATAAATTTGGGGGCAAAAGTACTTACATAATTGCTGTTTGCTACTGAATTTATTGTTAGCTAGAAAGTTACTAGAACTTGGAGCATGTAAGATCCTAAACAAATGATAAGATTGGTAAGTATGCATTTCACGGAAAAAAATATATTTAAGTCATCCTGTTTTAAAACAGGTTTGTAAGTACTTAAATGTTGACCGTTAGTAAGTACTCATTATATATATTAATGCTTATCACATTATCATTTCCTATAAGTATTTAAAAACCATATCACCTAGGGTTGCCTGATGTCTGTTTTTTACAGAATCTGGCAAACATAATTATACCAATATCTAATACAAATAATACAATGTGCAAGGCAATTAATATCCAATTAAAATTTAATTAACCACATCAATTGTTAAAAGTTTATAACTTTCCATTCTTATTCCAGTGTGGTCGAAGTTTGCCAAGAACAGTATCTTGGTGGGCCAGGTGGATGCTTACTGCCTGGCCTGCGAGTGCTACCTGAGGAGTGAGGAGAGCACCACATTGCACATTGACAAGCCAGTGCACGCCAACAACTTGAATGCCGTGGGGTATTTCGAGAAATATAAGGATGACTATATAAGGAAGGTCAGTATGCAATGGGTTTTTGGTAGGTATATTAGGATTAATTAAAATTTGATTATAATTTCTTTGTTGGGACCCAGCTCCTGGTCTGGTACTCTGGCCCAGTGTGGGATGTTGAACTTCAGACAGCCTTCAAGAACTGGTTTCATTCTATTAGACATGCAGGCTTCCTTGTTATGTTTGCATGAATGTCTTAAATGAAACCATGATTGGAGCGGTGTTCAACAGAGCTTAAACCTGATACCGTTGTTACTAAGGTGAGCAGCGCGTGTTCAATCTTCTTGGCTTGCAATGTTCTCACGCAAATTAAAGCTTAAAAGGATTGATGAGATGTCTGTATGGTTATGTCAGGTCAAGAGTGGGTACTTCTGCGGGATGTGCAACGAGCTGCTGGCCACCGCCGCGCGCGCGGGGCTGCACGTGCGCGAGCCGCCGCACCGCGACCACCGCGCCGCGCTGCTGCTGCGCCGCCCGAGCGGTGGCGGCGGCGTGCTCGCGCACGACACTGTGCTGCTGGCGGAGGACGCGTGGCACGGCCTCGTCGACGACACCTGCGTGCTCTGCAACGCCGAGTTCGAGGCCAAGGATATCCATAAATCGGAACACACGCACATATTGAAGCTGGTGCAGAATAAAGTTATTCTTGGAGCTCAGAAGAGTGTTTACAGAAAGGTGAGTGCCCACAAGTATGTCCCTACGCATTGATCTGTCCGTGCGCACGCACAGCATGCAAAAGATCCTCGATTATTATTCGCAAATGTCAGGTCAATGTACACAAGTATAAGAAATAAACAGATAGATAATGAAAGAAAGAAATTAGAAGTGCCTATTATCGTATTTTCTTGGTTCCAGATTGATGAAAGTTCTTATCATTGCTTGACATGTAACAATGTCTTCTCCGCTGCCACTTTCGATGAACATTTCGATAGCACCGATCATAAAGCAGCGCATAAACTATGCGCAATCACCGATGAGAATAGTGTTGCTAATGATGCAACAGATAAAAAAATTACAAATGATAGACCGATTGAGTGTAAGCGTAATGGAGACGTTAAACCTTCAAACGGTATTAAACAGAATGGGGATGTGAAGGAATCCCAAAAAACAACGATGGGTGTAGATCTTGACGACGTTTACTGCGAGACTTTGGGCGCCAAAAACTATATATTGGATCTTGATATGTCGATTGGTGCCTTTTGTATCTTGTGTCATTGTAATATACCTACATTAGAACCCATTAAAACGCATTTAGAAAGCAAACATCATCAGACAATGTTGAAATTGCACAAAGAATATGTCGAGAAAAATAAAATTGTGAAAGATTCTGAGGAAGCTGCTAAAACTCAAAGAGATTCTGAGAACGCTGCTAAAACTAAAAGAGATTCTGAGGAAGCTGCTAAAACTAAAAGAGATTCTGAGGAAGCTGCTAAAACTAATAGAGACACCGAGATATCTGCTAAAAATAAACGAGATACTGAAAAAGCTGCTAAAACTAAGAAGGAATCCGATCATGACGGTAAAGCCCAAGAAATTAGTGCCAACATTACAGAAAACAGATCCCTGATACTAGACTCCGTGTCTACATTTCAGAAAAACGACGTAAACATCAACTTTATCAACGACGCTGCCTTCTGCAAGAAGTGTACAGTCAACGTAGACTTCGATTTCAATGCGATCAGTAAACACATAAATGATCACAAAAAGACGTCAAAGAAATATGACGATAAGAAGGTGCCTTTCGAACATGGCGTTCAGGCGAACGGAGACAACAAAAACTTGTACACGAAGCCTGTATTTACGACGCCAAATGAGGCTTCTATATCTGCTACGTCAATTGAGGACATCAAGGCTCTAGCTAAGAAAAACGGAATGATGTACAATGGTAGAGAATTGCATTGCACCATGTGCGACTCATCCGTCACCGTGAGCGTTAAGAATATCGAGGAGCACATATCCGGGAGTAAGCACAAAGCCAAGGTGACCCAGGTAGTCGTGAAACAAACGCCCAAGAAGAAAATCACCAAACAACTGTTGGAGAAGTTCATTAAAGATCTGACAATGATTGAAAATGATGATACCGGAGTAATTATGATAAATGAAAAGTTATGCATAAACTCTTTCATTTTTCTGTTCCTGGGGAGAACTGTATTGTCTGAGATAATTTGTATCGCGTGCAAATTAAAATTAACCAGTATGGAGATGCTAACGCACCATGTTCAGGGCCCAAGGCATAAGAAAGTTATGCTAGAATGTCAGGTTATAACATCATTGGATTCTGAATTTGTTAGAGAGGTAATGAGATTTTTATTTTTATTCATAAACTAGTCAAATTAATTTTGCTCCATGCATTTAATGGCGGAAGGCTTAGGAATATAGGTAGACAATAGTTTAGTCAACAACAATACTTGCTGTTAATTCCTTAAAATGCATGCTTATCAATTATAATCCACTACTTCATTCATATCAATCTTACTAAAATGTAACCACCAAATTTATAGAAGCTTAAAATTCCATTACAAAGCATTTCTAGACGGAAAGTGGAAAATATTAGTTTTAGAAATTAAATCATAACTAACGCCATGACTTTTCAGTTTCCCGCCAAAAAGCCCGGGTTGGATGGTTGTCGCGATCCTTTTTTAAAATAGAAACGTTAAGTACTGTGATTTCACCACAGACCATTTATCTGTAGTTTTCACATACACTTTTCCACAAAGTTATTTTTTTTAGATAAGACCGGGCGGCTACCATTGCGGTTTCTGTAACGATTTGTTGGACGATTGGGAAGATCTGGAGGAGCATTTGGACTCGTCCGACCACAAGAGAAGCAAGACCCGAGCGGAGTGGCACTTACAAGAGCTCATCACAGATATACGCGCACACAAAGTACGTAAACAAATGGAATTCCAAATGTTCGCGCGAATGTTTATGTCGAACAACATGTTTATGCCTAACATGTTCAATTTTGGTAACCCCGATTCTGATAGCGATTAGAAAGATTTTGTCTATGCTAAACTTTTTCTGGTCTTACTATTTTTTATTTTCAAACTATGGTCTTACTATTTTTTATTTTCAAACGTCAGTGAAACAAATAGCACTAACGTATTATACCCGATGCTGATGCGTGGTTTAATTTTCATTTAGCGATTGGAATTTGATTCGCTATCGTCTTGTTGTTGTTATTTAGAATTTAATTCACTATATTTTTTCTATAAAAACATAAGGGCCTGCATTATTAATTTCGAAATACCTGTGGTGTAGTAAATAAGACTTAAAGTAAATGTGTCTTCTTTTTGTATCCGCATGGGCGGCCCTAACGATGCCTAATTCATAGTTTTACATAATCATCCGTTACTAGGGTTTTTTTTTCTTATATGTGTCTCATACAAACAAAGTGGTACATTTTATAATTACGTATAACAATACTGTTTGATTGCGGATCCGAAATTCGTGGTTTATTTTATATAATTATTATTTACCTTCTTTCAAATTTGGATAGGTACATATAAGAATTAGTTTTTTCGTCTAACAAAACTGAATGTGTTGTCAAAACAAACATTATAATCTCATTAAATATTTAAGAATGCTTACATTTGGAAGAATAATTTGTTTGTGTTGTTTTTTTTTCTAATAAACGAATAAATGATTGAATTAGTATGTTGTTTAAAAGTATGCTCCAGGAATTTTAAGTACCTTTCAGAGTCACCGCTTTCTACAATCAGTGGATAAAAACTTCACCAATCGATGTGCAATTGAAAGGCTGGCTACATCGTATTTATTAAATAAATAAATTTGTAACCACCTTATTTGGGTAGTGAAGAAAAATTCACGTGACAGCAAACATGGTGAGGAAATCTGCACACCTTCGAAAGTCGTGTGAAGTTCACTAAATCGCACCGGGCCAACGTGGTGGACTATGGGCTAAATCCTCCTCATAATTAGAAGGAAGAAACGTACCCGCTATAATGGCAATAGGTTCGCCCCCTATTACGTGGCGGCCAAAGTACTATCGGCGAAAAGTGGATAAACTGAAGTGCGAAAAGCTACGAAGCCACAAATGAAAAATCTTCAAACCACTGAGCGTACTACTACTGGACTGACATAGATCTCGTCGTTTTGAGAGAGATTTTGGCGTTGATGGTAGTGATAGCAGGAGTGAGTGTCCGCGGAACTATAATGTAGTAATATAATATTTTACATATGCTTCAAACGTAAGCTATGCGTCTTATATTTTCTTATAACTCCGCATCTATTTGTTGAGTGTTTGATTCGACTGTGTAAAAGATTTCAAGAAATTTATCTGTTTTTTTTGCTTCGATCAGGACTTTTTTTATGTGATATGATTATGAAAAGTAGCATGTGCAATTATGAAATGAGTGTTATACATTTGTTAGTTCGGCGTGTTACTGATAGATGGCGCCAGTGCTATCTCTTGGGTTTCTGTTCAATAGCCTTTGATAATAACCTCGAGACGATCATGTTCGCGCCACAACGGCATTCATTATACGATTTTGTTTACGCATTGTCGTATCGTTAATCTTTGTTGTCACACAGCACTCGCGTTTAATTTAATGCCAGTGCCAGTAAACCGCGTGAATTAAAAAAAAACAAATAAAATTCTGTGATTTTTTTCGATTTGACATTCTAAGTTCGAAAGATTGTGAGTTTGAATATTTTTCCCGCCATTGGATCTTTAGTGTTGCGCAAGTTTTTTTTACTAAAATTTTTAGAAACTATTTGTTTTTACGGTAAGTGAAAATTATAACTTTTTTATGGGTGATATTATATTATCATTATTTTTTATATCTCTGACATAGATTGAGTAATAAGATATGATATTCTATTGATGATAATAGTTTCCGATGGTTTAATATTTAAATTACGTATTGTCTATGATAACATTTATTATGTTGTGATAATTAAAAAAAAATCGTTATTGGTCGAATATGGTATGCGCTACCGTGGGGCCGCTGATATTTCTACCGATGTATTAGCATGGGATTCCACGCGAATTCCACAGACCAGGGGCCTTAGTGCGTGTTTTGATAAATTCAAATACCGATCGGATGCTCGAATCTATTTATACAATTCACAGCAGCGCCCCTAGTGGAAACGTGTACCTTAAACGCGAAAACATAAGAGCCCTTCTGAAACTAAAATCAACATGATCAAATTACATCAGAATTATACAAAAACATTATCGGTATGATCTTGAACTGACTTATTTACATGTTCAGACGTAACGATGCAACTAGCACAGTGAAGACGCTTTTTCAATGCATCTGTAGCGGTTAATGTTACTACATACACAACGTTTTGCTGAATAGGTATTAGATAGTTAGGACTGGCTTAGACTAAAAAGTTCTAGACCAGGACTTCCCAACCGGTGGGGCGTGCCCCCCGGGGGGGCGTAGAGAGATCTTTGGGGGGGCATGTAGTGTATCATTTGATGAAAGCTCTGTCAAAAACAGAACCTGATATTGACTAACTGGTTCAAAAAATGCAGGCGCAAAGATCCCATTGATATATAATAAATCGAGTGAAATAAATATCTTAAAACAATTTGTGTTCTTTATTGAAGCAATGTAGAAAAATATAGGGGGGGGGGAGGGGCATGACATTTTTTATAATCCGGGGGGGGGCACCCTTTTAGCCTCACTAGTAGCACGCCGTGTGTTGTCTAAATATTCCATGTCTGTGTTATGATTTAAAAATATGTTATACTAATTTTGTTATTTACTTACACCTTTTAATATGACAGCTAGATTCTAAGGTGCCCTCGGAGGCTTGGAGGAGGGCCCTGGTAAACTTTGCAACCCAACCAAGTCTCTAATAATTACATTGATTATAATAGAATATCTCGTGAAATTTCTATAGGTACATCATTTTCCTTCCTATTATCATTAGCATTAACCCAATAAGTTCACATTAGTATAATATTTTTTTTAACTTACTGATGTCTTTTTAATTGTTTTTATAATCTGTCGTGTGCCTACGTGACTTAGACGTATATTAGTATTTATGAAATTAAGAAATAAACGAGCGATGAAGCGCCACTCACTGAGCCCATTAGATATTTAGTTTCTATTAGTTTTTGTCCTGCTAATTATATTCAGGGCGAATAATATATTTATTGAAAGGTCTCGGTATGAATAATTATTCACGTGGCGGTCTCCCTAGTACAAGTTTGTTTTACTACATATCTGCGTGTTTTATCACGACAGTATTTCTATTTATAAAACTGTAATTGAGCTGTTGTCGGTCTTTATATAATTACAAATTATCACCTAATTATACACATATTCTTCAGGTGCACGCGTGCCAAGAAAAGACAATGTCACGAATTATGTCGCATCGAGTCGCTCATTCTTGTTCATGATTCATATGAGAGAAAGGGACAAAATAAATATATTAGACTATATTGCCGTGTCACAGCGAGCTTGCTAGGCCTGCAGTTATTGATCAACCGATTAATGGTTTTGTAATGACGCGCATAGCGTCGATAATACAACTGCGACTGCACGCGGAACTGAATCATTTATAAATAAATACAACAGTGTATGTGTTTGTTTACTAACGCCGCAAGGTTACGAGCGGTCAACCTTGCGGTACTATAAGTTACAATATTCTCTCTAAGATTAACCCATTAGGATTTCCAATGTTTGTAACTGCAATAAAATAGTAGTGCACGGTTCTAGTGCCGGATTAAGTCAGTGTGTGGCCTGTAGCTAATGCGCGGGGCCTGTAGTAAATACGCGAGGCTTGTAAGAAATGCGCGGGCCTGTAGCAAATGCGCGGGCCTGTAGCAAATGCGTGGGGCCTGTAGGAAATACGCGAGGCTTGTAAAAATGCGCGGGCCTGTAGTAAATGCGTGGAGCCTGTAGCAAATGCGTGGGGCCTGTAGGAAATGCGCGGGGTCTGTAAAGAATGCGTGGGGCCTGAAGTAAATGCGCGAGTCTTGTAAAAAATGCGCGGGGACTGTAGCAAATGCGCGGGCCCTGTAGCAAATGCGCGGGGCCTGTAGCAAATGCGCGGGGCCTGTAGCAAATGCGTGGGCCTGTAGCAAATGCGTGGAGCCTACATTGTAGTGCACTTATATTTATCAATAAACATGATACTTATCATGCATACTCGTACTATCGATCGCGCAATCTTTATTTCATGCACTGGCCTCAGTCGACTCGCATCGACCTCTGGACGCAATGTCAAGGCAACATTTCAACATGAAATAAAACGGTAGGTAGGTATATACTTTATTCAATACCTACCGTCATGCTTGTATTCTCCGAAAAGATAGCAGAGCTGTTCGTCCGGACACCCGGGGGGGTGTCCAGACGAACAGCTCCCCCCTCCCGTTGCGTTTCATGTCTAGGTGGCAGCTATAAAAAAAACAGATACTGTACCTAGACCATAATGTCTAAATGAGAAGCTCCTCATTAGTTTTCGTCGGTTAAAAAGTGGCCCGCGAAAGTGGATAACTTTATTTCCAACTGACATAAGTTTATTTCGATTAATTTCGTTGCGGGTACCATGACAATTACCTTATTCCCGGGACTCGCAGTGGGTCAAAACTCGACGTCTCCGTTGGTCACTGCTGTGGATCCTGACTTACTGACCATCTGATTTACTTGAAGAAAAGGGGGAGTAAAGGGACAGTAGGCCCCCTCCTTTTATGTTGAGACACAGCCAAGCAAGAAAGGCATCGCATGAATTTTGAGATTAATTTCTCTCACCATGGAAAGTATAAAGATCAATAAACGGTTTCCACAGAGAATATTTATCTATGTTAACCCGCTTATGATCTCTAAAAGACATTATTCATCACCATCATAGGCATTTCGGTGACTCCAGCTGTGTATAACGCTCCCCCAATGCCAGTGGCATATTATAAGATTACGCGCCACGGGGCTAAGAGCCCTGGACCTATGAGGTTTGCCTCCCCATAAATTTACGAAGGTAATGAGTATGATAGGTGCCAAAAGCTGAGGGCGAGGAGGCAGACGGTAGCCTGCCGCCTCGGGCCATGGCCCACAATCCACATGGCCTAAGAGTAAATACATCCCTGCCCAATGCCCAACCCTGAGATTAGGCTTCACCTGTTTAACAAATTTGATCGCTTTGTAAAGCCATTGTGAATGAATGAAAGCTTTTACATGTTTGGATGGAACAGAGACAGAAAACCGTTAAGAAAAAAAAGAGACAGCGTGGATCTCAATGTTGTCTTGCTTCGTCCCCCGTTGGTCGGTAGATCCGAAGCATTGACCCATTGATTGACCCCGACGTCCTTACATGACTCTCGTCAACCTCTGTCTAATGTCAAGGTGTCTGTCATTCAAGCAGCTTTGCCCTTCCATCCATCTCCCATTTAAATTATAGGTGTCAATTTTATTGTGGATACTCGAAACAAATGGTAATCGATACATGACAAATCGATATATGACTTAACTCGATTTTCGATATCGGTTTGATTGATGATGATCTTGTTATAAATGTCATAAAAGGTTTGAAAAATATTTGATCGTAATTTGTTTTTTTTTATTCTTATTTACCGGCTAAGTGTCTTTTCATACTGTTGTCAAAATCCTTGACAGTACACAATGGAACCCATAAATGTTTTAAAAAGGGATCGTACTGTAATAAAATTACATACGTATGAGTCATGCGTCTTCACCATGGCATGTTCAGATATGTCTCCTTTTAAGGGTTGTCAATATTATACTGATGGATGTCAGAGTTTTACTGTGTGAGACTTATTGTATGATTATCACTTGATAGCGGCGAGGGCAAATATCTTGAGGAAACCTGCACGCACTCATGCTTTCAGGAGTTCGTCAATCCACACTGGGCCAGTGCTGAATATGGCCCAAATCCTTCAACATTAATTCTACCTATCACTATCTCTCAAAGGGCCATCCCTAATGTAAGTAGGTCGTCGGCGCCGGCAGTCGCGCTCGTCAGGCAAGGACGCAGGATGATGGCGGAGCAGCAGCCGGGAATAGGGTTGTCAACCCTACTAAATTATATAGAATTCTACTACACAAATGGCCCGACTTCTCATAAAAAAGTCTATTAGGTAGGTGAAAGCTACTGTATTTTGGTTATCGGGTACCGGTAATTCAATTATGACCGGTATATAATATCGGTATACAAATTTTAACCAATTGTAGGTAACTGGGTGAAAAGCAGTCAGTCTAAAAAGAGTGTGGGCAAGTCACAGACTTAGAATATTCCGACAACCCACGGTGAGCTCAACAAGTGAAGGCTAAAACTAGTCTACCATATAAACACACGTACTCACGCGCACTACAGACAACTACTTATTCTATGCCGTACAATTTACTAGGCAAAAAGATTTGTATGTTGGTGTGTCAATCTGGCTCACAATGGGACGCAGCGGGGCCTGAGGTTTGTGTATTTTGGGTAACCCGTACAGCTTT
Source organism: Pheosia gnoma (assembly GCA_905404115.1). Taxonomy (NCBI): domain Eukaryota; kingdom Metazoa; phylum Arthropoda; class Insecta; order Lepidoptera; family Notodontidae; genus Pheosia; species Pheosia gnoma. The sequence continues at coordinate 4,683,639 of FR989916.1, forward strand.
GGTGGTTTTGCGCAGGAAGGTATCAGTGATTTGACGTCTAGATTCAATGCTTCGGAGTGTTTCTGTACTACTGTATGCGCGGGAACATTTGCTACTACAAATGCATTGAAAAAGTGGCTTCACTTTGCTAGTAGCAGCGTTACCTCAGAACTTCTAAACAGGTCTGTGGGGCACGCATACTTTCTGAAAAAAAAAATACTTTTAAATTACTCTATTTGATATAAAACCAAGATGACAACCCTCGCCAGGAATGTCATACATCGGCTTATATTGCTCTCACGCATTTCAACGTGATGGTCCGAATAATGTCCAACATATACCTAAATGATCTAAGAAGTATGCCCACTATTTCACAGACATTTACTTACAGAGGTTAACGGACAACTAATACTCTCACATTAACGATCTGTACGTCAAGTGCGAGTTTATTCGTAAGCTAACCGTATACTTTATAGTCTAACGTATTTAGACATTTTGTATGGACAATTGATAGTTTTAAATACCTTTAGAGGCGCTTTTCAATTCTCCATACAAAATGTCTAAATACGGTAGACTATTAAGTATACGGTTAGCTCGCACTAGACGTGCTCATTAGCGCATTTGGTAATGACCCTGTTTTATGTGGTGGTAGGGAAAAACTGTGTTTTTGATGAAAACAAATGTTTTTACCCAAGTCATGGATGATTAATAAATATATAATTCACTATATTATAATCTGAGTTTGCCATCAGTCCATTGTACGGTATTCATAATACAAGCGTTGCTTGGTGTGGGACCGTATAGTTGGTGTGTTCGTCTGGCAAAAGAAACATTGCTAAATAGAATTATTCTATTTTAGTAGAATCAATCGAAGGGGTCAAGAAATAAAAATCATAAGTAGGTATAAACAACTTTTTATTTTTTTAATTTTCTCGAATAGTAGTTTTTTATTTTTATTTTAGCACGCCACATTATTAGTAGCCAGTCATGTTAAGCAATTTTGACGAATGCCTTATCTCCTATACAATGGTCTATGGCCTGGATGAGATCCACGGTCTCCTCGTGACAGGTCTCCGCGGTGTAGGGCTTCCGAATAAGTCTCTGCTGGCACTCCTTAAGTTTATTGAAATAAGCCCTCACGTGGCAATTCTCTGGAAATAAACACAAAAATCGGCCTTTCTTCCTCTGACTAGTTCATTATGTGATTTGTCTTTGGGAATTGAGTATTTTTATTATGATGACGTTACAGTCAGATCACAGACCGATGTTTGATCTGGGAATAGAAATCGATTATATATCATTTTTAATCATAATTATCGTTTGCCGCACGGTGAAGACAACTATATGTTCCCACACTTGTATCATGGGTACCGTATGAACAATGGACTGAGGGTGAACTCAGTATATAATACATCCATGACTCGGATACATACAATTATGCTTATCACGCAAAGTATGTCGCTACCGGGATTCGAACCCGGTACACTCGGCGCAGAAAGCAAGTTCACTACCAACTGCGCTAATCTGGTCGTCGATGCATAAAATAATTGTATAACTGATGTTAATTTTTTTTTAAACAAGGCAAACCAGTAGTAGCGTTTGTCAGTGCACTCAGTACGGGGTGTCATTTTTTTAACGTCTAATAATTTTTTTTTATTTTTTTTTTATTACGTTATAGGCAAGTATTTGATCTCGATCTCACCTGATGGTAAGTGACGATGAGATCTACGATGGAGCATACTTGCCTAGTTACATACATTGGGAATGTTATCTTTATAACCTACTGTTGGCCCTGTTAAAATATTTTACCTTATTATTGTTACACCTTATATACCAGGTTCGCTCCCAGTTCAGTACCAGTACCCATAATACAGGCTTTCCTTAGTTTGGGACCGTACAATTGGAGTGTTCGGCTGGCGATAAGTAGTTATTGTTCATAGTCAGCTTAGGACTAGAATGACTAAGGTTATGTAATATAGGGAAGCGTTGTAAGGACACCCAGTTACGTTCTATAAGAAAAATAATGTAATGTACAGTAAAAAATTTACCTACAAGGTAGGGACATTAATGTGAAAAGAAACCCGGTCGCATTGAGTTCTTTTCTTGTTGATAAATAACATTTAGGTAACCCAACCAGTTATTAATCATTGCTCTTTTTGAAAAAAGTAAACTTTTATTTAGGTATTTTCTTGTGTTTTATTTCTTTTTTTTATTATTATAAACGCAATATGTTTTATTATTATATTATAACTCGAATTTATAGACGTTATGTAACTTTATCAAACGTCATATAGTACTGCGCACAAGAGTTTTGCTTTGCGCAGCGCTATATGACGTTTGATAAAGTTATAACTTTTTTTTCCCAATAGGCCTTTTTTTGTTTGAGTCAACATAATTTTGCCAATACCGTATCAACGCGGCGAAGATATAATGGAGATCGCTTGCTCGGGTACTGCCAAATGCCATTTATAAACTGCCAGATATATTATATTCAGTCAACTTCGAACGACTTGCCCCAATGATCGCCAAACGGGCAGTAGTACATAATACAATAATCGTTTTTTTTTGGCGGGATGTTAAACTGTGAAGTTGTCAATTTGGTTTTATTTTCCAAAACATGTGTTTCTTTAATAAATAATGTGTAATATTAGTGGGATATTAACCATTGTGTGTTCATAAACGTGCACGAGTGATGGAAATTGAAATAAAATAGTATAACTTGACTTTTCAAGTTCTCGCAAGATGTCCGGTAAATTTTCAGTATAGTATCCACAGCTTCACTGATAGGGGTAGGGGATTCATTTCATCATCATCATCGTCATCAACATTATCATTATCATCAGGGGTACATATAATTCAATAACAATTATCGAAAATTATTCGACACTGGCAAAATGGCACTATTTTGTAGCTGATTGCCAACCTAAAAAAATGAAGAAGAATACAATAAAAATAATAATAATTACATACGTGTCATGCATATTCCACGTTGCTTCGTCAATTGGTCATTGGCTTTCTGAAAATAATAACAAAGGTTACATGTTTGTTAATGAACAGGTTCGAATTATTCTAGATTGTATCGCGTCCACACCGAATCGGTTTAAGTCGGTTTTGCTCGGTAAATTCAATTGTGTAGAGTCGAGAACTAGTTTGCGACAATGTAGAGACGCACCTTATCATAAACTACTCAGTATTTAGGTACCGACTTAGTCAATATTCATGTTTTAAAAAGATTTATGTATAGCTTTACATTTACACGTAAATAATAACTTTATATTTGCATAACGCGAATGTAAATGAAAAAGAGAATAGAAAAGCTTGCCTACTTAATATTTACAAGAAATGTAATAAATTTGGCCCATACGGTTGCGTACCCAAGGTACCGACTTATGTCTTCTAGTCAACATAGAGTATTTAACAAATGGAACCGCCTACAACGAACATCTGTACTGTATTTATTCTGCCAATTTTTGGGGATAAAAATTCATAATGATTCAGAATGGCAGCGATCGATTACAGCTTATGGGCAATGTTTTTGACGTAGCGGTACGCTTTTCGATGTCATGTCCAGGCTTAATGGTCTAAGACTTATGTACATATTTGTCACAGTGTAAATACAATAGCCAAGGAGCTGGGCCCCAAGTCTGCTAACACAATCGATTCATAATCGAACAGCAACCGCATAGGTAGTAACTGTATCTTTTGACAGATATCCCATACAATATCTGTCAGAAGTGACAGTTACTATGCGGTTGCTGTTCGATTATGAATCGATTGTGTTAGCAGACTGGGGGAGCTGGTAGGCTGCCAACGTACATCAAATGCAGAGTATATAATAAATATGTCTTGCCTTCGATTTTGCTCTGCAGCTCGCCTCCTAATGGTCATAGCGTGATGAAATATACCTTATAACAATCAGCGAAAGTGTAGCTTATCATTATTATCAGTGAAATAACTTTCAGAATCGGATCAGTAGTTCCGGAGATAAACCCATACAGACATATACCTTTAAGTACCCGAACCTAAGGGAGTAGGCTGGCTGCATAGAATTGTTTGGATTTAGTAAAAACTACATAAAACCTCATTAAATCTGTTAACATTGCACTTTTTCTAAATTCTACATTGTAGTTAACTTTGAAGTAGTATAACTTCTATTTTCGTAAGCTTATATATCGCACAACATAGATCAGGTGATACCTAGATACCACAATTCTAAGTTAAAGACTTGTGGACTTGCTTCAATTACTGTACTCGCTTTGATAACTGGCAAAGCCGCAAATCTTCTAGCGAATCTTATTTACAGCTTCACCTAAAAAGGCTTTAGGGTTTTAGAGTGATGTAATTATGTATACCCATAATTCAAGTCTAAACGCCCATGTTGAAGTTTATAATAATTCCAGCCCTTTTTAATGTCCCACTGCTGGGCACGGGCCTCCCCTTAATGCGAGGGGGATTAGGCCATAGTCCACCACGCTGGCCCAGTGCGGGTTGGCGGACTTCACACATCTTTCGAGGGGTTCTCTCAGACATGCAGGTTCCTCACGATGTTTTCCTTCACCGTTTAGCAAGTGATAATCATGGTTGAAAATGAGATTCGCACATAAAATCCCAGGGGTGCGAGCCGGGGTTTGAACCTGCAATCCTCGTTACCGAGGCAAGCGTTCTACCAACTTTGTTGAAGTTTACATTTATATAATTATTGTGCCTTTGTGAATGGATCGTCGCATTGTTACGGTTCTATAATAGTGCTATTAATTACTTATATCAATGGTCGGTAACTAGGTAACTATGTATTATAGTTTAAATGGTTTTATTTTATGCGATAACCACATACATTTATGACAGCCATACACGGCGCCGGTATTAGGGTCAACACGCCATTCAATCTGGCACAAGGGTGTCCGAATTGGCTATATTTTATTAGATTGTATCAGATACTCGTGTGGTGCGCAAATGTCTAACTATCGCACCCAGTAGATGCAAACTAGCAGACCAGGCCACCCTAGGTCCGGGGCTAGGAGGCCTTATGGAAAGTCCACGTTTAGCACCCAATATGTGTGCGACAGGCCCGCCCCGGCTACCTCGGCCCAGAGGTTTTGTTTAATCGCGCCGGCCTCACGCCCCGATCATCTATGTAGGCCTAGTCAGCCCTATGGAAAGTCCACCTTTAGGACCTAGCACGTGTGCATCAGGTCACGCCAGCCACCATGGCCCAGAGATTTCGGGCTTAGTTTAATTTGGTCCCACTCCTCGCGAGAAACATATGTCGGCACCGCTTTCCTTTCAATTTCTATGGGTGACGCAAAATGAGAAGAAAGGATTGCTTACGATAGATAGACTATCAGTATAATGGCAGCTATAAGTCAGTGATTTCCCGTATTTAAGTTGCTTCAAATTGTATTAAACTGTTATGACAATAGCTTGGTGGTTGGAGCTGGACCGGGATTTTTTTTTGTTGACACTCACCTAAAAAGTACTGGACGAATAAGAATAGTGTATTCACGAATGGATAACGAGACATGGTTGAACGCAAAAGATAGGGTAGGTATATTACTATTGGGTGTAGAGCTTTCGAGAAAAAACTATATAAGAGCTTATAGTATGTAGAAAATTGAGGTACGTAACAAAACCATACCTAACTTCCATTTTTAAGTTCATTTATATGGTCATGGTTTAGATATCTAAATGAAATCAGGTTCCTAGATAGGATTGTAAAATGTATGCTAACCTACCAAACTAAATAAACTATAAAAAGACTAAGTGAATTTATCGACACGAAACCTTGATTTACTTTCGATAGCCATATACTTAAGGAAAGCGTGTATGCTTAGACAGATAAGACGAAGGTAGAACTCACGTGCGTATACAAGATTTTAATTAAGACTTTGTCTACCAAAATGTGAGAGCAACTCTACACTTTCGTGTAATTCGGACCAAAAAACCGGGTCGCTCTTTCGTTTTGATAATTAAACGGTTTCAAGATAACCTTGTTATTTTCTTTACAATAGCCTAGTTTACCTTTATGAGGTGCTCAAGTAATTTATATTGTAGGCCAGCTGGCGCGCGAAATTAGGCTGACTGCACACGGGCAAGACCGGTTCCTCAATCGATGAACGTAGCTATAACAGCAAGACGCTTTTTGAAGCGAATTCTCGTGATAAACTCCGGTGTACGCGTTGCATACTCGCATCGTGGCGAATTGTGGTTTTAAGTCCAGCCGACAGGCAATTTGATATAGCCACTGATTGTTGACGACTATTGCTTACTGGTACGAGGGCTCCAATGAGACGTCATGTATGATAAACTGTTGCAGCTAAGCTGCCTTGTGCGCGACAGGCCTAAGGCACCCGCTGCCAGCCGTTGCATTGCTTCAAAACGGTTGCTTAAGCGATAACAACCCACGTGAGGTCAGATCAGATATTTCGCTCATCAGGAAGTATTTGCACTGATTCGATTTATTAGCTTATCATACAACAATAGAATGAGTCCTCTTGCTTGACACGTGCAATCCCTATCTATATTGAGAAAAACTAATGTTGATAGCTCAAAGGAAATAAGTAAGATTCTACCCTTCGAGACTCAGCTAGTGGGACTACGATCTTAATAGTTGTAATTTTTCTGGCTAACTACTTTGCAAGCAAATTGGTTATATTTTTAAGTACGAGATCTCGAATCTCTTAATTGTTTATATGACCTCCCCAGAGTCTTAAATGATGATCGTCAATGAAATTAATGGCGGCGGGCCTAAATAAGATTAAGCCGCATAAAACCAGATAAAACTGGACATTACCTTGTCCCGATGGGGCCGGCAGCTGAGTAGCCCGTCACCCTCCCTCCACCCTCTAACCGCCTCTAATTGACAGTTCACACGGTTCAAGTTGGCAAAGAATAGCGAGTAAACTTGACTCGTCACAGCTTGATAAGATGGCAAGATGAAAAGTAGACAAGTTCCCTCAGTAATTCGAAATTCCGTTCTAAAGTTGACTGGTTACTTGTCAACTTGTCTCGATTCATGTAAACCTGGCATAAGGCACAGTAAATCACTACAATCGTTGTAATGATTTATTTCTTGATTCGAAACAGGAAAATGCGCTTAAAACTTTTTTTTTGTTGCGTGGGGAAATCCTCATGGATACCCGCAAGGAGGCAAGCAGGTTATGTCGGACTCTTACCAACTAAAACCCCACGGTGGTCCTTCTACCGCCTTGTTGGGGGGGGGGGGGGGGGGGGGGGGGGGGCACGGAACGCTGTCGCACACATCCGTGACCCCACCAGCAAATGCACTTAAACCTACCGCTACCCAACAAGATCGGGAGCGGATTCTACACAAGTGTGAATAGGGTCTACTAATCATACTAAAATAGACATATATCAACTACATGAATACCATAAACAAGTATTATTGCCATAGCTAATGTGCTGTGTAAATAAACGTGATTATAAAATTATTTACAGTTTTACAAACTTATGTGTTCTGTTCACGGCGCGCTGGCGTCGCTAATGTAATGTCAAAGTATGAAGACATAATACGAAGGGAACCGACGCGACGCAACAAGTTTCATTGACAAAGTTAGTTCCAGATTTGGCCACCAGCACAGTTAACTTTGTTGTTAATTCCAAGGTTTTAGGATGTAGGTACTTACATCTAGTTCCCGACTAGATGCTAAACGATATTCCGAGTCTAAATGGAAAATAAATAAACTGTAACACGAGGAGTTATTGCAAATGTTTCAACAATCAAACGGAATTTTCAAAAATCTTGAATTAATCATGTGAGTTTGGGGCAATGACCTCTATTTTCTTTCTAGGTCCTGTCATGATTTGACGAAATGGCTACCACCACGATGGTAGTGTCACCGCTGGCAACTCAGCCGTCTCCGAAGAACAAGAGGAGGCTCTTCGCTGAGGCCAGGCAGAACAGCCTTCAGAAACTGAGCATCATATTCGACCATGGCAATAAAAATGGTGAGTAGATTTCGTCATTTACAAAAAGGAAACCACTATGCTACGAGTTTTGTCGCGAAAATATTGATCGACTTTCTATAGAGCCAAAAGTTTCCGCTAGGGGCGCTGCTGTAACTAGAAGTTGTCACCGCTTGAAATTCTTGCAAATTCGCGATACCTACCTCCTCTTAACAGTTAAACCACAGTCTAGCAAGTTATAGTTGTGCGTAGAAATAAAGTTAATAATTAACTTCCTTGTAGTAAGTAGGTAGTAACTCTTTGCCACGGATGAAAACGGAAGTGTAGGTAGGTTAACATGTTGATAATAAGTTTTTACCTACTAATCTTTTTTGCTAGTAATGCTAGAAATATATTCTTAGGTAGGTTACAACCGGGTTACAAGCACTAAGGTAAAAATTCTCACCGGATCGTACATATCTTCACTCATTTTGTTATCGTAATTTGGTTTTGATCTCTGCTAGGTGTATTTTTGGGACTTTATTTTATAATTGACAGTATCAGTCAAAAAATATAAAATTAAAAGTATTTTACGCGACATGTCAGTCAATTACGCAGAGGTAAACTTTAACTTCTTGCTTTGTGTTGGGTACAAACCGTTCAAATCAATCAAGATTCGAATAAAACCGCAACGGTTTAATTCGTATAAGTACTCTATGGTTCAAAATATTTATAATAGTCGGTATAGCAGGTTTTGTATTATATTGTAAATTTCAACAGATGGCAGCACTTCAGCCTCTGGATGAAATGCGCGCTTTTTCATGACTGTTTTCTTGCAAACGTCTGAGTTGACATCTAGACAATGTTGCCACAATTTTCAAATACTACTTTAGTGGCATTTACCTTTAAGCATTCAAATAAAAATTATGCTTTTTAATTTGTTTGACAAGACTTAAAAAATATCAGTTGTTAAAAGAAATCATATGTGCATATCAAACCTCTATTTCATTTCATTTAAAAGATAAAATTGACAGACAGAAGGATGGACTCGCTAACAGCGTTGCCGTAAATATCGCAACAGGTTTCGGTTGGACCCTTCAGGCATAGAATCCTTAAAAAGATTAATGAGTAAGAGTTGAAATATGTATGCAAAATATTATTTCAAGAAAAGAGGAGAATTACTTGTTTCGAGGATTTTTTTTACAAAATCAGTGGGTGTGTGAATACTAATTTTATCAAGGTATAAATAGTAGAATAATGCAATTGGTAGAAGCGCTAAACCTAGTGTGGCAGCCCTAAATTCTGCAGTAATTATTTGTATGTATTTCTCTTCTCTCGCTCAGCGCCATTACTTTTTACCGATGTAATGTTGAAATGATTCTTATCCGTTTTCATCGGCAAATCTGTGTGATGTTTTAGCAAAACAATAAAGTGATTGTGTAATAAAACTATCGAACTTCTTAAGTTTTTGTGCTGGGCTTTGTCATGGCCGGTAAGTTGTGACTTTTTGCGCCCGCTACTCAAGGGCGAAATCGGATTTGGGAATCGCAATAAGTCGAAGATGTTTTATCGTTCGAACTCCGACGGTAAATGCAATGTTATTGTCACTAGTTTGGTTTTAGTATTTAGTGTTTACATTTTGCAATAGCTTGATGTGTTTGGTTATCATAACGCCGATAGTTTTTAACATTTTCCTTACTGATTCCACTCAACCGCTAGAGATTTAGCTAATAAACGATTCTCGCTACGATCTTTCGCATTTTCATCTCAATTATAGTACGAAATAACGCCACACAAGTGATGTTGCAACAGTTATTATGTTTTCCATAACATATGATCTTGTTATTTGAACATACCTACGTAATTACTAAAGGACGTAGGATAGGGTGATGTCTCATTTGTTGGCGTTACTTAGATACCTATCTGGCTGTTTATACTGGAAACAATGCCGTAATTGAGGTTACCTAATTGTAATTTTGAGAATCATATATCATTACATTACTTTTTCACTATGGCATTGTAACATCATGGTATTCTAATTATTCACGAATCTTATCAATCTATACTGTTTCTAACATTCGTAAGGTAATATTCCTAACTGAATTATGTAAATTGTTGCTTTTTGTGTGGTCTACCCTCTTAATCTTACTAAGAGTACAAATGATTAGGTGTTATTACATTAGTGTATGAGGAGATGTATGAATTTGGATGAAACAAAAGCAGTACCAGATGTGTAGGAAATGGCAATCAGTCCTAACCCCAAGGATACAGGTGTGAAAATAACAAATATTTATGTATAGCTTCCACCAGTACCATAATCTAAATAGCAAATACTCTTCTCAGCAAGTCAATAATTGCTTATGATCAAATTCATCATACCTATAATCCCTGAAGGGGAAGTCAGAGGTATGCTGTTGTGCATACTGCACTGCACCCACATTTATCATTTAGTTGCAACATAATAAATAAGGAACAGCTATACATAACTTATGAAAACATAGGTAATTGTGTTAATTATCTTGGCATATAAACAAATCTAACGAAATGTATGGTCTATCTCTTCATATTATTAATGTAGATATCATTTGTTGGCAACCAAATTAGGAATCAATTTTTTTTGGGACTAGGCCCTCCACACACTACTGTTACTCCAAGTAACAATGTGTAGTTAATCAAACCAGGTCAGCAGACACTTATAAACATTAAACATACTACATTGATCAACATTTGCTTGAGGCGTTTGTTGCCCTAAACAGACTAGCACTAATTATATGCATTGGTACACCTTCTCAACAGATGCTTCAGGTGTTGGTTGCCCCAAACAGAACTAGCGCCATCTGCTAGAATACTCTATATTGAATGTGGTTTGGATGAAAACCATGTTTTTTTTTATTAAGTGTTACTATCAACATTTTGGTGTCCAAAAACCATGCCACTTGGTGTATTACTGATATGCAAATACACTTTGCGGACTGCAATTAATGTGTTTCTTCTTTTTTTTTAAATATTGTCAAACACATTAGGTCTATATTTCTTTCATTCTGTGACATATACCTTGAGTCGCTGGTACTATTGGACCTAAACAAATTGGTGCCATTATCTTTCATCTTGGTACCTTGTCCTTGCAAATTAATATTGAATACCGTGTCAGACTATAAATAGGCACTTAATTGACAAAAAATGTCAGAGACTTGGCGGCAACTCATTTTAAATCTTTTTATAGAAGCAATCAAAACAAACAATTTTTTATTGCTTTGCTCTTACACAAATGTTTTGTTTTATCTGTTTACATGAGATTTAGGTATTACTATCACACCAATGACTTTCTGGCATAGATAACCATTTGTGTCAACATACCCTATAACTGCAAATATATGTTGATGTTGGTACCACTAACTACATAAAACTGTCAAAGAATACAACATTTTCATTGAGATTTAAATAATCTCTTATGTTGACCTCTGTAATGTTTAATTTTGTATCGGGATATTTCCAAGGCATTGAATAATGGCAGTATATAAACTAACATACTGTTTACATAACAGTATCATCTGTTATCTGTTGGAAATAACGAAATTGGCCTAGAACTTGTTAGTTATTGGCCATGAGAACTTTTATTTTAGGAATATGTATATGAATTCTAGTGAGTAACTTTTACTATATTTTTTTTATTGTACCTATTTTTTAATAGCATACAAAGCCACAGTTTATCAACCGCCGATTTGAGGTAAATATTAATTGATTGATTGATAATTATTATTAACTATTATATTAATAACCTGCTGTTCTGGCAAACTTGCGTACCGCCTCAGAACCAAATTTATGAGAAAATTAGTTATCTTTATTATAATTTGTTTAGTGATTTTTTCCAATGTTTTAATTTATTCTGCTATCAGGGCGGAGACAAATAAAAAAAAACTAAACATCATAATATATATAAATCAGCCCATCTGTTCTTGAGCTATATATGGTGTAACTAACACGACTTTGTTTATTAATGCTTTCGTTATTGAATATTATCCTTACAAAAATCAAATATGATTCAGACTAGCTAGGTTTATGGTTGCATTATTTTTTTAAGCCTGACGGGGCTTTTTAGATTATAGACAAAGTGCTGGATCCCAGTTTAAACAATTCTTGTCTTTGGCTATTCGTTTTCTCTAATGGATAGACTGTGATAAGACTCAAAGAAAGGTGGTATATCATCATGTTTATGACCAGTGGAAGAGTGAAATTAGTTGCACACGCAGAGTCGAGTGCAATACTTAATTACTTTTCAAAACTAAACAAAAATGTACCCAGAGGCCTCCATAAATAGGTTTTTACAGCAACTGCATTCCCACAATGCCATCGTACGAATGCAACTAATTATCATTCCACAGCTATTTATATCTATTCCATGTACCTACCCACTCAAGGTGCTTCCTTTATCGCAACCTGCCTTTGTTCCATCACAATTGTCTCTGTCCACCCGACAGCACCTTAAAAGACGGATATAATGTTACAATACCAGTAGCATCATTCATGAGTATACAATTACAATTTAACATTTGCAAACAGGTTTCAGAGCTCAACTTTTACGACATTCTTGTTTGAGAACTGAGCCAGAAATATTGTGTCTCTAATAAAATGATTTAATACACTTTTTTTTAATACAATAAAATGTGCATAGCTAAAATCTACACGAAATTATTCTTAAGCTAGTGTTGAGATGTTGAAGAAGAAGGAATCTCCGTGGTATTCGAACCGTCGGATGAGGATACAGGAAAATTTTAATACATGGAGGAATTATTCGTGCCGCCAGCATTGGAACACAACGTGCGACTGTACGTACGAATGTAGGACGATTGATGATTTGATCGTGTGGGTCAATGATATAATAGTTGTGTGTATGTGTAACGTTTGTGTGTTTGGCTCGTGACGTGGATCTATCTGGCTAATGTAGTTACTTGCATTCTAGGCCCCAAGTCTGCTAACAAAATCGATTCATAATCGAACAGCAACCGCATAGTAACTGTCACTTTTGACAGATATCCCGTACAACATCTGTCAAAAGTGTCAGTTACTATGCGGTTGCTGTTCGATTATGAATCGATTGTGTTAGCAGACTTGGGGCCCAGCACAGTTGCTAGAAATAATTCGAAATTCGAATCTATCGATCATCGACAATTTCAAATGACTTTGGATTTCCCCGCAGAACTACTAAATCTGTGTTAAGGTGGAAGCGAAAGGTCAGGGCGCGAAATTCAAAATGTCAATGGTTTTTATTTTTTTACGAAAAATTTGGACATCTTTACGATGTAATTTAGTTTTTTGCGATATTAGCATTCTGCATTGGATGTCTCCAAAGTTAGTAAAAGTAGCGGTTTTTACAAACCTTGGAGTATTGTATCGCTTTAGGTATTTTTTAAGCAAACTTAATACATCGAGACATCCAATGCAGATCGTGAAAACTTCTCTGCAAAGTTCCATGCATCTAAACCCACCAGTTTAAGCTTTGGCTGTCAGACAGTTGTGTTAATTTTATTAATAATAGGTATCTAGGTAAAGTTTTAAGTTGGATGTTAAGTATTTATTTAGTGTCACTTTTGTAAATGTGGTAAAACCTTTCGTGTGACGATCACAACGAGTCGATAAGGGCTCAAGATTATTATGATATTTATTGCAAGAGACCAATGCTTGCAAAAGACCAATGCTTGCAAAAGACCAATGCTTGCAAAAGACCCTAGCGAGAATGTTATCAAACTATTTTTTAGTATTATTAACTGTATGTAGTTGTTGTAATAACATTTGTATTTAGCAATTATTACCAACTAACTAACAATTAGTGCGAACAGTAACGTCTCTTGTTTTATGTAACACATTGCATTTACGTATTGATTGTATTTTTTAACTCATCTGTTTTTGACTGGCATTTTAACATGACTTGTTATATTCAGCCCGAAGTGCCGATATTTGTTTATTGATAACAATGAGAACTCTTTAATCTTCACATAGCATCAATGAAAGACTACTGGATCGATTTCAGCGGGATTCTCACTATTGGATAGCTTATATCTATATAATATCTAAAGTTGCCGGCCTGATTAGCGCAGTTGGTAGTGACCCTGCCCTTTGTGCCGAGGGTCCCCAGTTCGAATGCTGGTAGGGACAAACTTTGTGTGATGAGCACGAATGTTTGTACCCAAGTCATGGATGTTTAATATTTATATAAGTAATATATACTGGGTTCGCCCCCAGTCCATTGTACGGTACCCACAATACGAGCGTTGCTTAGTGTGGGACCGTATAGTTAGTGTGTTAGTATGGCGATATATTAAAAAAAAAGTATTATAAAACTGAGTTCGCCCCCAGTCCATTGTACGGTACCCATAAACAAGCGTTGCTCAGTGTGGGTTATGTCTGGCGATATTATTATTATTATCGTATGTCTTTGATTTCCACACGGGCTACACTCGGACCTTTGGAAGGCTTGCGTGGGGACACACCCCCAACAGGTAGAGGTCGATTGAGATAAGTTTAATGTTATGAAGGAAACCTGGTGGGGGTCAACTGCTGCAAATGATGAACATAAACAATGAATTGACATATCATTATGATTCCACAGATAAGGGAGCGTTCAAGTATTACGTAACGCAATTTTTGGAGATTTTTGACCCCCCCCCCCCCCCCGTACGTAACGAGTAGTTCAAACCCCACCTCCCGCCCCTGTAAGGCAATGTAACGTTTCAGAAGACCCCCCCCCCCCCCAATACATATACGCTCCCTAATACAATATGATAGTATGATATGATCGCGCCATGACCATTGGCGGTCGAGTATCCGGATGTCGCGTTACAAAACCATAGACAAACATGTGTGTGTCGGTTGTTCCAGGCAATGGTGGGGAGACGACGTGGTGTTTCAGTCAGGTGAAGGGCACGCTCGAGGACGACGTGACCGAGGCGGACCTGATCTCCTGCGTCGAGTTCAACCATGACGGCGAGCTGCTCGCCACCGGCGACAAGGGGGGCAGGGTGGTTATATTTCAGGTAAGAACCTTTGAATAATGTCACGCTCGGATTTATCACCCGTCTGGATGAGACGAAGCTTCTCGCTCGGATATATCGACCATCGGAAAGTGACGAAGCTGTATAAAATATATACTTTTTAAATTTTTAATCTAAATAAAAAAATACAATCGAATAGAGAACCTCCTCCTTTTTGAAGTCTGTTAAAAAGCAGAGATACAAAAAGTTGGTAGAGCGGTCGCCTTGGTAACAAGAGCCCCAGGTTCAAACACCGGTTCGCAATGTGGAATTTCTAGATTTGATGTGCGAATCTAATTTTTGATAATTATTTTTCACCACGGTGAAGGAGAAGATCGATAAGAAAACCTGCACGTCCGCAAGAATCTGACTAGTTCTCGAAAGACGTAAGAAGTCTGCAATCCAGCACTGAGCCAGTGTGGTGGACTATGGTCTTATTCCCCTCGCATTGAGGGCAGGTCCATGCCCAGTAGTCGGACATTAAATATGGCTGATTATTATTTTATAAATGCCATTTGGTTTTTCAGAGAGACCCAGCATCAAAGCAATGCGTGCCCAAGAAGGGCGAGTACAACGTGTACTCGACGTTCCAGTCCCACGAGCCCGAGTTCGACTACCTCAAGTCGCTGGAGATTGAGGAGAAGATCAACAAGATTCGGTGGCTCAAGCGCAAGAATCAAGCGCACTTTCTGCTCTCCACCAATGATAAGACTATTAAATTATGGAAGGTTAGTGTTACGATTCTCATCATGATCCTCGTTCTATCTCTGTCTTCCACTTGCTAGTCAATTCAGAACTTAATGATGGGTAAATTAATTGATTCATTTTCCAATTAAATATCATTCATAGTCATTGTTAATAACCGAAACGAATCGTTCGATACTACTATTATACACCCGAAATCAGTCAATTCAAGACTTATTGTGGTATAATTATAACACCGAAAATTTGGCCATGTCTGTCTGTATATACATAAATGGAATATTTTCGTAATAGCCAGCCAACACCGCCACTTTGGATTTTTTGTCTGTCTCTCTGTCCGTTCGCGCAACACGGAAAAACTATCGGATGGATTTGCATAGTGACATAAGATCTATGTAGTTATTGTTCTGGGTGAAAAACTGGTATACTTTTTATCCAGGGAAATTGGTTCATATACATGCTAATTTATATTTATTTTACAGTGGACTTTATTTTAACGTGTTTAAAGGTTCATCAACTGGTTCATTCCTACAGTTATACGACTCATCATACCTATATTGAATCACAAAAAGGGCTCAGCCGTGAATCACGCGACGCGAGTAGAACCCACCGCTACAAGTGTTGTATTGTTGACAGGTGTCGGAGCGGGACAAGCGCGTGACAGGGTACAACACGCGCGAGGAGGGCGGGCGGGCGCGCGACCCGGCGGGCGTCACGCAGCTGCGCGTGCCCACCGTGCGGCCCGCCGAGCTCATGGTGGAAGCCTCGCCCAGGTCAGTGTGGCACAGAGCGGGACAAGCGCGCATATGACACATTCATGACTCTGGCACAAACATTCGTGCTGCTCACTCAAAGTTTAACCGTAGCAGGATTCGAACCCAGGACTTTCGGCACTGAAAGCATGGTCACTACCAACTTCCCAATCAGTTCGTAAGATATACTCTTATTTACGAAGTATTTAATTTGATCACGCTAGGACTATTAGGGGCGAGCAGCAAGGGAATATTTTTGCGTGGGAGAAGCCGAGACAAAACATTATAAATGATTTGATGTGGTCATATCACAATACTAGAAGCTTTATTAATCGATATAATTATTTTGACAACCTTACGCAAGTGTTTAATAAAGATAATATTGAATTCAGCGCATCGCGTTGACGATAGCTTATTAAGTGCTTTTCGACTGGTCTGTTTATATATGGATAAGACTTATATGTGGGACTTTTTGGAGGTCGTCGAAGAGAAAGGTTATAATTTTGTTTTATTTTGTGAAAAATGTGTTTCTTTGAAATATAATGTCTAATTTTGATGGTATATTAACCATTGTGTGTTTATAAATATGCACGAGTGTAGGAAAATATAGTCGGGGTTTGAGCCTGCGATCCTCGTTACCGAGGCAAGCGTTCTACCAACTTGGCTATCACTGCTGTCGAGAGATACTTTTCGTGTATTCAAGAATCGAGTATCTTTGCTACGAAAAGTAGCCAGTCTGCCCGACGCCGATAGTATTTTTTTTCTTTTTATCTGTACCTGGGAGATAAGGCTGTGTTCCAACTTGATTATGTCTGCCAATGTTTGCGTACCCACTTATCAAGTTGACGCGACGTTACGAAGCATTATTAATAAACTTTTATCTGATACCGGCGTTACAATAAAGCTCTTGAAAATGAAAGCTATTTGTTTTCTCATAACAGAAATTGGGTCAAGAGTAATAATTATTTATTGGATGGTTAATTAAATGTTATCTTTTGTTGTTTGTTATCCCACGGACAATTACTGGCAACAAGATAATACTCTTTTAATGAATATCTTCCGTAATCTTGGTTTTAAAAAGTCCATACTGTAGCCATAAAGCTATTATAATTTTAGCGTAGCCTCTACGCTCTACGAATTATGCACGGACAGAGTCTTAACTCATGATGTTTCTCCGCAGGCGGATATTCGCGAACGCGCACACATACCACATAAACTCCATCTCGCTGAACTCGGACCAGGAGACGTACCTGTCGGCGGACGACCTGCGCATCAACCTCTGGCACCTGGAGATCACGGACCAGAGCTTCAACATCGTCGACATCAAACCGGCCAACATGGAGGAGCTCACGGAGGTAACGCGGTTATAGCATATTGATTTCTTATATTTACGCGAATATTACACATTGAAATGAAACTAATTTTAAGGATTTTATCGCGATTTTATTTTGATTTTTACGTTCCCGACGTTTCGGCCGCTTTACAGCAACCATGGGTCACGGGAGGACAAAAAATCTAAATAAAATCGCGATAAAATCCTTAAAATTAGTTCCTTTTCAAAGCGGTTACAGCATTTAGCTGTTACACGCGACTTCGTCCGTGTGGTATTTAACAGACACGACCGTTAGCAATAGCCCCCTCGCGCGTTCTGAGCCCGCGCGACCGGCGGCCTTTGTGATATTAAGTCGTTGGCGGGGGTTGGGGGGGTTTTCTAAAATAAAAGTAGCCTATGTTACTCCTTGTTACATCAGCTATCTGCCAGTGTAAGTCCCGTCAAAATCGGTGCAGCCATTTAAGAGATTAGCCAGAACGAACAGATGGACAGACAAATTTAAAAAAAAAATCTTGTATTGTTATATGTACCGTGTATACATCCAAATGAACTTAGTAAAAAGTGGTTATTTTAATATTACAAACAGACACTCCAATTTTATTTATTTGTATAGATGATAATATGCTTCAGGCTCAGCTAATTACAAGAAATATTGTTTCAGGTAATAACCGCAGCGGAGTTCCATCCGACTGAATGCAATCTCTTTGTCTATTCTAGTAGTAAGGGTAAGTAAAAAAAATAAACTTTAATATTTTCTTAAAACGACATTTTTGTTTTGTAATTTTTTTGAAAATCCAAATAATGCGCCCTGGCATATTTTGCGAGGATATTGAATCCCAGACCTTGAGTTCGCAAGTCACGATGTTGAGCTCTAAAATATACAGTTTTTCAGTCTTCTCTGTAAGTAGGTTTACCCACAGTCCAACCCTAATAGCCTATAGACAAATTAGACTATACAGGTTAAAAGACTTCAAATATTTACTAAAAAGTGCAAATTTCACGAATAAAAAATAATCTCCTAAGTCCAAGCAAAATTAAACCCTATTCTATCTTTCAAAAAGGACAAATCTATCCTTTTTTTACACATAAGAACGTACCAAAAAACGGCACTTGTTTTATTTATAACATGCAAGCAATACTGACCCGTATTCCGTGCGCGCTAGGCACGATACGACTGTGCGACATGCGCGCGGCGGCGCTGTGCGACCGGCACGCGAAGCTGTTCGAGGAGCCGGAGGACCCGCACGCGCGCTCCTTCTTCTCCGAGATCATATCCTCCATTAGCGACGTCAAACTCAGCAATTCCGGCAGGTGAGTGCAACTATTTTATTATCCTATCTTAATACTACGAAGTCGCGGGTAACAGCTAGTCTAAAATAAAAGTAGCCTAAGTTACTCCTTGTTTCATCAGCTATCTGCCAGTGAAAGTCCCGTCAAAATCGGTCCCGACATTTCAGAGATTAGCCGGAACAAACAGACAGACAGACAGATAAAAATTGTAAAAAATGTTGTTTTGGTATATGTACCGTGTATACATCCAAATGCACTTAGTAAAAAGCGGTTATTTTAATATTACAAACAGACACTCCAATTCTATTTATTTGTATAGATATATAAATTACGTGTCACGGTGTTTGTCCGCTATAGACTCCTAAACTACTTAACTGATTTAAATAAAATTTTGGACACTGTGTGCAGTTTTATCCAACTTGAAAGATAGGATAGTTTATATCTCAATTTATAATCGCAAATATTTAACTATAAAAATATCTCCTAGAAATAATGTATATGGCAAAACAACGTTTGCCGGGTCAGCTAGTTTAATTATACATCTATACACCGTGGTTCAGAAAGGGTATACTACAAATTGAACATGCGTCGCTTCTTAAGCGCTTATGTTCATGATGTCACAGTTTACGTATATTATAATGGAAAAAAGGCTCCCAACAAAATGTCAATTCTAATTATTGTAATTTTTGGGAGCAAAGTTTTTTTTATGCAAATTTACTGAAATTGTGACTTCGCCGTAGTATAACATTTAAAAAAAAAAAAACTATTCTTAAGTAACCTCATCACTTTAGCTAGAACAATTTGGCAATTAATTTTATGTTCGTGGTAGTCCAAATAATAAACTTTTTTCAAGAAAATAAGAAATTGAAAAGGAAGAACGAAATTTCCTCAAAACGAGCCCGTGTACGAGGCCCATAACGAGCGCATTCTCACGTGTGTGTATGTGTTTCAGATACATGATGTCGCGCGACTACTTAGGTTTAAAAGTGTGGGACCTCCGCATGGAGAGCAAGCCGGTGGAGACGTACCCGGTGCACGAGTACTTGCGCTCCAAGCTGTGCTCGCTGTACGAGAACGACTGCATCTTCGACAAGTTCGAGTGCTGCTGGAGCGGGGACGACCAGAGGCTCATGACCGGCTCCTACAACGGATTCTTTAGGTGACAGATGCCTTGATTTGTTTTCATCGGCAAATCTATCGACATAATCAATTGGCTATGATATTTCAAAAGCGCAATGAAAGTAGTTCACATTATAGTCATATTCAACATCAAAGCAAATGTCAAAGTGAAACTCTTTAAAATAATAGCGTTCTCTGTTTATAAAGGCAGGGTCGTGTGTGTATAATAATAGATGTTGTCAATTAACATCGAATGTAGATACTTTTTGTTACATACAAAGTACAGTTTTCTTAAACATATTACTTTTCAAAATCGCAATTTTATAATTTTTATAACCTTTTATAACCTGTAAAGCCAGCAACAAGAAACCGGCGGTGAGGGTCACTACCAACTGCGTTAATCAGGCCGTCAATTAGGTTTGTTTTGGTGTACATTTGGTCGGTCTTCACCGTGTTTTGTGTCGTCCAGGATATTCGAGCGTGGGGCGGGCGGGGCGGGCGCCGGGGCGGGCGCGGGCGGGGCGGGCGCGGGGGCGGGCGCGCGGCGCGGGGAGCTGACGCTGGAGGCGGCGCGCGACGCGGCGGCGCGCCCGCGCCAGCCGCTGCGCGCGCGCCGCGTCGCCACCACCGCCAAGAGGAAGAAGGTACACACTCATCGCATAATAAAAAATAAAAAAAAAACCACCAATCGCGAGTCTTAAATGCTGTTACAACTGTTATCATGTTTTTGCATTTTCTTTATCTTCACGGGGTGACTCAGAAAGGGTATATTATACCTTTGAACCTACGCTTCTTTACTGATTTCCTCATGTGAAGCAGGATTACGATGTCAATTTAAAAAAAAAAGTTTTCCTTGCAACCATTTTGTTGGGTATATATGTCCGTGAGTTTATTTCGAAGTGCGACCCGGGGTTTAAACCTGCGATCCTTATCGGGCTTATCCCGGTCCGTAAGATTCTAAAAGTCGTTAGTTGTATCAACTAAATTACTCCAATATGTTCCCAGGACGAGATCAGCGTGGACTGCTTGGATTTCAACAAGAAGATATTGCACACGGCGTGGCACCCGCACGAGAGCGTCATCGCGGTGGCCGCCACCAACAACCTGTTCATATTCCAGGACAAGTTCTAGCGCAAGCGCCGGCCCATCGCTCCACGCGCGCCGCGCACGCGCCGCCAGGCGGGCTGGCGAAGCTGCTGGCATGCCAGCGAGTGGCGTGTATGCTATGTTACAACATTCTATGTGAGCTTGTGCGGATTCGTTACTTGTTTTTGCGTTTATTGTGAGATTTACAACACTGTAGTACTGTTATTAACCGTGGTCTTAAATCGATCTCAACTCTGAAAGTGCACTTAAATGTTGTTTGGTGTTAAAATGACATGAGAATCGCATGTCTATGATTGCTTGCTGAGTTGAGATTGTTTTTTTTGAATACCAATCTAAGAACTTGAACAGACAGAGGGTGTTCTACGTTCCGCGTTCTTTGTAATGAATGGATTGCTGGCCGTCTGCGCGGGCGCTACAAAAAACAAGAAGCTCTTCTGTTTGTTTAGAGCCTAAATAAATGTATGAATCCAATACCACTGGCGCGATACGACGCAGCACAATAATGTGTATTTAGCTTTATATTGGTAGAAAATGGTATGAAATCGCATATCTTCATTAGCTATAGTATGAATGTCTCCGTAAAAGACTCGGAACCCAAATAAACTAACAGAATAGAAGATTATTCACAGCTTCGCATCTCAGAAACTGTCGCTCACAAGCCCGTTCGTGGCGGTATTATACCATTTGTTAATGATGTTGAACCAAACATAAAAACGTTAAGATAAAGTCTTATAAGATTAATTATTGCGAAATTAAGTTATAGTGCCTCCACAATGAGGTTATAATACAGTGTGATTCGGAAAGGGTATTCTAAGCTCTAATCCTGCGTTTCTTTAACACATTTGTTATCATTATGTGATGTCGGAATTTTGGTGTCACATTTTTTTTATTGTCATTTTGTTGGCAACAACATTTTAATTTATAAAGTCTACGTATCAAAATTCTGATTGCTCATAATGGTAAGAAATGTTGTTAGGAAGCACAGGTTTCAAGCCTGGTATATCCCTCTGAATCGTGAGTGGGGAGTACCATTACAATTTTAAGTGATGAAAAAGTATAATGCCACAAATGTTTGTTAGGCTTACGACGCCCTTCATGTCGAGGAATAAATAATGCAAAGACGTGTCAACCAGAACGAATGAGATATTTGAATGTCAAATTTAATCCTGAAGGAACAGAGTTGGGTTTCCTGCAAACAATATCTGACGGATTGATGCATTCAGTCAGATTGTGTACCGGGTTTATTTAATCTCAAAAATAGTCTAATTATGAAGAGAAACTTAATGTTGTTGTCCGAACGTGTCTCAGTTCTCATTGCGTTCGAGCGATGCGATGACAATCAGTGGTATTCTGATGACACATGCCAACATAACAGGGGCCCAGTTCTGCTAATTTAAATAAAATTACATACAATTGCCATTCCACCGACACACTATTGAGGTTCCATTACGACTGTGACAGATTGGCTATTCTGCTAAAACTTTAATGTCGCCTTGATGGAGTGTCATTTCAGTGTCAATGGTTGTGTGTCGACTGTTAAAAACGTCTGATAACGAGTAGATAACATTACTTAGCTACATTATATTGATACATGACTGAAGTACAGAATACGAAATAGTTCAATGGCAGTTGAATGGCTGGTCAGTGGAAAGAATGGCAGTTGAATGGCAGGTCAGCGGAAAGCCGCTGGTCTTAAAAAAATAGCAGACTACCAAATTTCTAAAATCATTCAATTGGCACGCTATCGACACTCCACTGAAGCGTTTGTACATTAGCAGAATTGAGCCCCTGCAATGGCTTTCTATGACGTCATATATCCCAATAAAAATCTCGCTACATCACCAATTCATTAGGTTAACGATTCATACGGGCTCGTGCACATATAGTCAGTATTCCACCCGGAATGTGTCGTGTTGGGTTCGCACCGTGGTCCAACCCATACCAACATAGATAATACAGTCTATATTTAAATGAGTTGCAATTCTGAACTTGACTCTGTATATTTTTTTTTTGTATATATCTACTTAAACTTTTGTCTTACGTCTAGTTGTTATATATCATTAATTACTTGTAAGGGAAAGATACCTCCGGATTTATAGCACTTTTCATCTTATGTGCATTAAAACAGCGTCTTCGAATAAGGCCTTAATGGTTTCAGCGCCGTTTAAAACAATTCCATAATACACCAAACACTTTCGATGCACATCAAGTTCATGAATTACGTGAATTATTGGCTGCATCATCCAAACGACACGTCATTGAAAACCGTCTGTATATAGTTTTGTGTCATATCTTTATAGTGATAAAGGAGTGTATCGCTTGAAAAAGATTGCAATAATTATAATGTTAGGTCACAAGGCAGTATTATGATGTGTCTGACGACAATTCGTTATACTGTATGAGTTTTTGATCTCGCTGGTATAAGCACAGATTATGTAATAGTTCTTACGAACAGATATTTTGCTCGGCAAAGATTTAAATGAAGCGCGACTCTTGCTGCAAAGCAATAAAGTGCAATTCAGCTCGCAAGCCGCTGCATTTTATGTGTTTTGAAAAATCATTATAACGTAACTATGCGCTTCTCTTTTTAACGCGTAACTCTTACTCTTGCAAGCGCGCTGTGCTCCGACCGCCGGGTTCAATGCAATGTAGAAATTTATCGCAGTAGGATCCACGAGTGACTGATGCCTGGTATTAGTTTGTCACAAAAAAAACGATAATTTTCCAGTGATTTATAATTTACATTTACCATGCCTATATGTAAAAAATAATATGACAAGCGCATTCTGTTGGACAGTACTAAGCCCAAATTTATAATAAAATATTCGTAACGATACAAAAATCCGTTGTAATTCTATTGTTAATTTACTTAACCTTATAAAATGCCGACCTTTTTATGATAGTAATATTATGACCGAGACGAAAATATGTTTGAAAGATCAAATTTAGTTTAGTCTTCATTTTTAGACAGCTTAATTATCAGTACTTTTAACCACTAACTTCAAACTTCTTTCATTTATCAACTTGTTCGGTTTATAATTGGAACATTTGAAAAGCCGAGGGTCAGTGGTGGGTCCCTCTTCCCCCATTTCTTTATCCCCACTCTGCCATTAAGCAAGCATCCGCCATTATAAGATATGACACAATTCTCTTGCTGGATTCGAACTGAGTCCTTTATACTTGAGGCACGGAGTTTTCACTGGTTACCTAGATGCAACACACCTACCGAGTATCGTAAATATTGGCAAAAGACTGAATGATATAATGCAATACTTGATCATAGCTATTACAGTTTGTTAAAAAAAGACCTCGCTCGCATCTCTGAGATTTATGGATTTTATCACTTCTCGCACGTCCGAGAGCATGTAAAAGCCGAGTGCGAGGCGGGGTTAGAACCTGAGACCTTTGTTGTCGAGACCAGCTATCTACCAACATACGTCAAATTGGCTATAGATGGTTGGCCATGGTGCTGCCTAAATCCAATACTTTTTCATTCGTTGAAATTTAAATCAACAGTCCAAATATCGGTTAGCAATAACCGGTATTTCAATCGTAATTCGCGGACAGATTACCGGTTAATATTTACGTTACTCGATGGCAAATGTAGAAAAATTATCATAGATTCTCGTCACTTGTATTTTTTTCTGCCAAGAAAAGAAATGAAGATAATTTGTATACGCTTTTCTTACTTAAGGTTATAAGCGATAATTAAGTATTTATTTGGTTTTAACATTAAAATACCTTCGTTTAAGGCGATGAACTTAACCGAGATTAGTTAGTCGTATTGGAATGAAGTTTGCAAGGGCATATTATACCTTGGGACTCTGCGTTGAAATGTATAAAAGTCTTATACCTCTTGATATAAGATTCATAATCATTCAAATTAGTGTAAATCTTGACTTTATTTGGTGGTTTTGCCCCGGAAAACGGTTGTTGTACATTACAAATTACATCTTAGCGGGTTATATTTTTAAAATATATCTATAAATTATCCAAATAGAAACATTTAATGTTTGTGATTGCAGGGCCGTGACGTCAGCGCGTCAGCGACAGTTTTGTATCATGCTGTATATTTTTTGTGGCTTCAATATGACGGAGGGGGCGAATATGTATCACCCATGTGTATAATCGTACGTTTCCAATAAGGGTCGCTAATAAGTATATCAAACATAATCTCTGATAACATTCTTGATCGTAGCCCTCATACATTTCAATCGCGTCGTCCCTACAAATGAAACATCGGAATTATGCCCAATACTGACGAATCGATAAGATTTTAAGAAATCCACCGTCACATAAAAGTCTGTTCGCACTGTGACTACGAGATAAGGGGGGTTAAGGAGTGGGGGGTGTAATTGACACACGCCTGAATAACTTGACCATTTGTCAATTTAAGATCGACAATGTAGCGTTACTCAATGTCACGAACTAATAAAACTAAAGTTTATTATCCATGTTATGTGTTAGAATAACATGGATAATAAACTAAAATGTATATTGTTTTTGTTCAGAACCATTATTCTGTCCAACATCTGTATCCGCGCCTGATGATTAACTCATTCATTTCGGTTCAGTGGGCTTAGTACAGGATATTTTAAAACAAGACGTAATCACAGTGCGTACCGACTAAAAACATACATACGTAAAACATTCAGCGTAATACGCGGTTTGCAACATTGCGCTGCGTCCTTAAGTCGTTTGCAACATTGCGCTGCGGCCTTAAGTCGTTTGCAACATTGCGCTGCGGCCTTAAGTCGTTTGCAACATTGCGCTGCGGCCTTAAGTCGTTCGCAACATTGCGCTGCGGCCTTAAGTCGTTCGCAACATTGCGTCGCGGCCTTACGGACGCATGTTCTGTTGATATGATACATTATTTATTTATTATTAATATTATCATAATTATGTATTTTTATAAGTACTTTGTGATTATGTTTAATTTTTACAATGTTTTCGCGCGAGGATTGTCAAACGTTACTTGTTGTTGAGGTCGAGTCTTGATGGGTTACGTTGCGGCCTGGTTTTGCGCGCGTATTATATTTTCTTAAGTCTTCTCAAAGTTTTAAGTCGTTTCTTGTTAATTATAATTTTGTGTAACATTTCCAGTAGGTACTCATAGGCATTTTTTTTTCAGTATGTAATGCTTAATAGCGATGTGCCGTCAGAAAGGCTTTAAAACTGTAATTATGAGATTCATATAGTCTTCCCGTTGATACATTTGGTAGCTTTAAATGTGCGGTATTATATATTATGTATATAACATTTTATAACCCTTTAGTGTTTTATTTTAACTTAAATTTGAAATAGCCATATTTTTGAAAGGATAGTTTGCAAAAACGCTTGTATTAAAATCGTCTTGTTTAGAGCCAACTTTTATGATTTTATCTGAACGAAAAAATGTTAATTATAGTATTGTTAATATTCGATTAATGATCGATTAAATAATATTTTCTTGCCACATCAGCCGAGCTCATCAAGACTAAAACACTGTTGTTTTGTAGTTATGGCGTACATTACTTACTGAAAATGAAAAAAAAAATGTGATTCGAAGCTTGGACAGTGTCATGTTTAATGTATTGTAAATATGTAGTGTACGAATGGAGGCCTGAATTATAAATATAGATAATGTCACAATTATGTACAGTAATAATTATTGTGTATTGTTTGATTGAGATCACGTGTGGTGCTCTAATTAAAAAAGTGGACAAAGTCAGGGCTAATACGGCTCTGTGTCCTGAAAATACGAATTCTACCTGAAAGGGTGCGTTCATGTTGCTAAGAACTTTACAGGTTTTTAAAAATAATGTGCTACTCATTATTGGTTTTTGACAGATGCCTATAATGTTCGGTAAATACAAACAATGTTAGGCGTCGTCCTAACTGGCCAATGCTCGCACGAGTAAGCGACGCGACTTCGTCGCTCGACGAAAGTGATTGGTGTGCTCGCGCGATGTCTTGCGAGTTTCTATTGGGACACTCTAAAGGGATTTGTGGATTGAATCTCGTCGTGGGACGAAATCGCACCGTTTACTCGTGCGATCATTGGCCAGTTAGGACGCAGCCTAATTCTATACAATATAATAATAATTCCAGCCCTTTTTTAATGTCCCACTGCTGGGCACGGGCCTCCCCTCAATGCGAGGGGGATTAGGCCATAGTCCACCACGCTGGCCCAGTGCGGGTTGGCGGACTTAACACGTCTTTCGAGGGGTTCTCTCAGACATTATACAATATACATACTTTTAAATCTAATGTTTTCTAAAACATCCGCCGCACGTGTTCTCAGTCAAATGTTACTATGTGTAAAGCTTGTCGAAAATTATGTTTTGATATACGAAATGTTTTTTTTTATTGCATTGCGTTTGTGTCTCCTAAGACTTACTTTATTAACATTAGCATTTAAAATATATCTTATTTCTGTACGCGTATGAACTAAGATGCGTTTTAAAACTAACGTTTGTAAATTATGGCTTCACTCGTGTTCAGATGGGAGCGGTATAAAGTAACTTGTGTCTAGATACCGCTTGTGTTTGAATATGTCTGTAACGTTAGAGCGAGATAAGTATCTAATGTTGTGTACATATTTACATAGATTAGCCGCTATGATTTGTGTTGATGTTCTCGCTTGACGAAACGTGTCCGAAGAGCGTCTGTCCTCATCAAAACTCGCAAAGTATTTTATTTGAAAACAATATCGCGTAAACTATCTCGTGTGTAAGCTACCGCTATGTATGGCTGCAACCATTTTCCAGACAGGAGGTTATGTAACGGAGATTCTGCCGTATTTTTACGGTGTTTTAACTGCACAGATAGTATGGCTTTTGCGAGTATATTCTAATTAGCCAAGATAAAGCGGAATTTCATGTGCAGAATATTCACTACATTTATCAAAAAAAATTATTTTTTTGTATCTCCATTAACCCAGTTTTGTAAAACGGACCTCCAAAACAATCGCTTCTGTACATAGACACATATGTTCCACTGTCTTTTTTATTATAAAATTTGGCTGTTCGTGCCCTTTCCATAATCTCTGTAACATTTATTTTTTTATGTTGATCGATTTGTATAGGTCCGGCCTGTGTTAAGTTTATCTTTTTGCGTCAATTTGTAAGGCGTCCGATCAATTCCTTCTAGATATTCCGACAGTTATGGCTTAACTGGCCGTTTGCCGCTATGTAATTAAATTAAAATAATGTGTGATATGAAACAAAATATATGCCTTTGCAGCCGCTTGTAATTTGGTAAATTCGCGTCCGACTTTGTTGGCAGTGTTGTTAATATTGCTTCAAAAGCATTCGAAGTAGTTCGAACAGGAATTGACGGCGCCCCGCGTTAAAATCCAATGTATAAAAATATATAATGTCGCTCTGTAGTATAAATGCAAAGACATCGTGTATAAAGTGTGGTTCAGCGAGTGCGAGCGAGATGACGTATGAGCTATTATTTAAGTATTAGTTTATAGTTAGGCGAAAACTGTGAATGCACAGAATTGAAAATAAAAAGAAATCAGTTTTAATTTTTCCTGTATCGAGGGATCAACAGAGAACGGCCCTAATTCTGTTGGTACACAAACGTTGACTAAACTAAACGTGTTCCGTCGTTGACGTGACGAAGGGGAATGCCTTAACGTGGTACAAAATTATCTCAAGCTTCAAGATTAAAATTATATAATCATGTTTTTACTTTCAATTCCAAAACGTGTATGAATTTCATAAAATACAAATTTCATTTGGGCTGTAAAATACACTTTTTTTTTCACACAAGCAATGATTTTTAACGCGATTAATATAAAAGCAAATCTAATCAACTTCAATGC
This sequence comes from Pheosia gnoma, assembly GCA_905404115.1. Taxonomy (NCBI): domain Eukaryota; kingdom Metazoa; phylum Arthropoda; class Insecta; order Lepidoptera; family Notodontidae; genus Pheosia; species Pheosia gnoma. Next base: position 4,712,664 of record FR989916.1, read on the forward strand.
TCTAGGAAAATGATTTCAAATGTGACAAAGGGGCGGGCTGATTGATTTAAAAAAAAAACAAGGTTTTTTTGATACAACTTAGTACCAGGGTACCAGTATATAGTACTATATATACAGTATATACGTAGGTACCAGTAGTACCAGTATATAACTTAGTACTTAGTACCAGTATCAGTCCATAGTTTCGCGAGCATTCTCCTTTTAGTTAGTCGTACACTTTGTAAACCACAGAATTGGCGTCAATGCTTGATATGTGATAATGTCGCAATAAGCGGTGTGATGACGTCTACGGACGGATCGGAGTTGTCGGTAGGCGAGTTTTTTTTTCTGTTTATATTTTTTCCCTCGAGGCCCCGCGTCGCGCTGCGAGGCGCCTCGAGCGGTTTGTTGACAACGAAACCTCGTGCTGTGTGTGCCTGCGCCTGCGACTCGGCTACGGCGCGATATAAAATGATGAAATTTGTTATTTTAAAACTATCGTATGATAGTGATTTTGTAATCTTGACAGGTTGCGCAGTGAGCCGTGGAAAAGCAATAGTTATTCTTATTTTATCGTTATGATATGAATTAAAATGGGATAACATGAGAGATATGCATCCATAATTTTGTGGGTATTTTCAATAGCGATAACAAATTCAATAAATACACAATATACCATTACCCTCCTTCTCACAGTCGGGTAAAAATTGATGATGACATGAAAATAGTTAACACCAAACTCGAGACAACGAATAATGACAATTGCGTCAGTTTTTTTCCAGCCCCATAATAATTTGTTGCCCTGTAAAATAAAGTAGAATAAAAAATGTTCCGCTGTTTATAACTCGTCCGGATAAAGAATGGTCAGTATACTACAGTATAGACTGTCCATACTAATAGTGTGCTGACATTATAGGCTTGATGAGCCGAAATTCATTATACCATTCTTGTTCAGAACGGGTAGTAACCCCATTTTTTTAATGATTCATCAAATCGAAGGAAAATTCGATTGATTATTGTCAGCTGTCATAAGTGCCATAATTCGTTATCGCGAGTGTATTGGCGTTGTAAGCTATATACACTTGAGTGTTCGGCTTTTGATCGAATGAAAAACAACCATTGTAATCGTATTGTATTGTATTGAGGTCGCCAATTTATAATCATTCAAATAATAATTCCCATAAAAGGTTTGGATGTATCTCTCAGAAGTGTTTTTCGAGGCATATATTATTTGGATGTGAGTAGAAAACAAAATGTTTGTATTACATGTGGTAATGAATTGTAATTGCCGGGTCAACAATCAATGTGCCATGAGGCGCGCCGGCGCCGGGTCGCAGGCGCATCGCACCGAAGAGTTGTTGTTGAATCCAAAATATTTCCTATAATAAAAATTTTTATATCTGAATTTTTATGTTTTATTCTGTAGCGCCCACCTCAACCGCACCACAAGCTACACAGATGGCGCTGCATACGCATTCAGACCAATAGACAATTCCCAATACAGTCCTGAATCGCGCTATGAGTGTTTTCGGAGCACGGAACATATATACAAGATCTCGATAATATCCGTTGGGGCATAGCAGCCGCTCCACCAGGCATACCACCCGCCTAGCAGGAAGATTTCGCTTTTCCGCTAAAGTTATGGATTTACGTTCCTGGCAAATAGTAAAATACCATCATGCCTGTAATCCCCGAAGGGTGGGTTTGGGCAGAGGTGTAACGAGATTGCGTCCCATTTAATAAGACCTGATCCGCTCAGTGGGTAGTGAACCTGATTTCTGCGCTGCGGGTCCCGGGTTCGAATCCTGGTAGGGATAATCTGTGTGGTGAGCGCGAATGTTTGTACCCGAGTCATGGATGTTAAATATCTATATCAAGCAATCAAATAAGGTATCTAAGTTACAGGCTTCCGCCTAGTTTGGATCCGCTACTTAACTGCCATGTGGAATGCTTAAACTGAAATAAACTTTATTATATACTGGGTTCGCCCCCTGTCCATTGTACCGTACCCATAATACAATCGTTGCTTAGTGTGGGACCGTATAGTTGGGGTGTTCGTCTGGCGATATTTATTCATTTAAGATGTACCATTTTTTTATAATAATAGCATTAGAATTCTATCTAATGTAATCAATATATAAAACTTAAGAGAAAAAATAAATGAAATAGGACACAGTGTAATTTGATAAAAACAATCTTTATTTCATAAATAGGTACCCCCACAAATCACATGGTATCACTACACAACTCCGGCAATGTTCTCCGTTGAGAAATTACAAAATTACTACTTACAATAAGCTACGGACAAATGCTTCACCGAATTAATATTACCTAACTACATTCCAAACAAACCATGTTCTACATAGCATAGTGCCGCCAACTTTTCAGACGGATAAAATAAGAACTAACATTTTGACAGCTTTGCAAAGACAATGGCGCCGCCGTCAGCTGAATGAAGTGTGTGGTACTACACTTAGTAAGCTTTACAATAGTCCGACTAGAAAAATAAAAAGCGGATGTTTTGATCACCAGTGCGAGGCAGCACTAGTACTTGCCTCGGACCGCTGCCTTTGAACCTACCTACTATAGAAAGAGTACATTTTGGTTTTATTTTTCTGGTTAGCCTATACCTATAAAATCAATTCTACGATCCTCTACTAACTAGTTGAGCTATTTAAATAAAATTACAACAAAACCGCGGTTCAAGGTGATTTCAAAATTATCTGTTAGTTTCCCCATCCCTGTTTTGTGTCACCCAACATTTTCTAATTTAAATGGGATTATTATTTCATGAATCCATGAAACATAAATAATTATGTATCACTAAGCCCATCCGATCTGGCCATACAAGCCGCATTATGATTTTAAATAGACGGCTGAGTTTCGTCACCATCGAATACCGATCGAGTGACCGCACACAATCAAAACTCCTACTAAGGGCCCAAATTAATAAACTCAATAGATATTTTTTGAAATCAACGATTTTTCTAAGTTATCCACGAGCAGTAATATACTGCTGTGCTAAGTAAATACATAACAAATTATCACATAGTATAATGTTCCCAGAGAGACTTATACAATACAATACAAGCTATTTACAAGCTACCCGAAATATTAGGCCTCTTTCACAGAGTCTATAAATCCTTTAAATATCATAATACCACTTGAAGTCCAGCACGTCAAGTGCGAGATTATTCTTAAGCTAACTATATAGTTTATAGTTAACGTACACAAATTGTATGGCAAATTGAACAGCGCCTCTAGCGGACGGTATTTAAAACTTTCAAATCTCTATACAATATGTCTAAATACATAGAATTAGAAGTAAACGGTTTAGCTTACGAATAATCTTGCACTTGACATCTTGTGCCTAAAACCGGTAAACTGACGGTTGAGATAATTTTGTTTTCAGTGCTGCTGAAAATAAAATAATGTTTTTTTTCTGTGAAAGACCCCATTTAACTTAGTTCCTCTTTCACAATGTGCTAAAAGCTTATTTGACAGAATATGTTGGGAACATGAGTCAAATATGTTGTAGATAAAGTTTATCAGCACATTGTCTTACAAGCCCTTAACCTAATATATAATATTGCCCATTCACTATATCCACTGATTTATAAATTATCAGTAAGTGTGTAAGATTAATTTTTAATTCTCTGAATGAAGATGCCAACCTTTGGACTGACGCTGTTTTTTCTTTACGGAGTTATTTTAAATCAATCGAAAATTTCCGGCGATGGATTTCCGTATTCGCTATATAAAATCTTCATTGTTTACGAAATGAAATGAGATTAAATATGGCCCAAACATTATTGGGTATTATGCCAATGTCAAGTATCAAACATAGCGATAACACATTGAATAATTACACCATTATAAATAAAAAAAAATTGTTGATGACATGAAAATATGAAAATGGCGTCCTATAAAATCTTCATAAATCCACACCATCGTTGCGCGATCGAATATTTTCGAAGGGCAATCCGCCATTTATTTTAAGAAAAAACCTTTTGACCGCTCGTCGGGAGCGATCACTTGACCAAGACGTCACGACCTAGTGGAACTTGGCCCCCAAGTCTGCTAACACTATCGACTTACAATCGAACTTCAACGGCACCATAATCGTTCTATGCTATCGCAATCGAACTATTATCGATAGAAATCGAATAGCATGCGAATAGAAAGGGATTGATATTTTTTTATAATTAGCAGACACGGGACCCTGGTCAGAATCACAGACATGAGAGTGTCAGGACTAAAAACTATTTCCACTTGCAAGAATGTTTTAACTACGTCTTCTTCAACCTTAACCTCAAGTATATGAGAGAGAGTGTGATCACAATCCATGCCAGTGTGGTCAGGAAGCCGTTGTACACCTCCGGGTGGGTGATGGAGGCGCCCTTCTCCATGACGTCACGGAGGGACTTGGAGGGGATGGTGAAGGGCAGCGTGAGGGCGAGGATGCGCAGCGCCTTCGACATGCCTTCCAAGGGCCAGAGGATGCCTGGAACATAATGAAGAGAATAATCATACATCTGCTGATTAATTACTGGTAAAGTAGTAGCATACTATTTTTGTAACTTTTGACGATTCATAAGTACTGTACATAATGGTCTACGTGAATAAAAAATATTGATTGATTCTGATACTGGATCCCAAGTCGTTCGTTCGTTATATAATTTAAATCCAAAGCCAAGCGCACCATTGCGACCTTAAGACACTGTGAGTACTTTCTGCGTAGATCGGACCGCGAACAACAACTAAATATGAGGATACTCCAGTTCAAACTATGACACTAGGACGTCAACCACCTCAGTCCTCCTGGCCCCAAGTCTGCTTACACAATCGATTCATAATCGAACAGCAACCGCATAGTAGCTGTCACTTTTGACAGATATTGTATGGGATATCTGTCAAAAGTGACAGTTACTATGCGGTTGCTGATCGATTATGAATCGATTGTGTTAGCAGATTTGGGGCCAGTGACCATGGTTTCTGTAAAACAACCGAATCGTCGGGAACGTACAAACATAAAATAAACGCGATAAATCCAAAAAAATAGTGCTATTTCAATGTGTAGTATTCGCGTAAATATAAGAAATCTGGTCTGGTGATATTATTAATTCAAAGATTATCGTTATTTAAAGTTTGGTAAAAGCAAGAAGTAGATAGAGTGAGGTCGCATTCTTTCTCTATCGCACCCACGCTGTCTTATGGCGGTGACAACATAGCTCTAATACTGGAACTGTTTAAGTTATATCAGTCGGTCATATCAGCCGGTGGATGCGAGTGGCGGAGGACCGCGATGTGTGGAAGTCGTTGGGGGAGGCCTATGTCCAGCAGTGGACGTCTATCGGCTGATAGAATAGAAGTTATATCAGTACTAACCACAGAGCAGTATCATGGGGTAGAAGCTGCCCGTGGCCACGAAGAAGGAGAGCGTGTGGCTGGGGCAGTACACGGAGAGCAGGAACCCGTAGCACATGCCGCACAGCCCCTGCAGGAACAGCAGCGACCCGCACACCAGCTTCGAGCCCAGCGACGGGATCCCGTAGCCTATGAACGCGAGCGCCATCATCTCCACCGTCTACAGATGGAAACATTAATCTCAATCAAATTCGATACGATATCACAGCTGATAGTAACCCTGGATTCTCTGCCGAGGGTCCTGAGGGATCGTACAATTGGTGTGTTCGTCTGGCGACACTATTGTCTAGGTCTGTTGACACATCCAAATAGTAGCATCATCGGCACCTAGGTCTGCCAGGAAGTCAGCGACCGTTGTGAATACTGAAAGGCTAGAAAAGTGTGTGGTGAGCAGAAGGTGGTGGAAGGTGGTGGAAGGTGGGAGAAGGTGGTGGAAGGTGGTGGAAGGTGGTGGAAGGTGGGAGAAGGTGGTGGAAGGTGGTGGATGGTGGTGTAAGGTGGGAGAAGGTGGTGGAAGGTGGCGGATGGTAGTGGAAGGTGGGAGAAGGTGGTGGCAGGTGGTGGAAGGTGGTGGCAGGTGGTGGCAGGTGGTGGCATGTGGTGGCAGGTGGTGGCAGGTGGTGGCAGGTGGTGGCAGGTGGTGGCAGGTGGTGGCAGGTGGTGGCATGTGGTGGCAGGTGGTGGCAGGTGGTGGCAGGTGGTGGAAGGTGGTGGCAGGTGGTGGAAGGTGGTGGCAGGTGGTGGTGGCGGTGACGCACCTGCAGCGCGATGACGGCGGCCTGCAGCGCGATGTGCACGTGCAGCATCTCGCTGGCGCGCACGCCGGCCACCGCGCTGCGCTCCCACACGCCCTCCAGCCGGTCCGAGATCATCAGCGTCGACGTCACCACCGCCGACAGGAAGAAGATTATGCTGCAAGCGTACACCAGCCCGTTGTATACAAACAGTCGAGTATTTTAACATTTCGCCACTCGCCACTGCCCGACATTCGATGGACTCTCGACTCTCGACTTACATCTAAGAGGAGTTCGGTTTATTGGCCTCACAATTACCGATTAACTTGTTTATTTGTTGTTCGATTAACTTGTTGTTTTATAAATGGGGAACATTTGCAAGCCGAAGATTCCTTCCCCCAATTGTTACACATATTTTCAAAAGTTCCTCCAACTACTGAGTCTTGTTTTTTTTTCTGGTTGGCTATGTCCAGTCATTTGCAGATCAAAACACACGCAGAGTCCCAGTAACGTCCCAGCTTTGACTCCGTGAAAACTTTAAAGCTGAGCTTGTGCTCATTTGTTATATTTATCAAGTTACTGGGCTGGGGTACTGGGCTAGCGGTATAAAAACACGAAGGAGAGTCTACGCGTGCATGTGTGTGTGAGTTTGTGTGTACGTGCTTGTGTGTGCGTGTGTGTCTGTGTTAGTGTGTGTGTCTGTTTGTACGTGCTTTTGTGTTTGTTTGTGTGTGTGTCTGTTTGTACGTGCTTTTGTGTGTGTGTGTGTGTGTGTGTGTGCGTGTGTGTGCCAGTCGGTAGACTTACGTGATGAGGATGCCGGGCGCCATGAAGCTCACCACCTGCGGCTCCTTGGTGCCGTACACCGGCGTGTGGAAGTTCACTGGTATCTGTTGTGCACACCACGTATTACACGAAATTGCGTTGATTTATGGATATCTAGACGGTCGGATTAGGGTTTTCCAGCCCCAATATATTAGGGACCCAACACAAAAATAAAATATATTTTTTTCATGACAACATTTTAATGATCACATTAGGATCGCACTACAGACTACAGAGCCAATCGATGTTTGCGCAAGCGCAGCCGCGGAAAAATGCTAGTAAGATATAATGGTGAAATTATAGTGTTATATCGACATTGAATACAAAAAAATATTTAAGATGGATGATTAAATAATATTATACAAGCTACCTATAACTCTATATACATAATAAAAATGTTAATGATCGCTGTCTACATGGAAGAGAGATATATGAGGAAAACTATAATTGGGGGCCTCTATCAAGGCCATATAAGCCAAAAAAAATTGTTTTGTCTGTTCATCTGTTTGTCAGTGCGCTTACGCGCTAATCTCAGAAATGGGTCAACCGATTTGGGTGCCATTGCCACTAATGTATTGTGGTAAGCTTGACATAAAATTTAGTGTTTGTTTTATTTCAATCAGTTAATAAATAAAAAAAGTTGTATCATTGAAATAAAACTATTTTTATGGATTTTATCGCGTTTATTTTTCGTTTTTACGTTCCCGACGTTTCGGCTGCTTTACAGCAACCATGGTCGCGGGAGGACTGAGGTGGTTGACGTCCTGGTGTCATAGTTAGAAACGGGCTACCCTCATATTACGCGATAAAATCCTTAAAAATAGTTTTATTTCAATGTGTAGTATTCGCGTAAATATAAGAAATCAATATAAAGTTGTATCAATTAAAAGAATCACATCGACCATTTGTTCGATAAAAATGCTATATAAATACTGTTATATAACTCAAAGTTATATACATAACTACTATATATAGTCCACGCGGACGTAGTCGCGGGCAACAGCTACTATTACTCGTATAATATGAATGACAGTATGTTACCTTTTGTAGTTTTTACAATGTGATAAATCTGGCTCTGAAACTATACATAAATGATGATGTTACGTTGACATACAAATGTATATGCAATTATACTGTGCTGTGACGTCACATGCTGACGTCATACTACGAGTGCAATGAGGCCAAAATTCGTGAAAAGATGAACAATTATTGATAAATCGCAAAAATCACATAAAATTTACTACCAATAGCCAATGAATATTGCAATCTATGGCCAATGGAAGGGTCAGAAAAACGAATGCAACCGAACATGCGCTCTTTTGGCTTTGCAATAAGGTATATAATTAAGCATCGTATGTATCTAGACCTATGTATCGCTGTAATATACCTGCACAAGGTTCTCCGGCCTCCCGCACTCCTTCATGGCTCGTCGCGTGAAGCTCTCGTAGGCTTTGTGAAGCTGTGTCTTCATGAAGTTGGATATTTGGTGATCTGGTGATGGAAATATCTTGTTATTTTTATATCTATGGCCATTTTAGCCCCAAGCAAGACGCTAATTATTCTTATATCTACAGGGACTTCAGCCCTACGCAAGTCTTCCAATCCATGCTAGACCATCAAAGCTAGATCCATGCATAACAAGTCTCTGACGTCCACCATATCATGGTCTTACCACATCTGCACTTTTAAAAGTGCTTCAATTATCTAGTAAATCCCGAAGCTCCTGGAATCTATTGGGTTAGTAACTGGTTTTGTCAGGGCATATCCTAGCGATGATGACGACCACGTCTCCCTTGGTAACTGTCTCAAGGTCTTTACGATATCAAGAAGTTTTAGAAGCTTCTGGAAGCTATTAGAATCGCTGATGCAACAGTCTTCGATGCGATCATTCACTTCTGCCTCTGGTCTCTCATCATAGTTCTGTAGCGACCACTTCAACCGCACCACAAGCTACGCAGATGGCGCTGCAGACGCATTCAGAACAATAGACAATTGACGTCACAATCCTGAATCGCGCTATAAGAGTTTTCGGAGCAAGTAACATATATACAAGAACCCGACAATAACCGTCGGGGTATAGCGGCCGCCCCCGCAAGGCATACCACCCGCCTGGCTGGAAGATCTTCCCTTTTCCGCTAAAGTTCACATCCCCCTCAGTGACTCTTTCTTGGTATGCTTGAACTCAGACAAGCAGCCTCAATGACGTATTTAGTAGTTGCAGAAACTTCTGGAAGCTAGGAGGCAACATGCTGGTACTATTATGCCACCCACTGGGAATGCCATCTTCCAAGATTTAGTAGTCGATTTCACCAATTCTTAGTAAGCTTCTAAAGATATTCTAGAAGCTCCAGAAGTTTCTGGAAGAAAGACTTCCACTAACTGCTCATAAAAAGTAAAAAATGGTGCTTCTCTTATCCAATATGTAGTAGTCGACTTTTCCGACTTTGATCAAGCATTTGATTGAGTTCCTAAAGATATCCTATTAGCTCTAGAACAGCCTTTCCCAAAGTGGGCTATAACGCCCCCTTGTGGGCGCTGCAGGCCTAAAGGGGGGCGGTAAGAGACCCAGAAAAAATGGGGGCGTTGTGTAGGGGCTTACAATAATTAATTTAATTTGAAGTTATCGTTGTTTTTAAGTAGGAGAAAAAATGGGGGCGCTAAAAAATAATTCGCTCTCAAAGTGGGCAGTAGACAAAATAAGTTTGGGAACCCCTGCTCTAGAATATTCTGGAAGTTCTCTATTCTACTTACTGGTCATATCGAGCCACACACTGACGCTGCTGTCATCAACGATCTGGTCATCCACCTCTCCATCCGTCACTCTCTTGCCGAGCGCCTGGCTGAAGTTCTTCGCGAAGTGGAGTGCTCCATACAGCTTCCCGGTAGCCACAGCGTGTTTGGCTTCTTCTGTTGTGTTGAATGTCATCTGGAGGAGGAGTTTTTTTGGTGAAGTTTAAAGGAGTAACTTCTATTTAAAATTAGGATTTTCCCTCCAGAGAATCGTTATTTGAGTTAGTTTTGTTCGATTATGAATCGATTGTGTTAGCAGACTTAGGGCCCAGATCTGATGACTTTAATTTTAATTGTATTTTTATTTTGACTGACATATTTCTTAGGTAGTTACTGAATTAATTTTAATATTGACACTAGAATTTTGTAAATGATGTAGCCAGATTAGTAATTAGCTGGCTAATTATATTTGTGACAAAGTTTTCATATTGTTATATTATTGTTTACTGTGTATTTTATATTTTTTTGTTGACTGCTTACAATGTCAAGTTTGCATGCTGGAAGGCGAAATATGGCGAACATTAATTTATATCTTTGACCATGACTGTAACCTACCCATATTAGCAAATAAATAATTTGAATTTGAATTTGATGGCGCATCCTGGCCGACCTATCTCTATGATGGCTGTTAAATGTGCCGAGGGTCCAAGGTTGAAAGTGGCAAACTTTGTGTGATGATCACAAAAACTTGTACCCGAGTCATGGATGTGATCACACCTACGGTATGGAGTTACCTTGTAGAGTGCCTTCTTCTCCATCTCCTCGAGGAACCAGCAGCTCAGCATGTACAGATCACAGGTCTCGTCCTCCAGTACCGTGACGGTCTGAAGACTGCTATTACTACATATGTCTAGTCCGTCTGTAACCAAACAAGGAGTTGGAGAAGATTTTATTATACTCTCAAGTGTTATAAGATTTGACTTCTAACTTTGTGTATCTTATACAACAGCAAGATTATTTGTAAGCGAACCGTGTTTAGATACATTGTATGTAGAAATGAAAGTTTTAAATACCGTCCGCTAGAGGCGCTGTTCAACTAGCCACACAATGTGTCTTAATACGTAAACTATACTGTTAGCTTACGAGTAATCTCGAACTCGACCTCGACGAGCGGGACATCTATATATGGCCATCTAAGAAAACCCTAATGCATTTTTTATTAACTTTTTATTTGTGGCGAGGGTTTTCATACAGGATCTACAGTGCTGCTATCTGAGGAGGGAGGGAGGGAGAGGAAGAGAGAGAGAGAGAGAGAGATAGTGAGGAAGTGAGCCACGAGCCAGTTCCTAACTGAGCCCCACAAAATTTATTTAACCCTCTTAATCTTTTTTGTATTTGTTACGATATCCTCAAGAAGTGAACAGGTATCTTCTAGGCAAGTATGCTACATCGTAGATCTCATCGTCACTTACCATCAGGCGAGATCGAGATCAAATACTTGCCTATAAAGTAATAAAAAAAAAAAACTGCAAGTGCTGCTATCGGAAAGAGATGGAGAGTGAGATAGAGAGAGAGAGAGAGATGAGATATAAGCCATATCCACATATATGGTGCACGTACATGGCGAGGAGGCGGCTTCCTCGTTGACCACCCCAATGTGCAGGTCGCGCGGGTCGTGGCCCACCGCCGAGAAGAACGCCACCACTTGGATGATGGGGAACATGACCGAGAATATTAACCCGCTGCAACACAAAACGTTGCACGTTTTATTCTTGTCAGAATGAACGGTATAACTTATATTACTACTGAACTACTAGTGGGACTACTGTTGCAACTACTGCTGCTTCTACTATTACTAAAACTACTGCTACTTCTACTATTACTACAACTACTGCTACGTCTACCATTACTACTCCTACAACTACAGCTGATACTGCTACTATTACAACTGCTACTTCTACTATTACTACAACTACTGCTACTTCTACCATTACTACTCCTACAACTACAGCTGATACTGCTACTATTACAACTGCTACTTCTACTATTACTACAACTACTGCTACTTCTACCATTACTACTCCTACAACTACAGCTGATACTGCTACTATTACAACTGCTACTTCTACTATTACTACAACTACTGCTACTTCTACCATTACTACTCCTACAACTACAGCTGATACTGCTACTATTACAACTGCTACTTCTACTATTACTACAACTACTGCTACTTCTACCATTACTACTCCTACAACTACAGCTGATACTGCTACTATTACAACTGCTACTTCTACTATTACTACAACTACTGCTACTTCTACCATTACTACTCCTACAACTACAGCTGATACTGCTACTATTACAACTGCTACTTCTACTATTACTACAACTACTGCTACTTCTACGACTAATACTAATGCTACCACTACTGCTACTGCTAATACAACTATTGGTAGTTCTACTATGACTACTGCTGGTGCTACTATTACTTTAACTACCGCTACTGCTACTATTACTTTAACTACTACTATGGCTAATACTAATGTTACTGCTGCTTCTACAATTACTACAACTACTACCATTTCTACGACTAAGACTAATGCTACAACTACAATTACTACTGATACTTCTATAATAGCTACAACTATTGGTACTTCTACTATGACTACTACTATTACTTCAACTACTGTTAAGGCTAATACTAATGTTACTGCTACTTCTACTATTGCTATAACGACTGGTACGACTGCTGCTACTGCTACTCCTAATACTTATTCGATAAATTCCATCAAATGCTGTGCAGTAGTTTTCCCGTGATACACGAGTATATTTATAATATCAATAGATAACTTTTTTTTTAAATATAATAATTATGTTACCCGGGATGTCTCGAGAATTGCTGTATACTTTTTATGAAGACGGCTTTGTATCTCGACTTCGCTAAGTTTTTGGTGTGATTTGTGTTTTCTTTTTTCGTAAGCACCTGAAAACAATGGGAATATTAAAAGAAATTATATATATATATATATATATATAAATACTTAGTATAGCTAAAGACGCATAAAACACGCCAAAGACGTACTTAAGTATCATACCACAAAAGGGCATTACGAATTTTATAGAGAATTTCATAATAATAATAAATATCGCTAGTAAGGTCCCACACTAAGCAACGCTTGTATTATGAGTACCGCACAATGGACTGAGCGCGAACCCAGAACATACCTATTACACTTATATAGATATAAAAAATCCATGACTCGGGTACAAACATTCGTGCTCATCACACAAAGTTTGTCCCTTCCAGGATTCGAACCTGGGACCCTCAGCACAGAAGGCAGGGTCACTACCCTCTGAGCTAATCAGACAGTGCTTGCGTGTTTGATTGACGCAGGCGCGGATACAGGGTTTGCTTAAACCAGGGTTCCCAAACTTATTTTGTCTACTGCCCACTTTGAGAATGAATTATTTTTTAGCGCCTCCATTTTGTCACCTACTTAAAAACCACTATAACTTCAAATTAAATTAATTATTGTAAGCCTCTACACATCGCCCTCATTTTTTTTCTGGGTCTCTTACCCTTTAGGCCTGCAGCGCCCACAAGGGGGCGTTATCGTCCACTTTGGGAAAGGATGGCTTAAAGGGAGGGCGATTTACCGTCACATGAGTAAGCCTTGGCTTCAAATATCGCAGAAGCTACTTACATCTGTGCTGCTAGTGATGCCTTGGAAGTCGTCCCGGGAATTATACCGGGAGTCCACGCCGTTCCGCACGCTGCCCTCCGGGATCACGTCCGGGGACTGAGTCAAAGCTGCTGTTTGATCAATTTAATAATATTAATTCGACGCTGTGTTAGCTTTCATCATGGGAGATAATGAGCGAGTCTTGAGCATCGCTTCGAAAAATTCTTGCAGAGTATTACGTAAGTAGTGAAGTCTTACTCGAACGTCTCCTGGGCATCTCGTGTTGTCTCATGGCGAGCTTCAGGAAGGCTTCCTCGAGCGTGTCGCAGTCGAACTTGCGCAGGAGATCCTCGGGGGAGTCTTCAGCTAGGAGTTGCCCGTCGCGAAGTAGACCGATCTGATGGGAACATAATAATATTTTAAGGGGCCCACCTAAAGAGCGGCAAGTCGCCACCTGCCAATAGTAATGAGATAAAAGCTGATTATGGCAGGTGTCCGCAACCCTTCCAATATTCCCATTCCATATCCATCCAATCCTCAATCCATAGTCCCAATTATCTTTCCATATTCCTGCAATAGTTCCTCCGCCTGCTGAGGTCAATTCGCTGTTTATGCTATAATTTTCAGCAATTGACCCCAGCAGGTGGCTTTAACATTAAACTTCTCAAAAAGGGCCTCTACGTGTCGGACTTATGTCCCCGCGCAAGCCTTCCAAAGATCCGGGTATAGCCCGTGTGGAGAGAGACATAATAATAATAAATTTATTAGGAACAAGACATATATACAGGACAATAACGAAAAAACGTTGACATCTGCAAAGTTATCAAACTGTGTCGCATTGTCAGCATATAAAACTAGCACTGAGGACTCACCATCAACCATCTACATCTATTGATCGATCACGCTAGTAGGACTACTTCGCAAGTGAGTAGCATATTTTTTTTCAAATTCGAAGTTGTAATCGTCTGTATTTTTGTTATTTGACGACTCGTTTAGCGCAATAGTTAGTTGTTACCCTGCTTTCTGTACCAAGGGTCCCCAGACTCGAATCTCCGTATAGTCTTTTTTTTTTTTTTTTTTTTTTTTATACATTATAGTATGTATAGGCAAGTATTTGATCTCGATCTCACCTGATGGTAAGTGACGATGAGATCTACGATGGAGCATACTTGCCTAGGTAGGAAGGCGGCAGTAGATCGAGACGCTACATTCACTAGGCAAATGCAGCGCAACTGATCTGACCCGCCATCCATGAATGGCAACACCGAACATCATGCAGGAACACGGCTAGGCCGCTTGGCGACATGGCTTTGTTCAGTGGGTGGTGACTAGCCACGGCCGAAGCCTACCACCAGTAATAAACCAAACTTTGTGTAAGGACCATGAATGTTGTACCCGAGTCATACATAACATTATATATAAGGTTTAATAAAAATTGTGTAAAATATTTTAACAGATGAATCAGTAAGTCATGGATCACATGCGCTTGGTCTTGAAACTAATTATATTAATTACTGGATCCCAAGTCGGTGGTAGCACCCAGCCATCTTCTCTATTGAAATTAGGATGTTTTTTAATATCAATGGCTTCGCGTATCATCCTTGGTCGGAATCGTTTTACTTTTACGAGGATTTGTGGTTTATCAAATCGCCTATAACGGCGGGTGCGATCTAATACGAAATACGCAAAAATATGTCTAACTTTAAAATCCTTCTAACTTTACTTATTTTATTCTAGGTAATATTGTGTAAATTAGAAATTAAGTTTCACGGTCACCGGTTACCTAATAACAATTATGCGATCAAATTTAACTCGCGGTTAAGTTAATAATGCAAATGTAACGGTCAAATCGATCGCATGATCGTCTCTACTCGTTCTACAAGAAATAATCAGTTTGATTCATTAATAACCCATTGGATGTAAGTCCCACACTAAACAACGGATGAGGTGTGGGAGCATACATACAATGAACAGTAATGAAGTGATACCCCTATGCCCCGACGGTTATTGCCGGGATCTTGTATATATGTTACTTGCTCCGAAAACTCTTATAGCGCGATTCAGGATTGTGACGTCAATCGTCTATTGTTCTGAATGCGTCTGCAGTGCCATCTGCGTAGCTTGTGGTGCGGTTGAAATAGTCGCTACACCACAAAAGGAAATTTCGAAACGATAATTTCCTTACAGACGGTAATAGAATCAGTACCGATTAGTATTGAAGTCTATTTTACGTTTAGTACGAGTTTTGAAACCATCAACATAATCGATATGTATAAACTTTTTTTTAAATTAGCGTATCGCAATCTGCCTTCACGTAATTATTACAAATGCTTTAAAACATTGCTGGTTCACGGGTTAGTATACCATTTCTGAATCACCTGTATACTGTATAGTGCTATGCTATCCTACTAATCCTACTAATATTATAAATGTGAAAGTTTGGATGGATGTCTGTTAGTCAATCACGCCAGAACGGCTGAACGGATCTGGATGAAATTTGGCACAGAGATAGATTATAGTCTGGAATAGCACTTTTTATCCCGGTAAAATGTGTGGTTCCCGTGGGTTAGAGGACATATTTTTTAATCGCGGGTAACACCGCGGGGCGCAGCTAGTGAAATTATTATAGCAAAATAAAACTAGTATATTTACTTTGTGCGCTTGTTTTGTTTCATCTATGTAATGTGTTGTGATGATGACAGTGGTGCCACCTCGCGCCATCTCCGACAGGAAGTCCCATATTCTGAAATAATAAGGACACAACGAGACTTTTATTAAAAATTGTCTATGGCACCCTAAGTGGCAGCGGAGTATTTATTATTCTATTAAATTATCTGAGCAGTGAATAGATGACAGATAAAAAAGAGAAAACAAATACAAAAAAAAACCCGATTGCAAAAACACATCACAAAGAAATAGGGCCTGGGCGTAAAATTATAAACTTCTTTGAAATATACAATTGTTATTTAATTAAGTACTTAGCAAATTTTAAAATGAACGATGTCGAGGACACGCCATAGAGAGATCAAATACTTGCCTATAATGTAATAAAAAATAAAATAAAAAAGCGTGAGCTACTTTCGCATGTGATAAACGGCGACGTAGATAGTGCTTCCACGCTTACAGTGAGATTCGGAATATAATATGTTTTACCAATATTAAAGCAGTGATAGACAATAAGTATGTGTAAGTATAACCTTTATGAATCAACCTGTACATTTGAAGATTAATCAAGCAAGTGCGATGGACCACCATTGACTCTACTAAGAGTCGTTTAAAACAGTTTCCCAATGGATTGCGAGCGGCGCGGGCGCAGTGTCGAGATCGATTTGGCAACGAAACGTTGTCGCGCATCAGTGAGCACATTAGAGCGAATGTTAAGTACTTACTGTTTATAACGAACTCTATATACTAAATGCGAATACTCTACTAGACACCAATGAAAACATTTCACATTCAATAAAAAACAAACCTCAGAATCATAATATTTTTTATTCGTGTAAACCATTAAGTACAAGTACTTATGAATCGTCCAAATTGTCACCAAATGCTAAGCTACAACTTTACCACCCGTTCGGAATGGCTTTCCTATGGACAAGAACGGGCAAGTAACTCCATGGTTGCTCTTTTCAAAAAGATCTTTTACATTTTTGAGCGCAGTACATTGTTATGGGTATGTGAGAACAAATATAGGAACAGCTAGGTAGGCTTTAAAAGCAGAACGAGCTCAAAAGTTAAAAATAGTCTCATAAGTTAACAATTTACTAAGTATATATTTTATGTTGGTTTTAAAGATGCCTGTTTAATTAGGACGCCGCGGAGGAAAACCTGATTAGCACAGTTGGTGGACCTGACCGATCAATTACCCTACTTTTAGTGCCACGGGCTCGAATGCAGGGGCAATCTTGTGTGATCATTTACATCAGCCTGTGTTATCTGGTGTGAACATAATGTTTGTAACCGACTCATGGATGTTTCATATCTATATAAGTATTATATATTGGTTTTGCCCCCAATCCATTGTACGGTACCTATAATACAAACGTTTCTTATTTTAGGGACCTTACAGTTGGTGTGTTCGTCTGGTGATATATTTTTATTTATTTATTACTGAATCGCCGGATGTACAGAGGGCTTAATTGTGATACTTAGTCGATCTGGGGCCCAGATAAAAGCTGTCCTATCCACAGTATGCACCTCCAACATCACTCATTCATCAGAACCATGTTCAACTCCCTTTAACCCTTTGAACATGCAAAGCTAGGTACTACACAACAAAAGGTACACCACAAAATTCTGACACTGTGCGCTGATATCAATGAAATCAAAATGAAATTGTTATGACTGACGTCTAAATCATTTTTGGGAAATTTGTTAGGATTATAAAACCAAGTGTTTATTTAACCTTTTATCAGACACCTGCAGTCTTTATTGTCGCGGTAGGTAGCAAACACCAAAAGGTATATTAAAGGTCATTTAGCGAAGGGTTTTTAAAACCTGTCTTATGGCACAATCACCCAAGGCTGGCATTGGATCAGGTTTCTCTCGACATTGGGCCTAATTATCAAGGAGATTATGAAATATTTGAGTGCCTTTCAGTTGAGTGTCGAAGCATAAAAAGGGACAGAAGAGAAAAAAAACCAAAGCAAGGACTTGGGTGTCAAGAACTAGTTATCATTCCACAAAGCCTGACCATTAGCGTTAAATAAAACTAGTGATTGTTTATTTTCCGGGAAACCCTATAAACCGTTATAATAAGGGAAACCGTTTCCCTTATTATGTGTGTATAGACATGATTTGATTTTGGTTAAATGTGCAAGCATACTTAAATGTGTTTACCGAGTTTACGACAACATTAGAAAAATGCAACAAAAACAAAAACACGTTTGTTAAACATATTGCATTGTCAAATGGCGGGCCAAAATTTGCCTCAAGAAACATATTGCCAGACGAACACACCAACTGTTCGGTCCCAAACTAAGCAAGGCCTGTAATATGGGCACCGGACTGGAGCGAACCCAGTACATATACTACTTATATAGATATTAAACATCCATGACTCGGGAACAAACATTCGTGCTCATCACACAAAGTTTGTCCCTACCAGCATTCGAAACTGGAACCCTCAGCGCAGAGGGCAGGGTCACTACCCTCGGGTTTAATCAAGTCATCAAAATACTTCGCAATTGCCCAGTACTTTCTGTACTATTCTCAATGCTGTGCCAACAAACTTGACCGATAGGAACATATTAAACAATAAACATGTTTTTGATTGTTTTCAAACACATTGACCTTCCAGATGTACCGTTTACCATTGACAATATGTTTCGCAAACTGGCATTTTGGCATTATAAATGTCAATGCCAGGAAATAGTAAGGTCGAAGAGTTATTGAAGGGTAACTTATACTTGCTAATAGGTCTAATCCAACGATTTATCATTTAATATACGTATGGATTAGGGGTCAAAAGTGTGGCAATATCTTTGAACATGCTTCAAACGGAGAATGCTGCGTGCTTCAGGCGAAGTTACTCCTTGTTATATCAGCTATCTGCCAGTGAAAGTCCCGTCAAAATCGGTCCAGCCATTTCAGAGATAAGCCGGAACAAACATACAGACACAAATTGTAAAAAAATAATATTTTGGTATATGTACCGTGTATACATCCAAATGCACTTAGTAAAAAGCGGTTATTTTAATATTACAAACAGACACTCCAATTTTATTTATTTGTATAGATGTGTTCGCCTGGCGATATTATAAATGTTTAACTAATAATGATTCGCACGACATTCGACTCGATTTTGACAAGGTCATATAAGAATCAGAATCAGAATCAGAATATTTTTATTCACGTAGACCATTATTGTACAGTACTTATGAATCGTCAAGTTACAAAAATATTATGCTACTGCTTTACCACCCGTTCGGAATGCCGTTCCTATGGAGAAGAACGGGCAAGAAACTCCATGGTTGCTCTTTTTTTTTAAATAGATCTTTTACATTTTTGAGCAATACATTGTTATAGGTATGTGAGAACAATGTAGGAACGGCTAATCAAACTTTAGCAGCAGGTCAAAAAAAAACAAAAAGTACTAACTAAGTATAAAATTACAGTTAATGGCTACATGGTTCCCACATTTACAAATTACTTATGTAAATGAAAATAAGAAGGAAGAAGAGAAATACAAAATCTTAATAGTCTGCTCAAACAAGGTCATTTATATTCCTGAGGAGCCGGACCAGCATCCAACCAAGCATTTTTATCCTTAAGATAAGCATCTAGTGTATAGTATGCCTTCTTACATAGCGTACGTTTTATGCACGCTTTGAATTTATTTTCACTAAGTTCGGTAATGTCAGAGTGTATTTTATTATAAAATTTAACACAATACCCCATGAAAGATGTGTGAATCCTTGCTAGTCGAAAGTGTGGTTGATTTAATTTGTTTCTATTTCTTGTATTATAACGATGTTGATCACCGAGCCTTTTAAAGAGAAATAAATTTTTCCTAACATACATAATGTTTTCATAAATATATTGGCATGGTACTGTCAAAATATTAGTTTCCTTAAATAATTCTCTTAGGGATTCGCGACTGCCCAAATTATAGATGGATAAGTCTTTTTATTTGCTTAAAAAATATGCTATTGTTATAATAGTGTGTGAAGTAAACTTGATTTATTTTAATGAGTTTGCCTTAATGCATAAAAAACAAGTGATTAATAAAGAAGAATACTTAAGTCGTTGTATATTGTTACTTTTAATATCAACATTTATGAGGTTCCTCGTTCGTTCCTATCGAAGTGTTCTTCGGACAATCGAGTCCAACTCAATCTAGACCAGCCTTTCCCAAAGTGGGCGATACCGCCCCTTGTGGGCGCTGCAAACCTAAAGGGGGGCGGTAAGAGACCCAGAAAAAAAAATGGGGGCGTTGTGTAGAGGCTTACAATAATTAATTTAATTTGAAGTTATAGTGGTTTTTAAGTAGGTGAAAAAATGGGGGCGCTAAAAAATAATTCATTCTCAAAGTGGGCAGTCGACAAAATAAGTTTGGGAGCCCCTGATCTAGACTCTAGATTGAGTTGGACTCGGCAGTTCTATTCGGCAGAAGCTTCTAGATGCAAAAGAACTTGCCGATCTCGGCAGTTCGGCAGTTCTTTTGCCTCTATAGATTCTAGATGTAAAAGAACTTGCCGATGCGAAATAGCTTTCAACTTTGACGTAATACCTCAAGCTTGAGATGACCTCTGTGCGTGTCACAGAGAAATGTTCAATGGCAATGACGTCATAATACCAATTGTCGATGTTATCGGCGTATCGCCAGGTTATTGTGATCGAAACAATGGTGATATGGGTAAGCAAACAATGGGTATTGTGAACCCGAGGAGCTGGTTCCTTGATGTGTGATGCTCGTATCATTTCCCGGGGGAGCGAATCGAAAAGGAGGAGGGTTTTTTTTAATTGTTGGCCGAGGTGACCTTCCCAGTTTCGCCGGGTTTTATTCAAGTTCAACTAGTTTAAGGAACGTCAATACACCGCATTAGACAATTGTCCTGTTATGTAAAACGGCTAGCCATTTTGGACGACCTGATTAGCGCATTCGGTAGTGACCTTGTTTTCTGTGCCGAGGGTACCGGCTCCGAATCCCGGTAGGGACAAACTTTGTGTGATGAGCACGAATGTTTGTAACTGAGTCGTGGATGTTTAATATCTATATACGTATTGTATACCGGGTTCGCTCCCAGTCCGTTGTGCGGTACCCATAATATTTTTAATCCTATGCAATAAAACAAGCGTTGCGTAATGTGAGACAGTATGGTAGTTGGTACGTTCGTCTGGCGATATAAAAAACAATGGCGAGTGAGCGGATTCTATACCTCGGCTGCAAAATTTCATTTCTTAAGAATTAATCTACTCACCTCTCTCTCAAAACCGGGTCCAAGCCCACAGTCGGTTCATCCAATATCAAGAGTTCAGGTTCGTGCACCAGCGCTGCAGCCAGCGACACCCTCCTCTGCTGACCCCCCGACAGGGTCTTGATGAGTCGCCCACCGCTGGGCAACTCCAGCAGCGAACTGAGGAACTCGAAGCGTTCCGCCATCTTCTCCATCTTCATGCCGTAGATTCGGCCGAAGTAGTAGATGGCATCGCGTACTGTGAACTCACCGACTAGGGCTATGTCCTGAAAAATCCCACTAATATTATAAATGTGAAAGTTTGGATGGATGTTTGTTACTCAATCACGCCAGAACGGCTGAACGGATCTGGATTAAATTTGGCACAGAGATAGATTATAGTTTGGAATAGCACGTAGGCTACTTTTTGTCCCGGTAAATGTATGGTTCCCGTGGGATAGATTTGTTTTAATTTTTCATAGAGCAAAGGATCGACATGATTTTTTGCATTTGTTAGTGGTAGTTTAGGGGTTCGAAAATGACATAGGCAAATTTTTATCCCGGTAAAATGCACGGTTCCTATGGGATAGCATACAGGAACCGTGTTTTTTTAAACTTAACCTTTTATACACTTTGTTTATACACTTAACTTTAAGTTATTTATGAGTTTAAGCTCAAAAATCGTAGTTTGTACTTGAAAATATTATTCATTTTAATAAATAAAAGCACTAATTGCAGAGCGTGAGGTTCCATCATGCAATTTTGACTTCTAACCTTCATATTGATTTCCTATATTTACGCGAATACTACACATTGAAATAAAACTAATTTTGCGGATTTTATCGCGTTTATTTTATGTTTTTACGTTCCCGACGTTTCGGTGGTTTTACAGCGACCATGGTCACGGGAGGACTGAGGTGTTTGACGTCCTAGTGTCATAGTTTGAACTGATACCCTCATATTTAGTTGTTCAAGGTTCTAACCTACAGCTTCTACGTCTATTATTCTTTTACATTTGAGATGACTTCACATCGGCCCCTCGATAGTGTTTGACGTCTTCAAAGCGTCAAATTTACAAAATAATAATATTGAAACATAATTGTTAAAAAATATTTTTAGTTTTTACACAAACCGTATTTCCAATAATATGTGGATAACCTTATTATTTACCTTACATCCGATCCGATGGATCGAGGCGATGATCGTCACTTCCTAAACAGTGAACAAAAACACTGACCACCATGTTCTTCTTCATCATCATAATTAATATTTACATCACCAACACTATACTGCGAAGACTGTTTGCACTTTGCAGCCTAACATTTCTCATGGTCTCTCTTTTCTATCCACCAAACGTTTCTTACAATCTAAGAATTTAAGAGCACCCACCTGTGGCATATATCCGACTCTCGGACCAGGCACCCCACTGCCCTTCTCCCCCGGCTTCCCTCCGAGCACCCATATATCCCCACTGTCCAGTTTCCGCCTCCCCACTATACAGGAGAGGAGTGTCGTCTTCCCACATCCTGAGGGCCCGAGGAGACCGTATCTATGGAAGAAGATTTAATTAGAGATGATCGATCTGGGTTCGCACTTAGTTTGGGCCCAGACTACGTCCCGATTCAGTGTTGCCATTCAGTGTAATGGCCGCCCCCAACTCACGACTGAAGTGCTATATTGCGACCAATTTTATTATGTTTACTTGCAAGCTAGGTAAAATCACACATCAATGTCCCCCTCTAAATGGGATTGCCCCAAACCCCCCCCCCCCCCTTTCACGACATCCTGGGTCCACCCCTGATTGGCACAGTTGGTAGTAGTTGGGTCCCAGGTTCGATTGCCAGTAGAGGCAAATTTTGTGTGATGAGCACGAATACTTTTATCCGAGTGGTTTATCTATATACGTATTAAGATGCCGGGATCGCCCCCACCAGTCCACTGTACGGTACCCATAATACAAGCGTTGCTTAGTGTGGGACCGTATTATTTATTTATAATGAACCCTCGCAATAAGGCCTGTGCCCAACATTAATGACTTAAAAGGGAATATTATTACTAACATTGTTCCCCTCTCAACCACCATATCCAGATCCTTGAGTACGGGTTTGAAGTCCGGCTTGTCCTGTCGCCCGTACGCCTTGAAGGCTCGCTCTATCACCACCGCGGCCGAGTAGACCGCCATCTTGTGATGCCCACGCGCCGATTCCAATTAGCAAATTGACATTTTGTGATCTGTGGACAGAGAAATTGGGTTGTTATTAGTCTGTTTTGTTGAGGCCAGTCGATTATGAGGACTTCTAATGAAGAATCAAAGTAGAAAGTAGGTATATAGTATTTGTTGAACTAAATGCTTAGACGATGATATAATATGTCGCGAAAATATTTCGAAGTACAAAAAAACCAAGCCGATTTGTGTAGCACACGTAAATTTTGAAGGTACCCGTCCTTATTATTAACTGACTTCAAAAAAATTGAGGTTCTCAATTCGGTTGTATTTTTTTATATTTGTTTCCTGAGATCTCCGCCATTTATGAACCGATTTGGAAAATTATTTTTTATATGAAAAGATATGCTTATTTATGTACTAAGATTGACGCCAATCTGCGCGTACGCAAGAACGGCGCATGCAACGTATTCCATGAATGACTTTTATAGATATTCAGGTAAGTATACAAGTGGATACGTTAAATGATCGCGTGTAAATCGGCAATTTAAAAAAAAAGTGACTTCCGTCCGTTCCTGTGGCTGGTCAGGCCATAGTTGAGAATGTGTAATTATTAACAATGCTCAAGGTGCCCTCACTACTGTTAATAGTAGCTTGTTTTATGGATGATTCTAGATAATATCTGCATCTAAATGATCTATAAAAATAGATCGGAATCGTTTTAATACCAGTTTCTTTTTAGGGTTCCGTACCAAATGGTTAAAAAACTAAAACCTTATGATGCGGCTATGTCCGTTTGTCCCGTCAGTTTTTTGGTTGGAGTCTCAGCGAATCAAATAAAACAGATGGAGTGTTTCAACCCACGAAATAATAAAAAAAATACCAGATTTGTGTAAGAACTTTATACCCTATATAAGGTAAGACCGGGAGCCGATATAAATACAAAAAAGAAATGGAAGAAAGACTAAGAAGAAGACCTTTGGATACAAAGCGAAGTCAACTAAGTACACGGGAATTTCTCCGTGGCCTCCGTAGCCGATAGCTGAATATAAGGTTTAAGAAAAATAGTGTAAAATATTCTAACAGATGAATCAGTAAGTTGTATGGATCACGTTCATGTATAAAATAATTGTGTAAATGAAATTAGATTTTTTTAAGCAAGGCGAACCAGTAGCGTTTGGCCGTGCGCTCAGCACAGGCTGTTATTTTTAAATGGCAAATAGGTAATTTGATTTATTGCTTTGAGAATTTTATATTTATAACCTACTGTTGGCCGTGTTAAAATATTTTACACTATTATAGTTAAACCTTATATAGATTTGTGCAGATTCCAAGAGGGAAACGGGGTCGCGTTTCAAAAAAAAAAGCTTGTTTATATGTAAGTTTGTCCCAGTAAACTCTTTCTTATACGCACACAGACGCACGCGCGCATTTATTCGCCATCTATGCGTTTATTTGATCAGTGTAGAAGTGTGTGTGTGTGTGTGTGTGCCGGATTCTTGCGTGTTTCCGCTGTTACACGACTTTACTTTGTATATTCAAGGGAATTAGGTGTTGAAATAAAACTAATTTTGCGGATTTTATCGCGTTCATTTTATGTTTTCTTTGCGTTCCCGACGTTTCGGCTGCCTTACAGCAACCATGGTCAACGGGAGGACTCCGGGAAGACGGGAGGTCCTCCCGTGGCCATGGTCACGGGACCACGGTCATTATTTAGACGCTAGGTTAGGCAAAGACATAATGGAATATTTAGTATATTTCGTCTGGCACTGCAGATGAAAATAATAGCATTAACATTTATGCATGAATATAATTAATAAGTTTTGGAAGGTCAGATGGATCATAGTGCTTCACAAAAAGAGACACAACATGCGGTATTTAATTAAAAACACAACAAAATCTTATTTACCGTGTCAGTAATAATTAAATGATCCAGCAGACCAGCTATCACAAGCCATGTGAGAAACGTGGCAACGGCGTATCATCTTTGAACCCATATAACAGGCAATATGATAGCTCATTTTCTATAAAGATTATCACTTTCTATACGGTGAACGCAAACATTCCTACTGATTTTCATTTACAAAAGTAATTTGTAAATGTGGGAACCATGTAGCCATTATCTTATCATTATATACTTACCCTCCAATTTATAAACGTAATATAACTTTATCAAACGTCATATAGTAAGGCGCATAAGTTTTGCTTTGCGCAGTACTATATGACGTTTGATAAAGTTATAGTACGTCTATAAATTGGGGGGTTAGAGTTAGTACTTTTGTTGACCAACTGCTAAAGTCTGCCTAGCCGTTACTCCATTGTTCTGATATGACCCAGAACAATGTACTGCTCAAAAATGTAAAAGATCTTTTTAAAAAGAGCAACCATGGAGCCTCTGGCCCGTTCTTCTTCATAGGAACGGCATTCCGAACGGGTGGTAAAATTGTAGTTTAGCATTTTGTGACAATTTTCACGGTTCATAAGTACTGTACTTAATGGTTTACATGAATAAATAATATTCTGATTCATCGTGAGGAAACCTGCACATCGGTCAAATCACGTGTGAAGTTCAGCAAGCCGCACTGGGCCAGTGTGGTTGACAACGGCCTAAATGCACCTCATATTGAGGTTGAAAGTGCCCGGTATAATGGCAGTAGGCCCGCCCCATATTAAATTGAAACCAAAAAATCATCAGCGACATGTGGGTACATCGCAGTGTACCTCTGCCTTTTTTTTTTTTAACGTGGAGAAATGCGTTACGCATCCTCTCCCACCCGGGGGGACGAGAGGGGTATGTGGGACTCCCCGGCAGAATGCCGGTATACCCACTAAAACTCCACGGTCCGCCTTCACGGCCTTTGAGTGGGGCGCCACAGGATCGCACGTGGCATACTACTATGGCGCCCTAGTGTACCTCTGCCTACCCCTTCAGGGATTACATGGGTGATGGTGTATTTATGATATGAGAAGATGTCTCCGGTGGCAGACTCGGTACGACATACAACGCATAACCAATTTGCTTATAGACTTAGTCTGATCGAAGATGTACAAACAAATACAAAGCCACGTCTGTAATCCCTACTGCTTGTGACACGAAAAGGCGTGCCGGCGGCAATGGAGACACGCACCGCGCAGATACTTGACGCAACATGTTACGTACGATCTCGGATGACCGGAACAGTGTGAGCCAACCTTTAGTTATATCACCGACCTCGCATCGATGTCAGCACCAGTGGTTAACGACACTTTTGTTAAGCGGATTCATAGCGAAACGCGAATTAAAAAAAAGCAACTATTAAAAAAATACGCGAGTTAAATCCGCAATCATAAATCTGTTTGCGTTGATAACCTGAGACATTATCAACGGATTTTGAATACCACACAAGATATTAATTTGTTATATTTACGCGAATACTACCCAGTGAAATAAAACTAGTTTTTTTTTCGGATTTCATCGGCGGTAATAATATATATTATTAACACCGGCGCTCCATGAAGTTTGCAATCTGTGAACATGTACAGGATCGCACTCGCCATTATATCAGATGATAAGCCACAGATCCTCGCAAAAGTCCACCGATTCCGACCAAGGATGATACGCGAGGCCATTGAAATTAAAAAAAAAACATCCTGATTTCAAAAGGGAAGATGGCTGGGTGCTACCACCGACTTAGGATTCAGTTATTAATATCATTTAATCCAAAACCAAGCGCACCATTGCAAGACCTCAAGACACTGTGAACACTTTCTGCGTAGATCGGACCGCAAGTAACAATTAAATATGAGGATACCCCAGTTCAAACTATGATACTAGGACGTCAACCACCTCAGTCCTCCCGTGACCATGGTTTCTGTAAAGCAGCCAAAACGTCGGGAACGTAAAAACATAAAATAAACGCGATAAAATCCGAAAAACATAGTTCTATTTCAATACCACAAAATAATTTATAGATTTTAATGTGACCATGCCGAATTATATGCAGGCGGAGTCGTAGGCAGAGGTAGTGGTTGTTCTAAAAATAATATATTTATTCATACAAATAAATCAAGATTTTGTTAATTAGAATGTCTGTTCGGGGTCATCGCATTAAGACAAGTCCACCTCGATTCAGGGTCCTCATTGTAAATTCTAGATTTTTACGACTTACGAGCGGTGTTTTACTGAATAGATGAATGCCTGCGTCTCTTCACCAGACCGACATATAAGCTGTATGTTCCCAAACTAAGCAACGGGAACTGAACCTAGGACTTCATTATTAAACGTCACAGACAAATGGTAGTAACCTCTGCTTTCTGGCCTGGGTTCTAATCCCGGTATGTTTGTATCCGAATCATGGATGTTTATTATATTTATAAGTATTTAAATTATATACTGGGTTCACGCCCAGTCCATTGTATGGTGTCTATAATACGAGCGTTTCTTAGTTTGGGAACGTACAGTTAGTGTGTTCGTCTGGCGATATTATAATAATAATAATATCGCCAGATGAACACACCAACTATACGGTCGCACACTAAGCAACGCTTGTATTATGGGTACCGTACAATGGACTGAGGGCGAACTCGGTATATAATACTTTTATAGACATCCATGAGTCAGATACACACATTCATGCTCTTCACACATAGCTTGTCCCTACCAGGATTCGAACCCGGGACCCTAGGCGCAGAAACCAACTGCGCTAATCAGGTTGTCCAATTATCTATATTAATTAATAATAGTCTTCATTTGTGGTAATCATTTACTCTACTTATTAAGTAAGCCCAAACACGTAGAGAGCGTTCAGCATTCTGTGTCCCTTGTATTTTATGGTTTTCATCACAGCTCCCATTTCAAGAACGCAGAACGTAGAACGCGAACGGTGAACGCTCTCTATCTGTTGGGAATCTTAATTAATTCATAAACCATTCAAATGTAACCGTTGGCTTGACATCATAATGTGGGTGAAAGTACTCACCGGACTATAGAGTAAGGCATTCAACCTGTCATCGATTGAGCGATGGGCAGAAAATAAATTATTTAACTACTCATTAGTTTGTTTCCGGTTATTGAAAAAAAAACTTATTTTACAGTTTTTCGCGTTTATTTCATGTGTTTTACGTTCCCAAAGATTCGGCTGTTTTACAGTAACCATGGTCACGGGAGGCCATAAAATAAACGCGATAAAATCTGTAATATAAGTAATATAATTTCAATGTGAATATAGATAAATATATAAAAAATAGATCGTAAAATTGTACCGGTAAGTGCGCTATCACCGTGGCAAGTTTATATAAAATACGCCCAGTGAAATTTGCTATAAAAGTTTAGGCCATCTCGGAATCAGACTCAAACATTTTTTTGGCAATCCTCTACAGGTATTTTCTCTCCCAAAAATATTACTATACGAGTATTATGAGTTGCTGAGAATTATTGTTTTAGAGACGACCTGTTGTTTTATTCTTATCAAGATTAAATACCTTGAGGACATTCATGAGGATCTCTCCGCCCACACGTGATTCAGATATTTGCACGATTGCATATAAGTCAAGGGATTTTTTAAATTCATTTTTCAAAATCGATTCTCAGAAGCTTAATTTAAATGAGGATAAATATATATTGTACCAGCTAAAGGCAAATAAGCTTCTTACACAATATTTGAGTAAGAAGTATGCCAAACCTTTGAGCAGAGTATAATGTAGATGTAGATGCTTAAGTAAAGCATCAACAACATTATACTAACCTTGAAAAACTATACAAATAAATTCGAAAGGTCAACATTTTCGGAGGTCAAAAATAAATAGAAGAGGTCAATCTGTTAATTAAACAAAATGCTAAATTATATCAATTAATTAAAATCGAATTAAAAATTCTAATAAGCTTATAGAACTACTGCGAGTCTTGTCTGCCCTTCTATAATGACTTATTTTTTTTATTCGCAGTTTGAAGCAAGGAACGCTTTTCGTAGCCCCAAGGGCGAGTATTTTCGGAAGTGATCCGTGTGTAATGTTTTGTCTGTGTATATATAAGGTATAATAAAAATAGTGTAAAATATTTTAACAGATGAATCAGTAAGTTACATGGTTCACGTTGATGGCGAATCAGTGGCGTTTGGCCGCAGCCGTGCGCGCAGTAAAGAATGACAATTTTGAAAATGTCTAATCATTTTATGATATCACAAGAACAGAACACTGATCAACCTAGAAATAATGCCGTGCCCTGCGCATCCACTAGTTTTTATCACTATCCGAATGAGATAGATATAAAACGACTTACATCTCGCTCGCACACCAGGTGATAGTTGAGTTGTGAGCATACATCTAATTTTTACAGTACAGTTACAAGATTGGGGTCAAAGAGCGACAGTGGCGCACGCGTCGGTGTTAACACCTGTTAGGATATTCAGATATATACGTTATTAAAGGACTAGCTGCGCCTGCGACGCATGGACTTTAGTTTTTGAATATCCCAGAGGAATATTTCCATTTTCCAGGACATAAAAAGTATTGTATACATTTCATTGGTCCGGTGTACAATGCCAAGTTTCGGTGAAATTCTCCAATTAGTAATTTATATTTTCGACCGATCGAGGAAGAACCCTTCCATTATCCCGGGCCAATTGAATGCTCAATGTTGACTCTATTTATAAGCTATCATCACGCCACGTTTCATCAAAATCCGATAAGTGGAATTCTAGTGATTCACGTTCAGACAGACGGAGACCACAGTAAATAAACATACTTTAATAATAATTCCAGCCCTTTTAATGTCCCACTGTTGGGCACAGGCCTCACCTCAATGAAAGGGGGATTAGGCCATAATCCACCAAGCTGGCTCAGTACGGGTTGGCGGACTTCTCACGTCTTTCGAGGGGTTCTATCAGACATGCAGGTTTCCTCGCGATGTTTTCCATCACCGTTTAGCAAGTGATAATCATGTTTGAAAATGAGATTCGCACATGAAATCCAGAAATCTCAGAGATCTGCGAACCTGCGATCCTCGTTACCGAGGCAAGCGTTCTACCAACTTGGCTATCACTGCTTAACAAACTTTACCTCTTTATAATATTAGTATAGATGAATTAATTAAGCGTAAAATGCGCGTGACGTAACGATCACGTAACTCAGTCTGTGGGTCGATAGCCTTCAACCGGTCCGAGCAGTGGGTCAGATATTGAGGTCACAAGCCATGGTGAGTGGAGAAATGTAGCTAGTATAATACATCCTCATACCAATGCCTGTATAATCCTTTACTCTCAGACGAAGAAATCATTCAGACGAAGTGTCAACATATTGATGTCCAAAAAACCAAGCCGATTTGTGTGGTATATGCAAATTGCGACCTTACGTAGATACACGCGTATATGCGAACCATAAATAATAAATGGAGGTACTACACAAATCGGTTCGGTTTTTTTAACCGACTTCAAAAAGGAGGAGGTTCTCAATTCGGTTATATTTTTTTTTGTGCTTCAATATCGTTGTTCCACCGTCTTTATTCGTCTAAGAAGGAAGGAAGATACATTATGGAATTGCAATAAATCACAGTCGAAAGTATTTCTGTATCTCGCAAAATTGGGAATCTCCTAAAATCCAAAAACAATCAGCGTTTAGACCAGGGATTCCCATGCTATTTTGGGCAAGATACCCCCGTTCTAAAATGAACCGATACCGCAGACCCCCATAGCCAAATTATTTTAAAAATCCTATCTCTAGTTTTTGTTCGTATTGATACAAAATAATAATTTCATCTTGTACGAACTTGTGGACGCTAATTGACTTGTTGCGTTTTATAAAAGTACAACAATGATACTTCCTGCTACAATATTAGTCATTCTTATAACAAGTTGGTACACGTAACACAACTTAAACAGTATCTTGAAAGTTTCAAATAAGAACTTGTGTTAATTAATAGGGGTCGATGTTTAGACCTCATCGACCTCCAAAATCAGTTTTCGTTTATGTCGACCCCTGGGAAACCACTTTGGGAATCTCTGGTTTAGACCATCTAATACAATTAATCTAGCAACGCAAATACACCGACCGTGTGGTCCCATACTAAGCACACCTTGCATTGTGGGTGCCGCGCAATGGAATGTAAATACTAAAGATATTTTTGTATCTCGCGTATGGAGATGAGAAAGTTATTTACATGCTTACAAAATTAAAGTCAGTCGCATACACAACGTAATATGCACGTAACATAACCCGGCCTTCAACCAGTTCGCGGTGAGAGCACTGGGTCAGTACGACGGAAAACACTATATCATCAAGCATTTATCGTTTATAAGTATAGCAGAGAGATAAAACTTTCACTACTTCATGATGTTGGATTAGCGAAGTGGATAGTGACCCTGCTTTCTGCGCTGAGGGTCCCAGGTTCGAATCCTGGTAGGGACAAACTTGGTGTGATGCGCACGAATCTTTGTACCCGAGTCATGGATGTTTAGTATCTACATAAGTATTATAATTAGAGTTCGCCTTTCGTTAAATTGTACGGTACCCATAATACAAGAGTTGCTTAGTGTGGGACCGTTTAGTTGGTGTCTTCGTCTGGCGATATTTATTTATTTAATTTGAGACAAATTGGGAAAGTTGGTAATGACAGTACGTTGTGGACTGACTTTACTTGAGGTTTTAGTCTGTCATAAATTTAATGATTTTGGTATCTTGTTATAAGTTATAGAGTTTTAATAGCATTACCAACATACCTGACGAAGTGATGGGGTAACACGCTAGCTTAACAAATAATTACATATTATAATTATGTTAACCATTGTTCAGTTTACAATAGAATTGTTCGGACCTGTTTAATTACATCTAATTGTCAATTAATATAGTTGAGTAATTCTTGTCTTATGTTTATGTTTAAAAAAAGATAACAACTGTATGTTATCTCACTAATACTTGCATGAAGTGAAAAGGTGCCTTAAGGTGTTTTTTTTAAGATTTCTAGTAATGTGCGATAAACTTCAGAATCAGAATATTTTTTATTCATGTAAACCATTAAGTACAGTACTTATGAATCGTCAAAGGTTACAAAATGCTAAGCTACTATGTACTTTACCACTCTATCGGAATGCCGTTCCTATGGAGAAGAACGGGCAAGAAACTCCAAGATTGCTCTTTTTTAAAAAGATCTTTTACATTTTTTGAGCAGTACATTTTTATAGGTATGTGAGAACAATGTAGGAACGGCTAGGCAGACTTTAGCAGCTGGTCAAAAAAAAGTACTAAATAAGTATATAATTACAATTTAATGGCTACATGGTTCCCACATTATCCTATTTTAGCCTTCCAATACCTAAGCCAAAACTTGGGCTAGGAGTGGGTTCATACTGCGATGTGGTATTGGCAAGCTTGCCAATCATTTGGCAAGCTTAAAATACTAGCCATTTATTTAATACTCGTTTAAAACGATCGTTTTGTGAACAACGCAGACTCGATAAGACAGGCCAGGCGGGATAATCTAGGAATCCCTAGCAAAAGCTTATACTCTATGGTACTTAAGTAATTGTAATTACTTAACTGTGGTGTTAGGTACTTAGCACGTATCCTAGACAACCTTGCTTGATACTATTCAAGCGTCTACAATTAACAAGTTGAGATAAGTTAAGTGTAAGAAAATAACATTAAGTATACTAACATTAGTAATGTTTTCCTGTTTCCGTGACTTTTGCAAGTATCAATGTGATGACTCATCCGCTAT
The DNA here is from genome assembly GCA_905404115.1 of Pheosia gnoma. NCBI lineage: Eukaryota > Metazoa > Arthropoda > Insecta > Lepidoptera > Notodontidae > Pheosia > Pheosia gnoma. Next base: position 4,745,795 of record FR989916.1, read on the forward strand.
GATGTGTGTGCCGAGAAAGTTGTAGTATGATTGGAATGACCATCTTAAGAGTTGAGAAGCGTTGAGAATTGGTACATCTTGCACGCACAGAAATACCGTCCAGATGCATGATAACTTCTATGTTAATAACTATTATATAAGGTTAACCAAAAATATTTTATGGGGTTAACAAGTATGTGATAACGATCACGTTTTTGTATAAAATATATGTGTACACAGTGTTTAATTTGTCAAGCTAGTACAGTTTCAGCTAGTAGTTTTTAAAATTTCAAACAAGTAGATGTTTTTTTTCTTAAAATATTTTACACTATTATTGTTCAGCCTTAACCGGTGTGAAGTTGGCGGCCAAAAGTTGGCGGCGCATTATAACCCGACTAAATTAAAATGCTCACGAAAATTAATGAAAAATCTGTACAGAATGGCATGTAACGCGGAAAATAATGAAAACTAGGAAATTTTCAGTACATATTCTACGTGGAAATTAAAAAAAAACAATAAATTTTCGTTATTTTTCCAATAAAGCAAGACCACTGTGTATATCACATTTTGACCTAGACAGCACCCAAGGACTGCATGGGAGTACATTTTTGATAGCTCAAAAGGTAGGTCTAGCTACAGGCATCCCGCCACATAAGGCCTAGAGTGGTACTTCGCTCGGTTTAGCTTTTATGAGTCCAGACATAACTGGCGGCCGAACTTTTTTGGCAGATTTTGACTTAGATAACACCCAAGGACGGCATGGCAGTACATGTTTGATAGCTCAAAAGGTAGGTATAGATACAGGCATCCCGCCACGTAAAGCCTAGAGTGGTACCTCGCCTGGTTTAGCTTTTATGAGTCCAGACATAACTGGCGGCCGAACTTTTTGGCAGATTTTGACTTAGATAACACCCAAGGACGGCATGGGAGTACATGTTTGATAGCTCAAAAGGTAGGTCTAGCTACAGGCATCCCGCCACATAAGGCCTAGAGTGGTACTTCGCTCGGTTTAGCTTTTATGAGTCCAGACATAACTGGCGGCCGAACTTTTTTGGCAGATTTTGACTTAGATAACACCCAAGGACGGCATGGGAGTACATGTTTGATAGCTCAAAAGGTAGGTCTAGATACAGGCATCCCGCCACATAAAGCCTAGAGTGGTACTTCACCCGGTTTAGCTTTTATGAGTCCAGACATAACTGGCGGCCGAACTTTTTTTGGCAGATTTTGACTTAGATAACACCCAAGGACGGCATGGGAGTACATGTTTGATAGCTCAAAAGGTAGGTCTAGATACAGGCATCCCGCCACATAAAGCCTAGAGTGGTACCTCGCCTGGTTTAGCTTTTATGAGTCCAGACATAACTGGCGGCCGAACTTTTTTTGGCAGATTTTGACTTAGATAACACCCAAGGACGGCATGGGAGTACATGTTTGATAACTCAAAAGGTAGGTATTGATACAGGCATCCCGCCACATAAAGCCTAGAGTGGTACCTCGCCTGGTTTAGCTTTTATGAGTCCAGACATAACTGGCGGCCGAACTTTTTGGCAGATTTTGACTTAGATAACACCCAAGGACGGCATGGGAGTACATGTTTGATAGCTCAAAAGGTAGGTCTAGATACAGGCATCCCGCCACATAAAGCCTAGAGTGGTACTTCACTCGGTTTAGCTTTTATGAGTCCAGACATAACTGGCGGCCGAACTTTTTTTGGCAGATTTTGACTTAGATAACACCCAAGGACGGCATGGGAGTACATGTTTGATAGCTCAAAAGGTAGGTATTGATACAGGCATCCCGCCACATAAAGCCTAGAGTGGTACCTCGCCTGGTTTAGCTTTTATGAGTCCAGACATAACTGGCGGCCGAACTTTTTGGCAGATTTTGACTTAGATAACACCCAAGGACGGCATGGGAGTACATGTTTGATAGCTCAAAAGGTAGGTCTAGATACAGGCATCCCGCCACATAAAGCCTAGAGTGGTACTTCACTCGGTTTAGCTTTTATGAGTCCAGACATAACTGGCGGCCGAACTTTTTTTGGCAGATTTTGACTTAGATAACACCCAAGGACGGCATGGGAGTACATGTTTGATAGCTCAAAAGGTAGGTATTGATACAGGCATCCCGCCACATAAAGCCTAGAGTGGTACCTCGCCTGGTTTAGCTTTTATGAGTCCAGACATAACTGGCGGCCGAACTTTTTGGCAGATTTTGACTTAGATAACACCCAAGGACGGCATGGGAGTACATGTTTGATAGCTCAAAAGGTAGGTCTAGATACAGGCATCCCGCCACATAAAGCCTAGAGTGGTACTTCACTCGGTTTAGCTTTTATGAGTCCAGACATAACTGGCGGCCGAACTTTTTTTGGCAGATTTTGACTTAGATAACACCCAAGGACGGCATGGGAGTACATGTTTGATAGCTCAAAAGGTAGGTATAGATACAGGCATCCCGCCACATAAAGCCTAGAGTGGTACCTCGCCTGGTTTAGCTTTTATGAGTCCAGACATAACTGGCGGCCGAACTTTTTGGCAGATTTTGACTTAGATAACACCCAAGGACGGCATGGGAGTACATGTTTGATAGCTCAAAAGGTAGGTATTGATACAGGCATCCCGCCACATAAGGCCTAGAGTGGTACTTCGCTCGGTTTAGCTTTTATGAGTCCAGACATAACTGGCGGCCGAACTTTTTTGGCAGATTTTGACTTAGATAACACCCAAGGACGGCATGGGAGTACATGTTTGATAGCTCAAAAGGTAGGTATTGATACAGGCATCCCGCCACATAAAGCCTAGAGTGGTACCTCGCCTGGTTTAGCTTTTATGAGTCCAGACATAACTGGCGGCCGAACTTTTTGGCAGATTTTGACTTAGATAACACCCAAGGACGGCATGGGAGTACATGTTTGATAGCTCAAAAGGTAGGTCTAGATACAGGCATCCCGCCACATAAAGCCTAGAGTGGTACCTCGCCTGGTTTAGCTTTTATGAGTCCAGACATAACTGGCGGCCGAACCTTTTTTTGGCAGATTTTGACTTAGATAACACCCAAGGACGGCATGGGAGTACATGTTTGATAACTCAAAAGGTAGGTATTGATACAGGCATCCCGCCACATAGAGCCTAGAGTGGTACCTCGCCTGGTTTAGCTTTTATGAGTCCAGACATAACTGGCGGCCGAACTTTTTGGCAGATTTTGACTTAGATAACACCCAAGGACGGCATGGGAGTACATGTTTGATAGCTCAAAAGGTAGGTCTAGATACAGGCATCCCGCCACATAAAGCCTAGAGTGGTACTTCACTCGGTTTAGCTTTTATGAGTCCAGACATAACTGGCGGCCGAACTTTTTTTGGCAGATTTTGACTTAGATAACACCCAAGGACGGCATGGGAGTACATGTTTGATAGCTCAAAAGGTAGGTATAGATACAGGCATCCCGCCACATAAAGCCTAGAGTGGTACCTCGCCTGGTTTAGCTTTTATGAGTCCAGACATAACTGGCGGCCGAACTTTTTGGCAGATTTTGACTTAGATAACACCCAAGGACGGCATGGGAGTACATGTTTGATAGCTCAAAAGGTAGGTCTAGCTACAGGCATCCCGCCACATAAGGCCTAGAGTGGTACTTCGCTCGGTTTAGCTTTTATGAGTCCAGACATAACTGGCGGCCGAACTTTTTTGGCAGATTTTGACTTAGATAACACCCAAGGACGGCATGGGAGTACATGTTTGATAGCTCAAAAGGTAGGTCTAGATACAGGCATCCCGCCACATAAAGCCTAGAGTGGTACTTCACCCGGTTTAGCTTTCATGAGTCCAGACATAACTGGCGGCCGAACTTTTTTTGGCAGATTTTGACTTAGATAACACCCAAGGACGGCATGGGAGTACATGTTTGATAGCTCAAAAGGTAGGTCTAGATACAGGCATCCCGCCACATAAAGCCTAGAGTGGTACCTCGCCTGGTTTAGCTTTTATGAGTCCAGACATAACTGGCGGCCGAACTTTTTGGCAGATTTTGACTTAGATAACACCCAAGGACGGCATGGGAGTACATGTTTGATAGCTCAAAAGTTAGGTCTAGATACAGGCATCCCGCCACATAAAGCCTAGAGTGGTACCTCGCCTGGTTTAGCTTTTATGAGTCCAGACATAACTGGCGGCCGAACTTTTTTTGGCAGATTTTGACTTAGATAACACCCAAGGACGGCATGGGAGTACATGTTTGATAACTCAAAAGGTAGGTATTGATACAGGCATCCCGCCACATAAAGCCTAGAGTGGTACCTCGCCTGGTTTAGCTTTTATGAGTCCAGACATAACTGGCGGCCGAACTTTTTGGCAGATTTTGACTTAGATAACACCCAAGGACGGCATGGGAGTACATGTTTGATAGCTCAAAAGGTAGGTCTAGATACAGGCATCCCGCCACATAAAGCCTAGAGTGGTACTTCACTCGGTTTAGCTTTTATGAGTCCAGACATAACTGGCGGCCGAACTTTTTTTGGCAGATTTTGACTTAGATAACACCCAAGGACGGCATGGGAGTACATGTTTGATAGCTCAAAAGGTAGGTATTGATACAGGCATCCCGCCACATAAAGCCTAGAGTGGTACCTCACCTGGTTTAGCTTTTATGAGTCCAGACATAACTGGCGGCCGAACTTTTTGGCAGATTTTGACTTAGATAACACCCAAGGACGGCATGGGAGTACATGTTTGATAGCTCAAAAGGTAGGTCTAGATACAGGCATCCCGCCACATAAAGCCTAGAGTGGTACTTCACTCGGTTTAGCTTTTATGAGTCCAGACATAACTGGCGGCCGAACTTTTTTTGGCAGATTTTGACTTAGATAACACCCAAGGACGGCATGGGAGTACATGTTTGATAGCTCAAAAGGTAGGTATTGATACAGGCATCCCGCCACATAAAGCCTAGAGTGGTACCTCGCCTGGTTTAGCTTTTATGAGTCCAGACATAACTGGCGGCCGAACTTTTTGGCAGATTTTGACTTAGATAACACCCAAGGACGGCATGGGAGTACATGTTTGATAGCTCAAAAGGTAGGTCTAGATACAGGCATCCCGCCACATAAAGCCTAGAGTGGTACCTCGCCTGGTTTAGCTTTTATGAGTCCAGACATAACTGGCGGCCGAACTTTTTGGCAGATTTTGACTTAGATAACACCCAAGGACGGCATGGGAGTACATGTTTGATAGCTCAAAAGGTAGGTCTAGATACAGGCATCCCGCCACATAAAGACTAGAGTGGTTCACCGCTCGGTTTAGGTTTAATGAGTCCAGACATAACCAGCGGCCGGCGGAAAAACTATGGGTTTCAGGAAATCGTGTGTCAGAATTGCTTGTATATAAATATAATTAAAGAGATTAACGTTTATGTATATCTAGTTTTTTCAACTGCGCTTTATGTTATAAGGCACGCGTAGTTATGATTTAATGATGATGTCTGGACTCATAAAAGCTAAACCAGGCGAGGTACCACTCTAGGCTTTATGTGGCGGGATGCCTGTATCTAGACCTAACTTTTGAGCTATCAAACATGTACTCCCATGCCGTCCTTGGGTGTTATCTAAGTCAAAATCTGCCAAAAAGTTCGGCCGCCAGTTATGTCTGGACTCATAAAAGCTAAACCAGGCGAGGTACCACTCTAGGCTTTATGTGGCGGGATGCCTGTATCTAGACCTACCTTTTGAGCTATCAAACATGTACTCCCATGCCGTCCTTGGGTGTTATCTAAGTCAAAATCTGCCAAAAAGTTCGGCCGCCAGTTATGTCTGGACTCATAAAAGCTAAACCAGGCGAGGTACCACTCTAGGCTTTATGTGGCGGGATGCCTGTATCAATACCTACCTTTTGAGCTATCGAACATGTACTCCCATGCCGTCCTTGGGTGTTATCTAAGTCAAAATCTGCCAAAAAAAGTTCGGCCGCCAGTTATGTCTGGACTCATAAAAGCTAAACCGAGTGAAGTACCACTCTAGGCTTTATGTGGCGGGATGCCTGTATCAATACCTACCTTTTGAGCTATCAAACATGTACTCCCATGCCGTCCTTGGGTGTTATCTAAGTCAAAATCTGCCAAAAAAAGTTCGGCCGCCAGTTATGTCTGGACTCATAAAAGCTAAACCGAGTGAAGTACCACTCTAGGCTTTATGTGGCGGGATGCCTGTATCTAGACCTACCTTTTGAGCTATCAAACATGTACTCCCATGCCGTCCTTGGGTGTTATCTAAGTCAAAATCTGCCAAAAAGTTCGGCCGCCAGTTATGTCTGGACTCATAAAAGCTAAACCAGGCGAGGTACCACTCTAGGCTTTATGTGGCGGGATGCCTGTATCAATACCTACTTTTTGAGCTATCAAACATGTACTCCCATGCCGTCCTTGGGTGTTATCTAAGTCAAAATCTGCCAAAAAAAGTTCGGCCGCCAGTTATGTCTGGACTCATAAAAGCTAAACCGAGTGAAGTACCACTCTAGGCTTTATGTGGCGGGATGCCTGTATCTAGACCTACCTTTTGAGCTATCAAACATGTACTCCCATGCCGTCCTTGGGTGTTATCTAAGTCAAAATCTGCCAAAAAGTTCGGCCGCCAGTTATGTCTGGACTCATAAAAGCTAAACCAGGCGAGGTACCACTCTAGGCTTTATGTGGCGGGATGCCTGTATCAATACCTACCTTTTGAGCTATCAAACATGTACTCCCATGCCGTCCTTGGGTGTTATCTAAGTCAAAATCTGCCAAAAAAGTTCGGCCGCCAGTTATGTCTGGACTCATAAAAGCTAAACCGAGCGAAGTACCACTCTAGGCCTTATGTGGCGGGATGCCTGTAGCTAGACCTACCTTTTGAGCTATCAAACATGTACTCCCATGCCGTCCTTGGGTGTTATCTAAGTCAAAATCTGCCAAAAAGTTCGGCCGCCAGTTATGTCTGGTCTCATAAAAGCTAAACCAGGCGAGGTACCACTCTAGGCTTTATGTGGCGGGATGCCTGTATCTATACCTACCTTTTGAGCTATCAAACATGTACTCCCATGCCGTCCTTGGGTGTTATCTAAGTCAAAATCTGCCAAAAAAGTTCGGCCGCCAGTTATGTCTGGACTCATAAAAGCTAAACCGAGCGAAGTACCACTCTAGGCCTTATGTGGCGGGATGCCTGTAGCTAGACCTACCTTTTGAGCTATCAAAAATGTACTCCCATGCAGTCCTTGGGTGCTGTCTAGGTCAAAATGTGATATACACAGTGGTCTTGCTTTATTGGAAAAATAACGAAAATTTATTGTTTTTTTTTAATTTCCACGTAGAATATGTACTGAAAATTTCCTAGTTTTCATTATTTTCCGCGTTACATGCCATTCTGTACAGATTTTTCATTAATTTTCGTGAGCATTTTAATTTAGTCGGGTTATAATGCGCCGCCAACTTTTGGCCGCCAACTTCACACCGGTTCAGCCTTATATACTGGGTTCGCCCCCAAACCATTGTGCGGTATACCCATAATACAAGCGTTGCTTAGTGTGGGACCGTACAGTTAAGTGTGTTTGCCTGCAATGGATTTATATGCATACTAGCTGTTGCCCGCGACTTCGTCCGCGTGGTATTTAACAAAGACAACCGTTGACAACAGCCTGCCCGCCCATTCTGAGCCCGCGGGACGCATTGCAGGTTGTTGCTATCAAACAATCAGGCGCTGCGCTGCAACATTGGTTTTTTTTTTTCATGAGATCCTATTTTTTTTCTAAAATAAAAGTAGCCTAAGTTACTTCTTGTTACATCAGCTATCTGCCAGTGAAAGTCCCGTCAAAATCGGTCCAGCCATTTCAGAGATTAGCCGGAACAAACAGACAGACAGACAGACGGACAGACAGACAGACAAAAATTTAAAAAATGGTTGTTTTGGTATAGGTACCGTGTATACATCCAAATGCATTTAGTAAAAAGCGGTTATTTTTATATTACAAACAGACACTCCAATTTTATTTATATGTATAGATTAAACATCCATGACTCGGCTACAAACATTCGTGTTCATCACACAAAGTTTGTCCCTACTAGGATTCGAATCCAGGACCCTCGGCACAGAAAGCAGGGTCCCTAACAGCTGCGGTATTCAGATCACCACCATTGGACTACCATTGAAAGGTTTGTTATCAATCAAAGATGCTTCCTTATTGTCGACAGCCAAAAAATACGACATCTTTGTGAGGATGGCAGGAAACACATTACAAATAATAAGGATGCACTTAATCATTATTTGACACACGAAATCATGACGAATGGACAGAAGGCATGGTGAGATACTTCCTACATCATTGTCAATCTGCAAACGTAGATATTTTCACGATTCATGGACCACCCAAACGCGTTCAAAACCATTTCATAAGAGGGCAACTATGACATCAACTTCGAACCAAAACATTGTTTTAGTATCTTGGTTTATTTATGTTTCACTCCATATACTACCCAGGCTTTAAGGAAACGTCAGTATCTTTTTTTTAAACCATGCTTCAGCCCACCCGAATCCGTTATTCACCGATAACCAATCGTGTCACGTCGCAAAAGCCCAACCTTACAGCATTTAAATCTATAGTTTAAAAATATATGTAAGTACCAAAATATTACCAGGTAGAGTCAATGTAGATGGCTGGTACATCCTAGAATAGCAGTATAGAAAGAAGAATAGGTATATACCACAAATACCAACATGGCAGTCGACAAAGGGCTGCCATATTATAAAATAAAGTGTAGGTACATTGAAATAAAACTATTTTATCATTTTATGTTTTTAGGATTCCAACGATTCGGCTGCTTTACAGCAACCATGGTCACGGGAGGATAAAAGTGGTTGCTGTAAAGCAGCCGAAACGTCGGGAACGTAAAAACATAAAATAAACGCGATACAATCCTTAAAGTCTGCCTGGATCTTAAGTCTTGATGGGTTTCACTCTAGTAAGTGATGGTTTTTTCTTCTCCTCACATTTTTCTGCTAGCTCCTTGACCATCTAATAGCATCTTAATAGTTTCTCCTCTGTCTTAAACTTTCTCTCTCTCCTACTATGATTGTCTTTATCAGTGTGTCGTAACAAATGCTTAATAATCTTTTCTTTTCTATTCTTTATCAGCAGGCTTCATAAATCCGCTACCCACCCTTTCCAACACTCGGCTTGTCACTCTGCACTCAGCACCACATTTCACACGACTCAATTCTTTTGAGCTCTTTGGGGTCAAAAATATTCATGGCCTTTTGAATTCAAGGCTAACAGACACCGTTTCGGAATCTTAACAGGCCGTATAAGTTTGCCCAACGAGTGCATACGAAGCATGGAAGCCTGTACAACAACCTCATTTGCATACCAAATGGATACAGTGTTTGTAACCGGTGATCGGTGAAATTAACCTTGGTTGCACGTACGCGCATCATCGCTTGCGCTCTTGTAACCCGCCCTTGGGTGAAATAAACCGCGGTTATGTATGTATGGTAGGAGATTATTGCAATTGTATGTTGGTCATCTGAGATGTGTAATCTACGTATTTATTGCTATGTCTATGGTATAATTCAAGTCTGAGTAGTCTTTGATTTTATTAAATCTTTAATCTTTTATAATGGTGTTATTGATCCCTTGATTTAACTAAGTGTATACCTATTTAAGTATAATTTATCGCATACACTTGTGAATGTTGTTGACATTGTTCGGTCTAAGCTAATGTATTGCTGTTAGGTACCCTTTGAATTCGTAATGTATGAACGAAAATATACTTAAAGTATTTGTGCAAAAAAAATATATTAAGTTTTGCTATAATTTGTGGACAATGACGGCTTCTTTAAATCTAATAAACGATATTTATACAAATATGCGATAAGGAAAAGACAGAAATATAATCCAATAATAATTTACTTGCACTTCTTTACTCAGAAAGATGTAATATAAGACTAAGTTCGATAACTCTGGTCTGGTTTTGCTACCGTTGGAAGTTTCAAAATGGATGAACACCTAATGTTATCGTGAAACATGTTGTCACCGTCATACTTATGTATGAAATCTGTGGTGTGAAAGGGATGGAAGACGTTAAGTTATTGAAACGGTACGTAAAAATGATTGTGCTAGTTCGTTCTACAACTTCTGCATGTCCAATTCGAATATTATGATGATACCAATAAAGAATGCTGGAAAATCCATCATCCATTGATATGGCATTACATTCATCCAAACAATCCAATTATATTTTGTATGCTGCCCGTGCAACATTTCTGCCATCTGTCCATGTTTTCGTAAAGGAAGCTCGCTTGTTAGTATGCCAGCCGCGGTTACAATGACGCTACCGAAGATGCTTTAGTTAGCAGTAAGTTTATTTATAGGTGATGGTAATCGCTGATTTGTTTGGAGTGTCTAGTTACAAAGTACAGTACGTTTTTTTTTATTTGTAATATTGGTACACACCTACGAACATTCTATATTGTTGCAGGTGCTGCATCCGATTGGATGTTGCGAAAAACCAGTCTGAAGCAATGATTATAGAAGTCATGGTTAAATGCTGTTTTAATGAAATCTTGTGTAGGAGATAACATAGAAGATTTTATGGCCGCACGTAATTCAATCACCCATAAAAATTACATATTTTTTCCGCGTATTCGTAATTCATTAATTAAATTTTGAGGTTGAATTTTCAATAAGGTCCTTTTAGAGGACTTTAGGGGACTTTGAGAAACCTATAGAAACCTTTAGAGAATATGTTGATATTATTGTTTGTGTGCTTAATGAAATTGGATTTTGTGTATGAATTTATACTCATTAAATGAAATTTTAAAAGAGTCACACACTCGATGCTAATGGACCTATTTCCCTTTACCTTCATTGTCCATTGTTTCGGCATCTAACAATTGTTTTAAACTGAAAGTTATCTGTATTGAAACGCTGTATTGTGAAAACAAAAGGTTGACCTAACCATTCTGAAACAACGCTTAAGAGTCCGTTCACACGGAAATAAAACTCATGTATTTTTTTTATTATTTATCTTAGTTCATCGCACGGCTGAGCGAAGGTCTCTCCCACTACTCTATTTTAAATTCTCTGGAAATATCTTTCCAATTCCATTTGTAGGTGTCAAGATCAACGTTTCCTTGGTGTCTCCTTCCATATCTTTGGTACCTTTTCAACTACAATCTGTCCTACCTGAATGACCATTCTGTCCAGTAGTATCCATCCACCCATCGATTTTAAGTTAGGAAACATTATGAATTTTGGAAATACGCTATAAGTACAAAAGTGCGTTGTAATGAGATTTTTAATGTATTATAAATTATGTCTTTATTGACTTAGCTGCTGCCACTACTTCTTCACGGAATATTACTGCTTATTGAAGTTTTAATAGCCAAAGCAATGTCCAAAGAGATTTTTTTTTACTTTTTCATATGATTAGATAGTGGACTATAAAACAGACGAAGCGTTACCATAAATAATGCACCTGACCTTAATGTTATGTGAAGTTGAAAACGCTAAGAAAGTATAAGAAACATAGATCAACAAAAAGGAAAGTGCGTTTAAAACACAAAATGAAATATAAATTACTAATCATCTTGGCACGTAGTTTGGTAACGAAATAATAACTGTTGAAGGAATATATAATGTTTATGGTAGGTGCACACATGTAGGTGGGTACCTATAATTTTATGTATAAGTATGACTAATTATAGATGGTGTTTGTCCCATTAATTTCTATGAGCCCACTTGTGTTGGCGGTAACGCAAAATTAATGTATTTTTATTTACGTAAACTATTAACACGTTGAGTGCGGTGCCATTTTCAGAGGACTTTCAGCCAGTGCGTTAGAGACCTATTCGACCTCTTAACCGAGCTTCACTCTAGTGCGTATGAGACCTAATCCATCTCGTAAAATAAGGTATTTTAAAAAAACTCATATCTTTATCAAAAAATAAGATACAATCTATGTTCTTTCTGTAAATAATAGAGAATTAACTGTTCTATCTCAAGTTTGCTACGCATGGGGATGTGAAAAGTGGGTTATGAGATATAACGAAAAAAAAATTAGGTATCCATTGAATCTCGCATCGCAACTAAAGATAGATCAGTTTGGGTTGTGACTAGTGATGGGATTAAAATAAAACCCCAGTTATCGATAGCTTAACTTTTTATGAAGTAATCATTTAAACATAGTAATATTGATTTCTTATATTTACGCGAATACTAGACATTTAAATAAAACTAATCTTACGGATTTTATCGTGTTTATTATTTGTTTTTTACGTTCCCGTCGTTTCGGCTGTTTTACAGCAACCATGGTCACGGGAGGACTGACCATGGTGACTGTCCTTTCGTGAATGATGAATTATGATAATCCATAAAATTAGTTTTATTTCAATAAACATAGTGACTAAAAAAATATTTAAGAAAAATGTTCCTCATTGAAGCATGGCCACCACCACACCACCACCACCACATTTGTTGTTCGCATTGCACACATAGTGTATTTATTCGTTTGGTTTTTTTGGATGCATCTGTGCTACTAAATGTGAGCCGTAATTTACTGTAACAGCCTGTGCAACGACTTTTTTTGCTACCACGCTGACAAAATATAAGAGCGTATTTTTTTAAATGGAGTGCGCAGGTACACATTATCGACATTTGAACAACACTGAGCGCGAGCTAACGGCGCCCGCGCCGCCCGCGCTCCGCTCCTTGCGTCTACGACGCCTATGTTTTAGGAGGTTTGAAAGATCTCCTCACGCAACAGATGTATATTATTACAACTCAGTGCGTTAGAGACCTCATCCATCTCCTATTTTTTTTATTACATTATTGAATCAAACTCGCAGCGGGAAGTAGGTATGTATATTTGTCTCTGTCAAACACATAGAAATAAAGAAGTTACGACCTCCCGCACAGAGGTGGAGAACACGATTTTCGGCGCCGCACCAGCTGAAAGTCACGTTAGAGATCTTTTAGACCTCTTAACGCAGTCAACGTGTTAACTAAGACATCAAGTTACCTGCTGTCCAAATTCATAAATAATGCTTAAAAGATAATTAAAAGCTAAATATTTCAGTGATTATGAGGGTTTTTTTTCACAAAACGAGATACCAATTTATTTTACTCAATTATTTGAAGGATAATTGCTAACGTCTAAGGCTAATCATGCGGGATTTCGGTATTTGGAAATCTCGGTATACCAACATTAGATGCCACACGATATGAGCAAAACTTTAAATTGTCCCTACGCAAGTATATTGTTTTAACCTGGAGGCAAGCCAGTGCTTCCACCAAGTCGAGATACAAATAAATTCGAACTTATATTTCCTCGTTCAAGCGTCCAAAATTAGATTGACGGATTTAATCTCATTTTAACCGACTTCAAAAAGGAGGAGGTTCTCAATTCGGTTGTATTTTTTTTATGTTAAGTACTGATTTCTGTTAGATATGGTGCAACCATTGATTAGGTAACTTTTTTGTTATTAACGCTCCACTTTGTGCGTTCAATATTTTTGTAATCTTCAAGCCGTTGATATATGGTGTGGTATACGGAGGTGACGTTAACCTTATCAGTAAAATGGTGGAAAACTAATTTTAAGGATTTTATCGCGTTTATTTTATGTATTTTACGTTCCCGACCACAGATCACGAGAGATATGCCGTGCGGTTCAAAATGTACGGGAACTCGCTGTCTCCGTTTTGTTCCCCACCACTCGCCACAAAACACATGCAATTACATAAAACCAACCAATACAAAGTCTCACACACACACGCGTGCCAATAATTCGGTGCGTGCTGCGTCGTCGCCGCATACAGCGGCCGTACCACGCGACGCACTAGTTTATTCAAAGTATCGTTAGACGATCTATCCATTGCCTCGTACATTCACTCAGTAGCGAACATAGGTGGTACTTCAAGAGCCATGTATTTGGCACAAAAATAAAAAAGTCGTTGTGCTACATGAAAACTAAAATAACATAATAAAGGCATTAAATATTTTTTGATTTGTTGTTTTTAATGATTTTAAAGACGAATAAATAAAATACTTAATACTGGCTGGTGAAATGAGATTCCATCTTTCGCGTAGTTCACTTTGCTGCTAGTATTTTTGCACACAACCACGGAATAACACGGCATTTAAAAAAAAGTTAGAACTCCGATACCGACGTGCAGTTGCAGTCGACTGACGGCGAAAACTCTATGTTAGCCTAATTTTGGCTAAAGGTGAGCGCAAGCCCACCGCTTTCATAACATATCTCCTCTAATATATCTGTGTTCCCGACGTTTCGGCGGCTTTACAGCAAACACGGTCACGGGAGGACTGAGATGGATGACGTCCTAGTGTCATAGTTTGAACTGGTGTACCCTCATATTTAGTTGTTGTTTGCGGTCCGATCTACGCAGAAATTGCTCACAGAGTCTTGAGGTCGTGCAATGTTGCGCTTGGTTTTGGATTAAATTATATTGATTACTGGATTCCAAGTCGGTCGTAGCACCCAGCCATCTTCCCTATTGAAATTAGGATGTTTTTTAATTTCAATGGCCTCACGTATCATCCTTGGTCGGAATCGGTGTTCTTTTGCGAGGATCTGTGGTTTATAAAATCTGATATAATGGCGGGTGCGATCCTGTACAATACCACGTTCATTGCATTATCAATTCTTGTGTAATATTTAATCAGAAACTTGCGCCAAATGTAATTGGCAGGTAGTATTTTTTTAATTGGAATTCGGCGACGTCCATAATCAACTGCCCGCTATCAGTTTCCGATCTCATAGGTATTTCTGTTTCGTTTCTCTTATCGTAGTTTTGAATTCTCATAGGTAGCGATAATTTCGTTCTCAATGATGTAGGAAGGTTATTTTATATTACAAGACAAAATATCAGTTGTGTAGGTAACTAGGTCTTCTTCGTTATAATTACTTATATAATAATAATTATACTAGCCCTATTAATGTCCCACTGTTGGGCACTAGCCTCCCCACAATGCGAGGGGATTAGGCCATAGTCCGCCACACTGGCCCAGTGCGGGTTAGCGGACTTTATAATAATTTAATTATTTAGTAGGTCAAAAAAAATAAGGTCACCATAATAATAAGAATATATAGAGTCAAATACTTAAGTAGGTCTAGACGTAGCTAGGTATAAATAAAAAGAATGGCAAACAAACACAACTCACCAAAAAAAAATTACAATAGTTTCACCTCCTTTTACTTTTGTTTGCAACACAATCACAAAACAAAAATGCAATCACTATAAAACCAAAATTGTAAACAGAAAATGAACTTAATAAAAATGGCGTCGGAAATTATTTCGAAAACTGTGCGCGGTTTGAAAATGGAATACGTTTATTTTTCTTTTAAAACGTGGAGCAAGCACCGAGCTCTAGTCCGCACTGGCAGGCAACGGATCGCTCTCTCCCGATGCCAGAGCGTCACGAATATCGAGACGCGACATTTTTTTAAATTCATGTTCATCTTAATGTTCACAAAACATGAATAATTACCTATCAACATTATCAGTTTATCGCAGCGTGCAATTTATTTACAGCTTTCGTGTGGCCTCAAGATGTTCACATTGAATGGTTTTTTCTTCGAGAATTTTCCCACAACAATGATCTCACGAATGTTGATAGAACAATCCCCCTTACGTCTGTATTCCCACGGACTACTTCTGCCTGTACACTATTAGTGGTCACCTAGCTCCCCGATGTTTAGTTCCTATTTAATAAGCGGGCGAGCCATTCCAGACTGTAGGATGTGACGATTTCTTAACAGATAATCGAAGTAACAATGAATCACACTAGAATATAACCTACCAAGGCCCTTATTTTTGGCAGGCCAGGATTAAGTTATTATATAAGTTTATAGACTGTGTGTTGCATTATTTCAAAAATGTATGGAGTGATTTTAATTTGGGTTTATTTTAATTTGGGTTTAATAGTGACGTTTGGTAGAAATCCGTTCAGCGACTCATGAATTATCAATATCTATCAGAGCTCTAACTCTATGGCTGGCGTGACTACGTCTCTGACGTCACTCGGAATAAGACACCTTTCTCTAGGTATTGGAACGCACCGATAGCTCGGTTGCAGGCATGCAATAAAAACAATTATTGACATTATTTTATGACCTAATTTTGGGTCTTGAACCTTACGCGACCTACAAACGCTGCACAAAGACTTATGTTTGGGTCTCACAGCACACCATACCTGATCATTAAAAATATCATCACTCATAATATACGCGGTACGGATATATGAGGTGTAACAAAAATAGTGTAAAATATGTATCAGTAAGTCATATAAATCGCGTTGATGTACAAAATAATTGTGTAAATGATGTTTGATTTTTTTTAAAGAAGACGAACCAGTAGCCTTTGGCAGTGCGGACAGTACGGGTTGTATTTTTTTGAATTTCGAATAATTTGATTTATTTCTTTGGGAATGTTATCTTTATGACCTACTGCTGGCCTTATTAAAATATTTTACACATGATTGTCACTCCTTATATACGATCATGTTATTCAAACATGTTTGATCATAGATGTGATCCTAGATAAATGATAAAGACATATCCTCTAGTTTATATTTATCGTCGTCGGTTCTATTTCTTTATCTAAGTAACATGTAAGCCACAGTGTAAGTGGCTTTGTATGTAACGAAAACTGTACCATATATTCAACTCATGATTCTGGTCCCCGCAGTTGGAATTTTCCGTCAATCTTTTCATGAATTAAGTAGGTATATGATGTTTTTTAAGTATATTTAAATTGGACAATAGAGGAAGTCGACAGATAGATGTATGTTCATTAACGTTAAAATACATAAATATGAAAAATTATTCAGTTTTTTCGGTAATTTGTTCCCAAGCTGATTTATTTTCGGATTGTTGAAAATTACCTAATTTTCATATTACATGACACAAAATAGCGATTTGAATAAAATTATGACGAAAATATCATGTACCTAGCCCCCAAATTTATAGACGTTTTATAGCTTCATTTAACTTTAGATAGTACCTACTGCGCATAAGAGTTTTGATTTGCACAGTAGTTGGCCCTTTTAATGCCTCACTGTTGGGCACGGGCCTCCCCTCATGCGAGGGGGATTAGGCCATAGTCCACCACGCTGGCCCAGTGCGGGTTGGCGGACTTCACACTTCAAAATCGGTACTCCTTTCAGTAAACTGTTCCTGCAGTCGCTTTTTTTATTAAAATAATTTGTTTTTAAATATTGAAAACCAAAACAAGATCACCACGCACAAAGTACGTGTTATTATTATTGATAGATCCCAGACATCCCAGTAAAATTGGGCGTGCGCTACTGTGAATGACATTCGACCACTCGGTCGGTATTTGACGCTGTCAAAACTCTTCTTTTTTTACGAAATGAAATGCGATGAAATAAAATGGATATGCAAATGGCCTCACCCACAACTTAGCGGGTATTTTGCCAATGTCAAGTAATTAATAGCAATAACACATTCAATAAATACACATTATAAATAAAATAATGGATGTGACATGATGATATGAAAATGGCGTGTCCTTAGGTTATGCTGTGTCAAAACTCTAGAGTTTTATAATATACACATCCGGCCGCCGCCGCAAGGATGACAACATTGTTTGCGGAGCGCTGATGAATAAAAAAACTATGTGGACATAAAATTAGAATTTGTGAAGATGATAACAAATAAGCAAAGTACCAAAGTAACTTTGAATATCGACAAGTCGCGTAAATTTGCCAAGTTCTGTGTAAATATTAATAATAGCGAGCGAGAATAAATATCAAGTTTACAACCACGATATACAGACCAGGGCCCCAAGTCTGCTAACACAATCGATTCATAATCGAACAGCAACCGCATAGTAACTGTCACTTTTGACAGACATTGTATGGGATATCTGTCAAAAGTGACAGTTACTATGCGGTTGCTGTTCGATTATGAATCGTTTGTGTTAGCAGACTTGGGGCCCAGGTACCTATACGGGCCAGGAATTCACTCCGGGCAGGTTGATCTCGAGACCAGTGACATTTTATGCCAAAGTGTGTCTGTACATATGCAATGTGCATGCAGACAATAAGCAATAAAACACACTCAGTTGGGGTCGAGCTCTGGACAGGAGACAATAAACAACAACAAGAATCCGAAAAGAGTCGAAAATATTTCAGAAAGAACGTGTTTATAAAACACTGGATTAGCTAAGGCATTTGGGATTTGAACTTCCAAACCAGCCCCCCCCCCCCCCCCCCTCCTTACGGCCTTGGCCTGTACGTATTATGAGGAGTGGTGTCGCGAGACATCTGGCTTAAGTACACGCTCAGTCTGGCGTCAGTCTAGTTAAACTGATGATGGACTGACCGTCTATCTCTCTGTGACTGATGGACTGAAACTTATTTCTTTTTATTTACGTAAATTTACCTCAGTGTGGTAATGTAATAACCAAACTGAGGGATCAGACTGACTCCAGACTCAGCTTGTAACACCCGACTAAGGATCTCAAAATCTGATTCAGATTTGATTGAGAAATAGATTACAGCAAAATTGCCATCTACAATATTTTGTTTCCAAGAATAAGATATTATTTCCCCCCGGGATGGCAAGCAACTAAAGACCACGCTAGTCGTGGACAGTGCTAAGTATGGTAAACAATAACTAAAATGACATTACCCTCTTTCTGGCGCAGTCGGGTAAATTTACCGCCTGATATTTTAACTAAGGGGTCTACCCCTGACTAACTGTTCTAATCTTAGAAGATTATACTTACACTTCGCTTGGACACATTATTTCGTGGATCATGACCGCTCAGACAACCTTTTACGTTGAATTATAAAACATTTAAAATACCTCCGACACCGGCTTGATATTACGTAACTGGGTACTCATAAGATATTTTTTTGCAACACACATCTGTTGATATTTTCTACCTGCGACTGCTATTATTATGTAGTACCCACGATGCCATACCAACCTAGTATTATCTAATACTATGCCGTGCCCGCGACTTCGTACGTGTGGACTTTCGTTTTATGAATATCCTGGAAGTATTTCTCGTTTTTTTTGCGTTTAAATCATCGTTAACATTGACCCAGAGTGTATGCTATCACCAAGCCCAGTTTCAGTTTAATCCGTGGAGTAGTTTTCTCGTGATTCGCGGATAGATGACGGACAAAAATTAAAAATATTGTAGTACCTAGATTCAGCTTCTGTGTCGAATAATATTCAATGTTCAGACAAAACCAGTTACAGTATTACGCTTTGAAATTATACGTAAGCATAATATATATTATTCCTTCGTCTGAGAATGAAGATTATAAGATGCTCAGATAAAGTTATTGTCTAGGTAGTTTATGATATATTATAAGTCAATGAATACTTCAAGGAGAATAAAAGATCTTTTTAATTTAAACACATACTTAAATTACTACTGTCCTTTCGATAGGCAGTTCACAAGCCCGATAAGTTGTATTTTTTTCATAATAGTTCCAGCCATTCTTTAGTTAAAATCGTGTAACGAGCACGTCAGATTGAAAGGAGTTTGTATGTACAATTAAATGTTACTTTGTGCATGTTCTGCCATCTACCGTCACATTAATGCATTTGAATGAACTCTAAAGCAACCATTATTTTCTTAACACTTTAAACAAGCCGCGCCATCTATTGTTGATTGTGTGCAATACAAAGTTATTGCACTGCGTGTAAATGATACAGATTTTAGCGATTATTTTAGTTAAGCGACTAATCAATAGATGGCATAAATTTAAAATAAAATTTTGTTTTTGGATGAAGAGAATGAATACACTCATGACACCATTATTATTATATTTCACGTGTTTATACTGTACAAGAAATAAGTATTTCAACACGCCGGTAAGAAAAAACATATTTATGTATTGATTTCCTATATTTACGCGACTATTACACATTGAAATTAAACTAATTTTGATTTAATTAAAATAAAAACGCGATATAATCCTTAAAATTAGTTTAATTTCAATATTTATGTATTCATTATTATTGTAAGCTCATTATTTGTTTTGGGTCTACGTATCCTAAACCCCAGTTTATTGAAGAAGTAGATCGATAAGACCATTCCACGATCATTCTCAACCAATTTCCTAGTGAGGTAGACAGTGCAATACTATGGTAGACTCACATTTCCATTAAGTACCAATTTTTTTAAGCGTTTATATCAAAAACCCCCAACGAACCTCAAAAGGGTTTCCCGTACCCCTATTTTGGTCTGTCTTAGCGCGCATCACAGGTGAATTGGGTACCTACTCATGAGGATTTTAGCAAAACATGGCATGATACTAGCATAAAGCCTGCTTCAACATTATGGAAATGGAAATGGCCCGGGAAATGGAAGGGGTTCCCGTAGGATTGTCAAAAAAAATAACATTACAAATTCCTCACATTAAAGATATAGTTCACTGTAGTAGATTTAGACATTACGTGACATGATGACATGACATTAGGCTTTCGAAGCGGTAGGCACATTAAATAAAGAATACTTATAACTTTTACAACATCAATAGAAAATTTGGGAGCGTAGTTTCGCTGAGACGTTCCGGGTTCAAATTTCACCCATTGATGTGAGCCTACCCTTAGCACAACTTTTGCCTTAGCCTCTCCGCCCAAGTCTGCCCTGCTCCACTTCGCTTTTCTCCGCTCCGCCCCGCCTCACTCCACTCCGCCCCACCCCGCTCAGCTCAGCTCTATCCCACTCCGCTCCACCCTGCTCTGCTCTGCCCCGCTCCGCCTGTGATTCGTAAATGTTGTCGTTAAATTAACCTATTGACCATGTAATAGGAACAGTATGTTTATGGCAATGGGCTTATCATCTCTGACTTGTGAATGGCAATTCTTAACCCCGCCCCGTTCCAGTCCACTCCACTCAACTCCACTTCACTCCGCTTCGCGCCACTCCATCCCGCTCCACTCCGCCCCGCTCCGAACCGCCCCGCTCCACCCCACCCCGCTTCGCCACGCTGCCCTGCTCCTCTAATGGTCTCGGATCGAGACAAGGCACCACAGATTATATTAAACTAGTTGGTCCTAATCTTGGAAGCTGGTTATACCTGCTTGATTCGTAACAGGTATGGCAGGAACGAATGATACTTAACTAACTATGAAAAGTTGTTGACGCAAATCTGTCACAGTGTATGTTATGTCTCTGATCACGCCATCGAGGGGAATTCTTGTGATATTATAAATTATAGTATGCGGAAGGTATTGTGTGAGTATACTTAACATCGGCCTTGCCTCGTGACGACGGAGACGATATGAGTCACTTATAAGTGCGGTGGCAGGAGTGAATGTAGTTATATTAAATGATGAAACACCTTGTAGGGGAGAATGTTGCGTGCCCTAGCAAAAACATCAGTTAACTTGTTTCCCACCAACGAGATGAAGCGAGCCGATTAAAAATAGGTAGTATGTAAAAGACCTTTTAAAAAAAAGAGCAGCCATGGAGTTTCTTGCCCGTTCTCCTCCATAGGAACGGCATTCCGAATGGGTGGTAAAGTAGTAGCATAATATTTTGTAACTTTTGACGATTCATATGTACTGTACTTAATGGTTCTACGTGAATAAAAAAATATTCTGATTCTGATTCTGTATGGAAATATTTCCATTCTCACCTAGCGCGTCTTGCGTGGAAGTTGTTCGGATATGCTGTTTGACTGTGTTCGAAAAACTATCTTAAATGGTTCATCAGTTTAATATAATGCTAACAACATAGTTGTTTCATTGCAAATTCCAGTATTTTCTTTCGATAATAAATAAAAATACTCTCTAATTCCATTTAAAAACTATGGCTCCAATATTACTAAACTCGTATTGACAACCTGACTCTGATTACGACGGTGTGACGTCACAATGCATCAACCAAACTTCCAGAGCGTTTTTGATCACGTGTCACAAAAAAAACATTATTTTAATTTATGGTCTTAAATAGAATAATCCATATTTTTGCAGCAGAAAAATTAAGACTAATAGTTATAAAAAGCTATAATCTTTTAAGATGGCCACGATTTAGAGTTTATTTTCATATAGCAGAACGCCCTATTAACGAGAATTGCGAGACGACAACTGAGAAATTTGAAGGTTTACCGTGATGGCAATCGCAAAATAGCGCAGGCTGTCTCGTGCAGCCATCGTGGGACAGCACTGTCCTTCTACGGCAATTTTTTTTTTACTTTTTGGCCTTTTTCTTTTGAGACTGGGCCCAATACGATTCTGCCAAATTCTTCTTTCTTTCTTTACGAAATGAAATGCGATGAAATAAAATGGATATGAAAATGGCCTCACCCACAGCTTAGCGGGTATTTTGCCAATGTCAAGTAATTAATAGCAATAACACATTCAATAAATACACATTATATATAAATAAAATAATGGATGTGACATGATGATATGAAAATGGTATCCCGAGTATTCTTGTTGGGACCTTTTATTTTGATTGACACGTCGAATCAATACGGCATTTTTTTTTAAACTTGTGATCGTGTTTTATTTAAAACGAGTCATAAGCACGGCGATTGATTGACATCTTCAATTATAAACTACTTAGCCCTAATGAGGTTTTAGGTATATACCCAATGTCTTACCCAATTCTGTCGCGGTAGGTATAATTTGTGTTATTGTTATTGATTTCTTATATTTACGCGAATACTACACATTGAAATAAAACTTATTTTACAGATTTTAACGCGTTTATATAATAACTAGCTGTTGCCCGCGACATCGTCCGCGTGGTATTTAACAAAGACAACCGTTGACAACAGCCTGCTCGCCCATTCTGAGCCCGCGGGTCGCATTGCAGGTTGTTGCTATCAAACTTAAGCAGGCGCTGCGCTGCAACATTGGTTTTAATTTTTTTTCGTGGGATCCTATTTTTTTTTTCTAAAATAAAAGTAGCCTAAGTTACTCCTTGTTACATCAGCTATCTGCCAGTGAAAGTCCCGTCAAAATCGGTCCAGCCATTTCAGAGATTAGCCGGAACAAACAGACAGACAGACAGACAGACATACAGACAGACGGACACACAGACAGACAGACAAAAATTGTAAAAAATGTTGTTTCGGTATAGGTAACGTGTATACATCCAAATGCACTTAGTAAAAACCGGTTATTTTAATATTACAAACATACACTCCAATTTTATTTATATGTATAGATATCGCCAGACAAACATACCAATTATACGGCCCACACCAAGCATCGCTCGTATTATACGGCCCACACCAAGCATCGCTCGTATTATGGGTGCCGTACAATGGACTGAGAGCGAACTCAGTATATAATACTTATATAGATATTAAACATCCATGACTCGGGTACTAACATTCATGGTCATCACACAAAGCCTAGCCCTTACCAGGCCCCTACCAGGCCCCTACCAGGCCCCTACCAGGCCCCTACCAGGCCCCTACCAGGCACCTACCAGGACTCTACCAAGCCCCTACCAGGATTCTACTTTCTCTACTTTTCATACCTACGAGACAATAAAATGCAAGGGTTCCAAGGTACTCAAGGGCTATACTTGGTAGTATTACAAAATGCACTGAACAATCTCAGCATTAAGGCTCAGTATACACTTTCTGAATTACCTGTACAACGGACAGTGTCGATTAGGTGGTGGGAAAAATAATTATAAAAATCCTTTCTTTTACGAAGCATCGTTCTAGAACAATCTATACAAATAAATAAAATTGGAGTGTCTGTTTGTAATATTAAAATAACCGCTTTTTACTAAGTGCATTTGGATGTATACACGGTACTAATACCAAAACAACATTTTTTACAATTTTTGTCTGTCTGTCTGTTTGTTTCGGCTAATCTCTGAAATGGCTGGACCGATTTTGACGGGACTTTCACTGCCAGATAGCTGATGTAACAAGGCGTAACTTAGGCTACTTTTATTTCAGAAAAAAATAGGATCTCATGAATGAAAATTCAAACCAATGAAAAATTTTATAATATTCGATTCAAATAGGGAAGTTGTATGCATACATTATTTGTTAAATACCACGCGGACGAAGTCGCGGGCAACAGCTAGTATATAATATATTCATATATATATATATATATATAAGTATTCGTATCTGTGGAAGGATGCAAGATTTACGTAGAGACAAAACCGCATTATATCAAAATTAATATACAATCTCAACACTAACCTATGGTAATAGAAAACATCTAATATAACACTTATGTTAGGTGAGTGAAGGTGCAAATTGCTGAACAACATTTGAAGGTAAGCAAGAAGCAAATTGCGCGGGAGTGTTTATTTTGCAACTCAAGTTCAGTGTTATACCGACGTTGGATACGTTCGAACGTATGCACGCATAAGATACGAACGTGAATATTTTTAATTTTGCAATTATCGTGGCTGTGTTGTGTTCGGTGAAGTTTTTTTTTATATATTTTTTTTAAAGTGCACCGCTCCACGGAATCTGGATTCTTGAATGTAAGTTTTTAAATAGATCGAATTACTTGTACTTAATCATGTTTTCATTTACTCAATAAACTTGATTTAAAGGTTTTATGCATCATTGTTGCTGCATAGACCTTTTGAATATTGTATGGTAAAGTTTATGTTATACTTATACAATAATAAATAAATATCGCCATACGAACACACCAACTATACGGTCCCACTTTAAGCTTAACGCTTGTGTTATGGGTACCGTACAATGGACTGAGGGCGAACTCAGTATATAATACTTATATACATATTAAACATCCATGACTCGGGTACAAACATTCGTGCTCATCACACAAAGCTTGTGTCCCTACCAGGATTCGAACCCGGGACCCTTGGCGCAGACAGCAGAGTCACTACCACTGCGCTAATCAGGTCGTCGACTTATGTATCACCATAGTCAGAAATATATCACAGATTACTCAATTTACCGCGCATTAGAGACTATAGCAGACATGATGATACTTAATTATTCTTAATGTTGCAACCATTGTGTATCTAAATTGGAAACCATTATAACACATAGTATAGTCTTATTTGTATATCGCCAGACAAACACACCACCCGTGATATTTTCCCAAATATAGCAACTTATTGGTACCGTAGAATACATGTAAACACTACGAAATCATCTAATCCGAAATTTACCCATACAGGAATCGAACTCGCAGTTACACGGTGTACAGAATTTAGAATACATTGAATGGAATATTTTAAAAAAAAGTTTCATTGCGGCGTAGTACCAATAATTACACAAATTACTAACTTAATTTCACAATAAGTCCACATTTTAAACAAAGAAATATTGGGAATGCTACATACTATATATACATACCTAAATATAATACAAAATTTGCCCACAGTCAGGCTCCACACCTTCCTACCCGATCCTTATTATCGGATGAAATCGGATAATGATAAGCAATCGGACGTCCTACATCCTAATTTAGGACGTCCGATTGCCCTGTACATTATGCCATGCCATAGGATTGATAGGTGTGGAGTACGCTTTTCTTCCTCCTTGGATCCCCCCTAAATGCAGAAGGGATTCGGGCCATAGTCTATCGTGGCAAACTTCACACATATTTTGAGAACTGCTAAGGTTATATAGCCTGTCATATAGGATTTCTTACGATGTTTTCGATCGCTTTAATACATTCGGAAAAACATCACCTTTGACCTTTACTTAATAATTGATTACCACAGAACAAGGTTAAGATACGCGATTATGATATGAAGACACCGCGGCTCAATGATTTATATTGCATGAAAATTTGATTACTTATAGTTTTTGTGAACAAATTATTATCATAATAATCTTGATTGACTGCTAGCTTGACTTGAGTGACCTCAGCACGTCAAGTGTGAGATTATTCGTAAGCGAACCGTATACTTTATAGTCTGAATTTATACACGTTTTATAACTTTATCAAACGTCATATAGTACTGCGCAAAGCAAAACTCTTGTGCGCAGTACTATATGACGTTTGATGAAGTTATAAAACGTCTATAAATTCGGGGGTACGTATTTACACACATTGAATGGCAAATTGTTTAGGGCCTCTAGCGGACAGTATTTATAACTTTCAATACTCCATACAATGTGTCGTACGTAGAATAAATACGCAGACTATGGAGTATACGGCTTACGAATAATCTCGTGCTTGACGTGCAGAAGTGGGAATGTCATATCAAGTAAAATGTTTGTGAGTTGTGTCGGCTGGATTCGCACATAATTAACACGTTCTTACAGAGATGTGACTATCTACCTACACGTCAAAACGTGTTGTCAAGGTGAAATATTCTGCACTTTGATTCCACAAATATAATTAATTACGTGCTTTTTTTGCATCGTCATAGTGACGTGCTAAACTTTTTCATAACATTACTTTTAATATTTTTTTCATAATATTACTTTTAGTAAATTAAATAAATAAAAACTTGAGTGGTGTCAAGGGACACCCGGATGGAACGAAGTTCCTTTATTATTTATTATGTACAAAAAATCAATAATTTTGGGAAACAAAAATATATCGTTAATAGCCGAACGCGCTAGCCAATTGCGCCACGGAGGCACTTGTGCAATGTCTCGAAAATACTGACCATTATGTAAATGCAAACGACAAAGATAGCAAAAAGTGTCGTTACAACTTTTCGTCTTAATTTTTTCCGTCTAGCCCCCTTTCGCAACGCGCGATAAGGAACTTCGTTCCAATAAATATCGCCAGACGAACACACCAACTATGCAGTCCCACACTAAGCAACGTTTGTATTAAGGGTGCCATAAAATGGACTGGGGGCGAATCCAGAATATAATACTTGAACAATGGTAATATGACTTATGCACTACTGTCTGTCTACTCTAAATTCGACGTCGACTCTACATAGTGTTTAGGTAATTACCAATATAAGCCCGGAGCGGTTGATAACAAAATTAACATTAAAATAACAAGATTCCAAGGTGTATTCTTAATTTAATGATCGGAAAAAAAACCAGCTCTTATTTCCTCCGGCCTGATGTGCGACGCACGTTCATACCTTCGAAGGGTCCGTGCAAGGACCTTAACCAGTTATACAGGTGTTCGCTGACGATGCTGCATGCTACATCCCACACTTAAGACTTTATTAAGAGCATTCTTCGATCAAACTATTCGATATTATTGTTAAATACGACGCAAATGAAGAATACAAGTATTGAGTACATTAAAATACTTAGATAATTGTCACATCAATTATGGTCTATTAATTGAAGACTATGAAATTGTAATGAAAAAATTGCAAAACAAGTAACACGGGGCGTTGCAGGAATGATGTTGCGACGGTCATTTCAAAATATCGTGTTAGGCTATATTTACATTGAAGATATAATTAAAATTTAACTAAATTGAAATAAAAAGACCTCAAGACACTGTGAACACTTTCTGCGTAGATCGGACCGCAAGAAACAACAAAATATGAGGGTACCCCTTTTCAAACTATGACACTAGGACGTCAATCAACCACCTCAGTCCTCCTGTGATCATGGTTGCTGTAAAGCAACCGAAACGTTGGGAACACAGATCATATATCTGTGATTGGGAACGTAAAAAACGTAGAATAAACGCGAAAAAATCCGTAAGAGTGCGTAATTTTATTTCAATTATTGTAGTATTCGCGTAAATATAAGAAATCAATACAATTTATCTAAGTCTAGAATATACCACTATACCTACCTACTAAGCTTAGAATATTTTGGCATGTTCGAGATCCAACCAGAAACAAGGTACCTATTTGGTGTTTAGCGATTTTTCTATTAATCTTGTTTGTTTTGGCCATATCAGTTTTGAGTTCAAATTCCAAATATTGTATCGAGACCTTGGTCGGCAAAAACAGTTAAAAGTCCATAGAATGACTTAAATAATTATTTATAAGTCTAGCTATTATTTTGTAGACAGCTGAATGTAAAATATTTTTCCTGCATTCATTTTTGGTTTTCTAAAAGATGCTCAGTGGCATGTTCACCCTTTGGCCATGTGGGCGATGGCGCAGGGCGGCATGCTGCCGGGGGCGGGCGCAAGCCGCTCCTCGCGCTCAGCTTTTGACACCTTTCATACTCATTACCTATCTTTCGTTAATTTATGGGGCGGCAAACCTCATAGGCCCAGGTCTCTTCCTCGGGGCGAAAACTAATAAAACGCTACGGAAGATACCTGGATCAAACGATGGACTGTTAATATATACTTCTATGGTAGGTACAATATGGTAACATGTGGCATGGTTACTATGCTTAAATAACATATTTCATTACTTTATCTTGTAATGCTGTGTATACTTATAGGTCGCGTTCCGATCCGGTTGTAGAGTTAAGAAAAAAATTTAATGACAATTTGTAAGTGCCCCCGTAGGCCTATACGAAATAAATGATTTGACTTTGACTTGACTCAGTATAATAATAATTCATACACCTACGACCCGGCGATTTTATATTTCTTTTCTTTCGATAAAAAAATCTTACAAAAACTCACCATTTGAACGCTTCGTAATTGTTTGTAAGTATCCACTTGTTTTTTTTTTAGCTTTTTATAAAGAACAAGTTTAAAAAATATGATTATTAATTATAGTTTTTAAACATGTTTTTTGTTGAAAACTTTAACATTGATGATGTGTGTTAGCTATTCAATTTTGCATACCCATAAATGACATCATATTTATAATGCTAAAAACTTATTGATATTTTGTAACTATTTATTTTTGAATAGATATATTTTATACAAAAAAAAGTTTAAGCTCTACTGCAGTTATGGAACTCTTATCCACAGGCACTGGCTTCGAATAAACAGAGAATTAAAAGAGATACCAACATGTATCATAAAATAAGACTGAAACCTGTCTATGGCTTTGTAGTTTATGTCATAAGAGTACAACTTAATATAATTGAATTAGCTAATTATGATAGAAATTTAGTTTTGCCATTCACAAGAAACAGCATTTTATTCAATTTATTATGTAATGTTAATGATGCAAAATGACTCTACCAAGAAATTTCTTGGTCTCTACCGTCCGTTTAGAACGTCATTCCATTGGAGTGGAATGGCCTAGAAATTCTATGATTATGTTGGTACTCTTTCGAAATTGTTCAAAAAAAATCGAAGAAGTTTTTTCCATTCCGTATAGATAGATCTTTATGCTTTATGATAGAGTTTAAAGTGGCTTTATAATTGAAGAGCGATATTTTCCTTGGCTCTCAATACACTAATTAACTAATTGTGCCCTTTGTTTTTATGATCAGAGGCCATCGCAAGCTTGAGGAGGAAGTGTGACGTTAAGGTGGAGCTCAGGGTCAGGGCGCGAAATTCAAAATGTCAATGGTTTTTTTTTTTATTACATTATAGGCAATTATTTGATCTCGATCTCACCTGATGGTAAGTGACGATGAGATCTACGATGGAGCATACTTGCCTAGGTAGGAAGGCGGCAGTAGATAGAGATGCTACATTCACTAGGCACATGCAGCGCAACTGATCGGACCCGCCATCCATGAATGGCAACACCGAACATCATGCCGGAACACGGCTAGGCCGCTTGGCGACATGGCTTTGTTCAGTGGGTGGTGACTAGACACGGCCGAAGCCTACCACCAGTAGAGTTGTCACCTGGTTGGCACCACCCAGGGTCACGTGTAGGGTATCTCGAGGGTACTTAATTCTCCCACGGACGAAGGTGACTCGACCCCATAAACATATTAAGTAAGCGATACAACACCATTAAGTTAGTAAAAGTAGCGGTTTTTACAAACCTTATGGTATTGTATCGGATTAAGTTCCTTTTTAAGCAAACTTAATACATCGAGACATCCAATGCAGAATGTTAATATCGCAAAACACTAAATTACATCGTAAAGATGTCCAAATTTTTCGTAAAAAAATAAAAACCATTGACATTTTGAATTTCGCGGCCTGACCCTGAGCTTCCCCCTTAAAAGGTCATTTTTAAGTCTAATAATTTATGTTCTTTATAATGTCTGTGTTAAGTAGGTGTATAGCAAAATGTAGTAGTGTAAAATATGTGTAGTGTAAAATATTTTCTTTCTTTAATTCACTTAGTACTATGTGGCGTTCTTTTAAATTTTTTTTGGCAATTTGATCATTATAACCTAGCGGTGACAATATATATAGTATATATATATATATATTCTGCTAGAACATAGACCATTAGAACATGGAAAAAAAACACAATAAAATCATAATTAAGGTGATTTATTTTCTCATACATTTGATTCTTTAGCGGTACGAATTTCGCCGGGACAGCTAGTATGAAAATAATGTACACCTTATATAACTAGTACGGGGATTAAAATATGAATCAAGAGATATAATATCTACATTAGTATGTCCATTTTATTAACCGACTTCAAAAAAGGAGGACGTTCCCAATTCGATTGTATTTTTTTTGTTTTAGAGAACATTGTTGCAGAAAATTTTCTTAAACAATAAATTAATTAAATTTCTCAGAAAAAAAATTGCATCTTAATGGGTACGGAAACATCAAACCTGCTTCTTTTTTTTAATGCAATGACATTTAAACTTTGCATACAATAGCTTGCGTTTCTCACACCGCTATTAACACACATTCATGGTATACAGCGTCGATGGAATTGTGTAATTAGTAGTATCACTAATACTACTAATATTTATACGTACATATGCATAATTAACTAATATACAGATTATGTACCACTCTGTGTACAAAGTACGGGAATGTATAATTTCAAGAACGGGCATAAAACATATCGGCCCAAATGTTTCCCTGCACGTCAAGTGTGAGCTAACTGTATACTTTATAGTCTACCGTATTTAGACATTTTGTATTAAGAATTGAAAAGCGCCTCTAGCGGGCGGTATTTAAAACTTTCAATTCTCCATACAAAATGTCTAAGTACGGTAGAATATAAAGTATACGGTTAGCTTACGAATAATCTCGCACTTGACGTACTGTATGTAGCTACCACTGAGTTACTGTGCCCAGTTTGAGTGAAATCCGTCACTCAGCCTGTTTACTGCCGCTGTTTTTGTAATCACTCTTTTGAGTGCTCTCCAATGTTACTTTTTTTTTTTATACATTTATAGGCAAGTATTTGATCTCGATCTCACCTCATGGTAAGTGACGATGAGATCTACGATGGAGC
Organism: Pheosia gnoma; assembly: GCA_905404115.1. Classification (NCBI taxonomy): domain Eukaryota; kingdom Metazoa; phylum Arthropoda; class Insecta; order Lepidoptera; family Notodontidae; genus Pheosia; species Pheosia gnoma. The sequence goes on from FR989916.1 coordinate 4,776,947, forward strand.
ATATTTGCCTAGGTAGGAAGGCGGCGGCAGTAGATCGAGACGCTACATTCACTAGGCACATGCAGCGCAGCTGATCTGACCCGCCATCCATGAATGGCAACACCAAACATCATGCCGGAACACGGCTAGGCCGCTTGGCGACATGGCTATTGAAACATTAGTTTGCTTAAGTTTTTATAAGTCTTCAGCTTGAGATTTCCTTGGTGCACAAAGAATCTCGTCCAGAGGAACAGAAGGATATTATTAAGACATCATTCCACGTGTGTATCCGCCGAAAACGGCCAGATTTGTGAAAGATCGAGAAGAGATGAAGATAGAAATATACAAATAAATAAAATTGGAGTGTCTGTTTGTAATATTAAAATAACCGCTTTTTGTTTTTAAGTTCGATTTACTGGTGACTTTTAAACTTTATTATTTACAATAATTACAAAGAAAATTACTTAAATATTTACAAATTAATTATGATTTTATTTTTGGATTTATTTAGCGATTGCCGGTATTCTTTACACGAAATGTATATTAGTGCTTATACCGTGGTAATGTAATATTTGTATCAGACAGTACATATAGTAGGTGGATTGATACAAAATAAAAATAACACTGGAGTAGCCAACATTTAAATATTTTAAATCCAGTTTTAAGATATGTTGCTATATATACTAATATTATAAATGTGAAAGTTTGGATGGATGGATGGATAGATAGATGGATGGATGGATGTTTGTAACTCTTTCACGCCCGAACGGCTGAACGGATCTGGATGAAATTTGGCACAGAGATAGATTATAGTCTGGAATAGCACATAGGCTTTTTATCCCGGTAAAATGTATGGTTCCCGTGGGATAGATGTTTTAATTTTTCATACTTTTTATCGCGGGTAACACCGCCGGGCGCAGCTAGTTTATAATATATAAACATGTCAAGGTTGTTCGGTGATTCAATCTGTCTATCCGTATTTTTATATCCTTGAACATTTTTTTAATTAATTATAATATGTCGCTACATGGTCGCTACGAAATATTCTAGTTACCAGCTTTCTTCGCGACTGTGGATAGAGTTTGTTCGTGTAGAGTTCAAGATATATCGACTAGAATCCTGTTTATTTTTTACCCGGCTGCGCAAGAACGAGCATAATGTTTTCGAGTGTATGTATGTAAGGATGTATGTTTGTACGTCTATTTCTTTGGCACGCTCTACAGCTTAAACTGCATCATGGATTTTAACACATGAGGAGTCGTTAGATTCGTCTTAATTGTGGGAGTGAGATAGGGTATATAATATTTACCTAGTGCATCTGCGAATGAAATAAAGATGGGGGGGGGAGAGATTTTGTTATTATAACAATATGGGTATCAAATGAAACCTAGTAAATAGCCGATACCCAATATATTCAATTAAAACACTTTTATGCTACCGTTGAGTTGACACAAACTATTAGTAAAATAAAGTCTGAAATAAACGAATTATTAGAAAAAAAAAAACAAAAATCCCGCCTACAAGAACACTTCAGTGAAAATTTTAAAAAATAATCTCGAGAATTGCAGGCACAAACAAAATTACTTACAAAACATAATATTTGCTGTATAAAATAAAATTGATATTCACTTGAAAACTACCACCGAGCATATTGTGGTTAGTGCCTCCAATTCTTGACCTTTTTTTATATTGTCGGTGACGTGTTTTTAAGGCGCTTTTTAAAATTAATATTTGTTGGAACGAAGTTCCTTATCGCGCGTTGCGATAGGGGGCTAGACGGAAAAGATTAAGACGAAAAATTAAGACGAAAAGTTGTAACGACACTTTTTGCTATCTTTGTCGTTTGAATTTACATAATGGTCAGTATTTTCGAGACATTGCTCAAGTGCATCCGTGGCGTAATTGGCTAGCGCGTTCGGCTGTTAACCGAAAGTTTGGTGGTTCGAGCCCACCCGGGGGCGATATATTTTTGTTTCCCAAAATTATTGATTTTTTGTACATAATAAATAATAATAAAGGAACTTCGTTCCATCCGGGTGTCCCTTGACACTTCTCAAGTTTTTTTTTCGCTTTCGCTTTTTGTTTTTTTTTTTATAAATATCAATTTCTCGATCCGACGCATCAATGTAAGATGCTAAGCACTATCTCCATCCCTGGTACTTACATGCCGAAGTAAATCACTCTATCCCTTTCGCGCTACTTAACATGGGTTGGCCTCGCGAATGCTCGGATGGTTCTAATTCAGAAACCGGTAACGTTGTTTTTACTTGTATCTTTACGGTTCGTTGTTAAACACCAGGGATTCCCAAACTATTTTGGGCAAGACACCCCTTTTCCAAAATGAACTGATACCTCAGATAGCCAAATTACGTCTCTAGTTTTTTTTTTTTAATTATATTTAAATCACCTGACATTATGATTTCACAATTGGACGCATAGCTATGCAATTCGTGAATTTATAAAAATAACATCTAACTATAACAAATGTGTGGAGATTTTGTAATATCGTACTTACATAGCGGTATGTGCAGTCAGTGTTTTTTTTTTAAACTGAAGATACGACGCGAAGCCTCTTGTTTTGAGTTTGGTATACAGTTCGTTCACCTTTCGATCTGACTTCGGGGAACACGTTTATTTTTTTCTCATCGATAATTGAAAAGTTATTTATGTTTAACTTGTTAAGCAGTTCCGATTAAAACAGTGATAGGTAAGTTGGTGAACGGTCGTTTTTGAAACAGGGTCGTTCAGGGTTCAAACCCCGAGTCGCCACACTGGGATTTCTAAATTTCATGTGCGAATCTCATTTTCAACCATAATTATCGCTTGCTTATTGGTCAAGGAAATTAACCTGAGGAAATCTGGATGCCTTAGGGAACCTGACCAGTTCTCGAAAGACGTGAGAAGTCCGTCAACCCGCACTGGGCCAGCGAAATGTACTATGGCCTGATCCCTCTTGCCTGGGGAGGCCCGTTCTCAGCAATGGCACATTAAAGAGCGTAGAAATATAAACTACAAACACATCGTTATCCATTGCTGGGTGCATTGTTTGGCGTGAGCTCGCGGGGCAACAAACAGCAAGGAATCATAAATCTATACATATAAATAAAATTGGAGTGTCTGTTTGTAATATTAAAATAACCGCTTTTTACTAAGTGCATTTGGACGTATACACGGTACCTATACCAAAACAACATTTTTGTCTGTCAGTCTGTCTGTCTGTTTGTTCCGGGTAATCTCTGAAATGGCTGGACCGATTTTGACGGGACTTTGACTGGCAGATAGCTGATGTGACAAGGAGTAACTTAGGCTACTCTTATTTTAGAAAAAAACATAGGATCTCACGAAAAAAAATTAAAACCAATGTTGCAGCGTTGCGCCTGATTATGTTTGATAGCAACAACCTGAAATGCGTCCCGCGGGCTCAGAACGCGCGAGCAGGCTGTTGCCAACGGTTGTGTCTTTGTTAAATACCACGCGAACGAAGTCGCGGGTAACAGCTAGTTATACATATATAAGGTACCTATACAGTTTTTGACCTCAGTTCGGGGTTAATGAACTGCAGCCAAATGCGCCTCGACTCTACATTTTTGATAATGACTAATTGATATATGAAAAATGAGAATTCCAAGAATATAAATTTATTATTTTGATACGTGCAAACATTTGGATACGTTCATTCGAAAATGAATATTATGTGGAGAGAGTTAAGGTGGCATTTGGTTCTTGCGCAATTTTTATCTCAAACTAGCATTTGTTTTTTTCTAAAAAATGAGTTATGACAGTAACTATTCGATTTGACATATGGTATTTTATAAAATTCGCGATGACAGCACATAGAAGATCAAATTGTTAAAAAAACACTGCTTGGTGCCGAGCAGAGGATTTCAAACAATCTGATTGGTCTAAACCCAACATATTTTTGCTCCGCATTGGTGGTGTAGCGACCACTTCAACCGCACCACAAGCTACAAAGATGGCGCTGCAGACGCATTCAGAACAATAGACAATTGACGTCACAATCCTGAATCGCGCTATAAGAGTTTTCGCAGCAAGTAACATATATACGAGATCCCGACAATAGCCGTCGGGGCGTAGCGGCCGCCCCGCCAGGCATACCACCCGCCTGGCTGGAAGATCTTCCATTTTCCGCTAAAATGGTATCCGGGCCTTACTCTTAGGTTACCTACCTGAAGTGCCACTACTTAGGTCTTGGAGGGCAGAAGGCAAGCGCTTTATGTAAATATCAGTAATCACCAAATCAGGGTAGACACACTCTTAACACAAAGAAATAAGGTTTTCATGTCGAGATTAAAAAACCATAAAATATAGGATTCCATCTATGATCATAGGTAGGATCACATGTTTGAATAACATGATCATATACATATAAGGAGTAACAATAATAGTGTAAAATATTTTAACAGCGCCAACAGTAGTTTATAAAGATAACATTCCCAAAGAAATAAATCGAATTATTAGCCGTATAAAAAACGACACCCCATACTGTGCTCACAGGGAAACGATACTGGTTCGCATTGTTTAAAAAAAAAACAATCATCATTTACACAATAATTTTATACATCACTTACTGAATCATCGGCTAACATATTTTTGTTAAAACTTATATAAAACATCATAGTTATGAGAAAAATATTAACTAAAATATTCTGTGATTATAAATCTTCTAGCTAAACAAGTCATTGCCGACATCATGGCATAACCCGAAGGTCTTGATGGTTTCTTTCATGCACCGCAATGATTACACATATATATTCATTATAACTGTGAGTCAGCAGAATAGACGCGGTATTGTGTTGATTGCTTAACCGCGGTTAATGCGATAGTTACCAGAAGGCAACGTTTTAACTCGAGCTAAATGTCAACAATCTATACCTATGTACGTACTCGTTTAAGGCTAGAGTCTGAGCAAGGAATATTTTTGAAACAAAGTATATCCTTAGCTATCATTATTTTCGAAAACTAGCTGCATTTTTAGATTTTTTTATATCCATCTCTTTTTATCCCTGGAAATGGATTTTCTTTGTTGCATATTCCCTGGTTAAATGTATTATTTGTAATAATAATTTGACGGTCTGATTAGCGCAGTTGGTTGTGGCACTGCTTTCCGTGCCGAGGGTCCCGGGTTCGAATACTCGTAGGGACAAAATTTGTGTGATGAGCACGAAAGTTAGTACCCAAGTCTAAATAAAATAATTAATATATACTGGGTTCGCCCCCAGTCTATTGTCCGGTACCCATAATACAAGCGTACTGTTGAATAAATACATGATTTATGGATTGTCAAAGAATTTATAAGAACTTAAGTTCGTTTATTATTCGGCACATCAACGATGCTCGGACGAATACCGAACATTAAAACTATGCCGAATATACCGAATACCGAATAAGTACCGAATATTCGTTGCATCTCTTGTATTTTTTTAATTTAAGAAAATAATTAAATTACATTTTCAAATGCAAATTTGCGTAAAAATGTTAATAACAATTTAGGTGTTGGTTATTCGAGGTCATTGACCAAGGATTGAAGGAGCATTGAACTCGCGGGAAGGAATGATAGCACTTGTGACAATTCTTTGATCTTCCCCCCGATTCTCACACTACTTCGTCTTATTACCATAAAAAAAAAATAAAAAAAAAATTTAGAATCAGAATATTTTTTATTCATGTAAACCATTAAGTACAGTACTTATGAATCGTCAAAAGTTACAAAATGCTAAGCTACTCTTTTACCACCCGTACGGAATGCCATTCCTCTAAAGATGAATGGGTAAAAAACTCCATGGTTGCTCTTTTTTTTAAATATTTTTTAAATTTTTGAGTAATACATGGTTATAGGCACAGGTAATAGGTATGTGAGAACAATGTAGGAACGGCTAAGCAGACTTTAGCAGCAGGTAAAAAAAAAAAGTATACTAAGTATATAATTTAGAAATTGAAATGATTGTCATGTTACAAGTGCCATGATCAGTTGCCGCCAGTGTAATCAAAATATATTACGTTTTGTATTCAGTATGAACTATGAAACGTTTTAAATAATGAATTCTGTCATTCTCGCTACCATTTGTCTCGCCAGTGTATCATCAGCACAAAGTTATACCAAGCACTTGGATTAGAAAGGGTGGTGTACTGAGGTTAGCAAGCAGAGTAATGCGCGTTTACTTACGAAATACTAAACTACTTGTAGGTCGCACCTAAATAAAGCGATCATAGTTGAGATAACTATTACATTATTATGCCACCGTGTACTCTACATGGTGGGGTATTTATAATAGTATAAGCAAATCTACTAGACTCATTTCATCCTGACGCAGTTTACTTGGCGTAAAAACACTAAATGAGATAGACGCATTTCTCTCTGACGCAGTTCGCTCGGTGTACAAAAACTACATAGACGCATTTCTCTCTGACGCAGTTTACTTGGCGTACAATTACATGAAATATCCACATTTAGTCCCGACGCAGTTCGCCCTGTTTACAAAAAATACGACACGCATTTTGCTCTGACACATTTCGCGCTGTGTACAAAAATTACAGGACGTAGTTCACCCCGACGCAGTTAACTTGTTTTACAAAAACTACATAAGATAGACGCATTTCTCTCTGACGCAGTTCGCTCGGTGTACAAAAACTACATAAGATAGACGCATTTTGTTATGACACAGTTCGCTCGGTGTACAAAAACTACATGGGTGGGCGCATTGGCGCAACGCTTTTACTAATTTAATTTGAGACGCATTTCATTCAGTGTCAACGATAATTTTTGTGGCCATCGACGACTAAGAACTTAATGGCATGCCTTTAAATAAGTTCTACATGTTTATTGCAATGTATTAACTACTTATCGTATACGGTTCAGTTATATCTAATTCTGGTGAAATACACAGCCGTTCGTACCAAAGCTTACACGAATTCACGATTTGCATAGCAACCAAATTGCTATAACATAAAATTTTATGGCTATCCCTATTGGCTCTCATAAATCTCTATGTGATAACGTAAGAGGGTTTAGTAAAGTCTCTTCAAACGGAAAATTACCGTTTGTTTTCCATTGGTATGTAATTTGAGCGCTACGGTTTGTTTAGTAAGATTTTCGAAATAAAACGTGCGGAGCACTGTCGTTTAAAATAGGCTTAGCAGATCTCGCATGTGCTAATTACTTTAAAACTACGGCTAAAGTTCCGAATAAGAAGATTTTCACCACATCATGGTTCAAACAAACAGAAGCGTAAAAAAGATTAAAAAAACCCATGAGACATTCTTGTAACTGATGACACAATTTGTTTTAAACTACACACTTCAATGGACCTGCGCCTCAAGTGCGAGATTATTCGTAAGCTTACCATATACTTTATAGTAGACGTATTTATACATTTATATGAAGAATTGAATGTTGTAAATAACATCTTCTAGAAACGCTGTTCAATTCTACATACAAGCGTCTAAATATGTAGACTTAGTTTACGAATAATCTCGCACTTGCTGCACAGAATCATATTTTAAAAATAACGTTGCTTGTAAGACTCTACCATTCGTTCAGAATACCATTCCTATTGATAACGAGAGCGAAGATTAGGCAGAAAAATCAGTGACCCTCGAACTACGAAACCAGAGATCATTCTGTACTCTCGGTTATTCTTAAAGTTACTCCTTAGAGAAACATTAAATACGTAAACTTTAAGCATTCCCAAAACTAAGTTCGTGCGCCATAACAATTTGTTAAAGTTAATAACTTCGGCGTTTCGAACGCGTTATTAACGTATTTACAATAACCCAAAGGGTTCTTATACAATGGGTGCTATCTTGGATTACGTACATATGTATATTATTATAAAGTGTGTCTTATAATCTAGTGATGAACGATATAAATACCGTAACCCAATTTCGTTTTCTTGATGTACAGTCCGACCAAGAAAAGAGATATAGACCAAGTGACGCTATCCAGAATGCGTCCCTTTTAAACTAGTAAGTAGTCATATTAATTCACCAACGGCAAGGACGTCTACACTGGCCACTTAACTGACAGCCGTCGTATTGGAACGTAGTTACTTATCGCGCGTTGCGAAAGGGGGCTAGACGGAAAAAATTAAGACGAAAAATTGTAACGACACTTTTTGTAAGCCGTGCGGCGTGCGCATGTTTCTCTGTCTGTCTCTCTCTCTCTCTTATAGAAAGCAAGCCAGATATTTTCGTTTCGTCTTTCTATTTCGCATTGAACAGTGTGGTGTCGCAACGATTATTTTTGTTGAGTGTATACAGGTTTTTTGTACATAATAAATAACTTAAAAAAAAAAATATTACAATTCCTTCACTAATTAATCGAAAGGAACTTCGTTCCATCCGGGTGTCCCTTGACACCTCTCAAGTTTTATGTTATAATAATGGCCATTTTTCTTAATTTAAAGTCTAGGACTATACGTACAGCATCTTAAAGACTCTTAGATAGCTGGTTTGCAGCTTCCTTTGAAAACTGCTGTTAGCAAGCTACGTTTTTTATTGACATATCGTCGAGCGTTGCCACCCCGAACGTAGGTTTTAAACCATGTCTAACCCTGTGAGTAATATAGAGAATACTTGACTGACAAATAGCCGGACTTCTAGAAGAAACTTGAAGGTCAAGTTTCATAAGTATATGTTTAAATACCTGCAACCACGCATGTTTATGAAGACATAATGGGTAATATGACATAAATAATATATATCAAAAATTGAAAGACACCCTTTTTTGAGCTCACAACCAAATGGAAAATTTTCATTTCGACCCCTACGCGAAGTTAATCTATAATCTTCAGGCACTTGCGCTTCTTAAAGCGGATTTGTAATCAATAAGTAAATCCGGAATATCGATAGGTCGATTTAAAAAAAAAATAGTTTCCAACAAAATGACAATCGTCACATTATTTTTTTAATTTGGTATCGATATTCTGCCTTCACAAAATGATTAAAAATGTGCCAAAGAACCGCAGCTTCAAAGCTTAGCCGACCAATTGACAGACAATAGACAGTACTGGCATCAAGTCGGACTGTCAAACAAAGCTGAAACTATTAAACATTCCGGATTATAACAGCCTATGGTTGTTTTAGATAGGTATAAATGGTAACAAGGCCGATCAACACTGTCTACGGCCACTGATTTGTCCGCGATATTAATTTCCAGTTTGTTTGCAATCGCCGCGTTTGGACGTCGACCTTATCGTCTTTACTTACAACTGACTAGCTGTTACCCGCGACTTCGTCCGCTTTTTGTTAAATACCCCCCCTAAAATAAAATTAGCCTAAGTTACTCCTTGTTACATCAGCTATCCGCCAGTGAAAGTCCCGTCAAAATCGGTCAAGCCATTTCAGAGATTAGCCGGAACAAACAGACAGACAGACAGACAAAAAATTTAAAAAATGTTGTTTTGGTATATGTACCGTGTATACATCCAAATGCACTTAGTAAAAAGCGGTTATTTTAATATTACAAACAGACACTCCGATTTTATTTATTTGTATAGATGATCATTCCGGCCAATGTTAAGGAAAGATCTGGTCAAGTTCGAACAAGTTATGATAATAGTTTATTGAGTATCCTTACGAATAATAAATAGATTGTTGTTTATCCTCAAACCTCATTATGTTTGGTATTCGTACTTAATCAAGGTAATATGAATTGATTTTGTGTTTGAACTGTTTTTGATTGATTTTGGTAAACAAATGGTGCCCACCACTGACCCTCGGCTTGTCATCTTTTCCAATTATAAACCAAAAAAGTTGACCGATAATTAAAGAAGCCAGCAAATATATAGTTATGTTGAGTTAGACTATCTATTGCGTTAGTTCTATCGATGATGAAGACGACGACGATGATGGTCATTGGCGATGACTGAAAGTGCTATATGAACGTTTTTGTATCTCGTCTCACTTACACATTTCTTTTTGCTTTCCGTCCGTACCTCCCTAATTTTGAATGTTTATCGTTGGATGTCTTTTGATCCCATTTTCAAAACGTTCTCGTTGAATCCCGAAAACTATTTTTTACATTACCGTTAAATCCCATTTTACCGACAGGAATAAAAGCGGCTGTGATTATTTTATAAATGTATGTTAATAAATTTATAAAAATACAGTGATAGCCAAGTTAAAAATAAAATATCGCCAGACGAATACACAACTATACGGTACCACACTAAGCAACGCTTGTATCATAGGTAGGTATAATGGACTGAGGGCGAACTCAGTATATAATACTTAAATACATGTTAAACATCCATGACTCGGGTACAAACATTCATGCTCATCACACAAAGTTTGTGACTACCAAGATTCGAACCCTTGGCACAGAGAGCAGGGTCACTACCAACTACGCTGATCAACGGGGCGATTCCGAATGATTTAAAATAACCCACCAGGTCGTCAGTTGGTAGAGGACTCGCCTTGGAAACAAGAGTATCAAGCTCAAGCCTCGGCTCACACCTCGGAGATTTCTGCATTTTCCTTTGTCAATTATAGACAAGTCGCGATGGCCAAATGGTCATTTTTCTATCTAAAGTCATAAAATCATAGATACTTATACTATACATATTTGAAATGTATATATGAAACAAATATTGGCTCCAACCTTGTCCCCAATACAATCCCCCGGTGTGCTGGTTACTCGCCGATTTTGTAAGCAGTTACCTCATAATTACTTTGTGTGTTAGCGGATTCTCGGTAATGCATGACTCAAAATTTATCTGAGAATACACGACGAAATGTAAAAGCTATTGATATAAAAATATTACCTGTACAACAATAAAAAATAAAATAAATATCGCCAGACGAACACACCAACTATACGTGCCCACACTAAGCAACGCTTGTATTATGAGTACCGTACAATAGACTGAGGGCGAATAGATATTTAACATCCATGACTCGGGTACAAACATTCGAGTCATGGGTTCCAATGACATTATAATCTATATACCTACCTAAATTAAAATTTAATGCTATTCGTTGGTAAGCCCTTCAGTTGAGAACGGCTGGACCGATTTAGATTTTTTTTTAATATTCGTAATAGTCCGAATAAGGTTTTGAGGGTTTAGCTGTAAATGGACGATCTTCCAGCCTGGCGGTTATTGTCGGGATCTATTATTGCAAATGCGCTAAATAACCTCAGCATTAGCAGCACAGTCGGCTATGACAAGACAAAATGTGAGATAAATCAATTTCGTCTCATTCCCTCTTCTTCTTCTTTCTTTACGAAATGAGATGCGATGAAATAAAATGGATATGCAAATGGCCTCACCCACAACTTAGCGGGTATTTTGCCAATGTCAAGTAATTAATAGCAATAACACATTATAAATAAAATAATGGATGTGACATGATGATATGAAAATGGCGTCCTAATAATTTGTTTCTCATTCCCTCTTATTAATTACGGAAGGGAGAGCGCGACTCGGTACGATATAATCCGCAAACTAGGTTTTGTTTTGACTCACGTGCTAGTTTTCGTCAATATGTTAGTATACTCCTTCTGAATGACGCTGTATATAAAGCGGGGAGGTCCATTATAAATTCCATAATATTGCGTTTGGCTGGTCATGCCCTAAAAGGTAGCCGTCCGATGTACGATATGTCGGTCAGTGAGTATGATAGTGATGTACCAGATGTAGTCGAGTAGTCGATAAGTTTAGTTTAATGTATGTTTGATAGCAAACGGGCGCATCGATAACCCACTTTTTCCGTCAGTACCTATTTTGAGCGTCAATTAAGATTTATGAAATCAATGTTGTACTACTTATTGTTCACTTCACTTTTTAAAACATTATGGCTTCCATTGTTTTTGTCTATGATTTTAACAACAACTAGTTATGTTTTCAAATTAAAATAGGCTTTTGACAGGAACACGCCATTTTCATATCATCATGTCACATCCATTATTTTATTTATAATGTGTATTTATTGAATGCGTTATTGCTATTAATTACTTGACATTGGCAAAATACACGCTGGTTTATGGGTGAGGCCATATTCATATCCATTTTATTTCATCGCACCTCATTTCATAAAGAAAGAAGAAGAAGAAGCTTTTGACAGGTCGTCGGGAGATGCATTGACATCGAAAACTTCGCAAGTAGGTACCCGACAGGGACTTTTTGGCGGGAAACTGAAAAGTCATGGCGTCAGTTATGTTGTAATTTCTAAAACTAGTGTTCCTGCGATTTATAGTGAGTGATATAAGTGGAATATTAACCATTATATATTTCTCACAAAAAATCCATAAAAAATCTTGCAGTAAAGTATCCATCACTTTACTGATTGAGGGATGGGTGGGGGGGGGGGGGGGTATTTTACTTGGGCCTAGCCGACAACCTGCCCGTTAGAAGTACTAGCCTTTGGGTCTGTTGGTACGAATCTGTCTACCCAAGTCCTGTCCTTTCCAGGTTCAGGAAATATTGCCGCGATGCTAGTACCTATTAATATGGCGTCTCGCTTGAAGGCCGCACATTAACAAGTGAGCAATCATGATATGTGTATCATAAAAAAAGCCGCACACAAAAATTATGAAACGTTCATGACTTTTAAAAATCGATGCTTACATAAGAACGCAACATCAATTTTATGATGCGAAAGTGTAGTTTTTTGTTTTTTTTTGCAATTGATGAATGTATCTATACATCAATAATTTATTGCAAAGAAAAACAAATGTATACAGTAATTGAAATAAAAAAAAACTTCGCTTTTGTATTACAAAATTGACATACCAGCACGTCAAGTGCGAGATTATTCGTAAGCTATATAATATAATGTCAAGATTCACAATTATATTTTTATATTTTTTTTATATGTGTATAACGGGATATAATTTCAAGATTCACCATTTTATATTGAATTCTACACATGACCGTTAATAATTAAATAATTCCGCTAAAATAAAATATAATTATTAAAAATAAAAAAGACAATCCAATTGAGAACCTCCGCCTTTTTTTAAGTCGGTTAAAAAAGATCATTTTCTTAGGATATAAAACGAAATGAGCAACTTTTCTTACCCCAAAAGAGTCCGTCCTAATTATTCGTTTCAAAAACCTCAAGTGCCAATATTGACCTAAATTATTCACCTAGGTGAATTAGTTACCTTAGTACTAGTACTACTAACTTGTAGCCTAGTAGGGGCTAACAGTTGATCATTACACATTTCCATTACATATTTATGGGCACTGCGCGAGGGCAACCGGTGTGAATGATTGTGTAATCGATTTAGCCTGTAATTATGTTGATGTGTGATCCATTGAGCTATATAGTGTAGTGATATTTGTTTATATTAGTTACACGACGACTAATAAAATTTAGTTGCTATTGCACAAAATTATATTTTTTTATATTGAATAGGATGAAAACGGAACAACTCTGGCAACAGGATAATATAGTCGGAATAATATGGAACTGTTTTTGTCTAAAGTCTGCAAAAGATTTGTGGTTTTTTATTCTGACATTGTAGGTATGTTTTTTTTTCTATTTACCAATATTATTATTCGCAAGTTTATAAAATATTCATTATACAGTTGGGAAGTTGCCTGCAGTCAATGATTGTTTGCTAATATATTTGCGATTTCCGGGTGTTTAATTCAAGGCACTACCATGTAGAGATTCCCTTAGATTTGCAATCAGAAGGTGTTTATCTGATTATATGATAACATAAAAAACATGATTTCTATGCATAAATACATTTTAAACGTTAGTTTATTTTTTTCATTTACTCATGTCATATAATATCTCATATTTGTGTGTTTCTATAATTTATCATTCTAGTCAGAATTGAACATCGATACTTAAGTAGACTAAGGCCGCAGTATAACTATTCCCAGAATGAAATCACTTTTTTTAGTTTTGGTTTTCGGCCCTGGGTACTAGCTCTTTGGCATCGAAATCTTCGTGGTTCAAAGCTGCAAACTTAATAATATTGATATTACTAATTGCCAACTTTATGTAGAATATGGTATTGGGAGGAGTTATCAGCATTAGGGGGCAAAAAGGTTATTCAGAGATGAGCTTAAGAAAGAGCGCCTAGCAAGGATGGAAAAAATAATATTGACATTAAAATATTGAAGTTGGCAACACTTGTTTTTATAACGCGAATATAAAAAAAAAACACCTCTTATATCTAATCATATAACAGTTTTTTTTGTAGTAAGTACGTAGGTAATTTAAGTTAAGTACGTAATCATTTTGGTAGAGTCCACTTTAATTTTGTTTATTTTATGTCTACATACGCAAACATGCTTTTTCGCGGCGCCATGTTTTTAAATTAATTTCAAGAACAACAAGAAGAAGAAAAAAAACAAGTTAAACAGCAGTGCGGTAATTTAAAGTGAAATGCACGCGTATATAATAATTTGCATTATGAACCTAAAATCGCTTTGATTAAAACCACTTTACAAGCTAGTGTGTTTAAAATTTAGTAAGTCATACAGATAATAAATATACGTAGGTTTGGTCCCTAACCAAGCAACGCTTGTATTATGGGTACCGTACTCCATACTCCGTACCGTACGGATATACAGGGGGTGATTCGTATATAGATTTTAAAAATAAATCGGGTAATAAAACATCGGCTTTTCACAAAAAGTTTACCCCTACCAGGATTCGAGCCTGGGACCCTCGGCACAGAAAGCAGGGTCACTACCTACCTAACTATTCAGTACATAGTCGCAAAATAAATCAATATGTGGGGAAATCACAATAACACTGACCAGAACAAATGACAACACTTTATTCTCCGAAATCGAACTTACGACATTGAGCTCTACAGACTGCTAATAACGTATCCGTAAATTATAATATAAATATGGTAGGCTACCAAAAAAAAAACACGAACCAAAAATAAAAGAAAAAAAAAACTTATTTGAATAATACCTTGGGTTATTGATTACCGAACGTAACCGATTATAGAGTGTGTTCTTTCTTATAAGGAACACGTTACATTGAACTTTTTAAGAGATGTCTTTTATGGTGATGCACACTGTAGCCTTGACATGGATCATTAAAAATAGCATGTTAAGTTACTTCATAAAAACAGTGTTTGCCAATTTGGTGAACACTCTCCTGGGAAACGAGGATCGCAAGTCTAAATTATAGAATTGCGCAAATATACATGAAAAATAGTTGACTGTCCAGAGAGGGGTCCTCAGAGCTATATGCTCCAGAGATGGAAGTGTTAAAGGGCTCATTCGTAGCCCAGCCGTCCTGAGGAGGCCTCGTTTATAGGCGAAACACGTGTCGAGTACTTTTTTAGATTCGTTTCGTTTCGCTGAGAATCGCATTTTATTTGGGGTCCCGACACTCGTGATAGATAGTTTCTCGACTAACATTTCAGAGGAGTTAGGTGTTGCTGGCTTCTGTAATTATCGATCGAACTTGTTTGGCTTATAATTGGAAAAGTTCACAAGCCGAGGGGCAGTGGTGGGTTCCTCTTCCCCATTTGTTTAGTGTTAAAGGGCACAATTCCGCAAGTAACCACGTGATTAAACGCAGCATATCTCTCTACACCCCTGAGCCACACACGCCAGTGTTGCCCTTTATCATATATATATATAATTCTCATACAGCCTCTACGTGTTTGACTTCGTGCAAGCCGTCCAAAGGTCCTGGTTTAGCCGGTGTGGAGAGACACGTAATAATTATTAAAATGTATTCATCAACATGATAGGTACATAGTTCAGTATCAGGTACAATAATCATGGGACACCACTGTAGATCTTGGCTTACAGGAGTAGCAGTGGTGGGAGTGTGTGGCGGGCCTAGTCCCATAAAAAATCAGGTACAATACAAGAGGTTAACGAAAATAAATATTGTGTGAGATTGGTGTCTGAGCTAGACAAAGTCTGTGAATATAGAACTCTCTCTCTCTTTCTCTGGTGATAGATAATGAAATGACATTTGTTTCTTAGCCGCCATGCTTAGGCCCGCCACGAGGTGGACCAATGATATCACACGCGTCGCAGGAAGCCGGTGGATGCGAGTGGCGGAGGACCGCGATGTGTGGAAGTCGTTGGGGGAGGCCTATGTCCAGCAGTGGACGTCTATCGGCTGATAGATTAGATTAGATCTTATTAATTGGAATTATGTTGATACTTTTGTATCATTATTATGACAACCGACTTCTTCAACGATATTTTTGACTCCATATACGTAATCAAGGTTAACGTACCTAGCTAAATGATGGTTAATTGGTTACGTATAAGGTGGTAAAAATATAATTAACTTATAAAAATAGCCAGCCCACCGGAGATCTTCAAGATATTTTTAAATAATAACTTGTTTTATTTATGGGAATAGTTTCCACTTTTTTGTATATAAGTATTTACGTGGAATTTAATTAAGTGGTATAAATAATAAAATGAATGTGTTTACATGAAAAAAAACGAACAAATTAAATTTAAAAAAAAAATATATTATGTCATAATTCCTCCACATTATAGCGGCCAGTAATGTCATAATTTGCAAAGTACTGAATAATGTTTTTAACTTTTTAAATTATTATTTTGAATTAAGTTAGTTCTTTATTATGCTGTGGAAATAAATATCGCTTTGGGCTTTTTGGCGGGAAGTTGTACAGTGAATATGTAAATTATTTTTTTATTTTCTGAAAATTATATTTATTTTATGTATGACGTGTAGTATCAGTGAGATATTAACCATTGTGTGTTTGTAAACGTGGACGAGAGTAGGAAATTAAAATATAACAGTATAGTTTGACTTTTCGAGTTCTCCCAAGATGTCCGTTAAATTTTCAGGAGGGTATCCACAGCTTTACTGATAGGGGTAGGGGATTAATTTTATCATCATCGTCATCAACATCATTATTGCCATCAGGGGTACTTATACTATTTAAATAATGAAGAAATAATTTACTTGACACTGGCAAAATAATGGTACTATTTTGTATCCGATTGCCAACTTAAAAAAGAAGAAGAAGAATATCCCTTTTACTATAACCAATCATTCTAATTGCTAGTGAATCGCTCGCAAGAATTAACGTTTGCCTTGAGGATGAAGTCATCTTTCCATTAAAAAAGCAGCAGATCAACATACAACTGACAGAACTATAAAATGTTAAATTAATGTTAGGTATGGTAGGTACCTATAGCTAAATATTATATTCTGTTTTTATGGTTGTGCGAATTATAGTTTCGGTTTTACCAGCGCTAATCAATTTACTAGTTTATTACCATAAGCCTGATGGTTAAAAAACATAGTTATTTTTCCGACGTAATTTTTTCGATGTGTGTAAAAAATTGTTTATTTCGCAATGGTACTCCGCTTAGAGATATAGATAGATATACAGAATGTACCTAAGTGGCTTCGTAACGAAAACTGATACCATGGATTCATCGTTACGTGTAATCAAGGCAGAAGGCATGCTTTCAATCGATGGTCAAAGGTTCAAACCCCGGCTTTACATCTCCGGGATACCCTGATTTCACCTTCAAATCGGCAGGAGGCCAATAAAAAAAATATTCTGAAATAAAACTACCTAATTCTAATTCTATTTATTTCTTATATTTACGCGAATACTACACATTGAAATAAAACTCATTACCATTGCAAGACCTCAAGACACTGTGAGCACTTTCTGCGTAGATCGGACCGCACGCAACAACTAAATATGAGGGTACCCCGGTTCAAACCATGACACTAGGACGTCAAACACCAAGTCCTCCCGTGACCATGGTTGCTGTAAAGCAGCCGAAACGCCGGATACGTAAAAACATAAACTAAACGCGATAAAATCCGAAAAAAATCGTTTTATTTCAATCTATTAATCTAATTCTCTATTTTATTGTTCACAGATTACGGAACTCACTTCTCATTCGGAAAGGTCAGTGTCACGGGATGCCCCGGCAACAGGTCGAATCGACCGCTAAGCATATAATGGGGTATCTAGATAGCTCATCAATTAATATCTACAGTAATAAAGCTAGAGATGCTGGGCAACACGTGGTAGGTATATTGATCAGAGCTTGCCACTTGGTGTAAAGCAATATATACAGAATGATTCTTAAAGGGTATAAACACTAAGTCCAGAATCTGATCTTCTTTATCGCATTTGTAATCATTTTGTGAAGTCAGAATTTAGAATAATTTAGAATCATATTCGTGGCGAAAAAATACAAACCAACGGTTCCGTGTCTATAATTTTAGGGTCTGTGTGCAAAGACGAGTAATTTAAAATGAAATGTTGTGTACCAGCCGTATAGAAAAACACGTAATATTTTTTTTATGAACCACAGATCAATGTTTATTGTAGAACTGGTTTGGTGGACCGGTCTTGTACGTTCGCTGTTGTGACCCTCGGCTCACGTCATTGGCGCGTCATGATAATCACTTTATAATAACAGATAATATCGACGGACGTATCATGTAAAAAATGTGCGGCTGTAAAAAGCTGTAATAAAGATAAAAAAAAGCGTCTATACTCTGCACGTCAAGTGCGAGCTCGATGTATACTTTATAGTCTACCATATTTAAACATTTTGTATGGAAAAATGAAAAGCGCCTCTATGCTATGCTATGCTATCAGCTGAAAGACGACCGCTGCTGGACATAGGCCTCCCCAAATGACTTCCACACATCACTCTCAAGAATCAACAAAATGATTGTCTGTCAAATCCGAATTAATAAAAAAACTAGCATCTACCCACGGTTTTGCCCGCGATACCCTGATGAATCAAAGCCTATATCACGCAGGGATAATGTAGCCTCCGATTAGTGAAATAGTTTTCAAAATCGGATCAGGAGATCCGGAGATTAGCCCCTACATCCAAACTCACAAGCTTTACTACCTACTCTATAATATTAACTAAAGATAAGTATATATATTTTGAAGAAATAAGGCTCAGTATACAACATTGTAATCGAGTGAGCCTTTATTCGCGAGATAACCACACTTTAAAGTCGAAAGTCGAGTGAATATGTCGACTTTGAGTGGAGAGTTAAAAGTTATCGAACCCACCCGCTAGAGGCGCTGTCCAATTGCAATACTTACAAAATACGCAGACTATGTAGTTGACGTTTTGCTAACTAAACTCGCACCCATAGCTCGAGGTTGCAAGAGATAAAAGGCTGGGAGTAGGTACACACATTCATGCAAAACAAGCATTTAATTACATTCTTATAAGTGAAGGTTAAATTAATGTCAAACGTTAATGACTTAGGTCGTTAAGGTGAATTAATATTGATTTGATATGAAGCCCTCAAGTAGGTATAAATAAATAAATAAGTACTAACTTGTAATACGTAAGGTGCACCATTAATAGTTTAAAATATTTTAACAGGGCCAACAGTAGGTTATAAAGATAACATTACCAAAGAAATAAATCGAATTATTAGACATTTAAACATGGCTCCTGTGCCTACTGAGCGCACGGCCAAACGCAAATAAAAAACCAAATAATTTAAAAAACAAATAATGTTTACACAATTATTTAATACATCAACATGATCCATATAGCTAGCTGATTAATCTGTTAAAATATTGTACGCTATTTTTGTTATACCTTATATACCTAATAAGTCATTTTACAGGCACTCAGATATTTTACAACACTATTAAAACACAATGACGCGACAAAGAGATGAAGGTTTACGCTTAACTTTATCACTTTAACTTTTAACCTGCAGTTAATATGTTTTGTACAATCTTTAGAATATCGTAAACATCATTACCTTGCTTGTTGCTAGCGATCTGTACAATGTCAAATCATTTATTTTCGTATAGGCCTACGGGGGCACTTACAAATTGTCAAATTGTCATTAGCATATTGAGTTCGTACATTTACGCGAATACAGCACATTCAAATTTTTCGGATTTTATCGCCTTTATTTTATGTTTTTACGTTCCCGACGTTTCGGCTGCTTTGCAGCAACCGAGGTCACGGGAGGACTGAGGTGTTTGTCGTCCTAGTGTCATAGTTTGAACTGGGGTACCCTCATATTTAGTTGTTGCTTGCGGTCTGATCTACGGACAATGTGTGGTATTCGCGTAAATATAAGAAATTAATATGTGAACCAGTTATAATTTTTACAGATGCTTAGCAGCGACTATTTGTCTTGGCCTAAGTCTCTGTTCTGCATTTTCGCCAAGCTAAGACCACTCACCGAGTTATCCCACTAATATTATAAATGTGAAAGTTTGGATGGATTGATGGATGTTTGTTACTAAATCACGCCAGAACGGCTAAACGGATCTGGATGAAATTTGGTACAGAGATAGATTATAGTCTGGAATACTACATAGGGTACTTTTTATCCCGGTAAAATGTATGGTTCCCGTGGGATAGATTTGTTTTAATTTTTCATATGATTTTTTGCATAAGTAGTGTTAGTTTAGGGGTCAGAAAATGACATAGGCTAGTAGACAATAATTAAGGATTGTGTTCTATTGCGCATTAATAAAAAAAATAACTATAATTTGACGTCACTCCGAGAAACAAGTGTCCCGTAAAAGCAGCCTTGTTCTTGGTACGATAAGGCAGTTTTTATTATAATACTACAAAGCTTAAATCTGGCGATACACCTTGTAATCCACATCTATACTGCATATCAGAATCCGTGTGAATAAGGAACTCCAAACATGGTTATTTCTTACTTAATGAAACAACTTAAGTCATATCACTTAAGTACTTGCTGCAGGCAGGAAATAACCGGCTTATGACGTAGCTTATGCGTCGTATTTTGATTGAACAATTGCCAGATAATGACGGATAATCATAACGTGCTCGTAAAAAAAAACTTTTGTAATACCTACATATGACATTTAAAAAAAAGTGTAAAAAGGACAAGCCCGCTGAGTTTTACACCGGATCTTCTCAGTTTAGGTAGCGTTCCGATCCGGTTGTAGAGTTGAGAAAAGAATATTGATTTCTTATATTCACGCGAATACTACACATTGAAATGAACCTATTTTTGCTGATTTTATTGCGTTTATTTTGTTTTTACGTTCCCGACGATTCTGCTGCCTTACAGCACCCATGGCAATTAAATCCAAAACCAAGCGCACCATTGCAAGACCTCAAGACACTGTGAGCACTTTCTGAGTAGATCGGACCGCAAGCAACAACTAAATATTAGGATGCCCCGGTTCAAACTATGACACTAGGACGTCAAACACCTCAGTCCTCCCGTGACCATGGTTGCTGTAAAACAGCCGAAACGTCGGGAACGTAAAAACATAAAATAAACGCGATAAAATCTGTAAAATAAGTTTTATTTCAATGGGTTTATATATGTTAACTTTTAATGTGTAAATTGACCGTCAGTGTTATCTAATAGGTACCTACATAACGATTGAAACCACGATACATCTAGCACTTAACCGGAAGATTGAATGGTAATTTTCCACAGCCGGACTTTGTACCCTGAGTCTCGTCGTGTAAAAACCGGGTTTTTTATTTCAATAAATTCTTAGTAAACGAACATCTTAAATCATAGTTTCGTTTCATCGTTTTGATTGGGCATAACGTCAGGTGGCATGCGGATGTTATTTGCCTCAATTACCTTAATGACTGCGTACAGACCAATCGCGTAGCCCCGCGATACCGATAATCTTGTCTGTTACACACTGGTTTTCTCGGAAATACAATAACAAAGAACCATTATTGAATAAAAAAAATAAACTCGAAGTATTTACACAGAATATATATCTATATATAAAACAAAGCCGTGTAAGTTACACCATTTATAACTCAAGCCATTCTTGAGTTATAAATGGTGTAACTTACACTGGACTGCTGGACTACTGGACCGATTTTTATGATCTATATTTTTTTAATTTGTCTTCGCCTCGAATAGCAGAATACCTATTAAAACATGGAAACAAATCACTAACATAATTTGATTCTGAGGCGGTACGAAGTTTGCCGGGACAGCTAGTTATAAAATAAAACCTATTATGTACTTAAATATGGTTATATTGTCATTATCTATCAAATTTCATAATGGTTCTTGTTAAACCGTAGTCCGTACAGCGTGCCAAGCGCTTGCGCATAATGGGTGTCACAACCTTGTCTATGTCATCTTCGATTCTCGCTCAAGGTTGCCATGTTCCTGTGCAAAGGAATGCAACTTTATCGTGGAAGTGAGATGACACCTGTAACGTTTGATATCTGAATCAGGATCAGAATAGTATATTATTATTCATGTAAACCATTAAGTACAGTACTTATGAATCGTCAAAAGTTACAAAATGCTAAGCTACAATTTTACCACCCGTTCGGAATGCCGTTCCTATGGAGAAGAACGACCAAGAAACTTCATGGTTGCTCAAAACATCGCCTGGAAACCTGCATGTCTGAGAAAACCCCTCAAAAGACGTGCGAATTCCGCCAACCCGCACTGGGCCAGAGTGGTGGATTATGGCTTAATCCCCCTCACATTGAGGGGAGGCCCGTGCCCAACAGTGGGACAATAAAATGTCTGGTATTATTATTACACGATAAGATCTTATAACATTCTTATTAGATACACTGTTTAACCGACTCCCATTGATTGACAATTTCAATGTAATTAACACGGTTAAGACGAAGTCTGGGGCCATTCGTCGAATATACCTGGAGTAGTATATTATTATACCTGGAGTGGCATATTATTATACCTGGAGAAGCATATTATTATACCATGGCCCTGTCTATCCCTTCGGGGTTTACGGGTGACGTGGAGGCAAATACAGTAGCAGACCACTTTGTTTAAACAGTTAAGTAAGTAGTCATCGTGCTTAAGGGCTTTACTTCAGAAGTCGTAACTCAAGTATTTGTTAAAGCGCTCAAGTTTGAGTGGCATTTTGTGGATACTCTATAGTGCTTATGCTATTTATGACTTGTGCCATGTTAAATAAGTAGTTTGGATTTGTTAAATAAAGTGGTGACACTGATTTGACGATCTAGGTTTCTCATAACATTCATTTCGTATAGACCTACGGGGGCACTTACAAATAATCATTAGCACATTATTTCTTAACTCTACAACCGGATCGGAACGCGACCTCATCTGAGAAGATCCGGCAAGAAACTCAGCGGGCATTTTTTTTATTGATTTTTTTTGGCTCCATTGTGTTGCCATGCGAGGCGCACACACGCTATAAATTTTCATCTTAAAATCTTAATTGTCGCTGATACTTTACTGACCAGTCCTAGGCTGCTCTATCATCCAATTAATCCAAGATTCTGAAATAACCCTTATGACATAGTTTTGTTTTGAAGATTGTTTTAAACGTACTAATGACCAAATCTCGGATTGAATCTTGGTAGGTGACAACATAATGTTATATGTACAAAAGGAGTATAGAAAAGCTACAAAAAGTGTAAAAAATTTGGCCCATGCGGTAGCGTGCCCAAGATGCTGGCCGCATTTCCTCGCTGAATAGCTAAAGCTACTCGCTGAGCGAGGAAATACCCAGCCCTTGGGTATATATATATATATATATATATGTACAAATATTTGTACACGAGTCATTAATGTGTATAACTAATTACATACCCACTGGGATCGCCCCCAGTTCATTGTACGGTACCCATAATACAAGCGTTGCTTAGTTTGATACCGTACAGGCAATATTATTATTATTTATACCTATGGAAAATTTACTTACTGGAAATATTAAGAATCGGATTAACTGGAACTAATTTAAATATATAATCGATCATAGAATTCAAATTAACTATAGTTTCGCGTTTATTATGCGTTCACGACCTATAAAGCCGATTTAACCTTGAAATACGTTGATTTAACACAAAAATTCCGAAGACAAAAAAACCCAACATGTATGTGTCAACGACTAAATATGGATTTCCGTGGATATATTTGTACAACGATACGCGATAATTATATCAAGGCGAATGTGTGTGGACTGTATGAAATGAATATGTTGTATGTGTTTTATAACTCAGGAACGGAAGGGCCGATTTTTATGATTGTTGATTTTTTGAATTTGTCTCGGCCGCGAATAGCAGAGTAATTATTATAGCATGGGGAAAATTCACAAAAGAAATAAAAAAATAAAGATATTTTTCCCATACATTTGATTCGGAGGCGGTACGAAGTTCGCCGGGACAGTTAGTTTATTTATATATTAAGAAAATATAATGATAAACTGACTTCATCTACTTACCACACAGGACCATGTGTATTTTTAAATAATGTTCAAAAATACAAATCATAAAAAATAAATAAACATACTATTAGCAAAGAGTCGGCAACAACATTATATTTTTTTTTTGCGATATCTGTTTTTTTTTACATTCGCTCCTAATATTGAGAACTCGAACCCCTCCAAAAACGTGTAAACACTCCAATCTATACTGGGCCAGCGTAGTGGACTGGCCGAAATCCCGATCTCATTGAGAGAGGCCCGTGCCCAACAGTGGGAAACTAAAGGCTTAATACCAGCGCTTTTCAATGTCCCACTGTTGGGCACGGGCCTCCCCTCAACGCGAGGGGGATTAGGCCATAGTCTACCACGCTGGCACAGTGCGGGTTAGCGGACTTCACACGTCTTTCGAGGGGTTCTCTCAGACATGCAGGTTTCCTCGCGATGTTTTCCATCACCGTTTAGCAAGTGACAACCATGGTTGAAAATGATATTCGCACATGAAATGCAGAAATCCCAGAGGAGCGAGCCGGGGTTTGAACCTGCGATCCTCGTTACCGAGACACGCGTTCTACCAACTAGGCTATCACTGCCTTTAACTAAAGGTTTATTTTATTATTATTATGTTACAGCCTAAAATGACGGCCTATGATAATGAAGGGGCCACGATCTCCATGGAGGACGTGCGCCCGCCGGAGTCCATCACCATCAGCACCATAGCGGAGGAGCTCACAGCCAGGCGGAACAGGCAGTTCAAGACACAGAAGTCCACTGTAGCGTCCAGGTGAGAAGTCCAGCCTTACAGGACTTGGAAGGAGGTTGCCCATTGTCAAATTAACCTAATTCTGTTGCGAAATGATTTGTAATATCGCCAGACAAACGGACTTCAGTTTGACGTTTTGCATGAAGTTGAGACTCACAGCGACCTCTAAGATGGCATTGAGAACTAAATAACGAAGCTACGCACTTCTGTGTGGCGATTGTCTGTCCTATTCTATTTGGTACGTGCCTATCGTAATCGACCCCATATTTCAGACAAAAACTGTCAAACAAAATTCAAAGAATCTGATTTGGCCATCTGTATCGAAAATCATATCCATTAAGATGTCGTGATTTTGTTTTGCCAGAAATACTCAATGTATGGACAAGATAACAGTCTTTTTATATGAATCTATACGAATAAATTAAATTGGAGTGTATGTTTGTAATATTAAAATAACCGCTTTTTACTAAGTGCACCAAAACAATTTTTTTTTACAATAAAATTATTGTCTGTCTGTCTGTTTGTTTCGGCTAATCTCTGAAATGGCTGGACCGATTTTGACGGGACTTTCACTGGCAGATAGCTAATGTAACAAGGTGTAACTTAGGCTACTTTTATTTTAGAAAAAAAAAATAGGATCTCACGAAAAAAAATTAAAACCAATGAAAAATTTAATAATATTCGATTCGCATAGGGAAGTTGTATACATACATTATTTGTTAAATACCACGCGGACGAAGTCGCGGGTAACAGCTAGTATATTAATTTATACTAAGCAAGTATTACTGTAGCTGAACTAATACATTATTGAATGGCCCAGGAAACAACAAGCGGTTTGCGTGCGACGAGCTCACAAGAAGTATGGCTCCACTAAGAGCCCCAACGTTATACTGGACGGACTCAACATGACAGTACCTAAAGGGGCCATGTAAGTACAATTACTCACATTATAACACATTTTCTCCGAGCGTCGGATATGTGACCTATGCGAGGTATATTTTCTAACTATCCATCATTTTGGACAGCTATTAGTATTATTGCCAAAATTTTAAGAGCAAAAAATAAAAAGCTTGAGAGAGAAGTAACTTATGGAAAGCCACAGTGGAAAGCAAATTCACCATAGAGACACAGCCTTTGCTGGACGAAAACTATATGTTTTTGTGAAGGGAGAATATGTTTAAAATAATCTCAAACGTGTTAGTAAATATTATGAATGAGCATTCAATGAGACACCGTATACAGAAATGTACAGAACTCATACATAATTCAATGCTTTTAAGACACTTGCATGTATTTCCATGAATATTTTAATACATACATACATTCATACATAAAATAGCGTCCTTAATACGCGTAGATGTGGTCAGAGATACTCCGAATTATGAACAGACCTAGAAATCCGCTTTTCATACAAATTTAATTTACCCAAATCGGAATACGTAAAAGGTGGAGTAATATGCAGTGATAGCCAAGGTGGTAGAACGCTCGCCTCGGTAACGAGGATCGCAGGTTCAAACCCCGGCTCACACCTCTGGGATTTCTGGATTTCATGAGCGAATCTCATTTTCAACCATGATTTTCACTTGCTAAACGGTGATGGAACACATCGTGAGGAAACCTGCATGTCTGAGAGAATCCCTCAAAAGACATGTGAAGTCCGCCAACCCGCACTGGGCCAGCGTGGTGGACTATGGACTAATCCTCCTCACATTGATGGGACGCCCGAGCCCAACAGTGGGACATTAAAAGGGCTGGTATTATTATTATTAAAAGGTGGAGTCCATCCCTGAAAACACGATAGGTGTAGTACGACAGCTTTGTCTAACTTGGTTTGAGCGTCGGCCCCTCGGCTCACTGCATCAGATGGTTCCGGCTTTGATCCCGATTTGATTCGGAATCTGATTCTAACTTTGTCTTAAATTTCAGATACGGTCTTCTTGGTGCATCGGGCTGTGGAAAGACCACTCTCCTGTCTTGTATAGTGGGCAGGCGGAGATTGAACTCCGGTGAGATATGGGTGCTGGGCGGAAAGCCGGGAAGTCCGGGGAGCGGAGTTCCAGGTCCCAGGATAGGATACATGCCTCAGGTAAACACCAGACTTAGCTGCTAGAACAAAATATATTTTTAAATTTTGTCTTGCGTTAAGTTTTATCTTACGTCATCTTCCAATGTACTTATTAATAACTGAAATAGTCTCTCGTTTCATTTGTAATAAGGTTCATAACTATATGTTATAGTCGAGTGTAATGATACGATGTTGTCAATGTCATGTGTAATGTAATAGCGGTGTTGCGATCGCTCAGGTGGAAATTGTGGTGGCAACATCTATTTCTGTGGCGTTACGGTAACTTGCCGCTCACACCACATATTTTGTCAAGGAGAAAGCGCTGGTCAGGTCATAAAAACTTGAAACATATATGGGTCACATTTTTTTTAGTTTTCGTCAAAATCAGCGTAGTCTCCTTCAAGCATTTTTCGAAAATTTACCGATATAAAAAGGACCCTAGGAAGGTACTTAGTAGGTCGGTAGGGTGATCTATTTTTTTATCTATCAAATCAGTCACAGGTTGTTATTATCTCGTTGGCAGTCTCTGTAGTGAATTTACGTAAATAGCTACACAAATGAGGCCGTAATATCCGGATAATAGGTCGATTTCATCAACCATTTCATCTCCATTGTCCATTGTTAGATATGATTGACTTAATAGCAAAATAGAGTATTATTTTGATGGTCGCCTGGTATGGTATTTGTAACCTATACAATATACTGAGTGATTTAGAAAGGTTATACTAAACCTTGAATCTGCGCTTCGTTGGAACATTTTGTAACCAATATATGTATATTAGAAATCAGAATTTCGATATGTTGATAAAAAAAACCAAAATGTTTGAATTGACGTTTCAAAATAATGATGTTTGTCCGGCGACATTTACTTATTTAATCATTTTTCTTTGCAGGAATTAGCGTTATTTGGAGAGTTCACAATAAAGGAAACGCTGATATATTTCGGGTGGATTGCAAATATGCCTACTAAGGAGGTGGAAGATAGGATCGACTTCCTCATCGCTTTACTGCAACTACCCAATCCAACAAAGTGAGTTAATAAGTCCATTCACGTTAAATCATTCGGAATCGATATCGGAACCATAGCCCTTAACTCGCCTCGCTCCGCTAGTTTCAGTTCCGCTCTAGCCGACTCTGTCTCGCTCCACTCCACTCCGCCCCAATCCGCTCCCCTCTATCCTGCTCCGCTGCGCGCCGTTCAGCTCAGCCCTGCAACACCCCACTCTGCCCCGTTTCACTTCATCCCGCTCCACTCCGCTCTATCCCGCTCCGCCTGCCCCACCCGGTCTGCTTCGCCCAGCTTCACCCCGCTCCGCTTCGCCAATGGTTACATAGCGCCCAAAATATAAATAAGAACATCCACATTCGAAGTAATTACCACTTAAACGATATACGAATTCTTGTTGGTATTTTTACAGAATAGCACTACGGGTACTATTTAAAATTGGTTTGGCGGGATGCTGGATGACACTTTTATCATTAAGCACATTCAAATTTAAATATATTTTTTTCACAGACCCGTCAAGAATCTATCCGGTGGCCAACAAAGAAGGACATCGTTAGCGGCAGCTTTGATCCACAATCCGGAACTTCTTATCCTGGATGAGCCCACAGTTGGTGTCGACCCAGTACTCCGACAAAGGTAAGAATATCGCCAGAAGAACTCACAAACTATACAGTCCCACACTAAGCAACGTTTGTATTATGGGTAAGGTATAATGAACTGGGGCTAACTCAGTATATCATACTTATATAGATATTAAACATCAATGACACGGGTCCAGCTCTACTCGGGTCCCTACCAGGATTTGAATCCGGGATCTTCGGCACAGAAAGCAGGTTCAGTATCAACTGCGCTAATCAGGTCGTCTATTTATATGTACTTATGATTTGGGCTTAGTACATCGAGAAGAATAAAGGTTGTTGAGGCAAAAAAGTTCTCAAGTGCCGATCAAGTCCTGGAAGATTTGTGTCAGGTAGCTTTCGACAATGTGGACCTATGACCTCACATGCATCCAGCAATGTGGCGGAGGTCTGTGGTGTTTAACAGTCTTTGGAAGAGGCCTATATCCAGTAGTGGCCGTCTTTCGGGTAATGGGTATTCATTAACTCCAGAAGTATGAGCCATTTAGTAACTGCATCAATATTAAACTATATAATAATTTGTTCACAGCATTTGGGACCACTTGGTTGATATAACCAAATGTGGACGGACCACGGTCATCATAACGACACATTACATTGATGAAACAAAACAGGCTGACATGGTAAGTGGCGAAGATTTAAGTTGATTACTTAACAGTTAATTTTGTAATTTTTTGGACTACTATAGAGAATTTGCTTTGAGGATGGGTCACTGATGACATTTTGTTGCCCTCAAAGCTTAGGGAGAGCCTTGGGCTGTCACGTTAGACTTAAGACGCTAGGCGAATTGTTTACGTTTGAGTCATTACTAGACCTGAAAACGCTGTGGCATATCGAGAGTCTGCTTGAGTTGTATATGTTATCACAACCTATTGCAATGCTAAAGATGAGTGTATTAGAAAAGTCTATCCATATTCATTATATATTACAGATTGGACTCATGCGAGGAGGTAGATTCTTAGCAGAAGAATCACCGACCGAGCTGATCCGTCGATACCAGGGCGAGAGTCTCGAAGACGTGTTCCTGAAGCTCTCAGTCCTTCAGAACTTGGGCAAGAGGAGACGATCGAGCATCCTGGCTGGTGTTGTGGAAAAGGTGGAACTACCAGCTCCGATACCGGTAAGGTCATAGCGCATGTATGGATATAGAACCATACAGTTATATACTTCCGGGCATTAATGTATATTAAAAGCAGCTGAATATCACTTATTAAGATATAACATATAAATTGACGCGTTTGAATCCTTTGTATACAATATTTCGTAGTGAATATGAGTAAGGACCAGTTTCACAATGTTCTCATTAACTCTATTCACAACTTATTTGACAGAAAGCCCGCATAAAATCTGGGAAATAAGTTTTGCATAGGGCTTATCAACGCATTGTTTAACAGGCCTTAGACCAATACACATAATATACTTACTAAAATCTTTATAAAACTATCATGGAAATGAGTCATTTTCGTATTATTTTATGATATATTCTAGGACCCATCAGCAATAGATCTAGAAGAAGCTGAAATAGGCGAAATATCTGGCGAGTTCGGTGACAACGTGTCAATGAGCAGTAAAGGTAGAGTGGTGGTGACTCCTGAGTTGATAACACCAGTTGAAGCCATGCCCCCTGAGGAGAAGCCAATAAGAAGCATGGAGATGTACATGCCGATGAAGTGGCATCACATGAAGGCGTTGATATGGAAGAACTTCTTGAGTCTGTTCAGGAATTTTAGGTGAGTAATGTTCATATGGAGTATCCAATATATCCAGTATGATTTTTTCATGTAGGACTGGATTGACCAAATCCGAAACTATAAAGAATAAAGAAAAATATTTAAAGGACTCTCGATACCAATTTTGAAAGACACTGAAACTGCATCATTAGATTTTGGAAAATAGAATTTCCCTAGGAATGGAACCCGTTGATTTTGAAAAAATGAACACATCTGAATTATTTCAAAAAATTCACCATCCTATTAAAATCGCATTTTTGTGATTACGGGCTTATCATTAGACTCGTGTGTGGTACTTTTGCTGTTGAAAGTGTATTTTCCAAATTTATTTAACTGTCTACAATATTTCTAATTCCTTTGGCATTCAAGTTATGTTTACTAATGCGTTTTCTTTTTCAGTGCCTTAGCCTTCCTATTGGGTCTACCGATCTCCCAAATGATATTCTTTTGCCTCGCCATCGGACACTACCCCGTAGGATTGCCCATCGCAGTCGTGAACTATGAGACCAATAGCACTGAACCGCTTTGCGAATACAATAAAGCCTGGTGCCCACAAGATCAGGTCACCTACGAATGGAACTTGACGAGATTCAGCTGTGAATACTTGGACTTCTTGTCGAAGCGGCAGAATAATTTGGTAAGCATACCTTCATACTACGAGAGCCTATCAATTTTTCGCGAGGAGTGTTCCTCCACACTTTATCTTCTACCCGACTTGACTTTTGATGTAGCTTGTAATCACGACTCGTGGTGTTATCTCAACTACTACTAGAGTAAGCAGGAACTTCTAATGTAATCGTAACGTCATCGAGAAATCATGCTGTCCCTCTCACACTAATTTCTAAAATCTGTTGTGTGAGATGGATGGACGACGCTTTCGTACAGAAATGGTACGTAAAAAGATTGTACTTGGGGTACTGTATCTGGTTTAACCATTCGCTTGCAATTCACCCATGTGTGAAAGATAAAGACACTGCGGTCAAATAAACTGCAAGGGTCATTTAGAACTTAAAAAAGGTTCTGTAAAAAAGACAAGCCTGCTGAGTTTTTTTGCCATAATTTCTCAGCTGAGGTTGCGTTTACATCTGGTTGTAGAGTTAAGAAAAAATATAAAATGACCATTTATAAGTGCCCCGTAGGCCTATACAAAATACATGATTTGACTTTGACTTCTGCGCTGTGGGTCCCGATTCTTGAATCCTTGTTTTTGTGTGAAGATCACGAATGAACGAAACTTACCAAAAATACACACGTTGCTTAGTGTGGGATCGTATAGTTAGTGTGTTCGTCTGGCGATATTATATTTTAGATATTATAACAGAACGAATATCTCTCTTGTCTAGATTTTTAGACGTGAAATTGTATCCAAAGAAGTACTTAATGACGCCATGACGTGCCAACAAACAATCTTATATAAATAGCGAAATCCATCTCTCTAGCGCAATTTGTTATACTTACGCGGCACGATACAATGAACTTTGTTTCTATGGCCTCAAATATTAGCCGAAAAACATATCTATACATACAAATAAATAAAATTGGAGTGTCCGTTTGTAATATTAAAATAACCGCTTTTTACTAAGTGCATTTGGATGTATATACGGTACACATTTTACAATACAACATTTTTTACAATTTTTGTCTGTCTGTTTGTTCCGGCTAATCTCTGAAATGGCTGGACCGATTTTGACGGGACTTTCACTGGCAGATAGCTGATGTAACAAGGAGTAACATAGGCTACTTTTATTTTAGACTAGCTGTTACCCGCGACTTGTCCGCTTTTTGTTAAATACCACGCGGACGAAGGCGCGGGTAACAGCTGGTTATTTCTATAAGATAGGCACTAAAATTCCTCAATCAGCGCCGTGTCCAAAGTGTTTTCTCGCGTGCCATCAGTTCGCTATCCCTGGGATAGAGAATGAATAATTACTAAAACCATTTGGCATTTAAATTGTGATTGTAAGCGGTAGTGCTATTGTAGTTTTATATTCGTCTGGACTTGAGTTTGGTTAAAGCAATACGTAGTTCGTTGATTTATATTCCTTTGCATTGTCTTGATAATTCACATGATTAACATCACATCCCATTTTAACTGTTGGTTAACCTTAAAAATCAATAAAAAACATATACAATGGCGTGCTTTTGAACGCTAAAGCAATTATACAGAATGTAAGGGGCATGATAACGAAAACTTTGAATAAAGGTTACGTTTAGTGTCTATAATAAAATGATATAAATTATTTATGTTGAAAGTCATGGGTTACAAATGCTGTAATTTTTGAGCGCGCAATGTATCGCAAACGACGCGCTCACAACACAACGCTTCGCGCAATACTCGACGCGTGGGAATGACCAGCGCGCTCGAGCGTATCGAGTTTAATTTACGTTGCAGTTTTAGGTCTAAATTAGTAATTGGGATTTTTATTTATAATCACGCTGAGATAGATTTCTATTATGATTTCATGCTAAAATCTATTTAAAAAGAACTCAAAAAAGACTGTAATTCCTGAAAAGATCGACGAAAAATTCCATCTCTGGGGGGTTCGGAATGATCAGTTGAATCCATGGTATCACTATCCGTTACAAAGCCACTTACATCCTGTATAATGTCACTTGAATCCTATTAACAAAGTAATATGAAACCAATATTTAAAACCAGTTACGAATGAAGAATTAATATTCATTAAACATTGAAACTAGGACGAATTCATTCCAATTTGCATCGTATAATCTAATTTTAGTCAGCGTTATCAATCATTGCTGTCATTGATCGATGAATGGCATTGCATTATACTAGTGACTGGTGATGTTCGGATGTATAAATCACAACAGTAGCGTAAACTGGAATTTGTAATGTTTTTTTTTTGGAACAAAGTTCCTTATCGCGCGTTGCGAAAGGGGGCTAGACGGAAAAAATTAAGACGAAAAGTTGTAACGACACTTTTTTGTAAGCCGTGCGGCGTGCGCATGTTTCTCTGTCTGTCTGTCTCTCTCTCTTATAGAAAGCAAGCCAGATATTTTCGTTTCGTCTTTCTATTTCGCATTGAACAGTGTGGTGTCGCGACGATTATTTTTGTTGAGTGTATACAGGTTTTTTGTACATAATAAATAATAAAGGAACTTCGTTCCATCCGGGTGTCCCTTGACACATCTCAAGTTTTTTTTTTAGAAAATGACCTCACCCACCTTTGGCTAGCTATTTTGCCAACGTCAAGTGGAATGATTATTTTTCATATCAAATATGTGAGATTCTATGCAGGCCTAATCCGTAGACTAGGCCTAATAAACTCCCCCAAACCCTATCAGTAAAGTTGTGGATACTTTACTAACAAATTACCGAACTTTTTGGGAGAACTGGAAAAGTGGTGTTTTACTATTTAGGTTTATTTTCCTACACTCGTGCACGTTTATGAACACACTATGGTTAATATTCTACCAAAATTACACATTATATTGCAATGAAACACATTTTCACAAAATACAACAAAATTGATAACAAAGGTTATCGACTACCACCAAAAAGTCCTTCTAATGTAATCGTAACGGTGTCCAGGAAATATACTGTCACTGTCACACTTATTTATAACATCTGTGGTGTGAGAGGGATGGACGACGCTTACGTGCCGACACGCTACGTAAAAAGGATTGCGCGGGCTGGCTAATCTGCATATTAATGCGTCGATAGATATCAATGTAATTTAGCGATTGTTAGTCCATATCGGGTCATTTTGCATAGTAAGTGCTTACTAATCATTTAATTCAAGGAGCTTTTTATAGGTTAAAAACTATGTTTTGCGCTAGAAAACAAAGCGCTGAAGTCGATTTCTATTGCAATATGTCGTTACCGTATTAAAAAAACTTGAGAGGTGTCAAGGGACACCCGGATGGAACGAAGTTCCTTTTTTGTTTTTGGGTTTTATATAGTAAACTATACTTTCGTTTATTTTTTATGTTTATTTTTGTCAGCGATAGATGTCGCTAGCATGTTTTTGAACGAGGTATCGTTATGTTTTTGGGTATCATATAGTAAACTATACTTTCGTTTATAAAAATGCTTACAATTGGTCGTTACAACTTTTCTGCTTAATTTTTCGTATGATTTTTTTCCGTCTAGCCCCCTTTCGTAACGCGCGATAAGGAACTTCGTTTCAAAAAATATATAACAGTTAAAGTATAACATATAAGTTCGCACGTAACCATAACAATGTACTGCTCAAAAACGTAACGTATCTTTTAAAAAAGAGCAACCATGGAGTTTCGTGCCCGTTCTTCTCCATAGGAACGGCATTCCGAACGGGCGGTAAAGTTGTAGCTCAGCATTTTGTAACTATTTTGACGATTCATGAGTACTTTACTTAATGGTTTACATGAATAAAAAATATTCTGATTCTGATTCTGAGAATGGCGACCAGAAGCCGGATCATAGTGGGGACATCTCACCACAAGCTAGACCAATTAAATTAAAGGCATTGCAGGAAGCAGATGTTAACAAATAGCAAAAGACGGTGATGTGTAATGGCTCGATAAATCTGGTACAAGCATATCTATGTGTTGATCACACAAAGCTAGTCCTTATCGGGATTGGACCTCGGTACCCTCGGGACAGAGGGCAGGAGCCCTAACAACTGTGCCAATGGATTCCCACCATAGTTCAATTTGGAACTTAATTGTCTGCAGATATACTATCCGACGAAAGAGCTGGCGATGAGCGAGGCGGCGCGAGGCAAGACGCGCGCGGTGCTCGTGTTCCATTCCAACTTCTCCGAGGCTCTGCAACTGAGGATCACCGACCCGAGGCACGCGGACATCTGGTCCGTCAAGAACTCGGATATGGAGGCGCACATGGATGAAACTGGTAAGTTTTTAATTTCTAAATTTAGTATGTATAGAGTAATTTTTAACCTCGTGTTGTGTTGTAATCGGATATAATATTTGGGTAAATTTTGTGGAGGGCGAGGTATTAGCGCTTTTGTCTTGAACTTATATCTATATTTTTGACTAAGCCGGTTGACGTAGAGATTTGAATTTTACATGATATATTCCTTGAGTGCCCTTTTTTACATGGTGAAATGCTTTAAGCATCCCCTCTCACCTGGGGGGGGGGGGGGGGGGGGGGGGGGTAGAGGGTGTGTCACACGGTCGCTTTGCCGGGGAACACGGGAACGTTCCTTAATTAAAGGGGCTTCGGACATCATTTAAAACGGAGATACTGATATCATTTGCATTTAAATTAGTTACCCGATGGGACCCAATACCAATCAAGCTTTGATGATTTTTTTTTATCGAAAATCAGCGAAAAGAATTTTGAACTTTATTGGGTTATTTAAAGAGTGATTTTTAAAAGATAACTTGCTGCTTCAAACAATGTATACACATACTTGTTAACCCCTTAAAATATTTTACACTATTTTTGTTAAACCTTATATAGTAGTAAATGGTTCCCTTAGCCCTTTGCCGGTTCGCGGATAATAGACTCAAGGACAGACATCTTAATAATTGCACTTGAAAATAACGACTCCCTATAAACATTTAAGGGAAAAGTTCAAAGATAACAATTTAGTTACTTGCAGTGCTATTGAAACAGTTGATTGTTATCGTTGCGTTTAGTGAACAACGTTTAAATAGGTAAACAGTTAAAATATAAAATAAATAAATATCGCCAGACAACTACTTTACTGCACGGGTCCAAGCTAAGTAGAGCTTATATATCAAACTTCAATGACTCGGGTAGAAATATTCGTGCGCATTACACAACATCGTTTGCCCCTATCAGTATTCGAACCTGGGACTCTGGACACAGAAGCCAGGATCGCTACTAATTGATCGTCAAATATCTAAGTGAATAATTATTATTAGAGCCTAAAGACAAAGTAAATCAAAGTTTAGTGACTAAGTTTAGTGCTTGATACAATCAAAGAGGGAAGCAAGCTAGTAGTTTAGTGAACAACTATCCGAGCGTATAAAGTTTGAGTTTCTTCTGCTTTTTTTAGGTTGTCATTCGGCTACAAAATAGTGCCATTTTGCCAGTATCGAGTGTTTTTTTGATAATAGTTATAAAATTAAAAGTACCCTTGATGTTGATTGACGACGATGATGATTGTGAGAAATGAATCCCCTACCTCTATCAGTAAAGCTGTGGATACTTTACTCAAAATTTACCGGACACACAATGACCGTTGGGATCTTGTATATATTATGTTACGTGCTCCGAAAACTCATAGCGCGTTGCAGGATTGTATTAAGAATTGTCAATTGCTCTGAATGTCGTCTACAGCGCCATCTGTGTAGCTTGTGGTGCGGTTGAAGAGGTCGCTACAAAAGCATGGAACAGTTGAGAGGTACTTCGGCCAATTCTGCTAGTTGTGTTAAGGTGGAAGCGCAAGGTCAGGGCGCGAAATTCAAAATGTCATTGGTTTTTATTTTTTTACGAAAAATTTGGACATCTTTACTATGTAATTTAGTTTTTTGCGATATTAGCATTCTGCATTGGATGTCTCGATGTATTAAGTTTGCTTAAAAAAATACCTAATTATTTAGTACCTAAGTATTTTTTTAAGCAAACTTAATACATCGAGACATCCAATGCAGAATGCTAATATCGCAAAAACCTAAATTA
The DNA here is from genome assembly GCA_905404115.1 of Pheosia gnoma. NCBI lineage: Eukaryota > Metazoa > Arthropoda > Insecta > Lepidoptera > Notodontidae > Pheosia > Pheosia gnoma. The sequence goes on from FR989916.1 coordinate 4,813,874, forward strand.
CATCGTAAAGATGTCCAAATTTTTCGTAAAAAAATAAAAACCATTGACATTTATGAGAAAAATCTTTGTCCACAGACAAGCAGGTTGAGTGGATGTTGAACAGAGATCTGCAGCTGTCGTTCATGGAAGCCACTGAGCAGCTGGCCAAAGTTTGTGACCTACCAGGAAGGATTATGTCTATACCTGTCCACGTAAGTAGCTACGTTCTTGAACAAGACGGCCTGATTAGCGCAGTGGAAGTGACTCTGCTTTCTGCGCCGAGGGTCCCGGGTTCGAATCCTGGTAGGGACACAAGCTTTGTGTGATGAGCACGAATGTTTGTACCCGAGTCATGGATGTTTAATATGTATATAAGTATTATATACTGAGTTCGCCCTCAGTCCATTGTACGGTACCCATAACACAAGCGTTGCTTAAAGTGTGACCGTATAGTTGGTGTGTTCGTATGGATATATTTATAAAAAAAAAAGACAGGTAGGCAGAAGTACAATGCAGTGCACTCACATTTCGCCGATGTTATAATACCAGCCCTTTTAATGTCCCACTGTTGGGCACGGGCATCCCCCCAAGGGGAGGGGGATGATCGCCGATGTTATTTGGTCCCAATACGGAGAGAGCCTATAGCCACCATACCGGGCACACTCCCCCTCAATTTGAGCGGGATTCGGTTTACATGCTTGCGGGTTAACATATTTCGCATGACTTTCTCAAAGAGGTCATTGTGCCCTCTGACCACCCTCTGACCACTGTCAGAGGAGTAGTGGCAGAACATGGCCCAGCACATAGTCACTATTAAAAAAAATATAAAAATGATAGGATATTCAAATGAAAGCGTCGTCTAAACTTGAGCGACCAAAGCGGCTGCGAAAATGGAGCTGATGTCGCGCTACAGAAGCGTCTTGACACCGACCGTGTTATTAAATGTAGCCCTACACACCTACACGACGATCCATCGTCGCGTTAGATTTTGCTGCGTGACAGCCGCTTCCTCTTAGCGGTAGCTTTGTCGCGCTACGGAAGCGTCTTGACATCGACCGTTGTCGCAGTAAGTTCTGTCGTGCGACTCACGCTTCAGCTTTGCAGTCACTTTTGTAGCTCCTAGGTTTCAACCCTTCAAAGATTGTTTGGTTTTCAGTTCAACGACCCTATCTACGGTCTGACGGTTCCAAACTTCACTGACTTCGCTGGGCCCGGTGTGATTCTTACGTGAGTACCTGTGACTCTTTCATTACTACTGGTGACGTCTACAACGCCTGAGGAATTCGAGAGTTGTACGAACGGAGCCACGGTATTTACAGTAGCGGTGTTTACAGGAAGGTTGTAACAGATATTTTTTTTATTACAGGATCGTGTTTTTCTTGGCGGTCGCTTTGACTTCCGGCGCTATGTTGGCTGAACGAAATGAAGGGATCCTTGAAAGATCACTGGTGTCCGGGATTACGGGTAAATATTTGTTCACATAAATAAACTCAACTTAACATTTTAAAATATTTATGGAGATCACAGACTATCACTGTCATCCTTATTTATGAAGACTGTGGTGTGAGTAAGATGGAACACGTTTAGGGTTCCCCTACTTAAAAATATGGTGCTTGTGTTATTCTCATTTGCTTCGTAAGTGCCTCTCAAATACTTGCACCCTAATTAGCTGGAAAGCTTTTAATTTTTTTTTATTTGTCTCCGCCCCGTAGGGGAAAGTGGGGGAAATACGAACACCTAAGGGAAAACTTAAATAAAACCGTGGAATTTGATCACAGTTTTTTTTATTTTTTTTATTATACAGTTTACTTATCTGTCTAACTAATTCACTAATCAACATTAATATTTTTTTAATGAATTGCAATAATATGACAGAAAAACAAAACCCTTAGTGTTCGGCTTTGCCCGACATTAGTCGGGTAAATACGAACACCAAGTGGGGTAATAACGTACTAACATTATTAACGACAGAGATCACATTTATGATATAATCGACAAGTTGCCTTTCTTGATCGTCTGTAAATAAAGATTTTCGTCCAGACCTTGGCTGTTTTAACGCTTCTTTCTTTAGGTGGTTAAAAATAGTTGTTTTTGGAACATATAAGTTTCTGCTGCATTGACGAGAGTGAGTTTTTTGATTTTAACATCTTCTATAGCCTTTTGGAGATCTTCTAAACTGTACTTCAGTTCGGTATTTCTTTTGTAAGTACGAGGCATCTGTAACAATAATAAAAAAAAGTTGAACGGAGAGCCAACAAACGGGAGTGTGGTAATGCCGAATGTTCGAGATTGCCCGACATGGAGTGTTCGTCTTTACCCCGCGGGATCGAAAATAATATAATTTCAAGAAATAAATTAGGTTATATTTATTTGCCAAGTACGTCATTATCATTTAGCTGATTAATATGTGATTATTCCACTATGTAAAAGCTGAATTACTATTGTAGATAGAAATAATGCTACACCAACTTGAATTTACCAAAAAATTACATCTAAAACATACAAAATATTGAAAAATGCATACCTTGATAAGTACGTGCGTCCGCGTCTCCCGTGTTGTTGACTGGCACTAGTTGTGGCGTGATCTCCGGAATGGCGACAAGTAAAATATGGCTATATCTTTCTAACATATTAGAACCATTGAATTCGGTATTACCCCGCGTTCGCGTTTCCCCCACTTTCCCCTATGCAGAAAATCTATTAAAACATAGGGGAAATTCACTTAACAAAAAATAATAAATATATGTAATTCATTTTCTATTCTCATACATTCTTCTATGAGTACATATGAAGTTGGCGATGACAGCGCAGTTTAAAGGCGTAGTACACGCTTTCTGAATCTTTCTGTATTCTCCAAACACCAAGCTGCATTATTTACTTGATTTCATTAAGCTTAAGTAATAAAGGAAGCCTGTGTAGCACTAGGAGTCTCTTCAAACCATTATGCAACGTCTTTAAGGCACTGTTATACCGTAATTGGTGCAGTTATTAACGCAGAAATGGTTCTTAAAAGTCATAACATAATATTGGACTGAACGATTACGTTGTCACATGTTGGATTTAATATCGTCTTTAGTAAAAAAAAAAGATATCGTGTAAATAAAAAAAAAATCCCCAAATGTCACAAATGCTCCTCTGTTGGGTATATTTTTTTTTTTAAATCAACATCGGAATTCTGGCATCATTATATATAATAATATCAGCCTTTTTAATGTCGCACTGTTGGACACGGGCCTCCCCTCAATGCGAGGGGGGATTAGGCCATAGTCCACCACGCTGGCCCAGTGCGGGTTGACGGACTTCACACGTCTTTCGAAGGGTTCTCTCAGACATGCAGGTTTCCTCGCGATGTTTTCCTTCACCGTTTAGCAAGTGATAATCAGGGTTGAAAATGAGATTGACACATAAAAATCCACCTCCGATCCCCGCTACTGAGGCAAGCGTTCTACAAACTTAGCTATCACTGCTATTCATCATTATAATATAATGATTCCAAAATGTGCTTAAGAAGCGTAAGTTCAAAGGTTAGTATACCATTTCTGAGACATCCTGTATATTCAGTGTTTCAATACAGTTAGGCGACGAAGTTCTAGGTACTTCATAAGGGCATATCATCTCGAAGCTATTTAAAATCCCAGCAGAGCTGAACGACCTATTTAGGCTACTTTTGTGTGATAAATGAACAACTTTTTTCAGCGTAATTTTCTACACAAAAGCCTGAAAAGTGTCCTACTTATATCAGTGGAGACTTAGCGATTGTAATTTTAGTGTAGGCTACTAAATGTACGGTTGCCATAATACAAGCCTTGCTTGGTGTGGGACCGTATAGTTATTTTTTTTACTTCTTTTCTAGAGATAGTTTTTGGGATTAGTTGGTGAGTTAGTGTAGTTAGAAACATGTCAGCCGTTATATTTCGCTTTGATTTGTGCGACACTGAAAAATGGTATAAGTTTTAACATTTTCAGTGTAAATTGAAATTCAGATGGTCGCGATGTGAATACAGAATAAGTTTGAATAGTTCCATCGTCAGTGCAACTAATCAAATAATAGTTGCGTTGGCGTTTGGAATTTTAAAATGTTTTCGGTACGTTCAGACATGGTTAGTAATGAAAATACAAATTGAAATGCTGTCTGCATATTTGCCTACAATGATGTCACTGATTTTTTAATCTTCTTGTCATTGATTTTGATTCTCCCAGCATCTTCTCGCGTAGGTTTTGTCCCTGGTTTATCTTCATCCAGATAAATATGGAACAACCAAAATGTATTAGTTTCGTGGATACAGTTTACTTGCGTGCGTGTACGTGTATGCGGTAGTTATTAGGTGTTTCTATCGTTCTTTTCTTGATTTCTACCCTTCTTTGGTCTGTTTCTACCATTATTTTGACTGTTTCTACCATCATTTTGTTGGTTTCTACCATCATATTGTTGGTTTCTACCATTATTTTGTTGGTTTATACTATTCCTTTGTCAGGTTCTGCCATAAATTTGTCAGTTTCTACCATAAATTTGTTTGTTCCAGGCACGGAGATACTCTTCTCGCACGTATCAGTGCAGATGCTGGTCATGTTCGTTCAATCCGGCGTGGTCCTCCTCCTCGGGTTCTTACTCTTCGGGCTCACCATGAATGGACCTATCGGATGGGTGGTGTTTCTCACACTGATCACTGGATTTTGTGGAATGACTTTTGGTAAGCAGTCAACATTCCTTTCTCACCTGGAAACTAAAGTTTATATAATATAATAATACCAGCCCTTTTTAATGTCCTACTGCTGGGTACGGTCCTCCCCTCAATGCGAGGGGGATTAGGCCATACTCCACCACGCTGGCCCAGTGTGGGTTGGCGGACTTCACACATCTTTCTAGGGGTTCTCTCAGACATGCCGGTTTCCTCACGATATTTTCCTTCACCGTTTAGCAAATGATAATCGTGGTTGAAAATGAGTTTCGCACATGAAATCCAGAAATCCCAGAGGTGCGAGCCGGGGTTTGAACCTGCGATCCTCGTTACCGAGGCAAGCGTTCTACCAACTTGGCTATCACTGCTATTGTAAATTGTAAAGTTTGTATTATGTTCCTATTCAGTATTGAAGGTCAGGACATTCATGGTTGCCATTGTAACATCATGACCTTAATCCGTAGTTTGTTATTGTCTAAAATAGCAGGTGGTTCAGGGAAATATCGGCAAACAAACTTTACCACGATATACCCCGACAGTACGATATTACGACAGATAACAGAACCATTGACAATCAGCTCAGTCCCAAAAAAAACTAGACAGATGAAGTGTAGTTCAACCGAAGTCGAGGTATACTTAAAAGTGGATGTTTGCCCCAAAAAAATATTAGTAGAGGCTAAGTAGGTACACACACATATATACGAACACACACATGGGTTACACAGGTCATATTTTATTTCTATTAACAACTTGTTTTATTACTCAGGGTTCGTTGTATCCTGCATTTGTGATACGGACAGAACGGCCACGTATTTGGCTTTGGGATCCTTCTTGCCTATGGTGATGTTATGTGGAATCATCTGGCCGGTTGAAGGTGAGATATAATTTTTAACAAAATCAACATTTCTTATAAGTTGAAATAAAACTAGTTTACGGATGTTCTCGCGGTTATTTTATGTTTTTTTACGTTCCCAACGTATCGGCTGCTTTACAGCAACCATGGTCACGGGAGGTCTGAGGTGTTTGACGACCTAATATCACAGTAAGAACTGGGATACCCTCATATTTAGTTGTTGCTTGCGGTCCGATCTACGCAGAAAGTGCTTACAGTGCCTTGAGGTGTTGCAATGGCGTGCTTGGTTTTGGATTTGATTATATAAAAAAAACGTAAAATAAACGCGATAAAATCCATAAAATTAGATTTATTTCAATGTGTAGGTAGTATTCGCGTAAATATAAGTAATCAGTTTGTTATACGTTTGTTACGTGTACTGTAACTATTAGTCGGGATGAATAGCCGTGGCATCCTAATACAGTGGGGGAAGCAAGAACTCCCAAGCTCGTGACGTCACGAGCGATAATTATATTATTTTAAGAAATTATACAAATGCTCTACAAAAGGAGGTGTAGGAGGAGAAGGGGACCAATAGGAGGAGGAATGGAGAAGGAGGTCCTACATTGTTCTCACATACCGATAATAAACTCAAAAATGTAAAAGATCTTTTTAAAAAAAAGAGCAACCATGGAGTTTCTTGCCCGTTCTTCTCCATAGGAACGGCATTCCGAACGGGTGGTAAAGTAGTAGCATAGTATTTTGTAACTTTTGACGATTTATAAGTACTGTACTAAATGGTCTACGTGAATAAAAAATATTCTGATTCTGATTCTGAGGTAAATGGTGATGATAATTATAATGATGGTGATGGTAATGGTGAATGGTGATGGTAATGCGAGGTTTGCAATAATAATCATATCTTCATCAGGTATGCACCAAGTTCTCCAATGGATCAGCTACGTCCTTCCACTCACATTGTCTACTGAAGCCCTGCGATCAATGCTACAGAGAGGCTGGACCATCGCCCAGCCCACTGTCTTTTCTGGATTCATCTCCACGACGGCCTGGATCGCCATCTATTTGACCACAAGTATTCTCCTCCTTAAGTTTAAGAAAGGTTGAGTAAGCGTCTTATTTATAGAAAAATTTGCTCAAAGAATTGTTTGATTGAATGAGTGTGTAATAGGTCAGTATGTATGCATAGTTTTTGTGTATTGTTAAATAACATTTTTCTTAGTATTACCTCAGTTAAAAAAAAACTCAAACTTTTTTTTTTCAACTAGCAGTTATATTAATATTGTGCCAATGACGGCACAATTAATTAGTTACCGAAATCCTTGTTTTTAAATTAGAATCTGTATTGGTAGCGTTTCTTTAAAATAAAACGTCTTTAAGCCGACCACAGTGGGTCGTTTTTTCATTGATCACTTTTGGTGTAGGTTGGGTTTCGTAGTGGTATTCGATATTATACTAAGTATCTTAGCTTTTACGAGGTATTACAGAATGTAAGATTTAACTTAACTTAGGAAGACTAGGTACTTAAGTAATTTAAGTTTTAGAAAAGGTTTACAGTACGTCAAGTGCGAGCTTATTCGTACGCTAACCGTATACTTTATAGTCTACGTATTTAGACACTTGGTATGGAGAATTGAGAGTTTTAAATACCGTCCGCTAGAGGCGCTGTTCAATTCTCCATTTAAAATGTCAAAATACGTAAACTATAAAGTATATTGTTAGCTTACAAATAATCTCGCACACGACGTGCAGAACAGCATACTAGTAAACATAATTCTGAAAATATTGTTTATGTTTATGGAATAATTTTAGTGCAATTTATTTTATACGCTGGCAAATCAATTTTAGTTTGTTTTGAAGCCGCTATTTGCCATCATAACCTCTTATCCGGGCTCCATGTTTATATTTTGAAGTGGGCTGATGAATTAATCAAATTTAAAATCTATTCCAACGAGTATAAGATACATTTGGCACCATCTACGTTTATCAAATCACAGCCTATTTAATGAGGGTAACAGCCGACCAGCGCTGGGGCATTAATTAAATAAGTTTTTTTTTAAAAGACCCGTTTCGACTTGAATATCTGAGTGTATATTATACAGGATGTAAGTAGCTTCGTAACGAAAACTGATACCATTGATTCAACTCATGATTCCGGATCGCCTATAGTTGGAATTATCCGTCGATCTTTTAATGAATTTATACCCATTTTTTTCAGTTTATTTAAGTATTAAATTTATTTAAGCATGAAATTATAATAAAAGTCTCGTGATAAAAAAAAACCATACTGCATAACCTAAACTGCAATGTAAATCAAAAGTCCATTTGAATGACCGCGCTCGGCACTCGCACGCGTTGGGTATTGTGCGGAGCGTTGTGTTTTGATTGCGTTGTTTACAATACATTGCCCGCTCAAAAATAACAACATTTGTAACCCATGACTTTGTAACCTGCAACCAAAGTTTTCGTTACCAAGCGCCTTACGGCCAGTATACTCAACTTAATAGGTGTACAATATGTCACAGATAACTTGACTCGTTGGATAACTTTATAATATTTATGACTATAGAAATAATTGTAAATACAAATTAACTTAGAACATGCCTACATTTTAAGTTATTTAATTAACGGTGCAATGGAATAAGGGATTAGAAATAGACCTGACCTAAGGTCATGTGATCAGCTCAATTTTATAAATAACATTGTGATAGTACATAATAAGAGAATTTTACATAGTAAAATTAAATAAACAAACGTACTTATGTACTTATTAGTTTTATTAACTATCCAATATACTTCTATCTATAGCTATACTAAACATATTTTAGCGGAAACGGGAAGATTTTTCAGCCAGGCGGGAGGTATGCCTTTCGAGGCGGCCGCTATGCTCCGACGGTTATTGTCGGAATCTTGTATATATATTACTTGCTGCGAAAACACTTATAGTGCGATTCAGGATTATGATGAGAATTGTCTAATGTTCTGAATGCGTCTGCAGCGCCATCTGTGTAGTAGTGGTTGCTACAATATAATAGGGTAGTATAATCACGCTATGAGCATCTGGGGTCCAGCAGCAGACCAAAATGGATGGATGGATATCAGAAGCTTGTTAATTATTGAATTAAATTCAAATCGTTAAATGCTTGTAGGTGCAGGTAGATGTAGTATTCTACCCGTTAACCAGTTATTTCAGTCACTAACTAAACTAAAAGTTACGCACTAAAGTTTTAAGGTCTTTCCAGTATACACCCGTAGACAGCCGCGTAGGTGGAGGTAAGAGTGAGATGGCACGATGCTGCGTTGTTGTGATAGGTCTGTTCCGCTATTCTGGCGTGAGGGTTTATTGATACCTGTGACAGATGAAGTTTCAATTATAGATTATAATATTGTCAGACGAACACAGTAATGGGACTTTTTGGCGGGAAACTGAAAAGTCATGGCGTCAGTTATGATTTAATTTCTAAAACTAGTGTTCCTGCGATATAGTGAGTGATATAAGTGGAATATTAACCATTATGGGTTCGGTAAAGTGCACAAGTGTAGGTAATTGAAACTTGGCTTTTCAGTTTCTCTCAAAAAATCCATAATAAATCTTTCGCTAAAGTATCCATCACTTTATTGATTGAGGGATGGGGGGTATTTTACTTGGGCCTCTCTTTTGGGCCTGTGCATATGCTTGAAAACTGAAATAATTTATATTACTTGACACTGGCAAAATACCTATGGTAATGCCAAATAAAAATATAATAAAACACAGTAATGGTACATATACAGCGTGATTCAGAAAGGGTATACTAAGACCTTGTTTTCATTATATGAAGACAGAATTTTGATAAATGTCAATTTAAAAAAAGTATTGCTCTCAAAATTCTGACTTTACATCACGATTACAAACGCGATAAACAAGCGTAGGATGAGCGCTTAGTATACCCATTCTGTAACAACTTGTATAGATAATAAGCGTCCATGACTTGGGTACAAACATTCGTGCTCACCACAAGTTTGCCCTTAGCGGGATTCGAAACCCGTCCCAAAATATTAACAACAGCCTTCCAACACAAGGAACGTAGCTTAATTAGATGGTATAAAATGCTGAATAACTTAAACAACAAGGGCTCAAGAATACTTCAGAATATTGTAGTATAAGCAGGATCTTCTAATGTTATCGTAACGTCATCGAGAAAACATGCCGTCTCTGTCATACTTATTCATGAAATCTGTGGTGTTAAAGGGAAGGACGACGCTTACGTCTAAACGGTACGTAAATAAGATTGTGCTTGAAGTACGGTACGTCAAGTGCGAGATTATTCGTAAACTAATCGTATACTTTATAGTCTACCGTGTTTAGACATTTTCTATGGAGAATTGAAAGTTTTAAATACAGTCCGCTAGAGGCGCTTTTCAATTTTCCATACGAAATGTCTAAATACGGTAGACTATAAAGTATACAGTTAGCTCGCACTTGACGTGCTGAAGGAGAATCGTTACGAATTAATTAACGGTTTTTTTTCATAATTACCTTAAATCTATAGTTCCCTGGTTCCAGGTCGGTAACATCCACCCATTGGCAATCGATGTTGTACATATAAACATCTGAGCAGTTCACTGACACTCCTGTAACAATTGACAATCCAAGAGCTCAAACAGACAGATAGCATTCTAAGTTCTGCGTTCCGCGTTCTTTGCTTAAATAATAATCCCACTAATATAATAAATGTGAAAGTGTGGATGGATGGATGTTTGTTACTCAATCACGCCAGAACGGCTGAACGGATCTGGATGAAATTTGGCACAAAGATAGATTATAGTCTGGAATAGCACATAGGCTACTTTTTATCCCGGTAAAATGTATGGTTCCCGAGGGATAGATTAATATGCAGCATACATACTTTTTAATCGCGGGTAACACCGCGGGAATCAGAAACAGATTTTTTTTTTTTTTATTACATTATAGGCAAGTATTTGATCTCGATCTCACCTGATGGTAAGTGACGATGAGATCTACGATGGAGCATACTTGCCTAGTAAGGAAGGCGGCGGTAGATAGAGGCACATGCCACGCAACTGATCTGACCCGCCATCCATGATATATGAATATTTTTTATTCACGTAGACCATTATTGTACAGTACTTATGAATCGTCAAGTTACAAAAATATTATGCGGGGCGTAGCTAGTATCATTTATATGAATACAGTATGATACCAAACTAAGCAACGCTTGTAATATAGGTACCGTACAATGGATGGGGGCGATCCCAGTATCTGAATAGCTCGCTTTGCTCACAAATCACTCGACTTTAAACCTTGCTATCATTTTAGTAAGCGTCCATACGCTATTGATATTTATATTATATAATATCGCCAGACGAACACACCAACTATACGGTTCCACACTAAGCAACGCTTGTATTATGCGTACCGTAAAATAGACTGATGGCGAACTCGGTATATAATAGTTACGTGGATATGAAACATCCATGACTCGGGTACAAACATGAATGCGGGATCCGGGATCCGGGATCCTCGGCGCAAAAAGCAGGGTCACTACCAACTGCGCTAATCAGGTCGTCGTTATACGTTCGTATTTCTATACTATTATTATAAAGAGGTCATTTTTGTGAGTTTGGTAAAGGTAATCTCCGGAGCTAAAGATCCGATTCTGAAAAATCTTTCACTAATAGAAAGCTACATTTACTATAGGGTCTGTTTCATCTAGGTACTGTACTGTGGGCAAAGCCGCGAGCAGAAGCTAGTATATAATATATTCATATACCTTGATCCCCATAGTTCTTGCAAGAATACTTCTTCTCTACTCCTGGCATGCAAGTGTTGTCTTCCAAACAGAATGATGCTTTGTGACCCTCGGCCACTCTGTGGCCTGCTGCGTCCAGGACATCGAAGGTGGCAAACACTTCCATACTGTGGTAGTGCCTGTCAGAAAAAAATATTGCCAGACGAACACACCAAATATACAGCCCCACACTAAACAACACTTGTATGATTGGTACCGTACAATGGACTGAGTGCGAACTCAGTATATAATATTTATATAGATATTAAACATCCATGACTCGGGTACAAATATTCATGATCATCACACAAGGTTTGCCCCTTACACCCGGTATAATAAATACGAGTACCTACGTTCCTACAAATTTTAATAAAAGCTCCTGGTTCACCAGTTGCAAAGATTAATATTACATTACGATTATTAGCGAATGGTTAAATAAGGCTTTCTAATGAATAAAATAAATTTAAACAGGCTGTAAGTTTATAGTTATATCATCTATACTAATATTATAAATATGAAAGTTTGGATGGATGGATAGATGGATGGATGGATGGATGGATGTTTGTTACTCTTTCACGCCCGAACGACTGAACGGATCTGGATGAAATTTGGCACAGATATAGATTATAGTCTGGAATAGCACATAGGCTACTTTTTATCCCGGTATGTATGTATGTATGGTTGCCGTGGGATAAATGTTTTAATTTTTCATACTTTTTATCGCGGGTAACACCGCCGGGCGCAGCTAGTACTTACATATGGCAAAGGTGCCACTGCCACAGATGCTTCGGGAGATACGGTCTGAACTCAGCATTGCCGATGTTAAGAGAAGCTGCCGTGAATCGGAGGAGGCGACGCGTTTCGTACTGCCAGTTATCGTTTTTCTCTCGTATCTGTAGCACAGATCAGAATAACTGACATAGCTCATGGATTTCAAAACTGAAGAGGTGGCCGTTGATGCTGGACAATAATCTATGAAAACTGCTCAATATAATGTTGTCTATTGTCTTAGCTTACGACGTTGACATTGGCAGAATCGTATTGGGCCTAGTCTCAATAGAAAAAGGTCAAAAGTAAAGTAAAAAAAAAATGTTGTCTATGGTTTTCTCGCGCTTCTCTATGGAGCCTCCTTGACATCGTTTGTTGTAAAAAGTGCTCCGAGTATTTAATTAAATTATAATTATATAAACCTCAAGAAGTCTATAATGTCCACCCCTGGGCCCATGGTATATTTACCAGGTGCATACCGATTATAGAATGACAACCACGGGTCGGAAGACGTAGAGCAAAGCCTTACAAGGTGGACCAATGATTTCACACGCGTCGCAGGAAGCCGGTGGATGCGAGTGGCAGAGGATCGTGATGTCTAAGATATCCATCCTGTATAAGGGCCTGACAAGCATAATGAAAAAAAAATGGTGAAGATACTATGTTTTCTTGTTGGATATCGGAAATTAAACATTATATATTGGTCTTACTTATATTCGCGTAAATAATTCAACAACATTATTTGTATACGAGTAGGTACCTACTTTACACCAATCGCACGTACCACGTACGTAGTGCTATCTGATCTAAAATGCCACAATCTGAAACGACTGCTGTATATTGGCAATAAATATATTTCCCCCATCTATAATATTTTTGAGAGTATTTTAGTAAAGAAAGTATTGTACAGAATTGTTTGGCAACCCTAGGCGTGTGGTGTCACGGTCCCCCTTATGCTGGTCTGTTGCCAGATACTTAAAATGAGGAGCCGCAAGCTTTAATGCTTAGACCAAAAACCCACCTCATAAGCAGACTTGCTTAAACAGTTCTCCTCCATGGCGCATTGCAGTTGAAACATCATGACGTCTTGAAGATGGGCTGATCGTTCAATAGCTGACGAGTCCAAAGCCAGGTCTGGTAAATACTGGGTACAGACTACAGCGGCAACATGCCCTGTAATATAAGCTTTTGTCAGTATTTATTTTTAATTTCATAAATGCCTCTCTGTTTTTCTTTTCAGAATAGAATCTTTGACTTTAGCGCCACAAATACTATAGGTTTGCTCATAAGTAAATATCGCCAGACGAACACACCAACTGTATGGTCTTAAATCTAGCAACACTTGCATTATGGGTAATATACAATAGACTGAAGTCGGCCCCAATATATCAGTATCTATGTCTCGGGTACAAATATTCGTGCTCATCACACAAAGTTTGCCCCAACTGGCATTCGGACCCAGGACCCTCGGTGCAGAATGCTGGGTCACTACCAATTGAGCCATCGGGTCGTCAGCTCGTCAACCATAGGGTATATAATACCGTAACTATATTATATACTTAGAGTTAGTACTTTTTTGCCAGCTGCTAAAGCTGCCTAGCCATTCCTACATTGTTCTCACATACCTATAACAATGTACTGCTCGAAAATATCAAAGATCTTCTTAAAAAAGAGTACCTATGGAGTTTCATGCCCGTGCTTCTCTATAGGAGCGGCATTCCGAACGGGTGGTAAAGTTGTAGCTTAGCATTGTGTAATTATTTTGACGATTCATAAGTACTGTACTTAATGGTTTACATGAATAAAAACTATTCTGATTCTGATACCATAAGGTTAAGAAGATATCATAATAATAAGTCATAACCGGCCCAGTTCTTTTGAGGGAAGTTACTCAAAATAGTATTGGGTAGGGAACCGTTTGAATAGAGATACTGAAACTTTTTAACAATATTACTGAGGAGCAGGATACTTTTATCGCCAACAATTTTGCTATATAACTTTCGGATATCAAAGGCAAGTCGAAAATATATTGTTGGCAACTTATTTATTGGCGTGGATGGAATATAAAGTGGTTGTTCGTAGGGTGAAAGCGTCTATCATAGTCCGGATAACGTATAACACATGTGACAGTGTGTAATAAATTCTTTGGCTCACACCACGGCAACAATATATGGCGTGACCCAGAAATGGTATACGCATTTGAACCTACGTTTATTTAGCGCACTTGTAATAAATCGACTTATCTATAAATTCTGACTCCACATAATGATTGTAAATGCGTTAAAGAATTTCAGTTTTAAACGGTATTATACAATTTATATATCGTGCTTTAACAGGGTGATTCGGAAACGGCATACTAAACCTTGAACCTGCGCGTCTTGAGCGCATGTTTTGTAATCATTGTGTAAAGTTAAATGTTGTTCCCAACATAATGACATGTGATATATAGATTTTTTTTAATCGACTTATCGACATTCTGGCTTCACATACTTCATGCCTTTGTTGCGTGACGAATACACGGGCAAAAGTTAAGTACATATATGGATTTCTTATATTTACGCCAATATTGTTTTATTTTACAGAAACGTCGGGAACATAAAAACATAAAATGAACGCGATAAAATCTGTAAAATATGTTTTATTTCAATACCTAGCTAGTATGTAATTAATTCGATATCCTACCTATTAATAGGAAAGAATCCCGACCTATTATGACTTGTGACCAAACACATCCACATTTGTCACATATTTTTTTAAAATAGCCTGTAATACGATACATGGACTGTTACAGGCGTTCCCACCCTACATTCATATTTACATCCTAACAATATACGATAGAGTTCAAAACAGTAATAACGGTACAAGCTATATTATCTCACTAATGTTAATCTTAGCGTTACGTGGTGCGATTTGCATAGACTACGAATTATGTTTCCTGAGCTAACTGCGCTAGCGTAGTAAGTTGGCGTAGCGCTGTTAGCGTAGCGTCTCGTAGTGCATAGTGAAGTACTTATGTTATAGACTTATGTCTGTGTTGGAAAGTTTAATTAAGGAACGGAGTTGTTGATTTAATCAAAATTCCCGGACGCGCAAGAACCAAAATAGGGTAATATTTTTTTATAAAAATCGAATGATTCAGTTTTAGTTTCTTTGAAGTATTTTTTCCTATTCCCTATAGTTTTGGATAAGGCTATCCACGCACACTTGAAAAATGTATCCTGTATACAATAAGTAATTATATATAGGTACTAGCTGTTGCCCGCGACTTCGTCCGCGTGGTATTTAACAAAGACAACCGTCGACAACAGCCTGCTCGCCCATTCTGAGCCCGCGGGACGCATTGCAGGTTGTTGCTATCAAACTTAATCAGGCGCTGCGCTGCAACATTGGTTTTAATTTTTTTTCGTGAGATCCTATTTTTTTTTCTAAAATAAAAGTAGCCTAAGTTACTCCTTGTTACATCAGCTATCTGCCAGTGAAAGTGCCGTCAAAATCGGCCCAGCCATTTCAGAGATTAGCCGGAACAAACTGACAGACAGACAGACAGACAAAAATTGTAAAAAATGTTGTTTCGGTATAGGTACCGTGTATACATCCAAATGCACTTAGTAAAAAGCGGTTATTTTAATATTACAAACAGACACTCCAATTTTATTTATATGTATAGATTTGATTGCCACCAGTCCATTGTTCGGTACCCATAATCAAACGTTATTTACTTTGTGACCGTGAAGTTGGTGTGTTCTTCTGGCGAACTTACTATTATGGCATCTCCCTAAAAAACCAGGTTGGAATGTTTATTCACCATTACTGCATCCCACTGAAAAGTTAATAACTTACCAACTTCACCAGGGCACGTAACATTTCCATACTCCTGATGTTTGCACATAAACAGGTTGGTTTCATTCCCATCACATTGCAATCCACTAAGAACTATCCTGGAGCTACTGAAGTGGTCTGTTTGGAGTGCCTGGTCTGCGAAGCCTAGGGCTAGATGGCGGCAGACGGTCGAAGCTTCATAGAGCGTCCAGCCGTCAGAGCAGATGCTGCCCCATAAGCCGTTTTGGTAGATCTAGACAAAATATCAGTCTGTATTTCGATCCTAAACAAAGTGATTCATAAAGGGGTATTAACATGTAAACTTGCGCTTTTTTAAAGTATTTGTAATCAGTGTGTTAAGTTGGAATTTCGATACAAATAATGGTCACAAGAAATCATAATTGTCTTCTTTGAATACGCAATGAAATAAAATGGATTTCACCCACAACTTAGTGGGTATTTTGCCAATGTCAAGTAATTAATAGCAATGACACATTCAATAAATGCACAACTATATTATATGTAACAAAGTCGTGTTAGTTACACCATTTATAACTCGTGAACGGGTGGGCCGAATTTTATAATCTTTGATTTTTTTAATTTGTATGCGCCTCGAATAGCAGAATCTATACTAATATTATAAATGTGAAAGTTTGGATGGATGGATGTTTGTTACTCTTTCACGCCCGAACGGCTGAATGGATCTGGATGAAATTTGGCACAGAGATAGATTATAGTCTGGAATAGCACATAGGCTACTTTTTATCCCGGTAAAATGTATGGTTCCCGTGGGATAGATGTTTAAATTTTTCATACTTTTTATCGCGGGGAACACCGCCGGGCGCAGCTAGTAACTAATAAAACATGGGTAAAAATTCTCTAAAAATAATAATGATAGATATTATTTTCTCATACATTTGATTCTGAGGCGGTACGAAGTTCGGTGAGACAGCTAATTATAAATTTAAATAATGGATGTGACATGATTTTATGAAATGTGTAATTTTGTTTTTTTTTTTTAAATTTGACATTTCGAAATTGTGACTTCACATAATATGATCGCATTTGATGTCGCAATGAAAGAAGATTACAAATGCGGTAAAGGTTAGTATACCTTTTCTGAATCACTATGTATAGCACCATCTCATCGGCGACGGTTGTTCCTTGAGTCGCATCAACATTATCACGGAGTCATAAAATCGAGTGTACAAAATACCAGTTTGGTATCAGTTTAAAAGTCAGCGAAACTCCCAGAATCGGCCTTCTAAAACGTTACTTTAAGGTCGATATTCCAACATAATTTACACTTACCTCTATTCTGCCTTCATGACTATTCCTGCCTCCAACGAGTCTCAACCTAGCTCCTGTCACATCGAGAACTTCGTGTAACCGTCTTCTTTCCTTCTCCACCATGTTCATAGTTGGCTCATCATCAATGATATCTTGGCATATCACACCAGCTGCTTCAGAAGGCTCACAGTCTGATGATCCCCAACCAGTGAAGACACATTGTGTGATCGCTTTTTCATCACCTTGACATACAACGTCATCCATCCAGAATTTTTCTACGAGAAAATTGAGGGTACTTTAGTAATAAGTTGGTTTTGAAGAATTAATTTAATGGATATATTTTTAAGAATGAGTTAAGATTGAGACAGCAGTGATAGCCACGTTGGTAGAATATTTGCCTAGTTGGTTAGGCAGTTAGCCAAGATGGTGGAATACTTGACTTGGTGACGAGTGTTGCAGGTTCAAACCCCGGCTTGCACATCTGGGATTTGTGAGCGTATCTTATTTTCAACTGTGATTATCACTTGCTAAACTGTGAAGGAAAACATCGCGAGGAAACCCGCATGCCTTAGAGAACCACTCGAAAGACGTGTGAAGTGGCCTAATCCGCAATCTTGCGGTGAAAGGAGGCCTGTGTCCAACAGTGGGCTATTAAAAGGGCTAATATCGGTATATAGTTTTAAGATTTACTTAGGTAAGGTAACTGTGCCTTAAGTTATAAGAATTTTAAATGGTATAACATAATAATACCAGCCCTTTTTTAATGTCCCACTGTTGGGCACGGGCCTCCCCTCAATGCGGGGGGGATTAGACTATAGTCTACAACGCTGGCCCAGTGCGGGCTGGCGGACTTCACACATCGTTCGAGGGGTACTCTCAGACATGCAGGTTTCCTCACGATGTTTTCCTTCACCGTTTAGCAAGTGATAATCATGGTTGAAAATGAGATTCGCACATGAAATCTAGACATCCCAAAGGTGCGAGCCGGGTACATGGTACAACATGGTAATAAATGACTAGTCTCTATATACATTGAAGATTAAAAAAAAACAAATCGTACAGCTATTTATAATAAATATGAATGTACCAGTTGCCTCTCCATATTGTCCACCATGAGTGGCTCTACCGGTCTTGTTGTAGGCTCGGCAGATCACGCGCGCCGCAGCATCATCCCATGAGTCATCACAAACCGCACCCCAACGGCCGGCGTGATAAATATACACGTTTCCTGAAAAACAAAAGTTTTTTTATAAATAATATATATAATAATTCCTGCCTTTTTTTATGTCCCACTGCTGGGCACAGGCCTCCCCTCAATGCGAGGGGGATTAGGCCATAGTCCACCACGCTGGCCCAATGCGAGTTGGCGGACTTCACACGACTTTCGAGGGGTTCTCTCAGACATGCAGGTTTCCTCTCGATGTTTTCCTTCACCGTTTAGCAAGTGATAATCATGGTTGAAAATGAGATTCGCACATGAAATACCAGAGGTGCGAGCCGGGGTTTGAACCTGCAATCCTCGTTACCGAGGCAAGCGTTCTACCAACTTGGCTATCACTGCTCACCTTTTTTTTTTTGAGGCAGATTAAAAAAAACGAACGTCCTTAACGAAATTGGGAACATATTCCTTGTCGTTGTGTCAAGTGTAGGTATGCAAATTCACGCACACTGAGATTCAAGCCACTATGATGAAGATGTACGATAAGCGGGAATGGCCAAGTTGGTAGAACGCATGCCTCGCTAACGAGGCTCGCAGATTCCAACCTCGGCTCGCACCTCGGGGATTTCTGGATTTCACGCGAATCTCATTTTCAACAATGATTATCGCTTGCTAAACGGTGCAGAAGAACATCCCGAGGAATCCACGGATAAAAGTATTTCTTGTTATGCTTTTTCAGAGTATAAGCTACATCTGTAGGACATTTAATTTATGATCATCAGGCAAACTTGTAAACAATCAGACGCGTATATTAATTCAGTTTAATTAGTTCAAGATTCCTGCTGAGTATATTAAAAAGGGATGGAGTTAATAACATTGTAGTGTAATAAACAAAGTCGGAGAGAGTGCTTGCGCGCTTCGATTTAAGCAACAATTCAGAATAATTGTTATTAAAAGCTTATCTACCAAAATTGAGTTGACAATTGCCTGCCTATGAAACCAAAATAATCCTTATATAACTTAGGGCTTCTGAAATTTAGACCAGGTACGTGTGAGAAACGAGGTGTCTTCGGATCTTTCATGTTTACACAATTAGTTTTTTTGATAATTAATTTAAATTTCATGGCTACAAATATCAAACTCCTGGCTCAATTATTTACCGAGATCTCGAACAATAAATCACTGGAATAAGGACTGCTAGAGCCTTACCTACAATCCTGCATTATAACATTTCACACATTAATATTTCGCTTTCCAAGCGAAGCCACGTGTGAGTGTAGATTAAATAAAATATATTATTAAAAAAAAGTACTTGCCTTCAAATATATCTGGACCTCCTTTCAATTTAATTCTTCCTTCTAAATACTTTTGCGTATTCAAAATTCTTTGTACGAAAGCTGCGCGTGTATTTCTTTCAGCCTCACTTAGATCTCTGCTTAGAACGCCCACTGTTCTTATTAGTATTAAAACTACTAATAATCTATTTACTGACGAGTTCGGTTGCATTTTTGTCAAAAAAATTATCAAGTTAAAAGAATTCTAATATTTTGAATTGCTTTAAACTATAGGACCCAAAACACACCCTTGCGGTACACCATATAAAAAATAAAATTAAAACATTGTTAATTATCTATTGCTTGAGAAATATTGTACGTTATGATTATAAAAATGTAATTATAACCATAGTTATTACATATTTATAACTAATATTTAATTTTGTAACAACTCAAGGGAACGATTCCATTACCGACCTAGACGCAACTGTTTAGAATGTGCGATGTTTTTATTGTTATGAGTGCCATGTAATTATTAGTTCAATGTCAAGATGGATGGTCACGTTGGCGGCATGTGTGTGGTATTTCGTTTAAGGAGAAACTATTCTTGACACACTTCCTATTCGTAAATAATAATTAAATATTTTACATTACATATTTACCACCCTAATATTATAGCACCAAGTCTGTTACAATTGGTTCACAATCGTTGAACATAGATGATATCAGTTAGATCATCGCACAGAATACGTAATAGTTTAGGTATAGAAGGATCACTTCGCAAAGATTTAAATAAATTGCGACTCTTGATACGACGAAATAAAATGCAATTCAGCTCGCACACCGCTGCCTGCCTAATATTATATTTACCTACAAGACACATATTTTTCTTTTGCGTAACTAATATATGTTCTGGCTGTAATAAACTGAATTATCCCACAAGGCAGACCCGCCGATCTACTTGTAGCCTCATCTCGTACCTAAAGAGTGGAGGGTCGTGGGGTATTTTAATTTCAACAACTGATGCAACCAGTAGAGCCGTCTTCCCGCAGGCTCGCTACATCTACAGAATCTGAAGGAGAGACGCAATTTAGACCTGCTTTGCATTATACAGAAATCTTTATGTTCCTATCTATCCAAATTTTATTCCACACAACTCTACCAAAAGCTTGTCCTTAATGAGAGCAATAGTACATGCGAAGCACTTTACCAAGCATCATCATTTGACCTAAATATCATCTCTGTCGCGACTCTACATATGGAATCGTTTGTGTGTTTGTCACACTGAAATATCCTTTACAGTTTTAATCATAGAGTTTTTATTGCAGTGGTTGTGTATGAATGTCAGCAAATGACGATCCTCGTTAGAAGGAAATCTGGAACTGAGGTCATCTTGTTTTTTTTAATATTTGATAACATTTTGATAATCAAAATATCATGTATGAGACCAAAACCAAACTCACATTCTAACAAACTAGACGACTTTATAATGTAACCCCCAAATTTATAGACAGTTATAATGGATTATATAAAAGCTTTCTATTAATTTGTGGGTTAGTATATAATTATAGATAGATAGTACAGATTAAAGGTACTTATTTCTGTTGCTTCATATTCAAATGCAGTCTTTAAACAGTACATACATACCTACCTACCTATTGATTTCTTATATTTACGCGAATACTACTCTTTCAATTAAAATTTATTTTACAGCATCCATGGTCATCCCGTGGCTATCGTTACTGTAAAGTAGCCGAAACGTCGGGCACGTAAAAACATAAAATAAACGCGATATTTTTTTTTATTACATTATAGGCAAGTATTTGATCTCGATCTCACCTGATTAGATTTAATTTAACAAATTCAACGTACCAACCTACTTTATCTTTGAACCAAAACACTGCATCCGGGCTTACATCACCCCACAGATCCCGAAGACGGATACCTCAATAAATTTCAGCCCCATGACCTAATTATACTCACCTGTGGTACTTACACCGTACCCTAGCCGCAAGGTCGCGCAGCGCTTCCCAATAAAAACGACACAGCATAGATTCTGGTTGAATTTATGGTTGCAACAAAGACTTTATTGCGAGGAGCAGCCAGGGTTACTTGGTCTCGGGTGAAGAATATATTGAAAAAGAATAACATGTTTTAAAATTAAATGTATACGTATCTACCTAACTCCAAATCAAATCAATAACTTTTTTTTTTTGGTATGACACAATTATTATGGGCTATCTTTCAAATAGGAAGCAGATAGTGTTTACCGGCACATCGTGATACAGGCCTTAAGGCTCATAATATATTCGTTTTTGAAGTTTTCATAGCAGCCATGTAAAGTTCGTGTAAATTATAATCCGTTTTTGCGAGGGGAGCTCAACGCAAACTGGTCACGTTAGGAAATAAAACGGGAATCACTTCCGGCGTCTCCTGAATTACTTTCATTGGTTACACCCATCTGTAATACAAGTATTCTGAAAATTTAAAAGTAATGAACACAAATACATTTTTGCTATCAATAGTGATTTACAGCAAAAATTGAGATCCTTAATTAGGACTTAAACATTTGAATTTGCCTTTGAGTGTTTGCCTGGCAGATTTATGAATGCAGACTAGTGTGTAAACCAGATAATATTCATGAAAATAGTTACAAATTCATTGTAAATTAATATATATCCGTGTTTTCCCTTGTTTACCTTTTCACGACAACGATTTATCATAGCTAAAATCCATTGGTCATTCGGTCTAGACGTGTTTCTTAATAGTCTCGGCTAGACGGCCCAGAAGTAGTATTAAACTTTGACATAGGACCTGAAACGTACCTACATGAAATATGAGACGATTAAATGCGTAACGTGTGGTAGGCCTTTTGGGAATCCTCGTTACACATAAAGGGAATCGGCATCTAGTTAATACCTTTTTTATGTTGTCATAAATTAAAAGCCCGCCTATGCATCGCAGCACGAGGGAATTGAAAAGGAATAGCATGAATTACTTCCGCGTTTGATGTATATATTATTATCGTTATAAGGTGTATGTAAGACGAAGAATAAGCCAGCATGACTGACTAAGACTAATCCACCTGACCGAATTTCGGTCATCCTCGCCGAGTTTCGGTCACGGCAACCAATCTCAATCTAGACTAGCAAGCATAGGTGAACTCTCTCTTTACTCACTCTCACAGTCGGATGGGAAGACAATTTGGGACGACCAAGAGTCGCATCGCAGATGTGCGAGCCGGGGTTTGAACCTGTGACCCTCGTTTCCATGGCGAGCATTCTACCAACATGGCTATCACTGCTTAAAGCGTTATCCTTGCCATCAATACCTCACGCCCTTTCAACCGACAAAACTTATTACCACAATTTACATTAGGTACGAGACGTGTCCAAGCGCTTGTAGATAAATCAAAACAATTCCAGGATTCCAGAATAATTTAGTCTAAAAGCCATAGATATATGAAGTCATAGATGTTGGACAAACCGTTCACAAGATAGAGGCGGGCAGGTGGATGTCGGCGATAATTCATCTGGGTGTTCCAAAATAGCAGGTATTATTGGGGATGGTAAAACAACTGGATGTGATTAAAATGGTTTTTTGATTGTAATGGATAGGGGCGGAGGACCGTGATGTGTGGAAATCATTCGGGGAGGCCTATGTCCAGCAGTGGACGTCTTTCGGCTGATAGATAAATCTGATAAATCAGGAGGCAATCTAAAACACTCACTCCAGAATTAGTAGCACAACCGGCTGTGACAAGACAAAATGTGAGATAATTGCATTTTGTCTCTTTCCCTCAGGTAATCACGGAAGGGAGAGAGTGACTTTTTGGGGTCGAGTCACCTTCGTCCGTAGGAGAATTAAGTACCCTCGAGATACCCTACACGTGACCCTGGGTGGTGCCAACCAGGTGACAACTCTACTGGTGGTAGGCTTCGGCCATGGCTAGTCACCACCCACTGAACAAAGCCATGTCGCCAAGCGGCCTAGCCGTGTTCCGGCATGATGTTCGGTGTTGCCATTCATGGATGGCGGGTCAGATCAGTTGCGCTGCATGTGCCTCTATCTACTGCCGCCTTCCTACCTAGGCAAGTATGCTCCATCGTAGATCTCATCGTCACTTACCATCAGGTGAGATCGAGATCAAATACTTGCCTATAATGTAATAAAAAAAAAAATAAAAAAAAGACTCGGTGCGACATCTGTGACAAGATAAAATGTGAGATAAATCTATTTTGTCTCTTTCCCTCAGGTAATTACGGAAGGGGGAGAGCGACTCGGTGCGACATAATACCTGACCTAGGTTTTGTATTGACCCGCGTGCTAGCTCTTCAGGGCTAAATACAAAAAGGCAATTTCCCAAATCTCCCCAGGCGGAAATCGAACCCAAAACCACGCCATGTTGTACACCGAGCCGCCTACGGTCAAATCATAAGACCAAATAGGTTAAGCAGGAAATCCTAATGAAATAGTAACGTCATTGAGAACGCATTTGTCTCTGTCAGTCGTATTTATAAAAACTGTGGTGTGAGTGGGATGGAAGATGCTGATGTTACCGTAACGCTATTAAAAATATTGTGCTTTATTACTGAGTTAGCTATTGTGTCGTATCGTACCTCGCTGTCACATCTAGAACTTATTTATCTACGGTCGACAATGTTGGTAGGGTGTTTAATTGTCCCACGGTCTGGACCCAGACTAATTAATCACAGACGGGTGTACAGCGATACGTCGTCTCTGGGACCGCTTTATTTTCTTGACAAACTGTTTCGGGTCAGTAGTTTAGCTGATCGTTTGAATTCTTAGAGTTAAATTAAATTGAGAGGACGGAAACCGAAATAGGGTGGCCGATGATCGTACGGGTCGTGGGTTCGATGCTCATAAAGGTGAATTTTTGAAAACGCAGCTATGTTATTAATATCACCTGACTAGCAAATCGGCTGAAAGGAATTGAAATAAAATATCAGTATAAATGACACGCCATTTTCATATCATCATGTCACATCCATTATTTTATTTATAATGTGTATTTATTGAATGTGTTATTGCTATTAATTACTTGACATTGGCAAAATACCCGCTAAGTTGTGGGTGAGGCCATATTCATATCCATTTTATTTCATCGCATCTCATTTCGTAAAGAAAGAAAAAGAAGAAGTACAAAAGTTACGTAAATTGGATTGTATTTGAACCGCTTTTGCAACTAAAATTTATCACTAGAGTTCAATTGTGGTACCTACATATTTATTAATGTGTGATTATACACGTAATTACTAGCATTTTTTAATAAATTTTCTGTGGTAAGTATTTCTATATTAGGGATTAGTTACGTTTTTTTTTTATTATTAGTAATTAGAGTTATTTAACTAGTTCGTTAATTTCATACTAGCGGCTGCCGAACCAATTGTATAAAAAAAAACAACCGAATTGAGAACTTCCTCCTTTTTGAAGTCGGTTAAAAATGGCTCCACTTCTAAAGATATTCACAACATCGCACCATCGAGCGATGACTGTAGCCACTCTGGACAAATCCTGTTGCCCATTCTTTTAATCTGTGTGTCACATACAACATATAAAACTTTGAGCCGAGTTACATGGAATTTCTTTATTCTAACATCACACGAGTCACTATTATCAATGAGAATAGAAAATAAAACGCATTTTTCGTTTTAGTTTTTCATTGATACTGTGAATAGTTTCAGCGAGTTCTCGGAGGTAGGTGCACCACTCGAAATATATACGTGGTTATTTAGTTTTTTTCAGCGTACACGTAAACGACTTCTTGAAAGTTGAATGAACTTTCAGCGGATGAATGTGAGTTGGCTTGCTGGCTAAAATCAATTTGAATCGTTGCATATGTACCTATATTTGAATGCACGGTATGAATTAAAATAGGCTCGTTCTCTACGGGGCGGCAATGTGCTTGTTTTCAAAAGTACACGTCTCGTTCATTCTAATAAGAACAATACATTGAGAGAATGTACTAAAAAGACAATAAAACAAAAAAAAATATAGAAAAAAGTAGAAACTTACAGTTTAACTAGTCATTAAAACCGCCGCTGGCACCAATCGTTAGGTACATGTATGTACCAAAGTTTGTATATATGTTTGATGTGTTGTTGTATGAATGCGCTTATAAGCTCGTCTCCATCCACTATTTGTGACATCAAAAAAAAAACAACTTCTAAAAGGACGACGTTCCCCCTCGTCCTTTTAGAAGTCGGCTAAAAACACTAACATTGAAATAAAACTAATTTTACGGATTTTATCTCGTTTATTTTATGTTTTTTACGTTCCTGACGTAAAATTGGTTCCATACGTAATTGCTTTTATTTCAATGTGTAGTATAGTATTCGCGTTAATATAGGAAGTCAATATCGCTAACAACTTCCTAGAACCACAAATATCTGGTTATCCATTATAATTACGTACCCTGTAATTATCTGTAATCTAGAAATTTCCACCGCCCAGTTTGCTTTCAATCAAAAGGATTACTAATTACCCTCGTCCTGAATTTAGCGGTTATCAATACCCGGTACAAGATGATCCAGATCGAACATGATCTATTACTTGGAAGCTCGGTACATGAGTAAAAAAACTAATCTATCTATACTGTGTTATCAAAATCCCTTCGGACTAGTCTAGTGATTATGACGCCGGATTACAGACGAAGATCGCGGGTTCGAATCCCGGAGGATTACGCGCGAATGATTGTACAGATCAAAGGTAATGGAAATCGGATCAGTTGGAAACTGATTCCAATTTGACTAGCAGGATGACCAGTTTGAAGATGGTTTTATTTTAGATAGCCGTGTGAAAAAAATATTTTAAAGTATACCTATAGTCTTATATCTAGTTTTAATATTGAGGGTCCTTTTCACAATGTTACCAATCCACACTTTTTCCACACATGGCCCATACAAATACTGTCAAATAAAAAAAGATTTTCATCGGGAAAGTAATAAATTTAATACTGATGGATTTTTGCTAGCGGAGTTGGTTGACACATTAGTGAAATTTTTCAATGAAAATTGGCATTTAATTTGAACCGTTTTTTCTGGGATTATTGTTTGTTTCGGTGTCGGGTTGTTGATAATAATTAAGGTTTCTTTCCACTACACTAACCGACCAATCTCAACGAAAACTAATAAGTCAGTAGTAAAACCGATCAAGCAGTCTCCACTGTGTCTTCGCCACTACGTCGACATTGGCAGAATCGCGTTGAGCCTGACTCAATTGAAAAAAGCTATTAGGGGAACAAAAAACTAATACTACCATAATTTAAATTAAATATTACAGGATAAGTGCCCAATAACAAACGACTTTCCAATTCGAACGGACATAAATTATCTACCAAGTCCTAAAACCGTTTCGATTCATACATAAAACTTCACCAATTAGTAACCCGGCCCGGGTCTACTACATTCAACGATCTGTTATCGCATTTATCCGTGGAATACCGGCTTAGACCTCAGCCTCGAATTTAGCGGGCAGCGGGGCGGCGGCGGCGGTGGCGCGGGGGCGGCAGGATCTTATGCGTAAAATCAAATGGACCGGTTCTCGAAAACAGCGGCGCGGCAGCGGCGCGGGGCGAACAACGAGCGCCGCTCCCGCGCCGCCGCCGCCGCCGCCCCGCTGCCCGCTAAATTCGAGGCTGAGGCCTTAGACCGGCTCAAAGCAGTTAAAATGAAAACTTTGCGGACCACGTCCCTACCTGGAGTTACCTAGATATTGCTTTAAAGGTTATTAAGAAAGTTACAGCTCTTGTTTATGCGGCTACTATTGTAAGCGCTGACAGTTAATTTAGCTAACTTTTCCAGTGAATTTTCACAGTAATTATATTTGGTTCGGCGCTGAAAGGATAATGAAATTATTGTGAATAGTTTTTAAGGTTACGCAAACCGAGGGGTGTTATAACTTTGAAGTCTTTGTCTGTCTGTCTGTTTGTCTGCGGCGTGATAGCTCGCAAACGGATGGATCGCTCTCAATTCGTATTTTTTAAACAATTTTAATAGGGGTGGTTCTTAGACCACGCATGCGAATGAATTAAAATTTCCCACAATCCCTTTTAAACGGTGAAGAAAAAATCGTGAGGTCTTCCACGACTTTCGGAAAGACATTTGATGGTCGCTAAACCGCACTGAGTAGCGTGGTGGACTAAGGCCCGATCCCCCCCTCTCATATTGAGGGAGAGTGCCCGGTGTGATGGCAATAGGCTCACCCCCTATTACAATGGAACCAAATACAATCGGATAATTGTGTGAGCGTCACATCGGGGTCGATTCACCTTCGTCCGTAGGAGAATTAAGTACCCTCGAGATACCCTACACGTGACCCTGGGTGGTGCCAACCAGGTGACAACTCTACTGGTGGTAGGCTTCGGCCGTGGCTAGTCACCACCCACTGAACAAAGCCATGTCGCCAAGCGGCCTAGCCGTGTTCCGGCATGATGTTCGGTGCTGCCATTCATGGATGGCGGGTCAGATCAGATGCGCTGCATGTGCCTAGTGAATGTAGCGTCTCTATCTACTGCCGCCTTCCTACCTAGGCAAGTATGCTCCATCGTAGATCTCATCGTCACTTACCATCAGGTGAGATCGAGATCAAATACTTGCCTATAATGTATAAAAAAAAAAAAAAAGTGAGCACGGGACGGGCTGGCTACCTCTTCGGGAACTATAGGCGTGATACAATCCCGTTTAGGCAAATTATTTATAAGGTTTAACAAAAATAGTCGAAGCTATTTTAAGGGGTCAACAAGTAGGTGATATCGATCATGTTTATGTATAAAATATATGTGTATACAATGTTTGATTTTTCTGTGACAAAGCAAGCCAGTACAGTTTCACTGCGCTCTTAGTACGTACGTAGTGTTATTTTTAACTAGCTGCGCCCCGCGGTGTTAGCCGCGATTAAAAATTATAACAAATCTATCCCACGGGAACCATACATTTTACCGGGATAAGCCTATGTGCTATTCCAGACTATAGTCTATCTCTGTGCCAAATTCCATACAGATCCGTTCAGCCGTTTTGGCATGATTGAGTAACAAACATCCATCCATCCATCCAAAACTTTCACATTTATAATATTAGTGGGATTATATTTTTTTTTCGAGAATGTGACCTTTATAGCATAACAAAGCACGCTTTAAAATATTTTACACTATTATTGATAAGCTTTATATACACAATAATAATATGACAAAGCGTATTCCCTATTCAGGGAAGCGCATAAAAAAACACTCTAGAAAATGATGTTTAGTGTCTATGCTCTTTGCTACTTGTTTGGCAGTTGAAGGAAGATTTGTGATTGAAGTTTTTTGTGGAGTTGCCAAAGGGTGTGTGATAATCTTCGGAAGCAATGTCATTGACCTTTCCTCTTTGCCCTGGCCTCACTCATGGGGTCCTTGGGTTTGAAACCCAGTTTATTCACTTTTTTTTTTGTCATAATTGTAAGTTAAATTGTTTTTATCTTTTTATAAATGAAATGCTGTTCGTTTGTAAGCGCATCACTTGAGAACAGCTGATGCGATTTAGTAATTTTTTTTAAAGTTCTCTGGAAAATTCGGGAAAAACTAAAAGAGTATAGGGGGGGGGGGGGTACGGGTATACTCAGCCTTGAACATTTGTAATAGGCTTCTGTAGAACATTTGTAATACTATGTGAAGAATAAAATGGATATTTCAATTTAAAAAAAAGATTCCCATGAAATGACAATCGTCATTTTGTTGGTAATTTTTTTTTTAAATCTACTAATAGAAATTCTGACTTCACATGGTGTTTACAAATGCGCTAAAGAAGCCCAGGGTCTAGGTTTAGTATACCCTTCCTGAAGGACCCTGTATTAATAATATAAAAATCCTGGTCACGAGCCTCCCGTCAATGCAAGGGGCTAAGGGGCAGCGAGCTTAAATATTATTCTTAGCCAAGGGGCATTTCCGATTATATGTCCACCCACACTGGGCCAGCGTGGTGACGCTGGCTCAATGTGGGTTGGCGTTGGTGCTTTGGCTTTAGGGTTGGCGAACATCACAAGTCTATCAAGAATTGATTAGGTTGTCTATGAAATGTAGATTTCTGCTTACACTACGATTTCCCTGATCGCTCAGCAAACTATCAAAATGGTTAAATACGAGATTCGCACATTAAACCCGAGAGGTGTGTTTCAACCTACAGTCCTTGTTTTCAGGGCGAGCCTTCTACCACCGCACTGGGACTTAAAAATTTATTTTATTTATTTATTTTATTTTATTTTATTTTATTAATTTATTTCTACATTAAGTTCATGTATATTTTTTAATTATGTTGCCTGCGTAGCTGATTCACCAATAAATCATTTTTTTTTTTTTTTTTTTTTAAACAATTAGAAAAATGTATACACATTTGTATCTTATTAAGGTGTACCGAATTGAGAACCTCCTCCTTATTGAAGTCGGTTAAAAAAAAACTCAGTTCCACGTATTTCCAAAACTTTTCAACTTCCAAACGTGTCCCATTCACGACCTTCAAATGTCTCTACAATTTACGGTTTTCACAGCGAAGATTGTTTTTTTTTAATATAAAATATAAAGGCTAGTAATTAATAATGTCAGAAGAAAGCCCCTTTCAGGCACATCCGAAATAAAAATATAACTTCGCACGTTCGCTGTCTCGCGCGATGCCGCGCCGCCAACGGATATTAATCCGTAGGGTTGTCAAATTGGAAAAACAATTATATTCACTAAAATATCCAGGAAATTTATGGTGAGCTACTTAGTTGTCATGGCGAACCTCGCACCGCCTCAGAATTAAATGTATCAGAACATGAATAAACTTTTTTTTTTAAAGATCATAAAAATCGGCCCAACCGTTCTTGAGTTATTAATGACGTAACTAACACGGCTCTGATTTATATATATATACAAGATTGTTCTAAATACTACCAGTGTACCCCTGAAGCATTTTTTCTAAATGAATTAATTACAATGTTGAGCCTTTCTTCCTATAAATAGATACATATGCCCCGACGTTTATTGTCGGGATCTTGTATATATGTTACGCGCTCCGAAAAATCTCATAGCGCGTTTCAGGCTTGTATGGAGCGTCGTCATTTATTTTGAATGTCGTCTGCAGCGCCATCTGTGTAGCTTGTGGCGCGGTTGATGAGGTCGCTATAGTAACAATAATATCAGAATTTTTTTGTTACCACAATGCGACATCCCTATTTGTAATATAATGTTTCCACGGCACTAGCTCAGTTTATACAAGTCTAACGTCGACCTTATTGGCTCAGATATTTAAGTCACGTTCACACAAACACTTTCATAGCAATAATATTTATGAGTTTATTACTGCTTTTTAACCGACTGCAAAAAGGTGGAGGTTCTCAATCAGATTGTTGTTTTTTTTAAATTATTAACATATATGCAAGGCCGCTGGCTGGAAGATCTTCCTTTTCCTGCTAAATTATCTGAATGCTTCTGCAGCGATGGCGCTGCAGCCGCCACAAGCTACACAGATGGCTGTGTAGCTTGTGGCGTGGTTGAAGAGGTCTTCTACAGTTTTATGATGGGTCTTTTCCTTATCTTCTGCTATGCTTTTCCCATATATGTGTGTTGGGGTAAGCTGCCAACCTCGGGGTTGGCTCGGCAGTCAATATCATGTACGGAATCAAAAATCTTCCGATATGGATTTTCGGAATATAATTATAATTTAACGGGCTGATTACCGCACTTGGCAGTGACCGCGCTTTCTGTGCCGAGGGTCCCGGGTTCGAATCCTGGTAGGGACAAACTTTGCGTGATGAGCACGAATTTTGTACTCAAGTCAAGGATGTTTATGTAGCCTGACGGTACCGTACGTGTTTCGTCTCGCTCACACTATACTTTTATAAATGAGAATGACAGTGACAGCTTGCTTTCTTGATGACGTTACGATTACATTAGGAGTTCCTGCTCTTAATAGCATCTTAATAAGTAGCGATACGGTAGCGTACGTATTCTGTCTCACTCATTCCACAGGTTTTGATATATGAATGATAGTGACAGCACTCATACATTACACTAGGAGTTTCTGCTTACCTCTACAGATGTTATAAAGTGTTTCCCTTCAAAGTAAAAAACATTTCCGTCCGTAATAGTCAGCATCAGGCCCTGATCGATGAGCTGACGTAGATAGTCGGTAGTAGTGGATAGTCGGTAGTCGGATCGTATCGTATCTGTCTATTTTTTGCTGTAATAACGCCCAAAAAAGCATTTGCACACTTACTTATTAATGAGGAGGAGGAGGGTCGCTCGCAAAAATAGGCATTGACGAAGCATGCTTTCTCTGTCATTCTTATTTCTTAATGTTTTGTTGTGAGAGGGATGGAACGCGCTTACGTTAACGTAACGTTATCTTATTGTTTCTATAATGTTACCATAACATTACTGTAATTCTACCGTATTTTAAGACGGTGCTTAAGCCACTGATCTATAGGACTGAGCGCGAACTCAGTATATAATACTTATATAGATATTAAACATCCATGACTCGGGTACAAGCATTCATGCTTATCGCACATTTTGTCCCGAGCAAGATTCGAACTCGGGACCCTCGGCACAGAAAGCAGACTCACTAAGCTAATCACGTCATCAATTCACTTTAATAAGTCAAATGACATTACTAAGATATCTTTATACCCTGACAGGGTTCAAAAAACAACCGGCCAAAAAATAAAAGTCCAGATCGATGTGAAAACATGATTTCATCTTCCAAGCTAGTAAGCTGGCAAGCTAGTAGGCTTCGGCCGTGGTTAGTCACCACCCACTGAACAAAGCCATGTCGCCAAGCGGCCTAGCCGTGTTCCGGCATGATGTTCGGTGTTGCCATTCATGGATGGCGGGTCAGATCAGTTGCGCTGCATGTGCCTAGTGAATGTAGCGTCTCGATCTACTGCAGCCTTCCTACCTAGGCAAGTATGCTCCATCGTAGATCTCATTGTCACTTACCATCAGGTGAGATCGAGATCAAATACTTGCCTATAAATGTATAAAAAAAAAAAACAATTTCATTTTATCTGCGTGTTATTGCATCCCTTTCTACTACAAACGTGACGTCATTCCACCCTTTTTAATTTAAAAAAAATAAATACGATTACTCGTATACTATTCTCATTGCGTTTCTATCTCAAGTTAATTACTCGATTGGCGCAGATGTTAGTGATGTTTTTGTACACAGAGTCTAAGGCTCGAATCCCGGTAGGACAATCATCCTGTGATGATCACGAATACGTTTCTGCCCGTATCATGGAAGAACATGATGATGCGTTGGCCAAATAAATTCATGGTTCCACGGTAAACATTTATGTTAAACATAATTAGTTAACAAAACAGCCATCTGAAGTGTATGCTGAGTGCGACGAGTCATGCATTTTAATTCACGAAACCGGATAACGGGTAATTTATATCCTCGCGAAATATTATAACCGGGCGCGAAGAAAGAATATTAATTTCGGCTTGTCGCTTGACAACCGGACGGGTGAAGCTGGCAAGTGCATGCCGTTCTAAAATGTTGGGTTCTGTAGCCATTAAAAATATCGAATCCATTTTCTTCTATTCAAGAAGGCCAAAAAAGGATTTATGAAAGTTTCGAAAGGATGACGTCCTAATGTCATGGGGTACCCTCATATTTAGTTGTTGCTTGTTGTCCGATCTACGCAGAAAGTGCTCAGTGTCTTGAGGTCAACCACCTCATTCCTCTCGTGACCATGGTTGCTGTAAAGCAGTCGAAACGTCAGGAACGTAAAAAAATATAATAAACGCGATAAAATCCGTAAGATTAGTTTTATTTCAAATGAAATAATTTATATGCCAGTCTCACCTCTCTTTCACACACCCCATAAATCCCATAACCAATACAGTAACAATGATACACAGTCCCATAAACCAACTGGAAATGTGCACACCGCGTAAACCAGACAGACAGATTTATGATATATTTCAGCCCAACGCTTCCCGTTACATGATTTATCGGTATCTATATATAAATAACTAACGGATATACGGTGTGAATCAGAAAAGGTATACTTCCATCCGAACTAGCGCTTTATTTGTAATAATTATGTAATCACAATTTTAATAGGTATTTTTTTTAAGAATTATTGCGCACACAAAATAACAATTAAGGTATTTATTGATTTATTATATTTACACGAATACTACACATTGAAATAAAACTATTTTTTTAAGGATTTTACATTGGACAAACTAAAAGAGCAATAAAAACCCGCGTAAAAGAACACATCGCTGACGTGAAACACCGGCGCTCCACGAAGACTGCAATCTGTGAATATGTACAAGATCGCACCCGCCATTATATCAGATTTGATAAGCCACAGAACACCTCGCAAAAGAACACCGTTTCCGACCAAGGATGATACGCGAGGCCATTGAAATTAAGAAACATCCTAATTTCAATAGGGAAGATGGCTGGGTGCTACCACCGACTTGGGATCAAGTGATTAATATTACTAAATCGAAAACCAAGCGTACCATTGCAAGACCTCAAGATACTGTGAGCACTTTCTGCGTAGATCGGACCACAATCAACAATTAAATATGAGGGTAGCCCGTTCCTAACTATGACACCAGGACGTCAACCACCTCAGTCCTCCCGTGACCATGGTTGCTGTAAAGCAGCCGAAACGTCGGGAATGTAAAAACGAAAAATAAACGCGATAGAATCCTCAAAAAATAGTTTTATTTCAATTATTGTATTTTTTTGGGAGCAACGGTTATTTTTGAAATGGCCTTATCTAATTTCTGACTTAACATGATGATTACAGATGCGTTATAGAAGCGCATGTACCACGTACTTAGTACACCCTTTCTGAATCACTTGTATATGTATATAATGGTGTAACTACAATAGTGTAATATATTTTAAGAGGTTAACGAGTAGGTTATTCCGATAACGTTATAATAAAAGACAGAGACATATAATAAAAAATAAAATAGACTATATTAAAATAAAAGAATATAATTGTATTAAAATTGATTAGTAGTTTTTTTTTAAATTTGTTACTGGAATGAAATATCCTTATCTACACAATATTATAAAAAGTGGTAAAGTTTGTGAGTTTGGATGTAGAGAATAATCTCGAGAACTACTTATCCGATTCTGAAAATTCTTTCACTGATAGAAACCTACGCTATTCCTGCGTAATATTTGCTATGTGTCAGTAAGGTGCCGCGGGAGGAGCCGCGTGCAGAGTGACTTATATACCTGCCTACACCCATTTTCAGCGGTAAAAGCTTTCATAAAACAATGAAAATTCCAATTCTACTCTCACCCTCATTCTATCAGCTTTTTTGATTAAGTGCTTCTCGCCACGGAACAACGATTAAACCGCTTTGCATAACCCCCTATTAAGCTTTGTTTTGTTCGTCGAATGTACCTCCCCCCCCCCATTGATCCCACGGTGACCGGCTTCCTAAATAGCACCGTCATCATAATGACGTCATAACTCCTGTATGTGACGCGTTTGAGAAGATTTGATTGTTTGCGATTGTATGCGACAGCCAATTTTGGGAAGTTTCGACGGGAAAATGGGTTGGGAGTTGGGTAGGCTGATGAATATTGGAATACTTTATAATGGTAATGGTTACATAACAAAAATACGTATGACACAAGTTATATAAGTTATATCTCGATAAGAACCGTCTGGGACACTTTAAATACAAACAAGTGAGTACCCGGCATGCATTGCAATGCCAGTAACTGGCATGCGTTGCATGTAATGCCACAGAAGCCTTCGCAGGCGTACGCACAACAACTCACCAAAGATTCATCGCAATCGGATGATTGATATAGGAACATGTATGTGACAAACAAAGAAGCATCAATGTGCATAAACAGATTGCTATAAGTGATCAATATGTATGTTTAACGTAATATATAAGGTGTAAAAATAATAGTGTACAATATTTGAACAGGCCAACAGTAAGTAACAAAGATAACATTCCCAAGGAAATAAATCAAATTATTAGACATTTCAAAACTGACTCCCTGTACCGAGCGCACGGCCTAACGCTACTGGCCCGCCTTGATTAAAAAAATCAAACATCATTTACACAGTATATATAAAAGTGATCGTTATAACTTACTGATTCATCGGCTAAAATATTTTACACTATTTTTGTTACAACTTATATAGTTTTCCCTCCTATATAAAACTTTGTCCAGCCATTGCTTAGATTGGCATTCAGAGAACGTGGCAAAAGGCATATCTGATTAGAAAATTATACCGGAATCCTGCTTGGAAATGCCAAGCATTTTCATTTAAAAAATAAGTAGCATCATAGCTGTATAGCTTGTATAGCTTATAAGGGTAAGGAGTGGTTCTTAAACGGCAATAAAGAATATAAAACACATGGCTACAGCCGCGACTCCACATTAAATTGAATTTCATTCATCACATGAAAGATTCAAAACGAATTTGAATGCGGTGCGGTGTATACTTGAGGACGGAAATAAATATACACACATACATTATTTTGTGTATTTTTTCTATTTTGTGTAGAGATTTTGGTTTTAGGCAATTTCGGATAAGCCCTTCCTTATTATATATACAATTGACTCAACCAAATTACAGTTTTTTTTTTTTTTTTTATTGCAATATAGGCAAGTATTTGATCTCGATCTCACCTGATGGTAAGTGACGATGAGATCTACGATGTAGCATACTTGCCTAGAAGGTACCTGTTCACTCTCGACTTGAAAACACCCAGATTGTAGGCAACGGGGAACAACGACGCCGGTAGCGTTTTCCATTCCGAGGCAGTACGCACGATGAAAGTAGAAGCAAAGTTATTTATGTATGCAAACTTAACCTACTATACTCGTATGCTTTTAAAAATCAAAAACAAGCGCATTAATTGACATATCTTTTTATTAATAAAAAGCGATATTATTATTATGATTTATTTTTGTTAATTTGTTTTCCCAGGTGATTGGGGTCTAACCAAATCCGCGGGCTTGTGGCCAAGTAAGAAATGGTGGGGGGGGGGGGGGGGGTGTTGTGTGTATTTGTGTATTTATGTGCGTGCATGAGTGTGTGTGTGTGTGTGTGTGCGTTATGTTTTGTCTATTGATAAAAACTTTGTTATAATCCTAAAAGTATTCAGGACAGTTGCTTTTTGAAGAAATATGTATATAAGTTTATGAATGCCTAAGAATGCGAGACTGGTATTGCCAGACGAACACCGCAACTATACGGTCCTATACTAGGCAGCGCTTGTATTATTGGTACCGTACAGTGGAGTGTGGGTAACCTCAGTATATAATACTTACATAGATATTAAACATCCATGACTTGGGTACAAACATTCGGGCTCGGCTCATCACACAAAGTGTTTCCCTACCAGGGTTGGAATCCAGGACCCTTGGCGCAGAGGGCAGGGTCACGACCAACTAAGCTAATCAGGTCGTCGGGATATTTTTTTATTAAGTACCAACTTTACATGTAAATAGCATTTGTAAAAAAACAATCTTACATTATAACGGAAAATTGAGCTTTATCATAGTGTGTACTTAATAGTTCAGTTCAGTTACAATATATTCCTCTCATCATTATCATTATCATTATCATAATCAATAGAACACCTATTGCGATTTGTGTTTGTAATGTCTTATCATACAAGTTTATTAATTAACTGCTGTTTAATAATATTTACTACTACATGTTTAATTAATGATACTATAGGTCTTCTTGAATTACATATTACTGATAACATACTTGTAACGAGACTGTTTGTTATCTCAATAAATAAATAAAAAAACCAAAAAAAAAGAAGATGTACAATTTTACTTGCAAGCCACCACATAGCTCCTCCCGCACAGATTAATATTTCATACCCACCGTGTATCGTTTGTTCTTTGAATGTTTCCCTATTCCGAACGCACTCTCTATGAAATTTAGTGTGGTTTTGTTACCCGTACATATTAACTTACATTATTATATTAATCATCTTTTTTGTAGACATTAAGCTTTTTAAGGCGAAGTTAATTTATAGAATCAGAATCAAAATCAGAATATTTTATACACGTAGACCATTAAGTACAGTACTTATGAATCGTCAAAAGTTACAAAATACTATGCTACTACTTTACCACCCGTTCGGAATGCCGTTCCTATGGAGAAGAACGGGCAAGAAACTCCATGGTTGCTATTTTTTAAAAAAGATCTTTTACATTTTTGAGCAATACGTTGTTATAGGTATGTGAGAACAATGTAGGTCCCTATACAGGATGTAAGTGGCTTCGTTACGAAAACTGATACCATGTATTTAACTCATAATTCTGGACCCCCCAGAGTTGAAATATTCCGTCGATCTTTTCATGAATTATACACATTTTTAACAATCACAATAGAATTTTATCTCCACGTGATTGTCAATTAAAAACTATAATTACTAATCAAGATCGCAATGTAAATTAAAACTATATCCCACAAACTGGCATTATTGATGTACAGGGTTACACAGACGGACAGACAGATACCATAACATCCATCTTAATATTACGACGGCATTTAAAAATAAATAGAGACTAAAAAAAGCAGGTAAAAGCAAATAAAATGGATTACTGCTGTCTTCGTCTAGCCCATAAAAGCGCTCTCTAAAAGTATATAACTTTATATAACGAGCTAAACCAACCGTGCTAACCCAAATTTATCTCATTTTAAGAAGAATATATCTAGAAGTAATAGTTGTCAATACTGATCAAGCAGTGATAGCCAAGTTGGTAGAACGCTTGCCTCGGTAACGAGGATCGCAGGTTCAAACCGCGGCTCGCACCTCTGGGATTTCTGGATTTCATGTGCGATACTCTTTTTCAACCATGATTATCATTTGCTAAACAGTGAAGGAAAACATCGCGAGGAAACTTGCATGTCTGAGAAAACCCCTCAAATGACGTGTGAAGTCCGCCAACCCGCACTTGGCCAGCGTGGTGGACTATGGCCTAATCCCCCTCACATTGAGGGGAGGCCCATGCCCAATAGTGGGACATTAAAATGGCTGGTATTATTATCATTATTACTGATCAAGAGTATTTGTCAATTAGTTTGAATGCAAAAAAAAATCAGTATCTGGTATTCTCCTAAAGGGTAGACAGGTAAAGCACTGAAAAATTATATTACTATTTTTATTTTGTTTATTTATCCAGTAAAATCCTAGTCTGAATTATAATCCTTTCATTTGTTCCGAATTAAAAGCTACATTATGTCAGATATTAAATTACAAGCCGACCATAAATCAGAAAACTTTCAGTTTTGTTTCGTCGTTTTACATGCTGAAATTTATGGTATGAACAATATTTTTCAGCGGCCCAAACATTTCTTGAATGTTAGTACTAACGTAGGACTAAAGTAGGACTAAATTAGAACTAAAGTAGGACTTAAAGTAAAACTAAACTTGAACTAAAGTAGATAAACTATTACTGATGCTAGGTGTCATTTGCAATGAGTACACAAATACACATACAAATAATATTTAATTACCTTAAGTATTTATATTACATTCAGAACTAGCCAGGGTTCTGGATCGAGGATCCCGGGTTCGCATCCTAGTAGAGACAAACTTGATAACACAGACGAATGTTATAACTCGGGTACACCCGAGTTATATAAGAAATTATCTACCTACTGGGAACACCCCCAGTTCGTTGTACGGTACATAATAAAAGTGATGCTGAGGATGAAATGTATAGTTAGCGTGTTCGTCTGGCAGTATTATTCTTGTATTTTTTGTCGGCTCTTTTCAGTGGAACTAACGAACCAAACTTGTGCAACATTCAGACTAATTACAGCGTATTTTGTTGGCCTACGTACATGAATAAAGAACAATGATTTTGTAGCGTACTTACCTCGCTTTACTATTAATTTGTATCACTGTGTTTATACGCTTCTATCTGTGACCCATAATTTTTAATTATTTATATTATTTATTTTGATTCGCACTTGTAATTTTTATCACTGCGTTAAAGCCCTACTAGTTGTGACCCATAAGTTTTAAATGTATATAGGTTTCTTACTGGACACTTTCACTTTCATCGCACCTTCAAGACTTGGGAGCCACAGCCTCCCTCAAAATTAATGAAAGAACGGTCCTTGTAATTTTGCCCACGATATCGCGTGGGCTTCGTGTTTTGACACCCAAAAGCAATTTGAACGCCCCCGGAATGGAGCTGAGTGATTTTAAGCGCGGACGGCTAAGCTCCTGATAAATAGATTTAGCTTCTTCAATTCAGTTTCAATATTAAAGAACTTAGGTCAATAGTTATTAAGTGACTGAGTGAATTATTGAGCGACCGGCCTGTTTTTCTAAAATGACCTCTGCCTAGTAGGGTCTACTTTATGTACCATATCATGATCGGATTGCTTGTTTATACATATTGCAGGTCCATCATGTTGAACCCAAAGCCTTCTTAATATTGGTTTCTTAACATAACGGGAATACCACACATTTTAATAAAACATTTTTTTTTTGGATTTTATCGCGTTTACTTTATGTTTTACGTTCCCGACGTTTCGGCTGCTTTACAGCAACCATGGTCACGGGAGGACTGAGATGGTTGAGGTCCTAGAGACATATTTTTTAACTGGAGTACCCTCATATTTAGTTATTGTTTGCGGTTCGATCTACGCAGAAAGTGCTCACAGTGTCTTGAGGTCTTGCAATGGTGCGCTTGGTTATGGATTTAATAATATTAATTACTGGATCCCAAGTCGGTGGTAGCACCCAGCCATCTTCCCTATTAAAATTTGGATGTTTTTTTAAATTTCAATGGCCTCACGTATCATCCTTGTTCGGAATCGGTGTTCTTTTGCGCGGAACTGTGATTTATCAAATCTGATATAATGGTTGCTGTAAACCAGTCGAAACGACGGTAACGAAAAAACATAAAATAAACGCGATAAAATCCCTAAAATAAAAATAAAAAACTTGAGAGGTGTCAAGGGACACCCGGATGGAACGAAGTTCCTTTATTATTTTTTATTATTTATTATGTACAAAAAATTAATACTTTTGGGAAACAAAAATAGATCGCCCCCGGGCGGGCTCGAACCACCAACATTTCGGTTAACTTATTTATTATGTACACAAAAAATCAATAATTTTAGGGGAACAAAAATATATCGCCCCCGGGTGGGCTCGAACCACCAACATTTCGGTTAACAGCCGAACGCGCTAGCCAATTGCGCCACGGATGCACTTGTGCAATGTCTCGCAAATACTGACCATTATGTAAATGCAAACGACAAAGATAGCAAACTGGCATGTTTTTGAACTAGGTATCGTTGTTTTTGGGTTTTATTATATAGTAAACTATACTTTCGTTTATTTATGTTTATTTTTGTCAGCGATAGATGTCGCTGGCATGTTTTTTGAACGAGGTATCGTTATGTTTTTGGGTTTTATATAGTAAACTATACTTTCGTTTATAAAAATGCTTACAATTGGTCGTTACAACTTTTCTGCTTAATTTTTCGTATGAATTTTTTCCGTCTAGCCCCCTTTCGTAACGCGCGATAAGGAACTTCGTTCCAAAAAATGTAATCCGTAAATATAAGAAATCCTTATTAGCGACATTATCGAATAGTGCAATAATACAGTATGTTCATTAATTTTCAAAATAAACAGGTTCAATTCGTGCCGAGAGCGATTACTATTTCAACAATCGAATGATGCAGTTTGAGTTTTCATCAAAACCGGTCTCAGTAATACTTGAAGCATTTTTCGAAATTCGCTTCAGATTTGGCCATCCACGCCCACTCAAAAAGTTCATTCTATATAGTAGATAGTTCAACAGCAATTTAGCTTACGTAACTAGCTTCGTTAAGATGAATGAACGTAATTTCCTTTTTCTAAAGAAAATCAATGAGACCCATTCGGTCTTTGGGCGGAAACAAAAGTACGGATGACGTAACACTATAATTCATGTGTCAAATTTTTATCCTATCTCAAAGTAACTGCGACTCTATTTCATTTAACTTATGGTATGTAATTGAAGGATGGAAAATGTGTGGATTGAAACATTGTTGTGTAAGTATTAATAAGGGATACCTTTCATGAATCGTAGTTTTTTCAGGAATAAGATTGATAGCGGCTAATGTTATTGTTTATTTATTTATAATAAGTACGGTCATAGACTAGTTACACTAATTATAATGTTATAAATATTACACAGAATTTAACTATTTACCAAAATAGGAACGATATTAAGATAATTGATTTCTTATATTTACGAGAATACTACACATTGAAATAAAACTAATCTTAAGGATTTTATCGCGATTTATACCGCGGTTTAAACCGAGATAAAATCCTTAACATTACTTTTATTTCAATGATATTAAGATAAATTAAAATAACATAAAATTAAATTTAAATAAAATATAAGGTTTAACAAAAAATTGTGTGAAATATTTTAACAGATGAATCAGTCAAAATAATTGTGTAAATTATGTTTGGTTTTTTAAAACAAGGCGTACCGGTAGCGTTTGGCCGTACGCTCTGTACAGGGTGTTATTTTTTTAATCTATACTATAATATTATAAATGTGAAAGTTTGGATGGATGGATGGATGGATAGATGGATGGATGTTTGTTACTCTTTCACGCCCGAACGGCTGAACGGATCTGGATGAAATTTGGCACAGAGATAGATTATAGTCTGGAATAGCACATAGGCTACTTTTTATCCCGGTAAAATGTATGGTTCCCGTGGGATAGATGTTTTAATTTTTCATATTTTTTATCGCGGGTAACACCGCCGGGCGCAGCTAGTGTCTAATAATTTGATTTATTTCTTAGGGAATGTTATCCTTATAATCTACTGTTGGCCGTGTTAAAATATTTTACACTATTATTGTTACACCTTATATATTGTTACTTTTACTTAACGACCTATGTTTTTTCTT
Organism: Pheosia gnoma; assembly: GCA_905404115.1. Lineage (NCBI taxonomy): Eukaryota > Metazoa > Arthropoda > Insecta > Lepidoptera > Notodontidae > Pheosia > Pheosia gnoma. Next base: position 4,856,430 of record FR989916.1, read on the forward strand.
ACATCGTTATTTGGTATTGGGTTGTTTTTTTTTTCATTCCTTACAACAGTAACCTCGGTGGCTTAAGCCAGTATCTCGGTTTCCAAGAAGACCGAGATTTGACTCTCAGCATGTTCCGGGAAAATGCCAATTAGCTTAGTACTTGGGAAAGCAAAGAATTTAATATGAGGAATTTGAAGAAAATGATGCTCTCATTTCCGTTGGAAATTGGAAGACAAAAATAATAGGTATGGTGTAGGGGCATGATCACGAAAACTGTGGGTAAAGGTTACAATTACAGCCTATACTACACTGAAGTTTTAGAGCACGCAATGTATCGTTAACATCGCCATCACAACACAACGTTCCGCGCAATACCCGTTGCGTGCAAATGACGAGCGCACTCAAGCGTATCGAGTTTCAATTTACATTGCAGTTTTATATCTCATTTAGTAATTGTGTTTTTTTTAAATATAATTATCCACAGCTTTACTGATAGAGGTAGGGGATTTGTTTCATCATCATTACCATTATCATCAGGGGTACATATAATTCAATATAAAATATCAAGAATTACTCGACACTGGCAATTATGGCACTATTTTGTAACCGATTGCCAACAAAAAAAAAGAAGAAAAAACCTTTGTTCTGTTCGAATAATTTGGTACGTTGTCTACTCTAGTGCTGCCCTTGGTCTAAATCAGCCTTTCCCAAAGTGGGCGATAACGCCCCCTTGTGGGCGATGCAGGCCTAAAGGGTGACGGTAAGAGTCCCAGAAAAAAATGGGGGTATTGTGTAGAAGCTTATAATAACTAATTTTATTTGAAGTTATAGTGGTTTTTAAGTAGGTGAAAAAATGGGGGCGCTTAAAAATAATTCATTCTCAAAGTGGGCAGTAGACAAAATAAGTTTAAGAACCCCTGGTTTAAATTTTAATTAGGTTGATCCTCTTTATTTCATCAAGCTTAGTCACTTAATATAAATCTACGAATAGCATAGTGTTTTCACGACTAGACGGGGCTTGATTAGGTACCGACGTACCTACCCAGCAAGCTCCGTCAACCTATTACTAGGTACGAACTACTTATATTTGCTCGTACAATGGCTGTTAACCTTTTATTAAATCTCAAGATAAATAACAACAAGATACACCCTCATAATGTAAGACAGAGCTTTCTAATTACACGAGCCGCAAGTGTGAGCGAGCGAATGAACTCGTGACCTCAACACGCAGGTTCAAAGAAACATCGCGCCTCATGGAGTTAAACCCGAAAATTTTATAAGGTTTCTTTAAAACCTTGTATATGTGTACAGACCACTCGGCTCTCAGCACGTCAAGTGCGAGATTATTTGTAAGCTAACCGTATACTATATAGTCTAAAGTGTTTAGACATTTTGTATGGAGAATTGGACAGCGATTCTAGCGGACGGTATGTAAAGCTTTCAATTCTCCATACATAATGTCTGAATACGGTAGACTATAAAGTATATGGTTAGCTGACGTATTGATCTGGGTGGTTCGATTCGTTTTGGTAAATAAAATGAAAATCAAAATTTAACTTTTTTTACATATTATATCATCGCGTTTATGTTAAGTTTTTACAATTCCGACGATTCAGCTGCTATACAGCAACCATGGTCAAAGGTTGCACACTTTTATAGAATCTGTAAAATAAGTTTTATTTCATAGTGGTTTAAAGATTAGTATACCTTTCTGAATCACTATGTATAAAGAGCAAAATATTAAAATGCCCAAGCACTTAATAAAATCATATTTTACATTGCAACCGGAAATAGAAAGATATTGAGTGTGTGCTTTTTTAATAATGTGTGCGAGATAAAAGCCATAAATCGCGGGAGTAAAGAAAATATATAAAAAAAAATCCAAAACTAAATAAATTATTTATCTCTTTAGTATAACTTCGTAGAACTTAACATTTATTGAAAAAGTTTTTCGAAGAAATATCTCCCAAACGAAGTTTCGAATGCGATATTCCCGAGATGATATTCTTTTCAATTTTTTGCAGACTTTACAATTTTTCATAATTTGCGAACACTTTCGAAGTTTAAAGGTATCAGGGCTACAATGAATAAAAACAGTTAAAGTATATAAAAACGGTTTTAAAATCGCAAAACTACCGAGCAAGCCAGTGTTTGAACCTGCGACCCTCGGTACGAATGCGAGCGTTCTAACAACATTGCTATCACCGCTATAAATAATATTAATAAAAGAATCGTATACAAAATCAAAACACACCGGAGTTGTTGCAGTTTTAAATGTAGAAAGGTCTCTCCAAAACGGCATATTAGAAAACTGCCTCAAAGGGCCACATAAAATAATATTAGTCTCCTAAGTGCGCTGAAATTGAAACAGGCCGTAATAAGATCGGCCCTACATCCTTTCCCTAACGGTTTGAGATGAGAGGTCTCTGGGGGGTGACATCAAACGTGGAATGGAATATCTTTCTACCGGTTTGGTGACCTTGATAACCCTTTCTGGGAAGGAACTATCTGTACACATAATAACACTACAATTTGGTCGTGTCTCACGTACGTCTCAGAACGCTTGCCTCGGTTACGAGGATCGCAGGTTCAAACTCCGGCTCGCACCTCTGGGATTTTTGGATTTCATGTGGGAATCTCATTTTCAACCACGATTATCACTTGCTAAACGGTGAAGGAAAACATTTTGAGGACCTGCATGTCTGAGAGAACCCCTCGAAAGACGTGTGAAGTCCGACAACCGGCGGCCGGCGGACTATGGCCTAATCCCCCATAGGGGTATATCATATTATATCGCATAGAGGGGAGGCCCGGGCCCAGCAGTGGGACATTAAAAAGGGCTGGTGTTATTATAATAACACACTGCCAATATACCCGGCCCTTGGGTCATCAGTCCTGTCGGCCAAACTCGTACACTTTTTTCTTACCAATGTCAACTCCAAACCTTATTGAATGTACATTACTGAAGACAGTATTTTTTCTTAAAGTACCATTAACGTCAATTTACAGAGTTAAAAAGATTGAAGACATGGTATTAACAAGATTAATCAATCTCCACATCTACCTTTAATAATAGGTTATTTTTTGTTTGGTCCAGACAATTGAGGCCCTACTTTTAAGTCTGTATTGGATCGAACATTGATTTACGATGTTAAGACTCGTCTGGAGATAGTATTAGTGATGGACCCTATGTGTTAAAAGTTGAAGTTTTTCATTATTCACTTAAAGTAACCGTTATATATAGTTTAACGTAACTATAACCTTAACCGTGGAATTTTTACAGCGTTATTTTGTGAAACATAGCTAAGTAAAGCTAGATCAGGCCAGTTGTCTTATTGTATCATCCAGTCCGGACAATGTATGCTAAATTATATCGTATTTATTAATCAAACACCAGTTAAGATTAGAGGATTATGTTCAAATACCTAATTCGGGTTACATTTGAAGAAATGTGCCCAAAGTCTTTGTTTTTCATATTCACAACACCTAGACGCAAGACTTTCGCAGAGTTTTTGCTTTTCAAAAGATCAAGGCGCAAGAATCTCGCAAAGTTTTTGGTTTTCGCAACACAAAGACGCAAGAATATCGCAGAGTTTTTGCTTTTCGCAAGACCAAGATGCATTCTTTTTGCTTTGAAATTCTAAGATCTATTAAAGGTTGAATATACGTTAAAACAGCTTCATACAAAAGCCAATATCATTAGAGATTAGATCAATAAGTCCATCTCCAATCGATTTCCGAAGCACACACGAGGAGAGCCCTTATGTTGCGAGCCCATAATTAATTTAATTCGATTTTATTCCTTCTATTTATTTATTATACTCTGTTGGAAAATATTTTCTTTTCATTATTGATGATGACTTAAGTTAGGATGATAACTTGTGAAGTGAAGGAACATCGACATAGTTAAAATAAACTCGGGCACAGTTGGTTTAAGGGCGCTTTCTGTTTGTACAATTAGCAGCTGGTCTGCTGCAGTTAATCAATATGTCTATATTGAAAGCGGGTAAGTTCAGGCAAAAATTCAGACAATTTTGAACCTTATATAGATAGGTACTCATTTAAAAAATGAAATAGCCGTTAAAATTACCGGGTGAAGGCTGAATATCCAATAATTGACCCAAATTGAAGTGTTCCACTAAAATTGACACTAGGTAATTTACTTTCCATCAAATTATGTCCATCCATTTTATTATTATGTGTGCACATTGTGAAACGGGTGCTTTTAAATGCATAAGAGCAGTGGACAAGTTCGGTGACACAATTGAGTCGCAATGCAATGACAGTGGCATCGTAATCGTAACGACTGTACAGCTTTAATACAACGATGACGTGTAATATAGATATTTACATTTACATTATTATTATCTATTTTTTAATACCTTAGGTAGACCTAAGGTATTAAAAAATAGATAATAATAATGCTACCAGTAATATTTTACTTGTCTTATTAAATTATGATAATGTTATTAATTTCTTGGGGAGATGCTATCTGTATAATCTACTGATGGACCACTTAAAAATATTTTACACTATTATTGAGTAATAATATGTTGGGTTAGCCTCCAGTCCATTGTACGTACCCATTGTACAAGCGATGTTTAGCTTGGGGCCGTACAACTAGTGTGGTCTGGCGATATTTACGTAACAGGTACGATTCCTTATAAGAGCAAGTCATTAAATTAATAAATATACTGGAGCAAAGACGCTTAAATGGCCACCCACGGGAAAGCTTACTTAATAAATTGTGTACCCACCAGAACGAGAATTCTGCCAGTTTACACTACCGCAAATAGGGTACTATGTACAGAGATGGATTGTGATCCGAATAATGTCTGAGTGTTGTATAAAGACTTAAGACAACACTGAAATAAGTAGCTGACCGCAACACTTATTAACCACTGGATACAATATTAACCATTATGGGTTCAGTAAAGTGCACTAGTGTAGGTAATTGAAGCAGAGTGACGAAACTTGGCATTTCAGTTTCTCACAAAAAATCCATAAAAAATCTTTCAGTAAAGTATCCATCACTTTACTGATTGAGGGATGGGGGGTATTTTACTTAAGCCTAGCCTTTGGGCCTGTGCATATGCTCGAAAACTGAAATAATTTATATTACTTCACACTGGCAAAATACCGATGGTAATGCCAAATTAAAAAAATAAATAATAAATACCTGTGCCCTTCTGAAGTAGGCTGCAAATGGCTTCACAGTAGTCAATATTACGAGCATTCTGTTCGGAAAGCCTGGTTTCAGAGCGGCACGGTAAATATCTTTTGTAAACATCTAAATCCGATCCTGTGTCCACAACGTCGCTTGGGGCCGGATGTGTGGGTGTCCGTGAGTTATGATTTCTGAAATGAACTTACACGTCACTAACAATAATACGTAGTACGCTGTCTCTTTTACACGGGCTATGTCCGGACCATTGACTAGACCATGACTTGCCTGGCATCATGAGTACATAATAACCAAATGCATTTAGTAAAAAGCGGTTATTTTAATATTACAAACAGACACTGCAATTTTATTTATTTGTATAGATATTGAATTATTTTGGGGCTGTCTCATTATCAGCCAAATCCTGGTGACACTATCCGCAACTTGCACAAATAACACAAAGGTCAGCCAATTTGAATAGAGCAGCGTCGGGAAAGTAAACTTGGGCGATTTGTCTACATTCACCAAGTACCCACCAAGTTAACTTCCTTACAACATCCATAAAGATAAGTTTTGAGTTTGAAGGCGCTGTGGCTCTGTAGCTCTGTCTTTATATAATTAGAGTATAATAATTTGTTATGTAATATACAAAAATAAGTAGCGTTTTTCTATGGACTCATCTGTCTCATCTGTCTTATGAATCGTCAAAATAGTTACAAAATGCTAAGTTACAACTTTACCACTCCTTCGGAACGTCGTTTCTATGGAGAAGAACGGGCAAGAAACTCCATGGTAAAAAGAACTATTTAAAAAAATCCGTTACATTTTTGAGCAGTACACTAATGGGTATGTGAGAATAATGTAGGAAGGGCTAGGCAGACTTTAGCAGCTGGTCGAAAAAAGTGCTAACTGTAAGCATATCATTACAAATTAATGGCTACACGACTCTCACATTTACAAATTACTTTTGTTAATTAACTCCCCATAGAAGTCGAATCTGACAATTTAGCCGACACAGAATTAACGAATAATTGATTGGCATGTCATTCAACGGAGCAATCACAAAAATTCATCCATTCCATTTTTTTAAAATAGCTGACACCATGATTTTATAGATATATATATAGACCCCTAGACGCGCCACTAACCGTTTTAATAAGCAGCACGTGAAGTGCGAGCTAACTGTATACTTTATATTCTCCCGTATTTAGACATTTTGTATGGCGAATTGAAAAGCGCCTCTAGCGGACGGTATTAGAACTTTCAATTCTCCATACAAAATGTCTAAATACGGTAGACTATAAAGTATACGGTTAGCTTACGAATAATCTCGCACTTGACGTACAGATGTCCAACTTTTCACATTTTAATTAATTACAAACAATTGTTTTAAATGATTTTGTATAATAAATTTATAGCTAAGATTCAGTCGGATAAACATTCAAATTAAAGGATCGATAACGGAATCTGAATCGAAAAAATCACGAGATGGATTTGCTCAATCGATATATAAATTCAACGCAAATGCACGCCATATTTCCGCCATCGAAGTTTTCGATCTGTCATCCGACCGTTAATTTAAAAAGCCTTATGACAGCTCATCGTTTTGAAATGACCCTGTTGAAAAATGGTGTGTGATGCTATTCCAAATAGATTTTAAACTTGTATATATTGGAGGGAAGAGTATGTGCATTTTATATAATTTTACTAGCTGGTACCCGCGACTTCGTCCGCGTGGTATTTAACAAAGTCACAACCGTTAGCAATAGCCCGCTCGCACTATTCAAAATTAGGGGTTGGTGATAGAAGGGTGAAAATTTAGGATTATATGTATTTTTTAATGCCATATTATAAAAAAAAACCCCCAAAAAAATAAAAATAAATGTTATGGGTGGACAACCCTTATCACTTAGGGGTATGAAAAATAGATAGTAGCCGATTCTCAGACCTACTGAATATGTATATATAATTTCATAAAAATCGGTCAAGCCGTTTCGGAGGGGTATGGTAACACACACACACAACTAACATTGTGACACGAGAATTTTATATATACGAGATGAGGGCGCACCCGCTCATAATCTAGTGTTGATGAAGTGGTAAATCTAACTGTATCTCGTCTGTTCAATCGCGGAGGGTAAACCGCACGGAACGTAATTAAAAGTTCAAGAATACTTTAACAATGCATTTTATTAAGCGACCGCGATTCCGCTTTCGAGATAAACTGTGATTTGAATTTTAAATGGAAGCTGGAATAGTTGCAATGGATGGAGATGAAAGTGACTATCATTGCTTTAATACTCTGAGTCATCAGCGACTGATCAAGAGTTATGACCGCCCTAGGCTAATTATGAGGAGGCGCCCCCGCCATGTATGTTACGGTCGGCCTAAAAAGTGGTATATTATGTTAAAATCAGGGACTCCCAAGGTTTTTCAGTTCACAGCGCATTTAGTTTTAGTGTTTTGTCTCGGTCTAGTTGAAATATGTAGGGTAGATGCAATGATGGTAGATTAATAGTGCATGCGAAGACACGATTTCAGCGCGCCCCCCTGATCCTCGCGCCCTAGGCTGCAGCCTAATTAGCCTAAGGGTTAATCAGGCCCTGTTCGTGAATCTGGTTCATGGGATATCATTTGCCAAACAAGTCTACTAAGGTTGTCATAAGGGACTCCTTATGTGTTCATCTGACAATATTATTGTTATTATTATAATAATAATATTACTAACACCTTATACAAGAAGAAACATTCGTGCTATCTTTCATGATATGAATACATTTTCATCTCGTGTACTCTCTCTATCTACATGTAATTATAATGCAAATGACACCGGTAAACTCCTAATCTGCTTCTTACTTCGGCGCTAAAATTAAGTTACATAGCCTTGTTTGATAAGTCTGAGCTTTAGCAAAATTGATGGGATCCAACTTTCCTTAACTCCGCGCCAGGAGTGAATAATCCTGATAATATTTGCTGACGAAACGAGCTCTATATTGTAAAAACACAGCTAAATAAAAATAGAGCTTCCTTGACCTTATAATTTACTACAGAATACCCATAAAAATAATCTGAATGCGTTGAAAATTAATAGAACTATAATAACAAAAACAGTGCATATTAGATTTGAGTCGGTATTTTTTTTTAATGGGTCCCGACTGTTAAAGTCGCTGCTGGACTTGTTTTTGCATCAATTATTACGCGGTCGGGTTTTTAGATTTTTTTTTTACAATTTTTAGTTATTATTTTTCACGTTATTAAGCACTATTACAAATAAGAACATTTACACAGCTTTATTCTAAGTATTGAAAAGTTCAATGAGAATTGGTTGCTAACCAATTATAAATCACTATAGATCCTAAACAGTCATTCGAGATGAAAAATGATACGAGAGGTCCTAAAGATGATTTTCAAATACCTATCCAATGAGACCCCATTGAACATAGTTCGTCAACTTTTTTTTTTCACAGTATGGCGTCTGCTTGTCGCCATATTGAATTTTGATTGATGATGATGATTTTGATAGCTGTCATGTCTTTAATAACACTCGCAAGATTAAGACCAATCGATTGACGTAAGAATCATCAAAATCGGCCCACGCGTTTAGTCTCTAGAACGTCACAAAGGAACATACATACATACATATATAGTTTCATGAACACATTACCCTCCTTTGCGTCACGCAGTCAGAAAAAAAAAGAAAGTCATTGTTATACAAAAATCAACCTTCACCCCACGTATCAAGTTTCCAACAAAACATAAATAATATGTTGTAAGGCGTTGACATACGTATTGTGCATGGAATATTGACCTTTATAGCTAAGGTCGACGGCATGAACTCGTTCAACACGTAATTTAATATCTACGTGATTTCATTAAGCATAATTAATTCTTAAGACAAAGAGGGCATGTCAAAAGTTGATTACCGTATTTTGTTTACCATGGGAAATTATATATGACTACTTATTTTTTTTAAGTTGGCAACGACTAAAAAAATTGCCATTTTTGCCAGTGCCAAGTAAATCGTTATTTCAAATAATGACCCCTGATGACAGTAATCTTGATGATGAAATGAATCCCCTACCTCTATCAGCAAAGCTGTGGATACTTTACTGAAAAAACGGAAATCTGGGGAAAGCTAGAAAAGTCAAGTTATACCATTTTTTTGTCATTTCCTTCACTCGTACACGTTTATAAACACACAATAGTTAATAACCCATATCGGTTCAGCCGTTCTCAAGTGATGCGCTTACCAAATAACATCATTTCATTATTATTTCGTCTATAGATAGTAATTATTATCATGAGAAACTAACCGCAAGACTCCATAGTCATTTAGTATGCGGCTATTCTTAAATTTATATGTTCTATGGTGGCCAATCTTAGCTCCCTGTGTTAATTAAATATAAATTACATCTATATATACAAATTAATAAAATTGGAGTGTCTTTTTGTGATATTAAAATAACCGCTTTTTACTAAGTGCATTTGGATGTATACACGGTACATATACCAAAACAACATTTTTTTAAAATTTTCGTCTGTCCGTCTATCTGTCTGTCCGTCTATCTGTCTGTCCGTCTGTCTGTATGTCTGTCTGTCCGTCTGTCTGTATGTCTGTCTGTCTGTTTGTTCCGGCTATCTCTGAAATGGCTGGACCGATTTTGACGGGACTTTCACTGGCAGATAGCTGATGAAACAAGGAGTAACTTAGGCTACTTTTATGTTAGATTAGCTATATTAAAGCTCGGTCATTACATAAAAATTGGGTACCTACTTAGCAATACGTTATTTGTATTATTCATATCGATATTTACAATAAAACGTACGTACATCACTACAGCTCCATTGCTGCTTGTTTAAGATAATAATTACACTGTTAATTTGCCGACGTCGACTTTTCTCGTTAAAATAAAGTACTCGCGATTGTCTTAGTGGTTTTTGAGCTTACAACATGATAGATAAGGACTGTGAATATTAATTACATTTAAATATAGGTATTGCAAGCTTTGTACAAATCCCTTGTGTTGGAATTTGTTGGTTAAAATGGAAATTTCAGTTGGAATTTGTTTGTAATTAAAGGTTGAGGTTTATTTCATTTTGTTTCGTTGCTCGTTTTATCGAAATCCAAGATTCTATGACAACTTCATTAACACTTTAAAAGTGGTGTTTCTTATAATAAATAATATAATAATAATACCAGCCCTTTTAATATCCCACTGTTTGGCACGGGCCTTCTATCAATAAGAGGGGGATTAGGCCATAGTCCACCACGCTGGCCCAGTGCGGGTTGGCGGACTTCACACGTCTTTCGAGGGGTTCTCTCAGACATGCAAGTTACGCCACGATGCTTTCCTTCACCGTTTAGCAAGTTATCATGGTTGAAAATAAGATTTGCTCATGAAATCCAGAAATCCTAAAGGTGCGAGTCGGAGTTTGAACCTGCGATCCTCGTTACTTAGGCAAGCATTCTACCTACTTGACTATGAATGCTTCTTATAATAAAGTTTATATAAGTATATTATATATAATTATATTAATTTTAAAGTGTAAACATATAATTATTTTCTGTAGTATCGTCCCATCCAAATAAATTCTGTATGATGACAAATATTTACAACCAGTGTGTGCTGGCAGTGATGACATGTCACATGGCACTGAAACATAATCGCTTATGTGGTTCTCATAAGAAAGTTCAAAGTCGATTAACAAGCAAGAAGAAAGTTATGCTCGGGGTAGACTCCACGCTAAAATCAGAACTGACGAAAACCACACACGAAAAAAGCCGTAACAATTTTACAGCTGAAGTTGCAGTGTGCAAGCCACATAGCACGCGGAACGTATCCATTCATACTTTCAGAAAATAACAAATATTATAAGAAAATTGACATGTCACAAACATTCGGCGCAGTTCGGCAATGTACGACAAGATACGACACGAGGATTAGACAACTTTGCCTAAGTTTTAGGGTTGGCACGAGATAAAAAAATCTTTTTGGCACACACTAAACAGTATCTATTGTGTGGAATCAACAAACCGACATGGTGGTAAGTTCTGACTGCTCTTTATCGCTATTTTGGCTTACATAAATTAAAACGGTTTTGATTTTGGTTGATCAAGGACGAATGGATTACAAAAAAAAAGGCATTTATAAATTACTAGCTTTTTACAGCGGCTCCGCCCGCGGTACCTCAATAAACCCACCTATAACCTATAAAAAGTAGCCTATGTGCTATTCCGTGCTAGCCTATGTGCTATGTGGCATACCAGCCGCGTGGCTAGAAGTTCTTCACTTTTCCGCCAAATCTTGCTATATTATTATTATTTCATTTGACAACCCTAGCCCAGTGTCGGGATCGGTAACTCAATAGGGTACTTTGATATTTCTCGTTTGTATGCTATATAGGAAGTGGTACTGACAGTAAGTACCTACTTCAATGATGATTCGATGTAACACCTATATGTACTTAGATATTTATAATCCATTTTCAGGTATATTAACATATTGTTTTGTTGGAAGTTTGGGAGTTGGGACGTTATCGAAATACCAGAGGCATGGTAACAAAAACTTTGGTTAAAGATTACACTCAATGGCTATAATAAAATTATAGAAATCATTTATGTCAAAAGTCATCGGTTACAAATGTTGTTATTTTTCAGTGCGCAATGAATCGTAAACAACGCGATCAGAACGCAACGCTCCGCCCGATACCCGATTCGAGCGAGTGCCTAGCGCGCTCGAGCGTATGGAGTTTTAATTTACATCGCAGTTTTAGGTCTAAACTAGTAATAATGTTTTTTTATTATTAAAAAAAATCACGTTGAATATAGCATACCATTATTATTGCATGTTAAAATCAATTTAAAATGCGTGTAATTCATGAAACGATCGACGGAAAATTCCATCTCTGGTGAATCGAGAATAGCTAGTCCTAATAAGCTTAAATACCAGTCACACCATAACATTAGCTGTGAAAATGTTGCTTCATAATACTTTTGTCATCCATCATCGTATCATCATCTATGTAGAGTCAGCCGATGCTTCCTTTATTGTACCGAGTCATCGAGGTCATAGTGTAATAAGTAAAGTATGATAACTCGAGACCCGAACTTAAGATTTATATCTATACGCTAAACATATAGTAATAATAAAAATAATACCAGCCCTTTTTTATGTCCCACTGCTGGGCACGGGCCTCCCCTCAATTCGAGGGGGATAAGGCCATAGTCCACCACGCTGGCCCAGTGCGGGTTGGCGGACTTCACACATCTTTCGAGGGGTTTTCTCAGATATGCAGGTTTCCTCACGATGTTTCCTTCACCGTTTAGCAAGTGATAATCATGTTGAAAATGAGATTCGCACATGAAATCCAGAAATCCCAGAGGTGCGAGCCGGGAGGTTTGAACCTGCGATCCTCGTTACCGAGGCAAGCGTTCTACCAACTTGGCTATCACTGCTTATCATAGTTGTTCACGCTAAACATAGTTATGCCAAACCTAAATTTAATATCCCAATAAATAATAAGTTATGAACTTATATAATATAATAATTATTGCTTGTATTATGGCTACCGTACAATGGACTGGGGGTGATCCCAGAAAAAATATTTATACAGGTGATATTAAACATTGATGTCTGCTACAAACATTAAAACCTGCCTCGTACATTTTGAACCAGCGACCCTAGTTGCCGAGCGTTCTACCCAATTGGGGACAATCATCTTTACAAACATAAAAATGTTATTAAAAAATATTAAGCACAAGATTGTCTTGTCTTACCGATGTACTCGCATTCTGACAGTTATTTGAGCACTTGAACAACTTTGCCATACTCTTTCTATGTTAACTGTGGCGAGGTAACATCATTACCTTCGCGTTCTATTGTTCGAGGATATTTATGCATAACCTGGTATCCTGGTGAAAAGCCGTACGCCATTAACATCCTGACTAACGATCTCGTATCGTATAATGTCGGGTATGTTCGGGTATGTTCGGTATGTTCAGATACGATATATTACGTTATATGATGCAGATTTTAACGACATGTACGTCTAGTACGAGATTACTTGTAAGCTAACCGTATACTTTACAGTCTACCGTTTTTAGACATTTTGTATGGAGAATTGAACAGCGCCTCTAGCAGACAGTATTTAAAACTTTCAATTCTCCATACAATGTGTCTAGATGCGTAGATTATGAAGTATATGGTAAGGTCACGAATAATCTCGCACTCGACGTGCTGTAGGATAAGTGGGAACTCCTGAGAAAACAAGCTGTCACTGTCATATTAATTTATAAAGTCTGTGGTGTGAGAGGGATGGACAACGCTTACGTACCGAAACGCTACATGAAAGGAGTTGTGCTTGATGGTCTGATTAGCGCATTTGGTAGCGACCCTGCTTTCTGTGCCGAGGCTCCCGGGTTCAAATCCTAGTAGAGACAGACTTTGTGCAATGAGCACGAATGTTTGTAGCCGAGTCATGGATGTTTCGTATCTATATAAGTATTATTAATATACTGGGTCGTCCATTGTTAGGTGCCCATAATACAAGCGTGGCTTAGTATGGGACCATAAAGATGGAGCGTTCGTGTAGCAATATTGCAATTATTATAATTTACAAGTCTTAAACAATATTAAGAATCAACTCTATACCTCTATCGATATATACATATCTACTTATATTATAAAGACATACAATAAGTGAGTGTGGACGTAGAGAGTAATCTCCAGAACTACTGACCCGATTCTGAAAACTCTTTCACTGATAGAAAGCTACATCTACGGGAGCAAACAGTACCTGCACAAGAGGTTATGTTAATACAAGGAAGGGGGGGGGGGGGGGGGGCTGATGGAGGAGAGGGGAATATGAGTAATGTAGCCTGAAACCTGAAACCCACAGAGTCTTATTAAGCGTTGGAATATAAAGGAGATTTCTGCTCAGCGAATATTTTACTGTGTTCCCTCGGCAGGACTGCTACGCATTCGACTGTTTTGTGTTTGGTAAAATGATATTATAATGAAATGTATCATAAGACGCCCACGTGGTCTAGTAGTATGAGCTTGGCAGGCTAATCAATTCGGATAGTGTAGTCTCAGCTCCGAATTTAGTAAATGCTGTTTTTACCCAATTCTGGGTGTTACTATTAGGTAGAGCCACCATCACCATAACACAAGCGTGGTTTAGATGGGACACTATGGTCGCTAGAGGACCACACACCTGTTCAGTTCCATAGTATGAAAACGATCACATAATATTAAAATCCATGACTCGAGCACAAAGATTGTTCCTACCGGGATTCGAGCCTGGGAACATCGGTAGAATAAGCATGTTCACTACCAACTATGGTAACTGGGTCGTAAAACATTTTATCGTCCAGGATATTTTTTTTTTTTTTAATACATTATTATATATTATTATTTATTACATATTTCGTAAATAAAATCGTTTACTTGCACCAACACGTCCTTCCAATCAGATAAAAAGCCAGTTTGTCATTGACAAATTGGTTCAGTAGTTTTTATGTGACGGTTGAATAAATAGACAATATTCAAAATTCGAAAAATAATATCTGAAAACACTTGTGTCGGATTAACAGATGTGGATGCATAGACAGTCCAGCTACAATTTTGTAATACGAGTAATATAGATGAATTGTTACGAAATGAACGAAAAGCCGAATTAGTAGCGCACCGTATGTGCGGATTTGATCTATTGCAGACAGAGAAAAAAGCTTTTGCGGACTTAAGAGATCAGCGAGTCGTTTTCATTACTCGTTACCCGACGTTGAGAAATGGAGGTGATACGTTCGTTAAATCCTTTATAGGAATGAAAACGGTCATTATTAAATATTGTGAAAACTAAGTTCATAATGACAACAGAACGTCAAGTGCGAGATTATTCGTAATCTAACTGTATAGTAAGTTAGGTAATGGCATAGTAATAGCCAAGTTGGTAGAACGCTTGCCTCGGTAACGAGGATCCCAGGTACAAACCACGGCTTGCACCTCTGGGATTTCTGGATTTTATGTGCAAATCTCATTTTCAACCACGATTCTTATTATCACTTGCTCAACGATGAAGGAAAACATCGTGGGGAAACCTGCATGTCTCAGAGAACCCCTCGAAAGATGTGTGAAGTCCGCCATCCCGCAATGGGCCAGCGTGGTGGACTATGGCCTAATCCTTTCCTAATCACTTTTTACGCTGAAAAGTTCGTTATAATCCCATTATAATCTCTTATAACTCTCTATAAATTTGGGGGATAAAACATGAAACAAAGTATTCGGTATCAACATAAGGAATCCCACATCGTGCTAACGATAAAACAGTGTTCAAAGGATCAATATCCCCACGCAATCCTTGGCAACGCAATTGTCCCTATAATGTGTCTATATAAACTATACAGTTATAATAATACCTGTCCCACTGCTGGGCACGGGCCTCCCCTCAATGCCAGGGGATTTGGCCATAGTCCACCACGCTTGCCCAGTGCGGGTTCGCGTACTACACACGTCGCGTCGTAGCGAGGGCTACTCTCAGACATGAAGGTCTCCTCACAATATTTTCTTTCACCGCTCAGCGAGTGATAATCGCTGTACAAAACGAGATTCGCACATTAAAAAAAGAAAATTAAAACTAACTAGAAAACACACACAAAAGGTTCGCTCTATTATACTGTGAAGTTTTCACGATGACAGGTGAATAGGCGTCGTTCGGGAAAATGAGGACAGCCGCCGAAAATGTCCGTGATTTATATCATCTGTGACAGCGACGGAGCCACCCTAATTCACTCAGGTGTTTTAATGAAAAAGTCTATTAGGCGGTATAGATAGGTTTGTCTTTCAAAGTGCCTGGAATGTAAATAGGTAGGTAGGTTTAGCATTTACTTCATTTAGTAATAAACTAGCTGTAACCCGCGACTTCGTCCGCGTGGTATTTAACAAAGACACAACCGCCACACAATAGCCCGCTCGCGCGTTCTGAGCCGCGTGACCGGAGTGATATTAAGTCGTTGGCGGGGGTTGGGGGGGGGGTACTAAAATAAAAGTAGCCTAAGTTACTCCTTGTTACATCAGCTATCTGTCAGTGAAAGTCCCGTCAAAATCGGTCCATCCATTTTAGAGATCAGCCGGAACAAACAGACAGACAAAAATTTTAAAAAAAATTGTTTTGGTATATGTCTACATCCAAATGCACTTAGTAAAAAGCGGTTATATTAATATTACAGATACTCCAATTTTATTTGTATTGTATAGATGTATACATTAAAAATAAATGAGATAATTAATTATTAACATTAAAATTAAAATTAGGTTGATTTCAGAATGCATTCAACAAATCCCCACCACCATCGGCCGGGAGGGTGCCCTAAACGCTGGCAGCATTGCCACGTTGAATGGCAATGCTGATGTGTTGGCCAAAATATGTGCCAGCGTTCTGGTCACCAGATGTCTCCACTTGACTTTTTATTTGCATCATCTAAAAAGCTGTTTGGAATGAAAATAAAATATTTTTTGAGACTTGTAATGAAATTACGTCGTAGCGTATCGTCATATTATTTACTAACTGCATATAACACTTAAAATAAATACAGTATGGCATCAATATAAATTAGACAACACAGTGGAATTCAGCTTGTGGAGTTTGAACGCGCTATAATCGTAATTCAAAATAAATGGCAATAAATTCTCGGACTGTTCGCGAATTGCCGGAGCGAAATTAAAAAAGAGGAATCGGTTTAGGATAAAGACGGGGACACACAGCGCTTATGCCACGCGCTGTCTCGCGCCGAAAAGCAATTATCTCTGTCCTGACATAAGTCAAGGGGACGAGGATCAGAGGGACCACTGTCGGAGATTGGTTAGTTACAGTTTACGCAATCTTGTGATAAGGCACTCGACATTCAATAGCTGCGTATTGACTGACTGTATAGCGTCGAGACTCGAGATTTTACCTGTTTTTTTTCGAGCAATTAGTTCACGCTAAGTTGTTATATAAACAGTTGGGCTGGTAGAGAGGCGCTCTGCAGAAGCACGTACAGACTGAGTGAGTAGAGGGCTGCCTCTACGGTTGCGGTGCTGCTCAGTCAATCAATACACGGCTAATCGCACGAGTTCCAAATCCAAAAGGAGACAACAATTTTTGTTCAGATATGGCTGTTTCCTGGGCTCATATTCTTTATATTTAGCATATATTTAGCCTAAAAATATCAGTTTGTGCCTAAAAGGCGGTTTAGCGTTAAGACATTCACTTAATGTGCCCCAAGCTTTAGTTTACGATCTCAATCGAGAACAAACGCTAGCCATTTTGTTCTCGAATTGATGTACAAAAGTAGGCTTTGTGGATATACACTAAGGCAGTGAATCGTATACCTACAAAGCATTAACACCTAAAGTTAACCTATACCTATTTGTTGCAACGCAATCAAGTCAGTATTGAGCCTATGATTGGTCTGAAATCGATGATAATAATGAGATCTCAAATTAAGTATAATAGTGTGTTATTTATAGTAGCTATATTGTGAGGGAATTTAGGCAAAGCGTGCACTACTAAATTTAATCGTAGCGATTTTTAAAATTCGAACTGAATTCGGAACGCAATCGTAGCGCGTGGATATTGGTGTTGTTCACAGATTATAATACTTAGTGCGTGCTTAGCTTAAAAGATTCAATCCACATAACTACTGCAAGTATTTATAAAGGCTCAAGACTTAAGTTATAATTACATTTAAAAAGTGGCAATTTTTTTTATATCAAAAGCAACTTCACTTCGGCAAGAAATACTTACCGTTAGCGGGATCCGATATTTTAAAGAGCTCTCTGAACGGATTCCGATACTGAAGTAGTTTTTCATATTAGCACTACAAGATTGGACCTATAATGTCGAAACTAAGATATATCAATAAAAAAATATGCCGTGTGTTATTTTTTTAAAATGTTAGGTGAAGGCTTGACAGCTGTCAAATAAATCTACATTCAAATTTTTCTTCTTTTTTTTTAGGTTGGCAATCAGCTACAAAATAGTGCCATTATGCCAGTGTCAAGTAATTCTTGGTATTGGTTATTGAATGATATGTACCCCTGATGATAATGATAATGTTGATGAAGATGATGATGATGAAATGAATGTATGAATACTCCATGAATAATTTTTTCACGCTAATAAATCTAAAAAAAAAAATACTACGCGCCATTTTTTATTTCAAAAGAATCCAATACCAATCCGATAAACACGAAAATGAATCAACAATGCTTCGAAAACAAAACAAAATTGCCAGCTTTAAAACCGCACGAAAAAATTCAGCGGAATATCACCTCAATAGACGGGACGCATCGAACTAAATTGTGATTGACAAAAAAATCCGTTATCCAGGCTGTATGACAGGAAATCAAGCAGAAATAAATGTGAAATCTGCGGTAGCACGTAGCTTAGTTAAAAATGGACTTTATTTTATAGCTTATAGCTTTCAATTGATAAAAATGTTGAAATGTTGATATAAAAAAATATGAAATGTTGATACAAAAATAGTGATTCTTCAGATTCAATATTAGTGAGAATGAAACGAAGTCACCTAAAAAATTGTAATTGTTCTCTACAAGCAACAAAAGAAGACAAATCCTTCTCTATTTAGCTGATCGTGGCATCTTTAAGAAGAGAATGATTCAATTTCGATTTAATGATTCATAAGTACTTCAATATTTACTAAACGTATAAAACAAAGTCGTGCTAGTTACAACATTTATAACTCAAGAATGGGTGGGCCTATTTTTATTACCCTTGATTTTTTTAAATTTATCTTCAACCCAATAGCAGAAAAGCTATTAAAATATGGACAATAATGACAAATAAATAATACATTTTCTCATTTGATTCTGAGGCGCTACGAAGTTCGTCGGGACAACTAGTAAAATATAAAAATAAAATTTTACTTAAACCCTATTGTTGCCGACTTTTTGCTACTACTCTATTTCTTTTTTATGATCTAATTCTTTTTGTATATTTTTGAAGTATATTTAAAATATTGTAAGAGTGTCAGATTGTCTTCAGTGAACGAGAGGTAGGTTTTGATTTCCCCAAAATACTAATATTATATTATTTCATGATCATCAAAGTGTTTCATTAGTTTACAGTCCACACACATTTGCTTCACCTATCTATACTAATATTATAAATGTGAAAGTTTGGATGGATGGATGGATGTTTGTTACTCTTTCACGCCAGAACGGCTGAACGGATCTGGATGAAATTTGGCACAGAGATAGATTATAGTCTGGAATAGCATATAGACTTTTTATCCCGGTAAAATGTATGGTTCCCGTGGGATAGATTTGTTAAAATTTTCATAGAATACCAATAAATTCATTTTCTCATACATTTGATTCTGAGGCGGTACGAAGTTCGCCGGGACAGCTAGTACAATATAAAATAATAATGGTTACAGGTGGAACAAACCTATCGGTTCCTCGCGACCTTCCTGTTGAGTATTATTATACAAGAACGGCGATAATAACGGATTTTGTACCCAGGGAAGTGATTCGAGGTGGAAGGGATGTTTTTTTTTAATCCACCAGCCATTAAGCCCTGAAGTAATTAGGATAAAGTTAAGTAGCAATCGAACATTAAGACATGTCCCTTTTTGTATCATGTTTATTTTTTAATTCAGAGTACGAATCCCGGTAGTACTGCACTTAATGGTTTACAGGAATAAAAAGTATTCTGATTGCGATATAAATTCTTACCTAGATATAAAACTTCCACGACTCGGGTACAAAGACTCGTGTTCATCACACAAAGATTGTCTCTATCAGGATTCGAACCCGGCACCCTTAGCGTGGAAGGCAGGGTTACTACCAACTGAGCTGATCAGGTCGTCAAGATTCCTATGTCCATTGCACAAACCATGATAATAATGTCCGCAATCCTTCCAATAGTCCTATTTAATGTCCATCGCAACCTCAATCCATAGTCCCAATTATCTTTCCTTATTCTTGCAATAGTTCCTCCGCCTGCTGAGGTCAATTCACTACTTATGTTAGCTCAGTAGTTGACCCCAGCAGGTGGCTAACATTACATTAAAGTTCTCAAAAAGAGCCCCTACATGTTAGACCCATGTCCCCGCGCAATCCTTCCAAAGATACGGGTATATGGCCCGTGTGGAGAGAGACAATATAATAATACATTACGCCAGGTATCCTCTTCCGAAGATGGCCGAAGAAGGCCGAAGAAGATGGCCGAAGATGGCCGATGAAGTAGACTCGGGCAGACACGTGACCCAGCTGTCACGGGAAGAGGAAACGTGACGTAGCATATTGCGCCATGGTACAAACAGAATTTGTAAGCGAAAGGTCCGCAGCGCTTAATAAACAATCCGATAGAGATCACTAATTGGATTTCGGATACCTTCAGTTGGTGTTCTTCCACGGACCATTACTCAATGTTGGGAACTTTTTGTTTTTACAAACTTTTTGGATGTTCTTGAGTGTAAGGTGTGGTTTGTGTGACGGCGGTGAGCGGTATGTAAAGTACATATGACTAGCTTCCGTCCGCAGCTTCACCCGTGGTACCTCGATAAAGCATATAGCATTCACAGATTATGTAGCTTGCGATCAGTGAAAGAATTTTCAGAATCGGTTTAGTGACTCCGGAGATTACCCCCTACATCAAAACTCACAAAGTACCTCTTTAAAATATTAATATAGATCCTCTATTTTACTCTCAAGCTTGATCTCCAATGGTCACAGCGAAGTGATCTGAGCCTGAAATACCTATATTTAATCTATACTAATATTATAAATGTGAAAGTTTGGATGGATGGATGGATGGATGGATAGATGGATGGATGGATGGATGTTTGTTACTCTTTCACGCCCGAACGGCTGAACGGATCTGGATGAAATTTGGCACAGAGATAGATTATAGTCTGGAATAGCACATAGGCTACTTTTTATCCCGGTAAAATGGATGGTTCCCGTGGGATAGATGTTTTAATTTTTCATACTTTTTATCGCGGGTAACACCGCCGGGCGCTGCTAGTATCCTATATTTGAAATCTAATCATACTCTATCAAATGATGAAACCTACGATGAAATCGGTCCAGCAAAGTATAAAACAAACACTCGGACAAATATTAAAAACACTTGTTTTGAATCATATATATTCATTACATTCATATTTTTTGCCCAAAAAAATTACAATTATGATTTTGTGTGAGCAAAAATTTTTAAAAATTTAGGCTGAAACCTCTCGTTTAGGTCATGTTTTAGAAATTGTAATAAAGAACATAAATATTATTATAAAGTAATTTTATAGGCTTATGCATTTTTTTTTAAATTAATTGTTATATGTATAACTAGCTGCGCCCGGCGGTGTTACCCGGGGTACTATTCAATCCAACGTCCGGCTTCGTCACCATACAGTATTGATGGGACCCAAGTCCTGACTTGGACTTAACGCCAAATTAAGTATAAGTCCATAATTGAATCGCTAGTCGACCGGCCTATATAGCATGATTCAGAAAGGGCATACTAACTTTAAAACCTGCGCTTCTTCACAGCGCATTTGCAATCATTATGTGAACTTTCGTGCTAATCACACAAAGATTGTCCCTACCAGGATTCGAGCCCAGGACCCTCGGCACGGAAAGCATGGTCACTACCAACTGCGCTAATCAGACCGTCAACCATATAAATCTATATAGGCATAAACATACCTATAAAGATTTGTTTTTCTAGAGAATTCCCGAGCTACATATTATAAAAGCGATAAATTACCCACGGTTTCCGATAAAAATAACTCGAGTACATTCGCCAATATTGTTAACCACTAACAAATTAGGGTCTCTACATTGATTAACCGAAAAACGTGCGGTCGATTGTAGAGGGCTCACGTATGTACCCACAGTTATATATTATGTACCTCAAGCGCAGTCCCTTTTACATAGCGTTTCAGTACGTAAATGTCCTCCATCCCTCTCACACCACAGATTTTATAAATAACCATGACAGTGGCAGCATGTTTCGATGACGTTAAATAATGATTACATTATCAGTTCCTGCGTCTACATACACTTGTAAAAAGGTAACTTAAGCCCAAAAACAAGTTACTAAAGTTACAAATTGTAATCGCGTTGTCTCCCACTGAGCATCTAGATTTCTATATCGCCAGACGAACACACCAACTATACGGTCCCACACTAAGCATCAATTATATTATGGGTACCGTACAATGGACTGAGGGCGAACTCAGTATATAATACTTATATAGATATTAAACAGCTAAAACTCGGGTATAAACATTCGTGGTTATCACACAAAGTTTTTTCCTACCACAGTCGGAACTCAGAACCCTGGGCATAGAAAGCAGGTTCACTACCAACTGCGCCAATGAGGTAATTAAACAGATTATATATTATTGTTTTATCAGGTTTATAATAATACTAGCTGTGCCCTGCGGTGTTATCCACGCAAAAAATCATGTCGATCCTGTGCGCTATGAAAAATTAAAACGAATCTATTTCACGGGAACCATACATTTTCCAAGATAAAAAGTCCATTCCAGACTGTAATCTATCTTTGTGCCAAATTTCATCCAGATCCGTTCAGCCTTTCTGGCGTGATTAAGTAACAAACATCCAACCATCCAAACTTTCACATTTATAATATTAGTATAGATAATATTATACCAAACACCACTGATCATTGACCTCTCAATTGCCCGGAAACCAATACACCCCCCGCCCCTTGCCCCCTCATAAACTTTTGCGACATGGCCGCGAGCCAAAGTCCTAACCATCCGTGAAATATGATTAAGCTCAATCACGAAGTTTGAAGCACAATCTCACAAGATAAAACATCCAACTGTATAATCCAAAACTAAGCAACGATTTAATTTGTTTTATGTATAAGTCAAAGTCAAAGTCAAATCGTTTAATTCGTACGGGGGCATTTTTTTTCTTAACTCGTCAACCGGATCGGAACGCGACCTCAAACGAGAAGATCTGGTGAGAAACTCAGCGGGCTTGTCTTTTTTTTTTAAAGCTATGATTATTACAAAAAAAATAAAAAAGTAAGCTCCAGTGTGTTGCCATGCGAGGCGCACACACGCTACACTTTGACATCATAAATCTTGATATTTGAGCGATCAGTAGTATAGTATCTAGTATATGGGGCAGAAAGGTTCTAGAATGACGACCATGAATCGGATAACGTAGTGTAGGACGGCCCACCACAAGGTGGACCGACGATATCACGTAGGACCGGGATGTGTGGAAGTTAATGGGGGGGGGGGGGGGGGGGGGGGGTGTCTTGCGGCCAGCAGTGGAGGTCTTTCGAATGACGGATGGAAGTATATTATCGCTAGACAAACACATCAACTGGGCCCCAAGTCTGCTAACACAATCGATTCATAATCAAACACCAACCGCATAGTAACTGTCACTTTTGACGGATATTGTATGGGATATCTATCAAAAGTGACAGTTACTATGCAGTTGCTGTTCGATTATGAATCGATTATTTTAGCAGACATGGGGCCATGTACTGTCCCCCACCAAGCAATGCGTGTATTATAGGTAGCGTACAATGGACTGGGATCGATTTCAGTATTAATCTTAACAATTCCAACTTCGTACGTCAGCGGAACTTTTATTACGTCATCACGAATACCTTCAAGTAAACCAACAATTATTGGTTGGTTTACAACTAATACAAGAGTATTATAACGCCCACTCGAGGGGTGGGTAAACAGACAACATTGGGGTAACTTACGCAGTTTGGTAAATAACAAATTATTAGCCAAGACATTGGCAAACTACATGGATATATTATAGGAGAGCTTACGTTTCGATGTGGTTGTAGAAACAAAATTACAATTGAAATAAAACTAATTTAAGGATTTTATCGCGTTTATATTATGATTTTTATCATTATATCGGATTAGATAAACCACAGATCCTCGCAAAAGAACACCGATTCCCACCAAGGATGATACGCGAGGCCATTGAAATTAAAAAACATCCAAATTTCAATAGGGAAGATGGCTGGGTGCACCGACTTGGGATCCAGTAGTAAATATCTCAGTCGTCCCGTGATCATGCTTGCTGTAAAGCAGCCGAAACGTCGGGAACGTAAAAATCATAATATAAACGCGATAAAATCCTTAAATTCGTTTTATTTCAATGTGTAGTATTCGCGTAAATATAATAAATCAATTTGTATGAATAACTTGATCTTGGAGGGGATTCCCGACGTTGATTCCCGCTGATTTATAGATCATGTATAAGGTATACATTACTTATCGACCATCGGAAAAAGAACCTGGACATTATCAAACGGTCCCTTAAATAGATCTTCTGCCCCATATTGTCTGCGTCACGGAGAATTTCATTGAACATGACACAAAGGCCGACCCTTTGTCTCAACTGTCACTATGGGGGCAGATAATGCTTCTACCACGTGACTATTATTTTGGGAAAGCTGTGGGCACACAGATAATTTTGAACGGAATATAATATAAATAAATTCTAAAATGCAATTTCTCATTTCGACAGGATTCTTATTTTAAAATTTAATTTTGCCGTAATTTCGTTGGGATTATTTTAAAAATAGAACTCGGTTGACAAGTTTCTTCTTTTTTAATTTTTTTTTTCTGTTTGGACAGGGTTATTTTGAAAAAAGAATTATTGCAGTTCTCATTTCGACAGGGCCATTAAATTTCATTTATATTTGTTTTCATTTTGACACTTATTCTGTGATAACTCCTAGAACTTTTACTTAAGGACCTAGTTATTAATTATAAAACATATTATGTACTTTAATACTGCTTTACAATTAAAAGAAAATCAATATAAAACTTAAATTAAATACTGAAATACTGAGACTGCTAAAGCCAAGTTCCATTGCAATATTGGGTCCTCAATATCAGAACTTGTAGCAAATAGACATTGGCTATTAGAAAACGGGTCACTAGGTTAGCGTTTGCTAAATATTCTCCATTCAACTTTGACGGGAATAGATCGCAAGTATTTTTTTAAAGTATTTTGGTTAACGCTTGGTGTTATTCCCGTTATTATTAGTAATGAAAGACAGCAAATAATTTAATATTATCGTGGCGGAATTTTAAGAGTATTCGGTTGGAGAGGGAGTTTTTTTAAATTGTTTTATTTAAAAAAACAATGTGGCCCTTTGAATTAGAATGTCTAGTTTTATTGGAGTATCAGATAATGTGTGTGCATTGCAATAAAATAGTGAAAATTGGTTTTTAAAGTTCTCTCAAGAATACCAATATTTTTTAGTAAAGTAGCCATTGAGTTTTACTTTGTTTGATTGGTCTTATGGTGTTCCTACATTGGTTATACATAATGGTTAGGGTCTAATTATGGAGATTGAGTTTATGAGAATTTGATGAGGGCATAGAGTAGACCGTCGACATTGAATTAGTATGATTGCTATTTATGAATGAAGAAAATTCTCTTCGAAATTTGATTAGGCCATTCAGTAGGTCCATCAGATCCCACTTTCTATTTATACTGACATTAGAAACAGCAAAAGTTTGTTCGTTTATGAGTATGGAGCATTCTCTGGATCTACTGATCCAATTCTGATAATTCTTTTACTAATACAAAGCTACATTATTCCGGAGTGCGTAGGCTATGTTTCATCGAAGCACGGTGGGGCGGGGCCGCGGGTAAAAGCTAGTCAGCAATAATATTGTGTTTTTCTACTCTATGGAGAGGCATAGAGTAGAACCGCTCATTTCATACCACAGATATATTAGAGGAGATATGTTATGAAAGCGGTGGGCTTGCGCTCACCTTATGCCAAAATTACGCTAACATAGAGTTTTCGCCGTCAGTCGACTGCAACTG
Source organism: Pheosia gnoma (assembly GCA_905404115.1). NCBI lineage: Eukaryota > Metazoa > Arthropoda > Insecta > Lepidoptera > Notodontidae > Pheosia > Pheosia gnoma. The sequence continues at coordinate 4,882,440 of FR989916.1, forward strand.
CACGTCGGTATCGGAGCTCTAACTTTTTTTTTAAATGCCGTGTTATTCCGTGGTTGTGTGCTAAAATACTAGCAGCAAAGTGAACTACGCGGAAGATGGAATCTCATTTCACCAGCCAGTATTAAGTATTTTATTTATTCGTCTTTAAAATCATTAAAAACAACAAATCAAAAAATATTTAATGCCTTTATTATGTTATTTTAGTTTTCATGTAGCACAACGACTTTTTTATTTTTGTACAAAATACATGGCTCTTTAAGTACCACCTATGTTCGCTACTGAGTGAATGTACGAGGCAATGGATAGATCGTCTAACGATACTTTGAATAAACTGGTGCGTCGCGTGGTACGGCCGCTGTATACGGCGACGACGCAGCACGCACCGAAGAGACTTCGTATTGGTTGGTTTTAGCGAGTGGTGGGAAACAAAACGGAGACAGCGAGTTCCCATACATTTTGAATCGCACGGCATATCTCTCGTGATCTGTGTTTCATACCCTCAGCTATATAGTGTCGATGCTGGATCCAGTCAAGGCGGCCGGTCCGTTGTGTGTCTTCCAACTGATTTCCTATCGGGTGCCGGGTACGTTGTCAACCTTCAAAGGACATGTCCAAAGGTCATATACGTCCGTGACCAAAGGTTATCTCAAGGGACCTTAAATATGAACCCTATTGGTATTAACTTAGATATAAGATTTAGGATGAAGGAATCTATAATGGATTGTGCCCTTTCAGAGTTTTAGTTAAGTTAAGTCTCTTTGCACCAAAAAGCAGTGATAGCCGAGTTGGTAGAACGCTTGCCTCGGTAACGAGGATCGCAGGTTCAAACCCCGGCTCGCACCTCTGGGATTTCTGGATTTCATGTGCGAATCTCATTTTCCTCTCATTCCAATCTCATTTTGTAACCGACATAGTTCAAAGAATTTCAAAGTTGAAGTGACAGTGGGCGGCACGTAGCTCGCAGAACCGATGGCCGTTGGGGCAGAAAGGTTCTCAAATGGTGACCACGGAAGACGTAGTGTAGGACGGCCCCACACAAGGTGGACCGATGATATCACACGCGTAGCAGGAAGCCGGTGGATGCGAGTGGTGGAGGACCGTGATGTGTGGAAATCATTGAGGGAGGCCTATGTCCAGCAGTGGACATCTTTCGGCTGATAGTATAGTATAGTATACCCTTTTAATCATCCTGCATATCCAAATTGGGAACTTCGTGAGCACTCAAAACCCATCCTATGTGGATTATACACAGAGTTATACCACGTTCATTCCCCTTAAAATCCCTTTTCCAATATCACGCCTATAAAACCAAATTATACCGTATATGAAAAGAATATAAATGCCATAACACCGTAGCAAAAGGATGATATAACAACGGTCGTGGGGGGGCCATAAAGATTTTACCATTTTTATAAGGATCGCCAGGGCCGGACTGCAGACAATTAGTGTGATTCTAAAAGGTTATACTACCATTTAAACTGGCACTTCTCTAGCGCAATTGTGGTCATTATGTGAAGTCACAATTAAGTCATTTTAAATATATTGATTTCTTATATTTACACAAATACTACACATTGAAATAAAACATTTTTTTCGGATTTTATCGCGTTTATTTTATGTTTTTACTTCATGGGGGGTTCAGCTTTTGTCCCAGTAATAGGAGTTTGTGATACACCAAATTATACTTAAGCAACATATATTTTACGGTCAAAATCGTCTGAGTTTTACAGCAGAACTCATATAATTTCAGTTAATTTAATTCCATAAATGTGAGAATACGCTACAGTATTCGCGATTGGCCCAACAAATATACGCCAAGATTATTTTATCTCCACATATTGTGATGCTGTCGACTGGATCTCATTGTGTTAAGGCAGGGCCGGATTTACAAAAATATTACCTACAAACTGAATCTTTCAGTAAGTATTTTACCGTGGAATTTCAAGTTAAGACTTAAATTTTTAAAGATCCTTTCACTGAAAATCGAATGGCTATCTTTTACACTGAAGCTTCGCTGAGACGACGACGTTAATGAGCAAAGACATCGTCTGAGCGGAAAGACAAGCTATTTCACCACAATTCGGTAATTATTTTTTTCTAGCGTCTTTTTCAGGTTGTAAAGGCAGGATTTTCAAGAAATATACCATTGGTAATAAGATTGAAATAAAACTAATTTTAAGGATTCTATTAAAGTCAAAGTCAAATCATTTATTTCGTATAGGCCTACGGGGGCACTTACAAATTAAATATCGCTATCGCGTTTATATTAAGATTTTTTTTACGTTCCCGACATTTCGGCTGCTTTACAGCAACCATGGTCGCGGGAGGACTGAGGTGGTTGACGTCCTAGTGTCATAGTTTGACCGGGGTACCCTCATATTTAGTTGTTGCTTGCGGTCTGATCGACGCAAAAAAATCATAATATAAACGCGATAAAATCCTAAAACTTACACATCAAATAGTCTTACTAATAAAACGAACACACCAACTATACGGTCCTACACTAAGCAACGCTTGTATTATGGGTACCCATACAATGGACTGAGGGCGAACTCAGTATATAATACTTTTATAGATACTAAACATCCATGACTCGGGTACAAACATTCGAGCTCATCACACAAAGTTTGTCCGTACCAGGATTCGAACCAGGGCAGGGTCACTACCAACTGTGTTAATCAGGTTGTCAGGACTATAGTGCAATATACCTTATACTCAATTTCTATTATACTCTTAAGTGTATTTTATAAGAGATGCTTGATAATCTTCAATCTCATTGTTATTAAGCACCAAGACGTCTGAGCTCAAATGACAAGAACATTTTTCCACCGCTCAAGAGGTATTATATCATTGTAGCTACTTTAGGATTAAGAGATTAGTAGGGCTCTCACGAATTAAAACTTAAAATTTAATCTAATAATCCATTGCTCTCGTCGATTCTGGGTCACGCAGTGTTATTTAGGGTGTCTGGATGTTTTAAGTAGCAGCCCTTAGTCGGAGTAGCTAATTAGCTACATGTTATAATAAACCTTCTAACGTCTTATATTTTCCCTGGTACTTCTGGCTAGTTACACAGCGAGACTTGCTCGTACTTGATGTTTTAAACTGATTATTCTTGTTAGATTTACGCAAATATTACACATTGAAATAAAAATATTTTTTCGGATTTTATAGCGTTTATTTTATGTTTTTACGTTCCCATAACCAACCGCACAATTGCAAGACCTCAAGACACTGTGAGAACTGTCTGCGTAGATCGGGGCGCAAGCCAAAACTAAATATGACGGTACCGCAGTTCAAACTATGACACTAGGACGTCAAACACCTCAGTCCTCCCGTGACCATGGTTGCTGTAAAGCAGCCGAAACGTTGGGAACGTAAAAAAACATAATATAATCGCGATAAAATCCGTAAAATTAGTTTTATTTCAATGATAGAAAAGTAGTTCACTCATTAACTTATTCAGCAATCTCATTGTTTTAATAGGTATGACAACGAAACAAATTTCTCGGTCGATGATTTCCAACGAAGAAAAAAGAAACAACGATTTTTTTTTTTCATTAAAATTGTTTATTTTTATTTTATCACAATATTCGCAACCCTATAGGTCGCGTTACGTATACAACAATTTATGTTATACTATAAAAGTTCTTAATATTTAACATTACCTTGAAACTAAGCTAAATAGAATAAAAATCTTGGAAAGGTCAGATCCTATATTAGATTCAGGGCCCCAAGTGTGCTAACACAATTGATTCATAAACGAACAGCAACCGCATAGTAACTGTCACTTTTGACAGATATCCCATACAATATCTGTCAAAAGTGACAGTTACTATGCGGTTGCTGTTCAATTATGAATCGATTGTGTTAGCACACTTGGGGCCCAGGTCTGCCGTAAAATATATTTTGAATCATAAATGTGAAATTAATAACAACAATATATATTATTCAGGATCGAACATTTTTAATAATAATGGGATAAATATCGCGCTAGTTATATCACGGTATGCTCATTGAGGGTCAATCTGAAATGCAACATCTTAGCAAGAACACAGCCACAAAATCTAATAATAATTAAATACAAGAGAAATATTTAAAAAAGGGAATTCACAGCAAACCAATACCAAACAACAAAAAAGATTCAGACGACTTATCAATCTTACTGATAGCGTCCTCTAAGGAATGCTTTGTGTCGTACTGTTAGGTAGCTCAATCAATCCGCTAGAATAAGATGTCCTTTGATACGAGATAACAATGTAAGTATCTTTGTTGATTACCAATTTAGGAGATTTTTTTCAGATTGTGTCCATGATCGTCTAACTGCAACAGTTATCTATAATACTATAATAATACTAGCCCTTTTAAAGTCCCACTGTTGGGCACGGGCCTCCTCTCAATGCGAGGGGGTTTAGGCCATAGTCCACCACGCTAGCCCAGTGCGGGTTGGTGGACAGTTATCTACCAAGGTCTTATCAAGGTAGTTTGTTTCTTCTGTCTAAGGATCGATAATTTAGTGGTTAGAGGAGTCTCCAGCGGACCTTAGAGAGTAATGATAAAACTTACTACGGAATTATTATACCCATAATTCCGTAAGTTTTTTATTTATAAATGTTGTAACAAAAGAAACATCGTGAAGAAACTCTCTATCATGATTCTCATGAAATTGCTAATTAAACATCAATAAATTCTCACAGCATAGCAACACTGAGCTCGAAAGAATAAAATGGAACGTAAATCAAAATCCGTTGTATCTGCAAATCATCTAAACGTCAAGCAAAATTAATGTTGCCAGACCATTTAACAAATTGTAGTGAGAAAAAATGGCATAGTTTTATTCGGAGGCGCACGCCCCGCGAGGCCATTTTTCATGGAAATAAATTACTTGTCCAAATGAATACAATTAGGGCTTATTTATACAAAGAGTTTCTAGGATTGGCAGCGGTTGTGGTGGGTGTGAATTAATCATGCAACTTTTAATCGTAATACAATAACGGTACCAGTATGCCTTAGCCAGAACAAAACCTCCGAAACGTACATATATCCACAATCTTTACAATATAAACCTTGGTAAGTGCACTCCATTTTTATGCGATCGAATGGTTTCAACCTGTCATCATTCTAGAACGGTTCTGCCCCAGCACCTGTTCTGCCAGATATATGTCCTACCCATGGTCACATCTACTTCGAAAACTACGAACTAGTGCAAATTGGTTAAATATCGTAAATATAAATATCAGAGTATGACCACTAAATTCAGACATCAATCCATTTTAATGGATGAATTTTAATGGTATTGTAAATGTAAGATAAATAAGGTCTAAGAATTTGGTCATGCGGTGCTGTTGTTTAAAGCTCTTCACAAGGTATGGCGTCTCTTTTTTGTTAAAAAACAGTTATCTTGACCCCAATATCGCCTTAAATCCTCGCAGTTAATTAAACCAAGAAACGGAAGAGGCTGACTAACGGCTAATTAATTTCTCAACACACCCTCAAAATATGTTTCGCTACACTGCCCGCTGAAAGCGTAAATCTCTCAAGCCAAAATAAGCTTTATCTTCTTAATTTAGATTAAAAAAATCCGAAAATTGCGTGAGCGTTATCGTATAAGTAAGGAGGCTTTCGTGAAACCTTTTAAGATCTTAATACTTGATTTGGGGCTGTTTCTAGATTCTTTCTTTTTTTAAGTGACTACGAATTATTTAACGAATCTATCAGTTAAAATACTAGTTATAAGTAAGCAAAGAAGTTTAGTAATAAATAATCATAATGTTGTATTGTACATAAGTATTAATCGTTACAATTTTTTTTTATTTAAGCTTGGCAGTCGGCTACAAAATTGAGTCATTTTTGCCAGTGTCGAGTATTTCTTGTTAATTGTTATAAAATCATATGTACCCCTCATGATAATGATGATAATGACGATGATGATAATGAAACGAATCCCCTACCCCTATCAGTAAAGCTGTGCCTACTTTACTGAAAATTTACCGGACATCTTGGGTGAACTTGAAAAGTCAAGTTATACTATTTTATTTCAATTTACTTGAATAGTCAAGCTATACTATTTCCTTCACTTGTGCACATGTATCAAATCATAATGGTTTGTATCCCGCTAATATTACACATTGTTTATCAAAGAAACACATATTTGAAAAAAAAAATGAAAACTTCACTGTTCTGCTTCCCGCCAAAGAGTCCTCGTTACAGATCATATACCCTGGGCCCCAAGTCGGCTAACACAATCGATTCATAATCGAAAAGCAACCGCATAGTAACTGTCACTTTTGACAGATATTGTATGGGATATCTGTCAAAAGTGACAGTTACTACGCGGTTGCTGTTCGATTATGAATCGATTGTGTTAGCAGACTTGGGGCCCTCTCTATATACCAGACATACCTATAAATTCCAGTCATTTTCTTTACGATATTCCATTATGATAGGTACATATAATATAATTATTCTGCTTATAGCAGCTATACCGGTTCAAAAACTAATTGAGTGTTTCCCGCCCCTAATGGCGTGTTCCAAGAATGGAAGGGTTATATACTTGGTGGAATGTCCTTGTTAATGTCGGTCGTTAAGTAATTTTTGTGTTTTTTTGTTGCAGAGTTATATAACAATAGAAATTGACTAAGCGTATTTAGCAAGAAAACTAAGTACAGTTAGTAAAAATAGTAACAGGTCCGAATCGCTGCCTATTATGATGGCGTCATATACCTTCGGGTAATACCGTCGGTTCGGCCAGTGTGGTGAGCTTTGGTCAAATCCCCCTCGTATTGATAGGAGGATTATGCTTATCAGTGGGACATGAAAAGGGCTGATATTTTTTTTATGATTTCTCAGTGTGATTCTAATCAAAACAGTACGTCAAGTGCGAGATTATTCGTACACTTTATAGTCTACGTATTAAGACACTTTGTATGGAGAATTGAGCAGTGCCTCTAGCGGATGATATTCAAAACTTTCAAGTCTCCATGTTTTTAAAAAAAAAACGTAAATTAGCTTACGAATAATCTCGCACTTGACGTACTGTATTTATATTGTAAATCTACTAGACATTCCGATATTTAACTAAGATTTCACTCCAGATAATGAAATTCGACGTAATACATATCTAGAAAACAATTAAAGTCTATTCGCAATTTATAATGACGTCATTAAAAATTCTCGCCGAGTACTCTTGTAAATGTTGTAGTAAATGTTTTATTGCTTTCTCGGTAATACGCTCTAAAATTTGAAAACTTTTTCGCGATCCTTATTGCAAGGTTTCTGAAGAGCGTAAGAAATATTATGAATTTCGCGCTTTTTATGAAAAATTGTTTTTTTAATAAGATTTAGGGTAAGTACTCCTTACTTAGTTAATACCAGCCGTTATATTTTTTTTGTATTTTAAATTTCTTTCTCTTCTCTTTTTAAATTATTTTAAATTCATGTATAGACCGCAGACAAATTCTAGCTAATCATTTTGCTCCTTAAAATGCGAATAGATAAAAATCATTAATAAATTATTGTTGTCATAAAGTAAAAATTAGATATCTAATAGTTCGGTGGTCGGCTAAAGACAAGATTATTTGTGCTCAAAAAACTATTCAATCCTTTTCTGTCCGAACACTCAAATTCTACTCAAATATAGTATTTAAGAAGGTGATTGAGACGTCGTTAATTTTCGCATTATTATAGTAATAAGCAGTCATCAAAGTTGAGCGGTGTCTTTAAAATTAAGTTAGTATTCTTGAGTCTTAAACTGAGTCTAAACGTGCCTAATGTATGGAATATAATGTAACATCAATTATGCTAATCAAATCATAAATATATGCATAAAAATGATATATGAATTACTTACGTTTGATGCTCATAACTTTGTGCCCTCCACACAATGAATACGCACGGTCTGGACTCGGCTTTAGGTCGTGATTCAGTGCCCTCATTTGACCTACTAAGCACGGTGTTTGCTTAAACCCCCAACAATAGTAGAGCGATACCATTCACCACTCACCACACACACAATTTCCTTACAATAGGTTATAAATTTCGTTGGTGAAAGCATCTTATGTATTTACTAGCTGTTACCCGCGACTTCGTCCGCGTGGTTTTTTTTATTTTTTTTTATTACATTATAGGCAAGTATTTGATCTCGATCTCACCTGATGGTAAGTGACGATGAGATCTACGATGGAGCATACTTGCCTAGGTAGGAAGGCGGCAGTAGATAGAGACGCTACATTCACTAGGCACATGTAGCGCAACTGATCTGACCCGCCATCCATGAATGGCAACACCGAACATCATGCCGGAACACGGCTAGGCCGCTTGGCGACATGGCTTTGTTCAGTGGGTGGTGACTAGCCAAGGCCGAAGCCTACCACCAGTAAACAAAGACACAACCGTTAGCAATAGCCCGTGCGACCGGCAGCCTTTGTGATATTAAGTCGTTGGCGGGATTGGGGGTTTTTTTCTTAAACAAAAGTAGCCTGAGTTACTCCTTGTTACATCAGCTATCTGCTAGTGAAAGTCCCGTCAAAAAATCGGTCCAGCCAATTCAGAGATTAGCCAGAACAAACAGACAGACAGACAGACAAAAATTGTAAAATTTTTTGTCATGGTATATGTAGCGTGTATACATCTTACATAGTAAAAAGCGGTTATTTTAATATTACAAACAGACACTGCAATTTTATTTATTTGTGTATAGATGGTCCGCTTCTACAGCCCAAACAGCATTAAATAAACTTATGTTACCACAAATCCATATTACGCGACATGTTTTTGCATATCCATCTCTATAATGGCCGCAATCTCTCAGCGTGGTTTGCATAAGGGCGTGCCTAATTCCGACAGACGCTACGAGGAATATCCTTTATGTGAATCCTTAAAATGTTCCTTACGGAGCTTCTAAGGGATTCAATTCTATGTTACTATATGCAACATTATTAGAAATGTTTTTAATATTCCCCAATAGATAACTAGCAGGATCGTACGAACATTGAATAAAATAAGTAAAAGTTAAATACATTACGAGAAAAAAAAACTACCGATAATTGACAGTGAAGCAGTGATAGCCAAATTGGTAGAACGATTGCCTCGGTAACGAGGATCGCAGGTCCAAACCGCGGCTCGCACCTCTGTGACACTCATTTTCAACCATGATTATCACTTGCTAAACGGTGAAGGAATACATCGCGAGGAAACCTGCATGTTTGAGAGAACCCCTCGAAAGACGTGTGAAGTTCGCCAACCCGCACTGGGCCAGCGTGGTGGACTATGGCCTAATCCCCCTCGCACTGAGGAGAGGCCCGTGCCCAACAGTGGGACATTAAAAGGGCTGGTGTATAATTGACAGTGATCCAACTAAAGTAAAGTCGCATTGTATACCATAACCTTCAAAACATCGCGTTAAGTTATACCAGCCTTTCCCAAAGTGGGCGATAACGCCCCCTTGTGGGCGATGTAGGCCTAAAGGGACCCAAAAAATGGGGTCGTTGTGTAGAGGCTTACAATAATTAATTTAATTTGAAGTTATAGTGATTTTTAAGTAGGTGAAAAAAGGGGGCGCAAAAAAATAATTCATTCTCAAAGTGGGCAGTAGACAAAATAAGTTTGGGAACCCCTGAGTTATACGATCAATGGCTAGTTAAGCTGAACAAGTTACTTAAGAAATTTCACCCGCAAATTCCCTTCACTTAAGCTACAACTTAAAGCTACATAAAGACTAGAAATACTGTAGTTATTTAACGTATTAATGTTTATTCCTCTTACATTTCTTTATAGTGAGCCGCCAGAATGCAAGCCTAAAATCTGGCGAATAGAATGCATATATGAATGGATTTATTGCAGAGTTGAACCATCCTAGCCAGGTTAGAATATACATTAACACTGGGTTCACATACGAATTAGGAATGAAAGGAGTTAGGAGATAGTATAGAAAGAAAGGGAGCCAGCACGCGACGAAGCCGCCTACCACAAGGCTCAGCGTTTGCGCAGTTTTCGTTTCACGTCTCAGAGATGAAACTCTATTATTCTCGACGTGCTCTTTTGAGGAGTACGTTCTGCGAGTCGTGTTCTTGTACTTGTAGTTCGCTTTGAAAGTCACCTCGTTGTAGAGCCGTGACTCTCTCTCTTTGCTGCTTCTGTGTTTCTTCTTTTTCTCCGGTTGGAAACAGCACGGGCATTTGTGGTCGGCCTGGTTGGAGCAGTCGCTTTGCTGGGCGGAGTTCTTGGATGTCTGCTTAGAGGCGGACTGTCGGAGCGATAGCTTATCAGAACCTGATTCAGATTCTGTGCGGATGCAGGAGAGCTTTCCTTTCTGGAACAAAAAAAAACAAATTAATATTTATGTTGTTGACAAAAAAAAACAAATTAATATTTATGTTGTTGACAAAAAAACAAATTAATATTTATGTTGTTGACACAAAAAACAAATTAATATTTATGTTGTTAACAAAAAAAACAAATTAATATTTATGTTGTTGACGCAATAATGACAGGATTGTTGTATGTACTTAAGTACCTACATGTGGGGTACATGTGTATGGGAAAGGTCATACAAGTAAACAATTTCGAATTTAAAAGAGTCGTTCTGTTCTATAAGTGATGATTTGATAATTCCATGTCCAGCTATAAGGAATAGACGGAGAGGAGATGAGAACCTCGAAAAGCTGATCGTAGTCGGGAACACCGAGGGCAAGAGAGCTCGAGGACGGTCCCCAACCAGATGGACCGATCAAGCAAAGGACCCATCTTCAACCAAATTCAGCTCGGTGGTCAGAATCGCCATGAACAGAGCCCGATGGAGGCTAATCGTTCGATCCAAGTGTGGACTATCCAACGATGACCACGATCCTCAGACATGAGGGACCGACCATAGAGAGAGAGAGAGATAGGGAACAGAAGCGCATGAATTATGTGGTCAGCTTAGTCTCTGCATACTCCTATTAGATAGGTGATGCAAAAACAATCTAAAGACATTGCGAAGCGTAAGAGTCGATTAATAATAATTGTGCAATTGCAAAAAAACTAAATTTAATTTATAGAAATTTATTGATGAATTCATTTGTAAATTTGCAAGATGAAATAATACACATTTCATTGTTCTGCACGAATAATTTGTGAAGGTATTGTTTAAATTTGAATAAATTTTACTTGGTAAAAAAGACGAAAACTTAATTGCTATTTTCAACCTAAAGTGTAAAGTTGTCTTTTAATAATAACGGCTCATCAGTGAATTTTCCACAAATTGAATCAATAAAACATCTTCAACTGCTGAAAATGTGAAGTGTTACTACACACATCCCGCTATAAGTACCCCCTCTGTTCTCTTAAGAGAGTCACATCATTTTTCCTACCTATAGGTATCATGTCATTTTTACATCAGAAATATTTCTCGCGTTACAGACAAATTGAGGAGGAAGAGAGAGAGAGAGAGAGAGATTCTCTCGCATAGAGGCAAGACCCGTGTCCAACAGTGGGACATTAAAAAGGGCTCATATTATTATTATTTATAACAGACAAATTAAACCCGAGTTTAGTGGCGATAACTGTAACTTGGCTAAACTTTTCCGAGGAGTGGCTATTTATCACGAGTTAAATCTTGAAATAGTGTTTCAAGATTAAGATTCGAGTCTAAAGATTTGTGACGCTTCCAGCTATTCAACTTTTCTGAAGATAAGTGGCAAATTCTTTAGATGATGTTCATCTCACTGGATCTGATCTGATCGTTATCTACATGGATTAAAAAAAAAGTGTGTCAGTTTTGTTACTTCTTTAGAAAACATAATTATGAGGTACGTACTTATTTAAAAGGGACTGAGTGATTACTGACATACATTTTTAATAAAACTAATTTTACGGGAGGAGCTCCCGTGACCATGGTTGCTATAAAGCAGCCGAAACGTCGGGAACGTAAAAAACATAATATAAACGCGATAAAATCCGTAAATAAGTTTTATTTGAATGTTGTTCTATACATTGAAATAAAACTAATAAAAGTAATAGTGAGCATCTTCTGCGTAGATCGGACCGCAAGCAACTAAATATGAGGGTAGTTCAAACTATGAAACTAGGACGTCAAACACCTCAGCCCTCCCGTGACCATGGTTGCTGTAAAGCAGCCGAAATGTCGGGAACGTAGAAACATAAAATTCGGAAAATTAGTTTTATTTCAAAACTATTTTTTTTTTTATATTTTGAATAGGCCCCATTCTTTAATATATGTATAAGAAGATCAAGTCTAAATATATTTTACAAGATAGATTACTAGATATTAAACTCCATGACTTAGGTACCTACAAACATTCGTGCTCATCACAAAATATTTGCCCCTACTGGGATTCAAACGGGGGTCACTAAACTCTGTTAATCGGGCCGTCGCACTTGACACAATCGGTCACGATGCGTTGCTCAAATTGAACTAAGTACAATCTCAAACAAATATTTGCGCTACCATTTTCAATTTGCGAACGTGCTTTTAGGTCAAAAAAATACATATTCCTAAAATACCCAGACGATGGAACAGGCCAGTCACGCAGAGATCAACAACCTACAAAAATTACAATATTCATCGTAAAGCACAAATACCTATCTATAAATAGAATCGTTCAGCAACTGTGCTTTTCAAAGGAACGCCGTCTGAAAGGGTTGGCGGCCCCTGAAAAAAAATACGCCATTCCAATCTCAATAAGTACTTAGGCTTTTGAATGGGTCCTTCAAAAAGGTACTTGTGTTTTTTTACATACGATATAATACAATGGCTTATGTACTATTATGTCTGTATATAGAACTATACGGTATACGGTATATTAGGTGTAACAAAAATTGTCTAAACTATTAGATGAATCAGTAAATTATATGGTTCACGTTGATGTATAAAATAATTGTGTAAAAGATGTGCTCACATACAAAGTTTGCCCGTGTCGGGATTCGAACCCGGGACCCTCGGCACAGAATTCGGGGTCACCAATTCTGGCAAGCAACCATTGGGGCTATGTCAATTTTAATGGCATAACCCACCTTGCTACACTTGCTACCAGAGCTAGCAAGTTGGTGGTGTCTTCGAGCAACCACGCAGGATATCCTGGCGTAGACATACACCATCACAGCCATGGGAAGGAAGAAGGAACCCATGGCGGAGAACACCACGTATCCAGGGTTCTGATTGTAACGGCAGACGCCTCCTTGGTTGTGGTCTGGTTCGTACCTGTGGGGAAGGAAATAATAATAATACCGCCAGACGGACATATCAGATGTAAGGTCCCAAGCTAAGCAACGCTTATGAGTACCGTATAATAAACTGGAGGTGATCCCAATATATAAATACTATATATGTGATATTGAACACTCAGGTACAAACATTCGTGCTCATCACATAAAGTTTGCCCCTACCAGTATTCGAACCCAAGACTTCTTGGCACTTTGCTAATCAGGCCCTCAAAATGGTTGGTTATTCAAGTCGAAGATTAGTTATGGTCTCATCGGTTCGAGTCGCTGATTCGGCTCGGTTCGTTCAAAAGATTCTGATGGTCGTAAGTAACCTTAGTAATACAATCAAGTAAGAGTTAAGCGACTCAAATACGAGACTTCTATGGCTCTGTACATCAGCCGAAAGACGTTCACTGCGGGGCATAGGACTCTCCCATCGACTTCCACACTATTCCTTGTAATTTTTGGGGATAGAGTTAAGAAAAAAAAAATGACAATTTGTAAGTGCCCCCGTAGGCCTATACGAAATAAACGATTTGACCTTGACTTTGGATTTCCTTGATGAGTCATACTCACCATCCAAACATAGGAGGGCATGTTATGGCTCCTGCGGCGATCCACACAAACAGAATCATGGTCAGAGCCAGCTTCTTGGACCTTCGCCTCCTGGAGTACGTCAAGGGTCTGGTGACGGCGAGGTACCGGTCCACGCTGATCGCGCAGAGCGAGAGGATGGACGCAGTGCAGAGGAGGATGTCCAAGCTGATCCATATGTCGCAGAGGATCCAGCCGAGCTCCCATTTACCTGGTGAAAGAGGAGTCATGTTTGATCAAAGATATAGCAGACTAGCTGCGCCCTGCGGTGTTACCCGGGATTAAAAAGATCTACAAAACCCTTTAAAAGACACGCTTCCTGTATGCTATCCCATAGGAACCGGGCTCTTTTCAGGGATAAAAATTATTATGTCACTTTGTGACCCCTAAACTACCACTATATATGCAAAAAATCATGTCGATCGTTTGCTCTATTAAAACTAAAACAAATCTATTCCACGAGAACCATACATTTTACCAGGATAAAAATAGCCTATGTGCTCTTCCAGACTATAATCTATCGCTGTGCCAAATTTCATCCAGATCCGTTCAGCTGTTCTGGCGTGATTAAGTAACAAATATCCATCCATCCATCCAAACAAGGCAAACCGCTCAGTACAGGTTATATTTTTTTTATGTCAAATAATTTGATTTATTTCATTTGGAATTTTATCTTTATAACCTACTGTTACCCCTTATATACCTACGTGTTAAATTGAGAACCTTCTCCGTTGTTTTTTCTTGGGTTATAATAATAAATACGTGCACTCTCAACGCTTTGACCACTTAAAGTAAAATAAACTTTGAAAAATAACATTGAATGGGCGATCGACACAAATGGAGGTTCAAAAGCAGGTGAAAAAAAACGTAGGTAATTATTGGAAGGCTTTTGAAAATCGACCATCAATCACTTGAGGGCCCATTGTGGTCCCGAGACCGAGTTTTACGCTCATAATCGAATTTATTTGTATTTTAAGGAGACATGTTTTTAAAGTAATTTAATGATGGCGATCTGAGTCTTTTATGAAATACTAGCTAGTGCCTACGACTTCGTACGCCTTATTATACCAGCCCTTTTTAATGTCCCACTGCTGGGCACGAGCCTCCCCTCAATGCGAGGGGGATTAGGCCATATACCACCACGCTGGCCCAGTGCGGGTTGGCGGACTTCACACATCTTTCGAGGAGTTCTCTCAGACATGCAGGTTTCCTCACGATGTTTTCCTTCACCGTTTAGCAAGTGATAATCGTGGTTGAAAATGAGATGAGATAGCTTATAAGGACCTTTCAATATTCATAGAAACAACAAGGATTTTCGTTCAGGTCACGGAATCCGTTCGATATAAGTCTGCTGCTTTACACCTGGTTATTGGAAGATTGATTCTCAGAAAAAGCCGCTCATAGCTCGCGTACAAGTATCACGTTCCACTTACCGCGACTACACGGCCGAGGCGACGAGTAAAACCGGCGCTACGGTGGCCATGATTCAAAGAAGAATTAGCGGGACAGAAGACTATTTTGGTCAGTCAAGTGACTTATTACTTTCGTCACCATTATCAGCACGTCAAGAGAAAGAGGGAGAGTCAAAAATTTGAAATACCGTCCGCTAGAGGCGCTGTTCAATTCTCCATATGTATGTGGTATGGTAATATGGTATACGGTTAGCTTACGAATAATCTCGCACTGCCGTAAAGAATCTACCAAAAAAATGGGTGCAATATCTATGTTATAATAATAAGCCTGCAGGACATCTTGTGGCGAGCTGATGGTGAGTAGTGACACCATGGACCCGAGTACCTCAGAGAGTCGGTCTTGGCCGCCAACCCGGCGTGTCTACGTCGGCCGAGTGGCAACCGACAGAGGCCCGGAGGACTCGCAGCTGTGGATTGCTTTAGTTGGCGGTCTAGAGAGGATCGGTAGAGCTACATGCCTCATACATATAAATAATAATAGTAATATATATTATTATGTATCTATCTGCCGCTTTAATCATAGCAAGGGCATTTAATATAATAGATAATATTGGTACGTAGTAATTGTTTTCTTATAATTTAAAAGCTAATATAACAAGCTTCTACAACCTGTTTATTGCGGTCGGCATCATTATTACAACTTATAGAAGCTGTATAACTTATGATCATTGCTTAATGCTTAAATTATATTTTAATTTTTGTATAAAAGGGGATAGTATCCATCTCTTATATTGAAAAACGTCAAAAAAACCTGACCAAAAAACAAATCTCCATATTTTAACAAAACGCATAGACACGCTACTCATACCATACTCCCTACCGTCGTCTCACGAACACCGCAAGTGTGGTAAACACCGGTAACAGACGACGCGAGATGAGACGGTAGTTTATTACGATCCTACCCGAACCCCATCTTTAGGGGTAAAGTAAACAACTCTTGAGTATACGGTGTTACGCCGTAAATTCCGTACAGGGAAATATTGAATTGTTGTGTACCAGATGTTACATAACCATGTGGATACTCTATGACTTAAAACTACGTACATCCGCCTTATTAGAAAGAAACTTGGGCAATTGCTTTTTTTGGGTGAAGACATTATTATGCGCGCGCGAACGCTGTACGTGTACATTGGTGCATATTCCTTAAGAACCAAGTTCTAGATTCTATTAAAATGCGTAACGCATAGCGTCGGGAATCAACCTTACAGTACTCCTTTTTACCCCCGAAAGAAGCATCTTCCATCCCGCTTATACCACAGTTTTAAAAATAGAATTCGCAGTGACAGGACAATTTATCGATGTCGTTATAATTTAAAAGAGTTCCTGCCCACCATGTAAGTTCACGCGAAGTTGAGATAAACTGTAGGGCTGGTAGCGAGGCAAGAAACAGATATAAGCGCATGGCCGAGGCAAATCGAGCGCTTGCCTCAGCGAAGCAAGGCACAACACAACACTGTTTTCTGAATTAGCTGTTTGTTACACGATTTGTCTACCTGTGACATGCCTGCATTATTTATAACTTGATACGCCAAAGTCGAATTACGCTTGAAAAATTGAGTCGCAAGATACTAGTATTTTTGTCCATTAAGCCAGTAAGCTGTCACAGGCATTTCATTAAACAGAAATGTAATGTACATAATTTATTCTAATAATATCGGCTCTGACTCACGGCCTGCGACTGATATTTCTTGTTTCTACCAACAGTATCCTACCGCCGCTTCTATATTGGTCATTCTCTCTGTCATCCATTTGACACTGACAGCCCGCTCAATCCGTAGCTCGAGACGACAGAATAAATATTCATAATGCCATATATAAATACCAGCTGACTCGGCAAACGTTGTTTTGCCATATAAAATAAATTGGGATATAAACTATCCTATCTTTCAAGTTGGATAAAACTGCATACAGTGTGCAAAATTTTATTCAAATCGCTTTAGTAGTTTAGGAGTTCATAGCGGACAAACACCGTGACACGTAATTTATATATATTAAGATTACTTATGTTATCTATATAACAATGTACTCACCAGTAATATGTACAGCGATAGCGGGTGGCATGACAAAAATGCCGACCAACAAATCGGCGACGGCCAAACTGGTCACGAAACAATTGGTGACGGTCCTCAACCGTTTTGTGGTCACCACAGCTGATATAATTAATGTGTTACCGATCACAGTCACCACTATCAACAAGCATAATATTATAACTACACTAATCTCGATACTATCATAATTAGTCACTTCACATTCTTCGGTCAGATTTAAAGTTACGTTACATTTCACATTTTTTATAGTCTCATTTACACTCGTAACTATATTGTATAGATTGTGTGATATATTATAGTTTTCTTCTTTTGTGTTTTGTATAATGATTTCTGTTTGCAGATCTATAGTTGTGTTCCATTTTGTGTCTCGGTCCGGTTCGGGCAACGAGATCATCTACGCCCGTTGCGGCTGTAGGTACTGTGAAGGCATCTGTAACAATATTTTTTATTTTTAAATTAAGTACATACATACTTTGCTTCTCTTATTTGAGTCTTACCTAGCTAAGTTACCTAGATAGTTAAGAATAGGTACACATCGTTCAAAATCTACTCAATTGAATTTTTTGAAGACAGATTTTTTAAACTAACTAAAGTAAGTTCAGTTGAAATCTTATTAGCATCATATGGCTACCTGATCAGCGCAGTTGGTAGTGACCATGCTCTCTGAGCCAAGGGTCCCGGGTTCAAATCCTAGTAGGGACAAACTTTGTGTTGAGCATGAATGTTTGTACCCAAGTCATGGATGTTTAATATGTATATAAGTATTTTATACTGAGATCGCCCTCAGTCCATTGTATGGTACCTATTTTACAAGCGTTGCTTAGTATGGCACCGTATAGTTAGTGTGTTCGTCTGGCGGTATTTTATTCATATTGTTAGAAGAGACACAAAAATATACGTATTTTATGTTGATATCGCCTTTTATAATAGATCATGGCAATAATCTAATAAAATGTTGATTATCTCTGTCTGGAGTTATCAAAATCCTAGTCCGAAACCTTGTTTAAGTCATGAATACTAATCTCTAGCAATATAAATAAGCATTTCGTTAATCCGCCGAAGCGGATGGAATCCATTATTCATTTTACATTTCTGCTATTTATTTTCCGTTAATGGTTTTCGTTTGCTTTTAAAATAAAAAAAACTCATATTTATTTTCTTCCCATTTAGTTTATAACAGATAATGACATACGTCACGTTGTTTAATTATACAAGATATTATTAAGTAAATGAAAATTACCTAAATGGAATATAATTAATGTATACAATAATTACAAAGAAAATAATTTAAATATTTACAAACTAAAAATAGATACACAAAACTAATATAAATTAAGAAGAGTATAGAAAAGCTACTTAATATTTACAAAAAGTGTAAAAAAATTGACGGAATTCACACAGCATTCGAGGGGTTCTCTCAGACTTGCAGGTTCCCTCGCGATGTTTTCCTTCACCGTTTACCAAGTGATAATCGTGGTTGAAAATGAGATTCGCACATGAAATCCAGAAATCCCAGCGCGAGCCGGGGCTTGAACCCGCGATTCTCGTTACCGAGGCAAGCGTTCTACCAACTTGGCTATCACTGCTACTCTTTTTGCATTGGCGGTTAAATAAAACGGTTTTCACTCCACCTTTCTCGCGTAAAATGGCGGAGGTAGTTAATTCCTTTTCTTAGGTTTGTATTGTTTTTGCCCAAGGCGACTTTGACGCCTACGCGGGCACACCCGCTTTTCCTTTGTCTGAAACCATTAATGTAAAAGTTATATATACTTCTGTTTACTTCGACTTATACCCTAGGGGTGCGTAGAGGTGTACTGATTCACACCTTTACCACCTACACATTTTGCAGAAGGTCAGCTATGTTGGTTGAACGCTGGCTCTAGAAACAAGGTGTGCAGGTTCAAACCCCGTTTGGGTTTCTATGATTTCATGTGCGTATCGCATTTTTAATGGAGATTATCAGTCGCTGAACGTTGAAAGAATGTGAGAAGTTCATCAACGTAACGGAACTTTTTAAAAAGAGCAACCATGGAGTTTCTTGCCCGTTCTTCTCCATAGGAACCGCATTCCGAAACGGGTGGTAAAGTTGTAGCTTAGCATTTTGTAACTATTTGGACGATTCAAAAGTACTATATAATGGTTTACATGAATAAAAAATATTCGGATTCTGAATCTGAAACAGAAATTTCAGCACCCCGCACGCGGGCATTATCGACTAATGAAAATGAGCCTTTACGATTAATATTTTTTTGCTACAATGCCAATATATTTTCATGTCACGTAGGTAGCCATAAGCACTGGCGGATCAATCATTCATGCGCTGTGTTTGCCAAAGGGGAATATTGACGTGCCAGATGGATTTTATTACTCTTATTGTTTGTAGTAGGTACCCATAGCTCCTATTATTATTTAGGGTGATTCATAAATAGGATACTAATGCTGAACCTGTGGTTCTTTAGCGCATTTTGTAATCATAATGTGAAGCCATAATTGATGTGTCAATAAAAAAAATTGCTCATAAAAAACTAGCCCATTTTAAAGTCCCTCTGTTGGGCCTCCCCTCAATTCGAGTGGTATAAGGACATAGTGCACCACACTGGCCCAGAACATTATTTACGGGATTCTTTCAGACATGCAGGTTTCCTCACGATGTTTGCATGTCCTTCGCAGTTTAGCAAGTGATAATCATGATTGAAACTGAGATTCGCACATGAAATACAGAAATTTCAGAGGTGCGAGCCGGGATTTGAAAAGCATGTAGATGTAGGTACATCTCGTTACTTGCGGTTTGCTGGACTTGCCGCCGCAAGTAGGGCAAGTATACACAAAAGTTCCCACGTCTAGTTCGTCGGGATTTCCAAACTTATCTGAACATATGTCGCTTCGTTTTGACAGTGGGTCGGACATGTGTCATATGTATATTGTTTGATATTATTCAGACAATTATTTTCAAGTAGAGCGGCCCGTTTGTGACATTTAAGATTAAGGGCATTCATAGTGCGCTGATAATTCCTACGCTCAACTTATTTGATAGAAGATCCTTAAACATTCTGTCAAATAAGTTGGGAATATGGTTGTTAATAATAAAGTAGAGTTCGTGGCCGAATTTCGGTCACGCGGTGGCCAATCGACTAGACTAGCCAAATAGTTGGCTATAAGTTTCTGTGCAAGAACAGGTGCACTATCTCTTTCTTCCAACCGATCGGAGAGAGGTCACGCGCAGGACCGACGGGTTTTCAGGCTCTCGGAGACACGAGCAAGTGATTATCGTGGTTGAAAATGAGATTCTCACATGAAATCCAGAAATTCCAGAGGTTTGTACCTCTCATCCTCGTCTCCAAGGCAGGCGCTCTATCATCTTAGTTATTACTGCTGAAAGGGTTGATAAGCTTTATAGAACATGTTCTCATAAAGTCAATCAATTTTACTTACAACAAAATCTATAAAATCTGTAACCTAAATAACTTGACGGTAGGTGAGGTAAAAACAAAAATATGAAAAGAACTTCTATCCTGGTCTCACCAGAAAACTAAAAAATTCTTAAGAAGTGATTTTTAAAATTATTATCCTTATGTCATTATTTTGAATTCTTTTTACCGTTACCAAATTAGTTAATTAGTGCATCATCGTCATTATCATTATCAGTTTCTTTTTTCACAGGCTAGTAGGTTATAAAATAAAATATTAGGCTATGATTAAATAAAAACTTCCTGCGAGAGAGGCCTGACCTAGTGCAGGAAGTTTTTGTCAATACCTGGTAACAGGTTCTTTATTTCTATATTATTATTAAAATGGTAACCGCAATGTAAAGAATACCTGTAAATGCCTTAATTGGTTAATAAACAAATTATTATAAAAATTAAAAAAAATAACAAAGTTGTGCACTGCCAACTAATGTACAATCTTCTCGTTTGATGTAGGTACTAAGGTACTTTCACTAATTAATGTGATATAGATAATGTTCCTCGCCAGGACATTAGTGAACTACTTGCTGTGTGAAACGGTCACTATACTGCAGAATGATGACGTCACAGCGTGTATCCGTCCACGACTTACATCCGGACTAGTTCGGCTCAAAGTTTCATCAAAGCATTGAAGTTAGACGCCCATAAGTGATTAAGTTTCTGTACATAGAAACTGTCGGAGATGTTTTAGATTGGAAACTGTCTGAATAGAGCTTAATATATCATTCTAGCATTTTCGTAAAAAGAAACAATTTCTGGGGGGGTGGGGAGGAGGGGGGGGGTGTAAATTCGTTTGAGGGGAAAATTTATGTGTGATTCTACCTCAATCTCTCACTATCTCTATCTTTCAGAAAACAATTGATATTGCAGCGACCTCTTCAACCTCGCCGCAAGCTACACAGATGGCGCCGCAGACGACATTCAGAACAAATGACGAGGCTCCACACAATCCTGAAACGCGCTATGAGAGTTTTCGGAGCACGTAACGTATATACAAGACCCCGACAATAACCGTCGGGGCATAGCGACCGCCCCACCAGGCATACCACCCGCCTGGCTGGAAGATGAGTACCTACTTCATCGTAAGTCAAGGGCGGCAATAACATCTATTGACCCCCCCCCCCCCCCTCCAGTATCTACGCCTACCCTAATTTGACTGATTTTCTTCATAATTCAGGGTAAAGTCCTTTTAATTTTGAACAGACTCAAAGACTTCCTCTCCCGCATGTATGCCTAATCCCAAAATTAATTTAACACGCCCTACTAAAATCAGTACTAAGTACATAAGTCCCTTATATAAACCGGTCACAAATTGTTGGGGATGTAATCCCAAAGCAAATTAACAAGCATGAGCTTTACTGTACTACAGTAAAGTTGTCAAATTATGACCGGATATCTCGATTATCCTTAAAGGTACTTTAGCTTAGCCAATATATAGTTGATTTTGCAATGACAGGCGCGGTTATGCTTTTAAAAAGGTACCTTGGGTAAAAATGGGTAACATAGCAGCGCGTGTCTCGGTCGGACCTTGGATTGGTAAGGACTTATATCATAGTACCACAAAATGCTACGCCAGGTATCCTTTGCCGGAGGAACTATTGCAGGAATATGGTAAGATGACTGGGTATATGGATTGAGGT
The DNA here is from genome assembly GCA_905404115.1 of Pheosia gnoma. NCBI lineage: Eukaryota > Metazoa > Arthropoda > Insecta > Lepidoptera > Notodontidae > Pheosia > Pheosia gnoma. The sequence continues at coordinate 4,904,858 of FR989916.1, forward strand.
TTGGATGGACATGGGATTGGGACTATTGAAAGGGTTGCGGACACCTGCCATAATCAGCTTTTATCTAATTACTGCAAAATTTAAAAAAAAAATACTACATCCATATTATTATTATCATCAGTAGTACTTATATTTTAAATTACGAAGAAGTATTTTACTTGACACTTGCAAAAATGGCACTATTTTGTAGCCACTTGCCAATATAAGAAAATAAAAAGAAATGTACACCACTGCCTATCCCTTCAGGGAACATAGTCATGATACTAATCTACGTAACATAGCTAAGCCTCATTGGATACACTGATAGGGCCTGTTTGTCTGTTGTCTCCCGCGGAATCCAGATGTCAGTATTTGTTTGCAAACATCGGTACGAGCGATTGACTACATAGTTACAAACAATTGAATGTTTGGCATTCATTTATTAATTTGAGTTGGAGTTCCTTATTATACATTAAGGTCATTGTAAAAATATCGCCAGACGAACACACTAACTGTACGGTCCCAAGCTACGCAACGCTTGTATTATGGGTACCGTACAATGGGACTGAGTGCGATCTCAGAATATATTATGTACCATTAATAGTGTAAAATATTTTGACACGGCCAACAGTAGGTTACAATGATAACATTCCCAAAGAAAAAAATCTAAATGTGTGCTGGGACACATAGTAGAAGTGAAACTTCAACGGACAAGTGGAAAAACGAATCGCAACGGACAAGTGGTAAAACGAATCGCAACGGACAAGTGGAAAAACGAATCGCAACGGACAAGTGGTAAAACGAATCGCAACGGACAAGTGGAAAAATGAATCGCAACGGACAAGTGGCAAAACGAATCGCAACGGACAAGTGGTAAAACGAATCGCAACGGACAAGTGGCAAAACGAATCACAACAAAATTTTAACTTGAAGTTTTACGGGCAGGTTTTCGAATTGGACAAGTACATTAACCATCTGCCCGTAAAACTTCAAGTTACAATTTTGTTGCGTGTGTTTTTTTTAATTTCTATAAGTATCGGTTATATTTTTTTAACGTCTCCGAAACTAACAAAAACGTCGTCTGATGGCTCACGATTCACTTCTATATAAATCAACAATCAATCAAGTGAATATAATATAAAATGGCTGCTGACAAAAACTCATAATCCAAAATGATATCTATACAAATAAATAAAATTGGAGTGTCTGTTTGTAATATTAAAATAACCGCTTTTTACTAAGTGCATTTGGATGTATACACGGTACCTACGAGTATACCAAAACAACATTTTTTAAATTTTTTGTCTGTCTGTCTGTCTGTTTGTTCCGAATAATCTCTGAAATGGCTGGACCGATTTTGACGGAACTTTCACTGGCAGATAGCTGATGTAACATGGAGTAACTTAGGCTACTTTTATTTTAGAAACCCCCCCTCCAACCCCGCCAACGACTTAATATCACAAAGGCTGCCGGTCGCGCGGGCTAAGAACGCGCGAGCGAGCTATTGCTAACGGTTGTGTCTTTGTTAAATACCACGCGGGCGAAGTCGCGGATAACAGTTAGTTACAACTACGAGTAGAGATCGTGCAAACCAAAGGAATACTCGCAAACGGCTTAAGAACACGTCTCATGGAAAATTCCCGACTGGAAAATTGATATTGAAAGCGTGTTATCAATGGCTAAGCTTATATACTTAATAGCGTTTAAGGCTTTGAGCGAGGTATCTGCGTGATAATAAACGGGTTTATTCTTTCATCACGTTTTTATGCTGATTAAGTTTATTGGAAATTGATCTTTTTTATTAATCTACTAGCTGTTACCCGCGACTTCGTCCGCGTGGTATTTAACTAAAAGCGGACGAAGTCGCGGGTAACAGCTAGTCTAAAATAAAAGTAGCATAAGTTACTACTTGTTACATCAGCCATCTGCCAGTGAAAGTCCCATCAAAATCGGTCCAGCCATTTCAGAGATAAGCCGGAACAAACAGACAGACAGATAGACAGACAGACAGACAAAAATTGTAAAAAAAAATGTTTTGGTATATGTACCGTGTATACATCTGAATGCACTAAGTAAAAAGCGGTTAATTTAATATTACAAACAGACACTCCAATTTAATTTATATGTATAGATATTCAACATAGGGTTGAAGAACGGCACATCTTGGCACCCTATGTTAATACTGATTTATAAAGTGCCTATATCAAAAGGCATGTTGCCTAGTCATTGCCAATTGGTGGGGGCCTACAAGGCGGCCCAACATAGCCCCAAGTCTGCTGACACAATCGATTCATAATCGAACAGCAGCCGCATAGTAACTGTCACTTTTGACAGATATGGTATGGGATATCTGTCAAAAGTGACAGTTACTACTTAGTTACAGATTGGATGTCAGGTTGTGCAACATATACAGCGTGGTCAAGTAGTAGAACAAAAATGTGTCCAATTTTAATTTAATCGAATGTTTAATACCTGTACCACTTCCAAATATTTAAATACTTTTTTAATATTCAGAAGGAACTCATTGGTTTCCCGGGATAAACATTATCGTATAAAGTCCCGGTATATATCTGCTCACCAAGTGAATTTTAAGATACGGTTTTTTGTCAAACCTGCAGGAATTTATTAATTTCACGAGATAAAAGCTATTCTAATTAATAACTCGAGCTGTAAGCTATCGCTTTGCCAAGTTTCGTCAAATTATGTTCAGTGGTTTTCCAAAACGACAACTTTTCACACGGTAATGATATCAAATAAAAAAAATAACAACATTAGGAAATAATATAGGAGCTATGTATGAATACATTTGCGATCTTATCTCCTATAATTTAGGGTCCAATTTGAACTGTAGTGCTATTCGGGCGTGGGCGAGATTCGTGTTTTAATTTCGCGCTTCGTTCGTACGCAAATCTTATATAAGCATTTTATTTATTGGCATAAGAATATATTTTCAGTGAGGTTAAACACATAATTTATTAAAATGTTGGCAGTACTGTCTCTAGCGCTGAAATGTTGGCATTACGGTTCTTCAACTTTTTCAAGCAAACGTCGACTTTTAAGTGATAACCTTTTTTAACCGACTTCAAAAAGGAGGAGGATCTCAATTCAGCTGTATTTTTTTATGTTTGTTACCTCAGATCTCAGTCATTTACGAACCGATTTGGATTTTTTTTATAAGAAAGAATATGCTTACAGATTGGTCCCAATTTTTTTTTTATGCCGCGACTGCACATAAATCTACATAAGGTCTCAAGTTCGATTCAATAATAGTAGGTACATTTTGTGTGATTGTCCAGATATATTTTTGAAAATGTTATCACCAAAACCACGCATCACAATAAAACAGTGTCCAGATCCAATAAGCAGTAAGAAGTATGCAAAACTGATTTGCAGACCCATCCCATCTCGGATTTAGGTGAATATTTCTCGGGAGGCTGCCGGAATAGAGGAACAGTAAAAAGGATTCCTTATAAACGACCAATCGTGAACCGACATTTTAAGAAAGGCTCCCATGATAACCCCTCATATCGGATCGTTCGAATATTTGAATATTCTACCGGGTAATATTATCACAGTTGGGGCTGGTTCTTAAATAGCAGTCGCGGATGAGTGCGAAAGCGTTTCCGTGGCCCCTCACCACAAGGCGGGAGAAGGACCACTGTGGGGTTTTAGTCGGTAGGAGTCCGACATAACCCGCTTGTCACCCCCGAGGCTTGCTGGTATCCATGAGGATTTCTCCACAAAAAAAAAAGAAATCTAAAAAAAAAGGATCTTAAATAGCCGGGGCGTCACGGTAGTGTGCTCGTAGAGCGATCCCGTTTCGCCCCACAAAAGGCAAAGAGGGCGGTGCTGGTTTTTAGTGGGTAGTCTAGACATTAGGTTTAGGAGTCCCCCCACATACTTACGGGGGAGTTCGGATGGGATGCGTAAAAGCATTTTCCAGGGAAAACAAAAAAAAGGTTCTTAAATAGCAAAAATGAGCCGAAATTGTGTGGGATTGCCCCTACAATGTGGACCAATGCCATCGTGCGTATCGATAGCTTTTCTTGTAGAAACGATAGCTGTTGGGGCAGGAAGGATAATTATATATTTGTTAAACGATCTCCATAATTGTTATAGCAAGCCATATTCATAAAAATAACTCCCTAAAATAAGCCCTTTCAGAGAATTTTTTTGGGCTTATAGTTAAAAAAATACGTTATTATATCCTAAAGGATCATCCCTTCCTGTTAAGGGATTACTGTATAATGGATTACCAGTGTTACGGCGGCAAAGAAACAAGCATTGGCTTATTTTGATAGCCAGTGCTCATTGAAATTTTATCAGCGCTTATTTTAATTAAATTATTCTTAAAGCCTATTTCACAATTTGTCGTCATATAGTACTGCGCAAAGCAAATCACATGTGCGCAGTACTATATGACGTTTGATAAAGTTATACGACGTCTATAAATTTGGGGATATAAATATTGTCGTATCACAAACATTTTTGTTTGTCGTATGATATGTCTATGTATGGGCCTGCCAAAAATATATTTCGGAAAGGTAAAAAATAAAATGAGGGCTAACTGCCTCTCTCTAGGGCTAACCTCTTGTCAGCCCTTTGTCCCATGATAAGCTTTTGGTAAGCTTTGGATTATGAGGTGACACTTTGGACGTACATTTATTATTTTTTATTTCAATTTTCCTGTTAATGTACATATAATAATCTAGTCCAAAAGAGTAACCATTGAGTTTCTTGGAACCTTGTCTCAGTGGAACCTACATTACATGAAAAAAAAATATTATGTAATTTTTTTTTTAATTTTCATACGTTGAAATAAAACCAATCTTACGGATTTTATCGCGTTTATTATACGTTTTTTACGTTCCCGACGTTTCGGCTGCTTTACAGCAACAATCGTCACGGGAGGACTTTTCATATGTTATTTCACTTTGTATTTTAATATTTCAGTATTTTTATTGTAACAGTACTAACTTCATTTCTCTAGTGCCCCAAGTCGCTAACACAATCGATTCATAATCGAACAGCAACCGCATAGTAACTGTCACCTTTTACAGATATTGTATGGGATGTCTGTCAAAACTGACAGTTACAATGCGATTGCTGTTCGATTATGAATCGATTGTGTTAGCAGACTTGGGGCCCAGTATTGAAGAATGTTCCTGCTTTTGTGTTTTATTGAGAACGCTTCAAAGAGCAAGACAAACATCAGCGCTCACCACAGACCCGAACAAACTCAGATATATAACAAATGTCTGCACGTGACAGTTATGTATGTTCTATTGGAATGGCACAATGAACACGCGCCTGTGCCTATTGTCCAGAGAAAGATAAGCAGATAATAAGCTAAGGGACGCTCGCAAAAAATATTTAGGCCCTTCCATCCTTTCATTACATTATTGAGTTTTACAAGCTATTGGTATGGATTGAGATTTAATAACTTTCTCAGATAGCTAGAAATCAAGCTAATTTCCAATTTTGGGTATATTGTGTGAGTACCTAAATATCCCACTAATATTATAAATGTGAAAGTTTGGATGGATGTTTGTTACTCAATCACACCAGAACGGCTAAACGAATCTGGATGAAATTTAGCACAGAGATAGATTATAGTGTGGAATAGCACATAAGCACTTTTTATCCCGGTAAAATGTATGGTACCCGTGGGATAGATTTGTTTTAATTTTTCATACAGTACCAATCAATTCATTATCTCATACATTTGATTCTGAGGCGGTACGAAGTTCGCCGGGACAGCTAGTCATATAATAATATAGGCACACAAACACAAACTATACGGTCTCACACTAAGCAACGCTTGTATTATGGGTACCGTACAATGGAATGGGGGTTATTTGTGAGCTAACTGTATACTTTATAGTTTAGATACATTGTATGGCAAATTGAACAGCGCCTCTAGCGGAGGGTATTTACAACTTTCAATTCTCCATACAATGTGTCTAAATACGTAGACTATGAAGTATACGGTTAGCTTACATATAATCTCGCATTTGTCGTCCTATATATATGATAAGATAATGATGATGTAATACAGATATTACGTACATATAATGATTTAAAAACTATTTTTATATTTAATATCTCAAATACAAGTTGAAGCCTTACATCTTAATATTGAGCACTCAGCCTTACAATATATTATTTCAGATAAAACATATTTTTGAGTGCAACAAATTTACTTTATATCTCTTCGGGATTATAACCAATTTGTTTTATTTTTCAGAGATATGCCATTTATTTCAGAGTTTGTTTTTTACGACCATCGTCCCGGAGCGTGTTTTATTATCAACATGCTGCTTTAGCCGTCGACTTTGTTTGTATAAATGTATGAGTAGGTACGCTTTGTGCTCGGAGCGGCAAGTGCGAGATTATTCGTGGGCAAATTGGCTCAAGCATCGGTCGTGTTAAATACATTTGGGGTGAGCGAATACAGATTAACATAATTCAATAACTACGTTCTAGATTAGTTAAGTTAAGTTTAATTAGTTAAGTAATACGCTGTGTCTGTCTGGCATTTAGACGTACATTTGTCTAAATCTTTTTATATATGAGATCCAACGAGCTAACAAGTTACTATTAAGTTATCTCATTTTCAACCACGATTATCACTTGCTAAACGGTGAAGGAAAACATCGCGAGGAAACTTGTATATCTGAGAGAGCCCCTCGAAAGATGTGTGAAGTCCGCCAACCCGCACTGGGCCAGCGTGGTGGACTATGGCCTAATCCCCCTCGCATTGAGGGGAGGCCCGTGCCTAGCTGTGCTACATTAAAAAGGGCTGGTATTATAATAAGTTATTCGTAGATTAGTTCTCATAAAGATACTTCGTGTCTGTACAGCGTGTTTCAAAAAGGGTTAACCCTTTGAAACTGCGATTCTTTAGGGCATTTCTAATCATTATATGAAGTTAGATATTCGATAAAAGTATGCCGTTAAAAATATATTGCTGGAAAAATTATCGACTTGTCAAACTTCTGACAACTGATAATCAAATTCTAATTTGGATAACATTAGTGATTCAATGGGAGTAGAATGTGCAATTTTGTGAAGTATCTCACACTTTGTTATTTCACGTTATTTATTCAAATCTATACTAATATTATAAATGTGAAAGTTTGGATGGATGGATGGATGGATGGATGGATAGATGGATGGATGTTTGTTACTCTTTCACGTCCGAACGGCTGAACGGATCTGGACGAAATTTGGCACAGAGATAGATTATAGTCTGGAATAGCACATAGGCTACTTTTTATCCCGGTAAAATGTATGGTTCCCGTGGGATAGATTTGTTTCAATTTTTCATAGAGCAAAGGATCGACATGTTTTTTTGCATAGGTAGTGGTAGTTTAGGGGTTAGAAAATGACATAGGGACATATACTTTTTGATCGCGGGTAACACCGCGGGGTGCAGCTAGTTTATTTATACACTGAACATGCAAAATAGCAAATTGCGATACGTATATTTAAATAAAAGAATACTCTGTAAAATATTTTCGTGCAAAGTTTATCATGATATTTATGCATTCATGCATATTTGATGGATGTGTGAGCATATTGAACGAATAAAAAGAAATAAGTATGTATCACACACTTGACAGTTGTGGTTCAATATTGATAAATGTTGTATTTATATTATGTTATAACTATTACTACTACATAGCTAGCAGAACCGATGGCCGTTGGGGCAGAAAGGTTCTAGAATGGCGAACACGAACCGGAAGACGTAGTGTAGGACGGCCTCCCGCAAGGTGGACCGATGATATCACACGCTTAGCAGGAAGCCGGTGGATGCGAGTGGCGGAGGACCATGATGTGTGGAAGTCATTGGGGGAGGCCTGTGATGTAGATAACTACTAGGCGACTTAAACATTATTTATGTATTTGAGGATAATGTGATTTATTTTTATTTCTGTAATTTTAATTTATTTCTTTCTCACATTATCACGCATGTGCGTAAAAAATATTAAGAGCTTATGCAACAATATATATAAAAAAGCGGCACAACCACAAAGTTTCTTTTTAAATGTTATGTGGTCACGCCGTGCGTCCTAACTGCTAAAAGATTACGCAGCGAATAGACCTGAAAAAATAATGAAGAGGCAGCGAATTCTAGTTTATTGTAATTCGCAAACATGGACAGTGCAGTGCAGGTTAATTACGCGTTACGCGACCTACGCACACAGAGCAATCTGAATCGTGATCCGCGTAAAAATGTGTTACATTCCTCGAATACTAATTATGATTTGATACGACGGTCTGATTGTCTCAGCGGGTAGTGTCCCTGCTTTCTGTGTTGATGGTCTCGGGATCGAATCCTGGTACGGACAAACTTTGTGTGATGAGCTGATTATCTTCCTTAAAATGCCTGCAACTTATGCCTAGTATAATTAAAAAAGAAAAAAGAGCAACCATGTAGTTTCTCGCCCGTTCTTCTCCATAGGAACGGCATTCCGAACGGGTGGTAAAGTAGTATCATAGTATTTTGTAACTTTTGACGATTCATAAGTACTGTAGGTACTTAATGGTCTACGTGAATAAAAAATATTCTGATTCATCGTAGTTAAGTAACAAAACCCCCGAATTTAAAATTCCTCAAGGATTCCATTATGATCACGACACCATAAATTGTTCTTCAGTAAAGCATAAGCTATACTACCATATAGCTAGCATTTGTCGTACACTTTTAGCAGACAAAGAGCATAGACATCAAAGAATCAAGTACAAAACCCCTTTTTACTACAGCGATTATTCACGATTTTTTTTCAGTTCCCCTTTCAGCGGGCCGTTTGAACGGTACCAGTCGTCCCGGGACAGTAATTTAGGGCACTTTGAATTTAGTCAATCGGTGGGCGTCCCGCCCGCCCACGGCAGGCAGGCCTCGTATGTACATACTTTCTATATACAAAAATTAATAGCCAGGTTGGTCAAACACTCGCTATTAAAACGATTGTCGTAGGCTCAAACACCAGTTCGCACCCCTGCGATTTCTGGATTTCATGTGTGAATCTCATTTGAAAACATGATTATCACACGCTTGTGCCTCGGAAACTGCGTAGGGCTGTCGGTCCTGCGCCTGATCTCTCTCCGGTCGTGACGGACTGCCGCCCCATTGGACTATGAGAGTGAGGGAGAGAGAGTGCACCACCTACACACTTGTGTACTATAATATATCCTGGGTATTTGGCTAGTCTCCTTTAAAATTGACCGCCGTGACCGAAAGTTGGTCAAGGGACATTATTCTTTTTCCTCTGAATAGTTCGTTATAATGTCATTATAATCCATTATAACTTTAAATAAATTTGAAGTTAAAACTTTAAAGCACATAGGTAAAGATATTCAGAGGACTCAACTCATATAGTTTGCTGATGTCTTCAATAAAAGTACTACTAGAACACTATACTAATCTGGGGCTCAATTCTGCTAATTTACAAACGCTTCAGTGGAGTGTCGATAGCATGTCGATTGAATGATTTTAGACTATTGGTAGTCCACTAGTTTTTTAAGACCAACTGCCATAGAACTATTTCGTATTCTGTACTTCAGTCGTGTATCAATATAATGCAGCTAAGTAATGGTATTCTGCTCGTTATCTGACGTTTCTAGCAGTCGACATACACCCATTGACACTGAAATGTGACTCCATCAAGAAATCATTAAAGTTTTAGCAGAATAGCCAATCTGTCACTGTCGTAATGCAACCTCAAAAGTGTGTCGCTGGAATGAAAATTGTATGTAATTTTATATAAATTAGCAGAATTGGGCCCCTCATCTAGAGAGCATACTCTCCCAAACACTAAACACAAACAAACGCTCCTCTGCCCAGCGACATACTCCTAAGGCTCGGCGGGGCAAAGTATCGTATTCGCACGCCTAATAACCCGTGGAAATCGATTTGTACCGATGTATCGAGTCTGCAGACTCGAGTTGTTGCCGATCTTTGTTCACGATATTATGTGTATCGATACAAAAGGGAACTGATTTATGTACCGACTGGGAGGTATGATAAGGAATCGTGGAAGCTGAATTACCAGCGGGTAATGTAATAAATATGGGCCATGTAAGTTATACAAGTCGCTTTTTTAAAGGAGTATAGCAGCAGCAAGCAGTGATAGCCAAGTTGGTAGAACGCTTGCCTCGGTAACGGTAAAATTTCAGGTTCAAACCCCGGCTCGCACCTCTGGGATTTCATGTGCGAATCTCATTTTCAACCATGATTATCACCTGCTAAACGGTGAAGGAAAACATCGTGAGTGAGGAAACCTACATGTCTGAGAGAACCCCTCGAAAGATGTGTGAAGTCCGCCAACCCGCACTGGGCCAGCGTGGTGGACTATGGCCTAATCCCCCTCGCATTAAAGGGAGGCCCGTGCCCAGCAGTGGGACATTAAAAAAGGGCTGGAATTATTATTATTATTGTATAGGGTATAGCAACCATTTAACGTACGTTTTTTTAGCGTACCTTTACTTACGTAACTTCTTCTTTCTTTACGAAATGAGATGCGATGAAATAAAATGGATATGAATATGGCCTCACCCACAACTTAGTGGGTATTTAGCCAATGTCAAGTAATGAATAGCAGTAACAGATTCAATATATACACATTATACATAAAGCAATGGATGTGACATGAAGATATTTAAAACGTGACGAAACTCTAACCCTCAAATTAATAGAAAGTTATAATGAATTATAAATTATAACGCAATTTTCGTATTAAAAGTTCGTTAAATGCCATTATAATCCATTACAAATGTCTTTAAATTTGGGGGTAAGTCCGATGATTGAGTTTTGGACGCTATTAATCGTAGTTTTTAGGGTTCTTTTGGTAATGAGCCAGGTTTTAAATCAGTGCCACGGGCCTGGTTGAACCCAACCAAAGAAGCAGATAATGGCACGGCGCGTCATCAATTCTATGAATGCTCTACATAGAGCATTCACGAAGCGCTCTACATTCGGGCCGTTTGAAATATTCACGAGCTTGTACGTAGGTGGCTCTGAAAACGAACTTTACAGCCATTAAAAAAATACACGAACATTATTTCTGAAATATGGCATTGAAATAAAACCTATTTTACAGATTTTATCGCGTTTATTTTATGTTTTCTACGTTCCCGACGTTTTGGCTGCTTTACAGCAACCATGGTCACAGAAAAGTTGCTGTAAAGCAGCCGTAACGTCGGGAACGCAAAACATAAAATAAACGCGATAAAATGTGTAAAATAAGTTTTATTTCAATGTGTAGTATTCGCGTATATATAAGAACTCAATATGAAATTAGGCATTCAATTATTAGTCCATTGTGGTTGTATGATACTACGGTCACACCATACAACTTCGGGCTATTACCTCAAAGAGTACCATAACGGGACCTTAAATAAAAAAAAAACTGTCAAACGCTTCAAAATGCGTGTCGGATCGTCCACAGGCACTTACGAAGTGTTAGGTATGCAACCTACGTTGTGCGAATGTGTAAGACCATAGAGTGACACATGTCACTCTGCTTACGCCTGTTTGTGTGAGACATGTTCGCCTAGCCCTGCTGTACCTAAATATATAATAGTGGCGACGAGGATGGGATATTAGACCCATTTTACCCCCTCATTATGTCTGTGGGGTATACTCTGTCCTTTTTCGATCATCAAACCCAAGATTGGGATACATTTAGATGTAAAATTAATCAATGGTTTATTGCCAATGACATTGTCGATGCAAAGGACGCAGCGGGCATCAAACGACGGGCGATCTTGTTGAGCACGCTCAGCGATGGAACTTTCAAGCTGGCAGTGGACCTTGCGCAGCCTAAAGATCTGCAGCAGGTGCCGTATGAGGACATCATTGAATTGTTGAATCGTCATTTCACCGTAAAACGTTGCGGTTTCAGTGAGCGCTATAGATTCTATGCAGCTTCTCAATTGTCATCGGAATCCTTTACGCAATGGGCCGCTCGTCTTCGTGGTTTGACTGCTCATTGCAGTTTTTCGAACTTAGAGGAGGCACTACGTGATCGGTTTGTGATGGGTATGCTGCAGGGACCCGAACGGGAGAAATTGTTTGCACAAGACCTCAGCGGGCTGACTCTTTCGAAAGCAATTGACTTAGCGGAAAGTATCCGCTGTGCACGTGCGGGAGCTGCCACGACGGTCTGTTCAGCGAGTTCGGCGCGACTACAGGAGCAGCTATTTAAAGTGACATCTCAGACCGGTGAGAGTGTGGATCCAGATCATGAGCCGTGCGCGACGTGCGGCCGAACCAATCACGTGACGTCCAAGTGTCGATTCTCCAAATTGAAGTGCACTAAATGTAACATGAAAGGCCATTTGCGTAAAATGTGCAAGAAGGTTAAATTTGTTACAACTGGGGCTAATGTGAGCGAGGGCGACGGTGACGATGGTGAGTTATTTTATTTTCACATACGTTCTGAGCATGGCGAACCTATGACTGATGAGGTTTTGGTGCTCGGTAAGAAAATAAAATTTGAGTTTGACTGCGGAGCAGGCATCACGGCTATTTCTGATGTCACATATAGAAAATATTTTAGCGACGTGCCGTTATCACGAGTTACTAAAAAGCTGTCGTCTTATACTGGAGTGCTAATGAAGTGCCTCGGTGTAATTCGACTACCAATGACTTACGCAGGTAGTACGCATTCCATGGAAGTCTATGTTGTGTGCGGGGGTGGTCCGCCTATTTTAGGCCGAAATTTTATGTCAAAGTTCAACTTAGGGTTGTCCCCTATAAATTATTGTGATTCGAACAATGACATTGTTATGCGAGAATTAGAGGCTTTGTATCCGGAAGTTTTCTGTGATAAGTTAGGGCTGTTTAAGAAGTACGAAGTTAAAATTCAGCTTAAGAAGGATGCTAAACCAGTTTTCTTTAAAGCAAGGCCGCTCGCGTTTGCGTTGAAGGATCGAGTTGGCAAGGAACTAGATCGTTTAGTGGGCCTTGACGTGCTCGAACCTGTAGAGCACTCGGACTATGCGTCCCCTATTGTACCGGTGTTAAAGCGTAACGGATCAATTAGGATTTGCGCTGACTACTCTGTTAGTATAAATAAACAACTGGTCATCAATCAGTACCCGTTACCTACTATTCACGAACTTTTTACTAAGTTACATTCTGGGCAACAGTTTAGTAAACTAGACCTTTCTATGGCATATACGCAATTTAAGTTAGATGCCGAGTCTCAGAACTATACATGTATTAATACTCACCGTGGTCTTTTTAAATACAAGCGTCTAGTGTTCGGGTTAGCTAGCGCGCCAGCTATTTTCCAGCGTGCCATGGAGGAGCTGCTGGCTGGTATGGATGGCGTTTTATGTCTATTGGACGATATTTTAATTACAGGGCCGGACAGGACTGTCCACCTTCAGAGAGTACATGATGTTTTAAAAAGACTTCAGGATGTAGGGCTAGTGTTGCAAAAAGAAAAATGTGATTTTTTTAAGGATAGAATAAGTTATCTAGGGTATGAAATAGACCGGAACGGGTTGCATAAATCGCCAGATAAGGTCAAGGCGGTAATGGAAGCGCCCAATCCAGTAACTGTTGGTCAACTGCAATCGTTTTTAGGTCTGGTTAATTATTACAGAAATTTCATACCGAATGCTTCATCTATTTTGAGTCCGCTTTACGAATTGTTAAAAAAGGGGGTGAAGTTCAATTGGGACACCAAACACAGTAAAGCATTTACCAAGGTAAAACATTGTTTAGCGTCAGATCAGGTCCTGGCGCATTTTAACCCAGATTTTAAAATAATTTTGACGGTAGACGCGTCTCCTAGCGGGCTTGGAGCTATTTTATCTCAGATTGAGTCCGATGGAAACGAGCGACCTATATCTTTCGCGTCGCGTACGCTAAGCCAAGCTGAAAAGAATTACTCGCAAATTCAGAAAGAAGCTACAGCTATTATTTTCGGGATGAGACGTTTCCATCAGTACCTGTATGCTCGATCGGTACCTTTTATTTTGCGAACTGATCATAAGCCGCTCCTTTCTATTTTTGGTCCGCATAAAGGTATTCCGGAAGTCTCGGCTAATAGGCTGCAACGTTATGCGATATTTTTAAGTAGTTACAATTATAATATCGAGTTTGTTCGAAGCGGTGATAACAGCGCGGATTTCTTATCGCGAGCAAGTCTGCCGGCGGATACCGCCGACCAGTGCGCGGAAGAAAGTTTATGTGCAGTTGACCGGGCTACTTATATCAACTTTGTGATAGAGGGTGGGTTTCCGGTGACGCTTAATGATTTACGGACTGAAATTCGTAGGGATGCTACGCTAGAAGCAGTTATCAAATATGTTCTTAATGGATGGCCCAGAAAAGTCATGGATGCGGAAATCGCGCCTTATTTTAATTGTAGGATGCAATTGGCTTATGAGAACGGATGCCTAATTAGGGGTCACAAAGTTGTTTTACCCCGCGCTTTGCGTTCCAAGGTTTTAGCGGAATTGCATCAGTCACACTTAGGTATCGTAAAGACGAAGGCTGAAGCGCGTTCTAGATTTTGGTTTCCAGGGATTGACAAGGCAATAGAGGACATGATAGGAACCTGTGAGGTTTGCATTCAGTTGCGACCGACTCCAGCACGTGCGCCTCTGGCGCCCTGGAAGTATCCTCAGCAACCGTTTTATAGGATCCATATGGACTTTCTAGGTCCATTCCACAGTAATGTTTTCCTAGTTGTTGTAGATGCGTACACTAAGTGGGTCGAAGTGTTCACTATGGGCAGTAATGCCGGCACGGCTGCTGTGATCGATAGCCTATGTGAGTTTATGTCTCGTTTCGGGTTGCCTCATACTATAGTAAGTGATAATGGCACGGCGTTTACGTCACAAGAGTTTTCGAATTTCTGTGCATTAAATGACATAGCGCATGTGACGTCTCCTGCGTATCATCCAGCCTGTAACGGGCAGGCGGAGAGTTATGTTAAAGTAGTGAAGAAGGGGATTCGTTCTTGCTTATTAGGCAGCAAAAACGCTAGCAATTATAAGTCTAGGCTTGGGAAGTTTTTGTTTGATTATCGGAATTCAATACATTCCACTACTGGATTTTCGCCTGCCCAGTTAGTTTTCGGCCGGAAGCTTAGGTCACGGTTGGATGTACTTAACCCGCTATCGCCGCTCTCGTCCACTGACCTGGTTGTTAATGTGGAGAACAAACAGTCCTTGCAGAGTAAACAATACAACGGTCAAAATAGAAAACCGTTTAGTACAGGAGACTCTGTATTGTACAAAAAGTTTTTGGAGAACAAAAAATTTTCCTGGCGTAAAGGTACCGTCATTAAGAGAACGGGCAAAGTGACTTATTTGGTCGAAGATGCTGAAATCCCAGGCTTGATAAGGAAAAAACATATAGATCAATTAAATATTTTTAAAGGGTTGTCATGCCAACCAGACACAACCTGGTCATGTGAAATTGGCTTGGAAGATTTGACTTGTTCCGTAGCTGATGCCTCTCATGTCGGCTCGCCAGGAATATCTTCGTCCACTGTTGGGGAGGAAGGACCGCCCGTAGCTTCGGAGCGTGATGAATTTTACGACGCCCAAACGGAGCAAGCAAATGCGAGTGTGCACATGGAGCTTCGTGACATTCCCAGAGTGGACTATAAGAAGTATTGTTAACATGTTTAGTTTAGAGATACGTTATTGTTTGTTTAGCATGTATGGTAGAGGTTTAGCTATGGGGGAGGAATGTTAGGTATGCAACCTACGTTGTGCGAATGTGTAAAACCATAGAGTGACACATGTCACTCTGCTTACGCCTGTTTGTGTGAGACATGTTCGCCTAGCCCTGCTGTACCTAAATATATAATACGAAGTGATTTTATAAATGCCCTTTTTGGTTACGCTGTATCTGGCTACAGTGGTGCCGTAGCCACGGGCTTGCTACGTCACTGCCGTAGCAAATCGTAGCGCTACAGCTAAGCATTGCTATACGAAAATGAGCTTAAGGCATCCAATAACTTATGTCTGCGACAGTATCTATTTCAATGCTTACACAACACGGAAAATTCATTTCGGACAGCAGCAAAAGTTCTCCTTAAAGACCTATCAAAAACATCTAAGTGAGGACTTAATAAGAACCTTTTTTATATTGACATAAAGCCGGAATTTGGGGACGTTCCCCACGACGAGGTACGTACGAGTTCTGTAGATTTTGAGCTCTAATACTGGGTGGTAAGGTAGAAAATCGGTTGTCAATGCAAGTGATAGTAGAAAAATACATCTCTCAATAAGAAATTTAATTGTTTTTCTCGTAGGCCAGCTGTTGCGGATGTTTTACTAACATATTTTATGTAGAGCTTATTCTTTACGTCAAAAATGGTATTACTTACGAAATATTGCTTTAGTTTTAATTCATAGTTACTTTGTAGGTACATTTTTTGGAAAATAAAACAAAATTGACGACCTCAACTTCTCCACCAAAAGTCCAACTGAACTATACTGTAAATCTGCTGAAATATTGAACCAGTGACTTTGGAATTGTTTATTGAAGGGCGCAATCGAAATCCAAATAAATCGATAAATGTTAAATGACTTACGAAATAGATCGCTTAACCCCAATATTTCTGTTGTCAGCTATGAGTGATGCTGCGACGGTATCTTCGCTCACAGTGAAGGGATGATGAGTGGGTACAAACAAACGTGATCAGCTGTGAGTAAGGGACTTTAATCAATTGCAACGCCTGCGCAGATTTCGTGCTAAAACCGGCTTGGTCCATATTTATTTCTTATATTTCACACGTTCACTACATATTCCTCCCGATTCAGTCCTCTCGCGACCATGGTTGCTGTAGAGCAGCCGAAACTTCGTACGAAACGTAAAAACGTAAAATAAACGCGATAAAATCCCTAAAATAAAACTTATTTTAAGGATTTTATTGAGTTTCTTTTCTGTTTTTACGTTCCTAAGTTTTGTTTAGATATAGTTCGGGATTAACTTTAAATTAATTTAGTCGGTTATATTTGACATTTGTGAATATCCGTACTGATAATGTTCGCTCAATGTACTGATATCCTAGATTTTTTCTGATTTTTCAAAACACTATTCAGTAGCTAGTTGGGGGACATATAACTCACGTAAGAATACTATTTTAGACCTTGATATTTCGTTAACAGGAATCAATTTTGGTAAACTGTTAACGAAAATTTATATTTATACCATGCATGGCCAAAGAGCCCCATTCGAAGTTAATAACAATTTCCTTCCCCCTCATCATATACTACATCATATACTGGAGGCACCTAAGTTTTTCATCCTATTAATATACATCTTTGAATTCGTGATAAACCCATAAAATAAATAGTAGTAATAGTATGTGAATAAAATTAACTAGTTCGACAACGGAACCCTAAAA
Source organism: Pheosia gnoma (assembly GCA_905404115.1). NCBI lineage: Eukaryota > Metazoa > Arthropoda > Insecta > Lepidoptera > Notodontidae > Pheosia > Pheosia gnoma. The sequence continues at coordinate 4,922,224 of FR989916.1, forward strand.
AGTACCACAGATTGGTACTTCAGACCTACCTTTACGCTAATAATTGTTATTTTAAGTACCTTCTTAAAGAGGGTTCTAGATTTTTCGACCCCTAAAACTCAATATTAATTTACAATAGCATATCATTAAGTCGAGTACGGTATACATGTTGTTAATTGGTATATCACTCATATAAAACCGAATTCCCTCACAAATATTTTGGACCTAGATCTTTTACAAACTGTAATATAATAATAATACCAGCCCTTTTTAAGGTCCCGCTGCTGGGCACGGGCCTCCCCTTAATTCGAGGGGGATTAAACCATAATCCACCACGCTGGCCCAGTGCGGGTTGGAGGACTTCACACATCTTTCGAGGGGTTCACTCAGATATGCAGGTATCCTCACGATGTTTTCCTTCACCGTTTAGCAAGTGATAATCGTGGTTGAAAATGAGATTCGCACTTGAAATCCATTTCTCCCAGAGGTGCGAGCCGGGGTTTGAAACGGCGATCCTCGTTACCGAGGCAAGCGTTCTACCATCTTGGCTATCACTGCTATATATAACTGTAATATATTTAAATATATATTATATGACTTACTAGCTATATAAGATGTTCTCATTATCTACCAGTAGACCCTTAAACCTCTCCATTGTTAGCATATGTGCATTTAGTGCTTAAGTACTCAATGCTTGACTTTAGCCTCTTGCTCGACGACGCCTTTTATTGAGGTTTAGCGACCTTCTGATGCTATTATAGTACCTACTACTTAAATTACGAGTATATATAAGGTGCATCAAAAATAGTGTAAAATATTTTTAGAGGTCCGTTTTTAAATCTATTGATGGATTTGTCAACATATTTTACACTATTATTTTCACATATAAATATTATTTTTAATTGCCTCTCCCTATATCCAAATATTTTTATCAAAAGTATTATCTAGAGTTATATGACAAAACGCCTTAAAAATGACTGTGAGAGTCTATTGGAGAACGTTCTAAAGCAGCATTGTTGACTAAGCAAGCTTTCCCGACGCCATTGTTAGATATAGATATTTTTTTTTATGTTTAATAACAGTCGATATTAAAAGTATAAAATGCCTATTTACATAGTAGCGAATTGTCAATGAAAAAGAAGGACCGTCGGTAGTTTGTCTTTGAGAAGGTCGTGAGGATAGAAGAGAGATACTTAAGTATAATTTTTGGACAAAAGTCGCTATAGGTACTTAAAGCACATTGTAATTTAGCTCAAATTTAGCATATATCCAACTTTTTAAGGGCTGCTTAAAATTTGACTCGTCATATAAAAGTAGCATTTTGTTACAAGAAAATAGCTACACAGCGACGTCTCATACCAAAACTCAGACCAAATAGATGCTTATTTTGGTCTAAAGTTTAAGTAAGACTTTAATATTTGAGTAGCATTTGCATATTCGACCGATACTTAGTGGCTAGTACGGAGGTCATGTCAAGGTCCCTTTTATCGTTCTAACATCAACTACGGTCGTTACGCCGTCGTTACGGACAGTCACGTAGACCGAGGGCCTATTAGTAGTCGGAATCCTAAAAAAATATGACAACTGGCCCAACCCGTAAAGGGAAGGGTACGGGTAGTTAGAGACTGGCTGGAAGGTAGCCAAATTAGGGTCGCACCCCAATACATTTGGAAACAGGCAATTAAAAAAAATCTATACTGATATAACGACTCCTCACTTGTTCACCTCTTTTGCATCCCACTAATCCCACTATCCCACTAATATTATAAATGTGAAAGTTTGGATGGATGGATGTTTGTTACTCAATCACGCCAGAACGCCTGAACGGATCTGGATGAAATTTGGCACAGAGATAGATTATAGTCTGGAATAGCACATAGGTTAATTTTTATCCCGGTAAAAAGGACATACTTTTTAATCGCGGGTAACACCGCGGCGGCGGGCGCAGCTAGTTTTATATAAATTTAAAGCAAAAAGGAAAACAAAAAATAAATAACAACAAACCAAGTATCAAAAGACCTTGTCCGAGTGGAATGGTGGCAAGAATGCTGGCTGCATTTCCTCGCTGTATTATCAAGCTAATTTTTTGAGCGAGGAAAGAGCCAGCCCTCCTGTGACCTTTGGAGACAATCAGCCTAGGTGATATTTTTACGGATAAACTCTTTAGCACTATGACTCCTTGGGCTTAATCCATACGGCATTTTCATATTTGCCCATTTTTAAACGTTTCACAGTTGGACACGGGCTTCCTCTCAATGCGAAGAGATTAGGCTTAGTGCGGGCTGCAGACTTCACACGTCTTTCGAGAGATCCTCTCAGATATGTAGATTTCCTCGCGAATTTTTCTTCACCGTTTAACAATTGATAACTATGGGTGAAAATTAGATTTGGCACATCCAAAAATCCCAGAGATGCAAGCCGCAGTTTGAACCTACGACATATGTTACCAAGGCAAGCATTCTACCAACTTGTCTATCACGGCTGTACCTCTAATCCCATTTGACATGACGACCTGATTAGCGCAGCGCAGTGGGTAGTGACCCTGCTTTCTGCGCCGAGAGTCCCTGGTTCAAATTCTGGTAGGGACACGGCTTGTATCTCTTATGGGCGATTCCTACTGCTAACCAAACGTTTTAACACGTTGACTGCGTTAGGAGATCTAAAAGATCTCTAGCGTGACTTTCAGCTGGTGCGGCGCCGAAAATTGTGTTCTCCACCTCTGTGCTTAACGTAACTTCTCTCTTATTTTAAGAGATGGTTTAGGTCTCATACGCACTACAGTGTAGCTCGGTTATGAGGTCGAATAGGTCTCTAACGCACTGGCTGAAAGTCCTCTGAAAATGGCACGGCACTCAACGTGTGTGTTGTAAGATAAGTCAAGTCAAATTGCGTAGGATGACCTCAGCCACCTTTGTCCAAAGGCTTACGCCCTCAACAGATACAAAAGATCATTGTAACTAAACACAAAACTGCCCGCAAGTTAATTACAAGCAATGGTAATTAGACGCAGTTGTTCAAGATTAAAGACAACTTTTGCTAAGTGGGTATTTCGTTACTTTAACTTTTGTGATTAACTTCACAACTTTGATACACAATATAAAAATCTTGAATGTAATCTATACGAATAAGTAGAATTGGAGTGTCTGTTTGTAATATTAAAATAACCGCTTTTTACTAAGTGCATTTGGATGTATACACGGTACATATACCAAAATGACATTGTTTTGTCGAATCTCTGGAATGGCTGGACCGATTTTGACGGGACTTTCACTGGCAGATAGCTGATGTAACAAGGAGTAACATAGGCTACTTTTATTTTAGAAAAACTTTTTTGTTAAATACCACGCTAATGAATGAGAGGGGGCTACTGATGGAGGGGTAAAGTGGAAGCCCACCTCAATACAAATGGTGATTTAGTTAAAAGACTTGGATTCCACTTGGACTTCTGCCTACCCCAGAACTACACTTCACTTCGACTAAATAATAATATAATAATACCAGTCCTTTTTAATGTCCCACTGCTGGGCACGGGCCTCCTCTCAATTCAAGAGAGATTGGGCCATAGTCCACCACGCTGGCCCAGTGCGGGTTGGCGGACTACACACATCTTTCGTGGGGTTCTCTCAAACATGCAGGTTTCCTCACGATGTTTTCCTTCACCGTTTAACAAGTGATAATCGTGATTGAAAATGAGATTCGCACATGAAAATCCAGAATCCCAGAGGTGCGAGCCGGGGTTTGAACCTGCGATTCTTGTTACCGAGGCAAGCGTTCTACCAACATAGCTATCACTGCTTATACGACTAAATAATACACTTCCTTTACCACTCGTAACTAGGTTAAATGGGCCTGCTAGTAGTTGCCTAAACGAGCCAGATCTGAACTTGCGACCTTCCGGCCGGAAGTACACGCCTTCAGCACAATGCTTTTAGGCAATGCGATTTTCAGCTAATGCTGTTCTATTATTGGACTATTAGGGCCACTGAAAACGGTGAAAGTTGAGACGGAAGTCACGCTATACATCAACTCTTCATTAGGTTAGTTTTGTTAGTTTATTTTCACTACCCTGGTACTGGAATGTATCAATCTTTACTTTAGTAAAAAAAATAATTAGAGTTATTCTACTATTCAGGGCGGAGACGAATTCAAAAATTCTAAGTTTCAAAAATTCAAAGTTAAAAATCAGCCCACCCGTTCTTGAGTTATGAATGGTGTAACTAACACGGCTTTGTTTCATATATAAGGTGTAACAGTAATAGTGTAAAATATATTAGCAAGTACGACAGTAGTTAATAAAAATAACATTCCCAAAGAAATAAAAAAAAATGTTAGTAATTAAAATCGTCGACGGTCAAACGCTACTGGTGTGCCTTGTTTAAAAAAAAACAAACTATATTTAAACAATTATTTTATACCGCAACGGGATCCATATAACTTACTGATTAAAATATTTTACACTATTTTTGTTCTATACAAATAATGCACAATACCTAATAGTCTTAAGAAGAATTAGACAGTTCTGTATCATAATTATTTCATACATTCTAAAAGGGTAGGTACCTCAGTAGACAGAAATACAAATAATAATAATACTAAGTTAGATAAAAGCTGATTATGGCAGGTGTCCGCAACCCTTCCAATATTCCCATCCCATATCCGTCCAATCCTCAATCCATAGTCCCAATTATCTTTCCATATTCCTGCAATAGTTCCTCCGCCTGCTGAGGTCAATTCGCTGTTTATGCTTTCATTTTCAGCAGTTGACCCCAATAGATGGCTAACATTAAATTTAAATTCACAAAAAGGGCCTCTACGTGTTGGACCCATGTCCCCGCGCAAGCCTTCCAAAGATCCGGGTATAGCCCGTGTGGAGAGACATAATAATACTAATAAATATAAGTAATTACTCTACAAATGACTTACAAAAATTTAGCTTCGTTTAATTAAACATTCGTTAAAAAACTGAACAGTAAGAGTTTTCTAGGAACACGAAAATGCTTGATTTTAGCTCGCGATAGAAATCGGATATCCGGTGGGAAATTTCGCTAACACAGCAAATTTACATTGAGCTGAATATTGCTGAGTGTTTAGAATGCGCGGGAAAATTCTAGTCTTTTTTGAATAGGAAAAAAAAACCTTTGTTTTAAGGCTAGTTTGCAGCGATTGCATACAAAATACATTCTTACTTACTTATATAGAAAATAGATTTTCACCATTGTATGATACTAGCTGTCGCGGCGAACTTCGTACCGCCACAAAATCAAATGTATGATGATAAAACTACTTATATTTAGTATTATTTTTATAGTGTTTTTTTTCTATCCTATCCTATTCGGGGCAGATACAAATAAAAAAATCAAAGATCACACAAATCGGCCCACCCGTTCTTGAGTTATAATTGGTGTAACTAACACACGGCTTTGTTTTATATATGTAAAGATTAATACTTGACGTAGTATGAAACTACTTATTAAAAAATAAATCTTGTTTTTTTAATATCATAATTAAAAAACCTAACCTACGTTATTCGATTTGCGAATAGCTCAATAGGTAGGTTTAATTTATTTTCCAAAATTATTTAGATGTCAAAAATATCTCCCCAAACTGTAATCCAATTTAAATCCAATCCAAACTCTGATAATCACATTCTCCGATTGTTCTTTCAATCACATAAAAAACTTACCCTTCAATAAAACAAAACTTCCAAATAATATCCACAGTCACAATAAAAAACACTTTTTAATAAACTTTTTTTTAACTGCTTCACAATATAGCACAGGTATTTTAATCGAGTTACGATCTCGATTGTAAGTTGACTCGATATATCGATTTGAGGAGCGGCAACCACCCCCAACGGTATCTGATATGCTACTGAACTCGGTGGCGTGAGAAAGGGCTGTTTTTGAGAACAAAGTTTGGTGTCAAAGCCTTACGATCTTGTCTATTAGTTAAAATATATAAAAAAAAAACCTATCGCAAGATCTATGGCACTCCATAACATTTTTCTTAAAAAAAGTGATTGCGGTTAATCTATTTTAATTGGATTAAAACTCAATAAATTAGAGTGTTAAATTAAAAATTTATATTACTTTTAAGAATTTTGGACGCCATTTTTCTAGATATTTTTGTAATATTAGTAAACTTGGACGCATAGAGACCTATTTGAGAAAGAATTTCAAAGTTGAAGTGGCAGTGAGCGGCACATAGCTCGCAGAACCGATGGCCGTTGGGGCACAAGGTTCTAGAATGGCGACCACGAACCGGAAGACGTAGTGTAGCACGGCCCCCCACAAGGTGGATCGATGATATCACACGCATAGCAGGAAGCCGGTGGATTCGAGTGGCGGGGGACCGTGATGTGTGGAAGTCATTTGGGGAGGCCTATGTCCAGCAGTGGACGTCTTTCGGCTGATAGAAAACCCATCGGCAAAATGTGGGTCCACAATTGTATACCGTGCCTCTTTAGGTATAGGTTGGTATTTATATTATTGAAGTCTAAAAAGTGTCCCGAGACCTTCCGAATATCGGTTTACCCTCGGTGCGCGATCGAAACATGCAATATCCCACTGTGTACAGGTATCTAAATTTCGAACATTCCAGTCACGGTCAATGAAGTTATTTTTTGTTTTTGTCGCTTCCGAGAAGCTTTTAACTCGGTGAAGAGTGCTTTTACGCTACACACAAACAGAGTTATTAGCGAGTTTAAAAATTGGATTATAAAACACAAAACATTATTTAATATTGTTAGGGCAGCGTAGATATGGAACAGTATACCGTCAGAAGTAATATATATATGTAAAACTAAGTCGTGTTGGTTACACTGTTTATAACTCAAGAACGGGTGGACCGATTTGTATGATCTATGTTTTTTTTTTAATTTAAAAAAATGGGACCAAGTCGTTATAAATAATATATAGTTTTTTTTTTCATACACTTGATTCTGAGGCGGTTCGAAGTAAGGCATGAAACAGCGTTCATTAGTGAACGAAACCTCTAGTGTTGCCATTGACAAAATGATTAATTACCGACACTTCCATTAGTGTTTTAATATAAATAGATACTATTAAGTATAGAAATAGTTTTGTCGTTGACAATGATCTTAAAATAAGTGTTATTTATTGGTAAAATTAAACAAAGTATTGATTTCTTATATTTACGCGAATACTACACATTGAAATAAAACTAATCTTCATCTCAATCTCAATCTCAGAACCAAGCGTACCATTGCAAGACCTCAAGACACAGTGAGCTTTTTCTGCGTAGATCGGACCGCAAGTAACAACTAAATATGAGGGTACCCCCGTCAAACTATGACACTAGGACGTCAACCACCTCAGTCCTCCCGTGACCATGGTTGCTGCAAAGCAGCCGAAACGTCGGGAACGTAAAATAAAAATAAACCGCGATAAAATCCTTAAGATTAGTTTTATTTCAATTAAACAAAGTGTTTGCATCATCTCCTTAATACTAATTTAGTAAAGACTCAATTCGGTTGTACTGACTGATAAAAAAATAAGAGAAAGGTTAAGGTTACTTGTGTTGGAATAAGATGCATCCAAGGAGCCTATTATTGTTTCGTTAATATTATTTCATAAGTATATAGACTTGTCTCTGGTATCGTTTCGCATAAGTACTGGAATTATACAAACACTTATGCATTTAGAAGAAATCGCAGCAATGAAAATTACATTATTGTACAAAACAAATATAAATTAAAAAAATAATAGAAAAGGGTAAGTTTCTATTATTTTTTTACGTAATATTTACAAAAAATGAAAAAAAATTGGCCCATGCGGTAGCGTGCCCAAGACGCTGGCCGCATTTCCTCGCTGAACAACCAAAGCTACTAGCTGAGCGAAGAAATTCGCGGTCCTTGGGTCGCCGGTTGCGTCGACCAATCTTCCTGATACCTAAGTTTTTTTTTTCTTTGTAAAAATAATGGATTAAAAAAAAGACAAGCCCGCTGAGTTTCTCGCCGGATCTTCTCAGTTGAGGTTACGTTTCGATCCGGTTGTAGAGTTAAGAAAAAAAATGTTATGACAATTTGTTAGTGCCCCCGTAGAAATAATCGATTTGACTTTGACTTTGAGGTATTAACATACTACTAGCAATAAAAAATATATATTGGCACCCAACAGGGGATTATTTTCAAACGACTGTTTAAAGCTATAACAATACTTATTTTATTGTAAGTGTTCACAATGACTCAAATGAAGTTATACTTTTAAATTTGCACAGAGCTAGCGAACAGCGCAATAATTCACACTAATTGCATGTAATTAATTATTTTCGTCTAATTAATTATGAAATACGAGCTTTATAATTGTTCGTTTAACTGTGTTCACTGTGTAATTGTATTAAGATATATTTTCGTTTGCAGTTTGTAGATAAGATAGTTTTACAAATTAATAAAACAGAATGGCGGTTAAAATTAATATATTTCTGAGATTATAAGTTCTCACAATGTTATTAGACAAAAGATAACAAATAAAAACTTGAGAGGTGTCAAGGGACACCCGGATGGAACGAAGTTCCTTTATAATTTTTTATTATGTACAAAAAATCAATAATTTTGGGAAACAAAAATATATCGCCCCCAGGTGGGCTCGAACCTCCAACCTTTCGGTTAACAGCCGAACGCGCTAGCCAATTGCGCCACGGATGCACTTGTGCAATGCCTCGATAATACTGACCATTATGTGACCATTATGCAAACGACAAAGATAGCAAAAAGTGTCGTTACAACTTTTCGTGATATTTTTTTCCGTCTAGCCCCCTTTCCCAACGCGCGATAAGGAACTTCGTTCCAATACAATTTTGACAGAATATTCAACGAAAACTAGAATACGTACACATTATTCTAAATTATATTCTTGCCCAGGCTTCGAGACAGGAATCTAACAGAACAATTTGTCACGAATAAGACATTTTCTGAACAGGTCGTACGTGACATTGGAATATGAGCCATATGCAGGCGGTTTAACGTATAAAGGACATTGTCTACTGTCTAATAAACTTACATATGCGTTTAAAACACGCTTCTAAAGTTTTCCGATACTCCTATGAGTCCTTTGAGATGCATGTAAGTAGTGGAATCCCGGCTTTAAATTCTAAAGTAAATTCGCTTCGAAACATTAAAAAAACCTATCATAATATAGGTACACAAAACAACAGATTCAATGAACACTATGTATATGTAATTTTATAGTAGGACCCCCCCCCCCCCCAGACCATTGTACGGTACTCAAGATACAAGCGTTGCTTAGTTTGGTACCATGCAGTTTTAGTGCTCGTCTGGCGATATTTGATGGTCACATTACCTGACTGAGCCTCAACCACGTATCAAAATAGGCGTAGATTTCCCAGATGTTTTGGACAATTTCAAAGCTGTCGCTGTGAGAGATATCCTTTGTAAGCGAATCATATTTTAGTCTTCCAGAGAAACTAGTACATACCTACATTGATCTTTGGGGAAATAATAGGCTATTTAACTGTGTTTGAAAAACTATACTGTTAATTAGTTTAAGACTATGCTAACAATTATAAATTTATAATTGTATTTTTTTATTATAAATTTCAGTAGTTTCCATAAAATTGGATGATAAAGTTTAAATAAATTATAATATCGACTAAACGCGGCCTCCAGGTCACGTGACACTTGTGAAAAAAAAACTGAAAAACAAAATACAACCGAATTGAGAACCTCCTCCTTTTTGAAGTCGTTTAAAAACACATCAAAATTCCAAATATTAAAAAAACTCGTATTGCTAACCTGACACTGATTACGACGGTGTGACGTCACAACGCATCAACCAACAATCAAGAGCGCTTTTGATCACGTGACCGAACCAAAAAAAGAAATTATTCTATTTTATGATTTTAAAGAAAATCATTCATATTTTTCCAAAAAAATGAAGCCTAATAATTATAAAAAGCTATAATATTTTGGGATGGCCACAATTTAAAGATTATTTTTCATACAGTCTAACACGCTATTATCTATTCGACACATCCATCCATCGACACACTGAATGGTCTTACGGGTGCATTTTTAACCGACTTCAAAAAGGAGGAGGTTCTCAATTCTTTTAAATAAAAAAATATCCGACCTTTTTGGGAGTTTTGTCTGACGGTCATTTTCTTGCTTAGATGGTACTGGTGAAATGGAAATAGAATTTAGTCATTCCACTCTATCAAAAATAATGTCGTTGGTATAGACAGCCTACGGGCAGCATCACCACTCATTATTTTACAGCTAAATATGACATTATATTATGTAGCAGTTTGCGAATAGCCATTAAACGCGGTCGGCTACGTTCGCAATATGTTACGATTGTAGTGATGGGACATGTCTATCGATAACTGAACTATCGATAAATCCGCATTGAGCGGCCATATTCACATGCTAGACTTTTTGGCGGGAGGTTGTCAATTTTGTTTTATTTCAAAAAAGTGTTTGTTTGATAAATAATGTGTAATACTAGTGGTAAATTGACCATTGTGTGTTCATAAACGTGCACGAGTGAAGGAAATTGTAATAAAATAGTATAACTTGACTTTTCAAGTTCTCCCAAGATTTACGGTAAATTTTCAGTAATGTATTCTTAGTTTTACTGATAGTCGTATAAGATCGTCATCAATATCATCATTATCATTAAGGGTACTCATAATTTTGGAACAATTATCAATAAATAATTGACACTGGCATAAATGGCACTATTTTGTTACCGATTGCCAATATAAAAAAAAAAAAAAAAAAATAGAAGTGTCATAAGATTTCTATATTTAAATATATTTATCGAGCACACAAACACTCTCAGCGTGCTAACACAATTGACTCACAATAGCATGACAATCGAGTGTCAATTTACATTTTAGACAGAATAAGTTTAATTATGATGACGAAGAGGCCTTAACTTTTACATTTTTTAATTATGATGCCATTGTCTTTTAATGATGAGTGAATTGTGTCAGAATAGTCAGAGTCCCGGTTCTAGTCTAAATAACGCAAGGTTGACGAGTCCATCACAGATTGGTAAGACAATACACTATAGGTATGTATGATAAAACAAACAGTGGTGTTTGTCCATGGAAATTGGAAACATATCTCGAGGAGTGTGTACCGATGCCCGGATCCCATTTCGGATATTAAATCCGGTGGTCTCACACAGAAGTGTACAACATCCTATTTAAAAGAGCAACCATAGAGTTGCATGTCCATTCCTCTTCATTAAGCAAAGTAAAGTAAAGTAAAAAATGCCAGACTATCGAAATATTTCCGACACAGATCCAAATTCGAATACCAACACGCCCGCAGAGGTAGGCAGTGGTATACGGACGATACGTTCCAGTCTACAATAGAAAGAAAGAAAGAAATATATTTATTTGTGCAAACACATTTGAACATGGGTTATCTACATTTGAAGATAGGTCCCATAGTATACCATAGGGGTACCTTTGTCACGTTGAGCAGGCATTTACTTAAAAAAAACCTTCATAATCAGCATAGTAGCTACAATGGATCAACAAACGATTTATTTACAAAAAATAAATAAGTAATTACTTGGTTTTATACCTACACACAATTAATTATATTTACAAACCCAAATGAACGTATTATTTTATCTGTTACATTGTATATTTAATTAACTGATTTACGCGAACAATTTGATTTTATTCGGAGCTCACCGGAGTTCATTAAGGCATCAAACAAACAAATAGGATTAATCTATCTACCTATCTTTACCTTAGACTGTAAGATCATGCCATGCAGCGGCTGTCTAAGTATTCTTACCGTATATTTTTTAATAAACTACGAATGGCACTAAAAACTAATTAAAAAAAAACAATACTTTTTGTATGGGCGGGAACGTTTCTCAAATCATTTATTTTGTATAGGTCTCCAGATGACCATATAAATCAGATCGGAATGCGACCCATACTAAGAAGAACTGCGACTTGCTAATCTCTTTTTTTTATCATGTCTCTTGCAAAATTTTATTTTTTCTTTTGCTCCAATGTGTTGCTTAGCGACGAGACAAAAATATTGTTGCAAAAGCGCCATCTATTATGAGGTGATATGACGAGAATTATTTACAGCTTATTGATATGCTATGTGTTCTCTTCCGACGATGGCCCTACGTCACGATATGGTTGCCATTAATTATTGACACCTGCAATATAATTAACACCGCTGATTGGTCGACGGTGGCCGATGACGTAGTCTTGAGCCAATCAGGTCACCTAGCTGTCACGAGAATACGCGGCGTAGTTACGTAGCATATTTATCGACACAAATACCAACAAGCACATCACTAATATTGCGTTGTATTAAATTAATTCGGCGGTAAGCCGTGCGGACAGACTCAATGCAGCATAACCTGCCCGAATTTAGTAGTCTACGGGTTAGACCACTAAATTTGCTACACACGAGTTCAAACCATCGAAAATAACATTGATTTCTTATATTTACGCAATTACTAGACATTGAAATAAAACTATTTTATCTCCTTTATTTTACGTTCCCGACGTTTCGCTGCTTTACAGCAACCATAGTCACGGGAGGACTGAGATGGTTGACGTCCTAGTATCATAGTTTGAACTGGGAAACCCTGATATTTAGTTGTTGCTTGCGGTCCGATCTACGCAGAAAGTTCTCACAGTGTCTTGAGGTCTTGCAATGGTGCGCTTGGTCCGTGACCATAGTTGCTGTAAAGCAGCCAAAATGTTGGTAACATAAACGCGATAAAATCCGAAAAATGTTTTACTTCAAAAATAAGTTTTAAAGTCTCCTTTTCTATCGTTAAACTTGAATGCCAATCAAATGTCCAGTAATCAATCCCATTAGAGTTGACAGGGCGTTGACTCTTTTGAGTACGTGTTGGGTATTTTCTATGTAACATATTCATGAATACAATAAAAGCTATTCTCTGATAGTTATTGTATTAAACCATAGTTTAGTACGTACCCAATAAAGAGCAGAAGTACTCAACGTAATTGAAGAGTAGGTACAATTAGATTAAGGGCTTTCCAGCAATTACTATATTTACTGTAGGAACAGTCTTTTATGAGTGAATTGAAATATACTTAGTATACGTCTCGACAAACGTTAAGGTAGGTATTCAATAAATTCGGTTTCAAAATATCCTGTTATTATTTACGATTTTTCTTTAAAAATATTTATTATAAATTTATGTATGCGTAGGTACGTATTATTATGTTAAACGTACCATAGGATGAAAGTATGTTTTTTTAGCGGACGTCGAGTGCGAGATCATTGGTAAGCTAATCGTATACTTCACAGTCTACGTATTTAAACACATTGTGTGGAGAATTGAATGTTTTAAATGCGGTCCGCTAGAGGCGCTGTTCAATTTGCCATACAATGTATCTAAATACGTAAACGATAAACTATACAGTTAGCTTACGAATAATCTCGCACTTGAAGTCCAGTAAAAAAAAGCACATATTATACTAACTAGTAAGGGAGCTTAATGAATCCGATGTTTAAATGTAATATCGTCAACTCGTGAGGAAAAGTCGTATTTTTTGTCTCTGTTATTTTACAAAATAATACTTCCTTATATCACTAAGTTAAAGGCATCCGATTACAATATACACAAAAGAACATGTCTATAGTTACTTGTAACTTGAAAGCTGATGAATGTCGCGATAAGCCTGAAAAACTGTGCGCTACACTGATCTAATAAAAACTACTTATTCTTTTGTATTTATTTTAATAGGGACATATTTTTTACGACTTTTTCATTACATATCAATAATATTACGTGTATAAATTGGATTTACAAAGAAACCCTAGCCATAAAAAAACAACGTGAAGGTATACTTCATTGGTTTTATGTTTCGTCATTTCCGTGAGAATTAAACAGTGGCGGGGAAAATGCTTGTGCGCATAGATTGAAGCGCCGAATCAAATTGTATATCTATACTAATCTAAACTTATTGTAGGGAGATAAAGTTTGTTAGTTCAGATGTAGTGGGTAAACTCCGGTTCTAGTGTTCCAATTCTAAAAATCTATCACTAATAGGAAGATTCTTTATCCCTGAATTCTATATGGCTGTATATTTTTATATACGAGTATATGGCTATATATTTCACTGGCAGAAACAAATTTGGCGGTCAATGCAAACATCATACATATTTCCGAGATCATTTTTAATTAAGAACTTGTTTCATAATCGCGTTATCACACATCACTTTTAAGGTTTTTTTGTTTCATTTTTCATGGCTCCAATAATATTTTTTTTTGTAGCTCAAAGTATATTTAGTAGGTCCGATCTAGATCGACAATCATAGACTGTCATCAGCACAGTTGGATGAATAATATTATTTTTAATATATTGCACAATATTGATTTGCATAATAGCATAAGCTAAGTATGTTTTATCCTTCATTGAACGAACAAGGGCTCTCTATTCCTCATACACACTAGAGTTTACTGACAGCCTTTCCCAAAGTGGGCGATAACGCCCCCTTGTGGGCGCTGCAGGCCTACAGGGGGGCGGTAAGAGACACAGAAAAAAAATGGGGGCGTTTTGTAGAGGCTTACAATAATTAATTTAATTTGAAGTTATAGTCGTTTTTAAGTAGGTGAAAAAATTGGGGCGCTAAAAAATAATTCATTCTCAAAGTGGGCAGTAGACAAAATAAGTTTGGGAACCCCTGCACTAGATGGGGAAATGATGGATGATGTCATACCATAATGTAATATCAGGATATTACAATTTTCCATAAAAATGTCATAAGGAAGCAGATTGTATGAAATGTACTCCCACGCTAATATCGTTGTAAGAATATAAATGGATAATTCTAGAATATTAGGTACTGGACTTGATACCCAACAATACCTAGTTATTTTTCTTCATCTTAACTCCTAAAGTAGTGAAAGCCAAGATGGTAGAACGCTTGCCTCGGTAACGAGAATCGCAGGTTCAAACCCCGGCTCGCATCTCTGGGATTTTTGGGTTTCATGAGCGAAACTCATTTTCAACCATGATCATCATTTGCTACACGGTGAAGGAAAACACCGCGAGGAAACCTGCATATCTGAGAGAACCCTTCGAAAGACGTGTGAAGTCCGCCAACCCGCACTGTGCCAGCGTGGTGGACTATGGCCTAATCCCCCTCACATTGAGGGGAGGCTCGTGCCCAACAGTGGGACATTAAAAGGGCTGGTATTATTATTATAACCCCTAAAGCGTATTGTATTTTGGTATCGTCTCTGAGTCTGAGAGCACATAAAGCCGTCGGTCCTACGCTGATCTATCTTCGATCATGTCAATTGACACTACACTATAGGTAATATATAAGGTGTAACATAAATAGTATACAATATTTTAACAGATGAATCAGTAAGTTATATGGATCACGTTGATGTATAAAATAAATGTGTAAATGAAGTTTGTTTTTTTAAACAAGGCGAACCAGTAGCCTTTGGCTCAGTACATAGTGTATTTTTTCAAATAATATTGTAATATCGCCAGACGAACACACCAACTGTACGGTCCCACACTAAGCAACGCTTGTATTATGGGTACCGTAAAATGGACTGAGGGCGAACTCAGTATATATAAATAGTTATATAGATATTAAACATCCATGAAATTGAAATAAAACTAATCTTACGGATTTTATTGCGTTTATTATAAGTGTTATACGTTCCATGACTCGGGTACACGCATTCGCTCTACAAAATAGTACTCGGATATTTTTTTAAACTCATTTATGAAAACTACACTCTATCGGACATTCTCCGTAGAGTTGTAACGCTGTGATAGTATTTTCACAAATTTGTCAGATATTCACCTAGAAATAAATCGTTCACCTGCAAATAATTTGAGTCTGTAATATTTTTCTGACCTAAATATCACCTTAATAAGGAAAAAATTCTACACCTAATATAATACTTTCGGAATGAAAATATGATAATTCGTGTCATTAACATGCCAACGCAATTTGGTGGAGCAGAAAATGGAAAAATGTGTGCGTAAGATATATATTCCGTTGGTATACTTACTACCTACTTTAAATTACTTTTTATAATTACAACGCGTTCGAGATTTATTCATGAAAACTTGGCTGCGCCGGCGGCGACATCCTTCGGGTTTTAATATAAAGAATGATTCAATTGCGATTCATTTGACGACCAGCTCCGATTCCAAACCTTACGAGAAGTCTTGTACCGACTTGGTTATTATTTGAAACTTGCATGATGAAATATACTATGTAAACAGAATGAGTGGTCGAATCCAACCTTCTACTCTTCGACGAATCTTCGACTCGGTGCATGTAAAATCGTAATGTAAATGCGTCGTCGAAACGAGAAAAATTGTAATTGAATCAATTCGGATACTTGTCGAATCGTCCCGCAGGTTCGATTCCCGGTAGAGGCAATACTTTGTGTGATAAGTGCCAATGTTTGTACCCGAGTCATGGATCGTCAATATCTATGCAAATAATGAAGTTCTGCCCGCGGCTTTGCCTGCGATACCTCTAGGAAACATGACCTACGGCACTCTATGATAGTGAAAGTATTTTCAGAAATGGATCAGTAGTTCTGAAGATTATCTCTTACATCCAAACCGACAAACTTGAACTCTTTTTAACCGACTCCAAAAATGAGGAGGATGTTAATTCGATTGTATTTTTAATGAACTTAGATAAAAATGTAAAAAAGTTTGAACCTACATTCTAATTCGCCGTTAAATCAGTTTGAATTTCCCAAATGCACAAAATGAATTCTTGGTAGAAAATGTTTAGCGCTGATGCCCAGAGGAGCCGGATGTTATTAAGTTCATTAGTTACGATCTGAAGGGGCCAAAACTGCAATCAGTAGGAAACTAAGTTACCAGAGCGAATTACACCAATTTGGAAGCTGTATTCAATATTTACTTACATAAATATACCTAGTAGATAGTTTTCAGTAACGAGGATCCTGGATTGGAATCCCAGAATCTAGGGGCAAACTTGGTTATGAGGACGAAATTATTGACCCTGAATCGTGGACGTATAATATCTAGCTTCTACCCGCGACTCCGCCCGCGGTACCTCGATGATACTCATGATTCTGAACCCCTCAGTGTTGGAATTTTCCATCGATATTTTCATGAATTTGAGGCACTTTTTCAGTTATATAGTTAAAATTACCAATTTAGACCTACAACTAAAATGTAAATTAAATCTTGATACACGTGAACGCGCTCGTTACTAACAAGCGTTATGTAAATATGAAAATAACACGAAGACTTGATTTTTTTGCTCTGTGATTATCATTATGACCATAGAGAAAAAACGCTAAGCGTTATGACAGACTGAAGTGGTCAAAATTTGGGTAAAATTAGTCAAAATTTGTGCAAAATTAATCAGTAATAAAATTCTCATAATATTTAGGATAATCGAGGGAAATTCTGGTGTTTTCATTAAGCCATGAAGCTGCTTGTTAATATTCTGAAAGATCGAATTTCGTGGCAGTCCAGAAGTTTGAACGGCAAGTGCTGTCCGTTAGTATCTTACCTATTTCATGACTTTATACAACGTGACCATGGTTGCTGCAAAGCAGCCGAAACGTCGGGAACGTAAAATAAAAAATAAACCGCGATAAAATCCTTAAGATTAGTTTTATTTCAATTTAT
Source organism: Pheosia gnoma (assembly GCA_905404115.1). Taxonomy (NCBI): domain Eukaryota; kingdom Metazoa; phylum Arthropoda; class Insecta; order Lepidoptera; family Notodontidae; genus Pheosia; species Pheosia gnoma. Next base: position 4,939,855 of record FR989916.1, read on the forward strand.
ACAACTAGGTTTAGCCCGTGGCTTTGCCTGCGCAACCATTGATCCAGATCAACTGCTGGACCCCCAATGGTCATAGCGATATAAACACAACACAAGATAGTATATAAAGAAACCCCCATTGGTCCTGAAGTTTTTACGTGATGCTTTATCATTTATGAACGGATTTGGGAATTATTTTTTTTTATTTGAAAGGATATACTTTCAGATTGGTCCCATTTTTATTACCTGAGTCGAGTATTGCCAGACCGCGATATACCTACAAAGACTCTACCTAGAAATTGGTCCGCGAATCTCGTTACTAAGTATACTTTTATTATTCTTCGTCGGCTGTTTGTTTGGCAACATCACATTCGTTACATATTTGATTTAGTTAGACAAGGTAGATTTTAAGATTACATCATTTTTAGCTTTTCGAAGACGGTTTTTATTTGTTAAAAAGTTTTTTTTTAATAAAACGTTTCCTTATCCCTCTAACAATTAAGTCTTAAGTTCCAGCACTAATCTTCACTAAGGTTTTTTTCTTTGCTAAAAATATACCTGGCATAATGATGTTTTCCAGGCCCACGAAACCTCAACACCTAATCTGCTTCAAGCAATGGACCGCAAATATGGTAGTAGACATCATTATGAGCGCAATGAACTTGAAATATCGCCATAGAGACACTCATGCGACGAGACTGGTACGGAATTCTATCAGACTAGCTTTAGCCCGCAGCTCCGCCCGCGGTTTCTCGATGAAATAGCTCAAAGCACTCAGGGTTTACGTAGATTCCTATTAGAATGTTCTAAATCAGATCAGAAGTTCTGAAGATTACACCTACAGCTATATTCACGAACTATACCCCGTTATAATATACCTATAATAATAATACCAGCCCTTTTGGTGAAGGCAGCCGTGAAGGAAAACATCGCGAGGAAACCTGCATGTCTGTCATATATTATTATAATATATCAAATGCTTCCTTTTAGACTTCCGATACTGTACCATTTTAGTGGCACAGGCCTCCCCAGAAGACCAGGGCCCCAAGTCTGCTAACACAATCGATAATCGAACAGCAACCCCATAGTAACTGTTACTTTTGACAGATTGTATGAGATATCTGTCAAAAGTGACAGTTACTATGCTGTTGCTGTTCGATTATGAATCGATTGTGTTAGCAGACTTGTGGCCCAGGAGTCCGTTTTGACGAGCCTAAAGAGTTGATTTTTCCACTGGCAGGATGTATTATCAGACATCAAAGTGATGATATTGGAGGAAGTCAACCAGCCATTGTTGTCGATGGCTGTATCCAAGGCTGCGACACTCCTGGGAGCGTATGACGTCAGCATCGCTGATAAAATGGTCTGGGAATATGACTATTTAGGCAAGTGAGTGTTTACTTTTTTTAAACCTAAAAATAGACGCCTATTTTGTGAGTATTTTGTATTTGTAGTGCACATACCAATCTACTTATCCACAGAACCTTTTTATGGGGATGCCAGCCTACCATAATTGAGGCTGGACGGGTTTATGCCAGACAACTGGCCTACAATAAGCCATACTGTTTGCCATTTCTTACTGCTTGGAGAGTAAGGGGGTCGCTTTCGCGAGCACCCAGTATCGGTCGTGTTGATGACAGAAGATAGCTTGTTGATAACGGACTATAGCCTCTTCGTCTGCTCAGACTTCTCTGGAAGACGTGTTTGGAATTGTGGCACACCTTAAAAGCTCAAAAGGTCGTCCTGAGACATCGTTAGTCATTCAAAACTATTTAGAACTCCAGCTACTTCAGGGGTTCACTCCATCTATTTGTTGGAGGACGTCCACATCACGGTCCTTTCCGTAAGGGTGTGAGGGGTGAGGCCATCTTGTGGGGGGGGGGGGGGACACATTAAACTGTAGAAGTACCCAATTGTTTTCAGGATATTCTCCTACATGGCAGACGTGATATTTGTGTCAACAGCGACCCACATGTGTGTCCAACGATTCGCGAATCAATCCTGCGTGCCAGTACTTTGCATGAGCTCCAGGACACATGCCAGTATCCAATCACTGGCAACCGTTATGGCGATTATGGTAATAATGATATAGATTAAGGCCTCAGCCTCGAATTTAGCGGGTAGCGGGGCGGCAGCGGCGGCGGCGCGGGAGCGGCATGATCTTATGCGTAAAATCAAATGTACCGGTTCTCGAAAACAGCGGCGCGCGCGGCAGCGGCTCGGGGCGGCCAACGAGCCCCGCTCCCGCGCCGCCGCCGCCGCCGCCCCGCTGCCCGCTATATTCGAGGCTGAGGTTTTAAGGGGGTGTGTGTCCGCTTTGATGGCCAAACGGGTCGCCCCTATTACATTGGGATATAAACAATCAGTGAAATATAGTTATACCTAAGTCGCATTACATAAAATAATTAAAGACGACAGATCTGCGCATGCCTATTTGTACTTATGAATTCGGCTTGCGCAGAACATCAATCACCAGCCATCTTTGGTAATTTTACGTGTTGCGGCCTATCAATGCACTGCAGTGCACCTCTGCTTACCCCTGGTACAAAGGACTAAAGGGTATATTTTTACATTATCATATATCTATGATGTCATATTTATACGCTTTTATAGCTTTCGGCCATCGGCATCGAATGAAAGGGGAAATTCGCGGTTACGAGGGCGGCACCACTTACGATAAACCTAATAAAAGTACTAAGGCATTATAACTTGTTGTTTTGTTTTCAGGAGGAGTTTGGCACCATGGGATGCTTGAATATATCTTACTTGGGAGCACCGCATCCAGTGCTAAACTCTTATTTATTGCTGTGCCCCATGCTCGGAGCTAACATCAAGTTTAAATGCTGTTGCGATGTAGGAAGTTATATATATTAGAGAACACGACTTCGTGCACGTAGACTTTACTATTTGGTTATCTCTCGGAAACCCATCCAATTCCCAGGGCCCCAAGTCTGCTAACACAATCGATTCATAATCGAACAGCAACCGCATAGTAACCGTCACTTTTGACCGATATTGTATGGGATATCTGTCAAAAGTGACAGTTACTATGCGGTTGCTGTTCGATTATGAATCGATTGTGTTAGCAGACTTGGGGCCCAGGATATAAGATAGGTATAAGACACAGGCTCGTGAGGATTGCTCTGGTAGTCATCGTGGCAAATAACAGATGACATCGCTCGGGTTAAGCGCCGCGAGCGTTTGTCTCAAACGAGCTGTCATCTGCCAAGTTTACTAACCAGAGCGAGGCAGCGCCGTAAGCCTGTACCTCGTACTTATATATTGAGATATGTTGAGAAGCCAAGATATCTTACCCCTTTTCCTCCTTATTCCGCCAAACTTACTGTCACCCAGAAATGTCCAGTCAGCCCACTTCTCTCCAAAGCAAGTGAGGATTTGACTTCTACGACGGCAACGCATTCCACGGCATGTTCCTCGCTGGAAGAGGTGCTGCAGAACACGAGCGTCGTGATCGCTGGACCGACAACCAGCAAGAAGGATAAGATACCGGAGTTCAGGATCACGCCAGAGGTGAGGGAACCGTCTCCAAGGTTAGTCTTCATAGAAGTAACACCATTTATCGGTGACTTACGTTAACCTCTCACCACACATTCTAATAAGACTAATGGGTGTCCGTCAAGTGCCACTTCAGGGTCAAGTGGTTCGCGGCGGGTCGCCAGTTATTTTAATATTACAAACAGACACTCCAATTTTATTTATTTGTATAGATACACTTTCCGTACCTATATACAAAGTACTCTGTGGTCAGCACTAATCGTGACGTAATCTTGGGCCATCGTCCGACGAGAATACTTATACCATGGCCCCAAGACCGCTAACACAATCGATTCATAATCGAACAGCAACCGCATAGTAACTGTCACTTTTGACAGATATCCCATACAATAGCTGTCAAAAGTGACAGGCGTAGCGTATCATTGTGCCATGTGTACGACAAAATTCGTTAGCACTTCTGCGAAACAATTGTCACATTTGACTTTGACAGTTCACATGAGACAAATTAGAACAATCTCACAATACTTACCTATTTGGCCATATATATATATTTACCGTGCAACCTCGTGCGTGTCTTAGCTTACGGCGTTGACATTGGCAGAATCGTATTGGGCCTAGTCACAATTTTAAAAGGGAGATTCGCCATTTTCATTTCATCATGTCACATCCATTATTTTATTTATAATGTGTATTTATTGAAAGTTTTATTGCTATTAATTACTTGACATTGTGCAAAATACCCGCTAAGTTGCGGGTGAGGCCATATTCATATCCATTTTATTTCATCGCATCTCATTTCGTAAAGAAAGAAGAAGAAGAATTTTAAAAGGCCAAAGTAAAAAACAAGAGACAATGTATCGACTTGTGACTGTGAACACGCAATTGACTCGTAATATAATGAAAATGGCATGATAAGCGGTTTTAATTTATTATTATACTTTCAGGACATCTCAACACGCACATGCAGCCACTGGATATTCTTCCACACGTGTCCGCGAGGCCCGGAGGTGGATGACAAAATGTTTTATCACTACAACGCGAGGACATTTAGAGCTTTTGAAAATTTTCATTACATTGCCGCTTCTTTGATGGCATACACCACCAAACAGCATACCTTTAGTTAAGCTGCTTATACTTCAGTGCGGACGGTCCTAGCTGCGGGAAAATTATCACGATATCTGCTTAAAGCCGCCGTGGAAGATCCGCAACGCTAATGAGTAACCACCTTTAAAAAAGATAAAATTCGTATACATTTTGGAAAGATTTATAAAACTTTGTATGGTTTGATATTATTTTGGGGTCCAATGTATGTGGCGTAAAATAAATTATTATATTGGATTAATTTGTTTTATTATAATTATTTTAACATCTAATTATCTATCTACATGACTTATATTATCTGTCAAATTCATAGAGAATACAATTCATTTTCTATGGCATATGTAATGGTTTGTTGTGTCATAATAATATGGATTGTAATTTATTATGAATTTGACTGTACATATTTGGGTTTTGTTACTGATGAGTAATTGATAAGTAAGATGAGTAATCTTGTTACAAAAACTTTGTAATGCCAGTGTAACTTTTTATGAATTCTACTGTTAATCTATGGTCTACAGCTAATATTCAATCATCATAGAACCTTTTGCACCATTGATCTCTTGGACAAACAGATCCTTATACAACATCAACATTCCCTTTGAACTAAAAATATGCTAATCCCTCTGATTCTTGTACTTTCCTCTCATGAATTTGGGAAGAGGAACAACACCTGGGCACGGCACCTGACCATAAACTTCACAGATACAAGGCCTCTCGCAACCAATGCCAAAATTTGCTGGGTTATCTTTCTTCTCAGCCGCTATCGCTTCAGCTTCTAAGACATCTTTTGATTTTCCTGAAAAAAAAAAAGGTTTTGATGACTATAATCGGTGACAAGTTGACAGCCAAATTAGAACAGAAATTATCGGCTCTACTTTCTGTAAGTACATATATATTGGAATCGGCCCCAGTCCATTATATGGTACCCATAATATAAGCACTGCTTAGTTTGGGACCATACAGTTGGTGTTATTGGAAAAACCTATTCTCATCAATACTAATAAATATATTAAAATGTGTTTTAATTAATAATCACGTTATTTATTGAAAATATATACATATTACAAAGAAAAACCAAAAGACAAACATCAGAACATATTTTCGAATATCAAACATATAATTTGAATTCAATAAAAAAACTTATGTGAAAATAGGTTTGTGTTACAAAACAGGTTTCATAACACTGCCCCTTACTCTAGTAATTACTATAATTGAAGGTAATTGCAAGAGTACAACAAAACAACTTAATTAATAAAGTAATAAAATAATAACTTCAAACTAAACCTAAACTCTTAACAAACAAATTATGCTTGACCTTTGGTAAAGATTTAGTAAAAAGGTCAGCTTCCAATTCAGCTGAAGGCTTATAAATAATCTTAACTAGCTTACGGTCAACACATTCCTTTATAAAATGGTGTTGAACATCAATGTGCTTGGTTCTACGATAACATTGGTTTTCTACCATTTTAATAGTGCTGTTATTGTCATTATTAATAACAATAGGCTCATGTGGCAGATCAAAAGATTTTAATTCATTAATAAAATTATGTAAAAATTTCGCCTCCTTCACTGATGTTCCAAGAGCATAATATTCAGCCTCTGTACTGGAACAAGCTACATTAATTTGTTTGTGACTATGCCAATTTATTAGATTAAGTCCAAACCTACTTACGAAACCCGAATAAGATTTCCGATCGTTTGTATCCCCCGCCCAATCTGCGTCGGATGAAATTTCAATTTTGTTGCTACCGCGCCTAAAATTGAGTCCGTAGTCAGTTGTACCCGACAAATACCGTAATACGCGTTTAGCAGCAATCCAATGTGTTTCATTATAACAAGTATTATATTGACTGAGCTTGCTGCATACAAATGCAATATCCGGCCGAGTACATACAGCGAGATACATTAAGCTGCCGATAAGTTCCTGATAAGGAAACCTTGGATCAATCTTCTCAGCTTTTGACGGATTAAAGTTGACTTCCATGGGAGTTGCTATTTTATGACAATCATCCATGCCAAACTTTATTAAAAGTTTTTTCACATATTCAGACTGTGTAAGCTTCAATGTTCCTTGCTTTTTGTTCCTTTCTACTTTCATTCCTAATGCTTGTGTAACAGGTCCAAGCAATTTAATATTAAAGTTGGAACTAAGCAATTTATAAAGTAATTTCTTCTGTTGTTCATTGGAACTAAATATAAAGAAATCATCAACATATAGTGCTATTATTACTTTATCTTTATAAAATACACATTTTTCACTTTTTAATTGAATATAGCCATTATTGACCAAAACTTTGTGAACTTTCTCATTCCAAGCTCTACTGGCTTGTTTGAGCCCATATAGACTCTTTTTGAGCATGCATACCTTTTTCTGCCCCTCAATTTGAAAACCGATGGGTTGTTCCATAAAAATTTTCTCATGTAAATCTCCATTGAGAAATGCTGTATTGACATCAATATGTTCAATGTCCATATCATTTTCAACCCCTATTGCAAATAGTAGTCGTAAAGTACTATGTCTCACAACAGGTGCAAAAGTTTCTTCATAGTCAACACCATATCGTTGTGTAAAACCTTTTGCAACGAGACGTGCTTTAAACTTTTCAAATTTCCCACTTGGATCTACTTTTTCTTTGAAAACCCATTTAGATTTTATAACATTGCCAGTCTTTGGTCTATCCACAAGTTCCCAGACACCATGTGACATAAGGGAGTTATATTCATCTTGCATAGCTTCTAACCAATCCTTAGCATTATCACTTTTCATTGCTTCATTATATGTTCTAGGTTCATTATGTCCCATTAATGCTTGTTCAGAAAAATAGTTTACTTCATAATCTTTGAACCAAATAGGAGGATGCCGGTCACGTCTTGGTCTAGTACCTTCATCGGGCACATTCTGCTCCACAGTTTGTGAGTTTTGTGGAATATCATTCAACAAATCTTCATTTGGTTCATCAGATGAAACGGTTTCATGAACTTGAGATTCATCTTCAATAAGATCTTGAACATTAATGTCAGTAGATGAAACATCTGGTGTGGCAAACTCATCACTGTCAAACTCATTAGTATGACTAGGAGAAGTATTGGGATGATATACAGTATTCATCAAATTATTAAAATTTTCATCAGTATTTGCTGTCTTGTAGGTTATACCTCTAACAGTTTCAATAAATTCAACAGAACGAGCTTTAATCATTTTTGTGCCATCATCAGGATCACCAAGTCGGTAACCTTTGGTATGATCACAATATCCCAACATAATGTAAGGTTTTGATTTAGGATCAAGCTTTGTGCGTTGTTGTTGTGGAGTAAGTGCATAAGCTGTGCTACCAAAAACGCGAAGATGACTAAGATCCACTTTAGATCCAGTCCACAATTCTTCAGAAGTAACATCTTTTAAAGCTGCAGTTGGGCTACGGTTCTTCAAATAACAAGCAGTATTTACCGCTTCGGCCCAATATTTTTTATCCAAATCAGCATCTCGCAACATTGATCTAGCTTTTTCCATTAAAGTTCTGTTTAAACGTTCAGCAACGCCATTTTGTTGTGGTGTATACGGAACCGTCGTTTCATGAATAATGCCACATTGTTTAAAATGATTCATAAAACTTTTGTTGCAAAATTCCGTGCCATTATCGCTTCTAACACGCTTTATTTTAAGATCAGTTTGATTTTCTACTAATTTTTTAAATTCGATAAACGTATTCAAAACCGTTATTTGATCTTTGCGTTTAAGAAAATATATAAACGATTTGCGCGAATAATCATCCGTAAAAGATATAAAATATCGACAACCACTCCAACTGTTGACTGACATTGGTCCACAAATATCTGTATGTATTAAATCAAGTTTAGTCACGCTCCTATGTGCTTGACCACGAGGAAAGGATTTGCTCTTTTGTTTTCCCTCAAAACAAGGAATACAATGAGGCAAAACTCCATTGGTAAATTTAATGCCATTCGCTAACGAATCACGAAGAGTTAACATACCTGCCAAACTTAAATGCCCTAATCGACGATGCCATAGCTCCAAAGAATTAACATTGAATACAAAAGCTTTACCTTCAGTGCGAATATTAGGCTCTTGGCTATCAGTACATACATAACATTCCCGTTTCTGATCAAGTTTGTAAATACCATCCACATTAGTAGCCGTCATATCACAGGAACCAGTTACATTGACATTATCCTTCCTGTAAATATAACATTTATTAATATCAAATAATAAAATATAGCCTTTTGCTGCAATTTTACTGACAGACAAAAGATTAGCTGCTACTTTTGGTACATACAAAGCATCAGTAATAACTCTTTCAGCATTATTATTAAATTTCACATTGATATTACCTACGCCTTCGCTATATATTTTATCATTATTGGCAGTAGTAATTTCAGATTTATTATTGGAAGAAAAATTATTCATCCAATCCTTTCGATTAGTCATATGACTAGAACAACCTGAATCTAATATCCAACTATTATTTTTACAAACATTATTAACTAATGCAGTTTCATTAGAAAAAAGGTTCAAAATAACATTACTTCCCTTCTTAGTATTAGAAGAAGTATCTTGCGTCATGCTTTTATTAGGAATCTTCTTAAAATTCTTTTTTAATTTGGGACATCTTGGTTTAATATGCCCTTTTTGTTGACAATTGTGACATGTTGGTATAAATTTGTCTTTGGCAACAAGAATCTTCTCGGATTGTTCCAATTTAGATACAATAGCTTCTCTCTTTAATTCACTTTGTATTAATTGACATTTTACAAAGTCAGAAGTAAGTTTCGTATTTGTGGCTTCCATTGCCATAATTAAAGAATCAAATTCAAATGGCAAACCGATGAGCATTAATTCAGCCAATTCATCATCCTCGATCAAACATCCTATATCGGCCAATTCTTGAGTAATGGAAATTATATTTCCTAAGTAATGATCCATAGAATCATGGTCAACATATTTAATTTGAGATAATTTTCTCTTTAGACTTAAACGACGACTGATACCAGCATTTTCATAGGCTGCTTTCAAATTGCTCCATGCCTCTGCTGCGGTCTTAGATCTTTTGACATGTGGGTAACAAATAGGCTGGATATTTAAGCATATTTTTGCATAAGCTCTCTGGTCTCTTATAGAGTCTTTCGTTGCTTGTGTCGAATCAATAATTGTATCCCACAAACCATGATCAATCAATAAAAGTTTAATTTGAAATTTCCAATTTTGATAGTTGGATACTCCACGTAGTTTCTCAATCATAATATTATGTGAACTACTTACGTTCATATTGGAGGAACTAACGTTTTCCATGCTCAACAAATTATATTTGTTGATCAAAATAAATAACTAGAAATATGTATCATTTTTCACATTAGTATATTTTGACAAGAAATCACATATGTGAGGTTTTTATTATATTACACCATAACCTATTGGAAAAACCTATTCTCATCAATACTAATAAATATATTAAAATGTGTTTTAATTAATAATCACGTTATTTATTGAAAATATATACATATTACAAAGAAAAACCAAAAGACAAACATCAGAACATATTTTCGAATATCAAACATATAATTTGAATTCAATAAAAAAACTTATGTGAAAATAGGTTTGTGTTACAAAACAGGTTTCATAACAGGTGTGCTTGTCTGGCAAATTTCCTTTTTTTTATACCGTGGTCTGTGGCAAATCCATAATAGGTTCTTAACATCTCTTTTTAAGAGAACTGCAATAAGGCAACTCCAGTTACATGCTTATTTAGTTATTTTTCACTTTGTTGTGTTTAACGGCAATTCCTTATGTAATTGAAACATTATCAAGAAAACATGCAATCACTGTTGTTCATATTTATTAAATCTGTGGGGACCACACAACAGAATATTTGCTAATGTAAGCATTTACGTTACACTCTGTAAAAAGATTGCGCTTGAGCGATAGATATAATCTGACATGGCTAACAACCCGGCCATAATAACCAAAGGCATGCTCAGTCATTAAGTTTTTTTATTTAGCAACTTCAGCAAGTGGCATTAAGGAAATCCCCTTATTTAATACCTAGCTGTATATTTTTTTTTCTGCACGCCTACACTATCATATTATAGTAAGAGTTTATAATCTACTAGCTGACCCGGCAAACGTTGTTTTGCCATATATAATAAATTGAGATATAAACTATCCTATCTTTCAAGTTGGATAAAACTGCACACAGTGTGCAAAATTTTATTAAAATCGGTTTAGTAGTTTAGGAGTCCATAGCGGACAAACACCATGACACGTAATTTATTTATATTAATATGTTACTTACTCACCTACGGTATTAATTAAATGTTCCAAGATATCCTCCTTAGATCTATTGTCAATATCAACCAAAATTTTCCTTCCATCTTCGAAATAGCACTTTATGAATGGCGATGGTGTTAGATTCTTTAACGTAGCCACTTGCACATCAGGATTTTTGTACTGTATCTGCGGTAAATACCAGAATACGAACTCTTTAGCTCCGGTATTATTTTGTCCATTGATATTGTAAGCAACGGAAAATATTTTGATTTTATCCTTCAACACTAGTCGTCCGGCGTTTAAATATTCAAATGTCCGTCGAATGGGAGCTCTTCCTTTCATGAACGGCATTTTGAAATATTTTTATTAAGTTGTACGTGTAGTTTTCAATTAAAATAGTGGTTTCTAAATTCTAACCTAAAACAGTCTCTGTCTGTGACTAACCTCAAAAACAATTTTGTTGTCAAAATTGTAAATGTCAAGCTGACAGCTTACGTTTCGTTAAACGTAGTCCACCCATATAATTTTATATCATAGGTAGAATATTATTATGGAACGCACCACACGCATGATAGACCGAAAAAAAAAAATCTGAGAACCTGTGTGTGGCTGGCTTTGTAAGTGAATATTGTATGTATAAAAACTTATAGATAAAATAAGCAAATTAGCTACGAACTCATTTCGGAGATCAGAGTTTCAGATAAAACTAAATGTCGATTGCTTGTGGAATGTGGCAAATTTGTCAAAATTGTATACCTAACTCGTACCTAAGTAGTTTTCAAAACATCACAAAACATGTCGTAGCTACGTAAAAACTGCTAGACGCGATGAAATAATCTAAAATGAACTACACAATACCAATAGATTCCTTCATAAATATTTAGGCCCACCGTTTAAAAACATGAACGACAAAACGACGAACATACCTAAAGTGAAATGCCACAAAACCAAGAACCCATGTAAGATCTGCTTTCAACGAGTCAGCCACAAAAACGGCTTGCGATGCGAAGGTGCCTGCAAACGATGGGTGCACTTTAAGTGCTTAAATTATACCCCGGGCAGAATCGCTGACATAAAAGCTGGCTTCATAAAAGTGACTTGCCCATGCCCTGACTGCGACCCAACAGGCCCGAGGGAGTTTCTCACAAATCCCCCTTACACGTGCGAAGACGATGAATGTCCAGCGAATAGTTTACCAAAATGCTCTTTTTCGCGTTGTCCAGTGAACATGGAAGGGGAAGGAGCACACCTACAGCCAAGACCCGACGGCCAATCATGTCTATCGCCACCTTCTCCAGAACCACCATGTGCCATCCCGCCGTGCCTGGCAAAAGCACTAGCGCAAAAATGCAAGTTATCCGCTACAATGTGCACCCAATCAGGCGGCAATAGATCCCCTGAAGAATCCCCGGAAAGATCCCCACGTAGATCCCCACGTAGATCCCCGAGAAGATCCCCGAGTAGATCCCCGAGAAGATCCCCGCGTAGATCCCCGCGTAGATCCCCACGTAGATCCCCGAATATATGTCTAACCCCAGATACATCTCCGGATAAATCCCCGGACGAATCCCTGGATAGAGACTTGGATAGAGACCTGGATAGAGATCTGGATAGAGACCTGGATAGAGACCTGGATAGAGACCTGGATAGAGACTTGGATAGAGACCTGGATAGAGACCTGGATAGAGACCAGGATAGAGCCCGGGAGATGTCATATAAAGCTAAATTGATGGCTTTAAAAGATAAGATGTCCGCGTTTGCGTGCGGGCGGTTTTGTCCGGAAAAACAATGTTCTTCAGAGAATCAATGCTCTCTGTTGAATAATATTCAAACAGCAGGCAAATCTAGAAAAAGAAAAAGCTCGCCTCAAGGTGTTTCATTATCGAGTCAAAAACAGACTGGATCCAATCAATCGATGACTAAAGTTCAATTTAAAAAAGCCGGGAAAATGGGCTCTCCAAAGAGGTCAAAGTCGTCTGCAGGGCTTTTGGGGTCAAAGAAATCTAGCAGTAAGTTGTATTTCATGAAAGTTTGATATGCACACATGTTGAAAACATTATCACGATTACATTAATACTAGTTATGGATACTAACATATCTATAAGAATCTATACACAAAAATCGAAATCCGTAGCAAAATCGTCCAAGGGGTGTATAGAAGTGGATCCCTATTTCGCCGATGGGATGCTGATGTTCTCAATATAATAGGGGGCGAACCTATCGCCATTAAACCGGGTATACTTCTTTAAAATGCGAGGAAGAAGCCGGCCTTAGTCCATCAAGTTGGCCTAGTGTGGATTGGCCAACTTCACATGGCTCTTCAAAGACGAGCAGGCTACGTCACGATATTTGACATACCTATTATGCTTTATGAGTAGCGAGTGATAATCATTATAAAAAATATAATTTGCACTTGAAATACGACAATCCGAGTGGTGCGAGGTGCAGTTTGAACTTGCACACCTTATTTCAAACGCTGTCGATCCACTTGGGTACCTAGTATAATAATACCAGCCCTTTCTATGTCCCAATGTTAGGCGCGGGACTCCCCTCAATGCGAGAGAAATTAGGCCATAGTCCACCACGCTAGCCTACTGCGGGTTGGCGGACTTCACACGTCTTTCGAGGGTGTCTCTCAGACATGCAGGTTTCCTCGCAATGTTTTCCTTCACCGTTACGTAAGTGATAATCATGGTTGAAAATGAGATTCGCACATGAAATCCAGAAATCCCACAGATACGAGCCGGGGTACCTAGTAGGATACTCTATTTAGGATTACATCAGTTAATAATTCATCCTCATTACTCCTATAATGTACAAAGATCACACACAAAATAATTTCTACCGTGTTACAGAATCGAAAAAGGCCCACGAATTGGACTGCTTAGTCTCGACATCTGACTCCGTGATTCAGGTATCTAAAGGCCAGGACTCATTGTTGACGGCATTAGATGAAATGTGCAAGACCGTCGGGAGGCTGGGTCTGCAAATCAAGGATATAATCTGCAAGCTGGATAGCGCTAAATGAAAATGCAGGTGTAGAGCATCATATTATTCTCAACACGAAATTAGGGCGGCATTTTTTATTAGCTTATAGCACTGAAATTAGTAGGTCTAGATACAGAGGATGAGAATATTTGGGATGGGTAATTTTTTTTATTATCGTAACATACCAGTCATAATCTGTTTTGAGAAATATTTTATAAGAACGGTAACGCAGGCTGGAGGCAAACTCTTCCTTACGCTTTGTTCTTGAAAAGCTCTACCAATTAAACTATCCTCTATGCAGATATTATTGGCATATAATCAACTGACAGACAAAGAAAAAAACTCATCATCTGTCACCCCAAAATTCACAATGCCTCTATAAATAAATACACATTCAAATGAAGAGAAAACTCAATCATGCTAACTTCTATCCGGAGATAGGAGCACAGGCTTTGATTCACCATGTCAATATGCACCAAGGTAAAAAATCCTTGTAAGATATGCTTAGGCACCGTCACCCAAAAAACTGGGCTGCAATGTCAAGGTGTTTGCGAGAGTTGGGTCCACTACTCATGTTTGAACTACACTCCAGGCAAGATTAGCGACATAAAATCCGGTATCATCAAAGTGACATGCCCATGTCCTGACTGTAAGACCACGCAAGCTAAGGAGTACAGAACAGATGAAGGATACAGCTGCAATAACCAACAATGTCCAGCGAATCGACCACCGAAATGCGAAAACAGAATGTGTCCTGTAAACTCTCAGTTCCCATCAGTGCCAGACTTACCTCCACCCCAGTCCTGTCCTTTGAGTCAGTGCGGGACTGACTGCAAGGGGCATAGCATCCAAAAGATTGCGCAACCCTGTGCGCAGCCTCAAGACTCCAATTATGGCAGCACTCCACCTACATCATCTTCAGAAGGCTGTCCAACTCCTCCTTGCCGCGTGGGAGACACCAAGGTCTACAGTGTGACCTCACTGAGTGGGGTAGAACAGATGTGTAACACAGTAGGTCAACTGACGAATCAAATTAATGGTCTCATGGCACAGATGAAGGATATAGTCGCTCAAGGACCAGGTTGCTATCCAAAGGATTACAGTAGGAGTTGTGGCCAAAGGGGGCCGAAGTCGAAATGCCCAAAGCCATGTTATTGCCCCGGAAACCCTGGTAAGAAAAGATAGGGATAACATTATCATCACATATACAATTTAATCGCATAAAATAAATGTAAGTAACAGTTTTCGTGTTTAATTGGCCATTTTGAAACTAAGTACCTACCTTAAGATCAACAGGATGTGGCAGCTACAAATAGAAAGGACTTGGGACTGAAAATTAACATCCTTTAACATAGCTCACTTAAGTCGAGTTTCGCACTACTTTACAAATGATGCAGTTGGTTTCCATATTCTCGTAATAGGCTGTGGGAGTCACAGCTATACGTCCGACCATCACAGCGCATCGTTATGATCTGCGAGCGCGGAACGCGCGCGACGCGTTTTATACGGGCGCATTATTATATAGTTGCCCTATCCTGCTCGCACGCGCGCTCATTGGTCAATCGTAATTTATTAGCTCATTTGTTATACTACGTGTTAGGTTAAGACTTTTGTAAATATATTCAGTGTATTTTGTAAATAAATCATGTTCGTTCATACTCTCGTTCCTGCATTATTATTCAGTTAGTAGCCATAACGCTACAAGTGGTGACCCCGCGAAGATGGCACATGAAGAACATCCTGAGGAATCCCTGAAGCTTGAGAAGTCTGCCTACGAGCTCGCTGCAATCTCCATACAATCCAGACTGTTGCCATTCTGGAGAGAAATTCCCCGCGCCTGGTTCATACAATTTGAAGCTGTCGTCGATCCTCAGAAGACATCAGATGACCAGAAGTTCCGCTACGTTCTGCAGCAGCTTCAAACAATCGATCTCCAGCATCTCACCGACATATTATACAACCCGCCAGCCTCCGATAAATACGCAGCGATCAAGTATCGATTACTCGCCGTATATGACAAGTCTGAGGTGAAGAACTTTCAGAAGCTGATAAGTGGCCTGGAACTCGGCGACCAGAAACCATCACAATTATTACGCAAGATGCGTGAACTCGGCGGTGGCCTGATAACAGAAGAAGGCTTAAGAATAGAGTGGTTGAACCAGCTGCCAACGCAGATACGCGTAGTACTGTCCATCAACACGGAATCTTCTCTGGACACACTCGCCGAAATGGCTGACAAGATGACAGAGTATTCCGGCAGTTTGAACATCTCGGCAGTATCTACACAAGCCATTCCCGCAACATCAAGCTCTGCTGATCCCGCTTCTATACACTTCGAGGTGCTATCGAAGCAATTAGAAAAATTATCGCTTGAGATCGCCGAGCTACGAAATCATCGCGGTCGACCCAAATATCGCCATCCCGCTCACTCCCGCTCTCGCTCACGCTCGAAGTCTGCCATGAAGAATCCGAACGAGTGGTTATGCAAGTACCACTACAGATTTGGCGACAACGCGAAACGTTGTATATCACCGTGTGCAAAACGCCAATCATCGAAGTCGGAAAACTAACAGAGGCACCGACCGTGGCGGACGTCGGTGTTAACGCAAGAACCAATCGCCTATGTGTTCACGATCGCAACACATCCTTACGTTTCCTCGTGGACACCGGAGCCGACATCTCTGTCTTGGCTGCTTCTCAATTTCGCAAGAAAAAACCGACACCGAGCGCCTACAAATTATATGCAGCAAACAATACACCGATCAACACATTTGGTGAGAAAACTATCCAACTGAACTTCGGCCTCCGACGCCATTTTCGTTGGACCTTCATCGTTGCTGACGTGAAGACTTCGATCCTTGGAGCAGATTTTCTTCGCCACTACAAACTGCTAGTCGACTTACATCGCAAGAAACTCATCGATCAAGTCACCGATCTATCAATAGACGCTGTAGAAGTGACAACAGCTCAAGAAACCGTTCACGTCCTCTCCGACAGTCACACATACCACGACATACTTAAATTGTATCCAGACGTACTTCGCCCCATGACTTTGAAGACTCCGGCAAGACATCAAGTCGTTCATCACATCGAGACGACGGGCGCCCCTCTCGCTGCACGGTGCCGCCCGTTGCCGCCAGAAAAGTATAAGGCGGTAAAAGAAGAATTCGAGCGAATGATTGAAATGGGCATCTGCCAGCCATCTAAGAGTCCATGGGCGAGTCCGCTCCATGTAGTGAAGAAAAAGGACGGCAATCTACGTGTATGTGGAGACTACAGACGACTAAACGCAGTAACATTACCTGATCGTTACCCGATACCGCGCATTCAAGACTTCACTTATCAACTCAGTAACAAGAAGATCTTCTCTAAACTTGATTTGAAGATGGCGTATTATTGGATACCCATCAATCCAGAAGATGCACAGAAGACAGCAATAATCACGCCATTTGGGCTGTTCGAGTTCAACTGCATGACGTTTGGTCTACGTAATGCTAGCCAGACATTCCAACGATTTATGCACGAAGTATTACGCGGCATCGAAGGCTGTTTCTCATTCATCGATGACATCCTACTGTTCTCGGAAGACGAGTCTAGTCATGAAGCACTCTTGCACGAAGTTCTCGATCGACTGAACAAATACGGTGTAACACTCAACGTCGAAAAATGTGAATTTGCGAAGACAAATATCAACTTTCTCGGCTACGAAGTCACTGCCGACGGAATCAAGCCGACAGACGAACGCACTAAAATCATCTCTGAATACCCACAGCCGAAGACAGTCATCGAGTTGCGACGCTTTCTCGGTATGATAAACTTTTATCGAGATTGTCTGCCACATCAAGCGCAGCTACAGAGTGAACTAAACGCATATCTACACAACGCGAAGAAAAATGATAAGACGCCGCTCACATGGACGCCCGCAGCCGAACAAGCTTTTCAAAAGTGCCGGCAAAGCATTTTGGAAGCGACAACGCTCACGTATCCCAGCGTCGGCGCACCGTTAGCCATCATGACCGACGCATCAGATCATAGCCTCGGCGCAGTACTGCAACAACGAGTAGACAACTCTTGGAAGCCGTTAGCATTTTTCTCAAAAGCAATGAGTGCAACACAACGTCGATACAGCGTGTATGATCGCGAGCTATTAGCGATGTACACGGCAGTTAAGCACTTCCGTCGACTCATTGAAGGTTGTGACGTCACGATCTACACGGATCACAAGCCCCTATCCTATGCACTGTCAAGACCACCGAGCAGCAGTGATACACCACGTCGCGAGCGTCAGCTACACTTCGTCAGCCAGTTTTGCTCAAAAATAATGTACGTGAAAGGGGAAGATAACTCTGTCGCCGACGCACTATCACGGATTGAAGATATAGAATGTCCCGCGAACATAGACTACGACAAGTTATCCCACGATCAACAACTAGACGAAGAGTTGAAACGATTGAAACAGCAGTCAAACTTGAAATTCGTCAACGTCACTTTACCCGGTCTCCATCAACCAATCACGTGCGAGTACTCGACAGCGACGCATCGTCCCTACTTGCCGTTGGCATATCGTTACGCTGCCTACAAAGCACAACACGATCTTTGTCATCCTGGTGTACGAGCAACTAGGAAGCTAGTCACTTCGAAGTTCTTCTGGGCTTCAATGAACAAGGACCTGACTACATGGGCGAGAAACTGCATCAGCTGTCAACGATCGAAAGTTCAACGACACGTCATTACGCCATTGAAGAATTTTCCAGTATCAGACCGTTTCGAGCATGTACATATAGACATAGTTGGCCCGCTCAGACTGTCAAATGAGTATCGATACTGCATCACGATGATAGACAGATGTACGAAATGGCCAGAAGCTGTACCGGTTCGAGACATCACCGCCGAAGTCGTTGCCCAAGCGTTCTATGAAAATTGGATTACAAGATTCGGTTGCCCTCTACGAATATCTACCGATCAGGGCAGACAATTTGAGTCATCTTTATTCAAGGCTCTAGCAAGAACACTTGGCATCACTCGCATACGTACCACAGCATTTCACCCACAGTCAAACGGACAGATTGAACGCTGGCATCGCACATTGAAGAGTGCACTAATGGCAAGAGGCGCAACAACGAATTGGAGCGATGATCTACCTATTGTACTGCTTGGTCTACGTACAGCGCTACGTGGTGACAACAACATCAGTCCTGCGCTCATGACCTACGGCACTACACTTCGCGTTCCATCGGATTTCATCGCACCGGCTAGTTTATCGCAACGCATGGACGACGGCCAGTTTGTACAACGCCTAAGCGAGTGTATGAGATCACTTACACCGATACCCCGGAACAAAACTCCGACATCGCAACCGTTCATATACAAGGATTTGGCAAGTTGTACGCACGTGTTCGTACGCAACGACACCGTGCGATCACCGTTGATACCACCATATGACGGACCGTATCCAGTCCTGCAGAGGCATGAAAAATTTTTCAAGATTCAGATGCCACACCGAGTTACAGTTGTCTCGCTGGATAGACTAAAACCAGCCTACATCTGTAATGAAAGTCATGAAGATATCGAGTCATCTCCAGTACGCCACGCATCCAGTGAAAAACGCACAGTACCAGCATCTACGACGCCTGCGAGTCAAGCATATGTGACAAGATCGGGCAGAGTCATCAAACCTAATGTACGGTTTGCTTGAAGGGGGGTACTGTGGGAGTCACAGCTATACGTCCGACCATCACAGCGCATCGTTATGATCTGCGAGCGCGGAACGCGCGCGACGCGTTTTATACGGGCGCATTATTATATAGTTGCCCTATCCTGCTCGCACGCGCGCTCATTGGTCAATCGTAATTTATTAGCTCATTTGTTATACTACGTGTTAGGTTAAGACTTTTGTAAATATATTCAGTGTATTTTGTAAATAAATCATGTTCGTTCATACTCTCGTTCCTGCATTATTATTCAGTTAGTAGCCATAACGCTACAAGGCTTTAAGTTTTAATTTTTCAATTTCAGGAAGATAGTCCTAATTTAGTATTGAAATAGCAGACTCCATTCGTTTAGAATATATATCGGTAATTAGGCATATTATACATGGCAGGTTTACTAGAAGTAGATCATATTACCTTGAATAAAATTTGAATTAATCATAACATATTCGGTTTGAATGCCGGTACAGGATAAGAATCTAATAGCCCATCTCGAAGTTGTGTTCGATTGTTGGAATACAGATTCCAACTCACAGGATTTGGCTCCGCTGTAGCGTGAAATTGGAGATTCAACGGTGTACCGCTCTATTTATCAATAGGAGTCCCATTCTGGACAGCGGGTATCGATACGGCGTATAACAATAAAAACGTTTGCTAAAACATCCCATGGAATATTAGTTTTATTTTCATTGCATCATATTACATTGTGAAAACGCCAGATTGTCGTTACCTCGTAGAATACTAAGATAAGATACTAGAACATAAAATGAAGTTCAAAATGGCGTGGTATGTCGTCACGTTCTGTAATTAGTGGTTCAGTGACGTAATAGACGCGCATGGTTTTTTTTTTATATTTTTGATTATTTAATCAAATTACTTATAAGGAGTCATAGCCAAGTTGGTAGAACGCTTGCCTCGGAAACGAGAATCCTAGGTTCAAACCGCGGCTCGCGCCTCTGGGTTTTCGGGGTTTCGTGTGCGAGACTCATTTTCAACCATGATTATCACTTGCTAAACGGTGAAGGAAAACATCGCGAGGAAACCTGCATGTCTGAGAGTACCCCTCGATAGACGTGTGAAATCCGCCAACCCGCACTGGGCCAGCATGGTGGACTATGGCCTAATCCCCCTTGCATTGTGGGTAGGCCCGTGCCCAGCAGTGCGACATTCAAATGGGCTGGTATTATTATATCATAATCAATTTACTAGATAAAATATTTTCTAGAAATATAAATGGCTGTTAGCTGTTTTTTTTTTAACTTTGTAGGCATGTATTTGATCTCGATCTCACCTGATGGTAAGTGACGATGAGATCTACGATGTAGCATACTTGCCTAGAAAAGGTTGATTCAAACGTGCGACCTTTTAATAATAAATCCAGTGAGCCCGATAGTAAATCGCTTCCAGAATAGGTCTCCCCGCAAGTTCGAACATGTAGTCATTGTGTAAGTGTGATTGGCAATTAAACTCGCACCGAAGTTAAGGCCTCACTTAATGCACGAATATTAAGTCCGTGTAAACACTCCAAAGTGTATGCATAAAACTTACTTATAACATTTTCTATAAGTGCTATTCCATTTTCAATGTCGCATCGCTCGCTTTTGACAATTATAATTTGGGTAACAATTTGATAGTACTTTTGACGGATATCGAAATCCCGTACGATATCTGTAAAAACTGACAATTACTATGCGGTTGCTGATCGATTATGAATCGATTGTGTTAGCAGACTTGGGGCTCTGGAAAATTGTCTTATCCATGAATCCGACATACTTCTTAAAATTTTCTGATTCTGATTCAAAATTGGTGCCCGTTTTTTTTTTGTATTTTATAATATTGGAGATAAACTTTACTTCAGGAGTACATAATATTGAGATTAAATAAAAAGCAGGAAACTATATATGAGAGCACTTATTGAACCGACACGATGCTGCGCTGTAATCAAAGTAACACAAACCGATGATACACAAAATAGTTTTTTTATTTTTTTATTATTACATTATAGGCAAGTATTTGATCTCAATCTCACCTGATGGTAAGTGACGATGAGATCTACGATGGAGCATACTTGCCTAGGTAGGAAGGCGGCAGTAGACAGAGACGCTACATTCACTAGGCACATGCAGCGCAACTGATCTGACCCGCCATCCATGAATGGCAACACCGAACATCATGCCGGAACACGGCTAGGCCGCTTGGCGACATGGCTTTGTTCAGTGGGTGGTGACTAGCCACGGCCGAAGCCTACCACCAGTAGAGTTGTCACCTGGTTGGCACCACCCAGGGTCACGTGTAGGGTATCTCGAGGGTACTTAATTCTCCTACGGACGAAGGTGACTCGACCCCCAAAATATTCACAAACATAGGTAATAAGGTTTGCATTGCCCTGTTCCAACAAAGATATACTTACCTAATGGTCTTGTTCGAGGTCTTGGTCAGGAATTCATTTCGGGGGGGTCGAGATTACTTCGGTGGTGCTCCAGCTCTGGACTAGAGACATTATGGGTAGTCAAGACATTCGGGAGGGGGGCGGGTTGACCCCCTCCGTCTAAGGTCTCGATCTGACACCTACGTACCGTACTAACCAATAGAAGTATGGATCTTCCTAATAATTTTGATCGATAAATTAGATCTACTCTGTGAGCTAGAATATCGTTAGCCCGTGACGACATAACACACTATAGGTTGTCAAGATCAAAACTCTCTCGTCTCTCCTTGACTCTACAGGTTGACTTTCAACCTAGCCAAAAGTTTAATAACCCATGCATGACGGCTGAAAATTGATTGAATCACAACAAATTATATTATCTGATCATACACTTTGATACAGATAAGGGATTTGATTTCACTGATAACGTTATCGGTCAAATATCGGTACACACAGCCTTTCCCAAAGTGAGCGATAACGCCCCCTTGTGGGCGCTGCAGGCCTAAAGAAGGCGGTAAGAGACCGAGAAAAAAAATGGGGGCGTTGTGTAGACGCTTAAAAGAATTAATTTAATTTGAAGTTATAGTGGTTTTTAAGTAGGTGAAAAAATTGGGGCGCTAAAAAATAATTTATTCTCAAAGTGGGCAGTATAAGTTTGGGGACACCTAACTTTGGGGATAGGCACAACACTAATGTCTGTATGGTCCCAAACTTGAAAACACAGGTATCAAGAGCAAAAGGGGGCGCCTCTAGTATAGCGGCCTGACTAGGGACTAGGGGAAAAAAGTGCTACCACCGTCCTGGGATCCAGTCATTAATATAATTAAATCTAAAACATGGCTCACTATTGCAAGAACTCAAGACTGTGAGCACTTTCTGCGTAGATTGGACCGTCAACAACAACTAAATATGAGGGTACCCGTATCCATTTTATTTCATCGCATTTCATTTCGTAAAGAAAGAAGAAGTTCAAACTATGACACTAGGACGTCAACCACCTCAGTGCTCCCGTGACCATGGTTGCTGTAAAGCAGCCGAAACGACGGGAACGTAAAAAAAACATAAAATAAAAGCGATATAATCTGTAAAATTAGTTTTATTTCAATGTGTAGTGTTCGCGTCACAAGGAATCAATATTCAACAATCAATTTGATTTTTATTTTTCGGCAATGTGACCTTTATAGCCTGCCAATGGACACCTTCAAATATTTTACACTGTTATTGTTAACGTTATATGACGGCAAGCATATTATCTAGTTAGATCATAATCGGGAAGGTATGTAATGCAATTTCTTTACTTCGTTCATTCACATCGTATTCACCGTTCGTGGTTGTGCATTGTTTAGTAATAAACATATGTTAATTGCATATTATCATTTGTTTAATGGATAATAAACACATATACAGCAGTTTGAGAATGGAGACGACTATAGCTAAGCAATTGTTGATAGTGGGTTGCAGTGAGTATATAATATAATACTTTTTTTTATAACGAGCGGGCTTCAGTTGTTTGGCCATTCAGGGAGTCTTTGATTATCCAAAACAACTTTATAATGATTCCCGGGATTCGAGGGTGTTAATTGAACATCTTAGTTGATCATCGTTGTAGCTCCTGGCTTATTGGAGTAACAGGGGTGGGAGTCTGCGGCAGGCCTAATTCCGTATAAAACTATAATTATGAACTAGAATGTTTCATTGGAATCCGATTACTTATAGTTCAGCCGCCGAGAGAATGCGTTCCCGCACGTCAAGTGCGAGCTAACTGTATACTTTATAGCCTACCGTATTTAGACATTTTGTATGGAGAATTGAAAAGCGCCTCAAGTGGACGGTATTTAAAACTTTCATTCCCCATACAAAATGTCTAAATATGGTAGACTATAAAGTATATAGTGCACTCACACTTGTCGTGCTGAATTTAATTTTAAACAATAATTCAGTAGCTCTCGACTCGGAGAGCCATCGAAAGCCAAATCTCTCTCTGCTCTTACCAGTGTGCCGTCCCTTTGGAATATGAGAGTAAACCAGCGCTTGCACATACATTTGTGCATTATAATATCTCCTGCGTATTTGACTAGTCTCCATTTGAATTAGCCGCTATGACCGAAATTTGGTCAGGATTATCATTATTATTGTTTTCAGTAAACATTGGTCAGATAGTAGTTGGATACAGTGTGGGATGGTCAGCGCCCATTATACCCAAACTTCAAGATCTGGAGACCAGCCCGTTGCCAGAGGTAGCCAGTGATCAACAGATATCATGGATTGGCTCTTCGTTGTACATTGGTTCTGTTATAGGTAAGTTTCTATAATGAATAATATCATAGTTTCCTTTTTTAAATGCCACACTGTTGGGCAAGGGTCTCCCTTCAATGCGAGGGGGATATGACGTAACATACTTAAACATAATCATTTGGGAATTTTATACAATTTTGATTGCAATTAACAGTGTAGAAACCCCGCCCTCCTATTTGCATAATAAACCGTGGAATCACCATACAAGCGTTGCCTTAGTTTGGGACCGAACAGTCGGTGTCTTCGTCTGGCGATATGATATTATAATGGGCAAAAAAATATATGGGTTGTTAAGCCATATTGAATAAAAAACTTTTTAACAAAATAAAAACCGCCTTCAAAAAACTAAAAAGCCAACAATAATCTAATCTTGAATCTTGAATCTACCTTGTTTAACTAAATAAAATATTTAACAAAAATGGGACAACGGACGTTTTGACGCCCTGATTAGCGCAGTTGGTATTGACCCTGCTTTCTGTGCCGAGGGTCCCGGGCTCGAATCCTGGTAGGGAACAATTGTGTGATGAGCTCGAATGTGTTTACCCGAGTGTTTAACCGAGATGTTTAACATCTATATAAGTATTATATACTGAGTTCGCTCTCAGTCCATTGTACGGTACCCATAAAACAAGCGTTGCTTAGTGTGGGACCGTATAGTTGGTGTGTTCGTTTGGCGATATTTATTTACTTATTGCATCGCTCTATGTAGGGAAGCAGAGAGTTATTTTTAGTAAGGTCATGATACCACACATTTTTTCTTACCTTATCTTATTTTTACGATTAACTGAAATTAACATACGTCTACTTTCAGGTCCCTACGTCACGGGCATTCTCTCCAACCTCGTGGGCAGGAAACCATGCCTGGTCATTGGCGGAGTCCTCAACATCCTGGCTTACATTCTAGTAGTCACAACCAAGAGTATATCCATGGTGTATGCTGTCAGAATCATCAGCGGTCTAGGCATGGGCATAACCACCGTTTGCAATATAGTCTATGTTGGAGAAATAGCGTAAGTGATGGAGGTCATGACTGACCGTGTGACATTTAAGCTTCTTCTTCTTTCATGTCACATCCATTATTTTATTTATAATGTGTATTTATTGAATTTTAATATTGCTATTAATTACTTGACATTGGCAAAATACCCGCTAAGTTGTGGGTGAGGCCATTTGCATATCCATTTTATTTCATCGCATTTCATTTCGTAAAGAAAGAAGAAGAAAGTCATATTCAGATTATTTATTTCGTATAGGCCCACATTCTTGATTTTTTCATATCTTCATGTCACATCCATTATTTTATTTATAACGTGTATTTATTGAATATGTTATTGCTATTGATTACTTGACATTGGTTTGAACCTGCGATGCTCGTTACCGAGGCAAGCGACTCTGCCGACATGGCTATCACTGCTACTCAGTAGGCATTTCTGTCATATTTATGTATCATGTTTTTTACGAGATACTTCACCTTATATTAAACACTAGCTGCGCCCTGCGGTGTTACCCGCGCAAAAAATCATGTTGATCCTTTGCGCTATGAAAAATTTAAACAAATCGATCCCACGGGAACCATACATTTTACCGGGATAAAAATGCCTATGTACTATTCCAGACTAACATCTATCTCTGTGCCAAATTTCATCCAAATCCGTTCAGCCGTTCTGGCGTGATTGAGTAACAAACATCCATCCATCCTTCTATCCATCCATCCAAACTTTCACATTTATAATACCACAAGTACAGTATAGTATTGATAGATGATAATAAATAATCACCTACCTATCAGTACCTACTACCATGCGTGCCACTGTGAATGCCGTTTCTCGCTCGCACTTACGAACGCAATATTTTCTTTCTCCATCTCTTTTCTACATCACCTCTCTCTTTCAGGTCTACCCACATCCGCGGTATACTCCTAACTTCGACCTCTATAATTGGCATCAGTGGTACCCTGATGGTGTACGCCGTGGGTCCTTTCGTGTCGTACGAGGCCACGGGGTACATAGCATTAGTCGTAAGCGTCATCCATGTATTTGGAGTCATTCTGGTTGTACCCGAGTCACCGGTCTATTTTGCTATGAAAGGTAAGAATTTAGATTTAAAAAAAGAACGATCTCATCATCAGTACGGTTCCAAATGAAGCAACGCTTGTATAATATTATGGGCACCGTAAAATGGAACGGGGGCGATCTTAGTATACAATGACTCTGGGGTCCAAACGGGGTCATCACAGAAAGCTGGTCCCTACCAGGATTCGAGGCCGCACCACTCGGTACGCCTGGCTGGGAGGTCGCTATATACAAGAGCATGTAACATATATATAAGAGAAAAAATGTCTATCATAAAACAAATAAACACGACCATACATTATGACCTAAACACAAAATCATGATTACAGTCAGATTTCACTTTCAAATGTATAATACAACCCCTGTCATAAAAATATATGTGTAAATTTCCGGTGACGTATGCGTCTAGCGACCTTGGCTGGTGACGGATTGAGGATACGGAGCAACGATAATACGAGACCGTCGGCTTCTGATGTACACGTCCTTCATTAGAATGTTCACTGCGCGTTGGTCTATCTGTGAATTAATATTGATTCTGTCTAAAGAATATTATATAATATTAGATATTAACATCCATGACTCGGGTACAAGCATTCGTGCTCAGCGTACAGCTTGCCCCCACTGGCACACAAACCTGGGACCCTCGTTATTTTTTTTTCCATACGAACACACCAACTATACGGTCCCACTTTAAGCTTGACGCTTGTGTTATGGGTACCGTACAATGGACTGAGGGCGAACTCAGTATATAATACTTATATACATATTAAACATCCATGACTCGGGTACAAACAATCGTGCTCATCACACAAAGCTTGTGTCCCAAACAGGATTCGAACCCGGGACCCTCGGCGCAGAAAGCAGAGTCACTACCACTGCGCTAATCAGGCCGTCAAAATGCAGGGTTACTCCCCAGTCATCGCTACCATACTTAATAAGTATTATCTAATTGTTAAAATCTATAATATCTTTTCAGGCCACGACATCAAAGCGGCCAAGACGCTAAACATCCTCGGCCGTGGACATGAATTTGAAAAAGTCATAGATACTGTCCCAGAGCAAACCGAAAGCATCAGCAAACTGAAAGATTGGACTGAAATCTTTACAGTCAAAACTAACATCAAGTCCCTATTCATCACCTTCATGCTCGGAACCTTTCAGCAGACCAGTGGTGTGGCAGTAGTCCTGTTCTTTGCGACAAACATCTTCCATTTAGCTGGTTCTTCAGTTGATCCAAACCTAGCCACCATCATTATTGGTGTGACAAGGTTACTCTCAAGTTTGATTGCACCAGCGCTTGTTGAGAAGCAAGGGAGAAAAATTCTGCTATTAATTTCTATGGCTGCTTGTGCTTTGAGTTTGGTAAGTAATGTCACTATTATGAGATGCTTAGATGATGATGATATGGTGTGACCCCCTTCACTATGTAACGCGAGGGTGCAGTTGGGTGCATAGATATGCTCCTCCCAAACGACCTTCCATAAGGAAACGGAATGTGAGGAAATGCGTTCCATTTGGATATCCCGGTATCATTCCAAAACGTTCTGAAGGTGGCCAGTGGGGCCTCAGTGTGTAAGAATCCCACGCACTTATCCCTCTTCTTGACAGAGGACTAGGAATCTTAAGGAGAGTTGGATCTCAGATGGCAGATGGCAGTTGCACAGTGTGAATATCGTGATCAGCCAAAATCTTCCTAAAACAAATAAAAATGGGAGAACGGTTAGGATGTAGAACAATAATCATAGTTTCGGGATCCCCGGTTTATAAATTTCTGTTAAGAATCAACAAGGTACAGCCCGCAGGCTGGAAATTTGCCAGGTAAATATTTTTAAGCTCTTCATTAGTTGTCCAGCCACACCATAGTGACAATAATTTTGGAAGATGAATCTCGTAATTTGGTCTGATCTAGGTGTTATTGGGATCATCCAACAATTGCTCTTGTTTTATTCTTCTTTCTTTGTTCTGCTATATTTATAAATTTCTCTTCCGTGTTCACAGTCAGTACTCGGAGTATACTTCTATCTGGATAGAGTGAATAGCCCAGTGGTACCCACAATAGGCTGGTTACCTCTCGTGTCTCTAATCATCTATTTCTTCTGCTATGAAGCAGGTACGTATCATTGATATTTCATTTGAAAATCTATAAGGAGGAGGTTTTCTATGTTTGTTGATTAATCCTCGTGTCCATGCTATATGAAAATAATATAAATTAAATTTTACTGTTGAATTGAAAACTTTCGAAATGGATTCTTGCAATCTCTATAGATAATATGTTGAATATGACGCACCAGCCTCCCGATTCACGTCCTTACGAAAAGTCTGCTATCGACCGATTCAAATATTCATTGAAACTTGCATTATGAGATGTACGTTACAATGTAGACATAGCGAGCGGTCGAATCGAACCATTCTGTTGCGTAGTCGTATCGAATCTTAGGTTCGCTTTTGAAATGGCTCTGAAAGATCGACTTCGAAACGAGAACATTTATAATCGAATCGATTCGAATGGTTGTCGAAACGTTCTGAATCGATCCGCTGATAATTTTGACTTATATTTACAGCATTGAAATTGTCATATTACCAATGATTTTTTTGAAAACAACTAGTCGGTAGTCATGATCAAGATACTTTCCAATTCGCAGGTTTTGGCACAATCCCCAACGCGATCGTTGGAGAAATGTTCAGAACGAACGTTCGAGCCAACGGTTCCGCCCTCGCGATTACCCTCACTTGGTTGGTCGGCTTCGCGTTGACAACCAGCTTCACAACCATGGTTGACAACCTCGGCGGTGACGTCACGTTCTGGTTGTTCGGCGGATCTTGTATGTTGGCGTTTTTGTTCACCCTATTCTACGTGCCGGAGACGAGAGGAAAAACGTTGCATGAAATCCAGGAAATGTTAAGTTAGAAGTTATAAATATTAAAGTTTCAAGGATCTGTTAATAAATTAATTTATTGAATTCGACGTTTGTAAATAAATAAATGTGACATAGTTTTTACTTTTTATTTGCCACCGCATTATTTTTTAATATTGCCTTTTTTTGGCAGTTACGTACCTACAGTATCGTCTGTAGTTAAGTACCTAGATAATTTAAGGCTCGCATCAACCAGCTATAATTTATTGGTCCACCTTATGGGGCATGCCCATTATTATGGTTTCCAGCTCGTAGTTGTCATTATAAAACGTTTCTGCC
This sequence comes from Pheosia gnoma, assembly GCA_905404115.1. NCBI lineage: Eukaryota > Metazoa > Arthropoda > Insecta > Lepidoptera > Notodontidae > Pheosia > Pheosia gnoma. Next base: position 4,969,419 of record FR989916.1, read on the forward strand.
CCTACCATCGAGGATCCTGTGAGCTGTGCGCCCCAACCACTGCCCCTTCAACTTTATTTTTCGTTGGCAGTATCACCGCTAGGTACGAGCCGAACTAACAAAAATGAGGAGTGCTTTGAACTAAACACCAGGGAAAATTTGCATAAGTACCCAAATTCCTTGATAATCATTATCAGAACTAATTAATCAGCTTCATGTACAGAAAGTATTTTTAATTAATGCTAAACAATAGTACTGTCATGGTAAAAATTCATTAGTCATAATCATTATTACAGAACAATTTGTTTAGTTTAATAATGTGTACTATATCGTATCTATACATACTACATACATATAAATAAAATTGGAGTGTCTGTTTGTAATATTAAAATAACAGCTTTTTACTAATTGCATTTGGAAGTATAGACGTTACCTATACCGAAACCACATTTTTTACAATTTTTGTCTGTCTGTTTGTTCCGGCTAATCTCTGAAATGGCCGGACCGATTTTGACGGGACTTTCACTGGCAGATAGCTGATGTAACAAGGAGTAACTTAGGCTACTTTTATTTAGAAAAAAAAAATAGGATCTCACGAAAAAAAATTAAAACCAATGTTGCAGCGCAGCGCCTGATTGAGTTTGATAGCAATAACCTGCAATGCGTCCCGCGGGCTCAGAATTGGCGAGCAGGCTGTTGTCAACGGTTGTCTTTGTTAAATACCACGCGGACGAAGTCGCGGGCAACAGCTAGTATTATATAAAACAAAGTCGTGTTAGTTACACCATTTATAATTCAAGAACGAGTGGGCCGATTTTTATGATCATACATATTTGGAATTGGTCGCAGCTCCGTATAGCCGAATAACTAAATATTAAAACATGGGAAAAAATCACTGAAAAATAATAACAAAGATAATTCATTTTCAAACTGGTCTTAGGACCACTTATATGTGTCGATCATCATTCTTAAATGTGTTTGGGTCGGAAGGTACAAGCAGGTTTTAGTGAGTTATATGAACAAACATAGCGTATAAAATAAGCACAATAAAACAATCAAAAACATTACCCTCCGTGATAAATAAAATAAAATAAATAAAAATTTATCTGTGGCTTTTGTAGTACTAAAAATACTACCCAAGTTGGCTGCATACCTACAGCGAAAAATCGCAGCGTGAAAACTGAGCGTAAATTAAACCGAACAATTCGGCCTCATATTCGATTCGGTGAGTACTGAACCGAATAATGTTCGGTGTGGGTGCGGCTTAATAATCCATGTTCGGCGCACCACTAGTTTTAAGTTTTATCAACGTTTTGTACTCAACTCTTTTAAACCGGTAAATATAAAAAGGCAACAGGTTTATGAACACCATCAAACACCATTCGTAAGATAATGTCTATTATTTAAATTACGTTGTTACCACGTGATAGGTAAACCCGGTTTGACATTTCACAAGCGTTTTTTATATGTATTTTTAAAAATGAAGTCGAACGTTAAAACACAAATTTTAATTGTAGCGTGCGGTAAGTACTTATATTGTATTTATTTAGTCACGCAATGTATATTAGTTTTTTTTATACAAATTAAAATTTAAATATTGTATAAGTTAATATACAGATTTTTAAACGAACAAGAAATTTCAAGATAAATAACAAAATAGGCACCAAATAAAAAAGAGACGAACTGTCTTTTTTTAAATTGCCTTCTTTATATAAAAATAGTACTTACCTTTGTATATCAATATAAGCTTACATTTGGAATGATTGGATGAGTTACATCAATTATCTTTTTAACCGACGAAAAATATCGAGGAGGCTCTTATAGCTTCTCTCTTAGCACTTACAGGTATTTTCTTATGTGTGACTACGAATAACTTTTTCCAGTAAACATTGGGCAACTCATAGACGGGTACAGCGTCGGCTGGTCGGCTCCTATTATTCCAAAGCTTCAAGACATAAACCAAACTCCCTTGTCGAACGCCATTACGGAATTTGAAATATCATGGATTGGTTCCTTGCTGTATGTAGGAGCCATAGTTGGTGAGTATTAAAAAAACCACACGATAATTAATCTGTACTTCTATACTAATATTATAAATGTGAAAGTTTGGATGAATGGATGTTTGTTACTCAATCACGCCAGAACGGCTGAGCCGATCCGGATGAAATTTGGCACGGAGATAGATTATGGTCTGGAATAGCACATAGGCTCCTTTTTACCCCGTTAAAATGTATGGTTCCCGTGGGATAGATTTGTTTTAATTTTTCATAGCGCAAAGGTTCGACATGATTTTTTGCGCGGGTAATACCGCAGGGCGCAGCTAGTGTATAATATAGTGTATTTTTTAAAGCATTAACGTACTTGTTAACTTGCTTGCATTTTCAACCACGATGATCACTTGCTGAACGGCGAAGGAAAACATCGTGAGGAAACCTGCATGTCTGAGAGAACCCCTCGAAAGGTGTGTGAAGTCCGCCAACCCGCACCGGGCCGGCGTGGTGGACTGTGGCCTAATCCCCCTCGCATTGAGGGAAGGCCCGTGCCCAGCAGTGGGACATTAAAAAGGGCTGGTGTTATTATTATTTATAACTTGCTCAACGTGTTACATCACCGCGTCACAGGTAGCGCATACTGGTTGTGATCCATGGTGAATTAATTAATAAGTGCATCATCATCATTATTATTATCATTTTATTTTTGACAGGCTGATAGATGCCTTATTTAATTTAATTCCATTATCAATTTTTTTTTATCATTTTTAAATTTTGTCAAAATATTTTATTTGCTTTTATTATTATAAAAACTGGCAATTCTTATGCTATCTAGGTTAATCTCTATAATTATATAAAAACTTCCTGCGAGACAGGCCTGACCTAGTGCAGGCAGTTTTTGTCAATAACTGACAGGTGTTTCAATCTATACAAATAAATAAAATTGGAGTGTCTGTTTGTAATATTAAAATAACCGCTTTTTACTAAATGCATTTGGATGTATACACGGTACCTATACCAAAACAACCTTTTTTAAAAATTTTGTCTTTCTGTCTGTCTGTCTGTTTGTTTGTTCCGGGTAATCTCTAAAATTGCTGGACCGATTTTGACGGGACTTTCTCTGGCAGATAGCTGATGTAACAAGGAGTAACTTAGGCTACTTTTATTTTAGAAAAAAAAATAGGATCTCACGAAAAAAAAAAAACAATGTTGCAGCGCTGCGCCTGATTAAGTTTTATAGCAACAATCTGCAATGCGTCCCGCGGGATCAGAACGCGCGAGCAGGCTGTGGCCAACGGTTGTGTCTTTGTTAAATACCACGCAGACGAAGTCGCGGGTAACAGCTAGTATTTTAATTAAAATGTAACCGCAATGTATGTATACATAAAATACCTTTAGATCTCTTTTTGGTAAATAAACTTTACATTACATTATGGTCTTCATGATTGATTCTTTAAAGTACCATTCAATTCCAGGGCCCTACATCCCAAGCTACTTATCCAACATAGTGGGCAGAAAGCCATGTTTATTTCTCGGCGGTCTTCTGAACCTTGTTGCTATCCTTCTCATAATTACTACGAAGAGTATATCCATGGTGTTTGCTATCAGGATCATTAGTGGACTCGGTATGGGCATGGTGACTGTCAGCAACTTGGTGTATGTTGGAGAGATTGCGTGAGTATTAGTCTATAAACAAACTAGTTTTTGCCCGCGGCCCCGCCTACGGTACCTTGATAAAACATAGCCTATAGCACTAAGCGAGGTGTCGGCAACCAGCGGCTCTTTGGTTGTGAAGCTGCGGCTCTTTAGTTCCATACGCAAATATTATTTATTTTATAAACAAAATCATTGAAAAATTATTCTGAATCGATTAACGAGATTTTCTAAAATAAAAGTAACATATGTTACTCCTTGTTACAACAGCTATCTGCCAGTGAAAGTCCTGTCAAAATCGGTCCAGCCATTTCAGAGATTAGCCGAAACAAACAGACACACAGATAGACAAACAAATTAAAAAAAAAATTGTTTTGATATATGTACCGTGTATACATCGAAATGAATTTAGTAAAACGCGGTTATTTTAATATCAAAAACAGACACTCGAATTTTATTTATTTGTATGTGTAGAAGATGTTTTTTTAAGGTGGAAGCTCAGGGTCAGGGCGCGAAATTCAAAATGTCAATGGTTTTTATTTTTTTACGAAAAATTTGGACATCTTTACGATGTAATTTAGTGTTTTGCGATATTAGCAGTCTGCATTGGATTTCTCGATGTATTAAGTTTGCTTAAAAAAGTACCTAATCCGATACAATACCACAAGGTTTGTAAAAACCGCTACTTTTACTAACTTTATGGTGTTGTATCGCTTTAGGTATTTTTTTAAGCAAACTTAATACATCGAGACATCCAATGCAGAATGCTAATATCGCAAAACACTAAATTACATCGTAAAGATGTCCAAATTTTTCGTAAAAAAATAAAAACCATTGACATTTTGAATTTCGCGCCCTGACCCTGAGCTTCCCCCTTAATATATTTTTTCTAGCTCCTCCAACATTCGCGGTATCCTCTTAACATCCACGTCCATAGTGGGGATATTCGGGACATTAATGGCATACAGCATCGGTCCTTTCGTGTCGTACGCGATGACGGGGTACATACCTTTAGTGATCAACATAATACATGTGGTTGGAATATTTTTTATACCAGAATCCCCTGTTTATTACGCTATAAAAGGTAAGTACTTATCAATCTATATCTATACAAATAAATTAAATTGGAGTGTCTGTTTGTAATATTAAAATAACCGCTTTTTACTAAGTGCATTTGGATGTATACACGGTACCTATACCAAAACAACTTTTTTTATAATTTTTGTCTGTCTGTCTGTCTGTCTGTTCCGGCTAATCTCTGAAATGGCTGAACCGATTTTGACGGGACTTTCACTGGCAGATAGCTAATGTAACAAGGAGTAACTTAGGCTACTTTTATTTTAGAAAAAAATTGTATCTCCCGAAAAAAAATTAAAACCAATGTGGCAGCGCTGCGCCTGATTAAGTTTGATAGCAACAACCTGCAATGCGTTCCGCGGGCTCAGAACGCGCGAGCAGGCTGTTGTGTCTTTGTCAAATACCACGCGGACGAAGTCGCGGGTTACAGCTAGTATAATTAATAAATTAGTATATAATCAATTACAGCCAAGTGGGTAGTACGCTTGCCTGTGTAACGAGGATCGCAGGATCACGTGTTTTGATCCTGCGATCCTCGGCCTCGCACCTCTGGGATTTCTGGATTTCATGCGCGAATCTCATTTTCAACCACGATTATCACTTGCTAAGCGGTGAAGGAAAACATCGCGAGGAAAACCTGCATGTCTGAGAGAACCCCTCGTAAGACGTGTTAAGTCCGCCAACCCGTACTGGGCCAGCGTGGTGGACTATGGGTGAATCCCCTTTGCATTGAGGGGAGGCCCGTGCCCAGCAGTGGGATATTAAAAAAGGCTGGTATTATTATTACTTATCAATCTATATACATAGCGCTATCTCTCTACACCATTCACAGGTGACTGATCATGCGCATCGCGCATTCGCGGAAATTACAATAATGTCGCCAGAGGGACACACTAACTGTACAGTTCTAAACCAAGTAACGGTTCGGTACCCATATTACCAGAATATGGGTACCGTACAATTGACTGGGAACGGACCTAGTATTATTGTACTTTAGAAATTAAACACCATAACTCGGGTACAAACATTCTTGCTCATCACACAAACTTTTACCCTACCACGATTCTTGTTCAAACAAATCTATCCCACGGGAACCATACATTTTACCGCGATAAAAGCCTGTGTGCTATTCCAGACTATAATCCGTTCAGCCGTTCTGGCGTGATTGAGTAACAAACATCCATCCATCCAAACTTTCACATTTATAATATTAGTGGGATGTACCTAAAACTTGAAATAGTATGTATGTTTTGATCGCTCACAGCTCTAGCGTATTGAGCCCTCCCAATCCCACCATAATCCCCCAGTTCATACCTTTTCATGTGAATAACAAATGAGATAGGATTCGAACTGACGGCTCGTTCATTATACTATGTGTCATGAATTGATATCTTATGCTCGTGCAAATAATACGTATTGAAATGAAAATATTTTTTCTCATGTGACCGCGTTCATTTTATGTTTTTACGTTCCCGACGTTTCGGCTACTTTACAGCAACCATGGTCACGGAACGACCGCTGAAACGTCTGAAACGTAAAAACATAAAATGAACGTGATAACATCCGTAAAAATAATTATTTTTAGAAGAAATCGTGAATATGGCAATCTAAAATTATTATAACTAGCTGTGGCCGGCTGGTTGGCTGATTTTTTTTTACAGGCAAGCAAACGGAGGCGAAAGAGACACTTCGGCTCCTAGGCCGATTGGAGGACCTGGACAACGTTTTCGAGTCAGTACGAGGCACGAAGCCCGACGAAGGCGTGACCTGGAAGGCGTGGATCAAGATCTTCACTGTGAAGGCCAATAGGTGGTCCTTGTTCATCACACTTAGTCTTTGCACCCTCCAGCAGACCAGTGGAGTGGCAGCTGTGCTGTTCTTCGCTACTAGTATTTTTCAGTTGGCTGGGTCTACTATCAGGTAAATATCAGAATCAGAATCCCTTAATCATACAGATAAGATTGTATCTGCGATAGCCAAGTTGGTAGAACGCTCGCCTTTCATGTGTGAATCCATTTTTTTACTATGATTACTCGCTAATTGGAGAAGTTAAACATCGCGAAGAGAACCCCTTAAAACACATGTGAAGTCCGCAAGCCCGCACTGGGCCAAAATGGTGGAGTATGGGCTAAATCCCCCTCGTATCGAGGGGAGGCCCGTGCCCGACAATAAGACAGTAATGCTACTATTGTTATTTCAAGATTCCATTCCTATCGACACGAATATAATTAAAGAAAAAATACGTAAAAAACAGATTTTCATCTTGAGTCTTCAATAATGCCGTTCCTACATTGTTCTCACATACCTATAACAATGTAATGCTCAAAAATGTAAAAGATCTTTTAAAAAAAGAGCAACCGTGGAGTTTCTTGCTCGTTCTTCTCCATAGGAACGGCATTCCGAACGGGTGGTAAAGTAGTAGCATAGTATTTTGTAACTTTTGACGATTCATAAGTACTGTACTAAATGGTCTACTCGAATAAGAAATATTCTGATTCTAATAATTGTCCGCCAAAAGCTGTTAAAATTTCCTCGTTTGCAGGCCGGATTTAGCAACAATTATTATTGGAATAACAAGACTAGCATCAAGTTTGATAGCTCCAACAGCAGTGGAGAGAGCTGGGAGAAGAATTCTGCTGCTCACGTCTACTGCTTTCTGTGCTATAAGCTTGGTAAGGACTACGGCATAGAGAACAAAAAAATATAGGACCAACTAGTTTTTTTTTTAATACATTATAGGTAAGTATTTGATCTCGATCTCACCTGATGGTAAGTGACGATAAGATCTACGATGGAGCATACTTGCCTAGAAGGTACCTGTTCACTCTCGACTTGGTACAGTATTGGAAGATAGGTAGGTGGTAAGCTTCTATCAATATTATTCATTGCGACTACATTATACCAGATTAGCGCAGTTGGTAGTGACCCTGCTTTCTGTGCCGACGGTCCCGGGTTCGAATCCTGGTAGGGACAAGCTTTGGGTGATGAGCGCGAATGTTTGTACCCATGTCATGGATGTTTAATATCTATATAAGTATTATATACTGAGTTCGCCATCAGGCCATTGTAGGATACCCATAATACAAGCGTTGCTTAGTGTAGGACTGTATAGTTGGTGTGTTCGTCTGGCGATATTATTATTATATATTTTTTTGTATTATTCTGACCTCGTCCAGAAATAATTTAGCTGCCATAGATTACAAATGAACCCAGATCTCAACTTACGGATATCTACAAAGAGGAATTTTCACGTGATATTTTACGGGAAAAATCTCTTTGCTCGTATCTGCCCGCATAAGCCATAAAACCTGATTCGGGAAAGCGGTTTAGTGCATACGGGTTCAAGATAAGAATGCATTGGTTGGGTACGTTTTACCGAACTTTTCTGAGAGGACAAACGATGTTTTAGGGTTCCGATTATTTTTTTAAATTACTCGGCACTGGCAAAAATGGCTCTATTTTCTAGCCGATGCCAACCTAAAAAAAAGAATAAGAAACTTGATAAGCTTTAAAACCAGAACATGGTTTTTTAAAAGTTAACTATAGAACTATATAAAGAAAAACTTCGTGAATTGTCTTCCAGACCTAAATTCTGTCTAATTTCTTCTGAAACTGAAACGACTGGAATTTAATTCTCTGGTTTTTCCATTTGCAGACGATCCTCGGTACATACTTCTATTTGACCAGGATACAAAGTCCTGTGATCGCTGACATCGGCTGGCTTCCCCTGATGGCTCTCATAATGTACTTCTTTTCATATGAAATTGGTAAGATATCAGTAGCTAATAAAATACTAGCTAGTAGTTCAGTTCTGTACCAAAACCGACTACAAAAACCTTACACTAAAATAGTAGAACATAATGTTTTACCTTTCTGCGGGGGTTATTTTAAATTATCCGAAATCAACCGGAACACGGATTCGGAAACTTTCGAACGGCGAAGAACTATTCCATAAATTGCGGCTACGTCTTGAAATTTCCGAAACTATCGATCGCAAAAATATGGTGTGCATTTATAAAGATTTTATACGGCAATTGGAATTGGTCGATTCCATTCCCGGTATTAATTTCAAAAGATTTAAAATAATCCCGCTGAAGTCTGTACCTAAGCAAAAGTTCTAACAAGAGTACCTTGTGTTCTTTGAACGTAGACTAGCACATGAGCCACATTCACCAGCCGTATTGTCCGCAGGGTTTGGCACCATGCCCAGCGCACTGGTGGGCGAGATGTTCCGTGGCAACGCTCGCAGCACCGGTTCAGCGGTTGCCATGACAACAGCATGGCTCATCGGGTTCGGAGTGGCCACCTGCTTCGGATCCATGGTCAAGACCCTCGGCGGCGACGTCACCTTCTGGATCTTCTCCTGCTCGTGTATCATCGCGTTCCTATTCACGTATAAGTTTGTGCCCGAAACAAAGGGTAAAACGTTGAATGAGATTCAGGAAATTCTTGGGAGGTCTGCGTCTTAGGAACAAGTCTGTGGTATTTGCACGTGACTTTGAGGTATTGTCTGATACTAGTTTAATATCCTTGCTGCACTTGTGGCAAGTAACGATCTCTTAAACTAAGTAAATGGTTACAATAAAACTACTTTGAAAGTTTGTACAATATTTTTGTGGTTTCACAGATTCTCATCTAAACGAAAAATGGGCATCGTTTACTATGTGCTGATAAACCCTATCTATAACTTATTCCAAAGTTTTTGTGTGATCCATCTGTCAAATACGATGTAGATAGGGTTCATCAGCTTATGGTAAAGGAGGCCCTTAAAATGTGTAACTTGGTTGTTTATTAACTATTATGTAAGCAGTATCTTAACGATTCGTGATTGCTAGAAAAGATGATGAGGATAAATTTATGGTAAATAAGTTTTGTTCATAGATTTGAAACAGTGGAAAAAGACATCGCACTGATCTTCATTATGAAACAAAACAAAACAATGTCGTCAACTAAATAACATATACAAAAATTGTGTAAAATATTTTTAGTGGTTAACAAGTAGGTGATAACGATCACGTTTATGTATAAAATATATGTGTATCCAGTGTTTGATTTTGATTTGTGGTATAGCAAGCCAGTACAGTTTCACCGCGCACTTAGTACGTAGTGTTATGTTTTCAATTTCATTTTACATTTTCGAGAATGTGACCTTTATAGCCGAGCAATGGATCGCTTAAAATATTTTACACTATTATTGTTAAGCCTTATATAGTCGAGACGATATTTTGTATACCGTACCAAATATCGTACCTTTTGTATACCGACCACCTCTTCAAGAAATAATCCTCGAAGAAATGGCTCTTCTAAGATTATTTCATGAAGAAGTGGCTCTTCGCGGATTATTTCTTGAAGAGGTGGTCGGAGCTGAGACATTCCAATCAAGTGAACTGATTTGAAATTAGAGTGTAGTTTTGGTTCCAAAGATGGTCCATAAAAACACATACTTGAAACCCAAGACTCATTTACTCAGGATCTCTAATATTTCCGCGAGACTTTTGCCCTTAGTCTCTGGCACGAAGAAAATAGAGAAGAAGAAGGCAACAGCACATGAGGTGGAGAAGATCCAGAAGGTGATGGCGCCGCCCAGCGCTGGCAGCATGTAGCCAAACGCAGTGGACACTCCGAAGCCCACCAGATACGAGACAGTGGACACGAACACAGTCCCAGGACTCCGGACGTTGGGTGTGAACATCTCACCCATCAGGGTGTTTGGAATTATACCGAAACCTGGAGAAGAAAATCATTGGATCAAGGAATCTGGAAAATTTTACTATTTTGCTTTTGACTTCACGAACCACTTCGAGGCTTATCTTCATATACCCAAATTATGGTAACTTTCTTACAGCCATTGGTGTGCAACAGTTTATATGTCACTTTTATGCTTTTTTATTACAATAATATACATTTAATTGCCCATTTGTATATACATGATTGACGCCTTTTAGAAAACAAAACTTAAGTATCAGCCTGATTCAATCACTGATCAGGACCACCTTTCTTGGCTACGATGTGGTTCCTTGACAACCTCGTTGCACTATTACTCGCTTCGTCATCATCACCAGTTCACTACAAGTTGTTTTGTTATTAACCTAGACATAAATTACTCACCGACATCGTAAAACAAGAAAAATAAAATTAGAGACACCAAGGGCAGCCATTTGATTTTTTCAGCACCAGGGTGGCCCATGCTGTCCAGTTGGAAGTAAATACCGAGAACAGCCTGAAAAAAAGTATATTATGTTGTAACAGAATATGGCCAAGCATTGCTAGATATCAGAGTTATAATTTAGATGGAGAAAGAGATAACCATACCAACTGTACCATACCAACCATATACTGTTTCTCGTATACATCACGACTGATGAGAATCAATGATGATATTTAAATAAACTGTGATACATGCTTATTTTATACTTTACAGCAACATATGTATATATACTAGCTGCTATCCCATAGGAACCGTGCATTTTTCCGGGCCAAAAAAATTGCCTATGTAATTTTCTGACCCCTAACCTACCCTGCGCGGGAACATGGGTCCAACACGTAGAGGTCTTTTTTGAGAATTTTTATGTTATGTTAGCCACCTGCTGGGATCAAGTGGTGAAAATGATAACTTTAATTATATATTTTTTTTTTTTATAATGTGCAAAAAAATCAACTAACCAAACTCAAACTAGATGCCAGCGTAGAAAACAACAGCAAAGACTTTCTGCCAGACCTCTCAACGAAGAACGGCGTTATAGTACTAGATACTATTTGCGTGACTCCAATAATAATCGTGGCTATATGGGGCTCTATCGAGGACCCGGCGAACTCGAATATCGACGTGGCAAAGAACACCACAGCCACGACTCCACTCATCTGATGAAGGATGCTCAATGTCATTGTTATGAACAAGGTCCTTCTGTTAGTTTTCACCGTGAAGATTTGAATCCAATCCTTTTTGGAGTCCGCTAGGTTCACTTTGGTTGTTACAATTTTGTCTACGTCTTCTGGTCTGCCTAGCGATAGGAGGGTTGCTTTTGCTTCTTCTTCTTGACCTTAAAAAAATATCGTGTAGACATTTGAATAATAATCGGCTTAGACTGAATACTTTTCTAGGGTCCTATGAACGTCATTTTAATTAGACTTACATGATAGTATACAAGTACTACTCAATATAACAAAACATAATATGTAGTTCAGAATTTAAGGTGGGCATCACATCATCAGACAAATATTAAGGCCAAAGAAGTTAAAACAGTTCTTACCCACTATAACTTGGAACACAGGAGATTCAGGTATGGTACAAATCCCAGCGATGTACAGCAAACTTAACCCAGCTCCCAGCCAGTTAACCCACTGGTAGGGCACGTAGGGACCCACAGAATACACGATGAGGATACCTACTGTATTAAATATCCCTGTCATGGTCAAGAATATGCCTCTGACATTTGTGGATCTGGAATAATAAGAAGGAAAAGTAGTCCAAAACCTGTAAAGGATTTTTTGTCTCAGAACCTTAAGGGTGCTGCTTTAGATTCTGTACTAAATAATTGTATTCGGTAGATAGACAGCTTTTTCTTGCGAATTGCATGCTCTTATAACCTAATATTTCATTTATACCACGATGCTTGCAAACCCACAAGGTTCATTGAAAAGACGCCCCCCTAAAGTACTCGCCTATACTCCTGCAAAACGCTGAATTTTAAATTGCAATCATTAACTGGTTTAAGTAATAATACCAGCCCTTTTAATGTCCCTCTGTTGGGCACGGGCCTCCCCTCAATGCGAGGGAGATTAGACCATAATCCACCACGCTGGCCCAGTGCGGTTGGAGAACGTCACACGTCTTTCGAGGGGTTCTCTCAGACATGCAGGTTTCCTCGCGATGTTTTCCTTCACCGTTTAGCAAGTGATAATCATGGTTGAAAATGAGATTCGCACATGAAATCCAGAAATCCCAGAGGTGTAAGCCGGGGTTTGAACCATCGATCCTCGTTACCGAGGCAAGCGTTCGACCAACTTGGATGTCACTGCTTATCTGCACGGGTTAAAGTATATGCTAAGAATGGCCACACTGCCAGCGGTATTCCAGGTAGCCGCAGTAAATTACATGAGTACTATCAAGGGTTTGGTATTATTTTTACTAATAATGTACAAGGTACTTACGCTATCTCTCCAATATAAACGAGATTCATTATAACAATAATCCCAGTCCCAGCCCCGATCAGTATCCTGCTGATGTAGATCATGATGATGTTTCTGGCGAGGGCCAAGATGATGAAGGCGAAGAGTGTGATACCTCCTCCTAAGAACAGGCATGGCTTGCGGCCTTTCACGTTGCCTAGGTAACCAGTCACATAGGGACCTGGAAGTTATTCAAGTAAGTCTATCTATATTCTTTTATAATTTGATCGTGTCTGTACATTGAATATTTTTGGAAGAAACATCTTTCGGGCCATTATTTATAATATTGCGACAGAATCTGCCATTATTGAAATTTCTGTCTGTCTGTTAGTTTGCGCATCACAGGAAAACTACTTGACGGATTTTGATAAAATCTGGGATGGTGATAGCTCATTACCCTGGTCATGATATGGGATGCATATCTCGGCTAGTTGATCGGGTTTTGCGGAATAGCCAATATGTGTATCTCAAAATATACCTAAAGCTATACAACACCATTATGTTAGTAAAAGTAGCGGTTTTTACAAACCTTATGGTATTGTATCGGATTAGGTTCTTTTTTAAGCAAACTTAATACATCGAGACATCCAATGCAGAATGCTAATATCGCAAAACACTAAATTACATCGTAAAGATGTCCAAATTTTTCGTAAAAAAATAAAAACCATTGACATTTTGAATTTCGCGCCCTGACCTGAGCTTCCACCTTAAAAACCGTAAATTTAGTTTTATTTCCACCAGAGGTTATATAGTTCACAATGTCGGTGCAAAAACGTCAATAATCTTACCGAGAATAGCGCCCACATACAGCAACGTGCCCGTCCAAGCAGCATCTTGCTCAGTGATGGCCTCGGGCAGCGGTGTCTGCTCAGGGTCCGTGAGTTTAGGTATCACTGGGGCGGACCATCCCGAACCATAGCCTACAAGGGCCTGGCCTACGTATACTAGAATCGACAAAAAAGTTAAATATCATATCTGTTAGCAATTCCTAAATAATAATTTGTGTGCTTAGATTTTTGTTTGTTTAGTCTATTTTAGTTAGTAGAAATAAATTAATAGGCTTATTAGGCAATAGTTAACAATGTCGTAAGAGACTGGCATCATCGAAGATTGACACTGACAGGTGGATGACAGGCGAAAAAAAAGAAGATATTGGAAAAAAAGGCGGGAAAGGAAGACCATGAAAAAGGTATTGGTGTTTTAATAATCTTTTCTTTCATATTTAATGTCGAATTTATAGACATTCTATAACTTTGTCCTTCTTTCTATAAATTCGAGGTCAAGACTTTGATTAGTTAGCGGACAGTTTCAAGGCGACTGCGGTTATTACGGTAGCGGTTACTTACCCGCAATGCGGTTAACGGTGAATTCAAATGGCTACAGACTGCGGTTAACCTCAAGCAAGCCGCATTATGGGTAACAGCGAATCGCGTATCGGATGGTATGGGCACTATGATATACTTACTGCATGATGTGATTAGAATCTGCTTCCTCAAATAGTTAACCATTTTTCAGTACAATTTATTATAACTTCAGCGCAAACTATAATCTTGCTTTATTACGTAACTTCATTCATCTACTAGATAAAGATCGATACATTACTTATTGTAATTAATTAATTTAATTAAATGATATCTTTAACGATACCCACATTGTGTCTGTCGCAGAACTGGTTATAGACTTTAAATATTCATTGACTGATTATCTTGATTTTTAATTTTCAATATTATCGTTATTGAGTGGTCGTGGGTAAACTGGACAGTGTTACAGCCGAATAAAATGTATATTACTTGGCATGCCTACTTATCTACCTATCTATTTCATTACATTTTTAGCGGAAAATGGAAGATCTTCCAGCCAGGCGGGTGGTATGGCTGGCGGGGCGGCCGCTATGCCCCGACCATTATTGTCGGGATCTTGTATATATGTTACGTGTTCTGAAAACTCTCATAGCGCGTTTCAGGATTGTAAGGTTATGTCGTGTGCAGCGCCATCTGTGTAGCTTGTGGCGAGGTTGAAGAGGACACATTAATTACATTCGACTGGTATGTTAACTACACTCCATCAGAGTGCAAGGTGTATGTACTCACACAGATAATCTATAATGAGAGATCTTTACAGATGTTTCTTGTTCTCATAAAATAATCAGAAAAACTTATACATTTTTCGATCTCTAGTTAGTTATTTTCGATAGGTGTTAAATATAATATTATTTATAACTTCATTAACTGTCCACTTTATATTACTTACTTTTTTTGCTGAGCACGATTATTTTCTCAGCTATTGACGTTATTATTATTATATTCTATATGGAAGTACAATAAAAAAAATAACTAGTAATTAACACAATTTTAGTAAACTGCGTGAGACAATCCTCCCACGTCCAATTCACCCCCGTTTCCTCTTCGTAATCTGGACCATTTTAATCAAACGATAATGCACAGATATATTTTAGATAATAAATCTATGTAAATTGACGTAAATAATAAATTAATAAGTACCTACATATGATACAAAATGCATACGTTTTCAATATATTTTGATATCTTAATCGTGATCTTAAAAAAATCTACACTGCACGTAATTATTTTCATGCATTTGACCTCGAGCACAATCTTTTTAGGTAGCCTTATGATAGCGTGATCTTGTTTTGTTTCGCTCTCACCCGCCATTTTATAAATAAGAAAGACAGTGACAGCATAGTTCCTCTCGTAGATGATACAATTACATTAGGAGTTCCTGGTAAGTACATAGTAGATCTTATGCTTGACTTGGATAAGCAGGTAGGTCTAATCGTAACGTCATTGAGAAAACATGCCATCACTGTCAGACTTATTTATGACATCTGTGGCGTGAGAGGGATGGAGGACGCTTATTTTACCGAAACAATGAAATGTACAAAGGATTGCGCTTGAGGTATGTACGGAACGTCAGGGGTATCAACGGATGATTGATGGCGGAAACGTAATATTGATATGAGGTTAATAGGGAGACCTTACAATTAGTATTGATGCGTCTCTTAGGAGCAACACTATTTCTACATTCACGTGATGAAAGCTTGGCATAGCTATAGGATAAATTAGAAACCGGATCAATATAAAAATAAATTACACATTTACATTTACAAAAGCAATTTGTAAATGTGGGAACCATTTAGCCATTTACTTGTAATTATATACTTAGAGTTAGTACTTTATTTGACCAGCTGCTAAAGTCTTCCTAGCCGTTCCTACATTGTTCTCACATATATATAACAACGTACTGCTCAAAAATGTAAAATATATTTTTAAAAAGAGCAACCATAGGTCACTTGCCAGTTCTTCTCCATAGGGACGGCATTTCGAACGGGTGGTCAAGTAGTAGCTTAGCATTTTGTAACTTTTTTGACGATTCATAAGTACTGTACTTAATGGTTTACATAAATAAAAAATGTTCTGATTCTGAACACCTAAAACTTTTTATAACGACGACCTGATTGTCACATTTACTAGTAACCCTCCTTTCTGTACCCATCCATGTTTATACCCGAGTCATGGATGTTTAATATGTATATTTATTAGTAATTATATACTTGGATCCCCCAGTCCCATTGTACAATATCCATAACATATAGGAGTAACGCATACGTGTCAGATGGTGAGGCACCTGCAATTCCTAAACTGATGTATAAAAAAACACAGTTCATGTCGATAACTCATTTACTCAACATCTCCAAGATTTCCGCGAGACTTTTGCCCTTAGTCTCCGGCACGAAGAAAACAGAAAACAAGAAGGCGATGAAACACGAGGTAGAGAAGACCCAGAAGGTTATGGCGCCGCCAAACGCTTGCAGCATGTAGCCGAACGCAGTGGACACTCCGAAGCCCACCAGATACGAGACAGTGGACACGAACACAGTCCCAGGACTCCGGACGTTGGGTGTGAACATCTCACCCATAAGAGTGTTTGGGATTATCCCAAATCCTGGAGAAGAAAATCATTAGTTAAAGACGTTTGGTTTTTACAAGTGTCAACGAGTCCATCCTAGTAGAAGCTTATCAAAATAATCCCAAATTTTGTCATCTCTGTTGCAGCTAGAAGCGTGCACAGTTGAACCCCAACAGGTCTCATTAGAAAGATAGTTGAGTCTTATTTCTTCACTGAACTTAAGCCTCTTACTCAAGAACCTTTGCGGTAGCTCAGTCTACTCTCTGACTACCATTTTGTAATTCCTGACTCCTTGATCGGTTTCAAATTCACTACAAGTTCAAAATTTTACGTATGCAACATTAGTTTTAAATGACTTACCAAGATCGTAAGATAAGAAGAATAAAATCAGCGATACTAGGGGCAGCCATTTAATTTTCTCAACACCCGGGTGACCCACGGTATCCAATTGGAAGTAAATGCCAAGAACAGCCTGAAAAAAATTCACGTATGATGTAAAATAATATTCCAAAACCTAGCTACTTAGATAGGAAACTAATAATTAGGTAGCACTACTCCTATCCTACCAATGTAATGAATGCTAAAGTCTCCTACATTCATAAAATCTATGGTAAAGATCTAAAAGGTGAAAAAAAAATATGCCGGAGAAGTAATTACGTATACGTTTTCCAATCGTTTTTGTTAACCTATCCTCTAAGCTCGCAGTCACGTGAGAATAAACACTTTGTGTATCACGCTCGTCATAAAACTCCTACTTTTGGGTGTCCAAAAGTATCTCTGTTTGCTGCTCAGAACGTTTATGGCTAGCAGAGTCAATAGCGCTTTTTATATAACCAAGGGATGGCGAATCATAACATCGCAATGTACTAACCAAACTCAAGCAAGCCGCCAACGTAGAAAACATCAGGAGAGATTTCCTGCCAGCTCTCTCAACGAAGAACGGTGTTATAGTACTAGCGACTATTTGCGTCACTCCTATAATGATCGTGGCTATATTAGGCTCTATCGAGGATCCGGCGAACTCGAATATCGACGTTGCGAAGAACACCACAGCCAGAACTCCACTCATCTGCTGCAGAATGTTCAAAGTCAGTGTTATGAACAAAGCCTTTCTGTTAGTTTTGACCGTGAAGATTTGAATCCAATCCTTTTTGGAGTCCGCTAGGTTTTCTTTGGTTGATACAATTTTGTCTATGTCTTCTGGTCTGCCTAGTGATAGTAGGGTTTCTTTTGCTTCTTCTTCTTGACCTTGAAAAGGATTTGAAAATAATATTACAGTATTTTAAGTGCGTTTGAATTTGAATCCCGAAAGCGTCCTCTCCTGCTATCTACAAAGTATAGTGCTGCACTTGCGCTTATCAAAGTGGCCGATCAAGCCACATTTTCATGTAACTTATTAATAAATACTTAATTATGATTGCAATCATAAACTACAAAAATATTAAAATTAAACTAATAAGTACTTGGACGCATATTATGCTGTTTTAGTATTATTTATCGACAACACTATCTTTGATTAGGTCGCAACACTAGGGCATTACTTGGAACTGCATTCAACTCATGCATGTGCTGTATATTACATAACTGTATAACATTTACTTGAAATGTGGAGAAGCATACCTTGCAAACGATGATAAAGTTATACTTGGACTGAATACAATCATCAAATTCATACGACGGTATAACAATGACCATAAAGTATATAATAATGCATCAATCATCGTCATCCATTTCATTACAATGTGTTTTTATTAATTGGTTTAATTTTTAATTGTTATAATTACATGACACTGGCAAAATACCCACGGATGGGTGCATGACACCATTTAAAGGAAGAAATGCCACGTTCTTTCTTTCTTTTTGAAATAAAAGCCATAAAGAAGCCAAGATTGTCCTTACCCACTATCACCTGAAACACAGGAGTTTCAGGTATGGTACATATCCCAGCTAGGTACAATACACTCAAGCCTGCTCCCAGCCAGCTAACCCACTGGTACGGCACGTACGGTCCCACAGAATACACTACGAGGGTGCCAAATGTACTGAATATCCCCGTTATGGTTAGGAGTATACCTCTGATGTTGGTGGATCTGAAATTAGAGGTACCTAATATAAATAATAATAATAATAGCCCTTTTCAATGTTCCACTGTTGAGACCTCCCCTCAATGCGAGGGGTATTAGCACCACGCTGGTCCAGTGTGAGTAGGTGGACTACACACATCTTTCGCAAAGTTCTCTCAAGTCAAGATTCCTCTCGATGTTTTCCTTCACTGTTAAGCGTGTGATAAACATGGTCGACAATGAGATTCGCACAAGAAATCGAGAAATCCCAGAGGTGCGAGCCGGGTGTTGAACCTGCGACTCTCGTTACCGGAGGCAAGCGTTTTATTGACTTGTGTTAAGGCGCATCCCTAATATCGTAACCGGCACATACTAAAACTAAATGGACATCACTACGAATTTGACACAATCAGTGTCTCCAACCATGCCGTAATTACGGTAGATCTACCGTAATTTTTGTAGATCTACCACCTACCGTAGACATGTTATTACGGTGACACATTCTACCGTAATTTCGTCCGTGTCCATATTTCTATAATGAACACTTGATTTAGCAAAATATTACTGCAATATTGCATTGGGATATGCGTAACGTAAAAAAAAAAAAAAGGTCATTCTGCTGCTTCTGTTTGGAATGCGCAACTAAAAAAAAAAAAAAAAAGGTCATTCTTTAGCTTCAGTTTGGAAGAGCAGGGATGCGCAACGTAAAAAAAAAAAAAAAAAAGGTCATTCTGCTACTTCTGTTTGGAAGAATGACCTTTTTTTTGTTTTTTTTTTTACTACACGCATCCCCACTGCATGGGTATTTTAGCTGCAAACACTGGTCTGCCGTAATTTTCCACCATCTACCGTATTTTGAGACCAGTCAACACCGTAATTTTGACAAAGAGAGTTGGAGACACTGGACACAATCAACATGGACGCCGAAAAATCCACTGGCTGGGCGAAGGTTCGAAGAACATTTTGGTGACCTCAACGAGATAAAGACTGAATACGAAGCCATCCCCGCTAGCCAGACGGATAATCAGTGATTGTGAGAAGCTAATTACCGAAGGAAATGGCCCATTCCATATATTTCATCATCCTTTTCCACCTCGCTAAAGTTTGAGTGAGCAGTGACGACAATATTTCTATAAAACATTCAGTGCCTATTTGCCTAAATTTTAGAGTTCCTATCTACATACTATAGTGAATTCCCTACAACTAAATATAGGTGCCCATTCTCCTACTTTTATTGTTTTTAAAGCAAATAAAACAAACTTTACCTATTAAGGTTATTAACCTATAAGCATACCTACCTAGTGTCATCCGGCAAATAATTTCTTTAAAATCACAAAGTAATCATATTTAGCCAACTAAATTACTCAAATCAAACCGTAAAATCAATATCATTAAACAATTTACTCATTTAATTATATTTCCAGCCACCTACGGGTAAGCGAGTGATAACTTTGTTTGCTGCGAGTCAAAGCGTGTTCCTGCTAGCTATCTGTGTCACACAGTGTTGGGCGCTGTGCTGCGCGGGAGCCCGGGACATCGGGCACCACGGATTGGTGTCACTGTGCCACAGAATTCGAGTATTGAGGTGCCTTCCTTTCATGACTTATTTCTATGCAAATTTATTGATTATTAAGTTATCACTTGTGGTTTATTGTTTGCGCCTACAAAATGAGTGATTTAAAAGAATTGGTTAAACAAAGAGGCTCTATTAAGTCAAGACTAACATTGTTTGGAAACTATTTGGAGCCAATGCAACTAATTGATATAAATAAATGTACCAAACTTCAAGTAAACGAATTAACATTAAGGTTGGCAAAATTGCAAGAACTTTTTTATAATTTTGAGAATGTTCAAGTTAAGATTGAAGAATTGGACCATGATTCTGATAAACAGTTAAATGAACGTCAAGAAATTGAAAATAGATTTTATAGTCTTATTGCTCAAGCTCAGCAGTTAATTGAATCATGGTCAACATTCCTAGACAGCTCAAAAGTTGCATCTATTTCACAAAGTGTCAGTGGCGGTTTGACTAATATTAAGTTGCCACCGCTGAAACTACTTTCCTTTGATGGAGATTTCAACAAGTGGGTTGAGTTTAGGGATACATATATATCTCTTATTCATAAGAATGAAACAATTGATAATATCAGTAAATTCCATTATTTAAAGTCCTCACTAGAGGGCTCTGCCAGCACCATAGTCAATTCCATTAGTGTCTCAGCCGACAACTACCAGACTGCTTGGTCTCTTCTCTGTGAACGTTTCAACAACAAGCGTCTGCTAATAAATCAGCATCTTAAATGCTTATTTTCTATAGAGTCACTGCCTAGGGAATCAGACAAAGGACTGCGGTTTTTAATTGATACAATTACTAAAAATTTAAGTGCACTCAATGCATTAGGGGAACCTACAAAAAATTGGGACTCCCTCATTATTTATATGGCATCGGCCAAGTTGGACACTGCAACGGCAAAAAATTGGGAAGAACATAGATGTAAAACTGACACACTTACTTTGGAAGATTTTTATACTTTCTTGCGGAATAGGGCAACCGTTTTAGAAACATTACACTCAGGAAGATCAGACAAAAATGAAACACGTCATAATTCACAAAAATCTAAATCGTTTATTGCGGCTTCTGCTGACTCTCCTATGAGTGTTCAATGTCTTGTGTGCAACCAAAATCATAGATTATATGATTGTTCTACATTTAAATCTATGTCTGTCGAAGAGCGTATTCAAAAAGTGTATCAATTGAAACTATGTGGCAATTGTTTTCGCGGTGGTCATCAGCCATATCAGTGCAGGTTGAGCGGTTGTAGAATCTGCAAAAGAAAACATAATACATTATTACACAAAATGTCAACACAAATTTCATCACAAAAATATATACAACATAGACCTGCACAACAAAATATACAGGGTGTACATGCTCAACAAAATATACAGGGTGTACATGCTCAACAAAATATACAGGGTGTACATGCTCAACAAAATATACAGGGTGTACATGCTCAATCTATACAGGGTGTACCCAGCCAACAGTCTATACAGGGTGTACAAGCCCAACTACAACAATCTAAGCAAACTACACACAATGAAAATTTACAAATGCAACAAGCTAAACAAAATAAACAACAATGTCAACAACATGGTAATGTGGGAGCCACTACATCTTTTCATGCAACTACTACAGCGGCTTACACAGAACCTTCTAATCAAATTGCATCATCTATTACTATGTCTGCTGTCTCCTCAACCCGGGCTCTTCTGTCAACGGCTCTAGTTGAGGTGACAAACAATGACACAACCTACATCTTGAGAGCACTACTCGACAGTGGGAGCCAATCATCTTTCATTAGTGCAGCAGCACAGAAGAGGATTGGTTGCCATAAACAAAAAAATACTTATCAAACAGTGTCGGGTCTTAATAATGCAACAATTAATATAACTGAAAATTGCAATTTACATATCAAATCTCTTCACAATTCATTTGGTATTCCTGTAAAATGCTACATTCTTCCATTAATAACGGACAAGCTACCTCATGCGGAACTCCAGTTTCATGAGTTATGCTTCCCAAGTGACATCGTTTTAGCGGATCCACGGTTTTACTATCCATCTGAAATTGACTTGCTTTTGGGTGCTGATATCTTCTGGGAGATCATTAAACCAAACCGTTTGAAACTAGGTCCAAATAACCCCATATTGCAAGACACACATTTGGGATGGATAGTGGCTGGCCCCATGGGGGGGAGTTCTAACAACTCAAATATAAGATGTCACTTTAGTCAGGATATCAAACAACAATTGGCAAAATTTTGGGAACTCGAAGAGTTACCAACTCGCAATGTTATATCAGCGGAAGACAATTATTGTGAAAAGTTATTCAATGAAACCACACATCGCGAAGTAAATGGTAAATTCTGCGTACAAATTCCTCTATGCGAATCACCTCATGTACTGGGTGACTCTTATAACATCGCAATGAAAAGACTATTACAAATAGAAAAGAAATTACAAACAAAACCTAAAATCTATGAAGATTATCGCAACTTTATTAACGAGTATAAGCAGTTAGAGCATCTAAGTGAAATCGAAAGGCCAAATTTCGGTTGCTACTTGCCTCATCACGCCGTCATTAGAGAAAATAGTGAAACGACAAAGTTGAGAGTAGTTTTCGACGCTTCTGCCAAAACTTCATCGGGTAAGTCATTTAATGACATTCAGCATGTGGGACCTGTGGTACAGGACGACTTAATATCCATCATGTTGAGATTTCGACAACATAGATTTGTTGTTTCGGCAGACGTCGAGAAAATGTATCGACAAATACTAGTTAAAGACGATCAGCGCCATCTGCAATTAATATTATGGCGTGATGACGACTCGCAGCCGATAAGGGTATTTCAATTAAATACAGTTACTTATGGCACTGCTTCTGCTCCTTATCTAAGCACCAGGTGTTTATTGCAACTTTCGAAGGAATGCTCAGATGCTCAAATAGCTAATCTAATAAAAAATGACTTTTATATTGATGATTTGTTATCGGGAGCTCAAACCGAGTCTGAGCTACGTCACATAATTAACTCTGTTACTGAGGTTCTTGCTTCAGCCGGTTTTCCACTTCGCAAATTTCGAACAAATGCTCCATCAGTTTTTGATGATAATATAAGCACACAAATTCCCAAAGACATGGACCTAACTGCTCAATCAAGTGCACTGGGCCTTAAATGGCATCCTAAGATGGACGTCTTCCAGTTTCCAGTTCAAATTAAAATTGATGAAAATGTTACCAAGAGAACGATATTATCTAATTCTGCTAAGTTATTTGATCCTCTTGGCTTACTAAGTCCATGTACCATTATTCCCAAACTCATTCTTCAAAGGTTATGGCTAACAAAAGTAGATTGGGACGACGATATAGACCCCGAGCTCAAGAAGCAATGGCAAACATTTGTGTCAAGTTTGAGCGCCCTGTCAGCTCTTCAGATTCCTCGTTGCGTTGTCGTTAATGATCATATCGAAATAGAACTCCATTCCTTTTCAGACGCTTCGCAGGAGGCTTACGCTGCTTGTATTTACCTGCGCACTCAAGATAGTGCAGGCAACGTTATTGTAAAGCTTTTATGCGCTAAAACTAAAGTCGCACCTTTAAGGGCTACTAGCATTCCGCGTCTGGAGCTTTGTGGAGCTCTTTTATCCGCACGTTTATCTTCGAAAGTCGAGAAATCTTTGCGATTTAGTATAAATAGGAAATTACATTGGACTGATTCGTCAGTAGTTCTAAGCTGGCTTTCCTCTCCTTCACGAGACTTCAAAACATTCGTTGCTAATAGAGTCAGTGAAATACAAGAACTAACATCTTCTGGTACATGGAGACATGTTCCTGGATCTCAGAATCCAGCAGACATAGCTTCACGAGGCATTGAACCTCAGGAATTAGTCACGGCCAATTTGTGGTGGCTAGGCCCCACTTTTCTGTTAAGCGACTCTTCTCATTGGCCTGACAACATTTGTATCCCTGTTTTGAAACCTGAAATGAAAGCTTATCCTAATTCTCTAACTACATCTACAAAATCTAAAATATCTACACTTACTACATGCACTACAACTACAACTACAAATTTAACTAATTCAGCATCATCTACAACTACAAACGTGCAATTACCGGTAATAAACTTCGAAAGATTTTCGAAATTTACCACCCTACAAAGAACTATGGCATATACTCTAAGATTTATTTATAATTTAAAAAACAAAACAACTAAACGTAGTGGTCACTTAACTGTGGACGAACTTGAAACTTCACTTAACTATTTAATAAAACTTCAACAAAATGAATGTTTTGCAAAGGAATTACAACTATTACAAAATAAAAAAGACTTACCATTAAAATCCAGTATTCTGTCATTGAGTCCATTCCTTGATGATGGCGGGCTGCTACGTGTTGGCGGTCGTATCCAAAGTGCCCCTGTAACATACTCCAAACGGCACCCCATCTTATTAGCATCAAATCACAACTTAACAAAATTAATGTTCCGACATGAGCATATTAAATTAATGCATGGAGGGCCGCAGTTGTTAGTTAACAGCATGCGTGATAGGTTCTGGCCTCTCAGAGGCAAAATAATGGCTAAAAGTACAGTTAACAATTGCAAAACATGCCGCATTTTAAAAGCTGAAAGTATAAATCCGATAATGGGCAGCTTACCTGCACCAAGAGTCACTCCTACTTACCCATTTTACGTAAGTGGTGTCGACTTCGCCGGGCCGTTCCAAATCACAGATCGTAAGGGTCGCGGTTGCAAGATTTCTAAGTGTTACCTTTGTCTATTTGTCTGCTTCGCTTCGAAGGCAGTGCACCTGGAAGTCGCTAGTGATCTTACCACTGATAACTTTATTTTATGTTTGAGACGTTTTATCGCACGTAGAGGGAAACCAAGTCAAATTTTCTGTGATAATGGTACCAATTTTGTAGGCGCATATAACGAACTACGTAATTTTATTAAGTCATGCAAAGAAGACGTCGAGTCGATGGCAGCCGGTGAAGGGATAAAGTTTTCGTTCTCACCCGCTTACTCTCTCCACTTTGGTGGACTGTGGGAGGCGGCCGTAAAGTCCGCTAAATTCCATATGGTTAGGATTCTAGGCAATAAGCATCTGACGTTTGAGGAGTTGTCGACTCTGTTCGCCCAAATTGAGGCGATCCTTAATTCAAGGCCCATAACTCCGCTTTCGACTGATCCCAACGATTATGAACCTTTAAGTCCAGGGCATTTCTTGATCGGCAGACCACTTACGTCGCTTCCGTCACCGAGACTGATTGAAGTTAATCCCAATATACTCAACAGATACAAATACCTAGAGAAGGTGCGACAGCACTTTTGGGGCCGCTGGAAAAATGATTATTTATCTGAGCTGCAGCAAAGAGTCAAATGGCGAGTCAACAAAACCGGACTACAGGAGGGTGACGTGGTTATCCTAAAAGAACCCAATATTCCTCCTCTCAAATGGCGCATGGGGCGCATACAACACCTCTACCCTGGAGCTGATGGTGTCGCACGGGTGGCAGATGTCTCAACGGCAAGAGGCGTCATCCGACGGGCTACTAATAAACTCTGTCTGCTGCCAGGCTCTTCTCGAAATCCTGAAGGCTTCGAGAGGGGGGAGATTGTTAAGGCGCATCCCTAATATCGTAACCGGCACATACTAAAACTAAATGGACATCACTACGAATTTGACACAATCAACATGGACGCCGAAAAATCCACTGGCTGGGCGAAGGTTCGAAGAACAACTTGGCTATCACTGCTGAGATTGAAGGTGAAATATTGTATAAATCCATGCCCATAGACGTCTAAAAAGGTTCCAATTTGAACCCATAAGCTCACTAGAGTTTTTTAAACTAATAACTTATACGATTATTCGAGTGTTCAACTCTAGTGCGGTTAAGCAAATGGCTAGCCGCAGTCTTGGTAGCCGCAGTAATTCACCTTGAGTACTAGGTACCTACTTACGCTATCTCTCCAATATACACCAGATTCATGATCGCTATGATACCAGCCCCAGTTCCAATCAGTATCCTGCCGATGTAGATCATGATGATGTTTTTGGCGAGTGCCAGGAATATGAAGGCGAGGAAGTTGATACCGCCCCCCAAGAAAAGGCATGGCTTGCGGCCTTTCACGTTGCCTAGGTAACCAGTCACGTAAGGCCCTGGAAGAAAAGTTACATCATATTTGAATGGAAAATATGAGGAATCTGACAAAAAATATTATTCAAATAAAACTATTTTTAAGGATTCTATCGCGTTTATTTTTTATTTTTACGTTCCCGACGTTTCGGCTGCTTTACAGCAACCATGGTCACGGGAGGACTGAGGTGGTAGACGTCCTAGTGTCTTAGTTTGACGGGGGTACCCTCATATTTAGTTGTTACTTGCGGTCCGATCTACGCAGAAAGAGCTCACTGTGTCTTGAGGTCTTGCAATGGTACGCTTGGTTTTGGATTTTATGATGTTTACTACGGGATCCCAAGTCGATGGTAGCACCCAGCCATCTTCCCTATTGAAATTAGGATGTTTTTTAATTTCAATGGCCTCGCGTATCATCCTTGGTCGGAATCGGTGTTCTTTTGCGTGGATCTGTGGCTTATCAAATCTGATATAATGGCGGGTGTGATCTTGTACATGTTCACAGATTGCAGACTTCGTGGAGCGACGGTGTTTTACATCAGCAATGTGTTCTTTTACCCGGGTTTTTATAGATCTTTTGGTTTGCCCTATGTAAGAGAGCCCACATTCACAATCGAGTTTGTATACCCCTGCATCTTGTAGAGGAATGTGACACTTCACAGATGGTAAGAACTGACTAATCTTCTTCGGCGGCTTGAAATAAGTTTTGATTGATGCGTGCTTCAAGATGTAGCCAATCTTGTCTGTGACACCTCTAATGTATGGTAGTACAGCAGGCAGACGCTCGACTGTGGCTGGTTTCACTCGGTCACTATGACGACGGCGCGGGATTCGGAGCTTGTTGTCATGCAGTACTTGCTTGACATGATGGAGCTCAGCAGCCAGATGTTGCTCGTCACAGATCCCTTTGGCTCTCTGAAACAAAGATTTACCCACGGTAGCTAACTGTGTTGGATGGTGGTGAGATTCACCGTTTAAGTACCTATCTGTATGTGTCTTTTTTCTATACATTGTATGGCCTAAGGTGTTATTGGGATTTCGGATCACTAAAACATCTAAGAAAGCTAGAGAGTTATTGGCCTCTAACTCCATTGTAAATTTGATTTTGGAGTGTATGGAGTTGAGATGGTCTAGGAAAGCTGTTACTTTGTCTGATGGTAATATTGTGAAAGTATCGTCTACGTACCGCTTGTAGAATCTTGGGGTCACAGGTGAAGTACGAAGGGCTTTCTCCTCAAAGTCTTCCATGAATAAATCGGCGACAACGGGAGAAACAGGGGAGCCCATCGCCACACCATCTACTTGCTTGTAGAACTGTTCATTCCACAACAGATAGCCGGATGTAAGGCAATGTTTCAAGAGTTCAGCATATTCCTCTGGCATGTTGTTCTCTGCTAGCTTCTTCGAAACTATTGTGATGCAGTCTGCTACAGGTAGACAGGTAAACAAAGACTGAACATCAAAACTAACCATTGTTTCATTGTCAGCAAGACATAGGTGTTTAATCTCACTGACAAAATGGTAAGAATCCTTTGTATGTGCTCTTGTGTGTCCTCTTAGTGGTGAGAGCACCTTTGCTACGTGCTGGGCCAGACTGTAAGTTGGTGTGTCAATCTGGCTCACAATGGGACGCAGCGGGGCCTGAGGTTTGTGTATTTTGGGTAACCCGTACAGCTTTGGTGGTTTTGCGCAGGAAGGTATCAGTGATTTGACGTCTAGATTCAATGCTTCGGAGTGTTTCTTAATTAGTCCTTAAAAATAGTTTTATTTCAATGTGTAGTATTTGCGTAAATATAAGAAATCAATAAAAAATATTATATTAGATTCTGTTAGTGCACCATACCATAACATAGACTCACCAAAAATTGTTCCCACATACAGCAACGTGCCTGTCCAAGCAGCCTCTGCATCACCAATGGCTTCGGGCAGCGGTGTCTGCTCAGGGTCCGTGAGTTTAGGTATCACAGGTGCTGACCATCCGAGACTATAGCCTACTAACGCCTGTCCTAAGTATACTGAAATCGATAAGGAAATCTAAATAAATATCGGCAGACAAACACATCGATTGTATGGTCCCAAACCAAGCAACGCTGTATCACGAGTACTGCCGTACGATAGACTGGGGCCATATAATTACTTGCAAAGTGAATGCAAACATTCGTGCTCATCACTCAAAGTTTGTTCGTACCGGGATTCAAACCGCGAATCTCTTCATTGGAAAGCTGGAGATAATAAAGGAACTTTATAAGTAAGCTGACCAAGTAGGACAGTTTAAAGGAAGTTCCACACGGATTCTGCGGTTACGATTTTGACGATAGCTATGTGTGTGCAGTGTATTAAAATGTCTACTGCGGTTAACCAGAAAGCAAGCCGCATTGTTGGTAACCGCGAATTGCGTATGGGATGGTATGGGCACTTGGACATCAACATCAAAATATATTCTTTTTATTTCCGTGCTTAGGCCAAGAAAGCACTAATGAACGATCAAAAGTTACCACCGGTTCCGAATGTTGGTTCCACGGAAAAGAGCCAGCAATAAACAAAGTGTTACTCTTAACTTTTTTAAAACAAAATGAGCTTGTTTATATTATACTTACTGCAGGATGTAATTAAAATCTGCTTCTTCAAATAATGAACCATTCTTCGTCACAATGTATTATAACACCAACACAAATAATATATCTACTTATTGCTTTATTAAATAACTTAAGTACTTAAAGTTATTGAAATTAAATTAATTGGTTTTTGTAATAATACATTTTGTCGGTCACAGAACTGAGTAAATAATATATTATTTGTATCATGAAATTACAATTACAAAGCAATAAAATAATTATCTAGATTGCAATTCCAATTTACATAAGTCCTAATCTTTATTGAGTGGTTCCGGGCAAAATGGACCACGTACAATAATATCTTTACTATGTATCAAACACTTTTTCGGATATTTTAGCGGGAAGTTGAACAGTGAAGTTATGTCAATTTTGTTTTATATTCCAAACAAAAAAGTTTATTTGATATATATAATGTGTAATATTAGTGGGATTATAAGCATTATGTGTTCATATTATAATATAAGTATAAGACTATGAACACATTGGAAAGCGGTTGTCGCCTGCGACCTCTCCACTGAGGTAAAAAGTACCATTTATCACTTCCACGCGTAGAAAAAGCGAGTCTGCAAAGTTTAGACAAAACCTCTAAGGTTATGACTAGACGAAGTCTCTAGGGTGCAAATAAATATTTCTAAACAAACGTTTCTACATGCGTGCGTTTTGTAAGATTTTTTTTTAGACACATTTAACAATTGTATAATAATGTCTGACAGCTGATTCTGCAGCTACTACCTACCCTCCTTTCTGGCCGACTCAAACAGGAAATATTTGAAAGAAAGAAGAAAGAAAAAACATTTATTTAGCTACAACACAAGACACGAGATTACATAAACAAACTTATAACTATAACAGGCTAATCATTATTAACTTAAACAATAGTGTGTCAGATACAGTGGGTCACTCATGTGTGTCTCATGGCTGCGCCAAGCAGGTGTCCAGCTCGGCATAAGCCAGGCATCGAAGACGCCAGGCGCTGATTTTCAGCTGGAACCCACAGGGATTTTTTTTTCTGATATTGATATTCTGATATAGTACTTATTTGATTTCCATATTTCCGAAAATAAAATATTTTCCGGACATTTGTCTAAAATATCAAAATCATAATATGAATACATACCTACCTTATTTATTTTTGATATTCTGTTAAAAAATAATCCCAATTGTCAACAATCGGTAGGTTTTATAACGAATATTTACGAATATTCATAAAAATAATAGTTTTTAATTATTATTAGATTCTTCTTCTTCTTTTTTTTAGGTTGGCAATCAGCTACAAAATAGTGTCATTTTTGCCAGTGTCGAGTGATTCGTGATAATTCCATTATTAGATTATTCAGTAAACCGCTAGACAAGCTTTATTTTATTAAAAAAATAACCAGACGCCATCATAACATTGACACATGCATACTTACACTGAAACCTTTTAAAATATTTAAAAAAGGAATTTATTTACACAAAATGTATAACGAAAATATAAATTAAAAATGAGAATAGAAAAACTGTTTTTTTTTTATATAATGTCCAGTGGTAATTCGCACGCTTCATTTACCCCAACCTCCCCTCATTAATCTTAATCATTTTCACCATACGATAAGATATTGATTTACGATCATTGATTAAGATTATACCTAATTGTGCTACACGGGAGTCTGCCTCTTACACGAGTGATCCTTGCATTTATTAAGACATTATGTCATGTCCAGGGACTTCAGTGGAGTGTCGATAGCGTGTTGATTGAATGATTTTAGACATTTGCCAGACTACTAGTTTTTAAGGCAAGCGGCTTTCCACTGACCAGCCATTCAACTGTCATAGAACTAATTCGTATTGTGCACTTCAGTAGCGTATCAATACAATGTAGCTAATTAAAAGTATTCTACTCATTATCTCACGTTTCTAGCAGTCCAAACACAACCATTCACACTGAAATGAGACTCCATCAAGGCGACATTAAAGTTTTAGCCTTATATCTGACACGCGAGTGGGGGTTCAAACCAGCGAACAGATCCAGTGAGCCGGAAAGCCTGCTCTTAAACTCACTGCACTACTCTGTTACATTTTTTATCAGATAGGTACAGTAATCATTTCCCCGATGAGTAGGTATATAAAACAAATATGTAATCATTGTACTTAATATGTACTTGAAACATAAATTGCATTACGAATATTACGATTGGTCTATTTGTTTTATAACTGTAAGATAAAGTTGTCAAGTCTTCATAAAAACGCAGTCCTCACGTACATAATACCTATTGACACGCAATTTTGACCTTCAGTACTGAAATATTGTTTTATTGCATTATATACGTATACTAGCTGTTGCCTGCGACTTCATCCGCGTGGTGTTTAACAAAGTCACCACCGTTAGCAATAGCCTGTGGTGATAGAAGGGTTGTATGTATTTTTTAATGCCACATTATACAAAAATAAAAAATAAAATGTAGTCCAAAAAATAAAAAAAATGTTAGGGGTAGACAACCCTTATCACTTAGGGGTATGAAAAATAGATGGTAGCCGATTCTCAGACCTACTGAATATGCATATAAAATTTCATAAAAATCGGTCAAGCCGTTTCGGAGGAGTATGGTAACTAACATTGTGACACGAGAATTTTATATATATAGAGATATAATAATCGCAATAGTATGATTACTATGATAAAGCCGCGTATGCGCATCATATATCACGTTCCATTAACCGCGAATTTACGGACAAGCAGTGTATAAGCACGGCGCTATCCTGGCCCACCATTTGGCCAATAAAACTAGTTGTAATTGTCCTCCCGTGACCATGGTTGCTGTAAAGCAGCTGAAACGTCGTGAACGTAAAAAACATAAAATAAACGCGATAAAATTCCTTAAAAATATTTTTATTAAAAACATTCACTTATCCAAAATACACTGAATTTCCGCAAACGTCTTTCCCTTCGTTTCCGGAACCGCTGCGATAGTGAACACGAACGCCGCTGCGCTTGCGCCGGAGTACATCCAGAAGGTGACGTGGCTGCCCAGTGTTGTGATCATGTATCCAAACATGGTGGAGAGGATGAAGCCGAAGAACCAGCCCGTGGTAAGCGTGATGGTGGACCCAAGACTCCTCACGTTGGATTGGAACATTTCGCCAATGAAAGCACCAGGGATCGCTCCGAAACCTGGAGAACGAAAATAAACTTAATTAACACGGCCTAACACGGCCACGCAGTTGGTAGTGACTCCGCTTTCTAAGCCGAGGGTACCGGGCTCGAATCCTGGTAGGGACAAATTTTGTGTGTTGAGCACGAATATTTGTACCCAAGTCATGGATGTTTAATATCTATATAAGTAATATATACTGGGTTCGCCCCCAGTCCATTGTACGGTACCCATAATACAAGCGTTACTTAGTGTGGGACCGTATAGTTGGTGTGTTCGTCTGGCGATATTATATTATTATAACATCGTTAGACGAGCACACCAAATGCATGGTCTCAAACTAATCAACTCTTGAATAATATACTACTACTGACACTAAAATATAAAGATTTTTTTAATAGAAATATGTCCATACCCAAATTATATGAGAGAAAGAATACTACTAATGAGATCACAGGAAGCCAATGCAGCTCAGGCAATATATAATGATGTATGTGATCCAAATAAAAGTAGAATCCGAGAAGCATCTGGAACATACAATTAATGACATCGTAGAATCAGAATTAGAATCAGAATATTTTTTATTCATGTTAACCATTCAGTACAGTACCTAGGAATCGTCAAAAGTTACAAAATGCTAAGCTTAAACTTTACCACCCGTTCGGAATGCCGTTTCAATGGAGAAGAACGGGCAAGAAACTCCATGGTTGCTAAAAAGATCTTTTACATTTTTGAGCAGTACATTGTTATAGGTATGTGAGAACCGTTATAATGTGAGAGCCATTATACTGTGTAACTCCCCTTGATACAAGAGGGATATCTGCCATAACCACACTGGTCCTGGGTGAGTTGGCGAGCTTCACACATCTTTAAGAATGTGCAGGTTTTCTCCAGACATTTGCCTTCACCGTACACCAAGAATATGTGATATATGAAATCTGAAAATCTCAGAGGCGGGGTATATACTAACACGCCTTGTTTTCAAATCTGTTGTGTTTAAACGCAGGTACTTACCTACTATACATGCAAAACTCATGACTATATACTCATAATTCTATAAATACTTTCTGTGATTTCATAAATGATTCACATTCCTGAGACGGTGAACCTAGCAGGAACTTCTATTGTAGTCATAACGTCATCGAGCAAGCATGCTGTTACTGTCGTCCTTATTTATATATATTATATAAAATATGTGGTGTGAGCGAGACGGAACTACGCAAAAACAATGTGCCTTAGCCGCTGCTCATAAATTACTCTGCTGTTTACTATACGTAGTCCATATAGGTACAGTTTTACAAGTGCTGACAGTTGAATCAATAAGAAGTTTATTTGTCAAGATACATAAATATATTATACGTTAATAATATATACATACATTATATTTTATGATCCTTAACAGTGCATTGAGGACTCTTTTACAATGTTACTATGGTTTATTAAGCATTTATTATGTTTTATTGCATAGGACTTTGTGGCGTTAAACCTTTCTCGCCACGACTCACGTTTGGCATAGTTTGAGGTGGCAACACCAAGATGACAGGACACGGGAAAAACCAGAACATGTCACAAAATGCACTAGCCTAAATATAGTTGGGTGATTTAAGTTTGTAACTGTTACTTTGTAGAGAGATTTAATATAACACGCAAATTATAATATATATCGTTGAAGGAGACTGGACTTTTTATCATTGACCTTAAACTCCCACAGACTTTGACAATATATACTTGAAAATTTCGTTATATATATCCTAACTTGCTTTAAATCCGCGAGCTTTCATCATGCCAAATTTCATTCAAATCCATACAATAATTTTCGCAAGCTTAGACAGCGACGCCCTGAATGGAGTTTCAGGCCCTAATGCAATTCCTTTTAAGTCAACATAAAGTACCAAAAACTCTGGCCATAAATCTATGGTAGTGAGACCTCTCCTAGCTTTAGCTTAGTTTGAGGGGCTAACGGCACTACTAGTCATATGGTTTAGTAATCTTATAAGTAAAAAAAACTTACCAAACTCAAACAGCAGACAGCTGTCGATATCAACAGTAAAATCTTCCTTCCATATTTCTCTACCACCAAAGAAGATAAAGAACTAGAAAATACTAGAGTCGCTCCTATAATTATCGTGGCCACATTCGGATCCGCCGAAGACTCCACTAAATTGAAAATGCTTGTTGTGAAAAATAAAACTACTGACACACCGCTGGCTTGATCGAGTATACCTAACACTAATGTAATTGTTAAAGCTCTCCTATTACTTCGTACTGTAAATATTTCGATCCAATTCTGTTTTGCTGGTTTTGCCGGGTCTGTATTCGTTGCTAACAGTTCTTCTACGTCCTTAGATCTGCCTAGTGATGTTAGAATATCTATCGCTAGTTTCTCCTCTCCTGAAATGAAAATAGTTTTTGATAGAGCGTAAGACAATTACTGGTTCAGTGTTGATAAGTTGCTGTTAAAGTTTATGGATATTCAAGTGGCTCTGCAATGAGAATGACATGTAGAGATTTTTTCAGAAATATTAACCATGGATTCTGTCAGGATTCAGCCATTGCTTAGCAGCAATCTCATAATATATCATTGAGCTATCCTCCTGTATTGACTTTTTTTTGAAATTAATTATTATTTATGTTATTTTTCTAGTAGCGTGTAAAACCTACTTGAGAAAGTGTGTTTACCTTTTAAAATATAAAATATGGGTGACTCAGGTACCAGCGATATTGCCGCTATGTACACTATCGACAGTGCGACAGCTATGTACGAAGTTATAGTGTACGATACATAAGGGGCGATGGAGTACATCAGAAGTGTCCCTGATGAAGCGCTCACTGCACACAAGGTTAACAGAAGTCCTCGGATGCTGGTGGATCTGGGAATATCATATTTTTCTGATCAGGTTAGGTTAGCAGCCAGGGTAGGGGATCCTTAGGCTCGCTGTCTGCGCCATGCCCAGTTAAGGACCCTGAGAAAGATAGCTAAGTGTTGAGGCAGGTTTCTGTAAAGTAGGACTACCGCTGGTGGGGTCACGGACGTGTGCGAAAGCGTTCCAGAAACCCCCCCCCCCCCCCCCCCCCCCCAACAAGGCGGGAGAATGACCACAGTGGGGTTTTAGTCGGTAAGAGTCCGACATAACCCGCTTGCCTCCCTCGGGGCTTGCGGGTATCTATGATGGTTTCCCGACGCAAAAAAAAGTTACTGTAAAGAGGAGGAGGCCGCTGAAGTGGAAAGCCGCTGGTGAGGTCACG
This sequence comes from Pheosia gnoma, assembly GCA_905404115.1. Lineage (NCBI taxonomy): Eukaryota > Metazoa > Arthropoda > Insecta > Lepidoptera > Notodontidae > Pheosia > Pheosia gnoma. Next base: position 5,004,966 of record FR989916.1, read on the forward strand.
TCGAGCGTCGAGATTTCCGTGACCCTACTATGCTAGCGGGAGTTCTAGTCCTCTTTATTGCCTACCACGCTATGGTATAGGGTGGCAGGCACTAAGGAGTCCGACATAACCAATTTCCGTCTCCCAGATCTTGCGAGTATCCACAAGCAACCGGAATATGCTCTGATTTCTCCCGGTCCATTATTTTAGGGCTCAAGTGGGCGGTTTCTTTCAATGGTGTATGTAGTTAGAAGCCGACCGCACGGAAACGGAAACCAGTTGGTTCCGGACGCTTCCGGACGAATTATACAAGCTAGCATTTCCATATTTCCATTCCATTTCAGGATCTGATTAACACAGTTGGTACTAGTGACGCTGGCCCTGCTTTCTGGTCCACAGGTCCCTGGATAGAATGTCCAGAAGGGGAAAACTCTGCGTGATGGACAATTATACTTATATATAGTCCGACTGGGACTATAAATTAATGGGATGCTCCTACGCAAAATCAACAACGTAACAACTCACGCAATTTCGGCAATATAAACCAGGTTGATGACATAAATGATTCCGATCCCGACGCCGACTATAATCCTACTAATGATGATCATCACCAGGTCGTTGGAGACCGCCAGTAGAGCTGATGAGACACCTATGGTGGCGCCCCCTGCCAGCAAGCACGGCTTGCGGCCTATCACATTCGACAGGAACCCTGTCAAGCATGGACCTGGAATCATTGATGAAGTAATATGATCAGTCTACAGGATGAAATCGAAATCGATAAATTATTTGACGGCCTGATTAGCGTAGTTGGTAGTGACCCCGATTTTTGTGCCGAGGGTTCCGGCTTCGAATCCTGGTAGAGACAAACTTTGTGTGACGAGCACGAATATTTGTACCCAAGTCATGGATGTTTAATATCTATATAAGTAATATATACTGGGTTCGCCCCCATTCCATTGCTTGGTACCCATAACAGCGTTGCTTAGTGTGGGATAGTTTGGAGTGTTCATCTGGCGATATTTAATTGAAAATAACATAATTGATCTCTCACGTGAGCAAATATGTAATTAATATATATTAATATGTGATAAATAGATCACCAATTATTTTTAAATAATATTCAAATTTGATTAAAAATAGTTAGTTTTTTTTATCAACACAGGTTTAATTCAAAGTCAGTCGATTTATTTATTTATAAACTAGCCGTTACCCGCGACTTCGTCCGCGTGGTATTTAATTAAAAAGTTTTTCTAAAATAAAAGTAGCCTAAGTTACTCCTTGTTACTTCAGCTATCTGCCAGTGAAAGTCCTCGCAAAATCGGTACAGCCGTTTCATTGATGGTCCTATAAAAATCTGAGTCATGTATGGAGTTGTAGTTAGTTTAAAATATTGCCAATGATTTCAATATCAGCCTGTATACCTGATAAGCAATATTAGCCTAGTATGAGTACATACTAGGCTAATATGGGATATATATCCAGTATGGGATAATTATATTTACCAATAATCAATCCAATGTACAGCACGGAGGCGATCCACGAAGCTTCTGTCTCAGTTATCAGGTTGGGCAGAGGGGTGCGGTCGGGATCTTGTAACATCGGGATTATGGGAGCCGTCCATCCTCCCGTGAAGCCGTACAGCAGGGGGCCGAAGTATACTGCGATGGAATATGATACTCATTGAAATACTAGCTGTTACCAACGGTGTTACCCGCGATTAAGAAGTATGTCCTTTTCATCTATGCCCTTTTGCAAATGCCCGGTTCCGGTTTGCTATCCCATAGGAACCGTGCATTATTCGGATTAAGAATTAGCTATGTCATTTGCCGACCCCTAAAATACCACTACCTATGCAAAAATCATGTCGATCCTTTGCTCTATGAAAAATTTAAACAAATCTATCCCACGAGAACCATATATTTTACCGGTATAAAAAGTAGCCTATGTGCTATTCCAGACTATAATATATATCTGTGCCAAGTTTCATCCAGATCCGTTCAGCCGTTCTGGCGTTAAAGAGTAACAAACATCCATCCATCCATCCAAACTTTCACATTTATAATATTAGTATAGATTAGTAGGATGTGTTTGTTAGGTACTTAGGTTGAAATAAAACTAATCTTAAGGATTTTATCGCGGTTTATTTTTTATTTTACGTTCCCGACGTTTCGGCTGCTTTGCAGCAACCATGGTCACGGGAGGACTGAGGTGTTTGACGTCCTGGTGTCATAGTTTGACGGGGGTACCCTCATATTTAGTTGTTACTTGCGGTCCGATCTACGCAGAAAGAGCTCACTGTGTCTTGAGGTCTTGCAATGGTACGCTTGGTTCTGGATTTTATGATGTTTACTACAGGGTCCCAAGCTGGTGGTAGCACCCAGCCATCTTCCCTATTGAAATTAGGATGTTTTTTAATTTCAATGGCCTCGCGTATCATCCTTGGTCGGAATCGGTGTTCTTTTGCGAGGATCTGTGGCTTATCAAATCTGATATAATGGCGGGTGCGATCTTGTACATGTTCACAGATTGCAGACTTCGTGGAGCGCCGGTGTTTTACATCAGCAATGTGTTCTTTTACCCGGGTTTTTATAGATCTTTTGGTTTGTCCTATGTAAACGAAACGTCGGGAACGTAAAATAAAAAATAAACCGCGATAAAATCCTTAAGATTAGTTTTATTTCAATGTGTAGTATTCGCGTAAATATAAGAAATCAATAGGTACTTAGGTATTAAGTTTCATACACAAACGAGTAAGTTAAATAAAGTTTTCGTAATTCGTAACACCGAAATATATAAGTCAAGTAGTTATTTAACTTTAATTTAAATAAACAACCAAAAATATTATTATTACAATACTTGGCTGTTTAATTTAGCTTTAATTAAGCTCAGTTGGTAGTGACCCTGCCTTCTGCGCTGAGTCCGGGTTTGAATCCTGGTAGGGGCAAACTTTGTGTGATGTTTAATATCTATGTAAGTATTAGTTCGCCCTCAGTTCATGGTATGGTACCGTGGGGCCGTATAGTTGGTGTGTTCGTCTGGCGATATATTTTATTTTATAATTAATTAAAAATGGTTACTCACAGCACCCAGCAATCTGTAATTGTTTTCTTGAATATAGTTGCATTCTCGCAAAGTAGGTATTTCACATAAAATATTTACTTCAATACTGGCGATACTTATTTACAAATGACTTTGATACATTTTGCAAAGAACAGGTATAAGAGTACCAAAATCCTCGCTATCAATTATGACGACCTGTGGTGCAACAACAACTTGTAGGTAATAGGTACCTACTATGTTTGGTGGGATAATAATAGTGTAGATTATTTACAAGAGGTTCTTCGGGAGGTTATAAAGTTATTGTTAACTTATAAATAACATTACATAAATGGGCTGTAAAATTTTACACTTTCATTCATTATTGTTTTATATAATTAAACATGGTCGGTATCAAAATATTTTAATTAACAATTGTTTGCAATACGAGCGAACGGTAATGTTTTTATGAAAACGTACAAACATAGTACACTTAACCGCATTTTTTTTATTCACGTAAGTGTACTTAATATATATTTTATTTAATTAATAAATAAGTTATGAGCACTTTTATTGTTTCACAAAACACTTCCAATCGTGTTAATAATTTATGCAGTTGTAGACGTCCGAACAATATTATTGTTTACATTGAAAACAGACCGTGCATACATTTGTGACGTTTTAAATAAATATAATATTTTTTACAAATATTATACAAAAGGGTTACCCTTTACGCCACTATAAAACCCTATCTTATAGGCTTGTTTATTATGGCTATGTTTACCTGTAAGGTGTCCCAATTGTCGCACAATCTTCGCCTTTAGGATTATTTAATGTGGTTACCGCTTCCGATGAGCTGACAAAACGCTATTTTTAATGTTTAAATATGGCAGTTTGAAAACTTCTGTACGTCAAGTGCGAGATTATTCGTAAGCTAACCGTATACTTTATAGTCTACCGTATTTAGACATTTTGTATGGAGACTTGAAAGATTTAAACACCGTCCGCTAGAGGCGCTTTTCGATTCTCCATACAAAATGTCTAAATACGGTAGACTATACAGTATACAGTTAGCTCGCACTTGACGTGCTGCTTATTAAAACGATGCTATTCTGTAACGCCAATCTCATATCTCACGCGGGAGTCCAAAAGTGAGATGTAGAATATCTTCTATATAATAAAAATCAATTGCTGTTCGTTTGTCTCGCTAAAACTCGAGAACGGCTGGGCCGATTTAGCTGATTTTGGTTTTGAAATGTTTGTCGTAGCCCAGCGAAGGTTTACCCGGTGAGAAAATGGGGAATAGTTGCAAGGACGAAAAATAAGTCTTTATTGGGCTGTATTTTATCTGACTGTCAGTTAGTCCGTCGAACGTCAGGCGAAAGGTTATCTGTCATTCTGTCACCATTATACGTTAGGTACGAAGTTCGCCGGGACAGCTAGTCTATACTCTATACATATAAATAAAATTGGAGTGTCTGTTTGTAATATTAAAATAACCGCTTTTTACTAAGTGCATTTGGATGTATACACGTTACCTATACCGAAACAACATTTTTTACAATTTTTGTCTGTCTGTCTGTCCGTCTGTCTGTCTGTCTGTCTGTCTGTTTGTTCCGGCTAATCTCTGAAATGGCTGGACCGATTTTGACGGGACTTTCACTGGCAGATAGCTGATGTAACAAGGAGTAACATAGGCTACTTTTATTTTAGAAAAAAAAAATAGGATCTCACGAAAAAAAAATTAAAACCAATGTTGCAGCGCAGCGCCTGATTAAGTTTGATAGCAACAACTTGCAATGCGTCCCGCGGGCTCAGAATGGGCAAGCAGGCTGTTGTCAACGGTTGTCTTTGTTAAATACCACGCGGACGAAGTCGCGGGCAACAGCTAGTCAATAATAATTTTACCGTTTACCCGAGGATGCACGCGTTAGATGTAAGGTTGTCATTTTAACTCAAATCTCAAGCGTGGATCGTCGTGTAAAATGTAATATTTGCATTCAAATTATACAATTCACTTTTGGACTCACGCGTGAGATGAGATTGTCGTTACAGAATAGCACCACAGATCACGGAAAAGTGGTAGGTATTTATGCTAATGCATTAAATAAAGAATTTATATACGTATCTAGCGATTGCGGAAATCCGTGTAGGGATGGTTTCCATTCCATTTCCGAAATCGATTTACAACGATTTAAATTAGCTCCGCAGGTATTCACGATCTTTGCCTGCCTTTGGGGGTCCATTGAATGATTTCACAAAGCGACAATCCTGATTCGACATTTTGACAAAGCATTATTGCTGATTCGACATTTTGACAAAGCATTATTGCTGATTCGACATTTTGACAAAGTATTATGGCTGATTTGACGTTTTGAGAAAGCGACATTTTGACAAAGCATTATTGCTGATTCGACGCTTTGACAAAGTGACATCGCGGATTCGACATTTTGAGAGAGCGTCATTGCTGAGTCGATGTTTTGCAAAGCGATATTACTGATTCTACACTTCGACAAAACATTATCGCTGATTCAACGCTTCGACAAAACGACATCGCTGATTAAACACTTTGACAAAACAACATCGCTGGTTAAACACTTTGACAAAGCGCAATTACTGATTCAACTCTGCAATAGCTTAGGTACAAGTTTATTTACAGAATAGCACGACTGAAAAAGTTTCAGACAAAGGGCTTCACATGCCGTGAATTTAAATTGGATTTAAGATAAGAAGATTATTGTTTCGATTTTCAGCCCAATCAAAATGTGAAATATGAAATGTTATCTCCCTCGCTCATCAGTTCTGTAGACTTTTTCAATGGCGTTCATTAAAATGCTATACCCGAATGGTTTACAATTACACAGGAACCCTAACTTGTATCCTGCAATACTCTTTTATCACGTTATTCAAAACATTTCCATATACAGCGCTGGTTTCGTGCGCAACTGTATTTTGAGAGCGTAATAAAAGTTGCGTTGAATGTGAAATTATATGAAAAGCTTGTGTATCGCGTAGATTCATCTCAAGTTATTGTACAAATCAGTTTCGATCGGGTTTTGTTTGTTTGATTGAAGATTATCTATTTTAATGACAATGTTAATGTTATTTCGTGTTTATGCATTATTTCATTGTACATCTAAGTAGGTGTCCACTTAATCAAAAAACTAAGTCGAAAATCCAAATTCGTTTCAGAAGTGTTTGTGCTACCACCGAATTGGGATCCAGTAATTAATATAATTGAATCAAAAACCAAGCGCACCATGCAATGCAAGATCTCACTGTGAGCACTTTCAGCGTAGATCGGACCGCAAGCAACAACTAAATATGAGGGTACCCCAGTTCAAACTATGACACTAGGACGCCAACCACCTCAGTCCTACCGTCACCATGGTTGCTGTAAATCAGCCGAAACGTCGGGAACGTAAAAACAGAAAATAAACGCAATAAAATCCTTAAAATAAGTTTTATTTCAATGTAGTTCTTATTCGTGTAAATATAAAAAATCAATAAGTGTTTTATAAAATGAGATCTTTTCCATAACGAATTACGTGTTCCTATTATTATATATTAATATTCTATAATATACCTAATATTTGACCCATGAATTATTTTTGTCTATTCAGTACCAAATTATTCATATAGGCAAGTGTATATTTGAGAAAAATATGACTAAGTTTTACAAAAGCTTACGGCTTATTTCCTTTAAAAGGACAACACATTTTCACAAAACTTAAAATGGCAACATACAAATCAAAATTAACAACTCTGTTCAACTTAAACCCGCCAAAAAAACAAAACACCTTAACATAATTTAGATACATTAATTACACAAAGCCATTGAATTAATAATGTACGTACAACGGAATGCGATGTTAGTCATGACCGTAACTTACCGCCATCTTTCGTTCATTAGGTTACAACTCTGAAGTTTATACAGTTGCTAGTATAGTTAGCTGTTAGTAGTAATTTGACGAACTTAGTGATTCTGGTTACAAATAAAAGAGGGCGCTATAATCAATTTTAAAAATAACAACATTTTATTTATTATCTCTGAGTATTTTATTTAAATTTATTCAGCGATATAAATATTAATTATAAATCTCCTGAACATTATTCTGATACCTATTGATAGAGCCCATTTATTGGTATGTCAATGATTAGCCAGCCAAATATCCCCAGACGAACACACCACACCGGTCCCAAACTAAATAACCCTTGTGTTATGGGAAGTCGTACAATGGAATGGGGACGACCCTAGTACTTATATAATATATATATATTAAACATCCATGACTTGGGTACAAACATTCGTTCTCATCACACAAAGTTTGCCCCTACCAGGATTCGATCTCGGGACCCTTAGTGCAGAAGGGAGGGTCACCAACTGTATTTGTGGGGAGTAGGGATCCTACCCACCAAATCGTGCCGCTCGCAGCGGCCTAAAAACCGTGCATAGGCTTGGATATATAAATTACGATTTTTTTTTTATTTTTTTTTTTTTTTATTACATTATAGGCAAGTATTTGATCTCGATCTCACCTGATGGTAAGTGACGATGAGATCTACGATGGAGCATACTTGCCTAGGTAGGAAGGCGGCAGTAGATAGAGACGCTACATCACTAGGCACATGCAGCGCAACTGATCTGACCCGCCATCCATTAATTTAATTTTGATTAATATACAACAATCAGTTTAAATCTACAAAAACATTTATTAAACACTGACATAGACACAGAAAAGGTCACAGCGGCCTTCTGCTTGATTCAACGATGACACACACACTACACACTTAGCATACGCTACACCACAAATTCAACATCACAGTATGAAAATCACTAAAATAGTGATCAAAAGTTTATGATCAACTATATAAATATAAAATAATGAGCCCGTACCTTTCTTGGATTTTTTGTTTACGCCACCTTAATACGTGCCTTCAGTTGTCTTTGGAACCATGTAAAACTACGTGAGTTTGAATGTGGAATAGTACATATGACATATTAGTTTATAATTTCTAAGAAAGTTACAATGCGCATTAAAACTATCACATAAAACATCCAGTATATGTACTATTTCTAGACAAGATAACTAATAACAATCTATAAGCGTTTTTACAAATCGTATTAAAATTAAATTGTTTCATAATTAGTCGATAATATAATAATATAATTTAATATTTGACATCACTTAAATTTGAGCTTACTAGAAGAGCTGAAAAATTCACTAACACTTTGCATCATCATCTTTCTTCTCACTTTTCCCACCCAAAATCTCTTGTATCTCCGCAAAACTCTTTCCCTTAGTTTCGGGGACACAGAACTGTATAAACAAACATGTTATCACACAATTAACGCTGAAGATCCAATACGTGGCTGCTGGGCCAATTAGCTCAGTCACTATGGCAAAATATTTCGTGAGCCCGAACATGAATATTGATGCCACCACCATGGTTATCGACATCCCAGTACCCCGACAGTGATCGTCGAATAGTTCGGCGCCTATCACCCAGTTAAGTGAACCGAAACCTGAAAAAAGAAGTAAATAATTAGTAAATGAACGGGGTTTTAATGTCAGCCTTACGAACAAATTATGACGCGAATATCTTACACTGACAAACCAAGAGAAAATATCTTATCACATCTTCTAAGGCTTCTTCTAGTGGTAGTTACTTTGAGATGCAACTAGATGGCGTTACTATGGCTTAGTGACATAAGCTCAATATGTTAAGCAAACGTAACGAAGGTCACTGACATTTAAGTATTTTGTGCACGTAAGTTTTTATTACCTAACTCTGACCTTTTGCGCATTCAATCGGAAATGGTTTTGGAGAATTTAATAATTGAATTTTAATCGATTTCGCGACCAAATCATAATGTAGTGACTATAGTAATCCGTTGCAAAAACAAGCTGCAAAGATAGGTTTCGCTCGATGACCGCAACGCTACGCTATTACGTCAAGTGCGAGATTATTCGTAAACTAACCGTATACTTTATAGTCTACCGTAATTAGACATTCTGTATGGAGAATTGAAAGTTTTATATACCGTCCGCTAGAGGCGCTTTTCAATTCTCCATACAAAATGTCTAAATACGGTAGACTATAAAGTATACGGTTAGCTCGCACTCGACGTGCAGTGCCCTCGTACGAAAGTGTCCCACTGTAAATCTATTTACTGTCTGCCTCTAACTTCGTCGAATCATATCTTCTTCTTTTTTTTTTTATTACATTATAGGCAAGTATTTGATCTCGATCTCACCTGATGGTAAGTGACGATGAGATCTACGATGGAGCATACTTGCCTAGGTAGGAAGGCGGCAGTAGATAGAGACGCTACATTCACAAGGCACATGCAGCGCAACTGATCTGACCCGCCATCCATGAATGGCAACACCGAACATCATGCCGGAACACGGCTAGGCCGCTTGGCGACATGGCTTTGTTCAGTGGGTGGTGACTAGCCACGGCCGAAGCCTACGACCAGTAGAGTTGTCACCTGGTTGGCACCACCCAGGATCACGTGTAGGGTATCTCGAGGGTACTTAATTCTCCTACGGACGAAGGTGACTCGACCCCAAGATCTTCTTCTATTTAGTTTGGCAATCGGCTACAAAATAGACCCATTTTTGCCAGTGTCGAGTAATTGTTATACAATGTTATATAACCCTGATGATGATAATGTTGATAAAGATGATGATGATGAAATGGATCCCCTACCCCTATCACTTAAAACTGTGGATACTTTACTGAAAATTTACTGGACATCTTGGGAGAACATGAAAAGTCAAGTTATACAAATTAATTCAATTTCTTGCACTCGTGCACGTTTGTGAACACACAATGGTTAATATTCCACTAATATTACACGTTATATATCAAAGAAACATTTTTTTTTTTGGAAAATAAAACAAAATTCCTACGTCGAATGTCTATGTCGCGGTGTGCAAAATAATTGCTTTAGTCACTCTTTCATTCAGTGTGACAAAAAAGTTACCTAGGTAAGTCATAATGAAATGAATAGTACAGTTTAAAATAACACGTTTGACAAGTTCCAAAGAAACGTGCTAAGAAAACAACACAGTTCTTTAGAATAGGTACAATTAAATTGATATTTACAGACAATACCATGATTTTGCACTTTAGACTTAAAATAGAAGTAGTTACAACTCCTTTTTTAACACCACCAAATGACTCCGAAGAATACAACTAAAATCCTATGTTGTTATATTAACATAACGCTATTATACTACATAGGGTAGGCAGAGGTATACGCACCAGCACTATAACAGAAGACAACGAGGATGAGCGATATTATTGGCACGTAATTCAGGAATCCACTGACTGCCATAGTCTCTTTCAGCTTGAAGAACACGCCGAGGCCAAGCTGAAAACATAAACAAACACCATACACAAATACTCACATATAAAATATCCTTATCCACAAAATGCTAATTCATTAAAATGTTGGCTGTTTATCATTCTAACATGCATTATGCGGAAACTACTGGATCGACTTCATCGAATCTTTGTAGGTATGTACAGTGATTTGGCATTAGTATCCTGGTCCAACGTGACCTTTCCTTAATGCGTGATTAATTCAGGCCATATTCACTGCACTGACTCAGTGCGGAGATTGACGAAAATCAAATGCCTTTCGAAAACTGCTCAAATTCACTCAGACCAGCTTGCTCACTCAGAGCAGCGGGATATTTGCTTTTACAGATTTGAACCTACGCCTTATTGAGCCCAGGATTCAAATTACATTGATGTTCAATTCTACCAAAGTTTGATTGAGTGAGTAAATAACAGGAAAATATTTTTTTGCTCACCATTCCCACGGCCATCCCCGCATTGGTGCATGTCATAATAGGTTTCCTTCCGAACCTATCAGTCACCAAAGTAGTGCAGAAACTAGCGAAGAGCTGTATAAGCCCTATCACCACAGACGCGACTTCAGGCCTTACAGTCGTCTGCGTAGACTCCAAAATCGTTTGCAAATAAAACGACACAGCGTTGAAGCCGACTAATTGTGACGCAATTCCTACTATAACTATTACTAGTATTAGAGATTTTAGGAACAGTCTGTTTGTTATGATATCTTTCTTGTTGATTTTGACGTTCGCTTTGCTTGCAGCTTCGTATTCTTTGAGTTCTTCGTGGGCTATTGTCTCGGATCCTCGGAGGAAGGTGAGTACTTTTAGAGATTTCTCTGTTTGTCCTGGAAAAAAAAAACAGTTTTTTTTTATCTAATGGCCTTTGTGCATTATGAGTCAGGCTCATCTTTATTCTGCTATGTCAATGTAGTGCTGAAGACGCAACAGGTAATTCGAAGGCAATTTTTGGGTGACATTGGCTGGTGCTTGGTTAGTTGCTGGTCCAGCTCCTCAGGAATATAAATGAGCTTGTTCGAGCAGACTATTTAGATTTTGTTTTTCTCCTCTTCCTTCTTATTATTTACAAAATTAATTTGTATATGTATGTATTAACTTGTAATGATATACTTAGAGTTGGTATTTTTTTTGACCAGCGGTTTAAGTCTGCCTAGCCGTTCCTACAATGTTCTCACATACCCATAACAATGTACTGCTCAAAAATGTAACGGATCTTTTTAAAAACAGCAACCATGGAGTTTCTTGCCCGCTCTTCTCTATAGGAACGGCATTCCGAACGGGTGGTCAAGTTGTAGCTGAGCGTTTTGTAACTATTTTGCCGATTCATAAGTACTGTGCTTAATGGTTAAAATGAATAAAAAATATTCTGATTCTATCATTAATTTAAACAACGAGGTTGACATACATATAAATCTGTACAGTAACTGCGACAGGCGACAGTAATTAGCGATGTAATTGAAATGTGTTTTGCTCGGCGACAATGATGCTACCAGTTTTATAATAGGGATTAATTTTGTGTGGAACTTTTACACTGGATTTGATTCTTTCCTTCACTGTCTATCTGTCGCTTATCTTTGACGTGTACACTGGAATACCATCTATAACTTTTAGTTCAAACCTAAATCTTTTAGAACAAGTCTCACCTCTCGAATATAAAAAGTAAGGGCTGTCAGGCAGCAGCACCAGTGGTAGCGTGGTCAGGGCTATCACACACGTGTATACTATATTCAGCGTGATGTAGGATGTGAACGGGCCAATAGACAACATGATCAGCACCCCCATAGAGCATAGTATCTGTAGTATCGTGCCCAGACTGCCGCGGATTTCTTTCTGTAAAGCAAAACCATTTTTTTAATTGTCTTTTGTTTATCCCACTAATATTATAAATGTGAAAGTTTGGATGGATGTTTGTTACTCAATCACGCCAGAACAGCTGAACGGATCAGCATCTCAGTGCCAAATTTCATCCAGATCCGTTCAGCCGTTCTGGTGTGATTGAGTAACAAAAATCCATCCATTCATCCATCCAAACTTTCACATTTATAATATTAGTGTGATAAGACTAGTTTTAATTAACAAGATCATTGCGGATCTCATTCGGATGGACATATTTGTCAGTGGCGTAGCATAGGTCATTAGCACCCCGTGCGGATTTCAAATATGCCACCCGCTTATTTTTGCTATTCATTATAAAAAAAATGGGGCATGGTAACGACAAAAAAAATACGAAAAAAACACTGAAAGATTTTTTTCATATCTTATTTTTTGTTCTCTAACCGCCACCTGTTAAATGCCGCCCCGGCAAAGTGCCGCCCGGTGCGGACTGCACCCTCCGCCTCCCGCATGCTACGCCACTGATATTTGTCCATGTCTTCGTCGTTTCCTGCCTCGTTCGCGACATTGAAAACACACACACACAGTCACGGTATGCCGTGTGTGGAATGACCACCATACATTTAGTCGTATGCTTAAAGATGTCAAGGTGCATAAAACAAAGCAATAGATTAAGTTATTGTTATACAGTACGTGACCGAATTCCGTTTAAACAGTTGCACAGATAACGTAGAAAGATACTTATTCACAGGTGGATAGATATGGCTTTTGTCTGTGCAATTTATAAAACACACAAAGGGATTTTGGAATATTTAGAGCAGGGATTCCCAAAGTGTCGTGTGTTTGTGTCGGTTTCCCAGGGGTCGACATAAAATAAAACTGATTTTGGGGTCGACGAGGTCTAAAAATCGATCCCTATTAATTAACACAAGTTCTTATTTGAAATTTTCAAGATACTGTTTAAGTTGTGTTACGTGTACCAACTTGTTATAAGAACGACTAATATTTTAGTAGGAAGTATCATTGTTGTACTTTTAACAAACTCAACAAGTCGATAAGCGTGCACAAGTTCGTACAAGATGAAATTATAATTTTGTATCAAATGGAAAAAAAACTAGAGATTTTCAAAGTAATTTGGCTACGGGGATCAGAGGTATCAGTTCATTTTGGAAAAGGGCTCTCTTGCCCAAAATAATTTGGGAATCACTGCTTTCGAGGGTAAGCGATACGGTTTGATTTTCCAACTACCATACGTGGTTTTAAGGTATATACCGTGCTGTTTGTTAAAACCTTTGTATATGTTTAACTAAAGATAACTTGAAATTATGCATAGAGCCGAAATAATATCCAAGTTGATGGGTGCTAGCATGTTAAAAAAACGCCCGCCTTGCCAACTAGATCTGATCATTCTAGCCCAGGGGTTCCCAAACTTATTTTGTCTACTGCCCACTTTGAGAATTAATTATTTTTTAGCACCCCCATTTTTTCACCTACTTAAAAACCACTATAACTTCAAATTAAATTAATTATTGTAAGCCCCTACACAACGCTCCCATTTTTTTTCTGGGTCTCTTACCGCCCCCCCTATAGGCCCACAAGGGGGCGTTATCGCCCACTTTGGGAAAGGCTGGTCTAGCCAAATACTTACACTAGCGACCTCTGACGCGTAAATGGGTACAACAGTGAACACCCCAGAGTCCGCCACGCCGAGGAGAGCACGTGCCACTAACAGCATCCACACCTCAGTAGCATAAATGAATATTATCCCCACTATCAGCTTCGGTATGCAGTATAGTATCACACAGTACTTCCTCCCAATTCGGTCGACTAAGTATGCTGTTATGAAGTTTACTGAAAAAAAAGAGAGAGATCATTTAAAGGATAGAAAGTTAAAATAGCATTCCATCAGCCAAGCTGGTAGCGTTCCATCAGCTATTAGGTAATTAACACAAGTTCTAATTTGAAACTTTCAAGATACTGTATAAGTTGTGTTACGTATACCAAGTTGTTATAAGAATGACTAATATTTTAGTAGGAAGTATCATTTTTGTTCTTTAAAAAACTCAACGAGTCGATAAGCGTGCACAAGTTTGAACAAGATGAATTTTTGAATCTATAGGAAATAAAACTAGTGATAGGAATTTTAAAGTATTTTGGCTTTGGGGGTCTGAGGTATAAGTTCATTTTGGAAAAGGGGTCTCTGGCCCAATATAGTTTGGGAATCCCTGATCTAAGTAGTGCTACAAATATAGAACGTACCAAGAATTCCACTCAGCGAGCCAATGGAGACGATCCACGATCCCTCCTCAGCTGTGATTGGTCTGGACAGAATCGACTCCGTGCCATTACTGAGCTTCACCAGCACTGGAGATGGCCATACCAAGCCCATGCCAGTAGCTAGCACGCTCAGGTTTACTGTAAATAAAAATATTTTTTTTGATGTCGTTCGTTACTATAAAAACAGCCTAAGTTACTCCTTGTTACATCAGCTATCTGCGAGTGAAAGTCTCGTCCAAATCGGTCCAGCCATTTCAGAGATTAGCCGAAACAAACAGACAGACAAAATTTGAAAAAAATGTTGTTTTGGTATATGTACAGTGTATACATCCAAATGCACTTAGTAAAAAGCGGTAATTTTAATATTACAAACAGACACTCCCATTTTATTTATTTGTATAGATGTATAGATATAGATAAACATCCATGACTTGGGTATAAACATTTGTGCTAATTAATATACCAGGATTCGAAGTTGGAATCCGCAGCACAGATAGCAGGGTCACTACCCACTGAGCTAATCCTGGTCGTCAGAGTGTACAAAGGTAGAAAAAATTGACCACTTCCCGTTCTCCATTCATATCATACAATGTACTGCGGTAATTTAATTTAGCACATCGGCCATAATGCTTCGCTTATCCGTCCACACCAGACAAAGGCGAAAAAAAGATATACTACCTATTACCTAGTACCTATTTACGACTGGCAGCTGTAAGGATATTTTATTGTTCTGGCGTAGTTACAAAAACATTTAGATACTTATGCCAAATAAAAAAATGATTGATCGGAAAAAATGGCTTAGTGAGGAATGACGGCGATAATTATGGGAAAATTACGTCATAGTCACAAAAAAAAAACGTTTTTTTTAAGTCGTACCATCGCCATTTTTTGTTTTTAAATCACGCCTAATATGAATCAAACTTGTTTTTAAATTTCTGCGCGGGATTAACGTTGCTTGACGACCATGTTTGGTTGTGTTTAGATCATAGCTTTTGTTCAAATGCGTGGTAGTAAGTTCATTGGCTGGTAGATTATAGTCATAGATCATTTTCGAGAAAAAAAAACATAAGTATCCCCAAATATGTATCAAAAAACATATTTTATAAAGATAGGGGATTTCTTTTTTATTTCGCCAGACGAACACAAAGTCAAAGTCAAAGTCAACGATACGCTCCCATACTAAGCAACGCTAGTATTATGGGTACCGTGCAATGGACTGAGGGCGAACTCAGTATATAATACTCATATATATATTAAACATCCCTGACTCGGTTACAAACATTCATGCTCATCACACAAAGTTTGTTCCTTCCAGGATTCGAATCCGGGACCATCAGCGCAAAAAGTAGCAAACATAGCAAGTTCTCAACAAGAGTTAATAGTTTGGGGACCTCAGATTTAACCTCACCTTAGAAATAGCGATGATGACTCACGTCTTATATTTACGCGAATACTATAAACACATTGAAATAAAACTATTTTTCGGATTTTATCGCGTTTATTTTATGTTTATATCCGCCCGTGACCATGGTTACCGTAAAGCAGCCGAAACGTAGGGAACGTAAAAACATAAAATAAACGCGATAAAATAGTTTTATTTCAATGTCATATTTATACAATAAAAACTTTATAGTGTTTTTAAACATTAGTTACAATTAGATATAGCAAAGTTTAAATCCGGCTGGTATTAGGTGATTAGGGTTAGCGCAACATCTAACTTTATTAGATAATATCTTATCAAATTCAAAACGCAACATTACTAGGTATTTATGTGCATATAAAAAAATCTAACCATTGCTTATATCTTACAAATTTTCAATGATAGTTCCGTGATTTTTTAGCTTGTCTAAACATAGTTGTCTTATTGTTGAACTATGCTAATTTCGCTTGAAGTTTGTATGGTCTTGACATTTCAATAGAATGAGCACTTCACTCACGTTTAAGGCTATATAATAGTATGTTTATTGCCACTTAATAACACCAAAACGGCTTGATCGGTCTGTGTCGCGCGATTCTTTATGATCATACGTCACTATGGTTATTAGATAGGCACCGTGTCTGGAATACAAACTGGAATTTGGACTTTGTAGCGACCTGTTCAACCCGCACACATTCTTCATACGATCCTGAAACGCGCTATGAGAGTTTTCGGAGAACGTAACATATATACTGTTGGCAACATCGCCACCAATACTAATAATATTTTATAATTGGCAATGTATAGTTCTGTCTCGCTCTCTTAGATCTAGCCCCTGACGGGCGCACTACATGTTTTTATGTTGTCTTGTCGAGAAATATATACCAAAGTGATTTTAATACCTAAAAGTGAGTTTCAATAATATAAAAAAAGCCCCCCCCCTGCAAGCAAGGAGTAGGAGCCTACATATACAAGATCCCGACAATAACCGTGGGGGCATGGCGGCCGTCCCGCAAGATCATCCCTTTTCCGCCAAAACTTAAACATACTTATCAAAGATAGACGAGAGAGAGAGAGGATTGTTCTTTGGAGATTAGTCGGTTAACAGTTATATAATAGCTTGAAAGGCAACTTTCGTTTCGATAAAGGTATTATATATCACATCATCTAGGTCAAGGAACTCGTATTTCGCCAGTTGCTATACCCAAAACCTGCAGAATGCAAAGGGCTATCTAATTTTCCGATCTTCCTTAGTTATGATTATCAAATGCACCTTGTTATTTTAACGCTAAAAGTTAAAATTGAAACCCGAAATGATACTTTGAAATTGAGGGTTGATTATTATTTTTTCCGATTGACAGCCCTGACCATGCTGGGGAGTAAGGGCGGTGTTATACATCCAGAGTATTCAGAACCGGAATTCATATTGTGAAGCCAAAATTATATCACACTAATTTTATAAATGTGAAAGTTTGGATGGATGGATGTTTGTTACTCAATCACGCCAGAACGGCTAAACGGATCTGGATGAAATTTGGCACAGAGATAGATTATAGTCTGGAATAGCACATAGGCTACTTTTTATCACGGTAAAAGGACATTATTTTTAATCGCGGGTAGCACCGCGGGGCGCAGCTAGTGTATTCTACATCACATACATTCCCATTTTTTTGGGGCTATGATGTTTACAGATCGACCTGAGTGATTGGCTTACTGACGAGAGTTATTAGACGTGTGAGGCAAGCGTCCGCTTTTAACCGACTTCAAAAAGGAGGAGTTTCTCAATTCGGTTGTATTTTTTTTTAAGATTATGACATCCGGATTGTGAATTCGGGCCGCACTTAGACGAAGTTGGAATTTTGCACTCAGATATATAGGTAGGTAAGTCGGTTGGATACCTACAATAAATAATAAATAGTTAAATGTTGTTAAGTTCTTACTATAATTTGGTCAATTATTATTGATAGCGTTATGTGTAACTCGGAAGTTAAACATAAAACATATTTGAAAATCATTTAAATAGGAAGACGATCATCGTCACACCAATTTTTTAAATTCAAAATCAGACAAAGAAAATTAATTTCTATTTTTTAAATTTCATTTGTATTCTTAGCATAATAAGTTCTGTATATATTGTTTATCTTAAGCACAAATAAAACCGAATATAAAAAAAAAGTTTGTTTGAGTTATAAAATTAGATCTTACTGAGATATAAATCAAATATTGTTCGAATCAAGAATGGCTTGCGAAATTACGCGTTTTTTTTTTTTAATGGCACCGAACTGGTTTTCCGCTGAATGTTTACACACGAAATATTAATATCAGAACTACTTTAAGTACCTGTAAGTAATTTAAACAGCTGTTTTTAGTAATAAAACGGTTACCTACCAACAATAACGACAGCATACTGCCGTAACAATGGATTTTCGAATATATTCAACATTGTTAACACACAACGAAACCACCACGAAATAACACTAGCACGATCACACACGCGGTATAATTCGCTAAGACTACCTGCATGAACGGGCGGCCATAGTGTTTTGAGACGAATGAATCGAATCGCAGCCTAGAATTCGCAGGTGTAGCAGGAAAGTTCGACCAAAAAATGGCAACTAAAACCACGCTCAGCGGGGGTGTATTACCATTCATTTATTTGACAATTCACCTCCCAGCCTTGAACTTGTCATATTGGAGTCAACATAGTGGAATCATAAGGTTTGAGGGCGCAGCTGTGCTTTATTCTCAATTACAATTTTTGTCATGTTGACAATGTTGACTGATAAGCGCAGTTGGTAGTGACCCTGCTTTCTGTGTCGAGGGTCCCGGGTTCGAATCCTGGTAGGGACATGCTTTGTGTGATGAGCACGAATGTTTGTACCCAAGTCATGGATGTTTGATATCTATATAAGTATTATATACTGAGTTTGCCCTCAGTCCATTGTACGGTACCCATTATACAAGCGTTGCTTAAAGTGGGACCGTATAGTTGGTGTGTTCGTATCGCGATATTTATTATTTATTTATTTATTAAATATGTATGTGCTTAAGTAAACATACTTATATAATTTTTTTTTTTAAAGCAACCATGGAGTTTCTTGCCCATTCTTCTGCATAGGAACGGCATTCCGAACGGATGGTTAAGTTGTAGCTCAGCATTTTGTAACTATTTTAACGATTTATAAGTACCGTACTTAATGGTTTACATGAATAAATAATGTTCTGATTCTGATTCTGAAAAGATATATCTACTAAGTCTAGTACCCGCGCTTCTTAAGCTCATTTCTAATCATAATGACCTCAGAATTAAAAAAAAATATGTTCCTAAGCTATCACAATTCCCTATCACTTAATTGAGAACAAAATTGAAGTCGCATCTGTACAACATTATAATATAATTTCCTGGACACTCCATTTTCATTTCATCATGTCACATCCATTATTTTATTTATAATGTGTATTTATCGAATGTTTTATTGCTATTAATTACTTGACAATGGCAAAATACCCGCTAAGTTGCGGGTGAGGCCATATTCATATCCATTTTATTTCATCGCATTTCATTTCGTAAAGAAAGAAGAAGAAGAGAACAAAATTGTTTTTTGTAAATCGACATATCGAAATTCCAGTCTGTCAGGTGCTAGGTTAAGCTTAGTATACGCTTTCTGATGCACTCTGTATTATTACACTCTCTCCATTCTATGTACTCCTAGTTCATGGTGACCTTTACTTGCGCGTAACGTACGCAGCTCACTATTGATGTAACATCTTGCGAGATGTGTCTAGCTATTATTAGTAGATAAGTACTTAGATGCATACTTACCGGTTTTGGTCTGGCGAGGTCACGTAACCGCAAAGCAATACAAAAACAAAAGTATGATGTGCCCCCAGTATAAGTTTGGTTTGGTTCTACTACTTAGACAAATACAGATCGAGCGATCGAATGTCTCCATTTTATAATCTGTGGAAAGGTAGTAATAATATTGTAAAATATGTTCACATATTCCAAAAATAATATGAAAAACTAGATGTTACCCGCGACTTCATCCGC
Organism: Pheosia gnoma; assembly: GCA_905404115.1. Lineage (NCBI taxonomy): Eukaryota > Metazoa > Arthropoda > Insecta > Lepidoptera > Notodontidae > Pheosia > Pheosia gnoma. The sequence continues at coordinate 5,024,950 of FR989916.1, forward strand.
GTGGTATTTAACAAAAAAGTTTTTCTAAAATAAAAGTAGCCTTAGTTACTGCTTGTTACATCAGCTATCTGCCAGTGAAAGTCCCGTCAAAATCGGTGCAGCCATTTCAGAGATTAGCCGAAACAAACAAACAGACAGACAGACAAAACTTGTAAAAAAATGTTGTTTTGGTATATGTACCGTGTATACATCCAAATGCACTTAGTAAAAAGCGGTTATTTTAATATTACAAACAGACACTCCAATTTTATTTATTTGTATAGATGTATAGATAAGCGCCTAAGTGCTTCCATCGGTGTATCGACGTCCACTGCTGGACATAGGCCTACCCCAATGACTTCCATCACGGTCTTCTTCCACTCGCATCCACCGGCTTCCAGGAACGTGTGCGATATTGTCGGTCCATCATTTGAGGGCGCGTCCGGTCCCTACACGTCTTCTGGCTCGTGGTCGCCATTCTAGAACCTTTCATGCCCCAACGGACATAGGTTCTTCGAGCTATGTGCCCGCCCCACTTCAAATTTAATTTTTTTTGAGCTAATTGTAGTAGGTGCTTAGTAATATGTGGTAGGTAAATAGGCTCACACACAGCACAGCACAGCACAGCTTGGCTACATCTTGAAGCGCGCTTCAGTCAAAACTTTTTTCAAGCCGCCGAAGAAGATTAGTCAGTTCTTACCATCTGTCAAGTGTCACATTCCTCTACAAGATGCAGGGGTATACAAACTCGATTGTGAATGTGGGGTCTCTTACTAAGGGCAAACTAAAATATCAATAAAAATCCGGGTAAAATAAAAAATCGTTGAGGTATTACGTGTTTAACTTAGGTACTTACCTACTTATAATGTATGTGCCCCACTTACGTACATACTAGATGTCTAATCGTACCGAATCGGTATTTCATTTCGGCATCAAATACTTATTCGGTATTTGATGCGAAACCAAACTCGTACTTGAGCCATTTAGGTAAGTAGGCACTTACCTACCTTATGCAAAAAGTAAACGTTGATCTATGACGCGTTTTAAATTTGGAATTCCCAAGGGGGGAATACTACATTGTAATGTTATAACTAACAATCGCTTCAGTGTGTAAGTAAATGTCTGTGTAGGTGTATAATAGATCTACGTCATATTTTAAGTAGGTAAGTACATACCTATGATAATAGATCATTGTGATGTTATCTTTGATCATAGTTTCTCACAGTTTTATACAGGAAATATTGCGATTGATTGATTACAGGCGTTGTTATCTTGCATTTTTGTACGATGCGTTAGAAATACAGCCCTAATGTTTTTGTTGCATTTAAGTATTTTGTGTTTTAAGTGTGCATTTAAGTGTTTCTAATTATTTAGGCGATGTTATTAAAAACCTATAAGTAAAAATAACTCACTTACAGTACCTAAGTACATACTTAAACCGAAAAACGTCTTCTTCTTCTTTCTTTACGAAATGAAATAAAATGGATATGAATATGGCCTCACCCGCAACTTAGCGGGTATTTTGCCAGTGTCAAGTAATTGATAGCAATATTAAATTCAATAAATAAAATAGCTAAGTAAACAAAACGCAATAAATGTATGACAATTTAGGTCCGTCTGTCAGTGTCAGTTCACATATGACGTAGACGTTGTGGTTGTATGTTTGTTGTCAAACAGTCCCTGACCGGTTGAAGTTATTAATTTTGGGTTTTCAGTATTGTTTGTGCTTATTTTTCATCAAATCACGTTTTAATTTATTGGATTCTATTTAATAAGAAATCATGGATGACGATGATTATTGGAACACGAGCGAAACGACAGCGAATCCGTTCAACTTTGATGACGATGTTGTACGTGTAACTTTGATTCAAAACTTACTTATCACTTAAGTGCCTACTTTATTAGTTGTATCCAGACATAGTTTGCTGCAGCTTAAAATAAATTTTGTGGACCCAAGTCAATAAGTAGGTACATTTCAAACAGAAATTTTAAAATAATGTTACCTTTTCTTCTATTATCATGTTACTTAGATTTTTAAATTAGTTTCCTTCAAGTTGAATATTGGGTAATATTGGAATTATGTGTAGAAAAAAGACACACAAGGGAGGGTAAATTAATCAGAAGCTGTACCTATAACATAGTTTGTCATGTTCCCCGAACAACAGTATATTTTATCTGTATACAATCCCTCAGTTTACTGCTAAGGATAGGGAAGGTATTTAGGACCAGACAAAGGCCTGCTTGAAATATTGCTTTTGCAATGCCTCTTTGATTCTCGAAAAATAGCTTTGGCTAAAATTTGACACTGGCAGAATAACTGATATGGAGATGCCATATTTTTTTTAAACATAGCCTTGGTTGTGTTATATTTAAGAACAAGATATAGGTCTAATTAAGCTTAAAATGTTTGGTTTAGTAACCTCATGTATTCCAGCTTTCACCGCAAGAGATTTTGGCAATCGGTCAGAAACCCTGCTCGGGGCAGAGTGAGGATAGCATATTTAATAGCATCAACATCACCAGTGTGAAGACTGCCTCGTTACCACTCAAGAGTTTGGTCTCGCCTAAAGTGTTGGATCTGAGTAAGCTGAGTAATCTATACAAATAAATAAAATTGGAGTGTCTGTTTGTAATATTAAAATAACCGCTTTTTACTAATCGTATACACGGTACACACACCAAACAAAATTTTTTACAATTTTTGTCTGTCTGTCTGTCTGTTTCGGCTAATCTCTGAAATGGCTGGACGGATTTTGACGGGACTTTCACTGGCAGATAGCTGATGTAACTAGGTGTAACTTGGCTACCTTTATCTGCGAACTGAACAATAGCTTTTTTGTTAAATACCACGCGAACGAAGTCACGGGTAACAGCTAGTAACATAAATAAATAAAGATTGTCCGAGGAACACACCAACTTGGTGTCCTAAACTAAGTACAACTTAAATTTATGGGTACAGTACAATAGACCTATGCCTCCAATCCATTGTACAGTACCGATAATATAAGCATTACTTAGTGTGAAATGGCATGTTGGTGTGTTCGTCTGGAAAAAAACCAAACAATATATAAATTACTTGTTTCTGTGCCCCAGTCCTCCTAGCCCAATCAGCAAACCCTTCCAAGGAGACCCAACAGGACCCTGAGGAGACGGTTGCTATGACCCTGAAGCGGCTGGCGCTCGGCAGAAGCTGTTCCTTGCATGTGCATCGCAGTATGAAGAGTAAGACTGAACTTCTGGATGGAGCATTGGCCATTGGCGATGGGAACGCCATACTTTCGGTTAGTATCTGATTGTCTTACATCATCCTATTTATTAATGATGATCTACTTGGTGCAGAAGGTAGTGACCATGCTTTTTGTGCCCAGTGTCCCGGGTTCGAATCCCAGTTGGGTTAAACTTTATGTGAAGCATGAATATTTGTACCCGAGTCATGGATGTAAGTATTATATATCAGTATTGAACCCAGGCCATTGTACGGTACCTATAATATAAGCGTTGATCAGTGTGGGACCATATTGTTAGTGTGCTAGGCTTGTAATAAAAAAAACAAATATCTGGCACTGATAGTATGTACACACAATTTCTGGTCAATATTAGCCTTCTCCGGCCTAGGTGGTGCTCTTCCTCATCCAGACCCTCAACAAGAACCTGGTGTACGAGCTCCTGTCTTCAAGGCCGGTCGCCCTCAACCACTACATAGCGTTCCTACAGAATGAGGCGAAGATCACGGAGCTCACCGATTTGCTGACGTAAGTTCTTTACGGCCATTGAAATAAAGGTGACACTAGAATAGCAAATCGGAACAACAATTATGTTCCGCTTGCTGTGGGTTCAAGGTGTGGGACGTGCGGCGCCCCGCCGTAAGAGAGAAGGAGTTAGATAGTCACTGTCTTGCTTACGCTGGTTGAGCGAGTCCATTATTGGACTTGCCCATGTGTAGATAAAAACATAAAATTGTTGTAATCTTGAATAATAATTTGTTATTATTCATATTTGTTGTAGCATTTTATTTACCTACAATATCACTACTTGTTTGTGTAATTTAATAATTTTGTGTATATCAAGCTCCGCTCCGCACTTAGCTAATTTCAATGTGATACCAAACAAGGTGTGGTTCCGGAACCTCAGTTCAGTGGAACACTGATATTCCGGGCGCTAGATCTAGTGTGTAGTACATTGATATCGATGCCTGCAGCCTTTTAAAATTGTCTTAATATATATTGTAATATTCCAGGATGCTAGGTCGCAGTCCAGAGGCGGCCGTGAGTGACAATTTTATTACTTTCTTTAGGGTCTATTTTCACTATTTGCTGATAATAAATATATACAAAAAAGGGAACATGTATAAGAGTAATATCTTCTATTTTTTGTGTTTGACTAGCTGTTACCCGCGACTTCGTCGGCGTGGTATTTAACCAAAAAGCGGACGAGGTCGCGGGTAACAGCTAGTCTAAAATAAAAGTAGCCTAAGTTACTCCTTGTTACATCAGCTATCTGCCAGTGAAAGCCCCGTCGAAATCGGTCCAGCCATTTCAGAGATTAGCCGGAACAAACAGACAAACAGACAAAAATTGTAAAAAATGTTGTTTTGGTATATGTACCGTGTATGCCCAAATGCACTTAGTAAAAAGCCGTTATTTTAATATTACAAACAGATACTCCAATTTTATTTATTTGTATAGATGTAGAGTACTTATAATATTTTTTTCAGTGTTCGTAATTTATAATTATGCACAACAAAAAATACTCACGTTAGCTATTGTATAAATAATTATATTATTGTTTTTTTTAACTTACGTGTTTACCTACCTGGAATTATTTTCATCACCCTCTAGATGTATCAATTTCAACATCTGGTCAAATCCCAAGGGTCGAATGTGGAGGTGCTGCTTCGGAAGTTGAACAACCTGATTGCCAACCACTTTGACCAACCCGGGGTTGATCAGACCCAGGCGAAGTTGCTCGCTGATTATGTCAAATTGTTAGGTACGTTTTTCTAAGAATACGTTACCTATGTGATAATTTTACTATTCGGCCCTATGGTGCTCCTAGGTACTAAAAACGTCAAATAGGATGTCAGATATTTTTAGAGATAAATATCTTTGCTATAAAAAATCTTGCCAGCCCTTCAGTGGATGGATTAGATCACATGCGCCGCAGGAATCCAGGGCCCCAAGTCTGCTAACACAATCGATTCAAAATGGAACAGCAACCGCATAGTAACTGTCACTTTTGACAGATATTGTATGGGATATCTGTCACAAGTGATAGTTACTATGCGGTTGCTGTTCGGTTATGAATCGTTTGTGTTAGCAGACTTGGGGCCCGGTGGATGCGAGTGGCGGAGGACCGGGATGTGTGGAAGTCATTGATCAAAGTCAAAGACAAATCATTTATTTCGTATAGGCCTGCGGGGCAATTACAAATTGTCATTTATATTTTTTTCGTAACTCTACAACCGGATCGGAACGCGAGCTCAACTGAGAAGATCCGGCGAAAAACTCAGCGGGCAACCTTGTTTATATATTTAACCACCAGCTGCACCCCGCGGTGTTATCCGCGATTAAAAAGTATGTCCCTTCCCGTAAGTTACCACTATCTATGCAAAAAGTCATGTCCTTTGTTCTATGAAAAATTAAAAGAAATCTATCCCACGGGAACCATACATTTTACCGGGATAAAAAGAAACGTGTGCTATTCCAGACTATAATCTATATCTGTGCCGAATTTCATCCAGATCCGTTCAGCCGTTCTGGCGTGATAGAGTAACAAACATCCATCCAAATTATCACATTTATAATATTAGTGAGATGTATATGGGGGGAGGCCTGTGTCCAGTGGAGACCGTTTTTCGACTAATTAATAATTGGAACTTAAGCGTCTTATCTTCGTCTTTTTTTAGAATGGCAGCGTTTTGTTAACAAGCCCGAGTTGGAGAACCGATCCGCTCTACAGTGCCTGGCGTACACGTGCACACACCACTGGCACGAGGGCGCGGGCAACGCGATGTCCCCCCTCACTATATGCCAGCGACAACAGGTAGGTAGGTAACATAATGCCGTGATACATAATCTATGAAGGATTAGCGTTTTTTTTAATTTTGCGTCTGTTGTCTTCTTTCTTCTTTTTTTGAGGTTGGCAATCGGCTACAAAATAGTGCCCGTTTTGCCAGTGTCGAGGATTTCGCGATAATAGTTATAAAAGTACCCCTTGATGATAATATGGATGACTTGAAATTAATCTCCTACGCTTTTCAGTAAAGCTGTGGATACTTTACTGAAAATTTACCGGACATCTTGGGGGAAACTTGAAAAGTCAAGTTATACTATTTTATTTCAATTTCCTTCACTCGTGCACGTTTATGAACACACTAGTGAATATCCCACTGATATTACACATTATTTATCAAAGAAACACATTTTTTGGAATAAAACAAAATTTACAACTCCACGATTCAAATTCCCGCCAAAAAATCTTTGCGCGGCCCAGAAATTTACCCAAAACCTCTCGACTGTCACATAAATCGCCATAGCTCATAATGTAATTGTATTATAATCGAAAAAGAATGCTATCACTGTCATTCTCATTTATGAAATCTGTGGCGTGAGTGAGATAGACCACGTCAGCATACTTGAGCTACAGATAGCCGGTATTTAGTGTAATGTTATTATGTTATTTTCAGATAAGTCCACTGCAGTACGACTGGGTGGTTCTCAACGTGCACGCCAAAGCGGGCAAATGGGAAATAGTTGAATCTCTTTTTACTAAAAAAGTAAGTTTGTGGCCTTATTTATTGATTTCGTATACGAGTATTTACGCGAATACTACACATTGAAATAAAACTATTTTTAAGTATTTTTTCGCGTTTATTTTTTGTTTTTACGTTTCCGACGCTTCGGCTGCTTTACAGAAAAACTTACAAAAAATATTAAAAATTACATTATTTTTGAGTAGGTCTAAAAAAAAATTACATTAGTTTTTAGTCGGTCTAATAATTACATTATATTAAAAATAATATAAATTTTTTTATAGCTGTTTCCAATTTTTGTTCACTGTTTGTATACAATATATGCAATAAAAAAATCTTCTTCGCTTGGCATTAGGGGTCTTTGACATTTGGTAAACGTTCCATTGTGCCAGTATTTCTCTTTTTTTTTAACTAGTAACATTGTTCTTAGAACTGGCTAGGCCGCACTACGGTGACGTCACACATACCGATAGAAATATTGCTCGCTCGGCTCAGCGAGCTGCAGGCCAGCAAGCCGCTGCTCGCCACTTGCATCAACAAGGTGGCCAGCGGCGACGACAGAATGAGACTAGCGCTTATGTATAAGGTAAGTTAATTATAACTTAAATGTACTTCTGGTATTCAGAGGTGCACCAAATATATATATATATAAAACTAGCTGTTACCCGCGACTTCGTCCGCGTGGTATTTAACAAAAAGCGGACGAAGTCGCGGGTAACAGCTAGTCTAAAATAAAAGTAGCCTAAGTTACTCCTTGTTACATCAGCTATCTGCCAGTGAAAGTCCCGTCAAAATCGGTCCAGCCATTTCAGAGATTAGCCGGAACAGACAGACAGACAGACAAAAATTGTAAAAAATGTTGTTTTGGTATATGTACCGTGTATACATCCAAATGCACTTAGTAAAAAGCGGTTATTTTAATATTACAAACATACACTCCAATTTTATTTATTTGTATAGACTAAGAATTCTACCATATTCAAATAAAACCTAATTTAAAGTAAAGTAAAGCAACATAATGGTTAATATTCTACCAAGATTACACTTTATATTTCCAAGAAACACATTTTTCACAAAATAAAACAATATTGATAACCTTTCTCTTCGACTACCCCCAAAAGTCGTGTTTCGTCATTGGCATTGTCCTGAATAGCTTGTCAGTTTGACACTTGACAGGTGATAGCTCGCACGTCATTGTTGACGTTTCCGATTGGGCAAGGCCGAACTGTGTTATATACGTACGAGTGTTACCATAGACACGCCATTTTCATATCATCATGTCACATCCATTATTTTATTTATAATGTGTATTTATTGAATGTTTTATTGCTATTCATTACTTGACATTGGCAAAATACCCGCTAAGTTGTGGGTGAGGCCATTTGCATATATTCATTTTATTTCATCGCATCTCATTTCGTAAAGAAAGAAGATATACGTAAGACTGTTACCATAAAGCTTTCATCAATACCATCTTTTGCACCAGATACACACCGTGGTGATTGAGAGTCTAGCGAAACAGAAGGATAGGACAGCGCTCACTAACTACAAAATGGCACTCAACCCTCAATCTGAAGAGTACATACTAGCCGAGAACACACTCAGAGACACTGTAAGTTTACCCACCTTTTAATTTCCAAAAAAAAAATTAAGTATTTGGCGAATTCTTATTATAATATAATAATATCAGCTCTTTTAATGTCCCACTGTTGGACACGGGCCTCTCCTCAATGCGAGGGGGATTAGGTCCACCACGCTGGCCCGGCATCGGACATACCAACTGGCCTACTTATCAACTAGTAAGCCAGTTGGTAAGTATTTATAAAGTTTATAACATTAATCTATTTTTTTCCAGTCTATAAAATGGAAGAATTAATGGACCAAAGAAGAAAGTCTCAAACAGAAATCAGAAAAGCATTCATTATTTGATTTGAAGATTGATTAGCGCAGTTGGTAGTGACCCTGCTACCTGTGCCGAGGGTCCCGGCTTCGAATCCTGGTACATCTTTGTGTGATGAGCACGAATGTTTGTACCAGAGTCATGGATGTTTAATATCTATATAAGTATTATATACTGGGTTCGCCCTCAGTCCATTGTATGGTACCCATAATACGAGCGTTGCTTAGTGTGGGACCGTATAGTTGGTGTGTTCGTATGGCGATATTATATTACTTTAGAACTCAGACCATATAGTATGGACATGGCATCTAAACGCGTAGCCCTGTACCAAAAACAGTGGTCATAAGACCATAAGATCTCTGACCTCTGATTTCTGACCTTCGATCATGCCAAAATTTTACACAATTCCAGGGTCCCAAGTCTGCTAACCCAAGTCATCGATTCATAATCGAATAACAACCGCATAGTAATTGTCACTTTTGACAGATATTGTATGGGATATCTGTCAAAAGTGACAGTTACTATGCGGTTGCTGTTCGATTATGAATCGATTGTGTTAGTAGACTTGCGCCCAGCTGTCCTCACGATTTGGCACAAAAAAATCAGTACAGATTTTAACTGCAGGCGGCTCCATTAATTGAATATTGTAAGCTCTCGAATATCGAATGATTTTGTTTTATATTATAAGTATATGGATTAAATTATATTTCAAAAATTAACCTTTTTTTCTCAATAAATCCTTAGAGCTCTCGAGTCGACGCAAGCAAAGTCGAACAGCCATGTTTACGACTCGGCGCTCGTGTAATTATATAAGTATAACCTTCTTCAAACAAACCAGTTGTAATTATGAAACCAAGTTTATCTCAAATAAAACAATAATTTCAACCATAAATGTAAGTTTAATTGTTCGATTATCACTTAATTACAACTCTTAATCGCCATCGCCCTGACAGCAGTCGTCGTTTACTTCGAAACCGCACATTTTCGCTAAGAAAACGCACAGCGTGACGCACATGAGACATCTGAGAATCTTGCCGCAGGACCCGCAACCGCAGCTGCACGAACAACACATTGTACCAGCTGCTCACACGATTCTTATAGTTATTTACACAAAAAAAACTTGCAACTTGAGTTCTCAATACTACCGCTATTTTGTAGTAACAACCAATTTATACACGGTAAAGTTATTCAGTGTTGCAAGGCCAACTTTCCATTTAAATTGGTGTTAAATTATTGTGTTTATTTAGTGAACACTACGACTCTCGTCCGAGTTCTAATACGTTTAGATGCGATAGTGCGGGCTTGTTTTTATTTGCTTTGTTACGGTGGAGGCGTGGACGTATAATTTTAACAGGACTGCGCTACTTGTAAATGCGAGTAATCCTAAAAAAGATATACTAGAGCATTAATGTTTGGTACTATTCAAAAAATTACGTAAATAGCCTACGTAATAATACCAGCCCTTTTAATGTCCCACTGCTGGGCACGGGCCTCCCCTCAATGCGAGGATTAGGCCATAGTCCACCACGCTGGCCCAGTGCGGGTTGGCGGACTTCTCACATCTTTCGAGGGGTTCTGTCAGACATGCAGGTTTCCTCACGATGTTTTCCTTAACCGTTTAGCAAGTGATAATCGTAGTTGAAAATGAGATTCGCACATGAAATCCAGAAATCCGAGTGGTGCGAGCCGGGGTTTGAACCTGCGATCCTCGGTGTTCTACCAACTTGGCTATCACTGCTATTACCTATACCACCGCCGCCTACCTACCTAGATACAAATCCACAACAATACAAGATCCCGACAATAGCCGCCTGGCTCGAAGATCTTCCCTTTTCCGCTAAAAGTTGATACTTACAGTACACAATAAAATCCAAAAAACAATCTAAGGATTGAACAATCTATGTTTTTTAAGAGTACGCAGTCTAGTTATTCAACAATTCCTGGCTTTATAGGTGTACCTAGTTATCAGCAATTACGCTATCTGGTGGGGAAGATAACAACTACTTAGATTATAATGAAACATCGCCGGCGAATCGTAGTATATTGTTCAATGGATTATTTTTGTCATTGTCATGAGTCATCATTGCTTAAGTACGTTTGTATGCCACTATTTTGTCATGACTGTACAATGATACATGAATGAAGATTCCTTACCTATTTACTCAATTGTTAATATTGTTTTTAGGTCGTAAGCATTGATCTACTTATCAATGGTTGTATGTAACATAGGAAGTTGCGAATCGTCACTGCGGTTCGATTCCGGTCGGTATTCCAATTCTTTGTTTCTTTACGAAATGAGATGCGATGAAATAAAAAAAATAATACAACCGAATTGAGAACCTCCTGCTTTTTGAAGTCGGTTAAAAATAGATATCATTTCGTAAAGAAGAAGGTGCTTATGACAATTTGTCCAATATTGTCATTTTTTTTGTCTGTGAACTAAACTACCATATTCATGACTCTTTCGTGATGTGTGATGTTTATATAATTTTATTCCTGTAATATGGACTTCGATAATGTAAAAGAGTAACAAGAGAATGTATAAAGAATTTCAGAAGACAAGAGATTCAGAAGAAGAGAAGCATTTGGATGTGTTGCTGCAACTTCTGCGGGAGTCTGCGATGCATCTTCTGCTTCACGTTTTGTGCGTACATGTTCCATCTGTGCGGGATCGAGTGTGACTGCGACTGCAGCCGGTGTTGTGGCAGAAGTGATGACGAAAGCTGACCTTCATCATCTTTCGGAAGATCTATTACGGTCTTTATCACCGTTCAGAAGATCTTATATTGTGGCAGAACTGGTGATGAGATCTTTATTAACCTTCAAACTGATGAACGGTTCATGATCAACTTTCAGAAGATCTTAAGAAGAAGGATCTTCTTATATGATGTGTTTTTTAAAAAGGTTTATTTTACTCTCTTTGAAAGAAGATTCAAGGAAGACGCCATTTTCATATCATCATGTCACATCTATTATTTTATTTATAATTTGTTTTTAAGTATTAATGTGTTATTGCCACTGACCTCTATGGTATACATCGCTGGACTAATCATAAGCCCGGTTATCGTGTGCCTATTTGATTTTCGCCATTTTGGCGCTGATAGCGGCAGTGAGGGGGAATGGAACTAATAATAGAGATGGGACAGTGATATGATACATCGATAAAAATGTTTATGCTTAAACCTACCCATGCAGTAAAATGAAAATAATTATGATCCATTCCTTTAACAATGGCTAATGTCCAAAATAGTCGAGTGGTTAATACTAAGATGAAGCAAATAATGATAATGATTAGCCGAATCGCTCATGGGTAGGGTAGGTAATCTTAGGATAAGCCGAAACCGGACTAAAGAGTGGTGTGTGACTAGCTAGATCCTACTTAAATAAGGATTGTTTTTTAATTAGAAATGAGGTAATGTAATGTTGTTTGGGAAGCAATGGAGTAGGTAAGGTATTAATAGAAATTAAAAATCATCAAAGTAGTACATGAGTTATGTTTAATAAAACAGTCATCAGAGAAGTGTTTTGAACAGATGTAATCATATTTTTTCGGACGCCAACTAGGCTTTTCAATGTTTTTGAGCCATAATTCTAGTCTTCTATTGTCAGTCGGAAACCTGTGAATTAGTAAACATTGTTTTAAAATAATATGTATTTGATAATACAAATCTGTCTTCGGCGATTTTTACGTTCTTGAACGTTCTATCTATTTAAGATATTGATAGAAAAAATATCGATAAATTTTATCGACAAGGAACTTTTACAGCACCATTGAATTTTAATGTTTATAAAAAACCGATAGTACAAAGACAAATGTGTTGTAATCACGTATAAATAAGATTAGTAACATATTTTTAAGTGCCTATAATATCAATAGAAGTTTTAATTTCTTGAATATTAGCCGTAAATTCACTTACTTGTGGAATGTAACCTCACTTCCCTTCTGGTAAAGAGTTTTGCATAACACGCACTCTTTCATGGTTTACCTATTAACTAACACCACTTATTTATGTATTAACTATATTAATACGACACAACAAACAAGTTTAATCGCGTTAAACCTTCAAAATCACTTTATAAACACGGAGACAATGTAAACAAAACAACGGCCATTTGCATTTTACGTCAGATTTAGTTCCTTTCCCCCACGTTGGGGGCGCTTCAAATAGGCACAATAGAGAGCTGTCATTTTAAAGGGTATCATTAGTCTAGCGTACTTGTATCATGGACGTCAGTGGTTATTGCTATTAATTACATGACATTGGCAAAATACCCGCTGAGTTGTGGGTGAGGCCATATTCATATCCATTTTATTTCATCGCATCTCATTTCGTAAAGAAAGAAGAAAGAAGATTCCAAACTCGATGACATTCAAAATGTCATGTGTTTTAATCAAAAAACGAAAGAAGAAAAAGAGAATCCAAATTACAGGAGTATTCGTGTACCTAATATAAAATCTATAATTAATTCAGCCATAGGCATAAAGTGAATTCAACGATTGCCTGATGAACTGCATTCTAGCTTCTTGAGCCTGTGGTCCTAGTGTTGCGCCACTTGTTGCCCGACCCATTACATTGTCTGTGTATGAGATGTGTTGCTTATGTTGCAGCAACGATTGCTGTAGATGTTTACGGTGCATTTGCTGTATCACGTTGTGTGTCATGATCGGTCGGATGTGTGGTTGCGACGTGTGCGAAGACTGCGCTGATGATTGAGGACCTATTTGACCATTTGTGTTGATGCAATTCCATCAATGCCGTACCCAGGAGCTCATTTCGGGGTGGTTATGTTTACTTCAGGGGGTTTGAGCTCCAGATCAGATACATTAGTGAGTACCTATGTATATAACTGCGGGTTCTGTAAAGAATTTGAGGGGTTTTGAAACCCCAATTCCCTCCGGAAGGTCTCGAATCCAATAGATGTAGTGATGGAACAAGGGTATTTTTGTGCCGACCAGCAATGAAGAGGGGGAAATTGAGTTAATGTATATACCTATTTTGTTGTACTACATTGTAAGTCGATAAATGTTAATATAATGATTGTGAAATTAAATTTGTATTAATTACTCTCTTCAATACCATATCTTAATTCTATCGCTTCCAAAAGTGAAAGGTTCCAGCCCCATTTGCTTGGCATATCATAGCTAATACCCTCTATGGATTGATTGATATGGACCTACAATGCATCTCTACTTGCCTACGAATATATATGTATATATTCGTAGGTGTATAGTATATTCCATACGATATCTGTCAAAAGTGACAGTTACCATGCGGTTGCTGTTCGATTATTGTGTTAGCAGACTTGGGGCCCTGGTATAAGGTTATGAATAAATGAGCACACATTTACAAATATGTTTATATTATCATACAGCTGGTTTCTTCCAGTGCAGACTGAAGCCGGTGTCTTGAAATAACTGGGCGATATCTTCTTTATCCAGCATAAGTGATGCCTGGAATCATATCACGAGGATATATGAGCACACCTGTTGCGTACGCCGAGTCTGCCTACTCAGAAATAAGACTTAAATATAGTCTATGGAAATATTGCGCTCCGTACATCTAGTACTAGTTGATACCCCATATTTTTGTATATACGATTACGATTAGGTCGATTAGGCAAGAGAGAACCCTGAACACACACACAAGTTAGGATCTGTCAATAATGGGACCAGACTAGAGAAATACAGCACGCGCAGATGTGCTAGTCGTCTCCGGTAAATTCACAGAAATTCCTCCGGCGCCAGAGACGATGGGCTTCTTGGCCACTGAGAAGGATGTCACCACCCCTACCCCTCCCCCCTCCCTGCTCCCCGTTTCTTTACGCAGGAATGTTGTAATTATCTTACAACGACGGGTTTCCGGGATTGCTTGGGTGTCGACGAGTACGACAGTAGTGCGTTAGCGCCGGGTCTGAGGGCAAATAATACCTAATTATTTAAAAAGCAAATTATTAAATCTATAAATTATAATAATAATATTAGTAAATGTTAATACACACCTCTGTGGTCGATTCCTACTCTGTTTCCATCGTTGCCGCGGCTCCTGAAATCATGAAACATTTACATTAAAATATATCAATATCGCCAGACGAACACACCAACTATACGGTTCCACAACAAGCAACGCTTGTATTATGGGTACCAACAATGTACAATGGACTGAGGAAAAAGCACAGAAAGCAGGGTCACTACCAACTGCGCTAATCAGGTCGTCTTTAGTCGAAAAGCCGGTCCCAAAAGTGGGGCCATAAAGTGGAACCACAGGGTGTCAGTGTCAGCTCATTAATCTAAGAACATGCTGCAGGCTTTAGGCTAACGGACAACCCACTCAGGGTGAATTATATTTTAATAGAAATATAAGAATAAATACGGAATGGTCCCAGTTGGCGTCATCCTTTGACGATGATTGGTGGAACTCCTCAGGTTTGAACGGTGAAGGTGATTCCTCGGGAGTCGTAGCTCTGGTTGGCACTATATCATGGCCTTTCTCGTGGTCTTCACTGGTAAACATTCAGTTTAGATTTTATAGCAAATGCAGGGTGCCCGAGGGTTGAGACATCAGGGGTGCCTCGTGCTCTGAGCCGGCCTTCTGAGGGCGGGTGCCGAGGCTTCTATCAAAGGCGCTGGGGCTCGAGGAATTATTTTACTTAGGAAATATTTGAACTCACGATCTTAAGGTTGTGAGACGGGGGACATTCCCACTGGACTACCATGGCTTATGTGTGAATGGTAAGTGTATAGTTTATATTTTTGCACGTTCAGGTAGGAGTCAACAAAATTCTGTCAGGTGGTCTCACTACCCTCAAATAACCCGATAACATTAGTATTGTTCCTTTCAAACCGCCTAATGAGAGATCTCAAATTTCGTAATTCTAGTTCATTTCCACGCCACAGCAAGGATTTAATACTCTGTGCGCAAGGAATATTCAGATCGCACTTACCGCCATCTTTCAAAGTAAGTTCTTCTGGTCTGCCACTCCCTGCGAGCATCGTCTTCTGCTACCAGCTGGTATTTCTCCGTGTCGCTTGGCATTCCGAAATCCGATTCGGGGTTTATCATTATTATACGTTTTTTGGATGGGTCCACTAAAATATCAGAATCAAAATATTTTTTATTCACTTAGTTAGACCATTAAGTGCAGTACTTATGAATCGTCAAAAGTTACAAAAATATTATGCTACTACTTTACCACCCGTTCGGAATGCCGTTCCTATGGAGAAGAACGGGCAAGAAACTCCATGGTTGCTCTTTTTTAAAAAAAAGATCTTTTACCTTTTTGAGCAATACATTGTCATAGGTATATGAGAACAATGTAGGAACGGCTAATAAGACTTTAGCAGCAGGTCAAAAAAAAGTACTAACTAAGTATTAAATTTATAATAAGAATTAACAAGTAAAAAAAATGTCTTCAGCAAAGTTGGGGAAACTTAAACGACTATCAAACAATACATATAGAAATAGAATAGACTCGTTTATTGGGTTAAATATGAGTCACTAGCTTAATATACCCAGTTCACATCTACCTCTGACTCTCTTCGGCACCTCCTCATCCTCCTCCCCACCGTGATGGTGCACCGGCTTCATCACATTCACCCTGCTAGGTTTATCGTCCATTCTCACCCAGCTGCTTTGGGTGGGTACTTCTCCCACTTCCACCCTGTCGTCATCGTCGTCTGAATCCATATCTTCAGAGTCGTCGTCTCCATAGTCTGGATTGAATTCGTTTCCGTGTGGTACGTGGTAACGGACCTGTCAAGAATGTTGGCACTCATCTACCAGCCCAATCAGGCAACTCATCTATCAACCAATCAGGCACATCAGTGGTTCGCCAGATTGTCTGATTGGTCAATTTGCTCCATACACACACAATTCTACAGATAATTGCAAGAGCCTTTCTTATTGTAAAGGTCTTCTGACCACTGTTTTGTATAGATAATTTTGCAATAGTTCCTGCAACTTATGACCCCAACAGGTGCCTTTCATAAAATTAAAATCCTCTCAAAGGGCTTCCACATTTTAGTGGTGGACACAGGGTCCCAACGAGAGCTTTCTAAAGGTCCGGGTATAGCCCGAGTAGAACTAAAAGAGAAGCATAATATTATAATAATATCGCCAGACGAACACATCAACTGTACGGTCCCAAACTAAGCAACGCTTGTACTGTACGTCCCGTACAATGTACGGGGGGTTTATAATACTTATATATTGAAAGGTATTAAACATCCATGAATCGGGTTAAAACATTTGTGCCCATCACACAAAGTTTGTCCATAACCAGGATTGGCACCCGGGATCCAAGGCACAGAAAACCAACTGAGTTTATCTATCTAGGATTAAACTAGAAAGATAGATGCATGACTTACAGGTGCACAGAGGAGCGGGTACGGCGTCCTAGCCCGTCTAGCTGTGTGTATAGGGCACGGGGCTTTCGGTCCCGGCACCAGGGTGCGCTGGCCCAGCATGTTGGTGTGAGAGAAGTCGCAGACCAGCAACATCCGGGCGTGGAAGGAGCCGTGGCGGACAGCACCGCAGCCGACCGCTTGGAGGTTCCAAACGGAGAGCTGGCTGAAGTGGCCCCAGACAGTACCTCTAAAAAACAAATGGGTTGAAAGTGCCAAGTCAGGGCACCAAATTAAATTTAAAACAACGATCGAGAAATTTGACTAAACACTGGCTGGAGTGGCTGTATTTTGTAGTCGATTGCCAAAGAAAAATAAATAAGGAAAACCTGTTAGTCAGTCTGAAGGGTGCAGTGAGCTGGTTGGGCTGCACCCTCCTCCTCTCCCCCCACCAGGCGTCCAGCACGCGTCTGATAGCTCGCTGCGCAGTTAGCTCGTCGGATTCGCTTGTGCGACGCCAACGAACTTCCCCCACGGTTTGCCCGGCGTAGGGGTAACGGACTGGATGGATTTTTTTTTTATGTTTAGGTATTTGATGCCCAGTCTTATTGGTTGAAACCACCGGTTGAAACATTAAGTTTGTTTACTACGCCGCTACACAGATGGCGCTGTATACGACGGCCAAGAACAAAAGACGATTCTCTATACAATCCTGAAACGTGTAATGAGAGATTTCGCAGAACTTAACATATATACAAGAACCTGCTGGCAGAATTTTCCTTTACCGCTAAACTTGTAATATTGGGTTACTATAATTTAAGGTCACTAATGGTGTTAAGCGTTCTAAGACAATAGAGTCACTACTATAAGCAATTACCACTTGACTCCCCCCCCCCCCCCCCCGCCCCGCCCTGCTTTCATCACCTTGCTCATTGCTGTAAGCCCTAAAGAAATATACGCACACAAGCCAACAAACAATAATAACTAACTTCTCCCCGCAGTCCCGCCCGCACTTTATCTCGATGAAATTCAGAGATAATAATGTAGCTTCCTATGACTGTTAGACCAATGGATCAGAGAACCGTGGAATAATACAGTAGGTAAACTTATTATATATATTAATTAAATGGTTATACAATAATCTTGTGATAGTGTAATGTTGTTGTTCTTGTGTTGTATGTGTTAATGTAATGTTACCAGTAGCTCG
This sequence comes from Pheosia gnoma, assembly GCA_905404115.1. Classification (NCBI taxonomy): domain Eukaryota; kingdom Metazoa; phylum Arthropoda; class Insecta; order Lepidoptera; family Notodontidae; genus Pheosia; species Pheosia gnoma. Next base: position 5,043,128 of record FR989916.1, read on the forward strand.
GCAATCGTCATGTATGAAGTTGCATTGGTCAGCTAGCCTCTGTGCTAGGGAGGCCAATTCGCGGTCCCATTCCTGAAAAATTATAAGCTTCTGAATAAAGAGGCAACTAAACATTGTACAACAAACGTCTCCACGTATCTTGCGTATATTTCGACATTAAAGAAGATTTAAGAACATTTGAATAAATAAATGTATACTGCTGACTGCCACCTTGTTAAAAGACAAATCTGTGCCATTATATTTAGACATTTGTATGGTGAATTGAATAGCGCCTCTAGCGAACGGTATTTAAAACTTTCAATTCTCCATACTAAATGTCTAAATACGGTAGACTATAAAGTATACGGTTGGCTTACGAATAATCTCGCACTTGACGTACTGACATTATGATTGAATTATTTTGTGGAGAGTTATCCCCTAATTTATAGTCGTTTTATAACTTTATCAAACGTCATATAGTACTGCGCAATGCAAAACATATGACGTTTGATAAAGTTATAAAACGTCTATAAATTTGAGGGATAGAGTATATACCTAGATTATAAATATAAAAGGCACACTTACAACTAGCATCATAATTTGTGGCTTGGGTAAGCTCAGTCCGCCTCGGACCCTCTCGTGCCCCGCGGCTATTCTTTGACGCCTCCTTAAAATAATGTGTAACCTTGTTCATTTTCAACTAACTGGGGCTTGGTAGGTGGGTAGTACGTTTCATTGATTGTACGTATACATATAAATATTTTACTTTTAATATAGCAAATTTAGAAACAATTTAATATAAGAGATTGGGGTAGTAAATAATATAGTAATAATAAAATATAATAATACCAGCTCTTTTATTAATGTCCCACTGCTGGGCACGGGCCTCCCCTCACGAGGCCATAGTCCACCATGCTGGCCCACTGCGGGTTGGCGCACTTCACATATCTTTCGAGGGGTTCTCTCAGACATGCAGGTTTCCTCACGATGTTTTCCTTCACCGTTTAGCAAGTGATAATCGTGGTTGAAAATGAGATTCGCACATGAAATCCAGAAATCCCAGAGGTGCGAGCCGGGGTTTGAACCTGCGATCCTCGTTACCGAGGCAAGCGTTCTACCAACTAGGCTATCACTGCTTTTAAATAAAGTAGGCACTCATGTATTTACCTGTTTATAAAATTTGTCACGAAATGTTTTAGTTCAACGCTGAATTGGATTTGCACGTATTTCCTGCACGACTGACCGGCGCCAGGCTAAAGTTATTAATAAAAGTAATTAATGATTACTCGAGTGTCGTGAAGGCGTCTTCCAATGACGTTTAGGCCTCAGCCTCGAATTTAGCGGGCAGCGGGGCGGCGGCGTGGGAGCGGCAGGATCTTATGCGTAAAATCAAATGGACCGGTTCTCGAAAACAGCGGCGTGGCAGCGGCGCGGGGCGAACAACGAGCGCCGCTCCCGCGCCGCCGCCGCCGCCCCGCCCCGCTGCCCGCTAAATTCGAGGCTGAGGTCTTAGATTTATCACCACTCTATGACCATTGCAGACCATGATGATTTGATGGCTCCGTGGGAAAATACAGGGGGTAACAGAATTGTGAAATAATGATAGCGACTGGGTTTTAGCGGGGAGGATATAGCGACGTCCTGGTGGGTTATTTTAAATGATTCGGAATCAATATCGGAAACGGATTTGAAACTTTCCGATGTTGGTGTCGCTCCCGACGAGCTTTTCGACGGAAACATTTTGAAAAAAAACGATTTGGTATTGCCATCGAGAAACATCGAAGATAATCAAAGTCGGAAATTTTAATAGCGATTGCGATTGCGGCGGCGAATCCAGTTCGGAAGTTTTCGATTCCGTTTCCGATATCGATTTCGAATGGTTTAAAATAACCCCGCATATGTACACACAGCTTACACAGTAGGGTTGTCCACAACTTGCAACCAACATTTTTAAATTGTATATGGAAATATTGATATTTCAATATGTGTTAGGGGAACTTATTCAGTTTTATGAGTACATTTATACCCTAAAATATCATTTCATAATGATATTACATCCTGTATAGTTCGAGATAAATTCAAAGACTGCTCACGTCAGGAAACAGGCAAGCGACATGGCGCCCCTTCCCCTGGCACAGCCGCCGGTATCTGATGGAACAGTACTGATGCTCCTCCAAAATTCCCAGGGCGAGGGTCACCAGCAGCGTCCACAGCAATACGTGGAAATGCAGCATTTTTGAAACGCTACAATGAGGGAGGAACGGGTGCTAAGATATAAAAAAAATAGGGTGGGACTCACTATGTACCCTCTGCTAAAGGCCATCTGAGGGCCTGTAGCCCTCAAGGGTAATCTGGGGCTTATCAAATTCATTGGGACTCAAATCAGGACCTCAATAGGATCTACATCTTTCGCAATTTTGTACCAACGGACTTAATCAAAGTGTCATAATGTTCGTGGTAAGGGGGAAGGCTTCCCATAGCTTTGGTCCCCCCCCCCCCCGCCCCGCACCCTTAATAGGTTCTTAAAAACAGCAACGATGGAGTTTGTTGTCCCTTCTCCTCCATAGGAACGGCATTCCGAACGGGTGGTAAAGTTGTAGCCTAGCATTTTGTAACTATATTGACGATTCATGAGTGCTGTACTTTACGTGAATAGCAAATATTCTTGTTGGACGCATTCTTTAAAACTTACCATATACAAAAGAAAAATTAAATATAAATTAAAACAGCATCATTACAAAATAAAGTCTATCTAAACACAAATAACGTTAGAAATGTAATAAGATAACATAGCTTTCGCGTAAAAATATACAAAATTGGTACATGGAGACGTGGTAGGACTTAACAGCTGTTTACAAATCCTACAAGCGCATTGTCACAGACGAACTAGAGATACTACGTATGCCTACTTCACTTTGCTTTTTAAAAACATTATGGTATCGTTTTTTTTTTAGGTTTGCTCTTTGTTAATACTTTTTGAAGCATATCTTCTTTGTTTATGAAATAAATTCTTCTTCCCTCAGGCTGGAAACTTTCTTCACGGAATGAATTGCAATGGAATAACATGATGAAATATATCCTCACTCACAAATTAGTGGGTATTTTGCCAGTGTCCGATAAAAATAATAACAAATTACATAAATGCTATCAATAAAAAAGGTACCTATATATGTATACATAATATATGAGAAATGAATGATGACATGAAAAGCTGAAAATAATTTCGTCATTATGTTCAGCAACTTCTGTCTGTCACGGATGAATTAAATATTAAAACATTAGCAGGTACTTGATTGGGACTCAGGTTTCTGATATCTACTAATACTTGATATTGGCAGATATTCCGTTGGGTGGGTGAGGCCATTTGAAGAAAGATGCTTGCTTTACTTGCAAAAAAAAGTTTAGTTCCTCGTACAGAACTAGATGTAGCCATTCCTGAATTAGAAACCGGCGTGTTGGCTTCACACGACGTATCAACAAAGTTTTTTATTTGGACTTTCAACAAATTGAGATAATAAAACAGCATAATACAGATTGATTATTTTTATTCTGGAATACAATAATAATTTATATTCAATGATATTTACAACGCTTAGCCTTATTCTATAATTTTACATAAACAGTTTACACATTTTATATAATATGAGTTCGTACAATGGCTACTGGATCATGAAGTACAGTCACCATAAAAATTACAACATAAAAAAATGTGAGAACTAAATTGCTTCAAAACACATTAGATATACTCAGGATATTTAGTGCTTATTTACCTAAAAACTAATAAGTATAAATACGTCCAAATAGGTATTAGTTATGTTTTTTTTATTATAGCTACCTACCTAGTTTGGACAACTAAAATAAAAGTGTGAGTGAACAAGCTATAATAATGATTTAATAATACCCAGATTACCTAGTATTATGCACGGTTTGAATGGAGAGTTGGGTATTAGTATAAAATAGTTTCAAATGTTGGTCACAAGAGTAATTTAAATTCAATAATATTCTATATATTGGTAATAAAAATAGTGTAAAATATTTTAACAGATGAATCAGTGAGTTATATGAAGTTTGTTTTTTTTAAACAAGGCGAACCGATAGCTTTTGCCCGTGCGCTCAGTACAGAGTGTAACTTTTTAAATGTCTAATAATATTTTTATATGTTTGGGAAATGTTATCTTTATAACCTTCAGTTGGCCCTCTTAAAATATTTTACACTATTGTTGTTACACCTTATATATAAAACATAATTCAGTAACTTTTATGCTGACTGTACCGAGTAACAAAATGGAAGGTAGGTACAAAACTAAATCATTCTATATGGCATCCATTTCATATCTAAGAGTTCATACATGTTTTTTTCTTTGTTTTAAATAAATAGCTACAGAAGAGCTGTGGATCGGTATAAAAAAACTTTTTTACAATTATTATTATAACACAAAACAATTGTAAATAGCTGCGATAAATTATTTCATAAACATTGATATCCCATTCTGACATAGCGAGTGTTATGTGATGTGAATTCATACCGTTGGAATATGTAGTTTTGAATATATGCGGCTGACTGTACCGGCGATTAAAAAAAAAAAGGTCTACCCGTTTGGATAAAGAGTATGATAATAAATGGCAACGCCTATAATCACATCTCGCTCGCACACTCTATCCCCGTCTATGTTCAATGATTGCAAACAAATTAAAAACGTACAAGTAGCAGAATTTCTTACCTTTTTGTTCAACCATAAAATATTTCTTATTAATTGAATTGAAAAAAAAAGCTACAAATGGGTAATTAATTATTATTTCATCATCTCTATAATGAATTCTACACTTACACATTTCAAATGCATGATCCGTTACAAAAACAAAACTTTACACAGTATTTCGAGAAATGTATTTCTTTATACACAGCGGTACACACTTATCTACTTAATTTAATTCCAATAAAAAAGTACAAAAAAAAGGACAATGTCGAATAAAAATATGCCTAATTTATTCTTTTAGTCTATGACAATTCTGGGCAAATTGTTATCAGCTTTGAATCATTGAGGCGTTATCTACTAGTCTTTTCAATAAATTAGTGCCAGCCAATACAAAAAACGTGTGTCCGAAATAAAAAGCATTAATTTACTATCACCAATGTGTAATGACGATTACGCCTGCAGGTGTACGCGGCGGCGACCTTAATACTAGTACAATTGCCTCAGTCTCCAGCCAGAGATTGCGGGCACCGCCGTTATGAACCAGCCATAAATAATTGTGATGACATATACCTATGATGAAGCATAAAAAAGTTGCCAGAAACTCAATAATGATCAATCGCGGCTAATGCGTTCGTACATAAAGCCAAAGTAGATACCGTTCATGGGCATGCCGCATCTCTTGAGAAATCACTAAAATGGCTTGATCGATTTGGATTTTTTGTAAATATTCGTAATATGAGTTTTTTCGGGAATGAAATATTTAAAAGCTTGTCCGGAAAATTGGGTAGCACAACGTCCGTCGGCTCACCTATAGCTACTCAGCTATGTCCGTCGGCTCAAGTATATATAATATAATACCAGTCCTTTTAATGTCCCACTGTTGGGCACGGGCCTCCCATCAATGCGAAGGGGATTAGGCAATAGGCCACCACGCTGGCCCAATGCGGGTTAGCGGACTTCACCTTCGTAGTTATATATAGGTGAAAGAAAACAACGTGAGAAAAACTGCATGTCTGAGAGAACACCTCGAAAGACGTGTGAAAGTGTAAAGTTAGTAGATACATTTTGAAATATGTTCTGCAAGTCTCTCCGAATAGCAGAATAACTATTAAAACATGCTAAAAATACAGTTAAAACGAATACTAAAAATAATTCATTTTCTCATACATTTGATTCTGGGGCGGCACGAAGTTCGCTGGGACAGCTGCTAAATGAATAAACTTGCAAGTACTTCGTAGGAGTGGTCTTATTTTACCCATGGACGCATTTGCCCCAAATTGACATTATCACTAATTATTATCGCGAATTTGAACAAAGCTATCTATGAACTGTTCAAAGTGGATTTTTTTTACGATAAACATACGTAACTAATATCTAAGTATAATACATTTATGTGTAAACTAAACATGCAATCGTGTAAATGTTGTGTCTTTTATAATACATTAAAAAAAACACGAAAATAAAAGATACACGACACGTCTTTTATTTGACCAATTCTGACATGTAGACAAACGTAGATAAAATATCATAATATTCAATGTATATATATATTTTTTTAAACTAATAATTGGACATTGAATAGCTTATACACTATAATATATACTTATGCTAAAATTATTTATAATATGTGCTTAATAAATAAGGTAAATTAAATTCGACACAACATCCACGAGCTAAATGCGTTCATACAAAACAAACTCAAATATGTATACACGTATAATAATTATTGTATTATTATTTTTTACATCATTTACACCTCAGTCGTAAGAAAAATATCAATATTACATACGTAGTATTATCGAAGCCGCACTATTTACATCTAAAATTATATGTAATAGTTACTTTTTTACGTATAGAAATATGTATTTATGTTAGGTATTATTTTGTTATTAAGTAGGAAAATATCATCGGATTAATAGTAAAACTTCCACAACTGATGACATGCGTAATACTCAAACACTTGTTAATTATTGAGTTCATATTATTCAAGTACATATAACAATATTATATGGTCTGACAAAATAGTGTAAAATATTTTTTAAATTCTCAATTTATTCTATAATTGTCCATTTTCAAAAGTAAAAGCAATGCAAGACTACTTACTCATAATGTATTTTTTGCACAAGCGCGAACGGTAAAGCCTACTTGTTAACACCTTGAGATATTTTACACTATTTCTGCTACACCACATTTAGTTACACATTTTAAATTTTGTAATGTTATTGAAATAAACCTCATTTTACAGATTTTTTCGCGTTTATTTTATGTTTTTACGTTCCCGTAAAATAAGTTTTATTTCAATGTGTACTATTCGCGTAAATATAAGAAATCAATATTTGCAATGTTAACTAGAATATGGCCTAATCCCCCTTGCAATTAAGGGAGGCCCGTGCCCAACAGTGGGACGTTAAAAAATGGGCTATTATTATTAAAACTAGAATAACTGAAACATCTTTATCTTACCTTCTTGTGTGACTTATTAATATAAAGCCGCCTAATGAATCGTGTATGAGTACTCGACATGTCATTAATTTTGAGAAGAATAAAGGTTATAGCCATTTTTTTTTGTAAAATAATGGATAAAAAAAGACAAGCCCACCGAGTTTCTCGCCGGATCTTCTCAGTTGAGGTCGCGTTCCGATCCGATTGTAGAGTTAAGGAAAAAATGTAATGACAATTTGTAAGTGCCCCCGTAGGCCTATACGAAATAAATGATTTGACTTATATAATGTTCAGCGTACGAAATGCTGAGCGGTAAATGCAATGGGTAAATATAGCTCTAGGAAACCTAAATAGATGTGTGAGCTTCAACTTTGACAGCATCTAGAGAAACGTGTATAAGAGAGACAGATGAGAGAGAGATGTCAGCAAGCTGTCACAATTTAAAGTTTTACTTATACCCCTAATAGAAGGAATTGATAGAACTAAGCGTTACTTGGTGTAAATCCATTGTTAAAATAAATGCGGGAAGAGGAACCCATCACTGACCCTCGGCTTGTCATCTATGCCAATTATAAACCAAGTTCATCGATGATTAAACAATCCAACAACACAGAACTCCTCTAAGATGTTAGTCGAGAAACTGTCTGGCACGGGTGTCGGGACCCCAATTATATGCTATTCTCCGCGAAACGATGCGAATTAAAAAAAGTATTCGACACGTGTTTCGCGTGTAAACGAGGCATCCTCAGGACGGCTGGGCTACAGTTAGCCTAATAGAAGTGGTACATGTGAGATATTAAATGGCTGTCGTAGACGTAAATATCCATCCGATAAATTATACAATTTTATTAAAAAAATAAGACTTCTTAAAATATTAAACAATTATGACAGATGCTTGTCTCTTTGTCACCACTCGCGACCACATTTAACGCAATCGATTTCCATACAAAACAATAAATATATCATACACCAAATCGATTCATGTTTAATCGATTATTATATAATCGAATCATCACTAGAATCGATGAAAATAATCTAGATAAAAAAATGCAATGATCGCGGCTACCACGAAAGCTGTTTAGTCTTAAATGCGACGACGACCCTCTATAGCTGCATAAAATAGGCATAAACTTGAAAGCTATTGCCATCCTTTTCATATTACGAATGTAAGAGTATGGCAGCATTAAACATGTCAAATTTATAGCCCCAAATTTATCGACACCTTTTGTTATTTATTTACAATGGTATCCACAAATATTATTTTCTTGTAAAACTAATTGTTAACGTGTAAATTGATTTAAAATTCTGTAAAATTTGGGAATATTTTTTTTTACATATATGGTAATGTTATAAAACGGCCGACTTTTAACTTTGTCTGCGACAGACTACTAATAAAAACAAGAAATTTTACTATTAATTGTTTTCCTCGCAAGTGTGCGTAAAGTCGTATATCACACGTGAGCATTGATCATTACACTCTCAGCTGTACAACGCACTCGCCGTCGGCTCGGGCCTCAATCCAGCCGAGTGTGATGACCGACATAGCTCACTTGTGTCATAAGCTACAATAGTGTGTATAAATTTCATTTGACATTTTGGGAATATTAATAAAATATGTTTTTAGTGACCTGTCAAACTTCGAGGTAGACCCCCGGAACCGGCTTCAAAACGTATAAAAAAAACAGTAGTGGAAATTATATATTATTTTGGCAACTATATAAACGGAAGTAAATACTTACACAATTATTTAATACTATTTACATACATTTATGTTTAATGTTTTTTTTTTATTATCGTCGATCGCGGGTCGTATTTGTTTGGACACAAATTCGAATCTAATTTGTAAAACACAATAGCTCAAAATTACAACAAAAAAAATACGACTTATATCTAAAAATACATGTAAGCAATACAAAACTCGTGAACATTACAAAACAATTGTACCAAATTTGTATCCATACAAAATACCTGCACATTAAATATAATTAACCTCCGTAATCCGCAGTTAAAAATTAAATAATATAATTACTGAGTATTATTTATAACATTTTACACTTTGAGCAACGCACCGCAGTGTGTCCCATTGTTTGTACAACATTCCATACATATTATACCTACACGTATTTACAACCGATACGGCATCTGAAAACAAAGATACGTGAATTAAGACCTTATTACACATTTTACAAGGTACAATATTCATTAAGAATTCAAAAAATCACAGTAGAATTAAATTTAAATATTTACAATTACAGTTGCTTGCTGCGGCTTGTAAACGAATAATGGTTCCAGAACTATGCACCCCATATTAAGTTGAATTAATTTCAATATGATTCAAATATAGAGGCCTCGGTACATATTTCAGTCGCTATAGACATTGGGTTTGTGGGGACCGGGTGCCCATCAGATTTTCAATGAGCTTCCCAAACATCTGGTGGCGGCATCTGGTAACCAGGACGCTGGCAGTTATTTTGGCCAACTTTAATCATGTAAATGGCCAAAATTAATATCACAAATATGTCAGCCAAGTCCGTGACGACACCGTCGTCTCCACAAGGCACATTTTGTAAATACGCGTCTCAGTGTGTTACCAGTAAACAATTCTTCATCTCTTGCTCAGCGGTCCAGGTTCGATTATGAATCGATTGTGTCAGCAGACTTGGGGCCCAGCCGCACCAGCAGCGCCAGCACCGCCAGCAGTCGCATGCACTCACCAGCGGTCAGTGGTGTCGCGGCGGCTTGCCGGCGGCGTGGTGTCCGAGCGTGACGAGCGCGGAGGCGACGGCCAGCCCGCCCAGCGGCGGCGCGCGGCCCGTGCCGCCCGTCGGCAGCCGCACCAGCAGCGACAGCACCGCCGCGCGCCCGCCGCGGCACGGCTCCAGCGCGACCGGCGCCGGCACGCCGCCCGCTGGCACACAACACATCAGCACATCAACACATCGCCCGACGAACAATAACGGTACCGTTAGTGTAGACCAAGGTTTCCCAACCTTTTTTGCATGGTGCCCCCCGGATTATAAAAAAAATATCATGCCCTATTGCCTATATTTTTCTTCATTGCTTCAATAAAAACAAAAAATATTTTTACGATATTTAATTCACACGATTTATTAATGGGATGTTTGCGCCTGCATTTTTTGAACCAGTTGGTCGATATCAGGTTCTGTTTTTGACAGAGCTATCATCAAATCATTCACTTCATGCCCTCCTTAAGATCTCTCTACGCCCCCCCAGGGGGGCACGCCCCACCGGTTGGGAAGACCTGGTGTAGACTAACCAACACGAGTATTTTTTTTTAAACATTATAGGTAAGTATTTGATCTCGATCTCACCTGATGGTAAGTGACGATGAGATCTACGATGGAGCATACTTGCCTAGAAGGTACCTGTTCACTCTCGAGTATACAGTACGTAACAAAAATAAGAAGCTATATTTCAGGGTATTAATGTTTTCATGGAATCGAACAAGTTTCTCTAAGGGACTCAGTGCGAAATATAAAAAAATAATACCATGCACATTTAAATAATAGTTTTATTAAATATTTTTGACAACCCTATGTATATATTGGTGAACCCGCACTTATCTCAACACAACTACGCGTGTTCCGTCACCGCCACTCTCCGTTACAATACCCTCGCCTTAATAATGTTATAATAATATTGCACGCCTGGATTACACCGTAGGGTTGTCAAAATTTGCAATAAAATATGTTTTTATTGTTTTTTAATTTCTTTGGAGCAAAATATATTAAAGTTGATTAATTTATCTACCAGTTATAGTGTACAAGTTTGAACGAAAATATTTTTTCTATTAGGTTTAGCAATAATAGTGAGAATATTTGAAGGGGTCCATCGGTTGGGTCCATAAGGGTCACACTCCCGAAAAAAATGGACAGACGCAGGTATGAGAGACACTTATTTCAATAATCCCGAATAAATATAAGACTGCTTCTTCAATACTATGCTGTGCGTTTTCCAAGACATATAATAGTAATATAGTGCAGTACCGTCGCACTCACCGGCCGCGGCCTTCTCCAGCTCCACGCACACCTGGCTGAAGGGCCGCGAAGCCATCTGCTCCATCTCCACGAACAGCCGCTGCCGCCTCCTGTACATGTCGTATTTCTGACGACAACAACACATCATTAATATTTGCTAGATTGCTTCATGAGCACACTCAATTGTATCCTCAACTGTTGATTTCTTATATTTACGCGAATTGCTCGATGCGAATATTTGTTTTCAATAGGTATATACGTGCAGCTACAGTAGTCCACCGCAATCACGTCGGGGTAACCAATTTAGCGGAAAATGGAAGATCTTCCAGCCAAGCGGGTGGTATGCCTGGCGGGGCGGCCGCTATGTCCCGACGGTTATTGTCGGGATCTTGTAAGTTGTATATATGTTACATGCTCCGAAAACACTTATAGCGCGATTCAGGATTGTGATGAGAATTGTCTATTGTTCTGAATGCATCTGCAGCGCCATCTGTGTAGCTTGCGGTGCGGTTGAAGTGGTCGCTACAAGGTGTTGCAATGGTGCGCTTGGCAAAATCCATTAAATTAGTTGTATTTCAACATACTGGATCCTTAAACATTATAATAATAAAACGACCTGTTATTTAAACTAAAAGAAACTACAATCCTCACCTGTTTTATCTTCCAAAGCGCGGCGGCGACGAGAAGAAGCAGTAGGAAGCACGACGAGAAGGTGATGAAGAACTGCTGCAGGTTGAGCTTGGGGTACTGCGAGAAGGATATCTGGATCCACAGCGGCGGCCGGAAGTCGTACACGTACACGAAGAACGTGGTCAGCGTCACGTTGTCCTCCACGCCGAACGCGTGCTCGGACTTGGCGAATCTGGAGCCAAGCTTTTTTAGACTACACTCCATATTTATAGCGTGCACTGAGCACGTGCCTGATCGTAATTTAGAAACTACCGGTCGAATTTATAGACATTGGCTATGTCTCAGGATGGACATTTGAAAGAAATAAATTCCATTGAATTTTAAGTTGGTTTATTTGGTTACAAACGGGTTGCAGTAAGTTAAATTTTTTCTTAATGTAAAAAGCATAGATTAGGGAGTAGGTCATAGAGAGAAGATAAACGTTTTTTTTACAATGGGGCGAACGCGAGTATCAGTCTTTTGAGCAGGCGCCGCAACAGGTTATAACACGTTACTAACACTGTTTAGTTAAAACGTGCTATAGGCTTTATAGTGTGTTATAAGAAACGATCATTTATAGATCCACTAAAATCTAGTTTTAGTTAAAACACATTACTTTCTGTCATAGATAAAAAAACTATTATCCTACCATATTACAATAACAGCTACACGCATGCTTCGGATAAAGGCAACGAGCTTTTCTAATTTAGCCGAATATAATCGGCCCCAAGTCTGCAGGCCTAAAGGGGGGCAGTAAGAGACCCAAAACAACATGGCGGCGTTGTGTAGAGAGAGAGAGAGAGAGGCTTACAATAATTAATTTAATTTGAAGTTATAGTGGTTTTTTAGTAGGTGAAAAAACGAGGGCGCTAAAAAATAATTCATTCTCAAAGTGGGCAGTAGACAAAATAAGTTTAGCAACCCCTGCTCTAGAACCACCCAAAAAAGACAATCCCGCTGAGTTTCTCGCCGGATCATCAGTTGAGGTCGCGTTCCGATCCGGTTGTAGAGTTAAGATAAAAAAAATGTAATGACAATTTGTAAGTGCCCCCGTAGGCCTATACGAAATAAATAATTTGACTTGACTTTGGCGTCATGTAAATGCTATACTAGGGGTGTGGGAGCACTCACTTGTATCTGAAGCTGGTGCAGTTGACGTCGCTGAACAGCGTGCGCTCGGCGGGCGCGCTGCGCGTGCGCACCGTGAGGTTCATGCGCGCGTGCGCCGAGCACGTGATGCTGAAGTCCGCGTCCACGTCCGGCTTCAGCGGCGTGTTGCGGAAATTGATCGCGGACAGGTGGCGGTCCTCTTTCTTGGAGAGGTTGAACGTGAACTGATAGTCTACCGCCAGGTCATCTGTGAGGGCGGGATGAGATATAATCCGACCGCAAGCAACAACTAAATATGAGGGTATCCCGGTTCAAACTATGACACTAGGACGTCAACCACCTCAGTCCTCCCGTGACCGTAAACGCGATAAAATCCATAAAAATTAGATTTATTTAAATAACTTGACTTTTCAAGTTCTTCCACCCGGTAAATGTGTAAATGTGTGGTAAAAATATCTATTATTAAGTACACCCCCGTCGTAAACATCTCTGTAAAATCCTCTCCATCCAAAGGTTGGCTGGTAGAGATCGCTTTTAGTGATAAGGCCGCCCATTGTGACACTCGCTGTATAAGTTAAGTAGGTTTGTGTAATTTTGTATTCATTTTATGTGGTGGAACAATAAAGAGTTATCTATCTATCTAAATTTTCAGCAAAGTATCCACAGCTTTACTGATAGGGGTCGGGGATCCATTCCATCATCATCATCATCAGCATTATCATTATCATCAGGGGTACATACAATTCAATAACAATTACCAAGAATTAGTCGACACTGGCAAAAATGGCACTATTTTGTAGCTCATTGCCAACCAAAGAAAAAGAAAAAGATTTTCGATTTCACCCTGTAGGAGCGTTCAAGTATTACGCTACGAACTGGGGGGGGGGGGGGGGGGTCTTCTGAAACGTTACGATGCGTTACAGGAGCGGGAGGGGGGGTTGAAGTACGCGTTACGTAACATTGTTTCAACCCTTCAGAACGGTCGCGTAGAGATTTTACGTTTTACTGGGGGGGGGGGGAGGGGGGTCAAAAATCTTGAACGCTCCTTGTAGTGTGGCAACCCTATGTGCAGTGTACTCACAGTAGCAGGCGCCCTTGTTGTACATGTCCGCGTGGTAGTGGTTGGTGTTGTCGCACTTGTCGCAGCGGTCGCCGGCCAGCCCCTTGGTGCTGCAGTAGCAGCGGCCCGTGTCCGCTGCGCACGCGACGGCTTGCGCGTTGCACTCGCACGCTGTTGTATATCATCCCACTTATATTATACATGTGAAAGTTTGGATGGATGGATGGATGTCTGTTAGTCAATCACGTCAGAACGCCTGAATAGATCTGGATTAAATGTGGCACAGGGGTAGATTATAGTCTGGAATAGCACATAGGCTACTTTTTATTATATATACATAAATTTAGATTTAAAAAAAACCAGAATATTATACAATCAGAATATTTTTTTTATTCACGTAGACCATTATATAAGTACAGTACTTATGAATCGTCAAAAGTTACAAAATAATAAGCTACAACTTTACCACCCGTTCGGAATGCCGTTCCTATGGAGGAGAACGGGCAAGAAACTCCATGGTTGCTCTTTTTTTTAAAAGATCTTTTACATTTTTGAGCAATACATTGTTAAAGGTATGTGAGAACAATGTAGGAACGGCTAATTAGACTTCAATCGGCTAAACATACTAAAACTACTGCTAGGTTTTTTTTTTCAGGATTTATTTATGGTCTCGTCACATTTTATATTGTGACGGTTTAGTCTGTGTTTTATTTTGTTACTGTGCGTTTGAGATTCTGTTAAGGGGCCATCTATAAATTACGTCACACGAATTTCATGAATTTTTGACCCCTCCCCCGTCATTGTCACAACTGGTCACATTTGTGAGACCCGCCCCCCCTACCTAGTGTGATGTCACATATTTTACATTTAGAAATTTATGACATTAAAACAGCAGTGTTCCGAATTTTTTATTTCCATTTAAATTATTTTTCCATGAAATCAATAGTTGTAATACTTTTATGGATGGCCCCTAAACTATTGCTAGGTACTGGTACGGGTACGGGTGGTGCAGTGTGTACCCACGCTGGCAGTGTCCGCCGTTGAGCGGGTTGCCCCAGTGGCCGGGCGCGCAGGCGCCGCAGTGCGCGCCCAGCGCGCGGCCCGCGCACGGCTGCACGCAGCGCGCGCGCGCGTCGCACAGCGCGTGCCCGTTGCACTGGCACGCCGGGCACGCCGTGAAGTGCCAGCTGCGGGCAGTGTATACACTATAGCGCGGCCCCCCTGCCTGACACCGACTGCTCGGTCAAAGCGTTGCGGTTTTGTTAAGGGGGAAGCGCAAGGTCAGGGCGCGAAATTCTAAAATAAAAAATACCTAAAGCGATACAATACTCCAAGGTTTGTAAAAACCGCTACTTTCACTAACTTTGCAGTGCTGTATCGCTTTAGGTGCTTTTTTAAGCAAACTTAATATATCGAGACATCCAATGCAGAATGCTAATATCGCGAAAAACTAAATTACATCGTAAAGATGTCCAAAATTGACATTTTGAATTTTGCGCCCTGACCTTGCGCTTCCCACCTTAAGCTTTTAAGTCAAACATTGACTAAAGACATTGGTTAGTCGATAAATTAAGAGAAAAACGTAATTATTATATAGTTTGAAGTAGTGTTTTGATCCAGAATTACAAAGTTTCGTGGTCTGCCGTCGTCGCCGACTCCGTCTAGTGTGTACCTGTGCTGCGCGCAGGTGGCCGGCGCGTGCGGTGCGCGCGCGCCGCCCGGCAGGCACGAGCCGCGGCCGGCGCCGCTGCCGTCGTCGCACCAGCCGCACGCCGGCTCCGCGCGACACGCGCCGCACGACGCGTGCGCGCCGCACCCGCGCGCCGCGCCGCACGCCGCGCCGCTCCCGCCCGCCCCGCTCGCGCTCCCGCCCCCGCTCGTCAACCACGCCCGGCACCCGCCCAGAGGGAATGACGCACCGTACGCGTTCTGACCACACGGAGCATAAGCACTTGTCATTAACATTAGCCCTATCAATTTGCCACTGTGACGCACGGGCCTCCCCTTAATGCGAAGGGGATTAGATCATAGTCCACCACGCTGGCCTAAACCTCAAACCCCAACCTCTCACTTTTGACAGGTATCACATACAATATCTGTCAAAAGTGACAGTTACTATGCGGTTGCTGTTCGATTATGAATCGATTGTGTTAACAGACTTGGGGCCCAGGTTAGCTGAAGCCCCTCCCATGACTTTCAAAGGGATGTCTCAGTTTTGCAGTTTTGCTCGCCACGTTTTCCATAGCCGTTAAGCAAAAGATATACTAAATATAAAAAAATTAATGCGCAAAGAAATTAAAAAATCCCAGAGATGCGAGCCGAAGTTTGAACTTATGACCCCTGTAACAAAGTCGAGCGTTCAACCGGCTCAGTTATCACACAGTGGCGTAGTAGTAGGATTTCAAATTTGCCGCCCTCTTATCTTTACTATTTTTGCTATTTATGTTAGGAGATATATTTATTTAAAATAACATTGAAACGAAATAAGTTTCCTAAATAATAGTTATTAAGAAACCTCGCATCACCCATGCATAGAATATTATACCAGGATATATGGTAATGGCAAAAACAAATTACGAAAAAAACACTGAAAGATTTTTTTTTGTTTACTTTTTTTTTTCTCTAACCACCACCTGTGAAATGTCGCCCGGTGCGGACCCACCCCCCCTCCACGCTACGCCACTGTTTTGACACCTACCTGTAAAAGCAGCTATACACACTATCAAGAAAGTCGCAAGTGAGTTATAATACATTTACAAGTAAATAACGTGTACATGCGCATGCGCTGACCTTGTCGACGCAGCGTCCTGCGCTCGCGCACCAGATGCACTCCTCCGTGGTGCAGTTGATGCACGTCTGGAACGACGAGCACGGAGCCGTGCACGGACCAGCCGCGGCCACGCTCCTGGCAGACACACACACACACATACATACAACTTTGACGGCCGGATCAGCGCAGTTTTTTTTTTTTTTTTTTTTTTATTACATTATAGGCAAGTATTTGATCTCAATCTCACCTGATGGTAAGTGACGATGAGATCTACGATGGAGCATACTTGCCTAGGTAGGAAGGCGGCAGTAGATCGAGACGCTACATTCACTAGGCACATGCAGCGCAACTGATCTGACCCGCCATCCATGAATGGCAGCACCGAACATCATGCCGGAACACGGCTAGGCCGCTTGGCGACATGGCTTTGTTCAGTGGGTGGTGACTAGCCACGGCCGAAGCCTACCACCAGTAAAATGTTGGTTGGTTGGTTGAACCCAAGACATGGATATTCAATATCTATATAAATAGCCTGTGTCAAGTAATATAAATTGTTTCAGCTTTCGAGGATATGCACACGCCCAAAGGCTAGACCCAAGTGAAATACCCCCCCATCCCTCAATCAGTACAGTGATGGATACTTTACTGAAAGATTTTTTATGGTTTTTTTGTGAGAAACTGAAAAGCCAGGTTTCGTCACTCTGTTTCAATTACCTAAAGTCGTGCACTTTACCGAACCCATAATGGTTAATATTCCACTTATATCGCTCACTATAACTCGCAGGAACACTAGTTTTAGAAATTAAATCATAACTGACGCCATGACTTTTCACTTTCCCGCCAAAAAGTCCGACACGCTTTTATTATGGGTACGGTATAATAAAATTGGGCTCTTCCAGTCCCACCCAGACCAAGGCTATTTAGTTTCAGAACTTTGCTTAGACACATCATTTGTGACTTACCTAACATCCTCTGACGAGTTCACCGGTTTGCATTTGATGGTGTCATAATCCCAGAAGCAGGCACGCTGAGTCGACTCTTCTGAGCCCTGGCAAGACCATAGCACGATAGCATGAAGCATATTATAATAGTCCTCGTGACTAAATTTAAATCTCAACGGAGACTAGCCATCTGCGCTTTTTTCACTTACATAAGTAATTTGTAAATGTGGGAACCATGTAGCCATTAGCTGTAATTTTATACTTAGTTAGTACTTTTTGTTTTTTTTTTTTTGACCTGCTGCTAAAGTCTGATTAGCCGTTCCTACACTGTTCTCACATACCTATAACAATGAATTGCTCAATAAAGTAAAAGATCTATTTAAAAAAAAAAAGAGCAACCATGGAGTTTCTTGCCCGTTCTTCTCCATAGGAACGGCATTCCGAACGGGTGGTAAAGCAGTAGAATAATATTTATGTAACTTGACGATTCATAAGTACTGTACAATAATGGTTTACATGAATAAAAAATATTCTGATTCTGATTCTGCGCAGGAGATATTAAAATTTACAAGTGTGTGCGCAAGCGCAGGCGCACTCCCTCTTCGCTCACTCTCATAGTTCCATCCACAATCGATTCATAATCGAACTGCAACCGCATAGTAACTGTCACTTTTGACAGATATCCCATACAATATCTGTGAAAAGTGACAGTCACTATGCGGTTGCTGTTCGATTGTGTTAGCCGACTTGGGGCCCTGGCGCCGGAAAAAACGGTTTAAGTGCTCTCCGAGACTCGGGCGAGTGGTAATCATGGTTGAAAATGAGTTAGTTTGAACCTGCGACTCTCGTTTCTAGGGCGAGCGTTTCAACAACTCGGCTATCCCGCCTTTAGATCGTACATCATTATATCCCAGAACTTGATTCTTATTAGCGACATAATCGGATAGTTCAACAATACAGTATGTTGTTTATCTTTCTAAATCAACCGGTTCGATTCCTGGCTAGGGGAATTATATTTTCAAAAATCTAACGATTCCGTTTTAGTTGTCATCAAAATCGTTCTCGAGAGTCGTGTAAGCATTTTTCGCTATTTTCATTATTTTCTCACTTGACAAAATCATCCTGTAAATTGATTTGGACCCAGTACCGTCGGTACAGAAATCAGGTTCAGTACCATCTGTGCCAATCAGTCATGTCAGTCAGTGTTAAGAACTGCACTCAACTGAAGAACATCGCCATTCTTCAGCTGACTAGAATTGTGAACACTGCCTGACAGACACCCTAAACTAGGGCACCTAGACATTTGAAATTTGGAGAATATATTCCTGGAGTACCCTAGAGGTGGAATTAGGAAGAATTTTCGAAAGTTTGACCCCGCACGGGTTCCAAGTTTGTATGAAGAGTTTTTTTTTAAGTCACGATCAGGTTCATAGCTAGTTATATATTGAAAGGATGGGTATTCACTTGCGCGTGGTGGTGGCGGTGCGCGAGGCAGGCTGCGCAGGAGTGGTAGCGGCCGCACGCCTCGCGCGCCGACTCCCACTCCGACCCGCACTCGCCAATCGACAGCGCCGTCTGCGCACACGCACATGCTACATTACACACTCCACTTACTCCCATTCAACAAGTAGTACATTCAATATGTTGTTTGTACACATCCACAGCTTTACTGATAGGGGTAGGAGATTCATTTCCCTATCATCATGATCATCTGAGGTACTTTAACAACAATGAACGAACTGATTTACTGGACACTGGCAAACATGGCACTATTTTGTAGCAGATTGTCTACATAACAAAATAAAAAAAATAGTAAGTGATATACGGCAGTGTCGAGTGAGTGTCGGTAGTGTCGTGTCGTGTCGTACGCACCTGGTCGCGGCCGGCGCGCTTGAGGCAGTGCGCGGCGGCGGGCGCGCACGCGCCGCACCACGCGCAGCCGGCCGCCGCGCACGCGCCGCACGACTCCGCGCTCGCGCAGCGCCGCTCGTCTGCACACAACATACCACGCGCCGTGACGGGGGGGGGGGGGGGGGGGGGGTTGGGGGAAAGGCAACTAGTGCTATTGCCTCCCCCCTTCATGACTCACGACTCAAGCAGTTAACAATAATAATGTTTATATACCAAAAAGAGATTTACAGGTATTATATGTATACATACATAGATGGCGGTTACAATTTTTAATAATTATATTGAAATAGTTTTTGTCAATAATTGGTGACAGGTACCGGTTATTGGCAAAAACTTCCAGCACTAGGTCAGGCCTGTCTCGCAGGAAGTTTTAATTTATTCATAGAGTTTATTTGACTAATTATTTTTTTCTGGAATATATATCTCAGATGATAAGGTAATTTTTATATTATCACATTGCAATTCTGACTTCATAATATAATGATTAGAAGTACGCTAAAGTAGCGCAGGTTCATATCTTAGCATAGTCTTTCTATATAGCAGTCTTCCTGACCAAATTTCGGTCACGGCGGCCAATCACGGCAAGACTAGCCGACTGCACAGGAGATAGTATAGTGCACGAGTGTGTATGCAAGCACAGGTGCACTCTGTCTTCCTCACTCGCATATGGATGTCCCTCGTCTCGGATGAGACGGCAATACAACACGATCGGAGAAATTTTCGATGATTGCAATGCAATCTCCATTTTAAATACATACCTATTACCTATTGTCAAAGTATCAAACCGTAAAAAGAAAATCATAAAAACCAGGTTTTTTGGTGGTGTGAAAAAAACTATTTTCTTTTTTCTCTATAAATTAATCAATGCCTTGAATGAATTATTTTATTACACACACAAGGAATGTCACAAATAATCACTCACCTTTTCCGTACAGCGGTTCAGTGAGGCACGCCTTCACCGAGCCGTCGAAGGATTCCTTCCACCCGACTTCTTCTAGCTGCAACGATACAACGTGGATTAAGGTTTTTTTTTTAAATGATAAGTGCTTGAAATAAAACTATTTTTAAGGTTTTAATTGCGTTTATTTTTTTGTTTTATGTTCCCGACGTTTCGGCTGCTTTACAGCAACCATGGTCACGGGAGGACTGAGGTGGTTGACGTCCTAGTGTCATAGTTTGACGGGGGTACCCTCATATTTAGTTGTTACTTGCGGTCTGATTTACGCAGAAAGAGCTCACTGTGTCTTGAGGTCTTGCAATGGTACGTAAAAACAAAAAATAAACGCGATAAAATCCTTAAAAAAATGTTTTATTTCAATGTGTAGTATTCGCGTAAATATTAGAAATCAATATGTATAAGTGCTGTTGACCGCAGATGACATTTACAGCTTCACTGGACGAGAGGGCGAGCGCCAAAGGCACTCCAGCCAGAAAGGTAGGGGGGCAACTAGCTCAAAGACGTCTCCGGAGGCAGGACCTCAGCTTGGGCTTTTGCCTGTGTGGCGGTCGACAAGGGCCCTAATTCCGCTAACACAATCGATTCATAATCGAACAGCAACCGCATAGTAATTGTCACTTTTGACAGATATTGTATGGGATATCTGTCAAAAGTGACAGATACTATCGATTTTGTCAGCAGACTTGGGGCCCAGGACTGTTGCCAGTGTGCTCGTTACCCAATAAGGTTTTTACCGGTGAAAGATTTTTTTTGCAATATTGTCCAGGGAATTGGAAAAACTGCAAGTTCTATTTCCAAGGGAATTGAGAGAGGACAATGTATGTTAGGTTGGCTGGTGATGAATTTAAAAACGATCAGATTAGAATATTCGGTATTGGTGATGTGATGTGTGGGGTCTCACCGGCAGGCAGGCGCGGTCGGCGCGGCGCCACACGCAGGCGCGCGCGGCGAGGCGCGAGGCGGCGAGGCAGGCGGCCTCGTCCGCGTGCCTCGCGCACGCCGCGCCCGCCGCCAGCACCAGCGCGTCCGACCGGAGACGACCGTCGAAGCTTTACAAACCATATCATCTATATTATAATAGCTGCGTATGGATGGCCAACCAGTAATGACATATCCAGCCTTTCCCAAAGTGGGCGATAACGCCCCCTTGTGGACGCTGCAGGCCTAAAGGGGAGCGGTGAGAGACCCAGAAAAAAAAATGGAAGCGTTGTGTAGAGGCTTACTATAATTAATTTAATTTGAAGTTATAGTGGTTTTTAAGTAGTTGAAAAAATGGAGGCGCTAAAAAATAATTCATTCTCAAAGTGGGCACCCCCCCCCCCCCCCTTAGGCCTGCAGCGCCAACAAGGGGGCGTCATCGCCCACTTTGGGAAAGGCTGGGTTAGATTATACATTTTTGTACTGTACAATTTAAGAGGGATTGATTGGATTAAATAGTAATGTGTGTGTACTTACCCGCCGTATATAAGCACGGTGCGTTCTGATTGGACGAGCAGCGGCGCGGCTGCGTGCGCGCCGCGCGCCGCGCCGGCCGGCGGCGCCGCGGCCGACCACGTGCCGCACCTGGTGGCATTACTCTTCTTAAATCAGATTTAACCCTTATTAGCCTAGAGTTTCAATTTTGATACCAGTCTTTTAAACCGAATGTTCACATTACTATTAGTTTTTTTTTTATAGGTTGGCTGTACGTATTTAACTGTTGTATAATATTCTTTCCAACGAAATAAAAAAAAAAAAACAAATGTCATTGTTATTAAACACAGTAACATTAAACACAGTAATATTAAAAATAAATCACTTTCGTAAATCAGGCTACTAAGGGTTAAGGATTAGACCCTTGTCCAGTGGCGTAGCACAGGTCATTAGCACCCGGTGCGGATTTCAAATTTGCCGCCCTCTTATTTTTGGTATTCATTATAAAAAATTGGGGCATGGTAACGACAAAAAAAATGACGAAAACACACTGAAAGAAATTATTAGTTTTTTTCTGTAACCACCACCTGTGAAATGCCGCCCCCCCCCCCCAAAGTGCCGCCCGGTGCGGACCGCACCCTCCCCCCCCCCCCCCCCCCCCTCCCGATGCTACGCCACTGCCCTTGTCGGTGTAGCTGATGAACCTCTTTCCATCTGTCTCTATGTAGACCAGCTTCTATCACCTCCTTGTACGGCATAACACCGATCCTTTATTTTATAACATAACTAAAGTAGATTATACAACCAGTGCATAAAACGGAGTTTTTGGCGGTAGTCGAAGACAAATGTTATCAATTTTATTGTGTAATTTTGATGGAATTAACCCCATTATGTTGTCATAAACGTGCACGAGTGCAGAGAAACAAAACTAAATAGTACAACACTTACTTACTTACACAACGTACAATCTTGGGGTCGAGTCACCTTCGGCCGTAGGAGAATTAAATACCCTCGAGATACCCTACACGTGACCCTGGGTGGTGCCAATCAGGTGACAACTCTACTGGTGGTAGGCTTCGGCCGTGGCTAGTCACCACCCACTGAACAAAGCCATGTCGCCGAGCGGCCTAGCCGTGTTCCGGCATGATGTTCGGTGTTGCCATTCATGGATGGCGGGTCAGATCAGTTGCGCTGCATGTGCCTAGTGAATGTAGCGTCTCTATCTACTGCCGCCTTCCTACCTAGGCAAGTATGCTCCATCGTAGATCTCATCATCACTTACCATCAGGTGAGATCGAGATCAAATACTTGCCTATAATGTAATTTAAAAAAAAAATGACATCTCCAGTTCTCCCAAAACGTCCGGTAATTTGTCAGTAAATTATCCGTATCCGTATCCGTCCAGCATTGGACGTGTTGAGGCTGATGGAGGACTAACCTAACGTCGTACAGATAGGCCCCGGCGGAGTAGCAGCGCGAGCCAGCTGGACTGGAGACCAGCGCCGCCGCGCTGTCGTTGTGCGCGTTGCCACCGAACACCAGCATCACACCTGCAGACAATCACAACAATCTATGGGAGCGTTCAAGTATTACGTAACGAATTTGGGGGAAGGGGGGTCTTCTGAAACGTTACGATGCGTTACTAGTGCAGGAGGGGGGGGGGGGGGGGGGGGGTTTGAACTACGCGTTACGTAACATTGTTTTAAAACCTTTCGGAACGGACGCGTAGATTTTACGTTTTACTAGGGGCGACGGGGGGGGGGGGGGAGGAGAGTAGAGAAAAACGTTACGGCGCGTTACATGGGGGGAAGGGGGGTCAAAAATCTCCAAAAATTTTTTATCCCGGTAAAATTTATGGTTCCCGTGGGATAGATTTTTTTTAATTTTTCATAGCACAAGGGATTGACATGATTTTTTGATTTTTTGCGCGGGTAACACCGCAGGGCGCAGCTAGTACATAATATACCTATGTAGCGACCTCGCCACAAGCTACACAGGATCATCATACTAATCCAAATCTTCTACATATAAAAAATGTTTTCGTAGTAAAAGGGCAGAAATGGGAAGGGGGGGGGGGGGTAGATATTTCAAAGTAGATATACGATGGCCATGTGGGGTGTCATATGAAGCGACTTAATTTTCACATTCAAAAACAGTTTTTTTTTAAATTACACCAACCTGGCGATATAAAAGTGGCCGAGTGTAGATATCTGGGTGTGGGCGCCGATTCCAGAGGGCGCCACAATCTCGTTTCAGGATCGTATTCGTAAAGCGCTGCCGACGGAGCCTGAAAAAAATATTTTTTTATATACATGATAAATGGTCCCGAATGTAACAAAATCGCGCCATTGTTGTCAACGCAGCGCTTTCAGCGCCAGTTTTGGCGCATTTTGGCATCCGTCAGCGCCCAAACAAAAATATAGTGCCAATTCTAACGCCAAACATAGTCATCGGAAACATAACGAGCTTTGTATTATCTGTCAACCGTACCATGGACTGAGGGCCAACTCAGTATAACACTTATATAGATGTTAAATATCCATGACTCCGGTACAAACATTCGTGCTCATTACACAGAGATTAAAAGGAACCGCAAAAAGTTATATCACTACATCATAATATTAGAATCAAAGTAATTTTTTATGGTAAATTTTATGACAGCCTACGGTATTTTTGTTGGCAAGAGCTGGCAACACTTACTCAGGCCCAACCTGTCCCCCACGCAGTAGTGCCGGGTACGTACCTGCGTGGCCTCGGACTCGGACACGAGGCCGGCGTGCACGTAGACGCGGCGCGACAGCGCGTCCCACGCGGCCGCGTGCGCGAACCCGCCGCGCGCCGCCCAGCCGCGCGTCGCCGCCACGCCCCACGACCCCTCCTCCACGGAGTACTCCTGCGTGCGCGCACGTCATCATCATCATCATCATCATCATTACAGAATCAGAATCAGAATATTTTTTATTCACGTAGACCATTATGTACAGTACTTATGAATCGTCAAAAGTTACAAAAATATTATGCTACTGCTTTACCACCCGTTCCTATGGAGGAGAACGGGCGAGAAATGCCATGGTTGCTCTTTTTTTAAAAAAGATCTTTTACATTTTTGATGATTGAAGATTAAAGGGTTCAAATGGGGCCAAAGTTGCATAGAAAATGTTATTCTTAAGGGTTCTTAGTTAAGTCTCCCTGCACTAAGGCGGGCTTTTTTGGAAATCCAACCCCTAAGGGGGTCAAATGTTGGGGGTCAAAGATTGTACGAAGAAAAAAATATATAGTTACTATCGGACACATGGCCAGTTATATTATGAACTGGTAAGTTTGTTAGTTATGAGTTTTGATATAGGTACTAATCTCCGGATCTGTATTGATTCAGATTTTTTTTTTCACTGATAGATAGCCATATCATTCCTGGGGCCCAATTCAGCTAATCTAAATAAAATGACATACAATTGCCATTCCAGCGACACACTATTGAGGTTCCATTACGACTGTGACAGATTGGCTATTCTGCTAAAACTTTAATGTTGCCTTGATGGAGTCTCATTTCGGTGTCAATGGATGTGTGTCGACTGCTAGAAACGTCAGATAACGAGTAGAACACCATTACTTATCTACGTTATATTGATACACCACCGAAGTACAGAATACGAAATAGTTCTATGGCAGTTGAATGGCTGGTCAGTGGAAAGCCGTTGGTCTTAAAAAACTAGTGGACTACCAAATGTCTAAAATCATTAAATCCACACGCTATCGACACTCCACTGAAGAGTGTGTAAATAAGCAGAATTGAGCCCCTGAGCGCTATACGCTATGTTACATCGTGGTACCGCGGGCGGAGTGGGGCCAAAGCTTGTATATTATAAAGGTGTGGTTACCTGTACAAGATGCAGGTACCCATAATGTGGAGAATGTCCGAAGAAGACGAGCATCACCGGCTTCTTGGTGGCCCCCAGGTGGACTAGTACTGCGGTATGCCCGGACACGTGGAGACCGCCTACAACATATGCCAAGGTCAAAGTATCTTCGTAAGAGCCAATAGCCCACTCGGTTTTCGGAGATTTCAAGCTCTAGTCATGGCTTCACTCCTGTAACTAAAACCTACCATTCTGGTAGAATTTTCATTTTTATCTACCAACATAGTTTTTTCCTCGGAGCGTGTAAAGGGAGGCCGAAGTTCAATAATAGTCTTATATATGTAAAACATATTACAATTGTATTTTATTTTTAAATTGACACATTGAAGTTCTGACTTCAAATAATGATTACAAATGCGCTAAAACAACGCAGGTTCAAAGTTTAGTATACGCATTCTGAATCACCCCAGTATGTATAGATTAAGGCAATAATCGCATGTAAGGTCGGCCATGTAAATGGTTTATCAGTTTCGACAAAAACTACTAAGGTTAAAAAATCTACTAAGGTTCATATTCGATACGTTCTAAGTTCAAATAAATAACAAATGACAAATATATGATGACGATTCTACGACGTGCAAATGATATTCAACCTTAAGGTGATAAAGGAGTTTCTTGGTCGACTTTACAACGAGGTGACTGACCGGTTTTTTTTTTGCTATACGATAAAGGGCTCTCACACAAAACTGCGATGCGATGCGACCCCGCATCGCAGGAACTTGCGATGTGAATTGCTGCGATACGATTTCGTGCGGAACCGCAAAGGTTCAGGTGACCATACCTTCAACGGTAGTCAGCCGTATTGGACGTGCTTTTAGGAATAGTGACATGGATCGCAAAAAGAGTGTTGCACTGCTGTTATTGTTAAATACATATAGAAGAAAAATAAAATTTTGGGTTCATCCATTTATTACGATTACGAACGCTAATTGGAACTATTTTACTTTCCCCTACGCTGTCTCAGAGCGGACTAAAATGTAGTCACCGAGTGTGATGTAATATCGCAGGAATGCGCGATGCGAATCAGACCGCAAGTTATTGCGGTGCATTCGTGCGAGCTCGCAGATATTTGCGATGCGATGCGAATTCGCAGTTATGTGCGGGAGCCCTGAGGCGAGAATTGCATGTATAAAATGTTGACTGACCGCAGTGCTTGAGCGGCGCCTGGCGGTGCGGCGCGCAGGCCTGCGGCGTGGCGTTGCGCCAGCGCGGCCGCCCGCCCTCCAGCCGCACGCGCCACACCTCGTTACTCGCCTCGCCCGCGCGGCCCTCCAGCCCCGCCAGCCCGCCGCTGCCGACACACAACGTGACGTCATACCTCCGTACCGAGGCCGCAGGCAGGGGGTTTGAGGATCCCCCCCCCCCCCACCCCCACTGATATACCTTAGCCAATCTAACGTTTAAACATAGGTGTGTGGTTTTGATTTAAATTACAACTAGTGTTGTCCCGGCGAACTGTGCACGGCCTCAGAATAACATGTAATTTTTGTTTGTTTTTAAATGATCATCAAACATTTTGTTACATACACGAATTTCAACATAGGGTTGTCACGAAAACTAGCAATCATAGGAACCGTTTCTAGAGTTTTTTTTTTTTCATATATTTCAACCTACATTCCTCAGGTAACTTGTTCAGTTTTATGTGTCCATTTATCGTCTAAAATATTATATCACAATTTTGTTGCACCCTGTACACTCACCCCCTCTCCGGCTCGTCGGAGATGACCACTCCGCCATATACGATCAGCTCGTGGCCGTACAGTATGGCGGAGTGCGCGAACCTGGCCGCCGGAGTGTCGAGTGTCTCCACCACCTCCCATTCTTCGTCCGCAGTCTTATACCTTGAAGGTAATTAGATTAACCGTTTACAAAAACCACCCCACATTTTGAGATACGGTGTTTCCAAGGATAACCTAAGATTATTTGTAACAAAACTTATCCAAGATTTGTTGATCTTGTTATAAGCGTTCATCAAAATCTAGAAAGTACTTTACGAGTGTAGTAATGCAACATTTCTGTTTTTTTTTTGAGAATATCATCTTTTTTGACTACTGATGATGCACATCTTAAAAGAGTTTACATCACTACAGGTACATCTTTGACTTTTTGCTCGAATGTTGTACCATGAAGTTGCAAATTTAGTTTTATATTCCAAAAACCTTTTTTTTTGTTAAATAAAGTGTAATAATAGTGGGATATTAACCATTGTGTGTTCACAAACGTGCACGAGTGAAGGAAATTCTAATAAAATAGTATAACTGGACTTTTAAAGTTCTCCCAAGACAGCTGATACATTTTCAGTTAAGTATCCACAGCTTTACTGATAGGGGTTGTGCATTTCATCATCTTCATCGTCATCAATATCATCAGAGGTACCGATAAATTTATAACAAGAAATACTCAACACTGGCCAATTGCCAGCCTAAAAAAAAGGAGAAAAGCAGGTCAACCTTTTTTTTCTAGGCAGCTAGACTAGACATTTGTAGCCATGGCATTCTTTTTATACCAACGCGTTAAATTTCATAATGACACAATGCAAATAGTAGGTATTGAAATAAAACCGATGTGATCTAGACAGACAGGCTGACAAACGGGCGATCAACTCACCTATACAAAAACTCAGAGGGCGCGAATGTCTCCCCGCCAACCCTCAGGAGATCATCCCCATACGCCAACAGCACATGCCCTGCCACCGCTGGGGGTGGGGCTTTGGGGCCGCTCCCGCCAAGCTGATGCGAGTTTGGGGTGGGTGGTGGTGGTGACTCCCCCGGCTCCCGCCAAGCCCAGCCCCAGCTGGCTTTCCAGGACTCCTGGGAGCAGTCCACGCCGCTGCGGAGCGGGTGACACTTGCACCCTGATGGTGTGCACGTGCCAGCTCCGTTGCAGTCATCTGGAAGAAGGTGCCGGTCTTAGGCGAAGAACGTGGATGCTGTACTTCTAGGCTCCAAGTATGTTACCACAATTGTCGCGCAATTGCCTGGCATTGGTAACGGTGGATACTTTTGACAGTTTTGCTACACTCTCAAAAGTGACAACCACGATGCTATTGTCATTCTATTGCGAGTTAGCAGACTACGATTTGGTTCTAATATCATAATTATCATATTGATGTATTTACTATTTACGCGAATACTACACGTTGTAATACAACTAATTTAACGGATTTTATCGCGTTTATTTAATGTTTTTACGTTCCCGACGTTTCGGCTGCTTTACAGCAACCATGGTCGCGGGAGGACTGACGTCTGTTAGACGTCCTAGTGTCATGGTTTGAACTGGGGATACCCTCCCTAGGTACCTGGTAGCCTGGGGTTGCTGTAAAGCAGCCGAAAAGTCAAGGTGATGGGAACGTAAAAACATAGCCTACCTAGGCAAGTATGCTCCATCGTAGATCTCATCGTCACTTACCATCAGGTGAGATCGAGATCAAATACTTGCCTATAGTGTAAAAAAAAAAATGCGATAAGATCCGTAAAATTAGTTTTATTTCATAATCATCAATTAACAATTCATTTTAAATATACTTTTGATAACCGAATCGAAAACTCGACTTGCTGTTCGATTTTGAATAGATTGTGTTAGCAGACTTGGGGCCCTGGTCCATTAAGTGGTACCCACAAACAATGCTTAGTTTGGGACCATACGGTCGTTGTGTTAGTCTGGCGATATTCATAAATACCTGGACACAGAGGTCGGTCGCACGCCACTCCGACCCAGCTTGGCTCGCATCTGCATGTCCCGTCTTCGCATTCCCCATGATCTGCAAACATTATTATAGATTTTTTACTACCAAACCAGGGCCCCAAGTCTGCTACCACAATCTATTCAAAATCGAACAGCAACCGCATACTAACGGTCAGTTTTGACAGATATCCCATACAATATCTGTCAAAAGTGACAGTTACTATGCGGTTGCTGTTCGATTATGAATCGATTGTGTTATCAGACTTGGGGCCCAGGCATGGTGCCTAAGGCAACACACACGAAGACAAAAGCATTTTAGTTAATTGACTATTAAATAGTACTAGTTCGGTTTAGTGTATATATTATGGGCTTAATGAGCAAAATCGTGTTTGTTTACACAACCAAATATTTACCAAATTACTGTAATTTACATATGAACACCGATTCATGCTAATATACAATATACTAAGATAATAGGTCAACAATCACTGCAACATTTTTCATATTTGGACGACCTGACTAGCGCAGTTGGTAGTGACCCTGCCTTCTGCGCCGAGGGTCCCGGGTCCGAATGCTGGTAGGGACAAGCTTTGTGTTATGGGCATGAATGTTTGTACCCGAGCCATGGATATTTAATATCTATATAAGTATTATATACTGGGTTCACCCGTTCCATTGTACGGTACCCATTATACAAGCGTTGCTTAGTGTGGGACCGTGTAGTTCGTGTGTTAGTCTGGCGATATTATTATTATATTATTTCGTCAAACAGCCATTGTAATACACACCTCGCCTGTTATCCCCGAAGGGGTAGGCAAAGGTGCACTGCAGTGGACTCACATTTCGCTGATGGTATTTGGTCCTCATATAATAGGGGGGGGGGAGTAAATGTACAATAAAGATTACTTTTACTTTATTTAAATAAAAAATCCTATGTACTTATATTTTAATATTAGTTTAAATAAGGTCTCTGACCCCCATGTCAGAGGGATTCGCGGGCCGGGCCAGGACAGCGCCCGGACTAAAAAGAAAAAAAAAAAAAAAAATAGGGGGGGGGGAGCCTATTACCGTTATACTGGCCATATTCCTCGTCAATATGACAAGAATTCACGCCGAAGTCCACCACGCGGACCCAGTGCGGTTCGGTGAGATTGACACAACTTTTGACAGTTGTGCAGGGCCCCAAGTCTGCTGACACAATCGATTCATAATCGAACAGCAACCGCATAGTAACTGTCACTTTTGACAGGTATTGTGTAGGATATCCGTCAAAAGTGACAGTTACTATGCGGTTGCTGTTCGATTATGAATCGATTGCGTTAGCAGACTTGTGGTCCAGGCTTCCTAACTATACCTTCAACATCCAACAAGCGATAATTATTATTGAATTCGCACATGACAATCCGCAAATCTCGGGTATACGGAGTATGGGGGTACCTGGCTTCACATACCTATTATCGTATGATGACTAAGGATAATTAGTGGAACCCATAGAATCACATACTCACCAGAGCAATTAGTCCGATGGTCATTTGACGGGCACGAATACGCCGCATACGTCACATTGAACCCCTCCATGGCGTACGCGTCGTCGGAGAAGAAGTGGAGGAGAACACTCCCCGAGCGAGCGATCACTTGGCTCGTCCACCCAGAATCCTCTGGGTCCAGAACGCCGCTGGAAGAGAGAAAAGTTTACATCAGCACGTCATGTGGTGTACGAATTTCCTGACAACCTCGTACTTCAAGCTTCCGAAGCTGAAAACTGTGTTATAGAATCAGAATCGTTTTTATTCATGTAAACCAGTCTTTCCTACAGTGGGCGATAACGCCCTTATGGGCGCTGCAGGCCTAAAGGGGGGCGGTAAGAGACCCAGAAAAAAATTGAGGTGTTGTGTAGAGGCATACAATAATTAATTTAATTTGAAGTTATAGTGGTTTTTAAGCGAAAAAATGGGGGCGCTAAAAAATAATTCATTCTTAAAGTGTGCAGTAGACGAAATATGTTTGGGAACCCCTGATGTAAGCCATTAAGTACAGTACTTATGAATCGGCAAAATAGCTACAAAATGCTAAGCGTCTACTTTACCACCCGTTCGGAATGCCGTTCCTATGGAGAAGAACGGCCAAGAAACTCCATGGTTGCTCTTTTTTTAAAAAGATCTTTTACACTTTTGAGTAGTAAATTGTTATAGGTACGTGAGAACAATGTAGGAACGGCTAAGTAGACTTTAGCAGCTGCTCAAAAAAAAGTACTAAGTATAAAATTACATGTTAATGGCTACATGGTTCCCACATTATGAGGCATTATGAGGTATAATGAGGCACAATTAGTTTGGTCGGCAACCCTGACATGCACCCACGAAAATCCTCACCTGTACACAGCAAGCAGTTTCTCAGCCCTCACGCTGTCGCCGTCGTATATATACAGATGATCCCAGCCGCATTCGGTGGCGAAGCTCTCGAGGCGCACGCGCAGCACCGGCGGCTCCGGGCCGAGCCACGGCGGGGTCACCAGCCAGGTGCACTGGGTGCTGACACTGTAGTTCCCAGGGCCATCGGTTATGATGCCGGTGGGGGCAGTTAAGCTGGAAAGAGATGCGAATAATTAATATCACTACAGAAACTAAGTGTATTAGTTAAGAGGTCGATTATGCTGGGTCGCGCGAAAGGAATAGCATGATTTGTTTCCGCGGGTAATAAACAGGGACGGAAAGCAGCGAAACATAAAATTATGTTATTTATAAGAACGCTACAATAACTTATATTAGGGTTTTGATAATCTTATTAAAACCGCATAAGAAACATGTCAAGAACATTGTTTTCACCTTCCAGAATGGTGCTAGAATAGCAACCCCAAGCGGAAGACGTAGTGTAAGACGGCCTACCAAAAGGTGGAGCGATGATATCACACGCGTCGCAGGAAGCCGGTGGATGCGAGTGGCGGAGGACCGTGATGTGTGGAAGTCATTGGGGGAGGCGTATGTCCAGCAGAAGATGTCTTGATGGATGGATGGATGTATGGCCGTTGTTCTTTGTAATGGCGTTTTGATACATCAGTAATCATACCTATTATGTGTTCAAGTTTTATGGGTCCTAATATCAAACTCTTAGATCGCATGTATACCTATAAACATCACCAGAATAAGCATATGCGCTTAACTAAGTAAGATCCTCCTTAAAATAATATGAATACAGCATACCTATTAAGTCTATAAATACATGATAAAGCTTGTTTGTTTGCCTTTTTATTAAGATTATACCGACGCTTGTGGCCTTCGAAACTTGCGAGAGCACAAGGTCGTAGAAGCTTCTGTCAGAAGGGCGAGAAATAGCTTTATAGGGTTTTTAATAAGATTTATAGATTGTAGATGGCAGCTATGGCAACAAGCTAGAAGATAGATATATACATATATCTCTCTTCATCAGTCTTAACTGTAAATACCCCTCAGACGCTCAGATAATAATGGCTGTAATTGAGATTTGGTCGGAGTTTGCACCTGCGATCCTTATTTCCAATGACCGCGCGTATGACCAACTACTTCGGTTGCACTATGGGACCCGAAATGACGGGGTCGTCGACCCCACAAATCGGATAACAGATTAAATTCGACAACAGCGCTAACACATGTCAATGAAATAAACCGGAAATCATGCACAATAAACACATGTGGGAACAGATGTATAGTGATTTACATAAAACAATAACATGTGTTTGGAGCTTGTCAACTGATTCATCACAGGTCAGGACATGGTCACATTATCCTATCTGTAATTATAAAAGGATGTAGGTACATGATGATTGACCGGTCATGGCTGTGATGTCTAAATTTAGGTAGGTATCATCACAGACTGAGGATGGATATTTCTCCATTTTCATATCATCATGTCACATCCATTATTCTATTTATAATGTGTATTTATTGAATGTGCTATTGCTATTCATTACTTGCCATTGGCATAATACCCGCTAAGTTGTGGGTGAGCTCATTTGCATATCCATTTTATTTCATCGCATTTCATTTCGTAAAAATAAGAAGAAGATGACTGAGGATGAAAATGGCGAGATAATAAATAAATAATCGCAAGGCCGGATTCACATTGATACAGTAGGTGGGTTGAGTTGGCCTGGGCACTAGCGATAGTGAGCCCCTGGATCAAACTAAACAGGCTACTGTCTAGTCCGGTGTCGAGGGGGGATAAATAAAACTAGTGTCCAGGTTGGGTTCTGAACTGCTTGGCAATTTTATATTTTAACTAAATAAATTAAATTAAAATAAAATAAATAAATTATTGCCAGATTAACACACCAACTATACAGTCCCACACTAAGCAACGCTTGTATTATGGGTACCGCCCAATGGACTGGGGGCGAACCCAGTATATATTACTTATATAGATATTAAACATCCATGACTTGGGTACAATTATTCGTGCTCATCACACAAGGTGTGTCCCCTACCAGGATTCGAACCCAGGACCCTCAGTACAGAAAGCAGGGTCACTACCAAATGCGCTCATCAGGCCTTCTGGCCACTAAATTGAAATAAAACTAATTTTAAGGATTGCATTTATAATCGCATTTATTTTATTAGTTAAGTAGTTTTATTAAAATGTGAAGTGTGTATTTACGTAAATATTAGAAATTGATATGAATAATACATACTTATCAAAAAAAGAACCTATCTTATTTTCAGTTGTCAAAATTACAATTACAGATTGAGACAAAGTATTATCTCACGAGCGGGAACTTATATACTTATAAACATGATACAGATGACAATTTAGAGGCTGGTAAGTGTATTTAGAGTATGCCCCGACCCTGGATAGGAGTAGAACAGCGGCATATGTTTCAATCCAGTGACCTCCTTGTATCATATGCCCCTTGTCAGCATGGCTACATTCATGTAAACATGACATGACAACAAAATGAAAACAACAGTCAAATAACTGGACAAATGTTAACATTGAGATCCACTCCAGGTCACTAGCAGTAGAGGCATCTAAAAATTGGATTTAGCTACTGTAGCAATGTATATCTGGCTTAACAGAAAATTGTATTGCTCTAACACTAAGCAAACCTTGTATTTACTAGCAATCCTAGTAGCACCCAAACCGCATTCTTTAGAAAAATGCTTCATAAAGCCATTGTAAATTCATAATCATTTCAATAAATTCGTAGGCTTTACTAAATCTCATGTAAATAGGTAAAAATAATTAGCCATAATTGCGGTATAATAGTTAATTAATTATTTTCTAATTTCATTAATGTTAGCAAGTTAATGGACTTGTTAAACAGATATTTATGATAATTGCTTCGAAGGCTAGCAGTCAAGGTGAGGGATAAGGTCATATACAGTTTTTGTAAAGTTACTGTGCCTCCCTGAAATTTCAAACCCGGAATTTCAAATAGAACGGTAATATTAACTTCTACAAAGTCATTTGTGGCCTACTTTAGACGGGTGTTAATTTTTCTTGAATCTAAAATCTACCTTATATAATTTCAGACAAATACACCAACGGTAGGGTTCCAAATGTAGCAATCCTTGAATTATGGGTACCGTACAATAGACTGGGGGCAATCCCAGTATATAATACTTAAACGTTAAACATCCATAACTCGGGTACAAACTTTTGTGCTCACTATTACCATCTATGGAAATTAGAGACAGAGTATAGATAATTTATTGCCTTATTTTACTATATTGTAACCTCATAATAAACAGCTGATAGTGATTATAATAAATATCACTTTATGGTTTTAAAAACATTGCACGTTCTACGTGCCTTTCGAAATTCAACTATTAACAAACAATATACATAAGGTTATTGTCTCATTGTTCAGAATAATGTCATTATTCTATTTCCTACTACAACGTGACGCGTCCTTCACACTCCCAGGACCGAGCACAAGAAGCCAAACTGTATAATTGGATAATCCTCTAAGGCTTTCTCTTGCAAATTCTACCTGCTTAGTACTAGGCGCGTCTCGGAAAGAGGTCACTGAACTATACCGTTCCAAGCATATTTTTCAATAATACAGGAACTCTCAGGATACTCACTTGACTTTCCCGCCGCAATACTGACACTCGGGACCCTGCCAGCCGTCGTAGCACAAGCACAAATCATTTTTACACATTCCATTTACACAACTATCATCACTACATTTTGATAGAACACCGTCACAGAACAATAACACTATGATAACAGAACACAGGAATGGCGAGAACCATGAACATTTTCGTCTGTATTTAGATTTGAAGAGAAATAAAAACATTTGTAGGGATTCTACCATTTTGATGTATGCATTTTCAACGAGTTTTGTTATCGCGGACGTAAACGCGGTTTCGACGTCGCCTAGTTTCGTACGGTACTAAATATGGGGTTGTCATACTTTTGGGTAAAAAGTCCCATAATTCCGACAGATTGTGACATTGCATTTTTAGATTTTTTCTCATCATTATTTCTCTAATTTTTCAATTCTATAATCAAGCACTTCATTAAAAAAAAATAACTAACCTACATAAAATCTCACTACCATTTATTTAAAGCCTGCAGCAATAGATTTACAAAAAATGTTGAGCGTGTTATAAGACAAATAGTTCATAAAATATGCATTATTTCAATCAAAGTTTATTGTCGGTAAATTTGTTTGTTGTAATCGTAAATAACATCGCATTTATAGGTAGAAAGAATACACTTCTTTCTACCCACAAGGGAAGTGGAAGCCCACAAGGGAAAATATTAGTGAGGGCTACCATTTAGATTTACGTTTAAAAATGTATTTTATTTGATTGTATGTATGTATTTATTTATACATCAGTTTATATGCATGTTTAAAAAAAGCAATGAAATAATTTTATTTCCAAGCAGATTGAAGAACGGTTAGATATATCCGCACTTTGCGGGATTATTTTATCTTATGGTAACACTCATTTGACATTTATATGTCACCAAGAAAAAATAATGACACTCGCTTACGCAAAAAAATGTTCAAAAAATATATATAATTATTGAAATTTACAAGCACATAAATTACTGAATAATTAAAAAAATACCGCAGAAAATTTACTTTATTCGAATGAACAATAATATGAATATAGTAACCATACTACCGTACTACCGCCATCTTGTAGCTTATAATGTTACTAAGCCACAACATTATGTAGACATAATAATAGATGTCACTGCTAGTCCTAATTTGAAAAATAAAGTTACCAATTTTATTTATTTCCTAAATTATCTCTATCTTTTTCCATGAACTTTCAACTTACGTAAGTAGGTACCAGAAATTCGAAACGTGCAAACATGTATCTCCTTACTAAAAGTTAACTTGGTAATTGAGATAATAAACTAATAATTGGTAGTAGAATTAACGCCCGTGCCGAATCTTTTTCTTTTTTTAAGTCCCGGCAATAGGTTAATGTCCAGGGTGGGAATCGAAACCCCAGAACCTGTTATACGCAGCTATTGCAATTCGATTATGCAAGTATGATGAGTCGAATATGTATAGTAGGTACTACCTACTCACCTGGATTCTCAATCATAGTTTCAGTAATAGATATGCATTTCCAGACACGAAAATAGGTGAAGATAATTTATGCAATGTTATTTCATCGTCTAAGTTTTCAGAAAAATAGATGTAAGTAAATTTATCATGGAATTTCATAGTGGTTTCAACGAAAACACAAGCTACTACTAATGCTTGAGGCGCCTGGACTAAAATCACTGGCACCTTAGGGTCAACCATTAGTTATACCGTGAATAAATTGTAGCTACCCGCCGTGGTATTTCGTATTCCTCGCCTGTTAATTTTTTTGTGTACCTAAACAGGTGTTAACTGAACAATATCATCACAATAATTATAGGTCATCAGGAAAAGCATCAGACTGAATAAACGCAACATATTCAACTCGACACTGGCAGCAGCTGCTTATTTCAGTGGTTCATAGACAACAACAAAAAAAACCTCGTGATTCCAAGTCTAGAAAAAAAACACACCAACGCAATGGAACATAATTTTATTTTAAAATTGTCAAAATCCAAATTTTAAAATTAAATATCGAAGGCCGCCGACGCTCGCCGAATTGGCGGGCTGCGCGGTCCCCCCACGAGCACGCAGCTGCAGTGGCCAAGGTCAGTGCTATTGTACCGGCCGAGTGCATTGCCCAAAGACTGCGCGCCGCGAAAAATACACGCACACTACATAACATTGCACCGTGTACAAACACTTAGTTTCGCATGTGTGCGTGCAAGCACGAACGCCCGACAAAAAGTATCCGAATTGCGCGGCAAAGAGTAAATAATTAGTGAAGTTAAAAGAAACGTAATGTTGATTCAACCATAGATATCTACCTATTTATTGGAAATAAGGCTATATTTTCAGAGTGCACTAAGTAAGTAGGTACGTAGATATCTAAATTTATCTAGCAATGTCCCAACGTCTCCAATCATCATGTGCCCCATTTTAACAATATTATGTATCAGCTCCAGAGATTGCGCAGTTGCTGAAGACGTTCTATTATCTAGTTTCTTTTTTTCTTAGAAAGAGAGAAAGATAGTACTACTAGAACCTTATATTATATCGGATGCCTTTATCTGTGCAGCGTTTATTACGCATTGAACCATCTTGAGGGCCCAACGAACGACACAATTTAACCCAAAACGATAGGGTTGTCCGGTAAGTTGGCCCCTTTAATAGGCATGTCATTGACTAGCCAACTTGCCTTTGTATGGACCCTACATATCGGCCCTACAGATTGCGCGCCCAGTTCGCAGTTTGCAAAGGCTTCACAATCAGTTAGGTACCAAAATTCTACTAGATCGTTTTTAGTTGTGCCTAATCAAGATTTTTTATAGAATATTAATATTGTTTCAATGGGCCGACTTTTAGTAGGACGTGTGCGTTAGTAGATAGTATAGGATGCACATTTTATATTCTCTATGGCAATACCCAAGTGTGCCAGTGATTACCCGACCTGTAGGAGAAATCTTAATTCCACCATCAACGTCAGTATTTAAGCTGTGGAAAATAATAAAGCTTCGGGCTTTCAGTAGGTACATGGCTATGGTCAAATATTATGCTTCCTTCTCCTTAACAATAAAATTGTGATGCATATATATGTATCCTTTACTTGGATACTATTGCTTGCAATTCGAATAATCCGAATATTTGACCAATTTTATTGTTCGTATATTGAGTGAGGTTACATTCGAATACTCAAACTTATCGAATATTTGCAAGCTATAGGCTGTCAGATCTGTTAAATTTTCCAAGCTTAATCTTTGAGCAAATACAAATAAAAAGCCAGTCAAAGTACCCGAATTACATTGCACACACACATCGATGATGTAAGTCAAGAGCAAGAGAGTAAGGTCATGGCTACTCTTTTGGCAGTGGTTCGGGTGTTTTCGGATGTTTTCGGGCGCGATCGGCGCGTGCGCAGGGTCAGGGTTGGACGCGGTTTGCTTATTGAGGCAAAGGAAGTCTTTTGTGAATGTTGAGGTAGGTAGTATACCTATTTACCTTATGTAATATTGTTTAGGTGAGGCAATAAGGTAGCTGGCTGGCTTGATGTAGGTATGTAGGTATAATGTTTTATTTATGTTGTATTAGGTATAATGTTTTTAAGAGTTTTGAAGTGGTAGTTTATTCTTGTGTGAGGACCCACTTGTTAGGCGATTTATTAAAGTAGGATTTAGCCTAGGCCCTAGGCTAAATCCTACTTTCCCACCCTAGGGTTTAGGTAACTAGTAGGTATGAGTAGGGCATTTAGAAGTCTAGTACTTATGTAAGTATTTATGTAATTATACACCTAGGTACTTAGGTACCTAATAAGTAGTCTACGTACCTATATCTACTTAATAGGTTCTTACCTACCAATCTTTACTTTCTAAATATAATTTTCTATTGAAAATATAAGACTTCCAAGGACGTTCCCACCTATAGGTATTCATTTGATGTTTTTCTGTCTTTAGAAAGTCATGTGAAGTTGGAATACAAATAGGTACTGGGCTAGCGTTATGGACTGACATCGTAGAGTTCGGTTTTGTTGGCTTCTTTAATTATCGATCAACTTGTTTGGTTTATGATTGGAAAAGCTGACAAGCCGAGGGTCAGTGGTTCCTCTTCCCCAATTTGTATTATCTACTTATTTGTTTTTTTAGCCCTTTCTTGACAACCTGATATAAGAATTTCTAGCCCGTTTTTAGCTTCGTATATAGCCCCTCTGTAAAAAGTGGGGTGGCAACACAGTATACATAGACTTCTCCCTTTATAAGGAAATGCATAGGAGGAGCTATAGTAGAATTGCTAACCCACTATTATGTATCAAAAACCGCATTGTAGGAAGTATTCTTTTATTGTGGCCCCAGGATCCACCCTACCTATTCACTACAAAATATAGGTTATTTAGTTGACTAATTTCGAATGAAATTATGTACCTACCTTCGTTACTTTTAAATGGAGGCATGTCATCAATTCGTTTGTCCTGTTTATTGTTATATAAAAATAACATAGGTAGGTAAGTAAATTCAATTATAAAAACCGCAAACCGTATATAAGTGGATATATCAGTACCTACAGATGCCTTAAGTTAGCATTTGTCTTCCAGACTTGGCGTTGGTTTAGCATTTTGACAAGACCAAGACTCTTGCAAGAATTGTGTCTACAAGTTTCAGCACTCGGCCTTTGAAATTGCACGTCGAGCTTTAGAAAGAGTCTATGCGCTAGAGGCAAGAATGAAAGAGATGAAGCTCTATAAAGCCAGAACTTTTTTTATTGCCGATGTGCAATATTTATGGCTGGATACTGTAGGTACGGAAAACTTCATGGTGTTTGTATAATGTTTGATAGTGTGATGCCAAAAGCAAAAAAAATCTATATTTAAACCTAATTAAATTCTATTTTTATCTATAATTGTGTGGATTTTGAACTAAGAACGATTTTGGATAACACTAGTTTGTTTCTAATAGCAAACATTCAAATAAATGATTTTTAACCGACTTCAAAAAAAAGGAGGAGGTTCTCAATTCGGTTGTATTTTTTTTTTTTTTTTTTTTTTTTTTTATGTTTGTTACCTCAGATCTCCGTCATTTATGAACCGATTTGGAAAATTATTTTTTATATGAAAGGATATGCTTACAGATTGGTCCCATTTTTTTCAAAAAATTGTTTTGATCATGGGATCCATGAGGAATTGAGAGGACTCCTCAAATTTTATAGGCAAACCTATAGCAATTTTGGTATTTTCATCAAGAAGTCAGGCATTTGCATTCAGAAAGTATCATTTGCTGAAGTGAAAGTGATGAGGAAGACCACAAATGGCCATCGGAACATGTCAGTGATACGTATTTCACGGGTTGCGCCAAGATAATCTCGATTATGATCGTTAAGCGACAATGAAAAAGCAAATTTAATGAAATGGATCTGATGAATATGGTACCATCGAACTGATCTGATGATAAACCCAGGAGGAACTGGAACATTGTAATAAAACAATGTATCCAAGCCGTGTTTGGGCTTATTGAAATTGTTATGGGATGCACTTTGGCTATAAATAAATCTTTTTCGTGGATGTTCCGATTTCGATTATTCTTTTTTACAAAATAAGGTATACCTTTTTAAAATTCAGCGAGATTGATTCAGTGGTTTTTGTTTTATCTTGATTTCTTTGAATCTATGTTTTTCTCGCGATGATGTTATAATTGGTATACCTATTATCCAGTAAAAAAGATTGATATTACATTCTTTTTAGTGACAAATAATAGTAAATATATCCACTAAAAAGTGTAAAATAAAAAACTTTTTAACAAAATAAAAACCGTCTTCAAAAAACTAAAAAGCCAAAAATAATCTAATCTTGAAATCTACCTTGTCTAACTAAATCAAATATTTAACTAATCTGAAGTCGGTGCCAAATAAACTAACGATGAAGGATAACAAAAGTATACTCAGTAACGAGATGCGCGGACCAATTTGTAGGTATAGTCTTTGGCGCAGACCGGCAATATTCGACTCAGCTGTTTGTTTGGCACCGACTTCAGATTAATTAAATATTTGATTTAGTTAGACAAGGTAGATTTCAAGATTAGATTATTTTTGGCTTTTTAGTTTTTTGAAGACGGTTTTTATTTTGTTAAAAAGTTTTTTATCATTCTGCGTTTCGGACTCCGGCCGCTGCCATCTTGTTTTTTTTTAACTTTTTTTTATTGAAACTCGGCCTTGTACACAAGTGCTTTTGTCCGATGATGTCGAAAATGGCGCGCGGGTCGAAATAACATTTTTACTTATGGCAGCCCGTTATTTATTGTGGTTGAAATTACTGAGCTACCGTTTTTCTTTTACTTGGCCGATGTTTTGCGGTTTCGTGTCGTATTTATTCGGAACTGTTGGAGTGGGTACGTACCTACCAAGAAAATAATGTAAGATGGTCATAATAGATGTTATTATCTACTTACCTAATTGAAATAAAACTTATTTTACAGATTTTTCGCGTTTATTTTATGTTTTTACGTTCCGGGCGTTTCGGCTGCTTTACAGCATGGTCCACCATGGTCACTCGAGGACTGAGGTGTTAGACGTCCTAGTGTCATAGTTTGAACTGAGGTACCTTCATATTTAGTTGTTGCTTGCGGTTGCGAAACGTCGCAAACGTAAAAACATAAAATAAACGCGATGAAATCTGTAAAATATGTTTTATTTCAATGTGTAGTATTCGCGTAAATATAAGAAATCAATATACTTACTTAATTGTTTAGAAAAACACAATTATATATAATTGATGGTCTTTTTAGAATAGAAAACCAGATGAGTTAAATTTAATTTGTAGGTTGCCTTTTTTTCTTTTCTGTACCTACTTAACATAACTCTGACCGAGTAGGTACAGTATCCGGGCATAAATATTGCACATCGGCAATAGAAAAAACATCGGCTTTGTAGAGCGTCATCTCTTTCACTCTTGCCTCTAGCCGCTAGTCCCTTTCTAAAGGTCGACGTGCAATATTTACGGCCGGGTGCTATAATAAGTATTGTCAAGCTGACTGTACCACCGTATGACCACGACTATTCTACGTCACATCGGCTAGTATTGCCAGGAGAACTTTTTCGCATTTCTGGCTCGTCTACATTTTTTTCTATTATTTACTGTTTAACCTGTCATCTAGTCATAACAATATTATCAATAATTTTTACATAAAAAAGCTTGTGAAGTAGACATCATCACAGATCGTTTTGAATTTGAGGGAAGTTGGTAGATTTTTTTTCCAACCATATTCCAAATCATACCTACTTAGTATTGGTTTCTAAACGAGAAAATTGTTATTTAATTTCCTTATGAACTCGTCGCGGGTCAAATAAGCAGGTCTGAGACCGTTGTTGATCCTGTTCTACTTATACAAGTCATAAGCTTGTCATAACTCATAAGTCATAACATTCATAACCCAATTCGTGGTGGTAGGTACTCTTTGCAAATAAAACAATAAAAACTTCAACAAATGAAAGAAATTTATTGTATACAGGTTTTAAATATCCTCGCACATTATTACACCTGCCTAACCAGCCATTTCATTATGTTATTAACGTAAGGTATAAAGATCCTATAGATAAAGGACATTACATTATGAAAAAAACATTGGTTTTTTTTTCCACTTCAAATCATCCTATCCAAGTTACAGTATAAGTAAGAAACAGTATTCCTTGTAAGTAATGCAAACAATCGTCTACAATTCCACATTTTCAAATCAATCTTTTTTTAAGTCGCCTGGCGACGTTTTTGGACGTTTATTGAATTTTTTTTTATCAAAATTTCAGTCAAGTCGTCGTAAGCTTAGCTTATGTTTTTCACCGTTCTAAAAATTTGACTAGATTTAATACGATACTGTGTCAATCACATTTTTTTGCCAATTTTTTTACGATAGCCGTTTATAACTCGCTTGCGGCCGTGAATAGCCTATGAACACCATATTTCTTACCGAGGAAGTGATAGTTATAATATAATAATAATAATATGTATTTTTATAATTTATAATAAAAATAATTATGAGTCGCTTAAATAACTCGAAAATGTAATCATCTGTTTGACGATATAAACAATAATAATAAAACTAAAGGAACAAAATAACAAAAATAGAGGCGAGTAAGGTATATTGAAAAAATATTTCATTAAAACTTGTACTCAATAATTAAATAACAATATTTATAATTTGATCTTGTTAGCTCAATTCGCAGTTTGTACATCGTGCTTTATATTCGTTCTTTTTTTAAAAACGATATCTGTCAAATACAAAAACTTTATCTATGAGGGGAATATTAATAAACCATTATGTCTATGACATGGATGTAGGATTGATGAAATGTTTCAGAATCTATGATCGTAGATAAGGTCGTATATCTAAATTTGAGAATCATATAAATTCGACGTCCTAGATCTATTTCATAGATATATGATGACGTAATATCCCTCTGTAACCATGTGGAAATAGAGGAAAAATAATTGTGCACACATCAAATCTGTTCGAGTGAAATACTATGGAAATTTGTTACAAGGATGCCATAGAGAAAGTAGAACCACGCTTTTATGACAAAAAAAAACGAATATAAAACACAGTGCATATTAAAAAAAACCTGAGCCATTCTCGACATAGTTTAGGGAATAACAGTGGTACTATCTTATAGATTGGTCCGTTGCCTACTGATATCGTTTTTAAATCACAAAAATAAGAATCCCAATTATGAATGTGTCCAAGACAACATTTATTGTGAAATATGTCCCCCCCAGTAGTGTGATGTAATTTCTTTAAGCGATAATTTAAAATAAATACATCGAGACAGCAAACCTTGGATCTACCATCGCGCGAATAAAGTTATAACATTATATTTAATATTTCTAAAATTAAATGCTTCTTGTTGTACATAATTTTTATATTAAAAAAAAAACTCACCACGAATCAACATTCGCGACCTTCGCCTAGCGAGACGTTAAAAAAAACTTTCATTCAATATTCTATACCTTTCCACGATAATTCTAAATGTCAATAATAATAAGTCAATTATTGTAATTATAGTACAATAATTATATAATTGTTTAAAAATTAATCATCCAGAAGTACATTCGAGATGTAAAGGGAAAACAATTAGTGACGATAATAGG
Source organism: Pheosia gnoma (assembly GCA_905404115.1). Classification (NCBI taxonomy): domain Eukaryota; kingdom Metazoa; phylum Arthropoda; class Insecta; order Lepidoptera; family Notodontidae; genus Pheosia; species Pheosia gnoma. The sequence goes on from FR989916.1 coordinate 5,087,823, forward strand.
GTGATTCTTACATTTATAGAAACTCGACGATGGTTTTTGCAGCCGCACACGGCCGAGACAAGCCCTCGAATTTAGAAAAGTATACCATGGCATTACAAAGCATTGTTCAGAAGAAAAGCCTTTGTAATACTATTTCAAATGGACGGTATACATTCTATAAATTTGGGGGACAGTGCATAGAGATTACTTATTGCACGCACCGAGTGCAGCTGGAAAACATTACACAGTTAGGTACAGTCACACAAACAAACAACTTGTGTCCACAAAATGCTTAGAAATTAACATTCTGGCAATGTCTTTTACGCATGGGCACCCGCGAAACCGCGACGTCATTTCAAATTCAAAAATCGAATTCCACGATTCGAAAGTCGAATTTCAAAATTACTGTTCTATTATCAAATTTACAAGAGTACCGGTTTGAGGTGCGTTCGTGGAGAAAGTCTCCACTGTGCTCAGTTTACTTAAGGCGTCAGGGTTGTCACACACGTTTTTATTTTTAAAACTTTAACTCTTGTAATTCAACATGTCATCGAACTGCATCGCTATCCAGCATTGATCGTACGGCATGTGAAAGCAATTAAAATGCCCAGTAAAACGTGTCCACGTCAAAATTGTTTAAAGACGATAACCAGTATTTATACGATCACAATCTCGCGGATACTTACCCCCATATTTAAAATAAAAGATTTAATACACTTACAATGGCATTACAAAGCACTTTTTGCACTGAAAAAAGCGTTATATTGCCAGTGTAAATTGTTTAAAACTTCTATAAATGTAGGGATTATATTTCTACTATTTTTAAATTAGAAATGCAACTTTCTTCCACTGTCTTTTGTTCCTGGACCAGTTGAGGACCGTTCAAGACTAACCTAACCTTGCGGAGAATTTATCATATTTACGAAAAAAAATTAACAAAATTAAAGAATCACTACGGACTACCTATTTCATTAAAAATTACACTACAATATTAACTAAAATGCTTAAACTATCTGGAAAAAAATATTGAACAATATACAATAAAAATGATTCACTAATAAACCAGTGACCTCTTCAATGTACCTATGTACCAACAATTAATTGTTGTATTTCACACTGTGTTTTTCATAAAAATGAGCCAAAAAGATTTCCAACCCTATTATTTTTTTTTTTTTGTATACGTCTCTCCTTTGGTTTTGACAACCAGTCTTCAGGTTATTTTTATAAAACACCCAACGGTATAGAAGATTAATTGAACTTTATAAATTTTATTACTATTTAAGTAATGCTTTCCGTTCTCTGAACTCTGCCTCGCTGGCTAAGTATTGGAGAGATCACTGTCAATAACATTTTAAGTGTTAAGGCGGCGTAGACCCAATGCTTCAAGCACTCGGCTATTCTCTACCACATATCAGTCGCAACTCTCTTATTAACCCGGGAATAGAACCCCAAACACTTTGCACAAAAACAATGACATGTATAACATCTCAATATAATATTATAATCAATATATAGGGTTATTTAAAAAAAATAAAGCCACTTAAAAATTAACTAACGTTATGAAATAAGATTAAACAACTTAATGATTTGTTCCCGATGCAAAAAATAGTTTACATTTATTAATTAAAAAAAAAAATCTAGTAACATTCTAAACGGAATGTTCATTATTATCTAAATTCTCTTTGCAAATTGTCCCATCCTATTTCTGTACAAACTTATACAAAATAACATTTTGTTATAAGCTATCAACAAATGTCAGGCATAACACACAGATTCGCGTACGTATTTTTGAGAAAATAAACGTTGTTCGATTTATAAAATTCCAAACTTCGAAATGCGGTCTGCCAGGGCTGTCAACACGACGGTAAATAATCACATGATTCGTTTCGATATAGAAAAGTTTCCATCACTCAGATAAATGCACATAACGTTTAAAGATTAACTTTCACAAAGATTAAATGCTAAAAAGACGTCGAAAATTATGCACAGATAAACAAAAAGTGAAAGACAATGCTATCGACTAGTTTCATAATTTTGAATATAAATTTTTCGTTTTTTTTTCCTTTTCATGAGAATGCTTTCGACATTTCGGCATCGGCGATATGTATTTCGTTTTAGATAATGCCTTGGAATATCACGTTTTAATAATAAATTGTTTTGCATCTGTCTACAAAAAATCGAAGTAAGAAATATCATGTCGAAATGTCGAGTCCAGGCTCATGAAGTTCTATTTTGCACATCACTGGTGGTCTCCGAAGAAAAATGCACGACATTACATTTCAACTTGTATATAATATAATTATGTATATTTTAAATATTACATACATAATACAAAGACTTCTTAATTTCCATGAGGCGCACATGTACACATGACTTACAATAATTAGTATCGTATGATAATTTTATATCCAAATAGTTTTTACTTAAATTTATTCTGGGAGAGCGTATACATTTTCATCTCGTACTTCAATAATATATTTTTATTGAACACCAAAAAATTTTACAAATCTGAAGATATCATTTTTTTTTGAGGATTTTTGGGCTAGATTATAATTTTAAAGTTGACAAGAATATAATAATGATTATCCACATTTTTGTATAGTCGATAAAACATTTAAAACTTGGACCATGAAAAATAAGAATATTATTTTCTTAAGATATAATAATAGTAGGTACATAAAATATATAAGTTCCCTAGATGTATTTAATGTACGTACGTGTATATAACGATGGGGCCAGCGGTCCCCGCAGCTCGTCCATCAAACCGCACTCGCAACACCTAAATATCACATTCAGTAATATGGAAATCCACGTGTTAGCTTAGACACAGTTAAATTACTATTTTTTATACAAAATAATAATTGCACATAAGTCCGAACGTAGCTTCGTATACAGCGAAGCTCACATGACGTTGAGACGCATCCCTGTCGGCAACTAGTGCCCGCTTTGTCACTCACGTTGGAGAGAGACAGTACGATAACCGCTACCCACCAATAGCGCTAATAATTTCATTCAATATTATTACCTATCTAATTATAAAAACACCGCACAAAATCTGCAATAGTTCACTTAAAAATCGATAACATTTACACTCATAGCTAGCTTTATAATTAATTTGTTACATTGTTTTTTTTTAATTACTTAAAATTATTTTAAATAGTTGATTTTATAATGTTAACTTTTGGTTGTCTTTTACTTAAAAACAAGGTCAAAATCGAGGTTCTCTGGATTTGCGTGAATTTTGGACAACCCTAGCGTAACTTGTGGCGTGCAGTGTTGCCCTAATAATGTTGTAAGTTGCAAATGAGAAAATTAAAGACAGTAAGTATATGGAATGTCGTTAAATTAATCCAATCATTAAATTATGGTTAGCCAGAAAAATAAAGTAGAAAGTTTGAAATAAGAATGGAATGAGTTACTTTCGAAATTCAAATGCTATTTGTTTTTAACGAACAGCATCGCAAGTCACAAGCAACGACATATAATCCGAAAATCTATCATGGGACCCTAAGTCTAACATTGTGATATTGTAAAGCTGTGATATATTGAACTGGTTGTGACTTTTAGGTAACTATTGTGATATTTGGTGATCTGTGTCGATGTGTGTGTAGAACTGTCCGGACTGGTAAGCGGAAACGCAAAACTGGAGAAGAAACACTATACCGAATACATGGAGAGGTTGCGAAATGTCAATCAAATGCACGCACAACTGACATCGACCCTCAGGAGTCAGGACCACGTTCGCGAAGCCTGCAACTATTATTGTCACTACAACAGTAAACACGGTGAACACTCGACAGACTACAGCGCTCTTAACACGAGTTTACATAGACAAACATCCGTTAGCATCAGTTCCACTGGTTCTCCGCTAGGGGCGCTGGTGTTTGGATACCAATACTCGTATTAGTAGTGTTTTCGGCGAGCGGCCCGGCGGAATGTACTTTTACATAATATTATCACAAAGGCTGAGGAGATCGGAGCGGGCGGGCCACTAGGCGCGGTCGGGGGGCGCTGCGGGGGGCGCGGGCGGCGGGGAGGGCGCGCACGGCGCGGGCGGCGGCGTCGGCGTGCCGTTGCGCGGGCGCAGCTTGTCCGCCCGCAGCCGCTGCACAGCTTCACGCATCTCCGCTGCGAGAGCCTGGTCTGAGCTGTCGAGGCGAGGTCGCCGCGCCGGCGGCTCATCAACGTCCCCGGCCAGTCGCCTCAAAAGACCGGGCGTTTCGGTCGTGGGGCGAGGCTCAGCCGTCAACCGCTGCAGCAGCGCTGCTCCCGGCCGCTCCAGACTCGACCTGATGATGCCTTCGAGGAACGACCCGTTGGCTGGCGGCGGAGCTTCCTCGCGCAACCGCCGCATCATATGCGACGCGTAGAGGTCAGGCGCGTGCGGCGCGAAGCCGCCTCCCGCCCAGAACGGATACCCGGCTGGGTACCCTGACGTCTCGGGGCCGTTCATGCCGTTCGAAAATGGCTTAATTGGTGGTTTAGGCGGCGGCGGCTTCGGAGGAGGCGGCTTAATGTCCTGAGGCGGCTTCGGCTCGCGTTTTCGTGGCCTCATCAAATGCCGCTCCTTGACCTTATATTCGAGGGTCGAATGGGGCACTCCGTAGTAGGAGCCGGCACGGTGCACAGACATCTCGCCCCGCTGGACCGCTTTGACAGCTTCCACGAGGCTGTCCCGGTCGTAGTTCCTGTACTTGCCGCGTTTGGGCCTGGTACCTTTCCCTGTCGCCGCCGGCTGGCCGTTGTTGTTTGTCATAGCCTTAGAATTTCCAGGCATCGAGTAATTTCTCTGATTGTCTGGTGGAGTTTTGATCACGGACACGTGTCGGTCCGATGCTCTCATGAACGGGTGTTCGGGGGGCTGATGGTGAGACCTATCAAGCGGCTGCTGAAACTTCTGACTGATACTTTTCGCTATCACATCGCTCAGCGAAGTGAACAGGTGCTGTGTTGACGGTTGATCCGCAAACACTGACTGTGACATCAGCAGTTGAGATGTATGGTTCAGCGAAGGCTGTGGCGGCGGGATGAGTGGAGTGATAGGTGTTATAGGCGTGGCAGGAGATGGGCTCTTATCGTCTGGAGGTGGGAACGTTGGAATTTTGAGGATGACTGAGGGAGGGGATTCTGGGCGTTCAAGATCACTGTCCGGTTCTGATTCGGGGCGGTCGACTGGGCCTGTTTTGGTGAGCTTGTTGCGGAGGGTGGAGCGGGGTATGCCGTAGAGGAGGGCGGCGCGGCGCGTGCCGAGTCGTCCCGCGTGGATGTCGCGCAGCGCCGACTGCAGCTCATCGTCGGTGTAGGCGCGGCGCGGCACGCTGTTGCTTGCCGTGTCCAACCCGGCGCGTTTCAATCTGCAACAAAGATTTGAATATTTGGAATAGTTCAAAAAGAAGCAGTGACAGCCAAGTTGGTAGAACGCTTGCCTCGGTAACGAGGATCGCAAGTTCAAACCCCGGCTCGCACCTCTGGGATTTCTGGATTTCTTGTGCGAATCTCATTTTCAACTATGATTATCACTTGCTTAACGGTGAAGGAAAACATCGCGAGGGAACCTATACATGTCTGAGAGAACTCCTCGAAAGATGTGTGAAGTCCGCCAACCCGCACTGTGCCAGCGTGGCGGACTATAGCCTAATCCCCTTCGCATTGAGGGGAGGCCCGTGCCCAACAGTGGGACATTAAAAAGGGCAGGTATTATTATTATAATTATAAAAAAAGAAGACACGGCAGTCAAAAGGACTTGACAGTTCTAGAAACGACTGACCCTAAGATGGAAAATCTAACTTTGTGGAATATTATAGAATCACATGATCACACTAAGGCCAGTGATTTAAACCTGATGGAGAAAATAAGGTAAATTTTAGAGACACTCGATTGCAACTTAGTCAAATAAATCATTCCTGGTAGAGCATATTGGCTCAATTTTAGAGAGTACCCTCACTGACACAAAGGCCAGTGAATCCATCTTGATGAAGCAGATAGGTTAAATTTTAGAACACCTTATTGACGCCAAGGCCAGTGAGTGAATCCTGATACAGCAAACATGCTCAAATAACCAGATGATTGTATTTTTTCGTGCCAATACTCGATAAGCTACTAGATATCGTAATAAAAAAGTACAATTAATCTTGAAATCGTCCCGGTCAACGGCCCACAATCGTCTAAATTCAATATTTCAAAACTGCACGTCGCCATTTTAATCCTAGATAACGCTAAATGCGAAATATTTACTCTCGGTCTCGCCGATAACGGTCACTATGAATGCATCTTTATCATAGCCACATGACCGACCGAATACCAACTTTATATTCGGTCGTTAGAGTATAAATTTGTTTAAAAATAACTACGTTCTTCAGTTTCATCTTGAATTGTGCTTTCTTATTTTTTGAAAACGCACCCAAGCGAATAGTTGTCATATTTGTATGACGATAAGGTTGTGTATTGGACGGGTGGCGGTGTAGGATACAAGGTCGATGCACCAACAGAGCATTGGTGCATTTTTATTTGTTTTGGCGAGTCATACGACCCAGATCGCGACTCTACAGAATGAATTTATTCTGTTATCGATTGAGTGTTGTGTATATTATTATCGGTGTTTGAACGATGCCTTTTTTATAAGCATGTTGGGTAGGCAAGCACATATCTAGATTGCTTATCGTGGTTCAATAAGAATGAACCATGTGTGTGTACAAAGATACTTAATCGATTGAGCGAACTATCCCTCTGTTCCACTGAACTCTGCTACGAGAACCATTAACAAGATTTTTTTTTCTTCAATTAATTTACGTGCGATAAACGTATTACTAGTCTTGTTAGCCCCTCCAGCTAAGCTAAAGCTTGTAGGTAGTGTCTCAGTCTTGCATTTTCTTAACACTGAGTCCATAATACAAGTTTCGTAGATCTTAAAAGCAAAAAGTACAAGTCTTTTGCGCCTTGGTCTTTGGGTAACACCTATGCCAGGAGTGTTGACGCAGTTCAATGGACAGGGTAGAGATTGAACGCAGAATCTTTGGGATACGAGCGTGGCCTATCTTATGTTTAATAAAAATCTTAACACTATTAACTGTAAGACAACGCACGGCTTAACGCAGTGGCCCTAGAGAATTACCCTTGAATTTATAGACGTTTTAAAGTTTTGTCAAACGTCATATAGTACTGCGCACAAGAGATTTGCTTTGCGCAGTGCTATATGACGTTTTATAAAGTTATAAAGCGTCTATAAATTCAGGGGTTAATATTTTGAGGATATATTCTTTGAGTAGCTTAGAGGGGCATTTGGAAATTCGACCTTAATGTGAAAGAGCGATGATTTCTTTTTAAGTAACGGTCGGGCACATTGCTTTTAGTTCATACAATATCACTCGGGTTCTGTAGCTAAGCCTCGTTGCTTTGAACCGACTTCCGAAAAAAGAAGGAGGTTCAAGCAACCCTTGGCTTGAATGGTTAGACTAAGAGAAGAAAAAGACAAGACAGCGAAAAATAATGAAATAGCGATATTAAACATTACATTCGCACTTCCGCCATGTTGACCAGCGCGCGATCATAACAATTTGATCGACATAAATCAACGTGCAATTGCATTACAAAGTCAAGGAACTCATATCTGAGGCAATGTCAACGCACTCTTTAGCTCGCAACTGCATTGCGAAAGGTACAGCCGGTTTATCGCGCAGGACCTGCGCGTGCACAAGACTTTTATTATTTACGGTGATTCATTCTTGTGATGAAATTGAAATTCTTAAAATAGTTTGTTCAAAATGATAACGAGTATGTACTCGAGTTGTTTCCTTATTTTACAACTGCGCAGTTGTGTGTTTCTTTGTTTCGAGTTTAAAAATCTGTGAATCACAGACAAAACACGATTGTTTGTAGATTCTTCGTCATATTTTTAGGCTGGCAATCGGCTACTAAATAGTGTATCTTTTGCCAGTGTCGCGTAAAATATTTCTTCGTTATATCAACATCTAAATACCCCTGATGATGATAATATTATAATGATGATGTTGATGACGGTGATGATGATGAAATGAATCCCCTACACCTATCAGTAAAGCTGTGGATACTTTACTGAACATTTGCCGGACATCTTGCGGGAACATGAAAAGTCAAGTTATATTATATTATATTTTAATTTCCGTTAGGTACATGTGGCCGTTTACGAACACATAATGGTTAATATTCCACCAAAAAGATACCTACACATTATTCACAAAATAAAACAAAATTGACAACCTTTCTCTTCGACTACCCCCAAAAAGTCCATTGATTAAGTAGGTACAATCTGTTTGGGAATGTTTTTTTTATAACGAAACGAACTATGGACTATGGACTTGTTATGGTAACACCTTATAGTGTTAACCTACCCATTATTGGGTAAATAGGTAACTAGTGTTCGTAAATAAGGATGAGGGATGTACTTATACAGACATGATGTAGGTACTTAACATTACCAACTTATAATTATAAGCCTACCATCTTAGAGGAGTTCGGTGTTGCTGGATTCTTTAATTATCGATCAAACTTGTTTGGTTTATGATTGGAAAAGTTGACAAGGCGAGGGTCAGTGGTAGGTTCCTCTTACCCCATTTGTTTAACAATGGATTTCAGCCATTATCGCCTAGTTCTATCAATTATAATTATAAGCCTGGTGTAAATGTTACACGCCTGCTTTGGAGTTGGGACAAAAGTCCTTAAAAATATCGATCCTTGCTCAAAACATCCGATGCCCGATGAGAACTAAAGAAATGTATCACAAAATTAACCGCATACATTAATTTACAATGACTTACATTATTTTTAAATGAACGCAATACGATATGAAATGGAGTCGAATTAACATTTTTAAGTCGCTGCCGTCGCCGCGTCGTAGCGTCAGCTGTCAAAAGTTCGTCGACCCCGCGTCGATCGTTCAAAGTTTCGTTTTCATGATTTAATGGGTGCATTCACATTACTATTGTTTGTGTTATCCAAGTCGCGGTGTAGGAAGTGAGATTATGTGAACGCGTCCGTTGCGAATGTTGCGAGGTTAATATGGCCGGTGGTCCTGCGCGTGGCGGCGACGCACTGAATTGTTAAAGCATTGCTTGCCATTAATTTCGCTATTATTTCCAACTTAAATAACGTTCCAATACCCTTCTGATATTTTCTTAAGAGTCCGTTTTTAATTTATTCAATAAATTTCTTAACACAGATTGACAGACAATGCACAGCTTAAACCTGTAGACCTAGATGCTTGAAATTTAGGAGATATATTTCTGAGTATCCTAGAGGTGCACTAACAAGGGGCTTTTTAAATTCAACCCTTAAGAGGGTCTAATGGTCAAAGTTTGGTCCGTTCCGTACCAAACCAGAGGCTCGAATCGATTCGAGAATTTTCTCGTTTCGACGACGATCTTTGAGTGCCATTCTTCATAACCAAATCGAAGATTCGATACGACTACGCTGCCGAATGGTTCGATTCGACCACTCGCTGTGTTTTAATGGTCAATTTCAAAATGCAAGTTTCAATTAATAACCGAATCGGTCGATACAAGACTTGTAAGGAGGTTGTGAAACGGGGGCTGTACGTGTAGAGCATTGCCCAAAATAGTTTGGGAAACCTTGCTCTAGAGAGTAGTCTGCCGAAAATCAGGTACGTACAGTTGGTATGGAGCAGACCAAATCTGTGGTCCCACCCGTACCTAGTTCGATCGTCTGCTAACACTATGTATCATTCCACACCTTTAAGCCATACATAAAACTATATAGCTATATAGCATTCAAGCTAATTGCGACCGTAAAACTGATCGATTGGCGTTGCTTTTATCATTTTAATCTAGCTAAACGACTAAATTGGATTACACATTAGCCCGCTAGCCTTATTTTAATGCTAATATTTAGTCGCCTGTGCAACTAACCTAATTTTGTTGCAGTTATGGAGAGTGGGCAATATTGTGTTAAGAAATTTATAGATATAGTATTCCTATAGCAGGCGTTACTATTAGTACTTTTTTTAGCTCCACTGTGTAGCCTGTATGATCCAAATAGGTTATCAAAAGATTCTGTAACGACTCTTTTGACATAGACAAAAATTGATGGAGTTACATTATTTCTAGTGTAAGGCTGTGCCAGAATAAGCCAGTGCGAGTCCTCTTAGCAAATGCGCAGGACCTGTTATCAAATGCGCATGGCCTGTTAGCAAATGCGCATGGCCTGTTAGCAAATGCGCAGACTGTTAGCGCGGGACACGTAGCATTTGCTAACGCTTGCTATATGGCTAGCTCCCACTGGTCTGAAGTATGTAAGCAATTCATTTACCTGTTATCCAAGAGTCTGGCATCAGGCGGGGGGGTACCACTGGTGCTGGAGGTGGACTTGGCGCTCAGGTCCAGAGGCTGCTCCGCGAGGCTGGGAGACGACGGCGCTGGCACCTTCTCCCCAACCTCCGATAGTCTGAGGAGGGAGGAGGAAGCTTTAACATGATATTTTTATTCATGATCCAGATATAAGAGCAGGAGGTATTTTAAAAGAGATTGAAGTACGCTCAGCCGGCCTCGCATAGAGGGGGAGCGTGCCCGGTATAATGACAATATTGCCCATATTACTTAATACCGTCACCCCTTATTACTTAATACCGTCAGTAAATTGTGGGTGCACTGCAGAGCACCTTAGCTTGTCCAGAAAGTCTGCCTAGCCGCTCCTACACTGTTCTCGCATACCCACAACAATGTACTGCTCAAAAATTTACCGGATCTTTTTAAAAGGAGCAACCATGGAGTTTCTTGCCCGTTCTTCTCCACAGGAACGGCATTCCGAACGGGTGGCAATGTAGCTTAGCATTTTGGCAACAATTTTAACGATACATAAGTACTTTACTTAATGGTTTACATGAATAAAGAATATTATGATTCTGATTCCGATTATACAACCTATATTCATACAAACTCATAAATATAGGTAGATATATATTATTACAATTACAAATTAATTTATGTAGGTTACCTACAACAGTCGCAAATGAAGTCGTAATAAAATAATAACAGAAAGGTTGCCAACTCATAACACACTATAGGTACTCGGTATAATTACACCAAAGATTAATATATTTGATCAACTTGAACAGTTTTTATAGCTGTTCAATTCATTATTTTAATTAAGTATTTCAAAATTGTATAATAACAACATTACTATACAATTTGGTCCTCATTAAAGATTTTCATTGGAATTCACCATTGTCGTGTCGTATCTTTAAGCTTATTTTCTTCTGGTTTTTTGTTGCACTAACCGACTAGGTATGCCTGACAGAAAATGCACAGCCTAAGCCCGTGGACCTAGCAATTTTAAATTTGAAGGATATGCCTCTTGAGGACCCTCCTTGAGGAGGTCAAATGTTAAAACATGCTTTTTAAATTACAATTAATTCTTATAAATGAATAACCCATCACCACCAAAGCAGGGATTCCCAAACTGGTCGACATAAACGAAAACTGATTTTGGGTGTCGAGAGATGTCTAAAAATATTAATTAATACACGTTCATATTTGAAACTTTCAAGATAATGTATAAGTTGTGTTACGTGTACCAACTTGTTATAAGAATGACTAATCTTTTAGTAGGAAGTATCATTGTTGTACTTTTGAAAAATATAACAAGTCGATAAGCGTGCAGAAGTTCGGACAAGGTGAAATTATTATTTTGTATCAATAGGCAATAACCTAGCGATAGGATTTTTAAAGTAATTTGGCTATGGGGGTCTGAGGTATCAGTTCATTTTGAAAAAGGGGTCTTTTGCCCAAAATAGTTTGGGAATCCCTGGTCTAGAGTCTGTTAATATTGATACACGGTACATTAATTTAACATTGTTTGCAGGCACAACGTGAGTTAAATTACGGTAGGTTAGGTACTAACTATATAAACCTATAACCTCATGTCATTTACATAGGTGCGCTGAATTAAAGGTGAGTATTGTTAGTACATAAGTAATTAATTTACATAAGTATTGCAAACATTATGCCATAATAATCTTAAGGGTTGGTGAGAAAAAAAAACAAACAGGAACCAGTCCGATGACTTTTTAAAGCGCATAATCTATACCTACATATATAAAAACTAGCTGACTCGGCAAACGTTGTTTTGCCATAAAAAATAAATCGATATATAAACTATCCTATCTCTCAAGTTGGATCGAACTGCACATGGTGTGCGAATTTTATTATAATCGGTTAAGTGGTTTAGGAGTCCATTGAGGACAAACATTGTGACACGAGATTTATATATATTAAGATATTGCTGATCGCTTATGGAAGATATATGAGAAAAACTATTATTGGATGCCTTTATCAACGCAATAGAACCCAAAATAATGATTATTTGATTTTTTCCCTATTTGTCTGTGCGTTTGTGCGCACTAATCTCGGAAACGGCTTCACCGATTTGGGTTGCGGTTTTAAGATTCACTTAAAATTTTGTGTTTGTTTTATTGAAAGTTTTATTATACACAGCCCCATTGAAATGATGAACAAGGTTCAAGAGTGATTAAGAGTGATAATGGTGGTCGAGGTGATGATGATGATCGTGAAACATACAAATTCATGGCGTTACCTCTTCAGAAAGCTACGGGCTACAGGAGCTGGTTTGATGGATAACCAACCCATCCCCAAACCGACCTTGTCTGCAACTAGCTTCACCAAACAGAGCAACGACCTCACCCAACTATTTAATTATCGTTAATCACTATTGACTTAGTATTTCAGCGCTAATTGTTAGGTATTTTTTTCAATGCGTCGACCTAGCAGCAACGAGCATATGTTTTCGGGACGTCCTCGGTGCCCTGTTTGTTTCGATCATGTGTGTTTGTATGAACAAAGTACAATCAGCCCACTATTTGATCAGACACGAACCATTGTTGGATGTGTGATTAATCACAAAAAAAGTCTGTTCGTTGAGTAATCCTTTAATTATGTTGTAAATGTTAATGTTGTGCGCCTTTTATTACTTTTAACTATGTTCACTCCCACTGTAGGGCAAACTTTTTATTAAAAAAAACCGTCTTCAAAAAACGAAATAGCAGAAAATAATCTAATCTCGAAATCTACCTTGTCTAACTAAATCGAATTGAGATCCTCCTCCTCTTTGAAGTCGGTAAAAATATAGGGGTTTTTTGCCCTACCCTGAAGCAAGGAAACTCGAATTGAACCATTATCAAAACTTCGTCATAAAATCTGATAGAAATATATATATATATTCAATTGTGTAGCGTATTCTAGCGCAGCTTCGCACAGAAAAGCATGTCACAGTATCCAAGGACTCACAAGCTGACGACGATTTTAACCGTCTCGATACCATCAATAGAAACCTTGTCGAACAGGTGACAGGAGCGACGAGCCGATATTGAAACGATATTGATTCGATACATCATTTAACTGAAGTATCTAGTACTCGAAATAAATACAAAAATAATGTAGTATGATTATTTTGGAGGAATTGGAATTGAAAAGTATGAATACATTTAAGTTAGTTGTTACCCAACAAGTCAAAACTTTGTCTTTAAAATAAATAAAATATCACCAGGCAAACACCAATTTTATGGTTCCAAATCAAGCAACGATTGTATTACGAGTACCGTACAGTGGACTGGAGCGATCCCAGAACAGGACAAATTACGAAAAGATAATTTTCGAAATACGACCGGGCGGGAGTGAAATCTACTCCATCCGGCATCGTGAGCTGAGTGGCCCACATTCAAACCACTGTACTAGGCTGTCATTTGTCGTTATAATTGATAGAACTAGGCGATACGATACGATATTTGTAGTTATATTCGAAGTAATCTCATCTTGTTTTTAATATCGTTCCTCTGCATCGGTCCACTAAACTGACGTGTCTCTGTGAACGAAAAGCGTAGTCAATAGGCCGCATTGAGATGTAGCGTCAGGCGCGTCCGCGTCACAAAAGCCTCGCCGTGATGTTATTGTACATCTTGTCCATACTTCTTCGGAAACTTTGCAAGTAGGACATACTGTCAAGGACCATAAGCATTATGAGTGAATATAGTTAATGAATTAAATAAACATACCAAATTTATTAACATTCCCTAAAGAAGTAGGACCTTTTTTTCGCTGGGAAATGCATTTACGCATACCGCCCGAGTCCGGGGTAAATCTTACGGTTATGTGGGGCTCCTGGACGGGTCCAGACTACCCACTAAAATCCAGCGCCGCCCTCTCTGCCTATTGTGGGGCGCCACGGGATCACTCTACGAGCACACTACCGTGGCGATAGAAGTAGGTTCTAATGTGGCCGATAAATTACCAATTGCTCGTACTATAATACACTGGGACCTAAAACCAAATTGTAACTGTCATATAACTTTATTAGTTACAATCGGATTGGCTGTAAAGCTCTTATATAGCTAGTTGGTGCTATGTGGTATGTTTTAAACATTATTTCATTGCCAACCGATTGCAGTTAACACAAAAACAAAATTCAAGCTTACACATCGGAATCACATAACACAAACAAATGAATTCTCGCTCGCTATCAACCGCTTCGAAGACGAACAACTAGCGTACAATAACTTCACAGCGGCCTTTTGTGGAGCGTGTACGTCGCTCGCGCTCTCAATAGCTTACATTGAGACGCTTTTCGTTCGCAGACACCCGACAGTTAGGCAATGCGATGTTGGTAAACGAGATTGAAACGATATTATACCGATATTATGTATAAATACCTGGTACCCGCGATTTCGTCCGCGTAGTATTTAACAAAAAAGTTTTTCTAAAATAAAATTAGCCTAAGTTACTCCTTTTTACATCAGCTATCTGCCAGTGAAAGTCCCGCCAAAATCGGTCCAGCCATTTCAGGGATTAGCCAAAACAAACAGACGGACAGAGAGACAAAAAAATTAAAAAATGTTGTTATTGGTATATGTGCCGTGTATACATCCAAATGCACTTAGTAAAAAGCGGTTATTTTAATATTACAAACAGACACTCCAATTTTATTTATTTGTATGTAAGTATGTATAGATTTGCCCTGTTGGGTATGGGTTTCAGGGTGTCCACCGCGGTGTCCATTGCAGGTTGGCGGATTCACAAGCCTTTCAAGAATCTGATGGATTTGCTCACAGTATCACAGACTTGTTTAGGAGTTCAGACGTAACGTCGTCGCTAGCAAAGGGAAACCACTTTTTCAATGCATTGACGATCCGGTGATAATTCAATCAATAACAATCCTTCGTCATTTCGTACCAACCCTACTAAAATCCGTATTAATGTACGTCCTCAAAGAAACAGGACGAAATCTCGCGGCATAAACGGCGGAGTCTGGAGCGGAACCCGGATTGTCGGCGGCACATCCGCCCGAAGATCCGAGAGTACTTGGGTCTATTTGTTTGAGTTGTATTAAGTATAAGAGATTGTATGAAGATTGGATTTTAACTTGTTTTTGACAATTTTACAATATGGATGGACAATGATTTAAAATGTGTGTCGATCAGCACGTCAAGTGCGAGCTAGCTGTATACTATGGTATGGTGTATGAAGAATTGAAAAGAGCCTGTAGCGGAATGTTTTTAAATCTTTCAATTCTCCATACGAAATGTCTAAATACGGTAGACTATAAAGTATACGGTTAGCTTACGAATAATCTCGCACTTGACGTACTGAGCAGTTTTTATTTTTAAAACGAAACATATAAACAAATGGGGGAAGAGGACCCCGCCACTGACCCTCGGCTTGTCAACTTTTCCAATTGTAAACCAAACAAGTCTAACGATTATTAAAGAAGTCAACAACACCGAACTCCTCTAAGATGTTAGTCGAAAAACTGTCTATGCATTGTGCATGTCTGTGGCATTTATAAGGCGGGCGTGCGGTGGCTCGTCGCTCATTCGTAGCCCAGCCGTCCTGAGGATGCCTCGTTTAGAGGCGAAACACGTGTCGAATACTTTTTAGATTCGCATCCTTTCGCGGAGAATTGCATATTAATTGGGGTCCCGACTCGTGACAGACAGTTTCTCGACTAACATCTTAGAGGAGCTCGGTGTTGCTGGCTTCTTTAATTATCGATCAACTTGTTTGGTTCATAATTGGAAAAGTTGACAATCCGAGGGTCAGTGGTGGGTTCTATCAATTATAACAAAAGATATGATGGTAGATAACGTTTAAACTTTTGAGTGTAAAGCTAAATTGAGCCAGTTAAGTAGAATGTCGATATTTTTGAATTAAAAAAAAATACCTACCAACTAAAAACGTACAAGTAGGTTTAATGAGAGATTGTAAGTTACTAGAATTGCTAGAAACAATATAATCTTTACTGTTGTTGCAAAATTAAGTATTGCGCTAAAAAATGGCAATTCCATTTGCATAACCCATCACGGATATAGCTGTACACAAAAACAAGGTTTCATTGCATCACCTGTCATCTTCATACACAGCCAAGACGTAGTCGAACAATAGCACGAATACCCAACAAAACGCATTTAAATAACAAATTGGCCCCAGCACGTTGCCTTGAGGCACTCCACCTGATACCGACAGATACACACTAGGCCAATGTTTTGTGTTGTCGTGGATTATAGCCGGGCTTTATTTAATGGCAAACTGACGGGCTGTGATTAGGAAGATCCGTATGTTGTGGTTTTAGGAGTATTACTGTATTACTGTGATGTATAATATGATATCAAAAGGTAATGTATAGACTATTTTGTTTGTACAGTGTTTTTCGACGCAGCGTAGATTCAATCTGAGGTACTACAGCTTTGATTTGAATTCAAGTTTTTGTTTGGACAATATTCGTGAGATGTTTCATAGTAAATTTTGATAGAAATAGATTCCATGAGACACCGGACCGCACGGCACGGGAGTTTTTTTTTGGTTTTAGTTTAGCTATTAAAGTTTAATATACTATTGAATATTAAGTACCACACATAGACAAGGCTAAAATAGTATACCTATTTCATATAAGACTGTTGCCTTGACATACCCGGATGTTGTTTAATATCTATATAAGTATTGTATACTGAACTGGCCCTTAGTCCATTTTACGTTACGTATAATATAAGCGTTGCTTAGTGTGGGACCTTATAATTGGTGTGGTACGTCTGGCGATATTTATTTATTTATTATCGTGCAGATGGCCAAATTTACAATATATGCCACAATGTAATTACTACAAGAGGTTATAAATTATAGGCACAGTCCAATAAATTATAAAAATCGAATTGCAATCGACAGGATTAAATTTAAATTCGTTATTCAACCCACCTTCAAAAAGGGAGCATACCACTCTCAGCAATAAAGGATGGAATAGACGTATAAAGATCATATAAAGGTTCCAATGTAAGCTTAATAGTTATATAACGAGACGCGAGTTTCGCACCAAACCACACACAAGTGCTGGATGCCTTATAACTGAGGATTCTGGTCGCGTTTAAAGAGTCATGTTTATTTATAGGCACGTGTACGCCGGGCGCTGGAGCAGGGTTACTGAGGCATTGGTTTCCGTACATGTAAATATATTTAGTATATAATAATGACACATATTCAGACAAGACCTACATTCTTTCCCGATGTTGTACCAAGGGCCCAATTCTGCATACAATTCCCATTCCGGCGGCACACTATTGAGGTTCCATTACGACTGTGATGGATTAGCTATTCTTCTGAAACTTTAATGTCGTCTTGATGGAGTCTCATTTCAATGTGAATGGTTGTGTGTCGACTGATAGAAACGTCAGATAACGAGTAGAATACCTTTACTTAGCTATATTATATTGATACACGACTGAAGTACAGAATACGAAATAGTTCTATGGCAGTTGGATGGATGGTCAGTGGAAAGGCGTTGGTCTTAAAAAACTAGTGGACTACCAAATGTCTAAAATCATTCAATCGACACGTTATCGACACTCCACTGAAATATTTTGTAAATTAGCAGAATTGAGCCCCTTGTGTAATATAAAGATAGTCGTACGATCCTTAGCTGTTAACGCACAAATTAGGATACGTAGCGTCACGCGCGGACCAATCCGGGCATACTTGCGTCCACTGCAGCATCGCCGACCAATCACCGCGGCCGTTCATGTCGCAACGAGAACGGCTGGCTGTCACATTTGACAAGTTTGACATAAGCTTTTTTATGAACTATTTGTTTCTATCTGTAACCGCTGTCAGATTTACCTTTGGGTTTATGTGTTTGCGTAGGTAGGTGGCTTAGTCTATTAAACCAGCATAGTGTTGCTTTCATAATTTCGTTAGCTTTTTTTTCTTTATCCTAAGAAAACCTCCAAAGAAAACCTACATTGAAAGTACGATCGAGCTAATTCACCTTAAACTTTATTCCAATGCCATTAGAACGGTCGCCATTAGCTATACAAGTTTTCAAACTATAATTTTGTTTAGAATCATCATAAATCCGCGAGACCTTGCCGTGTCCTCAGACATTTCTAGGTAAAACGCTACTTAAATTTTATTGGCGCGAATCTGTGTAGCCTACATTTCGACTGGCGTTTTCCTCTTATTGTTGACTTTATCTCCGATTTTATTGGATACTGTCATTGTGAGGCCGAATTAAATATAGCCTCTGGTTTTTTCAAAACCATGTCTCCTAAATCTTTGCTGGTTAGATACCTACTTATTGATCTATTTGTGTGTTGACAATCGGTCATAAAATAGTGCCATTTTTGCCAGTGTCAAGTAAAATATTTCTTCGTTATTTTAGATACATACACTTGTAGCGCCCACTTCAACCGCACAACAAGCTACACAGATGGCACTGCAGACGCATTCAGAACAATAGACAATTGTCATCACAATCCTGAATCGCGCTATAAGAGTTTTCGGAGCAAGTAACATATATACAAGATCCCGACAATAACCGTCGGGGCATAGCGGCCGCCCCGCCAAGCATACCACCCGCCGGGCTGGAAGATCTACCCTTTTCCGCTAAACACTATTTAGGATGTTCTTCTTCTTATTAGAAATAGAGGGAAATTCAAGAGAGTCTTCTAGGATATATAGTTGGTTTCTCACCTATCCGCCTGCTGCCGGTGGACGAGGCGCTGCATCATCCAGGGTTGGGAGATGGGCGGCGGCACCAGGCCGCTCCCGAGCGCCGCCAGCGCCGCGATCATCTGCTGAAACTGCACACACATATTCTTGTATTACTGCTGACTCACGCATCTTATAAAGGTAAAGCTTATTGGAACAATGATACGACGAATTGATAATAATAATAATATCGCCAGACGAACACACCAATTATACGGTCCCACACTAAGCAACGCTTGTATTATGGGTACCGTACAATGCACTGAAGGCGAACTCAGTATATAATACTTACATAGATACTCGTATTAAACATCCATGACTTGGGTACAGACATTCATGCTCATCACACAAAGTTTGGCCCTACCAGGAATTGATCTAGGACCCTCGGCGCAGAAAGCGGGGTCACTATCAACTGCACTAACTAAGTCAACTCAATCTCCTTCTATTTGAAGTCGGTTTAAAGCTGCACCGCTTTTAACGGAATCTTTTTAGATTATGATAGTCTACTGCCAAACTATAATGTGAACATATTAGGTGTCTCAGTGATAACCACAGGTGATAAGACTAATCACGAGATTGCAGAACGTTCGGTCTATTGTATTCCAGCAAAGCCACATTGCCTAAACTAAACTATACAACAATAAAGTAGTTCTGCTTTCAGAAAGGCGAGTTTGGGGGTAAATGGAAAAAGGAGGGCCGAGACACAAAGATCTGTCACACACACACACATATACACACACATGAAAGAAAGGACTGAAAGTTGTTGCAGCAACCAAATAGTAGATACTGTGTTTATGGTTGAGCTTCGGATAATTCTTAAATTTTTCAAAGGCAATGACCATGATTACACGAGTAAAATAATCCCTATCTGTAGGGATGCTGGGCTGGCTGAAGCTTAGATGTAGCTTAGGCTCTGGCCCAAGCTACATCTCGCTGGTATAAATTGGTTTCTAGCATCCCTGAACATGTCCGTGAGAGCTATACGCACACATCACTTTACTATGTGTGAGTGGCCCTGCAGCGGCTGTTTGTATATAGCTTGGTCTCTGTAAGGATTTTTTACTCACGTCCTATAAGTGCACACACACAAAAGCACACGAGTAAAAAATCCTTACAGAGACCAATCTATAAATGTGGTCCTCTTACTTGGGCTATAGTCTGCGGGCTTTGAGCTTGCAGCTGCAGCAGGTGTTGCAGTAGCGGTGGCGCGGCCGCCGGGCTCTTCGCGCCCGACACCGAACTGCTGTCAGACTCTGACGCCGGACTCTGGAACAACGAGAGAGAGGAGATTTAGTGCGATGAGGTAGGTAAGAGTAGGTATACTCGTGTTTCGCTGATGGTTAACTAGAGAAAAAGCAATCACGTACACCAGCCCAAAAGTGGGCGCTGTAGGCCTAAAAGGGGGGCGGTATGAGACCCAGAAAAAAATGGAGGCGTTGTGTAGACGCTTACAATAATTAATTTAATTTGAAATTATAGTGGTTTTAAGTAGGTGAAAAAATGGGGGCGCTAAAAATAATTCATTCTCAAAGTGGGCAGTAGACAAAATAAGTTTGAAACCGGGTCGTAGACGAAGAGAAAATAAATCAGTTGGTTTCGGTCAACAGCAGGATCACGCTCTTATGCAGGTACTACTAGAACTATATATACTGACTGTGCTCACCTACAGTCGAACCCTGAACCCTTGGCACGTACAGAAAACAGAGTCACTACTAGCTGTGCCATGCCAATCGAGTTTTCAAATCACAGATGACAATCATCATTTTTGTAATTAATTATTATAACAATTAGCGATCGAGTCAATCAGCTATTTTCCCCAATCGGTTCCGGTATTCCAACAGTTGTGACCTCCAATAACAAGGAAATAGGAGTGACTTTGCGATATACGAGTTGGTCAATTCGCCTTGGGGAGCTAGAATAGTTTTAACGTCGTAGTAGTAAACGTAAAAAACGTAGAATAAACGCGATAAAATCCGTAAGAGTAGTTTCATTTCAATGTTTCGTATTCGCGTAAATATAAGCAATCGACAATAATGATGTCAGTGTGATTCGATTATGTGTTCATTATGTTAACAGCCACCAGTATTTCGTAATAATGCTTCGTCTAATATTGTTGCTCTATGGTCGCGCAAGATTCATAGCGACAACGTTTTTCCTTCGAGGTAGCGAATGAAAAATATTGTCGACAACAGGAAAATTGATCTATAAAACACGGCCTAGGTATTTCCTAGTAATAAAATAGCAGTTGGACGTATGCCTAGTTTGCTAAATGTGATGAAAATTGGAATATTCTAGGAAGTAGGAAAGGAATAATATGATTAATTACTATAGAGTTAGTTGACTAGTCATTTTCCGTGAAATGTCTTAGGTACCATTATCCCACCTTGTGGTACCAGGGTTTTTTTACATGAATAGCACCACTGTCAGTTTGTGAACGACAAAAGGCGACTAAAGGAATATTTCTTGGACCTTCTAGGTATGTCAAAGTTCGGGGCGTCACAGTAGTATGCCATGTGCGATCCTGTGACGTCCCACTCCAAGGCGGTGAAGGCGGACCGCTGGGTTTTAGTGGGTAGTCTGGACGTGTCCAGGAGCCCCACATAACCGTTCGGGTCCCCCCGGGCCCGAGCGGTATGTGTAAATGCATTTCCCAGTTTTAACAAAAAAAAAAGGTATGTCAAAGTTAACAAAATCAATTAAATTTATTTTTGCGGCGAAGGACTTACCCATGACGACTCACGACTCACTTGACGAATTGGTCTTATCACATATCGATTCCATCTCTTAATTTTAGCCCTTTTTTCTAGTTATTCTAGTTTCCATACATAGCTTTCCATTTAATTTTATAACGGTTAGTAATCTATCGACATAGTAATTCAAAGAAAATCTTTTTCCAATATAAAAAAAACCGGTAATTTACTGTCACCTCTCCATTTCCCGTCCAAGTGTCTCTTTCAATATATATTTTTTCCCGCCAACTTCTGTAACTTTTTTTTCCCTAGCTATATATATCATAGACACACAAACGTGCATAGTCTAATATAGACGGCGTCGCTCGGCCGGTTCGGTCCACCTTGACGTTTCGCTAATCACGTCCACCTTGAATATTAACTAACGGATTGTTTAGCCAGCGCATTGTGTACCTACTAACCTCTATATAATATGTAAATTGGAAAATATATAAACGTGTTAACAACTATTTTATTATTGGCCATTGTGCAGACAGATTACACGTTATATGTGGCCAATTTTATAGGGTTTAATGGGAAGGAACGAGGACGAATTTTCCATGACGTAGAGTATCAGAGGCTGCCATTAATCATTGCATATAATATTTCCCGTGACTTGAGTGTACAAAGCCAGTCCTTATATTACGTCATCTGACCTATACTATCCACCTTTTAATTAAAAAAAATACTTAAAAAATAAACAGCATAATTATGCCGGCAATTTATGACGTGCTCGCGACAAAAAGCGGTCGATAAAAAAACATCTGCTATTTGAACTTGGAACATAAAAACTGGCAACATAATTCGCCGTTCGCCAAATGGTGGGGTCTACACATTCTAATTCTAAACTGGTGGCCTCGACCAATAGCGGGCGAGGACGAGCCAACATGGCCGACGTGGGAACCGGCTAATGGGCCGTTAGAATTTAGAATAGTATTTTTATTAATGCGTTCGAAAACAAGTGCTGTTTTTTTGTTTCGTTCTAATTTATTCAGGGTCTACCTACAGTAGATGTACTTATGTTCATTTATAATTTTGTAGTAATTTAAATAATGGTCTTTGATTAGTTTATTGTTAAAATAATTTATTGTTCTTGCGAGTCATTGTGATTGAGTGAGGTTAATTGTTTGACATTTATATAAGGTGGAATAATAATAGTGTAAAATATTGATTGGAGGTCGATCAGTATAAATATCATATGCACGAAGAAATAAATTAAAATATTAAAAAAATAGAAAACGTCATCACGTATTTAACAAAATATCAAAAATTATATAAATATTTATTTTATATACATAAACGTGATCGGTAGGACGTACTCATTAACCTCTTAAATTTCAATAGGTTTCACAATTTAGAGGGTCGTCTAGTATCAAAGACTGGGAACCTACGTTACATTACGCTATGACTATAGGTAATTTTATAGGCATACAAAAAATACCTTTGTTTATACCATAATTGACGGATATCCATTGTCAAACAAACGGGGAAAGAGGAACCCACCACTGACCCTCGACGGCTTGTCAACTTTTCCAATTATACCTAAACCAAACAAGTTGATCGATAATTAAATAAGCCAGCAATACCGAACTCCTCTAAGATGTTGGTCGAGAAACTATCTATCACGAGGGTCGGGACCCCAAATAAAATGGGATTCTCCGCGAAACGAAGCGAATCTAGAAACGTATTCGACACGTGTTTCGCCTCTAAACGAGGCATCCTCAGGACGTTTGTTTATACCGTTAATAGACGATCGGACTTGGTTTAGCCGGACCACAGGCTTGGTCCGCTCCGTAACTACGAACCTTCTGTGTCAAATTGTTGGCGGACTGCTCTCTAGACAAACAAATTTGGTTGCGGAGCGGACCGAATCTGTGGCTCTACCAAATGCGATCGCCTGTTAACACTTTAACTGTAGTTATTTTTAAACAAGAATCATGTATAAAACCCTGATAATATGAACTAGTTTATCAGCAGTATATAAATACTATTACTTTTAGCTATTCTGATAACCCAGAAATGAAGCATTCCTGTTAGAGCACCGATTTGAATATCACCAATACTCATTCCACTTAGATAATCCGACGGATGCGCTAGCAATAAAAAATACAAAATAGTTTTATTCCATTCTTATTAGAGCCCACACGTTGATAAGTACATTTATGGAATTTAATTCATTTTTTTAAATAAAGACTGTTATTGCGCTACGGTTAAGTTGTGGAGGTTTTGAATTTTTGCTATTAGCACACGCGTCGTCGGGTGCTCCACGTGGAATACTATTTGGTGATATTCAAATCGATGCTCTAACTGGAATGCCCCAACACTTTACCTAAACCAATGTCGCGATAACACAGAATTAGGTATTATGGCATTTATGGCAACACTGTATCTACTTATTTGCCAAATTGATGTAACGTCATATAAATAAATGTATCACTCGGATTATCTCAAATGCTTCTCATATTTGACAAATATCTCATGTTTTTTTTTTATTTAAGCTTTTTAATGGAATGGAAATAACGTCAGACATTGAAATAAAACATTTTTATAAGGATTTTATCGTTTTTATAGCGTTTATTTTTTGTTTTTACGTTCGTACGTAAACCAAAAAATAAACGCCATAAAATCCTCAAAAAATAGTTTTATTTCAACGTCAGACAGTTAATAATTAGTATCGTTAAATTATCTTTTTTTAGGTATACCTATAAAGTGTAAAAAAGTATTTTTAAAATAGTGGATTTTAACGGGCTAACTATGTAGGCCATAGCGATCACATTTATGAAAAAAATAAGGTTAGAGATGGTTTTTTTTTAAGAAAGCGAAATTGTAACGTTACTCTGTGCACACTTCTTCTTCTTCTTTTTATATTTTGTCAATCGGCTACAAAATAGTGCCATTATGGCCAGTGTCAAGTAAAATGTTTTTTTTTGTAATTATGCTTTTTTTGAAGTTCCATTACTTACTTATGTTGTCCTATTTATCATCTGTCATTTTAGCATGGTGGATCTTTGACTTGTCTACTACGTACTACCTCACTAATTTGTATCCTGGAGTACCTATAGGTCGTAGGTACTTATGATTCAGTATGCTATCTGGACTCTATGTGTACTGTGCTCGACTAATAGTAATAATACCATAGATAAGTTATAGATAAAGAAAAAATATTATTCCACTTAGGTCCATGGTCCAGGTACCAACGCACGTCAAAGTTATAGAAAATTATTTCCCACGTGAACAGCCACATACCCAACCACCATATTTTTTTAAAACCTACCTACTACTAAAGTGCTTAGAGTTATTTCTGTTTATCTTTGTAACACATCAGTTATTATAAAAAAGGTTAAAAGCTAAGTAAAAAAAAAACATAGAACCCATAAATCATAAACTGAACATAGTATATTTCATGTTTCAGACTAATAACTCCAACTAACCATGAAATCGGCTCATGTTATGTTTTCCATTTCACACTTTATAAAAACCACTCGTATATGTACAAAGCGAGCACTCGTCTTTAATGTTCACGGCTGCTTAAACCGGAACGTTGCGTTTAAAAAAGTTCACACAGTTCTGTGTTTGAAAATTTGAAACGTCAAAAATCGCGCGTACTTTTTTTTGTTTTTTTTTTTCGCGAGCCGCAATGATTAGCAGAGGCGGTCGTACTACGGGGCTATTTGGCCGCACGTGCTACGCCGAGGGGTGGGTCTTGCACGTGAATTTTCCCAGGTTTCCACCCTCTGCGGACCGCCCCTATAGGCTTTTCTGTCCGGCCTATGCAGTTTAAACGATCGGCTATCGACTGATATGGAGTCGCACGACATCTTATATATTTTTTTGAGTTGACATTATTTTTAATAATAACATACTTATAGTACTTTATAATGTCTGTATATAAAAAAAAGAACGTTGACACTTTTGATTTTAAAATAATTACATACTCTATATTACAATTCGGTCAGAAGTATGAAATAAAAAAAGCGGGGAATAGTTAGGTTAAGATTTTTTTTCACAAATGCATCGAGTGACCTTGCCATAGTAAAAATATTGCTTTTGTAGTATTTAACTATCAACCCGTTCGTCTCCATAGGAACGGCATTCCGAACGGGTGATAAAGTTGTAGCTTATCATTTTGTAATTATTTTGACGATTCATGAGTACTGAATAGTTTACAGGAATAAAAACTATCAAATAATTGCTGGTTATGAGAACGTTATACATCTCGGTAATAATAGAGCTCTCGGCCATCTTTTATTTATGAGCACAGATGCACAATTATTTTATACCTACTTATTACACGCATTAATTTATCAGTAAAGTACCTACTACTTAAGTAGGTTAAATTTGCATTCAAAAGTTACGAAATATTTTTCTCTGATTCAACATTACCTACGATTAGTTATGATACAACTGAGTACCAACGCACTTAAAAAAATGTAAATAAAAAAATATATTGCGTCACATATTAACATAATTAAACTTACATTAATTAAAACCTCTCTATTCGAGACCTTTCAACATTAAAAACAACTCTTTAAACGAAAACAAAGCGACAATGTCCACTCCACCCTCCTCTCTGTTCCAACTGCCTACTTTTCATGCTCAACGCCTACACGTTCACTATTTCAGTAACAACTACACTATTAAAAGTGGAAATTTCGACTTTATTACTATAACGGCAGAGTATAAAATCGTTGCATGTATATATCCACGCACCCCATCTCTTTCGCGCGTGTATTAATCAAAACACGGACCACTTTGACATGGAATCGTAGAAAATGGATAAGCCATTGTTTTCTAAATTGAAACTATGGTTTACGCGGCCGATGTAAAATGACCCCTTTCTTTTTTATAGCCAGTAGATTGTTGTACGGCGTAGTGCTAGATTTATGGGACTTAAGGGGTCTGTGTTGACTGGTGTTCGTTAAGCTTGTTTTAGACAAGGGATATAATTGCTATGAGCTGGGTTTATAATGAAATGGACGGATTATTAGATGTTTACATTGTTTTAGTATAATAATTATACCTAGGTATTTCCCGCGGGGTGTATTCTTGTACACCCATATTTTACCGCTGGTAATTATAAGGTCATCAATGTAGGTACCACGCATGGTGAGTTTATTGCCAGATACCGGATCCACTTCCAATCTGAGCTGTTTGTCAAAAAATCTTGCTTGCCCGACCTGGGCAACGAACCCAGGAGCTCATGAGGCATACCGCGTTTACCACCGCTAGGTAATGATGTATTTATAAAAAAAATAAAAAATAAACGCACTCTACCTGAGCTCATATAGAAGAATCCTCACGGTACAATAGACTCTGTACAAGTTTTTTAAAATAAATCTTTTTTTTTTATGGACTACATCTTATAATAACTCTCGGCGTGATTTTTAAAATTTGAATTTGAATCCAGTGTTGAAATAAACACTTCATCAATACTGAATATATCCGAGCTTCCAGTACTACCATTTTGCCGCGAACGACAGCTATTGACACAAAAACCAAATAAAAATCTAATTTAAGGCTTTAGGAATACGACTTTAAATGTAACAAAAGAGCTGGGCTAATTCTCTTTATTAATTAAATTCCATAATCAAAATCCACATTTAAAAAAACCGACGTAAAAATTAAGAAAAAAATAATATTTTGATCATGATGCTTGACACAAAATTGTTACCTCGTACGGGACCGCGTTCTTAGCCATAAAACATTTAAAAATATATATAAATTCACTTATAGAGTAAATTACATATATACGCCGCGAGTAGGTAATACTGATCACGTTTATGTATAAAATAAATGTGTAAATGTTGCCAGATTTTCTTCAAACCTCCCTCCCTACCTACTCAGAAGTTAATTCCACACAAACGTGTATATATCATTGTAAATGTTATGTATCTTAAAAACCTGTCGATTTCCCACTCACAATAATTTTACACTATTCGTCTTACACTTTGTATAAAATTGCCATTAAATGTAGCAATTAATGTCAAGTAACTGGAAACCCAAGTGCCTACGAAGTATGGCAATACAGCTGGGCCATAAATTATATGTAAAATAAATGCATTTCATATATACGCAGTGAGTATCTTATGTAGCTTGTGAGCTTTTTTTAATATCGAACAATAGAAATATTTAGATTGCTTGCGAGTTTCCGATTGATCAGAGCAAATGGACTAATAAAGTACTTCCTATACTAAATTTAAGCTAACGATAGTTTGGTCTAAGGTTTATGTCTAGTGCGCTTATCGGGTGCGGGTTCGATTATCTTATATTTAGATTCTGTTTATAAAGGTATTTTATACTTTTGAGCAGTAAATTGTTATAGGTATGTGAGAACAATGTAGGAACGGCTGGGCAGACTTTAGCAGCTGGTAAAAAAAGTAATAACTCCAAGTATTTGCAAGTTAATGGCTACATGGTTCCCACATTTACAAATTACTTTTATAAATAAAAATAGGAAGGAAGAGGAGAAAAACAAAATCTTAATAGTCTGCTCGAACAAGGTCATTTATATACCTGAGGACATAAACCAGCATCTAACCAAAAGGAAAAATTCAAAGCGATTCAGAATGACAGCGACAGCTGGTCAAATAAAAAGTGCAGATTCAAAAGGCAGTATATACCCTTTCTGAATCAGACTGTATATAGTCTGTGGTATAAACAGATGAACGAGGAGTGAAGTCGACGGTCGTCGTCGCGAATTATATCAGTGCGCGGTGAATCACCGCCTTGCAAAGGTGAAGGACGAATGAACGCAACAGTTCCACGAGGCGCAGGCGCATGGAAGCGTTTTGACGTAATACCATCAAACTCAGCATACCCCTTAAGAGTCAAATCTGGTTAATATTGCCATAAAACTTTACCCGTGACTAGGAGTCACGTCACAAGGAGTTCGAATTTCCAAAAAAGTTAATGTGATAAACGCCTTTAAAAATGCTCTCCTGAGAAAGACCTAAAACGACATTAAAAGAGTAATCTCCAAGTTTCTTCCCGGCTCTTCTCAATGGAACCACCATTCACCATCCACCATTCAGAACCGGTGGTAGGTTTGCCTATCCATAAGTGCTTTTTTGGACTATATGGATAAAATATATGTTGATTTGATACTGTAACGACCACTTCTACCTCGCTACAAGATACACAGATGGCGCTGCAGACAACATTCAGAACAAATGTCAATTTTCCATACAATCCTGAAACGCGCTATGAGTATTTTTGGTGAATATAAAATATATCCGAAACCCCGAAAGTACTCGTTGGGGCATAGTGGCTGCCGAGCCGGCCATACCACCCGCCTGGCTGGAAGATCTTCCCTTTTTCGCAAAATTCCATTATATCCTAAGCAGCAAGCTTTAGAGGTTTTATTTCATTGATTCTAAGCAAAACTTGCTTTATATGTATTTGTAGTACGACTGTTAGCTATCTTCACCGTCTGTCCAAAAACAAAGTTCTTCAAAACCTAGTGATATAAAACATAAAAATACTTTGGAAGCTATTAAAATTGTATACCTACATTATTTTTCATGTTTTTTTTGTGTCGATTGTCTTTTAGCTAATTTTATTATTGAATAGGTATATACTATATAATTTCAATTGCGACATATTCAAGACTTAACTGCAAGGTTAAAAAACCGTAGTTACGTAATATATGTACTTTACTGATGTTTAGATTTAGGCTTGTCAGTATTTCCCACTAAGCCCAAATAGGGGTCATAAATACAGTTTGACAATGCGTCGATTTAAAGACAATGTTATATATAGAGGTAAAATATTTGTCTAATAAATTACGTCCATCGCGTTATCAATCACGCCTACACTGAGGGCACGCATCGAACACCCGAAAATCCTTATCAAAAGTAGGCGTATCTCGCTCCGACACCGCCCCCTCTGCCTTCCCTCGTTGTCGGCTGTCGGCAAACGCGACCGGGGACACAATCTCTAACACCTTGTTTTAGAGGTCTGTGCCACGAAATACGCATCAAGGCCGCAGGCAGGGTGTTATGGAGGTTTATCCCTACCCCAAAATACCTTAGCTTCTTTTTTAGGTTGGCAAACGGCTACAAAATAATACATTTTTGCCAGTGTCAAGAATATATTTAATGTGGTTGAAATTTACAAAATGCACATTTGCTTCTAATTCAGTAAAATACTTGGGTCATATAATTGAAAATAATTGCATTAAACCAGTAAACGATAATTTGATTTCAATAAAGGATTTTCCCGTTCCAAGAACACAGAAAAATATTAGACAATTTTTGGGGAAAATTAACTTTTACCATGAGTTCATACCAAATAGTGCCAGAATATTAGACCCATTGCATAATTTACTAAGGAAAAACCAAAAATTCATTTGGTGTGACAAATGCCAAGAAGCATTTGAGACTATAAAAATCTTGCTATGCACCCAACCAATTCTTCAGATTTTTGATCAAGATTTGCCAATCAATATATATACAGATGCTTCTTTAGAAGGTATTGGAGCTATATTGAAACAAAGACAGACAGACGGGAAAGAAAAACCAGTGGCTTATTTTTCTAAAAAGCTTAATGAATCCCAAAAGAAAAAAAAAGCAATATACTTGGAATGTTTAGCTATCAAAGAAGCTGTGAAATACTGGCAATACTGGTTGATAGGTAAATCATTTACAGTTTATTCAGACCATAAACCACTGGAAAACATGAATTTGAAATCTAGAACCGATGAAGAACTAGGTGATTTAACATATTATCTATCGCAGTATGACTTTCAAATAAAATATGCTCCAGGAAAGAAAAATTTAGAAGCAGATTGTCTAAGCAGGAATCCAGTATTGGAATCAGAGAAAAATACAGATGAACAGTTAAAAGTTGTGAACGTGGTTGAATTGCAAGATATTTTAACAGATCAAAATAAAAATGAAGAAATACAAAAAAATAAGGGTAAATTGATAGAAAAACACAAAGTATACTTTAAAAAGATCAGAAAAAAAGAAAAATTAATTATATCAGAAGAATTTAGTATCAAACTCCTAAAAAAAATACATGAAAGCTTGTGCCACATTGGAATAAGTCAAATGCAGAAGACAATAAGTCCGTACTACACGGCCAAAAATTTGATAAACAATATTAAGAAAATTTGCAGAGGCTGTGAAACTTGTATTAAAAATAAATCAAGAGGCCAAGATAAATTTGGTTTTATGTCTCATCTAGGCCCTGCCAAAGAGCCATTTGAAATAATCTCTATAGACACCATTGGAGGTTTTGGAGGTTCAAGATCATCAAAGAAATATCTACACCTGTTAGTGGATCACTTTACAAGATATGCTTTTATACTAACTTCAAAAACCCAGAATGCAAATGATTTTATTAAACTAATCACAAACATAACAGAAACTGAAGATATTGGAATGCTTCTTACTGACCAATACCCCGGAATCAATTCGAAAGAATTTAAGAAATTCCTTAAAGATAAACAAATACCGATGATCTTCACAGCGGTAAATGCACCATTCTCTAATGGCCTGAATGAAAGGTTGAATCAAACATTAGTAAATAAAATCAGATGCAAAATCAATGAAAATGGAAAAAAGAAAGCGTGGACCACAATAGCTCAGGAATGTGCAAGTAAATATAATGATACTAATCACTCAGTCACTGGCTATCCACCAAGTTATCTTTTATATGGAACAGATGTTAGTGTCGTACCAGATGAGTTAAAACAAGGAAAATCCAAAACTGACTGGATTAATGACCGAAAAATTGCACTTGACAATACAATAAAATCACATAACTACAACAAAATACTGTTCGATAAGAGTCGGAAATATTATGAATTTAATGTAGGAGATATGGTGTATGTAGAAAATGGAAATAAGCTTAACAGGAAGAAATTAGATGAACTAAAAATCGGACCGTATAAAATTATAAATAAAATTTCGAAGTCAATATACAGAATAGATACAGGTCATAAAAAAACAGAATCAAACCTTTTTCATATCACAAAACTTATTCCAGTCCCTATACTAAAAAAAGAAGCTGATAAATGAGGAAATGGAAAAAGAAAAATTCATACGAAGAAAATTCTATGTGAATTTTCTACTTCAAGAGGGGAGATATAAAGAAAGTTTACTTCCTTTTTGAATATCATCGCGCTGGCGCTGTCGGCAAAGCAGTCAGGGCTATGTGTGGAATGTCGATAAAACAGCCTAGACAGAGTTGAACAATATGGCGTTTAACCAAATAAACATTGTTATAAAATTAATATCTATTAAAATTAGATAAGTACAAGATAGATTATAGAATAGACTTTAAATGTCGTTTCTTTGTTTTTTCAGGTTAGTGTTTAGTTATTTAGTGTTATAGTGTATTGTGGTATGTTTGAAAACTATTAAAATACAACTTTGTTTTTTCAGAGCAACACATTGAAGTTTTATTTGACAGATACGATATTGATGATATTAGAAGCTTATTAATTCTTATATTCATATAAAGCTTGCCTCAGTAACGAGGATCGATTCAAACCCCGGCTCGCACCTCTGGGATTTCTGGATTTCATGCGTGAAACTCGTTTTCAACCTTAATTATCACCTGCTAAACGGGGAAGGAGAACATCGTGAGGAAACCTGCATGTCTGAGAGACCTCCCGGCACGGCATGTGAAGTATGCTAACTCACACTAGGCCAGCGTGGTGGACTATGGCCTAATCCGCCTCGCATTGAATGGAGGCCCGTGCCCAACAGTGGGAGATTTTATTATTATGTTATTTATTTATGTAATGACTTTTATAGCTTACATATTTGTATAGTAGATATTTAATCGCTTAATTAGTCATACTGGTTGTAAACCTTCATAGGACTCTCCAAAGAAACTCTCTGATCTCGACAGACGAAAGAAGAGAGTTTAAAAAGATCTTTGCAAGGTGAGTACTCACCGTGGTGCCCCCCGGCCTCGTCTCCCCGCCCCCCTCCCGCTCACCATCCGTGCAGAAGTAGCATTTGTCTTGCGGTTTCCAGTCCATGGGCTCCTCTACTGCCTCCAGCTTCGGCTGCGTCGCTGGCCTTTTTATTAACGACTCTAGGATGGTTTCCGGGCGGCGAGCTGGCTTGGCGTCCGGGCCTCCGTCCGGACGGTCCGGGCGGCGGATCTCTCCCCCGCCTTCGTCCTTCCTGTCGTCGTCGTTTATCTGCTGTATGGTTTTGATTTTGAGCGCGGGAGGGGGGTCCGCGGCCGGCACGGACTCCTCCTCGCTGGACTGGTCTGCTTCCCCCCGCTTCGGTATTAACGCGTCCTGATATAGTTTCCATTTTCTTCGACCCATCAACTCCTCCGCCACCCGTTCTAGACCTGGAATTAATGGGGATAGTTTAGGTTTTGTTACATTTTGACTCGGGCATTTTAGAGGTCAGTGGTTTAGAGGCATTTAGATGTAAATAACTCTTTTTCGATAATTCTATATTGTCCATATCTTTGGTACAGACCCAAACTAATCAGCGTTCGTGTTTTGGGAGCCATACAATAGATTAGGGGTAATCCCAGTAACACCAAGACCAGGGTTGATTATGACAACTATGTCTAGTGGTTTGAGGCCAAACCAAAAAGGTGTCGTTATGTCCTATCCAGGCCATTAACTTCACGGTTGAAAGTTCGATTCCGACGTGAGCAAATTTTGGAACTATCCTTTTCTTAATTTCTAACCAATTTAACAGACGACGCCAATTTTTTTTTTTTTTTTTTTTATTTAAATTACAAA
This sequence comes from Pheosia gnoma, assembly GCA_905404115.1. Taxonomy (NCBI): domain Eukaryota; kingdom Metazoa; phylum Arthropoda; class Insecta; order Lepidoptera; family Notodontidae; genus Pheosia; species Pheosia gnoma. Next base: position 5,121,287 of record FR989916.1, read on the forward strand.
GAATGTATACAATTTTGTTAAAGTGGTGCAACATAAACTCCAGTGAATTAAAATGGTTTAACAAGAATTTCTTAAAAGATTTCAAACGAACGTGAGAAATAGTGTCTGGTTATCACGATGTCATATAATAATACTCATTAAAAGCTTTTTAACTCATTCATAAGAGACATGAGTGGCCAAGACGTCATTTATCCCATTAACATCAGACGAGGATGTTAAATATAGCGGTGTGTTATGATGTTGATAATACCTGTCGGGGACGTGAACTGATAAGATAATGGGTTAGTGGCGGCAGTTATAAAGGTTTTATGTGATATTTTATGAATTTTTCAGGCGAAACACAGACGAGCTATTAAATCCAGAGAAAGCAACGAGCAACTGCACTGTGTAAAAAGAAAACACGACCTATAATACCCGAAGGGGTAGACAGAGGTGCATTGCACATTACGCCGAGGTATTTGGCTCCAATGTAATAGAGGTCGAGCCTATTGCCATTATACAGGATCGAGTCACCTTCGTCCGTAGGAGAATTAAGTACCCTCGAGATACCCTACACGTGACCCTGGGTGGTGCCAACCAGGTGACAACTCTACTGGTGGTAGGCTTCGGCCGTGGCTAGTCACCACCCACTGAACAAAGCCATGTCGCCAAGCGGCCTAGCCGTGTTCCGGCATGATGTTCGGTGTTGCCATTCATGGATGGCGGGTCAGATCAGTTGCGTTGCATGTGCCTAGTGAATGTAGCGTCTCTATCTACTACCGCCTTCCTACCTAGGCAAGTATGCTCCATCGTAGATCTCATCGTCACTTACCATCAGGTGAGATCGAGATCAAATCTCGTATAATGTAATAAAAAAAAAAAAAGGACACACTCCTCCTCAATATACTTTACTGTGTCCATTGTTGTTGCCAACTTTTTGCTACTACTTTATTTCTTTTTTATGATCTAATTATTTTTGTATATTTTTGAAGTATATTTAAAATATTGCAAAAGTGTCAGATTGTCTTCAGTGAACGAGAGATATGTTTTGATTTCCCGAAAATACTAATATTATATTATTTCATGATCATTAAAGTGTTTCATCAGTTTACAGTTCACACACATTCGTTCCAATTGTATTATGTTCTCCAGAACAGGTATATGTATCTCTATTCTTTTAACTGTTAGACAGTCTTGCAATATATTATATCAGTACAAAACATAACTTGAGAATCAATTAAAACACTTTGGTTTTAACCTACAACTGAATCCACTTTAACCTAATTTACGAACGGAAATCACCAATCTCCAATTTAATGTCATAGAATAGATGTATAATCCATAAATGTCGTGCAAAAATTACTACCAGGTCATTTATATGGCACGAGAAAGTTGTGGACGTTATTTAGATTAGTTGCGTAAACAACTTTGCTAAAGCCATATAGAGAGCATGGTAACGAAAACGTTGCCTATAATACAATTATAGAAATCATTTATGTCGAAAGTCATGGGTTACAAATGTTGTCATTTTTGAGCGCGCAATGTATCGTAAACTACGCGATCGCGACACAACGCTCAGTGCGATACCCGCCGCGTGCGAGTGACGAGCGCGCTCAAGCGTATCGAGTTTTAATTTACATTGCAGTTTTAGGTCTAAAAATGTTGCCAACCAAAAAAAAGATTTATTTATGTATGTTGTGTACAGAACACATACAGAGCACTCATGTCTAAGTATTTGATTTGATTTTGTGTATACAAGCGTATTGATTTCTTAACTTCATAACAGAAGGTAGATTCGTCTACCACGCGTTACCTACGTAAAAGCGTTTTTTTTTTTGCAATATAGGCAAGTACACCTGATGGTAAGTGACGATGAGATCTACGATGTAGCATACTTGCCTAGAAGGTACCTGTTCACTCTCGACTAGAAAACACCCAGATTGTAGTCAACGGGGAATAAAGACGCCGCCGCCGGTAGCGTGTTCCATTCCTTGGCAGTTCGCACGATGAAAGTAGAAGCAAAACGCTTAGTGCGTACCGAAAGAATGTCCACAGTGTACGGATGACACTTGTCCGTGCGTCTTGTCGACCGACGATAGAATGGAGATGGGGGAATTAATTCGTAGCGTAAAAAATGCGTAAGATTTGAATATCAAAAATAAACTCGCGCGCATTATCATACGTACGGCGCGGCTGGTAAAAAACCGTCGTAAATCCAACCAATGACGTTTGATGCAGGGGTCACCAACATTTTTTCAAATTTATATTGTAATATAAATGGCAATAGTTAAGTAACATTAATATAGTACGAATTCTATTGTCAGATTTTTATAAAACATATGAATTGTCTAACTTACAAACTAGCGTTTTAGTTATAAGAATGAAAATAAGAACTAACTACGAGCCCTTAGCGATATTTCCAGCTCATTGATGACGACATAAGATCACAAGTATATAGTTTTCTATTCATTTTGAACGTAAAACTAGCAAGCCAGTTCAGTTAACTGAAGCGAGACCTTTACATGCTAATAATGTAATTAATGCATGGCGTTGAACTCCCACGGCATGAAATCATAAAAAAATAATTACACATTAGAGTCGCTTCCAAGTAAATCGGAGCGGCTAATGTGTTTTGGAAACGAGAATAATCTGTGGACCGTACGTTCCGCCGCGCCATTTTATTAACGCCTTATAGAAAAAAATGTGTTATATTCTGAAATATATTGTATGCCAAAAAAGAGATAGATAGTAGTGAGAGGGAGCGATAGAGGAAGATGTCGGGTGAGAGATAGATACATAAAAAAACGTTCGTATTTCTACAGTAACATGAAATAAACCGCCTGACTATTAGCAAATAACTAAATGAATGACACGTCTTTTTAGTAAAAATATTAAAAACACTGTATTTTCTCACAATCTATATATATAAAACAAAGTCGTGTTGGTTACACCATTTATAACTCAAGAACGGGTGGGCCGATTTTTATGATCTTTATTGAATTTATCTCCGCTCCGTTTAGAAAAATAACTATTAAAAATTGGGAAAAAATTAAGATTTCCCATACATCTGAGGCGGTACGTAGTTGATGGGACAGCTAGTCACTTCATAAGCGAATATGTTTTAACAATTCAAACTTAAAAACTATAGAGTATGAATGCAGCGTCTCTATCTACTGCCGCCTTCCTACCTAGGCAAGTATGCTCCATCGTAGATCTCATCGTCACTTACCATCAGGTGAGATCGAGATCAAATACTTGCCTATAATGTAATAAAAAAAAAAAGTAATTGTTAACAAAAGGGTAATTTTGAAGAGCATGCCGCGGCCGTCTCACTGGTGATAAACAAAGGACGGTGTGTACGGACTACTGATTGGCTAAAACTGCGATTAGACTGGTCTATTTCAAGGTCGACGTGAGTCAGTTCGCGTTTGTGTATGCGTGTTTTATCGTTTGATCTAAATAATAAGATATAGCGGATGCAATTTTATAAAATAAGATAAAATATATAAAAAATGATTATTTTCAAAACGCCACGAAGAATATTTAGAAATGTCTTGATAAAAAAATTTAGAAAAGGATCATGAAACGTGATTCATTTCAGTACGTAGAGAAACTTGTATTGATTACTATATTTTTTTTTGTAAATTATTCCCATGTTTTACTAGTTACTCTGCTATTCGGGGTGGAGACAAATTCAACATATCACAGAACAAAAAAATAGGTGTATCAATTTTTTAGTTATAAATGGTGTAACGTAGGTACACCTATTTTTTTTTGTTCTGTGATATTTTGAATTTGTTTTACTTTGTTTTATTCATAGATATTGCTATATCAATATCAGTCCATATCATAAACTCAACATGTACTTTGTATTTAGGTCTTTAATTTCAATAATTCTAGGAAGATTGTAAGATACGACCAGCATAAGAAGATGCCTTTAAAATAACTAGGTACAATGATGTCACCAGGACCAGGAGATAGGCGGTACTTTACATCCTATTCTGACATGATTTGTATTGTTAGTTTAATGTACTCCTACATACTTGGGCGTTACCCAACGTAATCACCAGGCGGTTACAATTTTTAACTAAACCAATTGTGACGCATGTAGGGTTTTAACTAATCCTGATTCATATTATTGAATAACAAGGCTCTATAGTACTTGGAGTGTGACGAGTCATCTATTGTTCTCATTAAGACTTAAAATATTTTTAGTTTCATACATTTTTCATTTTCACTGACCACCAGCTACTTACACATTTTATCGGAATTAATTGTGACATATCTCGAGTTTATATGACTAATGTTGATGAGTTAACAAGTGGGAGGTGAACTAGAATTCAATTTACAAATTGCTGTGGCAAGATACTTAGGTACTTGTCAACTTGTTAAGCTTTCAATGTTAAACTAGTCAAGTTCCCGTGCTGCGTGTAAACTTGCCAATTTCAATCGCTTACTCTTGCCCGCTCATAACTTGGACCACTACAAAATGATTCAACGCGGAAACGGCCGGTGTCCTTGTTTGGCACACCGCGAATATGCGCATGGAATAGCGCAAATTAATGCACTTTTAATTATCATTATTGAACAATGTCCTTCTCTGGTTATGCCAGTTAGATTTGCAATTTTTTATGTCTTTAAATAATTATATGACATGTTTATACCGTAAATGGATTTCTGCGCAACAAAATAGTTTGTAACTATGTAGCCGTGTTTTTTATAGGAAGGATGATTTTACATGGATTGGTCATTTCATAGTATGACACATACGTAGGAAGATGGAAAAATGGACAGTGAATCAGTCTTTAACTTTGCACTGTTAGCGCAAAAGTTTCTAAGTTTGCTTTTCAACATTATCCATATTTACACAAAATAATGGCCGTCAGCCATCATAGATTCAACTAATAGGTTACTGGTAAATGGTTGGACCAGTTATCAGTTTTTTTAGGATTAAACGGCTTTTAAAAATCGTAGTTGCTAGAATTACAACCGGTCTCATCAATTGCGCAGCCCCAAGAGTGTTAGCGGTAAATGTCGATAGAAATACATAGAACTTTCTTTTCTTACAAATAAATACGAGTCCGTTAAGCCGGCACATAAATTACGTACTACAATTATTTTATAGTCACGAATGAAATATAATCGCACAAATAGTAAAAAGCTAATTCTTTGAACATCTATCTATATATATAAAACAAAGTCGTGTTAGTTACACTATTTATAACTCATAAACGGATCAGCCGATTGTTATGATCATAGATTTTTTATTTATATCCACCCCGAACAGCAGAATAACTATTAAAACAAGAAAAAAAGTCACTAAAAATATGAATAAAGATAATTCAATGTCTCATACATTTGATTCTGAGGCGGTACGTCGTTCGCTGGGACAGCTAGTAAATAATTTAAACCAAACGAGAAACAGGTTTTGCGTCTCGGCATGATAACCGGATGCTGTACATCGCATACGACCTCCAGCAACTGGTGATCTTAATTATTGGATTTACAATAACCACATTCTTAGTTATAATATGGTAAATTTTTGTAAACCTACTTAACAAAAAATACTGTGAGCGATTTTTACAGATATATTTTGACATGAATGCCCGTGAAAGTATTCTGCAAAAAAAATGACGCCTGGTTTTCATTTGTGAATTGGTAAGCTCATAAAGAATATTCGTTAGTAATTATAATTAACATCGGATAAGTAATAAATATGTGACTTGATATCATAATAGATATGGATAAAATTGTCTACTTCCGGATATTGATGCTACGGCCTCGCCTTTTAATATTCGATTAAATTAATAAAACATAACAAGAATTGACTAAAAAACATAATAAAAGCATTATTACCATGAACCATTTTTATCAATGTTTCCATCGCACTCGCGGCTCACGCAACCACGCGCATCGTGGCCACAGAAAAAATTAAACCCATCGATCATTATCTATGATAAAATTATAATTATAACTAAAAAAAACATGCGTTACACATTGAATTCAACCGAAATGAACTTCAAGAAAAAGGAATAAAAAAACAATGATTGACATAACAGGTTACGGACCCCTGGATTCGAACGCCAGCCATTTGAATGAGGAATTAGAATAAGATGGCAAAAAATATGAGCATTAGAAAGAGTAGAGCGAACGCGCAAACGAAAGAGACGGCAGGCGTTCGAGTCGCGCGATTGGTCGACCGCTTTTTATGCCTTCGTTCCCCTAATCTTCATTTCGAACAACATCTGCTACGCTAATGTCTATTCGAAATGGTTCTTTAAATTTATTGTGTTAAGATCTCATTTGCAATTTGCTTATCATTACTTTTATAACTTTTTAGTGGCTGTCTATCGGTGGGTCATTGCACGCGAGTTGTTATTTCAATTTTAATACATATCCCATCGAATGGGTTCCTTTTAAGGTCAACGTTTGATCAAAGGAGGTACGCGATGTGTTTTTTTTTTATAATATAATTATTTTTTGCTCGGCAACTATTGGTCGGCAGATGGGCAGTATGTAATAACCAGTCTTTGGCCCTGAGGGGTATTTTAAGTATTACATCATAGGGACAGAATACATATATTTTTCTGTTTTTTTTTATACGGACAATTTTTTTGGTTACTTCATTGTATTTACGAGTCAAATGTTTAAAGGATAGGTACACTGGATATTCTGAAACTGATTGGTTGTGAATATAAATTATGCATGGTTTAGTCTCTGATAAATACTTCAGTTGTAATTAGATAATTATAAACGTGTTACAAATAGAGCATGCAGCGTTTTTAATGTAAATAATCTCGATCGTTTAACGTTTAATACTTTTTTGTTATAACGAGAACGCTTATCAGTTGGCTGTTGAATACTCATATTATTGATTTCTTATATTTACGCGAATACTACACATTGAATTTAAACTTATTTTACAGATTTTATTGCGTTTATTTTATGTTTTTACGTTCCCGACGTTTCGGCTGCTTTACAGCAACCAGCGATAAGTTTTATTTCAATACTGATATTTAATGCTAGGAAAGTAATTAAATGTCTAGTTAAATAAATCTGTACGTATAATTCGTCCTAATAATGATTGGGATTGCGATAACTGATTATCCAATTCTTTATCTAGATGGGTTGCAGCTTCTTATGAGGAGATGAGAACAGAGAATCGTTGTGAGATGAATAATGGTAGGTACAACAAAAAAAAATTAAACAAAAAATACAGTACCTAATACCTATACATGTATACATTTAGCTCATAATCGAGAACTATTTAAATATTGATACGATCGATTCTAATTCATCAATACACACATTAAGGTATACTGTATTTATCTACACAAATTAATTATCACACGGAAAAGATAAACTTAATAAATATTTGAAAGTAATTGCTTATCTAATTAGCGTTACATCCGTTGCTAGCTATTCCACGAATTGTACCTATATAATCGAATGAATCGATAAAAGGCGGCGGCTGTTTATCGATAATATCGGTGAATCGATACATGGGAAGTAGAAGTTTTTTTTATTTTATTATTACGTACAAAAGGTTGCACGCCAATGTCTGTGAAGTAATATTAATACTGCAGTTGTTAGAGGTAGCTTTATTATACTTCTCCAAACAAAATATGTTTATTTTTTTAGATATAGTGGAAAGCAGTGATAGCCAAGTTGGTAGAACGCTTGCCTCGGTAACGAGGATCGCAGGTTCAAACCCCGGCTCGCACCTCTGGGATTTCATGTGCGAATCTCAATTTCAACCATGATTATCACTTGCTAAACGGTGTAGGAAATCATGGCGAGAAAACCTGCATGTCTGCGAGAACCCTTCGAAAGACGTGTGAAGTCCGCCAACCCGCACTGGGCCAGCGTGGTGGACTATGGCCTAATCCCCCTCGCATTGAGGGGAGGCCCGTGCCCAACCGTGGGTCATTAAAAGGGCTGGTATTATTATTATTATACCGTGTTTGTTATACCTTATATACTACTTTAGTTATAAACTCGATCAGTCTAAATGGAAAAAGGAATTAAGTGCACAATATTCTTATTTATCATCTAATAATTAATGCGTGAATGCGGCCATTAAGGAATTCGCCATAATTCTAACGATTCTAATATTCACAGCTTTTTTGCGCCACAACGCCATAACATAAAATCAATAAGTCGATAAAACAATTCAGTCTAGTTGGTTTTGCTATAAGTACCTATCTCTTTTACGTTTTTGCACATGGCTGCGCGTCCGCCAAGTTCTACTTAATAAAAAGTGGCAGCATTAAAAATTGTATACAACCATTTTAAGTTTGCATAACGTGATCCCCATGCATGGGTACCTAAAAACGGCTAAACAAAATATGCAACGGTTTTTGTAAATATGTATCGATGTATCTAGCTTCGGGAATAGTGAATTTGTTATTTATTTCATCCTGTAGTCTTATAGGAATAAAATTAAGGAGTATTTTAGGAATTTATTTAGTTGTGATAGAACTGTCTGAGGTTCCTTATGAAATATATTTTTTAACGTAGCACAAACTTGGCGAGAACTACCGTTGAAAAAAAATAAAACATAAAAAAAATGCTACCTGTTGTTCCATGAAAGATATGCATGTTAAAAACATAGGTAGGTACTATGTTAAGTATAGGCTGTGGCGATCCGATTCTCACGGCTAGCGGCTCCCCGCCAGGTGGGCCGTGACGTGACCGCTACCTAACGTCAATTGTGCTTATAGAAAAAAGAAGTATGGAGCTGAAAATTGAAGTCAATTTAAAACACATATCTTTACGATGTAATACCATTGCAAATTAATTACATTAATGTCGGATCGAATTGATAATATGCTCTGTACTTTTCGGACGCTTACTTCAGGCAGGTAAAGAAATATGTATCGCTATAGTTAAGGCTGGGAATCAATGGAGTATACTTAGCGCGAGCTTTTAATGTGAACATTAGTTCGCAGACCACCATACAATCATTCGTAAGCCTTTCTATTGCAATATTCTGATAGAAACACTGCTCAACGCACTCACTTCTTGATTCGAAAAGCCATATTTCCAAACAGTGATTCAATTATTACTTATAAAAAAAAATGTTTATTGTAACCATTAATAACAAATTGCCCGAAACAAAACATTAGTATAACTAAAAGCTTAATCAGACAAAAAACATCAATAGAGTGAGTAGGCCACAGGTGCGGGTTACGCAATAATTAAAAACATAGAGCTCAAACTATTTTAATATAAGCATCCATTGTGGCGGCCAGCGGCGCGGCCCACCCGGCGGCCAGTGACAACAAAACCCCTCAGAAACTATTTTCATTGAAATTGTTTCGGTATTTAACTACGCGATATTGATTTTATAAGAATGTTAGTAAGGTATAAAAATGGTGGTGCGGCGATCTGATCTTTTTGGGGAAAACGTGGCCATATACAGCCTGGGATTAATGTGGAAAGTCCGGGGAGGTCTTTGACTAGATGTGTAATATCCACTAGGCTGTTTGCTAAGGCCTTATAACACGGCAGTGGGTCTTTAAAAATGACAAAATTATGATGCAATTGGCATTTAATTTTAAGTCCATTGAGTATCAGAGTTGAAAAAACAAATATCACCTTTATACACTAACGAATTAAAGACTTAACCGAAAGAATTTAAAATAATTCTTTGATATCTCATAAAGTACTTTATAACCAGAAATAAACTATGCCTCACACACATACACAATTGCAAGCTAAGAGTAAGTAAGAACCCATAATTTAATAGTTGAACGCGACTATAACTCGTAATTTAAAAATGTTGGCATCTCTGCCTAATGACAGTTGGGTTGGAAGCGCGCGCAAATTCCAAAATGGCCGTCGCCATAAAGAAATGATTATGCGTTTCGAATCACAACGAATTGTTCTTTCAACGTGAACTTATTGTGGAGGAAAATCCTAGTGTTGGAAAATCTATTTATAACATAAATCAGTCATCAAATACGTAAGTACTTAGCTAGACGATGATTCTAAGAATTATCTAGAAGTAATAAATTAGATACATAGGTAGATCGGTTAAATGTTGCGTAATGTAAACAGGAAAAGGTTACAATTACATAGTTGGACAAGTTATAAAATCTTTGGCGTTTTATTGCCATACGCATAAACAGACAGACGAAGAGGTAGTCAGACAAAAATATCAGAAAAGTTCTGTTTGCTATTATTTAATAGCAGGTAGTTTACGGAGACTTGGTGGGAGCACTTCCATGGTTTTATTAGTTAAGTACCTTTTGTTTTCTATAGTTTTATAGTTACTTAGGTTGATAAAATTCTCAATTGAAGAAGCTCATTAACTGCAATAGGGTCGTAAACACATTGACAGAAATGCCTTCAATAAACGGCTAATAAACTTTTCTATAGAAACATAATATTGTTATGTTAAAGTTAAGTTTGTATTATACAATTAATTAATTCCTAACAATACCAAGTACAAATTGATTACTTATATTTACGCGAATACTATATAATATTGAAATAAAACTAATTTAACGGATTTTATCGCTTTTATTTTATAATATAATGCTTTTATTTTATGTTTTTACGTTCCCGACGTTTCGGCTGCTTTACAGCAACCATGGTCACAGGAGGACTGAGGTATTAGACATCCTTGTGTCATGGTTTGAACTGGGGTACCCTCATATTTAGTCCTCAAGACCTCAAGACACTGTGAATACTTTTTGCATAAGATCGGACCGCAAACAACAAATAAAGATCTACTAGGACGTCAAACAACTCAGTCCTCCCGTGACCATGGTTACTGTAAAGCAGCCGAAACGTGGGGAATGTAAATTATAATATAAACGTGATAAAATCCGTTAAATTAGTAATAAAAGTACAAATTAATTACCAAGCAAAGTTCAAATTAAATTTTAATACCTGGGCACTGGACTTCAAATGCGAGAATATTCGTAAGCTAACCCTATACTTAATGGGCTTCACATTAAGACACATTTTATGGAGAACTAGCTGTTGCCCGCGACTTCGTCCGCGTGGTATTTAACAAAGACAACCGTTGACAACAGCCTGCTCGCCCATTCTGAGCCCGCGGGACGCATTGCAGGTTGTTGCTATCAAACAATCAGGCGCTGCGCTGCAACATTGGTGTTAATTTTTTTTCGTGAGATCCTATTTTTTTTTCTAATATAAAAGTAGCCTAAGTTACTCCTTGTTACATCAGCTATCTGCCAGTGAAAGTCCCGTCAAAATCGGTCCAGCCATTTCAGAGATTAGCCGGAACAAACAGACAGACAGACAGACAGACAGACAAAAATTGTAAAAAATGTTGTTTCGGTATAGGTAACGTGTGTACATCTAAATGCACTTAGTAAAAAGCGGTTATTTTAATATTACAAACAGACACTCCAATTTTAATTATATGTATAGATTAAACAGCGCCTCTATATAGCGGGTGGTATTTCAAACCTTCAATTCACAATACAATGTAACTATAAAGTATACGGCTAGCTTACGAATAATCTCGTACTTGACGTACTAACTACAAAAAGTATAATGAGTTCGGTATTTTTTTTGTTTTTAAGTGCGCTTTTTGTAAGGTAATATTTTCAACAGACATTTAGTATAAATAAGATATTCATTGTTCTCATACCAAATACTATTGTTAAAACAATCGTTTGTATTTGTTGGCCTTAACTGTGCACAACCACATTGTATCTAAACAAACGATAATGTGAGATAAACAGCCAAAGATTAGAGATCAGTGACCTCCACTTTCTACTTACCTAAATAGTGAAACTTATAAGAAACATGGCGATTCTATCGATCCAGCGTTTGTGAGGTTTTATTAGAAATGGCTATTCAAATTCGACATGATAGCAACATTACATTAATGATGAGAATTGTGCAAAATAACTTTGAATTATTTACGTATTTAATGCCTGCATTAGTAATCCATAGATAAGAAAATATATTTTTTATTTTATTTTTTGCGTGTTGAAATTCTCATGTATACCCTAAGCACCGCGGGAAGCACGCCTATAAGCTAACTTCTTGGTTACGTAATTTCGTAAAAATATATAGATTATTATAGATAATAGTACGTATTTACATTCTCTGAGGGGTTTATGTTGAATTTATAACAGAAAGTTATTCGCATTTTATAAAATGTGTGATCAGGAACCAATTTCTATTCTCTTTACAAAATGTGTGTGGTTGAGTACCTACTTGTTATATACATACATAATTATTGTAATAGGTATGTGTTGTCGGAAAACCCGACTAGTCACATGCAATTAACACAAATCACGTTTGTATTCCTATTGCATTTGAAATTCACATACTTAATAGGCATTTGTTATTGCGGATGAAGTATTAGTAAAACATGGCGGAAAATGTAGTTATTCAGTACAATTGAGCAGGATTTATATATTCCAAATGTATTTTTTGATCTACACCCACTATATGCTAAGGTAATTTTACAATAAATATTATAATTTCTGTAATATACAAGGTGTAATAAAAATGGTGTAAAATATTGTAAGGGGCTAACAAGTAGGTCATAGCGATCAAGCTTACTTATAAAATATATGGGTATATAGAGTCCCGTTTCAGCGCCCACTTAGTACGTATGTTTTTTAATGTAATTTTTTTTTAATGATTTGACTATTTTTTTTGCGAATGTGAGCTGTATCCTATGGACCTGCTAAAATATTTGCACTATTATTGTTACAGGTTATGTAAGTATCATTCCGTGCATTTTTAACGACGCAAGTGCGACGAAGCTAGTACCTACATACCACGCACAAGTTATAGTTATATTTAAAAAAAAACCGACCAAATTACAACTTAATAGTGTTGCCCAAAGTCTTACATTTTCGCTTGACCAAAACACACTGACCCCCTTAGTTATAGACGTTATATAACTTTATCAAACGTCATATAGTATTGCGCACAAGAGTTTTGCTTTGCATGCGCAGTACTATATGACGTTTGATAAAGTTATAAAACATCTATAAATTCGGGGGTTAGTACTTTTAGCAAGAATTAAGAATGACTACACGAGACACGAGCGTCTCGTAGTTACGACAAACTTAACCATTTTGTAATCATGTTTTTATAGAACACAACCCTGTGACATTATGGCTTTTGAAACTTTGGGCATCAATTAAAACAATCGCTGCCGAAATACTAGCAATCGTTAGCAACAGCAATCGATCCGCAATTGCAGTTAGGTAATAGCCATGCCACTAGTAACCTTCGCGCTACACAAGGGTGCGAGTGAAACAAACGGTCGTACGATAAAACATAGATATATTCGCTAGCTGCGCGGGCGCCATTGTGTGTCACGGCCGCGCAAGCGCGTGTGCGTAGCGCGGCCGGCGCTCGGCCGATGTGTAGATCGACTAGACGAAGTTTGGGATCGATATTTCAATGATAGTGGTATGAAATAGTATTAATAGGCGATTTAATTTGGTACGGTACCGCAGACATGGTCTACTCCGTACCAAGTATTTTTGGCTAGAGCATAGTCTGCCGACAGTACGGTACAGACGATAGTGTACAAACCGGATCAAATCCATGGTCCGGCCCGTAAGCAACCGATGATCGAACTTGGTATCAAAAGATCTTGGATCTTATGATATATGAGCGACATAGAGAATCCTATACTGAAATTTTCATGTCCCTGGCATAAGATCAAGGATATACCTACACATCGTAACTGGAAATTGATACTAAATTAACATTTTGTTACTAATTATTAGTGATACATCGCTGCAAATAATAAATAAAAACATGTAAATTAATTAATTAAAAAGTTACATTGTGACAATTAAAGACAGTCACATAATTAAAAAAAAATTAGAAGAACGGTGTCTAATATTGTTAGTGAAAAAAAAACATCTTGGAAGCATAAACAAGTTCTTTGTGTCCTTTTTCCGTCGTCCTTATCGGACTTGCCAAAAACTGCTGAAAAGGTTTTTACTACAGTTTTCACGGCTTGTTGTAGATTTCTTTCTCTCTTTGGGATATTTAAGTAGAGCAGAGTTTGTGAACTTGAATGAGTGAAATCATGCAATTTGACTCTACCAAGTTAAGATGCAAGCTCGATTTATCTCATGCAAACCATTGAGTACAGTACTTATGAATCGTCAAAATAGAAACGCAATGCTAAGATACAACTTCACCACCCGTTCGGAATGCCGTTCCTATGAAGAAGAATGGGCAAGAAACTCCACGTTTGCTCTCTTTAAAAATATATTTTACGTTATAATTAGATACGTTCCACTTATCCATTATATTAATAACTGTGTTTAATAATTCCACTTACGTTTTCCTTCAATAAATAACGCGAAAACATATCCAGGCGCACACCAATCTAAACACCAACTAGGTATTCTATAAATGTACAAACTAATACGCCCATTTTATCATACCAAAACCGACCAATGCCATGTCAACTGGCTTGACGAACATCATGCAGTTACACCTCCGCAGTTCACGCACTTATCGCAACGGAATAACGTTCACAATACTACAGCGCAGTGTTTCCAATCTGTTTATTGGTGTAGTCGTGTGTGTTGGGTTGTACACTACTACAGATGCAAGTCCGTGAATGGCACGCACACAGATGCGCGGACTTGAATGTCACGAAATCTAGCCGTTTCTAGGTTAGATCATGCGCGAGCGCATGTAGGGTGACCATCGCATCGCATCGCATCGCATGTAGGGGATCGGATATTTTTTTTAGTGTTTTCCTTGTGCAATCGGAATTTGTTGTGATAATGTTTTGCGCGTGTATTTTAATTAGTTGTTTTTAAGACTTAATTAATCGTTTACGGTTTATGTTCTAAGTTGACAACCTTGCGAGAAGTTGGAATATACAATAATTTAGGTAGTTTAGATAAATGTCTGTATAAGAAGTCTAGATCCGGTATTTCTAAAATAAAACAATGAAGCAGGATCAGAGATATGCCGAAAAACAGGCAACAGACAAGTTGTATTGCTTTTATTTAGTTTTATAGGTAATACTCCTTTAACATTCGTTAAAAGAAAAACATGTCGCTGGACCATCTAGACAGACTTTAGGAATGTAGACTCATAAAAAATTCTACACAAAATAATACTTTGTAAATTAGTTTAGGTGTGGTAATTGAGTCACTTGGTATTGTTCTAAGGTTATCCAGTAATAATCCCGATTAAAGTTAAAAAATAAATAAGTAGTAAGTTAAAAAATAATCAATATGATAAAAAAATTGGGTCAATATCCTTAATAAAAAGAAACATGTTATTTATAGCGGCCTTAATTATTAACATAACTAAACTTCAACATCAACGAAAACTTTTGACATGTTTAGGGGTAAAATGATTTTAACCAAGATATTTTATAAAAACGTCCGGCTGTCCCGGGACCGCGAGTGGCACGGTCACCTCGCAACAATGACCTTGCATCTGCGCAGGCGCAGCCTAGGCCAGACTCGTTTATTTATTTGACACACCGAGAGGCTGCATTCGGAGCAGTCATAAGAGTACCTAGCTCGTTTTGTATGGACACTTGATATGGGTTTTGTGGGCAACGTGTGTTGCAAGTTCTTATTGCACGCTTTTATCAATTAAACTAAAATTCTTAACATTCACTGATTTCTTATATTGACGCGAATTACACATTGAAAGAAAACATTTTTTTCGGATTTTATCGCCCCCCGTGTCCTCTCGTGACAATGGTTGCCGTAAGCCGAAATGTCGGGAACGTAAAAATATAAAATAAACGCGATAAAATCCGAAAAAATAGTTTTACTTCAATTCACTGACTGACAGACAATGTAGAGCCTAAGCTGCTGGATCTAGAGATTTGATATTTCGAGAATATATTCCTTAAGTACCTTAGAGGTTCAATAAGGAAGGATTTTTAGAAATTCAACCCCTAAACGAGTCAAATAGGGGGTCAAATCTTAAGGATTTTATCGCGGTTTATTTTTTATTCTACGTTCCCGACGTCCTTAAGATTAGTTTTATTTCAATGTGTAGTATTCGCGTAAATATAAGAAATCAATATAGGCATATATGTCTAAGAAAAAAAAAGGTTCTGTAAGATTAGGCACACACTTTATTGTTTATCTAAACAAACCTTCAACTGTGGTTTAACATTATTGGCACTTAGCACATCATAAAATAACCCCGTGCCAGAAACTGGCACGTTCATAACACACGGATTAAATGTACCACTAATTAGTTAATTATACATTTCGAAGTATTGAACCTTTGATTTTATTATGTGTGAGGTTTGACCTACAAACTATAATAAAAGTAGGTACTGCAGCTGAAATGAATAAATTAAATGCTCACTCAATTTTCTTTTGCTTTCTATGTATTTTTCTACTGAAAATATCTGTAAGTACGTAGGTAAAATTATGGTAAGATGAGCTAACTATTTTGGATAAATTCTCTAAGGTTAAATTTAGTTGAAATTATTTATTCATATGGTATAAGAAAAACCAAAATGTTTATAAAACAAACATACCTGGAGGTAATCCTAGTATATAATTATTCGTTTATAGGTAGATATTAAAAAGGTCCAATGACTCAGGTATATCAATAGCTATCTACAACAGACAATTGTTTGAAATGAGCAACTGTGCCAGTCAGATAGTGTACCGTATTTTAAGGTGCCTCAGCGGAACCAGAATCAGAATAATTTTAATTCATGTAAACCATTAAGTACAGTACTTATGAATCGTCAAAACGTAGAATATGCTATGGTACTACTGTACCACCCGTTCGAAATGCCGTTCCTATGGAGAAGAAAGAGCAAAAAACTCCATGGTTGTACCTTTTTAAAAATATATTTTATTTTTTTGAGTAGTACATTGTTATAACACCCTAAAGATATGTCCGCGGATTCAGGTCATGATCTGTGGATAGTATAGTCTTGTTTGTACCCTACTTCACTGCATACCCAGCAACAATTATGGGTCGTTAATCAATCTGACAGCTGATAGGGCTCGTTAGGATTTATCGTAGGTACTCTAGTTAGGTCGAATCCAAATCATATTTCAGCGTGAAAAATGAAAATGCGTTTAACATATCGTGTAAGTTATTTACATAGGTTACCTACATGGAATTTTTTTTCAATTTTTATTTGTTTTTACAGCATTTGCGACTATTACAATCTATGTGGGTATTTCAAACTCCTACCTGCCCTATAGTAAAGACGCTAGGGTTGATATCCCCGCGGCAAAATTCGTTTTAGCTAAATGTTAAAAGCGTTCATATCGTACATCTAATGATGTCAAGGCGCTTACACTACAAACTCGACAGATACACATGACAACTATGACTCAACCAGCGAATAGATTGTTACCTAAAAGGCCGTTAAGTAACGAGTATTTGACGACCGGTACAGTGGCCGAAGAGGACAAGCCTTGGGTTGTCAACTTCGCTTACCTATTGGTACAGGGTCAAGCAAAAAGGGTATACCTATTAACCTTTGAACCTGCGCGTCTTTGGTGCATTTCTAATCATTACTTGAAGTCCGAATTTTGATTTTAAAAAACAATTTTTGCTCTCATGAAAATGACAATTGTTTTATAGTGAGCATTTTATTTTAATTTAATTTGACATATCTAACATATTGCGTTCACCATTGGAGACTGAGCTGTCGTATAGAATCGATGGTTGCGCTCAATTAGAGTAACGGGCAAGTTCAAACATACGCAAATGGTACTTCATTAACATTTAATATATTTATCATTGGTTGGCAATAATTGTCAAGTTGTTCAGGAAAATATTGCAATATCTCGGAATGCTAGTCGCGTCCAAGCCAAGGCTCAAGGCGATGGCTATTTCCGTTTTCGATTTGAATTATATCGATTAGTTTCTTCGGCTCTTCCTCATTCAAATTTGTATTGTTTGATTCGATGCAATCGGCCATGACTTTTTTTATAGCTTTTTAAATGTACTGGACAAGGCTTCGTCATAAATCTCGTCTTGGGCCCAGTACCGGATTGTCTATACAGCCAATGTAGGCAATTGTCTATGGGCCCGCGCCGCCTAGGGGCCCCGCGGTCCGTTATAATACTAGGAGTTAGTTTGATGCTTTCTTTATCGTTTTAGAAAGGTTTTCGATTGAAGACAAACAATTTTAGGTTCTTCAATGTCTTCAATCAAAAATTTAAAATTTATTATGACATAAACATTGAAATAAAAGATATTTTTAAGGATATTTTCGCGATTATTTTATGTTTTACGTTCCCGACGTTTCGGCTGCTTTACAGCAACCATGGCCACGGGAGGACTGTGGTGTTTGACGTCCTAGTGTCATAGTTAAAACTGGGGTACCCTCATATTTAGTTGTTGTTCGCGGTCCGATCTACGCAGAAACTTTTCACAGTGTCTTGAGATCTTGCAATGGTACGCTTGATTTATGATTTTATTATATTAATTACTTGATCCCACGTCAGTGGTAGCACCCAGCCATCTTCCCTATTGAAATTAGGATGTTTTTTTTATTTCAATGGCCTTACGTATCATCCTTGAGCGGAATCGGTGTTTTTTGCGAGTATTTGTGGTTTATCAAATCTGATATAATGGCGGGTGCGATCCAGCACATGTTCACATATTACAGACTTCGTGGGGCGCCGGTGTTTCACGTCAGCGATGCGTTACAAAACCGAGTGTTACTAGTAACAGACCGAGTTTTGTTACTAGTAGTAAGTTTTGTTCAACATTATTTTCAGTGTATGCTGTAATGTGTAGGTATGTATATATTATAATTTAAACAAAAGCCTTGTGATAAACTTTGTCGTATAACGTGTTATCACAACTGACTGATGATAAGGAGATTAGTCGGTTTCTAGTGCACTGATAAGAGGGTTTTGTGGGGATTAACTATACCTAACGAAATGTTTAACCCTCACTTTGTATAAACATTTTCCCCCGAATTTATAGACGTTTTATAACTTTATCAAATGTCATATAGTACTGTAAAGTTACAAAGTTATAAAAATTGGGGGTTTGTTTTAGGAGGACGCCTACCTGCTAAATTTTGGTACCCCTTTTCCATCAGTAATGTAAGTTGGAACTTCTAATGTAATCGTAACGTCGTCGAGAAAAGATGCCGTCACTGTCATACTTAGGTATTTATGATATCTGTGGTGTGAGAAGGATGGAAGACGATACGTTACCGAAACGGTACGTTAAAAGAATTGTGCTTGAGGTACATGTCTCGGTAACTAGTTGTTTTTTTACAGGGAGCTTTCCAAATGTCTGGTGGAGACATCTGGTGCCCAGAACGCTGGCACTTATTTTGGCCAACACATCGCATTGCCATTCAATGTGGCAATGCTGCCAGCGTTTTGGGCACCCTCCCAGCCGATGGTGGTGGGGATTTTGAAATCTGAGTGCAATGCTGAATGCATTTCGAAACATGCCTAATTTTAATATTAATCTTATGATTTAATATAACTAACATATAAAACGTTCGTCAATATCTGTTACTTAGTATCTATGTTCATGTTCGCGATGTTCGCTTTCGACAGTGTGTACACGGGTTTAAGCATGGCATTACCGGACGCAGGTGCTTATAATGAGCTCTATGTAGCTACAACATATATTACCGCGCTAGTAGATACTATGATAAGTAATTCTGGGTTTTATAATGCAGCTGTACGACTTGTAGTTGTTGTGCTGAGTTTGTAAATGTTGTTCGGTCTATTATTTTGGTGCTTCCATATTTGATGACCCGTTTGGTATAGTTGGTTAGTGGTGTTAGTGACCCTTTTGCTGTGCCGAGGGTCCCGGTTTCGAATCCCGGTCGGGGGAAACATTGTGTGATGACGAATGTAAATATACACGAACAGGAGAAGGTCTTTGGTAATCCATAGGTCTCTGTAGTAGGCTTAGTTTGGCCACGTACCCATATAAATTACAATAGTTAATCAAACTAAAACTGCAATAGGTTTGACAGAAATCTGCGCAAACGCAGCGCAGAAGTAACGCGATCAGCGACGCAAGGCTGCGACCTTGCACCAATACGCTACCTATTCCAATCAACACCCCATGTATGTAATTACATATCTAATTAACATTGATATTTATAGCTCAGTTGGTAGTGACCCTGCTTTCTGTGCTGAGGGTCCCGGGTTCCAATCCTGGTAGGTCCAAGCTTTGTGTGATGGTCGTGAATGTTTGTATCCGAGTCATGGAGGTTTAATATCTATATAAGTAATATATTTTTGGTTCGCTCCCAGTCCATTGTATGCGGTACCTATAATACAAGCGTTGCTTAGTATGGGATCGTATAGTTGGTGTGTTCGTCTGGCGATATTTGTTTATTTATTTTTATAAAGTTTCAAACGACCAACCAGACATCAGCGTTAATTCCTATTAAATAAAAAAAAACCGAATTCAAAATGGCGTCCATTGAGGAAATAGTTGTAGTTTCATACGTTAGGTTATTAGATTATACTGAGTCAGATACTGACGTAATACCTAATGGTAATTACATCATTGTATGATCAATAAAGATGTACCTACGTACTCGTATATAAGGTGTAACAAAAATAGTGTAAAATATTTTAACAGAGCAATTAGTAATTGAAATAAAACTATTTTTAAGGATTCTATCGCGTTTATTTTTTGTTTTTACGTTCCCGACTTTTCGGCTGCTTTACAGCAACCATGGTCACGGGAAAACAAAAAATAAACGCGATAGAATCCTTAATAATAGTTTTATTTCAATGTGTAGTATTCGCGTAAATATAAGAAATCAATAGAGCAATTAGCAATTAGTATCTGAATGATAAACTATGACCAAAATATTGTATACTTTATTTATTATAATCATAATAAATAAAGTATTTATTATAATGATAATTTAATGATTTGACATGTACCTTTTGATAACATAATGATTTGACATATACCCTATAATAATTTAGTGATTTGACATGTACCTTTTAAATTGATGTTGCATGCCATATGGCTGAATATGGTGACACTACCAACATTCTACCACCTGTATCTATCTACCCATAATTCGCAATAAATGATTTGAGTTTGAGTTTGAGTTTGAGTAAGTTATATGGATCACGTTGACGCATAAAATAATTGTGTAAATGATGTTTGATGTTTTTTTTTTAACAAGGCGACCCGGTAGCGTTTGGCCGTGCGCTCAGTACGGGTGACATTTAAAAAAAAAAATCGAATAATTTGATTTATTTCTTTGGGAATGTTATCTTTATAACCTACTGTTGGCCCTGTTCAAATGTTTTACACTAACTTATATAAATAACTGTGGTATAACTCGGGCGGAGACGCAAAACAAAAGTTAGTATGAAAACGGAAATATAAGAAATACAATATACCTACTTAGTTAGGATTTCAGATTTTTTTATAGGCAACTAATTTTATATTTATACTAGCTGTCCCGGCGAAGTACGCAGCGCCTCAGAATCAAATGTATGAGAAAATGTAAAGCCTTTATTATTATTATTTCTTGTGGTTTTTTTTCATGTCATAGTAGTTATTTTGCTATTCGGGGCGGAGACAAATTCAAAAAATCAAAGAACATTAAAATCGGTCCACCGGTTCTTGAGTTAAACATTTTGTAACTAACACGACTTTGTTTTACATATATTTAGTTATCTAATTAACATTTCTGATAGGTAAGTTAACTGGTAAGTGTAGTTAATAAAATGTTAACACCCAATCATATTAATTGGGGTCCCGACACCCGTGACAGACAGTTTCTCGACTATCATCTTAGAGGAGTTCGGTGTTGCTGGCTTCTTTAATTATCGATCAACTTGTTTGGTTTATAATTGGAAAAGTTGACAAGCCGAGGGTCAGTCCTTCCATATTTGTATCGCCTAGTTCTATCAATTTTATCCAATCATATACCAACTATTTTTTTTAATTCCCTGAAGCGGTTCTTTATCGTCACCTAAAGTCAACATCGTTAGGCGGAAAAGAGTTTAGATGCGACCGTTTGAACCGTTATCTAACCGTGAAAAAAACCCAACCGCGCCCGCCCACCGGCTCTGTCGATTACGGTATTTCGAACGTGTAAACGGGACAGGTGATACTGTTTGCGTGGGTGCGAAAGAGTCGGCTACATTTTCGTTTATTCGCCGTCAACGATGACTGTAGTTTGTTTGACCTAAATGAAGGTTTTATTACATAATATACTAATTGCTTTGAACCTTCTGTGGCTGTTATTTAGGTACTACTTAATAAATAAGGAGGTGCCTCCTTATTTCACCTCCTTAGATCACACATTCGTGATCATCACACAATGTATGCTGCTGGGATTCCAACCCGAGACCCTCGGTACAGAATGCATGGTCACAACCAACTATGTTAATCGAGTTGCCACCATGGAAAATCATGTTTTTTTTAATGTTCTCAAAAGTATTGTTACTTAATGTTTGTGGTAACAAAGTTAGTGGAAATAGTATAACACCAATTAGTTATATAATTGTTACCAACCTTATAAGGTAACGGTCGTGGTGCTATTAAACTCCTGCGCTTCTCTGGGTCCTTAAACCCTTGACGACCTGAGTAGCGCAGTGGGTAGTGACCCTGCTTTCTGCGCCAAGGGTCCCGGGTTCGAATCCTCGTAGGGCCAAACTTTGTGTGATACGAATCTTTGTATCCGAGTCATGGATGTTTATCTATATAAGTATTATATACTGAGTTCGATCTCAGGCCGTTGTATGGTACCCATAATACAAGCGTTGCTTAGTGTGTGGGACCGTATAGTTGGTGTGTAGGTCTTCAAAAGGGAACTACCCAATAGTTTATCTCTGCTTACCTATGTGACGATCTAGGGTGATAATAACTTGCAATATAGACCTTGGATGTCCGACCCCCGCCGTTATCAGTGCATAAGGGTTATCTTATCAGTGAAGCTGGCAGGAATTGATAACGTGATTGTGGTATTAGGAATTTGTAATATAGTGGCATATTAGTGTTATCTGTAGTGGTTGAAGGTAATTAGAACCATTATTATACTGATATCTAGTTATATAAGGTCTAACCAAAAATTGTGTAAAGAAATTCAGAGTGATTTCTTATATATACCCGAATACTACACATTGAAATAAAACTAATTTGACGGATTTTATCGCGTTTATTTTTTATGTCTTTACGTTCCCGACGTTTCGGCTGCTTTACAGCAACCATGGTCGCGGGAGGATTCAGGTGTTTGACGTCCTAGTGTCATAGTTTGAACCAGGGTACTCTCATATTTAGTCCTCCCGTGAACATTGTTGCTGTAAAGCAGCCGTAACGTCGGGAACGTAAAATCATAAAAATGTACGCGATAAAATCCGTTAAATTAATTTTATTTCAATATTTTCAGAGGTCAGAAATTTAGGTACCCATTAGGTATTGGTCACTTTTCTGACCCGACCGAAGCACTACAACAATTGGCCTACTATATACTTATATTTATGTAACCCTGCATGAAAAACTTAAGCTTTTGTTGATAAGCGCCTTTGAGAAGCGGCTGGTTACGACAAGTTTTATAGAAAGTAGGACAATGTGTCGGGTTAGTACATATCTTTAACCCTTAATAGTCTAGAGTTTCAATTTTGATACCAATCTTTTAAACGGAATGTTCACATTACTATTAGTTTTTTTTTTATAGGTTGGCTGTACGTATTTTACTGTTGTATAATATTCTTTCCAACGAAATTAAAAAAAAATCAAATGTCATTGTTATTAAACACAGTAACACTAAACACAGTAATATTAAAAATAAATCACTTTCGTAAATCAGGCTACTAAGGGTTAAAATTTCAACAACTCCCTAAACCCCTACACAATAGTTAAACCTTATGATGAGAAACTATAAACAATAATCTCAATGCTAATAGATCAATAAAAGCTTCACATAAAATCTGGGTCAGTCGAGCGATCGCGACTCATTTTCAGGGATTTATTCATGTATACAAAAAAAAACCACACACACACACAGACAGACGAACAAAAAAAAAAACAATGACATGACATCAATGCATACAACACATAGTGCATTAACGCTTAGGACTGCGCTCATGTACCAAAGCGATGCTATTGCGATATAGAGCTATTTTTATTCCTAAATTCATTTTTTTAGATCATTGCTTAAAATATTAATTGATTGATACTCTATTAATGAATATTTGAATAAATAAATAACAATAGATAGTTTTGACGAGTTGCGCAATTGGTAGTGACCTTGCTTTCTGCGTCGAGGGTCCCAGGTTCGAATCCTGGTGATGTCGAGCTTTGTATGATGAGCACGAATGTTTATATCCGAGTCATGGATGTGTAATATATTTACAAGTATGATATACTGAATTCTCCCTCAGTCCATTGTACGATACCCATAATACAAAAGTTGCTTAGTGTGGGACCGTATGGTTGTTGTGTTCGTCTGGCGATATTATTATAGTCGTAAAGACTTATTCTGAGAATCAGCGCTCCCTACCACATTCACACTACCTTTCCCTTTTATGGCCAGGAGATCTAGCCATGCCTTCTTTTTATTTTCCACAGCTTTCTTCACATCATCATCCCACCAATTTTCACCTATCGGTCTTCCTTTCTTTCTTCTCACTTCTCCACAAACTGTGGAAGCTGCCTTCACCATACTGGTTTTTACAACCTCCCATACATCATTAATTCCTCCCTTAAATGTTTTGTCCCATAGGTGAGACGTTCTTTCACGCATCTCTTTCAGATATACTCCTTGCACATCTACGTCTCGTAGCCTTTCGACTTTGATGCGACCTAGGCTAGTGGTAGTTTTTTCATTTCTGTGTCGCCATACCTTGAACAGACCGCTGATGCGGCTAATTACCATATAGTGATCTGTTCCAACACTTACTCCACGAAAACTTCTTGTATCAACCACTTTGCTTTTGATTCTTTGGTCCACAATGACAAAGTCGATTACACTTTTACTTTCATTCCTCTCCCACGTATACCTATGGATTTTCTTGTGGTCGAACAGACTGTTCGTGACAACAAGATCCTTTTCCACACATACTTGTAACAAGTTCATACCATTCTCATTCACTCTATCATCTCCGTACTTCCCTAAGACCCTTTCGTAACCATCTCTTTCTACACCGACCCAACTGTTAAAATCTCCTAAGATAATAATTCTTTCATTCCTCTTGCAAGCATTCAATATTTCTCGCACATTTTCCCAGAACTCATCTCTTTCTGACACCGGGCACCCCATGTCTGGTGCGTATACAGCCAGTACGAAGATTCGTACCAAACCGATTTTCAGTCGGATCCAGAGAAGTCTGGGACTTAGACATTTGACATTGAGAAAAATATTGCAATTAAAACCGAAAAACAAATGAAGACAAAACATTAATCTATCTTCTCACGAAACATCATCATAACCAGTCTTTAAATCAATTTTTAATATGATTATGACATATATGACACACTTTTAATACAGGAAATAAGAAAAGAAAACTCAGAGTTAGCTCAGAGCTACTTTTCTATATGTGTTTCCATACATTTTGTTCAATATTACGAGTCCAAAGAACCAATTATAGAAAGCTCTCGTATAAGTTAACGTTTTAACGATCAAATTAATAGAATAACTAACATTCTAACACCACTTTCACCTTGTAAAGTAATATCTGAGTTGAAATAGAAAATTTATTACGTAAAATTTTCAATGTTGAAAATTATTTGGAAGTAGGTATTCCTATTAACTTTGTAGACTGAGTCAATTGAGAGACTATTTTGGACTTGTTATTCTCTGGAAAAATATTCACTATTTTAGCCGAAAAAAATAATTAATGAATTACTTAATTATTATAATATAATGATATCACCAGACGAACACACCAACTATACGGTCCCATACTAAGCAACGCTTGTATGATGGGTATCGTACTATGGACAGAGGGCGAACTCAGTGTATAGGTATTACTTAAACAGATATTATATAAAATTCAGGCTAATCACACAATGTTTGGTCCCTACCAGGATTCTAACTCGGGACCCTCGGCGCAGAAGGCAGGATCACTACCAACTGGGCTAATCAGATCGTCAAAATATGTTATAATTCTTTCTTTGATTGATTGCCTACTTTTATAGGTTAAAATTGTAGATTATTTAGAAAGAAAATTTGCCGAAATAATATTAATATATAATAAATTAAATGATACTAAAAACCGATCAATGTAGGTAATTCACTGTTTTCCACAAATTCCATAGCTTGGCATAGCTTGGCATAGCTATCGCTTGCAATACGTGGTGGGTCTCAACAAAAAACAAAAGTGTCGCGTCCATGAACCTTCACTTCTCGACTGATGTGGGTCAGGCAGACATGTTGTATAATTCGGTGATAAACGCCCGCCATGACTCATAATGCACTCTTGATTTTATTTTTTAACACGGAAATATTTGAATACATTTCCCTTTGTTAAAAAGTTTCCAAATATCGTCAACAGATGGCGGGCAACGTCGAAAATAGAACTGCATGCATGTTCTTCTATGCTGATAAGTATAATTATATGAAGTTTTAATTTGAGGTATTATAAAGACAAATTAGAATCTTATTATGATATTTTCCATAGGATAATTTCTTATTTCACCCCATAATTGTGTAGTCTGTGACCGCGCAGTTAGTGTGTTCGTCGGGCGATATTGTCTATTTTTAGTTATTTATAAAGTAAACATCCCCGAAGCCATTTAAAACTTTCCAAAATGGCTTAAAAACAAAACGAGCTACAAGTTAGTGCTACGGCAAGTTAGCGAACACCTAGATTGGTACAGAGAGAGGAATATTGCTAGAAAAATGTCTGGCGAAAGAAAATGAACTTTCTTAAAAACTAGAAGTCGGACCTACGAAATTACTTCCCACGGACAGCGCAATAAAACTCTTTGGGGATATGGTGGGGCGTCAGTGACGGCGGTTGGGTGAGTGCGTTATAATCCACCATTTAGCGGGTTAACTACTATGATCATTGCTGCTCAGTACAAGTTGAAAGGTAGCTTAATTTCCAAGTTGGTGAAACGTTTAGAAAATTAAAGATGCTGGTTCAAACACTGCGGTCGTCTCTCGCACTTCTTGGGTTTTCATATTTCTTGCGTGTGAATATCATTATCAAACATTATTATCGCTGCATTGACAAAACTAGTGATCCTCGGCTTGTCAACTTTTCCAATATAAACCAAACCAGTTTGAATCTATAATTAAAGAAGCCAGCAACACTGAACTCCTCTATTGTCTATCAAGAGTGTCTATGGGCTAAAGAGCGTCTTAACTATAGAGATAAAAATAGTATGTATAATATAATATAATACCAGCCCTTTGTAACCGACTTCAAAAAAAAGGAGGAGGTTCTCAATTCGGTTGTATTTTTTTTTAAATGTCCCACTGCTGAGCACGGGCCTGCCCTCAATGCGAGGGGGATTAGGCCATAGTCCACCACGCTGGCCCAGTGCGGGTTGGCGGACTTCACACATGGGGTTCTCTCAGACATGCAGGTTTCCTCACGATGTTTCCTTCATCGCTTAGCAAGTGATAATCGCGATTGAAAATGAGATTCGCACATGAAATCCAGAAATCCCAGAGGCGCGAGCCGGGGTTTGATCCTGCGATCCTCGTTACCGAGGCAAGCGTTCTAGCAACTTGGCTATCACTGCTTTTTTTTAAATAGTAACCTTGCATTATCTTCTATTACTGAGACCCTACAGCACCGTGCGAAAGGTCGTCGTAGGAATGGGAACGGCGTCAGGGTGCCCCCACGGCGGGGGGTGGGGGTTCGCCCCCGAAGCGTAATTGGGACTTTTTCTTTGGACTTTTAGCCTTTTGTTTTGCAAGTGACTCTTTCTTGTCTCGGCCACTCGACGCAATCGATTGTGAGGAGCGTTTTGAATCATTGAACGATATTTAATAATGTCTAGCTGGTACTTTGTCGAAATTTCTAGTTTAAGAGTGTATTTTTTTCGGTGGTCAGATCACAGAATGACTAGTTCGGTGTAAACAATTTGCAATCTAAATTTGAAGCGGTTTTGTGAGTCATGTTTACGATCTAATATATTTTCGTGTTCCATCTTAGATACCTACTGGTATCCATAGACAGCTACTATGATTTGTTGATTTCACAATGCCAAAGCATATTAATTATAGGTACACAACATTCAATGCTTATGTTGGGTCTCAAAAATATTCTGAGATTTTGCAATTTTCTTTTTCCTTTTTTTTTGGCAGTTTTTTTATGTCAATGTCAAAAATGTGTAGCTTCATTGATTATGACTAACTGCTCAGAAGAAATTTCGACATATTAAATTATTATAAATTGATATGCAGATCAATTTTCTCAGTCACTCGCGCTCTGATTTATGGCAGTGACGTCACAGCCCTGTAGTTGCGCACTCTTTTCGTGTTTATAAATCGAAAACATTAAATATTTGTTTTTTTCTAATTATTAGAGTAGTCTTTAGTAACTAATCGAATCACACTAATATTATAAATGTGAAAGTTTGGACCGATGGATGTTTGTTAATCAATCACGCCAGAACGGATCTGGATGAAATTTGGGACAGAGATAAATTATAGTCTGGAATAGCACATTGGCTACTTTTTATCCCGGTAAAAAAGATACACTTATTATTCGCGGGTAACACCGCGGGGCGCAGCTAGTATGCTATAATTAAGGTATCAAAAAAACACAGCAACCCAATATTATCTAGTTATTACCTTTGTAATAAGAGATCCCAATTGAACAAGCATTTACATAATACTCATACACATTTATGCTAATCTAATGTGCATCGGAACATCAGAACGGCGCAATATCTATTGTAATATATATAATGAGCCAATTTCGATGCAACTTTTGCACTCTAATCCCGACTTCATTTTTAGTCTAGCGGCGGGACATACCTACTTGTGTGTATAATGTCGTTAAGATTAGGTATATGTATTTAGAACCTACCTATATAGCATAGCCCCGAAATTTATAGACGTTTTATAACTTTACTAAACCTCATATAGTATTGCGCACAAGAGTTTGGCTTTGCGCAGTACTATATGACGTTGGATAAAGTTATAAAACGTCTATAAATTCGGGGGTAAGTAGATATACGGAATGATTCAGAAAGGCTATAGGTCCTGACTAAACTTTAAACCTGAGCTTCTTGAGCGCTTTTTTATTCATTATTAGTATACTGAGAATACTAATTAATAGCGTTTTTGATTACGAGAACGAACCAAGAAAAAACATTATTCTATTTTATGATTTTATGGAATCCATATTTTTGCAGAAAAATGCAGACTAATAGTTATAAATTGTTCTATATCTAGTATGGCCATATTTTAAAGCTTATTTTACATACAGTCAAACATCCTGTTGTACTGTAATTGAGATCCATTTCCGAATCAGCCTGTATAATTTTTGGCAGAACAATTACGAATTTAATAACCGTTTTGAATCATTTGCTACGGAACTATAAAAGCCACTTCCTACTCACACAGACCTAAAAATAACATAAGGCAATATTATAGTGTGTGTGTATAGACTCCCCTTGGTATTTTTTCGCCTAGGTCGATATCTAGCCCTTAATGAACCTAGGGAATAGGGTGCGCCTAGATAAAAGTACTGATGGCATAAACGAAAGCTGATTTATATTTAAATATACCAGCTGCGCCCCGCGGTGTTACCCGCGATTAAAAAGTATGTCCTTTTCCTCTATGTTCTTTTACAAATGCACGGTTCCTGTATGCTATCCCATAGGAACCATGAATTTTTCCGGGATAAAAATTAGCCTATGTGCTATTCCAGACTATAATCTATCTCTGTGCCAAATTTCATCCCGATCCGTGGCGTGATTGAGTAACAAACATCCATCCATCCATCCAAACTTTCACATTTATAATATTAAGTAGTGTTTAATTAAACATTTTTTTCGGATTTTATCGCGTTTTATGTTTTTACGTTCCCGACGTTTCGGCTGCATTACAGCAACCATGGGCACGGGCCTCCCCTCTATGCGCGCGTAGAGACCCAATTCCCCTGGCGAGGGGAATTAGGTCATAGTCCACCACGCTGGCCCAGTGCGGGTCGGACTTCACACGTCTTTCGAGGGGCTCTCTCATACATGCAGGCTTCCTCACGATATTTGTCTAAACCGTTTAGCATGTGATAATCATGGCCGAAAATGCGATTGCGACAGGGGTTGAACCTGCGGCTCTCGTTACCAAGGCGAGCGTTCTATCAATAAGCTCTTCCCAATCTAAAACTAATGTATACTTTATGTGTATTGTAAAACAATTGTGATTCCCTCATCTGCTATCTGTACTGAAACCGAACCCTTTCTACCAACGATTTGTTTTAAAGGTCGTCGCCCTCGCGTTCGCTCTTTCTTTCGCAGCATTAAGGGCATCCTGTGTCTCGTTCGCACACGCACAGGGAACGCTACCTACGGAACCGTGGTGAGGAAGACTTTTCAAAACGGATGTTGGGATTTTTGGATGTGTCTGTCACTAAAAACTGTGAAACGTGCAGTTCTACACGAAAAAAATGCTTTGTGTGTTCTATGTTGGGTTTGTTAGACGCTCGTTGATGATTCCTTTTGTATATTAGCTGTTTGAAATATAGCTTCTGCCCGCGGAACCTCCTTGAAACGAGCAAAATGTTAATATTAGATCTATATCTCAGTGGAGACGATTTCAGGTTTTCATCAATGCAGATACTATAATTGACAGAAGAACTAAATAACAAAAGAAAATAGAAAACAAAAACAAAAAAAAAAGTTAACCTACCTAATAAAGTATAGTTCCAATAACCCACATTATAGCCTATAGCACTCAGGGAATATGTTGCTTCTTATTAGTGAAAGGATTTTTAGAATCGAATCAGTAGATCCGAAGATTACCTCTTACATACAAACTAACAAACTTTACCTCTTTATAATATTAGTAAAGGTTATAGTAGATATGTATAGCACATATATAGTTTGTCACTAATTAGGTAAGATTCAGGATATTTTTTCCATTATTTTGTAAAAAAAAACCACATGCTTTTCTCAACGTAAATTGATTCTATAACGGCTTATAAATAACTATAATATTACATGCAAATCTTACACGAAAAAAAATATTGAAATAAAACTAATTTTACAGATTTTATCGCGTTTATTTTATGTGTTTACGTTCTCGACGTTTCGGCTACTTTACAGCAACCATGGCTGCTTTACAGCAACTGGTCAGGTCAGTTTTATTTCAATGTGTAGTATTCGCGTAAATCAATACGAAAATAATCGTTAATAACTTTCATTGTTCATATATAATGTAAATCTACCCGCCTCCCCCCATCCAAAATCGATCCCCACCCCCGTTAAGGAATCTTATTGCCAACAAGCATTCCGACAGACACCACGGCTCTACCTTAATCGGTTAAGGCTCTATGTTGATTATCTGTCGGTCAGTGGCCCCGTCTGCTAAAACAATTGACCCGCTATTGAATTATCTCTGAAAAAATCTGTCAAAAAGGACAGCTCCAGCAACCACAATTGTTTTTTTTTTTACAAAAAATAATACTAGATCTAATATTCGGTTTATTTGAAAAAGTCTTACTTTTAAAAGAGGAACGTCCGCCATTGGCGTAGGTCAGTAACCTAACCGTCATTCATTCCAATTTCAAACTTGGAATTCCGAGCGAAGAAGTTACGCACACATTTGTGGCTCACGCACACAAATTGGGCGGCGCTGTGTTTAATTTGTTGTATTTATGTGGGGCACGCACACACGCGCCGTTATATGGGTCGACACACAAACACAAAGGCGACGTTTTCGACGAGTCATAACAGCCTATAATTTATAACAGATCACTTTTAAATGGGGATTAATTTAATTGTTTAATTGATTAATGTTTTAATTCCATTGTAAGTACCTACGCTCACTCGTATGTTATTATATATGGGTACAACAAGTGTTGAGAAGCTCTACAAATTGTTGTAAATAAGTAGGTAGGTACTTAAATAGATTTCAGATGTTCCAAATGGGAGGTAGTATTTTTTTTAATGTATCAAAAATAAATAGGCCAGTACCTATACTAAATAATGTAAGGGAAAATGAACTTTTGAAACGATACAAATATTATATTTAAATGGGTACAAATAAAGAAAAAAAACTCAAGAAAATATGGTATGTTGGTTGTCTCAATATAGCCCGTTTACGCCATTGGACCAAGTCGTGCCATTAATTTTAAAGCACTTTTGGTATCGTTCGAATTTTTGCGTGTTTACCTGTTTTTTTTTAAAGTTGTTTATTCATCTTGATCTTCAACTGTGGAGTCATAAAATTCTTTTGGTTGGTAAAGTTCATTTTGCGCTTCACGATTTATTTTAAAGGCATGTTTACCTATTATTATATTTATTTGCCTATCAAGTATATATCCATTATTATTATGAGCTATAAAGTATTGAGTTAGCGCTAATTTCCAGGTCTTAATTACTAAAAAACATGTTAATAAACGAGTGAATGAATCACATCGCACGTTCAGTACGTCAAGTGCGAGATTATTCGTAAGCTAACCGTACACTTCATAGTCGTAGAGAATTGTTTTTTTAAATACTGTCCGCTAGAGGCGTTGTTCAATTTGCCATAAAATGTGTCGAAATACATACACTATTAACTATACAGTTAGCTTAAGAATAATCTCGCACATGAAAATATTCAAAAATAGAACCATAATTTTTAAACCAATGTAAGTATGTACCTATATATATACATATAATAAAAATGTAACTGATCGCTGTCTGTACATGAAAAATATATGACAAAAATTATAATTGGGGGCTTGTGTCAAACTAGAATTATTGTTAGAATTGTTGGGTGTCTGTTAATCTGTTTGTCTGTGCGTTTGTGCGCGCTTGTCTCCGAAGCGGCGTAACCGATTTGGGTGCAGGTTCCATTATTGGTAAGTTTCACTTACAACTTGATGTGTATTATTCAAATCAGTTCATAAATAAAAAAGATATATCAATTTAAAGACGCGGATGGAGTCGCGAGCTACAGCTAATCTTTTATATAAAAAAAACATTTCCATAAATCCGATAGTGCCTAATTTAAAAAAGTAAAATAATACCCATTTCAATCGGCATTTCAAAAACAGAACCCTAACGATCGGCAATATTCGGCAAAGTTTGTATACGCTCGTGTGCTACTACGTCACGGCTCACACCGACACGCGGCGGGGCACGGTGCGTTCATTTGGGGTAGGTTAGGGACGGAATTGGGGTGGTCCCGCCGTGCCGAAACTTTCGTCGTATGATTGCGACATAAAAAATTGGCCCGTGCCGACATTTTCTTAAAGAAGTAATAAACTTTCGATTTTTATCACAGTTCCTTATTTTACTGATTAATAAACGGTTTATTTTCGTTGTCAATGACATTTATAAATAAAAATACTTATAAATACAAAAGCAATAAATACATTTTAAATATTGTGAGTCTAAAGTCTTTTTCTGATGAAAAAGTTTTTTGTGGAAGGTCACATGCAAAGGTAGCATGGGGCGTTCGGTTTGGACAGATTGAGCTTGTACAGATAAGGATGAGTTCACCGCGTCGAGTACCTACCTGTTCAAGGTTCTTTACTTCAATTAGCTGTGAAACGACAAGCATTGTTGTTCTGTACGTCAAGTGCGTGATTATTCGTGTGCTAACCGTATACTTTATAGTCTACGTATTTTTTTTTATATAGAATAGAAAGTTTTAAATACCGCCCGCTAGAGGCACTGTTCACTTGACGCTCTGAGTGTTGTAAGTATTTACTCGAATGAGGGGTTAAACAGAACCTGAATTAGTTTTTTCGTTAACAGTAGTTTGTTGCACTTTTTTACGGTTAAGAGAAAAAATAGAGCATTGGGTACTACAGTTTTTCATTCTAAAACATTAAAGATACATAAAGGTGCGCGAAGCTCATACAATCTTATTGTAATACAAATTCAATTTTTTATAATTTAAATCCAGTGTCCGAGATTGGTCACATTTTATTAATACGCTATAGAATAAGTTATAATAAAAAGTCGACAAATTCTATTCAATGCGTTGGACAAGAATAGATCCAAAGCTTTACGAAAACAGCTTTCAAAATTTAAACTCGCTTCTTGTTCAGCATTCAAATGTCACATGTGCATTAATGGAAGGTAACGGCGTTTAAAAACTGGCGACCGTTTCGATCCGGTTCAAACGGGACAAGTTTAAACCATCATCGGTTAGCGCGTTATTAAGTACATTCAAAAGATAAGTACTTTAACTTTTGTGCGTAGACACTGACGTGTAACTAAGATTATATTTTATAGCCGTCTAAATATTTATCTTAATTCAATGAGCTTTACACGAGCTGGCGGAAGATGGAAATCCATGCAATATTAGTAAACAAAATACAAGAATTGATTTCTTACATTTACGCGAATACTAGACATTGAAATAAAACTAATTCAAAACGGTTCAAACTATGACACTAGGACATCAAACACCTCAGTGCTCGCGTGACCATGGTTGCTGTAAAGCAGCCGAAACGTCGGGAACGTAAAAACATGAAATAAACGCGATAAAATCCGAAAAATTGCCTTTATTTCAAAATACAAGAGAATAATATGCTTCAATTTAGTATTTAGTGGTACATACCATGAGGTAAATAAAATCATATTTTAATAAACCACTATACTCAACAACAACTAAAAAAAACAAAGTAACCGTGTAACTTCTGACTGACATTACACAAGACTGGCACTTAATTGAACCATGTGGACGCACCATTACACTTTTAACAGGTACTTGTGGTGCAGGTTGATAGACCGATTGCCTCCCGTCCGAGAACTGACTTGTCATGTAACATTCATTTATCTGACAGCGTCCATCAATTCACTTGAAGCATTGAACGATGGAATGCTTAAGATATGTTCGAGATTTAAAAGAAAATTTTTAACATCAAGCAGTTTATACAGTTGTTGTTTTAAACACTAGGTATAATTAATTAGGAATAAAAAAAATAGAAAAAGATATAAAAATCACATGGGTTTAATGTGTTTTAAATAAACCTGTAAACATTTAAAATAAAAAATAATAAAAACAAATGTCAAATGGCATTTTTAAATTAAGAATACGAGCGATCAAAACAAACGGTATATAAAACGAACCGGTCGCGTTAATAACAAAACGACACTAACATCGTATGCCTATTCCCACACGCAAAAATAGCATCAAGTATCGACTGACGAGAGGGAACGATCTTTCGGAGTTCGAAAAAAAAAAATGAAAAAATGCAGCGGCCAATGCTCGCTGGCGGTAGTGTAGTGTACGGAGCTGTGGCAAAAAACTGAGGTCGATGCCCTCGCCGCGTGTCCTTCGGCCGGTTACGTGTGTGTGCGTGCGGTGACACACACACCGACGCACGCTCGCATTTTTCGTGACCGCATAAGATTTTCGTGTGTGTGCGTAACGCGGATGCCTTTGAGTGCGTTAACACGTTGGACTCACGCAAAAAAAGCGTGCGTTAGGTCCGGCGCACACTGGGACGAGATGTGTGACGGAACGCACTGCGTTGGCTATTCGTCAATGTTATTGGTTCATTCATTTTAGTTTTAAATTACAGAGAAAAGAAAGAATGAATGAATAATTATTGTCCCGATGTGACTGTCGATATTGTAAATCGCTTGGTCTTATTAGTGGTTTGAGCGTACAAATGGAAAGAAGTTAACTTATTTTAAAATGGTACTACATAGCATATTACTATTAAAAGTGCTTTGTAATGCTATTGTAAATAGACAAAAAGTTTTGATAAATTTGGGGTATATAGACAGGATTTTATTCGGTATTTTTTTTTCAGTCAATGATTAACCTTGAGTCAGATATATTTTTTTCGTGCTCAGACACAAGCAAGCAAAGCTATGAACCATCACATAATAAACGTTGCGTCACTCGCTCGCTCGTCACTCGCTCGCTCGTCATCGCGTTGCGTGCGACAGGCGAGTCGCAGGCGCACTCAATAAAATTGTCATCAGGATAATACACTGTGCGCTAAATTACCGACGACGCACTGATTGTACGCAATTTTGCCATTTCTCATAGTCGGTAAGTTCATTTTTTCAAATTGCGAACACAGATTTTCCAACGTTGGTTAGTATTTTAAAAAAAGAATAGTTACTTTTTTCAAAATGCGAACACGGATTGTGTTTCTTTCGTTTTGATTTCGAAAATAGAACGTTATTGGTGGTAAATTGAAGTCAAATGGTATGTAATTTATTACGCAGTAATATAGGTACCTTTCCGCCGCTTTGCTGATAGGTATGGGGGATTTAATTTCATCATTATCATTGGGGAAAAATTTAAACAAAGAACAAATCATTCTGCTTGACACTGGCATAAGTGGCTCAATTTTGTAGCCTGTTACCCGCCAGTTAAGAAAACAAGAGGTACATTGTGTTTTTTTTATTTTTTTAATAAAGCCACAGCATGTGTTAGATAATGCTTATAATTTTTTGTTACGCTAGGTTTCGTCAATTATGATTTGTATTCAATTCTTTTTTAAGCTACTGAGGTTAGGTATTTACTTATTAAGAAAGGCTTAGTTTTGGTACCTCAATCCTTACAGTTTAGGATATCTTTGGATGGTTGCATAAAAACAATGACGTACCTTTAACAACAATACAAATACCTCTACGTATATTCATTGCCATGACAAAAAAACAAAACACCAAAACGTCAATTATAGGATAAAGGCACCACAACAAACATGGCGAGCAAATAAAGGTGGGTTCACATGGATGCGGTGGGCGCGGCCCGTGGGTGTTGGAATAACACAGTTTATAGGTCAGGAGACGAGTGAGATCCAATCACGGGCATGAAGTGTGTATAAATCTTAAAATTAGAATCCTGATACACGTAGTAGGTACTGCATCATTATAAAACATTGTTACTGGTCAATTGGAAATGAAAAAAAAAAAATATTCTTCTTTTTTTTCAGGTTGGCAATCGGCTTCAAAATATGTCACTATTGTGCCAGTGTCGAATAAAACATTTTCAGCGTTGTTAAAAACATAAGTTATCCGATGATAATGATGATGTTGATGACGATGATGATGATGAAATGAATCCTACCACTATCAGTAAAGCTGTGGATGCTTTACTGAAAATGTACCGGACATCTTAGGAGATTGATGCAATACAACGAGCTTGCGGGAATTCAAACTGACTTTATTCGGTCTCCATAGAATGAAACACATTTGAATGAACGAGTTGAACGAATGAGTGATGGAATGATTGCATGCTTATATTCAACACTATTTCTCGTAGGAATATACTTATAACGTATATCTGAGCATATATTACATCGTATGCTGATATTATAATTATTAAACAAACTTAAATTAAATATATTTTTCTTTCATTTCAAGTTAAATTATAGGTTTCTTATCTCGAAATTTATATAGGCTCGACCACAATACGCAGTATTTATCGAAAAGTCCGACTTGAAAACCGTCACGAGGTACTGCGCCTGCGCACCGCCACATTTAGTATTAATAGTTGGGTATATCGCTTGAACAAGGTTTTCCTGTTTTCGACTTATTGCATTGTGCATTTTCTAATTAAATGTTTATAATAATTATTTTGTATAACCTATTTTGATAAAGGCATACTAATAGTATAACTTCCTGGGTTGCTATTGATTGAGCTAATGATTAGGGTTGTGAACGCGACCAAGAAACTCCTCTATCACGTTAAGGTTGAATATCATTTGCACATCGTGGAATCGCAAGGCCTATTTTTGTCAATTATATGAACTTAGAACGTATCAAATATGAATCTTGGTAATAAAAATATTAACTAGAATTTTTTGAATAAACCTTATTTTATAGATTTTATCGCGTTTCTTTATGTTTTTACGTTCCCGACGTTTTGGCTGTTTTACAGCAACCATGATCACTGGAGGACTGAGGTGGTATTAATTTCAATAGGGAAAATGGCTGGGTGCTACCACCGACTTGGGATCCAGTAATTAACATTATTAAATCCAAAACCAATTATACCATTGCAAGACCTCAAGACACTGAGAACTTTCTGCGTAGATCGGACCACAAGCAACAATTAAATATGAGGGTACTCCGGTTCAAACTATGACAGTAGGACGTCAAACACCTCAGTCGGAGGACGTGGACATGGTTGCTGTGAAGCAGCAGAAACGTCGGGAATGTAAAAAGTATAATAAACGCGATAAAATCCGTAAAATTAGTTTTATTTCAATGTGTAGTATTCGCGTAAATATAAGAAATCAATATAATAAAGAAAAAACATTTTCTTATTAATCTGATTCTGGCTCGGTGCGAAGTTCGCCGGGACAGTTAGTACTTAGTAATTAAATTATATCCACAAAGGAAAAGGCTAATAAATTACTTCTAGAACCTATTCTTTGATTAAAATGAATTGTCATAATTATTCAAATGGGATAATCACGAAATACGAAGTACGTATTTCTGTTACGGGGAAAATATTTAAAATCTATTCATAAATAAATCTATAAATATAAAAGGAAGGGTGATACCCCAACAAATGAATAGGTGATAATTATAACTAACTGCACTAGTAAGTACCATTCTTTTAAAATATTTAGGTACTACACATATTATTTGTTACTAGTGTTGCGCAATGTTGGTCTCGGGTCTTGCATTTTTGCAAAACCAAGACTGCTTCAAAGCACTAACAAGACGAATCCTGCGAGACTTGCGTCTCATAGTTACCTAAAAGCATAACATTTTTAATAATGTTCAGCAGAGAGAACGCTCATTGACAATTTCTGGTTGTCTTTAATTACCGCCAGACGAACACACCAATTAATTACCTACATAATCATGGTCTGGATTTTGCGAAAATGTAAGACTGCAGGACCAAGACTAATTTTGTGCACTACCATAAACACAATATGAGGGTAGGTATTACGAATGTCATTTATGACATTGGAATTGTAGCGACCACTTCAACTGCACATCAAGCTACACAGATGGCACTGCAGACGCATTCAGAACAATAGACAATTGTCATCAAATCCTGAATCGCGCTATGAGAGTTTTCGGAGCTAGTAACATATATACAACGCACGCTTACTAATAGACTGACCTAACTCAAAAAAGCTGTTTGTTGGGAAATCGCAAAAACGTTTTGTCATTTACAACTTGTCTGACATTATTACTTATATCTCAATGAAAATAGCGTAATAATAATAAATGATGTATTGTAAGAATACTTGATTAAGTAATTATTGATACTAAAATGTAATTTTGAAGAAATTTTATTATTATTTATAATTATTTATAGCTTTTAAAATGTTGTCCCTGAGATACGTCTGTTTATTAATAAAATCAATGATATATTGCTGTACTAGTGATGACACTTTTTGTTATATGTCTGTATTTTATTAAACATTTCACTAAAACCCTTTCTCTTTTATGTTATAAGTCTATACTTGATAAAATAATAACATATTATTTTTATGTTGTAAGTTTTTTAAGTTCAGAAACATGAATGGGTCACTATAATATAACAGCACCGCGAGTTGACTGTCGCAATCTCAGACGCATTATGATTTATGTCACTTTAATGTTAAAAGTTTTGTCAAAATTTGTATAAGTAAAAAAGACAACATATTCGTTACTCAGTCTAGGAATAAGATATCGTAAAAATTCTGAGATTGGTAGATAGATAACGTTGGAATAAATCTATCTGTGTGTTTATCTCACTTTGGGCTTAAAGCCTAATCGGTCAGTCTATTATTAAGCGTGCGACAAGATCCCGACAATAACCGTCGGGGCATAGCGGCCGCCCCGCCAGGCATACTACCCGCCTGGTTGGAAGATCTTTCCTTTACCCCTAAAGAATCATAATCAGAAATAAAATAAGTCTATGGAAATCCGTATGAAGGCTGCCAGTCGCCACCCAAGGAGGACTGTGCCTCAAATATTGACTATTAGGCTTGTCCTTAATTAAATTGGGACAAAATGCAATCGGAAAAATGAAGGAACACTGAATCTATTCTTCACGAGGTCCATGGTCTCGGCCACTGGGTGTGCCTCCCGGTGCCATGGTCCTATCTAATTAGAGTGAGTGCAACACGTGTAAGTATTGCGTCACGATAAAAGTATAGCATTGGAGCTTCTGTTACGCGATAATGGGTTTGTGGTTTTATTTATAGAAGGTTTATTATTATTTATATTCAGAAGTAAAACAAATAGACACATTATGAACTGACCTATATAAATTGGCCAAAAAGCCGCACCTACATGGACAGAGAAGCACGAATAGCAGAAAAATAAGAATTGTATTGAACGTGGAATGTCTAGTAAACGGTCAGTAGTCTCCCCTTAATACAAGTGGGAAACAGGGCCTAAAAAGTATATGTAAAATAAATCAACTACGAATCAATACTACCTATGTGTTGTCTTCAAACTTGATAGGTGGAGAGAGAATCTCATGGGGCAATACAGTGCAGAAAATATACGACTTCGAACCATCGTTAACCCATTTTCCCCCCACTAATTGGGTGACCATAGTTGTCCCAATGTAATTAGATTAAAAGCCATTGTCCCAGTGTGCGTTGCACTTCATTTACCTTGCCAGATAATGTCCAGTTGGATTGTGAGTGGTTTTAAATGTAATTGAGTGTCACATTAACCTATTTAAATGTTCGTGACTTTATTGGACTGATCTTGTTTGGTGAGGGAACTTTGCATAGGTATTTAAAAATGCTTAGTAACATCTATATAGGTTTTCGAATATTTAATTAAGATTCGCTTCGTTCTGTGGAGAATTGCATATACTTAGGGTCC
This sequence comes from Pheosia gnoma, assembly GCA_905404115.1. Lineage (NCBI taxonomy): Eukaryota > Metazoa > Arthropoda > Insecta > Lepidoptera > Notodontidae > Pheosia > Pheosia gnoma. The sequence continues at coordinate 5,162,090 of FR989916.1, forward strand.
CGACAGACTCTCGAATGACATGTTATTTCATTTTTTTTACACTTCTTATTTCATTTTTTTTGACAGTTTTGCTAGCTTCTTTAATTATCGATGTTGATCGATAATTAAATAATCGATAAGTTTGATTTGTAATAGGGTTGCCTTAAGTCTTGGTCTTGAATTTAGCAAGACCGAGTCCAAGATGCAGTCTCGAAGAGTTCTTGCAATAAAACTCTGCGAGACTTAGACTTGGCCTTGCTAAATACAAGACCGAGACTTTGGGCAACGCTAGTTTGTAATTAGGAAAGTCGACACGCCGAGGGTCAGTGTTCCCCTACGCCAATTGTTTATAAAGAATATAAATACAATAGGAAATTTAATCATCACTGAATTGAAGTTAGTAAGTGCATCTACAAATCAACAAATCGTTATGTGGTCCCGCCATAACTACCTAACCTTAAAATAACCAGAATCATCGTGACAAAAAAAGGTCATTGAAGTCAGCGGATTTCGAAGCCCCGCCCGCGCGCGCCATTGGACGCACGCACATCAGAATTTTAACAAAAACCCCTCCGGCGGCGTTGTTCCGCCTTCTAAAATGTTTTTTTTTTACCCACCTCTCACCCAAAATGGCGGACGAACTATTCGAACGATAGAACGATTAAATATTCGATTTGAATGACTCTTTTTTTTTTTTTGTGCCGCAGGTTTTTTATTGTGGTATGTGCAAACGTGTTCACTATTTATTCGAAATTCGAACGTATTTAAATTAATGCCAAATCACGTTTATTCAATTTTATGATAGGTTAGGTATTCATATGAACATTTTTGATTTTGCTTTTTTATTTAAATAATTTTGGGTCCTAATTATGTTAGGATCTATGTTTAGACCCCGGTCTCTAGCACTTGGCTTTTTAAATTATTTTTTAATGGAATAATAAGGCATTATTTTTAATCTAAGAATGGCATCTACTAACCTAATTTCATTTTAAAATTAGAACATAGATACACGTATTCTATATTCAAACTATTTATCATTTTATATTGTTCTTTACACCAATTCGCTGCTCCATACTTATTCAAGGAAATACTACGTGATCTTTACATCAAAGATGTACCCATTATGTAGGTATAGTTTATTTACCGAGCTAAGTAGACAGTTTAGCGTGATAAACACGTGCTAAAGTCACATGTGCGACACGTGTCTTACTAGCCAACGCTAAATAAAGCAATAGAGATAACTTTAAATTGACTCTGTCCATTTTTATTTATATTGTAATTTCGTCTTGTTCGGAAGACAAAGGTACTTGTAAACAAAAGGTAGGTACCTAACCTTTGCTTTTTTTTTTATTTGTATCGAATGTAATTTTAGTTATAATTAATTTCTTGAAAACGTGCTATTGTCGAGCGTAGTATATAAAACAGGCGCCCCGGTTTAGAACAATTTTAATCGAGGGTCATTCTACTTTTTATGTGTTCCGTGAGTAGTAGAGCGGATTTTATGGACGATCTGATCAACCTCCCAACAGAGAGAGACAGAGCTGTATGTAAAAATGGGCATTGAAGCCATATTGTTGACGATTTTGTAATGAGGAAGTAGTAACCAAGTAGGTAGGTAATAAAAAAATATATTTTTAATCTAATAATAATATCGCCAGACGAACACATAGACTATACGGTCCCACACTAAGCAACGTTTGTATTATGGTACCGTACAATGGACGAGGGCGAACTCAGTATATAATACTTAAATAGATATTAAACATCCATGACTCGGGTACAAACGTTCGTGCTCATCACACAAAGTGTGTCCCTACCAGGATGCGAACCCAGAACCCTTAGCACAGAAAGCAGGGTCACTAACAACTGGGCTTATATAGGTAAATCGTCCATGACCTGGTTACAAACGTTCGTGCTCATCACACAAAGATTGCCTCTACCATAATTCGAACTCGGGACCCTTGGTACAGAGACCAGTGTCACTACCAACTGTGCCAGATAGTTGAAATATCATTCGACCCTAAAGATCTCACACAAAGCTTCACTCAGTTTCAATCTCGGTCCAGCATCTCTGGCCGCGAGCCAACGCAACAAATTAGTGACTATTAGCGACTCATTTGTATGTTTGTTTGTGTGTCAATCACGCGAATTATAACGTCATAGTTAGAATGTGTTGTTACTTGTTACGTAAACTTCGTTGATAGTCTAGTGGTTAGAGTGGCTGCCCTCGTTATTGAGTTTTCGGGCTCGGTTCCTGGCTTAGCAATTGAACTGTTGCCATGAACCTACGTCTAGCATAAGAAATAAAACTTATTTTGCAGATTTTGTCGCGTTTATTTTATGTTTTTACGTTAAAACTATGGCACTAGGACGTCAAACACCTCAGTCCTTCCATGACCATATTTGCATAAACATAAAATAAACGCGATATAATAAATGTAAAAATAAGGTTTGTTTCAATGTGTAGTCGTCTAGCACAAGATTTAGCTAAGTCGGAGGGGTTAACGGGACTAAGTTTTAGTAATGAGGTTATCGTAGTACATGTCTCGTAATATTAATTTAAAAAAATACTGGGAATGACACATAACATTATACCTGTTATATAATGTGAAACAAACAACAGTGTAAAATATGTTAACAGATGAATCGGTAAGTTGTATGGATCAAGTTGATGTATAAAATATGTTAACAGATGAATCGGTAAGTTGTATGGATCAAGTTGATGTATAAAATATGTTAACAGATGAATCGGTAAGTTGTATGGATCAAGTTGATGTATAAAATATGTTAACAGATGAATCGGTAAGTTGTATGGATCAAGTTGATGTATAAAATATGTTAACAGATGAATCGGTAAGTTGTATGGATCACGTTGATGTATAAAATATGTTAACAGATGAATAGGTAAGTTGTATGGATCAAGTTGATGTATAAAATATGTTAACAGATGAATCGGTAAGTTGTATGGATCAAGTTGATGTATAAAATATGTTAACAGATGAATCGGTAAGATGTATGGATCAAGTTGATGTATAAAATATGTTAACAGATGAATAGGTAAGTTGTATGGATCAAGTTGATGTATAAAATATGTTACAGATGAATCGGTAAGTTGTATGGATCAAGTTGATGTATAAAATATGTTAACAGATGAATAGGTAAGTTGTATGGATCAAGTTGATGTATAAAATATGTTAACAGATGAATAGGTAAGTTGTATGGATCAAGTTGATGTATAAAATATGTTACAGATGAATCGGTAAGTTGTATGGATCACGTTGATGTATAAAATAATTGTATAAATGATTTTTCAATTTTTTACCATTAGCGTTTGGCTGTATGCTCAGTACGGGATGACATTTTTTAAATGTCTAATAATTTAATTTATTTCTTTGGGAATGTTATCTTTACAACCTACTGTTGGCCCTGTTAGAATCACATCCCAATCTCACACTTGACGTACTGTAATAAGTGTCATAATTCTTTACCGCGAGTGGGCAATGGAGGTTTTTATTAGTGTTTATTATATAATATATTAGGTATATTAGTAGCTGCGCCCCGCGGTGTTACCCGCATTTAAAAAGTATGTCCTTTTTACCGGGATAAAAAGTAGTCTATGTGCTATTCCAGACTATAATCTCTGTGCCAAATTTCATCCAGATCCGTTCAGCCGTTCTGGCGTGATTGAGTAACAAACATCCATCCATCCAAACATTCACATTTGTAATATTAGTGTGATTATCTGGGTAGTAAACAATCAATGTACCTACAGACATGAATGCTGAAAACTACATTTAGGACTTCTCCCTCCCACGTCGCTGCATTGTCCGTGTGAGTGTGCAGGGCTAAAACTGAGACGCGCCACCCCTAGCGGGATCTTTGACCGTCTATGATACTAGGATTACATAAGTAAATGAATGTTTGGATACGGCATTTGTTGTGGTTATAACAACACCACGTAAGAAAAAACGAAACGGTAATATCATTAAAATACCGGTTAATATATCGAAAGATCATTAACCGATGAATGAAGGGAGCAGTTAAATTTATATCTTACCTAAATGTTATCGAATACCACCAGTTAAGAAGTGAAACAATTTAATCGGTTAATTTGAGTGTCTCCATTTCAACTCCTTATCTAAATCTAACCAATGGCGTAACTGTCATTGGATGACGTCAGCGATAACTCTATTTTAACGGTAAATTTTACTCACATTAACCGGGTAATATTGTTTAAATTAATCGAAATTAATTAATTCATTCTGGCTATTCAGCTAGGAAATGCGGCTATCATCTTGGGCATGTGTCAATATTTTTTTACGCTCTTTGTAAATATTAAGTAGCTAAGCTTTTCTATTCTCTTTTAAATTTATATTTGTGTTGTTCATATTGTAAATAAAAATATCTACCGTTAATTAATCGGTTAATAATCGATAACCGTAATAATTTCTATATCGGGACCAACCGAGAATAGTTAATAAAATTTACCGGTTACAGAGATATTTCATCTCAAGCCATGCGAGGCTTGTTACGCCCGAGCCCTATCATCTGTCATTTATCTTGATGTTAATAATAAAACTCTTTCGAGACTCCTGCGTTTAGGTCTTGGTCTTGCGAATATGTAAAACCAAGACCTTGGGAAACTTCAGTGGAAAGCATTGCTTGGATGAACTGGTATCGATCCAGCCTCGCAGGCTTGCGCGGTTTTCGCCCACCGGAATCTAGGTATGTATTAATTAATCAAATAATTAACATGTCTTATCCATTATTTAGTGGCTCCCCGCCCACCACCCCAGCATCTTACCGGTTTTATAGGTCGCCTGTCGAATCGTTCACTCCATTATCGATCTACAGCTAACCGACTATGCTCGTTATTCGCTTTTTATTTAACGAAAACCGTTTATGCGATGTGTTTATAAGATATTGTATAACATTACTACTTGCTACCCGCGGCTTCACCCGCTTTACCTTGATGAAACATAAGCCTGGGGTGATGGGGTGCCCATATGGGGTCGAGTCACCTTCGTCCGTAGGAGAATTAAATACCCTCGAGATACCCTACACGTGACCCTGGGTGGTGCCAACCAGGTGACAACTCTACTGGTGGTAGGCTTCGGCCGTGGCTAGTGACCACCCACAGAACAAAGCCATGTCGCCAAGCGGCCTAGCCATGTTCCGGCATGATGTTCGGTGTTGCCATTCATGGATGGCGGGTCAGATCAGCTGCGCTGCATGTGCCTAGTGAATGTAGCGTCTCGATCTACTGCCGCCTTCCTACCTAGGCAAGTATGCTCCATCGTAGATCTCATCATCACTTACCATCAGGTGAGATCGAGATCAAATACTTGCCTATAAAGTAATAAAAAAAAAAAAAGCCTATTCAGGCATATGTAGCTTCGTATTAGTGAAAGAATTTACATCCAAGCTTAGCTACTTATATTTTATGTAACAATGATGCAGTTTACTCGACACTGGCAAAATACCACAATGCTGTAGCCAATTGCCAGCATAAAAAAGATAATAATTTCTTTATTATCCAATCATAGTTAATCATAGTGATTAAATTTGATGACAAATTAATAAATAAAGCGAATACTGTCTCGTTGTTTGTAAACACATACAAACAAACACAAACCACCGGAATTCCGCGTTTGATACTAATGATTAATCCTGATCGCTGTTGATTCACACGTGATGTGACTAAAACATTTATTGAAGTACACTCATTGAGATTATATAAATTAAATATTTGTTTGTCTGTTTCGTGCCACATCGAATATGAGAATTGTCTTTCTCTATTGAATGTGACAAATAGTATGACCCAAGCATATTTATTACCTATGGTTTACTTAAAACACATCGACACAGATACAAGTAGATATTTAGGTAACATATTACGAGGAAAAGAAAGTAACTGAACAACATTACAATCTATACCTCCTATTTTTTTATAAAACTGTCAAAATTGATTTGAAAATATTAAAAAAAATTATGGAATACACTTTGAATTCCGAACAAGACATCACGAAGGTATTATCTTCGTAAAACGAAAACATGTCAAGTTGCCAGTGCTAAATCAAGAGAATTATTTTCTCGAAAAAAAAAAAATTACCAATGTAAATGAATAGTTGCAGTTTTAAAAAAAGAAAGTAGATTGATGATGTCTAAGACCTCAGTCACAAAGTGCACCAACCTCGATAATAATTGCGAACAATAACATTATAGTTTAGCGTTTTATAGTTCAAAACTGACTCACAACGCGACTCTACCTACTGATAAAAATGTGACCTTACCCAGTGCGAGGCTAAAACAATTCATATAATTTATGATTTTGTTTTGTTACATTTAATTGTTTCGGAAATTATTGTGTTCATGAGAAAAAAACTCTATTTAAAATGGCGTGTATAATCTGTTGTGAAGATCTTACCTAAAGCCATAAGTAGGTAATTAACTAAATAACGAGCAGTCACGATAAATCAAGAAAATGTTAGTTAAAGTAGGTAATGTCAAATGAAGATGTCGCAAAAAATCCGATTTTGATATTCATAAAAAAGTGGATACTTAGGTAACTATGACCAAACGCCCCTCAACTTGCCCTAACCTATTTATTCTTTACGAAATTTATAATATCAACTGAATTTCCAATGTATTAATATCAATGTAGTTCTTGCGTAAAGACCCTTAGAATTCATAAAATTATATTGAATTACCGTCCTCCTTGGGCCTTCAACTTGGCAAACGAAAAAACAAATCAAGGCAGGAATAACTGGCAACCTAAGCCAATCGAATTCTAAAATAAAAGTATAAGTACTCTACGCCCACAATTCAAAATGCGAACGCACCTCAAAAGCTGTCAAACTGCCCGCGCTGACAGCACGACGTAGGGTTGTCAATATTATTGTGAAATTGTCATTGCAACAAAATCAATATTTATTTTATTATACACAATAGAGGACATTATGTTGTTTGCATTGCTGTTATCAATTTCACTATATCGGCATTGAAATAATGAATTTATATTCTGTCTTTTGAGGATTCTGGTTGTTTGCGAGTCTACCTATTTAAGCGAATTTTCAATGGGATCTGTTCGTGACGCCTTCCAACTCCATGCCGCATCGGTTATTAATATTACATCCTAATACTTGTCCTGGATATTAGGTGCAAGTCAGCCCTATAACTTGCCCTGTTGGTGGATTTATTTTGTTTTTTGCCCGCATACGAACTAAATGCCCGGTACGCGTGGTGCGTTGTAATGTAGGGTGAAGGGCCTAGTTGTTATACCTTCAGAATGCTGTTAAAATTGAATGATGTTGAACAACTAATGTCTCTCTTTAAAAACGTTCTTCGGAAAGTTAAACAGATTGTACAAACTGGATTGGTCTTGTCTTACTTAAAATGCTGAATAAATATTGAGATGTTGTATGTTTTTTAGAAGTTCTAGATAATATAAATATAATAATTAAATTATGATGTAGATACTTACTTACCTAAAATATTAAGAAAACTCACGTGAGGAACATATGCAAAAGTTACACACTCATTTCTCTGGACAAGGATAATATATTTTTTAACCGACTTCAAAAAGGAGGAGGTTCTCTATTCGGTTGTATTTTTTTTATATTTTATTCTAAATAAGCTCACAAAATAATTTAAAAGTAATAATGGGCTAGTTTAATGAAACAAAACATAGGATAGTTTAAACTATTCCTAGGAGAGGCTGCAACAGTCGTGCCCACCCTAATAATAACAGCTTCGATATAAATATAACATAATTCATGTATCAGGGCATCGCAACTGGTTCCCGGCCGGATTCCCGGCTGATGCACGTCGGCCGGTAGCTTCGGACGCGCCGATTATCTTATATCAGCCAATAGGAACATAATAAGAAAATTATTTGTAATAGGAAACTGTAAAAGTATGTAATAAATGAAGGATTATGTAGAGTCATCCAGTATAATAAAAATACCAATATAACTGGGTACCTAATAGATATTGGGATGTATACTTCGGGGTCTACTTCGGGGTATATGAAAATAATGTATATTTAAAGGGTCTACTGTTACTACCTAAACCTATCTCAGACTATATTTTTTAAAATCGGCCTTAAATGTTTTTTTTTAAATGCCATAGCTTTAATGATTTTCAAAGATAAGTGTTCTCAAAGATGTTAGATTTTGGACAACTTCGTCATCAACTTTAGGCGTAACGACAGAGTGGCTACCAACTTGTGCGGTGACCCTTTTGCAGGAAATGTTCATTTTTTTTTACAAACCAGCCAGCTCTAGATATACATTTGAAAATAGAACACAAATATGTACTTCGAAACTACAATTCCAAAAGGAATTAAAAAAACCGGCCATAGACAAAATAAAAAACGAGGCAACAAACGAGTATGGCTTAGAATCGGGCGCAAGGGCTTTTTGTCCACGTCTTGTTTCTCGTTTTAATCTGTAAACGGATGAGGTGCATCAGTTTTTACTTGGCAGAATTTATTTTGCACCGCGATAGATAAATTATTAACTGCGTGCAAGCCGCCATTTTGATTTTAGTATAGCTACTTAAAATTATGTCGGGCTCAGTTGATTTTACTTTTATTCTGTAGCACGATTATTGCTTATATTTGAAATATATTTTCAAAATTTTAATTAAACAGAGTAGCTACAGAGAGCTACAGCTACAGAGAGTAGCTACATAGAATTTAACAAGATTATAAAGATAGGCAAAGGGGTTGACAACTCTTATATTTTTTTTCATTGTTATTAAATCAAATAAATTCTTAATCATTTTAAATTAAGAACGGCAATCAATCAAATAAAACTCGAGAAGAATACAAAATATGACAGAGCTAAAAATAAATGATTGCCAAAAAAAAACAAAACGCCAAAAAAATTAGGTCATTCAATTTCAGCCCGCAGCGAAAGCGGTGTAAGTGCGTTTTTTTAAGTTTTTTTTTCCACGTTTATTTCATTACACCCGTCTCGAGGACGAGCCGGGTCGCGCTTATTGTTTGTCGTCCGTCCGCCAAACAGATGTTACTATGGGTTTTAATTGAGTACATCATAATGATATTTTTGGAATTTCGTTTTGGTGTTTCAAATGTGTGGGCTAGAAATATTCTCTCAGAGTACGTACTGTGTGTATAACGAATTTATATAATAGGTATATATTTTAAGCACAATCGAATAAGATTATATTTTCACCATTTTTAAATTTCTATTTTTAGTAACAAAAATATGTCTAAGATATTATTTGTGGAGTGTCTTCAACTGTTGCATTATTACCTAAGGACGATATTCCCATTCATATAAATGTCAAAATAGAGCAAAAAGTTTGTGTTTGCTTTTACGTAATTCGAAAAATAAAGAAGCCATCACATATTTATGGTAAAGACGATCTCAGAGCGAACCAACCGCTTACTAATCAAGATATAGGTAAAACAAATTAAGATAAAAATCCAGATAAACCTGTTATATAATAAGCTGCCGATACTATCAAATATATAGGTACCTGGAATAACAGCAATAGCAAGCCAAGAATCCAATAAAAAACAATTTGTATACATCCTCGTGTGAATCGGTCATAATGAAGAAGTATACAAAATGTTCTCTGGTTGATGTTAATGATGTTGATCTTTCATGAATGTATGTTCTGTGGTAAATACCAAAATTACCGGTTTAATTTCTAAATTGCACGTAATACTAGCCATTTTAAACCATAAATCACGAAATAACGATAGTCGTTAATAATTAATTGTTCTATTGACGCAAACCCTCCGGCGATATTATTAGTAAGACACGGCGTTGTAAGGCTAATAAAATATTATTATGGGACTATTTCAAATTTTAATGATGTGTGTAACGCACGTAAAAGTATAAAAAATGTATAGGCTAGTTTGAACAAAAAAAAACTGTGAATCCGTTGTTACAGGCGAATGAAAAATGCATGTGTGTGGGGGGGTAAAGTAGTAGCATAGTATTTTGTAACTTTTGACGATTCATAAGTACTGTACATAATGGTCTACGCGCTTTTTGTCTCCCGCTTTGCAATGGAGGGAAGTGGATAATTTTCTTCCAACTCCTCCTATTTATCTTTCGATTAATTTCGTGCGGGTTCCAAGACAATTAACTTTATCCCGGGACTCGCCGAGGGTCAAACCTCGGTGTCTTCATTGGACACCGCTGTAGATCCTGGCTTACATGAGTAGCAGTGGTGGGAGTGTGTGGCCTAGTCCCATAAAAAAATGGTCTACGCGAATAAAAAATAAACTGATTCTGATTCTGCATATTGTCTTATATCAAATCATATTTCATATGGGGAGACTCAAGTTGATTTGATATGCATGTAGCATATCAAATAAACTTGAGTCTCCCCTATAGCTTTAATATACTTCATCAATCATCTTGGAACAATCAAAATGGCCAGATATTTTTAGATGTGTCGAGATTTCCGTAACCACAAATTCAATTTTGTGTAACTTAGCCTTCAACAAGCAAATAATTTGTATGGTATTACTCCAATTGGGGCGAGGATCTTACGAAGGCGAAATATTACACAATACTTGTATTATTTTCTGTTTTGCTTTCAAGGGTAAGGGACGTTAGTTGGGCCTTATATCAGGGGTAAGGGACTTTAGTTGGGCATTATTCAGGAGTAAGGGACTTAAGTTGGGCCTTATTCAGGAGTAAGGGACTATAGTTGGGCCTTATTCAGGAGTAAGGGACTTTAGTAGGGCCTCATTCAGGAGTAAGAGACTTTAGTTGAGCCTTATTTCAGGGGTAAGGACCTTTAGTTTAGGCCAGTTACTTTGTTGGCCTTTAATGTTATGGAAAGCGTTTGGTAGAATGCTAAAAATTTTTGAAGATTACTGGAACTAAGGCTGGTGCAGAAAGGTGATTTCTCCTATTATAACGTTAGCAATGCTTTAATTTAAAGCAGAGAGAGGAGGGCAGTAGATTATTGTACCATTTAAGTATCAATAGAAACAATAACTTTGATTTCAAATACAAAATTTCATACAATTATAAAAGTTAGCTAAAATATTATTCAATACGGCGACCGAATGAAATCAAGCACTCGGTAGGTATAGCCGCACATTAATATCATTTCATTGCCACGATAGGCAACGTTTAAATATAAATACATATCTAAATGCGTTGGGAACAAATACAACATGGCCGGCGGCAAATGACATTGACCGTAGTGCCACAGGATAAACAATGATTTAAAGTTTACAAAATTGTAGAGATTTATTAAAATTAAAACAGCGCACAATTTTGCGTTTAGTTGCTTCACGTAAAAACGTGGGACAACATTTTGTGTGTATTTAGAACTTACAGATTACTTTGTAGGGCTTACCTTTTATTTGAAAGCAGTAATATGCATGAATTGCTTGGCAATTTTATATTTCAACAATAATACGCGCCAAAAGGCTAGCATCCAGGGCCGTAAACCAAATTTTTTGATAAAAACTTTATAATACATATCTACACATAATAGTAAAAAAACCAGCCCTTTTAATGTCCCACTGTTGGTACGGGCCTCCCATCAACGCGAGGGGGATTAGGCCATAGTCAACCACATTGGCTCAGTGCGGGTCGGCGGACTTCGCACGACTTTCGAGGGGTTCTTTCAGACATGCAGGTTTCCTGACGATGTTTTCCTTCAGAATCAGAATCAGAATATTTTTTAGACCATTATGTACAGTACTTATGAATCGTCAAAAGTTACAAAAATATTATGCTACTGCTTTACCACCGTTTAGCAAGTGATAGTCATGGTTGAGAATGAGTTTCGAACATGAAATACAGACATCGCAGAGGTGCTTGTTACCGAGGCAAGCGTTAGAGCAACTTGGCTATTACTGCTTTTGACTTAGCTACTTATCTAGCTACACGTTGTCGGTCAAAATTACAAATATACCTAAACTAAAACAATGTACTATTTAACGGGGATTTATGTCAATAACGTAGAGTGTAGTGTAGAGTTAAGGAAAAAATGTAATGACAATTTGTAAGTGCCCCCGTAGGCCTATACGAAATAAATGATTTGACTTTACTAACTTAACTTTACCTACCTATAGTTGATGTTTTAGGCATTGATTTTGGGCCGGGGAGTGATTTATCTACTCACCCCCGAATTTAAAGGCGTTTAATAACATTACCAAACGTCATATAGTACTGCGCACAAGAGTTTTGCTTTGCGCAGTACTATATGACGTTTGATAAAGTTATAAACCATCTATAAATTTGGGGGTTAGAATTTAGTAGCTAAAATAGAACAGGTGCTATGAAACTCAAAAGAACCATCCAACAGATGGCATTCAAACTCGTTATAGACACAGCTAATCAATTTATTTTTTTATTACTGAACGCAGCCGCAATGTGCTACAATTAGATAAAATATCTAAATGCGTTGGGCGGGAATATATTCAAGATGGCGGCGCGCGACTCACTCGATAGTGACATTGACCGTTTTTCAAAACACGCTGGTGTGTGTATTATCTAGTTTATATTAAAACGTTGGTGATATTAAGTTATCTGGTTCGATTTGTGTAGATGTGAGTACTTAAGTGTGTACCCAAGTAGGTATATTACAATTACAAAGGGCGATTCACTTTTAAGAATTGGAGGAACCAATTAAAATACCCCTACTTTGGTGGAATATGGCAAATATTTGATTAATGGAAATGTACCACGGTCCTCCCCGCCTTTTGTTCGAGGAATAAATACGTGTTTATTTTGATATTTTCATAAAGAAATTTGTTTTGTAAAAAACCGCCTACCAGCCTCACCATCGCCATCTATCGCCGTACAAACGCAACCCCGGTCGTTTGTAAGCGCGACTTTCGCCTTGGCCGCTGCGCTTGCGCATAGAACCTGCCCTCTGAAGCTTAATGCCACGTCCCTAATTACCCTTTACGTCATATTGAACTAAGTAGTTAAGTTTCGGATAAGTTAATAAAATAAATACATTTAGGAATTTGGTGGAAGATTTTGAATTTTGCAGTCCTACGACAAAGAGGAGTAAGTACTTATACAATTTTGAAAAAATCAGTAAATTAGTCACTTATTTGATGAATTCTTAATTATACATAACTGTGTATTTTTTTTATATATTTTTCCAGCTTTTATAGTTGCATTCGTCTCCTTGGAATGGACGTGCATTCCAAGGAGACGAATGCTTTTCTGACGAATGATTAAAATAATGATCATCAAAATTAAGTTTTTTGTTTATTTAATTCACATTTAGTTTAGTATGTATCGATCTAATCGTTTTGATACGTGTAAACCTATTTTACTACAGCATGTTTAAAATAAATATTCAAAATTTTGATTTATTAAGTACTGTGTAATCTGATAATATTGAAATACTAAAATCCATTTAATAACCAACTAAGCTATTATACACCTTACACCATTAAATGATATTATTAATACTTGCAGCTTAAAACGTCAACTATGCAGCCTTCAAACAACTTCTAAATCCAAGATGGCGGCTGCAATCAAGCCGTGTTACTAGCTACTAAAGCGGTTGTAGGTTATGTAGTAACATTGACAGTCGGCGCTGGAGTTGTGTAAATGCTTGCCTTGGCCGAGCGCACGCGCAAGGACTCGATGCTAGAATAGCAAACGTAGTTCAGTTTGAAGGGCGATGTTTGTCTATTACTGATCGATGTGTTCGAAGTTTAAATTATTCTTTTTTATATAAAAAAAACAATTTTGACGTGTAGGACGTTTATATTTTCCATGTAAGATTTCATATTTATAGATAATAATACCAGCGCTTTTTAATGTTCCACTGCTGGCCACGGGTCTCCCCTCAATGCGAGGGGGCTTAGGGCCATAGTCCACCACGATTTATAGGTAATAATAACAAAATTCCAGACAAAACATCACACTATAATCACAACAACAATAAGTATAAAACTATTTTTGCACTGCGTGTCAGAAGACCGATTAAAGAAGTGGCTAACTATTGAAATATCACGTATTTTAATAAACATTGTTCCATAAACGTCTGGCCGATAATCTAATTAAGTATGACGTTATTTATTTTTATTGTGTCAAATACCTTCGATGTACTATATATAGGTCAAACGAGCATGTCAATGGACGCTCGTGAATATCTCGTTTCCTGAACGCAGACACGACCTTCTTTTTTATTATAAATAACATGTTTTTTTTTTAATTTTTCAATTGATAACGGTTATGATTTGTGTAATACAAAAGTTATGTTTTATTTATGACACAGTTGTTTTCGATTGTGATGGATAAAATAATCAGGGTCTGGAATAATTATTGGTTACTGCTAACATATTTTTTTGTGGCTAGTAAGAATAAAATAGTGAATTACAGCTAATGTAGCCTTTTCATTCTGAGGAATAACTAACTAACTACATTATTTTTGAGCCTGTAGGGGTTTCCCTTTATAAAAGTATTATTCTGGTACTAATTTGGATAATATACATTTCTGATGACGTCTACGACAGTCATTTTACAAATTTGATTTCAGGAATTGTGTAACTAATGCAATAAGTATTCCTTTCGTAGTATACAAACCAAATGAATTGTTTACGTAATCAATTTAAAAAGTTGGATTATTTTTTGTAAAAAAAAATCGATCAGCCGCACGTCAAAGTTCCGTCGGCTTTATTTTAGCCTACGACGCCGCGTAGATGCTCGTAGCGGTTTTAATAATGCAATTATTAAAACGACAAATTACTTTTTGACACTTTTGTCATTTTATTACGACAATAAAAATAAAAGCCAGAGTGATTTCCGAGAAAATTTCCCAAATACCATGGTCCTTGTCACTACTGTAAAATTGTTTTAATTATTCAACTGTCAAAAAGAAAAACCTAACATTGAATTGGGGTTTGAAAGTAGAAAACTAAAAGAAATTTGAAAATAGAATCGTTTTCTCTATTCTGTCATTGGCCTTCGATCAAAATATAGGTTGCAATTTATTAACGCACACGGCTGCACGAGACGCACACTGACGCAGGGTTGCAGTGTACAGCGGTGTGTTCATAGAAAAAGAGGGGGACAGATAAACGATAACCAGTATAGGTGGGGCGCGATGGAGGGGGATTTGTAAGAAAACACACAAAAAATGTGCGTGAACCCTACGCACACCGGCGACCGTTACGCGTGCGTTTACATATGCACGGCACGCACACACGCGCCGCGCGTTAAGTCAAGGCGAACGGAGGATTAAGGGCACATACGATTGACTTTGGCAGAATTAAAAAAGCTCTTTGTTCACGGTAAACACTGGTACTCACATGCGTCAGAGGTGGTCGGTTCCTCTTCCGTCCAGTTTGACACTTGGGTGGTAATTTTTGTGAAAAAAAAAGAAAATGGTCCCAACAACAGATCGGCGTCACCTCATGTAATCACAAATCCATTCAGCCGTGGTTCGCAGCGACGACACTGTCACACAATAATATACCGTAACACATCACAATCAGTCACTATCCACTAAAATATTCCTTTATTATCTTATTGCTAAATAAAAATATAGTTCGGGTCCTAAGTTTTCATCTGATATGTTTGCATCGCAATGATATAGCCACACTTAAATTTATTTAGGAAAAATTCGCAAAAAACTCACTAAATCCCAAAATATGTTTTCTTATTTTGAGTGTTTTGTTGATTCAAAACCACTGCGCGCGAATGATATGAATATATTATTTTTTGTTTTTTTTTTTCAATTTTTTTTTGTATAAAATATAGTCTGGTCAAAATATGTTGTTTTTGATTAGGGTTCCTGTGTTTTTTTCGGAGGTTTTTAACGGTTAAGTCGCGTGTTGTGGTCCTGTTGTGCGGCGGGAGCGGAAATGCGACGATCCACCGATTGTGCATAGGCGGGACTGCACCGACCGCGCACACCGTACTAGACCGCGTGCGTACTTAGCCATTACCTTGTATTTACTGCGACCCAGGCTAGCCCGACACTTCTTGATACTTACCACACGGCGCGGACGCAAACGAAAATGAAAATTGGGCGTTTTTACATTTGTAATCATCTTACTAGATTATTTATATCTAACAAAGATGTTACTATTACGACACAAGGAACTAAACACTCAATTTTAACATATCATGTTTAAGCACAAACAAGATATGGGAAACTACTCGTACAATAAACGACAAAAAAACATCAAAAATAATATAATCATAGACCATAATTAACGTTTAACGTAAATCATTACAAAAACACGTCAATATAATTTACCAATTTGTTCATCCCTCTCGGGTCACTTAGAAAATCCTATTTTGTTGAGCTAGTTTTTGAGATTTTATTATTTTTATTTGAATTTTTAGTTACTTTTAAACTTCACGGCATCTCTTATCTATTTTAAAACATCATAACATTAATTCTGAATGATAAGAATACGAAAATTAATAGTCTAAATTAAAGACAATATTTTTTTCTTCAATCAGAGACTGCTCGGCTCAAGACCATGCAGTCGCGGTGTAATACTCCTACATAGACAAAGTGCAGTGTCGTCTGCACATGCGCGCGCGTGTGTGTGCCCGCTGTTGTATGAGCCTCGTGCATTTCAAATAATATTTGCTAACTTAATACTCAAGTTCCATATTCAAATTTGCTTATGAAAAAAAATATTAGTAACGAAAATGGAAACCCAATTTAAATTTACTTTTTTTATTTTTCAGTATTTTCTCGCTCTTCGTCTATCGTATCACAAAAGCTGAGTATGTGTGAGTTTTTTTTATAGTTTTTTTCTTCATCGTGTGGGTGCGTTCGATTGTATAGTTGTGTAGGTGTGTGCGTCAAGTGCATACAGTTTGGTTGTGTGCGTAATTCTTATAAGAAAATGGTTCAGTGAAAAATTTTGTTGGCAGCCGTAGAGATGGCGCTGTAGTATGATGGATGGAACATCAAAAAATAGTTACGTCCCATTTTTGCCATTTTCAATGTTACTCACGTAGCGATAAGGTCGATTATTTGAATAACTAGCTAATAATGCATTGTAAAATTTCGGTTCAAGGGACTTTTCTTGTATTTCTTAGTTTGTGTGAATTATGATGAACAGAATGGCGGGTCACAAACTAATTGACTAACCTAAATTTATTGCCGTCGTTTTCATGGTCGTTATGTACGAGCAGGATAGCAATATACTAATTTGGTTGTGTCAAAAGAGAATGGACGTTTGGTCTATCGGCGGTCTCACATTAAATGGAGCCTAAATAATAGCTCATTCGAGGCAAACAGTAGCGTTGCCTCGCTTGAGCACTGTAATCGGGAACTTTGCCTCGCTGCCAACCAGCGCGTTACATGTGCCTCGCGAAGATGCACAGACGATAGATTGTACTTTAATAGGGTCGTACACAATATTTTCAAAATGTTACAGCTTTAAGTAATCAATTAAACCCACAGAAAAATAGTTTGTTACATTTTTAGCAGTATTTTTATAAAAAAAAAACTTTGGCTCATGGGTGCTGTACGTAGAACTATATCGTTTGCGAAATGACGTAATCTTCAATGTGAATGAACATAGACTAAGGGACTAAGATTAAACGTCAAAAATGGCGTGATGTGACATAACGTTTTCTAATTAGGTTTGCAACATTGCTTTTTTTTTTATTAGAAATCTTATAAGGGAAACAGCATGCCACTCCGAATGGCCGACAGAAGTTTATCTTAACATCATTTTGTGTCATATCTGCATGATGACTCATATCGACACCTAAACGAACCTGCTGAATACAGCAGGTTTACAGCAGGGTTTCATAAATAAAAAAACACTCTGTATCTGAATTAAATTAGGGATATTTTTATTAGAAAATATATTTTTTTTTTTTCACTCACCATAAACTGTCGAAAAACAATAAAGCGTATTTGTTTGCACACATTGTGCACGATCGTATTGATTCTGCTGGCTGGAGCTAATGTCTTGCTTATGACAGTTTAGAGATGATATTCTTATAATCATTAGCTTAACAAGTTGGCCAACTAATCTCTTAACTTGTTATGTAATCTTGTTCCTACTTACTGAATATTTTGTAAAGTCCTTGCAATCAAACCAAGGTTCGATGTGATCGAGGTCGCAGTCCGGGGTTGCCAGGAAATCGGTTATTAACCGAACTGCTCGGTATTTCAGCCACTTGTTCGGTGTTTGGTGTATGAAATTGATATGAAGAAGACAAAATACGTATTATTGTATTGATTTCTTATATTTACGCGAAGACTACACATTGAAATAAAACTTATTTTGCGGATTTTATCGCGTTTATTTTATGTTTTTTACGTTCCCGACGTTTCGGTTGCTTTACAGCAACCATATGGTCACAGAAGGACTGAGGTGGTTGACGTCCTAGTGTCATAGTTTGAACCGGGGCACCCTCATATTTAGTTGTTGCTTGCGGTCCGATCTACGCAGAATGTGCTCACAGTGTCTTGAGGTCTTGCAATGGATCCCAAGTCGGTGGTAGCACCCAGCCGTCGCGCACGTAAAAACAAATAACAAACGCGATAAAATCCGTAAGATTAGTTTTATTTCAATACTTATTATTAGTTCGATATGTTCTGATTGTTTCGTATATCGCCAGTTAAACACACAAACTGTATGTTCACAAACTAAGCAACATTCGTATAATGGGAAGGTACTATACAAATTTGATCTGATGATACAAATAAATATGATAATGATGAGAATGGTCGACATTTTGGGGGGAGGTTATAGATTTAAAATGAAACAGTATAGCTTGACTTTTCAAGTTCTCCCCAGATTTCCGGCAAATTGTCAGTATTAAGTAATCCACTGATTTACTGAAAGCGGTAGAGGAGTCACTAAATCATCCTCATTATCGTCATCGACATGATATCACTATGTAATAAAAAATACTCGACACTGGCAAAATGGCTATATTTTATAGCCAATTGCCGACCTAAAAAAGAGGACAACGAGTTTTCATTGGCAATGACATTAATATTGGAATATACTGAATTGTTTTTTTTACCCTCGGACGCACAGATGCCACGCACAGGAATGAACCCACGTATTTCTGGCAACGACTGGTGAAATGTCACTCGCCGTTGAAATGTTTTTACGGGAAAATATTGAGATTTTTTAGGGGACTATCGTATGTATTTATTCGCAGTGTTTTTTATTATTATGTATAAGTATAATGTGTGATGGCCAAGTTGTTATAACGCTTGCCTCGGTAACGAGAGTCGCAGGTTCAAGCCCCGGCTCGCACATCTGTGATTTCCGGATTTCATGTGCGAATCTCATTTTCAACCATGATTATCATATATAACATCGTGAGGGATGCTGCATGTCTGAGAGAAGTTCTTCAAATTCGTGTGAGAATCCGAAGAGGTACGAGCCGGGGTTTGAGCCTGCACACCTTGTTTCAAAGGCAAGCGTTCTGGCAATGGACTAGACCAGTGATTTCCATGGTAATTTTCCAGTTTTCCCAGTCTTCCCGTGATGCGCGAACTGCAGTATTCCCGTGATGCGCTAACAGACAAACAGACTAATAAAAAATCGAGCTTCTATCAAATATAATGCGTCCAACGTTTTTTTTTGTTCAAAAACACGATCAAGTTCCGTTATATTATTACGTGTCTAAGTAATTATAATGTTTAGTTTAGTCGGAAAATACTTAAATATTCGAGCTTTTCTTTGTCAAGCTATACACCTACATGTATGTTAGTAAGTAGGTATATTTGAACATCGAACGCACACGAAACAATACAACTTACCAATTTTATCTAAGTCGAAAATAACGAAAAAGAACTTAAATTTAATTTACATAACACATGAAAGAAAAAACGTCAACGACGAAAATATGCCTCAACTACTAATTCACTTGGCTATTTGATTATCAATAAAGCGATATCTCAATTCAAAAGTTATATAACATTAAAAACAAGAATCTCGGTAAGTAGAACAAAAAACTTCAATACCCGACGCCATGACACTTTTTGTCGACTTAAGATGGCGTGTGATATCGGAAGCCGTCTAAAACAAAAGAAACGCCCCGCCCACTAACCAAAAAAAAAAAAACTAACTCATAAACATAATAAATAAAAATAACGGTTGAAAGAAAAAAAACTCACGATTAAATAACTAGCGCATGGGTCGCACGAAAAGGCACGTACGTGTTGTACCAATACGGCCGGTAAATCAACAAGGAACAACGAAAATCCCGAATCCAGTGCAACGTAATCGTGGCGAAGCGGGCATGCAAACTGGTAATACTGCCACATTTACCGGGGAACCCATCAGACGAACACTTGTTGCTTGCGAATGCCAAGTTCTCGCTCCACACAGACGCCGCAAAACTTCCAGCCGCTACAATTATTCGCACAACCGAATTAGAATTCGCGTTATCATCAACGCTACGTACTTGGTAACAACAACTTTTACAACTTGAGAAAAACTAACGTTTAAAATAATAGTTATCGTAAAAAAATTGCACTAACGATTATTCGTCGACGTTACTAATAAAGCACCTATTTCAATTTTAACACAGCACTTCACTATCGTCTTAATCTCAAGACGCGACGCACTTACAGAACAATGTTCCAAATTTGAATGGTGAAAATAAATAATGCGGTTTTTCGATTTGAAATTGGAATACACTTTTTTCTGAACGTTAGCTTTAGTGTTTTTAATTGTTTTCCGAGCGTTAGCTATTATTATATGACTTGATATTGAATAATTTAGCTCCCGAGTGCGGAGGAGAGTTGCATTAGTGCACGCCGGGCCAGTTGCAACAGGTTGTTTGGCAGAGAGACTGAAGGGCGCATGCGCGATGAGTCCGACCAATGCACCTCGCCACAGTGGGCTCACAGCTGTTATCATATTTTGTCATCGGTTTTTGATACCAAATTGCATATCCCGCCGTCTTAGCAATTGGCTACTTAGTAAGAACACTGAGTTTTCTTGAGTTCACCAATAAAAACAATCTAATTAGGTTATATTCAATCAAAAAGCACACAGCTTCCACCCAACTCGTAGAATTTCTGATTAATTTATATAAACTAGCAGATTCCATAAAACATTCCCGAGAAATAAATCAAATTAATAGAAATCTAAAATGATCACTTCGTACCTTCTAATTAATAAAACACGGGAATCGTTACGTATTCGATTTATTGAAAAAAAAAACTATTTTATTGTATGTATAAAAATGACTTTTATGACCACTTAAGGTATATTACACACTTTTTGATACACCTTTTATATTCCGTGTGAACTAAATCCATAATTCCGTTACACATTACACTTGTGTCCACTGTGCAACAGCCGTTGCAGTTCCTATACTATGCATAGCATTAGGAGCTGCCTAGCGCCTTATCTCTGTGTGCCGTGCCGAATTGTAAATCACTTTGATAACTTAGATAGTGATCTGAGATGCTCTTCTGCCTTTCCACTGCTGCTTAATAGCTTTTAGTAAAACCTTCCGTGTCTAAATGGTAAATATACTAAGTTACATACAACTGATCGATAATTCTTTTTTTTTTTGAGAAGATAAACATTGTGAAGAAAAAAGCACGTTTAAAAAGCCGTGTGAAGTTCTGGGCCAACGTGGTGGCCTTTAATAATAATAATATAGCCAGACTAACACACGTGGTTCTGGCCTGTTCCAAAAAAATAGAAAAATTAAGGGGGATTTGACGGAAAATTAATGGCGATATTGCAAATTTTCATTTATTTTCCAATACATTTTTAATTATGATGGAGCATACTGGTCGAATGTAAGCCTTAGTGTGTTAGTAAAAGTTCAGCATGTCTAGTGCAAGATTATCCGTAAGCTAACCGTATTCTTTATGGTCTACTTTGTATTGACTGAGTTTTAAATACCATCCGCTAGAGGCACTGTTCAATTCTCCTTAAAAAGTGTCCAAAACATAGTGGAAATTGACTTTTCAAATTCTCCCAAGAACACAGTAATTGGTTAAAGCATTTAAAAAGTTTGGAGATTATATTCAATCATAATTATCGTCAACTATAGAGATCTGAGAACATTTCAAAATCACAAATATCACAATTACAACTGAGACGCTTCAAAAGGCTAGTGCCCAAACACCTAAACCAAATAAAAAAACACAACAAAATATTAAGAAGCAATAAAAACCATAAGGTAGCTAAATTTAATCTCGCTCAGATTCGCGAACTACAACCATAGGTAAAAAAACTTAGTAACATTATTTTCGATCCGATTTTCCTTAACCAACCTGAGTTTGGGAAATATTCGTTTGTAGTTTAGTATTGGCCACGTCATCACCTACATAGGGGGGGGGGGGGACCTGCCTGACTAACCCACTTCGACCGACCGACATTTACGTTACATGCGTAGGAAGCTAGGAATATATACATTGCTAGATTTTGCTCGCAGCTCCGCCCGCAGTACCTTATACATAGCATATATCATTCAGGGATACTGTAGCTTTCTATTAGTGAAAAAAATTTCAGAACCAGATCATTAGATTTAGAGATTACCCCCTACATCCAAACTCATTATAAATTATAAATATATAAATGTTACCTCATTATAATTTAGAAGTTTGTTAATTTTTTGGCTATCCCGTAGCAACTTATCCATTGCCCAGGATAAAATTATCCCTGATGTTGATCTTTTTACAATTAAGATCCGCCCAGTGGATTTGGAGGTATAGTTTTTTGGCTATCCCGCGGAAACCCTATACTATTTCCCTGAATAAACAGTGTCTCATAATTATGTTGACCAGGGTTATAATCTGTGCTGCCACTTTGCTAAGTTTGATCAAAATTTGTTCATAGGTTTCCACATGACAAATACGCTATGACGAATTTAGCCTCCGGTATAAAGCTAAGCTTCATATTTTGTTAATGGATTCCAACTACAGAGTACATATGCGACCAAGTTGCGGACTTGTTATATGAATAAATAAATCCTTTAACTATCATTTAGACGTGGAATGCAGGAAAATGCTGACAGCTAAATAAGCCTAAAAGAACAACAAATATTTTTGATATAAAAACATGAAAATGAAACACCATAGGGCCTACCCCTCAACCACTAGACCAAACAATTATTAAAAGCTTAGCTAACTCTTGGAAAAAGCTATTTTTTTCAAGAATTATCAAAGATTTTCTGTCTAGAGTTTAGCTCACGCTATCACCACAAAATATGAGCGTCTGAACACGCAATAACCCTTATAACTTTATATTTGCAAAGTTTATGTCTACTGCTCATCCCTAAAACTCTATCTCAGGCGCAATATAAGGCTTAAAGCAAACGAAACAAATTCCATACAAGTTGGTGCACAAAATGTTCGCGGTCAAACACTTTGCTTAGAGTAGAGTTCCGTAATATGAACAGACTGAGTTTTCATGGAATACTGTCAGGTGATAGAGACTAGTACTGTTTTAATTACAAAATACTGTAGAGTAATAATAATCTATATATATAAAATAAAGTAGCAAAATAACTATTAAAACATGGATATATTTACAAAATAAATAAATAAAGATAATTCATTTTCTCATACGGTTGATTTTGAGGCGGTACGAAGTTCTGCGGGACAGTTAGTAATAAAAAAATACGTTACGTAATAATGTTAAGCTTATTTGGACAAAATAAAGAAAATAATATTAATTATGATTTCAAAAATATTTCTCTAACCGCGTAACTATATCAGAATTATTTATGAACTATTAATATGTTTTAATCGTATTATAATTTTGTAATAAAAACAGTTTGAGAGAATAAAAATAATTAATCGATAAATATTGAAAATAATAGAATCCGCGAAAATTTTTTACTATTTAGGGAAAATATTAATTTTTAATAGAATGTAAAGAACCTAATTTGAATATAGAACTTAATTCAAATGCTAGGGTTGCTTGCTACTCACCTAGTATGTAGACCATGTTCTTGGTCCAACGCTGGAGCTCCTTGCGTATGGCGCGACGTTCCTGTTGACAGCGCGCGAACGAGCACTCCGCCATGGCATACGTGCGACAACCCTGCACAGAGAACACACCCATTTTACTCATAAACAATAAAACAAATACCTACTAAAGAGGCGATATTATGGCGAATACTGGTATATAACTTCATTCCATTTATTTTTTGAATGTTGAGTATCAAACTACATACCTAATAAGTACCTACGCCCTTTATTCATGATTCATTTTGTAAAAAAGAATTTTTGACGTCTTCCTTCCTTAAGTGTGATTTTTCCTCTTATGGATAGGTATATAAATAAAATACACCTTTCTCAAAGTTGAGCGAATCATCTATACATCTATACATATAAATAAAATTGGAGTGTCTGTTTGTAATATTAAAATAACCGCTTTTTACTAAGTGCATTTGGATGTATATACGTTACCTATACCGAAACAACATTTTTTAAAATTTTTGTCTGTCTGTCTGTCTGTTTGTTCCGGCTAATCTCTGAAATGGCTGGACCGATTTTGACGGGACTTTCACTGGCAGATAGCTGATGTAACAAGGAGTAACTTAGGCTACTTTTATTTTAGAAAAAAAAATAGTATCTCACGAAAAAAAATTAAAACCAATGTTGCAGCGCAGCGCCTGATTAAGTTTGATAGCAACAATCTGCAATGCGTCCCGCGGGCTCAGAATGGGCGAGCAGGCTGTTGTCAACGGTTGTCTTTGTTAAATACCACGCGGACGAAGTCGCGGGCAACAGCTAGTTCTAAATATACATGAAAAATGCCAACCCTACTAAGTATTCAATTTAGAAGTATTCTTAAACAAAACCACTTGCAACCTGTTCAAAAAAATTGATTATAGAACACAACAAAAAAGAAACAAAATTAAAAAGTACAATTAAAAAATAAAAATAGTTGCATCGCCTATATAGATTAGTAGTTTGGAACTACCTACAATGTTTTAGGCCGACCTAAATATTTAAGCCAACCAAATCCAGTGACCTAAAAATCGATTAACGAAATCTCGATTCGATCGATTATCGATTAACGAGATACGATTCTGGGAAACAATATCCAAAGCTGACTAACATGCGTGTACTATACATCCAACTGTCATGTATGTATGTCATATACTTATATGAACCAGGATACCATAAGACTGAGCACACATTGTGATCAAGCCCTTGATTCATTTCAAGGCTTATCACACAAACGCGAACGCACAAGTGTTCTTTTTCTAGAACTGATTTTAAAAACGTATCGTTTTCTGGCTTTTTGTGTATGAGAGAATAAAATCAGTAGTACTTGTACGCATTTTGGTGGTTTCAACAATCCAAAACCGACTTTGTAGAATCGCAGTGCGTGATAAGCCTAATTTCCAATTTCCTGCAACTAATCTTGGAACGCATCTTGGACTATTCCATACTAAAGTTATAATAAAAAGAACCTAGCATTGCCCAGAGCAACGCCGACAACGACTCACGACTTAGTAAAATTGGCGGCACTTCGAAAAAATAGTTTGTAAAACGCAATAAGCCCATTACAAATTCCCCAACACCGTAAAGTCATTATATAATTCAATCTTCTCCGCGTGCCGACGTCCGACAAACTAAATTTCATTAGCCACCGTTTCCTGATCGAAGCCGACTATCTACCACATCAAAGAGCCGGCACCTACAGCGAAATAAAAACACCAGACGCGATCCAATTACTATAACATTCATCGAGCAAGTATCGACTCCGCCGGTCAACGCCCCACCGAAAGCAGCTAACAAAATTCTACGAAAAACCTCCGATGCTCATCAAGTAATACCCCGACACCCACCGAATATGCCCGAGCACCCCCCCGAATTCTTATTTCAAACTCCAGACGAACGGGGGCCGAGGGGGGCATTGCCAAACTATTCTTATTTTAAAATCTCTCTCCACGGAATATGCCACGAAAGAGGTTCTTATTTTAAAAATATAACGCTCCACCGAAATTTTCTTATTTTAAAAACTTGAGGGGGGTGCGAACGTTCTTCCGAAATCCACCACCCCGACCCCCCGACCCCCAGTGGCCAGTTATGATATTCTTATTTTAAAAATCGCCCGAAGCGTTCCGATTCTGTTATTAAGATGTTGGTGGTGCAAGCTTTTATGTAGCTCGGGCGCGGACCGGTATCATATTAAGACACGAAGGGTTATTTCGCCAAACGTACATAATTACATATTATAGAAGTTGTGCTCCCTTATCGCGAACGGTGGATGGATATACCTATAAAAAAAATACGTAATAAAATCTCCATTCGCGATCCCTGACCTACATAAGTCTCTCCGCTCTCATACATAAATTGTAATTCCTAATCCCATGCATCGGGATGACGCGAATTCGATTCGAATTCTAAATTTGAAATTTGAAATTCTTAAAAAACAAAAAGTGGATTCTTGGCAACCAATAATGTTTCCCGCCAATTTCCATCGCTGTCAAATTTGGGGCCGCGTCGCGCTCCCCCACCGGGCCACCCCCGCCCCAGATCAATTTACGATAACTCGGTTTCAGCGCTCCGTCTCACTCGGCCTTAAGACGCGACGCTATCCCCGTCTCCCACGGATAAGTTCTAGAACCGGGCAAGTGTTCACGGCTATAACAGAATATCTGTATTACTCATTTTAATATTCATAACTAAAAAGATAGTAATTTCGAGATGGCGTGACTTGCATATTCATGCAATATTAATTTATCATGTTAATCTGATAATATCATATAAGGATTTTTGGCTTTATTAATAAAATAAATTCAATTTTCATAATCTTAACCCTTTTACCACGAAATGTTGTAGTCTTTCGATTATATTATAATGAAAAAAAAACTTAGGTAATTATTATTACCCGTTCACCAATCTCAGTAATCAAATGTTATATTACTTAAGTAATCTAATGTTTTAGTATTAAGAGCCTATGTATGCGACACCAATTCGCACTTCAGGGACAAAGATACAAGTGTGACCTTTACTGTATTCTGTCGTTGGGCAGTCGCGGGACCATTCTCTCGCGCGGATATGGTCTGGGACTTATTTTTAACTGCTGTGTGCGTGTCGGCGTGTGTGTGCACGGGGGTGGGTGTGCGTGTGTGTGCGTGCGTTTGAAATATTCCCCCGTAGCCGTGGCGCGCGCAATTGATGTTTTTAATTAGTTTCCAACGGTTTTCGTCGGTGGCCAGTATCGTTCTTTTTTATTATTATTTATTAAATTTATTTTTATCTTGCAACCCCGATGTTGCGACTTTTTACATTAAGAATCGCATGTAATTAAAAATACTTGCATAGACGCGGAGTAAAACTTTAATTGAATGCGCTGTCCGTTAAACAATTTGGTCAAAGTTGAAGTGAAATATAAAACAGGGAGAGTGCGGGGCTGGTAGCCGGTACGTTTCCTGAAAACTTTCCTTTGTGGGTGAAAATTCAATAGGCGGGAAGTTCGGTCGCGTCTGCCGACCGAGCGCCATTGTGGAACAGTTAGCCGACATTAAAAGGTCCTAATAAAAAAATTAACACTACCCATCAAAATAAATGAGTCCAAGGAAATTCATTTTCAGTTCCGTAGTAGTCGCTATTATCTATTTTATAATTTCGTGGCTTCAAGGGTAATGACGTTGATATTAATGCTATCACATCAGACATTAAGAATGAATCTTATTTTATATAAAAAAATAAAACTACACGAAAGTTGCCATTTCATATGCGGAATTTAAAAGAATTCCATTTTTGAAATTCAAATACCGCGACCCAATTCACCTGTTCGATTTGAATCTCATTTGTTACAAATACATATTTTAACTTACCGTGTTTTATTTTGACCCGGACATTTGACTGAACGTGGAAATATAACATAAATGTTAACTTTTTTGCTACTTTTTTTCATAGAATATTGCGATTAGGTGTAGAAGCTGTTTGAATAATATTATTGGCTTATTTCAAAAGCGATCTACTCAGACAGAACCCACCATTAAAGAGATGTTTCACAGATCCTAATGTATAAATTCCTCGCCAAAGAGTGAATAATATTCCATGTTTGGTATTGGACTACTGTTATTTCCGAGGAGTATCGTCCGGGAGTTATCTAGGCTGTGGCGTGTTTGGTGTTGGTATATTTGTAGGTTGGACCTGTTGCGCGCTTCGGTCGCTTTTGTTTTTGTTGGTCGCTAGTTTTGGCGCTACCCGCCTGTTTGGATTTGATACAAGTTTATTATGAGGCCGCTTTATGGCGACTTTATGTTTCCAGTATTTTTAAATTTCGAATGTGGCGCTATGAAACGTTAAATATTCGACGTTCGCAAATTGCGATTCGTGATTTCGATTTGGAATGTTTACTCTTTTGGTACTGGCTGTTACTGCAGTTTTGAATTTGGAATTGCAATCCTTATTTTGATCTTCGCTTGGCGTTATTATATGAGTTATGGAAATAATCTCTCTCTGACTGAAACTGGAGGGATACGATACATTTAGAAATTAGCAGCGCAATGTAACGGCAGTACCTATTAATAAAAACAAATTATTATTTTTTTATTTTTTTTTATACATTATAGGCAAGTATTTGATCTCGATCTCACCTGATGGTAAGTGATGATGAGATCTACGATGGAGCATACTTGCCTAGGTAGGAAGGCGGCAGTAGATCGAGACGCTACATTCACTAGGCACATGCAGCGCAACTGATCCGACCCGCCATCCATGAATGGCAACACTGAACATCATGCCGGAACACGGCTAGGCCGCTTGGCGACATGGCTTTGTTCAGTGGGTGGTGACTAACCACGGCCGAAGCCTACCACCAGTAAATTCGACCATAGATTTGCACTCAGTCAGTATGTTTAGTGTATACTCCTTTTTTTCTATCCTTATCGAAAGATGATGATGATTTTAAGTCAGTAACCATTTTCATATCTTTACAGTGGTTTTCGTTGTTGCTACATTTAGATTGATAGTCCCACTAGTTGTGTCCCAGAGGAGAGTAGATAGCAAACACGACATATTAATATCAATAATCAGCCAACTCAGGGTACACCGAAGCCAATCGCAATGAAAAAAAAAATACTTGGTTCAGATTTCGAAATAGTTTCATAATTTTTCGTTACTAACACGCCTTCACCTACATTTTCGTTCGACTTTTGAATTTATCATTCAAACACTCGTAGTTCGGTACATTTAGCTCGTTGTGGTAAAAGTTGGGGTAAGCGCAAATTTAGTATTCCAAAGTTGAGCGGGTAGGCTTTACGAAATTTGCATGTCCGCCGCGCGACCTGTTGCGCACTTGCGTCTGTATAGAGCGAACAGTTGGAGATCTGTTATTCGGGGATGTTACCTAGCTTTAAAATTAACACAGTTACATTGTCTGATCGTATCTACATAAGATCGCTTCTTAGATTAATTGAAGTAATTGGCCAGTACTAAAATTCTAAACAAATGAATTACAATTAAATTATTGTTTGTTTTATAAAATAAAAAATGACAACAATTTTACATGAAACGAAAAGAACATGTCGCTAGACGAACGCGACACCGTAAAAAATATTTTATTCCAAATTTAAAAATAGTTTGAAAAACACTACGCACTTAAAACTCGATTCGAATAACAATAATCTATTCAAGTAAACACGAATTCTTTATTCAAAAAAAAAAAAACTATCTCAGTAATTACGCCTCCTTAGAATAAGTATAGGTACTTAAATATTTGAACACCCAATTAACAGCTCATTTCGTGTTCATTTCAAAACATTGTCCACGACTGTCCCGAAAAAGTCTTATCCGAGTTTATCCCAAGTTCCGGTGGGGGGACAGCCGGGGCTGGTGGGGGTGGCCCGGGGGGCTTCTCCGCGCCTGTGTGAAAGAATGCCGGGGAATCAATACAGCGGTGCACGTTAAATTGGCCAGGGAGGGGGGGGGGGGGTCCCCTACCCCCATCTATTGCCGATTTTTTTGGGATATTTCGAGAATGGGGTGTGATTATAAAATAGGGGGTAGCTGTTATATTGACAGATATATATATGTAGGTAGTGAAATAATTATAACGTGTTGCTATGCATGCACCCGCCTTGTTAACTTTTAGTTGACGCACAATTGCAATGGCATCGTGATTGGTACTTTTGACAATTAGAACTAGTCTTGAAATAAAACTATTATTACGAAATTTAGTGCGTTGATTTTATGTTTTTACGTTCTATTGAAATTGAAAAAAACAAACTTTTTTTCAATAGGGAAGATGGCTGGGTGCTACCACCGACTTGAGATCCAGTAATTAATATAATTAAATACAAAACCAAGCGCACTATTGCAAGACCTCAAGACACTGTGAGCACTTTCTGCGTAGATCGGACCGCAAGCAACAACTACATAATATGAGAGTACCCCAGTTCCAACTATGACTGAAAAATATCGTGGCATTTGTTTAATAATGATATGTTTAGTTTGTTTTTTATTGGGTAAGCCCAGAGTAATACCGATGGCAAATTCATATTTTGTTAGTGTTCAAGTTACTCGCGCTAGTACTTATCACGAACCAAACTAACAGCAGGTATCTACATCTAACTAGATAATGATATAATAATAATACCAGCCCCTTTTAATGTCCCACTGCTGGGCACGGGCCTCCCCTCAATGCGAGGGGGATTAGGCCATAGTCCACCACGCTGGCCCAGTGCGGGTTGGCGGACTTCACAAATCTTTCGAGGGGTTCTCTCAGACATGCAGGTCTCCTCACGACGTTTTCTGTCACCGTTTAGCAAGTGATAATCATGGCTGAAAATTAGATTCGCACATGAAATCCAGAAATTACAGAGATATACAATACCCATATCCAGCTAAGTGATGGTGACTCAGAATATAAAAAATAAAAAGTATAAAATAATCTTTTTGTAATTTCCATTTTCTCAATTAGCCGCACCTACCCTCATTGTGCTACTCTGCTAATTACAGCAGTATTAAAAAAAAAAGGAACTATCTCCACAAAACCCGACCTATTTTCATTTCTTAATTGTCACAGCGGAGGAGAAGCGGGCGAAGCGATAAACAAAAAAAAACACACAATTTTCTTCCGCGTCTTGCAAAAACTTTTGAAAGGGTAGAAATGAGCCATTGGTAGACAATGCTGGGAAAAACTGTTGGGTGAAATTGGTCATAATGGGTGTCTTCTGGTCGCGTCTCCCCGCCACCCCGCCGCCCCGCCGCCCCGCCATCCCCTTTGGATCAAGCGGCGAAATTAAATTTTAAATTGAAGCCGTGAAAATACAAAAGTGTTAGAGCGGCGGGTACACTGGGTTTTTTTCATATAATTGACTAATTAATCTTGATAAAACTACTACGGGTACAGTGTACAAACGCAGTCTACAGTTCGATTCCCAAGCTGTAGCAAGCTTTACTTGTTTTTTTAAGCGGTAGTAAAGTCCGAAAGTGTTTCCGGTAAATGGAAACCGGCTCTTTTTCTCCCCATCTCCTTCATTCCCATTCATTCATTCACGCTGCTTTCTGTGCCGAGGAATCCGGGTTCGAATCCTGTTAGGGACACGCTTTGAGTGATGAGCACAAATGTTTGTACCTGAGTAGTGGATGTTTAATATCTATATAAGTATTATATACTGAGTTCGCCCTCAGTCCATTGTACGGTACCCATAATACAAGCGTTGCTTAGTGTGGGACCGTATAGTTGGTGTGTTCGTCTGGCTATATTATGAATATATAATTCCTACTTAGATATTACGCCACTGGTATTGCTTAACCTTATATTATATGTGGATATGTGATAAATAATGATTTGATTTCACTCAGTGTGCAACTCTCCTTACAAGATATGAACGTCACGCGAGCGACAGAACACTATTCCGTGAAGCACGTGCTATTAACATACAATCTTTATTTTTACTAATTAAATAACTAATTATAATATAAACTAATTGTAAATCAAGAACGGGTGGACCGATTTTTATTATCTTTGCTTTTTTTTAATACTACATTTTTTTTTTAATCGACTTATCAAAGAAGCGAACATGGAAAAGGTTAGTAGGTATGCCCTAGTTGAATCATCCTGTATATAAAAGATGAAAAACTAATACAAATGTAGTTTCGAGCAAAATTGACCTTCATGTTGGAACTAGATAACTAAGTATTTGCTAACTGGATGTCCTTAACTGAAGGTTAGAATTATTTATGTTTAGAGCAGCTGGTTGTGACATACCTACTGTTAATTTTATATGTTTTGTAAACTATTCATAATCGCATTGTATCGTAGAGACTGGTAGCAATGCCAGTAATACCCAAACCATGACAAATTACTATAAGATAATCTCCAGAATAGATCTCACGCGATGATATTTTTTGTTAAAGCCTCTCTTTGCTCATTGCCTGGTCGTGTTGACCAATCATATGTCGGTTTGTTTTTAAGGTAAGCATTTGAAAAGAGCAACCATTGCGGCTTGCCCGTGCTTTTCCATAGGAACGGTGCCCACCATGGAGTTTCTTGCCCGTTCGTCTCCATAGCAACGGCATTCCGAACGGGTGGTAAAGTTGTAGCTTAGAATTTTGTGACAATTTTGACGATTCATAAGTACTGTACTTAATGGTTTACGTGATTAAAAAATATTCTGATTCTGATGCTCATAATCTCAAAACAGTTATGGGTGAAAATACTACAAAAAGAACTCTAAAATAAATATTTGCTTCTGACACGGTTGTGGCCAGATCTAGTATTCTTTGGGATATTTTAAGATGACTATTTCATCAATGATACATTCTTGATTTCGGTTATAAAACTTGTTTATTGATATTGTACTTTTCTTCTGAACAACCATTATTTTATTCGGCGCATCAATCTAAACGCGCAAAGAATTCTGTTGCTATTTCTACACGCGGAAATACCTAAAACACACTAAGCAATTTCGCACCGAGATGCCATAGCTAGAATCTTAATGAATATACATAAATTTTATAGAAGCAATAAATTAAAAACCTCATTACCAACAGAATAAAATAGCCATGACCGAAGACAAAGAGTCTCTGCCAGAACCAATCTAATATCCTCCAGACTAGCTGGTATATTCGTTTGAAACCACAAAATTCAATTTGTAGTCAGAAACCATCCTTAGAAGAGCAAAATGAAAACACTACGCGAAAAAATAGAGGGGGGGGGAGGTGCAAGGAGGTGTTTTGCGAGGAATTAAACTTGGCTGGGGTGGGGGGTGGAGTAAGAAAAGTAGGGGAAGATGCCGGATGATTAATTATTAGTTTGTGTGTGTTTCAAAGATGCTCCGGTGTGTGGCCGATAGGGGGCGCCGGGGGTTTTTATTAATTACATTTATTTATTTTATGTTGGAGGATAAATGTGTACGTCACACACAGTACCTATGTTGTGTTGAAACAAAGTTCCTATATGTGGATATTATTTGTCTTATTATGTATTAATTAAAATACGGAGTACCTTAAAATAACAATATATTTAGAGGGAAGTTTTAACGAACGCACAGATTATAAAAGGTAAAGATTGCGGGAAAAAGCATAGCCCTATGTTATTGTCAAATGGGTTGCGTTCCATTACACAATAACACTATGTCTATATACAGGTGATTCGTAAAGGCGTGACTAATCATTGAACCTGTGCTTTTTTAGCACATTTATGACTTTTAAGCACCTATGTGTAGTCGGAACTTCACAACAAAATTGACAACTTCACTGTTCAACTTCCCGCCGAACTACGTTTCTGACGTTTCACTATGGTTTTTTTTAATAGAAAGAAAAAAGTTGAGTACACCCGGTACACCATTACCTAAAAGTTCTTATGTATTAGTTCGCCACGTACGAAATTCGAAGGCCTTTTTCACTCATGGGGAAATAGACTTTGTGAGCAGATTTCTAGCAAAAGAGGCCTCCTTTCCGAGGCAGTAAAATGACAATCTATTCATCACTTTTCCGTCCAAAAATCATACAACAAGTTATTTCAATCCCTCGTATCTCAAGTAAACAAACGAAAAATAAAAACAAAATTATTCCGGGAAAAAGGTCAAAATGTTCGCGAAACAAACTTACCGGTGCAGAAGCCAAGCCCGTGTTTTGGATCCATAAATTTGTTCGCCCGTTTCAATATCGTTCACCAAACTTTCTGGGGTAACATTTGTAATGTTATATAACATGTTTATTTCACTTTGTTTACCCGGCTCCAGCGAACGGCTATACTGACTAATATGCTCGACTCCTAGATGGCAGGGCGCCAAGACGGTCAAGTGCAAAGATACAAAGACTATAATATACCTATGCACACATATCTAGACGAATCTTTACAACCTGTAACACGCTACAAACTCTAACTAGCTACATAAGGGGTTCGGGTAGAGCTAATTAGTTTAAGACACATTTCGACCCGGCGCGCATATTCGGTGAATTATACTTTTAGGTCTGTGGAATTTATGGTCACAGATCAATAAATGGCATAGACTGACAAACCAGACGACTATAAAAAACTTGTCAAGAATACTTGCAGGAAAATCTTTTAACGCTTTTTATGCATGGGCCAAATACGTTGTATGAATGTCGTATTAGAGAGTTATAAGGGAGAGATAGGTATTCGTATCTCGTCAAGGCGTTTTTTTGTTAAATATGATGACATTTCAAACCAGCAGTTCAGTAAATAAATAAATGGCATACGTAGACAGACGCAAAGGAGCTCTTATAAGTGCGTTGGGTAACTCTAAAGGCAGCAAAAGAGCAACATGAAAAAAAAATATGACAAGATTGAAATTAAATAAAAAAACGTATTTCTTATGTCGCCAGACAAACACACCAACTATTAACGGTCCCACACAAGGCTTTTATTATGGGTACCGTACAATGGACTGTGGGCGAACTCAGTGTATAATACTTAGGTATAGGTATAGATATTAAACATCCAGAACTCGGTTACAAACATTCATCCTCATCACACAAAGATTGTCGCTACCAGAATTCGAAGCCGGGACCGTCAGCGCAGAAAGCAGGGTCACTACCAATTGCGCCAAACAGGTCGTCATTCACTCATCATTAAACTCTATTCGGGATGGAAGCCAAAAGTAAAGTGTACCTAGTAAGTGAATAAAACTGAAAATTGGGAAAAATCTTGTATAATGACTCGAGATAATTAAGTCAACAGCCTCCGTCAGATCGATTCGCAGACGGTATACCTACTAACCCATATCCCAGACAGGGTGGTTGTACTTTCATGCCCTAACAGACATTGTTAGGGTTGGCGCCTACTCAAATACTCCGTCGGGACAATGGGCGGGGAAAACCTGAAGCATAATAGCGAATACTACCTACAAATTGCTGTATTGTAAATAACAAATTAACATTATGAAATTTTAAATAATACCAAAAAAAATATAACCGAATTGAGAACCTCCTCCTTTTTGATTTCTTATATTTACGCGAATACTACACATTGAAATAAAACTAATTTTAAGAATTTTATCGCGGTTTATTTTTGGTTTTACGTTCCCGACGTTTCGGCTGCTTTACAGCAACCATGGTCACGGGAAGACTGAGGTGGTTGACGACCTGGTGTCATAGTTTGAAACGGGGTACCCTCATATTTGATTGTTGCTTGTGGTCCGATCTACGCAGAAAGTGCTCACAGTGTCTTGAGGTCTTGCAATTGTACGCTTGGTCTTGGATTTAATAATATTAATTACTGGTTCCCAAGTCGATGGTAGCACCCAGCCATCTTCCCTATTGAAATTAGGATGTTTTTTAATTTCAATGGCCTCGCGTATCATCCTGGGTCGGAATCGGTGTTCTTTTGCGAGGATCTGTGGCTTATCAAATCTGATATAATGGATATGATATAATGGGAACGTAAAATCAAAAATAAACCGCGATAAAATTCTTAAAATTAGTTTTATTTCAACCTCCTCCTTTTTAAAAACTAGAATTTAAATTGGAATGATGCTGAATGGAAGGAAAACTAATTTTACGTATTTTATCGCGTTCATTTTATATTTTTTACGTTCCAGATAAGTGCCAGAACGCTGGCACTTATTTTGGTCACCAGATGTCTCCACCAGACGTTTTGAAAGCTCTTTGAAAATCCGATGAGCACCCGGTCCCCACGGACCCAATGTCTCTACCCTGAATGCCTCAAATATGTACCCTGCACCGAGGGATTTAATTATAAGCATTATTATATTAAAATCTTTTTTTTAATAGCTCTAACCCCTGAACCAGTAGTACAATTGACAGCCCTACTCTGTATCTTGGTGCCTACTTTCTTCCTTAAGTAAGGGCCTGCTTCACTATGTGTTGATAAACCCAATCCCTTCTTATCTGACTGATATCCCCTTACAAATTATTTCAAATAAGTTGTAGATAGGTTATAACAGCACATTGTGAAAATTACCTTACTGAGGTGATCAGTAAAGTAAGAAGTACCATAGTTATTATACGATTAATAATAATAATATACTGATTGAAATAAAACTATTTTTAAGGATTTTATCGCGTTTATTTTTCGTTTTTACGTTCCCGACGTTTCGCGTAAATATAAGAAATCAAAATATACTGATTATTTAACATAGATAATATTTATTGATTTCTTATAATTACGCGAATAATACACATTGAAATAAAACTAATTTTGCGGTCGAAACGCGATACAATCCGCAAAATTATTTTTATTTCAATAGATAATATTTTGTCATAGATGGGTGGGTAACATTTTTTTTTAATCTTTGCCATGCTAAGTACTGCGTTGGTAAAAAGTACTTAGCCTACAACAGTGGCAACACTTAGCTAAGTAAGAACGGTTTGTTTTGATCGTGTGTACCTTATAAACGAACCAGCAAGCGGGTTTACTGGGAATTAAGTCCTCGATGGTACCTAAATATCTTTCATTTCCTAGAAATGGATCTAGAAATCAAACTTATGCGTAATAGTTTAGCTATCTTTCGCTGTTACGATATTGAAATTTCACAAAAAATCCCATATGCCAACCAAAAACGTAATTAACCCACACTGCTAACAAAGAAGCCTTTGTAACATCTTACGTCCGAGGAAGAGAGAGACGCAGCGCGAGAAAAATGCATCCCCACCCCCCAGTGGGGGAGACCCACCCTCCCCCCAATGGGGTGGCTGTATACATTTTTTCTTTTCCTTTTCTTAAGACGAAAATTTGTTACGCTTTTTATACTTATACACCAGGGGTGGTTCGGCGGCCCGATCGATAGCCAGGGGGGGGGGGGGGGTGGAATGCACCCCTTATCACAGCCACCCCTTATCAATTTTTCGTGCAGTTTTTTCCCTTATTATATTCTGTATCTTTAATTATAGCAAGAATTAAATTATATTCAACTTTATCTGAAACTTTATTATAGTTTCTATTCGCTATACATATTTCACGCTGTTTTTATATAGGTAGATATTATTTATCAAAGCTGATTGAACTCTCGCTTTGAGAAAGGGGTCGCACAGGATTGACTCTTGCCTTGAACCTCTGAAAATTTCAATCTTTATTAGGTTTGGGGTCGAGTCACCTTCGTCCGTAGGAGAATTAAGTACCCTCGAGATACCCTACACGTGACCCTGGGTGGTGCCAACCAGGTGACAACTCTACTGGTGGTAGGCTTCGGCCGTGGCTAGTCACCACCCACTGAACAAAGCCATGTCGCCAAGCGGCCTAGCCGTGTTCCGGCATGATGTTCGGTGCTGCCATTCATGGATGGCGGATCAGATCAGTTGCGCTGCATGTGCCTAGTAAATGTAGCGTCTCTATCTACTGCCGCCTTCCTACCTAGGCAAGTATGCTCCATCGTAGATCTCATCGTCACTTACCATCAGGTGAGATCGAGATCAAATACTTGCCTATAGTGTAATAAAAAAAAATAAAAAAAACCCGTTTCAAACATCAATCTTATATCCTGCCACTAATTTAGTCGCCATTCCAAAATGGATCGTCCAGCAGGAATCTTAAAGTTCCCCTTTAAGGGGTAAGTGGCGTATCTGTACCACTTTACCCCTCGCCGGTATACTTAAAAGTCACTGTAGTGAATTATTTAAAGATATTTCTTGCCCCATCCTTGCGGTGAGAGAGGTGATAGACGTTGTTTTTTGCCCCGTCGCAAGATAGGTTAAGAATAACGACGTAATTTTTTTTTCGTATTACAGTCTAGTTATAAATGACCGGTATACCCAAAGTCTTGATGTTGGTCTTGTGTATTCGCAAGACCAAGACGCAAGAATCTCGCAAAGTTTTTACTATGGAACACTGCGGGACAAGCAAATATCTAAAGGTACTTAAAAGCCGATGAGTATAATGTTGCACAAAGTCTTGATGTTGGTCTTGTGTATTCGCAAGACCAAGACGCAAGATTCTCGTAATGTTTTTGCTATGAAACACTGCGTGACAAGCAAATATCTAAAGGTACTTCAAAGCTGGTGAGTATAATGTTGCCCAAAGTCTTGATCATGTATTTGCACAAGACACAAGACCACCTGTCTAGACATAGACAACGATAAATTGACGTACGCATCGTCCTAATTGGCTAACGACCGTACGAGTATAGGATGCGATTTTGTCACGTAATGAAAATGATTCCTCGCTGCTCCCGCGAGTTTTTGTGTATTTAATCTCGCCGTGCGACGAAATGGAATCGTTTAGGGTGCCGCCATAAGGTTCAGTTTCACTGAAATAATGCTAAAGTTACACGAACTGCGAGACGCAGGAGTTTCGCAGAATCAGTCTTAATTCTTGCTATAAATTATAATTACGTGGTCTTGATCAAGACTTTGGACATCACTAAACAAAAGTGGCACGGTTTTGTATATAATAAAATTCTAAATTTGAATTCCTGTATAGAAGCAGAGAATTGTATAGATGGCTATAATCATTACTAATACAGACAATTAAAGTACAATAAATCAACAACGCTGCTCAATGCCATCCCACACGAATTAGAATCGTTTGAAAAACGCACAAAACCGGTCATCTAATTATCTCAAACAATGACACTGGCTGCGCTAGCGCCGGCGGCCATCTTGGAATTTCGACCAATCACAACGCTCCCCGCCAAGGTCGACACCAATGTCAAAACTGCGTGGCTTCCTAGTGCAACTCTAGGCCAATAGTTGTTACCACGATAACATTTGGAAGCCATTTTGGTTTTCATATCGCGTTTTATCGCATTCGTGATAAGCGATTATAGAAGGCCGTCGAGTAAATGTTTTGTGTTTAGTTCCATCTTGGGTGAATTAGTTTGTGAAATTGAAATAAAACTAATTTTGCAGATTTATCGCATTTATTTTATGTTTATACGTTCCCGACGTTTCAGCTGCTTTACAGCATCCATGGTCACGGGAGGACTGAGGTGTTTCACGTCCTAGTGTCATAGTTTGAACTGGGGTACCCTCATATTTAGTTGTTGCTTGCGGTCCTCATATTTAGTTAGTATACTAGCTGTTGCCCGCGACTTCGTCCGCGTGGTATTTAACAAAGACAACCGTTGACAACAGCCTGCTCGCTCATTCTGAGCCCGCGGGACGCATTGCAGGTTGTTGCTATCAAACTTAATCAGGCGCTGCGCTGCAACACTGGTTTTATTTTTTTTCGTGAGATCCTATTTTTTTTTCTAAAATAAAAGTAGCCTAAGTTACTCCTTGTTACATCAGCTATCTGCCAGTGAAAGTCCCGTCAAAATCGGTCCAGCCATTTCAGAGATTAGTTTGAACAAACAGACAGACAGACAGACAGACGGACAGACAGACAAAAATTGTAAAAAATGTTGTTTCGGTATAGGTAACGTATATACATCCAAATGCACTTAGTAAATAGCGGTTATTTTAATATTACAAACAGACACTCCAATTTTATTTATATGTATAGATGTATAGATATAGTAAATATAAGAATTGGTTTATCTGATGATATCACTTGTTATACGGTGAAGGAAAACATCGTGAGGAAACCTGCACGTCTGTCCAAAGTCGTGTGAAGTTCACCAAACCGCACTGGACCACCGTGGTGGACTATGGCCTAAATCATCTCTCATATTGAGAGGGAACATGCCCGGTATAATAGCAATAGGCTCGCCCCCTATTAAATTGGGACCAAAATAACATCGACAAAATGTGATTGAGGTCAGTGCACAACTGCCTACCCCTTCAGAAATTAAAAGCGCGATGGTGTATTTATCTGATGGTGTATTTATATATCAACAGCTAGAAAATTATACACAGTACGAGAGAGGGTTCACATTGTATAACTGAAACATGTTAGTTAACAAAAAGGCATTACTAGGAGTGAAAGTTTAACCTATGCCCTTAGAAACTAGCCGCCCGGAGCGGTGGATCTGTGATTTGTTTTGTGTGTACAAAGCCCTTGGAAGTTAAGGTAACAAACACACTAAAATAAAATAATTGATAGAAAAGAAAAGCGAGATTCTTCGTAAGCTCACTATGTACTTCAAAATCTACGTATTTAGACATTTTGTATGGAGTATTAAATGTTTTCAATACTGTCCGCTAGAGGTGCGGTTCGATTTGCCATACGATGTGTCTTAATACGTAAACTATAAACTATACAGTTAGCTCACGAATAATCTCGCACTTGACGTACAGATATACTACAAACCGGGGCACGTTCAAAGATTAACCCGGGCACAACGGCAGTTTACGGATAAAATGCGACCCGGTCAACCGGGTAGTGATGGGAAAAACATCGATACCTGCTGCTTTATATCGACTAGTGTTACTTATCGAGAAACGTTAAGATAAATAGGTACATCCTTATCCAAGTTTCTACACTACCATGACTGCTCTATCATGATGTCGCTTCAAACTAATAGAAAGTAACTATTGATTAACAATGACATTACAATTGAAATAAAATTAATTTTCTTCCCATTTTATCACGTTTATTTTATGTTTGTACCTTCCCGACGATTCAGCTGCTTTACACCATGGTCACGGGAGGACTGAGTTAGTTGACGTCCTAGTGTCATAGTTAGAACTGGGGTACCCTCATATTTAGTTGTTACTTGGGGTCCGATCTACGCAGAAAAAAAAACATAAAATAAACGCGATAAAATCAGAAAAAAAAATTTGTATTCGCGTAAAAATAAAAAAATCAATAAATGACATTACACAATCTGTTAATGCTTACATATGATTTTTCTTTAATAAAAAAACGTTGTAATATAATTTGTAAATTCTACGAATTCGACAGATAGTTTTACCTACAAAGTTTTATAAATTTCATGTCCTTACAACTTGGCTATATGGAGTTAGATAATAATGTGTACAAATGAAAATTAACTATCCAAAATAATTATACAAGATTGCATTAAAGTTCAAATCGTAGGGACAGTTGTAACTACATTCAATTCATGAATAGGTCTTTAACAAGCTGTTGCAATACTGTTACAATACATTTTTGCAAGACTGGAATCGAATCCGTACTATGAAAAGAAAAGCATTCAAATGGATTACAACGCCGTTAGGGATCCGGTATCTTTAGGATCTATCGAATGGGACTGTAGCGACCACTTCAACAGCACCACAAGCTACACAGATGGCGCTGCAGACGCATTCAGAACAATAGACAATTCTCATCAAAAAGCCTGAATCGCGCTATAAGAGTTTTTGGAGCAAGTAACATATATACAAGATCCCGACAATAACCGTCGGGGTATAGCGGCCGCCCCGCCAGGCAAAATATCCGCCTGGCTGGAAGATCTTCCCTTTTCCGCTAAAGGACTATCTCACATAATTTATAGTACTTATCGATAAGTATGCCTAGGTATATCGATGTTCGTTCTCTCCCTGTTTATTTTAAATCACATTATATTACAATCAGTGTATACATCACGGTGGTACATTTCCTACGCTCTGAAACTTTCAGTGCAGCTGACAAAGAATTTTCAGCCTCGAAACACTTAAACTAAAATATACCTTAACGTTTCCCGTTTAAAGTTTGAATTCCTTCGGAGTATCTCGA
The DNA here is from genome assembly GCA_905404115.1 of Pheosia gnoma. NCBI lineage: Eukaryota > Metazoa > Arthropoda > Insecta > Lepidoptera > Notodontidae > Pheosia > Pheosia gnoma. Next base: position 5,203,971 of record FR989916.1, read on the forward strand.
AGGTTTTCTATTTTGTTTTCGGATGCAACTTATTTGTGAAAACATGGGCGAAGGAGACGGGTATAACTGTTGATGACGGGTGTGAGGGGGATGAAAATACACTAAATTTACGAAGCCACAGGTGGTGTACCTCGAGTACAGGGGCAGGGCAAATTGGATTTGGCTTATTTTTACATAAGTTTTTTTTTTTTACAACTTAGCTGTGCATGTGAGTTTAATGCCATCGTAACTCTTGTTTCGTTTGATAGTTCTACTTCCTCTCCCCTCCTTAATAACCAGGCATGAAAAAATCATGAAATATATTGACCTAACATAACCTACGCTCCGTGCAAATATAATAAATTCCCGTTTGGCATCATTGACAATGCAAGCAAATAAACTAATATCTTGCCATCCTTTTTATATTCGTAGCGTACGAGCGAGACAGCAGTATTTTAAATATGCCTCGTTAAATGCTTCTAATAATGCCTACAATTTTTTATCAATACACAAGTATAATTTGAGGCAAAAACCTATAAATTCAGCATTCTATAGCTTTTAAAAACAAAGAAGTCTATGGGAATTTGGCAGGTGGTTTTAATCGCTACAAATTATAGCTTGCAGCAGTTAACTGTAGTTTTTAATTATCAACACTTAAACCCGACTATATAAGTTCGGCTTGACATTCACTTCTCGCCTTAGAACTGTTGTCATCTCTTTCATATTAACGACATAAGACGACGACCTGGTAGTGACCCTGCCTTCTACGCTGAGAGTGCCGGGTTCGAGTCACGGTATAGGGATAAACTTTGTGTGATGAGCACAAACGTTTGTACCCGAGTCATGTATTTTCAGTATCTATATAAGTACTATATACTGGGTTCGCTGTCAGTCCATTGTACGGTACCCATAATACAAGCGTTGCTTAGTGTGGGGTATAGTTGGTGTGTTCGTCTGGCGATATTATTATTATTTAAAAAAACACCTAATATACCCTCTGCTATTAACTAAAAACTATATAAATATCACCTTTTAAAAACCTCAACCGATTAGAATTGTGCAGTATTAATGCATTTATTTCGAGAATCGATCGCTCGTTCGGTTTATAATCGCTTGAGAATGAGTGCAAGTGTTGAATTCATTAAACAATCTTTGCACGCCTCCTTTTATTGTCATCTATGACATGGGCCTTTTAAAATACTGTTCCCGTGGACTTAATTTTTGTTGTTAAATCGGAAGAACGCTGTCAATTTCTGGTACATCATCCCAGATAGTACATGTATTTGTAAGGTATCACCATTCCAACTTCATTTTAATTCTGCGAAGTGAATTACGGAATGCTTATAAGTTTTTAACAACCCTGCATTAACTCATCAATGTACCAGAATAAAAAGTACTCTATATGTTGACCCGGACTATTATTTACCCAAATATGGCTTTGAAACTGAATAATTTTCCAAATCGGTTCATAAATGACGGAGATCTGAGGCAACAAACATAAAAAAACAACCGAATTGAGAACCTCCTCCTTTTTGAAATCGGTTAAAAAGTGCCATTTATTACCCCTAATAGATACTAAACTCAATTACAAAAAAGCGTCAAACGGGTAAAATTGGTTTATCTAAATTTAAACTGAATCGTATCAGTATTAAGGCACAAATGAAATCTCACAAATAAATAAGTTGAGTGGTTTTTGTTTAGCTGTATTAGAATCGTCCGCATTATAAATTGGCCCTAGTTTTTATGCCAATTACCATGCCGCCAATGTCTTGCGACGGCTCAAGGTCGGTCTCTTTGTCGCACACACTATTATAATCTATTTCAATAAAACTGTTACCGAGGAAAACTTACTGGCTAGTATTTTCTGTACCAGAGTGTTTTTATTATTTATTCTATCCATATCCAACGATAATAGGTCATTGATAGAACTTAGACAATACTAGGCTAAAATTCATTGTTAAATAAACTTGGGGGAGCTGTCATGATAAGCAGACACTCAACCGACATCTCAGAGGAGTTCGGTTTTGTTGGCTTCTTCAATTATCGATCAACTCGGTTGGTTTATAAATGAGAACTTTGACAAGTGGAAGGTAGTTTTGGACAAAGTCTTCCTCTTGCATTCTCGCAAGACCAAGACGCAAGAGTCTCGCACAGTTTTACCGATAGCAAACGGTGCGAGAGTCTTGCGTATCGGTCTTGGTCTTGCGAGAATATAAGAGCAAGTCTTTGAGCAACACTAGCTTAGTATCAGTGATTTAGCGGAAAAGGGAAGATCTTCTAGCCTGGCGGGGCGGCCGCTATGCCCCGACGGTTATTGTCGGGATCTTTGTATATATCTTACGTGCTCCGAAAACTCTCATAGCGCGTTTCAGGATTGTATGGAGGATTGTCAATTGTTCTGAATGCCCATCTGCAGCGCCAGCTGTGTATCTTGTGGCGAGATTGAAGCGGTCCCTACGAGTCCCTTCCCCCCATTTGTTTAACAATAATATATTTGATGGAAGTATTTTTTTTTCCAAAACTTTTTATGTAAATCTAGCGCCACTTCCGCCTCCAAGTGTACACTAACTGTTGCTCCTCAGTTCCGTAGCTACGTACACTCATACAGACGAACGTACAGGGTTAAAAACACCTTCTATTGTATTGATTTTCTTCGATCCCAAGCGGAGACGCGACGCTCTTGAAAAACATGGTGTATATTTTAAGGAAACGTTTTGTCTGTCTGTC